>CM051349.1:9421478-15383978 GCA_028015215.1 Gynostemma pentaphyllum
GTGGAGTCTAGAAGGATCCATGACACTCAAGATGCAAACGACTGATTTTAATAATAAAATAAAAAAATTGCGATGCTAAAATAAAAGCAAAGAGAGGATTGGGCGCCTGTTGGTCCAAGAAACGTAAGCTCCCTATTTGGATAAAGGCCCATGTTCCTGAAAATAAGTAAAAGAAAAGAAAAGAGAAACGCAACAAAAGGAAATAATAAAATAATGATAAAAATTGAAATAAAATAAAATAAAACTGTACACAGGTATGGGGAGGTCTGGTATTAGATTGTCATGAAACTGCACCACCTCCCGCAACTTGGATTTATCAAGCAATGCTAGTCAGCGAGAAGGTTGAAGTCATTCTATCAACCTTCTCTCCCCAATAGTGCTTTATACGTTGCCCATTGACCTTGAAAATGTCCTTCCCATCCTTTCCAACCAAATCCACTGCCCCATGGGGATAGACATGGACAATTGTAAATGGACCTGACCATTTGGATCGTAGTTTCCCAGGAAACAATTTCAATCTGGAGTTGTACAATAACACTCTTTCTCCTGCATGGAATTCACGCTTTATAATTTTTGCATCATGCCATTTCTTGGTTTTCTCTTTATAGATTTTGGCATTTTCATATGCTTCAAGCCGGAATTCATCAAGTTCTAGGAGCTGTAAACTGCGCTTGTCCCCTGCAGCTTGCAAATCCAAATTTAGCTCCTTGGATGCCCAAAATGCTTTATGCTCCAGTTCTAATGGCAGATGGCAAGCCTTGCCAAAAACAAGTTGGTATGGAGACATGCCTATTGGAGTTTTTAAGGCAGTTCGATAAGCCCACAGAGCTTCATCAAGTTTACTCGACCAGTCTTTCCGATTAGGTTGCACCACCTTCTCCAAAATTTGTTTAATTTCCCTATTGCTGATTTCAGCCTGTCCATTACTCTGAGGGTGATATGCAGTGGCTACTTTGTGCTTGACATTGTATTTAGCCAAGACAGTGGTCATTAGTCTATTGCAGAAATGAGTGCCTTCATCACTAATTAATGCCCTGGGTGTGCCAAATCGGTTGAAAATATGTTTTTTTAAGAACTTGACAACCACCTTAGCATCATTAGTTGGAGTTGCAATGGCTTCTACCCATTTAGAGACATAGTCCACAGCTACCAAAATGTATTGATTTCCGTGAGAAGAGGGAAATGGACCCATGAAATCAATCCCCCATACGTCAAACAATTCGACTTCAAGTATGTTGGTCAAGGGTAATTCATGGCGCCGCGAAATATTTCCGGTTCTTTGACAGCTATCACACCTCTTAGTGAATTCCTTGGCATCTTTGAAAAGTGTTGGCCAATAATATCCACTCTGTAAAACTTTAGAAGCTGTGCGAATACAACCGAAATGTCTTCCATATGGTGAGTTGTGACACTTCTCAAGGATGTCTTGCATCTCTTCTTCTGCCACACATCGCCTTAACAATTGATCAGCACATTGCTTGTAAAGAAAAGGCTCATCCCAAACATAAAATTTTGCTTCATGAAGAAAGCGTTTCAGCTGCTGTCGAGTTTTTCCAGGTGGTAGGCGAGCACTAACTACATAATTGGCCAAATCTGCATACCATGGGAATGTGTATACTGTAAGGGAAAGAATTTGCTCATCAGGAAAATTGTCTGTTATTTCCACACCATCGTAACCAGGTTGTGCATAAGTAAGTCTAGATAAATGATCCACTCTTGGATTATCTGTTCCCTTTGTATCGCGAATTTCCAAATCAAATTCTTGTAAGAGAAGAATCCATCGGATTAGACGTGGTTTGGCATCTTTCTTAGCCAATAGGTGTCCGGGGGTCGCATGATCACCGTACACAACAACCCGTGATCCTAACGGATAAGCTCGAAATTTATCGAGAGCAAACACAACGACTAGCAATTCCTTCTCAGTGGTGGTGTAATTTTTCTGGGCACCATTAAGTGTTTTACTAGCATAATAAATGGTGTGAAACACCTTAAGCTTCTTCTGGCCAAGGACCGCACCAATAGCAAAATCACTCCCATCACACATGATTACAAAGGGTAGTGACCAATCCGGTGGTTGCACAATGGGTGCCGAGATTAATGCGAGCTGCAGGTGCTTGAAGGCGGAGTTACATTCCGCATTAAACTTGGAAGGATCTGTTATGCTCTAACAATTGGCAAAGAGGTCGTGCAATCTTGGAGAAGTCTTTTATGAACCGACGATAAAATCCAGGCATGTCCCAAGAAGTCGCGTACACCCTTCACATCGATTGGAGGAGTTAGACCTTGGATGGCATCAATTTTTGCTCTGTCTACTTGAAGTCCTTCTCGTGAAACTTTATGCCCCAAGACAATACCTTGAGTCACCATGAAATGGCATTTTTCCCAGTTGAGTACTAAGTGAGTTTCTTCACAACGCAATAAGACTTTCTCTAAATTGGCAAGGCATTCGAATAAGAGTTTCCAAATACGGAGAAATCATCCATGAATATCTCTAAGGTTTCCTCGACCATGTCACTGAATATTGCCATCATACATCTTTGAAATGTAGCAGGAGCGTTACATAACCCGAATGGCATCCTACGAAAAGCAAACGTTCCAAAAGGGCAGGTGAAGGTTGTCTTTTCCTGATCTTCAGGAGCAATATGAATTTGATTATATCCAGAATACCCATCGAGGAAACAATAGTATTCTCTTCCTGCCAATCGGTCGAGCATTTGATCAATGAAAGGTAGAGGGAAGTGGTCCTTCCGTGTAGCCTTATTCAGCTTGCGGTAATCCATACAAACTAGCCATCCAGTCACTGTTCGCTGTGGGATCAGCTCGTTGTTTGCATTAGCAATAACTGTGACTCCACCTTTCTTTGGCACACACTCAACGAGGCTAACCCAACTACTCGTCGAAAATTGGGTAGATAATTCCAAAGATCCAACCATTTGATTATCTCCTTTTTCACAACTTCTTTCATCATTGGATTTAATCTCATTTGTGGCTCTATAGATTTGAAGTTGCCATCTTCCAGGAAGGATTTTATGCATACACAAGGTGGACTAATCCCTTTAATATCGCCATGGACCATCCAATAAGCGACTTTATGGTTCTTCAATATTGCCAGTAGAGCTGCTTCATTATTGTCGTCTAACCTTGCATTGATGATAACAGGTTAGGTATCTTGATGTCCAAGAAATGCATATTTTAAATGTTCTGGCAACTGCTTCAGGTCAAGGATAGGTGGTTCTATCAGCGAGGATTTGGGTCCCTGAAAATGATTACCTTCGATGGACAAGAACGGTGGCTTGTCATGGTTCTCTCGTGGGAGCCGAATTAATAAGTCGTGTTCCTCATTTTGGTTTTCCTTATCTCGCTGGCGTGTGAAAATAGGGGTTTGTAATTCGACTATAGCAGGATTGACTATGTCCAACATAGCACACGTGCCAGGTGATGAATTGGGGAACGTAAGTGAGTTAAAAACATGAAACACCACCTCGTCATCATTCACCCTCATTCTTAACTCTCCTTTTTGCACATCTATTAAGGCCCTGGCAGTTGCAAGGAAAGGGCACCCCACTATGATTGGAACCTCCTCATCAGCCTCAAAATCCAGAATAACAAAATCAGCTGGGAAAATGAACTTTTCCACTTGTACCAGCACGTCTTCTATTTTTCCCTCTGGCAAGGCAAATGATCTGTCAGCAAATTGCACTGTGGCCTTTGTTGGCCGGGCTTCCCCGATTCCCAAGCTTCTGAAAATATACAAAGGCATCAAGTTGATGCTGGCACCCAAGTCACATAATGCTCTCCCACAATATTTGTTTCCAATTGTACATGGTATAGTGAAACTTCCGGGGTCCTTCAGCTTAGGAGGCAAATTTTGTTGACTGTGAAGTATTGAGCATACTTCAGTTATAGATGAGACAGTTTCGGATGCATCCAACTTCCGTTTCTTGGATAGAATATCCTTCATGAATTTAACATAATTTGGCATTTGTTCTAAAGCTTCTACCAAAGGAATGTTGATATGCAACTGCTTCAAGACTTCTAAAAATCTTTTAAACTGTTGATCTTGCTCTTGTTTTTGAAATCTTTGTGGAAAAGGAGGTGGTGGTAAATTTCGGACTGGGGGTGTAAATGAATTCTGAATAGGAAGTTGTTGAACAGAAGGCAAGGGTTGTGGTTCATTAATGGTAATCCCATTCTGAAGGGCAGGCTCAAGGCTTCTGAACTCAACTTCCTTTTCTTTCCCTTTTTCTTCCCTACTAGCCTTTGGCAATTCTCTTTTCCTCTTGGTGTTCTTGTCTATAGAATCCTGCTCAAGCTGTTTTCCTCCCCTCAAAGTAACAGCGTTGCAATTCTCACTACTCTTCCCTTTCAGTGGGTTTTCTGTGTTACTTGGTAGATTTCCCTGTGGTCTTGCTGATAGTGAAGATGCTATTTGACCAATTTGATTTTCCAAATTTCTTATAGATGCATCAGTTCTGGTGATGTACTCTTTCATGAATTGTTCCCACGATTCAGAAGAATCTCCTCCTTGCTTGTTTTGATAAGCGGGCACCATAGCTCCAGTGAGTTGAGGGACAGGTGGGCGAGGATGTTGTGTAGGTAAGTTTTGATTGTTATATGGAGGTGGGTGAATGGGCATTGGTCCTGGATTAAGGTGTGTATGGTGCGGGCGTGGCATGATAGCGGGTGGTCCAGAGGCCCTGTATTGTTAACTCCACCCTGATTCCATGAAAAATTGGGATGATGCTTCCATCCTGGGTTATAAGTGTTGGAATAAGGGTTAAAGTTTTTATTGTAATGCATATAGTTCACTGTCTCGGGATTGTTGGTACATAATTCTCTTGGATGCCCTTCACCACAAAATGTGCAAGTCACCCCATGATAGAAGTGGGAAGAAGCATTCAACCGATTCACTTGGTGAGGTGCCCTCTTTGAGTAGAGATAGTGTTCTTTTGTCCTAGTCCCATCTGCACACCTAGATTCTTCATCAACATGGTGGCCATCTGTTGAGTCAAGGCATTCATATCAACCTCATTTCCCCTTCGGCCTTGACCAGCTGGTGCATAGTACTCATTTGTGACAATTGTCTCTATAATGTCATATGCTTCATCGTATGTCTTAGACATTAAAGCTCCACCTGAAGATGAGTTGACAATCAACCGATTGTTAGCATTCAGTCCTTTGTAAAAAGTTTCCATCTGAATCCAACAAGGAATTCCATGATGAGGACAATTTCGCAATAGTTCTTTCCATCTTTCCCACGCTTGGGCTAAAGTTTCATCCCGGTCTTGCATGAAATTATTGATAGTCGCTCGAATCTCTGTTGTCTTGTTCGGTGGGAAGTATTTTGCCAGAAATTTTTCAATTAAAATCGTCCAAGTCCTGGATAGACCCAGCAGAGTTGAGAATGTAACCACAATCGAGCTTTATCTTTCAAAGAGTAAGGAAACAATGTCGCCTTCAATGTTTCATCCTGGCACTCCTGGGTTCGGAAAGAGTCACAAACTTGGAGAAACAACCTCGGATGGTCATGAGGGTCCTCATATAAATGTCCCCCAAACCGCCTTATTGTCCGGAGCATATGAAACATAACAGGCTTGAATTCAAGAGCATCTTGAGTGGGTCCGGCAATAGGTGGACCTAATCCATCCAAGTTTGGTTGAGCAAAGTCCCTCATAACCTTGTGTCTTGTCATCCATTGGTGGAATAGCTGCGAGTGGTTCCCCTTGAGCAATGGGAATATTAGCATTAACATTCACTCCGGGAATGTCAGCCATCACTTCTGCTTGAACTATATCTTCCAGAAAAGTATCTTCTTCCTGACTGGAACGAGATTCTAGTCGTCTTTTTCGAAAAGTTCTTTCAATTTCGGGATCAAAAGGGTAAAGATCTTGTTCGCGTTCAAATCCCTCTTCAACCAATGTTTCACCAAGATTCATACACAATTGAAGTCCTGTGAACACAAAATAAAGAATGAGTGATCAGTGAATATTATAGAAGGGAATAAAAATGCTGCTACAATATAAGTAATGAAAATTATGATGACTTAAGCTAGATCACTGAAGTTATGCAGCTTAAATACAAACAGAGATAATAAAAACTTTTCTATCCCCGGCAACGGCGCCAAAAACTTGTTGCGAATAGATGTATGCTATGATTGGACAATGGAATTAAACTAACGATAACGTGCAAGTATACACGGTCAACAAGTAATATCTTGTGGTAAGCAAGAGTCGATCCCTCGAGAATAGAAAATCAACTAATCTTAAGTTAATATTTAAGCTAAAAATGCACAAACGCAATCTTAAAGCAAATCAAGAAAGAGGGGAAAATCATGAAGGGGTAAACAGTGTGTTTTAGAATAATAAATGGAGGGTGGTTATTCTCATAACATTAGAATATTTCAGTTAATATATTAGATTAAAACTCCAAACATCTTAAACCATCTCTGAGAATTGATTTATTGGTAGTTTCTTGCTCCTCTCCTTAAACACTCAAGTTTCTCAACTTTAGCATTTAATAAGTGTTCAACAAAATCTCTCAATTCATTCAACACCAAAGCTACGACCATTTATTTAATCGAAAATATCTATTCATCCTTAGCAAAGATCCACACTGTCTTTTCCTTCATAACCTCCTCCTTAAGTTCACCTACTCATAACTAAGCATAAATAAAATCTACAAAAATGTTCAAGCATAAACCAACTCATTCTCTACTTGTAAATAACGAAATGCGGGAATTTAACACCCAAAGCGAAATTAATGAACTATAGACATAGAAATGTCTTGAAATCACACTGGATGATAGATTGCTTGGCCTCTTCCTCTCGGATTCAGCCTTGCACAAAGCGATGGGGGCGACTTTCTTCCTTTTTCTTCTTAGCAATAGCATACCCGAGTAAGAAAGATGATTTCCTTTTTATAGCGAGAATCCTGCCTCAATTTCGGGTCGATCGACTTATTAGACCCAGCTGGCGTCCACGGTGGCATCCTTCTTCAGCTTCTTTGTCTGATTCACGAGCTGGTGCTAGCTGAATCCCAATGGGCTGGACTGAATAGTCATGGAACCCGATTCTCCAACAACCGCTGCTACTCAAAGGCGTGGTCATGGGCCTGAAACTTGACAGCAGAAAAGCCCAAGTTTAGAAGTAACTCTGCCCAAAATTTAATTAAATCTTTGTAAGGATCAAAATGAATGTAAAAATCTGTGTTTTCCTTTTAATTACAAATTAAGTCAAGATTTGAATCATTTTCACTATGTAAAGCTCCCTTTTATGGACAATTTGATATTAAAGTTCCTTATGAAAAGGTAATTAACACTGGGTGCGCTAAGTCATTCCTTAAATCTATAAATAAGAAGTATAGAAATTTATCAAAGAATGAGAAGAATGAATTTCTCAGCACCCTACATTCCATTATTTATGATGGTAAGAGTGGAGTTAGAGAGCACATTGACAAAGTTGTGGCATGTTATCGCAAGATGAAGGAAATGGGAATTAAACTTGATGATGAGTACATTGTGTGGATGATTATGTACAACCTTCCGTCACAATTTGATTCGATTAGATCTCGATACAATGCTGAGAAAGAAGAATGGACTATCAAGGAGATGACTACTATTCTTGTAAAAGAGGAGGTAGACATGTACATGGCAAAGGCAAGAAAGCGCTGGCTTGGATAGACTCATAAAGAAAAGTAAAAAAATTTGTACTAATGTAATTTATTGTCTTTTTTTTTTTTTTTTTGGAATTTATTTTGTCTTTTACTAATGTTCTTATCATGTAAATTGTGAATGGTTGGATGATTTTAGAAAGATTTGTGGGTTTTTGATTGATGGGAGGTAACCGGCCAAATTATGTTTCTTATGTTAAAAAAAAAGAACTACTTTCCAACAAATTCTTCTTGTTCATATCTTGGATTATATCGAGGCTGTTCTTGACGCTCTTGGAGTTGTTCATAAAATCTGGAAATGTGTTGTAGATGTTCTTAATGTTGTGGTATATTTTTTTTCGCATTTTTTTCTCTTCCCCTTTCTACTCTTATTCGTTTTCTTGTTATGGTCTCCAAGGAAGTTTCCAATGATCTTTGTATATCATCCACTCTGTTTGCAGATTTGTTGTTGAAATCTCTCCTGACTGCATGCGTTCAGTAAGATTTTCAACGGACAAAGGTTGTTGTTGTGGTTCTGTCAAAGTGCCGCTAACTCCATTCTGGTGCGATGTGTCGTGTCCGGGTTGTTGCCCCGGGTTTCAAGCCATATTAGGCCGTGATTAGGAGTTTCTCTGATTTAAAATGATGTAATCCAAATAAAAGCAATTATTTTGAATCTATAAATTGTATTATTTTGAATGGTGCATTCATCATGTGACAGTTCAAGAGAGATTTAAGCATTCATCATTTGACACTTCCCATTCATAAAAATACTGATAAGACTGAGAATGTTGATTACTCTCAAAGATCTCAATGGCTTCGAGCAGCAGTTTTGGGAGGAAATGATGGGTGGGTTAGTTACTGTTGCATCTTCAATGATGGGTGTAGGAGCTGTGAAGGCTGATGCAAAGGCTATACTTCTTTCCGGGTTTGCCGGGCTTGTTGCAGGAGCATGCAGTATGGCAATAGGAGAGTTTGTCTCTGTGTATACTCAATATGACATAGAGAAAGCTCAGATGAAGAGAAAACAGTGCTGAGAAAGTGACCTTTGAATCCCTTGCAGGCTGCGGTAGCATCAGAATTAGCGTTTACGGTCGGAGCGGTCGTGCCTTTGCTTGCAGCGGCTTTTATTAGTGACCATAAAATAAGGGTTGGTGTAGTGGCTGCAGCAGCTAGTTTGACACTGGTTGTATTTGGAGGAGTGGGAGCTAAATTAGGAAAGAGTCCAGTGGGGAAATCATGTGTTAGAGTGGTTATTGGAGGGTGGATGGCTATTGGCAATCACTGAAACACTTGACTGCCTTTTTAAAACTTTGTTTTATAATACAATTTTCTTAATAAATAAATTGAAAAAACTTTGTAATTTCCCTTCAACATTATTTGATCATTAAAAAATTGTAAAACGAAATTAAATAAATTACTCATGTGCATAGAAATGTTAGAATTTTAATGTAATAAATTTTATACATTATCATTCATGTCTCACCATCATCAATGGGCCGAGCCGGCTCGACTCAAACATTATTAGGCCTAGGATCGGCTCAAGCTCGTGCCTGGCGAGCCTATAGTAATGTTCGAGCCGAACTAGCTCGGTCCAACTTAATAAACAAACGCACATATCTCTGCTCATGAGCTTGGCTTGTAGGGTCGAGTTTAGGCCAGACTCGTTGGATTGAGGCGAACTCAACCCATCATATGACTCAATTGTTTTTATAATTACTTTAATATTTCAAAAGTAAAATATTACATTTATTTACTTTTTAGCTTATCAATTAAATAATTAATACAAAATTGAGCATAAAAAGTATATATTTCTATTCATTTATAACACAAAGTTCTATTTTAAAACTAATATATTTATTTAAAAAAACAATGTGAGCTTTATTTGGGCTAAACTCGAGTCGTCTCGTTGGATAAGCCTAAGGGAGGCTCGAACGGGCCGTCCCACTAGCCGGCTCCTTTAGAAAAATGAGGCTCATATTCAATCAAAACATTTAACGGACCGAGTCGAGCCGGCCCGTCAAACGTTGACTTTAGGGCCGAGTTTGGGTTGAGCCGGTCTTTGAGCAATGAGCCGAATGATGATGGTCATTCGTGCCCCTCCTAAACTAAATTTCTCGATCCAAAATCTGGTATTTGAATATAAGTTGTGTGAAAAAATTAATAAGTAATTGTAAAGCGCAGAGTTTTTTTTTTTTTTTAAAAAAAAAATGGAAATTATTGTTTTTTGAATTATTGTTTTTTCTTTAATCCTTTTAATAGGGATAGAAATACTTATATTATATCACAGATATGAATATTTCATATTGCCCTAAAACCCAAAACCTACAACGGTGAAAAGAAGTCCCTAACTCCACCCGAAGAACTAGGAGAGACGCCGACGCACCAATCTACCTAGTATGTTTTGATGACGAGAAGAATGAAAAATTATGGTACGTGATCGAGGAAAAGGAGAACAACAATTAACAACAAGAATATATCAGGGATTCTAATGTGAAATTGACAAATGAAGGATGGATTAAGGATAATACTTGCCTCCATACTTGTTTGGAGGAGCTCCTACATCCTCTAATTTCTACTGGTCAATTTCAATTAAACATTATCACATTGAATAAAAATGTGGGCCCCACTAACTTTTATAAACCAATAGAAACAAAACAAATATGAAAGTATGAAGGAGCTCCTCCAAAGTGATCAAAGTGATCAAAGAAATTGAAAGAGATCGGGTTTGTGTAAACTCTTTTTTAAAAATAAGTTAAAAAGATAAGTTTTTTTCTTAAAAAAAGATAAGTTTTTTTCTTAAAAAAAGATGAGTTTAAAAAAAAAAAAATTAAAAAAAGAAAAAGTCATGTGGTTGTTGGCTTGACACATGGTGATGGCGAGGAGATGAAAAAAAAAAGTAAAATGCACCAATAACCCCTGCACTTTTAAACATTTTTAATTTACACCCTGCATTTTTAATTTGATTTTTTTCACCCTACACTTTATACAGTACAATTTCTATCAAATTGGGGTGTTAAATCTAACAGCCCCAATTACTTTTAATTTTATAATTTGTTGGATTTATGAAAAGACTTATTTGACCCATCGACCATAACCAAGTCTCCATTGCGATTTCTAAAGTATTATTATTTCTTTTTCGATGGAGTCCAGATTTCATTATCATAATCTTCCTATTGAGAGACTTCAAAAATATCATCCTTGTCGTCATAAGAAAGAAAGAAACCACTTTTAATTTAATTGCATTTCACACAGAGAAAGAGATCTAGAGAGATGGGTTTTATTCACGAGTTTTGATAATTCACCGCATTCCTTCTTCCTCGAACCCTACCGAAAAAAAAAACATTTTGAGAAAAGATAAGATTCATCACTATGTATCTGTTTGTCTCTGTTAATGTGTTTTTTTGTGAGTGTGTTTTTTTGTTCTTCTTTTGAGAGGGAAATTAATTATTTTTCCCCATAAATTCCAACCAAACCCTTTAATTCTTTTTCCTTCTCTTTCTATCTCCAATTTATCTCTGATGAAAAAAAAGAAAAGAAAAAAAATGTTAATTTATTAACAAAGCTTTCTTGGGATTTCATAAGAAATTAATAGATTAGCTATGACTGGGTTCACGAATGGATTTGCCTAGTATACCACAGCTAATCTCTTAACACCGACCCATCTAGCAATTGTGATGCAGGAGAGCTCTTCGAGTGGATATGTAATGTCGTATGGTTCAGTGTGGATGATGTTCTTCATCTCTCATGCATTGATCTAATTTTTAAGTGAGGTAGGAGAAATTAGTTTTGACTCTGATTAATGGGTTTGGTAAGTAAGTTATGACTAGAGTCAAGGGGTCAAATAAGTCTTTTCACTAATCCCAGAAATTATAAAAATAAAAAACAAATTGAGGGATGTTAGATTTAACACTTTAATTGGATAGAAATTGGACTATTTGAAGTATAGGGGTGAAAAAAACCAAATTGAGAGTGTAGGGGTGTAAATTAAAAAAGCTTGAAAGTGCAGGGGTCATTAGTGTATTTTACCAAAAAAAAACATATATCTTGGCAGCAGACCTGTGAAAGAGAAAGGGGGGAAGGAAAGTGAAAGGAAAAAGATAAAGGGGGGAAGGAAAGTTGTCACAACGTGATTGCGACGCGGAGCGGCCGACATCCTTAAAATTAAGTCTCTTAAATGAAAGTAAAGTGGAAGTCGCCATCAACCATATTTGGGTGTGATTGATCACCAAATTTATTGAAAATAGGAATGGTCTACGAAAAAAACAAATTGGGTTCGGGAGTCGTTTGTGTGTAGGGAAGGTGTTAGCACCCTACAACACCCATTTTAAAATGATTACCATATTTTTTTATCTTATATTATCTTATTTTTAAAATGATGGTCCTTAAAAAAAATTGATTTTAATTTATAAAAACAAATGTCTCATTTAATCATTTCTCAACTTCAAGAATGAAGCAAGTAATAAGGATTAAAATGAGCGGGGTTACGGCCGTTAATTGAACAATATTGAAATTTATAAAATTTCACCTTAAGAAATTGAGTTTTTTACTTCTCAAAATCCATCATCGGAATTGTATTTATATTTTAAAACATATTTAATTTTATTGAAAATACTCTCCTTTTAATCTTTGAAATTTTATTTTTTTAAATAATATTTAAGCTTGTTTGAAAATACCCTTATTTTATATTTTGAAATAATGCTTAATTTTATTCAAAATACATATCCATTTTTTTTTAAAAGATTATATAAACGTATTTAACATAATCATTTTTTATTTTTTGAAATATTATTAAAATTTTGAAATGGCATTGTACGTTTTTTTTTTTTTATACTCTCATTTTTACTTTTATAATGATACTTTTCCGATATTTAAAATACTTCATTTTCCCCCTTTTTTTTAATAATTTTTATTTAAAGTTTTGAAGTTATATGTTTGTTAATACTTTCTTTTTACTTTCAAATCATATATAAAGTGTTTTTTTATATTTTTTAAATAATGTATATCTATATATATTTTTAGGGTTTTTTTTAAGATTATATGAGAACTCCGGATAAATACATTACGCAGTCTTCACAAACGTGATGACTTCCACGCACTTATCGAGGTCTCATTCAATCTATTATTGTTTCTTAATTAAATAGTAATGAAATTTAATACTTTACTTTTAATTAATAATAGATATAATAATAATAAGATTCAACTATTTTTTTTTATAATCGGTCTATACTTTGAATTAGTCGGGTTTGAAAAGCTTTAATACAAAAAGAGTTTTATTTTAATTTTCTTTTGGGAAACGAATATCTAATCTTAAGAGACATGGGATATATAAAAAAAAGAAATTGAAATGAATGATGGCTATCGATTTACATCCGGATACAATACAAAGTACTTTGTAAAATTTACAAACAAAACAAATAACTAAAATTATATATGAAAATATAATTTAAAAACCATTATTCATAAGATTATCATTATCATACATAGCAAAACAAAATTCAATATTAACGACAGAGGGGTTAAAAAAAACATATAAACAAACTTTTAAAATACAAACTCATGCATACAATATAAACATATAAAAATAGGATAAAAATTAAAGACAATAAAAAACTTGATATATATGTTAAACTAACTGAATCTAATGATGAAATGAATTTCAATACAAAAATCAACAAAAGAAATAGCCGAACGGTGGTCTTATCTTCTTTGAACGAGGGAGGTTTAACATCAACCAAGGAATTGCGATTGGGTGGAGCGTTGACAGAAAGAGGGGATCGAAAATAAATTTCTTAGAGGCGTCGTATTATGCCGTTTTCTATCGATTTGGACTTGTTTTCTTTCTTTTTAACCAAACAAATTATTCAGCTTTTATAGAGTTCAATATCTAGGGTTTTCCCTTAGGTTAGGCTCCACCATCCTCAATTTACTCAAATTAAAATAAAAAGTAATTACCCTTCCAATCAGCATTTTTTTCCAAAATTATTTCAATTACAGCCTATTCATCTAATCTGCGCCAAAGTCTAGGCTTTCACTTTGCTTCTTTCCAAAACAACTCCTCAATCAAATCAAAAATCATAATTTGCTAAATAATTTTGTCCACATCTACGTCCAAAACCCTTTAAAAAAAAATTAAAACTTAACTTTATAATAATAATGAAAATAGTAATAATAATAACACTATTTTTAAAACACTACATTTTTTTAAATCTATAAATAAATAAAAAGATAATAATAATAAAATTAATAAAATTGAGCCGGGCAAAATACGGTATCTACAGTTTGTCCCCCTTTGTACATCCTTGAAGAATTAAGAGGTGGACAAAGGAAAAGATAAAGTTTTGAATGGTGAAAATTTTATTAAGAAGGAATGATAAAAACATAATTTAATTTGATCAAAAGACCCAATTATTAAATGTAACTGTATTGAGTTTATAAATTTTTTAAAATTTAACTGGATCTTGTTCCAGGTTTCAATCTCTACTGGAACTGAGTCGTAAGTAGGATTCGATTTAATCGAAAATGAAATAAAATATAATGAACCTGGGTTTTGTCCCAGGCTTCGATCTCTATCGGGACTGAGCCGCAAGTAGGATTCGATTTAATCGAGCAAAATAGCGTAGAATGTAACGAACCTGGGTTTTGTCCCAGGCTTCGATCTCTATCGGGACTGAGCCGCAAATAGGATTCGATTTAATCAACAAGGGAATAAAATGTAACGAACCTGGGTTTTGTCCCAGGCTTCGATCTCTACCGGGATTGAGCCGCAAGTAGGATTCGATTTAATCGAACAAAGAAATAAAATGTAACGAACCTGAGTTTTGTCCCAGGCTTCGATCTCTACTGGGACTGAGCCGCAGATAGGATTCGATTTAATCGAACAAGGAATTAAAATGTAACGAACCTGAGTTTTGTCTCAGGCTTCGATCTCTAACGGGACTGAGCCGCGAATAGGATTCGATTTAATCGAACAAAGAGATAAATATATAACGAACCTGAGTTTTGTCCCAGGCTTCGATCTCTACCGGGACTTAGCCGCAAGTAGGATTCGATTTAATCGGAAAATGAATGTGATAAAGTATTTTGTTAAAAATGATTCGATTTTAACTCGACTATCGCATCCACATCTTCTCTAAAGATATTCGGCTTAAAAATAGAGTCATGTAGCCCTCTTTGATTTTCTTTATCAAATTATTAATGTATTCATCATCTTTATCCAAATCTGTATCAACTCTGGTACCCGAGCTTCAAGAATTTTTTTTTAGAATCGTAACTCCGTTGATGCATTATTTCTTGCTTTTGTGTTGGAATCAAACAAATTTACCATCATTATATATCAAAGTAACTTACAACATTTCTTTTTGTCAATATTAATAACAGAGTAAGGAGAAAAGTCAAGAGATATGGAATTCGAAGTTTAGAGATATTTTATTGATAATGAAGGAAACTAAAACGAAGGTAGAGAGAGACAGGATGAGAGTGAGAGTATTGGGTACATGACATCTTAAACATTCACTTAAAACCGTAGCAAAAAAAAATTTAAGTACTCAATGAAACTCTTATATATTTGTTGAGCCTTCTCCATTTGCCTTCATGCATAGTACTTTTGGACATAGTCAGAACTGATGGGGTTTGGTAATTCGTCTCCATCCATATTGGTCAAAATCAAAGCTCCTCCTGAGAAAGCTTTCCTCACGACATATGGCCCTTCATAATTTGGAGTCCATTTACCTCGATGATCCTTTTGGAATGGGAGGATCCTTTTTAGTACCAAGTCTCCTTCCTTATATGCTCGTGGGCGAACCTTTTTGTTGTAAGCTTTCATCATTCTCCTTTGGTAGAGTTGGCCTCTGCATAATGCTGTCAACCTCTTTTCTTCTACGAAGTTCAACTGCTCATAACGATTCTGAATCCATTCGGACTCTTCTAATTTTGTCTCCATAATAACCCTCAATGATGGGATCTCAACTTCAATCGGAGAACTGCTTCCATCCCATAAACTAAAGAAAAAGGTGTTGCTCCGGTTGAAGTACGAACAGATGTGCGATATCCGTGCAAAGCAAAAGGAAGCATTTCATGCCAATCCTTGTATGTGATAGTCATCTTTTGCACAATTTTCTTGATGTTTTTGTTAGCTGCTTCAACCGCGCCGTTCATTTTTGGTCGGTAAGGAGTTGAATTCGCATGCTTGATCTTGAATTGCTGACATAACTCATCCATTGTTTTATTGTTCAAATTCCTCCCATTATCTGTAATCACTAGCTCTGGAATGCCGTAACGACAAATAATTTCCTTTTTTAAGAATTTAACTACGACTCCCTTTGTCACTTCTCGATAAGAGGCAGCTTCAACCCACTTTGTAAAGTAATCAATAGCTACGAGAATAAAACGATGTCCATTTGAGGCTTTGGGTTCAATGGGGCCAATTACATCCATTCCCCACATAGAAAAAGGCCATGGTGCGAGATAGAACATGTAATTCAGACGAAGGGGCATGAGCTTTGTCGCATATAGATTTGACACTTATGACATGCTCTTGCATACTTGATACGATCGGTTTCCATAGTTAACCAATAATAACCACTCTTAAAACCGGTCTGGCCATTCTATGTCCGTTTGCATGAGTTCCACATATACCTTCATGTATATCTTCCATGATTTTACTAGCCTCTATTGCATCAACACATCTTAATAAAACCATGTCGTGATTTCTCTTGTATAGAATTTCTCCATTGAGGAAGAAATTCATTGCTAACCTTCTAAGGGTTCGCTTATCATTTTCTGAGGCGTCAAGAGGATAAATTCTATCTTTTATGTATCTCTTGATATCATGGTACCATGGCTTTCTATCTGGTTCTTCTTCTATATTCATGCAAAAGACAGGAACATCTCGCTTTTCAATCTTGATGGGTTGGATTTCTCCTTTAAAATCAACATCAAACATTACCGCCAAAGTAGCTAATGCATCGGCTATTCGATTATCATCTCGTGGTATATGATCAAAAGTAATCTCTTCAAACTTCTGAGATAATTCTGTTATCAACTCATAATAAGGAATCAACTTAGAATCTCTCGTTTCCCATTCTTTTCTTAATTGACAGATTACCAGCAAAGAATCACCAAAAACTTTGAGTTTTCTAACTTTCATATCAAGCGCTGCTTGGACCCCCATAGAACATGCTTCATATTCGGCCATGTTATGTGTGCAATCAAAACATATCTTGGCAGTAAGTGGGAAATATTTTCCTTCAGGTGACATTAATATTGCTCCTATTCCCTGGCCTAATTCATTAGAGGCTCCATCAAATAGCATAGTCCATTTCTCAGGATCAGAGCATTCTTCTTCTGCTTTTGTCATAAAAACATACTTATCTGGAAAATCTAATCTCATTGGCTCATAGTCATCCAAAGGTTGTTGGGCCAGATAATCGGCAAGCGCACTCCCTTTCACTGACTTTCTAGTGACGTAAACGAGATCATATTCTGATAATAAAACCTGCCACCTAGCGATTCTTCCCGAGAGAGAGGGTTTTTCAAAAATGTATTTCAGGGGATCCATTTTTGAAATCAACCAAGTTGTATAGTAAAGCATATATTGTCTCAAACGGTGTGCGGTCCAAGCTAGAGCGCAACAAGTCTTCTCGAGTAGGGAATACTTGGCTTCATAATCAGTGAACTTTTTACTCAAATAATATATCGCTTGCTCTTTCTTTCCGGAATTGTCGTGTTGTCCCAGCACACAACCCATTGAGTTTTCTAATACAGTAAGGTACATAATAAGAGGACGCCCGGATGTTGGAGGAACAAGTATAGGAGGATTTTGCAAATCGCTTTATCTTGTCAAATGCCTCCTGGCAATCTTCGTTCCATATCTCTCGTATTACTTTTTCAAGTAATTTGAAAAGAGGTTCACAAGTTCTTGTAAGATGTGATATGAATCTAGCGATGTAATTCAACCTCCCTAAAAATCCTCCGACTTCTTTCCGTGTTTGTGATGGTGGCATCTCTAAAATAGCTTTGATTTTATCAGGATCCACCTGAAATTCCTTCTTGGCTCACAACAAAACCCAACAACTTTCCCAAACTTGCACCGAACGTGCATTTATTGGGATTAAGCTTCAATCAAATTTTCTTAATCGAACAAACAATCTTTTGAGAATATCCGGATGCTTCTCTCCTTGTTTTGATTTAGCAATCATATCATCGACATAAACTTCAATCTCTTTATGCATTAAATCATGGAAGAGTGCGACCATTGCACGTTGATAGGTTGCCCCTGCATTCTTCAATCCAAACGGCATGACTTTGTAGCAAAAAGTTCCCCATAGCGTGATAAATGTCGTCCTTTCACGATCCTCCTCTGCCATTTTGATCTGGTTATAACCTGAGAAACCATCCATAAATGAAAATATAGAGAATCCGGCAGTATTATCCACTAGGATGTCAATGTGGGGAAGTGGAAAATTGTCTTTTGGACTTGCACGATTCAAATCTCTATAATCAACACACATCCTGACTTGGCCATTCTTCTTTGGTACTGGCACGATATTCGCCACCCATTCAGGGTAATTAGACACTGTCAAAAAGCCTGCATCCATCTGCTTTTTTACTTCATCCTTAATTTTGAGTAACATATCAGGTTTCATTTTCCTCAATTTCTGTCTAATTGGTTTACACTCAGATTTAAGTGGTAAACGATGAACTACAATATTTGTGTCTAATCCTGGCATATCCTTATAAGACCAAACAAATATGTCTACATATTCATGCAGTAAGTTGATTAACTTTTGACGACTTTCCTTTGAAATATTGGTTCCAATTTTAACCTCTTTTACTTCTTCTTTAGTTCCCAAGTTAATCGTTTCCATTTGTTCCTGGTGAGGTCCTAACACTTTTTCCTCTTCTTCTACCATTCTCAATAATTCCGAGCTTGGTTCAATATCATTCTCTTCATCAGACTCAACATTGTATATAGGAGTATCCAAATTATATCTCAAATTGTCGATGCATTCGATTTCATTATTACTGTTTAAGATATCAAGTATTTGGTGTAAGAAAAGAAGAGAAGGGATAATAAGTAGAGATATAGATAGGAGGAAAATAAATTGACTTTTATTAATATGAATTGAAATGTTGACATAGAAAAACTCAAATGAAAGAAAAACAGGATTTGGAAATGAAAAATGATAGAAAATTACTTTGAAATATTAAAAAATGATGGTAACTCTGTAATCTTCCAATTATTGAGCTCAAAATCTTCAGAACACGGATAAATGAATGCATCCATCTCTTTCTCATCTTCCGTTAAAGCTGCAACAGAAGAATAAACCTGGTGCGGTGGTTGTTGCTCGACATGGATTCTACCAGCACTTCTGAATATTCCATAGAAGTTAGAAAAATTTAACTTTCCACACTTGGGCTCTCTGTTTTCAAGCTTTGCCATACGTTTCTCTTTCTTCTCTTTTCGTACTCGGATCTTGTCAGCTCTGCTTGGCTTGAAACCTAAACCGAACTTTTCCCAATTATCCACTAACTTCAACAAATATTCCAAGATTTTATTATTTCCTGCGAAAGAAGACTTCAAAAGTGATGGTTCTGTATATTCGACCTTTCTGCCTGTGGTTATAGCATTTGCGACTTCAAAGGATTGAAATGAACATTCTAATGCCTCTTCAGCTGCTTCAACATAAGGCATCGACTCAAGCTTTGAAATAAGAAAATCTTCCTCACCAGATACACAGATCAGTTTGTCATCAACGATGAATTTTAGCTTTTGGTGCCATGAAGAAGGAACAACTCCAGCAGAATGTAGCCAGGGACGCCCCAACAATAAGCTATAAGCTGAAGAAATGTTCATAACTTGAAAAGTAATGTTAAATGTGCACGGCCCTACTTGAATTGGGACATCAATTTCCCCGATAACCTCACTGCGTGCTCCATCAAATGCTCTTACCACCATTGTGCTTGGCTTCAGATAAGACATATCAACAGGTAATTTCTCCAGGGTAGATTTTGGCATTATGTTCAGAGATGACCCATTGTCGATCAACACTTTTGCTACAACAAAATTTCTACATTTAACAGAAATGTGGAGAGCCTTAAAATTCCCGAGCTTCCAGGTGGAACCTCGTCATCCGTAAAGGCTAAAGTATTAAAAGTCATTACGTTCCCCACTATTTCACTCAAATTGTTCACCGAAATGTCTTGTTGGACGTAAGCTTGACTTAGAACCTCTAATAAAGCCTTTCGATGTGCCTCTGAATACATTAGTAAAGATAGTATGGAAATTTTAGGCGTGTCCGACCCAATCGCTCTACCACCTTATACTCACTTTGCTTGATAAGTTTGAGAATTTCTTGGCTTTCTTCTTGATCCACGAGTTGTTTATCTTTCTTTCCTTTGATCCCATTTGATCCATCAAAAAGTTCCTTGTCTCCCATATCGTTCTCTTTCATCCGAGCCTTCCCTTTTTTCTCGTAGAACTCTTTCTTCATTTTTTTCGAGATTATTGGGAGCATAGCATCTCCCGCTCCGTGTCAATCCACCTATCCCTGTGATATTTTCTACAGGAAGAGGCTCCTGATCGAAAATCACCGTGCGGTCATATTTCCAAGGAACTGAATTCAAATCTTTAAAGGGAAAACGACTCGGGATGTGGATGGTGATTGGCCTCGGATTTAAATTGGATACACCAATGCTAGGCTTCTCATGGTAAGTAATTGTGAGTGGTTTCCGCTTGTATGGTGTGCGGGAGCTTCCATTTGGAAAAGAATTTTCAATGACACTAACTTCTTTTCTTTCCTGCTTACAAACTTTTTCTGAAGTAATGACAAGTTGTCTTGAATCTAACAGAGTTTGAACCTTCATCCTGAAAGTAGAACAATGTTGCACAGAATGACCTTTCGCTCCAGCATGGAATGAACAATTCAAACTCTCATCATAACCTTCACACTTGATGTCTTCATCGAGATACTCTGTTCGAACAAACCCACTACTATGAAGGAATTCAAATAATTGTCCCATTGGAGTCTTGATTTTCTCTATATCTTCTTTAAAAGTGTCTTCAAAACATTCTACTGCATTTACTCCAGGCATACCATGGTTTCGGAGAGGGTTGTTATTGACATCAGGAGCATTTTCTTTCTTGAAATTCAACCATCCTGCATCGATCAAACCCTTCACTCGGTATTTGAGAGTGGTACAATTTTCGATTGAATGTCCTGGGGCTCCTCCGGTGAAAATCACAACGGACATTAGGGTTATACCACTTTGGATATGGTGGTTCTAGGGGTTTTACTGGGATAGGAGTTAACAAACGCTCTTCGATGAGTTGAGCTAAAAGCTCAGTATAAGACATCGGGATAGGATCAAAATTTGGGCGTTCTTTTGGGTTTCTATTGTTCTGCTGGTTTGGGGTATAAGAAGCGGGTTGATTTTGAGATTGATAAGTTGGAGGGGTAAATGGTGCAGGGTTCTGTGCAGGAGCACGGGGGCGAGGGTGTTGGTAAGATGTGTGGTTCACGAATGGTTGGGCATATTTGACTGGGGTTGAATAGGAATTGGTCGGATATTGTTTTGGGCGATTATCAAAGTGTGGCTGTATCCAAGGAGACATATTTCCTCCTATCATCTGTACTTCTCCTTCTTTCTTTTTAAAAGGCATAACCTTTTTTGTGATGGACGATTCAGTTCTGTTGTCCATTATCCTTCCATGCTTCACACCATATTCAATCCTCTCCCCGATGGTCATTATATCAGAAAAGTTGGTGGAAGCATTCCCGATCATTCGATCATAAAATGGAGACTTCAGAGTATTGATGAATATGGCAGACAACTCTTTGTCAGTTAGGGGTGGTTGGACTTGTGCAGCTGTGTCTCTCCACCTCTGAGCATACTCTTTGAAACTTTCGGTTCTAGTCATCTCCATTTTTTGTAGATCAAGTCGATCAGGAGCTAAATCAATATTGTGCTTATACTGTTTCAAAAAAGCATCTGCCAGATCCTTCCATGTACAAATATGGGCACTATCAAGCTGCATATACCAACGGGCAGCCGGGCCTGTTAAGCTATCCTGAAAACAGTGGATGATCAACTTATCATTCTGGACATGAGCAGCCATCTTTCTGCAATACATAATAAGATGACTTTTAGGACAAGTTGTCCCATCATATTTCTCGAACTCTGGTACTTTGAACTTAGACGGGATTATCACATCTGGCACCAGGCATAACTGAGTGGCGTCTATATTTCCAAAAACATCGGTTCCTTCAACTGCCCTTAGTCGTTCCTCAAATACTTGAAACTTTTCAGGTGTCATTGCCTTCTTCTCCCTATCGCCTATTTCTTTTCTTACTTGAGGGAGTCAAGTCTGGTATTGTGACATTGGCTTTAAACCGCTCTCTCCCGTCGATAAGTCACACTTCCGTAATTGCTTGTTGGGATCGTTGGCCTCTTTGAAAGGAAGGAAATTGGTACTGTTGTGAAGGGTTGAATGAACATTGTGGAATTCCTTCTTCTACCTGGTGCTTGTGAAAATGTAGGGCCGAATCCAGGTGGATAAAATGAGAAGTCCTGGTCATTTGTAGATCTTTGTTGAATAGCCGAGTTTGGTCAATCGGCTCTGCCACATCTTTCCCTTTTTCAAGCAAGCTAACGAGTTTGGCCAGTTGTTCTTGGATTGTGTCAACATCCTTCCTTAATTTCTCTTGCTCTGTAAGTTGCTCCTCCATTATCTTTGCCTTAGATCTTGTATTATAAGAGTGCGAGTGCGATTGTCGAGCTATTTTTTAAGACTTTATCTTTATTATGGTTGAGAGAATAAGAAAGAGAGAAAAAAATGAATGAATAAAGTAAGAAATCTAAATTGGAAAGCGAAAAGAAATACTTGTATTAAATGGTAAAAGAAAACTGACGAAATTTAACATTATTGTGCAAAATAAAGATAACAAATGTTCCAATTCACCAAAATTTAAAAAATAAACATAAACATAAAAATCAATAAAATGTCCCCCAGTGCTCCAAGTCTTCATGAATTTTCCCCAGGAATTTGATAATCTCTTGGCCATTTGGTTGAGTCGGCAAGATGAGAGCCTCCAAAGCAAATGCCTCTCTTGCTAATCGATCTGCTCTTCTAGCTGCCTTCCGGATTTGCATGACGACTTGTTCAATATTACGATGTAACGTAGCATTCTCATGTCGCACTGACTGAAAATCATTCCTCAACCTGTGGTAGTGATCTTCTAAAATTTTATGCTCCTCCATCAAAGTTTCATAGGCATTCTGAAATTTCTCAAGACGATTCACAAGTGATTTAGCTGTTTCCTTCAAACTTTTATTTTCACTCAGCGTGTGAGTCAACTCTGCTTCGCTTCTATTAGCTCTTAACTGCCAGTCTTCAACTGTTCTTCGTAAGAGACAATTGCTTTCCTCTATTTCAGCTATGTCTTTATTCCTTGTATTGATAATTTCTTCCAATTCTTCAGCCAACTTCTTGAGTGAAACAAATTCTGACTGATGCCTCTCGATTTCATCATCTCGTGATTTCACAGCTGTTTGCAAAACTGCCTTATCTCTTCTTAGTTTGTGCATCCTCCGATTAATATCACGATTTTCTGTGTCTAAATCAGCAATCTCTTTCTCTAACTTTCCTTGATTCTTCGCATTGTCTCTCATTTTTCCGCAACTCTTGCTCCAACGGTGTTTTTTTCGTGACTCCTCCAACTTTAAATCCTCTTGCAAACGTTTATTTTCTTCAACCAAAATCAAATTCTTCTCTTGAATGCTAAGAAATTCTTCATCACGTGACTTTTTCTCAGGAATTTGTACTCTCGTTACATCCTCATCCATCTTTTCAATTCCTCCATGAGTTGGTAAATCAACTATACTCTTACCCCTTTTCAAATGCCATAATTCATATCCAGGTGTGGCAAGGCGACAATGAAACCCATTTTGAATAAGCGCAGGCAGATTTCCATGCGGTCTCTATCAGTTGTATTTTCAATTCAAAACCTTCGAGCCATATGCAAATTCGAATTTCTTAAATCGCTCGTAGCTGGAATAAACGCCCTGGCCTACTTGTCGCAACACCAATAATGGGGCGTAAGATATGCCTCCCCATGGACCAAGAAGCGGAAGTGTTTGGAAGTCACCACATCTATACATCATAGGCTTAAGTGACATCCATAATGCTTTCCATCGTGCGTTTTCGGCTTCAAAGTTGAGAAGAAATCCACCCAAACCTTCTTCTCCTGGTAGAATTTGACCCACGCTTGTTCGAGTGAACTCATAGATAGGATTTTGCGTCATATTCCAAGAATTGGTGAACTTCATTTTTGGAATATTGAATTCGGGTGGACATTCAACATGGTCGAGGATCCATATATATAGGAGTGGAGCACATCCTATAAATTTCCCCGCTTTCTTCGTGCGACAATGATTCAATGATCGAAAAGTTTCACTAAAATGGGCATGATAGGATTAACCCCCTCTTCTATCTTGACAAATAACCTTACCACCCGCTCTTCAACATATCCTGCAACTTTTGGAAACAACACCGCACTATAAATGCCGAGAGCTAGTATCTTGTGAGTTCTCTTGAATCGTTAGCAAATTTTTGACAAAGGCTTATCAAATACTCCATAGAGATACAAAGACTTTCTCCTTTCTTCTTGGTCTGTTTGTCCACTTCGCGAAGACGAATCTTCCGTAAAATATTAGATAATGCTCTGCTCATTGTCACATCCTTGTCATAGCTATAAACTCCATTCTCAAATGGGCAAGGTATATGAAGGAGAGATTGATACTCTTCGATAACAGGGGTCATATCTATGGGCCCGAATGTGAAACAGCTATACGCGGGATCCCAATGCTGAATCAATGCTCTCAAGACAGAGTAATTGATAGACACATATAAAAGTTGAGCTATATGGCCATACTTCTGAACAAATTCTTCCTTCCTTTCATCAGTGAGATTCTCCCATATTTGTTTTAGAGGTCTAGCCGAGTTCCTAGAAAACTGATGCCTTTGATTGGTATTGTGACATTCTCTAGCAAACTGTCTCCACAAGCTTGTTGTGTATGCTCCGACCAAGTCCTGACAGCCTTCGCCTCCTCGACTTTCAATGCAATGACGGGTGGGGATGTTTCTTCGATATTCATATTTCCGTCTACTCCTAAATATTGATGAATTGAAACGAATGTCACTTTTTTTTTAACAACAAATGAAATGATATATGCATGAAAAATTACATCATCTTTTTTTTATTTTTTATTTTTTTTATTTAAAAAAAAAAAAAAAAATTACATGGTCATTTTTTTTATCTTAAGTTTTTTTTTAACTTTTTTTTTTTAAAAAAAAAAAAAAAGTATATATGCATAAAAACGTGAAGAAGAAAGAAAAAATAAAGAAAAATAATAAAGGAAAAAAATAATGCAAAAAAAAAAAAAAGAAAAAAAAAAAAAGCTTTATTTTATTTTACTGATATTCATATTTCCGTTTACTCCTAAATATTGAATGAATTGAAATGAATGTCATTTTTTGCATAAAAAAAAAAATGAAATAATGCGTATGAATAATAATTACTTTTGTTTTCTATATATTATTTTCTTTTTCTTTTTTTTCTTTTTGCAATTTTCTTTTAAAAAAAAAAAATAAAACAATATGCATGGTCAATCTTTTTATCTTAAGTTTTTTTTTTTTTAAAAAGAAAAAAAAAAACCTTAAAAACGTGAAGAAGAAAAATAATAATAATAATAAAGAAATAAAGAAAAGTAAAAAGAAAAAAAATAATACAAAAAGATAATAAAGCTTTATTTTATTTTTTTAAAAAAATAAAAATAGAAATAATATGAAAAATTAGAAAAAAAGCATTTGTTACGTACAAATTAGGGCGAAGAATGATCTTTTTTTTTTTAACAAAACAAAAAATAATAATAATAATTTTTTTAGAAAAAAATCTCTTTTTTATTTTTTTATTTTTTTTACAAATTAGTTATCAGGTATATAAAATAAATACAAGAATAATGAAATGAAATGTGAGGGTGATAAATAAAGGAATGGAACCTAAACACTAAGTTGGCTTGAGGATAAATATGAGTGTAAAGTTAAGATCTAAATTACTTAAAGGATGTTAGGCCCCCAAATTATCCATAATACTATTCCAAATTGAAATGGTAAGTGGATAACTTGAGTGAGGAATTTCATACCGCCTGCACGGGAGCCGAAACTCCACGAAAGCAACAGATACTCAGTCCTCGGTCTAAACTTAAAGGGTAGAGCCCGGGTAGGAGGCTCGTGAATATGTGTGTGAGATGAATGATTGATATGTAATGATAATAATAAGGATAAACAATAATTAAGCATTTCATTAACATACAATTAAAACAAATAATATATAACAAATAAATAAACAGAAATAAATCAATACAATTTAAATAAATAAAATGGACCAAAAATAAAGATAATATATGATAAAAATAAATGGCTTGACTCTCTAAAGAAAAAGTGTCCCCAGCGGAGTCGCCAAGCTGTCACAACGTGATTGCGACGCGGAGCGGCCGACATCCTTAAAATTAAGTCTCTTAAATGAAAGTAAAGTGGAAGTCGCCATCAACCATATTTGGGTGTGATTGATCACCAAATTTATTGAAAATAGGAATGGTCTACGAAAAAAACAAATTGGGTTCGGGAGTCGTTTGTGTGTAGGGAAGGTGTTAGCACCCTACAACACCCATTTTAAAATGATTACCATATTTTTTTATCTTATATTATCTTATTTTTAAAATGATGGTCCTTAAAAAAAATTGATTTTAATTTATAAAAACAAATGTCTCATTTAATCATTTCTCAACTTCAAGAATGAAGCAAGTAATAAGGATTAAAATGAGCGGGGTTACGGCCGTTAATTGAACAATATTGAAATTTATAAAATTTCACCTTAAGAAATTGAGTTTTTACTTCTCAAAATCCATCATCGGAATTGTATTTATATTTTAAAACATATTTAATTTTATTGAAAATACTCTCCTTTTAATCTTTGAAATTTTATTTTTTTAAATAATATTTAAGCTTGTTTGAAAATACCCTTATTTTATATTTTGAAATAATGCTTAATTTTATTCAAAATACATATCCATTTTTTTTTAAAAGATTATATAAACGTATTTAACATAATCATTTTTTATTTTTTGAAATATTATTAAAATTTTGAAATGCATTGTACGTTTTTTTTTATACTCTCATTTTTACATTTATAATGATACTTTTCCGATATTTAAAATACTTTATTTTCCCTTTTTTTTTCTTTAATAATTTTTATTTAAAGTTTTGAAGTTATATATTTGTTAATACTTTCTTTTTACTTTCGAAATCATATATAAAGTGTTTTTTTTATTTTTTAAATAATGTATATCTATATATATTTTTAGGGTTTTTTTTTAAGATTATATGAGAACTCCGATAAATACATTACGCAGTCTTCACAAACGTGATGACTTCCACGCACTTATCGAGGTCTCATTCAATCTATTATTGTTTCTTAATTAAATAGTAATGAAATTTAATACTTTACTTTTAATTAATAATAGATATAATAATAATAAGATTCAACTATTTTTTTTTATAATCGGTCTATACTTTGAATTAGTCGGGTTTGAAAAGCTTTAATACAAAAAGAGTTTTATTTTAATTTTCTTTTGGGAACAGAATATCTAATCTTAAGAGACATGGGATATATAAAAAAAAGAAATTGAAATGAATGATGGCTATCGATTTACATCTGTATACAAAGTACTTTGTAAAATTTACAAACAAAACAAATAACTAAAATTATATATGAAAATATAATTTAAAAACCATTATTCATAAGATTATCATTATCATACATAGCAAAACAAAATTCAATATTAACGACAGAGGGGTTAAAAAAAACATATAAACAAACTTTTAAAATACAAACTCATGCATACAATATAAACATATAAAAATAGGATAAAAATTAAAGACAATAAAAAAACTTGATATATATGTTAAACTAACCTGAATCTAATGATGAAATGAATTTCGATACAAAAATCAACAAAAGAAATAGCCGAACGGTGGTCTTATCTTCTTTGAACGAGGGAGGTTTAACATCAACCAAGGAATTGCGATTGGGTGGAGCGTTGACAGAAAGAGGGAATCGAAAATAAATTTCTTAGAGGCGTCGTATTATGCCGTTTTCTATCGATTTGGACTTGTTTTCCTTCTTTTTAACCAAACAAATTATTCAGCTTTTATAGAGTTCAATATCTAGGGTTTTCCCTTAGGTTAGGCTCCACCATCCTCAATTTACTATTATTATCTTTTTATTTATTTATAGATTTAAAAAAATGTAGTGTTTTAAAAATAGTGTTATTATTATTACTATTTTCATTATTATTATAAAGTTAAGTTTTAATTTTTTTTTTTTTTTAAAGGGTTTTGGACGTAGATGTGGACAAAATTATTTAGCAAATTATGATTTGTGATTTGATTGAGGAGTTGTTTTGGAAAGAAGCAAAGTGAAAGCCTAGACTTTGGCGCAGATTAGATGAATAGGCTGTAATTGAAATAATTTTGGAAAAAAATGCTGATTGGAAGGGTAATTACTTTTTATTTTAATTTGAGTAAATTGAGGATGGTGGAGCCTAACCTAAGGGAAAACCCTAGATATTGAACTCTATAAAAGCTGAATAATTTGTTTGGTTAAAAAGAAGGAAAACAAGTCCAAATCGATAGAAAACGGCATAATACGACGCCTCTAAGAAATTTATTTTCGATCCCCTCTTTCTGTCAACGCTCCACCCAATCGCAATTCCTTGGTTGATGTTAAACCTCCCTCGTTCAAAGAAGATCAGACCACCGTTCGGCTATTTCTTTTGTTGATTTTTGTATTGAAATTCATTTCATCATTAGATTCAGGTTAGTTTAACATATATATCAAGTTTTTTTATTGTCTTTAATTTTTATCCTATTTTTATATGTTTATATTGTATGCATGAGTTTGTATTTTAAAAGTTTGTTTATATGTTTTTTTTAACCCCTCTGTCGTTAATATTGAATTTTGTTTTGCTATGTATGATAATGATAATCTTATGAATAATGGTTTTTAAATTATATTTTCATATATAATTTTAGTTATTTGTTTTGTTTGTAAATTTTACAAAGTACTTTGTATACAGATGTAAATCGATAGCCATCATTCATTTCAATTTCTTTTTTTTATATATCCCATGTCTCTTAAGATTAGATATTCTGTTCCCAAAAGAAAATTAAAATAAAACTCTTTTTGTATTAAAGCTTTTCAAACCCGACTAATTCAAAGTATAGACCGATTATAAAAAAAAATAGTTGAATCTTATTATTATTATATCTATTATTAATTAAAAGTAAAGTATTAAATTTCATTACTATTTAATTAAGAAACAATAATAGATTGAATGAGACCTCGATAAGTGCGTGGAAGTCATCACGTTTGTGAAGACTGCGTAATGTATTTATCGGAGTTCTCATATAATCTTAAAAAAAAACCCTAAAAATATATATAGATATACATTATTTAAAAAATAAAAAAAACACTTTATATATGATTTCGAAAGTAAAAAGAAAGTATTAACAAATATATAACTTCAAAACTTTAAATAAAAATTATTAAAGAAAAAAAAAGGGAAAATAAAGTATTTTAAATATCGGAAAAGTATCATTATAAATGTAAAAATGAGAGTATAAAAAAAACGTACAATGCATTTCAAAATTTTAATAATATTTCAAAAAATAAAAAATGATTATGTTAAATACGTTTATATAATCTTTTAAAAAAAATGGATATGTATTTTGAATAAAATTAAGCATTATTTCAAAATATAAAATAAGGGTATTTTCAAACAAGCTTAAATATTATTTAAAAAAATAAAATTTCAAAGATTAAAAGGAAAGTATTTTCAATAAAATTAAATATGTTTTAAAATATAAATACAATTCCGATGATGGATTTTGAGAAGTAAAAAACTCAATTTCTTAAGGTGAAATTTTATAAATTTCAATATTGTTCAATTAACTAGTGTAACCCCGCTCATTTTAATCCTTATTACTTGCTTCATTCTTGAAGTTGAGAAATGATTAAATGAGACATTTGTTTTTATAAATTAAAATCAATTTTTTTTAAGGACCATCATTTTAAAAATAAGATAATATAAGATAAAAAAATATGGTAATCATTTTAAAATGGGTGTTGTAGGGTGCTAACACCTTCCCTACACACAAACGACTCCCGAACCCAATTTGTTTTTTTCGTAGACCATTCCTATTTTCAATAAATTTGGTGATCAATCACACCCAAATATGGTTGATGGCGACTTCCACTTTACTTTCATTTAAGAGACTTAATTTTAAGGATGTCGGCCGCTCCGCGTCGCAATCACGTTGTGACAAAAGTGAAAGAGAAAGAAAGGAAGAAAGATGTAGGAAATTTTTGGAAGTAAAATTTTTCACCCTCCTTAATATGATTTGAATTATTGATTATTGTGGATTATGGTGGATTTTATATGCTTAAAGGTTAGTTTTTGAGTTTCATGGGTTTTGTGTTTTGCTTAATGTTCTTAGATATAGAAATTGGAAGAGGATCATGGATTGAGTTTAGAGTAAAAATTGAGAGGTTTTATCTACACTTTCTTGTAAATATGAGTGGTTAATTCATGGTATTAGTCTTATATAAAATGAAAAGTGGAAAAAAGAAAAGAAAATAGTTGTTGAGAATCGATTGGTAAACTTTGTGTTATTTGGTGGATGGAAGAAGATAAAATGAAGAATGTGAAATTTTTGAGGATAAGACAAGATATGAGATGTGAAATGTGTTCTTAAATAAGTACATGTACTCAAATCATGGAAGAGACAAGTTGTGTGGGAAAATGACAAAGTATGGTAGCTTAAGCTTGTATCTCATCTCACGTGTAAGAGAATGGAAAAAGAAAGGAGTTCATTATTTTATCTGTTAAAGTTAGAAGTGATAGATGTGGAAGATACACTAGAGAAATAGTTCTCTTAAATCTAGCTGGTGGGTTGAACATTAAGCTGCCATACGTGTTTTTGGTTTAATAAATTAATGGAATTTTTATCATTATTCACTACAAAAAAATTGTCAATTTGCAACCACGAAATTGCGACCAAAAATGCGACCAACTAAGTGGTTGCCAAAAAGCTGGTCGGTCCTGAATTTGTGCGACTGGATGGTCACAAATATACGACCAAAAATTTTTGGTCGCAAAAAAGTCAAACTTTTAAAAATGCGACCAGATGGTCGCATTAAAAGGGACCATATGGTCGCATTTTATCTTCAATAGAAGTGACCATTTGGTCACATAAAAAGTGACCAAATGGTCGTAATTTTTGTGACCAAATGGTCACTTCTAGGCTCAGTTAAAATACGACCAGATGGTCACATAAAAAGCGACTATCTGGTCGTAATTTATGTGAAAGATAAGTGACCAAATGGTCACATAAAAAAGTGACCAAATGGTCGTATTTTATGTGACCAAATGGTCACTTTTAGACTAAGTAAAAAAGTGACCAGATGGTCGCTTTTAAAGTGACCATCTGGTCGCATATAAGAATTTTTTTTGTAAAATTTAAATTTCAATAATTAGTTAATTAATTATTAATTATTAATTATTAATTATTTATATAATTAATATTAAAATTTCATAAAAAAAAATTGGAATTAAAATAAAAAATATATATATCAAATATTAAAAAAACGTTTTATACAATCGAAAGAATCCTAGAACTACTGCAGAGGGGCGGGGGGTGGGGGAGGAGGCGTCGATGATGAAGGGCCGCCGCCTAGAGATCTGAAGTACACGGCCAAAGCAGAAGCGACCTGGGCGTCGACTCGTGTCTGCATGCTGGCCTCAATAGTAGCGACTCGAGTAACGAAGTCCTCGCGCATAGCCTCCATGTCAGCGCGCAGCTGCTGCTCAGACGGAGAAGGGCCGGAGCTAGTGCTCGCTCCGCTCCGCTGAGGCCGGGGCACATCTGCATAAAGGCGTCGCCCGTACGAGCCGAGCCCAGGAACTGACCCATCAGGCCGAACCCCCTCCAGCAGCCTCCAAGAACGCCTCTATACGGTCCTCCTGAGTCGGTTGCGAGTCTGGTGTGGGCAACCGCTGAGTCAAGGACTCCGTGAAACGTTCCTAAACATTTAAAATTCAGAAAATAAAATGGTTAATATATAATGTAGGAAAAATTTTAAAGAAAAAATAATAATTGAAAAAATAATTAAATACCTGAACTGCTTTCGCCTTATCGTCGACGAATGTCCCGTCCTTCTTCGTGTGAAGAACTCGGTGCAGCTCATCGGGCGGGACGGGGCGCCCGTGCTTCGCTTCCTAAAAAATTAAAGAGTGAAGAATAAAACATAATAAATTAATAAGTAATTGAAAAAAGAAAACGAGAAAAAAGTACGTAAGTAAGAAAACGACGAAAAAAAAAACATACCAATCGACGATGGTGCTCGTCGTAGGTCCGCGCCCCCGCTGTGTGTTTGGATGGATTCTTCGCGCGATTGGCCTTATTCCTGCTTGACACTGTCTTGCCCTCAGGAGTGCTCAAGCTCGCGAGAAGCCGCGCGTGGTCCTCCGGGCTCATCCACACAGGGCGGTTTGCTGCTTGCTTTCTGCGCGCCCGGAACATGAGGTCCTTGAATCGATCCCGGACGTGACTGTCTCATAGGGGGAACAATCTACCGTCGGTGATATCGGGATCGATAACAGGAAACTTGCCTTGAAAAAATTGAAATAAAAAATTGTAAAAGTAATAAATTTATTTCTATAAATTTCAAAATTAATTAATTATGAAAATGAATGATGGTTTTACCTTCCAATTGTCGTACATCCAACGTTTCTCCGTCGTCAGAATCTTCGTCCAGCGAAGGTCGCTGGGTAGAGGCATGCTCTGGAGGACCTCGCGAAACCGTTTTGAAACGGTTGTATGCTGCTGTACTCTGCAAAATCAAAAAAAAATTATTGTGCTATATATTAGAGTCTGCGGCCCGAGACGGCTGCGTGCATGAAGTCGAGGCGGGGCCACCGATCCGACCATCGATGCGACCAGGACGCATACCCTGATGCACCCCGATGCTAAGCCCGGAGTCGTGGCAAGGGAGTCTCGCGCCGTCGTGGTGTCGCAGACTTCGGTCTCAGGGACTCCATCATCGAGCGTGGCGGCAAGTCCCGTCTCGTAACTAAAGAGGATGTCCAACTCCTCCGTAGTCGTCCGCATCGGGGGCAACGCCAGATGGCGTCTGCGGAGACCCCTCGTCACCCGCGTCGTCGAGGCTCGTCCTGACCGGGGAGGACGTCGTCTGCCGTCATAATCCTACAACCAAAATAAACTAATTTAATACTAATTACGTAAGTAAAATATTGATTAGTTTATTTAATTAATTAATTAATGAAATAATGTAAATTAAACTAACATAAAATAAGTAAATAATTTAAAATAAACTAATCAAATTAATTTGAATAAAAGTAAATTAAAATTAGATTAATTGAACTAAAAGTAATTCAATTAAACTTAAGATTAATTAATTAAAATTAAAATAAACTAATCATTTAATTTGAAATAAAGTAAAGTAAAATTAGATTAATTGAACTAAAATTAATTGAATTAAACTAAAATTCAATTAATTTTAGTTTCAATTAATCTAATTTTAATTTACTTTAATTCAAATTAATTGATTAGTTAATTTTAGATTTAATTAATTAATCTTAAGTTTAATTGAATTAATTTTTGTTCAATTAACCTAATTTTAATTTACTTTTATTCAAATTAATTGATTTGTTTATTTTAGTTTTAATTAATTAATCTTAAGTTTAATTGAATTAATTTTAGTTCAATTAATCTAATTTTAATTTACTTTATTTCAAATGAATTGATTAGTTAATTTTAGTTTTAATTAATTAATCTTAAGTTTAATTGAATTAATTTTAGTTCAATTAATCTAATTTTAATGTACTTTAATTCAAATTAATTGATTAGTTAATTTTAGTTTTAATTAATTAATCTTAAGTTTAATTGAATTAATTTTAGTTCAATTAACCTAATTTTAATTTACTTCTATTCAAATTAATTGATTTGTTTATTTTAGTTTTAATTAATTAATCTTAAGTTTAATTGAATTAATTTTAGTTCAATTAATCTAATTTTAATTTACTTTATTTCAAATTAATTGATTAGAATACTTAAACAAAATTATTCTAATTAATTAATCTAATTGTACTTTACTTTAATCAAATGTAACTAAAACTAAGTAATTAAACAATTTTTATTTAATAATTAAACTAAAATTAATTAATTAAATTAGTGTAACTCATTAATTTAAACTACTTAAGTATAATTGAAGTTAAACTATTTGAATTAATTACCCTACTTTAAATTAATTGACTTAATTAAAGTAATCTAAATTACATTAATTAAACTAAAATTAAAAGTTAAACTAGTGTAATTATAAATTAATTTAGTTTAATTTTATTAAATTAAAGTAAACTATCTTAAATAAACTAAATAAGTAATTAAACTAAATTAGATTAAGTAATTAAATTAATTACTACTTAAATTGAATTAAAGTAAACTAAGTTAGATTAATTAAACTATTAGATTAATTAAACTAAAATTACTTAAAGTAATAAAATTAAAGTAAACTAATTAATTAGTTAATGTAAACTAAAATGCTATGAATTAAACAAAAGTAAACTAAGTAATTGATTACACAAATTTAGATTCATTAAACTAAAACTAATTATATTAACAAAACTACACTAAACTACTTAATTAAAAACTAAAAACTAAAAACTAAAACTAAGTAAACTAAATTCTTAAACTAAACTTCAATTTGATACGAAAACTCACCTCGTAATCGAAACCGGGATTGGGGGTTGAGGGTTTTAGGTTTAGAGTAAGAATGAGAACGGGAACGGGAAGAAATAACGGGGAAGGGGAGAGGGGAAAGAGAGAAAAGAACAAAAAGAGAGGAAGAAAAAGAGAAAGGCAGAAAAGAAGAGAAAGGCAGAAAAGAAGAGAAAGAAGAAACGGAGAAAAGAAAAAGAAACGGGGGAAAGGAAAGGGATGGGAATTTAAATCATAATTTGCGACCAACTGGTCGCAAATATGTAATTATGACAAGAAACGAAAGGTCGCGCGTGCTGGGGCAAATGCGACCATATGGTCGCATTTTCAGAGAGATTTGCGACCAAATGGTAGCATTTATTGTAAAAGCGACCATTTGGTCGCCCAGTTACCATTACCAAGAACAGCTGTCATATCACGAGTCCCATCAACAATTGCGACCATCTGGTCGCAATAATGAAATTCACCGCCAAATATTGCGACCAGATGGTCGCATTCTTTAAATTCACTGCCCTAAATTTCATGAAAATTTAAACTTACCGCCCATATTTGCGACCATATGGTCGCAATTCCACTTGTATTTTTAAAAAAAATATTATTTTACTTTTCCAAAAATGGGACCATTTGGTCGCGTTTCTCTCCAAACCCTAAAAAACCCTAAACCATAAACCCTAAACCCTAAACCCTAAAATGCGACCATGTGGTCGCCTTTCCCTTCTAAATTACTACCATGTGGTCACATTTTTTGTGAAATTGCGACCACTTGGTCGCAAATATTAATATTTATATATATTTTTTTTATATTGGGTTACTTTCTGATATTTACATATGACGAGAACTCTTGTTTCCATGTTGTTATATTCTGTGATATGTTTCTTCATGATTTTCGAGATAAATTTTTGTAATTCTTGATTTTGGAACTATTTGATTCTATTTAAGAGTTTTTTTTAATAGATATAGATAATTTTATTCCTGTTTTTCAAGATAGAAAATGCTAGAAGGGAACCAAATAGACTATTGAAGATGTACATATTTATATATAATTTGCATCTGAAGGGATGATTTACTAAATTAGCGGAATTTATTTAGTAACACAAATTAACACTTAATTTAGGATCTATTAATATCATGCAATTTGTGATAAAAACATGTAGATTCATGCTAGTTTTTCGAAAATTAAAACCCTTTACTTACATTGAGTAAAATATGGAGAATCGGTTGGAGGTTTCTTTACAGCATCAAATCCTCAGCAACACCGGATCTTCTACGCTATATCCCGATCGATCAAACGAAACCCGATTGTGGGATCGAACTTTAGAAGAAATTAGGAAGAAGAAAAAATATTTTTCTTCCCAATATCAAGAGGGAAAATCGGCCAAGGGGGGGAGAAGGAGAAAGAGAGAATTCCAAATTTCATAGGAATTGAATTGTGTGATTTATGAATGACCCAACCCTCCTATTTATAGAAAAATAGGAATCCTAATCCCATTAGGATTAATCTATAGAGATAAATACAAAAAGAAAAAAAGATTATCTCTTTCCTTTATCTTGCAATTTCGAAAAATGCCATAGATAAATAGGAGATTATTTTCTTTTCTTTATTTTATTTATCTTGGGTAAATAAATCTATATAATTATTATAGGATATAATTCAAATAATTATCTCCTACAAATTATCTATGAAGGCCAAGATTAATAATAAATAATTAATAAATCAAATTTATTTAATTAATTATTTTGGGCCAATTTCAATTGGGTTCATTAATCCAATTGGGCTTGAAACTCTCTCTTAAATTAATAAGTCCAACTTAATTAATTTATTTATTAATTACCATTTAAATAAAATATTTTATTTAAACAATTAATAATATTAATATTTTCTCCTGACTAAATATTATCCAATTTATATTTAATTATTAATTTCCATTTAAATAATTTTCATTATTTAAATAATTAATAATAAATATTATAATTATTAATTTCCATAAATTAATAATTTTATTGACAATATTTTATTATTAATTTAATTAATTTCTATTATTAATTTCCGTTTAAATATAATTAATTATTTAAACAATTAATAATTGTTAATTAATTTCAAATTATTAATTACCATTTAAATATACTCAATATTTAAATAATTAATAATGTATAATTAATAATATTTCATTATTAATTTCATGTTTAAATAAACTCATTATTTAAACAATTAATAATGTTTATATTAATTACCGTTTAAATATACTCAATATTTAAACAATTAATATTGCCTATTTTAAGTAATTCACTTTACTTAAAATTTCCATTTCTTCTACTTGATTTCGCGACTACGATATTTGGGCTAGCATAGGGACCCGATGGACCTATAGATCATGGGCTTAATAATTAGTTAATTGAGTGATTAACACATAATCGATTAATTACTTATTATCTAACTATGAATAATTCCACTATAGATTCATAGCTGAACTCCCCTCACTATAGATGAGTTATGTCCATTTAGTTTATCTTTATTTATATCTCGTGATATATCCTTCACATGGAACCCTCATAATTACAAAGGATAAATTTACCGTTTTGCCCCTGTAATTACCGCTTTATCCTTGTGTTCCCGCTGATTCTCCAATGAACTTTATCTTTAGTCGAACTAGAGATAATATACTTCGTGATCAATAGAAGTCGTGGCGCCACTTGTTCATGTCTCGAATCGGTACATCAAGGGAGTTTCCTAAAGTTCCTAAAATATTTAGGTATCGCACCGATACCGTTAATTTATAGGAAAGTTATGAATTCCATCTTGTGAAAATGAGTTCCCAGCTACTTATCTAGTCATGTTCCCAAAACAGGGTGTATTGAGCGTTCTTACGGATCGCTCTCAACTATGTGAATCAAAGAACATAACTCCACAAATAGGAGTCCGCATTTCACTCAAGATTGAGATCTATCACGGTTGATAAACTTAGTTTGATATTCGATCATTTCGTAAACGGTACTAAGGAGAAATTTGATCGAACATCGTGGTCCTTGTCTTATACAATCAACATTGTATATGATACTTCCATTTCATGTCTCCCACATGAATGATCAGGATTAGATCATTTGTCTACAAACAAAATGCGAAGCTATCAACAGTGTTACCAGGATAAGGTTCCCAAACGTTATCCATTTACTGTAGACACTTTTAAGTTACTCATCTCGACTTTAATCCTCTTGTATGACTCACATACTAAGTCGTGATTTCATAAGAGTAACTTAGGGTTTACTATTTGAATATGTTTGATATTTATATATTTCCATATATTCCTAATATCGTCAATTGAATCAATCTAGATAATATAAAGAACTTATGTTTATTTATTTAATTTATTCGAAATAAATTATTATAATTAAATCATTACAAGTTCTAGGACACCATTCCTAACAGCATCCACATATTCATTCGAAGCAATTCCGCTGCAGAATTCGATATAAACATGTCAAAGTTGAAATCAAGAGGAATCTTTCTTATAATAAAAAAAAAAAGTGAATTTCATTTTCATCGTATTTCATCATCTTTTGATTTTAAGTTTGGTCTATTGCTTTATTCATAATTGTAAATGCTTTACTTGAACAAAAAAGAGTCAAAAGGACTAGATTCAACTAGAGGTTTAAGGAAAATATAATTCTTCTCTGTACAATATTATTGTTCTCTCTTTGTATGAAATTCAGAATATTTTCAAGACGAGGTTAAATATTATTATTTACTCTACACAAATTTTAGAAAAATCTAAAGGCGTTTAGATAGCTTCTTGATCTTGAAGAGTTTTATATTAATTGAAAGTGAATAATTTTTATTTAATTGACATTATTATTATTGTTAAGAAATGTAATCAATAAAATTAACCACATCTTGAAATTTTGGAATTATTGGTAATTTTTTCAATCATCTATTCTTATTTTTATTTTTTCTTTCTTAAGTTTATAATGTAATTTTCCTTTTACTTTATCTATTTTACCCCATAAATACAAGGGGGAAAAAATCAACAATCATTAAATATTTTATTTGTTCATAAAATAAATATAATTTAAAAATTGATTAACAAACATTTTAACTAATACACATAAAACTCTTAAAGTATAAAATTGAATTGTAAAATAAGACTAAAAATTACACGTGCATCGCACGTGTTAAAAAACTAGTTATTTATAAATTATTGGTCATATAAAATCACAGAATTTGCGACCATCCGGTCACTTTCTAATGTGACCATATGGTAGCTTAATTCCCGCCAATATTTTAAGCTACCACTGCCCAATAAAGGTCACAAAAATTGCGACCAGGTGGTCACTTTTAATTGTGACCACTTGGTAGCTTTTTTCCCTCCAATTTTAAGCTACCACTGCCCAATAAAGGTCACAAAAATTGCGACCAGGTGGTCACTTTTATTTGTGACCACTTGGTAGCTTTTTTCCCTCCAATTTTAAGCTACCACTGCTCAATAAAGATCACAAATATTGCGACCAAATGGTCACTTTTGATTGTGACCACTTGGTAGCTTTTTTCCCTCCAAAATTACGCGCCATTTTTTGCTACCAAGGCATATTTTAGTCACAAAAATGCGACCAGATGGTCGTTTTTTAAGGTGACCAACTGGTCGCTTCTTTTGCGCCATAATTTCGCGCCATTTTTTATGACTACTTCTACTTTTGGTCGCAATCTGGTAGCAAAAAAAGTGACCAGATGGTCACTTAAAGTCAACCTTCAAAGAAAGTGACCAGGTGGTCACCATAAAACTACCACTTTTTTTTTGTCGCAAATTTTTGGTCGCATTTTGACAGTTTTTTTGTAGTGATTGATACGTTTATGAAATTAATATTTCAGGTGATATCGAGAAGTAAACTATTTACGATTTGGAATGTTCCCAGCAAAAGTTTGTGAGTGGATTCTATTTTCACATTCAAAATTATTAGTAGTATTGAGCTTTTAGTAGTTTACAAAACATAAAAGTTTTAGAGTTTATATTATCGTATATGATTATTTATTGATATATATATATATATATATATATATATATATATATATATATATATATGAAAGTTTTTAGATATTTAATTATTCAATATATATGATTTATATATATATATATATATATATGAAAGTTTTTAGATATTTAATTATTCAATATATATGATTTATGCCAGCTACGAAAGTTTCAATTGCGATTTTACAATGGTTTGGAAATTATGATATTATTTTCAGTAGTATATTTTTAAACCGCTAGAAATAGTACCCTCAGTTATTAGCTTTCAGTAGGTCTTTGGGACCCACTTTAGCATACACATAGGCTTTGGGTCGTATGTTAGGGTGCATAGCCCTTTGGGGGCAGCTCTGCGCGCGTATGATCAGTTTTAGTATTTAGTTGCTCTGCTGCATGCATGACTTTGCTCTACATGCAGTATGACCAGTTAAGGGTACATTTTTAAGTGGGTTTTTATCACTATGATATAGTATATGAACAGTTTCTATTGTATATATATTTACGTACAATTATTGATATGGTTTCGACAACTGAATATTATGATTATTAAATTATGACTCTATCCAGTTTTACGAATTTTAGTTTTGAATATTATGACTATTATGTTTTACGAATTATAGTTTTGAATATTATGATTATTATGTTTTGCGAATATTAGTTTTGAAAAGTTTTATGAATTTAGAAACTACTATATATTATGTAGTTTTGAAGGAAATATTAGTTTAATAAAAATTTCACTCTCGTTCAAAAAAAAAATAAAAATAAAAATTTCACTCAATGAGCCTTTTTAGCTCATTCTTTTCAAATGTTCCCCCCATGTAGCTTTCGAGTTTCAGACGATAATCGAGCCTACAATGAGCTTATCCACCACCCATTTCGCTTCAGCTCAGCTAGTACATGATTTATTTTAGTTTATAATATTTTCTTAGCATAGTCATGTTTAGTTTGCCTTGATGGTAAGTGTTGGCCTTTGGCTAATACGTGACATCGGCACACGACTCGTCACAGGTCCATAGGGAGGTCTTGGGACGGGTGGTGACAGTTTGAGCTCTTCGTCTTCCAGCTTTCTCACACCCTATCTGTAACGACCCGAACCCGTCAAATTCTTTAAATTCAAATGCACAGCGGAAGACTCAACTTTTAAAGAAAAACGGCGTGGGTTCGTTTAAAAATCGAATAACCAAAACCTGTTTTACAACCCAAATTCCAGAAAAAACGATAAATCGGGAATGCGCATTCCAAAAGAGAATTTAAGTCATAAAACATAGACATAATTTATGCAAATACCCCTTCGGGCTCAAAAAGACACAAGTATGGTAAATGGAAATAATTTACAAACATTTTAACAAATGCTAAACCAAAAGATGTCTTTAACATTGTCCATATACCATCTCGACTAATCACGCGGCTCCACCTCCTCTACCACGCTTCTTGGGACGGGGTTTACCTGAAAATTTGTAAGTGTAGCAACATTAGCATAAAAATGCTAGTGAGAGTAAAACGAAAGCAAGTAATCCTATGAACAAAATCTCATAACCGAAATCGTGTCCAAAGGCCTAAAATGCTCAATACTACCCACATCCACACTTCCAATTTCCATACAATCATACGATAGTCATATACTACCCGTAATCGTCATTCAATACCGTACGATAGATATAAAGACTTAAAGTAAAGTAACATTCACTACTAAGTCTTACTACACAATTCTAAAGAATATGTAAAGTAACAATAACTATCTTTATTACCAAACACATTTCATCGTATCGTGCTATTGTATGGATCGAAATCAACATACCACGTACGGTCGTACCATATCTCAAATCATCGGATATCAGGAATTTCACCATATAGGTCTCAGGAATTTCACCATATCAGGTCTCAGGAATTTCACCATATAGGTCTCAGGAATTTCACCATATCAGGTCTCAGGAATTTCACCATATCAGGTCTCAGGAATTTCACCATATCAGGTCTCAGGAATTTCACCATATAGGTCTCAGGAATTTCACCATATCAGGTCTCAGGAATTTCACCATATAGGTCTCAGGAATTTCACCATATCAGGTCTCAGGAATTTCACCATATCAGGTCTCAGGAATTTCACCATATCAGGTCTCAGGAATTTCACCATATAGGTCTCAGGAATTTCACCATATCAGGTCTCAGGAATTTCACCATATCAGGTCTCATCGCACCATAATACGTATGGATCCGAATCAACATACTATCATGTGCCATATCACAATCATAGTACCATAGTACGTATGGATCTGAATCAACATACTACTATGTACTATATCACAAACCCTCGCACCATGATACGTATGGATCCGAATCAACATACTATCATGTGCCGTGTTAACCATGGTTACATATGGATCAAAATCACATACTACCATGTACTATTTCACAAATCATCTCACCATGATTACATATGGATCAAAATCACATACTATCACGTGCGGAATCAAAGTGCTCAAGTTCCCACAAATCATCACACCATGATTACATATGGATCAAAATCTCATACTACCATGTGTGAATCAAAGTGCTCTAGGTCTCTAATAAGTTAGCTAAACTCCAAAGAATTCTACTAAGTTAAAAAGAAACCTAACCAACTAGATTACACGAGTTACTACTCAAGTGCATCTTCTAATTACTTTACTTCCAAAACCATCAAAGTAACTTCCATTCCACTTTCATCTAACATCTCCAAATCACATTACCATACTTCCAAACCTCTCCGACATTCCCTTTTTATCGAACTCATTATAACTCCAAACTTTCTCCACACACACTTCCGAATTAAAGTCTCCAACCAAAACTTAATCCTAAGAAGTTATCTCCCTCTTTACATCGATAAACAATTACATAATGAAACTAAATTCATAAAACCACTAACTTTCGCTTTAAACTCACCTTGCATGCTCGCGTGACATCCAAATTCCCATGAATCAATAAACGAGCAATCGGACCTACAATTCATCAATTGCACAACATATTACAACTCATATCTAATATGAGAACAAGTGGGAATTTCGGGTGAATAGTGATTTCGGATGAATAGTGTTTTCGGGTGAATAGTGTTTTTCGAAAATCCGAGCTCAAAATCGTCAAATTCCATGATAGAAATTCATGATTTCAACTTCAAAACTCATTTATAATAAAAAACGAACAAAACCATATAAAAAGTTTTGAAAACTTACTTTTTAGGGCTTCCCGTAAAGAACGAGAAACGGCACAAGGTTAGGTGGGATAGATAGCCCTCATCCCGAGCAATTCAACGCAACTGACCTCATCGAGAACGATCGAGAAATGAAGAAAAGACAAGAATTTTTCTTCTCATCCATGGAGGCTCACGTTGGAGAAGAAGAAGAGAAAGGAAAAATGATGATTTTTGTCTAATTTTTTATATTTAAAAAGATGATGAATAGTGTTTTTAGATATTTAAGAAATTGGAAAATGACGCCTACGTCCCTCTTTTGTTTTTACTTTAAAAACGAAACCCGAAGCTCTTAAATAAATCTAAAGGTGATTAATAATTATTAATTGGCCCATTAATAATTATTAATGTCACCGAAACAATTTTAAAGTATTAAAACGATTTAAATGAATTTCGACGAAAAATAGCTACTAAAATCGAAATCACTATTTTTTTAAATTAACCTTAAATACTTTAATTAAAGTAAATAAATAAAATAAAATAAAATAATAAAAAAAAATTTACCCCCAAAAGTAACGGGACGTTACACTATCCTTCACCTAGGTCTCGCCGTCTCCAATTCCCACATTTACATATTGGGTAGTACAAACTACTTTTGCATTTACAACGACAACAACCACCTCAATTTCTACGACTACTGTATTAGTAGTCTTGATAATACTTGGCAGAAAGGCCCTTCCATTGATTTTTGTATCAGGAAATTTACTCTACGTACTCAACAATGGTTCAATTTACGTACTGGCAGATAGGCACATCTCTGCAATAAAAGAAAACGTCTAGATTTTGATGATGAGAAATTGTTAGCTGTTACTAATACACAGATTTACTGGAGTATTGATGTTGAAGAAATCCTTTAGATGTCATAGGACCCAATGTGGGGTTCTTTGTGATAACTATTATAGTACATTATGTATTTGTATATTTGTATTTCTTAATCCTTATTTACATTGTATATAAATACTTTTACTTCAATGAATGAAAGTGTGAGATTCATTTTCTACATTTATCTTCTCTCTTCTTTCTCTCTCTTATTAGTCAATATGGTATCAGATGGAAATATCTCTCCACGTTTCTCTCTTCTCTGATCAACACGTTTCAATTTCGTTGTCAAAATCTTAGGGTTTCCTGATTCGGAAATCTCTCTTCTTCGATTTTCCACGAAGAATTAAGTGATTTTCTCTCTCTCAATCCAGCTTTTTATTCGATTCACATGGCGACTGAACCTCAGATTCCACCAATTTCATCATCTAGTACTTCTGTTCCTCAATCACAGACTGTTGAAATTGATCAAACCAGTCCTTATTTCCTTCATCATTCAGATAGCTCCACTTCTGTACTTGTTTCTCCACCTCTTGATGGAAACAATTTTCATTCATGGAGTAGATCCATGCGCCTTGCATTATCCATCAAAAACAAGCTTGATTTCGTTTATGGAACCCTACCTTCTCCGGCAGATGGTTCTTATCTTCCTATCCAGGCCGTATTAATGATGTTGTTGTTTCTTGGATCCTGAATTCTGTAACTAAGGAGATTTCTGCTAGCTTGCTTTACACTGATTCCGCCTTTGATATTTGGCAAGATTTTAAGGCTAGATTTCAGCAAGATAATGGCCCTCGCTTTTTTCAGCTTCGTCGTGAATTGATGACATTGACTCAAGGCGATTTGCAGATCAATTCCTATTTTACGAAACTGAAAATTGTATGGTAGGAATTACTTGAATATAACCCTAAGATTTCATGTAATTGTGGAGGCTTGAAGGCTTTGAATGATTTTTATCAGCGAGAGTATGTTCTGAGTTTTTTAATGGGACTCAATGATACCTATGCTTCTATCATCTCTCAAATCTTATTGTTGGATCCTTTGCCTCCGATCAATCGTGCTCTTGCATTACTTCTACAGGAAGAGCGAAAACGCAATGTCAAGCCTCTTGAATCATACTCTGTTTCTGAACCTCTTGCCTTTGCTGTTCAGCAACACAACATTCGTCACTTCTCTACTGAAACACGTTATCGTCGAAAGGATCGACCTCTCTGTAATCATTGTGGAATCTCCGGCCATACGGTGGATAAATGTTACAAGTTACATGGTTATCCACCTGGTTTCAAGTTTAGGCCCAAAACTCTTAATCCTTTGCCCTTACCTCCAGCATCTGTTACTCAGTCTACTCCTGCAATTACTACTGCACATGTGAATTCTGCTTATGCTGATCGTTCATCTTTGAGCTCTAATTGTGGAATTACTGACACTCAATATCAGAATCTTTTACAGCTTTTATCATCTCATTTCCCTGCTGCTTCTACTGTTTCAACTTCTCAAGATTCTCCTTCACATGTTTTAGGTATGTGCTTATCTACCAAGGTACTTTCTTGCACTACTTCTTCAAATGAATGGATTTTGGATTCCGGTGCTACTAATCATATATGCTGTGACAAATCTTTATTTCAGAGTTTGAATTCTGTTTCAAACATCATTGTTGCTTTGCCCAATAATCACAGAATTACTGTCCTGGCTACTGGCACTGTTCAGATTACACATGATCTCCTTTTGACTGATGTTTATTATATTCCTGAATTTCATTTTAATCTGATTTCAATCAGTGCTTTAACCAAGTGCAAAACCATTGATATTATATTTACTGCTGATGAGTGCATCCTTCAGGACAAGCTCAGTTGGCAGATGATTGGCAAGGTTAAGTTGTAAAATGGTTTATACATTCTACATGTTACTGCTGCTTCACTACTCCCAGCTTCAGGGACTTCTTCCTCTTATGCTTTTACTGTCAATAAGCCTTCTTTACAGCTATGGCATGCTAGACTAGGACATTTATCTCCTAGTAGGCTATCATTACTACATTCTAGGTTAGCCATTTCAAATAATACTACTAATGATGAACCTTGTTGTATTTGTCCTTTGGCAAAACAAAAGAAGTTATCTTTTCAATCCAATAATCACATGTCTCCTAATCCTTTTGATCTTATACATTGTGATACTTGGGGACCATATTGCTCTCCTACTTATCATGGTTACTCATATTTTCTGACTTTGGTGGATGATTGCACACGTTTTACTTGGGTTTATTTGATGAAGAATAAGTCAGATGCCCTTTTCTTGCTTCCAAGATTCTTTAAAATGGTTTCCACCCAATTTAATCGATCGACCATCAAGGTTTTCAGGATCCGATAATGCTCCTGAATTACGGCTCAAACAGTTTTGTCAGGACAATGGTATTCTTCATCAGTTTTCATGTGTGGAAACCCCACAATAAAATTCAGTGGCCGAGAGAAAACATCAACATTTACTCAATGTGGCTCGAGCTTTGTATTTTCAGTCCAAAGTACCTATAAGATTTTGGGGAGATTGTTTGCTGACTGCCACTTACCTCATCAATAGAACTCCTAGCCCACTTATTTCCAATAAGACTCCATATGATTTGCTTAGGGTTTTTGGTTGTGTTTGTTATGTCTCTACTTTGGCACATCATAGAAAGAAATTTGATCCAAGGGCACAAGCTTGTGTGTTCCTTGGATATCAACCAGGCATCAAAGGTTACAAAGTCTACAATATTGTTTCCAAACAATTTTTCTTTTCCCGGAATGTTATTTTTCATGAATCTAAATTTCCTTTTCATGACCTTGATCATCCTCCTGAGCAATTGGATATATTTTCCAATATTGTTCTTCCTCTATCTCTTGATACAGATTGTTTTACTCCCTCAGCTTCAATTCCTTCTTCAATAAATGCAACACCTACACCTCCTATTAATTCTTCTGAATCCTCTTTGTTGTCCATTCCCACTTCACCTCTCAGAAGATCTACTAGGACAGTCAGACAACCTAATTATTTGGCAGATTATCACTGTAATCTGTTGCAGAATCTTCCTCAACCTGCTGATTGTCATCCATATCCTCTTGATTTTGTTCTTTCCTATTCTTCTTTATCTCCTTCTACAAGGAAATTTGTCCTCAATGTCTCATTGGCCTATGAACCCCAATATTATCATCAGGCTGTTCCTTTTCAACACTGGAGAACTGCCATGTCTGAGGAGTTAGAGGCCATGGATAGAACGAACACCTGGACTGCTGTACCCTTACCTTCATCTCATCATGCTATTGGTGCAAAATGGGTTTACAGAATAAAATACAAACCTGATGGCTCGATTGATAGGTATAAGGCTCGACTTGTTGCCAAGGGCTATAATCAATTAGAAGGTTTGGATTATTTGGAGACTTTTTCACCAGTGGCTAAAATTGCTACTGTCAAGGTTTTATTCTGTCTTGCAGTTCATTATTCATGGCCATTGGCACAACTTGATGTTAATAATGCCTTTCTTAATGGTGATTTAGCAGAGGAAGTTTATATGGAATTACCTTTGGGTTATAAGCCTACCTTAGCTGTTTCTACTCAGGGGGAGAGGCTAGTCTGTAAGCTAAATAAATCCATCTATGGTTTAAAACAGGCATCAAGACAATGGTTTTCTAAATTCTCTTCTACATTACTTGCTTATGGTTTTAAACAGTCCATGTCTGACTGTTCTCTCTTCACCAAGGGCAGTGGAACATCTTTTATAGCTCTTTTGGTGTATGTTGATGATATCATACTCACCAGTCCTTCAATGCAAGTGATTACTGATGTCAAGGCTTATTTACACAAAAGTTTCCTTTTAAAGGATCTTGGTGACCTGCGATACTTTTTAGGCTTGGAAATCACAAGATCCAAATCAGGGCTCTTTTTATGTCAACGAAAATATTGTCTTCAACTTCTTGAAGACACTGGTTATTTGGCTTGTAAGCCACTTTCTTTACCTATGGATACAAAATTTCACTTGTCATCTCTTGATGGTGAGCCATTATCTACTGATGATTCTCATGAATATAGAAGGTTGATTGGCAGGCTCTTATACTTGACTATTTCTCGACCAGACATTTCATTCCCTGTCCACAAATTAAGTCAATTTGTCTCAGCACCACGCACTTCACATATGAATGTTGCTCATGCTTTATTGAAATACTTGAAGTCTGCTCCTGGCCAGGGTATTTTATTCCCAATTGGCACTGGTTCTTTACATCTCAAAGCATTTGTGGATGCTGATTGGGCTGCTTATCCTGATACACGGCGATCCGTGACTGGTTTTTGTGTGTTTCTTGGAAATTCTGTTGTGTCTTGGAAAACAAAGAAACAAACCACTGTTTCCCGGAGTTCAGCTGAAGCCGAATATCGGGCTTTGGCACTTGTTACTAGTGAATTGCTATGGCTATCTTCCTTACTACATGACTTGAATATACCCATTCAATAGCCTGCTGTAATTTATTGTGATAATACAGCTGCTATTTCCATTGCTACAAATCCTACTTTCCATGAGAGGACGAAGCACATTGAGATCGATTGCCATTTTGTACGCGATCACATCAATTCTGGCTTTCTCAAGGTGCTGCCCATACGAACACATCTTCAATTGGCTGACTTGTTTACTAAAGCCTTACCAAGTGCTGTTCTCCATCCATTATTGAGCAAGTTGGGTGTTATTAATCCATTCCACCCTCCTTGAGGGGGAGTATTAGAGTACATTATGTATTTGTATATTTGTATTTCTTAATCCTTATTACATTGTATATAAATACTTTTACTTCAATGAATGAAAGTGTGAGATTCATTTTCTACATTTATTTTCTCTCTTCTTTCTCTCTCCTATTAGTCAATAATAACTACTTGTTTTTATACGGGATGAAGAAATCGTTATGTGTTTAAAATTTAAAATGGTGTCAATGGCTACCTCAATCAGTTCCTTTCTTTGACAAGTTTCTGAATTTTTTGCCAACGTATTTTGTTGAACATTGTAAGTTTCTTCAAGAGTGTGATGACAAGTTGGCTGTGGTTTGGGATTCTAGGAAACGATCTTCCCAGTGCGAAAACGAGGCTGTGATTTATTGTGCTAAATTTATAATTCATAAAGAATTCAGTAGCAGTGACAACCCCTTTCGATCTCAATTTCGAGCTGAGTTATATTCTCACGGGGTTTGCGATATCAATGGGTGCTCAACAAGGCAATAGAACAGCGTATGCAACGCCATTTCGAAGCTAAACGGGACTAACGATAAACAATGGATTGAATCTCTCATGATGAATCTAGCTGATATGGAAATAGACTTGGCTTTAAGGGAGAACCGTCGTAGACGCTTGTTTATAAATAAAATAAAATAAAAATTGCATGTGATGGTTTTGACACGTGGCTAGTAAGTTGTAAAAAATATATATGTATTGAAACCCAAACTGCTGCGGCAGCCGAGAGCAGGGAACAAGGGAGAAGGGAAAAAGAAAGAAAAAGGGAAAAAAGAGAAAGAAAGGAAAATTGGAAATTGTTCTTGGAAATTTTCGATAATAACAATAAATTGTGGAGTTTTGAGTTCAATTTGTAGTGTAATTACTTCTTGGTAAGTGATTTTTTTAACCCAATTCTTCATTTGGTGGATTTTTTCTAAGCTTCAAAGTTGATGTTATTAGGTTTGAAAAGTATATTGGAAGTGTGGTCATTAAAGGAAAAGTGAAACTCTAGTCATTGGGATATTAAGCGTCATTTTATGTGTTTTCAATATGTTTTTTCGAATATATAAAAGTTTTAAAAGATTATTGATGGGTATTTTTATTCAATATATATTTCAAGTGTGATACGGTGATTGACACCGCTTATAACCTGGGATCGTAAGCGGGATAGTTTTTGTGAGTGGTTAAAATGTTATTTTTGACTTATCCTAAACTATTTGCTTAATAAATTTCAAGTTCACTTATATATTACAAGTAGCCTATTATACACATGTTTTTATGGTTTACCAATCATGTGTATGTGTTTTACGCTTACCTATGAAATATTCTTATAGAGCACGACCATATATATTTATGTATAGAGTATTGATTTCCATGGTTTTATGATAGTTTAAAGGATATATAATGATATTCGTAAGCTATTTTCAAACGGCTAAATTGTTATGCCCAATAGCTCAGTTTTCAGCAGGTTTGGGACCCACTTTAGCATACACATAGTGTAACGACCCGAACCCGTTAAATTCTTTAAATTCAAATGCACAGCGGAAGACTCGACTTTTAAAGAAAAACGGCGTGGGTTCATTTAAAAATCGAATAGCCAAAACCTGTTTTACAACCCAAATTCCAGAAAAAGCGATAAATCGGGAATGCGTATTCCAAAAGATATTTAAATCATAAAACATAGACATATTTTACACAAATACCCTTTCGGGCTCAAAAAGACATAAGTATGTAAAGATGGAATAATTTACAAGCATTCAATGAATGCTAAACCAAAATGAGTTCTTAATATTGTCCATACACCATCTCGACTAGTCACGCGGCTCCACCTCCTCTACCACACTTCTTAGCTCGAGGTTTACCTGAAAATTTGTAAGTGTAGCACCATTAGCATAACATGCTAGTGAGAGTAAAACAAAAGCAAGTAATCCTATGAACAAAATCTCATAACCGAAATCGTGTCCAAAGGCCTATAATGCTCAATACTACCCACATCCACACTTCCAATTTCCATACAATCATTCGATAGTCATATATTACCAGGTATTCATCAATCATTACCAAGAGATAGATATAAAGACTTAAAGTAAAGTAACATTCACTACTAAGTCTTACTACACAATTCTAAAGAATATGTAAATGTAACATTAACTATCTTTATTACCAAACAAGTTCATCGTATCGTGCTATTGTATGGATCAAAATCAACATACCACGTCGTCGTTACCATATCTCAAATCATCTGATATCAGGACTTTCACCACATCTGATATCAGGACTTTCATTATATCAGGTCTCAGGAATTTCACCATATCAGGTCTCAGGAATTTCACCATATAGGTCTCAGGAATTTCACCATATCAGGTCTCAGAAATTTCACCATATAGGTCTCAGGAATTTCACCATATCACAACCATCGTACCGGGTATACCATATGGATAAATATCACATACTAAGCCCGTACGGTATTACCATATCACAACCATCGTATCGGGTATACCATATGGATAAATATCACATACTAAGCCCGTGGGTATTACCATATCACAATCATCGTCATCGGATATCCATATGGATAAATATCACATACTAAGCCCGTACGGTATTACCATATCACAACCATCGTATCGGGTATACCATATGGATAAATATCACATACTAAGCCCGTACGGTATTACCATATCACAATCATCGTACCGGGTATACCATATGGATAAATATCACATACTAAGCCCGTACGTTATTACCATATCACAATCATCGTACCCGGGTATACCATATGGATAAATATCACATACTAAGCCCGTACTATCCCACTAATCATCTCACCATGATTACATATGGATCAAAATCACATACTATCACGTGCAGAATCAAAGTGCTCAAGGTACCCACAAATCATCACACCATGATACATATGGACCAAAATCAACATACTACCATGTGTAAATCAATGTGCCTAAGGTCACCACAAATCATCTCACCATGATTACATATGGATCAAAATCACATACTATCACGTGCGAGAATCAATGTGCCGTAGGTCCCCAAAAAAGTTAGCTAAACTCCAAAGAATTCTACTAAGTTAATTAGAAACCTAACCAACTAGATTACACGAGTTACTACTCAAGTGCATCTTCTAATTACTTTACTTCCAAATCCATCAAAGTAACTTTCAAATCAATCAAAGTAACTTCCAAAACCATCAATGTAACTTTCATTCCACTTTCATCTAACATCTCCAAATCACATTACCATACTTCCAAACCTCTCCGATGTTCTATAATCATCGAACTAACCATAATTCCAAACTTTCCACACACACTTCCGAATCAAAGTCTCCAACCAAAACTTAATTCTAAGAAGTTGTTTCCCTCTTTACCTCGATAAACAATAACATAACGAAATTCAATTCATAAAACCACTAACTTTCGCTTTAAACTCACCTTGGATGCTCGCTTGACAAGCTCCGAATAATCCGAGGTTGTAAATTCACGATCAATTCACAATCCTACAAACGAATTATTCCTAAATTACATTAATTAACCGAAAAGCAATCAAACAACATCTAAACACATAAAACCACGAAAATCCCGGATTCTACCCTTATGGAGCTCTCGGCCAAGCTAGGGAAAAAGGGGTTCGGGTTTGGTTTTCCGGCTTTTATGCATTTTAGAGGTGTTTTGGGTTGGTTTCGAATACTTTGGAGGTTCGCCACTACAATGGGTAATCGTAATTTAGGGTTTTGCACATTAAATGATTTCCGAAAAATTAAGTAAATAGTAAAAACACAATAAACCTAACATCATAAACATAGCCAAAAGAGGGAAAAATCACAAGGGACGGTTTTCCGGCTCAAACACGATTTTAGGGTTCAAGGAAACTCAAGAAAAAGTTACTCAAAGTGTTTCCCAACAACATTTAGTATCAAATTTGATAAGAAAGTGGAGCTTTGTTAAAGAAATCACAAGTTTGACTCAATTTCCATGAAGAAAAGTGTTGAGATTCGAAATCTAGGGCTTACCTTAGAGATGTGGAATCGTCCCAAGAGTGGAATGGATAGAAAGGTCTCGGCGAGAGCTTTCCAACGCATCCGAAATCACGTAAAACGGACGAGAAACGAAGCCGGGGCGACGATTTCTTTCTCTCCTCTTTTTTTCTCTCTAAGCTACGGGTTTGGGATTGAAAAATGAGAACAAAATATGATTTTTTGTCTAAAATTGGCTTAATAAAGAAGATAGTGAATAGTGTTAGGATATTTTAAGAAATTAGAAATGACGTCTACGTCCCTCTTTTACTTTTGCTTTAAAAACGAAACCCGAAGCTCTTAAACTAATCTAAAGGTGATTAATAATTATTAATTGGCCCATTAATAATTATTAATGTCACCGAAACTAATTTAAAGTATTAAAACGATTAAAAAGAATTTCGGACGAAAATAACTACTAAAATCAAAATTACTAAATTTAAAATAATCTTAAAAGCTTTAATTAAAATAAATAAATAAAATTAAAAAAAAATTTCACCCCCAAAAGTAACGGGACGTTACACATAGGCTTTGGGCCGTATGTTAGGGTGAATAGCGCCCTTTGGGGGCAGCTCTGCGCGCTTATGACCAGTTTCAGTATAATTAGTTTCTCTATTGCATAACTTGATTTATCTTGTGTGTAGTATGACCAGTTGTGAGTATGCTTTTGGTGTCGGTTTTCTACTATATGATTATAATATGATATTATTACATGAACTACTTGACTATGAGTTTTTATTATGTATGAAAAGTGATTTGCTCGAAAATATATTCGTTTGCTAAAAGTTATGTTTCCTACAATATTTAACTTAAAAGTATATGCTAGTTTATAAAAGATCCCACTCACTGAGTTTTTGCTCATGATTTTCCATGTTTTGTTTTTCCCCCTCCAGGTAGCTCCTGGGTTGCAAGGACAAGCCTAACAAGAGACGATTGCACTACTAGTTTTGGTTTCATCTTCAGCTAGCCTATGTATGACATTTTGCTTGTGATCGTACATATTTGTCTATAAGCGTCAGTGTTAGCTCAAGTAAGTGGTTTTATGATTTTTAAGGTTAGTTGAGTAAGTGGAGATGCGTGAAATGTTTATCTTAATGTAATTAAAATAAGAACTAGCATGTGTGACTATTTTTGAGTTATTTTCTAAGAGCGGAGCCCGTTTTGGATTATGTAGAATTATGTAAAATGTAATTACATGTTAGTTTACTAAAAAAATAAACGGAACTTTGCCAAAATTTTCTTTAATAAGTAAAATTTAAATCGATGATTAACTAGTTATTGTAGTTTTGCTTGACGGTATGCGTTGGCATTAGCTTTCACTTACCATTTGCACGTGTCGTCTCGAGTGTTTAGGGGGTTATCGGGACGGGTCGTGTCAACCGTCCTCCTAAAACCTCTTCCTGGAAGGAACCATCATTGAGAAGAATTATTATAGAGAATGGAAGTATTCAAACCGATGTTATCTGAAGATTATAAGTTATCACATGGAAGATTATATTCGTGATAGCATTCCAAAAATTGGGAGCGCTACGTTATTCCTTAAAGCGATAAATTAAAGGGCTATTAACACTTATATTGGAGGTTCAAGAGAAATTATAAAACTAGACAAAACCACCCATCGGAAGAGATGAATTGACAAAAAAAACCCCGATGACATGGCCTTGATGAGTGCGGTTAGCATGTCTACCAATTTCAGATTAAGGAAAAAAATAAAAAATAAAAAACTGAAAAATATTGGGCAAAATTTAGGGATTTGAAATTTTTAAAAAGAAATAAAAATGAATGATTTTTCGGGGAGAAACTAGGGATACATGATTATGAGAAAACACAAAATCAAAATGATAAGCTGAAAACTAAGGATACACGATCCATGGAAAAGAGATTGAAGAATGGCAGAAAGAAAGAAAAATAAAAAAGAAAAAGTGGCAGAAACATGTGTGAAATCAAAAAAAAGGAAGATATAGAAACAAGGGAAGCATCTATGAGTGAAGAGGAAGACGGAATAAATCATATGAACGACGAGGAAGACATTTGATGAAATCTAGGTAAACCGTACTATAAAATTACATTGATTTATTTTTTATTTTTAAAAACAAGATAAATCAGAGATGGTCATCTAGAAAAGAAGAAAGGTGAGAATGATCATGAGAAGGGGAAGAAACATTCAAAACCAAGTAAAACTGAGGTAATTTGATATTCTTCCAGAATTTATTTATATTAAACATTTAACTTTATACAAAACTGTTATGTGTAATATATTGTCCAATTTTATTAAATGCCCGATACTTTGTAAAATAGGGTTCATAGTTTAGCTAATTTTGAATTTATTATTATTAAATAGATTATCAATTTTAATCATGTTAAAAAGTGTAATGTTTTAAACCAAAACGAGCAAGGTCCCGAAGCCACAAAAAGCTCGGAAAAGCAACTATATGGACCATAGTTTACTGTAGTTAATTTTGAATTTATTATTATTAAATAGATTATCAATTTTAATTATGTTAAAAAGTGTAATGTTTTAAACGAACCGGAAAAAACAAAACGAGCAAGATCCCGAAGGCTACAAAAGCTGGGAAAAACAACTATATGGAACCATACACAACAACTTTCGATTCAAGGATAATACAGAGAACAACTTGAGAGAGTCGATGATGGAAAGCATGTTGTCCTTTCATTTGTTAACTTTAGATGATAATGCCGTTTAGAATTGACAAATTATGATGTTGTTTATTTTTGTTAAAAACTGATATCTAGATTTTGCTCTAAGCCTCTATAAATACAAACACTGTGTTTTATCTAATTTCTACATTTATACAGAAATCACAAAGTAGAATGACATAATTAGTAATTTCAATTCATCTTGATTAAAATTTCTGATAAACCTTTTAAATCAAGTAAAACACAGGTAAAATTTAATTTTATCAGCCAATTAATTTTGTACGATATTATTATACATAATATATTATTTAAGTTTATTAAATAAAGAACACTTTATAAATATGGTTTAGGGATTATTGTTGTTAGTTTTAAATTTATTATTGTTAAATAGATTATCGATTTTAATTATGTTAAAAAGTGTAATGTTTTAAATGAATAAGATATAACAAAAAGAGCAAGGTGCCTAAGATCATGAAAGTCTGGAAAAACAATTATGAGATCATACACATAATCTTTTGAATCATGGAAAAAACATAGAAGAGCATGATAGGTTAGATGATTGAAATCATGCCAACCTTGCATTTCTTAACTCAAGAAGATAAATTCACCATAGAAGTGACAGTTTTTTTGTTTTGTTTGTTTGTTTTTTTATTTTTTTATTTTTCTTTTTATGGAAAAAAAATGATACGTAGATTTTATTTTAAGTTTCAATGAACACGTTCATTACATGTTTTTACTTTAGATGTTTTTTTAAGCAACAAGAAAAAGTTCTTAGCAATATGAAATAACCGCGTCTGATAATCAATATAAATTTCGTTTTCATTAAACTGACCACCATGAAAAAGAAAGGTTTGAATTGATCTACCCCCATTCTAAAAAAAGAATGAAAGAATGAATATAAAGTGTAGAGGTAAAAATCACCATGGATCAGGCCCAATATCGATAGCCCAAAACTTGATAGGCCTGGCTGAAACAATGAGGAAGTAACATAAACCACGCCCACGAGCTCATTCGTATCCTAAACGTCCCAGAACCTACGAGCATGAAATAGAAACAGGGTCCAGAACATCGCAAATGGGCTCGGACTACCAGAGGCAGCTTGTTTTGGATGAGGAACAATCGAACTTTACCTTAATGAAATAAAAGAAGATATTATGTCTACAAATCATGGGATAAAGATATTATTTTATCTCTCTAATATCAATGAAATCTACCATATATATCATAAGAAATCTGTTGTATAAAGGGTGGTAAATACCCTAATACGGCAATGCATTCTTGATCATATAACCTAATTCAATCCATATTTTCTGCCTCCAAGTTCTAACTTGATCGTCCGAGGCGGTTTGGAAGGCACCATACTGGTGTTCTCTTATTCTTTGTTGCTCAGGAATTCAAGATTAAGAAGACGAAAAGTACATAGAACGCATGTGATTGACTGTAGCGGAAATCATCCACTACAGTTTGGCGTCTACCGTGGGGTTACGAGAAATATATTCACGTAAACTTCACCCAAGACAACAGACAAAGAAGATGAAAAATACAAGAAACAAACAAGTTCTTGAAGAAAACTCTGTCCCAGACGACGCCAACAACTTGGAGAATGTTAGGAAAAGGGAAGAGGCAGAGACTTTGTTGCTCAAAGCGCAAGCCGTAGATCCAAAAACGCTCATCCAACAGATTTATGAAAAACATGACTTGTTCATGAAAGCCATGCAGGAGAAGTTCAAGAAGTCCGGAATCGACGCGCGCCAGATAATCCTCGAGCCCCTACTTAGACAGACAACGTTGTTCACAAACCACGTCTTCCTCGACGTCAAACAAAGGCGCGAGGTAAAGATCAAAGTAGATCAAGGCCCCCTGGGTATCGAAAACTAACCATCCTAGAGTCGTCGATGTTGACCGAGAAGAAATCAACTAATCCAGGCGCATATCGGCAAAACTCGGACTTGTCCCGAAGGAGCCAAGTATGCCTGAGGATGCCAGGAAAGATGGCGAGAGGAAAGAATAGAGAATATTTGAGGAACTCAGATGACCATTCGAACTACGGATCATCCAACCAGTCTAGTCCGCAAAAACAGTGAACACAACGATGAGACTATCATCGCACTAGCCTGGTGTGAGAGAAGTGTAAGAAGTTCGAAGAGAATATCCTAAAGAGGCTAGGATCCAAATCTGAAAGATCCGTTCAAAATTCGTAAAATTCAGGTGAATCACTGCTCGACCCCCACGTCCTCGCGGTTGAATTACAAGGAAAGTTTCGAATACCATTTTTTGAACTCTATGACGGGACGAGCGATCCAACTAAACACATCGATTACTTTATCAACCATATAGAATCGAACTGCATTCCTTCGAACGACTTAGAAAGAGTCACCTACAAACTGTTTCCCTTAAGCCTAAAGTGATCAGCCCTCAAATGGTTCAACAGTCTCAAAACAGGATCGATCCATAACCTTCAGGAGCTTTTATCGGCCTTCCAGGGAGAGTATTGCGTAAGCAAGAAATACGCCAAGATGAGCCAGGACCTCTACAACGTCCTGATGAAAAAAGATGAATCTTTGAGAGACTTTATTTGTAGGTTTAGAACGGTAAAGCTATAAATACCTAACTACTGAGACGAGGATGCGGCGTCGGCCTTTGTAAGGGCAATACATCCAGAGCATCAGCTCTGGTGATCTTTCAATAAATCTTCACCCCAGACTATGATCAAAGCACTGGAAAGGGCAAGAAAACAAATCTCGATAGAGGAATCGGTGAGGATGGCCCGTGAACTCCGAGAAGGTGAAAAGGAAAAATGTACCTTAAGTGAAAAGAGATACGAATCAAAGGGCGAAAGATATGAAAAGCCTTAGAAGGGAGGAAAGGAAAAATCGAACAAGAGAGATCGGCTGAAAGAAAGAAAGATAATGCCCCTATCCACATTCATCAGACTGACACGAGAAGACAGAAAGACGACTCACGCAGTCGGTATGAAAAATAACATTGAAAAATACTATGAGTTCCACTACAACAATTCTCATTCAACTGAAGAATGTCAGACGCTGAGCAAAGAAGCAATGAGAATTTGCAAAGAACGAGTTGCAGGAAGAGAAAAGTGGGGAAAGGCAAAATGGGGAAGCCAACAGGACCAGAAGGTTGAAAAGGATCCTGCAATACCAAAGGAAACCTTCCCCAAAGAGCTAGATGGAAAAGAAGATAGGGTTGATCTGAATATGATCCATTGTGAGGGCCCCGTGATCATCGAAGCTATATCTGAACTCAACTTGTATGAGAAAGATCAAATTGCCGAAGGAAGTCCTAATAAGGTTGTATGTAATCCGAATGACCGAATTTCTGAGACTAATTCAAATCTCCCCAGAAACCAAGATAAGAACTCAAACAAGCAATGGTGCCCAGTAAAAGTAAACATGATCCATTGCACCAATTCGAGTATCAACGTAGCCAAAAGGAAAAGCAGAGATGCGAGGATCTCGGTTTTAAAGGCAAGATCAGAGTCTAAGGGTGAATGCAATTGATAAGACAGAATGATTATCAAAGTAAGATGTTCCAATGCACAAATTAAATGGATCAAACACTGGGTGTAGATCGAGAGAGTGAGATTGTGATGCTGTTCTGGGGATTAGGATAGGGTTTTATCATCAAGTGATACATTCACTTGCTATGAAACTTTCAATACAACTTGAGTTCATGAGACAATAATATGATAAGAATAAAAGGGCCAAGATCAAGTTCTTTCGAAGAAGCCATAACGCAGCTCACCAACCCTTGATTCTGTCTCTAAAACCTTAGGCGATTAACCACTCCCCCTGGATTCCTAACTATTGTTATCTATTCTCACTAACACTCCATTTATTTCTAAAGTTAATGCTAGAGTGAACAAGTGAATTCTTACTCTAAGTTGTCATACAATGGATTTTTCAATGCTTACATAAACTCTTCTAACTCTACTTTAATAAAGCTTCATAGAAGAACATGAACATGAAGAATTCAACGTCACAGTCTCAAATAAATACGTGAGTTTCAAAGTATTGTATTTCACCTGTCTATATCCCACTTAGCACAACATCACAAAGAGTTTTAGCCTAACATGGCTTGCAACATTGTGAGAGTAAAATGAAGTTGCTGGAAGGAATTCATAAAAGAGATACAAATATAAACTCTCACTAACTGAACTAGCAAAGAAAAGTAAACAACTAAGAACTCTAAATGGAAACTATTACAGAGACTTCTTGCTTCCTCGTCTGTTCTTCTCCTCCTTTTCTTCTTCTTTGCTCTCTTCTTATGACCTAAAAATCTCTTTTTTATATAAAGGCATGCTTGCTCTCTTTGCTTTCATCCTTTTCCCTCCAAAATAGTAGTTGGTGAAGTCTATCAGGTTGCACGCATGGCTAGGAAACTTTAGTGCGAAGTGATAGCAGCTTTTCCCATCAAAATAACTGACAACAGAAGTAAATATCTTCTCTCCCTCCAAGCTGTCTTGCTTCAACATAACGTCTGCATGCTTCCTAGAGACTTTGCCCTGAAATAAGAGAAAACTGCCAAGAGCACTACCTAGAGACTTAAGCTCAAAATAGTCAACATTAGGAATCTGGGAGCAAACACTTAATTAATAAAGGAGAATTATACAAAAGAGCTAAAATAGGAATAAACCTTAAAAGAACTAGCAATCACAAAAGTAGTTTAAATATATACAATGATCTACCATTTTACTCAATTACTTGGTCTTTTAACCTATATTTATCCAAGTTTAACTATGTGAAAACTCCCTTTCTAAGGACTTATCAGTCCCTAAATTAGGAATCCAGTTTGGATTTGATCCAAATGTCATTGGTAAGCATCATAGCAGTCATGTTGCCTGGTTGTTGATTCAAATTTGGCATTCCTCCATTTTGTACCCCTCCATTCTGATTCATTACATTAAAATTCTGTTGCTAGAAATTAAATTTATCAAAAGGAAGGAAGAGGATTTGACGTATGGACCATGGATTTGAAATTGAAATATCAAAGAAACCCATGGAGCTGAAACTTTACTCACCTCTTAGCTTTTGGGACTTGGATAGATCGGCTTAATGGATGAGGTGGGTAGAAAGTACGTCTCGAGAGCTTTCCAACGAGCTAAAGCATGATGAAAACGGCCGAGAAACGAAGGAGAACCGACGATCTTTCTTTCTCTTCTCTTTTTTTCTCTTCTAGATACAGGTTTTGGGGGGGGGGGGTTTAACTTTCTCTTTGAGTTCTAATAATGAAGATGATGAATAGTAGTTATATATAAATGTATCTAAAATGACCAAAATTCCCCTCTTAGTAAAACCTTGTTAAAATCTGTCCTGAGTGCTCATTGATTTACGTTTCTAACTATGAACTAACTCAATTATTTCTAAACTAGCTAAAGTGACTTAACAATTATTATTTGGCCCATTAATAATCAATAATGCACTCGGTTCTACTTAAACATGTCTAATGGAAATAAACTTAACGAACGATCTCGAGTTTGAAAAAAAATTACTAAACTAAATTTCTAAATAAACAAACAACAAAACAAATTAAAATTAAGCTAAATAAAAAAAATCACCTGAAAAGGAATGGGACATTACAGTCCATCCCCCTAAAAAGGACTTTTCGTTCCCAAAAAGTAAGCTCCCTAGGTGAAAAAGGTGAGGATACTTAGCCATGGAGTCTAACAATCTCTTATAGATACAACTGTGCCCAAGTCTCTACAGGGTATGTGATCTTTCCAGGTATAAAATATGCTAACTTCGTCAAACGGTCTACAATCACCATAATCGTATCAAAAACCTTCAACGTTCTCAGCAATTCACTAATGAAATCCATGGAAATATCCTCCCATTTCCATATAGGCACGCTCAAAGGATTATGATATCCCGTTGAGATCTTCCTCAAGGCCTTAACCTGTTGGAAAACTAAACACTTGCTCACATGGTCTACAATCTCGTGTTTCATCTTGGGACACCAGTAATGCATTCTCAAGTCCCTGTACATCTTAGTACTACCTGGATGCATGGAGAAGATAGAACTGTGAGCCTCCTACAATAGCTCCTTCCTAAAGTCAATCCCTAAAGGCACACAAAGTCTCCTACGATACATCAAGGCAATATTGGTAGCAAAAGTAAAGTGGCTAGGCATATCCAACTATTCCTTTCGAAAACCTGCCTGTAAGTGAGCCTCGCGCCGCTGTGCCTCAATCATTCTCTGTCTCAAAGTAGACCCCACCGTCAGACTGGCTAAACTCACTGTCACCTCGGTAGTAAGGAATGCTACCTCGGTTCGTTCAAAATCCTACCTTAGTCTCATCGGTAAAGTCAATAAGTGCGATGAATTTTGACTAAGCACATCTGCCACTACATTGGCTTTACCGGGATGGTACTGAATATCGCAATTGTAATCCTTAATGAGCTCCAACCATCGCCATTGGCTCATATTCAACTCCTTCTGACTGAAGAAGTACTTGAGACTTTTATGATTGGTGGATATCAAGATTTTCTCTCCGTATAAATAATGCTTCCATAACTTCAGGGCATGAAACACTATCGCCAATTCCAAGTCATGTGTCCGATAAGCCTTCTCATGCTCTTTCACTTGTCAGGAAGCGTAGGCTATGACTTTCTCGTGTTGCATCAACACGCATCCCAATCCCTTCTTCGACGTATTAGTATAAATTTTCAATCCACCAGACCCATCAGGTGATACTAAAACCAGTGACATCATGAGTCTCTTCTTGAGCTCTTCAAAGCTCTCTTCACATTCCTGAGACCATACAAAATCCACTTCTTTCTTAGTTAGACGAGTCAGAGCCGACACAATCTTAGAGAAGTCTTGAAAAAAGTATCTATAATAGCCCGCAAGTCCAAGAAAACTCCATATCTCTACCACACTAGTCGGTCTGAGCCAAGTAATGATTGCATCGATTTTGGAAGAATCAATAGAAATCCCTCTGCTCAATACTACATGCCCAAGAATGCTACCTCTCTCATCCAAAACTCGCATTTACAGAACTTTGCATAAAGCTTCTCGGTTAAGACTTTTCTAAGTTCATAGTTTGCAACTCCTCAGTCTTGGAATACACCAATATATCATCAATAAACATGATGACAAGTCGAGGAACCTCCTAGACACCGTATGCATAAGATCCATAAAAGCGGCTGAGGCATTAGTAAGGCCAAAAGACATAACAACTGTAAACTCTTGTTTGAAAATAAAGGAAAAGAAAAAAAAAATGCATGAGAAGGTGGGGGTGGTCTTGACTTGTGGCTGATGAGGTGTCAAAAAAAAGAACAAGAAAGGTTGCAGCAACCCATAAGCAGGGGAAGAGAAAGGAAAAAAATGGGTTTGTTTAAGATTTCGGGTTGATATTAGTTTGTGAATTAAACATAATATAGCTTGTAATTTAATCTCAAGAACAAAAAGAGTTGTGGATTTGAATAAGAACAAGAAGAGTGTTTTTGTTTTTTTTCCATGGATTCTTGGTAAGTAATCATTTGGATTAGATAGAAGTTGATTCTTAATTTTGTTTACCTACAAATTAAAAGAGCCATAGGTGTGGTGTTAAAGCTTGATTTGGTTCAATAACTTTGGGGTTAAATAAAGAATGATTGCTAAAGTGTGTAGCTGAAAAATTATTTAAGGATAACAACTTGAGACTCGAGAGTACAATCTGGGTTAAAATCTAAGGATGCTTGGATTATAGATATCCTTCAATAGTGAAGCTTATAAAATATTATTGATAGAATGCTATAGGTGCTTTAGTGATCAGAGTTGTTAGTAACTCGAGATTTATAGCGTGATAGTTGCAGTATTAGGGTCAGTATGGTTTATGGCTCAGGGTTCGGTTTTTGTGAATAAATTATTATTTTAACATTTATAGTTATTATTGAGATTTAGGTTTCTAAAGTGGATTTCTATTTTAAGATTTATGATATTATTCGTATTTACATTTCAAAAATATAATTATTTACTAGCCTCAATGGAAATATTATATTTTCGAAAACATATAATTATTTAGAATTTAGCTACAGATTTTAAGGAATTGAACTTTATGATATAGTGTATATATATATTATTTACGACAGTTACGGAGGCTCAGTTATGTTTTTCGAATGGTTTAGAAATTATGTTATTAGTTTCAGTAGTTTATTTTCAAACCACTAAAAACAGTACCCTCAGTTATCATCTTTTAGTAGGTCTATGGGACTCACTTTAACATACACATAGGCTTTGGGTCTTATGTTAGGGTTCATAGCCCTTTGGGAGCACCTCTGCGCGCGTATGACCAGTTTTAGTATTCAGTTGCTCTGCTACATGCATGATTTCGCTCTACATGCAGTATAACCAGTTAAAGGTATCATTTTAGTGTGGTTTTTAACCCTGTGGTATAATATATGAAAGTTTCTATCGTGTATATATTTATGTACAATTATTGATCTAATTTCATCAGGTAAATATTTTGATTATTAAGTTTTACGAGTATTAGTTTGAACAGTTTTATGAGTATGGAAAGTATTATATATTATATTTAGAAGAAAATATTATTATATTAAAAATTTCACTCACTGAGCCTTTTAACTCATTCTTTTCAAATGTTTTCCCCAAACGGGTAGCTTTCGAGTTTGAGAAGATGATTGAGCCTACGACAAGCTTTTCTACCACTCATATCGCATCAGCTCAGCTAGTACATGAGTCTTTTAGTTTGAAATATTTTTCTAGAACAGTTATGTTTAGTTTGCCTTGATGGTACATGTTGGTTTTTGGCTACCATTTGCCATCGGCGCACATCTCGTCTTAAGTGTGTAGATTGGTCTTGGGGCGGGTCGTGACAAGTTGGTATTAGAGTATACCGATTCTACATGTGTTTCATTGCATTTGTGTTCTTGCATGACATGCATCATATGATAAGAGAATCATGATTTTTGGTGGTAAAGCTCGTAGGCTCGGAGGTATGTTCATGAAACTTAATGTCACTGGGTTGGTAATTTGTATAGACGGAAAAAGTTGTAAATTTTAGTTAATCTTTTAAAAGCTATAATATTTTGAGAATGTGAGAAACAATGACAAGAAAAATGAGTGAATATGAATTCAGGTTTATCTTAGTTGTGCTATTTGCATGAGCGAAAGGCGGAATAATAAGTTAGTATGTTGAATACAAAAGTGGACTAGAGTAACAATGTCGTGATAAATATTTATTGCTTGATATGGATGGTTTATTTGATCGGATCAATTGGACTGCTTCAGTGTTATCTAAACTTGTTATGTTGATATCTCATCAGTTTCGAATCAACGGGAAAGACTTTTGACTGCTAAGAAGTGGGTAGTTTGGATTAACAAGTTATTGACACTATTTTTTAAGGGATAACAAGATAGCTCCTTCACTGTATAGTTTGACTAAGTTGGAAACAAAACTTATATGGATAGATAATGGTGACCAAAGCTTTCATAAGTTATAGAAAGATAAATGTTTACAACTTTTGGGAGGTTTTTATTTTTATAGTGCGTCTAACCAGGATTTGGAATGTATAATAAAAGGTAATGATAAATCAATTGCTTGTGCATTAATATAATTGGGGAAATCGGATCCTAATTATATTCGATGTATGATTTTAGAATTCGACGCTATGGTTATGTAATTGGGTATTTGATGATTTTATTTATTTGAGGAGAATCATCATTGTGGTCGGAAATATGTAGTTGATTCGAAAAAGTTGAATCTGTGACCATGAAGATGACTTACTTTGAGTTAATAGCATAGTTTTCTTGTGGTGTCATTTATAATGTGGGATAGGTAATGTTGTTATTCCCACACTTAGTAGGAATCACATAATTCAGTTGTGTTTCGTACTGCACTCATATTTATTTTGCTGAGTGAGTTTGCTAATTTGAATGTTAAGTTCATAGTGGTTACATCAGGGTTATGAGTGAGAAATCTTTGTTCAATGTAAGATTTGATTAACTAATTGTATTAGCACAGATTGAAGACACTTTATTTGAATGAGATGAAAGAGGATTTGAGAAGTCAGTAGCGGGCATGTCATATGATTAGAAATGAAGGGGTTTTATTTGTGTTGATTTACTATGTGTTCTTACTAGAGTGAGGTTGCAAAAAGATACATAAAAGCGCACATTTCAGCTTAAATTGTGCACAGTGGAAAGCACGAAATTGTATCATGGATTGAGATAGTATTACGATATTTGATTTGTTAGTATGCTTAACTATAATGTTAGGATCTAGTAGAGCTTTACATTTTTCAACTAGATCTTGAATAGACATTGGGGATATCATCATAAAGTGTTCAGTGTGACTTTATTGGAATTTGGATGTTAGTGAACAGATTAAGAGGAAGAGTCTGATTTACTTTTCAAAGTATAGTCATGTAGTCTCTTGACAGATAAATTCAGGAAAGATTTAAAAATTTGATGTGGATGATTATGTTTATTTGATTTATTACCGTGGGAAAAACTGAGATGTAGAGAGAAAGGGAAAGTAAATCCAGAATATATGTGATGATTGTGAGGTCAACAAAGATCATGGGAAAATAACAAGATATGATAGTCGATGTAGCTAGCGGAAAAACAAGTAGTTCTGTTTTGTCGGGTATTGTAGTAAGTCTTCTTAATGGTGTGAACTCACTATCGAATGTCGAGTTATTAGTATATATACCTAGACATTGTGTGTATATTTGAGAAATATCAGTGTTGATTAACTAGGTATTTGATCAAAGAAGATGGGGTTGCTTATGATACATTGATCACATATTTAGAATAGTTTAAATTTAGATGGAATGTTTTTCTTCAACTTATGTTACACACCCTTGGTGATTTCAAAAGTAAAGGAAGCGACAAAACAAAAGATGACAACATTTTCCCAGGAATCTGTGGTTCACGTAGCTGGAGACCTAATCCCAAAAGCTTCATCTCGATGCATCAACGAGCACCACCTGTCGCGCCTCATCCACGTCCGAGACCTGAAAGGTGATTTAGAGCACCTCTCGAGCATGACACTCGGTGAAAACAAAATGAATGAAAATGATTATATGCAAAGAATGGGATATTATGCACAATGTAATCGGATATCAAAGTATACTTAAAACATATGGAAAGAGTACACATATAAGGTAGACAAAACCATTTATATTACAAGTTCGAGGCAAAACCCAGACATCAATCATTCTGCTAATATCACTTTCTTAACTACGTTATGATCATATAGATTCTGCAACTTTTTGTGTCTTTCTACACACATCACATACTTTATTTCATGAAACTCTCGAGCCGTAGCTCATTTATATTCTTCCAGGTTATTATTATAACCACTCTAGCATCCAGGCCATCCACCACATAGCATCTCAGAGCAACACCATTTCTGCCACGTGTAACGTCCAACAACCACTCACCATTACACGGGCTACGACCCCATGGCCAATTGTAAAATGCTTAGAACACATGAATGGAGTGAAATGGAATGAAATGTACAAATCACGCTTTCTTTACTATTAGCATCATAAATAATATTTGAGTACAACAATGCAAATAAGAAGAGTTCTCAAACGACATACAACTCAATTTCAAACTATCACTCAACACTTTCAAAGTGTCCAATAAGAACATCAACTTCAAGCATGATGCCGTAGCATTTCGCCAAACTTTACTCATCAAATAACAATCTAAAACATATCGAGCATGTGTTTCATAAGTCCCAATTCAGCATATGACTCGATCTTAACTTGAAATGTGAGTAAAAACAAAGATATATGTAAGACTAGCTCACATGGTATATAAAAACAAGTACTCAAGTGGTCATATAAACTAGCCAAGATTGTATGTAAAGCAAAAGTCAAGTAAGGTTAATAAATAAATATCTAACCCATGTTGCATATAAGGCTAAGAAACCATATGTGTCTATTCTAATTTAGGTATATGAAAGCAAGTAAATATGTCTAAATAACCCAAGTTATATCCAAAGGCAAGTGTGTTTTAGTAATTTCGCTCTTCCCGATGCTTAAGAGCGAACCAAACTTGGATCTTGTGTTTTATTACTTTCACAACTCCATTTCTTTTTTAAAACACACCACCAAGCACTTACAAACCAGCAATGACCATTTGAATCCCACGCGTTCCTCTAACAAATTACAAACCACCCGTCGTCATCGTTTTGATTCTTTTTGTTCTCACCTTTACAATTATGCTTTAAACATGCTTGTGCTTCTCCATCCCCTACGTTAAACCATTCCAAACATGTTTAAACTTAATATAAAGTATCTCATCCCATTAAGAACAAAAACTAAATTCAGCCTGGTTGGAGGAAAAAAGTTCTAAAACTAGCTAGTTTAAAATGTAGTTTTTTTTTTGTAAAGAGGAGAATTATCATAATTTCATTGGTTTGTCTTCCTAAGATGTTTTCCATGTGTAAAATTTGTTCATATACACCCAAAAATTCCAGAATTGGACCCTCTAAATAAAAATCAAGAAAACTCAAATTTGTAAAAACTAGAAGCTTGGAATCCACCATTAATGGAGTTTTCTTAAAGCTTGAAAAGTATCCATGGTTCTCAATTATTAAAGAAAACTAAAACAATACTTCCTAGGGTTGGTAATCATGTTTGAATAGCCAAAATCATATTCAAAGTGAAGGAAAAACAACTCCCATAGAGACTTAGAGCAAGCAAGAACAACACATCATTTTTTAAAAAAACCTAGAAATTCCCTCTTTAAAATCTTACATTGAACTTGCTTGAACTCCAATAATTCTTGTAAAAGCCTTCCTTGGATGGTAATTCTAACACAAAACAACCAAATCTCACTCAATTACTCAAGTAATTTAAGAGAAAATGAAGGAGGAAGCATAAAAAATGGAGGGGGGGCGATGGTGGAGTGGGAAAGAAGAAGAAGAAAATCTGATTTTGTTTTTTGTTTTTTTTTTTTTTTCCTTTTCCCAAGCTTTTATACTTTCCATTTTCTAAAAAATTGATAAATTAACTAAATTATATCTACCCTTAAACCCCTCCACCTCCTAATTTCTCCACCAAACCCCTCTTCCCTTCTTCCTTGCTAAATTACCCTTGAATTCTAAATACTTGCTAACTCACCCCTCCTTCCAAACTAACCATATTTAAAAAAAATTCCATTAAAACAAGTTTCTATTTCTAAATAAGCTAACCATGGTTAATTGCTAATTAACCAAAATACACTTAGCAAATGATTTTTTTTTCTTAATTTAATTACTAACTATAACAAAATAAAAAAAATAAGAACAATTCTAATTACCCGACAACAAATCTTGGGCCCTTACAATCCAGGTAGTATGAAAATGTATCGAACATTGAGAGAGCATTATTTGTGGTATGGGATGAAAAGCGATGTTACTGAATGTGTATCGAGATGTCTTATTTGTCAGCAGGTTAAATTGGAACGTCAAAAGTCAGCTGGGCTTTTAATTTCACTTCCTGTTTCAGAATGGAAGTGGGAGCGTATTACGATGGATTTCTTATTTGGTCTTCCTCACACACAGAATGGTCATGATGACATTTGGGTAATAGTCGATAGATTAACAAAAATAGCCAGATTTCTACCAATTAAAATTACATACTCTCTGGACAGATTAGCAAAACTATATGTTGATGAGATAGTTAGTCGGTATGGAACTCTAATATCGATTGTTTCTAATAGAGACTCGAGATTTACTTCTAAGTTCTTGCCTAGTTTACAGCGAGCTTTAGGAACAAAGTTGCATTTTGGTACAACTTTTCATGCGCAAATAGATGGTCAGTCAGAAAGAACGATCCAAACTTTGGATGATATGTTACGAGCCTGTGTTCTGCAATTTGAAGGAAACTGGGATACGCATTTGTCGCTTATGGAGCTTGCGTATAATAATAGTTATCATTTCAAGATCTTGATGGGACCATACGAGGGGTTATATGGGAGGAAATGTAGAACACCAATCTTTCGGGATGAGGTTAGAGAGAGGAAATTAATGGGTCTTGAATTAGTGCAGATTACTACCGATAAAAAAAGTGATAAGAGAAATTTTGAAGATAGAACAGGAGAGGAAAAAACGTTATGCAGACAGATGTAGAAGAGATTTAGAGTTTCAGGTGGGTGATAGGAGTATATTCTTCTTTTGTCACATGGAAAGGATTTTTAAGGTTCGATAGAAAAGGGAAGTTAAGTCCGAGATACATTGGCCCTTATGAGATTACTGAGCGTATTGGTTTACTTGCTTATCGATTGGCTTTACCAGTGGAACTATCTAGGAGCATGATGTATTTCATGTTTCTATGTTATGTAAGTATGTATTGGATCCATCTCACTTATTGGAGTCACAGATAGTACAACTAAAGGAGAATTTATCTTATGGAGAAAAGCCAGTAAGAATTCTTGATAGAAAAGAACATGTTTTGCTGAAAAAGGTTATTTCTCTTGTTAACATGTTATAGAAGAATCACACAGTTGATGAGGCGACTTGGGAAAGTGAAGATCTTATGCGTTCTCAGTATCCTCAGCTGTTTCCTTCGAGTTGAATTTTGACGACGAAATTCTTAAAAGGAGGTAATAGTTTGATAACTCTTAAAAAAAAACTAAGAACATAAGTTCAAAAATGAAAAGGAAAAGAAGATAAGTTAAAAAAAAAAGCAAACAAAGTCATGTAGTGGTTCTTGGCTTGACACATGGCAAGGAATTGGTTTAAAAAAAAACCAAACTCAATTTGGTTCAGCCACTCGTGGGCAAGCAAAACAGAGGAGAAAAGGGAGGAAAAAAAGGAAAGGAAATTTGGAAGTTTTGTTTAGAATTTCTTGAAATAACAACAAACTGTGGAGTTTTAGTTCAATTTGTGGTGAAATTACTTGTTGTATGTGATTTTTTCAACCCAATTCTTCTATTTGATGGATTTTGGTAGTTTTTGCTATGCTTCAAGGTTGGTTTATGGGTTTTGTGAGTTTTGTTGTTTATGAATTTTAAGTGCTATATGGGTTAAATTGAGAGATTGATGTTTAAGATTAATTAAGAATGGTGTAAAAATGGAGTTTTTCTATATTTTGATGGAGTTTTTATGGAAAATTGTATGAGTTAGAAAGAGGATTATGTGTGGTTTTTCTTCAAATTGAGTTGGGATTATGTGTGGGAAGAGGAAGAGCAACAAGATTGATATATTTGGCTTGAAAATTTTATTGGAAATGTAGTAATTGAAGGAAAAGTGAAGCTCTAGCCATTGGGATTTTAACCATCATTTTATACGTTTTCAATATGTTTTTATAATACATAAAAGTACTAAAAGATTATTATTGGGTATTTTTATTCAATATATATTAAAGGTGATACGGAGATTGGAACCGCTTATAACCCAGGATCGTAAGCGGGATAGTTTTTATGAGTGGTTAAAATATTATTTTCGAATTATCAATAATTATTTTCTTATAAATTTCAAGTTAGCCTATATATTATGATTATCCTATTATACAAATGTTTTTATGGTTTACAAATTATGTTTATGTGTTTTTACGATTACTTATGAATATTCTTATGAAACTGAACATTATGTTATTATGGAAAAAATATTAGTTTACAAGGATTTATGATGGTTTGCAAGTTATAAAACAGTTTTCGTAAGCTATTTTCAAACTGCTAAATTGTCGTACCCACTAGTTCAACTTTCAACAGGTCTTTGGGATCCACTTTAGCATACACATAGGCTTTGGGCCGTATGTTAGGGTGAATAGCCCTTTGGGGGCAGCTCTGCGCGTGTATGACCAGTTTCAGTATCATCAGTTGCTCTGTTGCATATCTTGATTTATCTTGTGTGTAGTATGACCAGTGTAGGTTATGCGTTTCGTGTCGGTTTTCTATTATATGATTATGATATGATATTATTACATGAACTTTGCTAGCTATGAGTTTTTATTATGTATGAAAAGTGTTTTGCTCATAAATATATTCGTTTGCTAAAAGTCGTGTTTTCTACGATATTTAACTCAAAAGTATATGCTAGTTTATAAAAAATCCCACTCACTAAGTTTTTGCTTATGATTTTCCATGTTTTGTTTTCGCCTCTCCAAGTAGCTCCTGAGTTTCAAGGACAAGCCTAACTAGAGACGTTTGCATCATTAGTTTTGGTTTTATCTTCAGCTAGCCTATGTATGACATTTTTGTGTGATTGTACATGTCTGTTTATAAGTGTCGGTGATGGCTCATGAGAGAGTAAGTGGTTTTTATGATTTTTGAGGCTACCTGGGTAGGTGGAGATATTTATAGCTGAAGAATTCTGTAAATTCTTCTCTTAATATTAGAAAATTAAGAATTAACGTGTTTGATTGATTTTGAGTTATTTCTGTGGGCGGAGCTCGTTATAGATTATACAGAATTATGTAAAATGTATTTACAGGTTGGTTTACTAAAAAAATAAACGGAACTCTGCCTAAATGTTCTTAAATATGTAGAATTTAAATTGATGATTTATTAGTTATTTTAGTTCCGCTTGATGGTATGCGTTGACATTAGCTTTCGCTTGCCATCAGCAAGTGTCGTCTCGAGTGTTTAGGGGCTTATCGAGGCGGGTCGTGACACATATTGAGACAAAATAGAGAGGGGGCAACCGTTTGAGTGATTCTCAGGGTTGTGTATAATTGTGAGTAATTATTCACTCTTTATTATTCGTTTCATTTATGTAATCTTCAAATTCATAGTGGAACCTGCAGAGTCTGTAGAAGACAAGACGTACCAATTGGGAACATGTATAAAATCTCTGGGGTCGTAATCTTTCTCTACTTTATTATTTATTATTGGAATTGGGGAGTTTAGGGATTTAACAACCCCTTCAAATTCCCAACAGATACTCCTTTGTATCCAAATTGTCAAAATTTCATAAAGATGTCAGCATTTGTGACCTTATTTAAGCTTAAGACTGATAGTGGATGGACAAATAAAAGTTGTGCTAATATTTTGAATATGTTGCATGACATGCTTTCTCAAGATAATGTCATCCTCAGGTCTACATATGAAGTAAGAAGAAGGATAAATGGTCGATACCACATCGGTGCCCATTATGACTAATCTTTCACTAATTTCCAATTCTAGGTTAAGCAAGAAAGAAGGATAGAAAACAAACACGTGGATCGACACATGACCTAAAATGGTGAGAAATCCCACCATAAGAACTATTGTTTTTTTAGTTTATTGTTAATTTAATTTTGACCATCTAATATATTTTTTTAATTGATAAAGAATTATTAAAAATTAAATCTTCTATTCAAGTAAAAATAACAACGAAAAATATTGATAAATTGAATTATCTATACTATATTAAAAAGCATATTTGGGGAAACATTTTTAGACAAAAATACGCTCTAAAGTATTGACAAATTACTCATAACCTCAAACTAAATTATAAAAGTAGATTTATTATACAAATATTCTCTTTTGTAATCTACATTTTTAAATTGTAATCAATTTTTTTAATCAATTTTAAAGTAAAAAAGAAGTATCAAAATTGATATCATCTAGAAAATTCAAATTTTAAACCACCATAACTTAATGGTTAAAAGTTCAAGTTAAATAGATATGTTTTTATGCAGATGATGATATTTATTTATCATTTATTTCAATTAAATTGATCTTATTTTTCGTTGAGATCCACAAAAAAAATGGTGATTTATAATTAGTTAATTAGTGATCAATAAATATTATTTCTAATAATAAAAAATTAAAAATGATATCATTGTCCATTCCGATTTAGTATATAAGTTTCAATTCTAATAATTAAATGAAATTGAATTTCACATATAAAAAGCCCCCCCATTGTTCCTTTTAGTATTTTCATCTTAAAAAAAAGCTTCATATTATATTAATTATTCAAGTCTCTCTTTTATTTTATTTTTCTATTCAATCTTATTAACGTTTGTTTTATCTCTATTTCATATTCCATATTTTTGCTATGCCCGCCACCAACAAACCAATGAGAAGTTTAGAAAATGGACGGTTCAAATGATATCCCAAAGAAGAACAGACGTGGATCCACTATATAAATCGGTGAGCAATTGTTTCTAACCTGATTTAATTGTGCCATCAAAAAAGAAAAGGAAAAAAAAAAACTGATTTAATTGTTCTAGTTATTAATTTCATAATCATTATATTCTTTTATAATACAATTTATAGAATAGGTTAAAGTAATTATTCTAACATTATTTTCACTAATGTTAGTTCTGTAGCTTTTTTTTTTTTTAATTTAAAAAATTTAAGAACATACTAATTAGATATATAGTTTATATTAATGAAATAATATATTATTGATATTTTAATTGACAGATTAATTGCTAAAATTATTATTAACAATAACAAACTAAATGATTAAATATATGAACATAAAAAAAATATCTATAAAATGGTTATTTAAACCATATTATTTATGATTATATATTAATTAAGAAATTAAAATACTAGTTGCGTCAAAAACAAGATTTTCTTAGAAGAATCAAGTTTGCCCTAAAATCCAAAATCTACAGCGTTAATTTGAGTAAACCCTAACTCCACCCCTCAACACATTTTGTTCGGTTTTAGACTACTTTTGAAATCTAAGTAAAAGAGCAATGATGGACAGAACTGACGCACCTATCTACCTTCTTTGTTTGGATAAAACTAAGAATGAAAATCTATGGTACGTGATCGAGGAAGAGGAGAACACCTATGAACATGAAGAATATATTATGGCAGATAAATTGACTGATGAAGGATGGATTAAAACAATCCATGAAAGTGAAACTGATACGATTCGAGCTCTTCGTCTTCCCGCTTTCTCACAACCTCTCCGTTATCCAGGCAGTCTCGCTGTCTCCAATTCCCATATTTACGTACTGGATGGTACACACAAACTCATTTTCTACGACTACTCTAGTCTTAATAATAATACTTGGGAAGAAGGCCCTTACTCTCAATATAGGGGTTTTACTTTACTCAACAATGGTTCAATTTACGCCGGGACGGCAGGTCAGTGCAGAACCTCATCACCAGGTCTATTGCTGGAACCAAATCCACATTTAAGATGTTCAGATTGGAGACCATTCCCTGAAATTAAACTCAAAGACAAAAAAAATACTTTCAAATTTTTACAATTGTTAGCTATTACTGATACAAAGATTTACTGGATTGCTGATCTTGATTGTGACGTTGACGTTTATTTTTATAAATGCCCCGGTGTGATTTACTTTGATTTACAAAAAAAGGAGTGGGAAATCTTTGACGACAAATCCTTTCGAGGTCGTTGGAGCCAAGGTGTTCTTCTTTATGATAACTTCTTGTTTTTATGTTGGAAACCTGATTATCATGATGATGATGAAGAAGAATCGTTATTTGTATATGATTTAAAACGGCTTCAATGGCTACCTCACTATGTTCCTTTCTTCGACAAGTTTGAGGAATTTTTGCCAAATTGTTCTAACGAATATGCCAAAGGTCCTAATTTGCTTAAAGTGTGTGATAACAAGTTTGCTGTGGTCTGGGAATCTCATAAACAACGTTACAAGTACCAAAAGGAGGATAAAAATGAGACTAAGATTTGTTGGACCAAATTTATAATTCATAAAGACTTCAGTAGCAGTGACGATCCGTTTTGGTATCGATTTCGAGCTGAGTTATATTCTCATGGGGTCTGTGATATTATGGGGTCCATGCTAAACATAGCAGCAGAACAGAGTATGCATCTTTATTTATTTGATTATATGAAGGTTTCTTTATTTATTTATTTTTATCATTTTTCTTGACCATTCAAGAGAGTTGAAGATATACATGTTTCAGTTTTATTTTTAGCACACACACACATATATATATTTTACTTTGCTCTTGTTTTCTTTTCAGCTTTAAACAATCCTCAATTTTCTGCCATTTCGAAGCTAAATGGGACTAACCATAAATCATGGATTGAATCTCTCATGAAAAATCTAGCTAGTATGGAAATTGACTTGGCTTTGAGGGAGGACCCTCCTCCTAAACTTGCTGACAATGCAACTGATGCTGAGAAGAATTTTTATAGAGCGTGGAAGTATTCAAACCGACGTTGTCTGAAAATTATAAGTTATCACCTGGAAGATACACAAATATGATCTTCATGCATATTTGATTCATATTGTAACACAAATACACTCCCTCCGTCAATCTCCCTTCATTCTTGTAGCATAGTATTGCAGGTATACGTTGAATCTTGGATTATATCGAGGTTGTTCGGAGTTGTTCATAAAATCCGGTAATGTATTAGTATGTCCCTTAACTTATCTAGTTGTCTTGTTTTGGTCTCCATGGAAGTTGCCAATGATCTTTTTCTATATCATCCACTCTGTTTAAAGATTTGTTGTTGAATTCTCTCCCTAGTGAAGCATGCATAGAGCAAGATTTTTAAGGGATAAAGTCATGAATCTTGAATAGTAAGCTCGATTCTATTTTCTCTCAAGTTTGATCAAAATTCAAATCGTTTATCTGATAATTGTAGGTTCTTAATTCATGTAATTGTATTGAAATCTGATACGTTGAAGAGAATGTTGTGGATTTTCTCGGTTCTTATTTTAATTTCTATAAGCCTTATTATTGATTGTTAATGTTAGGTTTAGATCATGATTATGAATCAGATCAACAAGATTTGATCAATTTTTTCATGATGATAGATAAGGTTTGTTTTTTTTATTGTGTTTTTGGTATAAGCGGCCACTTCTCGATTCTCTTGTCATGGCAATACCTCTACAACGATTGAAATTATGTATATTCCTGTTTAGAAGTTTTGAGTGAAATGTCATGATATTTGGAATGTATGGCTAGGTTATTATTTTTTATATTTTTGCAGAATATGATAGTAGCTAAAGTTGTTTAAGATCTCTCTTACACTCTGTAACCAGTGACTTTTTCGTTTACTTGCTGATCTGCTTCGCCGAGTTTTCAATAAACAACAATATCCATGTTTCATTTAATGAAGAATTGATGTATTAAGGTATCTAGTTGGCAATGAAATTATTCATTGATCTGTTAGTAGCTGCAACATATCATCAGAGTAATATTATTTATCACCGTACTTATTCTTCGTTAAGTTCTTAGCAACAGTTTTTACTTTGTGCAGTGATTATTTGTTTAAGCTCCTGCTTATTTGGAGATTCCAGGGTCAGCAAATCACGTCTTCTTTTGAGGTTTGCAGTAAGTGCTCAATGTTTTTATCACAATATCTTCTTTCCTTTTTCTCTGTTTATAATTTGCCCATATGATCAATTTTGTGCTCTGTTATGAGTTGTAATGACTCGAATTTTCTCAAATCTTTAAATTATAAGCAAAACAGCAAAAGACTAGATTTTAAAAAAATTGGCGTGGATCCGTTTAAAATATGAACTCCCTAAACCTGTTTACATGAGCTCAAATCAAAGAATTTAAAACAACAAGATTTCAGATTCCAATTTATACCAAATCAAAGAAAATAAACTCAGACATATGTACAACAGATCTTAGGCTCTCGTGAGCCACAAAATACGAGTTTAAAGACATCAAAATCAAGTTTATATATATATAACATTCCTAAAATGCTCCAAAATATGCCTTTATTAGTCCAAGTATCCAAGACATCCACTCGCGATCACGCAGCACCACCTCCACAACCTCGCCCTCTCGCACGAGTATTACCTGAAAAAGTTTAAGTGTAGCAACATTAGCATAAAAATGCTAGTGAGAATAAGATGGATGCAAGCACTTCTATGGACCGAATCCCAAATCAGAAAATGTGTCCAAAAATTCTATTGTGCTCTTACTACCCATTCAATATTTCCAAGTACTTTGCATAATAAAATCAATCTCATTCTACTATATCGAAATTTCGAAAAGTAAACATTCAAGCTCGAAAAATAAAGTCCTAAAGCATAACAAAGTAAATAACAAAGTAAATTTCTATCATTTACGTCATTCCACACGTTATTTCACATTGTTACCACTTTGTCACATTTCACAATTCAACCGGTGACCACTTGTCACCATTCACATTCACACCGTGACCACAATGTCACCATTTACATTTCACATCCGTGACTACACCGTCACCAAACACAAACCATACCAGGTGAACTCACCGTCACCAATCACAAACCATACCGTGACCTCACTGTCACCAATCACAAATCATACCGTGACCTCACTGTCACCAAACACAAACCATACCGTGACCTCACTGTCACCAATCACAAACCATACCGTGACCTCACTGTCACCAAACACAAACCATACCGTGACCTCACTGTCACCAATCACAAACCATACCGTGACCTCACTGTCACTAATCACAAACCATACCGTGACCTCACTGTCACCAAACACAAACCATACCGTGACCTCACTGTCACCAATCACAAACCATACCGTGACCTCACTGTCACCAATCACAAACCATAACGTGACCTCACTGTCACCAATCACAAACCATACCGTGACCTCACTGTCACCAATCACAAACCATAACGTGACCTCACTGTCACCAATCACAAACCATACCGTGACCTCACTGTCACCAATCACAAACCATACCGTGACCTCACTGTCACCAAACACAAACCATACCATGACCTCACTGTCACCAATCACAAACCATACCGTGACCTCACTGTCACCAATCACAAACCATACCGTGACCTCACTGTCACCAATCACAAACCATACCGTGACCTCACTGTCACCAATCACAAACCATACCGTGACCTCACTGTCACCAATCACAAATCACACCGTGACCTCACTGTCACCAATCACAAACCAGACCGTGACCTCACTGTCACCAATCACAAATCACACCGTGACCTCACTGTTCACCAATCACAAATCACACCGTGACCTCACTGTCACCAAACACATTATCACGCGTATCATAAAGCCATACGTATTACTCCCCTTTGGTAGTACAAAATAGCGAATCTCATCGCTAATAATATCATACTAACTCAATTCCACACGAAGAATCTCTCCAAAGTTTCATTTAACTAACATATAACCACTCGAAATAAACGGAGTATCTAATACTCTTCTCCAATTTCTGGAAACCTAATTCTCCTTGAGAAAACAACTTAATCCACCAATAACATCTCACTTTAAATCACACAACTTAACTAGTTCTTTCCTTATGCACTTTCCTTGACTCCCAATTATATACATTCGTGGAAAAGTTCTAAAATCTAATAACCCTCTTAACCTCGATCGAACATAATCGTCAAGCAATTCAAAAACATAAAAGTAATCACAACCATTTTAAACTCACCTTATAAAAGAAGTCAACTCCTAATCACCGGTTGACCAAAATTACGAACGATGCACAAAACCTATAATTCAAATGCACTTAAAGTATATTAATTAACCGAATTGAACAACGATCGATACAAACTAAATAAACTGAACAAAAACAACCCTGGTTAAAGCCAAGAGGCCCACGGCCCAAGGGAAAAGAGGGATTGGATATGGTTTTTCGGATTTTAAGCACTTTAAAAGTGTTTCGAGTTGGTTTCAGGCACTTTGGAGGTTGGTAACATCAATGGGTAAACGTGATTTAGGGTTTAGGTCAAAAGTTCAATCCTGAACAATTATGAAAAAACATAAAAACATATCAAATGAAAAACCCTAAGCATCATTAAACAAGAGAAAAACTAAAAGAAATGGCTTTTGGCTCAAACCCGATTCTAGGGTTTAGGGAAAGTTCTAAATATACATAAAACAACTCCCTCGATCTAAATCTTCGAGTTCCCGAGCAAGAAATAGAAGATTAAAACCAAAATCACCATTAAAACACTATTTGAAGCTTTAGGTTTTGAACTTAAACACACCTTAAAGCCTTGAGAGAAAGGATGGAAAGTTCGATTGTTAGGTTGGAAATGATGATCGGGCCCGTGGCTATCCAACGCAACCAAAATTATGACGATCCGGCAAGAATCGAAGAAAAACCAAAATTTGGAGAATTCCCAATGTCGATGGTCTCGGCCAAGAGGAAGAACAAGAGAGAAAATTTGTGATTTTTGTCTAATTTTAGGATATTTAAGGGATGATGAATAGTGTTTGATAATTTTAAGAAATTTGGAAATGACGCCTACGTCCTTTTCTTGCCTTAAGCTTTTAAAACGAAACCCGAAGCATTTAAACTAGCCCAATGGTGATTAATAATTATTAATTGGCCTATTAATAATTATTAATACCATCAAAACTCGTTTAGGCTAATTAAGCAATTAAAAAGGTTTCCGAACGAAATTTAACTATTTAACTCTAAAAAACTAATTCTAGAATTAACTTTAAATAAATAAATAATTAAAAAAAATTAACCTCAAAATAACGGGACGTTACATGAGTTGTCTCGAGTCAATTGGGTTGTTTGTAGCCTAATATTCTTCTATTTCTTTTGGATTTTGTTGCAAAGTTATACGGTTATTGACTTGAACTGATGTATGATGTATTTAACATCAACAAGTCAATTTAAATGGAGAATTGATTATTGGGAAAGAGATAGAAGAAAAGACTAAGATTAGGTCCCCCAAAGTGTTCTTACTCTCTAATGTTTAGCCAATCATCATGTATGTATGAATTACACCATAAATGATTATCTTTGAGTTGTTCATGTGTTTTCATACTTCTGACCAATTGAAGATCTTTAAGAAGAAGAAGATGGTGGTGATGCATGAGAATAACTTTACATTGTTTATGAATGGTTTTTAGTCAGGTATTATGTTACTATATAAGAGTAGATTATCTAACTTTCATATATGATAAATAAACTCAAGTTATTTCTAAGACGTTAGAGCCGATTTGGCATAGCTTCTCCTAAAAACGTTTTGAGTTAGAGATTTTAAAAGAAATACTAATTAAGTGTTTCTTCTAAAAACACCTGAGTATGTTAAAATGTGTTTTTGGAGAAAATACTTGATTTGTGATTCTTCCAAATATGTTTATAAACAAGTATTTTACTTAAAATATTTCACTCAAGTGTTTTTAGATAAAACACTTAATTAGTATTTCTTTTAAAATCTCTAACTCAAAACGTTTTTAGGAGAAGCTATGCCAAACTGGCCCTTAGTTTGGTCACAAAGGCTATACCATCGCTATTCTCGCCAGAGATCTAGGTTCTGTTTGAAAGTTGTCTTGGATTTCTTTGATTTCTCTTTCCGAAAAATTAGGACTTTGTTTTGTTTGTCAAGAAGATCATCGAGAATTGCAAATGAGATAGCGAGGGAAGAGAAATCTCAAGTATTCTAATCAACAAGTTTCTCAACAACCAATAAGATTCATTGATATTCATATTGACTCTTTCGAAAAATCTCTTGCTATTTTTTCTGTTAATGCTTTTCATTTCTCTCAATAGGTACCTTATTTTTCTTTCTCTTTCATTTTCTCAATAATCAAACAAAATTACTTTTTTTTTTAATTTCTAATAATTATAATAGGTTCTTCCTGGCATGGTGGATAGAGGAGGAGGTACAATTCTTATTAGTGGATGTTCAGCTTCTCTCAATGGCATTATTGGTTTCTCTGGTGTTTGTGAGTTTTTTTTTTCACTTTTATCGTTTCAAATATTTTTTTAAGAAATAGAATCTCAATCAAGTTTTCGAGTTAGATACATGAAGATTACTTCAAATATTTATCTGATAATTTTCTTTTTCTCCCAGGTTGTGGGAAATTTGCTTTAAGCTCATTATCTCAATGCTTAGAAGACTCAATTGTTGGTAGAGTTTTTATTGGACTTGGTGTGAGAATGACATCTTCTTTGTACACTTCTGAGGCATTTCCTGTAGAAATCAGAGGTGCACTTGTTAGCACAAATGGGTTTCTCATTACTGGAGGCCAATTCTTGTCTTATCTCATCAACTTGGCTTTTACTAAGGTAAAGAAAGTAAATTATGATTGTCTCTATACTGCTATAAACTAAAGATTTTATTATGATTGTTATTTTTTTCCTTAATCAGTCGACTTATTGCTCTAGCTTGCATCAACATTGTGAGACAGTTGGCCGAACAATGCAGGTTGTGAATCTTGACCCTTCTGCTGAACATTATGACAACTTAAATGATTGATTATAGATTACAAAGCTTTTTTCAAAGGACAAGATATTGTTGATGAAAAAGACTACTTATTTTCAAAGGATATAAAATTGTCGAAAAAATATATTAAAACCTTTGAATTAATGGCAGGGTAAGGGCTACTTAGAGCCTCAAGCAAGGTGATCAATTATCGCCTTTTCTATTTATAATAATTGTCGAATCTAAGTAATTAACAAATTTGGATCTAAGTCCATTTTCTTAAAAAATAGGTCCTGGTTCAATAACTTCTTTTTGGAGCAATTGATTAGGGATAGGCGTAGTTATTTCTTTCCAGAGGGCCTTAAATGGGATTTTAACCCCACTTTAAACTTGAAGAACAGTTCTAACTCAAGAACATGATAGGAATCAAATGATATTCAGTATGTGTCATACTAACCCTCAACTACTTCCGAAAGGACCAAAAACTCTCCTCATTTGATCGATCCTTTCTTTGGTTGGAATCGAATGATGTTCAATTTGTTACAATAATCCTCTATTCTTTACCATCCGATGGTAAAAATTGTACGAATTCTACATCATCTCTCAGGTCATGATAAGAATTACCTTTATCAAACGATTTGTTGAATATCTTCTTCGACTTGTTTCAGATCTTCATACGATCAAACTTCTTCCCCGATATTTAAATACCATTTGACATCTGGAGGCTGTTGTTAGGGAATGATAGGTTCGCGAGGCCTAAAATTCACACACGAACGATAACGTGGAATAATAAACAATAATAAAAGGGAAGAAATACGTCACCAAAATTTATATTGGTTCACCCCAATTATTGGGCTACGTCCAGTTGCTACCACGCAGATTTTACTATAATAAATCAGAGTTACAAGAGAAATATTCTTTCAATTAAAACTCTCAAGCCTCTCAATTTTATCACTCGCCAAAGAAAAACATCGTCTCTTGACCTCACGGATTGGCTTTCACGCAAAAACTCACCTCCTCAACTGTTTCTAAGTCACGGCCCAATAAATAAATAAGACTTAAAAGCTGCTGCCCTATTTTTTTCAAATCACGCTTCATGAGGCTCATCAAAACAAAACCCTTGCCAATTTCAATTTTGACTAAGTATACCATACGTGGACAAAAACAAGGAAGATGGGTTTTAACATCATAATTGGCTTGGGTCCATAATTGTTTAATGATAAACATTGTTAATTTGTCTTCACATAGTATAACAATCTCCCACTTGAAGACAAAAAACAATCACCATGTCTTCACTGCAGCGGTAGCGACTCCTCTCTACTAGTTCTTGAGAAGTCCAACTGAAGTTGCACACAACTTCAGTTTGTCTTTTGGAACTGCTTGATAAACATATTTGTCGGATTCTGACTACCAGGAATCTTTTCTAGTACCAACACATCATCTTCCAACACCAATAAGATAAAATGATACCTCACTTGTATGTGCTTCGTTCTGGCATGAAAGACCGGATTCTTTGCCAGATGAATAGCACTCTGACTGTCACAATGCAATGTCTCTTTGCCCTGTTTCTGGCAAAGTTCCTCTAAGAAGGACTGAAGCCATATCATCTCTTTACTGGCTTTTGTAACTGCAACGTACTCAGCCTCTGTCGTTGAAAAGGCCATTATCTTCTGCAACTTAGAGACCCAACTAATAGTTGTACCACCCAAAGTATAAACATATCCAGTAGTACTTTTTCTGCCATCAATATCACCGGCCATATCTGCATCCACATAACCTTGCAATTTAAAATCAGACCTTTTAAAATGCAAAGCATAATCAGTTGTTCCCCTCAAATATCTGATTATCCATTTAACAGCTTCCCAATGATGCTTCCCTGGATTACTCATATATCTGCTCACAACTCCCACTGCATGTGCAATGTCTGGTCTAGTGCAAACCATAGCATACATAAGACTGCCTATAACCAAAGCATAAGATACTCTATCCATGTGATCTCTCTTTTGCTCGGAAGTGGGTTAATACTCTTTAGATAATTTAAAATGAGAAGCTAAATGAGTACTCACTAGTTTTGCATTCTCCATGTGAAACTTGCTCAAAACCTTTTTCACATAATCTGCCTGTGATAAAGTCAATAAACCATCAGATCTCTCAATCCTCATCCCGAGAATCTGTTTAGCAGCACCTAAATCTTTCATAGCAAACTCTTTTGATAAATCACTTTTGAGTTGATCAATCTCCTGTTTGCTAGCCCCTGCAATCAACATGTCATCAACATACAAAAGCAGTATAATGTAAGAATTACTCATATATCTGATGTAGCAACAATGATCTGCCTGACATCTCTGGAAACCGTTGGTACCTCATAAAACTGTCAAACTTCATATACCACTTTCTAGGAGCCTGTTTGAGACCATACAAGCTCTTCTGAAGTTTGCACACCATTTTCTCCTCTCCCTTGTGACGACCCGTCACTTTTAAATAATTTAAATAAGAGAAAACAGCGGAAGTCTTTTATTTTAAGAAAATTTGGCGTGGTTATGTTTGAAAATTTGCTGGCCAAAAACCTGTTTACATCTTAATTTCAAAATCTAAAATACACAAGGAACATTAAGTTCCTATCCAGGAGTTCAAAATTATTATAATCATAAATCAACGACAATAAGCTCTTATGAGCTAATTACAAAGTACAAATCATCAAAATGATATAAAGTTCACAAAACCATGTACATGGATTTTACATAACACATAGTCCATCTCGATCATCATCATCCTCTCGATCAAGCGCGCACCGACTCCTCTTCCACGATCCTAAACATTACCTGAAATGTTTGTAATATCATGAGCTAACAACTTAAGCCCAGGAGAATAATAAAAATAAAAAGTAAGAATAGACCTCAAACTCGCATTCCGATTTGTGTCCAATTTACCTGACACAATCAATCCTAAAGTTCTCCAAACTTTAGGTAAATTCATTCTAAATTTTCCAAAAGATGATATTACTAACACTCGTAGTCTTAATCTCATCCAAATTCTTGTTATGACATAAACAGGAAAAGTAAATAACTTTTCATAACAATATAACATCTCGATCCTCTATCAAGGATATATATAATTTCATCAATCATATGCATGAAATGTATGAAGAAGGAAATGCGGACAATCCCCGAAGGGTCCAACATTCTGTACTTCTTTTCTTTCTCATTTTCATTCTTTTTCTCAGAAGGAAATGCGGACAATACCCGTAGGCTCCAACATTCTGTACTTCTTTTCTTTCTCATTTTCATTCTTTTTCTCAGAAGGAAATGCGGATAATACCCGTAGGCTCCAACATTCTGTACTTCTTTTATTTCTCATTTTTCATTCTTTTTCTCAGAAGGAAATGCGGATAATACCCGTAGGCTCCAACATTCTATACTTCTTTTATGCGAGATGTCATGGTGCAATATTTCATGGTGCGAGATGCAATGATATGCTCGCACATACTTACAAAAGTAAATAAAGTAAAGCGCGAATAATAAAGTAACTGAAATAAACATAAAGTAAAAGACATAAAGTAAATGACATTAAGTAAGAAAAGAAATAGATTGTGACCTCGGACGAACGATATGTCGATCGAACTCCCGTATCAATAATAAAAGTACAATCATTACTTAAACGATTAACTATTCCTTCCAGGATTCTAAATTTCCAATAATCCGAGGTTCTATTAACCGTTCTACGAACAAGTTGGATCTTTTAATTTCCGATGGTCCAACCTTAAACTCGAATCAAATCTAACTTAGAATCTTCTAAGATTCAAGTCTTTCTCGAGAACTTCTAAGTTCTCACTTGAAGGATTAACTTCTAATCCTAAGGGCACTAACTCACAACCCTCTAATCTTAGATTCGGATTCTAATCTTAGTTTCAAACTTTACAAACCTTCACACTTATTCGATTTCTATAATTACTTTAAATTCTAACTATTCTCACCTTAGACAAATAACTCCAAATCTCCAATTTCAACGAAACAACCACCGAGCAATTGCACCTACAATTCACCGATTGTACAACATATTACAATTCATAACTAATATGCGAACAAATGTGCAATTTCGGGTGAATAGTGATTTCGGATGAATAGTGTTTTCGGGTGAATAGTGTTTTTCGAAAATCCGGGCTCAAAATCGTCATTTTTCATGATAGAAATTCATGATTTCAACTTCAAATCTCATTTATAATCAAAAACGAACAAAACCACCTAAAAAGTTTTGAAAACTTACTTTTTGGGACTTCCCTTAGAGAACGGGAAACTTCGAAAAGGTAGGTTGGATAGGTAGCCCTCGTCCCTACCAATCCAACGCAACCGAAATCAAGCCGATCTATCGAGAAATGAAAGAGAAACGAAGAAAAGAAAACTCACCCATGGTGGATGAAGGCTCACGGTGGGATAGGAAGAAAGATGAAGAAGTTTTGTCAACTTTTTGGTCAAATGGCTCATTTAAAGAAGATGACAAATAGTATTTAGATATTTTGCAAATTTAGTAATTACGATTTTGCCCTTTTATGACTTTTGGCTTAAAAATAAATCCCGAACATCTCAAACTATCCCAATGGTGATTAATAATTAGTAATTGGCCCGTTAATAATTATTAATACCATTAAAATGTATTTAAATAAATAAAGCCATTAAAATAACTTAAAATGAAATAAACTAATAAATTCTAATTTAATGATAAATAAATGAACTTTAATTACTTAAATTAAAATAAAATAAATAAAAGTTTTTTTTTATCACAAAATAACGGGACGTTACATCCCTGTACTACAAAACCATGTGGCTGAACCATGTAAATTTCTTCCTCTAAATCACCATGGAGGAAAGCCGTTTTTACATGCAACTGTTCCAAGAACAGATCCTCTTCTGCCACTATCGATAATATAGTCCTAATACTAGTCAATTTAACAACAGGAGAAAATATTTCATTGAAGTCAATACCTTCCTTTTGCTGAAAGCCTTTGACTACAAGCTTTGCTTTATATCGTTTGCTGTCATCGGGTTCCTGCTTTATTTTGTAAACCCATTTATTATGCAAAGCTTTCTTACCCCTAGGTAACTCAGCAAGCTGCCACGTCTGATTCGTCATCAATGAATCCATCTCATCCTTCATGGCAAGCTCCCACTTGACAGAGTCTTCCATATGAATCACCTCATCATAACACTCAGGCTCACCTCTGTCAGTCAATAAAATATAGTGAAGTGAAGGAGAATAGTGAAGTGAAGGAGAATACCTCAGTGTTGGTGATATGAATCATCCTAGCCCCAAATGTCAAAGAATTGAAGATATTGAAGTCGAAGGTTTCAATCAAGAAAAGATCAAGAATCTGAAGACTAAACGAGTGAAGATTGACTTTCTTGGGCATTTGCAAGGATATTGGGTTACATACTTGACTAATGAAGTAAATGAGTTTAAAACACTATTAAACTCATGGAATATTTGTTTTAAAGAGCTCCAAAGAAAATCGCGCATGAAAAGCAAGTTCTAGTTAGAAGAATGGAGAGGAAAAGGAAATTATTGGCCACACCACCCCTCTTTGCGCTCGAGTATCATATGGGAAGTTTCAACCTAAACCCTTTGCAAGACTTTGTTTATGATTTTTTGCAGGAAAACAATAACAATGAAGATGCCACAAATGCTTTAACAATGGGCCAAATTTTCAAGGGAGACTCCACCATGATCAAACCTTTAGATTCGAGGATGAATCTTTTCAATGTTGGATGAAAATAGAGAAAACTACAAGTGTCGGTCGCCGTTTTTGATGTCATTTTCACTCGTTTGAATGTTTTCATGCGTATTCACTGACTACACATTCTTCTTGTTTTATTAATTTCAATAACCACTTTTCCGAACACCCCGTTCGTCGGTGCCACGTCGGCAACCACGTTGGATATGTAGTCTTTGACTAGTCAAAACTAGATGGTTTTACTAAATAGATTTTAGGGTAGTCTTTTTTTGCCAATTTTTTTAATTCTTCAGATTTCTTTACTAATTAACCCATTATATTGTGTGGATAATAATGCACAACCTTCCGTCACAATTTGATTCGGTTTAGAGCTCGGTACAATGCTCAGAAAGAACAATGGCATGTCAAGGACATGACTACTATTCTTGTCAAAGAGGAGGTAGACATGTACATGGCAATGGCAAGAAAGCACTGGCTTGGATAGACTCATAAGGAAAAGTAAAATTTTGTTTACTAATGTAATTTATTCTTCTTTTTTTTGTCTCTTTACTAATGTAATTTAAAAAACGCTGGCTTTTTGTTTCAGCAAGTCTAAGAAAGAAGAATTTAATTTATAGTAGTGATTCTTCTATTAGCAAGTTCTTTTCATGTAGATTGTAAATTAGAAATTTCCTAAATGACTGAGAATCTGAACCTTTTTTTTTTTTTTGGGAAAAACCTAGCCAAAGAGGCCAAACAAAACGTATCAAGAATTGAAATCCCAAGAAACATCTCATGAGGTAAAGTTTTTATCACTTCCTTAGCAATGAATCAGTTTCATTTTCGAATCAATCAATGAATTAGGTTTCTATATGAAGATGATTAACACCACCACTGCAAACAAACATCCATGTTTGTTTGAATACTAATGTAATTATAGATGAATCTATAATCAAACTTAACCATTGGATAAGAAAAACTCTAATGATAAATGAGAATAGAAAACCAAAGAAGAAATCAACAAATAAGATGAAGAAGGGACGAATCAAAGAAAAAACAATCGAGTATAGGAACTTAAGAAAAAAAAGAGAGAAAAGGGATTTTAATAAAAACATAATAAAATGTAACTTGTTGATCTTGGAATAATCTTTTCATATTTTTTTGGCAAAAAAACAAACCATTTTCGTTTGTCCAAGCTAGAAACATTGATGTGAAAAAAACAAACAATTGTAATTTTAAGTGTTTTTAACTTTTTATTAATAAATTGTAGGAAATTCTAAACGATGCTAAAGAAATAAATAAAAACCAGAATTGCATGTAGAAGAGTAAGTTAAATAAATAAATAAATGAAGGAAATTTTCGAAGTGAATGATTTGTGATTTTTGTGGGTCTATTTATAGGCATTAAGGTGGCTATTGATAATGGTCGTACAGTTTAATCTGAACTGTACGATCATGCTCCTTTACAACATGCAGTCTAGATTTCACCCTTATTTCGAACAGTCACATCTGACTATTCATCATTTCTGTAACGACCTGGACTTTTCAAGAGAAATCGAGATTTTTAAATTAATATCTTTTAACTGAAATTGATTTTAAAAAAAAAATGATTTGTGATTTATTTATGATTTCAGAATTCAGAAATATTTTATTTTATTTTATTTTAAGGAAGATGTAGTTGGGAAGAATTAGTTTGGGATTTTTAATAATTTGTTTAATTGATGGATGAGTAAATCTTCGGTGGAGGATTATGTTTGTTAATTTAAAATTAATGGGAGTGGAGCAACCTAGTGGAAAAGCTAAATGACACGATCCGTTCCGATAACCCCCTGAACACTCGAGACGATACGTCGCAGATGGCAAGCGAAAGCTAATGCCAACGCATACCATCAAGCTAAACTTAAATAACTAATTAATCCCAAATCTAAATTCTACTTATTTAAGAAAATTTTGGTAGAGTTTCATTTATTTTTCGAGTAAACCAACATGTGAATACATTTAACATAAACCTGGATATATTATAACGGGTACTACCCTCAGCAAATAACTCAAAACAGTCACACACACACTAGTTTTTATTTTATTACATTAAGATAACATCTCCACTTACTCAAACTAGCCTCAAAATCATGAAAACCACCTACTTGGGCTAACACTGACAATATAGACAAACATGTACAATCACACGCAAAATGTCATACATAGGCTAGCTGAAGATGATATTAAAACTGGTGGTGCAAACGTCTCTCGTAAGGCTTATCCTCGGAACTCAGGAGCTACATGGAGGGGGAAAAACAAAACATGGAAAACTATGAGCAAAAACTCAATGAGTGGGATCTTTTATAACTAACATATCCCTTTGAGTTAAATATCGTAGAAAACACGAATTTTGACAAACAAATACATTTCTGAGCAAAACACATTTCATACATAATAAAAACTCATTGCTAACAGGTCTCATAATAATATCATAATCATATAATAGCAAAACCGACACTAAACGTATACCCACAACCGGTCATACTACACACAAGATAAATCAAGATATGCAGCAGAGCAACTAAATATACTAAAACTGGTCATACGCGCGCAGAGCTGCCCCCAAAGGGCTAAGCACCCTAACATACGGCCCAAAGCCTATGTGTATGCTAAAGTGGGTTCCAAAGACCTGCTAAAAGCTGAGCTAGTGGGTACAACAATTTAGCCGTTTGAAAATAGTTCATGAACATCATTATATAACTTTCAAACTATCATAAAACCATTAAAATCAATACTCTATACATAAATACATATGGTCGAGTTCTATAAGAATATTTCATAGGTACTCGTAAAACACATAAACATAATTGGTAAATCATAAAAACATGTATATAATAGGCTATTCATAATATTTAAGCTAACTTGAGACTTATAAACAAATAGTTTAGGGATAATTCAAAAATAACGTTTAACCACTCACAAATATTATCCCGTTTACGATCCCGGGTTATAAGCAGTTTCAATCTCCGTGTCACCTGAAATATATATCGAATAAAAATACCTATTAATAATTTATAAAAACTTTTATATATTCGAAAAACATATTGAAACACATAACATATCGGTTAATATCACAATGGCTAGGGTTTCACTTTTCCTTCCATACTACACTTCCAATATACTTCTCAAACCAAATAACATCAACTTTGAAGGTTAGCAAAATCCACCAAAAATCCACCAAATGAAGAATTGGGTTGGAGAAATCACTTACCAACAAGCAACTATACCACCAATTGAACTTAACACTCCACAATTTGTCGTTATTATTCGAAAATTTCAAGAAAAATTTCAAATTTTCTTCTTCCTTTTCTTTCTCTTTTTCCCTTTCTCTCTTCCGTTCCCTTGTTCCCTGCTCACGGGTCTGAGACCAAATTGAGTTTTGATTTTTATTTTTTTTTGTGCTAGCCACGTGTCAAAATCTTTCCATGCACCATTAAAAAAAAAAAAATGCGTTTACACTAAAGTTGGGAGTTCTTTGTTCATCTTATCTCCCTCACTATCCTCCATTTTCGTGGTCGTTGGAAATTTTGATTGAAGAAACCAAAGAAGGATCCACCATTATTGTGAGATCTAAGGTATCTTGTTCCTTTCTCTCTTCTTCTAGCTTTCTTTTTTTTTTTTTTTTTAAAAAAACCTCCATTTGCATGGAGGAGATTTAAGTTCCAGAAATTTAAAATGTACCCAAAGCCTTGCCAAAATGTTTTCTTAAGTTTTTCTCTTTGTTTTGTCCTCAAAATTTCAAGCAACCCATTGTAATGAAAAGAAGAAGTCATGGCCCAAAATTAACATTCACTTTCTGTTTTTAAGCCTCATTTTCCTACCACCGCCCCTGCTTTCCTTTTAGTCTTTTGGCCATAAATATGTGTTAAATGTATATATAAATTTATATATGTAATTGTAATTGTAATTGTAATTGTAATTCTAATTATATATATATAGATATATATAAAAAGTTGATAGCTTTTGACTCCCCTACCATCGCCTGCAGCTTGTGTCTTCAATTTGATTTAATTTTTGTCCTAAATCCATGTGAGCCTGACCATTTAAATTTGACTTTCCTTTATTTTTATATATATATATATATATATATATATATATATATATATATATATATATATATATATTAAAACTATTATATCAATTTTGATTTGAATTTCCCCACTACCAACCACTCTAGTCTTTTTGGGCCGGAGCGATTCGCGTCATGCCGTAATTTAGTTATTTAATGTTAGATGTTAGTTTTAGTCTTAAATGTGCCTTTAAAATGAATTATTGTAGGTGGAACGAAAGCGTGATTACCGGAAATTCCATTTGAAAGTATAATTTGAGTATTGAATTGAAAGGTGAGTAAAGAATGGTAAATGAAGGGAAAGTTGTGACCCCAACTCTTTAATTTGGTGCATATTGATTGAATTTTCATGTTTGATAATGTGCTTAATGTTTGTTATAAATTATGTGCATATTTAAAACTCCATGAAAATTCATTCTAGCTAGTTGTACTTCCATTTTGCTGGGAAGAGCATCTCATCGTTTTTGCTTGCATTTAATTTCGAAAACAAAGGGTTGTCGTGCCCCATATGATTACGATCACTTTCTTTACATTGGACTATAAGTAAGTATATTAGATTGTAATTATGTTGTTCTGTGATTGAGTTGTTTTATTGTTTGTTTTGGAATGCGATGTAAATGTTAAAGGATGATAAAATTATGGAAGAAAGGATTCTCAATGTACCATACGGATTGCAAGACGTTATGGTAACATTGAGAAAACGCCGCCAGAGATTGATGACCTTCACAACAAAACGCCGCCAGGAGATTGATGACCTTCACAACAAAAACTTCACATGTACAACCAGGTCTGAAATTCATCAGTTAATCCCAAAGAGTCTTAATCTTGGTGAAATAAGCACTCACTGATAACTGTCCTTGACCAAAATTCATCAATTCCCTTCGAATCAAGAAAATCGAGGTCCATTATGTGGAGAAAAATGATCATGGAGATCAAGCCAAACTTCTCGAGCAGATTTGGAGTAAATCACACTACCAGAAATCTCCTTAATTGAAGAATTAGCGAACCAGCAAATAACCATATGATTGTTGCGAATCCATGCATTATATAGAGGATTAGTAACAGAAGGTTTGGTAATGGTGCCATCGACAAATTCGAGCTTATTTTTCACAGAAAGCGCCATCATCATCGATTGACTCCAAGAACTATACTTTTCTCCAGTGAGAAGATGAGAAACAAGGACCAATCCAGTATTATCATTGTGATGAAAATAATAGGGATTCGAACACTCATCATTCGAAGGAACTTAAAATGGAGAAGGAGAAGCAGATTGATTTACAGGAACAGAAGAAGGAGATGCATCCTTAGAGGTCTACGATGAGAGCTTCGATGAAGTCGCCATTTTTGAAAGAGAAGAAAAGGGTAGAAAATAAAATCACGGATCCAAAAAGGAAAGCGGTGTAAAACAAAATGCAAGAAGAAGACGCGTGGAAAGAGAAAAAAAATAAATGCTGTGATACCATATTACAGCTAAGAGAGAGAAGAAGCTGAAAGTGTAATCTTCATTAATGAAGACTATTACACATATATATAATCATGTACAACTTGCTAACTAACTCTCCAACTACATTGGTTATATCTTAACTAACTATTCTAACAAGAAGGATTCATCGTCGAAGTCTTGCTTGTAGCCATGGAAGCTGAAGAACGAGGGACGAAGAATCGAAGAATTTGGAGCTTTGAGCGGAAGATTCGAGAGAAAAGTTTCTTTGTATTCTCACAAATCAGCTATTACATTGACACGTGTCTATATATATACAGTTGTCATGGTTGCAACTAATTAATAAATGAACCAACTTGCATTTGATTTAGCATTTATATTCTACTAAAAGGAAGAAATTTGAATATCATCTATTATTGTAGAAATGAGTAAATTATATATATACATAGGGGCTAACCAATTGAGAAATAACTAACTAACTAAAATGTAACAAGCTAGAATAAATACATTTAGTTGTGTAATACTCCCCCTCAAGATGGATTGTGTAAATTGAGCACATTCATCTTGGATAATAGATGTGTTGTAGTTGAACATCAGCAAGTGGCTTTGTAAAAGCATCCGCCAATTGATGAGATGAACGAATTGGTAGTAATTTGAGAGTGGAGTCCTGAATTCGATCTCATACAAAATGACAATCGATCTCTATGTGTTTTGTACACTCGTGAAAGGATGGATTCTTTGCAATATGTACAGGCTTTCATTATCACAATATAAAACAATTGGAGCAGACAAGACTTTGAAATCAATTAACAATTGTTTTAACCATAATACTTCACTAACAAGCATTTCCAAAGCCCGATATTCAGCCTCCGCTGAAGAGCGAGACACTATTTGCTGTTTTTTATACTTCCATGAAATCAAGGAGTCTCCCAAAAATAAACAAAAGCCAGTAATAGAACGCCGAGTGTCAAGACAAGAGCCCCAGCCAGCATCAGAAAAACTACGTAGATGTAATAAAGACGTGGCAGAGAAAAATAAGCCTTGACCAGGAGTAGACTTCAGATAATGCAACAAATGAATAGTCGCGACCAAATGTGGTTGCCTAGGAGTAGAAACAAATTGACTTAATTAAATGATGGACTGCATATGTAATATCGGGTCGAGTAAAAGTCAAGTATAATAGTCTTTCAATTAGTCTTCGATAAGCTGAAGCATCATCTAATAATTCACCATTATCCTTAGAAAGCTTAATAGAAGGATCCATTGGTAAAAGAGAAGGTTTGGCAGCCAAAAGACTTGAATCAGCAAGTAATTGTAATGTATAATGCCTTTGTGAAAGACAAATACCCTTAGAAGATCTTGCAACCTCAAGTCCTAAGAAATACTTCAAGGAACCTAAATCCTTGAGTTTAAATTGAGTATGAAGAAACACTTTCAAGTTAAAAATTGCAGTAGTATTAGGACTTGCAAGAATGATATCATCAATATACACTAGTAATGCAATGAAGTTAGAAGCACTGCCCTTAGTAAAAAGTTAATAATTTGACCTTGATTGTTCAAAACCATGAAGAAGAAGGACTTGAGTAAACTTAGAAAACCATTGCCTTGATGCTTGTTTTAGTCCATAAATGAACTTGTGTAGTCTACAAACAAGTTTCTCACCAGCATTTGGAGTGGCAGTATGCATATAACCCATAGGTAAATCCATATACACCTCCTTAAATAAGTCCCCATTCAAAAAAGCATTATTAACATCAAGTTGGACCAAATTCCATTGATTAATGGTAGCAACAAGGGAAAAGGTATAAAAAAAATCCAACCCTTCCTGTTGAGTGTACCCCTTAGCTACTAGATATGCCTTATATCTGTCAATGCTACCATCAGATTTTAACTTGATCTTATAAACCCACTTTGAGCCAATTGAGTGTTTATCTTTGGGAAGAGAAACTATAGACCAAGTATTAGTTGTTGCCATTGCATCTAATTCTGCCTTCATAGCCTCTTTCCAATGATCGTATTCCACAACTTGATGAAAAAATTGTGGCTCAAAATGAGATGAAACATAAATAAGAAAAGATGCATGAGGAGAAGAGAGTGTATTATAAGTGAGTGAGGACTGCAAAGGATAACAAGAAGCAGAAGAGGAAGAATCAGTATTTTGTTTGATCAAATTACAATGGAAATCCTATAGATAAGAAGGTGGGTGAGCAGTTCTAGTGCTCTTTCTGACTGGAGGTTCTGAAACAATATTAGAAACCTCTGGAATTATAGGAATTGAACCTATTGTGGGATCTATTAACTCTGAAATTGGTAATGAAACAGGTTGGGAAAGTAGTAAAGAATCATCATGTGGAGAAATAGTGTTTGAAATGTCCTTAACAGGAGAAGAATGTTGAACAAAATTAGGTAAAACTAAATCAGGAAAAGGATCTATGGAAATGGAAGAAGAAGGAAGAGAATGAAATGGAAAAACATTCTCATGAAATACAACATCTCTGGAAATAGAAATTGTTTTTGTGTTTATATCATATAAAATGTAGCCTTTTATTCTAGTGGGATACCCTAAGAAAACACATGTTTTAGCTCTAGGTTGAAACTTATTTCTGTGAGATGTAAGTGTAGAAGAGAAACAAAGACATCCAAAAACTCTTAAGGAGGAATAATCAATATTCTTTTGAAATAGAATTTGAAAAGGGGTAGAGTACTTTAGAAGTTTGGTAGGAATCCTATTAATGAGATAGGCAGCAGTTAGCACACAATGTCCCCAAAAACCTAATGGAATACGAGATTGGAAAAATAAGGCTCGGGCCACATTAAGTAAATGTTGATGCTTTCTCTTGACAACTGAATTTTGTTGTTGTCGTTCTACACAAGAAAATTGATGAACTACACCTTTGCTCTAAAAAATTCAGGTGAACTTTAATTCAGGGGAATTGTCGGATCGGAAATTCTTAATAGTCTTACTAATTTGGGTTTCAATAAAGGCAAAAAACTTTGGTATTCAAGAGTGAATTACCTCGGACTTATGTTTTAGCAAAAAAAATTCAAGTATATCTACCGTGATCATCAACAAGTGTTAAGAAGAATCTATGACCTTTATGAGTTGGCATATGATATGGTCCCCAAATATCATAATGCACAAGATCAAATATAGTAGAAGACATGTGATGATTTGAAACAAAAGACAACCTTCTTTGTTTGGCCAATGGGCAAATGTAACATACATCATTATTCTCAGTAGAAAAAGACAATTGAGTCTTTAAGGAATGCAAGACATCAGTAAATAAATGGCCTAACCTATCATGCCATAGTTGAGCACTCACATTATTCACTATAGCATTACATGAGGGCATATATGATGGCTGATAGTTTTTGCATAGAATGTATAAACCAGACTGTTTTTCACCCCTGCCACTCTTCCTGTAGGTGGAAAGATCCTGGATTTCACAAAAATTTCCATAAAATAATAATGTCATATTAGACCGTTTAAGAAGGGAACTGAGAGATAGGAGATTGAAATTGAATGAAGGCACATATAGAACATTCCCTAAACAAAGATATTGACTCAATTGAACAGAGCCCATAAATGCAACAGGAATTCTCTCCATATTAGGCAAAGTAACAAAGCAATTGTTGACTGGTTCTAAATGCTGAAATATAGATTTGATGCAGCAAGTATGACTAGATTCCCCAGAGTCAATGATCCATTCAGAAAATGAAGTTGGAACATAAGTTTCATAACAATTCAAAAGAATACCTGAATAGGGTGAAATATCAGAAGAAGCCTGACCAGAGGTAGAATGCTTCAAATTCTCCATTTGAGAATGCAAAACACCAATTAGTTGCTGACACTGAGCAGAATTCAGAGACTGCACAAGACTGTTTGGGGAAGATTCATTAAACTGAGATTGAACATGGTTCACTGTAGCAGGTGGAAAAACAAGGTTCATTTTTGGAACAGAGGAATGGCCAGAAGAAGGATGAGCATATTGAGCCATATTGTTTGAATTATAAGCATTTAGATGAGGGTAAGGTATATGGGAATGTGGTTGGGAAAAAGGCCTATCATTCCAGCGATTTTTAGGCTTATATCCAGGAGTATACCCATGTAATTTGTAACACCTCTCTATAGTATGTTCGTATAGTTACAATGAGTACAAATAGGCTTTCCCTTTTTCTCGAAAATTCCGTCTTGATTGAAAACAAGCTTGAGTAGCAAAAACCATTGAATCATTTCCTGAAGGTGAATCGAAACAAAAAGTTGAGTAATCAAACGTTGTTGTTCCTCCTGAAGGATGAGTGAAAAAAAAACCTTATTTACCTGGAGGAAGAGGATCTGTGAGCAAAATCTGAGCTCGAATCTGTGCATAGCTCTCATTTAATCCCATTAAAAAGGCCATAATATACTCCATTTGATGATAATCATTTAAGGCCTTGATTCCTTCACAATCACAGGAACCACAAGAACAACCCGGACGATAATCAGCTAATTCATCCCAAATTGCCTTCATTTTGATGTAGTAGACATTGATTGAAAGCTGACTTTGGGTTAAACTAACCAAATCACATCGTAGCTGAAAAATTCGAGGTGCATTTTGCTGAGAATATCTCTCCTTTAAATCCAACCATACAGCCCTAGCAGATTGAGAGTAAAAAACACTTCCTGAAATTTCTTTGATACATGAATTAACAATCCAGGAAAACACAATATCATTATTCCTGATCCACGGATTGTAAAGAGAATCAGTGATCACCGGACGAACAAGCGTGCCATTGATGAATCCTAATTTGTTCTTGGCAGATAGAGCAATCAACATAGATCGACTCCAAGAATTGTAGTTGTCGCCATTGAGAAGTTGTGAAACAAGTGCAGTATTCGAAGATTCAGCATGATGAAGATGATAAGGATTCGATGAATTATCAGCCTCCCGAGTCGGATTTTTAGCAGCAGTAGTAGAACTTTGCCCTAAATCAGTCGCCATTGAAAACAAAAGGAAGAAAAAGAGAAGAATCGAATTTGGGAGAAAAAAATATGAAATGAAAAGAAAAATGAGAACAATCGTGAAGCGGTGAAGACAAAATCAAGAATCAATCGTGACAAATGTCAAGCAATTGAGAGAGAGATCATGCTAGAATCGGTGGTAAAAAAAATCAAAACCCACTAACTTGCTCTGATACCATATTCTACTAAAAGGAAGAAATCTGAATCTCATCTTGTAAAAGCTTACTTTTTTAAAAAAACAAAAAGAAAAACGCATGGCTTTGGCATGACATGTGGATGTTGAAGTGTAAAAAAAATAAATTAAAAACCAATTTCGGTCTCAGACCCGTGAGCAGGGAACAGGGGAACAGAAGGAAAAGAAAAAGAAAGAAAAGGAAAAAAAAAGGGAAGGAAAATTTGGGAAATTGGCTTGGACTTGTGGAGTTTTGAGTTCAATTGGTGGTATAATTGCTTGTTGGTAAGTGATTTCTTCAACCCAATTCTTCATTTGGTAGTTTTTGGTGGTTTTTGGTAAGCTTCAAAGTTGATGCTATTTGGTTTGAGAAGTATATTGGAAGTGTAGTAATTGAAGGAAAAGTGAAACTCTAGCCATTGGGATATTAACCGTTATGTTATGTGTTTTCAATATGTTTTTCGAATATATAAAAGTTTTAAAAAATTATTAATTGGTATTTTTATTCAATATATATTTTAGGTGATATGGAGATTGGAACCGCTTAAACCTGGGATCGTAAACGGGATAATTTTTGTGAGTGGTTAAAATGTTATTTTTGAATTATCCCTAAACTATTTGCTTATAAATCTCAAGTTATATATTATGAATAGCCTATTATACACATGTTTTTATGATTTACCAATTATGTTTATGTGTTTTTCGATTACCTATGAAATATTCTTATAGAATTTGACCATATGTATTTATGTATAGAGTATTGATTTCCACGGTTTTATGATAGTTTGAAAGTTATATAATGATATTCGTAAACTATTTTCAAACGGCTAAACTGTTGTACCCACTAGTTCAGCTTTCAGCAGGTCTTTGGGACCCACTGTAGCATACACATAGGCTTTGGGCCGTATGTTAGGGTGCTTAGCCCTTTAAGGGCAGCTCTGCGCGCGTATGACCAGTTTTAGTATATTCAGTTGCTCTACTGTACATTTTGATTTATCTTGTGTGTAGTATGACCAGTTGTGGGTATACGTTTAGTGTCGGTTTTGCTATTATATGATTATGATATTATTATGAGAACTCGTTAGCAATGAGTTTTTATTATATGTATGAAAAGTGTTTTGCTCAGAAATGTATTTGTTTGTCAAAATTCGTGTTTTCTACGATATTTAACTCAAAAGTATATGCTAGTTATAAAAGATCCCACTCACTGAGTTTTTGCTCATGGTTTTCCATGTTTTGTTTTTTCCCCCTCTAGGTAGCTCCTGAGTTTCGAGGACAAGCCTTACGAGAGACGTGTGCACCACCAGTTCTAGTTTCATCTTCTACTAGCTTAAGAAAAACGACAAAGACATTAACTAGGCAATAGGTATGTTTATTATTTTCAATCTTCCGTTATAGTTTCTTGTTTTTGTTCCTAATTTTTAAATTTTGAGAAACATGTATGTTTGGTAACTGTTTTTTTTTGTTTCAAAATGTGAACGTATCCGATGTGGCTTATTTATTTTTTTAATTTGAGTTCACTACTTGAAATCAACAATAATTGAAAAAAATTGGCGCAGTTTCTTCAAAAGAAAAGCATGTTGCTGAAAGAATAGAGAGGTAACAGATGTGAATGAGATCTTCCAATTCCTTATAATATATTGAGCACAAAACATTTCCAACAAATGACCCATATATAGCAGAAACCCCACATAACACTATACAAATTAAACTTGAAAAAAGATCTAAACAACTTAAAGTAATGATTAGAAATATGATTAATTTCATTTTACTAAACAAACAAAAAATAGTCAAAATTTTATAATGAAAAATAAACGAAACATAATGGAGCGACCAACGATTAAATTTGAAGCCATTTACTAAATTCCAAATTAATAAACTCATCTACATAACAGTAACACTAACAACAATAAAATCCTAACATCCATTGATACCAACCAAAAAGGTAAAACATAAATTCCTTGCGCAAGTAATTACACAAATTCAAACTGAACGTGGGCTTTATATTAGTCAAAGCAAGTATGCTAAGAATCTTGTGACAAAATTTGGGTTAGAGTTTGTACATGAAAATCCCCATGAGACTAGCTCTCTTAAACCCACTAAAGATGTGGACGGCAAAGATGTTTGCTAGATATCGTAGTGTAGAAGTGTTTGCTAGATATCAATCCCAACCTAAAGAATCTCACTTAAATGCTGTAAAAAGAATAATCAAATATGTCAATGGGACAATCGATTATGGCCTATGGGACAATCGATTATGGCCTATTTTTCTCAAAAGACAGTAATTTTAATGTAGTTGGCTATAGTGATGCGGATTGGGCAGGAAATGGCTATTTTTGACTGATTTAGCATAACTCTCCACATATTATAATGGGCTCCGCCCGCAATACCACCATATGAGAAAACAACTCAAATACAGTCAAACACGCTAAGTCAAATTTTATTGATATTAAAGAAATATAATAAACGGTTGTTCAACTATATACAATTGCACCTACTAGGCTAACCTAAAAAATCATAAAACCACATACTCTTTCACGAGCTAACATCGATACATATGAATAGAATGTGTACAACCACACAAAATTTCATACATAGGCTAGTCGAAGATGAAACAATAAACCGTACCCGTGGCAATTACTTCCCTCGATAGGCATGTTCTAGAAAGTCAGGTGCTACCTGTAGGATTTTACATCTTTGATAGTGTAAAATTTATGTGGTGAAAGTAAGGGAAAGAGTAAAGAAATGAGAAGAGTTCAAACATGTGGGGAAGTGAAAATTGTGTTTATCCCACATTGGAAAGAACCCATTTCTTCCAACACCATATATACCAATTGTTTGGATAATGGGTTGGGCCCTTAAGGGTACCAAAGATTTTGCGAGGGCTGAGCGTGCACCCAATGAGCCTCAGTCCACACGCGCGTGCCGATTGCCCATTCGTCCATTGTTGTGTGAAATCGTGTTACGGAAGTGCACGTAGTCTAACAAGTAATAAAGTGATAAGAAAGATATCGTTCCCACGAGGATTAGTAGATTGAATAGGTGTTTAACAAATAATTTAAAGAAAATAAAAACAATGATAAATTGGGGTGATTTGATGTATGAAACTAAATAACTAAAATTGTGAAATTATGCAAAACTAAATGACAAAATTCTAAATTAAATATGGAAAATAAGTAAGATGGATTAAAGTGGCTGAGATTACTCCTAAAATATGCAAGAATAATAAAGTGATTAAACTATGTAGAGATGAGTGGTTGGAAAACCAAGAATCCCCTAAAAAGTCTTAGAATTCACAATTCTCAGCCGAGTTGTGGGTGTGTTTGCAAAGAAACCGCATTAATAAATACACTTTCTATGCAAGCAAACCCAATTATTCAAGTGACTTTGTCAAGCCCAACATGATTTTAATTCCTAATTCAATTTAAATCCTATGTCTAGGTAAAATTAGATTAAGAAATATGTTTTCAATGTTCCTGTTAAGCCTTAAGGTGTAAACACATATGTCTATGCATTACCAAAAACAATTTCTAGAATCGTTAACCCCTATCAATCAATATTCTTCCATTCAATTTTAACCTTTTCAGAATTAAAACTAAACTAAGCAATTTACTTAGGTTGATCAAGCATAAGCAAAGAGATAAAAATTATCGAACTATTGATTGAGCATAAAAATTGAATTCATTAAAGCTTGTGAAAACTAATTCCCCTTAGGGTTCATCTATCAATTCCAACCAAATAAAATTTAGTTCATAATGAAATTCAAATTAACAAAAGAGTTTAACAAAAATAAACCTAAACCTAACATATTCTCAAATCAATAATGGAAATCTAAAGCATGAAGAAGAAGAAGAAGAAGGAGAAAATCAATGGAATAGCAAATGCAAACGAAATCTCCATCGAAAAGAAGAAGAATCCTCCTCTTGCGTTTCCTCTCCTCCTCTTTCACGTTCACTCTGCCTCTTTCACGTTCAAGTCCCCAAGTCACGCCTCTTTCTTCTTTCTTTTTAGATTTAGGTTAATCTTCTATTTTTTGCTTTTGTTTGGGCTTGGGCTTCATTCTAATCTCCTCCAAATTTGCTTCTAAGTTGGACCTCAATGATGGGCTATTTCTTTCTCACTTGAATCAGCTGAAACGGCCCAAAAATATGATATTTTAGGGCTTAAAATCGTGATCCTGCTTCTGTCCAGTTTCGCCAGGTGTCTTTGCCGCAAAGACAACCACGAAGATCGCCACGAAAAAGTGCAAAAATCTACACTTTTTTCCTTTGCTCCTACATCAAATTTGCAACTTTTTAGAGATTTCTTTCATTCAAAATGACAAGATTAAAATACCCAAAGCCAAAAACACTTCAAACATATTATTTAAAGTGCTAAAAACCCGAGTTTTCTCAAAGTAAGCTTAATTAAAGAATTATGCAAAATGAGTTCAAAGTACACAAAATATAAGCAAAGTTCAATCAATTAATTATCACATAGGCATTAAAAAAGGACCAAATAACTCTATTTTATAGAGTTATCATCCATCACGACCCGGCTTGGTTCGGTTCGATTTCTTTGATAGTAAAGTATATTCTTTTTGTTAAAAGAATATTTGTATTTGAAACCGAAACCTTTGTGTAACGGTCAACTTTTAATGCTCCGGTTTATTACAGATAAACATTTCAGGTGATGGCGAGCGGTTTCTAGCGAGTGTTAATATTTCCGTTGGCGTTTTTTACCGTTTCTAGCCATTTTCCGGCGTCTGTTTCTTAATTTCTTGTTTAATGGCAGAATTAATTCGTTACAGAATTGGACTCCTATAAATAGGAACCCAATCTGCCTCATTTGTTCATTAATTAGAATATCATTTCTCTCTTTTTCTCTTTCGTTTTTGCTTTTCATTTTTCTGAGTTGTTGGAGAGTCCGTTCTAGCGAGTTCTGCCAGGGTGAACAATTCAAGTTACTGTTCGTTCATCGCATCGTCTTAAGGACAATACTACTGTGCGATTCGACGTGTTTCGAGAAGTTTCTTTACTATCCATTGAGTTTATTTCTTATTTTACTAATCTGTTTTATTGGTGTAATCAGTATCGAATATATACGAGTATTGTTCTACTTCATCCTTTTCTGTGTACTCAAATCCAACATTCTTAAGACAATATTTGCAATGGAGTTCGTGAACAATTACGATACTCATGATTCACCGCTTGATGATGGTGTCATCACACCTGCCACTGCCACTTTCAACCTTGCTGCAGCTGATGCCGCTCTTGCTGCTGCCAATACTGCTGCCACTGAAGCATCTGCGAATCTCGCCGCTACCAATGCTACTGTTGCGCACTTTAATGTAGCAGATCTTAACGGGACCGCCACTGCTGTCGGTGTGAACCCCGCTGTTTTGACCAATTAGTGGGATGCTTACAACTCTGCTGCTTTTCAAGCTAGTAAGTATCCTCCCAATTATTATCCTCCTAAGCCAATTCATGCTAAGGATCCGCCCCAATTCAACGGTCAAGATTATAAGAGGTGGCATAAGAAGATGATGTTATTCTTAACAACGTTGGGGTTTGTTTTGTGCTAAAAGAACCGATTCCTGAGTTTCATGAGGACTGTTTAAAAAGGGATTGTAAATATTTTGTGATAATAATCTCTATCTCTACCGTATTAAAAGAGATTATCTTGGAGAAACATTTTTTTCTTACAATCATTTATTACTAATTAATTTCCATTTTTTTTTATCTTTATCTTTATTTTTTTTATTTAATTTAATATATTAAAAGTGGTAATATTTGAGAATATTTTTAGACAATTATACACCTTCACTTAATTTGATAACTTCATAAATGGCATCAACTTACTAATTAGTTTAATTTTCCCTAATTAACTTCACAAATGCAATATTCGTGGACTCTCTCTATGTTGTTGTTGTTGACTTATTAATTTCACAGTTTTCTTCCTTTAAAATATTCATTGTGCCCTTTTAAATTTTAATATTTTTAAACCCGTTTAATATCACGTCCTCCACAAAGTTTTTTAAACTTCCAAAATTGATCTTTGGTTATGAAACTTACAATTAGAGGAAAATGAATCAACATAAGCTTTTAATTGGTTAACACAATTAATTTCATTCTCCTTTTATTTTCTTTGTATTTAATCTCATCCCATTCTTCATTGCTTCCATCAAAATTGTCAGTAGCTCTTAGATTATTATTTTCTAACGAACTCTTTCTTCTTTTATATTTATATTTAAATCTCTGCAACACTACTCAATCCCTAATAACACCTTCACTTTCTTCATCGTGGACATGCCGTGATTTTTTCACCACATTGGAGCTTCAATTGTCGATGGACACGCCTTTAACATATTCGTATTTTACTACAATTACATATTCTTATCGAGACATAACCCTCAGTTTCTATCTCTGTAATATATGTAATTTGATTGGAAAGATTGTAAATATGTATAAATATCCTGTAATAAGATTGAGCTTACAGCCATTGATGAGAAAATGAATTAAAGCTAAATCCAAGAAGAAGAGAAAGCTGATAACTTTTGGCACGTGTAGACAGTTAATGAGAAGCTGATGTGGCAGTCATGACATCACTAGTTTGTTATTTTCTGTTACTTGTAAAGCTTGCTTATAAAGCTGTTTTTCATTCTCTGTCAATCTAGACAATTATTCATAACAGTAATTCATTGTAAACTTCTTGAGGAATAAGATTCAGAATCAAGTTCTTTGTTCTATAAGTTCCAGTTCTTATCCTATTTCAATTTTGATCTTTTCTTTAGCCCATAATTTCTTGTGTTTGTTGTTTCTAATCTTCAAATTGACAACAAATTGGTATCAAAGCATTCACGAGAGGAAGATGCTAACAAGATACGAGATTGAGAAGTTCAATGGCAGTGGCGACTTCAATCTGTGGAAGATGAAGATTCGAGCAATCTTGATTGAACAAAAAGCTACCTTGGCCATTGAAGATCCTAAGAAGCTTCCTGCAACTTTGAAACCAGAGGAGATAGAAAACATGAATCAGATCGCATACAGTACTCTCATAATGAATCTTGCAGACAATCTACTCAGGCAAGTCATTGATCTTGATTCAGCCTTGAAAATTTGGAATCACCTGCAAGATTCATACTCCAAGAAAGATCTCCCTAACAAGATCCACTTGAAGGAGAGATTATATACATTCAAGATGAATTCGGTCAAAAGTATTGAAGAAAACCTTGATGAATTTAAAAGAATCACCATGGGTTATAATAGCACTAGTGATAAACTGGGAGATGAAGGTGAAGCAGTGATACTCCTGAATACTCAACCAGAATCATACAAGGATGTCAAATCTAGGATGAAATACGGGAGAGACACCTTGACAGTGAGCATGGTTGTGGCTGCAATCAGAACTAAGAATCTTAAAATAACAAGGAGTGGAAACCAGGGAGGGAATAGTGATGGTCTGTTCATGAAAGGGAAGCATGATAACAGGAGAAATAATGGCAAGAACTATAAGGGACAAAATAACACAAAGAACAAAGGCAAGTGGAAATGTTACATTTGTCATAAGGAGGGGCATTTTAAAAGGGATTGCCCTGATAGATTCAAGAATGAGAATCAGAAAGGAAGTGAAGGAAATAAGGCCAATGCTTCTGTTGGAGAAGATGGCTATGACTACAATGAAGTTGTTGCTGTGATTGAAGAAGATAATCAACCAGAAATACAGAGGGGAAAGAAGACTGGGTCTTGGACTCAGGGTGTACCTTCCATATGACTCCAAACATGCATTGGTTTGTGACTTTCAAATCATATGATGGAGGATCTGTCAAAATGAGAAATGGGCAAGTTTGTGCTATCACAGGGATTGGGAATGTCAGAATGAAGCTGTAACGTCCCGTTATTTTTGTGATAAAAAAAACCAAAGGGTGATTTTTGGTTTTTGTTCAATTCTTGCCCGATTGACTTGATTCCGGGTCCATCGGAAAGCCCTCGGGTCAAGGATCACTTTCCACCTACCCATCGTCCGTTTCTCTCGAGATCCTAGGAGTTCTCGGTGAGTGAAGTTTCAAACCCTAACTCCAAATAGTGTTTTAATGGAGTTTTACTTGTTTTCTTTCGATTTCTTGCCTGTGGAACTCGGTGTTTGTCAATTCGGGAGTAGTTTTAAGTGTTTTTGGAAACTATTCCATAACCCTAAAAACGAGTTTCAGTCGAAACCCTTCCCGTTTGAAATTTACCCTTTTGGGATTGAAAATGGGTTAGAAATTAATGAATGAATGTTTATTTAAATTCAATTCGGGAAAGGGCTTATTGTTCGAAAACCCTAATCATCGATACCCATTGAAATCGGGATTATCGAAATTGCTTAAAACCAACTCGAAATGTATTTAAATTGCCAAAAAGCCGGAAAACCAAATCCGAAACCCAATTTGATGATAGGGCCGTGGGCCTCTTTGTGGATTTTGTTGGGTTTTCGTCGCTTTGTATGTTTAGTAGTTGTTTGATCGATAGTTGGTAAAGTTATTGATTTTGCGATATAACTTAATTGTAGGTGTTTTCGAACCGCGTGGTTGATTGCTCTTCCAGGTGTTTAGAAGCAAAGTCTTCACTTTTATTAAGGTGAGAATAGTTAGTATTTAAAGTAACTATAGAAATCGGACAAGTATGATGGTTTGAAGAGTTTGAAACTAAGATTAGAATCCGAATCTAAGATTAGAGGGATGTGAGTTAGTGCCCTTAGGATTAAGAGTTAATCCTTTAAGTGAGAACTTAGAAGTTCTCGATAAAGACTTTGAATCTTAGAAGACTCTAAGTTAGATTCGATTCAAAACTAAGATTGGGTCATTAGAAGTCAAAAGATCCAAGTTTGTTTTTAGGACGGTTAATAAAACCTCGGATTATTGGAAGTTTAGAATCCTTGGAGGTTTAGGTTAATCGTTATGTTATGTTCTTACTCTTATTTTTATTAATACCGGAGTTCGATTTATAAATCGTTCGTTCGAGAATTCTTATCTGTCCTTTACTTTATGTCTTTACTTTACTCATTTACTTTATGCATATTTCAATTGTTTCATCATTTACGTTTACTTTATTTACTTTTGTAAGCATATGCATAACATCTCGCATTATTGAAAAGAAAAGAAAGTGAGAAAGAAAAACGAAAGGTTAATGGTGGAATATGAGAAAGTCCACACTACTTTCATGCATAAGTACTGGTGGGACATGATAATTGCCCACACTACTTTCATGCATAAATCACGGTGGGACATGATAATTGCCCACACTACTTTCATGCATAAGTACTGGTGGGACATGATAATTGCCCACACTACTTTCATGCATAAGTACTGGTGGGACATGATAATTGCCCACACTACTTTCATACATAAGTACTGGTGGGACATGATAATTGCCCACACTACTTTCATACATAAGTACTAGTGGAATACGATAATTGTCCACACTACTTCATACATAAGGATAAGGGTGGATAGTATGTAAAAATCCACATTACCTCCATTCCATGCATAAATGGCGAATGTGTATCCTACGGGATGTACTCATTACTTTTATGCATATGATAGACGAGAAAGAGAATCGAGATGTTATAATTATACAAAGTTTATTGATTTACTTTTCTTACTCATGTTATGACAAGTTATTGGATGAACAATTAGACCAAGTGTGCTAGTTAGTATCATCAATTAGAAAATATGAAATAAAATGACCTAGACTTTGGAGAATTCTAGGAAAGTTAGTGTCAGATTACTTGGACACAAATCGAATTGCGAGTTTGAGGTCTATCTTTACTTTTTATGCTTATTATTCTCACTAGGCTTAGTTTGTTAGCTCATGATATTACAACCAATTTCAGGTAATGCCTTGGCTAGAGGTCGAGGAGGAGGAGGTGGTGCTGCGTGATCGAGGGATGCTGGCCTCGAGATGGACTTGTCATTGTATAGTTTATGTATCACTTTTATGAATTTCAAAGACTTTAATGTTGTATTTTGGCTCATAAGAGCTTCTGGATGATTTTTTTATGATATTATATATTTGAACTCCTGATTTGGACTTAAAGTCCATGAGATTTTATTAGATTTGAAAATTAGGTTGTAAACAGGTTTTCGGCATGCCAATTTTCAAACAAAACCACGCCAATTTTTCGTAAATTAAAAGACTTCCGCTGTTTTCTTTGAATTTAATTTATTTAAAAGTGACGGGTCGTCACAGAAGCTCAACAATGACAGCCTAATATCTTAAAAGAGGTCAGGTATGTGCCTGATCTAGGAAGAAACTTGTTGTCTCTTGGGGTATTTGATTCCTTGGGTTGTTCATATGAAGGAGGAGATGGTTTCCTTCATGTATTGAAAGAAGGAAGAACCATAATGACTACATATAAAGAAAGAGGGTTGTTCATGGTGAAAAGGGTTGAGCCACCTAGCTGTTCAGTTGTGACTGAAGGCACAAATGGAGAGGAATCTGAATTATGGCACAAAAGACTGGCTCACATCAGTGAGAGGGGTATACAAGAATTGGCAAAACAAGGCTTGATTGCAGTAAAGACACTTGCAAGATTGAAGTTTTGTGAACATTGTGTAATGGGGAAATCAACCAGACACAAATTCACAAAAGGCAAGCATATTACAAGGAACCCTCTTGACTATGTGCATGCAGATGTCTGGGGACCAAGCAAGACTGCATCAATGGGTGGCTGCAGGTATTTCCTAACCATTCTAGATGATTTCTCAAGGAAGACATGTATCTTCTTTCTTAAAACCAAAGATGAAGCATTTGAGAGATTTAAGCAATGGAAAACAACAGTAGAAAATCGAGAAAGACAAAAAGGTTAAATTTCCGAGAACAGACAATGGCATGGAGTTTTGCATGAATGAGTTCAATGAATATTGTGCAAATCAAGGGATAACAAGACATAAGACTATGAGGTACACACCACAACAAAATGGGGTGGCTGAACGAATGAATAGAACCATCATGGATAGAGTTAGATGTATGTTACAGGCAAAGCTACATCCTAGTTTCTGGGCAGAAACAGTTGCAACTGCTGTCTATAGCATAAACAGAAGCCCCACCACAGTTATAGAACTAAAAACCCCTGAAGAAAGGTGGAGTGGCCATTCACCAAGCCTAGAAAATCTAAGAGTTTTTGGGTGTGTAGCCTATGCACATTCAAAACAAGGGAAACTTGAACCAAGAGCTTTGAAGTGCATGTTTCCGGCTACACAGATGGGGTTAAAGGTTCAGACTATGGGATCCAAATACAAGAAAATGTATTAACAGCAGAGATGTGGTCTTCAAGGAGGATGAACAATTCATGAATTAGCAGACAACCCAATTTACAGAAATAAGAGATGAATCAGTGAAGGAGATAGCTATCTTTGAGGTGGAGAATCCAGAAGCTCACAAACCACCAACAGAACCAATCCAAACTGATGAACACTCACAGCAGCAGACAAATCTATCAGATTACTCTCTAGCAAGAGATAGAGAAAGAAGAACAACTAAAGTCCCTAGCAGATATGCAGAAGTAGACATAATGACATATGCTTTGAACACTACAGTTGATATTTGTGAGGATGAACCAAAAACCTTTCAAGAACCACTTGACAGTCCTGATGCACAAAAGTGAAAAAATGCCATGGATGATGAAATGAACTCATTAATAAAGAACCAGACCTGGGTACTGATTCCACCAGCACAAAAGTAGAAGCTAGTGTCATCAAAATGGATTTTCAAAAGGATACAAGGAGTATCAGATGAAGAAGGAAGAGTAAGATTCAAAGCCAGATTGGTGGCCAAGGGTTTTACACAAAGAGGGGGCATTGACTTCACTGAGGTATTCTCTCCAGTAGTTAAACATGTTTCAATTAGAATTTTGCTATCCATTGTTGCTTGTCAAGGACTGGAACTTCAACAATTGGATGTAAGAACTACCTTCTTACATGGAAATCTGGAAGAAGAAATATTGATGAAGCAACCTGATGGTTATATAGAAAAGGAGAAGGAAAACCATGTCTGTTTATTAAAGAAATCTCTATATGGTCCAAAACAATCCCCCAGATGCTGGTACAGAAGGTTTGATGAGTTCATTGGTAGGAATGATTTTGTGAGAAGTGCATATGATAGCTGTGTATACTTCAGGAAGTCAAAGAAGGAAGGAATGATCTATCTGCTACTGTATGCAGATGACATGCTCTTAGCTGGTCATGACATGAAGGAGCTGACAGAAATCAAGAGAATGCTTGGGACTGAATTTGAGATGAAGGACTTGGGTGCAGCAAGGAAGATTCTGGGAATGGAGATAGTAAGGAACACTCAAGATGGAGTACTGCTATTACACCAAAAAAGTTATGCTGAAAGAATCCTTAACAAGTTCAATATGATCCAAGCCAAATCAGTTAGCATACCAGTAGCACAACATTTCAAGATTTCTGCAGCTGATAGTTCAACAACTGAAGAAGACAGAAGAAACATGGACAGTGTGCCCTATTCAAACATTGTAGGAAGTCTCATGTATCTCATGGTCTGCACATGTCCTGATCTAGCCTATGGTGCAACCATGGTATCAAGATACATGGCTAACCCTGGCCCAAGGCACTGGGAGGTGGTAAAATGGATACTAAAGTACCTAAGAGGGTCATCAAACAAGTCTTTGAAATGCAGCTTGACTGATGCAAATGATCTAAACATAGTTGGCTATGTAGACTCTGATTTTGCAGGGGATTTGGACAGAAGAAGATCACTTACTGGCTATGTGTTCCTACTTGGTGGCAACATCATAAGTTGGAAAGCAAATTTACAAGCAGTAGTAGCATTGTCCACGACAAAGGCTGAGTTCATAATGTTTGAAGTCGTAAAAGAGGCAATTTGGTTGAAAGGAATATTTACTGAGATGTGATTCAAACAAGAACCAATTGTCATTCATTGTAATAACCAAAGTGCCATCCATGCATCTTTCAAAGAATCAGCAATACCACGACAGAACAAAACATGTGGACATAAAGCTCCATTTTGTCAGGGAAGTGGTGGAGAAAGGAGGTGTGCAAATCAGAAAAGTCCATACATCAGAAAATCTAGCTGATGCTTTGACAAAGACAGTAACACTTGCTAAGTTTAAATACTGTCTAAACTTAATGAAGATGACAGAATTCGAAGGAGGTTAGTCATCAAACTTCAATGGCCAAATGTCTCTGATGTGGTAAGATAATCTAGGTGGAGATTTTGTAATAAGATTGAGCAGCCATTGATGAGAAAATGAATTTAAGCTAAATCCAAGAAGAAGAGAAAGATGATAACTTTGGTACGTGTAGACAGTTAATGAAAAGTTGATGTGGCAGTCATGACATCACTAGTTTGTTATTTTCTGTTACTTGTAAAGCTTGCTTATAAAGCTGTTTTTCATTCTCTGTCAATCGCCAATTATTCATAACAGTAATTCATTGTAAACTTCTTGAGGAATAAGATTCAGAATCAAGTTCTTTGTTCTATGAGTTCCAGTTCTTATCCTATTTCAATTTTGATCTTTTCTTTAGCCCATAATTTCTTGCGTTTGTTGTTTCTAATCTTCAAATTGACAACATATCCATCGTTTCTTTAGATTACTATGGATAATTACATTATTATAAGTTTTGTTTGTTCTTTTTAATTTTTAAAATTACTTCTTTCCAACATGCTCTTCCATATATATGACACTCCACTTTAGGATTTATGGAATCTGAAGGGTAGATCCATTTTGGATCCACAATTTTATATGGTTTACTTTAACTCAATTACATATTTACTATAACTTCTTGGTATTCTTAGGTGTTTTGTATTCTTATTTACTTATCTGTAAAAAAAAAAGTGAATCAAATCAATAAATCTTATAATCTAGATGCATCACTCTCAGACCGAGATTAGTAGAATCTTAAAAATACCGTTTTTTAATATTTTTTAAATTACTCATAAAATATATCATCTATTAAAATTTCTCTTAAAAAATGTCTCACTAAATAAACATTTGATAATTAATTCTTTGTATAGAATTGGAATTTTAAATAATAAAAAAAAGTAAATTATTATCGAACAATTCCTAAATTATTAAAATTAGAATCAAGGAAAATTTGATAACAATTTAAAAAAACCATAATGAGTATCGTTTATTTATATGGTTGAAAAATTAAAAGTAACTCAAATTTAAAAGAAGAATAATGACAAATATGTATTTTATGTTAAAAAGAAAACTATTATAAACCATAAAATAAAAATTCCAGTACAATAATTCAATGAATTTAAAATAATTAGATGAGGTATAAGGTAAAAATATATATTTACAATAAATTTATTAAATTTATATACACTAATATAAAATTACGTGCTATTTTAACATATTTTCCCAAATAAAAATGGATTTTTTCTCTCACAACAACAAAGAATAGTAGATAGCATGCACAAAATAGAGTTCAAATTTATAGAAATACTAACAGTTTTCAAGTAACCATCTGAAAACTTCAATCCTAAATTTTTAATAATGTTATTTAATAGATGAAAATATGTAACAAATATCTATTATATTATGTCGGTTACTAACTAAAATATTAATCATTTAAGGGTAAAGTACTCATTTGGTCTATGAGTTTTGGAAGTCGTGCCTATTGGGTCCTCACATTTTCAATTTGTGTCTAAATGGTCTATGAATTTTGGATATTGTGTCTATTTGGTCCATACGTTTTCAATTCGTGTCTATTTGGTCCTTATTTGGTCATGAGTTTTCAATTTGTGTCTAAATGGTCTATGAATTATTAGAAATAAGTTTAATTGTTTCTGTTGTTGCGTAAAAATGGAAAGCTTCCACGTAGGCAACGAACGTAATTTATAGGATGAATCAGAGGTAGTGCGATGCTTCTGCAGCGTTCTAGGTAGGTACCTGCACAGGAAAGGAAAAGAACACCGGTGCGGTGCCGGCCTAACACCCTCCGATGCTTAAGTTAAAACTAGTGTGCCAGAGAGAATTCGAGTAGAATTGTAGTAGAAAAATGTTACCTAATGAATGAATTTCTTCTCCTATTTATAGGAGATTAGGTTGATGACATCATCGCGCCACGTGTCACTTCGGGATTGGTCCATGTGTTGGGTATTGAATGGGTGTAGGTGTGTAGGTAGGTGTGTAGGTGTGTTGGTAGGTGTGTAGGTGCGTAGGTGGCTGGTGTGCACCTACGCTTCTCTGAGGTGGGGGTAGATGCGCGCAGTGCAGCAGCGGAGCTTCTTTCTTGGATACCTAGTCTATATTTATTTGAGATGGGTCTCTCTTGATGGTATGTTCTCCGCTAGTGGTGGAGGTCGGGTCCGTCGTGCGTGGCATGCTCAAATAACTAGGTTGACATGCGTAGGCCGAAAGAGTTTGAAATTTCTCGTTTCTCTTCCTATGCTCGACACGTGGTCATTTCACTCTTAACGATATTTTCACCCATAACAGTGGCCCCCTACTCCCAAGTCGGGTTGGGGTAGCTTATGACCACTTGGGAGTACTTTTGAGGGTGAAACTTCTCTAAGTATTCTCTTGGATGGTCACCACTACCATGCACCTCCATTACTCAACCCTTCATTAAATTCTAGTTTACCACTGCACTTGGTTGGTAGAACAATTACTATCATTGTACCTTCATCACCGATCTAGGCCGTCAATTTTACCTATCCCGATCCAATGGTTAGGAGATGAGTTTTCCCACTATAAATAAGGGAGGATTTCCTTTTCTTATTTTCACACTTGGTAATTTGGAGAAGCCTTCATCTTTGTAAGATTTCTAGTTTTCACCTTTCTTCTTCTTTTGTAGAAAATTTCCAATCACATTATTTATTTATATATATATATATATTTTTTACCGACTTTTTGTTCATCTCCACTTTAATTTGTAGCTCCATTCTAGTGTCGGGAAAGCTTGGTGCTTGGGAGGAGAAGCTCGGCTAGAAGAGTGAGTATATTATTTTTTTTTTTTTTGCACTTCTATGTTGTTGGTCTTCAAATATTTTTACACAAGTGGGTAGCTTCAAAAATACTTACTCCAAGACCCTCGTATCAGACTTGCTTCCCCCTTTGATTTTAAGGGGATTTGATTCTCTTGATATCAAACAACATATCCGATTTTTTTTTTTTAGTAGCTTACAAAGCTTTGATATATTTTTTTTTTAAAAAAATGCTTGGAATTCAATAAACCAAGCTCTTTATCCTACGAAGTCTTCAACAAAGCAGCCCCGTAATTTCGATTTCTCTCCCCTTGTAGCTTTGACTCTTTTGGTAAATGTGGTTGGGACTTAATTTTTGGTAGCTTCAATCTTGTTTGTTGTTTATTAGTAGACATAGTAGATCCGCTTTTGATTTTCTGAAAATGAGGAACTCCAAACTCACATGGCAGACTCAGTAGGAAATTTTGAAATTATCGTAAACATTCACTTAAGAGATCTTTTAGCAAACTAGCATAACTTATATTTAGAAGAAAGGAGTCTCTTCAGCAAAGCAGCCGTACTTCTCACCAAAAACACATAGCAGACCTCTTATTTTCCTTATGTCAATTCTTCATAATCTGAAATTACACAGCAGAGCACCCAATTCTTTGTTAAATTTTCGAGATTACAATTTTGACAGAGCAGACCTGTCTACTTTGAATAATATTGAAAATCCGAAGAAGTTAATGTTGGTCCTCTGTACGATTACATAGCAGACCTTTAGGTTCCAATTTTGGACCTTTTTTATTCTGATTGTAGCTTTTCACGTAACAGACCAAGCAGAAAATCGTATAGTAGATCTATTTCTTGTAGAACCACTTTAATTCCCCCAGTTTTATATATCTTCTCCATCTCCTCGGTTCGCAGCTGGTGAAGCCTGGTTCCCGATGAAGAGAACAGAACCGGGAGGGAAGAGTTTTTACCTTTAACGGCTGAATCGCAATGAAGAGGATTCTTAGAATGTTTCGTTTCTTCTCGACCTCATGACAGACATCCGTAGCTTCGAGTTCTTCAACTCCCTTTTCAATGGTTGTCGTGGAGAGAGAGTTCTCTTGAATCTCTAATTGATCCAATTTGTAGCTTGTTTTACGTCCGATTTCTTACTTTCGTGATTTTTTCTTCTAATTCGATCTCCCATCCGATCAATAGCTTCAATTTTTCCCTCGAAGTCACCTCGCTTCTCGTCGGTAGCTAGTTCAACGGGGTCGATAGGGAGGCCAATTTGTTTCTTCGGTTATTGGTGATGCTTTGTCTGCCCCCTTCTCGGCTCGCAGCTTGTCGGAGAAGAAGCACGGAGGTGAGATCTGATTGGGGTTTTCCTTCATACCAGCGTGAATTCGAAAAAATGTGAACTTCATCGTTCGAACGAATCAACCTTTAGTTAGATCAGTAGCTTCAGAATTCTCACATAGCATATCTGTTTTTCCTTTCTCTTTTTAACAAAACTGATATTCTTTTGCAAAACAACATAGCAGAGCTGACTTAAGTTCTGAATACTTTGTAGCTTCGATTCTTTTGGTAGACGTCCGTTGGTTTTGAATACTTTGCAACTAGTAGCTTCATTATTTTAACTCTTCATAGTTTCCACATAGCAGGCCACTAGAAAGTTACATAGCAGAAAACGAAATTTTGTCAAATTTTCAAGCTTGCCTTTTTGACAGAGCAATATTGGTCCTCTGCACGATTACATAGCAGACCAATGGAAAAACACATAGCAGAGCATGCTTTTCCCCTTTGATTTTAAGGGAATTCAATTTCCCTTGAAATCAAATAGCATACCAAGTTACCAACTGATCCGTTCTTCTCTATTATTATGAATCAATAACTTAAGCCTTGTCCCCGATCAATTCCTTGTGACATCCTTCGTGAATCAGCAATCACAAACAAAAATTCGAAGCTGATTTACATGGGAGAATAGATCAGGAGAAAACTTCTCGCTGTAGATCGAGAATCTGCTTTCACGCTGGCCGTCTTCCTCGCCTCTTCTCTTCAATATTCTTAGAATCAAAGCTCTGAATTGTGGGTCTCATCTCCCCCTTACCAAGAATCGACGTGATTCGAGTGGGAATTCATGGATTTCAAATTTTTTGGTGAGGAAAAATCGAAGATCGTTGAGCTTCTAATTCTCTTTCATGGCGGTCGAATTGCGAAGGGGGAGGGAATCAGTGGCTTCATCCCTAGTCTTCAATGGCGGCCATGTGAGAGAGATCGAGAGACGAGAGAGAGTGAAAACGAAGAAGAAGGGGAAATCGAAGGGCCTCTGCTCTCTCGTTGCTTCAGATCTGATTTCCCATGGATGGTCGTTGATTCTCGATTCGTAATTTCTTATAGCTGCTTCTAATTTCGGCTTCAATGGCGGCCGAATCTTGAAGGGGAGAAGGGATCGTTGTCTTCCATGGATGCTCGTGAGGGAGTGAGAGACGAGTGAGAGATTGAGAGATCGAGGGTGAAAAACAAAGGAGAAAAGAGGGTCAAATCGAGGAAGAAGGGGAAAAATGAGAAGTAGGGGATACGACCCGTCTACCCGTCAACCCGTCAACCAGATTTGAACCTACCTCCCTGACCCGCGTCTGCCTTGCCTTTCTTTGGGCTGGACGTGGGCGTGGCCCGATCCTCTCTTTTGGGGCTGGGCCGTTAGCGCCCATAATTCATCATTTCTTTTTTTTTTTTTTTTTTTTTTAAATCCAGCAGCCCTTCGTTGGGCTTGTGCTGGCGAGGCCCAGCTCCTTCATGTGGGCTGGGTCGTTTCATCACTTTTTTTTTTTTTTTTCGAATTGCATTGCATAGCATAGCTAATTTTACTTAGAAATTAACTGAATTAATTTCAATTTTGCAGAGCTACGCACCTTCCAACCTTGACTAGAGGTGGTAAATTCTATTTCTACTATGTCCTTAGCAATCTTCGAAAATATTTTTATTCAGTCGATCCGTGAACTTCTTAGCTACTTCTAACAAAATTCTTGTTTTCCTTTGCTGTCGTGTTTGAATGTTCATAGCCACACTGCTTACTTAGGGAACCAGAGATGACCCATTCCTCTTTGCTAAGAGTTCAGGTACGTTTTATGTCTTTCCCTTAGTGTAATTCATTCAAGTAGCATAGCTTAGTGAGAGTTTTGATAGTAGCTAAGGTAGATCCTTTTCATTCTAGGATGTCCGATGAAGAATCTAGTTACTATACCTGGAGCGCAATGAGCATGGGGGGGAAAGTTTCGAGACCAACAGTCTTCTCCTTCCCAAGATATCGCGATTCACCCCTATCCATCTACCATCACCATAGAACAATTAGAGTATATCGGGGTGAAATATGACATCCCCTCATCCATTAGCTTACGGTGTCCTGAAGAAGGGGAGACACCCTTCAACCCTCCTGCTGGGGAGGTAGCCTTTTATATGAAAATGTTCAAGTGTGGGGTTAGACTCCCGCTTCACTACTTCCCTCAAAAATTTCTATTGTTGTCGCGCTTAGCACCCGCCCAGCTTGGGCCGAACGGGTGGACTATATTACTCGGGTGTTGGGTTCTTTGGAACCTTAGTAGTGGTGGGACTCCTCTATCTTACAAAACTTTACACGGTCTCTACCGTCTGAACTCGTTACCTGGAGGGAACTTCATGTATTACCTTACGGCGCGAGGGGAACCAATAGTGGCAAGTCCTTCTTCCATCAGGAACCGGAAGAATCAATGGTTCTTTGTAGGTGGTGACTGGTTGTCTAATGTTCCTGGACATGATTTCACATACCGCGTTCCTAGAAAATTCAGGATTCCTGGTAGGCTTACTTTGAGGTGTTTGTGTTAACTTCTCAAATAATTTATTTCATCTCTACCATGTTGCATTGCAGGGAATACCCGAGAGATTTTTCCTTTTTCTGAATTTGCTCAGTCGGTGATCAATCGGATATTGAATATCCCTATCGCGCAGCGCAGCACCACTGCTCTTCTCACAAAAAGATGACTGATCTCCACTGGACTTTTTCAACCTGTTTCTGAGGACGCTGTTTCTGAGGAAGCCGGTATGTTTGTTTTGACTCTGCTTTTATATTGCTTCATCATACCATAATACTTTATTTCTGTTTTAGATATGTCGCGTGCCATGTCGTACATTGAGCAGTGTCGCCGCCAAGCTCAGCAAGCTTTGATCTGTGAGGCTAACTCTGGTGATGTGCCTGACGAGGAGCATCGTCGTCGGCCGAGTGCGCGTCGTGGTCACCTGGAGGTTCATACGCCCTCGGCGCGGGCCGCGATCGCTTCCTCTTCTCGCGGTACCCGTCGTTCCTTATCTGAGTTTGAAGGTCCTTACGCCCACGGAGAGAGTGAGGATGAGCTAAAAAGGTACATTGAGGAGATTACCACTAACTTCCGGGAAACTTTGATTAACGATCGGGAGGATGCAATTTCGATGAGTACGACCCGGTTGTTCGGTCTTTCCATCCAGGAGTCTTTCAAGGTAAACTTTGACATACTTCATGATTCCCTCTCCCTTCTGCTTTTCATTCTTTTTGTGCGTGCTCACACATTATCTTAACTTTTCAGGCGGGGGCTAGAGCGAACCTGGCTGCCCTGAGGGTGCTGAGTGATTGTGAACGCCTTAAAGATGAGTTAAGTGATCGTGACAATTCTTTAGCCGAAGGAGCCCGCTTGCTGCAAGAGGCCCGTGCTAGGAATCAATCTCTTGAAAGTGACTTAGCTCGTGAGAAAAATATTTCTGCTGAAATTTCGGCTAAGTTCAATGATTTGGAGGCAAGGACTCGGGATAAAGAAGAGCTGAAGAAAATGCTTAGAGCTTGTGGAGAATATGACAATCTGGAAAAAGAAATCCACGTCTATGGGGCCGACTATGCTGTAGACCGTGTATCTAAAAAGTATCCGGACTTGGACCTGAGCTTTGTCAATGACCTACGTTAACGCTCCCTTGCGGTTTGACTGACTTTTTGAGATGTTGCTCTGCTATGCTTTCCTCTGTCTGATGGGGCATGTCCATTTTTTAATCTTATTTATGTTTGTTTCTTTAACTCTTTGACTTGGTATAGGCGTATGATCGCCTTTAGTTGCGTTCTCATGCTTTCTTGAATATAACTTCAGTCATTTGACTTTTTTGATGAATGAAACCTTTTATCCTTTGTTGCCTCCACCTCCTCACTTCTATTTCTCAAGTGTTAGTCTGATGTTGCTGTGCGATCATGCGTCCTGGATGAACTTAGGATTTTGTTTACCTTAAATTCTTTGTCCATGTGCGACTCGTACAAGTCAGGCGCTCTCTAGTAAACTTAGAATGTTTTTCGTTTTAAATTCTTCTACCAGGTGCCGATCGTGCGAGCCTAGCATTCCTTAGTAGACTTAGAATTTTTCTCATTTTAAATCCTTCTACAAGTGCCAAGTCTAGCACTCCCTAGTAGACTTAGAATTTTTTCATTTTAACTCCTTCTACCAGGTGCCAAGTCTAGCACTCCCTAGTAGACTTAGAATTTTTTTTATATTAAATCCTTCTACCAGGTGCCAAGTCTAGCACTCCCTAGTAGACTTAGAATTTTTTCATATTAAATCCTTCTACCAGGTGCCAAGTCTAGCACTCCCTAGTAGACTTAGAATTTTTTCATATTAAATCCTTCTACCAGGTGCCAAGTCTAGCACTCCCTAGTAGACTTAGAATTTTTTCATATTAAATCCTTCTACCAGGTGCCAAGTCTGACACTCCCTAGTAGACTTAGAATTGTTTCATATAAAATCCTTCTACCAGGTGCCAAGTCTAGCACTCCCTAGTGGACTTAGAATGTTTTTCGTTTTAAATTATTCTACCAGGTGCCGCTCGTGCGAGCCTAGCATTCCTTAGTGAATTTAAGATTTAATTAACCTGAGCTCTTCAGTGGTCGACTCTATTGAACTTTTAATTATGCACGTTCGTGTAGGTGATTCTCCATTCAAACGGAGTTATAAAGTTTGAAGCCTTGAATGAGTTATTGAGATTTTAGAGTGGTTCGACCTAAGCTTTTACTAAGGTGTATCCTTGGTAGTAGCGTAGGCCTCCTCCCTTATAATCTTTGCATCAAAATCACTTTCGGAGTAGAAAAGTCATGTTCTAATTTTTTTGATTGTTGAAATCCATACAACATGAAAAATAAAACTTTCACATAAAGAAAAGTACATTGACATCACTGATAATAAGCTTTGAGTCGCTTCGGCGTTCCACCAGGTGGGGCAATGCTTTGCCACTAAGATCAACCAACTTATAGGTGCCAGGTCTCACGATCTCAGTGACTTTGTACGGACCTTCCTAGGTGGGTCCTAGAGCTCCGCTGCCTGAGTCTCTCGTGTTAAGTAGTACTTTTCTTAGTACAAGGTCATCCACCTTAAAGCTGCGTGGTTTGACCCGAGAGTTGTAGTGTGTGTTGCTCCTGTTCTTATACTCAGCCACATGGAGACGAGAGGTCTCTCTATGCTCCTCTAACAGGTCAAGACTTAACCTTTGGTATTCTTCGTTAATTTCTGGGTTGAAGTGTTCAATTCGAGGGGAAGGTAGTCCTATTTCAACGGGTACTACCGCCTCTGCTCCAAATGCCAATGAAAAAGGCGTTTCACCCGTGGAGGTCCTTGCCGTTGTTCTATACACCCATAAGATATTCGGAAGTTCCTCTGCCCAAAGCCCCTTTGAACCTTCAAGCTTGCTCTTTAAATTTTTCTTAATGATTTTGTTCACGGCTTCTACCTGGCCATTGGCCTGTGGGTGAGCCGGAGAAGACTTGAAGTGTTTGATATCGAGTTCAGTGCACCATGATCTAAACTTTTCATTGTCAAATTGCTTGCCATTATCTGAGACTATGGCATAGGGAATGCCAAACCTGCACACCACATTCCGCCACATGAAGTCGGTGGTTTTACGTTCGGTGATTGTGGCTAGTGTTTCGGCTTCCACCCACTTAGTAAAATAATCTACTACCACTATAGCAAACTTGGTTTGACCTTTTCCTTGAGGGAGAGGTCCTATCAGGTCGACCCCCCATTGAGCAAACGGCCAAGGACTTGTGATATCAGTCAAGTACTCAGGTGGTTGTCTTGGGACTGTAGCAAAACGTTGACATTGGTTGCACTTTCGACTAAATGACCGGGCATCTTCATACAAGGTTAGCCAATAATATCCTTGCCTTATGATTTTATGTGCCAACGACCTTCCTCCAGAGTGGTTACCACATACCCCCTCATGAACTTCTTTCATGACGTAGTCTGCCTCATCAGGTAGGAGACACCTTAGTAGTGGTAGGGAAAAACCTCTCTTGTATAATACATCTCCTCTGATTATATAACGTGTTGCCCGACGTTGGAGCCGTCGCACCTCTACTTTATCAAGAGGTAATTCACCATCTCTTAAGAATTTTATGATTGAATCCATCCAGGAAGGGGTGGTCAATTGTGTTGCTTTGTCAATGTCCATGGCTTCTAGCTCATCTATACTTGAGCTAGGGAGGAATTCTACCTAAGACTGCATGCGATTCAACTCGGGTCTCATAGGCGGATGCTAGACGTGCCAGGCGAATCGGCGTTAGCATTATCCGAGCGTGGTATTTGCTTTACTTCCCACCACTCAAATGTGCAAAGAAGTTCTTTCACCTTTGCTAGGTACGCCGCCATTCTTTCCCCCTTCGTCGATATTCTTCTGTTATGTGATTGACAACCAATTGAGAGTCGCTAAAGACTTTGACACGGCTTACCCCCACCTTCCTTGCTAACCGCAATCCGGCCAGAAGTGCTTCATACTCGGCTTCATTGTTAGAAGCCTTAAACCCAAACCTCAGAGCATATTCAATGTGGGCTTGGTCAGGTGAGACTAAGATAAGGCCGGCTCCGCAACCTTTCATGTTAGAAGACCCGTCCACGTAGAGTGTCCAAGCGGACCCCTTCTCTTTGTGGGGAGATGAGTCCCTGGTCTGGAGCAAGCTCTCTTTCAAGGGTTAAGTGTGTTTCCTCCTTTTCAGGTGTGAGTTCTGCTATAAAATCAGCCATGACTTGGCCTTTTATTGCGGTTCTCGGCTTATATTGAATATCATACTCACTAAGTTCCACCGCCCATTTCATCAATCTACCTGATGCTTCCGGTTTTTGTAAAACTTGTCTCAATGGGTGATTTGTCAGAACTACAATCCTGTGTGCTTGAAAATATGGCCTCAACCTCCGAGCTGAGGTTATTAAGGCTAGTGCCAATTTTTCCATTTGTGGGTACCTCGTCTCCGCGTCCACCATGGCTTTGCTCGTATAATATGTAGGTAGTTGAACTCCACCTTCTTCTCTTACTAGAGCTGAGCTCACCGCTGTCTCTGACACAGCTAAATACAAAAACAACTCTTCACCCAGGACAGGCTTGGAGAGTAGAGGTGCGGAGCTTAAGTAGTTTTTTAGCTCTATGAACGCTTTCTCGCACTCCTCTGTCCATTCGAACTTACTTCCTTTTCGGAGAACCTTAAAGAACGGGAGACACTTGTCTGCCGCGCCCTTGATACAAATCTATTCAAGATCGCTACCTTCCCATTCAAGCTTTGCAATTGTTTAAGGTTTTTAGGAGATTCCATGTCCAGGATGACTTTCAATTTGTCAGGGTTCGCTCATACCCCTTTGGTGGACCATAAACCCAAGGAATTTTCCTGAAATTACACCAAATGCACATTTGTCCGGGTTGAGCTTCATCCTGGTACCTTCTTAGTACATCAAATGCCTCTTTTAGATCGGAGGTATGTTGATCTCGCCTGGTGGCTCTTGACCAACATGTCATCTACATAAACCTCCATGTTTCTCCCAATCGCCCCTGGAACATTTTATTCACCATCCGGTTGGTAGGTTGCACTGCGTTCTTCAACCCGAATGGCATAACCTTGTAGCAATAAAGCCCTTGACTTGTCACGAAGGAAGTTTTCTCCCGGTCGGGCTCATACATCTTAATTTGATTATAGCCTGAGTAGGCATTCATAAAGGTCATCATCTCGTGCCCTGCGGTGGCGTCTACTAGCTGATCAATTCGAGGTAGGGGAAAACTATCTTTTGGACATGCCTTGTTGAGGTCAGTAAAGTCTATGCATACCCGCCATTTTCCGTTAGCTTTCTTCACTAGAACAACATTGGATAGCCAGTCCGGGTAATGCACTTCACTGACAAAGTCTGCTTCTAAGAGCTTTTTTACTTCCTCAGCTATAACTCCATTCCTGGCCTGGTCAAACACTCTACGTTTCTGTCTGACGGGTCGAAACGTGTGATCGACGTTTAAACGATGCACCATAATTTTTGGATCGATGCCCGGCATATCTTCATGAGTCCACGCAAACACGTCAATATTTTCCTTCAGAAATTTTATTAAGTCATCTCTCTGCTCACCCCCCAGTCTAGTCCCGATTTTGACACACCTTTCAGGTAGAAGCGGGACAGACTCCATGTCTTCTATGGGTATTGCTCTTTGATCGAACTTTTCTGGTAGTATTACTAAGGGAGGTTGTTCCGCCTCTTCTACTAAGTTGGTTGTAGTAGAGCGCGCCTCTTCCTTAGTATGCTCTACCGCGATCATGTTTACCGGTGTAGTACCCTTCATAGCCGTGTAATAACACTCCCGAGAGACCTTTTGTTCCCCTCTAATCACCCCTACTCCATTTGTAGTAGGGAACTTCATCATTTGATGATAAGTCGATGGTACGGCCCTGAGAGCGTGGATGGTAGGGCGTCCTAATATGATATTATAGGCTGACGGGCACTCAACCACTTGGAATTCTACCATTTTAGTGACGGTGTTAGGTTCTTCTCCAAAAGTGACAGGCAACTCGATACTTCCTTCTGGGATGACCTGGCTTCCCTCAAATCCCACTAAGGGTGCTAGATTTCTTTTCAATTTTTCTCTTCGATCCCTAACTTTTCAAATGCGCTTAGGGAGAGTACGTCTACCGAGCTACCGCCGTCGACCAGGACACGGTGCACTCTCAAGTTAGCTACAATGACTACCACTACCAGAGCGTCATTGTGAGGTTGATGGACGTCAGCGACTTCTTCTTCATCGAAATGAATTTTTGCCTCCCGTCTAGGCATTGTATGGGTGGTGAAGACTTCGAATCTAGGTGGGGCGTGACTTGCCTCTCGGGCACTTGCTTTTCTTTTCCTGCTTGACTCTCCGCCCGCTGGTCCACCAAATATAGTTCTTATGTCACCTCCCAAGGGCTTTTTACCACCTCGGTCCTGGTCTTTCTGTTCAGGTCTGGTGTCGCGCTGACCTCCTTCTCTCCTCATTACGAACTCCTTTAGGTACCCTCTTTGAATTAGAGTTTCAATTTCCTCCTTAAGATCAAAACAATCGGAGGAAGTATGACCGTGATCCTTGTGGAAAAGACAGTACTTGTCTTTATTTCTTTTGTTTGATCCCGCTTTCATCCTCGACGGCCACCTGACCAAGTTCTTATCTTGGATCTCCATGAGTAGCTGCTCTGCTGGTAAGGTGGTAGGGGTGTATTTCTTGAACTTACTAGGAGGAAGACTTTGTTTGCCAAGCCGGTCTTCGATCTTCCTCCTCTTATCATCGTTATGGCGATCATCCCTCCGGGTAGCATCTTCTGTTCGATCTTTTCTTTTATGCTCCGAGTGTTTGCTACTACCCCCTTCTTCTGGAGCTCTTCTTGCACTGAGCAACTCTCCGGCACTCATGTATTTTTGCGCCCTAGAAAGAAGCTCAGTGTATGTAATCGGGGTCTTTTTGCCTAACGACCATAAGAATTTCTCATCTTTCAGTCCCGCCATCATAGCAGTCAAGGCTATGTCGTCACTATAACCTTCTATTTTCAAAGCCACGTTGTTGAACCTCACCACGTAGTCACGTAGGCTCTCCCCCCATTTCTGACGAATAGTTAACAGGTGCGTAGCCGGCTTCTTGTGATCTCTTCCTCCGAGGAACTGAGTCACAAAGGACCGCGTAAGGTCTTTAAACGAGGAGATGGACCTTGGCTTGAGTTGTCTATACCATCCTCGTGCAGGGCCTCCTAAAGTGAGAGGGAATGCCCTACACTTGATTGCGTCTCGGACTCCCTGGAGCTCCATCCAGGTCCGAAACGTGTCAACATGTTCAACCGGGTCCTTAGAGCCATCATAGGTGGGCATGGTTGGCATCTTGAACTTGGCGGGTAAGTCTACCTCCATAATGTCATCGGTGAATGGAGGCTCTGCCTGCTCGAGGAGGTCTTCCAAAGCAAGGGGAGCCTTACCTCGGTACTCCTTCTTCATGTGACCGAGCTCGTCTTGAAGCTTTTTTAGCTCCGGCGCCCAAGGTTGGGTGCTTTCCGCTGTGGATTTCATAATTTCAGTTTGCTCTTTCCTCTTTTGATTCAAAACATCTCGGAGGTCGGATCCTCCCTTCAGTCGAGATTGTCCAGGGTCAAGACGGGACGAGGCAGCATGTTGATTGTTCATCCTCTGCTTCCCCTTCGAGCCACCTCCTTCGTTGGTTCGCGACTCATCTACGTACTCCACATGTTCTTTGCCTTTTCCGTTACCGGGGTTTGATTCTTGGCGGTCGACTACAAACTTCTGATTGAGTATTTCAAGTACCTTTGAAAGGTCTCGATTCACAACTCGAACTTGTTCTTCCAAGGCATCCACCCTCCTATCCGGCAAGGGTTCAACTCTCTCGATCTCCTCTTCTTGAACCCGGTCTCTGTCCCCACGAGCCGGGTACCTTCTAGTACGAGGAATGTTGTTTTCCACTCCTTCATTACCAGCACGGTGCTCTGTATGACTCCTCCGACTCATTCTTGATGGTAGAGCACGTAATAAAGTATACGTTCCCACAGACGGCGCCAACTGTTGTTGCGTAAAAATGGAAAGCTTCCACGTAGGCAATGAACGTAATTTATAGGATGAATCGGAGGTAGTGTGATGCTTCGGCGGCGTTCTAGGTAGGTACCTGCACAGGAAAGGAAAAGAACATCGGTGCGGTGCCGGCCTAACACCCTCCGATGCTTAAGTCAGAGCTAGTGTGCCAGAGAGAATTCGTGTAGAATTGTAGTAGAAAAATGTTACCTAATGAATGAATTTCTTCTCCTATTTATAGGAGATTAGGTTGATGACATCATCTCGCCACGTGTCACTTCGGGATTGGTCCATGTGTTGGGTATTGAATGGGTGTAGGTGTGTAGGTGTGTTGGTAGGTGTGTAGGTGCGTAGGTGGCTAGTGTGCACCTACGCTTCTCTGAGGTGGGGGTAGATGCGCGCAGCGCAGCAGCGGAGCTTCTTTCTTGGATACCTAGTCTATATTTATTTGAGATGGGTCCGCGTCTATACGCACCTCTCTTGATGGTATGTTCTCCGCTAGTGGTGGAGGTCGGGTCCGTCGTGCGTGGCATGCTCAAATAACTAGGTTGACATGCGTAGGCCGAAAGAGTTTGAAATTCCTCGTTTCTCTTCCTATGCTCGACACGTGGTCATTTCACTCTTAACGATATTTTCACCCATAACAGTTTCTTAATTTGTTAACTCATTAACATATAATATCGACTTAATGGTGACATGAAATAATTAATTGATCAAAATACTGACATGAAATTAATTGTTATGTCAAATTTTAGGCCAGATTGATGAAAGATTTGAAATAATATTTAATTTTATTTTCGTATTTTGACCAATTAAACATGTTATGTCAGCGTTAATTCAATAATCTGGTAAGAAGTTAATGAAAACATTAAATTAAGGATAAATTAAATTTATTTTCTAATAGTTCTTAAAAATCTAGAGACCAAATAGACACAATATCCAAAACTGATGGACCACTTAGACACAAATTAGAAACACATGGATCAAATGGCACAACATCTAAAACTCAATGACCACTTAGATACAAATTGAAAACGCATGGACCAAATAGACAGAATACCCAAAACTCAAAAACCACTTAGACATAAATTGAAAACACTGAGACCAAATAGACACGATCTCCAAAACTCAAGGACTAAAGGGGTTAACCATACTTTAATTGTTGTCTAAAATATTACTTTATCATTATTTTTATTTATTTATTTCATTAATTAATTGATAAACATATCTCCATGTTATATCATTCTTGTTTAAGATCATTTTAATTCTTGCAAATCAGTATATATTTATATACACAAAAAATAAATAAAAATATATCTTGCCAAACTATATGAAAAAATATAATGAATCAATTCTAAATAATCTAATTAAACCTTCGAAAAATAAAAACTAAGACGGTAAGGCTGATTACAAATCTAGCCAATTTTTAGATAATATTATAAAAATATTTGCTTTTAAAAATATTTGTAAATATAGTAAATTTTGAGCGGGTTAATTAGTTATCGACATTAAATTACATATTTTTTTACAATAAGTTAATAGCTACTTCACCCATTCATCAATGTTAATCACTGATAAACGTTAGTAAAAATTGTTATGTTTGCAAATAGTTTTAAGCAATGGTATATTTATTAATATTTTATTAAATTTACTACCAAGTGAAATTTTTCGAAATTGTTGAGTTTTGAGATATTAGAGACTGCACGTGGTATAATTTAGTCTACATAAAAGTAACACTAACAACACGTCCATTGATACCATCATACTAACCAAAAAAATTGAAAACGTAAAACATAAATTCCTTACTCAAGTAATTATACAAATTCAAACTGAACATGGGCTTTATATCAGTCAAAGCAAGTATGCTATTAATCCAAACCTGAAGAATCTCACTAAAATGCTGTTAATGGGACCATCGATTATGGCCTATTTTTCTCAAAAGTCAGTAATTTTAATTTAGTTGGCTATAGTGACGCTGATTGGGCAGGAAATGATGATAATAGAAAAAGCACAAGCAAAGGTTGTTTTTACTTGGGGCATAACTACACGACTCATCCCGATATCTCCCTATAGACTTGAGACATCACATCACGTGCCAATGATAAGCAATAGCTAAATACCAACGCCTACCATCAAGCGAACTTAAATAATTATGTAAACACCATTCTAAAGTCCAACTTATTTAAGGAAATTTTGATAGAGCTCCGTTTGTTATTCGAGTAAAACAACCAGTGAAAACATTTAGCATAACTCTCCACATATATTATAACGGGCTCCACCTGCGATACCAACATATCAGAAAACAACTCAAATACTAAAGTAATATAATAAACTGTTGTTCAACTATATACAACTTAATCTACTACTACTAGGCTAACCTCAAAAATCATAAAACCATATATTCTTTCACTAGTTAACATTGAATAAGATGTAATGTTTAAGTAGGGGTGTGATATCGGTTTCGGTTTCAGTTTTAGAACCTAAACCGAAACCGAAACCGATTTTCGGTTTTTGATTTTGTCCTGACCGAACTGAACCGATAAGGGTTCGAACCGAACCGATAAGGATTCGGTTTCGGTTTCGGTTTCGGTTTTTTCTTTTCTTTTTTCTCTTGCACTAATTAGTTATGTTCTATTATATACTTGACATTTTTTTAAATTGTTTTTCTTTTCAAAACTATGAGATTTATGTAAAATTTGTATTTTAAAAACTCTATATTGAATTTTGGCTTTTAAATAACTATAAGATTTAATTTATTATTGATGTTAATCTAAAAATAATAAAAGTATAGTTATAATTATAGAATATTTTGATAAAAAAATAATAATATAGATGGTAGTTAACAAATATATGTAATAATATACATAAAATTGTAAAGAAATATGTTTAATTAGTTTAAAATATAAATTATATATATATACACTATAATTATTTTTTTGGGAACGGCAGTAGGGTGGGACTGGGGCTGGGGGTGGGGTTGGGAGTGGGAGTGGGGTTGTGGATGGCAGTGGGGGAGGTTAATTTGTGTGTGTATATATATATATATATATATAAATAATTTTCGGTTCGGTTTCGGTTTGGGTGCGGTTTCTCTACTCCTAGACCGAAACCGAACCGATTCTAAATCGGTCTAGAAAATCTTCGGACCGAACCGAACCAAAACAGTTAATTTCGGTTCGGTCCGTTCGGTTTTGCGGTTTCGATTCTCACTCCTATGTTTAAGTACAATTTTATATCAAATAATTAATTCAAGTCATTAAAGTATCATTTTTCATTAAATATGATGTAATGTTTAAGTACAATTTTATATTAATGCATATGATTAGGTAGTTGAATCCTAAAATTACTATCAAGATTTAATATACAAAATTTAAAAATAAATAATATGAATAAACCGAACTGACTCAACCCAAATTTTTTAGGGTTGGGTTGGGTTCACTTCTTAGCATAATTTATGTTGTATTAAAATGCAACCGAAATAATAGAGTTGGATTCAAAAGGTACCTGTCAACCCGAACCAACCCAACTCACGTACAACCCATAATTTAAGTAAACCCTAACTCCACCCATCAACACATAACTTCAAACTCTCTCAACATCGTTTCTCAACTACGATTGAAATTTAAGTAAAAAGTTCCACTCCGTTCGGCTCCTACTAATTAAAATTATATTCTATTCAGGTAAGGTCAGGTTAGGTTTTTAAATTTCTTCTGCCCCTTTTTCTTCGTTTCCTCAAATTCATCGCTTTTTACTTTGTACTGGATTCTGAGCTTAAATATTCGTTTTTTTTTTTTTTTGTGTTACAGGTTAGGGCTTATTTTCTATTCCTTTTAGCTGATGAAGTTTTTAGACTAGTTTTAAAATCGAAGTAAAAGAGCAATGACGGGCAGAACTGACGCACCGATCTACCTTCTTTGTTTTGATGAAACTAAGAATGAAAATTTATGGTATGTTATCGAGGAAAAAGAGAACAAAAATGAAGAGATAATTTGTAATATGAAATTGACAGATGAAGGATGGATTAAAACAATCCATGAAAGTGAAACTGATATGATTCGACCTCTTCGTCTTCCCGCTTTCTTACACCCTCGCGTTTATCGAGGCAGTCTCGCTGTCTCCAATTCCCATATTTACGTACTGGACGATATGGAAAAACTCATATTCTACGACCATTCTAATCCTAATAGTAATACTTGGGAAGAAGGCCCTTACTCTCGATATGAGAATTTTACTTTACTCAACAATGGTTCTATTTACTCAAGAAAAGTAGGTTTTTACAGAACCTACTCACCAGGTAGATTGCTGGAACCAAAACCACATTTAAGTTGTTTTGATTATTGGAGTCGATTCCCTGAAATTCAACTCGATGAAATAAAAAATAATGTTTTCGATTTAGTACAATTGTTAGCTATTACTGATACAAGGATTTACTGGATTGTTGATGTTGATGTTGATGTTGATGTTGACGATGTCGATGTCGATGTCGATGTTGATGTTGACGATGTTGATGTCGATGTCGATGTCGATGTCGACGTCGATGCTTACAAGAGCCGCTATGTGATTTACTTTGATTTACAAAAAAGGGAGTGGGAAATCTTTGACGGCAAATCCTTTCGAGGTCGTTGGAGCCAAGGTGTGGTTCTTTATGATAACTTCTTGTTTTTATGTGGGAAACCTGATTATCATGATGATGAAGAAGAATCGTTATTTGTGTATGATTTAAAACAGCTTCAATGGCTACCTCACTACGTTCCTTTCTTTGACGAGTTTGAGGAGTTTTTGCCAAATTGTTCTAACAAATGTGCCAAAGGTCCTAATTTGCTTAAGGTGTGTGATAACAAGTTTGCTGTGGTCTGGGAATCTCATAAACAACCTTATTACACGTACCCAAAGGAGGATAAAAATGAGACTACAGTTCGTTGGACCAAATTTATTATTCATAAAGACTACAGTAGCAGTTACAATCCGTTTCGATATCGATTTCGAGTTGAGTTATATTCTCATGGGGTTTGTGATATTATGGGGTCCATGCTAAACATAGCAGCAGAACAGAGTATGCATTTTTATTTAATCTATCCCGTTTTCCAATCTTATTCGAAGATTTCTTTCTTTATTTCTTTCTATCATTTTTCTGGACCAAACATGTTTCAGTTTTTTTTTTCACTCACACAACACACACACACACACACACACATATATATATATATATATATATATATATATATATATATATATTTTACTTTTCTCTTGTTTTCTTTTCAGCTTTAAACAATTCTCAATTTTCTGCAATTCCGAAGCTAAACGGGAGTAACCATAAATCATGGATTGAATCTCTCATGACATATTTAGCTCGTATGGAAATTGACTTGGCTTTGAGGGAGGACCCTCCTCCTAAACTTGCTGACGTAGCAACCGTTGCTGAGGTGAATTTTTACAGAGAGTGGAAGTATTCAAACCAATGTTGTCTGAAAATTATAAGTTATGAAATGGAAGATTCTATCCGTGATAGCATTCCAAAAATTGGATGGGCTAAGTCATTCCTTAAATCTATAAATAAGAAGTATAGAAATTTATCAAAGAATGAGAAGAATGAATTTCTGAGCAGCCTACATTCCATTATTTATGATGGTAAGAGTGGAGTTAGAGAGCACATTGACAAAGTTGTGGCATGTTATCGCAAGATGAAGGAAATGGGAATTAAACTTGATGATGAGTACATTGTGTGGATGATTATGTACAACCTTCCGTCACAATTTGATTCGATTAGATCTCGATACAATGCTGAGAAAGAAGAATGGACTATCAAGGAGATGACTACTATTCTTGTAAAAGAGGAGGTAGACATGTACATGGCAAAGGCAAGAAAGCGCTGGCTTGGATAGACTCGTAAGGAAAAGTAAAATTTCGTATACTAATTTATTGTCTCTATTTATTATTATTTTTCTTGTAATTAGTTTTGTGGGTTTTTGATTGATTGGGGTAAGTGACCAAATTATGTTCCCTATGTAACATTCCTAATATATTGAACTGATGAAACTCATATTGAATGAAACTGAAGTTGGTTTAATTGTTTATGCTGAATTTCTTGATGCCTCTCATAGCTATGATCTTCATGCATTTTGATTCATATTGCAACAAATTTTTAATTTTCAAATACACTCCCTCCCTCCCTTAGTCAATCTCCCCTTCATTCTTGGGAGCATAGTATGAATATTCTTCTTGACGCTCTTGGAGTTGTTCATAAAATCTGGGAATGTGTTGGAGATGTTCTTAATGTATGTCCCTTAAACTGATCTAGTTGTTTTGTTTTGGTCTCTGTGGAAGTTTCCAATGATCTTTTGTATATCATCCACTCTGTTTGCAGATGTGTTGTTGAATTCCCTCCCGACTGCATGCGTTTAGCAAGATTTTCAAAGTGCCGCTAACTCCATTGATCTGGTGCGATGCGTTTCTAGGCATATTAGGCCGTGAGTAGGAGTTTCTCTCATACAAAATCATGTAATCCAAATAATAGGAATTATTTTGAATCTGTAAATTTGTATTGAACTATTCTAAAATCTGAATTATATTGTACTAGATGTAAGCTTTTTATACACAATGAAGTCGAATTGTTATTGTAACAATCTCTTCTTATCCCTTTTAAGCAAGTGGAGAAAATAATAGGTTTATCGGTGGTGGACTACTGGACTTTTTTACAACTTAGCCTATTTTTTATAAGTAATTAAGTATATGTCCAAACGTTTGAAATATTTTACAAAATGTTCTTTTTTTTTAATCTGATGTTGAAGACCCGTCTTTGATTACGTGGCAACTTAAAATCCGGTGATCAAAAACTGTTTTCACACGTCGGATTAAAGTCTGGTTTTGAAAACCGAATTTTAGAAAAAAATCTTGAAGTCTGGTCTAGCCCAATAAAATACCCCAACGGTAATATTGGAGCGGTAGAAAACTTAATGAAGTTTGGTCTTGAAGACCAGACTTCAGGTCTTTTAAAACCACCAACCTTCTCTTCTTCATCATGCATACGGCAAATTCTTCTTCTTCCTCACGCTGACAGCGTTTCCTCAGCGGTTCTTCATCGTTTTTCTTTATTTTCTTTATTTTTGTTTCTAAAGTTTCTAAATTCACAATATTCTCAACTAATCTCAATTATTTATTTAACGATTTCGGGCAATATTATGTCACTATTAGACGATTTGGGACGATATTTCCGGCGAGGGACGGCTGTTCCAGATAACATTGTGGTGGTTAGTTAGTTAGTTAGTTTTTTTTTTTTCTTTTTCAGTTTCTGTCATTGGATTAAAATAGTTTTTAATATCTTAAGAATCAACATGGTTTTATTTATAAAATTAAGATTTTGTAATTATGGCGATATTTCCGGTGAGGAGCTTTCTTTTTCAGGCTGCTGTTTTCAAACGACATTGGTGGTTAGTTTTCTTTTAATTTTTCATCATGTAATATGATAATATGATCAATATAATTTTAATATTAACATATTAAGAATGTACATGGTTTTGTTTTTATGAAATTAGGGTTATTTTTTGAGAATTTGCCTATAATAACACTATTATTAGAGTTAATGTCTTAAATAACTTAAGTTTTAAAAAATCCCTGATATGACATTTTTTTAAATCTATCAGCTGCAGCCTGCATCTTTTTTGCCCTTTTTTTTCTGCTTTGCTCGATTTATTGAATCTTCAAGTCATCTTCAAACTCAATTAGATCTCCAATTTCTTTAGAAGTCTCTTAGATGAATTCTTGCGTATTACCAACGATCCGACTGAGGCGGCGATTGCTTATGGTTGGGATAAAAATGCATCTCGTAAAGGTGAGAAAAAAAATTGATTTTTTTATCTTGGTGGTGGAAATTTTGATGTTTCGCTTTTGAGTATTGAGGAAGGGATTTTTTAAATTAAGGCTATTGCTGGTGATACTGATCTTGGTGGTGAAAATTTTGATAATAGATTGGTTAATCATTTTTGTGTCTGAGTTTAGAAGGAAGAATAAGAATGATACTAGTGGTAATGCTAAGGCTTTGAGAGTAATTAATAACTTACATTAGACCACTAATCTGTCTCATATGCATTGGTTGGTTGATTCTCATTCGACACCCCATTTACCTTTTCATTATATAATTTTATTGCAGATTGAGAGGAATGCAGCAGCTGGAAGGACCCCTTCAAGTTTGCCAATGTTAACCCCTCCTCATGCTTCCCCCGACCTTTGCACCTTTTTTAGCCTATTAACAAAAAGGTATATAAGAATTCAAAGAATAAAACAAGTTAACCAAATTTACTAACTAGCCTCTAGGGATGGCAATGGGGCGGGGCGGGGTCGGGGATACATTTCTCATCCCCTAACCCGCGGGAATTTTTAATCCCCATACCCTACCATATCCCCTAATAGAAAAATCGGGGGCGGGTTAGGGGATTCCCCGTTCGGGGATCGGGTTACCCGCGGGGAAAATTCCCCGTTTTATATTTTAAGTATTATTTAAAAAGGAATATAAAAATAAAATAGATATTTAAAATATACTTTTTTTAGACAAAATAAAACATAATACTAAACATTTTAGAATTTATTAGTTAATATAACCATATTATATATTTTTTTTCAATAAATAAAAATAAAAGTAAAGAAAATATATAAGATGTTATTAAATTATCGGATTCGGGTTCGGGGGCGGGACGGGGGAATGTATTCCCGTCCCCGTACCCTATAAGAAATCGGGGGAAAATTTCCCCCTAACCCTAACCCTTACCCCAATTAAACGGGGATTCCCCGCCCCTATAGGTCGGGGCCCATGGGCCCCCTAACCTGCTGGGAATTTTGCCATCCCTACTAGCCTCTTCAATATTACACTCAATATGTTAGTTGATGATAAAGATTTTTTTAGCTTTATCCTTCTCATGATTGACCTTGTAGATGCAAAATTATTTTGGTAGCACTGTGTTATCCGAGGCATTGCATTGTGAGAAGGGGCGAGAATTGATTTCACAAACTCATTGTCTATCGTGGTTATATCATGAATGCTCGGTCTTTTAATCAATTGTTCTTTTGACAATTATTGGCGATGGAAAAACTTTTGGGGATATGTGCATCGTGCTTAATGCAAAGGATATTTGCGTCATAGGGAGAAAACTTAATGATAAAGTTTATCACTGGCATACTAGGTAAGTACTATATATATATTTTGCTTAGATTTTTTTCGTTCATTTGAGTCAAATTTTTTTAAAGATTCTTTCATTAAAAATAGAACAACATTATTTTGGTGAAATGTAACCTGCTATTTTAATCTAAATGGTTTAATTCCTAGTTGTAGAAAAATAGAAGTTGGAAATCATTATCGTGCTCTTTTATAATATTCCTATAAAAAATGATGTCTCATGTCTTGTTTTCAACTATATTATTTGACTTGTAGGCATGTGGGCAACCTCAAGGAAAGAAGTTTAAAGGATCAGATGGTCAAGGATCCGACAGAAGTTATTCAACTATATTATTTGTTTTCCATTTATTTTGTGGTCAAAGTTGACTTGCCTACTTGGTTTTCTTTTAATATTTCTCTACTACCCAAATTTTGATAAACGCCAGATTCTCTTTGATTCGTATTTTTTACTCACATCTGTTTTTTTTTTCAAGATTCGATTTTCTAGATCTGTTGAATTTTCTCGGTTCCATGACAATTGATTCCTTTTTCCCCCAGATTTTCTTGTTCGGCCTCTCCTGCTTCAGGATCAACTTTATCTTGGCTTTGTTCGGTTATATTAAAACATTTTGGATATAAGCTTTAGTTATGTTGATTGTTACTTTTCGTTTTTTGTTATATAGAGGGAATTTTAAGGTTTGAAAAATTACATCAAATGTATGGTCAAAGAGATCTTAATGCCTTGAAAAACTAAGGCAATAATTTTTTTTCTTCATATATTAGCATAGAGGTACAAAATTACATGTCAATTATCAGTGAAAGAGAGAAATTAGGGTATGTGATTACAAAGTGTAATGGTGTTATTGATCATGATTGAAGGGATTTCATAAACAGTTATGGTATGTTCTAATCTTCCTCGGGTCTATCATTGTAAGACTGTCATGTGCGCTATGCAGCCTATTGATTGTGGTTTGGTAGCTTCGAATGTGCTTTCAGAATGAACTTCAAATCTACTATAGTAGGGTTTCAAAAATTTCTAGGATTAAGTGAATTTGCAGGTCAATGTCATAATGTGCATCTGTGTATTCAATTTTTCGACTGGATAAAAGGAATAATTTAGTGAATTAAAGGGAATAATTTAGTGAATTAATCTGAAGTGCTATATTGAAATGTAGATCATATATGTTTTTGAATTAAAATTGTTTTTCAATAAATTATTGAATTAAAACTGACAAGTCGAACAATGAGAAATGAATCAATTCATACCCAAGGTAAGATTTTCCATCAATCTTTCTTATTTTGTTTTTGTTTTGTTTTTTTTTTTGTACTTGGAAATGGCTTGAATGACCATTTTTCTATTTCTCAAATTTCAGAGGGTCTATGTGTTAAAAAATAGAGATGAAAATGGTATTATTTTTGCATCATCGAGGACACCACCGTAAACTCTTTTTTTTTTTCGTGGTCTTGTGTTTGCTTATATATATATATATATATATATATATATATATATATATATATATAAAAGAGAGAGAGATTAGTACCAACTTAAACAAAAGATATTATGATCTGGGTTTGAAAAAGATATTATTGAATTAACTAATTCAATAACTTATTGAGTTAGCTTCAATAAAAGGTACCTTGATTATATATAGTAATTTTAATTCAATAAATTATTGATGAAGGCTCTTCTTAGAAGACATAAAAACTTTCCTAAGAATTTTAATTTGTGTTGTTTTTTTTTTTTAATAAAAAATATTAGGGGTGAGGATTGAACCACACTAAATGGAATAATTTAGTGAATTAAAGGGAATAATTTAGTGAATTAAACTATAACGTACATTTGAGATACTTGATATTGATTTTAATTCAATAAGTTATGGAATTAAATGGAATAATTTAGTGAATTAAAGGGAATAATTTAGTGAATTAAACTATAACGTACATTTGAGATACTTGATATTTGAATTAATATAATGTGAATTAAAGGGAATAAGTTCACGAATCCTAGCTCAAAAAATTGAATCTCTTATTAATTTTCTTAGATCTCGAGGCATGATAACGCTAAATCAAAAAGCGTTTACCAAAATCGATTTCGATAAAAAAATTCTCTAAATTCGTGAAATCCTAAGAATTTAATGAAAATGAAAGGAGACTTACTTGCTATGCAATAATCATATGTTAATATTCAGATATTTAAGGATTTAATGAAAGGATGGTTCTATTTTTTACTATTCACTATTTTATTTCCCCCCAATTCACTATAATAGTGAATTACAAAAATTAATCCTAGTTTGTAAAAAAACTATGATTGAGTGTGTTGTGTGTGATTAAGTCTAAATGATTGAGTGTGTTGTGTGTGATTAAGTCTAAGATACTATGAGTTTTTGTTATGAATGCTAACGACTTAGTAGTTTTAGAAAAACAGTTAAAGATTTAATGAAAAGGATGGTTCTATTTTTTACTATTCACTATTTTATTTCCCCCAATTCACTATAATAGTGAATTATAAATGTGATTTAATAATTAGTCCTAGTTTGTAAAAAAACTATGATTGAGTGTGTTGTGTGTGATTAGTCTAAATGATTGAGTGTGTTGTGTGTGATTAAGTCTAAATGATTGAGTTTTTGTTATGAATGTTAACGACTTAGTAGTTTTGGAAAAACAGTTAAGGATTTAATGAAAAGGATGGTTCTATTTTTTACTATTCACTATTTATTTCCCCCAATTCACTATAATAGTGAATTATAAATGTGATTCAATAATTAATCCTAGTTTGTAAAAAAACTATGATTAAGTGTGTTGTGTGTGATTAAGTCTAAGATACTATGAGTTTTTGTTATGAATGTTAATGACTTAGTAGTTTTGGAAAAACAGTTAAATATTAATGAAAATGATGGTTCTATTTTTCACTATTCACTATTTTATTTCCCCCAATTTACTATAATAGATAGTGAATAAATGTAATTCAATAATTAGTCCTAATTTACAAAAAAAACTATGATTGAGTGTGTTGTGTGTGATTAGGTCTAAGATACTATGAGTTTTTGTTGTGTGTGATTAAGTCTAAGATACTATGAGTTTTTGTTATGAATGTTAACGACTTAGTAGTTTCGAAAAAACGTTAAAGATTTAATGAAAAGGATGGTTCTATTTTTCACTATTCACTATTTTATTTCCCCCAATTCACTATAATAGTGAATTATAAATGTAATTCAATAATTAGTTCTAGTTTGTAAAAAAACTATGATTGAGTTTGTTATGTGTGATTAAGTCTAAATGATTGAGTTTGTTGTGTGTGATTAAGTCTAAATGATTGAGTGTGTTGTGTGTGATTAAGTCTAAGATACTATGAGTTTTTGTTATGAATGTTAACTACTAAATTTGTGATTAAATCAATATGAAGTATCTCAATTATGTGTAATAATTTAGTTTAATAAATTATTGATGAAGGGAGAAATTTTATTGAACTAATAAAACTCAAATTTTAATTCACTAAATTATTGACTAATAGAGAAAATTTAGTGAATTAATAAAGTTCATATTTTAATTCACTAAATAGTGAATAAGAGAACAAATATAGTGAATTAATAAATGAGTGGCATTTTTGTAAATTTAATGAAAACAATTAATTTTGTTATATTAGAAAAAATGTCATTTGGGGAATTTTGAAAAGAGGGTGCTATTTAGGGAATTAGTTTTATAAAATGTGTCATTTGAGTCCATGCCCCTTATTTTTTTATTTTAATATATTAAGAATTAAAAATGTTAATGAAATTAGGGTTATAATTCTTTTTAAGTTTTATTATGTAATATAAAATATAATTTTTTATGTAAATAGATTATGAATTAAATATGTTAATGAAATTAGGGTTATAATTATTTTTATGTCTTATTATGTAATATAGAATATATTTTTTTATGTTAATATATTATGAATTAAAGATGTTAATGAAATTAGGGTATAATTCTTTTTATGTTTTATTATGTAATATAGAATATAATTTTTTATGTTAATATATTATGAATTAAATATGTTAATGAAATTAGGTTTATAATTCTTTTTAAGTTTTTAGAATATAATTTTTTTATGTTAATATATTATTAATTAAAGATATTAATGAAATTAGGGTTATAAATCTTTTTATGTTTTTAGAATATAATTTTTATGTTAATATATTTAGAATTAAAGATGTTAATGAAATTAGGGTTATAAATCTTTTTATGTTTTTAGAATATAATTTTTTTATGTTAATACATTATAGAATTAGGGTTCTCTTCCGTTTTCTTTGATTTTTTTACTACGTTTTTTAACTGTTTATTTGTTAGGGTTAGAATAAGAGTATGACTTATTTAGGGTTATGGTTTTTTTAAAGTAATCAAGTATATGTCTAAATATTTTGAATTATTTAGGGAAATTTCATTTTTTAATTTGTGTGTACGTTGTTTGTTCTAAATATAAATTAATTTAGGTTGTCCACTTTATCCAGCTTGTCAAACTATGGAAAATATTTCTACCAATCCTTTATTACACTACAACAAAACTGGAAAATAACGACGGAAATTAACGACTTAATGGGGCCTGTATTACGTCGTTAGAAAGGAATAACGACCGGACCTTATTTTTGACGTCGTTGGTGAAAATTTAACGATGGAATGTCTCGTTAGTAACGACGTAAAACTGTTCCATCGTTAGAAAATGTTGACCACAATTTGAATGACGAAATTCGTTGTTACCAAAGTCAATATGTATTTTGACTATAACGACGCACTACATCGTGTGTTATATTAATCACAACGACTAGATACATAGTTATGTAACGATGGAATCCGTCGTCCATAATCATTGTCCAATTTTGAACTTTTACGATTCATTTCGTCGCTTTAGGTATTAGCGATGCATTGCGTCGCTCAAAATGACTATATTTTTTTAAAAAAAAAACAATTTAATTAAATTATTATTAATTAAAAAATATAAATTAAATAAATAATAAAATAACAAAATGAATAATATATAAATATAATAAAAAAGTATCAAAGTGTATATAAAACAGCAATACAAAAAAAATCCCAAAAATATACAAAATCTAATCCAGATCAGGCGGAGGCTCGTGTCGCGGTGCAGCAATACCGGAAGTCGCTGAACCCTCTGATCCTCGCACGACAGCCATAAGACTATCCACTGTCGCCTTCATCGACCTCTCAAACTCCCGACAGTCCCGCTCAGACTCAAGACAAACTCGCTAAGATGCATCGAGATGAGCAAGAACTGTCGACATGTCTGCCGTCAGACACTCGTTGCTCTCCCAGAGCTGAACAATCTTGGCCCTAAGAGACAGGTTGCTCTCGGGGAGCTCCTGAGTCTCTCTAGGAGTACGAGCCGTCTGAGGCGAGAGAGGCTGATCAGCGTAAAGGATAGGTCCGAGGTTACCGAGCCTAGGAGCAGTGCCGTCTGGACGTCGGCCTCCAGCTGCCTCGAGATAGGCCGCATCGATATCCTCCGGAGTGGGAAGGGTGTTCTCACTCGGTAATCGTGCAGTGAGGAGTTCTTCATAACGACGCTGAAGAAAGATAAAAAAGAGTTTCGTTAGTTATGAAATTATAGATTAATCGTATTTAATTATTAATGAAACACTTATCGCCCTCTCTCTGGATTTGTCGTCGACGAAGGTCTCCTTATCTCCACCTTTGGTGTGGAGAATGAGGAACATCTCGGTAGCATGCACGGGACGTCTAACTCTTTTTCCTGCAAAAGTACATAATTAGTAAACATTCAATTGAAATCAATTAATTTAAAGTTAAAAATAAGAAAAACACTTACAAGCCTCTTTTGGTGCTCGTAGGCTGAGAGCAATCCTCCAGTGTGCTTCGATGGGTTTGCGTTCCGGTTGGCACAGTTGATCGCTGAAATCCGCTGGGCATCTGGAGTCTGCGAAGGACTCAAGATATCCGCCAAGTCCTCCGCAGATATATGGGTCGGCCTTTTGTCGGTAGGGGCATGGGGAATATTGTTGTCAGTGTCCCTATACCCAATGCCGGCCTGATGATATCAGGGACCGTAGATGACCTCGTCGGTCAGCTCCGGTGGAATATCGAAGTATTGCTGAAAAAGAACAAATAAAATGTTATATAACAATTAAATAAATAAAAGACATATGAATTGAAAAGGATAAAGTTATTTACCTTCCAAGCTTCGAACAAGTCTTATGCGCAGCGGGGACAGACAGCCAACAAGGGTGTCCCCGTACTGGAAGTATCTTCAGCACTTCGTACACCTGGCGGAAACGAGCTGTGATGGCTGTAACCTATTTGAATGAATGAAAAGTTAAGTTAGATAAAAATTTATAAATAAAGAAAACAATATATTATTTAACGACTTACTTGCCAGCCTCTCAACGTCGAGTAGGCCGCCACTGATGGAAAGCTCCTCAGGCTCAATCGCTTGATCCTCCTCCTGCTGATCAGGAGAATCTGTGAGCTGGATACCCTCAATATGGGGCTCACTCCCAGAGCTACTAGCCCCTGTGTGTCGGATGGTCCTGGAGGATTTCTACGAGGAGGCATGACCTAAGATATACAACTAATTAATTAGAGAATGCATAATTATTTAATTAATCAAATTACAAATTATTTAATTAATCAAATTACAAATTATTTAATTAACAAATTACTAATTATTTAATTAATCAAATTAAATACTAATTATTTCATTAATCAAATTACATACTAATTATTTCATTAATCAAATTACATACTATTTATTTCATTAATCAAATTACATTCTAATTATTTAATTAATCAAATTACATACTATTTATTGAATTAATTAAATTACATACTATTTATTTAATTAATCAAATTACTATTTATTTACTTAATCAAATTACATACTAATTATTTGATTAATCAAATTACATACTATTTATTTAATTAATCAAATTACTATTTATTTACTTAATCAAATTACATACTAATTATTTGATTAATCAAATTACATACTATTTATTTCATTAATCAAACTACATACTATTTATTTAATTAATAAAATTACTATTTATTTACTTAATCAAATTACATACTAATTATTTGATTAATCAAATTACATACTATTTATTTAATTAATCAAATTACTATTTATTTAATTACTCAAATTACATACTAATTACGTAAAATTTAATTGAAATTAACAAATTACAAATTACATAACTTAATTAATATTACATATTTAGTAAGTTCGCAACAATTTCACAAATTTAACTAATTTCATAAAAATTACACAAATCTTAAAACAAATAAACATAAAAAATAGAAGTCTACAAAACTTACTCCAGAATCGTTCCAAGGTAGAAGGGATTGAAATAGGGGAAAGGAATTTAGAGGAATGGGAAGAAATGGGAAGAAATGTAGTAGAGAAAAAAATAAGAAAACGGAAGAAGAAAATGAAAGAAATGGCAGCCTCGGGTGGGTTTTATTCGTGACTTAACGATGGAATCCATCGTTAATCACTTAATAATCTGTCGCGCGTGTTTTTTTTAACTATGGAATCCATCGTTCACGCTCATGAACATCGTCTTTTGTGTTCATATGGAGATGAACAACACGACGCATTGCATCGCTGATTTTATACACACACTGTAATCCGTCGTTAACAGTCAACTTCAAATTCAATCAATTTGAATATGGGGCGACGAATTGCCTCGGTTCGTACAGCCTAAATTTTTGTGAAATGTTTGATTTTCGCGCGTTATTAATTGCTTCTAACGACGGATTACATCGTTGACGAATATGAAAAGTTACCAAAAATCTATCTGTTGAATGATCTTAACGATGGAATGCATCGTTATTATCCATAATAATACTTAGAAAATTTTCCCCTTTTCTTTTGATATTAACGATGAAATGCATCGTTATGATCCATAATAATACTTAGAAAATATCACCACTTTTCCTTTTAATAGTAACGATGGAGTGCATCGTTCTTATCCATAATAATACTTAGAAAATTTCGTTACTCTTCTGCTCTTAGATATGAACGATGATATGCGTCGTTAGTAACGACGTCTTGCCTCTTTAAGAACGACCTTTTACGTCGTTACGTTGATATTTTTTTGTTTAAACATTCAATTATTTTCACTCTTTACAAATAAACATTTCAATCATCGTCCTCATAATCATTCGTCCTTCTTGAATCAATGTTATCTTCTTCAGTTTCTTCTTCATTTATTTCATCTAGAGAAGTATCTTTGTCGTTTGCTGTAGGTGGAACATACACATTGGTTTCATCAACAAGTCTTTCGGTTGCATCATTCAGAGGACGCGCAGTGTCAGAATTAATACCTTCATCGATTTATATAGATTTTCCATTTCATTCTTCAGGAATGCAACGTAATGCTCACTATCTTTATCAGGGAGACTGTAATCTATTATCATCGGTCTTACTTTACAGACCACTAACCAATCAGATATATCTCGACGATGACCGAGATAATTTAAATAATATACATGAATTGCTTGTTGTGCCAAAACAAAACGATCTTGGGTCTGCATGTGTTTTGACCTATTCACCTCAACAATTTTAAGATTTGTATGATTGCGAATTCCACCTCGTCGCGTTGTTTCAAACCACGTGCAGTTAAAAACGATTGTACGCTTAAGACTCGGTCCTGCAAATTGAAGCTCAATAATCTCATCAATGATTCAGTAGAAATCTTATGCATTGTTCCCGTACACTTGACCCTTTATACATTCGCCACTGTTGTTTGTTGCTCGGTTCACTGAATGAGCTTTGGTTTGAAAGCTGTAACCTTAAACGAGATACCCGGTGTAAGATCTTGTAATTCTTGATGGAACTTTTGCGAGCCATATTATGCGTTGATCAGATACCGGTATTGTTGGAGAATCAACGTAATTGTAAAACCTGGAACGAAAATGTTTATCGATGATGTTCCCTTCTTCTGATTCAGTAATACCGGGGTGCGATGGTCGTACACATAAACTCACAAATAATCTACAGAAAATGTATTAATAATGAAATTCTAAACAAAATAATTCATTTTAAATAATTAAAAATTTAATGCTTTAGGAAAACTTACTCAATATATGGCTCCACTTCTGCACAATTGCATAATAAATATGTCTGGACTACATGGTACTCCTCATCACTTAAGTTTCTCCGCATAGATTTGCCCAAACCTTTCCCTAGTATAGTAAACATGTCCAGGTCGTTAACGTCAACCCCCTCTGAAAGATTGTCAATCATGTTACGGTTCACTGGACGAAACTGGTTGGCGATATGTTGATCAAAGTAATATGAACAGAACGTAGTTGTCTTATGCACCAAGTACGCATTACAAATCGATCCTTCCACTCTTGATCTATTTCCAACACTTTTCTTCAATCTATGCAAATATCTGAGATTATCGCAGTATAAAAAACATAAATTAACATCATATACTATATATTTTAAATATAATAAAAGGTAATTAAATATTATAAATTTCTCTTTTCAAACGGATACATCCATCTGTATTAAACAAGACCTCCTAGTGCCTCATACAGTAGATGAACAGGAGGATGCTCCATCGAATCAAAAAATTCCTATGGAAATATTCGCTCTAGTTTGCATAATATAACTGGAATCTCTCGGTTTAATGATTCAATTGTTTCTTTTGTTAAATATGCACATGCAAATCTCTAAAGAAAACACTTAACTGCGCCAACGGTTCCCAATGTTTTTGTTCGAGGAACGGTCTGAATGCAACGGAGCATCAATCGTTGCATGAAAACGTGACAATCATGACTTTTCATTCCGAAAACAGTATGACTCTGCACGTCAATGTATCTGGAGATATTAGAAACGTAACCATCAGGGAACTTAATCGATTTCATCCATTCAAACAGTAATTTCTCCTCTTCTGTATTTAACATGTATTTGGCCTTCGCGTAGTGTCCATCTTCATCCGGCTCTAACTCAGGTCGACGACATATTTCTTGGATGTCATATCGTGCCTTCAGGTTGTCTTTTGTCTTATTTGGCACTTTTAAAACTGTATTGAAGACATTATCGAACTCATTCTTTTCTATGTGCATAACATCCAAGTTGTGTCTGATTAGTAAGTCACCCAATACGGTGAATCCCAAAATATACTTCTTTTCTTCCATCCACTGTTTTTACCAGCAGCCTTGTTTGCAACCTCAACACCTATCTTAGTAATTTTTTTCATACCCATACAATCCAACCTGTGTAATATTTCAATTTCACTGAAAATTCGGGGTGGACCTTGGTTGCGTGCATTACGACCCTTATACCAATCTGACTTATTTGAACGAAACGAATGGTCGCTCGACAAAAATCTTCTGTGACAATCGAACCAACACGTTTTTCGTCCATGTCTCAATGAGAATGCTCCAGTGTCAATCATGCAATGAGGACAAGCTAACTTTCCGGATGTGCTCCAACCTACGGTAAGTTTAAATTAATTATACACTATTATATAATTATGCATATATTACTTAAATATAAAAAAAATAATTACTAAACTATCGTAATTACTAGATAACATCGAATACGCCGGAAAGTCACCCTCCAAATTACTACGGCTCTCATACAGAAATTTTGTTTTCTCAATACGTCGTACGTCAACACTCCGTTATTCCATAAATTATTTAGCTCAACAATAAGAGGTTGGAGGTAGATATCTAACCTTTGCTTTGAACTCTTCGGACCCGGTACGATAACCGTTAAGAATATAATAGGATCTTTTATACACATCGATGGAGGAAGATTATACGGTGCTAACATAAAGGCCATACAAAATATTGTGCACCAGAAGCGCCAAATGGGTTAAAACCGTCAGTACATAACCTCAGTCTCACATTTCTAACCTCTCTTGCAAATTCTGGATGACAACGATCCAAATGTTTCCACACATCACAATCAGATGGATGTTTCATATGACCATCCTCTTGTACATGCTTGGAATGCCATCTCATATGAGATGTCGTGACTTCCGATGCATACAATCATTGAAGACGAGGAGTGATCGGTAAATAAAACATACGTGTATGTGGAATGAGAGTGTGTTTACCTTGTTTATATCTCGTGTGGAAACAGAAATTACAATTATGAAGATTCGAATCTCCATCACCCTAGAATATCATGCATCCGTTCGGGCAACAATCAATTCTCTCAACAGGCAACCCAAGACCCTCCAATAATTTTTTCGTGTCGTATAAACTTTCTGGCAGCATGTTGTTAGCAGGGCCGCAACGATGAAACCATTGTGCAATAGAATTAAAACACTTCTCCGGGATATGATATGACGCTTTTATATTCAGAAGCTCTGTAGCTGCAGCCAGTTGACTGACATCACAACCCGGGTACAATGGCATACTTGCTGATTCGAGCATATGATACATTCGTTGTGCTTCTGGATTCATTTCTTCCTCCTTCGCTAGAATAGTTTATATGTTGCATTTGTCCATACTCTTGGTGTCTTTCTTCACAATTTTCTTCCACATTCGGTACTACATGCGAGCTACTTCCTTGCTTAATCAAAGCTCACTCCAACGCCGTATATTGATCGTCAGATTCCCCTTAATAAACCCATCTGTAATAATTCTCCACAAATCCACGACTATACAGGTGTTTCTTCACATCAAATGAAGAAAATAACTTCTTATTTTTACACTTTCTCGCACAGGACATCGTATCATTTTGCAATTATGATCATAATCAACAAGACTTTCACAAAACTCGATGAATTCTTCCACCTGTACTACAGAACCGATCGTTTAAATAGCCTTCTAATAGACGAACATACATCCATTCACGCATTTTTTTGGATATTATAACAAACAAAATCGGAAAAAAATTTACAAACAGGGTGTTTTTGATGATAAATAAATATGACAGTCAAAGACATCAATTTATACACTGACTTTAGCGATGAAATACGTCGTTCCTTTGGCGGGACCATTTCTCGCCATATTTTAGCGATGGTTTCCGTCATCCCATTTCGCGGGAAACTTTGCGCCATTTTTAATGATGGATTACATCGTCTTCTTTTTGGCGGGAATTAATGGCGCCAATATTAGTGACAAATGGCTCGCCCAAGGCACGTTGCTTTCTCCCACCAAAAATCTAAGGCAGTTAGACGACGCAATCCATCGCTGAAAGTCAACTCTGTCACGAGGTGATGTTTTTCGTCATTATTTAACGAGGTACAACATTCCGTCGTTATCGATGCGTCACTAAACTGCCATTTTCTTGTAGTGTTAGAAGATGTCCATTGTGAATCCGACCCTTTTGTATTTGATGATATTTTAGCATCCAATGAATATATCGATGTGCGCACATTGACCGATGATGAGGTTGATTATGATATGGATGTCGATGATCATGAGCATAAGCCTCCCTGGTCTATTTTCTCTTAGTTAGATATGGATATCATGAATATCATATCCCAGACAATTCCTACTGACTATGTAGGGTTTGATGATGATGGTGTTATGAATGATGTCCTAGAACTTGTAATTATTTAATAATAATAATATATCTAGAATCAATTAAATAAATAAACGTAAGTTCTTTATATTATCTAGATTGATTCAATTGACAATATTAGGAATATATGAAAATATATTAATATCGAACATTTAAATAGTAAAACCCTAAGTCACTCTTATGAAATCACGACTTAGTATGTGAGTCATACGAGAGGATTAAAGTCGAGATGAGTAACTTAAAAATGTCTACAGTAAATGGATAACGTTTGCGAACCTTATCCTGGTAACACTGTTGATAGCTTCGCATTTTGTTTATAGACAAATGATCTAATCCTGATCATTCATGTGGGAGACATGAAATGGAAGTATCATATGCAATGTTGATTGTCTAAGACAAGACCACGATGTTCGATCAAATTTCTCATTAGTACCGTTTACAAGAAATGATCGAATATCAAACTAAGTTTATCAATCGTGATAGATCTCAATCATGAGTGAAATGTGGACTCCTATTTATGGAGTTATGTTCTTTGATTCACATGGTTGAGAGCGATCTATAAGAACGCTCAATACACTCCTGTTTTGGGAACATGACTAGATAAGTAGCTGGGAATTCATTTACACGAGATGGAATTCATAACTTTCTTATAAATTAACGGTATTAGTGGGATTACCTAACCATTTTAAGAACTTTAGGAAACTCCCTTGATGTACTGATTTGAGACATGAACAAGTGGCGCCACGACTTCTATTGATCACAGAAGTATACTATCTCTAATTCGACTAAAGATAAAGTTCATTGGAGAATCAGCGGGAACACAAGGATAAAGCGGTAATTACAGGGGCAAAACGGTAAATTTACCCTCTGTAATTATGAGGGTTCCACGTGAAGGATAATATCACGATATATAAATAATGATAAACTAAATGGACAATAACTCATCTATAGTGAGGGGAGTTCAACAATGAATCTATAGTGGAATTATTCATAGTTAGATAATAAGTAATTAACTGATTATGTGTTAATCACGTAATTGATAAATTATTAAGCCCATGATCTATAGGTCCATCGGGTCCCTATGCTAGCTCAAATATCGTAGTCGCAAAATCAAGTAGAAGAAATGAAAATTTAAGTAATGTGAATTACTTAAAATAGGCAATATTAATTGTTTAAATATTGAGTATATTTAAACGGTAATTAATAAAAACATTATTAATTATTTAAATAACGAGTTTATTTAAACAGGAAGTTAATAATGAAATATTATTAATTAGACATAATTAATTATTTAAATATTAAGTATATTTAAATGGTAATTAATAATTTGAAATTAATTAACAGTTATTAATTGTTCAAATAATTAAAATTAATTAATTAATAATAAAATATTATCAATAAAATTATTAATTAAATAATGAGTTTATTTAATGGAAATTAATAATTAAAATATTTATTATTAATTATTTAAATAATGAAAATTATTTAAATGGAAATTAATAATTAAATACAATATGATAATATTTAGCCGGGAGAAAATATTAATATTATTAATTGTTTAAATAAAATATTTTATTTAAATGGTAATTAATAAAGTTGGACTTGTTAATTTAAGAGAAAGTTTCAAGCCCAATTGGATTAATGAACCCAATTGGAATTGGCCCAAAAAAATTAATGAAATAAATTGGAATTATTTATTAATTATTAATGCTATTTTCGGCCATACCATGTATTTTAGGAAGAGAAAATTGTTTGAATTATATCATAAAATAATTACATAGATTTATTTATCCAAGATAAATTAAAAGAAAAGAAAAATAATATCTTATTTATTTATGTATTTTTCGAAAATACAATGGAAAGATAATTTTTTTTTTCTTTTTTGTATTTATTTCCATAGATTAATCCTAATGTGATTAGGATTCCTATTTTCCTATAAATAGGAGGCTTGGGTCATTAATTTTCGAAAATATAAGCATGAATCTACATGTTTTTCACAAGTTGCATGATGTTAATAGATCCGTTATTAAATGTTAATAAACTTACTTAATAAATTTCCGCTATTTTAGTAAATCATCCATTCAATTGGTATCAAAGCTAGTTTTAATAATCATGCAAATTTGTGAAGTTTTCTAAAATTTGGTGGGTTTCCTAAAAAGTTGTTTTATGTATGTTTATATAAATTGTGTTATATAAATTGTGGAGGTTTGCTTATTGACTGTTTAGATATTTGTGAGGCACTTAGGTTTTTAAATTTTATTAGAAAATTTGTAAACCCTAATTTTAGGGTATAGGAAATTTTTTTTTAATTTTCCCATACCAAAGAAGCATGAAATCGGCCACACTCAATGGAAGAAGAGAAGAATTTTTTTTCCCCACCCTCCCATGATGTCCACAGAAAAGGCAAAGGAAAAGTAAAGATATGGTAAGATATTTTATCATAATTATCTTGTTATCTCAATTTAAAAATTTAATATTTAAGATAAGGATAAAATCTTTTTAAGATTATGTGACGACCCGACTTATTAAAATAAGCCTAGGACGCGAGCACATAGCGGAAGCGTAAAATTCAATCTTTAAACAACACAAGTCTTAATAAATCATTGAAAATTCGGCATGATGTATACGTAAATTCTTAAACCCAAAGTGAATACATCAACTTGTTTATATATTAATAACAATAACAACGGCTCGTTGGCCGGTTCAGAAAATCCAAGTACGAGTAAAACAAAGTACGGGTGCACCACTTTCAAGATTAAAACAAAATAATCATAAGTACATAAGTTTCAAAACAAAACCCTAGACATTTGGTTATTTATCCACAAACATTTCCCAAATCAAACCCTGGCTCGCATGTCTCAAGCCATCCAAAAGCCGCATCTCGAGCCATCAACGAGCACCACCTGGCGCTCCTCGCCCTCGACCTCGAGCATTACCTGAAAGGTGATTTAGAGCACCTTTGAGCATGACACTCAGTGAAAACAAAAGAGTATGAACGGTGATGCGATATGAATATAATGAATGCATGGAAGAAAGTAAGAACATGCTTAAAGTATAAGTGTAACGTCCCGTTATTTTGTGATAAAAAAAAAACTTTTATTTATTTTATTTTAATTTGAGTAATTAAAATTCATTTATTTATTATTAAATTAGAATTTAGTAATTTATTTCATTTTAATTCATTTTAATGGCTTTATTTATTTAAATACGTTTTAATGGTATTAATAATTATTAACGGGCCAATTAATAATTATTAATCACCATTGGGATAGTTTGAGATGTTCGGGATTCGTTTTAAGCCAAAAGTCATAAAAGGGCAAAGATGTAATTAACCAATTTACAAAATATCTAAAATTACTATTGGCCTTCTTCTTTAAATGAGCTCTTTGACTCAAAAGTTGACCAAACTCATTCATTTTTCCTCCCCTCCAAGCCGTGAGCTTCAAAGGCCAAAGAAAGAAATTTTGATTTCGTTCGTTTCTTGCCCGATCGACGTGATTCCGGGTCCATTGGAAAGGTATCGATCCTACGATCCTTTTCCACCTAGCCATCGTCCGTTTCTCTCGAGATCCGAGGAGTTCTCGGTGTTTTTGAACCGTTTGTTTGATTGCTCTACCGGACTTAGGAGCAAGGTCATCTTTTAATTAAGGTGAGAATGATTAGAATTTAAAGTAACTATAGAAAGCAAACAAGTACGATGATTTGTAGAATCGGAAACTAGGATTAGAATCCAACCTAAGATTAGAGGATGTGAGATAGTGCCTTAGGATTTGAAGTTAATCCTTTAGGCGAGAAACTTAGGATTTCTCGTTGAGAACCTCGAATCTTAGAAGATTCTAAGATAGATTAGTATTGGAAGTTTAGAATCCTTGAAAGTTTAGGTTAATCGTTATGTTTTGACCTTTACTTTTATTATTGTTAGTGGAGTTCGATCGATATATCGTTCATCCGGGATCCTATCTATTTTACCTATGTCATTTACTTTATGTCTTTACTTTTGCTCATTTACTTTATGCATATTTCGGTTGCTTTATCATTTACATTTACTTTATTTACTTTTGCAAGCATATGCAACCATATGCATAACATCTCATATTATTGAAAAGAGAAAAATGAGAAAGAAAGGTGGATGACATGAGACCCCCACACTTTTTCCATGCATAAGTATTGGTGGATGACATGAGACCCCCACAATACTTCATGCATAAGTTTTGGTGGATGACATGAGACCCCCACACTACTTCATACATAAGGATAAGGGTGGATAGTATGTAAAAATCCACATTACCTTCATTTCATGCATAAATGGCGAATGCGTATCCTACGGGATGTACTCATTACTTTTATACTTATGATAGAGGAGAAAGAGAATCGAGATGTTATATGTTTAACAAAGTTTATTCGCTTTACTTTATTATCATAACAAGTTAATGTTTGAGAATTGACTACAAGTGTAGTAATGTCATACTTTGGATTTCATGGAATAGAATTACCTAGAGTTTGGAGGACTTTAGGAGTGTATTGTGTCAGTTATTTGGACACAAATCGAAATGCGAGTTTGAGGTCTATCTTTACTTTTTATGCTATTTATTCTCACTGGGCTTAGTTTGTTAGCTCATGATATTACAACCAATTTCAGGTAATGCCTTGGCTAGAGGTCGAGGAGGAGCAGGTGGTGCTGCGTGATCGAGGGATGCTGACCTCGAGATGGACTAATGGTTTTTGTAAAGTTTATGTCTTATTTTGATGAACTTTAAGGAATTGTATTTTGTATTTGGCTCCTAAGAGCCTAATATTGATGTTTTATGATATTATATGTTTGAACTCCTGATTTGGACTTAAAGTCCATGAGATTTGATTAGAATTGAAAATTAGGTTGTAAACAGGTTTTCGGCATGCCAATTTTCAAACAAAACCACGCCAATTTTTCGTAAATTAAGGCCCTGTTTGGTTTACAATCCAGATTCAATTTTATGAATCTGGATTGCAAGAATAAAAGAGATCGGAGTTTTTATGTGTTTGTTGTGCCATCTAAATCCATAATATTTGGATAGAATCCATTTTGAAGCCCAAATTTTGAATTCAATAAAAAGAAGAATCCTTGCTATTCTATCCTCTCAACTAAAAAAATAAATGCACGGGATTGCAAAATGAAATCCTTGCAATCCCGTCAACTCGTAAACGAACGCTCTTTCAAAAAAAAAAAAAAAAAAAGTGAACGAACATCTTCTTTCTCAATTACCTTCTTCCTCCCCCTTCGTAATCCTTACAAATTGTTCAGGCCATCATCTCTACAAATCATAGCAGAAGCACCTACCCTTCTTCTTCCTTCATACTTTATTCTTATTTACATTCAATTCGTTCAGACCATTATTAAGGCTTCAATTCAAGTGGGTAGAAGTTCGTACAAGGTTGTTCGTAGATTTCTTCTTCCTCATTCAATTTCATCAACTATAAATCCCTCATTCAATTCTTTTGATTTTTGGATGGTTGTTGATGGATTTTCTTCTCAAATGTCTTCTCTGTCTCTTTCCTAGTAAACCACAAAGCCTACATCTGGATGAATTAATTCCCAATTTCCTTCTTTCTTCCTTTATGTTTTTCTCCCTAATAAATTCTCCTTGATAAAATGAGCTATTGTCTCACGAATTCTTCAAGGCATTGGGTATATAATAACGAAGCCATGACCTTGCATCTTCTACACAGTACACAGGTTGATCCCCTTCTCTAAATTGATATGCTTTTTCTTTCCCCTCAATCTGTCTCATTAAAAAGTTTGGTGTATGTAATCTCACATTTAAAATAATTTTGTTTTAAAACAGGAATTGGATAAAAAGGTGTGGAATATCATTGGAAGTATATTCATAAGCTTGATTTTGTTTCCCCTCAATTTGTATATTCTTCTCCATAAATGGGCTGCTCTACTTTCATTATATTTTGGTGAATGCTTATATGTTGAAGACTTGATTTTTTGGGGATGGTGGAAACAAGTCTTATGAAAAACATGAGCTGCTATTTCTTTTTTTCTCAAAGAATGGGCTGTTTTAAACTGGAACCTTTCTTGTTTTTTTTTTTTTAAGAATGAGTTGATTTACTTTCATTCTTTTTGGTGAATGCTTACAACTTTAATGCTTGATTTTTATTTGTTCAAACTTGCTGGTTACAAATAAGGTTTCTTGTATATATATATATATATTTTGGGTTCAAACTTGATGCTTAATATAGTAACAGTAAGAGAGACTGGTTTTCACTCTTTTAAAGGTTAAAAAGCAGTTTTTGGCATTAGACAACTAATTTGGAGACTAAAAACATGTTCTGCTGCTGTTTAGGGTAATTATTAGCTGTTTTTTTAGACTAAAATGCTGTTTTGCTTCTGTTTTATGGTAATTTTCACTGTTTTAAAGGTTAAAAAGCAGTTTTTGGCATTAGACAACTAATTTGGAGACTGAAAACATGTTTCTGCTGCTGTTTTTGGTAATTTTTAGCTGTTTTTTTAGACTAAAATGCTGTTTTGCTGTTGTTCTATGGTAATTTTCACTGTTTTAAAGGTTAAAAAGCAGTTTTTCGCATTAGACAACTAATTTGGAGACTATAAACATGTTTTTGCTGCTTGTTTTTGGTAATTCTTAGCTGTTTTTCAGACTAAAATGCTGTTTTTGCTGCTGTTTTATGAAAATTTTCACTGTTTTAAAGGTTAAATGACAGTTTTTGGCCTTAGACAACTAATTTGGAGACCAAAAACATGTTATTGCTGTTTTTTGTAATTCTTAGCTGTTTTTTGAGATTAAAATGCTGTTTTGCTGCTGTTTTATGGTAATTTTCACTGTTTTAAAGGTTAAAAAGCAGTTTTTGGCATTAGACAACTAATTTGGAGACTAAAAACATGTTTCTGCTGCTGTTTTTGGTAATTTTTAGCTGTTTTTTTAGACTAAAATGCTGTTTTGCTGCTGTTCTATGGTAATTTTCACTGTTTTAAAGGTTAAAAAGCAGTTTTCGGCATTAGACAACTAATTTGGAGAATATAAACATGTTTTTGCTGCTTGTTTTTGGTAATTCTTAGCTGTTTTTCAGACTAAAATGCTGTTTTTGTTGCTGTTTTATGAAAATTTTCACTGTTTTAAAGGTTAAATGACAGTTTTTGGCCTTAGACAACTAATTTGGAGACCAAAAACATGTTATTGCTGTTTTTTGTAATTCTTAGCTGTTTTTTTAGATTAAAATACTGTTTTCTGCTGTTTTATGGTAATTTTCACCGTTTTAAAGGTTAAAAAGCAGTTTTTGGCATTAGACAACTAATTTGAAGACTAAAAACATGTTTTTGCTGTTGTTTAATATAATTCCTTGCTGTAAAATTTAGACTAATAGGGCATTTGTACTACTGTTTTGTGCAAGTTGGCATTTATTGTAGGTCAACCTCCAAATATGAATGGAACTCGACCTGAAATATTGAACGAGGTCAAATTTATTCCCTTATCTGGGTGTTGAGGCCATTATGGAGATTGCAAGTTGATGGAAAAATTCCAACAAGATCAAGTAAGAATCAACAAGGAAAAAAAAAGCAAGCAACTATGGGATAGTGAAAGTTTTCCCGAAGATGAAAATACCAACTTTCGCTTCATATAAGTAGAACTCTGAGAGTTTTTTTTTTTTTTTTTTTTTATGAAGTATTGTTGTTGTTTTAGCATTTAAAATGAAGGAGTTTCGTTTAGAATTCGATATTATTGTTAGTATATCTTTTTTTAATCTCATGAATATAGCGACTTTGTATGGAGTGAGAATATATAACTTTTATATATATAATGACAACATTTTGTTATTTAAGCAATGTAACATTATTCAAATCAACCATCTCATTTCTTTTAACATTTAGTTTGAGTAAATGCACATAGTAGGTTCATAATATAATATATAAAAACTATTTTAAAAAATAAAAATATAGGTTCACATTTGAAATTTGGATTCTGAACTAAACACATGTTCTGATTTATAACCTCATTTTTTTAATTTCTGAATACCAAACCAAACACTTATTGTAAATTTCTAGATCTTAATTCTAAATTCTGAATTTGTAACCAAACGCAGTTTCAGATCTAACAAATTTACAGAATACAACTCTGAATTCATTAGAATCCACTGAATTCAAATCTTGTTTTCCAGATTGCAAACCAAACGGGGCCTAAAAGACTTCCGCTGTTTTCTCTGAATTTAATTTATTTAAAAGTGACGGGTCGTCACAATAAGAATGGTATAACAATGGCAACATGTATATGTACTATCAAAATCTCAAGTCTTCGATCACGAACCCTCGTCAATCGCTATCACAACTTACCTTTCACATTTACCATTCTTTTCAATCTCATAGAACACATCATCATAAACCCGGCGTCATAATACGCCCCAAATCACAAGATCATTTCACAATTCCGAGCCGTAGCTCTTTTCATCATCCGAGCCGAAGCTCATTTTACAACATCCTAGCCGAAGATCATTTCACCACATCCGAGCCGAAGCTCATTTCACCACATCCGAGCCGAAGCTCATTTCAAACTCAACTTACCTCAACAAATTCAAGCAACCAAGTCTTTCACATTTAACATTTCAAGACTTCTCTACTTTCCCCTTTCCTCCTTTTCCCTCTCCGCCACGGTAACCTCGTGTATCGTCTAACACCCATACACCGACACACGGGTTACGACCCCATGGCCATAATACAAATAAATGGAATGCATGAATGGTATGTAATGACATGAAGTGAATTTTGCATACTTTCTTTATACAATATGGTTTATCAAAATATTGGTTTAACAACATAGGTGGAACAACTTTCAAGTTAACATATAACACATACATTAGCCAAACAATGCACATTACTCATGCAAAGTCATGAACCATATTCACACTTTCTTCTTTAAATACAACATTCTCTAACCACCTAACATAAATGGGAATTACATCAAATAGGCTTAATCATGTTCCCAAATCAGAATATAACTCATTATAAACTTAAACACAAGTATAAAGCAAGTAGACATGCTTATAAGATCAACTACTCAAAACAAAAACCAGTTTTTAGTTAACTAATGTTCGGCCCCTTTATAGCCTTTGCCAAGATCAATATCAACATTACCATCCTCTTTGATTCACAACTCTAACAATTCACACCACCAAAAACTTCCACAATATCCACAACCACATTCCAAGGCAACTTGGTTAACGCTTGAAACAACACACCGATCACCCTTCCGATTCTTTATGTTCTCACCTTTTTGTTTAAACTCGGAACTTGATCTTGACCCTTGTCCTATATGAAACACCCCACACAATAATTAGAGGTCATATATCACATATAACTCAGCCCATGATGCTATCAACAAACCTCCAATAAAGTTAGTAACAAAATGCTTAAAACTAGTCAAATTGTCACTATTTTTGGCCAAAATGAAAACTAACCCAAGATTCATCCAAATGGGCTTTCCAAATGTTTTTCATGTATAAAATATACATATTAACGACCAATATTTCCAGAATTGATAACTTAACTCAATTACTCAAGAAAAACTCAAAGAAAGCTAAGTGTAAAACTAGTTTTTTAGGCAAATTTTGCTAACCTTTCAATAATCCTTTCCTTACCTTTCCAAGTTGTTTTTCATGTGGATTATACATATATAAACACACATACTTTCCAGAAATATTAACTTCAAAGAATAGCCAAGTAAAATCATACTTTAAAGAAGTTAAATTTTCCAAAACAATGTCATTTTAAGGTGTCATCCAACATGAAATTTGTCCATGGCCTTTATCTCCTCTTTACTTTATTAAACATGCTTCTTAAAGCTTAAAACCATCAATCTTAAGTCAATTTCCAGAATATATACTTATACAAATCCAAGCCAAAAACTCAAAAGAAGAACATACAAAAGCTTGAAGTTTCACCATTAATGGAGGTTTTACAATTTCTTAATCAACTTCCAATTTCTTGAACTTAACTTAGCAAATCTTAAGTTAAATCTTCATCACTTTTCAAAGCCAACTTCCAGAATTGAAGCATGGATTGTAAAGACCCGACTTTTCAGAGTAAAAAACAAACGTATTTAAAACAGCGGAAGACTCAATAAATGATCTTTATTGAAAACATGCAAACTGTCAAATCAAAAATGCTTAAATCAAAACATAAACTCCGGAGTTCAAACTTTGAAAACAAAACAGTAATCCAAAAACATAACCTCAAATTCGACAACTCAAAATCATAAAATAAAGTTCCGATGACCAAATAAAAGCCCAAGTAAAATATGTATATTATTCATAAATATTAATGAATAAATAAAACCGGCGCCGATATGACATGAACCCTCATCTCTTCCACTTCATCAACCGCCACCTCTCGGTCAATTGTTACCTGAAAAAAAAACAACAGATAGCACTATGAGGCTAAAGCCAGTGAGAAAACGACTTAATCAAAGATGAAGTCTTAGATAGTCTCTAACAATTCAAACCGAGTCCCAAGCACTCAAACACTCTCCAATAACATCTAAGGCACAAAATCACTTAAAACTTCAAGTCTCACTCGCTTACATGAATAGGCAATTCTCACTGATTCCATACCCAAAACCTTTAACCACCAATCTCACTTACATCACTAATCTTTCCGTTCTCATAACCATTGTAAATATCCACACTTTTCATAATCTCATTCTCATACATGAATAGGCAACCTAACTAGCTCCATATTCAAGGCAATGCATAATAACTTCTTACATGAATAGGCAACACTACCGGGTTCCATATTCAAGGTTTCTCAATAAAACTTACTTTACTTGGGTAGACAACTCTCACTAGTTTCATACCCAAGGTTTTCATTCACAATATCCCAACAACAATACTTAACATTCCGGATAACTGGGTAACTCTATTTTAACAAGCAAATAATTTAACAAACAAACATAATCAATCAATCATTCATACTCTCCACTAAGAAGGCGGTCTCTCGGGACTACAAACCTTTCTTAGGCACTTAGTTACAGTCGTAACCATAACTAATCCCCTAATGGATCGTTCATACGAGCAACGTCCATTAGCTGTTATGAGCTCACTCTCATAACTATATATTTTACTAAGTATGAGCTCGTAGCCTCATACTAGTTTAACACACCTGTCAAGCCATCATTCCACAATCTCTTTACATTATCCTCTTTATAATGTTCATTCACAATCAGCAAACACAATTAAAATACAGTAGCTCAAAGGTTCTAATTAAAGCATGCACAATACATCATTACGATAAAACTGCCGAAAACGGTCAAAACTAATAATTCAATCCTAATTATGCTCAACTCAAAACTCATGCCAAATCACCATAAAATACTCCATAATATCCCAGAATTAACTCCCAAATAAATCAGAACCAAGTAGAAATGAAAAACTCCAAAAACTCACCAAAAACGCCTTAACTAGTTCTAACCGAAAAATAAATTATTCCAATAGATTTTTCTTATGATTCCAATATCAAAACTCATCTTAAAACTCCATAATTTCTAGGATTATCATTCATCTCAAACAAAATCAATTCGATGTAAAGAAAACTCACTTTTACCGAAAATTGACTATTTTAGCTTTAACCGAAAATCTAATTCTCCCAAATTAAAAACGATATCTTCGATGGTCCAAATTCATCCAAACGTTCCAGAATATCATGATTAAATATAATGAAATGAATAAACTACGGTAAGAGCCTTAGATTTCTCTAAAACTCCACCGTTGACTAAACCGTTAACTCACCTTGTCTTTGCTAAATTTCCAATTTCCAAGCTAGTTTCCACCACCAATCAGACCTGAAACAAGGGTCCTAAACATTAAATTTTCATGCTAAAACAGTACCAAGAGGTGTTAAAAAGATTGGGGTTCAATGGCTCTAAGATCGGGAAAAAGGCAAACGACGAATGGTCACCGTTTGAAGGAGACAGCAGCTACGGCGCTGCTGTCTTTTGCCATGGCTGAACCGTGGCCTTCGGGTCTCGGTTTCAAGTTCCGGGTGATCGGTATTGATGGGTTTTGGTTTTAGGCAAAGGGGATCAACACCGATTAAGTTTTAGGCGAAGAATTAAGTGACAAAAGACAATATGGAATGAGTGTTTGGGCAAGGTTCAAGAACATCATAATTTCATAATTAACACCAATTTCCAGAATTTAAAATGATTAATAATCGGTTCGAAACACTCACCCAACGATAGGAAATCACGAGATCAATCTCCAATCTTCACCTAACGACTCACCACGATCAAATCGAACACCTAACAATAAAATTTGACGAACCGAACATCGATTTCAAAAGCCTAAGGCGGCGGAAACTTGGGAAATTCAAAAGAACAAGAAGATTTACCTTTTAATAAAATAAGGATATTCCAAACACTCCAAATACGAGATCGATCCTTGAATCGATGAAGAAACGACGAACAAATCGGAACACGGGTCTTCTCAAGGGGGCAACGGCCATGGAGGCAAGAATGAGAGTCCAAAAATATGATAAAGCCAAAAGGGAAGTCATCCTAGGTTAAAATTCACGAGTTGGCATATTTATGAAATTGCCACTCACCTTAAAACGTCTATAACTTGATCACCGGGTCTCAGAACGACGAACCGTCAGTTGCGTTGGAATCGTGACATCGAGACGATCAATTTTATGTCAAAATATTTTTCAAATCACAAGGTTCAATTTTCGAGGTTTTTCGGGAAAAATTACCATAATACCCTTTTGAAATAACACGGTATTTCTGCTCTAATTAATCGATTAAGCCTGATTAATATTATTTTAAAAATAATATTCATTTTGTAACTTTCTCGTGACGGGGCGTTACATGGATAAATACTCTCCCAATCACCATTAAAAGACAACTAAGAAACCTTACAACATCATCCATGGAAAACTATCAAAACTTCAAAACCTAACTTAAAATCCTTACCTTGATCTTGTCTAAAACCACTTAGATCTTGCTTGATTCTTCCTAATATGATGAATCCACCTTAAATCCATAAGTTCCTAGTTGCTTTCACCTACCATGCAAGCTTGGAGAAGAAGGAGAACTATCATCAATGGGGGAGAAAATGGGGGGGGGGGGTCCTCGGCCTTAGGAGAAAAAGATGATAGGTTTTGTTTTTTTTTCTTTTTCTTTAATCAACTATTTAAACTTTGAATTTACAAAATTAAAATAAATAACTAAAATCTAATTGCAACTAAGCCCCTCCACCTCCTACAATTCCTCCTTGCACCCTCCACATCCTAAAATTACAATTAGGCCCTTTTTCCTATTTCTTTTACCAACAAGCCCTTTTCACTAAATTAACCATGGTTAAAAATTTCCCTTTTAATTAAATTCTCCACCCTTTGTTAAATAAACTATGGTTAATTACCAATTAACCAAAATTCATAAAGAAAATAATTTTCCACACTTTTATTCACTAATTAAAGTATACCAATAAAATTAAATTTTCAATTACCCCACGTCAAACCCTCGGGCCCTTACAGATTATCTCCCTATCTTAAATTATGAATTTAGAAATTGACATAAGATTACATGGAAAATATTTTCTTTATTTTTCCCATATAATTAAAAGATAATTATTTTAAAACAAGTATTTATGGAAATATTAAGAAGATAATATCTCGCCTCATAAATACCCATTCCCACGCCTACACCATGAAGGAGAGAGAAAGTTGAAGCCTCAAGATCTACAATGGAAGATTTAAATTAAGTTGTAATTTTAATTTTCCGTTTTAGAAATAGTGCCAAGAATACTGGTCAATTTAGCTATTTATTATTTAAATTGTTTATATGTATGATACAATTGTTTTAAATAATATTCATGCATAAAAGTATGTCATGTAGAAAATCTCACCATAGGTTGTATGATTTTAATTAATTATACATACATGCATCATGATATAATATATCTTATTATATGCTAATGTATGTGAAGCATGCCATAATTTTTATTGATAAAGTGTTATTATCGAAAAATTATGTATTTTATTCTAATTGTTTTTAGTATTAAAAGCATGCTTATTTAGTTAAAATTCAAAAGTTAAATCTAGTTTAAAAGTTGAATAGAAATTAAATGAATTATTTGTAATATGGAATTATTGTTTAAACAGTTGGGCCAAAATCCATATAAGATAAACAAATAGAAACTTTTAATTAAGGGTTAATTAAAAAAATTAATAATTATGATTAATTAAATTGAATGGATCTCTGGCGAGAAAGCTCTGCCCAAGCGATGAGGTTTCATAAAGTTCCCTTAATATGAAGCGCCTCTAACTGGGATCGATCTGGGAGAAAAGTTCAAATTAATAAATCAAAATTATTAAGACGGCTCATAATGTGATTAGTTTTAATTAGGAAAACTTGAACAATCACTTTTATAAAATTAATCTAACCAATTTAAGAGTTAAAGTTGATTAGGTTAATTAAAACTTAGATTAATGAATTAGCCTGAATTAGTCTAAGTTATGAAACCCTAACTTAAAATATTAAGTGGGAGAAGGAAACATGTCAATGTATCCTATGGTCTCCACTAATGGCCTCGAAACGTGAGATTTATACATGGCCTCTGTAACACTGCTGCAGGTGTTCATTCCCATAGGAAGGTTCTATTGTATAAATCAATATCAGGTTAAGTCTCCCGAAAGGGATAAAGAATTTTAAATGCGATTGAAGACTGAATCTACACTTCGTAGACACTCTTCAATTTTTATTTAAAAGACTAAATTAGTGGGTTACACTTAAAAAGAAATTTGATAAATTTTGAACCAAACACACGGTAAACAATGACATAGGAATATGAGTTATTCTGAGTTGTCAAATTGTTCGAGTGACATCTCGCTTTAATGATGGTAAGACCTATCATTCGACGGCACTTCACTGGTATCATTAAAATATCGTGACATAGTAACATGTTTTAGGGCTTTTCTATTCATTAATATGTTCGCATTCATGCATCATATTTAATTATATGTCTTTGAGTATTTGAATGTTGAATGCATGTTAGATTATTAAGATAAAGTTTATTTAAATTTCAGTAATATAGCATCTGTTTTAGTCACTATACTTGGAAAGAACTAACTGAACGATGAGAACTATGTTTCCTAGAAACGGAAATGAATAATTTAAGTAAAGCGGTTTACTTTAATATTTGACAATATTAATTATTTAAATAATGTGTTTATTGAAATGGTAATTAATAATAAAATATTATTTATCAATAATTATTAATTATTTAGGTAATGTGTTTACCTGAATGGAAATCAATAATTAAACAGTTATTATTAATTTTAAATAATAGTGATTATTTAAAATGATAATATTAAATAACCTATTTATTATTAATTTAAATATTTTCGATTATTTAAATAGAAAATAATAAATATTTATTAATAATAAAGTACAAAAATTAGAATATAATATTTTATTTAAATGATTGATTTAAATAAATATGAAGAACTAATAAATAAGATTTATTAATAAGGAAGAATCTATAATTGAATTAATGAATTCAATGGATTTTGGTTCAAATTATTTGAATTATTAAATACCAAAATCGACTCATATATAATATTTTAGAAAATAATTGTTGAATTATTTTGTATAAAATAAATATATAAAAGAATGTTCAACCAAATACAAATTAAACAAAGAAAAATTAGTTTTTCTTATTGATTTTATACACATAAAATCGACACGTAAGATAAATAAGGAATAAAATTTGATTTTATTCTTGGCATTTATCTTGTATTTATTTTGATAGTATTTCCTAATTCAATTGGAAAACTGTTTTGCGTATAAATACAAACGTCTTGGTTGTTTATTCAAAAGCTTCTAATTTCAATTTTCGAAATTGAAAAATCTTTTTCTTCCTATTTTCCTCGTAACCGATTTTACAATAGTCTAAAAGGGAATAAAATATTCTTCTTCCCAAAACCATAGTTTTCTAATTTAGTTTAGTTATCAATTTGTTTTTTTATTTTGAATTATGTAATAACTATTGGTTCTCATTTCGAATGAACCAAGTTTAGGAATATTTTAAATACGAATTATTTAGGTAGATATTCCTTTACAATTATATTACAAAGTTCCAAAGTGTAATTGGATGGTTATTCAAAATACTTAGTATAAAACAAATAAATTCCAAAACCAAATTCTAAACTCCGAAATATCTAAATTATGTGACGACCCGACTCCTTTTAAATCATTTTAAAATCAAACACAGCAGAAGTCTTTATTTAAAAAAAACGGCGTGGTTATGTTTGAAAGTTGGCTAGCCAAAACCTGTTTACATTTTCAATTTAGAAATTTAAAACACAAGGAACTTCAAGTTCCTAATCAGGAGTTCAAAAGGTCTAATAATCATAAAAGTAAGACGTGTAGCTCTTAAGAGCTATATACAATGTACAAATCAAAAGATATAAAATACACAGACTAAGTCCATGGACTTTTATAAACAGCTAGTCCATCTCTGATCCATCATCCTCTCGATCAAGCAGCACCAACTCTTTTTCCACGACCTCTAGCATTACCTGAAAATGTTTGTAATATCATGAGCTAACAACTTAAGGCCAGTGAGAATAAGCAGAATAAAAAGTAAAGTTAGACTCCAAACCCGTATCTGGATTCGTGTCCATTCAAAGAGTTTATATTAAGTGTTCCACTTTTACTTACCAATTCTCCAATATAATTGTGGAACTACATTCCAAGCATTTCTGGGTATGATTTCGTAAATGCATATAGCATTTATATCTCATTTTCTTTATATACCTTATACTATATACAAGGTTTACATCAAATCTTATTCTCCCAAAATGAGGTCTTCCAATTTATTGAGAAACTAGTTCTCTTACATGTCTATCACATGATAATTATACAAGGTTCAATACACACTTGTATTCTCTCATTATCCAATTCAATATCATTCCTTTTTCCTATAGCACTCGGCTATCGAAAGTTTACTTTCCGTTATTTTTAATATATTAATGTTAAGCTCACTCGGTCTTAACATAATTAAACATTCATTAACTCACTAAACTAGTGTAAAGGGCACACAACCTTTACATTAATATAACCATCACATGTGAATAATGTCGTAATGAAGCTTTTGTAGGCTAAGTTCATTCACCTCATTATCTCGCTTTTCAAAATAAAATATACAAAGTCATTTCAATAATATCTTTCCATCTCTAGTGAATAATGACAGGTAATGAAGCTCCCGTAGGCTAAGTTCATTCACCTCATTAAACTCACTTTCCAAAATAAAATATACGAATTCCTTTCAATAATATCTTCCCACCTCTAGTGAATAATGACAGGTAATGAAGCTCCCGTAGGCTAAGTTCATTCACCTCATTAAACTCACTTTCCAAAATAAAATATACGAATTCCTTTCAATAATATCTTCCCACCTCTAGTGAATAATGACAGGTAATGAAGCTCCCGTAGGCTAAGTTCATTCACCTCATTATCTCACCCACCGAATACAGGTAATGAGCTCCCGTAGGCTAAGTCATACCATGTATCTTCGTATATGTATCATAGTAATTATGGATAATACCAGATAATGTGAACTCGCATAGTTCCATCATTATCTCATTATCCATCTCCTCCTATCATGCAAAGTCCCGCAGTCCTTTAGCATTCTTCATGTACATATACGGAAACATAAAACGAATAATACCAGACAATGCAAGCACACTCAGTCTATGCATTGCCTCATTATTCCTTCCAATAATCGATAATGTAATATGATATGATATGATATGAATATGCTTTCAACTGCAAGTAAGTAAATATAAGCATTCAAAGTAATCAAAAGAACATAAAGGTAAAGTGCTTAAAGTAAAGTGCATAAAGTAAAAGGATCATAGATGTCCTTATGCATAAAGTAAATAAATAGGAATTTCGGAAGAACAATAAGTAGTTCGAACTTTCGATACTTTCATAAAAGTAAGTTCTTATCTTAAATAACTGAACTTCACTTTCAAGGATTCTAAACTCCCAAATAAAATCCTAAATTCTATTTTCAAGTTCCTTTAACCATTCTATCTAAAAGTTTGGATCCTTTAACTTCCCAATGATCCATTCTAATCTTCGAAACGATTCTAACTTAGAACTTTCAAAAGTTCAATGTTTCCCTCGAGAAACCCCAAAGTTTCCACTCAAAGAACTAGCTCCTAATCCTAAGGTCACTAGCTCACTTCTTTTACTCTTAGATTCGAATCTTAATCTCAACTTCTGATCCTACAAACCGTTTAACTTATTCGGTTTCTAAATCTACTTTAAATCCTATTTATTCTCATCTTAGCCAAAGTAGATTCGCTCCAAATCTCCAATTTCCCACGAATCAACAACCGGGCAATCGCACCTACAATTCATCAATTGCACAACATATTACAACTCATATCTAATATGTGAACAAGTTTGAATTTTCGGATGAATAGTGATTTCGGATGAATAGAGTTTTTCGGATGAATAGTGTTTTCAGGTGAATAGTGTTTTTCGAAAATCCGGGCTCAAAATCGTCAAATTCCATGATAGAAATTCATGATTTCAACTTCAAAAATCATTTATAATAAAAAACGAACAAAACCATATAAAAAGTTTTGAAAACTTACTTTTTGGGACTTCTCTTAGAGAACGGGAAACTCTGAAAAGGTAGGTTGGATAGGTAGCCCTCGTCCCTATCAATCCAACGCAACCGAAATCAAGTCGATCCATCGAGAAACGAACAAAAGCCAAGAACTTCTCCAAGGAGGAAGAAGCCCACGGCCATGAGAGCCAAAGGAGGAGAAGAAGAGAAATGAATTGGTCAAAGTTGGTCAAATTTGTGATTTTTAAAGAAGAATGAATAGTGAATTTAGATATTTTAAGAATTCGGAAATTACGATTACGTCCCTTTAGTGAATTTAACTCATAAATCGAAACCCGAAGCTCTTAAATTAATCTAAAGGTGATTAATAATTATTAATTGGCCCGTTAATAATTATTAATGCCACCGAAGCGAAATTTAAAGTATTAAAATGGTTAAAAAGAATTTCAGACTAAAATAACTACTAAAATCGAAATCACTACATTTAAATTAACCTTAAATACTTTAATTAAAATAAATAAATAAATAAAAAATTCACTTCAAAATAACGGGACGTTACAAATTATAAGGTTTAAAATGATTAATAACTTAAGTCTAAATTTACTTAAATAAGTTAGAAGGATTAATTTCTTAAAGATGGTTCTCAAAGTTTGAGATGATAACCATATTAATCCACAAACTTATAGATTTAAGTAAAATCAAGTATCTTTGATTTATCAAAGATAATTAGACTAAAAAATCACTAAAGTTGGACATTTAGATGTTAGAACTTAAGTGATAAGTAAACATTAAATTGATTTCTTATATTCCAAATATTCAGTTATTTAAAAGGATTCTTTAAAGGAGTTCTAACTGATATGGAATAAATAAAATTAAAATCGAAAAGCAATAATTAGTGGATAATTGAATTCACAAATTATTAAAGATAAGTTCAGTAAATCAGTGATACTGAAAACTTTAAACCTTACTTAAGATAGAAAAGAATTACAATAATTTTATTTCACAATAAAACAAGTAGTTATTTAAAAGTTTAAATGGTTAAACTACTTGTAGAACTTTATTTGAGTGGGAGCATCACAGTACGAACCAAAGGGACTTTGAGAAGTCCAAGTGAAACTCATTGACTTCAAAATCAATGAATAAAGTTAAAAAAATAAGTGTAATAAAACCGACACGAATTTTCAAATGTAGAGTTGAAAAGAGTCACTTATACTTATACGTTATTTTTGAAATAATAACAAGTATAAAATAGTAATCATTAAACAAATGAAAGTAATGGAGAATTACTTTATAGTGGGAGCTTAAGAATTTCGAGATTCCTAGAATCAATGTGACTAAAATAAAATTTACAAATAGTATGTTAGTGCACATAGATAAAATGAGAGATTTTATGAGTTGTACGGGCTCAAATTCGAACATGAATTTACTTCCATGTAAGAATTCGACAAAAGATCTTTGCGAATTAAACATCAAATGAGTTAAGTATAAGTAAAATGAGTTTTTACTAACTAAACTCTAGATTCACATGATTACTAAGTTGTTAGTAAATGAAAGGTGGTTAAACATGATGGTTTCAAATCAAAGTTAATGGAGTTAATTTTATGGCAATAAAATATGGAATCTATTACACTTAATGAAACTAACATCAGACAAAAGAAATACATACTAAACAGATGAAAAATGTTACTGATAAAGTATTAAAATGACTACCATGGCTAAGTAGTTGATAGTCATCCAGTTTGATTGGAATTACAAGTCAAATCTCCAAATATCTAGGACAAGTGGGAGATTGTTAGGAATGGTGTCCTAGAACATGTAATTATTTAATAATAATAATTTATCTAGAATAAATTAAATAAATAAACGTAGGTTCTTTATATTATCTAGATTGATTCAATTGACGATATTAGGAATATATGAAAATATATTAATATCGAACATTCCAATAGTAAAACCCTAAGTCACTCTTATGAAATTATGACTTAGTATGTGAGTCATACGAGAGGATTAAAGTCGAGATGAGTAACTTAAAAGTGTCTACAGTAAATGAATAACGTTTGGGAACCTTATCCTGGTAACACTGTTGATAGCTTCACATTTTGTTTATAGACAACTGATCTAATCCTGATCATTTATGTGGGAGACATGAAATGGAAGTATCATATGCAATGTTGATTGTCTAAGACAGGACCACGATGTTCGATCAAATTTCTCATTAGTACCGTTTACGAGAAATGATCGAATATCAAACTAAGTTTATCAACCATGATAGATCTCAATCCTGAGTGAGATGTGGACTTTTATTTATGGAGTTATGTTCTTTGATTCACATGGTTGAGAGCGATCTGTAAGAACGCTCAATACACTTCTGTTTTGGGAACATGGGTAGATAAGTAGCTGGGAACTCATTTACACGAGATGGAATTCATAACTTTCCTATAAATTAACGGTATTAGTGCGATACCTAAACATTTTAGGAGCTTTAGGAAACTCCCTTGATGTACTGATTTGAGACATGAACAAGTGGCGCCACGACTTCTATTGATCTCAGAAGTATATTATCTGTAGTTCGACTAAAGATAAAGTTCATTGGATAATCAGCGGGAACACAAGGATAAAGCGGTAATTATAGGGGCAAAACGGTAAATTTACCCGCCTGTAATTATGAGGGTTCCACGTGAAGGATAATATCACACATATAAATAATGATAAACTAAATGGACAATAACTCATCTATAGTGAGGGGAGTTCAACTATGAATCTATAGTGGAATTATTTATTGTGACGACCCGTCACTTTTAAATAAATTAAAATCAGAGAAAACAGCGGAAGTCTTTTAATTTACGAAAAATTGGCGTGGTTTTGTTTGAAAATTGGCATGCCGAAAACCTGTTTACAACCTAATTTTCAAATCTAATCAAATCTCATGGACTTTAAGTCCAAATCAGGAGTTCAAATGTTTCATCACATAAAAACCACATCAAAAGCTCTTATGAGCTATATACAACATCAAAGTGTTTGAAAATTCATAAAGTATTAACATATACTTTACAAAACCAACAAGTCCATCTCGAGGCCAGGCATCCCTCGATCACGCAAAGACCACCTCCTTCTCCTCGACCTCTAGCCAAGGCATTACCTGAAATTGGTTGTAATATCATGAGCTAACAAACTAAGCCCAAGTGAGAATAATAAGCATAAAAAGTAAATATAGACCTCAAACTCGCATTCCGATTTGTGTCCAATAAACCGACACAATCCTTCCTAGAATTCTCCAAAGTCTAGGTCATTCTAAGTCATATTTTCCATTTGATGAAACTAATTAGCACACTTAGGCTAATTGTTCATCCTTTAACTTGTTATAACATAAAGTAAGAAAAGTAAATGACTTTGCAAAAAAAAAAAAATATAACATCTCGACTCTCTTTCTCATCTATCATATGCATAAAAGTAATGAGTACATCCATAGGATACGCAATTGCCATTTATGCATGTAATGAAGGTAATGTGGATTTTTACAAACTATCCACCCTTATCCTTATGCATGAAGGTAATGTGGGAATCCACTCATCCACCATTCAACCTTATGCATGATGAAGGTAATGTGGGAATCCACTCATCCATCATTCACCTTATGCATGAAGGTAACGTGGGAATCCACTCATCCACCGTTCCTTTCATTCTTTTCATTCTTTTCTTTTTCTCTTTTCAATGATGCGAGATGTTGTAGTATAATAAATAATGGTGCAAAATGTTATGCATATGCTTGCATATGCTTGTACAATTAAATAAAGTAAAGTAAATGATAAAGTAATTAAGATACACATAAGGTAAATGGGCATAAGTAAAGACATAAAGTAAATGACAAAAAGTAAAATAACTGAGAAACTCGAATGAACGATATGACAATCGAACTCCGACATTAGTAATAAGATTAGAATCATAATTTAAACGATTAACCTATGTCCTCCGGATTCTATACTTCCAAATAACCCGAGGTTCTATTAACCGTTTTAAATTACAAGTTGGATCATTTTGACTTCAAAATAATCCAACCTTAGTTTCATAACGAAACTAAGTTAGAATCTTCTAAGATTCAAAGTCTTTCTCGAGAATTTCTAAGTTCTCACTTAAAGGATTAACTCTTAATCCTAAGGGCACTAACTCACAACCCTCTAATCTTAGGTTCGGATTCTAATCTTAGTTTCAAACTCTCAAACCATCACACTAGTTTGCTTTCCATATTTAATTTAAATGCTAACTATTCTCACCTTATTAATAAGATGATTTAGCTCCTAAGTTCGAAGGAGCGATCAACCACGAAGTTCAAAAACACCTACAAACGAATTACATCGTAACAATCAATAACGAAACCAACTATCTGTGGCGACCCGTCATTTTAAATAAATTAAAATCAGAGAAAACAGCGGAAGTCTTTTATTTTAAGAAAAAATGGCGTGATTATGTTTGAAAATAGGCTAGCCAAAACCTGTTTACATCTTAAATTCAAACATATAAAAAAAACACAAGGAACATTAAGTTCCATCCAGGAGTTTAAAATGATCATAATCATAAAATGACAACCATAAGCTCTTATGAGCTAAATACAAAGTTCAAATCATCAAAATGACATAAATTTCACAAATCAACCATGTACATGGATTTTTACATAACACATAGTCCATCTCGAAAATCATCATCCTCTCGATCAAGCGCGCACCAGCTCCTCATCCACGATCCCAAACATTACCTGAAATGTTTGTAATATCATGAGCTAACAAACTAAGCCCAGTGAGAATAATAAGAATAAAAAGTAAGAATAGACCTCAAACTCGCATTTCGATCTGTGTCCAAATAACCTGACACAAACAACTCCTAAAGTACTCCAAACTCTAGGTAATTCTATTCCATACTTTCCAAGGGATGACACTACTACACTTGTAGTCAATCCTCATCCATTAACTTATTATATCATAAAGTAATGAAAGTAAATGACTTTGCATAAAAAAAAATATAACATCTCGACTTTCTTTCTCGTCTATCATATGCATAAAAGTAATGAGTACATCCCGTAGGTTACGCATTCGCCATTTATGCATGAAATGAAGGTAATGTGGATTTTTACAAACTATCCACCCTTATCCTTATGTATGAAGGTAATGTGGGAATCCACTCATCCACCATTCAACCTTATGCATGATGAAGGTAATGTGGGTATCCACTCATCCACCATTCAACCTTATGCATGAAGGTAACGTGGGTATCCACTCATCCACCGTTCCTTTCATTCTTTTCTTTTCTCTTTTCAATGATGCGAGATGTTATAATATAATAAATAATGGTGCAAAATGTTGTTATGCGTATGCTTGCATATGCTTTGCAAAAGTAAATAAAGTAAAGTGCGAATATTAAAGAGATCGAATTCAACATAAAGTAAAGAGCATAAAGTAAATGACATAATGATAAATATAGATAAGAATCTCGGACGAACGATATGTCTATCGAACTCCGGTATCAATAATAAGATTAGAAACATAACTTAAACGATTAACCTATGCCCTCCGGATTCTAAACTTCCAAATAATCCGAGGTTCTATTAACCGTTCTAAGTACAAGTTGGATCCTTTAACTTCCAATGATCCAAACTTAGTTTCGCATCGAACCTAACTTAGAATCTCATTCTAAGCTTCAAAGTCTTTCTCGAGAACTCCTAAGTTCTCACTTAAGGATTAACTCTTAATCCTAAGGGCACTAACTCACAACCCTCTAATCTTAGGTTCGAATTCTAATCTTAGTTTCCGATTCTACAAACCTTCACACTTATTTGCTTTCTATAATTACTTTAAATTCTAACTATTCTCACCTTAGCCAAATAATTCCAAATCTCCAAGTTTCCGAAAGCACAATCAAACAACGATCCGAAACACCTACAATTCACCGATTGTACAACATATTACAAATCATAACTAATATGCGAACAAATGTGCAATTTCGGGTGAATAGTGATTTCGGATGAATAGTGTCTCGGGTGAATAGTGTTTTCGGGTGAATAGTGTTTTTCGAAAATCCGGGCTCAAAATCGTCATTTTTCATGATAGAAATTCATGATTTCAACTTCAAATCTCATTTATAATCAAAAACGAACAAAACCACCTAAAAAGTTTTGAAAACTTACTTTTTAGGTCTTCCCTAAGGAACGGGAAACTTGAAAAGGTAGGTTGGATAGGTAGCCCTCGTCCCTACCAATCCAACGCAACCGAAATCAAGCCGATCCATCGAGAAATGAATAAGAAACAAAGAAAAGAAAAGATCATCCATGGAGGAAATGAAGGTCACGGCCAAGAAGAAAAATGGAAGAGAAGAAAATGAAGTAAATTGGTCAATTTTGGATTTTTAAAGATAAGTGAATAGTGAATTTAGATATTTTAAGAAATTGGAAATGACGGTTCGCGTCCTTTTATGACTTTTGACTTCTAAAACGAAACCCGATGCTCTTAAATAAATGTAAAGGTGATTAATAATTATTAATTGGCCTATTAATAATTATTAAAGTCACCGAAGCGAAAAATAAACATTAAAACAATAAAAATGAATTTCGAGCAAAAATTAAGTACTAAAATCGAAATTACAAAATAATAATTAAACTAAATTCTTGAATTGCAATAAATAAATAAATAAACAATATTAAATAAATAAATAAATAATAAATAAAATAAAATAATAATTTTTTTTTTTTACTCCAAAATAACGGACGTTACACTATCATTCAAACAATTACTAAACATACAAAGCAACGAAAACCCAATAAAACCCACAAAGAGGCCCACGGCCCTATCATCAAAAACGAGTCTCGGGTTTGGTTTTTCGGCTTTTTGGCAATTCAAAATACGTTTTGAGTTGGTTTTAATCAAATTCGATAATCCCGATTTCAATGGGTATCGATGAATAGTGTTTTTGAACATTAATCCCTTTCCCGAATTGAATTTAAATAAACATTCATTCATTAATTTCTAACCCATTTTCAATCCCAAAAGGGTAAATTTCAAACGGAAAGGGTTTCGACTGAAACTCGGTTTTAGGGTTATGAAATAGTTTCCAAAAACACATAAAACTACTCCCGAATTGACAAACACCGAGTTTCACGGCAAGAAATCGAAAGAACACAAAAGCTTGAATCAATTTCCATGGAAGTTCAATGAGAATTCGAAATCTAGGGCTTACCTTAGAGAGTTGGAAACGTTCCAAGAGTGGAATGGGTAGAAAGGTCCTGGCAGAGCTTTCCAACGCATCCGAAATCACGCAAAACGGCCAAGAAACCCGGCCGGGCGACCGTTTCTTCCTCTTCTCTTTTCTTCCCTTTGTTGCTCGGGTTTGGAGAAGAAAATGGTGATGTTTTGGTCAAAATGAGTCAATGACTCATTTAAAGAAGATGACAAATAGTAAATAGATATTTAGGAAGTTGGAAATTACGATTTTGCCCTTTTTAAGACTTTTGGCTTAAAACGAATCCCGAACATCTCAAACTAACCCAATGGTGATTAATAATTATTAATTGGCCCGTTAATAATTATTAACACCATTAAAACGTAATTAAATAAATAAAGCCATTAAAAGGAATTAAAATGAAATAAATTGCAAATTTCTAATTTAATAATAAATAAATGAACTTAATTACTTGAATTAAAATAAATAAATAAATAAATAAATAAAATTTTATCACAAAAATAACGGGACGTTACATTTATAGTTAGATAATAAGTAATTAACTGATTATTTGTTAATCACTTAATTGACAAATTATTAAGCCCATTATCTGTAGGTCCATGGGGTCCCTACGCTAGCCCAAATATTTTAGTCGCGCAATCAAGTAGAAGAAATGAAAATTTAAGTAAAGTGAATTACTTAAAATAGGAATATTAATTGTTCAAATATTGAGTATAATTAAATGGTAATTAATAAAAACATTATTAATTGTTTAAATAACGAGTTTATTTAAACAGGAAGTTAATAATGAAATATTATTAATTAGACATAATTAAATATTTAAATATTAAGTATATTTAAATGGTAATTAATAATTTGAAATTAATTAACAGTTATTAATTGTTCAAATAATTAATTTGAACGGAAATTGATAATTAAAATTAATTAATTAATAATAAAATATTATCAATAAAATTATTAATTAAATAATGAGTTTATTTAATGGAAATTAATAATTAAAATATTTATTATTAATTATTTAAATAATGAAAATTATTTAAATGGAAATTAATAATTAAATACAATTTGATAATATTTAGTCGGGAGAAAATATTAATATTATTAATTGTTTAAATAAAATATTTTATTTAAATGGTAATTAATATATAAATTAATTAAGTTGGACTTGTTAATTTAAGAGAAAGTTTCAAGCCCAATTGGATTAATGAACCCAATTGGAATTGGCCCAAAATAATTAATGAAATAAATTGGAATTATTTATTAATTATTAATGCTATTTTCGCCATACCATGTATTTTAGGAAGAGATAATTGTTTGAATTATATCCTAAAATAATTACATAGATTTATTTATCCAAGATAAATTAAAAGAAAAGAAAAATTATATCTTATTTATTTATGTATTTTTCGAAAATACAAGATAATGGAAAGATAATATTTTTTTTCTTTTTTGTATTTATTTCCATAGATAAATCCTAATGTGATTAGGATCCTATTTTCCTATAAATAGGAGGCTTGGGTCATTGATAAATAAGACAATTCAATTCCATAGAAAATTGGAACTCTCTCTTCTTCCTTCTCCCCCCTTTGGTCGATTTCCCTATTATTATTGGGAAGAAAATATTTTTTCTTCATCCCAATTTCTTCTTAAGTTCGATCCCACAATCAAGTTTCGTTTGATCGATCGGGATATAGCATAGAAGATCCGGTGTTGTTGAGGATTAATGCTGTAAAGAAACCTCCAACCAATTCTCCAATTTTACTCAATGTAAGTTCCAGTTTGATTTTAATTTTCGAAAATATAAGCATGAATCTACATGTTTTTCACAAATTACATGATGTTAGTAGATCCGTTATCAAATGTTAATAAATTTACTAAATAAATTTACGCTAATTTAGTAAATCATCCCTTCAGATGGATCTACTGAAATGAGGAAATGATCAATGTATGAGACAAAGGCAAAGCTTCAATATGCTTTGTCAAGTCGTATTGCATAAAGAAGCATCGATTATTTGAAGTAGTTAAATCTAACACAACTACTTGGGTTGTTAGATGCAAGGAACACAATAATGGATGTGAGTGGAAACTCCATGGCGCTTAAAGAAATGGTCTAGCAAATATCAGATTACTCAGTATAATGATAAACACACATGTATGTTCTCTACTTTAAATCAGGCCCATATTGGACTTGACACTAACCTCATTTCTATAGAGGTAGAGAGTTATGTGAAACAAGAACGTACTATAAAAATTGTCACACTGTAGGAAATCATAAGAAAAAAGTGTAAGTACACTATCAGTTATAAGAAGGTGTGAGATGGTAGAAGGAAAACATTGAAAAAGCTTTTTGGTGACCATGATCACTCATTTACGTTGTTTCCATTTTTAATGAATATTTTGAAGCAGACAAACCCTCAATCTCAGATTGTGTGGAAACATGATATGCCAGAATGCAATGATTTATTAGGCGTCACACTCACTGATGCAGCTACAAGAGGGCAACATTTAAAATTGACATGGTTTGCCAGAGCATTTAATTTGTTTACGCATGAGACGACCCGTCACTTTTAAATAAATTAAATTCAGAGAAAACAGCGGAAGTCTTTTAATTTATGAAAAATTGGCGTGGTTTTGTTTGAAAATTGGCATACCGAAAACCTGTTTACAACCTAATTTTCAAATCTAATAAAATCTCATGGACTTTAAGTCCAAATCAGGAGTTCAAATATATAATATCATAAAAACATCATCCAGAAGCTCTTATGAGCCAAAATACAACATTAAAGTCTTTGAAATTCATAAAAGTGATACATAAACTATACAATGACAAGTCCATCTCGAGGCCAGGCATCCCTCGATCACGCGAGACCACCTCCTCCTCCTCGACCTCTAGCCAAGGCATTACCTGGAAATTGGTTGTAATATCATGAGCTAACAAACTAAGCCCAGGTGAGAATAATAAGCATAAAAAGTAAAGATAGACCTCAAACTCGCATTTCGATTTGTGTCCAAGTAATCGACACTAACTTTCCTAGAATTCTCCAAAGTCTAGGTCATTTTATTTCATATTTTCTAATTGATGATACTAACTAGCACACTTGGTCTAATTGTTCATCCAATAACTTGTCATAACATGAGTAAGAAAAGTAAATCAATAAACTTTGTATAATTATAACATCTCGATTCTCTTTCTCGTCTATCATATGCATAAAAGTAATGAGTACATCCCGTAGGATACACATTCGCCATTTATGCATGGAATGAAGGTAATGTGGATTTTTACATACTATCCACCCTTATCCTTATGTATGAAGTAGTGTGGACAATTATCGTATTCCACCAGGACTTATGTATAAAAGTAGTGTGGGCAATTATCATGTCCCACCAGGATTTATGTATGAAAGTAGTGTGGGCAATTATCATGTCCCACCAGTACTTATGCATGAAAGTAGTGTGAGCAATTATCATGTCCCACCAGTACTTATGCATGAAAGTAGTGTAGACTTTCTCATATTCCACCATTAACCTTTCGTTTTTCTTTCTCACTTTCTTTTCTTTTCAATAATGCGAGATGTTATGCATATGCTTGCATATGCTTGCAAAAGTAAATAAAGTAAACGTAAATGATGAAACAACTGAAATATGCATAAAGTAAATGAGTAAAGTAAAGACATAAAGTAAAGGACAGATAAGAATTCTCGAACGAACGATTTATAAATCGAACTCCGGTATCAATAATAATAAAAGTAAGAACATAACATAACGATTAACCTAAACCTCCAAGGATTCTAAACTTCCAATAATTCGAGGTTTTATTAACCGTTCTAAAAACAAACTTGGATCTTTTGACTTCTAATGACCCAATCTTAGTTTCGAATCGAATCTAACTTAGAGTCTTCTAAGATTCAAAGTCTTTATCGAGAACTTCTAAGTTCTCACTTAAAGGATTAACTCTTAATCCTAAGGGCACTAACTCACATCCTTCTAATCTTAGATTCGGATTCTAATCTTAGTTCCAAACTCTTCAAACCATCATACTTGTCCGATTTCTATAATTACTTTAAATACTAACTATTCTCACCTTAATAAAAGTGAAGACTTTGCTTCTAAACACCGGAAGAGCAATCAACCACGCGGTTCGAAAACACCTACAAACGAATTATATCGTACAATCAATAACTTTACCAACTATCGATCAAACAACTACTAAACATACAAAGTAACGAAAACCCAACAAAATCCACAAAGAGGCCCACGGCCCTAGCCTCAAAATTTGGGTTTTGGATTTGGTTTTCCGGCTTTTTGGCAATTTAAATACATTTCGAGTTGGTTTTAAGCAAATTCGATAATCCCGATTTCAATGGGTATTGATGATTAGGGTTTTCGAACAATAAGCCCTTTCCTGAATTGAATTTAAATAAACATTCATTCATTAATTTCTAACCCAAAATCAAACCCAAAAGGGTAAATTTCAAACGGAAAGGGTTTCGACTGAAAGTCGGTTTTAGGGTTATGGGATAGTTTCCAAAAACACATAAAACTACTCCCGAATTGACAAACACCGAGTTTCACGGCAAGAAATCGAAAGAAAACAATGAAAACTCCATTAAAACACTATTTGGAGCTTAGGGTTTCAAGGGAAACTTACCGAGAACTCCTTGGATCTCGAGAGAAACGGACGATGGCTAGGTGGAAAAGGATCGTAGGATCGATACCTTTCCAATGGACCCGGAATGAAGTCGATCGGGCAAGAAATAAACAAAAACCAAAATCTCACTTTGGTCTCTTGATGCTCACGGCTTGGAGGCAAGAAAAATGAAGAGATTTGTGGTCAATTTGAGTCAATGGTGATTTTAAAGAAGATGACCAATAGTGATTTTAGATATTTTGCAAATTGGGTAATTACAACTTTGCCCTTTTATGACTTTTGGCTTAAAACGAATCCCGAACATCTCAAACTATCCCAATGGTGATTAATAATTATTAATTGGCCCGTTAATAATTATTAATACCATTAAAACGTATTTAAATAAATAAAGCCATTAAAATGAAATAAAATGAAATAAATTACTAAATTCTAATTTAATAATAAATAAATGAATTTTAATTACTCAAATTAAAATAAAATAAATAAAAGTTTTTTTTTTATCATAAAATAACGGGACGTTACAACGCATCTTCCTCCCGACGCTGATGATGTAGCGATCCAGAGATATGCTCGCGCATACATTCTTTCATTGATTGGGGGCGTGCTTTTGCCAGACAAATCTTGCACCCTTGTGCATATGATGTATCTACCTCTATCGGCAGATTTTGAGACGACAAGTAGATACAATTGGGGTGGAGCGTGTCTTGTATGGATGTATAGAGAGTTGTGCAATACAACCTGACGTCAGACGATGGAGATTGCTGGCCCGTTAGTACTACTTAAGGTATAGGTTTGGGATAGATTCCCGTGTATTGTACCGCGTCGATTGAGTCAGGTGGCATTAGAGGATCAGCCATTGGATATTTGATATGTTTACATTAAATCCCTTATTGACTACTAATTTATTTAAATTTGCATACATATACTTATTATACATTCAATTGTAGGTGGCAGGATGACCTTTGTACCACAGATTCTTCGACACATGTACTGGTGTAATATTGTTACATGTTGGATCAATTACAATAAGATTAAGTTAGACTATTTAACATTTGTATTCATATACATATTTAGTTCATTTTAATGTATTAAATTTTTTATTTTTATAGATTGAGTGAGACCATATCGGGACATTATGCCATCTTTACCTGCATATTGTCTTAAAGGGCATGAAATCTGGCGGACTCGAAGTCCCTCATCTGTTTCTTTGTAGAAGAGTAGCATTTTCCAGATCGAGTCATGAGGCAGTTTGGCATGATCTAGCTGACTCCTATTGCTTGCTTTACCGACCTCACATTCCATGGATATGATCTATGTGGACGTCACACGAATAATTGGAGCAATAATTGGTCTATTGGGATGCTCGCATGGGTCATATTATTGACGGTCAAATGGTCGATGCGTACACCACTGTTGAGCATGGATACTTCTTGTGGTACTTTACGATTACAAGACTCTTCATTACTCAGTACGAGGCGTCATTATCCCAAGTGGTAAATGTTATTAATTTGAATTATTTCAATAAATTAACTTATTTGATTGATATAATATAATTATTATATTATTGTTGCTTTTAGAACGAGGCTGTACAAACTCTAGAGGACCTTGTTTTACGCACAATTACAATGGATTCATTAGGGTATTTGAGGACTTATCAGGTACGACAATAGAATGGTCACGAACATGCTCCTCACCGAGGTCGTTCACGTGCAAGAAGAAATGATGCTCCTGCACCTGCGCAACCTGAGGATCATGATTTGGATCCTACAGATTTTGGTTTACTATTGATACGCACCCTCTTTCTACCCCCATCAGGTGTGGGATCGTCTATATTTACACATTTATTAGATGCGGGTCCCTCTAGCACACCATTTACCCTGACACAATCACATTCATTAGGTGTGGGTCCCTCTAGTATGCCATTTACCCCTACGTATTGTATGATTCCTACAACTGACTCATCATTCACATATTTCTAGCAACATGCTCGATATGAGGCAGATCTACCGCATATTGAGGCAGATGCACCTTATATTGAGCCAGATGATATTGAGGCGGATGCATCTCATATTGAGCCAGATGAATCACAGACTGGTGAGCGACCTCGTACTCTAGGGCGAGGAGCTCGTGGACAGAACATACCTCCCCGTCCAGCACGTAACCGTCAAATACCTCCATGTGGGACCAAGGGCCATCGTTAGTTGTTTTGATTACTAGTTTTTGTACACGTAGTTGAAGACGAGTTTTGTATTTTTTATGACATTTATCATTTTAGCTCTCCATTTCACATTTTAAAAAGGTTAAAAAATAAAATGAAGGATTTTTTGTTAAAATAAATAAATAAATTTTGAAAACGGGTTTTGTTTTTATTATGACCTAGCTTTCCATATTCATAAAAAGGTTGGTTTTATTAAAATATATATATATATATATATATATATATATATATATAATGAAAACAGGTCTTGAAGACCTGTCTTCAAGTAATTTTTTTTTCTTCATAAAAACGAGTTTTATATATATCTTGAAAACGGGTCTTGAAGACCCGTCTTCAGGTAATTGTTTTTTACATAAAGACGGGGGTTTCAAGACTTGTCTTCGCCACATGGCAAATAAGATAGGTTTTCAAAACCCGTTTTTAAAGCCACGTGTCAAAAAGACGTTTCAACCCCAGATTTAAAAAAAGATATTTTACAAAATACTTCAAACATTTGGACATATACTTAATTATTTGTAAAAATGAGGCTAAGTTGCAAAAAAGTCCTTGACTGCTAGCAATCATAATTTAAAATATATAAATGCTACTTAACGAGAAGCTTCTAGTTTAGGTAAGAAGAAAATATTTTGTTTTTTGATGGAGTGCATGATAGATGGAAATTGTAGATTTCTTGGAAAGGAAAACAAAATTCTCAAGTTTGAAGGCGGAGAATTGCATAAACTGTTAGGAATGGTGTCCTAGAACTTGTAATTATTTAATTATAATAATTTATTTCGAATAAATTAAATAAATAAACATAAGTTCTTTATATTATCTAGATTGATTCAATTGACGATATTAGGAATATATGGAAATATATTAATATCAAACATTCAAATAGTAAACCCTAAGTTACTCTTATGAAATCATGACTTAGTATGTGAGTCATACGAGAGGATTAAAGTCGAGATGAGTAACTTAAAAGTTTCTACAGTAAATGGATAACGTTTGGGAACCTTATCCTGGTAACACTGTTGATAGCTTCGCATTTTGTTTATAGACAAATGATCTAATCCTGATCATTCATGTAAGAGACATGAAATGGAAGTATCATATGCAATATTGATTGTATAAGACAGGACCATGATGTTCGATCAAATTTCTCATTAGTACCGTTTACGAGAAATGATCGAATATCAAACTAAGTTTATCAACCGTGATAGATCTCAATCCTGAGTGAAATGTGAACTCCTATTTATGGAGTTATGTTCTTTGATTCACATGGTTGAGAGCGATCTGTAAGAACGCTCAATACACTCCTGTTTTGGGAACATAGCTAGATAAGTAGCTGGGAACGCATCTTCACGAGATGGAATTCATGACTTTCCTATAAATTAACGGTATCAGTGCGATACCTAAACATTTTAGGAACTTTAGGAAACTCCCTTGATGTACTGATTCGAGACATGAACAAGTGGCGCCACGACTTCTATTGATCACAGAAGTATATTATCTCTAGTTCGACTAAAGATAATGTTCATTGGAGAATCAGCGGGAACACAAGGATAAAACGGTAATTACAGGGGCAAAACGGTAAATTTATCCGCCTGTAATTATGAGGGTTCTACGTGAAGGATATATCACAGATATAAATAAAGATAAACTAAATGGACATAACTCATCTATAGTGAGGGGAGTTCAGCTATGAATCTATAGTGGAATTATTCATAGTTAGATAATAAGCAATTAACTGATTATGAGTTAATCACTTAATTGACTAATTATTAAGCCCATGATCTATAGGTCCATCGGGTCCCTATGCTAGCCCAAATATCGTAGTCGCGAAATCAAATAGAAGAAATGGAAAGTTTAAGTAAAGTGAATTACTTAAATAGGCAATATTAATTGTTTAAATATTGAGTATATTTAAACGATAATTAATATAAAAATTATTAATTGTTTAAGTAATGATTTTATTTAAACAAAAAATTAATAATGAAATATTATTAATTAGACATTATTAATTATTTAAATATTGAGTATATTTAAATGGTAATTAATAATTTGAAATTAATTGACAATTATTTATTAATTTAGAAATTGATATAAGATTACATGGAAAATATATTCTTTATTTTTTCCATATAATTAAAAGATAATTATTTTAAAACAAGTATTTATGGAAATATTAAGGAGATAATATTTACTCCATAAATACCCATGCCCATGCCTACACCATGGAGGAGAGAGAAAGTTGAAGCCTCAAGTTCTACAATGGAAGATTTAAATTAAGTTGTAATTTTAATTTTCCGTTTTAGAAATAGTGCCAAGAATACCGGTCAATTTAGCTATTTATTATTTAAATTGTTTATATGTATGATATAATTGTTTTAAATAATATTCATGCATAAAAGTATGTCATGTAGAAAATCCCACCATAGGTTGTATGATTTTAATTAATTATACATACATGCATCATGATATAATATGTGTTATTATATGCTAATGTATGTGAAGCATGCTATAATTTTATTATATAAATGTTATTATCGAAAATTATGTAATTATATTCTAATTGTTTTAGAATTAAAAGCATGCTTATTTAGTTAAAATTCAAAAGTTAAATCTAGTTTAAAAGTTGAATAGAAACTAAATGAATTATTTGTAATATGGAATTATTGTTTAAACAATTGGGCCAAAATCCATATAAGATAAACAAATAGAAACTTTTAATTAAGGGTTAATTAAAAAAAATTAATAATTGAGATTAATTGAATTGAATGGATCTCCAGCAGAAAGCTCGCTGAGCGATGAGGTTTCATAAACTTCCCTTAACACAGAGCGCCTCTAACAGGGAGCGATCTGGGAGAAAAGTTCAAATTAATAAATCGATATTATTAAGACGGCTCATAATGTGATTAGTTTTAATTAGGAAAACTTGAACAATCACTTTTATAAAATTAATCTAACCAATTTAAGAGTTAAAGTTGATTAGGTTAATTAAAACACTATAAGAAAAGTGACATTAGGACACACTAGAGATTTTAATAGGTGACGACTGGGTAAAAAACGGAGAAATATTTCACTTTCCCGTCCTCTTTTCTTAAAAAGATCCGCTCGTTTTTTGCGTCTCAGTTTTTTTCCCAAGTTTTTTTCTCCTTTTTTATTCTCACTCTCAATTACCTTCTCGCTCGAAGACCACACAAAATAAGCCCTAGATACGAAAACCATCTCACTCTCGCTCAATCGCTCAGATCTCGCGCTCTCTGTCTCTCTCGCTCGTAAGATCTCGCTCTCAGTTCTCTATTGCTTTGGAAACTCCTTCATTAACTCTCAAATCGTTATTGTTCTTACTCTAATGATCTTTTATTCAGGTGAAAAAATATTCATAGAAGAGAAACACACCATTGACGTTTCAGTAAATGAAAAAGTCATCTTTCTGCATTGTTTGTAATTTTTTTCATTGTTTGTTACTTTTTTAGAGGATAAAATTGAGGAAATCGTTCTTGCTCTCTTTCGAACTCCACTAATTTGTTGAGAATCTGCATTACCAAATTAGGAATTAAAGAGGCAAAAATAAATCTTTGGGCAAAACACTCTTCTAAATTCTTCAGGCCAAGTGTACAAGTCTTAATCGAGTTTTTATTTTTGTTCTTTTTTTTTAAGAATATCTAATTGAATGTGATTTTGTTCTTTTCCCTTCTTACCACGATCCAAACTTCTAACTCAAAGGATTTTGATAAGATTTCAAAATGTCCATATATTAATTAAGGAATGATTTTTCTTAAACGTATGCTTCTGTCAAAACGATTTGGGTATGGGCTGCTCTCTCCATTTTTAATTGATATTTTATTTCCATGTTCTGATTTTTCATCAACTTGATTCATATATTTTTTTGAGTTTTATTTATTTCTATCCTGGGTTGTTTAACACATGATTGCTTGATAATTGTTGTAGCTTTACTAATTGTATCTTTTAACATCTCTAACTCACATTTGTTAAAACCTTTATGTGTAGTTTCTCAAGCTAGAATGCTCTAGGCTTCTTGCACATGAATTTCAAATATAATATTGGAAGACTCATGGAACCCAACAAATATAGATAATTAAAATTAACAAAATAGGAAACGACATTGAAATTTAGTATGCTTTCTTGCTTTTGTGGGTGACATTGTATGGTTGTCGATGATCAGGGTCTGGCTTGTGCTTCGGGCATTTAAGTTCCTTTTTGTGGACAACTTTTCTCTATTATTAATATAATGACCTTAAATTTTAATAGTTGTAGTAGTAAAAATTTATTAACCTATACTATCTGGAATAATGAATATTACGTCATTGGATTTGTGAAAAGTTGGGGTAGTAAAAGACTAGATTAGATTTCTACACGTCGCATCAAGTGTTTAGGTGATTATTTAACTTTTTTTTTTGAAGAAACGTTTGATTTATTTGAATTTATAGTGTAAGCAATCGTAGTTTGGTTGATGTATATGGAAGGCATTTGGATATTACAATTTATATATAGCTATGAACCAATTAGCATTTATGTTTTCCTCATGTTTATTCTACTTGCTATGTGGTTGTTTGATAAATTCTTAGTCATTTATTTTACATTTTTATCAAAATTTGAAGGAAGTCAACTACATTATATTGGACAAGCTTGTCGCTACTAGATTTGGGGATCAACTTGTTGTATTTGTCACCCACAGGTTTGTATGAGAAGAGTATCTTTTTTATTAATGATTATTTGAAGACTTGGTTACTACTTTTACATATCTATATTGTGTTTACTTGAGATTGATTTGATAATTTTCAAACCTCCTCCTTTCTCATCCTCTTGATATCGTTACTTTGCTTTATCTATTGCTTTTTTTTTATGTCAAATGACATTTTGTGTGCTTTATATAACAAATCTATCATTTTTTAATGAAGTTCTTCAAGTTATATAATTAACTTACTTTTCTAATAGGTTGGATATCATAAAATAGTTAGCTGCTTGGACATACATTGACTACTTAAGCAATGTTTTTATACTTTATTGTCATGCTTTCCTAATAGGTCAGGTTCAAGTTTAGTTCTTATCTTTATTGAAGTGCTTTGTTGTTGTTGTTTTTTTTTTATTTTATTTACGAGCAAATTTATTAAAATATCATTGAAGTTAATCAAAAAAAAAAATTTTCATGCTAATAAGGTGTTCAAGGCATGGTGGAAGAGAGTATCCCAAACAAATAAGGCCAACCGGCTTGTTAGGTATGGTGTTTTGGTGGTTAAAATTCAATATGAAATTTTGATAAGAGTGTTTTATGGCATGATATTAAACAATGTGCGTTAGTGAAATTGTTTTTGATAGGTTGGCCTCAATATGTTTGTGTTTATGTGATAAAAATGTCATGAGATCTATTTATTGAAATATAATAATTATTTGTTGTATTGCTTTTTATTAATTGTGTTGTTATTGATTAAATATGTAGTACTATATAAGGATAGAATGTGCAACTTTGGTACTTCATGTATGTATCACCACCCTCAGCAGGAAAACAACTTGGTTTTTAACTGCTATGATTTTGTTTGGTAATTAATGTTACTTAATGTTTTTATTTGGGTTCTGTTTTCTTTGGATATCAAAACAAATTAAAGGGTTATCGACTAAGAGAAACTTCAAAAGCTACAACAAGAGTGAGTTTTGATTTTGGAAAAATGTTTGTGTTGTTTACAATTAATGTTTCTCTTTTTCTATTGTGTTTAGGGAGGAGGAACTTCAATTGCAAAAACGTAGAAAAAGGAAAATAAGAGGCAATTCACCGTTGACGTTTTGAGATGATTTTGAGAATGAAAGCGACGTGGATGATGAAAATAGTTAGTATTTTCTTGATGATTTTGGAGTTGTTTTGTTTTATTTAACTTTTATGTACATCTAACTGTAATTAATATACTTCATGTTCGTATGTTTTGTTTCTGTTGCATTATATTATAGCTTAAAGGAAAATTGATTATGTTTCTGAAACTGACCGTTTTCTTTTTTGAACATTTAGAAATATATTATTACAAACAAAATTAAGAAAAGTATTGACTAGACGAATCTTAATCATCCCTTTTTCATTCTTAATATCCACTTTTGGTTGTGTTTTAAAGATGATTGAGCAGAGCCAAAACTACTCATTTCTCCTTTTGACAAATCAACTTCATTTTGTCTATGTTTTCTCGATTAAAAAAGTTGAAATTTGTGAATTAAGATTCGGCAATGGAGTTCTTATTATGTCGAAGAAATCTTTGATGATCCCATTGAGCTTGAAATCCACCTTAATATATTAAGATGCCTCGTGGATTCTCCTTCTTTAATCAACCACAATGCTTTCTCCTCTTCATTGTCTTCTTCATTTTCACCCTCTTTGCTTTCATTTCCTCGAAACAAGTAAGTTTTTTTTGTCCCATTTCCTGTTTCTGCTTCTTTTTTCTTATATGATTGAATATTTTTTTTTTTGGAATAAACTTATATTTTGTTTCTACCTGCTACTGTATGGCTTCACGTAAATTCATATTAGAGACATGGTGTTTGTTAATTTGCTACTGTATGGCTTCACTTTAGTCTTGTAGGATCATAAGGTATTTAGCATTTGCAAGCTATCCACACAACTTGTGAACTATCATCAATCAATCTATATGTTAATCTATAATCTTTTGAATCACTCTTCAAAGACTATGTAGGTTTTTTTTTTTCAAATCATGTGTCCATGAAATGATTATTTTCCCTACCAGATCTTCAATTTCAACTTCTTTATATTTCTGTGTGGAATCTACTGCTGTATAAACGTTTCTAGAAGAGAATTTTGTACTTTATGTTGCTTACTGATTGTTTTTCTTTACTGTCATTTGATCTTTCTATCCTCTATCTTAGTCTCAAATTCTAATTACTTGTTTACTCTCTCTACTTATTAGGTGCTTTGATTTTGTTCCAAAAATGAACACTATAAGAATTTTGGCATTAGGTGATCATTAAATATTTTTAATTTTTAATTGATGCAGACCCATAAAAGTGGTCTTGCTATTATAAATTTATATAACAAACTACTTATCCTATTGATTATACCTTGCCTCCATGTTAAAAGATTGAAATAAAGAAAAGGAAATGCTAGAGTTGCAACAATTGTGGACGTATGAATAAATGTATTTGTTTTTTATTTCAATTAATTTGTGCTTGATGACTATCCAATGTTCCTTAAGGGTCTTTGAGTTTAACTTTTTAAAACTTATAATTTCATCTATTTTTTATCCTTTTGAGGCCAATTCTTGACACTAGGGACTTAACTAAAATCTCACCATTATTTATTTCTCTTCTTTATGGTATGATACATTGGATCAAGAAAGAAGTTTATATGGAGATCTTGTTTGTGGTCTGATTGACCTTTCTTTTTTATATATAAATTTATTTTAGGTCTTGTATACCTTATGTTGCACAGTTTCAATAACCTTTCCCTGTTTGTAAATCAAGATTTATCTAATAAGGTAGTGTTTCTGTTCATTTGCTCTGGTATATATTTTAAATTAGTGAGTAAATGTTTGATTTTATTCTATAAGAAGACAAATTAAATTATTAGTATCAATATTTTTTATTTGGTTTTCTTGTTGCGTTGTTTCAGATGTGAGATCAACACCTTTTATGGCTAGGATGGTCATGATCTATCATAGTATGGATGCTACTTTCTCTTTCAATTGGTCTAAATTAGTCATAGGGATGCCCAAGATCGAGTTTCTACGAGGGAGAGAAAATGAAGATTCTTTGAGTTTAAAACTATTCAGAGTATAAGGTTTGTCTTCCTATAGTAATCATCTCTCTTTTTGAAGTAATTTCAAAATCTTATTCTCCTTCAAGGTCTTTGATTTTCTATATCGTCCATATGTTTGTTTCGATTCAGTTTGTCTAAAATTTTATTGTTTTTTAGTGTTTTTAATTTGGGGATAAATATTTTCAATACATTTTGAAATTATATTCAAGAATTTAACTTTTGTTTTGTTAAGCCTGCTTAATTGGAAATTAAATGCTTGTGGATGGACTGTTTTCTTTATAAAATTTGGACACGTTATAAAACACAAATTTTTTTGTTGTTCTCGAAGAATGTTGTTTAATGTATGCATCATGGAGAGAAGTAAGCTAGCCATACATATATTATAGAATCAAACATATTAGTTTATTTTTCTCTTTTTTTTCCATATTTTCCTAGCGAGAAGTTTAATCATCATGTGTGGACTAATGAGGATTAGATACATACATGCTTACAGGAAAACAAGTTGGAGAATGGACAAAGTCAGTAATTTTAAAAATAATAATCAAATTCATGTATCCTCATTGATTTGTATTTAATTGCATGTAACATAACTTATTTTTAATCAAACTACACAAATGGTATTTGTACATATTTTGAGATCTCCAATGCAAGTTTCATCTATTAAAGTGAATAAATTGGTAAAATTAGTTCATAGACTTTCACTGATACTCAAGCATTCATATTCAATGAATGATTGGATTATGCTTCTTTCCAAGTGTTAGCTCAAGTTCAAGTAATTTTTGTTTTTATTTTCATCAAAAATTAAACCTTTGGATTCGAAATTTAATACCTAGTAATTCTTTTATCATATTGAAATTGAATATGAGTTGAGTTGATAGTTGGTGTTGATAAGTAAAGATCAGTCTCTTACATTTAGGTTTTGGTTAATTTGATTGGTTATTTTGGGTTAGGTTAATTTGATTGTGTGACTTTTGGAATTGGGATTAAGATTACACTGAGAGTGGAAATTTTTTTTACAGTCACTAGGTATTTGATACTAGGTTTGGGAGGATTCTTTTTCAGTGTCCTTTTTCCCCTCTTCCCTCAAGTAGTACGTTAATGAATTCATGGTATTAGAAGAAGATTGATACAAACTGTGAAAAAGATTTCCTTTTTATTGATCTATTTTTAACAGCTAGCTATGGTTTTTTTATAATGTTCTTAAATTTCTTTGTTAACAGCTATGTTTTTTTTTTATTGTAAGGGGTCTTGAGTAGAAGTACTTGCTTGAAGCTTTCATTTTTCTTATGCCCTTCTAGCTTCTTCTTTGTCCAATGTCTATTTGGAGGGAGAAATTTTAGCATAAGCTTTACGTTATGGACTCATTTTGTTTCTGTCAGGTATGAGATTTACTTGGAAGATATTCTGATCTCATGGATGGTTTCAATAATTTTTTGCCGAGATGTGAGCGGAATGGTAATGGTTTAGAATTTACAACTATAACTACTTTGGTTTTGTATTGTTTACAAATTACAATAAAGCTGATCAAATATCACTGTGCAGTTATATTGCATTTCTTGTTAAGAATTCACTGGATATATACTTGAGAGAAATGTAGTAACTAGTAAGCTTCAAGGGTTTATGGTATGAAGGGTTTTTTATTAATAGATTTAGAGTTTAAAGAGAATGGTTATTTAATTTTCTTAGATTATTATTTTTTTTGATATATTCTTTTCATTTTTTTAATTGATTCGCTTACTTATTAAGTAGAAAAGAGCACTTTTATTTATTTATTGATTTCTTTACTTATAGAGAACAATAATCTGAGTTATCGGTCATTTTTTTTAATTGTTTCACATGATTGTCTTTTTTTTTCAAGTGGTTAATTGCTTAAAACGAAGTAAGAAGCAAAGAATGGCTGCAATGAATAGAGGGGTTAAGATCAATTTTGGTTAAGTCTACATTCATCCTTGTTTGTTAAAATCTTATCTCCAACTATTGTTTGCAAGAAAATACACTAGTCACTCTAACATTGGCTCAATGATCTGTTGTAGGTGGCTTCGGTTTGTAAAGAAATGGTAAGATAATTGTTGTATTTAAGATTTTTTTATACTAGTACTTGGCTACTTATAATTTAGCCTTATATTTAATTGAGGATGTTATTTGAAATTTATTATTCCCTCCATCTTTTTCCTTATTTTCAAATGCACTAGCTTTTATGGAGTTTTGTATGATCAGTTATTTTCTATCAAACATTTGTAGCCTTCAATCTTTTTTTGGTTTTCATGTATCTTTATTTTGCTTCATGATATCAATGTTGACAAGTTTTTTAGTTGCATATTTCATATGATGCAAATGATTTAAATGGGTCACATTCTTTCCGATTGCATCTAATGGACTCAAACATAGTCTTTGAGGTATCATTGGTGACCTTCAGGATGATGAGGAACATGCTTACAGGAAGACTCGATTGAGAGTGAAGATGTTCAAGGGAAGAATGTTTTGATAAATTTCTGGGTGAGATAGCGATAGTCCATTTAGTTTTGTAAACGCTCACATTGAAATTCATTGCTTGGCATCTTCATATTTGCTTTTTGTTTTATTTGAAATCGTCTCACATGAATTATATATTCCCTTTGCTTGTCATTTTCCTTTTGCAGTTTGGTTTCATGCTTAGTAGAGCATTGATTTTAAGCCATTTTGTTTAAATATAGGTGATCATCTCAGCTTGAATGCCTCTGATTTAGATGGTTTTTATACTAAACCATTCTCTGAAAATATGATTCTTTTTTTTTTTACTTGTGTTGTTTTCTTATGATTCATAGTAATTATTAGATATATTACCTACAGAAATTGATATGGAAGGGATTAGTTTTTTGGTCTATTAAACTCTCTAAAAGCATGTGTTCTTCATTTTTTCAGCTTTGGATTAATGATGTTTGAACATTTTTATCCTTACTTGCAGCTTTGGAAGCAGTGGAACAACGGTTTTGTTGGTATGGTTAGTTGTTCAATGGCTTTTTGTGGAGGTTTAGAAATTCTTGTGTATATTCTAGTTTTTGAAAAGCATCATTTGTAATATTGTACTCTAAATTTGTGACGTATTCTTGTTATATATTGTATATAAAGTTTGTGGGTTATTCTTGTAATGACCATGTATTTACTCTTTATTATGTTGATTGATCAATATAAGGTTCATGGGTATCAAAAAGTCACTAAATGGTGATATTATTAAAATTATAATAGGTGACGGGTAAAAGCAGGTAAAACGGGTAAAACCTTGCTGACGGGGTAAAACGGGTCACCCATTCGAATGGGTGACGCTTTTTGGCGTCACCCATTCGAATGGGTGACGTTTTTTGCGTCACCCATTCGAATGGGTGACGTTTTTTGGCGTCACCCATTCGAATGGGTGACGTTTTTTGCGTCACCCATTCGAATAGGTGACCCGTTTTTGACGTCACCCATTCGAATAGGTGACGTTTTTTGCGTCACCCATTCGAATAGGTGACCGTTTTGGCGTCACCCATTCGAATGGGTGACGTTTTTGCGTCACCCATTCAAATGGGTGACGTTTTTTAGCGTCACCCATTCGAATGGGTGACGTTTTTTTGGCGTCACCCATTCGAATAGGTGACGCTTTTTTTAGACGTCACCTATTCGAATAGGTGACATCGCCAGGTGACGCCTGAAAGCGTCACCTATTCGAATAGGTGACGCCAAAAAAACGTCACCTATTCCAAAATTTCTTATAGTGAAACTTGGATTAATGAATTAGCCTGAATTAGTTTAAGTTATGAAACCCTAACTTAAAATATTAAGTTGGAGAAGGAAACATGTCAATGTATCCTATGGTCTCCACTAATGGGCTCGAAACGTGAGATTTATACATGACCTCTGTAACAATGCTGCAGGTGTTCATTCCCATAGGAAGGTTTATTGTATAAATCAATATCAAGTTGGGTCTCCCGAAAGGGATAAAGAATTTTAAATGCGATTGAAGACTGAATCTACACTTCATAGACACTCTTCAATTTTTATTTAAAAGACTAAATTAGTGGGTTACACTTAAAAAGAAATTTGATAAAGTTTGTTATCAAAATTCTTGACCAAACACACGGTAAACAATGACATAGGAATATGAGTTATTCTGGAGTTGTCAATTGTTCGAGTGGCATCTCGTTTTAATGATGGTAACTGACCTATCATTCGATGGCACTTCACTGGTATCATTAAAATATCGTGACATAGTAACATGTTTTAGGGCTTTTCTGTTCATTAATATGTTCGCATTCATGCATCATATTTAATTATATGTCGAAACTTTGAGTATTTGAATGTTGAATGCATGTTAGATTATTAAGATAAAGTTTATTTAAATTTCAGTAATATAACATATGTTTTAGTCACTATACTTGGAAAGAACAAACTGAACTATGAGAACTGTGTTTCCTAGAAAAGGAAATAAATAATTTAAGTAAAGCAGTTTACTTAAATAAACAGACAATATTAATTATTTAAATGATGAGTTTATTTAAATGGAAATTAATATCATTATTATTAATTATTTAAATAATGTGTTTATTTAAATGGTAGTTAATAATAAAATATTATTGATAAATAATTATTAATTATTTAGGTAATGTGTTTACCTAAATAGAAATTAATAATTAAACATTTATTATTAATTTTAAATAATATCGATTATTTAAAAGAATACTATTAAATAACCTATTTATTATTAATTTAAATAATTTCGATTATTTAAATAGAAAATAATAAATATTTATTAATAATAAAGTACAAAAATCGGAATATAATATTTTATGATAAATATCAAGAACTAATAAATATGATTTATTAATAAGGAAGAATCTATAATTGAATTAATGAATTCAATGGATTTTGGTTCAAATTATTTGAATTATTAAATACCAAAATCGGCTCATATATAATATTTTAGGAAATAATTGTTGAATTATTTTGTCTAAAATAAATATATAAAAGAATGTTTAACCAAAGACAAATTAAACAAAGAAAAAAAATTAGTTTTTCTTATTGATTTTATGCACATAAAATCATCACGTAAGATAAATAAGAAATAAAATTTGATTTTATTCTTGGCATTTATCTTGTATTTATTTTTATAGTATTTCCTAATACAATTGGAAAAACTGTTTTCGGTATAAATACAAACGTCTTGTTATTCATTCAAAAGCTTCTAATTTCAATTTTCGAAATTGAAAACTCTTCTTCTTCCTATTTTCCTCGTAACCGATTTTACAATCGTCTAAAAGGGAAGAAAATATTCTTCTTTCCAAAACCATAGTTTTCTAGTTTAGTTTAATTATCAATTTGTTTTTATTTTGAATTACGTAATAGCTATTGGTTCTCATTTCGTATGTGTCACAACGTAATTGCGACGCGGAGCGCCAACGTCCAATTTATGAGCCTCTTCATGAAAAGCAAAAATTTGGAGTCGCCACCTGTAACGACCCGAACCCGTTAAATTCTTTAAATTCAAATGCACAGCGGAAGACTCGACTTTTAAAGAAAAACGGCGTGGGTTCGTTTAAAAATCGAATAACCAAAACCTGTTTACAACCCAAATTTCCAGAAAAAGCGATAAATCGGGAATTTCACATACCAAAAGACATTTAGACCATAAAACATAGACATATTTTACACAAATACCCTTTCGGGCTCAAAAAGACACAAGTATGTAAAGATGGAATAATTTACAAGCATTTCAATGAATGCTAAACAAAAATGAGTTCTTAGTATTGTCCATACACCATCTCGATCAGTCACGCGGCTCCACCTCCTCTACTACGCTTCTTAGCTTGAGGTTTACCTGAAAATTGTAAGTGTAGCACCATTAGCATAACATGCTAGTGAGAGTAAAACGAAAGCAAGTAATCCTATGAACTAAATTTCATACCAGAAATCGTGTCCAAAGGCCTAAATGCTCATTACTACCCATATCCACACTTCCAATTTCCATACAAACAAACGAAAATAACATACTACCCGTACTCGTCATTCGATACCTTAAGATAGAAACAAAGATTTAAAGTAAAGCACAATCATCACTAAGTCTTACTACACAATTCTAAGGAATATGTAAATGTAACATTAACTACTTTTATTACCAAACAAGTTTCATCGTAACGGATTTACTGTATGGATCATCATCAACATACTAGCCCGTACGGTATTACCATATCACAATCATCGTATCGGGTATACCATATGGATCAAAATCACATACTAAGCCCGTACGGTATTACCATATCACAATCATCCTATCGAGTATACCATATGGATCAAAATCACATACTAAGCCCGTACGGTATTACCATATCACAATCATCGTATCGAGTATACCATATGGATCAAAATCACATACTAAGCCCGTACGGTATTACCATATCACAATCATCGTATAGGGTATACCATATGGATAAATATCACATACTAAGCCCGTACGGTATTACCATATCACAATCATCGTATCGGGTATACCATATGGATAAATATCACATACTAAGCCCGTACGGTATTACCATATCACAAGCATCGTATCGGGTATACCATATGGATAAATATCACATACTAAGCCTGTACGGTATTACCATATCACAACCATCGTATCGGGTATACCATATGGATAAATATCACATACTAAGCCCGTACGGTATTACCATATCACAACCATCGTATCGGGTATACCATATGGATAAATATCACATACTAAGCCCGTACGGTATTACCATATCACAACCATCGTATCAAGACTTTCACCATTTCCCAAACTGTTAAGCTTCCTAAAAGTTAGCTAATCTCAAAGAATCCTACTAAGCTTTTACGAAGCCTAACTATCTAGATTACACGAGTTAACACTCAAGTGTATCTCTTGAGCTACTTTAACTTTCAACCACTCAAGTAACTCTCATTCCACTTTCCTCTATCATCTCCAATTCACTTTGTAACACTTTCAAACCACTCCGATGTTTCCTTTTCATCGAACTAATTATAGTTCCAAAATTCCTCCACTAACTTCCGAATTAAAGTTTCTAACCAAACTTAAATTCTAAGAAGCTAAATCTCGCTTAACTTCGATAAACAATAACATAACGAAACTTAATTCATAAAACAACTAACTTTCATTTTAAACTCACCTTAGCTTAAAGACAAGCTCCGAATAATCCGAGGTTGTAAATTCACGATCAATTCACAATCCTACAAACGAATTATTCCTAAAAACATTAATTAACCGGAAAACATTCAAACAACATCTAAACACATAAAACCACGAAAATCCCGGATTCTACCCTTATGGAGCTCTCGGCCATACTAGGGAAAATAGGGTTCGGGTTTGGTTTTCCGGCTTTTATGCATTTTAGAGGTGTTTCGGGTTTGTTTCGGATACTTTGGAGGTTTGCATAATCAATGGGTAACCGAAAATTAGGGTTTTTCATATTAATCCATTTTCGAAAAAAATTAACTAAAAAGCCAAAACATAAAGAACCTAACATCTTAAACATAGCCCAAAGAGGAAAATCACAAGGGACGTGTTTCCGGCTCAAACTCGGTTTTAGGGTTTAGAGAAAGTTTCTAAAATTGACCATAAATTGACCATAAAGACTTCCCCGAATGAAACCTTCAAGCTTTGGTGAACGAATTCGAAGATTACAACTCATAACCTCCATTAAAATACTATTCACATCAAAATTTAGAAACTTTAACATACCTTTAAGCCTCGAGAAAACGAGCGAAAATTACGTTTGGTAGGTTGGAAATGATCTACGGGCCAAGGGCTTTCCAACGAAGTAGAATCGAGACGATCTACCGAGAAATAAAGAAAAACCAAAATTTGGGGGAGGGGGTTTTGATGCTCACGGCAACAAGGAAGAAAAAGAAAGGAAATTTTATGATTTTTGCCTAAAAATTGACTTTTAAAGAGAAGGTGAATAGTAACTTTAGATATTTAACAATTTGGAAAATGACGCCTACGTCCCTCTTTTACTTTTACTTTAAAAACGAAACCCGAAGCTCTTAAACTAATCTAAAGGTGATTAATAATTATTAATTGGTCCGTTAATAATTATTAATGTCACCGAAACATATTTAAAGTATTAAAACGATTAAAAACAATTTCGGATATAAATAACTACTAAAATCGAAATTTCTGAATTTAAACTAATCTTAAAAGCTTTATTTTTAAAATAAATAAATAAATAAAATAAATAATAATAAAATAAAATAAAAATTTACCCCCAAAAGTCACGGGACGTTACACCACCAACCAAATTTAGGTGTGATTGGTCACCTAATTACTAAAAATTGTCTACGAAAAACCAGATTGGGTTCGGGAGTCATTTATGCATAGGGAAGGTACTAGCACCCTACGTCATCCATTAAAAAATGGTTACCCTAATTTTATCTTATACTATCTAATTTTAAATTATTGGTCCTTAATTAAACTAATTGGTGAAAAATTGATTTTAATTTATGAAAACAAATGTCTCATGTAAATCTTCTCTTAACATCAAGAATGATGTAAGTTCAAAGGTTAATTGAGCGGGGTTATGACCGTTAATTGAACAAGTATCGGAATTGAAAAATCCCTCACCTGGAGAAATTGAGAGCCGTTACTTCTCAAAATCCCATCATCGGGTTTGTATTTATATTTTAAAACATTTATTATTACCTTTTATTCAAAATACTCCTTTTATTTTAAAACAACAAATCTAGTATTTATTATTTAAATAAAACTATAGTTATTTCTAGGGTTTTTGTACACTTATTGAGACTTTGATAAACACATTACTCTGCCTTCACAATTGTGACGATTTCCACACATTTATCAAACTCGCAATAAACATATTACTCTTTCCCCAAAATATAATTTTATTAAGATAATTTTGGTATAATAAAAAAAATAATAGAATTTTAATGTACTAATATCACAAGCCAATTAAAAGTACCAATTATTTCAAATCAAAGTCTAAACTTGAAAATTTCATATCTCATTAATCTAAATGTGTTTTAACTTGATTCTTTTTTTTTAAATACACCTTATTGATCTATCATTGACCTATAATGTTAAAATAAATTAATTTTGTTAGACCTTATTTCTAAGTTTAAATACGATTAAGGATGCAAATTAACAATATTTTGCTGATTAGATTAAACCCCACGGATTGCACTGTTATGACAGTTTAGGCTCGGTACAAAATGGCGGTGGGCCAGATTTAATAAGAAAACAAGTGAGTAAGGAAGAAGATCGACACGGAGAAAGTGATTAACGTGAGAAACCTCCAAATGGTAAAAACTCACGGGGCCTCGCCCAGAAAAAGTCCACTAGAATCGTTAGTCGTTCAATACAAATATAAATCAAAAAGCACAAAATAAAAAGAACTCCCTTCTTTGTTTTTGTCTTTGATTTCTCCTTGCAACGACGACATCTACAATGGATTCGATCACAAGCTCCCCTTGTGACGATTTGATGCAAGAACCTCCCGTTCTTGTTTTGATCATACCACAAGCTCCTCTTTGGGATTTAGATCAAGGAACTCCCTTCCTTAATGTATGAGTAAGACGACTTCTTCCTCCCGAAGAATCAAATCACTCTCCAAGCAATTACAATATAAAATATTTGAAATACAATTCTCACAAAAAGCACTCTCACATAAATATTATAATAAGCACTATAGGCTAATAAAAGTGAGAGCAAATATAAGAAGCTTGGGTGACTCAAGCTAAAAGAAAAGGCTCCATCTTATAGGTAAAAGGCTTGAAGCTTCAAATAAGGAAAATCATGAAATGAACAGTTGCCATAAACATTATAACAATGATGACCATACATGAATATAATATCCTTATATAAATCATCAATTTGAAATTTGAACTATTTTTTTTTTACACAAAACTTAAAATCCGAAATTTAAAGGTTCGAAATTGAATTGGCTGATATTAAACAATAATAGAGTGATTGGAAAAAGTTGTCAAATTGTCTATTTAAAAAACTTCCATATACTGAATTCAATTACACAATTAAGGTCCACAATTTGCTCTAACTTCCCATAATCAAATTAACTTTCACTCAATTAAAATTCAAAATAAATTAATCAATACCAACTAAGCAATGATGAAGCAAAAGGAAATAATCCTTTAATGAAAATATGTATGCACAAAATTAAGAAATTATTAATAAGTTTTTTGTCAAAATAAAATGCCAAAATAAATATTAAATATAAAACAAATATTTCAACAAATTTTATCAATAAAAATCAGAATTCATGAAAAAGAAATCTCAATCCCGTTTTCTAAATACAAAAATTCTGCAGCATATGTATCAACTTTGAAAAATCATATCTTTTTAAATACTAATCCAAACGAGGTGATTTTTGTTGCAAAAGTTTTATTTATCAGTCTAGTTTCAAGGAAAAATAAATTGTAAACATATATATCAGAGAAATATTATCGAAAACACCCATGATTAAAAATGCTGCAGTTTTTCCCGAAACAGTAATTTCTGTTAAAACCTTTAACTTCAAAAAATCATAACTTTAAAACCAGAAATCGAAATCGATTGATTCTTTTTCCTATATCTTCGTATATCAGTCTATTTTCAAATAAAATTAACCATATGGTAAAAATCAGAACCTTAAAATCACGAATTTAGTGGAAACACAGAAGAATCATATGACTAAGAAATAATATAAAGAAGAGAAAAGAAATTACCTTTGGATGCATTGGTTTGGGAGAGAATGAGATGGAGAAATTTGATAGGTTTTCTCTCCCCAAAACTTTGAGATATGATGTCTACATTTTCTCTAATTTTCTCTCTCTTTTCCTTGTTTTTCTCTATGTTTCTACTATGACCTATTCTAAGAGTGAGGGGTCCTATTTATAGCCAAAATTAGAGATATTTAAAATAGATTGAGATAAGCTTATGATAATAGCAGATAATTCTTAGAGATTAACTCAACCTAAATCAAATAATATCTCTACAAATTTATTCAAATATATCCCAAATCATATTTATCTTTGACCATTTCAAATTAATTTAAAATTAACTTCCTTATCTCTACAATAATTAAAAAACCCAAATTTAAATAACAAATTTTAAAATAATGAAAATCAAAAATTATTTTATATTTAAAATTAAAAGCCAATTTTATTTTTGAAATAAAAATCGTCTTTATCATTTAAATTTAAAACCAAATTAAAATCTAATTATTTTTAAAATATAAAGATCAATTTTATTTTTAAGAATAAAATTATCTTTATTTTTAAAACAATCAAATTTTATTTTTTATTTCAATTTTCTTTATTTTAAAAATAAAAATTAATAAATTTGGTGTGGACAAATACGGTATCTACAGTTGCCCCCCTTTGTTCATTTTTTTTAACAAATAAAAAGTTGGACAAAGGAATAGATATAGTATTTGGAAGGCAAAAATTTATTGATTTTTTTTTTTTGAAATGAGTCTTTTAAATGGATGGGAAAGAGTGTATCTTCCTTGACATAGGATTTGGCCTTTACCAATGTTGAACTGCAGTATGGATTTGATTTTGCTGAAAAAGAATGCAACGGACTGCGTTTGACGCAGGATATGACCTCTACTGGGACTAAACCAAAAGTAGGGTTCAATTAAACGAAAAATAAACAAAATCAACGGACCTGGATAGACCCAAGCTTTGACCTATACCGGGACTAAACCAAAAGTATGGTTGATTTAACCGAAAATTAATAAAAGCGATGGACCTGGATTGACGCAGGCTTCGACCTATACCGGGACTAAACCAAAAGTAAGGTTCGATTTAACCGAAAGATAAACAAAAGCGATGGACCTGGATTGACGCAGGCTTCGACCTATACCGGGACTAAACCAAAAGTAAGGTTCGATTTAACCGAAAGATAAATAAAAGCGATGGACCTGGATTAATGCAGGCTTCGACCTATACCGGGACTAAACCAAAAGTAAGGTTCGATTTAACAGAAAGATAAATAAAAGCGATGGACCTGGATTGACGCAGGCTTCGACCTATACCGGAACTAAACCAAAAGTAAGGTTCGATTTAACCGAAAGATAAATAAAAGCGATGGACCTGGATTGACGCAGGCTTCGACCTATACCAGGACTAAACCAAAAGTAAGGTTCGATTTAACCGAAAGATAAATAAAAGCGATGGACCTGGATTGAGGCAGGCTTCGACCTATACCGGGACTAAACCAAAAGTATGGTTCGATTTAACCGAAAGATAAATAAAAGCGATGGACCTGGATTGACGCAGGCTTCGACCTATACCGGGACTAAACCAAAAGTAAGGTTCGATTTAACAGAAAGATAAATAAAAGTGATGGACCTGGATTGACGCAGGCTTCAACCTATACCGGGACTAAACCAAAAGTAAGGTTCGATTTAACCGAAAAAGTAAAGATTAATTTTGATGAGAAATGAGATTTTTGAAATTTTCAACTCAAGATCAATGGGTTGCCAAAGTCTCATGGTGAAAATAATGTGTATGATTATGAAATGATATATTTTTTTTACTTTCAATAATGTTGAAGAAAGTTGAATGTGATAAAGATGGATCTGCATGAGATGCAAGATTATTTTGGAATAATCATCAAATGATATTGAAGAGAATGAGATATGGATGCATGATGTATAGAGAAAAATGTCATGGGATGCATGATGCATGCTTGATGAACAATTTTTTTTTCAAATTTCACAAGGTATGAACACGATGAGATATGAATGCATGGTTAATCTTTTTAAAATCAATCATGTTGAGAAAAAATATGATGTGATGCACGATGACATTTTTTAATTTAAAGGATTTGAAGACAAAGAAATGAATTGAACAAATTTTTTCTTCAAATGATTTGTACACAATGAGATATGAATGTATGATGCATTTTTTAAAATGATAATGAGAAAAATGTAGTGTGAAGCATGATGCATGGTGGATGATTTTATTTAAAAGAAGCTTCAAAAGATTTTGAAGACAATGATATTGATGATTTTGCATGAAAACCTTGAGTTTTATTATGCAAATGATCGAAAAACAAGATGACGTAAGCAATGATGCAATCAACTATGGGATGCCCAAAATTTCAGATAACTTGAATGTCTTTTTTATCACATCATGCATGCAAAAAATTTGATTAACGAGTGCAAAACCATTTACAAAATTACCATACATGATTTTGCCCCAGTGTTGCAAAATGCATATCAATTTGGCTTTAGATGCGAATATCACTCAAATTATGCTCTTAAAGAATCAGTCTAATCATGCTCCTAATAATGAAAAATAATCGTGCTAAATGCAATATTTGACACACCATTAATAAGTGCAAAATCATTTACTAAATTAGCATATATGATTTTGCCCCAGTGTTGCAAAATGCATATCGGTTTGACTTTATATGCGAAAAATCACATAAATTATGCTCTTATAGAATCAGGCTAGTCATGCTCCTATTAATGAAAAATGATTGTGCAGAATACAATATCTAACACAAAATGTTGTGATGCATGCACATGTGATGAATAAAAACTCATGTTCTTTAAAACGGGAAGTGCAATATTTTTCATGTCATAAAAAATAATTCATTCTTTTGAACAAGAAGTTCATGAGTTGACTTTTCATTTAGATTATGCATGTGTCATGTAACTTATGCTTGTCATGCAAATGACCTATGAAAGTGTGTCTCATTATTGAGAAATGAAGAAGATACATGTGTGATTTTCATGGATTTTTAAAAAAAATGATATGACAGATGACCTTGAAGTCTGCTTAAGATGCATTTATTGCAACCTTTTATTTAAATGACATGAAAAATTATGACCAATGTGGTTTTATGCATGAGATGCATGTCATACGAAATTGACAAAGCAAGTGATGTATGCATGAAATGCAGTTTTTTTTTATAATGTCATGTTAATGACCTATGATATCTATCTCATTATTGAGAAAATACAAGGAATGCATGATATGATGTTATGTTTCTTTATCTTACAAATGAGGTAAACCTATGACTTGTGATTTGCCTTATTAGTGAGAAATGCATGAGATGGATGAATGATTTTTTTTTACAAATGACATGAGAAATGACCTATGGATCTGTCTCATTATTGAGAAAATACATGTATATATTTTTCTTCTTGCAAATGGCATGACAAGTGACCAATAAGAAAATGCATGCACATGAGATGCATATATGATTTTTTTTTAACAAATGATATGATGAGTGGCCGATTCAAAATGCCCTGTTATGAAGAAATTCATGTGATGCATATATGATTTTTTTACATATGAGGTTATGAATGACCTATGAGAAATGTCTTATTACAAATAAATGCATGAGATGAATGCACAATTTGAGATGATGATGATGGAATGATCTCCCTCGAAATGGACATGAGTATGCATTTATTATGATGTCAATGATGTGATATGTGTAGAAACACATAATCATGTATGAGAGAAAATGTCCATGATTAAATAATGTGCAAGAAATCTCACTATATGCATGTGAATTTATCTTTGCATGATTTTTCAACTACAATCTATTGTCAATGAGACACTTAACGTTGATTACAAGTTGGAAACAATGCAACATCACTAAAATGTATGATTGAAAATGCATGTGCTTGATGTTTCTTTTCTTTAACAATTTCAAGTTCTCATAGTCGAGCGATTCATTTATCTACCTCCGTTTTTTCAAAATTTTTTGGATCAAGATCATGAGTAAATCAAGATTAACCAATGAAGTAAAGAAAATGTCTTTTTTTTTCAATAGTTTCCATCAAGGAGAAATCATGGGTATTTGACATTCAAGAAGGAGATCTCGACCGTAGGCTTGAAAAAGAACTTGGAATGGCCTTTGAGAATTTTGGGCAAGACAATTGGATTGATTTTTAGGAATATTTGACGAAGCAATTGGATTGAGTTTTCCAGAAATTTGAGTAAGGCATTTAGAATGAAATTTTAAACAAGGCACTTGGAAAAGGCATTCTAAGGGATTTGGACTGCCCTTTTGGAAATGTTTGAAAACGTACCTAGACGGGCTTTTGAGAGGTTTAGTAAGCCACTTGGGAATCCTTCGTAAAATATCTAGACTAGCCTATCAGAGAAGTTTGATAAGCTATTTGAATTGCTTTCTAAAGTAGCAATATACTTGGATTCTTTAGCGAAGTATCTAGAATGGCTGGTCAAGGGTTCTTTGGTAAGGTACTCATGTGCTGTCTTAGATAACTATCAAGAGTAAAACAACTTGAATGTTTTACTGACCTAATCTTTGAAAGACTATTATCTAAAAATGATGATTAAGCTTAGTAAAATTATCCAAAAACATGTATTTCAGTGTATGAAAAATGTCAATTCAATCGAGGCTGCCCCAGTGTTGATTTGGTCTTATCCCCATAAAACATGTTGATTATTACATTTCAAGAGTAGGATACGACAAACTCTCACCTGAATCTTTTGGCTTTGCCCAAGTTTTTCAACAATTCTCTTTTACGATGATATATCGTGCTTCTATTTGTTAGTCCAATATTTGAAATAAACAACCCAAGCCTCATCATAAAAATTTTAAAGTTTAAAAAAAATGCAAAATATCATGCAATGTTAACCAATTTAACTTTAAAACAAGTTTCATCCCATTTAAGGTTCTCTACAGTGTGTGTGTGATCAGTCCTTCTTATTTTGTTACTTTTCAAATCAGATATGTTTATGCAAGATGGAAATTCACTTAACCTTTAATAACTCTTGAATTTTCTATTAAATTATCCTCCACTTGAGCTAAGCAATAATACTCTAGGATTATGATGATTTAAGAGAAATATCACTCAATTCTTTTCTTTATCCTTTTTTTTTAACAGTAGCTTTCACACATCCATTGCAGGGGCACCATACCCATGGTAGTTCGTCCCTTGACTATTTTATGATAGGCAAGCTCAGATTACTCAAAAGTGGCCCTAACTGATCACAATGATTGTAGCTCTTTCTGTCTCAATTCTCTCTTTTTTTTTACACATCCATTACCGAGACCTTTACCCGAAGGCGGTCTTAGCAGATCGTAATGGAGGCAATGCTTTCTGGCTCACTTTTTTTTTTCTTTACTTAGAACTCCACCCGATCTCCCTCAAATAAAACGAGCAAATTGATAATTTTCATTTTAGAGCATACCTAAGTCATCTCCTAAGTGGAACATTACCAAACTCTTGCTTTAGACAACCATTTAGAAAATCAAAAAGTCTTTCAAAACTAAATGGACCCCACATTCACATAAACGGTTCTAAAACTCCAAATAACAACACAAGTTGGACTGTGCACGAGTAAGGTGTAAAAGAAGTATAAACAAGATGAAACAAGTTTTAAACCAAATTAGAGGACACACAAAAATATTTTGCAATTTTCAAAAACTTGAAATTTCAAATGGTTCTATCATTGGCCAATAAGAATCATTATTTCATTGGAACTAGATTCTCTTAAACTTTGAGAAAATCAAAGTTAATCATCTTTTTCTTTCTCTTTTTTATATGAAATTAAAGCTCAGAAAACTCAGACACAATTCAAGATTAAACTCCAAATATTACTCTCAAAGTTCTCTAAAATAGCACATGAGTTCAAGGTTTGGCTGATGAAATTGGCTTTGACACTCAGATTTCTTGATGAGGGATAATCAGGTCATTGGTTAAATTAAAGGTTTTCTTCTGAATTATCTTCAATTGGGAATTATCCCTGATGGAGCTTGTATTTTTTTTCTTCACTTTTTCTTTTATTCATGATTCACCTTATTTACTCTTGATTTTGATCCGTTTTTTAAGAGTGCATGAATGCCAGATAAATTAGTCAAAAAATCGATGATGTCAAAAATGTACGATAAACTCACCTAAAATTTGGTGCTTCATCCAATCTTTATACCTATTCGATCACCTAAATGATTGATAATGATGAAATGCATGAAAATGCTAGTGAATGTATATGCAAATGACAGACTTTACATTATTTTTTTAAACATGATATGCTCACCTAAACTTTTGTGCTTGACTCAAAATTTAACTATTTAACCGTTCAAATGATTTTCACGATAGTAAAAGAATTGCATGAAAAATGTTTGTAGATGCACATGCAAATGTGAAGATTATTTTGTGGATTTTTTTAATTTAAAATGCATGATATGCTTACCTAAAGTGGTTTGACCTAAACTTTACATATGTGACTATCTAAATGACTTCACATGAATGATGCATGAAAAATGCTAATGCAAATACTATATTTTACATGGTGACTCTTTAAAAGATAACCTCATAAAACTTTTTTCATGCAAATCTGAACTAAAGCTCTTGTGAATGATGAAGTAATACTAGCATGTATGAAAAATGATATCTATGTGAAAGACCCTGACCCTATTATTATTCTACATGATGATGTGTAGGATGTAATACATGATTTATGCTATGATTCATGAGATTAATCTAAAGATGGTTATTTCCTATCTTTCCTATGTGAAATGCATATGAGATTAAATAAGCTAGCATGTATATGAAATGCATTATTGAAAAAAATGATGACTCTTTCTTTTCTTTTCTTTTCTTTTTTTGAGATTTTTTTTTACTTCACACAATGAATAAAACTATGAGGATCAATTTTTTTTAAATGATGATATGCAACTATAATAAAGATCTATGTCATTACAAATGAAATGCATAAGTGAAACATTGAAATGATCCAATTTTTCTTTTTTGATTTTGATTTTTTTTTAAACTATATCATGCTATATGAAATGAATCTAAACAAAGGTTTATGCCTTAGTTTTTCTATATGAATGAAGATGAATATTAGATGTAATGAAAATGTTATGCAAATGAAATTCATAAATGAAACAATGATGATCCCTTTTTTTCTTTTTTTTTTTTGTTTATTTTAAAATGTATGATAAATGAAACATGATATGAATTTTTTACACATATGCAAGTGAGTCTAAAAAGATGTGAGAAGATGATGATTTTTTATGTGATAATGTGTGAAAAAAAATGAATTCATAGTGCATGAACACCTAGAGAATAAGATTGTGTATAAAGAAATGAACATGATCTACAAGAAATAAAAAAAATGGTAAAAATATATTGTATAAAAAAAATTATTGCTAAAATAAAATTAGCAAATGGTCTAAAAGAGTTACAAAAATAATCTAAAAAATACATATAAAAAAGAATGAGGGTAATATAATGAGGGAGGGAATCCTAAAACATTAGGTTGGTGTAACGTTCCGTTATTTTGGAGTGGAAATTTTTTTTTATTATTATTTTATTTATTTTATTTAATATTGTTTATTTATTTATTTATTTCAATTCAAGTATTTAGTTTAATTATTATTTTGTAATTTCGATATTAGTATTTAATTTTGCCCAAAATTCATTTTTATCGTTTTAATGTTTATTTTTCGCTTCGGTGACATTAATAATTATTAATAGGCCAATTAATAATTATTAATCACCTTTAGATTTATTTAAGAGCTTCGGGTTTCGTTTTATAAGCTAAAAGTCATAAAAGGGCAAAACCGTAATTTCCAAACTACCAAAATATCTAAATTTACTATTCATTTATTCTTTAAATATCTCAAAATTGACAAAGCTGACATCTTTCTTCTCCTTCCCTTCTCCTTGCTGTGAGCAACTTCCACCATTGATGGATTGTTTCTTTTCTTCGTTTCTCATTCGTTTCTCGGCGGATCGTCGTGTTTTCGGTTGCGTTGGATTGGTAGGGACGAGGGCTACTGTAACGACCCGATTTTTTTCGTAAAATCCATTAAAACAAATGCGCAGCGGAAAACTTGATTTTACAGAAAAACGACATGGGTCCATTTAAAATTCGAATAATCCAAAACCTGTTTACAACCTAGTTTTCAGGAAAAGCAATAAAATTGGAATGCACAATCCAAAATATGATGAAAGTTCTAGAGAAAGTTTATAGTTCAAAAACATATACAAATTATACAAATGCTCCATCGAGCTCAAAATGAAACGAAATAAAAGTAATGAAATGTTCCAAAGCATTCAAGGATGCTTCACCCAAAACCACAAACATTCTTGTCCATTCATCGTCCTGATAGGTCACGCAGTGCCACCTCCTCTACCTCGTCCTCTACCACGAGTCTTACCTAAAAAAAAATTGTAATTGTAGCAACATTAGCATAAAAATGCTAGTGAGAGTAAAATGAAAGCAAGTAATCCTATGAACAACATTCCATGTCAGAAATTGTGTCCAAAGGCCTAGATTTCACTTTTACTACCCATTCCACATTCCAAAGTCCACATATAATCAACATACATAATAAACTTTCTCAACTTCGTGGCTCAACGAATTTTATGAATCATGGTTTTCCTCGAAAACATTCTATCATCATAAAATAAAACTCATACCAAGATACAAGTAAAAGAATGTGATATACTAAGTGCTAATAAAGTCGCAACCACACATGCTCAAATTTTCGAGTGCCATCCGTATCACCGCATGTGTAGTACTATAATAATGATAACAATAATAACACATCCATACACGCTCAAATCTTCGAATGCCACCCTTACCACAGCGTGTATAGTAACATAATAATGATAACAATAATAACACATCCATACACGCTCAAATCTTCGAATGCCACCCTTACCACAACGTGTATAGTAACATAATAATGATAACAATAATAACACATCCATACACGCTCAAATCTTCGAATGCCACCCTTACCACAGTGTGTATAGTAACATAATAATGATAACAATAATAACACATCCATACACGCTCAAATCTTCGAATGTCACCCTTACCACAGCGTTTATAGTAACATAATAATGATAACAATAATAACACATCCATACACGCTCAAATCTTCGAATGCCACCCTTACCACAGCGTGTATAGTAACATAAAGTATAACGCATCTATAACGCTCATTTCGTAGAATGCCCACCTTACCACAGCGTATATAGTGCTATATCACAAATCATCGCACCATGATACCGTATGGAGCGTATCACATACTATCATGTGCCACATCACATAACCTCGCACCATGATACCGTATGGAGCGTATCACATACTATCATGTGCCACATCACATAACCTCGCACCATGATAACGTATGGAGCGTATCACATACTATCATGTGCCACATCACATAACCTCGCACCATGATACCGTATGGAGCGTATCACATACTATCATGTGCCATATCACATAACCTCGTAGAATCCGTCAAGCTCCCTAGTAAATTAGATAAAGTTCCACTAAACTACTAAGGAACATAAACTGCTTGAATTACACGAGTCAATACTCAAGTGTAATTTCTAAGCCACTTTGACTTCCGAATCACTTTAAGTTCCTTAGTCATTCACTTTCATCTAAAGTCTCCAAAACCTTACAAGACTTCCAAACCACTCATAATTCCTCTTTTACTTCCAAAACCATAAATACATCAAAATCACTCCACTCACATCCGAGTTAAAGTCTCCAACCAAGTATAACTTCCGGAAGTTAGTTCCCCTCTTAACCTCGATAAACAATAACGTAATGAAATATAATTCATAAAATTACTAACTTCCATTTTAAACTCACCTTAGATGTGAAATCCAAGCTTCCAAGGTGCCGGAGTCAAAGTCAAACAATCGATCACCAACCTACACATCAAATACAACTAACAACCATTAATTATCCGAAAATCGAGCAAACAACATCTAAACACATAAAACGACGAAAACCCCGGATTTAACCCCTAAGGAACCCACGGTCCAACAAGGAAGATCGGGTTCGGGTTCGGTTTTCCGTCTTTTATGCACTTTTAGAGGTGACTTGGGTTGATCAAAGACACTTTGAAAGTCGAGATAACAGTGGGTCACAATATTTTAGGGTTTTACATAATAATCGATTTCCGAAAAATAAAGTAAAACGTAAAATCATAGTAAACTAAACACCCTAATCTTGGTCAAGTGAGAGAAATTAACACGGGACGGGTTTTCAACTCAAACTTGAATTTAGGGTTTAGGGAAGTTTCTAAAATCACATGAAACGACTCCCTCGATTGAAATCTTCAAGCTTCGGGGTGTGAATTTGAAGATTTCAACTCAAAACCTCCATTAAAACACTATTCACTTCAAGTTTTAGAAACTTTGTCATACCTTAAGGCCTCGAGAAAACGAGCGAAAACCTCAATTGTTAGGATGGGTAGAAAATACGTCTCGAGAGCTTTCCAACGAGCTAAGGCACGATGAAAACGGTCGAGAAACGAAGCCGGGGCGACGATTTCTTTCTCTCCTCTTTTTTTTCTCTCTAAGCTACGGGTTTGGGGGGTTTTGGGAGAGAAATATATGACCAAATTGACTTTTAAAGATGAGGAAGATGAATAGTGATTTTTTTAAGAAATTGGAAAATGACGTATACGTCCCTTTTAAAAGATTCGATTAAAAATACGAGACCCGATGATCTTAAAATAATCTAAAGGTGATTAATAATTATTAATTGGCCCATTAATAATTATTAATGTCACCGAAACTAAATTAAAGTAGTAAAAGGTTTAAAAAGGTTTTCGAATGAAAATAACTTCTACAATCGAAATTACTAAGTTTAAACTAACTAAATACTTTATTTAAAATAAATAAATAAAAAATTTACCTCCAAAAGTAACGGGACGTTACAGCTACCTATCCAACCTAGCTTTTTGAAGTTTCCCGTTCTCTAAGGGAAATCCCAAAAAGTAAGTTTTCAAAACTTTTTAGGTGGTTTTGTTCGTTTTTGATTGTAAATGAGTTTTGAAGTTGAAATCATGAATTGTTATCATGGAATTTGACGATTTTGAACCCGGATTTTCGAAAACACTATTCATCCGAAAACACTATTCATCCGAAGTTACTATTCATCCGAAAATACAAACTTGTTCTCATATTAGATATGAGTTGTAATATGTTGTGCAATTGATGAATTGTAGAGCCGATTGCTCGGTTGTTGAATTGTGAGAATCGAAGATTTGGAGAAAATCTTTTTTGGCAAAGGTGAGAATAGTTAGAATTTAAAGTAACTATAGAAAGCGAACAAGTGCGATGATTTGTAGAATCGGAAACTAAGATTAGAATCCAATCTAAGGTTAGAAGGAGTGAGTTAGTGCCTTAGGATTTGAAGTTAATCCTTTAGGCGAGAAACTTAGGATTTCTCGATGAAAGCCTCGAATCTTAGAAGATTCTAAGTTAGATTAAGTTTCGGATTTTTTTTTTTAGAATGAATCATTGGAAGTTAAAGGATCCAAGACTTTGATAAAGAACGGTTGATATATAGAACCTCGGATTATTGGAAGTTTAGAATCCTTGAAGGTTTAGGTTAATCGTTATGTTTTGATTCTTTACTTTATCAGCGGAGTTCCATCGATATATCGTTCGTTCAGGATTCTATCTATTTTTACTTATGTCCTTTACTTTATGTCTTTACTTTTGCTCATTTACTTTATGCATATTTCGGTTGCTTTATGATTTACATTTACTTTATTTACTTTTGCAAGCATATGCATAACATCTCGCATTATTGAAAAGAAAAGAAAGTGAGGAAGAAAAACGAAAGGTTAATGGTGGAATACGAGAAAGTCCACATTTCCTCCATGCATAAGTACTGGTGGGATATGTTAATTTGCCCACACTACTTCCATGCATGAGTATTGGTGGGATATGTTAATTTGCCCACACTACTTCCATGCATGAGTACCTGGTGGGATATGATAATTTGCCCACACTACTTCCATGCATCGATCTTGGTGGGATATGATAATTTGCCCACACTACTTCCATACATAAGTCTTGGTGGAATACGATAATTGTCCACACTACTTCATACATAAGGATAAGGGTGGATAGTATGTAAAAATCCACATTACCTTCATTTCATGCATAAATGGCGAATGCGTATCCTACGGGATGTTCTCATTACTTTTATGCATATGATAGATGAGAAAGAGAGTCGAGATGTTATAATTATGCAAAGTTTATTTATTTTTCTCATTTATGTTATAACAAGTTTATGGATGAATAATTAGACTAAGTGTGCTAATTAATATCATCCTTTGGGAGAATAAGAATTTGAAGTAAACCTTATATATAGTATAAGGTATATATGGAAAATGAGATATAAATGCTATATGCATTTACTAAACCTTACCAGGAATATTTGGAATGTAGTTCCACAATATTATTGAAGAATTGGTAAGTAAAAGTGGAATACTTGATTATAAACTCTTTAAATGGATGGATAGCAAAGAGTAAGTATGTTCTTGGACTCAAATCGAATGCGAGTTTGAGGTCTATTCTTACTTTTTATTCTTATTATTCTCACTGGGCTTAAGTTGTTAGCTCATGATATTACAAACATTTCAGGTAATGTTTGGGATCGTGGAAGAGGAGCTGGTGCGCGCTTGATCGAGAGGATGACGACTTCGAGATGGACTATATGTTATGTAAAAATCCATGTACATGGTTTTGTGAAATTTATATCATATTGATGATTTGTACTTTGTAATTAGCTCATAAGAGCTTATTGTCGTTGTTTTATGATTATGATCATTTTGAAACTCCTGATAGGAACTTAATGTTCCTTGTGTTTTTAGATGTCTCAATTTAAGATGTAAACAGGTTTTGGCTAGCCTATTTTCAAACATAATCACGCCAATTTTTTTAAAATAAAAGACTTCCACTGTGTATTCTAATTTAATTTATTTAAAAATGTCGGGTAGTCACAGTTGGTCAAAAGTGTTTATGAGTGCAAATTTAAGGTTCTAATGCACCTAAAGGATAAGGTCCCCAAATTATCCATCGAGACAACTCCAAATTGAAATAGTAAATGGATAACTCGAGTGAGGAAGTTCGCACATCTTATACGGAAGCCGAAGCTCCACCGAAGAAACACTACTTAGTCCTCGATCTAATCGTAAAGGGTAGAGCCAGGGTAGACGGCCCGTGAACATGTGTGTGAAATGCATGATTGATTTACAACAAATAGAACAAAAATATAAAAAATAAACAAATTTAATCAATAATAATCACAAATTAATATAAAAAAATGACCAAAAATAAAATAAAAATAAAGATAATATAAGATAAAAAAAATAAAGGCTTGACTCTCTAACAAGTCCCCAGTGGAGTCGCCAAGCTGTCACAACGCAATTGAGACGCGGAGCGCCAACGTCCAATTTATGAGCCTCTTCATGAAAAGTAAAAATTTGGAGTCGCCACCAACCAAATTTAGGTGTGATTGGTCACCTAATTACTCAAAATTGTCTACGAAAAACCAGATTGGGTTCGGGAGTCATTTATGCATAGGGAAGGTACTAGCACCCTACGTCATCCATTTAAAAATGGTTACCCTAATTTTATGTAACGACCTGAACCCGTTAAATTCTTTAAATTCAAATGCACAGCGGAAGACTCGACTTTTAAAGAAAAACGGCATGGGTTCGTTTAAAAATCGAATAGCCAAAACCTGTTTTACAACCCAAATTCCAGAAAAAGCGATAAATCGGGAATGCGTATTCCAAAAGATATTTAAATCATAAAACATAGACAATATTTACACAAATACCCTTTCGGGCTCAAAAAGACATAAGTATGTAAAGATGGAATAATTTACAAGCATTCAATGAATGCTAAACCAAAATGAGTTCTTAATATTGTCCATACACCATCTCGACTAGTCACGCGGCTCCACCTCCTCTACCACGCTTCTTAGCTCGAGGTTTACCTGAAAATTTGTAAGTGTAGCACCATTAGCATAACATGCTAGTGAGAGTAAAACGAAAGCAAGTAATCCTATGAACAAAATCTCATAACCGAAATCGTGTCCAAAGGCCTGTAATGCTTAATACTACCCACATCCACACTTCCAATTTCCATATAATCATTCGATAGTCAAATATTACCCGTAATTATCATTCAATACCATGAGATAGATATAAAGACTTAAAGTAAAGTAACATTCACTACTAAGTCTTACTACACAATTCTAAAGAATATGTAAAGGTAACATTAACTATCTTTATTACCAAACAAGTTTCATCGTATCGTGCTACTGTATGGATCAAAATCAACATACCACGTACGGTCGTACCATATCTCAAATCATCGGATATCAGGACTTTCACGACATCGGATATCAGGACTTTCACCATATCAGGTCTCAGGAATTTCACCATATAGATATCAGGAATTTCACCATATAGGTCTCAAGAATTTCACCATATAACAAATCACCGCACCATAATACGTATGGATCCGAATCAACATACTATCATGTGCCATATCACAATCATAGTACCATAGTACGTATGGATCCGAATCAACATACTACTATGTACTATATCACAATCATCATACCATGATACCGTATGGACCAAAGTCAACATACTACTATGTATCATATCGCAAACCCTCGCACCATGATACGTATGGATCCGAATCAACATACTATCATGTGCCGTGTCACAAACCATAGTACCATGGTACGTACGGATCCGAATCCACGTACTACCATGTACTATTTACAAACTCTTGCACCATGATACGTATGGATCCAAATCATATACTATCACGTGCTAGTTACAAACCATAGTACCATGGTTACATATGGATCAAAATCACATACTACCATGTACTATCCCACTAATCATCTCACCATGATTACATATGGATCAAAATCACATACTATCACGTGCAGAATCAAAGTGCTCAAGGTACCAACAAATCATCACACCATGATACGTATGGACCAAATCAACATACTACCATGTGTGAATCAATGTGCCTAAGGTCTCCAAAAGTTAGCTAAACTCCAAAGAATTCTACTAAGTTAATTAGAAACCCAACTAACTAGATTGCACGAGTTATCACTCCAGTGCATCTTCTAATTACTTTAACTTCCAAATCCATTAAAGTAACTTCCATTCTCACTTTCATCTAACATCTCCAAAACTTAATACCATACTTCCAAACCACTACGATGTTTCCTATTCATCGAACTATCCATAAATCCAAACTTTCCACACACACTTCCGAATCAAAGTCTCCAACCAAAACTTAATCCTAAGAAGTTATCTCCCTCTTAACATCGATAAACAATTACATAATGAAACTAAATTCATAAAACCACTAACTTTCACATTAAACTCACCTTGCATGCTCGCGTGACATCCAAATTCCCACGAATCAACAAACGAGCAATCGGACCTACAATTCATCAATTGCACAACATATTACAACTCATATCTAATATGAGAACAAGTGGAATTTCGGGTGAATAGTGATTTCGGATGAATAGTGTTTTCGGGTGAATAGTGTTTTTCGAAAATCCAGGCTCAAAATCGTCAAATTCATTGATGGAAATTCATGATTTCAACTTCAAAACTCATTTATAATAAAAAACGAACAAAACCATGTAAAAAGTTTTGAAAACTTACTTTTTAGGGCTTCCCGTAAAGAACGAGAAACTTCGAAAAGCTAGGTTGGATAGGTAGCCCTCGTCCCTACCAATCCAACGCAACCGAAAACACGATGATCCGCCGAGAAACGAATGAGAAACGAAGAAAAGAAACTTCTCATCCATGGTGGATGGAAGCTCACGGCAAAGACAAAGGAGAAGGAAAAAGATGAAATGATTTTTGTCAACTTTGGTGATATTTAAAGATAAATGAATAGTAAATTTAGATATTTAAGAAATTGGAAAATGACGCCTACGTCCCTCTTTTGTTTTTATTTTAAAAACGAAACCCGAAGCTCTTAAATAAATTTAAAGGTGATTAATAATTATTAATTGGCCCATTAATAATTATTAATGTCACCGAAACAATTTTAAAGTATTAAAACGATTTAAATGAATTTCGGACGAAAATAGCTACTAAAATCGAAATCACTATTTTTTTAAATTAACCTTAAATACTTTAATTAAAGTAAATAAATAAAATAAAATAAAAATAAAAAAAATAAAAAAATTTACCCCCAAAAGTAACGGGACGTTACATTTTATCTTATACTATCTAATTTTAAATTATTGGTCCTTAATTAAACTAATTGGTGAAAAATTGATTTTAATTTATGAAAACAAATGTCTCATGTAAATCTTCTCTTAACATCAAGAATGATGTAAGTTCAAAGATTAATTGAGCGGGGTTATGACTGTTAATAGAACAAGTATCGGAATTAAAAAATCCCTCACCTAGAGAAATTGAGAGCCGTTACTTCTCAAAATCCCATCATCGGGTTTGTATTTATATTTTAAAACATTTATTATTACCTTTTATTCAAAATACTCCTTTTATTTTAAAACAACAAATCTAGTATTTATTATTTAAATAAAACTATAGTTATTTCTAGGGTTTTTGTACACTTATTGAGACTTTGATAAACACATTACTCAGCCTTCACAATTGTGACGATTTCCACACATTTATCAAACTCGCAATAAACATATTACTCTTTCCCCAAAATATAATTTTATTTAGATAATTTTGGTATAATAAAAAAAATAAAAGAATTTTAATGTACTAATATCACAAGCCAATTAAAAGTACCAATTATTTCAAATTAAAGTCTAAACTTGAAAATTTCATATCTCGTTAATCTAAATGTGTTTTAACTTGATTATTTTTTTTAAATACACCTTATTGATCTATCATTGACCTATAATGTTAAAATAAATTAATTTTATCAATAAAAATCAGAATTCATGAAAAAGAAATCTCAATCCCGTTTTCTAAATACAAAAATTTTGCAGCATATGTATCAACTTTGAAAAATCATATCTTTTTAAATACTAATCCAAACGAGGTGATTTTTGTTGCAAAAGTTTTATTTATCAGTCTAGTTTCAAGGAAAATAAATTGTAAACATATATATCAGAGAAATATTATCGAAAACACCCATGATAAAAAATGCTGCAGTTTTTCCCGAAACAGTAATTTCTGTTAAAACCTTTAACTTCAAAAAATCATAACTTTAAAACCAGAAATCGAAATCGATTGATTCTTTTTCGTATATCTTCGTATATCAGTCTATTTTCAAATAAAATTAACCATATGGTAAAAATCAGAACCTTAAAATCACGAATTTAGTGGAAACACAGAAGACTCATATGACTAAGAAATAATATAAAGAAGAGAAAAGAATTTACCTTTGGATGCATTGGTTTGGGAGAGAATGAGATGGAGAAATTTGATAGGTTTTCTCTCCCCAAAACTTTGAGATATGATGTCTACATTTTCTCTCTTTTCCTTGTTTTACTCTATGTTTCTACTATGACCTATTCTAAGAGTGAGGGGTCCTATTTATAGCCAAAATTAGAGATATTTAAAATAGATTGAGATAAGCTTATGATAATAGCGGATAATTCTTAGAGATTAACTCAACCTAAATCAAATAATATCTCTACAAATTTATTCAAATATATCCCAAATCATATTTATCTTTGACCATTTCAAATTAATTTAAAATTAACTTCCTTATCTCTACAATAATTAAAAAAACCAAATTTAAATAACAAATTTTAAAATAATGAAAATCAAAAATTATTTTATATTTAAAATTAAAAGCCAATTTTATTTTTGAAATAAAAATCGTCTTTATCATTTAAATTTAAAACCAAATTAAAATCTAATTATTTTTAAAATATAAAGATCAATTTTATTTTTAAGAATAAAATTATCTTTATTTTTAAAACAATCAAATTTTATTTTTTATTTCAATTTTCTTTATTTTAAAAATAAAACATAATAAATTTGGCCTGGACAAAATACGGTATATACAGTATGAACCAAGTTTGGGAATATTTTAAATAAGAGTTATTTAGGTAGATATTCCTTCACAATTATATTACAAAGTTCCAAAGTGTGATTGGATGGTTATTCAAAATACTTAGTATAAAACAAATAAATTCTAAATCCAAATTCTAAACTCCAGGTATATCTAAATGAGTTATAAGGTTTAAAAATGTTTAAATACTTAAGTCTAAAATTACTTAAATAAGTTAGAGGGATTAATCTCTTAAAGATGGTTCTCAAGGAGTTTGAGATGATAACCATATTAATCCACGAACTTATGAGATACGTAAAATCGAATATCTTTGATTTATCAAAGATAACTAGACTTAAACATCACTAAAGTTGGACATTTAGATGTTAGAACTTAAGTGATAAGTAAACATTAAATCGATTTCTTATATTCCAAACATTCAGTTACTTAAAAGGATGTTTTAAAGGTAATAACTGATATGGAATAAACAAAACAGAAATCAAAGAGTAATAATTAGTGAATAATTGAATTCACAAATTATTAAAAAAAAAGCTCAGTAAATCAGTGATACTGAAGGCTTTAAACCTTACTAAAGATATAAAAGAATTACAATGATTTTATTTCACACTAAAAACAAGTAGTTATTTAAAAGTTTAAATTGTTAAACTACTTGTAGAACTTTATTTGAGTGGAAGCGTCATAATACGAACCAAAGGACTTTCAAAGTCCAAGTGAAACTCATTGACTTCAAAATCAATGAATAAAGTTCAAAATAAGTGAAATAAAAATGACATGAATTTTCAATAGTTGAGTTGAAAAGGGTCACTTATACATATACATTATTTTTAGAAATAATAAGAAGTATAGAATTGTAATCCTTAAACAAATGAAAGTAATGGAGAATTACTTTGTAGTGGGAGCTTAAGAATTTCGAGAATCCTAGAACCAATGTGACTAAAATAAAATTTACAAATAGTATGTTAGTGCACATAGATAAAATGGGAGATTTTATGAGTTGCACGGGCTCAAATTCGAACATGAATTTACTTCCATGTAAGAATTCGACGAAAGACCTTTGCGAATTAAACATCAAATGAGTTAAGTATAAGTAAAATGAGTTTTTATTGACTAAACTCTAAATTCGCGTAATTACTAAGTTGTTAGTAAATGAAAGGTGGTTGAACATCATGGTTTCAAATCAATAGTTAATAGAGTTTATTTTATGGCGATAAAATATGGAATCTATTATACTTAATGAAACTAACATCAGACAAAAGAAATACATACTAAACAGATGAAAACGTTACTGATAAAGCATTAAAATGACTACCATGGCTAAGTAGTTGAAAGTCATCCAGTTTGACTGGAATTACAAGTCAAATCTCCAAAGATCTAGGACAAGTGGGAGATTGTTAGGAATGGTGTCCTAGAACTTGTAATTATTTAATTATAATAATTTATTTCGAATAAATTAAATAAATAAACATAAGTTCTTTATATTATCTAGATTGATTCAATTGACGATATTAGGAATATATGGAAATATATTAATATCAAACATTCAAATAGTAAACCTTAAGTTACTCTTATGAAATCACGACTTAGTATGTGAGTCAGAGGATTAAAGTCGAGATGAGTAACTTAAAAGTGTCTACAGTAAATGTATAACGTTTGGGAACCTTATCCTGGTAACACTGTTGATAGCTTCGCATTTTGTTTATAGACAAATGATCTAATCCTGATCATTCATGTGGGAGACATGAAATGGAAGTATCATATGCAATATTGATTGTATAAGACAGGACCATGATGTTCGATCAAATTTCTCATTAGTACCGTTTACGAGAAATGATCGAATATCAAACTAAGTTTATCAACCGTGATAGATCTCAATCCTGAGTGAAATGTGAACTCCTATTTATGGAGTTATGTTCTTTGATTCACATGGTTGAGAGCGATCTGTAAGAACGCTCAATACACTCCTGTTTTGGGAACATAGCTAGATAAGTAGCTGGGAATGCATCTTCACGAGATGTAATTCATGACTTTCCTATAAATTAACGGTATCAGTGCGATACCTAAACATTTTAGGAACTTTAGGAAACTCCCTTGATGTACTGATTCGAGACATGAACAAGTGGCGCCACGACTTCTATTGATCACAGAAGTATATTATCTCTAGTTCGACTAAAGATAATGTTCATTGGAGAATCAGCGGGAACACAAGGATAAAACGGTAATTACAGGGGCAAAACGGTAAATTTATCCACCTGTAATTATGAGGGTTCCACGTGAAAGATATATCACAGATATAAATAAAGATAAACTAAATGGACATAACTCATCTATAGTGAGGGGAGTTCAGCTATGAATCTATAGTGGAATTATTCATAGTTAGATAATAAGCAATTAACTGATTATGAGTTAATCACTTAATTGACTAATTATTAAGCCCATAATCTATAGGTCCATCGGGTCCCTATGCTAGCCCAAATATCGCAGTCGCGAAATCAAATAGAAGAAATGGAAAGTTTAAGTAAAGTGAATTACTTAAATAGGCAATATTAATTGTTTAAATATTGAGTATATTTAAACGGTAATTAATATAAACATTATTAATTGTTTAAATAATGATTTTATTTAAACAGAAATTAATAATGAAATATTATTAATTAGACATTATTAATTATTTAAATATTGAGTATATTTAAATGGTAATTAATAATTTGAAATTAATTGACAATTGTTAATTGTTTAAATAAATAATTTTATTTGAACGAAATTAATAATTAAAATTAATTAATTAATAATAAAATACTATCAATAAAGTTATTAATTAAATAATGAGTTTATGTAACGTCCCGTTATTTTGTGAAAAAAAAAACTTTTATTTATTTTATTTCAATTTAAGTAATTTAAGTTTATTTATTTATCGGTAATTTAGAATTTAGTGGTTTATTTCATTTTAAGTCATTTTAATGGCTTTATTTATTTAAATACGTTTTAATGGTATTAATTATTATTAACGGGCCAATTAATAATTATTAATCACCATTGAGATAGTTTGAGATGTTCGGGATTCGTTTTATAAGCTAAAAGTAATAAAAGGGCAAAATCGTAATTTTCCAATTACCTAAATATCTAGATTTTGCTTCATCTTCTTTAACTATCAACCTTGACTTCAAAATTGACCAAAAAGCTCTCCAATTTTCCCTCCCCACCCGTGAGCATCAAAGAGGAAGAAAGAAAAATCGGTTTTCGTTCGTTTCTTGCCCGATTGACTTGATTCCGGGTCCATTGGAAAGGTATCGGTCATACGAATCATTTCCACCTAGCTATTGTCCGTTTCTCTCGAGATACAAGGAGTTCTCGGTAAGTAAAACTTGAGACCCTAAGCTCCAAATAGTGTTTTAATGGAGTTTTCTTTGAATTCTTTCGATTTCTTGCGGTGAAACTCGGTGTTTGTAAATACGGGAGTAGTTTTAAGAGTTTTTGGAAACTTTTCCATAACCCTAAAACCGAGTTTCAGTCGAAACCCTTCCCGTTTGAAATTTACCCTTTTGGGATTGAAAATGGGTTAGAAATTATTGAATAAATGTTTATTTAATTCGATTCGGGAAAGGGATTAATGTTCAAAAACCCTATTTATCAATACCCATTGAAATCGGGAATATCGAATTTACTTAAAACTAACTCGAAACACTTTTAGATTGCCTAAAAGCCGGAAAACCAAACCCGAGGCCTATTTTCTTTGTGATGGCTGAGAGCCTCTTGTGGGGTTTTGTTGGGTTTTTTGTCGTTTTGTATGTTTGGTTGTTGTTTGATCGATAGTTGGTAAATTATTGATTTTGATATAATTCAATTGTAGGTGTTTTTGAACCGCTCGCTTGATCGCTCCTTCGGACTTAGGAGCAAAGTCATCTTTTAATTAAGGTGAGAATAGTTAGTATTTAAAGTAACTATAGAAAGCAAATAAGTGTGAAGGTTTGTAGAGTTTGAAACTAAGATTAGAATCTGAATCTAAGATTAGAGGGTTGTGAGTTAGTGCCCTTAGGATTAGAAGTTAATCCTTTAAGTGAGAACTTAGGAGTTCTCAAGGATAGTATTGAATCTTAGAAGATTCTAAGTTAGAATCGATCCGGAACTAAGATTGGATCATTGGAAATTAAAAGATCCAACTTGTTTTTAAACGATTAATAGAACCTCGGATTATATTGGAAGTTAGAATCCTTGAAGCTATAGGTTAATCGTTTAAGTTATGATTCTACTTTTATTATTGATACTGGAGTTCGATCGACATATCGTTCGTCCGAAGTTTACTATTTATTTACTTTATGCCCTTTTACTTCATGCTTGTTTCAGCTACTTTAATATTGTACTTTACGTTTATTTACTTTTGCGAGCATATCACAACATCTCGCACCATAACATATTGCACCATAACATCTCGCATTATGAAAAGAAGGAAAGAATGTTGGACCCTTCGGGGAATGTCCGCATCGCCTTCAGAGAGAGAAAGAAAAGAAGGAAAGAATGTTGGACCCTTCGGGGAATGTCCGCATCGCCTTCCGAGAAAAAGAAAGGAAAAATGAGAAAGAAAAGAAGGAAAGAATGTTGGACCCTTCGGGGAATGTCCGCATCGCCTTCAGAGAAAAAGAAAATAAAGAGAGAAAAGAAAAGGAGGGAAGAATGTTGGACCTTTCGGGGGATGTCCGCATCACCTTCTTCATTCATTCATGCATAAAGGGCGAATGCGTATCCTACGGGATGTTCTCATTACCTTCATGCATATGATTGATAAGAAAGAGAATCGAGATGTTATATTTTATGCAAAGTCATTTACTTTTATCATTTTATGTCATAACGAGTTAATGGAGGAGTTTTGACTATAAGTGTTGGTAGTATCATCCTTTGGAGAGTATAGAATGAATTACCTAGAGTTTGGAGAACTTTAGGAGAGAATTGTGTCAGATTACTTGGACACAAATCGAAATGCAAGTTTGAGGTCTATCTTTACTTTTTATGCTTATTATTCTCACTGGGCTTAGTTTGTTAGCTCATGATATTACAAAATTTCAGGTAATGCCCTGGTTAGAGGCCGTCGAAGGGGAGATGGTGCTGCATGATCGAGGGATGTTGACCTCGAGATGGACTCGTTGTTGTAAAGTATATGTAAATATTTTTGTGAATTTCAAGACTTTGATGTTGTATTTAGCTCATAAGAGCTTTTGATGTGGTTTTTATGATATGAAATATTTGAACTCCTGATTTGGGACTTAAAGTCCATGTGAATTTATTAGATTGAAAAATTAGGATGTAAACAGGTTTTCGGCATGCCAACTTTCAAACAAAACCACGCAAATTTTTCTTAAAATAAAAGACTTCCGCTGTTTTCTCTGATTTTAATTTATTTAAAAGTGACGGTTCGTCACAGTTTATTTAATGGAAATTAATAATTAAAATATTTATTATTAATTATTTAAATAATGAAAATTATTTAAATGGAAATTAATAATTAAATATAATTTGATAATATTTAGTCGGGAGAAAATATTAATTGTTTAAATAAATATTTTATTTAAATAGTAATTAATAAATAAATTAATTAAGTTGGACTTATTAATTTAAGAGAGAGTTTCAAGCCCAATTGGATTAATGAACCCAATTGAAATTGGCCAAAAATAATTAATTAAATAAATTTGATTTATTAATTATTTATTATTAATTTTGGCCATCATAGATAATTTGTAGGAGATAATTATTTGAATTATATCCTATAATAATTATATAGATTTATTTACCCAAGATAAATAAAATAAAGAAAAGAAAATATTCTCTTATTTATCTATGGCATTTTAGAAATACCAAGATAAAGGAACGAGATAATTCTTTTTTCCTTTTGTATTTATCTCCATGAATTAATCCTAATGTGATTAGGATTCCTATTTTCCTATAAATAGGAGGCTTGGGTTATTCATAAATCACACAATTAAATTCCTTAGAAATTCGGAATTCTCTCTTCCTTCTCCCTCCCCCCTTGGCCGATTTTCCCTCTTGGTATTGGGAAGAAAAATATTTTTTTCTTCTTCCCAATTTCTTCTTAAGTTCGATCCCACAATCGGGTTTCGTTTGATCGATCGGGATATAGCATAGAAGATCCGGTGTTGCTGAGGATTTGATGCTGTAAAGAAACCTCCAACCGATTCTCCATATATTACTCAATGTAAGTTTTAGAGTTTTAATTTTCGAAAATTTAAAGCATGAATCTACATGTTTTTATCACAAATTGCATGATGTTAATAGATCCGTTATTAAATGTTAATAAATTTACTAAATAAATTTCCGCTAGTTTAGTAAATCATCCCTTCATAAACATCAACCAATTTAAATGGAAAAGAAAAACATAGATCACAAATTAAAGAAGTTCCTAGAATATCTATTGGTGGAGAAAAGTTCCTAGATATTATTTAGCTAATATCTTGTAACGTCCCGCTATTTTACAAGAATTTTTTTTATTTATTATTATTTTTTTAATTATTATTATTTGATGTAATGCACTTAATTTAATTTTATAATTTATTAATTTAAATTTTTGATTTAATTTAGAATTTATAACTTAGAATTTACGAGCTAATTTCGTTCGTAAATTCTTTTAATCGTTTTATTAACTTAAATTAGTTTTGGTCCTATTAATAATTATTAACGAGCCAATTAATAATTATTAATCACCATTTGGCTAGTTTAAGAACTTCGGGTTTCGTTTTTAAAAGCTAAAAGCAAAAGAGGGACGAGTTTGTCATTTCCCGAATTGTTAAAATATCTAAAGACTATTCATCTTCTTTAAAAACCCCAAGGTTGGCCAAATTGACCAAGAATTCTTTTTTCCTTTCTCTTCTTCTTCTCCAAACGAGAGCATCAATGGTGGAGAGATTTTTCTCTTGGCTTTTCTTCGATTTTCGACCGTTTTCGATGATGTCAGTTGTGTTGGGTTGCTCGGGACGAGGGCTACCTATCCAACCTAACCTTATGCCGTTTCTCGTTCCCTAAGGGAAGCCCTAAAAAGTAAGTTTTCAAAACTTTTTACATGGCTTTGTTCATTTTTTATTATAAATGAGTTTTGAAGTTGAAAAGAATTTCCAACAAGGAATTTGACGTTTTTGAGCCCGGATTTTCGAAAAACACTATTCACCCGAAAACACTATTCATCCAAAATCACTATTCACCCGAAAATCATACTTTTTCTCTTATTGGATTTGAATTGTAATTCGTTGATTGATTGATGAATTGTAGGTGCGATTGCTCGTTTGTTGGTTCGTGGGACCTTTGTTATCACGGGAGCATTCGAGGTGAGAATAAATAGAATTTAAAGTAGCTTTAGAAACCGAATAAGTTGAATGATTTGTAGAATTGGAAGTTGAGATTAAGATTTGAATCAAAAGGATTAAAGTAAGTGAGCTAATATTCTTAGGCTTGAAGTTAGTTATAATTGAGTGAATGAACTCATGGATTTCTCGAGGGAAACATTTAACTCTTGGAAGTTATAAGTTTAGATTAGTTCCCGAAGCTTAAGAATGATTATCGAAAGTTGAAGGTTTCGAGTTGTAACGACCCGCTTTCCGTTAAATTCTTTAAATTCAAATGCACAGCGGAAGACTCGATTTTTAAAGAAAAACGGCATGGGTTCGTTTTTAAATCGAAGAACCAAAACCTGTTTTACAACCCAAATTCAGAGAAAGCTATAAATTGGGAATGCGCATTCCAAAAGAGAAATAAATCATAAGACATAGACAAATCTTACACAAATACCCTTCCGGGCTCAAAAAGACACATGTATGTAAAAAGGAAATAATTTACAAGCATTTTAACAAATGCTAAACCAAAAGATGTCTTTAACATTGTCCATACACCATCTCGACTAGTCACACGGCTCCACCTCCTCTACCACGCTTCTTAGGACGGGGTTTACCTGAAAATTTGTAAGTGTAGCAACATTAGCATAAAAATGCTAGTGAGAGTAAAACGAAAGCAAGTAATCCTATGAACAAAATCTCATAACCAAAATCATGTCCAAAGGCCTAAAATGCTCAATTCTACCCACATCCACACTTCCAATTTCCATACAATCATACGATAGTCATATATTACCCGTAATCACATTCAATACCATGAGATAGATATAAAGACTTAAAGTAAAGTAACATTAACTATCTTCATTACCAAACAAGTTTCATCGTATCGTGCTATTGTATGGATCGAAATCAACATACCACGTACGATCGTACCATGCCTCAACTTACCGTACCATGATACCGTATGGACTAAAGTCAACATACTATCATGTACCATATCACAAATCATCGGATATCAGGACTTTCACCATATCGGATATCAGGACTTTCACCATATAACAATTCATCGCACCATGATACGTATGGATCCGAATCAACATACTATCATGTGCCGTATCACAGATCATAGTACCATGGTACCGTATGGATCCGAATAAACAACTATCATGTACCATATCACAATCATCGTAACGTGCTCATATGGATCCGAATCAACATACCACGTACGGTCGTACCATATCACAAATCATCGCACCATGATACGTATGGATCCGAATCAACATACTCCGCTAGTGATTCCTGTTGCACCGCCACCTGTTCAGGGGCGAGGAGTTTATATTTCTGAGGAGGATTATCTGGGATTATTGTGAGATGCTGGTAGACCAGTATTGCCTGTTGTACCACCACCTAGACCAGCTGATGTGGCAGTTGATCAGGTTGGATCTACCGATGCTGCTAGGTTTTTGAGAGAGTATAGTAGACATGCACCTGGTGAGTTTAATGGTAGGTCTTTGGATCCATCTTTTCTTGAGCTCCTGGATTGATAGAGTTGAGAGAGCTTTCGAGTTTATCAGTGCCCGGACCATCCGAAGGTCCATTGTGGTACGTATTCTTTGGTTGATGATGCTCTATATTGGTGGAGAGGTCTCCATAGATCACTTTCTTTGACTATGGAGGTTACTTGGAAGGTATTTCGTGAGAAATTTTATGAGAAATACTATTCTGCTGATTTGAGAGATAGATTGGAGGTGGAATTTCTGACCTTGAAACAGGGTGATAGCTCGGTGACCGAGTATGAGTGAGAGTTTGACCGACTGTCTAGATTTGCTCCTGGACAGGTTGCTGATCCTGAGAGCAAGATGAGGAGATTTTTGGTAGGGCTGAGAGCCGAGATTAGGGGTCTTTTACGCACCCTGCGTCCGACTACCTACGAGGAGGCTTTAGAGTTTGCCCTTTCTTTAGATTTGGCATCTGAAGAAAGGAAGGGTAAACTAGCTGCTACCGGAGAGACTTCCTCTCATAAGAGGAAGGTTAAGAGCGACCCTGCTAGTCGAGTACCACCGCCACAGCAGAGACAGCAGCAACAGCAGGCTCGGGGTGGATTTCAGTATGGACAGCCGAGGGTACAGGGGCCACCTCTCCGCTTTTGCCGACACTGTTCTAGTCATCATGCTGGGGTATGTCCCCTACCACTTATATGTTATACTTGTGGTCAGGAGGGTCATACATCTAGGCACTGTAGAGCTTATGAGGCTCAGCCACCACAGTATGGTTACCCGGGCCAGGGTAGTCAGCAGAGACCTTATCAGGCACCCCCTGCTTTATATGCTCCTCCAGTTAGAGGTAGAGGTCATGACCGAGACAGAGGTCAGGACCGAGGCAGAGGACAGTTTAGGGGTAGAGGTCAGGGTGGCCAGGCACAGCAGTTTAGACTACCGCCTGTTGTTCAGCCGCCACAGATTTTACCTCCACCACCACCGAGATTTCCTCCACCGCCACGTCAGTTACCGCCTCCACCTGCTCAGTATCAGGCCCGAGTTTATGCTACTAGAGAGGAGGCAGAGGCTGCAGGTACTGTAGTTACTGGTACTTTAACAGTTTTGGGCCATTCAGCCTTTGTTTTATTTGATTCTGGAGCTAGCCACTCTTTTATTTCTTCTGCATTTGTTGAGTCGGCTATGCTTGAGTCCTGCACTGTTAGGGTTTGAGATGCGTGTTTCTACCCCAGGGGGAAGTTTGTTATTGCTGATAGCATGATTAGCACAGATGATTTGTGTTTTATGGGTTGTTGCTTGCATGCTACTTTGATTATTATGCCTATGACTGACTTTGATGTGATTTTGGGTATGGATTGGCTATCAGCTAATCGTGCCACTATTGATTGTACAGAGAGAGTGGTTGATTTTATGAGTCCATGTGGGACCAGTTTACGTTTTCGTGGGACTAGTAGTCGAGTAGCACCCACTTTGATATCGATGTTAGAAGCTAGTATGCTTCTAAGTGATGGAGCCTTGGGCTATATAGCTAGTGTGGTTGACACTTCTATACCAGAGGCTAGTTTGAGTTCTGTGCCAGTAGTGAGGGATTTCGTTGATGTTTTCCCTGATGAGTTGCCCAGTTTGCCACCGGTGAGACAGTTTGATTTTCAGATTGAGGTTGCTCCTGGGACAGCTCCATTGTCCAAAGCACCCTATCGTATGGCACCTGCCGAGTTGAAAGAACTCGAGCGATTCGAGGACTTTTAGACTTGGGGTTTATACGCCCAAGTGTTTCGCCGTGGGGAGCCCCTGTTGTTTGTGAAGAAGAAAGACGGTTTTATGCGATTGTGTATTGATTATAGAGAATTGAACCAGGTGTTACGTGAAGAACAAGTATCCTTTGCCCAGATAGATGACTTGTTTGATCGAGTGAGGGGAGCCACTATCTTTTCGAAGATAGATTTGAGATCCTGGCTATCATCGATTGAGGATTCGGGATGAGGATATTCCCAAGACCGCATTCAGGACGCGTTATGGACATTATGAGTTTGTAGTTATGTCCTTTGGCTTGACTAACGCGCTGCGGCTTTTTATGGACCTTATGCACACGGTGTTTAGGAGGTTCATTGACTCTTTTGTGATTGTTTTTATTGATGATATCTTGGTTTATTCCAAGACAGGAGATTTTGCACGCTATACACCTTTGAGAGGTTCTGACAATACTACGAGATCAGAGATTGTATGCCAAGTTCTCTAAGTGTGAGTTTTGGCTGAGGGAAGTGGCATTTTTAGGCCACGTAGTATCGAGTAGAGGAGTATCTGTTGATCCCTCTAAGATCGAGGCAGTTACTAACTGGCCTAGACCGACGAGTGTGGCTGATATTCGCAGTTTTCTGGGACTTGCAGGCTATTATAGACGGTTTGTGAAAGATTTCTCCAAGATTGCTTCAGCCTTGACACGTTTGACCCGAAGGGGGTTGATTTTGTATGGTCCGAGGATTGTGAGAGGAGCTCAAGAGGAGGCTTGTGACGAAGACTGTTCTAGTGTCGCCTTGATAGGGCAGGTGGTTTGACTGTATATCAGATGCTTCCCATAGAGGTTTGGGATGTGTGTTGATGCGGCATGGTAAAGTTATAGCTTATGCTTCTCGTCGATTGAAGGAGCATGAGAAGAAATATCCGACTCATGATTTAGAGTTGGCGGCTTGTGCATGCATTGAAGATATGGAGGCATTATTTGTACGGTGAGAAGATTATGATATTTATCGACCATAAGAGTCTCAAATATTTCTTCACTCAGAAGGAATTGAATATGAGACAGCGGAGATGGTTAGAGCTTGTTAAGGATTATGACTGTGACATTCAGTATCATCCTGGGAGAGCCAATGTAGTGGCTGATGCGCTTAGTAGGAAGTCTTCTCATTCTTCAGCTTTGTCAGCCTTACCTTTGAGATTGAGGTGGGATATGGAACGAGCTGAGATAGCATTGCTTACTGCCGAGGTCACTATGAGTCTGGCTAGTTTGACAGTGGGGCCTACTTTGAGGCAGAGGATGATAGATGCACAGAGAGATGAGGTTCATTTGCAGGCCGGTTTTAGAGAGGTTGAGTCAGATGTTCCTAGTCATTTTACCTTCTCTACAGACAGTGCTATGATGTATCGTAAGAGGCTATGTGTGCCTTTAGGATCGACTTTCAGAAGGGAACTGTTGGAGGAGGCTCACAGTTCTATCTTCTCTATACATCCAGGTAGTACGAAGATGTACAGGGACCTGAGAGAGCATTATTGGTGGCCTGGGATGAAGTTTGAGATAGCGGACTTTGTTAGTAGATGTTTGACTTGTCAGCAAGTCAAGGCTTTGAGGAAGAGTCCATCGGGTTTACTTAACCCTCTGACTGTGCCAGAATGGAAATGGGAGGAGATTTCCATGGACTTTATCAGTGGTTTGCCGAGGACGCCCAAGGGTTATGATACCATTTGGGTGATTATAGACCGTTTGACGAAGACCGCGCACTTTTTACCTGGGAGGATCACCTACCCAGTGGAGACTTGGGCACAGTTGTATCTACGGGAGATTGTTAGATTACATGGTGTGCCTGTGAGGATAGTATCAGATCGGGACACTCGTTTTGTCTCGAAGTTTTGGCAGAGTTTGCATTCAGCCATGAGTACTGGCTTGGATTTTAGTACATCTTTTCACCCCCAGACAGATGGTCAGACCGAGAGAGTTTACCAGATTCTGGAGGACATTTTGAGGGCTTGTATTCTTGATTTTGGAGGTAGTTGGGATTCTCAATTGTATTTGGTAGAGTTTGCTTATAATAACAGCTACCAGGCTACTATTGAGATGGCACCTTTTGAGGCACTTTATGGTAGAAAGTGTCGATCTCCAGCTCACTGGGATGAGGTTGGAGAGAGATGGCTTTTGGGACCCGAGTTGTTACAGTTGACTAGTCAGTCTATTGACTTGATCAGAGAGAGGATGAGGGTTGCCCAGAGCAGACAGAAGAGTTATGCGGACAAACGACGTAGTCCACTTGAGTTTTCAGTAGGGGACCACGTGTTTTTGAAGGTAGCACCTATGAAGGGTGTTATGAGATTCGGGAAGAAGGGTAAGCTGAGTCCTAGGTTTATTGGCCCATTTGAGATACTCGATCGAGTAGGAGCAGTGGCTTATTGATTGGCTTTACCACCTTCTTTATCAGCAGTTCATAATGTTTTCCATGTATCTATGCTTCGGAAGTACATGGCAGATCCTTCTCACGTGATTGATCATGAGCCGATAGTTTTGGATGCTAGTATGTCTTATGAGGAGACACCAGTTGAGATTTTAGCATTCGAGCAAAAGGTGTTGAGAAACAAGACTATACACTTGGTGAAAGTCCCTTTGGAGGAATCAAGTGTCTGAAGAAGCTACGTGGGAGCGTGAGGATGATATGCGGGCAAAGTATCCTCAGCTTTTCACTTAGTGAGTTTACTTTTCGGGGACGAAAAGCCTTTTTAGGAGGGTTGACTGTAACGTCCCGTTATTTTATGATAAAAAAAAACTTTTATTTATTTTATTTTAATTTGAGTAATTAAAATTCATTTATTTATTATTAAATTAGAATTTAGTAATTTATTTCATTTTAATGGCTTTATTTATTTAAATACGTTTTAATGGTATTAATAATTATTAACGGGCCAATTAATCATTATTAATCACCATTGGGATAGTTTGAGATGTTCGGGATTCGTTTTAAGCCAAAAGCCATAAAAGGGCAAAGTTGTAATTACCCAATTTGCAAAATATCTAAAATCACTATTGGTCATCTTCTTTAAAATCACCATTGACTCAAATTGACCACAAATCTCTTCATTTTTCTTGCCTCCAAGCCGTGAGCATCAAGAGACCAAAGTGAGATTTTGGTTTTTGTTCATTTCTTGCCCGATCGACTTGATTCCGGGTCCATTGGAAAGGTATCGATCCTACGATCCTTTTCCACCTAGCCATCGTCCGTTTCTCTCGAGATCCAAGGAGTTCTCGGTAAGTTTCTCTTGAAACCCTAAGCTCCAAATAGTGTTTTAATGGAGTTTTCATTGTTTTCTTTCGATTTCTTGCCGTGAAACTCGGTGTTTGTCAATTCGGGAGTAGTTTTATGTGTTTTTGGAAACTATCCCATAACCCTAAAACCGAGTTTCAGTCGAAACCCTTTCCGTTTGAAATTTACCCTTTTGGGTTTGATTTTGGGTTAGAAATTAATGAATGAATGTTTATTTAAATTCAATTCGGGAAAGGGCTTATTGTTCGAAAACCCTAATCATCGATACCCATTGAAATCGGGATTATCGAATTTGCTTAAAACCAACTCGAAATGTATTTAAATTGCCAAAAAGCCAGGAAAACCAAATTCAAAACCCAATTTTGAGGCTAGGGCCGTGGGCCTCTTTGTGGATTTTGTTGGGTTTTCGTTACTTTGTATGTTTAGTAGTTGTATCGATAGTTGGTAAAGTTATTGATTGTACGATATAATTCGTTTGTAGGTGTTTTCGAACCGCGTGGTTGATTGCTCTTCCTGGTGTTTAGAAGCAAAGTCTTCACTTTTATTAAGGTGAGAATAGTTAGTATTTAAAGTAACTATAGAAATCGGACAAGTATGATGGTTTGAAGAGTTTGAAACTAAGATTAGAATCCGAATCTAAGATTAGAGGGATGTGAGTTAGTGCCCTTAGGATTAAGAGTTAATCCTTTAAGTGAGAACTTAGAAGTTCTCGATAAAGACTTTGAATCTTAGAAGACTCTAAGTTAGATTCGATTCGAAACTAAGATTGGGTCATTAGAAGTCAAAAGATCCAAGTTTGTTTTTAGAACGGTTAATAAAACCTCGGATTATTGGAAGTTTAGAATCCTTGGAGGTTTAGGTTAATCGTTATGTTATGTTCTTACTTTTATTATTATTGATACCGGAGTTCGATTTATAAATCGTTCGTTCGAGAATTCTTATCTGTCCTTTACTTTATGTCTTTACTTTACTCATTTACTTTATGCATATTTCAGTTGTTTCATCATTTACGTTTACTTTATTTACTTTTGCAAGCATATGCAAGCATATGCATAACATCTCGCATTATTGAAAAAAAAAGAAAGTGAGAAAGAAAAACGAAAGGTTAATGGTGGAATATGAGAAAGTCTACACTACTTTCATGCATAAGTACTGGTGGGACATGATAATTGCTCACACTACTTTCATGCATAAGTACTAGTGGGACATGATAATTGCCCACACTACTTTCATACATAAGTACTGGTGGGACATGATAATTGCCCACACTACTTTTATACATAAGTACTGGTGGAATACGATAATTGTCCACACTACTTCATACATAAGGATAAGGGTGAATAGTATGTAAAAATCCACATTACCTTCATTCCATGCATAAATGGCGAATGTGTATCCTACGGGATGTACTCATTACTTTTATGTATTTGATAGACGAGAAAGAAAATCGAGATGTTATAATTATACAAAGTTTATTGGTTTACTTTTCTTACTCATGTTATGACAAGTTATTGGATGAACAATTAGACCAAGTGTGCTAGTTAGTATCATCAATTAGAAAATATGAAATAAAATGACCTAGACTTTGGAGAATTCTAGGAAAGTTAGTGTCAGATTACTTGGACACAAATCGAAATGCGAGTTTGAGGTCTATCGTTACTGTTTATGCTTATTATTCTCATGGGCTTAGTTTGTTAGCTCATGATATTACAACCAATTTCAGGTAATGCCTTGGCTAGAGGTCGAGGAGGAGGAGGTGGTGCTGCGTGATCGAGGGATGCTGACCTCGAGATGGACTAATGGATTTGTAAAGTTTATGTCTTATTTTGATGAACTTTAAGAAATTGTATTTTGTATTTGGCTCCTAAGAGCCTAATGTTGATGTTTTATGATATTATATACTTGAACTCCTGATTTGGACTTAAAGTCCATGAGATTTTGTTAGATTTGAAAATTAGGATGTAAACAGGTTTTCGGTATGCCAATTTTCAAACAAAACCACGCCAATTTTTCGTAAATTAAAAGACTTCCGCTGTTTTCTCTGAATTTAATTTATTTAAAAGTGACGGGTCGTCACAGCTGGTATTATTCGTTTTATGTTTCCGTATATGTACATAAGGAATGCTAAAGGACTGTAGGACTTTGCATGATCGGAGGAGATGGATAATGAGATAATGATGGAACTATGCGAGTTTACATTATCTAGTATTATCCATAATTACTATGATACATATACGAAGATACAGAGTGAATGAACTGACATACAGGAGTTTCATTACCTGTATTCGGTGAGTGAGTTAATGAGGTGAATGACTAACCTACGTGAGCTTTATTACCTGTCATTATTCACTAGAGGTGGGAAGATATTATTGAAAATACTTTGTATATTTTATTTTGGAAAGTGAGTTTAATGAGGTGAATGAACTGACTTACGGGACCTTCATTACCTGTCATTATTCACTAGAGATGGAAAAATATTATTGAAAGGACTTTGTATATTTTATTTTGGACAGCGAGATAATGAGGTGAATGAACAGACCTACGGGAGCTTCATTACCTGTGTAAAGACTCAGTTTTAAAGAAAAACGGCATGGGTTGTTTAAAACTAAGATAAACCAAAACCTGTTTACATTGACACAATTAAGAGAAGGCAATAAAATGAATGGAATGCACATTCCAGCTTAAAAGTAAAATTCTAAAAGAACTTTAAAACCATAAGACAACGACAATTTTAGGCAAATGCTCTACCGAGCTCAAAACATAAAGTAAGAAAGATGATAAAATTTTACAAGCATTTCAAGAATGCTAAACCAAAATGATTCCATGTTCCTGTCCACCCATCATCTCGACCAGTCATACGGCGCCACCTCCTCTACCATGTTCCCCTCGACAAGATGTACCTGAAAAAAAAAGTTAAGTGTAGCAACATTAGCATCAATGAAAGCCAGTAATTCTATGGACCAAATTCCATACCGGAAATTGTGTCCAAAGACCTAAATTACTCTTTACTACCCATTCTACACTTCCAATTCATCCTAATCATACACCAATCAATTTCCCAATTTCAGAATCATAACAGGCCACATCTAATACCAATTTTCGTACCACATCAGTTACCTCATAACGTGTTACCGTATGTTACCATCTCAACATACTACCACGTACGACGTTACCATTTCAAGTGCCATATCTCATACCATATCTAATACCTCGTATCATGTTACCGTATGTTATTACCTAAACATACTAACATGTACGGTGTTACCAAATCATATCACTAAATCAGATTTCCTCGTAACGTGTTACCATATGGATCAATATCAACATACTAACACGTACGGTCTTACCAAATCACTTATCATCGTAACGTGTTACGTATGGATCAACATCAAGATACTAACACGTACGGTCTTACCAAATCATAGATCACATACCACCAAATCTCGGATTACCATAAGTTGCCACATATTACCACATAAGGCATTACCATCGAAAACCAAACACTTGTACAAAGGATAAGCATGTATCTACATAACAACTAGCAAACAAGATGAGATGCTCATTATATGAACTCGATCTATCTGCCAATCTTGCCATATAACATCCGCTCATAGCCTGTTTCATGTATGAACCTGTTATATCACAAGATCATATCATATAGTATCTCGATATGTGACGCTCATAGCCTCTTTCATCTATGGACTACACATATCCATAAGTGACACGACCCGTCCCGATAACCCCCTGAACACTTGAGACGACACGTGCCGATGTCAAGCGAAAGCTAATGCCAACGCATACCATCACGCTAAACTTAAATAACTAATTAATCCTAAATCTAAATTCTACTTACTTAAGAAAATTTTGGCAGAGTTTCATTTATTTTTCGAGTAAACCAACCTATGAATACATTTAACATAAACCTGGATATATTATAACGGGCTCTGCCCTCAGCGAATAACTCAAAACAGTCACGCACACACTATTCTTATTTTATTACATTAAGATAACATCACCACTTACTCAACTAGCATCAAAATCATGAAAACCCCTACTCGGGCTAACACTGACAATATAGACAAACATGTACAACCACACACAAAATGTCATACATAGGCTAGCTGAAGATGATATTAAAACTGGTGGTGCAAACGTCTCTCGTAAGGCTTATCCTCAGAACTGAGGAGCTACCTGGAGGGGGGGAAAACAAAACATGGAAAACTATGAGCAAAAACTCAGTGAGTGGGATCTTTTTTAACTAACATATACTTTTGAGTTAAATATCATAGAAAACACGAATTTTGACAAACAAATACATTTATGAGCAAAACACATTTCATACATAATAAAAACTAATTGCTAACAGGTTCTCATAATAATATCATAATCATATAATAGCAAAACCGACACTAAACGTATACCCACAACTGGTCGTACTACACACAAGATAAATCCAGATATGCAGCAGAGCACTAAATATACTAAAACTGGTCATACGCGCGCAGAGTTGCCCCCAAAGGGCTAAGCAGCCTAACATACGGCCCAAAGCCTATGTGTATGCTAAAGTGGGTCCCAAAGACCTGCTAAAAGCTGAGCTAGTGGGTACAACAATTTAGCCGTTTGAAAATAGTTTACGATTATCATTATATAACTTTCAAACTATCTTAAAACCATAAAAATCAATACTCTGTACATAAATACATATGGTCGAGTTCTATAAGAATATTTTATAGGTACTCGTAAAACACATAAACGTAATTGGTAAATCATAAAAACATGTGTATAGTAGGATATTCATAATATATAAGCTAACTTGAGATTTATAAACAAATAGTTTAGGGATAATTCAAAAATAACGTTTTAACCACTCAATAAAATTATCCCGTTTACGACCCCGGGTTGTAAGCAGTTCCATTCTCCGTATCACCTGAAATATATATTGAATAAAAATACATATTAATAATTTTTTAAAACTTTTATTTATTCGAAAAACAAAATGAAAACACATAACATAACGGTTAATATCCCAATGGCTAGGGTTTCACATTTCCTTCAATTACTACACTTCCAATATACTTCTCAAACCGAAAAACATCAACCCTGAAACTTAACAAAAATCCACCAAAATCCACCAAACGAAGAATTGGGTTGAAGAAATCACTTACCAACAAGTAATTATACCACCAATTGAACTCAAAACTCCACAATTCCAAGCCAATTTCCAAAACTTTCCTTTCTTTTTTTTTCTTCCTTTTTCTTTTCCTTCTGTTTTCCCTTCTCCCTTGTTCTCTGGTCATGGTCTGCAGCCAAATTGAAGTTAAGTTTTTTTTTTTGTTTTTTTTACACCTCCTAAGCCACGTGTCAAAAAATTTCCATGCAACTTTTTTTTTTTTGCATCAGCATTTACAAACTATTACCTCCTTTTAAGAATTTCGTCCTCGAAATTCAAGCCAAAAGAAAAAGCTAAGGATACTGAGAGCGCATAAGATCCTCACTTTCCCAAGTCACCTCATCAAATGTGTGATTCTTCCATAACACTTTAACAAGAGAAATAACCTTTTTCCGCAAAACATGTTCTTTTCTATCAAGAATTCTTACTGGCTCTTCTTCATAAGATAAATTCTCCTTTAGTTGCACTGGTTGCAACTCCAATATATGAGATGGATCCGGTATGTACTTACGTAACATAGAAACATGAAATACATCATGAATTCTGGATAGTTCTGTTAGGAATGGTGTTCTAGAACTTATAATTATTTAATAATAATAATTTATTAAGAATAAATTAAATAAATAAATATAAGTTCTTTATATTATCTAGATTGATTCAATTAATGATATTAGGAATATATGGAAATATATAAATATCAAACATTCAAATAGTAAACCCTAAGTTACTCTTATGAAATCACGACTTAGTATGTGAGTCATACAAGAGGTTTAAAGTCGAGATGAGTAACTTAAACGTGTCTACGATGAAACGGATAACGTTTGGAAACCTTATCCTGGTAACACCGTTGATAGCTTCGCATTTTATTTATAGACAAATGATCGAATCCTGATCATTCATGTGGGAGACATGAAATGGAAGTATCATATGCAATGTTGATTGTATAAGACAGGACCACGATGTTCGATCAAATTTCTCATTAGTACCAGTTTACGAGAAATAATCGAATATCAAACTAACTTTATCAACCGTGATAGATCTCAATCCGAGGTGAAATGCGGACTCCTATTTGTGGAGTTATGTTCTTTGATTCACATAGTTCGGAGCGATCCGTAAGAACGCTCAATACACTCTGTTTTGGGAACATGACTAGATAAGTAGCTGGGAACTCATTTTCACGAGATGAAATTCATAACTTTCCTATAAATTAACGGTATCAGTGCGATACCTAAACATTTTAGGAACTTTAGGAAACTCCCTTGATGTACTGATTCGGGACATGAACAAGTGACGTCACGACTTCTATTGATCACAGAAGTATCTTATATCTAATTCGACTAAAGATAAAGTTAATTGGAGAATCAGCACGAACACAAGGATAAAGCGGTAATTACAGGGGTAAAACGGTAAATTTATTCGCCAGTAATTATGAGGGTTCCACGTGAAGGATAATATCATAGATATAAATAAAGATAAACTAAATGGACAATAACTCATCTATATTGACGGGAGTTCAACTATGAATCTATAGTGGAATTATTCATAGTTAGATAATAAGTAATTAACTGATTATATGTTAATCACTTAATTGACTAATTATTAAGCCCATGATTTATAGGTCCATCGGGTCCCTATGCTAGCCCAAATATCGTAGTCTTGAAATCAAGTAGAAGAAATGGAAAGTTTAAGTAAAGAGAATTACTTAAATAGGCAGTATTAATTAGTTAAATATTTAGTATATTTAAACGGTAATTAATATAAACATTATTATTAGTTTAAATAATGAGTTTATTTAAACATGAAATTAATAATGAAATATTATTAATTAGATATTATTAATTATTTGAATATTGAGTATATTTAAATGGTAATTAATAATTTGAAATTAATTAACAATTATTAATTATTTAAATAATTAATTTTATTTGAACGGAAATTAATAATTAAAATTAATTAATTAATAATAAAATATTGTCAATAAAATTATTAATTAAATAATGAGTTTATTTAATGGAAATTAATAATTATAATATATATTATTAATTATTTAAATAATGAAAATTATTTAAATGGAAATTAATAATATATATTATTAATTATTTAAATAATGAAAATTATTTAAATGGAAATTAATAATATATATTATTAATTATTTAAATAATGAAAATTATTTAAATGGAAATTAATAATTAAATATAAATTTGATAATATTTAGTCGGGAGAAAATATTAATATTATTAATTGTTTAAATAAAATATTTTATTTAAATGGTAATTAATAAATAAATTAATTAAGTTGAACTTATTATTTTAAGAGAGAGTTTCAGCCCAATTGGTTTAATGAACCCAATTGAGATTGGCCCAAAATAATTAATTAAATAAATTAGAATTATTTGTTAATTATTTACACATAATTTCGGCCATGCATGTATTTTAGGAGGAGATAATTGTTTGAATTATATCCTAAAATAATTACATAGATTTATTTACCCAAGATAAATAAAATAAAGAAAATAAAATATTCTCCTATTTATCTATGGCATTTTCGAAATTGCAAGATAAAGGAAAGAGATAATCTTTTTTTCTTTTTGTATTTATCTCTATAGATTAATCCTAATGTGATTAGGATTCCTATTTTCTTATAAATAGGAGAGTTGGGTCATTCATAAATCATACAATTAAATTCCATAGAAAATTGGAACTCTCTCTTCTTCCCTTCTCCCCCCTTTGGCCGATTTTCCTATAGTCTTATTGGGAAGAAAATATTTTTTCTTCTTAAGTTTGATCCCACAATCGGGTTTCGTTTGATCGATCGGGATATAGCATAGAAGATCCGGTGTTGCTGAGGATTGATGTTGTAAAGAAACCTCCAACCAATTCTCCAATTTTACTCAATGCACTACAAAAAAACTGTCAAAATGCGACCAGAAATTTGCGACAAAAAAAAAGTGGTGGTTTTTTGGTGACCACATGGTCACTTTCTTTGAAGGTTGACTTTAAGTGACCATCTGGTCACTTTTTTCACGACCAGATTGCGACCAAAAGCAGAAGTAGTCATAAAAAATGGCGCGAAATTATGGCGCGAAAGAAGCGACCAATTGGTCACCTAAAAAAACGACCATCTAGTCGCACTTTTGTGACTAAAATATGTATTGGTAGCAAAAAATGGCGCGTAATTTTGGAGGGAAAAAAGCTATCAAGTGGTCACAAATAAAAGTGACTAACTGGTCGCAATTTTGGTGACTAAAAGTGAGCAGTGGTAGCTTATAATTGGAGGGAATAAAGCTACCAAATGGTCACAATTAAAAGTGATTAAATGGTCGCAATTTTGGTGACCTAAAAGTGAGCAGTGGTAGCTTATAATTGGAGGGAAGAAAGCTACCAAATGGTCACAATTATAAGTGACCAGATGGTCGCAAATTATGTGATTTTATTGGACCAATAATTGATAAGGAATTTGGTGGCATAAAAGCTACCAAGTGGTCACCAAAAAAGTGACCATCTGGTCGTAAATTCTAACTTGATGTGACCCTGGGCAGTGAGGAAAATGGCAGGAAATTTTGGAGGGAAACTGCGACCAGGTGGTAGCAAAAATACTACCATCTGGTCGCAAATGAGCAGAGGAGTCCATTATAAAATCCCTCCACCTATTGTTTGTTAGCATTAAGAAAAAAGAAAATGAGAGAATGGATGTATGTTCGTTTGATAGACGGGTATTTGAACGATGAGTTCGTGGTCGGGGTTGAACAGTTTGTTGAGTTTTGCATGACAACTGTCTATTATGAAAAGTATGGTGGAAAGTTACGTTGCCCGTGCAGGAAATGCGACAATAGAAGAATCATACCGATTACAAATGAGGGATTTGTGCAGAATTATTATCACTGGGTGTTTAAGGGGGAAACAAAGGAAATGTTCGACGCTGCATTATAGGAATCGAGACGATACGAAGGTAGCAGATCGAATGTAGAGGTTGTTGACGAAGAACGGAATGATGAACAACAGTATAGTCAGATGCAGCAAATGATACTTGATGGTGCGGGGTATGGGGGCAATGAAAATTTCCTTGAAAGTTTAAACATAGACGAAGATGAACGGGTTGTAGAAGAGGAAATGAATCTGGATGCACGAAAGATGCACGAGATGCTAAAGACAGCCAGTCGACCATTGTACGATGGGTGTGAGGTAAGTCAACTTGCTGCTGCTACAGAACTTTTAAATATAAAGGCGCAGTACAACATACCTGGTAGAGGATTTGATGCGATTGCATCGTGGTTTCGTCGATGCGCTCCAGAAGAAAATAATATGCCCCACAGTTTGTACGACACGAAAAAGCTAGTGGAGGGACTTGGATTACCCGTGGAGAAAATAGATTTGTGTCAAAACGGATGCATGATTTATTGGGATGTGGATGAGGACCTGCATCATTGCAAATTCTGTTTTCTTCCAATATACAAACAAGGGAAACGCAACCTGATTCCGAACGCCCGCATGTTTTATTTACCGCTGAACCCACGTCTGCAACGGTTGTATGCATCGGATGTGACAGCCTCGCACATGAGATGGAATCACGAGCATTCACAGGACGAAGGTGTTATGAGACATCCCTCAGATGCTGCGGCATGGAAGCATTTAAATAATTGTCATCCGAATTTTGCACAAGATCCGAGAAACGTCAGATTGGGTTTATGCACGGATGGCTTCAACCCGTCCGGAGCATCCGGGGCACAATATTCAGTTTGGCCAGTCATGGTACCCCGTATAACTTGCCTCCCTCGATGTGCATGCGAGACCCGGTGATTTTTCTAACAGTGATCGTACCTGGGCCGAAAAGTCCAAAACAGAAACTGGATGTGTATTTGCAACCACTTGTTGCAGAGTTGAAAAGGTTGTGGACTGATGGTGTTATGACGTACGACATTTTGAAGAAACAAAATTTCTTAATGCGCGCAGCGTTGATCTGGACGATCAGTGACTTCCCTACGTATTCAATGTTGTCAGGTATGTTGATCTTTAATTGCTTGCATATACGCTTTGAGTCCGTGTTTAGCTTTTGTTATTGCTTTCCTTAGTCGGTGTAGTTAATTGTGTGAACCTTAATTTCCTCCTCTTAAAGGATGGAGTACGGCGGGGACATACGCATGTCCACATTGCATGCTAGACACGGATGCATTTTATCTCGAAGCGGTCTCGAAAACTTGTTGGTTTGGCTGTCACCGTCGATTTTTGCCGTTGAATCACACTTTCCGTTCAAACGGCGGTGGACTGGAAGAAGGGTCGACGTGTAAGAAAACAAACCCCCCGACCATGTATAGTGGAAGACAGATTCTTCACGGTATAGATGCTATAGGGATGCAAAGATTACAATGGAAGGTGCGAGAGTGCAAACAATGCGGCGGGGAAAAACACGAGGTTGGAAGAAACGGAGTATTTTTTGGGATCTACCGTATTGGGAAGATCTCCCGATTAGACACAATCTTGATGTAATGCATATCGAGAAGAATTTCTTCGACAACATTTTCAATACGATTTTGAACGTTCCAGGGAAAAACGAAGGACAATCTGAAGGCACGTTACGATATACGGGAGATATGTCACCGTCCTGAGTTGGAGCCTGACGACAATGATAATTACGCAAAAGCAAAGTACATGTTGACGACGGATGAAAAGAAAACATTATTTGACTGGATCAAATCCATCAAATTCCCAGACGGATACGTTTCGAATTTGAGTCGGTGTATAGACAGTCAAAAACATATCATGTTCGGGATGAAAAGCCACGATTGTCATATATTCATGCAACGATTGATGCCCGTCGCGTTCAGACCGTTCCTAGAGAATAGACATTGGGAGCCGCTTGCCCAGTTGAGTATTTTTTTCAGGGACTTGACATGTACAGAGCTGACGGAAGCCACTGTCGCTTCAATGAGTTCAGAGATCGCCGTTATTATTTGTAAGTTGGAGCGAATGTTCCCATCTGGGTTTTTTGACTCCATGGAGCATCTTCCAGTGCATCTTCCATACGAGGCATTCTTAGGGGGTCCCGTACATTACCGCTGGATGTACCCATTTGAAAGGTAAACACAGTTATTTTGTAATTTACGCGTATGAATCAGTACAGTGATCATCGAATGTTAATTATGTTTTGTACCCACAGGTACTTACGTCGGTTGAAAAAGATGGTTGGAAATAGATCACGAGTAGAAGGATCTATCTGTAGTGCGTACCTGATAACTCTACAAAATAGAGTTATTTGGTCCTATTTTAATGCCTAAGTGATAAATAATTGATTGAACTTTGCTTATATTTTGTCTACTTTGAACTCATTTAGAATCATTCTTTATTAAAGCTTATTTTGGGAAAATTCGGGTTTTTAGGACTTTAAAGTATATTTAGGATTGTTCTTGGCTCTTGGTATTTAATTTTGTCAATTTGAATGAAAGAAAGTTCTAAAAGAATTGCAAATTTCATGCAGGAAATAGGAAAAAAGTGCAGAATTTTGAAGGGTACTGTGGCAGTGCTGCAGCTGTGCTGCAGCACACTGGGCAGAAATTGGGCAGCAGCTTAGTCACGATTTTCAGCCCAAAAATATCAGTTTTTTTGGCCCGCTTCAGCAGAATCTTCTCAAATAAAATAAGCCCATCATAGGGGTCCAACTTAGAAGCAAATTTGGAGGAGATTTAAGAAAAGCCCAAGCCCAAAACAAAGAAAAATAGAAGATTAACCTAGAAAAGAAAAAAAAGGCAGCAGCTTGAGTTGGACAGAGACTTTAACATGGAGAGGCAGAGCTGAACGTGGAAGAGGAGGAGACAGAAACGCAAGAGGAGGATTCTTCTTCTTCTCGATGGAGATTTCGTTTGCATTTGCTATTCCATTAATTAGTTTCTTCTTCTTCTTCTTCTTCATTCTTTAGAACTCCATTGTTGAACTCAAGTTATGTTAGGTTTAGTTTTGATTTTGATTTTGTTGAACTCTTTTGTTTATTTGAATTTCATTATGAACTAAATTTTATTAGGTTGGAATTGATAGATGAACCCTAAGGGGAATTAGTTTTCACAAGCTTTAATAAATTCAGTTTTTATGTTCAATCAATAGTTTGATATTTCTATCTATTTGCTTATGCTTGATCAACTTAGGTGAATTGTTTAGTTTAGTTTTAATTCTGAAAAGGTTAAAATTGAATGGAAGAATATTGATTGATAGGGGTTAACGATTCTAGAAATTGTTTTTGGTAATGCATAGACATATGTGTTTACACCTTAAGGCTTAAACCGGAACATTGAAAACATATTTCTTAATCTAATTTTACCTAGACATAGGATTTAAATTGGATTAGGAATTAGAATCATTTAGGCTTGACGAAGTCACTTGAAAAATTGGGTTTGCTTGCATAAAAAGTGTCTTTATTAATGCAGTTTGCTGCAGCACAGCCACAGCACTGCTGCAGCATTTGTGAATTCTAAGACTTTTTAGGGGGATTCTTGACTTTCCAACCGTTTGTCTCTACATAGTTTCATCACTTTATTATTCTTGCATATTTTAGGAGTAATCTCAGCCACTTTAGACCATCATACTTATTTTCATTAATTAATTTAGAATTTATTTAGTTAGTTTTGCATAATTTTAGTTGTTTAGTTTCATAAATCAAATCATCCCAATTTATCATCGTCTTTATTTTCTTTTAAACTATTTGTTAAACACCACTTTAAGTCACTAATCCTCGTGGGAACGATATCTTCTTATCACTTTATTACTTGTTTGACTGCGTACACTTGCGTATCACGATTTCTCACAACAAGTTTTTGGCGCCGTTGCCGGGGATTAGTTAGGTTTAATTGGTGTCATAACATTTAGTTTTCTTTTTGTTACTCTTTAGTTTTTAATTCTATTAATTTTTTTTTCTTTTTATCTATGGAAAATATGTCAGGATATTTGGCTAATGCACTGAAAAGATGGGCTTTAAATGTAGAAAATCAACAAAGTGCACTTTCTGATTCTTGTGTCTATTGTGAAGGAGGTCATCGTTATGAAAATTGCCCAAGCAATCCTGATTCAATCAATTATGTGGGGTTTAACCAAAGTTTCAATTCATATTCTAATTCTCATAACCATGATTGGAGGTATCATTCAATTTATTCCTGGAGAGATTATTCCTATGAATCCTCTTATACTGAAAATTATCAATTTGAACCTCAATCTCAACCTTACCCAACTCATTCCTTATCTCAACAACAACAACCAGAAGATGAAGATTCCATAGTCGTCCTTACCAATTTGATGAAAGATTTCATGGGTAGAACTGATGCAATGCTCCAAAATCAAGCCGCTATGCTCCAAAATCAAGCCGCGTCAATAAGGAATTTAGAAACTCAAATGGGACAAATGGTTTCATCTATGATCAATCAAGCTCAAGAAACCTTGCCTAGTGAAGCCGAAATTCCTAATTATAATGAAGGCAAGGAAACATATGAAGTGGAGACTTTTCAAAGTGAAGAAGAATTGGAGCCATCTGTAACGTCCCGTTACTTTTAGAGGTGAATTTTTTATTTTATTTTATTAATTTATTATTTTATTTATTTATTTAAAGCTTTTAAAATTAGTTAAAATTAGTAATTTCAGTTTTATTAGTTATTTCCGTCCGAAAATCCTTTTTATCTTTTTAATTCGTTTCGGTGACTCTAATAATTATTAACGGGCCAATTAATAATTATTAGACACCTTTAAATTTATTTAAGACCGTCGGTTTTCATTTTATAAGCAAAAGGTCGAAAAGGGCAAAACCGTAATTTCGCAAACCCTAAAATATCTAGATATTTCTTTTGTAAATATCTTTTTTATCTTAACACTTAAGCAAAATTCATCTTCATCTTCTTCTCCTTCTCCTTCCTTTTCTTCCACACATGGGCATCCATGGATGAGAAGAAAAATTCTTGCTTTTCTTCGTTTCTCATTCGTTTCTCGATGGATCGACTTTATTTTGGTTGCGTTGGATTGTTTGGGATGAGGCCTATCTACCCCACCTAACCTTTTGGCGTTTCCCGTTCTCTAAACAAAACCCTAAAAAGTAAGTTTTCAAGACTTTTTATATGGTTTTGTTCGTTTTTGATTGTAAATGAGTTTTGAAGTTGAAATCATGAATGGTTATCATGGAATTTGACGATTTTGAACCCGGATTTTCGAAAAACACTATTCACGTGAAATCACTATTCATCTGAAATCACTATTCATCCGAAAATGCAAACTTGTTCTCATATTAGATATGAGTTGCAATATGTTGTGCAATTGATGAATTGTAGGTGCTATTGCTCGGTTGTTGAATTGTGGGAAATCGGAGTTTTGGACCAAAACTAATTTGGCTAAGGTGAGTTTAAAATGGTTGTGATTACTTTTATGCTTTCAAATTACTTGACGATTATGTTCGATCGAAGTTAAGAGGGTTATCAGATTTTTGAACTTTTCCAAGAATGCTTGTTATTTGGGAGTTAAGGAAAGTGCATAAGGAATTTAGTTAAGTTTGGTTGTTGTTTAAAGTAAGATGTTATTGGTGAAATTCCTGATAACTAATATGGTGAAATTCCTGATAACCGATATGGTGAAATTCCTGATAACCGATATGGTGAAATTCCTGATAACCGATATGGTGAAATTCCTGATAACCGATATGGTGAAATTCCTGATAACCGATATGGTGAAATTCATGATAACCGATATGGTGAAATTCCTGATAACCGATATGGTGAAATTCCTGATAACCGATGTGGTGAAAGTTACGAGATTAGACTACTTGAAAGAAATGGAATGGTTTGTGATTGGTGACTTGCATATTATCGTTATGCACGGATGTCACGGAATGATTATGATTGGTGACAAGTGGTCACGGATGAAATGAGAAATTTACTTTGTCATTTACTTTGTTATTTACTTTGTCAATTACTTTGTTATTTACTTTGTTATTTACTTTGTTATTTACTTTGTCATTTACTTTGTTAAGCACTAGTACCTACTTTATTTTACGAGCTTGAATATTTACTTTCCGAATTTACGAGTTAGTAGAATGGTTTGATCTATTTATGAAAAGTACTTCGGAATATTGAATGGTTAGTGCAAGAGTACTTAGATTTATTTGGACACATTCTCCGATATGGAATTTGGTTCATAAAAGTGCTTGCATCCATCTTATTCTCACTAGCATTGTTTGCTAATGGTGCTACACCACTTTATTTTCAGGTAATACTCGTGGTAGAGACGAGGTCGTGGAGGTGGTCTTGCGTGATCTCGAGTGAATGCTTATGGACATTTGGATTAGTAAATCTAAGTTTGGAGCATTTTGGGAATGCTATATATACATATAAACTTGAAATAAAGTCTTAAAACTTGTATTTTGTGGCTCATGAGAGCCTAAAGTCGGTTGTATGTATATTTTGAGTTTACTTTCTCTGATTTGAGTATATTCGGGTAGGAATATATGTGATTAAAATTCTCCGAGATGTGTTCTTAAAAACAGGTTTAGGGAGTTCGTATTTTAAACGGATCCACGCCAAATTTTTGTAAAAAAATAAGTCTTCCGCTGTTTTACTTCTGATTTAAAGATTTGTGAAAATTCGAGTCTTTACACCATCCATGGTTAATTTGAATAATCAAGATGTCACTTTGGAACAAAGAGATGAAGAAAAAGAGCTTAAAGAAGATGAGTCAAAGAAGGTGAAGGTTTGTGATCCAAAGATTATTGTAGTAAATCTACAACAATGGGAATTAGAAAAAAGTCTTGAACGGCCTCAACCTATTTTTTCTCAATATTTTCAAGAGAAGACATTCCACATGGAAAAGAAAAGGAAGCATAAGAGAGAACAAATGACGTGGTTTACTTTTGCTTCATATAAAAAAGGTGGGTTGTTGAAAAAGAAAAGGATGATAAAGAGGAAAAAGAGAGGAAAAGATAGGGGAAGTGCTTGGCAAGGAGGTCAAAACTCAATTCCATGGAAAGTCCACTAAAAAAAAATAAGTGGCAAAGTCGGGCCGTTGACTTTAAAGCAAGGCGCTGGTTGGGAGGCAACCCATCGAAGTTAAGTAGTTCAATTTCGTTTTTTTTTTCTTTCTCGTATTAGTTCATTTGATTTAATTTTAGTTTTAGTTAGCATTTTAATTTTGCTTAGAAATAGGTGCTGCTGAAATTTTCTCTTTGATTTTGTTTTTCAGGACATATGAGAGCCATGAATCAAAGCTTGAATGAAGAAAATGTCATCCTACAATGGTGGACAATTTGAGTGGTTATTTGGAGAAAAATAAACAAGGGAGGTTGCTGCAGCTTTAGATTTTGTTTTCTTTAGTTAGTTTTATTTAAAAAAAAAAAAAACTGCTCCCAGACCCGCGACCCGCCCCATGACCCGCTCGCGACCCTCCCCTCAATCCGTGACCCACGATCCCCTCCCCAACCCAGCCCACTACCCGCCTCCCCCCTAACCCACGACCCTCCCTCCTTCCCAGACCCACGACCCGCGTCCCAAGCCCACTAACCCCCCCACAACCCGTGTGAATCCCCTCCCTTTCCATTTTATTTATTTACTTATTTATTTTTACTTTTTCTTCTTCCATTCGACTTCTCCTCCCTCCCGTAGCCATCGCCCAATCTCCCCCCACCAACGCCACACTCCTGCAGCCATCATCGCCGTCCGCTATCATCACCACCACCACATTCTTCTTCTTCTCCCATTTCACTCATTGTCCATCCATGCTTTTCTACCTCCGTGGGCAGATTTCAATTTTATTCAAGGGTTTCATATTGGGGGTTCTACAAGCTGATATGTGTGCTTCGAGGGGCTCTTTCTTCTCTGAAATTGTGGTAGAGGTCAACATTGCTCACCAGCTCGTCACCCAGCTATTTTACATATTCTCAACATTCTGAGTTCTTGCTGGCTGTTGGTCTGAGGCGTTTCCATTATGAATTTTGTGGCGGATTCGTGTGTTGGGACGACACTGGGTGTCAAATATATTGACTTCCTTGTCAATGCCGAGCTGATGCTGCTGCTCATGACAATGCTTAGGGGAGTTCTCTACACTCTTACTTGTTTCACTTGTTTATTTTCATTTGGACTGCTGCTTCTGCTCTTTACTTTCATATTATTTTGTCACTGATTTGGGTTTGCTGTTGACTCTATTTCCTGCTGTTTTGTGCTCTTTTGCTGTGAGGACACACCAACTTTTAAGTTTGGGGGTGATTGTCCATTTTATTAGCACCAATGTACAATTTTCATGTTCTTAAATGATAAATTCTTTGGCTGGTTACCTTAAAATTTCATGTTCTCATTGCTTCTTTAGTTAGAATGGTCCAAATGATATAGTTGGCTTTTGCATGATTTTTAGGATAGTTCTAATTTTGGTTAAGTGCGTTTTGGGCTTTAGATTCTTCTACACTTCCCCGTTCATGTCAGTTCATGGTAAACCCGTTTAGATAGTTAAGATTCTTGAGGACTACTTCCCTAGGTGAGAGTAAAACATTGCATGGCTAATCTTAGTGAACCAAAGTAGAATACTCTTGCATTCCTTCTTAGTGAGCTTCCAAATAAGTGCCTCCATAAGTTTGGGGGTGACATAGTTACCCACCATTTAAAAAAAAAAGAAAAAAAAAGGAAAAAAGAGAAGTACTCCAATGTCTTGAGGTAAGTCAGGATAAGAGTATGCTTCGGCGGTTCGAGTTATCTAGTGGCTAAGTAAAAAAAAAGGCACTAGGGACACAAGAACTTTCTAAAAAAAAAAAGAAAAGAAAAGAAAAGAGAAATGTTCCAATGTCTCGAGGTAAGTCGGGATAAGAGCATGCTTTTGCGGTTTGAGTTATCTAGTGTCTAAGAAATAAAAGGCATTAGAGAAACAATAACTTTCTTGCACATAGTGCCTTTTCACAAAAAAAAAAAAAAAAAAAGTGAAGTCAATTAGTTTGCTAGCCTCATGAAAGAAGTAGTCAAGAGTTCAAATGGAGGGAATCTAGGTGAGGTTGTGATTTGTTGAGTTTAAGCTTAGGAAAAAGAGTCTTAGGATAGCTATCTTTGCTTGCTAGATGGATTTTACCATGAATTGTTTGATTCGGGATGCACACACTTTCACTTGAGAATTTATTGCCCTTTATGTACTTGGTTAGTTTTAGGATTGTCTTGAAGAGAATTGCAAAAGTCTATGATGGAAAAAGTCCTAACCAAAAGTTGAGAAAAGTGATTTGTTGTAAGCTTGTGTGTCAAAGTTTTAAATCTTTATTCAAGTCAAAGTCTTATTTTTGCATCACTCGAGGACGAGCAATGAGTCAAGTTTGGGGGTTTGATAACTCTACAAAATAGAGTTATTTGGTCCTATTTTAATGCCTAAGTGATAAATAATTGATTGAACTTTGCTTATATTTTGTGTACTTTGAACTCATTTAGAATCATTCTTTATTAAAGCTTATTTTGGGAAAATTCGGGTTTTTAGCACTTTAAAGTATATTTAGGATTGTTCTTGGCTCTTGGTATTTAATTTTGTCAATTTGAATGAAAGAAAGTCCTAAAAGAATTGCAAATTTCATGCAGGAAATAGGAAAAAAGTGCAGAATTTTGAAGGGTGCTGTGGCAGTGCTGCAGCAGCTGCAGCACTATGGCCAGAAATTGGGCAGCAGCTTAGTCACGATTTTCAGCCCAAAAATATAAGTTTTTTTTGCCCGATTCAGCAGAATCTTCTCAAATAAAATAAGCCCATCATAGGGGTCCAACTTAGAAGCAAATTTGGAGGAGATTTAAGAAAAGCCCAAGCCCAAAACAAAGAAAAATAGAAGATTAACCTAGAAAAGAAAAAAAAGGCAGCAGCTTGAGTTGGACAGAGACTTTAACGTGGAGAGGTAGAGCTGAACGTGGAAGAGGAGGAGACAGAAACGCAAGAGGAGGATTCTTCTTCTTCTCGATGGAGATTTCGTTTGCATTTGCTATTCCATTAATTAGTTTCTTCTTCTTCTTCTTCTTCTTCATTCTTTAGAACTCCATTGTTGAACTCAAGTTATGTTAGGTTTAGTTTTGATTTTGATTTTGTTGAACTCTTTTGTTTATTTGAATTTCATTATGAACTAAATTTTATTAGGTTGGAATTGATAGATGAACCCTAAGGGGAATTAGTTTTCACAAGCTTTAATAAATTCAGTTTTTATGTTCAATCAATAGTTTGATATTTCTATCTATTTGCTTATGCTTGATCAACTTAGGGGAATTGTTTAGTTTAGTTTTAATTCTGAAAAGGTTAAAATTGAATGGAAGAATATTGATTGATAGGGGTTAACGATTCTAGAAATTGTTTTTGGTAATGCATAGACATATGTGTTTACACCTTAAGGCTTAAACCGGAACATTGAAAACATATTTCTTAATCTAATTTTACCTAGACATAGGATTTAAATTGGATTAGGAATTAGAATCATTTAGGCTTGGCGAAGTCACTTGAACAATTGGGTTTGCTTGCATAAAAAGTGTCTTTATTAATGCGGTTTTCTTGCAAGACACGACCACAACCAGAGTCTGCGAAGATTTGTGAATTCTAAGACTTTTTAGGGGGATTCTTGACTTTCCAACCGTTTGTCTCTACATAGTTTCATCACTTTATTATTCTTGCATATTTTAGGAGTAATCTCAGCCACTTTAGACCATCATACTTATTTTCATTAATTAATTTAGAATTTATTTAGTTAGTTTTGCATAATTTTAGTTGTTTAGTTTCATAAATCAAATCATCCCAATTTATCATCGTCTTTATTTTCTTTTAAACTATTTGTTAAACACCACTTTAAGTCACTAATCCTCGTGGGAACGATATCTTCTTATCACTTTATTACTTGTTTGACTGCGTACACTTGCGTATCACGATTTCTCACAACAGTACCTGACGCAAGAGACTACCACATTTTGTTCATACTACTTTGATCAACACATTGCAGAGCAGTTTCGACCGGCGAAATGAAACATTGTCGAAAATTTACTTGAAGGTGTTGACATGAACGACTTGCCGATTTTTACGGAACCTGGCATGACAGTTGGAAGATCAGTGCGTAGGCCGTTGACCGATTCTGAGTATCACGTAATGCAGACATACGTGTTATGCAAATGGCAGAGATCGAGCCTTATATAGAGTGAGTTTGTAACTTAACATTATTCCATCGTATAAACAATTACAAACTATTTGCTAACTATTTTTGTAACATACGATTATTTCTAAACGTATACGTTCGAATGACACGAGTTGGTCTTACGACGCCGAGGAGGGGTCAATAATCGACAAAGAGTTTCGTTCTTGGTTCGGTCGTACGTGAGTTATTTTAAATTGTCAAAAAACCGTTGCATTATGTTGAAACAATTACTATCTTCCTAACATTACTGTATGTGCATGGACAATGACACAGGTTGACTCCCCTACATTACCGGTGCATGATCCTCGCATCATTTCTTTGGCAAAGGGACCTGGACGGATAGCAAGGTCGTATGGTGGATACGTGGGTAACGGTTACAGATTTCAAAAGAAGGCGCATTAAGTGAACAGGGTAACAAACAACAGTGGTGTTTGCATCAAAGGTCACGTGTTCGGCACAAACGAAGACGATTACTTCGGAGTAATCGATGAGATTCTTGAGATTCAATACGCAAGTCCGACGCTAAAACGCATTGTTCTGTTCAACTGCACTTGGTTCGAGACAACCAGACGGGGCGGAGTCCGTAAGATTGATCATTTACAAATCGTTGAGGTAAACAAGTCTAAGCATATGCGCACCGCTGATAGGTTCGTCCTGGCTTCACAGGCGATTCAAGTTTATTACCTGAACTATCCGATTAATAGACGAGATCTGACAGATTGGTTAGTTGTTTGTAAAGTTAAACCACGCCAGGTAGAAGAACACTTGTCCGAGAAAGACGACCATGCAGAGGAAGTTGTTGCTTTTCAAGAAGATGAGATAAGATCTCGTGCAATCGACGATGGTCGAATGCAAGCATCTTGTTCGTCCTTTGAACGATGGAACGATAACATTGCATGATGATGATGATACAAATGCTTCCACTTCTCACGCACGTGACATTGATGATGAATTTATTCGAGAGGATGAATCTGATGAAGAAACAGAAGAAGAAGAAGAAGAAGAAGAAGAAGAAGACTGTATGTGACAGACTTCTTGGAGACAATGATGAATGAGATATTTCGTTAACTTGATTATTCAAATGTGTGTGTATGTGTTTAATTAATTAAAACTAATTCTTTTAAGGAATGATTAAAATAATATATATATATATATATATATTAATATTTGCGACCACATGGTCGCAAGTTCACCCAAAAGGTGACCACATGGTAGTAATTCAGAATGGAAAGGCGACCAAATGGTCGCATTTTTTAGAAAGTATAATTATATATATTTTTAAAAAATATAAGTGAAATGGCGACCATATGGTCGCAAATATTAGCGGTAAAATTAAATTTCCATGAAATTTATGGCGGTGAATTTAAATATTACGACCATATGGTCGCAATTTTGGGCGGTGGATTTCATACTTGCGACCAGATGGTCGCAATTATTGACGGGACTTGTGATATGATAGCTGTTGTTCATCATGGCAGAGTGGCGACCATATGGTCGCTTTTTCAAGAAATGCGACCATGTGGTCGCCAATATCTCAAGAAATGCGACCACATGGTCACATTTTCCCCAGCGCGCGCGACCTTTCGTATCTTGTCATTATTACATATTTGCGACCATTTGGTCGCAAAATCTGATTTAAAATCATATCCCTTTTCCTTTCCCCCGTTTCTTTTCTTCCTTTCTCTTTTTCTTTCTCCCTTTTCTTTCTTTTCTATCTTTCCCCCGTTCCGTTCCCCGTTCTTTTTTCCCCGTTCCTACCCTACTCTAAACCTAAACACCCTAAACCTCCAATCCCGGTTTCTATAACGAGGTTAGTTTCGTATCCGTTTTAAGTTAGTTTTAGTTTAAGTTTTAGTTTAAATTTAATTAGTTTAGTTTAATGTTGTTAATTTCATTAATTTTATTTTAATTAATGTAATTTAGTTTAATTAAGTACTTAGTTTACTTAAGGTTAATTAATCTAATTCTATTTACTTTACTTTAATTAATTGATACATTTTAGTTCAAATCAATATAATTTTAATTTAGTTTAATTTAATTAATTTGTTTAGTTAAGTTTAGTTTTTATTAATTAATGTTAGAAATTAAATTTAATTAATGTTAGTTAAATTGAATTAATTTTAGTTTAGGGTAATCTAATAGTTGAAATCTTAATTAGTTAGTTTACTTTAATTAATTTTAGTTCAATTAATCTAATGTATTTTAATTCTTCATTACTTAATTTAGTTTAATTCAATTAATTTTAGTTTCAATTAATTAATGTTAAGTTTAATTCAATTTATTAATGTTAAGTTTAATTCAATTAATTAAAACTAAAATAAACTAATCATTTAATTTGAAATAAAGTAAAATAAAATTAGATTAATTGAAACTAAAATTAATTCAATTAAACTTAAGATTAATTAATTAAAACTAAAATAAACTAATCAAATTAATTTGAATAAAAGTAAATTAAAATTAGATTAATTGAACTAAAATTAATTCAATTAAACTTAAGATTAATTAATTAAAACTAAAATAAACTAATCAATTAATTTGAATTAACTTTATTTCAAATTAATTGATTAGTTTATTTTAGTTTTAATTAATTAATCTTAAGTTTAATTGAATTAATTTTAGTTCAATTAATCTAATTTTAATTTACTTTAATTCAAATTAATTGATTAGTTTATTTTAGTTTTAATTAATTAATCTTAAGTTTAATTCAATTAATTTTAGTTTCAATTAATCTAATTTTAATTTACTTTATTTCAAATTAAATGATTAGTTTATTTTAGTTTTAATTAATTAATCTTAAGTTTAATTGAATTAATTTTAGTTCAATTAATCTAATTTTAATTTACTTTTATTCAAATTAATTTGATTAGTTTATTTTAAATTATTTACTTAATTTATGTTAGTTTAATTTACATTATTTCATTAATTAATTAATTTAATTTATTTCAATATTTTACTTATGTAATTAGTATTAAATTAGTTTATTTTAGTTGTAGGATTATGACGGGCAGACGACGTCCTCCCTAGTCAGACGACCCTGACGACGCGGGTGACCAGGGGTCTCCGCAGACGCCTACTGCCGCTGCCCCTGATGCGGACCTGACTACGGAGGAGTTGGACATCCTCTTTAGTTACGAGACGGGACTTGCTGCCACGCTCAATGATGCACTCCCTGAGACCGACTCTGCGACACCACGATTGCCGCAGGACTCCCTGGCCACGACTCCTGGCTTAGCATCAGGGTCTGCATCAGGGTATGCGTCCGGGTTTGCGTCCGGGTCTGCATCAGGGTCGGATCCAGCTGGCCCCTCCACTTCATGCACGCAGCCGTCTCGGGCCGTAGACTCTACCCTTCGGATTGAAGGGGATACGTAAGTAATTTGGTTTATTATTTTTCAAAGTGTTTTTTATTCCTGTTAACTAATAGTTTCTAATAGCACAATAATTTTTTATGATTTTGCAGAGTACAACCGCATACAACCGTTTCAAAACGGTTTCGCGAGGTCCTCCAGAGCATGCCTCTACCCAGCGACCTTCGCTGGCAGAAGATTTTGACGACGGAGAAACGTCGGATGTACGACAATTGGAAGGTAAAAAACATCATTTATTTTCATAATTAATTAATTTTGAAATTTATAGAAATAAATTTATTACTTTAACAATTTTTTATTTCATTTTTTTCAGGGCAAGTTTCCTGTTATCGATCCCGATATCACCGACGGTAGATTGTTCCCCCTATGGGACAGTCACGTCCGGGATCGATTCAAGGACCTCATGTACGGCTTCTTGCGAGCTTGAGCACTCCTGAGGGCAAGGCAGTGTCAAGCAGGAATAAGGCCAACCGCGCGAAGAATCCCACCAAACACACAGCGGGGGTGCGGACCCACGACGAGCACCATCGTCGATTGGTATTTTTTTTTTCGTCGTTTTCTTAGTTACGTACTTTTTTCTCGTTTACTTTTTTCAATTACTTATTAATTTATTATGTTTTATTCTTCACTCTTTTTAAGTTTTTAGGAAGCAAAGCACGAGCACCCCGTCCTGCCCGATGAGCTGCACCGCGTTCTTCACACGAAGAAGGACGGGGCGTTAAATCGACGATAAAGCGAAAAGCGATTCGTATTTAATAATTTTTTCAATTATTATTTTTTCTTTAAAAATTTTTCCTACCTTATATATTAACCATTTTATTTTCTGAATTTTAAATGTTTAGGAACGTTTCACGGAGTCCTTGACTCAGCGGTTGCCCACACCAGACTCGCAACCGACTCAGGAGGACCGTAGAGAGGCGTTCTTGGAGGCTGCTGGAGGGGTTCGGCCTGATGGGGTCGGTTCCTGGGGCTCGGCTCAGACGGGCGACGCCTTTATACGAGATGTGCCCGGGCTCGGCGGGAAATGAGCTAGCACTAGCTCCAGCCTTCTCCTGTTGGCGGCCCGGGCGTGCAGGACATGGAGGCTATGCGCGAGGACTTCGTTACTCGAGTCGCCGCTATTGAGGCCGACATGCAAGCACAAGTCGAGGCCCAGGTCGCATCCACTTTGGCCGCGTACTTCAGATCTCTGGGCGGCCCTTCATCATCATCGACGCCTCCCCCACCCCCGCCCTCCGCAGTAGTTCTAGGATTCTTTCGACTGTATAAAACGTTTTTTTGAATATTTGATATATATATTTTTTATTTTAATTCCAATTTTTTTTATTAAATTTTAATATTAATTAAATAAATAATTAATAATTAATAAATAATTAATAATTAATTAACTAATTAACTAATTAAAAATTAATAATTAATTAACTAATTATTGAAATATAAATTTTAAAAAAAAATTCATAAATGCGACCATATGGTCACTTTTAAAGCGACCATCTGGTCGTATTTTTACTTAGTCTAAAAGTGACCATTTGGTCACATAACATACGACCATTTGGTCACTTTTGTATGTGACCAATTGGTCACTTATCTTTCACATAAATTACGACCAGATGGTCACTTTTTAGGCGACCAGCTGGTCGTATTTTAACTGAGTCTAAAAGTGACCATTTGGTCACATAAAATACGACCATTTGGTCACTTTTTTATGTGACCAATTGGTCACTTATCTTGAAGATAAATTACAACCATATGGTCACTTTTAAGGTATTTTCAAAAGGTTGACTTTTTTGCGACCAAAAATTTTTTGTCGTATATTTGTGACTATCCAGTCGCACAAATTCTGGACCGACCAGCTTTTTGGCCACCAATTATTTTGTCGCTTTTTTGGTCGCATTATAGGCAAAAAACGACCATATGGTCGCAATTTCGTGGTCGCAAATTGACAGTTTTTTTGTAGTGATGTAAGTTTCGGTTTGATTTTAATTTTCAAAAATTAAGCATGAATCTACATGTTCTTCGTGTTTTTATCACAATTTTCATGATGTTAATAGATCCGTTATTAAATGTTAATAAGTTTACTAAATAATTTTTCTCTATTTTAGTAAATCATCCCTTCAATTGGTATCAGAGCTAATTTTAATTATCATGCAAAATTGTGAGTTTTCGAAAATTTTGGTGGGTTGCATAAAAATTATTTTATGTATGTTTATATAAATTGTGTTATATAAATTGTGGAGGTTTGCTTATTGACTGTTTAGGTATTCTTGAGGCACTTAGGTTTATAAATTTTAGTACAAAATTTGTAAACCCTAATTTTAGGGTATAGGAAAAAATTTGTAATTTTTCCATACCAAAGAGAAGCAAAATCGGCTACACCAAAGGGGAGGAAGAAAAGAAATTTTTTTCTCCATCAACAATGATGTCCATGCCCAAGGAGAGAGAAAAGGTAAAGATATGGTATGATATTTTATCATAATTATCTTGTTATCTCAATTTAAAAATTTAGATATTTAAGATAAGGATAAAATCTTTTAAAGATTATATCCCTATCTTAAATTATGAATTTAGAAATTGTTATAAGATTACATGGAAAATATTTTCTTTATTTTTTCCATATAATTAAAAGATAATTATTTTAAAACAAGTATTTATGGAAATATTAAGGAGGTAATATTTGCCCCATAAATACTCATGCCCACGCCTACTGTAACGTCCCGTTATTTTGAAGTGATTTTATTTTATTTTATTTTATTGTTATTATTTTATTATATTTTATTTAATGTTATTTATTTATTTCAATTTAAGTATTTAGATTAATTATTATTTTGTAATTTCGATTTTAGTAGTTAATTTCGCCCGAAATCCTTTTTAATCGTTTTAATACTTTAAAGTCGTTTCGGTGACATTAATAATTATTAATAGGCCAATTGATAATTATTAATCACCTTTAGATTTATTTAAAAGCATCGGGTTTCGATTCATAAGTCAAAAGTCATAAAAGGACGCAACTGTCATTTCCAATTTCTTAAAATATCTAAAATCACTATTCACTCATCTTTAAAAATCACAAATTTGACTAAAAAATTAAAATTTCTCTTCTTCTTCTTTTCTCCTTGCCGTGAGCCTTCATCCACCATTGTTGAAGTTTTTCTTTTCTTCGTTTGTCATTCGTTTCTCGATGGATCGGCTTGTTTTTCGGTTGTGTTGGATTGGTAGGGACGAGGGCTACCTATCCAACCTAGCCTTCGAGTTTCCCATTCTCTAAGGAAAGTCCCAAAAAGTAAGTTTTCAAAACTTTTTAGATGGTTTTGTTCGTTTTTTATTATAAATGAGTTTTGAAGTTGAAATCATGAATTTCTATCATAGAATTTGACGGTTTTGAGCCCGGATTTTCGAAAAACAATATTCACCCAAAAACACTATTCATCGTAAATTACTATTCATCTAAAATCACTATTCACCCGAAAATGCACACTTGTACACATTTTAATTATGAGTTGTAATATGTTGTGCAATTGGTGAATTGTAGGTGCGATTGCTCGGTTGTTGTTTCGTGGAAATTGGAGATTTGGAGTTATTTGGCTAAGGTGAGAATAGTTAGGATTTAAAGTAATTATAGAAAGAAAATAAGTGTGATGGTTTGTAGAATTGGAAAATTAAGATTAGAATCCGAATCTAAGATTAGAGGGATGTGAGTTAGTGCCCTTAGGATTAGAAGTTAATCCTTTAAGTGAGAACTTAGCAGTTCTCAAGGAAAGTATTGAATCTTAGAAGATTCTAAGATAGATTTGTTTCGAAGCTTAGGTTGGATCATTGGAGGTTAAAAGATCCAACTTGTATTTTAGAACGGTTAATAGAACCTCGGATTATTATTGGAAGTTTATAATCCTGGAAGGTATAGGTTAATCGTTAAGATAGAATGTACTTGTATTATTGTAGCGGAGTTCGATTTACGTATCGTTCGTCCGAGATGCTTATCTATTTTACTTTATGTCATTTACTTTATATCTTTTACTTTATACTCCCTTACTTTATGCTTGCATCAACTACTTTAATTCCGCATTTTATTTATTTACTTTTACAAGGATATGCAGGCATATGCATATCATATTGCATCATACCATTCTCGCACCATTCATGAAAAAGAAATGAAAGTGAGAAAGAAATGAAGGGGAGAATGTTGGAGCCTACGGGTAGTGTCCGCATCACCTTCGAAAAAGAAACGTAAGTGAAAAAGAAATGAAAGTGAAAAAGAAAAGAAAGTGAAAGAGAAAAGAAGGAAGAATGATGAACCCTACGTGGAGTTCACATCACCTTCAGGAGAAAAGAAAGAATGAGAAATGAAAAAGAGACGAATGGGATCCTACGGGATTTGCTCATTACTCTAAGTGAAAAAGAGACGAATGGGATCCTACGGGTTTGCTCATTACTCTAGATGAAAAAGGAGTGAATGGTATCCTACGGGATTGACGCATTACTTCTTCATACATAGGGAGTTGAATTGTATCCTGCAGGATTGACGCATTACTTCCTCATGCATAAGGTGAATGGGATCCTACGGGATGTTCTCATTACCCTTCATTCACGCACAAAAGGGCAATTGCGAAGTCCTACGGGATGCTCTCATGCATTCATGTTTATGATAGATGAAAGAGAGATTCGAGAAGTTGTATGATGTGCAAATTATATTTACTTTTCTTACTTATGTCATAACATTGATAATGGATGAGTATTGACTATGATTATTAGTAATATCATCCTTTAGAGAATATAAAATGAAATTTCCTAGAGTTGGAGGACTTTAGGAGTGATTGGTGTCAAATTAATTGGACACAAATCGGAATGCAAGTTTGAGGTCTATTTTTACTTTTTATTCTTATTATTCTCACTGGGCTTAGTTTGTTAGCTCATGATATTACAAACATTTCAGGTAATGTTTGGGATCGTGGGAGAGGAGCTGGTGCGCGCTTGATCGAAAGGGTGATGATTTCGAGATGGACTAAGTAGTTGTAAAAATTCATGTACATGGTTTTGTGAATTTTATATAATTTTGAAGTTGTATATTTGTAAATGGCTCTTAAGAGCTTTTGTCTTTACTTTTATGTTTATAAATCATTTTGAACTCCTGATAGGAACTTAATGTTCCTTGTGTTTTTAGATATTTGAATTTAAGATGTAAACAGGTTTTGGCTAGCCTATTTTCAAACATAATCACGCCAATTTTCTTAAAATAAAAGACTTCCGCTGTTTTCTCTGATTAAATTTATTTAAAAGTGACGGGTCGTCACACCTACACCATGGAGGAGAGAGAAAGTTGAAGCCTCAAGATCTACAATGGAAGATTTAAATTAAGTTGTGATTTTAATTTTCTGTTTTAGAAATAGTGCCAAGAATACCGGTCAATTTAGCTATTTATTATTTAAATTGTTTATATGTATGATATAATTGTTTTTAAATAATATTCATGCATAAGAGTATGTCATGTAGAAAACCCCACCATAGGTTGTATGATTTTAATTAATTGTACATACATGCATCATAATATAATATGTGTTATTATATGCTAATGTATGTGAAGCATGCTATAATTTTATTTTATAAATGTTATTATCGAAAATTATATAATTTTATTCTAATTGTTTTAGAATTAAAAGCATGCTTATTTAGTTAAAATTCAAAAGTTAAATCTAGTTTAAAAGTTGACTAGAAACTAAATGAATTATTTGTAATATGGAATTATTGTTTAAACAATTGGGTCAAAATCCATATAAGATAAACAAATAGAAACTTTTAATTAAGGGTTAATTAAAAATTAATAATTGAGATTAATTGAATTGAATGGATCTCTGGCGAGAAAGCTCTGCCCAAGCGATGAGGTTTCATAAAGTTCCCCTACACGGAGCGCCTCTAACTGGGAGCGATCTGGGAGAAAAGTTCAAATTAATAAATTGAAATTATTAAGACGGCGCATATTGTGATTAGTTTTAATTAGGAAAACTTGAAAAATCACATTTATAAAATTAATCTAACCAATTTAAGAGTTAAAGTTGATTAGGTTAATTAAAACTTGGATTAAAGAGTTAGCCTGAATTAGTCTAAGTTATGCAACCCTAACTTGAAATATTAAGTGGGAGAAGGAAACATGTCAATTTATCCTATGGTCTCCACTAATGGGCTCAAAATGTGAGATTTATACAAGGCCTCTGAACACTGCCGCAGGTGTTCATTCCCATAGGAAGGTTCTTTTTGTATAAATCAATATCAAGGTGAGTCTCCCGAAAGGGATAAAGAATTTTAAATGCGATTGAAGACTGAATCTACACTTCGTAGACACTCTTCAATTTTTATTTAAAAGACTAAATTAGTGGGTTACACTTAAAAAGAAATTTGATAAAGTCCGTTATCAAAATTCTGGACCAAATACACGGTAAACAATGACATAGGAATATGAGTTATTCTGGAGTTGTCAATTGTTCGAGTGGCATCTCGTATTAATGATGGTAACTGACCTATCATTTGACGGCACTTCACTGGTATCATTAAAATATCGTGACATAGTAATATGTTTTAGGGCTTTTCTGTTCATTAATATGTTCGCATTCATGCATCATATTTAATTATATGTCGAAATTTTATATTTGAATGTTGAAAGCATGTTAGATTACTAAGATAAGGTTTATTTAAATTTTCAGTATTATGGCATCTGCTTTAGTCATAATCCTTGGAAAGAACAAACTAAATGGAGATAACTACACCTCTTGGAAAAATGAAATGAACACCATTCTCGTGGTAGAAGACCTGAAATTTGTTCTTAGTGAACTTAAACCTGAAACACTTGCTACCAATACTCCTAAAGTTGTAAAGGATGCATATGAACGCTGGGTCCAGACCAATGATAAGGCCCGTGTTTATTTGATGGTTGGGATGAGTGACGTCTTAGCCAAGAAACATGAACCAATGGAAACGGCTTTGGAAATAGCTGATTCTGTGCAGGGCATGTTTGGCCAACCATCAAAACAAGCACGTCATGAGGCTATAAAGTCAGTTTATAACACTCAAATGAAACAAGGCACATCTGTTCGTGATCATGTTTTGACAATGATGAACTACTTTAACGTAGCTGAAACGAACGAGGCTATGATTGATGACGAGTCCCAAATAAGCTTTATATTGGAATCTCTCCCACCGAGTTTTTTCAATTTTAAAAGCAATTTGGTCATGAACAAACTGAGCTACTCCCTTACTCAATTGCTAAATGAACTTCAAACCTTCGAAGCAATGAAAAAGGAAAACAAGAAGTCGGGAGAAGAAAATGTTGTCTTCAATGCTTCTAAGAAGAAAAAGGGCTCTACTACTAAAAGGACCAAGCTCAATGCTAAGAAGAAAGCATTTAAGGCTGAGACCAAAGAGCCTAAAGGGAAATGTTTTCATTGCAACATAGATGGACATTGGAAGAGAAATTGCCCCAAATATCTTGAAGAAAAGAAAAAGGGGAAAGAAGGTAAATTAGATTTACTTAGTGAAAAATTTGAGAAATTTATTTTGAATGGTTGATTCAATAGTCACTAATGCAAAGTTTTTTTTTTGAACTTTACAAGTGCAGCTTGATTCTTCAACACTGCTGATTTGAAGATGACTCAAGATAAAAGTAGATTGGATTTACTGTTTTCAGTCTTTAATTTTTCATTTATAGTTTAGTTTAGTTTTTAAATTTTGTTTTAAATTTTGAATTATGTAATAAATATTTATTCTCACCTTATAAGAATCAATTAGGAATATTTTAATAAAAGTCGTTTAGTTAAATATTCCTTTGCAATTTCATTACAATATTCCAAAATGTGATTGGATAAATATTCAAAATACATCATAAAACAAATAGTTCCAAAACCAAATTCTAAACTCCGAAACTTCTAAATAAGTTATAAAGGTTTAAAAATATTTAAAATGTTTTAAGTCTAAAATTACTTAAATAAGTTAAAAGGATTAATCTCTTAAAGATGGTTCTCAAATTTTTTGAGATGATAATCATGTTAATCCACAAGCTTATAGAAATAAGTAAAATCAAGCATCTTTGATTTTCAAAGATAACTAGACTTAAAATTCACTATGGTTCAACACTTAGATGTTAAACTTAAGTGATAAATAAACATAAAATCAATTTCTTATATTCCAAATATTCAGTTATTTAAAAGGATGTTTTTAAGGAGTAGTAACTGATATGGAATAAACAAAACAGAAATTGAAAAGCAATAATTAGTGGATAATTGAATTCGCAAATTATTAAAGAAAAGTTCAGTAAATCAGTGATACTGAAAGCTTTAAACCTTACTTAAAAAAGACTAGAATTATAATAATTTTATTTCACAATAAAACGAGTAGTTATTTAAAAGTTTAAATAGTTAAACTACTTGTAGAACCTTATTTGAGTGGGAGCGTCATAGCACGAACCAAACAGATTTTAGAAGTCCAAGTGAAACTCATTGACTTCAAAATCAATGAATAAAGTTCAAAATAAGTGAAATAAAAATGACATGAATTTTCAATAGTTGAGTTGAAAAGGGTCACTTATACTTATACATTATTTTTGGAAATAATAAGAAGTATATAATTGTAATCATTAAACAAATGAAAGTAAAGGAGAATTACTTTGTAGTGGGAGCTTAAGAATTTCGAGAATCCTAGAACCAATGTGACTAAAATAAAATTTACAAATAGTATGTTAGTGCACATAGATAAAATGAGAGATTTTATGAGTTGCACGGGCTCAAATTCGAACATGAATTTACTTCCATGTAAGAATTCGAAGAAAGACCTTTGCGAATTAAACATCAAATGAGTTAAGTATAAGTAAAATGAGCTTTTACTAACTAAACTCAAGATTCGCGTAATGACTAAAGTCGTTAGTAATTGAAAGGTGGTTGAAGATGATAGTTTCAAATCAATAGTTAATAGAGTTTATTTTATGACAATAAAATATGGAATCTATTACACTTAATAAAACTAACATCAGACAAAAGAAATACATATTAAACAGATGAAAACGTTACTGATAAAGTATTAAAATGACTACCATGCCTAAGTAGTTGATAGTCATCCAGTTTGACTGGAATTACAAGTCAAATCTCCAAAGGTCTAGGACAAGTGGGAGATTGTTATGAATGGTGTCCTAGAACTTGTAATTATTTAATAATAATAATTTATTAAGAATAAATTAAATAAATAAACATAAGTTCTTTATATTATCTAGATTGATTCAATTAATGATATTAGGAATATATGGAAATATATAAATATCAAACATTCAAATAGTAAACCCTAAGTTACTCTTATGAAATCACGACTTAGTATGTGAGTCATACAAGAGGATTAATGTCGAGATGAGTAAATTAAACGTGTCTACGATGAAACGGATAACGTTTGGAAACCTTATCCTGGTAACACTGTTGATGGCTTCGCATTTTGTTTATAGACAAATGATCGAATCCCCGATCATTCATGTAGGAGACATGAAATGGAAGTATCATATGCAATGTTGATTGTATAAGACAGGACCACGATGTTCGATCAAATTTCTCATTAGTACCGGTTTACGAGAAATAATCGAATATCAAACTAAGTTTATCAACCGTGATAGATCTCAATCCTGAGTGAAATGCGGACTCCTATTTGTGGAGTTATGTTCTTTGATTCACATAGTTGAGAGCGATATGTAAGAACGCTCAATACACTCCTGTTTTGGGAACATGACTAGATAAATAGCTGGGAACTCATTTTCACGAGATGAAATTCATAACTTTCCTATAAATTAACGGTATTAGTGCGATACCTAAACATTTTAGGAACTTTAGGAAACTCCCTTGATGTATTGATTCGAGACATGAACAAGTGACGTCACGACTTCTATTGATCACAGAAGTATCTTATCTCTAGTTCGACTAAAGATAAAGTTCATTGGAGAATCAGCGGGAACACAAGGATAAAGCGGTAATTACAGGGGCAAAACGGTAAATTTATCCGCCTGTAATTATGAGTGTTCCACGTGAAGGATAATATCACAGATATAAATAAAGATAAACTAAATGGACAATAACTCATCTATAGTGACGGGAGTTCAACTATGAATCTATAGTGGAATTATTCATAGTTAGATAATAAGTAATTAACTGATTATATTTTAATCACTTAATTGACTAATTATTAAGCCCATGATCTATAGGTCCATCGGGTCCCTATGCTAGCCCAAATATCGTAGTCGCGAAATCAAGTAGAAGAAATGGAAAGTTTAAGTAAAGCGAATTACTTAAATAGGCAATATTAATTGTTTAAATATTTAGTATATTTAAACGGTAATTAATATAAACATTATTAATAGTTTAAATAATGAGTTTATTTAAACATGAAATTAATAATGAAATATTATTAATTATTTGAATATTGAGTATATTTAAATGGTAATTAATAATTTGAAATTAATTAAGAATTATTAATTGTTTAAATAATTAATTTTATTTGAACAGAAATTAATAATTAAAATTAATTAATTAATAATAAAATATTGTCAATAAAATTATTAATTAAATAATGAGTTTATTTAATGGAAATTAATAATTATAATATTTATTATTAATTATTTAAATAATGAAAATGTTTAAATGGAAATTAATAATTAAATATTAATTTGATAATATTGAGTCGGGAGAAAATATTAATATTATTAATTGTTTAAATAAAATATTTTATTTAAATGGTAATAAATAAATTAATTAATTAAGTTGGACTTATTAATTTAAGAGAGAGTTTCAAGCCCAATTGGATTAATGAACCCAATTGAGATTGACCCAAAATAATTAATTAAATAAATTAGAATTATTTATTAATTATTACACATAATTTCGGCCTTGCATGTATTTTAGGAGGAGATAATTGTTTGAATTATATCCTAAAATAATTACATAGATTTATTTACCCAAGATAAATAAAATAAAGAAAATAAAATATTCTCCTATTTATCTATGGCATTTTCGAAATTGCAAGATAAAGGAAAGAGATAATCTTTTTTTCTTTTTGTATTTATCTCTATACATTAATCCTAATGTGATTAAGATTCCTATTTTCTTATAAATAGGAGAGTTGGGTCATTCATAAATCATACAATTAAATTCCATAGAAAATTGGAACTCTCTCTTCTTCCCTTCTCCCCCCTTTGGCCGATTTCCCTATAGTCTTATTGGGAAGAAAATATTTTTTCTTCTTCCCAATTTCTTCTTAAGTTCGATCCTACAATCGGGTTTCATTTGATCGATCGAGATATAGCATAGAAGATCTGGTGTTGCTGAGGATTGATGCTGTAAAGAAACCTCCAACCAATTCTACAATTTTACTCAATGTAAGTTTCGGTTTGATTTTAATTTTCAAAAATTAAGCATGAATCTACATGTTCTTCGTGTTTTTATCACAATTTGCATGATGTTAATAGATCCGTTATTAAATGTTAATAAGTTTACTAAATAAATTTCCGCTATTTTAGTAAATCATCCCTTCAAGTTCTACTGGTAAAGTCAATCGATAAGCAACTGAACCAATACGCTCAGTAATCTCATAAGGGCTAATATATCTTGGACTTAACTTTCCTTTTCTGCCGAACCTCAAAACTCCTTTCCACAGTGACAAACGAAGAAAAACTCTATCACCCACCTGAAACTCTAAATCTTTTCTACGTCTGTCCGCATAGCGTTTTTGCCTCTCCTGTGCTATCTTCAAATTTTCTCTTATCACTTTTACTTTATCAGTAGTAATTTGCACCAACTCAGGACCCATTAATTTCCTCTCACCGAGCTCATCCCAACAGATTAGTGTTCTACATTTTCATCGTATAACCCCTCGTATGGTGCCATCAAGATACTGGAATGATAACTATGATTATATGCAAACTCCATAAGCGACAAATGTGTATCCCAGCTTCCTTTAAATTGTAGAACACAGGCTCGTAACATATCCTCCAAAGTTTGGATCGTTTTTTCTAATTGACCATCTGTTTACGGATGAAAAGCTGTACCAAAATGCAACTTTGTCCCTAAAGCTCGCTGTAAACTAGGCCAGAACTTCGAAGTAAATCTAGAATCTCTATCGAAACAATTGATACTGGAGTTCCATACCTACTAACTAGCTCATCAATATATAATTTCACTAATCATCCCAACGAGTATGTAATTTTAATCGGTAGAAATCACTTTGTTTTTGTTAATCTATCAACTATCACCCAAATGCCATCATGACCGTTCCGAGGGCGAGGAAGACCAAATAAGAATTCCATCATAATACGCTCCCACTTCCATTCCTGGAATAGAAAGTGAAACCAAAAGCCCAGTGACTTTTGACGTTCAGGGTTTAACCTGTGACAAATAAGACATCTCGATACATATTCAAGAATATCTCTTTTCATTCCATACCACCAATAATGCTCTCTCGATGTGCAATATATTTTTGTGCTACCTGGATGCATAGCATAAGCCAGTGCGTGAGCCTCATCAAGAATCTCTTTCTTCAAAGCTACATTATTCGAACACATAACCGATTCTCCATTATTAAACCTCCATCCTCTCTAACCTTGTAATCCGTTCGTTGATTGTTTTGCACTTCCTCTTTAATATTACTCAACACTGAATCTTCTGCTTGAGCTTCTATAATTTGATCAATCAATATCGGCCGGACACAAAAATTTGCAATCAAAGCTCCTGATAACTCCACTGAAAACTCAACATTCATTGTAGTGAACTTACTTATCAAGGAAGAACTTTTTGCATTATACGTTGGATTTAATCTATTAGATTTCCTTCTAAGGGCATCTGCAACAACGTTAGCTTTTCTTGGATGATAATCAATTGTACAATCATAGTCTGCAATCAATTCAATCCACCTTCTCTGACGTATATTCAACTCTTTTTGATCAAAGATATACTTCAAACTCTTGTGATCCGTATAAATATGACCACTATAAGAATTTCGGGAATAGGTGACATCCTTTTGGCGTCACCTATTTGAATAGGTGACGGTTTTTTGACCGTCACCTATGGCAGTGTCACCTATTGAAATAGGTGACGTCCAAAAAAAACCGTCACCTATTCGAACAGGTGACGCCAAAAGAACGTCACCTATTCGAACAGGTGACGCCAAAAGAACGTCACCTATTCGTATAGGTGACCGTTTTTGCCCGTCACCTTTTCAAATAGGTGACGGTTTTTGCCCGTCACCTTTTCAAATAGGTGACGGTTTTTACCCGTCACCTTTCCGAATAGGTGACGGTAAAAAAAAACCCGTCACCTTTTCTAAAAGGTGACGGGGAAAAACCATAACCTTTTGTCTAAAATTTGAGAAAAAATTTTTTTTTTTAAAAATTAATTATAAATAAAATTTATAATAAACCTATCAAATTTAACTAAATATTACAATCTCAAAATTTAAATATTACTCTATGCCTGGAATTACATTCTATAAACAAAAAATTAAATCATATCAATACAAAAAGAAACAAATAACTATAACAAATTAATGTTCTTCTTGACGTCAAGATCATCAAGCACCTCATCGTCAATACCCAAAAATCCTCTTACGAGCCTATAAAAATTACTGCAAAAGTAGAGCCTTAATCATATAAGAGACAATAAGTTACTAACATGTCACTCCAATCTAGAGATATTTAATTGATAGCCCATTGCGAGTCATACTTTTAAAGCACAATGTAACTCAAGGAAACAAATTAAACCACCTGTTTTAGAAATTGATCGTGCCAATTGTCAAGAGTGTCAAATGACTACATCACATTAACATCATAGACTAGAACACAACAATCTTTCCCTCTACGAATGCAACTCCAAGACTTTGAAATCTCTCTTGTCCGTAGTGTCCCATATCTAGTAATCGAAACATTAGCAACTTAGCATGAACATGATAAAATAATTCCTAAGTCAAAACAAGAATGAATGTACAACATTAAATTTTATTCTTTTAATGTGATTGACACACATAGCATATCAATTTTGTTAGAAAAACTAATGGCCAGCATTAGACATCGAGTTCCAATGGGCATTGCAGCAAAAGGTTGGTTATAAGTTCAAAACTACTTAAGACAGTCTATGTGAGATGCTACATATAAATTTTCACATATGTTGAAAAAATTTTGGGTATAAATAAAAAATATTACAGTGCCCATATTTTACATTTATTCTATGTGCAATGTAAAGCATAACAATGTATAAATGTACATTTGCACTAGCAAAATAGGTTAGTGCTAATTTTTATGCATCGAGTAAAAGTATTTAAATTGTAATGATATTGTTGCTATATAAGCATTTGAACTTACAAGACTTTCCAATAGAATGATTCAAAAGTGTCCTGAGATTAAACTCCAAGAAAATTTCCATTTCTTCTTCAACATCCAGGTTGTCTAGTGAATCATCCGCATTTGATGATGAATCCTCGCTACAAAGACTTTCCACATGCTGAGGTTCCTTAATAAAAAACGAAAAAAATCATTCTAGGCATATTAGAACCAAAATTATAAGAAACAAAATGCACTATATATGGAAATTCTACAAGTGAGGAACATTAAAAGAATAATAAGTACTGATTTAAGCAGTTCACAAGAGATATTCAACTATTCAGGCATAATCAAAGGTGGATTTTATTCAAAAAAAATTCCTAAACAATTCATGGTATTTTGATAATACTATACCAGTAACTTCTATAGTTATGTTTTGAGAATACCCTATATCATAACATTTGCAACTAAATAACAACAAATTATCAAATAAACACAATATCATATATGCAAAACAACTTTCAGTCCAGGTTTGGTCAAGAGAATAATGATAATGTGCTCTAAAACTTCGCTTAAGATATATACCAGTATCCTAAGCATCCTTGTATTGATCATAACAAGGAGCAATGGTCATAACACGATGTCCTCTAGTAGAAAGAGCAGGAGGACGTCCACCAAGAACATCACCAAGACCACCTGCTTGACTCCATGGAGCAACTTCAGTAGAAACAAAGACCAAAGCCATCCCTTTATCTTGTTCAGCAGCACATACAATCCTCCCCATTCCACCATTTCCAACTTTACTAGATTTCCTAATGAAGGGTATGAAAATTGAACTAGCTGAGGTTCTCTTCCTAAACATATTCAAATTGTTAAAAGATTTCAACCCATAATGAGTATCAGATATCATAAAAAAGGACGAGCATGAAAAACTTGAGAAAATCACGATAGTATCTTGGTTTAAATATCTTTATGATAAAACTATCCTGGTTTAAAGACGAAACTAATTACGACAATTAAAATTGAAGTAAACCACAAGAAATATGATGGTAATTGAAAAACTTGATGCGAGATTATGAACTAACCTACCTGATTTGAAAAACTTCACCTGCATGCGATTTCAAATAAAACAAAAAGCAAATATGAAGATGCCAGAATGAATTTCAATGTGAGCGTTTACAAAACTAAATGGACTATCGCTATCTCACCCAGAAATTTATCAAAACATTCTTCCCTTGAACATCTTGACTCTCAATCGAGTCTTCCTGTAAGCATGTTCCTCATCATCCTGAAGGTCACCAATGATACCTCAAAGACTATGTTTGAGTCCATTAGATGCAATCAGTAGAAAGTAATGACCCATTTAAATCATTTGCATCATATGAAATATGCAACTAAAAAACTTGTCAACATTGATATCATTAAGCAAAATAAAGATACATGAAAACCAAAAAAAGATTGAAGGCTACAAATGTTTGATAGAAAATAACTGATCATACAAAACTCCATAAAAGCTAGTGCATTTGAAAATAAGGAAAAAGATGGAGGGAATAATAAATTTCAAATAACATCCTCAATTAAATATAAGGCTAAATTATAAGTAGCCAAGTACTAGTATAAAAAAATCTTAAATACAACAATTATCTTACCATTTCTTTACAAACCGAAGCCACCTACAACAGATCATTGAGCCAATGTTAGAGTGACTAGTGTATTTTCTTGCAAACAATAGTTGGAGATAAGATTTTAACAAACAAGGATGAATGTAGACTTAACCAAAATTGATCTTAACCCCTCTATTCATTGTAGCCATTCTTTGCTTCTTACTTCGTTTTAAGCAATTAACCACTTGAAAAAAAAAAGACAATCATGCGAAACAATTAAAAAAAATGACCGATAACTCATATTATTGTTCTCTATAAGTAAGGAAATCAATAAATAAATAAAAGTGCTCTTTTCTACTTAATAAGTAAGCGAATCAATTAAAAAAATGAAAAGAATATATCAAAAAAAAAAATAATCTAAGAAAATTAAATAACCATTCTCTTTAAACTCTAAATCTATTAATAAAAAACCCTTCATACCATAAACCCTTGAAGCTTACTAGTTACTACATTTCTCTCAAGTATATATCCAGTGAATTCTTAACAAGAAATGCAATATAACTGCACAGTGATATTTGATCAGCTTTATTGTAATTTGTAAACAATACAAAACCAAAGTAGTTATAGTTGTAAATTCTAAACCATTACCATTCCGCTCACATCTCGACAAAAAATTATTGAAACCATCCATGAGATCAGAATATCTTCCAAGTAAATCTCATACCTGACAGAAACAACATGAGTCTATAACTTAAAGCTTATGCTAAAATTTCTCCCTCCAAATAGACATTGGACAAAGAAGAAGCTGGAAGGGCATAAGAAAAATGAAAGCTTCAAGCAAGTACTTCTACTCAAGACCCCTTACAATAAAAAAAAAAAGTAGTATTAACAAAGAAATTTAAGAACATTATAAAAAAACCATAGCTAGCTGTTAAAAATAGATCAATAAAAAGGAAATATTTTTCACAGTTTGTATCAATCTTCTTCTAATACCATGAATTCATTAACATACTACTTGAGGGAAGAGGGGGAAAAGGACACTGAAAAAGAATCCTCCTAAACCTAGTATCAAATACCTAGTGACTGTAAAAAAAATTGTAGATAATGAGAATATATCCTACTGAAGTGTTCAATAAACAGAGACAAATAAAAAGACAAAAATTTATTTAAACAATGAAGGAATCTTACACTTTTTTTTAGTGGTGGTGGAATGGTGGGGAAATTAAACGTGCCCTTTTTTAAAAACAAAACAAAATGAAAAGAAATTAGTCACAAAACTTTCACATCCAAAACAAAACGAAACATGTTAGTTCCTTGACAAAAGCACACCTTCAAACAAATATTGAATGAGATAGAGCATGATAATGAACAAAATATACACAATTAAAAAGTAAGTAGAAATCTCACTCTTGAGATGCTAAAAGAGGTGATCACAAATATACCGAGAAGTCTCGGGGCCTCACACCAACAAATGTACCAATGGGGCCAAACTCAAGCAAGCTCAAACTAGAAGCTACTGTATCAAGGCAATAACAATTTATTAATTAAAATACAGGACCAGATAAAACCTTAAATTTCATACAGAAACAAAGGAAGATTGCGCAATTCTAAAAGATAATTTTTTCATAGGAATTCTAAAAGATATTTTGGATCATAGTAGATAGTCATACACATTGGAATGCATCCATCACAGCGTCCTGCCCTCCTGAATTCATCAGCTTCAACTATCCTTCTTGCAACTGCAAGAGAAAGTCAAGCTGCCCACTCCGCTGTAGTTTTGTTCCTAATTGGAAAGTGCTCGAATATATCTAGAAAAAAAAACAAACAAAATGAAACAACTCAACTCAACTAACCATCAATTTAACCTACATGAACACATCTTAAAAGAAGAAGCAAACTCAATACAGATGGGCAAAAGCATATGACCACCGAAATCAATAAATCAAGCATGGAATTTAAACTTGAAAGCTTCAATGCTCAAACAAAATATAGAAACTAAACTCAAATTTTCATAATGAAAAGAGAGTTCAGTCCTCATACTTCTCCAAGTTCACTTTACAAGAATTTAAACACATAATAAAAATAGATAAATTACCTGACGAAATAAGCAAGGATTCAACAAGGCATTCAATATTCTAAACAAATTCCACATTTCATATCACAATTTTTTACCACCAAACACAAAAGCCCTAAATTTAAACTGTTCTAAATCCTAAGCCTCCAAAGCCAGAGACACTATAAGAAATTTTGGAATAGGTGACGTTTTTTTGGCGTCACCTATTCGAATAGGTGACGCTTTTCTGGGCGTCACCTATGGCAGTGTCACCTATTCGAATAGGTGACGTCTAAAAAAAGCGTCACCTATTCGAATGGGTGACGCCAAAAAAACGTCACCCATTCGAATGGGTGACGTCAAAAACGGGTCACCTATTCGAATGGGTGACGCTAAAAAAACGTCACCTATTCGAATGGGTGACGCGAAAAAACGTCCACCTATTCGAATGGGTGACGTCAAAAACGGTCACCTATTCGAATGGGTGACGCCAAAAAAAATGTCACCCATTCGAATGGGTGACGCTAAAAAGCGTCACCCATTCGAATGGGTGACGCCAAAAAGCGTCACCCATTCGAATGGGTGACCCGTTTTACCCGTCGGCCAGGTTTTACCCGTTTTACCTGTTTTTACCCGTCACCTATTATAATTTTAATAATATCACCATTTAGTGACTTTTTGATACCCATGAACCTTATATTGATCAATCAACATAATAAAGAGTAAATACATGGTCATTACAAGAATAACCCACAAACTTTATATACAATATATAACAAGAATACGTCACAAATTTAGAATACAATATTACAAATGATGCTTTTCAAAAACTAGAATATACACAAGAATTTCTAAACCTCCACAAAAAGCCATTGAACAACTAACCATACCAACAAAACCGTTGTTCCACTTGCTTCCAAAGTCGCAAGTAAGGATAAAAATGTTCAAACATCATTAATCCAAAGTGAAAAAATGAAGAACACATGCTTTTAGAGAGTTTAATAGACCAAAAAACTAATCCCTTCCATATCCATGAATGATTCGAAATACACATGATATCGATATGAACAATAATAACGAGTAATCAAATTTACTAGTGAAATTTTCAGAATTTGAATTATATTTCAATAATTCAAATTTACAAGGGTATCTACACATTCCCAAGGACAAGTTTTACAAATTAAATAAAGCAGAATATTACCAGTCGCTTGCCATGGTTTGTTTTAGAAAATCCCCAGTGGAGAGTAACAGGCTCCAACAAATCTGTAGCCAAATAAACCTTTATCTTTCTAGCATTTTTTGTTACAAGCACCTAAAAATGAGAGGAGTTAGAAAAGAAAAGTTTCTAGTATCGAGCAGATAGTAGAACACAATTAAACTAAGTCATGCCCGTAGAAAAGGTAAAAAAAAAAGAAAGCAAAAACCACATTAGTGTTCATAATTGATAACTTGAACTGACTCTAACTAATTGCAGTGTAAGTTAGATCAATCTTAAAATTAAATAAGAAAAAAATGGGAACTATATACTTGTATCGATAGAACAAGCAACCAAATACTTCATGACTAAATTATAATTTAGGGAAAATTAGAACCGTACCTCTTCCTTCCACTAATAAACATATTCAACACCTGCATTTATAAAATACTCATCAAAAGTGTGATAACATTATTCGAGTAAATAACATTACTTGAGTAAATTGTATATCGTGATACGAGCTCAAAACACACTGACGTAATGGATATCATGATGAGAGTGAAAGGGAGTCAAAATAAAAGCTTCTAATGTTTTCAAAAATAAAAAATTATATCATGACAAGTTAAAAATATAAAGATATTGTTATGAACCACTTTTGATCCACTATTCCTCCTCTAAAGGTACTATTATGAACCAAAAAAAGAAGGGAGTAGAAACTTAAAAATATAATAGGCTCATTCAAGTGTGCAATTGTTAAATTTTAGAGGAATTAAAGTACTAATTACCTGGATAAATTATACACACTCATATTCAACATTTTCATGCTTTTCAAACAAGATGTTGATAAAAATACGCTCTTGAAAAATCTCTAAAACAAAAACTAAGTAAAAACTAACCCATAAATCCATGATAAAGTTATCAGCCCAACAAGTAAGTTTACTAAATCTAAATTTGAATAAATTTATCAAGCTATCATAAAAACCAAACATAGGCAATATTGGCATATTTTCCTGATAACAGAGCTCAAATTAGCGTGGAGAAAAATGTACCAGATTTCAATGATGACGAAGATTTTGGCACGGTAGTTGTTGAGGTCTAGCTTCCACTCTAAATTGGAACAATTTCTCCTCCAAAGATGGTAGTTATCTTCCCCCATACTTTGATTTCTTTGTTTATCTTCTCCTCTGCTACTGAATATTTTTTTCATTTGAACAAGAAGCCATTTCCTTCATTTTATTTCCTTTTTTACAAATAAGAGAAGGAATAAGAGAACAAAAAAAATTATTGTGACTTTCCTGTAAGCCACAACAAATAATGTCCATCAGAAGATTATTGACACAAGACTCGTAAAAAAAAATAACAAATTGACTCAACCACTCTCCACATTACAAGAAGATAACAAACAGGGAGCGAAACTAAACGTAAAATGAAAGAAACAATAGAAAATCACTTTGAAACTAATATTTTTTGGATAAATGTTCAATGTCAATAAGTAGTGCTGGCTAACTTAACACCCTGAGTCCTGACAATTATTTATTTTCTCATTGCTTCTTTCCTATTTCAATCAATAGAGGCAAAAAGAAAAAAACTTTGTTTTGTTCAAGCAGAGGACAAAATATTATACGTTTAGAACAAACAACTGAATTAGAGGAAACAAACAACTATTGGATTCCTATGAAGAGGTGTGAAAATATGGAATTGGAATATCAAAATTAGAATAACTACCTCTGTACTATTCACTTATCAATGAAAGGTAAAGATAACTACCAAAAGACATAATAATGTGGAATTGGAATATCAAAATTAGATATCAACTTAGCATTCAAAAATGATTTGCTAACCAAGAAAATAACAAAAACACTCCATAACACCACACAAGGTGGAGAAAACATGAAAACTGGGAAAGAAAAAAGTAGCTCAAATCTCATATTTTATTCTTATATTTCATTGTAGAATCAGCAAAATTTTCATATCTCAAGTAAAATATCCAAAACACTTACCAATAGCTGGTTGTGAGGCTCTGCTCGAGTAATGACCGTAGGGACTGTAATTGCAATGGTAATAGCCAATAGGATTTAGGAGAATAAACAAGCTATTAATTTATCAATAGATTAACTCCTTTAAGCATTTATTTCAGGATTTAAAAAGATCACTAGAGAAAATTTTGCATGATTATTTTAAATGGACCATTATGCCAAATTCCAAATTGAGAAAGCCAAAATGTTCTAAAATCAAAATTCAAAGAAAAAATAACCTAGTGAAGCTAGCATGAACAGCGAGGCTGTGATGCACGATGGAGGAATCAATACAAAGGAAGATCTCATAAGTAACAAATGCCCAATTTGGATTCTTCGCATTGCAATAAAAAAACTGTTAAAAACCACAAAAACAACAAAGTAACATATTTTGATTTAACAATGGATAACGATATCAGTTTAATAGAACACATATCAGAAAGAGGAAAGATAATAATAGTCTTATGAATGAAAGAGTAATTGGAACAGACAAGAAACTAAGGAATATTAAGACTAATTACCTCAAGAATAGACTATTCTTAAGCTTCTCGACCTATAAAATAACAAAATAAAAATGGATTCCCAAAATAAAATTTAGCTTGAAAGTTGAGAGAGAAAGAGTCTTTCTACATAACTTCAGTCATATGGCAATAAAAAGCCAAAAAGAGAGTGACTTTCAAAACCACGAGAATAAAGAAATATGGAAAATCAAAAGTGAAATGACATTATTCTTTAATATTTATGTCAATCAAAAAAAAAAAACAAAAAAATGAAAATATAATACAGATTGAGAAAAACAACATGTTCAAACAGAGTTTCTTAGATCAAAATGGTTAATGAAAGTGAATGTTTAGATCAAGAATCAAGCATGAAACAAAGTATGTAATTTCTCTTTTTCCCATAACTGTCATTTATTGTACATGAAATAAGTTCTTACAAGTGAAGAGTAAAAAATAGTTAGAGATCATTGACCATGAAGGGTCTATCAATCTTTTTGGCACTTAACACATAAAAAACTTTGTAGCTAACAAAACAAAACAATTTTATCATATTATTAAGAGGTAAAAATTTATGGTAGTTTTTTGTTTGGAAAAACCAGATAAACCCTGTTTATTTCTAACACAATATGAATAGTCCAGATAAACACATCTTGATGAGCTAACAAATCCTGTACTAAAAGCACATAAACAAATTTCTTTGATTTTATCAATCAAAATAGAAACAAAAGATAACAAAACCAATCAAATTGATGAGATAAACACCATACTCACACGTATTAAAAATCTCAACATGGTCCTTAAAAAGCTAATCTTTGAATTTTCATCCTTTCCCAATACAAAAACAGCAACAACATGATCTCAATCCTCTGCCTTCTGAACCTCATAAGCCGTCACCAACTCTATCTCTATCCCTACTAAACTTCTTCTAAAAAGTAACACAATCAGGTTTTGCCCCCTTCGTCTACTTAACAGAATCAACTTAAAAATATGGAATCTTAAACAGTAAAGGAAATCAAAATTTCACTTCCAAGTAGTAATTTCAATTTCTCCCAACTTCTAAAAGTTAATAAACAAACTACACAAAAAGAAAACAAATTTTGAAGATTAGAGATGGACAATTCACAAGATAACAACTCAAAGCCTGAACAGAAAAACATAAAAAAATCCAAGATATTAAAATTGAAGCATACACTACAATTAGAGTGCCTAGATTTTGTTTTCACCATCATGAAATATAACCTACAAGAATGTAAAAGAGATCTAAAAAAAACTTTGATATCATATACAGCCAAAATCACAAAATATAATACATCTAATACAATTAAGATATCATGATATTTCACTCAAAATTATAAATGAAAGAAAGAATGTGAAATAAAAATAAAAGGCTGATTATTTGTTATTGTTAGAGACACTCCTTTAAAGAAAACGTACCTAATTTTGAACGAAGAGCTTGATGAACTCACAGATCTGATGAGAACACAGATAACTTTGGGCCTTTTTTCCTATACAAACCTAGAAAACTACGCACTTCCGTAACAGTCACTGGCCGTTCCCACTTAACCACAGCTTCAATTTTATGAGGATCAACATATATTCCCTCTTCTGAAATCACATGCCCCAAAAACATAACTTTATCAAGCCAGAATTCACATTTACTGAATTTCGCATACAATTGCTTCTCTCGTAAAACTTGTAGTATTTCTCTAAGATGTTCTCTATGCTCCTCTTTGCTTCGAGAATACACAAGTATGTCATCAATAAACACAATAACAAACCGGTCTAAATAAGGATGAAATACCAGGTTCATCAAATCCATGAACACCGCAGGGGCGTTAGTTAACCAAATGGCATGACTAAAAACTCGTAATGCCCGTACCGAGTTCTAAAAGCAGATTTTGGCACGTCCGTTTCTCTGATTTTAAGTGGATGATACCCGGATCTCAGATCAATTTCAGAAAATACTGAGGCACCCCTAAGCTGATCAAACAAATCATCGATACGAGGCAATGGATATTTATTACGCACAATCACCTTGTTCAGTTGCCTATAATCAATGCACATTCTCATTGTACCATCTTTCTTTTTCACAAATAACACCGGTGCACCCCATAGGGATACACTAGGTCTAATAAAACCTTTATCAAGTAATTCCTGTAACTGTGTCTTCAGATCTTTCAATTTAGTCGGAGCCATTCGATATGGTGCTTGAGAAATAGGAGATGTACCAGGAATTAGTTCAATCTCAAACTCAATTTCTCTATCTGGCGGCAACTCAGTTAAATCTTCTGGAAACACATCTGGAAATTCCTGTACAACCGGAATGTCTTCAAGTTTCAACTTACTAATCTGAGTATCGATCACGTGAGCTAAATATGCAGTACAACCCTTCCTGAGCAACTTACTAGCTTTAAGCGCCGAAATCACACATGTCGGTAAGATCTTCCTTTCACCAGTAAACATAATCTCCGATTCACCTGGTCGATTGAACACAACTATCTTCCGAAAACAATCAACCGATGCATGATTTGCAGACAAGAAATCCATACCCAGAATGATGTCAAAATCACATATATCTAAGGGTACTAAATCCACGAGTAAATCATTCTCATCCACAACTATCACACAATTCATGTAGACACTATCTGCTAATAATTACTTCCCAATCGGAGTGGAAACTGTCAGTTCGTTACGTAACTTTTCCAGCATTTTATCAGCATAAGCAGAAAAAGTAAAAGAAACAAACGAATGTGTGGAACCAGGGTCAATCAAACATGTGCATTTTTGTCAAAAATGGATAACTTAACCATCACAACCTCCGGTGTTTCTTGAGCCTCCTGTTGACTCATGGCAAAAACTCTACCTTGTGCACGAGGACGTCCGACTTGACCCTTCTGCTTCGTATTGCTTGTACTTGCATCACTACCTTGCCCCACACCACTACCCATTGTACTTTGTACATTAGATCCTTGTTGTCCTTGGTTACTTCTCTGACCACTCTAAGATGGTTACGCAGTAGTTCCCTGTACACTACCACACGTTGAGAAAACATTGGACAATCTCTTTTCATATGACCTTCCTGACCACAGTTAAAACAAACATTCGCACCCTTCAAACACGAACCAAGATGGAATCTTCCGCATGTCGAACACTGAGGGTATGGGTATCTAGTTGTCGTGAACCTTGGAAAACTACCAGATGATTGTTGGGAGCTACTTTGAGTCGGTCTGAAATTTGATGACCCCCCTAAAATCCAGTTTGAAATTTTCGTGATTTGCCACGCCAGGCCAAGACCCTCGATTACCTTTCATATATGGTTGTACAACATACGTATCAGTGCTAAAAGATTAAGCACTACGACCAACCCTCGATTTTTCCCCCTGACTTTTTCTTTCTGTTAAACCCTTCTCAACACGGATTGCTGCTTCCACCATTTTGCCAAGATCGTTCCATGCTAGAAGTGCAACAACTATTTTAATGTCTCCTCGAAGATCCTCCTCAAACCTCTTGCATCTATCGATCTCATCTGTAATCACAGTGGTAGCATACTTTAATAATTCAACAAATTTCTTGTAATACTGAGCAACACTCATAGAACCCTGTACCAACTTCAAGAATTCATTCCGTTTAGCATCTCTATACTATCGAGGATAATACTCTTCATAGAATGCATTTCTGAAGTCAGCCCAAGTGATAGGTGCAAGGTTTTGACGTCGACTCACAACTAATTTCCACCAATCCTCAGCTGCTCCCTCTAACAAGAAAGTAGCCAGCCTCAATTTGGACACTGCATCACTTCAAAACACTTCTCTACTTTTCCTATCCATGCTTCTGCCTCAGCTGGATCAATTGTCCCTGCAAAACTCTTTGCACCAAGAGCTGTTTCCCACTCTATTTTATAATCTTTCTCAGCTTCTATAATTTGACTATGCATTCTCAACCCAGAAGCTACTGCTTGAGCCATACTCTCAAACATTTGCTCACTCGTAACATTAGCTCGTTCGGGTTGCTGACCAACTGGTCGATTAGTTCTTTCATTCATTTCCTCTTGAAATGTGTTTTCATTAATTGGATTTTGCCTTCCAGTAGCTTGTTGAGTTTCAATAGGAATATCCTCAAGCCTACGAGTTCTGCCACCATGAGACATGTGTACCTACAACGTGAAACATGTCATGCAATAACACTTAAATGCAATGAACTTTAAATGTAGTGTCTAAATAGAACACAAAAGGAATCGTATTGCTCTGATACCAAACTGACACGACCCGTCCCGATAACCCCCTGAACACTTGAGACGACTCATGTCGATGGCAAGCGAAAGCTAATGCCAACGCATACCATTAAGCTAAACTTAAATAACTAATTAATCCTAAATCTAAATTCTACTTATTTAAGAAAATTTTAGCAGAATTTCATTTATTTTTCGAGTAAACCAACCTGTGAATACATTTAACATAAACCTGGATATATTATAACGGGCTCTGCCCTCAGCAAATAACTCAAAACAGTCACGCACACACTAGTTCTTATTTTATTACATTAAGATAACATCACCACTTACTCAACTAGCCTCAAAATCATGAAAACCCCCTACTCGGGCTAACATTGCAATATAGACAAACATGTACAATCACACGCAAAATGTCATACATAGGCTAGCTGAAGATGATATTAAAACTGGTGGTGCAAACGTCTCTCGTAAGGCTTATCCTCGAACTCAGGAGCTACCTGGAGGGGGGAAAACAAAACATGGAAAACTATGAGCAAAAACTCGGTGAGTGGGATCTTTTTAACTAACATATACTTTTGAGTTAAATATTGTAGAAAACACGAATTTTGACAAACAAATACATTTCTGAGCAAAACACATTTCATACATAATAAAAACTAATTGCTAACAGGTTCTCATAATAATATCATAATCATATAATAGCAAAACCGACACTAAACGTATACCCACAACTGGTCATACTACACACGAGATAAATCCAGATATGCAGGAATGCACTAAATATACTAAAACTGGTCATACGCGCGCAGAGCTGCCCCCAAAGGGCTAAGCACCCTACACATACGGCCCAAAACCTATATGTATGCTAAAGTGGGTCCCAAAGACCTGCTAAAAGCTAAGCTAATGGGTACAACAATTTAGCCGTTTGGAAATAGTTTACGATTATCATTATATCACTTTCAAACTATCTTAACACCATAAAAATCAATACTGTATACATAAATACATACGGTCGAGTTCTACAAGAATATTTCATAGGTACTCGTAAAACACATAAACGTAATTGGTAAATCATAAAAACATGTGTATAGTAGGATATTCATAATATATAAGCTAACTTGAGATTTATAAACAAATAGTTTAAGGATAATTCAAAAATAACGTTTTAACCACTTAAAAAAATTATCCCATTTACGACCCCGGGTTGTAAGCAGTTCCAATCTCTGTATCACCTGAAATATATATTGACTAAAAATACCTATTAATAATTTATTAAAACTTTTATATATTCGAAAAACGTATTGAAAACACATAACATAACGGTTAATATCCCAATGGCTAGGGTTTTACATTTCCTTCAATTACTACACTTCCAATATACTTCTCAAACCGAAAAACACAATCCTTATTACTACACTTCCAATATACTACACTTCCAATGATCGTATTACCAATAGAATTCCATACTCCACGATATTACCATATCAAATCACAATCCTTATTCCTTACACAAGGTAATAAGATTATATAAACACTAACCATTAACATCACAAATGCCAAGTTCCACGAAGTCTCTTAACTCCCAAAGTAAGCAAAATCGAGGTTTAATATCATCATGTCTCGAATGACAATAAATCACCTGAATTCACAAGTATAATTTGTAAACCGTTACCATAATCCACGAGTTAACTTCCAAGCATTTCCTCTACTTTACTTTAGTCAAAACTACCTAAAGTAATTTCAACTCCCAATTTTATCTCAAAATCTCCATAACCTTTAATACTTCCAAGAATAACTTCTAAGCTAATTTGATCTAAAACTACTCAAAGTATCTTAAACTCCCAAATTTCTTCTAAAAATTTCCATAATCTTACACGACTTCCAAAACGTTCTTAAACTTACTTTCTCATCCAAAATCACTAAAAGGCTCCAAAGTCACTCAAACTGACTTCCGAGTCTAAAGTCACCAACCAAATAAGTATTTTACTCCTAGGAGATTGTTTTGTCACTTAACCTCGATAAACAAAATCGTAATGAAACTTAATTCATAAAATTACTAACTTCCATTTTAAACTCACCTTAGGTTTGAAATCGAGCTTCCAAAGTGCCGAACGAATCACCTCTCGTACGATTATCAAAACCTACAATAACACCGATCGAATACAAATTATAAACCATATTTAAATAGGAAAAAAATGATTTTTGGATGAATACTGATTTTCGGATGAATAGTATTTTTTGAATGAATAGTGTTTTCGGGTGAATAGTGTTTTTCGAAAATCTAAGCTCAAAATCGTCAAATTTCTTGATGAAAACACATGATTTCAACTTCAAAACTCATTTATAAACAAAAATAAAGAGATTCATAGGAAAAGTTTTGAAAACTCACTTTTTAGGGCTTCCCTTAGAGAATGGAAAACGCTACAAGGTTAGGATGGAATGAAAGCCCACGTCCCAAGCAATCCAACGCAACAGAAATCACAAAGATCCACTGAGAAACGGAAAAGAACCAAGCTTTTCTCTCTTCTCCAATGGTGACCCACGGCTTGTCAAGAGAGAAAGATGAGGAGTTTTTGTAATTTTTGACTTTTTGGTTATTTAAAGAAGAACATGAATAGTAAAAAGATATTTTAAGAAATCAGAAAATTACGGATACGTCCTTTTAAGTGATTTAGCTTATAAAACGAAACCTGAAACCCTTAAATTAGCCAAATGGTGATTAATAATTATTAATTGGCCCGTTAATAATTACTAATAAAACCAAAACTAATTTAAGCTAATAAAATGATTAAAAAGGTTTTCGAACAAAATTAACTACTAAATTCTAAATTAATAAGTTCTAAAATTAAACTGAATCCTTTAATTAAAAAAAAAATCACTTCAAAATAATGGGACGTTACAGTCTACCCTCCTTAAAAGACTTTTCGTCTCCGAAAAGCGTGCTCACTAAGCGAAGCGAAAAGCGAGGGTACTTAGACTGCATCAAGTCCTCACGTTTCCACATAATCTCTTTCAGCACTTGGTTCACCCACACAACTTTAACCTAGTTGGTCACTTTGTTTCTCAACACTTTGGTTCAGATGCTAAAATCACAACCGACGTCTTCTTATAAGACTAGTTAGCATCCAAAACCACGGCTCAACTTATACTTATTTCCAAATCTCATTATACCACTCATTTGTACCACTTCCCAAAACATGTGATCTCCTACTACAACTCTAGCGAACTTGCATATCTCTCTATATGAAGGGATGATTTACTAAATTAGCGGAATTTATTTAGTAACACAAACTAACACTTAATTTAGGATATATTAATATCATGCAATTTGTGATAAAACATGTAAATTCATGCTAGTTTTTCGAAAATTAAAAAAAAACTTTTTACTTACATTGAGTAAAATATGGAGAATCGGTTGGAGGTTTCTTTACAGCATCAATCCTCAGCAACACCGGATCTTCTATGCTATATCCCGATCGATCAAACGAAATCCAATTGTGGGATCGAACTTAAGAAGAAATTGGGAAGAAGAAAAAATATTTTCTTCCCAATGGACTAAGGGAATTTCGGCTATGGGGGGAGAAGGGAAGAAGAGAGAGTTTCAACTTTCTATGGAATTAAATTGTGTGATTTATGAATAACTCAACCCTCCTATTTATAGAAAAATAGGAATCCTAATCACATTAGGATTAATCTATAGAGATAAATACAAAAAGAAAAAAAAAATTATCTCTTTCTTTTATCTAGCAATTTCGAAAATGCCATGGATAAATAGAAGATTATTTTATTTTATTTTTATTTATCTTGGGTAAATAAATCTATGTAATTATTTTAGGATATAATTCAAACAATTATCTCCTCAAAATACATGTCATGGCCGAATTTATCATCATAAAATAATAAATAAATACAATTTATTTAATTAATTATTTTGGGCCAATTCCAATTTGGTTCATTAATCCAATTGGGCTTGAAATTCTCTCTTAAATTAATAAGTCCAACTTAATTAATTTATTTATTAATTACCATTTAAATAAAATATTTTATTTAAACAATTAATAATATTAATATTTTCTCCCGACTAAATATTATCCAATTTATATTTAATTATTAATTTCCATTTAAATAATTTTCATTATTTAAATAATTAATAATAAATATTATAATTATTAATTTACATAAATTCATTATTTAATTAATAATTTTATTGACAATATTTTATTATTAATTTAATTAATTTTAATTATTAATTTCCATTTAAATATAATTATTTAAACAATTAATAATTGTTAATTAATTTCAAATTATTAATTACCATTTAAATATACTCAATATTTAAATAATTAGTAATGTATAATTAATAATATTTCATTATTAATTTCATGTTTAAATAAACTCATTATTTAAACAATTAATAATGTTTATATTAATTACCGTTTAAATATACTCAATATTTAAACAATTAATATTGTCTATTTCAAGTAATTCACTTTACTTAAAATTTCCATTTCTTCTACTTGATTTCGCGACTATGATATTTGGGCTAGCATAGGGACCCGATGGACCTATAGATCATGGGCTTAATAATTAGTCAATTAAGTGATTAACTCATAATCGATTAATTACTTATTATCTAACTATGAATAATTCCACTATAGATTCATAGCTGAACTCCCCTCACTATAGATGAGTTATGTCCATTTAGTTTATCTTTTATTTATATCTGTTGATATTATCCTTCACGTGGAACCCTCATAATTACAGGTGGATAAATTTATCGTTTTGCCCCTGTAATTACCGCTTTATCCTTGTGTTCCCGCTGATTCTCCAATGAACTTTATCTTTAGTCGAACTAGAGATAAGATACTTTTGTGATCAATAGAAGTCGTGACGTCACTTGTTCATATCTCGAATCAGTACATCAAGGGAGTTTCTAAAAGTTCCTAAAATGTTTAGGTATCGCACTGATACCGTTAATTTATAGGAAAGTTATGAATTCCATCTCGTGAAAATGAGTTCCCAGCTACTTATCTAGTCATGTTCCCAAAACAGGAGTGTATTGAGTGTTCTTACAGATCGCTCTCAACTATGTGAATCAAAGAACATAACTCCACAAATAGGAGTCCGCATTTCACTCAGGATTGAGATCTATCACGATTGATAAATTAGTTTGATATTCGATTATTTCTCGTAAACGGTACTAAGGAGAAATTTGATCGAACATCGTGGTCTTGTCTTATACAATCAACATTGCATATGATACTTCCATTTCATGTCTCCCACATGAATGATCAGGATTTGATCATTTGTCTATAAACAAAATGCGAAGCTATCAACAGTGTTACCAGGATAAGGTTCCCAAACGTTATCCGTTTACTGTAGACACGTTTAAGTTACTCATCTCGACTTTAATCCTCTTGTATGACTCACATACTAAGTCGTGATTTCATAAGAGTAACTTAGGGTTTGCTATTTGAATGTTTGATATTTATATATTTCCATATATTCCTAATATCATTAATTGAATCAATCTAGATAATATAAAGAACTTATGTTTATTTATTTAATTTATTCTTAATAAATTATTATTATTAAATAATTACAAGTTCTAGGACACCATTCCTAACAATCTCCCACTTGTCCTAGATCTTTGGAGATTTGACTTGTAATTCCAGTCAAACTGGATGACTATCAACTACTTAGCCATGGTAGTCATTTTAATGCATTATCAGTAACGTTTTCATCTGCTTAGTATGTATTTCTTTTGTCTGATGTTAGTTTCATTAAGTGTAATAGATTCCATATTTTATCACCATAAAATAAACTCTATTAACTATTGATTTGAAACCATTATGCTCATACACCTTTCATTTACTAACGACTTAGCAATCACGCGAATTTAGAGTTTAGTTAGTAAAAACTCATTTTACTTATACTTAACTCATTTAATGTTTAATTCGCAAAGGTCTTTTGTCAAATTCTTACATGGAAGTAAATTCATGTTCAAATTTGAGCCCGTGCAACTCATAAAATCTCTCATTTTATCTATGTGCACTAACATACTATTTGTAAATTTTATTTTAGTCACATTGGTTCTAGGATTATCGAAATTCTTAAGCTCCCACTACAAAGTAATTCTCCATTACTTTCATATGTTTAATGATTACAATTTTATACTTGTTATTATTTCAAAAATAATGTATAAGTATAAGTGACCCTTTTCAACTCAACTATTGAAAATTCATGTCATTTTTATTTCACTTATTTTGAACTTTATTCATTGATTTTGAAGTCAATGAGTTTTATTTGGACTTCTAAAAGTCTCTTTGGTTCGTACTATGACGCTCCCACTCAAATAAAGTTCTACAAGTAGTTTAAGCATTTAAACTTTTAAATAACTACTTGTTTTATTGTGAAATAAAATTATTGTAATTCTATTTTATCTTAATTATGATTAATACCTTTTCAGTATCACTGATTTACTGAACTTTTCTTTAATAATTTGTGAATTAAATTATCCACTAATTATTACTTTTCAATTTCTATTTTGTTTATTCCATATTAGTTAGTACTCCTTTTAAAACATCCTTTTAAAATAACTGAATGTTTGGAATATAAGAAATTAATTTAATGTTTACTTATCACTTAAGTTCTAACATCTGAATGTTCAAGTTTTAGTGATATTTAAGTCTAGTTATCTTTGATAAATCAAAGATATTCGATTTTACTTATCCCATAAGTTCGTGGACTAATATGGTTATCATCTCAAATTCCTTGAGAACCATCTTTAAGAGATTAATCCCTCTAACTTATTTAAGTAATTTTAGACTTAAGTATTTAAACATTTTTTAAAACTTCATAATTTATTTAGATATTTAGGAGTTTAGAATTTAGTTTTGGAATTTATTTGTTTTATACTAAGTATTTTGAACAACCATCCAATCACACTTTGGAATATTGTAATAAAATTGCTAAGGAATATTTAACTAAACGACTTTTATTAAAATATTCCTAATTGATTCTTATAGGGTGAGAATCAATATTTATTACATAATTCAAAATTTAAAACTAAACTAAACTAGAAATTTAAATGAAAAATTAAAGACTGAAAACAGTAAATCCAATCTACTTTTATCTTGAGTCATCTTCAAACCAGCAATGTTGAAGAATCAAGCTGCACCTGTAAAGTTTTAGAAAAACTTTGCGTTAGTGACTATTGAATCAACCATTCAAAATAAATTTCTCAAATTTTTCACTAAGTAAATCTAATTTACCTTATTTCCCCTTTTTCTTTTCTTCGAGATATTTGGGGCAATTTCTCATCCAATGTCCATCTATGTTGCAATGAAAACATTTGCCCTTAGGCTCTTTGGTCTCAGCCTTAAATGCTTTCTTCTTAGCATTGAGCTTGGTCTTTTTAGCAGTAGAGCTCTTTTTCTTCTTAGAAGCATTGAAGACAACATTTTCTTCTCCCGACTTCTTGTTTTCCTTTTTCATTGCTTCGAAGGTTTGAAGTTCGTTTAGCAATTGAGTGAGGGAATAGCTCAGTTTGTTCATGACCAAATTGCTTTTAAAACTGAAAAAACTCGGTGGGAGAGATTCCAATATAAAGCTTATCTGGGACTCGTCATCAATCATGGCCCCGTTCGTTTCAGCTACGTTAAAGTAGTTCATCATTGTCAAAACATGATCACGAACAGATGTGCCTTCTTTCATTTGAGTGTTATCAACTGACTTTATAGCCTCATGACGTGCTTGTTTTGATGGTTGGCCAAACATGCCCTGCACGGAATCAGCTATTTCCAAAGCCGTTTCCATTGGTTCATGTTTCTTGGCTAAGACATCACTCATCCCAGCCATCAAATAAACAAGGGCCTTTTCATTGGTCCAGACCCAGCGCTCATATGCATCCTTTACAGCTTTAGGAGCATTGGTAGCAGGTGTATCAGGTTTAAGTTCACTAAGAACGAATTTCAAGTCTTCTACCACGAGAATGGTGTTCATTTCATTTTTCCAGGAGGTGTAGTTATCTCCATTTAGTTTGTTCTTTCCAAGGATTGTGACTAAAGCAGATGCCATATTACTGAAAATTTAAATAAACCTTATCTTAGTAATCTAACATGCTTTCAACATTCAAATATAAAATTTCGACATATAATTAAATATGATGCATGAATGCGAACATATTAATGAACAGAAAAGCCCTAAAACATATTACTATGTCACGATATTTTAATGATACCAGTAAGGTGCCGTCGAATGATAAGTCAGTTACCATCATTAAAACGAGATGCCACTCGAACAATTGACAACTCCAGAATAACTCATATTTCTATGTCATTGTTTACCGTGTATTTGGTCCAGAGTTTTGATAACAAAATTTTTCAAATTTCTTTTAAGTGTGACCCACTAATTTAGTCTTTTAAATAAAATTGAAGAGTGTCTACGAAGTGTAGATTCAGTCTTCAATCAATCTCATTTAAAATTCTTTATCCCTTTCGGGAGACCCAACTTGATATTGATTTATACAATAAACCTTCCTATGGGAATGAACACCTGCAGCAGTGTTACAGAGGCCATGTATAAATCTCACGTTTCGAGCCCATTAGTGGAGATCATAGGATACATTGACATGTTTCTTTCTCCCACTTAATATTTTGAGTTAGGGTTTCATAACTTAGACTAATTCAGGCTAATTTATTAATCCAAGTTTTAATTAACCTAATCAACTTTAATTCTTAAATTGGTTAGATTAATTTTATAATTGTGATTGTTCAAGTTTTCCTAATTTAAACTAATCACATTATGCGCCGTCTTAATAATTTTGATTTATTGATTTGAACTTTTCTCCCAGATCGCTCCCAGTTAGAGGCGCTCCGTGTTAGGGGGAACTTTATGAAACCTCATCGCCATGGCGAGCTTTCGCCTGAGAGATCCATTCAATTCAATTAATCTCAATTATTAATTTTTAATTAACCCTTAATTAAAAGTTTCTATTTGTTTATCTTATATGGATTTTGGCCCAATTGTTTAAACAATAATTCCATATTACAAATAATTCATTTAGTTTCTATTCAACTTTTAAACTAGATTTAACTTTTGAATTTTAACTAAATAAGCATGCTTTTAATTCTAAAACAATTAGAATATAATTTTCGATAATAACATGTATAAAATAAAATTATAGCATGCTTCACATACATTAGCATATAATAACACATATTATATCATGATGCATGTATGTACAATTAATAAAATCATACAACCTATGGTGGGATTTTCTACATGACATACTTTTATGCATGAACATTATTATATCATACATATAAACAATTTAAATAATAAATAGCTAAATTGACCGGTATTCTTGGCACTATTTCTAAAACGGAAAATTAAAATTACAACTTAATTAAATCTTCCATTCTAGAACTTGAGGCTTCAACTTTCTCTCTCCTCCATGGTGTAGGCGTGGGCATGGGTATTTATGGGGAAAATATTATCTCCTTAATATTTCCATAAATACTTGTTTTAAAATAATTATCTTTAAATTATATGGAAAAATAAAGAAAATATTTTCCATGTAATCTTATATCAATTTCTAAATTTATAATTTAAGATAGGGATATAATCTTAAAAAAAAATTAATCCTTATCTTAAATATTTAAATTTTAAATTGAGATAACAAGATAATTATGTTAAAATATCTTACCTGTATCTTACCTTATCTCATCCTTTTCTCTCTCCTTGGGCGTGGACCTCATGGATTGGTGGAAAAAAATTCTCCTCTTCCTCCCTTGGTAGTGCCGATTTTTGCCTCATTTGGTATGGGAAAATTACAAATTTTTCCTATACCCTAAAATTCGGGTTTACAAATTTTCTACTAAAATTTAAAAAACCTAAGTGCCTCAAGAATACCTAAACAGTCAATAAGAAAGCCTCCACAATTTATATAAACATACATAAAACAATTTTTATGCAACCCACCAAAATTTTCGAAAAATCACAAATTTAGCATGATAATTAAAATTAGCTCTGATACCAATTAAAGGGATGATTTACTAAATTAGCGGAATTTATTTAGTAACACAAATTAACACTTAATTTAGGATCTATTAATATCATGCAATTTGTGATAAAAACATGTAAATTCATGCTAGTTTTTCGAAAATTAAAAAAAAAACTTTTTACTTACATTGAGTAAAATATGGAGAATCAGTTGGAGGTTTCTTTACAGCATCAATCCTCAGCAACACCGGATCTTCTATGCTATATCCCGATCGATCAAACGAAATCCGATTGTGGGATCGAACTTAAGAAGAAATTGGGAAGAAGAAAAAATATTTTCTTCCCAATGGACTAAGGAATTTCGGCTATGGGGGGAGAAGGGAAGAAGAGAGAGTTCCAACTTTCTATGGAATTAAATTGTGTGATTTATGAATAACCCAACCCTCCTATTTATAAAAAATAGGAATCCTAATCACATTAGGATTAATCTATAGAGATAAATACAAAAAGAAAAAAAATTATCTCTTTCTTTTATCTAGCAATTTCGAAAATGCCATGGATAAATAGAAGATTATTTTATTTTCTTTTAATTTATCTTGGGTAAATAAATCTATGTAATTATTTTCGGATATAATTCAAACAATTATCTCCTCAAAATACATGTCATGGCCGAATTTATCATCATAAAATAATAAATAAATACAATTTATTTAATTAATTATTTTGGGCCAATTCCAATTGGGTTCATTAATCCAATTGGGCTTGAAATTCTCTCTTAAATTAATAAGTCCAACTTAATTAATTTATTTATTAATTACCATTTAAATAAAATATTTTATTTAAACAATTAATAATATTAATATTTTCTCCCGACTAAATATTATCCAATTTATATTTAATTATTATTTTCCATTTAAATAATTTTCATTATTTAAATAATTAATAATAAATATTATAATTATTAATTTCCATAAATTCATTATTTAATTAATAATTTTATTGACAATATTTTATTATTAATTTAATTAATTTTAATTATTAATTTCCGTTTAAATATAATTATTTAAACAATTAATAATTGTTAATTAATTTCAAATTATTAATTACCATTTAAATATACTCATTATTTAAATAATTAATAATGTATAATTAATAATATTTCATTATTAATTTCATGTTTAAATAAACTCATTATTTAAACAATTAATAATGTTTATATTAATTACCGTTTAAATATACTCAATATTTAAACAATTAATATTGCCTATTTCAAGTAATTCACTTTACTTAAAATTTCCATTTCTTCTACTTGATTTCGCGACTACGATATTTGGGCTAGCATAGGGACCCGATGGACCTATAGATCATGGGCTTAATAATTAGTCAATTAAGTGATTAACTCATAATCGATTAATTACTTATTATCTAACTATGAATAATTCCACTATAGATTCATAGCTGAACTCCCCTCACTATAGATGAGTTATGTCCATTTAGTTTATCTTTTATTTATATCTGTGATATTATCCTTCACGTGGAACCCTCATAATTACAGGTGGATAAATTTACCGTTTTGCCCCTATAATTACCGCTTTATCCTTGTGTTCCCGCTGATTCTCCAATGAACTTTATCTTTAGTCGAACTAGAGATAAGATACTTCTGTGATCAATAGAAGTCGTGACGTCACTTGTTCATGTCTCGAATTAGTACATCAAGGGAGTTTCCTAAAGTTCCTAAAATGTTTAGGTATCGCACTGATACCGTTAATTTATAGGAAAGTTATGAATTCCATCTCGTGAAAATGAGTTCCCAGCTACTTATCTAGTCATGTTCCCAAAACAGGAGTGTATTGAGTGTTCTTACAGATCGCTCTCAACTATGTGAATCAAAGAACATAACTCCACAAATAGGAGTCCGCATTTCACTCAGGATTGAGATCTATCACGGTTGATAAACTTAGTTTGATATTCGATTATTTCTCGTAAACGGTACTAAAGAGAAATTTGATCGAACATCGTGGTCCTATCTTATTGTAACGTCCCGTTATTTTTTAGGTGAAAATTTTGTTTTTATTATTATTGCTTCACATAGTGTAATTTTAGTGATTGATGATTGGTTGTTTAATTAGAAGTTTAATTTAATATTTTAGTTTTCGGCTCGAGTTCGATCGTTAAGTAATTTTCGTTAGAACGTTTAAATAGAATCAGGTGTAATAACGTTTATTCACGGGCCAATTACTAATTGTTATATCACTTTAAGTTAGATTAGAAGTGGTTAAAATGAATTGGAATTGGAACTGTGCAATAATGAGAACCCGGGACACTTTTTACTAAAGAATTTGAAGTCGGGACATAACGGTCATTTAGCAAAAGTTATATATATATTAAATATAAGTTTAGTACGTATAACAGAAAGAAAAAAAGAAAGAAATTTCGAGCTCAAAACCCTCCCACCTGTGAGCTTAAGGAAAATAGGAAAACTGAGATTTCGTCGCCGTTTCTCGACCGATTTCGTTGATTTTCATCACGATAGAAAGATCTCGACGCAAGCTTTCATTTCATACCATCAATCGAGTCGATCCGTTCCAGATCCGGGAGATACGAGGTAAATAGAAAATGGGTTTTTGGGTTTCCCTGCTTTTCGATTTTGCGTTTAAGCTTTGATTCGTTTTTCTCGTGTGTCGTTGGTGATTTCTAGTTAGAGAAAATCATTTTGGTTGGTGTTGCTTTCTTGAAACTAAACCCGAGTTGAATGTAAAACCCGAGCCCTTCAAGGTATTCCAAATTGAGGTGTTCGTATGTCGAGTTTTTGATATGAATTTACTTCTTGGTTATTGATCGGAATCGAAAACTATGACTTTTTCTCTTCTAGGTCGAAAACTCTAAAGTAGTTCCGGGAACATTTTGACGTTTAAATTAACTATTATTTACTCGATCGTGGTTTAGAAATTAATATGTTTAGTTGTATATTTTACTTTGTAGGTTTAAACCACGAGCAACCGTTCACGCATCCAACGAGCGGTGTTTCTTCCACGCATCCTAGAGGTGAGTTTAAAATGAGCTTTAGTGTTTTAATGGCTCGGATTCATTGACGATTTAGTTGATTCGAGGTTAAGGGTTGTGGATGTTTAGGAAGAAAATATTGTTGAAAGTATGGTTGGGCTAAGGAAAGTGCATTAAGGCGAGATTCTCGTCACTGAATGGTATTAAGACTTGAGGGCTAAAGTGTGGTTTTGGTGTAATAGATTTGAGATCGAAAGTGACGGTTTAGACTCGGGATTTCCGAGGAGGGAAAAATAGCCTAGTATGCTTTAGGTTTTCTCTTAATTATTATCCTACATACTTAGGTAATAGGATATAAACTGCGGTGACTTATATTCGTGGTGACTATGGTGACTTATGGTGACTTATATTCATGGTGACTTATGGTGACTTATATTCGTGGTGACTTATATTCGTGGTGACTTATGGTGACATGTAATATTGGTGACAATGGTGACTATGTATGAATGGTGACAATATAATTACAGTGACTATAGCGTTGTTATACGCGAGGTGACAAGGGAAGTTTGAAATGTGTTATGGTAGTTGAAACTGACTTTAACCGAGCCAATTATGTTTACTTCCCTGTGCATGTAGTTATGAATGTAAAGACATATTTAGCCTTATTTATTGATGTGCTCAGTGTTTAGTGATTGGATGCCTAATCGATAGTAGACATGTAATAGAAATGTTAGACACTATTTCTGATAAGGACTTCGGTCCATGTAAACACTTGATTTCATTTTACTCTCACTAGCTATATGCTAATGTTCCTACACTACAATTTTACGGTACATCCCAGGTGGGAGAGGTCGGGGTGGAGGTCGTGGTGCCGCTTGACTGACCGTGCGATAAGCCTGGGATATGGAAATGTGGCATTTGTGAAATGCTAGTCTTTTGGGTGTGTAAATGTGTAAATTTGGTGTCCTGAGCTCGAAAGAGCGTTGTTTTGTATTTGAACCGTTTTATGTTGTCGTTTATGTTTTCTTAAACATAGGAAGTGCGCATTTCCCGTTTTTCTCTGTTGTGAACTTTGTAAACAGGTTTTGGCATGTTCAAAATATAAATGGAACAACACAAATTTTCTGTAAAATTTTAGTCTTCCACTGCGTAATGTCTTATATGATTTGAAAGGAGTTGGGTCGTCACAGTTGGTATCAGAGGCTACGGGTTCTGTAGACCACATGCATCGCATGTTTTCATGTTTTGTTTTTATAATCCATGTCCCTATCATCGACTGAGGTCAACGGCACCAGGTAACTTTAGACTTTGCACTTTTAGAATTTGCTACTGTTAAGTTTAAAAGTGTGAATTCGTAATTTAGTATGTAGTATTTCATCTCATAATTTATTTTGTTGTTTTCCAGTATGCCTCCGATAGCACTTAGAGGAGGTAGAGGTGCAGCCCCAGTTGCAGTACGAGGACGGGGTCGACCAAGAGTAGTTAATCCACCACCGCCACCCCCTGTGGATCATGTTGATGTTGAACGTGCGGCTCCAAGAAATGTTGAGTTAGGGAATGAGCCTCCAGTTGACCTGTCGCCTAGGCAAGGGCGAAATGTTACTATCTTGGAAAAAGACTACCTAGACTTACTATGGGGTGGAGGAGGTTGTGCTGGTCCCGCTATTCCTCCGCCTGTTAGAGTGCCTGATCCGGCAGCTGCCTTACCTAGGGTTGATGATGTTGCCAAGGTTTTGAGAGATTATAGTAGGCATGCACCGTTTGAGTTCGATGGGACTTCTACTGATCCGGCACTCGCCGAGAGATGGGTCTTGAGAGTGGAGAGAGCACTTGACTCCATTCGATGCCCTGGGCATTTGAAAGTCCATTGCGGGGTTTACTCATTAGTCGATGACGCACGGTTCTGGTGGGAGGGATTATCCCATTCTCTGGATCCGGCATTGACAGTTACTTGGGAATTGTTCAGGGAGAAGTTTTTTGATAAATATTACCCGGAAGACATCAGAGATCAGTTGGAGGTACAATTTCTTACCTTGAAACAGGGAGACAGATCTATGGTGGAGTACGAGAGAGAGTTTGACCGGTTATCTAGATTTGCCACAGGTCACATCGCTAATCTTGAAAACAAAAAGAAGAGGTTCATCGTGGGATTGCGAGCAGATATTAGGGGACAAGTACGAGCCTTACGACCCACCACCTATGCGGAGGTGTTGAGCCTTGCCTTGGATTTGGATATCGGACCCTCCGAGAAGAAGGTTGAGATGGCAGTTGCACAGTCTTCTTCTCAGAAAAGAAAGGCTGATGACGACCAGTCAGGTCGAGGGACTCAGCCACAGAGACAATTCCAGGGTAAGAGTGGGGTATCAACCGGGTCTCAGGCTTATTCGGGACAGACGAGCCAGCCTAGGGCTCAGGTTCCTCTTATGCCTTATTATCATGCCTGTTCTGGTTATCATTTTGGAGGATGCAAGGCAACGAAATGTTTTTTTTGTGACCAATTGGGACACGTCAGACAAAATTGCCCGAAACTTTAGGCCACGCAACAATCCAGGGGCCAGGGTCAGGGTAAAAAACAAGGACAGGGACGAGGTCAGTTTGAGGGCAGAGGTCAGGTTAGGTTTAACCAGCAGCCGAGACCACCACCTCAGACCCGACAGCAGGCTCGGGTATTTGCCACCATACGTGAGGATGCTGAGACTGCAGGCACCGTTGTTACAGGTACTGTGACTTTTATGGGCCATTCTGCACTTGTATTTTTTGGATTCTGGAGCTAGTCATTCCTTTATTTCTACCGAGTTTGTTGAGTCAGCTGCTTTTGAGTCTGAGCCTCTAGGGCATAAGTTATGTGTTACTACACCGTTGGGGAAGTCTATTGTTGTGGATAGAGTCATTCATTCTGATGAGTTGAGTATTTTGGGTTTTTGTTTGCAGGCTACATTGATCATGATGCCCATATCTGATTTTGATATTATTCTGGGCATGGATTGGCTGTCTCGCAACCATGCTAGTATTGGTTGTGGCGAAAGAGTCGTGGATTTTGTTAGTCCATGTGGGACTAAACTTCATTTTCGTGGAACTCGAGGTAGAGCGACCCTAGCTGTTATCTCGGTGTTTCAGGTTAGGGCACTGCTGAGTGATGGTGCTTGGGGTTATCTTGCTAGTGTAATCGACACGTCTGTTAGTGGGCCTACTCTAGATACTATACGTGTGGTACGAGACTTTGTAGATGTTTTTCCTGATGAATTACCTGGGTTACCACCAGTTAGAGAATTAGATTTCCAGATAAAGGTGATACCTGGGACGGGTCCTTTGTTCAAGGCACCTTATCGTATGGCACCAGCTGAGTTGAAAGAGCTCAAGAGTCAGTTACAAGGGCTCTTAGACTTAGGATTCATTCACCCGAGTGTGTCACCTTGGGGAGCACCTGTTCTTTTTGTGAAAAAGAAGGATGGCTCGATGAGGTTGTGCATTGACTATCGGGAGTTGAATCATGTTACGGTGAAGAATAAATATCCATTGCCCAGGATAGAGGATTTATTTGATCAGTTGAGGGGAGCCACTGTCTTTTCGAAGATAGATCTTCGATCGGGATATCATCAGTTGAGGATCAGAGATGAGGATATTCCGAAAACGGCTTTCAGGACACGATATGGCCACTATGAGTTCGTTGTTATGTCTTTTGGCCTTACTAACGCCCCAGCCGCTTTCATGGATCTTATGCATACGGTGTTTAGGAGGTTCCTCGACTCCTTTGTCATCGTGTTCATTGACGATATACTGGTATATTCTGAGACTGAGGAGTTGCATGCTATGCACCTGGAGAAAGTTTTGACGGTGTTACGTAACGAGAAGCTTTATGCAAAGTTCTCAAAATGCGAGTTCTGGCTGCAGGAAGTAGCATTCTTGGGACACGTGGTGTCGAGTAGAGGGATTTCTGTTGATCCTTCCAAGATTGAGGCAGTCAGTAGTTGGCCTAGACCAACTAGTGTGGCGGAGATACGGAGTTTCCTTGGACTTGCGGGATATTATAGACGCTTTGTTCAAGATTTCTCCAAGATTGCATCGGCTTTAACTCATCTAACGAAGAAAGAAGTGGATTTTGTGTGGTCTCAAGAGTGTGAAGACAGCTTTGAAGAGCTGAAGAGGAGACTCGTGATGGCACCAGTGTTAGTGTCACCTGATGGTTCTGGTGGGTTGACAGTATATACTGATGCTTCGAAGAAGGGATTAGGGTGCGTGTTGATGCAACACGGGAAAGTTATAGCTTATGCTTCTCGACAATTGAAGGAACATGAGAAGGCTTACCCGGCGCACGACTTGGAGTTGGCAACTGTGGTTCATGCTCTAAAGTTGTGGAGATATTATTTATATGGAGAGAAAATCTTGATATACACCGACCATAAGAGTCTCAAGTACTTCTTCACTCGGAAGGAGTTAAATATGAGACAACGGCGATGGTTAGAGCTGGTGAAAGACTATGATTGCGATATTCAGTACCATCCTGGTAAAGCCAATGTAGTGGCGGATGCGCTTAGTCGGAAGTCATCGTACTTATCGACTTTACCGATGAGACTGAGATGGGATTTGGAGAGAGCTGAGGTAGCTTTTCTTACGGCTGAGATGACAGTAAAATTGGCTAGTTTGATAGTGGGGCCTACTCTGAGACAGAGGATGATCGAAGCATAGAGGGGCGAGACTCACTTACAGGTAGGCTTCCGAGAAGCAGAGTCCGATACGCCTAGTCACTTTACTTTTGCGACTGATGATGCCTTGATGTATCATAGAAGGCTTTGTGTGCCTTTAGGATCAACCTTCAGGAAGGAATTATTGGAGGAGGCTCACAGTTCTATCTTTTCTGTACATCCAGGTAGTACTAAAATGTATAGAGACCTGCGACAACATTACTGGTGGCCCGGAATGAAACATGAGATTGCAGAATATGTGAGCAAGTGTTTAGTTTGTCAGTAGGTTAAGGCCTTGAGGAAAAGCTCACCAGGGTATCTAAATCCATTGAGCGTGCCTGAGTGGAAATGGGAGGAAATTTCCATAGATTTCATCAGTGGACTGCCGAGGACGTCGAAGGGTTTCGATACTATTTGGATAATCGTAGACCGTTTGACAAAGTCTGCCCATTTTATACCTGGAAAGATCACGTATCCTGTCGAGACTTGGGCACAGTTGTACTTACGGGAGATTGTGAGACTCCATGGCGTACCTATGAGGATCGTTTCAAATCGGGACACTCGTTTTGTTTCGAAGTTTTGGCGTAGTTTGCATTCTGCCATGGGTACAGGCCTCGACTTTAGTATAGCTTTTCATCCCCAGACTGATGGGCAAACGAAAAGGTTGAATCAGATTCTGGAAGACATGTTGAGAGCATGTATACTTGATTTTGGTGGCAGTTGGGATTCTCATTTATATTTGATTGAGTTTGCTTATAATAATAGCTACCAAGCTACCATCGAGATGGCACCATTCGAGGCGCTCTATGGTAGGAAGTGTAGATCACCTGCTCATTGGGATGAGGTTGGTGAAAGGAAACTTCTGGGTCCAGAGTTGGTACAAATGACGAGTGAGTCGATCACTCTTATCAGGGAAAGGATGAGGGTAGCCCAGAGTAGGCAGAAGAGTTACGCCGATGTGAGGCGAAGTGCACTTGAGTTCGAGGTAGGTGACCACGTGTTTCTGAAGGTGGCGCCCATGAAAGGAGTAATGCAGTTTGGGAAGAAGGGCAAGTTGAGCCCTAGATTTATAGGACCGTTTGAGATCCTGGATCGAGTTGGTTCGGTAGCGTATCGTTTGGCTTTACCACCTACCCTATCAGCTGTGCACAATGTATTCCATGTATCTATGCTCAGTAAATACGTAGGAGATCCTTCACATATCATTGATCACGAGCCAGTATCATTGGATGCTAACCTATCCTACGAGGAGAAACCGGTTGAGATTCTAGCTTCTGAGCAAAAAGTGTTGAGGAACAAAACGATAAACTTGGTTAAAGTTCTTTGGAAGAATCAAGTATCGGAGGAGGCTACGTGGGAACGTGAGGATGAGATAAGGGCTAAATATCCTCACCTTTTCACCTAGGGACTTCACTTTTCGGGGACGAAAAGTTCTTTTTAGGTGGGTAGACTGTAACGTCCCGTTATTTTTTAGGTGAAAATTTTGTTTTTATTATTATTGCTTCACTTAGTGTAATTTTAGTGATTGATGATTGGTTGTTTAATTAGAAGTTTAATTTAATATTTTAGTTTTCGGCTCGAGTTCGATCGTTAAGTAATTTTCGTTAGAACGTTTAAATAGAATCAGGTGTAATAACGTTTATTCACGGGCCAATTACTAATTGTTATATCACTTTAAGTTAGATTAGAAGTGGTTAAAATGAATTGGAATTGGAACTGTGCAATAACGAGAACCCGGGACACTTTTTACTAAAGAATTTGAAGTCGGGACATAACGGTCATTTAGCAAAAGTTATATATATATTAAATATAAGTTTAGTACGTATAACAGAAAGAAAAAAAGAAAGAAATTTCGAGCTCAAAACCCTCTCACCCGTGAGCTTAAGGAAAATAGGAAAACTGAGATTCCGTCTCCGTTTCTCGACCGATTTTGTTGATTCTCGTCACGATAGAAAGATCTCGACGCAAGCTTTCATTTCATACCATCAATCGAGTCGATCTGTTCCAGATCCGGGAGATACGAGGTAAATAAAAAATGGGTTTTTAGGTTTCCCTGTTTTCCGATTTTGCGTTTAAGCTTCGATTCGTTTTTCTCGGGTGTCGTTGGTGATTTCTAGTTAGAGAAAATCATATTGGTTGGTGTTGCTTTCTTGAAACTAAACCTGAGTTGAATGGAAAACCCGAGCCCTTCGGGGTATTCCTAATTGAGGTGTTCGTATGTCGAGTTTTTGATATGAATTTACTTCTTGGTTATTGATCGGAATCGAAAACTATGACTTTTTCTCTTCTAGGTCGAAAACTCTATAGTAGTTCCAGGAACATTTTGACGTTTAAATTAACTATTATTTACTCGATCGTGGTTTAGAAATTAATATGTTTTGTTGTATATTTTACTTTGTAGGTTTAAACCACGAGCAACCGTTCACGCATCCAACGAGCGGTGTTTCTTCCACGCATCCTAGAGGTGAGTTTAAAATGAGCTTTAGTGTTATAATGGCTCGGATTCATTGACGATTTAGTTGATTCGAGGTTAAGGGTTGTGGATGTTTAGGAAGAAAATATTGTTGAAAGTATGGTTGGGCTAAGGAAAGTGCATTAAGACGAGATTCTCGTCACTGAATGGTATTAAGACTTGAGGGCTAAAGTGTGGTTTTGGTGTAATAGATTTGAGATCTAAAGAAACGGTTTAGACTCGGGATTTCCAAGGAGGGAAAAATAGCCTAGTATGCTTTAGGTTTTCTCTTAATTATTATCCTACATACTTAGGTAATAGGATAGAAACCGTGGTGACTTATATTCGTGGTGACTATGGTGACTTATGGTGACTTATATTCATGGTGACTTATGGTGACTTATATTCGTGGTGACTTATGGTGACTTATATTCGTGTTGACTATGGTGACTTATATTCCTGGTGACTTATGGTGACATGTAATATTGGTGACAATGGTGACTATGTATGAATGGTGACAATATAATTACGGTGACTATAGCGTTGTTATACGCGAGATGACAAGGGAAGTTTGAAATGTGTTATGGTAGTTGAAACTGACTTTAACCGAGCCAATTATGTTTTCTTCCCTGTGCATGTAGTTATGAATGTAAAGACATATTTAGCCTTATTTATTGATGTGCTCGGTGTTTAGTGATTGGATGCCTAATCGATAGTAGACATGTAATAGAAATGTTAGACACTATTTCTGATAAGGACTTCGGTCCATGTAAACACTTGATTTTATTTTACTCTCACTAGCTATATGCTAATGTTGCTACACTATAATTTTACGGTACATCCCGGTGGGAGAGGCCGGGGTAGAGGTCGTGGTGCCGCTTGGCTGGCCGTGCGATGAGTCTGGGATATGGAAATGTGGCATTTGTGAAATGCTAGTCTTTTGGGTGTGTAAATGTGTAAATTTGGTGTCCTGAGCTCGAAAGAGCGTTGTTTTGTATTTTAAACGTTTTATGTTGTCGTTTATGTTTTCTTAAACATAGGAAGTGCGCATTTCCCGTTTTTCTCTGTTGTGAACTTTGTAAACAGGTTTTGGCATGTTCAAAATATAAATGGAACCACGCAAATTTTCTGTAAAATTTTAGTCTTCCGCTGCGTAATGTCTTATATGATTTGAAAGGAGTCGGGTCGTCACACTTATACAATCAACATTGCATATGATACTTCCATTTCATGTCTCCCACATGAATGATCAGGATTTGATCCTTTGTCTATAAACAAAATGCGAAGCTATCAACAGTGTTACCAGGATAAGGTTCCCAAACGTTATCCGTTTACTGTAGACACGTTTAAGTTACTCATCTCGACTTTAATCCTCTTGTATGACTCACATACTAAGTTGTGATTTCATAAGAGTAACTTAGGGTTTGCTATTTGAATTTTTGATATTTATATATTTCCATATATTCCTAATATCATTAATTGAATCAATCTAGATAATATAAAGAACTTATGTTTATTTATTTAATTTATTCTTAATAAATTATTATTATTAAATAATTACAAGTTCTAGGACACCATTCCTAACACTATATGCATTTGTCACCACTCTTGGGTACAAACGGTAGGGCCTACCAAAACATACTCCCACTACAGAAGTCACTTCTCAACTACAACCGATGTTGGCGTGGTTTACTGATAGCTAATCCATACCAAAGTTAATATTAAAATCATACATTTTCATCTTAATCAAAACAGTATGCAGAATGCAGAATGACTAGCCTCATAATCGGATAATGCAAGAACAAGTTTAGAAAACGATAAACTACTTGTAATAAGCGTGCATGGGTGCCTCAAGCAATCTCTCGAGTGGTGGAAAAGACACGGGTCTCTGTCGTGTCTGAGGTCGTGCTCAGCAATGGCGGTGCTATATCTTCCGATTAGGCCTAACCTGGCCTCTATCACCTATCTGACCTCGCCCGCAGCACGGTCCTTGGTCCTGACCCCCACGCCGTTGTGGTGTCCGGGACATAGGGTAGTACCACCGAATATGTCCTGACCGACCACAAATATAACACTTCTTTCCCCGACACTCACCGACGTGATACTCGAACAAAGATGACAATAAGGGGTGGGAGGAATCATAACTCTAGGCTGTGTCCCTTGATTTGGAAGGTCGTCCTCATCCTTCCTATTTTGGGAAGAGGTCTCTACAGCAGCTACTTTAGCCTTCTCTTCAGAGGCCCCAATGTCTAAAGCCAAAGCAGCCTTTAAAGCCTCAGCATATGTAACAGGTTGTAATGCTCGTACCTGTCCTCGAAGATCTGCTCTCAAACCCACGATAAACCTTCTCCTCTTACTCTCTGGATAGGTAACATGTTTAGTGGAAAATTTTGACAATCTATCAAACTCCCTCTCATACTCCACAACAGATCTATCTTCCTGTCTGAGTGTGAGAAACTGATCTCTACCTGATCCCGGGTATCCTCGGGGTAATACTTTTCGAAAAACATTTCCTTGAACATCTCCCAACTAACCTGCAAATCAGGACTGAGTGTACGGGATAAACCATCCCACCAGTAAAGTGTGTCATCCACCAAAGAATAGGTCCCACAGTGGACCTTCAACTGATCTGAGCACTTAATAAAACCAAGTGCTCTATCTACCTTAGTAATCCATCTCTCGACAACTGTCGGATCTGTAGATGTACCATCAAACTCGGCCGAGGCATACCTGATATATTCCTTCAAAGTTTTTGCAGCATTAGTAATCCCTGAAGGGTCTACCACTGGAGCGGGTGCTCTAACAGGAGGGTAAACCTGATCAGTGAGTCCTCCACCACCTCGTAACAAGTCCAAATAGTCATCCTCTGAGATAGTAATACTATGACCACGCCTAGTAGGCTGATCTACTGGAGGCTCATCCCCCCGATACACAGGTGGAGGTGTGGTGGTGTAATTGCTCAAGTCTGACCCCCTCCCGCATCGCATGCTGCAGGTACTCGCCTCTACCTCTCCTAGATGCCACTACTTTCGTAGGCATATTGAAATCACAAACAGAAAAGTCTCACGTGAGCTACTAGGAAAGGGAAAGCAAAACCATACTTAAACTTATCAAAAGAGAGAGTTCTAAGCATACCTGGCGCCGTTGACCTCGAACGATGATTGGACAAAAACAAAAATCAAAACATGAAAAACATGCGACGCATGTGGTCTACAGAACCAAAGAGGCTCTGATACCAACTGTAATGACCCGATACCGTAAAATCATTTAAATTCAAATGCATAGCGGAAGACTCAGTTTTAAAGAAAAACGGTATGGGTTCGTTTAAAACTCGGATAAACCAAAACCTGTTTACATTGACACAATTCTGAGAAAGCAATAAAATGAATGGAATGCACATTCCAGTTTAAAAGTAAAATTCTAAAAGAACTTTAAAACTATAAGACAATTACAATTTTAGACAAATGCTCTCACCGAGCTCAAAACATAAAGTAAGAAAATTGATAAAATTTTACAAGCATTTCAAGAATGCTAAACCAAAATGATTCTATGTTCCTGTCCATCCATCATCTCGACCAGTCATACCGCGCCACCTCCTCTACCACGTCCCCCTCGTCAAGATGTACCTGAAAAAAAGTTAAGTGTAGCAACATTAGCATCAATGAAAGCCAGTAATTCTATGGACCAAATTCCATATCGGAAATTGGGTCTAAAGACCTAAATTACTCTTTACTACCCATTCTACACTTCCAATTAATCCTAATCATACACCAATCAATTTCCCAATTTCCGAATCATAACAGGCCACATATAATACCAATTTTCGTACCACATCAGTTACCTCATAACATGTTACCGTATGTTACGATCTCAACATACTACCACATACGACGTTACCATTTCAAGTGCTATATCTCATACCATATCTAATACCTTGTATCATGTTACCGTATGTTATTACCTAAACATACTAACACGTACGGTGTTACCAAATCATATCACTAAATCATATTTCCTCATAACGTGTTACCCTATGGATCAACATCAACATACTAACACGTACGGTCTTACCAAATCACATATCATCGTAACGTGTTACCGTATGGATCAACATCAAGATACTAACACTTACGGTCTTATCATATCATAGATCACATACTACCAAATCTCGAATTACCATAAGTTGCCACATATTACCATATAAGGTATTACCATTGAAAACCAAACACTTGTACAAAGGATAAGCATGTATCTACGTAACAACTAACAAACAATCTGCGATGCTCATTATATGAACTCGATCTATCTGCTAATCTTACCATATAACACCCGCTCATAGTTTGTTTCATGTATGAACCTGTTATATCACAAGATCATATCACATAGTATCGATATGTGACGCCCATAGCCTCTTTCATCTATGGACTACGCATATCCATAAGTATCCTGATAAGTGACGCCCATAGCCTCTTTCATTTATGGACTACAGCTATCCACAAGTATCCTGATACAGTGACGCCCATAGCCTCTTTCATCCATGGACTACACATATATCTATAAATCGGTTCATTAAATGAGCACCTCAACACAAACAACTAACAAACAATACAATCATACTACAATTACACTCAATTACATGCTTATCTTTTGTACTTTTCAAAGTGTTGCCTCTTACCAAAAGTCTCGAGTACAACAATTGTATTACCAATAGAATTCCATACTCTACGTTATTACTACATCAAATCACAATCCTTATTCCTTACACAAGGTAATAAGATTATATAAACACTAACCATTAACATCACAAATGCCAAGTTCCACGAAGTCTCTTAACTCCCAAAGTAAGAAAAATAAAGGTTTAATATCATCATGTCTCGAATGACAATAAATCACCTGAATTCACAAGTATAATTTATAAACCATTACCATAATCCACGAGTTAACTTCCAAGCATTTCCTCTACTTTATTTTAGTCAAAACTACCTAAAGTAATTTCAACTCCCAATTTTATCTCAAAATCTCCATAACCTTTAATACTTCCAAGAATAACTTCTAAGCTAATTTGATCTAAAACTACTCAAAGTATCTTAAACTCCCAAATTTCTTCTAAAAATTTCCATAATCTTACACGACTTCCAAAACGTTCTTAAACTTACTTTCTCATCCAAAATCACTAAAAAGCTCCAAAGTCACTCAAACTCACTTCCGAGTCTAAAGTCACCAACCAAATAAGTATTTTACTCCTAGGAGATTGTTTTGTCACTTAACCTCGATCAACAAAATCATAATGAAACTTAATTCATAAAATTACTAACTTCCATTTTAAACTCACCTTAGGTTTGAAATCGAGCTTCCAAAGTGCCGAACGAATTACCTCTCGTACGATTATCAAAACCTACAATAACACCGATCAAATACAAATTATAAACCATAACTAAATAGGAAAAAAATGATTTTCGGATGAATAGTGATTTTCGGATGAATAGTGTTTTCGGGTGAATAGTGTTTTTCAAAAATCCGAGCTCAAAATCATCAATTTTCATGATGAAAACACATGATTTCAACTTCAAAACTCATTTATAAACAAAAATAAAGAGATTCATAGGAAAAGTTTTGAAAACTCACTTTTTAGGGCTTCCCTTAGAGAAGGAAAACGCTACAAGGTTCGGATGGAATGAAAGCCCACGTCCCAAGTAATCCAACGCAACAGAAATCACAAAGATCCACCGAGAAACGGCAAATACCCAAGCTTTTCTCTCTTCTCCAATGGTGACCCACGGCTTGTCAAGAGAGAAAGATGAGGAGTTTTTGCAATTTTTGACTTTTTGGTTATTTAAAGAAGAACATGAATAGTAAAAAGATATTTTAAGAAATCAAAAAATTACGGATCGTCCTTTTAAGTGATTTAGCTTATAAAACGAAACCAGAAACCCTTAAAATAGCCAAATAGTGATTAATAATTATTAATTGGCCCGTTAATAATTATTAATACAACCAAAACTAATTTAAGCTAATAAAATGATTAAAAAGGTTTTCGAACAAAATTAACTACTAAATTCTAAATTACTAAGTTCTAAAATTAAACTGAATACTTTAATTAAAATAAATAAATAAAATAAAAAATAAAAAATTCACTTCAAAATAATGGGACGTTACAACCTGACATTATTCGCATGTGATGGTTATATTAAAGTAAATGTTGTGTGCCTTTTTCACTTGTTTAGTGAGTTAATGAATGTTTAAATATGTTAAGTCCGAGTGAGCTTAGCATTATTTAATAAAGAAAAGAAATGAAACATTTTGTATATTATGCTTTTCCATAGAGAAAAAGAATGAATTATGATGATAGCCGAGTGCTATAAGGAAGAGGAATGAGATTGAACTATATAATGAGAGAATACAAGGGTGTATTGAACCTTGTATATTTATTATGTTATATATAAGCACTACAAGAAAAACTGCAATTACCGTCCAAAAATTAGAGACGAAAACTTTGGGACGCTATTTAGAGACGTAATTCGTCTCTAAATCAGACGTTTGACTTTCAGCGATCACTTTCGTCTCTAAATTACATTTCTACTATTAGAGACGTATTTTGACTGTAAAATAGAGATGAACTTGGCCTCTAATATGAAAAGTAAAACTATCTTCTTGCCTAGAGACACATTTCGTCGCTAACAAATTGAGGGAATTTTTCCCCCTGTTCCCATCCGAACAGAGACGTACTTTGACTGTAAAATAGAGACGAACTTTGCCTCTAATATGAAAAGTAAAACTATCTTCTCTCCTAGAGACACATTTCGTTGCTAGAAAATTGAAGGAATTTAAAATAAAGACGAACTTGGCCTCTAATATGAAAAGTAAAACTATCTTCTTGAGTAGAGACACATTTCGTCGCTAACAAATTGAGGGTATTTTTCCCCCTATTCCATCCCGAACAGAGACGTACTTTGACTGTAAAATAGAGACGAACTTGGCCTCTAATATGAAAAGTAAAACTATCTTCTTCCTAGAGACATATTTCGTCGCTAAAAAAATATTGCGGGAATTTTTCCCTCAATTTTAATGAGGCGGGAAATGTTCCCACCAGAACAGAGACTCATTTGGACTCTAAAATAGAGACGAAATGCGCCTCAAAATTGAAATTTTAGTCCACCTCCTTATTTAGAGACGTAGTCCGTTTCAGGGAAGAAGCTTCTTTTGATTTAGAGACCAATTTTATCGCTAATAGTGGCGGGAAATTTTCCCTCCAATTTTTTTGGCGGGAAGGGTTCCCGCCTAATTAGAGACATATTTTGTCTCTAAAAAAGACAGAACAACTGTTATAAATAGGTGTGTTGAGAATGACTTTGAATATAAAGAAATTACGTTATAACACTTTCTCGAGTGAGAGAAAATGCGTGAGTGGATGTATGTCCGTTTACTTGAAGGGTTTCTCAACGACCAATTTGTAGCCGGGGACGAAGAGTTTGTTGAGTTCTGTCAATCTACTGTGATTTTTTATAACAACGGACAGAAGATACGATGTCCATGTAAAAAGTGTAAGAATAAAAAGATATTACCGGCAGATGATGTGAAGTTACACTTGTATAGTCGGGGTTTCGTTGATAATTATTATCAATGGGTTTATCAAGGAGAATCTAAAGAAATGTTCAATGCAGCGAGGGGGAGTCATGCCGAAATGAAGGAAGCGGCTCGCGATGCAATTTGAATGTGAATGAAAGTTCAAAATGTTGAACATCACTACGATCATCTAGAACAGATGGTTTATGATGGATGCGGTTATCAAGGTGATGGTTCTCAAAATTTATTAAATGAAGATTTAAATCGGGATGCGCAAAGAATGTTTAAGATGATAGAATCGGTGAGTAGGCCATTGTACGAAGGTTGTGACGTCACGCAACTTGCAATGCTACAGTTATTGAATATAAAGGTAGAATTTCACATTCCCGAAAGAGGATACAACTCAATTTCACAATGGTTTCATCGTTGTGCTCCAGCGAACAACACGTTGCCACAGAGTCTATACGATACGAAGAAATTAGTGGAGGGTCTCGGTTTACCTGTGGAGAAGATTGATTGTTGCCCAAACGAATGTATGATATATTGGGGTGCAGATGCAAATCTTCATATGTGTAAAATGTGCAATCATACGAGATACAAACAAGGTAAAAAAAACTCTTATTCCACATACTCGCATGTTTTATCCCGATCACGCAACGACTGCAACGGTTATACGCATCAGAAGTCACTGCCTCTCACATGAGGTGGCATCATGAGCACTCGCAAGATGAAGGAGTAATGAGACACCCTTCTAATGCTGAGGCGTGGAAACATTTAAATCGTTGTCATCCAGAATTTGCAAGGGAAATTCGAAACATTCGATTGGGATTATGTACTGATGGGTTTAACCCTTTTGGGGCTTCGGGAGCTCAATATTCAGTGTGGCCAATTATGGTGACGCCGTATAACTTGCCTCCATCGATGTGCATGAAAGATCCTGTGATTTTCTTAACGGTCATTGTACCTGGGCCAAAAAGTCCAAAGCAGAAGTTGGATGTCTACCTTCAACCATTAATTGCTGAGCTTTGTGGTTTATGGAACGAAGGCGTTGTGACGTATGATGTTTCACAGAAACAAGACTTCGTGATTCGAGCAACAGTTATTTGGACGATAAGTGAGTTTCTTGCATATTCAATGTTATCAGGTACGTTTGTAAAATAATTTTATCATGGTTTAGATTAGATTAAAATTTATGTTTTTGCGCACAAAACGTAAGGAATATACTACCCTAACTAAATTCGTTAGGGTGGAGCACTTCGGGAAAGTTTGTATGCCCTCATTGCATGGACGATACGGGTGCATTCTCGTTGGTGCATGGTCGTAAAACGTGTTGGTTTGACTGCCATAGAAGGTTCTTACCGCTCAATCATTCATTTCGATCGAATAGAACTGATTGGTATAAAGGGAGGAGTGTACGGAACGAAGGCCCTCATGAAATTATAAATGGATACCAAATTCTGCAACGGTTAGATGCGAAGTGTTACAGAGATTGGTGGTGAGGCTTGGAATAAGACGGCGGGAAAAAATACAGGTTGGAAGAAAAGAAGTATTTTTTGGGAGCTACCATATTGGGGAGACTTAATGATCAGACATAACTTAGATGTCATGCATATCGAGAAAAACGTTTTCGATAATGTCTTCAACACGATTCTAAATATTCCGAAAAAAACGAAAGACAATCTAAGATCACGCTACGACATTCGAGAAATCTTTCATCGACCAGAGTTAGAACCGGATGAAAGTGGAAAAAAGTATGTGAAGGCAAAGTACATGCTAATAGCGGACCAGAAGAAAATACTGTTCGAGTGGATGCGATCGATTAAATTTCTGGACGGATATGTATCAAATATGAGCAGGTGCATTGACGTGCACAGCCAAACTGTGTTTGGAATGAAAAGTCATGATTGTCATGTATTCATGCAACGACTCATGCCTGCTGCATTCAGACCATTTCTTAAGCAGAAACATTGGGAACCGTTGGCACAATTGAGTGTTTTCTTCAGAGAGTTAACATGTGCAGAGCTGTCCCAATCCACTATCGAGTGATTGAGCAGTGAGATTGCTATCATCATTTGCAAATTAGAGAGAATGTTTCCACCATCTTTTTTTGACTCTATGGAGCATCTACCAGTACATCTACCTTACGAGGCATATCTAGGAGGTCCAGTTCAATATCGATGGATGTACCCGTTTGAAAGGTACATATTTTGATTGTTGTATTCTAAATGTTTCTTAAAGGTACTGTTTGTAATTGATATATTTTTATGTCAGATACTTGCGTAGGCTAAAAAGAACGGTAGGAAATAAGTCTAGAGTGGAAGGATCTATATGCAATGCATACCTAATACATGAGACGACCACGTTCTGTTCATATTACTTTGATCAACGAATTGCAGAACAATACCGAACCGTGAAGCCGAATTTTGTGCAAAATTCACTACCAGTTGGAGTCGATCCAAATGATTTGTCCATTTTTATAGTATTTGGGAGACTTATTGGAAAGCCCGTGCGGAGACCTTTAAACGAGGAAGAGTTTCACATCGCACAGACGTATGTTGTGTAATTGTTCGGAGGTGGAGCCGTATATCGAGTAAGGATGGACTAAATTAATCAGTAAAATATTTATATTATTAGGCTATTTTCATGTTCATAATATATTAAACTGAATAATAGGTTATTCGTTGAGTTATTTGTACGTCCGGCTAATCCTGGACTAAACGCAGCCGGGGAAGGGATCATAATTGACAGAGACTTTCGTTCATGGTTTTATGCTTTCGTGAGTATGATTACATGTTGTTATTGTTCAAATGAGCTGCAATAGTGTAATTTCTCAACCTAAGTTCACGGTTGTACAGGTTGATTCACCCACTGCACCAGATTACAAACAATCACATAGTAATGTTGGCAAAAGGCCCTGCTAGAATTGCCAAATCATACTCCGGTTATCTAGGGAAGGGCTACAAATTTCAAACAAAATCTCATTCACAGAGCAGAGCAACTGATAGCAGCGGCGTTTGCATCAAGGGTCAAGTGTTTGGAAACACTGAAGAGGATGAAATTATTGAGCTTGAATATGCAGGAGGGAGTGTAAAATGTACCGTATTATTTAACTGTACGTGGTTTGAGACAATGCGGCGAGTTGGGATGCGGAAGATACCACATTTGCAGATTTTAGAGCTGAATAAGAGAAAACACATGCGCACAAATGATCAATTTGTATTGGCACAACAAGCGATTCAATCGTATTTCCTGCCTTATCCATCTTGTAGACCATTGAATGATTGGTTAGTGGTTTGCAAAGTCAGACCGTGTCACATTGAAGAAAGTCTCCCAGATAAAGATAGCGAGGAATTTGTAGCTTTCCAAGAAGAACAGGTTCCGAGTCATCAAATAGATGAAGGAATAAACTCTGAAACTGCTCGACCGTTGAAAGACGAAACAGAAACATTGTTTGATCCCGACGGCTTATATATTGAACTTCATTTCATTGATGATTCATCCCCTAAACCTTCAGAGGAGGAAGAAGAAGATACTGAGGACAACAGTTCTACATCAAACAACGATGATCGTGAAGATGATTTATTGTTAAACAAAGGAAAACAGATTTAAAAAATAAACAACTACTTAGTTGTTAATGATCTGTCATAAATTTCAATACTTTTTCTTGATCATTATTCCTTCTCTGTGTTTTTAATTAAATTAAGTTAAGAGAGGTCAAACTCAAATCTTGAATGTAACGGGAAGTTGGATATTTATCTCATCATTGAACATTCGACAAATTCAAACCTTCATTAAGATAAGCTCGTTTTTATTTTTTATTTATCTTATTTTTATTATATTATAAAAAAATGACATATAAGAAATAAAAGAGAAATTACACATAGAAAACTATTTAAACAGAGACACAATTCGTCTCTAATTAGTTAAACAGAGACACAATTCGTCTCTAAAAGAAACGGGATTCCTTTTTAATACTAAATAATTACATTTTTAAAATGAAATATGTATTGGAAATAGAGACACAATTCGTCTCTACTTTTTTAAACAGAGACGAATTGTGTCTCTAATTTGTACAATAGAGACACAATTCGTCTCTAACAGAAACAGGATTCCTTTTTAATACTAAATAATTACATTTTTAAAATGAAATATGTATTGGAAACAGAGACACAATTTGTCTCTACTTTTTTACACAGAGACACAATTCGTCTCTAATTTGTAAAACAGAGACACAATTCGTCTCTAATTTGTAAAACAGAGACACAATTCGTCTCTAAAAGAAACATAATTCCTTTTTAATACTAAATAATTACATTTTTAAAATGAAATATGTATTGGAAACAGAGACACAATTCGTCTCTAAAAGAAACAGAATTCCTTTTTAATACTAAATAATTACATTTTTAAAATGAAATATGTATTGGAAACAGAGACACAATTCGTCTCTAATTGAGATGAACAGAGACACAATTCGTCTCTAATTGAGATGAACAGAGACACAATTCATCGCTAATTGAGATAGGATTCCAGAACATTCAATATACAGAGACACAATTCGTCTCTAAGGGCTAATAATGACCTAAACGGATATTTTTCCTCATAGAGACTAGTTTCGTCGCTATTGGGAAATCAAATAATCCACCAGATATTAAAAATAAATAGAGATACATTCCGTCTCTAAACGAAATAACAAGGCGCGTTAGTTAAAATTTCCAATTTACTTAGCGACGGATTGTATCTCTAATAGTGAAAATTTTGGCGATTCATTAAAATATTCAGAATGTTTAGAGACATAGTTCGTCGCTAAGGGATTAATGGTGTATGACGTGGCAATCGGTTTGAGGCACCCACGACTTTTCGTTTCCCGTTAGAGATGTATTTGGTCGCTAAAACCAAATTAAAAGGGATAAAAAACCCTTTCCCCTCCCCAAACATTTCTTCTTCTCTGGTTTTCTTTCTCTCTTGTTTTCTTTTTCTCACCGATCAACCCACCCCTTCCCCTCCCCCGATCAACAGACAGCCACCACCACCCCCTCACCCTTCCACCACCACCCTCTCACCCTTCCACCACCACCATCACCACCGCCTCACACAGCCACCACAGCCACCGTCTCACGCAACCATCTCCTCATGGAAAAGAAGAAACGACGCAAGGCCACCACCACAGTCACCGTCTCACGCAACCACCGTCTCCCTCTGAGTAAAACTTCGATTCTATCTGATTTCTCTTTCTTTTCAATTGAAATTTTTTACCACCGTCTCCCTCTGTTTTCTACATTCTTTTTTGCTGAAATAGGGTTTATTTGGGAATTCCCTTTGTAATATGCTGAAATAAGGTTTATTTTTTGCTTCTAATTGCTATTGAAATCTGCTATTACTGACATTCTCCCTCTGATTTCACTATTGAATCTTAGAACCAAATTTGTTTAACTATTGATTTAACTATTTTTTTGCTTCTAATTGCTATTGAAATCTGCTATTGTTGACATTCTCCCTCTGATTTCACTATTGAATCTTAGAACCAAATTTGTTTAACTATTGATTTAACTATTTTTTGCTTCTAATTGCTATTGTAATCTGCTATTGAATGGTTATAATTAAATATCCTATTGATATCTTCTATTGAATCCATTGCAGTGAGAGTTCATGGTTATAATTTGTTTAACTATTGATTTCATGGTTAATGATTCTTCCCATTGTTAAATTGCTAAATATATGATTCTTTGATTGAATCCATGTTTAGCGATTAAGGATTAGCTTAAGGAATTGCTAATTTGATTTAGTGTGTTTATTGTTCAAATTTAGGGATTAAATTGCTAATTGTTCAATTGCTATTGATTATGTGTTTAGGGATTAAATTGATAAATATATTTTTCTTTAATTTCATTAGTATATAGGTTAATTGTTCAAATTTAATTATAATTAATTCAATTACATATTATTAGTTCACTTTTTATTATATCATTAGTATGTTAAATTTAAAATTATAGGGTCAATTTCAAATTCTAGAACAAAAAAAAAATGTATACTTCTAGTGTTAATTGAATAATGTTACTTACTTAATTCAATTACGTGTTATTAATTCACTTTGTAATTGATTAGTTAGGTTAATTTTTCATAATCTAGTGTCAATTTAATTCAATTAGGTGTTATTAATTCAATTTCAAATTCTACGGTTAATTGAATCCATATTCTTTAATTAAATTTTTATTTCATTACAATGTACATTTTTTAAATGTCGTGTTATTTAGAGTTAATTAATTAATTTGTATGTTGTATATTCATTTTTAAATCATTAGTTTGTTAATTGTTAATAGAATTCATTAGTTTAATGTTAATTACTTAAGTAAAATTTAGTTTAATTACTTTAATTAATAATTATATTAAATGTTAATTTATTTAATTCATTGTATGTTAAATATTTTGTAGATGTCTACGTCGCGGCGCCATCCACCTCGGTCACATGAGTTTGATACTCCTGTGACACCTGATAAGCGTAGAGGCGTTAGGGGATACACAGTATCCAATACACATGTCCCCATCATCCCGACCACGTCATCAGCAGCATCAGACACCCAGGCCATTGAGCAAATACCGATCACCGAGGTTCTTTTGCGGCTGACCAGAAAAAAGTGAGTACAATTTATATTTTCTGTTTAAATTATTAATTTTTTAACTTATAAAAAATTAATTTTGTTCCTTTTTTATAGATTACATCCATCGGGTAAGGTTTCCCGAGTTTTCATAGACGCTTTCAAGAAGAGTCCCGAGTTCGGGAAATGGAAAGAGATTTCTGATATAGTCAAAATACGGTGGTTTCAAACCTGGAAGGTAAAACTTGTATTTTTTATAATTTGATTTTATAATTTTTTTAATTTCTTACAAATTTAAGACTTTCTTATTTTTCCAGACACACTTTACGATCCCTCCAGAGCTCACTGATGAGATTATTTACAAACCCTGGAGCAGAATGGCAGGGAAACGTTATCGAGACACCATCTACAAAGAAAAGGGTAAACCAGCCGAAAAGCTTTTGTGGATGACAGAGGAGGCTCGTCTGAAGCTACTGGCGGATGCTCAGACTGAGAAGGAGTTGCGCATTTCTAAAATCAACTCGGCCAACCGACTGGCCAACTCGGCTTTGCACACAGGTGGGACTCGTAGTCACGACGAGCATTACGAGATCTTGGTAAGTCATTGTACTATTTCGTTAATATCTTTAATATTCTCAATTCATGTTTAACTAATCTCTTATTTTTCTTCTTTTCATCTTAACAGACTCGGGATGGACGTGAGGTACCCCCAATTGAGTTGTTCCTCCATCTGCATACGAAGGGCCACGGTGGGGTTACTTATGTAGCTGATCGAGCTCAAGACATACATGTTAGTTTCGTCTTTTTCGTGCTTTTTAATTTATTTAAAATATTTTTTTTTTAATTACTCATATGTTTATTGTTATTTTTTGTAGGGAAAAGTTAAAGATAAGCTCGAGTCGTTATTGCCCACTCCTAAGTCTCAGCCTACTCAGGAGAACCATTGTGATGCTTTCCTTCTGGCCGTTGGTGGTGTGAAGCCTGATGGTTCAGTCCCGGGTCTTGGCGCTTATGGGAGGGAGCTTTATGCAGACCAGTCGCGTTCTTCGACTAGTGTACGTGCTGAGACAGAGGCTTTGAGGAAAGTGAATGAATCATTGCGTCTGCAGATTCAAGCTAACGAGATCCGCTTTCAGGCCCGTACAGACGATCTTCAATCTCAATGTAATAATATTATGGCTCAAATGCAAGCATTTATGCTTCAAAGATAGGGCTCCTGCCTGGGTCTACTTCTCATCGTCCGGATGATGATATGACGAGCGCTCCTTAGTTCTTTATTTTTTGGGATAATTTAAATTGCTTTTGGATATTTTTTTTTTGGATGGAAACATTTAATTTGTTTTGGATATTTTATTTTGGATGGAAATATTTATTTTATTTTGTTTTAATTTAAAAAAAATAATATTTAAAAATTAGTTGTAAATATTAAATATTTAAAATTAATTTTTAAATATTATTATTTTTAAATTAAAAGCGGAAATAGCGACACAATACGTCTCTAAATATTTCAAATACAGTTTTAACAACTTTTTTTAGCGATAACTTTCGTCTCTAAAGTAACTTTATTAGAGACTCGATACGTCTCTAAATATTTCAAATACAGTTTTATCAACTTTTTTTAGCGATACATTTCGTCTCTAAAGTCACTTTGTTAGAGACTCAATACGTCTCTAAATATTTCAAATACAATTTTATCAACTTTTTTTAGCGATAACTTTCGTCTCTAAAGTCACTTTATTAGAGACTCAATACGTCTCTAAATATTGCAAATACAGTTTTATCAACTTTTTTTAACGATATATTTCATCTCTAAAGTCACTTTTTTAGAGACTCAATACGTCTCTGTTTTAGAGATGTAATTTGTCTCTAATATTAGAGACAAACTCTCACTCTCAATATAGCGACACAGTGAGTCTCTAATATTGAGACTATATTGTGTCCCTATTTTTAGAGATGTATTTCATCTCTAAATGGTCAACATTTATTAGCGTCCCAATATCTATTTTGTCTCTAATACCGATAAATTTCGTCGCTAAAATGAAGAAGCGACACCATTTTCAGAGTTGGACTGTTTCGTCTCTAATTTCGTCGCTATTTTTAATTAGAGACGAATTGCGTCTCTATACCCGGGTCTCAAAATGCAACTTTTCTTGTAGTGAAGATAACTAGATTCTCATTTTAAATTCGAAGATCCTGAATTTGGAGATTAACACTTGAATGTAAACCTTATGTATAGTATAAGGTATTGAAGAGCATGAAATAAAATGTTATGTGTGTTATGAAACACATCCTCCTAAAGGTTTGGAAGATAGTTCCTCAATTATTTGGGGGAATTGGTAAGTAAAAGTGAAATACTTGATATAAAACCCTTTTGGTGGTTGAAAGGTAAGGGAATGTGGGTTTTACTTGGACACAAATCCGGATGCGGGTTTGGAGTCTAATGTTACTTTTTATTCTGTTTATTTTCACTGGGCTTGCTTTTAGCTCATGATATTACAAACATTTTCAGGTAATGCTCGGGGTCATGGGAGAGGAGCTGGTGCAGTCTGATTGAGTTGATGATGATGCGAAGATGGACTAGAGTTACTTTTAAAGTTCATGGACATATTTATTTCAAGTTTTTATCTCTTGAGTTGTATATTCGTATATAAGCTCATAAGAGCTTTTGATTTTAACTTTTATAACCTTGATCTCCTTTAATCTTTACATAGGAATTGCATTTCCTGTCGTTTAATTTCTCTGATTGTGAAAAGTGTAAACAGGTTGTGGATAATCTAAGTTTTAAACATATCCACGCCAAATTTTTATTAAATATTAAGTCTTCCGCTGCAATCTGATTTTAAATTATTTAAAAGGAGTCTGGTCGTCACATATCTAAATAATTATATGATGTGGAAGATATAATATATCTATTAAGGCTAGTAAATATAATTATATTTCGAAAATCCAAATTCCAGTAATATCATAAATGTTAAAACAGAAAGGGTTAATTTCAGTAATGTAACGTCCCGTTATTTTGAAGTGAATTTTTATTTATTTATTTATTTATTTTAATTAAAGTATTTAAGGTTAATTTAAAAGTGATTTCGATTTTAATAGTTATTTTAGTCCGAAATTCTTTTTAATCGTTTTAATACTTTAAATTTCGCTTCGGTGACATTAATAATTATTAATAGGCCAATTAATAATTATTAATCACCTTTAGATTAATTTAAGAGCTTCGGGTTTCGATTTAGAAGTCAAAAGTCATTAAAAGGACGTAACCGTCATTTTCAAATTTCTTAAAAATATCAAAACACTATTCACTCATCTTTAAAAATCCAAAATTGACCAAGTTGACTTCATTTTCTTCTCCTCCATTCCTCCTTTGCCGTGAGCTCTCATCCACCATGGGAGGGTTTTGAGTTTTCTTGGTTTTTCTTCGTTTCTCGGTGGATCGGCTTGATTTCGGTTGCGTTGGATTGGTAGGGACGAGGGCTACCTATCCAATCTACCTTTTCAGAGTTTCCCGTTCTCTATGGGAAGTCCCAAAAAGTAATTTTTCAAAACTTTTTATATGGTTTTGTTCGTTTTTTATTATAAATGAGTTTTGAAGTTGAAATCATGAATTTCTATCATGGAATTTGACGATTTTGAGCCCGGATTTTCGAAAAACACTATTCACCCGAAAACACTATTCATCCGAAATTACTATTCATCCGAAATCACTACTCATCCGAAAATTCAAACTTGTTCTCATATTAGATATGAGTTGTAATATGTTTTGCAATTGATGAGTTGTAGGTGCGATTGCCCGGTTGTTGATTCGTGGGAAATTGGAGATTTGGAGCAAAACTAAATGGGCCAAGGTGAGAATAAATAGGATTTAAAGTAGATTTAGAAACCGAATAAGTTGAACGGTTTGTAGGATCGGAAGTTGAGATTAGGATTCGAATTTAAGAGTAAAGAAAAGTGAGCTAGTGACCTTAGGATTAGGAGCTAGTTTTTTGAGTAAAAACTTTGGAGTTTCTCGAGGGAAACATTGAACTTTTGAAAGTTCTAAGTTAGAATCGTTTCGGAGATTAGAATGGATCATTGGAAGTTAAAGGATCCAAAATTTTAGACAGAATGGTTAAAGGAACTTGAAATTAGAACCTTGGATTTTATTTGGGAGTTTAGAATCCTTGAAAGTGGAGACTTACTCATTAAGATAAGAACTTACTTTTATGAAAGTATCGGAAGTTCGATTTATATATTGTTCTTCAGAAATTCCTATTTATTTACTTTATGCATAAGGACATCTATGATTCATTTTCCTTATGCACTTTACTTTATGTCCTTTACCTTATACCCTTTACTTTTCGCTCCATTCATATTTACGTTTATTTACTTTTGCGAGTATACCATAACATCTCGCATCATTGAAATGAAAGGAAAAGAAAGTGAAAAAGAAAAAGAAGGGAGAATGATGAATCCTACGGGAAGTTCACATTACCTTCAGTGAAAAAGAAAAGAAAGTGAAAAAGAAAAAGAAGGGAGAATGATGAATCCTACGGGAAGTTCACATTACCTTCAGAGAAAAAGAAAAGAAAGTGAGAAAGAAAAGAAGGGAGAATGATGGATCCTACGGGAAGTTCCACATTACCTTCTTCATTCATAAGGGAGAATGTGGATCCTACGGGAAGTTCCACATTACCTTCATTCATACATAAAGGGCGAATGCGAATCCTACGGGATGTCCTCATTACCTTCATGCATATTATTGATGGAAATTTATATCATGGATAAAGAATTGAGATGTTATGGTTATGTAAAGTTTATTTACTTTTTCTTACATTTGTTTTAACGAGTTAATGGATGAGAATTAGACTACGTGTGCTAGTATTATCATCCTTTAGAGATTATAGATTATGAAAGTTAGCTTTCTAGAGTTTAGAGGACTATAGAAAGGATTATGTAAGACGTTTATTTCTAGAGAGAAAATAAATGAATTTGATGTATAGCCGAGTGCTATAGGAAAAAGGAATGAGATTGAATTGGATAATGAGAGAATACAAGGGTGTATTGAACCTTGTATAATTATCATGTGATAGACATATAAGAGAACTAGTTTCTCAATAAATTGGAAGATCTCGTAATTGGAGAATAAGATTTGATGTGAACCTTATGTATAGTATAAGGTATTAAAGAGAACGAGATTCAAATGTTATATTTATATGTTATGAAACATATCATCCTAATGGTTGAAAGATATTTTCCTCAATTATTTGAGAGAATTGGTAAGTAAAAGTGAAACATTGATGTAAAACCATTTTGGTGGTTGAAAGGTAAGAGAATGTGAGTTTACTTGGACACAAATCCGGATGCGGGTTTGGAGTCTAACTTTACTTTTTATTTTGTTTATTCTCACTGGGCTTTGTTGTTAGCTCATGATATTACAAACATTTTCAGGTAATGTTTGGGGTCGTGGGAGAGGAGCTGGTGCGCGCTTGATCAAGAGGATGATGACACAGAGATGGACTAGATACTTTTAAAAAGACCATGGTCTCATTTTGTTTATGTTGTGTCTTTTGAGATGTAGATTTGTATATAGCTCTTAAGAGCTTTTCGTCTTTATTTTTATGATTATAAATCTTTTGAACTCCTGAATAGGAACTTGAAGTTCCTCATGGTTTTAAATTCTGAATTGAAAATGCAAACAGGTTTTGGCTAGCCAACTTTCAAACATAACGACGCCAATTTTTTTTATATAAAGACTTCCGCTGTGTTTTCAAATTAAATGATTTTTAAAGGAGTCGGGTCGTCACAAGTAATAACAATTTAATAAATGGAAATGTCAAGAAAACCGTATCTTATATATGTATCAAAACTACCCAAAAACCGCCGCCGACCAAATTAAATTACATTGTGAAAAGACAAAACATACCCCCGATTTAATTTCTTCTTAATTTGTGCAAAATTTAAGGAAAAATTTAAAATCCCTTAAATTTTACAAAATTAATGGAAAAATCAAATCTAAACAGAAATAAAACTATAAAAAAAGGTAAAAGAAAAATTAATCTAAAAAATATAAAAATACAAGAAAATAAAATCTTCAAACTTCTGACTTTCTTCCAAGAAATATCGAATTGCTTTCTTCTTCGATCATGCTTTAACCGTCACTGTGTATACTTGATAAACAAAAAAAAAGTAATAAGTATTTTTTTTTTTTAAAAGTAGAACAAAAGTAAACCGAATACAAATGTTAAATTGAAAAAAAGAACATAAAAATATATTTGAAAAATAAAATCATAAATCGTTATATACGTTTATATTTGATAAACATTGTTTAATTGAAAAAATAATCAGTAAATTGCCATGGAAACTGTATATATTTAATAAACAGTTTATTATTGATAAACAAAAATGTAGCAACAACTATTAACATTTGTAACATAGCAGCAACCATGTATAAAAATGTTTATATTAAGTAAACGATGTATTATAGATAAACAAAGCTGTAGCAGAAGCCAAAAAAAATCCAAAATCGACGTTGCTTTTCTTCTCCGGAAAATCGTCGATAAAGCTGATCAAGTCGGTTATACTCACGACTCAAGTCGGTAAAATCGCGATTGTCGTAAACGTGAGCTTCATTCCAACAACCATTGTAAATAATGTCAATCGATGTAGATATCATTTTTCCAGAAACGTAAAAGATGAAAAATCGATAAAGAAAAGAAGTAAACAGGAAACAGAGAAGATGAAAAAGACAGCTTGGACGAACAATGAGATCTCATTTTTCCAGAAACGTAAAGATTAAATACTGTTACAAATCCCGTAATTAAAGGCGTAATTAATTAATAAATCAAAAAGGGAAAAAGCATTTATGATTTGATTGGATCACAAATAGCTTAGAATATCTAAAAGGGTAGAATCGTAAACTTTGATTTTAGAACCAACCGTTACTCCTCTAATTATGGTGGTTATTGGGTAAATTTGAAATAAAAAACAGACAAACTTAAAAAGTGGATTTAAGTGATTTAATGTGGTCATGGGTGCAATTATTTCAAATAGAAATCCACTCACAACTTTCACGACGAATAATCCAACTCATAAATAACTACATCTCGGTATCACCTGGAAAATTAATTTCGTAAACATGTCACTAATTAATCTATTAATTTCAATAAACCATTTAATAAATGGAAATTAAAAAAAAAACCTACCTTATATATATATATATATATATATATATCAAAACTACCCAAAACTGCCACCGGCCAATTAAATTACATTGTGAAAAGACAAACCATAACCCGATTTAAATTTTTTCTTAATTTATGCAAGATCTAAGGAAAATTATAAAATCCGTTAAATTTTGTAAAATTAATGGAAAAATTAAATCTAAACATAAATAAAACCATAACAAAAAAATAAAATAAAAATCTTCAGACTTCTGAATATTCTTCCAGCACTTCTTCGTCATCCTACAAAATACAGAGAAAAATTGGGTAAATAGAAATTTAAAAATAAATATTGAATACAAATAAACGTTTGATTAAAAGAAACTTGTTCTAGAAATTACAGAGAAAGCTAGTTCGCCGAGAATTGAAAAGTAATTTTTTTATAAATCGTTTATTTTTAGTAAACACTAATTGATGTGTAGTTAAAATTGATACAAGGCACAAAATTGAAAATGAAAAGAGGTAACCTTTTTGAAAGATATGTAAATAGAAATCTAAAATAAATATTGAATAAAATTAAACATTTGATAAAAAATAACTAATTCTACAAAATACAGAGAAAGCTAGTTCGTCGAGAATTGAAAAGTAAATTTTTTTATAAACCGTTTACTTTTAGTAAACACTAATTGATGTGTAGTTAAAATTGATACAAGGCACAAAGTAGAAGATGAAAAGAGGTAACAATTTTGAAAGATATGTAAATAAATATTGAATAAAAATAAACATATGATTATGTGACGACCCGACTCCTTTTTAAATCATTTTAAAATCAAACACAGCGGAAGTCTTTATATTTAAAAAAAACGGCGTGGTTATGTTTAAAATTTGGCTAGCCAACTACCTGTTTACATTTTAAATTTTGAAATTTAAAACAAAAGGTACTTCAAGTTCCTATTCTGGAGTTCAAAAGGATTTATAATCATAAAAGTAAGACGAGAAGATCTTAAGAGCTATATACAAATGTACAAATCCAAAAGATGCAAAATGCACAAACTAAGTCCATGGACTTTATAGACACCTAGTCCATCTCGGGGTCATCATCCATCAATCATGCAGCACCAGCTCCTCTCCCACGACCTCTAGCAAGAGCATTACCTGAAATTGTTTGTAATATCATGAGCTAACAACAAAGCCCAGTGAGAATAAACAGAATAAAAAGTAACAAAAGACCCCAAACCCGCATCCTGATTTGTGTCCAAGTAAACTTACATATTCTTTACTAAAAACTCCCAAAAATCTATAAGAATGTTTTCATAACCAATACCTCTTTCTGGTTCATCCTTTTATCAGCTCATGTAATATATAAAAATTACCCTTCTTTTATGTTTAATTAAAATATGAAACACATTTCAGACTTAACATAACCAACCATCACAATTACGATAATGACGATAATGTTAACATACTAGTCTAAACATTATTCATTATCTCAATAAATAAATGAAAGGGGCATACCACCTTTATATCTATATAATCATCACAAGCGAATAATGTCAGGTAATGAAGCTCCTTTAGGCTAAGTTCATTCACCTCATTATCTCGCTTTTCAAATTAAATATATAAATTCCTCTCAATATTATCTTTCCATCTCTAGTGAATAATGACAGGTAATGAAGCTCCCGTAGGCTAAGTTCATTCACCTCATTAATCTCACTTTCCATAATAAAATATATAATTTCTTTTCAACCTATCAATCGAGCTTTTCCTCCGTGTTCTAAGGGCTTAAAGGAATGTTAAAGTTTCAAACCCTAAGCTCAAAATAGTGTTTTAATGGAGTTTTCATATTGATTCTTCAATTTCTTGCCGAGGAACTCGATGATTTTAAGTACGGGAGTTGTTTTAAGTGTTTTTGAAAACTTTCCCTAAACCCTTAAACGGAGTTTCAGTCGAAACCCTTCCCTTTTGAAATTTACCTTCCGGGGTTGAATTTGGGATTTATTTTCATTGATATATTGTTATTGTAATTAATTTCGGGAAATTACTTATTGTCCAAAAACCCGAATCATCTTTACCCATTGAATTTTGAAACTTCCAAACTACTTAAAACCAACCCGAAACACCTCTAAATTGCCTAAAAGCCGGAAAGCCGAACCCGAGAACCACTTTCTTTGTAGGGGCCGAGATCACCCTATGGGTGTTTCCGGGGTTTTTCATCGTTTTATGCTTTTAGTTGACAATCGAGCGATGTTTGTTTACTTATTGATTGTTAGATGTAATGATTTGTAGGTGGTTGTTGAATCATTGCTTGATCACTTTTTCGGTCAACGGAAGCGAGTCTACTTTTGCCAAGGTGAGAATAAATAGGATTTAAAGTAGCTTTAGAAACTGAATAAGTAGAATGATTTGTAGGATTGGAAGTTGAGCTTGAAGGTTTCAGTAAAAAGGATAAAAGGAAGTTAGCTAACTTGTTAGAATTGGGAGTTAGTTCAAATTTCAAGATGAGAGAACTCTTAGGTGTTTCGAGGATATGTTTAACTCTTGGAAGATCTAAGATTAGAATAGTTCCGAGGCTTAAAATGATTATTTGAAGTTAAAGGTTTCTAGTATGATGGAATGAATAAGAATTTGGTTATGGAGACTTTATGATTAAGTTAGAAATTTCAAGTTTAAGTAAAGGCCGTTTGGCTTGATTTATTTATTGTTTTTCTTATCAGAAGTTTCTACTTTCTTACTTTATGTTTAAGAGATTTTACGTGATCCGTTTACCTTTATGTTCTTTCATTTACTTTGAATATTTATATTTACTTACTTGCACTTTAAAGCATAATCATATCATATCATATCATATTGCATTATCGTTTATTGGGAGGAATAATGAGGCAATGCATAGACTGAGTGTGCTTGCATTGTCTAGTATTATTCGTTTTATGTTCTGTATATGTATCATGAGGCATGCTAAAGGTTGCAGTACTTTACATGATCGGAGGAGATGGATAATGAGATAATGATGGAACTATGCGAGTTCACATTATCTGGTATTAACCATAATTACTTTGATACATATACGAAGATACATTGTATGACTTAGCCTACGGGAGCTCATTACCTGTATTTGGTGGGTGAGATAAGGAGGCGAATGAACTTAGCCTACGAGAGCTTCATTACCTGTCATTATTCACTAGGGATGAGAAGATATTATTGAAGAGAATTTATATATTTTATTATGGAAAGTGAGATTAATGAGGTGAATGAACTTAGCCTACGAGAGCTTCATTACCTGTCATTATTCACTAGAGATGGAAAGATAATATTGAAAGGAATTTGTATATTTAATTTGAAAAGCGAGATAATGAGGTGAATGAACTTAGCCTATGGGAGCTTCATTACCTGACATTATTCGCTTGTGATGATTATATAGATATAAAGGTGGTATGCCCCTTTCATTTATTTATTGAGATAATGAATAATGTTTAGACTAGTATGTTAACATTATCTTCATTATCGTAATTATGATGGTTGGTTATGTTAAGTCTGAAACAGGTTTAATATTTTAATTAAACATAAAAGAATGGTAATTTTTATATATTACATGAGCTAATAAAAGGATGAACCAGAAAGATGTATTGGTTATGAAAACATTCTTCTAGATTTTTAGGAGTTTTTAGTAAAGAATATGTAAGTTTACTTGGACACAAATCAGGATGCGGGTTTGGGGTCTTTTGTTACTTTTTATTCTGTTTATTCTCACTGGGCTTTGTTGTTAGCTCATGATATTGCAAACAATTTCAGGTAATGCTCTTGCTAGAGGTCGTGGGAGAGGAGCTGTTGCTGCATGATTGATGGATGATGACCCCAAGATGGACTAGGTGTCTATAAAGTCCATGGACTTAGTTTGTGCATTTTGTATCTTTTGGATTTGTACATTTGTATATAGCTCTTAAGAGCTTCTCGTTTTACTTTTATGATTATAAATCCTTTTGAACTCCTGAATAGGAACTTGAAGTTCCTTGTGTTTTAAATTTCAGAATTTAAAATGTAAACAGGTTTTTGGCTAGCCAAATTTTAAACATAACCACGCCGTTTTTTTTAAATATAAAGACTTCCGCTGTGTTTGATTTTAAAATGATTTAAAAAGGAGTCGGGTCGTCACAGATTAAAAGTAACTTGTTCTACGAAAGAGAAGCACTGTCTCTTTCTTAATTTGATCAAGATCACAAAGTCATGATTCTCTTGACAAAACGATGAAATTGATTGATTTGATGGAATTAACTCTTAAGAAAATTGAAAATCGTCGATTTGAAAGGTGAGAACATACCATATAAATAGATGGACGAGAATCGTAGCATTTGAGCCATTTTTCTTCACAATGGCGCTAGTTTTTTTTTTTTTACATTTGCAAAGCCAAAAAAAGGGGAAGCTCCACCTCTTGTAATTATGAGCTTCATCCCAATAAACATCAAATAAAAGATTAATGGAAGCTGCACGCATGATGGAATGGATGAATATGGAATGCAAATAAACCCAAGAAATGAAAAAAATAACAAAATGAAGAAATTGTAAAACAATATAAAAAAACGAGACAAAAATGGAGACAAAACGAATCAATTATGGAAACTAATTAAAGAAAAAAAAACAATTAAAACAAACTGATGTCAGGATGAAATCAAATCCCATGATTCTTAGATAATTAAATAAAAATAAAAACGTAAAAAGAAACAGATTTGCGGCAAATGGTTAAAAAAGTAAAACGGTATTACCAACAGCTATGGTTGCGCCACCATAAGTTGTGTTTTTTGGGTATAAATGAAATAAAGTCATAACCACCAGCATAATTGTAATTGAGTTAATTAAACAGGATATTAGTGTAATTACTTCTAATTTTAATGATAAAAGAAAACTTATGAAAAGGGAATAAATGATATCTATTGTCTAATTTATTAAGTCTTACACCCATCTAATCAAACATTTTCTTTTCTCTTACAAAGAATTGTCCATGTCCTTTCAACTTTACTTAATACTAAAAGTTTAGTCATCATCTTTCTCTTTTTTCACCTCTACGTAGGTTCAACACCACAAGAAGAAAAGTCAACTTTATTTTAATTTCTAAATTCTTCATTCTTTTATGCAACTTGTTTCCACCAAATCAAACATAATTTTTATGTTTTATAATAGTAACCCTAAAACCTTGAAAAGGAAGACAAATCCCTCAATTCTCTCTTCTCTTAACAGCACCACTTCCACCACTTTGTAATTTCTTTTAAAATTTCCATCAAACTCTAACCTCTTACTTTCACCAATGGAATTTCTAATTCAATATCTTACTACAAAAATCCTCAACCACAAAACCCACCAAACAAACCTTTGTGGAACACAAAATCCACCAAGACCCTCAAATGTTTTGATTTAAGGATAACAACAACAACTAACAAACCTATCTATGAAAACAATTAGTTGAAGCATTACTTACCCGAGACTTTTTTTCAAGTTCTTTACCCAAGTGTGCTTCCAAGCTCTACAAGAAACAGAATCTTAAAACAAAATCCTTTTTTCTTTCCTTTCACGGGTCTTCAACCTCTGGCTTTTGGTTGTTTTTTTAACACTTCCAATTTAGGTGTCAAAAGCCAAACACATCCTTTTCTCAACATGCAATATTTTTTTCCCTTTTAATAAATCAAACAAAACCAAAATAAGAGTTTACAAACTATTACCTCCTTTTAAGAATTTTTTCCTTGAAATTCAGTCCAAAATCAAGAAGACAATTAAATATTTTGCAACGAATGATCAGATTTTCATTTATCTTATTGCCTTCTTAACCATGCGATTTTTTCGCAACCATAATTTACTTACACAAAATCCGTTATTTCCTGTCATATATTGTAAAGACCCGACTCTTTAAAATAGAATTAAATAGATAACGCAAGTGGAAGACTTGAAATAATAAATAGAAAACCTATAAATCAATAAAATATCCTTTCATTTCAAAATGAAATCCAAAATCTTTAAACATTCCAAGATGGAAAGCGCTTTTCTTTTCATAAGTTCAAATCCAAGATAAGATAAGAACATAAATCGAGAAATCTAACGAAAAAGTAAACATAAGTAATATTGCTCAAAAGAGCTCAACAACCCAAATGTAAATAAACGGATAACGTAATAGTTATCATGACACGTGCAGTCTATGGACTACAATAATTCTAGTTCATCCATCACCATCTTCAAAAATCATGCCGCACCAGTTCCACGACCTCGACGACGACCACGTCTTGTTCCTGAAAGTGTAATATCATGACTGGCAGACCCAGTGAAGATAAATTGAATATAAAGTAATTTTAGATCCCAAATCCAAATTTGGATTTGTGTCCAACGAAACCTATTATCTCTTGACTACCCAATCATACTTCCGAATACAAAATCATGCAATTCTCCCAAGAACAAAGAACAAAGAGCAAAGAACAAGAATAAACATCATGCGAGTAGTCAAGTCTCCCGAACTCGTAATAATCAGAAAACGTGATCATAGATTAAAACTTTCAGGAATATAACTAGAACGAGTTACGCTCAAGTAGTCTTAACTAAGAATAAGAACAAGATCATAGAACCAAGAACAAAGAACATAGAACATGTGAATAATGTAAGATGATGCAAGCTCACACAGTCTATACACGATCCTTTACTTTCTTATCAAGAACAAATGCAAGCTCACATAGTCTTTGTATTTTAGAACAAGAACAAATGTTAGCTCACGTAGTCTATACATTATAGAACAAGAACAAATGCTAGCTCATGTAGTCTATGAATAATAGAATAGAATCTCCCGGGTGAATAATTGTGACGACCCGACTCTTTTAAATAATTTAAACTCAGATTGACAGCGGAAGACTTTAAATTTAATAAAAATTTGGCATGGATATGTTTAAAACTCAGACTATCCATAACCTGTTTACAATCTAAAATCCGAAATCTAAAACACAAGGAACTCAAGTTCCTATCAGGAGTTCAAAGAGGTTATAATGATAAAAGTGAAATGAAAAGCTCTTAAGAGCTTATAACAAATTTTACATCTCAAAGACCGAAAACAAAACAAAATAAGATAAGGCAAGTTCCGGAACTTTTAAATGACATCTAGTCCATCTCGATATCATCATCCTCTCGATCAAGCCGCACCAGCTCCTCTCTCATGACCCGAACACCTGAAATGTTTGTAATATCATGAGCTAACAACTTAAGCCCAGTGAGAATAAACGGCATAAAAAGTAAAATTAGACCCCAAACCCGCATCCGGATTTGTGTCCAAGTATAGTTCACATTCTCTTACCTTTCAACCACAAAAAATGGTTTTTCATCAAGTACTTCACTTTTACATACCAATTCTCCTTATATAAATATGGAACTACATTCCATGCATTCTGGGTATGGTTTCGTAATACATATAGCATTTATATCTCATTTCTTTATATACCTTATACTGTGTACAAGGTTTACATCAAATCTTGTTCTCCCAAATATTTGAGGAACCATCTTCCAACCATTAGAAGGATATGTTTCATAACATATATATAACATTTGAATCTCGTTCTCTTAATACCTTATACAATACATAAGGTTTACATCAAATCTTATTCTCCAATTACAAGATCTTCCAAGTTATTGAGAAACTAGTTCTCTTACAACTTTCTTACTAAAACTTCCAAACTAGAGAATAATAACTCCCAAAATTAAGAAGAAAGTGGTCATTCTCAATTTTCTCCTTACAACCTTCATCGAGGTATATGGTTATAATCCTTTGACCATAAAAACTTATATCTTCTCCTCTTGATATAAAAATATTTAAATCAAAACAGTTTTGTGATGCATGACAATAATAATAGCTCCCGCAGGCTATGTGTAAGCTCTCGCGGCTTGTGATAGCTCCCACAGGTTATGTGTCAGCTCTCAGGCCGTGCAATAGCTCTCGCAGGCTCTGTGGTAGCTCCAGCAGGTTACGTGAAAGTTCTCAGGCTATGTAGTATGAATTTGAAAATCTTGTGATTTAAAATAAAATAAAAGTAAAGTGCATAAAGTGACGTTCATAAAGTAACGTTCATAAAATACATTGCATAAAGTAAAGTGCATTGCATAAAGTAAAATGCATAAAGTAAAGTGCATAAAGTAAATAAACAGAAATTTCAGATTTACAATAAGTAAACCGAACTCCCGATAATTAAAATAAAGTAGATTCTTTCTTAATTAAGTAATCTACACTTCCAAGGATTCTAAACTTCCAAATAAAATCCAAAGCTCTATTTTCGAGTTCCTTTAACCATTTTATCTAAAAGTTTGGATCCTTTAACCTCCAATGATCCATTTTTAATGTCCGATACGATTCTAACTTAGAACTTCCTAGTGTTCGATGTTTCCCTCGAGAAACTCCAAAGCTTTCACTCAAAGAACTAGTTCCTAATCCTAAGGCACTAGCTCACTTTCTTTTACTCTGAGATTCGAATCCTATTCTTAACCTCCGATTTTACAAACCTTTCTACTTATTCGGTTTCTAAAGTTACTTTAAATCCTATTTATTCTCACCTTAGAAGAAGTGGTTTCGCTCCAAACCTTCGGTAAGGTGATCAAATCAAAGGTCCAAAAACACCTACAAATCATTATATCTAACAATCAATAAATACCAAAACAATCAAACGACATCTAAAAGTATAAAACGACGAAAAACCCCATAATTTCCCAAAGGGCGCTCACGACCAAAACAAGGAAAATAGGCCTCGGGTTTGGTTTTCCGGCTTTTAGGCAATTTAGATGTATTTCGAGTTGGTTTCAAACAAATTCGATATTCCCGATTCAATGGGTATCGATAATTAGGGTTTTTGAACAATAAACGAATTCCCGAAATTAATTACAATAAGCATTATATCAATAAAAGTAAACCCCAAAACAACCCCCACGATGTAAAATTCAAACGGGAAGGGCTTCGACTGAAACTCGGTTTTAGGGTTTAGGGAAAGTTAAGTAATAGTTACCCAATAAGTTTTCCATCAACATTCAACAACAAAATTGGAAGGGGATGAGGGTTTTGGCCAAGAACTCAAAAGCTTGAATCAATTTCCATGAAAATACTATGAAAATTCGAGATCTAGGGCTTACCTTAGAGAGGTGAAAACGTTCCAAGAGTGGAATGGGTAGAAAGGTCTCGGCGAGAGCTTTCCAACGCATCCGAAATCACGCAAAACGGCCAAGAAACGAAGCCAGGGCGACACTTTCTTTCTCTTCTCTTTTCTTCCTCTTGTTGCTCGGGTTTGGAGAGAAAAATGAGATGATGAAGTCAACTTTTGGTCAAGATGGCATTTTAAAGATGAATGAATAGTATCTAGATATTTTAAGAAGTTTGGAAATGACGGTTGCGTCCTTTTATGACTTTTGACTTATAATTCGAAACCCGAAGTTCTTAAACTATCCCAATGGTGATTAATAATTATTAATTGGCCCGTTAATAATTATTAATACCATTAAAACGAAATTAAACTAAAAAGGTAATTTAAAAAGATTTAAACCGAAATAAACTACTAATTTCTAAATTATCGATTCTAAAATAGATTTTAAATGCTTAAATTAAAATAAATTAAATAAATTTTTTTTATCAAAAAATAACGGGACGTTACAATAATCGTCAGATGATGTAAGCACACGCAGTCAATCATGATCCTGTTATCTCACCAATGACATGCAAAGCTCACATAGTCTAAGAAGTCTAGAACATATATGTATCATAGCAATTATGAATAATACCAGATAATGCAAGCTCACACAACTAAACATTATCTTTTTTCCTTTTATTGTCGTTTTATTTTTTCTTCTACGAGATTTTTGTTTTCTATTTCATGATGAAAAAGGAATCAATCTTTTTTTTCTAAACAAAGAAAATATGAAAAATGTAAATAGTTCATTTTCTCTCATAGAAATATATATATTTTTTTTTTGCAAAAACATACATCTTCTACAATTTACGTATCTAGTTTTGCTCCATCCTTCATGCTTTCCTCTTCCGGTTGCTTTTTTCTTCCTCATTATATTGCATGAGCAATGAAAACGAAAAACCAAAAATAAAAAAAACAAAAATAAAACCCGATAGCAGATGATTTGAAAGTAAAGAATAGATGATAGAAGATAATTTGAAGCAGAGAAAATAAAATGATATATTGCTTTTCGTACAAAATGAAAAAAAGGAAAAAAAAGAAAAAGAAACATGGCAACAAACTTAAATTGATGAGGATTCAAATCAAAAATTAAAAACCATTTAAATTGAATTAATTAAGAAAATCTACAATTAAAATCGCAAATGAAATCTTTGAATTATAAAACGGTTAAAAAAATAAATAAGGAATTGTAAATAACTATTGAGAAAGCAGAAACCAACACTCACGGCCTATAATGTCCAAATTTGTAATTAATAGTGAAATCCTAATGTAGTTGTAAATATAGGTGCTACATTAATTATTAATGAAATTACCCTCTCTTTTTTCAGTTTTACTGTTAATTTAATTTGACTATCTAATATATATTTTCAATAATTTATTGTTCTAATTTTGGTAAAGAATTATTAAAAATTAAATTTACTATAAAGTAAAAATAACAGTGAAAAATACTGATTAATTGAATTATCTATATTATATTAAAAAGTAAATAATTTGGGGAAACATTTTTAGACAAACATACACTCGAAAGTATTGAGAATTTTCTCATAACCTCAAACTAAATCATAAAAGTAGATTTACTTCACAAATATTCCCTTTTGTAATCTACATTTTTAAATTGTATTCAATTTTTTTTAATCAAAATTAAGTAAAAAAGAAGTAATTTTTTCAGATAATATCAAAATTGACATCATCTAGCAATTTCAAATTTTAAACCACCAAAAGTCAAATTGATCTTTTTTTTTTTTTTTCTATTCAATTTCATTAACGTTTGTTTTGTTCTATTTCTTAGAAGAATCAAGTTTGCCCTAAACCCTAACTCCACCCCTCCCTCCCTCAACGCATTTCGTTCGTTTCTGACGGGCAGAACTGACCCGCCTAGTTGCTGTGTCAAAATACTAGTTGCTTCAGCCTAAGTCTTTTAAGTAAAAGAGTAATGACGGGCAGAACTGACCCGCCTATCTACCTTCTTTGTTTGGATGAAACTAAGAATAGAAATCTATGGTACGTGATCGAGGAAGAAGAGAACACCTATGAACATGAAGAATATATTAAAACAATCCATGAAAGTGAAACTGATAGGATTCGACCTCTTTGTCTTCCTGCTTTCTTACACCCACCCGTTTCTCGAGGCAGTCTTGCTGTCTCCAATTCCCATATTTACGTACTGGACGATAAGGACAAACTTATATTCTACGACTACTCTAGTCTTAAGAACAATACTTGGGAAGAAGGCCCTTACTCTAAATATGTTCATGGGAATTTTACTTTACTCAATAATGGTTCAATTTACGCAAGGTTGGTAGGTTCGTACAAAATGTGACAGCCGGACCCTATGAGGGCGGGGAGTGATCGCCGGTGCAATTAGTAGGCTTGGACAAGGATGAACTGACTTCACATGGATGAACTGACTTCACATCCGAATGAGAGGGATTCTGAGACTATACTGGTATGGGACGGTATAGTTGAGGAGAGCTTAATAAGATTAATAGGTACTACCTATACTAACATGTTAACCTTCCTTTTCGGTGGCTCAATCGTAAGAAACTCCATAGTTAAGCGTGCTTGGCTTGGAGCAATCCCAGGTTGGGTGACCACCTGCTTATGTCAGGTTGCATGTGAGTGAGGACAAAACATGCTGGAAGGACTTGTGTTAGTTTGTGGGGACATTCGTTAATCTTAAGAGCAAATCCGGGTCGTTACACAAAACCTCATCACCAAGTCTATTGCTGGAACCAAACCCACATTTAACTTGTTCTGATTGGAGAAAACTCCCTGAATTTCATCTCAATAAAGAAAAATATTTGTTAGCTATTACTGATACAAAAATATACTGGATTCTTGATGTTGATCTTCATGTTTATATTATTAAATGTCCCTCTGTGATTTGCTTTGATTTACAAAAAAGGGAATGGAAATCTTTGACGAGAAATCCTTTGTAGGTCGTTGGAGGCAAGGTGTTGTTCTTTATGATAACTACTTGTTTTTATGTGGGAATCCTGATTATTTTGATTTTGAAGAATCGTTATTTGTGTATGATTTAAAACGGCGTCAATGGCTACCTCACTATGTTCCTTTCTTCGACAAGTTTGAGGAATTTTTGCCAAATTGTCTTGACAATTATGGCCGCAAAGGTCCTAATTTGCTTAATTTGTGTGATAACAAGTTTGTTGTGGTCTGGGAATCTCCTAAACAACCTTACAAGTACCGAAAGGAGGATAAAAATGAGACTAACGTTTGTTGGACCAAATTTATTATTCATAAGGACTTCAGTAGCAGTGACGATCCTTTTCGATATCGATTTCGAGCTGAGTTATATTCTCATGGGGTTTGTGATATTATGGGGTCCATGCTTAACATAGCAGCAGAACAGAGTATGCATCTTTATTTAACATATCATGCTGCCATGGTTTTCGTTTTCGTTTTTGTTTTATACTCTACGTGAGATTTGATAATTATTGTATGAGTTTTATTTTTTAATAATGATCTCTTTCATTGATAATTCTAAGGTTTTTAATCCTTTTATCATTTTTCTGGACCATTCAAGAATAAACATATCCATGATTCATTTTTATTTTACTTTTCTTTTCAGCTTTAAACCATCCTCAATTTTCTGCCATTCCGAAGCTAAACGGGATTAACCATAAATCATGGGTTGAATCTCTCATGATAAATCTAGCTCGTATGGAAATTGACTTGGCTTTGAGGGAGGACCCTCCTCCTAAACCTGCTGATAAAGCAACCATTGCTGGGAAGAATTTTTACAGTGAGTGGAAGTATTCGAACAGATGTCTGAAAATTATAAGTTATCACATGGAAGATTCTATCCATGATAGAGCATTCCAAAAACCGGGTGCACTAAGTCATTCCTTAAATCTATAAATAAGAAATATAGAACTTTGTCAAAGAATGAGAAGAATGAACTTCTCAGCACCCTACATTCCATTATTTATAATAGTAAGAGTGGAATTAAAGAGCACATTGACAAGGTTGTAGGATATTATCGCAAGATGAAGGAAATGGGTATTAAACTTGATGATGATTACGTTGTGTGGATGATTATGTACAACCTTCCGTCACAATTTGATTCGATTAGATCTCGATACAATGTTCAGAAAGAACAATAGCCTATCGAGGAGATGACTACTATTATTCTAAAAGAGGAGGTAGACATGTACATGGCATATAACGTCCCGTTAATTTTACGGTAATTTTTTTTTAATTTAATTTAATTTATTTATTTGTTTATTTATTTCCAATTTTATTATCTAATTTTAATAATTTAGAATTCCTAATTAATTTAGTGATTTAAATTTAGTTGCATTACTTTAGGATTTAATTTAGTTATTTTAGTTTAGTTAATTTAGTGATTTAATTAAGATTACAGAAGTGTTTCCCTCTTTAATTACCTCACAAACCCTAAATTACATTAGTAATTTTAAGTGGAGGAGAAGGGAAAGGGCCCCACTTAGATATTTTTGTCCTATCCTAAAAATTAGGGTTTTAGGACTCATAGGGTATTTCAATAAAAGTTTCTTAGATAAAAGGAAAAGAAATCTCTCTTTTCTTATCCTCAGCCGCCGCTCACCATCAAGAGAAATCATCTCCCTTGAAATTTCTTTTCTTTCTTCCTTCACCGTGAGAGCCATTTTCGAGCAAGCCAACCCATCGCCGTTCCTCCTCCGTCGTGGTTAGCTAAACACCTTCGCCGTAGCTGCCATGAAATTCCCGAAGTAACTCGCTGGAGAACGAAGGATAAGCTGCTGCGTTTTGTTTTTTTTTTTCCTTGCCGTAGATCTCCCCGCTGCCCTCATTTCCTTGTTCCCTGGGCTGTAAATATATAGATATATATAAATGAAAGAACAAAGAAAATTGTTAATGTCTAAAGGATAAAAATGTTTGGCTTTATTTTCTTTAAGATTCCTCTTGGAACCGTGAGCCATGGGCGATCTCTTTTATTTTATTTTATTATTTTTTTTAAAAAATAAATGTTTTCTATTAAATATAATTACATATGTAAATATCTATATATGTTATTTACAAATAAAAACATGATTAGCCTCAGGAATTTTGTCATTCACCACACTCCGTTTTTTTTTTCTTTGCCATCTACCACTTTTCGGTTATTTATATACCTTAAACTTTTACCTTAAGTCCTTGTCCACCGTAAGCCTTATGCCCACCATCTAGTCTTTGTTTGTCTTTTAATATATATATATATATACAACTAAATGTCACAATTTGAATTCCCCACTAAAAATTTCACTCTAGTCATTTAAACCCGTAGTCGCGTTCTGTCATATATTTATAATTCAATTTAGATGATAGATTGGTTCTTAAATGTGTCAAATTGATATCGTTGTAGGTGTTGTTGTTGTGCCCGCTTGACGCTTCGTTGGATCAATTATTGTTTGCTTAGCTACAAGGTGAGGATAAATAGAATTTTACAGTAAATTTAGAAATCAAATACTTGAACGATTTGTATGATTTGGGAGTTAAGTTAAATTGGATTTAAGTGAATTAAAGCATGCTAATTTCGTGAATTTATAGGAATCGGGAGTATAGAATGAATATGGAAAATTATGGATTTACAATTCTTGGGAGTTTAAGTATGAACTATTGGGTTTACTTTGGTTATCGCTTAAATAATGTTTACCATGTGCCCTTGGATGTTTTAATTTCGTTATCGAGATACTCCTGATTAATTGAACTCTTACTGAGACTGGGCCTTCCCAGCAATGGTTATCTTATGCTCTTGGAGATTATTTACGATATCGAGGTCTTCTGATTACATTGAGCTCTTACTGAAACTGGATTTTCCAGCATTGGGTCTATAGTACAATTATTCAATTTTTGTAGGACTATCGTGATTAAGTTATATGCATGTGCTTATGAGCCCATACGTGTTTACGCTCTTAATCAATGATACTCGTTCTCTTTTCTGATTATTGTTACTTACTTAGTGGTTCTGAAATTGGTTCTCGGTTAAATATTTTGATTCCTGCATTTCTAATTCATTACTATCACACTTGTTTGCTTGGTGATGAATAATGAGATAATGCATAGACTACGTGTGCTTGCATTTTCTGGTATTATTCATGGTTCGGTATATGTATCATGAGGTATGCATTGACTACATGAGCTGCATTAACGGAGGAGATGAATAATGAGATAATATTTAGTTGTGTGAGCTAGTATTATCTGGTATTATTCATAATTGCTATGATACATATACATTCTAGACTGCTTAGACTACGTGAGCTTTGCATGTCATTGGTGAGATAACGAGATCGTGCATTGACTACGTGAGCTGCACCATCTGACGTTATTCACCCAGGAGGATCTGTTCTATGATGCATCGACTACGTGAGCGAGCATCAGTTCTTGATAAGAAAGTAAAGGCTTCGTGAGCTTTACTTGATATTGGAGGTGAGATAATGGGATCGTGCATAGACTACGTAAGCTAGCACCATCTGACACTATTCACATGTTCTATGTTCTTGTTCTATATTCCATGTTCTATGTTACATGTTTTATGTTCTATAATGCCTAGGCTACGTGAGCTAGCATTAATCTGTTCTATAATGCATCGACTACGTGAGCGAGCATTGGTTCTTGATAAGAAAGTAAAGGCTTCGTGAGCTTTACTTGATATTGGAGTGAGATAATGGGATCGTGCATAGACTACGTGAGCTGCACCATCTGACATTATTCACATGCTCTATGTTCTTGCTCTATATTCCGTGTTCTATGTTATATGATCTACGTTCTATGTTCTAAGTTCTAAACCCTATGTTCTTGGTTTTATGATCTTGTTCTTATTATTAGTTAAGACCTTGGGGGCTTATCTCGTTCTATAATTTATCCTAAAAGTGTTATCCTATGTTTATGCCCTGATTATTTGGAGTTGGGAGCCTGATTATTTATATAATCTGTAACCGTGTTTCTTACCCTTTTATCCTCGGAAGAATTGCATAACCTTGCTTTCGGAAGTATTACTGGGTAGTTAAGAGACAGTAGGATTCGTTCGACACAAATCCGGATTGGATTTGGTGTTCTAAAGTTACTTTCTATTCAATTTATCTTCACTGGGTTTCCCGCTCATTATATTACACTTTCAGGTACGAGATGCGGTCGTGGCCGTGGAGCTGGCGCAGCGTGATTAGCAGATCGATGATGATGGATGGACTTGAGTCAATGTAGTCCATGGACTTGTTTCTTTATTTTCATTTCGTTTCTTATGGATCTTATGAGCTCTTTGAGTAACCCTATTTATAATTACTTGTCTTTATGGGATATCTTACTTTATGTTTGAACTTAAAAAGGGAAGTGTTTCCCATCTTTAAATGTTAAGGATTTCGGATTTTATTTTAAAATGAAGGATGATATTCTTCGATTAAAGGTTTTAAATTGTTATTTCAAGTCTTCCGCTTGCGTTATCTATTTAATTCTATTTTAAAAAGTCGGGTCATTACATGGCAATGGCAAGAAAGCGCTGGCTTGGATAGACTCATAAGAAAAAGAAAAATTTTGTGTACTAGTGTAATTTATTGTCTTTACTTTTTTTTTTTTTTGTAATTTATTTTGTCTTTTACTAATGTTCTTACCATGTAGATTGTGAATGGTTGGAAGATTTTAGAAAGATTTGTGGGTTTTAGATTGATTTGGGGTAAGCGGCCAAATTGTGTTCCTTGTGTAAAAAAAAAAAAGAATATTGTTACTGTTTAGAGAGCCATGGAATGGAAGAACTACTTTCCAACAAATTCTTCTTGTTCATGTCGCAGGTATACGTTGAATCTTGAATTATGCCGAGGCTGTTCTTGACGCTCATGGAGTTGTTCATAAAATCTGGGAATGTGTGTTGAAGATGTTCTTAATGTTGAGCTAATTTTTTTTTCTCTTCCCCTTTCTACTCTTATTGGTATGTCCCTTTTCTGATCTAGTTGTCTTGTTTGCTCTCCAAGGAAGTTTCCAATCATCTTTTATATATCATCCACTCTGTTTGCAGATTTGTTGTTGAAATCTCTCCCGACTGCATGTGTTCAGCAAGATTTTCAAAGGTTGTGATTGTTGTTGTTGTCGTCGAAGAGCCGCTAACTCCATTCTGGTGTGTGATGCGTCGTCTCCGGTTTGTTGCACCCGTTTTCCAGGCATATTAGGCCGTGAGTAGGAGTTTCCCTGATACAAAATGATGTAATCCAAATAATATGAATTGCTTTTGAATCTGTAAATTGTATTAAACTATTCTAAAATCTGAATTATATTGTACAAATTGTTAAAAAAAAAAAAGTATTCCATCCCTACAGGTGCCGTTGTTATAGCCAAATCTCCCTTATCGACTGCAGTAAAAACAGATCTTGAACTCATTTACATATGGTATTCTTTTCTTCTTCAGATGCCCAACAACAAGCTTAATAATGGTTCGTATATAGTTTTCCTCTCTAGCCACACCAAATAGCTAATTATCTTCCTATTGAGATGGTTTCTTATAGGGTTCAATTTTCATGGTTGCTTGTGTGTTCCCCAACTTATATTACTGTCTTTCTTATGAGTTTCCCAATACATACTCTCTATTTTACTTCAATAATTTATTAAACTACAAATTGTAAGGAAAGGAAAAAATTTTAAACTAAGTCAAAACTATTAAAATATAAGTACCCAACTTTGCAACATTTTTAGAAAACTAGGGTAGTTTGCTGACGTAACGTCAGTGGTTGACCAGTCAACCACGAAAACGTTATATGGTATCACGTTTTTAATGAAAACGTTATGTAATTTAAATATCATAATATTAAATAATTTAAATATCATAATATTTGAAGGGATGATTTACTAAATTAGCGGAATTTATTTAGTAACACAAATTAACACTTAATTTAGGATCTATTAATATCATGCAATTTGTGATAAAAACATGTAGATTCATGCTAGTTTTTCGAAAATTAAAAACCTTTTACTTACATTGAGTAAAATATGGAGAATCGGTTGGAGGTTTCTTTACAACATCAAATCCTCAGCAACACCGGATCTTCTATGCTATATCCCGATCGATCAAACGAAATTCGATTGTGGGATCGAACTTTAGAAGAAATTGGGAAGAAGAAAAAAAATATTTTCTTCCCAATGACTATAGGAAAATCGGCTAAGGGGGGAGGGAGAAGGAAAAGAGAATTCCGAATTTCTAAGAAATTTAATTGTGTGATTTATGAATAACCCAACCCTCCTATTTATAGAAAAATAGGAATCCTAATCACATTAGGATTAATCTATAGAGATAAATACAAAAAGAATAAAGATTATCTCTTTCCTTTATCTTGCAATTTCGAAAATGCCATAGATAAATAGGAGATTATTTTATTTTCTTTATTTTATTTATCTTGGGTAAATAAATCTATGTAATTATTTTAGGATATAATTCAAACAATTATCTCCTACAAATTATCTATGAAGGCCAAAATTAATAATAAATAATTAATAAATCAAATTTATTTAATTAATTATTTTGGGCCAATTTCAATTGGGTTCATTAATCCAATTGGGCTTGAAACTCTCTCTTAAATTAATAAGTCCAACTTAATTAATTTATTTATTAATTACCATTTAAATAAAATATTTTATTTAAACAATTAATAATATTAATATTTTCTCCCGACTAAATATTATCCAATTTATATTTAATTATTAATTTCCATTTAAATAATTTTCATTATTTAAATAATTAATAATAAATATTATAATTATTAATTTCCATAAATTCATTATTTAATTAATAATTTTATTGACAATATTTTATTATTAATTTAATTAATTTTAATTATTAATTTCCGTTTAAATATAATTATTTAAACAATTAATAATTGTTAATTAATTTCAAATTATTAATTACCATTTAAATATACTCAATATTTAAATAACTAATAATGTATAATTAATAATATTTCATTATTAATTTCATGTTTAAATAAACACATTATTTAAACAATTAATAATGTTTATATTAATTACCGTTTAAATATACTCAATATTTAAACAATTAATATTGCCTATTTTAAGTAATTCACTTTACTTAAAATTTCCATTTCTTCTACTTGATTTCGCGACTACGATATTTGGGCTAGCATAGGGACCCGATGGACCTATAGATCATGGGCTTAATAATTAGCAATTAAGTGATTAACACATAATCAGTTAATTACTTATTATCTAATTATGAATAATTCCACTATAGATTCATAGCTGAACTCCCCTCACTATAGATGAGTTATGTCCATTTAGTTTATCTTTTATTTATATTTGTGATATTATCCTTCACGTGGAACCCTCATAATTACAGGTGGATAAATTTACTGTTTTGCCCCTGTAATTACCGCTTTATCCTTGTGTTCCCGCTGATTCTCCAATGAACTTTATCTTTAGTCGAACTAGAGATAAGATACTTCGTGATCAATAGAAGTCGTGACGTCACTTGTTCATGTCTCAAATCGATGACATCAAGGGAGTTTCCTAAAGTTCCTAAAATGTTTAGGTATCGCACTGATACTGTTAATTTATAGGAAAGTTATGAATTCCATCTCGTGAAAATGAGTTCCCAGCTACTTATCTAGTCATGTTCCCAAAACAGGAGTGTATTGAGCGTTCTTACAGATCGCTCTCAACTATGTGAATCAAATAACATAACTCCACAAATAGGAGTCCGCATTTCACTCAGGATTGAGATCTATCACGGTTGATAAACTTAGTTTGATATTCGATTATTTCTCGTAAACGGTACTAAGGAGAAATTTGATCGAACATCGTGGTCCTGTCTTATACAATCAACATTGCATATAATACTTCCATTTCATGTCTCCCACATGAATGATCAGGATTCGATCATTTGTCTATAAACAAAATGCGAAGTTATCAACAGTGTTACCAGGATAAAGTTCTCAAACGTTATCCGTTTACTGTAGACACGTTTAAGTTACTCATCTCCACTTTAATCCTCTTGTATGACTCACATACTAAGTCGTGATTTCATAAGAGTAACTTAGGGTTTACTATTTGAATGAAATATTCCTAATATCATTAATTGAATCAATATAGATAATATAAAGAACTTATGTTTATTTATTTAATTTATTTTTAATAAATTATTATTATTAAATAATTACAAGTTCTAGGACACCATTCCTAACAATATTCTGCTGTCGAAACTAGATCAATACTTGTAAGTAAATATATATACAATAGAAATTGTTCATATACTATATCATAGTGATAAAAACCCACTAAAAATGTACCCTTAACTTGTCATACTGCATGTAGAGCTAAATCATGCATGCAACAGAGCAACTGAATACTGAAACTGGTCATACGCGCGCAGAGCTGCCCCCAAAGGGCTATGCACCCTAACATACGGCCCAAAGCCTATGTGTATGCTAAAGTGGGTCCCAAAGACCTGCTGAAAATTGATAATTGAGGGTACTGTTTCTAGCGGTTTGAAAATAAACTACTGAAAATAATATCATAATTTCCAAACCATTGTAAAATCGCAATTGAAACTTTCGTAGCTGGCATAAATCATATATACTAAATAATGAATATCAAAAAAACTTTCATTTATATATATTTATATCAATAAATAATCATATACAATAATATAAACTCTAAAACTTTTATGTTTTTGTGACGACCCGTCACTTTTAAATAAATTAAATTAAATTAAATTCAGAGAAAACAGCGGAAGTCTTTTAATTTACGAAAAAAAATGGCGTGGTTTTGTTTGAAAATTGGCATGCCGAAAACCTGTTTACAACCTAATTTTCAAATCTAATCAAATCTCATGGACTTTAAGTCCAAATCAGGAGTTCAAATACATAATATCATAAAACATCAACATTAGGCTCTTAGGAGCCAAATACAAGATACAATTCCTTAAAATTCATCAAAATAAGACATAAACTTTACAATCCTTTAGTCCATCTCGAGGTCAGCATCCCTCGATCACGCAGCACCACCTCCTTCTCCTCGACCTCTAGCCAAGGCATTACCTGAAATTGGTTGTAATATCATGAGCTAACAAACTAAGCCCAGTGAGAATAAATAGCATAAAAAGTAAAGATAGACCTCAAACTCGCATTTCGATTTGTGTCCACTTAAACTGACACATTCTAATCCTAAAGTTCACCAAATGATACTAATTAGCACACTTAGTCTTATTGTTCATCCATAAACTCGTTATATCATAAATAAGAAATATAAATAAACTTTGCAAATTATAACATCTCGATTCTCTTTCTCATCTATCAAATGCATAAAAGTAATGAGTACATCCCGTAGGATACGCATTCGCCATTTATGCATGAAATGAAGGTAATGTGGGTATTCAACTCATCCACCATTCCTTATGCATGAAGGTAACGTGGGTATTCAACTCATCCACCATTCCTTTCATTCTTTTCTTTTCTCTTTTCATTGATGCGAGATGTTATGGTACAATAAATAATGGTGCAAAATGTTATGCATATGCTTGCATATGCTTGTAAAAGTAAATAAAGTAAGGTACGAATATTAAAGAGATCGAATTCAACATAAAGTAAAGAGCATAAAGTAAATGACATAATGATAAATATAGATAAGAATCTCGGACGAACGATATAACGATCGAACTCCGATATCAATAATAAGATTAGAAACATAACTTAAACGATTAACCTATACCCTCCGGATTCTAAACTTCCAAATAATCCGAGGTTCTATTAACCGGTTCTAATTATAAGTTGGATCTTTAACTTCTAATAATCCAAACTTAGTTCACACGAACCTAACTTAGAATCTTCTAAGATTCAAGTCTTTCTCGAGAACTTCTAAATTCTCCTTAAAGGATTAACTCTTAATCCTAAGGGCACTAACTCACAACCCTATAATCTTAGGTTCGGATTCTAATCTTAATCCCATACTCTACAAACCATTACACTCATTTGCTTTCTATAGTTACTTTACATACTAATCATTCTCACCTCTAAGTCCGAAGGAGCGATCAACCACGAAGTTCAAAAACACCTACAAACGAATTATATCGTAACAATCAATAACGAAACCAACTATCATTCAAACAACTACTAAACATACAAAGCAACGAAAACCCAATAAAACCCACAAAGAGGCCCACGGCCCTATCATCAAAAACAAGTCTCGGGCTTGGTTTTTCGGCTTTTTGGCAATTCAAATACGTTTTGAGTTGGTTTTAATCAAATTCGATAATCCCGATTTCAATGGGTATCGATGAATAGTGTTTTTGAACATTAGTCCCTTTCCCGAATTGAATTTAAATAAACATTCATTCATTAATTTCTAACCCAAAAATCAAACCCAAAAGGGTAAATTTCAAACGGAAAGGGTTTCGACTGAAACTCGGTTTTAGGGTTATGAAATAGTTTCCAAAAACACTTAAAACTACTCCCGAATTGACAAACACTGAGTTTCACGGCAAGAAATCGAAAGAAAGCAAGCAAAACTCCATTAAAACACTATTTGGAGTTTAGGGTTTCAAGAGAAACTTACCGAGAACTCCTCGGATCTCGAGAGAAACGGACGAAGGCTAGGTGGAAAAGGATCGTAGGATCGATACCTTTCCAATGGACCCGGAATCAAGTCGATCGGGCAAGAAACGAACGAAATCAAAATTTCTTCCCTTGGCCTTTGAAGCTCACGGCTTGGAGGAGGAGAAAATGAGAGAATTTGGTCAATTGTGAAGTCAAAGGTTCATTTAAAGAAGAAGGCAAATAGTGATTTTTAGATATTTTGAAATTGGGTAATTACAACTTTGCCCTTTTTAAGACTTTTGGCTTAAAACGATTCCCGAACATCTCAAATTATCCCAATGGTGATTAATAATTATTAATTGGCCCGTTAATAATTATTAATACCATTAAAACGTATTTAACTAAATAAAACCATTAAAAGGAATTAAAATGAAATAAATTACTAAATTCTAATTTAATAATAAATAAATGAATTTTAATTACTCAAATTAAAATAAAATAAATAAAAGTTTTTTTTTTTTTTTTTTTATCACAAAATAACGGGACGTTACAGTTTTGTAAACTACTAAAAGCTCTGTGTGGGATATTTCTCGTCGGGGTCTTCTTCCACACGGTTGAACACGTAGGGTCACGTGTCGTTTCTTTGTAGCGGAGCTACCTGAAACACTTAGAAGAAAGACGGTCAGAAGGGCACCGGTGTGGTACCTACCGAGAACCCTCTGATGATCAAGTTAGGTGGTGGTAGGTGAGATATGCCTTGTGCCGAAGGAAGAATTAGGTCAATAGAATGGTCTATATGTTCCTGTGTGAATTTGTGCACCTGATTTGATAAGTCAAGTGGCTTTTATAGTTCCTTGATCGTGGGCTCATCGATGGGGCTAGCATGAGACTAGTCTTAATGGGCTTTCACTAGGCCCAAGAAGGATAGGTTCTTTCAGATGGTGATTCGGATGGGCCTGTCCCCATGTGAATCAGCCTGGTGTGAGCACAGCCCGCAAGAGGGATATTTTTACCCTTTACAGTTTTCCCCTATTCTCTGGGTCAGAAAGTCCGACGTAGGGAATATTAGGCGTTCGGATCGGGGGCGTGATGCTCTTCTTGACCCTCGTGTTCCCTCAAGACGATCGAGGATTGCGACTCCTATGAAAATAAACCGCTTCGGCCTTGTTGTAACGTCAGTTTAAAAAAAACAGAAATTCAAAAAAAAAAAAAAAGGAAAAGAAAAGAAGATAAGTTCAAAAAAAAATGTGGAGGTGGGCTTGACACGTGGCAGCATGAGGTCTTTTAGAAAAAAAAGTAATAATAATAATTTTACAAAACTCAAATTTTAGTTTGCTGCAGCCCATGGCCAGAGAAAAGAAATGAGAAAGGGAAAAAAAGAAAGAGAATGGAAGAATGGGAAGAAAAGAAAAAAAAAACTTGGGAAATTTTTGAAGATGCATCAATTTGTGGTCTTCCAAACTTCAATTTATGGTGTAATGGCTAGTTGGTAAGAAATTTCCTCAACCCAATTATTCTATTTGATGAGATTTGGTAGTTTTTGGCTATGCTTCAAGATTTTTTTTATGAGTTTTGTTGTTTATGGATTTTAAGTGAATGATTAAGAATGGTATAGAAATGGATCATTTCCATGGTTTTGTTAGAATTGTAATAGAAAACTGGTATGAATTAGAAAGAGGATTATGTGTGGTTTTTGTTCAATTTGAGTTGGGATTTTATATGTTGGAAAGGAGGAAGAGTAACAAATTTATATTATTGGCTTTGAAAATTATATTGAAAGTGTAGTTATTGAAGGAAAGTTGAAGCTCTAGCCATGTGAACCACAATTTTATATTATTTTCAATATGATTTTCTAAGATTTCAAATTATTAAATAGATGATTGATATGTGTTTTCTTAAATCAATATTTTCAGGTAAAATCATGGAGTAAATGGTATACGATTTCAACAGCAAAAGTTTGTGAGTGAATTATATTTTCACATTTAAAATTATCATTAGTATTGAGTTTTTAGTAGTTTACAAAACATAAAAGTTTTAGAGTTTATATTATCGTATATGATTATTTATTGATATAAATACTTATAAATGAAAGTTTTAGATATTCATTATTCAATATATATGATTTATGCCACTTACGGATTTTATAATGGTTTGAAAATTATGATATTATTTTCGATAGTTTATTTTCAAACCGCTAGAAACAAGTACCCTCGATTATCGACTTTTAGCAGGTCTTTGGGACCCACTTTAGCATACACATAGGCTTTGGGCCGTATGTTAGGGTGCTTAGCCTTTTGGGGGCACTCTGCGCGCGTATGACCGGTTCCAAGTATTCGATTTGCTCTCTGCATGCATGATTTCGCTCTACCTGCAGATATGACCGATTAAGGGTACATTTTTAGTGGGTTTTTATCACTACGATCTAGTATATGAACAGTTCCTATTGTATATATATATTTACGTACAAGTATTGATATGGTTTCGACAGCTGAATATTATGTTTATTAAATTATGACTCTATCCAGTTTTACGAGTTTTAGTTTTGAATTTTATGATTATTAAGTTTTACGAATATCAGTTTTGAACAGTTTTATAAATTTGAAAACTATTATATATTATGTAGTTTTGAAGAAAATACTAGTTTAGTAGAAATTCCACTCATTGGGCCTTTAGCTCATTCTTTTCAAATGTTTTTCCCCCCACAGGTAGCTTTTGAGTTTCAGAAGATGATCGAGCCTACGATGAGCTTATCCACCACTTGTTTTGCATCAGTTTAGCTTCTACAGGAGTCAATTTAGTTTGAAATAATTTTAGCATAGTTATGTTTAGTTTGCCTTGATGATAAGTGTTGGCTTTCGGGCTATCGCTTGTCATCGGTACACGTCTCGTCTTGCGTATATAGGGAGATCCCGAGTCGGGTCGTGACAAGATGGTATCAGAGCATAACGATTCTACATGTGTTTCATTGCATTTGTGTTCTTGCATGACATGTATCATATTAAAAGAGAATCATGATTTGTGGTGGAAAACCTCGTAGGCTCAGAGATATGTTCATGAAACTCGATGCTACAGGTTGGTAAGTTTTATCGACGAAATATTTTATAATAAAAAAAATTCATGTGATTTATTTAAAAGTGGTAACAGTTTGAGAGTAGTAAAAATTATAAGATAGTGGTTTATGTTACGTGGCTGGAGTTGTTGTAAGTATGAGAAATGGTAATTCAGTATTTGTGAAGAATTGTTTGATATGGATAGACGTATTATATCAGAAGTTTGAAATTTATCTTCCCGGTTTGACTAGTTTAGAAGTAATTCGTAGTAGACGGTGTTTACAAAGTTTCCGAGTGATATTTAAATATGGACAAGCATTGACAGCTCATTTTTAGTACCCGTGGCTTATAGTGTTTTGACTTGTTGATGCCAAGTTTAGTCAGAACCTTCAGTCTTGAAGAGATTGTTAACCATCAGAGTTCATGATGTGTAAACTATCAAAAAAAAATTATAGTGATATGGTCGTGGTAACCTCATTTAGAAGATCGTTATTACAAGACATTGTTTATCAAGTTTGGGTGATAGTTGTGGACGAGAAAAGTTGAAAGCAAATCTCATGTTCCTAGTTATACAGATTTTAATATCTATTAATTTGGGTTTGAATTGTGCATGTGTTGAGTTTATTTTGGGAGAGATTTGTGTTTAGACGGCTAAACGAGATTGAGGTTATTCATTGTAGTGGAAGAAAAGTCTTACCGTCTTATGTAATTTATGCGGTAAATTTCTCAGAACCGGGTGATTTGTGGTGAATGTAATGGATACTCACATAAGTGGTTTGAAAACTTGAGTAATAATAGATATGTTAGAAATTCAAGTGCGTTTCTAGGGGAACATTGGATTTGTTGTAAGAAAGAGAAGTTGGTGATGGATTATACATGTACCTATATATTTTTGTTAAAGGAAAATTAATCTGGTCGTAATTATACTTAGTTGGAAATTAAAGATGTGACAGTCTCATAATGCTAGTCAGACTGCCTTTGTTATGTGAGTTTACTAGTTTGAATGTAGAAAACACCAGGGGCATTGTTTTGTGAATTTTAGAACAATAGCAACTTTGATTGACTAGATTGTACCAGTAGAAACTAAAGATTTTGTTCTTAGAAGAAGATGTGGAAACTATTTTTCAACGAACATATACTTAATTAGAGTAATTGTGGTGGTATTTGGATGGTATTAAACAAATTGCCAAAACCACTAATGGTTTTGTCTGTTATACTTGTGTATTATTGTGGAATATTAAATGCAAATGAAATATTCAGCTTGTATAGAGCATCAATGTAGATGGTTTCAAATATCGATATTTAATATATTTATAAGAACTAGCCATTTTACTGCTAGCTTGGGGTACAAAATTGTTTTTCAGTTTGTATCTCACTTGCGAACACGACAGGACCATTTTAAAGTGCTGAGCGGTGAAAAAAAAAAATGATGACTAGAGCGGATTGATCCTTGTTGGACCATCGTTATTACAAAAAAAAAGTGTTTACAGAACTACGTACTAGTGTGGATGTGAATGAGTGGAAAGAAAATTTAATTGGTGCCTTTCATGGATACAAGCTTTTGGTATAATTCGAAGTATGAGTTTCTTGATTTTGACACATGCGTTTGTTAAGTGTTTTTAGTAGAGGTGTGTAATTGGCCTAACAAGTTTGAGATTATTTTAGTGGTGGGAGAAGAGGTTATGTATGCCATGTTGTATCTCATGTTGTAAGTTTTTCTTATAAGGGAATATGTTGTGTATTTAGTTTATGCAGTTGATCTTCAGCTGAGTAAATTGAAACTTGAGACATTTCAATGTGCATGAATATTCTGGTGTATTTCTTGAGAAATTATTTGATTTATCACGAGAAAAGGAATTTGATGATTGATAAATGATGGGTACAACTAGGCTTTTTTTGAGCTAAGAAATTGAAAAGATAAGCACAAAAACTTTTTGACATTAAAGGATTTATTACAGTCAATGTGTTCTTTTTGGAGGCACATGAATTGTTGGTGAAAGGAAGATGAAACAATGAGATTGAGTTTTGATTTATAGAAGCTTGAAGAAAGTAACACTAGTACATAATTACTGTCTCATGAGGATTACGAGTTTATCACTGTAGTAGTGTAAGTATTAGACCACTTTTGTAAAGGATTTGTTTGATCAGCTCGGTAGTATCTTCAAGTTTTTGAAAAAAAAAATATATTATGAGATCAGGTTATTATCAATTTTGAATCAGATAAATAATATGTGGTGAGGATTGATTTCTTAAAACTGTATCAGTCTATGTAGATTTTCAGCTACGACTTTTGTTTAGATAATTCTTTATGTGATCATTATTCAGATAGGTTTTCCATTAAGCTTATGATGGAGATACTAGTGTGGGATGTAAGGAAAGAAGTTTATACAGAGGTAGTATTGTGAACAGTATATAGAAGAAAGGGTATGTATGTAAATTTTGTGAATTTGATGACAATGAATCTAGTTTGAATTTTATTCAGATTATAGTTTAAAATAATAGTAGCAGATGCAGCTAGCAGGAAAACAAGTAGTTCAGTTTTAACGGGTATTATAGTAAGTTTCTTTCAATGTGTAAACTCACTAGTATGAGTGTCGAGTTATCAGTGTACACACCAAGGCTTTGTGTGAATATTTGAGGAATACTAGTTTCGATTGACCGAGTATTTGATAAAAGAAGATGGGGTTGCTTTTGATACATTGATCACCTATTCAAAATAATTTAAATTTAGATGGAACATTTTTGTTCAACTTATGTTAGGCACCCAAGTAACATGAAATTATATTGAGCATTGGAAGAGCAATACTAGTAGCAGGGTTAGAAGCAAAAGATAGAGAAACACGTTTCACGATGATTTATGTGTCAGATTTGCACAGTGGAACCGTGGTGCGATTTAGTCTGCTCTTTTATTTCATTTTGGAAGGGATTAGACATGTTCGTTATTGTGTCGATAGATTTGCTACAATATTTATGAAGCAAAGAAAGTCCATGCAGAGATTGTTAGATTGATATTACAACTTTTGTGAGCCACATTGATATGCAGACATTAGTTAAAAGATAAAGGCTTGTTGGTTATGTGATTTAGGCATGTGAGATTGCAGAAAGTATATGTTGACTTACAAAATGATAGAGTTGGAGATATCTCAGAATAGCATGAAACTATGTAACAGAAATGTGTAATTTATTAGGAACAGACAGTTATAATCGTTGCTTTGTATGAGAATTTTGAGAAATAATTCTTCAAGTGACAGAGTGTGTGTGAACAAAGTATACATGAATTGAAGGGAAATATTAGTTCATGCATTATTGGTACATTCAGTGTTTTTCTTTCGTTTGAATTTCGAGGACGAAATTCTCAAAAGGAGGTAATAGTTTGTAACGTCAGTTTAAAAAAAAAAACAGAAATTCAAAAAAAAAAAAAAGGAAAAGAAAAAAAGATAAGATAAGTTCAAAAAAAATGTGGAGGTGGGCTTGACACGTGGCAGCATGAGGTCTTTTAGAAAAAAAAAGTAATAATAATAATTTTACAAAACTCAAATTTTGGTTTGCTGCAGCCCATGGCCAGAGAAAAGAAATGAGAAAGGGAAAAAAAGAAAGAGAAAATGGAAGAATGGGAAGAAAAGAAAAAAAAAACTTGGGAAATTTTTGAAGATGCATCAATTTGTGGTCTTCCAAACTTCAATTTATGGTGTAATGGCTAGTTGGTAAGAAATTTCCTCAACCCAATTATTCTATTTGATGAGATTTGGTAGTTTTTGGCTATGCTTCAAGATTTTTTTTATGAGTTTTGTTGTTTATGGATTTTAAGTGAATGATTAAGAATGGTATAGAAATGGATCATTTCCATGGTTTTGTTAGAATTGTAATAGAAAACCGGTATGAATTAGAAAGAGGATTATGTGTGGTTTTTGTTCAATTTGAGTTGGGATTTTATATGTTGGAAAGGAGGAAGAGTAACAAATTTATATTATTGGCTTTGAAAATTATATTGAAAGTGTAGTTATTGAAGGAAAGTTGAAGCTCTAGCCATGTGAACCACAATTTTATATTATTTTCAATATGATTTTCTAAGATTTCAAATTATTAAATAGATGATTGATATGTATTTTCTTAAATCAATATTTTCAGGTAAAATCATGGCGTAAATGGTATACGATTTCAACAGCAAAAGTTTGTGAGTGAATTATATTTTCACATTTAAAATTATCATTAGTATTGAGTTTTTAGTAGTTTACAAAACATAAAAGTTTTAGAGTTTATATTATCGTATATGATTATTTATTGATATAAATACTTATAAATGAAAGTTTTAGATATTCATTATTCAATATATATGATTTATGCCAGCTACGGATTTTATAATGGTTTGAAAATTATGATATTATTTTCAGTAGTTTATTTTCAAACCGCTAGAAACGGTACCCTCAGTTATCAGCTTTTAGCAGGTCTTTGGGACCCACTTTAGCATACACATAGGCTTTGGGCCGTATGTTAGGGTGCTTAGCCTTTTGGGGGCAGCTCTGCGCGCGTATGACCAGTTTCAATATTCAGTTGCTCTGCTGCATGCATGATTTCGCTCTACCTGCAGTATGACCAGTTAAGGGTACATTTTTAGTGGGTTTTTATCACTATGATCTAGTATATGAACAGTTTCTATTGTATATATATATTTACGTACAAGTATTGATATGGTTTCGACAGCTGAATATTATGTTTATTAAATTATGACTCTATCCAGTTTTACGAGTTTTAGTTTTGAATTTTATGATTATTAAGTTTTACGAATATGAGTTTTGAACAGTTTTATAAATTTGGAAACTATTATATATTATGTAGTTTTGAAGAAAATAGTAGTTTAATAAAAATTCCACTCACTGTGCCTTTAGCTCATTCTTTTCAAATGTTTTTCCCCCCACAGGTAGCTTTTGAGTTTCAGAAGATGATCGAGCCTACGATGAGCTTATCCACCACGTGTTTTGCATCAGTTTAGCTTCTACAGGAGTCAATTTAGTTTGAAATAATTTTATCATAGTTATGTTTAGTTTGCCTTGATGATAGGTGTTGGCTTTCGGTCTATCGCTTGTCATCGGTACACGTCTCATCTTGGGTATATAGGGAGATCCCGGGTCGGGTCGTGACACTTGTTATGACTCGGGCTCTATTAGCCTTCTCTCGGGAGTCGTCACCCTATTTCGTGGATGCGTCCGTTTCAAAAGACATGGCTCCTTTTGAATTTGATCTGTTGGACCTTCGGATGGGCGCAAATTCCAACGGGCTTTGGGGGATCTGGATCGTTGCATCCTTCCCCACGTGTCGCGATAATTCCTTTCCTTCCCGTTAAATAGGTTTTCTCTCCAGACTTTAAAGCTCGTTTGCTTTTCGGATTTTCGAAGTTGTCTGAAGGTCACCTGCTTTTGAACGTCCTTTCGCTGTTTTTGCTCCGTTTTCTCGACGTTCTCTCTGCTCCTCTTTGAAGGTTAATCTTTCCTGTTTGTTTTTTGTTCTCCGTTCTTTCTGCCATGGATAATTTCGAGGAAAATCCTATAGTTAGGGGCCTTAGGACTCCTAGGGTAATCGTAGAGGATGATGATTACGGCGGTCTGATTTTTTAGAGGACTGAGTCTGGTGCTTCCCCTTTCTCTGTTTGCACTGGCGGGGCTAATACTGTCCCTTCGTCTTAGGGTGAGCCTGAGGGGAACGAACCCGCAGTTGATCCTCGTTCATCTATTGATGAGGACTCTCTTCCTTCTATGAGCGAATTCGGGTCCGTTTCTGAAATCCAGGCGGGCCTTGACGTAGATTCAACCCTTTCCCCTACCTCTCACCCATCGGGGGGAGGGGATCCCATTCCAGCAGGCCCAGCTGCAGTTCCCGACCTTTCCTGTCCTCCTTCTCTAGTTCCTTCCGTGGAGGCGGCTCAAGAGAAAAAGACGAAGTGGAAAGGTCATTCCAAGGGTAGTAATGCCAAATCTTCGGTTACCCCGTCCGTCCCTTCATTTTTGGGGGAAGAAGGTTTATCCCTAATCAGCGAGGTTGCCGTCCCTAGCCCCCCTGGTCCTCCTTTGAAAGGAAAGAAGGCTGCGAAGAAAAAGAAGAAGAAGAAATCCCAACAGAAAGGTGTCTGGGAGGATGTGGGCCCTATCCATCACGTGTCGGAGATGACACTGGAGGGTCTTGAGAGATTGAGGGAGGATTACGGTATCTCTGAGGAGTTCGAGATGAAACTCTCTACTCCCTCGGAACGGGTATACATTTCTCCGGGGGACGGTTAGACTTCCCTCCATCCTAAATTTCTTCAGTGGGGAGTCCGATTTCCCCTTTCCCATTTTTTTGTCTGAATTCCTTCTGAGCTGCGGCATTGCCTTGGGCCAACTTATGCTGAACACCTTGTGTTCTGGCCTAGGTATCCGTCTTACTCTGGGCATGGTTTCCCATTTTTGGTCCCTTCGCATAAATGTTCAGGAAAGCATGCTCTTCCTCCTCCAAAGTCATGCGACATCGTCCCTGGTAGATGAGAACACGTGCGACAAGAGGTGGAAGGAGTTCTGGTTCTTTATTCGAGGTCCCATTTTATCCAGAAACCGGGCTCTTCCTGCCTCCTAGGAGGACGAGGGTGAGAAATAGGTTCCGAATTACTTTATGCATTATTCGATTGTGGCTTCGACTGATTGATTTTCTTTTGTGTTTTAGTGAAGAATCCTCTTCCGAAGAGCCTATCTGTGGAATCTCTCAAGCACTGTAAGATTCTTGAGAAGTTGGGGCCTTTCAACTAGGAAGAGTTCACCCAACACCCCTGACTGGTTTTCTCGGGTATCTGGACTGCTCCCCCGAACTTCGTGCCGATCGCTCCTCGTAAGCGTTTCATCCTGGTTGATTCTGTTTGTGATGTGGTTCGGAACTTGATCCTCATTCTTTGTTTTGCAGGTCTCTCCAAAAAGATGTCTGGCATTACTCACACCTCGGTACTGGACTCCAATGATCCTGAGGCTTTCTTTGCCCTCCTTCAAAATATGGGGAAGAAGAAAAATAAACTGAGGAGGCACTTCCCTCTACCCAGAAGAGAAAAGAGGTGGCCGATCCTAAGCGTCCCCGTCCTTCGAACCGGTCGAAGTCCCTGTTGCTCAGCGCTCCAGAAACTGCCGTAGAAGGTGCGGTGGCAACCGGTGCGGATCCTCCTGCGGGCCTTCTCCCAGATTCTCCTGCGGATCTTTCTGCTGAATCTTCTGCTTCCAAGCGACGGAGGGGTTGTGGAGTCCTTGGAGAGCTCAAACGTGCGGTAAGGGGTGCAGATGCGCTGATTTTGAAGCATCCTCAAATGACTTATCAGTCGTATCCTTCCGAGGCGGATTCACCTTCCCCTGATTATACCCATGTTTTATCTAACTCTGAATCTGAACAGGAGAATGATAGGTCGACCGAAGGGCCTCTCAATGCCGACACTCTGCGCCTGCCCAATCCCAGTTGTTCCGTCCGTGGCAAGTGGATCGGGCGCCGCGAGCGGTGGACCTCTTATGCTTCGTTTGTTTGCTCCCCCTGGTGCGAACTTCGACAAATGGTCTCTCAACAAGCCCTACTACCTCCGACGGGCCATGGACTCGGTCGGATTTTCTCACGATCTGGGTGGGGTGCAGCTGGAGCCTCTTTTCGACTATAATTGCGAGGATGAGACCTTTCGCCGCATGTGCCATCGCAATTGGCTGGTTAGTTTTCTTCTTCTTCGTTCTTATGTCTTTGGCTTATCCCCCACTTGTTTTGATGTTTTTAAATATACTTGCTCTTCCAGGGTATCTAGGCTTCGGCCCAGATAACTCTGAATATGGAGAGTCTGCTTGTGAAGCATCGGGAGCTTAAGTAGTAGTTTGCAGAGGTGACGGCTGACGAACGGCGGTCTCGCGCTTTCGATTTGACATTGGCTGAGTGTCTCCGACTGAAGGAGGATCTGAAAGAGGCCAACAAGAAAATCTCTTCTCTAGAAGCCGAAAGATTGCAGTAATCTACCGAACTTAGGAGTATACAAAGGGATTATGCTCGTCTTGTGAAGATCTAGGAGGAGGTCGTGACTACTCAGAATAAGGCGTTGGAGGACTTGGACAACGCTCGCAGGGAGGAATCTAAAGTCGTGGATATTTTTAACCGTGAAGCCGAATCCCTTAAGAAGGCCAAGGAGGAGTTGGATGTTGTTGTCTTGGAGAATGGCTAGCTGAGGGGCCAGGTCTCTGAACTTCCGGCCCTTCAGGATTCTGTAATTGACCTCCAACGAAAATTGGCTATGGCAATCGAAGCGTCGATCGAATCCATTCTCATTGGTCTTGCCGTCGGACGGGATTCGATCAAGTTGCAATGTCTTGTAATAACGATCTTCTAAGTGAGGTTACCACCACCCATTTACCACGTAATGGTTCCAATATTTTATGCATCACAACATCTGATGTTAATAATCTCCTCAAGACTGGAGGTTTCGACTTAATTGGGTATCAACAAATCAAAGCACTATAAATCATGGGTACTAAATAGACTGTCAATGCATGTCCATATTTAAGTATCCCTTGCAAACTTCGTAAACACTGTCTACTACAAATTACTTCTAAACCAGTCAAACCGAGAAGATAAATTTCAAACTCTTGATATAATCCGTCTATCCATACCAAACAATTCTTCACAAATACTGAATTTCCAATTCCCAAATTAATATATTTTAGAGTCAATAAACTTAGAGTATTAATGTTCCTTCCATACTTTCACCAACTCCAGCCGAAGTGACTTAAACCACTAGCTGATAATTTTTACTATTCTCAGACTGTTACTACTTTTAAACAATTACATGATTTTTAAAAAAAAAAAAAATTTCATCAATAAAATTTACCAACTAGTAGTAGTGAGTTTCATAAACATACCTTCGAGCCTACGAGCTTTGCCACCACCAATCATGATTCTCTTTTCATATGATACATGTCATGCAAGAACATAAATGCAATGAAACACATGTAGAATTGTTATAGACCCGTGACGATGAAGGGATGATTTACTAAATTAGCGGAATTTTATTTAGTAAACTTATTAACATTTAATAACGAATCTATTAATATCATGCAATTTGTGATAAAACATGTAGATTCATGCTTATATTTTCGAAAATTAAAACCGGAACTTACATTGACTGAATAATGGAGAATCGGTTGGAGGTTTCTTTACAGCTTCAAATCCTCAGCAACACCAGATCTTCTACGCTATATCCCGATCGATCAAACGAAATTCGATTGTGGGATCGAACTTTAGAAGAAATTGGGAAGAAGAAAAAAAATATTTTTCTTCCCAATACTATGAGAAAATCGGCCAAGGAAGGGAGAAGGGAGGAAGAGAGATTTTTCAATTTCCAAAGAATTGAATTGTGTGATTTATGAATGACCCAACCCTCCTATTTATAGGAAAATAGGAATCCTAATCACATTAGGATTAATCTATAGAGATAAATACAAAAAGAAAAAATATTATCTCTTCTTTTTATCTTGCAATTTCGAAAATGCATAGATAAATAAGAGATTATTTTCTTTTCTTTTATTTTATTTATCTTGGGTAAATAAATCTATGTAATTATTTTAGGATATAATTCAAACAATTATCTCTTCCCAAAATACATCATATGGCCGAAAATTGCATATATTAATTAAAAAAAATTCTAATTTATTTAATTAATTATTTTAGGCCAATCCCAATTTGGTTCATTAATCCAATTGGGCTAGAAACTCTCTCTTAAATTAATAAGTCCAACTCAATTAATTTATTTATTAATTACCATTTAAATAAATATTTTATTTAAACAATATTTTCTCCCGTCTAAATATTATCAAATTATATTTAATTATTAATTTCCATTTAAATAATTTTTATTATTTAAATAATTAATAATAAATATTATTATTATTAATTTCCATAAATTAATAATTTTATTGACAATATTTTATTATTAATTTAATTAATATTAATTATTAATTTCCGTTTAAATATAATTAATTATTTAAACAATTAATAATTGTTAATTAATTTCAAATTATTAATTACCATTTAAATATACTCAATATTTAAATAATTAATAATGTATAATTAATAATGTATAATTATTAATTTCATGTTTAAATAAACTCATTATTTAAACAATTAATAATGTTTATATTAATTACCGCTTAAATATACTCAATATTTAAACAATTAATATTGCCTATTTTAAGTAATTCACTTTACTTAAAATTTCCATTTCTTCTACTTGATTTCGCGACTACGATATTTGGGCTAGCATAGGGACCCGATGGACCTATAGATCATGGGCTTAATAATTAGTCAATTAAGTGATTAACACATAATCGATTAATTACTTATTATCTAACTACGAATAATTCCACTATAGATTCATAGCTGAACTCCCCTCACTATAGATGAGTTATGTCCATTCGGTTTATCATTTATTTATATCTCGTGATATTATCCTTCACGTGGAACCCTCATAATTACAAAGGATAAATTTACCGTTTTGCCCCTGTAATTACCGCTTTATCCTTGTGTTCCCGCTGATTCTCCAATGAACTTTATCTTTAGTCGAACTAGAGATAAGATACTTCGTGATCAATAGAAGTCGTGACGTCACTTGTTCATGTCTCGAATCGAGACATCAAGGGAGTTTCCTAAAGTTCCTAAAATGTTTAGGTATCGCACCGATACCGGTTAATTTATAGGAAAGTTATGAATTCCATCTCGTGAAAATGAGTTCCCAGCTACTTATCTAGTCATGTTCCCAAAACAGGAGTGTATTGTGCGTTCTTACAGATCGCTCTCAACTATGTGAATCAAAGAACATAACTCCATAAATAGGAGTCCGCATTTCACTCAGGATTGAGATCCATCACGGTTGATAAACTTGGTTTGATATTCGATTATTTCTCGTAAACGGTACTAATGAGAAATTTGATCGAACATCGTGGTCCTGTCTTATACAATCATCATTGCATATGATACTTCCATTTCATGTCTCCCACATGAATGATCAGGATTCGATCATTTGTCTATAAACAAAATGCGAAGCTATCAACAGTGTTACCAGAATAAGGTTCCCAAACGTTATCCGTTTCATCGTAGACACGTTTAAGTTACTCATCTCGACTTTAATCCTCTTGTATGACTCACATACTAAGTCGTGATTTCATAAGAGTAACTTAGGGTTTACTATTTGAATGTTTGATATTTATATATTTCCATATATTCCTAATATCGTTAATTGAATCAATCTAGATAATATAAAGAACTTATGTTTATTTATTTAATTTATTCTTAATAAATTATTATTATTAAATAATTACAAGTTCTAGGACACCATTCCTAACAGACGAGTCATGTGCCGATGGCAAGTGTTAGCTAAATGCCAACACCTACCATCAAGGCAATCTAAATATGACTGTGCAGCTGAAGCGAAATGGGTGGCGGAAAACATCGTTGTAGGCTCGATCGTCTCTGAAACTCGAAAGCTACCTGTGGGGGGAAAAACATTTGAAAAGAATGAGCTAAAATGGCTCAGTGAGTGGAATTTTTAACAAAGTAATGTTTCCTTCAAAACTACATAATATATAGTAGTTTCCAAATTCATAAAACTGTTTAAAACTAATATTCGTAAAACTTAATAATCATAATATTCAAAACTAAAACTTATAAAACTGGTTATAGTCGTAATTTAAATATCATAATATTATGTTGTCGAAACTATATCAATACTTGTACGTAAATATATATATATATTAGAAACCGTTTCATATACTATATCGTAGTGATAAAAAAAACCCACTAAAAATGTACCCTTAATCGGGTCATACCGCATGTAGAGCGAAATCACACATGCGAGCAGAGCAATGAATCTGGACCCGGTCATATGCGAAGCGTAGTCGCCCCCAAAGGGCTAAGCACCCTAACATACGGCCCAAAGCCTATGTGTATGCTAAAGTGGGTCCCAAAGACCTGCTGAAAACTGATAACTGAGGGTACTGTTTCTAGTGGTTTGAAAATAAACTACTGAAAATAATATCATAATTTTCAAACCATTGTAAAACTGCAATTGAAACTTTCGTAGCTGGTATAAATCATATATACTGAATAGTGATTATCTAAAAACTTTCATTTATATATATTTATATCAAAAAATAATCGTATACGTTAATCTAAACTCTAAAACTTTTATGTTTTGTAAACTACTAAAAACTCAAGACTAATGATAATTTTAAATGTGAAAATAGAATCCACTCACAACTTTTACGGCAAATAACCCAACTCGTAAATAATTACATCTCGATATCACCTGAAAAAAATTAAGAAAAACATTGAAATTTTTTTTATTTAAAGGCAATATTAAATTAAAATACTAATTAATTTTCAATCCATGATTAGACATAGGATTTTAGTTATTAATCCATGGGCAACGAGAAAACCATCCGATCGTCACTTTTTAATACTTGTATTCTTCTTTTCTTTAATCAAATATTGCTTGCATCTTCCCTTCTTATATCCTACACATGAACCTGATACTAATCAATTTTAGTCTTCTTTTGATTTCACCTCATCATAACACAACCCACTTTATTCTATTTCCTGAACCGTCACGAGGGACTTCACCTTCAAACCTTTTTATTTTTTACTTTTATTCTCATTTCCCTCCCCTTCAGCCCACAAGAACACCATAGCTGGATATTTCATACAAGAAAACTTGAACTTCACCTAACTTAGAACTTGTTTTTTTTAATCCATAAAAGCTAAAGCCCATCCATTCTCTTCCCCCTTTGTAAAATATTAAATTCCAAAGTCCAACTTCTTTACACTCTAACCTAAGGTTCAACCAAGACAAAAATTTAGTATTTCCCCTTCTTTTATAAAATACAGTTCTTAGAGATAGCAAAATAATCTTTTTGTTTATATCCCAAATTGTTTTAACAATTCCTTTTCATCATAGACCACCTACAAAAACCCATACGTTGATCCATTAAAAGCTTTTGTTCTTTTATCCTTTCTTTCTTTTTCTTTCCTAATAGCAGCTATCTTCTTTAACTTTAAACCCATGAGGATGGCTCCATAGCACAAACATCAATATCATGAAACTAATTCTTCTCATTACTAAGTATAAATTACAAGTGAAATTTCTCAAACTTTGGCTCTCCCTTTCTATGAGCATGGCTTCCACGAACAATTAAATAAGAAAATAAAATCATGGAAAAAAATTTACTTACCAAAATCGATTCTTCTAATTGAGAATAAGAATATCTCTTCTTTCTCCACGACGAGAAGAACAAACAAAAATCCCTTGATTTTGTTTTCCAAAGTAATTCTCTTGTGCTCTCTCTCTTCCAAATCTTAAGTTTATCTTTTATTTTAATTACTCCTTTGCTAGCTGTCAAGCAATTGCTTGATATTTGCTAAAATTAAAACTTTTTATTATGCCCACCACCGCCTTTGTAAATTTGGCCAAACTAATACATAGTTTTTTTTTTCCAACTCACATGAGACAAAACAGAGGAAGTGGGTTTGACATATATACAATAGAAATTGTTCATATACTATATCAGAGTGATAAAAACACACTAAAAATGTACCTTTAACTGGTCATACTGCATGTAGAGTGAAATCATGCATGCAGCAGTGCAATTGAATACTGAAACTGGTCATACGCGCGCAGAGCTGCCCCCAAAGAGCTATGCACCCTAACATACGGCCCAAAGCCTATGTGTATGCTAAAGTGGGTCCCAAATACCTGCTGAAAACTGATAACTGAGTGTACTGTTTCTAGTGGTTTGAAAATAAACTACTGAAAATAATATCATAATTTCCAAACCATTGTAAAATCGCAATTGAAACTTTCATAGCTGGCATAAATCATATATACTGAATAATGAATATTAAAAAAACTTTCATTTATATATATTTATATCAATAAATAATCATATACGATAATATAAACTCTAAAACTTTTATGTTTTGTAAACTACTAAAAGCTCAATACTACTAATAATTTCAAATGTGAAAATATAATCCACTCACAAACTTTTCTTGTGGACATTCCAAATCGTAAATCATTTACGCCACAATATCACCTGAAAATATTGATTTAAGAAAATACATAGAAATAATTAATTAAAAGGTAATATCTAATAAAATACTTATTAACTAATAATTAAAAATTATAAGTAACATTTTAGTTACCAACCCATGAACAAAATCATCCACCAATTCAATTCTTTACTTTTTCTACCATCATTTGTCTTTTCCACCATGTACTTTGTACAACAACATCATGTCATCTCTTTATTCTCCTTTCCTTCATACGTAGCACACAACTAAAAAAAAACTCGCCTAACTTTCTCTTTTTAATTCTTTAACATCTATGACATCTTGCTTCTCTTTTTCCACAGCAACACAATCAAAGACTTTCAAGAAATCTCCATCTCCAAATCTTCCATTTCTTTTAGTTCATCACGCAATTTCTTCAAACTCTATTCTCTATGTTCCACAAACCCAATCTCCTCTTCTAACCTTCTTTTACTCAATTAAATATTAAACCCATTTGAAATCATAACCACCCATAACAAACTAATCTTGAAGCAAAGCAAAATTCACCATAACCCAACCTTGAAACATATCAAAAACTACCAAAACTCATCAAATAGAATAATTGGGTTGAAGAAACTACTTATCAAGAAGCCATTACACCATAAATTGATGCTTGACAATTCACAAATTGATCTTTTCTCTTTTTTTTTCCCTCTCCCTTTCTCCTCTGTTTTGCTTCCCACGGGTGGCTGAACCAAATTTTAGTTTAGTTTAGTTTTTTTTTTTTTAAAATAAACTTCCTTGCCACATGTCAAGCCAAGATGCTTTTTTTAAACCTTATCTTCTTCTTCTTTTTTAACCTTATCATCTTAATTTTGTTTTTCTTTTCTTTTTTTTTTATTTTAAAAAAGAGTTTACAATTTATCATTTTATGGTTCAAATTGTCTTCATTTCTTACATAACTTGGTACTCAAAATCATTCTCATTATGCTAAAATGTGATAACTGGAGCATATCGAGATAAAATTATGTTATTTTTTAGTCTTTAGTGAAAACGTGGAATCATATCACGTTTTCAGTGAAAACGTTAAATCATTCCACGTTTTCAGTGAAAACATTGAATCATTCCACGTTTTTAGAAAACGTGAAATCATTTCAAGTTTTTAGCTGACATGGTCAATTAAAAACATTAAATGGTTCAACATTTTCAGTCAACAGTCAAAAATTATCATAGTTTGCTTAAACATTTCACCAGGATTCTATTTTGTTTATTATTTTGAAAACCCACCTTAGTCTGCGCGATGACCCGTAAGAAAAACATAAGGTATTGTTTGCTAACGATTTAAGTATTTGGTTTGTAAATATTAAGCTTACTTATTACTTAATCCATAATGTTCTACTCTACATTTTAAAAGCGTTTTTGCAATCATAGTCTGATTTAAAAGCTTAAAAAAGTAGCTTTCGAAAAAAGGATTTTGGTTTTGAATTTTAGCCTAATACTTCTTCATTGCTTATGTTCGCCAACAATGAGATATATAAGAAAACAAAATGACAAAATAAATATAGCTTTCGAAATTTAATGGTGCAAACTCTATAAGTAGAAGTCATTATCAGAATTATGATAAGAAAATTAAATATCAAATTAAAGATCCATCGTAGTAAAATATAAAGATACATTTTGTTGGTTATATCTCTATCTCATCTTTCTTAACAAGTCATCTACATCTTTATGAGGGGACTCGAACCTTCGACTTCAAAGGGAACCAGTTGAGTTATGCTCATGTTGACGTTTATTTTCTATTTGTTAAAAGTAAATCAATAGATCCCATACAATTAATAAAATATATATTAATTATTATTCAACCAACAAGAGAGATCAGAAAAAGATCCTCCTGATTTATCAGATAAAATATATATTTATTTTTATTCCTTAAAATAAAGATATCGATTTTTTATAGATATGTTTGCCCTAAAAATCAAAATCTACACCGTTAAATAGAAACCATTGGCCATTATTTTAATAAAAAACCCTAACTCCAGCCTTCAATACATTCTTTATTCGTTAACCACTTTCATGACGGGAAGAACCGACGCGCCTATCTACCTTCTTTGTTTTGATCATAGTAAGAAAGCAAATTTATGGTACGTGATCGAGGAAAACGAGAAGAGCTATAATTATGAACAAAAGGAATATGTTTTAGAAAATGAAGAGATAATTTCTAATACCAAATTGACAGATGAAGGATGGATTAAAACAATCCATGAAAGTGAAACTGATAGGATTCGACCTCTTCGTCTTCCTGCTTTCTCACAACCTCTCGTTTGTCCTGGCAGTCTCGCTGTCTCCAATCCCCACCATATTTATGTACAGGACGATACGGACAAACTCATATTCTACGACTACTCTAGGCTTAATAATAATACTTGGGAAGAAGGCCCTGACTCTAAACATGTTCATGGGGATTTTACTTTACTCAACAATGGTTCGATTTACGCAAGGTCGGTAGGTCGGTACTCACCAGGTCTATTTCTAGAACCAAAACCACATTTAAGTTGTTCTGATTGGAGAAAATTTCCTGTAATTCATTTCAATGAAAAAAAATATATGGTTTTCAAATTTAGAAACTTGTTAGCTATTACTGATACAAAGATTTACTGGATTGCTCATGTTCCTGTTTATGAATGCCCCTTCTTGATTTGCTTTGATTCACAAAAATGGAAGTGGGAAATCTTTGACAAGAAATCATTTAGAGGTCGTTGGAGCCAAGGTGTGGTTCTTTATGATAACTACTTGTTTTTATATGGGAATCCTGATTATCATGATAAAACAGAATCGTTATTTGTCTACGATTTAAAACGACGTCAATGGCTACCTTACCCTGTTCCTTTCTTCGACAAGTTTGTCGATTTTTTGCCAGATTTTTCTGGCCGATATAACAAATGTCCTAAATTGCTTAAAGTGTGTGATAACAAGTTTGCTGTGGTTGGGAAACCACAGAAACAACCTTACAAGTTTCCTGATGCTAAGGTTTGTTGGACCAAATTTATAATTTATAAAGACTTTAGTAGCAGTGACAATCCGTTTCGTTATCAATTTCGAGTTGAGTTATATTCTCATGGGGTTTGTGATATTATGGGGTCCATGCTTAACACAGCAGCAGAACAGGGTATGCATCTTTATTTAAAATTTTGTATAATTATCTCTTTCATTGATTATTCGAAGGTTTCTTTATTTATTTTTATCATTTTTCTGAACCATTCAAGAAATACATGATTCAGTATTTATTGTACTTTTCTCTTGTTTTCTTTTCAGCTTTAAACCGTCCTCAATATTCTGTCATTCCGAGGCTAAACGGGACTAACCATAAGTCATGGGTTGAATCTCTCATGACAAATCTAGCCCATATGGAAATTGACTTGGCTTTAAGGGAGGACCGTCCTCCTAAACCTTCTTACGAAGCAACCGTTGTTGAGAATAATTATTATAGAGAATGGAAGTATTCAAACCGGTGTTGTCTGAAAATTATAAGTTATCACATGAAAGATTTTATTCGTGATAGCATTCCAAGAACTAAGAGCGCTAAAACATTTCTTAAATCTATAAATAAGAAGTATAGAAATTTCTCAAAGAATGAGAAGTATGAACTTCTCAGCACCCTACATTCCATTATTAAGTGTTTTAAAAAGCCCTAAAAGCACTCGCTTAGGCGTGCCTAGGCTCAAGGCTCGATATTAAAAAGTGTGCGCCTCAATCTTTATCTTTCTTTTCAGGATGTTAGTAACTTTTCAGTCCTTTCTTTCCTTTTCTGATAATGGTCAATCTTTTTAAGCTTTTACAATAATTTTCTTTTTTCTTTTTAGCTAAATGTCAATCTTTCTCAATTTTTTCAACTATTATCAATCATTTTCTTTTTTCTTTTCTGCTAAATCAGTCTTTCACATTTTCTTTCAATATGTTTTAGTTTTTATTTTATTTTCTTTTCTTCAATGTTTTAGAATTTTTTAAAGGATGAAATGCATAAAATAATTTGATATGACTTTATTTATAATCAATCTTCTATACTATCTAAAAAGTGGCTTATAGGAAAAACTTTTGATTTCCGTTTTTACCCTTATAATTCATTTAAATTTCTATAATGCCATCATTCAAAATTAATAATCATTTTATTACCAATTAATTAAATACAATAAACAAATTTTATACTATCTAAATTTTTCTAAATATACTTTCTTATTATTAAATTAATTAAATACAATAAACAAATTTTGTACTATCTAATTTTTTCTAAATATACTTTCTTATTATTAAATTAATTAAATACAATAAAAAAAATTTATACTATCTAAAATTTTCTAAGTATACTTTCTTATTATTAATAATTAAATATTATTACCAATTAATTAAATACAATAAACAAATTTTATACTATCTAAAATTTTCTAAATATACTTTCTTATTATTAAATTAATTAAATACAATAAACTAAAATTGTCTTCATTTAATAAATATTTCAAATATATTTTATCATGAGGTTATTTCAAAATTTAATTTAGTAATAATTTATTGGTCATATTTATAAAATAAATAATTTCATAGACTTATTAAATTTAAAATCAAACCCAACAATCAAATTAATTTTTAATAACTTTTCGTCTACTATTTTCTCTAACAAACCTTTCCCTTCCTAATTCCTTTTTTTTTTAATTATATTAAGACTTGGTCAAGCAGGGGAAAACACACACTAAAACAGCTTATTTCAAAAATTAATTTAGTAATAATTTATTGGTCATATTTATAAAATAAATAATTTCATAGACTTATTACATTTAAAATCAAACTCAACAATCAAATAATTTTTAATAACTTTTCGTCTACTATTTTCTCTAACAAACCTTTCCGTTCCTAATTCCTTTTTTTTTTTAATTATATTAAGACTAGGTCAAGTAAGGGGAAACACACACTAAAACAATTCTCTCTCTAATTTAAATATATAATTACGTTAGTGTGATTATTTTTTAAAAGATGAAAACCAAAGAACATAGCATATCATTTTGTAACACCCTAAATCAGGGGCGGAGCTACAGTAGGACCAGGGGGGGCACGTGCCCCCCCCCCTCAATTTGTAAAATAATAATAAATATATATGATATTTAATTAATACCTAATTTGGAGTCTTTATACTCTATATATTATTAAATGAAATAAACAAACACTAATGACAATGTGGCATGATGGCTTGCGCGCAGTTTAAGACCATTTTGGTTCCAAGTTCAAATCCCCCAGAGTTTGTCTTTATATTTAAAATCTATTCTTAACAGTTTTTTTTAGAATATTAGTATTTTTGCAATTTTTATTTCATTTTTATTATATAAATTTTATATAATAAATAACAATACATTTTTCATTTTACATTATCTATCATCTATCTATCTATTTAATTATTATTATTAGAATCGAATGATTTTTTAACATAAAAAAATTCGTGGAGTAAAATTTATTAATATTTACATGATTTAGTGTTCAAAAAATTAAATACCGTTAATGAGTATATAGATTTTATTTTCATTATTATTGATATTCTAATTAATAATTATATGATTGCGTGTTAGTAGTGTTTTCAATTCGGTTTATACCAATTTTGATTAAAATTGATAATAAACCTAATTATAAAAAATTACACACTAAAATTAACCCACTTATGTGTCGAAATCAAATTGACAAGTATCGAATCCGTTTTAACACATTAACGGCTTGAGTTAATAAATTTCATTAGGCTTTAGTCGGTTTCGATTCCACTTCTATTGGTTTAGGAAGTTTTAAGTTACACCTTAACTGCATCGTGCCCCCCCTCAACTTAATTTCTGGCTCCGCCACTGCCCTAAATAAATGAGTAGTAGAAAAGTTTTGTAACTCACTAATTGAATTAAAAATTTATTGAAAATTTCACTTTTAATTTACTATATATACATGTAAATAGAGATGAACTAACACATCAATTTAAAAAACAAAAAACTAGATGTTTGAGGATAGAGTTATGGAAAGAAAATGAATATTAGGTATGAGTAACAAGATGATATAAAATCATTATTAATATTTAGTCATCTACATGTATCCATCATCCATGAGTAACAAGATGATATAAAATCATGAAATTTAAGTTTTTTTCATCTTAAAGATATTTTTTAATATGGGTTACGTTAATTTCTTCCATTTCATTATAAAATTTGAATTTTTAAAATATTAGTTAAGAAAATAACTTCATAATAATATTGACATTTTTATTATAAAATGTGAAAGACAAACCACGTGCCCCACGTGCATGACACGTGTGCAAAACCTAGTATATAAGAAAAAACCCTTAATTCAATATTTTTATATGATATTACTATTGATAATGCTATAAATTTACATATATAAACTATTTATTTTTTATTTATATATTATGCGCCTAGCTTTTTTTTGCGCATCGCACTTAAGCCCGGAGGGACTTAATCGCTTTTTTGCGCCTTGTGCCTTTTATAACACTGCCATTATTTATGATGGTAAGAGTGGAGTCGGAGAGCACAATGACAAGGTTTTGGCATGTTATCGCAAGATGAAGGAAATTGGTCTTAAACTTGATGATGATTATATTGTGTGGATAATAATGCACAACCTTCCGTCACAATTTGATTCGATTAGATCTTGGTACAATGCTCAGAAAGAACAATGGCATCTCGAGGATATGACTATTATTGGATTAATTAGTAAAAGCATCCTGAAAAATAAAAAAAATTGGGAAAATAGATTACCCTAGAAAATATTTAGTAAAAGCATATTGTTTTGACTGGTCAATGTTCAAATACGTAGTCAAAGACTACGTATCCGACGTGGCAGACTACGTATCCGACGTGGCAGGGTAAATGCTCAGAAAGAACATACCCCCGATACACTATTATCTATATCTTCTCTTCCAACATCATCATCATCATTATCTTCTATCTTCTCACTCTCACTCACTACATTTCTAGAACTACCTGACATATAACTCCCAACACTTGGTATTGTAATGAACTATTTTATTAGGTGTTGTGGAGAAGGTGAGCAATTCATCATAAAATTGAGATCATCTTCACTACGAATAAATAGAGACACGAAGCATACATTACCAGAAGGGGGTTCTTGACCCATATCTATAAACAAATTCCAACCCAGGTGAACTTCTATCTAAGTCAAGATTTTGGCATACACCCTCAATGAATGAATCAAACCCAATACTACTACGAACATTCAACACTCGACTTGCCGGTTTATCATATTCAATCCCATTATTTCCTTCAATTATACTTCCATTCACAAAACACAATAATGACACCGATCTATCATCCATTAAATCAATCTAAAACCTAAACACACAATAATAGATAAATTCAATAAACATACAAATTTACTAAATCACATTTTATATCACACTCTTCTATCAACAATTTCAAATCCCTAAATAACATTTTCTATCAAAAAATTGACAAAAATTATAATATATTAATCTAAATAATATTTTCTATCACACTTTTCTATAAAAAATTTCAATTCCCTAAATAACATTTTCTATCAAAATCATGGCAAAAATTATAATATATTAATCAAATAACCATTTTCTATTATAAATTTCAAATCCCTAAATAACATTTTCTATCAAAATCATAGCAAAAAATATAATAAATTAAAAAACTTACCAATATTCTTGAAATTGATTGATATTGAAGAATAGTGCCTAGAAATAAGATGAATCTCACCAGAACGAATAAAACCAACCTACAAATTGTATATGAAAATATCTCAAAATCTCAACTAAATTCAAGTTAGAGAGAAAGAAATAAAAAGGAATTACCTACATTGTCAAAATACATGAAAAACCCACCTTTATCACTTGAAATCATCCCAGGATCTCAAGGAGAAAATGTTGGGTTTGAGAGAAAAACGTTGAGAGAAAGAGAGGTTTTTTGTTTTTCTGCCAAAGGAACGCCTCTGTCCAGAGGCGTTCTGTGTTTTTTAATTTAAGTGAATACGTAGTCATGGACTACGCTTTAACTATAGATGCGTAGTCTTTAACTACGCAACTGGCACTGCAACTGCCAGTCCCTGCACCTGCCACTCCCTGCTAGTCTGTGCCAGCCAAGCTGTCATTCACCCTGCCACGTCGGATACGTAGTCTTTGACTACGTATTTGGACATTGACCAGTCAAAACAAGCTGATGCTTTAACTAAATATTTTCTAGGGTAATCTATTTTGCCAATTTTTTTTATTTTTCATATGCTTTTACTAATTAATCCGACTATTATTCTTGTCAAAGAGAAGGTAGACATGTACATGGTAGGGACAAGAAAACGCTGGTTTTGATTGACTCACAACGAAAAGTAAAACTTTGTTTACTAATGTAATTTATTCTTTCTGTTTAAGAACTGAAATCTATTTCCCTAAATACTGAAATTCTCCTAGTATGTAAGATCTGGGATGAGAGGAATTATTGACCAAGCTTGTCAAGTTTGAATCAATAAATGAATCGGTTTCGATATGAAGATGATTAACACCACCACTCCAAACAAACATACATGCTTGTTCGAATTATTGATGGATTCAATGAAGGAGGAAGAAGGCCAGGGTTTTTAGGGAACTAGTTTTTTACTACGTGCGTCGCACTTGACATTTTTTCTAACATAGAAATATATAAATGATTGACATTTTTTTATAATTTTCAATGGTTTATAAATCTCTTTGAAAATGATTTTTGTTTTATTAATTTTAAAATTATTAACATATTATTACGTTGTATTTAAAATTTAAATTATCGTGTAGTTTACTAATTCACAAAATTATATGTTGTTGATTTTCTTTTTATATAAGATGATTTTTTTAACTTCTTTATTTTTGAAAATTTATACTACAAAATAAAAAATAAATTGTTTGTTCTATATACATATATTAGTTAATTTTTCATTTATAGATTATTTATTTCTAATTTTAATTAAAATTTAAGAAATTATACATATTTTTCTCTTTGATTTTTAAACTTTTAAACATTTTTAATTAAAAAAGTTTAAATTTATTTAAATATTATAAAATATTATACCTTGCTAATTCAATAAATTATATTTTGTTGTAGTTGTTTTTTTATCTTAACTGCTTTTTTTTAAAACAATTTAAGTTTTTTTTATGTATTTCTTAAAATTAAAGCATCATCACCTTGTTAAATCATTTAATGTTTGAATACTTAAATATAATTTATTTTTCATACATAAGTGATAAATCTAAACAATGAATTCATTTTAATACTTAAATACAATTTTTTATTCAATGAAGAGAAATATTTTATTTATCTAAAAAAAAAGATAAACATTTTACTAAAAATGTAAATAGTCATTTAATAGAACGTGAAGTATAAATAACAATGGCATTTTTAGTAATTTGAAGGTTTTAAAAGGGTATATATAATGTCATGTTAGTAATTTAAAGATTTTAAAGGGGTATAGTAGTCCTAAAATGTTTATCGAACATCCCTACTTTTATATATTAAGGATACCGATAAGGATTTAGGAAAAAATTAAAAAAAAAAAAAAAAAAACACGTGAAAAGTAGAAGCAACCGGACCGGATGTTGAAAAAAAAATGCTATATCAGAAAATTTTAAAAAGTAAATACAAAAGAGTAAATATAGTCTAATAATATGATATCTTAGACAATTTCTTTATTTAACTAATAGGCACACTTCTTTTTAAATAGTAATAGATTAAATATATTTATTTTCATTCCTCGATAATTTTTGCCCTAAAAATCAAAATGTACAGCGTTAAATAGAAACCATTGGCCATTATTTTAGTAAAAACCCTAACTCCATCCATCAATACATTCTTCTCCGTCCTCTCTCTATTTCATGACGGGAAGAACCGACGCGCCTATCTACCTTCTTAGTTATGATCGTAGTAAGAAAGAAAATTTATGGTACGTTATCGAGGAAAAGGAGAAGATGTATACTTATGAACAAAAGGAATATGTTTTGGGAAATGAAGAGAGAATTTGTAATATGAAATTGACAGATGAAGGATGGATTAAAACAATCCATGAAAGTGAAACTGATATGATTCGACCTCTTCGTCTTCCCGCTTTCTCACCACCTCTCCGTAATCAAGGCCATCTCGCTGTCTCCAATTCCCATGTTTACATAAGGGGTGTTATGGCCGCCGACAACGATAATCTCATATTCTACGACTACTCTAGTCTTAGTAATAGTACTTGGGAAGAATGCCCGTACTCTAAACAAGTTAGTGAGGAATTTACTTTACTCAACAACGGTTCAATTCACGTGAGGGTGGTAGATCCATACCAGAGGCTCACCTCGTCACCAGGTCTATTGCTCGAACCAAAACCACATTTAAGTTGCTCTGATTGGAGAGAATTTCCTCTAGTTAATCTCGATGAAAAAAATAATACGGTTTTCAAATTTGGAAAATTGTTAGCTATTACTGATACAAAGATATACTGGATTGTTGATGGTGTTTATAAATGCCCCTATATGATTTCCTTTGATTTAGAAAAATGGGATTGGAAAATCTTTGACAAGAAATCCTTTAGAGGTTGTTGGAGGCAAGGTGTGGTTTTTTATGATAACTACTTGTTTTTATGTGGGACTCCTGATTATCATGATAATGAAGAATCGTTATTTGTGTACGATTTAAAACGACGTCAATGGCTACCTTACCCTGTTCCTTTCTTTGACAAGTTTGTCGATTTTTTGCCAGATTGTTCTGGCCAATATAACAAATGTCCTAAATTTCTTAAAGTGTGTGATAACAAGTTTGCTGTGGTTTGGAAATCTCAGAAACAACCTTACGAGTTTGCTGGGACTAAGGTTTGTTGGACCAAATTTATAATTCATAAAGACTTTAGTAGCAGTGACAATCCGTTCCGATATCAATTTCGAGTTGAGTTATATTCTCATGGGGTTTGTGATATTATGGGGTCCATGCTTAACACAGCAGCAGAACAGAGTATGCATCTTTATTTCATAAATCCTGCTCTCATGGTTTTCGTTGATTATTCGAAGGTTTATTTATTTATTTTATCATTTTTCTGAATCATTCAAGAAATACATGATTCAGCATTTATTTTTTTTCTCTTGTTTTCTTTTCAGCTTTAAACAGTCCTCGATATTCTGCCATTTTGAAGCTAAACGGGACTAACCATAAATCATGGGTTGAATCTCTCATGAGAAATCTAGCACATATGGAAATTGACGTGGCTTTGAAGGAGGACCGTCCTCCTAAACCTTCTTACAAATCAACAGTTGCTGAGAATAATTATTATAGAGACTGGAAGTATTCAAACCGGTGTTGTATGAAGATTATAAGTTATCACATGGAAGATTCTATTTGTGCTAGCATTCCTAAAACTAGGAGCGCTAAAGTATTTCTTAAATCTATAAATAAGAAGTATAGAAATTTCTCAAAGAATGAGAAGAATGAACTTCTCAGCACCCTACATTCCATTAATTATGACGGTAAGAGTGGAGTCGGAGAGCACATTGACAAGGTTTTGTCATGTTATCGCAAGATGAAGGAAATTGGTCTTAAATTTGATGATGATTATATTGTGTGGATAATAATGCACAAGCTTCCGTCACAATTTGATTCGATTAGATCTCGGTACAATGCTCATAAAGAACAATGGCATTTTGAGGAGATGACAACTATTCTTGTCAAAGAGGAGGTAGACATGAACATGGCAATGGCAAGAAAGCGCTGGCTTGGATAGACTCATAAGGAAAATAAAACTTTGTTTACTGATGTAATTTATTCTTTCTTTTTCTAGCTTTTTTTTGTCTTTTACTAATGTAATTTAAAAAACCTTGGCTTTTTGTTTCAGCAAGGTAAGAAAGAAGAATTTAGTTTATAGTAGTGATTCTTCTATTAGCAAGTTCTTTTCATGTAGATTGTAAATTAGAAATTTCCCAGATGACTGAGAATCTCAACCACTTTTTTGTTTTGTTTTTTTTTTCCAACTTTTCTGTAAAAGCTCTAAGTCCATTCCTCTGTCCACTTCATTTATTGGGAATCCATCTCTGTTCCTGTTATATGGATTTTACTGAGAATTCATGCAGAGAAATTTTGATACAGGTTTTTCTTCTTCTAGGTATTCATCAGGTTCCTTTAATTTTGAAGTTTCTGTTTTGCATTTCTTGAGCTATTCTACAACTTCAGTACTCGGTGCATCTCCAAGACTCGTGCGACAAAATTCAATTGATTTTTTTTTATTATGGTCTTATTACCATGATTCCACTAAAATTGCTAAAGGAGTTATTTGATTTCTTGAGAATCCAAGTAGCGGAGTGAAGTAATTTGTAATTTTATTCAAGATTCAAGGTTGAGATGGAAGTTCTTAAATTCTTCTTGAATTTGATTTCCTATTTTGTTCTCTTCTGAGATGGAAGTTATTTGTTCATTGTTCAGTCTTTCAGGTTGAGATGGATTTCACCTGATAGCTTCAGACTCTGCTAGATTTCGTCCTCGTCTTCATCGGAACCTCGACCTCATTAGGTACTTTACTTTCATTGATTGTTGTGATGTTCTGTTAGGCTAAACTGCTCTTAATAGATTGTCGATTTGGTACAAATTTTTGGTTTCTTTATGAATTTATTATTTGATTCATAATCTGTTCACCATTAATTGATTGCCTTGATATGGAACAACGTATCAAATGTGCATGATCTTACTAGAATTCCGTCAACTATTGAAGCTGTTAGTGATGATCATTAGTCAATAAAGACCAATTCGATGATGTTGTGAGTATTCATAGTTCTCTATCAATTTATGTCTTACAAGTATTTATCTGCAAAAACCTCAAGGTTAATTGTCACATCATGATGTGATAAGAAGTCAGTCGGGATATAATAAGTAAATCTTTCATGAATTGATATTTTGCTTTTGGATCTTTTAACTAGTTTTTCATGTACTTCATGATGTTTGTTTAATGGAATCTGTCAGTTTCTTTATTTTATTTCTTGGCCATTTTTGGTATTTTTTTTGGCTCATTTTTGGTTTTTGTAGGTTTGTTTCCAAATCTCTGATCTGTTATTAGAACTTTCTCTCCATACATTACATAAATGAGATTTTGCTTGATTTAGTTTGAATCATATTTATCATATATTAATATATTGATCTGTTTGCTAGATAGAATTGCAGGAAACCTAACAAGGATTAATAATTGGCTGAAGTGACTTTGATGTAGAAATTCCATCCAGTTTTGAATGATGTTCTTCTATAGCCTCGCACAACTCTAACGATTGCGTCCTCCTTTCACTCTTTTTAGTTTCAAATTCGATGCTAGTTTTTCTGTTATTTTCACAACTTGAATAACCTATTAGGTACATTGAAAATTATGCTTAATAATTTGATTGATGCATTTGAATATTGAATATATTGCTCACTCTTATGTATAACAAAGATCGTTTTGAGAAATATTGCAAAGTAAAACTTTTTCAAAGGATTAACAATTGTCGATAAAAACACCTTTTTCAAAGGACTAAGAATTGTTGAAAAAAAAAATACAATATTCTTTGAAAATGGAAAGAACCTTAAAAAAAAAAGATTTATTGATAAATAATTTACTACAATATAGAACCTTCGAAAATTTTAATTTCAAAGGTTAATAGAACCTTTGAAAAATCTTTTTCGATGCAGTTTATTTCGATGCATAACCGCAGTCGTAGTCGATAACTGGTTAAGCAATTGTTCGACCCGTGTCTGCGAGGGAAAGCACCACCTTGTAATAGCCCTTGGTCAAACAACCATTAACTAGTCACATTTAATTTAGTGATAGGAGTACTTACTTATGTATAGGTGTTCAAAAGTCATTCTTTTCCAATGTAGGACAACCATATTGTTTCATACTAATGCACTATAAAAAGTTTCGATCATGAGTGCTTTTGGAGGCTAATTCCAACCAACCCAAATATGTTTTTGGCTAATTAAAAGTTCATACTTAATAACCATACGACAATAAACAAATCCCAACTTATAAATTATATTAATTGGTGTGGGACCCATGTTATTAACCTCTTAATTATGCCAATTAACATATTATTACCAACAATGACCCGCATGTAATTAGATGATAAATAAAAGGATAGAAAGAATTTCTACTGAAAGATAACTCATCTAGATAGGTAAGTTTTACCTAGTAAAGATGCATCAAACTTACTAGGTAAATCAGTGAACTCACGTTTTGAAATTTTTACCGTTTAGTGTAAGTTTAGACAATGAATTTTACACATTAACTTTCATATTCAAATTCGGTTCTCTGTTGTGTTCATTATATGGGCCATAAACTTATTGGGTTATGCAAACGCTTTAGAGAATTTGCCTACCATATTTCTCATAGAACCGGCCATGTTCTCACTTACATAGATGATCATAATATCAAGAATATTCTACTATAATCCACTGGTTTAACAAGATATATTATCATTAAAAACAAAGCTTATCCTCAACTTATAGTAGACACTACTTCAGTGTATCAAAAATGGGAAAGAGTTTTACTTCTAACTGCTACTTGTGAATTCATTCATAACTAGTTTTTCTATTGAACCAAGTCCATGGGATTTGTAATCGCCTGGTTAGGTTTTCATTAAGATGATTAGTTGGGTTTAGGATTTAATCTAATTTCTCTCGATGCGCGGTCTATACGCCCTCTAAATAATCCCTTTGTAAATGGATCTGTGAGATTATCTTTTGACTTAACAAAGTCTATGGATATAACTTCATTCGAGAATAACTATCTAACGGTATGATGTCGACGATGTATATGTCTTGACTTCCCATTATATACGAAATTATATGTACGAGCTATTACAGCCTAATTGTCACGGTATATGCAAATAGTAGTCACAAGTTTCGATCATATCGGAACATCTTCTAAAAAGTATCGAATCCATTCAACTTCTTCTCTTAAACTCTGATTCTATCATGGAATGATCTATACACGTTTGCTTAGAAGATTTCTAAGATACAGCTCAACCACCCAGTTTAAAAACATAAACATAGAAATTCCATCCGTTTTGAATGTTGTTCTGCTAATGGCCTCGCACAACTCTAACGATTGCCTCCCTTCTTCCGATGCGTCCTCCTTTCACTCTTTTTAGTTTCAAATCCGATGCTAGTTTTTCTGTTATTTTCAATCTATTAGATACATTGAAAATTATGCTTAATCATTTGATTGATGTATTTGAATATTGAATGAATTGCTGACTCTTATGTATAACAAAGATCGTTTTGAGAAATATTGCAAAGTAGAACTTTTTCAAAGGATTAACAATTGTCGATAAAAACACTTTTTTCAAAGGCTCACTACAAAAAAACTGTCAAAATGCGACTAGAAATTTGCGACAAAAAAAAACTGGTAGTTTTAAAGTGACCACTTGGTCACTTTCTTTGAAGGTTGACTTTAAGTGACCATCTGGTCACTTTTTTTGCGACCAGATTGCGACCAAAAGTAGATGTAGTCATAAAAAATGGCGTGAAATTATGGCGCAAAAGAAGCGATCACTTGGTCACCTATAAAAACGACCATTTGGTCGTATTTTTGTGACTAAAATATGCTTTGGTAGCAAAAAATGGCGCGTAATTTTGGAGGGAAAAAAGCTACCAAGTGGTCACAATTAAAAGTGACCACCTAGTCGCAATTTTTGTGACTAAAATATGCCTTGGTAGCAAAAAATGGCGCGTAATTTTGGAGGGAAAAAAGCTACCAAGTGGTCACAATTAAAAGTGACCACCTGGTCGCAATTTTTGTGACCTTTTTTGGGGAGTGGTAGCTTAAAATTGGAGGGAAAAAAGCTACCAAGTGGTCACAATTAAAAGTGGCCACCTGGTCGCAATTTTTGTGACTAAAATATGTCTTGGTAGCAAAAAATGGCGCGTAATTTTGGAGGGAAAAAAGCTACCAAGTGGTCACAATTGAAAGTGACCACCTGGTCGCAATTTTTGTGACCTTTATTGGGCAGTGGTAGCTTAAAATTTTGGCGGGAATTAAGCTACCATATGGTCACATTAGAAAGTGACCGGATGGTCACAAATTATGTGATTTTATATGACCAATAATTTATAAATAACTATTTTTTAACACGTGCGATGCACGTGGAATTTTTTGTCTTATTTTACAATTCAATAATTGTATACTTAAGAGTTTTATGTGTATTAGTTAAGATGTTTGTTAATCAATTTTTAAATTATATTTATTTTATGAACAAATAAAATATTTAATATTTGTTGATTTTTTCCCCCTTTGTATTTATGGGGTAATTTCCTTTTACTTTATCTATTTTACCCCATAAATACAAGAGGGAAAAAATCAAGAAATATTAAATATTTTATTTGTTCATAAAATAAAATTACATTATAAGCTTAGAAAGAAAAAATAAAAATAAAAATAAGAATAGATGATTGAAAAAATTACCAATAATTCCAAAATTTCAAGATGTGGTTAATTTTATTGATTACATTTCTTAACAATAATAATAATGTCAATTAAATAAAAATTATTCACTTTCAATTAATATAAAAACTCTTCAAGATCAATAAGCTATCTAAACGCCTTTAGATTTTTCTAAAATTTGTGTAGAGTAAATAATAATATTTAACCTCGTCTTGAAAATATCTGAATTTCATACAAAGAGAGAACAATAATATTGTACAGAGAAGAATTATATTTTCCTTAAACCTCTAGTTGAATATAGTCGTTTGACTCTTTTTTGTTCAAGAAAAGCATTTACAATTATGAATAAAGCAATAGACCAAACTTAAAATCAAAAGATGATGAAATACGATGAAAATGAAATTAACTTTTTTTTTTATTATAAGAAAGATTCCTCTTGATTTCAACTTTGACATGTTTATATCGAATTCCAGTTGGAATTGCTTCAAATGAATATGTGGATGCAAATTAATTATATATAAATATGTACATCTTCAATAGTCTATTTGGTTACCTTCTAGCACTTTCTATCTTGAAAAACAAGAATAAAATTATCTATATCTATTAAAAAAAACTCTTAAATAGAATCAAATAGTTCCAAATCAAGAATTACAAAAATTTATATCGAAAATCATGAAGAAACATATCAATGAATATAACAACATGGAAACAAGAGTTCCCGTCATATGTAAATATCAGAAAGTAACCCAATATACAAAAAAAAAAGTATATACATATTAATATTTGCGACCAAGTGGTCGCAATTTCACAAAAAAAGTGACCACATGGTAATAATTTAGAAGGAAAATCGACCAAATGGTTGCATTTAAGGATTTAGGGTTTAGGATTTAGGGTTTAGGGTTTAGGGTTTAGGGTTTTGGAGAGAAAGGCGACCAAATGGTCGCATTTTTGCAAAAGTATAATAATATTTTTTTTAAAATACAAGTGGAATTGCGACCATATGGTCGCAATTATGGGCGGTAACTTTAAATTTTCATGAAATTTATGGCGGTGAATTTAAGTAATGCGACCATATGGTCGCAATATTTGGTGGTGAATCTCATAATTGCGACCAGATGGTCGCAATGGTTGATGGGACTCGTGAAATGACAGCTGTCCTTGGTAATGGTAATTGGGCGACCAGTTGGTCGCTTTTTCAATAAATGCGACCAAATGGTCGTATATGTATCTGAAAATGCGACCATATGGTCGCATTTTCCCAAAGACGCGCGTGATTGTTCATTTCTGTCATAATTACATATTTGCGACCAGTTGGTCGCAAATTATGATTTAAATTCCCATCCCTTTCCTTTCCCCGTTTCTTTTTCTTTTCTCCGGTTTCTTCTTTCTCTTCTTTTCTGCTTTTCTCTTCTTTCTTTGCCCTTCTCTTTTTCTTTCTCTCTTTTTGTTCTTTTCTCTCTTTCCCCTATCCCGTTCCCCGTTATTTCTTCCCGTTCCCGTTCCCATTCTTACTCTAAACCGAAAACCCTCAACCCCCAATCCCGGTTTCGATTACACGAGGTTAGTTTTCGTAACAAATTGAAGTTTAGTTTAAGAATTTAGTTTACTTAATTAGTTTTAGTTTTTAGTTTTTAATTTTGTAGTTTAGTTTAGTTTTGTTAATTTAATTAGTTTTAGTTTAATTTAGTTTTGTTAATTTAATTAGTTTTAGTTTAGTTTAGTTTTGTTAATTTAATTAGTTTTAGTTTAGTTTAGTTTTGTTAATTTAATTAGTTTTAGTTTAGTTTAGTTTTGTTAATTTAATTAGTTTTAGTTTTAGTAGTTTAATTTAATTAGTTTAGTTTACATTAACTAATTAATTAGTTTACTTTAATTTTATTACTTTAAGTAATTTTAGTTTAATTAATCTATAGTTTAATTAATCTAACTTAGTTTACTTTAATTCAATTTAAGTAGTAATTAATTTAATTACTTAATCTAATTTAGTTTAATTACTTATTTAGTTTATTTAAGATAGTTTACTTTAATTTAATAAAATTAAACTAAATTAATTTATAATTACACTAGTTTAACTTTTAATTTTAGTTTAATTGATGTAATTTAGATTACTTTAATTAAATCAATTAATTTAAAGTAGGGTAATTAATTCAAATAGTTTAACTTCAATTATACTTAAGTAGTTTAAATTAATGAGTTACACTAATTTAATTAATTAATTTTAGTTTAATTATTAAATAAAAATTGTTTAATTACTTAATTTTAGTTACATTTGATTAAAGTAAAGTACAATTAGGTTAATTGAACTAAAATTAATTCAATTAAACTTAAGATTAATTAATTAAAACTAAAATTAACTAATCAATTAATTTGAATTAAAGTAAATTAAAATTAGGTTAATTGAACTAAAATTAATTCAATTAAACTTAAGATTAATTAATTAAAACTAAAATTAACTAATCAATTACTTGGAATTAAAGTAAATATAAATTAGCTTAATTGAACTAAAATTAATTCAATTAAACTTAAGATTAATTAATTAAAACTAAAATTAACTAATCAATTACTTGGAATTAAAGTAAATATAAATTAGCTTAATTGAACTAAAATTAATTCAATTAAACTTAAGATTAATTAATTAAAACTAAAATTAACTAATCAATTACTTGGAATTAAAGTAAATATAAATTAGCTTAATTGAACTAAAATTAATTCAATTAAACTTAAGATTAATTAATTAAAACTAAAATTAACTAATCAATTACTTGGAATTAAAGTACATATAAATTAGCTTAATTGAACTAAAATTAATTCAATTAAACTTAAGATTAATTAATTAAAACTAAAATTAACTAATCAATTAATTTGAATTAAAGTAAATATAAATTAGATTAATTGAACTAAAATTAATTCAATTAAACTTAATATTAATTAATTAAAACTAAAATAAACTAATCAATTAATTTGAATTAAAGTAAATTAAAATTAGATTAATTGAAACTAAAATTAATTGAATTTTAGTTTAATTCAATTAATTTTAGTTCAATTAATCTAATTTTACTTTACTTTATTTCAAATTAAATGATTAGTTTATTTTAGTTTTACTTAATTAATCTTAAGTTTAATTGAATTACTTTTAGTTCAATTAATCTAATTTTAATTTACTTTTATTCAAATTAATTTGATTAGTTTATTTTAAATCATTTACTTAATTTATTTACATTATTTCATTAATTAATTAATTAAATAAACTAATCAATATTTTACTTATGTAATTAGTATTAAATTAGTTTATTTTGGTTGTACGATTATGACGGGACGACGTCCTCCCCAGGTCGAGGCGAGCCGGCGGCGGGGGTGACGAGGGGTCTCTCAGACGCCCTCTGGCGTTGCCCCGATGTGGACCTGACTACGGAGGAGTTGGACATCCTCTTCGATTCACGAGACGGGACTTGCCGCCACGCTCGATGATGGAGTCCCTGAGACCGAGTCTGCGACACCACGGCCGCCGCGGGACTCCCTTGCCACGCCTCCGGGCTTATCATCAGGGTATGCGTCCTGGGTCGGCGTCCGGTGCCGCATCGGTCGGATCCGTGGCCCCTCGACTTCATGCACGTGGCCGTCTCGGGCGCAGACTTACCCTTCCCCGGATTGAAGGGGATACGTAAGTAATTTTGTTTACTATTTTTCAAAGTGTTTTTTATTCCTTTTAACTAATAGTTTCTAATATATAGCACAATAATTTTTTTTGATTTTGCGAGTACAACAGCATACCACTCGTTTCAAAACGGTTTCACGAGGTCCTCCGAGCATGCCTCTACCCAGCTGACCTTCGCTAGACGAAGATTCCGACGACGGAGAAACGCTCGGATGTACGGCGATTGGAAGGTAAAAACATCATTTATTTTCATAATTAATTAATTTTGAAATTTATAGAAATAAATTTATTACTTTAACAATTTTTTATTTCAATTTTTTCAGGGCAAGTTTCCTGTTATCGATCCCGATATCACCGACGGTAGATTGTTCCCCCTATGGGACAGTCACGTCCGGGATCGATTCAAGGACCTCATGTTCCGGGCGCGCAGAAAGCAAGCAGCAAACTGCCCCGTGGGGATGAGCCCAGAGGACCACGCGCGGCTTCTCGCGAGCTTGAGCACTCCTCAGGGCAAGGCAGTGTCAAGCAGGAATAAGGCCAACCGCGCGAAGAATCCCACCAAACACACAGCGGGGGCGCGGACCCACGACGAGCACCATCGTCGATAGGTATGTTTTTTTTTCCTCGTTTTCTTTCTCGTTTTCTTTTTTCAATTACTTATTAATTTATTATGTTTTATTCTTCACTCTTTGATTTTTTAGGAAGCGAAGCACGGGCGCCCCGTCTCGCCTGATGAGTTTGACCGAGTTCTTCACACGAAGAAGGACGGGGCGTTAAATCGGCGATAAAGCGAAAGCATTCGGTATTTAATATTTTTTTCAATTATTATTTTTTCTTTAAAATTTTTCCTACATTATATATTAACCATTTTATTTTCTGAATTTTAAATGTTTAGGAACGTTTCACGAGTCCTTGACTCGGCGGTTGCCCACACCGGACTCATGGCCGACTCAGGAGGGACCGTATAGAGGCGTTCTTGGAGGCCGCATGAGGGGTTCGGCCTGATGGGTCGGTTCCTGGGCTCGGCTCAGACGGGCGAAGCCTTTATGCGGATGTGCCCGGCCTCGGCGAGCCAGCGAGCGACTAGCTCCGACCCTCGCGATCCCGAGCGGCGGTGCGCGCGGACATGGAGGCTATGCGTGAGGACTTCGTTACTCGAGTCGCTACTATTGAGGCCAGCATGCAGGCACGAGTCGACGCCCAGGGTCGCATCCGCTTTGGCCGCGTCCTTAGATCTCTAGGCGGCGGCCCTTCGTCATCGACGCCTCCTCCCCCACCCCCCGCCCCTCCGCAGTAGTTCTAGGATTCTTTCGATTGTATAAAACGTTTTTTTAATATTTGATATATATATTTTTTGTTTTAATTCCAATTTTTTTTATGAAATTTTAATATTAATTAAATAAATAATTAATAATTAATTAATATTTAATAATTAATTAACTAATTATTGAAATTTAAATTTAAAAAAAAAATTCTTAAATGCGACCAGATGGTCACTTTTTAAGCGACCATCTGGTCGCATTTTAACTGAGGTTAAAAGTGACCATTTGGTCGCATAAAATGCGACCATTTGGTCACTTTTTTATGTGACCAATCGGTCACTTATCTTTCACATATATTACGACCAGATGGTAGCTTTTTAGGCGACCATCTGGTCGTATTTTAACTGAGCCAATAAGTGACCATTTGGTCACAAAAATTACAACCATCTGGTCACTTTTTATGTGACCAAATGGTCACTTCTATTGAAGATAAAATGCGACCATATGGTCCCTTTTAATGCGACCATATGGTCGCATTTTTAAAAGTTTGACTTTTTTGTGACAAAAATTTTTTGGTCATATATTTGTGACCATCCAGTCGCACAAATTCAGAACCGACCAGCTTTTTAGCAACCACTCAGTTGGTCGCATTTTTGGTCGCATTTTAGTTAAAAAACGACCATTTGGTCGCAATTTCGTGGTCGCAAATTGGCAGTTTTTTTGTAGTGAGAATTGTTGAAAACAAAATACAATATTATTTGAAAATAGAAAGAACCTTCAAAAAAAGAAATAGATTTATTGATAAATAATTTAGTAATTATTGACAATATAGAACCTTTGAAATTTGTTAATTTAGAAGGTTAATAGAACCTTTGAAAAATCTTTTTCAATTGGGTTTATTTCGACACAAAATGAAGGTTGAGCCTGCCTTCGAAAAAAGAAATAGTGAATGTTTTTTAACCACAAAATAGTCAATATCCACTTAGCAAGTGTCGAACAATAAGGTGATGCTTAGTGATAGCCACCGGTCAAATAACCCTTGACTAGTCACATATAACTTAGCCATAGGAGTACTTAGTTATATATGTGTGTTCAAAAGTCATTCTTTCCAATGTGAAACAATCATATTGTTTCATACTAATGCACTATAAAAAGTTTCAAGATTCCAACCAACCCAAATATGTTTTTGGCTAATTAAAAGTTCATACTAATGCACTTTCAATTTTACTTTTCCTGTCCAATCCCCTCCATGATGAAATAAAAAGATCAAACTAAATCGCACCACACTTCCATTGAGCAACTCTGACACATAAATCATCGTGAAACATGTTCCTCTATCTTTTTCTTATAACTTTTCTATTAGTAATGCTCTTCCAATGCACAATATAATTTTCATGTTTTTTGGGTGCGTAACATAAGTTGAACAAAACTGTTCTATCTAAATTATCTGAATATGTGACCAATGTATCATAAGCAACTCCATCTTTTTTATCAAATACCTAGTCAATCTAGACTGATCTTTCTCAAGTATACACACAATGCCTAGGTGTGTGTAAATATTGATAACTTGACATCCAATAGTGAGTTCACGCCTTAAATAAAATAACTATTTTTTCTGCTAGCTGCATCTACTACCATTTGTTTCTAAACAATAATTTGAATATAATGTTAATAAGATTCATTGACATTAAATTCACTTCACTCTTCTCTATATCATATTTGAAACTTCAATAATTACTTCCAATATGATGTTTGTCTTCATATAAAAAGAAATGTTGCCAAATATGTAACGCACCATGCTACCATTACTGGTTTTAAGTCACACATCGAGTACTTAAGATCATATTTCATCAACAAGATCGACACTAGTTACTCTATCATTCTACTTTATTATACATCCCAAATACTGACCCAATGCATTGTGAACATCCAAACCACTCTAGGTGTCAAAGACACAATATAAAAACAAAAGTCAATCTTGTCTACATCCGTGAAATCTTAGTCGCAATTATCTATCTACATTTCTTTTGTATTCCTTATTCTGGTTATTTAGTAAAACAACTATTATGAAAAAAAATCTAGCACAAATCAATGATCACAACTAATTAATCCTGATAGCTACACATTTCTCTACCAATTACAGGTTTTCTCATTTTATTTTTGCTTACATTTGCTTTCCTTGCATAAACCACATGCCTCGACACATAACTCCATGGAAAAAATTTGCTTTCACTAAATTTTATATACAATTTTTTTTCCTTCTATATATAGTCCACAATACCAATATAAAAACCTCAGTATGACTTTCTTTCCTTACATCCCACACTAGTATCTCCATCATAAGTTTAATGGCAAACCTATCTACATAACGATGAAATGCTCTGATTACAAAAACCATTAAAATTTGTTATAGCATTAGCGAACGTATGCCATACCAAGAATTAAGAAATAAATCCTCACCACATATATCTATCTAATTCAACTTGATGTTAACCAATTCCTATAATAATTTCCAAAACCATATATAATTTACTGAGATGATCAAACAAACTATTTACATGAGGCCTCAACTATTTCCACCACAATGTTACTTCATTCTTCTACTTTTAACTAACGTACAAATCTCAGAATTTTTGTATAAACTGTGACTTTAAATTTTTATCTTGATCCAAGAATCCACTACAAGACAAATATGAAGAACATCGATGTCTGAGAAATTTACTAACTTTAAGGTTACCCATCTTGCATGGCACGATGCTTTACTTCAGCAACAAAATTAATCTCATGTTTACCTGGCTATTTTACATAACACATTTTGAATACAATCATCAATACGTAATTTAGAAGCACGTATATTCCATACCCAATGATAAAATAAAAATAAGATATGGTTTCTAGGGTGTGGATTCCACCTTCGATCGACAATTATCAAACATACTCGACAACAGAACTTTTCAAGCGGAGTTACTAACATCTATTAGATTACCATTGTAATAAGTAGTTAGTTGATTGGAGTTGGTTAAGATGATGTCTTTCTGTTAGTAATTAGTTAGCTTTGTTATTAAGTTGTTAATAAGCAAAAGCTTGTGTATAAATACTATTCAATTATTCAATAATAAAGTATGAGGAATTCATTACATTTGTTATGGTATCAGAGTCAAGCTCTCTCTCTCTTCCGCCAACTGTCAATCACATGTGAAAAAGTGAGTGAGAGCTATTATATATATATATATATATATATATATATATATATATATATATATATTTTTATTTTTTTTTTTTCTTTCTCTTTCATCACCGTTCGACTCAGAAAAGGGTGTATCCAGACCATTCTTTCAATCTGATTCATTTTTGGTTCATTTTCTTTCTCTTTCGAGATTCGTCTCTCTCAAATGGCTGCCTCAAGACCTTCAAATCCAACGCCAGATTCATCGGTGATGGCTCCATCTTCTCATGAATCTTCAACGAAGAATGTTACCTTCTCTCATAAAGTCTCAGTAAAACTAGATCAAAGTAACTTTCTACTTTGGCGTCAGCAAATTCAAGCAGCAATCTGAGGTCATCGTCTTCAGAAGTATGTGTTTAATCCAAATCCAGATGTTCCTGCACAATATCTCACATCTGATGATGAATCTCGTGGAATTTACATTCCCACCTTTCTTGATTGGGATGCACAGGACAATCTTCTTGTTTCCTGGTTGTTATCCTCCATTTCAGCCCCAATCTTGACTAAAATGGTTGGATGTGATACTTCATCGAAGATTTGGTTCACTTTGGAAACCTTCTTTGCATCTAAAACCAAAGCAAAGTCTTCTCAACTGCGTGATCAATTAAAGGAAACAAAGAAATGATCTCTTTCTCTGAGCGATTATCTTCTAAAAATTAAGCACACAATTGATCAATAGGCCTCTGTTGGTGCTGCTATTTCTGAGTCTGAACATATTGATGCAATATTTGATGGATTAACTGCTGAATATGATTCCTTTGTTGTTGTATCCATTCACTCTCGGAAAGATGAGTATATAGTTGAAGAAGTGGAATCTTTGTTTTTGGCTCATGAGATACGGCTAGAAAGACGAGTAAAAGAACCTGGAAATCTGTCTGCAAATCTAGTGCAAAATCAGAATTCGGTTGGTAGAAATTCCAATCCTTTTAATCCAACCTCACAGTCTTCTCAGGGCAACTCTTCTGCTTAAAAAGGATCGAATAGAAACAAAGGAAATTCTGGAAATTATCGTGGTAAGAATCCATGGCAGACTAATAATCGACCTCAATGTCAGTTGTATGGTCGAATGGGGCACTTGTCCAGTAAATGCTATGGGAGGTTTGACCCCTGTAGGGATGATTTACTAAATTAGCGGAATTTATTTAGTAACACAAATTAACACTTAATTTAGGATCTATTAATATCATGCAATTTGTGAAAAAACATGTAGATTCATGCTTTAAATTTCAAAAATTAAAATCAAAACTTACATTGAGTAATAAATGGAGAATCAGTTGGAGGTTTCTTTACAGCATCAAATCCTCAGCAACACCGGATCTTCTATGCTATATCCCGATCGATCAAACGAAATCCGATTGTGGGATCGAACTTTAGAAGAAATTGGAAGAAGAAAAATATTTTCTTCCCAATTTTGAATAGGGAAAGTCAGCACTCAAGGGGGGAGAGGAGGAAGAGAGAATTCCGAATTTCTAAGGAATTGAATTGTGTGATTTATGAATGACCCAACCCTCCTATTTATAGAAAAATAGGAATCCTAATCACATTAGGATTAATCTATAGAGATAAATACAAAAAGAAAAAAGATTATCTCTTTCCTTTATCTCGCAATTTCGAAAATACCATAGATAAATAGAAGATTCTTTTCTTTTCTTTATTTTATTTATCTTGGTTAAATAAATCTATATAATTATGATAGGATATAATTCAAATAATTATCTCTTACAAAATATCTATGAAGGCCAAAATTAATAATAAATAATTAATAAATCAAATTTATTTAATTAATTATTTTGGTCCAATTTCAATTGGGTTCATTAATCCAATTGGGCTTGAAACTCTCTCTTAAATTAATAAGTCCAACTTAATTAATTCATTTATTAATTACCATTTAAATAAAATATTTTATTTAAACAATTAATAATATTAATATTTTCTCCCGACTAAATATTATCAAATTATATTTAATTATTAATTTCCATTTAAATAATTTTCATTATTTAAATAATTAATAATAAATATTTTAATTATTAATTTACATTAAATAAACTCACTATTTAATTAATAATTTTATTGATAACATTTTATTATTAATTAATTAATTTTAATTATTAATTTCCGTTCAAATAAAATTAATTATTTAAAAAATTAATAATTGTTAATTAATTTCAAATTATTAATTACCATTTAAATATACTCAATATTTAAATAATTAATAATTTATAATTAATAATATTTCATTATTAATTTCATGCTTAAATAAACTCATTATTTAAACAATTAATAATGTTTATATTAATTACCGTTTAAATATACTCAATATTTAAACAATTAATATTGCCTATTTTAAGTAATTCACTTTACTTAAAATTTCCATTTCTTCTACTTGATTTCGCGACTACGTTATTTGGGCTAGCATAGGGACCCGATGGACCTATAGATCATGGGCTTAATAATTAGTCAATTAAGTGATTAACACATAATCAGTTAATTACTTATTATCTAACTATGAATAATTCCACTATAGATTCATAGCTGAACTCCCTTCACTATAGATGAGTTATGTCCATTTAGTTTATCTTTATTTATATCTGTGATATATCCTTCACGTGGAACCCTCATAATTACAGGCGGATAAATTTACCGTTTTGCCCCTGTAATTACCGCTTTATCCTTGTGTTCCCGCTGATTCTCCAATGAACTTTATCTTAGTCGAACTAGAGATAAGATACTTCTGTGATCTATAGAAGTCGTGACGTCACTTGTTCATGTCTCGAATCAGTACATCAAAGGAGTTTCCTAAAGTTCCTAAAATGTTTAGGTATCGCACTGATACCGTTTATTTATAGGAAAGTTATGAATTCCATCTCGTGAAAATGAGTTCCCAGCTACTTATCTAGTCATGTTCCCAAAACAGGAGTGTATTGAGCGTTCTTACGATCGCTCTCAACTATGTGAATCAAAGAACATAACTCCACAAATAGGAGTCCGCATTTCACTCAGGATTGAGATCTATCACGGTTGATAAACTTAGTTTGATATTCGATTATTTCTCGTAAACGGTACTAAGGAGAAATTTGATCGAACATCGTGGTCCTGTCTTATACAATCAACATTGCATATGATACTTCCATTTCATGTCTCCCACATGAATGATCAAGGATTCGATCATTTGTCTATAAACAAAATGCGAAGCTATCAACAATGTTACCAGGATAAGGTTCCCAAACGTTATCCGTTTCATCGTAGACATGTTTAAGTTACTCATCTCGACTTTAATCCTCTTGTATGACTCACATACTAAGTCGTGATTTCATAAGAGTAACTTAGGGTTTACTATTTGAATGTTTGATATTTATATATTTCCATATATTCCTAATATCATTAATTGAATCAATCTAGATAATATAAAGAACTTATGTTTATTTATTTAATTTATTCTTAATAAATTATTATTATTAAATAATTACAAGTTCTAGGACACCATTCCTAACAACCCCAACTTTCAAGGTTTGTGTGCTCAGCCAGCTACTCCTACTCCTTCTCCTCCTGGCAATTACTATCCTCATAACAACTTTGCACCACTGCCAATGCCAGTTGCTCCTCAGCAAATGCAGGCTCAGTTAGCCTCGTATATGGCAACTCTAAATTCTGTAAATGATGAACACTGGTTTTCAGATTCTGGTGCAACAAACCATATCACAGCAGATCTTCAGAATTTGAATCTGAGAAATGAATATCAAGGTAAGGATACGATACATATGGGAAATGGTTATCCTGTTTCAATTCATCACATTGGAGAATCTATCTTTCCTTCCAAAATTAAAACTAAATCCTTAGTTCTTACTAATCTACTTCATGTACCTTCTATTACCAAAAACCTTATTAGTGTTTCCACTTTTGCAAAAGATAATAATGTCTTTTTTGAATTTCATTCTGACTTCTGTCTTGTCAAAGATTAGGCTACCAAGGAGGTTCTAATGCACGGGACTCTTAAAGGAGGGCTCTATGCATTTCATCCTTCTTCTGTTCCAATTAAAAAGTCTTTACAGCAACCAAGTGTAAGTGGTCAGTCTGTTAATAAGGAAGCATTTGTTTTGCATTCCACCAATTTTTCTAATTCCTCTAAATCTGCTATGCCTTTAAATTCTTTGTTTAGTCTATGGCATTGTCGTCTAGGTCATTCTTCTGTTAGAACAACTAAATTTGTTCTGGACTCATGTAATATCTCTGTTTCTAATAAAAATGCTGTTGATTTTCGCACTGCTTGCTGTCTAGGAAAAGCACATAAGCTTCCTTTTCCTATTTCATCCATTCAGTATACTAAACCTTTGCAATTAGTATATTCTGATGTTTGGGACCCTTCTCCTTTGCTTTCTTTTGGAAAATATAGGTATTACATTCACTTCATTGATGCTTATTCAAGGTTGGGTATATCCAATGCAACAAAAATCAGAGTCATTAACTTTTTTTTTACATTTTAAGAAACTTGCTGAACTTCAATTAGGTTACAAACTAAAGGATCTTCAATCTGATTGGGGTGGGGAATATAGGGTGTTTTTTAAATTCTGTCTAGATAATGGAATAATACACAGAAACTCTTGTCCTCATACTCATGAACAAAATGGCCTTGCTGAAAGAAAATATAGACACATTGTTGAAATGGCTCTTACTCTCCTAGAAAATGCTCAAATGCCTTTAGTGTACTTGGATGAGGCTGTTCTTACTAGTGTCTTTGTTATTAATAGGCTGCCCTCTCTTGTTATTGCTGGAAAGACTCCCTTGGAACTTCTATTTCACATCAAACCTGACTATAAAATGCTTAAAGTCTTTGGTTGTTCCTGGTTTCCAAACATGAGACCTTATAACAAACATAAATTTGATTTCAAATCTAAACAATGCTTATTTGAAAAATGCTTATTAAGATCTCTAATCTCCTTTCTGTGATTCACTTGTTTGAAAAAATGTCCGGACTGAATTTTAATCTTGAAAAGTCCTTCCTCGCTGGGGTCAATCTGAATATGGGTGAGTGTTCTATTGCTGCTTCCTGGCTAAATTGTAAGGTTTCTACTCTCCCTCTCTCTTATTTGGGGCTTCCTCTTGGGGGTAACCCCCGACTAAGAAGTTTTTGGGAGCCTGTTATGGAACGTATTCAAAGAAGACTCTGTAAATGGAAGAAGCTGGTTGTGTCTAAAGGAGGGAGGTTAACACTCGTTTAATCTGTGCTTAGTTGTATGCCGACCTACTACCTTTCGATTTTCTCTATTCCGAAGGGCTTTGCCAAGGAGATCGAAAAAATCTTGCGTAATTTCTTTTGGAAAGGCACTGAGGGGAATGGGGGCTCCAACCTTATTAAATGGGAAGAGGTGGCCAATCTATTGGTGTGTGGGGGCCTTGCTTTTGGGAATATCGTAAATCGCAACATTTCTCTTCTCTTGAAATGGCTTTGGAGATTTCCGAAGGAGGATGGGTCTTTGTGGCACAAGGTGATTGTTGCATTACATGGAGATTGTGCTTTAGGCTGGAGAGTGCGCACTAATAATTATTGCTCTAACCGTAGCCTTTGGAAAAATATCGCGAACTTTGATGGGCTCATGAATGCTTTTACGTCATGTGCTGTGGGGAATGGTACAATGATTTCTTTTTGGGATCATCCGTGGATCACAAATTCTCCTCTTAGTGCTGTTTTTCCCAGACTTCATAGACTGTCAAGTTCTAAGGAGAGTTCGGTTGCTGAGGTTTGGGATTCTAATGCTAATTTTTGGAATTTGCTGTTTTGGAGGAACTTAAAGGATGAGGAAGTGGATGAGTTTGTTTGTTTCCTGTCCACTTTGAATGGTGGTGTTATAGGTAATTCTCCGGATTTGAGGCTGTGGAAAGGGGTAGGCAATGATTTCTCTTGCAAAAATGCTATGTTGTCCCTTTCTTCTAACAATTATGCCTTCCCAGAAGACCTCTATAAATCTCTTTGGTGCGCAATGTGTTAAATGTATATATAAATTTATATATGTAATTGTAATTATATATATATATATATATATAAAGTTGATAGCTTTTGACTCCCCTACCATTGCCTGCAGCTTGTGTCTTCAATTTGATTTAGTTTTTATCCTAAATCCATGTGAGCCTGACCATTTTAATTTGACTTTCCTTTATTTATATATATATACATATATATTAAAACTATAATATCAATTTTGATTTGAATTTCCCCACTACCAACCACTCTAGTCTTTTTAGGCCGGAGCGATTTGCGTCATGCCGTAATTTAGTTATTTAATTTTAGATGTTAGTTTTAGTCTTAAATGTGTCACAACGTCGTTGCGACTCGGAGCGGCCGACATCCTATGTATTAGGTCTCTTATGTAAAAATAAAGTGGGAAGTCGCCATCAATCATATTAGGGTGTGATTGATCACCAAATTGATTTAAAATAAAAACGGTTTACGAAAACCAGATTAGGTTCGGGAGTCATTTGTGTGTAGGGAAGGTATTAGCACCCTACAACACCCGTTTAAAACGGTTACCACATTTTATTTTATATTATCCTAATTAGTAATGATCCTTATTTAAATAATTTTAAAATATTGATTTTAATTTGTGAAAACAAATGTTCCATTTAATCATTTCTTAACTTCAAGAATGAAGTAAGAATTGAGATTACAATGGATGGGGTTATGACCATTAATTGAACAATATTGGAATTAGAAAATTCCTCACCTAAAGAAATTGAGAGTTTTTACATCCCCAAAATCCCATCATAGGAATTGTATTTATATTTTAAAATATTTTTATTTTTTTATTTAAAATACTTTCTTTTACTTTTAAATTAATATTTAAAATACTCTCATTTTATTTTTGAAATAATATTTAAATTTATTTAAAATACTTTCTTTTAAAAAAAATATATGTAATGTTGTTTATTTCATAAGAATTTTTCTAAAATATATATTTTTTTTAGGGTTTTCGTAGACTTATATAAAAAAAAAAATCGATAAGCACATTACGCAGTCTTCACAAACGTGATGATTTCCACGTACCTATCGAGATTTCAACAAACATGTTATTTTACTCTTATAATAATAATAATAATAATAATAAGATCCATTTATTTTATTTTTTTTAAAAAAAATGAGGAACCAAATTAAAAAAAAAACCAAATTTATTAGGTTGATAAACTGTAATAAACGAAGAAGACATTTAAAAAAATAAAATCCATTGGGGTAATAAACAAAATTTCAAATCAAATAAAAAAATCAAAATCAAAATTTACAATCACATTTATCCTACGATTTATTATTAAAATTGTAAATAGATAAGCAAAACCATCTTCAAATAATGAATAACCAATATATATGGAGTATCATGTAAGAATAATAAGACAAAAAAAAAAAAAATTAAGATTACTAACAGTACAATCATCTAAATAGTAAAGAAAATAAATACAAACACTTGCAAGCATATAAGACAGAATCTCCATCCATGATAAAATTCAATTATCTATATATATAATAATAGATATTCATAAAGCAAACTCATTAAATGTTGTCAATTACCTAAGTCAAGCGGTGAAGGGAAATTGCAATAAAAGAATTACATAATGAATGAAACAGTAGCACCGGCTTTATCCAATCATTTTGAATTAACTAAATGATAGAGATTAAAAGATTAAAGAAATCGAGAGAGAATGAAACCTTCTTTTTTTTTAGAATGGGTCTAGCCGTTAGTGTCTTCTTTTTCTGCCCCAAATTGTGCAGGTAAAGTAGTCAGATCCTTAGATCGTGAGGTTATGGACGTGGCGACGAAGTATTTCGATGGTGGTGGGAAAGTTAGGAGGTGATGAGGTGAGATCTCCTTACCCTCTATTGATAAAAATGGGTCTTATTTATAGCCAAAAAGGAGAGAAAATAAGGTTAAAATGAAATCAATCACTACCAAAATTTGCTCTCATCAAATCAAAATTAATGACCTTAATTATTCATTCAAATTAGTTTTCTCAAATTTGTGCTAAAAATTAGTGGTCAAATCATTTCCTTCCAAAATTGTTTTTTTTTAATTACACCAAATCAAATCTTCTAATATTTTCACCAAATTTATGACAAATTTCAAAAATTGAATTATTTTAAAAATCATTTTTAAACCTTATTTTTAAAACTATATTATTGGAATAAAATTGAACCAAACTAAAATAATTTTTTAACTGAAACCAAATAGTTAATTTTTGAATAGTGTCGGACGAAAATGGGTGTCTACAGTTTTGCCCCCCTTTGTTCATCCTTTTAGAATTATAAGGTGAACAAAGGTGTAGACATTAATTTGTTCGATACTATTTAAAAATTAATCAAGCATGATAAAAATGATTTGTTTAGTAAAATGTTAAGAGTAAACAAGTTCACTAAAAGTATGCATAACTGGGTTGGATGTCAGGGATTTATGAGAACTTTACAAATGTGAAGTAAAGATGGGGGACAAGGGACAAACAAGTGTCGTTTAGAATGGAGGCCAAAGATAAACAAACGCCTTTTGAATTGGAGGTCAGGGATTGACAAGAACCTTCCAAATGTTGATTGAATACTGGAGATCAGGGATAAACAAGCATCTTCCAGGCTAATGTAAAGATTTGGAGACCAGGGATAAACAAGCATCGTCCAAATTTAGAGGCCAGGGATAAACAAGCACCTTCTAAATGTAGATTGAATACTGGAGATCAAGGATAAACAAGTATCTTCCAGGCTAAAGAAAAGATTGGAGACCAGGGATAAACAAGCGTCATCCAGATTGGAGGCCAGGGATAAACAAGCGCCTTCCAAATGTAGATTTAATACTGGAGATCAGGGATAAACAAGCATCATCCAGATTAAAGTAAAGATTGGAGACCAGGGATAAACAAGCGTCGTCCGGATTGGAGGCCAGGGATAAACAAGCACCTTCCGAATATTGATTCTATGCATGATCAAGGATTATACAAGCATTGTTTGATTGATGATATGAGAGACTTGATTTTATAGTGCAATGACCATTACAAATGTCTTGGTATGATTTGATTTGACCAGAAATAAGGATGTAATTTAAAAATCATGATGAATGATTAAAGATAATCAAGTATTGTTTTATGAAAGAAAGTTTAACCAAATTAGCATTTTAAACTTTGAAATTAAGCTTTCATCCCGACATCCAAATCCCTTTCAATCAAGATCTTAAGGTTGAATCATGAGTATACAAAATAGCTCAGGGATTCAAAGACATCAAAATTTGCCCCAGCATTGATAATTCTGATATTTTGAAGTCCAAAAGATTTCTCATTGTTATGGGTAGAACCAAATTTTCTCTTTGCCCCAGTGTATATAATCTTGACACTTAGTTCGGCTAACTTTGCCTTTGCCCCAGTATTTGATGCTCTAGCAGGACATGAAAAGTTTCAACCTTTGGTATTTGCGTCATTGCTCATGTAATTAGTGCAAGAGATATATATATATTTTTTAAATTCCAATAAGACAATGAATTTGGACTAACATTTCCAATTTTTTTTTTTTAACTTTAGTAATTGGTTTGCTATGTGGTTGATTTTTTTTTTAATTTATTGAATATAACAATCTCAATTGCCCCAGTGTATAAGATCTCAAAAAATTCTAAAGTTCAAGAAAAAATCAAATGTTTAGCAATGTTAATCAATTCGACTATAAAACAGTTTTCATTGTATTTAAAGGTTCTATGCACGTGTGTGTGTGTGTGAACAATCCATCTTATTTGTTATTTTCTTAATTCGATTCAATTTACACAAGATGGGAAATTCATTTGACTTCTAGTAACTCTAAACTTTCTTTTAAAGTTATCCTTCACTCAAACTGAGTAATAAGACACTAGGATCATTAGGACTTAAGAGAAATTCCTTGAAATTTATCACTATTATACTTTTTTTATTTCAAATGGTAAGTCATTGTCAACTTATTATCTTTTTACAGAATTTAATATTAAACATTGCAGTGATAACACTATGAATCTCATCTTTAAAATAAAGATTCTGGGTCATTGAAAATTTTATTATTATTGAAAAAGAAACTGATGCCCATTATTCAAAATTCCTATAGCCTTAGGCATAGCTGATAGGATAAAACATCAAAGCAGAAAAAATATTCTTGCACTAAATTAAATGAACAAATGAACTCATCCCCACTTGTTTTCTTTAAGACAAACGAATCATCAAGTTTTCGTGTCACCTTTATGGTTAGGAAGAGGGTTCATGTTGACATCAGGTGCATCCTTCTCCTTTTCAAAACTCAACCATCCTGCCTTCATTAATGCTTGAACTTTTTTCTTGAATGTATAACAATTTTCAGTTGAATGTCCAATCCCTCCACCATGATAATCACATCGTAAATTTGGATTGTACCATTTTGGGTAAGGTGGCTTTACAGGTTCTAGAGGTTCTGGTACCACTTGATGCTGCTCAATTAACTGTGGTAAAAGTTCAGTGTATGACAGAGGAATAGGATCAAAAGAAACATGTTGTTGATTATTCCTCGGATTTCTTTGATTTTGAGCTCCTTGATACGTATTCTGAGGGTAATTATCTTGTCCTGACCCGGTCCTTGGAGCAGACTGAGGTGTGTGAAAGCCCTTGTTTACGTTGTTGACATGATGATAATGTGGTGCAACAGACTTATCAAACGTCGACCTATGAGTGTGGCCAACATGGTGAACATCCTCCTCTTTCTTCTTAAAAGTGAAATTCTTCTTTGAAATTGAGTCGACTGCAATATTAGAAATTTTTCCATGTTTCACTCCATAATCAATCCTCTCTCCCATCATAATGATATCTGAGAAGTTAGTAGAAGCATTCCCAATCATTCGATCATAATAGGGTGATCGAAGGGTATTGATGAACATCGCTGCTGCCTCTTTATCTGTTAAAGGAGGTTGGACTTCAGCAGCTGTTTCTCTCCATCTTTGAGCATACTCTTTGAAAGTTTCTATACTCTTCTTTTCCATTTGTTGGAGATCAAAACGGTCAGGTGCCACATCAAGATTGTGCTTGTATTGTTTTAAGAATAGATCTGCAAGATCTTTCCACTTGTTCACCTGATTACCATCTAATCGCATATACCAGTAGCGATGCGACTCCCGATAAACTATCTTGAAAATAGTGCATCAATAATTTTTCATCGTTTATGTTTGCGACCATCTTTCATAGTACATCACTAGATGATTTCTTGGACAAGATGTCCCATCATATTTTTCAAAATCAGGCACTTTGAATTTTGGCGGAATTATTACATCTGATATTAAACAAAGCTGGCTTGCATCGATGTTCCCAAATACATCGATTCTTTCTATGGCTTTGACTCTTTCTTCCAAATATTCTAGTTTTCCTTTCGCTAAATGGTCCTCCTCTTTCTCAAAGGTGTTAGTCTTATTGCCAAGATAGTGAGTATAAGTTTGATCTTTGGCATGTTGAACTTGATGTGATGATTGGTTGATAACAACCCTTTCTCCAGTATGGGTCATTGGGTTTGGATAAAGTAATCCATTATGAGCCTCAGGGTTAAAACCAGGTGGTACGTCGTTTGAAGAGGATTCTTGAGCAGCATTATTTAACTGTGAGGTTTCAACTGCTGACTTTCCCTTGTGTAAAGCTGTGAATAGTTCTATAACTTGTGACATCTGCTCTTTTAAAGTATCCACATCTTTCTCAACCCTTTGAACTAAAGAAGTTTCTTGCTCACTCATGATTCTAACTTGTGCTCTTGTTCGATAAGGATGTTGATGTTGAGTTGGGTGATCAATTTTTTATTGTAAAACCTTCAATTTGTATTTTAAAAGGAAAATAAATAAATTTTATTATAAATAAGAAAAAAGACAAGCATGACTATTGCAGTGAAATTTACAAAATGCAGAATGTACCAATTTTTTTTAATGCGTGTGAAATATTTTCATGTATGAAAAATGAATATGTAATAATATTTTTTTTAAAGATAAAAGTGTAAAAAAAAAAAAAAAGTAATGATAAACATGAATATGTTAGAAAAAATTTAAAAAAAATGATTTGTAATTTTTTTTTAAATGGATGAATAATGACATAAAATGTAAGAGAAAATGATAATAATTAGAAAAGGGGAACCTAAACAATATATTGGCTTAACGTAATCATGAGTGTTAATTTAAGGTTCTAAATCACTTAAAAGGATAAAGGTTCCCAAATTACCCATAATACTATTTCAAATTGAAATTGTGAATGGATAACTTGAGCGAGGAATTTCATACCGCCTGCACGGGAGTCGAAACTCCACGAAGGCAACAGATACTCAGTCCTCGATCTAACCTTACAAGGTAGAGCCCGGGTAGGAGGCTCGTGAATAAGTGTGTGAAATGCATGATTAATATGTAACAAATAAAAATTGAATATTGTAAGCAAAGTACTATAAACATGATAAGCTAAGAAAAATAAAATAAGTCAATTAATGTGTTTAATAAGTGAAATGGACCAAAATAAAATAAGAAGGATAATATAAAATTAAAATAAATGACTTGACTCTCTCAAGTGTCCCCAGTGAAGTCGCCAAGCTGTCACAACGTTGTTGCGACTCGGAGCGGCCGACATCCTATGTATTAGGTCTCTTATGTAAAAATAAAGTGGGAAGTCGCCATCAATCATATTAGGGTGTGATTGATCACCAAATTGATTTAAAATAAAAACGGTTTACGAAAACCAGATTAGGTTCGGGAGTCATTTGTGTGTAGGGAAGGTATTAGCACCCTACAACACCCGTTTAAAACGGTTACCACATTTTATTTTATATTATCCTAATTAGTAATGATCCTTATTTAAATAATTTTAAAATATTGATTTTAATTTGTGAAAACAAATGTTCCATTTAATCATTTCTTAACTTCAAGAATGAAGTAAGAATTGAGATTACAATGGATGGGGTTATGACCATTAATTGAACAATATTGGAATTAGAAAATTCCTCACCTAAAGAAATTGAGAGTTTTTACATCCCCAAAATCCCATCATAGGAATTGTATTTATATTTTAAAATATTTTTATTTTTTTATTTAAAATACTTTCTTTTACTTTTAAATTAATATTTAAAATACTCTCATTTTATTTTTGAAATAATATTTAAATTTATTTAAAATACTTTCTTTTAAAAAAAATATATGTAATGTTGTTTATTTCATAAGAATTTTTCTAAAATATATATTTTTTTTAGGGTTTTCGTAGACTTATATAAAAAAAAATCGATAAGCACATTACGCAGTCTTCACAAACGTGATGATTTCCACGTACCTATCGAGATTTCAACAAACATGTTATTTTACTCTTATAATAATAATAATAATAATAATAATAATAATAATAAGATCCATTTATTTTATTTTTTTAAAAAAAAATGAGGAACCAAATTAAAAAAAAAACCAAATTTATTAGGTTGATAAACTGTAATAAACGAAGAAGACATTTAAAAAAATAAAATCCATTGGGGTAATAAATAGAATTTCAAATCAAATAAAAAAATCAAAATCAAAATTTACAATCACATTTATCCTACGATTTATTATTAAAATTGTAAATAGATAAGCAAAACCATCTTCAAATAATGAATAACCAATATATATGGAGTATCATGTAAGAATAATAAGACAAAAAAAAAAAGAAATTAAGATTACTAACAGTACAATCATCTAAATAGTAAAGAAAATAAATACAAACACTTGCAAGCATATAAGACAGAATCTCCATCCATGATAAAATTCAATTATCTATATATATAATAATAGATATTCATAAAGCAAACTCATTAAATGTTGTCAATTACCTAAGTCAAGCGGTGAAGGGAAATTGCAATAAAAGAATTACATAATGAATGAAACAGTAGCACCGGCTTTATCCAATCATTTTGAATTAACTAAATGATAGAGATTAAAAGATTAAAGAAATCGAGAGAGAATGAAACCTTCTTTTTTTTTAGAATGGGTCTAGCCGTTAGTGTCTTCTTTTTCTGCCCCAAATTGTGCAGGTAAAGTAGTCAGATCCTTAGATCGTGAGGTTATGGAAGTGGCGACGAAGTATTTCGATGGTGGTGGGAAAGTTAGGAGGTGATGAGGTGAGATCTCCTTCCCCTCTATTGATAAAAATGGGTCTTATTTATAGCCAAAAAGGAGAGAAAATAAGGTTAAAATGAAATCAATCACTACCAAAATTTGCTCTCATCAAATCAAAATTAATGACCTTAATTATTCATTCAAATTAATTTTCTCAAATTTGTGCTAAAAATTAGTGGTCAAATCATTTCCTTCCAAAATTGTTTTTTTTTAATTACACCAAATCAAATCTTCTAATATTTTCACCAAATTTATGACAAATTTCAAAAATTGAATTATTTTAAAAATCATTTTTAAACCTTATTTTTAAAACTATATTATTGGAATAAAATTGAACCAAACTAAAATAATTTTTTAACTGAAACCAAATAGTTAATTTTTGAATAGTGTCGGACGAAAATGGGTGTCTACAAAATGTGCCTTTAAATTGAATTGTTGTAGGTGGAACGAAAGCGTGATTACCGGAAATTCTATTTGAAAGTATAATTTGAGTATTGAATTGAAAGGTGAGTAAAGAATGGTAAATGAAGGGAAAGTTGGAAATGACCCCAACTCTTTAATTGGTGCATATTGATTGAATTTCATGTTTGATAATGTGCTTGATGTTTGTTATAAATTATGTGCATATTTAAAACTCCATGAAAATTCATTCTAGCTAGTTGTACTTCCATTTTGCTGGGAAGAGCATCTCATCGTTTTTGCTTGCATTTAATTTTGAAAACAAAGGGTTGTCGTGCCCCATATGATTACGATCACTTTCTTTACATTGGACTGTTAGTAAGTATATTAGATTGTAATTATGTTGTTTTGTGATTGAGTTGTTTTATTGTTTGTTTTGGAATGCAACGTAAATGTTAAAGGATGATAAAATTATGGAAGAAAGGATTCTCAATGTACCATAAGGATTGCAAAACGTTATGGTAACATTGAGAAATTCGGCAAGTGTTGCCAAGAATGAACATGAATTGCATGTGTTTGGGAATGTAGGATTGTATTTCTTTCTTGTTGCTACGATCGAAGGGCGTAGTCATTGGTCCCTGGATATAAGTGAGGCTGAGGATGTGTTCGATGTGTTTCGTTCACTAACAAGTTCTTAGGCTAGATATAGGCCGATGTCTTGTTCTATTATTATTGGGCCACGATCTAGGATGTGTTCTTATTTCGATGGACCCAAGCAAGAAAGAATACAACATTCCATTCCATTTTATTGTTTGTTTGGAGTCACCTCAAAGGAGAGGTGACATGTTTGCTCAACGACCTTAAAGAATAAATTAAAAAGGAAAAATTGTTAAATTATGAGTTTTACTTTTCCCAAGTAAAGATTGTCGGTGTTTATAAGTTTTCTTTCGTTTAACATTCTTTTCTCACTAGCTAGTGTAGCTAATGGTGTTTACACCAAAAATATTTCAGGTCTTAGATGAGACTGGGTCTTGATGATTGTTGGCATGGTGATTTCCATTAGTATGTGGATTAGGAGCAGAATTAGCAGAATTGTCATCAGATAAGACAGAATTAACAGAAGCATAAGAATTGGATTTTGTCTTATAGCCTGGTGGATATCCATGAAGTTTGTAGCACTTGTCAATGATATGGTCAGAAATTGAACAATGCGTGCAAATGGGACGATTCTTCTTGTGATATTGTGACTTAGAAACAATAGTTGGTGATTTTGATGAAGTTTGAAGTGCAAAAGTCATAACATCAGAATGAGTAGAAAACAAGATTGTTTGACTAACCTCTGTCTTTCTTTTTGTACAATAAGAGCAAAAGGAATTGGATCCATAAGTAAGATCTAAGACAAAACTTGAGAGTCAAACTCATTCAGACCCATAAGAAAGGTAAGAGTATGCTCCTGTTAATAATATTTGTCCATTTCCTTTAAGCTTCCACAAGAACATTCACACTTAGGGAGAAATTCCAATAATTCTTGTCAAATCGTCTTGAATTTTGTAAAATAGCTACTAACAGAGAGATCACTTTGTGAAATATTCATCAATTCACGCCTTAATTTGAAAATTCGAGGTCCATTAACTTGCTGAAATCTATCCTTAACATCTTCCTAAATTTTCTGAAGCCAAATCAGTATAGAGAAGACTTGCAGAGATTCCTTACTCATCGAGTTGAAAAGCCAGGAAACCACAAAATCATTAATTCGCATCAGAGAAGAAACAATAGTACCTTCAGTTGGACATGAAAGAGTTTCATCAACGAAGCATAATTTCTTCTTCACAGAAAGGGCGAGATTCATGGATCTAGACCATGGGTGACAGTTATCACTAGTAAGTGGTGGAGAAACTAGAACCGTAGAAGAACCATTAGAATGATGTAGTAAATAAAGATTCGAGTTATCGGAGGCTTGATTAGCAGGGGAATGTATTGAAGGAGGAGAAGTATTACAGCTAAGAAAGAGAAGAAGCTTGAAAGTGTAATCTTTATTAATGAAGACTATTACACATATATATAATCATGTACAACTTGCTAACTAACTCTCCAACTACATTAGTTATATCTTAACTAACTATTCTAACACTCCCCCTCAAGATGGACAATGAAGATTAAGAATAGCCATATTGGATAGAAGATTACAAAAAGGAGAAATAGCTAAGGCCCTGTTTGGTATGCAATCTGAAAAGCAGAATTTGAATTTAGTGGATTCTAATGAATTCAGAGTTGTATTCTATGAATTTATTGGTTCTGAAACTGTGTTTGGTAACAGATCCAGAATTTATAATTGAGATTCAGAAATTTGAAATATGTGTTTGGTTGGTTACTCAAAAAATTTAAAATCAGATTGTGAATCAGAATATGTGTTTAGATCATAATCCAAATTTTGGGTGACCCACTCATAAAAATAATACTTCCAACTTTAAATCATTCATTTTTAAGTTTGAAAAAACTAATAATTCATAACTTATAAATTAGAAACATCTTTATCCGCATCAACTATAACTATTCTCATTCTTAGGATAAATTTTTCTTTTAAAAAAAGTTATAATAATGATAATAGAAGCATTGCAAGTCTATCAAATAAACTCTTTAGATTAAAACAACTCAATTTTTTCCTAAAGGAGAACTATACAAGACACAATGAGATCCATTCTAAAATTCATAAGAACCTAGTGCAACCAAAGAGAGAATTTCTCAATAAAAGAGAATCTGAAAAAATATTTTCACACTAAATGGAGAGACCATTTGGGCATTGAAAACCTTCAATAGCGTTATTCAAATAGTACTACATACATTAGTAAACAAGAAGCAGAGAAAAATGAGAGCAACAACCTCCAAAACATACATATATATATATATATATATATATATATATATATATATTATTTTATTTTTTATATTTAAATTAATCTTATATATAATTATAAAAACAAAGTATAAATAAAAAATAGGATATAATGAAAAAATAAAGTTTAAGTTTAAAAAGTTAAAAATCAGCTTAAAAACATGCAATTAAAAATTTAATTAAATAAATAAAAGCTAGAACGGACCGGGTCAACCTCGAAAAACGGGCCCGACCAGACCCAAATCTGCAAAATGGGCCCGACTCGTATTTTTATCTCATGTGTTGAAACCTGTGGATTAAATTATATGGGTGAGGTCAATCTGTGTTTTTCAGGTTTTGAGTTGGATATTTTGGATTCTTGTTTTAGTTGAATTCATTTTTTAGCCTAAAAAAGAAATTGAATCCAAATTGCTTTTTTCTGGATTGTAAACCAAACACAAAACAACGCAGATTCTTTTTATTCATTCAATCCAGATTCATAAAACTGAATCTGGATTGCATACCAAACAGGGCCTAAAGCTTTTGTAAAAATATCAGCAAGTTGATGATGAGTGTGGACTGGTAGAAGCTTGACAATGCCAAGAAGAAGCTTCTCACGTACAAAGTGACAATCAAGCTCTATGTGCTTTGTCATCTCATGAAAAATAGGATTATAAACAATATGAATGGATGATTGATTGTCACAAAATAACAGAGCTGGCTGGAAAGGAATAAGAAAACAATCAAGAAGATGTTGAATCCAAATTATTTCACAAACTGTAGCAGCAAGAGCTCTGTACTCTGCCTCAGCCGATGATCTAGAAATAGTAGATTGCTTCTTTGACTTCCAAGAAATAAGATAATCATCAATAAAAACACAAAAGCCAATAGTAGATTTACGAGAATCATGGCAAGAGCCCCAGTCAGCATCTGAAAAGGCTCTAACTTGTAAAGAAGAAGTAGAAGATAAAAGAATGTATTGTCCAGGACATGATTTGAGATACTGAAGCAAGTAATAAGCTGCATCCATATGAGAAGATTGAGGTTGAGCAACAAACCAACTTAGCTGATATAAAGTAAAGGCAATGTCTGGTCGAGTAATTGTGAGATACAAAAGACGACCAATAAGCCTCCTAAAAACAGAGGGATCAGCCAAAAGATCACCATCAGAAGCAGTAAGATGAAGTTTCGGGTCCATGGGTAGGGAACAAGGTTTTGAAGCCAACAAGCCACAATCATCAATAATTTGTAAAGCATAATGTCTTTGAGTCAATGAAATGCCAGAGGATGAACGAGCTATCTCGAAGCCAAGGAAATATTTGGGAACACCAAGATCCTTAAGCTTGAAATGAGAATGTAAGAGGTGTTTAACATCATCAATAGCTTTGGAATTAGGGCCGACAATTAGTATGTCATCGACATAGACAAGAAGAGCAACAAAAGAATCTCCAGTACCCTTTGGAAAAAGAGAATAATCTGCCTTGGACTGTTTGAAACCACTGGATAATAAAGCAGTAGAAAATTTTGAGAACCGTTGTCTGGAAGCCTGCTTTAAACCGTAAATGGATTTATTAAGTTTGCAAATAAGTTGCTCCCCCTCTCGAGGAACAACATCAACCTTATACCCAAGAGGCAAATCCATATAAACTTCCTCAAATAAATCACCATTCAAGAAAGCATTGTTGACATCCATTTGAGCCAAAGACTAATTTTTGATAACAACAAAGGCTAGAAAAATTTAACAGTGACAAGCTTGGTAACAGGAGAAAAAGTGTCAAAAAAATCAATGCCCTCTTGCTGTGTATAACCTTTTGCAACTAAACGGGCCTTATATCTCTCAATGCTACCATCAGAAGGAAATTTAATCTTATATACCCATTTAGAACCAATAGAATGTTGGGACTTGGGTAAAGAACCAATAGAATGTTGCCCAAGTATGAGTAGATTCCATAGCATCCAACTCAGCCTTCATGGCAGTTCTCCAATGATCAAACAAGACTGCTTGATGATAGAATAAAGGTTCAAAATGAGTGGAAACTTGCATAAGGAATGAGCATGGGATTTGGTAAAAGCAGAATAAGAAAGATAATTTTGTAAAGGCCGATAAGTGGTAGAAGATTGAGGAAATGAAGAAGGAGGGATGAGGTTAGAATGGTATTACTGAAGATAAGATGGAGGTTTGGATGATCTATTTGATTTCTGAATAGGGATGATCTCAGGTGATGAAATAGGAACAAGAGGAAAAGAAGCATCCTGAGAAGAGGAAGAAGAAAGTAAAGAAGAATCAAGAAAGTGGCTGAGAAGTAGCCATAGTTGTTTCCAAAGCATGTTGAGAAATGTGGATAGGATTAATAATGGAAGGATTGATTGAAGGATAATGAAGGTTTATGTCAAAAGAAATAGGAAGAACTAAGTCTTGAAATGAATCAAGAGTAGAAGAAGAAGTTGTAATGGTATGAAAAGGAAAGGATGTTTCATGAAAGACAACATCTCTGGAAACAAAAAAATGTTTTGAAAACAATGTCATAGAGCTTATACCCTTTCATTCCAGGAGGATAGCCCGCAAAAATACAAGCTTTGGTTCGAGGTTGAAATTTTGTCCTTTGAGAATGAAGAGTAGATACAAAACACAAGGAACCAAAAACCTTAAACAAAGAATAATCAACCTCAGTCTTAAAAAGTAACTGAAAAGAATATTGGTTTTGAAGAAAGGGAGAAGAAAGTCTATTAATGATATAAGTGGCAGCTAAAATGCATTCACCCCAAAAGGAAATAGGCCTCCGAGACTGAAAATACAAAGCTTTAGCAGTATTAAGGAGATGCTGATGCTTTCTTTCTACTACTGAATTCTGCTTAGGACGTTCAACAGAAAAGAATTGATGTAAGACCCCTTTTAAAAGAAAGAAATCAGTAAAACGTAATTCAGGTGCATTATCAGATCTGAAACACTTAAATAGTCTTGCCAAACTAATGTTCAATAAGAGCAAAAAACTGTGGAATAATAGTAAGTGGTTCAGATTTATGTTTCATCATAAAAACCCAAGTAAAACGGCTGTAATCATCAACTATAGTAAGAAAAAATCTGTGTCTAGAATGAGTAGGCTTATGATATGGTCCCCATACGTCATAGTGAATCAAATAAAAAATCATAGGTGATTTATTATTATGTGCAGGAAAAGAAAGACGCCTTTGCTTAGCAAGAGGAGAACACGAATCAGCAGAAAAAGAACCAACAGACTGTAATTGAGGACTTAACAAGCTGAAAATTCTGGGTGATAAATGTCCCAAACGAAAATGCCATGTTTGAGGATTCACCTTATTCGAAACAGAATTGCAGAAAAACTTACAAGAAGCATTAAAATCCAAGTCTAAAATGTATAAACCTTGCACCCGCTTAATACTGCCAATCATCTTCAAAGTGGATTGCTCCTGAATGGAACAATGAGTACGATAGAATTGGACAAATAGGTCTGATGCATTAGTGAGAGAACTCACAGAAATAATATTGAAGGCAAAGGATGGCACATAAAGAACATCTTTCAAGATGATTTTTTCTTGAAGAATAACATCGCCAATGTGAGTAACAGGGATTTGTGCATTGGTAGGAAAAACAATATAAGAATTCTAAACGGGCTTCAAAGAAGAAAAAGCAGAATATATAGAACATATATGACTTGTTACTCCAGAATCCATGATCCAAGTGTTTTGTAAAACAGTGTCAGTTGTCTTAATGAAAGAAAGACAAATACCTGAAGCTGAAGTGCCCGCAGTAGAAGAATCATGTGGAATCTTAGCAACCTCTAAATGTGTAGACAACATGGACAGAAGTTGTTGACATTGGCTGGAATTCAGAGATTGCATAAAATTGCTAGCAATTGTTGTAGAATTGGACATCGGAATAACTAGTGAAGCTTGAATAGAAGCAGCAGTATGAACAACAGGTGGAAGAATAGAAGTGGAAACCTGATTAGTACGAGATTTAGTTTTATAGCTCGGAGGATATCCGTGAAGTTTATAGAAAAATTTTCCATTGTATGACCAAGAATTCCGCAATGAGTACAAGTAGGGCGATCCTCGCTGCTTAGAAAAATTAGATTGATGCTTCGAATTTTGTGCAAAAGAAAAGGCCATGGATTCAGTGGGAGCATGAGATTGAATTGATCGTTGTTGTTCCTCCTGAGCAATTAACCCAAAAGCCTTGCTGATAGGAGGAATAGATTCCATGAATAGGATTTGAGAGCGAATTTGTGCAAATGATTCATTCAATCCAATGAGAAATGTCCTAACATACTCAGTATGATAAAACGCCGCTAGAGATTGATGACCTTCACAACAAAAACTTTCACATGTACAACCAGGTCTGAAATTCATCAGTTCATCCCAAAGAGTCTTAATCTTGGTGAAATAAGCACTCACTGATAATTGTCCTTGGCCTAAATTCATCAATTCCCTTCAAATCAGAAAAAATTGAGGTCCATTCTCTGGAGAAAAACGATCATGGAGATCAAGCCAAACTTCTCGAGTAGATTTGGAGTAAATCACACTACCAGAAATCTCCTTAATAGAAGAATTAGCTAACCATCAAATAACCATATGATTGTTTCGAATCCATGCATTATACAAAGGATTAGTAACAGAAGGTTTGGTAATGGTGCCATCGATAAATTCGAGCTTAATTTTCACAAAAAGCGCCATCATCATATCGATTGACTCCAAGAACTATAATTTTCTCCAGTGAGGAGATGAAAAACAAGGACCAATCCATTATTATCATTGTGATGAAAATAATAGGGATTAGAACGCTCATCATTCGGAGGAACTTGAAATGGAGAAGGAGAAGCAGATTGATTCGCAGGAACGGAAGAAGGAGAAGCATCCTCAGAGGTCTACGATGAGAGCTTTGATGAAGTCGCCATTTTTGAAAGAGAAGAAAATGGTAGAAAATGAAATCACGGATCAAAAAAGGAAAGCGGTGGAAAACAAAATGCAAGAAGAAGACACGTGGAAAGAGAAAAAAAATTAATACTCTAATACCATATTACAGCTAAGAGAGAAAAGAAGCTGAAAGTATAATCTTTATTAATGAAGACTATTACACATATACATAATCATGTACAACTTGCTAACTAACTCTCCAACTACATTGGTTATATCTTAACTAACTATTCTAACAAGAAGGATTCATCGTCGAAGTCTTGCTTGTAGCCATGGATGCTCAAGAACAAGGGACGAAGAATCAAAGAATCTGGAGCTTTGAGTGGAAGAATCGAGATAAAAGTTTCTTTTTATTCTCACAAATCAGCTATTACATTGACACATGTCTATATATATATAAATGTCATGGTTGCAACTAATTAATAAATGAACCAACTTGCATTTTTAGCATTTATATTCTACTAAAAGGAAGAAATTTGAATCTCATCTATTATTATAGAAATGAGTAAAGTATATATATATATACAGGGGCTAACCAATTGACAAATAACTAACTAAATAAAATGTAACAAGCTAGAATAAATACATTTAGTTGTGTAATACTCCCCCTCAAGGTGGATTGTGTAAATTAAGCACATTCATCTTGGATAATAGATGTTGTAGTTGAACAGCAGCAAGTGGCTTTGTAAAAGCATCCACCAATTGATGAGATGAATGAATTGGTAGTAATTTGAGAGTGGAGTCCTGAATTTAATCTCGTACAAAATGACAATCAATCTCTATGTGTTTTGTACTCTCGTGAAAGGATGGATTCTTTGCAATATGTACAGCAGCTTCATTATCACAATATAAAACAATTGGAGCAGACAAGACTTTGAAATCAATTAACAATTGTTTTAACCATAATACTTCACTAACAAGCATTTCCAAAGCCTGATATTCAGCCTCCGCTAAAGAGCGAGACACCATTCGCTGCTTTTTAGACTTCCATCAAATCAAGGAGTCTCCCAAAAATATACAAAAGCCAGTATTAGAACGCCGAGTGTCAAAACAAGAGCCCCATTCGGCATCAGAAAAACCACGAAGATGTAATAAAGACGTGGCAGAGAAAAATAAGCCTCGACCAGGAGTAGACTTCAGATAATGCAACAAATGAGTAGCTGCAGCCAAATGTGGCTGCCTAGGAGTAGAAACAAATTGACTTAAATGATGGACTGCATATGTAATATTGGGTCAAGTAACAGTCAAGTATAATAGTCTTCCAATTAGTCTTTGATAAGCTGAAGCATCATCTAATAATTCACTATTATCCTTAGAAAGCTTAATAGAAGGATCCATTGGAAAAAGAAAAGGTTTGGCAGGCAAAAGACCTGAATCAGCAAGTAATTGTAATGTATAATTCCTTTGTGAAAGACAAATACCCTTAGAAGATCTTGCAATACCTCAAGTCCTAAGAAATACTTCAAGGAACCTAAATCCTTGAGTTTAAATTGAGTATGAAGAAACACTTTCAAGTCAGAAATTGCAGCAGTATTAGGACTTGCAAGAATGATATCATCAACATACACTAGTAATGCAATGAAGTTAGAAGCATTGCCCTTAGTAAAAAGTGAATAATCTGACCTTGATTGTTCAAAACCATGAAGAAAAAAGACTTGAGTAAACTTAGAAAACCATTGCCTTGATACTTGTTTTAGCCCATAAATGGACTTGTGTAGTCTACAAACAAGTTTCTCACCAACATTTGGTGTGACAGTATGCATATAGCCCATAGGTAAATCCATATACACCTCCTCAAATAAGTCCCCATTCAAAAAAGCATTATTAACATCAAGTTGGACCAAATTCCATTGATTAATGGCTGCAAGGGCAAGCAAGGTCTTTACTGTAACCAACTTAGCAACAGGAGAAAAGGTATAAAAAAAATCCAACCTTTCATGTTGAGTGTACCCCTTAGCTACTAGACGTGCCTTATATCTCTCAATGCTACCATCAGATTTGAACTTGATCTTATAAACCCACTTTGAGCAAATTGAGTGCTTATCTTTGAGAAGAGAAACTATAGACCAAGTATTAGTTGCTGCCATTGCATCTAATTCTGCCTTAATAGCCTCTTTTCAATGATCGTATTTCACAACTTGATGAAAAAATTGTGGCTCAAAATGAGATGAAACATGCATAAGAAAATATGCATGAGGAGAAGAGAGTTTATTATAAGTGAATGAGGACTACAAAGGATAACAAGAAGCAGAAAAGGAAGAATCAGTATTTTGTTTTATCAAATTACAATGGAAATCCTGTAGATAAGAAGGTGGGTGAACAGTTATAGTGCTCTTTCTGACTGGAGGTTCTGAAACAATATTAGAAACCTTTGGAATTATAGGAATTGAACCTATTGTGGGACCTATTAACTCTGAAATTGGTAATGAAGCATGTTGGGAAAGTAGTAAAGAATCATGCTGTGGAGAATTAGTGTTTGAAATGTCCTTGTCAGGAGAAGAATGCTGAACAAAATTTTTTTAGCAAATGATGTTGAACAAAATTAGGTAAAACTAGATCAGGAAAAGGATCTATGGAAATGGAAAAAGAAGGAAGAGAATGAAATGAAAAAACATTCTAATGAAATACAACATCTCTGGAAATAGAAATTGTTTTTTTTTTGTTTATATCATATAATATGTAGCCTTTTATTCCAGTGAGATACCCTAAGAAAACACATGTTTTAGCTCTAGGTTGAAACTTATTTCTGTGAGATGTTAGTGTAGAAGAGAAACAAAGACATCCAAAAACTCTTAAGCAGGAATAATCAATATTCTTTTGAAATAGAATTTGAAAAGGGGTAGAGTACTTTTAGAAGTTTGGTAGGAGTCTTATTAATGAGATAGGGCAGCAGTTAGCACACAATGTCCCCAAAAAACTAATGGAATACGAGATTGAAAAAATAAGGCTCGGGCCACATTAAGTAAATGTTGATGCTTTCTCTCGACAACTGAATTCTGTTGTGGTCGTTCTACACAAGAAAATTGATGAACTACACCTTTGCTCTCAAAAAATTCAGTGAACTTTAATTTAGGGGCATTGTCAGATAGGAAATTCTTAATAGTCTTACTAAATTGGGTTTCAATAAAGGCAAGAAACTTTGGTATTAAAGGGTGAATTACCTCAGACTTATGTTTTAGCAAAAAAATCCAAGTATATCTACTTTGAAATCATCCACAAGTGTTAAGAAGAATCTATGACCTTTATGAGTTGGCATATGATATGGTCCCCAAATATCACAATGCACAAGATCAAATATAGTAGAAGACATGTGATGATTTGAAACAAAAGACAACCTTCTTTGTTTGGCCAATGGGCAAATGTAACATACATCATTATTCTCAGTAGAAAAAAAACAATTGAGTCTTTAAGGAATGCAAAACATCAATAGATAAATGGCCTAACCTATCATGCCATAGTTGAGCACTCACATTATTCATTATAGTATTACATGAGGGCATATATGATGGCTGATAGTTTTTGCATAGAATGTATAAACCAGACTGTTTTTCACCCTGTCAATCTTCCTGTAGGTGGAAAGATCCTGGATTTCACAAAAATTTCCATAAAATAATAATGTCATATTGGACTGTTTAAGAAGGGAACTGAGAGATAGGAGATTGAAATTGAATGATGGCACATATAGAACATTCCTTAAACAAATATATTGACTTAATTGAATAGTGCCCATAAACGCAACAGGAATTCTCTCCATATTAGGCAAAGTAACAAAGTAATTGTTGACTAGTTCTAAATGCTGAAATATAGATTTCCTGCAGCAAATATGACTAGATGCTCCAGAGTCAATGATCCATTCAGAAAATGAAGTTAGAACATAATTTTCATAACAATTCAAAAGAATACCTGAATAGGGTGAAATATTAGAAGAAGCCAGACCAGAGGTAGAACACTTCGAATTCTCCATTTGAGAATGCAAAACACCAATTAGTTGCAGACAATGAGTAGAATTCAGAGACTGCACAAGACTGTTTGGGGAAGATTCATTAAACTAAGATTGAACATGGTTCACTGTAGCAGGTGGAAAAACAGGGTTCATTTTTGGAACAGAGTAATGGCCAGAAGAAGGATGAGCATAATGAGCCATATTGTTTGAATTATAAGCATTTGGATGAGGGTAAGGTATATGGGAATGTGGTTGGGAAAAAGGCCTATCATTCTGGCGATTTTTAGGCTTATATCCAAGAGGATACCCATGTAATTTGTAACACCTCTCTATAGTATGCCCTGTATAGTTACAATGAGTACAAATAGGCTTTTCCTTTTTCTGAAAATTCTGTCTTGGTTGAAAACGAGATTGAGAGAGAGATCATGCAAGAATCGGTGGTGAAAAAAAATCAAAACCCACTAACTTGCTCTGATACCATATTCAACTAAAAGGAAGAAATTTGAATCTCATCTATTATTGTATAAATGAGTAAAGTATATATATACACAGGGGCTAACCAATTGACAAATAACTAACTAACTAAAATGTAACAAGCTAGAATAAATACATTTAGTTGTGTAATAATTTACAATATTACCCCTAATATAATACATGAAAATATGTTATTTCTGTAACTGCCCGATCAAATAATGTATCATGAAAACTTAAGTCACAAAGACAGTTTAACCTCAGTAAGTAGATAGACAAATAAAATCAAGTCAACTAAATTAAAAAGAAAAAAGGTATAAAAAAACAAGTTAACATACGTAACCAATGAAGGAAAAGGGACATAAAATAAAATAGATAAATAAAGAAAAAGTGAAAAGTTGTTGTTGTTTTTTATTTTTTTGGTGGGGTTAAAAAAAAAATAGGTTTAGGGTTTAGGGTTAAAAAAAAATACAAATACAAAAAAGGTTGAGGCTCGTCTTTTCATATTCCTCTCAAAAAAAAAAAAGAGAGAGAAGTTGGCCGCCATTTTCAATCGGTAAGGTTTTTTTTTTTTTACATTTTTCTTGGTTCTGGTATCCATTTCATTATTTTTTCCCCCTTTGAAATGCAAGGTTTGTTTGCTAATATGTTGGCCTTATTCGAGACATCAAACAGATTTGCGTTATTTAAAGTTTCCGTCGATATAAAGGTACCCCCGATTTTACTCTTTATCCACAAACATAGATAAATTATTTACATCCTTAATTTGATGGTTTTCCTTCATCACAAACATTTAACTAGCTGAGCCGAACCGGTGAAAAGAACCAAGTGAAACCCTAACTCCACCCCATGACGGGAAGAACTAGGAGAGACGCAGACGCACCAATCTACCTGCTATGTTTTGATGACGAGAAGAATGAAAATTTATGGTACGTGATCGAGGAAAAGGAGAACAACAATGAACAACGAGAATATATTAGGGATTCTAATGTGAAATTGACAAATGAAGGATGGATTAAAGTGATCAAAGAAAGTGAAAGAGATCGGGTTCGAGCTCTTCGTCTTCCGGCTTTCTCACACCCTATCCTTCACCCAGGTCTCGCTGTCTCCAATTCCCACATTTACGTATTGGGTGGTACAAGCGGCTTTTGGATTCGCGGTAATCCTGTTGAGAAGAACAACCACCTCATATTCTACAACTACTCTACTAATAATACTTGGCAGAAAGGCCCTTACATCGATTATCGTATCAGCAAATTTACTTTACTCAAGAATGGTTCAATTTACGTACCGGCAGATAGGCACATCACCTCACCGGTCGGTCTAATGCTGGAACCAAAACCACATTTTAGTTGCTCTGATTGGAGAAGTATCCCTCAAATTCAACTCAATGAAAGAAAACGTCTCGATTTCGATGATCAGAACTTGTTAGCTGTTACTGATACAAAAATTTACTGGCGTATTTATGTTAGAGGTGGTTATGGCTGTGTTTGCTTTGATTTACAAAAATGGGAGTGGAAAATCTTTGACATGAAATCCTTTGGATGTCATTGGACCCAATGTGGGGTTCTTTATGATAACTACTTGTTTTTATATGGGAATCCTGATTATCAACCGAAGAAATCGTTATGTGTTTATAATTTAAAACGGCGTCAATGGCTACCTCAATCAGTTCCTTTCTTTGACAAGTTTCCGAATGTTTTGCCAACGTATTTTGATGAACATTGTAAGTTTCTTCAAGTGTGTGATGACAAGTTGGCTGTGGTCTGGGATTCTAGGAAACGATCTTCCAAGTGCGAAAACGAGGCTCGGATTTATTGGACTAAATTTATAATTCATAAAGAATTCAGTAGCAGTGACAACCCTTTTCGATCTCAATTTCGAGCCGAATTATATTCTCACGGGGTTTGCGATATCAATGGGTTTGTGCTCAACAAGGCAATAGAACAGAGTATGCAACCTTACTTTATATATCTTATCGTATAGTTTTTGTTTACGGTTTGGTTTTTGAAATTATAATGGTATATATTACTTTTCTCTCATGTTTTCTTTTGCAGCTATAAGCACTCCTCAATTCTCTGCCATTTCAAAGTTAAACGGGACTAACCATAAACAATGGATTGAATCTCTCATGATGAATCTAGCTGATATGGAAATAGACTTGGCTTTGAGGGAGAATCATCCTCCTAAACCTCTTCCTGAAGCAACCATCGTTGAGAAGAATTATTATAGAGAATGGAAGTATTCAAACCGATGTTGTCTCAAGATTATAAGTTATCACATGGAAGATTCTATTCGTGATAGCATTCCGAAAATTGGGTCCGCAAAGTTATTCCTTAAAGCTATAAATAAAAAGTATAATAAGGTCCCAAAGAATGAGAAGCATGAACTTGTTAGCACTTTACATTCCATTGTTTATGATGGTAATAGTGGAATCAGAGAGTACATTGACAAAGTTGTGGCCTGCTACAACAAGATCAAAAGATTTGATCTTAAATATTTTGATGAGGATTACATCGTGTGGTTTATTATGTTCAATCTTCCGTCGCGGTTTGATATGGTCAGGTCTAGCTACCATGCTAAAAAAGAAGAATGGACCTTAGAGGAGATGACTATTATTCTTTCCAAGGAGGAGGAAGACATGGAAAGGACATAGGAAATTGCTATATAAATGAAGTGGTTATTTATGAAAGACTTTTGTAATTTTTGGCACATGTAAATGCTTCCTTTTGGGTGTCATCTTCCAAAGACTTTTGTAATTTTTTACTAGGACATATTATTAAAAGGTGGCCCGCATACTTGTAATTAGGTGGCGGTGTCGATTCTTTATGGTTTTTGGGGTATACGGTATACCTAGGTTTTTATGGCCTTTGGTTGGCCGTGGCACTTCTTTATTGTATTTTCTTGTTTTTATTTCTTTCATTTTATCAATGAAATGACTTTGTGAGGTTTCTTTATGAAAAAAAAAACAATGCTCAAAAAAGAAAATGGACTCTAGAGAAGATGACCACTATTCTTAGCAAGGAGGAGGAAGACATGAAAAACGGCAAAGACATTAACTAGGCAATAGGTATGTTTATTATTTTCAATCTTCCGTTATAGTTTCTTGTTTTTGTTCCTAATTTTTAAATTTTGAGAAACAGTATGTTTGGTAACTGCTTTTTTGTTTTTTGCTTAGGCCCTGTTTGGTATGCAATCCGAAAAGCAGAATTTGAATTTAGTGGATTCTAATGAATTCAGAGTTGTATTCTATGAATTTGTTGGTTCTGAAACTGTGTTTGGTAACAAATTCAGAATTTATAATTGAGATTCAGAAATTTGAAATATGTGTTTGGTTGGTTACTCAAAAAATTTAAAATCAGATTGTGAATCAGAACAATGTGAAAATAATACTTCCAACTTTAAATCATTCATTTTTAAGTTTGAAAAAACTAATAATTCATAACTTATAAATTGAAAACATCTTTATCCGCATCAACTATAACTATTCTCATTCTTAGGATAAATTTTTCTTTTTAAAAAAATTATAATAAAGATAATAGAAGCATTGCAAGTCTATCAAATAAACTCTTTAGATTAAAACAACTCAGTTTCTTCCAAAAGGAGAACTATACAAGACACAATGAGATCCATTCTAAAATTCATAAGAACCTAGTGCAACCAAAGAGAGAATTTCTCAATAAAAGAGAATCTGAAAAAATATTTTCACATTGAATGGAGAGACCATTTGGGTATTAAAAACCTCCAATAACGTTATTCAAATAGTACTACATACATTAGTAAACAATAAGCAGAGAAAAATGTGAGCAACAACCTCCAAAACATATATATATATATATATATTATTTTATTTTTTATATTTAAATTAATCTTATATATAATTATAAAAACAAAGTATAAATAAAAAATAGGATATAGTGAAAAAAATAAATTAACTATTTTTCCATCACTTTAGAATTAAGTTTAAGTTTAAAAAGTTAAAAATCAGCTTAAAAACATGCAATTAAAAATTTAATTAAATAAATAAAAGCTAGAACGAACCGGGTCAACCTCGAAAAACGGGCCCGACCCGACCCAAATCCAGAAAATGGACCCGATTCGTATTTTTATCTCATGTGTTCAAACCCGTGGATTAAATTGTGTGGGTGAGGTCAATCTGTGTTTTTCAGTTTTTGAGTTGGATATTTTGGATTCTTGTTTTAGTTGAATTCATTTTTTAAGCCTAAAAAAGAAATTGAATCCAAATTGCTTTTTTCTGGATTGTAAACCAAACACAAAACAAAGCAGATTCATTTTATTCATTCAATCCAGATTCATAAAACTGAATCTGGATTGCAAACCAAACAGACCCTTAAAAATGTGAATGTATCCGATGTGGTTTACTTTTTTTTTTTAATTTGAGTTCACTACTTGAAATCAACAATAATTGAAAAAAATTGGTAGTTTCTTAAAAAGAAAAGCATGTTGATGAAAGAATAGAGAGGTAACGGTTGTGAATGAGATCTTCCAATTCCTTATAATATATTGAGCACAAAACATTTCCAACAAATGACCTATATATATAAGCAGAAACCGCACATAACACTATACAAATTAAACTTGAAAAAAGATCTAAACAACTTAAATTAATGATTAGAAATATGATTAATTTCATTTTACTAAACAAACAAAAAATAGTCAAAATTTTATAATGAAAAATAAACGAAACATAATAGAGCGACCATCAATTAAATTTGAAGCCATTTACTAAATTCCAAATTAATAAACTCATCTACATAAAAGTAACACTAACAACAATGAAGTCCTAACTTCCGAAAAATTGAAAAGGTAAGACATAAATCCTAACATCATATTTACGCAAATTCAAACTGAACGTGGGCTTTATATCAGTCAAAGCAAGTTTACTAAGAATCTTGTAAAAAAATTTCACCCCCATGAGATTAGCTCTCTTAAACTCACTAAAGATGTGGATGGCAAAGATGTTGAGCAAACTTTGTATCGTAGTGTAGGCGTGTGTGCTAGATATCACTTAAATGTTATAAAAAGAATAATCAAATATGTCAATGGGACAATCGATTATGGCCTATTTTTCTCAAAAGACAGTAATTTTAATTTAGTTGGCTATAGTCATGCGATAGGTAGCCCCTACCATCAAGCAAACTAAAATAACTATGTAAAATCATTCTAAAGTCTTAACTTATTTAAGGAAATTTTGACTGAGTTCCGTTTGTTTTTCGACTAAACCAACCTGTAAAAACATTTAGCATAACTCTCCACATATTATAACGGGCTCCCCCTCAATACCACCATATGAGAAAACAACTCAAATACAGCCAAACACGCTAAGTCAAATTTTATTGATACTAAAGAAATATAATAAACAGTTGTTCAACTATATACAACTGCACCTTCTAGGCTAACCTAAAAAAACATAAAACCACATACTCTTTCACGAGCTAACATCGATACATATAAACAAACATGTATAACCACACACAAAATTTCATACATAGGCTAGCCGAAGATGAAACAATAAACCGTCCGTGGCGATTACGTCCCTCGATAGGCATGTTCTAGAACTCAAGTGCTACCTGGAGGGGGAAAACAAAACATGTAAAATCATTAGCAAAAACTCAGCGAGTGGGAAGGTTTAGCAAACTAGTATAATATCACGGAAAACACTTGTAACCCCTTATTTAATGAAAAAAAAACTTTGCATGTGGGCTTTCACTACAAGAAAATTAGGTTTTTTCTACCACTTTTTATCGAAGTATAATATCACGGAAAACACTTGTAACCCCTTATTTAATGAAAAAAAGAACTTTGCATGTGGACTTTCACTACAAGAAAATTAGGTTTTTTCGACCACTTTTTATCAAAGGTTATTAATAATCTTTGAAAAATGTTATGCTTATCAACAAATATTTAAAACCTTCGAAAAATATAACAAGTTTTTTTTAAAGAATATTATAGACCTTCAAAAATATATATACTTTATTTAAGGCCATCAAAATCCTTCGAAAAAACTAAGAACTTTTTTCAAAGGTTTTCAAAAACTTTCAAAAAATTATATATTTATCAACAGATTAATTAAAAGCCTTCGAAAAAGTTTACCAAATTTTCTAAAAAATATTGAAACCTTCGTAAAAAGATTTGTTGTTTTAACACATTATATAAAAAATATAGGAACAAATATAAAAATAGCACATTTTTAACATCTAATTATTCAAATAGCCACAATTTTATTTTTTCATTTAAAATAGCCACTTGTATTTGTAAAAATACAAAAAAAAACCTTTGTCAAATCATTTCTCTCACATCTCTCATTTTCCCTCCCATCTTTTCAGACAGAATTTATTTTTTCTTTTTCTATTTTTTTTTCTTGTAAAAAATATCTCTCTCTTCTCTCTCTTCTTTTCACCACGTTGTTTCTTCTTCTTTTTTTCTTTTTTTTCCCTCTCTCTCTCTCTCTCTCTCTCTCTCTCTCTCTCTCTCTCTCTCTCTCTCTCTCTCTCTCTCTCTCTCTCTCTCCTCTCTCCTTCCATGCATCCTCCTTATTTCTTTTTTTTTTTTAAATTAAATAACTCTCTACTTTTTCATAAATATTTCAAATAAAATTTCTCTCATTTTTCTCCCCATTTTCTTCTATATATTATATTTTCTCCATCCCTCCCTCATTTTTTTCTTTCATTTATTCATTTTTCTCTCATCTCTTCTTCATTATCTCCCTAATTTTTTTATCCATTCCCTATCATTTTCTCCCAAACCTCCATTGATTATCTTATTCTTTCTCTTTTATTTTCAAAAATCTACTATTTTTATCTTCTACAAATGCTTATTTTACAAACTTCCTACACTTTTTTAATTTACTATCTCTCTCCTTAATTTTTTCTCATTCTCGTTTTTTTCATAAATATTTTTCACGTTTTTGTTCCAATCTCAAGATCTAAACCAAAAATAGCATAGATTTGACGAAAGGTATTATTTTTTTAAGTGTTTTGGTTTGATTTACGTATTTTGTTGTTTTATGTAGTATACATAATTTCTTGATACTGGTTTCATTATATATGTAATATATTCGATATACGTTTTTTTTTTGCAATATACGTAATATACATATTTTGTCTCTTTTCTGTTTCTATTTTGCTTAATGTACAATCATAATATACGTCATGTAATATACAATTTTACATTCTTTATTGTATGCGCTGTAATATTCGTAATGTACAGTCTGTAATATACGTTTTTTTTACAATATACGTAATATACATATATTGTCTATCGTTTGTTTCTGTTTTGCTTAATCAGTCTGTAATATACGTAATGTATTATCTGCAATATATGTAATATACGACTGTTTGTTTTCTAAATATATATTCTATAATATACGTAATGTACATAAATATTGTAATATACGTGATATATAAACTGGAGAAAATGGTTAACCCATTCCCATCAGTTGTTCTGTTTTTTCTTCTTCTTTTATATTTTTTTACTATCTGTACATTATGTAATATACGTAATATACATTGATTGTTTATTTTTGCACATATTCGTAATGTATTATCTGCAATATATGTAATATACGACTGTTTGTTTTCTAAATATATTCTATAATATACGTAATGTACATAAGTGTTGTAATATACGTGATATATAAACTGAGGAAATGGTCAACGCATTCCCATCATTTGTTCTGTTTTTTCTTCTTCTTTTATATTTTTGTACTATTCGTACACTATGTAATATACGTAATATACATTGGTTGTTTATTTTGCACATTAAGTATTATGTATTAACACTCTTTTATTTTCATTTGCAGGTTAAATGACATGTATATACGTATATTTACATACCCGTGTTATTTTTCAAATGCACTTAAAAAATCGGAGGACGATATACTCAATATACTAAAAACAATATACATAAATGAATAAAATAAAAATATGTACAAAACATACAAAATACAATAATTCAAAATCGAAATAAAGCATTTACTTAAAAATATTGAAAATGTAAAAAAAAATATCAAATGCAATAAAAACTATACACGACATACAGAATATACGAAAATTAGAGAAGAAAAAATGCATTGGGAAAGAAAGTATTGGGAAAGAAAAAATGTTAGAAATGTCAGATATACGTCATACACGGAAGTGTCAGACATGTCAGACTATACTTGATATACGAAAAAGGGCATTTTTGGTATACTTGAAATTTGAATAGCAAAAAGTGGCTAATTCAATAACTTTTAAAAAATGTGGCTATTTTGTTAAATATGCCCTCAAAAGTGGCTAGTTTGATTTTCCCCCCCAAAAATATATCACTTTTTTCTAATATCTCTCCTACTATTTTTCTAACTCTAATTATGAAGCCTTCGGCTATTTTTCTCCTCATCTGACCTAACCGTTCTTTCTAAATCCCTCGATCATTTCTTCCCTCTCCTCTGATTTTCTCCTTTGAATTCCAATGAAATTGATAGTTCGATACAAGAAATTAGTGTAACAACATGCATCAACAAGGTTCATATTGATTATCAAGATTTTGGTGTATCTCCATTCAAGATTCGAAAGTTGATTTGAAGCTAAAGCTATTTTGTGTGGCGTTCTAAATTATGATTCCTGATTCAAATCTCCATCATGTCCGATTCCTGATAATTCGGTTTGAAGTTCCTCTGATTTTTGCTCTATTCACATTTTCACTTGCTTCGATATATAGAAAAGTCCGATTAAAAAATGATGTCAATCTATTTGTTGATTTTGTACTTTCTGTTTGGATCAATGTTGATTTTTTTTTTCAATTTCGAGATCTAAAATTTATTTCCTCTGATTTTACTTTATGTTTGTTTGTAATTTGTTATGAGTATTGTATTTGATTTTGAAGCTATAAGCATTCCTCAATTCTCTGCCATTTCAAAGCTAAACGGGACAACCATAAACAATGGATTGAATCTCTCATAATGAATTAGCTAATATGGAAATGGACTTGGCTTTGAGAGAGAACCGTCCTCCTAAACCTCTTCTTGAAGCAACCATCATTGAGAAGAATTACTATAGAGAATGGAAGTATTCAAACCGATGTTGTCTTAAGATTATAAGTTATCACATAGAAGATTATATTCGTGATAGCATTCCGAAAACTGGGAGTGCTAAGTTATTCCTTAAAGCTATAAATAAAAAGTATAAAGAGGTCCCAAAGAATGAGAATTATGAACTTCTGAGCACTTTACATTCCATTGTTTATGATGGTAATAGTGGAATTAGAGAGTACATTGACAGAGTTGTGGCAATGTAAAAGATTTGATCTTAAATATTTTGATGAGGATTACATTGAGTGATTTATTATGTTCAATCTTGCGTCATGGTTTGATCCGGTTAGGTCTAGCTACAATGGTAAAAAAGGAGAATGGACCTTAGAGGAGATGACTATTATTCTTTCCAGGAGGAGGAGGAAGACATGGAAAAGGCAAAGGAAATTACTTTATATGGAAGAAGTGGTTATTTATCTTGATACTTTAATGTCCACTAGAGAGCATATCTCAAACTCTATCATTTCCGCTTTTCTTAACGATATTTACAAAAGTTTCAATGCTAATGCTGTTATGACCATCAACAATGATTTAAAGATGAGAGAATTCACAACATGGGATTGAGTGGAATATATAAAGGAGGTAGTGTAATATTGTTATGTTTTCATTATGACTGTTGGATAGAAGTAACTTCTAGTGCCTGTCTTGAAGGGATGATTTACTAAACTAGCGGAATTTTATTTAGTAAACTAATTAACATTTAATTACGGATCTATTAACATCATGCAATTTGTGATAAAAACATGTAGATTCATGCTTTAAATTTTCGAAAATTAAAACTATAAAACTTACATTGAGTAATATATGGAGAATCGGTTGGATGTTTCTTTACAAGATCAAATCCTCAAGCAACACCAGATCTTCTACGCTATATCCCGATCGATCAAACGAAACCCGATTGTGGGATCGAACTTTAGAAGAAATTGAGAAGAAGAAAAAATATTTTTCTTCCCAATTCTATAAGAAAATCGGCAATGGCTATGGGAGAGAAGAGGGAGAATTCTCAATTTCTATGAATTGAATTGTGTTATTTATCAATGACCCAAGCCTCCTATTTATAAGAAGATAGGAATCCTAATCACATTAGGATTAATCTATGGAAATAAATACAAAAAAGAAAAAAAAATATTATCTCTCCACTATCTTGTATTTTCGAAAAATACATAAATAAATAAGATATTATTTTTCTTTTCTTTTAATTTATCTTGGATAAATAAATCTATGTAATTATTTTAGGATATAATTCAAACAATTATATCTTCCTAAAATACATGGTATGGCCGAAAATAGCATTAATAATTAATAAATAATTCCATTTGGGCTTGAAACACTCTCTTAAATTAATAAGTCCAACTTAATTAATTTATTTATTAATTACCTTTTAAATAAAATATTTTCTTTAAACAATTAATAATATTAATATTTTCTCCTGACTAAATATTATCAAATTGTATTTAATTATTAATTTCCATTTAAATATTTTTCATTATTTAAATAATTAATAATAAATATTTTAATTAATAATTTCCATTAAATAAACTCATTATTTAATTAATAACTTTATTGATAATATTTTATTATTAATTAATTAATTTTAATTATTAATTTCCGTTCAAATAAAATTAATTATTTAAAAAATTAATAATTGTCAATTAATTTCAAATTATTAATTACCATTTAAATATACTCAATATTTAAATAATTAATAATGTCTAATTAATAACATTTCATTATTAATTTCCTGTTTAAATAAGCTCATTATTTAAACAATTAATAATGTTTATATTAATTACCGTTTAAATATACTCAATATTTAAACAATTAATATTGCCTATTTTAAGTAATTCACTTTACTTAAAATTTCCATTTCTTCTACTTGATTTTGCGACTACGATATTTGGGCTAGCATAGGGACCCGATGGACCTATAGATCATGGGCTTAATAATTAGTCAATTAAGTGATTAACACATAATCAGTTAATTACTTATTATCTAACTATGAATAATTCCACTATAGATTCATGGCTGAACTCCTCTCACTATAGATGAGTTATTGTCCATTTAGTTTATCATTATTTATATATGTGATATATCGTTCACGTGGAACACTCATAATTACAGATTGATAAGATTTACCGTTTTGCCCCTGTAATTATTGCTTTATCCTTGTGTTCCCGCTGATTCTCCAATGAACATTATCTATAGTCGAACTATAGATAATATACTTCTGTGATCAATAGAAGTCGTGGCGCCACTTGTTCAGGTCGAGCTTCCTAAAGTTCCTAGAATGGTTAGGTATTGCACTGATACCGTTAATTCTTTAGGAAAGTTATGAATTCCATCTCGTGTAAATGAGTTCCCAGCTACTTATCTAGTCATGTTCCCAAAACAGGAGTGTATTGAGCGTTCTTACAGATCGCTCTCAACCATATGAATCAAAGAATATAACTCCATAAATAGGAGTTCACATTTTACTCAAGATTGAGATCTATCACGGTTGATAAACTTAGTTTGATGTTCAATCATTTCTCGTAAACGGTACTAATGAGAAATTTGATCGAACATCGTGGTCCTGTCTTATAAAATCAGCATTATATATGATACTTCCATTTCATGTCTCTCACAGAATGATCAGGATTAGATCATTTGTCTATAAACAAAATGCGAAGCTATCAACAGTGTTACCAGGATAAGGTTCCCAAACGTTATCCATTTACTCTAGACACTTTTAAGTTACTCATCTTGACTTTAATCCTCTCGTATGACTCACATACTAAGTTGTGATTTCATAAGAGTGACTTAGGGTTTTATTATTTGAATGTTTGATATTTATATATTTCCATATATTCCTAATATCTTCAATTGAATCAATATAGATAATAAAGAACTTATGTTTATTTATTTAATTTATTCGAAATAAATTATTTTTATTAAATAATTACAAGTTCTATGACACCATTCCTAACATGTTTGGGATAAGTATTGGAAGTGTTTAAAAGTATTTTATAATAAAGAAAGCGTTTTTTTGATAACCATTAAAAAACACTTTAAAACACGTTTAAAAACTATCTCAAACTAGCCTTTAGTCAGTTTCCTTTGTAGTGAAGTTATTGTCTAGCTAGAAAATGACAGTTTCATGGTTTTGCGCTGAAGGCTTATTTATGGTAGTTTTTGGAACTGCCATAGTTTTCTGACCCGCCCCGAGGTCTGCCTATAGACCTGCGACTAGTTGTGTGCCAATGGCAAGCGTTAGCTAAAATGCCAACACTTACCATCAAGGCAAACTAAACATATTGTGCTAAAATTATTTCAAACTAAAATGACTCATGTACTAGTTGAGGTGATGCAAAATGGGTGTCAGATAAGCTCGTTATAACCTCGATCGTCTCTAAAACTCGAATGCCACATCTGAGGGAAAAACATTTGAAAAGAACGAGCTAAAAGACCCAATGAGTGGACTTTTTAATAAACTAGCATTTTCTTCAAAACAACATCATATATAATAATTTCCAAATTCACAAAACTGTGCAAAACTAATACTCGTAAAAAATAAGCTGGATACCGAAAATAGTCGTAATTTAATTATCATAATATTCAGTTGATGAAACTAAATCAATAAATGTATGTAAATATATGTACGATAGAAACTTCACATATATTATATCATAGTGTTTAAAATCACACTAAAAATGTACCCTTGACTGGTCATACTGCATGTATAGCTAAATCATACATGCAGCAGAGCAACTGAATACACTGAAATTTGTTAAACGCGCGCAGAGCTGCTCCCAAAGGGCTAAACACCCTAACATACGACCCAAAGCCTATGTGTATGCTAAAAGTGGGTCCCAAAGACTTGTTGAATGCTGATAATCGAGGGTAATATTCTTTAAAGGTTTGAAAATAAACTACTGAAACTAATAACATAATTCATAAACCTTTCGAAAAAACATAAATGCTTCTAAATACATAACTCAACCTGCATAATTTTCATATAGAATATATATATATATATTATATCATAAAACTAAATTATGTAAAATCTGTAGCTAATATTTAAATAATTATATCATGTGGAAAATATAATATATCCATTAAGGCTAGTAAATAATTATATTTCGGAAATCCAAATTCTAGTAATATCATAAATGTTAAAATAGAAATCCACTCACAACTTTTACGGTAAATAATCCAACTCATAAATAATTATGTCTCAAGATCATCACGAAAATTTAATTTCATAAACATATCACTAATTAATCTATTAGTAATTTTAAATGATAAAAGAAAACTTATGAAAAGGGAATAAAATGATAGCTATTGTCTAATTTATTAAGTCTCACACCCATCTAATCAAACCTTTTCTATTCTCTTACAAAGACTTGTCCTTTCAACTTTACTTAATACTAAAAGTTTAGCCATCATCTTTCTCCACTACTACAAATTTGGCCTTAGTTCACACCATCATTTTCATGTAAGTTGATATTTTTGCTATAAAGTGTTAACTTATAAGAATTAAGAGTCAACAAAGAAAAATAAAAAATAAGAGAAAAAAACAAAAGCGTCAACTTTGAACAATCCAGGAAAAAGGTGATTATTGATGGCTTTTACGTGTCAACTTTCGTGCATCAAAACATCAAAACGACATCGTTTTTACATAGCGAAAAATTGTGAATATTGATATGATTTGTGTGTCAACTATTATTAGACCAGTGGCGTTTTCCAGAAATAGTAGAATTACGGGATTGAACCCTAAAACCTATTTTTCTTTTCTTTCCTCTTCCTTCCAGATGGCAAATTTCAGTTTTTCATCTTCTCCATTGTTTCATTTTCAAGATTTCTAGTGCCAAGGTTCGTTAAATGGTGAGATTTCCGTTTTCCTTTAATTCTTTTATCTTCCATCTCCTCTTTCTTGCGTTTTTCAAAAACTTTTCATCCTTGATTTTTATTTTTTTTCATAGATTAATTCATTCGCCAAGAATCTCTGTTTTGCATTGCCAACTGTTTATGTCGATGTTAGTGAACCAACTTATTAGGTGAGTTTGATTTCTCATCCAGATTGTTTCCAACCTATACATTGTTGTAAATTTTTACTTTTTTATGGTGTCATGAATGGAAGTTTCATGATTTTTTATTTATCCATTTGTTTTGTCTAAGGTTGATCGTTAATTAATTATAAACCTTGGATAAATTGTGGCTTGTTCTTGTTAACCTTTTGGTAAGCAATAGTTCATATTTTTTTCCCTTGCTTCTTAATCTTGTTGTTAGACGTTCTTAGAGGGTCAGATTGGGACCGATTTTGGACTGTTTTTCATGTACCTAATTTATCTCTAACTTCTATGTGATATCTATTGTAGGGTTATAGAATTTTCTCCGTAAACACAAAGTTAACAAAGAATACTTTGGCCTCTTTGAAAATGAGATCAAAGATCTTTGATTATATATTGTGGAGGATTGTCTTTACTATGAGATTCTTGGGTGTATAGAATATATTAAGTTGGAAAACCTTATTTTTAGACTTTGTTCCTTTAGTGAATTTCTTCTTCATTGTGGGTGATTGTCTTGATGAACAAGTCTTTCCTTTCAATTATGGTAGTAGCAGGTAATTACAATTTTACATCCATTGAGTTATCCTTTCTAATTTTGAGATTTTATTTTTAAAGAGTAAAAATACTAGACTCCACATTTTATACTCTTCATTTCACTTGATTTACATTGTTTCGACTGTCGTTCTTCCTTTTTAGTTTTTTGATAGATTGTTTGGGGCTTGCAACTAATAGGTAATACCCCTATGGTGACAAAGTTGTAGATGAATGTGTTGCTCAAATCTCTGCCAAACTCAAGGCAATGCAACCTTGTTTGAACGATCAATACAGGTAAATAGTTCATTGTTGTTACATAAATAGTCCAAATAATTGTCTAACTTTTTGAAACTTAGAGTTCTTAGCTAGAGACTAGATGCCTATTTTATTTTGGACTATTATTTGATGAAGAAATGGGCCATAAATGGTTTACAAATTAATTATAAGTTCTATACTTACCACTGTTGTTAACTATTTAGTTGATCTTCCTGAGATCTATAACTAAGTCTATATGGGTATAATAATTGCAAATGTTCATTATTAATTATTTTTCTTTTGACTTTTTTTTTTACCTTGGACATTATTTCCTTAATATGAGTAACTTTTTCTCCTGTGTACCACATTGTAAGCATCAAAGTTTAGTTTAGTTTTTAATGCTCAAAGAAATATCTCCAATGATACATTATCTCTGTCATATATAATGGCAACTTTTACTTTACAATATGAATATGTTAATTTATTCCATAGAACTATTGTCTGGTTCTCTCTTGACATCTTCTTTCCATTATTGACAATTTTGATAACCAATATATGTTAAACTCATCCATATAGCATTAAGTCTTATGTCATCTCTCCCTTCATCTTATCTTTATCTTTACTTGTCTTTAATTTTAATTCTTAGCTAAAGACAAGATCCAAAGGTTATAATTTTGGAGCATTATTGGATGATATTATGTCAATTTTAATTCTTTCATGTCATACACTTGATCATTCTAAGTTCTATGGGATAATATTAATTTTATAGATAGTTTGCATTTGTTCAAGTAGTGTGAACCTGCCTTTTTTAGTTAGTGAAGCACTACGAGTGTAATGTTATTATTCCTCCATATTTAAGGTTTTTGAGGATCACTATAAGAAAAATAGGAATAGGACACACTAATCATTTTAATAGGTGACACAAGAAAAAAAAAGCGGATGAATAGTATTTTTTTAAAAAATAGAACCAAAACCACGTCACCCATTCACTCACACTCTCGCCCTTTCACTCACATTCAAATCGCATAGACGAAACCCTCTCGCTCAAATCGCTTCTCCCAAACCCTAACCCAATTCACTCTCCGAATCGCAGACGAAATCCTGAAGCTTAGACGAAATGGAGATGAAACGGAGACAAAATCGCCATAAGAATTTCTCAGACCCTCTCACACTTAATCCCTTAAATTTCCATTCTCTTCGTGTTCGCCTCTTCGTGTCTTCGTCTTCATCGCTCCTTTGATTCCCCAAAATTGTCTCATGAACTCCATTGATCTACCAAGATCTTAGTCACCATCTCGTTAAAAACATCCAGAAATCCTAATCTCTATCAAGCCCTAAGTTCTCTAGATCTACAATGCCCTAAACCTTAATAAATCTCTCTGACTTTGATTTAATGCAAATACCTCTCTCCAACATCAATCTCTATCTTTCTCTTCCAACTCTATGAAGAAACTTGCAGAGTTTCAAGCACCAAGACTCTCTGGCTTTGGAGGCTTAGGATTTAGAACAGTTTAAATTTAGGGCTTTTGTGTTTGGTGGTAAAAAATTGTGATATGAAATGTGGAATTTGTTTAGAATATTGAATGCCTTGTTGAATCCTTGCTTATTTCGTCAGGTAATTTATCTATTTTTATTATGTGTTTAAATTCTTGTAAAGTGAACTTGGAGAAGTATGAGGACTGAACTCTCTTTTCATTATGAAAATTTGAGTTTAGTTCCTATATTTTGTTTGAGCATTGAAGCTTTCAAGTTTAAATTCCATGCTTGATTTATTGATTTCGGTGGTCATATGATTTTGCCCATCTGTATTGAGTTTGCTTCTTCTTTTAAGATGTGTTCATGTAGGTTAAATTGATGGTTAGTTGAGTTGAGTTGTTTCATTTTGTTTGTTTTTTTTTCTAGATATATTCGAGCACTTTCCAATTGGGAACAAAACTACAGCGGAGTGGACAGCTTGACTTTCTCTTGCAGCTGCAAGAAGGATAGTTGAAGCTGATGAATTCATGAGGGCAGGACGCTGTGATTGATGCATTCCAATGTGTATGACTATCTACTATGATCCAAAATATCTTTTAGAATTCCTATGAAAAAATTATCTTTTAGAATTGCGCAATCTTCCTTTGTTTCTGTATGAAATTTAAGGTTTTATCTGGTCCTGTATTTTAATTAATAAATTGTTCTTGCCTTGATGCAGTAGCTTCTAGTTTGAGCTTGCTTGAGTTTGGCCCCATTGGTACATTTGTTGGTGTGAGGCCCCGAGACTTCTCGGTATATTTGTGATCACCTCTTTTAGCATCTCAAGAGTGAGATTTCTACTTACTTTTTAATTGTGTATATTCTGTTCATTATCATGCTCTATCTCACTCAATATTTGTTTGAAGGTGTGCTTTTGTCAAGGAACTAACATGTTTCTTTTGTTTTGGATGTGAAAGTTTTGTGACTAATTTCTTTTCATTTTGTTTTGTTTTTAAAAAAAGGCACGTTTAATTTCCCCACCATTCCACCACCACTAAAAAAAAGTGTAAGATTCCTTCGTTGTTTAAATAAATTCTTGTCTTTTTATTTGTCTCTTTTATTGAACACTTGAAGAGGATATATTCTCATTATCTACAATTTTTTTTACAGTCACTAGGTATTTGATACTAGGTTTGGGAGGATTCTTTTTCAGTGTCCTTTTTCCCCTCTTCCCTCAAGTAGTACGTTAATGAATTCATGGTATTAGAAGAAGATTGATACAAACTGTGAAAAAGATTTCCTTTTTATTGATCTATTTTTAACAGCTAGCTATGGTTTTTTTATAATATTCTTAAATTTCTTTGTTAACAGCTATGTTTTTTTTTTATTGTAAGGGGTCTTGAGTAGAAGTACTTGCTTGAAGCTTTCATTTTTCTTATGCCCTTCCAGCTTCTTCTTTGTCCAATGTCTATTTGGAGGGAGAAATTTTAGCATAAGCTTTAAGTTATGGACTCATGTTGTTTCTGTCAGGTATGAGATTTACTTGGAAGATATTCTGATCTCATGGATGGTTTCAATAATTTTTTGCCGAGATGTGAGCGGAATGGTAATGGTTTAGAATTTACAACTATAACTACTTTGGTTTTGTATTGTTTACAAATTACAATAAAGCTGATCAAATATCACTGTGCAATTATATTGCATTTCTTGTTAAGAATTCACTGGATATATACTTGAGAGAAATGTAGTAACTAGTAAGCTTCAAGGGTTTATGGTATGAAGAGTTTTTTATTAATAGATTTAGAGTTTAAAGAGAATGGTTATTTAATTTTCTTAGATTATTATTTTTTTTGATATATTCTTTTCATTTTTTTTAATTGATTCGCTTACTTATTAAGTAGAAAAGAGCACTTGTTATTTATTTATTGATTTCCTTACTTATAGAGAACAATAATCCGAAGTTATCGGTCATTTTTTTTAATTGTTTCACATGATTGTCTTTTTTTTTTTCAAGTGGTTAATTGCTTAAAACGAAGTAAGAAGCAAAGAATGGCTGCAATGAATAGAGGGGTTAAGATCAATTTTGGTTAAGTCTACATTCATCCTTGTTTGTTAAAATCTTATCTCCAACTATTGTTTGCAAGAAAATACACTAGTCACTCTAACATTGGCTCAATGATCCGTTGTAGGTGGCTTCGGTTTGTAAAGTAATGGTAAGATAATTGTTGTATTTAAGATTTTTTTATACTAGTACTTGGCTACTTATAATTTAGCCTTATATTTAATTGACGATGTTATTTGAAATTTATTATTCCCTCCATCTTTATCCTTATTTTCAAATGCACTAGCTTTTATGGAGTTTTGTATGATTAGTTATTTTCTATCAAACATTTGTAGCCTTCAATCTTTTTTTGGTTTTCATGTATCTTTATTTTGCTTCAGTGATATCAATGTTGACAAGTTTTTTAGTTGCATATTTCATATGATGCAAATGATTTAAATGGGCTGTTACTTTCTACATATTGCATCTAATGGACTCAAACATAGTCTTTGAGGTATCATTGGCTGACCTTCAAGATGATGAGGAACATGCTTACAGGAAGACTTGATTGAGAGCTGAAGATGTTCAAGGGAAGAATGTTTTGATAAATTTTTGGGTGAGATAGCGATAGTCCATTTAGTTTTGTAAACGCTCACATTGAAATTCATTGCTGGCATCTTCATATTTGCTTTTTGTTTTATTTGAAATCGTACTGCAGTGAAGTTTTTCAAATCAGGTAGATTAGTTCATAATACTACACTGAAGTTTTTCAATTACCATCATATTTCTTGTGGTTTACTTCAATTTTAATTGTCGTAATTAGTTTCCGTCTTTAAACCAGGATAGTTTTATCATAAAGATATTTAAACCAAGATACTATCGTGATTTTCTCAAGTTTTTCATGCTCATCCTTTTTTATGATATCTGATACTCATTATGGGTTGAAATCTTTTAACAATTTGGATATGTTTAGGAAGAGAACCTTAGCTAGTTCAATTTTCATACCCTTCATTAGGAAATCTAGTAAAGTTGGAAATGGTGGAATGGGGAGGATTGTATGTCTCTTTGAACAAGATAAAAGGGATGGCTTTGGTCTTTGTTTCTACCGGTTGCTCCATGGAGTCAAGCGGGTGGTCTTGGTGATGTTCTTGGTGGACGTCCTCCTGCTCTTTCTGCTAGAGGACATCGTGTTATGACCATTGCTCCTTGTTATGATCAATACAAGGATGCTTGGGATACTGGTGAATATGTTAAGCGAAGTTTTAGAGCACATTATCATTATTCTCTTGACCAAACCTGGACTGAAAGTTGTTTTGCATATATGATATTGTGTTTATTTGATAATTTGTTGTTATTTAGTTGCAAATGTTATGATATAAGGCATTCTCAAAACATAACTGTAGAAGTTACTGGTATAGTATTATCAAAATACCATGAATTGTTTAGGAATTTTTTTGAATAAAATCCACCTTTGATTATGCCTGAGTAGTTGAATATCTCTTGTGAACTCGCTTAAATCAGGACTTATTATTCTTTTAATGTTCCTCACTTGTAGAATTTCCATATATAGTGCATTTTGTTTCTTATAATTTTGGTTCTAATATGCCTAGAATGATTTTTTTCGTTTTTTATTAAGGAACCTCAGCATGTGGAAAGTCTTTGTAGCGAGGATTCATCATCAAATGCGGATGATTCACTAGACAACCTGGATGTTGAAGAAGAAATGGAAATTTTCTTGGAGTTTAATCTCAGGACACTTTTGAATCATTCTATCGGAAAGTCCTGTAAGTTCAAATGCTTATATAGCAACAATATCATTACAGTTTAAATACTTTTACTCGATGCATAAAAATTAGCACTAACCTATTTTGTTAGTGCAAATGTACATTTATACATTGTTATGCTTTACATTGCACATAGAATAAATGTAAAATATGGGCACTGTAATATTTTTTATTTATACCCAAAATTTTTTCAACATATGTGAAAATTTATATGTCATCTCACATAGACTGTCTTAAGTAGTTTTGAACTTATAACCAACCTTTTTCTGCAATGCCCATTGGAACTCGATGTCTAATGCTGGCCATTAGTTTTTCTAACAAAATTGATATGCTATGTGTGTCAATCACATTAAAAGAATAAAATTTAATGTTGTAAATTCATTGCTATTTTGACTTAGGAATTATTTTATCATGTTCATGCTAAGTTGCTAATGTTTCGATTACTAGATATGGGACACGGCCGGACAAGAGAGCTTTCAAAGTCTTGGAGTTGCATTCTGTAGAGGGAAAGATTGTTGTGTTCTAGTCTATGATGTTAATGTGATGTAGTCATTTGACACTCTTGACAATTGGCATGATCAATTTCTAAAACAGGTGGTTTAATTTGTTTCCTTGAGTTCTGTTGTGCTTTAAAAGTATGACTGCAATGGGCTATCAATTAAATATCTCTAGATTGGAGTGACATGTTAGTAACTTATTGTCTCTTATATGATTAAGGCTTTACTTTTGCAGTAATTTTTATAGGCTTCCGTAAGAGGATTTTTTGGGTATTGATGATGAGGTGCTTGATGATCTTGACGTTAAGAAGAACATTAATTTGTTATAGTTATTTGTTTCTTTTTGTATTGATATGATTTAATTTTTTGTTTATAGAATGTAATTCCAGGCATAGAGTAATATTTAAATTTTGAGATTGTAATATTTAGTTAAATTTGATAGGTTTATTATAAATTTTATTTATAATTAATTTTTAAAAAAATATTTTTTTTCTCAAATTTTAGACAAAAGGTGACGGTTTTTCCCCGTCACCTTAGAAAAGGTGACGGTTTTTTTTTACCGTCACCTTTTCGAGCGTCACCTATTCGGAAAGGTGACGGGCAAAAACCGTCACCTATTTGAAAAAGTGACGGGCAAAAACCGTCACCTATTCGAAGAGGTGACGGGCTTTTGGCGTCACCTGTTCGAATAGGTGACGTTCTTTTGGCGTCATCTGTTCGAATAGGTGACGGTTTTTTTTGGACGTCACCTATTTAAATAGGTGACACTGCCATAGGTGACGGTCAAAAAACCGTCACCTATTCGAATAGGTGACGCCAAAAGGATGTCACCTATTCCAGAAATTCTTATAGTGGATGTTAAAAATTGTCGAGTCAAATTTGAAAATGAAACTTTGTTTCACTTTTGTAGTCATGATTTGGCTCGGAAGAAATTAATGTTTGACAACTTGCATTATATTTAAAGGTTCACAACTTGACTGCATAATAATATTTATTTTTTATGCTCATTTACTTGTCATAACATAAATTATCCAAACTTTTCTAATTTTTTTCATGTCTTATTGTAGGTTGTTGTTGGAGTTGAAACTAGATCCATATTTTATACAAATAGCTAAGTGTTTATAGATTACATATTTTGGTAGTTGTTGAACTCATTTTTTTAGTTTAGATAAGTTAGAATTAGTTGTTAGTTAATTTGTAATTATGTGTTGTTGTAGTTAGTTAAAGTTAATATAGAGATTACAATTTGTTGATGAAACTGCTTGAGGTTAAAGAGTTGTTTTGAGATGAGAATATTACAAAATTGTGTATGCGGTTTTATAATGGTTTGTTAAAAATTTACGATATTTTTTTTTGTGATTTAAGATTTGAAGTTGACGTGCAATAGTTGTCAATATATAATTATATAGTTGACAACCAAAACGTCAATGATGTGTTTAATTGATATCTACTAGTTGTCGTATATGACATATAATTGATGGTTTATATACGTCAACATTATAAATAAATATCAATACTTTTTATCAGTCAACAAAGATGTAAAGTTGACGCGTTTATGAAAGATGACACGCGATTAGATGACACCAAAAATTTGTTGTGTATTCTCATTGTTGACGCGTACAGGATGTCAACTAACGTCAAATTTGTAGTAGTGCTCTTTCTTCATCCCTACATAGGTTCAGCACCACAAGGAGGAAAGCCAACTCTTTCTTTTACTTTTTAAATTCTTCATTCTTTCATGACAACTTGTTTCCCCCAAATCAAATATAATTTTTATTTTCATGATAGTAACCCCAAAAGGCTTGAAAAGAAAGACAAATCCCTCAATTATCTATTCTCTTAACATCACCACAAAAACCACTTCCACCACTTTGTAATTTCTTTTAAAATTTCCATCAAACCCTAACCTTTTACTTTCACCAATGGAATTTCAAATTTAGTATCTTACTGCAAAAGTCCTCAACCACAAAACCCACAAAACAAATCTTTGTGGCACACAAAATCCACCAAAACCCTCAAATTTTTTGATTTAAGGATAACAACAACAACTACTGTAAGGACCCGACTCTTTAAAAATAGAATTAATAAATAACGCAAGTGGAAGACTTGAAATAATAATTGAAAAACCGGTAAATCAATGGAAATTACATCATTTTCATTTCAAAATATCATAAACTAAATCATTCAAGAATGGGAAGTGCTTCCCTTTTTATAAGCTTCAAAATCAAAGATAAGATAGATTCACAAATCCAAAATATAACATAACAAATGTCAAGATAAGTATGCTCAACGAGCTCGAGAACCCAAAAGACAATAAAAAGGATAAAAGGAAAGTGTTATGACACAAGCGGTCTATGGACTACGAAGAAACTCTAGTCCATCCATCGTCATCAATCCTGGAAGCATGCCACACCAGCTACACGGCCACGACCGCGACCTCGTCCTGTACCTGAAAGTGTATTATCATGAGCGGGAGACCCAATGAAGATAAATTAAAAATAAAGTAACTTTAGATCCCAAATTTGATCTGGATTTGTGTCCAACAAATCCTAATAACTCTTGACTACCCAAACATACTTCCAAATGTAAAAATCATACAAATCTCCCAAGAATAAAGAACTATACAAGTAGTCAAGTCTCCCAAGCTCGTAATAACCATAACACCTAATTATACGTTAAATCTTCCAGGAAAACAACTAGTACATGTTAAGCTCACGTAGTCTTAACATTTCATAATAACAAAGAACATGTGAAAAATGACAGATAATACTAGCACATGTAGTCTATGCATTATCTCACTCAATATCATGCTAACCTCACGCAGTCTTTATATTCTTAACAAGAACCTTCCCAGTGAATAACGTCGGATGATGCAAGTACACGCAGCCAATACATGATCCCGTTATCTCACCAATGACATGCAAAGCTCACGTAGTCCAATCGATCTACAATATATATGTATCATAGCAATCATGAATAATACCAAAAAATGCAAGCTCACACAACTAAACATTATCTCATTATTCATCTCCTCTATTCATGCAAGCTCACGCAGCCTATGCATTCCTCATGATACATATATAGCCGTACAACGAATAATACTAAACAATGCATGATGGGTGTCGAAACAACAAAAAATAAATACTTACGCTCAGGATTTAGAATTTTGTAGTAGTGGTGAGTAAGGTCGATCTCCACAGGGAAAAGGGAATTAAATTAAAGTTAACAAAAAGGGGGGTTTTGAGTTGTTGTTTATAAAAATAAAAAGAAAAATAAATTAAAAAGAATAAGAAATCAATAGAGAAAGCTTCCAACTAATGGTTAATCTCGGTTATGGTTCATGGATTTGATCATTGATTACTAACACATGCATTCCTAAATTCTTCTCTAAATTAGTTGGCGATCACGGAACAACAAGTGCTTTTCCTTAGTTTCTCGATAGCCAAGATACGATCTAATGACTACTTCTCTAATTAACGAATAACCCTAGAATACGATAATAAGATTTAACCCATTAACAACATTAAGATGAGAAGAACCCAATTCTAACTAACAAACACGGTACGACCGATTCATTTAAGTTAGATAATAAATTCCCATAACATAAATTAAAAAGTGTCCTTAATCAATTTATGCTATTATAGTACTTGTATTAGAACAATTAAACAATTACAGATTTAAATGTTCTAACTAGCAATATGATAAATTAACAATTGAACATATGGACACTATGCACAAGAATTAATTAAAAATAAAATATGCAAAGAGAATGCATGAATAAAGAGAAAATAGAAATTAAATTGAAGAACAAAACCTCACAAATTCATAAACCAAACCTCGATAATCCTCTAGTTGGAATAAAGAAACTAGCTAGAAAACATATTAAAAACTATCTAAAAGTCCTAAGAAAAATAGGGGAAGAAGGGGGTATTGAATTAGGGTTCAAATGGGTCTTTATATAGACCACAAAGTGATAAAATCGGATAAAATCTTAAGAAAATCTGCTGAAGCCGTCGTCTGAGTCGAGCCGCATTGTCTAAGCCGAGTCTGCACCATATGATGTGTCTGGAGCCGCACACTGAGCCGCACAGGGAGTTGAAGCCGAGCCGTGGACGCTGACGCTTCTCCCTTTCCTTTCGCAGAGCGACGTGTCGCCTATGTTATCTTCCAACCCATATGCCTCGGCCGACATCATCGTAACGCCGCCAGCTTCTCCTTTCCTTCATGAGGGTGACGTCGGCCACAACCAAATAATCTTATTTTTTTATTTTTCTTGTCACCGCGGCGACGGGTCTCACTGCCGTAGCGACCACTCCAGGGTTTTTGGCCCGGATTTCGATTTTCTGCAGGATGCGGAGACAGGATCCGTTCGTCGCTGCGATGGGCCTTTTTCGACACTAAAATGGGCATAGCTTCTTCGTTTTAAGTCTGTTTTGAGCACCGTTTTCGCCTACGTTCATGAAATTCAACGATTAACAATATTATGGACATTTAAATCAATTATCATTCATATTTTTATTATTTTAGAGATAAAATCACTAATAAACATGCGTAAATTACGAGTTATCAATGCATGTGCACGCAGTCTATGCATTATCTCATTATTCCTCCATGCAAACATGTGTGATGATAAAGAATCAGAAACTCGAATACAGAAATATAAACAGAGACGCAATTTCAGAATATCTCGCCAGAGTCACAATAATCAAGATCATTATAACATATAGGCTCATAAGCCCATATTTCATCGATCACATAATTATGCAAAAATTGAATAACTTATACCAATGACCCCAACCATGGAAGGTTCCGGTCTCGAGATAAGTCAAAAGTAAACCGAAAGTCTCAACATCGTAAATAAAACATCCAAGAACACATGATAACCACATTTCAAGCATAAACATGCTACAACCCGATAAAACCATACTTTAACTTCCAAGAATATGTAAAATCCATAAATACCCAAATATTGATTCTATATTCCCAAGTCCTAATCATTCATATAAAGCATGCTTAAATCACTTATTTTCAAGTTTAACTTAACTCCCGAGCCAAACAAATTGTTCAAGAACTTAGTTCCTAAATTTACCGTAAATTCTATTTATCCTCACCTTTTTGTTAAAATCTTGTATTATAAAACCCAAAGCAAGCGACGAGCGAACGATTAAACATGATCTACAATTAAATGTTACCCTAATTGCATTAATTTAACCAAACAAGCAACAAACGACGTGTAAAATGAAAAGAACAAAAAACAGTCTGGAAATCCCTCACTATAGCTCTCGACCAATGCTACCAATGCAGGGAGATGTCTTGACTTTGAGGTGAGTTTTGGGACGATCCGGGTTCATTTTGGGTAGTTTTAGGGAGGTAATTATCTATGGGTAAACTAAATTAGGGTATTTGGACATGATTTTAGTACCCAATCTTAAAGCAAAATTCGAAAATGCAATGGGAAAACACCCATGGTAGCCACGGTTTTTTTTTTGGGGGAGGGAAATTATGGGTTAGTGTTTTGTGATTTTCTTTGAAGTCTAGGCCAAGGGATAATCAAGAAACAATCTTAGACCTCTTGAAGATTTCAAATTAATCTCACATAAAAGATGAAAAGGAATAAAAACCCACAATGAAAAACAAGGAATCTTACCCTTAAGCCTCTTGAAGGTTGGATGAATGCTTCAAGAGTAGGATCAAAAGATAGATCGAGGCCCGATCTATTCAACGCACTCAAAATCACGTGAAACGGAGAAGGGACGAGAAAAACCCGCCCCTTGGAGTGGAGAGGTAGGGTGGCAGCAATGGGGGAGAGGGAGAGATGTGTTTTCTATTTTTCTTTTGTTTCAAATGATGGAGGAAGAAGATGACTCTAATTTTTGAAGAGGTAAAAATAATTTGCTAAAGAGTCCCCCAAGTTCTTTCTAGCTTTTAAAATGGCCAATAATATTTAATGCACCTAGTTCACAATAACTCTTTAAAATCTAAAATTACTAAATAAAGATTAAAACTTCTAAATTCTAAATTACCGAATTAAACTAATTAAATACTTTAATTAATTAAATAAATGAATAATAAATAAATAAAAATTAATTCTACCTCAAAATAACAGGATGTTACAACTAACAACCCATCTATGAGAACAATTAGTTGAAGAATTACTTACCCAAGGCTTGTTTTCAAGTTCTTTACCCAAAATCCTTTTTTCTTCCTTTTTTTTCTTTCCTTTCACGAGTCTTTTGCCTCTGGCTTTTGGTTGTTTTTTTAACACTCCCAATCTAGGTGCAAAAGCCAAACACACCTCATTTTCTTAACATGCAACATTTATTTCTTTTATTTTTTATTTTCCTTTTAATAAATAAAACAAAGCCAATATAAGAGTTTACAAACTATTACCTCATTTTAAGAATTTTATCCTCGAAATTTAGTCCAAAATCAAGAAGACAATTAAATATTTTGTAACGAATGATCGGATTTTCATTTATCTTATTTCCTTCTTAACCATGCGATTTCTTCTCAACCATAATTTACTAACACAAAATACGTTCTTTCCTATCACATATTCCTTAAAGATAAATTTTCTTTCAATTCCACCTGGTTTTAATTCTAGTATATAACCTAGAAAATCTTTAACATTTAAAGAATTTTAGCCCGCTCCACAGTGAAGTCAATCAAATTGTTGCTAGGCCAATGCGTTTGATAATCCCATAACGGCCTATATATTTCGGACATAATTTTTCTTTTCCTGTCCAATCCCTTCCCTGATGAAATAAAAAGAGCATACTAAATCTGTAATGACCCGACTTTTCATAGTTTAAAACAAACATAATTAATGCAGCGGAAGACTCAATAAATGACATTTATTGAAAAATATGAAAATCCTCAACCAAATAGTCAATTAAATAAAAACAACAACTCCGGAGTTGAAAAGTTAAACAAAACCAAATGGACTAAAACATTATCCTTTAACCATTCAAAACAAATAAAAAAAATATTATTCTCAGACTCAAATAATTAAACTAAAAACATTTGAAATTTCAATTCTTTATTCATTAATAAAATGAATAATAAATAAGCAATAGGTGGCCACCACGACATGAACCCTTCATCTTTTCCACTGCATCAACCGCCACCTCTCGGTCCATTGTTACCTGAAAAAAAATATAGCACTATGAGGCTAAAGCCAGTGAGAAAACGATCTAAACGAAGGTAAAGCTTTAAATAATCTCTAACAACTTATATCAAGTCCTAAGCGCTCAAGCACTGTCCAAAAACTCTTACACTCAAAGTGTCACTTATACTCATTTTAATCTTATAAATGAATAGGCAAATAATCCTAATTCCATATTCAAGTTAAACACTTATAATCTCACATCACCAACACATTATGTCACGACCCGACCCGGGATCTTCCTATAGACCCATGACGAGTCGAGCGCCGATGGCAAGCGATAGCCCGAAAGCCAACACTTACCATCAAGGCAAACTAAACATAACTATGCTAATATTAAATCAAACTATAAATGTTTCATGTACTAACTGGACTGATGCAAAACGAGTGGTGGATAAGCTCGTCGTAGGCTCGATCATCTTCTGAAACTCGAAAGCTACCTGTGGGGGGAAAAACATTTTAAAAGAATGAGCTAAAAAGGCTCAGTGAGTGGAATTTTTATTAAACTAATATTTTCTTCAAAACTACATAATATATAATAGTTTCCAAATTCATAAAACTGTTCAAAACTAATATTCGTAAAACTTAATAATCATAAAATTCAAAACTAAAACTCGTAAAACTGGATAGAGTCATAATTTAATAAACAAAATATTCAGCTGTCGAAACCATATCAATACTTGTACGTAAATATATATATACAATAGAAACTAGTCATATACTATATCGTAGTGATAAAAACCCACTAAAAATGTACCCTTAACTGGTCATACTGCATATAGAGCGAAATCATGCATGCAGCAGAGCAATCAATACCAAATCGGTCATACGCGCAGCAGAGTTGCCCCCTAAAGGGCTAAGCACCCTAACATACGGCCCAAAGCCTATTTGTATGCTAAAGTGGGTCCCAAAGACTGCTTGAAACCGATAACCGATAACGATAACGAGGGTACTCTTTCTAGCGGTTTGAAAATAAATTACTGTAACTATTAACGTAATTTTCAAACCTTTCATAAAACATAATTGTTTCTAAAAACATAACTAAGTCTTCATAATATTCGTAAATAATATATATTATATCATAAAATTCATTTTCATAAAATCTATAGATAAATATCTAAATATTTATATTTCAAAAATCTAAATTTAGATAATATCATAAATCTTAAAATAGAAACACTCACAAACTTTTTCTTTGAATACTCCAAGTCAGAAATATTTAAAGTCTCGATATCACCTGAAAATATTGATTTGAAAAATACGTATCAATCATCTATTTACTAATTTGAAATCTTAGAAAATCATATTGAAAATAATATAAAATTGTGGTTCACATGGCTAGAGCTTCAACTTTCCTTCAATAACTACACTTTCAATATAATTTTCTAAGCTAATAATATCAATTTGTTACTCTTCCTCGTTTCCAACATATAAAAATCCCAACTCAAAGTGAACAAAAACCACACATAATCCTCTTTCTAATTCATACCAATTTTCTATTACAATTCTAACAAAACCATGGAAATGATCCATTTCTACACTCTTCTTGATTATTCTTAAACATTAACCTCTCTATTTAACTCATGGCACTTAAAATTCATAAATAACAAAACTCATAAAACCCATAAATCAACCTTGAAGCTTTAGCAAAATAAAAAAAAATCCATCATATTGAAGAGTTGGATTGGAGAAATGACTTACCAATATGCAAATTCACCACAAATTGAACTCAAACTCCACAATTTGTTGTTATTTTACAAAAATCCAAGCCAAAATTTCCTTTCTTCCTTTCCTATTTTTCTCTCTTTTTCCCTTTTCTCTTTTCTTCCTTTTCTATTTCTCTCCTACGGGTTGCTGAAGCAAAGAGGGAAGAATGAGTTTTATTTAATTTATTTTTTTTTAAAACTAAAAGCTTGCCAAGTGTCAAACCAAGACATAACCTTTTCTTTTAAATTCTTATCTTCTCCTTCCTTCAATCTCATCCACTTGTTTATTCTATTTATTTATTTATTTCTTAAAAAAATGAGAGTTTACAAACTATTACCTCCTTTTAAGAATTTCGTCCTCGAAATTTTGTCGTGATCACTGGGATACTCAGGCTGCATGAACACTTTTTTTTTTCTTCTTTCTGATCCATGACTTACTAAACTTGAATTTTTTTCATGATGAAAAACAAAGAGAAACTTTACCACCCACCTCAAAATTTAGCACTTTACTACCTATATCTACATAACCATGGTGTTTGACATGTGTAGTTTCAATATTTCTGACGAACATAGATTTTCATTAATATGTACCATAATCCATCAACTTCCTCTCACTAATTTTATTCCATGAAACTAAAGCACTTCAAAAAGTGTCACATCAACCCCATTCTCCGATTGTTATTATTCATAAATCACAAGCGACGAGTGAGTGTACCATATTCTTTCTAAACTGAAAAATGGAAGCTCATTATATAAAATCTGAGGTCCGAATAATTCTTTGACTACCCAAATGTTTTGCGATTGTAACGTAATACTGCAATATAATATATAGTTCTCAAACCGTACAATAAACTGCTCTACAATTTTTCTGTAAACTAGAAAACTTGATCCAAAACATTCAACACTACATATTAAAATTTATTACTTCATCTACATAAATCTATCTAGAGAATACTTAACTTTATATAACAACAACTTGATGGTTTCACTTTACCTGTTCAGCACCATTCAAATACTATCACGTGTACTTTTAGTACAAGCCTTGTTAAATTCTATCGTTCCATTTCAATATACCCGTGAATCAAGCATTTTGAAACAAATTCTGCTTATCTCATTCATACCGTGCCACCAATAATGCTCTTTCAATTTTGTGCTACAATCAATAGTCAAACAACCTGATCTTACTCAAACAATATCACTAACACATTGCCCGGATGTATCTATTGAGAACTCAAGATTCAAACCAATAAAATTATCAAACAAAGGAAATCAATTGGATTATGATTACAATGAATTTTTAATCATAAGTGCAACAAGAATAATATTAACTATCCCACATGATACCTCATAATACAATAATAATATGTTATTAATTCAAGTCAAGTCATCTTATATGTTGTAAATTCAACTCTTTCGAATCCAAACATTCTTCAAACCTTAATGATAATTCTAAGAAAAATCACCAAATTCCCAATGTCATGACCATAGTTGTGCATCCTATGTTATGCATCAGATAATTAAGTTTCAGTTTCTTCCACTCTCTTGATGCTTAAGCAATTGCCTTTACCATTAAGTTTTATCCCAAATCTCAAATAACGAGTAGATGTACCGTAAAGAATAAATCTTGCTCTAGCTATTCAAGATGCACCATAAGAGCAAAATTTAATCTTTCCTACAATTCTCAGAAATTTAATCAGAATTACCAGTCCACAAAAAGTTTGCATTCTACTTAGTCAAACTATTTAGTATAGGTGCTATCCTGAAAAGCCCTTTAAAGAATGACATCGAAGAACTGTTAATCCCAAACCTTACAACTTATTAGCGATCACATGTCTTTCCAGGTTTAACTACGACTTAAACTTCCTGAGGATCAATGTATCAATAAGCAACTCCATCTTCTTTAATCAAATGCCTAGTTAATCAACACCGATCTTTCTCAAATGTACGGAGACAATGCCTAGGTGTATATCTTGAAACTCGACATTCAAAATGAGTTCACACCTTGAAAAAGACTTACTACGATGCAGACAAAACCGAATCGCTTACTTTCCTGCTAGCTACATGTTAGGAATGGTGTCCTAGAACTTGTAATTATTTAATAATAATAATTTATTAAGAATAAATTAAATAAATAAACATAAGTTCTTTATATTATCTAGATTGATTCAATTAATGATATTAGGAATATATGGAAATATATAAATATCAAACATTCAAATAGTAAACCCTAAGTTACTCTTATGAAATCACGACTTAGTATGTGAGTCATACGAGAGGATTAAAGTCGAGATGAGTAACTTAAACGTGTCTTGTAAAGACTCGAATTTTCACAAATCTTTAAATCAGAAGTAAAACAGCGGAAGACTTATTTTTACAAAAATTTGGCGTGGATCCGTTTAAAATACGAACTCCCTAAACCTGTTTTTAAGAACTCATCTCAGAGAATTTTAATCACATATATTCCTACTCCAGAATATACTCAAATCAGAGAAAGTAAACTCAAAATAAACATACAACCGACCTTAGGCTCTCATGAGCCACAAAATACAAGTTTTAAGACTTTATTTCAAGTTTATATGTATATATAGCATTCCCAAAATGCTCCAAACTTAGATTTACTAGTCCAAATGTTCATAAGCATTCACTCGAGATCACACAGCACCACCTCCACGACCTCGTCCTCTACCACGAGTATTACCTGAAAATAAAATGGTGTAGCACCATTAGCAAACAATGCTAGTGAGGATAAGATGGATGCAAGCACTTTTATGAACCAAAATCCATATCGGAGAATGTGTCCAAATAAAACTAAGTATTCTTGCACTAATCATTCAATAATCCGAAGTACTTTACATAAATAGATCAAACCATTCTACTATCTCGTAAATTCGGAAAGTAAACGTTCAAGCCCGTAGTTAAAGTAGATACTAGTGCTTAACAAAGTAAATGACAAAGTAAATAACAAAGTAAATAACAAAGTAAATTTCTCATTTCATTCGTGACCACTTGTCACCAATCATAATTATTCCGTGACATCCGTGCATAACGATAATATGCAAGTCACCGTGACATCCGTGCATAACGATAATATGCAAGTCACCAATCACAAACCATTCTATGACATCCGTGCATAACGATACTATGCAAGTCACCGTGACATCCGTGCATAACGATAATATGCAAGTCATCAATCACAAACCATTCCGTGACATCCGTGCATAACGATACTATGCAAGTCACAAATCAAAACATTCCGTGACATCCGTGCATAAAAGTATGCAAGTCACAATTCAAAAACATTTCCGAAATCTAATTCTCCTCGAGAATAGAACTTAAAACCACCCAAAGCATCTCACTTTGAACAACAACCAAACTTAACTAAATTCCTTATGCACTTTCCTTAACTCCCAAATAACAAGCATTCTTGTAAAAGTTCTAAATCTAATAACCCTCTTAACTTCGATCGAACAAAATCGTCAAGTAATTTGAAAGCATAAAAGTAATCACAACCATTTTAAACTCACCTTATAAGAGTAGTCAACTCCTAACCACCAGGTTGACCAAAAATCACGAACGATGCACAAAACCTATAATTACAATACACCTAAAGTATATTAATTAATCGAAATGAACAACGATCGACACGATACCAAAATAATAGACAAAACAGCCCGTAAATAAAGCCAAGAGGCCCACGGCTTAAGGGGAAGGAAGAAAAGGAATTTGTTTTCCGGATTTTAAGCACTTTAAAGACAATCCGGGTTGGTTTCGGGTACTTTGAAGATTGGTAAACTCAATGGGTAAACCTAATTTAGGGTTTAGGTCAAAAATTCAATCCCGAACAATTTAGTAAAGTCATTAAACTAATCAAATTCAAAGCTCTCATCAACAACAAACAAGAGGAAAATTGAAATAAATGGCTTTTTGGCTCAAACCCGAATCTAGGGTTAGTGAAAGTTCCTAAAAATGAATAAAACGACTTTCCCGAATGATTTCTTAAAGCTTTGATGAACGAATTCGAAAATTACAACTCAAAACCTCCATTAAACACTATTCACTTCTAGGTTTTGAAACTTTAACATACCTTAAGGCCTCGAGAAAACGAGCGGAAATCACGAAGAGTAGGTTGGAAATGATCCCCGGGCCAAGAGCTTTCCAACGGATATAGAATCGATGCGATCCGTTGAGAAATAAAGAAAATAAAAAAAAATTGGGGGGGGGGGTCTTGTTGGTCACTGCAGCAAGGAAGAAGAGAAGCAGAATTTTGGTGAAAAAATGCTAAGTGTTGGTATTTAAAGGATGATGAATAGTGTTTTTGTGATTTTTTGTAAATCGGGTAATAACGCCTACGTTCCTCTTTTACTTTTACTTTAAAAACGAAACCCGAACCACTTAAACTAGCCCAATGGTGATTAATAATTATTAATTGGCCTATTAATAATTATTAATACAACCAAAACTAAAATAGGCTAATTAAGCGATTAAAAAGGTTTCCGAACGAAAATAACTATTTAAATCTAAATAACTAAATCTAAATTAACTTTAAATAAATAAAAACTTAATAAAATAAAAAAAAAATTACCTCTAAAATAACGGGACGTTACATGTCTACAGTAAACGGATAACGTTTGGGAACCTTATCCTGGTAACACTGTTGACAGCTTCGCATTTTGTTTATAGACAAATGATCGAATCCTGATCATTCATGTGGGAGACATGAAATGGAAGTATCATATACAATGTTGATTGTATAAGACAGGACCACGATGTTCGATCAAATTTCTCCTTAGTACCGTTTACGAGAAATGATCGAATATCAAACTAAGTTTATCAACCGTGATAAATCTCAATCCTGAGTGAAATGCGGACTCCTATTTGTGGAGTTATGTTCTTTGATTCACATAGTTGAGAGCGATCTGGAAGAACGCTCAATACACTCCTGTTTTGGGAACATGACTAGATAAGTAGCTGGGAACTCATTTTCACGAGATGGAATTCATAACTTTCCTATAAATTAACGGTATCGGTCACGATACCTAAACATTTTAGGAACTTTAGGAAACTCCCTTGATGTCCTGATTCGAGACATGAACAATGCGCGCCACGACTTCTATTGATCACGAAGTACCTTATCTCTAGTTCGACTAAAGATAAAGTTCATTGGAGAATCAGCGGGAACACAAGGATAAAGCGGTAATTACGGGGCAAAACGGTAAATTTATCCGTCTCGTAATTATGAGGGTTCCACGTGAAGGATATATCACAGATATAAATAAAGATAAACTAAATGGACATAACTCATCTATAGTGAGGGGAGTTCAACTATGAATCTATAGTGGAATTATTCATAGTTAGATAATAAGTAATTAATCGATTATGAGTTAATCAATTAATTGACTAATTATTAAGCCCATGATCTATAGGTCCATCGGGTCCCTATGCTAGCCCAAATATCGTAGTCGCGAAATCAAGTAGAAGAAATGGAAATTTTAAGTAAAGTGAATTACTTAAAATAGGCAATATTAATTGTTTAAATATTGATATATTTAAACGGTAATTAATATAAACATTATTAATTGTTTAAATAATGAGTTTATTTAAACAGGAAATTAATAATGAAATATTATTAATTAGATATTATTAATTATTTGAATATTGAGTATATTTAAATGGTAATTAATAATTTGAAATTAATTAACAATTATTAATTGTTTCAATAATAAATTTTATTTGAAAGGAATTAATAATTAATAATTAATTAATTAATAATAAAATGTTATCAATAAAATTATTAATTAAATAATGAGTTTATTTAATGGAAATTAATAATTAAAATATTTATTATTAATTATTTAAATAATGAAAATTATTTAAATGGAAATTAATAATTAAATATAATTTGATAATATTTAGTCGGGAGAAAATATTAATATTATTAATTGTTTAAATAAAATATTTTATTTAAATGGTAATTAATAAATAAATTAATTAAGTTGGACTTATTAATTTAAGAGAGAGTTTCAAGCCCAATTAGATTAATGAACCCAATTGAAATTGGCCCAAAATAATTAATTAAATAAATTTGATTTATTAATTATTTATTATTAATTTTGGCCTTCATAGATAATTTGTAGGAGATAATTATTTGAATTATATCCTATAATAATTATATAGATTTATTTACCCAAGATAAATAAAATAAAGAAAAGAAAATAATCTACTATTTATCTATGGCATTTTCGAAATTGCAAGATAAAGGAAAGAGATAATCTTTTTTCTTTTTGTATTTATCTCTATAGATTAATCTTAATGGGATTAGGATTCCTATTTTTCTATAAATAGGAGGGTTGAGTCATTCATAAATCACACAATTAAATTCCTTAGAAATTCAGAATTCTCTCTTCCTTCTCCCTTCCCCCTTAGCCGATTTTCCCTAGTCCGTTGGGAAGAAAATATTTTTTCTTCTTCCCAATTTCTTCTAAAGTTCGATCCCACAATCGGGTTTCGTTTGATCGATCGGGATATAGCATAGAAGATCCGGTGTTGCTGAGGATTTGATGCTGTAAAGAAACCTCCAACCGATTCTCCATTAATTACTCAATGTAAGTAACGGTTTTAATTTTCGAAATTTAAAGCATGAATCTACATGTTTTTTCACAAATTGCATGATATTAATAGATCCGTTATTAAATGTTAATAAGTTTACTAAATAAAATTCCGCTAGTTTAGTAAATCATCCCTTCACTACATCAGCTACCATTATTTCTAAACCATAATTCGAATATAATTCAAACTAGATCCATTGTCATCAAATTCACTAAATTTCCTGCATACCATTTCTTCTATATACAATCCATAACGCTACCTCTGTATAAAACTTCTTTCCTTACTTCCCACACTAGTATCTCCGTCATAAGCTTAATGGCAAACCTATATGAATAACGATCACATGCTCCGATAAAACACATAAAGAATTATCTAAACGAAAGCCGTAGCAGAGAATACACATAGACTGGCACAATTTTAAGAAATCAATCCTCACCACATATTATTTATCTGATTCAACTTGATACTAACCAAGCCCCATAACAATTTTAATAAACAAAACAAAAGTATTCTAATAAGATGATCAAACAAATCATTTACATGAGGCATCAACTATTTGCTCCGCGATGTTACTTCATTCTTCTACTTCTCACGAACATCCAAATCTCATGACATTTTTTTTACCACCAAAGAAAAGCGACATGACTCACCATGTTCAACAAAACCCTTAACAAGTAATTTATGCAGCTAATGAAACCATCCATGTGCTGCTTGAGAAATACAAATTCTACTTAGTAGGAAATCAATCTCTAATTCAATATTCTTGATCAATAAATTGGATAATTTCTAAAACAAACCTCAAATTTTTTTTTTTTTTGCAAAACTCGTGTCTTAACTTTTTTTTTCAATGCTCCAAATACCCATTACACGACGAATACGAAGAATATCCATGTTTAAGAAATTTACTAACTTTAAGTGCAACAACCACATATATAGAAACACTTTCCTTGCACCACTAAAGATAAACTCAAATCATCGGGCTCTTTAAACATCTCTAGTGAAATCATTCAATTCACAAACAAGAAGTCCAACTCAGGATATCGTATATGAAAATCAGTATACCCGAGAATATTATAATTTCTTTCAACTTTATCCCAGGCCACAATTATTACCCAAACTTTATAAACAATATCTAGTAATAACGACCTTTCAAACGGGATTACCAACACCATATCACTATACAAAAGTTCTGATATTTTACATACCTTGACAATTGGTATTTAACAACTGCTTCACGACTTGTGGTTTAGACACGAATGATTCTCAACAAGGTCAATCACGAAAACCATGAATAATAAATATTTCCAATACATGTCCATCTATAGGTATCACTCGCAATTTACATAAACACGCTGTCTACTAACAATTCCTTCTAAATCAGTCAAATCGAGAAGTAAAATTTCAAACTCTTGACATCATACGTCTAACGATACCAAACAACTCTTCACAAATACTGAATTACCATTTCTCATACTTACAACAACTCCAGCCACGTAACTTAAACCAGTAGCTGATAATTTTTACTACTCTCAAACTGTTACCACTTTTAAATAAATTACATGAATTTTTTTTCTTTAATAAAATATTTCATCAATTAAACTTACCATTTTATAAAATATTTCATCAATAAAACTTACCAACCTGTAGCATCGAGTTTCATGAACATATCTCTGAGCCTACGAGCTTTCCCACCACAAATCATGATTCTCTTTCATATGATACATGTCATGCAAGAACACAAATGCAATGAAACGCATGTAGAATCGTTATGCTCTGATACCATCTTGTCACGACCCGACCCGGGATCTTCCTATAGACCCGTGATGAGTCGAGCGCCGATGGCAAGCGATAGCCCGAAATCCAACACTTACCATCAAGGCAAACTAAACATAACTATGTGTGACGACCCGACTTATTTAAATAAGCCTAGGACGCGAGCACGTAGCTGAAGCGTAAAATTCAATCTTGAAACAACACAAGTCTTGATAAATCATTGAAAATTCGGCATGATGTATACGTAAATTCCAAAACTCACATACAAAGTAAAACCTGTTTATCAAAATCATCGGCTCGTCGGCCGGTTCACAGTATCATAAAAACTCTAAAGTGATACAAACACATAGAAAAGACGTGGTGCACCACGGAAAAGTTATTACAAACCACAAAATCTCGTAAAATGATTTACGAGGCGTTTGAAACTTTAGACTTCAAAATACAACGTAACCCTATGACCAGAAAACATGGCTCGCGTGTCCGGTGACCTATCCAAAGTCTTCATCTCGCACGTCAACGAGCACCACCTGCCGCTCCACGTCCTCGTCCTCGTGCAAAACCTGAAAGGTGATATAAAGCACCTTTGAGCATGACACTCAGTGAAAACAAAAGAATATGAACGATGATGCGAATGCTCATAACATAATGCATCAATGAAAAATGTATGTAAAAGAAGGCATTGTGATTAGATACTCATAACCAACCGTAAACATTTCACACTCGAATCCTGGTCAAGCCAAAACCGTTCATCTCGTATTATATTCTATCATTTCCCTTAGTCCCTACCTTCCAATTTTTCATTTTCGGCGTCTCACTACGTGTAACGTCCCGTTATTTTGTGATAAAAAAAAAAACTTTTATTTATTTTATTTTAATTTAAGTAATTAAAGTTCATTTATTTATCATTAAATTAGAATTTATTAGTTTATTTCATTTTAAGTCATTTTAATGGCTTTATTTATTTAAATACGTTTTAATGGTATTAATAATTATTAACGGGCCAATTAATAATTATTAATCACCATTGGTATAGTTTGAGATGTTCGGGATTCGTTTTATAAGTTAAAAGTCATAAAAGGGCAAAATCGTAATTTCCAACTTCCTAAATATCTAATTACTATTTGCTCATCTTCTTTAAATGACCATTGACTCAAATTGACCAAATCTTCATCCATTTCTTCTCCAAACCCGAGCAAATAGAGGAGGAAAAGAGAAGAGGAAGAAACGGTCGCCCGGCTCGTTTCTTGGCGGTTTTGCGTGATTTCGGATGCGTTGGAAAGCTCCGCGAGACCTTTCTACCCATTCCACTCTTGGAACGTTTCCAACTCTCTAAGATAAGCCCTAGATTTCGAATTCTCATAGTATTTCCATGGAAATTGTTTCAAGATTTGAGTTGTTGGCCAAAACCTCCATCCCTTTCCAATTTTGTTGTTGAATGTTGATGGAAAAACTATTGGCTAACTATTATTTGATTTTCCTAAACCCTAAAACCGAGTTTCAGTCGAAACCCTTCCAGTGTGAAATTTACCCTTTTGGGTTTGAAAATGGGTTAGAAATTAATGAATGAATGTTTATTTAAATTCGATTCAGGAAAGGGATTAATGTTCAAAAACCCTAATTATCGATACCCATTGAAATCGGGAATATCGAATTTGCTTAAAACCAACTCGAAACACTTTTGAATTGTCTAAAAGCCGGAAAATCAAACCCAAAGCCTATTTTTAATGATAGGGCCGTGGGCCCCAAGTGGGAAGTTGTTGGGTTTTTTGTCGCTTTGTATGTTTAACTGATGTTTGATTGATAGTTGGTAAAGTTATTGATTGTGTGATATAATTCGATTGTAGGTGTTTTTGATTCGCTTGCGTGATCGCTCCTTCGGACTTAGGAGCAAAGTCATCTTTTATTAAAGGTGAGAATAGTTAGAATTTAAAGTATCTATAGAGAGCAAATGAGTGTGAAGGTTTGTAGAGTTTGAAACTAAGATTAGAATCCGAACCTAAGATTAGAGGGTTGTGAGTTAGTGCCCTTAGGATTAAGAGTTAATCCTTTAAGTGAGAACTTAGAAGTTCTCAAGGAAAGTATTGAATCTTAGAAGATTCTAAGTTAGATTCGATTCGAAGCTTAGGTTGGATCATTGGAAGTTAAAAGATCCACTTGTTTTTTAGAACGGTTAATAGAACCTCGGATTATTGGAAGTTTAGAATCCTTGAAGGTTTAGGTTAATCGTTTATTTTATAATTCTACTCTTATTGATACCTGGAGTTCGATCGATATATCGTTCATCCAAGATGCTTGCCTACTTCTACTTTATGTCATTTACTTTTTGTCTTTTACTTTATACTTTTACTTTATGCCTTTTCTTTATTTGTGTATCGACTACTTTAATTCCGCACTTTACTTATTTACTTTTACAAGGATATGCAAGCATATGCATATCATATTGCATCATACCATTCTCGCAACATTCATGAAAAAGAATGAAAGTGAAAAAGAATGAAAGTGAAAAAGAAACGAAAGTGAAAAAGAAATGAAAGTGAAAAAGAAATGAAAGTGAAAAGAAAAGAAAGTGAATGAGAAAAGAAGGAAGATTGATGAACCCTACGTGGAGTTCACATCACCTTCAGAGAAAAGAAAGAATGTGAAAGAAAAGAAGTTAAATGGTAGCATACGGGATGTACGCATTACTTCTTCATGCATAGGGAGTTAAATGGTAGCCTACGGGATGTACGCATTACTTCCTCATGCATAAGGTTAAATGGGAGCCTACGGGATGTCTGCATTACCTTCATTCATACACAAAAGGGCAAATGCGAAGTCCTACGGGATGCTCTCATGCATTCATACATATGATTGATGAAAGAGAAAATTGAGATGTTTAATATGATGCAAAGTTTATTTACTTTTATTACTTATGTCATAATAATGTTGATGGATGAGGATTGACTACTAGTGTTAGCAATATCATCCTTTAGAAAGTTTAGAATGAAATTACTTAGAGTTTGGAGGACTTTAGGAGTGAGTTGTGTCAGATTAATTGGACACAAATCGAAATGCGAGTTTGAGGTCTATCTTTACTTTTTATTCTTATTATTCTCACTTGGGCTTAAGTTGTTAGCTCATGATATTACAAACATTTCAGGAAATGTTTGGGATCGTGGAAAAGGAGTCAGGCGCGCTTGATCGAGAGGATGACGACTTTGAGATGGACTAGGTTTATGTAATGTCCATGGACTTTGGTTTTGTGAATTTTATACATTTTGTTGGATTTGTTTATTTGTATATAGCTCATAAGAGCTTTATGTCTTTACTTTTATGATTATAAACTTTGAACTCCTGGATAGGAACTTTAAGTTCCTTGTGTATTAAAAATTGTGAATTTAAAATGTAACAGGTTTTTGGCTAGCCACTTTTCAACATAACCACGCCAATTTTTCTTAAAATAAAAGACTTCCGTTGTTTTCTCTGATTTAATTTATTTAAAAGTGACGGATCGTCACACTACGCCCCATACTTATCGCATCATTAACCAATAACCGATCCATAACTCCTTGTATATGACACTTCCTCACTTAACATTAAGCCTCAGACAACCATTACCACATTCCATTCACTATTCTCATCACTTTGTTTATCATCACACATCCCGCTCAAAACGCACATTAAAGACAAGAAGTTAGCTATGCAAGGATGTATAGATATGCTAAGAACATAACATGAATGTTTATGCAAGTAATTAACTTTCAAGTTTAAGATTTCACCGAATAAAAATGCATAAGCCATTTCCACTTTTCCATTCCAACCATCATTTGGTTCCTTACTTACAACCCGCATCTCACTATACGCTATCAAGAATTGCCACATATCACAAACTCGAGCCGCAGCTCATTTCACAATATCCGAGCCGAAGCTCATTCTATTCTTCCAGGTTATCATAATAACCATTTAGCATCCAGGCCATCCACCACACAGCCTCGGAGCTCCATAATATCACCGCCACCGGTAACCACGTGTAACGTCCAACATCCATACACCGATACACTGGTTACGACCCCATGGCCACATATCGATCATATGAAATGTATGAATGAAGTGTTCATGAATGAAATGGCATAATCATGCTTTCTTTCAATATTCATCATGAGAAATCATCTCGGCTTAACAAGCACAAATAGGCAATTCCTCCAGGCTGTATATGGCTCAATCGTAATACACAACTTGCTCAAATCCCACCTAAGACAAGTAAATCATGTTTCACATATTAAGCCTTAGCAACTCCTTCACTTTCTATTCACTAAGCATAAACGATACATGTCGAGTATTTATTGAAAAATAGCCCCAATCCAGCATATGACCCAATCATGGACTAAGAGTGTAAATGTCAACAAATAAACATGCTCATGTAAGCGAATAATTATAAAAGTCATATTGACTCGAGCTAACTAGCTCGTCGAGGCTCTCTTAATATCGACCGAGCTCAACTCCCATTTTCCATCACTTCCTCTTACTTTTCTCCCTTACTATTCACATTCCATAAACATCAAACCATTCACAACCATGGAATGCATAAATGAAGTGAGATGATATGTAATGCACTAATCATGCTTTCTTTACCATCGTCATCAGAAATGTCATTTAAGCAAATTAGAGGAGTTCTCAATTAGTATATAATTCAATCTATCACTCGAAACTTTTCAAAGTGCACAAAAGTATATCAACTTCAAGCATGATGTCGTGGCATTTCATTATACTTTACTCGTCAAGCAATAATCTAAAACATATCGAGCATGAATAACATAAATCCCAATTCAGTATATGACTCGATCTTTGACTTGAAAAGCGAGTAAAACAAGTAAACATGTCAATCTATCTTAATTTAGATATTTGAAAGCAAATAGGCATATCAAAGTATCTCAAGTTGTATATAAAGGCAAATTAGTTTAAGCAAAACCGCTCTTCCAGTCTTAGGAACGAGTCAAGCTTGGATCTCGTCTCTCGTTACTTTCACAACTCTATATCTCATTCAACTCATACACCAAAGTGTTCCAATCAGCCATAACCATTTACAATCCCACATCATCCTTCTAACAATCACAAACCACACCGCCGTCACCGATCCGATTCTTTATGTTCTCACCTTATCGATATAGTCTCGGAGCTCGTTCTTGACTCTTGTCCTACATGAAACATCCCACACACACTTTAGATGTAATTTATTATATATAAATCAGCCCATGATAAGAACAACACGCCTCAAACCCAGGTTAGTAGCAAAATGCTCAAAACTAGTCAAATTAATTACTATTTTTGGTCAAAATAGAAACTAACCCAAGAATCATCAAGTTGGGTTTCCCTTATGTTTCTCATGTATAAAATATACATACTAACACCCATTATTTCCAGAATTGATAACTTTACACATTTACTCAAGAAAAACCCAAAATTAGCTAAGTGTAAACTAGCTTTTTAGGCCAATTTTGATGACTTCTTAAAAATCATCCTCTTACCCTTCCAAGTTGTTTTTCATGTGGATTATATATATATAAACACACATTCTTTCCAGAAATGATAAATTCAAAGAAAAGCCAAGGATAACCATTCTTTAAAGAAGCTAGAAATTTCCAAAACAATGCCATTTTAAGGTGTCATTCAATAAATGTTTATCCATGGTCCTTTACCCTTCTTTACCTTAATAAACATGCTTCTTAAAGCTTAAAACCATTAACCTTAAGCCAATTTCCAGAATATATACTTGTACAAATCCAAGCCAAAAACTCAAATCAAGAACATACAAAAACTTGAAGTTCACCATTAATGGAGGTTATGAATTCTTACAAGCCATGGCTATCAATTCCCTTTCTTTTTCTTACTTAGGTCAACCTTATTATAAACTTATGAATTGAAGAACCCATTTCCAGAATTGTAAAGAGGGAAGAACTCATCATAAAAACATAAATAACATCATCCAAGAACACCCAAACCCATTTCCATGGAAACCTAGAAAAGCTTGAATTGGAAACTTGGAATTCTTACCTTAACTTTATAAAACCCTATGGATTTTGGCTTGAATTGGTCTAGGATGAAAAACCCATCATCAATCCATGAAACCCCAAATGATTTAGACCTTGGATCACCATCTCTTGAAGATTGGAGGAAGAAAATCAAAGAGAAAGAGAGAGGGGGGGCGTTGGTTTGGGGAAGATGAGAGGAAAAAGGATTTCTTTTTCTTTTTCTTTTTAATTACTCTAACTCCTCCTATTGTAATTTCAATTAATAAAAATAAGAATAACTAATTGCACCCAAAACCTTCCACCTCTTCAATTTACTCTTCAAGTCCTCCCACCTCCTAAATTTCATTTCAAGTCCTTTTCTCTCTTCCTCTTTGCTAACTAGTCCTCCATCCATTTAAAGTTTGCAATTTAATCCTTTTTCCTTAACTTAACCATGGTTAACTAACTATGGTTAACCTTCAAAATCAAATAAGTCAAAATATAACCTTCCAAGTAATTAAATAAGTACCCAAGCATGCTAAATCAAATGTATTCCTTATTAATAAAATAAAATACGAACCCGGGCCCTTACACTATGCTAATATTAAATCAAACTATAAATGTTTCATGTACTAATTGGACTGATGCAAAACGAGTGGTGGATAAGCTCGTCGTAGGCTCGATCATCTTCTGAAACTCGAAAGCTACCTGTGGGGGGAAAACATTTTAAAAGAATGAGCTAAAAAGGCTCAGTGAGTGGAATTTTTATTAAACTAATATTTTCTTCAAAACTACATAATATATAATAGTTTCCAAATTCATAAAACTGTTCAAAACTAATATTCGTAAAACTTAATAATCATAAAATTCAAAACTAAAACTCGTAAAACTGGATAGAGTTATAATTTAATAAACATAATATTCAGCTGTCGAAACCATATCAATACTTGTACGTAAATATATATATACAATAGAAACTAGTCATATACTATATCGTAGTGATAAAAACCCACTAAAAATGTACCCTTAACTGGTCATACTGCATATGGAGCGAAATCATGCATGCGATGAGAGCAATCAAATCCTGAATCGGTCATACGCGTGCAGAGCTGCCCCCAAAGGGCTAAGCACCCTAACATACGGCCCAAAGTCTATGTGTATGCTAAAGTGGGTCCCAAAGACCTGCTGAAAACTGATAACTGATAACTGAGGGTACTCTTTATAGCGGTTTGAAAATAAATTACTGTAACTATTAACGTAATTTTCAAACCTTTCGTAAAACATAATTGTTTCTAAAAACATAACTAAGTCTTCATAATATTCGTAAATAATATATATTATATCATAAAATTCATTTTCATAAAATCTATAGATAAATATCTAAATATTTATATTTCAAAAATCTAAATTTAGATAATATCATAAATCTTAAAATAGAAACACTCACAAACTTTTTCTTTGAATACTCCAAGTCAGAAATATTTAAAGTCTCGATATCACCTGAAAATATTGATTTCAAAAAATACGTATCAATCATCTATTTACTAATTTGAAATCTTAGAAAATCATATTGAAAATAATATAAAATTGTGGTTCACATGGCTAGAGCTTCAACTTTCCTTCAATAACTACACTTTCAATATAATTTTCTAAGCTAATAATATCAATTTGTTACTCTTCCTCCTTTCCAACATATAAAAATCCCAACTCAAAGTGAACAAAAACCACACATAATCCTCTTTCTAATTCATACCAATTTTCTATTACAATTCTAACAAAACCATGGAAATGATCCATTTCTACACTCTTCTTGAATTATTCTTAAACATCAACCTCTCTATTTAACTCATGGCACTTAAAATTCATAAATAACAAAACTCATAAAACCCATAAATCAACCTTGAAGCTTTAGCAAAATAAAAAAAAATCCATCATATTGAAGAGTTGGATTGGAGAAATGACTTACCAATATGCAAATTCACCACAAATTGAACTCAAACTCCACAATTTGTTGTTATTTTACAAAAATCCAAGCCAAAATTTCCTTTCTTCCTTTCCTATTTTTCTCTCTTTTTCCCTTTTCTCTTTTCTTCCTTTTCTATTTCCCTCCTACGGGTTGCTGAAGCAAAGAGGGAAGAATGAGTTTTATTTAATTTTTTTTTTAAAACTAAAAGCTTGCCAAGTGTCAAACCAAGACATAACCTTTTCTTTTAAATTCTTATCTTCTCCTTCCTTCAATCTCATCCACTTGTTTATTCTATTTATTTATTTATTTCTTAAAAAAAATGAGAGTTTACACATTATACCACTCGACACATTAGACCACTTGGTTCAACGAAAACAACGTATCACAAACAATTACTCCACTAAGAAGGCGGTCCCTCGAGACTACACTATCACTTCTTAGTACCATGTCATAGTAGCAACTATAACTATATATCCCCTAATGGATCATTCATACGAGCAATGACCATTAGTACCGTGTTATGAGCTCTTCTCATAACGTATGAACTAAGTATGAGCTCGTAGCCTCATACTAGTTTAACAAACCTGCCAGGCCATCAATTCACAATTTCTCTACATTATCCTCTTGATAATGTTCAATTTAAATCAATAATTAATACAAAAATACAGCAGCCCAATCAGATCTAATAAAAATAAAATAACTTTGAAAAACGGTAAAATTGTCGAAAACTGTCGAAAACTGATAAATCAATTCTAATCATGCTCAACTCAAATCTCATGGTAAATTAGCTTACAATATTTCCTAATATTCAAGACTTATCTCCCAAATCAATCAGACCCAATTAGAAACGAAAAACTCCAAAAACCCACCAAAAACGCCTAAACTAGTTCTAACCGAAAAATAAATTCATCCAACGATTTTTTGGTGTTTCCATCATCAATTCTCTTCCTAAAACTCCAGAATATTATATTCAAATATAGGGAATTAATTAAACTACGGTAAGGGCCTTAGATTTCTCTAAAACTCTACCAACGAGTAAACCGTTAACTCACCTCGAAAACGCTAAATTCCGATTTTTTTCACGCTACTTCCTTTGACGATTCAGACCTGAAACGAAGGTCCTAAAATATTAAAGTTACATTCTAACATAACCCTAAAAAGATGCAAAAGGTTAGGGGTTCATTGGTTCGAAAAACGGAAAACAAATATCGGTCAAAACTTGTCGTTGGAGGGGGGATTGGCGTCAGTTGCCATGGCTGAACCGTGACCTTCGGGTCATGGTTTGGTCTCGGTTTCAAGGTTAGGGAAATCGATCTTGATGGGTTTTGGTTTTAGGCACGGTAAATCAAAATCGATTGGGTTTTCGGCCAAGGTTTGTGAGATTGGAAACAATGGAGGTTAGGTCTCAAATTTATGGTTCTTGATGTTCTTGGAAATTAATTAAACTAAAATCCAGAATTTTAATGACTGAAAATTCAATCAAAATTACTTACCCGTTGATTGGAAATCACGGAAAAAGCTTCGAATCTTCTCCCAACGATCCAACGCGATTCCAACGAACTCCTAACAAATAAAATTGATGAAAAATTATCAATTTCCATCCCTAGGGCGTCCGCATCAAGGAGGAGGGAAAAGAGAATGAAAACTTACCTCTCGTCCAAGAGTTTGATTCCCACTTGAATCCAAAATCAAAACGGGGAAAAACGATCAAGAAGTGACGAAACCAAAATTCGTCTCCTTCTTCTTCCAAGGGGGCGCCGTGAGGTGTAGAGAGATAGAGAGAGTGTTTTTTATTTTTGTCAGAGATAAAATTTGACCTAACCCTTTGCCACCTCATCCATAAAATTTTAAAATATCCCAATATCTTCCAAATTGCAAATGTGACACCTTTTGCAAGAATGTTACCCAACAAGCCTATGGTCATCAATCGGAAAAATTCTTTATTAAAAAAAAAAAAAATCCAAAACCCGATAATTAATTTTAAGATATTAATTTAAACCGAAAATTTTAAATTACCTTGTAACGGGGCGTTACAAAATCGCACCATGTTTTCATTGAGCAACTCTGACACATAAATGATCGTGAAACATATTCCTCTATCTTTTGCTTCTAACCTTGCTATTAGTAATAATTACTAAAATTATTATTAACAATAACAAACTAAATGATTAAATATATGAACATAAAAAAAATATCTATAAAATGGTTATTTAAAAAGTATTACTTATGATTATATATTAATTAAGAAATTAAAATACTAGTTGCTTGAAAAACAAGATTTTCTTAGAAGAATCAAGTTTGCCCTAAAATCCAAAATCTACAGCGTTAATTTAAGTAAACCCTAACTCTTGAAAAACAAGATTTTTTTTGGTGTCTGTGTCAAAATACTAGTTTCTTCAGCGTTAATTTACTGGTCAAGTAAAAGAGCAATGACGGGCAGAACTGACGCACCTATCTACCTTCTTTGTTTTGATGAAACTAAGAATGAAAATCTATGGTACGTTATCGAGGAAGAGGAGAACACCTATGAACATAAAGAATATATTATGGCAGATAAATTGACTGATGAAGGATGGATTAAAACAATCCATAAAAGTGAAACTGATAGGATTCGAGCTCTTCGTCTTCCCGCTTTCTCCCACCCTCGCGTTTATCTAGCCAGTCTCGCTGTCTCCAATTCCCATATTTACGTACGGGACAGTATGGACAAACTCATATTCTACGATTACTCTAGTCTTAATAATAATATTTGGGAAGAATGCCCTTACTCTAAACATGTTTATGGGGATTTTACTTTACTCAACAATGGTTCAATTTACGCAAGGTCGGTAGGTCCGTACTCACCAGGTCTATTGCTGGAACCAAAACCACATTTAAGTTGTTCTGATTGGAGAAAATTCCCTGAAATTCATCTCAATAAAGAAAAAAAATTGTTAGCTATTACTGATACAAAAATATACTGGATTCTTGACGTTGATCTTCGTGTTCTTATTATTAAATGCCCCCGTGTGATTTGCTTTGATTTACAAAAAAGGGAGTGGGAAATTTTTGACGACAAATCCTTTGTAGGTCGTTGGAGGCAAGGTGTTGTTCTTTATGATAACTACTTGTTTTTATGTGGGAATCCTGATTATTTTGATCTAGAAGAATCGTTATTTGTGTATGATTTAAAACGGCGTCAATGGCTACCTCACTATGTTCCTTTCTTCGACAAGTTTGAGGAATTTTTGCCAAACTGTCCTGACGAATATAGCAAAGGTCCTAATTTGCTTAAGTTGTGTGATAACAAGTTTGCAGTGGTCTGGGAATCTCAGAAACAACCTTACAAGTACCAAAAGGAGGATAAAAACGAGGCTAACGTTTGTTGGACAAAATTTATAATTCATAAGGACTTTAGCAGTGACGATCCTTTTCGATATCGATTTCGAGCTGAGTTATATTCTCATGGGGTTTGTGATATTATGGGGTCCATGCTTAACATAGCAGCAGAACAGAGTATGCATCTTTATTTATGCTGTCATGGTTTTCGTTTTCATTTTATACTATTCGTGAGTTTTGATAATTATTGTATGAGTTTTATTTTTAAATAATGATCTCTTTCATTGATTATTCTAAGGCTTTTAATTGTTTTATCATTTTTCTGGACCATTCAAGAAAAAACATATACATGATTCATTTTTATTTTACTTTTCTCTTGTTTTCTTTTCAGCTTTAAACCATCCTCAGTTTTCTGCCATTCCGAAGCTAAACGGAATTAACCATAAATCATGGGTTGAATCTCTCATGATAAATCTAGCTCGTATGGAAATTGACTTGGCTTTGAGGGAGGACCCTCCTCCTAAACCTGCTGATAAAGCAACCGTTGCTGAAAAGAATTTTTACAGAGAGTGGAAGTATTCAAACCGATGTTGTCTCAAAAATATAAGTTATTACATGGAAGATTCTATCCATGATAGCATTCCAAAAACTGGGTGTGCTAAATCATTCCTTAAATCTATAAATAAGAAGTATAGAAATTTATCAAAGAATGAGAAGTCTGAACTTCTCAGCACCCTACATTCCATTATTTATGACGGTAAGAGTGGAATTGGAGAGCACATTGACAAGGTTTTGGCATGTTATCGCAAGATGAAGGAAATTGGTCTTAAACTTGATGATGATTATATTGTGTGGATGATTATGTACAACCTTCCGTCACAATTTGATTTGATTAGATTGCGATACAATGCTCGGAAAGAACAATGGCCTATCGAGGAGATGACTACTATTCTTGTAAAAGAGGAGGTAGACATGTACATGGCAATGGCAAGAAAGCGCTGGCTTGGATAGACTCCTAAGGAAAAGTAAAATTGTGTTTACTAATGTAATTTATTGTCTTTATCTTTTTTTTTTAGAGAGCCATGGAAGAATTACTTTCCAACAAATTCTTCTTGTTCATATCGCAGGTATACGTTGAACCTTGGATTATACGAGGCTGTTCTTGACGCTCTTGGAGTTGTTCATAAAATCTGGGAATGTGTTGAAGATGTTCTTAATGTTGTGGTAATTTTTTTTTGTCTTCCCCTTTCTACTCTTTATTGGTATGTCCCTTTACTGATCTAGTTGTCTTGTTCTGGTCTCCAAGGAAGTTTCCAATGATCTTTGTATATCATCCACTCTGTTTGCAGATTTGTTGTTGAAATCTCTCCCGACTGCATGTGTTCATTAAGATTTTCAAGTGATAAAGGTGGTTATTGTTGTCGAATTGCCGTTAACTCCATTCTGTTGTGATGCGTTGTCTCCGGTTTGTTGCCCCCGTTTTCCAGGCATATTAGTAAATTTCGTCTTTAAATTAGATAGATTTGCAATTAGATAGAGTGGACTGATGAAGGAAGTAAAGGTCAAGAGAATTAGCTTGAAGAAAAGAAGAAAGAGCTTGCACTGAATGAACTATAATGTCTGTGATGCTCATATTGATATTTATTTAACCTTACAGTCTGCCTAGCCATGCTTTAATTAAATCTGCTTATCTCAAAGAGTCTTCATGTTTTGATTGTGTAGGGATTTTCGTTCCTTCTTTGTGCATTGTGCCCTCCTGATATTTCTAAAATTCAGGTCGGAAAGCTGAAACACTGACGAATATTAAAGATTTTCTGTGAGTACAATTTATTATAAAGCCGGATCCCTCGACAGGAACTGCTATCTTGAAATGTTTGAATAGGAGTTTCTCTGATACAAAATTATGTAATCCAAATAATAGGAATTACTTTGAATCTGTAAATTGTATTTAACTTTTCTAAAATCTGAATTATGTTGTACTAGATGTAAGATTTTAATTCACAATGAAGTCGAATTGTTAAAATCCCAGCGAAAGGCTAATTATAACTATCTATTTAGACCCAAATAAATCAGAGACCATCTACATGTAAAAATCTAAGTTTAGCGTTTACTATATCTCATTTTCAACACTCCTTTGAATGGTGCTCTTGGATTCTTGGCTGTCTCACTGAAAACAAATTCTCTATAGTAATAAATGTCAAGCCTCGAGGCAGGCTAACTGCTACTTAGGGCCTCGAGCAAGGTGATCAATTATCGCCCTTTCTATTTATAATTGTCAACGACATTCTCGGCAATTGGCTCACCATGGAATCCGAGGCAGGTCTCATCTTGTGGGCTGGCAAGCTGGTAGATATGGCCCTTTCATTTCACACCTTCTTTTCAGTCATGATGTCCTTATTTTATGTTATGAATATGTCTAAATGTCTGTTTGTGATAGCTTTTGAAAATTTTTAAAAGTGTTTTTGAATAAAGAAAAAGTGTCTTCGATAACCATTAAGAAACACTTTTAAAAGCTATCCCAAAAAAGCACTAAATGTCTTCAAATATGTGGATTCAACATTAGCAACGGGATACCAAACTCTATTGCCTCTCAATGGGGCTTTAGTTAGCAGGTGACATTCCTGTTCACTCTCTTGGCATGTCTCTCAGCAGGAAATCTTAGATCTTTGTCTTTCTAGGTACCGATTATAGAAAAGACCGTGAAGATAGATCCAGCCAATTGGATAATTTCACACAAAAGAATTATGCTCTTTTATCAAAATAGCTATGAAAATACTCGATATGATTTAAATTGATATTATACTGAAATAGAACAATTACAAGACCTACTAAGCATTCAAGAGGCATACTTTTCTCCCTTTAATAGTCCAAGACTACAAATCACATAATATGAGTACCCTAACGTCTTCACAATTACTCTATCTATAACCATGTCCCCCTTAACCTATCTCATTTATTTATTACTCTATCTATAACCATGTCCCCCTTTTCTAATATTATCGGGCCCCTAAAGACATGTTTTCCTTAAAGTGTGGTTCAAGTAATACTGTAACACCAACTTTATCTTTTACTAGTAGGTGGAAAATATGGATATAAGTGAAAATAAAAATGGATAAGTTTAGTTTTGTGGTAGAGTTTCATCATAATTGAGCATTTATCAAATTTGTGGTGGTTGACAACTAGCAAGAGATAAAATAATATTAAAAAAATATACAAATTGGTTTCCTGCAACCCATGAGAGAGAAAGGGAGAAATTTAGTAAAGAGATATGTTTGAAGGAAAAAAACATGTCTTGGCTTGACAAGTGGCAAGTGAGGTGTTAAAAAAAAAAACTCAATATGTTGCTGCAGCCCGTGAGCATGGAAAGAAAAGAAAGGGAAAAAGAAAAGAAAGAGAAAAAGAAAGAAAGAAAGGAAAAATGAAAAAATGGTTTGGGAATTTTTGAAGATACATTAATTTGTGGAGTTTCAAGCTTCAATTTATGGTGTAATGGCTAGTTAGTAAGTAATTTATTCAACCCAATTCTTCTTTTGATGGATTTGGTGTATATTTTCTAAGTTTCAAGGTTGAGTTATGGGTTTTGTTGTTTATAGATTTTAAGTTAAATGATGAAAGAGTTGAACTTCCATGGGTTAAATTGAGAGTTGATGTTTAAAGATGAATTAAGAATAGTGTAGAAATGGTGGATTTTCCATATTTTGATGGAGTTGTTATGGAAAATTTTATGAATTAGAAAGAGGATTGTGTGTGGTTTTTCTTCAACTTGAGTTGGGATTATGTGTGGGAAGAGGAAGAGCAACAAGATTGATATTATTTGGCTTGAAAAGTATATTGAAAAAGTAGTGATTGAAGAAAAAATGAATCTTTAGCCATATGATATTAACCACAATTTTATATTATTTTCAATATGGTTTTCTAACATTTCAAATTACTAGATAGATGATTGATATGTATTTTCTTAAATCAATATTTTCTGGTGATATAATGGCGTAAATGATTTACGATTTGGAATGTTCTCAGCAAAAGTTTGTGAGTGGCTTTCTATTTTAAGATTTAGGATATTATCGGGATTTGGATTTCTGAAATATAAATATTTAGATATTTAACTACAAATTTTAGATAATTGAGTTTTATGATATATATATATATATATAATTTACAAATATTATGGACACTCAATTATGTTTTTAGAAGCAGTTATGTACAAAAGGTTTGAAAATTACCTTAATAGTTTCAGTAGTTTATTTTCAAACTGCTAGATACTTGATGTGGGTCATTGGGTTTTAATGGACTCTAGTTTATTTTCAGTTGTTTTCTATTTCCTTTTTGTCTTGTCTTTGGGCCCAGTTGTTTTGGGTTTCCCTTTTAGGTCTTTTCTTGTGAGTGTATCCCCTATAAATACACTATTTAGGAAAGTTAGGTGCAGACTTTTATGAAGAATATTGCATAGAAATGAGAGTTTATCGTCGACTATCGTTGGTATTTAAATCCAACCTGACTTTGTTTCGTTTTTACGTGTTGTTCACGTCAAATTGGTATCAGAGCGCCACGATCTAAGGACGGCGACGATGGCGACCGGCAAAGACAACGGTGAACCTCGAGTGGCTAGTGGAGAAGAACTCCTAACACTTTGGACAGCCATTGCAAATTTGGAACAACGAGTTGAAGAACGAATGGAGCGTTTCACTCGGGTTATCCAGAGAAACTTGACTGGGATAGAGAGGGTCTTGGCAAACCCTAGAGGAGAAAACCCAGTTCCTGAGCATCGTGATTTTGCGCGAGCTCCTGTGTTTGAAAGAATAAAAGGTAGACGAAGAGGAAGAAATGGGAGAAGACGTCACCAGGAAAATGAAAGAAATAGCTCATCAATGGATACTGACCGTGGGCATTCGAATGAAGAAGAACTTGCTGAAAAGGTTATTCTTCATGGAAATAGGCGTGTGGGAGAAGCTCGATCGACGTGTTCAAAATCGAGGGAAATAACCTCCTGATTATAAGCTTAAGGTAGATGTTCCCTATTTTGACCGGAATTTTGAAATTGAAGAATTCCTCTAGTGGTTGAGATCTGTTGAAATTTTTTTCGAGTATATGAGTGTACCCGAAGATACTAGAGTTACCTTTGTCTCTTTCAAATTGAAAGATGGGGCAGCTGCTTGGTGGGATCAGGTAGTGAATTTTCGTCGGAGAGAAGGAAAGCCAAATATCCGAACCTGGCCCAAAATGAGGAAGTATTTGCGGCAGCGCTTCTTGCCGGAAGACCACGACCAACTATTTTATAACCAGTATCATCAGTGTCAACTAGGCGGAAGAAATGTAAAGGAATACACAAGTTCTATCGTTTAAATGTCAGAATGGATTTAAATGAATCTAAGCGGATTCAATTAGCTCGTTATGTGGGCGGCCTGAGTTCAGTGATCCAAGAGCATCTAGCCCTCAAATTTGTTAAGACACTATCTAAGGCTATGACGGTTGCTCAACGAGTGGAAGGGTTTCAACCCAAGCCCATCTCAAAGCCTTACCAACCTCGAAGGAATTTTGCAAAGCATTTTTTTAAAAAAGGGTAAGAATCCCTTACCACCCATATATCGCCCATTTCATCCAATCAGCCTCATGCCCCAAAAGACCCACCAAAGCCTTACACTAGGCCAGGTCCATCAAAAACCCCAAATCCATATGCCAAACCTAACCCGATCCGCTATTATAAATGTAACGAACCCGACAATAAATGCAATGATTAACACACCTTCAAAAAACAGTAGCAACAACAAGACCCATGGACCCAAATTCTGACCTGGATTCCGGCGTTGAGACACCTAATTAAGAGGAGGTACAAGAGGTATGTGGAATGAAGGAGAGAGGATTTCTTGTGTGGTGCAGCGTGTTTTGCTCGCTCCTAAGAAACTGACTATATCTCAGCGAAGTCAGATATTTCGTACACGTTATACTATTCAAAACAAGGTTTGTGACATTATCATTGACAATGGTAGCACAGAGAACATTGTAGCCAAAACTTTGGTTCGCACTTTGAAGCTGCCAACAGACAAGCACCCAAACCCGTATCGCCTTGGTTGGATCAAAAAAGGAGGAGAACATCTGTGATATTCAATTATCAATTGGAAAATATTACAAGGATACCATCAAGTATGATGTGGTAGACATGGATGTTTGCCATGTTTTACTGGGACGACCATGGCAGTTTGATAAGTCTATAAGCTATGATGGACGAGACAACAGCTATAAATTTCAGTGGGGGCAAAAGACAATTATCCTTCTTCCAAGTAGTGACCCCTCAACCACTATCACCCCCAAGCTATGCCCCTATTGATTTCTGTCCCTGGCAGCCAAGTCTCCTACAAGCTGGCAGACACAACACATCTCATTCCCATAGTCATTTCCACAGAAAACCTTCCCGACACTTCGAAATTGAAACCTTACTAGCAGAATTCCAAGACCTCGCACCTACAGACCCTCCATCTAACCTGCCACCTGAGCGTGATATTCAACACTGTATTGACCTCATTCCTGGTTCTAGTTTGCCCAACTTACCCACTACAAGATGAACCCCAAAGAACATGAAATTATGCAATCACGGGTTGATGCTCTTCTCCATAAGCAATTGATTCAGACAAGTTTAAGTCCATGTGTTGTCCCTGCTCTCTTAGTACTCAAGAAGAATGGCACCTGGAGAATGTGTATGGATAGTAGATCAATTAACAAAATAACCATCAAATACAGATTTCCAATTCCAAGATTGGAAGACTTACTCGATCAACTGGAAGGAACTCATGTTTTCTCTCTCCTGGATCTACGAAGTGGATACCATCAAATTTGTATCCGCCCCGGTGATGAATAGAAAACTGCATTTAAAATAAAGGAAGGGCTCTATGAGTGGAAAGTAATGCCATTTGGTTTAAGCAATGCCCCGAGTACATTTATGCGTCTTATGAATCACGTGCTGAAACCACTCATGGGCAGATCTGTTGTGGTTTATTTTGATGATATTCTTGTGCATAGAAAGTCTTGGGAGAATCATGTGCTATATCTTCGAGAGGTTTTCATCACTTTACGAGCCCATAAACTGTACCTCAACAAAGATAAATGTGATTTTTGTACTGACAGGCTGTTATTCTTAGGCTTTATTATTGGGAGGAACGATATTGAGGTAGATCCAACAAAGGTACAAGGAATCAGTGACTGGCCTACACCCTCTACTATCACCGAAGTTAGAAGTTTCCACGGCTTAGCAACCTTCTACAGGTGATTCATTCGAAATTTCAGTAGCATTGTTGCTCCAATTACTAATTGCCTCAATAAGGGACTTTTTCACTGGGGAATGAACAGGAAAACAGTTTTCGCTTGATCAAAGAAAAACTTACTTCAGCACCAATATTGAAATTACCAAACTTCGAACGCATATTTGAGGTTGAAACTGATGCTTTGATGACAGGGATTGGGGTCGTATTAACGCAGGAAGGACGTCCGATAGAATTCTTTAGTGAGAAGTTGAACAAGGCAAAACAAAAGTGGTCATCTTATGAGCAAGAACTTTTTGCGATTATTTGAACATTGCAACATTGGGAGCACTATCTCATTCCTAAGGAATTTGTTCTTCATTGTGACCACCGATCCTTGAAGTTTCTCAATTACCAGAAGACCCTGAAACGTGTTTACGCTCGCTGGGTTACTTACCTCCAAAAATTTCAATTTTTTTTCAAACACAAGCCTGGCAAGCAGAATGTGGTTGCAGATGCTCTAAGCCGAAAAGCGAATCTCCTGGTAACACTGCAAACTGAAGTTAGAGGATTGGAAAGCCTAAAAGACTTGTATGCCACAGACCCAGACTTTGAAAGCATTTGGGTAAACTGCAAAAAATATGTTAGAATGGGCGATTTTCATATCCATCTGGGTTTCTGTTCAAGGGGAATTGTTTATGCATCCGGAATACATCTCTCAGAGCTCATCTGATTCATGAATTATATAGTGGAAGGCTAATCGCTCATACTGGTCTTGAGAAAACACTGTTACTTCTACAAGAACGCTTCTTTTGCCTCAGTTACGAAGAGATGTTGTACGTTTAGTCCAGCACTGTGCAATTTGTCAAACAGCCAAAGGAACAACATAAAACACTGGTTTGTATACACCACTGACCATACCAGACACGATTTGGGAAGATCTTTCAATGGATTTCGTTCTTGGACTCCCAAAAACTTAGAGAGGAACTGATTCTGTCTTCATGGTGGTTGATAGATTTTCAAAAATGGCACACTTCCTTCCATGCAAAAAGACATTTGATGCTAGTGCCATTTCAAGGCTATTCTTTAGGGAGATAGTACGATTACATGGCATTCCAAAATCTATTACTTCTTATCGTGATGTAAAATTCATGAGCCACTTTGGAGAGTCTTATGGGGACGGTTTCATACCAAGTTAAATTTTAGCAGCGCCTACCACCCCTAAAATGACGGACAAACTGAAGTGGTTAATCGAACTTTGGGCAACATGATCCGTAGCATTACCGGAGACAAACCCAAACAATGGGACCTAGCTCTTGCTCAAGCAGAGTTCGCTTTCAACTCCATGACCAACAGATCCAGTAGCCGCGCTCCTTTTTCTATCGTCTACACGAAGATGCCCAATCAATCAGTGGACCTTTTTCATATTAGTAAACCCATTAATCAGAAGGCAGATAACTTGGCAGAGGAGTTTCATGAACTTCACGAGGAGGTTAAATCTAACTTACAGGACTCAAATACGAAGTACAAATCAGCTGCAGATGCTCATCGTCGGACAAAGAACTTTGAAGTTGGTGATTTAGTAATGGTCTACCTTCGCCGTGAAAGATTTCCAGTGGGAACGTACTCGAAGCTAAAACCTCGCAAAATTGGACCTTAACAAATTTTGAATAAGGCTGGACAAAATGCATTCATTTTAGACTTGCCACCTGACATCCACGTGTCTGCTACTTTCAACGTGTACGACTTTTATGAATACTTTCCTCTAGATGACGCGCCAACTACCAGCAATGAACTTGTGGACGAGTTCTAAAAAACGGTGGGGAAGAACTGACGTGGGATATTGGGCCTTAATGGACTCTAGTTTATTTTTAGCTGTTTTCTATTTCCTTTTTGTCTTGTCTTTGGGCCCAACTGTTTTGGGTTTTTCTTTTAGGTCTTTTCTTGTGAGTGTATCCCCTATAAATACATTGTTTAGGAAAGTTAGGTGCAGACTTTTATGAAGAATATTGCATATAAATGAGAGCTTAATCGTCGGCTACCGTTGGTATTTAATTCCAACCCAACTTTGCTTCATTTTTACTTGTTGTTCACTCCAATCTTTCTTTACTTATCTTTAAACCAAAACCCATGAATTTGCAAACCCACAACTGAACAAGACCTTCTCATTTAAAACAAAAACATACCATCTGTCTAATATTTTCTTCATATTAACATAATGTCCAATTTCATTAGAATATTCATAAGTAATAGTAAGAACACATAAACATTATTTGTAAATCATAAAAACATGAGTATAATAGAATATTCATAATATACATGCTAACTTGAAATTTATAAGCAAATAATTATGAATAATTCGAAAATAATATTTTAACCACTCACAAAAATTATCCCCGTTTACGATCCCGGGTTATATGTGGTGCCAATCTCCGTATCACCTGAAATATTTATTGAATAAAAATACCTATTAATAATCTTTTAAAAACTTTTATATATTCGAAAACATATTGAAAACACATAAAATGATGGTTAATATCCCAATGGCTAGGGCTTCAATTTTCCTCAGTTACTACACTTCTAATATACTTTTCCAATCAAATAACATCAAATTTGAAGCTTAGCAAAAATTCATCAAAATCCACCAAATGAAGAATTGAGTTGAAGAAATCACTTGCCAACAAGCAATTATACCACAAATTGAACTCAGCACTCCACAATTTGTCGTTATCATTTGAAAATTCCAGGAAAATTCAATTTTCCTCTTTTTTGTCTTTTGTTTCCCCTTCCTCTCTTTTGTCTCCCTACTCACGGGTCTGCCGCCAAAGTTAAGTTAACTTTTGTTTTTTTTTAAACAAATCACTAGCCATGTGTCATGACCCCTACAGCCAAGGCATGCAAAAAAAATTTTATAAGCGTTTACAATGAGTCTCTTCTTTTTCCTTCTTTCTTATCTTTTGTTTGTTGTTGCTTTTTTTTTTGTCCTTGCAAGCTGTCAACCATCTGCCAAATATTACGAACCTTTTTTTAAAAAAAAACTTTCCACATGTCAACTTGGTAAGCAAGATGGGTGTTGACAACATATTACCTCCTTTTAAAAATTTGGGAGAAAAATCATAATAGCCACTTTTGGCATCAAAAATATTAAAATAGCCACATTTTTTTAAAAATATCCATACTAGCCACTTTTACTATTTGATTTTTCAAAATACCTATTTTGCCCTTTTCGTATGGCAGGTACGGCCTGACAGTTCTGGCATTTTTCTTTCCCAATGCATTATTTCTTTCCCAGATTTTGGTATAGTTCGTATAGCGTCCATATTGTTTCATGTATTTAGTATTTGTTTTATATTTTTATTATTTTTGCATTTTGATTTCATATTACATTTTCGATTTTTAATTCAATTTTATAGATTCATTTTAGTATAGATTCATTTTAGTATATTATTTTGGTATAGTTCGTATAGCGTCCGTAGTGTTTCATTTGTACGTGCTATATGTAATATACATGTCATATAACCTGCAAATGAAAAACAAAAAGAGTGTTAATTCAATAATACTAAATGTACAAAAAAGATATTTAATATTCAAACAAAACAAAAATAAATATATATTATATTACGTATATTATAGAACGAACATAAAAGAAAGTGGGTGTGCATTAAGAAAAACTCATAGGTGTGTATAGTACGAACATTTCGTATATTGCGTGTAGTACAGACCGTATATCAAGAAAAACACATAGTTATGTCTAGCACGTATATTACAAAAAATATATACTTAAACAGACCAGAAAAAAAGTATATTACGTATATTACGTACTGTATAGCAAACATATTACGTATATTACAAAACGAACATAAAAGAAAGTGGGTGTACATCAAGAAAAACTCATAGGTGTGTATAGTACGTATATATCGTATATTACATGTAGTACAGTTATGTACATCAAGAAGAACTCATGTGTGTGTATAGTGCGTATATATCATATATTACGTGTGATATAGACTGTACATCAAGAAAGACACATAGTTGTGTATAATATGTATATTTCTTATATTGTGTGTATTACAAACTGTATACCAAGAAAAACACATAGTTATGTATAGCGCGTATATTACAACAGATATATGTTTAAACAGACCAGAAAAATGTATATTGCGTATATTACATATTGTATAGTAAAACAACAACAGAACGAGTGACCACAAAATATATATGTAAACAGACCACAGAAAAATGTATATTATGTATAGTACGTATAGTACAGACAGTACATTACGCAAAACAGAAACGAGAAGAGAGACAAAATATGTATATTACGTATATTGCAAAAAAAAAACTATATTGCAAGCATTACATGTATAGCAGAAAACAAAAATATTAAGAAAAAAAATACCTTTCGTCAAATCCATGGTACTTTTAGTTTAGATCTTCAAGATTCATAACAAAATCAGTGAAAAATATTTATTAAAAAAAAAGGAAAATGAGAAGAAATTATGAAGAGATAGGGAATTAAGTAGAGAAGAAATATAGAAAATAAAAAACGAAAATGAAAATAAAATAAGGAGAGATAGGAAATTTAAAAAATGTAAGAAAGTTGTGAGATGAACATTTTTAGAAATGGTGGATTTGTAAAAAAAAATTTAAAAAAATGAGAGAATCAATGGAGGTTTCAAAGAAAATGAAAGAAAATTGATAAAGAAATGAGGTAGAGAGGGAAGGAGAAATGAAAAAAAAATGAGAGGAAAAATGAGGAAGAGAGAGAGAGAATCAAATATATAAAAGAAAATGGGGGGAAAAATTGGAGGGAAAATTGGAGGGAAATTTTTTTAAAAAGTAATTATGAAAAGTGGTGAGAGAGGAGAGAGAGAGAGAGAGATGATTTAAAATTAAAAAAAAAAATAAAAAGGAAGGCATATGGACGGTGGAAGGAGGAGAGAGAGGAGAGAGAAATGTTGATTTGACATTAGGGGTATTTATGTATTTTTATAATGAAGGGTGGCTAATTTAAGATGTTTTAAAAATAGTGGCTATAGGGAAAAAGGTTGAAAGAAATGTGGCTATTTTTATATTTATCTCTAAAAATTTTGTCCTCGAAATTTAGTTGTGATCAAATAAATATCTTGTGTTCTAGTTTCACTTCATTGTCTCACATCTTCAACCACATTGCTTCTCAATAATATTGTAACTAACTGAATATTTTTCAATTCTATTATATCTTGACATCTCTATCGGTTCTTCTGCATTTATCTGCATAACTTTTTTATACATCGTTCTCCGTTCTACCCTTATCTATTCAACTATTTCTGTAGTGATCCACACTCATAAAAAAATACCCCACCAATGCTGGAATTATATAACTTCAAAGCTCAATGTAAGGTAATTCAAAATTTATAAGTAAAACAAAAGTCACTATCTTACACATCTGACGCAGTTCTTGTAAACTCTTTTTTTTTTTTAAATAAATAAGTATAATAATAAGAGGATATGGTTTTTGGTAGTTTTTTCTACGCTTCAAGGTTGATTTATGGGTTTTATGAGTTTTGTTATTTATGAATTTTAAGTGCTATGAGTTAAATAGAGAGGTTGGTGTTTAAGATTAATTAAGAATGGTGTAGAAATGGAGTTTTTCCATATTTTGATGATGAAGTTATGGAAAATTGTATGAATTAGAAGGAGGATTATGTGTGGTTTTTCTTCAATTTGAGTTGGGATTATGTGTGGGAAGAGGAAGAGCAACAAGATTGATATTATTTGGCTTGAAAAGTATATTGGAAAAGTAGTGATTGAAGAGGAAAAAAAATGAAGCTTTAGCCATGTGATAATAACCACAATTTTATATTATTTTCAATATGGTTTTCTAACATTTCAAATTAATAAGTAGATGATTGATATGTATTTTCTTAAATCAATATTTTCAGGTGATATCGTGGCATAAAAGATTTATGATTTGGAATGTTAACAGCAAAAGTTTGTGAGTGGATTCTATTTTCACATTTGAAATTATTAGTAGTATTGAGTTTTTAGTAGTTTACAAAACATAAAAGTTTTAGAGTTTATATTATCGTATATGATTATTTATTGATATAAATATATATAAATGAAAGTTTTTAGATATTCATTATTCAGTATATATGATTTATGCCAGCTACGAAAGTTTCAATTGCGATTTTACAATGGTTTGGAAATTATGATATTATTTTCAGTAGTTTATTTTCAAACTGCTAGAAACAGTACCCTCAGTTATCAGTTTTCAGCAGATCTTTGGGACCCACTTTAGCATACACATAGGCTTTGGGCCGTATGTTAGGGTGCTTAGGCCTTTGGGGGCAGCTTTGCGCGCATATGACCAGTTTCAGTATTCAGTTGCTCTGCTGCATGTATGATTTCGCTTTACATGAAGTCTGACCAGTTATGGGTACATTTTTAGTGTGGTTTTTATCACTATGATATAGTATATAAATAGTTTCTATTGTATATATATTTACGTACAAGTATTGATCTAGTTTCGACAGCAGAATATTATGATATTTAAATTACGACTATAACCAGTTTTACGAGTTTTAGTTTTAAATATTATGATTATTAAGTGTTATGAATATTAGTTTTAAACAGTTTTATGAATTTGGAAACTACTATATATTATGTAGTTTTGAAGAAAATATTAGTTTAATAAAAATTCCACTCACTGGGCCTTTAGCTCATTCTTTTCAAATGTTTTTCCCCCACAGATAGCTTTCGAGTTTCAGAAGATGATCGAACCTACGACGAGCTTATCCACCACGTGTTTTGCATCAGCTCAGCTAGTACATACCACCACCCATATCACATCAGCTCAGTTAGTACATGAGTCAATTTAGTTTGAAATAATTTTAGCACAATTATGTTTAGTTTGCCTTGATGATAAGTGTTGGCTTTTGGCTATCACTTGCCATCGGCACACGACTTGTCTCGGGTCTATAGGTAGGTCTCGAGCCCGGTCGTGACAGTTCTTCATATAAATTAATTCCTTTATCCGCATATATAATATTGCTAATCTATCCAGAGAATGCGTTATCGTTTGACTGACAAAATGGTAACTACTTCATTAATCTTCTCATTCTTGCCTAAATACCATCATGAGCCCACTGCTAAGTCAATACTACAAGTATACACCAAGCCATCTTATCGAAAACAATTTGAGCTCTTCTGAAACTAAACCATGCTTCAAACTTCAGTGATCATTTAATATGGTATGTTTTCTCTTATAAACTATACTGTCAAATTTCCTCTATCACGACCACGCCACTAGTTCTGAGTACCACATCGAATACAAGTAATTTAACATTCCTTTAACTGCCTTGATGCATTAGCAATTGTCTTACCATTTTACTTGTTTTTTTTCCAAAGTTTAAACCGAGTTACACTATAGTAAACAAAAACCTTTCGAGATACTAGAACTCCAACATTAGTACAAAACTTAATTGTACAAACATTTTGTACTCTTATGGAGTCAAATTTATTCAACTGAAGAGCCATTCTGAAACCGCTATATAAATAATACTAATTAAAAGCTAATTCCAATAATTTACATCTTTTTCTACCAAATTTCAGTCCATTCCAATTTTTAATGTTCCTTCACTTTACTAAGAATAAACACATATTTCCCAGTAAATATACACATCCCAGATCATTACCCAATAAAGTATGAATTCATAGTTACTGAATTCCACATACATTTTTCCTTCACATGGAGCCCGAATCTAATCTTAGATGCTCTGTATGATATTCGTTTTATCACTTTGAGTGTAAACAAATATATCACTAACAAACCCAAGGATAAACTGATCTAAAAATGAATAAAATAAACATCTTCTTATGAACCATAATTTACGTACACAAAATCTATTCTTTTCTTTCACAAATTTCCATCAACTCTTTCTTATAACACAATTTTTTTGTCATTCCATTTCAACCCACAAATAACTCAAACATCGTAAACACATATTCTACTATTTCCCTCATCATTCCTTGCCACCGCTAATGTTGTGTGACTATTTCAACTGCTCCTGAGCCTAACATATACTTAGCTTTGCACTTAATCAAATATCTCCCTCCAAATTTAACTTCTAAACATGTAACCAATATAGCGTAAGTAATACCTCTTATCAAAATATGATCAAAGAATCTGTTGACTGATTATTTTCCACTACTCCCAATTAAGAACAATATCTTCATTTTCTACTTATACGACCCAATCAATCAAAGTTGCGATCATTCTATAAGTCACAAAAAAATGGCCTGATGTATTCCACATTTAAATTAGTAAATTCACACGATAAAGTAAGACCGACTGGCATTATGAAACACAATTAAACTACTTGAGTTCCAACTAAATACAACTGCAACCACGCTTTCACTTGAAGAAAATTGATTGTACAAATATACTCTATCACCAAGTAAACCTATTTTATCCATTACTTTATAACTTGTATAACAAACCCTTTTTCAATCACATTTCTATACACATAGTTAATGTCGCCAAATTCATAGTGCCATCACTGAACATGCTAATTCTAAAAAAACTTTCCACATGTCAACTTGGTAAGAAAGATGGGTGTTGACAGTTACCCCATTCACAATATACATGATAAGCACATTAGTAAATGACAAAATAAATTACAAAAAAATATTGATAAAGACAATAAATTACATTAGTACACAAAATTTTACTTTTCTTTATGAGTCTATCCAAGCCAGCGCTTTATTGCCTTTACCATGTACATGTCTACATCATCTTTTACAAGAATAGTAGTCATCTCCTTGATAGTCCATTATTTTTTTTGAGCATTGTATAGAGTTCTAATCGAATCAAATTGTGACGGAAGGTTGTACATAATCATCCACACAATGTAATTATCATCAAGTTTAGTACCCATTTCCTTCAACTTGCGATAACATGCCACAACCTTGTCAATGTGCTCTCTAATTCCACTTTTACCTTCATAAATAATGGAATGTAGGGTGTTGAGAAGTTCATTCTTCTCATTCTTTGAAAAATTTCTATACTTCTTATTTATAGATTTAAGGAACGAGTTAGCACACCCAGTTTTTGGAACTCTATCACGGATAGAATCTTCCATGCGATAACTTATAATTTTCAGACAACGTCGGTTTGAATACTTCCACTCCCTATAATAATTCATCTCAGCAACGGTTGCATCGCAGCAAGTTTAGGAGGAGGGTCCTCCCTCAAAGCCAAGTCAATTTCCATACGAGCTAGATTTATCATGAGAGATTCAATCCATGATTTATGGTTAGTCCCGTTTAGCTTCGGAATGGCAGAAAATTGAGAATTGTTTAAAGCTGAAAAGAAAACAAGAGAAAAGTAAAATATATATGTGTGTGTGTTTGCGCATGCGAAAAAATAAAAATAAAACTGAAACAGAAACATGTATATGTTTTTTCTTCAACTCTCTTGAATGGTCTAGAAAAATGATAAAAATAAATAAAGAAGTCTTCGAATAATCAATGGAAAACAGGATAGATTAAATAAGGATGCATGCTCTGTTCTGCTGCTATGTTTAGTGCGGACCCCATAATATCACAAACCCTGTGAGAATATAACTCAGCTCGAAATCGATACCAAAACGGATCGTCACTGCTACTGAAGTCTTTATGAATTATAAATTTGGTCCAACAAACCTTAGTCTCATTTTTATCCTCCTGTTGGTACTTGTAAGATTGTTTATGAGATTCCCAGACCACAACAAACTTGTTATCACACAACTTAAGCAAATTAGGCTCTTTGGCATATTTGTTAGAACAATTTGGCAAAAATTCCTCAAACTTGTCGAAGAAAGGAACATAGTGAGGTAGCCATTGACGCCGTTTTAAATCATACACAAATAACGATTCTTCTTCATCATCATGATGATAATCAGGTTTCCCACATAAAAACAAGAAGTTATCATAAAGAACCACACCTTGCATCCAACGACCTCGAAAGGATTTGTCGTCAAAGATTTTCCACTCCCTTTTTTGTAAATCAAAGTAAATCACACCGGGGCATTTATAAAAATAAACGTCAACATCACAATCCAGTAAATCTTTGTATCAGTAATAGCTAACAATTGTACAAATTTGAAAAAAGTATTTTTTTTTTTTGTCATTGATTTGAATTCAGGGAATGGTCTCCAATCTGAACAACTTAAATGTGGATTTGGTTCCAGAAATTGACCTGGTGATGAGGTTCTACACAGACCTGCCGTCCCGGCGTAAATAGAACCATTGTTGAGTAAATTAAAATTCCCATATTGAGAGTAAGGGCCTTCTTCCCAAGTATTATTTTTCTAGTTAGAGTAGTCGTAGAATCTGAGTTTGTATGTACGTCTAGTACGTGTAAACTCTTATTTAAAAAAAAAAGAAGATAAGTTCAAAAAGAAAAAAAGAAAAAAAAAAGAAAAGAAAAGAAGATAAGATAAGGTTAAAAAATTGGAAAATTATACGTGGTAGCCAACTTTTGAGTCTTGTTTTCATATATGCTACACTTTCATGTTCATATCAAATTTACCCATTTCTAGATATTCTATTAATTTAATAATATATCAGTAATATAAATCTACAACAATAATTTATCAGTAATATAAATTTACAACAATAATATTAAATTTACATCAACAATGTGTAAATTCTAAGTATTAAATTTATATCAGTAATGTAAATTTACAATAATAATATATCTATTATAATCAAATTTTCATAAAAATTGTGGGTTAATTATGAAAGAAGGATAATATGGTAATAACTCTTGTCTCTAATATACGTACATCCTCATATGCTGGGTAATTTTGATATTTTTCAATATTTGCGGTTTTTTTGAAAACTAAGTCTCAATATTGGTTATATGCGATAATAGCCCTAAAAAATATGAATGGCCTAAGCTTTGGTTGACATGTGGCAATGAGGCATTAATTTAAAAAAAAAGAAAAGAGAGAAACCTTCAATTTGGTTCAGCCACTCGTGGGAAGCAAAACAAGGGAGAAAGGGAGAAAAAAAAAGAGAAAAAGAGAAAGAAAGAAAGGGGAAAAGAAAGAAAAAAAATGAAAGAATAAAAATGGTGGATCTCTTCTTCTTGTCGTGTGAACCCGATGGTAGAGAAGTAGGAGTAATAAACTAGAGGAGGCAAGAGAATTAGAGTGGAGAAGGGGCTTGGACTACATCAACTCATGGAAGAAGAAGAAATTTAGTGAGTTTCTTTAATTTCTTCTTAATTTGTTAAACTTGGAAAGACTAAAAGTTTCTTGATGGTAGTTTTATTTTCAAAAAGCAAGTATGTACTTTAGTTACGAGTTTAAAAATTCTTGGGATGTGGTTTAAAGACAAGTAAAGGAAAGATGAATTTAAAGAGAGACAAAGAGAGACGGTGAAGCTTATTTTGATTGTGGTTAGTGAAACACAATTTTATTAGTATGGTAGTTGATGAACAAATGAGTTTTATGGGTATTAATTTTAACTACCCGTTCCTGATAGAATAAAGTAGAAATTTGGTATTTTTAAAAACAAATTAGATGTTGCTTATAGTAGAGAATTGATTTGTGGTGTCGGTTTTTAGGAAGTGAAGAGTGAGTTTGGTTTTCATGGACAGAAACTATCGGTTAGAAGGTTGAAGAACAATGCTAGGAAAAAGGTGCTTTGGTGATCAGAGCTGTTAGTAACTCGAGATCTATGGCGTGATGGTTGTAGTATCAGGATCGCATGGTTTACGGCTCGGGCTTCAGTTTTTGTGAGTAAATTATTATTTTAACATTTATAATTATTATTGAGATTTAGATTTCTAAAATATTTTCTATTTTAAGATTTATGATATTATCAAAATTAAGATTTCTGAAATATAAATATTTAGATATTCAGTTATAGTTTTTATGAAATTGAATTTTATGATATAGTATATATATTATTTACGAAAATTATGGAGACTCGGTTATGTTTTTAGAAACAGTTATGCTTTACGAAGATTTGAAAATTAAGTTAATAGTTTCAGTAGTTTATTTTCAAACCGCTAGAAACAGTACCCTCAGTTATCAGCTTTCAGCAGGTCTTTGGGACCCACTTTAGCATACACATAGGCTTTGGGCCGTATGTTAGAGTGCATAGCCTTTTGGGGGTAGCTCTGCGAGTGTATGACCAGTTTCAGTATTTAGTTGCTCTACTGCATGCATGATTTCGCTCTACATGCAATATGACCAGTTAAGGGTACATTTTTAGCGTGGTTTTTAATATTATGATATAGTATATAAGAATTTTCTATTGAACATATATTTATGTATATTTGTTGATGTAGTTTCACAGTTGAATATTATGATTATTGAATTACGACTATAACCAGTTTTACAAGTTTTAATTTTGAATACTGTAAACACTGTTTAAAAAAAATTGCATGGAAAATTGTTTACACGTGGCAAAAAAAAATAATTAAAAAACCAAAACTGAGTTTTGGTCTCAGCCCGTGGGTAAGGAAAACGGAACAGAGAGGGAGAAAAGAAAAGAAAAAAAAAAGAAAGAAATAAAATTTTGGGAAATTGGCTTGGAATTGTGGAGTTTTGAGTTCAATTGGTGATATAATTGCTTGTTGGTAAGTGATTTCTTCAACCCAATTCTTCATTTGGTGGATTTTTGGCGGATGTTTGATAAGTTTCAAGGTCGTTGTTATTTGGTTTGAGAAGTATATTGGAAGTGTAGTATTAAAGGAAAAGTGAAACCCTAACCATTGGGATATTAACCGTTATGTTATGTGTTTTCATTATGTTTTTCGAATATATAAAAGTTTTAAAAATTATTAATAGGTATTTTTATTCAATATATATTTCAGGTGATACAGAGATTGGAACTTCTTACAACCCGGAATCGTAAACGGGATAATTTTTGTGAGTGGTTAAAATATTATTTTCGAATTATCCATAATTCTTTGCTTATAAATTTCAAGTTAGCCTATATATTATGATTATCCTATAATACATATGTTTTTATGATTTACAAACTATGTTTATGTGTTTTTACTATTACTTATGAATATTCCTTTGAAATTGGACGTTATGTTAATATGGAAAAAGTATTAGGTTCCATGGATTTATTATAGTTTGCAAGTATATAATAGATTTCGTAAACTATTTTCAAACGGCTAAATTGTTGTACCCACTAGCTCAGCTTTTAGCAGGTCTTTGGGACCCACTTTAGCATACACATAGGCTTTGGGCCGTATGTTAGGGTGCTTAGCCTTTTGGGGGCAGCTCTGCGTGCGTATGACTAGTTTTAGTATATTTAGTGGTCTACTACATATCTTGATTTATCTTGTGTGTAGTATGACCAGTTGTGGGTATACGTTTAGTGTCGGTTTTGCTATTATATGATTATGATATTATTATGAGAACCTGTTAGCAATGAGTTTTTATTATGTATGAAAAGTGTTTTGCTCAGAAATGTATATGTTTGTCAAAATTCGTTTTTTCTACGATATTTAACTCAAAAGTATACGTTAGTTATAAAAGATCCCACTCACTGAGTTTTTGCTCATAGTTTTCCATGTTTTGTTTTCCCCCTCCAGGTAGCTTCTGAGTTCCGAGGATAAGCCTTACGAGAGACGTTCGCACCACCAGTTTTAATATCATCTTCAGCTAGCCTATGTATGACATTTTGCATGTGATTGTATATGTTTGTCTATATTGTCAGTGTTAACCGAGTAGGTGATTTTGATGATTTCGAGGTTATCTTTATGTAATAAAATAAGAACCAGTGTGTGTGTGTGTGTGACTGTTTGAGTCATTTGCTGAGGGCAGAGCCCGTTATAATATATCCAGGTTTATGTTAAATGTATTCACAGGTTGGTTTACTCGAAAAATAAATGAAACTCTGCCAAAATTTCCTTAAATAAGTAGAATTTAGATTTATGATTAATTAGTTATTTAAGTTCAGCTTGATGGTGCGCGTTGTCATTAGCCTTCGCTTGCCATCGACACGTGTCGTCTCGAGTGTTTAAAGGTTATCGGGACGGGTCATGTCAAATCCTATGATTATTATGTTTTACGAATATTAGTTTTGAAAAGTTTTATGAATTTAGAAATTGCTATATATTATGTAGTGTTGAAGGAAATATTAGTTTAATAAAAATTCCACTCACTGAGCCTTTTTAACTCATTCTTTTCAAATGTTTTCCCCCCACAGGTAGCATTCGGGTTTCAGAAGATGATCGAGCCTACGACGAGCTTATCCACCACGTGTTTTGCATCAGTTTAGCTTGTACATGAGTCAGTTTAGTTTGAAATAATTTTAGCACAGTTATGTTTAGTTTTCCTTGATGATAAGTGTTGGCTTTTGGGCTATCGCTTGTCATCGGCACACGACTCGTCACGAGTGTATAGGGAGATCTCGGGTCGGGTCGGGTCGTGAAAGTATGTAAATATGGGAATTGGAGACAGCGAGACTGCCATGATAAACGCGAGGGTGTGAGAAAGCGGGAAGACGAAGAGGTCAAATCGTATCAGTTTCACTTTCATAGATTGTTTTAATCCATCCTTCATCAGTCAATTTATCTACCATAATATATTCTTCATGTTCATAGGTGTTCTCCTCTTCCTCGATAACGTACCATAGATTTTCATTCTTAGTTTCATCAAAACAAAGACGGTAGATAGGTGCGTCAGTTCTGCCCATCATTGCTCTTTTACTTAGATTTCAAAAGTAGTCAAAACCGAACGAACTTGAGATAGAAATGTGTGAGGGGTGGAGTTAGGGTTTACTTAAATTATAGGTTATATACCATTTAACCCTGTAGGGCAAACATGATTCGAAAATTGATATCTTTGTTTTCTTTTTGAAGCAACTAGTATTTTAACGCAGACTGTCACGACCCGACCCGATATCTCCCCATAGACCCGTGATGAGTCGTGTGCCGATGGTAAGTATTAGCTAAATGTCAACACCTACCATCAAGGCTAACTAAACATGACTATGCTAAGGAAATATTATAAACTAAAATGATTCATGTGCTAGCTGAGCTGAAGCTAAATGGGTGGCATATAAGCTCGTCGTCAGCTCAATCATCTTCTGAAACTCGAAAGCTACCTGTGGGGGGAAAAACATTTGAAAAGCATGAGCTAAAAAGCCCAGTGAGTGGAGTTTTTATTAAACTAATTTTTTCTTCAAAACTACATAATATATGGTAGTTTCCAAATTCATAAAACTGTTCAAAACTAATATTCGTAAAACTTAATAATCATAATATTCAAAACTAAAACTCGTAAAACTGGATATAGTCGTAATTTAATAATCATAGTATTCAGCTGTCAAAACCAGATCATTGATTGTACGTAAATATATATAAAATGAAAACTGTTCATATACTATATCATAGTGATAAAAACCACACTAAAAATGTACCCTTAACTGGTCATACTGTATGTAGAACGAAATCATGCATGCAACAGAGCAACTGAATACTGAAACTGGTCATACGCGCGCAGAGCTGCCCCCAAAGGGCTATGCACCCTAACATACGGCCCAAAGCCTACGTGTATGCTAAAGTGGGTCCCAAAGACTTGGTGAAAGCTGATATTGAGGGTATTGTTTTTAGCGGTTTGAAAATAAACTACTGAAACTAATAACATAATTTCTTAAACCATTCGAAAAACATAAGTGAATATCTGTAAATGACGTAAATAATATATATATATATATATATATATATATCATAAAATTCAATTCCGTAAAATTTGTAGCTAAATTATAAATAATTATATGATGTCGAAAATATAATATTTCCATAAAGGCTAGTATATAATTATTTTTTTGAAATGTAAATCCCAATAATATTATAAATCTTAAAATAGAAATCCACTTTAGAAACCTAATCTCAATAATAACTATAAATGTTAAAATAATAATTTACTTAAAAGAGCCGAAGTCTGAGCCGTAAACCATGTTGATCCTGATACCACAACTATCACGCCATAGATCTTGAGTTACTAACAACTCTGATCACCAAAGCACATTTTCCCAACATTCTTCTTCAACCTTCTAACTGATAGTTTCCATGGAAACCAAACCCACTTTTCACTTCCTAAAAAAACGAGACCACAAATCAGTCCCCTCTTATGAGCAGCATCTATTTTGTATGTAAATTACCAAATTTCTACTCTATCATATCAAGAACGGGTAGTTAAAATTAATACCCATACAACTCGTTTGTCCATCAACTACCATATAAACAAATCTGGTGTTTCAATAACCAAGATCAAATTAAGCTTCACCGTCTCTCTTTAAATTAATCTTCCCTTTACATGTCTTTAAACCACATCCCAAGAATTTACAAATCCATAACTAAAGTACAAACTTGATCTTTGAAAATAAAACCACCATCAAGAAAACTTATAATCTTTCCAAGTTTAACAAATTAAGAAGAAATTAAAGAACTCGCTGAATTTCTTTTTCTTCCATGGAATGATTTAGTCCAAGCCCCTTCTCCACTCTAATTCTCTTGCCTCCACTAGTTTATTAATCCTACTTCTCTACCATCGGGTTCACACGACAAGAAGAAGAGATCCATTTTTTTCTTTCATTTTCTGTATCTTTTCCCCTTTCGTTTTTCCCTTTCTTTCTTTTGTTATATATTTTTTTCTTTTATGTCACACGGTCTGCAACTTTCAATTCCCCTTCTTTTTTTTACAACTCATCTGCCACATGTCACAAAGTCAAGAAAAACCACTACATTTCTTTCAACCTTATATATATATTTTTTTAACAACTCATCCTTATCCTCTTATTTTATTTTATATTTATTCTTATTTTTTTAAAAAATGAGTTTACACAGACACCGTGTTTTAATTTCTTAATTAATATATTATCATAAATAATATGATTTAAATAACTATTTTACAGACATTAGAGACATAGTTAGTTGTTAATATTAGCAACGAATTGCATCGCTATACTAGAGACGTATTAGTTCTTTAATAAAGTCAATTGATTGACTTTAGCAACGCAATACATCTCTAAAATAAGTATGAAAAAATGATTAAGGTAAGATTTAGAGACATAGTTCGTCGCTAATTTAACAGTTTTTTTAAAAAAAAATTAATTTTTAATAAAAATATATTTAAATTTAATTATTAAAAAATATTTAAAAAAAAACAAGAAAATAATAAATAATAACAAAATAAATATAAAATATCCAAACAAATATTTTAATAAAAAAAAGTATCCCAAAACAATGTAATAAAATGTCCAGAAATGAAAAAAACTAAGGAGGGTTCATATGACCGGAATCAAGATGCATAGAAGTAGACCTGTAAAGACTCGAATTTTCACAAAATGTTTAAATCAGAAGTAAAACAGCGGAAGACTTATTTTTACAAAAATTTGGCGTGGATCCGTTTAAAATACGAACTCCCTAAACCTGTTTTTAAGAACACAACTCAGCAAAGTTTCTTCACATATATTCCTACTCCAGAATATACTCAAATCAGAGAAAGTAAACTCAAAATATACATACAACCGACTTTAGGCTCTCATGAGCCACAAAATACAAGTTTTAAGACTTTATTTCAAGTTTATATGTATATAAAGCATTCCCAAAATGCACCAAACTTAGATTTACAAGTCCAAATGTCCATGAGCATCTACTCGAGATCACGCGGACCACCTCCACGACCTCGTCCTCTACCACGAATATTACCTGAAAATAAAGTGGTGTAGCACCATTAGCAAACAATGCTAGTGAGAATAAGATGGATGCAAGCACTTTTATGAACCAAATTTCCTATCGGAGAATGTGTCCAAATAAACCTAAGTACTCTTGCACTACCCATTCAATATTCCAAGTACTTTACATATAAGATCAAACCATTCTACTATCTCGTAAATTCGGAAAGTAAACATTCAAGCCCGTAGTTAAAGTAAATACTAGTGCTTAACAAAGTAAATGACAAAGTAAATAACAAAGGAATAACAAAGTAAATAACAAAGTAACTTTCATCCGTGACCATTTGTCACCAATCATAATCATTCCGGTGACATCCGTGCATAACGATACTATGCAAGTCACCGTGACATCCGTGCATAACGATACTATGCAAGTCACCAATCACAAACCATTCCGGTGACATCTATGCATAACGATACTATGCAAGTCATCGTGACATCCGTGGCATAACGATACTATGCAAGTCACCAATCACAAACCATTCCGTGACATCTATGCATAACGATACTATGCAAGTCATCGTGACATCCGTGCATAACGATACTATGCAAGTCACCATACTCTTTAGTAACACCTAAAAGTGAATCACATCACTAAAAACAACGTACTAACTTGATTCTACACAAAAATCTCTCCAAAGTTCTTTTAACTATTCTAAAACTACTCAAGATAAACGGAGTACATAATACTCCTCTCCAAGTTTCCGGGATTCTCATTCTCCTCGAGAATCTAACTTAAACCACCAATAACATCTTACTTTACGTAACAACCAATCTTAACTAAATTCCTTATACACTTTCCTTAACTCCCAAATAACATATAATCTTGGAAAGTTCTCTAATCTATTAACCCTCTTAACATCGATCTAACATAAACGTCAAGTAATTTGAAAGCATAAAAGTAATCACAACCATTTTAAACTCACCTTATAAGAGTAGTCAACTCCTAACCACCGGTTGGTCAAAAATCACGAACGATGCTCAAAACCTATAATTACAATACACCTAAAGTATATTAATTACTCGAAATGAACAACGATCGACACGATTCTAAATTAAAAGACAAAACAGCCCGTAATTAAAGCCAAGAGGCCCACGGCTCAAGGGAAGGAAGAAAAAGAATTTGTTTTCCGGATTTCAAGCACTTTAAAGACAATTCGGGTTGGTTTCGGTTACTTTGAAGTTTGGTAAACTCAATGGGTAAACCTAATTTAGGGTTTAGATCAACAATTCAATCCCGAACAAATTAGGAAAGTCATTAAACTAAACAATTCAAAGTTCTCAAAAAAAACCAATAAAAGGAAAATTGAATTAAAAGACTTTTGGCTCAAACCCGAACTTAGGGTTAGGGGAAAGTTCCTAGGAATGAATAAAACGACTTTCCCGATTGATATCAATAAGCCCCGATGAACGAAATCGAAAATTACAACTCAAAACCTCCATTGAACACTATTCACTCCTAGGTTTTTGAATCTTTAACATACCTTTAGGCCTCGATAAAACGAGCGGAAATCCCGAAGAGTAGGTTGGAAATGATCCCCGGGCCAAGAGCTTTCCACAGGATCTAGAATCGATGCGATCCGTTGAGAAATAAAGAAAATCAAAAAAAAAGAGGGGGGGGTCTTGATGGTCACGGCAGCAAGGAGAAGAAGAAGCAGAATTTTTGTAGAAAAATGCTAAGTGTTGGTATTTAAAGGATGATGAATAGTGTTTTTTGGGATTTTTAGTAAATCGGGTAATAACGCCTACGTTTCTCTTTTACTTTTGCCTTAAAAACGAACCCCGAACCACTTAAACTAGCCCAATGGTGATTAATAATTATTAATTGGCCTATTAATAATTATTAATACAACCAAAACTAAAATAGGCTAATTTAGCGATTAAAAAGGTTTCCGAACGAAAATAACTATTTAAATCTAAATAACTAAATCTAAATTAACTTTAAATAAATAAACATTTATATAAATAAAAAAAAATACCTCTAAAATAACGGGACGTTACAGTCCACCCTCCTTAAAAGACTTTTCGTCCCGAAAAGTAGCTTCTAAGTAAACAAATGAGGGTACTTATCCCGCATCTCCTCCTCTCGTTCCCAAGTGGCCTCTTCTGACACTTGGTTCCTCCACAAGACTTTCACTAAGCCGATAGTCTTGTTCCTCAATACCTTCTGTTCCGTTGCTAGAATCTTCACCGGTGTCTCCTCATAAGACATGTTAGCATCAAGAACAACGGGCTCATGATCTATCACATGTGAAAGGTCAGCCAAATATCTTCGAAGCATCGAAACATGAAACACACTATGGACGGCTGACAAGGATGGTGGCAAGGCTAAACGGTAAGCCACTGTTCCAACTCGATCCAGAATCTCAAATGGACCGATAAACCTAGGACTTAACTTGCCCTTCTTCCCAAACCTCATCACACCCTTCATAGGTGCTACCTTCAGAAATACGTGGTCCCCCACTGCAAACTCCAGTGGACTACGTCGCTTATCGGCATAGCTCTTCCGTCGACCTCGGGCAACCCTCATCCTTTCTCTAATCAACATAATGGACTCACTAGTCCTCCTGTAATAACTCCGGTCCCAACGGTCTCCTCTCTCCGACCTCATCCCAATGAGCGGGAGAGCGACACTTTCTACCATAAAGTGCCTCAAATGGTGCCATCTCGATGGTAGCTTGGAAACTATTGTTATATGCAAACTCTACCAAGTACAAATGCGAGTCCCAACTACCACCAAAGTCAAGAACACAGGCCCTCAACATATCCTCTAATATCCCGGTTAACTCTCTCTCGTCGACCATCGGTCCCGAGGATGAAAGGCCGTGCTAAAGTCTAAACCAGGTACCCATGGCGGAATGCAAACTTTGCCAAAACTTTGACACAAAGCGAGTGTCCCTGCCTGATACAATCCTCACAGGCACTCCATGAAGTCTAACAATCTCCTTCAAGTACAATTGTGCCCATGTCTCTCCTGGATAAGTAATCCTCCCCTGGTAAAAAGTGTGCGGATTTTGTCAAACGATCCACAATCACCCAAATGGTATCATACCCTTTGGATGTTCTAGGCAATCCACAAACAAAATCCATAGAGATCTCTTCCCATTTCCACTCGGGTATACTCAAAGGATTAAGATAACCCGCTGGTCTCGTTCTCAAAGCCTTGACTTGCTGACAAGTCAAGCATCTACTCACAAACTCCGCGATCTCAAGTTTCATCCCGGGCCACCAATAATGTTGTCTCAAATCTCTATACATCTTGGTACTACCCGGATGAACAGAAAAGATAGAATTGTGGGCCTCCTCCAACAATTCTTTCCGGAAAGTCGAACTCAAAGGTACACATAGCCTTTGACGATACATCAAAGCACTATCAGAGGAAAAAGTGAAGTGGCTAGGTACACCTGACTCTGCCTCAATAAAGCCGGCCTGTAAATGATCCTCACTCCTCTGAGCCTCAATCATCCTCCGTCTCAAAGTAGGCCCCACTGTCAAACTGGCCAAACTCACTGTAACATCGGCGATGGGAGAGCTATCTCGAGACGCTCTAAATCCCATCTCAATCTCATCGGTAAAGCAGACAAGTGCGAAGACTTTCTACTTAGAGCATCCGCCACTACATTGGCTTTTCCGGGATGGTACTGAATATCGCAATCATAGTCTTTCACAAGCTCCAACCATCGTCGTTGTCTCATATTTAATTCCTTCTGAGTGAAGAAATATTTGAGGCTCTTGTGATCGGTGAATATCAAGATCTTCTCACCATACAAGTAATGCCTCCAAATTTTCAAAGCATGTACAACCGCTGCCAACTCCATATCGTGAGTCGGATACTTTTTCTCATGCTCCTTCAACTGACGTATAGCATAAGCAATAACCTTACCATGTTGCATCAAAACGCAACCCAAACCTCTCTTCGAAGCATCGGTATAAACCGTCAAACCACCACTATCATCGGGTGACACCAAAACAGTGCGATAATAAGTCTCTGTTTGAGCTCCTCAAGCTCTTTTCACACTCCTCGGACCATACAAAGTCCACTCCCTTCTTCGTCAATCGTGTCAAAGCCGATGCTATCTTAGAGAAGTCTTGAACAAACCGTCTGTAATAACCGGCAAGTCCAAGAAAACTACGAATTTCAGTCACACTAGTTGGTCTAGGCCAACTACTAACCGCCTCAACCTTAGATGGATCCACCATCACTCCTTTACTCGAGACCACATGGCCTAAGAAAGCCACTTCCTGAGCCAAAACTCACACTTAGAGAACTTTGCATACAATTTCTGTTCCCGTAACACGCTCAAAACTTTCTCTAAGTGCATAGCATGCAACTCCTCGCTCCAGAATAAATCAAAATATCATCAATAAACACAATAACAAAGGAGTCAATGAACCTCCTAAACACCGTCTGCATAAGATCCATAAAAACCGCTGGCGCATTAGTCAAACCGAATGACATAACAATGAACTCATAATGCCCATAACGTGTACGAAATGCGGTTTTGGGAATATCATCCTCCCGGATCCTCAACTGGTGATAACCTGGATCTCAAATCTATCTTCGAAAAGATAGTAGCACCTCTCAACCGATCAAATAAATCATCAATCCTTGGCAAAGGATATTTATTTTTCACGGGAACTCTTGGTTCAACTCTCGGTAGTCGATACACAACCTCATTGAACCATCTTTCTTCCTCACAAACAACACCTGGTGCTCCCCACGGGGACACACCTAGGGCGTATAAACCCTAAATCTAAGAGTCCCGTGAATCGACTCTTGAGCTCACTCAGCTCACTGGTGCCATACGATAAGGTGCCTTGGACAATGGAGCCGTCCCCAGGTAACACCTCTATCCGAAAATCCATCTCTCTCACAGGTGGTAAACCGGGTAACTCATCAGGGAAAACATCGAGAGAAATCCCTCACAATCGGTACTGACTCAAGTGTAGTCACACTAACAGACATGTCTACTACACTAGCCAAATAACCCATAGCACCATCACACAAGAGAGCTCTAGCCTGAATCGCAGAAATGATTACAGGAGTCACTCTACCTCGACTCCCACGGAATCGAAAACTAGTCCCACATGGACCAATAAAATCAACAATCTTGGCACTACAGCCAATATTGGCGTGGTTGGCTGACAACCAATCCATACCCAATATAATATCAAAGTCACACATAGGCATCACTATCAACATAGCATGCAAACAACAACCCAAAATACACAAATCATCAGGTATAAATAACCCTATCCACAACAATAGATTTCCCAGGTGGAGTAGAAACATGCAACTCATGCCCTAACAGTGCAGACTCACATGCAAGGGACTCAACAAACTCAAGAGAAATAAAGGAATGGCTAGCCCCTGAATCAAATAAAGCTAAAGCAGAATGTCCCAAGATCACACACAGACTGTAACGACAAGATGCCGACGCCTCGGCATCCTCTCTAGTAGTGGCAAAAACACGAGCCCGCTGAGGTGGCCGATAAGGTGCATAAACAGGGTGGTGGTGCTCTTGGATCTTGGGTAGGCCTAACCTGGCCCCTACCTCCTATCGACCCACGACCATGCCCCCGACCTCGTCCCCTGCCATGACCAAGATATCTGCGGTGGAGCCGAAGTCTCGGACAATCTTTGTCGAATATGCCCAAACTGATCACAGTGATAGCACCTCTGAACACTATGCTGCGGTGCCGGGCGAATCTGAGATCCAGATGGTCCTCCTCCCCTACCCTGTGCATATCCCGGTGGGTGGGTCACTCGACCTGAATGGTCACCCTCGGCCTTCCTCTTAAGAGAGGAGGTCTGAGCAGCTGCTATCTCGGCCTTTTTCTCAGAAGGCCCAATATCTATAGCTAAGGCAAAATCTAAAGCCTCAGCATAAGTGGTAGGTCGAAAAGCTCGTATATGACCTCGGATGTCAGCTCTCAAGCCCACAACAAACCTCTTCCTCTTACTTTCAGGATCGCGACTTGCCCAGGTAGCAAACTTGGACAACCTGGTCGAACTCCCTCTCATACTCAATCACGGATCGATCTCCCTGCCTCAGGGTCGAAATTGTACCTCCAACTCGATCCCCGATATCCTCCTGGGTAATATTTTTCAAAGAACTTCTCCCTAAACATCTCCCAGGTGACTATCAAAGTAGGACTCAAAGAACGATAAAGTCCACGCCACCAATATAACGCATCATCAACCAGAGAATAGGTCCCACAATGGACCTTGATCGGTCAGGACACCGAATAGACTCAAGGGCTCTCTCAACCCTCGTAACCCATCTCTTGGCAATCGCCAGGATCAATAGATGTCCCATCAAACTCAGGAGGGGCATGCCTCAGATAATCTTTCAGAACCTTAGCAGCATCGCTACTCTCAGGTCTGTCAACTGGAGCAAGTACTCTAGTAGGTGGTATAACATGATCATGGTGTCCTCCACCACCCCGTAACAACTCCAAATAATCCCCCATGGGAATAGTAACACTACCTCCAGGCATAGCTGGCCTGTCAACTGGAGTCTCATCCTCGTGCACAAAACCCGGGATCGATCCTCTAGCATCAGTATGATCCTCAGGCAGAGGCGGAGTAACTGTCCTAGCACGACCTCGACCCCTACCTCGGCCTCGGCCTCGCACCGTAGCCGGTACACTACGCTGACTCCTCCTAAGTGCAGCTACTTTGGGAGGCATACTGAAATCACAAATAGACAAGTTCCTTGTGAGCCAAACATAAAATAGGAACTTACAAGTCTACACTTAACTTGTCGGTAAAATAATCTATAAAGTACAAATTTAGAGGATACCTGGTGCTGTCGATCCGAGTAATGCTTTGGACAAGGACTTAAAACAAAACATGAAAAATATGCAATGCATATAGTCTACAGAAGCCGTAGGCTCTGATACCAACTGTAAAGACTCGAATTTTCACAAAATGTTTAAATCAGAAGTAAAACAGCGGAAGACTTATTTTTACAAAAATTTGGCGTGGATCCGTTTAAAATACGAACTCCCTAAACCTGTTTTTAAGAACACAACTCAGCAAAGTTTATTCACATATATTCCTACTCCAGAATATACTCAAATCAGAGAAAGTAAACTCAAAATATACATACAACCGACTTTAGGCTCTCATGAGCCACAAAATACAAGTTTTAAGACTTTATTTCAAGTTTATATGTATATAAAGCATTCCCAAAATGCACCAAACTTAGATTTACAAGTCCAAATGTCCATGAGCATCTACTCGAGATCACGCAGCACCACCTCCACGACCTCGTCCTCTACCACGAATATTACCTGAAAATAAAGTGGTGTAGCACCATTAGCAAACAATGCTAGTGAGAATAAGATGGATGCAAGCACTTTTATGAACCAAATTTCCTATCGGAGAATGTGTCCAAATAAACCTAAGTACTCTTGCACTACCCATTCAATATTCCAAGTACTTTACATATAAGATCAAACCATTCTACTATCTCGTAAATTCGGAAAGTAAACATTCAAGCCCGTAGTTAAAGTAAATACTAGTGCTTAACAAAGTAAATGACAAAGTAAATAACAAAGGAATAACAAAGTAAATAACAAAGTAACTTTCATCCGTGACCATTTGTCACCAATCATAATCATTCCGGTGACATCCAGGCATAACGATACTATGCAAGTCACCGTGACATCCGTGCATAACGATACTATGCAAGTCACCAATCACAAACCATTCCGGTGACATCTATGCATAACGATACTATGCAAGTCACCGTGACATCCGTGCATAACGATACTATGCAAGTCACCAATCACAAACCATTCCGGTGACATCTATGCATAACGATACTATGCAAGTCACTGTGACATCCGTGCATAACGATACTATGCAAGTCACCATACTCTTTAGTAACACCTAAAAGTGAATCACATCACTAAAAACAACGTACTAACTTGATTCTACACAAAAATCTCTCCAAAGTTCTTTTAACTATTCTAAAACTACTCAAGATAAACGGAGTACATAATACTCCTCTCCAAGTTTCCTGGATTCTCATTCTCCTCGAGAATCTAACTTAAACCACCAATAACATCTTACTTTACGTAACAACCAATCTTAACTAAATTCCTTATACACTTTCCTTAACTCCCAAATAACATATAATCTTGGAAAGTTCTCTAATCTATTAACCCTCTTAACATCGATCTAACATAAACGTCAAGTAATTTGAAAGCATAAAAGTAATCACAACCATTTTAAACTCACCTTATAAGAGTAGTCAACTCCTAACCACCTGGTTGGTCAAAAATCACGAACGATGCTCAAAACCTATAATTACAATACACCTAAAGTATATTAATTACTCGAAATGAACAACGATCGACACGATTCTAAATTAAAAGACAAAACAGCCCGTAATTAAAGCCAAGAGGCCCACGGCTCAAGGGAAGGAAGAAAAAGAATTTGTTTTCCCGGATTTCAAGCACTTTAAAGACAATTCGGGTTGGTTTCGGTTACTTTGAAGTTTGGTAAACTCAATGGGTAAACCTAATTTAGGGTTTAGATCAACAATTCAATCCCGAACAAATTAGGAAAGTCATTAAACTAAACAATTCAAAGTTCTCAAAAAAAAACCAATAAAAGGAAAATTGAATTAAAAGACTTTTGGCTCAAACCCGAACTTAGGGTTAGGGGAAAGTTCCTAGGAATGAATAAAACGACTTTCCCGATTGATATCAATAAGCCCCGATGAACGAAATCGAAAATTACAACTCAAAACCTCCATTGAACACTATTCACTCCTAGGTTTTTGAATCTTTAACATACCTTTAGGCCTCGATAAAACGAGCGGAAATCCCGAAGAGTAGGTTGGAAATGATCCCCGGGCCAAGAGCTTTCCACAGGATCTAGAATCGATGCGATCCGTTGAGAAATAAAGAAAATCAAAAAAAAAAGAGGGGGGGGTCTTGATGGTCACGGCAGCAAGGAGAAGAAGAAGCAGAATTTTTGTAGAAAAATGCTAAGTGTTGGTATTTAAAGGATGATGAATAGTGTTTTTTGGGATTTTTAGTAAATCGGGTAATAACGCCTACGTTTCTCTTTTACTTTTGCCTTAAAAACGAACCCCGAACCACTTAAACTAGCCCAATGGTGATTAATAATTATTAATTGGCCTATTAATAATTATTAATACAACCAAAACTAAAATAGGCTAATTTAGCGATTAAAAAGGTTTCCGAACGAAAATAACTATTTAAATCTAAATAACTAAATCTAAATTAACTTTAAATAAATAAACATTTATATAAATAAAAAAAAATACCTCTAAAATAACGGGACGTTACAAGACCCGAAGCCGGCATCTGGAGTCAGGTTCATCCATACCTAAATACGATTTTCTAAATCATCATGTTGAGCCTGGAGTTGATCTGTACGAGCTTTATTGCGCAGCTCGTTAGCTCTATCTGTAGGCGCAAAGCTTCGTTCTCTCGCCTCAAAGCCTCAGTCTCAGCACGTATAGAACTCAAAGCACGCGACTGGTCTGTATAAAGCTCCCTCCTATAAGCGCCAAGACCAGGGACTGAACCATCCGAACGAACACCACGGGCTGCAACAAAGAAAGCATCACAATAGTTTCCTGAGTAGGCTGAGAATCAGGAGTGGGCAATAGCGAAGAGAGCTTCTCTTGAACTTTTCCCTGCAAAAAGTAAACAAAAATATTTGTGAGTAATTAAAAAAAATATATTATTAAATAAATTAGAAATCATGAAAAGAAATAAACTAACATGTAAGTCCCGCACCCGATCATCAACATAAGTAACCCCATCGTGGCCCTTTGTATGCAGATGGAGAAACAACTCAACCGGGGCTACCTTACGTCCATCCTGAGTCTGTGAAAATGAGAAAAAGAAAAAATTATGAAAACATTAATTTAATTGAAAACATTAAAGATATAAATGAAATACTACAAAATACTTACCATCATCTCGTAATACTCGTCGTGGCTACGAGTCCCACCGGTGTTCATAGTCGGGTTTGCCTGTCGATTGGCTGAGTTGATTTGAGAGATGCGCAGCTCCTCGGGTGTAACGTCCCGTTATTTTGAGGTAATTTTTTTTTATTATTCTTAATTATTTTATTTATTTATTTAAAGTATTTAAGTTAATTTTGGAATTGACTATTTAGAAGTAAATAGTGAATTACGTTCGGAAACCCTTTTAATCGCTTAATTAGCTTAAAAGAGTTTCAATAGTATTAATAATTATTAATATGCCAATTAATAATTATTAATCACCATTGGGCTAGTTTAAGTTGTTCGGGTTTCGTTTTAAAAGCTTAAGGCAAGAAAAGGACGTAGGCGTCATTTCCGATTTCTTAAAATATCTAAAACACTATTCATTCATTCCTTAAATAAGCTAAAATTAGACAAAATACCAAATTTTCTTCTTCTTTTCTTCCCAAGGCCGAGAGCATCATCTTGGATTCTCTAATTTTTGGCTTTTCTTCGATTCTTGCCGGATAGTCATAATTTCGGTTGCGTTGGATAGCCACGGGCCCGGGTATCATTTCCAACCTAACAATCGAAGTTTCCATCCATTCACTCAAGGCTTTAAGGTATGTTTAAGTTCAAAACCTAAAGCTTCAAATAGTGTTTTAATGGTGATTTTGGTTTCGATCTTCTAATTCTTGCTCGGAAACTCGGAGATTTAGATCGAGGGAGTTGTTTTATGTATATTTAGAACTTTCCCTAAACCCTAGAATCGGGTTTGAGACAAAAACCATTTCCATGAGTTATTCTCATTTTTCATGATGGATAGGGTTTTGAATTTGATATGTTTTATGATTTTACTAAATTGTTCGGGATTGAACTTTTGACCTAAACCCTAAATCATATTTACCCATTGATATTACCAACCTCCAAAGTGCCCGAAACCAACTCGAAACCCTTGTAAAGTGCTTGAAAATCCGGAAAACTAACTTTCCCTATTAATTTCCTTGGGCCGTGGGCCTATTGGAGGCATTTCCGGGGTGTTTCGTCTTTTATTTCATTATCGTGACGATCGTTGTCCAATTCGGTTAATTAATATACTTTAGGTGTATTTTAATTATAGGTTTTGCGTACCGTTCGTGATTTTGGTCAACCGGCGATTAGGAGTTGACTTCTATAATAAGGTGAGTTTAAAATGGTTGTGATTACTTTTATGTTTTTGAATTTCTTGACGAATATGTTCGATCGAGGTTAAGAGGGTTAATAGACTTTAGAACTTTCCAAGAATGTATGTTATTTGGGAGTTAAGGAAAGTGCATAAGGAAAATTAGTTAAGATTGATTGTTATCTAAAGAGAAATATTATTGGTGGATTAAGTTATATTCTCGAGGAGAATTAGATTTCGGAAAAGTTGGAGAAGAGTATTAGATACTCCGTTTATCTTTGAGTGGTTATAAGATAGTTAAAAGAAACTTTGGAGAGATTCTTGTGTAGAATCGAGTTAGTACGATATTATTAGTAATGAGATTCCCTATTTGGTACTACCTAAGGGAGTAGTACGTATGGTATTATAAATGTACAATTGTGATTGGTGACAGTGAGGTCACGGTACGATTGTGATTGGTGACAGTGAGGTCACGGTATGATTGTGATTGGTGACAGTGAGGTCACGGTGACAGTGAGGTCACGGTACGATTGTGTTTGGTGACAGTGAGGTCACGGTATGATTGTGATTGGTGACAGTGAGGTCACGGTACGATTGTGTTTGGTGACAGTGAGGTCACGGTATGATTGTGATTGGTGACAGTGAGGTCACGGTACGATTGTGTTTGGTGACAGTGAGGTCACGGTACGGTTTGTTAATAGTGACAATGTGGTCACGACGTGAATATGAATGGTGACAAGTGGTCACGGTTAAATTATGAAATTACTTTGTTATTTACTTTGTTATGCTTTAGTACTTTATTTCACGAGCTTGAATGTTTACTTTTCGAAATTTCGATATAGTTGAAAGGGTTTGATTTTCTTATGAAAAGTACTTGGGAATATGGAATGGGTAGTAAGAGCACATTAGGATTTTTGGACACATTTTCCGATATGGAATTCGGTCCATAGAAGTGCTTGCATCCATCTTATTCTCACTAGCATTTTTATGCTAATGTTGCTACACTTAAACATTTCAGGTAATACTCGTGGGAGAGGACGAGGTCGTGGAGGTGGTGTTGCTTGATCTCGAGGGGATGGCTTTTGGGACATTGACTTGCATGTACATTTTGGGAGCATTCTACGAATGCTTGATAAAAGTCATATGTCATTACTTTTAAACTTGTATTTATAGCTCATGAGAATTTAATAACTGTTGTTTATTATTTCGTATTATTTTCCCTGATTTTGGGTATAAAATGGAGTGAAATGTCGTTGTTTTAAATTCTCTGGATTGAGCCCATGTAAACAGGTTAAGGAAGTTCGTATTTTAAACAGATCCACGCCAAATTTTTGTAAAAACAAGTCTTCCGCTGTTTTACTCATGATTTAAAGATTTGAGAAAATTCGAGTCTTTACATCGGGAGTCTAACTATCCACTAGCAGCTTCTGACGAGCCTTCTCCGTCATCCACAAAAGCTTTTCAGCTGGTTGACCCTTCACCTTGTGGATTGTGTCCCTATAATGTTTCCCCGCTATTTTACTCCATGGTTTGTAAATAATCTCATCAGTGAGATGTGTGGGGATCGTAAAGTGTTTCTGAAAAAAAAAACAAAAGAATTAAATTTGTTAGAAATTTAAAAAACTATAAATAAAATAAACCCTAAAATTTATAAACTTTACCTTCCATGTCTCAAACCAACGCAGTTTGGCGAGATCAGAAATGTCCTTCCATTTTCCGAACTCGGGACTCTTCTTGTAAATATTAGTGAAAGTTCGGGAAACTTTACCCGATGGATGTAATCTACAAAAAATACACAGAAACATATATAGGTTAAAAAATAATTAATTGATAAAAAATAATAATTTAAACAAAAAATAAAGTGCACTCCCTTCTTCCTCGTCATCCTCAAGACGACCCCAGTGATAGGCAACTGCTCAGCGACAGGGGTGTCAACCGATGTCGCTGATGTGGTTGAGGCAGTGTGGACAGGTGTGTTGGATACTAATGCAGGTGCACTTCCTAGTGTGGCAAGAGTATCGAACTCCTGAGAACGAGGTGGATATTGCCTTGATGTAGACATCTATGAAACAATTAACATCCTAATCATGTAAAAAATAAAAACATACTAATAAATTAATTATAAGCTTATTAACATAAATCTAATTAATACTAATCTTCATTAAGCTAATTAACATTAAATTTTAATTAATTAACATTAATCTAATTAACACTATATTTTAAAAATTAACATAGTAATGAATTATAAATTAATAAATAACATACAAATTAAAGAATTAATTAAACATTAAACTATTTAACACTAACTTTTGACAATAAACATACTAATGAATTTAAAATCAATAAATATTTTACAAATTAATTAATTAATTAATTCACATTAAACTAATTAACACTAATTTTTAACAATTAACATACAAATTATGAAATTAAAATCAATAAATAACATACAAATTAATTATTTAATTAACACTAAATTTAAAAAATTAACATACTAATGAATTGAAAATTAATAAATAACATACAAATTAATGAGTTAATTAACATTCAACTAATTAACACTAACTTTTGACAATTAACATAGTAATCAATTAAAAAAATAACATACAAATTACTTAATTAATTAACATGAAACTAATCAACACAATCTTTTGACAATTAACATACTAATAAATTAAAAATTAATAAATAATTACAAATTAATTAATTAAACATTAATTTAATTAAATCTAAATTTGAACGATAAACATACTAATTCATTGAACATACTAATGAAATTAAATTTTTCTAATGAAATTAACATACTAATATAACTAATGAAATTAAAGAAATTAACATTTTATTTAATTAAATTTTATCAATTAACATTAAACTAATTAATAACAATAACATTAAACTAATTAAACTAATTTTACCAATTAAATTTAACTAATTAAAAATAACAATAAAATTAAATTAACATACTAATGTAACTAATGAAATTAAAAAAATTAACATATTATTTACTTAAATTTTACAAATTAACATTAAACTAATTAAACTAATTTTACCAATTAAATTAAACTAATTAACAATAACAATACCATTAAACTAATTAAATTTTACCAATTAACATTAAACTAATTTTACCAATTAACATACAAATTAATGAATTAATTAAACTAATTTTACCAATTAACATACAAATTAATAAATTAATTAAACATACAAATTTACATACTTTATATCTAAATATACTAAGAACATAACAATTAACATACAATTTCATGCTAATAACTTGAATTAATACTAATTATTTGAATTAAAAAAATAAATTGAAAAAGCATTACTATAATTCGAAACTTTGACGGCAAAATGAAAACAAGAGAAAAAAAGGGGAGGGAGTGGCGGAGAGGAGCTGGCGAAGGCGGAGGGAGGGAGGCTGAGAGTTGGAAGGGAGGGAGACAGAGAGGCGGGGAAGGGAGGAAAACATAAGAGAAAAAGAAAAGTGAGGGGGGAGGGGGTCATCTGACCCTTTTATAATTTATTTTAGCGACGAATTCCATCACAGACTGAAATGAAAAGTCGCCAGCTGGGTAACGAATTTTCAAAGCATGCGCCATTAATTAACCCTTAGGGACGAAATGTGTCTCTAAAAAAATTAAATATTTTTACCAACCGCCATAATTTTCAGCCTTAGCGATATAATGCGTCGTTAAAATGGGTGAAAATGTTAAAATTCGCGTCGTTAAATTTCCCTTAGTGACAAATGTATCTCAATCGTTGAAAATATCCGTTGGACTATTTGATTTCTAAATAGAGACACATTGCATCGCTATAAGGGAAAGTATCCGTTAAGGTAATTATTACCCCATTAGCGACGAATTGTGTCTCTATACGTTGAATATTCTGGAATTTTAAAACCCTATGAGCGACAAATTGTGTCTCTATAAGTTGAATATTCTGGAATTTTAAAACCCTATGGCGACGAATTGTGTCTCTATATATGAGATTTAGAGACGAAATGCATCGCTATTTACATGGTTATTTATTTTTCTTTTTTTTTGTTCCCTTACAAGTTTAACAATTCATTGATAATTTAAACATCATCTTCAAACTCATCGGTGTTGGATATAGGTGTTCTCCTCAGTATCTTCTTGTGACGACCCGTCAATTTTTAAATAAATTAAAATCAGAGAAAACAGCGGAAGTCTTTTAATTTACGAAAAATTGGCGGGGTTTTGTTTGAAAATTGGCATGCCGAAAACCTGTTTACAACCTAATTTTCAATTCTAATCAAATCTCATGGACTTTAAGTCCAAATCAGGAGTTCAAACATATAATATCATAAAACATCAATATTAGACTCTTAGGAGTCAAATACAAAATACAAATCCTTAAAGTTCATCAAAATAAGACATAAACTTTACGAAAAACCATTAGTCCATCTCGAGGTCGGGCATCCCCGATCACGCAGACCACCTCCTCCTCCTCCTCGACCTCTAGCCAAGGCATTACCTGAAATTAGTTGTAATATCATGAGCTAACAAACTAAGCCCAGTGAGAATAATAAGCATAAAAAGTAAAGATAGACCCCAAACTCGCATTTCGATTTGTGTCCAAATAACCTGACACAACAACTCCTAAAGTTCTCCAAACTCTAGGTAATTCTATTCCATATTCTCCAAATGATGATACTAATTAGCACACTTAGTCTAATTGTTCATCCAATAACTTGTTATAACATAAGGTAATAAAAGTAAATGACTTTGCATAAAATATAACATCTCGACTCTCTTTCTCATCTATCATATGCATAAAAGTAATGAGTACATCCATAGGATACGCATTCGCCATTTATGCATGTAATGAAGGTAATGTGGATTTTCACAAACTATCCACCCTTATCCTTATGTATGAAGGTAATGTGGGTATCCACTCATCCACCATTCACCTTATGTATGAAGGTAATGTGGGTATCCACTCATCCACCATTCACCTTATGCATGAAGGTAACGTGGGTATCCACTCATCCACCGTTCCTTTCATTCTTTTTTTTTTTTTTTCTTTTCAATGGTGCGAGATGTTATGGTATGATAAATAATGGTGCAAAATGTTATGCATATGCCTGCATATGCTTGAAAAAAATAAATAAGTAAAGTGCGGAATTAAAGTAATCGAAATGACATAAAGTAAAGGACATAAAATAAAATAAACAGAGATTCTGGATGATCGATATACGATCGAACTCCATTAACAAAGTAAAGCATCAAAACATAACGATTATCCTAAACCTTCAAGGATTCTAAACTTCCAATAATCCGAGGTTCTAACAATCGTTCTTATCAAAGTCTTGGATCATTTAACATCCAATGATCCATTCTAAACTCCGAACTATTCTAGCTTAGAATCTTCTAAGATTCGAGGCTTTCATCGAGAAATCCTAAGTTTCTCGTCTAAAGGATTAACTTCGAATCCTAAGGCACTAACTCACACCCTCTAATCTTAGGTTGGATTCTAATCTTAGTTTCCGATTTTACAAACCATCACACTTGTCTGCTTTCTATAGTTACTTTAAATACTAACTATTCTCACCTTAATTAATAAGATGACTTAGCTCCCAAGTCTGAAGGAGCGATCAACCACAAGGTTCAAAAACACCTACAAACGAATTACATCGTAACAATCAATAACGAAACCAACTATCAATCAAACAACTACTAAACATACAAAGCAACGAAAACCCAATAAAACCCACAAAGAGGCCCACGGCCCTATCATCAAAAACAAGTCTTGGGTTTGGTTTTTCGGCTTTTTGGCAATTCAAATACGTTTTGAGTTGGTTTTAATCAAATTCGATAATCCCGATTTCAATGGGTATCGATGAATAGTGTTTTTGAACATTAATCCCTTTCCTGAATTGAATTTAAATAAACATTCATTCATTAAATTCTAACCCATTTTCAATCCCAAAAGGGTAAATTTCAAACGAGAAGGGTTTCACTGAAACTCGGTTTTAGGGTTATGGAATAGTTTCCAAAAACATTTAAAACTACTCCCGAATTGACAAACACCGAGTTTCACGGCAAGAAATCGAAAGAAAACAAGCAAAACTCCATTAAAACACTATTTGGAGCTTAGGGTTTGAAGAGATTCTTACCGAGAACTCCTCGGATCTCGAGAGAAATGGACGATGGGTAGATGGAAAATGATCCTTGACCCGAGGGCTTTCCGAAATATCCAAGATTGAGCCGATCCGACAAGAAACGAACAAAAGCCAAATTTGGGAAAAGGAGGGAGGAAGCCCACGGCAAAGGAGGAGAGAAAATGAGAGGATCTTGGTCAATTTTGAGTCAAAGTTGTATTTTTAAAGACAAATGAATAGTGTTTTTTAGATATTTTGCAAATTGGGTAATTACAACTTTGCCCTTTTATGACTTTTGGCTTAAAAACGAATCCCGAACATCTCAAACTACCACAATGGTAATTAATAATTATTAATTGGCCCGTTAATAATTATTAACACCATTAAAACGTATTTAAATAAATAAAGCCATTAAAATGAATTAAAATGAAATAAATTGCAAATTTCTAATTTAAAAAAAAAATGAACTTAATTACTTGAATTAAAATAAAATAAATAAATAAATAAATAAAATTTTATCACAAAATAACGGGACGTTACACTTCTTCTTCATCCTCAGATGGTTTAGGGGATGAATCATCAATAAAAGGAAGATCAATATATAAGCCGTCGGGATCAAACGATGTTTCTGTTACGTCATTTAACGGTTTAGCAGTTTTCGAATTTAATCCTTCATCTATTTCATGACTCTGCACCTCTTCTTCTTGAAAAGCTACAAAATCCTTGTTATATTTATTTGGAAAACTTTTGTCAATGTGACATGGCCTCACTTTGCAAACCACTAACCAATCATTCAATTGTCTAGAAGACGGATAAGGCAGAAAATACGTTTAAATGGCTTGTTGTGTCAATACAAATCGATCATTTGTGCGCATGTGCTTTCTCTTATTCACCTCTAAAACCTGCAAATGTGGTATCTTTCGCATCCCACCTCGCCACATTGTCTCAAACCATGTACAGTTAAATACTATGGTACGCTTTACACTCCCTCCTGCATATTCAAGCTCAATAATTTCATCAATGACTCCAAAGAAATCCTCTTCACTGTTTCCAAACACTTGATCCTTGCTACATATGCCACTGCTATCTATTGCTCTGTTCTATGAATGTGTAAAAACTTGAATTTTCTCAACCTTATAAATTCATAAACACACAGCGGAAGATTGGATTTTTATAAAAATTTGGCATGGAACCGTTTAAAATATGGACTACCAAAACCTGTTTACATGGTCCCAATCAGAGAAAGTAAAATCATAAGAAGTGCGCACTTCAGTTTATAAAAAATCGAAGAAAAGTAGACTCGAAAACATATACATCAATTATTAGGTTCTCATGAGCCACAGAATACAAGTTTAAAGATAACGACATGTATAGTTTTCATCTAGCATTCGTAGAATTCCCCAAAATGCATGTAGAGTCCATGTCCCAAAAGTCCATCTACTCGTGATCAAGCGACACCACCTCCTTGACCTCGTCCTCTCCCACGAGTATTACCTGAAAAAGTTAAAGTGTAGCAACATTAGCATAAAATTGCTAGTGAGAGTAAAATGGAAGCAAGCACTTCTATGGACTGAGTTTCATATCGGAAAATGTGTCCAAAGTTCAATTTTACTCTTTACTACCCGATCTTTACTCCCAAGACTATGCATAAGCAAACAATCCATTCCCAACGATATCAAAATTATAAAATTAAACATTCAAGCTCATAAGTAAAATGCTAAGGCAACCATTTGGTACTAAAACATAACGAAACAAGTATAAATGTAATTTCTCGCCACACACATCATACCACACGTTGTTTCCACACAATAAGTAATCATACAACGTATGTTACTATGTTCCACACAATATTTTATTTCACACTTTCCACATCACAACACATTTCACATCGTGACCACATTGTCACATTTACCACGCCGCGTATAACAATGCCACAACTACCACACCGCGTATCACAACGCCACATGTACTACACCCCTTTGGTAGTACCAAATAGCGAATATCATCGCTATAAATATTACAACTTGTTAGCTTTTTTGGGCTTCAATCATACCTAATGTTTTGATGATAACAAACCAAAATATATACTAATAGTTTCGAAGTTTTTAAGTGTCTATGTTGTACATCTTGAAACAAGGATTCCAACGCATCTTGAATCGGTCAAATCGGAGTCCAAATGATGAAGTTATGGACAAAAGAAATTTAGAGCCAAATACACATCCCGGATGACATCATTACGTGACATGGACAAAAAGAGAGAACCATAAATTGACAAGTGGCATAAAGGATGTCGTGGAAAAGTCAATGGTCAAAGTTTGATGATGTAGAAGATGACGTGGCACTTCAAACGGTAACATTCTGGGTGACATGGCAGTACACGTGGGCGATGGCGTGGAAATGGAGAACGAACCACATGATGACACGTGGAGAAACAAGATTACAGGGCGTTGACTGGACTTATGAGGACTGACGCTGACACACGCAAATTGGACCAATAGGAAGACGACATGTGGCGAAGAGATTTGAAATTTAAAAATTAAAATTCGGACTAATGGGAAGGCGACACCTGGCGCAGCTTTAAAATTAAAAAAAAAAATGGCTGGCTGGCTGCTAGACAAGCGGCGACGCGCCTGCTGTCCGCGTGGAGTGCACTCGCCTACAAGGGCGCTTCCTGATTGGTCGTAGTGCGCGATTGACGGTCACTCTCTGCCTTGCGACTGGGCGTGATCGAGGCGGAAGCAGCTGAAGCCTTCTTTTCGATTTTCACCTATTTTCCAACCGATTTTCTTCAAATTTTCACAGCCATTGATCTGATTTTGCCCCATCTACGATCCAAAATTGTCCTAAAGTTTAAACACGTTTTTGCCTATTCTTAAACCTTATTTTCAGATCAAAACAGTACCTAATGCTCTCCAATTTGCTCTATCTTGCTGCCCAAAAATTCCCAAGTGCTCTATTATTCAATTCTCTCATTTAACCTTATTTTTCCTGTTATTTTTGTGAGAGATTTAATTATGTGAGGAATTTGTAAACTTTCGAACGGTACAAAACTTGTTCATCTCCTATTTGAGAGGATTTGTGAGGTTCCTTATTTTTCAATTTCATTGGGATTTGTATTAAGGTGTGGGAACACCTTGGGGTGTGAAAAAGAATTTGGTTAGATCCTGAACCAGTGAAAAGGATCGAGGTTTTCTCTTTTTCCTGTTTAAATTAAAGAGGGAGATTGTACCGGTTTGGTTCTCACCCGTAAGAGAATCGGTGATAGTTAAAAATCTCAAGGATGTTCCTTGGGGAGTGGACGTAGGCTTTCCGAACCACTATAAAAATCTTCGGTGTCTTCTTTCCCTTAAACTTTTTAATTCCGCACGTTTTATTTTACTTTATTAATTGTGATCGTTGGTTGTGTTTTCAATTAATTGTTTGCATTAATCTTGACTAGAATAAAATTGTCGATTTGATTAATTCTTAAATTTGCAACTTTTTCGATATGGTCTTTAATTTGCTTGATCGGTTTCAAAAACTTTATTATTCTAAAATTCGATTTTTAAATTTATAATTTTTTAAAGCAACCCTATTCACCCCCCCCCCTCTAATGTTTCCATTCGGTCCTACAATTGGCATCAGAGCGGGTGCTCAAACTTTTGGTAAACAGTTTTGTCAAAAATATATTTTTTCGTCGTTTTAAGTGAAAAATCATTTCCGAAAAATTATTTTTTGTTAATTTTCAATTCTGATTTTTTATTTTATTTTTGAGAAAAGTTGTGAAAAATATTTTGTTTTGAATTTTAACTTTTGGAATTTAATTATTTTGAGCAATGGCAAACACCGGAGCTAACGGTTTTTCTGAGGGTCAGTCTACTACTAGGCCACCGTATTTTGATGGAAATAACTTCTCTTATTGGAAAACTAGGATGAAGATTTATTTAATATCTGTTGATTATAATCTATGGGAAATTGTCTCAAAAGGTCCTATAATTCCAACTAAGAAAGTATAAAATGAAGTTGTACCTAAGAGTGAAAATGAGTTTAATGAAGATGATAAGAAAAATATGTCTTTGAATGCTAAAGCCATAAATTGTTTGTATTGTGCTTTATGTCCTAGCGAATTTAATAGGGTGTCTGCATGTAATAGTGCAAAAGAAATTTGGGACAAACTTGAAGTTACGCATGAAGGAACAAATCAAGTTAAAGAATCTAAGATTAGCATGCTTGTGCATAATTATGAACTGTTTAAAGTCGAGCCTAATGAATCTATTACTGAGATGTTTACCAGGTTCACAAGCATCATAAATTCTTTGAAAAGCTTGGGAAAGGAATACACTACTTCAGAGAATGTGAGAAATATTCTAAGGTCACTACCGAAAGCATGGGAAGCTAAAGTGACGGCGATATAGGAAGCAAAAGATCTCACTAAACTGCCTTTGGAGGAGCTTATTGGTTCACTCATGACACACGAGATCATTATGAAGGAAAATATGAAGGATGACACTAAAAAGAAGAAAAGCTTAGCATTAAAGTCAACATCCTTCCAAGATGACTCTGATGATGATATAAATTTGAATGAAGAAGAAATGGTGTATCTCAAAGGTGAAAAGAGTAACAGAGACAACATCATATGCTATGAGTGCAAGAAACCAGGACATGTGAAGTATGATTGTCCACAGTTGAAATCATCGTCAAAGAAGAATAAGAAGAAAGCAATGAAAGCTACATGGGATGAAAGTGATGAAAGTGACTCTGAAAGCGAGGAGGGAGTAGCAAACTTATGTTTCATGGCTTTCGAGGATGAAGATGACAACGATGATGAGGTATGTAACGAAAATATTACTTTTGATGAATTGATGGATGCCTATAATGAGATAAAATATGAATTCGAAAAATTAGGCATGAAATATGTTACCTTGAAAAAGAAAACTGGTTAAATTGCTCTTGAGAATAATGATCTATTAAATGAGAGTGTTAAATTGAGGGAAGAGTGTGAGAAGTTAAAGAATGATTTAATGACATCTGATTCAAAGTTGCATGCATTAAAAGAAGAGTATGAGATCTTAGAAAAGAAAAATGAAAATTTGAATTCTACTTTTTTAAAATTCACAGATGGTCAAAAGCTTCTAGATATCATGATGGGTAAACAACAGGATGCTTTAGATAAAAGTGGTATAGGATATAAACCTCATTTAATGCAAAAGAAATTTTCAAATTTCTTTGTAAAAGAAAGTACTACATCTTCTATTGTTTGTAATGCATGTGGAAAACTTGGTCATAAAATATATGCATGCAAGTTTAGAAAATCGAGTGCATTAAATGGAAGTAAAATGAAATGGATTCAAAAATCTTTGCTTACTAACTCTCAAGGATCCAAACAAGTATGGGTACCAAAAATTTTATTATGAGATTTTTTATTTAGGTGTGCTTGAGGACTATAAAGAACAAGTGGTACTTGGATAGTGGCTGTTCAAGGCACATGACCGGGGACCCAAATAAATTCTCACACCTGGAAAAGAAAGATGGAGGTCACGTGACATTTGGTGACAACAAAAGAGGCAAGATCATCGGCAAGGGTAAAATCGGTAACGATTCAAATTTTCTTATTGAAAATGTTTTACTTGTTGATGGTTTAAAACGTGATCTGCTGAGCAATAGTCAATTATGTGATAAAGGATATCAAGTGGTCTTTAATGATAAAAACTGCATTGTTGAGAAAGTTGCTGATAGGAAAATATTGTTTGTTGGAAATAGAAATCTTAACGTCTACACAATTGATTTAAATGATTATCCTGCTGTGAGTGATATATGTTTTTATGCTTTGCATGATGACTCTTGGTTGTGGCATAGAAGATTAGGCCATGCTAGCATGTTTTTAATTTCAGATATTTCTAAGAAATCACTTGTAAGAGGTCTTCCTAAATTGAATTTTGAAAAAGATAAAATTTGTGATGCATGTCAAATGGGAAAACAAACTAAGTCTTCTTTTAAATCAAAGAAAATGATTTCCACTTCTAGACCTTTACAATTACTGCATATAGATTTGTTTGGTCCCACTAGAGTTGCAAGTTTAAATGGAAATAGTTATGCATTTGTTATTGTTGATGATTTTTCAAGATATACATGGGTTTTATTTTTAAAACATAAAGATGAGGCTTTTAAAAATTTTGTGAGTTTTTCAAAAAGGGTTCAAAATGAAAAAGGTTTTATGATTTCTAAAATTAGAAGTGATCATGGGGGAGAGTTTGAAAATGATGCTTTTGAAAAGTTTTGTGATGAAAATGGATATACACACATTTATTCTGCTCCAAGAACTCCACAACAAAATGGGGTTGTTGAACGGAAAAATAGGTCTTTACAAGAGTTAGCTACTTCTATGTTAAATGAATATAACTTACCAAAATATTTTTGGTCTGAAGCAGTTAATACAGCTTGTTATGTAATGAACCGTGTTTTAATAAGACCTACTTTGAATAAAACCCCCTATGAGCTATTTAATAATAAAACTCCCAATATTGGTTATTTTAAAGTCTTTGGGTGTAAATGCTTTATCTTGAAAAATAAGGGAAATCTTGGGAAGTTTGAATCAAAATCTAACATTGGCATATTCTTGGGATATTCTTCATCTAGTAAAGTATATAGGGTTTTTAATAAAAGATCTCTTGTTGTTGAAGAATCAATGCATGTTGTTTTTTATGAGTCTGCTGTTGTTACTTCTAATGAGATTAATGCTAGTGATGAGATAGATCAATATTTGGAGGATTTAAGTCTCAAAGATAAGGTTGTGGATGTTACACCAAATGAGACGCCACTTGAAGGTGAAAATGAACTCCCTAAGGAGTGTAGGTATGTTTCTAACCATCCTATGGAATTAATTATAGGTGATTCTTCTTTGGGTGTTAAAACTCGTTCTTCTTTAAATGCCTTGAATAATATTGCTTTTGTGTCTAAAATAGAACCAAAATCTTTTAAAGAAGCTGAAAATGATGAGTTTTGGATTAATGTAATGCAAGAAGAATTAAATCAGTTTGAAATAAATGAAGTTTGGGAATTAGTCCCTCATCCTATTGATCATCCTGTTATTAGTACAAAATGGGTTTTTAGAAATAAAATGGATGAATCAGGTAATACTGTTAGAAATAAAGCTAGGTTAGTTGCACAAGGTTATAGTCAAGAAGAAGGAATAGATTATGAAGAAACTTTTGCACCTGTAGCTAGACTTGAATCAATTTGAATGTTACTTGCATTTGCATCTCATAAAAACTTTGTTTTAAATCAAATGGATGTTAAAAGTGCATTTTTAAATGGCTTTATAATAAGGAAGTCTATGTTGAACAACCCCCCGGTTTTGAAAGTTTTGATAATCCAAATCATGTCTTTAAATTAAAGAAAGCTCTTTATGGTTTGAAACAAGCTCCTAGAGCTTGGTATGATAGATTGAACAAATTTTTGCTTGATAATGGATTTAAAATGGGAATAGTGGATAACACTTTATTTAGTTCAAATATACGTAGATGATATTATCTTTGGTGCTACTAACCCTTCACTTTGTGAAGAATTCTCTAAGTGTATGCATACAGAATTTGAAATGAGCATGATGGGAGAACTCAAATTTTTTCTCGGGCTTCAAATCAAACAACTTGATGATGGAATCTTCATAAACCAAGAAAAGTACACTAGGGATCTACTCAAAAGATTCAAGCTTGATAATGCAAAGGTAGCAAAAACTCCTATGAGTACAACTACAAAGCTTGATAAGGATGAAAAAGGTAAAGAAGTAGATATTAAACCATATCGAGGTATGATCGGATCTCTACTTTATTTAACTGCGAGTAGACTGGATATTATGTTTAGTGTATGCATGTGTGCTAGATTTCAGTCTTGTCCAAAAGAGTCACATTTACATACTGTTAAGAGAATTTTTAAATATGTACTTGGAACTGGTGATCTAGACTTATGGTGTCCTAAGAATGCATCATTAGATTTAATTGCTTATTCTGATGCGGATTTTGCCGGTAGTTTAACTGATAGAAAAAGTACTAGCGGAACTTGCCATTTTCTTGGAAGTTCGTTAGTATCTTGGTATAGTAAAAAGCAAAATTCTGTTGCATTATCTACAACTGAGGCCGAATATATTGCACTTGCTAGTTGTTGTGCTCAAGTTTTATGGATGAGACAAACTTTGCGTGATTTTAATTTAAACTTTGAACACGTGCACATTCATTGTGATAATTCTAGCACGATATGTTTGACTAAAAATCTCATTCAACACTCTAGGACAAAGCATATAGATATTCGACATCACTTTCTTAGAGAGCACGTACAAAATGGAAATATTGTTGTTGATTTTGTTAATACTGAGAACCAAGTAGCGGATATACTTACTAAGCCATTAAATGAAGATTTATTTTGTAAGAACCGACTTGCACTTGGTATTATCCGTCTTTGATTGCAATTGTTAGGGGGAGCGATCTTGTATATATTTATTTATTATTGGAATATTATTTTTTGTTGTTTAAATTGAGTTATGCATAAATTCCGTTTTTGAGGGGGAGCTTTAATATTTTTTTGATGTTACAAAGGGGGAGAATATTCCAAGAAAAAGCCTTGCATGATATTATGAGCCACTTGATTATTTTTCTTGAGTGGTTTGTAATCATCAAAAAGGGGGAGATTGTTAGCTTTTTGGGCTTCAATCATACCTAATTTTTTGATGATATCAAACCAGAATATATACTGATGGTTTCGAAGTTTTTAAGTGTCTATGTTGTAGATCTTGAAACAAGGATTCCAACGTATCTTGAATCGGTCAAATCGGAGTCCAAATGAAGAAGTTATGGACAAAAGAAGTTTAGAGCCAAATACACACCTCGGATGACATCATTACGTGACATGGACAAAAAGAGCGAACCATAAATTGACACGTGGCATAAAGGATGACGTGGCAAAGTCAATGGTCAAAGTTTGATGATGTGGCAGATGACGTGGCACTTCAAAAGGTAACATTCTGGGTGACATGGCAGTACACGTGGGCGATGGCGTGGAAATGGAGAACGAACCACATGATGACACGTGGAGAAACGAGATGACAGGGCATTGACTGGACTTATGAGGACTGACGCTGACGCACGCAAATTGGACCAATTGGAAGACGACATGTGGCGAAGAGATTTGAAATTTAAAAATTAAAATTCGGACTAATGGGAAGGCGACACATGGCACAGCTTTAAAATTATAAAAAAAAAAATTGGCTGGCTGGCTGCCAGACAAGCGACGATGCGCCTGCTGTCCGCGTGGAGTGCACGCGCCTGCAAGGGCGCTTCCTGATTGGTCGTAGAGCGCGATTGACGGTCACTCTCTGCCTTGGGACTGGGCGTGACCGAGGCGGAAGCAACTGAAGCCTTCTTTTCGATTTTCACCTATTTTCCAGCCGATTTTCTTCAAATTTTCGCAGCCATTGATCTGATTTTGCCCCATCTACGGTCCAAAATTACCCTGAAGCTTAAACACGTTTTTGCCTATTCTTAAACCTTATTTTCAGATCAAAACAGTACCTAATGCTCTTCAATTTGCTCTATCTTGCTGCCCAAAAATTCCCAAGTGCTTCCTTATTCAATTCTCTCATTTAACCTTATTTTGCGTGTTATTTTTGTGAGAGATTTAATTGTGTAAGGAATTTGTAAACTTTCTAAGGGTACAAAACTTGTTCATCTCCTATTTGAGAGGATTTGTGAGGTTCCTTATTTTTCAATTTCATTGGGATTTGTATTAAGGTGTGGGAACACCTTGGGGTGTGAAAAAGAATTCGGTTCGATCCTGAACTAGTGAAAAGGATAGAGGTTTTTTCTTTTTCCTGTTTAAATTAAAGAGGGAGATTGTACCGGTTTGGTTCTCACCTGAAGAGAATCGGTGATAGTGAAAAATCTCAAGGAGGAGCCTTGGGGAGTGGACGTAGGCTTGCCGAACCACTATAAAAATCTTCGGTGTCTTCTTTCCCTTAAACTTTCTAATTCCGCACGTTTTATTTTACTTTATTAATTGTGATCGTTGGTTGTGTTTTCAATTCATTGTTTGCATTAATCTTGACTAGAATAAAATTGTCGATTTGATTAATTCTTAAATTTGCAACTTTTTCAATATAGTCTTTAATTTGCTTGATCGGTTTGAAAAACTTTATTGTTCTAAAATTCGATTTTTAAATTTATAATTTTTTAAAGCAACCCTATTCACCTCTAGTGTTGCCATTCGGTCCTACACAACTAACTCAATTCCGCACTTTCGTTATCACACATTCCACATGTTGTATCGTTTCACATTACCACACATTCCACATGATGTATCGTTTTACATTACCATACATTCCACATGGTGAATCATTTTACATTACCACACATTCCACATGATGAATCGTTTCACATTACCACGCTCGATACATCTAACATAAAATAGGTAAAAGAAACCGATATGTACTAGGAAAAAATATAAGGAGAAGCCTAGATTGAGCTAATCACCACAACTCCTCTTCTCCAAGTATATTATAGTCCAATCTAGTCACGATACTTTCTCTCTAAAGTTTCCTTTAACTCCCCTATAACCACTCAAACAAAAGGGAACAATTCTAACACTTACTCCAATTTCCGGAAACAAGATTCTCATCTAGAATGCAACCTAACTCACAACGATCAACTTACTTTTAACAACACCAATAGTTAATTGATTCTCCTTATGCACTTTCCTTATCTCCCAACTGCTGGGGTTTTTGCCCTAAATCTTATGTAATTCAATTAAACTATAATTAAATAAAGTAATTATTAATTAGTAATATCTACATTATCATTTATTATTAGTTTAATAAATGTAATCCATCATAAGATCCAGAGTTACTTAGTGAGCATATGATGCGAGAAAATTCACTTAAGTGTAACTCAAATAGTCTGTAGTACATGAATAAAAGTTGGGTGCCTTATTTCTGGTAACACCACTAACACGGCCCACTTGTGAATTGGCACAAGTGATCTCATCTGGATCGCTTATGTAGAGACATGTGAGTGGGGGTGTTTGTGACGACCCGACTCTTTTAAAATAATTTAAAATCAGATTGACAGCGGAAGACTTATTATTTAATAAAAACTTGGCGGGGATATGTTTAAAACTTGGACTATCCACAACCTGTATACATTTTTCACAATCAGAGAAATTAAAAGTAAGGAAATACAATTCCTTTTCCAAAATTAAAGAAGATTATAACCATAAAACTTAAGACGAAAAGCTCTTAAGAGCTTATAAAAAAATTTACATCTCAAAGACCGAAATCAAAACAAAATAAGATAAGATAAGTTCCGAAACTTTTAATTGACATCTAGTCCATCTCAGCATTATCATCCTCTCGATCAAGCCGCACCAGCTCCTCTCTCATGACCCGAACACCTGAAATGTTTGTAATATCATGAGCTAACAACTTAAGCCCAGTGAGAATAAATAGAATAAAAAGTAAAGTTATACCCCAAACCCATAACCGGATTCGTGTCCAAGAACATACTTACTCTTTGCTATCAATCCATTCAAAGAGTTTTATTTCAAGTGTTCCACTTTTACTTATCAATTCTCCAATGTAATTGTGGAACTACATTCCAAGCATTTCTGTGTATGGTTTCGTAATACATATTGCATTTATATCTCATTTTCTTTATATACCTTGTACTATATACAAGTTTTACATCAAATCTTATTCTCCCAAAATGAGATCTTCCAATTTAATGAGAAACTAGTTCTCTTACTTATGTAATTTATTGAGAAACTAATTCTCTTACATATGTGTCACATAATGATTATACAAGGTTTAATACGCCCTTGTATTATCTCATTATCCAATTCAATCTCATTCCTTTTTCCTATAGCACTTGGCTATACATCAATTTCATTTCTTTTCTCTCTAGAAATATACGTCTTACATAATATTTTCTATAGTCCTCTAAACTCTTAGAAAACTAACTTTCATAATCATAAACTCTATAGGATGAAAATACTAGCACACGTAGTCTAATTCTCATCCATTAACTCGTTAAAACACATATAAGAAAAAGTAAATAAACTTTGCATAAATATAACATCTCGATTCTCTATCCATGATATATATTTCCATCGATCATATGCATGAAGGTAATGAGGACATCCCGTAGGATTCGCATTCGCCCTTTATGCATGAATGAAGGTAACGTGGAGATTTCCCGTAGTATCCACCATTCAACCTTATGAATGAAGAAGGTGATGCGGACAATCCCCGTAGGATCTAACATTCTCCCCTCCTTTTCTTTCTCACTTTCTTTTCTTTTTCTCTGAAGGTGATGCGGACATTCCCCGTAGGGTCCAACATTCTCCCCTTCTTTTCTTTCTCGCTTTCTCTTCTTTTTCTATGAAGGTGATGTGAACTTTCCCCGTAGGATCCATCATTCTCCCCTTCATTTCTTTCTCATTTTCTTTTCTTTTTCTCTGAAGGTGATGCGGACATTCCCCGTAGGGTCCAACATTCTCCCCTTCCTTTCAATGATGCGAGATGTTATGGTGCAATATGTTATGCATATGCTTGCAAAAATAAATAAAAGTAAATGTAAATGGAGCATAAAATAAAGGGTATAAAGTAAAGTACAAAAAGTAAAAAGGATCACAGATGTCCTTATGCATAAAGCAAATAGATAGGAATTCTGGAAGAACATTAAGTAGTTCGAACTTCCGATACTTTAAATAATGTAGATCTTATCTTAAATAAGTAATCTACACTTCCAAGGATTCTAAACTTCCAAATAAAATCTAAAGTTCCATTTTCGAATTCCTTTAACCATTCTATCCTAAAGTTTGGATCTTTTAACTACCAATGATCCATTTAATCTTCGGAACGATTCTAACTTAGAACTTTCAAAAGTTCAACGTTCTCTCGAAAAACTCCAAAGTTTTCACTCAAAGAACTAGCTCTTAATCCTAAGAGCACTAGCTCACTTTCTTTTACTCTTATAATCGAATCTTAATCTCAACTTCCGATTCTACAAACCGTTCAACTTATTCGGTTTCTAAATCTACTTTAAATCCTATTTATTCTCACCTTAGCCAAATAGAATTTGCTCCAAGTCTCCAATTTCCCACGAATCAACAATAGAGCAATCGCACCTACAATTCACCAATTGCACAACATATTACAACTCATAACTAAGATGAGAACAAATGTGCATTTTCGGGTGAATAGTGATTTCGGATGAATAGTGTTTTCGGGTGAATAGTGTTTTTCGAAAATTCGGGCTCAAAATTGTCAAATTCCATGATAGAAATTCATGATTTCAACTTCAAAACTCATTTATAATCAAAAACGAACAAAACCATATAAAAAGTTTTGAAAACTTACTTTTTTGGGACTTACCTTAGAGAACGGGAAACTTCAAAAAGGTAGGTTGGATAGGTAGCCCTCGTCCCTACCAATCCAACGCAACCGAAAACACGACGATCCGTCAAGAAACTAAGAAAAGCCAAGAAAAATTTCTTCTCATCCATGGAGAAGGGAGCTACGGCCAAGGAGTAAGAAAATGAGAAGCAAAATGTGATTTTTTGACTTTTAAAGAAAGAATGAATAGTAAAAAGATATTTTTAAGAAATTAGAAATGACTGTTGCGTCCTTTAATGACCTTTGACTTATAAATCGAAACCCGAAGCTCTTAAATGAATCTAAAGGTGATTAATAATTATTAATTGGCCTATTAATAATTATTAATATCACCGAAATGAATTTAAAGTATTAAAACGATTAAAAAGAATTTTGGGCGAAATTAACTACTAAATTCTAAATTACAAAAAAAAAAAAATTAAACTAAATACTTAAATTGAAATAAATAAATAACATTAAATAAAATAAAAATTCACTTCAAAATAATGGGACATTATAGTGTTGCTGCAATAGAGATTGTAGTAGACTGGACTAAGATAAACTTACTGTCTTATGGGAAAGCCGTTACAGAAAGACACTTCATTTATCAACCGGTTGATCATGTACAATTGATCTTAATCCTGAGTGGATTACGAACTCCTGTTCGCAAGAGACAAGCCTTTGATTTGCATAGGTGAGAGTGACTCGATATAGTTCGCTCAATATGCCTCCCACGTTGGGGATTGCATCTTGCTTATAGCTGGGAATATAATTACACAAGAATGGAATTCACTCTTTTCCATATAGGAAAATAGATAAGTAGTTCTCTTATGGACTGATTCGGTCTTGAACAATGGGGCCCCATATTCCTATGATCAAGGAAAAGGTTAAAGACGCATAATGGAGATTATGTAAGGTTGTTCATTGGAGAATTAGTTGGGCTTAAGGAACAAGATGTATCATGGAGGTTAATACGGTGTAAATACCTAGCCATGGATATGAACTAACTTGTGAAGGATCAAAGTGTAGTTAATGATATTAGCCAGTAAACATAATTATGTCTATTGTAAACTCTTTTTATAAAAAAAAAAAAAGAAAAGAAAAAGAAAAAAAAATATAATAATAATTGGATAGGATTGAAGGAAGGGAGAAGATAAAGTCAAAAAAAAAAAAAAAAAAAAAAAAGAGAGAAAAGTCATGGGCTTGACACTTGGCAAGCATTTGGTTTTAAAAAATAAAAAATAAAACACATTCTTCTCTTCTTGCTTCAGCAACCCGTGGGAAAAAAGAGAAATAAAAGAGAAAAGGGAAAGAGAGAGAAAAAGGAAGGAAAGGAGGATTTTTGGCTTGAAATTTCTTGAAGGCTTCAACAATTAGTGATCATTTTGTGGTGAATTTGCTTATTGGTAAGAGAATTCTTCAACCCAACTCTTTTATTTGATGGATTTTGATAGATTTTGCTAAGATTCAAAGTTGGTTTATGGGTTTTATGAGTTTTGTTGTTTATGGAATTTAAGTGTTATGGGTTAAATTGAGATGGTGGTGTTTAAGATTTATTAAGAATGGTGGAGGATTAGGTTTTCCCATATTTTTGAAGTTGAAGTTGTTATGGAAAATTGTATGTTTTAGAAAGAGGATTCTATGTGGGAAGAGGATGAGCAACAAGAATGAAATTATTTGGCTTGGAAAGTGTATTGGAAATATAGTTATGGAAGGAAAAGTGAAACTTTAGCCATTGGGATATTAACCGTCAATTTAGGTGTTTTCAATATGTTTTTCTATATATAAAAATACTAAAAGATTATTAATGGGTATTTTATTAAATATTTATTTCAGGTGATACGGAGATTGACACCACTTATAATCCGGGATCATAAGCGAGATAGTTTTTGTGAGTGGTTAAAATGTTATTTTCGAATTATCCCTAAACTATTTGCTTATAAATCTCAAGTTAGATTATATACTATGAATAGCCTATTACACATATGTTTTTATGATATACCAATTATGTTTATGTGTTTTACGAGTACTTACGAAATATTCTTATAGAACTCAACCATATGTATTTATGTACAGAGTATTGATATTTATGGTTTTAAGATAGTTTGAAAATTATATAATGATATTCGTAAACTATTTTCAAACGGCTAAATTGTTGTACCCACTAGCTCAGCTTTTAGAAGGTCTTTGGGACCCACTTTAGCATACACATAGGCTTTGGGCCGTATGTTAGGGTGCTTAGCCCTTTGGGGGCGACTCTGCGCGTATGACCAGTTTTAGTATATCTAGTGCTCTCTGCATATCTTGATTTATCTTGTGTGTAGTATGACCAGTTGTGGGTATACGTTTAGTGTCGATTTTTCTATTATATGATTATGATACGATATTATTTTGAGAACTTGTTAGCAATGAGTTTTTATTATGTATGAAAAGTATTTTGCTCAGAAATGTATTTGTTTGTTAAAATTCGTGTTTTCTACGATATTTAACTCAAAAGTATATTTTAGTTTATAAAAGAACCCACTCATTGAGTTTTTGCTCATGTTTTCCATGTTTTGTTTTTCCCCCCTCCAGGTAGCTCCTGAGTTTCGAGGATAACGCCTACGAGAGCCGTTTACACTACCAGTTTTTGCTTTCATCTTCACACCTAGCCTATGTATGACATTTTGTGTGTGTTTGTACATGTATGTTTATAAGTGCCGGTGATGGCTCGTGAGGAAGTAAATGGTTTTATGATTTTTGAGGCTAGTTGGGTAGATGGAGAAGTTTACAATTGAACAATCACGTAAATATTTCTCTTGATGTTAGTAAATTCAGAATTAACATATTTGACTGTTTTTGAGTTAATTCTGAGGGCGGAGCCCGTTATAGTTTATGCAGGATTATGTAAAATGTTTTACAGGTTGGTTTATTCGAAAAACAAACGGAACTCTGCCAAAATTTTCTTAAATAAGTTGAATTTAAATTGATTATTAACTAGTTATTTTAGTTATGTTAGATGGTATGCGTTGGCATTAGCTTTCGCTTGCCATTGGCACGTGTCGTCTCGAGTGGTTAGAGGGTACTCGGGTCGGGTCGTGACATCTATAGTACTAAGAGTGAAACTATAGATATTTAGTGGAGTTATCTAGGAGTTAATGAATAAGAATTAATTGATTGAAAGAGTTCAGTCAATGTAATTCTAGATCATTGGAGCTTAGTCCTATAGGTCCATTAAGTCCTCCGAGCTAACGCATGTAATTGAGAACATAAATTAATGATGATTAATTTATTTGGAAAAATGATTTCAAGCATTTGATTTGAAGTTGTCAAATCAATTAAGGTAAATAAAAATTGAGGAGTCTATTTGATTAATTAAATAAAATTAAATAGAGGAGTCTATTTAATTATTTAATTAATGGTGAAATTAAATAGAAGAGTCTATTTAATTATTTATTAAATAGAGGAGTCTATTTAATTATAAACTAGAGAGATTAAATAGAGGAGTCTATTTAATTAAATTAATTTTGAAGTTGTCAAAAATTAATGGAGATTTACATAGAGGAGTCTATTTAAATATTTAATTTGAAGAAGTCAAATTAAAGAGGAAATAAATAAAATGAGTTTTATTTATTTATTTATTTAATGGAATTTTTTTATTAAATAAAAATGAAAATAAAATGCCCAATATTTTCATGGAGATGACGTGGTGGGCGTGTGACCCACGGGTAGGGTCACACGCCCCATTGGTTAAATGGTAACCAATTATTTGAATTTTATTTTAATTAAAATATATGAATATCTTAATGGTTAAGATATGGAATAATTATTTTAAATTAATAAAGATTAATTTAAATAAAAGATATGGGATTATCTTATTATGGAATAAGATATTATATCTTAATTATTTAAAATATATTTATTAATTATTTGATAATTAAAAAGATATTCAAAGATTTTCTGAGGCCTTGGTTTTCCTATAAATAGGACCTTTGGGGGTGACCCCAAAATACACACGGTTAAGCAACCAAGAGAAGGCTCAGAAAATTCCTCTCCCTCTATCATTGCCGCCACCGCCCCTTGGGTATAGGGAAGAAGTTTTTTCTTCCCTTTTCTTTTTTCCAAAGAGGATAGTGCCCACGCACCGATTCTCTTTTGTGCTTAGTGATGAAGATCTTTTTGGTGGTCCCAGGATCGTAACCATTGAAGAACGAGTAAGAGCCAGACAATTCTCGATTTTATGCATTTAGTTTTTGTTAATATTATACAGCAAGGAAAGATCCTTGGGACTTCCGTTTGAGAACTCTTTTGGAGGCCTCAATCCCAACACCAACTACATCCAATCTTGGATAAACTCTAAAATCATGTAAACCTCTTAACCCCGATCAAACATATTTGTCATGCAATCCAGAAACATAAAACTACTTGACAACCACTTTAAACTCACCATAAAATTGAAGTCAACTCTAAATCGCCAGTTGGTCGATTTCACGAACGATGTTCAAAACCTAAAATTCAAATACACCTAAAGTACATTAATTTAATGAATTGAACAATGATCATCACGTAACTAAAATAAAAGACAAAACAGCTCGGGAAAGTGGCCCATGAAGCCCACGGCCAAAAGGGAGAAAAAGGAGGAAAATGATCTTCCGGTTTTTATGCATTTTAGAGGTGTTTTGGGTTGGTTTCGAGTACTTTGGAGGTTTGTACTATCAATGGGTAATCATAATTTAGGGTTTTGGCCAAAAGTTAAATCCCGAAAATTTAAGTAAAACATAAAACAATAACATTTAAAACACCCTAGCCATCACCAAGTGTGGGAAAAACAAACAGAACGGGTTTTCGGCTCAAACTCAATTCTAGGGTTAGGGAAAGTTCCTAAAATTACTTAAAACAACTTCCTCGATTGAAATCTTCGAGTTTCTAGGCAAGAAATCAAAGATTTCAACCATGGACTCCATTAAAACACTATTTGAAGCTAAAATTAGAAACTTGATCATACCTTGAGGCCTTTAGAAAACGGAGGAAAAACTCGATTGATAGGTTGAAAACGTTGCTTGGACCGAGGACTATCCAACGCAACAAGAATTACGACGATCCGTCGAGAATTGAAGAAAAACCAAAAAAAAAAATTAAAAGGGAGAAGGGAGCTACGGCCAAGGAGGAGGAGAAGAGAAGAAAAATGTGAAATTTTGGTCAACTTGGTGTTTTTAAAATGGAGATGAATAGTGTTTTGATATTTTTAAGAAATCAGAAATTATGCATACGTCCCTTGTTTGCTTTTAGCTTTTAAAACTAAACCCGAAGTACTTAAGCTAGCCAATTGGTGATTAATAATTATTAATACAACCCAAACTAATTTAAGCTAATAAAACAATTAAAAAGCTACCCGAACGAATTTAGCTACTAAACTCTAAATTTCTAATTCTAAAATTAAATTAAATACTTTAAATAAATAAATAAATAAATAATTTACCTCCAAATAATGGGACGTTACACAATGATTACTTATGTGGATATCAGTGATTACTTACGCGATACTAGTGATAATTTTGTAATCTTTTATGCGCGAATTTGAGTTTTTTGCTATTTTCACAAAAAGTTATATGGCTGCTATATTTACAAAGATTGGACTTAATTATGCTATATGTGCAAGAGTCCCTATTTAAAATATAGATATTAAAATTAATAAATTATAATCAATTGATAAAGTCATATTTAATAAATTAAAATTTTGATGATATTATCTTTCCAAAATATCGTTTCAATGTCCCTTTTAATAACTCAACTAGCACTTGTTCTGAGATTTAGAAACAACTAGTCTTTTAACACGTATATCACACGTGATATTCTTTCTAATTTTTAAAAGTTAGCATATTTTTTTGTTTGAATTTTATATGCTTTAGTTTTTACTTTGTAACCATGAGCTTTTTAATTATTTAACTTCTTCATATTTTTTAAATTAATAAAAATAATTTTGGAAAATTCTTTTATATATCATTTTTAATTGAAGTAAAAGAACAAACAAATAATAATCTAGGCATTTTTAACATGTTGAATGATTAACATAAAAAATGGTACATAACTCTATGCAAATAGAGTTTTGCATAGAGTTATTAATATTTGTAAAGTTTGAACATATTTTAATTTTTCACCTTCAATAAAAGAATATCAATAACAAATATGTATTGTATATAATTTTTTTTAATTATAATAATTTATTGTATTCAATTTAATGAAATATTCATAAATTGATCAATAATAATAAAAAAAATTAAAATCAATATAAATATTAAGTGGTAATTAAGTGGCAATGACATAATTTGTAAATTGAAGTTTTAATGCAGGGTGAATTTAAAGTAAATAATGACATATTTTATAATTTTTAAAAATCATGTAGCCCCGGCCGTTTGGTCGCTGTAATATAAGATTTTCTTATAAGTGACATCTAATTCCATTATTTGTTTGGGGTTAATTTAAAAATATCTATGTAATATGAAATTCCTAGAATCTGTATTTCCCCATATGTGAGAGTATTTTATTAAGTTTGAATTCTGGTGATTTTTATGATTCCCATGAGAAGGTAATCTTTATTTTTACTATTTTAACCTTATTTAATTTAGAAAAAGTTGCTATAAATGAATAAATAAAATTAGGAAAATAACCTATCCTTGCATTTCTACAACTCAACTGTAAACTCTTTTGTTAAAAAAAAATATTAAGATGATAAGGTTAAAAAAAAAAAGAAGATAAGCTCAAAAAATGTGTGGAGGTGGGGTTGACACATGGCAATTAGGATATATATGTGTGTGTGTGTGTGTGTGTGTATATATATATATATAAACCAAAAACTCAAATCTTGGCTGAGCATTTCATGAGCAGAGAAAGAAAAGAAAGGAAAAAAAAGGAAGGAAAAGAAAAAGAAAGAAAGAAAGAAAGAAAAAAAAAAATTGCTTGGGAATTTTTGAAGATATATCAATTTGTGGAGTTTCAAGCTTCAATTTATGGTGTAATGGCTAGTTGGTAAGTAATTTCCTTAACCCATTTCTTCTATTTGATGAGATTTGGTAGTGTTTGGCTATGCTTCAAGGTTGGTTTTTGGGTTTTGTTGTTTATAGAATTTAAGTTAAATGATGAAATAAATAAACCTCCATGAGTTTAATTGAGAGATTGAAGTTTTAAGAAGGATTATGGATAGTGTAAAAAATGGGTTTTCCATATTTTTATGGAATTGTTATGAAAAATTGTATGAATTAGAAAGAAGATTGTATGTGGGGTTCTACAATTTGATTTCGGATTAAAGAGGAAGAACAACAAGATTGAAGTTGGATTGAAAAATATATTGAAAGTATAGTTATTGAAGGAAAGTTGAAGCTCTAGCCATGTGATATTAACCACAATTTTTATTTGATTTTCTAACATTTCAAATTACTAAGTAGATGATTGATATGTATTTCTTAAATTACTATTTTAGGTGATATCAAGACTTTAAATATTTACGATTTAGAATGTTCCCAACAAAAGTTTGTGAGTGGATTCTATTTTCACATTTAAAATTATCATTAGTATTGAGTTTTTAGTAGTTTACAAAACATAAAAGTTTTAGAGTTTATATTATCGTATACGATTATTTATTGATATAAATATATATAAATGAAAGTTTTTAGATAATCATTATTCAGTATATATGATTTATGCCAGCTACGAAAGTTTCAATTGCGGTTTTACAATGGTTTGGAAATTATGATATTATTTTCAGTAGTTTATTTTCAAACCGCTAGAAACAGTACCGTCAGTTATCAGTTTTCAGCAGGTCTTTGGGACCTACTTTAGCATACACACTGCTGCATGTATGATTTTGCTCTACATACAGTATGGCCAGTTAAGGGTATATTTTTAGTGTGGTTTTATCACTACGATATAGTTTTTGAACAGTTTCTATTGTATATATTTACGTACATGTATTGATCTAGTTTCGACAGCGGAATATTATGATTATTAAATTACGACTATAACCAGTTTTACGATTTTTAGTTTTGAATACTATGATTATTATGTTTTACGAATATTAGTTTTGAAAAGTTTTATGAATTTAGAAACTGCTATATATTATGTTGTTTTGAAGGAAATATTAGTTTAATAAAAATTCCACTCACTAAGCCTTTTTAGCTCATTATTTTCAAATGTTTCCCCCCCACAGGTAGGTTTCGAGTTTCAGACGATGATCGAGCCTACGATGAGCTTTTCCGCCACCCATATCGCTTCAACTCAATTAGTACATGAGTCTTTAAGTTTGAAATATTTTTCTAGAACAGTTATGTTCAGTTTGCCTTGATGGTACGTGTTGGCTTTTGGCTAGTACTTGCCTTCGGCGCACGTTTCGTCTCGGGTGTATAGGGAGGTCTCGGGGCGGGTTGTGACAAGATGGTATCAAAGCATTACGATTCTATACATGTCTCATTGTGTCTCATTGCATTTGTGTTATTGCATCAAATGTATCATGTAAAAAGAGAGTTATGGTTTGTAGTGGCAAAGCTCGTAGGCTCGAAGGTATGTTTATGAAACTTACTTCTACTAGTTGGTAAGTTTTATTGATGAAATATTTTTTAAAAAAAATAAAAAATCATGTAATTTATTTAAAAGTGGTAACAGTTTGAGAGTAGTAAAAAAATTATCAGCTAGTGGTTTAAGTTACGTGACTGAAGTTGTTGTAAGTAAGAAAAATGGTAATTCAATATTTGGGAAGAGTTGTTTGGTATCGTTAGACGTATGATGTCAAGAGTTTGAAATATTATCTTCTCGGTTTGACTGGTTTAGAAGGAATTATTAGTAGACAGTGTGTTTACGTAAATTACGAATGATACCTATAGATGGACATGTATTGGAAATATTTATTATTCATGGTTTTCATGATTGGCCTTGCTGAGAACTATTTGTGTCTAAACCTCAAGTCTTGAAGCAGTTGTTAATTACCAATTGTCAAGATGCGTAAAATATCAGAACTTTTGTATAGTGATTTGGTGTTCGTAATTCCGTTTGGAAGGTCATTATTTACAAGACATTGTTTATAAAGTTTGGGTGATAGTTTTGGCCAGGAAATAGTTAAAAGAAATTCTAATGTTTTCGGTTATACTGATTTTAATATATGATATTCTGGGTATGGACTTTTTGTTTGTGAATTGAATGCTTTTAGTAGAGGTGTTTAAAGAGCCCAATGATTTGAGCTTATCTTTAGGGGTGAAAGGAGAGTGTTTCTGTATATGGGGTTGTTGCACTCAAAGTTAGTGTAAATTGCTTAGACATGGATGTTCTTCGTATTTATTTTGTAATGGATACTTGGATCAATGAAATAAAAATCAAAAGACATGAGTAATACGAAACTTCGGAGACTTTTGTTAGAAGTTCTTGGATTTATTGTTAGATCAAGGATATTAAGGTAGATTGATTTCATACTGAGTATAATTTGTATTTTCCAAGCTTCATTTGGATGGCTCTGAAGGAATTAGAAAAGTTGACGACTCAGTTACATAAATTACTTGTCAGGGTTTAACTAAACTTTAATGAGTCGTGTCTATTTTATTTTGTGGAAACAAAGATGAAGTAATGAGAGTGTGTGAATTATAAGTAAGAGAATGAAGTAATAGTGCGTAGTAGTTGATGCCTCATGTAAATGATTTGTTTAATCATCTTATTAGAATATCTTGTTTTGTTTTTGGAATTTGTTATGAGGCTTGGTTAGCATTAAGTTAAATCAGATAAATAATATGCGGCGAGGATTGATTTCTTAAAACTGTGTCAGTCTATGTGGATTCTCAGCTACAACTTTCGTTAGCTAATTATTTATGTGTTTTGTGATCGGAGCATGTGATCTTTATTCAGATAGGTTTTCCATTAAGCTTATGACGGAGATACTAGTGTGGGATGTAAGGAAAGAAGTTTTATACAGAGGTAGTGTTGTGGACTGTATATAGAAGAAATGGTAGCACCATCTCGAGATCATCATCCCTTGATCATGCAGCACCATCTCCTCTCCCACGACCTCTAGTCAGGGCATTACCTGAAAATTTTGTAATATCATGAGCTAACAACTTAAGCCCAGTGAGAATAATAAGAATAAAAAGTAAAGATAGACCTCAAACTCGTATTCCGATTTGTGTCCAATTAATCTGACACAATTCAATCCTAAAGTTCTCCAAACTCTAGGTAATCTCGTTTTATAATTTCAAAAGGATGATATTGCTAACATACGTAGTCTAATATTCATCCATTAACTTGTTACGTCATAAGTAAGAAAAGTAAATAAACTTTACATAAATATAACATCTCAATTCTTTATCCATGATATATATTTCCATCGATCATATGCATGAAGGTAATGAGAACATCCCGTAGGATACGCATTCGCCCTTTATGCATGAATGAAGGTAATATGGACATTTCCCGTAGGGTCCAACATTCAACCTTATGAATGAAGAAGGTGATGTGGACATTCCTCGAAGGGTCCAACATTCTTCCCTCCTTTTCTTTCTCTCTTTATTTTATTTTTCTCTGAGGGCGATGCAGACATTCCCCGAAGGGTCAACCATTCTCTCCTTCTTTTCAATGATGCGAGATGTTATGGTGCAATATATTATGGTATGCTCGCAAAAGTAAATAAACATAAAGTACGAATATTAAAGTAGCCGAAACAAGCATAAAGTAAAAAGGGCATAATGTAAAAGACATAAAGTAAAATAGATAGGAAATTCCGAAAGAACGATATGTAAATCGAACTCCGCTACATTAATAAAAGTAAATGCTATCTTAAACGATTAATCTATCCCGTCAAGGATTCTGAACTTCCAAAATAATCCGAGGTTCTATTAATCGTTCTATATAAAAGTTTGGATCTTTTAACTTCCAACGATCCATCCTAAGCTTCAAACAAATCTAACTTAGAAATTCCTAAGATTTAATGTTTTCCTCGAGAACTCCTAAGTTATCACTTAAAGGATTAACTCTTAATCCTAAGGGCACTAACTCACTTCCCTCTATTCTTAGATTCGAATCCTAGTCTTAGTTTCCAATTCTAAAAATCATTATACTTATTTGCTTTCTAAAGTTACTCTAAATCCAAACTATTCTCACCTTACCCAAATAAGATTTGCTCCAAGTCTCAAATTTCCCACGAATCAACAACCGAGCAATCACACCTACAATTCACCAATTGCACAACATATTACAACTCATAACTAAGATGAGAACAAGTGTGCATTTTTAGGTGAATAGTGATTTCAGATGAATAGTAATTTCAGATTAATAGTGTTTTTGGGTGAATAGTGTTTTTCAAAAATCCGAGCTCAAAATCGTCAATTTCCATGATAGAAATTCATGATTTCAACTTCAAAACTCATTTATAATAAAAAATGAACAAATCCACATAAAAAGTTTTGAAAACTTACTTTTTGGGACTTCCCTTAAAGGACGGGAAACTCTAAAAAGGTAGGTTGGATAGGTAGCCCTCGTCCCTACCAATCCAACGCAACCGAAAACACGACGATCCGCCGAGAAACGAAGAAAAGCCAAGAGCTTTTCCTTCTCATCCATGGGAGAATGATGGCCACGGTTAAGGAGGAAGAAGAAATAGAAGTCTTGGTCAAATTAAGTCAACTTTGATATTTAAAGAAGAAGTGTATAGTAATTTTAGATATTTTGAGAAATTGGAAAATGACGGTTACGTCTTTTTATGACTTTTGACTTATAAACCGAAACCCGAAGGTCTTAAATTAATCTAAAGGTGATTAATAATTATTAATTGGCCTACTAATAATTATTAAAGTCACCGAAGCGAATTTAAAGTATCAAAACGATTAAAAGGAATTTCGGGCGAAATTAACTACTAAATTCTAAATTACAAAAAAAATAATAATTAAACTAAATAATTAAATTGAAATAAATAAATAACATTAAATAAAATAAATAAATAAATAAAAATTCTCTTCAAAATTAACGGGACGTTACAGTCTACCGTCCTTAAAACTTTTCGTCCTCGAAAAGTGCATTCACTAAGTGAAAAAGCGAGGGTACTTAGACTGTATCTCATCTTCACGTTCCCACGTTGCTTCCTTTGACACTTGGTTCTTTCAAATAACCTTAACCAAGTGAATTCCTTTTTATTTCTCATCACTTTTGTTCGAATGCTCTTATCTTAATTCGTGTCTTCTCATAAGACATATTAGCATTCAAAACTACCAGTACATAATCAATTACGTGGAACAGATTCTCCATGTATTTTCGAAGCATCAATACATGGAAAACATTACAAACGGCCGATAACGAAAGTGGTAAATCTAAACAATAAGCTACCACTTATACTCGATTGAGTATCTCGATAGGCCAATAAATCTAGGGCTCAACTGACCCTTATTCCCAACTTTCATATCACCCTTCATTGGTGCTACTTAAAGTATACGAGATCCACTACTACAACTTGAACGGACTACACCGAATTCTGCTGCCAACTTTGGTTAACCCTTAACCTTTCTCTAAACAAATGATAGACTCGCTAGTCATTTGTTACAACTTGAGTACTAAAAGTCTCTTTTCTCCAATCTCATCCAAATGAGCGGAAGAATGACACTTTATACCATAAAGTGCCTAAACAGTGCCAAAACTCCGAGACAAAGCGAGTGTCCCGATCTGAAACGATCCTCACTGGCACACCATGTAATCTAACGATCTCCCGTAGATACAACTGTGCCCAAGTCTCAACTGGGTAGGTGATCCTCCCAGGTATAAAGTGTGCAGTCTTCGTCAAACGGTCTACAATCACCCAAATGGTATCGTAACCCTTTGATGTCCTCGACAATCCGCTGATAAAGTCCATGGAAATCTCCTCCCATTTTCATTCTGGCACACTCAGAGGGTTAAGAAAACCCGATGGACTCTTTCTCAAAGCCTTGACTTGTTGACAAGTCAAGCATCTACTAACAATGTCCGCAATCTCAAGCTTCATTCCTGGCCACCAATAGTGCTCTCTCAGGTCCTTGTACCTCTTCGTACTACCTGGATGAATAGAGAAGATAGAACTGTGAGCCTCCTCCAACAGTTCCCTTCTAAAAGTCGATCCTAAAGGCACACATAGCCTCTTACGATACAACAGAGCACTATCTGTAGAGAAGGTAAAATGACTAGGAAAGTTTGACTCAGCCTCTCTAAAACAGGCCTGTAAATGAGTCTCTCCTCTCTGTGCATCAATCATCCTCTACCTCAAAGCAGGTCCCACTGTTAAACTAGCCAGACTCACAGTGACCTCGGCAGTAAGAAATGCTATCTCAGTCCGTTCCATATCCCACCTCAATCTCAAGGGTATGGCTGACAAAGCTGATGAATGAGAAGGCTTCCTACTGAGCGCGTCAGCCACTACATTGGCTTTCCCAGGATGATACTGAATGTCATAGTCATAATCCTTAGCGAGCTCTAACCATCTTCGCTGTCTCATATTCAATTCCTTCTAAGTGAAGAAATACTTGAGACTCTTATGGTCAGTAAATATCAGGATCTTCTCACCATACAAATAATGTCTCCAAATTTTCAATGCATGAACAACAGCTGCCAACTCCAAATCGTGAGTCGAATATTTCTTCTCATGCTCCTTCAACTGACGGGAAGCATAAGCTACAACTTTTTCGTGTTGCATCAACACACATCCCAAACCTCTATGGGAAGCATCTGTATACACAGTCAAACCACCGGTTCTATCAGGCGACACTTGAACAGGTGTTGTTACAAGCCTCCTCTTGAGCTCCTCAAAGCTCCTCTCACAATCCTCAGACCATACAAAATCAACTCCCTTCCGAGTCAAACATGTCAAGGCTGAAGCAATTTTGGAGAAATCTTGCATAAACAGTCTATGATAGCCTGCAAGTCCCAGAAAACTACGAATATCAGCCACACTAGTTGGTCTAAGCCAGTTACTAACTGCCTCAATCTTAGAGGGATCAACAGATACTCCTCTATTCGATACTACATGGCCTAAATATGCCACTTCTCTCAGTCAAAACTCACACTTTGAGAACTTGGCATACAATTTCTGATCTCGTAGTACCGTCAAAACTTCCCGTAAGTGCATAGCATGCAACTCCTCTATCTTGGAATAAACCAAGATATCATCGATGAAAACAATCACAAAAGAGTCAATGAACCTTCTGAACACCGTGTGCATAAGGTCCATAAAAGCTGCAGGCGCGTTGGTCAAACCAAAGGAGATAACTACAAACTCATAATGTCCATAACGCGTCCTGAATGCAGTCTTGGGAATATCCTCTTCCCGAATCCTCAACTGATGATAGCCAGATCTCAAATCTATCTTCGAAAAGATAGTGGCTCCCCTCAACTGATCAAACAAGTCTTCTATCCTGGGCAAAGGATACTTGTTTTTCACCGTAACACGGTTCAATTCTCTATAATCGATACACAATCGCATAAAGCTATCTTTTTTTTTTTTTTTACAAACAACACCGGGGCTCCCCACGGTGAAACTCTCAGGCGTATAAACCCCAAGTCCCTGTAACTGGCTCTGGAGTTCTTTCAACTCAGCCGGTGCCATACGATAAGGTGCTTTAGACAATGGAGTTGTCCCAGGAGCAACCTCAATCTGAAAAATCTAACTGTCTCACCGGTGGCAAACCGGGTAACTCATCAGGGAAAACATTAACGAAATCCCTCACTATGAGCACAGAACTCAAGCTATATAGCCCAAGGCTCCATCACTTAGAAGCGTTCTAGCTTCTAACATATATATCAAAGTGGGGGCTACTCGGCTACTAGACCCACGAAAACGTAAACTGGTCCCACAAGGACTCATAAAATCAATAACTCTCTCAGTACAATCAATGGTGGCACGATTAGATGATAGCCAATCCATACCCAAAATCACATCAAAATCAGACATATGCATAACAATCAAAGTAAGATGGGAACATCTACTCATAATACATATGTCATAAGTGCCATACGCACTATCATCATAATAAACTTCCCCACTGGGTAAAAGCACACATCTTGAAACTCAACAGTCTCGGCTCAAGAGCTGTCAACTCATCATAACAAGATAAGATAAAAGGGTGGCTAGCTCCATAATTAAACAGAATAAAAGCCAAACGGCCTAAATAATAAAGTATAAAACACTACCATACCGGCAAATTTTCCTGATAATCCTGACCTTGCTACTATGTTGTGATGGTTAAGTCTTATACGCCCTACAAAAGTGGCGTGATTCCAAGTTTGATCACAACATAACATCTTGATGGAAGTGTGCATTTCCTAAATGGAAACGAGCACAACTACTGTAGTAAGGATGATCCTATCCTTGTACTTTTGGCTGTCCATGTTGAGCTCCACCTCGAACCTGTTGCTAGTTGTTCTTGATGTTGTTGTTGATGTTGATGTTGTTCTTGCATCGTTGTTGCTTCTGCGGTGTCCCTTGGCCTGGCATCGTCATCTTCAGTCTTCTGCTCCTGAGAGGAAATTGGTTTGTAGTAGCTAGTTTTCTTTTCCTTTCATAATATGTGAAATCCAAGATAAGGATAACTCTTAAGCTTCCTTATTCAATCTTGAATGAACTCGACTTCAGAGATCATTTCCTTTCTTACAAAGCAAAACTGGTGTCTGTCAAACACCTTAGTCCAATAACATTCTATCCTTCCAACATAGGATTCACTTTAGAGTCTATCTTGAAAAGACTCAGTAGGTCCAAACTACGACTTACAAGTTTCTCAAAGTTCATCATCCAATTAGATGGTCAAACTCAATGTGAATTGATATTCACCAAACCATCTCATTGCCTTATAGAAGTTACCGATATCACGGTCCATCGACTTCCTTCTATATTTCAATCAAATACCAACACTCAACTTACTGTTAGTCAATTTTGACAATTTACTGAATATGTATCTTCATTACTTGACCTCGAGTATTTCCAATTCAGATTGATACACCATAGTGTAATAGCGACCAAACTAGGCCATTCACCAATTAACATTGTTGTTAATGGTCCTCGTTGAGACTTATCACGTAAAGTTCTTACTTCCTCTTTTGAGTGGCAACACATTTTCCTTTTAGCACAATGCTACCATAAGGATTTACCACTTACCATAATCCAACTTTCTTAACTCAAACCAGGAACTTGTCCATTGAGTTAAATCTAGGTTACTGGACTCGAGCCGGACCGATTTCTTTTCAACAATTCTCACCTCAAACAGGTGTTTCTTCTCTTAATACTGGGCTCCAAACAAACATGTCCCCTTTTTACACATAAATATCCACACACATCTACTAAGACCACTACTTAGCAATTATGTGACAATAACACTTTAATCAGCTTTAAGGATCAAACTATTGATCTCTCGGAGTATCTCATCTTCTTTACTTTGACATTATGTCAATACTCTTAACGAGGTGTATAACCTCCAAAACTGCACGGGGTCATTCACCTTCTCGACACCCTTACCCAAATCTCAAAATGGGTCAAATACACATAACCACATAGTGGTTTTACAAGGATGTGAAATATCACAAACATCATTAACTTCTAACAATATTCTCATAACTCTTCCAATATCAAAGAAATAAATCATGAGAATAGAAGTTATAGGCATACCTGGTGCTGCTGATCTCAGATGATGACTTGAGAATGGACTTAAAACAAAACATGAAAACGAACATGCATCGCATGTAGTCTATAGAACCCTAAGGCTCGGATACCAACTGTGACGACCCGTCACTTTTAAATAATTTAAATTAGAAATACACAGCGAAAGTCTTTATATTTTAAGAAAAATGGCGAGGCTATGTTTAAAAATTGGCTAGCCAAAACCTGTTTACATCTTAATTTCAAAATCTAAAATACACAAGGAACATTAAGTTCCTATCCAAGAGTTCAAAATGATTTAAAATCATAAAAGTAAAGACAAAAGCTCTTAAGAGCTATATACAATTGTACAAATCCCAAAATGGGTAAAATTCACAAACTCAGTCCATGGACTTTTACATAGCACCTAGTCCATCTCGAGATCATCATCCCTTGATCATGCAGCACCATCTCCTCTCCCACGACCTCTAGTCAGGGCATTACCTGAAAATTTTTTAATATCATGAGCTAACAACTTAAGCCCAGTGGGAATAATAAGAATAAAAAGTAAAGATAGACCTCAAACTCGTATTCCGATTTGTGTCCAATTAATCTGACACAATTCAATCTTAAAGTTCTCCAAACTCTAGGTAATCTCGTTTTATAATTTCCAAAGGATGATAGTGCTCACATACGTAGTCTAATACTCATCCATTAACTTGTTACGTCTTAAGTCAGAAAAGTAAATAAACTTTACATAAATATAGCATCTCAATTCTTTATCCATGATATATATTTCAATCAATCATATGCATGAAGGTAATGAGAACATCCCGTAGGATACGCATTCGCCCTTTATGCATGAATGAAGGTAATACGGACATTCCCCGTAGGGTCCAACATTCAACCTTATGAATGAAGAAGGTGATGCGGACATTCCCCGAAGGGTCCAACATTCTTCCCTCCTTTTCTTTCTCTCTTTATTTTCTTTTTCTCTGAAGGCGATGCGGACATTCCCCGAAGGGTCTAACATTCTCTCCTACTTTTCTTTCTCTCTTTGAAGGCGATGCGGACATTCCCCGAAGGGTCCAACATTCTCTCCTTTTTTTCAAATGATGCGAGATGTTATGGTGCAATATGTTATGGTATGCTCGCAAAAGTAAATAAACGTAAAGTATGAATATTAAAGTAGCCGAAACAAGCATAAAGTAAAAAGGGGCATAAAGTAAAAGACATAAAGTAAAATAGATAGGAAATTCCAGAAGAACGATATGTAAATTGAACTCCGCTACATTAATAAAAGTAAATCCTATCTTAAACGATTAATCTATCCCTTCAAGGATTCTAAGCATCCAAAATAATCCGAGGTTCTATTAATCGTTCTATATAAAAGTTTGGATCTTTTAACTTCCAACGATCCATCCTAAGCTTCGAAACGAATCTAACTTAAAAATTTCTAAGATTTAATGTTTTCCTCGAGAACTCCTAAGTTCTCACTTAAAGGATTAACTCTTAATCCTAAGGCCACTAACTCACTTCCCTCTATTCTTAGATTCGGATCCTAGTCTTAGTTTCCAATTCTACAAATCATTATACTTATTTGCTTTCTAAAATTACTCTAAATCCAAACTATTCTCACCTTAGCCAAATAAGATTTGCTCCAAGTCTCAAATTTCCCACGAATCAACAACCGAGCAATCGCACCTACAATTCACCAATTGCACAACATATTACAACTCATAACTAAGATGAGAACAAGTGTGTATTTTCGGGTGAATAGTGATTTCGGATGAATAGTAATTTCGGATGAATAGTGTTTTCAGGTGAATAGTGTTTTTCGAAAATCCGAGCTCAAAATCGTCAATTTCCATGATAGAAATTCATGATTTCAACTTCAAAACTCATTTATAACAAAAAATGAACAAATCTATATAAAAAGTTTTGAAAACTTACTTTTTGGGACTTCCATTAAAGGACGGGAAACTCTAAAAAGGTAGGTTGGATAGGTAGCCCTCGTCCCTACCAATCCAACGCAACCGAAAACACGACGATCCGCCGAGAAACGAAGAAAAGCCAAGAGCTTTTCCTTCTCATCCATGGGAGAATGATGGCCACGGTTAAGGAGGAAGAAGAAATAGAAGTCTTGGTCAAATTAAGTCAACTTTGATATTTAAAGAAGAAGTGTATAGTAATTTTAGATATTTTGAGAAATTGGAAAATGACGGTTACGTCCTTTTATGACTTATAAATCGAAACCCGAAGCTCTTAAATTAATCTAAAGGTGATTAATAATTATTAATTGGCCTATTAATAATTATTCAAGTCACCGAAGTGAATTTAAAGTATCAAAACGATTAAAAGGAATTTCGGGCGAAATTAACTACTAAATTCTAAATTACAAAAAAAATAATAATAATTAAACTAAATAATTAAATTGAAATAAATAAATAACATTAAATAAAAAAAAATTCACTTCAAAATTAACGGGACGTTACACCTTTATTCATGTACCATAGACTTTTTGAGTTACAACTTGAGTGAATCGTCCTGCAACACATGCTCACTCTAAGTTATCATTAGTAACTCTGGATCTTATGATGGATTACATTTATTAATTAAATATTAAATCATAATGTAAATATTACTAATTAATAATTCCTTTATTTATTTATAGTTTACTTGATTACATAAGATTTAGGACAGAAACCCCAACAATCTCCCACTTGCACTAAAGCTTTTACAGAGATTTATCTAGTAATCCTAAACTACCCATATGACGCTCAGACACCTTAGCCGGGAGCGTCTTTGTAAATGGATCAACAATGTTATCCTCAGAGGCTATCTTTGTGACTATGACATCCCCTCTTTGGACTATCTCTCTTATTAGGTGATACTTTCTCTCTATGTGCTTTCCCCGTTTGTGGCTTTTAGGCTCTTTGGAGTTGGCTACAACACCACTGTTATCACAGAACAGTGTTATTGGCTTGTCCATATCTGGCACAACCTCCATATCGGTTAGGAACTTCCTAAGCCAGACACCCTCTTTAGCAGCTTCACAAGCAGCTACGTACTCGGCCTCCATTGTGGAATCAATAATACAACTTTGCTTAATACTCCTCCAAACAATGGCCCCACCCCAAAGTGTGAAAACTGATCCAGACGTGGATTTCCTAGAATCCTTGTCTGCCTGGAAATAAGAATCCGTGTACCCCTTGAGAATCAAATTCTTAGTGATCAAATTCTCGCTTTATTCACTTAGTGAACGCACTTTTCGAGGACGAAAAGTCTTTTAAGGAGGGTAGACTGTAACGTCCCGTTATTTTGAAGTGAAATTTTTTATTTATTTATTTTATTTTATTATTTATGTAATGTTATTTATTTATTTCAATTTAAGTATTTAGATTAATTATTATTTTTGTAATTTCGATTTTAGTAGTTAATTTCGACCGAAATTCGTTTTAATTGTTTTAATACATTAAATTTCGTTTCGGTGACATTAATAATTATTAATAGGCCAATTAATAATTATTAATCACCTTTATAAGAGCATCGGGTTTCGATTTAGAAGTCAAAAGTCATAAAAGGACGCAACCGTCATTTCCGAATTTCTTAAATATCTAAACACTATTCATTTATCTCTTTAAAAGACCAAGTTGATCAAAAATCACAACATCTTTCTTCTCTTCTTCTCTCATGGCCGTGGGTCATCAATGGTGGGAGAGAAAATTTCTTGGGTTTTCTTCGTTTCTCGACCGTTTTCGATGAGGTCAGTTGCGTTGGATTGCTAGGGACGAGGGCTACCTATCCAACCTACCCTTTCGGTGTTTCTCGTTCCCTAAGGGAAGCCCTAAAAAGTAAGTTTTCAAAACTTTTTAGGTGGTTTTGTTCGTTTTTGATTATAAATGAGATTTGAAGTTGAAATCATGAATTTCTATCATGAAAAATGACGATTTTGAGCCCGGATTTTCAAAAAACATTATTCACCCGAAAACACTATTCACCCGAGACACTATTCATCCGAAATCACTATTCACCCGAGACACTATTCATCCGAAATCACTATTCACCCGAAATTGCACATTTGTTCGCATATTAGTTATGATTTGTAATATGTTGTACAATCGGTGAATTGTAGGTGCAATTGCTCGGTGGTTGTTTCGTGGAAATTGGAAATTTGGAATTATTTGGCTAAGGTGAGAATAGTTAGAATTTAAAGTATCTATAGAAAGCAAATAAGTGTGAAGGTTTGTAGAGTTTGAAACTAAGATTAGAATCCAAATCTAAGATTAGAGGGTTGTGAGTTAGTGCCCTTAGGATTAAGAGTTAATCCTTTAAGGAGAACTTAGGAGTTCTCAAGGAAAGTATCGAATCTTAGAAGATTCTAAGTTAGATTCGTTTCGAACTAAGTTTGGATCATTGGAAGTTAAGAGATCCAAGACTTTTATAAACAACGATTGATAGAACCTCGGATTATTGGAAGTTTAGAATCCTTAAAGGTTAGGTTAATCGTTATGTTTTGACTTTACTTTTATTATTGATACCAGGAGTTCGATTTATAAATCGTTCGTCCGAGATTCTTATCTATGTTTATCATTATGTCATTTACTTTATGCCCCTTTACTTTGTGTTGGTTTCGATTTCTTTAATATTCGCACTTTTCTTTATTTACTTTTGCAAGCATATGCAAGCATATGCATAACATTTTTGCACCATTATTTATTGTACTATAACATCTCGCATCATTGAAAGAAAGTGAAAAAGGAAAGAAAGTGAGGATGAAAATGTAAGGAATGGTGGATGAATGTGAATATCCACGTTACCTTCATCCTGCATAAGGAATGGTGGATGAATGTGAATATCCACGTTACCTTCATCATGCATAAGGAATGGTGGATGAATGTGAATATCCACGTTACCTTCATTTCATGCGTAAATGGCAAATGCGTATCCTACGGGATGTACTCATTACTTTTATGCATATGATAGATGAGAAAGAGAATCGAGATGTTATAATTATGCAAAGTTTATTTATTTACTTTTCGTATTTATGTCATAACAAGTTAATGGTTGAGGTTTTGACCTTAAGAGTTAATATTATCGTACTTTGGAGAATATGGAATAGAAAGACCTAGACTTTGGAGAATTCTAGGAAAGATTGTGTCGGATTATTGGACACAAATCGAAATGCGAATTTGAGGTCTATTCTTACTTTTTATTCTTATTATTCTCACTGGGCTTAAGTTGTTAGCTCATGATATTACAAACATTTAATGTAATGTTTGGGATCGTGGAAGAGGAGCTGGTGCGCGCTTGATCGAGAGGATGATGATGATCGAGATGGACTATGTGTTATGTAAAATCCATGTACATGGTTTTGTGAACTTTATATCATTTTGATGATTTGTACTTTGTAATTAGCTCATAAGAGCTTATTTTCGTTGATTTATGATTATAATCATTTTGAACTCCTGGATAGGAACTTAATGTTCCTTGTGTATTTTAGATTTTGAAATTAAGATGTAAACAGGTTTTTGGCCAGTAAATTTTCAAACATAACCACGCCAAATTTTCTTAAAATAAAAGACTTCCACTGTTTTCTCTGATTTAAATTATTTAAAAGTGACGGGTCGTCACAGTTGGTATCAGAGCCTTAGGGTTCTGTAGACTACATGTGATGCATGTTTGTTTTCATGTTTTGTTTTAAGTCCATTCTCAAGTCATCATCTGAGATCAGCAGCACCAGGTATGCCTATAACTTCTATTCTCATGCTTTATTTCTTTGATATTGGAAGAATTATGAGGATATTGTTAGAAGTTAAAGTTGTTTGTGATATTTCACATCCTTGTACAACCACTATGTAATCATGTTTATTTGACCCATTTTGAGATTTGGGTAAGGGTATCGGGAAGGCGATGACCCCGTGCAATTTTGGAGGTTATACACCTCGTTAAGAGTATTGACATAATGTCAAAGTAAAGGAGATGAGATACTCCGAGAGATTAATCGTTTGATCCTTAAAGTTGATTAAAGTATTATTGTCACACAATTGCTAAGTAGTGGTCTTAGTAGATGTGTGTTGACTTTTTGGGTGTACAAGGGAACGTGTTTGTCTGGAGCCCAGTATTAAGAGATGAAACACCTGTTTGAGGTGAGAATTTGTAAGGAATCGGTTTGGCTCGTGTCCAGTAACCTAGATTTAACTCAATGGACAAGTTCCTTGTTTGAGTTGAGAAAGTTGGATTATGGTAAATGGTAAATCTTGGTAGTACAGTTGTACAGAAAGGAAAGTGTGTTGCCACTTAAAAGAGGAAGTAAGGACTTTACGTGATAAGTCTCAACGAGGACCATTAAAGATTGTGATAATTGGTTAATGGCCTAGTTTGGTCACTATCATGGTATGATGTGCTAATTTGAATTGGATTATACTCAAGGTCGAGTTATCGAGATCCATATTTGGAAAATTTTCAAGATTGACTAACACTAAGGTGGAGTGTTGGTATTCGATTGAAGTATAAAAGGAAGTTGATGGACCGTGATATCGGTAACTTCTATAAGATAATGAGATGACTTGGTGAATTTCAATTCACATGGTGTTTGACCATCTAATTGAACGGTGAACTTTGAGAAACTTGTAGGGCATAGTTTGGACCTACTGGGTCTTTTATGATAGACTCTAAAGTAAAACCTATGTTGGAAGGTTAGAATGATATTGAACAAAGGTGTTTGACAGGCACCAGTTTTGATTTACAAGAAAGCAAATGATCTCTGAGGTCGAGTTCATTCAAGATTTGAATAAAGAGGCTTAGGAGTCATCCTTATCTTGGATTTTACATCTTATGAAAGGAAAAGAAAATTAACTACTACGGGAAAGATTACCCCTCAGAAGAAGAAAGCAAAGGATGACGACGCCAGTCAAGGGATACCGCAGCAGCAACAACATCAACAACAACAACAACAGCGGCAACAACAACCACTGGTTCAAGGTGGAGCTCAACAAGGATTGGATCATCCTTACTACAATAGTTGTGTTAGTTTCCATCAGGGAGATGCACACTTCTACCAAGATGCTATGTTGTGATCAAACTTGGATTCACGCCACTTTTATAGGGCGTATAGGACTTAACCATCACAACATAGTAATAATGTTAGACTTATCAAGAAAAGCTAACCAGTATGGTAGTGGTTTATACTTTATTATTTTCAGGCCGTTTGGCATTTATTCTGTTTAATTCTTGAGCTAGCCACTCTTTTATTTTATCTTGTTATGTTAAGTTGGCAGCTCTTGAGTCGAGACTATTGAGTTTCGAGATATGTGCTTTCCCAGAGAGGAAGCATATTATGATGATAGTGCATATGGCACTTATGACATTTGCATTATGAGTAGATGCTCACATTTTATTATGATTGTTATGCATATGTCTGATGTTGATGTGATATTGGGTATGGATTGACTATTATCCAATCATACCATTGATTGTACTGAGAAAGTTGTTGGTTTTATGAGTCCATGTGGGACTAGCTTATGCTTTCGTGGGTCTAGTAGACGAGTAGCACCCACTTTGATATGTATGTTAGAAGCTAGAATGCTTCTAAGAGATATAGCTTGAGATGATTTAGCTAGTGTTGTCGATACTTCTGTACCGAAGACTAGCTGAGTTAAAAGAACTTAAGAGTGAGTTATAAGAACTCTTAAACTCAGGGGTATTCACCCTAGTGCGTCCTCGTAAGGAGCACCTCGTGGTTTGTGAAAGGAAAGACAGTTCAGTGAAACTGTGTATTGATTATCGAGAGTGAATCAAGTTACAATGTAAAACAAGTATCAATTTCATTGGATTGATGATCTATATGATCAGTTGCTCATCCTATAGAGATTATGATTATGGAAGTTAGTTTTCTAGAGAGTAGAGAACTATAGAAAGGATTATTTAAGACGTACTTTTCTAGAGAGAAAAGAAATGAAGTTGATGTATAGCCAAGTGCTATAGGAAAAAAAAAGAATGAGATTGAGTTTGATAATGAGAGAAGACAAGGGTGTATTGAACTTTGTATAACTATCATGTGATAAACATGTAAGAGAACTAGTTTGTCGATATATTGGAAGATCTCGTAATTGGAGAATAAGATTGATGTAAACCTTATGTATAGTATAAGGTATTAAAGAGAACGAGATTCAAATGTTATATATATGTTATGAAACATATCCCCCTAATGGTTGGAAGATTGTTCCTCAAATATTGGGGAGAAACCGCTATCTTTTCAAAGATCGATTTGAGATCCGGTTAGATCCGTTGAAGATTTGGGATTAAGATAATCCTAAAACTGTTTTCAGGACGCGTGATGGATATTATGAGTTTGTAGTCATGTATTTTGACTTAACCAACGCGCCTGTAATTTTATGGATCTTATCCATACTGTGTTCAAGAGGTACACCAATTCTATCGATGTTACGTTTAATGATGACAATCTGATGTATTCTAAGACTGAGGAGATGCATGATATGCATGTGAAGGAATTTTGACATTATTAAGAAATCAAAAGTGTATGCCAAGTTCTCCAAGTGTGAGTTTTGGCTAAAAGAAATGGCATAATAGGCCATGTGTTATCAAGAAGAGGATTATATTGATTCCTCTAAGATTGAGGCAGTTAGTAACTGGCCTAGGCCGACTAGAGTGGCTGATATTCGCAGTTTTATGGGACTTGTAGGCTATTATCGACGGTTTGTGCAAGATTTCTCCAAAATTGCTTCCGCCTTGACACGATTGACTCGGAAGGGAGTTGATTCTGTATGGTCTGAGGATTGTGAAAGGAGCTTTGAAGAACTCAAGAGAAGGCTTGTGACAACACCTGTTCTAGTGTCGCTTGACAGAACTGGTGGTCTGACTGTGTACACAAATGTTTTCCCACCGAGGTTTGGGATGTATGCTAATGCAACACGGAAAAGTTACAGCTTATGCTTCTCGTCAGTTGAAAGAGCATGAGATGGTTAGAGCTCGTTAAAGATTATGACTGTGACATTCAATATCATCTTGGAAAAGTCAGTGTAGTGGCTGACGCGCTCAGTAGAAAATCTTCTCGGTTGTCAGTTTTGTCGGCCGTACCTTTGAGTTTGAGGTGGAATATGGAACGAGCTGAGATAGCATTTCTTACTACTAAGGTCACTGTGAGTGTGGCTAGTTTAACAGCGGGACCTACTTTGAAGCAGAGGTGATTGATGCACAGAGAGGAGAGACTCTTTTACAGGCCGATTTTAGAGAGGTTGAGTCAGATATTTCTGACCATTTTACCTTCTCTACAGATAGTACTCTGACGTATCGTAAGAAGCTATGTGTGCCTTCAAGATCGACTTTTGAAAAGAATTGTTGGAGGAAGGTCATAGTTTTATCTTTTATGTTCATCCAGGCAATACAAAGAGGTACGAGAACCGAGACAATTTTATTGGTAACCTGGAATGAAACATGAGATTGTAAAGTATGTGAGTAGGTGCTTGATTTGTTAGCAAGTCAAGGCCCTAAAGATCCACCGGGTTATTTTAACCTTTGAAAGTACTTAAATGGAAATGGGAGAAGATTTCCATAAGTTTTATCAAGGTTTGCCAAGGACGGTAAGGAATTATGATACCATTTGGATGATGGTGGACCATTTGATGAAAAACCACACACTTTACTCTTGGAAGGATTATCTATCCAGTTAAGACTAGGGTACAGTTGTACCTAAGAAAGATTGATAGGTTGTGGTGTGCCGGTGAAGATTTGATCAGAACGAGACACTCGCTTTGTCTCGAAGTTTTGGTACTATTTAGGCACTTTATGGTTGAAAGTGTCGTTCTACCGCTCAATTGGATGAGAATGGAGAAAAGAGACTTTTTGGTACTCAAGTTGTAACAAATGACTAGCGAGTCTATCATTTGTGTAGAGAAAGGTTAAGGATTAACCAAAGTTGACAGCAGGATTCGGTGTAGTCCGTTCAAGCGATAGTAGTGGATCTCGTATTCTTCAAGTGGCACCAAGGAAGGGTGTTATGTAAGTTGGGAATAAGGGTCAGTTGAACCCTAAGTTTATTTGGCCTATGGAGATACTCAATCGAGTAGAAGTGGTAGCTTGTTGTTTAGCCTTACCACTTTCGTTATCGACCGTTTGTAATGTTTTCCATGTATTGATGCTTTGGGAATACATGTTGAATCCGTTCCACATGATTGATTATGAACTGGTTGTTTTGAATGCTAATAAGTCTTATGAGAAGGCACCCGATAAGAGCATTCGAACAAAAGTGATGAGAAATAAAAAAAAAAAATTTACTTGGTTAAGGTTCTTTGAAAGAACCAAGTGTCAAATGGGAATAACGTGGGAACGTGAAGATGAGATACAGTCAAGTACCCTCGCTTTATTCACTTAGTGAATGCACTTTTCGAGGACGAAAAGTCTTTTAAGGAGGGTAGACTGTAACGTCCCGTTATTTTGAAGTGAAATTTTTTATTTATTTATTTATTTTATTTATTATTTATGTAATGTTATTTATTTATTTCAATTTAAGTATTTAGATTAATTATTATTTTTGTAATTTCGATTTTAGTAGTTAATTTCGACCGAAATTCGTTTTAATTGTTTTAATACTTTAAATTTCGTTTCGGTGACATTAATAATTATTAATAGGCCAATTAATAATTATTAATCACCTTTATAAGAGCATCGGGTTTCGATTTAGAAGTCAAAAGTCATAAAAGGACGCAACCGTCATTTCCAAATTTCTTAAATATCTAAACACTATTCATTTATCTCTTTAAAAGACCAAGTTGATCAAAAATCACAACATCTTTCTTCTCTTCTTCTCTCATGGCCGTGGGTCATCAATGGTGGGAGAGAAAATTTCTTGGGTTTTCTTCGTTTCTCGACCGTTTTCGATGAGGTCAGTTGCGTTGGATTGCTAGGGACGAGGGCTACCTATCCAACCTACCCTTTCGGTGTTTCTCGTTCCCTAAGGGAAGCCCTAAAAAGTAAGTTTTCAAAACTTTTTAGGTGGTTTTGTTCGTTTTTGATTATAAATGAGATTTGAAGTTGAAATCATGAATTTCTATCATGAAAAATGACGATTTTGAGCCCGGATTTTCAAAAAACATTATTCACCCGAAAACACTATTCACCCGAGACACTATTCATCCGAAATCACTATTCACCCGAGACACTATTCATCCGAAATCACTATTCACCCGAAATTGCACATTTGTTCGCATATTAGTTATGATTTGTAATATGTTGTACAATCGGTGAATTGTAGGTGCAATTGCTCGGTGGTTGTTTCGTGGAAATTGGAGATTTGGAATTATTTGGCTAAGGTGAGAATAGTTAGAATTTAAAGTATCTATAGAAAGCAAATAAGTGTGAAGGTTTGTAGAGTTTGAAACTAAGATTAGAATCCAAATCTAAGATTAGAGGGTTGTGAGTTAGTGCCCTTAGGATTAAGAGTTAATCCTTTAAGGAGAACTTAGGAGTTCTCAAGGAAAGTATCGAATCTTAGAAGATTCTAAGTTAGATTCGTTTCGAACTAAGTTTGGATCATTGGAAGTTAAGAGATCCAAGACTTTTATAAACAACGATTGATAGAACCTCGGATTATTGGAAGTTTAGAATCCTTAAAGGTTAGGTTAATCGTTATGTTTTGACTTTACTTTTATTATTGATACCGGAGTTCGATTTATAAATCGTTCGTCCGAGATTCTTATCTATGTTTATCATTATGTCATTTACTTTATGCCCCTTTACTTTGTGTTGGTTTCGATTTCTTTAATATTCGCACTTTTCTTTATTTACTTTTGCAAGCATATGCAAGCATATGCATAACATTTTTGCACCATTATTTATTGTACTATAACATCTCGCATCATTGAAAGAAAGTGAAAAAGGAAAGAAAGTGAGGATGAAAATGTAAGGAATGGTGGATGAATGTGAATATCCACGTTACCTTCATCATGCATAAGGAATGGTGGATGAATGTGAATATCCACGTTACCTTCATCATGCATAAGGAATGGTGGATGAATGTGAATATCCACGTTACCTTCATTTCATGCGTAAATGGCAAATGCGTATCCTACGGGATGTACTCATTACTTTTATGCATATGATAGATGAGAAAGAAAATCGAGATGTTATAATTATGCAAAGTTTATTTATTTACTTTTCGTATTTATGTCATAACAAGTTAATGGTTGAGGTTTTGACCTTAAGAGTTAATATTATCGTACTTTGGAGAATATGGAATAGAAAGACCTAGACTTTGGAGAATTCTAGGAAAGATTGTGTCGGATTATTGGACACAAATCGAAATGCGAATTTGAGGTCTATTCTTACTTTTTATTCTTATTATTCTCACTGGGCTTAAGTTGTTAGCTCATGATATTACAAACATTTAATGTAATGTTTGGGATCGTGGAAGAGGAGCTGGTGCGCGCTTGATCGAGAGGATGATGATGATCGAGATGGACTATGTGTTATGTAAAATCCATGTACATGGTTTTGTGAACTTTATATCATTTTGATGATTTGTACTTTGTAATTAGCTCATAAGAGCTTAATGTCGTTGATTTATGATTATAATCATTTTGAACTCCTGGATAGGAACTTAATGTTCCTTGTGTATTTTAGATTTTGAAATTAAGATGTAAACAGGTTTTTGGCCAGTAAATTTTCAAACATAACCACGCCAAATTTTCTTAAAATAAAAGACTTCCACTGTTTTCTCTGATTTAAATTATTTAAAAGTGACGGGTCGTCACAGATTATATTGTGTGGATAATAATGCACAAGCTTCCATCACAATTTGATTCGATTAGATCTCGGTACAATGCTCAGAAAGAACAATGGCATCTCGAGGAGATGACTACTTGACACGACCCGTCCCGATAACCCTAAACACTCGAGACGACACGTGTCGATGGCAAGCGAAAGCTAATGCCAACGCATACCATCAAAATGAACTTAAATAACTAATTAATCATAAATCTAAATTCTACTTATTTAAAGAAATTTTGGCAGAGTTTCGTTTATTTTTCGAATAAATCAACCTGTGAATACGTTTAACATAAACCTGGATATACTAAAACGGGCTCCGCCCTCAGCAAATAACTCAAAACAGTCACACACACACTAGTTCATATTTTATCACATTCAGATAACATCTCCACTCTCAAAATCATGAAAACACCCAACTCGGGCTAACACTGACAATATAGACAAACATGTACAATCACACGCAAAATGTCATATATAAGCTAGCGGAAGATGATACTAAAACTGGTGGTGCAAACGTCTCTCGTAAGGCTTGTCCTCTAAACTCAGAAGCTACCTGGAGGGGGGGAAACAAAACATGGAAAACTATGAGCAAAAACTCAGTGAGTGGGATCTTTTATAACTAACATATACTTTTGAGTTAAATATCGTAGAAAACACAAATTTTGACAAACAAATACATTTCTGAGCAAAATACTTTTCATACATAATAAAAACTCATTGCTAACAGGTTCTCATAATAATATCATAATCATATAATAGCAAAACCGACACTAAATGTATAACCACAACTGGTCATACTACACACAAGATAAATCGAGATATGCAGCAGAGCACTAAATATTAAAACTGGTCATACGCGCGCAGAGCTGCCCCCAAAGGGCTAAGCACCCTAACATACGGCCCAAAGCCTATGTGTATGCTAAAGTGGGTCCCAAAGACCTGCTAAAAGCTGAGCTAGTGGGTACAAAAATTTAGCCGTTTGAAAATAGTATATGAATATCATTATATCACTTTCAAACTATCTTAAAACCATAAATATCAATACTCTGTACATAAATACATATGGTCAAGTTCTGTAATAATATTTCATAGGTACTCGTAAAACACATAAACGTAATTGGTAATTCATAAAAACATGAGTATAATAGGCTATTCATAATATATAAACTAACTTGAGATTTATAAACAAATAGTTTAGGGATAATTCGAAAATAACGTTTTAACCACTCACAAAAATTATCCCGTTTACGATTCCGAGTTATAAGCAGTTCCAATCTCCGTATCACCTGAAATATATATATTTAACAAAAATACCTATTAATAATTTATTAAAACTTTTATATATTCGAAAAACATATTGAAAACACATAACATAACGGTTAATATCCCAATGGCTAGGGTTTCCCTTTTCCTTTAATACTACACTTCCAATATACTTCTCAAACTGACTAACAACGACATTGAAACTTATCAAACATCCGCCAAAATCCACCAAATGAAGAATTGGGTTGAAGAAATCACTTACCAACAAGCAATTATACCACCAATTGAACTCAAAACTCCACAATTCCAAGCCAATTTCCGGAAATTCCCTTTTTTTTTCTTTTTTTTTCTCCCTGTTTTCTTTTTCTCCTTCTCTGTTCTGTTTTCCTTACCCACGGGCTGAGACCAAATCCTGAGTTTTGATTTTTAATTTTTTTTTTTGCCACGTGTCAAAACTTTTCCATGCATATTTCTTTTTTTTTTTTTTTAAAAACAGCGCTTACACTACTATTCTTGTCAAAGAGGAGGTAGACATGTACATGGCAATTGCAAGAAAGCGCGGGCTTGGATAGACTCATAAGGAAAAGTAAAATTTCTTGTACTAATGTAATTTATTCTCTCTTTTTCTTTTTTTTTTTTATTTTTTATTTTTTATGTTTTACAAATTTAATTTAAAAAAGGCTGGCTTTTTTGTTTCAGCAAGTCTAAGGAAGAAGAATTTAGTTTATAGTAGTGATTCTTCTTTTAGGAAGTTCTTTTCATGTAGATTGTAAATTAGAAATTTCCCAAATGACTGAGAACCTAAACCACTTTTTTGTTTTTGTTTTTGTTTTTGTTTTTGTTTTTGTTTTTTTTTTTTTTTCCGCTGCGTCTCTGTTCCATTTTTCCTCTCTTCATTTATGAATCAAATAGCCCTAAATCAACAAGCTTCAATCATCTTCATCTCCAAGTTTTCTGAAAAAGCTCTAATTCCATCATTCCGCTCTCCACTTCATTTATCTGGAATCCATCTCTATTCCTGTAATATGGATTCTACTGAGAGTTCATGCAGAGAAATTTTGATACTGAATCACGTTAAGCAAGGATACAGTTAGGTTTTTCTTATTCAAGGTATTCATCAGGTTTCTTTAATTTTGAAGTTTCTGTTTAACATTTCTTGAGCTATTCTACAACTTCAGTATACAGAAATCGGAGCATCTCCAAGACTCGTGCTACAAAATTGAATCAATTTTTATTTTTTATTTTGGTCTTACTATCACGATTCCACTAAAATCGCTGAAGGAGTTATGTGATTTCTTGAGAATCCAAGCAGCGGAGTGAAGCAATTTTGAATTTTATTCAAGATTCAAGGTTGAGATGGAAGTTCTTAAATTCTTCTTGAGTTTGATTTCTTATTTTGTTCTCATTTGAGATGGAAGTTATTTGTTCATTGTTCAGTCTTTCAGGTTGAGATGGATTTCACCTGATAGCTTCAGACTCTGCTAGATTTCATCCTTGTCTTCATTGGAACCTCGTGGTTTTGGTTGTCGACCTGATTAGGTACTTTACTTTCATTCATTGTTGCGATGTTCTGTTAGGCTAAATTTCTCTTAATAGATTGTTGATTTGGTACAAATTTTAAGTTTCTTTATGAATTTATTATTTGATTCATAATCTCTTCACCAATAATTGATTGCCTTGATATGGAACAACGTTGATACGATAAATATCAAATGTGCATGATCTCACTAGAATTCCGTCAACTAGTGAAGCTGTTAGTGATGATCATTAGTCAATAAAGACCAATTCCATGATGTTGTGAGTATTCTTGTCTTTGTGCCTTAATGTTTGTATAAGCTCTCTATCAATTTATGTCTTACAGGTATTTCTCTTGTACCACTGAATTTTAAAAACCTCGAGGTTATTTGTCACATCACGATGTGATAAGAAGTTGGGATATAATAAGTAAATCTTTCATGAATTGATCGCTTTGCTTTTGGATCTTTTAACTAGTTTTTCATGATTGTTTTTGTCACGACCCGACCCGGGATCTTCCTATAAACCCATGACGAGTCGTGCGCCGATGGCAAGCGATAGCCCGAAAGCCAACACTTACCATCAAGACAAACTAAACATAACTATGCTAATATTAAATCAAACTATAAATGTTTCATGTACTAACTAGACTGATGCAAAACACGTGGTAGAAAATGTAAACTCTTATTATTATTTTAAAAAAAAAAAGAAAAAGAAAAATATAATAATAAGTGGTTAGGATTGAAAAAGGGGAGAAGATAAGTTTAAAAAAAAAAAGGAAGATGGGATCTTGACACATGGCAAGCACTTAGTTTTTAAAAAAAAAAAACAAAAACAAAAACCCATTCTTCTCTTTGCTCAACCACCCGTGGGAAGGAAGTAGAAAAAAGAGAGAAAAGAGAAAAGGGAAAAAGAGAGAAAAAGGAAGGAAAGGAAGGATTTTTGGCTTGAATTTCTTGAAGGCTTCAACAATTAGTGATCAATTTGTGGTGAATTTGCATATTGGTAAGTCATTTCTCCAACCCAACTCGTCAATATGATGGATTTTGTTAGATTTTGCTAAAGCTTCAAAGTTGGTTTATGAGTTTTGTTGGTTATGGAATTTAAATGTTATGGGTTAAATTGAGAGGTTGATGTGTAAGATTTATTAAGAATGGTGGAGGATTAGAGTTTTCCATATTTTTTTGAAATTGAAGTTGTGATGGATAATTGTTTGAGATAGAAATAAGATTATGTGTTGGAAGAGGATGAGCAACAAGAATGAAATCTTTTGGGTTGAAAAGTGTATTGGAAATATAGTTATTGAAGGAAAAAGTGAAACTTTAGCCCTTGGGATATTAACCGTCAATTTAGGTGTTTTCAATATGTTTTTCTATATATAAAAAATACTAAAAGATTATTAATGGGTATTTTATTAAATATTTATTTCAGGTGATACGGAGATTGGCACCGCTTATAATCCGGGATCGTAAGCGGAATAGTTTTTGTGAGTGGTTAAAATGTTATTTTCGAACTATCCCTAAACTATTTGCTTATAAATCTCAAGTTAGATTATATACTATGAATAGCCTATTACACATATGTTTTTATGATATACCAATTATGTTTATGTGTTTTACGAGTACTTACGAAATATTCTTATAGAACTCAACCATATGTATTTATGTACAGAGTATTGATATTTATGGTTTTAAGATAGTTTGAAAATTATATAATGATATTCGTAAACTATTTTCAAACAACTAAATTGTTGTACCCACTAGCTCGACTTTTAGCAGGTCTTTGGGACCCACTTTAGCATACACATAGGCTTTGGGCCGTATGTTAGGGTGCTTAGCCCTTTGGGGGCGACTCTGCGCGTATGACCAGCTTTTAGTATATATAGTGCTCACGTGCATATCTTGATTTATCTTGTGTGTAGTATGACCAGTTGTGGGTATACGTTTAGTGTCGGTTTTTCTATTATATGATTATGATACGATATTATTTTGAGAACCTGTTAGCAATGAGTTTTTATTATGTATGAAAAGTATTTTGCTCAGAAATGTATTTGTTTGTTAAAATTCGTGTTTTCTACGATATTTAACTCAAAAGTATATTTTAGTTTATAAAAGAACCCACTCATTGAGTTTTTGCTCATGATTTCCATGTTTTGTTTTTCCCCCCTCCAGGTAGCTCCTGAGTTTCGAGGATAACGCCTACGAGAGCCGTTTACACCACCAGTTTTTGCTTTCATCTTCACACCTAGCCTATGTATGACATTTTTGTGTGTGTTTGTATATGTATGTTTATAAGTGCCGGTGATGGCTCGTGAGGAAGTAAATGGTTTTATGATTTTTTAGGCTAGTTGGGTAGATGGAGAAGTTTACAAATGAACAAGCACGTAAATATTTCTCTTAATGTTAGTAAATTAAGAAGTATCGTAGTTGACTGATTTTGAGTTATTTCTGAGGGCGGAGCCCGTTATAGTTTTTGCAGGATTATGTAAAATGTTTTACAGGTTGGTTTATTCGAAAAACAAACGGAACTCTGTCAAAATTTCCTTAAATAAGCTGAATTTAAATTGATTATTAACTAGTTATTTTAGTTATGTTAGATGGTCTGCGTTAGCATTAGCTTTCGCTTGCCATTGGCACGTGTCGTCTCGGGTGTTTAGGAGGTACTCGGGTCGGGTCGTGACAGAAAAGCTCTTCGTATGCTCGATCATCTTCTAAAACTCGAAAGCTACTTGTGGGGGGAAAACATTTGAAAAGAATGAGCTAAAGGCCCAGTGAGTGGAATTTTTTTATTAAACTAATATTTTCTTGAAAACTACATAATATATAATAGTTTCTAAATTCATAAAACTGTTCAAAACTAATAATCATAATATTCAAAACTAAAACTCGTAAAACTAGTTATAGTCGTAATTTAATAATCGTAATATTCTGCTGAAACTAGATCAATACTTGTATGTAAATATATATATATATACAATAGAAACTGTTCATAAACTATATCGTAGTGATAAAAACCCACTAAAAATGTACCCTTAACTGGTCATACTGCATGTAGAGCGAAATCATGCATGCAGCAGAGCAACTGAATACTGAAACTGGTCATACGCGCGCAGAGCTGCCCCCAAAGGGCTAAGCACCCTAACATACGGCCCAAAGCCTATGTGTATGCTAAAGTGGGTCCCAAAGACCTGTTAAAATCTGATAACTGAGGGTACTGTTTTTAGCGGTTTGAAAATAGACTACTGAAAATAATATCATAATTTTCAAACCATTATAAAACCGCAATTGAAACTTTTGTAGCTAGCATAAATCATATATATTGAATAATGATTATCTAGAAACTTTCATTTATATATATTTATATCAAAAAAATAATCGTAACGATAATATAAACTCTAAAACTTTTATGTTTTGTAAACTACTAAAAACTCAAGGCTACTAATAATTTTAAATGTGAAAATAGAATCCACTCACAAACTTTTGCTGTTAATATTCCAAATCGTAAATCATTTATGTCTCGATTTCACCTGAAATATTGATTTAAGAAATACATATCAATCATCTCTTTAATAATTTGAAATATTAGAAAATCATATTGAAAATAATATAAAATTGTGGTTCACATGGCTAGAGCTTCAACTTTCCTTCAATAACTACACTTTCAATATAATTTTCAAAGCCAATAATATCAACTTGTTACTCTTCCTCCTTTCCAACATATAAAATCCCAACTCAAATTGAACAAAAACCACTCATAATCCTTTTTCTAATTCATACCAATTTTCCATTACAACTCTAGCAAAACCATGGAAAACTCCATTTCTACACTCATTCCTTAAACACCAACCTCTCCATTAGGTTCAATTCTTTTATCAATTCTCTTAAAAAATCCATAAATATTAAAACTCATAAAACCCATAAACCAATCCTTGAAGCATAGCAAAAACTACCAAAATCCATAAAATAGAATAATTGAGTTGAGAAAACTACTTACCATTAAGCCATTTCACCATAAATTGAAACTAAAAACTCCACAATTCCAAGCCAAATCCCAATTTTTTCCTTTCTTTTTCCCTTTTCCTTCCCTTTTTATTTTTCTCTTTCTCTTCTTCTCTGGCCACGGGCTGCAGCACAAAATCTGAGCTTTGTATTTTTTTTTTCTTTCTAAAAGACCTCCTGCTGCCACGTGTCAAGGCCACCTCCACATATTTTTTGAACTTATCTTCTTTTCTTTTCTTTTCCTTTATATTTTTTTTATTAATCTGACGTTACAGTTTTGCTTCCAACATCAAAGAACAAGTATAGTTTCTTAAAATTAAAATGCTTTTTGTCATGTTCTTCCGGTTGTATCCTAGTTTTTGTGTTAAAATGCTTGTTATACTGAAATTGTGAATGAATTACTCTTTGTATTCTGTGTGGGCTCAAAATTTCCATATTGTTTGTGCGTTGCTGTTGTTGTTGCTGTTGCTTCATTTATATGATATATCTTCTTTTTGACGGACAGATCACATTGCTCTTTTTTGGTTTGTTTCCAAATATCTGATCTTTTATTAGAACAATCTCTCCATACATAATATAAGTGAGATTTTGCTTCATTTAGTTTGAATCATATTTATATCACATATTAATATATTGATCTGTTTGCTAGAATTGCAGGAAACCTAAGAAGGATTAGTAATTGGCTGAAGTGACGATGTTCTTTGATGTAGAAATTCCATCCAGTTTTGAATGTTGTTATGTCAAATTTTCCTCTGTTATGGTCTCGCAGAACTCTAACGATTGCCTCCCTTCTTCCGATGCGTCCTCCTTTCACTCTTTGTAGTTTCAAATTCGATGCTAGTTTTTTTGTTATTTTCACGACTTCGAATAATCTATTAGATACATTGAAAATTATGCTTAATAATTTGATTGATGTATTTGAATATTGAATGAATTGCTAACTCTTATGTATAACAAAGATCGTTTTGAGAAATATTGCAAAGTAAAACTTTTTCAAAGGATTAACAATTGTCGATAAAACACCTTTTTCAAAGGACTAAGAATTGTTGAAAAAAAATACAATATTCTTTGAAAATAGAAAGAACCTTCGAAAAAAAATTAGATTTATTGATAAATAAGTTAATAATTATCGACAATATGAAACCTTCGAAAATTGTTAATTTCGAAGTTTAATAGAACCTTTGAAAAATCTTTTTCGACGGGTTTATTTCGACGCAAACTGAAGGTTGAGTCCGCCTTCGAAAAAAGAAATAGTGGGTTTTTTAACCACAATCATAGTTCATAACCGCTTAACAAGTGTATAGTCATTGGTCAGACAACCATTGACTAGTCACATTTAACTAAGCAATAGGAGTACTTACTTATATATGGGTGTTCAAAAGTCATTCTTTCCAATATGGGACAACCACATTGTTTCATACTAATTCCAACCAACCCAAATATGTTTTTTTGGCAAATTAAAAGTTCATACTTAATAACCATACGACAATAAACAAATCCCAACTTATTAATTACATTAATGGACGTATGACCCATAAGTTATTAACCTCTTAATTATGCCAATTAACATATTATTTCCAACAAACCCCCACATGGAATTAGATGACAAATAAAAGGATAGAAAGAGTTTCTACTAAAAGATAACTTATTCAGATAGGTGGGTTTCACCTTGAACCTTCCTTAATAAAAATCCATCGAACTTACTAGGTAAATCAGTGAACTCGCGTTTTGAACTGTTTACAGTTTAGTGTAAGTTTAGACAATGAATTTTACACATTAACTTTCATATTCAAATTTGGTTCTCTATTGTTTTATTATTTTGGCCATGAACTTCTTGGGTTATGCAAGCGCTTTAGAGAATTTGCCTACCATATTTCTAAGAACCGGCCATGTTCTCGCTTACATAGATGATCAATATCAAGAGTATTCTACTATACTCCACTTGTTCAAGATATATTATCATTAAAAGCAAAGCTTATCCTCAACTTATAGTAGACAGTACTTCAGTGCATCAAAAATTGGAAGGAGTTGTACTCCTAAGTGCTACTCGTGAATTCATTCATAACTAGTTTTCCCATTGAACCAAGTCCATGAGATCTCTAATCGCTTGGTTAGGTTTCCATTAAGATATGATTCGTTGGGTTTAGGCTTTAATCTCATTTCTCTCGATGCACACCTATACGCTCTCTAGATAACCCTTTGTAAATGGATTCGTGAGATTATCTTTTGACTTAACAAAGTCTATAGATATAACTTCATTCAAGAGTAACTGACTAACGGTATTATGTCGACGACGTATATGTCGTGACTTCCCATTATATATGAAATTCTGTACACGAGCTATTACAGCCTAATTGTCACAGTGTATACAAGTAGCAGTCACAAGTTTCGGCCATATTGGAACATATTCTAAAAAATGTTGAATCCATTAAACTTCTTCTCCAGCTTTATCTAATGGCAATAAACTCTGATTCCATTGTGTGGAACGAGCTATACACATTTGCTTAGAAGATTTCTAAGATACGGCTCCACCACCTAGTTTAAAAACATAGACACTTGTTGATTTTGATTCATCTGAATCATATATCCAATTGGCGTCACTATTGCCTTCTAGAATGACTGGATACTTTCCATAGTGCAATGAATACTCTTTTGTCCGTTTTAGGTATCCTAAAACTCTGAGTATTGCATTCCAATATTAAACTCTTGGGTTACTTGTATATCTACTTAATTTACTAACAACACATGTAATATCTAGCCTCGTGCAGTTCATGATATACATCAAACTTCCAATTATCTGGGAGTATTCTAATTAATTTGGAGTTTTTCATTTCCTGTATTTATACTACATGTGGCAGGAATGGATTGTTTGCTTCCTTGATTCCATGTCCCTTAAACATTTCTAAAACTTTCTCAAAGTAGTGGGTTTGTGACAGAGATATTGCCTTTAAATGATAATTTAGATATTTTTAGACCTAATATCACATATGCTATTCTCATATTTTTCATATTAAAATTGCTTGTAACCATTTTCTTGGTTTTATTTATGACATTAATATTAGCACCCATAAATAAGCATATCATCCACATACAAGTATACAATGACATATTCGTATCCAAATTTTTTTGAATATACACATTTGTCACACTCATTAATTGTGAAACCATTTCTTAGCATAACATTATCAAACTTTTATGTCATTGTTTAGGAGCCTGTTTTAGACCATATAATGATCTAACGAGCTTACACACTTTGTGTTTCTCATTCTCCTTCCCTAATCCTTCAGGTTGTTCCATATATATTTCTTCACTTAATTTCACCATTTAAGAATACAGTCTTCACATCCATCTGATCTATTTCTAAGTTATAGAGTGCAGCTCTAGCAATTAACATGTATGATAGTTATTTTTTATTTTTGTTAATATTTAGAATGATATTTATTTTAATTTTGATCATTTATTTTTTGACATAAATTGATATTTAATATTGAAATTGAGAAATAATGGTAGTTCAGATATTTACTAATAATGAGAGGGTATTAGTGACCAAAAAAAGTTTCTCTAATTATCACACGTTTTAAGTAGTAATAGATAGATAGATAATAGATTAATTTTCTCATTTTTGTGTTTTCCATATTAAAAGCACAACATATTCACTTCCACGAACTATATAGTATATGTTTAGATTATATAGGTTTCAAAATCTGTATAGTATATATGTTTTAAAAATAATTATACTAACCAATTTAAATCACTATATTCCAGTTTTAACGGTTGTTTATGATTCTTTATCAGATTTACCATAATACCACAGTTTATGGAGGCGTGGTTTCTGAAATGACTGTTTACATATTTACCCTAATTGACTTCAACAATTTTGATTTTTCGTTTTTCTTGTTTATTCTTTTTTTGATTTTCTGTTTTAATTTTCCCTTAATTTATGAGATCTTTTGTAACGTCCCGTTAATTTGTGATAAAAAAAATTTTATTTATTTTATTTTAATTTAAGTAATTAAAGTTTATTTATTAATCGGTAAATTAGAATTTAGTAGTTTATTTCGATTTAAGACATTTTAATGGCTTTATTAGTTTAAATAAGTTATGGTGGTATTAATAATTATTAACGGGCCAATTAATAATTATTAATCATCTTTAGATTAATTTAAGAGCTTCGGGTTTCAATTTATAAGTTAAAAGTCATAAAAGGACGCAACCATCATTTTCAAACTTCTTAAAATATCTAGATACTATTCATCTTCCTCCTCAAGTCTTAAAAAGGTCAAAAAAACACAAAACTCTTTCATTTTTCTCTCCAAACCCGAGCAACAAGAGGAAGTAAGTGTCTCCCGACTCCCCGACTTCGTTTCTTGGCCGTTTTGTGTGATTTCGGATGCGTTGGAAAGCTCTCGCCGAGACCTTTCTACCCATTCCACTCTTGGAACATTTCCAACTCTCTATGGTAAGCCCTAGATTTCGAATTCTCATAGTATTTCCATGGAAATTGATTCAAGCTTTTGAGTTCTTGGCCAAAACTCTCATCCCCTTCCAATTTTGTTGTTGAATGTTGATGGAAAACTTACTTGACTTTTCCTTAACCCTAAACCCGAGTTTCAGTCAAAACCGTTCCTGTTTGAAATTTACCTTTCAGGGTTTGAATATGGGTTATTTATTGTTCAAATAATGTTTATTGTAATTCAATTCGGGAAATTACATATTGTCCAAAAACCCTAAATATTGATACCCATTGAAATCGGGAATATCGAAATTGCTTGAAACCAACTCGAAACACATCTAAATTGCCTAAAACCCGGAAAACCAAACCCGAGACCCACTTTTCATTGGGGGGCCGAGAGCCTCATGTTGGGGTTTGTAGAATTTTTCGTCGTTTTGTATTCTTAGATGTTGTTTGATCGTTATTTGGTTAATTATTGATTGCTAGATGTAATTCTAATTGTAGGTATTTTTGGATCGTACGCTTGATCGCTCTAACGGTTTTAGGAGCGAAATCTTCTTTTACAAAGGTGAGAATAGTTAGGACTTAAATTAACTTTAGAAAGCGAATAAGTATAATGATTCATAGGATTGGAAGCTAAGATTAAGATTTGAATCTAAGATAGAGGAAAGTGAGCTAGTGACCTTAGGCTTAGGAGCTAGTTCTTTGAGTGAGAACTTAGGAGTTTCTCGAGGAAAACATTGAACCTGAGAAAGTTCTAAGTTAGAATCGTTCCGGAGATTAGTAATGGATCATTGGAAGTTAAAGGATCCAAACTTTTTGATAGAATGTTTAAAGGAACTTGAAAATAGAACCTTGGATTTTATTTGGAAGTTTAGGACCCTTAAAAGAGTAGATTACTTATTTAAGATACGATCTTACTTTTATTTAATGTATCAGGAGTTCGATTTACTTATTGTTCTTCCGAAATTCCTATTTATTTACTTTATGCATAAGGACATCTTTGATCCATTTACTTTATGCATTTTACTTTATGCCCTTTACTTTATACTTGTTCGACTACTTTAACATTTATATTTACTTTTATTTACTTTTGCAAGCATATGCATAACATCTTGCATCATTGAAATGAAAGGAAAGGAAAGTGAGAAACACAAAAGGTGAATGTGGATCCGACGGGAGTCCCCATTACCTTCATGCATAAAAGGTGAATGTGGATCCGACAGAAGTCCCCATTACCTTCATGCATATGTCTTCATTACCTTCATGCATATTATTGGTGGAATTATATCATGGAGAAAGAATTGTATATTTCATTATGGAAAGTAAGACAACAAGGAGAATTGAGATGTTATATTTATGTAAAGTTTATTTACTTTTCTTATTTATGTTATAACAAGTTAATGGATGAGAATTAGACTACGTGTGCTAAGTAATATCCTCCTTTGGAGATTATATAATGGAATTACCTAGATTTTGGAGAACTTAGGATTGATTGTGTCAGGTAAATTGGACACAAATGGAAATATGGGTTTGAGGTCTAACTTTACTTTTTATTCTTATTATTCTCACTGCGCTTAAGTTGTTAGCTCATGATATTATAAAAATTTCAGGTAATGCCCTGACTAGAGGTCGTGGGAGAGGAGATGGTGCTGCATGATCAAGGGATGATGATCTCGAGATGGACTAGGCGTTATGTAAAAGTCCATGGACTGAGTTTGTGAATTTTACCCATTTTGGGATTTGTACAATTGTATATAGCTCTTAAGAGCTTTTGTCTTTACTTTTATGATTTTAAATCATTTTGAACTCCTGGATAAGAACTTAATGTTCCTTGTGTATTTTAGATTTTGAAATTAAGATGTAAACAAGTTTTGGCTAGCCAATTTTTAAACATAACCACACCATTTTTCTTAAAATATAAAGACTTCCGCTGTGTATTTCTAATTTTAATTATTTAAAAGTGACGGGTCGTCACAATTGGTATCAGAGCCTTAGGGTTCTGTAGACTACATGTGATGCATGTTTGTTTTCATGTTTTGTTTTAAGTCCATTATCAAGTCATCATCTGAGATCAGCAGCACCATGTATGCCTATAACTTCTATTCTCATGCTTTATTTCTTTGATTTTGAAAGAGTTATGAGAATATTGTTAGAAGTTAATGATGTTTGTGATATTTCACATCCTTGTAAAACTACTATGTAGTTATGTTTATTTGACCCATTTTGAGATTTGGGTAAGGGTGTCGAGAAGGTGAATGACCCCGTGCAGTTTTGGAGGTTATATACCTCGTTAAGAGTATTGACATAATGTCAAGGTAAAGGAGATTAGATACTCCGAGAGATCAATCGTTTGATCCTTAAAGTTGATTAAAGTGTTATTGTCACACAATTGCTAAATAGTGGTCTTAGTAGATGTGTGTGGACATTTATGTGTAGAAAGGGGACATGTTTGTCTGGAGCCCTGTATTAAGAGATGAAACACCTGTTTGAGGTGAGAAATTGTTGAAAAGAAATCGGTCTGCCTCGGGTCCAGTAACCTAGACTTAACTCAATGGACAAGTTCCTGGATTGAGTTGAGAAAGTTGAATTAGAGTAAGTTGTAAATGCTTATGGTAGTATTGTGCTAAAAGGAAAATGTGTTGCCACTCAAAAGAGGAAGTAAAGACTTTACGTGATAAGTCTCAACGAGGACCATTAACGACAATGTTAATTGGTGATTGGCCTAGTTTGGTCGCTATTACACTATGGAGTTTCAATCTGAAATTGGATTATACTCGAGGTCGAGTAATGAAGATCCATATTCAGTAAATTGTCAAGATCGACTAACACTAAGTTGAGTGTTGCTATTCGATTGAAGTATAGAAGGAAGTTGATGGACCGTGGTATCAGTAACTTCTATAAGGCAATGAGATGGTTTGGTGAATTTCAATTCACATGGTGTTTGACCATCTAATTAGATGGTGAACTTTGAGAAACTTGTAGGTCGTAGTTTGGACCTACTGAGTCTTTTCAAGATAGACTCTAGAGTGAATCCTATGTTGGAAGGATAGAATGTTATTGGACTAAGGTGTTTGACAGACACCAGTTTTGCTTTGTAAGAAAGGAAATGATCTCTGAAGTCGAGTTCATTCAAGATTGAATAAGAAAGCTTAAGAGTTATCCTTATCTTGGATTTCGCATATTATGAAAGGAAAAGAAAACTAGCTACTACAGACCAATTTCCTCTCAGGAGCAGAAGACAAAAGATGACGATGCCAGTCAAGGGACACCGCAGAAGCAACAACAGCAGCAACAACAACATCAACATCAACAACAGCAGCAGCAACAACAGCAGCAGGTTCGAGGTGGAGCTCAACATGGACAGCCAAAAGTACAAGGATAGGATCATCCTTACTACAATAGTTGTGCTCGTTTCCATTTAGAAAATGCACACTTCCATCAAGATGCTATGTTGTGATCAACTTGGAAACACGCCACTTTTATAGAGCGTATAAGATACAACCATCACAGCATAGTAGCAAGGTCAGGATTATCAGGAAAAGCTGCCAGTATGGTAGTGATTTACACTTTGTTATTTTCAGGCCGTTTGGCTTTTATTCTGTTTAATTCTGGAGCTAATCACTCTTTTATTTTATCTCGTTATGTTGAGTTTACTTTTCGGGGACGAAAAGCCCTTTTTAGGAGGGTTGACTGTAACGTCCCGTTAATTTATGATAAAAAAAAATTTATTTATTTTATTTTAATTTCAATAATTAAAGTTTATTTATTAATCGGTAAATTAGAATTTAGTAGTTTATTTCGATTTAAGTCATTTTAATGGCTTTATTAGTTTAAATAAGTTATGGTGGTATTAACACTACAAAAAAACTGTCAAAATGCGACCAGGAATTTGCGACCAAAAAAAGTGGTAGTTTTTTGGTGACCACCTGGTCACTTTTTTTGAAGGTTGACTCTAAGTGACCATCTGGTCACCTTTTTTGCGACCAGATTGCGACCAAAAGTAGAAGTAGTCATAAAAAATGGCGCGAAAGAAGCTACCAATTGGTCACCTACAAAAACGACCAGATGGTCACATTTTTGTGACTAAAATATGACTTGGTAGCAAAATATGGCGCGTAATTTTGGAGGGAAAAAAGCTACCAAGTGGTCACAATTAAAAGTGACTAACTGGTCGCAATTTTTGTGACCTTTATTGAGCAGTGTTAGCTTAAAATTGGAGGGAAGAAAGCTACCAAGTGGTCACAAATTAAAGTGACTAAATGGTCGCAATTTTGGTGACCTTTATTGATCAGTGGTAGCTTATAAATTTGGCGGGAATTAAGCTACCACATGGTCACATTCAGAAGTGACCAGATGGTCGCAAATTCTATGATTTTATGTGACCAGTAATTTATAAATAATTTGGTGGGATAAAAGCTACCAAGTGGTCACCAAAAAAAGTGACCATGTGGTCGTAAATTCTGACTTGATGTGACCCGGGGCAGTGAGGAAAATGGCGGGAAATTTTGGCGGGAAACTGCGACCAGATGGTAGCAAAAATACTACCATCTGGTCGCAAATGGGCAGAGGAGTCCATTATAAAAAAACCCCTCCACCCATTGTTTGATAGCATTAAGAAAAAAAATGAAAGAGTGGATGTATGTTCGTTTGATAGACGGGTATTTGAACGATGAGTTCGTGGCCGGGGTTGAACAGTTTGTTGAGTTTTGCATGACAACTGTCTATTATGAAAAGTATGGTGGAAAGCTACATTGCCTGTGCAGGAAATGCGACAATAGGAGAATCATACCGGTTACAGAGTTGAAGGTGCATCTTTATAGTCGAGGGTTTGTGCAGAATTATTATCACTGGGTCTTTCAGAGGGAAACACAGAAAATGTTCGACGCTGCATTACAGGAATCGAGACGATACGAAGGTAGCAGCTCGAATGTAGAGGTTGTTGACGAAGAACGAAATGATGAACAACAGTATAGTCAGATGCAGCAAATGATACTTGATGGTGCGGGGTACGGGGGCAATGAAAATTTCCGTGAAAGTTTAAACATAGACCAAGATGAACGGGTTGTAGAAGAGAAAATGAATCCGGATGCACGTAAGATGCACGAGATGCTAAAGACAGCCAGCCGACCATTGTACGATGGGTGTGAGGTAAGTCAACTTGCTACTGCTACAGAACTTTTAAATATAAAGGCGCAGTACAACATACTTGGTAGAGGATTCGATGCGATTGCATCGTGGTTTCGTCGATGCGCTCCAGAAGAAAATAATATGCCCCACAGTTTGTACGACACGAAAAAGTTAGAGGAGAGACTTGGATTACCCGTGGAGAAAATAGATTCGTGTCAAAACGGATGCATGATTTACTGGGATGTGGATGAGGACCTGCATCATTGCAAATTCTGTTTTCTTCCAAGATACAAATAAGGGACACGCAGCTTGATTCCGAACGCCCGCATGTTCTATTTACCGTTGACCCCACATCTGCAACGGTTGTATGCATCGGATGTGACAGCCTCGCACATGAGATGGCATCACGAGCATTCACAGGATGAAGGTGTTATGAGACATCCCTCAGATGCTGCGGCATGGAAGCATTTAAATAATTGTCATCCGGATTTTGCACAAGATCCGAGAAACGTAAGATTGGGCTTATGCATGGATGGCTTTAACCTGTTCGGGGCATCCAAGGGCACAATATTCAGTTGGGCCATCATGGTAACCCCGTATAACTTGCCTCCCTCGATGTGCATGCGAGACCCGGTGATTTTTCTAACGTTGATCGTACCTAGGCCGAAAAGTCCAAAACGGAACCGGATGTGTATTTGCAACCACTTATTGCATAGTTGAAAAGGTTGTGGGTCGACGGTGTTATGACGTCACGACATTTCAAGAAACAAAATTTCTTAATGCGTGCGCGTTAATCCGGACGATCGGTGACTTCCCTGCGTATTCAATGTTGTCAGGTATGTTGATCTTTAATTGCTTTCATATACATTTTTGAGTCTGTGTTTTAGCTTTTGTTATTGCTTTCCTTAGTCGGTGTATTTAATTGTGTGAACCTTAATCTCCTCCTCTTTAAAGGATGGAGTACAGCGGGGACATACGCATGTCCACATTGCATGCTAAACACAGATGCATTTTATCTCAGAAACGGTCGGAAAACTTGTTGGTTTGATTGTCACAGTCGATTTTTGACATTGAATCACACTTTCCGTTCAAACGGCAGTGACTGGAAGAAGGGTCGACGAGTAAGAAAACAAACCCCCCCGACCATGTATAGTGGAAGACAGATTCTACACGATATAGATGCTATAGGTATGCAGAAGATTACAGTGGAAGGTGCAGAGAGTGCAAACAATGCGGCTGGGAAAAACACGGATTGGAAGAAACGGAGTATTTTTTGGGATCTACCGTATTGGGAAGATCTACTAATTAGACACAATCTTGATGTAATGCATATCGAGAAGAATTTCTTCGACAACATTTTCAATACGATTTTGAACGTTCCGGGAAAAATGAAGGACAATCTGAAGGCACGTTATGATATACGGGAGATATGTCACCGTCCTGAGTTGGAGCCTGACGACAATGATAATTAAGCAAAAGCAAAGTACATGTTGACGACGGATGAAAAGAAAACATTATTTGAGTGGATCAAATCCATCAAATTCCCGGACGGATACGTTTCAAATTTGAGTCAGTGTATAGACAGTCAAAAACATATCATGTTCGGGATGAAAAGCCACGACTGTCATATATTCATGCAACGATTGATGTCCGTCGCGTTCAGGCTGTTCCTAGAGAATAGACATTGGGAGCCGCTTGCCCAGTTGAGTGTTTTTTTCAGGGACTTGACATGTACAGAGCTGACGGAAGCTACTGTCACTTCAATGAGTTCAGAGATCGTCGTTATTATTTGTAAGTTGGAGCGAATGTTCCCACTTAGCTTTTTTGACTCCATGGAGCATCTTCCAGTGCATCTTCCATACGAGGCATTCTTAGGGGGTCCGGTACATTACTGCTGGATGTACCCATTTGAAAGGTAAGCACAATTATTTTTTAATGTACACGAATAAATTAGTACAGTGATCGAATGTAAATTATGTTTTGTACCCACAGGTACTTACGTCGGTTGAAAAAGATGGTTGGAAATAGATAGCGAGTAGAAGGATCTATCTGTAGTACGTACCTGACGCAAGAAACTACCACATTTTGTTCATACTACTTTGATCAACACATTGTAGAGCAGTTTCGACCAGCGAAACGAAACATTGTCAAAAATTTACTTGAAGGTGTTGATATAAACGACTTGCCGATTTTTACGGAACCTGGCATGACAGTTGGAAGATCAGTGCATAGGCCGTTGACCGATTATGAGTATCACGTAATGCAGACATACGTGTTATGCAACTGCGCAGAGATCGAGCCTTACATAGAGTGAGTTTGTAACTTAATATTATTTCATCGCATAAACAAACTATTTGCTAACTATTTTTGTAACATACAGATTATTTCTAAACGTATACGTTCGAATGACACGAGTTGGTCTTACAGACGCCGAGGAGGGGTCAATAATCGACAAAGAGTTTCGTTCTTGGTTCAGTGCATACGTGAGTTATTTTAAATTGTCAAAAAAACCGTGGCATTTTGTTGAAAAAATTACTATCATCCTAACATTACTATATGTGAACAATGACACAGGTTGACTCCCCTACATTACCGATGGATGATCCTCGCATCATTTCTTTGGCAAAGGGACCTGGACGGATAGCAAGGTCGTATGGTGGATACGTCGGTAACGGTTACAGATTTCAAACGAAGGCGCATTCAGTAAACAGGGCAACAAACAACAATGGTGTTTGCATAAAAGGTCACGTGTTCGGCACAAACGAAGACGATTACTTCAGAGTAATCGATGAGATTCTTGAGACTCAATACGCAAGTCCGACGCCAAAACGCATTGTTCTGTTCAACTGCACTTGGTTCGAGATAACCAGACGAGGCGGAGTCCGTAAGATTGATCATTTACAAATTGTTGAGGTAAACAAATCTAAGCATATGCGCACCGCTGATAGGTTTGTTCTGGCTTCATAGTTGATTCAAGTTTATTACCTGAACTATTCGATTAATAGACGAGATCTGACAGATTGGTTAGTTGTTTGTAAAGTTAAACCACGCCAGGTAGAAGAAAACTTGTCCGAGAAAGACGACCATGCGGAGGAAGCTGTTGCTTTTCAAGAAGATGAGATAAGATGTCGTGCAATCTACGATGGTTAGAATGCAAGTATTGTTCGTCCTTTGAACGATGGAACGATAACATTGCATGATGATGATGATACAAATGCTTCCACTTCTCACGCACGTGACATTGATGCTGAATTTATTCGAGACGATGAATCCGATGAAGAAACAGAAGAAGAAGAAGAAGAAGAAGAAGACGACTTTATGTGACGGACTTCTTGGAGACGATGATGAATGAGACATTTCGTTAACTTGATTATTCAATGTGTATATATGTTTATTAAAACTATTTCTTTAATGAATGATTAAAATATATATATATATATATATATATATATATATATATATATATTAATATTTGCGACCACATGGTCAAATATTTGGACAGAATCATCATCATCTTCATCTTCAATATGCTCAGTCTAACTCTGTTTCGGTTACTTCATGACCGTAAAATTTTTTCATTATTAAAGTGACACGTGTCATTCATTGAAGGGATGACTTTCAATAATTTCTCCTAACCGTTAATTTTTGGTATCAATCTCATATTTTTGTTTTTTGGGGTAGTATCAAGTTAGGGTTCTAATTGCTCACACGAGTAGTATAACAGAATTAAACAAAAATTAAAGGTGGTACGTTGTTGCAACAATTTAAGAAGTTTAAGGTTTATTTTGATACAATTGAAAGATCAGGGTTTAAATTGATACTACCCCAAAATGTTAGGGTTTTATTTGATTTTTCCCCTTATTTTTATGATTTTTTGTATTTTTCACATTAAAAACAATATTCTTTTTTTACTTCGAGAAGACAAAGAAAAACTAAGAATAAAATACTATAATAATCACACAACAATAACTCTATTTGGTAAATAATAGTAACTTAAATGTGCATTAATCTCATCGTTTTTAAAAGCAGTTTAAAGTAATAAAAAAAATTAAATAATTTTCTATTAAAAAATATAAAAGTTGAAGTTACTATCAAACAAGTTTAAACTAATAGAATTTACCTCAAATAACATAAATCTGTATTCTAATAACTAAAATGTCAAAGTTTTTGAAAATTACTCAAATACTATAATTATAGTTCAATAAATTAATGAATTATAGTTCAATAAATAATAGAACTATTTTTCATGAGTATTTTTAATGAATTTGTTTTTTTTTTTTTCCTTTTGCTTTTTAAGTTTAAGTTTGATAATTTATCGAACAATTTGATTATTTTTTAGGGCAAAATGCAAAAAACACCCCTAACACACCCCATGTAGTTTGAAAATGAATATTTATGCCCCTGTAGTTTCAAAAATATGCAAATTGACCCCTCCCCTCTACGCCGTTGATTTTCTTTTAGTCATAACTTTTTCGTTTGAACTTTGATTTAAATTATTCAAGATATTATAGAGGTATATATATTCATTTTTAAACTATAGGGGGTGTGTTTGTCTTTGACCAAAACCACACGAGTGTTTTTTGTATTTACCCTATTTTTAATTATTATTTTCAATGAATTTATTAGTTTTATATTCTTTTAGTTCAATAAATTATTAAACTATAATTATACTATTTGAGTAATTTTTGAAAAATCTGACATTTCAGTAATTATTATGTAAAAATATGTTATTTCTTAATAATGTATCATAAAAACATTAGTCCCAAAGAAATCGATTTTATTAGAATTATTTTTGAAAAAACATTGCTGGGAGAAAGTGGAAAAGATTGGCACGTGATAAGGTGAATTCAGATATTTATTTTCATTCTTTAAAATAAAGAAATCGATTTTCATAGAATCATTTTTGCCCTAAAAATCAAAATCAGCAGCGTTAAATAGAAACCATTGGCCATTATTTTAGTAAAAACCCTAACTCCAGCCATCAAATAAATTCTTCCTTCTCTCTCAACGACTTTCATGACGGGAAGAACTGACGCGCCTATCTACCTTCTTTGTTGTGATCATAGTAAGAAAGAAAATTTATGGTACGTGATCGAGGAAAACGAGAAGAGCTATAATTATGAACAAAAGGAATATATTTTGGCAAATGAAGAGAGAATTTCGAATATGAAATTGACAGATGAAGGATGCATTAAAACAATCCATGAACGTGAAACTGATAGGATTCGACCTCTTCGTCTTCCCGCTTTCTCAGACCCTCGCGTTTGTCCCGGTAGTCTCGCTGTCTCCAATTCCCATATTTACGTACTGGACGCTAGGGACAAACTCAGATTCTACGACTACTCTAGCCAGAATAATAATACTTGGGAAGATGGCCCTTACTCTCGACATGAGAATTTTACTTTACTCAACAATGGTTCTATTTACTCAAGGAAGGTACGTTGGTTCGGATCCTCATCACCAGGTCAATTGCTGGAACCAAAACCACATTTAAGTTGTTCTGATTGGAGTAGATTTTCTGAAATTAAACTCAATGAAATAAAAAATACTTCTTTCGATTTTGTACAATTGTTAGCTATTACTGATACAAAGATTTACTGGATTCTTGATGTTGATGTTGATGTTGATATTGATATTGATATTGATATTGATGTTGATGTTTATTTTGATGATGATTATGTTGATGTTGATGTTGATGATGATGATGTTAATGTTTATAACCGCCGCTATGTGATTTATTTTGATTTACAAAAAAGGGAGTGGGAAATCTTTGACGGCAAATTCTTTCGAGGTAGTTGGAGCAAAGGTGTGGTTCTTTATGATAATTTCTTGTTTTTATGGGGGAAACTTGATTATCATGATGATGAAGAAGAATCGTTATTTGTGTATGATTTAAAACGACTTCAACGGCAACCTGACTGTGTTCCTTTCTTCGACAAGTTTGCGGAATTTTTGCCAAATTGTTCTAACAAATATGACAAACGTCCTAATTTGCTGAAAGTGTGTGATAACAAGTTTGCTGTGGTCTGGGAATCTCAGAAACAACCTTGCATGTACCAAAAGGAGGATAAAAATGAGACTAGGGTTTGTTGGAGTAAATTTATTATTCATAAAGACTACAGTAGCAGTAACAATCCGTTTTGGTATCGATTTCGAGCTGAGTTATATTCTCATGGTGTTTGTGATATTATGGGGTCCATGCTTAACATAGCAGCAGAACAAAGTATGCATCCTTATTTAATCTATCCTGTTTTCCATTGATTATTCGAAGGTTTCTTTATTTAGTTTTATCATTTTTCTAGACCATTCAAGAGAGTTGAAGGAAAAACATATACATGTTTCAGTTTTTTTTTTTTTTGCATATATATATATATATATATATATATATATATATATATATATATATATTTTACTTTTCTCTTGTTTTCTTTTCAGCTTTAAACAATTCTCAATTTTCTGCTATTCCGAAGCTAAACGGGACTAACCATAAATCATGGATTGAATCTCTCATGATAAATCTAGCCCGTATGGAAATTGACTTGGCTTTGAGGGAGGACCCTCCTCCTAAACGTCTTGACAATACAACCGTTGCTCAGATGAATTTTTATCGAGAGTGGAAGTATTCAAACCAATGTTGTCTGAAAATTATAAGTTATCAAATGGAAGATTCTATCCGTGATAGCATTCCAAAATCTGGGTGCGCTAAGTCATTCCTTAAATCTATAAATAAGAAGTATAGAAATTTATCAAAGAATGAGAAGAATGAACTTCTGAGCAGCCTACATTCGATTATTTATGATGGTAAGAGTGGAATTAGAGAGCACATTGACAAGGTTGTGGCATGTTATCGGAAGATGAAGGAAATGGGAATTAAACTTGATGATGAGTACATTGTGTGGATGATTATGTACAACCTTCCGTCACAATTTGATTCGATTAGATCTCGATACAATGCTGAGAAAGAAGAATGGACTATCAAGGAGATGACTACTATTCTTGTCAAAGAGGAGGTAGACATGTACATGGCAAAGGCAAGAAAGCGCTGGCTTGGATAGACTAAGGAAAAGTAAAATTTCGCACACTAATTTATTGTCTTTTATCTTTTATCTTTTTTTTTGGAATTTATTTTCCCTTTTACTAATTTATTTTGTAGGTATTTGATTGATTGGGGGTAACCGACCGAATTATGTTTCTTATGTTAAAAAAAAATTGGAATATTGTTACTGTTTAGAGAGCCATGAAAGAACTACACCTTTCCAACACATTCTTCTGAATATCATCCTCTACGTCAAAATATTCAAATAAAACTACAAATGAATTTTTTGGGATAAATTGGAACGATTTTTTCTATATTTCATCTTCCTTTCGGGGTTGTTCATTATTGTTTGAGTGTTCATTTGAAAACCATTAGTTGGTTTAATTGTTATTGCCGAATTTCTTGATGTCTCTCATAGCTATGATCTTCATGCATTCTTGATTCATATTGCAACAATTTTTTATTTTCAAATACAGTCCCTCCCTTCCTTCGTCAATCTCCCTTCATCCTTGGAGCATAGTATGAATATTCTTCTTGTTCATATTGCAGGTATACGTTGAATCTTGGATTATATCGAGGCTGTTTTTGACGCTTTTGGAGTTGTTCGTAAAATCTGGGAATGTGTTGGAGATGTTCTTAATGTTTGCCCCCTTAACTGATCTTGTTTTGGTCTCCATGTAAGTTTCCAATGATCTTTTGTATATCATCCACTCTGTTTGCAGATTGTTGAATTCTCTCCCGACTCCATGCGTACAGCAAGATTTTCAAGGGATAAAGGTTGCGGTTGTTGTTTTGTCAAAGTGCTGCTAACTCCATTCCTGTGCGATGTGTCGTGTCCGGAAATTTGTCCGGATTTTGCGATGGAGTATATGTTATTTTTCTTTTTACATTCTTTTGATTGTGTGGGATGTTGAAAGCTAGCATATAAGTGAATAAAGTAAAGGGATTTTTTTCTTCTTGACTCTTGTTCTATAAACCTGATCGTAGAAAGGAGGCTTAAAAAAGAATAGAAAAGGCAAGCAAAAAACATACAGTGAAGGTGGGGCTTCGATTGCATCGAATTAAGGGAATGAGAAACAATTTCAGTAAGTTTTATTCAATTTCTCTTTCTTTTGTAAAGGTTGGGACTTCTCTAATTGATACTTAAGTTGAAGAGGTTGTTAATCTTTGTAATAGACTCTTATTTTAATTTGCAATTTTGGTTGTTGTTGAGAAAATTAAAGCTAAGAAAATTGGGATTATAAATTCATGGGTTCAAAATTCTGTAATGGGGTCTTTAGTTCATTTGTTTTTTGTTTATTTGTGAGTAAAAGAATGTGAGAAAATGATCCTGATTTTATATGGTGTTAATTTGTGGGCTGAAGAGGAGGGGCGAAAGGAGAATAAAAGTAAAAATAAAACGGTTTCCACGGTTCAGAAAATAGAGTAGAGTAGGTTGTGTTGTGTTGTGATGAGGTTAAATCAAAAGAAGACTAAAATTGGTTAGTCTCTGCTTTCCTTGAGAATACAAGTATTATTAAAAAGGGACGATCATTTGGATTAATAACTAAAATTCTTTATCTAATCATGGATTGAGAATTAATTAGTATTTTGTTTTTCATTAGTACTTTAATTTGATATTGCCTTTAAATTAATTATTTCACTGTCTATCTAAATTAATATTTCAAGTGATAACGAGACGTGAAATATTTATGACTCGGGTTTTACATAAAAAAAAGTTTGTTTAAAATATTCACACAAAATATTGAAGTTATATAAAATATATTGAATACAATAAAGAATTATGAATAATATACTAAACATAATAGAAATAATTACACCAATAACCACAATAAATCACCATACTCAACTTTTAATGGCTGTTTAATCTTTATTTCTAATTTATCCTATAACCACCGGTAATGGAGGAGTTTATGGTGGTTTTCAAAATATATAGGTTTACGTTTTTACCCTCTTGAATTTGATCAGCTCGTTTTAGTTAATTCTTTAATGCATATTTCCTTTTTTATTTATTTTTTAATTCCGCCTTTATTTAAGGGATTTGTTTCTACATTTATTTCAATTTTTCACGCTAATTGATTTTGTCAACTCTTATTTTTGTTAAATGGAATAAAGGGATAAGGTTGGGAAAAAAAATTGCATGAAGACTTTTTGGCTTCGCTCGACAGCTGGCAGGAGTTTAAGTTAAAAAAAAATTAAATAAATAACTCAATGCAGCAGACCGTGAGGCAGAGATCAGAAAGAAAAAAAAAAGAAAAAGAAGGGAAAAGAGAAGCAGATGCGAGAAAAGGGGCGAGAAGATTCGTCAAAATATTATATGGCTGATAATTAAATGGTTTTTCTCTTTGAATTTCAACATTTGCTCATAAGAAAGATGATAAATAGAAACTAGAAGCATGAATGTATTTGGTAAAGAAGGGATTGAAGCTAAGAAATAAAATTGAGTTTGTTTAATTCGTGAATACCATAAGCAATGAGATTGCATAATGTTGTCTTCAACTTTTCTTTTCATTTCAATAATTTATTGGGTTGGTTTAAGCTTAGCTAATGTTTTAGAGGGAGAAAGAATGAAATGGAAGGTTTATTTTATAATTTGTGTTTGTATTTACGTGGGTAGGAAATCATGGTATGGTTTATGAAAATTAAGGAAACAAATTGAGATATGAATGAGAATTTAGTGTAGGAAAGAAGCAAAGTTGTGGGATCCGAACTTGAAGAACTGAAAAATGGATACACCAATAAAAGAGAGTTCTTTGTATTGGTGAGGATGATGAAGAAGAGAAGGAAAAAGAGTTGAAGTTCTTGGTTGTGGTTAAATATGACGTGAGGGAATAAAGAAGACGGATTATTTTAGTATGGAAAGAAATGTTATTAACACAAAGGATCTAATTCTACCCATTGGTTAATAAATAAAGTTATATAATAGTTTTGCTAAATTTTAACCCATTATTTTATTGTGTTAGTAATTAATTATTAATTCGTGTTTTGTTTATTAAATTAATATTTCAGGTTATATCGGAACGTGAAAATATTTACGACTTGGGTTTTTCACTAAAAAGTTTGTGAGTGGATTATAGTTTCACATTTAAAATTTTTAGTAGTATTGAGCTTTTAGTAGTTTATAAAACATAAAAGTTTTAGAGTTTATATTATCATAAATGATTATTTATTGATATAAATATATATAGATGAAAGTTTTTAGATATTCATTATTGAATATATTTGATTTATGCCAGCTACGAAAGGTTCAATTACGATTTTACAATGGTTTGGAAATTATAATATTATTTTCAGTATTTTATTTTCAAACCACTAGAAACAGTACCCTCAATTATCAGCTTTCAGCAGGTTTTTGGGACCCACTTTAGCATACACATAGGCTTTGGGCCGTATGTTAGGGTGCTTAGCACTTTGGGGGCAGCTGCGCGCGTATGACGAGTTTCAGTATTCAGTTACTCTGCTGCATGCATGACTTCACTCTACATGCAGTATGACCAGTTAAGGGTACATTTTTAGTGTGGTTTTTAGCACTATGATATAGTATATGAACAGGTTCTATGGTATATATATTTACGTACAATTATTGATTTGGCTTCAACAACTGAATATCATGATTATTAAATTACGACTATAACCAGTTTTACGAGTTTTAGTTTTGAATATTATGATTATTATGTTTTACGAATATTAGTTTTGAATAGTTTTATGAATTTGGAAACTACTATATATATTATGTAGTTTTGAAGAAAATATTAGTTTAATAAAAATTCCACTCACTGGGCCTTTAGCTCATTTTTTTCAAATGTTTTCTACCACCAAAGTATTATATGGCTGGTAATTAAATGGTTTTTCCCTTTGAATTTCAACATTTGCTCATAAGAAAGATGATAAATAGAAACTAGAAGCATGAATTTCTTTGGCAAAGAAGGGATTGAAGCTAAGAAATAAAATTGGGTTTGCTAATTCGTGAATACCATAAGCAATGAGATTGCATAATGTTGTCTTCAACTTTTCTTTTCATTTCAATAATTTATTGGGTTGGTTTAAGCTTAGCTAAATGTTTTAGAGGGAGAAAGAATGAAATGGAAGGTTTATTTTATAATTTGTGTTGTATCTACGTGGGTAGGAAATCATGGTATGGTTTATGGAAATTAAGGAAACAAATTGAGATATGAATGAGAAGTTAGTGTAGGAAAGAAGCAAAGTTGTGGGATCCGAACTCGAAGAACTGAAAAATGGATACACCAATAAAAGTGAGTTCTTAATTTGTATTGGTGAGGATGATGGAAGAAGAGAAGGAAAAAGATTTGAAGTTCTTGGTTGTGGTTAAATCTGACGTGAGGGAATAAAGAAGACGGATTATTTTAGTAATGCTTAGTTGGAAAGAAATGTTATTAACACAAAGGATCTAAGTCTACCCATTGGTTAATAAATAAAGTTATATAATAGTTTTGCTAAATTTTAACCCATTATTTTATTGTGTTAGTAATTAATTATTAATTCGTGTTTTGTTTATTAAATTAATATTTCAGGTTATATTGGAACATGAAATTATTTACGACTTGGGTTTTTCGCTAAAAAGTTTGTGAGCCAAATAACATTAAGCAAATAAAATGGAGAGAATGGAATCATTTTTAATTTTTCTTTCTGTATATATAATAGTGTGTGAATTTTAACACAAAATGAATAAGGTCGAATAATGCATTATTCATTGTTACTTTACTCCTAGTAATGAATTACAAATATTGAAAAATAAACTAAAGTAGCTAAAACAAAGAAGAAATTCTATTTATAAAGCAAGGAACAATTTTTTAATGAACACAAAAACATGGAATATGAAATTGAGATAAAATAATTAAAAACCCGCGAAGTGGCCAAAATGGATCTTCGGAAGTAATAACGTCGAGGAGCATCCAACAATCTGAACACAAATGGAATGTTTCTTACCCAATCGGCCGTCAAAGGGCATCGAGTTCATAAATTGTAAGACTGATTCAATCCATAAAAAAAAAGATATAAAAAAAACACGTAGTTAAGCTCTGACATAAAATATTACTGATGGGTGTGTTAATATATTTGATATAAATTGAAAGTGACAATTCTTTTTATAGGGTAAAAAATGAATCTAAGATGATTTGTAAGATCAATTAAATCTTAATTAATAAAATTAAATAATATTTAAAATTTGAACTCAATCTGAATTTAATTAAACCAAATAATTGAATTTAGATTAGATTAGAATAAAATCAAATCATAATAATTAAATTAATATAATTTGGTTATATTTAAAATTTGGATTCAAACGTTGATTCAATTTAATTAAAATAATTAATTTAGATTTCGAGTTTTCAATTTCAATCTTAATTAATTCATTTTAATATAATTAAATTAGATTTATAAGTCAAATTCATTTTTAATTAAATGAAGAGGATTTATTTAGACAAAAAAAATCAAAACTTATCTATACTATATTAAAAAAACTAATAAGTTGGGGAAATATTTTTAGACTAAAATACCCTCTATATAATTAATAAATTACAAAATTAAATTAATATTTGAAATTTATGATATCAATTTCAACAAAAAAATACAAATTTTAAAAACGTAACAATTTTTTTTTAAATTAAAAACTTAACAAATTTTTTTTAAAACTATCAGTATCTTAAAAACTTAACAAAATACAAATATTTTTTTTTAAACTATCAATATATTTGATATCAAATTTAAAATTAAAAACGTAACAATTTTTTAAAAAAAATATTAGTATGTTAAAAACATAACAAAAAATACAAATGTTAAAAACGTAACAATTTTATTTGATTTAATTTAACGATAATTTATTTTATATCAAATAAATACTAACTCTCTCGTAATTATTTTTTCCTATTTGTTTAATTTAATCTTATTTTTTATATTTTCAATTAAATTTAAAAAAAAAATTAAGTCGAAAAAATACGGTGTCTACAATAATTAGTATTTATTTGATATAAAAAAAATTATCGTTAAATTAATTAATTAAATTTTATTTTAAAATATTAACAATAAAATAGTTTTAAAAACTCATTTATTTTCTTACTTTAAAATTTTTATTAAAAATTAAAAATGTAGATTAATAAATATCTTTTTATTATTTATATTTGAGGTAAATGATAGATGTAATTTGTCAATAATTTAAAATTTAGTTATTTTTTTTTATATTTAAGGTAGATGATAGATGTAATTTGTCAATAATATAGAGGGTAATTTTATCCAAAAATATTTCCCCAACTTCTTTGCTTTTTAATATAGTATAGATATAGATTAATGATATATTAGTTAGATAAAATATATTTATTTTCATTTCTTAAAATAAAGATATGGATTTTCATAGAATCATTTTTGTTATAATTATAAAAAATGAACTAAAACAAATGAAAAACAGATAGAAAACGAAATAAAAAAAGGAATACCAAACAAAGGGAATGCGAAAAAAAAACAAACGAACAAAAGAAAACTAGATTCAAACAAATTACATTAAAAATTTATAAAGGATATATTTTTTAAGGATATATAAGTTAGATTAAATATATTTCATAGAATAATTTTTGCCCTAAAAATCAAAATGTACAGCGTTAAATAGAAACCATTGGCCATTAATTTTAGTAAAAACCCTAACTCCAACCATCAATACATTCTTCCTTCTCTCTCAGTTTTCATGACGGGAAGAAGTGACGCGCCTATCTACCTTCTCTGTTATGATCATATTAAGAAACAAAATTTATGGTACGTGATCGAGGAAAAGGAGAAGAGCTACAATTATGAACAAAAGAAATATATTATGGCTGATGAAGAGAGAATTTCTAATATGAAATTGACTGATGAAGGATGGATTAAAACAATCCATGAAAGTGAAACTGATACGATTCGAGCTCTTCGTCTTCCCGCTTTCTCACACCCTCGCCGTTGTCCAGACAGTCTTGCTGTCTCCAATTCCCATATTTACGTACTGGACGGTACACACAAACTCATATTCTACGACTACTCTAGTCTTAATAATACTGCTTGGGAAGAATGCCCTTACTCTAAACATATTCATCGGAAATTTACTTTACTCAACAATGGTTCAATTTACATGAGGTTAGGTTGGTACGAAACCTTATCACCAGGTCTATTGCTGGAACCAAAACCACATTTAAGTTGCTCTGATTGGAGAAAATTTCCTGTAACTCAACTCAATGAAAAACAAAATACGGTTTTCAAGGTTGGAAAATTGTTAGCTATTACTGATACAAAGATTTACTGGATTACTGATGTTAGTGATTCTGAAAACCGATTCCCGTGCATGGTTTGCTTTGATTTACAAAAATGGAAGTGGGAACTCTTTGACAAGAAATCCTTTAGAGGTCGTTGGAGACAAGGTGTGGTTCTTTATGATAACTACTTGTTTTTATGTGGGACTCCTGATTATTATGGTAAAAAAGAATTGTTATTTGTGTACGATTTAAAACGACGTCAATGGCTACCTTACCCTCTTCCTTTCTTCGACAAGTTTGTCGAATTTTTGCCAGATTTTTCTAATAAATGTCCTAAATTGCTTAAAGTGTGTGATAACAAGTTTGCTGTGGTCGGGAAACCTCGGAAACAACCTTACAAGTTTGCTGATGCTAAGGTTTGTTGGACCAAATTTATAATTTATAAAGACTTTTGTAGCAGTGACAATCCGTTTCGATATCAATTTCGAGTTGAGTTATATTCTCATGGAGTTTGTGATATTATGGGGTCCATGCTTAAGACAGCAGCAGAACAGAGTATGCATCTTTATTTAACAAATCCTGCTCTCATGGTTTTTGTTTTGATAATTATTGTATGTGTCTTATTTTTGTATAATGATCTCTTTCATTGATTATTTTCTTTTATCATTTTTCTGAACAATTCAAGAAATACATGATTCAGTATTTATTTTACTTTTTTCTTGTTTTCTTTTCAGCTTTAAACAGTCCTCATTATTCTGCCATTTCGAAGCTAAACTGGACTAACCATAAATCATGGGTTGAATCTCTCATGATAAATCTAGCCCATATGGAGATTGACTTGGCTTTGAGGGAGGACCGTCCTCCTAAACCTTCTTACGAAGCAACCGTTGCTGAGAATAATTATTATATAGAGTGGAAGTATTCAAACCGGTGTTGTCTGAAGATTATAAGTTATCACATGGAAGATTCTATTCGTGATAGCATTCCAAAAACGAAGAGCGCTAAAGCATTTCTTAAATCTATAAATAAGAAGTATAGAAATTTCTCAAAGAATGAGAAGAATGAACTTCTCAGCACCCTACATTCCATTATTTATGACGGCAAGAGTGGAGTCGGAGAGCACATTGACAAGGTTTTGGCATGTTATCGCAAGATGAAGGAAATTGGTCTTAAACTTGATGATGATTATATTGTGTGGATAATAATGCTCAACCTTCCGTCACAATTTGATTCGGTTAGAGCTCGGTACAATGCTCTGAAAGAACAATGGTCCATCGAGGAGATGACTACTATTCTTGTCAAAGTGGAGGTAGACATGTACATGGCAGGGGCAAGAAAATACTGACTTGGATAGACTCATAAGGAAAAGTAAAATTTCGTGCACTAATGTAATTTATTCTGTCTTTTTCTATTTTTTTAATTTTTTTTTTTTTGGGTAATTTATTTTGCCTTTAACTAATGTAGTTTTAAAGAAACGCTGGCTTTTTGTTTCAGAAAGTCTAAAAAAGAAGAATTTGGTTTATAGATTGTAAGTGACTGAGAATCTGAACCACTTTCTTTTTAGCAAGTTGGAAAAACATAGCGAAAGATAAGTATTCCGTTGAAAGCCAAAGTTTTATCACTTCCCTTTTAGCAAGTTGATCAGCAACATGGTTTGAAATCCTCCTAGTATGGAGATCTGGGAAGAGAGAAATTCTTGACGAAACTTATCGGTTCGAAGCAATCAATGAATCAGTTTTGACATCGAGGGTGGTGCAAACAAACATCAATTGTTGACATCGAGGGTGGTGCAAAACATGAAAGCAAGGACATCAATTGTTGACATTTGAGCAGAACTCAATGTATAATTTCCATTCGTATGCGGATTAGGAGCAGAAGTGTCATCAGTAAGACAGAATTGGCAGAAGCATGAGAATTGGATTTAGTCTTATAGCCTGGTGGATATCCGTGAAATTTGTAACACTTGTCAATGGTATGGTGAGGAATTGAACAATGCGTGCAAACGGGACGATTCTTCTTCTGATATTGTGACTTAGAAAAAGTAGTTGGTGATTTTGATGAAGTTTTATGTGCAAAGGCCATAGCATGAGAAGGAGGAGAAAACACAGATTGTTTGACTGACCTCTGTCTTTCTTTTTATACAATAAGAGTAAATGCTTTATTGATTGAAGGAATTGGATCCATAAGTAAGATCTAAGACAAAACTTGAGAGTCAGACTCATTCAGACCCATAAAAAAGGTAAGAGTATGCTCTGATGATAATATTTGTCCATTTCCTTTAAGCCTCCACATGAACATACGCACTTAGGGAGAAATTCCAACAATCCTTGCCAAGTTGTCTTGAATTTTGTAAAATAGCTACTAACAGAGATCACCTTGTGAAATATTCATCAATTCACGCTTTAATTGGAAAATTCGAGGTCCTTTAACTTGTTGAAATCTATCCTTAACATCTTCCCAAATTCCTGAGGCCAAATCAGTATAGAGAAGACTTGCAGAGATTTCCTTAGTCATCGAGTTGAAAAGCCAAGAAACCACAAAATCATTAATTCGCATCAGAGAAGAAATAGTAGTACATTCAGTTGGACAATGGAAGAAACAGAGAGTGATAGATCTCTCTAACTTGCATTTCACCGCGACTTCATATGCTTCGATGTCGGTCGTGAACTGAGAATCTGTTTCGAAACACAATTTAGTACTAGTTAGTTAGTCTGAAGAATGACATTTGAAGCTTTTAGTTCCAAATGGAGTTGGTTTAGAGAGGTGAGGTATTCCTCAGATAAATTAAACAAAAATCTTTAATCAAAGAAGAATGAATATTTAAATGGAAACCAATACATGAGAATAAAGAAAGGCTACAAATACTAAACAACTTGGAAAATAGAAAACAATCCTAGTTATCCTATCTCTAACAGAGGAGTAGAAAACTATCACGATCGACAGACAAGAAATCGAAATCTGCAACAATGGAGCCTCTAGTAAACGAAATAGAGTTTAAGATCGAGTTTTCAAAACACAAAAACTACCTTCCTTAGCTCTATTTAGTCAATCTTAGGTGTCAATTTTGCGTAAGGCCATAGTCCATATATAAAGAACCTGACTTTCTTCGACATCTTGACCTTTCACAACGTGGAAAAGAAAGGTGAGTTGGAATTCAAAGTCAGGGTTTTCAACAAAGAATTGTCAATTTAAAATCACCGACCAATGGTAAGAAGTCAATCTCGAACCCATATTTTTTTTAATACCATTCCAATCGTTTCCCCAACCTGAGGACAAAAATAAATCTATCCAATCTTCTTAGAGTAAAGTTCTCCCTCATGTTTGACCAAGTGAACTTAGCATTAGAAAGAGGGAGGATCCAAACGTTTACAGTCCTCAAGTAAGCTATCAAAGTCCTTCATTCTTCCCCATTTGATTTTTCCGAAGAATATCGGGTAGTAGTGTTAAAATCCCCAATCAAGCACCAATTTTTTATATAAGAAACAGACATATCATTAATAAAGGAGGAGATAACAAAATAAATCACTCTAGAGAGCCAAAAGGTAACAAAAGAAGTCCTAAAACTCATATTTATATGAAACCCCAAGCATATCCAATCTCCCAATTGATCCTAAATTTTGATATCGCCTTCTTCATCAAGACTTAAAGAATCTACTTCCATACAAGTATCCTGACAGATCATTTCATGGAGCTAAAGCCAAGTAAAGAAATTCATTCTTGTGCATTTCTGAGTACTCAACATGATGACTACGGAAAATGTCCGAAAGCGGTGCAGCACGAGAATCTTCTATTCATTACATTTTGGAGATGACTATAAATGAATCTTAGAGCATTGGACATTAAATATTTCACTTGAATCATGAGAATATTGAACACATTAATCTCGTAAATGTGCATTTACCAATTATTTTTATTTATAAAAATGCCAGATACTCAGTAGCTCAACCCAGAATGTGTTTATGACTAGTTGTTTTCATAAGCATGCCTACTTGTTTATTACTTGTGTTCTTAGTCCATGATCAAGTCATATGCTGAATTGGGACTGTTATTATGCATATTTGATGTGCTATCGATTAATACTCGATGGATAGTTTACGAATAAGCTAATAGAAGAAATGCTTTAAATGTGAACTATGGGTTTATGTGAATATTGAGCAAGTTCTGTGTATAGTGATTGAGTCATATACTGCTTGGAGGCATTGTCCTATTCATGCTCGTTGAGTCGAGAATACGTTATATGATGTTTATTGAAAGAAAGCATACCAATTCCATTTCATTTCATAACACTTGATTCATGCATACATATGATCGATGTGTGGCCATGGGGTCGTAATTCGTGTAATGGTGAGTGGTTGTTGAACGTTACATGTGGCGGTGATGTTGTGTAACTCTGAGGGGCTGTGTGGTGGATGGCCCGGATGCTAGTGGTTATTATGATAACCTGGGAGTTGATAGAGCTACGGCTCAAATGTTGTTTTGCAATATGAATTGGGCATAGTGAGACGTTGGGTTTTGTGACTGTGATGTGATATGGGCCGTAGTCAGACACCAGGTTTGTGACGGTAAAGTTTATGGACTAAGAAGAAATGGTAAATATGATACGTGAAATATGTTATTGGCTTAATGAAAGTTTGGGTTTGAAAGGCTTATGGTTTGATTATAATTATCCATGCACGTTGCATTACTCGTTATTTGCATTCCTAAGCATATCATTCTATTTGTGCATTATATTATGAACATTCCGCATCACCGTTCATATTCTTTTGTTTTCACTGAGTGTCATACTCAAACGTGCTACAAAACACCTTTCATGTATCGCTAGGGGACGAGGACGCGGAGCGACAGGTGGTGGTTGTTGAGGCTCGGGATGGAGACTTTGGAAGGGCCATCAGACACACAAGTGACGTCTACGGGTCGTGGACTTTTGTTGTTTCCGGAGTTTGGATTTAAACACTTTTTTTCGTGTAAATATTTTTAGAAGACTTATGTTTTGTAATAACTCCACCACGGTGTACCGCGACCTCTTTATCACGAATTTTATGACATGCACTACATGTTTGACAACTCTGAACTTTTTATAATAGTATAAAACGGTCGACGAGCCGAGTTTTTCCCTTTCTGAACTGAGCAGGTTTACATAACATTACGTACATTTCATGTCTGATTTTCCAATGTCTTGTGCTAGAGTTAATTAAACTAGGTTCTGTCCTTGCTTCCGGTTGCGTATTCGCCTCCTAAGCTTTTATAATAAGTTGGGTTGTCACAATGGGCAACCATATGAGCTCCTCCAACACATGTGTGTTTTTTAAGGAGAAATTATCTTGATACTTAAAAACGATCAATAGTAAAAATTAGATCAACGTCCACCTCTTTCTTTATTTTCTTGACATTTTATATCATAAAATGCTAATATTCTTGACATTTTTTAAAAAATGGTCAAGAATTAAAAATATTGCCATTGGTGCGTGTCTCGTCTCAAGAGTATAGAGTGGTCGGTGGAGAGTTGTGACATATATGTAATGTACATAAGTGATGAAATGATCAACATACACCCTCTTTCATCGTGGGTATTTTTCTAAATGTATAGTTCTGTATTATACGTAATATACGTATTTGTGTGTTTTTTTCAGTCCGCTATGTTGTTTTACTAAATGAACATGCTAAAATATATGCAATATACAAAAATGATGATGGGTTGATGTACATACCTCTTTCTTTTATGTTATGTTTTTTTTCTATCTGTACATTTTGTAATATATATAATACATATTTCTTTTTCTTTGTTTGCTTATTAAGTATATTTTGTATATTAAGTGTTGTTTAATTAGCACGCTTTGTTTTTCATTTTGCAGATTAAATGACATGTATATTACGTTTAATACATATACATATTTTTTCTCAAATACACTTACAAAACAAAGGACGATGTACCAAATATACCAGGAGATCAAACATTTGACCCAAATATATTGAAAAACATTGATACTTAGAGGAATCTATAAAATTGGATTAAAAACGAAATATTTTGTTTAAAATATTCACACAAGATATTGAAAATATACAAAATATACCGAATACAACAAAAAAAAACTATGAACATTAATATACTAAACATACTAAAATTGGGAAATAAAAAAATGCATTTGGAAAGAAAAAATGTCAGAAGTGTCAGACATACGTAATATACAAAACAGTCAGAATATCAAAATTGTCAGGCTATACTCGATCTACGGAAATGACACTTTTGGTCTATTTAAAAATTGAATAGAAAAAATGGCTAAATACTCTAACTTTCCAAGATGGGGATTTCTAAAAAATGGCTAGTTTGAATTTTCTCCCGTTTCTTATTTATTTATTATAACTATTTTTATAAAATTATTTTGATATTGTTTTTATACTTCTTATTATGAATTTGTAAGATAAATTAAATAATTATGACTAGGAGGTTAGGATGATTTTTAAATTTAATATTAAGTTTTTAATTTTTATTTTTTTTGGTTATTTATGAGATGTAAAAATTTATTCTTTGTTTTATATAACAACTTTCATAATAAATAAAAAAAATATTTGTAATTTTCCTTCAATATAATTTGATCACAAAAAAATTATAAAACTAAATTAAATAAATTACTCATGAGCATAGAAATGTTAGAATTTAAATTGAATAAATTTTATACATTATGATATTGTTGCCTCACCATCATCAATTGGGACGAGTTGGTTCAGCTCAAACATTATTAGACCTAGGCTCGGCTTAGCCTCGAGCCTTTAGTAATCACTACAAAAAAACTATCAATTTGCGACCACGCAATTGCTACCAAATGGTCGTTTTTTTGCCTATAATGCGACCAAAAAAGCGACAAAATAAGTGGTGGCCAAAAAGCTGGTCGGTCCAGAATTTGTGCGACTGGATAGTCACAAATATATGACCACAAATTTTTGGTCGCAAAAAGTCAACCTTTTGAAAATACGACCAGATGGTCACCTTAAAAGTGACCATATGGTCGTAATTTATCTTCAAGATAAATCACCAATTGGTCACATAAAAAAGTGACCAAATGGTCGTATTTTATGTGACCAAATGGTCACTTTTAGACTCAGTTAAAATACGACCAGATGGTCGCCTAAAAAGTGACCATCTGGTCGTAATTTATATGAAAGATAAGTGACCAATTGGTCACATACAAAAGTGACCAAATGGTCGTATGTTATGTGACCAAATGGTCACTTTTAGACTCAGTAAAAATACGACCAGATGGTCGCTTTAAAAGTGACCATATGGTCGCATATAAGAATTTTTTTTTAAAATTTAAATTTCAATAATTAGTTAATTAATTATTAATTATTAATTATTTATTTAATTAATATTAAAATTTAATACAAAAAATTGGAATTAAAATAAAAAATATATATATCAAATATTCAAAAAACGTTTTATACAGTCGAAAGAATCCTAGAACTACTGCGGAGGGGCGGGGGGGGGGGAGGAGGCGTCGATGATGAAGGGCCGCCTCCTAGAGATCTGAAGTACGCGGCCAAAGCGGATGCGACCTGGGCCTCGACTCGTGCCTGCATGTCGGCCTCAATCGCAGTGACTCGAGTAACGAAGTCCTCGCGCATAGCCTCCATGTCCGCGCGCAGCTGCTGCTCAACCGGAGAAGGGCCGGAGCTAGTGCTCGCTCCGCTCCGCTAAGGCCGGGGCATCTGCCTAAAGGCGTCGCCCGTACAAGCATCAGGCCGAACCCTTCCAGCAACCTCCAAGAACGCCTCTCTACGGTCCTCCTGAGTCGGTTGCGAGTCTGGTGTGGGCAACCGCTGAGTCAAGGACTCCGTGAAACGTTCCTAAACATTTAAAATTCAGAAAATAAAATGGTTAATATATAAGGTAGGAAAAATTTTAAAGAAAAAATAATAATTGAAAAAATTATTAAATACCTGAACTGCTTTCGCCTTATCGTCGACGAACATCCCGTCCTTCTTCGTGTGAAGAACGCTGTGCAGCTCATTGGGCGGGACGGGGTGCCCGTGCTTCGCTTCCTAAAAAATTAAAGAGTGAAGAATAAAACATAATAAATTAATAACTAATTGAAAAAAGAAAACGAGAAAAAAGTACGTAAGTAAGAAAACGACGAAAAAAAAAACATACCAATCGACGATGGTGATCGTCGTGTGTCCGCGCCCCCGCTGTGTGTTTAGTGGGATTCTTCGCGCGGTTGGCCTTATTCCTGCTTGACACTGCCTTGCCCTTAGGAGTGCTCAAGCTCGCGAGAAGCCGCGCGTGGTCCTCCGGGCTCATCCACACGAGGCGGTTTGCTGCTTGCTTTCTGCGCGCCCGGTACATGAGGTCCTTGAATCGATCCCGGACGTGACTATCCCATAGGGGGAACAATCTACCGTCGGTGATATCGGGATCGATAACAGGAAACTTGCCCTGAAAAAAATGAAATAAAAAATTGTTAAAGTAATAAATTTATTTCCAGAAATTTCAAAATTAATTGATTATGAAAATAAATGATGTTTTTTACCTTCCAATTGTCGTACATCCGACGTTTCTCCGTCGTCGGAATCTTCTGCCAGCGAAGGTCGCTGGGTAGAGGCATGCTCTAGAGGACCTCGCGAAACCGTTTTGAAACGGTTGTATGCGGTTGTACTCTGCAAAATCATAAAAAATTATTGTGCTATTAGAATCTATTAGTTAACAGGAAAAAAAAACACTTTGAAAAATAGTAAACAAAATTACTTACGTATCCCCTTCAATCCGAAGGGTAGTCCTATGCCCGAGATGGTCTGCGTGCATGAAGTGGAGGGGCCAGCTGGATCCGACCCTGATGCAGACCCGGACGCAGACCCGGACGCATACCCTGATGCAGACCCTGATGCTAAGCCAGGAGTCGTGGCCAGGGAGTCCTGCAACAGTCGTGGTGTCGCAGGGTCGGTCTCCGAGACTGCATCATCGAGCGTGGCAGCAAGTCCCGTCTCGTAACTAAAGAGGATGTCCAACTCCTCTGTAGTCGTCCTTGATCCGGGCGCAGGGCGTGGCGCGTCTGGAGACCCCTGGTCACCTACGTCGTCAGGCTCGTCTGACTGGGGAGGACGTCGTCTGCTCGTCATAATCCTACAACGAAAATAAACTAATTTAATACTAATTACGTAAGTAAAATATTGAAATAAATTAAATTAATTAATTAATGAAATAATGTAAATAAAACTAACATAAAATAAATAAATAATTTAAAATAAACTAATCAAATTAATTTGAATTAAAGTAAATTAAAATTAGTTCAATTAATCTAATTTTAATTTACTTTAATTCAAATTAATTGATTAGTTTATTTTAGTTTTAATTAATTAATCTTAAGTTTAATTGAATTAATTTTAGTTTCAATTAATCTAATTTTAATTTACTTTAATTCAAATTAATTGATTAGTTTATTTTAGTTTTAATTAATTAATCTTAAGTTTAATTGAATTAATTTTAGTTTCAATTAATCTAATTTTAATTTACTTTAATTCAAATTAAATGATTAGTTTATTTTAGTTTTAATTAATTAATCTTAAGTTTAATTGAATTAATTTTAGTTCAATTAATCTAATTTTAATTTACTTTAATTCAAATTAATTGATTAGTTTATTTTAGTTTTAATTAATTAATCTTAAGTTTAATTGAATTAATTTTAGTTTCAAGTAATCTAATTTTAATTTACTTTAATTCAAATTAAATGATTAGTTTATTTTAGTTTTAATTAATTAATCTTAAGTTTAATTGAATTAATTTTAGTTCAATTAATCTAATTTTAATTTACCTTAATTCAAATTAATTGATTAGTTTATTTTTGTTTCAATTAATTAATCTTAAGTTTAATTGAATTAATTTTAGTTTCAATTAATCTAATTTTAATTTACTTTAATTCAAACTAAATGATTAGTTTATTTTAGTTTTAATTAATTAATCTTAAGTTTAATTGAATTAATTTTAGTTCAATTAATCTAATTTTAATTTACTTTAATTCAAATTAATTGATTAGTTTATTTTAGTTTTAATTAATTAATCTTAAGTTTAATTGAATTAATTTTAGTTTCAAGTAATCTAATTTTAATTTACTTTAATTCAAATTAAATGATTAGTTTATTTTAGTTTTAATTAATTAATCTTAAGTTTAATTGAATTAATTTTAGTTCAATTAATCTAATTTTAATTTACTTTTATTCAAATTAATTGATTAGTTTATTTTAGTTTTAATTAATTAATCTTAAGTTTAATTGAATTAATTTTAGTTTCAATTAATCTAATTTTAATTTACTTTATTTCAAATTAAAAGATTAGTTTATTTTAGTTTTAATTAATTAATCTTAAGTTTAATTGAATTAATTTTAGTTCAATTAATCTAATTTTAATTTACTTTTATTCAAATTAATTGATTATTTTATTTTAGTTTTAATTAATTAATCTTAAGTTTAATTCAATTAATTTTAGTTTCAATTAATCTAATTTTAATTTACTTTATTTCAAATTAAATGATTAGTTTATTTTAGTTTTAATTAATTAATCTTAAGTTTAATTGAATTAATTTTAGTTCAATTAATTTAATTTTAATTTACTTTTATTCAAATTAATTGATTAGTTTATGTTAGTTTTAATTAATTAATCTTAAGTTTAATTCAATTAATTTTAGTTTCAATTAATCTAATTTTAATTTACTTTATTTCAAATTAAATGATTAGTTTATTTTAGTTTTAATTAATTGAATTAAACTTAACATTAAATAATTGAATTAAACTTAACATTAATTAATTGAAACTAAAATTAATTGAATTAAACTAAATTAAGTAATGAAGAATTAAAATAAATTAGATTAATTGAACTAAAATTAATTAAAGTAAACTAAGTAATAAAGATTTCAACTATTAGATTACCCTAAACTAAAATTAATTAAATTTAACTAACATTAATTAAATTTAATTACTAACATTAATTAATTAAAACTAAACTTAACTAAACAAATTAATTAAATTAAACTAAATTAAAATTTGATTGATTTGAACTAAAATGTTTCATCAATTAATTAAAGTAAAGTAAACGGAATTAGATTGATTAACCTTAAGTAAACTAAGTACTTAATTAAACTAAATTACATTAATTAAAATAAAATTTATGAAATTAACAACATTAAACTAAACTAATTAAATCTAAACTAAAACTTAAACTAAAACTAACTAAAAATAACTTAAAACGGATACGAAACTAACCTCGTTATAGAAACCGGGATTGGAGGTTTAGGGTGTTTAGGTTTAGAGTAGGGTAGGAACGGGGAAAAAAGAACGGGGAACAGAATGGGGGAAAGAGAGAAAAGAAAGAAAAGGGAGAAAGAAAAAGAGAAAGGAAGAAAAGAAACGGGGGAAAGGAAAAGGGATCTGATTTTAAATCAGATTTTGCTACCAAATGGTCGCAAATATGTAATAATGACAAGATACGAAAGGTCGCGCGTGCTGGGGAAAATGCGACCATGTGGTCGCATTTCTTGAGATATTGGCGACCATATGGTAGCATTTCTTGAGAAAGCGACCATATGGTCGGCACTCTGCCATGATGAACAACAGCTGTCATATCACAAGTCCCATCAATAATTGCGACCAGATGGTCGCAATTATGAAATCCACCGCCCAAAATTGCGACCACATGGTCGTAATCTTTAAATTCACCGCCATAAATTTCATGGAAATTTAAATTTACCGCTAATATTTGCGACCATATGGTCGCCATTTCACTTATATTTTTAAAAAAATATAATAATACTTTCTAAAAAATGCGACCATTTGGTCGCCTTTCCCTTCTTAATTACTACCATGTAGTCACCTTTTGTGTGAAATTGCGACTACATGGTCGCAAATATTAATATATATATATATATATATATTTTTTTTTAATCATTCCTTAAAAGAATTAGTTTTAATTAATTAAACACATACACACACATTTGAATAATCAAGTTAACGAAATATCTCATTCATCATCGTCTCCAAGAAGTCCGTCACATACAGTCTTCTTCTTCTTCTTCTGTTTCTTCATCAGATTCATCATCTCGAATAAATTCATCATCAATGTCACGTGCGTGAGAAGTGGAAGCATTTGTATCATCATCATCATGCAATGTTATCGTTCCATCATTCAAAGGACGAACAAGATTTTGCATTCGACCATCGCCGATTGCACGAGATCTTATCTCATCTTCTTGAAAAGCAACGACTTCCTCTGCATGGTCGTCTTTCTCGGACAAGTTTTCTTCTACCTGGCGTGGTTTAACTTTACAAACAACTAACCAATCGTCGGATCTCGCCTATTAATCGGATAGTTCAGGTAATAAACTTCAATCGCTGTGAAGCCAGGACGAACCTATCGGTGCGCGGATATGCTTAGACTTGTTTACCTCAACGATTTGTAAATGATCAATCTTACGGACTCCGCCCGGTCTGGTTGTCTCGAACCAAGTGCAGTTGAACAGAACAATGCGTTTTAGCGTCGGACTTGCGTATTGAATCTCAAGAATCTCATCGATTACTCCGAAGTAATCGTCTTCGTTTGTGCCGAACACGTGACCTTTTATGCAAACACCACCGTTGTTTGTTGCCCTTGTTCACCGAATGCGCCTCGTTTGAAATCTATAACCGGTTACTGACGTATCCACCATACGACCTTGCTATCCGTCCAGGTCCCTTTGCCAAAGAAATGATGCGAGGATCATGCACCGGTAATGTAGGGGAGTCAACCTGTGTCATTGTCCACATATAGTAATGTTAGGAAGATAGTAATTGTTTCAACATAATGCAACGGTTTTTTGACAATTTAAAATAACTCACGTATGCACTGAACCAGGAACGAAACTCTTTGTCGATTATTGACCCCTCCTCAGCGTCTGTAAGACCAACTCGTGTCATTCGAACGTATACGTTTAGAAATAATCTGTATGTTACAAAAATAGTTAGCAAATAGTTTGTAATTGTTTATGCGATGAAATAATGTTAAGTTACAAACTCACTCTATGTAAGGCTCGATCTCTGCGTAGTTGCATAACACGTATGTCTGCATTACGTGATACTCATAATCGGTCAACGGCCTACGCACTAATCTTCCAACTGTCATGCCAGGTTCCGTAAAAATCGGCAAGATCGTTCATGTCAACACCTTCAACTGTCATGCCAGGTCGAAACTGCTCTACAATGTGTTGATCAAAGTAGTATGAACAAAATGTGGTAGTCTCTTGCGTCAGATACGCACTGCAGATAGATCCTTCTACTCGTGATCTATTTCCAACCATCTTTTTCAACCGACGTAAGTACCTGTGGGTACAAAACATAATTAACATTCGATGATCACTGTACTGATTCATACGCGTACATTACAAAATAACTGTTCTTACCTTTCAAATGGGTACATCCAGCGGTAATGTACGGGACCCCTAAGAATGCCTCGTATGGAAGATGCAGTGGAAGATGCTCCATGGAGTCAAAAAAGCCAGGTGGGAATATTCGCTCCAACTTACAAATAATAACGGCGATCTCTGAACTCATTGAAGCGACAGTGGCTTCCGTCAGCTCTGTGCATGTCAAGTCCCTGAAAAAAACACTCAACTGGGCAAGCGGCTCCCAATGTCTATTCTCTAGGAACGGTCTGAACGTGACGGGCATCAATCGTTGCATGAATATATGACAGTCGTGGCTTTTCATCCTGAACATGATATGTTTTTGACTGTCTATACACCGACTCAAATTCGAAACGTATCCGTCCGGGAATTTGATGGATTTGATCCACTCAAATAATATTTTCTTTTCATCCGTTGTCAACATGTACTTTGCTTTTGCGTAATTATCATTGTCGTCAAGCTCCAACTCAGGACGATGACATATCTCCGTATATCGTAACGTGCCTTCAGATTGTCCTTCGTTTTTCTCGGAACGTTCAAAATCGTATTGAAAATGTTGTCGAAGAAATTCTTCTCGATATGCATTACATCAAGATTGTGTCTAATCAGTAGATCTTCCCAATACGGTAGATCCCAAAAAATACTCCGTTTCTTCCAACTCGTGTTTTTCCCAGCCGCATTGTTTGCACTCTCTGCACCTTCCACTGTAATCTTCTGCATCCCTATAGCATCTATACCGTGAAGAATCTGTCTTTCACTATACATGGTCGGGGGGGTTTGTTTTCTTACTCGTCGACCCTTCTTCCAGTCACTGCCGTTTGAACGGAAAGTGTGATTCAACGGCAAAAATCGACGGTGACAGTCAAACCAACAAGTTTTCCAACCGTTTCTGAGATAAAATACATCTGTGTCTAGCATGCAATGTGGACATGCGTATGTCCCCGCCGTACTCCATCCTTTAAGAGGAGGAAATTAAGGTTCACAATTAACTACACTGACTAAGGAAAGCAATAACAAAAGCTAAACACAGACTCAAAAATGTATATGAAAGCAATTAAAGATCAACATACCTGACAACATTGAATACGCAGGGAAGTCACTGATAGTCCAGATTAACGCGGCGCGCATCAAGAAATTTTGTTTCTTCGAAATGTCGTACGTCATAACACCGTCGGTCCACAACCTTTTCAACTCTGCAACAAGTGGTTGCAAATACACATCCAATTTCTGTTTTGGACTTTTCGGCCCAGGTACGATCACTGTTAGAAAAATCACTGGGTCTCGCATGCACATCGAGGGAGGCAAGTTATACGGGGTTACCATGACTGGCCAAACTGAATATTGTGCCCTGGATGCCCCGAACGGGTTGAAGCCATCCGTGCATAAGCCCAATATGACGTTTCTCGGATCTTGTGCAAAATCCGGATGATAATTATTTAAATGCTTCCATGCCGCAGCATCTGAGGGATGTCTCATAACACCTTCCTCCTGTGAATGCTCGTGATGCCATCTCATGTGCAAGGCTGTCACATCCGATGCATACAACCGTTGCAGACGTGGGGTCAGCGATAAATAGAACATGCTGGCGTTCGGAATCAGGCTGTGTTTCCCTTGTTTGTATCTTGGAAGAAAACAGAGTTTGCAATGATGCAGGTCCTCATCCACATCCCAGTAAATCATGCATCCGTTTTGACACGAATCTATTTTCTCCACGGGTAATCCAAGTCCTTCCACTAGCTTTTTCGTGTCGTACAAAGTGTGGGGCATATTATTTTCTTCTGGAGCGCATCGACGAAACCACGATGCAATCGCATCAAATCCTCTACCAGGTATGTTGTACTGCGCCTTTATATTTAAAAGTTCTGTAGCAGCAGCAAGTTGACTTACCTCACACCCATCGTACAATGGTCGGCTGGCTGTCTTTAGCATCTCGTGCATCTTTCGTGCATCCAGATTCATTTCCTCTTCTACAACCCGTTCATCTTCGTCTACGTTTAAACTTTCACGGAAATTTTCATTGCCCCCATACCCTGCACCATCAAGTATCATTTGCTGCATCTGACTATACTGTTGTTCATCATTCCGTTCTTCGTCAACAACCTCTACATTAGAGCCGCTACCTTCGTATCGTCTCGATTCCTGTAATGCAAGTCGAACATTTCCTGTGTTTCCCCCAGAAACACCCAGGTGATAATAATTCGCACAAATCCCCGACTATAAAGATGCACCTTCACATCTCAGAACTGGTATGATTCTCCTATTGTCGCATTTCTCACCGGGCAACGTAGCTTTCCACCATACTTTTCATAATAGACAGTTTGTCATGTAAAACTCAACAAACTGTTCAACCCCGGCCACGAACTCATCGTTCAAATACCCGTCTATCAAGCGAACATACATCCACTCTCTCATTTTCTTTTTTCTCAATGCTAACAAACAATAGGTGGAGGGATTTTATAATGGACTCCTCTGCTCATTTGCGACCAGATGGTAGTATTTTTGCTACCATATGGTCGCATTTTCCCGCCAAAATTTCCCGCCATTTTCCTCACTGCCCAGGGTCACATCAAGTCAGAATTTACGACCAGATGGTCACTTTTTTGGTGACCAGTTGGTAGCTTTTATCCCACCAAATTTTTTATAAATTATTGGTCACATAAAATCATATAATTTGCGACCATCCGGTCACTTCTTAATGTGACCACGTGGTAGCTTAATTCCCGCCAAAATTTTAAGCCACCACTGCTCAATAAAGGTCACAAAAATTGCGACCAGTTAGTCACTTTTAATTGTGACCACTTGGTAGCTTTTTTCCCTCCAATTTTAAGCTACCACTGGTCAATAAATGTCACAAAAATTGCGACCAGATAGTCACTTTTAATTGTGACCACTTGGTAGCTTTTTTCCCTCCAAAATTACGCGCCATTTTTTGCTACCAAGACATATTTTAGTCACAAAAGTGCGACCAGCTGGTCGTTTTTTTAAGTGACCAATTGGTTGCTTCTTTCGCGCCATAATTTCGCGCCATTTTTTATGACTACTTCTGCTTTTGGTCGCAAAAAAAGTGACCAGATGGTCACTTAAAGTCAACCTTCAAAGAAAGTGACTAGGTGGTCACCAAAAAACCACCACTTTTGTTTGGTCGCAAATTTCTGGTCGCATTTTGACAGTTTTTTTGTAGTGAATGTTCGAGCCTAATCGGCTTGGTCCAACTTAATAAATAAATGCCCATATTTCAGCTCATGAACCTGCTTGTAGGGTTAAGTTTGGGCCAGGCTCGTGGGATCGAGTCGAACTCAACCCTTCATATGACTCAATTGTTTGTATAATTATTTTAATATTTCAGAAGTAAAATATTCATTTATTTACTTTTAGCTTATCAATTAAATTTGTAATACAAATTGTAGATAAAAAGTATATATTTCTATTCATTTATAACACAAAGTTCTATTTTAAAACTAATATATTTATTTAAAAACAATTATGCGAGATTTATTTGGGCTGAACTCGAGTCGTCTCGTTGGATAAACCTAAAAGGAGGCTCGAACGGGTCGTCCCATGAGCCGGCTCATTTAGGAAAATTAGGGCTCATATCCAATCAAAACATTTAACAGGCCGAGTCGAGTTAGTCCGTCAAACATTGACTTTATAGCTGAGTTTGGATAGAGCTGGCCTTTGGAAAATTTTGATACCCACATGGAGATTTAACCCCGTGAAAGATTCTAGGGGGGGGGGAATTGAGGTTAATTCTGGAACTTGACAGGGAGAATTGAGCTTTTCTCTTTTGAATTATCATTCAATTACTGTCTGGGATTTTTTTTTATACATATAAAATTCTATGAAATTGGTTTCATTCTGTTCTGGGGTTGGAATTTTTGAACTTAATTGTTAAGATTGAGGATGGATGTGAAGGGATAATTTACTAAACTATCGGAATTTTATTTAGTAAACTTATTAACATTTAATAACGGATCTATTAACATCATACAATTCGTGATAAAAACATGTAGATTCATGCTTAATTTCGAAAATTAAAGGCCTTTTACTTACATTGAGTAATAAATGGAGAATCGATTGGAGGTTTCTTTACAGCATCAAATCCTCAGCAACACCGGATCTTCTATGCTATATCCCGATCGATCAAACGAAACCCGATTGTGGGATTGAACTTTAGAAGAAATTGGGAAGAAGAAAAAATATTTTCTTCCTAATGACTATAGGAAAATCGGCCAAGGGGGGAGGGAGAAGGAAGAGAGAATTCCGAATTTCTAAGGAATTTAATTGTGTGATTTATGAATGACTCAAGCCTCCTATTTATAGGAAAATAGGAATCCTAATCACATTAGAATAAATCCATGGAGATAAATACAAAAAGAAAAAAGAATTATCTCTTTCCTTTATCTTGGTATTTCTAAAATGCCATAGATGAATAAGAGAATATTTTCTTTTCTTTATTTTATTTATCTTGGGTAAATAAATCTATATAATTATTATAGGATATAATTCAAATAATTATCTCCTACAAATTATCTATGATGGCCAAAATTAATAATAATTAATAAATCAAATTTATTTAATTAATTATTTTGGGCCAATTTCAATTGGGTTCATTAATCCAATTGGGCTTGAAACTCTCTCTTAAATTAATAAGTCCAACTTAATTAATTTATTTATTAATTACCATTTAAATAAAATATTTATTTAAACAATTAATAATATTAATATTTTCTCCCGACTAAATATTATCAAATTATATTTAATTATTAATTTCCATTTAAATAATTAATAATAAATATTTTAATTATTAATTTCCATTAAATAAACTCATTATTTAATTAATAACTTTATTGATAATATTTTATTATTAATTAATTAATTTTAATTATTAATTTCTGTTCAAATAAAATTATTTATTTAAACAATTAATAATTGTCAATTAATTTCAAATTATTAATTACCATTTAAATATACTCAATATTTAAATAAGTAATAATATCTAATTAATAATATTTCATTACTAATTTTCTGTTTAAATAAACTCATTATTTAAACAATTAATAATGTTTATATTAATTACCGTTTAAATATACTCAATATTTAAACAATTAATATTGCCTATTTAAGTAATTCACTTTACTTCAACTTTCCATTTCTTCTACTTGATTTCGCGACTACGATATTTGGGCTAGCATAGGGACCCGATGGACCTATTGATCATGGGCTTAATAATTAGTCAATTAAGTGATTAACTCATAATCAGTTAATTACTTATTATCTAACTATGAATAATTCCACTATAGATTCATAGCTGAACTCCCCTCACTACAGATGAGTTATGTCCATTTAGTTTATCTTTATTTATATCTGTGCTATATCCTTCACGTGGAACCCTCATAATTACAGGTGGATATATTTACCGTTTTGCCTATGTAATTACCGTTTTATCCTTGTGTTTCCGCTGATTCTCCAATGAACTTTATCTTTAGTCGAACTATAGATAATGTACTTCTGTGATCAATAGAAGTCATGGCGACACTTGTTCATGTCTCGAATCAGTACATCAAGGGAGTTTCCTAAAGTTCCTAAAATATTTAGGTATCGCACTGATACCGTTAATTTATAGGAAAGTTATGAATTCCATCTCGTGAAGATGCGTTCCCAGCTACTTATCTAGCTATGTTCCAAAACAAGAGTGTATTGAGCGTTCTTACAGATCGCTCTCAACCATGTGAATCAAAGAACATAACTCTATAAATAGGAGTCCACATTTCACTCAGGATTGAGATTTATCACGGTTGATAAACTTAGTTTGATATTCGATCATTTCTCGTAAACGGTACTAATGAGAAATTTGATCGAACATCGTGGTCCTGTCTTATACAATCAACATTGCATATGATACTTTCATTTCATGTCTCCCACATGAATGATCAGGATTAGATCATTTGTCTATAAACAAAATGCGAAGCTATCAACAGTGTTACCAAGATAGGTTCCCAAACGTTATCCATTTACTATAGACATTTTTAAGTTACTCATCGTGTAACGTCCCGTTATTTTGTGATTAAAAAAAATTTATTTTATTTTAATTTAAGTAATTAAAGTTTATTTATTTATCGATAAATTAGAATTTAGTAGTTTATTTCGATTTAAGTCATTTTAATGGCTTTATTTATTTAAATACGTTATAATGGTATTAATAATTATTAACGGGCCAATTAATAATTATTAATCACCATTGGGATAGTTTAAGAAGTTCGGGTTTCGAATTATAAGTCAAAAGTCATAAAAGGACGCAACCGTCATTTCTAATTTCTTAAAAAAACTATCCAAACACTATTCACCTCATATTAAATATCCTCTTTGACTTCCATTGACCAAGAAAAACACTTCATCTTCTTCATTTTTTTTCTCCAAGGCCGAGGGTCCTCTTCCCCCATTTCCCAAATTTGAGTTTCGTTTAATTCTAGTCCGATCGACTTGATTCCGGGTCCGTTGGAAAGATATCGGTCCTACGAATCATTTCCACCCAACCATCGTACTTACCACTCGTGTTATACGGAGTTCTCGATAAGTAAAGTTTCAAACCCTAAGCTCCAAATAGTGTTTTAATGGAGTTTTCTTTGTTTTCCTTCGATTTCGTGTCGTGAAACTCGGTGTTTGTAAATATGGTAGTTGTTTTTAGTGATTTTGACAACTTTCCCTTAACCCTAAAACCGAATTTCAGTCGAACCCTTCCCGTTTGAAATTTACCTTTTTGGGTTTGATTATGGGTTAGAATTTAATGAAATATTGTTTATTGAAATTCGATTCGGGAAAGGGTATGATGTTCAAAAACCCTAATTATCGATACCCATTGAAATCGTGAATATCGATTTTGCTTAAAACCAACTCGAAACACTTTTAGATTGCCTAAAAGCCGGAAAACCAAACCCGAGGCCTATATTCTTTGAGGGGGCCGAGAGCCTCTTTGGGAGGGTTGTTGAGTTTTTCGTCATTTTTAACGTTTAGTTGATGTTTGATCGATAGTTGGTAAATTATTGATTGTGTGATATAATTCATTTGTAGGTGTTTTCGAACCGTTTGATTGATCGCTCTTCCGGATTTAGGAGCGAAGTCATCACTTTTTAAGGTGAGAATAGTTAGAATTTAAAGTAACTATAGAAAGCAAATAAGTATAATGGTTTGTAGAATTGAAACTAAGATTAGAATCCGAATCTAAGATTAGAGGGATGTGAGTTAGTGCCCTTAGGATTAGGAGTTAATCTTTTAAGTGAGAACTTAGGAGTTCTCGAGGAAACTAATGAATCTTAGAAGATTCTAAGTTAGATTCGTTTCGAAGCTTAGGTTGGATCATTGGAAGTTAAAAGATCCAAACTTGTATTTAGAACGGTTAATAGAACCTCGGATTATATTGGAAGTTTAGAATCCTGGAAGGTATAGGTTAATCGTTTAAGTTATGTTTTTACTTTTATTATTGGTAGCGGAGTTCGATCGACATATCGTTCGTCCGAGATTCCTATCTATTTACTTTATGTCTTTACTTTATGCCCCTTTACTTTATGCTTGTTTCGGTTACTTAATCATTTACATTTACATTATTTACTTTTGCAAGCATATGCATAACATCTCGCATTATTGAAAAGAAAAGAAAGTGAGAAAGAAAAACGAAAGGTTAATGGTGGAATACGAGAAAAGTCCACATTACTTCCATGCATAAGTACTGGTGGATACTACGGGAAAAGTCCACACTACTTCCATGCATAAGTACTGGTGGATACTACGGGAAAAGTCCACACTACTTCCATGCATAAGTACTGGTGGATACTACGGGAAAAGTCCACACTACTTCATACATAAGGGTAAGGGTGGATAGTATGTGAAAAGTCCACATTACCTTCATTTCATGCATAAAGGGCGAATGTGTATCCTACGGGATGTACTCATTACCTTCATGCATACGATTGATGAAATTATATATCCTGGATAGAGGATCGAGATGTTATATTTATGCAAAGTTTTATTTATTTTTCTTAACTTTGTCATAACAAGTAATTGGATGAGGATTGACTACGAGAGTTAGTAATATCATCCATTAGAGAGTATAAAATGAAATTACCTAGAGTTTGGAGAACTTTAGGAGTGTATTGTGTCAGATTATTTGGACACAAATCGAAATGCGAGTTTGAGGTCTACTTTTACTTTTTATTCTTATTATTCTCACTGGGCTTAAGTTGTTAGCTCATGATATTACAACCAATTTCAGGTAATGCCCTGGCTAGAGGTCGAGGGAGAGGAGGTGGTGCTGCGTGATCGAGGGATGATGACCTCGAGATGGACTCAGTTATTGTAAAGCTTATGTATTAACTTTTGTGAACTTTAAAGGATTTTTTGAATTGTACATTGTATTTAGCTCATAAGAGCTTATGGTTATTGTTTTTACGATATTACATCTTTGAACTCCTGATTGGGACTTAAAGTTCCATGTGATTTTATTAGATTTGAAAATTAGGATGCAAACAGGTTTTGGCTAGCCAACTTTCAAACAAAACCACGCCAATTTTTCTTAAAATAAAAGACTTCCACTGTGTTTTCTAATTTAAATTTATTTAAAAGTGTCGGGTCGTCACAGTTGGTATCAGAGCTGACGGGTTCTGTAGACTACATGCGATGCATGTTTGTATTTCAGGTTTTGTTTTAAATCCATTCTCTAAGTCATCATCTGAGATCAGCAGCACCAGGTATTCCTAGACCTTTATCTTTAAACTCGCATTTTATTTCGATTTGGTAAAGGAGTGGTGAATCCTCTTTTACTAGTAACTTATCAAGTTATATTGACTATGATGCAGTATGCCTCCTATAAGGGGTGCTAAACGAGCTGGTGTGAGGGCGGCTGCTCCTGTGAGGGGTAGAGGCCGAGCCCGTAACCCTACATCTCCACCACCACCTCCACCTGTGATTCCTGTTATACCGCCACCTATTCAGGGGCGAGGAGTTTACATCGCTGAGGATGTTTATCTTGAGTTATTACGGGATGCTGGTAGACCCGTTGCGCCTGTTATACCTCCACTGAGAGTAGTAGATATAGCAGTTGATCAAGTAGGGGTCATTGATGCTGCTAAGACTCTGAGGGAGTATAAACGATATGCACCTACTGAGTTTGATGGTAGGTCTTTAGATGCATATGTTGCAGAGTTATGGATTGATAGGGTTGAGAGAGCCTTCGAGTTTATTGAGTTCCCGGACCGGCTGAAGGTCCACTGTGGCACGTATTCTCTTGTTGATGATGCTTTGTATTGGTAGAGAGGCCTTCATAGATCACTTTCTCTTACTATGGAGGTTACTTGGGAGGTATTTCGAGAGAAGTTTTATGAGAAATATTACTCAGCGGATTTACGAGATCGATTAGAGGTGGAGTTTCTGACCCTGAAACAGGGTGATAGATCAGTGACAGAGTACGAGCGAGAGTTTGATCGATTGTCTAGGTTTGCTCCTGGACAGATTACCGACCCTCAGAGTAAGATGAAGAAGTTTTTGGTGGGATTGAGATCCGAGATTAGGGGTCATCTACACACCTTGCGTCCGACCACCTATGAGGAGGTTTTAGAGTTTGCCCTTTCTTTAGATTTGGCATCTGAAGAAAGGAAGGGCAAACTAGCTGCTACAGGAGAGACTTCCTCTCAGAAGAGGAAAGCAGAGGATGACCATACTAGTCGAGTACCGCTACCACAGCCGAGACAGCAGCAGCAGCAGGCTCAGGGCGGAGTCCAGTTTAGACAGCCGATGACACAGGGACGACCCCGCTATTGTCGAAAGTGTTCTAGTCATCATACTGGGATATGTACTCTACCACTGAGGTGTTATACTTGTGGTCAGAAGGGTCATCTATCTAGACACTGTAGAACTCCTCAGGCACAGCCACCACAGTATGGTTACCCGGGTCAGGGTGTTCAGCAAAGACCATATCAGGCACCACCTGCTTTTTATACTCCTCCGGTTAGGGGCAGAGGTCAGTACAGGGGTAGAGGTCAGGGTGGACAGGCACAGCAGTTTAGACTTCCACCTGTTATTCCACCACCACAGATATTACCTCCACCGCCGCGTCCGATACTTCCTCCACCTGTTCTGCATCAGGCTCGTGTATTTGCCACCAGAGAGAAGGCCGAGGCTGCAGGTACTGTAGTAACTGGTACTTTGACAGTTTTGGGCCATTCGGCTTTTGTTTTATTTGATTCTGGGGCTAGCCACTCTTTTATTTCTTCTGAGTTTGTTGAGTTGGCTACACTTGAGTCTGCACCGTTAGGTTTTGAGATACATGTTTCTACACCCCGGAAGGGAAGTTTGTTATTGCTGATAGTATGATTAGCACAGATGATTTGTGTTTTATGGGTTGTTGCTTGCATGCTACTTTGATTATCATGCCTATGTCTGATTTCGATGTGATTTTGGGTATGGATTGGCTATCAGCTAATCGTGCCACCATTGATTGTACTGAGAGAGTTGTTGATTTTATGGGTCCATGTGGGACCATTTTACGTTTTCGTGGGACTAGTAGTCGAGTAGCACCCACTTTGATATCTATGTTAGAAGCCAGTATGCTTCTAAGTGATGGAGCCTTGGGCTATATAGCTAGTGTTGTTGACACTTCTTGTACCAGAGGCTAGCTTGAGTTCTGTGCCAGTAGTGAGGGATTTCGTTGATGTCTTCCCTGATGAGTTACCCGGTTTGCCACCGGTGAGACAGTTTGATTTTCAGATTGAGGTTGCTCCTGGGACAGCTCCATTGTCCAAAGCACCTTATTGTATGGCACCGGCTGAGTTGAAAGAACTCCAGAGCTAGTTACAGGGACTTTTAGACTTGGGGTTTATACGTCCGAGTGTTTCACCGTGGGGAGCTCCGATGTTGTTTGTGAAGAAGAAGGATGGTTCTATGTGTTTATGCATCGATTATAGAGAGTTGAACCGTGTTACGGTGAAAAACAAGTATCCTTTACCCAGGATAGAAGACTTGTTTGATCAGTTGAGGGGAGCCACTATCTTTTCGAAGATAGATTTGAGATCTGGCTATCATCAGTTGAGGATTCGGGATGAGGATATTCCCAAGACTGCATTCAGGACGCGTTATGGACATTATGAGTTCGTAGTTATGTCCTTTGGTTTGACCAACGCGCCTACATCTTTTATGGACCTTATGCACACGGTGTTCAGGAGGTTCATTGACTCTTTTGTGATTGTTTTTATTGATGATATCTTGGTTTATTCCAAGACAGAGGAGTTTCATGCTATGCACCTATGGGAAGTATTGACAGTACTACGAGATCAAAGATTGTATGCCAAGTTCTCCAAGTGTGAGTTTTGGCTAAGGGAAGTGGCATTTTTAGGCCATGTAGTATCAAGTAGAGGAGTATCTGTTGATCCGTCTAAGATTGAGGCAGTTACTAACTGCCCTAGACCGACCAGTGTGGCTGATATTCGTAGTTTTCTGGGACTTGCAGGCTATTATAGACGATTTGTGCAAGATTTCTCCAAAATTGCTTCAGCTTTGACATGTTTGACTCGGAAGGGAGTTGAGTTTGTATGGTTTGAGGATTGTGAGAGGAGCTTTGAGGAGCTCAAGAGGAGGCTTGTGACAGCACCTGTTATAGTGTCGCCTGATAGATCTGGTGGTCTGACTGTGTACACAGATGCTTCCCACAGAGGTTTGGGATGTGTATTGATGCAACACGGGAAAGTTATAGCTTAAGCTTCCCGTCAGTTGAAAGAGCATGAGAAGAAATATATGACTCACGATTTAGAGTTGGCAGCTGTTGTTCATGCATAGAAGATTTGGAGACATTATTTGTACGGTGAGAAGATCCTGATATTTACTGACCATAAGAGTCTCAAATATTTCTTCACTCAGAAAGAATTGAATATGAGACAGCGAAGATGGTTAGAGCTCGTTAAGGATTATGACTGTGACATTCAGTATCATCCTGGGAGAGCCAATGTAGTGGCAGACGCGCTCAGTAGGAAGTCTTCTCATTCATCAGCTTTGTCAGCCATACCTTTGAGGTTGAGGTGGGATATGAAAGGAGCTGAGATAGCATTTCTGACTGCTGAGGTCACTGTGAGTCTAGCTAGTTTGACAATGGGACCTACTTTGAGGCAGAGGATGATTGATGCGCAGAGAGATGAGGTTCATTTGCAGGCCGGTTTTAGAGAGGCTGAGTTAGATATTCCTAGCTATTTTACCTTCTCTACAGAGAGTGCTCTGATGTATCGTAAGAGGTTATGTGTGCCTTTAGGATCGACTTTTAGAAGGGAACTGTTGGAGGAGGCCAACAGTTCTATCTTCTCTATTCATCCAGGTAGTACGAAGATGTTCAGGGACCTGAGAGAGCATTATTGGTGGCATGGGATGAAGCTTGAGATTGCGGACTTTGTTAGTAAATGCTTGACTTGTCAGCAAGTCAAGGCTTTGAGGAAGAGTCCATCGGGTTTTCTTAACCCTCTGAGTGTGCCAGAATGGAAATGGGAGGAGATTTCCATGGACTTTATCAGTGGTTTGCCGAGGACATCAAAGGGTTACGATACCATTTGGGTGATTGTAGACCGCTTGACGAAGACTGCACACTTTATACCTGGGAGGATCACCTACCCAATGGAGACATGGGCACAGTTGTATTTACGGGAGATTGTTTGATTACATGGTGTGCCTGTGAGGATAGTATCAGATCGGGACACTCGTTTTGTCTCGAAGTTTTGGCAGAGTTTGCATTCAGCCATGGGTACTGGCTTGGATTTTAGCACAGCTTTTCACCCCCAGACAGATGGTCAGACCGAGCGAGTTAACCAGATTCTGGAGGATATGTTGAGAGCTTGTGTTCTTGATTTTGGAGGTAGTTGGGATTCTAGATTGTATTTGGTAGACTTTGCTTATAATAACAGCTACCAGGCTACTATTGAGATGGCACCATTTGAGGCACTTTATGGTAGAAAGTGTCGATCTCCAGCTCACTGGGATGAGGTTGGGGAGAGAAGGCTTTTGGGACCCGAGTTGTTACAGTTGACTAGTCAGTCGATTGACTTGATTAGAGAGAGGATGAGGATTTCCCAAAGTCGACAGAAGAGTTATGCAGATAAACGACGTAGTCCACTTGAGTTTTCAGTGGGGGACCACGTGTTTTTGAAGGTAGCACCTATGAAAGGTGTTATGAGATTCGGGAAGAAGGGTAAGTTGAGTCCTAGGTTCATTGGCCCTTTCGAGGTACTTGATCGAGTAGGAGCAGTAGCTTACCGATTGGATTTACCGCCTTCTTGATAGGCAGTTCATAATGTATTCCATGTATCGATGCTTCAAAAGTACATGGCGGATCATTCTCATGTGATTGATCATGAGCCGATAGTTTTGGATGCTAGTATGTCTTATGAGGAGACACCGGTTGAGATTCAAGCATTCGAGCAAAAGGTGTTAAGAAACAAGACTATTCGCTTGGTTAAGGTTCTTTGGAGGAACCAAGTGTCTGAAGAAGCTACGTAAGAGCGTGAGGATGATATGCGGGCAAAGTATCCTCACCTTTTCACTTAGTAAGTTTACTTTTCGGGGACGAAAAGCCCTTTTTAGGAGGGTTGACTGTAACGTCCCGTTATTTTGTGATTAAAAAAAATTTTATTTTATTTTAATTTAAGTAATTAAAGTTTATTTATTTATCGATAAATTAGAATTTAGTAGTTTATTTCGATTTAAGTCATTTTAATGGCTTTATTTATTTAAATACGTTATAATGGTATTAATAATTATTAAAGGGCCAATTAATAATTATTAATCACCATTGGGATAGTTTAAGAAGTTCGGGTTTCGAATTATAAGTCAAAAGTCATAAAAGGACGCAACCGTCATTTCCAATTTCTTAAAAAAAACTATCCAAACACTATTCACCTCATATTAAATATCCTCTTTGACTTCCATTGACCAAGAAAAACACTTCATCTTCTTCATTTTTCTTCTCCAAGGCCGAGGGTCCTCTTCCCCCATTTCCTAAATTTGAGTTTCGTTTAATTCTCGTCCGATCGACTTGATTTCGGGTCCGTTGGAAAGATATCGGTCCTACGAATCATTTCCAACCAACCATCGTACTTGCCACTCGTGTTATACGGAGTTCTCGGTAAGTAAAGTTTCAAACCCTAAGCTCCAAATAGTGTTTTAATGGAGTTTTCTTTGTTTTCCTTCGATTTCGTGTCGTGAAACTCGGTGTTTGTAAATACGGGAGTTGTTTTTAGTGATTTTGACAACTTTCCCTTAACCCTAAAACCGAGTTTCAGTCGAAGCCGTTCCCGTTTGAAATTTACCTTTTTGGGTTTGATTATGGGTTAGAATTTAATGAAATATTGTTTATTTAAATTCGATTCGGGAAAGGGTATGATGTTCGAAAACCCTAATTATCGATACCCATTGAAATCGGGAATATCGATTTTGCTTAAAACCAACCCGAAACACTTTTAGATTGCCTAAAAGCCGGAAAACCAAACCCGAGGCCCATATTCTTTGAGGGGGCCGAGAGCCTCTTTGGGAGGGTTGTTGAGTTTTTCGTCATTTTGAACATTTAGTTGATGTTTGATCGATAGTTGGTAAATTATTGATTGTGTGATATAATTCATTTGTAGGTGTTTTCGAACCGTTTGATTGATCGCTCTTCCGGATTTAGGAGCGAAGTCATCACTTTTTAAGGTGAGAATAGTTAGAATTTAAAGTAACTATAGAAAGCAAATAAGTATAATGGTTTGTAGAATTGAAACTAAGATTAGAATCCGAATCTAAGTGTAAAGACCCGACTTTTCAGAGTTTAAATCAAACATAATAAATGCAGCGGAAGACTCAATAAACGATATTTATTGAAAAATATGAAAAATCCTCAATCAAATAGTCATTTGAATAAAATCAACAACTCCGGAGTTATAAGTTTTAAAACAAAAGAAACGATGTGCTAAATCACATAACGAAATGTTTCAAACTATCATAAAGTCAAATCTCACAAAGCAAATACAGTCAATAAAGTTCAAGTACTTTATTCTTAAACTCAATGAAAACAAATGATGCATTGGCTAGCCACCGTGACATGAACCTCTCATCTTTTCCACTTTATCAACAGCCACCTCTCAGTCCATTATTACCTGAGAAGAAACCACAAATAGCACTATGAGGCTAAAGCCAGTGAGAAAATGATCTAAACGAAGGTAAAGCTTTAAATAGTCTCTAACAACTTAAACTGAGTCCCAACACTCAACACTCTCCAATGTCTCTTTCACACAAAAATTCCCTTAGACCTCACATTCAATCTCTTTACATGACTAAGCAATTATTATCTAAATTCCATATCCAAGATCCACATTCATAATCCTCTTTCCAATACACATCCCAATCCGATACATAAGCCCGTTCTAATTTAACACACATAATTAAACAATTAATCAAATCATCCACTAAGAAGGCGGTCTCTCTGGACTACAACCATTCCTAGGTACTTAACTATAGTCGTAACCATAACTAACCCCTAATGGATCGTTCATACGAGCAACGTCCATTAGCTGTTATGAGCTCACTCTCATAACTATATATATTTTACTAGTATGAGCTCGTAGCCTCATACTAGTTTAACACACCTATCAAGCCATCAATTCACAATCTCTTTACATTATCCTCTTGATAATACTCACTCATAATCAGCAAGGGCAATTAAAATATAGCAGCCCCAAAGATACTAAATAAACATGCAAAAATACATTTTACGATAAACTGCCGAAAAACCGTCAAACCAACTATTCACTGTCAATCTTGCTCAACTCAAATCTCATACTAAATCATCATAAAAATAATCCATAATATTCCAGAATTGACTCCCAAATTAATCAGAAACAAGAGGAATCGAAAAACAACAAAAACTGCCGAAAAATGACTAAACTAGTTCTAACCGAAAAATTCTTTCTCCAAATAATTTTTCGATGTTTCCAATATGAATTCACTTCCTAAAGCTCCAGAATAATATATTTGAATATAACGAAACATAAAATCTATGGTAGAAGCTTTAGATTTCTCTAAAACCCCACTAACGAATAAACCATTAACTCACCTCGAAATTGCTTAAATCCGAAATCAAAGCTACTTCCCTTGATGAACCAGACCTGAAACGAAGATCCTAAATAACTTAAAATAAAAATTAAAATATTCTACATTTATAAAAAAGGTTTGGGGTTCGGTGGATCAAAGAACGGAAATCAAACGGCGAAGGAAATTAGCTAAGGTTGGGGCGTGGAGGTGTGTGTGGGCCGCGGCTGACCATGGTCATCGGGACGTGGTTCGGTCGCGGTTTCGTAGCTAGGGTGATCAATCTTGAGGGTTCTAGGTATCGGTAATCAAGATCGATTAGGTGTTTGGCCATAGTTTGGGAAATTGACAATTATGGAGATCGAAACAAGGGTTAGGGTTCTTGGTGTCCATAAGAATATTAATTAACTAAAATCCAGAATTTAAATGGTTGAGAAATCAATCACGAAAGCTTACCCGTCACTTGAATTTCAAGAAAAAGGCTTCCGATCTTCCTTCTTCGATTCCGTGTAATTTTCACCGATCTCCTAATTAACAATTGACGAAAATCTCATCAATATCTACCCTAGACCCCATGGCATCAAGAAGGAAAAGAGAAGAGAGGAATTTCGTTACCTTCGTGACCAAAATCGATTCCAAAATGCCTAAATCCAAAACCCGATGCACGATCGAACGAAAACAAGACGAATTGACGGATCTTCTTCTTCTCTTTCTCTAAGGGGGGCGGCGGCAAGGGTGTGGGAAGGAGGGGAGAAAATTGTTCTTCTTCTTTTCCTTAGTTAAAATTAGGGTTTGAGCTAACTTGCCACGTCATCAACTACTTGCCACATCATCAACTATCTCTTAATCTAAAACACCTCACTAAATACAAAAGTGACACTTATCATAAAGTGTCACCTAAAAGCCTGAATAAATAATAAATTCTTCTTCAACAACCCCTTCTCTTTCGTCGTCTACGTTCAAACTTTCGTGATAACTTTCATTTTTGCCCCCATATCCCACACCATCAAGTATCATTTGCTGCATCTGACTATACTGTTGTCTTTCATTGGGTTCTTCGATGACAACGTCTGCATTCAAGCTGCTACGCTCGTACTGTCTCGCTTCCTGTACTGCAGCGTCGAACATTTCCCTCGTCTCCCCATGATACGCCTAGTGATAATAATTCTCCAAAAATCCCCAACTATAAAGATGAACCTTCACATCTGGTACCGGTATGATTCTCCTATTGTCGCATTTTCTGCACGGACATCGTAGCTGCTTCTCACCATAATTTGCATAATAGATAGTTGTCTTGCAAAGCTCAACAAACTGTTCAACCCCAGCCACGAACTCATCGTTCAAATACCCGTCTATCAAATGAATATACATCCACTCTCTTATTTTTCTTTTTTCTTATCTTCTCCACAATGGGAGGAGGAGATTTTATAATGGATTCCTCTGCTTAATTGCGACCCTATGGTCGCAAATTACTACCATCTGGTCGTATTTCTCCCGCCAAAATTTCCCGCCTTTTTTTTACTACCAAGTGGTCACCTTTGGTCACAATAAATGTGACTAGATGGTCACTTACAAAGGCGACTACTTGGTAGCTTTCTTCCCGCCAAAATTACGCGCCTTTTTTTTGCTACCCAAGTATATTTCTAGTCTAAAAAATGCGACCAGATGGTCACTTCCAAAGGCGACTACATGGTAGCTCTATTCCCACCAAAATTACGCACCTTTTTTTGCTACCAAAGTATATTTTAAGTCACAAAAATGCGACCAATTGGTCATTTATTTAAACGACCAATTGGTCGTTTATTTAAACGACCAAATGGTAGCTTTCTTCCCACCAAAAGTACGCGCCTTTTTTTGCTACCAAAGTATATTTTAAGTCACAAAAATGTGACCACTTGGTCCTTTTTTTAGGTGACCAAATGGTAGCTTATTTCGCGCCATAATTTCGTGCCATTTTTTGCTACCAAGTCATATTTTAAGTCACAAAAATGTGACCACTTGGTTGTTTTTTCAGGTGACCAAATGGTCGCTTCTTTCGAGCCATAATTTCATGCCATTTTTTATGACTACTTATGATTTTGGTCGCAATCTGGTCGCAAAAAAAGTGACCATGGTCACTTTCAGTCAACCTTCAAAAAAAGTGACCAAATGGTCACAAAAAAACTACAACTTTTTCTTGGTCGCAAATGGTTGGTCGCATTTTGACTTTTTTTTGTACTGATAATTCATTAGATCTGAAATGTCACAAAATCATAAAGTCACATAAGTTAACTTAGGTAGAATAAAAAAAAAGACTAATGATGACCACCAATTCCACAACGGGGACGACACCGGTTACGAGGAGGTTGCTCTCGCCGCACGATTTGTCCATGATTACCACGACCTCTTACATTAGTAGAAGGTTCCCCAATATCGGTATGAACATCATCAAACTCATGCAAAATAGGTTCAAAATTAACCTGAGATGATGATTCTCCGGCGAAAAAAGGTTCAAAATGAACCTGAGATGATGATTCTCCGGCAAAATGTGTAGATGAACTAGGATGGAACTGACTAGATGACCCAGGAGTGGGGATCATATACATCATCGGCGTATAGGGTGTATCTGAAAGAGGGGCAGAATAATGTCCGTCATCGTAAGGATCGTCATGAATAGGAGAACTTGGTTGTGCGGGTGTACTTCGGCCTCGGTTATTTGTTTGAGTGGGAACTTGTCCATGTTCATGTCGAACACGATACATACCGCCTATAGTATCCATGCAGGCAAGTTAAGTGTCACATATAACTCTTCTTTATTCAATATCATCCTCTATAACTAGACGAGGATATGAGTTGGCCTGAAAAAAGAAATTGGGATTAAACATTTTAATTAATTAAACTTATGAATAAAAGAATAATAGTACCTACCATATAGTCAAATGATGCTCCGACTTGAGTGATGAAACGTCTTGTGATGTGGTTGTACCAAGGAATGTACTGATCATCAACATCACAACCATCACCTATAAGCTCGCCTTATATGAGAGAATCCATACGAGTTGCCCACAATGCAAGTTCTGGTTGTAGTGTTAGGAGCCAATTTTCTTCTTGTCGTCCACGAAGGTCAATGACATACAATCGTCTATCAGTATTGTATATTTCTGGAATAGTCTAACGGATCCCAAATTGACGTGTTACACGATCTGGGTAATGCCACTCAGCAACAAAAACATAAATGAATGGACATCTACCTGCCCAAATCGCTTTACCCGATAAACAATAATATGGTAGATGATCCATGATAGACTGATATGACTCAAATATGATCTATAAAAGAAACAATTATATTAACAAAAAAAAATCTAGAATTAATGCGAATATACACTACGATACCTCATCACAAGTAAGTCTATCGAGCATGTAATGATATTGCAGCAAGACGTGTGTAACTGTCTCTATGGTGGTTTTCGATCCATTCCATCTATAAATAAAGACAAGATAATGTCAATATATGATATTTAGTTTATTATTGCAAATGAAGAAGGTTAGTTTAGTAGAAACTTACCGAACACCTAATGGTCCCCCAGCAAGATCATTTTCCTCCCATCAACGAGGTGCAATGGTTGGAAATCGATCTCATGCCCATAATTGTAATAAAATAAGGGATCCAGCAATATCAGCAGAATCAATCACATATGCTTTACACAACTCTCGGTATAACCATGCGAGGCAAGCACCTCCCCAACTATACTCGCCAGCTACATAGAAGTCTGGTAGTAATGGGAGATACATCAAGTGCAATGCATTCCCGGACTTGTCTGGCATAACGACACCTCCAATAAGGGTAAATATGTATGCCCTAGCATACTGAACTAAATCCTCCTCGGATGCATCGTCTGGAAGTGGAGTGAAGGCGTTAAAAGCATCACTTAATGGGTTGAGGTTAAGTCGACCTCCCTTCAAATCACTACTAGTAGGTGTCCATCCTAATAACCTAGTACACAACCCAGTCCAACTATGGCGAGTGGAGCACACCACTGCACATCCATCTACAGGCAATCCTAACTGAATAGCCACGTCCTGTAGTGTAATAGTACACTCCCCGTGTGGCATGTGAAAAGTATGTGTTTTTTGCCGCCATCGCTCGACAAATGCAGTTATCAAATGCCAATCTAACTGAATACATTTAAGACGAGACACACCGTAGAATCCTGCAGCCAGTAGATATGGCTCGATACGTACATCAATATCCTTCGATAATTTCTGTAATATTGCCTGGCACCGTCTACAATGAAGGGCACCTGAATACTCGTCATTCCAAACCGGCTGCGACCTATGGTAACAGTAGGATCTATCGGCCCTGGCTCAATATGGTCCATGCCCTATAAAATTTGTAAACATTATTACAAAGTACCCAAATACTATGAAAGCTCATCTTAACAATATTACAAAGTATCATAATAATATTATAAAACATCATAGAAACAATATTCTAATGTCGAGTAGCTGTAATTGCATTCAAAAGATTAAAGATACATTGTATTTCATAAAGTATTTTACAAATAACTAGTAATGATAATCTAATGTCGAGTAGCTATAAGTGCATCAGGACATGTTTGACTATTATGTCCATCTCTATGGCAGATACCACATCTTCCTTTAACTACTACTGTCCTTTCATCCATCTCATTTCTAATCCGAGATGTACGAGGTCTTCTCGGTGGTCTTGCTAAACTAGGATCATGATGTACAATAGGAAAGTCTGGTTCCGGCCAATAATCCTCATGTGGTATGAGCTCAAAGTTTGGTGCATAATTTTCTTGATATGATTCCAATAGGTAGCACGACTCAACAAATTGTATATAGTTGATACGACAATGCTTACATGCAGCTATTACATGCGAGCAAGGAATGCCAAACCCTTGCCATTTGTTACATGTACATGTGCGCTCAGATAGTTTCACTACATGCGTACTTCCACCTCGACCAGTCGTCTTTTGAACAGTTGTGACTACCTCAAACACACCTTGTGCTTTATTGAAACTAGTCACGTGATGTCTATCTGCTCGAGCATGCCACTCAGTAACTTTATCAAGTACCAACCTGACACACATTAATAACACTATAATGTTTAAAAATTAAAATGACTGCAACACGAAAAATTTAATACAACCCATCTTTAATACCTCGTGTACTTCTCTCCACTCATAAATGTAGCACGTATATCTTTTCTCCTTTCTTCAAAATATTTCACAGCCCGATTAAAGGTTAATTGCACCAAACCAGTTATCGGTAATCTTCTCCCACCCCTCAACACACCATTTATACATTCAGCCACATTGGTTGTACACCACCCATATCGATGACCACCGTTGTGGGATAATGTCCACTGTCTAAGCTGAAGAGAATAAAAAAAGCGCAAACAATTAGGATTTATATCATTGATCTCGTTCATACACACCTCAAACTTACGAACTTGATGTTGTGCTCCAGCTGCATACACCATACTTTTCAATTGCGTATTTTTATACTTGTGATTGAAATTGCTCGCAATATGACGTAGGCAAAATCTATGATGTGCTGTTGGCTCAGCCCAACCATTATCTGCATCATTCACAGTAGTTATAATTCCCTTGTGCCTATCAGATATCAAACATATACCCTCTTTGTCAGTAACACTATGTCACCAATGCCATGAAAACCAACCCCATGAATCGGCACTCTCCTCCTCAACAATAGCAAAAGCGAGTGGAAAGATGTGTTCATTCGAATCAATAGCTGTAGCAACCAACAATTTTCCCTTATATTTTCCTGTTAATAATGTTCCATCAATTTGTATAATCGGTCTATAATGTTTGAAACCCTCTATCATTGAACCGTTGACCAGAATACCATTTCAAACATCTTATTTCCCCTTTCTTCCATTCTTCCAAGCGTCCACTTAACCACGGTACCGGAGTTTGTCATTTTCAGAATATTCATCCACTTTGGTAACAATTTATAAGAATCCTCGAAATTCCCATACAACAATTCTTCTGCCTTTCTCTTCCCATCCCACACCTTCCAATAATGCACATTACACTTGAAAAGTTTGTTCAAAATTTCTTGTAAAGACACTATTTTAATACTTGGGTTGTACTTGACAAGTTGTTTCACTTCATTGGCAATGAATTTTGAATCAATTTGCTCATGATCTTGTGAATAACTCTGAAAAATACAATTATGAACACCATAATATTGTGTTATTTCCCACTTTCCATGAGATTTTTGAGGTAATGCACGAAGCCTCTATTCACACCCATCTCCATATTTCTTACATTGAACGACCCATAACTTTTTGTTCGATTGCACTACATCAAAATGATGATGCCCAAGTATAGCATGCCTCTTTACAACATTTTTAACATCCTATTTTGAGACAAAAGTCTTTCCTTTTTTCAACTCGGCAGACATACCTCCTTCTCCATTTTGAAGACCCAAGGCAGTCATTGAATTTATGTAATCCATGTCTAATTCAGACATGGAAGTTGAAGGAACCTCATGTAAACGCCCATCGCCCTCATCAATTTCTTCTTCATCAGTAAACATGTCTATTTCAACATTTTCATCATTTGATGCTGGTATTGAACAGAAACATTCAAATGGTTCACATAGCCCCGTTACACTATTATCTATATCTTCTCTTCCAACATCATCATTATCATTATCTTCTACCTCCTCCCTCTCACTCACTACATTTCTAGAACTACCTGACATATGACTCCCAACACTCGGTATTGTAATGAACAATTCTATTATGTGTTGTGGAGAAGGTGAGCAGTTCATCATAAAATTGAGATCATCTTCACTACGAATAAATAGAGGCACGAAGAAAACATTCACTATAAGAAATTTGGCTTTAGGAGACGGTTTAAATTTACATGGGTGACGGAAGGAAAAAAACACGGAGGAATAGTTGAGATAATTTTTGAAAAGCCATCACCTTATATTAGGAAAAAAAACTAAAGGGAAAAATACGCTCGCTCGTTCGCTCTCGTCTCTTTCATTCTTGCCCTAGCTCTCTCGCCCTCGATCTCTTGCTTTCCTTCGATCCTCAACCGTCCACCAAATCAGCTCACAATCTTAAAAATCCATGAACGATTATCATTATCCCTATTGAAGCTGATGAAATCGCTCGTTCATCTCTCTCGATCATCGCTCTCAGCCATAAGGGTTCAGCAAGCTCTTTGATTCATCATTCATCGCCCTTCAATTCAATGTCTTTCAAAGTCTCAGTTTGATTCATCGTTCTCATTCTCGTTCGCATTCATTCACACAACTCTTAATCTCTTTCAATCTCAAGCATTCTCGTGTTCAATCGCATATTTCATTCTCAGTCCCTCGTTCAATCGCACCAAGAAGAAGAGGTTTTGTTCAATCGCAGTCTCTAATTCAATCGCACGAAGAAGAAGGCATTTCTAGGGTTTGAAGAAATTTCATCTCCGTTTCTCTTTCAGCCATGGCCACTTCTCTTCATCTCCAATCTCAACGACGTCGTGATCTAGCTTCCTCATCCATCTCAGCTTACAGATCGGTACATTTTTTTTCTCATTTGATCATTTTTCTTGTTTCGTTTTTTTTTTCGATTCAGTTGGAATTCTTTTGGCCCTATAATGGAAAAAATTATTGCACTCTTTCTCATTTAATTCATTTTACTGAAAGCTACTTTCTCTCTCAAAGAAAAAACAAACATGAATACACAAATCAGAAAATTAGGGCTTTTTTCTTATTTTTCTCTCTCACCAAACCCAATCTATCTTTGTCACAGTAAGGTTCTTCTCTTTGCAATCATCTTCACAGATCGAAAACTCTCACTACACAGATCGAAAACACCAAGTTTGTAGATAATTCTTGTTTTTTTAGTTATTGTTTTTTTCATTGTTGTTGATAAAACTTGTTCTTTTAATTATTATATAACACAGATAAATAAGGTAATTAATTTACCTCTACTATTGCTAATTGAAAAATCTGAATTATAGCAGTTTAGATGGTTTATTTTTATCATTTTGCTATGTTTCTCCTAATCTTGTTGCACATGTTATGTCCTTTTATTTTTGGTGAAAATGTAAATTTTTTCTCTATCTCTTTGTAGTCTAAATATTTGGTTGAAATCTACTAATTAAAATGCTTCTTCCAAACACTGTTTTATTAATGTTTGAAGAAGAAGAAAGTGCTAACCAGACAAGTTTGTCTCCATTATTTAGTTTCTTAAACTTCTTTCCGATATGTTGTGTATCACATGACTTCAATATTCTTTTTATCTATAAAGGAAGAACGGGTAAGAGAGATCGTCTTAAAAGCAATGGGACAAGCAATTAGTTAATCAGTGGCTATTGCAAAAAATTTAAAGGTATGTTTCTTTTATAATATGCCTCTTTGAGTGCAGATATTGTTCAACATATGATTAGCCACGTGTTTCCTAAAACAGAAAAGAATATCACGGTTGCATCAAGTTTCATTTGGTTTTTCTTATTATCAAACAAATTTCATTTTGAATCCTTCAAATTGTCCTTGAGAATGTGTAGCTACCCTTATTGATGTTCATGATTTGTGTACCTTTTATTCCATAGTATTTGTCCTATTATTTATTTGCATTTTCCGAGAGATGAGAAGTTTGTAATTTATTGGCCTTTTCAGATCCCACCTCCCTCTCTACTTCGACAGGGTTCAGTTTTGATGAAATACAACTCTATTGGCCTTGGAATTGCTTTTTGATTTAACTTTATTGATTATTTATGCTTTGGCTGATTGTTTATTGTATTGAAAATAATAGAATTAGTGGTTTTACTTTGTCTTCCTCTTTATTGATTCTTGCTTTTTGTAGGTTCTTCTATAAGAATCTAGCTTGATAGTCTTCTCAAACTCACTGATATACGGGCATGAAACAACAAGATGAGTCTCATGCATTATCTATGTAAATAAAATAGATATAAGGCATCTATCTATTTAAATTGCTTTCAATTTTTTTCTTATTTGGTTTTTAATTATCTTTTAACTAACCTTGAATCTTTTATTTTCACATCTTAGTTAACTAACCTTGAATCGTTTTAGTGACCAAAATGTACCCAACATTTTTAGACTTTTTTTAAAAATGTTTTAAAGGGTTTTAATAAGGACTCTTTCCAGTGATGAGGCTTTGGGTTCACATCATTAGATTATCAAAGATAACTTTCATTCTTACTATATAACTTTTTGGTCTGCCTGATTCATGTGAAAGTTGAGAGAGTACGAAACATGTGTTTGATATAAGCTAGTTCATTAGTGTTAAATGTGGCTTTTAGTCTAAAGTTGCAGTAATAATATATGATTTTGAATTATTATTGAACCTTAGAAAGTTAAAGTAAGGACCTGACAATTATGAAGCATCTACACAAAGGATTACAATGGTCCTTATGATTGTCTTTTATATCTTTTTTTTGTTTATTACTTATAAGTTGTAAAGGGATGAGGAGTTTTGAGAAGTCATGATTGATATTGGCAGGAACTTAATGGATTTTTTAAAGTCAGAGTTGACAGAAACAAAACAGTTAAATGTTTAAAGGTAATGGATTTTGTATTCAACTTTTACTTGTGTGGGTTTATAAATTTAAAATAAAATTAGATATAGTTCAGCAATTTAACACTCATAATTCTTATGTTATTTTTTAAAAAAGTTTATCCATGATATTTTATTATCTGAAATTGTACTAAACCGTATCATGCATTTATTCTAGGAAGAGTGACTGCACAAAGTGTCCTTTTAAGCTTTGAAACTATCCTCTTAAATCTCTTAGGGGAAAGCACATCCTTATATTAGAAATTAATTGAAAAATTTGTTGCTTACTTATTTGGTAAAGAGCGATGTGTTTAGGAATTAACTGAGATTTTTTTTCTGATATCTTAGGCCAGTCAATTTCTTTACCTCTTAAACAAATAGGTGTGTTTTGGATACACCACATGGAGGCTAAGGAAAAAAAAAGGTTTTGATTTTCTTTGGTACGCAAACTTAACCAGGGTGTTTTGCCTTTATTATTTTTTTAACATTATGTTTTTGTTAATGTTGTTTGATGCCACATTTCTTATAGTCCCATGTTGTTGTCTATTGCTGCAGAGATAACGAAGATTTAAAGGAAACTTGAGAGAGAAAATCATCGTGTGGAATTGAGTTAGTGTAATAATATTAGCGATGGGATTCTCTATTTAGTACTACCAAAGGGGAGTAGTACGTGTGGCGTTGTGGTCACAGTGTGGTAATGTGATTGGTGACAATGTGGTCACGATGTGGTAATGTGATTGGTGACAATGTGGTCACGGTGTGTTAATGTGATTGGTGACAATGTGGTCACGGTGTGGTAATATGATTGGTGACAATGTGGTCACGGTGTGGTATTGTGATTGGTGACAATGTGGTCACGGTGTGGTATTGTGATTGGTGACAATGTGGTCACGGTGTGGTAATGTGATTGGTGGCAATGTGGTCACAGTGTAGTATGTGATTGGTGGCAATGTGATCACAGTGTGGTATGTGAATGGTGACAATGTGGTCATGGTGTGAAATGTGAATGGTGACAATGTGGTCACGGATTGAAATCTGAATGGTGACAATGCGTTCACGGATGAAATGTGAAATGTGACAATGTGGTCACAATGTGATTTGAGTGGTGATGTGGTGATTATTAAATGAAATAACGTATGTTATAACGTGTATGATGGAAATTTACATTATCATTTACTTTGTTATGCTTTAGTACTAATTAGTTGTTTTAGTACTTTATTAACGAGCTTGAATGTTTAATTTTCGGAGTTACGATATAGTAGAATGAGATTGTTTTCTTATGCATAGTACTTGGGAGTATAGAATGGGTAGTAAAGAGCACGATAGGAATTTGGACACATTTTCCGATATGAAATTCGGTCCATAGAAGTGCTTGCATCCATCTTATTCTCACTAGCATTTTTATGCTAATGTTGCTACACTTAAACTTTTTCAGGTAATACTCATGGGAGAGGACGAGGTCGTGGAGGTGGTGTTGCTTGATCACGAGTGGATGACTTTTGGGACTTGGACTAAAAAAGGCATATTTTGGAGCATTCTACGAATGTTAGATAAAACTTCATTTGTTGATGTCTTGAACTTGTATTTTGTGGCTCATAAGAGCCTAATATTGTTGTATATATTATCAAGACTATTTTCTTTGATTTTGTAATAAAATCAAGTACGTACTTCAATTTTTTTTTTAACTTATCTAATTTGGGCTTTTGTAAACTGGTTTAGGGAGTTCATATTTTAAATGGATCCAAGCCAATTTTTTTTTATAAAATCTAGTCTTCCGCTGTTTGTTTCTGATTTAAAGATTTGAGAAAATTATAGTCTTTACAGTTGGTATCAGAGCCTATGGGTTCTGTAGACCATATGCATCACATGATTTTCATATTTTGGTTTTAAGTCCTTGTCCAAAGCATCACTCGGATCGACAGCACCAGGTATCCTCTAAATTTACACTTTATAGAATATTTTACCGATAAGTTATGTGTAGACTTGTAAGTTCTTGATTTATGATATTCACAAGGAACTTGTCTAATTGTGATTTTAGTATGTCTTCCTAAGTAGCTGAACTTAGGAGGAGTCAGTGTAGTGTACCAGCTACGGTACGAGGTTGAGGTAGAGGCCGAGGTTGTACTAGGGTAGTTACTCCACCTCCGCCATAGGATCATACTGATGTTAGAGGACCGATCCCATGTGTTGTGCATGAGGATGAGACTCCAGTTGACAGGCCACCTACGCATGGGTGTAATGTTACTATTCTCGAGGAGGATTATCTGGAGTTGTTACGCGGTTGTAGAGGACACCAGGATCGTGTTATACCACCTACTAGAGTACTTGTTCCAGTTGACACACCTGAGAGTAGTGATTCTGCTAAGGTTCTGAAGTATTATTTGAGGCATGCCCCTTTTGAGTTTGATTGGACATATACAGATTCGGCGCTTGTCGAGAGATGGGTTATGAGGGTTGAGAGAGCTCTTGAGTCTATTCAGTGCCCTGAGCGACTGAAGGTCCACTGTGGGACATATTCTTTGTTGACGATGCATTATATTGGAGGCGTGGACTTTTTCGCTCTTTGAGTCCTACTTTGGTAGTCACCTGGGACATGTTTAGGGAGAAGTTCTTTGACAAATATTACCTGGACGATATCAGAGATCAGTTAAAGGTACAGTTTCTGACTCTGAGATAGGGAGACCGATCTGTGATTGAGTATGAGAGGGAGTTGGACCATTTGTCCAAGTTTGCTACTGGGCAGATCGCTGATTCTGAGAGTAAGAAGAAGAGATTTATTGTCCGCTTGAGAGCTGACATCTGAGGTCCTATACGAGCTTTCCGACCTACCACTTATGCTGAGGCTTTAGACTTTGCCTTGGCTTTAGATATTGGGCCTTTTGAGAAAAAGGCCGAGATAGCTGCTGCACAAACCTCCTCTCATAAGAGGAAGGTCGAGGATGACCATTCAGGTTGAGTGACACACCCACCGAGGCATGTACAGGGTAGGGGCGGAGGACCATCTGGATCTTAAACTTGTCTGGCACCGCAGCGTAGTGGTCAGTAGTGCTTTTACTATGGTCAGTATGGACATATTTGACTGCATTGTTCGAGACTTCAAGCTCCACAACAGTATAATGGTCAGGGCCAGGGATGAGGTCAGGGGCATGGTCGTGGTCAGACAGGAGGTAGAGGCCAGGTTAGGCCTAACTAGTATCAGAGAACACCACCACCTGTTTAGACACCCCCTCAGCCACCTCATTAGGCTCGTGTTTTTTCCACTTCTAGAAAGGATGCCGATGCATCAAGTACTGTTGTTACAGGTACTGTGACAGTCTTAGGACATTCTACTTTAGCACTATTTGATTCAGGGGCGAGTCATTCCTTTATTTCTGCTGAGTTTGTTTAGTCAGCTGTTTGTGAGTCTGTGCCATTAGGGCATGAGTTGCATGTTTCTACTCCACTTAGGAAATCTATTGTTGTGGGTAGAGTTATTTATACCGATGATTTGTGTATTTTGGGTTATTACTTACATGCTATGTTAATTGTGATGCCTATGTGTGACTTTGATATTATATTGAGTATGAATTGGCTGTCAGCCAACCACGCCAACATTGGTTGTAGTGCCAAAGTTGTGGATTTTATTAGTCTAGGTGGGACTATTTTTCGATTCCATGGGGCTCGAGGTAGAGTGACTCCTGCAATCATCTCTCTGATTCAGGCTAGAGCTCTCTTGTGTGATGGCACTTGGGGTTATTTGGCTAGTGTAGTAGACACGTCTGTTAGTGTGACTACACTAGATTCTGTACCAATTGTGAGGGATTTCTCTGATGTTTTACCTGATGAGTTACCCGGTTTACCACCGGTGAGAAAGATGGAATTTCAAATAGAGGTGTTTCCTGGGACGGCTCCATTGTCCAAGGCACCTTATCGTATGGCACCAACAGAGCTGAATGAGCTCAAGAGTCAGTTACGAGGACTCTTAGATTTAGGGTTTATATGCTGGGGTTTCTGCCCTAAATCTTATGTAATCCAATTAAAATATAAATAAATAAAGGAATTATTAATTAGTAATATTTACATAGTCATTTATTATTAGTTAAATAAATGTAATCCATCATAAGATCCAGAGTTACTTATGATAACTTAAAGTGAGCATATGATACGGGAAGATTCACTTAAGTGTAACTCAAATAGTCTGTAGTATATAAATAAAGGTTGAGTGCCTTATTTCTGGTAACACCACTAACACGCCCCACTTGTGAATTGGCACAAGTGATCTCATCTAGAAAGCTCATGTAGAGACATGTGAGTGGGGGTGTTGCTGCAATAGAGATTGTAGTAGACTGGACTAAGATAAACTTACTGTCTTCTGGGAAAGTCGTTACAGAAAGACACTTCGTTTATCAATCGCTTGATCAAGTACAATTGATCTTAATCCTGAGTTGATTACGAACTCCTGTTTGCAAGGGACAAATCTTTGATTTGCATAGGTGAGAGTGACTCGAATAGTTCGCTCAATAAGCCTCCCACTTTGGGGATTGCATCTTGTGTATAGCCGAGAACGTATTTACACAAAATTGGAATTCACTCTTTTCCTTATTAGAAAATAGATAAGTAGTTCCCTTATTGTGACGACCCGACTATTTTTAAATAATTTAGATATAAAACACAGCGGAAGTCTTTATATTTTAAGAAAAATGGCGTAGTTATGTTTGAAAATTGGCTAGCCAAAACCTGTTTACATCTTAAATTATGAAATCTAAAAACACAAGGAACATTAAGTTCCTAACCAAGAGTTCAAAAGAGTTATAAACATAAAAGTAAAGACGAAAAGCTCTTAAGAGCTATATACAATTTACATCTCAAAAGACACAACATAACAAAATGAGACCATGGTCTTTTACAAGTATCTAGTCCATCTCTGTGTCATCATCCTCTCGATCAAGCGCGCACCAGCTCCTCTCCCACGACCCCAAACATTACCTAAAATGTTTTAAATATCATGAGCTAACAACTTAAGCCCAGTGAGAATAAACAAAATAAAAAGTAAAGTTAGACCTCAAACCCATATCCGATTTGTGTCCAATAACGTACTTACTCTTTGCTATCAATCCATTCAAAGAGTTTTATTTCAAGTGTTCCACTTTTACTTACCAAATCTCCAATGTAAATGTGGAACTACATCCCAAGTATTTCTGTGTATGGTTTCATACTGCATATTGCATTTATATCTCATTTTCTTTATATACCTTGTACTATATACAAGGTTTACATCAAATCTTATTCTCCCAAAATGAGATCTTCCAATTTAATGAGAAACTAGTTCTCTTACATATGTAATTTATTGAGAAACTAATTCTCTGACATATGTGTCACATAATGATTATACAAGGTTCAATACGCCCTTGAATTCTCTCATTTTTCAATTCAATCTCATTCCTTTTCCTATAGCTCTTGGCTATACATCAATTTCATTTCTTTTCTCTCTAGAAAAGTACGTCTTACATAATCTTTTCTATAGTCCTCTAAACTCTTAGAAAACTAACTTTCATAATCATAAACTCTATAGGATGAAAATACTAGCACACGTAGTCTAATTCTCATCCATTAACTCGTTAAAACATATATAAGAAAAGGTAAATAAGCTTTGCATAAATATAACATCTCGATTCTTTATTCATGATGTATATATTTCCATCAATCATATGCATGAAGGTAATGAGGACATCCCGTAGGATTCGCATTCGCCCTTTATGCATGAATGAAGGTAACGTGGACATTTCCCATAGTATCCACCATTCGACCTTATGAATGAAGAAGGTAACGTGGACATTTCCCGTAGTATCCACCATTCAACCTTATGAATGAAGAAGGTAATGTGGACATTTCTCATAGTATCCACCATTCAACCTTCCTTTTATTTCTAACTTTCTTTTCTTTTTCTTTGAAGGTGATGTGGACATTCCCCGTAGGGTCCAACATTCTCCCCTTCTTTTCTTTCTCATTTTCTTTTCTTTTCAATGATGCGAGATGTTATGGTACAATATGTTATGCATATGCTTGCAAAAGTAAATAAAAGTGAATGTAAATGGAGCATAAAGTAAAGGGTATAAAGTAAAGTACAAAAAGTAAAAAGGATCATAGATGTCCTTATGCATAAAGTAAATAGATAAGAATTCCGGAAGAACATTAAGTAGTTCGAACTTCCGATACTTTCATTAAGTAGATCTTATCTTAAATAAGTAATCTACACTTCCAAGGATTTCAAACTTCCAACTAAAATCCAAAGTTCTATTATCGAATTCCTTTAATCATTCTATCTAAAAGTTTGGATCTTTTAGCTTCCAATGATCCATTTAATCTCCCGGAATGATTCTAACTTAGAACTTTCAAAAGTTCGACGTTCCATCGAGAAACTCCAAAGTTTTCACTCAAAGAACTAGCTCCTAATCCTAAGGGCACTAGCTCACTTTCTTTTTTCTTAGAATCAAATCTTAATCTTAGCTTTTGATTCTACAAACTGTTCAACTGATTCGGTTTCTAAAACTACTTTAAATCCTATTTATTCTCACCTTAGCCAAAAATAGCTTTGCTCCAAGTTTCCGAAAGCACGATCAAACAACGATCCGAAACACCTACAATTAATTACATCTAACAATTAATAAATATACATACATCGATCAATTAACATCTAAACGCTCAAAACAACGAACAACACCATAAACCCCACTATGAGGCTCTCTGCCCCCCATGAAAAGTGGGTCTCGGGTTTGGTTTTCCGGCTTTTAGGTACTTTAGAGGTGTTTCGAGTTGGTTTTAAGCAATTTCAAAGTTCCCGATTTCAATGAGTATCGATGATTTGGGTTTTTGAACAATAATCGATTCTTCGAATTTAACTTCAATAAAAATTATATCAATAAAGATAAACCCCAAAACAACCCCCACGATGATAAATTCAAATGGGAAGGGCTTCGACTGAAACTCGGTTTGAAGGTTTAGGGAAAGTTGTCAAAATCACTAAAAACAACTCCCGTAATAAAAGTTATCGAGTTTAACGGCAAGAAATCGAAGAATCAAAATGAAAACTCCATTCAAACACTATTTGGAGCTTAGGGTTTGAAGTTTAACTTACCGAGAAGTCATTAGAACACGGATGGAAAGCACGATTGTTAGGTGGAGAAGAATCCTAGGACCAAAGGCTTTCCGATGCAACCGAAATCGATCCGATCCGTCGAGAAACGAACGAAACCCGAAAATCTCTCTCCCCTGAAGCCACGGTTTGGAGAAAAAAAATGAGATGTTTTTGGTCAACTTTGGTCAAATGGCAATTTAAAGAAGAATATGAATAGTGTTTTGGATATTTTTAAGAAATCAGAAATGACGGTTGCGTCCTTTTATGACTTTTGACTTCTAAATCGAAACCCGAAGCTCTTAAATTAATCTAAAGGTGATTAATAATTATTAATTGGCCTATTAATAATTATTAATTTCACCGAAACGAATTTAAAGTAATAAACGATTAAAAATAATTTCGGGCGAAATTAACTACTGAATCGAAATCACTACTTTTAAATTAACCTTAAATACTTTAATTAAAATAAATAAATAAATAATTCACTTCAAAATTAACGGGATGTTACACTTATGGGCTGATTCAGGGTACTTGAACAGCGAGGCCTCATGTTCCTCTGATCAAGGAAAAGGTTAAATACGCATAATGGAGATTATGTAAGGTTGTTCACTAGAGAATCAGTTGGGCTTAAGAAACAAGATGTTTCATGGAGGTTAATACGGTGAATTACTTAGTCATGGATACGAACTACTTGTGAAGGATCAAAGTGTAGTTAATGATTATAGCCAACGGAAATAACTATGTCTATAGTACTAAGAATGTAACTCTAGATATTTAGTGGAGTTATCTAGGAGTTAATGAATGAGAATTAATTGATTAAAAGGAGTTTTAATCATTCTGGATCATTGGAGCTTAGTCCTATAGGTCCATTAAGTCCTCCGAGCTAACACATGTAATTGAGAACATAAATTAATATGATTAATTTATTTGAAAAAATGGAATTAAATAGAGGAGTCTATTTTATTAATTAAGAGGAGTATATTTAATTATTTAATTAATGGTGGAATTAAATAGAGGAGTCTATTTAATTATTTAACTAATGGTTGAATTAAATAGATGAGTCTATTTAATTATTAAATAGAAAATTCTATTTAATTAATTATGAGAGATTAAATAGAAGAGTCTATTAAATTAAATTAATTTTGAGTTGTCCAAAATTAATGGGGATTTAAATAGAGGAGTTTATTTAAATATTTAATTTGAGATTGTCAAATTAAAGAGGAAATAAATAAAAGGAGTTTTATTTATTGGAATAAATAAAAGGATTTTTATTTATTTAATTATTTAACGGAATTGTTCCATTAAATAAAAAGGAAAATAAAATGCCCAATATTGTCATGACATGATACGCCACCTTGGTCAAAGAGTTGACTAAGTTTTGCATTTTATTTTATTTAAAATATATGAATATCTTATTAATGTGATTAATTTAAATGGAAGATATGGAATAATATATGTAAATAGGAACCTTGGGGTGACCCCAAAACACACAACTAAAGAGAGCAAAAGAAAAAGCTCAAGAAATTCCTCTCCTCCGTCTCTCTTAGCTGCCGCCTATAGGGTGATTGGGAAGAAAATTTCTTCCCTTTTTTAATTTTTTCAAAGGAGATAGTGCCCATGCATCGATTCTCTTTTGTGCTTAGTGAGGAAGTACTTTTTGGTGGTCTCAGGATCGTAACCAGCCAAGAACGAGGAAGAGCTAGACACTTTTCAACAAGGGTTAGTCTTCTGTTTATGCATTTATATTTTTAACATATTATACTGCAAGGAAAGATCCTTACGACTTCCACTTGAGTAGTCTTTTAGAGGCCTCAATTCCAACATTATACGCCTTAGTGTGTCCCCGTGGGGAGCACCAGTGTTTTTTGAGAGAAAGAAAGATGGTTCAATGAGGTTGTGTGTCGACTACCGAGAGTTGAACTGAGTTACTGTGAAAATAAATATCCTTTGCCAAGGATTGATGATTTATTTGATCAGTTGAGAGGGGCTACTATCTTTTCGAAGATAGAATTGAGATCCGGTTATCACTAGTTGAGGATCCAGGAGGATGATATTCCCAAAACCGCTTTCCGTACGCGTTATGGGCATTATGAGTTTGTGGTTATGTCTTTCGGTTTGACTAATGCGCCAACGGTTTTTATAGATCTTATGCAAACGGTGTTTAGGAGGTTCATTGACTCCTTTGTTATTGTATTTATCGATGATAATTTGATTTATTCTGAGACTGAGGAGTTGCATGCTATACACTTAGAGAAAGTTTTGACGGTGTTACGAGAACAAAAATTGTATGCAAAGTTCTCTAAGTGAGATTTTTGGCTGAAGGAAGTGGCATTCTTAGGCCATGTGGTTTCTAAAGGAGTGATGGTGCATCCCTCTAAAGTTTAGGCAGTTAGTAGTTGGCCTAGACCAATTAGTGTGACTGAAATTCGTAGTTTTCTTGGACTTGCCAGTTATTATAGATGGTTTGTTCAAGACTTTTCTAAAATAGCATCGACTTTGAAAAGAGCTTTGAGGAGCTCAAGATGAGACTTATAACGACACTTGTTTTAGTGTCACCTGATAGTAGTGGTGATTTGACGGTTTATACCAATGCTTCGAAGAGAGGTTTGGGTTGCATTTTGATGCAACATGGGAAAGTTATAGCTTATACTTCCTGTCAGTTGAAGGAGCATGAGAAAAAGTATCTGATGCACGATATGGAGTTGGCGGCAGTTGTGCATGCTTTGAAAATTTCGAGGCATTACTTGTATGGTGAGATATCCTCATGGAAGATATATCCTTCAAACATATTGGATACATTTGTATCATTTCGTACTTCAACTTGACAAATCACCGTATGCAAGGAAATCGTTGATAGTCTATAACAAAGCATTCCGTAATTGAAAAAATTCAGACCTTGAGCTGTCAAATGTTTTAATCCCATCACTCTATAAATCACTCAATTTTTCAATCAACAGTTCTAGGAAAACATCGATGTCTTTCCTGGATGACTTAGAATTAAGAATGAGTAAAGACATGAAAAAAAGATTCTTTCATGCATTTCCAAGGTGGTAAGTTATATGGAACCAAAATTATAGTGTGACGACCCGTCACTTTTAAATAAATTAAATCAGAGAAAACACAGCGGAAGACTTTTATTTAAGGAAAATTGGCGTGATTATGTTTGAAAATAGGCTAGCCAAAACCTATTTACATCTTAAATTCAAACATCTAAAAACACAAGGAACAATAAGTTCCTATCAGGAGTTCAAAATGATTTATAAACATAAAAGTAAAGACAAAAGCTCTTAAGAGCCATTTACAAATATACAACTCAACCACCTAGTCCATCTCAAAGTCTTCATCCCTCGATCATGCAACACCATCTCCTTTCCCTCGACCTCTAATCAAGGCATAACCTGAAATTTTGTAATATCATGAGCTAACAACTTAAGCCCAGTGAGAATAATAAGAATAAAAAGTAAAAATAGACCTCAACCACACATTTCGATTTGTGTCCAATTAATCTGACACAATTCACTCCTGAAGTCCTCCAAACTCTAGGTAATTTTATTCCAATTTCTCCAAGGTATGACATTACTACACTCGTAGTCAATCCTCATCCATTAACTTGTTATGACATTGAATAAGTAAAGTAAATAAACTTTGTATAAAATATAACATCTCGATTCTCTATATCATCAATCAAAATCATGAATGCATGAGGACATCCCGTAGGATTCCGCAATTGCCTTTATGTATGAGGAAGTAATGCGTACGTCCCGTAACTTACCATTCAACTCCACATGAGGAAGTAATGCGTACGTCCGTAACTTACCATTGAACTCCCTATGTATGAGAAGTAATGTGTGCGTCCGTAACTTACCATTTAACTCCGCATAAGGAAGTAATGTGTACGTCCGTAACTTACCATTCAACTTCTATGCATGAGAAGTAATGTGTGCGTCCGTAACTTACCATTCAACTCCGCATAAGGAAGTAATGTGTACGTCCGTAACTTACCATTCAACTTCTTTCCTTGTTTTACTTTCTTTTCTTTTTCAATGATGCGAGATGTTATGCATATGCTTGCATATGCTTGTAAAAGTAAATAAGTAAATGTAAATGTTAAAGTAACTGAAACATGCATAAAGTAAAGGAGCAAAAGTAAAGACATAAAGTAAAGGACATAAGTAAAATAGATAGTAATCTCGGACGAACGATATGTCGATCGAACTCCGGTATCAATAATAAAAGTAGAATCATTAACTTAAACGATTAACCTATACCTTCAAGGATTCTAAACTTCCAATATAATCCGAGGTTCTATTAATCGTTCTAAATACAAGTTTGGATCTTTTAACTTCCAATGATCCAACCTTAAGTTCGAATCGAATCTAACTTAGAATCTTTTAAGATTCAATACTTTCCTTGAGAACTTCTAAGTTCTCACTTCAAGGATTAACTCTTAATCCTAAGGGCACTAACTCACATCCCTCTAATCTTAGATTCGGATTCTAGTCTTAGTTTCAAATTCTACAAACCTTCATACTCATTCGCTTTCTATTGTTACTTTAAATCCTAACTATTCTCACCTTTGCAAAAGAAGATCTCGCTCTCAACCTTCGATAGAGCGATCAAGCGAACGATCCAAAAATACCTACAATTAGAATTATATCTGACAATCAATAATTAACCAAATAACGATCAAACAACACGAAAAACTCAACAAACCCCACATGAGGCTCTCGGCCCCCCCATGAAAAGTGGGTTTCGGGTTTGGTTTTCCTGCTTTTAGGCAATTTAGATGTGTTTCGAATTGGTTTGAAGCAATTTCGATATTCCCTATTTCAATGGGTAACGATAATTAGGGTTTTTAAACAATATGCCAATTCCCGAATTGAATTACAATAATCATTATTTCAATAATTTATAACACATATTCAAATCCCAAAAGGTAAATTTCAAACGGGAAGGGCTTCGACTGAAACTCGGTTTTAGGGTTAAGGGAAAGTCAAGTAATAGTTACCCAATAAGTTTTCCATCAACATTCAACAATAAAATTGGAAAGGAATGAGAGTTTTGGCCAAGAACTCAAAAGCTTAAATCAATTTCCATGGAAATACTATGAGAATTCGAAATCTAGGGCTTACCTTAGAGAGTTTGAAACGTTCCAAGAGTGGAATGGGTAGAAAGGTCTCGGCGAGAGCTTTCCAACGCATCCGAAATCACGCAAAACGGCCAAGAAACGAAGCCGGAACGACACTTTCTTCCTCTTCTCTTTTCTTCCCTTTGTTGCTCGGGTTTGGAGAAGAAATGGATGAAGAAGATGAAGTTTTTTGGTCAAAGGAAGTCAAAGAAAATATTAATAAGAGGTGAATAGTGTTTGGATAGTTTTTTAAGAAATCGGAAATGACGGTTGCGTCCTTTTATGACTTTTGACTTCTAAAACGAAACCCGAAGCTCTTAAATAAATCTAAAGGTGATTAATAATTATTAATTGGCCTATTAATAATTATTAATGTCACCGAAACGAAATTTAAAGTATTAAAACGATTAAACAGAATTTCGGGCGAAATTAACTACTAAAATCGAAATTACAAAAATAATAATTAATCTAAATACTTAAATTGAAATAAATAAATAAATAACATTAAATAAATATTAAAATAAAATAAAAAAATAATAATAATAAAAAAATTCACTTCAAAATAATGGGACGTTACATATAGCCACATACTATACGGGATACTCATATGTCCAATGGGGTTAAATCTATCAGAGGCTAAGACCAAACGAACATTTCTAGATTCAGAGGTGATTAATGGATAATCTTTGTCGAAATACTACCATCTTTCCACATCTGACGGGTAACATAGAACACCTTCCTTTCTAAATGTTTATCCTTGTGCCACCTCATATCAAACGCGGTATGTTTTGATGCAAATAGTCTCTGTAACTTTAGTTTCAACAGAAAGTGTCTCAATACATTATGAGCAACTTTTGTCTTACTTTTACCCTCTCTCACTAAGTAACGAGACTCCCCACAAACCTAACCCACGTAACAACTTCTTCGAAGTATAATACGATCCCGACAATAACGTCCCTTCAGGTAATGCTTTCTTTAACAACTCTAGGAGCATATTGAATGACTTATCACTCCAACTGTTCAAAACTTTAATGTGAATTAACTTCACCAAAAAATTGAGGAATGAAAATCTAACATACTCGGGGTACAACTCTTTATGTGCTTAACGTAATAGTTGTGAGAATTCATCACCACACTCCCCAAAATTCATATTCTCTTGACTCTCGACATTTTCAGAACCCCAATAAGTTCCACCACCGGGAGTTTCCATTTCATGATCATGAAATGCACCACCTTGCAAATCATTGATCATGTCCATCTTCATCATCATCCTTACTCACTGATTCATCTACATTATGTCCTAAACTCACATTATCATCACCCGTGTTACACTGCCCCAAATTTTCTTCATCAAATGTCCAACAAGTTTATCCCCGTGACATCCCGTGAATGTGTAAATGTTCCCTAATTTCTTGGAGTGTGCAAAATATGGTGTTAAGACATTTAATACAAGGGCACCGGGTCTTCTCACTCTCATTCAAAACTTTTTTTCGCAACCTCTAAGAAGGACAAAACTCCTTCTATATAATCCTTACAAAACCTACCACTTAATTCCATCCAAATTCTATCAACATTTGTCCTATTTCGCAAACAAAAAAAAAACTAACTTTAGAAATCAATGCTACCCTAAATAAATAAATAAACTAAAGTAAAACATGGCTAAATTTGTTGCAGAATCACCATCTCCCAATAAAAAAAACTAAAAACACGTGCAAACTAAAACAAAAGGTCATAAAACGTACTTTTAGACAGCTAACTTTGCTGCGGGATAGCCATATCTCAATAATTAAAAATCTAAAAACACGTGAAACCTAAAACAAATAAATTAATATAACATTGAAAAATGAATAGAAAATTAACCTTTGTTCCTACATTATAATAGTGTGATCGATCGAGATGTCTGAGACAACGAGTTTACTATAAATTAACTCTGTATTAAAGATGGTAAATTTCATATTGACATACTTAAATAATTACAAAAATACATACATATTGACATACTTCAAATCACGTTTAATGAATTTCAAAATTAAATTTTTGATTGAGTAAATCAAATTTTACATAAGAACTAAAACTTTAACAACAAAATCCTATGTGAACTTAATTTCCTTAAAAATGAATGTTGATTTTAAAAACAACATATATATAAATACATAAATTTTAAGAAATCAAATCATCCATCCATCACATATTTCACATAAACACAACAAATTAACAATATTAACTTCAAAGAAAATAAAAAAAAAACTAACTAAAAAACTCAATCCAAAAAACAAACCCTAAACCCTTAAATACCCAATTTGAAAAAGTTCATGAAAATTCCTCCTAAATTGAAATCATCTTCATCAAACATTCCCTTATTTCACAAATAAACAATAAAAAACCAATAAAAAACATCATATATTGTAACAAATTTCAAAAGGGAAAAAAAACTCTAAAACTAAAAAATCACTCAAATGAATCGTTATTTCGCACAAGAAGGCATCAAACCATACCTAAACTGGTTGAAAATAAAAACCATGGGTTTGGAACGGAGAAAAACGGTGAAAAAAAATAGTGGCGATTTGCACCCGCGTTTTACGCTGTTCTTGGTCTCTATTTTTGGGAGAAAGAAAAGAAAATGAAAAAACAAGGCGGTGTTGAGCGTTCTGTTGTGTTAAAGGGGGAGAGCTTTACCGATGCACAATTGGGCGTTGGTAGTACATTATCTAGTCGTCAGTATTGCCCTCCCTAAATGTGTATTTCAGATGTATAAGCATCAGCTATGTATGTCACCCCTTATGGTTATTATCAACATGGCGTCAGTAATAATAAAGCGCAAAATATTCGATGATCATCACCCATGCTAGGCACGCCCGTCGGCATTGCTAGCGTCGGTAGAACATATACTTTTTGTAGTGTAAGTTTATCAAACAGTGATAAATCATAATCCTGAGTGAAATGTGAACTTCTATTCATGGATTTATATTCTTTGATTCTCATGGTTGAGAATGATATGAAATGAATGCTCAATACACTTCTGTTTTGGGAACATAATGAGATAATAGCTAGGAACACATTTACATAAGATGAAGTTCATAACTTTATGAAAAGTGACGGTATTAGTGCGATACCTAATCACTTCTGGAATGTTAAAAATATTCCTTGATGTACTGATACGAGACATGAACAAGTGGTAACACGCCTTCTATTGATCACAAATTGAGGCTATTGGGCCTACAGACTATGCTTCTGCTTTGAAGATTGCCATATCTCTTGACCCGAAGAGTAGAGGCAAGGCTATAGAAAAGGAACCGACTGAGACTGAAGTTGGGTAGAAGAGGAAAGCTGAGACCAAGCCTCAGCAGAAACAGAATCAGGGCAGTATTAGGGGGCAACAGTCATCACAGAATAGGCAGTTCATTCAGAACAGGCCGAATCAGGGTGGTAGGCAACAGTTTAATATTTCTGAGTGTAGGAACTGTAGCAAGAGGCATACTGGAGTATGTAACCAGCCTAAGAAATGTTTTATTTGCCGTCAGGAGGGACATATAGCTGCTAATTGTAGGAGGAATATGAAGGTACCTGTGGTTGGGGGACAGAACAGAACTGCTAATCAGGGTCATCATAAACAGGCTCCTCAGCAGGGACAGTTGTTTGCTACCACTAGAGATGAGGCTGAGGCGGCTCAGAATGTTGTCACAGGTACTTTATCGGTCCTTGGTCATTCTGTATTTGTTTTGTTTGATTCTGGTGCTACTCATTCCTTTGTTTCTGCTGAATTCGTTAAGTGTGCTGAATTTGTTACTGAGCCCCTTAATTTTGATTTGAATGTTAAGACACCGGTTGGTGGGACAGTTTGTGTTGATAGAATGTTTAAAACTGACGAACTTTGTGTGCTTGAAAATTATATGCCTGTAACTCTGTTTGTGATTGATATGTCTGATTTTGACATTATTTTGGGAATGGACTGGTTACGTGTCAATCATGCTATTATTGATTGCTTTAAAAGGGAGGTGCTTTTTAAGAGTCCATGTGGAAAGGAGTTTAAGTATAAAGGAACTAGTAGTAAACTAGCCCCAGTAGTTATCTCAGCCTTACAAGCTAGTAAGTTGATTGATGAGGGAGCTTTGGCCTATCTAGCTAATGTAGTTGATACGACTGTTGAAGAGGTCAGTTTAGATTATGTGCCAGTTGTGAATGAGTTTGTTGATGGATTCCCTAATGAATTACCCGGATTACCCCCACCTAGGCAAATGGATTTCCAAATAGAAGTTGTACCTGGAACAACCCCTATTTCTAAAGCACCTTATAAGATGGCTCCCTCTGAGCTAAAAGAGCTTAAGACCCAGTTACAAGAACTTCAAGATTTGGGTTTTATACGCCCAAGTGTATCACCGTGGGGTGCACCTATCCTATTTGTGAAAAAGAAGGATGGACCGATGAGATTATGTATAGATTACCGTGAGCTTAATAAGGTAACTATCAAGAACAAATATCCTTTGCCTAGGATAGAAGACTTGTTTGATAAATTGAAAGGGGCCACCGTGTTTTCGAAGATAGACTTGAGATCGGGATATCACCAGTTGAGAATCCGTGTCAAAGATAGCTTTCAGGACTAGGTATGGACATTTTAAGTTCATTGTCATGTCCTTTGGATTGACTAATGCCCCGGCAGCTTTTATGGACTTGATGCACACCGTTTTTCAATAGTTCTTAGATACATTTGTTATTGTTTTTATTGACGATATTTTAGTGTATTCTAAGAATGAGACTGAGCATGCCATGCATTTGAGAAAAGTTTTGTCTATTCTGAGAGATGAAAAGCTTTATGCTAAGTTTAGCAAATGTGAGTTCTGGTTGAAGAAAGTAGCTTTCTTGGGACATGTAGTGTCGGAATAGGGTATTTCTTTGGATCCTTCAAAAATCGAATCAGTTAGTGGGTGGGCACGACCTACTAGTGTGGCTGAGATTCGGAGTTTCCTCGGTCTGGCTGGATATTATAGGAGGTTTGTGCAAGATTTTGCACGAATTGCTTCTCCAATGACCAAGTTAACTAGAAAGGGAGTAGCCTTTGTTTGGAATGAGGAATGTGAAGTTAGCTTCGAAGAGTTGAAGAAGAGATTGGTAACTGCTCCAGTTTTGGTTACCCCTGATGGCTTAGGTGGTTTGGCAATCTACAGTGATGCATCAAAAAAGGTATTAGGTTGTGTTCTAATGCAACATGGCAAGGTAGTAGCGTATGCTTCTAGACAACTAAAAGAGCACGAAAAGAAGTACCCTACTCATGACTTAGAATTTGCAGCAGTAGTTCATGCCTTAAAGATTTGGAGGCATTATCTTTATGGTGAGAAGATCTTAATCTTCACTAACCACAAGAGTCTCAAATATTTCTTCACTCAGAAGGAATTAAATATGAGGCAAAGGAGATGGTTAGAGTTAGTGAAGGATTATGATTGTGATATCCAGTATCATCCTGGAAAGGCGAATGTAGTGGCGGTGCACTTAGTAGAAAAACAGTTCATTCAGCGGCGATTCTGGCTAGGCACCCTCGGTTATAGTGGGAAATGGATAGGGCTGATCTTATTGAGATGACAGCTGAAATGACAGTTAGTATGGCTGGTTTGACGGTGAGGCCGACTTTGAGGCTGAGGATTATTGATGCGCAGAGAGCAGATGACAGTTTGGCTGGCTGTTTTCTTGATGCTGAGACCGATATGCAGGGAGTATTTTCTTTTGCTAGAGACAGTTCTCTACTTTATAAGGGTCGATTATGTGTTCCCAAGGATGAAACCTTGAGGAAGAAGTTGTTGGAAGAGGCACATGGTTCAATGTTCTCCATTCAGCCCGGGGGCACCAAAATGTATAGAGATCTAAAAATGCATTATTGGTGGTTAGGAATGAAGAAAGATATAGCTGAGTATGTAAGCAAGTGCCTAGTTTGTCAACAGGTAAAAGCCTTAAGAAGAAATCCTCATGGTTATGTTAAACCATTGAGTGTTCCTGAATGGAAGTGGGAAGAAATTTCCATGGACTTTATTTGTGGATTACCTAGAACTTCTCGAGGTAATTCAGTTATTTGGGTTATTGTTGATAGATTGACAAAATCGGCGCATTTTCTTCCTGGAAAATCGACTTATCCAGTAGAGACTTGGGCTCAGATGTATTTGAGAGAAATAGTGCGTTTGCATGGGGTGCCGGTTCGTATTGTATCTGATAGGGACACATGCTTTGTCTCTAAATTTTGGCAAAGTCTGCAGAAAGCTATGGGTACCCGATTGAATTTTAGTACAGCTTTCCACCCTTAGACGGATGGTCAGACTGAGCGGGTTAATCAAATTTTGGAAGATATGCTTCGGGCATGTGCCTTAGATTTTAAAGGAAGTTGGGATGATCAACTTTATTTGGTAGAGTTTGCATACAATAATAGCTATCAGGCTACTATCAAGATGGCTCCTTTTGAGGCTTTGTATGGGAAGAAATGTCGATCGCCAGTTCATTGGGATGAAGTTGGGGAGAGGAAATTATTGGGACCTGAACTTGTGCAGTTAACGAGTCAATCTGTAAATGTGATTAGAGAAAGAATGAAGACTGCCCAGAGTAGGCAGAAGAGTTATGCAGATAAGAGGCGCACTGATCTTGAGTTTTCGGTAGGTGATCATGTTTTCCTAAAGATTGAATCGATGAAGGGTGTGATGAGATTTGGAAAGAAAGGGAAGTTGAGTCCTCGATTCATCGGACCTTTCGAGATTCTTGAGAGGACTGGACTACTTGCTTTTAGGCTGGCCTTGCCACCAGCATTATCTAGTGTTCATAATGTGTTCCATGTGTCTATGCTTCGGAAGTATATTACCGACCTTACACATGTGATAGATTATGAACCAGTGTAGTTAGAGGCGGATTTGTCTTATGAAGAGAAGCCAATTGAGATTTTAGCGAAAGAACAGAAGGTGTTGAGAAATAAGACCATCGAGTTGGTTAAAGTTCTATGGAGAAATCATTCATTAGAGGAAGCCACTTGGGAACGGGAAGAGGATATGCGGGCTAGCTACCCTCATCTTTTCCTTGAAGGGTGAAGCTTTTCGGGGACGAAAAGCCTTGTTAGTTGGGAGGTTCTGTAACGCCCCATTACAAGGTAAGATTAATTTTGAATTAAATTAAAATTTTATTTAATTTACTTAAGGGTTTGGAGTTATTGATAAATAATCTTTTTTTTTATTTAGGCTTTTGGGTGACACTTTATGATAAGTGTCACTTTTGTAATTAGTGAGGAGTCATGGAATAGAGGATAGTCGATGACGTGGTAAGTTAGCCCAAACCCTAATTTTTAACTAAGGAAAAGAAAAAGAGAATTTTTCCTCCTCCTTCCCCACACCCTTGCCGCAGCCCCTTAAAGAAAAAGAGTAAGGAATCCGACGTTCGTCTCGTTTGTCGTTTGATCGTGAATCGGGATTGAATTCAAGCATTTTTTTTGGAAATCGATTTTGGACACGAAGGTAATGAAAACTCTCCTTCTCCTTTTCCTCCTTGTTGCCGTGAATGCCTAGGGTAGGGATTGACGAGAGTTTTCGTCAATTTGTTAATTAGGAGATCGGTGGGATCGCACGGAATCGAAGAGGGAAAATTGGAAGCCCTTTTCTTGAAATTCAAGTGACGGGTAAGCTTTCGTGATTGATTATTCAATCATTTAAATTCTGGATTTTAATTAATTATTATTCATATGAACACCAAGAACCCTAACCCTTGATCCAACCTCCATAATTGTTAATTTTCCAAACTATGGCCAAACACCCAATCGATCTTGATTACCGGTACCTAGAACCATCAAGATCGATCACCCTAGCTACGAAACCGTGACCGAACCACGACCTGAAGGCCATGGCCAGCCGCGGCCCACACACCCCCCACGCCCCCAATTTTAGCCAATTCCCTTCGTCGTTTGTTTTCCGTTCTTTGATCCATCGAACCCCAAACATTTTGTATAAATTTAGTATATTTCAATTTGTATTTTAAGTATTTTAGGACCTCCATTTCAGGTCTGGTTCGTCAAGGGAAGTAGCGTTGATTTTGGATTTAAGCGATTTCGAGGTGAGTTAACGGTTTATTCGTTGGTGGGGTTTTAGAGAAATCTAAAGCTCTTACCGTAGACTTTATGTTTCGATATATTCAAATATAATATTCTGGAGCTTTAGGAAGTGAACGCCTAATGGAAACATCGAAAAATCATTTGGTGAAAGAATTTTTCGGTTATAACTAGTTTATTCGTTTTTCAGCAGTTTTTGATGTTTTTCGATTCTTTTTGTTTCTGTTTGATTTGGGAGTAATTCTGGAATATTATGGAGTATTTTATGATGATTTGGCATGAGATTTGAGTTGAGAATGATTAAGAGCAAATAGTTAGTTTTGACGGTTTTCGGCAGTTTTATCGTAAAAAATGTATTTTTCATGCTTTAGTTAGAATCTTGAGCTGCTGTATTTTAATTGTGGCTGATTTTGAATTATCATTATCAAGAGGATAATATAAAGAGATTGTGGAATGATGGCTTGACAGGTGTGTTAAACTAGTATGAGTACGAGCTCATACTTAGTAAAATATAGTTATGAGAGTGAGCTCATAACGACTAATGGACGTTGCTCGTATGAACGATCCATTAGGGGATTAGTTATGGTTACGACTATAACTAAGTGCCTAAGAAAGGTTTATAGTCCCGAGAGACCACCTTCTTAGTGGATGGTTGAATGTTTGTTTGATTATGCTTGTTAAATTAGAGTTGGACTATGTTTCGGATTGGGATGTGTATTGGAAGGATTAATATGAGTGTTGGTCTTGGATATGGAATTAGTTAATAATTGCCTATTCATGTAAATAGACTGAATGTGAGGTTTAAGAGATTTTATGAGTGAAAGAGACATTGGAGAGTGTTGAGTGTTGGGACTCGGTTTAAGTTGTTAGAGACTATTTAAAACTTTACCTTCGTTTAAATCGTTCTCTCACTGGCTTTAGCCTCACAGTGCTATTTGTGGATTCCTTTCAGGTAACAATGGACCGAGAGGCGGCGGTTGATGAAGTGGAAGAGATGAGAGTTCATGTCACGGTGGCTAGCCAATGCATCTTTTATTTTCATTGAGTTTGAGAATAAAGTACTTGAATTATTTTAATGACTATATTTTGTTTTTGTGAGATTTGAGATTAATGTTAGTTTTCGAAACATTTTGTTATTTGATTTAACTCATTGTTTCTTTTGTTTTAAAGATTATAACTCCAGAGTTGTTGATTTTATTTAAATGACTATTTGATTGAGGATTTTTATATTATTCAATAAATATCATTTATTGAGTCTTTCCGCTGCATTTATTATGATCAATTTAAACTCTAAAAAGTCTGGTCCTTACAGTTTATCTCTAGTTTGACTACAAATAATGTTCATTGCAGAATCAGTGGGAACACAAAGATAAAGCGGTAAGTACAGGGGTAAAATGGTAAATTTAATACATCTGTAATTATGAGTTTTCACACCAAAGATCTGTCACAAACATATAATTAAGATAAACTAAATGGACATAACTCATATATAGTGAGGGGAGTTCAATTATGAATTTATGTAAAATCATGCATAATTAGATAATACGTAATTAACTGATTATGAGTTAATCACTTAATTGACCAATTATTAATCCCGTGATCTATAGACATTATTTAAATAGAAATTAGTAATTAAATATTGCTTGATGATACTTATTTCGGAGAAAATATTATTATTTTTAATTATTTAAATAAAGTATTTTATTTAAATGGTAATTTATAAATAAATTAATATTAATTTTTATAATTAATTAAGTTAGGTTTATTTAATTAAGGAGAGAGTTTCTAGCCCAATTGGATTAGTGAACCCAATTGAAAATTTCCTAAATAGTAAATTGAATTATTAATTAATTCACATTGAGATTTTCGGCCATACATGTAATATTGGAAAGATAATTAGTTGAATTATATTCTAAAATATTTACATAGATTATAGTTATACAAGATAAAATCAAATAAAGAAATATTAATATTTTCCTTTATTATATATGTATTTTCGGCTACAAGGAGATAAAAGAAGAGGAAAAAAAATTTATTTTATATTTATCTCCATGGTATTTTCCTAATTTCATTCATTATCCCATTAGCCTATAAATAAAAGGCTTGAGTTATTCATAAATCATAACAATTCAATTTCTTAGAAATTGAAAATTCTCTATTCTTTTTCTACCTAGTCTTTTGTCGATTTTTGCTATTAATTTAAGGAAGAAATATTCTTGTTCTTCTTCCTAATTTCTTTAAAAGTTCGGTCCCACCATTGGGTTTTTCTTGTTCAATTGGGATATAGTTTAGAAGATTCATTAATAAAGGAACCTTCCAACCGTTTCTCCATATTTACTCAATGTAAGTGAAGGCCTCTAATTTTCAAAAAAATAAGCATGAATTTACATGTTATTTTATAATTTTGCATGATAGTAAATTAGATCCGTCTCTTCCATGTTAATTAATTTTGAATAATTAGAACTTACTTCCGCTGCGTTAACTTGTAACATCCTTCAATCAAGGCCTTGTCATTTGGGATTTGCATATCCTTTCCCTGTCCTTTGACTTGTTGACTTTCGACCCGATACCGTAACCTTTGACTTGTTGATCGTTGGATTTTTTATATTTGATAGTTGACCAATTCTAGTTGACATTTTTTTTTGCCATACTGACTATTGATTTTTCATCAAGTCTTGATCGAAGTTTGATTGGTTTGAGTTCATGTTAATTAATTTTGATTAATTAGAACTTACTTCCGCTGCGTTAACTTGTAACATCCTTTAATCAGGGCATTGTCATTTGGGATTTGCATATCCTTTCCCTGTCCTTTGACTTGTTGACTTTCGACCCGATACCGTAACCTTTGACTTGTTGATCATTGGATTTTTTATATTTGACATTTGACAGTTGATAGTTGACCAGTTCTAGTTGACTTTTTTTTTTTGCTAAACTGACTATTGATTTTTCATCAAGTCTTGATCGAAGCTTGATTGGTTTGAGTTCAAATCTTCTCTAAGTGTTGCTTGGTTTGTGTGTCTTATGAGAGTCGTACACTCTTGGTAGACTTAGATTTTTTCTTGATTCTCATACGAGCCCTCCACTCTTGGTAAACTTACAATTTTTCACGTTTTAAATTCTTATACTAGGTCCAGCTTGTTTGAGCCTTGCACTCCCTAGTAGACTTAGATTTTTTTTCATTTTAAATTCTTTCACCACGTGCGACTCGTGATAACACTGCACTCCTTGGTAGACTTAGAATTATTAAATTGTCAATTCTTTTACGAGGTGCGGCTCGTGCGAGCCTTGTACTTCCTAGTAGACTTAGAATTTTTCACATTTTGAATTCTTTAACAAGATGCGGCTCATCCAAGCCTTGCACTCCCCATGTAGACTTAGAATTTTTCTCATTTTAAATTCTTCTAGGAGGTGAGGCTTGTAAGAGTCCTGCACTCTTTAGTAGACTTCTAATTTTTTCTAATTTCAAATTCTTCTTCTAGGTGTGGCTTGTGGGAGCCCTGCACTACCAAATAGACTTAGATTTTTTATTTTGTTCTTCCATCTTGGCAAACTTAGAATTTTTTTTATATTGTTTTAGAGTGCTCTTCCACCTTGGCAGACTTAGAACATTTTCATATTGTTTTAAAGTACTCTTCCACTTTGGTAAACTTGGAAATTTTTCATTTTTACTGTAGTGTATTTACATAACCAGGCCTCACTCGAGAAGAACTCTATAACTTGAAGTCGAGCTCGAATTTAAGTTTTTTTTTTTTTTTGGTAATTTGTTGACCTGAGCTTAGCTAAGGGACTTTTAGCGTAATAGTTTTTTCCCCCACTCCTCTAATATACTCTATACAAGTAATTTTAAAAAGTAGAAAGGATGTGTTCCCATTTTAATGAATTTTAAAATTCTTACAATAGAAAAATTTATTGGATAAGAAAATTACAATTAAATTACTGAAATAAAACCTATGATGCTTGACAATTCATAGGTGAAGCAGCTTTGTAGTTGAGAACTGATCAAGGTGTCTTGGCCTACTACTTTTATTGACTAAGCATGGTTGTTTCTTGGGTGTTGCCCTCTACTTCGAATCTTCTTCATTAGTCGGGCCCCCAAAGATGGTTCTTATATCTCTTATTAGTAGTTTTTTATTGTCTCAGTCCTGGTATTCATGATTATATTTAGTGTCATGATGAGCTCTTTTATTTTTTCATGAATACTTTCAATTACCATCTCTGAATAAGAGTCTCAATTTCTTCCTTGAGATCAAAGAAATAAGAGGTGGTCTGACCGTGGTGTTTGTGGAAGAGACAATACTTATCTTTGTTCCTCTTTTTTGACCTTGCCTTCATCCAAGGCGGCCACATAACCAAGTTTTTGTCTTTGATCTCCATGAGTATTTGATCAACCAGAACCGTAGTGGGAGTGTATTTTCTAAACTTAGTAGGAGGAAGACTCTTGGTTTGGATTTTAATGACATGATTATAGATTCTGGAATTTTTGGGAGTTAAAAATATTATTTTTTTTTGTTGGAAATTGAATATGAAATGAGAATTCGATAATTTTAGTTTTTGGCAGTTTTTTCTCCTTTGCATAGAAAGTTAGTCTTAAGTTGATTGTTTGGTTTGAAGTTTGAGCTGCTGTATTTTGAGGTTAATTTTGAGGTTTTATTGATAAAAAAGAATATTTTGGATGATAATATTATTTTGCATGTGTATGTGTACGTGTTTGAGGAATGAGAATAGGTTGTTAAGTGTTGGTCTTGACGATGAGCTTACAACCCAGGTACTAGTGTTATAAGTATTGCGAGCTTATAACATTATGGGAAATTAGCTATGGATGATTCCATAACCAGGTACTAATATTTTCTTTCTCACGAGAGGAAATATTAGGTGTAGTTATAGGTTCGCCTATAACCAGGAACTAATCATGTGAGGAGTCTCTCGAGGGGCTGCATTATTAGGCGTTGCATGTTGTGTGTTGATTGTCTTTGCATGAGCTTGTGGAATGAAAAGTATGTGATAATTGTTGAGTTTGACTGATGCGAGATTAATGTAATTGAGAATATGGAATAGAAAGAATGTGATTATTGTTGAGTTGGACTGATGCGAGATCAGTGTGATTGAGAATATGAATTGAAAAGTATGTGATTATTTTTGAGTTGGACTAATGCGAGATTAGTGTGATTGATGTTATTGAATATGTTAGAATAACATATTTGAGATGAGGAATATTGATGTGAGTACAATATGTTAGTGTTGTTGAGACTTATAAAGCGAGACTCGATAGAGTAAGAATTGAACTAGATGTGAATTATAGAAACTTGGGAGTCATTTACGAGTAAATAGACTCCGGTAATTTCGTTCGATATTATTTAAAGTGTTACCTTTAATCTAGGTTGTTTGCTCATTGGGTTTAGCCTCATGACGTTACCCTTTTTTTTCAGGTAACAAAAGGGACAAGAGTTGGCGGATGATGAGTATCCGAGAGATAACGTCGTTAGACTATATAGCGCCACATGATTTAATTGAGTTTATTTATATATAAAAAAAAAAAACTCATTTACATTACTTATTGTTTTTTAGAAGTTTAATAATGTTTTGGTATAGTTATCAAAGATTCTTATTTAGTTTTCTTTTGACTTTATCATGGTTTTTAACTTAATTTCGGTATTCATTAATTGTTTTCATATATTAGATATTTCAATAAGAGATTTATTCATCAAAAAGTTGTCTTCCACTACATTATTTTTTATTTGAAAAGTCGGTCTTTACATGTTTATTCTTTATTTTGATTAACACTTTTGTCGAAAAACGCCACATGACATTCAAACACAAAGAATGAAATGCAAGTAGTCATGCTATTTTCAAACCACATTTCAATCTTTAGCCCCAAACTCATCGAAGAAATAAATGAATGCAACCCAATTAGTATATGACTCAATATTTCACTTGACACATCTTATAAACATAAATAAGCATTTAATAGCAACTCAAAATCAAAATGGAGGCATGGTTATAGTAAACCCGCTTTATTCTCACCTTTTACTAGTTAGCTTTTGATGTCCAGCTCGAAATTGTTTTTCCCTACAAACACAATCCGTATATAATATTCAATAAGCTTAATATATCATAAATAATTCAGTAAGAACAACTAACTAAACCCCAGAACATGATTTGATCCAAAAGTCCCTAAACTAACTAAATGGAAAAGTGGTGATTTTGGCCATTTGAGGGGTTTTTTAAAAATCATTGGTTGGAGTTCCTAACTTGTTTACATATGTAAAATACATATTTAAACACCCATATGCTCTAGAATTAAGATAATTTATGCAAAAGTCAAGAAAACCCCAAAATTAAAAAAATTAGAAAGCTTGAAAATGGCTATTAATGGAGGTTCTGAGCTTTGTGTTCATCCATGGCATCCAATTACAAGACATCTTGTGAATAGAAAATTTTAGGATTTGAGATAGGTTCTTGAAAGTCATTTTCATGAATTTAAAAGTTACTAAAACTCAAAGGAAATATATTTTACAAACACAACCAAAAGGAAAATCCATAGTTTTCAAAACATAGAGTGAAATCCTTGAGTTTTCATGAATGAATTCTTATCTTGATGCCTTCAACTCTTGAGGAGTCCTTATCCAATCTTTCTAGATAGTATTTTCCCTCACAAATCCATATTTTTCCTTTTGAATTCAAGCTTGGAGACGAAATTGGAATCTAGAAAAACTAAATCTCCATGAAACTCCTAGAGGCCAGGGTTTAGAGAAGAAGAGAAAATGAGAAAATTGTTTTTACTTCTTGCTATTTTTTTTTTTTTTTTGTAATCTAAGTTACATAATGAAGTAAGGCTGAGTGTAACATCCCGTTATTTTGAGGTGAAATTTTATTTATTTATTTTATTTATTTAACTAAAATATGTTAGTTTAAAGTTAGCAATTTCGAATTTAGTAGTTACTTTCGTTCGAAGACCTTTTTAATCCTTTTATCACTTTAATTTAGTTTTGGTGACATTAATAATTATTAACGGGCCAATTAATAATTATTAATCACCTTTAGATTGATTTAAGATCTTCGGGTTTCATTTTATAACTCAATCATTTAAAAAGGGACGTAATCATCATTTTCAAATTCTTAAAATATCTCAAATTACTATTCATCTCCCTCATCTTTAAAAAGTCAACTTTGGTCAAGATTTTTCATTTTCTTTCTCTTCTCCCTTCCTTGCAAGGCCGTAGCCCTGTCCTCTCACTCTCTCTCTCTCTCTCTCTCTCTCTCTCTCTCTCTCTCTCTCTCTCCTCCTGGCTTTTCTTAAATACTCGATGGATCGTCGTAATCTCCGTTCCATTGAAAATTTCTCGGCCCAAGGATCGTTTCTAAACTAACAATCGAGGTTTTCATCCGTTTTCTTAAAGCCTCAAGGTATGAAAAAGTTTCTAAATTTTACTTTGAATAATAATTTAATGGAGGTTGTGATTGAAATCTTCAAATTCACACACCGAAGCTTGAAGATTTCAATCGAGGAAGTTGTTTTAGACAATTTTAGAAACTTCCCTAAACCCTAAAATCGAGTTTGAGTCGAAAACCCGTTCCATGTGATTTTCTCTCACTTGACCTTGGCTACGGTGTTTAGTTTGTTATGATTTTTCATTTTACTTAATTTTTCGGAAATCGATTATTGTGTAAAACCCTAAATATGGTTACCCATTGATATAGCAAACTTCTAAAGTATGCAAAACCAACCCGAAACGCCTCTAAATTTCATCAAAACAGGAAACCTGAACCCGAGCCCTTTTATTCTTGTAGGGCCGAGAGCTTGCCTAGGGTTATTCTCCTTGTTTTGCGTCGTTTTATGCGTTTAGATGTCGTTTGCTCGATTTTCGGATAATTAATGATTCTTAGGTGTAATTGATTTGTAGGATTGTGATTGATCGTGTGGATTTGATCTCGTCATATTGGGAAGCTTGACTACAAATCCAAGGTGAGTTTAAACTGGAAGTTAGTAATTTTATGAATTAAGTTTCGTTACGATATTGTTTTTCGAGGTTAAGAGGGAAACTAACTTCTGGAAGTTAATACTTGGTTGGTGACTTTAAACTCGGAAGTGAGTGGAGTGACTTTGGAGTTCTTATGAATTTGGATGAAAAGGTAAGATTTGAGTGGTTGAAAGTCTTGTAAGATGAATTGAAGAATTTTATATGAAATTGGAAATTTTCGATAAAAGTGGAAGTTTAAGGTACTTTGAGTAGTTTGGGAGTCAAAGTGGCTTAGAAGTTACACTTGAGTGATAACTCGTGTAATTCAGGTAGTGTGTGTTCTTTAGAACTTTAGTAGAATCTCATTTAAGTAATCTAACTTACTAGAGAACTCGATGACTTGTGTTATGGTAAGACCATACGGGGTAGTATGTTGACGTTGATCCATACGGTAATCCGTTACGATGACCTATGTTATGGTAAGACCGTACGGGGTAGTATGTTGATGTTGATCCATACGGTAACGGTAACCTGTTACGATGACTTGTGTTATGGTAAGACCGTATGGGGTAGTATTTTGATGTTGATCCATACGGTAACCCATTACGATGACTTGTGATGTGGTAAGACCGTACGGGGTAGTATGTTGATGTTGATTCATACGGTAACCCATTACGATGACTTGTGATGTGGTAAGACCGTACGTGGTAGTATGTTGATGTTGATCTATACGGTAACACATTACGATGAAATTTGTTTGGTAACAAAGAAAGTTAGTGTTACAATTACATATATTCATTAGAATTGTGTAGTAAGACTTAGTAATAGTTATTACTTTTACTTCAAGTCTCTATTTCATTTTCATACGGGATTGAAAGTCTATTATGGGAAATATTTTACTATTGTATGATTGTGTGGAAATTGAAAGTGTGGAATGGGTAGTAAAGTGCAATTTAGGCCTTTGGACACAATTTCCGGTATGGAATTTAGTTCATAGGATTACTTGTTTTCATTTTACTCTCACTAATAATTTTTTGCTAATGTTGCTACACTTACAATTTTTCACGTAAGACTCGTCGCAAGGGACGTGGTAGAGGAGATGGCGCTGTGTGACATATCGAGATGATGGATGGACAGGAACATGAACATTTTTGGTTTAGCATTCTTGGAAATGCTTGTACATATTTTATCATCTTTCATACTTTACATTTTGAGATCGAAAGGGCATTTGTTTAAAAATTGTAATATGTCTCCTGATTTTAGGCTCTTTTGAAAGTCAGATCATAATCTGGAATGCACATTCCATGTTTATTGTTTTCTCTGAAATTTGGTAAATGTAAACATGTTTTGGATAATCCGATTTTTAAGCGAACCAATGCCCTTTTTTTTTAAAACCAAGTCTTCCACTGTGACATTGAAATTATAAAATTTAACAGAAATCGGGTCGTTACACTGAGTTTTGAAGTTCCTTTATTTTCAAAATAGTCCTTGCACTATCTAAAAACAAGAAATAAACCTCATTCTTTGCTAAGAAACCCTTGCTTCCAATTTTAATAACTAACTAGCCCTTTTCCCTTAACTGACCATGGTTAAAAGTCCTTTTTCTAATTACTTTTCCACCGTTAGTTAATTTTTAACTATAGTTAACCATCAAACAATTTAATTAAAATAGAAAAATTAATTATAAATATTTAACACCAAACACATAAGAAACAACTTAAGATTTAAAAAAAAAAAAAAACCCTCTTTAGCAAAACCCGTGTTCTTACTCGTGCCCTGAAATTTTTGTTGATCTGTATGAAGTTGAAGAAATAGTCTTCAATTTTTGCATCTTTTGATTTAGTCTAAGGAGAGGAAGAAAACGGTTTTATGGTTAAGTTGAAGAAATATGAAGGTCTTTGCGAATCTCTCTCTCTATTTCTAATTTCCTAACCTAACTCTATCTCTGTTACTTATTTTGTGTTTTGTGATGATATAATTTGGCTTTAAATACTTTGAATGATAATTTATTTTACCAAATTACTTCTTTTAAGTGATATTTCTTTTATAATTTGGGGAAATTGAAATCAAGCAGTTTAATGATAGTTGTGATAGAAGATTTAAACAAATATGTTACACGAGAGATTTCTCAAACAATGTTTTTTTTTTATTTCCATGATCTTTTCTTATGACTTATATTTTCCATGGGTTTTTCTGATATATTTAAATCTATTTGATAAAGGTTACCACTTGCTTATAAAGCTAGTTTAAGCTATAGTTATAATTTAGTTTAACACCAGCTAAATTAGCTTGAATCGTCTAATTTGTCATTTAAAAATGATCCTACAATCAACTACATGTTTCGTGCTGCTCTGTTGTTTTCATTGAAAAATGATTCATTGTTTATTTATTCATTTCTTTAGAATTATTTGATCATTTTAGATGACTTATTTTTTATAGTGATATTTTTAGCTTAATAAGGTGTTAAATTTTGGTTAAGTATGTTGTCTTTATGTTTTTTTACAGGGTCCTCATTAACTGGACCATATAATATGTAATATTCAAAGAAAAAATGTAACGTCCCGTTATTTTAGAGGTAATTTTTTTTTTTTTTTTTTATATAAGTGTTTATTTATTTAAAGTTAATTTAGATTTAGTTATTTAGATTTAAATAGTTATTTTCGTTCGGAAACCTTTTTAATCGCTAAATTAGCCTATTTTAGTTTTGGTTGTATTAATAATTATTAATAGGCCAATTAATAATTATTAATCACCATTGGGCTAGTTTAAGTGGTTCGGGGTTCGTTTTTAAGGCAAAAGTAAAAGAGAAACGTAGGCGTTATTACCCGATTTACTAAAAATCTCAAAAACACTATTCATCATCCTTTAAATACCAACACTTAGCATTTTTCTACACAATTTCTGCTTCTTCTTCTCCTTCTTCGTGTGACCATCAAGACCCCCCCTCTTTTTTTTTTTTTTTTCTTTATTTCTCAACGGATCGCATCGATTCTAGATCCTGTGGAAAGCTCTTGGCCCGGGATCATTTCCAACCTACTCTTCGGGATTTCCGCTCGTTTTATCGAGGCCTAAAGGTATGTTAAAGATTCAAAACCTAGAAGTGAATAGTGTTCAATGGAGGTTTTGAGTTGTAATTTTCGATTTCGTTCATCGGGGCTTATTGATATCAATCGGGAAAGTCGTTTTATTCATTCCTAGGAACTTTCCCCTAACCCTAAGTTCGGGTTTGAGCCAAAAGTCTTTTAATTCAATTTTCCTTTTATTGGTTTTTGATGAGAACTTTGAATTGTTTAGTTTAATGACTTTCCTAATTTGTTCGGGATTGAATTGTTGATCTAAACCCTAAATTAGGTTTACCCATTGAGTTTACCAAACTTCAAAGTAACCTGAAACCAACCCGAATTGTCTTTAAAGTGCTTGAAATCCGGAAAACAAATTCTTTTTCTTCCTTCCCTTGAGCCGTGGGCCTCTTGGCTTTAATTACGGGCTGTTTTGTCTTTTAATTTAGAATCGTGTCGATCGTTGTTCATTTCGAGTAATTAATATACTTTAGGTGTATTGTAATTATAGGTTTTGAGCATCGTTCGTGATTTTTGACCAACCGGTGGTTAGGAGTTGACTACTCTTATAAGGTGAGTTTAAAATGGTTATGATTACTTTTATGCTTTCAAATTACTTGACGTTTATGTTAGATCGATGTTAAGAGGGATTATTAGGCTAGAGAACTTTCCAAGTTATTATGTTATTTTGGGAGTTAAGGAAAGTGTATAAGGAATTTAGTTAAGTTTGGTTGCTAAATAAAGTAAGATGTTATTGGTGGTTTAAGTTAGATTCTCGAGGAGAATGAGAATCCGGAAATTGGAGAAGAGTATTATGTACTCCTTTTATCTTGACTAGTGTTAGAATAGTTAAAAGGACTTGGGAGAGATTCTTGTGTAGAATCATGTTAGTACGTTATTTTAGTGGTTGTGGTTGTTGACTTGCATATTATCGTTATGCATAGATGTCACGTTGACTTGCATATTATCGTTATGCTTGCATATTATCGTTATGCATAGATGTCACGTTGACTTGCATATTATCGTTATGCTTGCATATTATCGTTATGCATAGATGTCACGATGACTTGCATATTATCGTTATGCTTGCATATTATCGTTATGCATAGATATCACGTTGACTTGCATATTATCGTTATGCATAGATGTCACAGTGATTTGCATATTATCGTTATGCATGCATATTATCGTTATGCACGGAGGTCACGGAATGATTGTGATTGGTGACTTGCATATTATCGTTATGCATGCATATTATCGTTATGCACGGAGGTCACGGAATGGTTATGATTGGTGACAAGTGTTCACGGATGTTATTTACTTTGTTATTTACTTTGTCATTTACTTTGTTAAGTACTAGTATCTACTTTAATTACGGGCTTGAATGTTTACTTTCCGAATTTACGAGATAGTAGAATGGTTTGATCTTATATGTAAAGTACTTGGAATATTGAATGGGTAGTGTAAGAGTACTTAGGCTTATTTGGACACATTCTCCGATAGGAAATTTGGTTCATAAAAGTGCTTGCATCCATCTTATTCTCACTAGCATTGTTTGCTAATGGTGCTACACCACTTTATTTTCAGGTAATATTCGTGGTAGAGGACGAGGTCGTGGAGGTGGTGCTGCGTGATCTCGAGTAGATGCTCATGGACATTTGGACTTGTAAATCTAAGTTTGGTGCATTTTGGGAATGCTTTATATACATATAAACTTGAAATAAAGTCTTAAAACTTGTATTTTGTGGCTCATGAGAGCCTAAAGTCGGTTGTATGTATATTTTGAGTTTACTTTCTCTGATTTGAGTATATTCTGAAGTAGGAATATATGTGAATAAACTTTGCTGAGTTGTGTTCTTAAAAACAGGTTTAGGGAGTTCGTATTTTAAACGGATCCACGCTAAATTTTTGTAAAAATAAGTCTTCCGCTGTTTTACTTCTGATTTAAACATTTTGTGAAAATTCGAGTCTTTACAAAAAACCATTTAAAAAGAAAATAAGAAAAAGAACTATGATTTTACTTAATGTCCGTGGTAGTTGCATTTTAAGTAATTAAAAATGACATCTTAACTCTTTTAGCATATTTAGACAAACCATATATATTCATAGATGCTATCACATATTACTTAAATTGTAACACTTAAATTTAGTGGAAGTAGAAAAAAAGTTGTTAGGGTAAGAACAAAATTCCACATATCATACCAATGTAGAGTTGTGGTGGCCTGTTGTCTCTTAACAAAAGTTTTATGACTTACCAATTAAAGGGGCATGAACTCAAATGACATATTTTATAAAGTTAATTCCCCATATAACACCCATTTTTTCATAATTCTCCAAATGACATTTTTTCTAATATAACCAAAATTAATTATTTTCGTTAAATTTACAAAAATGTCACTCATTTATTAATTCACTAAATTTGTTCCCTTATTCAACAATTTAGTGAATTAAAATCCAAGCTTTATTAATTCACTAAATTTTCCACTTAGTCAATAATTTAGTGAATTAAAATTTGAGTGTTCTTAATTCAATAAAATTTCCCCCATCATCAATAATAAATTACCATGTATAATTGAGGAACCTCACATTGATATTAATTCAAAAACTTATTTCATTAAAATCAATATCAGATATCTCAAAAATATATATTATAATTTATTTCACTAGTTTATTCCCTTTAATTCACTAAATTATTCTATTTAATTTAATAAATTATTCCATTTAATTAAATAATTTATTGAATTAAAATGAATTTTAGTATCTTACCTGTTTATGGTAATGAGTTCAATTGTTCAATACTCAAATCTATTGTAATAATATTGATGGATTCATTTCTTCTATTATGATATAAAAACCATTGACAAGCAGCCCACTGTTTTCCATCTCTTCCACTACGTGTAATCACATGAGAAATTGTTGACAGCTCATACTCCATTCACTACAACATGTAAGAGTACTACCGACGCCATCAACACCGACGTTGGTGAAAACGTTAGTCGAGGTACCTCTATCACCGACACCGCGTCGGTGATTAAGTAAAAAAAATTTCCATACGTATTTTACTGACGCCACGTCAGTAAAGTGCATTGCCAAGCATTTATACGAACAAACATCACCGACCAAGCATCGGTATTGCCCTAAAAACTAAACAAAACCACTAATATTACCGACCTGGCGTCGGTAATATTCTCTAACGAAACGCACGTTTCATTTAAACGCCTATGGCATTAACGACGCCCGATATGGCGTCGGTAATGCCCGCAAACTTATAACCCCCCCCCAATCTGCCTACACCGAATAGACCCTCATGAATCATCGACGTCTTCCTCTTTCTCTCGCGATCTGCAGCGTCTGTTGGCTAAAAAAACGTCGTTCTCGGCCATTTTTCATCCGTTTTTCTCCGTTCAAAGTTGTGGGTTTTCGTTTGCAAGGTGTTTAGGTGCGTTTCCATGATTTCTCAAAATACATTAGATTTTGAGTAATTTGGGGGTTTAGGGTTTGTTTTTTTGGGATTTTTTTTTCAATTCATGTTTATATTGAAGTTGTTAATGGGGATTTGTTGTTGTTTTGTAAAATATGTGATACACTAAAGAGTTTTTTTAATAAATTTGGATGAATTTCATGATTTTTATTTTTTCAATTTTGGGTAGTTTTTTTATAAATTTTTGTAGGATAAGTTGGCTTATTTGTCTTTTAACTTTGAAAATTGAATATTTATTAATTTGAATTATTTGATAATTTGGGTTATTTGTTCAAAGTTCAATTTTTTTATTTATAATTTTAACTTTGAAAATTTATTATGTTATTGTGTAATTATTTTGTTCATTGATTATTTATTCAAATATTAATTATTGAAACAGAATAATTGGTTGTGTCGGGCTTCTTGATCGATTGCATTATTAACAATGTCGGGATCATCAAGATTAGTTTTCTATTCTTTTTTAAAAGATTTAATTTATTGTTTGTTTGCATGTAATTTTATTTGTTTTTTATTGGGAGATGGCTATCCTGTAGCAAAGTTAGCCATCGCAAAGTATGTTTTATTAGTTTTTATTTTAAAGGGTATTTTTTATTAAGGTTGACAATGATTTATAAAATGAGTTAGTTTTCTTTTTTAAATATAGGTCGAATGTCAATAGAAGTTGGATGGAATTAAGTGATAAGTTTTGTAAGGATTATATAGAAGAGGTTTTGTCCTTTTTAGAGGTTGCGGGGAAAATTTAGAATGAGAGTGGGAAGACCCGGTGCCCTTGTATTAAATGTTATAACACTATATTTGGCACACTCAGAGAAATTAGGGAGCATTTGCATGTTCACGGGATATCACGAGGATACACTCGTTGGACATTCCATGGGGATGAATTGGAAAAGTGTAACGATCCAAATCCGTTAAATCTTTTAAATTCAAATGCACAGCGAAAGACTTAGTTTTTTTTATAAAAAAAAAAGGCATGGGTACGTTAAAATTCGGACTAACCAAAACCTGTTTACAAAGTTCACAACCAAAGAAAGCGATAAAAAGTGTAATGTGCATTCCAGATTATAAATAAACTTCTAAAAGAGTTTTAAAACCACAAGACATTACAATTTTTAAACAAATGCTCTTCCAAGCTTAAAACTTAAAGTATAAAAGATGATAAAACATTTACAAGCATTCCAAGAATGCTAAACCAAAAGTATTCCTGTTCCTGTCCATTCATCGCTTCAAAATATGAAACGGCACCACCTCCTCTACCATGTCTCCCTCGTCAAGATTTACCTGGAAAAAAAATAAGAGTAGCAACATTAGCATAAAAATGCTAGTGAGAATCAAATGAAAGCCAATAATCCTATGGACCAAATTCCATACCGGAAATTGTGTCCAAAGTCCTAAATTTCTCTTTACTAACCATTCTCCACTTCCAATTCATCACAATCATAAACCAATAAATATCCCCATTCCTTAACCATATCGAACCACAACTATTACAAATTTTACACCACATCAAAATATCTCGTATCGTGTTACCGTATGTTACCACCTCAACATACTAACATGTATGACGTTACCAATTCATATTACCATATCTCATACCACATCTAATACCTCGTAACGTGTTACCGTATGTTACCACCTCAACATACTAACATGTACGGCGTTACCAAATCACATATCATCATAACATGTTACCGTATGGATCAACATCAACATACTATACGGTCTTACCAAATCACATATCATCGTAACGTGTTACCATATGGATCAACATCGACATACTAACACATACGGTCTTACCAAATCATAGATCACATACTACCAAATCTCGAATTACCGTAAGTTGCCACATATTACCCAAACACTTGTACAAAGGATAAGCATGTATCTACGTAACAACTAACAAACAAGCTAGGATGCTCATTATATGAACTCGACCTATCTGCCAATCTTGCCATATAACACCTGCTCATAACCCGTTTCATCTATGTGTAGTCCATAGATGAAAGCGGCTATGGGCGTCACATATCGAGATACTATGTGATTCACAAGTATCCTGATAAGTGACTCCCAAAGCCTCTTTCATCCATGGACTACACTTATCCACAAGTATCCTGATATAGTGACGTTTATAGCCTCTTTCATCTATGGACTACACATATATCCATAAGTATCATGATATAGTGACGCCCATAGCCTCTTTCATCCATGGACTACACATATATCCATAAGTAATCAAAGATAATACCTTGTCGTCTGAACTATTACAAAAGTAATCAAAGAACAAACTAGTAGATCTAGATCTAGATTTACAAAACCACAAACAACACAAAAAAAGAAATCAGATCTAAAAGATGAGATCAAACATTATACCTTTCGGGCCTCAGGAACTACATCCCAGAGAAAATCGAGACTTTATCAGATTAGTTGATAAATCTGATAAAGTACCATACAAAATCGATCCCAGTTCATCAATCACGTCTTCATCATATCGCAGAGCTTGAACAAGTTGTGGCATAAAAAAAGTAACTCCCTTTTCTTTTGAGCAAAATCCATTTTCTTCTGAGTAAGAATGAAAGTGTGAAAGGGTTTGGGGAGAGAGCGATTTGGTTGAGTTTGGGAGAGAGTGATTTTTGGTTGAGCGAGAGGGTTTCGTCTTCGCAAGTTTCTTTTTCTTTTCTTTTTCCTAAGTCCTCATCCGCTTTTTAGTTGGAAAGAATGGGTGACGTCGTTTTCGCTTTTATTTTTTTTAAAAATACTATTCATCCATTTTTTCTTTTATTGTGTCACCTATTAAAATGGTTAGTGTGTCATATTCCTATTTTTCTTATAGTGAAGTATCCTGATATAGTGATGCCCATAGCCTCTTTCATCTATGGACTACACATATATCCATAAGTATCCTGATATAGTGACACTCATAGCCTCTTTCATCCATAGAATACACATATATCTATAAATCGGTTCTTTAAATGAGCACCTCAACACAAACAACTAACAAACAATACAATCATACTACAATTACACTCAAAGACATGCTTATCTTTTGTAATTTTCAAAGTGTTGCCTCTTACCAAAAGTCTCGAGTACATCAATTGTACTATTATTAGGATTCCATACTCCACGGTACTACCACAATCAACATCCAACGTACTGTCATTAGAACTTTCATACTCCACATCGTAACCACATTAAAACACAATCATTATTACTTACACAAGATAATAAGATTGTAATAACACTAACCATTATCATCACCTATGTCATGTTCCACGAAGTCTTATAATTCCCCAAATAAGCAAAATTGAGGTTTAACATCACCATGTCACGAATGACAATAATTCACCTTAAATCAAAAGTATAATCTCCAAGTCGTTACCATAATCCACGTGTAGACTTCCAACCATTTCCTCTACTTTACTTTAGTCAAAACTACCTAAAGTAATTTCAATTCTCGATTTTATCTCAAAATCTCCATAACCTTTAATACTTCCAAGAATAACCTCCAAGCTACTTTGATCTAAAACTACTCAAAGTATCTTAAACTTCCACTTTCATCTAAACTATCGAATTTCATCTAAATTTTCCAATTTCATCTTACAAGACTTTCAAATACAATCGAATTTGTTTTTTCCACTCAAATTCACTAAAAACTCCAAAGTCACTCCTAGGAGATTGTTTTGTCACTTAACCTCGATCAACAAAATCGTAATGAAACTTAATTCATAAAATTACTAACTTCCATTTTAAATTCACCTTAGAATTGAAATCGAACTTCCAAAGTGTCGAGGTAGATTCCACGTGAGCAATTACCAAACTACAAATAAATTTCACGTAATAAACATTAACTAACCGGAAATCGAGTAAACGACATCTAAATGCACAAAACGATGAAAAACCTGGATTCTAGCCATTTGGTGCTCTCGACCATACAAGGAAAAATGGGTTTTGGGTTTGGTTTTTTGACTTTTTGGCATTTTAGAGATGTTTCGGGTTGATTTCGAGTACATTGGAGGTTTGAATTATCAATGGGTAACCGTAATTTAAGGTTTTGCACAATAATTGATTTCTGAAAAATTAAGTGAAATACAAAACAATAAAAAACTAAACACCTTAGCCATCACCAAGTGAGAAAAAAACCAAACGGAACGGGTATTCCATTCGACTCGGGTTTAGGTCCAAGACAACAACCTTATCCAAAGTGATTTTTCCTAACTAGAATTCACAAACAACACCCAGGAAAAACGAATCAATGCTTGCATACAAGATTGGAAAAATGAAAACCCAAAAACCCATTTCTTCCTCAACTCGTATCTCTTGGATATTGAATGGATTGGCTTGATTGATGGGATGGGTAGAAAGTACATCTCGAGAGCTTTCCAACGAGTTAAGGCACGCTGAAAACGGTAGAGAAATGAAGGAGAACCAGATCTTTCTCTCTCTTTTTTTGTCTCTAGCTATGGGTTTGGGGTTTCTATTCATTTTCCTTTCTTTTTTTCTTATCATTATCCTTGCAAAATATGTAGTAGATATATATAAAGAAATTTTGGTAAAAGACCATATTTCCCATACTCTTATTTCTTTAAGAAAACTTGTTCCGGGTGCTCATTATTTCACGTTTCTAATTACAATTAAACTTAACTACTTCTAATCTATCTTAAAAGTATTTAACAATCAATAATGGGCCCGCTAATAATTTTTAATACGACCAAACTAATTTAAGCTAATAAAATGATTAAAAAGGTTTTCGAACGAAATTAGCTACTAAATTCTAAATTACTAATTCTAAAATTAAACTAAATACTTTAATTGAAATAAATAAATGAAATATTAGATAAATAAAAAAAATTAACTTCAAAAATAACGGGACGTTACAAAAAGTGTAGCACGGGTGACGATAATGTAGGTGATGGTCGTAACATAAATGAATCAGTGAGTGAAGACGATGATGACCATGGAATGATGGACATGATCAATAATTTACAAAGTGGTGCATTTCATGATCATGGAATGGAAATTGTCGATATTGAAACCGATTGGGGTGCCGAAAATGTCGAGAGTATAGATAACATGAATGTGGGCCAAGAGTGTGATGACGAGTTCTCAACACTATTGGGTGAAACACAGAAAGAGTTGTACCCTGGTGTAATTTTTCATCACTCAATTTTTTGGTGAAGTTAATTCACATTAAAGTTTTGAATTGGTGGAGTGATAAGTCATTTAATATGCTCCTCGAATTATTAAAGAAAGCATTACCTGAAGGGACGGTGTTACCAGGAACATATTATGCTTCCAAGAAGTTGTTACATGGTTAGGATTAGGGTATGAATCCATACATGTTTGCAAATTTGATTGCATTCTATTTAGAAAGAATACGGTAAATGTGAATTTTGTCCAGTTTCCGAGTAATCTTGTTACACAATGTCAGATGGTAAAAGTAAAAGGAAAGTTTCTCAGAAGGTATTGAGACATTTTCTTTTAAAACCAATGTTATAGAGACTATTTGCATCAAAACATGTCGCATCTGATATGAGGTGGCACAAGGATAAACGTTTAGAAAAAGAAGGTGTTCTACGTTACCCGTTAGATGTGGAATGATGGAAGCATTTTGATAAAGAGTATCCGGCATTCGCTTTTGAATCTAGAAATGCTCGTTTGGCCTTAGCATCTGATGGTTCAGACATATGAGTATCCCGTATAGTATATGGCCTGTGATTGTGATGATCTAGCTTATTATAAAAGCCTAGAACGCGAGTACGCAACAAAAACAAGGACCGACCAAAAGCTTAGTTAACTCTAACACAAGTCATGAAAAATCGAACATGGAAAACACATAAAGATATGTAAACCTACTTAGTTTAGAATAGGAAAACTCGGGTCATCTGCTGTTTCATATCATTAAAGAGTTCAGAGTTATCAACCAAATAGTAAAAGTGATAAAATACGTGGTAAAGAGGTCGAGGTGCACCGCGGTAGAGTTATTACAAAACATAACTCTTTTACACATATTCCATAAAAAAGATGTTTTAAAACCAAACTTTGGAAACATCATCAAAAGACTATGACCCGAAGACGGTGACTCGTGTGTCTGGTTGCCCATCCAAAGTCTTCATCCTGAGCCTCAACGAGCACCACCTACCGCCCCGCATCCTCGTCCCCTAGCAATACCTGAAAGGTGTTTTGTAGCACCTTTGAGTATGACACTCAGTGAAAACAAAAGAATATGAATGGTGAAGCGGAATGTTCATAATAAAATGCACAAATAGAATGATATGCTTAAACTTGTAAATAACGAGCAAATGCAACGTGTTTGGATCAATGACAATCAAACCATAAGCCTTTCAACTCGTACTTTCGTCAAGCCAATAATACATTTCATGTATCACATTTACCATTCCTTTTTAGTTCACAAGCTATACCATCACCACCAGGCGTCTCACTACGTCCTAAATCACATCATAGTAACAAGACTCGGCGTCTCACTACGCCCAATTCACATGGTAAAACAACATCCCAGCCGTAGCTCTATCAACTTCCAGGTTATCGGAATAACCACAAGCATCAAGGCCATCCACCACACAGTGCCTTGAAGCTTCACAATATCACTGCCACGGTAACCACGTGTAACGTCCAACAACCACTCACCATTACAAGGGTTACGATCCCATGGCCACACATCGATCATATGATATGCATGAATGAAGTGTTATGAAATGAAATTTGGCATGCTTTCTTTCAATTAACATCACATAACGAACTCTTGGTTCAACGAGCATAAATAGGACAAATCCTTCAAGCAGTATATGACTTAATCACTATACCCGTCATGCTCAAAATTCACATAATCTCATGGTTCACATTTCAAACATTTCCTCTATTAGCTTATTTGTAAGATATCCATCAAGCCTAAACCAAAAAACATGTCAAGTATGTATAATTATAGCCCCAAATCAGTATATGACTCGATCATGGACTAAGAACTCAAGTATTAAATAAATAGGCATGCTTATGTGAACAACTATTCATAACATATTCCAGTTTTGAGCTAACTTAGCTCTTCGGCCCCTTTAAACCGTTGCCTGAGTTAACATCTCTTCCCGTTAGTTCTCCTATTCCCATCACCTTACCAACCATACATCACAAACCACCATTACTCACAACCATATAACTCTGTTTCCAAGATAGCTTGAAAAGAATCGTGAATACAACGCCAATCACCCCTCCGATTCTCTGTGATCTCACCTTCGTAGTTGGCCTCGTGGATCACCGCTCATTCTTGTCTTACAACAAGTTAATCCATCCAAATATATAAGTTAATATTCACATCACAATCAGTTCATAATACTACACCAAAATCTGACACCCGCTAAGAGAAAAGGTCCCAAACTACATGATTGTAAGGTAACAATTTCGGCCAAAATTGGCTTTATCATAAACTCTCCCAATTGAACTTCCATTGAGTTTCCCTTATATAACACATACATATAATATTACCAAAAATCCAAAAATCATAGTTCCTCCATACAAGACATCATAGAGTTCATAATACCAAAACTAGGAACACTCCATTAATGGAGGTTTCAAATATCTTCTTAACCATAATTCTCCAATACCACTTAATCATTTCTTAACAATCTTAGGATTGTTACCATCACTTTCATAACTAAATTTTCAGAATTTAAACATGGAAGAACACCCTTATAACATAATTTAAACACCAATTAAGAAACCTCAAAACAATTCTGTGACGACCCGACACTTTTAAATAAATTAAATCAGAGAAAACAGCGGAAGTCTTTTATTTTAAGAAAAATTTGCGTGGTTTTGTTTGAAAGTTGGCATGCTGAAAACCTGTTTACATCCTAATTTTCAATCTAATAAATTCACATGGACTTTAAGTCCCAAATCAGGAGTTCAAATATGTATATCATATAAACATCAACATTAGGCTCTTATGAGCCAAATACAAAAAATACAATTCATTAAAGTTCTTAAAGTTCATCAAAATAAGACATAAACTTTACAAATCCATTAGTCCATCTCAAGGTCAACATCCCTCGATCACGCAGCACCATCTCCCCTTCCACGGCCTCTAACCAGGGCATTACCTGAAATTTTGTAATATCATGAGCTAACAAACTAAGCCCAGTGAGAATAATAAGCATAAAAAGTAAATATAGACCTCAAACTCGCATTTTGATTTGTGTCCCATTAAACTGACACATTCTTTCTAGAATTCTCTAAAATCTAGGTAATTCTATTCCATTCTCCAAAGGATGATACTACTAACACTTATAGTTAAAACCTCATCCATTTCTTGTTATAACATAAATAAAAGAAATAAGTAAACTTTGCATAAAATATAACATCTCAATTCTCTAATCCATCGATCTCATGCAATGTAAGGTTCGTATATACCCTTATGCATGAATGAGGTAATAGGTACATCCCGTAGGATACCCATTCAACCCTATGCGTGAAGAAGTAACAGGTACATCCCGTAGGATACCCATTCAACCTTCTTTCTTAGTTTTACTTTCACTTTTCTTTTCTTTTTCTGAAGGTGATGCAGACACTACCCGTATGCTCCAACATTCTTCCCTTCTTTTCTTTCTCACTTTCTTTTCTTTTTCTCTTTGCAATGATGCGAGATGTTATGATTATGTTGCATATGCTTACAAAAGTAAATAAAGTAAAGTGCGAATAATAAAGTAACCGAACAAACATAAAGTAAAAGGGGCATAAAGTAAATAAATAAGAAACTCCGGACGAACGATAAATCAATCGAACTTCGTAAATAAAGTAAAGAATCAAAACATAACGATTAACCTAAACCTTCAAGGATTCTAAACTTCAAATAATCCGAGGTTCTATCAATCGTTTTTTTATCAAAGTCTTGGATCCTTTAACTTCCAATGAACCATTCTAAACTCCGAAAACTAATCTAACTTAGAATCTTCTAAGATTCGAGGCTTTCGTCGAGAAATCCAAAGTTTCTCGCTTAAAGGATTAACTTCAAATCCTAAGGCACTAACTCACTCCTTCTAATCTTAGATTGGATTCTAATCTTAGTTTCCGATTCTACAAATCATCGCACTTATTTGCTTTCTATAGTTACTTTAAATTCTAACTATTCTCACCTTAGAAAAAGTGAAGACTTCGCTCCTAAGCACCGGAAGAGCGATCAAACAAGCGGTTCAAAAACACCTACAAAAGGATTAATATCCCAAAAATTAATAAATTACCAACTAACGATTAAACAGCGACTAAACAAGCAAAAAGACGGAAAAACCCACCAAACCACCCCTTGGAGGCTCTCGGCCCTCCCTAATAACAAGGGACTCGGGTTTGGTTTTCGGCTTTTTGGCAATTTAAATACGTTTTGAGTTGGTTTTAAGCAAATTCGATAATCCCGATTTCAATGGGTATCGATAATTAGGGTTTTTGAACATTAATCCCTTTCCCGAATTGAATTTAAATAAACATTTATTCATTAATTTCTAACCCATTTTCAATCCCAAAAGGGTAAATTTCAAACGGGAAGGGTTTCGACTGAAACTCGGTTTTAGGGTTAAGGGATAGTTTCCAAAAACACGTAAAACTACTCCCGTATTTACAAACACCGAGTTCTACAACACGAAATCGAAGGAAATCAAAGAAAACTCCATTAAAACACTATTTGGAGCTTAGGGTTTGAAACTTTACTTACCGAGAACTCCGTGTAAAACGAGCGGCAAGTACGAAGGGTAGGTGGAAAATGATCGTAGGATCGATACCTTTCCACTGGACCCTGAATCAAGTCGATCGGGCAAGAAACGAATGAAAAACAAATTTGGGAAATGTTGGAATGAGGCTCACGGCATAGAGGAAGAAAAATGAGAAAGATGAAGTGTGATCTTGGTCAACCAAAGTCAAAGAGGATAGTTTAAAGAAGATGAGTAAAAATATCTAGATATTTAGGTAGTTTAGAAATTACGAAATTGCCCTTTTTATGACTTTTAGCTTAAAAACGAATCCCGAACTTCTCAAACTATCCCAATGGTGATTAATAATAATTAATTGGCCCGTTAATAATTATTAATACCATTAAAACGAAAATAAACGAAAAAGATCAATTAAAAGATTAAAACCGAAATAAACTACAAAATTCTAATTTAAGGATAAATAAATAAACTTTAATTACTTAAATTAAAATAAAATAAATAAAAGTTTTTTTTTATCACAAAATAACGGGACGTTACAAATTCCATGGAAAAACCTTACAAAACTATAAACCCTAGGATGAAGCTTACTTTGATCTTTAGTCAATTCCATCTAAAACTTGCTTGAATCTTCCTACGAAGTTGAATCTATCATGAATCACCAAGAACCCTCTTGGATTAACCCACAAACTCAAGCTAGATGAAGGTCAAAATGTAAAAAATGGAGGAGATGAGAGAGAGGGGGTGTCACGGGTTTGGGGAGGGGAAGAGAAAGATGATGATATTTTATTTTCTTTTTAATTTTCCTTTTCCCTTAATTCCCTATATACACTTTTAATTTCCGTAATTAAAATTAATAACTAAAAGCTAATTGCAATTACCCTCTCCACCTCCTACATTTACTCCCTAAACCCCTCCACCTCCTAAATTTAAAAAAAAACCACTCCTCTTTTTTTCTTTTGCTAACAAGTCCTTGCCCCTTAATTTCTTTTACCAACCAACGCTCTCTACTAAACTAACCATGGTTAAAACTCCCCTTTTTAATTATTTCACCATCCATGGTTAGATTAACTATGGTTAATTACCAATTAACTAAAATTTACATAGCAAATAATTTTCCATTCTTAAAATCATTAATTAAAATATACCAATAATAAGGAATTTTCTAATTACCCTATGACAAAATCTCAGGTCCTTATAGTCTCCCGACCTTACAATTTTACGTCCCTACAAAATCAAGCCTTAGAGAACAAGAACGGATAACGTTCCCTCATCTTGTCCTCGAGTTCCCACATAGCTTCCTCCGTCAACTGATTCCGCCACAAAACTATAACAAGATTAATCGTCTTGTTCCTTAAAACCTTCTACTCACTTGCCAAGATTTCCACCAATGTTTCCTCGTACGTCAAATTCTCATCGAACATTATAGGCTAGAAATCAATGATTGTGACGGGTTGACTGTGTACTTCTGAAGCATGGACACATGGAATACATTATGAACCGCTGAAAGAGTAAGCGGTAAGGCTAATTGATAGGCCAGCTTCCCACTCAATCCAAAATCTCGAATGGCCCAATAAACCGCAAACTAAGCTTTCCTCTTTTCCCAAATAGCATTACACCCTTCATAGGTGCAACCTTGAGGAATACATGGTCGCCCACCGCGAACTCTAGTGCACTTCGCCGAACATCATAATAACTCTTTTGTCGGCTTTAAGTGACATGCATTCGCTCGCGAATTAGGCTAATCTTTTCTCAAGTTGTTTGCACCAGTTCGGGTCACATAAACCTATGTTCACCCACTTCATCCCAATGCAGCGGTAAACGAAATTTTCTTCTATACAATGCTTCAAAAGGAGCCATCTCAATCGAAGACTAGTAGCTATTATTATACGCAAATTCCACGATATACAAATGAGTATCCCAACAAACTCTGAAATCCATAATACTGGCCCTCAACATATCTTCCAAAATTTTGTTAACCCGCTCGGTTTGACCATCGGTCTAGGGGTGGAAGGCCGTACTAAACTCAAGTCGAGTTCCCATCGCCTCATGTAACTTTTGTCAAAACTTTAAAACTAAGCGTGCATCCCGATCAGATACAATCCTAAACGGTAATCCATGGAGACGTACAATCTCCCTCAAGTAGAGATGAGCCTAAGCCTCCACTGAGTATATGATTTTTCCTGGTATAAAATGAGCGGTCTTAGTCAAGCGATCAACTATCACCCAAATCGTATCAAATCCCTTGAGTGTCCTAGGCAGGCCGGTAACGAAATCCATCGATATATCTTCCCATTTCTACTCAGGAACACTCAAAGGCTAAAGTAAACCTGGCGGACATCGCTTAAGAGCCTTGACCTGCTGACAGACATTTTATAGCTCAAAGTATGAAATTACGGGTTGCTTTGTTTTGGACTATCAACGATTTTTCTGTATACGGTTATTTGTCAGGTTGGAGTATGAAAGGATACAAAGTGTCTCCAATATGTTTGGAAGATACATATTCCATGGGTATTAAAAGTAAAATACGTTTCATGGGTTTCCGATGATATTTTTGTTGGGATTGAGACCTCTAAAAGAGTTCTCAAGCGGAAGCCCCAACGGATCTTTCCCTGCAGTATAATAAATTCAAAATTCTAAATGCATAAAAGAAAAACTAACCCTTGTCGAGAAGTGTCTGACTCTTCCTCGTTCTTCGATGGTTATGATCCAAGGACCACCAAAAAGATCTTCCTCACTAAGCACAAAAGAGAATCGGTGCGTGGGCACTATCTCCTTTGGAAAAAGGAAAAATTGGGAAGAAGAAATTTCTTCCCAATCACCCTATGGGCGGCGCCAGAGAGAGGGAGGAAGAGGAATTCCTGAGCCTTTACTTTAACTCTCTTGGTTGTGTGTTTTGGGGTCACCCCAAAGGTCCTATTTATAGGAAAACCAAGGCATCAGAAAATCTTCTGAATATCTTTTTAATTAATAAATAATTAATTAAGATATTCTAAAATATATTTGAATAATAAAGATATTATATTTTATTCCATAATAAAACATTCCATATCTTTTATTTAAATTAATCAATATTAATTTAAATATATTATTCCATATCTTCCATTTAAAATAATCATATTAATTTAAATAAGATATCCCATATCTTCCATTTTAAATTAATCACATTAATTTAAAATTAAGATATTCATATATATTTTAAATAAACAAAAATGCAAACTTTTTGGTCAACCTTTGACCAAGGGGGGGCGTGTGACCCCACCTTGGGCCACACGCCCCTATCATCATCCAATGACAATATTGGGCATTTTTATTTCCTCATTATTTAATGGAACAATTCCTTTAAATAAATAAATAAAACTCCTTTTATTTATTTCCTCATTTAATTTGATAATTTCAAATTAAATATTTAAATAGACTCTTCTATTTAATAATTAAATAGACTCCTCTATTTAATTCCACCATTAATTAAATAATTAAATAGACTCCTCTATTTAATTTTCTTTAATTAATTGAATAGACTCCTCTATTCATTTCCAATTTTCCAAAGAGAAATTAATCATATTAATTTATGTTCTCGATTACATGCGTTAGCTCGGAGGACTTAATGGACCTATAGGACTAAGCTCCAATGATCCAGAATTTCCTTTGATTAAAACTCCTTTTAATCAATTAATTCTCATTCATTAACTCCTAGATAACTCCACTAAATATCTAGAGTTGCATTCTTAGTACTATAGACATAGTTATGTCCATTGGCTATAATCATTAACTACACTTTGATCCTTCACAAGTTAGTTCGTATCCATGGCTAGGTATTTACACCGTATTAACCTCCATGATACATCTTGTTCCTTAAGCCCAACTGATTCTCCAATGAACAACCTTACATAATCTCCATTATGCGTCTTTAACCTTTTCCTTGATCAGAGGAATATGGGGCCCCGTTGTTCAAGACCGAATCAGTCCATAAGGGAACTACTTATCTATTTTCCTATATGGAAAAGAGTGAATTCCAATTCTTGTGTAATTACGTTCCCAGCTATAAGCAAGATGCAATCCCCAAAGTGGGAGGCATATTGAGCGAACTATACGAGTCACTCTCACCTATGCAAATCAAAGGCTTGTCTCTTGCGAACAGGAGTTCGTAATCCACTCAGGATTAAGATCAATTGTACATGATCAACCAATTGATAAATGAAGTGTCTTTTTGTAACGGCTTTCCCAAAAGACAGTAAGTTTATCTTAGTCCAGTCTACTACAATCTCTATTGCAGCAACACCCCCACTCACATGTCTCTACATGAGCGATCCAGATGAGATCACTTGTGCCAATTCATAAGTGGGCCGTGTTAGTGGTGTTACCAGAAATAAGGACCCAACCTTTATTCATGTACCACAGACTATTTGAGTTACACTTAAGTGAATCTTCCCGCATCATATGCTCACTTTAAGTTATCATACGTAACTCTGGATCTTATGATGGATTACATTTATTAAACTAATAATAAATGACAATGTAAATATTACTAATTAATAATTCCTTTATTTATTTATAGTTTAATTGGATTACATAAGATTTAGGGCAAAAACCCCAACAATTTTCACTCGAGGCATCCATGACATTTTGATAAAGTTCATGATAGATAAACTGAATTATGAGGAAAGCCGGTGATTAAAATAGATGACGATATTTTACAAGATCTCAATCGGTTAATTTTTCCCAAGTTTGGTAAGAATTCAAACACACAAGAAAAGAAAAGAAAAGAAAACGGATTAAGAACGATAATTGGAGAAAGAAAATCATATTCTTCTGTCTACCTTCAAATTGCTTTTACGTCATAAGTTAGATGTTATGCACATAGAGAAGAATATATGTGATAACTTGGTAGGAACAAAATTCTCTATTCAAGGTAAGAAAAAATATACAGTACAGGCACGTCATGATCTTGATCATTTGGGTATAAGACCTGAATTACATGACGCTTCCAAGATTGTGATGCGATGACCAGTCGAAACTTTTGCTCCAAAAGTTTGATGATCCTGAATTTATGGTAATTAAAATCGTAAACCACTAAACTAAATGTTTAAATTTCATGGTCATTTACCTAACATATAACTAATTTGTGTTATATAGAAATTGTCGGAATAAAATTCTAAGTCTCGAGCGCAGATGTCGTACATGCACAAGGGATGTTCAAAATCCAACCTAAAGAAGCATTACGAGATGGTATATGCAACTGTAGTTAAATGATAGTTAATTTCATTTTAACGTTCACAATAATTAGGTTTAACATGTTTGTTTTTGTAAATACATGTTTAGACTCAATCAAATCCAGATACAACTTTGGTGGATGTGTTTGAGAAACAACATTCATACAATCCTCACACATGGGTGAGCGATTAGGCCAAGGAACAACATGTAAGTTTACTAATTAATTTTGAAGTAATTTAATGTCATTTTAATACTGTTTTTAATTATGAATCATAATTTTATATTTGTACATAGGAAAAGATGGTTGAGTATATTACCCCGCCCAAATATAATGAGGATGGTGATGATGATTCAGATACGGTGGAGTCTAGACAACCACCTATCTCAGATACAGGGGCCATTCAGAAGGTATTGGGTCATGGACCGGATTACATGAGAGGTTTAGGTAGGGGCCCAAAACCTTCCCCGTTGTCAAGTGGTTCATTAGGGGTTAGTTAGATCATCACAAACTGAACTGATTGAGACTCAACAAAAAGTCCATCAATTGGAAGAGGAGGAAAAGAAATTCCGGGAAGACGTAGCATTTCGAGAGGCCCAACGTGATGAGGAGACAAGGAAGCTTCGAGAAGACTTAGCCCTTCAGACGTCACAGTGTCAAGAATTCATGAGAAATTGGACGGCATCTCAAGGGCGAGGGGGTGGAGGTAATGTTTAGCTTAGATGTGTTTTGATTTTTCAAACTTTATTATTTTACATTTGAAAACTTTGTTATTTCACATTTGGATACAATTAGAACATATTTGTGTTTTCTCAAGCATTTATAAAAAGTGTTAATTTATGTCTTTTAAACTATTTTGTCTGCTGGGAATATGAATTGTTAAAAACAAGTCGCTTAAAAGGGAGATTGAAATACAAGAATTATTTTTTTTAAATATAGTATTACCGACGCTAGGCGTCGGTAAAGGTATAGCTGGATAACCCAGATACCGACGCCATAGCATCGGTATAACGATTGACTTAAAATTATAGGTAACCCAGTTACTGACACCTAGCGTCGGTAATACATAGGCCTATCACCGACGCAGCGTCGGTAATATCTGTCGACTGAGATGACAAAGGTCGGTGTTGGTGAAGTACTATCACTAATGTTTGATGGCTAAGCATCAGGGATGTTTAATTCTTGAATAAACGACCAAGAATTGCCGACGTTCTTGCCAAAGTATGTCTGACGTCGACAATACGTATTCTCGACGCCAGGTGTAGTATCATCGACGCCGTGGTGTGTCATTAGTACTGCCGCGTCTTGTAGTGATTCATTTTGATTTCTCCACTGTTTCTTAATTATTTCTCTCTCTCTCCCTCTCTCTCACTCAAAATTTTCTCTCGCCTGAATTTTGAACCTCGATTCCTTTATTGTCTTCTTCGTCAGTTTTCATCGCAAATCCAACGCAATCTGAGACGAAATCTATTTCGTTCTCACACAAAATTTATGTTAAGCTTGATCATGATAATTTTGTACTTTGCCGCCAACAATTCAAGTAGAAATTCGAGGTCATTGAATTCAAAAGTTCATTTTTGAACGAAAAACCTATAATTTTCTGCAAATTTTTTGAACCCTTAGGATGAAGATTCAAGGATTTTCAAGTAAGAAGTTTTTGATTGGGAGGCTTATGATCTCATCATCCGTGAAGGTAGCCTCCACGTTCTCTAGCAACCTCTTGCATCTGTTTGATGATTTTTACCATAGCATCTAAAATGGAGATTGAGATCTGGACTGGTAGAGGAAGAAGATAACGGGCGAGGAACCATAAAAGTAAAATAATAAAAAATGATATTTTGGGAATAAGTAGAAATTAGAGTTATTTGAATCATTATCCTTAAAACAATTGTCATTCCAGGCTATTCCTCTATTTAAATTTATATATTAAAAAACAAATATTTTTTTTTTTGAAAAAAATAAATATAATGTTTAATTCACTAAATTATTTCATTACATTTACTAAATTATTCCCTTTAATTCAATAAAGTATCTCATTTAATTCAATAACTTATTGTATTAAAATCAGACGTTGAAGGAAAGTATTAGGACAATTGGAGCCATCCAATGTAGTAGTAATGGGGTGTGAAACTTTTGACTTTTTTGAATAAACACATAAAAGCTAAATGATGAGAATAATGTAAGACTTGAGCAAAATGATGGATTGACTTGAAACTTAATGACAAAGCAAAAGCAGGTTCAACTTTAATTTCTAAATCTGGCCATTTTACGAAATTTACTTATGAATAAATTGTTTGGAGGATTTTTTTTAGAAACATAAACGGCAAGGAGTTTTCTCCTTGAATAACTCAGGGCAAAATCTCATATAAATTAATGCATTTGAATACACTCATGTCCCATACCAATATTCATCAAATAAGTTTGTTCTCTCGAGGGTTTCAACCAAAGCCTAATACACACTTATTTATGCCTTTCTTCGACTATAGACTTTGATTCTAACAACTTCTATTAATGGTTGATTGATTTCTTTTTCATTAATTGAACATGATTGTTTTCCTCTTCCATTCTTGCTCTTTGTTTCCCATTCAATTTCAATTTATCTATCTTTCTTTCTTCCCTCTTCATCGGTTTTGTAATATAAGTTTCGACAATTTCTCATTTTCCCCTCTAAATGGTAATGTTACTCAATCCACGCAAAAACCTACACTACAAAAAAACTGTCAAAATGCGACCAGAAATTTGCGACAAAAAAAATTGGTAGTTTTATGGTGACCACCTTGGGCCACACGCCCCTATCATCATCCAATGACAAAAAAAAATTGACTCTAAGTAACCATCTGGTCACTTTTTTTGCGACCAGATTGCGACCAAAAGCAGAAGTAGTCTTAAAAAATGGCGCGAAAAAAGTGACCAGATAGTCACCTAAAAAAACGACCCTCTGGTCGCATTTTTGTGACTAAAATATGCCTTGGTAGCAAAAAAATGGCGCGTAATTTTGGAGGGAAGAAAGCTACCAAGTGGTCACAATTAAAAGTGACTAACTAGTCGCAATTTTGGTGACTAAAAGTGAGCAGTGGTAGCTTATAATTGGAGGGAAGAAAGCTACCAAATGGTCACAATTAAAAGTGACTAAATGGTCTCAATTTTGGTGACCTAAAAGTGAGCAGTGGTAGCTTATAATTGGAGGGAAGAAAGCTACCAAATGGTCACAATTATAAGTGACCAGATGGCCGCAAATTATGTGATTTTATGGGACCAATAATTGATAAAGAATTTGGTTGGATAAAAGCTACCAAGTGTTCACCAAAAAAGTGACCATGTGATCGTAAATTCTGACTTGATGTGACCTGGGGCAGTGAGAAAAATGGCGGGAAAATTTGGCGGGAAACTGCGATCAGGTGGTAGCAAAAATACTACCATCTGGTCGCAAATGAGCAGAGGAGTCCATTATAAAAACCCCTCCACCCATTGTTTGTTAGCATTAAGAAAAAAGAAAATGAGAGAGTGGATGTATGTTCGTTTGATAGACAGGTATTTGAACGATGAGTTCGTGGCCGGGGTTGAACAGTTTGTTGAGTTTTGCATGACAACTGTCTATTATGAAAAGTATGGTGGAAAGCTACGCTGCCCGTGCAAGAAATGTGACAATAGGAGAATCATACTGGTTACAGAGTTGAAGGTGCATCTTTATTCTCGGGGGTTTGTGCAGAATTATTATCACTGGGTGTTTCAGGGGGAAAGACAAGAAATGTTCGACACTACATTACAAGAATCGAGACGATATGAAGGTAGCAGCTCTAATGTAAAGGTTGTTGACGAAGAACGGAATGATGAACAACAGTATAGTCAGATGCAGCAAATGATAATTGATGGTGCGGGATATGGGGGCAATGAAAATTTTCGTGAAAGTTTAAACGTAGACGAAGATGAACGGGTTGTAGAAGAGGAAATGAATCCGGAAGCACGTAAGATGCACGAGATGCTAAAGACGGACCCACTGACCATTGTACGATGGGTGTGAGGTAAGTCAACTTCCTGCTGCTACAGAACTTTTAAATATAAAGGCGCAGTACAACATACCGGGTAGAGGATTTGATGCGGTTGCATCGTGGTTTCATCGATGCGCTCCAGAAGAAAATAATATGCCCCACAGTTTGTACGACAAGAAAAAGCTAGTGGAGGGACTTGGATTACCCGTGGAGAAAATAGATTCGTGTCAAAACGGATGCATGATTTATTGGGATGTGGATGAGGACCTGTATCATTGCAAATTCTGTTTTCTTCCAAGATACAAACAAGGGAAACGCAGCCTGATTCCGAACACCCGCATGTTCTATTTACCGCTGACCCCACGTCTGGCAACGGTTGTATGCATCGGATGTGACACCTCGCACATGAGATGGCATCACGAGCATTCACAAGGAGGAAGGTGTTATGAGACATCCCTCAGATGCTGCGGCATGGAAGCATTTAAATAATTGTCATCCGGATTTTGCACAAGATCCGAGAAACGTCAGATTGGCTTCAACCAGTTCGGGGCATCCTGGGCACAATATTCAGTTTGGCCAGTCATGGTAACCCCGTATAACTTGCCTCCCTCGATGTGCATGCGAAACCTGGTGATTTTTCTAACAGTGATCGTACCTGGGCCGAAAAGTCCAAAACAAAAATTGGATGTGTATTTGCAACCACTTATTGCAGAGTTGAAAAGGTTGTGGACTGACGGTGTTATGACGTACGACATTTCGAAGAAACAAAATTTCTTGATGCGCGCCGCGTTAATCTGGACAATCAGTGACTTCCCTGCGTATTCAATGCTGTCAGGTATGTTGATCTTTAATTGCTTTCATATATTTTTGAGTCTCTGTTTAGCTTTTGTTATTGCTTTCCCTAGTCAGTGTAGTTAATTGTGTGAACCTCAATCTCCTCCTCTTAAAGGATGGAGTACGGCGGGGACATACGCATGTCCACATTGCATGCTAGACACAGATGCATTTTATCTCATAAACGGTCGGAAAACTTGTTGCTTTGACTGTCACCGTCGATTTTTGCCGTTGAATCACACTTTCCGTTCAAACGGCAGTGACTGGAAGAAGGGTCGACGAGTAAGAATACAAACCCCCCTGACCATGTATAGTGGAAGACAGATTCTGCACGGTATAGATGCTATAGGGATGCAGAAGTTTACCGTGGAAGGTGCAGAGAGTGCAAACAATGCGGCTGGAAAAAACACGGGTTGGAAGAAACGGAGTATTTTTTGGGATCTACCGTATTGGGAAGATCTACTTATTAGACACAATCTTGATGTAATGCATATCGAGAAGAATTTCTTCGACAATATTTTCAATACGATTTTGAACGTTCCAGGAAAAACGAAGGATAATCTGAAGGCACGTTATGATATACGGGAGATATGTGACCGTCCTGAGTTGGAGCCTGACGACAATGATAATTACGCAAAAGCAAAGTACATGTTGAGGACGGATGAAAAGAAAACATTATTTGAGTGGATCAAATCCATCAAATTCCCGGACGGATACGTTTCAAATTTGAGTCGGTGTATAGACAGTCAAAAACATATCATGTTCGGGATGAAAAGCCACGACTGTCATATATTCATGCAACGATTGATGCCCGTCGCGTTCAGACCGTTCCTAGAGAATAGACATTGGGAGCCGCTTGCCCAGTTGAGTGTTTTTTTCAGGGACTTGACATATACAGAGCTGACGGAAGCTACTGTCGCTTCAATGAGTTAAGAGATCGCCGTTATTATTTGTAAGTTGGAGCGAATGTTCCCACCTGGCTTTTTTGACTCCATGGAGCATCTTCCAGTGCATCTTCCATACGAGGCATTCTTAGGGGGTCCCGTACATTACCGCTGGATGTACCCATTTGAAAGGTAAGCACAGTTAATTTGTAATGTACACGTATAAAGTACAGTGATATCGAATGTTAATTATGTTTTGTACCCACAGGTACTTACATCGGTTGAAAAAGATGGTTGGAAATAGATCACGAGTAGAAGGATCTATCTGTAGTGCGTACCTGACTCAAGAGACTACCACATTTTGTTCATACTACTTTGATCAACACATTGCAGAGTAGTTTCGACAGGCGAACGAAACATTGTAGAAAATTTACTTGAAGGTGTTGACATGAACGACTTGCCGATTTTTACGGAACCTAGCATGACAGTTAGAAGATCAATGCGTAGGCCGTTGACCGATTCTGAGTATCACGTAATGCAGACGTACGTGTTATGCAACTGCGTAGAGATCGAGCCATACATAGAGTGAGTTTGTAACTTAACATTATTCCATCGCATAAACAAACTATTTGCTAACTATTTTTGTAACATACAGATTATTTCTAAACGTATACGTTCGAATGACACGAGTTGATCTTACAGACACGGAGGAGTGATCAATAATCGACAAAGAGTTTCTTTCTTGGTTCAGTGCATACGTGAGTTATTTTAAATTGTCAAAAAAACCGTGGCATTTTGTTGAAAAAATTACTATCATCCTAATACATTACTGTATGTGAACAATGACACAGGTTAACTCCCCTACATTACCAGTGGATGATCCTCGCATCATTTCTTTGGCAAAGGGACCTGGACGGATAACAAGGTCGTATGGTGGATACATCGGTAACGGTTACAGATTTCAAACGAAGGCGCATTCAGTGAACAGGGCAACAAATAACAGTGGTGTTTGCATAAAAGGTCACGTGTTCGGCACAAATGAAGATGATTACTTCAGAGTAATCGATGAGATTCTTGAGATTCAAGACGCAAGTCCGACGCTAAAATGCATTGTTGTGTTCAACTCGCACTTGGTTCGAGACAACCAGGCGAGGCGAGTCCGTAAGATTGATCATTTACAAATCGTTGAGGTAAACACGTCTAAGCATATGCGCACCGATAGGTTTGTCCTGGCTTCCGAGGCGATTCAAGTTTATTACCTGAACTATCCGATTAATAGACGAGATCCGGCAGATTGGTTAGTTGTTTGTAAAGTTAAACCACGCCAGGTAGAAGAAAACTTGTCCGAGAAAGACGACCATGCAGAGGAAGCCGTTGCTTTTCAAGAAGATGAGATAAGATGTCGTGCAATCGACGATGGTCAGAATGCAAGTACTGTTCGTCCTTTGAACGATGGGACGATAACATTGCATGATGATGATGATTCAAATGCTTCCACTTTTCACGCACGTGACATTGATGCTGAATTTATTCGAGACGATGAATCCGATGAAGAAACAGAAGAAGAAGAAGAAGATGAAGAAGAAGAAGAAGACTTTATGTGACGGACTTTTTGGAGACGATGATGAATGAGATATTTCGTTAACTTGATTATTCAATGTGTGTATGTGTTTATTAATTAAAACTATTTCTTTTAATGAATGGTTAAAAAAATATATATATTAATATTTGCGACCAAATGGTCAAATATTTGGACATAATCATCATCATCTTCAATCTGCTCACTTTTAAACATCACTTTCTTTTCCTTGATTGGATATTGGATTTCAGAAGCACTATGATCAAATATAACAACATGGAAACAAGAGTTCCTTTCATATCTAAATATCAAAAAGTAACCAAATTTAACAGAGTAAAACTCCACAAAGTAACCCAATTTTTTTAAAAAAATAAAATTATATTAATATTTGCGACCACATGGTAGTAATTTAGAAGGGAAAGGCGACCAAATGGTCGCTTTTTTGGAAAAGTATAATTATATTTTAAAAAAAAATAAGTTAGATTACGACCTTTCTCTTTTTCTGATTTAAAATCATATCAGATTTCCTCCCCCCCCCCCCCCCCCCGTTTCTTTTCCTTTCCTTTCTCTTTTTCTTTCTCTTTTTTCTTTCTTTTCTCTCTTTCCCCCGTTCCGTTCCCCATTGTTTTTTCCCCGTTCCTACTCTAAACCTAAACACCCTAAACCTCCAATCCCGGTTTCTATTACGAGGTTAGTTTTGTTTCCTTTTTTAGTTATTTTTAGTTTATGTTTAAATTTAATTAGTTTAGTTTAATGTTGTTAATTTCATTAATTTTAGTTTAATTAATGTAATTTAGTTTAATTAAGTACTTAGTTTACTTACGGTTTATTAATCTAATTTCGTTTACTTTAATTAATTGATACATTTTAGTTCAATTAATCTAATTTTAATTCAGTTTAATTTAATTAATTAGTTTAGTTAAGTTTAGGTTTTATTAATTAATGTTAGTTAAATTTAATTAATGTTAGTTAAATTGAAAGCTTCATTACTTAGTTTACTTTAATTAATTACTTAGTTTAGTTTATTAATTACTTAGTTTAGTTTATTTTAGTTTTAATTTAATTAATTTTAGTTCAATTAATCTAATTTAGTTTAATTCTTCATTATTTAATTTAATTAATTTTAGTTTAATTCTTCACTACTTAGTTTACTTTAATTTTAATTTACTTTAATTCAAATTAATTAATTAGTTTACTTTAATTAGTTCAATTAATCTAATTTTAATTTACTTTAATTCAAATTAATTAATTAGTTTATTTTAAATTATTTACTTAATTTATGTTAGTTTAATTTACATTATTTAATCCATTTAATTTAGATTATTTCATTAATTAATTAATTTAATTTATTTCAATATTTTAATTACGTAATTAGTATTAAATTAGTTTAGTTTGGTTGTAGGAGTATGACGGGCAGACGATGTCCTCCCCAGTCAGACGAGCGTGACGACGAGGGTGACGAGGCGTCTCCACAGCCGCCTACTGCCGCTGCCCATGATGCGGACCTGACTAGAGAGGAGTTGGAGATCGTCTTCGGTTACGAGGCGGGACTTGCTGCCACGCTCGATGATGCAGTCCCTGAGACCCAGTCTGCGACACCACGACTGACGCAAGACTCCCTGGCCACGACTCCCAGCTTAGCATCAGGGTATGCGTCCGGGTCTGCATCAGGGTCGAATCCAGCTGGCCCCTCCACTTCATGAACGCAGCCGTCTCGGGCCGCAGACTCTACGCTTAGGGTTGAAGGGGATACGTAAGTAATTTTGTTTATTGTTTTAATTACTTAATTTTTAAACCTTTAAACTTTTTTCAAAGTGTTTTTTTTTTTCCGTTAACTAATAGTTTCTAATAGCACAATAATTTTTATGTTTTTGCAGAGTACAGCCGCATACAACCGTTTCAAACGGTTTCGCGAGGTCCTTCAGAGTATGCCTCTACCCAGCGACCTTCGCTGGCAAAAGATTCCGACGACGGAGAAACGTCGGATGTACGACAACTGGAAGGTTAAAAACATCATTTATTTTTATAATTAATTAATTTTGAAATTTATAGAAATAAATTTATTACTTTAACAATTTTTTTATTTCAATTTTTTCAGGGCAAGTTTCCTGTTATCGATCCCGATATCACGGACGGTAGATTGTTCCCCCTATGGGACAGTCACGTCCAGGATCGATTCAAGTACCTCATGTACCGAGCGCGCAGAAAGCAAGCAGCAAACCGCCCTGTGTGGATGAGCCCGGAGGAACACGCGCGGCTTATCGCGAGCTTGTGCACTCCTGAGGGCAAGGCAGTGTCAAGCAGTAATAAGACCAACGGCGCGAAGAATCCCACCAAACACACAGTGGGGGTTCGGACACATGACGAGCACCATCGTCGATTGGTAAGTTTTTTTTTAGTCGTTTTCTTACTTACGTACTTTTTTCTCGTTTTCTATTTTCAATTAGTTATTAATTTATTATGTTTTATTATTCAATCTTTAATATTTTTAGGAAGCGAAGCACGGGCGCCCCGTCCCGCCCGATGAGCTGCACCGCATTCTTCACAAGAAGAAGGACGGTACGTTCGTCGACGATAAGGCAAAAGCAGTTCAGGTATTTAATAATTTTTTCAATTATTATTTTTTCTTTAAAATTTTCCTAACTTATATATTAACTATTTTATTTTCTGAATTTTAAATGTTTAGGAACGTTTCACGGAGTCCTTGAGTCAGCGGTTGCCCACACCGGACTCGCAACCGACTCAGGAGGACCGTAGAGAGGCGTTCTTGGAGGCTGTTGGAGGGGTTCGGCCTGATGGATCAGTTCCTGGGCTCGGCTCGTACGGGGGATACCTTTACGCAGATGTGCCCTGGCCTCAGCGGAGCGGAGCGAGCACTAGCTCCGGCCCCTCTCCGGTTGAGCAGCAGCTACGCGCGGACATGGACGCTATGCGCGAGGACTTAGTTTCTTGAGGCTTTGCGATAGAGGCGGAAATGCAGGCACGGGTCGAGGCCCAGGTGACAACAGCTTTGGCCGCGTACTTCAGATCCTTAGACGGTGGCCTGTCATCATCGACGCCTCCTCCGCCACCCCCCGCCCCTCTGCAGTAGTTCTAGGATGCTTTCGTCTGTATAAAACTTTTTTTGAATATTTGATATATATATTTTTTATTTTAATTCCAATTTTTTGTTATTAAATTTTAATCTTAATTAAATAAATAATTAATAACTAATTAACTAATTATTGAAATTAAAATTTTTTTTTTTAAAAAAAATTTCTTACATGCGACCATATGGTCACATTTGATTTCAAGAAAATGACTATATGGTCGCATTTTGACTGAGTCCAAAAGTGACCATTTGGTCACATAAAATACGACCAATTGGTCACTTTTTTATGTGACCAATTGGTCACATAAAATACGACCAATTGGTCACTTTTTTATGTGACCAATTGGTCACTTATCTTCAACATAAATTACGACCATATGGTCACTTTTGAGGCGACCATCTGGTCGTATTTTGACTGAGTCCAAAAGTGACCATTTGGTCAAATTGAATACGACCATTTGGTCACTTTTTTATGTGACCAAATGGTCACTTATCTTCAACATAAATTACGACCAGATGGTCACTTTTTAAGTGACCACCTGGTCGTTTTTTCAAAAGGTTGACTTTTTTGCGACCAAACGTTTCTGGTCGTAAATTTGTGACTATCCAGTCGCCCAAATTCAGGACCGACCAGCTTTTTGGCCACCACCATTTTTGTCGCTTTTTTGGTCGCATTATACCCTAAAAACGACCAGTTGGTCGCAATTTTATGGTTTTTTTGTAGTGCTATCTTCCTCGCAATTGAAAATTCTGATGTCAATTTCATCTATATTGAAATTGATTTAAATCCAAAAACCATCGAAAAGCAAACCAACACCAAAAAAAACAATGCAATTCTTGAAACAACTACAATTTACTTTTTCTTCTTCTTTTTTTTCAAACCTTCATAATCAGAAAATATAAGATAAAAGAGAAGAACAAAAGCGGTGAGAAGAATAGAAAAATTTGGAGAGGAGGCAGATATGAAATCAAGGGCACATACAAATATTTCAGACAAGGGAAAGAAGAAACGTTGAAGATCGAGAGAGAAAAAGTTAAAAGGAAAATGAAAGTACCGAAAGAAATCCACAATATTGTTTTGCATTTCTAACCCAACGACCCACCGAGAGAAACTTGTGATTTCCATAGTCTTTCTCTTCTCCTCTGCCTAGATTATCGCCCTCTTTCACTTCTCATTTGCCTTCTCTTTCGCCCAAATTCATTGTCTAGATTTCAATCATAAGTAGTACGTGTCTGAATGATAAAAGATGAGAGAGTGGAGATCGATGGTGAAAGAAAACGTAGGGCCAGGTTTCAATGAAAAATGTTATTCGGCGAATAAATAAAAGTTAGAGTTATTTGAATCATTAGTGCTAATAAATCTGTCATTTTAGGCAAATTCTCCCATTTAAATGAATTTGTTATTAAATATGCCCATTTGGTTTTATATCTGATTGGAATACCAAAGATAGAATTAGCAATATTTGCAACAATTTTGATAGTTGACAGGGCCGGTCATAAGAAAATAGGGACTCAGTGCGAAAATTATTGTTAAAAAATGAAAAAATATAAAAAATAAAAATAACATTTTTTTTATAAAAATGCAATAGCAAGAAAATTATAGAGTATAAAGATTTTGGAAAATATATTTTTCTTTGTCCACATAAATAAAAAATGAATTTTTTTTTCAAACATATATTTTATATATATATATATATATATATATATATATATATATATATATATATATATATATATATATATATATATATAATATTTTTTCAATTTATTTAATAAAACTCTATCTTGAGTATTAACAGATATATGATTTAGGTTCAAGAGCATAATGATGGACTATCTACATACATAATTAAATCTAACTATACTACTAGCATTTTAAATGATAATTTTTCAAAGTATATTTCAAATTATAACATAATATTTAGAATGTTACAAAACGATATTTTTTTAAAGTTCAATGAATAAAAGAAAAACGTTAAATCAATAAATTTATAACAACAAATCAAACTAACAAACTTAAAAAAACAATTAATTCAATTTCAAAATATGCCAACAATGTGATAGGTAAATCTACAATATTAGAGAGAAAATTTGTTTTTTTTTTTTAAAAACAAAGTTTAGTTAAATTAAAAATTAAGATTAAAAATTTATTAGGCTATATTTTTCATTATGTAAGGTGAATTTGAAATAGATAAAGTGAGAGGTAAATTTTTTAATCATATTTAAAATTTTATTTTCTAAAATCTATAAATAAACAATCTATAACAAATAAATAATAAATAACTAGCATAGTAAAATCTAAAAAACAGAGCAACTTACCTCCAACAAGGATCAAACTCGAAAGCTAAGGCAACTCAAAGTGGGAGGATAGGAAGCAATCGCGCCAACGACCTTTTCTTGTGATTGTTTCGCATTTCTAAATTATATTTAATAACATAATAATTTTAAATACTACATAAAACCGTCCCTTATTTTGGGCCCTCGATATTTGGGGGCCCTGTTCCGTCGCACATGTTAAACATGCTTAGGGCCGACCCTGATAGTTTATTGATTTTTTTAAAAAAATACTTTGTCCTTTTTTATTTCCTTCACAATATGAATCGTGAAAACATTGAATAATTAACATTAAAAATTGTTCTTTTTAAAATGTACTATGACAATGGTTTTTTGATTTTCTGAAACAAATGTTTTGTTAAAAGAAAAACTCTTTGTTCAGTAAGCTTAAGAAACATCATTATTAAATTAAATTTGCTATTTATTAAATGAAATCTCTATTGATTCGGTTATAAGATAATGATTTCTTACTTAAGGTCTTTTTAGTTTTCTTAATTAATAAATAGGTAGGAGAATCGATACATATTATTTAAAACTGTGTTATTTAGCATTCATATGAATATTAATTACTTATGTGCATATTCAAAATTTATTATACTTGCAAATAATTTATAAAATGAATTTACGGATGAACATGAACATGGAAGGGAGCATATATAGAGGAAGAATCTTGATGGGAAAAAATACTAAAAGGAATAGACAAAAGGAAGTGTTTCATATTGAAAGCAAAGAATAGGTGGTGATCAATTCATTGGTCAGACCGCGTGGAGCAATAACATTTGTTTTTGGGACAAAAAAGGAAACTAAAGATAATGTTTTTTCTTAGTCGGTGACTGATTGAAGCAAACATTTGGCAGTTCATTTTGTGTTTAGTGGATGTCAAAGTCACCCTCTCTTCTGTTTTCTTTCGCTACGTTTTCTAACAGCTGTCCAAACTTTAATCATTAGAACAAAATGGGATAATAATATGAAATTTTATTTTTACTTGAATGTGACCATTTTTTTTGGCCACATACAGCCACATGCGGTAGAGATACTATTTCTTTATTACTAATTTACCCTCAAGATCATTTATAAAATTTAGATCTCCTCTACCTAAAATCATAGAGAATAAATTTAAACTGAAATGAACTTACGAAAGAATAACTTTTCATAGATTGATGAACGGTGTATGAATTTGGAATAGCGGATGTTGTGGGTAAAATTACACAATTACACGTCGTTTAGTAAGACTACATATCTAAGTCCAAGAAGTTACATTATACAAATATCCAATCAAGAGATGACATGCGGCATAACCAACACATGACACGTAGTTGGGAAGCAATATATGGCATGATGATGTCATCAACTTCTTCTTCTATAAGTAGTAGAAGAAACTCATCAAATGGAAACATATTTTACTATGATTCTATAAGGCACACTAGCTCTGATTTATACATCAAAGGGTGTTAGGCCGGCACCACACCGGTGCTCTATTTATTTCCTGCACAGGTACATACAGTGCTCGTCAACTACTCAGCACACCGCCTACATAGCATCCTCAGTGCAGTGCACTAACTTCATCTCATCATATATTCTAAGTTCGTTGCTTACATGGAAGCCCACCATTTTTACGCAACAACATTTGGCGTTGTCTGTGGGAAGAGTATATAACTAAGTGCTCTACCATCAAGGATGAGTCATTAAAGTAAGCAACACAATGATGACGTAGAGGGACAGTGAAAACCGTAAACCTTATAATACAAGGTACCAAACTCGTAGCACTAGAGAGTAAGGAGAGATTGCTGAAAACCAAGATGTATCAAGGCTTGGACTTGTGCCAGACAGAAGGGTGGATGCTCTAGAAGAGCAAGTGTTAGATGTGAATCCTGATCATGCTAAAGTACTCGAAATTCTCACACAGGAATATAACCATCAAGCTTCTGCTGACAACCTAGAATTACGATCAAAGACAAAGAGCCTGTAAAGGGTATAGGAGAGTCGTAGAATTATGAGAAGGGTGGTTCGAACGGAAAGTCGAGGCTAAATACTCAAAACACTTCTCCTTCCTCCTTTAAGTCTTCTCGCAACAAGGATCCCACAACTACATGATAATAGCCATTTTACGACGCACGTATGGCGCAACTGCTTTGCGACACTCGCGGTAGTAAATAGAGGCACTGACTTCTGGCTACAAGACGCATCACAGTATCTGCGATGTAAAGTGACAAGAATCAATAAAAAAAGGCACGAATAGAAGGTGGGAACAGAGTGATGCCACCCCGTCTCTACAATGGCGCGTTGTATATTATGGTACGAAAAAAAGGGGGAACGACGTGACGCCAAGTGTCACACCAAAGGTGAGGTCGGCGTCGCTCTTTTTGTCACCAATAAATGGAGGGTATGCCAATAAAACAGTGACCCAACTTCTTTTAAATCATTTTAAAACCACAACGCAACTGAAGACTGCATTTTAAATAAAATCCGGCATGGTGACGTTTCAAACTTAGGCTATCTCTCATTAGCCGAAAAATACAATTTTCCAATAAGAGACTTTAAAATGGAATGCGCATTCCATATTTAGGAAAGTTCAATATCATAAAAGTCTAAAGTAAAAAAACAATCTCTGAGCTCATATACAACACGTGGATCAAAAGATGAAAAACAAAGTAAACATAAGTCCATGGAATATACACTCTCTTTAGTCCATTTCGCCATCATCGTCACTGAGATCAAGTAGCACCAGCTCCTCCCAAGACCACATCCACGGTCCAAACCTGAAATTGTAATATCATGAGTGGAAGCCTAGTGAAGATAAACGAGAAATAAAGTAACATTCGACCCCCAAACTTGTATCAAAATTTGTGTTTAAAATAACTTACTTACTCTTTACTACCTCAACCATATCAAAGGGACTTACATCAAGTATTACGATTATCAATTTCAAGATCCCCCAAATGAATAAGAACTAGCTCTCAAGCAAAACAAAGTATCGTATCTCACTATACATATCATTCTCATTCCTTTCTCTATAATAAGTCATTTTATACATAACATTCTCATTTCTTTTCTCTATAGCAAAACTCTGGTTATACATAACATTCTCATTTCTTTTCTCTATAGTAACTCATGCTACACATAACATTCTCATTTCTTTTCTCTATAGCAACTCATGCTACACATAACATTCTCATTTCTTTTCTCTATAGCAACTCATGCTACACATAACATTCTCATTTCTTTTCTCTATAGCAACTCATGCTACACATAACCTTCTCATTTCTTTTCTCTATAGCAACTCATGCTACACATAATATTCTCATTTCTTTTCTCTATAGCAACTCATGCTACACATAATATTCTCATTTCTTTTCTCTATAGTAACTCATGTTAAGCTCACTCGATCTCAACATGTGTCAAACAAGAATAACACGTGATTAATGTTAATAATGCTAGCACATGAAGTCTCAACATTATTCATTAACTCGCTTAACACATGTAAAGTACACACAGTCTTTACATCAATATAACCATCAAGATTGAAAGCATACGCAGTCTAACAATACATCATTATCTCACTTTCCAAAATAAAGAACACGTAATCTTTTCATTATTATCTTCACACCTCTAGTGAATAATAACAGGTAATGAACGCTCACGCAGTCTAACCATTACCTCATTATCTCACCCACCAATGCAGGGTACACGCATTTCTTATATTTCTCTCATATATGTATCACAGTGATTATGAATAATACCAGATGATGTGAGCACACACAGTCTCAACATTATCTCATTATCCACCCCACCAATCATGCAAAGTACATGCATTCTCTAACATGTCTCATGATACTTATATGTAAACATACAATACGAATAATATCAAACAATGCAAGCACACACAGTTTGTGTATTTTCTTATTATTCCTCCCATAATAGTAATGTATGATACAATAAACAGAGTTATAATATATAAAAAACGTAAATAGATTCTCAAAACACAAGTAAACATAACTTAACCATTCAAAGTATCTGAAAGACCTTAAGTTAAAAATGATACCTATAATTTGGTTATATTTCCCTGCATAACAAGAAAGTGTCATATTTCAAAAACAACAATATAATAGTCAAGCCAATTGGCCTTCAGATGATCACGTGAATAATACTAAAGTCAAGCCCGTCGACCTTCAGATAATGACATTAATAATATAAAAGTCAAGCCCATCGTCTTTCAGATAATCTCAAGTTATTAACTTTAACATTAAAGTCTCATTTCCATTGTTTTAGTAAACAAGCGGAGTTTTATATTCAATTTCCTCACTCACTAATTGTGACGACCCGACACTTTTAAATAATTTAAATTAGAAAACACAGCGGAAGTCTTTATATTTTAAGAAAATTGGCATGGCTATGTTTGAAAATTGGCTAGACAAAACCTGTTACATTTTAAATTCACAATTTAATACACAAGGAACTTTAAGTTCCTAACCAGGAGTTCAAAAGGTGTTTATAAACATAAAAGTAAAGACAAAAGCTCTTAAGAGCTATTTACAAATATACAAATCCAAAATTATATAAAGTTCACAAAAACGAAGTCCATGGACTTTAAATCAACCTAGTCCATCTCGAGGTCATCATCCCTCGATCACGCAGCACCATCTCCTCTCCCACGAACTCTAGCCAGGGCATTACCTGAAATTTTGTATATCATGAGCTAACAACTTAAGCCCAGTGAGAATAAAAAGAATAAAAAGTAAAGTTAGACCTCAAACTTGTATTCCGATTCGTGTCCAATTAATCTGACACAATCAATCCTAAAGTTCTCCAAACTCTAGGTAATTTCATTCTATACTCTCCGAAGGACGATATTACTAACACTCGTAGTAAAATTCTCATCCATTAACTTGTTATAACATAAATAAGAAAAGTAAATAAACTTTACATAAATATAACATTTCAGTTCTTTATCCATGATATATATTTTCATCGATCATATGCATGAAGGTAATGAAGACATCCCGTAGGATTCCCATTCACCCTTTATGCATGAATGAAGATAATAGGTACATCCCGTATGATACCCATTCAACCTTATGAATGAGGAAGTAATGATGACGTCCCATAGGATCCCATTCAACCTCTTTTTCTTTCTCACTTTCTTTTCTTTTTCTCTGAAGACAATGCAGACATTCCCCGTAGGGTCCAACATTCTCCCTTCTTTCTTTTTCACTTTATTTTCTTTTTCTGAAGGTGATGCGGACATTCTCCGTAGGGTCCAACATTCTCCCCTTATTTTCTTTTTCACTTTCTTTCAATGATGCGAGATGATATGGTGCAAGATGTTATGCATATGCTTGCACAAAATAAATAAAGTAAAGTGCGAATATTAAAGTAGCCGAAACAATCATAAAGTAAATGGGCATAAAGTAAAAGACATAAAGCAAAATAGATAAGAATCCCAGAAGAACGATATGTAAATAGAACTCCTCTACATTAATAAAAGTAAAATCATATCTTAAACGATTAATCTATTCCTTCAAGAAATCTAAACTTCCAATAAAATCCGAGGTTCTATTAACCGTTCTATCTAAAAGTTTGGATCTTTTAACTTCCAATGATCCATCCTAAACTTTGAAACGAATCTAACTTAGAATTTTCTAAGACTCAATGTTTTCCTCGAGAACTCCTAAGTTCTCACTTAAAGGATTAACTCTTAATCCTAAGGGCACTAACTCACTTCCCTCTATTCTTATATTCGAATCCTAGTCTTAGTTTCCAATTCTACAAATCATTATACTTATTTTCTTTCTAAAATTACTTTAAATCCTAACTATGCTCACCTTAGTAAATGAAGATTTCGCTCCAAACTTCCGATAAGGTGATCAAATCAAAGGTCCAAAAGCACCTACAAATAATTATATCTAACAATTAATAAATAAACATACATCAATCGATTGACAACTAAAGACATAAAACGACGAAAAACCTCGAATATCCCAAAGGGTTCTCTCGGCCATGATAGGGAAAAATAGGCCTCGAGTTTGGTTTTCCTGCTTTTAGGCAATTTAGATGTGTTTCGAGTTGGTTTCAAGCAATTTCGATATTCCCGATTTCAATGGGTATCGATAATTAGGGATTTTAAACAATATGCCAAATCCCGAATTGAATTACAATAACAATTTATCAATAATAAATAACCCTTATTCAAACCCCGAAAAGTAAATTTCAAACGTGAAGGGTGTCGACTGAAACTCTGTTTTAGGGTTAAGGGAAAGTAAAGTAATAGTTACCCAATAAGTTTTCCATCAACACTCAACAACAAAATTAGAAGGGGATGAGAGTTTTGGCCAAGAACTCAAAAGCTTGAATCAATTTCCATGGAAATACTATGTGAATTTGAAATCTAGGGCTTACCTTAGAAAGTTGGAAACGTTCCAAGAGTGGAATGGGTAGAAAGTTCTCGGCGAGAGCTTTCCAACGCATCCGAAATCACGCAAAACGGTCAAGAAACGAAGCCGGGGCGACACTTTCTTCCTCTTCTCTTTTCTTCCTCTTGTTGCTCGGGTTTGGAGAGAAAATAGATGAGTTTTTGGTCAACTTTTGGGTCAAAGACAATTTAAAGAGATAAGGTGAATAGTAAATAGATATTTAGGAATTTTGGAAATGACGGTTGCGTCTTTTTATGACTTTTGACTTATAAACCGAAACCCGAAGTTCTTAAACTATCCCAATGGTGATTAATAATTATTAATTGGCCCGTTAATAATTATTAATACCATTAAAACGAAATTAAACTAAAAAGGTAATTTAAAAAGATTTAAACCGAAATAAACTACTAATTTCTAAATTACCCATTCTAAAATAGACTTTAAATGCTTAAATTAAAATAAAATAAATATTTTTTTTTTACTTCAAAAGTAACGGGACGTTACAGTCAACCTCCTAAAAAGGGCTTTTCGTCCCGGAAAAGTAAACTCAATCATAACGAGATAAAATAAAAGAGTGATTAGCTCCAGAATTAAACAGAACAAAAGCCAATGGCCCAAGATTGTCAAAATACTAGTCACTACAGTACCTGCAGCCTCGGCTTCCTCTCTAGTGGCAAAAACACGAGCCTGATGCTGAATAGGTGGAGGAGGAAATGGCGGTGGTGGAGGTAATATCTGTGGCGATGGAACAACAGGCGGAAGTCTATACTGCTGAGCCTGTCCACCCTGACCTCTACCCCTATATTGACCTCTGTCTCAGTCCTGACCTCTACTTCTAACCGGAGTAGCATAAAAAGCTGGTGGTGCCTGATATGGTCTCTGCTGAACACCTTGACCCGGGTAACCATACTGTGGTGGCTGTGTCTGATGAGCCCTACACTGCCTAAATCCATGACCCTCATGACCACAAATATAACAGCTCAGTGGTAAGGTACATGGTCCATATTGATAACTAGAACAGTTATGGTAGTAGTGGAGAGACTGTTCCTGTGCCCTCGGCTGTCCAAACTGGACTCCGCCCTGAGTCTGCTGATGATACTATCTCTACTGCAGCGATAACCCTCGAACAGTATGGTCATCCTCCGCCTTCCTCTTTTGAGAGGAAGTCTGTCCAGTAGCAGCTAGTTTGCCCTTCTTCTCATCAGATGCCAAATCTAATGAAAGAGCAAACTCTAAAGCCTCCTCGTAAGTAGTCGGACGTAAAGTGCGTAGATGACCCCTAACCTCGGCTCTCAATCCTACCATAAACCTCTTTTTCTTACTCTGAGGGTCAGCAATCTATCCAGAAGCAAACCTAGATAGTCGATCAAACTCTCGCTCATACTCTGTCACTGATCTATCACCCTGTTTTAGGGTCAGAAACTCTACCTCCAACTGGTCTCGTAAGTCAGCTGAGTAATATTTCTCATAAAATTTCTCTCGAAATACATCCCAAGTAACCTCCATGGTGAGAGAAAGTGATCTGAAAAGGCCCCTCCACCAATAAAGGGCATCATCAACAAGAGAATACGTGCCACAGTGGACCTTCAGCCTATCCGAGCACTCAATAAACTCGAAGGATCTCTCAACCCTATCAACCCATAACTTTGCAACAGATGCATCCAAAGACCTACCATCAAACTCAGCAGGTGCATATCGCCTATACTCCATCAGAGTCCTAGCAGCATCAGTAACTCCAACTTGATCAACTACTATATTTGCTGCTCTAGGTGGAGGTAAAACAGGCGCAACGGGTCTACCAGCATCCCGTAATAACTCAAGATAAACATCCTCAGCGATGTAAACTCCTCACCCTTGAACAGGTGGCGGTACAACAGGAATCTCAAATGGTGGTGGAGTCGGGTTACGGGCTCGGCCTCTACCCCTCACAGGAGCAGCCGCCCTAACTCCAGCTCGCCTAGCACCCCTTCTTGGAGGCATAATGTATCATAGTCAATAGAACTTGATAAGGTACTAGTAAAAGAGAACTCACCACTCCTTTACCAAATCAAAATAAATAGCCGAATTTAAAAGATAAAGGTCTAGGAATACCTGGTACTGCTTATCTCAGATGATGACTTGAGAATGGAATTAAAACAAAACATGAAAATAAACATGCATCGCATGTAGTCTACAGAACCCTTAGGCTCTGATACCAACAATGACGACCCGACACTTTTAAATAACTTAAATTAGAAAACACAGCGGAAGTCTTTATATTTTAAGAAAATTGGCGTGGTTATGTTTGAAAATTGGCTAGCCAAAACCTGTTACATTTTAAATTCACAATTTAATGCACAAGGAACTTTAAGTTCCTAACCAGGAGTTCAAAAGGTGTTTATAAACATAAAAGTAAAGACAAAAGCTCTTAAGAGCTATTTACAAATATACAAATCCAAAATTATATAAAGTTTACAAAAACGAAGTCCATGGACTTTAAATCAACCTAGTCCATCTCGAGGTCATCATCCCTCGATCACACAGCACAATCTCTTCTCCCACGACCTCTAGCCAGGGCATTACCTGAAATTTTGTAATATCATGAGCTAACAACTTAAGCACAGTGAGAATAATAAGAATAAAAAGTAAAGTTAGACCTCAAACTCGTATTCCGATCCGTGTCCAATTAATCTGACATAATCAATCCTAAAGTTCTCCAAACTCTAGGTAATTTCATTTTATACTCTCCGAAGGATGATATTACTAACACTTGTAGTCAAATTCTCATCCATTAACTTGTTATAACATAAATAAGAAAAGTAAATAAACTTTACATAAATATAACATTTCGGTTCTTTATCCATGATATATATTTCTATCGATCATATGCATGAAGGTAATGAGGACATCCTGTAGGATTCGCATTCGCCCTTTATGCATGAATGAAGATAATAGGTACATCCCTTAGGATACCCATTCAACCTTATGAATGAGGAAGTAATGAGGACGTCCCATAGGATCCCATTCAACCTCCTTTTCTTTCTTACTTTCTTTTCTTTTTCTCTGAAGACGATGCAGACATTCCCCGTAGGGTCCAACATTCTCCCTTCTTTCTTTTTCACTTTCTTTTCTTTTTCTGAAGGTGATGCGGACATTCCCCGTAGGGTCCAACATTCTCCCCTTCTTTTCTTTTTCACTTTCTTTCAATGATGCGAGATGTTATGGGGCAAGATGTTATGCATATGCTTGCACAAAATAAATAAAGTAAAGTGCGAATATTAAAGTAGCCGAAACAATCATAAAGTAAAGGGGCATAAAGTAAAAGACATAAAGTAAAATAGATAAGAATCCCGGAAGAACGATATGTAAATCGAACTCCTCTACCTTAATAAAAGTAAAAATCATATCTTAAACGATTAATCTATTCCTTCAAGGAATCTAAACTTCCAATAAAATCCGAGCTTCTATTAACCGTTCTATCTAAAAGTTTGGATCTTTTAACTTCCAATGATTCATCCTAAACTTCGAAACGAATCTAACTTAGAATTTTCTAAGATTCAATGTTTTCCTCGAGAACTCCTAAGTTCTCACTTAAAGGATTAACTCTTAATCCTAAGGGCACTAACTCACTTCCCTCTATTCTTAGATTCGAATCCTAGTCTTAGTTTCCAATTCTACAAATCATTATACTTATTTTCTTTCTAAAATTACTTTAAATCCTAACTATTCTCACCTTAGTAAATGAAGATTTCACTCCAAACTTTCGGTAAGGTGATCAAATCAAAGGTCCAAAAGCACCTACAAATAATTATATCTAACAATTAATAAATAAACATACATCAATCGATTGACAACTAAAGACATAAAACGACGCAAAACCTCGAATATCCCAAAGGGTGCTCTCGACCATGATAGGGAAAAATAGGCCTCGAGTTTGGTTTTCCTGCTTTTAGGCAATTTAGATGTGTTTCGAGTTGGTTTCAAGCAATTTTGATATTCCTGATTTCAATGGGTATCGATAATTAGGGTTTTTAAACAATATGCCAAATCCCGAATTGAATTACAATAACAATTTATCAATAATAAATAACCCTTATTCAAACCCCGAAAAGTAAATTTCAAACGGGAAGGGTTTCGACTGAAACTCGGTTTTAAGGTTAAGGGAAAGTCAAGTAATAGTTACCCAATAAGTTTTCCATCAACATTCAACAACAAAATTGGAAGGGGATGAGAGTTTTGGCCAAGAACTCAAAAGCTTGAATCAATTTCCATGGAAATACTTTGAGAATTCGAGGGGCTTACCATAGAAAGTTGAAAACGTTCCAAGAGTGGAATGGGTAGAAAGGTCTCGGCGAGAGCTTTCCAACGCATCCAAAATCACGTAAAATGATCAAGAAACCAAGCCAGGGCGACACTTTCTTCCTCTTCTCTTTTCTTCCTCTTGTTGCTCGGGTTTGGAGAGAAAATGGATGAGTTTTTGGTCAACTTTTGGGTCAAAGGCAATTTAAAGAGATGAAGTGAATAGTAAATAGATATTTAGGAATTTTGAAAATGACGGTTGCGTCCTTTTATGACTTTTGACTTATAAACCGAAACCCGAAGTTCTTAAACTATCCCAATGGTGATTAATAATTATTAACTGGCCCGTTAATAATTATTAATACCATTAAAACGAAATTAAACTAAAAAGGTAATTTAAAAAGATTTTAACCGAAATAAACTTCTAATTTCTAAATTACCAATTCTAAAATAGACTTTAAATGCTTAAATTAAAATAAAATAAATAATTTTTTTTTACTTCAAAAGTAACGGGATGTTACACTAATATACTTAGAACCTTCAATTCATGAAATCATAAAGAAATGCCAAAAAAACATAACCTTAGAATTATTAAGAGTTAGTTGTTTCCACCAAAAGATCCATAAGTTCACCCAACTCACTCTAGAACTAACTTCCAAGCCTAAACAAGTCAGTGAACATACTTTAAACCTCTCATTTCCAATCTCAAACTCAGTTTCTTATCAATACGAATTGTTCAATAATTCGATTTCTAAGTTTACTTTAGATTATATTTATCCTCACCTTGAATGTTCGAGTGAAAACAAAGTTTCAACGAACAGTCAAACGAGCAATCGACACCTACAATACATCAATTGAAAAACATTTTATAACCCATAACTAAAATGAGAAAAAGAGTGATTTTCTAGTGAATAGTGATTTTCGGATGAATATTGTTTTCGGGTGAATAGTGATTTTTGAAATTCCGAGCTCGAAAACGTTAATTTTCTCGAAGGAAATTGATGATTTCAACTTATAAACTCATTTAAAAACAAAAAGGAAGTAAACCATAGGAAAATATTTAAAAACTCACTTTTTAGAGCTTCTCTTAGAGAAAGAGAAACGCAACAAGGGTAGGATGGATAGATAATCCACGTCCTGAGCAATCCAACACAAAAGAAATCATAAAAAATGGTTGAGAAACGAAGAAAATCTGAGATCCCAAAGGAATAAGCTAGCTTGGGCCATGGAGTCTTTTTTGGGAGAGCTTTTGTGTGTTTTTTTTATTTTTTTTTATCTTTTGGTCAAAATGAAGAAGATGATAAGAATGGTAGAAATTTAAAGTGAAAGGAAGAATTACAAAAACACCCTTCCTTTGCTTTTAGCTTTTAAAACTTAACCAAGAAGCAGTTAAACTAGCTAAAAGGTGATTAATAATTATTAATTGGCCCATTAATAATTATTAAAACGCCTAATAATAATTTATGCTACTAAAGTACTAAACAACAAGTAAAAGAATATAAATGCTAAAATTTAAGTTAACTAACTATAAATTAAATTAAATACTTTAAATAAAAATAAAAAATAAAAATAAAATTTACCTTATCAAATAACGGGACGTTACAGTATGAAAGGAAGGTCTGACCACAAAAAAGTGCTCAACCAGAAAAGGAAAGCACAAACTAATATGATAAAATCTAATGTTGAAAGAGTCCAGCCTTTTGCGCTAGAGTTTAAAAAGCTCCAAAATTAACTTGGTCATATGAAGAAAGAGTATCGAGGAAAGACTCTCCTCGCACAAGAAGGTCTCCTTGAGTAAATTGCGCCGCCATTCACCAGTGATATAATGAAGGTTAAGCTTCCCACCAAGTTTAAAATGCCAACTATGACCACGTATGATGGTTCAAAGGACTCGATCGAGCATGTTGATACATTTTGAACCTTGATGGACCTTTAGAGAGTCTGAGATGGCTATCAAGTACAGGGCATTCCTTCTTACATTAAAAGGCCCTACACGCAGGTGGCATAGGCATCTCAAGTCGAGGTCCATCTCTTCATTTAAAGACCTCACTTGATCTTTTGTAACTTAGTTCCTTGGTGGAAAGGATCATAAGAAACAAGCTACGCATATTTTTATTGTGCGTCAGAAGTCAAGGGGAAGCCTCTGAGACTATGTAGTATGATTTAACAGTGAGGCGTTGAAAGTGGAAGGTTACAGTGATGGTATAACTTTAACTGCTATGATAGCTGTTTCTTAAAAATATCCAAAAACACTATTCATCTCTTTAAAATAATCAAAGTTGACTAAAAGTCATAATATTTCTTCTCCTTCTTTGCTCAAAGCCGTAGCTCTCTTCCTCCATGGATGTTTGAAGCTTGTCATTTTGAGCTCATGGGTTTTCGTCATTTCTCGACAGTTTTCGATGATTTCGATTGCGTTTGATTTCTCGAGACGAGGGCTACCTATCCAACCTGGCTTTTCGATGTTTCTCGTTTCCTAAAAGAAGTCCTAAAATGTGTGTTTTCAAAAAAATTTATATGGTTTTGTTTTTTTTTTTATTATAAATGAGTTTTGAAGTTGAAATCACGTATTTCTATCAAGGAATTTGACGATTTTGAGCTCAGATTTTCGAAAAAAAAACTATTCACCCAAAAACAATATTCATCCAAAATCACTATTCACCCGAAAATCATACTTTTTCTCATATTAGATATGAGTTGTAATATGTTGATCGATTGATGAATTGTAGGTGTGATTGCTCGTTTGTTGCTTCGTGGGAACTTGGTTGTCACACGAGCATTCGATGTGAGAATAAATAGATTTTAAAGTAAACTTAGGAACCGAATAAATTGATCGATTTGTAGAATTGGAAGTTGAGATTAAGGTTTAAATCAAAAGGATTAAAGTATGGGAGCTAACATGCTTAGGCTTGGGAGTTAGTTCTAATTGATTGAGAGAACTCATGGATTTCTCGAGGGAAACATTTAACTCTTAGAAGTTCTAAGTTTAGATTTATTCCGAAGTTTAAGAATGATTATCGGAAGTTGAAGGCTTCAAGTTTAATGGGGTGAATAAGAAACTTGATTATAGAACTTCGGATATGTATTGAAAGCAATAGAATCATTTATGAATTGGAGAATTTATGATAAAGTTAGCAATTCAAGTTTAACTGAGGGCCCTTTGGCTTGTTTTATTTATTGTTTTCTTCTCAGAAGTTCCTAATTTCTTATTTTATGTATACGAGAAATAAGTGAATCATTTATCTTTACGCCTTTCGATTACTTTGAATATTTATATTTATTTTACTTGCACTTGAAAGCATATTCATACCATAACATATTGCATAATCGAAATTGGGAGGAATAATGAGGCATGCTAAAGGACTGTGGGACTTTGCATTGTCTGGTATTATTCGTTTTATGTTTACGTATATGTATCATAAGGAATGCTGAAGGACCGCGGGACTTTGCATGATCGGAGGAGATGGATAATGAGATAACGATGGAACTATGCGAGTTCACATTATCTAGTATTATCCATAATTACTATGATGCATATACGAGGATACAGTGTATGACTTAGCCTATGGGAGTTCATTACTTGTATTTGGTGGGTGAGTTAATGAGGTGAATGAACTTAGCCTAGGGGAGTTTCATTACCTGTCATTATTCACTAGAGGTGGGAAGATATTATTGAAAAGACTTTGTATGTTTTATTATGGAAAGCGAGATAATGAAGTATTGATGGACTGCGGGACTTCAATACTGTCATTATAAGCATTTGATGATTATATTGATGTAAATGTCGAGTGCCCTTTACACTTGTTGAGCAAGATAATGAAGTATTGATGGACTGCGGGAGTTCAATACTGTCATTATAAGCATTTGATGATTATATTGATGTAAAGGTTGTGTGCCCTTTACACTTTTTGAGCTATATAATGAAGTAATGTTGAGATTGCGGAAGCTTCATTACTGTCGTTATAAGCAAATAATGGTTATATTGATGTAAAGGTTGTGTGCCCTTTACACTTGTTGAGCTAGATAATGAAGTAATGTTGAGACTGCGGGAGCTTCATTACTGTCATTATAAGCAAATAATGGTTATATTGATGTAAAGGTTGTGTGCCCTTTATACTTGTTTAGCGAGTTAACGAATAATGATTAGATAGCGCATGCTAATATTACAGTCATTAATCGCAAATTGTGATTGTTGAATATGTTAAGTCCGAGTGAGCTTAACATTATTTTATTAAACTTAAAGGAAAGGCAAACCTTATTTTATAGCTTGAGTTGCTATAAAGAAAAAGAAGTGAAACATTATGTATGACATATATTTCTATAGAGAAAAGAAATGAATCTGATGCATAGCCGAGTGCTATAGGAAAAGAAATGAAATATGATGTATAGCCGAGTGCTGTTGGAAAAGAAATGAGATTGAATTGTATAATGAGAGAATACAATGGTGTATTGAACCTTGTTTAATTATCATGATATATATGTAAGAGAACTAGATTCTCATTAAACTGGAAGATCTTGGAATTGGAAATTAATACTTGAATGTAAACATTATGTATAGTATAAGGTATTAAAGAGAATGAATAAGAAAGATACGTGTATTATGAAACCGTACTTCTAAACGTTGGGAGCGAGTTTCTCGAGTATTTGAGAGATTTGGTAATTGAAAATTGAATGCTGGATGTGAAACCTTTTGGTAGTGGTTGAGTGATAAAGAGAATGTAAGTTTTACTTGGACACAAATCCGATGCGGGTTTGGAGTCTAATGTTACTTTACTTTCTATCTATTTTCACTGGGCTTGCTTTTAGCTCATGATATTACAAATATTTTCAGGTAATGTTTGTGCTCGGGGTCATGGAAGAGGAGCTGGTGCAGTCTGATCTAGATGATGATGATGTCGAGAGGGACTAGAGATACTTTTAAAGTCCACGGACACATTTATTTCATGTTTTATCTTTTGAGTTGTATATTTGTATATAAGCTCATAAGAGCTTTTTGTTTTAACTTTTATCACCTTGAACTCCTTTAATCTTTACACAGGAATTGCATTTCCTGTCGTTTAAATTTTCTGATTGTGAAAAGTGTAAACAGGTTGTGGATAGTCCAAGTTTTAAACATATACACGCCAAATTTTTAGTAATTATTAAATCTTCCGCCGCAAATTTAATTTTAAATGATTTAAAAGGAGTCGGGTCGTCATAAGAAAGGAGTTCTTAGGTTAAAAATCTCATCATTCCACATAATTACAAAACTGCCACTAACTTAAAACGATCGTTACTCATTAGAACTCAGAACAACGAGCCATCAGTTGCATTGGAATCCTCGTAACATGACGATCAGTATTAGATGAAAATCTTAAGTAAAACTGTGACGACCCGACTCCTTTTAAATAATTTAAATATAAAACACAGCGGAAGTCTTTATATTTTAAGAAAAATGGCGTGGTTATGTTTGAAAATTGGCTAGCCAAAAACCTGTTTATATCTTAAATTCTGAAATCTAAAAACACAAGGAACATTAAGTTCCTATCCAAGAGTTCAAAGAGTTATAAACATAAAAGTAAAGACGAAAAGCTCTTAAGAGCTATATACAAATTTACATAACATAAGATACAAATTGACAAAATGAGACCATGGTCTTTTACAAGTATCTAGTCCATCTCTATGTCATCATCCTCTCGATCAAGCGTGCACCAGCTCCTCTCCCACGACCCCAAACATTACCTGAAATGTTTGTAATATCATGAGCTAACAACTTAAGCCCAGTGAGAATAAACAAAATAAAAAGTAAAGTTAGACCCCAAACCCGCATCCGGATTTGTGTCCAAGTAAAACTCACTTACTCTTTGCTATCAATCCATTCAAAGAGTTTTATATCAAGTGTTCCACTTTTACTTACCAATTCTCCCAAATACGAGATCTTCCAATTTGGTGAGAAACTAGTTCTCTTACATATGTAATTTATTGAGAAACTAATTCTCTTACATATGTATCACATAATAGATATACAAGGTTCAATACAACCTCGTATTCTCTCATTATCAATTCAATCTCATTTCTTTTCCTATAGCATTCGGCTATCAAAAGTTTACTTTCCGTTATTTTTAATATAATAATGTTAAGCTCACTCGGACTTAACATATTCAACAATCACAATTTGCAATTAATGACGATAATATTGGTACACATAGTCTAATCATTATTCATTAATTCGCTAAACAAGTGTAAAGGACATATAACCTTACATCAATATAACTATCACATGCGAATAATGTCAGGTAATGAAGCTCCTGTAGGTCAGTTCATTCACCTCATTATCTCGTTTTCCAAAATGAAATATACAAAGTCCTTTCAATAATAGTATTCCATCTCTAGTGAATAATGACAGGTAATGAAGCTCCTGTAGGTCAGTTCATTCACCTCATTAAACTCACTTTCCAAAAATAAAATATACAAAGTCTTTTCTATAATATCTTCCCATCTCTAGTGAATAATGTCAGGTAATGAAGCTCCCGTAGGTCAGTTCATTCACTCTGTATCTTCGTATATGTATCATAGTAATTATGGATAATACCAGATAATGTGAACTCGCATAGTTCCATCATTATCCCATTATTCATCTCCTCCGATCATGCAAAGTCCCGCAATCCTTTAGCATTCCTCATGTACATATACGGAAATATAAAACGAATAATACCAGATAATGCAAGCACACTCGGTCTATGCATTGCCTCATTATTCCTCCCAATAAACGATAATGCAATATGATATGATATGATTTATGCTTTCAAGTGTAAGTAAAGTAAATATAAACATTCAACATAATCGAAAGGGCATAAAATAAAGGACATAAAGTAAAGTGCATAAGGTAAAAGGATCATAGATGTCCTTATGCATAAAGTAAATAAATAGGAATTCCGGAAGAACATTAAGTAGATCGAACTTCCGATACTTAAAATAAAGTAGATCTCATCATAAACAATAATCTTTACTTTCAAGGATTCTAAACTCCCTAAATAAAGTCCAAGGTTCTATTTTCAAGTTCCTTTAACCATTCTATCTAAAAGTTTGGATCCTTTAACTTCCAATGATCCATTCTAATATCCGAAACGATTATAACTTAGAACTTTCAAAAGTTCAATGTTTCCCTTGAGAAACTCCAAAGTTTTCACTCAAAGAACTAGTTCCTAATCTTAAGGGCACTAGCTCACTTTCTTTTACTCTTAGATTCGAATCCTAATCTTAACCTCCGATTCTACAAACCGTTCTACTTATTCGGTTTCTAAAATTACTTTAAATCCTATTTATTCTCACTTTGGCCCATTTAGTTTTGCTCCAAATCTCCAATTTCCCACGAATCAACAACCGAGCAAACGAACCTACAATTCATCAATTGCACAACATATTACAACTCATAACTAGGATGAGAACAAGTTGAATTTTCGGATGAATAGTGATTTCAGATGAATAGTAATTTCGGATGAATAGTGTTTTTTGGGTGAATAGTGTTTTTCAAAAATCCGGGCTCAAAATCGTCAAATTCCATGATAGAAATTCATGATTTCAACTTCAAAACTCATTTATAATAAAAAAAACAAACAAAACCATATAAAAAGTTTTGAAAACTTACTTTTTGGGACTTTCCTTAGAGAACGGGAAACTCCGAAAAGGTAGGTTGGATAAGTAGCCCTCGTCCCTACCAATCCAATGCAACCGAAAACACGATGATCCGCCGAGAAATGAAGAAAAGCCAAGAAAACTCACAAGCCTCCCATGGCTTTGATGCCCACGGCAAGGAGAAAGGAGAAGGAAGAAGATGAAATGATTTTAGTCAACTTTGTGATTTTTAAAGATGATGGAATAGTGATTTTGGATATTTTTAAGAAATTGGAAATGACGGTTACGTCCCTTAATGAATTTAACTCATAAATCAAAACCTGAAGCTCTTAAATTAATCTGAAGGTGATTAATAATTATTAATTGGCCTATTAATAATTATTAATGTCACCGAAGCAAATTTAAAGTATTAAAACGATTAAAAAGAATTTCGGACAAAATTAACTACTAAATTCTAAATTACAAAAATAATAATTAAACTAAATACTTAAATTGATATAAATAAATAAATAACATTAAATAAAATAATAAAATAAAATAAAAATTCACTTCAAAATTAACGGGACGTTACAAAAACTTAAAGTTTTAGTTTCGAGGTTTGGGGAAGTAACCAAACTAAACTTACCTGAAGAACGAGTTGTTAAAGTTCCAATTAATCATTCACCTTTATTAATATTATTTGAGAAAATAATATTAATTTCCAAAAAAAATTGTCATACTTGGTAACATGTCGTTACAAAACCTAACATAACTTGAATTCAACAATGGAGTTAATCAATGAATAAAGAATAAAGAATGACTAAGAACAAGAATAGAGTTTCAAACGAAAGTCCCCGAAGAAGAAGCTTTTGTTCCTTTCTTCACGATTAGTCGCTGCCTCTCTTTTACATTCCAAGTCTGCCTCTTTCTTTGCGTTTTCAGATATACTCCCTCTTGTTCCACATTCTTTATGTCCTCTATTTTAGGTTAATTTTTCTTCTTTTTAATATCTCCTCTTATGTTCTACGCTTGGCCTTCCTTTAGTCTCTTCGAAAATTGGTCCTAAGACGGACTCCAATGGTAGACTTGATGTATCTCACATGGATTTGCTGAAACGAGCCCAAATAATTGACTTTTTTTGGCTTAAAAATGTAACCCTGCAGTGTTGTCCACTGGTTTAAAATGTTGCAGCAGGGCTGCAGTATTGCTACAACATTCAGTCAAAAATTGCATCTTTTTTTCTTTCTCCCATATGAAATTACGACTTGTTAAGCACTTTCTTTCACTCAAAATAATTAGGATCAAAATAAGAAAGCCCAAAACACTTCCAACTATTCTTTAACGTGCTAAAAACTCATGTTTTGCTTAATTAAAGAATGATGTAAAATGAGTTTAAAGTGTGCACATTGTGAACAAAGTGTGATCAAATATTCATAAAATAAGCATTAAATTATGACCAAATAACTTTATTCAGTCACCATTAGTAATAGGGGATTTTTAAAAAATTCAAAAAGAGCAAGAGTTTTGATTTTTTTTTTTTTTTTTTTAAAATGGCAGTTCTAACATTCTACGAAATGTGTTATTTTTAAAATATTTCAATTATTTAATATTTTTTAATTTAACCATAAAAGTACCATCTATTTGAATTTTCTAAAAGAATAATATTGAGAGTATGAAAACAAATAAACCTCAATCAATGTACGGTATGAATTATAAAGTGACAGCAACATTTGTCTAAAACATAGTGCTGATCTAAAATGAAGTTTACTTGAGAGAAAACTGAAAGTAAAACAAAAATATCCACAAGTTCCACTGTGCAAGATCTATAAGCATGATATGCATTTTGGAGCTTTCTTCTATATATAAATTGATTATGATTGAGACGAAATTTCAATAATTTAGATGAAAAATAAAAAATTCTTGTAGGTCACATGCTGATGGAAAAGTGGTTAAAATTGAGTAGGTCCCATTTCTGCTAATGGTACTTTAAAAATTCCCATAGCACAATTTCAAGCCCATATTGATCTCTATATAATAAATAAATCTAAGCATTTTGATCATTGAGGCATATGAAAGGAAGATGGAGATAGAATTGAGGAAAGAGGCTGTTAATGATAGGGAGAAGATGAGAGAAAATGATAAAAACATGGAAAAGAAGAAAGAGAAGAAGCTTGGAGGAATCAAAACAATGCCATTCATTCTTGGTATTTCTTCTCCACAAATTCTTCTTCTTTTTATCTCTAAAAATTCTTAGATTCATAGTTCTTTTCTTTTCTCATTTTTAAAAAAAAATTATTCAGCACTATTTGATAAATTTTTTTTTTAATTAAGCATATATATTGCGTTTTTTGAAAAGTGAAAAGTAATATAAAATTAAAATCAAATGAATTGTTATGAACATTTCTTTTTCAGTTATCTCAGATGTCAAGGTTGTTGGTTGTAAATATTTGTTTATGAGAATCTAATATAATTAACAATTCTACTAATTACGTGGTAATTATAAACTTTATTATAGATTTCTATATATTAATTTAGTTAAAAAAATTTTACAAGTTAAAGTATTCATATTAATTTAACAATTTAGTTTATCTATATTAGATTATAATTTTCTTATTAAATATCAATTTAACATTCAAATTCATGTATTTAGTTGCAATAAAATTAATTGACTAAGGTACTAAGAATAATTTTAGATGTGGTTATTTGTTTATGTTAGTTAATTCTATATATTTTATTAATTGAAGTTTGATCAAAGTAATAATTTTTAATATTGTTGAATGGTAAATTGGTATAAAAAAAGTAGATATTTTTTTCCTAATGTAATCTAAAAAATTCATAGGCGAATGAGGGAATAAAAAGGGATAGATCTTGTGTAATCTTGGAGAGCAGAATTTCTAAGATGCCTAAATAGGTTTAATTACCTGCAGAATGAATATTAAATATGAATATTCAAATAGCATATTTTATTTGGAAAAAAAAATTATATATATATATATATTTATATTACTACTTTTAATTCGTTCAATAATGAATAATTCTTGTTTTCTCACTCATAATAACAGTTTCTTCTTTTTTTCATGTGTCATGACTCTATAGGTTCATTAATATTATAATTAATATATAATTGAGCTTCACTAATATGTTTGATTCAATAAAAATATAACACATGTTTATAAGAAGTTTCTTCTTACTATCGAAAAGGTAAAATATTATTATCCATAATTTATGGAAATGAGAACAATAAGTTATTGAAAATGGAAAAAGATTATCCGAATTAAATTAATTACAACTAACCAGTAAAAAATCAGAGTTTTAGTTTCTAAAATTCATTTGAATAATAATTATTCATCTCAAAAGAAAATTTAAATAATAAATTTTAAAAGTGAATTATTCACTAATTTATTGAGTTAGAAATATTTTGATATTTAGTTAAAAAAAATAAATTGTATTTGATAATTACTTTTTAAATATTTTTTTTATTGGGTAGCATAATTTTCTTCAATATTTATAAATCTAGCAGTTTTAAAAATTATTTGCAAATATAGCTGTTTTTTAAAAACCATCATTTAAGTGAATCAAAGAATTAGTGATAACTTGGAGGTAAACAATGGTAACTTATCAGGTAATCATTGATTACATGCATAAAATACCTTTTGATATAGTGAATTAGTAAATAACTGGTAACTTATGCGGAAATCAGTAATTACTTACAAAAACTAGTGACAATTTTATAATATTTTAGGCGCGAATTTGAATTTTTTTGCTATCTTTACAAATAACTTTTTGGACTGTTATTTTTGTAAATAGTGGACATTTTTTAGCTATATATATACTAAGGGCTTTTTCTTTTCTACTATAACGATAATTTTAAATAAACTGTCCTTAATTTATTTTCCTCACTAAAATATATCAGCTTACAAAAGATCAACCATTCATATTTCAAGATAAGATGAGCATAACAAAGAATAATTAAGGGAAATTTCATTGGGTGGCAGATTTTTATGCAATATTTGTAAAAATATCAACTTAAAAAAGTATTTGCAAATATAGCAATTTTTATCATGTTGATCAATGATAAACACTGATTTATGTGTTTATCAATGATAAACATAATGTAAAAATATGTAATTTAATGTTTATCATTGATAAACATGATAAAAATTTGCTATATTTGTAAAAAAAAAGTTTGAGCTTTTATTTTTGCAAATATTACTAAAAAGAAATTGCTAGATTTGCAAATGCTCCTAATTAATTTGTTTAATTAAATGTTATATAATTAAGAAATATCGTGCATGCGTAAATAAATATTACTAAAGTAGCTGTCTTTAGAAACTTTATACGGAATCATTATAATATAATATATATTAGGGATCGATACAGATATATGAACTTGGACCCTTGCTTTTTGTTTCTTTCTTCCAAACAAAATGCCTCTCCCGTGATCCCTAGACATATTATGGCCATAAATAATGCTCTAAAAAAAAGGGAAAAAAAGATGCGTTAAAATGAGCTCTAATATTTAGAAATATGTTAATCTTAAAACATATTTAAAAAATATTAGAATTTTAGCGGCCAATTACTATTCATAAAATGTCATAAATACCCTTATCTCTGATTTACTATCTCTGTAATGGTATGTCATTGACGATATAGTATATCAGTAATGATTTATCTTAGTATATCAGTGATTGATTATCATTGATTTACCATGGTAACCATCTTTAATCTACCATAATATAATATTATTGATATATGTTGTTAAACATATTCTACCATTGATCTACCATTGTTTTGACATATTTTATCATTGATCCACCATTATAATGACATATTCTATCATTGACCTACCATCATATTGTCAACTAATCTACCATTTGTTTTGATGTAATTTACTATTGGTATACTGCTTACAGATATGTTAGAAATGAACCTTACTATTTACAAAAAAAAAAAATGTTAGCCCAAAAAAATATTAACAAAATGTTAAAAAACACATATATGATTTTCCTTTAAATTTTTTGGTTAAAACGCTTTTTATTTACTATATATCCGTTTGTATTATTGATGTACTTAATATATCATTTATTGCTAACTCATATACATTAGATTTGAGTTTAATGATATATTTATTAATTTTCGTGTATATCAGTTGGCATTATTGATATACTTATTATATCAATTAATGTTAAGTGAATATACAATGAGTTATTGATATATTCATCAATTTTCATGTATATCAGTTAGTAATCTTGATATCTTTACCCTATCAATTAGTGCTATTTGATATAAAGTAGTTTTGAGTTATTGATAACCTTATTCACGTTCTTCAATTATAGATATCAAAGTAAATAAGGATATGCTAAATAGTATATCAATGATAGTTAATCAATATTGATAGTATATCAAGGTAAATCAGTGATAGTTAAATCGTGATAATACTATCAGTGATATACTATCACTGATATACTATAATGGATTGACTGGTATACTTCTATCACTGATTGACTGATATATTTGTATGAATTAAGCGTATTTATGACATTTTCCTATGAACAGTAACCGCCCATTTGAAATTCTAACATTTTTGTAAATAATTTTTTTCTAACAAATTTGTAAATATTTCACCTGATTATGACATCCATGTAAATTTCCCAAAAAAAGGTTGATAATTAATATAATTTCGGAAAGACGATAAATCTAGCCTAATTTTCTATAATAGTTATTAATATTTGTTTAAAAATATTTAAAACTATAGCACATTTCGAACCGGTAATAAATAATTAATATTGAATTATATATTTTCAAAATAAGTTAATCACTAATTTAATGTGTGTGAATTAATGATTAACGGTCATCAATATAATATCACTTATTAACATATTAGAAAATTGCTAAAGTTGCAATTAGTTTTACCTAGTGAAATTTTTCTATAATTTATGTCTACTTAAAATTCTACTACCCTAAAGAAATTTCGTTATAATTTATATATTCATTGTTATTTGTATGATACTTAATTGAGAACATGCATAACGTGTACATATTTTTTTTTTTAAATGAAGTAAGATGAGAGGTAAAATACTTGCTTACTCACAAATGAGTACTAACTCATACTTACTTTCATACATGTCGCTTTTTAAATTAGATCAAACATAAAAGTATAGACTCATATATTTATTCGTAGGACACATAAATTTTTCACAAACTTTTATGTTAAATCTTTAATAAAAATAGAACACATATGAAAGTAAGTATGAATTTATATTCACTCATAATTACCTAAGTAATTTTTCTTTTTTAATAACATACAATTGTTTTTATTTTTTAATGGGGAGTGTTATATGTGTGAATTGCAGCAACTGATATGTGCGACAGATTTGCAAGCACAGGATTCCATTCAAACTTAATAACATACTTAACACATGATCTGAATATGGCATTAGTACCCGCTTCCAATATTCTCTCCAATTTTGCTGGAACTTCAAGCTTCACTTCTCTTATCGGTGCTTTGATTGCTGACTCTTTTGCTGGCCGCTTTTGGACCATTCTCTTCGCTTCCTCCATTTATGCTCTGGTCTCTCTCTCTCTCTCTCTCTCTCTCTCTAACCCAAATAAAACCAAAATATTGAATTTCTTATGTTTTTCTTCTAAAATCACATTTCACTTTATATTTCTAATAATAACTCTTTAAGAAATAAATATTTCGTTAAACAAAGTGATAGAATAGTGTGATTCACAATTAAAACTAAAGTGTAGGAGTTATTTTTTAAAAATAAAATAAAATATAGGGGTATTAATTTAACAATAATCGAACGTCCAGGGATGTATTTTGCATTTAACCGTTATTATTTCGCATGTTAGGGTATTAATTTATTTTCAAACTGCTATTCGTGGAGAGTTGGATACTTTGAAAAAATTATTTTTTTTTCTAATCTATAAGTTTGAAACTTGGGCTATTATCACATATACCCAATATCGAGTCTCAGTTTTCAAAAAAACCACAAAAATTAAAAAATATCAAAATTACTCAACACATAATTAACCCATAATTTTTTTATAAAAATTTGATTATAATTGATATATTATTTTTGTATATTTATATTATTGATATAAATTTAATACTAGAATTTACATTACTGATAAATTATTGTTGTAAAATTACATCAATGATATATCATTAAATTAATAGAATATATAAAAATGGGTAAATCTGATATAAACATGAAAGTGTGGCATATGAGAAAACAAAACTCAAAAGTTGGCTACCATGCATAATTTTCCTTGAAACTTTGGGTTAGTATAAATTTAAAATAATCATTATATAGACAACTTTAAATTATTTTAACTATCATAATAATTTGATAAGCATCTATGGGTTTTCTTTTATTCAGGGAATGACCAGCATCACAATTTCAGCTATTGTACCAAGGCTACAGCCCCCACGATGCCCAACACAAGTGAATTGCCAAGAGGCCTCAGGCGTGCAGCTTACAGTCCTTTACATCTCGCTCCTCCTCACGTCTCTCGGTGCCGGTGGCATTAAGCCGTGCGTGGTTGCATTCGCTGCCGACCAATTCGACATGACTAAGAGTGGCGTGTCGGGCCGGAACTGGAATTTCTTCAACATGTACTGTTTTTGTATGGGGTTCGCAACACTGGCAGCCTTAACAGTGGTGGTTTATATTCAAGAAAATGTGGGTTGGGGTTGGGGTTTTGGGATTCCAGCAATAGCTATGGCTTTGTCAGTTGTGGCTTTTGTAGTGGGTTCTCCACTTTATAATAAACTAAATCCAAGTGGAAGTCCTTTGGTCAGATTGGCTCAGGTCATTGTGGCTGCTTTCAAGAAAAGGAAAGCAATGGTCCCACAAGACTCGACGCTCTTATACCAAAACAAAAATCTTGATGCTGCCATTGCTCTTCAAGGAAGGCTCGTTCACACTAATCAATTCAAGTAAGCAATCATATCATAGATAATGAATTAGTAAATTTTAATTCCATCCCTCTATTTTATTCACTTTTAGTATTTTTCATACTTTTTATAATAGATTCGGACCCAATATTTATAAAATATAGTATATTAAAAACTTATTTATAAATATTATACATAACACGAATTTTACACATATAATAACACGTAGAATTAACATTAGTTTTGTGCAATAATCCTTGATTTTTACACATGAAATAATTGATTCAATGCATATTAAAGTATATATTGAGATTGTGAACATGGAATGGCTGATTCATATTTTAAGAAATCACTAATTTCATTCATGTTTTTAAAAAATATTATATTTATAACAAGATTTTAAAAATACTATATTTATAAATATTGAAAAAAAAGAATATAATACACAAATGAAATTCCCATTTATTTATTTCACTTAATTTTTGTACTATTTTAAACTTATCAGTTTATTCTTTAATATAGTTTATTGACTGAAAAAAAAAATTGGTTGCTGCCTCAAAAGCCAAACATATGATGACCAATCAATATTTGAAATGATAATTTTTTTTTTAAATGACCCATGTGACCTACCTCTATTGGACGTAATGTAGATTTGGTTCCAGTCTATGCAGCGTCTAAGTTTTATTCGTAGACAACAACTTATTTTATTCGATTAAAAGAAGTAATTTTCTAGGCAATAAAATTTGAGAAGAAAAAAAGTTACCAATCAAATTTCACTTACTATTTTACTGAATAATTAATTGCGGACTAAATCTATGCATTTATAGAATCATTTAAAAGGTGAACTACTCTCTTTTTATAAGGTTGGAGTTTCGAGTTTTCTCTTCCCCGATTTGATGTAATGTCTCAAATAGAAAAAAAAAATCATCTAAACCAAAATGAAACAAACAATACTACAGAAATTAAATTATTCAAAATGATAATTGTATACAAAAGAAATAAAATTAAAATATAATTTAAAAAAAAAAAAAACAAACTATTAAACTCAAAACAAGATGTTTTTTGGTGGGATATATAACATCAATAGATATGAAACTATTAATTTTATTTTCTTAATTTGAATGCAATAATTTAAGGTGGCTTGACAAAGCAGCAGTAGTAACAATTGAGGAGAAAGCAAATTCAGACTCACCAAATCTATGGAGAATATCCACCGTCCATCGTGTTGAGGAACTCAAATCCATCATAAGAATGTTACCAATATGGGCTGCTGGAATCCTTCTACTAACATCCACATCCCATCTACATAACTTCACCTTTCAACAAGCTCGTAGCATGAACCGTCACCTCTTCAAATCCTTCCAAATCCCTCCAGCAAGTCTATCGATTATCGGAATCTTATCGATGCTCACCGGGCTCGTTATATACGAGCGCTTCTTCGTTCCCTTCGCTCGAAGATTCACCAAAAACCCTTCCGGCATAACTTGCTTGCAGCGAATGGGAATCGGCTTCACACTCAACATCTTCACGACTCTTGTGTCGTCGATCGTTGAAATCAAAAGGAAAGAAGTAGCTGCAAAGCATGGTTTATTGGATAATCCAACAGCAGTGATTCCTTTCAGTGTTTTTTGGTTGGTTCCTCAGTTTTGGCTCCATGGGATAGCTGAAGTTTTCATGTCAGTGGGGCATTTGGAGTTTATGTATGATCAATCCCCGGAAAGCTTGAGAAGCACAGCCACAGCTCTTTATTTGATGGCAATTTCAGTTGGGAATTATGTGGGGACAATAATGGTGACTTTAGTTCATAAATATTCAGGAGAAAAACATAATTGGTTGCCTGATAGAAATCTAAACAGAGGGAGATTGGAGTATTATTATTGGCTTGTTAGTGGGATTCAAGTCATAAATCTCTTATATTATGTAATATGTGCTTGGTTTTACACTTATAAGCCTTTGGAAGAGGTAAGAGAAGATGGTGAAGATTCAAAAAGTTATTAAAGGATAATGATATTAAGAACAAGGGTAGATGTGAAGATATGGTGAGAGTTTAAGGTTCATTCCTCTCAATTAATGGGAGAAACTAAGTAGTGTGTTTATAATAATAGATGGATTGTAAGAGTTAGTTATTCCTAGAGATTTTTGGTAACTATTCTTCAAAAGTGCCCCTTTGTTCATTCTCTATTTAGTATGGCATAATATTAAGTGTGGTGAAACTTTAGATTGATGTTGCAAATAAGCTACATACATTTCAAGGTATATGAATGGTTCATCTATATAATGTAGTAAGCATTTTTAGAAACATTGTAAAGATCTAGTTCTTATGAGAGTTTTAACAATAAATTCATCTATCTTGATTTACTTGCGAAAACCAAAATTAATTACTAAAGTACCGCTCAAGATAATAATATTTTAACCACGGTTGTAAAAAGGTTATTAATGTTGGATTCGTTGATTTTTTGTACTTTTCAATTTTTCAATGAAAAGCGTCTCGTTTTACTAAAAATATTGGAATCGTTGATAAATTCACAAACAAATATTTAACACACTCTAAATCTCACAAATTTGACTTTGCTTAAACAACTTTGACTTTGCTTGTTTACAAATGAGGCAATTGAACCCTATATATATACTACTCAAATATACATCTATAAAGTCAAAATAAATATGAGAACATGCATACAACTAATTCATGTACTTAGTTAAATGGCCTACAAGTAACTAGAAATAGGGATGGTCAAAAAAACCGGTAAACCGAAGAACCGAACCGAACCAAACCAAACCGGTCGGTTCGGTTCGGTTTTTATAATGAATTCGGTTTCATCGGTTTCAAATATTGGAAAACCGAATTTTTTCGGTTTTTATCGGTTTGGTGGTTCGGTTTAACCGATAAAACCGAACCGAATTTTATATATATATATAATTTTTTTTTTTTTTATATCATATATATAACTTTTGATGTTGATGATAAACTTTTTTATGATGTGAATGGTGAAATTTAAATATATTCATGATGCGAATGTTTGTATTTTTTACATTAATTTTTGAATTTCTATTAGGTGTGAATAATTAATGATTTTATGTTGGATTGCTCGTTCAATTTTGATTTTATTATGTGTGAATAGTTATTTGTGCCTAATTCAATCAATCTAATTGAATTATTGGCTTAAAATATTGTATAGACCGATTTTTTTTTTTTAAAGATATGAGCCCAGATTAATAGGTTTAGAATTAAAAATTCTCAAGGCCCAAATTTATAGGCCCAAAACCGAAAAACCGAAAAACCGAAAAAAACCGAACCAATCGGTTCCTCTAAAAAATAGGAACCAATCGGTTCCTAATATGTCAAAACCGAATACATTGGTTCGGTTTTTGTTTCGGTCAAAACCGAACCAAACCGAACCAAAATCAACCCTAACTAGAAATGCATGTCTTGAAGAAAAAAATTCGGTAAATTAAAAATTGTCACGCAATTATTCAAGACAATGACAAAATTGCATGTCATTAAATGACGACCGATCAAAAATTGACATGTGTCTTTAACTTAAATTAAAAAACATTAAATTGGAAAATCAAATAATGCCACATGTCTTTTTCATGGCCATTGGATGACATAAATTAGTCTAATGAAAATATGCCACGTGGGGATTGGGCCCAAATCAAATCAAGCCCATATCCACCAAAGGTCCACATAAAACTCTATAAATAGGATAGACCATTCATTCATTAGGGGGGGGGGGTTAACAACAGAGAAGATTAAGAGAAAAGACTGAAGACTTTGAAGATCAAAGACCTCGAAGAACAACGGAGAAGATTCAGAGAAAAGAGAAAAGACTAAAGACTTTGAAGATCAAAGACCTCAAAGAACAACGGAGAAGATTCAAAGATAAGACTGAAGACTTTGAAGATCAAAGACCTCAAAGATCGAATCTTCGAAGATTGAAGACTTCTCAAAGACCAAAGATCGAATACCTCGAAATCGAGATCAAAGACTTTGACAATCGAATACTTCAAAGACCAAAGATTTCTTTAAGATTTCCTCATGACTGAAGATCGAAGACTCTAAACGTTAACGACTTTGAAGATTGAAGACTTTTAAGACTCTCTGACGACCAATCCTGAAGACAAATTGTTGAAGACTAAATTCTCACAAGTTTCGAAGACTTTATTGTTCAAGCTTCAAAACCGCAACAAATCGATGGACTCTTCACAAGCCCAAATGTGACGACCCAACACTTTTAAATAAATTAAATTAGAAAATACAGTGGAAGTCTTTATATTTTAAGAAAATTGGCGTGGTTATGTTTGAAAATTGGCTAGCCAAAACCTGTTTACATCCTAATTTCAAAATCAAATAAAATCACAAGGAACTTTAAGTCCCAAAATAGGAGTTCGAAGACTTATAATCATAAGATAAAGACAATAAGCTCTTATGAGCTAAATACAAATGTACAAATCACAAAATCCTTAAAGTTCACAAAATTAAATCCATAGACTTTTACAACCACTAGTCCATCTCGAGGTCACACTATAAGAATTTCGGGAATAGGTGACATCTTTTTGGCATCACCTATTCGAATAGGTGACGGTTTTTTGACCGTCACCTATGGCAGTGTCACCTATTTAAATAGGTGACGGGCATAAAAAACCGTCACCTATTCGAATAGGTGACCCGTTTTACCCGTCACCTATTCAAATAGGTGACACGCAAATAGGTGACGGTCATAAAATACCGTCACCTATTCAAATAGGTGATGCCAAAAAAGCGTCACCTATTGTCTAAAATTTGAGAAAAAAAATATTTTTTTATTAATTGATTTCAAATAATATTTATAATGCACCTATCAAATTTAAATAAAATATTACAATAATTTCAATAAAAATATCACTAAATGGCTACATGAATTACAATATTTTTAAGCAAAAAAAAATAAACAAAAAACTCGCTCTCCTACGAGCTTCTCGCCCTTATCTCGGAGATTGTGAACCTGGAACAGTGGCATGACTTTGTAGCTCCCTGGACAATGCATCTACTTGCTCTTTACTTGGTACCTAAAATATGAAAGAATAAATGATCAAGTAATAGTATACAGAGAAAAGTTGCAAACACAAAAAATTACACAATTAGTTACACTGAATAGTCTTAACAGTAAAATTAAAATTGTATATAATTATATAAATATGTTTCTTCTCAAAATTTAAAAAAAAAATAGCAATAGGAAGAAAAAGTATTATCTTGCACGAGATTTAAGCAGACTACAATGCCTTCATAGCACTCTGAAACAAATTCTTAAAAGTCACATGTACACAACAAACACGTGCTTTTTAAGCAACTAACCTTTCCTTTGAAAAGAAGCAACAGAAGACCCTCGGGTAATGGCTCTCCATCAGGCTTTGCAACTGGCAGTAATTTTTGACATTCGGGAAGTGACAAACCCCTAAAATGAATACCCTGAAAATAGAACACACCACCCTTCAATTCCATCGCTAGTAATGTTGTGGCATTGTAACGTCCCGTTACTTTTGGGGGTAAATTTTTTTATTATTATTATTTTTATTTATTTGTTTATTTAAAGCTTTTAAGAATAGTTAAATTCTGTAATTTCAATTTTAGTAGTTATTTTCGTTCGAAATTCATTTTAATCGTTTTAATACTTTAAATACGTTTCGGTGACATTAATAATTATTAACGGGCCAATTAATAATTATTAATCACCTTTATATTAATTTAAGAGCTTTGGGTTTCGATTTATAAGTTAAAAGTCATAAAAGGACGCAATCGTCATTTCTAATTTCTTAAAAATATCAAAATACTATTCATTCATCTTTAAAATGCCATTTTGACCAAAGTTGACTCCAAAACTCTTCATCTTTTCCTCCTCTTTGCCGTGAGCCTTAGTGAGAGATTTGGGAGATTTGGTTTTTCTTCGTTTCTCGACGGATCGGCTTGATTTTGGTTGCATCGGAAAGCCCTCGAGTCTAGGATTCTTTTCCACCCAACCATCGTGCTTGCCACCCGTGATCCACAGAGATCTCAGTAAGTTTATCTTCAAACCCTAAGCTCCAAATAGTGTTTTAATGGAGTTTTCTCTTTGATTCTTCGATTTGTTGCCGGGAAACTAGATGATTTAAGTATGGGAGTTGTTTTAAGTGTTTTTGGCAACTTTCCCTAAACCCTAAAACCGAGTTTCAGTCGAAACCCTTCCCGTTTGAAATTTACCTTTTGGGGTTTGATTATGGGTTATTTATTGTTGATATAATATTAATTGTAATTCAATTCGGGAAATTACATATTGTCCAAAAACCCTAATTATCGATACTCATTGAAATCGGGAACTTCGAAACTACTTGAAACCAACCTGAAACACCTCTAAAGTGCATAAAAGCCAGAAAACCAAACCCGAACCCTTTTTTTTTCCTTGTATGGCTGAGAGTACCATAGGGTTAAAATCCGGGTTTTTCGTTGTTTTGTATGTTTAGATGTAGTTTGAATGATTTCCGATTAATTAATGTTATTTAGGTGTAATTCGTTTATAGGATTGTGATTTGATCGTGGAATTGCAACCTCAGTTATATCGGAGCTTGTCTACAAGCTAAGGTGAGTTTAAAGCGAAAGTTAGTGGTTTTATGAATTGAGTTTCATTATGTTATTGTTTATCGAGGTTAAAAGGGAATTAGCTTCTTAGAATTAAGTTTTGGTTGGAGACTTTAATTCGGAAGTGAGTGGAAAGAATTTGGAATTATAATGAGTTTGATGAAAAAGGAAACATTGGAGTGGTTTGGAAGTATTGTAAAGTGATTTGGAGATGTTAGATAAAAGTGGAAGTTAAGTTACTTTGAGAGGTTTGGAAATTAAAGTAGCTTAAATGTTACACTTGAGTGATGACTCGTGTAATCTAAGTAGTTAGGTTCTTTAATAACTTAGTAGAAGTTCTTAGAGGTTATCTAACTTATTGGAGAGCTTGATCACATTGATTCGGCACATGATAGCTGAGATCAACAGCACCAGGTATTCCTAGACCTTTATCTTTTAAACTCGCCTATTTATTTTGATTTGGTAAAGGAGTGGTGAATCATCTTTTACTAGTAACTTATCAAGTTATATGACTATGATGCAGTATGCCTCCTAGAAGGGGTGCTAGGCGAGTTGGAACGAGGGCAGCTGCTCCTGCGAGGGGTAGAGGTAGAGCTCGGAGCCCTACACATCCACCACCACCTCCACCTATGATTCATGTTATACCGCCACCTGTTCAGGGGCGAGGAGTTTACATCGCTGAGGATGTTTATCTTTAGTTATTACGGGATCCTGGTAGACCTGTTGCACCTGTTATACCTCCACCTAGAACAGCAAATATAACAGTTGATCAGGTTGGAGTTACTGATGCTGCTAGGACTTTGAGGGAGTATAGGCGATATGCACCTGCTGAGTTTGATGGTAGGTCCTTGGATGCATTTGTTGCAGAGTTATGGGTTGATAGGGTTGAGAGAGCCTTCGAGTTTATTGAGTGCCCGGATCGGCTGAAGGTCCATTGTGGCACGTATTCTCTTGTTGATGATGCCCTATATTGGTAGAGAGACCTTCATAGATAACTTTCTCTTACCATGGAGGTTACTTGGGAGGTATTTCGAGAGAAGTTTTATGAGAAATATTACTCAGCTGATTTACGAGACCGATTAGAGGTGGAGTTTCTGACCCTAAAACAGGGTGATAGATCAGTGATAGAGTACGAGCGAGAGTTTGATCGACTGTCTAAGTTTGCTCCTGGACAGATTGCTGACCCTCAGAGCAAGAAGAAGAGGTTTATGGTGGGATTGAGAGCCGAGGTTAGGGGACATTTACGCACTTTACGTCCGACTACCTACGAGGAGGCTTTAGAGTTTGTCCTTTCTTTAGATTTGGCATCTGAAGAAAGGAAGGGCAAACTAGTTGCTACAGGAGAGATTTCCTCTCATAAGAGGAAGGCAGAGGTCGACATACTGGTCGAGTACCACTGCCACATCAGAGACAGCAGTAGTAGCAGCAACAGGCTCGGGGTGGAGTCACGTTTAGACAGCCGATGGCACAGGGACGACCCCGCTATTGCCAAAACTGTTCTAGTTATCATGTTGGGATATGTACCCTACCACAGCGGTGTTTTATTTGTTGTTAGGAGGGTCATTTATCTAGACAGTGTAGGACTCGTCAGGCACAGCCACCACAGTATGGTTACCCGGGTCAGGGTATTCAGCAGAGACCATATCAGGCACCACCTACTTTTTATACTCCTCCAGTTAGGGGCAGAGGTCAGGACCGAGACAGAGGTCAGGGTGGACAGGCTCAGCAGTATAGACTTCCACCTGTTGTTCCACCGCCACAGATATTACCTCCACCACCACCGAGATTTCCTCCACCACAGCGTCCGATACCTCCTCCACCTGTTCAGTATCAGGCTCGTGTATTTGCCACCAGAGAGGAGGCTGAGGCTATAGGTACTGTAGTGACTAGTACTTTGACAGTTTTGGCCATTCGGCTTTTGTTTTATTTGATTCCGGGGCTAGCCACTCTTTTATTTCTTCTGAGTTTGTTGAGTTGGCTGCACTTGAGTCTGCACCGTTAGGTTTTGAGATGCGTGTTTCGACCCCAGTGGGGAAGTTTGTTATTGCTGATAGTATGATTAGCACTGATGATTTGTGTTTTATGGGTTGTTGTTTGCATGCTACTTTGATTATCATGCCTATGTCTGATTTCAATGTGATTCTGGGTATGGATTGGCTATCAGCTAATCGTGCTAGCATTGATTGTACTGAGAGAGTTATTGATTTTATGAGTCCATGTGGGACCAGTTTACGTTTTCATGGGACTAGTAGTCGAGTAGCACCCACTTTGATATCTATGTTAGAAGCTAGAACGCTTCTATGTGATGGAGCCTTGGGCAATTTAGCTAGTGTTGTTGATACTTCTGTACCAGAGACTAGCTTGAGTTCTGTGCCAGTAGTGAGGGATTTCGTTGATATTTTCCCTGATGAGTTACCCGGTTTACCACCGGTGAGACAGTTTGATTTTCAGATTGAGGTTGCTCCTGGGACAACTCCATTGTCCAAAGCACCCTATCGTATGGCACCGGCTGAGTTGAAAGAACTCCAGAGCCAGTTACAGGGACTTTTAGACTTGGGGTTTATACTGTTGGGATTGAGGCCTCTAAAAGAGTTCTCAAACGGAAGTCCCAACGGATCTTTCCTTGCAGTATAATAAATTCAAAATTCTAAATGCATAAAAGAAATACTAACCCTTGTCGAGAAGTGTCTGACTCTTCCTCGTTCTTCAATGGTTACGATCCAGGGACCACCAAAAAGATCTTCCTCACTAAGCACAAAAGAGAATCGGTGCGTGGGCACTATCTCCTTTGGAAAAAGGAAAAATTGGGAAGAAGAATCATTATAACAATCATAATAATTTAAAACATACTTTGATCATCACATAAAAACCAACTCAAAACCATAAAAACCCCCAATTTAGAAAACTCTAGGTTTTAGAAAAACTTACTTTTCTTTTTATTTTATTGAGGACTCTTGCTCCAACCTTCCAAGAACGTAATACCCTTTATTTATCCTCCATTTTCGAGTTGATTTCATGCAAAAGGACCCAAAAATTGAAAGAAAAATCGCCCCCCTCCATCACAGCAGCTGTTCGGCCAAAATGGATGAGGAGGAAAAGGGTTTTCAACTTTTGTTTGTTTTTTTTTTAGAAAATGAAAGGAATATAAAAATCTATATAAATATGTATTGAATCCAAACTTGCTCTAGAATCAAAAACCCACAAGACCACTACCAAGGACGTTCGGCCGTGAGCAAGGGAAAGAGGAAAAGCAAACAGATTTTAAGTTTTGTTTTTAGTTTTACTTTGAAGAGAAAGGATAGAATATGCCTTAAATATTTATTTGATTAAAGGAAATGATAAAATATGCCTTTAATACTAATTTGATTATTTGCAAATGTTCCATTGTGTTTGTTTTTTTTTTGTTTTAATACCTATTTCGAACACTACCTCTTGCTTTTAAGTCCATCCATTTAGTTTAATATCAAAATAACCCCCAATTCTAAAATAACCATAGTTAGTTTAATCAAAACTTGAAATTTACACTTTAACCATGGTTAACCATTCTAAATATAATTAACCATTTTAACTTTTAATAACTATTCAAAACAGTTCATTTATAAATTTAAAACATAAACATCAATAGTAAAACCCATTTAACTTATTTATAAATGTAACTAAATAAAATAAATTATTTTTCTAAAACTCGGGTTGTCACAGTAAGTATATTTGATTTTAATTTTTGAAAATATAAGCATGAATCTACATGTTTTTTCACAAATTGCATGATGTTAATAGATCAGTTATTAAAAGTTAATAAGTTTACTAAATAAATTTCTGCTAATTAAGTAAATCATCCCTTCATACCTGTGGTTGATGATGTTGCCAAGGTTTTGAAAGATTATAGTAGGCATGTACCATTTGAGTTCGACGGGACTTCTACTGATCTGACATTTGCCTAGAGATGGGTCATGAGAGTGGAGAGAGCACTTGGCTCCATTCGGTGCCCTTAGCATTTGAAAGTCCATTGCGGGACTTACTCATTGGTCAATGACGCATGATTCTTATGGAAGGGATTATCTCGTTCTCTGGACTCAACATTTATAGTTACCTGGGAGATGTTCTGGGATAAGTTTTTTGATAAATATTACCCGGAGGACATCAGGGACCAGTTGGAAGTACAATTTCTTACCTTTAAACGGGGAGACAGATCTGTGGTGAAGTACGAGAGAGAGTTTGATCAGTTATCCAGGTTCGCTACGGGTCATATCACCAACCTTGAAAACAAAAAGAAAAGGTTCATCGTGGGATTGAAAGCAGATCTTCGGGGGCAAGTACAAGCCTTACGAACCACCACCTATGCGGAGGCGCTGAGCCTTGCTTTGGCTTTGGATATCGGACCCTCTGAGAAGAAGGCTGAGATGGCAGTTGCACAGTCTTCTTCGCCGAAAAGAAAGGTTGAAGACGACCATCCACGTCAAGGGACTCCGCCACAGAGACAGTTTCAAGGTAAGAGTGGGGTATCAACCGGGTCTTAGGCTTATTTGGGACAGACGAGCCAGCCTAGAGTTCAGGTTCCTCCTATGCCTTACTGCCATGCTTGTTTTGAGCATCATTTCGGCGGGTGCAAGACGACAAGGTGTTTTCTTTGTGATAAGTTGGGGCACGTCAGACGAAATGGCCCAAGACTTCAGGCCACGGAGCAACCCACTGGCCAGGGTAGGGGCTAGAGGCAAGGTCAGGGACGAGGTCAGTTTGAGGGCATATGCTAGGTTAGGTCCAACCAGCAGCTGAGACCACCACCTCAAACCTTACAGGTATTGTGACTTTTATGGGCCATTCTTACAGGTATTGTGACTTTTATGGGCCATTCTGCACTTTTATTGTTTGATTTTGGAGCTAGTCACTCCTTTATTTCTACCGAGTTTGTTGAGTCAGCTGCTTTTGAGTCTGAGCCTCTAGGGCATGAGTTATGTGTTTCTACACCGTTGGGAAAGTCTAAGATTGTGGATAGAGTCATTCATTCTGATGAGTTGAGTATTTTGGGTTTTTGTTTTCATGCTACGTTGATCATGATGCTCATGTCTAACTTTGATATTATTCTTGGTATGGATTGGTTGTCCTGGAACCATGCTAGTATTGGATGTGGCGAGAGAGTCGTGGATTTTTTTAGTCCATGTAGGACTAGTCTTCGTTTTCGTGGGACTTGAGATAGAGCGGCTCTAGTTGTTATCTCGGTGTTTCAGGCTAGGGCGCTACTGAGTGATGGTGCTTGGGGTTATCTAGCTAGTGTTGTCGACAAGTCTATTAGTGTGCCTACTCTAGATACTATACGAGTGGTAAGAGACTTTGTAGATGTTTTTCCTGATAAATTACCTTGGTTACCACAAGTGAGAGAATTAGATTTTCAGAAAGAGGTGATACATGGGACGGCTCCTTTGTCCAAGGCACCTTATCGTATGGCACCGACTGAGTTGAAAGAGCTCAAGAGTCAGTTACAAGGGCTCTTAGACTTAGGATTCATCCGCCCAAGTGTGTCGCCTTAGGGAGCACCTGTTCTTTTTGTGAAAAAGAAGGATGGCTCGATGAGGTTGTGCATTGACTATCGGGAGTTGAATATTGTTACGGTGAAGAACAAATATCCATTGCTCAGGATAAAGGATTTATTTGATCAGTTGAAGGGAGCCATTGTCTTTTCGAAGATAGATCTTCGATCGGGATATCATCAGTTGAGGATCAGAGATGAGGATATTCCGAAAACGGCTTTCAAGACACGATATGGCCATTATGAGTTCATTGTTATATCCTTTGGCCTTACTAATGCCCCAGCTGCAATCATGGATCTTATGCATACGGTGTTTAGAAGGTTCCTTGAATCATTTGCCATCATGTTCATTGACGATATACTGGTATATTCTGAGACTGAAGAGTTGCATGATATGCACCTGGAGAAAGTTATGATGGTGTTACGTAACAAGAAGCTTTATACAAAGTTCTCAAAATGTGAGATCTTGTTGAAAGAGGTAGCATTCTTGGGACACGTGGTGTCAAGTAGAGGGATTTCTATTAATCCTTCTAAGATCGAGGTAGTTGGTAGTTGGCCTAGACCAACTAGTGTGGCGGAGATTCGGAGTTTCCTTGGACTTGCGGGCTATTATAGACACTTTTTTTAGGAGTTCTCTAGGATTGCATCGACTTTAACTCATCTAACAAAGAAAGAAGTGGAATTTTTGCTATCCCAAGAGTGTGAAGAGAGCTTTGAAGAGCTTAAGAGGAGGCTCGTGACGGTACCAGTGTTAGTGTCACCTGATGGTTCTGGTGGGTTGACACTATATATTGATGCGTCAAAGAATGGATTAGGGTGTGTGTTGATGCAACACAGGAAAGTTATAGCTTATGCTTCTCGATAATTGAAAAAACATGAGAAGGCTTACCCGATGCATAACTTGGAGTTGGCAACTGTGGTTCATACTCTAAAGTTGTGGAGACATTATTTATACGGAGAGAAAATGATGATATTCTCTGACCAAAAGTGTGACGACCCGGCACTTTTAAATAAATTAAAATCAGAGAAAACAGCGGAAGTCTTTTAATTTACGAAAAATTTGCGTGGTTTTGTTTGAAAATTGGCATGCCGAAAACCTGTTTACATCCTAATTTTCACATCTAATAAAATCTCATGGACTTTAAGTCCAAATCAGGAGTTCAAATATATAATATCATAAAAACATCATCCAGAAGCTCTTATGAGCCAAAATATGATACAAAATAATCAAAGTCCTTAAAATTCACAAAATAAAACATAGACTTTACAAATCCAATAGTCCATCTCGAGGTCGGCATCCCTCGATCACGCAACGACCACCTCCTCCTCCTCGACCTCTAGCCAAGGCATTACCTGGAAATTGGTTGTAATATCATGAGCTAACAAACTAAGCCCAGGTGAGAATAATAAGCATAAAAAGTAAAGATAGACCTCAAACTCGCATTTCGATTTGTATCCAAATAACCTGACACCACAACTCCTAAAGTTCTCCAAACTCTAGGTAATTCTATTCCATTTTCTCCAAATTATGCCATTACTACACTTGTAGTCAAATCTCATACATTAACTTGATATGACATAAAGTAATAAAAGTAAAGACTTTGCATAAAATATAACATCTCAAATCTTTATATCATCAATCATATGCAATGTAGGGCTCGCATATACCCTTATGCATGTATGAAGTAATGTGTCAATCCCATAGGATACCATTCACTTCCTTTTCATCAAGAGTGATGAGCGAGATCCCGTAGGGTCCCATCCGTCTCTTTTCATATAGAGTGATGAGCGGATCCCTTAGGGTCCCATCCGTCTCTTTTCATATAGAGTGATGAGCGGATCCCTTAGGGTCCCATCCGTCTCTTTTCATATTCTTTTCTTTTTCTCTTTCTTTTTCACTTTCTTTTCTTTTTCTCTTTCTTTTCTCTTTCACTTTCTTTTCTCTTTTTCGTTTCTTTTTCAAGAATGATGCGATAATGGTATGGTGCAAATGATATGCGTATGCTTGCATATCTTGTAAAAGTAAATAAATAGAATGTGGAATTAAAGTAATCGAATACAAGCATAAAGTAAAGGTGTAAAGTAAAAGACAAAGTAAATAACATAAGATAAAAGTAGATAAGCATCTCGGATGAACGATATATCGATCGAACTCCTGGTATCAATAAGAGTAGAATTATAAAATAAACGATTAACCTAAACCTTCAAGGATTCTAAACTTCCAAGGATCCAATCTAAGCTTCGAATCGAATCTAACTTAGAATCTTCTAAGATTCAAGTCTTTCTCGAGAACTCTTAAGTTCTCACTTAAAGGATTAACTCTTAATCCTAAGGGCACTAACTCACAACCCTCTAATCTTAGATTCGGATTCTAATCTTAGTTCCAAACTCTTCAAACCAAAACACTCATTTGTTTTCTATAGTTACTTTACATACTAATCATTCTCACCTTAATAAAAGTGAAGACTTTGCTCCTAAACACCGAAAGAGCAATCAACCACGCGGTTCGAAAACACCTACAAACGAATTATATCATACAATCAATAACTTTACCAACTATCGATCAAACAACTACTAAACATAAAAAGCAACGAAAACCCAACAAAACCCACAAAGAGGCCCACGGCCCTATCATCAAAAACGAGTCTCGGGTTTGGTTTTTCGGCTTTTTGGCAATTCAAATACGTTTTGAGTTGGTTTTAATCAAATTCGATAATCCCGATTTCAATGGGTATCGATGAATAGTGTTTTTGAACATTAATCCCTTTCCCGAATTGAATTTAAACAAACATTCATTCATTAATTTCTAACCCAAAAGGGTAAATTTCAAACGGAAAGGGTTTCGACTGAAACTTGGTTTTAGGGTTATGGAATAGTTTCCAAAAACACTTAAAACTACTCCCGAATTGACAAACACCGAGTTTCAAGGCAAGAAATCGAAAGAAAACAAGCAAAACTCCATTAAAACACTATTTGGAGCTTAGGGTTTCAAGAGATTCTTACCGAGAACTCCTCGGATCTCGAGAGAAACGGACGAAGGCTAGGTGGGAAAGACTCGTACGACCGATACCTTTCCAACGGACCCGGAATCAAGTCTATCCGGCAAGAAACGAACAAAAACCAAAAATCCTTTTCTTGTCTTTGAAGCTCACGGCCAAGGAGGAAATGGATGAGCAATTTTTGGTCAAATTTTTTAGTCAAGGCTTCATTTAAAGAAGAAGGCAAATAGTGATTTTTAGATATTTTAAAATTGGGTAATTACAACTTTGCCCTTTTATGACTTTTGGCTTAAAAACGAGTCCCGAACATCTCAAACTATCCCAATGGTGATTAATAATTATTAATTGGCCCGTTAATAATTATTAATACCATTAAAACGTATTTAAATAAATAAAGCCATTAAAAGGAATTAAAATGAAATAAATTACTAAATTCTAATTTAATAATAAATAAATGAATTTTAATTACTCAAATAAAAATAAAATAAATAAAAGTTTTTTTTTTTATCACAAAATAACGGGACGTTACAAAAAGAGTCTCAAGTACTTCTTCACTTAGAAGGACTTTAATATGAGACAACGACGATGGTTAGAGCTAGTGAAAGACTACGATTGCAATATTCAGTACCATCCCGGTAAAGCCAATGTAGTGGCGGATGCGCTTAATCGGAAGTCGTCGTACTTAACGGCGTTACCGATGAGACCGAGGTGGGATTTAGAGAGAGTCGAGGTAGCTTTTCTTATAGCTGAGATGACAGTGAGTTTGGATAGTATGACAGTGGGGCCTACTCTGAGACAGAGGATGATCGAGGCGCAGAAGTGAAGGTATTGATCTACTAAATTAGCGGAATTTCATTTAGTAAACTAATTAACGATTAATTAAGATCTATTAACATCATGCAATTTGTGATAAAAACATGTTGATTCATGCTTTAAATTTCGAAAATTAAAACCTTTACTTACATTGAGTAAAATATGGAGAATTGGTTGGAGGTTTCTTTACAGCATCAAATCCTCAGCAACACCGGATCTTCTACGCTATATCTTGATCCATCAAACAAAACCCGATTGTGGGATCGAACTTAAGAAGAAATGGGAAGAAGAAAAAAATATTTTTCTTCCTAATACACTAAGAAAATCAGCAAAGGGGGAGAGAAGAAGGAGAAAAGAATTCCAATTTTCTAAGGAATTGAGTTGTATGATTTAAGAATGACCCAAGCCTCCTATTTATAGGAAAATATGAATCCTAATCACATTAAGATTAATCCATGGAGATAAATACAAAAAGAAAAAAGGATTATCTCTTTCCTTTATCATGGTATTTTGAAAATGCCATAGATAAATAAGATGATATTTTCTTTTCTTTATTTTATTTATCTTGGGTAAATAAATCTATATAATTATTATAGGATATAATTCAAACAATTATCTCCTACAAATTATCTATTATGGCCAAATTCATTTGGGTTCATTAATCCAATTGGGCTAGAAACTCTCTCTTAAATTAATAAGTCCAACTTAATTAATTTATTAATTACCATTTAAATAAAATATTTTATTTAAACAATTAATAATATTAATATTTTCTCCCGACTAAATATTATCAAATTTTATTTAATTATTAATTTCCATTTAAATAATTTTTATTATTTAAATAATTAATAATAAATATTTTAATTATTAATTTCCATTAAATAAACTCTTTACTTAATTAATAATTTTATTAATAATATTTTATTATTAATTAATGAATTTTAATTATTAATTTCAGTTCAAATAAAATTAATTATTTAAACAATTAATAATTGTCAATTAATTTCAAATTATTAATTACCATTTAAATATACTCAATATTTAAATAATTAATAATGTCTAATTAATAATATTTCATTATTAATTTCCTGTTTAAATAAACTCATTATTTAAACAATTAATAATGTTTATATTAATTACCGTTTAAATATACTCAATATTTAAACAATTAATATTGCCTATTTAAGTAATTCACTTTACTTAAGATTTCTATTTCTTCTACTTGATTTCGCGACTACGATATTTGGGCTAGCATAGGGATCCGATGGACCTATAGATCATGGGCTTAATAATTAGTCAATTAAGTGATTAACTCATAATCAGTTAATTATTTATTATCTAACTATGAATAATTCCACTATAGATTCATAGCTGAACTTCCCTCACTATAGATGAGTTATGTCCATTTAGTTTATCTTTATTTATATTTGTGATATATCCTTCACGTGGAACCCTCATAATTACAGACGGATAAATTTACTGTTTTGCCCCTGTAATTACCGCTTTATCTTTGTGTTCCCGCTGATTCTCCAATGAATATTATCTTTAGTCAACTAAAGATAATATACTTTTGTGATCAATAGAAGTCGTGGCGCCACTTGTTCATGTCTCGAATCAGTACATCAAGGGAGTTTCCTAAAGTTTCTAAAATGTTTTAGGTATCTCACTAATACCGTTAATTTATAGGAAAGTTATGAATTTCATCTCGTGAAAATGTGTTCTCAGCTACTTATCTAGTTATGTACCCAAAACAGAAGTTTATTGATCTTTCTTATAGATCGCTCTCAACCATGTGAATCAGAACATAACTCCACAAATAGGAGTTCACATTTCACTCAGGATTGAGATCTATCACGGTTGATAAACTTAGTTTGATATTCGATCATTTTTCGTAAACGGTACTAATGAGAATTTGATCAAACATCGTGGTCCTGTCTTATACAATCAGCATTGCATATGATACTTCCATTTCATGTCTCCCACATGAATGATCAGGATTAGATCATTTGTCTATAAAAAAAATGCGAAGCTATCAACAGTGTTATCAGGATAAGGTTCCCAAACGTTATCCATTTACTCCAGACACTTTTAAGTTACTCATCTCGACTTTAATCCTCTCGTATGACTCACATTCTAAGTCGTGATTTCATAAGAGTGACTTAGGGTTTTACTATTTAAATGTTTGATATTTATATATTTCCATATAATCCTAATATCGTCAATTGAATCAATATAGATAATAGAAAGAACTTATGTTTATTTATTTAATTTATTTTAAATAAATTATCTTTATTAAATAATTACAAGTTCTAGGCACCATTCCTAACAATCTCCCACTTGTCCTAGATCTTTGGAGATTTGACTTGTAATTCCAGTAAAACTGGATGCAGGGCCGGCTTAAGCTATAGGCGAAATAGGCGATCGCCTAAGGCCCCGGATTTTAGAAGGCCTCATTTTATATATATATATATAATACATATGTAAAATATTTTGTGATAATTTTAAATTATTAAACTTATAATCTAAATAATATTAAACTCTATTAAAGGCCTCTTGGAGAAAAAAAACATTAAAGACACCTTTAAATTAAATTATTTAAATATAAATAATAAGCCTCCTTTTCCTTAAGTAATTTAAAAGAAAAACTTCAAATTGTCAAGTCTCACCATAAATGCAAATATTAACTACTCATTTAGAAAATTGAAATCTTATTTATTAAGCCCTTTTCATCTTCTCATTAATTTTTTTATAATTGTCTTTGCTGTGAGTTTGAGATCTATTCATCATATCATTCACAATTCTAAATCACATCACAATTGCAATTTGAGAGTTCAATTAAAAAAATAATCTTAGCATTTTTTCAACACTAAAAAAAACTCAAGACTTCCATATCCATTGTCATTCTCTTCTCATTTCTATAGGAGCATTGGTGAACTTTAGAAATCCAGGTTTTTTGTTCTTTTTTTAGCATATTTTAATCCATACAATATTGTTTGTGTTTAACTTCTTTCATTTTTTCATTGATTTTGATATGTCTACTAGAAAATATGAATCAGGATATGATAAACTTAAGAAGAAAAAAAGAATAGAAAAATTAATTCAATCTCAAAAAGGTTCTCTTGATAAATTTGTTATAGGTAGTAAAATTAATAATAATGATGAAATAATAGAATCAATAGATGAGGTTTAGATTTATTTTTTGAACTTAAAGTATTAAGAGAAGTGTTGCAAGACGAAATTGATTGTCCTGTTAAAGTATTAGGTTATATAAAAAAAGTAATTCTTTTCCTAATGCATCTATCGCTTATAGAATATTATTGACAATACCGATAACAGTTGATTCTGTTGGAAGAGGTTTTTCTAAACTTAAATTAATAAAATCATATTTAAGATCAACTATGTCACAAGAAAGATTAAATGGATTAGAAATTTTATCTATTGAAAATGATATTTTGATGAATTTAGATAACAAAAAATTAATAAAAAATTTTGCATCTCAAAAGGCAAGAAAAATGAGATTTGTATAAGATATTAATTCTATATTAAATGGAAAAAAAAGAAAAAAGAAAAACGTAAAAGGCCTCATTTTAAATTTTGCCTAAGGCCTCGTATAACCTTAAGCCACCCTTGACTGGATGACTATCATCATTTTAATACTTTATCACTAACGTTTTTCATCTGTTTAGTATGTATTGCTTTTGTTTGATGTTAGTTTCATTATGTGTAATAGATTCCATGTTTTATCGCCATAAAATAAACTCTATTAACTATTGATTTGAAACTATCATGTTCAACCACCTTTCATTTACTAACAACTTAGTAATCTTGCGAATTTAGAGGTTTGTTAGTAAAAACTCATTTTACTTTTACTTAGCTCAATTAATTGTTAATTCGCAAAGGTCTTTTGTCAAATTCTTACATGGAAGTAAATCCATGTTCGAATTTGATCCCGTGCAACTCATAAAATCTTCCATTTTTATCTATGTGCACTAACATACTATTTAGAATTATTATTTTAGTCACATTGGTTCTACGATTCTCGAAATTCTTAAGCTCCCACTACAAAGTAATTCTCCATTACTTTCATTTGTTTAATTATTACAATTCTATACTTGTTATTATTTCCAAAAATAATATATAAGTATAAGTGACCCTTTTCAACTCTACTATTTAAAATTCATGTCATTTTTATTTCACTCATTTTGAACTTTATTCATTGATTTTGAAGTCAATGAGTTTTCCTTGGACTTCAAAAGTCTTTTGGTTCGTACTATGACGCTCCCACTCAAATAAAGTTCTACAAGTAGTTTAACTGTTTAAACTTTTAAATAACTACTTGTTTTATTGTGAAATAAAATTATTGTAATTCTTTTCTATCTTAAGTAAGGTTTAAAGCTTTCAGTATCACTGATTTACTGAACTTTTCTTTAATAATTTGTGAATTCAATTATTCACTAATTATTACTTTTTGATTTCTATTTTATTTATTCCATATTTAGTACTCCTTTAAAACATCCTTTTAAATAACTGAATATTTGGAATATAAGAAATCGATTTAATGTTTGCTTATCACTTAAGTTCTAACATCTAAATGTCCAACTTTAGTGATATTTAAGTCTAGTTATCCTTAATGAATAAAAAAATTTCGATTTTACTTATCCATAAGTCCGTGGATTAATATGGTTATCATCTCAAATTCCTTGAGAACCATCTTTTAGAGGTTAATCCTTCTAACTTATTTAAGTAATTTTAGAGTTAAATTTTTTCAACATTTTTAAACCTTTATAACTTGTTTAGATATTTCGGAGTTTAAAATTTCGATTTGGAATTTATTTGTTATATACTAAGTATTTTGAATAATCATCCAATCACACTTTGGAACTTTGTAATATATAATTGTAAAGAAATATCTACCTAAATAACTCTTATTTAAAATATTCCCAAACTTGGTTCATACGAAATGAGAACCAATAGTTATTATATAATTCAAAATAAAAAACAAATTTACAACTGGACTAAACTAGAAAACTATGGTTTTTTTTGGAAGAAAATTATTTTTCTTTCTTTTAGACTAAAGTAAAATCGGTTATGAGGAAAAATACGAAGAATAAGAGTTTTCAATTTCGAAAATTGAAATTAGAAGCTTTTGAAGAATAATCAAGACCTTTGTATTTATATAGTAAGTAGTTTTCCAATTGAATTAGGAAAAAGGCTATCAAAATAAATACAAGATAAATGCCAAGAATAAAATCAAATTTTATTCCTTATTTATCTTCAGTGCCGATTTTATGTGCATAAAATCAATAAGAAAAACTAATTTTTATAGGACAGTTTTCCTAATTCAATTGGAAAACTACTTTGGTTGGGTAGGACTGTTTGAGATTTATAGGACCGTTTGAGATCCTGGATCGAATTGGTTCGGTAGCGTATCGTTTGGCTTTACCACCTACCTGATCGGCCGTGCACAATGTGTTTCATGTATCTATGCTCAGGAAATAAGTGGGAGATCCTTCACATATCATTGACCACGAGCCAGTATCGTTAGATGCTAACCTATCCTACGAGGAGGAACCGGTCGAGATTCTACCTTCTGAGCAAAGGGTGTTGAGGAACAAAACGATAAACTTGGTTAAAATTATTTGGAAGAATAATGTGTCGGAGCAGGCTACGTGGGAATGTGAGGATGAGATACGGGCTAAGTATCCTCACCTTTTCACCTAGGGACTTTACTTTTCGGGGACGAAAAGTTCTTTTTTGGAGGATAGACTGTAACGTCCTGTTACTTTTCAAGTGAAATTTTTTGTTTTTATTATTATTATTTGTGACGACTCATCACTTTAAAATAATTTAAATTAGAAAAACACAGCGAAAGTCTTTTATTTTAAGAAAAATTGGCGTGATTATGTTTGAAAATAGGCTAGCCAAAACCTATTTACATCTTAAATTCAGACATCTAAAAACACAAGGAACATTAAGTTCCTATCAGGAGTTCAAAATGATTTATAAACATAAAAGTAAAGCAAAATCTCTTAAGAGCTATTTAAAAATATACAACTCCAAAATTATATAAAATTCACGAAACCATGTACATGGATTTTTACAACCACCTAGTCCATCTCAAAGTCTTCATCCCTCGATCATGCAGCACCATCTTCTCTCCCTCGATCTCTAGCCAGGGCATTACCTGAAATTTTTGTAATATCATGAGCTAACAACTTAAGCCCAGTAAGAATAATAAGAATAAAAAGTAAAGATAGACCTCAAACTCGTATTCCGATTCGTGTCCAATTAATCTGACACAATCACTCCTAAAGTTCTCCAAACTCTAGGTAAATTTCATTCTATACTCTCCAAAGGATGATATTACTAAAACTCGTAGTCAAATCCTCATCCATTAACTTGTTACAACAATAAATAAGAAAAAGTAAATAAACTTTGCATAAAATATAACATCTCGATTCTCTATTCCTTCGATCATATGCATGAAGGTAATGTAGGGTTCGCATTCACCCTTATGCATGAATGAAGGTAATGTGGACATCCCATAGGCTCCAACATTCGACCTTATGAATGAAAAAGTAACGAGTACATCTCGTAGGCTACCCATTCATCTTCTTTCTTAGTTTTACTTTCTTTTCTTTTTCTGAAGGTGATGCGGACACTACCCGTAGGCTCCAACATTCTTCCCTTCCTTTCTTTCTCACTTTCTTTTCTTTTTCTCTTTTCAATGATTCCGAGATGTTATGGTGCAAGATTTTATGGTTATGCTTGCACATGCTTGCAAAAAGTAAATAAAGTAAAGTGCGAATAATAAAGTAACCGAAACAAACATAAGGTAAAGGGGCATAAAGTAAAAGACATAAAGTAAATAAATAGGATACTCCGGACGAACGATATGTCAATCGAACTCCGCTAACAATAATAAAAGTAAAAATCATAACTTAAACGATTAACCTATACCTTCAAGGATTCTAAACTTCCAATATAATCCGAGGTTCTATTAATCGTTCTATATACAAGTTTGGATCTTTTAACTTCCAATGATCCAACCTAAGTTTCGAAACGAATCAAACTTAGAATCTTCTAAGATTCAATGCTTTCCTCGAGAACTCCTAAGTTCTCACTTAAAGGATTAACTTCTAATCCTAAGGCATTAACTCACATCCCTCTAATCTTAGATTCGGATTCTAGTCTTAGTTTCAAATTCTACAAACCATCATACTTATTCGCTTTCTATAATTACTTTACATCCTAACTATTCTCACCTTTGTAAAAGAAGATTTCAATCCAAACCTTCGATAACGCGGTCAATGCAAAGTTCAAACCACCTACAATTAGAATTACATCTAACAATCAATAAATAATTCAACTAACGATCAAACAACATCTAAGCGTTTAAAACGACGAAAAACCCAACAACCCCAACTTTGAGGCTCTCGGCCCCCCCTCACAAAAGGGTTTTGGTTTTGGTTTTCCGTCTTTTAGCCAACTTAGATGTGTTTCGAGTTGGTTTCAAGCAATTTCGATATTCCCGATTTCAATGGGTATCGATAATTAGGGTTTTTGAACATTATGCCCTTTCCCGAATTGAATTTAAATAAACAATAATTCATTAATTTATATCCATAATCAAACCCAAAAAGGTAAATTTCAAACGGGAAGGGTTTCGACTGAAACTCGGTTTTAGGGTTATGAGAAAGTTTTCAGAAACTCTTAAAACAACTCCCGTATTTACAAACACCGAGTTTCACGACAAGAAATCGAAAGAAAACAAAGAAAACTCCATTAAAACACTATTTGGAGCTTAGGGTTTGAAACTTTACTTACTGAGAACTCCGTGGATCTCGAGAGAAAAGCACGATGGTTAGGTGGAAATGAATCCTAGACCCGAGGGCTTTCCGATGCAACCGAAATTGAGTCGATCCGCTGAGAAACGAGCAAAACCCAAAATCTCCCAATTCCCTCATGATAGCTACGACCAAGGAGGAGGAAAAATGAGAGGATTGTCAACTTTTGATCAAAGTGGTGATTTTAAAGACAAATGAATAGTGTTTGGATATTTTTAAGAAATCGGAAATGACGGTTGCGTCCTTTTATGACTTTTGACTTATCAATCGAAACCCGAAACTCTTAAATAAATCTAAAGGTGATTAATAATTATTAATTGGCCTATTAATAATTATTAATGTCACCGAAACGAATTTAAAGTATTAAACGATTAAAAAGGATTTCGGGCGAAATTAACTATTAATTCTAAATTACAAAAATAATAATTAAACTAAATATGTAAATTGAAATAAATCAATAACTAAATAACATTAAATAAAATAAATAAACAAAAAAATAATAAAAAAAAAATTTCACTTCAAAATAACGGGACATTACATTATTATTATTATTGCTTCACTTAGTATAATTTTAGTAATTGATGATTGTTTAATTACTTAGAAGTTTAGTTTAGTATTTCAATTTTAGCCTCGAGTTCGATCCTTAAGTAATCTCCGTTAGAACATTTAAATAGCATCGGGTCTAATAACGTTTATTAGCGGGCCCGTTATTGATCGTTAAATCATTTTAAGTTAGATTAGAAGTAGTTAAGTTGGATTGGAATTAGAAACGTGAAATAATGAGCAACAGGAACAAGTTTTCTTAAGGAAATAGAAGGAGGGGCATTATGGTAATTTACCAAATACATATATATAAGTTTAAAATACATTTTGCAAGGGAAAAAAAGAAAAAGAAAAAGAGAAAAACGAAACCAAAGCCCTCCCCACCCTTGAGCTCAAGGAAAAGAGAGAAGTTGGGATTCCAGTGCCGTTTCTCGACCGATTATGTTGATTCTTGTCCCGATAGGAAGGTCTCGACGCAAGCTTTCTTTTCATCCCATCGATCGATCCGATTTGTTCCAGATCTGGGAGAAACGAGGTAAAAGAAAAATGGGGGGTTTTTTTTTTTTTTTTCCAATCTTGTATGCAAGCCTCGATTCGTTTTTCCGGGTATTGTTGGTGATTTTTAGTTAGGGAAAGTCATTTTGGTCGAGGTTTTTGTCTTGAATCTAAACCCGAGTCGAATGGAAAACTCGAGCCATTTGAGATATTCCAAACCGAGGGTTCTGTAAGTTGAGTTTTTGTTATTTTTAAAAGTTATTATCTTTAAATAATAATCGGAAACTGGAAAATACTTTTCCTTGCCTTGGCCGAAAACTCCATAGGGTTTCTGGGACCATTTTGATGTTTAATCTAGCTAGTAGTTATTTGTTCGTGGTTTGGAAATTGATACGTTTAGTTATGTACTTTACTTATAGGTTGATCCACGAGCGACCGTTCACGCATCCAACGAGCGGAGGTTCTCCTACGCTTTCTAGAGGTGAGTTTAAAATGAGCTTTAATGTTTTAATGGCTCGAATTACTTGATGATGTAGTTGCTTTGAGGTTGAGGGTTGTGGGTGTTTAGAAAGAAAATAATGTGGAAAGTGTTTTTGACTAAGGAAAGTGCATTTAGACGAGGCTCTCGTCACTGAATGGTATTAAGACTTGAGGGCTAAAGTGTAGCTTGGGTGTTAATAGATTTGAAAGTAGAGACCGAAAGTGACGGTTCGGACTCGGAACTTCCGAGGAGGGAAAAGTAGTCATAGCATGCATTAGGTTATCTCCTAGTAAATATCCTACGTGCTTAGGAGATAGGACAAAAACCAATGTGTAAATGGTGACTTTATTAAATCAAAAAGAAAAAAACGATTTAAAAAAAATATGGAAAAATATGGTTAGAAACAATTTTTCAAAAATAGAGAAATGATAACTACACATATTCTTATTGCAAAATAGTTATTAAAATATTGCAATAAGATTATATGATAACTACATATATTTTTAAATGGTAAATATGAAATTAAAATAATAAACTCATTCACATATGTACTTACTAAATCTTTAAAAATAATTTTAAATAATAATATAGTATTTAATCAATTCTCATGCTATTTTTATATTTTATATATAATTTTAGATATTAATATACTATTTAATCAAATTTCATGTTATTTTTATAAATAATAATATACTATCTAATAAATTTTTATACTATACTTTTTTATAAATAATATACTATTTATATATTTTTTATATTAATTGTAGAGGGTAAAAATAGCCCTCTTATGCGCTGCACTCATATCGAGCCGAGTCATACGGGGACAGGCCCATTCGGACCAAGTCCTAAAGGAGCTAGCCCTCGTACGGGCCACGTTCACTACAGGCCGGCCCGTATAGAGAAAAACCCATCCGAGCCAACACCATAAATAGCTCACCTCGTTGGGTCGAGTGCAAGCCCATTAAGCCTAGCCTCATGCTAGCCCAATCGATGACCCCACGATCAAGGGACTATAAAAGGCACATAACCTATCAAATCAGGTATGACACTTTAACCTAGGAAACGAACAACCTGATTATCCTTGACCTAACCCTTGCGGCGCAAGGCAAATCTCACCTACCACCACCTAACTTGATCGTCGGAGGGTCGTCGGCCGGTACCACACCGGTACCCTTTTGACTGTCATTTGTTGTAGTGTTTCAGGTTGCTCCGCCGTTAAGGGATAGCACGCAACTTGACGTGCTCAATCGTGTGGAACGAAACCCCGACGAGAAATACCCCACACATTAATAATTAAATAATTATTATAAATAATAAAGTTGAAATAATATTTAAATTTATGGCTAATTATAAATGGCAAACTTGAAATAATATTAAAGATTAAGGATAAATTTGAAAGTGAAATACTCAACTTGCAAATATCAACCTACAAATACTCAACTTACAAATAAAAAATAAATCATCTTACAAATACTCACCCATCATTCCAATTTTCATAATATTTTTTTCGACTAATTTGATTTACTTATAATTTTTAAAAAAAAAATAAAGACATCCGCAGGAAGCTTCCGCACCAATCCTTCTTTTTAAAACCTTTACAAGTGTTCATCATGTGCTTGTTTCAAAGACCAAGGCAAAATAAATTCGGGTAAAATTAAAATCACTTGTCAAAAAAAATATCAGGTAAGTAATTTCCACGAAAATTTTGATTAGTTATTATTTGAACTAGATTAAATTATACCAATTATCCCTATATTCTGGGTTTGTATCAATTTTGCCCTTAACATTTTAAAAGTTTCAATTCTAACCACAATCTTTTAATTTTTTTAAAAGTACATTTTATTGAAAAATTACTCATTCAAAATATCATTTTATTAGGAAAGTATCATTTTGTTATAAAAAATGCTATTTAAAAAATACTCTCGATCTTTTAATTTTCGTTAAACTTAATTGAAAATACACACGAATTATATTTTTTAAAAGAGTGATTTCCTCAATAAAAAGTATTTTTTAATCAAATTCAAAGATCGAGGGTAGAATTGAAAGTTTTAAAACATTATAGGTAAAATTGAAACCATGTTACAGATTAGGGATATTTTCTATAATTTAACCTTTGAACCATTTGAATTTTTGGATTTTAACCCATGTCTATATCTCTGACTTCGTATCTCGATAAAATCTTTTTTCAATGGATATAAGTGAAAATATCAATTATTAAAATGTTATTTTTTATTCTTTCTATTTGAGAGTAAACTTTTCTCCCCAACACATCTTTACTAATATTTGTGAGAAAATAATCCTCCTTTAAAATTTCTCATAAATAAAAAATATCAACTTACAAATACCCATCCACCATTCCAAATTTCATAATATTTTTTCGACTAATTTGATTTACTTATAATTTTTAAAAATAAAAAATAAAGACATCCACAGGAAGCTTCCGCACCCATCCTTTTTAAAACCATCACAAGTGCTAATCATGTGCTTGTTTCAAAGACCAATGCAAAACAAATTCTGTTACAAATAAGATCACTTGTCAAAATATATATATATATATATATATATATATATATATATATTTGGCAGGTAATTTCCATGAAATTTTGATTAGTCAGGGTTTGTTTGGTAACCTTCCCAATTTTTATTTCTTGTTTCTCTTTCTTATTTGTTGAGAAATATAGTTGTTTGATAACTATTCTTTTTTTTTTCTTCAGGAATCCATCCCAAAATTATCTAGAAATTTTGGAAACCAACAAATTCTAATTTCTTTTTTCTCTTTCCAATTTTTTCAATAGATTAGTATATCATTACTTTGTCCTAGTCTGATTTTAAATATAATATACAATATCTAAAAATGAAAATGAAAATTGATGTAATATTTTTAAACAATTATTTAAAAATTAATTTTCCTATAATACTTTTTTTTAAATGGGAAACATAAATAAGAAACCGTTTTTGTTTTTCTTTCCTATTAAAAAAAAACACATAAATAAGAAATGAGAAATAAGAAATTGAAACTAAGGAAGTTACCAAACCAATTTTATTATTTTAACTATTTGAATTTTTGGATTTTAGCCCATATCTATATCTCCACTTCATATCTCATTAGGGGTGAAATAAAAACCAATGAACCGCCAAACCAAACCGAACCAAATCAAAAAACCAAACCAATAATATGTTGGTTTGGTTTGGTTGGAAATACTCTAGTCGGTTTTTAACCAATCCAAACCAATTAGGCAAAGTCTTTTATGGGAGTGAATGATATTAGAGAATTTTTCATTTAAACATCATACTTTCGATGTTTATATAACTTTAGATTAACTTTAAGCTTTAAATTTATACTTTGAAATTATTTAATTGTATGGATTTTATCCAAAAATGTTTATCAGGTTTTATTGATTTAAAGTCTTCTATGTTCATTTACGTGTTTTGTTTTAAAATAAATAGTCGTGTCTTTACACTTGTCACGACCCGACCCGAGATCTTCCTATAAACCCGTGACGAGTCGTGCGCCGATGGCAAGCGATAGCCCGAAAGCCAACACTTACCATCAAGGCAAACTAAACATAACTATGCTAATATTAAATCAAACTATAAATGTTTCATGTACTAACTAGACTGATGCAAAACACGTGGTGGATAAGCTCGTCGTAGGCTCGATCATCTTCTGAAACTCGAAAGCTACCTGTGGGGGGGAAAACATTTGAAAAGAATGAGCTAAAGGCCCAGTGAGTGGAATTTTTATTAAACTAGTATTTTCTTCAAAACTACATAATATATAGTAGTTTCTAAATTCATAAAATTGTTCAAAACTAATAATCATAATATTAAAAACTAAAACTCGTAAAACTAGTTATAGTCGTAATTTAATAATCATAATATTCTGCTGAAACTAGATCAATACTTGTACGTAAATATATATATAATAGAAACTGCTCATATACTATATCATAATGATAAAAACCCACTAAAAATGTACCCTTAACTGGTCATACTGTATGTAGAGACGAAATCATACATACAAGAGAGCAATCAATACTAAAACCGGTCATACGCGCGTAGAGGCCCCCCAAAGGGCTAAGCACCCTAACATACGGCCCAAAGCCTATGTGTATGCTAAAGTGGGTCCCAAAGACCGCTATAAAATCGATAATCGAGGGTCTGTTTCTAGCGGTTTGAAAATAGACTACGAAAATAATATCATAATTTTCAAACCATTATAAAACTGCAATTGAAACTTTCGTAGCTAGCATAAATCATATATTCTGAATAATGATTATCTAAAAACTTATTTATATCAAAAAAATAATCGTAACGATAATATAAACTCTAAAACTTTTATGTTTTGTAAACTACTAAAAACTCAAGGCTACTAATAATTTTAAATGTGAAAATAGAATTCACTCACAAACTTTTGCTGTTAATATTCCAAATCGTAAATCATTTATGCCTCGATTTCACCTGAAATATTGATTTAAGAAAATATATATCAATTATCTACTTAGTAATTTGAAATATTAGAAAACCATATTGAAAATAATATAAAATTGTGGTTCACATGGCTAGAGCTTCAACTTTCCTTCAATAACTACACTTTCAATATAATTTTCAAAGCCAATAATAACAACTTGTTACTCTTCCTCCTTTCCAACATATAAAATCCCAACTCAAATTGAACAAATATCACACATAATCCTCTTTCTAATTCATACCAATTTTCTATTACAATTCTAACAAAACCATGGAAATGATCCATTTCTACACTCTTCTTGATTATTCTTAAACATCAACCTCTCTATTTAACTCATGGCATTTAAAACTCATAAATAACAAAACTCATAAATCAACCTTGAAGCATAGCAAAAACTACCAAATCTCATCAAATAGAATAATTGGGTTGAGGAAATTTCTTACCAACTAGCCATTACACCATAAATTAAAGCTTGGAAGACCACAAGTTGATGAGTCTTCAAAAATTTCCAAGCAATTTTCCCTTTCTTTCTTCCTTTTTCTCTTTCTTTTTCTTCCTCTCCCTTTCTCCTCTGTTTTTGCTTCCCACGGTGGCTGAACCAAAATTTAGTTTGGTTTTGTAGACTAAGTGTAACGTGCGGGCGTGCTCCGCGCCAATGCTGCTCTCGCTTCCACGTGTGCAACGAACAATAAATTTGTATTGAGTCGGAGGCGATGATCTGCGTTGGAGGTAACTTGCGTGGGTGTCCTGCTACGTAGGTGGTAACCTACGGAGGTGGTCCGCTATATAGGCGATCACCGCGCAAATAGAGCTAGTAACACCAGGTGTGGTGCTCGGCTAACACCCTCCTCGATGCTTAAGTTAGAGCAGATCAGAGCTAGTGATTAGAGAAAATGAGGAATGAAAATGAATTACCTTTTGGCCATTTCTCATCTCCTATTTATAGGAGTGGAAATGGATGATGTCATCAAGCCACGTGTCACACACGGATTGGTCCATGTGTTGGGTCTTGAATGGGTGTAGGTGTGTAGGTAGCTGGTGCGCACCTACGCTCCTCTAAGGTGGGGGGTGGATACGCACAACGTAGCAGCACAGCAGCGGAGCTTCTTACTTGGACACTTAGTCAATATTTCACTAAGATGGGTCCGCGTCTCTACGCACCCCCGAGCTTGTCACTCCATTCTTAATTAGATGGTCGTGCCTCGTGGTCCTTGACACTTGAGACGACGGCGGACTACTCTTGATGGTACATTCTCTTGCTAGTGGTGGAGATCGGGTCCGTTGTGCGAGGCATGCTCAAATAACTAGGTTTACACGCGTAGACCGGAAGAGTTTGATTATTTCACGTGTCTCGTTGTATGCCTGACACATGGTTGTTTCTCTTATGAAATTACACCCATAACAGTGGCCCCCTACTCCCGAGTCGGGTCGAGAAGTCTCACCACTGCTTGGGAGTACTTTTCAAATTGAGTAATTTCGGTAAAAATCATCTTCAACGTCTCCAAGTGCCATGTTTTTTTTATATCAAAATTGTTATTGGATCACTTGTACCATTGTCCTTGTTAGGTCATATATTAATTACTATCGTCTTTCTTCCATGAGATCTGAGGAGTCGCATGCAGTGTCGGTGTAGCTTCAATATATATTTGCACATAATTTTTTGAGGTAGTCTCTCATCGCATTTACTCGTTCCTTTCTCTTCTATGTACTCGAATATTATCTAATCCATGTTGTGGCTTTGATTCTTCTGATAGATCAACACAACAAGAATTTATATAATAGAGACAACTTGGAGAAACTTTGTCAGGTACGCTTCCCTCTGAATGTTCATTTTACAAAACATATAAGTCACATAGTAGAAGTGTCGCTTTAACGAGCCGACATAGGAGTTTCAGCTTGTATTATAGCAAAAGTTACATAGCAGATCTATAAACTTCTTTTTTGCATTCGAAATTACATAGTGGAGCTTGAACTTAACTTCTACATGAATTTTTTGAAAAATCAGAGCCATCAAACAACGCTTTAGCATTCGGTAGAACTGCACAACAGACCCTTCTATTTCTAAAAGCTAACACATAGCAAAGTGTTGAACCCTAAGGTTTCAATTTTTCTTTGCATTTGATATTTCATAGCAGAGCAGTAGCAGAAACCTCTCAAAAGACTAACACAGCAGGGCCAATTCTATATGTAGAGTCTAGTCATTTGTAGCTTCATATCTTCACATAACAGCTCCGTTTTTCACAAAACTACATGATAGAGCTGTAGCTTTGATTCGCATAGCAACAGACGATTCGGGTAGATTTCATCAGGTGCGTTCTCTCTTGCATTTTATGAGATTTAAATCTTTTGTAGTTAAGTAACGAAACTAGAATTTTGCAAACGTACAATCCTTAGCCTGTTATCCCTTGCTTCCTCAATACGAACCTATAGACACGCATTCGCATAACTGAGCTGTTGATACTAGTCTTTGGTTAAATTACATAGCAAAAGCCCTTGTTTGCATAGTAGACTTGTATTTTGTAGAATCAGTTTACACAAAACAGATCCCGGTCATTCAATTTTCTCTTTGAAATCTCAAAATATAGGATCTCTGCACGATTACATAGCAGACCTGTTTCCACAGACACACATACTTGCTTTCCCCCTTTGATTTTTAAGGGAATTCAATTTTCCCTTGAAATCAAAGGACATAGCAGAGCTTGAACATTCTCTAATACGTGCTATTTGTGGCTTTGTAAGCTTGTTAATTTTCTCTTCACAATTTTTTTTTAACGAGCAGCAGAGCGGTAGAAAAATCACAGCATAAGAAAAATCAAACTTCCACCAAATCCGTAACTACGTGTTCTGTTTTATGAAGTTTGTAACTCACACCACGAACTTATATAACGTGTCGAAATATTGATCAACACGAGCCTGTCGTTCTATGGAGTTCACCATTTTCATGAACCGGAGCTCTAGTCAATTAGTCATAATCGAGGTACTCGCGAAATAAAGCTTGTTTGCTTGAGTCCTGTGTTAAATTACATAATAGAGCCATCACATAAGGAACCAACATGGCAGAGCTTCAACTTGTATTTTAGCAAAATCTACTTAGCAGACCTACAATTTTTGCGGAGCTGAAAACAGCACAGAAAGGCAGTATAATTTTTGAAAAAACCACATAACGTAGCTTGAACTTGTGATTTTCTGAAATCATAACAGACATAGACGTTGGCTCTGAATACTTTGTAGCTTCGATTCTTTGAGTAGACGTTGATGAGACTCAAAATTTATAACTTAATCTTGTCGAATTTCTTCTCAATTTCCATGACTTTTTCTTGAAACCACATAACATGGCAGACTTGTCTAGATTTTCTTGTCGGAATCATATAACATATCATATTTTCTTCCAACTCATTGCATACCTTATTATTTTTCTCAAAACGATATAGCAGGCCAACATACTTGACTGACTTTCTTTGAACTTTTTCATAGCAGAGCTGTTAGTCTTCATCTTTTCCCATTTTTACACAAGGAAAGTAGCAGACTTGTATTTGGAAGATCACTTCCCGTCAAATCATGTAACAGACCCGTGATTCCGAATTTTAAACCAAAAGGCGGAGCTTCATAGCATAGTTGTTTTTACATAGCAGACCTCATAAACCGACATGGCAGACCTGTTTTTCGTAGAATCACTTAATAGAATCATCACCCAACGAACCAACATAGTAGACCTGTAGAATTTCCATGATTCTTTCCAAAAAACACAAGCCACATAGCAGACCTCTCCCTTGAATTTTCTTTGAAATTTCAAAATAATGGACCTCTGCAAGATTACATAGCAGACATGCTTCCAATTATTTTGACGGAACAGACCTGCTTCCAATTATTTTGACGGAACCATCCTGTTTTTCACAGACTTACATAGCAGAGCACATAAGAAATTGTCAATTTCTTTCAACCTTATGGTTTCTGACATAGCAGACCTGCTTTTGAATCTCTGAAAACCAGGAACCCTGTTGATTAGCAGAGGAGTACGGTACATAGCAGAGTAGGGACTTGGTCTTTTTGCAAAAACGAATGCATCAGAACAAATTCAAACCACAAATCGAATCAATTAGAGATTCAAAGATTCTAGGGAATCCCCCACTATTTCTCTGCCATTGAAGACGAGGGCTGAAGAAAATTCAATGAAATCGAAAATTCAATCCTGATTGTACCCAGAATCCGATCAAACTACAAGAAAACAAGCATCCCTCTCCCCCTACCACGCTGAATCGAGAAGGGAGAAACCATTGAAGGCCCAGCTCGAAACGTCCACGAAGTAGATTTAAGGGAGAATAGAGCAGACTGGATTTAATAAACAAATCCATTGAATCATCTGATCTATTCTTGTCTTTTCTTGCTTTGCGAGACGGAGAACCGAGAGCCTAGCTGATTGAATGAAATCCCGGCCCGAATTCAAAGCTACAAATTCAAAGAGAATTCATTTCTCCCTCCCGTGGAGAAGACCAAATTTGAAGCGAATTCAAGAGAACCACTCTCCATGAGGCCATAAATCAGAATTCCAAATCGTGGATCTCATCTTCCCTTCACCGTAAACCGAGAACAGGGGCGATTCAGGCAAAAATCCATGGAGCAATCGAAGATGATGATCAAATTCGGCTTCCATGGCAGTAGATTTGAGTTTTTTAGCGTCTAGGGTTCGAGATGAGAGAAAAACTAAGTAACCGCCTCTGCTACGCATTTTCTTTCCCTTTTTTTTTATAATTACAACCCGTCTACCCACGTGTCTACGACCCGTCTACCCGCTCCACTTTCTCCATGGAATTTCGTTCAAGTCTGCTTCAAATTTTCCTTTCAATGGCTGCTGGATTCATGTGAGAGGGAGACTCGTTGGTTTCTCCGTTGTATCTTCACGATTCCAACGGCGAGAAGAGAGAGTTGGGGGTTCTCGGTTCAACGCTCAATTCCCAGATTTTGCTGTGGACTGGTGCGTGAGAAGGGATCACATGTAGCTTCAATAGCTAGAAGAGGCATGTAGATTCAATGGCGAGATTAGGGATTCTTAGGCCTTGGTCCTCGGTTGTCTGTTCAATTCTCCCTTACTATATTGAATTTCCTTCAATCTCTGTTCATGGCTTCTCGGTGGATGTCACGAAGAAGAGAGCTGAGGTATGAGAACTTCAGTTTTCTCTTCAATTCGCTTGTAGCTTCAATTTGTCTCCAATGGCCGCATGCGAGAGAGGTTGAGGGGTTGAGAGAAAAAGGAAAAAAACTAAGGAGAAGAGGCCTGCTGCGTTTTCTTCTTTCAATCCATTATTTTTTTCAAGTAACAGGGATGCACCCCGTTTCCCCTACGACCCGGCTACCCGCGGACCCGACCCGGATCCGCGTGTTTTCTTTCTTTCTTTCTTTTTCTTTTTTATTTATTATTTATTTTTTATTTTTTATTTTTTATAATTAATATATATATATATATATATAACAGCAACCCTCTTCTTGGGCTTGGCTGGTAAGGCCCAACCCTTCTTTTGGGCTGGGCTGTTTCGACACCTCCACTTTTTTTTTTTTAAATTCGTTTATGAGCACAGCACTTTTTGTAGACTTAGAATTTTTCTTAATTCTTCTACAAGATACGATTAATGTGTGCCATGCACTCCCAAGTAAACTTAGAAATTTTTCTCTTTTTAAAATTCTTCCACGAGGTGCGGCTCATGTGAGCCCTACACTCCCTAGCAGACTTAAAATTTTTTCTTAATTCTTCTACGAGGTGCGGCTCGTGGGAGCCCTGCACTCCTTAGTAGACTCAGAATTTTTTCTTAATTCTTCTACGAGGTACGACTCGCGCGAGCCCTGTACTCCCATGTAGGCTTATAATTTTTTTCTCTTTTAAAATTCTTCTACTGCACGAGCCGTGCATTTAGTAGTAGACTTAGAATTTATTTTTTCGTTTTAAATTCTTTTACCAGGTGCAGCTCGTGCGAGCCTAGCACTCCCAAGTAGACTTAGAATTTTTCTCATTTTAAATTCTTCTACCAGGTGCGGCTCGTGCGAGCCCTGCACTCCCTAGTAGACTTAGAATTTTTCTCAATTTAAATTCTTCTACCAGGTGCGGCTCGTGCGAGCCCTGCATTCCCTAGTAGACTTAGAATTTTTCTCACTTTAAATTCTTCTACTAGCTGCGGCTCGTGCGAGCCCTGCACTCCCTAGTAGACTTAGAATTTTACTCACTTTAAATTCTTCTACCAGGTGCGGCTCGTGAGAGCCCTGCACTCCCTAGTAGACGTAGAATTTTTCTCATTTTAAATTCTTCTACCAGGTGCGGCTCGTGCGAGCCCTGCACTTCCTAGTAGACTTATAATTTTTCTCACTTTAAATTCTTCTACCAGGTGCGGCTCGTGTGAGCCCTGCACTCCCTAGTAGACTTAGAATTTTACTCACTTTAAATTCTTCTACCAGGTGCGGCTCGTACGAGCCCTGCACTCCCTAGTAGACGTAGAATTTTTCTCATTTTAAATTCTTCTACCAGGTGGGGCTCGTGCGAGCCCTGCACTCCCTAGTAGACTTAGAATTTTACTCACTTTAAATTCTTCTACCAGGTGCGGCTCGTGCGAGCCCTGCACTCCCTAGTAGACTTAGAATTTTTCTCATTTTAAATTCTTCTACCAGGTGCGGCTCGTGCGAGCCCTGCACTCCCTAGTAGACTTAGAATTTTTCTCACTTTTAATTCTTCTACCAGCTGCGAGCCCTGCACTCCCTAGTAGGCTTAGAATTTTTACTCACTTTAAATTCTTCTACCAGGTGCAGCTCGTGCGAGCCCTGCACTCTCTAGTAGATTTAGAATATTTATGAGCTTAGGATTTTTGTTTCCAAGTGTGGTTATTTAGGTGTGGGTATGCACCCCTGCACTCTGAATGAACTTAAAATTTGTCTTCTTAAGTTTTCCATTCGCCGATTTCGTTGAACCTCTAAGCGTGTAGTGAAGTAGCGTGAGCTTAAGATTCATTTTTTCTAAGCCTTGCTACTCAGGAGCGGCTGTGCAGCCCTGCATCCTGGTTGGACTTAGAATTTTAATTATCTTAAGCTCTTCATTTGTTGATTTTGCTGAACACCTAAACATGTAGGATTGTAGTAGACTAGTAAATTATATGTTCATATAGCTGACCCCCACTCAAGCAGAGCTTTGAACCTTGAAGCTTTACTTGAGTCTTTGGAATTTTAGAGTAGCTTGACATAAGCTTAGTGCAGTGTAGTAGCTTGAGTTTTCTCTCTTATATTTTTTTCATACTAGAATTGCCTTTGAAGTTAAAGAGTCGTGTTCTCATTTCTTTGATTGAAAAAATTCATACAATAGAGAAAACCTTCTCTCGGAGAAAGATACAAAGACATTAATGATAATAAGTTTTGAGATGTTCTGCTCTTATGGATGAGATAGAGTCTAGCCGTTAAGGTTAGTTAACCTATGGGTTCCTAGCCTTAAAACCTTAGTTACTTTGTTTATACCTTCCCGAGTGGGTTCTAGAGGTCCGCCGCTTTGGTCATTCTGGCGGGACTACTAAGGTAGGCTGCTCCGCTTCTTCATCCAAGTAGGTTGTTGCGGACTGCACTTCCTCCTTAGGTTGTTCATTAGTGATTGTGTTCACGGGCATAGCTCCCTTCATAGCTGCATAATAGCACTCTCGAGAGACCTTTTGCTCTCCTTTGATTACCCCTATTCCATTTGCAGTAGGGAACTTCATCATTTGATGGTAAGTTGATGGTACGGCCCTGAGAGCGTGGATAGTAGGGCGTCCCAATATGATATTATAAACTGATGGGTACTCCACCACTTGGAATTCTACCATCTTAGTGACGGTGTTGGGTTCTTCTCCAAAAGTGACCGGCAACTCAATACTTCCTTCAGGGATAACCTGTTCTCCTCCAAATCCTACCAAGGGTGCTGGATTTCTTTTCAATTTTTCTCTTCAAATTCCCAATTTTTCAAAGGCACTTAGAGAGAGTATGTCTACCGAGCTACTGCCATCGATCAGAACACGGTGCACTCTTAAGTTAGCTACAATGATTACCACTACTAGTGCATCATTGTGAGGTTGATGGATGTCAGCGAGTTCTTCTTCATCAAAATTTATTTTTACCTCTCGTCTAGGCATTGCATGAGTAGAAAAGACTTCGAATCTAGGTGGGGTGTGACTTGCCTATCGGGCACTTGCCTTTCTTTTTCTGCTTGATTCTCCACCCGCTGGTCCATCAAATATAGTTCTTATGTCACCCCCCAAGGGCTTTTGACCGACTCAGTTCTGGTCTTTCTGTTCAGGTCTTGCCTCTCGCTGACCTTCTTCCCTCCTCATTACAAACTCCTTAAGGTACCCTCTTTGAATTAAAGCTTCAATTTCCTCCTTAAGGTCAAAACAATATGAGGTAGTATGACCGTGATCCTTGTGGAAAAGACAATACTTGTCTTTATTTCTTTTGTTTGATCTCGCTTTCATCCTTGACGGCCACCTAACTAAGTTCTTATCTTGGATCTCCATGAGTAGCTGCTCTGCTGGTATGGTGGTAGGGGTGTATTTTTTGAACTTGCTAGGAGGAAGACTTTGTTTATCAAGTCGATCTTCAGCCTTCCTTCTCTTATCATCCCTATGGCGGTCATCTTTCCAGGTAGTATCTTCTGTTCGATCTTTTCTTTTACGTTCTGAGTGTTTGCTACTACCCCCTTCTTCTGGAGCACTTCTTGCACCGAGCAACTCTCCGGAACTCAAGTATTTTTGCGCCCTAGAAAGAAGCTCAGTGTACGTAATTGGGGTCTTTTTGCCTAACGACCACAAGAATTTCTCATCTTTCAGTCCCGCCATCATGGAAGTCAGAGCTATGCCATCACTATAACTTTCTACTTTCAATGCTTCATTGTTGAATCTCACCACGTAGTCACGTAGGCTCTCCCCCCACTTCTGACGAATAGTTAACAGGTGTGTAGCCGGCTTCTTGTGATCTCTTCCCCCAAGGAATTGAGTCACGAAAGACAGAGTGAGATCCTTAAATGAAGAAATGGATCTTGGCTTAAGTTGTCTGTACCACCCCCGCGCAGAGCCTCCTAAGGTGAGGGGGAATGCCCTACACTTGATAGCGTCTCGGACTCCTTGGAGCTCCATCCAGGTCCGGAACGTATCTACATGTTCAACCGGGTCCTTAGAACCATCATAGGTGGGCATGGTTGGCATCTTGAACTTGGCGGGTAAGTCCACCTCCATAATGTCATCGGTGAATGGAGGCTCTGCCTGCTCGAGGAGGTCTTCCAAAGCAAGGGGAGCCTTACCTCGGTACTCCTTTCTTCATGTGACCGAGCTCGTCTTGAAGTTTTTTTAACTCCAGCGCCCAAGGTTGGGTGCTTTCCGTGGTGGACTTCATAATTTCAGTTTGCTCTTTCCTTTTCTGATTCAAAACATCTCGGAGGTCGGATCCTCCCTTTAGTCGAGATTGTCCATGGTAGGAAGGTTCAAGACGGGACGGGGCAGCATGTTGATTGTTCGTCCTCTGCTTCCCCTTCGAGCCACCTCCTCCGTTGGTTCGCGACTCATCTACATACTCCACATGCTCTTTACCTTTGCCGTTACCGGGGTTTGATTCTTGGTGGTCGACCACAAACTTCTGATTGAGTATTTCAAGTACCTTTGAAAGGTCTTGATTCACAACTCGAACTTGTTCCTCCAAGGCATCCACCCTCCTATCAGGAAAGGGTTCAACTCTCTCGGGCTTCGCTTCTTGAACCCCGTCTCTGTCCCCACGAGCTGGGTACCTTTTTGTGCGAGGAATGTTGTTTTCCACCCCTTCATCACCACCACGGTGCTCTGTATGACTTCTCTGACTCATTCTTGATGATAGAGCATGTAATAAAGTATACGTTCCCACAGACGGCGCCAACTGTTGTTGCGTGAAAATGGTACTAAGTGTAACGTGCGGGCGTGCTCCGCGCCAATGCTGCTCTCGCTTCCACGTGTGCAACGAACAATAAATTTGTATTGAGTCGGAGGCGATGATCTGCGTTGGAGGTAACTTGCGTGGGTGTCCTGCTACGTAGGTGGTAACCTACGGAGGTGGTCCGCTATATAGGCGATCACCTGCGCAAATAGAGCTAGTAACACCGGTGTGGTGCCGGCTTAACACCCTCTGATGCTTAAGTTAGAGCAGAGCAGAGCTAGTGATTAGAGAAAATGAGGAATGAAGATGAATTACCTTTTGGCCATTTCTCATCTCCTATTTATAGGAGTGGAAATGGATGATGTCATCAAGCCACGTGTCACACACGGATTGGTCCATGTGTTGGGTCTTGAATGGGTGTAGGTGTGTAGGTAGCTGGTGCGCACCTACACTCCTCTGAGGTAGGGGGTGTATACGCACAGCGTAGCAGCACAGCAGCGGAGCTTCTTACTTGGACACTTAGTCAATATTTCACTAAGATGGGTCCGTGTCTCTACGCACCCCCGAGCTTGTCATTCCATTCTTAATTAGATGGTTGTGCCTCGCGGTCCTTGACACTTGAGACGACGGCGGACTACTCTTGATGGTACATTCTCTTGCAAGTGGTGGAGATCGGGTCCGTTGTGCGTGGCATGCTCAAATAACTAGGCTTACACGCGTAGACCGGAAGAGTTTGATTATTTCACGTGTCTCGTTGTATGCCTGACACGTGGTTGTTTCTCTTATGAAATTACACCCATAACAAAAAACATCTCATCAAATGCATTCATTGCTAATAAGATTGATAAAAAAAATTACTTTCATAATGTTAATATAAAACGATAGAGATAATAAGTTCCACTAGTATATATATTATTTTTTTAAATAATTATTTTAATTTTAATCAAATTCATTCCAAGCTTCAGATGCAATGCACGTGATAATAAAACCAATAGATGACATGAATGAGAGTTTTTAAAAATCTGCTATATTTGCAATTACTTTTTTAAAATGCTATATTTTCTACCCAATGAAATTTCCCAAAAATAAAACCAATAGATGACACATTTTTTTATGAGTAATTTCAAACATAGCAAATGTTTTAAAATATCTCAAAAATGACATTGAGATTTGGTGGATCTTGATAAATGTAATTTATAAAGGTTTTCAAATCTTTTACCATTTATGAAAATACGAAGGTACCGATTTTCTCCTCCAACACATCTTAACTGATATTTGTGAAAAAATAATCCTCCTTAGAAATTTCTCATCAATAAAAAAGATCAAAACTTGACTGCTTAGGTTTATAAGTATAAAAAATGTAACAAGTGGATGCTAAAAGAGAAGATTTTTTTTTTTTCTTTTTTTTTTCACATTGTCACTTTTTTATCCTTTTAAACATCTTTGACCGCTTATTTTTAAATAGCCTATTTTGTTTAATAAAAAATATCAACTTACAAATACCCAACCACCATTCCAAATTTCATAATATTTTTTTCAACTAATTTGATCTACTTATAATTTGAAAATAAGGACATCCACAGGAAGCTTCCGCACCAATTCTTCTTTTTAAAACCTTCACAAGTGTTCATCATGTGCTTGTTTCTAAGACCAAGGCAAAACAAATTCGGGTAAATATAAAATCACTTGTCAAAAAAAAAAAAAAAAAAATTTGCCACGTATTTTCCATGAAAATTTCTATTAGTTAGGACATATTTGGTAACAGTGAATTCTAGTTTCTTGTTTTCAATAGATTAATATATCGAAGTTTTATCTCTTTTGACTTTAAATATAATATACAAAATCCGAAAATGAAAATTTATATAATATTTTTGAATAATTTATTTAAAATTTAATTTTCACATAAAATTTTATTTTATAAAAAAAATCGGAAAAAAGAAAAATTTACCACACCTGTTTTTTTTCCCCAAAAATAGATAGAAATGAAAAATAAGAAACAGAGAAAATTACCAAACCGATCTTATTATGTGAACTATTTGAATTTTTGGATTTTAGCCCATGTCTATCGATATCTCTCACTTCGTATCTCATATCCCAAAAAAAAAAAACAATCTTTCTCTAATGGATATCTGTGTTCCAACTCTCCTTTTCCTCTCTTTTCTCTCTCTTTATCTCTACCTTCGTTTCTTGTCTTTCCCTAATAATAAATCAGCACCCATCCATGGTTTCAAAAATTTTCCTTTCCTCGGATCCTTACCGGTTTTCTTATTAAACCGACACCGTTTCCTTGATTGGACGACGGTCATTCTCCGTCAAACCCCCACCCACTCCGCCGTCTTCAAACGTCCAGGAAAGATTCACGGCGTCATCACGGCGAATCCTTTAAACGTGGAACACATATTGAAAACCAACTTTGAAAACTACCCAAAAGGAGAACGGTTCATTTCTCTATTGGAGGATTTTCTGGGCCGTGGAATCTTCAATTCTGATGGAGAAATCTGGAAGATTCAGAGGAAAACAGCGAGTTATGAATTCAATACAAAATCGCTTCGGAATTTTGTTATGGAGAACGTTGAGGTTGAGATTAATACGAGGCTGATTCCGATTTTGGGAAAAGCTTCTGAAACGGAGCGTTTTCTGGATCTTCAAGACGTTTTGGAGCGTTTTGCGTTTGATAATGTTTGTAAATTGGCTTTCGGTTTTGATCCTGCTTGTCTCGGTGGTGACGGCACCGCCGGTGCCGAGTTCATGCGTGCTTTCGAAGACGCGGCCACGCTCAGCTCCGGCAGGTTCGTCGATTTTACATTTTAAAAGTTTCAATTTTCCCATAAATCTTAAAACTTAATATATAGTTTTGTAATGTCTAATTATTTTTTAAAAAGTTTTATGAATATTGATAACAAGAAGTATTTTTTAAACAAATTAAAAAACGAGTATAGTTTAAATAGTCAAATACATGTTAAAAAAATAAATTAAGAAATTTGAATGTTGGAGTTTCTTTTTCCTCAATATTTCATAAAGAAGAAAAACAAATTAAAAGATTAAATTAAAACAAAGGTTATAGATAAAAAAAAATATTTTATATAATTTATTTATTTATTTATTTTAAATTAAGTTTGTTAAAACCTTTTAAAATATCTGTGTAAATCTTAGTTAGAAAGGATATGGGTACAGTTAGGCTGCGTCTCACCAATATGCTCCACATATGTATAATAATTTTAATAAAAAAAATGAGAGATTTTTCCAACCATGTGGTGGATGCAGCAGATTTTTTCTTATATAAAATAAACTTATTTTTATAAATTTAAAATTATTAATAAAAAATCTATTTTTTAAAAATGGAAACTAAAAAACCAAAATCATTACACCTTTAATTAAAATTAACATTAGAATCATATAATAAGGAAGTTATAGTCAAACAACACTCTTTTTTAACAATTTTTTTTTTATTCTTAAAAATATTTTTTTTCATTAATTCATAAATTATTTTTATTTATTATCTTTAATATTTTCTTTATAGTATTGATTTTAGAATATTATCCGGGGAAGTCTAATACATGATATTTTTTATGGATAGTTTCAAAAATAGTAAATATTTTAATGACATTTTTCAAACTGAGATAAGTGTTGATCTCAGTCCGAGAAATGTCGTATTGTTATTAATTTTTATATTTCTAATTGAGACCTTTTCAATGAAAATTCAAAAGGGTTTTTAAGTTTTATTAGTATTTACAATGTGAATACATTGGAGGGTGAAAGTGCTAATATTGAAAATTCTTACTTACGTGTTCTTAGTATTCTGACTCAAAATGTTTGGATTAAAAGCAGATTTATGTATGCTTTTCCAAGTTTGTGGAAAGTGAAGAGATATTTAAATGTTGGATCAGAGAGAAGACTAAAAGAATCCATAGCCACAGTTCATAAATTTGCAGATAATATTATACGTTCAAGAATGGAAGAGAAAACCCAAAAACAGGATCAAGATTTGCTGTCTCGGTTTATGGGAAACGAACAGAATTCTCCTGAGTTTCTCAGAGATATTATTATAAGCTTCATCCTTGCTGGACGAGACACTACTTCATCTGCTTTAACATGGTTTTTCTGGATCTTATCATCAAGACCGGACGTGGAACATAAAATACTAACCGAACTCGAACTGATTCGGTCTCGACACCAGAAACATATTGGCGATACATACAGCTTCGATGAACTCCGAGACATGCATTACTTACATGCAGCGTTATCCGAAACGTTGCGCCTTTATCCGCCTGTACCGGTGGACACGAAAGCTTGTTTGAACGACGATATTTTACCAGACGGTACGTTTGTAGGAAAGAGTTGGTTTGTAACATACCATTCATATGCAATGGGAAGGATGGAGAGTATATGGGGAAAGAAGTGTGATGAATTTTTACCTGAACGGTGGCTGGAAAATGGAATATATCGGCCAGAAAGCCCGTTTCGGTTTCCGATATTTCATGCCGGGCTGAGAATGTGTCTTGGGAAAGACATGGCTTATATTCAGATGAAGTCTATAGCAGCAGCAGTGATTGAGAGGTTTGAGATTGGAGTGGATGAAAGGGATAAGTTTCCACAGCATTTGTTGTCACTCACTTTGAGAATGAAAAATGGGTTACATGTGAGGCTCAACAAGAGGGAGATGTGAGTTCATATTTTAATTTAATTTATTAATTATCTTCATCATGGTTGTGATTGTTATTGTATTTATCATTTATAATGGGGAAATTTTGTAAGATTTGAATTAAAGTTTAATGGATTTCAGCTAGTATGTGTTTTAGCCACCAAAAAGTACACTATATAAATTAATTTCTCTCTTTGTGATCAATTGAAATTAAAAGGAGAAAAAAAAATCAATTTTACCTCCATATTTTAACAAGTTAAATTCAACATAACCCACATATACCTGTACAAAAAATATATTGAATCAATCGCTTAAATATATATGTAAATAATTGTTATAATATAAAGTGATTATTATATATCACTAAGAAGTAATGATTAACTTATTTTAAAATTACTAAATCAATGATACAAGGGTGCCCCGGTTATTAAAGATAATCTTCAAACGATGGATCGAGTATAAGCCTCGTCAATGGGCCGGAAACAAGTGCGCGGGGCTTGTCGGGCCTCATCACTAAGGTGGACAGGTCTGAACCTTACTTTAGGGTAAGCATAAGTCCAGTCCACATATTTTCAACCTTTTGTAAAATTTACTAAGTCAAGATGGTTAATTACTTTGATGAGTGCCCAACGTTTTTTGTACTCAAATGAAAAATATTCAAGTTATTCTCTATGCAAACCATTTGTGAAGCAAAATTAAATGGTGATTTATTTCGATTGATTGGTTCGTTGGTTTATGAGTTGACAAACCTTCATACACACTGCTCTTATTTGTTGTCATCTCTCTGAACTTTTGATTACCAAATCAGCTTGTGGAGACTTTTCCGTCTATGAAAGAACATTACAACAAGTTATTGAGATCACCTCTCTCAAGGACTCAATCTTTAAGAAAATTAATATTAAAAAAGGGTTTTTTTATTACTCTCTATTTTGTGAAATCTTTTGTGAGATTTATTTAAATTTGAGAGTGTGTTCTTTAATGTGTTAATATTATTCACTTAAAAGTCTATGTATAAAACTAAAATATTTTAAAGGGAGTTCAGATTGTGATATGTTTGTGATAAGGAAAGGATTTCCTTAGATCGAGATCCACACAAGGGGAACTTGTGGATAATCCAATTTAACGATCGTCATCAACAAGGATCAATCAAAGACAAAGAAAATGGAGTTTTTCGTTTGTTCTTGTGTGTTTATTTTAAATTTTTTGTTTGAATGTAGTTGTAGGATCGATATGGCCACCCTAGAGGGGGGGGGGTGAATAGGGTTTTAGTTTAATTTAAAACTTTTTCGATTAATGATTTCCAATTAACAAGTTAATTGGACTTTTCAAACTCAAAATATTTTAGATCAATATTATACTAAAATTATCTTAAACAAAGTAAGCTAATTTTAACAAATATTGGAAATATCAAATCACTCTCAATTTCTAATAACCAACAATGTCTCAATTTAATTCAATCAATGAATATGTCAAACATTAATTAAAATTCAAAAATTAATAGCTAATGATCCCAAATGATTTTCACAATAAATATGAAGCAATTGATATGGTGCAATAAATAAAGAGGATAAGGTTAGAAGGATGACACCAAATTTATAGTGGTTCGGCCCAAAAACTCGGCCTAGTCCACTCCCCGAGCGCCTCTCGAGAATTGTATACCTTTTCCGAGAGGAAGTACAACCCAATCTTTTTACCGGGCACAAGATCAAACCTAATAACCCGTTCTTTTTCCGGGCTCAAGAACAAACCCCCAAGTGTGAATTATAAGTGTTCACACAATTACAAATCTCTCACAAAAGAGTAAATACGAAGGTTTAGATTTTACAACAATGGCTCTCAAAATAGCCTAATAAAATCACTCAAGAATCACCCCAAATAATATAGAAAATTTGCTTGAACACTTGAAATTGAGGCTAAAAATATCTGAAAAATTTCTTGATCATTTTCCACTGATTTTCGGCCATATGTAGAGAAGGAAGATGAAATTATTCGTTGGGCCACGTGGCGTGATCTGGTTGGATGAAGCAATATGATATTTTAAAATATTAATTCCTTCGGTCAACAGGGGCTATCTGGGCAGACTAGCTGTTGAGAGAGCTCTTCAAAAAATCGATCAGCATGTGAGAAAACTAAGGATCAGGACGTTAAGGGAAATACACAAAAGGTACATTTAAGTCACTTCGCTGCATCTGGAAAAAGCAAAAATCAGCATTGGGAAGCTGCTGGACCACGTGTCGCACAAGAAGAGGAGGAAGCTGCTAGCGTGGGACCGGCTTGCGTCAGCGGCAGCAGGTGGCGTGCGGGAGCGCGTTAGGCGTGTTTATTCACGCGCGTACGTGGGCGAACGAGGAGCGTTGGATGGAGAGATCGTGTGGCTGAAATCAATTCTCCCTTTTTTTAATTTCCCGATTATATATTAATTCCATTGACGAAATTGAGCTATTGGATTGCGCTGTTTGCTTCGATCGAACGGTGGGAAACGCTGAAGCCATATATATATATATATATATATAATAATTTCAATTTTTCTTTAATCCATATCTTCCTCAAATTAACTCCGAATTGGACTTTTCAAATTACACCGCGCTCGTTAGTTTCCGTTCTATAAAAAAAAACACTTAAACCACGGAAAATGATTAGTAATAATAATAAGTTTGTTATCATCAAAACATAATTAAGTTAGATTAATTGGCCCAAAAAGCCAACAATCTCCCCCTTTTTGATGATGACAAACATCTCAAATAACAAAGAAATTTAATTGAATATAAGCAAAGATAAGCACAATAAAATATATAAATAAGAGATAATTCAATTAAGTCCAATTGTCATGTTATTCCAAATTCTCCCCCTTTTTGGAATCATTCAAAAAGAATAACCTATTAATAAGCTCATTGTAGTCCAAAAGGTATAATTTTGAGAAACTCCCCCTTTCAAAAAGAATCAAACATCCATATAATGTTTTTAATAAAAAAAATCAAAACATGGAGCCCAAAAAGCATACAATTAAGAGATATCACATCTAATAATTTCAAGGGCAAGCCTATTTTTACAAAAACTTTCTTCATTCAAGGGTTTTGTGAAAATATCGGCTAATTGATCATTAGAGGTAACAAAGTCAAGATTATATCACCATTTTGCACATGTTCTCTAATAAAGTGATGTCTTATATCAATATGCTTGGTTCTAGAATGATGGATAGGATTCTTAGTTAAGTTGATTGCACTAGAATTATCACATAATATAGGCACCTTATCAAATTTCAAACCAAAATCACAAAGAGTTTGTTTCATCCGAAGTATTTGAGAACAACAACTAGCTACCGCCACATATTCCGCTTTGGTTGTGGATAAATCAACCGAATTTTGCTTTTTTTACTAAACCATGATATTAGAGAGCTACCAAGAAATTGACATGTTCCACTAGTGCTTTTCCTATCAAGTAAACTTCCGGCAAAATCCGCATCGGAATATCCATTCAATTTAAATTCAATATCTCTAGGATACCATAAGCCTAATTCAATTGTTCCAAGTAAATATTTAAAGATTCTTTTAACGGCATGCAAATGAGATTCCTTAGGAGAACATTGAAATCTAGCACATAAACATACACTAAACATTATGTCCGGTCTACTAGCGGTTCAATATAGCAAAGTACCGATCATACCTCTATACAACTTGACATCAACACTTTTACCTTTTTCATTCTTGTTAAGTTTAGTGGTTGTACTCATAGGTGTCTTTGCAACTTTTCCTTCATTGAATTTGAACCTTTTGAGTAAATCCCTTGTGTATTTTTCTTGATTGATAAAGATTCCATCCTTGAGTTGTTTGATTTGAAGTCCTAGGAAGAAGCTAAGCACTCCCATCATACTCATCTCAAATTCATTATGCATGCACTTAGAAAACTCATCACACAAAGAGGGATTAGTAGCACCAAAAATTATATCATCCACATAAATTTGAACAAGAAGCATATCATTTCCTTTCTTTTTAATAAACAAGGTAGTGTCAATAATTCCCATTTTGAAATCATTATCAAGCAAAAATTTACGAAGTCTTTCATACCAAGCTCTAGGAGCTTGTTTTAAACCATAAAGAGCCTTTTGTAATTTAAAAACATCATTTGGTTTTTCACTATTTTCAAAACCGGGAGGTTGTTCTACAAATACTTCCTCCATAATAAAACCATTTAAAATGCACTTTTTACATCCATTTGAAACAACTTAAAGTTTTTATAAGAAGCATATGCAAGCAACATTCTAATAGCTTCAAGCCTAGCAACGGGAGCATAAGTCTCATCATAATCAATTCCTTCTTCTTGAGAATACCCTTGGGCAACTAATCTTGCCTTATTTTGAACAACATTTCCATTTTCATCTAGTTTATTTCTAAAGACCCATTTAATACCAATAATAGAGACATCATTAGGCCTAGGGACTAATTCCCAAACTTTATTCCTATCAAATTGATTTAATTCCTCTTGCATGGCTAAAATCCAAAATTCATCATTTTCGGCATCTTTAAAACTTTTAGGTTCAACTTGAGAGACAAAAGCAATATTATTAAAACATTAATAGAAGATCGAGTTCTTACACCTTGTTTAGGATCCCCAAGAATTAAATCTTTGGGATGGTGAGTAGCATACTTCCAATCTTTAAGCATGTAAGATGAAGCACTTTCTTCTTTTAGCTCCTTGATGTTTGCATTTTGCTCAAAAGGGATGATCTCTTTTCCTTTGTCATTTACTTGCAAATTGTCAACTCTCTTTTCAATATCAAAAGTATCAAAATCTTCATTAATAGTAACAACATGAGATTCATCAAAAACAACATGCATAGATTCTTCAATAGTAGAAGCCCTTTTATTAAAGACTCTATATGCTTTACTAGTAGAAGAATATCCAAGAAAAATACCAATATCGGTTTTAGAATCAAATTTACAAATCTTATCTTTATTATTAAGAATGAAACATTTACATCCAAATACTTTAAAGTAACTAATATTTGGAGTGTTGCTATGCCAAAGTTCATAAGGGGTTTTATCTAGAATAGGCCTTATCAAAACTCTATTTAAAACATAACAAGCGGTATTAACGGCTTCGGCCCAAAAATATTTAGGTAAATCATATTCATGCAACATTGACTTAGCCAATTCTTGTAAAGACCGATTTTTTCTTCAACAACATTTTTTGTGGAGTTCTTGGAGAAGAGAAGTTGTAAGAATAACCATTTTCTTCACAAAAATTTTCAAAAGCAATACTATCAAATTCTCCTCTATGATCACTCCTAATTTTTGAAATCAAAAAGCCTTTTTCATTTTGAACTCTTTTTGCAAAACTAATAAACTTTTTCAAAGTTTCATCTTTATGTTTTAACATTAAAGTCCAAGTGAATCTAGAAAAATCATCAACTATTACAAAAGCATAATAACTACCACCAAGACTAGCAATCCTAGAAGGTCCAAACAAATCCATGTGAAGCAACTCCAAAGGTCTTGTAGTTAAGATGTCTTTCTTCGATTTGAAAGAAGGCTTGGTTTGTTTGCCTATTTGACAAGCATCACAAACTTTATCTTTTTCAAATTTAAGATTTGGAAGACCTCTTACTAGAGACTTTTTAGAGATATTTGAAATTAAATGCATACTAGCATGATCTAGCCTTCTATGCCATAACTAAGAATCATCATGCAAAGCGGAAAGACATTTATCATTCAAAGAACAATTATCTAAATCAATAGTGTAAACATTTTCTTCTCTACTTCCTACAAATAAGACTTTCTTATCCAGAGCATATTCTACAATACAATAGTCTTTATTAAAAATAACTTGAAAACCTTTATCACAAAATTGACTAATACTAAGCAAATCATGTTTTAAACCATCAACTAAAAGAACATTTTGAATCATAGAAGTGGAATTCTGACCAATACTACCCTTGCCAATTATTTTACCTTTCCTATTATCACCAAGTGACTAGCCCGCCATCCTTGTTGAAAAGAGTGAAGAACTTGGATTCATCACCGGTCATATGACGAGAGCACCCACTATCCAAGTACCATTTGTTTTTCTTCAAAGCTTTGAAAGAAACCTACAGGAAGAGAGTTTCAAGTTTGATCCTTTAGTACCCATACTCTTTTGGGTCCATGTGGGTTAGTAGCATTTGCAAGTTTAGGAATCCATTTTCTTGTTTTTCCAATTTCACGCATATTCATTTTTGGCATAAAACAAGAATAAGATTTATGTCCTAATTTTTCACATTTGAAACAAGTAACATTTGTCATAAATCTCTCTTTCACATAAAAGTGATGAACATTCTTTTTAATAAAAAAGTTCCTTTTTGGAGCATTCAAAGATCTAGATTTATGAATAAAGTTTCTATTTCCATGCATTATTCAATTTATGACATTTAGGTCTTGTCGCTACATAAACGCGACGCGGAAAGAAAAGGGAGTCACCACTAATCACTGGTTTTCAAATTGGGTGTGATTAGTCACCTAGTCATTAACTAAGGATGGTCTACTAACTATTAAAAATGAGTTCGGGAGTTCATTCACACATAGGGAAGGTATTAGTACCCTATTATGTTCGTTTAAAAACGATTGTTGTTTTTATTTTATTTTATTTGGTGTATTATTGAAGAAAGCCTTTATCTATAAAACAAAAATTATTTTTTGGTTTTTTTAAATGTCCCATCTTTTATTAATCAATACTTTAGTAATAAGGCATGATTAAATAAGTATGAGTGGCGTAAAGCCATTAGAAAAATATTGTCGGGAATTTTAATTCAGTATTCCGAGAAAAATTCCTTACCTCAAGAATATTTAGCAGCATGGTATTCCAACACCCCATATTCCGTCGTCGAAGTTTTTGAAAGTGATTTGTTTGTTGTTTAAGTTTTAAATATGATATTTTTGTTAATTATATTTTTTATCTTTGTTATAAAAATTATTTAGCTCAATATTAGGTTTAGGGTAGGTTTCACTTTTGTCCTCTAGGTTTTAAAATAGGAAAATTTTATTTGACAAAAATTTTATTTATGGTATAAATGGACAATTATTATCCTTATAAATTTCAATTTTTATTTAAGGTTTATATTATTAATCTTTTGTTTTTTTTTTTGGAAAGTTTGTAGATTTATACCTTAGTAAATTCTAATTAATATTTAAAATTTCATTGTTAATAATTTGATTTCGAAAATTAGTATACTAATTAATTCCAATTTCTATATTTAAATCGTTAATTTTTATGCTTTGGAAAATTAGTATCCTAATTAATTCCATTTTTTATATTCAAAAATTTGGTAATTTAATCAAATTATGTTTTTTAGGAAGTTGGAAAATTAGTATCCTAATAAATTCAAACTTCTTTATTTTTTTGAAAATCCAATATACATCAATATAATATTAACAAATCAATTCAAGATTTACCTTAATTTGAAGACAATAAATAGAAAACATAAAATATGACAATCAAATTCACAAATATGGCAAACAAATAAAATTACCATAATTATCCCAAATATAACACCTCAACTTTAGAAATTCATAACTTTATAACAAAAATGTATTTTTACTCGATTCTTTCTTCTATATATTATAGGTTCATCCAAGATTAACTTCTAATATCAAAAAATACACACACTTTGTAAGAACAAAAAAATCAGATTTTCATGTAAAAAAGTTTCAGCCACGGTTTTGCTACATAAATTTCTGCAGAATTTACACCAACTTTAAAAAAAATCATATCTTTTTTAATACTTATCGAAACGGGGTGATTCTTGTTTCTAAATCTTTATTTAAGAGTCTAGTTTCATAAAAAAAATAACCATAAATATTTATTTTCAAAGAATCAGAACTGAAAAATCACGTAATGACAAGGTGTGTAAAATTCCCGAAACTGTGAATCGATTTGAACATTAAATTTGAAAAAATCATAACCTTTTAACAAGAAATCCAAATGAGTTGATTCCTTTTTCTATGGGTTCATATTTAAGTCTATTTGCAAATAAAAATTTCAAAAAAAATATAAATCATTTTAAAAAAATCACGAAATCAAATAAAACAAAACAGCAATATATGAATGCCTACATTTTTAATGGAAAAGGATTTTACCTTGGTTCGATAGAACCTTACAAATGTGTAGCCCCGAGTTCCAACGAGTGATCAAGAAGATGATGAGGAGAGTAAAAATGATGAAGGGAGGCAGGCTCTTGTGAATGATTTTGTGTTTTTAGAAAGCAAGAGGAGAAAGGTTATGGTCTGGAAAAAGGAGAGATGTAGAGAAAATTTCAAGGTTTTTGCTCTTGTGAATATTGTGTGTCCTTTAGGGTTGTAGGAGGGTTCTTTTTATAGCCAAATGAAAAAATTAAACTAGGAAAATAATAAATGAGAATAAAATAAAATCAATTTTTAATTCACCCCAAAATCATGCAGAAAATTGATTTTATTTTATTTGACAACTCATAAAAAATAATTTCATAATCATCTTTTCCATGTTTAAATTGATTCTTATTTAAAAATTATTTTCCAAATCTTTTTAAATTAAATTTCAATTCAAATCAATTTTAATCATGCTAATTTAAATTTTTATTTTCAAATCCAAATTAAACAAATCATGTCAAAGAAAACACAACATTTCAAACAAAAGTTTTTTTTTTTTAAATTTATAAAAAATATTAATTTTAAATATTACCCGACGAAATGGGTGTCTACAGTTTGCCCCCGTTTTTTCATCTTGTATAATTACAAGGTGGACAAACGCGTAGACCTGATTTCGTTCGATATTATTTAAAATTAGAAAAAAGTTAAAGGGAAGAACTTTGATCTATATCGGCACTCCACCCTCAATATGATCAGGAACATATATAAAAAAGATAGATATCAGCACTTACCCTCAATATGAACAGGAGCAGGAAATAAAAATGATACATACTGGCACTTCTCCCTCGACATGAACAGGAGAAGGAAATAAAAATGATACATATCGACACTTCACCGTTGATACGATCAGAGACAGAAAATAAAAATGATGCATATCGGCACTTCACCCTCGATACGATCAGGGACAGGAAATAAAAATGATACATATCGACACTTCACCCTCGATACGATCAGAGACAGAAAATAAAAATGATACATATCGGCACTTCACCCTCGATATGATCAGAACAGAAAATAAAATGATACATATCGGCCTTTCACCCTCGATATGATCAGGAGCAGAAAATAAAATGATACATATCGGCACTTCACCCTCGATATTATCAGAACAGAAAATAAAATGATACATATCGACAGTTCACCCTCGATATGATCAAAACAGAAAATAAAAATGATACATATCGGCACTTCACCTTCGATATGATCAGGACCGGAAAATAAAATGATACATATCGGCACCTCACCCTCGATATGATCAGGACCGGAAAATAAAATGATACATATCGGCACCTCACCCTCGATATGATCAGGTGCGGAAAATAAAATGATACATATCGGCACCTCACCCTCGATATGATCAGGTGCGGAAAATAAAATGATACATATCGACACTTCACCCTCGATAGGATCAGAACAGAAAATAAAACGATGCAATATCGGCACTTCACCCTCAATACAATCAGGAACAGGAAATAAAAATGATACATATCGGCACTTACCCTCGATACGATCAGAGACAGAAAATAAAAATGATACATATCGACACTTCACCTTCGATATGACCAGGAACAAAAATAAAATTTATGCAATATTGGCACTTCACCCTCGATACGATCAGGAACAGGAAATAAAAATGATGCATATTGGCACTTCACCCTCAATATGATTAAAAAGAAAAAATGGATTCTTGACTTGAGTAAATAATTGTGGTTTTGAAATTTGAAACAGTCGGGTGTAAACAAGAACTGTTTAAGATGTATGTAAAGTCTAGCGACCCATGGTAAACTAGCGTCATTCAGGTTGGAGGCCAAGGATAAACAAGCACCGTCCAAAAATAATGTAATGAATGGAGACTAGAGGTAAACAAGCTTCGTCAAATTTAGAATCCAAATATTCAACCAGTTTTATCAAAGTGCAAATTAAAACTTGAAAAGAAAATTACTTTCTAACGAAAATGTTTTTCTCTTTTAATCAAAAACTTATTTTTTTTATCTCTTTTTTCAAGATCAAAATCTTTCAAAATTTGCCCCAGTATTGTAAATTTTGAAAATAAGTGGACACAAAGTAGCCCAAGGTGAAAACAAAATTCACTTTTTCCCAAGTATGTATGATTTAATAAAATCAATGTGATTGTGACAAGTGATTTGATGCTCTGAAACATTATAGCCAACTTCAAGTTGATGCTAGATGATACAAAAATGCATGCTACTGATTTACTAGTCTCATGAACATGTGTTAGCCATGAGAAAATGTTTTAATCTCATAATATACTAAATGGGAATGAACTCTGATATGATGATTGTACCATGTATGGAGATTTTTATGAATGCAAGGAATGTGATGAATGTTAATGCCCAACTTTGCATGTGAGAATGCGATAAATGGAGAAAAAATCATGACTTATGTGTAAAATGCATATTGACGATGCAATTATTATCTAAGTGTCATGCAAATGCCTACAACAATTTTTCTGTTTTTTTTAACTATTCAAGCAAAATTTATACGATTAAACTATGTTCATGAATGAAATGTAGATGCATGAACCATTTCTAGAGAGGAGGTCCTATGATGCACGATGCAAACATGTGAAATGTTGCTTATATCAAATATGAAGAGTGTACCCTTCCTAGAGATGAAGTTCTACGCTTATGATGGAAACATGTAAAATGTTGCATATGAAGTGTGATTCTTTTTGGTTATGAAGTGCGATTCTTTTTGGTTATGGAAAGCATGTGCTCAAACATAAGATTTTTATCAATCGTAATGTCGATGCCTTAACTAAGAAAAAATATGCATGATCATTTTTTTTTATCAAAATAACCCATTCGATTCAACCTTAAATTCACCAACGAACTGTTAGGTGAGATGAAAGCATAACAAACAAAGTTTCTTCATTGTCCGAGGGAAGAAATTCATTTTTTTCAATTTTTTTCCTTTTTTTTTCCTTTTCTTTTTCATTTTTTTGGGAGTGAATGTCACCATAATGACGAATAACTCTCTTATTCAACAATTGATTTTAATGCCTGAAAAATTGATCGAAACTAAAACAAGTCATGAAGGTAATCTGGTGGGTCATTTAAAAATAACTCCTATGTTTAGAAACAACTTGTAAAAGTAACTCAAAGTATTATTTCATTTATTCAAACATTTTTTATCTCAAATTTACAACAAACAAGCATAATGATGATGATGAAAACAAATGAGTAGATGACTCAATGCATTAAAGTTTTGGGAATACGACTTTGAAATGGAAGGATTCATGACGGATGATAAGTCATATGAGTATGAGAATTGGATGATACTTTGAAATTTCATGTTTAATCAAATAGAAACATGATTAACATGGGAAATGGATCTAAAAAATCTCAAGGTGTGTATGAAGAAAGTAATACAAAAAGTGTTAATGAAAAATGGTCAAAGTGGACAATTCTTCAGACAACTCTTGTAAGGATCGAAGACACATGACTTCCCATGATTATTCTTTTCTTGCATTGCACTCGACTCTTCGGGTCTAATAATCAATGACTGATACGATATATACTCATTCTCACATAGGTTGTTGCTTATCATTCAGAGCTCTCTCAGCCTTTGAGCATATTGTCTAAGTTATTTCAAATTGAAACTCTGAAAATGCCTGAGTGTTGGTCATATCTAACATTATCAAAAGAACATAAGTTATATGACTTGGACCTTGCTTTCTCAATCTCTGTTTTTTTCTTTTTTTCTATGACATTCTGATTTCTTCTTTCTTTTCTTTTTTTTCACCTCTTTTTTTTCCTTCTATTTTCACATTCTTCTTTTTTCTTTTTTTTTTCTTGCAAGTGACTACATTTAACACCTCAAAGTCAAAGTCACAATATGAACAATGCTAATTTTGTTAAGGAATCCAACAAATATGTAACAAAACCCAAGGTAGATATATTCTTCTTCCCAGGACCTATCAAAACTTATTAATCATTTTACAAATCATGTGATACAGCAAAGATAAAATAAGTACTAGGAAGTCAAATCCTTTAGTCCTTGATGAAATCTTCAAAACAACCAACTTGGACCTTTAATAAAACTTGCTAATATTTCTCTTCTTAAATCTCCTTGTATTGATTTCCACAAAAAAAAAAAAAACAACCATGCTTCATCATCCTCTCACATTTTTTTGTAGCTGCTTCTAGCAATGCAGAAAAAGTTTCCTCATAAATTGTCAATATATTTAATCCTTACATTCATTGTTTTGAGAATTGATCCACTATAGTTTAGGTCAGAGAAAAGGCTGAGTTAAAGAAATGGTTTCAATGAGCATGGCCATATAGAAATTTTGAATAAGTAACAATGAAATGCAAGAGACATGCATGCTATCACAAATTCGAGATGTAAAAATATTTGACTCAATGTTTTAACACTATTTCATTACTTCTAAAAACTCCTCTTCACATATGAGTTTAGGCTCTAAAGGGTTGAACACATGGCATGACATATATGGGTATGGTGAAGAAGAGAAAAATGGTCAATTGCCCTAGTGTTTGGCTAACCGTGGTGGGTCGATATAAAATTGGTTCGATTAATAACTCGAGTCTTTATGAAATTGGTCAAGATGGATAATACAAACATGGCCAATTACCTCAGTGTAGTATTGCGAGGTGGGTCAAGCAAGAGTTTGGTTTGACTGTAGCCCAAGTTTGGATGGCTAGTAGCAAAAAGCTGAACTATATGGGTAAGGAGGGAAATAATCAACTGTCCCAGTAAAATGACAAGAATGAATTGATGAGAGATTGCTCATGTAATAACTCGGGCATGTATGGCTAGCAAAATGGTGTTGGGCTTGAAAAATGGTTGGGTCGTGAATCGGTAGTATAAAGACATACCGCAACGAAGGTTAAGGAGAAATGATGGTTATTATCAAAGCATACGGAGGCTTGATGATGATCTACGATTAAAAATAATAAGCCCAAAGTTATTTGAGGGTCCATGGTGACATTCACTTTTTCATTTCATTTTTTTTCATCTTTTTTTTTTCTTCATTTTTTTTCACATTTTTTTTCACTTCTTTCCACATAAATGAATCCTCTTTCTTTCATTATGATTTCAAATTTCATGATAGCTCATTAACGAAGATGAAGCTAAATCAATTGGACTATTTTGACAATTATTTTTCAAATATTGATTCATAATCTAAGAAAATGCAATGCATGATTCAGATGAAATGACAAAACTTTTTTTTTATTGATTTCTTTTTTTTTTAAAAATGCATGAGAAATAAAATCCTTTATTTTATTTTTTCTTAAATGCAATGCACATGTGTGATGTGTTTGGATCTAATATGCATGAATTAGTAAAGTTGATAAATATGTACAAATTTATTATGCATGAAATGATTAAAATCTTATGTATTTTTTTTTTTGTGAATGCATAATGAATATTTATAGTATAAATGCTGAGAAATAAATCCTAATTCAGAGTCATCGTTTTGTTTCTGGAAAAAAAAAATATGAGAAGGAAATACTCCAATGAAAGATGCATAAATGAAAACAATGATGTGTATTTCATGTTCAAAATGCATGGAAGAATGAACAATTTTTTTTAGCTTTCTTTGCATATTTTAGAAGGATGAATGTAAGGAACAAGATGATTTTTCTTTTTTATTTTATTAATCAAATGGCTTATGCTTTTTTTTAGAAAATGAACTCGAAAAATGAACACTGTAGATACCATATTTTGCCCGGCTCAATTTTATTATTATTATTATTATTATCTTTTTATTTATTTATGTTGGATTTAAAAAAGAAATTGATTTTTTTCTCTCTCTTATTTTTCTTACTTTAACCTGTGATTGTTTGTTTTTTTTAAAAAATGTATTGTTTTAAAAATAGTGTTATTATTATTACTATTTTCATTATTATTATAAAGTCAAGTTTTTATTTAATTTTTAAAGAATGGTTTTGGACGTATATGTCAAGTAGAATTATTTAGGATTTTTATTTTTTTTTATTTTTGATTTGATTAAGAATCTTTTTAGAAGGAAACAATTTGAAAGCCTAATTTTTTGTGTAAATTGGATGAATTTTAGGCTGATAAAAATTACATGATTGAAATAATTTTGGAAAGAAAAAGGCTGATTGGGAGGAACTTGATTTTTATTTTGAATTCTTTTCTAATTAGCCCAAACTTGAGCCAATTATTAATGTGTAGAGTTGGCCCTAAATTTGATTTCAAAAACTCTATAAAAAGAACCTCATAACCGGATCACCCTCAGACATCACCTAACGAAAAAAAATTAGGTCGAGAGACACCATAGACATCAATTCCCTGACCTTACGTTCGGATACTAAAAAAGGGGGGCCTACGCCGTCAACTCCCTGACTCCACTTGTTGATCCATATCCTCCATTCATCCACTATTTGAATCCCAATACTCAAGATATTGTAAGATAGTTTCAATTATTTTATATTAAAATGATTTTATCTGCATATATGAATATATGTTCAAAGCATCTTCTACGTGGAGTATTTAGGATTTTGCAAAGTTTTTGTTTGCTCTGTTTAGAAATATTATTTTAATCCATGAAGATTTTCAACCATGAGTCAAAGTATATCTTTAAACATTATGACATATAAAAAAAATATTAAAATAATTGTTTGTCTTTACTTTCTGTATGTATTTAAAAAAATTCTATTAGAAACTTGGGTATCTAGGTTCTAGAACAATGATCAAAATACTTTTTATTCAATACCTATTAAAATCTTGATATAGGTTTCATCTTTCGTTTATGTACATATATATATATATATATATATATATATATATATATATATATATGTAACGACCTGATACCGTAAAATCCTTTAAATTCAAATGCACAGCGGAAGACTCGACTTTTAAAGAAAAACGGCGTGGGTTCGTTTAAAAATCGAATAGCCAAAACCTGTTTTACAACCCAAATTCCAGAAAAAGCTATAAATCGGGAATGCGCATTCCAACAGATATTTAAATCATAAAACATCGAAAATACTTTATACAAACACCCTTCGCGGGCTCAAAAAGATACAAATATGTAAAAAGTATATGATGTACAAGCATTTTTACGAATGTTTAACCAAAAGAGTTTTAACATTGTCCTTGCACCATCTCGTCAAGTCACGTGACTCCACCTCCTCTACCACGCTTCTTGGCACGGGGTTTACCTGAAAATATTGTGGTGTAGCACCATTAGAAAACAATGCTAGTGAGAGTAAAATGAAAGCAAGTAATCCTATGAACAAAATCTCATAACCGAAATCGTGTCCAAAGGCCTATAATGCTCAATACTACCCACATCCACACTTTCCAATTTCCATACAATCATACGATAGTCATATACTACCCGTAATCGTCATTCAATACCATGAGATAGAAATAAAGACTTAAAGTAAAGTAACATTCACTACTAAGTCTTACTACACAATTCTAAAGAATATGTAAAGGTAACATTAACTATCTTTATTACCAAACAAGTTTCATCGTATCGCGCTATTGTATGGATCGAAATCAACATACCACGTACGGTCATACCATATCTCAAATCATCGGATATCAGGACTTTCACCATATCGGATATCAGGACTTTCACCATATAACAAATCATCGCACTATGATACGTAGGGATCTAAATCAACATACTATCATGTGCCGTATCACAAACCATAGTACCATAGTACCGTATGGATCCGAATCAACATACTACTATGTACTATTTACACCCTCGCAACATGATACGTATGGACCGAAGTCAACATACTACCATGAGCCATATCACAAATCATAGTACCATGGTACGTGCGGATCCGAATCCACGTACTACCATGTACCATTCACAAACTCTCGCAACATGATACGTATGGACCGAAGTCAACATAATACCATGAGCCATATCACAAACCATCGTGACTCTCATCACATTGGATATCAGGAATTTCACCATATAGATATCAGGAATTTCACCATATAGGTATCAGGAATTTCACCATATAGATATCAGGAATTTCACCATATAGGTATCAGGAATTTCACCATATAGGTATCAGGAATTTCACCATATAGATATCAGGAATTTCACCATATAGATATCAGGAATTTCACCATATAGGTATCAGGAATTTCACCATATAGGTATCAGGAATTTCACCATATAGATATCAGGAATTTCACCATATAGATATCACGAATTTCACCATATAGGTATCAGGAATTTCACCATATAGGTATCAGGAATTTCACCATATAACAAATCATCGCACCATGATACGTATGGAGCGTATCACATACTATCATGTGCCGTATCACATAACCTCGCATCATGATACCGTATGGAGCGTATCACATACTATCATGTGCCACTATCTCCACAAATCATCGCACCATGATACGTATGGATCGATATCAACATACTATCATGTGCCGAATCAATGTGCCACTGTCTCCACAAATCATCGCACACCATGATACGTATGGATCGATATCAACATACTATCATGTGCCGAATCAATGTGCCACTGTCTCCACAAATCATCGCACACCATGATACGTATGGATCGATATCAACATACTATCATGTGCCGAATCAATGTGCCACTGTCTCCACATACCATCGCACACCATGATACGTATGGATCGATATCAACATACTATCATGTGCCGAATCAATGTGCTTAAGGTCTCCAATAAGTTAGATAATCTCCAAGGAATTCTACTAAGTTAATTAGAAACCTAACTAACTAGATTACACGAGTTATCACTCAAGTGCATCTTCTAATTACTTTACTTCCAAATCCATCAAAGTAACTTCCATTCCACTTTCATCTAACATCTCCAAATCACATTACCATACTTCCAAACCTCTCCGATGTTCTCTAATCATCGAACTAACCATAAATCCAAACTTTCCACACACACTTCCGAATCAAAGTCTCCAACCAAACCTTAATCCTAAGAAGTTATCTCCCTCTTAACATCGATAAACAATTACATAACGAAACTAAATTCATAAAACCACTAACTTTCACATTAAACTCACCTTAGCTTGAAGACAAGCTCCGAATAATCCGAGGTTGTAAATTCACGATCAATTCACAAACCTACAAACGAATTATTCCTAAAGAACATTAATTAACCGGAAAATAAACAAACAACATCTAAACACATAAAACCACGAAAATCCCGGATTCTACCCTTATGGAGCTCTCGGCCAAGCTAGGGAAAAAGGGGTTCGGGTTTGGTTTTCCGGCTTTTATGCATTTTAGAGGTGTTTTGGGTTGGTTTTGAATACTTTGGAGGTTTGCAAAAACAATGGGTAACCAAAAATTAAGGTTTTGCATAATAATCCATTTTCGAAAAATTAACTAAAAAGCAAAAACACAAAGAACCTAACATCCTAAACAAAGCCCAAAGAGGGAAAATCACAAGGGACGGGTTTCCGGCTCAAACTCGGTTTAGGGTTTAGGGAAAGTTTCTAAAATTGACCAAAAAGACTTCCCCGAATGAAACTTTCAAGCTTCGGTGAACGAATTCGAAGATTACAACTCAAAACCTCCATTAAAACACTATTCACAACAAATTTTAGAAACTTTGTCATACCTTAAGGCCTCGAGAAAACGAGCAAAAACCTCGATTGTTAGGATGGGTAGAAAGGTATCGGCGAGAGCTTTCCAACGCATCCGAAATCACGCAAAACGGACGAGAAACGATGCCGGGGCGACAAAATCTTTCTCTCCTCTTTTTTTCTCTCTAACCTACGGGTTTGGGAAAGAAAATGAGAAGAAAATTTCATATTTTGTCTAATTTTGGCTTATTTAAAGAGAAGGAGGAATAGTGTTTAGATATTTAACAATTTGGGAAAATGACGCCTACGTCCCTCTTTTGTTTTAACTTTAAAAACGAAACCCGAAGCTCTTAAATAAATCTAAAGGTGATTAATAATTATTAATTGGTCCATTAATAATTATTAATGTCACCAAAAAAAATTTTAATTATTAAAACGATTAAAAACAATTTCGGACATAAATAACTATTAAAATTGAAATTTCTAAAATTAAACTAATCTTAAAAGCTTTATTTTAAAAATAAATAAATAAATAAAATAAATAAATAAATAAATAAAAAAAAAAAAAAAAATTACCCCCAAAAGTAACGGGACGTTACAATATATATATATATATATATATATAATTTCATGTTTATCACTTTCTGGACCTCAAAACTTGCTTGCTTTATTTATCTCACTTTTATATATACATAATTGAGATTCTGTAATCTCATGAACCTATCATATTTTTATTTAAGATATGTACATTTGTATAATTTAAAATGCTAGGCTATGGTTTAAAGTTCAATTTTTAATTAGTAAATTATTTGTACAAAAATTAATTATAAACCTTTTACTGTCATGAATGTATACAAATATTTATAAGAGCTCACTTTTTATTTTATAACCTTTTTTTATCATTATGATTTCTTGTTCTTTTGTTAAAAATTAAATATTAATTAGCGTAAAATATCGTTTTTGTTAGGATCTCGATAAGTGCGTGGAAATCATCACGTTTGTGAAGACTGCGTAATGCGCTTATCGGGGTTCTCATATAAGTCTTAAAAACCCTAAAAATATAAAATAGGGAAATTCTAAAAAAATAAACAACGTTATATATATTATTTCAAAAATAAAAGGGAAAGTATTTTAAATGAATTTAAATGTTATTTCAAAAATAAAGGGAGAGTATTTTAAATAAATTTAAATATTGTTTAAAAAATAAAAGACAAAGGATTTTAAATAAATTTTTAACACTATTACAAAAAATAAAAGAAGAACGCTTTAAGTAAGAATAAATATTATTTCAAAGATAAGAATATTTTAAATAAGTTTAAATACTATTTCAAAAATAAAAAAATATATTTACATAAGCTTAAATATTATTTTAAAAAAATAAAACTCAAGGAAAGTATTTTAAATTAAAAAATATTTTAAAATATAAATACAATTTCTATGATAGATTTTGAGAAGTAAAAAACTCAATTTCTTAAGGTGAAATTTTATAAATTTCAATATTGTTCAATTAACGGCCATAACCCCGCTCGTTTCAATCTTTATTGCTTACTTCATTTTTGAAGTTGAGAAATTATTAAATGAGACATTTGTTTTATAAATTAAAACTTATTTATACTTACCTAAATTAAGGACCATCATTTTAAATAAGATAATATAAGATAAAAATATGGTAATCATTTTAAATGAGTGTTGTAGGGTGCTAACACCTTCCCTACACACAAACGACTCCTGAACCCTACCTATTTTTTGTAGACCATTCTATTTTTAATTAATTTGGTGATCAATCACACCTAAATATGGTTGATGGCGACTTCCACATCATTTTTGTATGAGCGAGTTAATATTAAGGGTGTCGGCCGCTCCGCGTCGTGATCATGTTGTGACAGACACTATTTTTTTTAAAGATATTTTAAAAAAATAAACAAACATAACCACACAAACAAACATCAAAGTAAAATAACATATAACATATGAGGATGATGTGTGGCATTAAAGTCTATCTAAAAAGTTTGAAAGGCCCCCAAGATTTCTTTGTCATGATAGGTTTATTTATTTATTTATTTATTAGTATTCTGATAAAATTAAATCAATCATAACAAAGTAGCCCTTCCAGTATTCTGGTCAGGTTGACTTGGGCGGGAAGTTTCGTGGGCCTGCACGGGAGTAAACTCCACGAAGGCAACACTACCATCCCAAACTATTTCTTAAGGGTGAAGCCGGGGTAGACGACTGTGAAAGTGTGTGCAATCATGCAATACATCAGTTATAAACAAAACAAGTAAGGCTCAAATAATAGTACACAAAAATAAGCTTAAAAACAACAAGACTCTCAAAGTGTCCCCAGCAGAGTCGCCATGTTGTCGCTACGTAAACGCGATGCGGAAAGAAAATGGGAGTCGCCACTAATCATTGGTTTTCAAATTGGGTGTGATTAGTCACATAGTCATTAACTAAGGATGGTCTACTAACTATTGAAAATGGGTTCTGGAGTTCATTCACACATAGGGAAAGTATTAGCTATCAGAGACATTTAAGGAGATTTATTTAGTTGTAAATATATTAGAATCAATCTTGTCATGTACAGCTCATATCAGCACATCACACCATATTTGTATCCTTAATTCTTACCTTTCATTTATCACTGTACTCTATTTAATCATTTTCCTTCAATGAGAACTGTATCAGTTGTTCTTCATTATATGGTATCAGAGCGACCAATTCCATAAACCCTAAACCAATTTTATCTCCCATGGCTATCGATCCAAGAGTTCCAACAATACCTCCCATAACCTCTATTGCCCAAAACTCTCCCTTGCAACCGATCAATATTTCCCAACTCAATATCGTGAAACTTTCCTCCACCAACTATCTTGCATGGAAGCTTCAAATGGAGGCAATTCTTGTAGGATACGATCTGTACAAATTTGTGGATGGCTCTCATCCTTGTCCTGACAAAACAATATCTCTCAACAAGATACACACCCAACCCCGAATACTTGCCATGGATTCGTCAAGACAAACTTTTGTTCGGAGCCCTTGTTGGATCTCTCTCCTCCTCCCTAATACGCTTATCCAACGTGCCACAACGTCCCATGAAGCCTGGATGACCCTTGCAAACACCTATGCTCGTCCCACCCGAGGCCATATCAAGCAACTAAAAGATCAAATCAAGTGACTCGTCAAAGGATCGATGTCTATTTCTAAATATATGCAATTTATTAAGTGTAGATCTGATGAACTTGCAACGCTTGGAAAACCAATGGATCATGAAGACTTGATTGAAAAGGTACTTCACGGACTTGATGATGACTATAAAGCTATCATTGACACCATTGACGGTCGTGAAACACCAATATCATTTGATGAACTCCATGAAAAGCTCATTAATCGGGAATTCACCCTCAAGCAACATCAACCACCGCTTCTCTCTACCCCTGTCACTGCCCATGCTGCATTTGCTCGCAATAACGGTGGGTCTAGGTTCTCAAAATTCATGGGGACAAAACCAACAAAACTCATTTACACAACAGTCCAACACCACCAATAATGGCTCCACACAACGCCGCCAAGCACGGCCATATCTTGGTAAATGTCAAGGCTGCCGAGTTCAAGGACACACAATGGCTAATTGTCCTCTTTTCCAACTCATTCCGGCCACCAATTCACAACCAATGCAGTCTACCTCTACTGTCTAAACCCGAAACACACAGTGGTATTCTAAAGCAAATGTTGCCACTGCAGCAACCAATGACAATCCTTCCTGGCTACTAGACTCCGGTGCTTCACATCACGTCATAGCTGATTTGGATAATCTATCTCTCCATGCTCCGTATAATGGATCAGACGACATTGTCATTGGTGATGGTACTGGGTTACATATATCTCACACCGGTTCTATCTCTTTACAAACCCCTTCCCACCCCTTCAAATTAAATGATGTTTTATGTGTTCCATCTATGAAAAGAAATTTAATTTATATATCTAAATTTTGTAACACTAACAAAACTTCCATTGAATTCTTACCCACTTCTTTTCTTGTGAAGGATTTACTTACAGGGGAAACATTGCTACAAGGACAAACTAAAGATGGTGTGTACGAATGGCCGACTCCTTTCCCTCTCCCTGCCCGGACAATCGCCCTTTCCAGTGTCAAAGCTTCTCCTACAGATTGGCACCATCGCCTAGGCCATCTGTCAGAAACCATCCTCCGACATCTCACCTCTAAATCCTTTTTACCATTGTCTTCTTCTATTCCAAAGAACTTTGCTTGTAACGATTGTCATTGCAATAAAAGTCACAAGTTACCATTTTATCATTCAAGCATTGTTTCCAATACTCCTTTACAAGTTATTTTCTCCGATGTTTGGACATCACCTCTTCACTCTATAGATAATTTTAAGTATTATGTTTTGTTTGTTGACCACTACACACACTACATATGGCTATACCCAATTATTCGCAAATCTGACCTTTCATCCATATTTCCCAAATTTCAAGCTTTAGTTGAAAACCACTTTCAGACCAAAATCATCACTTTATACACTGACAATGGAGGGGAATACATTGGCCTCAAATCCCACCTATCCAATTCAGGTATAACACATCTCACCACACCACCCCATACACCGGAACATAATGGTTTCTCTGAACGTCGTCCCGTCACATAGTTGAAACCGGCCTCGCCCTCTTATCACGATCATCCCTACCCCTCACTTTTTGGTCACATGCCTCTCTCACTGCAACTTATCTCATCAATCGCATGCCTACACATATTGGCCATGCAATCTCCATATCAAAAGTTGTTTCACATGGATCCAAATTACCAAAAACTTAGGATTTTTGGCTGCCTCTGTTATCCATGGCTTCGTCCATATTCCTCTCATAAACTAGCACCCCGCTCCATACCTTGCGTGTTTCTTGGTTATTCTCTCACCCAAAGTGCCTATCTATGCTACGAACCCGTCTCCAAACGCACATACATCTCGTGCCATGTTCGTTTTGTTGAAAATCAATTTCCAATGTCCAACTTCCAACCTCAATCCGCTTGCCTCAATACAAGCACACGATGTACATGGCTATCTCTCCCCGTTCTTCAGTCGTCTTCTCACACACCATCTTCAAGTTCGTCTAGTAGCTATCCCATATAAGGTAATCCCTCAAACTCATCTCATGATTTATTGTGTTCCATTATACCAAATCAACCCACCTCATTAATCCCCTCACACCAAATACCAACCAGTACTATTAACCACCTATCTCCCCTCCCATCCCCCAACACAGAAGCACTACCACATTGTCCACTTTCTTCTCCAAATCAATATACGATCTCCTCAGACACACAACCTATTGCCATCACCACAACCAACCCACCACTCCCAACCTCCACCATAGTTACCCGGTCCAGAAACAACATTTCCAAACCTATTATCAAACTCAATCTCTCTACCATTCTTGCCCAAGAGATAGAACCCACAAGTATGACCCAGGCTATTAAAAATGATAAATGGCGCAAGGCCATGGCTGTCGAATTTAATGCCTTAATTCAAAATGGAACATGGGAGTTGGTACCACCGCAAGAAGCTTCAAATATTGTCGGGTGTAAGTGGATTTTTTGAATTAAACGTCTACCTGATGGTTCACTTGACATGTACAAAGCACGTTTGGTTGCCAAGGGTTTTCACCAACGCCCTAGGTTGGACTATCATGAGACATTCAGCCCTGTTGTCAAAACCACCACTATTCGCCTTGTCCTCTCTATTGCCATAAGTAATGGATGGATCCTACGACAACTTGACATTAACAATGCTTTTTTACAGGGCAATCTTACAGAAGACGTCTACATGAGCCAACCACAAGGATTTGTAGATCCCGATCACCCCCAATTTGTGTGTAAATTGCGAAAAGCTATCTACGGTCTCAAGCAAGCTCCTCGAGCTTGGTATAATGAACTACGGAAATTCCTTCTTGTTTCGGGTTTCGTCAATTCCATTGCTGACACATCTCTATTTTTCTTCAAGAAAAATACTGTAAGCCTCTATCTTCTTGTCTACATGGATGATATAATTATCACGGGCAATGACTCTAGAGTTGTCCAAACCTTTATCTCTTGTCTTGCCCATAAATTTTCCTTAAAAGATCTTGGACCATTAACATATTTTCTTGGTGTTGAAGTGGTCTCTCAACCAAATGGGATTTTATTATCTCAACATCGGTATATAGCAGATCTTCTCACACGAACAAAGATGACAGATGCTCGTCCCTTTGCAACACCTCTTGCCACAACACCATCTCTCATGCTTCACTCGGGTACTGCCTTATCCGATCCCACTAAATTCAGGACCATTATTGGTAGCCTACAATATCTTTCTTTGACACGACCTGATATTGCATATGTGGTTAACAAACTCTCTCAATTTATGCATCGTCCTACCACTGATCATTGGAGTGCTGTAAAACGGCTTCTTCGCTATCTATGTGGTACCATTGATCATGGTATTCTTCTACACAAACACTCGTCTGCCCATGTTCATGCTTTTACCGATGCTGATTGGGCTGGCAACAAAGACGATTATACCTCCCCTACCACATATATTGTTTATCTTGGCAGAAATCCCATCTCTTGGATGTTCAAGAAACAGCGAACTGTTGCCCGATCATCAACAGAAGTTGAAAATCGTGCCGTTGCCGCCACTACCACCGAAATCAGTTGGATCACATCTCTCCTCGCTGAACTTGGCTATACACAATCCATCAAACCAGTCATTTATTGTGATAATGTGGGCGCTACCAACCTCTGTGCAAATCCCGTCTTTCACTCCCCCATGAAACATGTGGCACTTGACTATCACTTCATTCGAGAACAAGTCCAACATGGTACCCTTCGTGTTACACATATATCCTCTATGGATCAGCTTGCTGATGCCCTAACAAAACCTTTATCCCGCACCCGCTTCCATCATCTCATGCTCAAGATTAGACTCATTCCAAGGAGCTCCAACTTGCGGGGGCATATCAGAGACATTTAAGGAGATTTATTTAGTTGTAAATATATTAGAATCAATCTTGACATGTACAGCTCATATCAGCACATCACACCATATTTGTATCCTTAATTATTGCCTTTCATTTATCACTGTACTCTATTTAATCATTTTCCTTCAATGAGAACTGTATCAGTTGTTCTTCATTATATTAGCACCCTATTATGTTCGTTTAAAAACGATTGTTGTTTTTATTTTATTTTATTTGGTGTATTATTGAAGAAAGCCTTTATCTATAAAACAAAAATTATTTTTTGGTTTTTTTAAATGTCCCATCTTTTATTAATCAATACTTTAGTAATAAGGCATGATTAAATAAGTATGAGTGGGCGTAAAGTCATTAGAAAAATATTGTAGGGAATTTTAACTCAGTATTCCGAAAAAAATTCCTTACCTCAAGAATGTTTAGGAGCATGGTATTCCAAAGCCCCATATTCCGTCGTCGAAGTTTTTGAAAGTGATTTGTTTGTTGTTTAAGTTTTAAATATGATATTTTAGTTAATTATATTTTTTATCTTTGTTATAAAATTATTTAGCTCAATATTAGGTTTAGGGTAGGTTTCACTTTTGGCCTCTAGGTTTTAAAATAGGAAAATTTTATTTGACAAATATTTTATTTATGGAATAAATGGACAATTATTATCTCTGTAAATTTCAATTTTTATTTAAGGCTTATATTATTAATATTTTTGTTTTTTTGGAAAGTTTGTAGATTTATACCTTAGTAAATTCTAATTAATATTTAAAATTTCATCGTTAATAATTTGATTTGGAAAATTAGTATCCTAATTAATTCTAATTTCTATATTTAAATTGTTAATTTTTATGCTTTGGAAAATTAGTATCCTAATTAATTCCATTTTTTATATTCAAAAATTTGGTAATTTAATCAAATTATGTTTTTTAGGAAGTTGGAAAATTAGTATCCTAATAAATTCAAACTTCTTTATTTTTTTGAAAATCCAATATACATCAATATAATATTAACAAATCAATTCAAGGTTTACCTTAATTTGAAGACAATAAATAGAAAATATAAAATATGGCAATCAAATTCACAAATATGGCAAACAAATAAAATTAGCATAATTATCCCAAATATAACACCTCAACTTTAGAAATTCATAATTTTATAACAAAAATGTATTTTTACTCGATTCTTTCTTCTAAATATTATAGGTTCATACAAGAGTAACTTCTAATATCGAAAAATACACACACTTTGTAAGAAAAAATCAGATTTTCATGTAAAAAAGTTTCAGCCACGGTTTTGCTACATAAATTTCTGCAGAATTTACACCAACTTTAAAAAAATCATATCTTTTTTAACATCATGGGATAAACATGTTAGGAATGGTGTCCTAGAACTTGAAATTATTTAATAATAATAATTTATTAAGAATAAATTAAATAAATAAACATAAGTTCTTTATATTATCTAGATTGATTCAATTAATGATATTAGGAATATATGGAAATATATAAATATCAAACATTCAAATAGTAAACCCTAAGTTACTCTTATGAAATCACGACTTAGTATGTGAGTCATACGAGAGGATTAAAGTCGAGATGAGTAACTTAAACGTGTCTCGATGAAACGGATAACGTTTGGGAACCTTATCCTGGTAACACTGTTGATAGCTTCGCATTTTGTTTATAGACAAATGATCGAATCCTGATCATTCATGTGGGAGACATGAAATGGAAGTATCATATGCAATGTTGATTGTATAAGACAGGACCACGATGTTCGATCAAATTTCTCCTTAGTACCGTTTACGAGAAATGATTGAATATCAAACTAAGTTTATCAACCGTGATAGATCTCAATCCTGAGAGAAATGCGGACTCCTATTTGTGGAGTTATGTTCTTTGATTCACATAGTTGAGAGCGATCTGTAAGAACGCTCAATACACTCCTGTTTTGGGAACATGACTAGATAAGTAGCTGGGAACTCATTTTCACGAGATGGAATTCATAACTTTCCTATAAATTAACGGTATCAGTGCGATACCTAAACATTTTAGGAACTTTAGGAAACTCCCTTGATGTACTGATTCGAGACATGAACAAGTGACGCCACGACTTCTATTGATCACAGAAGTACCTTATCTCTAGTTCGACTAAAGATAAAGTTCATTGGAGAATCAGGGGGAACACAAGGATAAAGCGGTAATTACAGGGGCAAAACGGTAAATTTATCCGTCTGTAATTATGAGGGTTCCACGTGAAGGATATATCACAGATATAAATAATGATAAACTAAATGGACATAACTCATCTATAGTGAGGGGAGTTCAGCTATGAATCTATAGTGGAATTATTCATAGTTAGATAATAAGTAATTAACTGATTATGAGTTAATCAATTAATTGACTAATTATTAAGCCCATGATCTATAGGTCCATCGGGTCCCTATGCTAGCCCAAATATCGTAGTCGCGAAATCAAGTAGAAAAAATGAAAAGTTTAAGTAAAGTGAATTACTTAAATAGGCAATATTAATTGTTTAAATATTGAGTATATTTAAACGGTAATTAATATAAACATTATTAATTGTTTAAATAATGATTTTATTTAAACAGGAAATTAATAATGAAATATTATTAATTAGATATTATTAATTATTTGATTATTGAGTATATTTAAATGATAATTAATAATTTGAAATTAATTAACAATTATTAATTGTTTAAATAATTAATTTTATTTGAACGGAAATTAATAATTAAAATTAATTAATTAATAATAAAATATTGTCAATAAAATTATTAATTAAATAATGAGTTTATTTAATGGAAATTAATAATTATAATATTTATTATTAATTATTTAAATAATGAAAATTATTTAAATGGAAATTAATAATTAAATATAAATTTGATAATATTTAGTCGGGAGAAAATATTAATTGTTTAAATAAAATATTTTATTTAAATGGTAATTAATAAATAAATTAATTAAGTTGGACTTATTAATTTAAGAGAGAATTTCTAGCCCAATTGGATTAATGAACCCAATTGAAATTAGCCCAAAATAATTAATTAAATAAATTAGAATTATTTATTAATTATTAATGCTAAAATCGGCTATACATGATTATTTTGGAGAGATAATTGTTTGAATTATATCCTAAAATAATTACATAGATTTATTTACCCAAGATAAATAAAAATAAAAAAAATAAAATAATCTCCTATTTATCTATGGCATTTTCGAAATTGCAAGATAAAGGAAAGAGATAATCTTTTTTCTTTTTGTATTTATCTCTATAGATTAATCCTAATGTGATTAGGATTCCTATTTTTTCTATAAATAGGAGGGTTGGGTCATTCATAAATCATACAATTAAATTCCTTAGAAATTCGGAATTCTCTCTTCCTCCTCTCCCCCCTTGAGTGCCGATTTTCCCTATTCAAAATTGGGAAGAAAATATTTTTCTTCTTCCCAATTTTTTCTATAGTTCGATCCCACAATCGTTTTTCGTTTGATCGATCGGGATATAGCGTAGAAGATCCGGTGTTGCTGAGGATTTGATGCTGTAAAGAAACCTCCAACCGATTCTCCATTTATTACTCAATGTAAGTTTTGATTTTAATTTTCAAAATTTAAAGCATGAATCTACATGTTTTTTCACAAATTGCATGATATTAATAGATCCATAATTAAATGTTAATTAGTTTACTAAATCAAATTCTGCTAGTTTAGTAAATCATCCCTTCAAAACAAGCATTTTTCTTTTTGATCACATGATATTTAGAACATAATTTTTCAAATTCAATTCTAATTTCCTCATATCCATTCATGACCTCATCATAAGAAGGTTTTTCAAGAGATACCTCATCGATGTCATCTTCCTCATCCTCAAGAGCCATTAAGCACATGTTGGCTACTTTATCTACACTTTCGGATCCACTTTCATTGGTGGATTCATCCCAAGTAGATTTAAAAGCCTTCTTTTGAATTGTTTGGATGATTTCAATTGAGGGCAATCATTCTTGATATGCCCCGACTTCTTGCACTCATAGCAAATTATCTCATTTTGCTTGCTCTTTTCTCCTTTTGATTCTTTGTGGAAGTTTCTCTTTGAAAACATTTTATTCTTGAAATGATTCTTGAATCTTTTAGTAAGATAAGCAAGCTCATCTTCATTTAATTCCAAATCATCAATTGAGCTTGACTCCTCTTTAGTAGTGGTTTTCAAAGCAATAATTTCTTCTTCTTTGACTCATCGTCCACATTTTCTCTCATGGTAATCTCATGAGTCATCAATGACCCAATGAGTTCATACATTGGAATCTTTGTGAGATCTTTTGCCTCTTGAATTGCGGTTACCTTAGCTTCCCAAACTTTAGGCAAGGATCTAAGAATTTTCCTCACGTTTTCGGAATTGGTGTATTCTTTTCCAAGTCCCTTCAAGGAATTCAAGATGTTAGTGAAACGAGTGAACATATCGGTAATAGATTCATTAGCATCCATTTTAAATAACTCATATTCATGAACAAGCATGCTAATTTTAGTCTCTTTAACTTGATTAGTTCCCTCATGTGTGACTTCTAACTTATTCCAAACTTCCTTAGCCGATTCACACATAGAGATTCTATTAAACTCACTCTTATTTAAAGCACAATATAAGCAATTAATAGCCTTAGAGTTCAAAGAGTATTTTCTCAAATCATTTTCATCATACTCACTTTCTAACTTAGGAACTTCATTGTTTTCTACTTTCTTGTTAGGGATGTAGGGTCCATTGGAAACAACAAGCCATAAAGCATAGTCAATATAGTGCAAATAAATTTTCTTTCTTGCTTTCCAATATGCATAGTTTGAACCATAAAAAAAAGGTGGCCTAGATGGAGATTGACCTTCAATATTACCATTAGCATTAAAACCAAAATTTGCCATAATTCTCAAACAATTAATTTTCTACAAGTTTAAGAGATTAACAAATTGAGCAACCCCGCTCTGATACCAATTGTAGGATCGGTATGGAAACCCTAGATGGGGGTGAATAGGGTTTTAGGTTATGATATGAATCATGGAGCACAAGACAAGATAGACAAGCTTAGGATGGTTGGGCCAATGACAAGATCCAAGACCAAGAAATTGCAACAAGCTTTGAATATCCATTGTCAAGCATACATGAGCAAACTCAAGGAGAGTTTTGAAGATTGGAACATTGAGGGTAAGGAAGAAGACTTAAAGCACTTCAACTTGTGGCATGTGCAATTGGAAGAAGAATTTGGACAAGTTGTGCAATCAGATTCAAAGAATGAAGCTTAGAGAGAAAGTTGCAAACTTTCCATATTTGACAACTTTCCTTATTTGAGTCTTTTATTTATTTTATGCATTTAGGGTTTTTTTATAATGTTTTCCATGGCCAAAGGACATTTTTTAGGCCTTTTATATTCAGTTTATATGTTTGGAAAGGATTAGGAAAGATATTATTCTCTAGAAAAGATTTTCCACAAAATCTGCCAATTTCACATAAGGCAAGTTTTGGGCAGATTTTGTGCTCCTTGTAATCCGAATTTCCTAGCTTATTTTTAGGGTTTCTTTGCCTATTTAAAGGCCTCATTTGTAACCCTAAAGACTCAGAATTCATATGATAATAATATTGCTTTTTGCTTTGCTAAAATTGCTTAGTTTTGTAGCCTTGTTCTTGGGTTGCATGTTTTAGGAACATTCAAACAAACCTTGATCTAGTTTGTTTGTGAATTGTTTCAATCTTGAAATAAGAACAAGTTCTCTTATTTCAAGGTCTTTGATCATTGGAATAATCTTCTTTTCTTGTTTTTCCAAAGGTTTTACCTTTTTGTTCATGGGGTTTTAGGATTTGCATCTAAGGGGTTCTTTGTGCATCAAAGGGTTTCTTTATCAATTTCCTAGGGTTTCATATCAGGTTAATTTAAAACTTTTTCGATTAATGATTTCCAATTAACTAAACTCAAAATATTTTAGATCAATATTATACTAAAATTATCTTAAACAAAGTAAGCTAATTTTAACAAATATTGGAAATATCAAATCACTCTCAATTTCTAATAACCAACAATGTCTCAATTTAATTCAATCAATGAATATGTCAAACATTAATTAAAATTCAAAGATTAATAGCTAATGATCCCAAATGATTTTCACAATAAATATGAAGCAATTAATATGGTGCAATAAATAAAGAGGATAAGGTTAGAAGGATGACACCAAATTTATAGTGGTTCGGCCCAAAAACTCGGCCTAGTCCACTCCCCGAGCGCCTCTCGAGAATTGTATACCTTTTCCGGGAGGAAGTACAACCCAATCTTTTTACCGGGCACAAGATCAAACCTAATAACCCGTTCTTTTTTCGGGCTCAAGAACAAACCCCCAAGTGTGAATTATAAGTGTTCACATAATTACAAATCTCTCACAAAACAGTAAATATGAAGGTTTAGATTTTACAACAATGGCTCTCAAAATAGCCTAATAAAATCACTCAAGAATCACCCCAAATAATATAGAAAATTTGCTTGAACACTTGAAAATTGAGGCTCAAAAATTCTGAAAAATTTCTTGATCATTTTCCACTGATTTTCGGCCATATGTAGAGAAGAAAGATGAAATTATTCGTTGGGCCACGTGGCGTGATCTAGTTGGATGAAGCAATATGATATTTTAAAATATTAATTCCTTCGGTCAACAGGGGCGATCTGGGCAGACTAGCTGTTGAGAGAGCTCTTAAAAAAATCGATCAGCATGTGAGAAAACTAAGGGTCAGGACGTTAAGGGAAATACACAAAAGGTACATTTAAGTCACTTCTCTGCATTTGGAAAAAGCAAAAATCAGCATTGGGAAGCTGCTGGACCACGTGTCGCACAAGGAGAGGAGGGAGCTGCTAGCGTGGGGCCGGCTTGCGTCAGAGGCAGCAGGTGGCGTGAGGGAGCGCGTCAGGCGTGTTGATTCACGCGCGTACGTGGGCGAACGAGGAGCGTTGGATGGAGAGATCGTGTGGCTGAAATCAATTCTCCCTTTTTTTAATTTCCCGATTATATATTAATTCCATTGACCAAATTGAGCCGTTGGATTGCGCTGTTTGCTTCGATCGGACGGTGGGAAACGCTGAAGCCATATATATATATATATATAATTTCAATTTTTCTTTAATCCATATCTTCCTCAAATTAACTCCGAATTGGACGTTTCAAATTGCATCGTGCTCGTTAGTTTCCGTTCTATAAAAAAAACAATTAAACCACGGAAAATGATTAGTAATAATAATAAGTTTGTTATCATCAAAACATAATTAAGTTAGATTATTTGGCCCAAAAAGCCAACAGTAGTATGTATATTGATTTTATAGTTTATTTTTCTCTAGGTGTGGCCTCGTGGTTTTTTTTCAATTGGTTTCACACGTTAATCATTTGCTTCTGTCATTTCCTTCCCTTAGATCTTTAAATTTTTCGTTTATTGTTCATTTTATATTTTGTCAATAATTGCAACTGTCGTAACAATGCATGTATTAATGATCTGGTATTTGAAACATTTCATTCGTATTTTCCGCAAGTTAATTGATATAAAATGAATTGTTAAATTAAATAACAGAAGAATTAGGTCATTTACAATTTAATGTCGTGGTATATTAGTATGACAGGTTAAGTGTAGCCACAGGGTAGGTCAAATAACTCTCCCACAAAAGTGAGACTCTTTCACCCAATTACTACACTAGGTTAACTCTTACTTCTACAGTTTTCAATTACCTGTTTTCGTCTAGGAAATCACTAACTACCTTAATGTTCCCTTTTTAAGTTGAAAATATATTGGTCCAAGAAAAATATTAGTGAGTTAACTATTGGCCTAATCATTGGTTATCATTACTTGTGATTTGAACCTTGCTGAGCTGTCAGAGAGAAGAAGTCATGAGTTGAATTTCTTCCCATGATCCAGTTAGAATATTCACACAGAATTGGTGTGACTTGAAGAAGCTGAAGGTTCTAGAATAATTGATGAGTTGCCATGTGAGATGATATATATAATTGTCTTCTTCATTGATGTAATGTATGAATGAAATCACGGTGAGAGTTATCTAAATGAATTTTCTGAGCTCAAGTTCCCCGTGGATGTAGTCGATTTGACGAACCATGTAAACCCTTGTGTGATCTCTTCTTGCTTTTCTTTGATTTTGTTTTATCTTCTTCTTTCGTGTTCTTCATGGTTATTGAGTAAATGATTAGTTCGGGTAAAGGTAAATTGCATAACAAATGGTATCAGAGCTTCATCAGAACAAACTGAATTCATACTCCCTCAGTCAGTAAGGTAGTTCATGGATCAAGTGAAAGGAAACTGAAGAATAGAGATGTCGACTAAAGTCGAAGTTGAGCGATTCGATGGACATAAAGATTTCAGTCTCTGGAAACGAAAGATGAAAGCATTATTGATTCATATGAAGGTGGCAAAAGCCATTGGCTATCCAGTAGATATTTCTCTAAATATATGAGAATCACAGAAAGGTGATGGAACAAGATATCATATAGCTTGATTACACTGCATTTTTCTGATAATATGTTAAGACTTGTTAGTGAGGAAGAAACGGCCTTAGATTTATGGCAGAAATTAGATAAGTTGTATCTAGTTAAGTCTCTACCTAACAAAATCTTGTTGAAGGAGAGGTTATTTGGATTGAAGATAGATTCTAGCAAATCAATGGAAGAAAATTTAGAGGCCTTTATGAAGATTACTCTAGATTTGTCCAACATTGATGAGAAAGTAGATTTTGAGAATCAAGTCATTATTCTCCTAAATGCATTGCCTGAATCATTCAGTGATGTAAAGTTTGTTATCAAGTATAGGAGGGATAGTGTAACGACCCGTTCTCTCGGTAAGTATTTTCTTTATTTAATTATTATTGATTAATAGTATTTAAATGAAGGAAATAAAGAGTTGATATTTAATGAGATTAAATTATTATTGCAAAAATTTAATTATTTAAATTATAAAAAGAAAAGAAAATTAGGGTGAGGTGGCATGGATGAAGGAAAAGAAAAGGAATTTTGGCTTTCTTATTCTCATCTGAAAGTTGAACAAAGGGGACAGAGAAGATGGGTAGGGTTTTCTTTTCCTTTTCTCCTCCTCCTAGCTGATGCCTATGGTGTCCTCATTCGGCAAATTTTTTTATCAAGATTTGCTGAATTGTTTGTTAAATTAGGTGTTGATTGTGGTGGTTTTCATTCGGCGAAAGTTTGGTGGAGATTAGAAGGGTTTTCATTGAGAATCGGGTTCAAGGTAACGATCTTCTAACTTTTCTGAAGTTTAAATTGCTTATGGATATAGAACACCGGGAGAAGCCACAGGACCGTCGTGTCGTTGCCGTAGCAGCTGTTGCGATAGCAGCTACGACAAGGGTAGCCCTAAAGGGGATGTTATTGCATTCTTTTTGGACCCGCCTCGTCGCGCGTTGTTTGTAGTAATGTACTTTATAATTATTATATGTTTTGGGATAGAATTTAAAGTAGTTTAGTTGCCATTTTGGTTCTTAAAGTTCTTGGGACGAAAGTTGAAATTGTGGGAAAAGCTAGTTGAAAAACTAGTTGAACTTAACTTCATGAATAAGAGTCCATATTTCACTCAGGATTAAGATCTATCACGGTTGATAAACTTAGTTCGATTTTTGATCATTTCTCGTAAACGGTGCAATTGAGATATTTATCTAATATTGTGGTTTTATCTTATACAATCATCACTGTATATGATACTTCCATATCATGTCACCCACATCAATAATCCGGATAAGATTATTCTGTACAACACTATACAAAATGGACAGCTATCAACAGTGTTACCAGGAAAAGGTTCTCAGACGTTATTCAGTTACTGCAGACACTTTAAGTTAATCATCTCGACTGTAATCCTCTAATATGACTCTCATACTCAGTCATGATTTCATAAGAGCAACTATGGGTTCAACTATTTGAATGTTTTGATATAAATATATAAAATATTTCTAGTATCGTCTATGAATCAATGTAGTTACAAAGATACTTGAGTTATTTATTTAGTTTATTCAAAAAAAATTATCTTTATTGAATAATTACAAGTTCTAGGACACTATTCCTAACTCTAACACGGGTCCTTTCAGCATGTTTTGTCTTCACTCACACACATCCTGACATAATCAACCAGAAGTTAACCCAACCTAGGATTTCTCTAGGTCAAAGCACGCTAAACTATGAAGTTCCTTACGATTGAGAGACACCAAAAAAGAATGTTAGTATAGGCAGTACCTATTAATCTTTTTAAGCTTTCCTCAACTATACTGTCCCATACCAGTACAGTCTCATAACTCCCTTTCATTCGGATGTGGAGTTGGTTCATTCATGTGCCCCTTTACCTAGAAGTCTGCCAGAAGATGCTCCTTGTCCATGTTGACTAATTGCTCAGGCAATCACTCCCCGTCCTCATAGGTTCAGCTATCACATGCCCACCAGCTTCCACTTGATTTGTCCCCGAACCACATCGTACTAGGAGAGGTTGCAGCTCTGATACCACTTATAACGACCCGTATTTGCTATCTAGACTAACGATTATCCCCCACAAACTAACACGAGCCCTTTCAGTTTGTTTTGTCCTCACTCACACGCATCCTAGCATAATCAACCAGAAGGTCACCCAACCTAGGATTGTTCGAAGACAAGCACACTTAAATATAGAGTTACTTATGATTGAACCACCGAAAAGGAAGGTTGACCTTGTTAGTATAGGTAGTACCTATTAATCATATTAAGTTTTCCTCAACTATTGTGTCTCATACCAGTATAGTCTCAAAATTCCCTCTTTTTCGGATATGGAGTTGGCTCATCCATGTGCCCATTCGCCTTGAAGTCGATCCTTGTACATGCCTACTCATCGCGCCGGTGATCACTCCCCACGTCAAGGGTCCGGCTGACACACTTGGCTTTACCTCAAAAATCATATGAGATTGAAAAAGTGTGTACATATAAACTATACAAAACAAATTTAAATTAGTACATCCGAAGACTATAAAAAGGTGTTGAAAGATATTATACAAATTTTTTATGTATTATATATAAGTGCACTAGAAATACTATAGAATACCAAGCTCTAGTGTGACGACCCGACTCTTTTTAAATAATTTAAAATAAGGTTGACAGCGTAAGACTTATTATTTAATAAAATTTGGCGTGGATATGTTTAAAACTTGGACTATCCACAACCTGTATACATTTTTCACAATCAGAGAAATTAAAAGTAAGGAAATACAATTCCTTTTCCAAAATTAAAAGAAGATTATAACCATAAAACTTAAGACGAAAAGCTCTTAAGAGCTTATAAACAAATTTACATCTCAAAGACCGAAATCAAAACAAAATAAGATAAGATAAGTGTAACGTCCCGTTACTTTTAGAGGTAAATTTTTTTTTAATTTTATTTTATTTAATTTTATTATTATTTTTATTTAATTAAAGCTTTTAAAATTAGTTAAAGTTAGTAATTTCAATTTTATTAGTTATTTCCGTCCGAAATTCCTTTTAATCGTTTTAATTCGTTTTGGTGACTTTAATAATTATTAACGGGCCAATTAATAATTATTAAACACCTTTAGATTTATTTAAGACCATCGGTTTTCGTTTTATAAGCAAAAGGTCAAAAAGGGCAAAACCGTAAATTCCCAAAACCCTAAATATCTAGATATTTCTTTACAAATATCTTCTTAGACTTAGCAATTAAGCAAATTTCACTCATCTTCTTCCCTCCTTCTCTCCTCAAGGCCGAAAGCTCCCAAACCCTAACCCCCAAATTTTGATTTCATTTATTTCTCGGTGGATCGTCTCGATACTACATCCATCGGAAAGCCTTCGTCCTGTAGATCATTTCCAATCTACAGTACGTTATTTTCGCTCGTTTTCTCGAGGCTTAAAGGTATATTGAAGTTTCATTTCCTTGATGTGAATAGTGTTTTAATGGTAGAATCGAGTTGGGATCTTCAAATTCTTTCATTAAAGCTTGTTGATTTCAATCGGGAAAGCCGTTGTGAGTAATTTTAGAATGTTCCCCTAAAGCCCTAAAACCGAGTTTGAGCCAGAAACCCGTCTCGTATGATTTTCCATCACTTGGTTATGTTTAGGATGTTAGGTTCTTTGTGTTTTTGCTTTTTAGTTAATTTTTCGGAAATTGATTAATATGCAAAACCCTAATTTACGGTTACCCACGGAAATTGCAAACCTCCAAAGTATCCGAAACCTACCCGAAACACCTCTAAAATGCATAAAAGCCGGAAAACCAAACCTGAACCCCTTTTTCCCTAGCTTGGCCGAGAGCTCCTTAAGGGTAAAATCCGGGATTTTCGTGGTTTTATGTGTTTAGTTGTTGTTTGTTTGTTTTTTGGTTAATTAATGTTGTTTAGGATTAATTCGATTGTAGGATTGTGAATTGTTCGTGAATTCGCAACTTCGGATTATTCGGAACTTGTCTTCTTTCTAAGGTGAGTTTAATGTGAAAGTTAGTGATTTTATGAATTTAGTTTCATTATGTAATTTTTTATCGATGTAAAGAGGGAGATAACTTCTTAGGATTATAGTTTGGTTGGAGACTTTAATTCGGAAGTGTGTGTGGAGAAAGTTTGGAATTATGGATAGTTCGATGATTGGGAAACATCGGGGAGGTTTGGAAGTATGGTAATGTGATTTGGAGATGTTAGATGAAAGTGGAATTGGAAGTTACTTTGATGGATTTGAAAGTTACTTGGATGAATTTGGAAGTAAAGTAATTAGATGTTGCACTTGAGTGATAACTCGTGTAATCTAGTTAGTTAGGTTTCTAATTAACTTAGTAGAATTCTTTGGAGTTTAGCTAACTTATTGGAGACCTAGGGCATATTGATTCACACATGGTAGTATGTTGATTTTGATCCATATGTAGTCATGGTGTGATGATTTCTGGGAACTTTGAGCACTTTGTAACTAGCACATGATAGTATGTGATTTTGATCCATATGTAATCATGGTGTGATGTTGGTACGACCGTACATGGTATGTTGATTCGATCCATACGAGCACGTTACGATGATGGCACTACGGCACATGATAGTATGTTGATTTCGATCCATACGTATCATGGTGCGATGATGGTAATATGGCACTACGGCACATGGTAGTATGTTGATTTCGATCCATACGTATCATGGTGCGATGATGGTAATATGGTACGATCGTACGTGGTATGTTGATGACGATTCATACAATAGCACGTTACGATGAAACTTGTTTGGTAATAAAGATAGATAATATTAGATTTACATATTCCTTAGATTTGTGTAGAAATACTTAGTAATGATTGTACTTTACTTTAAGTCTTCGTTTCTATCTTATGGTATTGAATGACAATTACGGGTAGCATGTTACTATCGTATGTTTGTATGGAATTATGGAAGTATGGTTATGGGTAGTAATGAACATTTAGGCCTTTGGACACGATTTCTGGTATGAAATTTTGTTCATAGGATTACTTGCTTTCATTTTACTCTCACTAGCATTGTTTGCTAATGGTGCTACACTACAATATTTTCAGGTAAACCTCGTCCTAAGAAGCGTGGGAGAGGAAATGGTGTCGCTTGACTGGCCGAGGTGGTGTAAGGACAATGTTAAAACACTTTTGATAAGCATTAGTATAAATGCTTGTAATCATATACTTTTTACATACTTGTGTCATTTTGAGCCCGTGAAGGGTGTATGTGTAAAGTACTTTGATGTTTTATGATTAAACTTTACTTTGGAATGCGCATTCCCGATTTATAGCTTTCTCTGGAAATTTGGGTTGTAAACAGGTTTTGGTTATTCGATTTTTAAACGAACCCATGCCGTTTTTCTTTAAAAATCGAGTCTTCCGCTGTGCATTTGAATTTAAAGAACTTAACGGAAAGCGGGTCGTTACAATAAGTTTCGGAACTTTTAAATGATATCTAGTCCATCTCGACATCATCATCCTCTCGATCAAGCTGCACCATCTCCTCTCTCATGACCCGAACACCTGAAATTTTTGTGATATCATGAGCTAACAACAAAGCCCAGTGAGAATAAAAAGTAAAGTTAGACCCCAAACCCGTATCCGGATTCATGTCCAAGAACATACTTACTCTTTGCTATCAAACCATTCAAAGAGTTTATATCAAGTGTTCCACTTTTACTTACCAATTCTCCCAAATACGAGATCTTCCAATTTGCTGAGAAACTAGTTCTCTTACATATATCACTTAATAAATATACAAGGTTCAATACAACCTTGTATTCTCTCATTATCAAATCAATCTCATTTCTTTTCCTATAGCATTCGGCTATCAACGGTTTACTTTCTGTTATTTTTAATATAATAATGTTAAGCTCACTCGGACTTAACATATTCAACAATCACAATTTGCGATTAATGACAATAATATTAGTACACGTAGTCTAATTATTATTCATTAATTCGCTAAACAAGTGTAAAGGACATATAGCCTTTACATCAATATAACCATCACATGCGAATAATGACAGGTAATGAAGCTCCTGTAGGCTAAGTTCTTTCACCTCATTATCTCGCTTTCCAAAATAAAATATACAAATTCCTTTCAATAAAATATTTCCATCTCTAGTGAATAATGACAGGTAATGAAGCTCTCGTAGACTAAGTTCATCCACCTCATTAAACTCACTTTCCAAATTAAAATATACAAAGTCCTTTCAATAATATCTTCCCACCTCTAGTGAATAATGACAGGTAATGAAGCTCCTGTAGGCTAAGTTCATTCACCTCATTATCTCACCCACCGAATACAGGTAATGAGCTCCCGTAAGCTAAGTCATACTATGTATCTTCGTATATGTATCATAGTAATTATGGATAACACCAGATAATGTGAACTCGCATAGTTCCATCATTATCTTATATCCATCTCCTCCGATCATGCAAAGTCCCGCAGTCCTTTAGCATTCCTCATGTACATATACGGAAACATAAAATGAATAATACCAGACAATACAAGCACACTCAGTCTATGCATTGCCTCATTATTCCTCCCAATAATCGATAATGTAATATGATATGATATGATATGAATATGCTTTCGAGTGCAAGTAAAGTAAATATAAAAATTCAACATAATCGAAAGGGCATAAAGGTAAAGTGCTTAAAGTAAAGTGCATAAAGTAAAAGGATCATAGATGTCCTTATGCATAAAGTAAATAAATAGGAATTTCGGAAGAACAATAAGTAAATCGAACTTACGATACTTTAATAAAAGTAAGTTCTTACTTAAACTAACAAGTCTCCACTTCCAAGTATTCTAAACTTCCAACTAAAATCCAAGGTTCTATTTTCAAGTTCCTTTAACCATTCTATCTAAAAGTTTGGATCTCTTAACTTCCAATGATCAATTTTAAACTCCGAAACGATTCTAACTTAGAACTTTCAAAAGTTCAATGTTTCCCTCGAGAAACTCCAAAGTTCTCATTCAAAGAACTAGCTTCTAATCCTAAGGTCACTAGCTCACTTTTCTTTACTCTTAGATTCGAATCTTAATCTCAACTTCTGATCCTACAAACCGTTCAACTTATTCGGTTTCTAAAACTACTTTAAATCCTATTTATTCTCACCTTAGCCAAAAATAGCTTTGCTCCAAGTTTCCGAAAGCACAATCAAACAACTATCCGAAACACCTACAATTAATTACATCTAACAATGAATAAATAAACATGCATCGATCAATTAACATCTAAAAGCTCAAAACAACGAACAACCCCATAAACCCCACTATGAGGCTCTCGGCCCCCCCATGAGAAGTGGGTCTTGGATTTGGTTTTCCGGCTTTTAGGTACTTTAGAGGTGTTTCGAGTTGGTTTAAGCAATTTCGAAGTTCCTGATTTCAATGGGTATCGATGATTCGGGTTTTTGAACAATAATTGATTCCTCGAATTTAACTTCAATAAACATTATATCAATAAATATAAACCCCAAAAACCCCCACGATGTAAAATTCAAACGGGAAGGGATTCGACTGAAACCCGGTTTTAGGGTTTAGGGAAAGTTGTCAAAATCACTAAAAACAACTCCCGTAATAAAAGTCATCGAGTTTAACGGCAAGAAATCGAAGAATCAAAATGAAAACTCCATTAAAACACTATTTGGAGCTTAGAGTTTGAACTTTATCTTACCGAGAAGTCCTTAGAACTCGAGTGGAAAGGACGATTGTTAGGTGGAAAGGAATCCTGGACTCGAGGGCTTTCCAATGCAACCGAAACCGAGCCGATCCGCCAAGAAACGAAGAAAAACCAAAAATCCCCAATGATACCCACGGTTTTGGGAGAGAAAAAGATGAGAAAAATGAAGACTTTTGGTCAAATGGGTATATTTAAAGATGAATGAATAGTGTTTTGATATTTTTAAGAAATCGGAAATGACGGTTGCATCCTTTTATGACTTTTGACTTATGAATCGAAACCCGAAGCTCTTAAATAAATCTAAAGGTGATTAATAATTTTTAATTGGCCTATTAATAATTATTAATATCACCGAAACGAATTTAAAGTATTAAAACGATTAAAAAGAATTTCGGGCAAAATTAACTACTAAAATCGAAATTACAAAAATAATAATTAAACTAAATACTTAAATTGAGATAAATAAACAAATAAATAACATTAAATAAAAATAAAATAAAATAATAAAAAAAATTTCACTTCAAAATAACGGGACATTACATTACATCTAGGTTAAAGTGACTTTAAAATTTTCATGTATAGACCATAGCTATGTACTGTACAAGACATAATATAAACTAATATTCAAATAATATAAAAAGCTGATGTATTATTTAAAAATGAAAAAAAAAGTGATATTTTTTTCATTCGATCAGATAGAATTTTAGTGCCAAGAATGTGTAAAATCTGAAACTTGAAATTTAAACTTTATAATTTGATATATCATAATACAGTGATTGCGACATATGGTATTAATATACAATATAAATTAACTTAAAAATTGAATACACTAATGATCAAATATGGAAACTAACATAGACGAAAAATAAAAAATAATTAGCATAATAAAGGTAAATAACCCAAATTTGAAATTGAAATGAGACATTTAAGAGAATTTAAAATACTAATGAATCAAATATAAAACTTACTTGAAGAGAAATAAAAAATAATCAGTAAATAAAGGAAAATAATGTTAAAATCGTGTGATAGTTGGAGGGGGAATCATAAATTAATATCCAAAAAATAAAGGAAAGTATACTCAACAAATTAAAAAGAAAAGAGAAAAACGCAATTAAATGATAGTTGGAGGTCAAATTAGGTATAAAATGTATAGAAGAATATAGGATAAGACTATAAATTAAAAGTTCCATGAGTGGACCATATACCGAATGAAACCCCTCAAAACTGGTCAATATTAACTTATTAAAAAAGTGGTACGAAACCTTTAAAATCTCAAAACTAATTTATTAAAAAATAAAGAGGATAAACTTTTCACATTCCAGTTTTTTATATTCTAGATTTTGATATTCACTTCATTTATTACTGGATATTAATTTCTGATCTACCTTTTTTTTAATTAATTGCACTAACTAATTTCAAAATTAATTACGAATTATCTTTTATATCAAATTTACCCACCAAACACTATTTATTGTTGCGATCCTGGTTGTTTCCGATTTCCAGTTTACGACCAGGGCCGGTCCTAGATAAATAAGAGCCCGGTGCAAAAAATAAATTTGGGCCCTATAACATATAACTTTAATACGACAAAATTACAAAATAAAAAATTCTGAACTTTAATCAATAAGTAATAACAATAAAATAATACAATTCTAACCTTCATTTGAAAAGTGATGTTCTCCTTGAATATTGAGATGCAAAGTCATCTATTAAACTTTTGATATCAATGTGTTACAAAATTTCACTCTCGATTGATATCTAAGTCAATCCATTAAGTTTCTCTTGTGACATTCTTGATAGTATGTCATGACCATCTAAATTTTTATCATCCCTAAAATTACCTTGGTCTTTTTTATGGATATCATGATCATCTACTTATTGATTGTCAACATAATTTTTTTGTTCACCCACACAAGTTTCTAATATAATGAACTTATCAAAAGATCCTTTTTTTTAGACTGATTCAATTGCTCAATTTTTGTTTTACGCTTCTCAGAACCAGATTGATATTTTATAGATAACGAAATCGAAGAATAAGTAATAAAATTTAACTATTATAGGTAATTTATTTTAATTTATGTTATGAAAAACCAATAAAATCAAGAACAATTGATATTTAACAAGAACTTATTTTAAAATTATGATTGTTTTAAAAAATCAAATGTGATAAAAATTAACAAAAAAATTGAGATTAGATTGAGTATATATAGCCGATAATAATAAATCGCAACCTTTCTTTACCACTACCCCACAAAAAAAGAAGAAGGTGATTTTAATACTCTAAATCACATAAATTTCTTCTACCTTTTGTCTACGTGCCGCCAGTGACATGTATTTTATTTTTATTTTTTTATAAAAATAAAACAAATCGTTTGATTCAAGTAAACCCCTAATAGGCTTGGCCCATTTTGTTGTAAGAATAAATATTACAAACTGAATGCAAAAAAGACAATTGAATTTTTTTTTCTACAATTACGGGGGCCCTCAAAATTGGGGGCCCGGGGCAGTCGCACTGCTCGCACAGTGTCAGGACCGCCTCTATTTACGACCTTACCCTTCAGCTTACCTGCTTTCCTTTTTATGTTTCCACGTTATTTTCCTTTTTTTTCTTTTACATTTATTCCATTTAGCTTAAATTAAGGGATATTGAATAATTAATTCAGATTTGACCTTATTTTGAAATCAGGTTTTGTTTATAAACTTGATCATCTTCTTCTTCTTCATCACCATGTCCAAAATTAAGAACATATGCCAGAACGTGGCTCTCACCACCGTCGTTCTCACTCCGACACCTCTTTTCGATTCGACGACGATCTTCTTCTCTTTGAACCTTCTGATCTTTGACTTATCATCTGCTTCTTCACACTTACCCTTTGAAGATTCCTCTTCTTCAAAACCTGGGTCTGTACATTTCATGTTGTCTATGGATTCTGATTTCTTTGATGGGTTTGAGATTTCTTGAGAAGCTTTTGATGGTGATTTTCTTGCTAGGAAAACAGTTGTGGAAGATAAGAAGGTTGTTCTTTTTCACTTCAATGTTTATTTGAAATAAAAACTATTAAAAGGTTGTTCCTTTATCCTCTTCTTCACTTTTCCTTATCTGGGCTACTGCTATAAGGGGTGTGCACGGTTCGTTTCGGTCAGTTTTTCCATTATTATTGAACCGAACCAAACACTTCGGTTTTGTTAAAAATTGAACCGAACCATCCAACGAAATATACAAAACCAGTTCTTGAACCGAACCATTACATCGGTTCGGTTTGTTGGTTTTTTGCAACAAAATTTAAACAAACAAACTTAGAGGGGATAGATGAAAATATTAACAATTTCTGAATTTTTGTCCACTAAAATCAAGGTTAAAAAAACAAAGAGGAAGGAAGCCACAAGATTGAGAGGTGAATTTGCAAAGGGAATCAAGAGATTGTTGTGTTTTTTATATTGTTCATTAAGGTTGCATAGTGATCAAGTAAGAAGAGGCAAAAAAAACTAATATATTTATGGTTTTCTTCATTATTTACATATATGGTTCGGTTCGGTTTTATTCGGTTTTTCAAATATAAAAACCGGAACCAAAACCAATTTATTCAGTTTCTAACTATGTATTTTTTATGTAATTTTCATAAAAACAACCATTTATGGCTACTACTTCAGGTTTTCATGGCTGTTTCTACATGTTGGTTTCAATTATACACTGTTTATCAAATATAAACGTGTTAAAATTATGTATGATTTTGTTTTTAAAAAAAATATGTTTTATTTTCAATTAACCTTGTATTTGGTTTAGTTTTGTTAAACATTTTTTTTAAGAAAATGAATACTTATTTATTTATTTATTTTTGTTTATCAATTATACACAATTTAACATTGTTAAACTAACGGTGATTCTCTTTTAAAAATTTCAAAGTTTGAAGAAGTATTAATTGCGGTTGGAGAATGATCGAAGAAGAAAGAAATTTGAATTTTCCTAGAAGAAAAAAAGTATTGAGAAGTTTTAAGATTTTTTACTTTAATTTTAATTTTTTTAGATTTAAAATATTACACTTATATTTTTTTAAATTAAAAAAAAAACCAATTTGTTAAATAAAAAAAAAATGTGTAATATTGAAAAAACCTTGATTTAGTTTAACAAATCAACTTACATATAATCAATGTTGATCTAGATAGTAACTAATAATCATCATAATAAATCACTAACTAACATCTCATAATTTAACATATTTATAGTTGTTTATACTTGTATTTTCACGATAAAAATCAGTTTAGACCCTTAAACTTTGTATGTGATATGCCAATTTAAACCTTAAATTTTTTTATCAATCAATGTAAACCTTAAAACAAATAAGTGAATCGATTTATACTCGAATCAAAACAAAACTATCAAATTACTTGAAATACATCAAGAGATCAATATGATAAAACAAATATACATAATAATGAAAGCATCTAATCTAAACTATAAATAAACTAAAATCACAGTAGCCCAATCCAACATTACAAAAAAATTCAAACCGACATAAAAAATTATCAAATCTAACCAAAAAATTATTTAACACAAAGGTTGAAATTTAATATAATAATAATAATAAAGCATTCATTAAGATATAAAAACACTCATATCTTTTGTAAATCTTTAAAAATATTAATAATTTTACTAATAGAGGTTTAATTTATACTTAATGGTCTTTCAAGTGACAGTAAAGGATAACTTATCTGAAAGCAAGAGGGTTTAAAATGCGAGATCAAGGTATAAATTGAACAATTTCTTACAATTTAGGATTTAAACTGATTTGATCAAAAGCTTTTAGATTGAATTGACACTTCAATTAAAGGTCAGGGGTATATTATTATGTTTTTCTTTTTTTAATATGCCTCATTTTATCAGAAATAATCACCCTTAATTAAATCCCAAGTTTCTTCTGAAGCTTGAATCTTGTCTTCTTAACGCAATATATAATTCACATCTAAAATTTCAAAATTAAAAATATATATATATATATATATATATATTGAACTGTGAAGTTTTTCACATCTAAAAAATAACTTTGAAATACAATTATGCTTTTAAATTTAGTGTAAACTTAAGAAGTTCTAAAAGAAAGGATTACATATACAATAAATAAATAAAAATCAATACACACTTATATTGGGGAAAAAAGAAAGGAGCAAAATCATTATCAAACTAATTCTAATTTTAACTAAATCTTCAAAAGTAGTGTTGCCACAATAGAAAATAAAAGTACTCATCGAAGTTATTTTTTACCACGATCCTCCTGAAGAAAAGAGACGCTACAATTTGAAAGTACTGGGAAAGGTTTGATTCTCCTTCAAACAGTTTATAAAGATGATTTTATCATTTCCTAAATAAAAGCAAATAACAGTAACATATAGAACTTTAAATTAGATACTATAGACATACGAAATTAAAATCAAATAAAAAAATTTCTTAGCAATAGATATCATCATGATGAATGGTCAGGTCATACATTGGATTGAAGAATGTTACATATAAACACAGATTCTGGCTCTTTGTAGTCTTCACATATTATTTGCATCGTTATGTCACCTATAAAACAAGTTCGAATTGGCCTCAAAACATTTCATGTTCTTACCCAGAAATTCTGGGTCCCTATAAATATGATGCTCTCCATTAAATACTAAACTTGCTCTTCCAGCAGAGAAGTATGACCCTTGAAAGAATGAAAATCTGAAGTTGACCAACACAGATTCTACCCAGGGAGCAAAAATCAGTTGTCACTGACTCCAGGAATACGGTTTCGAGAATAACGAGCAGGCGGTCCATTTAGAAGACTGTACACATAAAGATGCTGAAGAAAAACAAGTGTTAGTTCAGAAAAAGTTCCTGAGAACCTTACGCTTTGATTTCAAATAAAAATCTACGAGTCTGGTTTTATAATTTTCCTAATAGAAAAGCTGGTGATACCATACATATAGGTGTGGCATTACTTCCCCAGATGGGGTTTACATGCTTACAGAGCAGTTATAACCGACGATATTTCTAGTTTTCACTCTCTTCAGGAATTATTGATTAGACTGTGGCTCGCAACTATACATGTAGTGAAGGTTTGATGCACACATACCTGTAGTCCAACCATTTTTCTTTTTTGAAAGAACAGAGTATATCAATGGCATCTACTTCTGATCTCAAGCACTTGATTGTACTCCGTTGCTAATAGATACATCCTCTGTCTTCACTCGTCGATAAAAGAGGACATAAGCAGCAGCTGACTTCACTTCTTCTTCATTTATAAGAGATATGTGACTATCATCAAAATTGTACCATCGATTTTCATCGAGAAGCTAGACATAGAATGAGGAAGAAAATCAGAAGACATGACGCTAGTGATGGAAAGAGAGTTAAGAATGCTCCCAAAAGTTGAAGTAGAAGCCAAACTTCAAGTATGATGCGATGGATAGACAAGATCATTAACAAATTATTTGTAGAGTTAATCACTAAGAATCAAAGTACCACAACTCAGAGGCCATAAAGAGATTTACTGTAACCACATTATGATGGTTGAAAATGTTGAAAAAATTACATCTACAAAGACAAATACGCAATTTTTGTACTAACCTTGATATGTGCAGTGTAGTGACCACTACCCATGCCACCATAATGGTTGGTCAAAGCATAAAGTTCATACAGTTGACGTTGGGAGTTGTTTTTATTCGCTACATAATTTGTCAAGTCAAAGTCATGAATGGGAAAATTAACAAACGTTTCTAGTTTATGCTTCATTGACCTGCTGTATGAGAATCTTTTAAGGTGGATGACTAACACTTCTGGAAGCCGCCAAAGATCAAGCTTTTTACTTGCTTGTCGTCGCTCTTTACATTGAGGACAGAACCTTCATCAATAAACACATAAATAAGAATATACAATAGTACTAACTGATATAGCGGTTTGGGTAATATGTTCACTGTCCCATCTCTACAGTTTCTTTTAGTACAACTGCAGAATAGGATTGTAGACTGGGTTCAGTAAGCAGTAACATAAAGTTATAGGGCTAGGCTTTATTTATTTTTCTATTTTTTCAGATAAGAAAACCTCTGAAGCCCAATTCATTACTCATCAATATTGCTACAAAAAAAGGGGGATGAGATAAATGCTTACACTCTGCAATTTATTTGATAAGAAACTCTTTTATTGCACCAGAAAAACAAATAACGAAAGACTAGTGGTCAAAATGCAAAGCCTAGGGTCTACCACGATGAGCAAGTCTCCAACTACAAACAAAAATAATACTAGTAAAACTAGTCATTATTGAGAAGCCAAAAAGCTACATTGAGGACACGCTCTATACCAAACATCATCAAGCTGAAATTGAGAAGTTAGCAGTTCTATTGAACAGTTTTCTAGGATCAACATTAAACAAAGTCTGAAATTGTGAAATTTCAAACACAAGTTTATAACACAGCCAAAAGAAAAGAAAATCCAATCACATGAAGGAGGTGCAGAATATCATCTTGTCCTTAAAAGCAAGTGGATTTAGAGGAAAGTACAATAGTGCCTAGTAGAAGATTAAAAAAACCTAGTAATTCTATTCACCAAACCTTGGAAGAAGTGTTCTTGAATCCTCCTTTTAAAGAAAGGGAGAAAAGCTAACGGATCTCAGGTTTTTGTGTGGTCTTGTGGGGGGATATGGCTTGGAAATATCAAAAGGATTTTCTGTGATGAGGAACAATCTTGGTTTGGGAGTTCCCACAATTAAATGTTTCACGTTGGGTGTGTTAACAACAATTTTTTTTTTGTAAATACCCATTTTTTATTTATTAATAATTGGTCCGCATACTTGTAATAAGGTGGCGGGTTGGGTTTTGTACAAAAGTAAATAAGTGTTGTATACGGGTATTTGGTGTTCTCTTTAATTTTGTAGGATTGTTTTTGCTTCTTGGTATTTTTCATTATCTTTCATTTTCTCAATGAAATTGGTTTTTGAACCCTTCTTTTCAGAAATAAAATAAAGTAAAATAAAAAAAGTGGAAAATAAAAAACCTCGTCATATTTTCACTAGTAATAGTAACATGTTCTACACCAGCATTATCAGTCATATGGGTATGGTAAATCCAAAAAGAACAGTTGGTAAAGGAGACAGGGTAGGAAAGAAACTAACCACATATCTTCAGGAACGAGTGGTTCTTCACGTAGAAAAGATTCCAAACAAGCATACAAGGAAAGTGGCTCAGTTCGAGCTTTTTTCATGACAGGTCCAGATTTAAAAACCTCAGGTAAATTTTCTAGATGACGAGTATCAAATTGTTTTAGAAGCTTTTGTGACCAATCAACATACACTACGACTGATGTTGATGATGGGGGGTAGTTCCAAGGCTTCGTCTTCTCCAATTGACAAGTCAACACAAGAATTGTCTTCACTCAACAACTGCAGAGGTAGTTTAAAAAATTCCATTACTTTAGACTTTGGATCATCCATGTTCATTGAATTTGATACAGATCTTGTGCATGTTTGAGCAGAAGAGTCATTAGGTTGAAGATCTACTTCTGCACGTGACATACAAGGATCAGATACATCAGTATCCATCAAAGTTCCAGTCTTCACCATCGGAGAGAATAATCTTTTGACTACTCTCTGTAAGTAACCTTTTGTCACCACATCATCACATGAGATCACTGATACTAGAGGTGTTCCAAAAGGTTTCCATCCTGACATTGTGCGGGTATCACTAGTTACCCTGGATCAGAAATTTAAGAGAGATAAAATGCAAATTAGACACTTCAAATCATACCCTAATTCAAGAAATTAATCTAGATTATCATTTTAATTTTTTATTGACCAAGGATCTGCTGAGCAATACTGGGCATTAAATACTTTGACCATAAATATACATACTAGCCCTAGGTAATCATTCAGGAATGAACTGTCTCCTTTAATATACTTGTAAAACTATCAATGCTAATGGAAAAGAGTATATTGACTCAAAATGAAGATGGCTAGAACATGATAGAATAATCAGAAGAAGATTAAATTAAAGAACAATCATCTTCAATTTAGGCTCTGTAATCAAGATTTTGTTCTTCACATACTGTTCTTGGATCCGATGTATTAACTGAAGATATTTAGTGCTCTTGGCCAATTTTGGAATTTTGTAGGCAGCAATATGATCATCGTCTTTTATTGTGGACAATGATATCAAGGGATCTTCTAAGAACCTGTAAATCAAATGGTCTCGTACCTGCATGGGAGACATTTGCAAACAAAATTAAGATGATGACAGCAAACATATCAATGTGCGTCTCTTATAAATGCACCTTTACACGTTCTATCACACTAAACTCACAAGTCTATTGACTTAGACTTATATATATTCACCACAGTAAAAACTGGAACTACTGCATGATACTAAACAATTTATACTCACTATCATTGTCTCTACACACACACACAGATTTTCATTACAAAGGAAAACTAAGAAATTAAAAGCTGCTAAGGTGCAACAAATGTGAAACCAAAACATGCAAAAAGTTTGTAGAAATGAGAACCACCAAAAGAAAACACCCCCTGAAAAGCTATACCATGCTGTACAATACATGTGCCCCAGTAATTAGAAATAAAATTAATAATAAATAAATAGATTATAGAGGGGAGTAAAAAAAAATAGCAGTAATTGAAGCCCAGAGCAATGCATTTTTTAAGTCTAATTTTGCATCACCTTTGGTGTAAGCATGCATATACAAGAAACGGTATTAATTTTTTTTATAGGAAGAAACAGTGTTAGTATTATGTTCTATATTTCATGTGCATATGTTATTTGTTTATACATAAAGTTCAGACCTCCACCAATAAAAGCTTCTCACTATGCTTCAAGGAACAAGCACTGTTAAGTGCCTGGATTAGATCCCTACAACGGCCCTGCTTAGGCACAGTCACAGTTAAAGTTGATGGCAGCATACTTCCATCAGTAGTAAAAACAATCACTGTCATAGAACGAATGGTGGTTGACTGAAGTGGTAAAGAAAGATACATGAAGGGGTCAAAAGTGACAGAGACTTTATTGCACACAGGACAGACCAAAGTTGATTTGTATTGTCCCTGTAAAATGAAAGATAACCAGATCATTAAACCTAAAAGTGATGTGAAATAAAGGAACAGAAAACATGCAGGAGAATGAAATAAACAAATTTTTAGGATGGAAAGATGAACTTTCAAAAGAAAAGTAAAGTACAAAAAGAGGACGGGGAGTGCTCAAAAAACAAAACAAAACAAAAAACAAAAAAGTGAAATGTTATGAAACTAAATGAAAGAATGCCAATAATAGAACATGGAATGTACAGAGAAACTAAAATTGGAAGAATTAACAACTCTTGCCCGACTTCCTCGTTTTGCACCCCTTTAAAAAAAAACAACTCTTGCCCGACTAAAAGTACGGAAAATGATAAAATCCTAAATATGTAGCCAAGAGTTAGCCTTGTCGTAGAATATCCTGGAATTACGCTCAAGCCAAATACTCCAAATCAATGCAGGAACAGCACATTTCCAGAAAGTCTTCCTTAACTTAAAAGCCATAGCCCAAAAACATCCCAAGCAAAGTGGCAAAGAAGCTTGAACAAAAGCTTGGCCGTGAAATCACAATACCAAAAAGATGTGAAGCGGATTTATTATCAAAAAAAAAAGATGTGAAGCGGATTCATAATTTCGATAGCAAAGAAAACAAATATGAGGAGACAACGAAAAAGTAGGCAAACGAAATTGCAACATATCCCCAGAAATAAGTTCCCCAAATAGAAAGTCCGAAGTAAAAAGTGAATTTAGGCTAAAGGCCGGGAATTCAGATAGATCGAGAAACAAGATTGCAATACGATTATCCTTAGCTTTATAATCCAGAATCCATTCAAGCTTAGAAGAAAGGAATTTGCTCCAGCATCTATGACTACAAGGGCATTGAAAGAATAGGTGGTGGTCTGCATTCTCCTCTCTTTGTTGGCAGAGAGAGCACCAACTAGGGGATAAAGCCCAGCCCGAGCATTCTGAATCCTCTCAGCTTTACCTCATGATACATGGTCCAAAGAAACACATTAACTTTCCTCGGCCCACCACCTTTATAAAGCGCCTCAGCAAAAAAAGTTGGGATTCACTTTTTCAATGAGAAATATTGATTTCATTAAAAAAAAACAAAACAAAAAACGGAATAAAACTCTTCTTGCTAAATAGATCTACAGATTCTCGACTAAGACTGCTTCTCTAGGGCATAAAGTGATTCCTAGTATCAATGTTTTAAAAGTCTTAAGGCGGCCTCGAGGCGTTTTCTCATGAAGAGGTGAGACGTAAGCCTCATTATGTAGTAAAAAATACTAAAAATTATAAAATATAAGACATTTCAACTTTCATGAATAAAGTGATAACAAAAAAGTCTCAAAACATAGTTTGAAGTCTAAATGAACAACAAAAAGGAAATCCACAATCCATCAAAGTATTAACCTATTAGTCTTTGTCCGGTGTCCAGCGTCCCCCACCACGGAATACTTCTTTCTCAATTCTCAATGTTGCAGCCGTAGGTAAAGCATGGTGGAGAGGAATATAATATCAGGGTGTCTTTTATGAAAGGCATTCTATTATTTTATTAAATTGAGCTTATACTTTAATGTTAATGAAAGCCCAATTGTATTTTAATTGAATTACTTTTCTTTTCTGGCTAAGTCCACAATTTTAAGTTTTTTTTTTTTACTCTAGACGTAAGCCTCTTAAGCCTGAAGGCGTAAGAACCTAAGGCATATGCCTCACATGGATGAGGCGTAAGCCTCGTTTGGAGGCATTGAGGCTTAAGCTCTGAGGCGATTTCTAGCCGCCTGGAGGCCCCTCACGCTTTTAAAAACATTGCCTAGTATTGAAAGGATTGGGGAGGTTTGAATACAGAAATGACTACTCCCAAACATAATCCCACGATCACTTTTCTCCCCTAAAAATCCTTCTATTCCTTTACAACCAAGTTCCCCATGTAAGTGCATTGCAGCCCGAAACCATAAATTTTTGCCTTTATCTTTGAAAGGAAGATGACATAACATCTCTTCCAAGATTTGGCGAAAAGTATAATTGTGAACCCAATTCATCTCGAACGTTTGGAAGTACAGTTGCCAAACAAGCCTTGAGAAATTGCACTTCCACAACGATTTTCGGATCAAACAAGACCAATAGGGGTTAAGGGTGCAAGAAGAAGATCTCTAAAGAAACTCGAAGGTGTGATTCTACCCAAAGCCACATACCAAATAAAGAACCGACTTTCTTCGGGATCTTCACCTTCCACAAAGTGGAAAAGAAGAGAGAGCTAGAGATTGGTAAGATAGTGTGGCTAAAATCAAAAAAGGATTTACAAGAAAAAGTGTTAGAGGAGGTCAAGTACCAAAGTCTTTTGACCGGTAAATGTAATCCCTCTCTCACCAAGATTCCGTCTAGAATTGAAATAATGGATGACAATTCTAGCAATTCCCTATCCCGTATTGGTCTACGAAAGTGAAAGTCAATGTTCACACCTAAACCCTCCATGTGAATGGACACGGAAATAGATGAATTTTTTGCTAAGGTAATTGTGTACAAAAGAGGGGTAAAGGTATTGAAAGGCAAGGTCACCAACCTAAGCATCCTCCCAAAAGCGAATTCGACTACCATCCCCAACCTTCCATCTAACAGAGTAAGAAACAGAGGGTAACATTTGGATATCACCTTCCATGGACTTTTAACACTACCTTGACCACCACGTTCGTGTCCCAACCATTTGGATGCGTCCCATGTCTACTTGCAATCACTTTGTGCCACAGACTCCCGGGTTCAATAGGGAATCTCCAGAGCCACTTAGCAAGTAACATCGTATTCTTCCTTTCCAAATTTCCAATACCGCCTTCACTTAAGGGTCCAATTCACAAGGTGAGACCTTTTCCCTTCACCTGATCTCTCCGAGAGGAAGTTCCTCATTATTCTCTCCAAATCCACCATCACTCGCGGGCATCCTAAATAAGGACATATAATAAGTAGGAATACCTTAGAGAAGAGACTGAATCAGTGTCAATATACCGCCTTTAGAGAAAACCCTCTTTTCCACGAGGCAAGCCTCTTCGTTACCTTCTCCAAGATAGTTTCCCAAAAACTCCTCTTTTTGGGGTTATCCCCCAAAGGCATACCAAGGTAGATAAGGGGTAGAGATGTAATTGAAAAACCCACCATACCTGCCATCAATGCTAATTTTTCACTTTCCAAGTTTACCCCCGTCATTGAACACTTCTCCCTATTAATCTTCAAGCCAGAGCTCCATTCAAACAGTTGGATGATGTTTAAGAAGTTTTGAAGGAACGTCATATTTCCTTTGAAGATGTGTCAGTGGAACCTTCTCTCCAAATTTGAAAACCTTCAATCACCCCCTTGTCCAAACCTCGCTCAAAAAGTCTGGTTAGAGTGTCCACCACCAAAGTGACTAGGAAGTGAGATAATGGGTCCCCTTGCCTAATCTCATTTGTTGAAAAAACTCTTCCCCTTGGTTTTCCATTAATGATGAAGGAGTAGTTAACCAATCTCGCCATCCAGGCTCTCCACTTGTAACCAAAACCCTTTCTCGTAATAACATGGTCAAGGAAACTCCAATCGACATGGTCATAAGCCTTCTCAAAATCAATCTTAAACAAAGGCCTTCTCTTTTCTTGGCACTATAATCTTCAATCGCTTCATTGGCAATAAGTACCTCATCCAAATTTGTCTACCTTCCACGAACGCTCCCTGATTTGGAGAAATTGTAGAAGGGAGAACTTTTCTTAACCACCCTGCCAACACCTTTGCAATTATCTTGTACAAGCTTGTAACTAAGCTTATAGGACGGTAATCCTTCAAGCTTTCAACCTTGTCCTTTTTAGGGATTAAGCAAACAAAAGTTTCTTTGGCAGAGGGCACGGCATGTCATCATCATCAAGAGCAAAAGAGAAACTCTATGGTAAAATGCTTCTTGTGCTTTGGTTGAGGTCATTTGGTTGGCAAGGAATAAGAGAATTTTTTAAGATGTAAAAAAGAAATTTTGTAGAAATTGAAGAATTTGAATTCGGTAATTATTTTTCTTCTTTGATTCATACTAACAGGGAGAACCTTTCTTCAAATCTCTTTTCAAGAAATTGGGAGGAGGCTTCTTATCTTCACCCCTTCTTTGTTTTTTTAATGATGTCACTTATCCCCAAAAAAAAACGTTTTCAACCAAAAATCATAGCTTTTCAAACAAAAGAAAAACTACAAAACAGTCCTTTGCTTGTATATGTTTTAAAGGCGTTTTTTTTTTATCAAAACCCAAAAAAGGATAATTTCAAAAGAAGTATGAAGCAGTGGAAATAGGCAGTTTACACACTTGGCACACATCGACAATTATGGAGTCATTACGAGCAATGTGATTCGCCCAATACTCATCGGCAACTTCTTCATCAGGTCTTCCATCTGCATCTCTGGACTTGATATAGGGCTTGTGTTTTACACGATTCAGATCTTCATGTAAACCATCAAGCAAAAACGCTAAAAGTTCCTGCAATAAGACTCCATCACAAACTTCTTGATTGAATACAATGATTTGTGAGAGCAGAATGATACATGAGTATTAAACCTGTGAATCATGCTGATTGTACCCACTAAATTGAGGTGCAAATCGAGCAAGCTTTGCTTTGAATGGACGGGGAGCAACAGATGTTCGTCCAGGAGCCCATAGCTTTCTAAGCAAATCACCGAATGCCATAGCAAGCTCTCCCTATATTATGACAACTTCAATTTAGTAGAATAAATGTAACAAAAAAATAGTAATAAAATTATTATTAATATCATTAAAAATATTCAGATCTAAATTTCAAAGAAGACATTTCTAAAGCAATTAACTAAAAGCATCACACATGGGAACTCCCTTACCAAAAAGTACACTGAAACCATTTCCAATCATGAACTAGAACTAGCACTAGTTTGACCTAAAAGTTAATATAGAAACATTAAATGTCACCACTACTTAGAAAATTGAGACAGAGCAAAGAAAAATGATAATCAAAATGTATAAAAACAGCATGCCATCAGAAATATTTTATTTAATCTGGTGTTCCAGGCTTCCACTAAACCAAACTTTAAAGATAATGAAAGGATTTGACCTGTATAGCAAGATATGACAATTAAAAAAAAGACAAGAACCACTAGAAGCTGGAAAAAGAAATCAGCTAACACTATTAGTTTCTTATGATGCAATGGTGGTGCATGAAGCCCAAATGTTTCATGGGGGTGCAAAGTAAGGCAGTCTTTAATGAACCAAGGTCCAACTAATCAAGATATAACTCAATAAAAACTAATTACAGTAAGAGATTGTTGCAATCTAAAATACAACAGAACAAATGGCAAGTAAACAAAGTCAAGCAGTACAATATATACTAATGCGGCAGAATTTGTTTTCTATGGTGTGGATGAGACAGGTCTTAGGTGTCCTTAAAAAAAGAAAAAACAATCCAAACAATAAAAGCTTTTTTATTGCTCATGAGGAAATTTTCTACTCTTTAAGAGAAGATAAAATTTGATTCATACTTAGAATTTCATATTATTTCAAAAATGCATAGCATGAGTTCTGGGGAGAGTAGGAATAGGCCTCAAAGCAATAACTCCAAGAATATTATAGTACACGAAAAAATTCACATAACTGAGAGGTGAAGTAAAACCTTGAATGCTTAAAAAAATCATTAGAATCAACAGATTTTTTAAAATATAATTCTGAACTTCATGAATCTATAATGCACATGAAACTTACAACCATGCCCAGAGGATTCTGCCAGTTAATTTCCTGGTGATAATCCTCCCGAAAATATCTGGCAAACTCAGGTGTGTGAACAAGGCATTGGATCGCACTATTCATGAAACAAGTATTACCAAGATTTAACAACCCTGTTAGACCACAAGAAGATCCTCTCGTACTAACACCAATTTGTCCATATGTATTATCTGACTCTCTAATTGAAGAATTCATATTCTGGCTTTGCACTACTTCCACTTTAGCCACTCCCTTGTTAGACATGCCTCCAGCAACAGATAAGCTCGACTTAGAAGACTCTACAGGAATTGAAGCAACTTCCTTCTCTGCGGTTCCATTGTCCTGAACGTAACTTCCATAGCCACCCAATTCATTATTATTGCCATGGTTAATAATCTCCACCAGTATCTAAACAAAATAAAAAATTAAAGGTTTCAGAAGGCAATGTATGTTCTCAAGAATTTTGAATGTACAAGGGAATCCATAAAAATCTAACAAATCTTGCACGCCAATTTCTTACTTTTAAATTTTAAAAGATCACTCAAATACGTGAATGTATTACGCAATCACCCGAGTTTCAGGATGTCAGAATGCTCAAACATTTCATCATGGAAACAATGGAATTATCTTTAGCACCTGAAAGGTGAACGGGTATAACTACGACATAAGAAGATACTCCTAAGAACCTAGATCTATGAACTTTCATTAACCTCTCAGTCTCAGATGTCAACAAAAGGGATTGGCTGCTAAAAAATTTGCAATGTACTTATGAATAATACATTCAATAAGCATCCGAGGACTATTTGAATGCACAACTTTGCATACATCTTCCAATGTTTCTATAACCAGCAAGAAGAAAAAGCCTTGAAGGCTACTGATTTCAAATACCAGCCATCTCATGTAAATGTACAGACAAAAAAGAAACATATATCCTCAAGCCACGGATAGGATAAGCACAAAATAACTATTTTATATTTTATTTTATTTTGAGAAAAAAACTTCACATTGACATGGTGAAAAGTGATACCAAATCAATTCAAAAAAATACCCATTGGAGTAAACAAAAAGTACTCCCCTACTCTATCAAGATTCCCACGCAATTCCAATTGACTCTATAAAATCCCACTCCAAAAACCTACCCCTCCATAAACTTGCAATTAACTTTCTATGGAAAGAGGATCTCTTAGTCTCATGTGGTTTCACAACAAATGGGTTTCCCAGTGTTATTGCTTCCTTTATCTTCTTTTTTTAAACACAAGTCCATTTCATTCAGATAATGAAAGAACAAGAAACAAATAAAATGTAACAAGCAGTGTGTACCCAAAAAACATTAACCCCCACATCTAGATTTTTGTTGAAATCCGGTTGTTCGTTCCCTCAATTCCCGAGGGTAAAGTTCCAAACTCCCCTTTACAATGTCCTTTGACAAAACTATTCATTGATTGTATTTTTAGAAGAGTTCACAACAATATTATTAAAAGATAAATTTGTACAAGAGGTTGAGAAAACCTCCGAACAAATGTACAAAAGGAAAACCATACCCATTATAAGGTCAGAAGGCTGTCCAGTGAGATAAGTTGAGGTACGCATAAGCTAGTAAGGGTGCTCACAATTATTAAAAATAAAAAAAAAATAAAAAACTATACCCCACATCAAGGAGCTTAAAAAAAATACTCCAAGAGGCACTAATTACAAAAGATGAATAGTTACAAAATTACGAATCAAGACTCCTAATGAGTCCAGTTTCTTTTGAAATTTGTAGCAGCTAAAAATCCCGAAGAAAGTCAGGTTCTTTACAAGGTAAGTGGCGATTAAGAGAGTTAACACACTTGACTTCTCCACCAATCTTATTTTTAAATTTCTGACCCTAGTGGTGTTGTTTGTGTAAACAATACTCTTAAGAGTGTGATCACATTTTCTGGTTTTACCCGTTTAAGCGGAGAATATGGTTGAAATTTTTACATATTTTTTTTAATAGAAAGTTGAATTTTCATTGATTAAGGGAAAAAATACAAAAAGAGGATGAGGAATCCTCAAAGTACAAAAAGAAAATAAAAGCAAGACTAAATAAAGGAATTCTTGTAGTATATGGAATGTGATGGAAAAGATGGATTAAAGGCTTTATAGAAAGGAGAAGTCGTGGTTAGAATTATGGGTGACACAATTTAGAAAAGGAATGCTCATCATCTCATCTGGAAATAGTTTATCATCCACAAATTTTAAGAGGTTAAAGTCACATGTACCTCTAGTTAATGACAAGGGAATTCCATTATTCCCCACATACATTCCAAATGTCCACAGAAAATATAGTATATTCCAATAAAGGTTATAAATGGATAGACTTACATCCTGATCCATTTGAATGTTTGCATCATCAAGCGTTTTATCCATGTCATTCATCAAAGCATGTTTTCGGTGGCCATAGTAATCCCAAATGCATACCTGGTTAAAGCAGAATATAATTGGAGTATAATTGAAACCGTAAAAGTTACTTGGAAAAAGGAGTTGGATAAGGAATTGAGTGTAGTTGGTTGGGTCATAAGAACTTTACTTGTTCTAAGTTAAGATCAAAAATTTCACAAGCTCGTTTGTGAAGCTCACCAATGGTCTCCTGCCCAATAAATATAAAATTTTCAATAATACAAATTGGTAAACAATTATCAACATCTTCCAATAGAACTGAGACAAAAGTACTGAAGAGAGTGGTATACCATGACCCAATCTCATAATACCTTCTTGCTTATTCTTATAGTAGAGTGGTCACCCTTCGGTATCTCCAACAATTGAAGACGCAAAGGATATACTTCAACAGCCAATTCATTTTGTGAAAGACCTGAACTAATTACCTTTCGTACCAATCTTGGACCACCACCATACCTTAATCATCAAAAAACATTCATTAATTTATAAATAGTTTAATTGGATTTCCAACCATACAAGGAGACAAATTCATAGAAATTCTTCAATTTTTAATAAGAGACAATAATGTTTTTATTTATTTTGCGTGAGATACAGCTTCATTAGTATTAATCAGGGTAAAATGCAAATGAGACCCCTGTGGTTTTTTCGAAATGCATGAACACCCCCTGTGGTTTTGAAAATGGCAAATCACACCCCTGTGGTTCCAATTTTTTCCAATTAGACCCCTTCCCTTCAATGTCCATAATTTTCTTTTAGCCATAACTTCTTCGTTTGAACTCCGATTTGGATGATTCAAGATGTTTTGGAATCCTCCATTTCAGGCTCTACATAATAGTCATTTTGAAACTTTTAAATGATTAATAATTAAAAAGTTTATTAACATCAAAATACTAGGTATGACTAACATTGTTAACTCTTTTGGTTATTGATGATTTAGAAGTTTTGAAGTGACCACAGCGTAGAAACTGAAATGAGGATTCCAAAATATCTTGAATCATCTAAATCAGAGTTCAAACGACGAAGTTATGGTTAAGAGAAAATTATTGACACTGAAGGGGAGGGGTCTAATTGAAAAAAATCGGAACCACACGGGTGTGATTTGCTATTTTCAAACCACAGGGGGTGTTCATGCATTTGGAAAAACCACAGGGGTCTAATTTGCATTTTACCCTATTAATCATAAAAGAAACGTAAAAAGGAATTTCTCCTTATAAAGCCCTTTCATGTTTATTTCAAATCTTAAGTAGTCTTTCCCCCTAATTTAATACATACTTTTATGGTTAACAATGCCATGTCTTCGGTTTTGGGCCTTATGGTTAACAATGCCAAGTCTTCGGTTTTGGGCATCAACCTAGAAGATGAGGAACTCAAAGAGGTGGCTGACATTTTAAGGTACACTAGAAGTTCCTTCCCCACCACTTATCTTGGCCTTCCTTTGGGAGGCAACCCCTCCTCCAAGATCTTTTGGGACCCAGTGGTTGAAAAGATTCAAAGAAGAATTTTGAAGTGGAAAAAACTTACTTTCTCTAGAGGTGGTAGGCTCACCCTTGTGCAATCCATCCTCAACAACCTCCCTATCTATTACCTTTCTGTCTTCAAAGCCCCAGTGCATGTTACCAAGACTATTGACAAGTTGCTTAAAGACTTCTTTTGGCAAGGGGCTGATGGTGTGAGTGGTTCCCACCTTGTGAGTTGGGATAAAATATCTCCTCCTTTAGGCTATAGGGGCTTGGCCTTCGGAGGTGTTAGAAAAAGGAATGATGCCCTCCTTCTTAAATGGCTATGGAGATTCCCTATTGATTCGAAGCTCCTTTGGCACAGAGTTATCTTGGGCATACATGGAAAGGAAGAAATGGGTTGGTATTCAACGATTAACCTGAAAAGCATCAATAGGAGTCCTTGGAAGCATATTTTCAAGCTCAATTACCTCTTGAAAGGCAACTGCAATTTTGAGGTAGGTAAGGGTAATTCTGTTCTGTTTTGGGAAGATACTTGGTTGGGAGAGACATCGTTAGCTTCTAAATTTCCTTTGCTCTTCAATCTTGCTACCTCGAAGAATCAGCCTATTGCTAAATTATGGTTTGCTGATGGTAAATTCTGGAATGTGGAGTTTAGGAGAAATTTGAAAATGAGGAAATTGAAGGCTGGTTTCAGCTGATGTCTCTGTTGTACTCTATTAATATATGTGATAAGGAGGATGTGAGGGTTTGGACTCATGATTCTACTAATGGGTTCTCTTGCAAGTCTGCTCTTGATCTTATTTGAAAAAACAGTGGTTTGAAAGGGAGAATTCTAGTTTGTTGTTATGGAAGAGCCCTTACCCGAAGAAGATAAAGGTTTTCCTGTGGAGTGCTCTTAATGATGGCCTTAATTCCAACCAGAAAATCCAGTCTAGGAAGCCTTGGATTGCTCTACACAGGATTGGTGTGTTCTTTGCAAGCGGTGTTCGAATCCTCCAACCATCTTCTGCTCCAGGTGTTTTTTCATCTTCCATCTGGAACTCCCTCTTGGATATCTTCAACATGCATTGGGTTTTTCATAGAGACCCTAAAGTCAATATTATCACTTTATTGGAAGGCTCGAGACTTAAGGATAAAAGTAGAGAACTTTGGGCTAATGCGGTGAGATCCATTCTATGGAATATTTGATTGGAGCGCAATAGGCGTATTTTTGTGGATGTTAGTAAAACTTGGGTAGATATTTGGGATACTAGTGTTCTCAATGCCTCCATTTGGAGTGCAAATTGTAAAGTTTTCTGTAATTATAATCCCTCCACCATTGCCTTTAATTGGAAGGCTTTTTTGTAATCCTTGGCCTTTTTGGGCTCTTTCATATATCAATGAAATAGCTTTGTTTATTATCAAAAAAAATTTAATAAATACTTTTTATTAATCAATCATAAAATAATATGATAATTTTATTCTTTTTAAGAAAAAGAAGCTCTTTTTTTTTTTGAAAAATTCACAACAATTTTATTAATAAAGTAAAATAGGTACAAGAGGTTGAGAAATCTTTAATACAAGTGTCACAATGACAAGAAAGAATCTCAAGGTAAATACATGGATGAAAAAGATAATCATGATTTTAGCCCATTACAAGTGTCAATCTTCTCTAGAGTTAAATAAAGAATGTAGAAAACAGATAAAATCAACATTTCCATGGCCAAAATTTTCTTCTTGGGTTTAAAATGACTCACCACGAGTACAGTTGGTTCCAGACTTCATGTGGAAGCAGTACATAATCACGTCCTTCTAAAAGAGTATCATGTATTTCGATGCCCACACTAGAGTCCTCTGATGCAGCTTCATAAATTAGGTCAGAATTGTCAATATTAGCAGGTCTCTTCAGCATAGTTGAACCAAATGAATCATAGATTTCTACAAGGGATGATCCATCATTTGCATTAATCGGTTGATCTTGGTTGACATATTCAATCCAATGTTGCCACCATCTGTATTTGTAACTATAAAAGCATCAGAATATATTTATGCTACAGCTTCCGGTTTATTATAAATAAATAAATAAAATATTATGCTACAGCTTTATTTTATTTTATTTTTAATTATAAGAAATGAGACCTTTTTTAAAAACAAAAGGCTCACAAATTTTAGCCCTTCCCATATTCCAAACACCTCTTCTCCCCACTAGATGGGGAAACAATCTTAAAGTTTGGTGTTGAACCCACATATTTAAACCTAGATGGGGGTTGGGCCCGTGAAAAGAAGTGAGCCTAGGGCAAATGTACTGCCTTTATCCCTTTCCACTCCTTGGCCCTCACTCCAAATAAGAATTTATCAAGCTTTGTAAAATTACATGTTCTGAATGTTGGAGCAAGTGAACCAATCATTCTATCGCAGAGAGTCAATCAGCCTAGAGGCCTCGATTACCTTATTAAACAACCTCATGGATCTAATGATCCAACCTCCATCAGATCTCTCAGAAAGGTATCTCGTAACATTGAAATCCCCCCACCCCCCGCCAGACACCAGTTCTCCCCACAAACACCATAAAAATTTATTGCACCAGATTGCAACTTTTTTGGATCTTTGGCTTCAATGGATCAGCCTCCCCTAGAGGAAGATTCTCTCTGGGAAAAATTGGGGACCTCTATTGACAAAGAGAAGACTCCTCCTCTTAAACCCATGTAAAGAAAAAAGACATTAGAGGTACTGATTTGGTAAGGGAACGATGCAACATGCAGTCAGTTTATGAAAATACAATGTCTGAATGCTTCATGAAAGTGCTGAGTTCTAAAAACAGATATATCCATCAAAAACTACTTTTTTATAACAAATACAAAATATTTCACCATGAAGAAACCTAGAAGTTATCCTAATTTCTTTCAGTGTCAATTAGAATTCAGTAAGGATTAAAAAGAATTGGAGGAAGGAAAAACCTTTGAGTGATCAAATAAAAGATATCGCCCTCTTTGGTATTAGTTTCGGCAGCAAGAGCCATGTCTCTAATCATAATCCTTTCTTCCTCTGGAGTTAGCTCTGTGCTTCCACTGTTGCTACACATTGAAACCTCAGCCATCTTCCCGTTGAGATCTGGAGACGAACAAGTACAAATTCTAGGTAGAAAAACAAAATCGGAATTTCCGACCTATTTTCCCTGATATTTTCTCGGTAACCAAACAAATAAAATTAATTTTACTTCAATTTACAAAGTGGGCAAACCCTTGGTGGACGACAAACCAGAACGACAGTCAACCCGAACTGCCTTAAGCCAAAGACGGTATTCAGCCCTCAAGAGAGTGTTTTTAACTTTTGGATAGCACTTTCAAATTGTAATTTTATTTTATTTTTTTTAGTATTATATTAGGAGATAGAATATTTATTTTTTTATTTTTTGGAGATAGAATATTTCAAGTTGTCAAAAATAAATAGATATCTAATCAATTAGGTTATTAGATATTAATTTTAAATTATAAATTTGTAAAGGGGGAATACTTACCTCCTAACTATTATGGATGAGTTCCTCCCTATCAATGATGTGTCTCTTTAACTATGTGACATGTGTCTATTCTAAAATTTTAACTTCATTTATTATTATTGATATTTTTAATATCTCACTAAAAATCTCTCCATATTTTCTTCACACGTTAAACCGAGATTAATGAGAGAGAGAATGATGACTCTTCAATTTCTTTTCTTCATTCTAACAGATTACCCATAATTTTAGATGGTTGATTCTACGTACCTATAAAAAAATCCTTCAATGGCCAAACTTGCTTTTCTCATCGTTTTTAAGGTAAATAATTTTTTTGTGTGTTTTTATTTCTTTAATTTTCATAGTAAACTTTCTAATAGTAGTTTTATCTTTTCTTTTGCTTTAATTAAAATACAAAAAAGATATTAGTAGTTTTATCTTATCTTTTGTTATAATTTTGTTTTTTTAGGATTTCTTTGTGAGTTGAAATCTCTATATAGTTAAAGGGTATTTTTTTCCAATGAGATTCCTATTAGTCTACTAACATCATGGTTGAAGGTAATAAATCTCATATACTATTATTAACTTTATCTATTTATTTTTATTAATTTTATGTGATATTTTATTAAATTAATTGTTTTTTATGCATAAACCATTGAATATTATTATTCAAAGACATGAAAAATATAGAAAATACAATTTTACATGGGCAACCATTTGATAATGTTGAAGATCATTTGCAAGATAGTATAGAGTTTAATATCAATGGTCAACTTGAAATTGAAGAGCCAATTGTCGGAATGGAATTTCTCTCTTGTGAGAGTGCATATAAATTATACGTCAATTATGGGGGAAGAGTTGGTTTCAACATAAGAAAACAACAAAATAAAAAGAATATGAATGGAGATGTTTCAAGAGTAGTTTTTTGTTGTTCTAAACAAGGATTTCGTAAGGTAGACAAGCGAGTAGAAAATGTTTCATATACTCAACCAGTTTCTAGAACAGGATGTAAAGCTCATTTAACATGCTTGTTTGGGAATAATGAAAATTCAAAGTTGTGTAAGTCAATAGAAGTCACAACCATGACCTTATTAGAACACCAATGAAACATATTTTAAAGGTCAATAGGAACATTTCTAAAGCTCACAAGGCTTTAGCTTAAGATGCGATAAATCGAAAATTTCAATTAAATCAACTATGGAATTGATGAGTAGAGAAGCGGGTGGTAGAGAACATCTAGGATTTTTGGATAAAGATTACAGGAATTATATACATAAGGAGAGGAAAGTAAAAATTGGTAGAAGAGATGCTAGAGCGGTGTTGGAATGTTTTCAAAAAAGGCAAATGGGAAATTCTTCTTTCTTTTATGCACTGCAAGTTTATGAAGATGATATGATTAAAAATATTTTTTAGATAGATACACGTTCTATTTGTGATTATGAGCCTTTTAGAGATTTTATTTATTTCGACACTACCTATCGTACAAATGACCTTGGTCGCCCATTTGCACCTTTTATTGGAGTAAACCATCATAAACAAGCTATGATTTTTGGTGGTGGTTTACTTTATGATGAAACTTCTAAATCTTTTAAGTGGTTGTTTGAAACCTTTCTTTTTGCAATGTCTCGAAAGAAACCAAAAAACATTCTTACCTATCAATCTACTCCAATGGCTAAAGCAATACGTGATACCTTCCCTAAACTCATCATAGACTTTGTGTTTGGCATATTTTTCAAAATGTTGCCAAGAGTTTAAATCATGTGTTTCATAGATCAAAATAATTTATTCATGACTTTAGCAGATGCATATATGATTATGAAGATGAATGGTTGTTAGTATGGCAACGGGTAGATTTGATTGCTTTTTTTTTATTTAAACTTCAATTAAAAAAATATTTAAATATTGCTGCAACTTTTCACAGATCTTAAAATACTTATAAAATAAAGATATAGAGGAACAAAAAAAACATTAGAAAAATTGTTTTTTAACAAACTAAAACAAAACCCACAGTAGCTAGCTGAGGAAGAGCTTTCCAATAACAAACTAATTGCTAATACTTTATATTATGTTCTTTTGTAGGAATCTTTAGTGGCATGTGCCAACAAAACTTCAACAATCACTAATGATGGAGAAAATTTGAAGCATTAGTATAACTTGATTACATTTATTTGAAATATTTTGGGTCCTAGAAATGGAAGTAAAAAATATATGTACACAATACATTTTGTGTGTATGTTAGGAAATTGAAAAAATTGTTGAATCATATTCCGTTTTATTTTTTATTAATGGTTGAGAACTAGATTTCCTTTATCTTATATTAATGGTTGAGAGCTAAATTGTTGAATCATTCTTAGTTTTATCTTTTAACAAATTGAATCTGCCAAATCCCCAGATATGCTTTTAAAATTTAATTGTATCAAATTGTAACAGCAAATTCATATAATAATTGTCAAACTGAGTATAAGGACCCGAGGTTTTGACGTAGGGTAATTGTGCATTTCATTTTTATTGGTATATTTTAATTAGTGATTTAAAGTGTGGGAAATTATTGCCTATGTGTATTTTGGTTAATAAGTAATTAACCATAGTTAATTTAACTAAGGGTGGAGAAATTTATTAAAGGGGAACATTAACCATAGTTAAATTAGTGAAGGGGGTTAGTTAGCAAATGGTTTAAAGGGCAAGGACTCATTAGCAAAGGAAAAGAGGAGGGGGCTTAAAATTAGTTGTTGGAGGTGGAGGGGTTTAGGAGATAAAATGAGGAGGTGGAGGGAGTTATAAGCAAATAGCATTTAGTTATTATTTTAATTTTGGAAAATTAAAAGTATATAAATGAATTTGCAAGAAAAGAAAAACAAAATTTCTTCTCTTATTCACCATCACCGTCACCCCCCCCCCCTTTCATCTCTCTTGTGAAATTTTGCTTCTCCATCATTCAAGCTTATGTTCTTAAGTTAATCAAGGTGGGTTTTGGTGGATTTATGCTAGCATCTTCATCATAGGAAGATTGAATCAAGGTTCAACTAGGTTCAACAAAACTCAAAGTGAGATTTCAATTGAGAAGATTCTAGGTTTTTAAGGGTATTGGGGTTTCTTTTAAATTGTTGATTAGAATCACTTTGGGGATTGTTTCTTTTACTTTAATTCTAGAAATCCATGTTTTAATGATGATATAAGCTTTAGGGTTTGTATATATTGAAAGGGAAAAGGTTGAGACCATGGATGAGTGTAAGCTTTCAAGAGACTCCATTAATGGAGGAATTCCTAGCTTTTAGCCTATATAAATTTTGAGTTTTCTTGTCTTGTATGGAAGAACTTTCAAATCTGGAAATTATGTGATGTTAAATATATATATTACACATGGAAAACACATTGAAAGATCAATTGGATGGATTTATGGTTAAGCCCCAGATGGCCGAGATTAACACCCTAAAATTGTCTAGTTACAGGACTTTTTCCTCTTAGCGGGTTCGGGGTTATGTGTGATTGTTATAGGCTGAATTGTGATGTTAATATTAGACTAAATATGTATGTATTGACTTGTTGTAGGACAAAGGTGAGCGGATACGATCGGGGCCGATTTCGAAGGTGAGAATATAAAGAATCAGAGGGGTGTTGGCAACGTGATTTGCGTTTCGTTACATTTTGTTGTGAGAAGGGTTATTTATGATAGTGAATGGATTGATATCTATGGAGCGTGGTTAGTGAGGTGAAGGAAGTAAGAGGAAGTAACGGGAAGTGGAGATTGACTTCGGCATTCATTTAAAGAGCCTCGACGAGCTAGTTAGCTCAACCGATATGTTTTCGTTTTCACGAGCATGCTTACTTGTTGTTTATTTTGTGCTCTTAGTCCATGATCGGCTATTATCTTGAATACATGTTATGATATCAGTTATTACCTAAGGATTGGCAAGCGAATGAGATATTAAGAAGTAGTACTTGAAATGTGAATTATATGCTTATGTGAATATTGAGCAAGATGTGTAGTATGATTGAGTCATACACTACTTGGAGGAATTGTCCTATTCGGTGCTCGTTGAGCCGAGATTACTTCTTATGATGAGAATTATTAGCAAGCATGATTATTTCATTCATTTCCATATCACTTTATGCATGCATTTCATATATTTAATGAATGGCCATGCGACCGTGTAATGGTGAGTGGTTGTTGGACATTACACGTGGTTACTGTGGCGGGATATTGTGTAGCTCCGAGGCGCTATGTGGTGGATGACCTCGATGCTAAGTGGTTATTATGATAACCTGGAAGATTATAATGAGCTACGGCTCGAGTGTATGTGGCAATTTATGATTTGCGCGTAGTGAGACGCGGGTTGTAAGTAGGGAACCAAATGATGGTTGAAAGGCAAAGAGAAAACTGGTAACGACTTATGCATTGTTGTTCTGGTGCAATCTTAAACTCGAAAGTTGTTTATTTTCATATGCATACATGTTTAGATTTTTTAGCATATTTAAGCATCCATGCTTAGCTAACTTCTTCTCCTTAAATGTGCGTGTGGAAAAGCAAGGGTGCGTAACGGTAAATGAAAGTGATGTTGGAACGGAGTATAAAGAACAACAATAATGGAACTAAGAACTGGCTTACAAAATTCAACTTCGATTAGTAATAACAATAAACTGAAATGAAAATTACAAATAAAGAACACTTTCCGATATGGTAATATGATGAACGTCGAGCTTGCAAATTGCACTGTCCTGAAGACAATAGTCGCCTGCACCGGGTTGCTTGCAGTCAATGGCGATCGTCTCAGCAGGATACTACGACGGCACTCTGATGAACAGCAACAAGAACAAAGGAGTTCTAGCAGAACTCAGACAAGAACGTTAACTCTCCAACAAAAAAATAGAAAAGACCGAATGAGATGAAAAGAATAAAACTAGAGAGAAACCAAATTGAGATTTTGCTTTGTTGTTTTTGAACAGTAGGTGAAGGCTCCTATTTATAGGAAACCCATAAACAAACCGTTGCTACAAAATTAATTTAGAAAATTCATGCTGAAAGAAAACGGCAGAAAACGGCAATGCATTGAAGAGCCACGACAAGAAACGTAATAATTTATTTTCATGAATTGTCGTTTGTCCGTTTCTTATGAAAACAATTATTACAAATTAAATTTGTAATAAATCCATCAAGCCCACTACGAATTGGACTCAGCCAAATGAATTCAAATTTGTAATAAAACCAATGATTTTATTATGAAGTGAATTCCACCGTTTGACTCAGCAATTGAAATCAAATAAATTAATTTGTCTTTTAGTCAAACTCCATTAATCAAATATATATATATATAACAAAATAAAACACCATTAACTTTCACTTAATTCCTTATATATATATATATATACAAAATATATTATATATATATAAAATTTTCAACAAGTGATTCAGAAAGTGAATGGAATGTGGCAATGGTTGTCTGAGGCTTGATGTAAAATGAGGAAGTGTGATATGCAAAGAGCTATGGTTCTGGTCTTAGTTAAGGATGTGATGTGTATAGGGCGTAGTAAGACGCTAGATTTGTGATGGTAAGGTTATACGGACTAAGATAAGGTAATAGAATGTGATACGAGGATAATGTTATTGGCTTGACAAGAGTACGGGTTTGAAAGGTTTACGGTTTGATCATGTTTATCTATCTACTTTGCATTGCTCGCTTAGTTGCATTCCTAAGCATATCATCCTACTTGTGCATTGTGTTATGAACAATCCTCATCACCGTTCATATTCTTTTGTTTTCACTGAGTGTCATGCTCAAAGGTGCTTTATATTACCTTTCAGGTGTTGCTAGAGAACGAGGGCGTGGAGCGACGGGTGGTGCTCGTTGATGCTCGGGATGAAGACTTTGGATTGGCCACCAGACACGCGAGTCACGTCTTCAGGTTGTGTAGTTTTTGTTGTATTTTGGGGTCTTTGTGACGAATACTTTATGTAAATATTCTTTGATGTTTTGGTTTGTAAATAACGCTACCGTGGTGCACCATGTCTTTTGTTAAATGGTTTATAACTTTGAACTTTATTTGACAATATGAATGGCCGACGAGCAGGATTTTTCTCTTGAAATCTAAGCAGGTTTTTAAAAGCTTACGTACATTTCATGTCCGATTTTCCTATGTCTTGTGTTAGAGTCGTGTAAATTAAGCATGGTCCTTGCTTCCACTTACGTGCTTGCATCCTAGGCTTATGTAATAAGCCGGGTTGTCACACTGAGAAACGTTATAACAGAATTTTTTTTGTGAAATTGATTTCATTTATCAAAGAACTAACTTAAGGAACTTTAAAAGAGACATGAGGAATGACAAATCCAAATACCCTGAGTTGAACTTTAAAAGAATAAGAATTACTTATGGGAGTTTTTCAAACCTAGGTGAATTCCACTTAAAAAATGGAAATAAAGAATTTAAAATTAATTTAAAAGTAAAATAAAATGTTAATGTGGCCATTAATCTAGATTTAAAAAAATGATAAAAATAAATATATTAGAAAAACTTAAAAGAAAAAAAAAGTGAATGAAAAAAGAATTTGTTAAAGAGAGATTTGGTCAGTAGAATCAACAAATCCAAAATTTATGGGTAATCTGTTACAAAGAAAAAAAGAAATTGAAGAGTCATGCACTCTCTTTCTCATTAATCTGGGTTTAATGTGTAAAGGAAAAAATGAAGAGATTTTGGTGTGTGATGACCCGACTCCTATTAAATAATTTAAAATCAGATTACAGCGGAAGAGTACTTAATATTTAATAAAAAATTGGCATGGGTACGTTTAAAATTTGAACTATCCAAAACCTGTTTATATTTTTCACAATCAGAGAATTTATAAATACAAGGAAATGCGCATTTCCTGAAGTAAAGTTCAAAGGAGTTTCAGAAATATAAGAGTTTAAAACAAAAGCTCTCATGAGCTTATATACAAACGTACATCAAAAGATGAAAGACATAAAGTAAACATTAGTCCAAAGACTATACACTTTCTCTAGTCCATCTCGCCATCATCATCATCCAAGATCAAGTAGCACCAGATCCTCTCCCACGACCTCGATTACAGTCGATACCTGAAAATTTTGTAATATCATGAGCTAAAAGCAAGCCCACTGAAAATAAACGGAAAATAAAGTAACATTAGACTCCAAAAACTTACTCTTTGCTACCCAACCATTCAAAGGAATTTACATCAAGTATTCCACTTTCACTTATCAAATCTCCCAAATAATTGAGGATCTAGCTTCCAAGCATTTAGAAGGACGTGTTTCATAACACACATAACATTTTATTTCATTCTCTTTAATACCTTATACTATACATAAGGTTTACATAAAATATTACAATCTCTAATTTCAAGATCTTCCAAAGGAACAAGAACTAGCTCTTAAGTATTTCAAAGTATTGTATTTCACTATACAATTCAATCTCATTCCTTTTTCTTATAGCACTTGGCTATACATCATATTTCATTTCTTTTCTCTATAGCAACTTAGGCTATAAAATAAGGTGTACATTCCTTTATCTTTAATAATTAATGCTAAGCTCACTCGGTCTTAACATATTCAATAAGATAACTCGCGATTAATGTTGGTAATGTTAGCACACATAGTCTCAACATTATTCATTAACTCGCTCAATACATGTAAAGTATACTCGGCCTTTACATTAATATAACCAAAATCATGTTAAGCTCACTCGGTCTTAACATAAAAAACAATCATAGTTTGCGATTAATGCCGATAATGTTAGCACACATAGTCTCAACATTGTGCATTAACTCGCCCAATATATGTAAAGTACACTCGGTCTTTACATTAATATAACCATCAAATCATGCTTATAATGACAGAATTGAAAGCACACTCAGTCTAACAATTCTTCATTATCTCGCTTTCCAAATCAAAGTATACATAGCCTTTTATAATTATCTTCTCACCTCTAGTGAATAATGTCAGGTAATGAAAGCTCACTCAGTCTAACCATTACCTCATTATCTCACCCACTGAATACAAGGTTCAATACACCATTGTATCCTTATATATGTATCATAGTAATTATGGATAATACTAGATAATGTGAACTCGTATAGTTCCGTCATTATCTCATTATCCATTCCCCCCGATCATGCAAAGTTCATGCAGCCTTTATCATTCCTCACGATACATATATGTAAACATAAAACAAATAATACCAGACAATGCAAGCACACCCAGTCTATACATTGCCTCATTATTCCTCCCAAATACGATTATGCAAAATGAATATGCATATGGTCTCAAGTGCAAGTAAACATAAATATAATCATTCAAAGTAATCGAAAGAACATAACGATAAATGATAAATAAATCATGAATTTCCCTTTATACATAAAACAAGAAATTAGGAACTTCTGAAAAACAATGAATAAATCAAGCCAAACGGCCTTCAGATAAACTCAAGTTACTAACTTTATCATAAAAGTCTCCAACCAATGATTCCATTGTTTTTTACTAAACATATGAAGTTCCATATCCAAATTTCTTATTCACCCTATTATACTTAGAACTTTCAACTTCTGATAAACATTAGTAAACGCCGAAGCGAATCTAAACTTAGAACTTCTAAGAGTTATTTGTTTCCTTCGAAACACCTATGAGTTCTCTCAACTCAAATTAGAACTAACTCCTAAGCCTAAGCATGTTAGCTCACTTACTTTAATCGTTTCGATTCAAATCTTAATCTCAACTTTCGATCCTACAAATCATTCAACTTATTCGGTTTCTAAGTTTTAGTTCTATTTATTCTCACCTCGAATGTTCTCGTGACAACAAAGTTCCCACGAACCATCAAACGAGCAATCTCACTTACAATTCAACAATTGAACAACAATTTATAACTCATAACTAAAATGACAAAAAGTGTGATTCTCGGGTGAATAGTGTTTTTTCAAAAATCCGAGCTCGAAATCGTCAATTCCTTGATGGAAATACATGATTTTAACTTCAAAATTCATTTAGAAACAAAAACAAAGAAAACCATGTAAAAAAAATTGAAAACTCACTTTTTAGGGCTTCCCTTAGAGAATGAGAAACGCCAAAAAAATAGGTTGGATAGGTAGTCCTTGTCCTGAGAAATCCAACGCAACTAGAATCGAGACGATCCACCGAGAAACGAAAAAAACCCATGGAAAATTTCATGGATTGAGGCCGTCCATGGAGAAGAAGTGGAGAAGGAATTGTCTTCATTTTTTTTTTTACTTTTGACCCTTTTTAAAGAAGATGCATGAATAGTAAAAAGATATTTTTAAGAATTCGGAAATTACGAATGCGTCCCTCATTTGCTTTTAGCTTTTAAAACTAAACCCAAAGCATTTAAACTTACCAAAAGGTGATTAATAATTATTAATTGGCCCGTTAATAATTATTAATATGCCTCAAACTAAATTAAGCTAATAAATAAATTAAAAGGATTTACGAACGAAATAAACTTGTAAATTCTAAGTTATAAATTCTAGATTAAATTAATTAACTCTAAAAATAAATTGAGTGCTCTAAATAAAATAAATAATAATAATAATAATAAATTTCTTGTAAAATAACGGGACATTACAGTCTACCCTTCTTAAAAGACTTTTCGTCCCCGAAAAGTGCGCTCATTAAGTGAAAAAGTGAGGGTACTTAGACTATATCTCATCCTCACGTTCTCACGTTGCTTCCTCTGACACTTGGTTCCTCCAAAGAACCTTAACCAAGTGAATTGTTTTATTTCTCAACACCTTTTGTTCGAATGCTAGGATCTCAACCGGTGTCTCCTCATAAGACATATTGGCATCCAAAACTACACCCTCATAAACAATCACGTGGGATGGATCCGCCATGTATTTCCGAAGCATCAATACATGGAAAACATTATAAACGGCCGATAACGAAGGTGGTAAATCCAAACATTAAGCTACCGCTCCTACTCGATCGAGTATATCGATAGGCCAATAAATAGGGCTCAACTGGCCCTTATTCCCAAATCTCATAACACCCTTCATATGAGCCACTTTGAAGAATATGAGGTCTACCACTACAACTTGAATGGACTACGCCGCTTATCATTATAACTTATTTGTCGACTCTGGGCAACCCTCAACTTCTCTCTAACCAAAGCGATAGATTTGCTAGTCATCTGTAACAACTTGGGTCCCAAAAGTCTCCTCTCTCCAACCTCATCTCAATGAGCAGGAGAACGACACTTTCTACCATAAGGTGCCTAAACAGTGTCATCCCGATTTGATACAATCTTTCTTAGGTACAACTATACCCTAATCTTAACTGGATAGATAATCCTCCCAAGAATAAAGTGTGCGGTCTTCGTCAAACTATCTACAATCACCCAAATGGTATCATAACTCTTTGCCATCTTCGGGCAAACCCCGATAAAATCCATGGAAATCTCCTCCCATTTCCATTCAAGCACTCTTAAAAGTTAAGAAAACCCAATGGACTCTTCCTTAAGGCTTTGACTTGCTAACAAATCAAGCACCTACTCACATACTCTGCAATCTCATGTTTCATCCTAGGCCGCCAATAATACTGTGTCGGGTCCTCGTACCTCTTTGTACTACCTGGATGAACATAAAAGGTAGAACTGTGAGCCTTCTCTCCAACAGCTCTTTTCAAAATTCGATCCCGAAGGCACACAAAGCCTCTTACGATTTATCAAGCGGTATCTTTAGAAAAGATAGATTGACTAGGCTTGTCTGACTCCGCCTCTCAAAAACCAACCTATAAGCCTCAGAAAACTGTGAATCTCAGGCACACTAGTCGGTCTAGGCAACTACCATCTGCCTCAATCTTAGAGGAATCAATATACTCCTCTACTTGATATTATATGGCCTAAAAATGCCATTTCTTTCAGCCAAAACTCACACTTTGAGAACTTGGCATACAATTCTGATTTCGTAATATCGTGAAGACCTTCGTCAAATGCATATCATGCATCTCCTCAGTCTTAGAATGAAGCAAGATATCATCAATGAACACAGTCACAAAAGAATCAATGAACCTTCTAAAAACAATATGCACAAGGTTCATACAAGCTGTAGGCGCATTAGTCAAGACAAAGGACATAACCACAAACTCATAATGTCCATAACACGTCCTGAAATAGTCTTGGGAATATCCTCATTTTGAATCCTTAACTGATTTAACTAGATCTCAATTCTATGTTCAAAAAGATAGTGGCTCCCTTCAACTGATCAGACAAGTTCTCTATCCTGAGCAAAAAATACTTGTCTTTCACTGTAGCTTGATTCAAGTTTCGATAATCAATGCAAAATCTAAATGAAATGTCTTTCTTTTTCACAAACAATAAGGTGCTCCCTACGAGGATGCACTAGGGTGAATAAACCCTAAGTCTAAAAGCTCCTGCAACTAACTCTTAAGCTCTTTTATTCAACTGGTGTCATACAATAAGTTGCCTTGGACAATGGAATTGTCCTAGGAACAACCTCAAACTGAAAGTCTAGCCTAAATATCTCTCAATACAAGGTTAAACTCCTCCAACTTGGTTTTCACTAAGCTTGACAGAGGGGTAAAGAATGAGAAAGTAGATAAGCTTGATCAAATAGTTATTTAATGATTCACTATACATTATGCTTTTACCATCCTTGATCTCTTCACAACACCACGGGGTTTAGCTACTCATAGCTAAAGATATCACAAAAGAGAAATTGAAAACGAAAATAACATTCATACTTAGAAAACTAAACTAAAATATTCTAAACAGCAATTGAATAAAAGGTAACTAAAATGTCTGAACACTATAAACCTCTTCCTCTTCCCTAAAGCTTGCACATTTTCTTCATGTTCTTCATCTTCATTCCTTTGCCTTCTCTTCTTTTTTTTTGTTGCTTTTATATGACTTCCTCATGGTTGGCATGAACGGGTACTATAGCAGGGAGTGACAACTCATAGTCCGTCAACAACAACAACGGTGGAGAAAATATCTTCGACTTCTCAGGCTATTTGCTTCACTACAACCTTTCTTGCTTGAGGCAAACAACCCCATTCTAACAAGAGACAACATGCCATGGTAACTTTTGGAAATCCTTTCTTCTTAAAGCCTTATCTAGAGTCTTAGAAAATATAGATCAGAAGGAGAGAAAAATGATTCAATTGGAGATGAAAATATACAAATGCGAGTATGCTATCAAAATGTGATTTCAACTTAAATTCAAGTTATTTATGTTCAATCTTCATTCTATTTGCTAAATACAACCTAATTCTTATTGAAATATAGAAAAAATAGGGTCTTTAAAACTTCACTTTCATGCACTTATCAATTTTCCCTGGTGTTTTCTTCCTTTTCCATGTTGGGTCGCCTTTGTTTGCAACCTCAGGGAAAAAAATTATGGATGTGATCTTCAACGCCTATTGGGCTGGCCTTGGTTCACTTGGATCTGTTAGATGTGGTCTTCAACGTCTATGCCTCGATATGTAGTTGATTGGGTCAGCATCTCCCTTCGTCTCCTTTCAACGCTATAGTTGAGGTTTTGCTTGTTTTGGTGCCCAAAGACTAATAGCGGGCGTTTAGGCGATAGGTGATTGAAACGATCTTTGTAGATCCTTTGAACCCGGTGTTTCAGGCAAAACGTGCCCTTTGGGAGAATGTTGGTAGAAATGCTTCCTCTTCGGGACCTGCCTCAGCTGGACCTTTGGAAGATGAAAATTGACACCTCTCCCCCCCAGGTTGGTATCTCTTGGATTCTACATGGAGATTCTCCTTCAACTGCCACCGTCAATGTCTTCGACGGGCCACGTTGGGGACTCGATGGTCTTCTTTAAATTCAGGCGGATTGCACCCATTGTACTACATATTGATCTTGTAATTTCCTTCGGCTAAGTTCCCAACTTGTGGGTCAAAGCCTTACTTACTTGTGAAATAAAATTGAATGTTTTGAATCCATCCCTTGTTATTTTATTTTCTTGATGTGCCGAAGCGGTCAATCTTATTCCTTGGGGAACATTTATTATTTTACCTAATGAATTAGGGCTTGAGTCCGCGGGGACTTTGAATTTTTGCCTAACGTATGAGAGCTTTAGGCACTGTTTGGAATGAATCTGGATTGAATGAATAAAAGGAATCTGCGTTGTTTTGTGTTTGGTTTACAATCCAGAAAAAAGCAATTTGGATTCAATTTCTTTTTTAGGCTAAAAAATGAATTCAACTAAAACAAGAATCCAAAATATCCAACTCAAAAACTGAAAAAGACAAATTGACCTCACCCATACAATTTAATCCACGGGTTTCAACACATGAGATAAAAATACAAGTCGGGCCCATTTTGCAGATTTGGGTCGGGTCGGGCCCATTTTTCGAGGTTGACTCGCTCCGTTCTAGCTTTTATTTATTTAATTAAATTTTTAATTGCATGTTTTTAAGCTGATTTTTAACTTTTTAAACTTAAACTTAATTCTAAAGTGATGGAAAAAAAGTTGATTTATTTTTTCATTATATCCTATTTTTTATTTATACTTTGTTTTTATAATTATATATAAGATTAATTTAAATATAAAAAATAAAATAATATATATATATATATATATATATATATATATATATATATGTTTTGGAGGTTGTTGCTCACATTTTTCTCTGCTTCTTGTTCACTAATGTATGTAGTACTATTTGAATAACGCTATTGGAGGTTTTCAATGCCCATATGGACTCTCCATTCAGTGTGAAAATATTTTTTCAGATTCTCTTTTATTGAGAAATTCTCTCTTTGGTTGCACTAGGTTCTTAATGAATTTTAGAATGGATCTCATTGTGTCTTGTATAGTTCTCCTTTTGGAAAAAATTGAGTTGTTTTAATCTAAAGAGTTTATTTGATAGACTTGCAATGTTTCTATTATCTTTATTATAATTTTTTTAAAATAAATATTTATCCTAAGAATGAGAATAGTTATAGTTGATGCGGATAAAGATGTTTCTAATTTATAAGTTATGAATTATTAGTTTTTTTAAACTTAAAAATGAATGATTTAAAGTTGGAAGTATTATTTTTATGAGTGAGTCACCCAAAATTTGGATTATGATCTAAACACATATTCTGATTCACAATCTGATTTTAAATTTTTTGAGTAACCAACCAAACACATATTTTAAATTTCTGAATCTCAATTATAAATTCTGGATCTGTTACCAAACACAGTTTCAGAACCAACAAATTCACAGAATACAACTCTGAATTCATTAGAATCCACTAAATTCAAATTCTGCTTTTCAGATTGCATACCAAACAGGGCCTTAATCTTCTAAGGTTTAAAAGCCGATCTATTTTTAAGCTTTTCGGCAGTTTTTACCCGATTCAGTAGTTTTTAGAGATTCAATTGTATACTTGTTTGAGCTGCTATATTTTGACTTTATTTATGATATTATCTTGATATTATTATGTATTATGATGATGAGAAGTATGTGATTAATGTCTTGACAGGTTGTGAGAAACTAGTGTTAAGGCTACGAGGTTAACACTAGATATATGTTCACTTACGGATGAGTCCATAACCAGGTGCTAATGAGCATTGCTCGTAAGAATATTTGATTTGAAGTTCAATTATAGATGCGTCTATAACCAGGTACTAGAAAGTCTGTGTAGTCTCGAGGGGCCACATTTCTACTATTGCATGCTAACTTTGTGGTGAATGACTTTAATGTTATTTAGTTGTTCTTGATTGACTGAGAATATGGGGTTGAGCTTATGAGAGTTTATTGATTATAGTCTTCGATATGGAACCTGGTAGAGTTGCCTATCCATGTATGAAATTATTAAATTATACCTTGAATATGGAACCAGTTAGAGTTTCCTATTCATGTATGAGATGAGACTTGAAGTTTTTAAATGAAAAGTGTGATTTTGTCATTGGAGAGTGTTGAGAGCTTGGGACTCGGTTTGATTCGTTTAGAGATTATTTAAAACCTTACCTGTTAATTAGACTATTTTCTCATTGGCTTTAGCCTCACATTGATATTTTTTTCAGCTAACATTGGGATGAGAGGTGAAGTTAATGAGATGGAGGAGATTGGGGGTTCATATTGTTTGACAGCTGTCAATCCTATCGTTAATTATTGTCAAACTTTCCTTTTGAGTATATTCTTATTTTATTTTATTCTTAACTGGTGTTATGAGATTTTTCATGGATTTTTATCTCAGTTTATATCCGTTTGGATGACTTTCATTTTTTATAGAGATTTCTTTTAAAATAAAATAATTCCGGAATTGTTGTTTTCGTTATTTATTTGAATTTTTATTTGAACAGAGTTTATGATTGATATTTTAATAAAAGGAATTTATTTTCAGTCTTCCGCTTTGTAATTCGTTTGGATTCATAACTCTAAAAAGTCGGGTATTTACACCTTATATAAAACATAATTGTTTTTTAAATTAAAATTGTTAAATCATTTATAGATTTTTTTTAAAATTTTTTAAATTTTGGCATTATTCTTTTTGTATTTTAAATATGAATTGATAATGATTTGTTTTTTTTTTATCTATAAAAATAAATTTTATCTACTAATAAATTAGTGGGCATATCTTTTTTTCAAGTTATCTACGAATATGTTTATCTTATTTTTGGAGAACTAATTAGAGAGATAATATTTAAAGTGTAAACATATGAATAAATAATATATAATTAAATTATTAGTATTTATTTGATATAAAATAGATTTTATTTTTATAAATATTTTTTATTTACTAATAAATTTTTCATCATATTTTCCTACTGAAATATTTTAATAATTATTTTAATCTTATTTTTTATATGTGAGAAGTAAAAAATTCTGAAATGAATCATTTATAAAAACAAAAATTGTTTTTAAAATCTAGGCAATATTCTATTTTATTTCGAATATGAATCGATATAATGATTCGATTCTCACTTTTTGATTTTAAAAATAAATAGTATTTAGTCATAAATTAGTGACCACATTTGAAAAAAAAATTAAAATCTAAATTATTTAGATTGTGATTTTATTATCAACTACCATATCTATATCTAATTCTAATTTTCTTTTTCTATAAGAGAGAGAATCAGAGAGGAGGTGGAAAATAGGGAGCCTGAATTTGTTAAATAGATATTCTAATTTTTTATGTAATTATTTTCATCTTGATTTCTAAAACCTTTTGAATAGATACTTTTCCATATTCAATCAATTTCAAGTATTGTTGAATTGTGATGTCGTTCAGGTTGATGCACTGATAGTGAATGACATCCATCCTTAAAGAAGGTGATGAGTTATTATCATTATTTAATTTTATAAATTTTGATGCAGGTTCCTTTTATTTCTTCGAGTAATTTGGAATTTGAAGGTTCCCAATTTTGGATAATTGTGTATAAATTTTTGTATTAAAAAATTAAACTTATTTTACAATCAATTTTATTGTTTTAATTTTCATTTGTTTTGGAATTTGATTTACGGTTAGAAGAATCAGATATATGTAACTTTTAATTTTTGTTTATCATTTCAATTTTTAACTATACACATGTTTGACTCTTTTTACCTTTCTTCTTTACAATTATTTTTCTAATTTTGTTTTTCAATTTTAAGGATTTTCTCTTGGTTTACAAGCTAGATCTTAATCAATGGTACAATATTTGACTTTTTTTTTTTTTTTTTTAATTTGAGCGTTTATACATGTATTTTTATCTTAGTGTATAATTCTCTTATGTTTTGTATTGTTCATTATATAAATGAAAACACATGAATTGAAATCATTGGAGATTTAAAAGCTAGTACCATATTTCATATCATTGATTCTAAGACCACCTAGAAGTTGTTATTAGGTCGACCTTGAATTAATGGAAATGGAATAATAACTTTCAGTTTACACCAATGTTTTAAGTTTCATCAAGACTATGTGAAGAAAGTTGAAGCTAATACCAATTTCATCATAGAAGCGGAATGTCACTTTGCAATGCAAAATTTTATACACAAATTAATGTTGTTGAAGAGATTATACGCGCAAAAATTCCTATAGTTCAAAGTTCAAAAGAAAGGGAAGTAAAGTCAATGGAAGAATCATCTAAGGCAAGTATAAGTACTTCTGACATTCAAGTTTCCCCAAAAAGAAGAACCTTTACAACCTTCACGTTCTCTTCTTTAGAGATATATCCCTTTATCCCAACGAAAGAAGGCTCGATCACCGTTCATCGAGTGTTCAAAAAAGGTAAAAGTTAAATATGTCAAAATTGTGAAAGAAATTATTACCATACCTCTCACATGGATAACAAACTAGGAAGTCAAGAATTCATTAGTGGAGTATTCTTATGAGAAGGATATCAAGAATAATAATTATACTCCTGTTATACAGATTGAATGTGTGTATGATCTAAAGGCATACAAACTTCTAACAAGGATAATATATGACTTTGCATGGGGCTAGGAAGTTTAAAGATCTTTGATAATGAAAGACTAAGACTCTCTAAAAAAAATGACCTTTTGAAGAAAAATTACTGTTGGTGGAAAATGTTGATTAAACTAGGTGGTGAATGGTGGCATGCAAGTGCACATGGTCAACAAGTAATATTAGTGGTAAGTGAGTGTCGTGTCCCACGAGGATAGTTATTTTTAAGGCAAGTTTAGCATGCTTAGTTAAGTAAGGTTTTGTCTTCTTTTAGTTGAGAGGGTTCATGCATGGGCTAAGGGAACTTTTGTTCTCAAAGTTACAAACTTTGCTTCTTGATTCTTAAGACCTGATGGAATAAATAGATATGAAGATATGTGTGTGAATGGAATGCGATATGGTTTCTCTCAAAACTCACAAACTTTAACTATCAACTACCTAAGCTTATTTCTAAGATTTAGTAATTAAAAGTTCCAAATACAACATCATAACCCAAACTTATAAGAACTTTACCCTATATCTAGTGACATAGTTCTCATAAATTAGTTAGCTTTCTTTTATAGCATTCCTTAATTCATCTATCAATGCAAAGGAAATCTTCTCCTACTCATTTTCATGAAGCTTTACAGAGAGGTATGGATTAAGAAAGTAACTACACAAATATTCATTCATCAAGATTCAACAAAAATCAAGTCTCTTTGCATTTGTTCCCCATCACCTTACATGAACCCAAACTTGATTTAGCTACTCATATGTATAAAATAAAGCAATAAATCAGTACATAACATCCCCAAAATACAATCCATACAATAAGATAAAATCTAAACCATGCTACTAAAAGTAAGAAAAGAGAAGCTAAAGATGAGTTCAAACTTCCCAAAGGTTGGAGGAGCTTTCCCCCCCTTCACAATCAGCTTAGATCTCCTTCTTTTCAAGAAAAATTGAAGATCAAAAACCCGGATATCTCACGAGTCTTCTTCTCCATGGGATGCGGCAAGCCCTCTAATGCCACCCTTTAAGAACCCTAAAATATCCCCTAAACCTCCTTAACAATCCCCAAGCATCCCCCTTTCTCTAAGACATCAATGGAAGCTTTCATACCAAGAGATGCTTTGTTTTTAGGGCTGAAAAACGCTGAAAACAGAGGCTAGAACTCGGGCAGAAAAGATAAAAACGGGTTCACGGGGGCAAGATTTCTTCATGCACTGGCGTGCAGAGCTTCTTCAGACCTGTACCAAAAACAGATTTGTTCCATTTTATTTATCTTCAATTTCTTACTCCAAAACATCTCCAATCAGCTCCAAAATACATATTAAACCTATCAAGGCATATATTAACGCATTTAAGCTCAATTTATCATCAAAAAGGCAAAGAAGACTAAAAGGTTATGAAATAAAAGATAAAGTTGCCTAAAATCTATTCATTACTCATTTATTCTCTTGAAATATGAACAAGATAACGACATTATAACTCTACTTTCATAGACTCATCAATTACATTGTACCTTATTCCAATAATGAAATTGGTTATATGAACTCAGAACCAATACGTATAACCAGAAATAGAAAAGAGAAAGTTGACATGCTTTATCCCATTCAAAGTGTCATTCCTTCATGAATGAAGAGAAAAACTTCCCTTTTAATAAATACAAAAGGTCTGTTAAGAGTAAAGCAATATTTCTTTATTTTTACTAATCCAACAAAAGAGGATTATTATGAGAATTATGTAGAAGATGAGGTTACTTACCATCATGTCACTTTTGAAGAGACTTAATATTCAAAAACATCAAAGGAAGATGTTGATGAAGCTCCAACAACATTAAAAGATGGAAGTCTACCAACCGAACTTAAATTTTTAATTTTTGGTATGATGAAATAGCCTCGATTAACCTTTCTAAGTGCATTACTTTGTCAGACTGGAAGTTATCTGAAGATTTTCCTGATGAAGAGGTTTTGTATGTTGAAACCACTAACCCTCAGACTATGTATTTTGATGGAGCATCACGAAGAAATGGGGCTAGAGCAGGTGTAATTTTCATTTCACTTGAACAACACATGCTACCATATAGCTTTGCATTAGTTGAATTGGGTTATGATAAAGTTATCGAGTATCAAGCACTCATCATTGGTCTTCAAATGGTGTTAGAGATCAGGATAACACATGTGGATATATATAGTGACTCAAAGTTGGTAATTGATCAATTATTGTTACAATACAATGTGAAACATGAGGACTTGATACCTTACTTCAATTTTCCTAAAACTTTATTAGAGAAATTTGAAAGTGTAAGCCTAGAGAATGTCCCAATGTTAAAAAATAATAAAGCAGACGCCTTGAAAAATCTTACAAATATGCTCACAATTTCCAATGATGAAATCTTATATTCCTCTCTAACAAAGTTGGATCATGCCCCCGTTGAAAATAATTGTCAAAGAAGCAAATAATATTAGTTTATGTCATTGAAGAGGAAGATTGTCGGCATCTCATTATCGAGTATCTCAAGCATCTAAAAACTCTCGTCAAAAGTGTGAGATACGAATAAGAGCAACTCGTTTTATCTACGATTAAGATACACTCTACCATCATTCATTTGGGGGACTTTTCCTTTAGTGTCTTGGAAAAGCAGAATCAGTTCAAGCATTAGGAAAAGCTCATTTAGGTGTTTGTGGTTCTCATCAATCTGGCCCAAAACTCCATTATCAATTGAAGAGAATGAGACATTATTGGCCTACGATGGTCAAAGATTCAATGGAATAAGCAAAATGATGTGAAGCTTGTTAATTCCATGCTAACTTTATACATCAACCTCCATAGCCATTACATTATATTGTGGCTTCATGACCTTTTGAAGCATAGGGATTTGATCTTGTTAAACCAATAACACCTAAGTCATCAATGAGACGACTCTTATATTCTTGCTGGAACCGACTAATTCTCAAAATAGGTAGGAGACTTCATTCACACCCATATCATTATTGATATGGAATTCCTCTTTATATTGTGGTGGATAATGGAAGACACTTTTCCAACACCTGGATTGAAAAATTATGTGAAAATTTTGAATTCAAACAATACAGTTCTTCCATTTACAATGTCATAGCAAATGGATTAGCAGAGGCATTTAATAAAACATTATGCAACTTGTTGAATAAAGTGGAGTCAAAGACAAAAATAGATTGGTAAGAAAGGATTGAAGAAGCATTGTTGGCATATAGAACTACTTATCACACTCCTACTCAAGCTACATCTTATTCTCTTGTTTGTGGAGTGGTAGCTGTCCTTCCACTAGAAAGAGAGTTTCCATCCTTACACATGGAAATTCAAGAAGGACTAATTGAGGAAGAAAATGCTAAGATACGTCTCCAAGAGTTAGAAGCGCTGGATGAGAAGAGGCTTGACGCACAACAATCTCTAATGTTATCAAACACACATCTCTAAAGCATTCAACAAAGGAGCATGACCTCGATCATAACAGACACAACTACCATAACGTAGGGCATATCAGACACAGTTACCACAATGTAGTAACAAGGGTCAAGATGATAAGAAAAAGCTGCAGCAGGCACCGCCAACTTAGTATGCTCCCCAGGTTAGGGGTAGAGGTCAGGACAGAGGTAGAGATCAAGGTAAACAGGCTCAATAGTACAGATTTCCACTTGTTACCTCCTCCACCTACTCAGCATGATGCTTGTGTATTTGCTACTAGAAAGGATGTTGAGACTACAGGTATGGTAGTGATAGGTACTTTGTCAGTTTTGGGCCATTTGGCTTTTGTTCAGTTTGATTATGGAGCTAGCCACTCTTTTATTTCATCTAATTGAGGAATAAACCGGGGGGGGGGGGGAAGAAATCTCGGTTGAGGGCGATACACGAGGAGAAAGGCCCTGCACACTATGTCTTCAAGATGACACAAGAGGGACTCGATATGTTAAGGGTCGAATACACCGTCTCGCTGGATTTTGAGATGAGATTTCCAACTAAGACTTAACAGGTTTACCTCTTTCCAAGAGAGGGATAAACTGCCTTTTATCAGATGTTTTTCAAATGCGGGGTTCGATTTCCCCTTCCTCCCTTACTATCATAACTTTTTCACGGGTATGGCATCGCTATAGGTCAACTTATGCCAAACATGTTGAGATCTTTGGTCACTATCATGGTCTTGTGTTCGGGTTTAGACCTTCGGCTATCCATGGGAATGATCTCCTACTTCTGGGCCTTTCATTCAAATTCCCAAGACAGGATGCGTTTTCCCCTTCAATGTCATCAATGCCCTGCCCTGGTTGATGAGACTTCGTACGACAAGGGCCGGAAGGAAGAAGTGTTCTTTATTCGCGGTCCATTCTTATCTGAAAATTGAACTCTTTTCGCCTCTTGGGAAGATGAGGCTGAGGGAATGAGTCCTCCTTTGTTTTACAATCTGCTCCAATTACTGCGTTTAGTTGATGACTTTATGTTCCCTTTTCAGTGAAAGACTTCTTCCCAAAGAGCGTTTCCAAGGAGGAGGAACTCGTTGTAAGATCCTTGAAGAGTTGGGTCCTTTCGAATGGGAGGAGTTCACTCAACATTCTTGGATCGTTTTCGCAAAGATTTAGACTCCTCTAAAAGATTTTATACCCACTGCCCCCCCGTGAGTGTCTCATTATGACCTTGTTCCTCCCGCTCATTTTGATTTGGCTTTGTGGATTTACTGGCTGGTTGCCTTTTTAGGTTTGAGCAAAAAGATGTCAGAAAGGCAGCTTACTCCGGTTCAAAAATCCCATGATACGAGTGCCTTTTTTGCTCTCTTGTAAGATGTGGGGAGGAAGAGAGTTGCGATGGTGCCTCCGCCCAACTGAAAGGGGAAAGAGGTGGCTGGATTCAAGCGTTCCCATCCTTTAGGAAGCGAGTATGCCGTGGTGATCGACATTCCGAATACTTCCACAGAAACTGCAGTGGACCCTGTTGCGGATCCTTCAGCTACAAAATGAAGGAGGGGTGGAATACACGGGGCGCATGACCGCACGGTAAGGGTTACGAATGAATATGTTCGGAAGCATCCTGAGATGGTTTATCAGTCCTTTCCTTCTGAGGCAGACTCGCCTTCTTTTGAGTAAGCTGATATTTTGTCTTCTGATTCTGTGGAGTTTGAACAGGATGTTTCTTCGGCGCCCCAGGATCCGATGATTGATGGGCTGCTCGATCCTAGGATTTCGGACCCTCCTGAACCAACGTTAGGGGTTGAGACCCTATTGCTGATCGAGGTTCCTGCGATGAAGAGCGGATCTTGCTCCACGGGCGGCGGACCTTCATTGCTTAGGAAGTTCTTCTCCCTCGGATCCGACTACGATCATTGTTCCCTTTCCAAGGATTACATTTTTCTTCGGGATGTTGATGCGGTCGGATATTCTCCTGATATGGAGGCTGTTCAGTTGGACCCTCTTTTTGACTATACATGCGAGGAAAGAACTTTCGCCCATATAAACTATCGCAAGTGGTTAGTGAGTGTGCCGATATCCCCTTGTTTTATTATTATCTTTGCTTCCCTTTTATGAATTCAGATCCCTCGAATATGGCTGTGCTTATTATTTCCAGGGGACTCAAGCTTCGGCCCAGATGACTCTTAACTTGGAAAGCTTGATGCTAAAGTGTCGGGGCTTGGAGCGTGAAGTGAATGAGTTGAAGAAGGAACTAGACAAGTACCGGTCTCGCCACTTTGACTCTACGATCACCGAGACTCTTCAACTGAAGTCCGACCTTGTGGAAGCCAAAGGAAAGATTTCCACTTTGGAGGCTAAGGCTTTTGATCGTTTGGCAGAGCTTGGGCATGTCAATGGAGAGAATGAGTCCCTCCGGACAAACAATGAAGCTTTGAAGCGGGTCAATAATGGAGCCAAAGCCGAACAACTTGAGGGTTTAAGGCTTCTAAATATTGAGCTTAAGGAGAAGTCTAAGGCCATAGAGGATCTTCATCGGAGCGAGGAATCATTGAAGGAGGAGTTGGTTGCCGCTGCTTCGGAGAACAATTCACTGAAATCCCAAGTGGCTAAACTTTCACCTTTGAAGTCTCAAGTGGCCGAACTTCTCCCTTTGAAGGAAAGTATTGGTGATCTCCAGGTGAAATTGGTTGAAGTGGCTAAGCTTTCAGCACGGACCACTCTCATCGGGATGGAGATCAGAAGGGATTCGATCAAAGCGCTTTTGGAGATCACTGAAGAACTCTGAGAGCCACTCAGCCCAATCACTCACGACAATGCCATAAAGCTTCGGTTGGAGCTGATGGAGCAAGCCCAAAATCTGCTTCATTCCTAAGGTGAAACTTTGGCCCAAGGCATGGCTGACGACGATGAAGAAATCCAGACCGAAAGGGGCGACGGTGCTATGGTTGATGATGCTCCTCTGGATTCCCCTCATAACGAGACTATTTACATTTCTGATTGACTTTGTTTGGGTGATCTCCGGATTGTGGAGCCCCTGTCTTGAACAATTTTATCTTTCTTTCTGACTTTTTTGTTTTCTTCTCGCTTGCAAGAACACATAATCTATTTTCATATGTACTTCGGTTTATTTGCTTTGCTGCTCTTTTTCCTTCTCTCTTGGCAATGCTTCATTCAAGTAGGACACATTTTTTTCATGCCTCGAAACAAAGGCATAGTCGCAAATCAAAATGAAAAGTCTTTTGCTTTCGGAGAAAGCCTTAAGTGCTTGGATGGACCAAGGCTCTGCTTCCGAAGAAGGCTTTGAGTGCTTGGATAAACCAAGTCTTTTTCTTCTAGAGAAGGCCTCAAGTGCTCGGACAGACAAGGCTTTCGCTTCTGGAGAAGGCTTTAAGTGCTTGGATGGACCAAGGCTTTGCTTTCGGAGAAGACTTTACGTGCTTGAAAAGACCAAGTCTTTTGCTTTTGGAGAAGGCTTCAACTGCTCAGACGGACCAAGGCTTTCTCTTTCGGAGAATGCTTTAAGTGCTTGGATGGATCAAGGCTTTCGCTTCCAGATAAGGCTTTAAGTGCTTGGATGGACCAAGGCTTTTGCTTCCGAAGAAGGCTTTAAGTGCTTGAATGGACCAAGGCTTTTAATGTTTCAATACTCCAACGTTATTTCCTCTATAGAGGTTTGTAAGTGCTTTAGTTGCTCTGATGGACTGAGGTTTGTGCTTTCGGAGAAGGCTTTTAATGCTCGGGCTGACTAAGGCTTTTGGTTCAGGAGAAGGTTTTTGCATGCTCAGACGAACCGAGGCTTTTGCTTTCGAAGAAGGCTTTGGGTGCTCGGACGAACCGAGGCTTTTTATCCGACGAAGAAGGCACATAATTAAAAGTTAATCCAAAATACATATTTCCTTTTTCCTTTTCTTGTACATTGGATAAACAAAATAAACTAACTACGAGTCTTCTGCTCCTCAGATGGCCTTCTAGTCTTCGTCACTGTCGATGATGACTTTTTGAGCCGTCCTCTTTTGCCGCTTCAAGAAAGCAAGTTGCTCATCGAGGGATTTTTTTTCCCTCTTGTAGTAATCCAAGAAGTTTTTGGCCACCTAGAGGCATTCCTTAGGCTCATCGTAGCGCTCGGGAGGGCTGTAACCCTCTACCATTTCAACGATTTCTTTCTTCTCTCGGAGGGAATGGTTTTCCCTTTCCAAGTTCTTTATTTGGTCGTTCAAGAACTCTATAGCTTCCCGAACATTGTTGAGTTTGTGTCTCAAAGCCTCCATGTCACCCTCTCTCATCCTTCTTCAGGAGGCGAGAGTGAGCTTGTTGTTGTCCATTCTCGCCTCTTGATTTTGGAACTTGAGGACTTTTTTGGTCACTCCTGGAAGTCACAGTTGATTCGTCCATAGCTTCACTCAATCGCCAATTCTGAAAGACATATGCATGTAATTGCCTTTTATAATGAATCAGGAATGTGTCTGGTGGGAATCCGAAAAGTCCTTCATTTAATTCGGGGATGTTTCCTAATTATGGCGCTTCGCTTCTTGAGGTGATGACGACCACTGTTTGGTCACGTCAAACGTCAACCGCTCCCATCAAATCATCTTAAACACGCTCAATTAGGGGGGATTAACCATCTTAATTGCTATTTAACGTACGCATTGCCTCACATGCACTGCCATGTGATGTCATGCAAGATTTCTTACGCGTGTCGCAATCTCATCGGTTTGCCGACCTTTTAAATAGGTTTTCATGGACGTTTCTCATTTTTTATTTTGAACTATTTTTCAGAAACTTCTCCTCTTTCCTTATCAGATCTGCTGATACAGATTCACCTTTGTTTTCATGGGGCTTTCCCGTTTCTCTCTGTTCCTCTTTCATGTTTGGCCTTCTTTACTCGTGGCTTTCATAGAAGATGTTTGGTCGTAATCTTCAACGCTTGTTTGGTTGGCCTTGACAGACTGGAACTCTTTAGTCATAATCCTCAACGTATGTGAGGATAGATCTTAGAGTTCGAGTTGTTCAGGCTAATCAGTCGCACCGCCTCCTTGCTCCGCTGCTCCGAAGTTAGTTCCATCTATTTTAAGAATTGGAGGAGGTGGTGGAGGGGGAAACTCTCCATTGCAGTTGACGCTGCCCGAGTCTCGGTCTTGGAACTCAACTCAAGACTCGGGGTCATTAGGGCTTCTTTGTACCCCCCACGTCATGTGAAGCAAGTGACCTAGGGTTTCGCGTGGAGAATAATGTCTCAATTGGTTTAAGGAAGCGTGTTCGAGCTTTCCTTCCCTAAGAAGGGCGGAGTGACTCTTTAATGAAAATAGGAGTTTTCCATCATTCCGCACCTGCCTCGGCTAGAATTTTGTGAAGAAACGGCCTCCTGTCGACCGTAGAGAGTGGTGGGAATGGTGTCATTCTGAACCTGCCTCTGCTGGTCTCGAAGTTTGGATATTCTCATCCTTTTTTATTCGATCGACGGGGGCTACTTTCCAAAATCCATTAGGGCTTCGAATGTGGTGAGTTGGTGGATGAGGTTAATTTTCTTTGGACAGAACTCTCCATCCTCTCGATAGAGATCGTCTTCACTGTTGTCGATGCCAACGCTTCGGACGACATAACTCAGAGTTGTAGCGGATTTTTCTTTTTGCCTTTGTACAAATCTTGTAACTCTCTCTGGCTAAGTTCCCAATATATGGGTCCGAGCCTTATTTGTTTGTTGTGAAATACAACTTGGCGTTTTACTTACATGCTGCCTCTTTATTCTGTCTCTATGAAAATTTGTTTTCGCTATGTTTCTGAGTGCCTGCCTAACCACTTAACGCTTTAGTTTGCAGAGAACTTAGTCTTACACCTAATGTATTAGGGCTTTTAGTCTGCATAAGACATAATATTTTGCCTAACGGATCAGGGCTTTTAGTCTATGGAAGACTTTACGTTTTGCCTAACGAATTAGGGCTTTAGTCCGCGGGGGACTTAGTATTTTGCCTAACGGATTAGGGATTTATGTTGCAAAGACACTTGAACGTTTGCAGGAAAAACTATGTAATACTCATATATTAAACTTGAAAGTGGGCCTCATCGGCCAAGTATTTACATATTCTTCTCAGTCTTACACATGGTAAATCCTCAGATGTGTGGCGTTCTAAGCCTTCAGGATTGATTTCCCTTCTTGGTCTTTGAGGCGATAAGTTCCTAGTTTGACTTCTTCAACGACGCGATATGGACCTTCCCGGTTCGGTCCAAGCTTTCTGCTCCCAGGTCTTGAGTGTTTTGAAACACTTTCCTCAAGACGAAGTCGTTTAGTTTGAACCTGCGCTATTTCACTTTCTTCTCAAAGTACTTGGTCGGGTTTTTTCGGTAATTCGTGAGATGAATTAGTGCTTGTTCCCTCACCCTGAAGGCCATAGCAAAAGGAGTTTCACCTGTTCGGATTCTCGAACCAATATGCCTATAAGACCCCGGAAATTCTTCGACCCATCTCCCTTTTGTCCGTTCTAGTCTCTTCTTCAGGGAGTCCATGATGGTCTTGTTGGATGCTTCCGCCTCTCCGTTGCCTTTGGATAACGAGGTTTGAATATCTGAGCTCTACCTTTCTATCGGCACAATATTTTTTTAAGGATCTTCCCGTGAACTGGGTTTCGTTATCCGTAATTATGACTTTGGGAATTCTGAACCGTGTGAAGATGTTCTTCCACATGAAGGTTTTTATTTTCCGCTCGATAATGGTGGCTAACGGCTCAGCTTCTATCCACTTGGAAAAGTAGTCGATTGCCACAATGAGGTAACATTTCTGTCTTTGAGCCAGCGCTAATTTTCCCACTAAATCCAGCCCTCATGGCATGAAGGACCAAGGGGCCAAAATTGTAGTCAAGGTTATGGGCGGAGCGTGGATAGTTTTGGTGAACCTCTGGCACTTAATCACATTTGGACACAAAGATCTTGGTCCCGCATGATTCCCGCAGTGCCCTAGGTGCAACTATTTCAACACGTAGAAACTCTCCGCTTGTCCCAAATATTTGAGATATGGTCCGCTGAAAGATCTTCTGTATAGCTCCCCTTGGATGATCGAAGGGCTTCCCCAGGTTTTTCAGGCTTCCAACTTTCCTTCGAGTAATTGACTGGTCTGCAGAAATTCGAGAATCTCATTTCTCAAATCAGGGCCGACCTCTTGATTTTGTTCAATCGGCATTGCTGCTCTATCTCGTCGTCCTCACCCCTCTTGAGGGAACTAAGGTTTATGCTTGGTTCAGGCAAGTAATCGATCAGGATCATTCTTCTTGTTTCAGAATTCACTGGTGATCTGAGACTGGCCAACGCATTGGCGTGTCCGTTTTCAGCCCTTGGGACTTGATTGATGTCATATTTAGCGAACTGGAATAGGCTGGATATGACTTTCTCTAAGTATTTCACCAGTCTAGCGTCCTTTGCTTCAAACAGACCTTTTACTTGGTTTACCACCAACTAAGAATCGCTTTTAATATTCAGCTTCTTGACCCCCAGTTCCAAGGCTTTCTATAGCCTAGCTATCAACGCTTCGTATTCCGTTTCGTTGTTAGAAATGGCAAATCTGAAACGAATTGACTGTTCTAAGAGATACCCTTCAGGGGTCGACAGAACCAGTCCTGCGGCGAATCCTTTTGAGTTGTAGGATCCATCGACGCATATGGTCCAGACCTCCTTATCGGGACCCATGGGTGGTAATGAACTTGCTTCAGCTTCTTTAGTGTTGGCTGGAGTCATCTTGGCCACAAAGTTCGCTAGAACCTAGCCTTTGATGGGGGTTCAAGGTTCGTAAATGATATCATATCCTCCCAGCTCCACTGCCCATTTAATTTGTCGTCCCAAAACATCAGGTTTGTGAAGTACGACTTTTAATGGAAATGTTGTTCTTATGACGATCTGGTGACCTTGGAAGTAATGCTTAAGTTTGCGCGACGCAACTATCAGAGCCAGCGCCAACTTTTCCATTGTGGAGTATCGTGTTTCGGTGTCTACCATAGTCTTGCTCACATAGTAGATTGGTTGTTGGGTTTGCCAATCTTCGTGCACCAATGCCGAACTGACCGCCGCATCAGATACCGCTAAGTACAAAATTAGTTTTTCATTATCTGAGGGCTTGGCCAAAAGCGGGGCCGAAGACAGGTAAACTTTGAGTTCCTCGAATGCTTTCTGGCACTCATCTCCCCAACCAAACACTCTGATTCTTTTCAGAGCTTTGAAGAATGACAGACATTTATCCGATGATCGCGATATGAACTTGTTCTAAGCTGCTAGACATCCAGTTCATTTCTGTACCCCCTTTAGATTTAAGGGTGCCTGCATGTCTGTTATCGCCCTAATCTGATTGGGGTTTGCCTCGATCCCTCAACTCGTTACCAAATGTCCAAAGAATTTTCCTGTCGGGACCCCAAAAGTACATTTATCAAGATTCAACTTCATTCTGTACCTGTTTAGTACCTCAAATGTTTGTTTGATGTGCAACAGGTGGTCTTCGACTTGTTTTGACTTTACCAGCATGTTGTTGTTATACACCTCTATTGTTTTTCCCAGTTGATCCTCGAACATCTTCTTCATTAATCGTTGGTACGTTGCCCCCACGTTTTTCAGCCCAAACGGCATTACCGTGTAGCAATATGTGCCTATATTGGTTATGAATGAAGTCTTTTCCTGATCCTTCGGGTTTTTGATCTGGTTGTACCCAGAGAAGGCATCCATGAAGCTGAGTAGTTCATATCTGGCCGTGGCGTCAACCAACTGATCTATTTTTCGGCAATGGGAATGAATCCTGGGGACTAGCTTTGTTGAGGTCGGTAAAAGTCGATGCATGCTCTTCATTTCCCGCTTTTTCTTCTTCACCACTCAACGTTTGCTAGCCACTCTGGATATTTGACCTCTCGGACGAATGCTATAACGAACCAATTCTGTTAAATTTTTTAATTTCAAAGTCACAGCGGAAAACTTGGTTTTTAAAAAAAATTGGTATGAGTTCGTTTAAAAGTCGGATTATTCAAAACCTGTTTACATTGGCCTCAATTAGAGAAAGCGAGAAAAATGGAATGCGCATTCCAACTTGTAAATAAACTTCTAAAATGACTTAAAATCATAAGACCTTTACAATTTTTGAACAAACGCTCTTTCGAGCTAAAAATAAATTCGAAGTAAGAAAGGTAGAAAGTATATACAAGCATTTCAAGAATGCTATACAAAATACATCCTTTGTTCTTGTCCATTCATCACTTCAAGAAATCAAACGGCACCACCTCCTCTACCACGTCTCCTACGTCAAGATTTACTTGAAAAATTATAAGTGTAGCAACATTAGCATAAACATGCTAGTGAGAGGAAAATGAAAGCAAATAATCCTATGGACCAAATTTCATACCTGAAATTGTGTCTAAAGACCTCAAATGCTCTTTACTACCCATTCTACACTTCCAATTACCAAATAAACATACAATCGTAGCGTAACTCCAAATCAATCAACAACCAACTACGTAAAGTAATGTATTCGAGATTTGAAATAAAAGTACTAACGATTACTAAATCTTCTAGACAAAACTATAGTATATCAAACTTTCTTTATTACCATATCAAGTGTCCTCGTAACGTGTTACTGTATGGATCAACATCAATATACTACCACGTACGGTCTTACCATATCAAGTATCAATAAGTTCCCTAGGAAGCTAGATAGTAAAAATAAATACTACAATACTACTAAAGATCATAAGCTGCTTGAACTACACGAGTTAACTTTCAAGCATAACTTCTAAGCTACTTTGAATCCAAGCCACTCAAAGTATCTTAAACTCCCAATTTCTTCTAGAACTCTCCATAAACTTACAAGACTTCCAAAAACACCCCCAAACATACTTTTTCACCCAAAATCACTAAATAGCTCGAAAGACACTCAAACTCACTTACGAGTCTAATTTCACCCAAAATCACTAAATAACTTACTTTTCCGGCTTTATGCATTTTAGAGGAGTTTCGGGTTGGTTTCGAGTACTTTGGAGGTTCGTACTATCAATGGGTAATCGTAAATTAGGGTTTTGCACAATAATTCATTCCCGAAAGATTAAGTAAAACATAAAACAATAACAATTAAAACACCCTAGTCATCACCAAGTGAGGGAAAAACAAACGGAACGGGTTTTAGGCTCAAACTCGGTTTTAGGGTTAGAGAAAGTTTCTAAAATCACTTGAAACAACTTCCTCGTTTGAAATCTTCGAGTTTCTTGGCAAGAAATCGATGATTTCAAACATGGGCTCCATTAAAACACTATTTGAAACTAAATTTAGAAACTTTGTCATACCTTGAATCTTTTAGAAAACGGAGGAAAAACACGATTGATAGGTTGGAAATGATGCTTGAACCGAGGGCTATCCAACGCAATTGAAATTATAAAGATCCGCCAAGAATCAAAGCAAACTCAAGAGGAATTCCCCACCCTTGGGATCTCGGCCTTGAGAAGAGAAAGGAGAAGAGATTTTGGCTTGGTTTTTTACTTTTACTTATTTAAAGAAGAAAATGAATAGTAACAAGACATTTGTTAAGAAATCAGAAATTATGAATACGTCCCTTTAATTATTTTAGCTTATAAAACGAAACCCAAAGCTCTTAAACTAGCCAAATGGTGATTAATAATTATTAATTGGCCCACTAATAATTATTAATACAACTGAGACTAATTTAAACTAATAAAGGAATTAAAAAGGTTTTTCGAATGAAATTCACTAATTCTAAATTACTAAATCTAAAATTAATCTTAAATGCTTTAATTAAAATAAAATAGAATAAAATAATAATAAATAAATAAATAATTTTACCTCAAAAGTAATGGGACGTTACAAACCCTGCATCCAAAAATTTCTAAACCTCCTCGTTGATAATCTCGTCTGCTCAGGTGCGAACTTGCGCCTTCTATGTTTAACGAGAGGTTGGTTTGGATCAACTTCGAGGTTGTGGGTTATTATTCCTAGGTCTATCCCGAGCATGTCTATCTGGTCCCACGCGAACGTTGTCCAATTATTTTTTCAAAAGGTTTGTTAATCCACATTTCAGGTTTTCCTCTAGCGCTTTCCCAATGCTTGTTGTTTTCCCCTGATCTTCTAGATGAATATGGATTTTTTCAGATTCGTCCTTATATACTCTTATTCTCACTTGAGCAAAGGGCAGGTCTCTTTCACAACCCCGATCCTGTAGTTGCTATGATCGGCACTGGGATTTCAGTTTAACAATACCAGGCAGGACCTCGATACTTGTTGATCTCCTTTTATCACTCTGACTCCTTTCTCTGTCGGATATTTTAGCTTTTGGTGTAAGGTCGACCGATGTGCCCTCATGTCATGGATCCACAACCTTCTGAGCAAGGTGTTGCACCCTGAGCGGGTATCGATGATGTGGAAAAGGGTCATAGGGTTTGCGCCCTACACCCGGACCTGGAACTTGATTATTCCAGAAGATCTTGTGACTGTTCTATTGAATCCCATTAAATTTGGGGAGTTCGGAGTGAGATTTGATTCCCTCAGCTTCATGCTTCGGTATGCTGACATATATAGTATTTTTCTAGAGGAGCCCTGATCTATCAGGGCCCTACTGACTGTGTGGGATCCGATAGATATCACTATCACAAACGCATCGTTATGAGGTAGATGAACATCCTCCAGGTCCTTTTGGGAGTAGTTAACTAGGTCTTCAGGGGTTTGCTCGATCCAATAGACGAGAAGCCCGACTGCACATGGAGACCTTTTGTGAGCATTCACGGACTCTCTAGTGTAGTGGAATGAGCCGACTTGGCCATCCCCAGGAATTTCCACTGAGGCTACTAGTCTTTCATCTTCGTCCTTCGTGTCCTGCCTCTCATTTCTTCAGATTGGACCTTGCTCGCATACGTGGTCTATCTCTCGGGCGAGGAATTTATAGTTTTTCGTGCTGTGCCCGTCGAATTGTGGAACCTGCAGTAGGGTTCCTTTCTTTCTGAGCTTTTCCGTATGTAACATCGCCTCTTTTCTTTTGGATTTTCTTCCTTTCAGAAGGAACTCCTTGCTACTTTTGCTTTTGAGACTCATTATGGACTTCGCTTCTTCGGATCTTTGATTCTACCCTAGACGTACTTTCTTTCTGACTCTCCCCTTCTTTCTTCTCTTCTTTTCTCTGAGCGTCCCCGCTCTCCTCTTTTTCCCTCTTCAACTTCTCTTTCTTTTTTCCTCTAGACCTCTTCTAATTTTGGCCCCATTCTTCACATCTCTCGGGCTACCCTTTCAGATTCATCCTGCGATATTTTCACTATCGCCCTGTCCAGCTCCTTCTTCATGGTTTTTGGCCTTCTCTTGTTAAAACACCTCCAGAGGGGGTGGTTTGGATGTATTTCCCGTGAGAAAGCGGTCGCCACTTTGAGGTCGTTACAGTTCTTAACCTCCAACTTGACTTTTCGGAACCTGACAATGAAATCTCTTAAAGTCTCATTTTCTCCCATTAGCACATCATAGAGGTCGTGGTTCATTTTGATGAACTTACGACTCATGCTATATTCGCTAAGGAATGCTGATGATAAATCTGAAAAGGCTTTGATGGACCTCTTAGGAAGGCTGTTGAACCATAGCAGGGGCAAACCCTTCAGACTTGTGGAAAAAAAGCTGTAGGTAATCACATCTAGGTCTGGGCCTATCACGCATGACTCCATCATGTTGACAAAGTGAGCCACGTGTTCCATTGGATCTCTGGTTCCGTCATACATCTCGAACTTTTGGAGGATGAAGTGCCTCGATTGTGCGATTGACATGATTCTTCTTATAAAAGAGAGTCCCCCGGCTCTCGAGCGTCAGAACTTGGGTTTACTCTTCTCTTAAATGCCCCTTTCGCCACTTTTTCTTCAAGAAGTTACCTCATGTCGGCATGCTTCTATTGCTTCTTTCGGTATTTGTCTTTTTCGGTGGAAGCCGAGCTTTCTTCATCACTCCTAGTATAGCTTGAATCCCCCTTCTCCTTGCTATTCTTCTAAGACAGTGCTTTGTTCTGAGTTTCCGTCACATGTCGTTTCTTGAGTCTCGCTTGCTCAGGTTTACTTTTTTCGAGGAGGAGATTTTCGTGCGATGTCATCTCCTTACTGTCGGGCTGACAACTTGGTTTGCAGGTCGTTATCGGCTAAGTATTTTCACTTCTCAGACGCAGTGGCCCTCCGACGCCGTCGTGTAGCGTGTGATTTAGCCTTAAGCTCAGAAGGGCCTCCTTCATCCACATTCAGGGCATTCTGGCCGTTTAAATGAACCGTCGCCAGTTTTTCCCCAAACAAGTTTCTCATCTCCCTTATCTCCTCCAAAAGCATCTTGCTTATTTTTATCATTTTCTGGTGTTCTGCCAGCACGATAGTAACTGTCTAGGGTGTTGCATTATGGTCTAAAACGTGATTGTCTACTTCTTCATTCCAGTTAACGGTCTCATTGAGAGCTCGTTGTTTTACTGACTGAGTGGTCATCATCTCTACTTGTGTGTACCGCGTAGGTATTAGGATTTAGACGGAAATGGCTTGATTGACGGCCCCATGGTAGGCGCTAAACTGTGTGGGATATTTCTCGGATGGATTCTTCCTCATACGGTTTAGCACTATTCATCACGTGCTAGGTCCTCGACGGCGTAGCTACCTGAAACAAAGTGAACTAATGATCATAAGGGCACCAGTGTGGTACCGGCCAAGGACCCTTCGACGATCAAGTTAGGTGGTGGTAGGTGAGAAGTAGCATGCGCTGCAAGATTCTCTTAGGGTTTAGGGTTGTGTACATTTACTTGATTTAATAGGTCAAGTGAGCTTTATAGTCTTTTGATCGTGGGCCTCTTGGTTGGGCTAGTGTTGGACTAGGCTTAGTGGTTCTTCTTACGGCCCATCGAGGAGTAGCTCCTCCAGGCGGTGATCTGGATGGGCTTTAACCCATGTGGACCGAGCAATGTACGCCGTATGAAAGCTATTTTTGCCCTTAACAGTTATAAAACAAGATCATGCTAACAACACTTGTGTTTGTTTGTGGAAACTTAATCTTAAACATACATGCTTAGTTCTCTTGTCATTTTGAATGCATCTTTTCACACATATCATCACTTGTTTTATTTTCACTGAGTGTCATTCTCAAAGGTGTTCTATATCACCTTTCAGGTAATGGTAGAGGATAGGATCGAGGCAAAGCAACTGGTGCACGTTGAGGCTTCGAGGAGTAGACTTTTGGGATGGCTAATGTACTCCAAGGCTTTAGTTTTTATAAAGATGCTTGTGTGTTAGTTTGAACCTAAAGCCGTCAGGATGTCGTTTGAAATTTTTATGAACAAACTTGTAAATGTCTTTATGTTTTGTGTTAAACGAACTTTGTGTACTACATACTTTAAACTACAATCTCGGTTGTTAAATGAAAAAGGGCAGACGTGCCTACCATTGTTTTGTGACAGGTTTTTCATTTTTTTATTGATTTTTATTTTAAAAATGTTAGGGCTTATACTTCCGCCTTGCGTACTTACGACTTAAGTTTATTTATTAAACTAGGTCATCACACACAAGTTCCAATTAGATTTGAAAGTTGTTTGAAAAGGGTAGCTAATAATCACATTTATGTTGATAACAGTGGTGATGTGTTGAACTCAAATAAATCATAGTTCCTCAAGAGATAAGCATTAACGGAGAAAATACCTTGCTGATAAGTTTAAAATGACCCATATGGCTAAGAAGTTTGGGGTCATCCAAATGGTCTGGAATTATATGATAAGTCTCCACAGCTCTAGGACAAGTGGGAGATTGTTGAGATTAAGGCTTTAGATCTTGTAATTCTATATAAAAATTATTTATTTCGAATAAATTTAATATGAATAAAATTATATTCTAATAAGTGAATCTGTGCGTTGTCGTATATATTCAATATATTATATTCATTGATGATTTAATGATAAAGAAGAATAGTTTTATATTAACTTAATGCCTAGTTATTGGGTCGGGTCGTTACAATTAATTTAGATTAATTAGAACAAACTTCCGCTGTGTTAACTTTTAACAACCTTCAAGAATAACGATTGTACGTACATGACTCAGCCACAATATTTGATCAATTCTTTAATAATACCATTTAGAGGAAATTAACAAAACATCACTAAGATTATCAAGCGTGATAGATCTTAATCTTGAGTGTGTTATGACCTTTTGAGTTTTTGGAGTTGTTTCCTTTGATTCACATGATTAAGAGTGATCTGTTTATACGCTCAATACATTTTTTTAGAACATAATGAAATGAATTGCTATGAACATTTCTACATAAGATGAAATTCACAAATTTTATACTATGACAGTGTTAGTGCGAGACTTCACTATTTTAGAAATTTTAGGTAACTCCCTTGTAGTGATTCGGTACTTGAAAAAAGTGATGCCTCCTCTTCCACTGATCTTCAAAGTATCACTCTATAAGTGGACTATAAAAATTGTTCATTACATAATCACTAGATACACAAGGAGACAGCATATAAAAAGGTGAAACTATAATTTTAACCCGACTGTAATTAAAAATTTACTATGTGAAAGATATGTCATTACTTAACTTCATAACTAATAAACATAACACATCTATAGTGAGAGAAGTGCAACTATGGGTTTATAGTGAAGTTATCCTTATTTAATAATAGTGATGAATTGATTAATGATTTTAATCGATAAACTAAGTTATTATTGGAGCCCATGATATATAGGTCCATCGGAACTCTATGCTAGCTCAATTATCATTATCAAAATTGTAATTAATTTAACATAGGAAGAACAAATATTTTGAGTAATTGATATACTTAAAATTAGGCAATATTAATTGTTTAAATAAAGAGATTACTCAAAAGAGAATTAATATTATTTAAATAACAAGATTAATTAAATTGTAATTGATAGTTAATATTATTAACCTTAAGGCAATGTTAATTGTTTAAATAAAGAGTTATTTAAATGGAAATTAATATTAGTATTACTAATTGTTTAAATATTGAGTTTATATAATTTAAAAATAAATATTAGAGAGATTTATATCATATTGGTTTTGACCCAAAATAATTAGATGGTATCTAATGGTAATTAATATATTAATTTTTGGCTAGTATATATTTAATTAAAAATATATAAAATATATAGAAAAATATCATAAATGGAAAAGATAAATAAAGAAATTATTTTTCCTTATTTTTACACCATATCCACGCCTATATGGAGCTTGAAATAGGTGGAGACAGTTATTGTAATTATCTCCATAATTTAAATTATGATGCGATAATTTTAATTGGATGACTATTTTCCTTTAAATATAACCATTTAGTGTTTTTATTTTCCACTCCATAATTTTAATTTGGAATTAGAAAACTCTCTCTCTCTTTAAATATGCATATGCTGATTTTTCCTAGTTAAAAATAAAGAATATTTTTTTCTTTTTTTAGTTTTCCTGGATTGATTTCCACAAAATCAGTTTTTCTTTCGATCGGATCATAGCGTAGAAGGCTTAATAATGAAAAGATTGCCAACAAAATTTCCATTTAAGTGTAGCCCCAGGTGCGGAGATTGAGACCCGCGCAAGAATTAATAACAAAGAATGAATCTTTAAAATTTAGGGAAGTTTAGCTCGGAATGTTACAGTTAAAACCTCTACATACTTCCTACATCTGAAACAACAAGAAATTAGAAACTAAGGAAAAACTATAGATGGAAAAATTATCTTGATATAATTGATCAATTCTTGTTTCTGCCTGACCGACCAAGATGACAGTTTGACCTACTTTGATTGAGGCAAGGGCCACATCGTAAGAATCCACGATCCTAACTTGAACCATGGTTGTTCTCATTGCATTTGAGCTATACGTCCCCCACCTCAGAAGGGATGTAGACGGCATAGCAACTCCGATCTAACTGAGCTTGCATGAAATGAATGTGAGGGTCGGACTGTTGGAAGATACCATAGAAGCTGGAAGTAAACCTTAACCGTCCGAGAGCCCTTACGAAATTCCTCTTTTATCTTCGCAAAGTGCAATCAATACATGCCCATTCTAAATTATTTGAAATTAACATATCCTAAGAGCTAAGACAAACTTATCTTTTTCTCTCTTTTTCAAATTCCGGTGCCCCCAATTTTCCTGATTAGATCGTCGGAACGGAAGCCATTTGGCAGGCACGTCCATACAGAAGACTAAATCATGTGATCAACTAAAGACTGACATAGACAAAAATGTTCATAGACACTACAATATTAAAGAAAACTAGATGTGAAATTAAGGGGGGGGGGGGGAAACTAAATTCAATTAAAAATATCAAATAATAAACAAGGCCTATAATGTAAGAAATCAATAAACGGATTTTTGTGAAAATCTTTTTTAGGAAAAGACAGTAAACAGAGAAAAAATCAATCCTTAATATATAAAAGGTGGGATATTTGAGTAACATTTTTAGACTATTATATCATTTTAAAAATCTTGAAATTACTATATATGTCATTACATATACCCTTTTAATATCTCCAAATTGCTAAACATGCCATTGTATTTATGGTCCACTTTCTATTAAAAGATCATTTACATTTTTAGACTATTATGTCCATTTTTTATTTTCAAATTGCATGTCACATATCATGTACCCCTAAAAAAATAAATTTTGGAGTTAAAAATAGGTTTAATTTGTAAAGAGATATTTTTTTGTATACTTGATCTTAGCCCTTTTTTCTCATATATTAACGTATTTTTGTTTTTTATTGCTCACACAACATTAAATTAAAAAATAGTTGAAAAATTAAGTACAACATATGAAAATAAATGTGATATTAAAATGAATATGTAACGACACATGTTCCCGATAAGTTTTTCGTTATTTAAATATTATTGAGTTATGACATTTTAAATGAAGGAATTAAAAAAAATCGATATTTAATGAATTAAATTCTTATTTTATTTATTAAAAATAAATATCATTATTGTATTTGGAAAAGAAAAAGAAAATAAAAGATTAAATAAAGAAAAAAAAGAGACAGTTGTAGAGCTTCTCATAAGAACGTAAAAGACTTGAAGCTACAGAGAAAAATGTAGTTTTTTCTCTCCGTCTTCTTCCTCCTTACTGTTGACCTATAGGGATTAATGGGCGTGACTTTTGATCGATTTTCTTATGTTCCTCGTGCTTTCAGGCGTGATCTTTGTGGTGTTTGATTTGGAGGAGAATTAGAGTCAGTGAGAACATATTCCAATTTTTCAAGAAGAGGTAAAGTGAATTTTTTCCATTGAAATTCAGAATTTAGTTCCAGTTAAATTCTTTAATGTTACCCATGAACAACCTTATAAATCATTTTATCTTCTTCCCAATTAACTCCCTTTTTGTTTTAAATTCACAAATCCTAGAAACCCTAACCCTGTCTCTTCTTGAAATAAACCTTTTATTGATTAATTACCTACCTAAACAAAAAACTGGAAGTCTGTGAATAGGAAGTTAGAAATAGATGAGTTATGCATATTAGGAAAGTGTGTGCATGCCACTTTGACTGTTTTGCCTATGAATGATTTTGATTTAATATTGGGTATGGATTGTTTGAAATCCAACCTTAATGTGACAGACTATCATGGGAGAGAAGTGAAATTTAAGGGTCCTAATGGAACTGAGCTTAAGTTTAGGGATCCAACCGAAAAGTAGCATCTATAATCATATCAGTGTTACAAGCTAAGAAACTAGTTTAAGAAGAGGCTTGGGAATATTTGGCCAGTGTGGTAGATACTACTTTTAAAGAGGTTAGTATGAAGTCAGTGCCTATAGTAAGAGAGTTTGTTGATGCCTTTCCTGATGAGTTGCCAGGGTTGTCTCTAGTTAGACAACTAGATTTTCAGATAGATGTCATTCCTGGGATAGCTCCTTTGTCAAAATCACCCTATAGGATGGCCCTAACTGAATTAAAGAAATTGAAATCTCAGTTGCAAGAGTTGACAGATTTGGGATTTATTCGTCCCATTGTGTCACCTTGAGGAGCACAATTCTGTTTATTAAGAAAAAAGATGGTACGATGAGACTTTGTATAGATTACCGAGAGTTAAATAAGGTAACTATAAAAAACAAGTACCTTTACCTAGAATCGGGGATCTGTTTTACCAGCTTAAGGGAGCGACCATATTCTCAAAGATTGATCTTCGATCAAGTTATCATCAGGTTAGAATCAAGAATGAGGATATACCAAAGACAGCATTAAGTCCTAGACATGATCACTTTGAGTTTATAGTGATGTCTTTTGGTTTGGCAAATGCCCCAACTTCCTTTATGGACTTGGTGCATACTGTATTTCAAAAATACCTGGATACATTTGTGATAGTGTTCATAGATGATATCCTAGTATATTATAAGACTAGAGAGTTGCATACTGAGCATTCGAGGATTGTGCTGACCACAATAAGAAATGAGAAGCTTTATGCGAAGTTTAGGAAATATGAGTTTTGGCTGGATAGAGTTGCATTTCTGGGACATGTAGTGTAGAGTAATGGAATATCAGTGGTCCCTCTAAAATAGAAGCAATTAGTAGTTGGCCCCAACCTACTTATATGAATGAAATTCATAGCTTTATAGATTTAGCAGGTTATTATCGAAGTTTGTGCAAGACTTTTCAAAGATTGCCTCACCTATGACCTAGCTAACTAGAAAAGGCGTCGTTTATGCTTGGGATGATGAATGTGAGAAAAGTTTTAATGGACTCAAGAAGATACTAGTTTCACCTCCAGTTTTGATAACTTCAGATTATTTAGCGGGTTTGACCATTTATAGTGACGCCTCGAAGGGTTGTGTATTGATGAAACATGGTAAAGTTGTAGCCTATGCTTTCAGACAGTTAAAGGAGCACAAGAAGAAATATCCCACCCATGACCTTGAGTTAGCTGTCGTGATTCATGCCATGAAGATATGGAGACACTACCTTTATGGTGAAAAATCCTTATCTTCACTGATCATAAAAGTTTGAAATATTTCTTCACAAAGAAGGAATTAAACATGAGACAACGTAGATGGTTAGAGTTGGTCAAGGATTATGACTGTGACATCCAGTATCATCCTGGAGAGACTAATGTAGTAGCAGATGCCCTTAGTAGAAAATCAGCTTATACTGCAGCTTGGCTTACTAGGTATCCTAGACTCTAGTGGGAGATGGATAGGGCTGAGATTGAGGTACTTACTTCTGAGGTAACTATCGGTATGGCCAGATTGTCTTTGACACCTTTGTTGAGGTAGAGGATTATTAAAGCACAGAAAATCGATGAGAGTCTCAGAGGCTACATATACTTGATGTTGAGACAGGTTTGCCTGGATATTTTGCTTATGCTTTTGACGGTGCTTTTATTTACAAGAACCGTTTATGTGTGCCTAGCGATGGAGCATGGAGAAAGCAAGTTTTGATAGAATCCCATAGCTCGATGTTTACTATTCATCTTGGAACTACCAAAATGTATAATGATCTCAAAGTCCATTATTGGTGGCCTGCAATGGAAGAAGAATGTAACTGAATTTGTGAGCAAGGGTTTAGTGTGTCAACAGGTGGAGGTCTTGAGAAGAAGTCCATATGGTCATTTGAAGCCTATGAGTGTACTAGAATGGAAGTGGAAGGAAATTTCTATGAATTTCATTTGTAGATTGCCAAGAACACATAAGGGTTATAATGTTATCTGGGTCATTGTGGACAGACTGACAAAATTTTCACACTTTTACCTGGAAAGTCGACTTATTCAGTAAAGACTTGGGCTAAATTGTATCTGAAGGAGATAATGAGATTGCATGGTGTTCTAGTAAAGATTGTATCAGATCGAGACCTTAGGTTTGTGTCAAAGTTCTGGAAGAGTTTGCATACTGCCATGGGTACTAAGTTAATGTTTAGTATTACCTTCCACCATCAGATAGATAGGCAGAGTGAACGAGTAAATCATATTTTAGAAGATATGCTCAAAGCCTGCGTGCTAGACTTTGGGGATAGTTGGGATGAATAACTATACTTAGTTTTTTTTTTTTAGTTAGGATGAATAACTATACTTAGTTGAGTTTGCTTATAATAATAGCTTCCAAGCTACGATTGAGATGGTACCTTTAGAGGTATTGTATGGTAGAAAGTGTATATCTCCTGTTTATTGGGATGAGGTTGGAGAAAGAAAATTACTGGGACCTGAGATAGTACAAATGACTAATGGATTAGTAGAACTGATTTGAGAATGAATGAAGACTGCTCAAGGTAGGTAGAAGAGTTATGCTGATGTGAGGAAGACAGATATTGAGTTCTCTATTGGTGATCATATGTTTCTCAAGATAGCTCCAATGAAGGGAGTTATGATATCCTGAAAGAAAGGAAATCATAGTCCGAGGTTCATTGGACCATTTGAGGTGTTAAAAGGATTGGAACATTGGCTTATAGGTTGGCCTTGCCACCAGCTTTATCAGGGGTTCACAATGTAATTCACGTTTCCATGTTTCAAAAATACATTGTTGACCCATCTCATGTGATTGACTATGAGCCGGTTCAGTTGAATGCATACTGGTCTTTTGAAGAACATCCGAGAGAGATGTTGGCTAGAGAGCAGAAGATTCTGAGGAATAAAACCATTGACTTGGTTAAAGTTCTATGGAAGAATCAAACACATGATGAGGCTACTTGGGAGAGTAAGGATGAAATGCGTGAAGTTTATCCCCATCTTTTTCCTGAGCATTAGCACTTTTTAGGGCAAAAATCCTTTATAGGTGGGAGGATTGTAATGTCATGTGTTCCCGGTAAGTTTTTTTTGTTATATTATTGAGTTATAATAGTTTAAACAGAGAATTAAAAAAATCGATATTTAATGAATTGAATTTTTATTTCAGGAATTTAATTATTTATTAAAAATAAATATCATTATTGGATAATTTGGAAAAGAAAAAGAAAAAAAGAGACAGATGTGAGGCTCTTAATCAGAATGTGAAAGACTTGAAGCTATAGAGAAAAAGGTAGGTTTTTCTCTCCCTCTTCTTTCTCCTTGTAGTTGCCCTATCGGGATTGATGAGCGTGACTTTTGATCGACTTTCTTCCGTTCCTCGTGCTTTCAGGCGTTATCTTCATGATGTTTGATTTGGAGGAGAATTAGAGTTAGTGGGAATGTATTCCAAATTTTCAAGAAAAGGTAAAGTGAATTTCTTCCTTTGAAATTCATAATTTAGTTCTAGTTAAACTCTTTAATGAAACCTAGCCTCATAAATCCTTATATCTTCTTTCCAATTAACTCCCTTTTTCTTTGAATATTCACAAACCCTAGAAACCCTAACTATATCTCTTCTTGAAATAAACCTTTTATTGATTAATTACCTACCCAAACGGAACACCGGAAGTTACCCCGTCAAGCCGCCGCTACTGCTGCAAAAAGGGGCATCTGCTACCCAACGCCAAGACAGCCGGGGGCTGGTTTGCGTGTTATGTCATCGTGTTGCCTCACGTCAATCGTTGTTGTTTATTGTGATAATTGTATGTTTTGAGGATATTTATTAAATTAGTTTTAGCTATTGTTTCCGGTTCGTGAAGTTCTTGGAAAAGACAATTTTTAGTTCTTGAAAATTTATGTGAAAGGTCAGCAGGAATTGTTTCAGGTTAATTAATTTCGTGATTTGTGTTCTTTTCTTTTAAAAGAATATTGTTAATGATTATTGGGAGTTAAGAAGATATTTTTAAGCATGTTTATGGATATTATGAGGCTGTTTTAAATTTGCAGATTTTTTTTTATTAATTGGAGAAAAAGGTGAAAATAAAGCATGCTTAGTGGGTAGTTTGTCTCAACTTGTCATGCAACTGAATTAGGGTTAGTTATGAACCATTATATGATGTTTAAGACCATTTTATATGACACTTAAAAGTTGCTGGTATGATGGACTAAGTTGCATGTTTAATGCCCAATAAGTTGGTAAAATTAGCCTAGGTGGTTTTTCAATTCATGTAATTGAATTGTGAGTGGATTTGGATTATTATTTAGTGTTGTATTATGATTTTGGAAGTGATAAAATAGACGTTATGCTGCTAAATTTTATTTAGAAAAATTATTTTCTCCTAGTGTCTGATTTTAGAGCAAAACTACACTAGTTTAAGCTAGTTTTGCTCTTTTGATTGGAAATTTTTTGGGTGATCATTTTGTAAGTTAGGCTTGTGGTCTTGGGTTATTTTAGATCATTCTAAGGTTGGAAAATTGATAATTTCCATAATTTTAAATTTCTAAGTTTAAGCCTTTTGAAAGTCGGTTTTGGGTAGAAACGATATTTCTATGCTAGAAATCGAACTTAAGCTTATCAAGCATTATGGTAGTGATTCTTTTAGTTAAATCATGTTGTTTTGGTGCCTTAAATAACATGGTTGGAGGTTCGCACTAAGTAGGGTCATGCTTAGTGAAGAATATGTCGTTAAGGGGATGATTATAGTTGTGCACAACATAATATCACTTAGAGGGGTAGGTTCATTCCATCGGATCAATAGAAGATAATATACAAGTAGGTTCGCTTGTGTGTTTTGCAAACACAAAAGAAGAATACCTCAAAGGGTTGAAGCGTGGAAACACGTGTTTGATGCTTTTGAACGAGAAACTCAATCCTTTATTTGTGAATAAGGAGATGAGTTTAACACATTGGGTAAAAGTTGATTATGGTTAGATTGAATTACTTTTTCGAAGTAGGTGAGGTCGTTTATTTACTTAAAGAATTTAAAACTTCTTATGACATTACTTTTCTTTATATATTTTCTACTCATTGGGCGTAACCTCATGATGCTACACTAATTTTTTTTTCGATAAAAAGAAAAAGAAAGCTCATTGACGAAGTTCGTGAATGGTGGGCTTTTAATAAAATAGTAAAGATAAAAAACTATAGCAAAGTATAATTTATTCAATTAGTAAGGGTATAATATTTTATAATATTTAAGTAAACTTTAAATTTTTAAAGTATTTTATAATAAGATATTTTTTAAAATCATTAAATAAAACAAAAAAAACTAATATAATTTCTTGAATTATAATTAAAATTAGAAATGAATAATGTATAAATAAATAAATTAACTAATATAGAGAGAGAGAGATTTAGAACAATTGGTTTAATTTTTATTTGGAAGTATAAATTTTAAAAATAAAGAAGTTACAAAAATTGCCTTAAAATAAAAAGAAAATCAACTACATATAATTCATTGAATTAGTAAAGTATAGTATACGACAACATAAATTTTAAAAAGAACGGAATAATACGTTTAATAATTGAAAATTAATAAAACAAAAATCATTTCAAATTTTTTTTATAAGCATAGGAAAAAGAACATGTTCAACTTTTAAATGTTTCTATATTAAAAAGAATATCACATGCGACCTACGTGGTAAAATACTAGTATATAAAAATTGATGCAATATAATTAGAGTGACGACTGATGGTTACAATAATATTATAAAAATAAAAACCCTAAACCATTTCATGAGATGAACACACAATAATATAAAACATAAAATAACAATTTAAAGTAAAGTTGGTTAAGCAAGTGGGATGCGGAAAATCAAAATTGTTTCATCCCTCCAATTTAAATGTGGGTTTGATTTTAAAGCTGTCCAATGGAAAGGGTTGATGGGAAAATGAAGATTTCTTAATAACCAAGAAGTTTTATAAGTGGACAAAGAGCATTAAAAAACACAAAATAAAAACATAATGTCTTTTTAACTACCGAATATGATTTGTCTATTATAACGACACGTGTTTCTTACATTTAAAAAACTCTAAAGTAGATATTAATTAACCTATTAAAGTAATAGTTTGTTAATCAACTTTGTGATAATGCTCCTGACTAAGACCACTTAAAATTATAATGGAAATAAATTACGTGCTAATTATGTGGAAGGCACTCTTATTAATTACACGTTTTTATTAATGATGGAAAAAAAAGGATTCTTGTTCATCAAATACTCGCAAGTAGAGAGATTAGGTAGAAAATATATTTTAAGAGTTATTTAATAACCTTTAAGATTAAAATGTAAATAAGGTATTGTGGTTTTGATCAAATGTATGGTTAAAAAATGATAAATTGTACCAATGTAGTTTTAAATTACGTCAATAAGATCCATTTCTTCCAACGATGTTAACTTTCAATTAGCCAAAACTTTTTCGTTGAAATTTCAATTTGGATGATTTAAGATGTTTTGCAATCTTCATTATGAGCTCTAGTTTATGGTATCACTGAAAAATAACAATAGAATTTTATAAGGTCTTAGTTTTGTGCAAAATGGGCAAGGGAAAGGCTCGGGTTCGGGTCTAAATTTGTTTGGTTGATCATTATCAATTAGTTTTCGGTTTAATAATTAAATTGATAACGATTAGGTTGGGGATTTTGGGTTTAGATTACAAAATTTTGAAATTGAATCAACAAACATCATGGTTGTGAGATAAATTTATAAATCTGAAATGGATAAAAAATTGGTGATCATACCTTCTTCTCCTCTTGAAAAGTCCAGCAAACAATTCTCCAACTACTTCTAATCTTGAACACGATCCAACACGTCACCCTACGATGAAAACCCACAAAAAAACGCTTCAAAATTGTCAATAATAAAAGGGTTATTATCTTTAAAATATTAGGTATGATTGAAGCCATAAACCCTTTTATTTATTGACAATTTTGAAGTTTTGAAATGGCTATTAAGTAGGGCTAAAAAATAAAGATTCTTAAACATCTTAAATCATCCAAATCAGAGTTTCATAAAAAAAATATGGATAAAATTAAGTTAATAACATTGGAGGAGATAAATCTCAATTAACATAATTTAGAAGTATGGTGGGTGTGAACCTACTAAAAAAGTCAATTTATTACCTTAAGAATTTCAAGTTTTAAATTTAAAAAAAAAAAGAGTTCATTTAAAAAATCTACCCCCCACCCTAAAGAGCGCCTCGGCCCCTTGAGAAGAGAAGAAATAAATAAAAAGTGGGTCAAGACATTAAATATTTAACGGTGCTAGTGGGGACATGATCTATGAATATAATTTGCCATTTTCTAACTACAAGCAGTGTTCATGTATTTGATCAAAACTATAAGGGTCTGATCTTCATTTAACCCTTTCTAGGCAATTTCTTGTGATAGCATGTGGCAGAAGCAGTTTCTAAAACTGTTTTCTACTTTTTACTCACATAAAAAACCATTTTAAAATAAAATTCCACTTCTTGAATTTATATTTTCAAAATAATAGCAAAAGTTTTCAATTTTTTTAAAAAATGACACTTTTTCTTTCATTAATTTAATAAATTGTTTAATTAAATTAATTAATTCATTTTCATTAATTTTTTCTCTTGTATTATTGAATGAGATTAATATTGCATTTTATGTTTCTAATTGAGATATTTTAATTTAAAATTCAATAATTTTTAAGCTTGGTAAGTTTTTATGATTTTGAATCATTTATTGCCAACACAAACATAATTCAAGTGGTTAGGTATTTGCTTCCTTCACATTAGATTGAAAGTTCGAGTCTCACCTCCCCTAATTTGATGTAATATTTCAAAAAAATCATGCACTAAAATTTTATTATTTTAATGAAAGTTTTATTTTCAAAAAATTCTTTACAACTCTTTCTATTTTTAAAGTTTACATTTCAAAAAATGGATTTTTTTTAAAAAACTGCCTTTTTTTTTAAAAAACAAACTAACAAACTGTCTTTTTAAACAAACTGCTTTTTTTTTTCTCTCGATCACTGATAAGATTCCAATAGAAGGATTTTAAGCTTTGAACATTGGAGTTTTTTCGTACCATTTGGTCGTATAATCTTTGAGTTACAGAATTTAATGTTTTAATATTAAAAGAAAGCTGTAAGAACTAATGACCCTTTGAATAACTCAGGTATTTAGTTATAAAGATATTTGCTTTAATGAAATTATGAAGTTTTTTTTTTTTTAAATCATTGAAGTTACTATTATAACAATAATATATAATAAATGAGTGCAATGAATGTGAGGATCGGGAGGGGAGACACGTGTAGAGGAAGAAAATTCGGTAAATTACAAATTATCACGTAATAATTCAAACAAATGACAAAATTACATGTCATCAAATGAAGACCAATAAAAAATTGACACGTGTCTTTAAATTAAATCAAAAGACATTAAATTGGCAAATCAAATAATGTCACATGTCTCATTCATAGCCATTGGATGATATAATTTAGTCCAATGAAAATATGCCTTGTGGCGATTGAGCCCAAAATAAATGAAAGCCCATATCCACCAAAAGTTCACAGAAAACTCTATAAATAGAGTGGACCATTCATTCATTTGAGGGGGAACAACAGAGAAGATTCAGAGAAAAGATTGAAGGCTTTGAAGATCAAAGACCTCGAAGATCGAAGACATCTCAAAGACCAAATACTTCCTGAAGACTAAAGATCTTGAAGATCGAAAAGTTCTCAAAGACCAAATATTCTTCAAAGACCAAAGACTTTTTCAAGATTTCTTGAAGATAGAAGTCTTCTCAAAGACCAAATACTCTTTGAAGATCGAAGACCTGATCAAAATCGAGATTGAAAGCTTTGGAAGATCGAAGATTTCTCAAAGAACAAATATTCTTCAAAGACCAAAGACTTTTTGAAGACTTTCTAAAGACTGAAGATCGCGAAGATCGAAGACTCTAAACGTTGACTATTTTGAAGATTGAAGACTTTAAAGACTCTCTGAAGACCATCTTGCTGTTGAAGACTTAATTCTCATAAGTTTTGAAGACTTTTAGTGTTCAAGGTTCAAGACCACAACAAATCAATCCATTTTTCACAAGCTCAAAAACCGAACATTCATCCCAAGAATATATGAGAAATACACCAATTGGTCCTCACATCAAAGTTTATATTTTAGAGAAAGCATTAGAGGATTATATTCATTAGAGGTTGTAATACTAAATTCACATCAAATACAAATAATATTTTATTCTGCATTTTAATTCCCCCATATAAATTTTTGTGTGAACAAATTAGCACGCCCAGTGGGACAATCTCTACCTTTCATCTGTTTCTCATCCTCACATCAACTTCAAGTTTTGTCAATGAATCAATGACATCGGAAAACTTATCTTTAAAGATTGTTGCTGCTACTTGTGAAGAAAGAATTGCAGAGATGGAGAAGAACATCGCTTTGATGATGATAGGAGCAGAAGAAAATGATTCGAAGATTGCAATGCTCATGGATAAGATGGAGAATCATGATATTGCTGAATCAAGTTATGGTCCGTCTCAAATCAAGATTTCAGAGGACAAAGAGACAACTAAGCAAGAAAAACACCAACAAGAACACTTCAATTCAATTCAACAATCCACCTCAATTGCTACTCTATTTGTCCATCAACTTCAGGACATGATAATAAATTCTATAAGAGCTCAATACGATGAACCCTCTCAAAATTCTCTCTTTTATTCCAAGCCATATACAAAGAGAATTGTAAACTTGAGAATGTTAGTTGGATATCAACCACCAAAATTCCAACAATTTGATGGAAGAGGCAACCCAAAGCAACATGTTGATCATTTCGTCGAAACTTGTGAAAATACTAGTATGAGAGAAGACCTTCTAGTCAAACAGTTGATAAAAACTCTGAAGGGAAATGCCTTCGATTGGTACACGTACTTAGAACCGGAACATATAAATAATTGGAAAGAGTTTAAAAAAGAATTTATCAACCGTTTCTACAGCACATGACGAATAGTTAGCCTGATGGAACTCACCAACACGAGACAATAAAAAGACGAACACGTTGTTGACTATATAAACCATTGGAGAGCACTAAGTCTGGATGGTAAAGATCACCTTACTGAACTATCTGCTATAGAAATGTGTACTCGAGGTATGAATTGGGGACTACTCTATATCTTGCAAGGTATGAAACCGCATACATTTGATGAACTTGCAACTCGTACTCATGATATGAAGCTAAGTATTTCTAGATGGGGAAATAAAGAACTCTTAGTCTTGATTTAAGAAAATAAAATAAAGAAGTCAAGAAGATAGACAGGACTTCAAAATACTTAATTGAAGAATCTATGTTTGTTAACACAACCCCGATCAAACTTTCTTCAAGAGAAAAAGATGAGAGAAAAGAGAATCAACACAAAAATGAGAAGCGTCGCTCAAGTTTAAAAGAAAAACAAGATAAATTTTATCCTTTTCCTGATTCTGACGTCTCGGGCATGTTGGAGCAATTATTGAAGAATTAGCTAATTGAACTTCTAGAAAGAAAACGCCCGGAAGATATGAGAAAAGTCAATCATCCTAACTATTGTAAGTATCACCGAGTCATCAGTGACCTGATGGAAAAATATTTTGTCGTGAATAATCTAATCTTAAAGCTAGCTTGGGAAAGAAAGATTGAGCTAGATCTTCATGAAGTCGTCCGATCAAATTACGTTGAAACTGTAGCAAACATGAGCACCCAAACATCTCCAAATCAAATTTATGGTCAAGAGGCGAGATTGAGATGGTTTCAATCTCAAATCGCAAGAAACTTTATAAAAATCCCTTCCAAAAGAATTTTTTGATGACGTAGAAGATGGAGAATACGAAGTTGTTGCATGCAATACTGTCAATGTGATCAACAATGAAGACTCTTCTACAAAGGCGATTATAAAGATGCACCAAGTCAAGACAAAAAAAGAAAGATAGAGTCCATCAAAAGCCTTCGATCTTCGAACAAATTACAGCTCCAGCTTCTTGCAAATCGAACTTTCAAAGATTGAGCGTATCTAGAACGGAGAAAGGGGATCAACATCAAACTTCCGCTTCTTCTCGCTCTTCGGTATTCCAAAGGTTAAAGGTATCTAAATCAATGAAGAAAAATCAAGTTCAAACTTCCATTTTTTATCGTTTCAAAGTATCAAACGATCAACGTCAAGGTAAAATAAAGAACTCGAAGAAAAGATTGTTGATGGAAGAAAATGAGGAAAAAGAAATCCAAAGTATCGTCCCTTCATAGATGAAGAGAAAATCTTCCCTTCTCATAAGTACAAAAGGTTTTTTTGAAAGTGAAGCGACATTTCGTCATTTCTACCAATCCAACTGAACATATACATGAAGAAATCGATGTTAAATGTCCCACAAAAGAGAAAATTCACCTCAAATTTTGAGTTTGAAATGTAATCTCCTTAACGCAAGAGCCTAAACTACATGATACTTATGGCTCACATGACGTTAAAGGTGAACGGCCACCAAAAAAAATGTTATTAAACTATGTTATGACTTGATCCTTATTCATATCAAGGGTACGTAGGTAGCTTAAAATAAAATTTAAGTTTAGTCCATATAAAAAAATTCAAAATTCTTACCACATCATCTTTCTCAAGAATATCACAATGAGCTTAAGTAATGGAGCGTTTGGAAGGTCATCACCATAAAGAAGGTGAAGTCTTCACCACGATCAAAAGTCAAGATTGTCAGAAAGGTGACCAATGCCAACACATGTGGAGGATTGTTACCAAAATAACAGGTAACATTAACTGATATATAAAAGGGTCATCACTCCTAGGAAGGTGAAGTCTTCATTACAATAAGTCAAGATTACCGGAAAGGTGACCAACGCCAGCACATGTGGAAGATTGTTACCAAAATAACACGTAACATTAACCAACACATGAGAGTGTTGTCATTATTAGGAAGGTGAGTCAATATCTTCAGAAAGTTGATCAACGACAACACATGTGAAAGCATTCCTACCAAAGTAAAAGGTAACGTTAGCCAGCATATGAGAGTGTTGTCACTGTCAGGAAGGTGAGTCAATATCTTTAGAAAGGTGATCAATGACAGTACATGTCAAAGCATTTTTACTAAAGTAAAAGGTAACGTTAGCCAGCATATGAGAATGTTGTCACTGTCAGGAAGGTGAGTCAATATCTTCAGAAAGTTGATCAACGACAACACATGTGAAATCATTGTTACCAAAGCAAAATGTAACGTTAGCCAACACATGAGAGTGTTGTCACTGTCAGGAAGGTGAGTCAATATCTTCAAAAAGGTGATCAACGACAACACATGTGAAAATATTATTATCTAATATCACTCGGGGGCCAGACGCCATTAGCCTTTGCGAGTATGTTGAAATATATAGAAGCGTGGGAATTTTGTTTGCTTTTGTCCAATTACTTAACTACAACTTAAAAAAAAATGTAAAGTCAGAAACTTGGACCATTAAATACCTTTGAAAATTAAAGATTTTTGTTCTCCATCATAGTCAAATGTCTTCATACAAAGAAGTTTAAAAAAAGGGGATTTAAAAGATTATTTGTTTCATACCTATTCTTTACATCTCTACGGATCCTTCTTTCCCAAATCAACGCCTAGTTGTAGACGCCAGTGCTCATAAGGATTCTAATTCTTGCCACCAATAGGACTTGTGCCATCATGATGATATAAAAAAAATGCTAATTGAGTTTTCCATACCAAAGGGAAGATAGAATTTTCATTATGTGTGTAACGTCCCGTTATTTTTTAAGTGAATTTTTTATATTTAATATTTCATTTATTTATTTTAATTAAAGTATTTAGTTTAATTCTAGAATTAGTAATTTCTAATTTAGTAGCTAATTTCATTCGAAAACCTTTTTAATCGTTTTATTAGCTTAAATTAGTTTTGGTCGTATTAATAATTATTGACGGGCCAATTAATAATTATTAATCACCATTTGGCTAGTTTAAGAGTTTCGGGTTTCGTTTTATAAGCTAAATCCCTTAAAGGGACGTATTTGTAATTTTTTATTTCTTAAAAATATCTAAATACTATTCATTATCTCTTTAAATTCTCCAACAAGCCAAAAAATTACATTCTTCCTTCTCATATTTCTCTTCCAACCGTGGACATCAATGGGGGGAAGAAAATCTTATGGTTTTCTTCAATTCTCGACCGTTTTCGATGATTTCTGTTGTGTTGGATTGCTTGGGACGTGGGCTTTCATTCCATCCTAACCTTGTACCGTTTCTCCCCTAAAAAGTGATTTTTCAAATCTTTTCCTATGAATCTCTTTATTTTTTTTTATAAATGAGTTTGGAGTTGAAATCATGTGTTTGCATCAAGAAATTTGACAATTTTGAGCTCGGATTTTTGAAAACACTATTCATCTAAAATAACTATTCATCCGAAAATACTACTCATCCGAAAATCACTATTCATCCAAAAATCATTTTTTCTATTTAGTTATGGTTTATAATTTGTATTCGATCGGTGTTATTGTAGGTTTTGAGAATCGTACGAGAGGTAATTGGTTCGGCACTTTGGGAGCTCGATTTCAAACTTTAGGTGAGTTTAAAATGGAAGTTAGTAATTTTATGAATTAAGTTTCATTACGATTTTGTTGATCGAGGTTAAGTGACAAAATAATCTCTTAGGAGTTAATACTTATTTAGTTGGTGACTTTAGACTCGGAAGTAAGTTTGAGTGACTTTGGAACTTTTTAGTGATTTTTGGATGAAAAAGTAAGTTTGAAAACGTTTTGGGAGTCGTGTAAGATTATGGAAAGTTTTAGAAGAAATTTGGGAGTTTAAGATACTTTGAGTAGTTATAGATCAAAGTAGCTTAGAAGTTATTCTTGGAAATATTAAAGGTTTTGGAGATTTTGAGATAAAGTTGGAAGTTGAAATTACTTTAGGTAGTTTTTCACTAAAGTAAAGTAGATGAAATGCTTGGAATTTTACTCGTGGATGATGGTAACAGCTTCGAAATTATATTTATGATTTAAGGTGATTTATTGTCATTCGTGACATGGTGACATTAAAACTTGATTTTTGCTTATTTGGGAAATATAAGACTTCGTGGAACTTGGTATCGGTGATGATAATGGTTAGTATTTATACGATCTTATTACCTTGTGTAACGAATAAGGATTGTTGTTTGATGTGGATTGTGGTAGTACCATGGAATATGGAATCATGATGATAGTACGATTGATGTACTCGAGACTTTTGGTAAGAGGCAATACTTTAATAAGTATAAAAGATAAGCATGTTATTGGTTGTAACTGTAGAATGATTGTATTGTTTGTTTGTTTGTTTTTTGTGTTGAGATGCTCATTTAATGAACCGATTTATGTTATTTGAGATATATTGATCCCATAGGTGAAACAGACTATGGCGTAGGCATATGAGGTGAGTTATACTGATCCCATTGGTGAAACAGACTATGGCGTAGGCATATGAGATGAGATATATTGATCCCATTGGTGAAACAGACTATGGCGTAAGTATATGAGATGAGATATACTGATCCCATAGGTGAAACAGACTATGGCGTAAGTATATGAGATGAGATATACTGATCCCATAGGTGAAACAGACTATGGCATAGGTATATGAGATGATATATACTGATCCCATAGGTGAAACAGACTATGGTGTAGGTATACGAGATGAGATATACTATATTAATCCCATAGGTGAAATAGACAATGGCGTAGGTATACGAGATGAGATACTATATGATATGATCTTGTGATATAACAGGTTCATAGATGAAACAGGCTATGAGTGGGTGTTATATGGCAAGATTGGCAGATAGATCGAGTTCATATAATGAGCATCCCAGCTTGTTTGTTAGTTGTTACGTAGATACATGCTTATCCTTTGTACAAGTGTTTGTTTTCATTAGTAATATGTGGTAACTTATGGTAATATGAGATTTTGGAAGTATGTGACATTTGTTTGGTAACATCGTACGTGGTAGTATGTTGATGTTGATCCATACGGTACACGTTACGAGGACTTACGATTTGGTAACACCGTACGTTGTAGTATGTTGATGTTAATCCATACGGTATCACATTACGAGCATATTTGTTTGGTAACACCGTACGTGGTAGTATGTTGATGTTGATCCATATGTTATCACGTTACGAGGACATATGATTTGGTAACACCGTACATTGTAGTATGTTGATGTTCATCCATACGGTAACACGTTATGAGGTATTAGATGTGGTATGAGATATGGTAATATGATTTGGTAACGTCGAACGTGTTAGTATATTGAGGTGGTAACATACGGTAACACGATACGAGATATCTTGATGTGGTGTAAATTGGTAATAGTTATGGTTCGATATGGTTCGGAAATTGAGAAGTTGATTGGTGTACGATTATGATGAATTGGAAGTGTACAATGGGTAGTAAAGAGAAATTTAGGACTTTGGACACAATTTCTGGTATGGAATTTGGTCCATAGGATTACTGGCTTTCATTTTATTCTCACTAGCATTTTTATGCTAATGTTGCTACACTTAATTTTTTTCCAGGTAAATCTCGATGAGGGAGACGTGGTAGAGGAGGTGGTGCCGTTTGATATCTTGAAGCGATGAATGGACAAGAATAGGAACACTTTTTGTAAAGCATCCTTGAAATGCTTTGTTTATACTTCATACTTTTCTTACTTTGTGTTTTGAGCTCGGTAGAGCACTTGTTCAAAGTTGTAAATGTCTTATGTTTTCAAGTTCTTTTAGAAGTTTAAATCATAATCTGGAATGCGCATTCCACTATTTATCGCTTCTCTGTTATGAAAAGTGTAAACAGGTTTTGGTTTATCCGAGTTTTCAACGAACCCATGCCGTTTTTCTTTAGAACCGAATCTTCCACTGTGTATTTGAATTTAAATGATTTTATGGTATTGGGTCGTTACAATGTGGGAGGTGAATAGTCAACCAATTTTCAATATCAAAACATTCCAAGTAAAGAAGACGATACAGAAAAGGTGAAGAGGTGTGCAAATTGAATATACATTCCCCAGCTATGACTTTGGCAGAAAAGGTGAAGACTCCCCAGCTTAGCCAATCATTTAAGCCATCCATCATAAGCACAAAGATTGATCAAGATATGATAAATAGATTAATATCTTATATCTCAAATTCTATCTAAGTCAAAATCTTTTCTATGTAATTTAATCCATATTTTATACCATCAAAAATAAATTATGGAATTTAAATTTCCTCCGAAATTCCATATCATTGAAATGAGATGATGAAATTAAAATTTTCCCACACCGATTCAAATTGGGATTAAGGGTGAACATCGGGTGGGGTCGGGGTACCCCGAATACACCCCGACCCCGTTTAAGCCAAAAAATGGCACCCCGACCCTGCCCCAATTAAATTTTACCCCGACCCCACCCCATTTAACTATCTAAGTCGGGGTAACCCGATTACACCCTGTTTAAAATAACAAATAAAATATAATCCGGTAGAGGCAACGGTGTTTGATGGAAGAGGCGGTGGTGTTCGACGATAGGGGCGGAAGGCTGATCCAAATTCAAACTCCAAATGATTTTAAAGAAAAAAAAAGAAGGAAAAAACAGTAGTGTAACGTCCCGTTACTTTTGGAGGTAAATTTTTATTTATTTATTATTTTATTTGATTAAAGAATTTAAGGTTAGTTTAAATTTAGTAATTTCAAATTTAGTAGCTATTTTCGTTCGAAAACCTTTTTAACCCTTTTACTACTTTAAATTAGTTTCGGTGACATTAATAATTATTAACGGGCCAATTAATAATTATTAATCACCTTTTGATTCATTTAAGATCTTCGGGTTTCATTTTATAAACTAAATCATTAAAAAGGACGTAATCATCATTTTCCAATTTCTTAAAAATATCACATTTTACTATTCATGATCTTCATCTTTAAATAGTAGACACGTCTGTTAGTATGACTACACTAGATTCTGTACCGATTGTAAGGGATTTCTCTGATGTTTTCCCTGATGAGTTACTCGGTTTACCGCCGGTAAGAGAGATGGATTTTCAAATAGAGGTGTTACCTGGGACGGCTCCATTGTCCAAGGCACCTTATCGTATGGCACCAGCGGAGCTGAATGAGCTCAAGAGTCAGTTACAAGGACTCTTAGGTTTAGGGTTTATACGCCCTAGTGTGTCCTCGTGGGGAGCACCAGTGTTGTTTGTGAGAAAGAAAGATGGTCCAATGAGGTTGTGTATCGACTACCGAGAGTTGAACCGAGTTACTGTGAAAAATAAATATCCTTTGCCAAGGATTGATGATTTATTTGATCAGTTGAGAGGTGCTACTATCTTTTCAAAGATAGATTTGAGATCCGGTTATCACCAATTGAGGATCCGGGAGGATGATATTCCCAAAACCGCATTTGGTACACGATATGGGCATTATGAGTTTGTTGTTATGTCATTCGGTTTGACTAATGCGCTGGTGGTTTTTATGGATCTTATGCAAACGGTGTTTAGGAGGTTCATTGACTCCATTGTTATTGTGTTTATCGATGACATTTTGATTTATTCTGAGACCGAGGAGTTGCATGCTATGCACTTAGAGAAGGTTTTGACGGTGTTACGAGAACAAAAATTGTATGCAAAGTTCTCTAAGTATGAGTTTTGGCTAAAGGAAGTGGCATTTTTAGGCCATGTGGTTTCTAGTAAAGGAATGATGGTGGATCCATCTAAAGTTGAGGCGGTTAGTAGTTGGCCTAGACCAACTAGTGTGACTGAGATTCGTAGTTTTCTTGGACTTGCCGGTTACTATAGACGGTTTGTTCAAGACTTTTCTAAGATAGCATCGGCTTTGACACATTTGACAAGGAAGGGAGTGGACTTTGTATGGTCCGAGGAGTGTGAAAAGAGCTTTGAGAAGCTCAAGAAGAGACTTATAATGGCACTTGTTCTAGTGTCGCCCGATAGTAGTGGTGGTTTGATGGTTTATACCGATGCTTCGATGAGAGGTTTGGGTTGCGTTTTGATGCAACATGGGAAAGTTATAGCATATGCTTCCCGTCAGTTGAAGGAGCATGAGAAGAAGTATCCAACTCACGATATGGAGTTGGCGGCGGTTGTACATGCTTTGAAAATTTGGAGGCATTACTTGTATGGTGAGAAGATCTTGATATTCACCGATCACAAGAGCCTCAAATATTTCTTCACTCAGAAGGAATTGAATATGAGACAATAGAGATGGTTGGAGCTTGTGAAAGATTATGATTATGATATTCAGTACCATCCCGGGAAAGCCAATGTAGTGGCGGATGCACTTAATAGGAAGTCTTCACACTTGTCTGCTTTACAGATGAAATTGAGGTGGGAGTTGGAGTGTGCTGAGATAGCCCTCCTTACTACCGAGGTTACAGTGAGTTTGGCTAGTTTGACAGTGGGGCCTACTTTGAGACAGAGGATGATTGAGGCCTAGAGGAGCGAGAATCATTTACAGATCGATTTTATTGAGGCAGAGTCAGGTGTACCTAGCCACTTCACTTTTTCCTCTGATAGTGCTTTGATGTATCGTCAAAGGCTATGTGTACCATTGAGTTTGACTTTCAGGAAAGAATTGTTGGAGGAGGCTCACAATTCTATCTTTTCTGTTCATCCGAGTAGCACCAAGATGTATAGAGATTTGAGACAGCATTATTGGTTGCCCGAGATGAAACTTGAGATCGCGGAGTTTGTGAGTAGATGTTTGACTTGTCAGCAAGTCAAGGCTTTGAGGATGAGACCAGCGGGTTATCTTAATCCTTTGAGCATACCCGAATGGAACTGGGAGGAAATCTCTATGGATTTTGTTTGTGGGTTGCCTAGAACACCCAAAGGGTATGATACCACTTGGGTCATTGTTGATTGTCTGACAAAGTCCGCACACTTTTTACCGGGGAGGATCACTTATCCGGTTGAGACTTGGGCACAGTTGTACTTGAGGGAGATTGTTAGACTACATGGTGTGCCTGTGAGGATTGTATCAGACTGGGACACTCGGTTTGTATCGAAGTTTTGGCAGAGTTTGCATTCTGTATGGGTACTGGTTTGGATTTTAGCACGGCCTTTCATCCTCAGACTAATGGTCAGACAGAGAGAGTTAACCAGATTTTAGAGGATATGTTGAGGGCTTATGTCCTAGACTTTGGTGGTAGTTGGGACTTTCATTTGTACCTTGTAGAGTTTGCATATAATAATAGTTTCCAAGCTACCATCGAGATGGCACCGTTTGAGGCACTTTATGGTAGAAAGTGTAGTTCTCCCGCTCATTGATATGAGGTTGGGGAGAGGAGACTGTTGGGACCCGAGTTATTACAGAGGACTAGTGAGTCCATTATGTTGATTAGAGAGAGGATGAGGGTTGCCCAAATTCTACAGAAGAGCTATGCCGATAAGCGACATAGTCCACTTGAGTTTGCGGTGGGGGACCACGTATTTCTGAAGGTGGCACCTATGAAGGGTGTGATAAGGTTTGGGAAGAAGGGCAAGTTAAGCCCTAGGTTTATCGGTCCATTTGAGATTCAGGATCAGGTTGGAACGGTGGCTTACCGTTTAGCTTTACCACCATCCTTATTGGCCGTTCATAGTGTTTTTCATGTTTCGATGCTTCGAAAATATTTGGCTGACCCTTCACATGTGATAGATCATGAGCCTGTTGTTCTTGATGCTAACATGTCTTATGAGGAGACACCGGTGAAGATTTTAGCATCGGAGCAAAAAGTGTTGAGAAACAAGCTATCGGCTTGGTGAAGGTCTTGTGGAGGAACCAAGTGTCAGAGGAGGCTACATTGGAACGAGAGGAGGAGATGCGGGATAAATACCCTCACTTGTTTACTTAGAAGTTACTTTTCGAGGACGAAAAGTCTTTTAAGGAGGGTGGACTGTAACGTCCCGTTATTTTGAGGTGAATTTTTATTTTATTTTAATTATTTATTTATTTAAAGTATTAAAGTTAATTTTAGAATTAGTTACTTAGATTTAAATAGTTAATTTCGTTCGGAAACTTTTATAACTGTTTAATTAGCCTAAATTAGTTTCGGTGGTATTAATAATTATTAATAGGCCAATTAATAATTATTAATCACCATTGGGCTAGTTTAAATGGTTCGGGTTTGGTTTTAAAAGCTTAAGGCAAGAAAAGGACGTAGGCATCATTTCAAATTTCTTAAATATAAAAAACACTATTCAATTATCTTTAAATAAAGCAAATTTGACCAAGTCTTCATCATTTTTATTCTTCTTCTCCTTCATTGTCTTGGGCATCACTTGGGAATTCTCCATTTTTGGTTTTTCTTCAATTCTTGGCGGATCGTGATAATTTTGGTTGCGTTGGATAGCCACGGGCCCAAGCATCATTTCCAACGTACCAATCGATCTTTTCCACCATTATCTAAAGGCCTTAAGGTATGTCAAAGTTCTAAACCTAAGCTCCAAATAGTGTTTTAATGGAGTTTTTGAATTAAATCTTCTAATTCTTGCCCGGGAACTTGAAGATTTAGATCGAGGGAGTTGTTTTATGTATATTTAGAACTTTCCCTAAACCCTAGAATCGGGTTTGAGCCAAAAGTCATTTCTTTTAGTTTTTCTCATATTTGATGATGATTAGGGTATTTCAAATGTTATGTTTTTATGTTTTTCATAATTTTCCGGGATTGAACTTTTGACCTAAACCCTAAATCACGTTTACCTATTGATAGTACCAACCTCCAAAGTACCCGAAACCAACTCGAAACACTTTTAAAGTGCTTAAAATTCCGGAAAACCAACTCCACCTTTCATTTCCCTTGGGTCGTGGGCTTCTTGGGGGCATTCCTGGGATGTTTTGTCTTTCATTTTAGTATCGTGACGATCGTTGTTCTATTCGGTTAAATAATATACTTTAGGTGTATTTTAATTATAGGTTTCGTGCATCGATCGTGAAATTGGTCAACCGGTGATTTGGAGTTGACTTCAATAATAAGGTGAGTTTAAAATGGTTGTGATTACTTTTATGTTTTCGAATTGCTTGACGATTATGTTCGATCGAGGTTAAGAGGGTTATTAGATATTAGAACTTTTCCAAGAATGTATATAATTGGGAGTTAAGGAAAGTGTATAAGGAAAATTAGTTAAGTTTTAGTGTTGTTAAAAGTGAGATATTATTGGTGGATTAAGTTGTATTCTCAAGGAGAATTAGATTCCGGAAATTGGAGAATTTAGATGAAATTGGAGAAGAGTATTAGATACTCCGTTATTTCGAGTGGTTATAAGATAGTTAAAAGAAACTTTGGAGAGATTCTTCATGTGGATTTGAGTTAGTATAATATCATTAGCGATGGGATTCGCTATTTAGTACTACCAAAGGGGAGTAGTACGTATGGTTTGTAATTGGTGACAATGTGGTCACGGTGACAGTGAGGTCACGGTATGGTTTGTAATTGGTGACAATGTGGTCACGGTGACAGTGAGGTCACGGTATGGTTGTAATTGGTGACAATGTGGTCACGGTGACAGTGAGGTCACGGTATGGTTTGTAATTGGTGACAATGTGGTCACGGTGACAGTGAGGTCACGGTATGGTTGTAATTGGTGACAATGTGGTCACGGTGACAGTGAGGTCACGGTATGGTTTATAATTGGTGACAATGTGGTCACGGTGACAGTGAGGTCACGGTATGGTTGTAATTGGTGACAATGTGGTCACGGTGACAGTGAGGTCACAGTATGGTTTATAATTGGTGACAATGTTGTCACGGTGACAGTGAGGTCACGGTATGGTTTATAATTGATGACAATGTGGTCACGGTGACAGTGAGGTCACGGTATGGTTTGTGATTGGTGACAATGTGGTCACGGTGACAGTGAGGTCACGGTATGGTTTGTGATTGGTGACAATGTGGTCACGGTGACAGTGAGGTCACGGTATGGTTTGTGATTGGTGACAATGTGGTCACCGGTGACGATGGAGGTCACGGTATGGTTTGTGATTGGTGACAATGTGGTCACGGTGACAGTGAGGTCACGGTATGGTTTGTGATTGGTGACAATGTGGTCACGGTGACAGTGAGGTCACGGTATGGTTTGTGATTGGTGACAATGTGGTCATGGTGACAGTGAGGTCACGGTATGGTTTGTGATTGGTGACAATTTGGTCACGGTGACAGTGTGGTCACGTTATGGTTGTGATTGGTGACAATGTGGTCACGGTGACAATGAGGTCACGATATAGTTGTGATTGGTGACAATGTGGACACGGTGACAGTGAGGTCACGGTATGGTTGTGATTGGTGACAATGTGGTCACGGTGACAGTGAGGTCACGGTTGTGATTGGTGACAATGTGGTCACAGTGACAGTGAGGTCACGATATAGTTGTGATTGGTGACAATGTGGTCACAGTGACAGTGAGGTCACGATATAGTTGTGATTGGTGACAATGTGGACACGGTGACAATGAGGTCACGGTATGGTTGTGATTGGTGACAATGTGGTCACGGTGACAGTGAGGTCACGATATAGTTGTGATTGGTGACAATGTGGACACGGTGACAATGAGGTCACGGTATGGTTGTGATTGGTGACAATGTGGTCACGGTGACAGTGAGGTCACGATATGGTTGTGATTGGTGACAATGTGGTCACGGTGACAGTGAGGTCACGATATGGTTGTGATTGGTGACAATGTGGTCACGGTGACAGTGAGGTCACGATATGGTTGTGATTGTTGACAATGTGGTCACGGTGACAGTGAGGTCACGATATGGTTCTGATTGGTGACAATGTGGTCACGGTGACAATGAGGTCACGGTATGGTTTGTAATTGGTGACAATGTGGTCACGATGACAGTGAGGTCACAGTATGGTTGTAATTGGTGACAATGTGGTCACGGTATGGTTGTGATTGATGATAAGTGGTCACGGTTGAATTGTGAATTGTGACAGTGTGGTCACAATGTGAAATAACGTGTGGAATGACGTAAATGATAGAATTTACTTTGTTATGCTTTAGCACTTTATTTTACGAGCTTGAATGTTTACTTTTCGAAATTACGATATAGTAGAATGTGATTGTTTTTCTTATGTAAAGTACTTGGGAATATTGAATGGGTAGTAAGAGCACAATAGGATTTTTGGACACATTTTCTGATATGGGATTCGGTCCATAGAAGTGCTTGCATCCATCTTATTCTCACTAGCATTTTTATGCTGATGTTGCTACACTTAAACTTTTCAGGTAATACTCGTGCGAGAGGGCGAGGTCGTGGAGGTGGTGCTGCGTGATCACGAGTGGATGTCTTGGATACTTGGACTAGTAAAGACATATTTTGGAGCATTTTAGAAATGCTATATATACATAAACTTGTTATGATGTCTTTAAACTTGTATTTTGTGGTTCACGAGAGCCTCAGATCGGTTGTATATATTTTTGAGTTTACTTTCTCTGATTTGGGTATAAACTGGAGTAAGAATTTCTGTGTTTCAAATTCTCTGATCATGTAAACAGGTTTTGGTAGTCCATATTTTAAACGGATCCACGCCAAATTTTTATAAAAACAAAGTCTTCTGCTGTTTATTCTAATTTAAAGATTTGAGAAAATTCGAGTCTTTACATTTGTATTTCATTCTCTTTAATACCTTATACTATACATAAGGTTTACATCAAGTATTAAAATCTCCAATTTCGAGATCTTCCAAATAAATGAGAATCTAGTTCTCTTATATATATATATATATCATAATAATTATACAAGGTTCAATGCACTCTTGTATTCTCTCATTAGACAATTCAATCTTATTCCTCTTTCCTATAGCGCTCGACTATACATCATATTTCATTTCTTTTCTTTTTAGAATTGATGTCACACATAATGTTTCATGTCTTTTTCTCTATAGCAACTCAGGCTATAAAATAAGGTTTACCTACCTTTATTTTAATAATTAATGTTAACCTCACTCAATCTTAACATATTCAAAAAATCACAATTTACAATTAATGACGATAATATTAGCACACGTAGTCTAATCATTATTCATTAACTCACTAAACAAGTGTAAAGGTCACACAACCTTTACATTAATATAACCATCACATGCGAATAATGACAGGTAATGAAACTCCCGCAGGCTAAGCCATTCACCTCATTATCTCACTTTCCAAAATAAAATATACAAAGTCTTTTCAATAATATCTTCCCACCTCTAGTGAATAATGACAGGTAATGAACTCCCGCAGGCTAAGTCATTCACCTCATTAACTCACTTTCCAAAATAAAATATACAAAGTCTTTTCAATAATATCTTCCCATCTCTAGTGAATAATGACAGGTAATGAACTCCCATAGGCTAAGTCATTCACCTCATTAACTTGCCCAACGAATAAAAGTTCAATGCACCCCTATATCCTTGTATATGTATCATAGTAATTATGGATAATACTAGATAATGTGAACTCGCATAGTTCCATCATTATCTCATTATCCATCTCCTCCCATCATGCAATGTACTGCAACCATTAGGATTCCTCATGATATATATACATAAACATAAAATGAATAATACCTGACAATGTAAGCACACTCAGTCTATGCATTGCCTCATTATTCTTCCCAATAATCGATTATGCAATATGAATATGAATGTGGTCTCAAATGCAAGTAAGCAGAACTATAAACATTGAAAGTGTGCAAGTAAAAATAAATATAAATATTCAAAGTGATCGAAAGGCATAAAGATAAATGGATCACGTAATACTCTTATACATAAAATAAGAAATTAGTAACTTCTGATAAGATAACAATAAATAAATCAAGCCAAACGGCCTTCAGTTAAACTTGAATTACTAACTTTATCATAAAGTCTCCAATTCAAAATGACTCTATTGCTTTCAGTACATATCCGAAGTTCCATAATCAAGTTCCTTATTCACCCCCTTCTACTTGAAACCTTCAATTTCTGATAATCATTCTTAAACTTCGGAACGAATCTAAACTTAGAACTTCCAAGAGTTAAACGTTTCCCTCGAGAAATCCATGAGTTCTCTCACTCAATTAGAACTAACCCCCAAGCCTAAGCATGTTAGCTAGCATACTTTAATCATTTTGATTTAAACCTTAATCTCAACTTCCGATTCTACAAATCGTTCAAGTTATTCGGCTTCTAAGTTTACTTTAAAATCTATTTATTCTCATCTCGAATGCTCCTGTGACAACCAAGTTCCCACAAACCAACAAACGAGCAATCGCACCTACAATTCATCAATCGATCAACATATTACAACTCATATCTAATATGAGAAAAAGTGTGATTTTTGGGTGAATAGTGATTTCAGAGTGTTTTTCAAAAATCAGAGCCCGAAATCGTCAAATTCCTTGATGGAAATACATGATTTCAACTTCAAAACTTATTTAGAAGCAAAAACAAACAAAACCATATAAAAAGTTTTGAAAACTCACTTTTTAGGACTTCCCTTAGAGAACGAGAAACACCACAAGGCTAGGTTGGATAGGTAGCCCTCGTCCCGGGCAATCCAACGCAACCGAAATCACCGAAAACGATTGTGAAACGAAGAAAAGCCAAGCTTTTCTTCCCTCCAATGGTGTCCATGGTTGAGGAGAAGAGAAAGATGAGGAGAATGAAATTTTTGGTCAAATTCGGTCAATTTGGCAATTTAAAGAAGATGAATAGTGTTTTTAGATTTTTTAAGAAATTAGAAATTACGAATACGTCCTTTTAATGGTTTTAGCTTATAAAACTAAACCCGAAGCTCTTAAACTTACCAAAAGGTGATTAGTAATTATTACTTAGCCCGTTAATAATTATTAATATGCCCCGAACAATATTTAAGCTTATAAAGCATTTAAAAGGATTTACGAACGAAATAAACTCGCAAATTCAAAGTTATAAATTCTAAATTAAATCTAAAATTTAAATTAATAAACTCTAAAATTAAATTAAGTGCTTTACACCAAATAATAATAGTTAAAATAAATAATAAAAAAAAAATCCTTGTAAAATAACAGGACGTTACATAGAGGAATGATTTCACTACTTTAATTTATGAAAATATATTTGTTTAGTTAAGAATAACAATTTCATATTCTATAAGTCAAGAACACTAAAAACGTATAATTACCTCTACTGAGTGTCAAATCAAGATTCACAATTAATTAAAAACAAATATCCCTATTCAATTTTAGTAATTAAAAGTGTATTAATCACACGTTCTTTTTAGATTTCTAAATTATGATTAAGTTTTCCAAATCTAATCTACATTCAGTTATGTTCTTAAGATTCACTCTAAAACCACCTCATCGGAGTGTTATATTTTAAAAATAAAATTAATTCATCTATTGCCAGTAAAGTAAAAGCATTAAGAACATAAGAACATAAATAAAATGAAAAATTGTCTTCAAAACTAAAACTAAATACTCAAACCATGAAAATAAAGTAGGTACATCAATCCCCTAAAATTTAGAAAATTAGCTATCCATAAACATAGAAATAAACATAAAATATTAAACTAAAACGAATCAAAGAAGAACTTGTGTTGACTCCTTCGAAAACCGCTAAAAATCTCAAAAACTTGTTCTCAAAGGCGGCTATCTCCCCCCAATCGATGAAAATTTAGCTTCAACCCTCTTTAAATAAGCATTTGAAGTCTGTGTCTGAGATTATGCTCAAGCGACACCTTGCTCATATGCAAGCGATGGCTCACTTGTTTTGTGTTTGGGTTTCAATTAAAGAGACAAGTGACGCCTTGCTAAAGTCCAAAAGATTGGTTGCTTTGTCAAATTCTAACGTTCTCCTTATTGTTCAAGCGATGGCTCGCTTAAATACATGATGGGTAACTTGAATAATTTTCTACCAACAAGATTATTTTTGCATCTTTTTTCCTTATTATGTGTAAAGTCCCCTTACTTTTGAGGTAATTTTTTTTAATTAAAGTATTTAAATTTAATTTAGAATTTATAACTTAGTATTTACGAGTTTATTTCGTTTGTAAATATTTTTAATTTTTTTGTTAGCTTAAATTAGTTTGGGACGTATTAATAATTATTAACAGGCCAATTAATAATTATTAATAACCTTTTGATAAGTTTAAGTGCTTCGGGATTCGTTTTTAAAAGCTAAAAGCAATCTAGAGATGAGTTCGTAATTTTTGAAATCTTAAAATATCTTGACACTATTCATCTCCTCTTTAAAAACACAAAGTTGACCAAAAAGTCACATTTTCTTTCTCTCATTCTCTTCCATTGTCGTGTGTATCATTATCCTTGGAGAAACTTTTGGGTTTTTTTCGATTCTTGGCGGATCGTCTCGATTTCTGTTGCATTGGATAGCCCTCGGTCCAAGGTTTCCTTTTAACTTATCTTTGGAACTTTTCCTTCATTTTCGAGAGGCCTCAAGGTAAGAAAAAGTTTCTAAATCTTTAAAGTTTTGTTCCAATTGATGTTTTAATGGAAACCATGGTGTAAAGGGGCCAGGGCGGGGTGTAAATGGGGTACCCCGTTTATACCCCGCCCCGTTTAAAGTTTTTTCCTCACCTTGCCCCACCCCAATTATCTCTATCCCCCGCCTCAGACCCCGCCCCATTTATTAAACGGGGGCGGGGCGGGGGATAAATGGGGTGGGGAAAATTGTTAAAAATGCATGATTTCATATATTTTTTTATATTCAAAATTCAATTTTCAATGATAATTGTGCATAATAGAGCATAAATTAACAAAAATAAAACATTTCATCATAATCCATATCAAAATAAACCTAGGAAATTTAAATCACAAAAAAAAATTAAAGTAGATAAACGGGGCGGGTGTAAACGGGGGGAAAAAATTCCCTCGCCCCGCCCTTGCCCCTACCCCGTTTATTAGGCGGGTTTGGCAGGGGCGGGGCGGGGAAGCGGGGTCGGGGTTTTATCTTTCACCCCTAGTTGAAATCTTTGATTTCTTATCGAGAAACTCGAAGATTTCAATTAAGGAAGTTGTTTTACGTACTTAGTAAATTTCCCTTTAACACTAGACTCGAGATTGATCCAAAACCCGTCCTGTTTGATTTATCCAAATAGTGGGTTGATTTTTGGATGTATTTAATTAATTTATCTTATGTTGTAATTAAATTCGGGAAATCAACTATTGCCTAAAAACCTTAATTATGATTACCCATTGAAATTGCGAACTTCCAAACTACTTGAAACCAATCCGAAACGCCTCTAAATTACCTAAAGCCGGAAAATAAAAATCGAGACCCACCCCCCTTGGTGTGGCCGAGAGCCTCTTAGGGTATTTCTGGTTTTTCGTCGTTTTATTCTTTTATATATCGTTTGTTCGATGTTTGGTTAATTAATAATTTTTAGATGTAATTTAATTGTAAGTGTTTTTGGACCGTCGCTTGAACGCTCTTTTGGAACCTTTGAGCTAAGTCCACTTTTACCAAGGTGAAAATAAATAGAATTTAAATGTAAACTTAGAAACTGAACAAGTTGAACGACTTGTAGGATCGGAAGTTGAGATTAAGATTTGAATCAAAAGGACTAAAGTAAGTGAGCTAACTTTGCTTAGGTTTGAGAGTTAGTTCTATTTTGAGTTGAGAGAACTCATAGGTATTCGAAGGAAACGATTAACTCTTGGAAGTTCTAAGTTTAGATTCGCTCTGGCGTTTACTAATGTTATCGAAAGTTGAAGGTTCCAAGTATAATAGGGTGAATAAGGAATTTAGATATGGAACTTTGTATGTTTACTAAAACAATCGATCAGAGACTTTTATGATAAAGTTAGTAACTCAAATTTATCTAAAGGCCGTTTGGCTAGACGTATTCATTGTTTTTTTTCTTCAAAAGTTTCTACTTTCTTGTTTTATGTATAAAGGGTAATTCGTGGATCATTTATAATTTATCGTTATGTTATTTCAATTACTTTGAATGGTTAAATTTATGTTTATCCGCGCTTGAGACCTTAATTATGTTTATTTTGCATGATCATATTGGAGGAATAATGAGACAATGCATAGACTGAGTGTGCTTGCATTGTCTGGTATTATTCATTTTATGTTTACATATATGTATCATGAGGAATGCTAAAGGCTACGTGAACTTTGTATGATCGGGGGAGATGGATAATCATATAATGATGGAATTGTGCGTGTTCACATTATCTAGTATTATCCATAATTTCTATGATACATATATGAGAGAATGTAGGGGTGGATTGAACCTTGTATCCGGTGGGTGAGATAATGAAGTAATGGTTAGACTGAATGAGCTTTCATTACTCGTCATTATTCACTAGAGGTGGGAAGATAAGTATAAAAGACTATGTATACTTTGATTCGGGAAGCAAGATAATGAAGTATTGTTAAACTGCGTGTGCTTTCAATACTGTCATTATAAGCATGCTTTGATTGTATTAATGTAAAGACCGAGTGTACTTTACATGTATTGGGTGAGTTAATACATAATGTTGAGACATATAAACCTGATGTATAGTATAAGGTATTAAAGAGAATGAAATAAGAATATTATGGGTGTTATGAAAAACGTCCTTCTAAAGGCTTAAGAACTAGATTCTCAATTATTTGGGAGATATAGTAGTGAAAGTTGGATACTTGAAGTGAAACCCTTTGAAGTGGTTGAGTGATAAAGAGTATGTGAGTTTACTTGGACACAAATCCGGATATGGGTTTGGAGTCTAATGTTACTTTACTTTCCTTTTATCTTCACTAGGTTTTCACACATGATATTACAATTTTCCAGGTAAAGCTCGTGTTCGGGGTCGTGGGAGAGAAGCTGGTGCGATCTGATCTAGATGATGATGCTCGCGAGATGGACTAGAGATATTTTAAAGTCCATGGACTCATTCTATTTTACTTTTCTCTTTTGGTATTGTACATGTGTATATAATCTCATGTGAGCTTTTTGTTTTAAACTTTTATAACAATGACTCCTTTAAAGTTTGCAGCAGGAAATACATTTCTTGTCTTTACTATTTCTCTAACTGTGAAAAATATAAACAGGTTTTGGATAGTCCAAATTTTAAACATATTCATGCCTCTTTTTTTTAAATACTAAGACTTTCGCTGCATTCTAATTTTAAATGATTTAAAAGGAGTCGGGTCATCACATTATGCAAATATCTTTCAAAACTTGCATAATAAGAGAAAAAAAACTAATTAAAGTAACATAAAAACCATAAAAAAACCAATTAAATTAAAGGTAAACTTTTAATATAAAACCATGTTAACAAATACCCCCAAACTTAAAGAATAGCAAGTCCTCAAACAATCAAAACAATCACGAAATATGTTCTTTCAGACTCCGGCCTCAAGAAGAATTTTCAGATAAAACAAGAAAAATATGATGTCAAATGTTGTTTATAATTAAGACTCATAAACATGATCCAAACCATAAACAATCCTAAACTTGTTTGTGTGATCGATTTATTTTATCTTGTCAACCATCAAGTAAGAAAAAAAATTATAATATCTCCAAAAATTCTCACAAGTCATACAAAAGCAGTCACCCTATAATCTCATCATCATAAAAGACCAGGATAAAATACTCTGACATGGATGCACTCAATAAGCTCAAAGTGATTAGGGTAGAGTAATACCCTCAAGTTAAAACATAGATTTTTTTTTTACAAAGAGCTTGCAAATATATCATATCATAACCAACAATTGAGAAATTGAATGCAGAAATCTAGGGGTCTTAACAGGTTGTATTGAGGCTTAGGGTGAGGTTTGATGGAAGGAATGTTTAATCTATGGAATTTAGAAATTATTTGAACCCTACTACAAGCCTTCTTAATACGATGTCCACGCCCCATTGGTGAAGAAACAAAAATAATATCATTAACTGTGTCCTCAATATGTGGTTTAGGATTTAGAGTTTAGGGTTTAGGGCAATCTGTGGAGAAGACGCCTCCTCATGCACAATAATCTTAGGGGGAATATTATTTTCTCATTCCCCCTCGATAGAGAAGACTTTATCTCAACAACAACATTTTCATTACTCTCAACATGTTTCTGGTCCATAGGAGTTTTATAGAAGAGATGATTATGTGAGATGTAGATATTAGTGAATTAGAACAAATGATATCATGATAAGGAAAAATATGCTCACTAAAAGTAATATCTCTGGAAACAAAGTATTCATGAGTTTCAAAGACATATAAAAGCCACCCCTTTTTGGGAAACAAATAACCAACGAAAAGACATCGACAAGAACAAGGCCCAAATTTATCCTTAACACGAGGGTTATTTTAAACAAAACATACACCCAAAAAGAAGAAGGTCATAAGTAGGTGGGGTATGAAAAAGCATATCATAAGGAGTTTTATTATCAAGCAAAGGTATATGTGTTTTGTTTATCAAATAAGCTGTAGTGAGAACACTCTAACCCCAAAAAAAAATTAGGGAGTTTTGTTAGAAACAATAATGACCTGACAATATTAAGGATGTGTCTATGTTTACGTTCTATCCTTCCATTTTGTTGAGGTATATCAACACACGAAGTTTGGTGGATTATGCCATGTTCAGTGAAGAAACGATAGAGGGAGGTGAATTCTCTCTCATTATCACTACGCACAACTTTAATGCTTCTATCAAATTGGGTTGTAATCATTTTATAAAAATCTCTATGTAATTGAGACACCTCAAATTTAACAGCATAAGAAAAACCCGAACGACTTGTGAACAGTCATCCATTATTGTCAAAAAGTAATGTGATCCACAACTAGATGACAAATTATATGGACCCCAAATATCACAATGGATTAGATAAAAAAATCTCACCAACTCTTTTATTACTACTCAAAGAGAAAATATTTTGAGTTTGCTTACCTCGTAAACAAACATCACAAGAGTAATTAAAAACAAAAATACGGTCATTCTTACTTCTATCAAGTTGTCCAGACAGAAGACGGTCTACTTTTTTAGAAGGGTGTCCCATTCGTTGATGACATAATTCTCATGGAACAGTCACAATTGTTTGATAAGCACGAGACTGATGTAGAGGACGGAACCAGTAAACCCCATCACATTCTTCACGTACTTCAATCATTATCCTCAAAATACGATCATGAATGATACATAACTTATAAGTAAAAGTAATCATATAATATAGTTTGTTAAGCAAATGAGAAACGGATAAAAGGTTGCAAGTGAGCTCTGAGATGTATAAAACATTATGCAATTTCACATTTTAACTCAAGGTGACTGATCCTCGTTGTGCAAATGTTAGTTTTCCATTCGGAAGACCAACAAAAATGTCAGCCATGACGATCAAATTATAGAACAAGTGTACATTACTAGACATGTGGTTTGAGCACCTCGTATCAATGATCCATAGATTCAGGATCAACTCTTTCACCATTCAACTTGACATTTGTTAAAGTCTGCTCTTTTGAATTCAACATTTGGACTAGCTTAGCTCATTGATCATCTAAAAGACTATGAAGACCACTTCTATTGATAGTGGCCATGGTTGCTTCAGTTGGTTTTGTTAGGTTTTCACCTAGCGTGATTATTTATGATAAAAAAATCGTTAACCTGCTCTGATACAATGTAAAATTTAAAAAATTGTAATTCTCATTTAATCTGATGGCTTATTGCCCATATTTATACAAGTATATCTAGGTTACGAAAGATAAACAATTATACAAAGATAAACTAGGAAAGAAAATAAAATAAGATAATATTTTTGGAAAATCGAACTATGGCCGCGGCCGTGGAGAACCTGTGGCTGCGACCACAAGACAAGACAAAATGTAAATTTCACGCTTTGGTGGCCGCGGTGTCAAGGCTGGTGGCCGCGGCGACCACTCTTAGGATTTTGGCTCAGGGAGTGTCAAAATGCTGCAGGCTGCGGCCATGAGACTCCGTGGTCGAGGTCGTGCGAGCCGTGCCCACAGCCAAACCTCCAATTCTCAATAAAAATATTAATCTTCAACATCCCTCTAATTGGACTGTTAGAGATCCTGTGGTCAGCACCACACAGATGTTGCGCCTCAAATAATCTCTCTACCTTTTCAAGAACTCACCTGATACAACAGGAAGGAGACGCAGAAATGGAGTGCAATCAAGACTGTATAGAAAAACCTCATTCTCTATATTGATCCTAGAGGTGATATTCTACCTGATCTACCAAATACAAATGATCATAATAATAATAGTAAAAAAGTTTAGTTGGAACGAAGCATGATTTTGAAAAAATTAGCTAGTGGAAGTATTTATTTGAAAGTTTTAGAGATTTATGGGTAAATTGAAAGAAAAAAAAGCTATGTACAAAAACTACTATTTAACCTATTAAATGATTCAGATTACATCGTTTTGTCAATTGTTAAGATTTTATTTTTATTTTATTTAAATTAATTTAAACAAAATATAAGAAATTTTATTTAAATTCTTACAAATTTTATTTTCAAATTGTTTTTTTATGTTTATTTTAATTCTACATAAAAATTAGTTCATTCTTATCGTCAAAATCAAATTGTGAAAAAATGATAGTTGCAAATCTAGCAAATTTATCTATAATATTTATAAAAATATGAACTCTTAAAAATATTTATAAATATAATAAATTTTGCTTGATGAGTCACTTAATAACATTGAATTACATACGTTCATAATAAGTTAATAATTGATTTATAAAGTAATCAATGTTAATAATGATCAACAAATAAAAAATTGCTATATTTACTAATAGTCTTAATTACTCATATCCTTATCCTTAATATATAAAAGTGGTGATGTTTAAGAAACTTTTTTGGACTACTATACCCCTTTTAAAACCTTAAAATTACTAACATGTCATTATATATGCCCTTTTAAAACCTTCAAATTACTAAAAATGCCATTATTATTTATACTCCACTATCTATTAAATGACTATTTATATTTTTAATAAAATATTTCTCTTTTTTTTTATAAATAAAATATTTTTCTTCATTGAATAAGAAATTGTCAATTTTATTAAATAAATTCCTTGGTTTTTTATTGTTTTCACAACATCAAATTATAAAATAATTGAAAAAACAAGTACAACATATGAAAATGAATGTGACATTAAAATGAATTTATTGTTTAGATTTATCACCAATTTATGAAAAATAAATTATATTTAAGTATTCAAATATTAAATGATTTAATAAAGGTGAAGGTGATTTAATTTTAAAAAATATTAAAAAAAAAACTTAAATTGTTTTAAAAAAACAGTCAAGATTAAAAAAAAAACAACTACAACAAAATGTAATTTATTGAATTAGTAATGGTATAATATTTAAATAAATTTAAATTTTTTTAATTAAAAATATTTAAAAGTTTAAAAATCAAAGAGAAAAAAAAATATAATTTCTTAAATTTTAATTAAAATTAGAAATAAATAATCAATAAATGCAAAAATTAACTAACATATGTATATAGAACAAACAATTTATTTTTTATTTGATAGTATAAATTTTAAAAATAAAGATGTTAAAAAAATTATCTTATATAAAAAGGCATATAATTATGTACATTAGTAAACTATACGATAATTTAAATATTAAATAGAACATAATAATATGTTAATAAATTTCTATGTTAGAAAAAATATCACGTGCGACGCACGTGGTAAAAGACTAGTATTTATAAATGCATATAAAATTCTACAACCCAGTTTAAAAAAAAAAAAAAAAACTGTACTAATGTTATTATAAGAGAAATTGGCATGCCATTTAAATTCAATGACCTTTTTTTAATAACATATTCAATTATATGCAATAATTGTCTTGCTTCGGTCATGTTCATAAAAAGGCAATAGAACCCTTCTTTTGGCAAACATTTTTTTTTCTTCTGAAAATCAATCATTCTCAATTGGGTTGTTGCATTATTTTTGTGGGTTGTTGATGTTGGTGGTGGTGCATTATTATTCCCAAGTTGTTTTGTTTCAGTGCTGTATGATTTCAAAAAAAGAAAAAGAAAAAAAAAGGAAAAAGAAAAAGTAAATTGGACAGCTTATCCTATGTGTCTCATAGATTGTCATTTTAATTGTAAATTTCATCGAAATTATGACATGCCGAGGAGAGAGTTGGAAAGAAAGAAAAAATCGTTCTGAATTTTTTATTATTAGAAAAACCATATATATTTTTTTAAACACAAGTAATTCAATTGTTGTAACAACCCAAAATTCCCAAAATATGGAAAATTTATAATAACAACAGCGCAAGTATTTAAATATCAAATCATAGTTCTTCTCATTAAAATCAAACCAATAAAAGCGTTCATAACCGATTGGATTTATTTTAAATCATAAAATCATTGAAATCAAAGACAAGTCTCATAATATTGTCAAAGAAAATATTCAAATAAAAATTCAACAATACTACTTATTTAAATAAAACAAAACACGATTCTTATCAAGTTTCCCCAAAACATAAAAAGAGAAGAATAAATTTGCTGGCGTGCAAATCCATGCCAACCAGACCACCCACCTCGAACGTCATCAGCCACCAACTTTCTTCTTTCCTTTAACTGAAAAAAAAATGTAGCATCATGAGGCTATGTCCAATGAGTAGAATAATATTAAAAAGAAAATAATGCCATGAAAGATTTGCTAAGTCTTTAAGTCCATTATCGGCTTCACCGACTTCCAAATATTCCCTCACACCAAATCACACGGAACTTATCACAACATTCCAATACTTCTCTTAATCCACAAATTTAGAGAAAACTCAAATCGAAACAGTTTTAAACACTCTTTTCTCAATTTAAAACTTTTCGATAAAAAACTTCCTATCAATACCTCTAATCGTCCGCAAACAAAGAGAGACTACGTTTGATAAGGTATTTAAACACTATTTTTCACAATTTAAATTCATATGAGAATATTCACTATTTAACCCAATACCTCTAATCTCCTCTTTATCCACAAATAAAGAGAGACTACTGTAACGACCCAAATCCGTTGTATCATTTAAATTCAAATGCACAGCGGAATACTTAGTTTTAAAGAAAAACGACGTGGGTACGTTTAAAACTCGGATAAACCAAAACCTGTTTTTACAAAGTTCACAACCAGCGATAAATGGTGGAATGCGCATTCCAGATTATAAATAAACTTCTAAAAAAGCTTTAAAATCACGAGACTATTACAATTTTAAACAAATGCTCTTCCGAGCTAAAAACACAAAGTAAGAAAAGTAGAAAATATAAACAAAGCATTCCAAGAATGCTATACAAAAGTGTTCCTGTTCCTGTCCTTTCATCGCTCTAGAAGTCAAACAGCACTACCTCCTCTACATGTCTCCTACGTCGAGAAGTACCTTAAAAAAAGTAAGTGTAGCAATATTAGCCTAAAAATGCTAGTGAGAATAAAATGAAAGCCAGTAATCCTATAGACCAAATTTTACCGAAAATTGTGTCCAAAGTCCTAAATTTCTCTTTACTACCCATTCTACACTTCCAATTCATCATAATCATACACCAATCAACTTCCCAATTTCCGAACCATATCGAATCACAACTATTACCAATTTATACCACATCAAGATATCTCGTATCGTGTTACTGTATGTTACCAACTCAACATACTAACATGTACGGTGTTACCAAATCATATTACCAAATCATATTTCCTTGTAATATGATACCGTATGGATCAACATCAACATACTGATACGTACGGTATTACCAAATCATATGTCATCGTAACGTGTTATCGTATGGATCAACATCAACATACTACCACATACGGTCTTACCATATCACATATCATCGTAACGTGTTACCGTATGGATCAACATCAACATACTAACACGTACGGTCTTACCAAATCATATATCACATACTACCAAATCTCAAATTACCATAAGTTGCCACATATTACCACATAAAATATTACCATCGAAAACCAAACACTTGTACAAAGGATAATAATGTATCTACCTATCAACTAACAAACAAGTTGGAATGCTCATTATATGAACTCGACCTATCTGCCAATCTTGCCATATAACACCCGCTCATAGCCTGTTTCATCTATGAACCTGTTATATCCCAAGATCATATCTCATAATATCTCGATATGTGAAGCTCATAAGTAAACATAAAACATGGATAATACCAGATAATGCAAAGATCACACAACATATAAATTATCTTATTATCCCTCCCATTAATACGTTTGCTATAAAACATGGATAATACCAGATAATGCAAAGATCACACAATATATAAATTATCTTATTATCCCTCCCATTAATACGTTTGCTATAAAACATGGATAATACCAGATAATGTTAAGATCACACAACATATACATTATCTTATTATCCCTCCCATTAATACGTTTGCCATAAAACATAGATAATACCAAATAATGCAAAGATCACACAACATATATTATCTCATTATCCCTCCCATTAATACGTCCGCCATAATTAAACATAAAACAAGGATAATACCAGATAATGTAAAGATCACACAACATATACATTATCTAATTATCCCTCCCATTAATACGTCTGCCATAAAACATGGATAATATTAGATAATGCAAAGATCACACAGCATATACATGATCTCATTATCCCCCCCATTAATATGTGTGCCAAAAACATGGATAATACCAGATAATGCAAAGATCACACAGCATATACATGATCTCATTATCCCCCCCATTAATATGTGTGCCATAAAACATGGATAACACCAGATAATGCAAAGATCACACAGCATATACATTGTCTTATTATCCCTCCCATTAATACGTTTGCCATAAAACATGAATAATACCAAATAATGCAAAGATCACACAGCACTACAAAAAAACTGTTAAATTGCGACCAGATATTTGCGACCAAAGTATTGGGTAGTTTTTTTGGTGACCACTCTGGTAGTAAATATGAAGTTTGACTTAAAACGACCATATGGTCACTTTTTTGCGACCAAATAAATAATTAGTCATAAAAAATGGCGCGAATTTTTGGCGCGTAGAAAGTGACCATATGGTCACTACAAAATTACGACCATGTGGTCGCAATTTTGTGACACGAGTTATCATTTAGTAGCAAAAAAAAGGCGCGTAAATTTGGCAGGAGAAAGGCTACCAAGTGGTCACAATTAAAAGTGACCATATGGTCGCAATTTTGGTGACCATATGTGACCAATGGTAGCCTAAACATTTGGCGAGAAAGAAGCTACCATGTGGTCACATTTTGAAGTGACCACATGGTCGCACTTTTGGTGACCTTTAGTGACCAGTGGTAGCTTAGAAATTTGGCGGGAAATAAGCTACCAGGTGGTCACATTGTTAAGTGACCAAATGGTCACAAATGTTGTGATTTTAAGTGACCAGTGGTAGATAAACAATTTTGTGGGAGAAAAGCTACCACGTGGTCACCAAAATAACTGACCATGTGGTTGTAAATTCTGTGACATGATGTGACCCGGGGCAGTGAGGAAAATGGCAGGAAATTTTGGTGTGAGAATGCGACCAGTTGGTAGCAAAAATACTACCATCTGGTCGCAAATGAGCAGAGGAGTCCATTATAAAACCCCCTCCTCCCATTGTTTGTTATCATTAAGAAAAAAGAAAATGATAGAGTGGATGTATGTTTGTTTGATAGACGGGTATTTGAACGATGAATTTGTGGCCGGGGTTGAACAATTTGTTGAGTTTTGCATGACAACTGTCTATTATGAAAAGTATGGTGGAAAGCTACATTGCCCGTGCAGGAAATGCGACAATAGGAGAATCATACCGGTTACAGATTTGAAGGTTCATCTTTATAGTCGGGGATTTATGCAGAATTATTACCACTGGGTGTTTCAAGGGGAAACAAAGGAAATGTTCAACGCTGCATTACATGAATCGAGATGATACGAAGGTAGCAGCTGGAATGTAGAGGTTGTTGCCGAAGAACGGAATGATGAACAACAGTATAGGCAGATGCAACAAATGATACTTGATGGTGCGGGGTACGGGGGGCAATGAAAATTTCCATGAAAGTTTAACCTTAGACGAAGATGAACGAGTTGTTAAAGAGGAAATGAATCTGGAAGCACGTAAGATGCACGAGATGCTAAAGACAGCCAGCCGACCCTTATACGATGGGTGTCGGGTAAGTCAACTTGTTGCTGCTACAGAACTTTTAAATATAAAGGTGCAGTACAACATACCTGTTAGAGGATTTGATTCGATTGCATCGTGGTTTCGTCGATACGCTCCAGAAGAAAATATTATGCCCAACAGTTTGTACGACACGAAAAAGCTAGTGAAGGAACTTGGATTACCCGTGGAGAAAATAGATTCGTGTAGGAACGGATGCATGCTTTACTGGATGTGGATGAGGACCTGCATCACTGCAAATTCTGTTTTCTTCCAAGATATAAACAAGGGAAACGCAACCTCATTCCGTACGCCCGCATGTTCTATTTACCGCTGACCCCACATCTTCAACGGTTGTATGCATCGGATGTGACAGCCTCGCACATGAGATGGCATCACGAGCATTCACAGGATGAAGGTGTTATGAGACATCCCTCAGATGCAGCGGCATGGAAGCATTTAAATAATTGTCATCCGAATTTTACACAAGATCCGAGAAACATCAGATTGGGCTTATGCACGGATGGCTTTAACCCGTTCGGGGCATCCGGGGCACAATATTCAGTTTGGCCAGTCATGGTAACCCCGTATAACTTGTCTCCCTCGATGTGCATGCGAGACCCGGTGATTTTTCTAACAGTGATCGTACCTGGGCCAAAAAGTCCAAGGACGTGTATTTGCAACCACTTATTGCAGAGTTGAAAATGTTGTGGACTGACATTGTTATGACGTACGAAATTTTGAAGAAACAAAATTTCTTGATGCACTTCATGTTAATCTAGACGATCAGTGACTTCCCTGCGTATTCAATGTTGTCAGGTATGTTGATCTTTAATTGCTCTTTCATATACATTTTTGAGTATATGTGTTTAGCTTTTGTTATTGCTTTCCTTTGTCAGTGTAGTTAATTGTGTGAACCTCAATCTCCTCCTCTTAAAGGATGGAGTACGGCGGGGAAATACGCATGTCCACATTGCATGCTAGACACAAATGTATTTTATCTCATAAACGGTCAGAAAACTTGTTGGTTTGATTGTCATCGTCGATTTTTACCGTTGAATCATACTTTCCGTTCAAACGGCAGTGACTGGAAGAAGGGTCGACGAGTAAAAAAAGAAACCCCCCGACAATGTATAGTGGAAGGCAGATTCTTCACGGTATAGATGCTATAGGGATGCAGAAGATTACAGTGGACGGTGCAGAGAGTGCAAACAATGCGGCTGGGAAAAACACGGGTTGGAGAAAACGGAGTATTTTTTGGGATCTACCGTATTGGGAAGATCTACTGATTAGACACAATTTGGATGTAATGCATATCGAGAAGAATTTCTTCGATAACATTTTCAATACGATGTTGAACGTTCCGGGAAAAACAAAGGACAATCTGAAGGCACGTTATGATATACGGGAGATATGTCACCGTCCTGAGTTGGAGCCTGACGACAATGATAATTACTCAAAAGCAAAGTACATGTTGACGACGGATGAAAAGAAAACATTATTTGAGTGGATCAAATCCATCAAATTCCCGGACAGATACGTTTCGAATTTGAAAACATTATAGACAGTCAAAAGCATATCATGTTCAGGATGAAAAGCCACGACTGTCATGTATTCATGCAACATTTGATGCCTTTCGCGTTTAGACCGTTCCTAGAGAATAGACATTGGGAGCCGTTTGCACAGTTGAGTGTTTTTTTCAGGGACTTGACATGTACAGAGCTGACTGAAGCTACTGTCGCTTCAATGAGTTCAGAGATCGCTGTTATTATCTGTAAGTTGGAGCGAATGTTCCCACTTGGCTTTTTTGACTCCATGGAGCATCTTCCAGTGCATCTTCCATACGAGGCATTCTTAGGGGGTCCGGTACATTACCGTTGGATGTACCCATTTGAAAGGTAAGCACGGTTAATTTGTAATCTACACGTATAAAGTACAGTGATCGAATGTAAATGTTTTCTACACATTCTACCTACCCACAGGTACTTATGTTTGTTGAAAAAGACGGTCGGAAATAAAGCAAGAGTAGAAGGATCTATCTGTAGTGCGTACTTGACACACGAGACTACCACATTTTGTTCATACTACTTTGACCAACACATTGCAGAGCAGTTTCGACCAGCGAAAGGAAACATTGTCGAAAATTTACTTGAAGGTGTTGACATAAACGACTTGCCGATTTTTACGGAACCTGGCATGACAGTTGGAAGATCAGTGCGTAGGCCGTTGACCGATTCTGAGTATCACGTAATGCAAACATACGTGTTATGCAACTGCACAGAGATCGAGCCTTACATAGAGTGAGTTCGTAACGTAACATTATTTCATCGCATAAACAATTACAAACTATTTGATAACTATTTTTGTAACATACAGATTATTTCTAAACTTATACGTTCGAATGACACGAGTTGGTCCTACAGCCGCTGAGGAGGGGTCAATAATCAACAAAGAGTTTCGTTCTTGGTTCAGTGCCTTCGTGAGTTATTTTAAATTGTCAGAAAAACCGAGGCAATTTGTTGAAAAAATTACTATCTTCCTAACATTACTGTATGCGAACAATGACAGGTTGACTCTCTTATATTACCGGTAGATGATCCTCGCATTATTTCTTTGGAAAAGGGACCTGGACGGATTGCAAGGTCGTATACTGGATACGTCGGTAACGGTTACAGATTTCAAACGAAGACGCATTCAGTTAACAGGGCAACAAACAACAGTGGTGTTTGCATAAAAGGTCATGTGTTGGGCACAAACGAAGACGATTACTTCGGAGTAATCGATGAGATTCTTGAGATTCAATACGCAAGTCCGACGCAAAAACGCATTGTTCTGTTCAACTGCACTTGGTTCGAGACAACCAGACGAGGCGGAGTCCGTAAGATTGATCATTTACAAATCGTTGAGGTAAACCAGTCTAAGCATATGCGCACCGCTGATAGGTTTGTCCTGGCTTCACAGGCGATTCAAGTTTATTACTTGAAATATTCGATTAATAGACGAGATCTGAAAAATTGGTTAGTTATTTGTAAAGTTAAACCACGCCAGGTAGAAGAAAACTTGTCCGAGAAAGACGACCATACAGAGAAAGTTGTTGCTTTTCAAGAAGTTGAGATAAGATGTCGAGCAATCGACGATGGTCAGAATGCAATTACTATTCGTCCTTTGAACGATGGAACGATAACATTGCATGATGATGATACAAATACTTCCACTTCTCACGCATGTGACATTGATGCTGAATTTATTCGAGACAATGAATCCGACGAAGAAGAAGAAGAAGAAGAAGAGGAAGAAGAAGAAGAATTGACAACCGAAGAAACTGAGGATGATGAATGAGACATTTTATAACTTTATGATTCACTGTGTATGTGTTTATTAAAACTATTTCTCTAATGAATGATAAAATATATATATATATATATATATATATATTAATATTTGCGACCATATGGTCGCAATTTAACACAAAAGGTGACCACATGGTAGTAATATAGAAGTTAAATGCGACCAGTTGGTCGCAAAACTCAAAGGGTATTCTAAAATGTTCATGAAACATGAATAAGCTTGAGTTTCATGATCCAATATTTGGACAGAATCATCATCATCTTCAATATGCTCAGTTTTAAACATCACTTTCTTTTCCTTGATTGGATATTGGATTTTAGAAGCACTATGATCAAATATAACAGCATGGAAACAAGAGTTCCCTTCATATCTAAATATCAGAAAGTAACCCAATTTAACAGTGTAAAACTCCACAAAATCCTGCCAACCATTTTGAAACCATATTTATCCCTTGCTTTTTGTCAATCCTACATTTCATTCTGCACCACTCGACACCTTAAGACATACCTGCTTATTTCGCAAAGCTTTTCCGTGTTCTTGGACAAACTTCCTCGGAATATTCTAAGAAACGGAAAATAGAATCTTATTCTTTAAAACTAAACTGTCTGTTTGCGATAACTTTTGAAAGTGTTTTTCATAACTTTTAAAAATTATCCCAAACGGTACCCAAAACAAAATATCAAAACTTTATGATATCACTGTGTATGTGTTTATTAAAACTATTTCTTTAATGAATGATAAAAAAAAAATATTAATATTTGCGACCAAATGGTCGCAATTTAACACAAAAGGTGACCACATGGTAGTAATTTAGAAGTTAAATGTGACCAGTTGGTCGCATTTGTGGAAAAGTAGAATTATGTTTTTCAAAAAATATAAGTTAAATTACGACCAGTTGGTCGCAAAACTCAAAGGATATTCTAAAATGTTCATGAAATTTTTGGCCGTTAATTTCATAAGTGCGACCATCGGGTAGCAAATCTGAGCGGTAAATTTAAATTTTCATGAAATTTATGGCGGTGAATTTAAAGATTACGACCATCTGGTCACAATCCTTGGCGGTGAATTTAAAGATTACGACCAGTTGGTCGCAATTCTTGATGGGACGTGTGATATGACAGCTGTTGTAGATAATCCCGATTTTGTGACCATCTGGTCACTTTTTCAATAAATGCGACTAGGTGGTCGCAAATATGTGTAAAAATGCGACCAAGTGGTCGTAATTTCCCCAGCACGCGCGACCTTTCGTTTATGGTCATGATTACATATTTGCGACCAGTTGGTCGCAAAATCTGATTTAAATTCAGATAAGTTTTCCTTCCCCCGTTTCTTCCTTTTTCCTCTCTCTTTTTCTCTCTCTTTTCTTTCTTTTCTTTCTTTTCCCCGTTTCGTTCCCCGTTATTTTTTCCCTGTTCCAATTCCCCGTTTCTATTACGAGGTTAGTTTTCGTATAGCTTTTAAGTTTTAATTAAGTTAGTTTTAGTTTAAGTTTAAATTTAGTTTACTTAGTTTTAGTTTTTAGTTTTAATTAATTAGTTTAGTTTAATTTTGTTAATTTAATTAATTTTAATTTAATGAATCTAATTTAGTGTACTTAATTACTTAGTTTTCTTTATTTTAATTCATCTAATTTTAGTTTACTTTAATTAATTAATTAGTTTAGTTTAATGTTGTTAATTTAATTAATTTTAGTTTAATTAATGTAATTTAGTTTAATTAAGTACTTAGTTTACTTAAGGTTAATTAATCTAATTTCGTTTACTTTAATTAATTAATAAATTTTAGTTCAATTAATCTAATTTTAATTTAGGTTAATTTAATTAATTAGTTTAGTTTAAATTAATCTAATAGTTGAAATCTTCATTACTTAGTTTACTTTAATTACTTAGTTCACTTAATCTAATTTTAATTTACTTTAATTTAATTAATTAGTTTAGTTTATCTTAGTTTTAATTAATTAATGTTAGTTTAATTTAATTAATTTTAGTTCAATTAATCTAATTTAGTTTAATTCTTGATCATTACTTAATTTACTTTAATTTAATTAATTTTAGTTTAATTAATCTAAAAGTTTAATTCTTCAGTACTTAGTTTACTTTAATTAATTATTTAAATTAGTTAATTAATTTATGTTAGTTTAATTTACATTTTTTAATCAATTTAATTTAGATTATTCCATTAATTAATTTAATTTAAATTATTTCATTAATTAATTAATTTCATTAATTTCATTATTTTAATTACTTTGTATTAAATTATTTTAGTTAAATTGTAGGATTATGACGGGCAGACGACGTCCTCCCCAGTCAGACGAGCCTGACGACGAGATTGACGGGGGGACTCCGCAGCCGCCTACTGTCGCTGCCCCTGATGCAGACTTGACTACAGAGGAGTTGGACATCATCCTCTTCGGTTACGAGCCGGGAGTTGCTGCCACTCTCGATGATGCAGTCCCTGAGACCCAGCCTGCTACACCACGCTTGGCGCAGGACTCCTAGGCCACGACTTCCACGGGAGCATCAGGGTCTGCATCATAGCCCGATCCAGCGGGACCCTCCACTTCAGGCACGCAGCCTCCTTGGGCCGCAGACTCTACCCTTCAGATTGAAGAGAATACGTAAGTAATTTTGTTTATTGTTTTAATTACTAAATTTTTAAATCTTTAAATATTTTTACAAGTGTTTTTTTTGTTGTTTTAACTAATAGTTTTTAATAGCACAATAATTTTTATGTCTTTGCAGAGTACAACTGCATACAACCGTTTCAAAACGGTTTCGCGAGGTCCTCCAGAGCATGAGTCTATCCAGCGATCTTCGCTGGCAGAAGATTCCGATGATGGAGAAATGTCGGATGTACGACAATTGGAAGATAAAAAACATCATTTATTTTTATAACAAATTTTTATTTCAATTTTTTCAGGGCAAGTTTCCTATTATCCATCCCGATATCACAGACGGTAGATTGTTCCCCCTATGGGACAATCACATCCGGGATCGATTCAAGGACCTCATTTACCGGGCGCGCAGAAAGCAAGCAACAAACCGTCCCATGTGGATGAGCGCGGAGGACCACACGCGGCTTATCGCGAGTTTGAACACTTCCGAGGGCAAGGAAGTGTCAAGGAGGAATAAGGCCAACCGTGAAAAGAATCCCACTAAACACACAGGCGGGGCCCTGACCCACGACGACCACCATCGTCGATTGGTAAGTTTATTTTTATTTTTTGTTTTTTACGTACTTTTTTCTTGTTTTCTTTTTTCAATTAGTTATTAATTTATTATTTTTTCTTCTTCAATCTCTAATCTTTTTAGGAAGCGAAGCACGGTCGCCCTGTCCCATCCGATGAGCTGCATCTCGTTCTTCACACGAAGAAGGACGGGAAGATCGTCGACGGGAAGGCGAAAGAAGTTTAGGTATTTAATAAATTTTTCAATTATTATTTTTTATTTACAATTTTATCTAACTTATATATTAACTATTTTATTTTCTAAATTTTAAATGTTTAGGAACATTTCAAGGAGTCATTGAGTCAGCGGTTGCCCACACCAGACTCGCAACCGACTCAGGAAGACCGTAGAGAGGCGTTCTTGGAGGCTGCTGGAGGGGTTCGGCCTGATTGATCAGTTCCTGGGCTCAGCTTGTACGGGTGATGCCTTTATGCAGATGTGACTCGGCCTCAGCGGAGCGAAGCGAGCACTAGCTCCGGCCTTTCTCCGGTTGAGCAGCAGCTGCGTGAAGAGGTTCAGCAGCTTCACCCCGACATGGACGCTATGAGCGAAGACTTAATTTCTCGATTCGCTGCGATTGAGGCGGACATGTAGGCACGGGTCGAGGCCCAGGTCGCAACATCTTTTGCCGCGTACTTCAGATCCCTAGGCGACAGCCATTCATCATCGACGCCACCTCCGCCACCCCCCGCCCCTCCACAGTAGTTCTAGGATGATTTCTTTTGTATAGAATATTTTTTGAATATTTTATTTATATATATTTTATTTTAATTCCAATTTTTTATTATTAAATTTTAATATTAATTAAATAAATAAATAATAATTAATTAAGAAATTTTTTTATTAAATACGACCAGATGGTCGCATTTACCCTAGAAGATAAACGACGAGATGGTCGTATTTTATCCCTAAACAAACGACCATCTGGTCGCATTTTGTCTGAGTCCAAAAGTGACCATTTAGTCGCTTATAAAAACGACCACGTGGTCACTTCTTCATGTGACCAACTGGTCACTTATCTTCAACTTAAATTACGACCATATGGTCACTTTTTTAAGCGACCAACTGGTCGTTTTTTCAAAATGTTGACTTTTTTGTGACCAAACATTCTTGGTCGTATTTTTATGACTATCCAGTCACACAAAATGCCGGAACGACCAGTTTTTTTGCCACCACCATGTTGGTCACTTTTTTGGTCGCATTGTACAATAAAAACGACCTTTTGGTCGCAAATTGACTGTTTTTTTTTGTAGTTCAGCATATACATTATCTCATTATCCCTCCCATTAATATGTGTGCCATAAAACATGGATAATACCAGATAATGCAAAGATCACACATCATATACATTATCTTATTATTCCTCCCATTAACACGTCTGCCATAAGTAAACATAAAACATACATAATAAGTATTCAGAGTCTCATGACTAGAAATAAACGAAGTCAAAATAACCTCCTCTTTCAATTACTCCACAACCTGCAATTCCATATTCCATGATACTACCACAATCCACATCAAACTACAATCCTTATTCTCATTAGAACTTTCATACTCCACATTATTACCACATAAAAACACAATCCTTATTACTCACACAAGGTAATAAGTTCGTAAAAACACTAACCATTATCATCACCGATGTCATATTCCACAAAGTCTTATAACTTCCAAATAAGCAAAATTGAGGTTTAACATCACCATGTCACGAATGACAATAAATCAACTTTAATCACAAGTATAATTTCCAAGAATAACTCCAAAGCTACTTTGATCTAAAACTACTCAAAGTATCTTAAACTCCCAAATTTCTTCTATACCAGTCTTCCAAAACGTTCTCAAACTTACCTTTTCATCCAAAATCACTAAAAAGTTCCAAATTCACTCAAACTCACTTCCGAGTCTAAAGTCACCAACCAAATAAGAATTTACTCCTAGGAGATTGTTTTGTCACTAAACTTCGATCAACAAAATCGTAATGAAATTTAATTCATAAAATTACTAACTTCCATTTTAAACTCACCTTTAGATTTGAAATCGAACTTCCAAAGTGTCGAACGAATTACCTCACGTGCGATTATAAAAACCTACAATAACACTGATCGAATACAAATTATAAACCATAACTAAATAAGAAAATTTATTTTCGGATGAATAGTGATTTCGGGTGAATAGTGTTTTTCGAAAAATCCGAGCTCAAAATCGTCAAATTTCATGATGGAAACACGTGATTTCAACTCCAAAACTCATTTATAAACAAAAATAAAGAGATTCATAGGAAAAGTTTTGAAAACTCACTTTTTAGGGCTTCCCGTAAAGAACGAGAAACACCACAAGGCTAGGTTGGATAGAAAGCTCACGTCCCGAGCAATCCAACGCAACTGAAATTATCGAAATCGGTCGAGAATTGACAAAAACCCAAGCTTTTTCTTCCCCTCCCATGGAGCTCACGTATGAAGAAGAGAGATGAGAAGATGGAATTCTTATTTTGGCTCTTGGTTTATTTAAAGAAGACAAATGAATAGTGAATTGATATTTTTTTTTATGAAATCGAAAAATTACGGATACGGTCCCTCTAAGTGATTTGGCTTATAAAACGAAACCTGAAACTCTTAAAATAGCCAAATAGTGATTAATAATTATTAATTGGCCCGTTAATAATTATTAATACGACCCAAACTAATTTAAGCTAATAAAACGATTAAAAATGTTTTGGAAGGAAATTAACTACTAAATTCTAAATTACTAATTCTAAAATTTAACTAAATACTTTAATTAAAATAAATAAATGAAATATTAAAAAAAAATCAGTCCAAAACTAACGGGACGTTACAACTACGCTCGAGAAGGATTTTAAACATTCTTTTTCACAATTTAAAACTTTTCGAGATATTCTTCTTATGTATTTGCAAAGTTCATAAGCAAACCTACTTGTATATTCTTTTCCATTGTACACATGGAATGAACCTGCCCCGCTAAGTGATATTATGTTGTGCACAACTACAATCATCCCCTTAACGACATATTCTTCATTAAGTAAGGTCTTACTTAATGCCAACCTCCAACCATATTACTCAAGGCATTCGAAGCAATATAATTTAAAAAGAAGCATCACTACCAAAATGCTTAACAAGCCTCAGTTCAGTTTTTAGGCCTAGAAATACCGTTTCTACCCAAAACTTACTTATTCAAGGCTTAAACTTAGTATTTCAAAATTCTGGAAATTTATCTCAATATCAACCATAGAATGACCCAAAATCACCAAAAATTACATCGATCACCCAACAAATACAAGTCTAGAAACGAAACTTGCCTAAACTAGTGTAGTTTCGCTCCTTTTTCGGTCATTCAAACTATAACACTTTTCTAACTATAATCAAGTGGCATAACGGCTATAATAACACTCCCAAATTGCCTCCTAAACATACAAAAATACAATACAATTGATATGGAGTTCATTTATTATATAGTTAACCGACTAGACTAATATTTTCGCCTTAAAGGGGCACTAGTCAGACAACCGCATATTTCTCAACTAACAATGTTTAATCCTTTTTAAATATTCAAATATAACCTTAAACACACAAAAATATTCTTATACATCCAAATGAAAATAAGCAAACTCATAAATTCAGTTTTACCATAAATTGATATCAATACTAAAAAATAGACATGCTAGTCCAATTTTTCGCATACTTTAAATTCAAATTATAATAACTTACATTCAACCCCAAAAAGCTCCTTATCATACATTTAGTCATACATTTACATGCCCAAAAATCAAAGGTTTAACTTTTAAAGAAAAGAAAACACAATAATGAAAGTATTTTAAATTTAACCAGTTCTACTCACCTTGAATTGCGTTTTCAAGAGCCTTACTTTTCTTTTTGCCAAAAACCCTTATAACCTTTTTAAGTATGAGGGAAATAATCACCACTTTTCAAACTTAACTAATTTCAAGAACTACGATGAATAAAACCTACAACGATGAATTAACAAAGAAAAATGGATCAGAGTCGAAGAAACCATATCAGACCCGAAAGGTATTTAGGCCATAACTTTTTATACAGAAATGATCTTGTTACAAAATTAACGTCAATGGAAAGATAATGGAAAAATGATCAGAATGGATTACTTACTTGTATAAATCAAAGTTCGGATAAGAAACTTATTATGAAAATACTCCACAAAAGTTGCTTTGGATGAAAATGGGAGAAATCTTATTTTGGAGAGGCTGATTTTCGGCTAAAGGAAGGGATTTTAGGATTCAATCCCGATTTCCATTATTTACGAAAATGCCACTATGCAAAAACGGTCATAACTCATTCATTGGGACTTAGAACGACGAGTCGTTAGTTGTGTTGGAATCGTAATAACGAGACAATCAACATCATCTAAATATGTTAAATTAAACTTGTGGTCTTAATTTTGAGGTTTTGAAAAATTACCAAAATACCCTTACGAGATAACGAGATATTTCTCATTCAATTTGTGATCCAATTTCATTAATATCATTTGAGAAAATAAAATAAATTTCCAAACTTATTTTTATTTATAGTCTTACTTGGTAATGGGTCATTACAATTATGTTTTTATTCAACATAACTTCTTTAAGGGATTGTATTTGTTAGACCATAATCCCCAATTAATTTAAATAATTGCGATTGATGAAGCTTAATAATTTTTCGATTCCAAAATTATCTCATAGACTAACTTGAAGCCAAACTATTTGTTCATTGTTAGCAGAGGCAGAGCCAAAAATATCTTTATGGGACAAAAAACTCATAAAACTATTTTATAGAAATTAAACCGGGGAAAAATAGAAAAAATATACTAAAAATTGAATATTTTACATAAATGATAAAAACACTCGTGTTGTTTTCGTCAAAAACAAACACACCTCTATAGTTTGAAAATGAATATTTATACTCATATAGTTTCACAATTGAGCAAGTTGACTCATCCCTTATACATCGTTTATTTTCTTTTAGTCATAACTTTACCATTTGAAGTCTGATTTGAATGATTCAAGATGTTATGAAATCCTAGTTTCAATATTCACGTTGTAGTTACTTAAAAACTTAGAAATCATTAGTGTATAAAATAGTTGTAACGACCCGAACCCGTTAAATTCTTTAAATTCACATGCACAGCGGAAGACTCGACTTTTAAAGAAAAACGGCGTGGGTTCGTTTAAAAATCGAATAACCAAAACCTGTTTTACAACCCAAATTCTAGAAAAAGCAATAAATCGGAAATGCGCATTCCAAAAGATATTTAAATCATAAAACATAGACATATTTTGCACAAATACCCTTTCGGGCTCAAAAAGGCATAAGTATGTAAAGATGAAAAATTAACAAGCATTTTTATGAATGCTAAACCAAAAAGAGTTCCTAATATAGTCCATACACCATCTCGAGTGGTCACGCGGCTCCACCTCCTCTACCACGCTTCTTAGCTCGAGGTTTACCTGAAAATATTGTGGTGTAGCACCATTAGCAAACAATGCTAGTGAGAGTAAACTGAAAGCAAGTAATCCTATGAACAAAATCTCATAACCGAAATCGTGTCCAAAGGCCTAAAATGCTCATTACTACCCATATCCACATTTCCAATTTCCATATAAACAAACGATAGTCATATATTACCCGTATTCATCATTCATTACCAAGAGATAGATATAAGGACTTAAAGTAAAGTAACATTCACTACTAAGTCTTACTACACAATTCTAAAGAATATGTAAAGTAACATTAACTATCTTTTATTACCAAACAAGTTTCATCGTAACGGATTTACCGTATGGATCAACATCAACATACTAGCCCGTACGGTATTACTATATCACCATCATCGTATCGGGTATACCATATGGATCAAAATCACATACTAAACCCGTACGGTATTACCATATCACAATCATCGTATCAGGTATACCATATGGATCAAAATAACATACTAAGCCCGTACGGTATTACCATATCACAATCATCGTCTCGGGTATACCATATGGATCAAAATCACATACTAAGCCCGTACGATATTACCATATCACAATCATCGTATCGGGTATACCATATGGATCAAAATCACATACTAAGCCAGTACGGTATTACCATATCACAATCATCGTATTGGGTATACCATATGGATCAAAATCACATACTAAGCTCGTACGGTATTACTATATCACAATCATCGTATCGGGTATACCATATGGATCAAAATCACATACTAAGCTCGTACGGTATTACTATATCACAATCATCGTATCGGGTATACCATATGGATCAAAATCACATACTAAGCCCGTACGGTATTACCATATCACAATCATCGTATCGGGTATACCATATGGATCAAAATCACATACTAAGCCCGTACGGTATTACCATATCACAATCATCGTATCGGGTATACCATATGGATCAAAATCACATACTAAGCCCGTGCGGTATTACCATATCACAATCATCGTATCGGGTATACCATATGGATCAAAATCACATACTAAGCCCGCACGGTATTACTATATCACCATCATCGTATCGGGTATACCATATGGATCAAAATCACATACTAAGCCCGCACGGTCGTACAACATCATCACACCATGATTACATATGGATCAAAATCACATACTATCATGTGCTAGTTACAAACCATAGTACCATGGTTACATATGGATCAAAATCACATACTACCATGTACTATCCCACTAATCATCTCACCATGATTACATATGGATCAAAATCACATACTATCACGTGCAGAATCAAAGTGCTCAAGGTACCCACAAATCATCACACCATGATACATATGGACCAAAATCAACATATTACCATGTGTAAATCAATGTGCCTAAGGTCACCACAAATCATCTCACCATGATTACATATGGATCAAAATCACATACTATCACGTGTAGAATCAATGTGCCGTAGGTCCCCAAAAGTTAGCTAAACTCCAAAGAATTCTACTAAGTTAATTAGAAACCTAACCAACTAGATTACACGAGTTACTACTCAAGTGCATCTTCTAATTACTTTACTTCCAAATCCATCAAAGTAACTTTCAAATCAATCAAAGTAACTTCCAAAACCATCAAAGTAACTTCCATTCCACTTTCATCTAACATCTCCAAATCACATTACCATACTTCCAAACCTCTCCGATGTTCTCTAATCATCGAACTAACCATAAATCCAAACTTTCCACACACACTTCCGAATCAAAGTTTCCAACCAAAACTTAATCCTAAGAAGTTATCTCCCTCCTAACATCGATAAACAATTACATAATGAAACTAAATTCATAAAACCACTAACTTTCACATTAAACTCACCTTAGCTTGAAGACAAGCTCCGAATAATCCGAGTTTGTAAAATCACGAACAAATCACAATCCTACAAACGAATTAATCCTAAAGAACATTAATTAACCGGAAAACAAACAAACAACATCTAAACACATAAAACCACGAAAATCCCGGATTCTACACTTATGGAGCTCTCGGCCAAGCTAGGGAAAAAGGGGTTCGGGTTTGATTTTCCGGCTTTTATGCAATTTAGAGGTGTTTTGGGTTGGTTTCGAATACTTTGGAGGTTTGCAAAATCAATGGGTAACCGAAAATTAGGGTTTTTCATATTAATCCATTTTCGAAAAAATTAACTAAAAAGCAAAAACACAAAGAACCTAACATCCTAAACATAGCCCAAAGAGGGAAAATCACAAGGGACGGGTTTCCGGCTCAAACTCGGTTTTAGGGTTTAGAGAAAGTTTCTAAAATTGACCATAAAGACTTCCCCGAATGAAACCTTCAAGCTTCGGTGAACGAATTCAAAGATTACAACTCAAAACTTCCATTAAAACACTATTCACATCAAAATTAAGAAACTTTAACATACCTTTAAGCCTCGAGAAAACGAGCGAAAACCTCGATTGTTAGGATGGGTAGAAAGGTCTCGGCGAGAGCTTTCCAACGCATCCGAAATCACGCAAAACGGTCGAGAAACGAAGCCGGGGCGACGATTTCTTTCTCTTCTCTTTTTTTCTCTCTAAGCTACGGGTTTGGGATGAAAAATGAGAAGAAAATTTCATATTTTGACTAATTTTAGCTTATTTAAAGAGAAGGAGGAATAGTGTTTAGATATTTAACAATTTGGAAAATGACGCCTACGTCCCTCTTTTACTTTTGCTTTAAAAACGAAACCCGAAGCTCGTAAATAAACCTAAAGGTGATTAATAATTATTAATTGGTTCATTAATAATTATTAATGTCACCAAAACAAATTTTAATTATTAAAACGATTAAAAACAATTTCGGACATAAATAACTATTAAAATTGAAATTTCTAAAATTAAACTAATCTTAAAAGCTTTATTTTTAAAATAAATAAAATAAAGTCAAAATAAAAATTAAAAAAAAAAATTTACCCCTAAAAGTCACGGGACGTTACAATAGTTATTATCATCAAAATATTCGATCGTGTTTAAGTCGTAAACACTTTTATATACTAATGATTTCGAAATTATTGGTGACTAAAACGTAGAGATCGAAACGAGGATTCCATAACATCTTGAATAATTCAAACCGAAGTTCAAACAAAAATGTCATGACTAAAAGAAATTCAACGATGTAGAGGGGAGAGGTTAATTTGCACAATTTTAAAACTATAGGGGTATAAATATTCATATTCTCAAACTACAGAGGGCATGTTTATCTTTGACCAAAACCACGTGGTTTTTTTTTGCATTTTGCCCTTATTTAAACTTTTATATAGAAAATTAAATTATAAAATAGTTACAAATCCAGCTGATTGTTAGAGCAGTTGATGCAAGGTAGAAACCAAAGGGCAGTCGGTACTCGAATAATTAGGCTTAGACCTTCTTAGCTGTTGTTAAGTCCAAATATAATTACGTACATATTTAGCCTAATAAGAAAATAGATTTAATTTAATTCCAATAATATTACCATGAGAGCTAAATATGTATTATTCAAATTGGTCATTAGATTCTTGTGTTTCATAAATAATTTAGTTATGGTAAATAACTATTTAAGATATATGTAAACAAAATAAGTAAACGTATTTTAGTCCTTTAGTAAATATGAACTAAGTAATTAATAAGTATTTAGTTGGCTACTTTAATCTAGTAAGTACAATTATTATTTGCTTAGTCTTGATTTTTTTTTTTTTGGAGATATTTTATTAAATTGGGGAGGGTGAACTCGAACAAGTTGAACTGGACTCAATTTGCTTGTAGTCTTATTAATTAAGTCTTTAGTAGACGTTTAATGTACTTAGAAAATAATTGGCTTTTTCCTTAAAGCCTTATCTTAGGAAAGTCATTACATGATGTGACATTTATATAAAATTGAATAAAAATATCTTATAGTAGTCAAATATGGTGAGAAGATATAGTTTTATGCAAACGGTGTCTCTTTGGTACAGAAGTAGGAGTTACCCATAGTTTACTGGTGAAACACATGAAAGCATTCCTATCCAAGTATAAATTTAGGCCAAAATGCAAAGAAGAGATTAAATTGTTATATTTTTCAATGTATAAAACCTAAGCATGTCTCGGAAATGAGCCCTAATGAATACTACCCTGGTACTTATAAAATTACATATAAAATGAATTCATTATTATATGTGTAAAATATCAAATAATATTTAGTTAAAAAGGCAAATAAAATTCATTTGGGTTTGGTTAAATCCAAACACATATTTTATAGTTAGAAAACATGAATATTTATAGTTCTAAAATTATGCAATTTGACCCCTCTCCATTAACACTACCAACTTCTTCTATTCATAAAGTTTTCGTTTGAACTTGGGTTTGGATTTCAAAATGTTCTAGAATCATTGTTTCGAAATCTATGTAACAGTCACTTTAAAACATCTAAATCATCAGTAAAGAAAGAAGGTTATGACTTCAATCATTGATTATGATAACTCTTTTATTTATTGATGATTTTAAAGTTTTGTCAAGACCATAATGGAGAGATCGAAATGAGGATTATAAAACAACTTAAATCATCCAAAACGAAAAAGTTATAACTAAAAGAAGTTACTTGTGTTAAAGAGGAGTCAAATTGTATAATATTGGAGCTATAAAGGTATAAACATTCATTTTATAACTATCGGGGTATGTTTGCATTTGACAAAACCATAGAAGTGTTATTTGTATTTTGTCTCTAATATTTTGAATCAGTAAAATTAGTAATTGTGTATAACGTAAATCAACGATTACAAGAGTGAAATTGGTAATTAAATATAAAAAACTACTAATAATTTTGTAATATTACATAACGAATTTAAGTTTGATGCTATATTTATAAATAATATTTTGGGATACTATTTTTCTAAATATTTAAAAAGAAAAAAAAAAAAAATCCAAAATCCAAAATCCAAAAAGCTGCTCCATAAATAGAGATCAACTGTATCTGGCTCTAAAGGAATCTAACACAAAATAAGCAGGCGCTTTGCGTACAAATGTAACCTTTACATTTTCATTCCCAGTGTTTTGTTGTAGTGATATGATATTCCAAAACGATATAAAGCAAAAGAAAAATCAGACATAGCTAGAAAATTTGTGTCCTTTTGTCCTTTTACAGCCATATGAAAGTACACTGTTTCCCCTTTGTCTTCATTAATGTCGGATCGCATGATAATTTTATAGCTATGTCTTTAGAATTTAAATTCTTGAAACCCAACCCTACTTTTACCAAAGTATTTCATATCATAAGTGTTATTGCGTGTTTTCATCAAGCTGACTGGATCAACACATCAACTCCACGTGTGCTCAAACGAGGTGTAGACGGAGATCGTATCACCTGAAATCACGAGCCTGTAAAGGAAATTACACAGGTGTGGTGTTGGCCACCTGCACTCTGACGATCAAGTCAGTAGAAATTTTGACAAAGTTTTAGTATGGTCACAGAGCGTACCTCAATCGTTCAGAGCAGTTTGATGGGCTGACTGTGGTGGCCTCAACGTGTTGGGCTCAATGGGTTAAAATGTATGGTGTCCTCAGCATGCTGGTCTTAATGTGCTTACACTCAAAATAGGTTGAACCAGCGAGGCCCATTCACAAAATTATTATTCCCAAATTTACCCCTAACAAAGGTCCCCTACTCCCTAGTTGATTAGCTTTGACGAGTTACTCTGATCGTCGTGGTGATCAATTAGGGAGTATTAGGAATGTGGAGGAGACATCATCTTTTTCATGCCACTCATTACAAATTTAACATGTCACCGAGGGCTGGAGCATGATACATGTGATATAGCCTATAAATAAGAGTGTTAAGAACGAATATATATGAGAAAGAAGAGGTTGAAAGCATCACTGATGTTCAATTCCCTTTTCTTTCTTTTTCCTCTTTTTTTTTTATTACACATAATTTCAGCTTTAGTTTTTTTTTCTTTTGGCGATGTCAGCGGCCTGACACTGCTAGCATGTCAGGCTGGCCAGCCAGCGCCCTTGCTTTTCATCCTGGCAGGTTAAACCCGCCCGAATTTTCTGACATTGGCATGCACTGACTTGCGCATGTTAGCGCCTCTAACACCTTTTTTTTCGCAGGGCGTTGGCTCATCTGAGCAGGTTTAACCTGCCCGAATTAGTTTTTTTTTTCCTTTATTTCTTTCATTCCTATTTAGGCGTTTCATCTCATTTTAAGCTGTTTTTTTTTTCCTTCTTCTCTTAGGCTCAGCTCATTATGAGCCCACCCCTCCCCCCGTTTTTTTACTCAGTGCATGCTAAGTTCACTAATTTTTCTCTGCTTACTAACGCATACTGACTTAGTTTTCTTAGTATACTCACTCATTTTTCAAAGGCATACGAACTCGATTTTCAAAGATGCTCACGCATACTAACTCGCTTTCATGACGTCTCACTATTTTTTAGTGCATACTAACTCAGTATTTTTTGTATACTCACTATATTTTTCATGTAGTACAAGTTTATTTTTCAAGATGCCCACTAATTCATTAGTACACACTAACTCATCTCGAGATGCTCATGCATACTGACTAAGTTTTGCTCATTCAGTGTATACTAACTCAGTATCCTTACACTACAAGGAAAATGTGAATTAGCGACGAAATATTAGCGATGAAATGGGGCAATAGTTCATCGTTACAAAGCTTTAACGACGCAATTAACGATGAAATGGCCTGACGTTATTTTTGCCATCGTTAGAAGAAACAAACGAGGAAATGCCTCGTTAACTAACGAGGGAAAAGTATTCCATCGTTGTCTTCCGTTGACTAGAAATGGGCGATGGTTTGTGTCGTTATAATAGTCAAAGTTATCTTCGAACATAATGATGCAATGCGTCGTTGAAAGTCAAAGACACATGTTGACCGTAACGACACAGTTAGTCGTTCTATAAGTCAAAGTCATGCTTGACTATAACGATGGAATTTGTCGTCCAACAGTCAAAGTTATATTCTACTATAACGACGGAATGCGTACCCCATTTTTTTTTAAATTTAATTAAGTTTTAGGGTTTTAATTACAAATTACTGTGATTTGAAAATTAAATTTAATTAAAATAAATAAATTTAATTTAATTTAAGAAAAAGAATATTGTATAAATAATATTAAAAATCCCAAAATAATTCAAAATAATGTTGTAACCCTAAAGCCTAATCGACAAGAGGATCAGATGGAGGATCGGGAGGAGGGAAGCCAAAACCAGAAGTTGAAGAACCCTCGCCACATATCTGCGCCATGAAGATGTCCATTATTGCCTTCATCGACCTCTCCAACTCACGCTTGGACTGCTCGGACTCATCAAGACGAGCTGTAACCCTTGTCACCTCCGCCATGAGCCTGTCGTTGCTCTCCCGAAGCTTTGCAGTCTCATCCCTCAACGTCTTATTGCTCTTGCGAAGCTCGGCAGCCTCGCTCGAATGAGCTGCTTGGGAAGACCGAGGCTGATCGACGTAAATGACAGGCCCGAGGTTGCCGAGTCCAGGAACAGTGCCATCTGGACGTCTCCCTTCTACTGCCTTGAGAAAAGCTGACTCGATATCCTCCTGTGTCGGAAGGGTGTCGGAGCTCGGTAAGCGATCAGCGAGAATCGCTTCGTAACGAGCCTGAAAAAAAAAGATCAAAGCATTTCATTACTAATATACTAAAAATCAATAAATTTGAAAAAAGAATAAATAATAATTATCACTTACCACTTTCTCTTTTGCCTTATCGTCTACAAAAGTCTGCGTATCTCCACCTTTGGTGTGGAGACGGAGAAACAGCTCAACAGCATGAACCGGACAACCTAATTTTTGTCCCTGCAAATGTTAAAAATAATTAACGAATAATGGATAACTTACGAAAATAAAGTAAAAGTTAATTATTACAGAAAATAACTTACGAGTTGTTTCTTGTGCTCGTGTATGGAGCGTGACCCTCCAGTGTGGTTCGAGGGGTTGGCATTCCGGTTGGCGCTCTTGATCGTCGAAATGCGCTGGGCATCCGGCGTCTGAGTACACGCCAAGATATCCGCCAAGTCCTCCATAGAAATGTGCGCTGACCGTTTGTCGGCAGGGGCGCGACAAATATTGTAGCCAGTGTCCCTGTACCGAACGTCGCCCTGCTGATGCCAGGGAGCGTATATGACCTCGTCGGTCAGCTCCTCTGGAATATCAAAATATTGCTGAAAAAAATTAACTGTCAGTTTTTGAAATATTATATATATACATATATATATATATATAATTAAATATAATATTTTGAATATGTTTACCTTCCATGCTTCAAACATCCGCAGCTTGTGCGCGGCAGAGACGCTCTGCCAATGAGGGTGTCCCCGTACAGGAAGCATCTTCAATACCTCTGTAAATCTCCTCGAAACCTCTCGTGATGGATGTAACCCATTGAAATGAAAAGAAAAAAAATTGAAAACTTAGAATTTGTAAATAATAAATAATTACTGAAATAGGAATACAAACAAAACAAAACTTACTGTCCGCCCTCGAACGACAGGCGAACCCTCCCGGAAATAGACATCTGCACGGGCTCCTGCACCTGGGTCACTATCCTCGTCTTTGAATGATCGTGTCAGGGGTATCCCCGAGACGGACATCCTCCTCCTCGCTGGGGTGACTCCCTAGGCTTTGGCGCCCAGTGTGCCAGGAAGGTCTTGGAGGGCGTCGACGGGGAGGCATGACTAACAATACAATAATTAAGTAATTAAAATTCTAACCTATAAACTATATTAATTTCAAACTAAATTAACTAATTAACATATAGATAAAAGAAAACATACGCATTTCAAACTAAATTAACTAATTAACATATAATTAAATGAAAACATACATACACATTTCAAACTAAATTAACTAATTAACATATAATTAATTAAAACTAACTAAATACATATAATTAAATGAAAACATACATACTAATTTCAAACTAAATTAACTAATTAATATATAATTAATTAAAACATAACTAATTACATAAAACTAAATACATATTACATACATTATATAAATTACACAAAATTAAATTAAAATCAACTAATTTTAAACTAAATTAACTAATAAGATGCTAATTAGAAATTTAAACTAATTACATAAAAACAAATATTAAATTTGAAGAAACTTACTCGAATTCATTCCAAGGATTGAGGTTTTTGAAAAAGAGAAAGGATTTTAAGAGAAATGGGAAGGAATTGGCTGAGGGAATCGAAGAAGGAAGAATTATGTTTGAGAGAAAAAGAAGAAAAACAGAAGAAGCATGGTGAAAATGGAAGAAACGGTTCTGTTTTATAAGGGATTTAACGACGTCTTCGATCGTTAATCACTTAAAAACTCGTCGCACGTGTTTTCGTAACGATGGAATCCCTCGTTCTAGCTTTGCAGTTCATCGTCTACGTTCTTATGGCGATGAACAACACGACGCAATTCATCACTGCTGTTTATATACACGACCTAATTTGTTGCAACCGTACTTTTCAAATAAAGCCAGAGTGACTGTTCATATTCAGGGGCGACGAAATACATCGCTCATTCGCGCCACAATTTTCGTGAAATTTTTTATCTTCACGCTTTATTAATTACACCTAGCGACACACTCTGTCGTCATGAAATTTTAACTGTTTCCAAGATACTATCCGTTGAACAATGTAACGATGAATTACGTCGTTATAATTCATTGTAATCTGTGAGGGTTTTTGACACATGGCATCGTTATATTCAATGTAAATCTAATTCAACGATGCATTCCGTCGTTATTATTCCCATACTTAGAGAAAAATCATCCCATCATTGTGTGCTTTGAGAGTGCATCGTTATATTCAATGTATATCCAAATTCAACGATGCATTCCGTCGTTAATATCATTCCTATACTTAGAGAAAAATCATCCCATCATTGTGTTCTGTGAGGTGTTACAACGTATAGCATCATTATATTCAATGTATATCTAAATTCAACGATGTATTCCATCGTTAATATTTGTTTTTTTTAATTCTTTCCCCGGTTACACATAAATACTTCAATCATCGTTATCAGAATCATTCATCTTTTTTGAATCAATGTTGTCTTCTTCAGTGTCTTCTTCATTTGTTTCATCTGGAGAAGAATCTTTGTCATTTTCAGGTGGAACATAGACATTCCTTTCATCAAAAAGTGTCTCTGATGCATCATTCAACGGACGCGCAGTGTCAGCATTAATACCTTCATCGATTTCATGATTCTGCACTTCATCCTTATGGAATGCAACGTAGTTCTCACTATTTTTATCAGGGAGGCCATCATCTATTATCATCGGTCTTACTTTACGGACAACTAACCAATCAGATAAATCTCGACGATGAGCGGGATAGTTTAAGTAGTAAACCTTAATTGCTTGTTGTGCCAAAACAAAATGATCTTGGGTGTGCATGTGTTTTCTCTGGTTCACCTCAACAATTTTAAGATTGATATTATTGTGAATTCGACCTCGTCGCGTTGTTTCAAACTATGTGCAGTTAAAAATGATTGTACATTTAAGACTCGGACCTGCATATTGAAGATCAATAATCTTATCAATGATTCCATAGAAATCTTCTGCATTGTTCCCGAACACTTGACCCTTTATACATACGCCACTGTTGTTTGTTGCCCGGTTCACTGAATGAGCTTTTGTTTGAAATCTGTAACCTTGCACCAGATAACCGGTGTAAGATCTTGCAATTCTTGATGGACCTTTTGCGAACCATATTATATGTTGATCAGCATTCTGAATTGTTGGGTTGTCAACGTAATTGTAAAACCAGGAACGAAAATGTTTATCGATGATGTTCCCTTCTTCTGATTCAGTAATACCAGGATGCGATGGTCGTCACATGAATTCACAAATAATCTACATAAAATGTATTAATTAATGAAAATTTAAACAAAATTATTCATGTTAAATAAAACAAAACTCCATGAATTAGAAAAACTTACTCAATATATGGCTCTATTTCTGCATAGTTGCATAATAAATAAGTCTGGACGACATGGTACTCCTCATCACTTAAGTTTCTCCGCATAGATTTGCCTAAACCATTGCCTGGTATGATAAAGATATTCAGGTCGTTCAAGTCTACACCTTGAAAGATTGTCAACCATGTTACGGTTCACTGGGCGAAAGTGGTCGGAGATATGTTGGTCGAAGTAATAGGAACAGAATGTAGTTGTCTCATGTACCAGGTACGCATTACAAATGGATCCTTCCACTCGTGCTTTATTTCCAACAGTTTTCTTCAATCTATGCAAATATCCAGAATTCGTGCAGTAACATAAATCTAATATTTAGCATCATGTGTATTTAAATATACTAAAAAGGGCAATTAACATAATAATATTTTACCTTTCAAACGGGTACGTCCATCTGTATTGAACAGGCCCCCCAAGTAGTGCCTCATACGGTAGATGAACAGGAAGATGCTCCATCGAATCGAAAAAACCGAGTGGAAACATTCGCTCCAGTTTGCATATTATAACTGGAATCTCTCAGTTTAATGATTCGATTGTCTCTCGTGTTAAATCTGCGCATGTCAAATCTCTGAAGAACACACTTAACTGCGCCAACGGTTCCCAATGTTTCTGTTCGAGGAACGGTCTGAAAGCAACAGGCATCAATCGTTGCATAAAAATGTGACAATCGTGACTTTTCATTCCGAAAAACAGTATAACTCTGCACGTCAATGCATCTCGAGAGATTAGAAACGTAACCATCGGGGAACCATCGCATCCATTCAAACAAGTAATTTTTTCTCTTCTTATTTTAACATGTATTTGGCCTTGGCGTAGTGCCCATCTTCATCCTGTCTAACTCGAGGCGACGACATATTTCTTGGATGTCATACCGTGCCTTCAGTTGTCTTTCGTCTTATTTGGCACATTTAAAATCGTATTGAAGACATCGTCGAACACGTTCTTTTCGATGTGCATTACGTCCAAGTTGTGCCTGATTAGTAAATCTCCCCAATACTGTAAATCCCAAAATATACTTCGTTTCTTCCATCCACTGTTTTTACCAGCGACCTTGTTTGCAACCTCAGCACCTATTTCAGTAATTTTTTTCATTCCAATAGAATCTAACACGTGTAATATTTCGATTCTGCTATAAACTTGGGGCGGGCCTTGGTTGCGTGCATTACGACCCTTATACCAATCTGTCTTGTTTGATCGAAATAAATGGTCGCTTGGTAAAAATCTTCTATGACAATCGAACCAACACGTTTTATGTCCATGTTTCAAAGTGAAAGCTCCAGTGTCAATCATGCAATGAGGACCAGCAAACTTTCCAGATGTGCTCCAACCTACGATAAGTTTAAATTAATTATACATATTATTATGCAATGAAAATAATTTATAATTAATAAGCTATCTTGCTTACCGGATAACATTGAATATGTCGGGAAGTCACTTATCATCCAAATTACTGCAGCTTTCATACAGAAATTTTGTGTAAAGACCCGACTTTTCAGAGTAGTAAAACACACTTATTTTCAACAGCGGAAGACTCAATAAAATTCCTTTATTTAAAATAAAATAAACTTCATAAACATTGAGAATTTAAAACAAAAGAAACTCCGGAGTTCATCATTTAAACCAAAACAACAACATTCAAAATAATAGAGTAAAGACATAAGAGTCTAAATTCAACTGTAATTTCACAACGACTCAATAATTCAAAAAGAAGTTTATAAGCTTAATTCATCAATCAAAAGAAGAATAAATTCGGGGCGCCTCCACGACATGAACGCTCATCTCTTCCACTTCATCAACCGCCACCTCTCGGTCCATTGTTACCTGAAAAATAACCATAGATAGCACTGTGAGGCTAAAGCCAGTGAGAAAACGAATTAAACAACGATAAAGTCTTAGGTAGTCTCTAACAACCCAAACCGAGTCCCAAGCTCTCATCACTCTTCCAAAGACTCTTACACTCCAACCATCACTTAATCCTTCACTCATTCTTAATTCATTAAACATTCGCTCTCAACACATAAATTTTCATGGAATCCATCTCCCTCAAATATTTAACCAAATATCTTAGTCAAGTCCCAACATCAAACTCACACTTAACACAATCACTATCAAATTTACAAGTATAAATAATTAACAAACGTTCTCTTTTCACAACACCACTAAGAAGGCGGTTCCTCGGAACTACTACCACTTCTTAGTACCTGGTTATAGCCTCAACTATAACTATTATTCACCTAATGAATCATTCGTACGAGCAATGACCATTAGTACCCGGTTATGGACCTTTCCATAACTAAAATGACTAAGTGTTGAGCTCGTAGCCTCAACACTAGTAAATATATTTTAATCAATCTCAATTCGTCATCACAACCACATTAACCTCATAATAATAATCATTCAAAATCAGTTAACAATATTAAAATACAGTAGCCCACTCAGTTTTACATACACTTCACAAAACTGCCGAAAAACAAGAAAACTGCCGAAAAACAAAATATGAACCTTAATGAATCCTAATTCAAAACTTAAGGCTATTGGCACTAAAAATCATCAAATAACTCCAGATTAATACTCATTACCATCCAGAAGCAAATCGAATCTAAAAAACATCACTTTTGGCGAAATTGGCCTTTTTAAGTTCTAACCGAAAACATTATTTCTCCCAATTGATTTTCGGTGTTTCCAATGTTATTTCTCTTCCTAAATTTCCAGAATTACATATTTAAATATACACGAAAGAATAAGCTACGGTAAGGGCTTTAGATTTCTCCAAAACCTTACCGTTGAATAACCCGTTAACTCACCTCGGAAAATTGCTAAATCCGAAAATAAGCTACTTCCCTCGACGAACCAGACCTGAAACGAAGACTCTAAATAGCTTAACATACCATTCAAAATTTATTACAATCAATCAAAGAGGTTTGGGGTTCGGTGAATCGAAGAATGGAAATCAAACGGCGAAGAAAATTGGCTAAGTGTGGGCGTGGGGTGTGTGTGGGTGCCGCGGCTGGCCATGATCATTAGGACGTGGTTCGGTCGCGGTTTCGTAGTTGGGGTGATCGATCTTGATGGTTTAGGTGTTGGTAATCAAGATCGATTAGGTATTTGGCCACGGTTTCGGGAATTGGCAATTATGGAGATCAAAACAATGGCTAGGGTTCTTAGTGTTCATAAAGTGAATATAAAAAGCAAAATCCAGAATTGAAAAGGTTGCTAAATCCAATCCAAAAGCTTACCCGTTCAACGAAAAACAAGGAAAAAGGCTCCCGTTCTTTCCTCCTTCGATTCCGGGCAATTCCACCGATCCCCTAATTAGCAATTGATGAAAAATCCTATCATTAGTCACACCTATCCCCACGGCATCAAGAAGAATTAGGGAAAAGAGAATTTCGTTACCTTTGACCAAGATCTCTTCCAAATTTCCTAGATCCAAAAACCCGATTCACCAACGATCAATTCAACAAGCGAACGACGAAACACTTTCTCCTCTTTCACTATGGGGGGGGCGGCGGCAAGGTGAGGGAAAGGGAGGAGAAAAATTGTTCTTCTTCTTTTCCTTAGTTACACATTAGGGTTTGATCATCACTTGCCACATCATCTCTAATCGCCACGTCATCACTACTCATTAATCCAAGCTCCTCATTATTTACAAAAAGTGACACCTACCAAAGGTGTCACCCAAAAGCCTAAATAAATAAAAAGATTATTTATTAAAATTCCAAACCCTTTAATTAAATTAAATAAATTTTAATTTAATTCCAAAATTAATCTTACCTTGTAACGGGGCGTTACATTTTGTTTTCTTGATACATCGTAAGTCAACACTCCATTATTCCACAAATTAATCAGCTCAACAATAAGAGGTTGGAGGTAGATATCTAACCTTTGTTTTGGACTCTTTGGACCCGGTACGATAACCGTTAAGAATATCATAGGATCTTTCATACACATCGATGGAGGGAGAATATAAGGTGTCAACATAACAGGCTATCAGAGTATTGTGCACCAGAAGCGCCGTATGAGTTAAAACCGTCAAGACATAACCCCAATCTCACATTTCTAATCTCACTTGCAAATTCTAGATGACAAAGATCCAAATGCTTCCATGCGTCAGCATCAGATGGATGTTTCATATGACCATCCTCTTGAGAATGCTCGTAATGCCATCTCATATGAGAAGCCGTGACTTCCGATGCATACAATAGTTGAAGTCGAGGAGTTATCGGTAAATAAAACATACGAGTATGTGGAATGAAAGTGCGTTTACCTTGTTTATATCTTGGATGGAAACAAAATTTACAATTATGAAGACTCGAATCTCCATCACCCCAGAATATCATGCATCCGTTCGGGCAACAATCAATCTTCTTAACAGGCAACCCGAGACCCTCCATTAATTTTTTCGTGTCGTATAAACTTTCTGGTAGCGTGTTGTTCGTAAGAGCGCAATGGTGAAACTATTGTGCAATCGAATTAAAACCTCTCTCTGGAATATGATATGCCGATTTTATATTTAGAAGCTCCGTAGTTGCGAGCCGGTTGGCTGACATCACAACCCGAGTATAACGGCATACTTGCCGATTCGAGCATATGATACATTCGTTGCGCTTCGGATTCATTTCCTCCTCCTCCTCTAGAATAGTTTGATTATCGTCTTGAGTATGATTAAACGTACCTTCGTGATATCATATGCTGCATTTGTCCATACTCTTGCTGTCTTTCATCACGATCTTCTTCCAAATTCGGTAAAGCATTTGAGCTGCTACCTTGGTACAACATGGCTCGCTCCAACGACGCATTATATTAATCGTAAGATTCCCCTTGATAAACCCACTTGAAATAATTCTCCACAAACCCTTGATTATATAGGTGTTTCTTCACATCAAATAAAGAATATAACTTCTTATTTTTACATTTTCTGCACGGACATCGTATCATTTTTCCATTACGATCAAAATCCTCCGTACTTTCACAAAACTCAACAAACTCTTCAACCCCTGTTACGAACTCATCGTTCAAATAGCCTTCTAAGAGATGAACATGTCTCCACATGAGTTATCGATATAAGATCACTTGTACGAATCTACAAGTGGGTCGTGTGTAAGTCGTGTTCCCAGAAATAAGGCACCCAACCTTTATATATATACCACAGACTATTTGAGTTACAACTTGTGTGAATCTCTTGCATCCAATTCTCACATCAAGTTAGCATAAGTAAGTCTGGATCTTATGATGGTTTCCATTTATTATTACCAATAAATGACAATGTAAATATTAATATTAAAAAATATTCATTTATTTATGGGAAAAAGACACTTTTAGTCCCTGAGTTTTGAGTTTATTGACAATTTGGTCCCTGAGTTTTTAAAACTGACATTTTATACCCCTCAGTTTTCGTTTTGTTGTCAAACTTGTCCCTGCAGTAAAAAATCTGTTAAGTAATTAACAGAAAGCTGACGTGTCAATTTTATATTAATTTTGATGATGACTTGGCATTATTTTATTAATTTTAAAGCTGACATAGCATAACTTATTAATTTTATATTAATAATATATATTTAAGTGAAAAAAATTTAATTCAATATTTATTTACATATTAAATATTTCATTAGGTTTTCTTAACAAAATCATTAAATGGTCGTGAAAAAAAATACCAAAATCATTAAACAATTTTTTTTTACTACTGTTCTTCTTTTATTCATCCTCAATCATCTTCCTAAATCATATCTTAGAAATCATCTTCCTAAATCATATCTAAGAAATCATCTTCCTTAATCATATCTTAGGAAAAAAAACATATTTCTTTACTTGTTTAAGCAAAAATCATTAAGCAAACAATATCATCTTTATTAACAAAAATAATCTCTACATCATATTTGAAGATCTCATTACAGATCTAGGACAAAACTCAAAACAAAAAAGTACAAATCTAGAAAATAAAATTCAAACAAAAACTCATCTTTACATATATTACAACAACAAAAATCATTCCTTCACCGCTTTATCCCAGAAGGTCATCCCAGATCCTTTCAGACTCGTCAAGTTGGAAAAATCAAAACATCGTTCGTTGAACAAATCTTGGCCAAGTTGTCTCAAGTTGGAATAATCAAATCATCACCTCTGTACAAGACAAATTGCATTGATGCCTATATGTCTCAATTCATCTCTAATGGTCAAATAAAAAAACTAACTCTCAAAATCTCATTAAAGATTGCTTAACATATTTGGTGGAAAAACGCAAACATCACAAATTTGAAAAAGCCTCATCTCTGATCTAAAGCCACAAAACTTCATCTCATCTTAGATCTGATCAAGAACACTCATTTTCAAACATGAAATTTCTCTAGAAAACGATTACAAATTCGTTTTCATTTAATATTTTAAGAAAGCTCAATCAATCTCTTCTACCTTTGCTCTCACCATCACACCAATTTTTAAAAACCACTTTTAATGTTTCAAAACTCAAGAACAGTTCTCAAAAGGGTTTTCTTTTTCTCGACAGATCCGAAACAATGAGACGAGAAGAAGAGATTAGAGATAATAGATGAAGAAGAAGTTTTTTTTTTGGTTTTTGCTTGCGATTCTTGAGCCGAGAACTTTTTGTGCTTAGTGCTTAGGGAACTTAGGGTTTGTAAGGATTTTTTTTTTATTATGGATTTCTTTTTTTTTAATGTTTTAGAAAAGATAAAAAAATTATGAATATCAAATATAACATAAGCATAATGATAAATATGTTTAAATTAATATTTAATTTGTAAAATAGTTCAAATTTTGCCGCATGTATTAATAATAATTAGCTAATACCACGTCAACTTTAAAATTAATAAAATAATACCAAGTCATCATCAAAATTAATATAAAATTGATACGTCAGCTTTCTGTTAAATACTTAAAAGATTTTTTACGGCAGGGACGAATTTGACAACAAAACGAAAACTCAGGGGTATAAAATGTCAGTTTTGAAAACTTAGGGACCAAATTGTCAATAAACTCAAAACTCAGGGACTAAAAGTGTCTTTTTCCCTTTATTTATTTATAGTCTCAATAGATTACATTATATTAGGGCAGATAACCCAACATTTTGTTCGTAATTTCATTGGAATATTATTTATTTGTTTCATCATAATTAGTTTTTCAATTGGGCTCGTCATCATTCCACTTTCTTTAGGATGAAATTATCCTTTTCTGATTCCCATCTCCTCAACTCTCAAGCAACTTGCTCGACTTCATCTAGTGAGTTCAAGTGATGGCTCTCTCAAGAGATTCTTACATGTCCAAAGGTCGAAGCCACTTCTTCGTCGTAACATTCTGGAACTTTGAACTTTACTTTTTTGAAACTGATAATAAATTCTTTTAGTGCCTTTCCCTTCCTCATCAGAAATTATAGAGATCTTTGCATTGAACTTTCTGTTAAAACTATATTTTCTCAAGAACGTTACATTCAGTTTTGTGAAGTCCTCAATTCATTTTTTTTTGCTAGGCTGTTAAACCATAGTTGAGAATTTCCTTTGAGACTAGTTGGGAAAAGTATAGAGGTTGTTGCGTATATTTTTTAAGCTGACTGAATTAACACATCTACTCCACATGTGCTCCAACTAGGTGTAGACAGAAATGACACAGGTGTTGTGCTGGCTGCCTGCACTCCAACGATTAAGTCAATATAATTTTAAGCAGAGTTTTAGTAAGGTCTTAGAGCGAACCTCAATTGTTTGGGATGTGCTTATTTATAGATGGTGAGCTCGTAGTTTCCCTCCAGTTTATTTCACCCCCATCGCAAGTTGGCCTGTCACACGTCAAGTTAATTGCCACAACTTCTTGTTGTTGGCCTACTTTGTGTACGCCTCAACCTATTTCCAAGTAATGATGAACTTAGGCGTATCATATCGTGTACTTTTCACTGAGATGAAGCTGATGATCTCGTTGGGCTTCTTGACTAGGCTTGGTGGGCTAGGATTAGAATGTCTAAACAATTACGGATTTAAACAATCTAATTAACAAATTATCAAATTGAAGAATGATCAAAGGATCTGATTTGGAATGATCAAAGGATCTGATTTGAACAATCAATCAAAACGATAATAGATTAAGCATAAAAAACATACAAATAGAGAGATTAGAAGGAGGAAGATGAAGATTAGATCTCAAAAATAAAAAGAATTAAACTTGATTAACCTTTTATTGGAAATTGAAGTTTAGCTAGACATGATGTTCATAGCTACAGAGAGGAAATCGATAAAAACGGCCTAAAAACTATTAGAAAAAGGAACTACGTCAAAAATTAGGGTTTAAGTCATTTAAATAAAGAAAATATCTAAAAATATCGACGAGTGCCGCAGCACAGAGTTTGGGCCCCGCGACGCCGAGCAAAAACAAGAAAAAGTAAAAAATTCACGATTTCTGTGCTACGGCGAAGAGAAATATGTGGCACGGCGCTGAGTTTTCTGGAATTTTGGCTTGGATTCAGACTTTTTCTTGTGGCCGCGGCCACTAAAAGTTGTTGCCATGGCACCGAAGTGTCAAGAAAGCTCAAAAATACCATTTTTAGTCATTTTTCATCCTCTTTTTTCCAACCTAGCACATAAACACAAATAATAGACAATTAATTAGTTTTTAGGCTATTTAATCATCAAAGTATGAACAATTAACACAAGTTTATTGTAACGTCCCGTTATTTTTTAGGTAAATTTTATTTTTTATTTTTATTTATTTATTTATTTATTTAAGTAAAATATTTAAGGTTAGTTTAAATTTAGTAATTTCGAATTTAGTAGTTATTTTCGTTCGAAAACCTCTTTTATCACTTTAAATTAGTTTCGGTTGTATTAATAATTATTAATGGGCCAATTAATAATTATTAGTCACCTTTTGATTCATTTAAGATCTTCGGGTTTCGTTTTATAAACTTAATCATTTAAAAGGGACTTAATCGTCATTTCTAATTTCTTAATTATCAAATCACTATTTATCATCCTCATTAACCAAAGTCAACAAAATTTCACTCATCTATCTCTCTTCTTCCTCCTTAGGGCCGAGACTCTCATCTCTCTCTCTCTCTCTCTCTCTCTCTCTCTCTCTCTCTCTCTGTTTGGCTTTTCTTCGTTGCTCGGTGGATCGACGTAATTTTAGTTGCTCGGTATGGTAGTGTTTTATTACTTTGTTATTTTCAGGCCGTTTGGCTTTTCTTCTGTTTAATTCTGGAGCTAGCCATTCTTTTATTTTTATCTTGTTATGATGAGTTGGCAGCTCTTGAGTCGAGACTGTTGAGTTTCGAGATGTGTGCTTTTACCCCAGTAGGGAAGTTTATTACTGTGATAGTGCGTATGGCACTTATGACATATGTATTATGAGTAGATGTTTCCATTTTACCTTAATTGTTATGCATATGTCTAATTTTGATGTGACATTGATTATGGATAGGCTATTATCAAATCATACCAGTATCGATTGTACTGAGAAAGTTTTGATTTTATGAGTCCATGTGAAACTAGTTTATGTTTTCGTGGGTTTAATGATAGAGTAGCACCCACTTTGATATCTATGATAGAAGCTAGAATGCTTCTAAGTGATGTAGCTTGAGTTTATTTAGCTAGTGTTGTCGATACTTTTGTACCGGAGACTAGCTGAGTTAAAAGAGCTTAAGAGTCAGTTATAGGAACTCTTAAACGCAGGGTTTATTCACCCTAGTGCGCCTCGTAAGGAGCACCTTATTGTTTGTAAAAAGAAAGACAGTTCAGTGAGACTGTGTATTGATTATCGAGGGTTGAATCAAGTTACAATGAAAAACAAGTATCAATTGTATTGGATTGATGATTTGTATGATCAGTTGGGGAGAAACCGCTCTCTTTTCAAAGATAGGTTTGAGAACCGGTTGAATCTGTTGAAGATTCGGGATTAAGATATTCCTAAGAATGCTTTCAGGACGCGTTATGGATATTATGAGTTTGTAGTCATGTCTTTTGACTTAACCAATGCGCCTACAACTTTTATGGATCTTATCCATACTGTGTTCAAGAGGTTCATCAATTCTATTGATGTTGTGATTAATGATGATAGTCTGATTTATTATAAGACTGAGGAGATGCATGATATGCATTTGAAGGAAATTTTGACATGATTATGAAATCAGAAGTGGTATGCCAAGTTCTCAAAGTATGAATTTTGGCTAAAAGAAATGGCATCTTAGGACATTTGGCATAAAGAAGAGGATTATATATTGATTACTCTAAGATAGAGGCATATAGTAGTTGGCCTAAACTGAATGGTGTGTCTAAGAGTCTATGATTTCTAAGACTTACAGGCTTGTTTCGAGAGGCAGAATAAGACATGCCTAGTCGATCTATCTTTGATTTACAGATAGTTCGTAATACATCATAGGAGGCTTTGGGTGTCTTCAGGATCGACTTTTGAAAAGAACTGTTGGAGGAAGCTCACAGTTCTATCTTTTATGTTCATCCAGGCAATACAAAGAGGTATGAGAAGCGGGACAATATTATTGATGACCTGGGATGAAACATGAGATTGTAAAGTATGTGAGTAGGTGCTTGATTTGTTAGCAAGTCAAGGCCCTAAAGATCTACCAGGTTATCTTAACCTTTGAAACTGCTTGAATGGAAATGGGAGAAGATTTTCATGGAGTTTATCACGGGTTTGCCGAAAGAGAGCAAAGAGTTATGATATCATTTGGGTGATTGTAGACCATTTGATGAAAAACCACACACTTTATTCTTAGAAGGATCATCTATCCGGTTAAGACTAGGGAGCAGTTGTACATAAGAAAGATTGATAGATTGTGTTGTGCTTAGGTGAAGATTTTATCGATCAAGACACTCGTTCTGTCTCAAGTTTTGATCTTGTTTAGGTACTTTATGGTAGAAAGTGTCGTTCTTTCGCTCATTTGGATGAGATTGGAGAAAAGAGACTTTTGGTACTCAAGTTGTAACAAATGACTAGCGAGTCTATCATTTGTTTAGAGAAAGGTTAATGGTTACCCAAAGTTGACAGCAGGATTCGGTGTAGTCCGTTTATGTTGTAGTAGTGGATCTCGTATACTTCAAGTGACACCAACGAACTGTGTTATGGAGGTTGGGAATAAGGGTCAGTTGAGCCCTAGATTTTTGGCCTATCGAGATACTCAATTGAGTAGAAGTGGTAGCTTATTTTTTAGCTCTACCACTTTCGTTATCGGCCGTTTGTAATGTTTTCCATGTATTGATGCTTAGGAAATACATGGTGAATCCATTCCACGTGATTGATTATGAACTAGTAGTTTTGAATGCTAATAAGTCTTATGAGAAGACACTGTTAAGATAAGAGCATTCGAACAAAAGTTGATGAGAAATAAAAAGGAATTCACTTGGTTAAGGATCTTTGAAAGAACCAAGTGTCAAAAGAAGCAACGTGGAAACGTGAGGATGAGATACAGTCTAAGTACCCTCGCTTTTCACTTAGTGAACGCAGTTTTTTAGGACGAAAAGTCTTTTAAGGAGGGTAGACTATAACATCCCGTTATTTTGAAGTAATTTTTTTTTTAATTTAATGTTATTTATTTATTTCAATTTAATTATGTAGTTTAATTATTATTTTTGTAATTTAGAATTTAGTAGTTAATTTCGCCCGAAATTCTTTTTAATCGTTTTAATACTTTAAATTCACTTCGGTGATATTAATAATTATTAATAGGCCAATTAATAATTATTAATCATATTTAGATTAATTTAAGAGTTTCGGGTTTCGTTTTATAAGTCAAAAGTCATAAAAGGACGCAACCACATTTCCAATTTCTTAAAAATATCAAAATACTATTCATTCATCTTTAAAATGCCATTTTGACCAAAGTTGACCCCAAAACTCTTCATTTTTCCTCCTCATTGCCGTGAGCCTTAGTGAGGGATTTGGGGGATTTTGGTTTTTCTTCGTTTCTCGACGGATCGGCTCGATTTCGGTTGCATTGGAAAGCTATCGAACCTAGGATTCCTTTCCACCTAACAATTGTGCCTCCCACCCATGTTCTACAGACTTCTCGGTAAGTTAAAATTCAAACCCTAAGCTCCAAATAGTGTTTTAATGGAGTTTTCTCTTTGATTCTTCGATTTCTTGCCGAGGGACTCGATGTTTTCAGTTACGAGAGTTGTTTTTAGTGATTTTGGAAACTTTCCCTAAACCCTAAAACTGAGTTTCAGTCGAAGCCCTTCCCATTTGAATTTTACATCGTGGAGGTTGTTTTGGGGTTTACTTTTATTGATATAATGTTTATTGGAATTAAATTCGGGAAATCTTTTATCGTTCAAAAACCGAATCATCGATACCCATTGAAATCAGGAACTTCAAAATTGCTTAAAACCAACTCGAAACACCTCTAAAGTACCTAAAAGCTGGAAAACCAAACCCAAGACCCACTTTTCATGGGGGGGGGGGCGAGAGCCTCATAGTGGGGTTTATAAGGTTTTTCGTCGTTTTGAACTTTTAGATGTTAATTGATCGATGTTTGATTTATTAATGATCGTTAGATATACTTTTGAATTGTAGGTGTTTCAGATCGTTGATTGATCGTACTTCGGAGACTTGGAGCAAAACTATTGGCTAAGGTGAGAATAAACAGGATTTAAAGTAGCTTTAGAAACCAAATAAGTTCAACGGTTTGTAGAATTGGAAGTTGAGTTTAAGATTCGATTCTAAGAGTAAAAGAAAGTGAGCTATTGCCCTTAGGATTAAGAGCTAGTTCTTTGAGAGAAAACTTTGAAGTTTTCGAGGGAACGTTGAACTTTTGAAAGTTCTAAGTTAGAATCGTTCCGGAGATTAGAATGGATCTTTGGAAGTTTAGAATCCTTGAAGGAGTAGATAAATTGTTTAAGATAGGATCTACTTTTATTAATGTATCGGAGTTCAATTTACTTATCGTTCTTCCGAAATTTCCTATCTATTTACTTTATGTCTTTTGCTTTATGCCCCTTTACTTTATGTTTGTTTCGGCTACTTTAATATTCACACTTACGTTTATTTACTTTTGCAACCATATGCATAACATCTCGCATCATTGAAAAAGAAAAAAGGGAGAATGTTGGACCCTACGGGGAATGTCCGCATCACCTTCAGAGAAAAAGAAAAGAAAGTGAGAAAGAAAAGAAGGGAGAATGGTGGACCCTATGGGGAATGTCCTCATTACCTTCTTCATTCATAAGGTCGAATGGTGGACCCTACGGGGAATGTCCTCATTGCCTTCATTCATGCATAAAGGGCGAATGCGAATCCTACGAGATGTCCTCATTACCTTCATGCATATTATCGATGGAAATATATATCGTGGATAAAGAATCGAGATGTTATATTTATGTAAAGTTTATTTACTTTTCTTATATATGTTGTAACAAGTTAATGGATGAGATTTAGACTACGTGTGCTAGTATTATTATCCTATAGAGATTATGATTATGAAAGTTAGTTTTCTAGAGATTAGAGAACTAGAGAAAGGATTATGTAAGACGTACTTTTCTAGAGAGAAAATAAATGAAATTGATGTATAGCCAAGTGCTATAGGAAAAAGGAATGAGTTTGAATTGGATAATGAGAGAATACAAGGGTGTATTGAACCTTGTATAACTATCACGTGATAAACATGTAAGAGAACTAGTTTCTCAATAAATTGGAAGATCTCGTAATTGGAGAATAAGAGTTGATGTAAACCTTATGTATAGTATAAGGTATTAAAAAGAACGAGATTCAAATGTTATATACATATGTTATGAAACATATCCCCCTAATGATTGGAAGATTGTTCCTCAAATATTTGGGAGACTTGGTAAGTAAAAGTGAAATATTGATGTAAAACCATTTTGGTGGTTGAAAGGTAAGAGAATGTGAGTTTTACTTGGACACAAATCCGGATGCGGGTTTGGGGTCTAACTTTACTTTTTATTTTGTTTATTCTCACTGGGCTTAGTTGTTAGCTCATGATATTACAAACATTTCAGATAATGTTTAGGGTCATGGGAGAGGAGCTGGTGTGCACTTGATGGAGAGGATGATGATACGAGATGGACTAGATACTTTTAAAAGACCATGGTCTCATTTTGTTTATGTTGTGTCTTTTGAGATGTAAATTTGTTTATAAGCTCTTAAGAGCTTTTCGTTTAAGTTTTATGATTATAATCTTCTTTTAATTTTGGAAAAGGAATTCTATTTCCTTACTATTTCCTTAATTGGATAAATGAAAAGATATTATATCATAATTATTCAAATGAAAACTTGAATATCATCATTTAGTTATTTTGATAATTAAATTTAGATTTAGTTTCAAGATTTTCAGTCCTCCTATATATAAGGAAGGGTTTTGAGAAACCAAATGTATAGAAGTTCAAAGAGTTGAAAAGTCTCGAAAAATTTTCTCTCAAATTCCCTTGTTTCCACTGTCGTCGTAGTGGTATAGGAAAAAAGATTTATTTTTTCTTTTCCTTTTTCCTTTTTCTAAGAAGGTTTGGCCCACACATAGTTCTTTTTTGTGCTTAGTTAGGAAGACTAGTTGGTGGTTCCATAATCGTAATCTAAGAGGAAAAGCAGACACTTCTTTATAAGGGTAAGTTTTATGCTCAATATTTTAGATTCATATTATACTATGAGGAAAGATACCTAAGAGTTCTGCTAGGCATATCTCTTATTAGAGGTCTCAATCCCAACACAAAAGACCTAACCAGGAGTGCTCTTTCTTGCGATCGAGTCAGGAGTAAGCAATGCAAAGGATAAAATATGTTTGAAATATGGATGGCAGAGGTTGTTGACAATCTTTTGGAAAAAAATACTCAAAATTCTGAAGAAGAACTGGACCAATGCGAGGAAAGGCCAAATGACCAAACTTTCATATCCATCAAGAAGTGGGACATATGACCAAGGAATAATGAAAGTTGAATAAAGAGGGAGATTGTTTGGTTTAACGTGACTTTATTAAAAAAAAACCCAAGAGGGAAAGACGACATTTGCTGTTTCTGAAGAAAAAAAAGCACACAGAAAGCACTGTCATTGAGGCCATGGTAGATAAAGACTTGAAAAAGGTGGTTGTCAAAACGGTCTACAAAGAAAACGGTCTAAGAAAATCAGAAAGACGAAATGTACACTCTTTGATGAAAGAAAAACTCATAGAGGAAATGGATGATGAGATAGATATTTTATCCAAAGAGAACTCTCCACCTCAATATCATGTATGAGTAAGAAGTCTATCAATTCGTATAAGTGAGCCCAAAGGGAAGTGCAGAGTCTGCTTTTAAAGCGAGATCTATAATAAAAAACTTATAACTTTTTTTGGAGAGAATTTTGAGGATATTTAAGGCTTGTATTGTGACATGTTGGTTCTCACAGTGAATATTGTGACTTTCACCATGAGATGTGTGCTCGTAGACAAGAGCTAAACAAGGAACATATTGTTTATAAAGAATTAAAATGTATGAGGTTCTATATGGAGGATTACAAACCATCGAGTTATGATTTACTTAGATTAAATAGAGCATCAATGAGTTCAGAAGGAATAATAAGACTTATCTGTTGTATTAGATGGTCAATAACAAGATCACTTTTCACGTAATTGGGTGCCATGAGAGGGTATGATATGTAACTCAAAAGAAAATGGCTACACGACATAAATGCTCAGCCATCCACCAATTACTAACTTCTAAAATACTCCATGAGAAATATGGTGAAGAAGCTTTGAGGAACTACTTGGTTCAGACTTTAATACAGATGGAAATGTGGAAGCACAATAATTAACTGGGACTTAGTTAAGGAGTCTAAAGAGATCTACGCCTAATCTGACCTTGAGAAGGCATCAGAAAAGCTTCCCATTCCAACCGAGCTATAGAAACTAACAAAATTATGTTTATCTTCCCAAATGGATTAGGAATGATCTAATAAAATTTCTAAACAATAATTTGAAGATGTTCACTTGAGACAACACGAATGTGTAAAGGATAAGCATGTACATCATCTCCCACAAACTTGAAGTCGATCAATATAAACACATGATAAGATAAAAAATAATGAAATTTCCATCAGAGAACAATAAATTTTTAGACAAGGATGTTCAAAAGATTATAAAAGAACAATTTGAGAATTAAAATATTTTGACTTGATTGTGAACGTGGGTGTCCTTAAGAAGTACAAAGACAAATGGAGAATTTGCAAAAGATCAGATAAAGCTCATACTCGACATGAAGACACCTAAGAATAGCTTAGAAATCCAGATATTAACGTGTTCATATCAAGGTTCTCGGATAAGTGTCTGTGGTTTTTAAGTGAATTTGAACATTTAGTTTGACGAAAAATACCAGAAGGAATTTATGGCACTCAAGACATACCTATCAACGCCACCACTCCTCGCCAAACCAAAAGAAAAGGAAATTCTTTTCCTTTATCTTGTTGTCTCACTTGTGGCGGTAAATGTTGTTATTAAGAAAGATGAAGAAAAGATTCATTATCGTATATATACTATGTTAGCGAAACAATCATTGATGCAGAGACAAGCAATTAGGATGATGGAAAAACTTTTCTTACCACTAATGATAGCAACAAGGAAACTTCCACATTATTTTAAGGCTCAAATGGTCAAATTTAGGACTAGCTTCCAAGTGAAATCAATTCTTCATTACCTCAATGCCTTTCGAATGATGGAAGAATAGACTATTAAGCTCGATGATCAAGACATTAATTATGAGTCATGATCACCGTAAAGCCAAATATGTTTAGAATTTTTTTTAGAAATAATAATATATGACTTTGATCAGTCCGAGGAAGACCTTTGTGACCTGACTCAATAAAAAATGGACAAAAGAAAATGGAACTTATACATTGATGGATCATGAAATGCTAAAGGAAGTGAAGCGGGGATTGTACTTCAATCACCCAATGAAACCTTGTTAGAATAATGCTTCTACTTTGACTTATAGCATCAAACAACAAGGTCAAATATGAAGTACTGATCGCGGGACAACGAGATGAGGAAATGATAATTATCGATCTAAATGTATGAATAAACTGCCAACTTATTGTGAACTACATAAATAGGTACTTTGTGGACAAAGACCACTGATTGAGGTAATACTTGAAGAGAGTAAAAAAATTTCTCGCTCAAGTTAAGTAGCATTGTGTCAAGAACAATCACACTAATGCCCTTATTAATATAGGTCCACCCAATAATTGAAAACTTTATCGAACAATACCATTTGACATTTTTTTAAAATTAAGCATAACAAACATAACTCTAATAGTCAGAATCATATTGGTGATGTTGAAGAGTTTTTACCTGAAAAGAAGAAATCTAGAATTGGATAGAGGCTTGGTAACAAAATCGGCGATTCGAGATTGAGGTGGGACATGTCAAACATTAAAAAGACCTCTAGAAACCTTCTCTTGCACTAAATACAAATCAAACTCAATGTGCTTGGTTCTAGCATGTTGTACTAGATTAACTGCCAAAAGAATAGTGCTCAAGTTATCACACCAAATAATCAAACCAGAAGGAAAAGAAACAAATAAATCATTAGTAAAGACCGAATCTAAATAACTTGATAATAACAACAACTAAGCTACGATACATAGCCTCTATACTTGATCTTGACACCATATTTTGGTTCTTGGAGCTCCATCAAACACGATTCCCACAAAAATACACACAATACCTATGGTGTAACGTCTATCATCATGATCAGATGCCCAATCTTCATCACAATAGGTAACTAAATTCAAAGAAGCACTATGCTAAGTATTGAAGAATTCATTTGACTTCATTCCAATGATTATGTAGAGGACCTTTTATGAATTGACAGGTCTTGTTAATGGAAAAATAAAGTTTAAATCTTGTAATAGTTAAGTAGTGAAAAGCTCCCAAAGTGCTTCTATAAACGTTCACATCTTCAAAAACATCATTCCCAACACTTGACAACCTCTCAAGATCGGCCATTGGTGTAGCAATAGAATTAGCTTGTTTTATATGAAGTATGACTAACAAGTAAGTAACATATTAGGATTGAGACAAATGCAACCCTTGACTTGTAAATGTTTCTTGAATACCAAGGAATATTTCAAACAACTAAGATCCCTTGAGAGAAAATGACTTGTTAAGTTGAGAGACAAGAGAAGTAATAAATTGAGTATCACTTCATGTAATTAGAATATCATCCACATATACAAGAACAATGACGAGAAGTTATTTACAAGAAAGAATAAATATGGACTGATTGAACCTTAAAACTTTGAATCCAAGAGAGAAAAGAGCATTCAAACCAAGCTCTAGGAGCCTGTTTTAGGCCATATATTGCCTTATTTAGCTTGCACATATATGTTGGATAAGCTTCACTTTTGAAACCAACAAACTACTCCATATAAACATCCTCAGCCAATGTGCCATTCAAAAAAGCATTGTTTACATCTAGTTGTTTAACACACCACTTTTGAGTAAGAGCTAAGTTAAGCACTACACTAATGGTTGTTGGTTTCACTACTAGACTAAAAGTCTCATTAAAGTCAAAACCAACTAGTTGATGATATTCCTTAGCCAATAAACATGCCTTGTACCTTTGAATAGAACCATCCTGGATTTTCCTTCACTCTAAAAACCCATTTACTACCCACAATCTTCGTATTAGATGAACTAGGAACTAAAGACCATGTATTGTTTTTAAGCAAGGTTGAGTATTCCTCTGTCATTGTAGATTTCCATTGAAGAGTATCTAAAGTCTGTTGAATAGAAGCTAGTTCCTTTGAAACTATTATAACTTTAGGCTTAAAATCCCATATTTTTCTCTAGTAACCATAGAGTTATTGTTTGTTGCATGTGGTTGAAAGTGAACAACAGACGATTGTTATCTGTCAAGCTAGGAATGTGAGTAGAAGAACTTGATATATTATTAGGTGTTAATAAAGTTATAGGATTATGGAAATCACTGGAAGTTAGAGACTTTGTCACAGTAGCTAATGATGGTACAAAAATAACTTTGGACATTAGTGCCATGAAGGAAAAGGAGAAAAGGAAACATTATTGAAATTAGAAAAATGTAAGCACTTACTATTTTATATTAGCAAATTGACCCTTTGAAAACTTCTTGTTGTAATGACCTGTTTATTTGCACCTGAAGATGGGTCAAAAGCATAAATACCTCCTCTAAGAGTCCCTTGCATTAGGATTTCCTTGGTAACACCTAATCTTTGACCAAACACAAATTAGAATGAAACTAAAAAAAAACATGATTATCCCTACCAAAAGTAGAGACCCTTATAAGATTTTTAGTGATAGGTGTGGTACATGAAGTAAAATTTTCATATAGAGTTTTATCATGAAATTTAGAGACAAAAATAGACTTTCCTATGTGCTTAATAGAAATATAATGACCATTATACATGTAAACTTTCATTACCTTGATATTCAGATATTGGAGCTAGATTTTGGGCATCAACAATGACATGGTTAGTAGCTCCCGAATCTTGATACTAGTAATTCTCATTAACAGATTCAGGAATTGCCATGTAAGCAGTCATCTATGTTTGCACATCTTGAGGTGGAAAATAATTTCCAGTTGAAATTTTTTCATATGATGGTTGAGGGTGAGCTTAAAAATAATTATTCTGAACTCCCAATCATTGTAAGCTAGGATCATATCACATGTCTACCAAAAAGATTCCCTATCTTGCCACACAACTGATAGTGAGGTTTGTTGTTTGTTTGCCAAACATTTTTACCTTGACAATTTTCTTTGTTCTTATTCTGATTCTTATTATTAAAAAAATTACCTAAAAAATGTGACGAATTTTGATTTGGAAGAGAAGAGTTCTTCTTAGCCTAATTAGCAAGTTGACTATTCACAAGATTCATAGAAATCTTCTCGGTTTCATATGACATTATTTTAATTCGAATCTCATGAGCCAATAACAGATACTCAATTTCTTCAACTAAGTAATTATCCTTACGAGAATGAATTCAGAAAACAAAGTAATTATAATCACTCGTTAATCCATCAAAAATTGCATCAATATAATCTGAATGAGTCATGACATTTCCAACAGGCAAGATGATCAACTATGTGTTTTATCTTTGTAACGTTTCGTTATTTTACAAGGAATTTTTTTTTCTTTTATTATTTATTTTAATTATTATTATTCAATGTAAAGCACTTAATTTAATTTTAGAGTTCATTAATTTAATTTTTAGATTTAATTTAGAATTTATAACTTTGAATTTAGGAGTTTATTTCGTTTGTAAATTCTTTTAATTGCTTTATTAGATTAAATTAGTTTTGTTCGTATTAATAATTATTAATGGGCCAATTAATAATTATTAATCGTCATTTGACTAGTTTAAGAACTTCGGGTTTCGATTTATGAGATAAAAATCATTCAAGGGACGTAACCGTAATTTCCGAATTTCTTAAATATCTAAACACTTTTCATATATCTTCTTTAAATTGTCAATTGACCAAGCTTGACCACATTTCTCTCCTTTTCCTTGCCATGGCCATGAGCCATTTTGGGGGGGAAGAATTCCTTGGCTTTTCTTCATTTCTCGACGGATCGTCATGTTTTTCGGTTGCTTTGGATTGCTCGGGACGAGGGCTATTTATCCAACCTACCTTTTTGGTGTTTCTCATTCTCTAAGGGAAGTCCTAAAAAGTGAGTTTTAAAATTTTTTTACATGGTTTTGTTCGTTTTTTATTATAAATGAGTTTTGAAGTTGAAATCACGTATTTCTATCAAGGAATTTGACGATTTTGAGCCCGGATTTTCGAAAAATACTATTCACCCGAAAATACTATTCATCCGAAATCACTATTCACCCAAAAATCATACTTTTTCTCTTATAATATTTGAATTGTAATTCGTTGATCGATTGATGAATTGTAGGTATCGTGTGTACGTTGACGTCTCGTTGAACCGTTGGATTGTACATTGACTTACTAAGGTGAGAATAAATAGAATTTAAAGTAAGCTTAGAAATCGAATAAGTTGAACGATTTGTAGAATCGGAAGTTTTGGTTAAGATTGAATCAAAAGGATTAAAATAAGTGAGCTAACATGCTTAGGCTTGGGAGTTAGTTCTAATTGAGTGAGAGAATTTACAGGTGTTTCGAAGAAAACGAGTAACTTTTGGAAGTTCTAAGTTTAGACTTACTTCGGAGTTTCCTAATGTTTATCGGAAGTTGAAGGATTCAAAGGTAATAAGGATTGTGAATAAGGAACTTTGTATGTTTAATAAACAATGGAGAAATGAATTGGAGACTTAAGTCAAAATCTTGAGTTATCTGAAGGCCAGTTGGCTTTATTTATTCATTGTTTTTCAGAAGTTCCTAATTGCTTGTTTTATGTATAAGAGAAATTCATGATCCATTTACATTTATGTCCTTTTGATTATGATGAATGTTTATATTTACTTTACTTGCACTCGAAAGCATTAATTCATATCATATCATATTGCATAATCGAAGTTGGGAGGAATAATGAGACATGCTAAACGACTGCGGGACTTTGCATTGTCTAGTATTATTCATTTTATGTTAATATATATGTATCATGAGGAATGTAAAGGTTGCAGTATTTTGCATGATCGGAGGAGATGGATAATGAGATAATGATGGAACTATGTGAGTTCACATTATCTAGTATTATCCATAATTACTACGATACATATACAAGGATACAGAATATGACTTAGCCTATGGGAGTTCATTACCTGTATTCAGTGGGTGAGATAATGAGGTGAATGATTTAAGCCTACGGGAGATTCATCACCTGTCATTATTCATTAGAGGTGGGAAGATGTTATTGAAAAGACTTTATATATTTTATTTTAGAAAGTGAGTTAATGAGGTGAATGAACTTAGCCTACGGGAGTTTCATTACCTATCATTATTCACTAGAGATGGAAAGATATTATTGAAAGGACTTTGTATATTTTATTTTGGAAAGCGAGATATGAGGTGAATGAACTTAGCCTATGGGAGTTTCATTACCTGTCATTATTCGCATGTGATGGTTATATTGATGTAAAGGTTGCGTGCCCTTGACACTAGCTGGGCGAGTTAATGAATAATGTTAAGACTGCATGTTCTAACATTATCGTCATTAATCGTGAATTATCTTGCTTGATTATGCTAAGACCGAGTGAGCTTAGCATTATTTATTAAAGAAAAATGAAATTAAACTTTTGATAGCTTGAGTTGCTATAGAGAAAAGAATTGAAACATTATGTTTATCATACATTGCCATATAAAAAAGAATGAAATATGATGTATAGCTGAGTGCTATAGGAAAGAGATATTAGATTGAATTGTATAATGAGAGAATACAAGGGTGTATTGAAAAGAGAACTAGATTCTCAATAAATTGGAAAATCTTGAAATGGGAAATTAATACTTGAATGTAAACCTTATGTATAGAATAGGTATTAAAGAGAATGAGATATAAATGTTATGTGTGTTATGAAACACATCCTCCTAAATGCTTGGAAGTTAGTTCCTCAATTATATGGGAGATTTGGTAAGTAAAAGTGGAATACTTGATACAAAACCCTTTTGGTGGTTGAAATGTAGGGTTATGTGAGTTTTACTTGGACACAAATCTGGATGCGGGTTTGGAGTCTAATGTTACTTTACTTTCTATCTACTTTCACTGGGCTCGCTTTTAGATCATGATATTACAAACAAATTCAGGTAATGTTCGGGGTCATAGAAGAGAAGCTGGTGCAATATGATCTAGTTGATGATGATGGCGGGATAGACTAGAGATACTTTTAAAGTCCATGGACACATTTATTTCATGTTTTATCTTTTGAGTTGTATATTTGTATATAAGCTCATAAGAGCTTTTGTTTTAACTTTTATCACCTTGAACTTCTTTAATCTTTACACAGGAATTGCATTTCCTGTCGTTTAAATTCTCTGATTGTGAAAAGTGCAAACAGGTTGTGGATAGTCCAAGTTTTAAACATATCCACGCCAAATTTTTATTAAATATTAAGTCTTCCGCTGTAATTCGATTTTAAATGTTTTAAAATGAGTCGGGTCGTCACAATCTTCAAGAGATAATCACTAATAGATATGTCTACTTTCTCTTTTACTACATACTCTCACAATCAACCCAAACTAACTATAACAACCAACCCAAACTAACTATACACTACAAAAAAAAAGTCAAAATGCGACCAACCATTTGCGACCAAGAAAAAGTGGTAGTTTTTTGGTGACCATTTGGTCACTTTTTTTGAAGGTTGACTCAAAGTGACCATCTGGTCACATTTTTTGCGACTAGATTGCCACCAAAATCATAAGTAGTCATAAAAAATGGCGCGAAATTATGGCGCGAAAGAAGCGACCATTTGGTAACCTGAAAAAACGACCAAGTGGTCGCATTTTTGTGACTTAAAATATGACTTGGTAGCAAAAAATGGTGCGAAATAAGCGACCATTTGGTCACCTAAAAAAAGCGACCAAGTGGTCGCATTTTTGTGACTTAAAATATACTTTGGTAGCAAAAAAAGGCGTGTGATTTTGGTGGGAAGAAAGCTACCATTTGGTCATCTAAAAAAATATACTTTAGTAGCAAAAAAAGGCACGTAATTTTGGTGGGAAGAAAGCTACCATGTAGTCGCCTTTTTAAGTGATCATATGGTCGCATTTTTTAGACTAGAAATATACTTTGGTAGCAAAAAACGGCGCGTGATTTTGGTGGGAAGAAAGCTACCAAGTAGTCGCCTTTGGAAGTGACCATCTGGTCGCATTTATTGTGACCAAAGGTGACCACTTGGTAGTAAAAAAAGGCGGGAAATTTTGACGGGAGAAATACGACCACATGGTAGTAATTTTGCGACCATTGGGTCAAAATTAAGCAGAGGAATCCATTATAAAATCTCCTCCTCCCATTGTGGAGAAGATAAGAAAAAAGAAAAATGAGAGAGTGGATCTATATTCGTTGGATAGACGGGTATTTGAATGATGAGTTTGTGGCCGGCGTTGAACAGTTTGTTGAGTTTTGCAAGACAATTGTCTATTACGCGAATTATGGTGAGAAGCAGCTACGATGTCCGTGCAGAAAATGCGACAATAAAAGAATCATACCGGTTCCAGATGTGAAGGTTCATCTTTATAGTTGGGGATTTATGGAGAATTATTATCACTGGGTGTATCATGGGAAGACAAGGGAAATGTTCGACGCTGCAATACAGGAAGCGAGACAGTACGAGGGTAGCAGCTCGAATGCGGACGTTGTCATCGAAGAACCCAATGAAATACAATAGTATAGTCAGATGTAGCAAATGATACTTGATGGTGTGGGATATGGGAGCGGAAATGAAAGTTATCGCGAAAGTTTGAACGTAGATGACGAAAGAAAAAGGGTTGTTGAAGAAGAAATGAATTCGGAAGCACGTAAGATGCACGATCTGCTGAAGACAGCGAGCCAACCGTTGTACGAAGGTTGTCAGGTTAGTCAACTTGCTGCTGCTACAGAACTTTTAAATATAAAAGCGCAGTATAACTTACCTACTAGAGGATTTGATTCGGTTGCATCGTGGTTTCGTCGATGCGCTCCACAAGAAAATTTGATGCCGTAAAGTTTGTACGACACGAAAAAGCTAGTGGAGGGACTCGGGTTACCCGTAGAGAAGATAGATTCGTGTCGAAACGGGTGTATGATCTACTGGGATGTGGATGCGGATCTGCATCACTGCAAATTTTGTTTTCTTCCAAGATATAAACAGGGGAAACGCGGGATGATTCCGTACGCCCGTATGTTCTATTTACCGCTGACCCCACGTCTGCAACGGTTGTATGCATCGGATGTCACAGCTTCACACATGAGATGGCATCACGAGCATGCACAGGATGAAGGTGTTATGCGACATCCCTCAGACGCTGCGGCTTGGAAGCATTTAAATAATTATCATCCTGATTTTGCACAAGATCCGAGAAACGTGTGATTGGGCTTATGCACAGATGACTTTAACCCGTTCGGGGCATCTGGGGCACAATATTCAATTTGGCCGGTGATGGTAACCCCGTATAACTTGCCACCCTCGATGTGTATGAGAGACTCGATGATTTTTCTCACGGTGATCGTACCTGGCCCGAAAAGTCCAAAATAGAAACTGGATGTGTATTTGCAATCACTTATCGCAGAGTTGAAGAGGTTGTGGACAGATGGTGTCATGACGCAACATCTTGAAGAAACAAAATTTCTTATTGCGCGTGGCGTTAATCTGGATGATCAATGACTTCTCTGTGTATTCAATGTTGTCAGGTATGTTGCGTTCACGTTCATTATTTCTTGAGTATGAGTTTTGTTATTGTTTTTATTAGCGTTCATTAGTTAATAATTGTAAACATCGATCCCCAACCTCTATTAAAGGATGGAGTACGGCTGGTAAATACGCATGTCCACATTGCATGCTAGACATAGATGCTTTTTACCTCAAAAACGGTCGGAAAACCTGTTAGTTTGATTGACACCATCGATTTCAGCCGTTGAATCACGCGTTCCGTTCAAACAGTACTGACAAGAAGAAGGGTCGGCGAGTAAGAAAGGAAACCCCCCGATAATGTACAGTGGAAGGCAGATTCTGCACGATATAGATGCTATAGGGATGTAGAAGATTACAGTGGAAGGTGCAGAGATTGCAAACAATGCGGTTGGAAAAAACACGGGTCGGAAGCAACGAATTATTTTTTGGGATCTACCGTATTGGGAAGATCTACTTGTCAGACACAACCTGGATGTAATGCATATCAAGAAGAACTTCTTCGACAACATTTTCAATACGGTTTTGAATGTTCCTGACAAAACAAAGGACAATCTGAAGGCACGTTACAATATATAGGAGATATGTAACCGTCCTGAGTTAGAGCCTGACGACAATGATAATTACGCAAAAGCAAAGTACATGTTGACGACGGATGAAAAGAAAACACTATTTGAATGGATCAAATCCATCAAATTCCTGACGGAGACGTTTCGAATTTGAGTCAGTGTATATATAGTAAAAAACATGTCATGTTCGGGATGAAAAGCTACGACTGTCATGTATTCATGCAACGATTGATGCCCGTCGCGTTCAGGCCGTTCCTAGAGAACAGACATTAGGAGCCGCTTGCCCAGTTGAGTGTGAAGCTACTGTCGCTTCAATGAGTTCGGAGATCGCTGTTATTATCTGTAAGTTGGAGTGAATGTTCCCACCTGGCTTTTTTGACTCAATGGAGCATCTTCCACTGCATCTTCCATACGAGGCATTCTTAGGGGGTCCGGTCCATTATCGCTAAATGTACCCATTTGAAAGGTTAGCAAACTTACTTTGTATATAGTTCAAGTTTTTTAATGTTAAACTTATCAGAGGTTTACTTAATTGTTTGTACCCACAGGTACTTACGTCGGTTGAAAAAGACGGTCGGAAATAAAGCAAGAGTCGAAGGATCTATATGTAATGCGTACCTGACGCAAGAGACTACCACGTTTTGTTCATACTACTTGGATCAACACATTGCTGAGAAGTTTTGTCCAGCGACACGAAACGATGTCGAAAATTTACTTGAAGGTGTTGACATAAACGACCTGCCCATAATTATTGAACCTGGCATGATTGTTGGAAGATCAGTGCGTAGGCCGTTGACCGATTCTAAGTATCACGTAATGCAGAGCTTGTTAGGAATGGTGTCCTAGAACTTGTAATTATTTAATAAAAATAATTTATTTCGAATAAATTAAATAAATAAACATAAGTTCTTTATTATCTATATTGATTCAATTGAAGATATTAGGAATATATGGAAATATATAAATATCAAACATTCAAATAGTAAACCCTAAGTTACTCTTATGAAATCACGACTTAGTATGTGAGTCATACGAGAGGATTAAAGTCGAGATGAGTAACTTAAACGTGTCTACAGTAAACGGATAACGTTTGGGAACCTTATCCTGGTAACACCGTTGATAGCTTCGCATTTTGTTTATAGACAAATGATCGAATCCCGATCATTCATGTGGGAGACATGAAATGGAAGTATCATATGCAATGTTGATTGTATAAGACAGGACCCCGATGTTCGATCAAATTTCTCATTAGTACCGTTTACGAGAAATGATCGAATATCAAACTAAGTTTATCAACCGGTGATAGATCTCAATCCTGAGTGAAATGCGGACTCCTATTTGTGGAGTTATGTTCTTTGATTCACATAGTTGAGAGCGATCTGTAAGAACGCTCAATACACTCGTTTTGGGAATATGACTAGATAAGTAGTGGGAACTCATTTTCACAAGATGGAATTCATAACTTTCCTATAAATTAACGGTATCGGTGCGATACCTAAATATTTTAGGAACTTTAGGAAACTCCCTTGATGTGCCTGATTCGAGACATGAACAAGTGGCGCCCACACTTCCTATTGATCACAGAAGTATATTATCTCTAGTTCGACTAAAGATAATGTTCATTGGAGAATCAGCGGGAACACAAGGATAAAGCGGTAATTACAGGGGCAAAACGGTAAATTTATCCGCCTGTAATTATGAGGGTTCCACGTGAAGGATATATCACAGATATAAATAAAGATAAACTAAATGGACATAACTCATCTATAGTGAGGGGAGTTCAGCTATGAATCTATAGTGGAATTATTCATAGTTAGATAATACGTAATTAACTGATTATGAGTTAATCACTTAATTGACTAATTGTTAAGCCCATGATCTATAGGTCCATCGGGTCCCTATGCTAGCCCAAATATCGTTGTAGCAAAACTAAGTTATTAATTTAACTTCGGAAGAATAAATAATTTAAGTAATTGAATTTACTTAAAATTAGGCAATATTAATTATTTAAATAATGAGATTATTTAAATGATAATTAATATAAATATTATTAATATTGATACAATATTAATTGTTTAAATAAAGAGCTTATTTAAATGGAAATTAATATAACATATCAATTATAATATTATAAGGCAAAATTAATTGTTTAAATAAATAAATTATTTAAACGGGAATTAATGTTAATATTATTAATTATTTAAATAATGAGTTTATTTAAATGGAAATTAATAATTAATATTATTAATTAAATAATGAGTTTATTTAATTTAATAATAAATACTAGAGAGAATTAAATTCAATTGGTTTAAGAAACAAATTGGTATTGACCCAAAATAATTAATTAATTGAATATGATTCAATGGTAATTAATATATTAATTTTTGGCTAAATATATTTAATTAGAAATTATTATTTGAATTCTTTCTAATTATATATATATATATATATATATATATAGAATTATTATATAAAGAAAAGTTAATATAAAATATATATATATAAATATGCAATGTCGACAAAGATGCAAAACTCATATAAAGTTTATATATATATATATATAACATAATGGTGGCGCATACAAGTCTAAATAGTTTTTATATATATAATTTTTATTTAATTTTTCTATTTATTTAATAATTTGGAGATAAGCTTTATCTAATTAGATTAGATATCATATTTTCCTATAAATATGACCATTGTGATTCATATTATAGATACTTCTCACTTTAATTAGAAAAGTGAAAATTCTCTCTCAAGTTTTTGCCCAATTGCCAATTTTCCTTAGGAAAAAATTTAGAAGAAATTTATTCTTCTTTTGTTCTTCCGGTTCGATTCCCACAAGTCGGTTTTGCTTTCGATCGGGATATAGCATAGAAGATCTGGTGTTGCTGAGGATTTGATGCTGCAAAGAAACCTCCAACCGATTCTCCATTAATTACTCAATGTAAGTAAAAAGGGTTTTAATTTTCGAAATCAAGCATGAATCTACATGTTTTTATCACAAATTGCATGATGTTAATAGATCCGTTATTAAATGTTAATAAGTTTACTAAATAAATTTCCGCTAATTTAGTAAATCATCCCTACAATTGGTATCAGAGCTAATTTTAATTATCATGCTAAATTTGTGATTTTTTCGAAAATTTTGGTGGGTTGCATAAAAATCGTTTTATGTATGTTTATATAAATTGTGCTATATAAATTGTGGAGGTTTGCTTATTGACTGTTTAGGTATTCTTGAGGCACTTAGGATTTTAAATTTTAGTAGAAAATTTGTAAACCCTAAATTTTAGGGTATAGGAAAAATTTGTAATTTTCCCATACCCAATGATGGCAAAATCGGCTACACCAAGGGAGGAAGAGAAGAAAATTTTTCCCCATCATTCATGATGCCCACGCCCAAGGATGAGATAAGGTAAAGATACGGTAAGATATTTTAACATAATTATCTTGTTATCTCAATTTAAAATTTAAATATTTAAGATAAGGATTAAATTTTTTTTAAAAGATTATATCCCTATCTTAAATTATAAATTTAGAAATTGAGATAAGATTACATGGAAAATATTTTCTTTATTTTTCCATATAATTAAAAGATAATTATTTTAAAACAAGTATTTATGGAAATATTAAGGAGATAATATTTGCCCCATAAATACCCATGCCCACGCCTACACAATGGAGGAGAGAGAAAGTTGAAGCCCCAAGTTCTAGAATGGAAGATTTAATTAAGTTGTAATTTTAATTTTCCGTTTTAGAAATAGTGCCAAGAATACCGGTCAATTTAGCTATTTATTATTTAAATTGTTTATATGTATGATATAATTGTTTTTAAATAATATTCATGCATAAGAGTATGTCATGTAGAAAATCCCACCATAGGTTGTATGATTTTAATCAATTGTACATACATGCATCATGATATAATATGTGTTATTATATGCTAATGTATGTGAAGCATGCTATAATTTTATTTTATAAATGTTATTATCGAAAATTACGTTTTTATTCTAATTGTTTTAGAATTAAAAGCATGCTTATTTAGTTAAAATTCAAAAGTTAAATCTAGTTTAAAAGTTGAATAGAAACTAAATGAATTATTTGTAATATGGAATTATTGTTTAAACAATTGGGCCAAAATCCATATAAGATAAACAAATAGAAACTTTTAATTAAGGGTTAATTAAAAATTAATAATTGAGATTAATTAAATTGAACGGATCTCCGGCGAGAAAGCTCGCCTGCGATGAGGTTTCATAAAGTTCCCCTAACACGGAGCGCCTCTAACTGGGAGCGATCCTGGGAGAAAAGTTCAAATTAATAAATCAAAATTATTAAGACGGCGCATAATGTGATTAGTTTAAATTAGGAAAACTTGAACAATCACTTTATAAAATTAATCTAACCAATTTAAGAGTTAAAGTTGATTAGGTTAATTAAAACTTGGATTAATGAGTTAGCCTGAATTAGTCTAAGTTATGAAACCCTAACTCAAAATATTAAGTGGGAGAAGGAAACATGTCAATGAATCCTATGGTCTCCACTAATGGGCTCAAACGTGAGATTTATACATGGCCTCGTAACACTGCTGCAGTGTTCATTCCCATAGGAAGGTTTATTGTATAAATCAATATCAAGTTGGGTCTCCCGAAAGGGATAAAGAATTTTAAATGAGATTGATTGAAGATGGAATCTACACTTCGTAGACACTCTTCAATTTTATTTAAAAGACTAAATTAGTGGGTCACACTTAAAAGGAAATTTGATAAAGTTTGTTATCAAAATTCTTGACCAAATACACGGTAAACAATGACATAGGAATATGAGTTATTCTGAGTTGTCAATTGTTCGAGTGGCATCTCGTTTTAATGATGGTAACTCGACCTATCATTCGACGGCACTTCACCTAGTATCATTAAAATATCGTGACATAGTAACATGTTTTAGGGCTTTTCTGTTCATTAATATGTTCGCATTCATGCATCATATTTAATTATATGTCGAAACTTTGAGTATTTGAATGTTGAATGCATGTTAGATTATTAAGATTAAGTTTATTTAAATTTAAGTAATATAGCATCTGTTTTAGTCACTATACTTGGAAAGAAATAACTAAACGATGAAACCGTGTTTCCTAGAAAAGAAAATGAATAATTTAAGTATAGTAGGTTTACTTAAATAAGTGACAATATTAATTATTTAAATAATGAGTTTATTTAAATAGAAATTAATATTATTATTAATTATTTAAATAATGTGTTTATTTAAATGGAAATTAATAATAAAATATTATTAATAAATCATTATTAATTATTTAGGTAATGTGTTTACCTAAATGGAAATTAATAATTAAATATTTATTATTAATTTTAAATAATAGCGATTATTTAAAGAGGATAATAGTAAATAACATATTTATTATTAATTTAAATAATGTCGATTATTTAAATAGAAAATAATAAATATTTATTAATAATAAAATACAAAATCGAATATGATGTTTTATTTGAATAATTGATTTATTTAAATAAATATCAAGAGTTAATAAATAAGATTTATTAATAAGGAAGAACCTATAATTGAATTAATGAATTCAATGGATTTTGGTTCAAATTATTTGAATTATTAAATACCAAAATCGACTCATATATAATATTTTAGGAAATAATTGTTGAATTATTTTGTCTAAAATAAATAGAAAAGAATGTTCAACCAAAGACAAATTAAACAAAAGAAAATTAGTTTTTCTTATTGATTTTGTACACATAAAATCGGCACGTAAGATAAATAAGGAATAAAATTTGATTTTATTCTTGGCATTTATCTTGTATTTATTTTAATAGTATTTCCTAATTCGATTGGAAAACGCTTTTTGCGTATAAATACAAACGTCTTGGTTGTTCATTCAAAAGCTTCTAATTTCAATTTTCGAAATTGAAAACTCTTCTTCTTCCTATTCTCCTCATAACCGATTTTACAATAGTATAAAAGGGAAGAAAATATTTCTCTTCCTAAACCATAGTTTTCTAGTTTAGTTTAGTTATCAATTTGTTTTTATTTTGAATTATGTAATAACTATTGGTTCTCATTTCGTATGAACCAAGTTTGGGAATATTTTAAATAAGAGTTATTTAGGTAGATATTCCTCTACAACTATATTACAAAGTTCCAAAGTGTGATTGGATGGTTATTCAAAATACTTAGTATAAAACAAATAAATTCCAAAACCAAATTCTAAACTCCGAAATATCTAAATAAGTTATAAGGTTTAAAAATGTTTAAATACTTAAGTCTAGAATTACTTAAATAAGTTAAAAGGATTAACCTCTTAAAGATGGTTCTCAAGAATTTGAGATGATAACCATATTAATCCACGAACTTATGGGATAAGTAAAATCGAATATCTTTGATTTATCAAAGATAACTAGACTTAAACATCACTAAAGTTGGACATTTAGATGTTAGAACTCAAGTGATAAGTAAACATTAAATCGATTTCTTATATTCCAAACATTCGGTTATTTAAAAGGATGTTTTAAAGGTAATAACCGATATGGAATAAACAAAACAGAAATCGAAAAGCAATAATTAGTGAGTAATTGAATTCATAAATTATTAAAGAAAAGCTCAAGAAATCAGTGGTACTGAAGGCTTTAAACCTTACTTAAGATATAAAAGAATTACAATGATTTTATTTCACAATAAAAACAAGTAGTTATTTAAAAGTTTAAATTGTTAAACTACTTGTAGAACTTTATTTGAGTGGGAGCGTCATAGTACGAACCAAAGGACTTTTGAGTCCAAGTGAAACTCATTGACTTCAAAATCAATGAATAAAGTTCAAAATAAGTGAAATAAAAATGACATGAATTTTCAATAGTTGAGTTGAAAAGGGTCACTTATACTTATACATTATTTTGGAAATAATAAGAAGTATAGAATTGTAATCATTGAACAAATGAAAGTAATGGAGAATTACTTTGTAGTGGGAGCTTAAGAATTTCGAGAATCCTAGAACCAATGTGACTAAAATAACAAATAGTATGTTAGTGCACATACATAAAATGGGAGATTTTATGAGTTGCACGGGCTCAAATTCGAACATGAATTTACTTCCATGTAAGCATTCGACAAAAGACCTTTGCGAATTAAACATCAAATGAGTTAAGTATAAGTAAAATGAGTTTTTACTAACTAAACTCTAGATTCGCGTGGTTACTAAGTTGTTAGTAAATGAAAAGGTGGTTGAGCATGATGGTTTCAAATCAATAGTTAATAGAGTTTATTTTATGGCGATAAAATATGGAATCTATTACACTTAATGAAACTAACATCGACAAAAGAAATACATACTAAATAGATGAAAACGTTATCGATAAAGTATTAAAATGACTACCATGGCTAAATAGTTGATAGTCATCTAGTTTGACTGAATTACAAGTCAAATCTCCAAAGATCTAGGACAAGTGGGAGATTGTTAGGAATGGTGTCCTAGAACTTGTAATTATTTAATAAAAATAATTTATTTCGAATAAATTAAATAAATAAACATAAGTTCTTTATTATCTATATTGATTCAATTGAAGATATTAGGAATATATGGAAATATATAAATATCAAACATTCAAATAGTAAACCCTAAGTTACTCTTATGAAATCACGACTTAGTATGTGAGTCATACGAGAGGATTAAAGTCGAGATGAGTAACTTAAACGTGTCTACAGTAAACGGATAACGTTTGGGAACCTTATCCTGGTAACACTGTTGATAGCTTCGCATTTTGTTTATAGACAAATGATCGAATCCTGATCATTCATGTGGGAGACATGAAATGGAAGTATCATATGCAATGTTGATTGTATAAGACAGGACCACGATGTTCGATCAAATTTCTCATTAGTACCGTTTACGAGAAATGATCGAATATCAAACTAAGTTTATCAACCGTGATAGATCTCAATCCTGAGTGAAATGCGGACTCCTATTTGTGGAGTTATGTTCTTTGATTCACATAGTTGAGAGCGATCTGTAAGAACGCTCAATACACTTCTGTTTTGGGAATATGACTAGATAAGTAGCTGGGAACTCATTTTCACAAGATGGAATTCATAACTTTCCTATAAATTAACGGTATCAGTGCGATACCTAAATATTTTAGGAACTTTAGGAAACTCCCTTGATGTACTGATTCGAGACATGAACAAGTGGCGCCACGACTTCTATTGATCACAGAAGTATATTATCTCTAGTTCGACTAAAGATAATGTTCATTGGAGAATCAGCGGGAACACAAGGATAAAGCGGTAATTACAGGGGCAAAACGGTAAATTTATCCGCCTGTAATTATGAGGGTTCCACGTGAAGGATATATCACAGATATAAATAAAGATAAACTAAATGGACATAACTCATCTATAGTGAGGGGAGTTCAGCTATGAATCTATAGTGGAATTATTCATAGTTAGATAATACGTAATTAACTGATTATGAGTTAATCACTTAATTGACTAATTGTTAAGCCCATGATCTATAGGTCCATCGGGTCCCTATGCTAGCCCAAATATCGTTGTAGCAAAACTAAGTTATTAATTTAACTTCGGAAGAATAAATAATTTAAGTAATTGAATTTACTTAAAATTAGGCAATATTAATTATTTAAATAATGAGATTATTTAAATGATAATTAATATAAATATTATTAATATTGATACAATATTAATTGTTTAAATAAAGAGCTTATTTAAATGGAAATTAATATAACATATCAATTATAATATTATAAGGCAAAATTAATTGTTTAAATAAATAAATTATTTAAACGGGAATTAATGTTAATATTATTAATTATTTAAATAATGAGTTTATTTAAATGGAAATTAATAATTAATATTATTAATTAAATAATGAGTTTATTTAATTTAATAATAAATACTAGAGAGAATTAAATTCAATTGGTTTAAGAAACAAATTGGTATTGACCCAAAATAATTAATTAATTGAATATGATTCAATGGTAATTAATATATTAATTTTTGGCTAAATATATTTAATTAGAAATTATTATTTGAATTCTTTCTAATTATATATATATATATATATATATATAAATTATTATATAAAGAAAAGTTAATATAAAATATATATATATAAATATGCAATGTGGTAAAGACAATGCAAAACTCATATAAAGTTTATATATATATATATATATACATAATGGTGGAGATATATAATTATAAATAGTTTTTATATATATAATTTTTATTTAATTTTTCTGTTTATTTAATAATTTGGAGATAAGCTTTATCTAATTAGATTAGATATCATATTTTCCTATAAATATGACCATTGTGATTCATATTATAGATACTTCTCACTTTAATTAGAAAAGTGAAAATTCTCTCTCAAGTTTTTGCCCAATTGCCAATTTTCCTTAGGAAAAAATTTAGAAGAAATTTATTCTTCTTTTGTTCTTCCGGTTCGATTCCCACAAGTCGGTTTTGCTTTCGATCGGGATATAGCATAGAAGATCTGGTGTTGCTGAGGATTTGATGCTGCAAAGAAACCTCCAACCGATTCTCCATTAATTACTCAATGTAAGTAAAAAGGGTTTTAATTTTCGAAATCAAGCATGAATCTACATGTTTTTATCACAAATTGCATGATGTTAATAGATCCGTTATTAAATGTTAATAAGTTTACTAAATAAATTTCCGCTAATTTAGTAAATCATCCCTACAGAGCTACGTGTTATGCAAATGCTTAGAAGTCGAGCCTTACATCGAGTGAGTTCTCGTAACGTTACATTATTCCATTGACTTAACAATCACAACTGTTTAAAATATTTTCTTACTATTTTCGTAACATACAGACTATTTCTTAACGTACACGTTTGAATGATGCGAGTCTGTCTTACAGCCGCTGAGGATCGAGAAGAAGTTTCGTTCCTGGTTCAGTGCATACGTGAGTTATTGGAAATTATAAAAAATATCATGTTAAGTTATTTGCTGAAAAATATTGTATCCTTCTAATTATACTCTATGTGTGCTGAATGACAGGTGGACTCCCCTACGTTACTAGTAGATGATCCTCGCATTATTTCTTTGGCAAAAGGGACCTGCATGGATTGCAAGGTCATATACTGGATACGTCGGTAACGGATTCAGATTTCAAACGAAGGCGCATTATGTTAATAGGGCAACAAACAACAGTGGTGTTTGCATAAAAGGTCAACTGTTTGGCACGAAAGACAATTACTTTGGAGTAATCGATGAGATTCTTGAGATTCAATACGCAAGTCCGACGCTAAAACACATTGTTCTGTTCAACTGCACTTGGTTTGAGACAACCAGACGAGGCGGAGTCCGTAAGATTGATCATTTACAAATCGTTGAGGTAAACAAGTACAAGAATATGCGCACCGCTGATAGGTTTGTCCTCGCTTCACAAGCGATTCAAGTTTATTACCTGAACTATCCGAGTATTAGACGAGATCTGACAGATTGGTTAGTTGTTTGTAAAGTTAAACCACGACAAGTTGAAGAAAACCTGTCCGAGAAAGATGACCATGCAGACGAATCCGGTGCTTTTCAAGAAGATCAGATAATATGTCGTGCAATAGACGATAGCCAGAATGCAGGTACCGCACGTCCTTTGAACGACAGAATGATAACATTGCATGATGACGATACAAATGCTTCAACTTCTCGCGAACGTGACATTGATGCTGAATTTATTCGAGATGATGAAGAAGAAGAAGAAGAAGAAGAAAAAGAAGAAGAAGCAGAAGAAGAAGAAGGAGAAGAAGAAGCAATGACTGAAGAAACTGAGGATGAAGACTAATACACTTTGTAAATTTATATGATTCACTGTATGTTTTATAATGTCGTCATTGTTGTGTTTCATTAAACAATATATATAAATATGTTTTAATCTCCATTAATTTATATATATTAAAAAAAATATAGAGGTAAAATTACGACCATATGGTCGCAAATTTCAAGTAAAATGCGACCATATGGTCATATCTTTGAAAATGTAGACTTAAGTTTTGTTCAAATTTGTATTAATTTACGACCATTTGGTCGTAATTTTGTGACTATCCGGTCACTTTATTCAGTGTAAATTTATATTTTCATGAAATGTTTGGTGGTGAATTTGACAATTACGACCATTTGGTCGCAAATATATGGCGGTGAATTTGATAATTACGACCATTTGGTCGCAATTGTTGATGGGAAGTGTGATGTGACGGTTGGTTGTCATAATGACATCATTACGACCCGATTGGTTGTATTTTTAAGCAAATACGACCATCCTGGTCGTATTTTTGAAGCAAAATGCGACCATCCGGTCGTAATCGTGCGACTTTTCGTTTCTCGTCATAATTAACAATTGCGACCACATGGTCGCAATTTTTAATTTAAACGCCCCACCCGAATTCTTTCCCTCCCCCACCCGATTCTCTTTTCCTTTCTCTCTTTTCTTTCCTTTTCTCTCTTTCCCCCGTTCCCCTAAACCCCGTTCTTTCTTACCTTTCTCGTTCCCCGTTTTTCACCCATTCCCGTTTCAAAAACCTCCAAAACCCGGTAGCGTATTCGAGGTTAGTTTTCGTTTTCGTTTTAATTAAGTTATTATAAATTGTTTTAGTTTCGTTAAATTTAGTTACATTTAATTGAATAGTTTAGTTTAACTTTAAATTAGTGTAATTAATTACTTAATTAATTATGTTTAGTTAGTTACTTTAATTTGTTTAGTTAAACTTAGTTAAGTAATTAGTTAATTAATTTAATTTAGTTAAATTACTTTTAGTTTAATTACTTAATTAAATTTAGGTTAATAAATTATTAATTTAATTTAGTCACATTATGAGTTTAGATTCCTTTTTTTAAATTAATTTAATTTAATTAGGTTGATTAATTAGTGTAGTTTACTTACTTTAATTAATTTAATTTACTTTAGTTCCATTAATTAATTAATTTAATTTAATTTAATTACTTTTAGTTTAATTACTTAATTAAATTTAGTTTAATAAATTATTAATTTAATTTAGTCACATTATGAGTTTCGATTACTTTTTTTAAATTAATTTAATTTAATTAGGTTGATTAATTAGTGTAGTTTACATACTTTAATTAATTTAATTTACTTTAGTTTCATTAATTAATTAATTTAATTTAGTAAATTAGAAATATATTAGATTACTTTAATTACTTACTTAACTATTTTTCTTTAATTCAATTAATTAATTTAGTTAAATAATTAGTGTAGTTTACTTACTTTAATTTAATTAATTAATTAATTTAATTTAATTTACTTTACTTTAGTTTAGTTTATTTAATTAATTATTTTAATTTCATTTAGTTTGATATACTTAATTAATAAATTTACATTAATTAATTAAATTTAATTAGTTTGATTAGGAAAATGGCACGCCAACGTCGTCCTCCGTTGTCCGGCGATGATGCGCAGGACCACACTGATCCGCCGCTAGAGAATGACGCACCGGAGTTGGATAGTTCTCCAGAGGAGGGGGACTGGACGCATGCTGACCTGGACGAGATATTACGGTTGGACGACAATCCCGACCCGACATATCCCTCCCCAGTACCTGAGTCGCAGATTGCGACACCGCATTTGAGGGAGGACTCACCGGCTCCAGCCACTACAGTAGCGGGATCCTCCACTTCTGGCACCGCGCCCGATCCAGCGGGAGCTTTCACTTTTGGCACTGGCCGTCCTCGGGCCATCGCCAACCCAACCCTTCTGATAGAAGGGGATACGTAAGTAGACAAGTAATTTTTTTTAATTAAATATTCATGTTATTTATAACCTAATATCACTAATATTTTTAACTTTTTTTTTCAGAATACAGCCTCATCAAACCGCTTCAAAGCGGTTTTGCAAGGTCCTCCAGAGCATGACTCTACCCAGCGAGCTTCGCTGGACGAAGATTCCGCAACGGAGAAGCGTCGGATGTACAACAACTGGAAGGTAAATAACTTCACTTATTTTTATAATTAATTAATTTATACATTTTTAACAATCAATTTATTACTTTAACGTTTTCTTATTTCAAATTTTTTAAGGGCAAGTATCCTATGATCGATCCCGATGTCACGGACGGTTGGATGTTCCCCCTATGGGATAGGCACGTGCAGGATCGATTCAAGGATCTCATGTACCGTGCGCGGCAGAAGCAAGCTGAACACCGGCCTGTGTGGATGAGCGAGGAGGAGCATGCCCGGCTCCTCGCGAGCTTGCAGTCTCAAGAGGGCAAAAAAGTGTCGACAAAGAATAAGGCCAACCGAGCCAAGAACCCGAGGAAGCACACCAGTGGCGCGAAGCCTCACGGTGAGCACCATCGTATATTGGTAAGTAATTGTCATTTTTCTTTCACGTCATTTTTTTGTTTTTTGTTTCAATTATTTATTAATTTAATTTATGTCTCTTTTTATAATATGTTTAGGAAGAAAAATACGGTCGTCCTGTTCCGCCTGATAAGCTGCACCTGGTCCTTCACACGAAGAAGGACGGGACGATCGTCGACGACAATGCGCAACAAACTCAGGTATTTACTATGTTTTTTCAATTATTACTTAGAATTTGTTCATCATTTTCTAACTTTTACATACTTTCTGAATTTTAAATATTTACTACCGTTTCAAGGAGTCTTAGAGTCAGAGGTTGCCCACACCTGACTCGCAACTGACTCAGGAAGACCGTCGACAGCCGTTCTTGGAGGCTGCTGGAGGCGTTCGTCCAGATGGATCCGTTGCTGGGCTCGGCTCATACGGGAGACGCCTTTACGCAGATGTGCCTCGGCCCTAGCGGATCGGAGCTAGCACTAGCTCCGGCCCTTCTCCGGTTGAGCAGCAGCTGCGCAAGGAGGTTCAGCAGCTTCACACCGATATGAACGCTATGCGCGACGATTTTGTTTTTCGAGTCACCTGCGATTGAGGCGGTATGCGAGCACGAGTCGAGGCCCAAGTCGCAGATCTTTTGCCGCGTACTTTAGATCCCGAGACGGCGGCCCTTCATCATCGACGTCGCCGCCCGCCACCCCGGCCTCCGCAATAGATCTAGGATGATTTCTTTTGTATAGAACATTTTTTGAATATTTGATTTATATATATTTTATTTTAATTCCAATTTTTTATTATTAAATTTTAATATTAATTAAATAAATGAATGCTAATTTTAATATTAATTAAATAAATAAATAAATATATAATCATTTTAATATTAATTAAATAAATAAATAATAATTAAATAAATAAATAAATAATTTATTAAATACGACCAGATGGTCGCATTTACCCTAGAAGGTAAACGACCAGATGGTCGTATTTTATCCCTAAAAAAATGACCATTTGATCGCATTTTGTCTGAGTCCAAAAGTGACCATTTGGTCGCTTATAAAAACGACCACGTGGTCATCGTTGCATGTGACCAACCTGGTCACTTGTCTTCAACTTAAATTACGACCTGGATGGTCACTTTTTTAGCGACCATCCTGGTCGTTTTTTCAAAATGTTGACTTTTTTGCGACCAAACATGCTTGGTCGTATTTTTGTGACTATCCATCGCACAAAATTCCAGAACGACCGCTTTTTTTGCCACCACCATGTTGGTCGCTTTTTTGGTCGCATTCTACAATAAAAACAACCTTTTGGTCGCAAATGTCCGGTCACAAATTGACTTTTTTTTTTTGTAGTGATATACTCTCACAATCACTAACATGTATCATTTAGTTGAACTTGTCTCCTTAAAACAAGATTGTACAAGATATGTCAACTTTTTCTTTTGTTGCATTATTCAAAAACCCATAAGAAAAAGATTCAATAGTTGTAGCGGTATTTATAAATCTAGCAAATTTTTTAGTAATATTTATAAAATAAAAGCTCAAAAAAATATTTGTAAATATAGCAAATTTTGATCTAGTTTATTGATAATAAACATTGAATTACATATTTTTACACTAAGTTTATCACTGATAAACACATAAATCATTATCGCTGATAAACATGATAAAAATTGCTATATTTGAAATACTTTTTTGAGTTGATATTTTTACAAATATTACATAAAAATCTGCCACCCAATGAAATTTCGGATAGTTGTATGTATCTAATTAACAACTATTCAACTGTTTTATGCAATTTAGTTAATAAACAATATTAGCACACTTGATAATCTACAAAACCAAACGGGTCTTTAAGTGTCATAGTTTCAAATACAGAAATCTGTAAAACAATCTTCACTGATTTCCTTAAAAGACAAGATAAAGCCACCCGATGTTTTCTAGCGGAATCTTACAGACCATACAGTTCAGAAACCTACTAAGGAGAAGAGTACGAAAATATTGAATGAAAAAGACACAACAATCTAGTCAATATATTTTCTTTAAATTATACATTTATTTTTATTGAACTTTATTTTATTTTATATTATTGAATGATTAATTTTATTGTTTCTTCTCAAGTTAAATATAAAATACACTCTTGCACTTTAATTTATTACTATATCATGTCCCTACATTATAAAAATATTTTATAAACACCCATGTACTTTTGTAAAATTGTAAATCACACTCTTTTCCATCCGTTAGTTTTAACAAAATTTAGACACATATTTTCAAATAAACTATAATGTTCTTAAGATATAAAACCACACTCATATGTTTAAATGTTATGTTATTTTTAAAGAAATTGAAACACATGAAATGCATAAAATATGTGCGTGTCTCAATTTCGTTAAAACTATTTTTATACTGATAGAAAGGTGTGTTTAAAAATATTTTTAAACTGTAGGGATATAATTTAGTAATAATCTATGGTACATATGTGTATTTTGCATTCAACTCTCTTTTTATGTTTCTAAATTATGCTGTTGTAAATTAAAATTTAGTAATTTTTTAAGTTTTATTAGTTTTTACGATTTTGATACATTCATTATAATATAAGTAAAAAAAATTTTAAAACACTTTTTCTTATTTTGAGAAATTTACAATTAAAAAAATCCAGTTTTAAAAATACTTCTAAATTATTTATACGTAATGTTATGAGCAAATGATTGTTCCCAACATCTCGTGGATTGCTGCCTCATAGAATTCCAACATGGTTTGTCTTTCAAAGAACCTATTTGTATTTTTCTCACTTCACATAATATTTGGCAACTTGGTAATGTAATTTTCTTACCAATTGGGAGATGATTAGATGTCCATTTGAAAAAGAAAATTTTTTGTTTTTTTTTTTGGTGCTCCACTCACTGTCTCATTCTTATTCCCTTTTTTTTTTCCATTGTTTTACGTATAATATTCAAAGAAAAAAATGTACTCTATGGTCTTTTTATATAATATCAGAAGTAAATAATATTTGAAATATAAATTTTGAGAAATTCCAATTGATGACATTTTTTAATATGATGTTTAGGAATATTTAAAAAATGACATTTTTTTAAAATTTCTAAAATCTTTGCTATTTTAAAATTTCCATTTTGATCATTGCTAAAATAACTTATTTTTAATTTATTTTCATATTTTCCTTTATTTGCAATTGAGTTTAAAATTAAAGAATTTTCTATGGGTATTAGAAGTTTATGTAGTATTTGTTAATTTTATGTAGTATTTATAAATATAGTTTTTATTCGAAAAAATATTTGTAAATATAATAATATTTTAGTGTGTTAATCAGTGATTAACATTGATTATTATAAATCATTGATTCACTCGTTAAGCTAAACATTAAAATATTTAAATCAATGGTTATTGTGTGAAGTGATTATCATTTATCCTATTGAATGAATAATAAAGTTATTTTGAAGTATATAAATCAATTTTAATTATTTATTGACACACTAAAACATTTCTATATTAAACAAATGTTATAAAAACTTGCTAGATTGGCATAAAAATTAAAATAAATGTCATTTTTAAAAATGTTAAAGAAACTTTTTGATATGACACTACAAGAAAAAATGGAATTAGCGACCTAATTTTAACGATAAAATACATGGGATACTAATTTAGCGATGAAATGCATTGCTAATGGTAAGTTTGATTTTTAGCGACAAACTGGATCGCTATTTAGCGTCGTAACAAAGTCCATCGTTAATGTTTTATCTCAACAAATGGCGTGAAGTTTCCTGCAAAAATAGCGAATATTTTGACCATATACTAGCGATGAAATGTGCGCTATTTTACAGTTTTAAACATTAATAGTTATCTTCTTATTCAAAGACGTAGTCCGTTACTGTTTTTTTTTATTCTCTTTTTTTTTAGAGACACATTTCGTCGCTAAACTTTGTGAGAAATTTTCCCTCAAATATATTATGGCGGGAATACTTCCCGCCATATTAGAGACATTTCGTCGCTAAAAGAGACAAAAAAAATTATAAATAGATGTGCAAGATCACTTCACATGAAAGAAAATTGCATAAAAATGTATTCCCGAGAGAGAGAAAATGTGTGAGGGGATGTATGTCCATTTAGGTTGGAGGGTTTCTCAACGACCAATTTGTAGTTTAGGTCGAAGAGTTTGTTGAATTCTATCAATCCACCGTGATTTTTATATAACAACCGACGAAGATATGATGTCCATGCAAAAAGTGTAGAAATAAAAAATATTACCGACAGATGATGTGAAGTTACACTTGTACAGTCATGGTTTCGTAGATAATCATTGTCATTGGGTGTATCAGGGAGAATCTGAAGAAATGTTCAATGCAATGAGGAGATAATCCTCATAATTTATTAAATGAAGATTTAAACCCAGATGCGCAAAGAATGTTTCAAATGATAGAATCAACGAGTAGGCCGTTGTAAACAGGTTTGGATGTCATGCATCTCGCAGCTGCAATCACACTATTGAATATCAAGACAGGGTTTCACATCCTATAAAGAGGATTCAACTCGATTTCACAATGGTTTCATCGCTGCGCTCCTGCAAACAACACGTTGTAGCAGAGTTTGTATGATACGAAGAAATAAGTGGACGACCTCGGTTTACCGACAGAGAAGATCGATTGTTGGCTGAACGGATGTGTGATATATTGAGGTGCAGATATAAGTTTTTATATGTGTCATATGTGCAATCATACGCGATACAAATAAGGTAAAAATAAAAATTCTTATTCCACATACTCACATGTTTTATTTACTGATCACACAACGTTTGCAACTGTTGTACACGTCAGAAGTCATCACTTCTCACATGAGGTGGCATTACGAGCACTCTCAGGATGATGGAATAATGAGACATCCTTCCGATATTGAGGTGTGGAAACATTTAAATCGTTGTCATCCAGAATTTGCAAGAGAAATTAGAAACATTAGATTGAGTTTATGTACTGACGGGTTTAACCCTTTTAGGGCTTCAAGAGCTCAATATTCATTGTGGCTAGTTATGTTGACGCCGTATAACTTGCCTTCATCGATGTGCATGAAATATCCAACTATTTTCTTAAAGGTAATTGTACCCGGCCCAAAAAGTCTGAATCAGAAGTTGGATGTGTACCTCCAACCATTAATTGCTGAGCTCCGTGGTTTATGGAATGAAGGAATTGTGACATATGATGTTTCACAAAAACAGAATTTCGCGATACGAGCAGCAATTATTTTGGATGATAAGTGACTTCCCCGGCATATTCAATGTTATTAGGTACGTTTGTAAAATAATTCATTTGAAATTAAGTTTTATCGTTCTTTTTTAATTTTTTCACTGCTTAGATTAGATTAAAGTTTATGGTTTACACCCAACATAATGAATGGACTACACTAACTAAATTCGTTAGGGTGGAGCACTTTGGGAAAGTTTGCATGGACGATACCGATGTCTTCTCGTTGGTGCATGGTCGAAAAACATGTTGGTTTGACTGCCATAAAAGTTTCTTACCAATCAATCATTCATTTCGACTTAACAAAACTGACTGGTATAAAGGGCGGAGTATAAGAAACGAAGGCCCTCTTGAGGTTATCATTGGATACCAAATACTACAATGATTAGATACGCTTGACCTGTGAAGTGTTACAGAGATTGGTGGTGAGGCTTGGAATAAGCGATAGGGAAAAATACAGGTTGGAAGAAAAGAAGTATTTTCTGGGAGCTGCCGTATTGGGGAGATTTAATGATCAAGCATAACTTAGATGTCATGCATATTGAGAAGAACAGTTTCGACAATGTCTACAACACGGTTCTAATATAAATATACCAAAAAAAAAAAACGAAAGACAATCTGATATTACGTTACGACATTCGAGAAATCTGTCATAGACCTAAATTAGAGCCGGACAAAACTGGAAAAAAAATACGTAGAGGCAAAGTACATGCTAACAGCGGACTAGAAGAAAATATTGTTCGAGTTGATGCGATCGATTAAATTTCCTAACGGATATGTATCAAATCTGAGCAGGTGCATTGACGTACACAATCATATTGTGTTTGGGATGAAAAGTCATGATGAAACCAAACATTAAAGAATCAAAAGCACTAAATTAAATCTAAAACACTTTTCAAATTATAGAGCCAAAAAATTGATGTGTTATTAAACCATTCTTATCAGAGTATTTTTAACAAAAAAAAATTATTTTTCTTAAAGTACTTATTCTAAAGAATTTTTTTTAACCGAAGAACATTTAAGAAAGTATTTAGAATTATATATATATATATATATATATATATATATATATTTAAATAATGATATCTATATATACGTATAATAGTAATAAACGATTCACGTGTTTAATGAGTTTGTATATTTAATAATTATTTTTTTTAAGAATGTTATATTTTCAAATCCCATATTTAATAATTATTAATCTAGCAATTTTTTTTTAATAATATTTATAAAAATAGCAACTCTAAAAAATATTTTAAAATATAGCAAATTTAGATTGGATAGTGATAAATATTGAATTACATATTTTTACCGTTGGCTTATCACTAAATATTGAATTACATATTTTTACACTAGATTTATAACCAATATACATTAATCACTGTTAATTACTAATTAAAATAATAAAAATGGCTATATGTGTAAATATTTTTTAATGTTGCTATTTTTATAAATATTGTATCAAAATCTGTTACCCAATTCAACTTGCCTAGATTATATGAAGGGTATACAAAATAACCTTTTGAAATGCTAAATGTTCAAAATTCTATTAATTATGACATCATTGATATTCAATTTCATAAATATGCATATTTTGTGTGTTGCCACTTCTTTAGTCTATTTGATAAATGAATACATCTTAATCAAATGACGCAGAGAGACAACTATGTTCAAATAAAAAAGACAACCATATATAAATTTTAAATCTATCCAAGTATTGGGAACTTTTAATGGTCCAGAATCTTTAATTTCCAAGTTCAAGAATTATATATTGTATTAAAACAAAAATATTAATGGGTTTGAATAAAATTTGTTTTTCAACTATTTTTCATATTTAATTGCTACATTTAATTACATATGTAATTCTAAGAAACTGGGGGACATACAAGAGAATACAACTTAAGAACAACTCAGAATATGATTGGAAAATATTATTTTCGTTATACTATTCGATACAGTACACAAGTCAAAGTTTTTATAAATTATGTTATTCGAATCATTCATTTGGAGACATGCTAATGAAGGTATCCTGTACCATTAGATTGTAGAAGACGAGATCGAGATGCATTGATTGTTGCCTTAATAAAACCGTTTAAAGGAGATGATAAATATATTTAATTTAGATTATCATTGTAAATTGCAAAGAAATATATCGTCAATGTGGAGATATGAGCTATCATGAGCCTTTCATGGCAATAAAGTTACTTGAGAAGGATGAGAAGAAAAGTGACTTGTTGGATGAGCACCAGTGAGATACAGACTAAAAAGGCTAAAATAATTAATTGAGTGAAAGTACAAAAGAGAAATTGGAAGAGTGATGGCTAGGTAACTGTCATTCATTAGAGGACTCTCATATATATAAGATCACTACAAGAAAACTATCGATTTGGGATGCGGTGTTTGCAACGCATCTTTTTAGGTCACCGATTTGCGACGTAGTAGGTCGTAATTCACTGGTTTGACTTTTAGTGATGTGGTGCGTCACAAGGTTCTGACATAAACCAATAGGTCGCAATGCTTTGTAACATAATAACTCAAAACTAAGTTGTCTAAATTGGTGGGAAGCTTGGCGCCATTATTTACGATGCCATGCATCGCAAACAAAAAATTCTCGAAAGATATTCCCACGTAAAAAGATTTTCGCGGGTTTTGTTTGTGGCGCATTGCGCTAAATAATGGCCTGAATCAATTACTGTGAAAAATGATGACATAGAATTGTTGGGAAAATTTCCTCCAAATTTGGGACGCACTACGTTGCAAATATTGGATGGAAAACTTCCCGCCAAATATTTCGGAGGGAAACTTCCTCCCAATTTTTATGACGTAGTCCATCACAAAAAAATAGTATAAATAACTCTCTCTTTCCATTGTCATGAGCATGAACCAAAATCCGTTTACATAAAAAAAAACGAGAGAAACAAGCATGAGTGGATGCACATTCATTTGGTAGACGGTTATCTAAACGATCAATTTGTAGCAGGGGTGGATCAGTTTGTCAAGTTATGTATAGCCGTTCCTTATTTCGAACGGAATGGACAACAAATTTGGTGTCCTTGGAAAGAATGCATGAACAAAAAAATATTTTTGGCTATGATTGTAAATACGCACTTGTATAGTCGTGGTTTATTTGTAAATTATTCTCAATTGAAGAAATGTTTAATGCTGCACTACAAGAGTCGTTGTAAAATGAAGGAAGCAGTTCATCGTATTTAGTGACAAATCTACACGTGAGTGGTGAGAATGCTACAGAAGTACGTTATGGACTAATGGAGCACATGGTACATGATGGTGTAGGGTCCAGTATATTTGTTGAGCCGGAAACTTACATGCAGGAGGAAATGAATCCATAAGAAAAAAGAAGGTATGAGGTACTATAATCAGGGAGTACGCCACTGTACCCCGGTTGTGATGTCAGTCAACTCACTGCGGCAACAAAACTTCTGAATATAAAAGCTGAATATTACATCCTAGAGAAAGGGTTCAATTCAATTACTGAATGGTTTCATTGTTGTGCGCCAACACACAACACGTAACCCGAGAGCTTGCATGACATGAAAAAATTAGTCAGGGGTCTTGGATTCGCTGTGGAGAAAATAGATTATTGCCCAAACAGATGCATGATATATTGGGGGACATTGATGTGAGCCTTCATCATTGTAAAATTTTCTTCCATATGAGATACAAACAAGATAATATTCCCTCTAACATTTTCAGACTCAATGGAGCATCTCCCAGTTCATCTACCGTACGAAGTATATTTTAGAGGTCCAATTCAATATTGATGAATGTATCCGTTTGAAAGATACTTTTTGAATTCATTTTTCTATAGTTTTTATATGTCTTATATATATCACACTATTTTCAAGATTTTTATATGTTTTTATTTTGAAAGCAGATACTTGCATAGGCTGAAGAAGACGGTGGGAAATAAAGCTGGGGTTGAAAGATAAATTTGTAATCTATATCAAATTGACGAGACGACTACATTCTGTTCATACTTTTTCGATCAACATATTGATGTTTTGTACAGTAAGGAGAAACTTCGTCGAGCATCTGCCAGAAGGAGTCGATCCCTCTGACCTTTTGATATTTACAGTTGCGGGGAAGAGTAACAAAAAATCGATAAGAAAGCCCTTGAACGAGGAGGAGTACCATGTTGTCCAAAAATATTTTGTTATGTAATTATGAAGAAGTCAAGCCATACATTGAATAAGTTTTATTACTGGTTACACTAACAATTTTTTTTTTTTGAATTTCTTATAATTATGTACTAATGATACCATATTCTTACAATTAACAGCCTGTTCGTGCACTTGTTTGTCCGAGCATCTCACATATGTATCACGGCAGCAGAAGAGAGGGGAATATAATAGATAGAGAATTTTGCTCATGGTTCTACAATCACATGAGTTGTTGTAATTTGTTTGTTCCAATTAGTTTATTTCCACAGATTGATTATTTACCACTTCGTTGATTTATTGGTCGATTCGCCAGCCAGCTTTTGATTTATGACCCAACATGATATTGCTCGCTATGGGGCCGGGTATAATTGCCTGAACATACACAAAGTTATGTTGCCAATGGGTATAAATTTTAAATGACCGTGAATTCGGTGAATAGAGCAACGAACAACAATGGAGTATGCATAAAAGCTATTTTGGAGTAATTAACAAGATTATAGAACTTGACTTGAGTGGGGGATGTGGAACGTATTTTCGTGTTTAACCGCACCTAGTTTCGCAGGATTAGAATAGGTGGGCTTCGTGTTCTACCTAAACTAAAAATTGTAGAGGTTAACAAAACAAAACACGTGATACATTTGTCCTATCATCACAGGGGCAAAACGATAAACATAATTCACCTTTAATTATGAGCATGAAGGTTATATCACAGATATAAATAAAACATAAACTAAATGGACATAACTCATCTATAGTGAGGGGAGTTTAGTTATGAATCTATAGTGGAATTATTCATAGTTAGATAATAATTAATTAACAGATTATGAGTTAATCATTTAATTGACTTATTATTAAGCCCATGATCTATAGGTCCATAAGGTTCTTATGCTAGACCAAATATCGTAGTCGCGAAATCACTTGAAGAAATGAATATAATTTAAGTAAGATAAGTTACTTAAATAGACAATATTAATTGTTTAAATATTGGGTATATTTAAATGGTAATTAATAATTTGAAATTAATTTATAATTATTAATTATTTAAATAATTATTTTATTTGAACAAAAATTAATTAATTAATAATAAAATGTTGTTAATTAGAATTAATAATTAATTAAATAATGAATTTATTTAATGGAAATTAATAATTAACATATTATTTTTAATTGTTTAAATAATGAAAATTATTTAAATTAATAATTAAATATGTAACGACCCGATTTTCGATAAATTTTATAATTTCAAAGTCATAGCGGAAGACTTGGTTTTTTTTTTTTTTAAAAGGGCATAGGTTCGTTTAAAAATCGGATTATCCAAAACATTTTTACATTTACCCAATTTCAGAGAAAACAATAAATATGGAATGCGCATTCCAGATTATGATTTAACTTCCAAAAGTGCTTAAAACCAGAAGACATTTACAATTTTTTAAACAAATGCCCTTTCGAGCTCAAAATGTAAAGTATGAAAGATGATAAAATATGTACAAGCATTTCCAAGAATGCTAAACCAAAAGTGTTCATGTTCCTGTTCATCCATCATCTCGATATGTCACACGACGCCACCTCCTCTACCACGTCCCTTGCGACGAGTCTTACCTGAAAAATTGTAAGTGTAGCAACATTAGCATAAAAATGTTAGTGTGAGTAAAATGAAAGCAAGTAATCCTATGAACCAAATTCCATACCAGAAATTGTGTCCAAAGGCCTAAATTGCACTTTACTACCCATTCCACACTTTCAATTTCCACACAATCATACAATAGTAATATACTTCCCATAATAGACTTTCAATCCCGTATGAAAATGAAATAGAGACTTGAAGTAAAAGTAATAACTATAACTAAATCTTACTACACCATTCTAATGAATATATGTAATTGTAATACTAACTTTCTTTGTTACCAAACAAGTTTCATCGTAACGTGTTATCGTATGGATCAACGTCAACATACTACCACGTACGGTCTTACCATAACGCAAGTCATCGTAACGGGTTACCGTATGGATCAACATCAACATACTACCCTGTAAGGTCTTACCATACCACAAGTCATCGTAACGAGTTACCGTATGGATCAACATCAACATACTACCTCGTACGGTCTTACCATATCACAAGTTGTAACGTCCCGTTATTTTGAGGTAGAATTAATTTTTTATCTATTATTATTTTTTTATTTATTTAATTTAAGTTTAATTAGTTTAATTCTTGTAATTTAGAATTTAGAAGTTTTAATCTTTATTTGGTAATTTTATATTTAAAGTAACTATTTGAACTAGGTGCATTAATTATTATTAAAAGGCCAATTAATAATAATTAATTACCTTCTAGCCTAGATTAATTGTGTTGATTAAATTTAAGAGGTGGGTTATGTTTTAAGAGCATGGGTATTTTTTAAAAGAAAAAGAAAAGGAAAAGGGTCTTTTTGCAAATTGAAAAGTGCATCTTCAAGTTTAGGTGTCTTCTTCCTCATCTTTCATTTGGAGCAAAAGAGGAAAAATTAAAAAACACTCTCTCTCAAACCTTATCTTGCTATAAACCTCCCAAGGCCCGGGATTTTCTCATCCCTTCTCCGATTCGGGTGTTTTTGGGTGCGTTGGATAGATCGGCCCCCGATCTATCTTTTGAACTAACCTTGGAATCATTCCTCCAAGTTCCAAGAGGCCTAAGGGTAAGATTACTCATTTTTTCTATTGGGTTTTTATTTCCTCTTTTAGCTTTTTGTAAGTTTGAGTTGAAATCTTCAATTCCATTCTATGGCACTTGAAGATTTCAAATCAAAGGGTTGTTTAAACTTGCTCTTGGGTAATTTTGTCTTAAACATAAAAAATATTCACACAAACCCAAAGCCTTGAATGTTGATTTGGCCAAAATTCTTTTTTTTTCCTTTCGTGGAGTGTAGTTAAATTTTAAAGTATTTTGGTCATAACTTCTTTGTCCGAACTTCGTTTTGAACCTGTGAGGTATCAAACTTTTTGTTTTTCCGAGATCTATCTTTTGCATCTAATTTCATAGCCATCTAAGTTCTGTGGAAAAAGTTATCATCAAAATACCTCTCGGCCTGTTAGGGAAAAACCGGGCTTTTTCTTCGTTCGTTTCGTTTTACACGTCGTTTGTTGTTTGTTTGGTAATTAATGAAATTAAGATATATTTAATTGTAGGTGATTCTTGATTGCTCGCTCGATTTCTCGCTCGATTGTTTGATTGGGATTTTGATTTCAAGTTAATTGCCAAAGGTGAGGATAAATAGAATTTTATAGTAAATTTAGAAATCGAATACTTGAACGATTTGTATGTTTCGGGAGATAAGTTTAATTGGAATTAAGTTATTTGAGCATGCTAATTTTATGGATTAATAGGAATCGGGAGTATAGAATGGATATTGGGAATTATGGATTTTGCTTATTCTTGGAAGTTAAAGTATGGGATTACTGGGTTCGAGCATGTTTAATTCGAAGTATGATTTATATTACGTTCTTGGATGATTTTATTTTCATTATCGAGATACTATGCTTACTTGGAACTTTTTACTGAGACTGGGCCTTCCCAGCAATGGTTATCTCATGTTCTTGGAGGTTATTTACGATATCGAGGTTATCTGATTACTTTGGGCTTTTACTGAGACTGGGCTTTCCTAGCAATGGTTATCTATTGTTCTTGGAGATTTATTTACGATATCAAGATTATATGATTACTTTGGACTTTTACTGAGACTAGGCCTTCCAGCATTTGGTCTTTAGTACATAAGTTATTCAATGATTTCGGGATTCTTATGTGATCCGTAAAATATGGGCTTATGACCCTACACGTTCTCATGGTCTTAATTATTATTTCTCTGAGGAGATGTTCTGAAATTGGTTTTCTGTTTAATATTTATTTTCTCACATTTATGATTCTTTACTATCACACTTGTTTGCTTGGTGATGAATAATGAGATAATGCATAGACTACGTGTGCTTGCATTTTCTAGTATTATTCATGGTTCGGTACATGTATCATGAGGAATGCATTGACTATGTGAGCTACATTAACGGAGGAGATGAATAATGAGATAATATTTAGTTGTATGAGCTAGTATTATCTGGTATTATTCATAATTGCTATGATACATATACAGTCTAGATTGCTTAGACTACGTGAGCTTTGCATGTCATTAGTGAGATAACGGGATCGTGCATTGACTACGTGTGCTTGCACCCTCTGACGTTATTCACCCAGGAGGTTCTGTTCTATAATGCCTAGACTACGTGAGCTAGCATTTGATCTGTTCTCTAATGCATCGACTACGTGAGCGAGCATTGGTTCTTGATAAGAAAGTAAAGGCTTCGTGAGCTTTACTTGATATTGGAGTGAGATAATTGGATCGTGCATAGACTACGTGAGCTTGCACCATCTGACATTATTCACATGTTCTATGTTCTATGATCTACGTTCTATGTTCTATGTTCTAAACCTTATGTTCTTGGTTATATGATCTTGTTCTTATTATTAGTTAAGACTTTGGGAGCATAACTCGTTCTAGATATTATCCTGAAAGTGTTATCCTATGATTACATACCCTTATTATGTAGAGTTGGGAGCTTGACTATTTTTTATGATCTTTAACTGTGTTTCTTACCCTTTTATCATCAGAAGGATTGCATAACCTTGCTTTCGGAAGTATGACTGGGCAGTTAAGAGATAGTAGGATTCGTTGGACATAAATCCGGATTGGATTTGGGATATAAAGTTACTTTCTATTCAATTTATCTTCACTGGGTTTCCCGCTCATTATATTACACTTTAAGGTACGAGATGTGGTCGTGGTCGTGGAGCTGGTGTGGCATGATTCTGGACCGATGACGATGATGGATGAACCTTGTTGTGTAGTCCATAGACTACTCGTGTCATGACACTTTCTTTTATCCGTTTTGTTTCTTATGGATTGTTGAGCTCTTTTGAGCATTTCTACTTATGTTTATTTGGTTCTATGGATTTCTAGAACTATGAACTTGTTTTGGGTTTGAAACTTATAAAAAGGGAAGCGCTTCCCATATTTGAATGTTTAAGGATTTGGATTTCATTTTTGAAATGAAAGGATGTTTTAACGATTTACAGGTTTTCCATTATTATTTCAAGTCTTTCGCTTGCGCTATCTTTTAATTCTATTTATTAAAGTCGGGTCGTTACACAAGTCATCGTAACGGGTTACCGCATGGACCAACATCAACATACTACCTTGTACGGTCTTACCACATCACAAGTCATCGTAACGGGTTACCATATGGATCAACATCAACATACTACCCCGTACGGTCTTACCATACCCCAAGTTATCGTAACGGGTTACCGTATGGATTAACATCAACATACTACCCCGTACGGTCTTACCATATCACAAGTCATCAAGTTCCCTAGCAAGTTAGATTACTTAAATGAGATTCTACTATAGTACTAAAGAACATAAACTACTTGAATTACACGAGTTATCACTCAAATGTAACTTCTAAGCCACTTTGACTCCCAAACCACCCAAAGTACCTTAAACTTCCACTTTCAACAAAAATCTCCAACTTCATCTAAAACCCTTCAATTCATCTTACCAAAATTCCAAACCACTTAAATCTTACCTTTTTCACCCAAATTCACTAGAACTCCAATGTCACTCCATTCACTTCCGAGTCTAAAGTCACCAACCAAGTATTAACTTGTAGAAGTTAGTTTCCCTCTTAACCTCGATAAACAATATCGTAACGAGACTTAATTCATAAAATTACTAACTTCCATTTTAAACTCACCTTGGATTTGTAGTCAATCTTCCCAATATGATGAGATCAAATCCACGCGATCAATCACAATCCTACAAATCAATTACACCTAACAATCATCAAATGACATCTAAACGTATAAAACGACGCAAAACACGGAGAATAACCCTAGGCAAGATCTCGTCCCTACAAGGATAAAAGGGCTCGGGTTCGGTTTTCCGGCTTTTATACAATTTAGAGGCGTTTCGGGTTGGTTTCGGATACTTTGGAAGTTCGCTATATCAATGGGTAACAGTATTTTAGGGTTTTACACAATAATCCATTTCCAAAAAAATTAAGTAAAATGAAAAATAATAACAAACTAAACACCCTAGCCAAGGCCAAGTGAGAGAAAATCACACGAAACGGGTTTTCGACTCAAACTCGATTTTAGGGTTTAGGGAAAGTTTCTAAAGTTGCCCAAACGACTTTCTTGATTGAAATCTTCAAGCTTCGGTGGGTAAATTTGAAGATTTCAATCTCAACCTCCATTAAAACACTATTCATAGCTAAATTTAGAAACTTTGTCTTACCTTGAGGCTTGTAGAAAACTGATGACAACCTCGATTGTTAGGTTGGAAACAATCCTTGGACCGAGGGCTTTTCAACGCAAGTTAAATTACGTCGATCCACCGAGTATTAAAGAAAAGCCAAAAGAGAGAGAGGGAGAGAGGTGACTCTCGACCCTAGCAAGGAAATGAGAAGAGAAGTGAAATGAAAATATTGACGAAAGTTGACTTATTTAAGAAGATGGAGATGAATAGTGATTTGAGATATTTTAAGAAATTAGAAAATGATGATTACGTCCCTTTTTAATTGATTTAGTTTATAAAACGAAACCTGAAGATCTTAAATTAATCTAAAGGTGATTAATAATTATTAATTGGCCTGTTAATAATTATTAATACAACCGAAACTAATTTAAAGTGATAAAAGGGTTAAAAAGGTTTTTGAACGAAATTAACTACTAAATTCAAAATTACTATGTTTAAACTAACCTTATATACTTTAATTAAAATTAAAAAAAAAATTACCTCCAAAAGTAACGGGACGTTACAAAATATCATTTGATAATATTTAATCGAGAGAAATATTAATATTATTAATTGCTTAAATAAATCATTTTATTTAAATGGTAATTAATAAATGAATTAATTAAGTTGGACTTATTAATTTAAGAGAAAGTTTCTAGCCCAATTGGATTAATGAACCCAATTAAAATTGGTCCAAAATAATTAATTAAATAAATTAGATTTATTTATTAATTATTATTAATAAATTCAGCCAACCCACAACGTCTCTTAATTTCTATTTACATATATGTACTACTGTAGAATACGCGACCACAAGTGATACGGGTCATTCTATGCGCTTGAAAATATGTATCATAGCGGGGCATAAGGCCACCCATGATACGTGCCATAGTTGCAGCTTTACAAATTCAATATGCATTAATTATTAAGTTCAACCCAACTTGTAACACCTAAAGGCTATAACTAAACCACCTATTAAAATATCATATATAAATAATACATGAACGGGAATCACAAGTCTTAACGATCACATAATAACATTTAAAATTAATAAAACATCTCCCAAAAATACATTAATAAATTACATAATAAATAAACAAGCACAAGGAATCAAATTTAAACTTCTATGTTGGAATTAACCTACCTTAATTGTAAATCAAACTAGCGAACGACCTCGAAATAATTTTAAAAATACTCCTAATAATGCACAAAACCTGTATTAATATTAATTTAAAGTCAATTTAACGAGAACAAAGCTAACGGGATGGGAACTGGCTCAAATTGAGTGAAAAAGACTCCTGAACTAGTCTGAACCATCTGAATAAACCCAATTGAGCAAGCCTAGTTCGTCCAGTTGGACCAAATCTTCCCCAATTCTACAACGCTGAAGTAAACAAAAAATAATAATGCTGGCACGCATGGTTCACCTCTAGAGACGGCGACGGTGATGTTCCAGGCGTGGTTAAGGGCTCATAATGATGGAGAAAATAACAAGAATGAACAAAAATAGTTGGAGATCAAAATGCGATGAACAAAATGGCTTGAAACTTGATAAAATGGTGGCCAAAGACTCTAAAAACCAGCGAAGGAAAATCAGAAATCTGGTGAGCTTCTAAATTCGAAAAAGGCAAGAAAACATCAATTTCGCAAGTAATTAACTCGAAACAACATTAAATAAGAAGAACAATCAAATTGATCAAAAGGAAATGAATTAACTTAATAAGAATCTATGAAAACGGCAAAGAACACGACTATTGTATGGAAAATGAGAAGGATCATAATTGGGTTCATTAACAGATGAAATTGAACGAAAAAGAATCATTAGCAAAGCTACAAATTGATGGAATTGAAAGAAACAACTATAAGCGTGATTTACCAAAGAGAAACGAAAGAAAACAAACAATAAATAGACGAAACTCCGGCGAGAACACAAGGACAGTGCCCTTTAACTTGAAGAAGGATAGATTAAGAAAGTTTGACCTAGAAGTTTGTGATTTTAAATGTATCTGATTAGTCAACAACAGACCAAAATACCCTTGAATGAAACAATAGCAAGAAAAGGTAAGAATGGTATTAAGGTTGTAATTTTTTACTCGGAACTCGGATTAGGGAATGGTAAATTGCGTTGAACACGTATCGACATGGAGATTAATAATTTCTTGGAATAAAATCATTAAGATGAAAATTGAAGAAAAGGCTAAAATGCCGTTACCAAAATATTGGGTTGTTACATGTTTTATTGCAGGTCTACCTAAGCTTTTTGTTAAAAGACTTGGGATTTATTTCTTCAAAGAAGTATACCATGAAAAACATTAACCTATGGTGAACTCATCAATTTATTATCACTGAAGGCATGAAGCTGTGCAACAAAGTCAAAATTCAAAATAAGATCTCTTATTTATAAGGATTAGATAAAATAGAATTAGGCGTTTTTTTGCAAACATTATGGTTACATGAAGATTGAAGCTCCTTCTCAAGCCAAGAAAAGATAAGCCAAATTCTCAAAGAAAGGATATTCAAAAGGAATTTTCAGAAGAAATTGTAACTATCGCAGTTATAATCCAAAGTTCCAGAAGGTTCGATTCGAAGAAAAGAAGAGAACCAATCCTACTCAAAGTTATCACAAAAGGAAGTCCAATCCTTCTACTTCTAACGATAAGAAAGATATTCAATGTTACAAGTTCAGATCATATGGTCATTATGCCTCTACTTGTAAAATGAAAGCTAAAGTCAATCAACTTGAAATAGATGAAACATTCAAGCATGAATAACTCAATATGTTCAAGACAGATTCATAATTCTCTGATAGTAGTGGAGAAGATGATCAGATCCTAGCCACATGGACGATCAGTATGATTTTGATTCAAGTAGTAGTTCTAATTGTTGCGGTAAAGTTTTGGGCCACTTCGATAAAGACTATTACATTAACATCCTTACTACTGATCAAGAGCTTCTGTTCGAATCAATATCAAAGATTAATGATGACGGACTTAAAGTCACTAATCCTTAATCGTCTAAAAAATTCTATCAATTCTAGCACATCAAAGAAGGCTGAAGAATTCACTCCCTTCTCCATGAAATATGTGTACGAGAAATTAGAAACTCCAAGAGAAGTAATAGTCACAGATATTCAGAAAGAAATCAACGACTTGAAGAAAGAAGTGTCTCAACTTCTTACGAGACACTAGCAAAGATGTCACTCATATCTATTATGAGTTATCATTTCTCAAATCTTCAAAAGAGAAGAACAAAGAAAGATCTTGGACTCATCGAAGAACAAGTTGTTGAATATTCAGGTATTCAAAGGATGAACCTTCAACTAAAGAAGAAGAAGAAGAGTTTATCAATAAAATTACTCAAATTTGACTTTAGAAGTTGTATTCGAAGTCACCCTCAAGATAAAACATCACAAAATTATTGTTATTGATCTCATTGATTCTAGAGCGGATAAGAACTGCATTCTTGAAGGAATAATTCCATCAAAGTACTTCGAGAAGACTACAGAAAATCTCCGAAGTGCCAATGGACAATTTCTAAATATCAAGAATAAATTGTCAAAAGTTCATATCTGCAATCAGGGAGTTTGTTTCCAAAGCACCTTCCTACTAGTGAAAAACCTGAATCAACCTGTGATTCTAAGTACTCCATTCATTACTCAACTATTCCCAATCAGTGTCAATGAAGAGGGAATTGTCTCTTCTATAGCAGGAAGAAAAATCATGTTCAAATTCATGAAGCCTCCAATGAGTCATGAAGTCAACGCTATTCAAAGAAAGAAAGGCAGATAACCTTTCTCAAAGATTAAATAAGTTTCAAACTGATTGAGAAAAATCTCAAAAGCCCAACCCTACAGAAAAGGATAAAAGATTTTCAGTCCAAGATTGAAAAATAAGTTTTTTTCAAACAACCCAACCTCATTTTGGGCTAAAAAGCAACATGTCATTGGGCTTCCTAGCATCAAGAACTTCAGTGAGGCCCAAAATCCTTCAAAGGCTATACCCATTCAAATTAACATCGATCTCTAATCCCATTACAAAAAAGAGATCGATGATCTACGAAGGAGGAAGCTAATAAGGCCCAGCAAAAGGCTATAGTCCTGTGCAGCTTTCTATGTCAATAATGCTGCCAACAAGAATGAGGTGTTCCAAGGTTAGTAATTAATTACAAACCTTTAAACTTTGTTTTAGAATGGATTAGGTATCCAATCCCAAACAAAACAGACTTACTCAAGCGCGTTTCAAATGCCAAATTGTTCTTGAAGTTCTACATGAAATCAGGATTTTGGCAAATTCAAATAACTGAAAAGACAAATACAAAACAGCTTTCAATTTCCTTTATAGACAATATGAATGGGCTAAAATATGCTCCATCCGAATTTCAAAAAATAATGAATGATATCCTTAATTCATGTCAAGAGTTTTCAATTGTCTATATTGATGATGTCTTAATTTTCTCATCAACTATAAATCTACAGCTCAAACATCTTCTAAAATTCATTGAGATTATTAAACTTAACGGTTTAGTAATTTCTCTATCGAAAAAAATTATTTCAATCAAACATTCGTTTTCTTGGTTGTGAAATCCATTTGGGATTAATCAAACCAATTTCAAAGGTTTATTGAGTTCAATTCTAAATTTACTGATAGGATCTTAGATAAAACTCAACTTCAAAGATTTCTAGGGTGCCTCAATTATGTGTCTGATTTCATCAAAGACATTAGGCCCATCTGTAAACCACTTTTTTAAAGGTTGAAAAAACAGCCAGCACCATGGACGGATGAGCACACTCAATCCGTCAAGTCATTCAAAATTTTTGTAAAAAAGATTCTCTTCCTCAATCTCATCGATAAAAAAAAAGAAGGGGTGTTTATAGAGACAGACACATCGACACCGGATATGGAGAAATCCTCAAACAAGGTAGAGATAACAAATATTTTGCAAAGCGATTCCACTCGGCATATGGAATAGTGCTTAGTCAAACTACTCTACATTGAATAAAAAAATTCTAGCAATTATTCTTTGTGTCCATAAATTTCAAGGAGATTTAATTAACAAATCTTTTAAAATCAAAATGGATTCAAATGCATCCACTTTCCTTTTACAAAAGGATGTGAAGAATCAGTTTAAAAAAAGATCGTTGTTAGGTGGCAAGCAATTTTATCCTGTTTTGTTTAAAAATTTTGCCTATAAAAGGCACTCAAAATCTCCTGGCTATTTATCTCTCGAGAACATCTCTCTATTGAAAAATCTCTCATGGGAGTAACTTTCAAAAACTCTCTTTGTAAATTTTTTTTAGAAGAAAAACTTTTCAATGGTTGGAAGAAATAAAAAATCCTCCAATTCAAAAGGCTTCTTCCTCTTCTAAAGGAAAAGCTCCAGTTCTTCAATTACCCTTTCATATGAGAGTGGATCAATACGCCATCAATGACGATGAGGCCAAAGGTATTCAAACCAATGAGTTTTTTACTCCACCGAGGTCTTTAGCCTCATTATTATCTTCAAAGAACGGTTCTTCAAACCCTAAGACCTTTTCTCAAGCGGTAACTCTATTACAAATATTCATTCTGAAGCCTTCAAAGGTTACTTTCAAAAGCCTCACTTAATCTTTGACTATTATCTCGAACGTGAGTTCGAAATTGATTCAATTCAAGGTAGCACCTCTTCTGTTTACCCTAAAAAATTCAAGTTCCTTTATGAGTCTCTCAAAACCAGGAAGTTCTATGAGCTAATCTTGATTGATTCCAAATCAGATGCGATTACTCATATCCCAAATAAGCGTGATCCCTCAAGGATTGCTTATTCAAAACTAAAAATTTTTAGGGTCATAACTCCAACCAACTGGAATCAGGAGTTATACACTGAGAAACATTTGTCAATCAAATGCAACCCATCCTCTTTCAATTAACGAGCTTATATTCAAGCTGGGACCAAGGTTTTATGGTTTAATGACTACGACCATTCTTGGTTTATTGAATTTTGTGGCAATGCCCATAAAGTTCAATTACCACTCTAGTTCATTACCTGATAGAAAAATTATGGCCTCCAAGAAGATATTACTATCGTTATTCTTCAAGAATCTTTTCATTTATTTTTAAATTACATTTCAAAAGTTCATTTCCATCATCCCTCAGATTTTCCACACAGTTTCAAATTTTGTGGATTCTATATTGGAATAATAATGTTGTGCGACCCGGCTTATTCTAGAAGCTCAGGGCGCGAGTACGCATACAGAAGCGAAGAACATAAAGTTTAAAACAATTGATTTAGCAAATCCTTAAAAATTTCGGCATGTAGTATTCGTAAATTCCAAAACTCACATACAAAATAAAACCTGTTTATCAGAAACATCGGCTCATCTGCTGGTTCACAGTATCACATAAATTTCAAACCAACATAAAGTTTGGTGCACCAAGTTAAAACTATTATACAAACATAATGTACAAACTTTAACTTTAAATTATGACCCTAAATTAAAGGACGAAATAACCCAAAAGAAGACAACCTCTCCCAGAAAACACGGCTCGCGTGACCAGAGTCATAATCCCAAAAGATTCATCTCGATGCATCAACGAGCACCACCTGTTGCGCCTCATCCCTGTCCTCGTCCGGAACCTGAAAGGTGATTTAGAACACCTCTGAGCATGGCAATCAGTGAAAACAAAAGAATATGAACGGTGATGCGAAAATGTTCACAAAATAATGCACAAGTACAATGACATGTTTAGGTACGTAATTAAACGAGCATTACAAAGTAGATAGATAATATGGTCAAAACGTAAGCCTTTGAAACGTGCAATATCGGCTAGCCAATACAAATTTCATACATCACATTTACAATTTACTCTTAGTCCACAAACCTTTCCATCTCTAAACTCGGCATCTCACTATGCTCTATACACATCAATTCATTAATCAGTACAGAGCCATAGCCTTTAAAGTATTACACTCCCTAACTTCATATCAAGCCTCGGAGAACTATTACCATATTCCATTCACTTTTCGAGTCTCTTTCATTCTCCACTATGCATCCACTTCTCATTATACACAATCAAAGCAAAAGAGATAGCAAAACATGGATGTATAAATGTTGCATATATATGCTCGACACATAACATGAATGCTTATGCAAGTAATCAACTTTCAAGTTTAAGATTTTACCAAACAACAATGCATAAGCCATCCCCACTTTTTCCTTTTCCTCTCAACCATCTTTTTTGGTTCCTTACTTACAACCCGCATCTCACTACGCGTAAATCATGATTTGCCACATATCTCACTTGAGTCACAACTCATTTAACATCATCTGAGCCGAAGCTCATTTCACAACCTCAGGTTATCTCAATAACCACTAGCATCCGGGTCATTCATCACATAGCACTCCGGAGCTCCACAACATCACTGCCACGGTAACCACGTGTAACGTCCAACACCTACCCACTGTTACACGGGTTAATCACATCCCTGCCACGATAACCACGTGTAACATCCAACACCCACACACCGTTACACAGGGTACGACCCCATGGCCACTTACCAATCATATGATATGCGTGAATGAAATGTTATGAAATGAAATGGAAGTAGCATGCTTCCTTTCAAAAAAACATATAACAAAATATCGGTTTAATGAGGTATAAATAAGACAATTCCTTTAAACAATATGTGACTTAATCAATACACGCATTATGCTCAAAATTCACATTTCACACATTTCTCTATTATCTTGTTCGTAACTATTTATCGAGCATAAACCGAAAATATGACAAGTACGCATAATTATAGCCCCAAATCAGTATATGACTCGTTCATGGACTATGAACACAATTATAAAGCAAGTAGGCATGCTTAAATGAATAACTAGTCAAAGCATAAACCAGTTTTGAGTTAACTAGCATTTCGGCCCCTTTTAACCAATACCTGGGGTCAATATCCATTCCCATACTTCTCTTACACCCTTAACCGTACCAACCAAACCACAAGTCACTACCACCTACAACCAAACTTCCCCATTTAAGATAACTAGGAAAAAGCTCGTGAATACACGCCATTCACCCTTCCGATTCTTTGTGTTCTCACCTTCGAAGTTGGCCCCATGAATCACCGCTTGTTCTTGGCCTACAACAAGGTAATCCACCTTAAAATATAAGTTAACATTATCATTACAATCAGTTTGTAATACTACACTAAAACCCCACACCCGTTAAGAGAAAAAATCTAAAAAAAACTAGCCAAAAATGGTATAATTTTGGCTCAACAAGGGTGTTTATTAAAGTTTCAATATCTTACCTCTCCAAGAAGATTATGATTCGATCATCACACACATAATGCTTAAAATTCACATAAACACATAGTTCACATCACACCTTGTGGTTTGGTTGGCAAGGTTAAGGGTGTAAGAGAAGTATGGGAATGGATATTGACCCCGGTATTGGTTAAAAGAGGCAGAAATGCTAGTTAACTCAAAATCGGTTTATGCTTTGACTAGTTGTTCATTTAAGCATGCCTAATTGCTTTATAATTGTGTTCATAGTTCATGAACGAGTCATATACTAATTTGGGGCTATAATTATGTGTACTTGTCATATTTTCGGTTTATGCTCGATGGATAGTTACGAACGAGATAATAGAGAAATGTGTGAAATGTGAATTTTAAGTATAATGCATGTATTTATTAAGTCACATATTGTTTGAAGGAATTGTCCTATTTATACTCGTTAAACCGATACTTTGTTATATGTTGTTGTTGAAAGGAAGCATGCTAATTCCATTTCATTTCATAACATTTCATTGATGCATATCATGTGATCGGTAAGTGGCCATAGGATCCTAACCCGTGTAACGGTGTGTGGGTGTTGGACGTTACACGTGGTTACCGTGGCGGTAATGTTGTGGAGCTCTGGAGTGCTATGTGATGAATGGCCCGGATGCTAGTGGTTATTGAGATAACCTGAGGTTGTGAAATGAGCTTCGGCTTGAATGATGTAAAATGAGTTGCGGCTCGAGTGAGATATGTGGCAAATCATGACTTACGCGTAGTGAGACGCGGGTTGTAAGTAAGGAACCAAAAAGATGGTTGAAAGGAAAATCAAAAAGTGGAGATGGCTTATGCATTGTTGTTTGGAGAAATCTTAAACTTGAAAGTTGATTACTTGCATAAGTATTCATGTTATGTGTTGAGCATATTTACGCAACATTTATACATCCATGTTTTGCTATCTCTTTTGCTTTGATTGTGTGTAATGAAAAGTGGATGCGTAGTGGAGAATAAAAGAGACTCGGAAAGTGAATGGAATATGGTAATAGTTCTCCGAGGCTTGATGTCAAGCTAGGGAGTGTAATACTTTAAAGGGTATGGCTTGGTACTTATTAATGAATGTATGTCTATAGAGCGTAGTGAGATGTCGAATTTAGAAATGGAATGGTTTGTGGACTAAGAGGAAATGGTAAATGTCATATATGAAATTTGTACTGGCTAGCCGATATTGCACATTTGAAAGGCTTACATTTTGACCATATTGTCTATCTACTTTGTATTGCTAATTTATTTACGTACCTAAACATATCATTGTACTTGTGCATTATGTTGTGAACATTTCCGCATCACCATTCATATTCTTTTGTTTTCACTGAGTGTCATGCTCAGAGGTGCTCTAAATCACCTTTTAGGTTCCAGAAGGACGAGGACGAGGCGTGGCAGGTGGTGCTCGTTGATGTATCGAGATGAAGCTTTTGGGATTAGGTCTCCGGTCACGCGAGCCGCGTTGTCTGGGAGAGTGGTTGTCTTCTTTTGGGTTATGTCGTTCTTTGTTTTAGGGTCGGAATTTAAAGTTAAAGTTTGTACATTATGCTTGTATTATAGTTTTAACTTGGTGCACCAAACTTTATTTTGGTTTAAAATTTATGTGATACTGTGAACCGGCCGACGAGCTGATGTTTCTGATAAACAGGTTTTATTTTGTATTTGAGTTTTGGGATTTACGAATACTACATGCCGAAATTTTTAAGGATTTGCTAAATCAATTGTTTTAAACTTTATGTTCTTCTCTTCTGAATGCATACTCGCGTCCTGAGCTTCTAGAATAAGCTGGGTCATCACAAATGTTCAAACACTTGACGAGATCAAAATTTTGGTCAAGATAATCGAGATCAAATGGTGGGAAAAATATTCCTACAAACATGTAGACTTGGCAGTTATCAAGCAATGGTTCTTCAAGAATGTTCATCAAAAAGATCTTTCACTGGTTTATCAACAAGAGATCTCGAAAGAAAAATCAGCTTTAATGGCACAGCTAACCTAAACAACCACCAAAGCAGATATCAATCGGATTCTTGCAGAAGCAACAAGCTTATCATCTACAAAGACATCTTCAGTCATCCTCCATCTCCATCAAAGATAATGATGACATTTACGACCTCAATGATCCATTCCTTGATTCATAGCCACAATAACCCCTTCCCGAAATTTAATTTAAAAAAAAGTATTCAAAGTTGAATCAAATATTCATATAATTAGCATGAAATTAGGACTAAATAACTCTATTTTATAGAGTTATCGATCGTCAAACCTAATGTTCCATGACCTTGAGGCTTGCTTAAGTCCATAAATGGACCTTTGCAACTTGCAAACCTTTTGTTTTTGTTCTGGAGCAACGAATCCCTCTGGTTGCATCATATAGATGCTTTCGTCGAGATTGTCGTTAAGGAAGGCAATCTTGACATCCATTTTCAAAATCTCATATGACAATAGCTAATATGGTGCATACATATTTAACCATTGCAACTAGGGAAAAAGTTTCCTCATAGTCAATATCATCCCTTTGAGTATATCCTTTTACTACTAATCTAGCCTTGAAAGTCTCAAATTTTTCATATGCGTGTTTTTCTCTCTTAAAGATCCATTAATATCAAATCGGTTTTTCACCATTTGGAAGATCTATGAGAGTCCATAGAGAGTTGAAATACATCGATTCCATCTTGAGATCCATGACTTTGAGCAATTTTTCTTTATCAATATCTTGCACTTTTAAAAGTTAATGGGTCTTTCAGATTTTCATCAGATATGGAAATATAGATTTATGCAAATCCTATAAAGCATTATGGGTTTCTAATAACCCTCCCACTTCTCTGAGGTTCTGATAAAGATTGCACCAGGAATTCAAGTGTTTTATCAACAACTCTTATCGATTAATGAATTGTATTGTTGTCACTTATTTTATTTAACACCATTGCACTTCTGGGTTTTGTGTCTTTGATAAAATCCTCTTCGAAAAAAATTACATTTGTCAATACAAATACTTTGTTTTCTACGGGACAATAAAAGTACCCACCCTTTGTTTGTTTTGGGTAATCTACGAAAAGGAATACTTTACTTTGGGGTTCTAGCTTCTTTGAGTTCGCCATCAACACATGAGCTGGCAATATCCTAAAGTGTTGTAAACTTTCTTTACGTTCATTCCATAACTCCTTTTGGATGGAACCATATTGAGTATGTATAATGCAGTCATAACTATATATCCCCAAAATGAGGGTGACAATGTTGCAAAACTCATCATTAATCTAGTCATGTCTAATAACGTTTGATTTCTTCTTTATCTACTTCGTTTTGCTCAAGCATTTCGGGTGCTGAAAGTTGGGATACTGTCTCATGTTCTATCAAATAATCGCTGAAATCTTAAGTCCAAATATTTTCCACCATGATCTGATCGACGTGTTTTGATAGTTTTACCTAATTTGTATTCCATTCAGTTTTATACTCTTTGAACTTATCAAGGGCTTCTGATTTGTGGATCCTTAGATAAATGTATCCATAGGGTGAATAATCATTTGTGAAAGAGATTTAATATTAAAATCCAGCACGAGCTTTTGTATTAAATGGTCCACAAAGGTCCATATGCACAAGTTCGAGTGGTTCTGAGGCTCTATTTCATTTTCCAAAAAAAGGTCTTTTGGTTATTTTGCCTTCCAATCAAGGTTCACAGACTGGCATGGTTTCGATTTCTAACTTACTTAGGGAACCAACTTTCACGAGTCTTTCAAGCCTATCCAAACCAATATGACCTAGCGTTAGATGACATAAATATGCTTCATCTTTTGAAATCATTTGTCTTTTTGTTCTTATTTTAGCAGTCTTGAACATTTCAATTTTATGCGTTGTTGTTCCTATTGACAGACTCAATATGAACAAATTTTTCTTATTGACTACTGAGGTTATATACAAATCTCCTTTGTATATCTTGATCTCACCAATCCCTGAGTCAATCGAATACCCATTTCTTATGCAATGTGATACTGAAACTAGATTTCTAGTAAATCTAGAAGCCAATTAAACGTTTTATAACTGTATATACTAAGAATTGAATGACAAACAAATGTTTGCACGTGAAACTACTGTAAGAAACTATCTTGTTCCTACTCGCATTGTATATGTACCATGTTCTATCTTAGTCCAAGAATCAGACATAAGAGTGGATGAACAAATATGGTTTGTGGCACCAGGATCAAATACCCATTCAGATAAATTATCTTTCATTAACCATGATTCAGATACAAGTAAATCAGAATTACTTTCTAAGTCGTTCATATATTTATTGGTCATGTTTATGCGATTAATTACAACTCATTGCAAATTATGATCAATATCAGGTAGACTAGTATCTTGATTTAATGTTGTTTGACAAGTTATTCCATTTGACAAATTTATCAATTTTATTTGTTGAAATTTTAGAGGAGGACATTATTGTTGTAGTGAATAAAATTAAGTGAACTTATTAGCAATTATATATTCAAACAATGTGTTCAACATAAAATTAAACATGATGCATGAATTCTAAAATATTCAATAAACAGAAATACCCTACCCCCTTTATATGCCATGATAATTTACCCTTCCCAGGTTGAGTGCAGTCGATTGATAAGTCAGTCACCCAATAACTTAATCTTTTGGGTCTATCAGTAATTTAACATGGTATCAGAGCCGAAGATCTTGAATTCAAATCTTAGTTGTGGCATTTGCTCCCATTTCATATTAATTTGTTCAAATGTGGGCCTTCGTTAGTAACCAAGCCGCCATATTAAGGGAAATGTTAGAAATACCTTATAAGATTATATTTTCCTTAGCGTAACTGTAAACTATTTAAAAAAAAAAAGAAGATAAGTTCAAAAAAAAAAAGAAGACGATAAGATAAGGTTAAAAAAACTATTCATGGCCTTGGCTTTGGTGGGGTTGACATGTGGCAATGAGGTAAAAAAAACAGAGAGAGAAATCTTTGTTTTTGCTTTAGCACCCGTGGACAAAGAAAAGAAAGGGAAAAGGAAAGAAAAAGAGAAAAGGAAGGAAAGGAAAGAAAGGGAAAATAGAAAAATGGCTTGGGAATTTTTGAAGATATATCAATTTGTGGAGTTTCTAGCTCAATTTATGGTGTAATGGCTTATTGGTAAGTAATTTCTTCAACTCAAATCTTCTTTTGATTGATTTTGGTGGATATTTGCTAAGATTAAAGGTTTGTTTATGGGTTTTATGAGTTTTATTGTTTATGGTTTTTTTAAGAGAATTGATAAAAGAATTGAACCTAATGGATAGGTTGGTGTTTAAGGAATGATTAAGAATAGTGTAGAAATGGAATTTTTCCATATTTTTTTTATGGTGTTGCTCTAAAAATTGTATCAATTAGGAAAAGCATTGAAATGTGGTTTTTCTTCAATTTGACTTGGGATTATATGTTGGGAAGGAGGAAGAGCAACAAGTTGATATTATTTGGCTTTGAAAAATACATTGAAAATGTGTAGCCATTGGAACAAAAATGAAGTTCTAGCCTTGGGGTTTTGATAAACATTTTACATATTTTCAATATGTTTTTCTTATATATAAAAAGTTATAATATATTTTTAACGGTTATGTTTATAAAATTAATATTTCAGGTGATATCGAGGCTTGAACTATTTACGATTTGGAATGTTCACAAGAAAAGTTTGTGAGTGATTTTCTATTTTCATATTTATGATATTATCGTATTTGGAATTTTGAAATATAAATATTTAGATATTTAGCTATAGATTCTACGGAAATGAATTTTATGATATAACATATATTATAATTTATGAATATTATGAACACCTAGTTATGTTTTTAGAAGCGATTATATTTTACGAAATGTTTGAGAATTATGTTAATAGTTTCGTAGTATATTTTCAAACCGCTAGAAACAAGACCCTCGGTTATCTTCTTTCAAGGGTCTTTGGGACCCACTTTAGCATACACATAGGCTTTGGGGCTATATATTAGGGTCCATAGGCCTTTGGGGGCACTCTGCGCGCGTATGACTAGTTTTAGTATTCAGTTGCTCTGCTGCATGCATGATTTCGCTCTACATGCAATATGACAAGTTAAGGGTACATTTTTAGTGTGGTTTTTAAAACTATGGTATAATATATTATAATTTTATATTGTACGTATATTTACGTATATTTATTGATTTTGTTTCAACCGAATATTATGATTATTAAGTTTTACGAACATTAGTTTTTAACAGCTTTTATGAATTTAGAAACTACTATATTATGTAGTTTATAAGAAAATATTAGGTTTAATAAAAATTCCACTCACTGAGCCTTTTTAGCTCATTCTTTTCAAATGTTTTCCCCCCACAGGTAGTATTCGAGTTTCAGAAGATGATCGAGCCTACGACGAGATTTTCTACCACCCATATCGCATCAGCTGAGTTAGTACACGAGTCATTTAGTTTGAAATATTTTTCTAGAACGGTTATGTTTAGTTTGCCTTGATGGTACTTGGCTTTTAGCTATCACTTGCCATTGGCGCACGTCTCATCTCAGGTCTTTAGGGATGTCTCGGGGCTGGTTGTGACATTAACAGATTAATCTTTTGAGTCTATTGGTGATTTAACAATAACATTTCTCTCAAGGGATAAGACAAAATTTCTTCCTTCCTTTTTGGCTTTTTGCAGTGATTATCTCTCTAATTTGTATTTAATTTAAAAATAATTAAATAATTAATCCCTAATTAAATACTAGGCCAAAATCTATTATGGATATTAATTAATATATTATATCCATTTATTAAGCTATTTTTGGCCAAATCCAACTGGGTTTCATAAATCCAATTCGGCCTTTTAATATCTCATTATAATATAATAAGTTCAACCCACATTAATATTATTATTATTAATTTCCATTTAAATGATTTAATAGTTCCAACTGCTTTAATTTATTAATTCTTCCTAAGTTAAATTAATAACTTAATTTTACTACTTCAATATTTGGGCTAGCATAGAGACTCGATGAACTTATACATCATGGGCTCCAATATTGCATGAGATATTTAATTAAACAATTTAATAATTTAACTAAGGGTCATTCCATTAAAAACTTGAAGTTTCACTCCCCTCACTATAAATGTGTTATGTTAATATAATATAAAGTGATTTGTGACATATCCTTCACTAAGTAATTCATAATTAAAGTTGAGTTAAATTACTGTTTTATTTCGATAATTATAGTAATCTTCCTTATGTTCTCGGTGATTCTCTAATGAAAAATTTTCCTAAAGTTTTATTACGAAGTCCTTCCTAGGAAAGTGAGAAGGTTAGATCTCGCTTTGGAAAATTCTTTTTTCTCACCATTTTCGGGCCGAATCTCATTTTGGACTAGATGTTCGTTTGAGTTTTTATTAGGTTTTCGTTGATACCATTTTACTAATAATGGGTTCCAAACTTTAGAACCAATTCAGAATTTAGTTCATAACATTATAAACCTCATTAAATCCTTTTCATCTTTCTAAAGGATTATTAACCATTAAAAAAACCAAATACAAATCACACAGCCAAACTAAAAAACCATGTCGAAAATTTCAACAGTAGAAACCAATTTAAAAATATATTAGGAAATAATATCTCATAAAACACAATAAAAAATTAAAAATCCTAAACCAATAAATAACACACCATTAAGAAAAACTGATAAAGCAAATGAGCTATATCGTCAGCAAACTTTATTCTTCTACAGCAAGAGTATGCCGAAAAACACCCCCACAAAAGTTATAAGTTGCCTATAAAATAAGTGGGCTTATAACCACTATCTACTTAGGAAAACACACACAAGCTTTCTTGAGAGCTGTTTCTTCCTCTCCATTGCCTCATCCTTTCTTCTTTCCCAAATTTTATCAAAACCATGTTTATGGCAAGTTTACGGCGATTCCTAGAGAATGCGAAGCCTTACATAGCTGTAATCTCTCTTCAGTTCGGCTACGCCGGTATGAATATCATCTCCACCGTTTCTCTTAATAGTGGATTTAGCCATTACGTGCTCGTCGTCTATAGGCACGCCTTCGCCACTGCTGCCATAGCTCCCTTTGCTTTGGTTCTCGAGAGGTAAATATACCTCGAAATAAAATACTTTCCTCCTAACCAGTTAAGAGGAGCTCTGTCTTAATAACTTTACGTGTCATATTTTTATTCAATCAGTTATATTATTTTTAATAAATATATGAATCTCACCCTCGCTTTAAAAAATATACATAATAAGAATGAGCTCTTCCTAACGAATATTTTCTTACATAAGGGAGAGATGATATATTTTCTCTGATTAACTGAGCTCCGTTTGGTGTAATCTGCAGGAAAGTGAGACCGACGATTACCTTTAAAAATTTTATTCAGCTGTTTATTCTTGGTTTGCTTGGGTAAGTACCAAATCATTATGTTTTTGCTTGGTTAGCCTCTCTTTTTAAAGTAATTAGTTATATATCCAAACATTTAAAATATTTAAAGGAATGTCGTCCTTTTTTGGCGAAGTTGGGTTTCTAAAACCCAACTTTCCCAAAAATAGACATTCCCCTAAATACTTCAAACGTTTGGACGTATACTTAATTACTTAAAAATAAAGAGCTAGCAAAAAAGTCCATCAAATCTTGCTGATTTTCAATTCAATCACAGCTGCAAAATAAACAAAATTGATTTTTTCTTTCCTTTCTTTTCACAGGCCAGTGATTGATCAGAACTTCTACTACGTGGGACTAAAAATGACATCACCAACATTTTCATGCGCCATAAGCAACATGCTTCCTGCAATGACTTTCGTGATGGCAGTTCTTTGCAGGATGGAGGTGTTAGATTTGAAGAAACTTAGATGCCTGGCAAAGATCGCGGGAACGATATTGACGGTTTTCGGAGCGATGTTGATGACATTTTACAAAGGAAATGTCATTAACTTCTTCTGGACTGGTCATTCTAACCATCTGAAATCCCATGCTCCTTCTGCAGCCATGATTGGACAACATGATAAAGAATTCTTTATGGGTTCTATTTTACTCATTATTGCTACTCTTGCATGGGCTGCCTTTTTCATCCTTCAGGTTATAACCATGAGAAAATACACTGCTCCTCTTTCACTCACAGCCATAGTTTGCTTTCTTGGCACCCTTCAATCCATTGTTGTCACCTTGGTTATGGAACATAAGCCGTCTGCTTGGTCCATTGGTTGGGACATGAATCTTCTCGCCGCCGCTTATGCTGTAACGATCTCTCTCTCTCTCTCTCTCTCTCTCTCTCTCTCTCTCTCTCTCTCTCTCTCTCTCTCTCTCTCTCTCTCTCTCTCTCTCTCTCTCTCTCTCTCTCTCTCAACATATCGTTTTAAACCTTTTAATCTACTAGTGATTTAACATGATATTAGCGTAGAAAGTCTGACTTCAAATATTTGTTATGTTATTTACTCTTATTTCACTTTAATAATTTACCGACATGTGACCTAATAAATTTTGGAAAATTCCAATAGATGAAAGTTTTTTATGAGTATTTTCAAGAAAAGTAAATGTTTTGAAATATTTCAAAAATGGCATTTCAATACTTAAAATGCTATTTTTGAAGAAAAAAACCTCATAAATTTAACGTAGTTTATTAAATTTAAACTTTTGGGGCTAGTGGTGATTTATAACGGTTTTGTTTATGCAGGGAATTGTGGCATCTTCCATTGCATATTATGTGCAAGGATTGGTGATGAAGACAAGAGGGCCGGTTTTTGTAACAGCCTTCAGCCCTCTATTGATGGTTATAGTTGCCTTCATGGGCTCTTTGATCCTGGCTGAAAAGATTTATGTTGGAGGGTAAATTAATTTAATGAATTTACTCTTTTTTTTTTTTTTTGATAAATCATTTTTAAATTAAAAATAATAATATTTAATTTGTGATTAATATAATCTCAGGATAATTGGAGCAGTAATTATTGTGATTGGGCTATACTCAGTTCTGTGGGGAAAATACAAGGAAAATAAAGAGAAAGAAACATGTGGAGAGATTCTTGAACCAGTAAAGGAAATAGAAGAAAATAGCAAATTGCCAATTATAAACGAAAATATTGATGCAAAGAGTGTTGAAACAATTCGAAAGAATGAAGCTTTTTCAATTAGTATTCCAATCTCTCAGCCACCCATAGAAGCTTCAAAGCACTAAATGATGCAAAAGGACAAATAATCGAGATTGCAATGTTGCCATGACAGGGAGGAAAATAATTAATCAAGGGTTCTTTTTTGTTAGAAAGAAAATAAAATAAAATACAATTTTCTCTAAATATCCCCCCTTTCATATTTTTTTTCTTCTTTCTTTTTTTTTATTTGGTTGAATATGTAATCTCAATGTATCATTTGAAGTTAGATAAGAGAAAAGAAATGGAAAATTTTTGCAAATGCTTCATTCTTGTTGTTTTCAAATTTTGGGTGTTTCTTCAATCATTATCCACTTTTTAAGATCAATCAATTAAATCTGCAAAATTTTGGAACATAAACGTGGTGGGTTTGCTGACGTCTGTGTAGATGCCACTAGCTACATTGTCTTCTAGTGGCAGACTCCGAAATGTCACAACAACTTATTCGATGTAATCAACTGTGTCTACGTTGAGTTCGCATGTCACCCCCCACCACCTCATAATGTTCTTTTTATGTTTCTATATATTGTTCTCATGTAAAAATGGTCTGCTTCTACGTACGCAACAAAGAAAATAAGGCAAGTTAGAAGTAGTGCACTACACTTTATGACGTGCTGCGTAAGTGATGAGCAATGTATGTACCTACATAGAAAATAATAGAGCACATGTCTGGTGTCGACCTAGCACCTTTTGATGCCTAAGTCAGAGATAGAGCATAGTTAATGTGCCCGAGAGAATTTAGGGTCAAAATGAATTACCTTTTGGAGAGTTTTTTCCTCCTATTTATAGGAGGGAGATTGATGACATCATTAGAAATGTGTCACTTTTGAGATTGGTCAACGTGTTGCCTCCCAACCATGTAACATTTGTCCTTTACAGCCATATATCGTCTCCCGATTTGATGTTTTTATGATTCTACCTCTACGGTCTTAGGTATGTAGGTCTACTAGAGACGCGTAGACATTGCTTACAAAGGTGATATTGTCATTCTTACCAAGTGACATAGACATAGATTATCAACTGATGTCGTAGTTCCTATCACTACAAAAAGACTAACATATTGCGACAAAATATTTTCGAAGGCAAGTTCCCGTCACGGATTTGCGACGAACGTCATCGCTATTTCAATCGTTGATCGCTTGTGACGTCAGTCGTTGCAATATTTTCGACGAAACATGAGCCTTCATAGTTAAATATGGCGGGAAACGAGTGACGGTTTCCATCACAGCAATTGCGAAGACTTTCATCGCCATTTTTTGCACGAACTTTTGGCTGGAAAAGAGTGACGCATTTATCACGAACCTTGTGACAACAACCGTCGCAAAATTTAGGGCCATTTTTTGGGCATTGGTGGCACGGAAAAGGGCCCCATCATAGCTTGTGCGACGTTTGTTACGATATTTACGACGACAACCGTTGCAAAAATGGCATGGTGATGGATGGAGTCACTAACAGTTTGGTGGGAAACTTCTCGCCAATTATAGTAATAGAAACCATCTTTAAATTCTGGATTGTTTGCCTATAAAATGATGTGCCCAACATTTGTATACAACATAGAAAACAAAATGTTTTAAATCTATTCTTATTTGAAGGCGACTAATTTTTCTTGTTGTGAGTTATTTTATTAATGCAACAAAATGCGTGAGTGGATATACGTTCGTTTGGTTTATGCTTTTATGAACGATTAATTATTTGCTGGGGTGGTTGAGCAATTCATTGAGTTTTGCAAAAGTACTCTCTATTTCAAAAAGTATGGACATAAGCTATGTTGTCCTTGTATAAAGTGCGACAATAGAAAAATCATACATGTTCCTGATGTGAAGAAGCACTTGTATAGTAAGGGTTTTGTGCATAATTATAATCAGTGTGTGTTTCAGGGGAAAACAAGATGGAATGTTTAGCGCCACGTTAAACGAGTCTATAAAGAATGAAAGTAGCAACTCAAACTTTGATGTCAACGTTGATAACATTCAAAAAGACTATGGATAAATACAATAGATGATATATGATGGTGTAGCGTATGACACAATCAAACGTGAAATAGAAGAGCGAACTTTAGTGGAAGAGAAATTGAATCCAGGAGCTCAAAGAATGTATCAGATGCTAGAAATAACAAGTAGACCATTGTACCCTGGTTGTGATGTCAGACAGTTCCCGCGGCCACTGAACTTCTGAATATTAAGGTAGAGTATCACATCCCGATGAGAGGCTTCGACTCAATTTCAAAAATGGTTTCATCGTTACGCTCCAGCAAATAACACGTTGCCAGAGAGTTTGTACGACATGAAAAAGCTAGTGGAGTGTCTCGGTTTACCTGTCGAGGAGATACATTACTGTCAAAATGGATGTATTATATTTTGAGATATTGATGTGAGCCTTCGTCATTGTAAATTCTTCAATCCCATGTATAAACAAAACGGATGTATGAATTCCAAATATCCAGATGTTCTACTTGCTGAAATACACCACATCTACAATTATTGTGTGCATCAGTAGTGATAGCTTATCACAAGAGATGGCATCAAAAGCACTCCTAGGAGGCCGGTGTTGTGAGATGTCATTATAATACTGAGGCATGGAAACATTTCAAATATTTTCATCACGAGTTCACCCGAGAAATTAGAAACATCATATTGGGATATAACACAGATGAATTTAACCCGTTCGGGGCATCGGGAGCAAAATACTTACGCTGGCCTGTGATGTTGACACAGTATAACTTACCTCCCTCAAAGTGTATGAAAGACCTGATGATTTTCTTAACGACAACCATACTTGATCTGAAGAATCCAAAACAACGACTAGACGTATACTTGCAACTTCTTATTCATGAGCTTACAACTATGTGGAATTATGGAGTTCAAACGTACGAAATATCGAGGAAGAAGAATTCCTGGATGAGAGCCGCTATAGTTTGGACGATAAGTGACTTTCAAGCATATTCAATGTTATATGGTACGCTCTTTTATACACATAAGTGAAAAAAGGTTTTTAACTTTGAAAAAAAACCTTTAGTTTCTCCTCGAGAATTAATTTCTTTTTGTAAAACAACAAGCACCATGATTGCGTGGAAAACTCATAGAGAATACTACTCATCCTTCAATCATATCCATAAAGAGTGAAAAGTTGGTAAATTGAAGGAAAAAAAAGCTTTCATTCAAAATAATTTTTAGGTTTTCAATATATTGCAAAGGCCAAACATGATACATAGATTCCGATTTTTAAGGAGATAGTGATTCTAAGAAATCCAAATCGGCATTGTATGGAGGTGTGTTAAGAAAAGTTGTATTAGTGACTCAACCATGGAAGTAGAATACGTTGTCGCTTGTAAAGCATCAAAAAAAGATGTTTTGCTTTGAAAGTTCATTAATGATTTGGAAGTTGTTCCAAATATTAAACTACCCACCAATCACACTTTACTGTGATAATAATGGTACAGTGGAGAATTCTAAGTAACCAAGATCACACAAAAGAGCAAAGCATATAAAGAGGAAATATCATCTTATTTGAGAGAACGTGCATCGTGGGGACATGTTGATCAATAAGATTGAAAAGAAGGAATACGGTGCTGATCCTTATAAAAAAATCCTTATGGATAATGTGTTTAAGGGTCACCTAGAATGACTAAGATTACAAGAATGTCTCAATTACTCTAGGACAAGTGTGGGATATTGTTAGGATTGATGCCATAATACTTGTAATATTTGTAAACAATAAATGTTATGACTAAAGTTCATTATTTTGAGTCAATTTGTGCATTTATTTTTTATGTTCATTATGTAACATTCAAATTACTTAAAAATCCATAAGTTACATAAAATGTAACCTTGACTAATATATTATATAAGAAGATCTAGTGTAAGATAGTAACTCAAATAGGCTACAGTAGAAGGATGCGGTTGGGGAACCATATCCTCACCATCCGTTTACTTGGTCTACTTTATATGATGTGATTTAGATCATTTTTGTGTAATACAACCGAGTGAAGGTATCTTGTTCAACAATGAGCATACAAGACTTGACCAAGATATTTTATCAATTCATAATTAACACTATAAAATGAAATGAAGAAAACATCAACTTGATTATCAAGCGTGATTGATATTTATCCTGATCAGCATGTGTAAGACATGTTAGTGGAGGTATCCTGTATGATAATGATGATACAAGACTTGAAAAGTTAACAATTCCTAATTAACACCGTAGTAGGAAATGAACAAACCATCAACTTGATTATCAAGTGTGATTGATCTTAATCCTTAGTGTGTTATGAACTCCGGCTCGTGGAGTTGTTTTATTTGATTCACATAGTTAAGAGTGATCTATTGATACGTTTAATCAATACTATTTTTGGGACATGATAAAACAAATATTTGAGAAACTTTATACCTGAGATGGAATTCATGACTTTTCTAAATATGAAAGTATTATTGCAACCTTTAACCATTTTAGGAACATTAGGTAACTCCCTTGATGTAAAGCTTCATGACTTGAACAGTGAGGCCTCACCTTCTCACTGGCTCGAGAACAACTTATTCCATAGTTAGACTATGGAAAATTTTCATTAGATACATCGGGTACACAAAGATTAAAAAGATAATCACAAGGTTAAAAACTATAATTTTGACCTAGCTGTAATTATATGATTACAATATGAAGGATATATCACACACTGACTTGATAACAGATGAATATAACTCATTTCAAATGATAATATTAATAATAATATTAAAAACTTAAGCTTTTCAAATGATAATAAATTTTCTCCACTAGTTTTAAACAAACCAAAGACAAATAAATTACTAAAAAAGATATAATGATATAAAGCATGTAAGACAATTAATTATAGATGGAAGAAGCAAAAATATCAATATTATAATACGAAGAAAACATAATTTTTTTTAAAAAAATGAAACAGTAAAAGATACATTACAACCAAGTACAAAACAAATGCACTAGAACGACATTGTAGATGATAAAAATGGTTTGAAGAAAAAAAGAACCTGAGGTCAAGAAGCTCCAAACTGGGTTGAGTCCAAGTCTCCCCCAGTTTTCATAAGACCAGCAGAGGTCAGGCAACCAAGCTCTTTTTATGGGCGAGAAACTCCAAATTGGGTCGAGCCCAGAACTCTTCGGGTCTTCACAAGACCCACTAAGATCGAGCCACATAGCTCCCTTTACAAATGAAAAGCTCTGAATTGGGTTGAGCTAAAAAATCCTTGAGTGTCCACAAGACCCGCAGAGGTCGAGCTGCTAGGATTGTTGTCCTAGAACTTGTAATTATTTAATAAACATAATTTATTATGAATAAATTTGTAATTAAAAAAAATATAAATTTATTTCAAGTACATTAATTCATCTTTTAGAGTTGATATATTATACATTGAAATAGTAAAGCCCCAAAGTTATTTTCATGATTTCACGACTGAGTATGTGAAATATAGGAAATGATTCAAGTCGAGATAAGTGATTTGAAGAGTCTATAGTACATGGATAACGTTTGGGAACCTTATCCTTTTAACACAGTTGATAACTAACAATTTTGTATAGATTACAAATGATCTTATTCGGACTATTCATGTGGGTTACATGAAAGTGGAAATATCATATACAATATTGATCATATAAAATGGATCAGGATTTTTCGATCAATATCTCCATTATTATTGTTTGCAAGAAATTAATCAATATAAGTATTTAATAAATTTTTTGAATTAGAAGCATGATTTAGGAAATTATGTATAATATAGTATATGTATGATATTAATGTGATCCTGCTCTAGCATGTTAATTAATTTAGATTAATTAAACTTAACTAATTTCATATTCCACTGTGTTAGATTTAGATCTCACTCCCTTCACAGCCATCGAGCTCCATTCACTCTCAAAAAGCTCTAAATCCCGTCGCTCCCAAAACTCCTTGAGTCTCCATGAGACCTCTAGATTTTGAGCCATTAAGCTCTCTTCACATATAAGCAGCTCCAAACAAACCTAAGTCTCCCTCAGTCTCCATGAGACCTGTGGAGGTCGAGCCACCAATCTCCTTTCATGTGCGAAAAGCTCCAAACTAAGTCCAACTCATAACTCCTCAAGTCTCCATAAGACCTGTGGAGGTCGAGCCACCTAGATCCCTTCATGGATGAGAAGCTCAACACCTGACCAAACTAAAGCTCCACCTGGAGGGAACTCCTCTTAAGAAGCAGAAAAGAATCGCCATTGGTATAGTTTAAGAACTTCGGGTTTTGATTTAGAAGTCAAAAGTCATTAAAAGGACGTAACCGTCATTTCCAAAATTCTTAAAATATCAAGTTACTATTCACTTCTCCTTAAAAACACATCATTGACCAAAATTTTCATTTCTTCCTCTCTAAAACCGTGGGCATCAAAGGGATTGGGGGATTTTTCGGGTTTTATTCGATTCTCAACGGATCGACTTGATTTCGGTTGCATCGGAAACCTCTCGGTCCTAGGATTCTTCTCAACCTAGCAATCGTACTTTCTATCCGTGTTCTAAGGGCCTTAAGGTATGTCAAAGTTTCAAACCCTAAGCTTCAAATAGTGTTTTAATGGAGTTTTCATTTTGAATCTCGATTTCTTGCCGAGAAACTCGATGACTTTAACTACGGGAGTTGTTTTAAGTGTTTTTGGAAACTTTCCTTAACCCTAAACTCGAGTTTGAGCCAAAAGCCGTCCTGTTTGAAATTTGCAAAGTGTGGGCTGTTTTGGGTTATCTTTTTATTGTAATGTTGTTTATTGTAATTAAATTCGGGAAATCAATTATTGTCCAAAAACCCCAATTATCGTTACCCATTGAAATCGGGAACTTCCAAACTACTTGAAACCAACCCGAAACACCTCTAAATTGCCTCAAAGCCAGAAAACCAAACCTGAGGCCCATTTTACCTTGTATGGCCGAGAGCATCATTTGGCCTATTCTTGGGTTTTTTGTCGTTTTTATGCTTTTAGACGACAATCGATCAATGTTTGTTTAATTATTGATTGTTAAATGTAATTAATTGTAGGTGGTTGTTGAATCGTTTCTTGATCACTTTTCCGGTCAACCGAAGCGAATCTACGTTTGCCAAGGTGAGAATAATTAGAATGTAACGTAGTTTTAGAAACCGAATAAGTAGAATGATTTGTAGGATTAGAAGTTGTAACGTCCCGTTACTTTTGTGGTATAAAAAAAATTATTTATTTTATTTTAATTTAAGTATTTAAAGTTTGTTTTAGAATCGGTAATTTAGAATTTAGTAGTTTATTTCTGTTTAAGTCCTTTTAATTGCTTTATTAGTTTAAATTAGTTATGGTGGTATTAATAATTATTAACGGGCCAATTAATAATTATTAATCACCATTGGGATAGTTTAAGAACTTCGGGTTTCGATTTATAAGTCAAAAGTCATTAAAGAACGCAACCGTCATTTATAAAATTCCTAAAATATCAATTCACTATTCATATTCTTCTTTAAATTGCCTTTGACAAAAAAAATTGACCATTGCTCATCCATTTTCTTCTCAAAGCCGTAGGTATCAAGTGGGGGGGGGGGAGAAAATTTCGGGTTTCGTTCGATTCTCAACGGATCGACTCGATTTTGGTTGCATCGGAAAGCCATCGAGCCTAGGATTCCTTTCCACCTAACAATCGTGCCTCCCACCCGTGTTCTACGGACTTCTCAGTAAGTTAAAATTCAAACTCTAAGCTTCAAATAGTGTTTTAAAGGGAGTTTTCATATTGATTCTTCGATTTCTTGCTGAGGAACTCGATGATTTTAATTACGGGAGTTGTTTTAAGTGTTTTTGAAAACTTTCCCTTAACCCTAAAACCGAGTTTCAGTCGAAACCCTTCCCGTTTGAATTTTACATTGTGGGGGCTGTTTTGGGGTTTACTTTTATTGATATATTGTTTATTGTAATTAAATTCGGGAAATTACATATTGTCTAAAAACCCGATTTATCGATGCCCGTTGAAATCGGGAATTTCGAAACTACTTGAAATCAACCCGAAACACCTATAAAAGCCGGAAAACCAAACCCGAGGCCTATTCTTCCTTGTTTGGCTGAGAGCACCCTTTGGGGATTTTCGGGTTTTTCATCGTTTTATGCTTTTATTTGTTAATCGATCGATGTATGTTTAATTATTAATTGTTAGATGTAATTATTTGTAGGTGTTTATTGATTCTTTGCTTGACCACTCTTCCGGAGGTTTGGAGCAAAACCACTTTTACCAAGGTGAGAATAAATAGGATTTAAAGTAACTTTAGAAACCGAATAAGTAGAATGATTTGTAGGATCGAAAGTCGATCTTAAAGTTTAAATCAAAAAGGATATAAGAAATGAGCTAACTTATTAGATTTGGGAGTTAGTTTTGATCTCGAGTTGAGATAATTCATAAGTGTTTCAAAGGAAACGTTTAACTCTCAGAAATTCTAAGTTTAGGTTAGTTTCGATACCTAAGGATGACTATTCAGAAGTTGAAGGTTTCAAGTTTAAACAATTGAATAAGAAGTTTGATTTGGAAACTTCAAGTACTTATTGGGAGGATTAGAATTCTCTTGAATTGGAGACTTTAAGATAAAGTTAGTAAGTAAGTTTCTGAAAACCGTTGATTCGTTTTACTTATTGTTTTTCCTTATCAGAAGTTGCTACCTTCTTATTTTATATTTAAGAGTGTAATACTTGATTCATTTACCTTTTATGTTCTTTAGTTTACCTTGAAAGTTTACATTTATTTACTTGTACTTGAAAGCCTATCCATATCATATCATATCATATTGCATAATCGAATTGGGAGGAATAATGAGACATGTAAGGGTTGCGATTTTTTGCATTGTCTGGTATTATTCGTTTATGTTTATGTATATGTATTATGAGAAATGTAAAGGTTGCAGTACTTTGCATGATTGGAGGAAATGGATAATGAGATAATGATGGAACTATGCGAATTCACACTATCTAGTATTATCCATAATTACTATGATACATATACAAGAATACAGAAAATGACTTAGCCTACGGGAGTTCATTACCTGTATTTGGTGAGTGAGATAATGAGGTGAATGAACTTAGCCTACGGGAGCTTCATTACCTGTCATTATTCACTAGAGGTGGGAAGATATTATTGAAAAGATTTTGTATATTTAATTTGGAAAGCGAGATAATGAGGTGAATGAACTTAGCCTACGGGAGCTTCATTACCTGACATTATTTGCATGTGATGGATATTTTGATATAAAGATGGTGTATTTCTTTATACTCGCTTTACGAGTGATGTATAAATGATTAGACTACATGTGAACATTTTCACATTTATCTTAGAATATGATTGTTGGGCATGTTAAGTCCAAACGAGGTTAACCTTATTGATTAAATATAAAAGAAGAGTAAATTTTATATTTAGTACGAACCATCAAAAGTATGACCCAGAAGGAAATGTATGATTTGGAATCATTCTTCCAAACTTTAAGAGTTTTAGTAAAGTATAAGAAAGTTTTACTTGGACACAAATCAGAATGTGGGTTTGGGGTCTAACATTACTTTTTATTTCTGTCTATTCTTACTGGGCTTTGTTGTTAGCTCATGATATTACAAACATTTTAAGGTAATGCTCGTGCTAGAGGTCGTGGGAGAGGAGCTGGTGCTGTTTGATTGTAGGATGATGACCTCGAGATGGACTAGGTGTATTTAAAGTCCATGGACTTCGTTTTGTGTATTTTATATATTTTTGGATGTGTACATTTGTATATGGCTCTTAAGAGCTTTTTGTCTTTCTTTTATGATTATAAATCTTTTGAACTCCTGAATAGGAACTTGAAGTTCCTTGTGTTGTAGATTTCCGGAATTAAAAATGTAAACAGGTTTTGGCTAGCCAACTTTTAAACATAACCACGCCATTTTTTTAAATATAAAGATTTTCGTTGTGTTTTCTAATTAAATGATTTTAAAAGGAGTCGGGTCATCACAGAAGTTGAGATTAAGATTCGAATCAAAGATTAAAGGAAATTGAGCTAGTATTCTTAGGTTAAGAGCTAGTTCTTTTGAGTGAGAATACGTTTGGATGTTCTCGGGAAAAACGTTGAACTTTTTGAAGTTCTAAGTTAGAATCGCTACGGAGTTTAGGATGAATTATTGGAAGATGAAGGATCCATGCTTAGTAGAATGGTTAAGAAACTTGAATGTAGAACTTTGGATTTTATTGAAAAGTTTAAAATCCTTGGAAGTGGAGACTTATTCGTTAAGTTAAGATCTTACTTTTATTAAAGTATCGTTGATTCGATTTTCTTATTGTTTTTCCGAAATTCCTATTTATTTACTTTATGCATAAGGACATCTATGATCCATTTACTTTATGCCCTCCGGTTACTTTAACATTCATATTTATGTTTATTTACTTTTGAAAGCATATGCATAACATCTTGCATCATCGAATTGAAAGTAAAGTGAGAAACAAAAAAGGTGAATGTGAATCCAACGGAGTTCTCATTACCAACATGCATAAAAGGTGAATGTGAAACCTACGGGTGTTTTCATTACCTTCATTCATGTTATCGGTGGAATTATATCATGGAGAAGGAATTGTTTATTTCATTATGGAAAGTAAGACAATAAGGTGAATGTTAGTCCTACGGGAGCTACCGTTACCTAACCTTATTTTGATTTGAGATGTTATGCTTATGTAAAGATTATTTACTCCTTTTAATACTTGTTTTAATGAGTTAATGGATGAGGATTAGACTATATAGATTAGTAATATCATCTTGAAGAGATTATGGATTATGGAAGTGCTTTTTCTAAATAGTTGAAAGTTAGAATTTTGAGCTTAGAAAGTGATATGAATCATGGAACGTCACAAATAGCTCAAAGATCAATCTCAAGATCAAAGTTCAAGACAAGCATAAAACATCCATTTACAAGCCTACATTAAGCAAAGTCAAGACAAGGTTTGAAGATCAGATCCGAGCATGGAGGGACTTGATGCACATTAATCAATGGAATATGCATTTTGGAGAGGAATATTGAAGACTTGTTCAATCAGAAATGAAGAATTAATATGATAGAAAATAGCTTTGTTTTGCTTATTGCTTGGTTGATTTTACCTTGCATTTTGTAGCCTTGTTCTAAGTTGCATGTTTTAGAAACATTCAAGCATAACTTGATCTATTGTGTTTGTGAATTGTTTCGATCTTGAAATAAGAACAAGTTCTCTTATTTCAAGGTATTAGATCATTGGAATAATCTTCTTCTTCTTGGTTTCCAAGGGTTTTACCTTATTGTTCATTGGGGTTTTAGGATTTGCATCTAAGGGTTCTTTGTGTTTCAAAGGGTTTCTATTTCAATTTTCTAGGGTTTCATATCAGAAAGCTTTGGAAAGAATTATGTAATCTTACTTGGACACAAATCAGAATACGGGTTTGAGGTCTATTGTTACTTGATATTCTCTTTATTTTCACTGGGCTTGTTGTTAGCTCATGATATACAAACAAATTTCAGGTAATGCTTATGCCCATGGTGGTGGGAGAGGAGCTGGTGCGGCATGATCAAGAGGATGATGGATCAGGGATGGACTAGATACTTATTTAAAAAGTCCATGGACTCCTTTTGTTTAATTTGTGTCTTTTGTTATGTAAATTTGTATATAGCTCTTAAGAGCTTCTTGTTTTACTTTTATGTTTATTAACTCTTTTAAAACCTTGGAAAAGGAATTGTATTTCCTTACTTTTAATTTTCCTGGTGTGAAAAATGTATACAGGTTTTTGGCTAGCCTAAGTTTCAAACATATATCTATGCCGTTTTTTTTTAATACTAAGACTTTCGCTGTGTTTTTGTTTTTAAATGATTTAAAAGAGTCGGGCCGTCACAAGCACTTTTTAAATTTTTGAATATTTTTTATATCTTTATGAGCATTTTCTAACTTCAGTATAATATCAATCAATTAATTATTCTTTTCAATGAGTAATTTATTTAAAAGCTCATTTTTAAAGTTAAAACATCATTTACCTTTCTTTACCAATACCTTATTTTTCTCGATCAATGATTTGGTTTTTGAACACATTTTAAGTCATTTTTCATATAATTTTGTGTATGCTTCTTCATTTGAATATTTATCAATACACATATTCATCAGTTTCATAGTTTTTATCTTTGCATTCTAAGTGATCATCCTTAGTACTATATTCCTGCACATTAGTAGATTGATTAGTAAGAGAGGCAATAAATGCTACATTTCTTACCATTTCATCATCATTCTCTTCATTTAATTTACCATCAATCAAATATATGACTTTGTTCTTCTTTTTCAAAGTGTTTGCACCTTCTGTTTGGAAGTGTACAAATCAATTGCATTCTTTACAACAGTTTTCTTTCTTCTTCTCGGAAGGTTTGGAGATGGAACTGTTGTTCCGTTTGAAAAAAAAAATCTTTCTTCTATTCGTGGACATCCTTGACTCAAAAAAGAAATTAAAATTAAGATAAGGTAAAAAAAATATTCCCAAAATCTAGCTAATATTTTAAGTGAACTCGTTCTAATACCACTTGCAAGCCCTTATTCTTAGATTAACTCAATAATTTAGTTGAAGATGACAAATTAATATGATCATGAAAAGGAAAAGAGAGACACAAAGAATTAGTGAGTGAAGAAAAAATATGAAGGTAAAAAATATCTCGAAATCACTAGAAAAAAGAAGTGGCTACAATTTTCAAAAGAAAACTTAAATAAAAGAGTAAGGATCAAGGAAAACTCTTTTTTCCCCTTCTTATTGATGCATCTCCAAGTGTATCTCGTTTTGATGGATTTCTTCAAAAGCTCCTCTAGTGACGATTTGAATCAAGAACCTCTCGATCGTTCCTGTTACAATCATACTCAAGCTACTCTTGTGGATTTGGATCAATAAACTCTCTTTTTAATATATATGAGCAAGATTATTTTTTTTCCTCTTGAAAAATTAAACCAACGCTCCAAGCAATTATATATGAAGTATTGGAATAATAATTTTAAAAAATAAACTCTCACATAAATATTACAATAAGCTCAAGAGGGGGTGAATAAAAGTGAGAGTATAATTAAAAGTTTGGTTTAAGAAACTAATAGAAAAACCTTCAAATTATAGGGCGATGCTTGAAGTTTCAAATATGAAAAATATGTAAATTAGTAAAGGAAATTTCATTGGGTAGCAGAATTTTCTTCAATATTTAAAAATCTAGCAATTTTAAAAAGTATTTATAAATATAGTAGTTTTTTAAAATTCCTCATTCAAGTGAATCAAAGATATGAGTGATAACTTAGAGGTAATCAGTGATAATTTATCAGGTAATTAGTAGTTTCATGCACGAAATATTATTTGATATAATGAATCAAGAGGGGCCGCCCCGGGACATGTGTGTCCAGGGCCATAGCATACGGCCCCATCCAATTTTTTTTTTGTTTAATAAGTTTTTTTTCCTCTCTTTTGTAAGTCATGGTGTAGCTTGTAATTTTTTTTTCTCCTTTCCTTTCTTCTTCAAGTCTGGTGGCCCACTAAATTACTTCCTTTCTTTTTTATTTTTTATTTTTTTATTTTTATTTTTATTTCTTTCATTTTTTAATTCTTAATGTAGACTTATTCTTTAATTTTTTTTTTCCAAAAACCAACTATTAATTTATATTAATAAAATGTTTAGTTATTCCAATCACTTATCACTCTCTCTAAATTTTTTCCTGCAATACTTGAAATTTTTTAACCTGATTCGATTCAACTCATCATGGTATGTTCACTTTTTAAGAAGAATATCACTTTTGAAATAAAATTTTAAATTCTATTATTTCGTTTAATATTAATTGTTTGATTGAAGTTAATGATATTATATTTGTTTATATATTTTTTAATTTATTATAAGGCAAATTGCACAAACTACCCTTGAATTATTGGGGTTGTAACATTTACATTCTTAATCTTTTAAATTTTAACAATTGGCCCCTTGAACTATGCAAAATGTTAAAATTGGACCTAAGAAAATTTAACTTATCAAATTATATATCCTCTTAAAACTATCAATTACTAATAAATATCATAAAATCTCTTCAGGGTCGTGTCCCCAAGGGGTCACGTCCCATCCGGACCTCGTCCATGGACGTGGGTCGGGAATGAAAATTCTTCTTAGATCTCACCTCACCCGCCCCGTTAATATTAGAAATGTATTTTTCATCTCTATGATGATTTTCAAGGGTCTAATTTTAAAAACTAACGGAGTAATTTGAAAAAATAAATTTTCTTGGATCCAATTTTAACACTTTGTAAAGTTCAAGAGGCCAATTGCTCAAATTGAAAGTTTAACAATGTAAATGTTACAACTCCTATAGTTTAGGTGGTTTGTGCAATTTTCTTTTTCATTATATATTTAAAATTATATAATAGGGGTCCAAAATCTCATTTCATACCTGGACCCCTATTATCTTAGGACCGGCCCGTGAATCAAGAAAATCGGTGATTACCTATGAGTGGAATCAATGATTACTTATGCGGAAATCATTGATTACTTAAGCGAACTAGTAGAAATTTTGTAATATTTTAAGTGTGGATTTGAGTTTTTTGCTATTTTTGTAAATAACTTTTTGAGTTACTATTTTTATAAATATTGAACTTTTTTCAATTATATGTGCAATAGCTCAATTAGTTATCTGCTAGGACGAGGATTGTTATAACGGTGACAACTAGCATAATAAACTTTCCTTGTATAAGCCATAAATTTCGAAATTTGAAATTTGCATACAAAACGATTTCTTATACATGAGAGACAACCAAAGTGTCAAATGAGGCTCATTAAATTTATAAATGATTTTTTTAGATTAAATTAATCAATCAAGTTATAATTAAGACAATCAAATAAAATAAGTGAAATTAAGAAAATATCACAATGATGAATTGTAAAAATGAATATTTATTGAAAGATAAAATCTCCATAATATCAATTATAAATTGTCAAATTTTCAATTAAGTTTTTATCAAATTAAATTCCAAAAATGAAACAGGAAAAAAAAAATACCACTATGAGAAAGTTTTCAACAATAACTTTAAATTTTGTTCGGGTTCATCAAAGAGAACTTGACCAAAGTTTTCTCGAAAAAGTAAAACTTTTCATATTATTTCTGACTAATGTGAAGAATAGAAAATATATATAGTGCTTTTATTAAGTGGAGTTCGATGTAAATACTTGCTTTCAACCTCAATTATTATAAAGCATTAGATCAGGCACCTTCTAGTTAATTATTCTTTACTCCCATTGCATTTTTATAAACAATTTTATCATTATTAATTTAATGTTATAAACTATCGAGGGTATAAGAGCATTAGTGTGGAACTAACTTTTTTTTTTAATGGATTTTTATTTATATATTCATTTACTCTTTTGAGTATTTTTCATTTGTAAACAGCCAATGAAGGAGAAAGGCACGAGACAAAAACATATTTGTTGGTGATATTGAGTCCCCAATTCTCGACTGGGTGGACACCAAATGCCTCTGTCCTTCCATCCCTTGAACAGATGGAGAGGAAGGGGCAATAGAGGTGAACTATGTTTTATTCATAATATCAAAGAGTCAGGATAATATCTTGTCCGTATCTATTAACTATTAGAAAATTAAGAAACCTCATGACGGGTAAGGAAGTGCTTCTCCTGACTCTAGTATGTGTTTTCTTTTCATAAGTTAAAACAAACTCCCGTATGTGTTTTTTTATTTTTTTTTAAATAATCATTGAGTTATGTAATTTAGCGATTGATTTAAATATTAAAAGAAAATAATAGATTTGCAACCATGACTCTATTTGAACAAAAATTGCTTGGTGTTAATGTATATGCAGAATTATAATACTTGGTTTTATTTATTTATTAAATGCTTGGCTATTCCCCCTCTCATTGAGAGAGTCAGCATTAATTTAATTTGTAATATACTGTATTTTCTTTCATTTAAAAAAAATGAAGAATTGGGATATTTGTAACTGCCTCTCTTTCGTTTAGCATCAAATAAGTTAGATTTTTTGTTATATTTTCACAAGTATTTTTTTAAAACTTTTATATTATATTTGTATTTTAAAATATTTTTAAAAAATATTTACATATATATCATTTTTAAAATAAGTCAATTATTTATGGAGTTTAATAAAAAGAAATGGTTTTAATAGCATATTTCTGCATATTAATTAATTACTGAAATGCCAAAACTTTTTAATATTACTTCAATGAATTTTTTTTCTTCAGTTTTTGGTCTTTTTTACTTCAATAAATCATTATCAATAATTTATTGAAATATTTTTTTCAATAAATTTATTCATAATTTTGCCTTTTTTTTAGTCCAATAAATTATTGAACTGTTATTTGAGTAATTTTTAAACAAATTCTTACATTTTAATACTTAGTACATAAAAATAAATCATTTCTATAATTACCCATTTAATAAATGATTGATTGACTATAACATATAGTAATCAGTTTACACAATAACCATTAATTAAAATAAGGAGGATACTTGCCTCCTCATAAATCAGGAGGGTCTCCTCCTCATATTTATTCATATAGGTTAAAAATTAATAAAAAATAATTAATATATATTTTTATTAATTATATGGGGTCCACTATTTTACTTTTAACCAATACAAATTGATTATAGGAGGAGACTTTTCCTTAAAATAATTAAGTTATTGACTTAAAAGTTGATTGATGGTAAATTAGTTATGGAAAATCACTAACTGACAGGTTTAATTTAATAAACATTACACATATACACATGTTATTGAAAATCTGGTTAAATTTGTAATGATTTATTTTTTTTAAATACCATTTTTTTTTAAATATTTAAAAAAAAAAAAAAAAAAAAAAACTCTAGATTTGTAGTCACGCCAATAAATAACATAATTATTTTTTAAATTAACTATTTAAAATTCAACGAATAAGATTTTCCTTGTCTAAGTATCTTTAGAAATTACAACTGATGCTTCGCAAAGAACATATACCCAAATTACGTAAGAATCTTCTGCGAAAAAAAAAAACAAAAAAAAACAAAAAAAAAAAAACGTAAGAACCAACTATTTCATTCTAGGAACCTAGCTAGTGATATTAAAAGAATTTATATCTTAATGTTTGTTAATTAAGATCTTATATCCATTGCTTTCAAATCAGCTAAAGTGTGTAGATAATATAATTGAGTTAGATAACTATCCCATTCACAGAATATGATTAAACTAATGCTACCTAATTCCTTATCATTATTTTTTCAGATCTCTATAAAGCTTTGCTGACATCGTACAATATTTGAGAAGTACGTTTTGTGTCGATTTAACATAATAATAATAATAATAATATTTAAAATTCATAAATCATCTCCCAAGACATCCTTATAATCATACAATAAACAAGCAAGCATAAGAAATTTAATTTAACTTCTGAGTAGGAATTAACCTACCTCAATTACAAAACAAGCAAACGGCCTCCAAATAAATCCAAAAAGACTACTAATGATGCCCAAGACCTGTAATAATATTGATATAAGGTCAATTTTACGAGAACCGGGTTAACGAAATGAAAACCAACTTGAATTAACTCAAAAACAGCCCAAAAACTAGTTGAACCAGTTAAACTTGTAACGTCCCGTTAATTTTGAAGTGAATTTTTTATTTTATTTTATTTAATGTTATTATTTATTTATTTATTTCAATTTAAATATTTAGTTTAATTATTATTTTTGTAATTTAGAATTTAGTAGTTAATTTTGCCCAAAATTCTTTTTAATCGTTTTAATACTTTAAATTCGCTTCGGTGACATTAATAATTATTAACAGGCCAATTAATAATTATTAATCACCTTTAGATTAATTTAAGAGCTTCGTGTTTCGATTTATAAGTCAAAAGTCATTAAAGGACATAACCGTCATTTCTAAAATTCTTAAAATATCAAAATACTATTCATTCATCTTTAAAAACACATTTTGACCAAAAGTTGACCAAACCTCTCATTTTTCTTCTCCAAAGGCCGTGGGTCTCATGAGGGTTTGGGGGGATTTTGGTTTTTCTTCCTTTCTCGACGGATCGACTCGATTTCGATTGCATCGGAAAGCCCTCGGGTCTAGGATTCGTGCCTTCCACCCGTGATCTACGGACTTCTCGGTAAGTTAAACTTCAAACCCTAAGCTCCAAATAGTGTTTTAATGGAGTTTTCTCTTTGATTCTTTGATTTCTTGTCGGGAAACTCGATGTTTGTAAATACGGGAGTTGTTTTTAGTGTTTTTTGCAACTTTCCCTAAACCCTAAAAACCGAGTTTCAGTCGAAACCCTTCCCGTTTGAAATTTACATCGTGGGGATTGTTTTAGGGTTTACTTTTATTGATACATTGTTTATTGTAATTAAATCCGGGAAATCGTTTATTGTTCAAAAACTCGAATCATCGATACCCATTGAAATCGGGAACTTCGAAACTACTTAAAACCAACTTAAAACACCTCTAAAGTACCTAAAAGCCGGAAAACTGAACCCGAAACCCATTTTTTCATTAAAGGGCCGAGAGCACCCTCTGGGTTTTTCCAGGGATTTTCGTTGTTTTGAGCTTTTAGATGTTAATTGATCGATGTATGATTTATTAATGATCATTAGATATAATTTTAATTGTAGGTGTTTTGGATCGTCGATTGATCGTGCTATCGGAGAGTTGGATCAAAACTAATTTGGCTAAGGTGAGAATAAATAGGATTTAAAGTTACTTTAGAAACCGAATAAGTAGAACGGTTTGTATCGGAGGTTAAGATTAAGATTTGAATCTAAAAAGAAAAGAAAGTGAGCTAGTGCTCTTAGGATTAGGAGCTAGTTCTTTGAGTGAAAATTTTGGAGTTTCTCGAGGGAACGTTGAACTTTTGAAAGTTCTAAGTTAGAATCGTTCCGGAGATTAAATGGATCATTGGAAGTTAAAAGATCCAAACTTTTAGATAGAATGGTTAAAGGAATTCGAAAATAGAACTTTGGATTTTAGTTGGAAGTTTAGAATCCTTGGAAATGTAGATTGCTTATTTAAGATAAGATCTACTTATTGTTCTTCCGGAATTCCTATCTTTTTACTTTATGCATAAGGACATCTATGATCCTTTTACTTATGTCCTTTACTTTATACCCTTTACTTTATGCTCCATTCATATTTTACGTTTATTTACTTTTGCGAGCATACCATAACATATCGCACCATAACATATTGCACCATAACATCTCGCATCATTGAAAAAGAAAAGAAGGGAGAATGTTGGACCCTACGGGGAATGTCCGCATCACCTTCAGAGAAAAAGAAAAGAAAGTGAGAAAGAAAAGAAGGGAGAATGTTGGATCCTACGGGGAATGTCCGCATCACCTTCAGAGAAAAAGAAAAGAAAGTGAGAAAGAAGAGAAGGGAGAATGGTGGACCTTATGTGGAATGTCCTCATTACTTTCTTCACTCATAAGGTCGAATGGGGGACCCTACGGGGAATGTCCTCATTACCTTCATCCATGCATAAAGGGCGAATGCGAATCCTACGGAATGTGCTCATTACCTTCATGCATATTATCGATGGAAATATATATCGTGGATAAAGAATCGAGATGTTATATTTATGCAAAGTTAATTTACTTTTTCGTATATGTGTTTAAACGAGTTAATGGATGAGATTAGACTACATGTGCTAGTATTATCATCCTAAAGAGATTATGCTTATGAAAGTTAGTTTTCTAGAGTTTAGAGAACTATAGAAAGGATTATGTAAGCCGTACATTTCTAGAGAGAAATGAAATTGATGTATAGCCGAGTGCTATAGGAAAAAGGAGTGGGATTGAATTGGATAATGAGAGAATACAAGGGCGTATTGAACCTTGCATAATTATTATGTGATACATATGTAAGAGAATTAGTTTCTCAATAAATTATATATGTAAGAGAACTAGTTTCTCACTAAATTGGAAGATCTCATATTTGGGAGAATAAGATTTGATGTAAACCTTGTATATAGTATAAGATATATAAAGAAAATGAGATATAAATGCTATATGCATTTATGAAACCATACCCAGAAATGCTTGGAATGTAGTTCCACAATTATTGGAGTATTGGTAAGAAAAAGTGGAACTCTTGATATAAAACTCTTTGAATGGATTGATAGCAAAGAGTAAGTATGTTCTTGGCATGAATCCGAATACGGGTTTGGGGTCTAACTTTACTTTTTATTCTGTTTATTCTCACTGGGCTTAAGTTGTTAGCTCATGATATTACATGAGAGAGGAGTTGGTGTGGCTTGATCGGAGGATGATGACGTGGAGATGGACTAGATGTCATTTAAAAGTCCCGGGGCTAAGTTATCTTATTTTGTTTTATTTTCGGTCTTTGAGATGTAAATTTGTTATAAGCTCTTAAGAGCTTTTCATTTCACTTTTATTGTTATAAACCTCTTTGAACTCCTGATAGGAACTTGAGTTCCTTGTGTTTTAGATTTCGGATTTTAGATTATAAACAGGTTATGGATAGTCCGAGTTTTAAACATATCCATGCCAAATTTTTATTAAATTTAAAGTCTTCCGCTGTCAATCTGATTTTAAATTATTTAAAACAGTTGGGTTGTCACAAAATCGATTCAATTGAACCAGCTTAGCCGATCCAATAGGATTGGTTCTTCCCCAACAAAACAAACAGAACAGTGCCATGGAGAAGAAAAGAAACACAGGTTTGCGTTTTGTTCACCTCTCAATCTGACGATGATAATCTAGGCACGAATCAACGAGAAAACGACTAGGCAATGACGGAAAAATGCTAGGAATCAATATGTGATGAAGAACTCGGCAAACCACGACTTAAACACGAAGAATCCGCTGTGAAGTAACCCAGTAACGGCGACTACGAACCCAGAATCTAACGAGCTATATTTTCAGACAACACACGGTAAAAACTTTGGCCAATTAGCTTGAAATTATTAGGAACGCGAAGGAAAAACGAAATGATGAGTTACCTAGAAAATTTCTCGAATTAAACTTGAAGGGTTCTCGATTTTCTAGTGACGAAGGCGAGCTTCGATAACTGATTTGAATAATAGACGAGAACACCATGAAAAACAATGAGCCAAAGGTTCTGAATCGAAAGGAGATGATGAGCACATAGAGAACTCGAATTACCTTGAAGATACGAAGAGAAACAAACAAGAAAATTGACGGAAAATTTATGGTGAAGAACTCTAATGATGGCTACTGAGTGTTGGAAAAGGATGAGAACAAAAAAAAAAAAAAGCTTGTCCTAGAAGTTAGGTCTAGTTAAAAGCAACAGGTTGACTGAATAAAAGGACAAAATATCCTTAATTGAATTTATAGAGACTAAGACTATAAGAAAAATAGGAATTTAGGACAATAACTATTTTATTAGGATTTGGAATAAAGAAAATGCGGATGATGCATTCAAAATAGTAAAAGACATGACGATTAATAATGTAACAAAATAAAAAACTTATTTAGCTTGAATTTGAAGAGAAGATTTAAATTGCCATTTCCAAAGTTTCTAATTACACTCCTATATCGAAGCAAAGCTCTCGCTAAGTCGCTCCCAAATGTGGCTCTCTCCCAAATCGTATCAGCTCTCTCCAAAATCGTAACTTTCATCTTGCCTATCAATTATTCACCTTTCATCCGTTCATTAATCGGATTTTGAAGGTTCTGTCTCTCCCAAATCGCGATTTCATCTTCGCGTAGGGGTTTATTCGCAAGGGATTTCATCTTTTTAGGAGGTTTATTCCAGGGGAGCTTCTTGTTCTTGTGCTTTGTCTCTTCCTTCATTTAATCGTTAAGCGTAATTGATCTCTCAAAGCCCTAATTTCTTTCGTTTTTTATTTGATTTTCACTCGTCTATTCTTAAAGTTTTTTTCATCTCCAAAATAGAAATTTGATTGGTTTAGGTTGGACGGGTTAGCGTTCATTTTCCAATCAACGCGAGCACTAGACGAGAGCGGGATCCATCAAAATCGATAACTTTCTGGCGATAAAAAGGTATTATTAGGAAATGACATTTGGAGATGGAACAGGTTGTTTCTTCTAAGGTAATCGTGCTCCATATGTGCCTTATTGTTTTATTATTCATTATCGGTTAATAGTAGTTTCCTCTTCTCATCGTTTTTGCTCCACAAGTGATTGTAAAAAATCTGCAAAATTTCAGTTAAAAATCATGGAAGATCTGTCTACTTGGCGACTCTCAATTATTTCAGCCTCTGTTTTTCGTATTTGCACTTTTTAAAGGTATGATTTATCTACTTCTTCGTAGTAAGTAATTTGGAACGGTTTTTTATTTGTAATTTGGAACTGATGCAGTATGTGTATATAGACTGATATGGATAGCAGCAATGTGTATGCCTACATATCGATTATCGCTCTCATTGTTTGCCTTCCACCTGCTATAATTGTAAGTTCAGCTTCATTAAGGATTATCACTCATTGTATTTTTAATTTATTTATGTGGTTTATACAGTCTGTTATCAATAGCCAATTCAAATTTTTTGACTTGAGTCCATGGTCCTTAGCTCACAGATTTTCTTCTCTTTGAAATGTAATTTTGTTTTTTCATCATTATGGGATGATCTTTCCATTAATTTAATAAAGTAGTTTCGTATGTGGATTGGAATGGTAGTAATATAGTGTTTAACATTGCGTAATTAGGTATCAACTTCATATTCATTTTTTGGAAAGTATTTGAGTTAAATTTGTCATGAAAAATTATTGTTGGCTTACACAAAAGTAATTGTGGAAAGAGTACAAATATGTGCATCACGAAAATAGATCCTTTCATATGCTTATGTTTAGCTAGATTATATTGTGTACTGCATTTGATTTCATTGATGATACAAAAGTTTTTGTTTTGTACCAGGTTTCATTTTTGCTTGGTGTGATTCCAGTTTTTGTTGCATGGGTATATTTAGAGTTTCTAGAGTATCAAAAGTCTTCACCTCCTTCCAAAGTGTAAGAACTTTCCTTTACCGTGCACCATAGATTGTTATTAAAGTGTTTATTTGTTTCTTGAAATGTTGAGATCCAGAACTGAGGTATTATTTTCTTAATTTTTTGTCACGCACCACCACTTTTTAGTTTATATAAAATACTTGATTTGTTAAAAGTTAGATCAACAAGTTTTTTTTCGAATATCCTGGTCCTGAAATGCTGAGAACTTTGATTTTATGGATCAGTCATTCGATAATAATCTTGTTGAATTGGGTGATGAGAAAGGAGTTAAGGATGACGAGTCCGCTTCTGTTGGAGGGGGTCTTACAAGATCTGCATCCGCAAAGTTGAATAGTTCATCAATTAAAACAAACATAATTAGGTTATTACCCATTTCTTACAACATACATATTTATGTTTACTAACGATCATCCTTACTTCGCTTTGTAAAAAAAAGCATCCGGTCTGAAAACATTTTTCATTTTAGGTTTTTGACATTGGATGAGTCTTTCTTGCGAGCAATGTAAGTCATTAACTCAACTATTTGCTAGATGATGATACAAAAACTACTAAAGTTTCAAAGCATGTACTTCCTTACAAATGTATGTTGGTCCAATTTGGGGCAATTTTGGTGTATTTCTACGAGATGTGACCACACAAATATACCTGGGAGATTCTAAGAAGATGATTGACTTTGCTTCCACCACTTTTATATCAATACCTGGATTTTAATTTGTTTTTCATCATACATAGCAATGTAATATCACTCTGCTATTAGCCTATTATAATTGTGGCATTGTACGTTATCTTTATAATACCAATGTAAACTTCCTGGGGCACAAAATTGTTTTTCGGTTATAATGAACTCATAGAGTGAATGTTTTGACTTGTCGTTGCTTTATAGTGTCTTTCCTTTCTCTTGTTATGTTTTTCTTCCGTACTTATCTGTCTTTAAGCGGCGATATTTGTTAGATACACTTGATGGAATTGAGTTCATCGACCCTTTAATTTTGATGGTCTTGTCTTAAGCCAAATTACAATCGGGACCTCTTCATTTTTCTCTACATCATTCTCATCATTGTTTCTGCAATGACTTCTTTGAAGAAGCACAATGATAAATCATCATTTTCTGGAAAGGCTATACTTTACTTAAATCGGCATCAAACAGAGGAATGGAAAGGGTGGATGCAGGCAAGTTTTTAACCTGAAATCAAATACTGTGATTAGACAGGTTTAAGTTTTAAATGTGAGTTTTTGACTTAATTTGGAGTCCATTTACATTCCTATTAGGTCAGTTCATTTACTTTTAACAGATAGATGAGTTCTCTATTTTTCATTCATGGTTGGGGAGCACGAGTGGTTGTTTTCATTGACACTAACTGCCCTGAGTAGCTTGCTTGTTTGAAAGTCAAACAAGGATTCTGAGTTCACCATTTATTATTCATGATGTAGTTGAGTCAGATTGAGTCGAGTTATAGGATTTTGATACATATATCAAAATTGGTTAGGCATCAACTTCTTCAGAGTCGGAAGTTCTATCCTTCTCAATCCCCGTAGTTGATATAATATTTCAAAAAAAAGCTGCAAGAATGTGGCCCACTCTTCTAAATTAATCATTTTATTGAATTTTCCAGGAAAGGCCTCACAAGTTGGTGGCTTGAACTTTAAATTCATAACAAAAACCATGTTTATCTCATAATACTATTCATCCTGACTTTTGTACTATGTTTGTGGAATATTTGCCATTTTTCAATGAACTTCTATAAGCTAGTCTCGATGAATTATGTATTTCTTTATTAACATAGACATGTTATTGTTGGGGCTAAGTTATAGTAGAGTGATTCACATTCTACAGTGTATGGTCTAACTGGTCATGGTAAACCAGGTTTGAAGCTTTCCAAATTATATACATGTTGGGCTTGTGATGTAAAGGATATAGTTGATCATTTACCGAAACTTCTAAAACCATTTTGTCTGATGTCTACAGATTCTTATAGGCAATTACTCATCCGGAGCAAAAAAGGGTTCTGTCAATTCATGAAAACGCAAGACTTCAAGGCTTTCCAGAGTACTATAAGCTCTATGGCTTATGAAAAAAGGTGCATTATATAATTCGATTTTAAGTTGTTGGAATTCAAATTAGTAGCATTGAAATTCTAGAGTTATTGTAGATTGATTGTCATGGCTATCCTGCAGTTATGGTAATCATGACAATGATAAATTGAGTATTATGGCTTCTAAAATTATAGTAGTTGTAAGGCCAATATGAAAACTTACTCTTTTTTATCCTTTACTTATTATAATGTGGTGTTAATATTTTTTTGGACTTAAAATATATGTTCTACTGCTGTTTTGAGTTTTTCCATGTAAAATAGCAGTTTTGGGGCATTTTTTTACATTAAGAAGCTATTTTTAGTCATATATATAGTTTTGTTGTTGTTTCATGCCATTTTGACACTGCAGTATGGGCTAAAATTGTTAGAATGTCGTGTTAAAAAATTTTGGGTTTAAAATATATGTTTTATTACTGTTTTGAGGCTTAAATTGAATGTTTTGCTGCTGTTTTTTATAGTCATATTGTAGCATTTCATATAAAGTGGCAGTTTTGGGGATTTATTTTACATTAAGAAGTTAGTTTTTAATTATGTACATAGTTTTGATGCTGTTTCATGTCATTTTGACAATGTTTTATGGACAAAAACTTATTATAATGTAAAATAAATAAGTTTTTGGTAGGTAAATAAATTAAGAATATACATCAGTAATAATTATTTCCCCTTCTAATTTCTATGAATATACATTAGTGATAACTATTTCCCTTTGAAAGATAGTTATTAGTACCTATACAATTTAAAAAGAAATGAATATAGAAGATGGTATCTCTTTTCCATTTAGCCAGCAATCGATGCTTTCTGATTTAGGTTCTTATAAATCTAGAAGTTGAAATTCTATTGGACTAATAATTCATAAATAGTTTAGCATGATTGTTAAATTTACTTCTCTTTGGAGTTTCATACATTAAAAAAATAGTTTAGCATGATTGGACTTATTGCAAACAAGTAAGCTTCATTCTTTACTTTTTCTTTATCCTAAATCTTGTTAATCTAACAGTAATTCCCTTGATACTTCATACTATACATTCTTTGGTACTTGTTAATTTGATATTATCTGTAAAGAAAAAAAGGGTTGGAGACAATTAGATGTCGTGCTAGATCTTTTGATATGTCATTGTGTTTGATTTACATTGACAAAAATGTGTAGAGTTCTTGATTTGTTTTCTTCCAACAAAAATGTGTAATTTTTTATATCTATTGATTGACACAAGGGTTGGCAACTCACAACAAGGAAATGACAGAAATCTTACCTTCTTGGAGATCTACAATGGAATCATTCTATCGGAAAGTCCTGTAAGTTCAAATGCTTATATAGCAACAATATCATTACAATTTAAATACTTTTACTCGATGCATAAAAATTAGCACTAACCTATTTTGTTAGTGCAAATGTACATTTATACATTGTTATGCTTTACATTGCACGTAGAATAAATGTAAAATATGGGCACTGTAATATATTTTATTTATACCCAAAAAATTTTCAACATATGTGAAAATTTATATGTAGCATCGCACATAGACTGTCTTAAGTAGTTTTGAACTTATAACCAACCTTTTGCTGCAATGCCCATTGGAACTCGACGTCTAATGCTGGCCATTAGTTTTTCTAACAAAATTGATATGCTATGTGTGTCAATCACATTAAAAGAATAAAATTTAATGTTGTAAATTCATTGCTGTTTTGACTTAGGAATTATTTTATCATGTTCATGCTAAGTTACTAATGTTTCGATTACTAGATATGGGGCACGGTCGGACAAGAGAGATTTCAAAGTCTTGGAGTTGCATTTTGTAGAGGGAAAGATTGTTGTGTTCTAGTCTATGATGTTAATGTGATGTAGTCATTTAACACTCTTGACAATTGGCATGATCAATTTCTAAGACAGGTGGTTTAATTTGTTTCCTTGTGTTCAGTTTTGCTTTAAAAGTATGACTGCAATGGGCTATCAATTAAATATCTCTAGTATTGGAGTGACATGTTAGTAACTTATTGTCTCTTATATGATTAAGGCTCTACTTTTGCAGTAATTTTTATAGGCTTCCGTAAGAGGATTTTTGGGTATTGACGATGAGGTGCTTGATGATCTTGACGTCAAGAAGAACATTAATTTGTTATAGTTATTTGTTTCTTTTTGTATTGATATGATTTAATTTTTTGTTTATAGAATGTAATTCCAGGCATAGAGTAATATTTAAATTTTGAGATTGTAATATTTAGTTAAATTTGATAGGTTTATCATAAATTTTATTTATAATTAATTTTTAAAAAAATATTTTTTTTCTCAAATTTTAGACAAAAGGTGACGGTTTTTCCCCGTCACCTTTTAGTGACGGTTTTTATGACCGTCACCTTTTCGAGCGTCACCTATTCGAAAAGGTGACGGGTGAAAACCGTCACCTATTCGAAAAGGTGACGGGTAAAAACCGTCACCTATTCGAAAAGGTGACAGGCAAAAACCGTCACCTATTCAAAAAGGTGACGTTCTTTTGGCGTCACCTATTCGAATAGGTGACAGTTTTATTTGGACGTCACCTATTTAAATAGGTGACACTGCCATAGGTGACGGTCAAAAAACCGTCACCTATTCGAATAGGTGACGCCAAAAGGATGTCACCTATTCCCGAAATTCTTATAGTGTAAGGGCAAACATGGTATTTAGGTCATATCTTTTTATTCGGGATTTGGATTGGGGAACGGTCAATTGCATTCAAATTGTAATGACATGACGATTAATAATGTAACAAAATAAAATTATTTAGATTGAATTTGAAGAGAAGATTAAAATGCCCTTTCAAAAGTTTCGGGTTGTTACACTTATATCTATGGCATAGACGCTTAGGTCATGCAAATGTGTCTACTGTCAAGGAAGTATTGCAAAATTGTAACTTTCAATTGCCTATCAATAAATATTTTTCTTTTTGCCATCTTGTCAACTCTCAAAAAGTCATAAACTTCCTATTTGAAATTCTCAAACTATTTACACAACTCTTTTACAACTCATTGTTTCTCTCTGGGGTCCTTCCTCTACATTATCAAGAAATGGTTATAGATATTATCTTAGTCTTGTTGATGTCTATTCTAGATGCACATGGATATGTTTTTTACCATCCAAATCTGATGTCTATCAAATCTTTATTCATTTCAAAACACAAGTAGAAATTTTTTTTAGCACTACAATAAAGTCAATTCAACTGATGGGGGTGGAGAGTTTATAGCTCTTGTTCCTCTTTATAAAAAATATGGCATCACATATCAAATCTCATGCCCACATACCTCTGCTCCAAAATAGACTTATTGAAAGGAAGAAAAGGAAAATTGTTGAATTTGGTCTCTCTCTTCTTCACTAAGCTGCTATGCCTTTGTCTTATTGGGATGATGCTTTTAATACATCAGTGTTTGTGATGAATAGATTGCCTACTAAATCTCTTCAAGGTAAAATTTCATTCAATCAATTTTTTACTACTAATTTTGATTACTCTTTTCTTAAAGTCTTTGGCTGCTCCTGTTATCCTCTACTTAGACGATTTAAAAATCGTAAGCTAGATCGCAGATTTGTTCATTGTCTTTTTTTGGTTACAGTACTCAACACAAAGGATATAAATGCCTTACACCCTCAATAAAGGTGTATATTTCTAGACATGTTGTATTCAATGAGTCTTTCTTTCCTTATTCTGCTCTTTTTCCCAAATGTAACGTACCATTATTTTGTGATAAAAAAAAATTATTTATTTTATTTTAATTTAAGCATTTAAAGTCTATTTTAGAATCGGTAATTTAGAAATTAGTAGTTTATTTTAGTTTAAATCTTTTTAAATTATCTTTTTAGTTTAATTTTGTTTTAATGGTATTAATAATTATTAACGGGCCAATTAATAATTATTAATCACCATTGGGATAGTTTAAGAATTTTGGGTTTCGGTTTATAAATCAAAAGTCATAAAAGGACGCAACCGTCATTTCTAAAATTCCTAAATATCTATTTACTATTCACTTCATCTCTTTAAATTGCCTTTGACCCAAAAGTTGACAAAAAATTCATCCATTTTCTCTCCAAACCCGAGCAACAAGAGGAAGAAAAGAGAAGAGGAAGAAAGTGTCGCCCTAGCTTTGTTTCTTGGCCGTTTTGCGTGATTTCGGATGCGTTGGAAAGCTCTCGCCGAGACCTTTCTACCCATTCCACTCTTGGAACGTTTCCAACTCTCTAAGGTAAGCCCTAGATTTCGAATTCTCATAGTATTTCCATGGGAATTGATTCAAGCTTTTGAGTTCTTGGCCAAAACTCTCATCCCCTTCCATTTTTGTTGTTGAATGTTGATGGAAAACTTATTGGGTAACTATTACTTGACTTTCCCTTAACCCTAAAACCGAGTTTCAGTCGAAACCCTTCTCGTTTGAAATTTACTTTTCGGGGTTTGAATAAGGGTTATTTATTATTGATAAATTTCTATTGTAATTCAATTCGGGATTTGGCATATTATTTAAAAACCCTAATTATCGATACCCATTGAAATCGGGAATATCGAAATTGCTTGAAACCAACTCGAAACACATCTAAATTGCCTAAAAGCCTGAAAACCAAACTCGGGGCCTATTTTTCCCTATCATGGCCGAGAGCACCCTTTGGGATATTCGGGGTTTTTTCGTCTTTTTATGTCTTTAGGTGTCAATCGATTGATGTATGTTTATTTATTAATTGTTAGATATAATTATTTGTAGGTGTTTTTGGACCTTTGATTTGATCACCTTACCGGAAATTTGGAGAGAAATCTTCATTTACTAAGGTGAGAATAGTTAGGATTTAAATTAATTTTAGAAAGCGAATAAGTATAATGATTTGTAGAATTGGAAACTAGGACTAGGATTCGAATCTAAGAATAGAGGGAAGTGAGTTAGTGCCCTTAGGATTAAGAGTTAATCCTTTAAGTGAGAACTTAGGAGTTCTCGAGGAAGACATTGAATCTTAGAAAATTTTAAGTTAGATTCGTTTCGAAGTTTAGGATGGATCATTGGAAGTTAAAAGATCCAAACTTTTAGATAGAACGGTTAATAGAACCTCGGATTTTATTGTAAGTTTAGAATCCTTGAAGGATTAGATTAATCATTTAAGAGGGTTTCTTTTTATTATTGTGGCGGAGTTCGATCTACTTATTTCCCTTCCGAAAGTTACTATCTATTTATTTTATGTCTTTTACTTTATACCCCTTTACTTTATGATTGTTTCGGCTACTTTAATATCCGCACATTACGTTTATTTACTTTTGCAAACATACCATAACATTTTGCACCATAACATCTCGCATCATTGAAAGAAAGTGAAAAAAAAGAGGAGAATGTAGTAGCCTACGGGGAATGTCCGCATCACCTTCAGAAAAAGAAAAGATAGTGAGAAAGAAAGAAGGGAGAATGTTGGACCCTACGGGGAATGTTCGCATCGTCTTCAGAGAAAAAGAAAAGAAAGTGAGAAAGAAAAAGAGGTTGAATGGTATCCTACGGGATGTACTCATTACTTCCTCATTCATAAGGTTGAATGGGTATCCTACGGGATGTACCTATTATCTTCTTTCATGCATAAAGGGCGAATGCGAATCCTACGGGATGTCCTCATTACCTTCATACATATGATCGATGGAAATATATATCATGGATAAAGAACCGAAATGTTATATTTATGTAAAGTTTATTTACTTTTCTTATTTATGTTATAACAAGTTAACGGATGAGAATTTGACTACGAGTGTTAGTAATATCATCCTTCGGAGAGTATAGAATGAATTTACCTAGAGTTTGGAGAACTTTAGGATTGATTGTGTAAGACAAATTGGACACAAATCGGAATACGGGTTTGAGGTCTAACTTTACTTTTTATTCTTATTATTCTCACTGGGCTTAAGTTGTTAGCTCATGATATTATAAAATTTCAGGTAATGCTCGTGCTAGGGGTCGTGGGAGAGGAGCTGGTATTGCGTGATCGAGGGATGATGACCTCGAGATGGACTAGGTTTATTTAAAGTCCATGGACTTCGTTTTTGTGAACTTTATATAATTTTGGATTTGTATATTTGTAAATAGATCTTAAGAGCTTTTGTCTTCACTTTTATGATTATAAACACCTTTTGAACTCCTGGTTAGGAACTTAAAGTTCCTTGTGTATTAAATTGTGAATTTAAAATGTAACAGGTTTTTGGCTAGCCACTTTTCAAATATAACCACGCCAATTTTTCTTAAAATATAAAGACTTCCGCTGTGTTTTTTAATTTAAATTATTTAAAAGTGTCGGGTCGTCACACCAAACATCCTACAACACCAAATTCTGCTATAGCATATACTCTTCCTATATTCCTACTAAAGATTTCTAACTCATAACCAATCCATCCACTCTTCCTTTTATTTTAGGTCCACCTCTTAATCACATTTCTCCTATAATTTCCCCCTAACAACTCGGCATTGCATGATGTTTCTGTTCCTGGTGATCACCTTACTACACCAAATCCTGATACTACTGTCCATGAACCCATTTCGATTCCTGATGTTAATAATTCTTAGTTGAACTCTATTACAACACCTGATATCACCATTCCTAAAAAACAACCTATGATAACAAGAGAAAAGAATGGAATATATAGGCCCAAAGTATTATTGACTGATTTATCAAAAGTGGAGCCTACTTTTGTTAAACAAGCTCTTCCGTCACCTAGTTAGGTTAAACAATGCAAGCTGAATTTGATGCCTTTCAAAAGAACAACACTTGGTCTCTTGTTCCTCTTTCAAAAAATCAAAAGATAATTGGATTTAGGTGGGTGTTCAAAATCAGAAGGAATTCTATGGTTCAATTGCTAGACATAAAACAGGACTAGCAGCCAAGGGTTATCATCAATTACTAGACATTGATTACACATAAAGATTTAGTCATGTTGTTAAGGTTGCAACTATTAGAACCATCATTACTCTAGCCTTAGCAAAGAACTTGTCCATAAAATAACTTGATATTAATAATGCCTTTCTTCATGGCTTATTACGTGAACAAGTGTTTATGGAGCAACCTTCGGGTTTTCAAGTTCAAGATAGTTATGTTCCTTTGATTTGTAGTTTGAATAAAGCAATATATGGCCTGAAGCAAGCACCAAGAGCTTGGTTTGACAGATTGAACAACTTTCTTCTTTCACGGCAATTCAATTCCTCCAAGGCAGATCATTCATTATTCTTTAAAGCTACTTCCACTTGTTCCATATATGTTCTGATTTATGTATATGATATCTTGATTACTGGAACTTCTCCTTTTGAGATTCAATCTTTGATTACTCAACTCAACTTGACTTTTGCACTAAAATATCTTGATCATCTTACATATTTTCTTCGAGTAGACGTTTCCTATCTAGTTAATGGAAATATCCATTTGTCTCAAACTAAATATCTCACATATCTGTTGAAGAAGACAAATATGCTTGAAGGTAATCCTACATCTACTCCCATGATCTATGGTACTATTCTTTCAAGACTGGCAGGGGTAACGACCCGATTTTTCGTAAAATCCTTTTAAACAAATACGCAGCGGAAAACTTGATTTGCTGGCCAAGTATTATGTGAAGTTGGAAGAAATGGTTTACTATGCCACCAAGGTAGAAAATAGACTCAAAAGAAGAAGAGATACACGATATGCTTCTAAACCTATTTCCAAACTACTTCTTCTTATCAAATGGGTGAAAATGGTACATTAATGGATAAGAATGGGGTTGCCTATGACTTGGTAGAGGAAAATGCAAATTTGATTTTAGAGAAGGTCAAGATGATTGAAAGAGAACTTTTAAAATCAAAGGAATTTTTCAAGGAGGAGATAAAAGAGGATATTCGTGCTAATGTTTATGTGGAGGAAACTTGTAAGCTACAAAAGAGTTCTATGTTTGAAAATAATGAAAATTGTGACAAAGAGAGTGAGCCAAAAGAAAGAGAGATTAGTGCAAAAGAAAGAGAGGTGAGTGATGAAAAGGAAACGAGTGAGTTAAAAGAAAGAGAGATGAGTCGAAAAGAAAGAGAGTTTGATCCAATAGAAAAAGAGTTTGAAAAGAACGAGTGTCATGAGAGTGAAAAGAAAAAGTGTTTTGAGATTAGAAAGTGTGAGGCAATTGAATGTAGTGAGCAAAAAGAGAGTCAACTAGAGAGTGAGAGCTTTAAAGTTAGATCAAGTGAGGCTAGGAATAAAATCTACCAACCTACATTTGTACTTTTGTATAAAAAGGTTTGTTTTATACTTAACCCATCTTTGCCTAGTATGTATGTTGAGTTTTTGCAGGAATTTTCAAAACGTTGTTCCCTAATGAGATGCCTAGTAATTTTTCGTCAATGAAAGGCATAAAACATCATGAAGACAACATTCAAGGGGCTGTCATACTCAATAAACCACCATCTCACATGATTCAATGCATGGAAAATTGGGTAAACACATCCATGGTAAAGTATCCTAACCCTATTTTTGATAAAATGCATATTAATTATTTGCTTGCTAAAATTGGTATCAATTCTGAATTTTTACAACATGAAATGAATTTCATTGATAATTACACATCTTTTTCTAAGACATACTTGCTTAATAATTCCCAAATTGAAAGAGTTGATTTATTTACTAATTTTGGTGATGTGCTTAATGATTCACATGATTATTGTTTGATTGATAAAATGATTTTGCATGATTATCACTCACTCGAAAAGAATGTTCGATTTGTTTCTTATAAGTATAAGGATGAATGTAGTGTTGGATCTTTGTTAGTGTTACCATATTATAAGAAGATTTATGAGATTGACAATAGTCCATGCGTCTCTAAGTCTTCCTTGCTATTTCAAGTAACTAACAATCTGGTGAGCTTTGATGATGTTTGTCCTAAGATAGCTCATTTCAAGAAATTACAAAATCTAGATAATACAATGGACATACAATTTCTAAGAAAAGAGAAGATATCAAGGAGGATAATGGTTTTTCACCCGGGAGGTGTTAATTTGAAAGGAGAAGGAGGGATACCCATGTTGCTGTTCTTGTTGAAAATAGATGATACACGACGTATGTATACTTTAGGTGCTTTTATTTATGTTATTAACTTAAGTTTTTGCGATGTAGGTAATGTTTTAGATTCGAGGACGAATCCTTTTCAAGAGGGAGGGGATGATATGAATCATGGAACGTCACAAATATCTCAAGGATCAATTTCAAGATCAAATTTCAAGACAAGCATAAAAACATCCATTACAAGCCTACATGAGAAAAGTCAAGACAAGCTTTGAATATCCGAGCATGGAGGCTATGGAAGAGGACTTGATGAACTTCAATCTATGGAAAATGCATTTTTTAGAAGAGTATTGAAGACTTATTCAATCAGAATTGAAGAGAAGAGCCAATTAGGAAACTTGCATCACTTTTGCAAACTTTCCTTATTTGGACCACTTTCCGTATTTGTTCCCAAACTTTCCGTATTTGTTCCCACACTTTCCATATATGGTTCCAAAGAATTTATCATATATTTAGACATTTTGTAGGCCTTTTATATTCAGTTTATATGTTTGGAAAGGATTAGGAAAGATATTATTCTCTAGAAAAGATTTTCCACAAAACCTGCCAATTTCATGTAAGGCAAGTTTTGGGCAGATTTTGTGCTCCTTGGAATCTGAATTTGCTAGCTTATTTTTAGAGTTTATTTTCCTATTTAAAGGCCTCATTTGTAACCCTAAAGACTAAGAATTGATTTGATAATAATATTGCTTTTTGCTTAGCCGAAATTGCTTAGTTTTTTTGTAGCCTTGTTCTTGGTTGTATGTTTTAGAAATATTCAAGCATAATTTGATCTAATATGTTTGTGAATTGTTTCGATCTTGAAATAAGAACATGTTCTCTTATTTCAAGATATTAGATCATTGGAATAATCTTTCTCTTCTTGGTTTCCAAGTGTTTTACCTTATTGTTCATTGGGGTTTTAGGATTTTCATCTAGGGGTTCTTTGTCTTTCAAAGGGTTTCTATTTCAATTTTCTAGGGTTTCATATCAGAAACTTAAAGTGATAGTCAAGAAAATCAAAGAACACTAAAATCTTCAAAAACCTCCATTAATGGAGTTTTATAAAAGCTTGAACCCACTCATGTCTTTTACCTTTTAAAGAAACTTAAGAGGTGAAACTTAAAGTTCATAACATCAATTACATCACCAATTCTAGAATTTAACACATAAAAAAGAACCTTCAATAAACATCCTTGAAGAAACTTCAATCAAATTAAAAAAAACTAACCAAAAATGAAAATCTAGGTTAGTCAATACCTTGAGTTTTTTATCAAATCTTCTTCCAAGACTTGTTTGGATCTTCCTAATATGATGATTCTTACATGAATCACACAAAAATCCTTCAAATTGATCCAAGATCCAAGAGTAAAGTGAGTGAGATTGGTTGAAGAAAAATGAGAGAGAAGGGGGGGGGGGGGGTCTACGGCTAGAAGGAGAAGAAAAAGATGGAATTTTGAATTTTTTTTGTCTTTTCTCTTCTTGTTTTCCTTTTAATTTTTGTTTTTCTTAATTACAAATGACAACTAAAATCAATTTATTTCCAAGTCCCTCCACCTCTTCCATTTAGCACCAAGCCCTTCCACCTCCTAAATTTATTTCATACCCCTCCTCTACTTTCTTTTGCTAACTATCCCTCACTCAAAGAAATTAACTATGGTTTACTTTGCCCTTCAAATAAACTCTCACCCATAGTTAAACTAACCATGGTTAAATACTAATTAACCAAAGAACTAAATAATAATCAAATAAAACAAGTCAAAATAAGGAAAAATTCTTAAATATCCTACAAAGATTTTCTGGGTCCTTACACTACGTCTCTCTTTTAGAGACTCAATGAGTCGCTAATATTAGCGACACAATTATTTGCTACGTTAGCGACGCATTCCATCACTTATATAGAGATGTATTTGTTCACTAATAAAGTCAACTGATTGACTTTAGCGACGAACTCCATCACTATATGTGTGAATTAAAAATATGATAAAAAATGATAACAACGACCCATTGAGTCTCTATATTAGCTATTTTTTTTTAATTTTTACATTAATTATTAATATTAGAAGAAAACAATAATATTAAAAATAAATAAATATATAATATTAAAACAAAATAATAATTTCATTAAATATTCATAGTAAATTTACAAAAATTTCATTCCATATTCATATCCAAAAAAGTTAATAAAATATCCAAAAAAACTAGAGAGGGCTCATATGCTCGGAATCTGGATGTTGATAAGTAGATCCGGCCGACCTTCCTGTGCAGGTTCATCCAACCCATGACTTGAGCTTTCAACATATCATGCTGAGTCCTGGAGATCATCTTTGAAAGCTTGAGTGCTTTTCTTGATCTCGTCAATCTCTTTGCGCAATGAGGCATTGTCTCGCCTCAAAGAATCTATCTCAGCAAGAGAAGAACTTAGAGCACACGCTGGTCTGCATAAAGCTCCTCCCCATAAGTGCCAAGATCGGGGGTGAGCCATCAAGACGAATACCACCGGTTGCCAGAAGGAAAGCATCACGATGGTTTTCCTGAGTAGGCTGAGACTCAGGAGTGGGCAATAACAATACAAGCATATCTTTTACTTTTGGCTACAAAAATTTACCAAACATTTATGCGAGTAAGTTAAAAAAATACTATTAAAATTATTGAAAGCACGAAAAAAATAAACTAATTGCTAATTCCCGCACTCGATCAATCCCAAAATTAACCTAATTGTAGCCTTTCATCTGCATAAGGAGAAACAAATCAATCGGAGTGACTTCCTATCCATCCTGAGTCTGTGAAAATTAGAACACGAAAAATAAAAGATTAGGAAAATAATAACTTAATAATATTAAAGATATAAACGAAAGATTAAAAGTACTTACAAAAATCTCATAATGCTCGTCGTGGCTGCGAGTCTTGCTAGTGTGCATAGCCGAGTTCGCCTTTTGATTGGCTAAGTTGATTTCAAAAATGCGCAACTGCTCGGCTGTATGACTATCCTCTATCAACTTTTGACGAGCCTGCTCACTCATCCACAAATTTTTCTCAGCGGGTTTATTTTTCGCTTTGTGGATGGTGTCCCTATAACATCTCCTAGTCCGTTTGCTCCAAAGTAGGTAAATGATTTCATCAGTGAGATCTGCAGAGATCGTAAAGTGTATCTGTAAAAAAAGAAAAAATCTAAAATTTGTTAGCAATTTAAAACATTATAAATAAAATAATTTATAAAATTTTCACTTTTATCTTCCATGTCTGAAACTAGAGTAATTTGCAGATATCATAAATATCCCTCCATTTCCCAAATTCGGGATTCTTCTTGTAAACATCCTAAAAAACTTGGGAAGCCTTACTCGATGGATGTAATCTATAAAAAAAAACACACAAACATATATAGGTTAAAAAATAATTTACATATAAAAAATTAATAATTTAAACAAAAAATATAAAGTGCACTAACTTCTTTCTCGTCATCCTCAAGACGACCCCGGTGATATGCAACTGCTGAGGGATGGGGATGTCTGATGTGGTCAATGTCGTGGGGACATAGATACCTGTATATCCCCTAATGCCGCTGCAGTATCGGACATATCCGGAGTATCAAACTCTTGAGAACGAGGTGGATGACGCCTCAATGTAGACATCTACGAAAAAAATGATTAACATGCAAATAAATTAATGAATTAAAACATACCAATTTAATTTTGCTAAATAATATAATAATGAATTAAAATTAAAAAAACATACAAATTAATTAATTCAATAACATTAAAAGCATAGAAATTAAATAATTAAGATGTTATTTAATGAATTAATTTAATTAAGATGCTATTTAATAAAATTTTAATTATTAACATACTAAATAAATTAAAAACTAATAAATAGCATACAAATTATTTCATTAACTTTAATATAATTAATCTATATAAACTAAATACATAACAATTAACATGTTATTTAATGAAATTTTACTAAATAACATACTAATAAATTAAAATTTAATAAAGAATATACAAATAAATTAATCTAAGAACATTAATCTAATTAAGGTAAACATACTAAATCCATACAAATTAACATGGTATGTAAATAAATTTTGACAATTAACATATTAATGAACTAAAATTTAATAAATAACATACAAATTAATTAATTAAATAACATTAATATAATTAATCTAAATGAACTAAATTAAACCAATTAACATGTTATTTAATTAAATTTAAATAATTAACATAACAATTAACATAATAATTAATCTAAATACATAACAATTAACATGCAATTTAATTTTAATTAACTAATTATAAATTAATTAATTATAAATACATATTTAACATACTAATTATTTGAATTTATGTAATTACATAAAAAATAAATAAGTAGAAAAGAAAAATATCATTCATTGAAGCTTTGACGGGAATTGGAAAACAAAACATAGAAAATAGAAGAAAAGAAAAGAGAAAAGAGGCAGAAGTGAGGGGGAAGGGGTCTGGAACCCCTTTATATTTTTTTTAGCGACATATTTCGTTGCTAAGGGTACTGAAAAGGCGCCAGCTGGTGCACGGATTTTTAAACCACGAGCCATTAATTTCATCTTAGCAATGAAATGTGTCACTGAAGGGGTTGAAATTTTTAAATAACTATCATTAATTCCACTTTTAGCGATACAAGTCATCGCTAGAATGTGTTGGGATTGAGGCCTCTAAAAGAATTCTCAAACAGAAGTCTCAAGGATCTTTCCTTGCAGTATAATATAATTCAAAAGTAAATGCATAAAAGAAAACTAACCCTTGTAGATAAGTGTCTGGCTCTCCTCCTTGTTCTTGGTTACGATCTTAGGACCACCAAAAAGTTCTTCTTGACTAAGCACAAAAGAGAATTGGTGCATGGGCATTATACCCTAGGGGCGGCGGGAGAGAGAGGGGGAGGAGAGGAATTTTTCTTAGCCTTTTTTTTTGCTCTGGTCACCCCAAAGTTCCTATTTATAGGAAAACTAAAGCCTCAGAAAATATTTGAATATCTTTTTAAGTATCAAATAATTAAATAAAGATATTATAAAATATATTTTGAATAATTAAGATATAATATCTTATTCCATAATAAAATATTCACATATCATTTATTTAAATTAATCATTATTAATTTAAATTAATTATTCCATTATCTTACTAAATTAATCATATTAATTTAAATTAAGATATTCCTTATATTTTAAATAAAATGCAAATAATTGGTTAAATATTAACCAAAGTGGCGTGTGACCCTAACCATAGGTCACACGCCCACATCATCATCACCATGAATATATTGGGTATTTTATCTTTCTCGTTGTATTTAATAGAACAATTCCATTAAATATATAAATAAATAAAACTCTTTTTATTCATTTAATTCCTCTTTAATTTGACTACAGACTCGTCTATTTAAATCCCCATTAATTTTGGAAAACTACAAAGTTAATTTAATTAAATAGACTCTTCTATTTAATCTCTCTATTATATAATTAAATAGACTCTTCTATTTCATTTCAGATTAATTAATAATCAAATAGACTATTCTATTTAATTTCATTTAATTAATCAAATAGACTCCTCTATTTGCATTTGCCTTAATTAAGTTGACAACTTCAAATTAAATACTTGAAACAATTTTTCCAAAGAAATTAATGCATATTAATTTATGTTCTCAATTACATGTGTTAGCTCGAAGGACTTAATGTACCTATAGGACTAAGCTCCAATGATCTAGAATTACATTGATCAAACGCCTTTAATCAATTAATTCTTATTCATTAACTGCTAGATAACTCCACTAAATATCTTGACTTGCACTCTTAGTACTATAGACATAGTTATGTCCATTGCCTAATATCATTAACTACTTTGATCCTTCACAAGTAGTTCATATCCATGTATAGGTAATTTTACCGTATTAACCTCCAAGATACATCTTGTTCCTTAAGCCCAACTTATTCTCTAATGAACAACCTTAGATAATCTCTATTATGCGTTTTTGCTTTTTTCTTGATCAAGAGGAATATGGGGCCCCACTGTTCAATCATCGAATTAGTCAATAAGGAAACTACTTATCTATTTTCCTATATGGAAAAAATTGAATTCCAATCTTGTGTAACTACGTTGCAAGCTATAATTAAGATGCAATCCCCAAAGTAGGGGGCATATTGAGCGAACTATATCGAGCCACACTAACCTATACAAATCAAAGGTTTGTCTCTTGTGAACAGGAATCCACTCAAAATTAAGATCAATTGTACATGATCAACTGATTGATATACGAAGTGTATCTTAGTCCAGTCTACTACAATCTGTATTATAGCAACACCCCCCACTCACATGTCTCTATATGAGCGATCCAGATGAGATCACTTGTGCCAATTCACAAGTGGGTCGTGTTAGTGGTGTTACCAGAAATAAGGCACCCAACCTTTATTCATATACCACAAACTATTTAAGTTACAACTTAAGTGAATCATCCCGGATCACATGCTTACTTTAAGTTATCATTAGTAACTCTGGATCTTATGATGGATTACATTTATTAAACAATAATAAATAAAAATGTAAATATTACTAATTAATAATTCCTTTATTTATTTATAGTTTAATTGGATTACATAAAATTTAGGGCAGAAACTCCAACAGAATGAATATTCAAAATAGGCACCTTTTCATTTTTCCTTAGCGCCGCAATATGTCGCTATATGGCAAAATATTTGTTGGGGCCATTAATTTAATCTGAGCGACACATTGCATCGCTACGAGGGAAAGTATCCGTTAAGGCAATGATTATCTCCATAGCGACGAACTGTGTTGCTTAGTTGTGAAGGTTGTGGAAGCTATCTTTCCCAGTTAGTGATGAACTATGTCGCTCTAGAGTAAATGTTCTGGAATCTATCTGTCCCAGTTAGCAACGAACTGTGTCACTCAAGTGAGAAGTTTCTAGAAGCTCTCTGTCCCTCTTAGCGATACAAAACATCGCTAAGTAATTGGAAGCGACTTATTTTGTCTCTAATTGCGACACAGTGCGTCGTTAATATCCTTGTTTTTTTTGTTCCCTTACAAGTTTTACAATTACACTTTACTTTATTCATCATCTTCAAACTCATCCGAGTTGGATGTAAAACTGTTGTCATCATTGTCTTCTTTTTCCTCAAAATAGTTAGGGGATGAATCATCAATAAAAGGAAGATCAATATATAGACTGTCGAGATGAAACAACATTTCTGCTATGTCATTTAACGATCGAGCAGTTTCAGAGTGTATTTCTTCACCAATTTCACGACTCCACACCTCTTCTTCTTGGAAAGAAACAAAATCCTTGCTATTTTTATCTAGAAAACTTTCGTCAATGTGACACAACCTCACTTTGCAAACCACTAACTAATCATTAAATTGTCTAGAAAACGAATAAGGCAGAAAATACGTTTGAATTGCTTGTTGTGCCAATACAAATCGATCATTGTGCACACATGTTTTCTTTTATTTACCTCTAAAATCTACAAATGTTGTAGCTTTCGCATCCCACCTCACCCATTGTCTCAAACCACGTGCAGTTAAATAATACGGTACACATTACATTCCCTCCTGGATATTCAAGCTCAATAATATTATCAATAACTCCAAAGAAATTGTAACGACCCGGATTCCGTTAAATTCTTTAAATTCAAATGCACAGCGGAAGACTCAATTTTTAAAGAAAACGGCATGGGTTCGTTTAAAAATCGGATATCCAAAACCTGTTTACATCAACCCATTTCAGAAAAAGTGATAAATCGGGAATGCGCATTCCAACATATAATTTAAACTTCCCAAAAGAGATTTAAGTCATGAAACATAGGCAAATTTTACACAAATACCCTTTCGGGTTCAAAAAGACATAAGTATGGAAAATGAAAATAATTTACAAGCATTTCTAAGAATGCTAAACAAAAATATGTTTCAACATTATCCATACACCAACTCGGCAAGTCACGCGGCACCACCTCCTCTACCACGCTTCTTAGGACGGGGTTTACCTGAAAATTTGTAAGTGTAGCAACATTAGCATAAAATACTAGTGAGAGTAAAACGAAAGCAAGAAATCCTATGAGCAAAATTTCATACCCGAAATTGTGTCCAAAGGCCTATAATGCTCATTACTACCCATATCCACACTTCCAATTTCCATATAATCATACGATAGTAATATACTATCCGCAATAGTCTTTCAATGCCAAGTAATAGAAATAAAGGCTTAACATAAAGTTAACAATCATTACTAAGTCTTACTACACAATTCTAAAGAATATGTACATGTAACATTAACTATCTTTGTTACCAAACAAGTTTCATCGTAACGTGCTATTGTATGGATCGAAATCAACATACCACGTACGGTTGTACCATATCTCAAGTCACCGTACCATGATACCGTATGGACCGAAGTCAACATACTATCATGTACAATATTACAATCATCGTAACTCTCATCACATCAAATATCAAGACTTTCACTATATTACAAATTATCGCACCATGATACGTATGGATCCGAATCAACATACTATCATATGCCGTATCACAATCATCGTAACGTGCTCGTATGGATCCGAATCAACATACCACGTATGGTCATACCATATCTCAATCATCGCACCATGATACGTATGGATCCGAATCAACATACTATCATGTGCCGTGTCACAAATCATAGTACCATGGTACGTATGGATCCGAATCAACATACTACCATGTACCATATCACAAACCATCGCACCATGATACGTATGGATCCGAGTCAACATACTATCATGTGCCGTATCACGAAAGGTTAAGCTCCCTAATAAGTTAGGTAATCTCGAAGAATTCTGTTAAGTTATTAAGAAACCTAACTAACTAGATTACACGAGTTATCACTCAAGTGTATCTTTTAACTACTTTAACTTCCAAACCAATCAAAGTAACTTTCATTTCCACTTTAATCTAACATCTCCAATTTACTTTGCAATACTTTCAAACCACTCCGATGTTTCCTTTTCATCGAACTCATTATAACTCCAAATTCTCTCCACTCACTTCCGAATTAAAGTCTCCAACCAAAATGATATGAATTATGTAGCCATGCATTTAAGGAATTCAAGCTTAAAGAGTACATGTATTGATGACAACTCAAGTTGCATTAAATGCACTCAAGATGTATTTATGACAACTCAAGCTTCAAGTGTAGTAGCATTGATGACAACTCTAGATGCATTTATGACAACTCAAAGCTTCATTCAAGGGAACTCAAAGCAATATCAAGACAAGCTTTAATGAAGATTTAAAAGCTTAATTTAGAGTTCAAATATCAGTTTCAATTGTAATAGTTGTATTTTAAGTTACAAATTAAATGGTGGCAGATGTAACTTACGTTTTTGCTTTAAATTCGTAGGTTACAGGCTAGGGACATCATGGGGCTGTTATGGGAGCATTATGAACGAAAATTACATGTAATTTAAGCCTATAAATAGGCCATGTATCAGCTAATGTAAAGGAGACTTGTAAGACTTGACAGATTCAAAAGATTGAATGAAATGTAGCATTTTTATGCACATGGAGGAGCCTTGAGCCTCAACCCTTTGTAATCTTGCTTTAGATTACATGTTTAGAAACATTCAAGAGGGGAGTGATCAACCAACTTGTGGAGTGTTTCGAGTCATGAGATGATGGAACGTAAAAGTTTGTCCGTTTCATGATTTTTAGATCACATAGGGCAATCTGTTTCTAGCATTTCCTTATGGTTGAAATCGAATAGTTAGGGAGGGTTTGAATTCATGCTTCAAGGGTTCATGCTAAGTATAATAGCATAGGGTGTTTGAACTTGACATTTGAGTTTGCCTTATCATTTGGAACTATTGGGTTGATCCGATTAGTTAAGGAGGTTTTGTGCCATTTTCATGCTTCAAAGGTTCTTGCAAATGATTGTAATGGGTTTTTGGACTTGAACGCAAGGTTGCCTTATCATTTGGTATCAAAGCATTGGTCGAAACCTTGGCCAAACTCTAGATTTGATTCTATCCTCCTTGGCTTGAGCACTTAGAACTCTCCTAGTAACAAGAGCTAAGTGGCTGCCATCCTCCATGTTAAAATATTGATACATATCCACCTTATGAGATAACTCCCTATAAACAATAACATAACGAAACTCAATTCATAAAACCACTAACTTTCGCTTTAAACTCACCTTGGCTTGTAGAAAAGCTCCGATCTATCCAAGGTTGTAAACCCACGATCAAATCACAATCCTACAAACGAATTATACCTAAATAACATTAATTAACCGGAAATCGTTCGAACAACATCTAAACGCACAAAACGACGAAAAACCCGGATTTTCTCCCTATGGTGCTCTCGACCATATAAGGGAAAATGGGGTTCGGGTTTGGTTTTCCGGCTTTTATGCACTTTAGAGGTGTTTCGGGTTGGTTTCGGATACTTTGGAGGTTCACAACTACAATGGGTATCCGTAAATTAGGGTTTTGCATATTAATCGATTTCTGAAAAATTAAATAAATAGCAAAAACAAAATAACCCTAACATCCTAAACATGGCCAAGTGAGGAAAAATCACAAGTGACGGGTTTTCGGCTCAAACTCGATTTTAGTGTTTAGGGGAAGTTTCTAAAGTTGTCCAAAACGACTTTCCTGATTGAAATCTTCAAGGTTCGATGAACGAATTTGAAGATTTCAAACCAAAACCTGCATTAAAATACTATTCACATCAAATTTTAAAAAAAATTGTCATACCTTAAGGCCTCAAGAAAACGGGCGAAAATCACGATTGGTAGGTTGGAAATGATCCACGGGCCGAGGGCTTTCCAATGGAACAAGAATCGAGACGATCCACCAAGTAAATAAGAAAAACCAAAAAAAGAGGGAGGGGGAAAGGGTGCTACGGCTAGAAGGAGAAGAAGGAGAGAAAAATGAAGCAAATTGTCTAATTTTGACTTTTTAAAGTGATGATGAATAGTGTTTTTAGATATTTTAAGAATTTGGAAAATGACGCCTACGTCCTCTTTTGTTTTTACTTTAAAAACGAAACCCGAAACTCTTAAATTAATATAAAGGTGATTAATAATTATTAATTGGCCTGTTAATAATTATTAATGTCACCGAAACGAATTTAAAGTATTAAAACGATTAAAAAGAATTTCGGACGAAAATAACTACTAAAATCGAAATCATTACTTTTAAACTAACTTTAAAAGCTTTAATTAAAATAAAAAAAAAAAAAAATTGACCCCAAAAGTAACGGGACGCTACTGTTGTCTGCTGCCCTACTGAGTTTTTGTTTGAAATTTATAGTCCTTCCCTAGATATCCAAAGTATAATTTGGCAATTCTAACAGGTCTTTTTGCCAACAGGACTATGTCATTATTTGTAACTGGGGTCGTGGGCAAATCAACTTGCACGACAATAAACTTGGATTGAGAAATTACATCATTTCAGTTAATATCAACAAATGTAACACGTAATTATACTCACGTAAGCATAAAACCATAAACGAAATTCTCTGTCAATTATGATCCCTTCCCAGGCTGCGTTGAGTCCAGGATTAACTGGTCGTATGAATAACTCAACAAATAACCTATTATTGAAAATAATATATCATGAAAAAAAAATTAATATAACAGTTTGACGTGTTAATTTAGTTCATTCTTACTCGATATATGGTTCCACCTCCGAACACTTACATAACACGTATGTCTGTGCGATGTGATACTCTAACTCATTTAACGCTCTCCGCTATGAACTTTCCAATAGGTCTTCCTAATACTGTAAAAATAGATAAATCATTTGGATCGACTCCAAGAGGAAATGAATCTTGAACAAAATTATGCTTCACTGTTCTGTATTGTTCTACAATTCATTGATTAAAGTAATATGAATAGAAAGTGGTCATCTCATGTATTTGGTATGCATTGCATATAGATCCTTCCACTATAGCCTCGTTTCGTACAATTCTTTTTAGCCTAAGCAAATATCTGACATAAAACTGAATCAGCTACAACCAATAATTTAGGACACAATAACAGAAATAGTCAACTTATTTACCTTTCAAACAGATACATTCATCGGTATTCAACAGGGCCTCCTAAATATGCCTCGTTTGGTAGATGCACTGCTAGATGCTTCATCAAGTCGAAAAAGGATGGTCAAAATATTCTCTATACCTTGCAAATTATGACAGAAATCTCATTACTCAATGTGTGATGACCCATCACTTTTAAATAAATTAAATCAGAGAAAACAGCGGAAGTCTTTTATTTTAAGAAAATTAGCGTGATTATGTTTGAAAATAGGCTAGCCAAAACCTGTTTACATCTTAAATTCAAATATCTAAAAACACAAGGAACATTAAGTTCCTATCAGGAGTTCAAAATGATTTATAAACATAAAAGTAGAGACAAAAGCTCTTAAGAGCCATTTACAAATATACAACTCCAAAATTATATAAAATTCACAAAACCATGTACATGGATTTTTACAACTACTTAGTCCATCTCGAAATCATCACCCCCTCGATCAAGCGCGCACCAGCTCCTCTCCCACGATCCCAAACATTACCTGAAATGTTTGTAATATCATAAGCTAACAAACTAAGCCCAGTGAGAATAATAAGAATAAAAAGTAAAAATAGACCTCAAACTTGCATTCCGATTTGTGTCCAATTAATTTGACACCAATCACTCCTAAAGTCCTCCAACTCTAGTTAATTTCATTTTATATTCTCTAAAGGATGATATTACTAAAAATCATAGTCAATACTCATCCATTATCAATGTTATGACATAAGTAAGAAAAGTAAATATACTTTGCATAAAATATAACATCTCAATTCTTTATATCATCAGTCATATGCAATGTAGGGCTCGCATATACCCTTATGCATGAATGAAGTAATGCGTCAATCCCATAGGATACCATTCACTTCCTTTTCATCAAGAGTAATGAGCAAACCCCATAGGATCCCATTCGTCTCGTTTCATCTTGAGTAATGAGAAAATCCCGTAGGATCCCATTCGTCTCTTTTCATTTAGAGTAATGAGCAAATCCCGTAGGGTCCCATTCGTCTCTTTTCATTTAGAGTAACAAGCAATTCCCTTAGGGTCCCATTCGTCTCTTTTCACTTCCTTTTCTTTTTCATTTTCTTTTCTTTTTCATTTTCTTTTCTCCTTTTCATTTCTTTTTCATGAATGATGCGATAATGGTATGGTGCAATTGATATGCATATACTTGCATAACTTGTAAAAGTAAATAAATAAAGTGCGGAATTAAAACAAGTAAAATAAATGAGCATCTCGAACGAACGATATGTAAATCGAACTCCGCTACCATTAATGAAAATAAAATCATAACTTAACGATTAACCTATACCTTAAGGATTCTAAACTTCCAATAATTCGAGATTCTTTTAATCGTTCTAAATACAAGTTTGGATCTTTTAACCTCCAATGATCCATCCTAAACTTCGAAACGAATCTAACTTAGAACATTCTAAGGTTCAATGCTTTCCTCGAGAATTCCTAAGTTCTCACTTAAAGAACTAGCTCCTAATCCTAGGGTACTAGCTCATTCCCTCTATTCTTAGATTCGATTTCTAGTCTTAGTTTCAAATGCTACAAACCTTCATACTCATTCGCTTTCTATAGTTACTTTAAATCCTAACTATTCTCACCTTAGCCAAATAAGAGTTCGCTCCAAGTTTCCGAAAGCACGATCAAACAATGATCCGAAACACCTACAATTAATTAAATCTACAATTAATAAATAAACATACATCGATCAAATAACATTTAAAAGCTCAAAACAATGAACAACCCCATAACACTATGAGGCTCTCGACCCCCCCCATAAAAAGTGGGTCTCGGGTTTGGTTTTCCGACTTTTAGGTACTTTAGAGGTGTTTCGAGTTGGTTTTAAGCAAATTCGATATTCCTGATTTCAATGGGCATCGATAATTAGAATTTTTGAACATTAAGCCCTTTCCCAAATTGAATTTAAATAAACATTAATTCACTAATTTATAACCCATATTCAAATCCCAAATGGTAAATTTCAAACGGGAAGGGTTTCGACTGAAACTCGGTTTTAGGGTTAAGGGAAAGTTTCCAAAAACTCTTAAAACTACTCCCGTATTTACAAACACCGAGTTTCACTGCAAGAAATCGAAAGGAAACAAAGAAAACTCCATTAAAACACTATTTGGAGCTTAGGGTTTCAAGAGAAACTTACCGAGAACTCCGTGGATCTCGAGTGGCAAGTACGATGGTTAGGTGGAAATGAATCCTAGACTCGAGGGCTTTCCGATGCAACCAAGATCGAGCCGATCCGCCGAGAAACGAGCAAAAACCCAAAAATCCCCCAATCTTCTTGAGACCCACGGCCAAAGGAGAGGAAAGAATGAGAAGAATGGAGTCAACTTGGTCAAACTTGTGATTTTAAAGACAAATGAATAGTGTTTTGATATTTTTAAGAAATTGGAAATGACGGTTGCGTCCTTTTATGACTTTTGACTTCTAAAACGAAACCCGATGATCTTAAATAAATCTAAAGGTGATTAATAATTATTAATTGGCCTATTAATAATTATTAATGTCACCGAAGCGAAAATAAAACATTAAAATGGTTAGAAAGAATTTCGGGCAAAATTAACTACTAAAATCGAAATTACAAAATAATAATTAAACTAAATACTTGAATTGAAATAAATTAATAAATAAACATTATTAAACTAAATAAAAAAAATTCACTTCAAAATAACGGGACGTTACACAATGACTCGAGAGTGGCTTGGGACAGCTCTGCACAAGTTAACTCTATGAAGAAAACACTCAATTGTACCAACGATTCCCAATTTTTCTGCCCAAGAAATGGTCTAGAATGCAACTAGCATAAGTCGTTACATGAGTACGTGACAATCATGATTTTTCATCCCAAGCACAATATAACTATGCACGTCAATGCACCTGCTCAGATTTGATACATATCCGTCAGGAAATTCAATCGATTGCATCCACTCGAACAATATTTTCTTCTGGTCCGCAATTAGCATGTACTTTGCCTTCGCGTATTTTTTTCTAGTTTTGTTCAACTCTAATTTAGGTCGATGGCAAATTTCTCAATTGTCATAACGTGATTTCATATTGTCTAACATTTTTTTTGTATATTTAGAACAGTGTTGAAGACATTGTGGAAAACGTTCTTCTCAATATGCATGAAATCTAAGTTATGTATGATCATTAAATCTCCCCACTACGGTAGCTCCCAAAAAATACTTCTTTTCTTCCAACTTGTATATTTCCCTGGCGTCTTATTCCAAGCATCACCACCAATCTTTATAACACTTCACCTGTTAAGAGCATCTAACCATTGCAGTATTTCATATCCATTGATAACTTCAAGAAGACCTTCTTTTCTTACACTCGACCTTTTATACAAGTTAGTCTTATCTGTTTGAAATGAATGATTTAGCTGTAAGAACCTTCTATGGCGGTCAAACCAACACGTTTTTCGACCATGCACCAACGAGAAGGCACTGGTATCGTCCCTGCAATGAGGGTATGCAAATTTTTTCGAAGTGCTCCACCCTAACAAATTTAGTTAGGGTAATAAATTTGTTACGTTGGGCATAAAACCATAAACTTTAATCTAAATTGTGAAAATCTATAACTTATAAAAGTACGAAAATATTAATTTCATACGAATTAAATTACAAACATACCTGATAACATTGAATATGTCGAGAAGTTAATTATCATCTAAATAAATGTTGCTCGCATCACAAAATTCTTTTTTTGTGAAACATCATACGTCACAACTCCTTCATTTCATAAACTACGGAGCTCGACAATTAATGGTTGGACGTACAAATCAAGCTTCTGTTTTAGACTTTTCGAGCCTGGTACAATTACCGTTAAGAAAATCACAGGATCTTTCATGCACATCGATGGAGGCAAGTTATACGGCATCAACATAACTGGCCACAATGAATATTGAGCTCCCGAAGACCCGAAAGGGTTAAACTCGTCAGTATATAAACTCAATCCAATGTTTCTAATTTCTAGCGCAAATTCTGGATGAAGATGATTTAAATGTTTCCACGCCTTAGCATCGGAAGGATGTCTCATTGTGAAATAGAGTTGAATCCTCTTTCTGGGATGTGAAACTTTGCATTGTTATTCAATAGTTCGGTTGCAGTTGCAGTTGTGAGACATCACAACCTACGTACAACGGCCTATTGGTGAGAATAATGATCAAACTAGATGGTTAAGGGTGGTATGCAAGTGTACATAGTCAACAAGTAATAGTAGTGGTTAGTTTGTGTCGTGTCCCATGAGGATGGTTGTTTTTAAGGTAATACTAGATAATTAAAGGTTTTTATAAACAAAAAGCTAATGCAAGTTATCAAGATGGAATTTTGTAATGTTGTACTTTAATGGATCTAACACTAAGTGTAGTTCAAGAGAATGAGATTGTGATGTTGTACTGGGGATTAAGATAGGTTTTAACCATCAAGTAAAAGGCTTGCGGTGGAGCTCTCAGTACAACCTGAATTTATGAGACAACAACATGATAAGAATAAAAAGGCAACAGCCAGTCTTTCTCAAACAAGCCCTTACACAACTCATTAACTCGTGATTCTATCTCTAAAACCTCGGATACGTAACTGCTACCTTCAAACTCATAAAATTTATTGTTTTCTATTCTCTTTAACCCTTTGTTTATTTCTAAACTTAAAGTTAAAATGAAAAAGTTGATTCTTTCTCTAAGTTTTCATGCAATGGATTTTTCAATACTTGCTTGAACTCTTCTAACTCTATTTTCATAAAGATTTAAAGAAGAATGTGAATATGAAGAATTCAACGTCACAAATTTATGTAGATATTTGTGTTCCAAAACATTATATCTCACCTATCCTGCATCCCATTTAGCACAACATCAAAAAAGAGTTTTAGCTTAACATGGCTTGCAAAATGTGAAAATTAAACTAACTTGCTGAAAGTAGTTCATGGAGAAGATAAAAATACAAACTTTAACTAAAGCTAACTAATATAGAAAAACCAACTAAGAACTCTAAACTACTGCTGAAACACTACTCCTTTCTTCCTTTTCGTAATCTTCGTTCCTCTCTCCTTCTCAAATGACCTAAAAGTTTGCTTAAGTATCAACCAAACTTCTTCCTTTCTTTTCATTTTTCCCGCCAAAATAATAGTTGGTAACCTCTATCGGGTTGCACGCACGACTAGGGAACTATAGCCCGAAGTGACAGTGGTCTGTCTCATTGAAAGCAGCTAGCAACATGGAAACAATATCTTCCCTTCTCTAATTTGGCTTACTTCAACATCAACTCAACATGCCTTCAACAGAATTTACCCTGAAATAAAAGAAGACTGCCAAGAGCACTACCTATAATCTTAAGCTCAAAATAGTCAACATTTGGAACCTGGAAGCAAGAGTTAACAAAAAGGGAAAAACTACACAAAAAAAGCCAAAATTAGAATAAGCCTTAAAAGAATTGGCAATCACAAAAGTAGTCCAAATATTTACAAGGATTTGCTATTTTACAGAATTACTTGGTCTTTTTACCCAAATGTACCCAAGTTTAGCTATGTGAATACTCCCTTTATGAGGACTTATCACCTACTCACTGTTTCTATCATCTAAAACATTCTTTTCCATCTGGGTTTAAATCTTCATTTAATAAAGTTTGAGGAACATCTCCTTGATAACCGCAACTATCAAAAATCATCTTGTTTTAACTAACCGTACTGATATTGTACTTTATCTAACCTTTCATTCACATTCGAATTGAACTACAAGTTACTTCCTTCATTTCAAACTGACTCGTCCCTTGCTGCATTGAACATTTTTTCAGATTCTACCTATACACCCACTAATAATTATTATCTACGAAACCATGACTGTACAAGTGTAACTTCACATCATTTGTCGGTAATATCTTCTTATTTCTACACTTTTTGCATGGACATAGTATCTTCTATCTGTAATTATCAAAAAACATGGTGGATTGAAAGAATTCAACAAACTCTTCGACCCCGGCTACAAACTAGTCGTTGAGAAAACCTTCAACCAAATGAACATACATCCACTCATGTATTTTCTCTCTCGGGAAACAGTTTAATGAATATACTTTTGTTTAAAGTGATTCTCTGCACACCTATTTATAATTTTTATGTTGACTCTTTTAGCGACTAAATTTATCTCTAATTTGGCGGGAATAGGAGGGAAATTTACCACTATGTTTAGCGATGAAATGCATGTCTAAAGAAAAATAAAAAAATTTCAACAACGGATTACGTCTCTGAATATGGGGAGAATTATTCCTATATGAAACAATATCAAAGCGGCACATTTCATCACTAATAGGGGTAAAAAAGAGTTGCTAATTTGGTGGGAATCTTCGCGCCACTTCTTGAGACAAATAATTAACAATGGACTATATTAGGACGCTAAATAGCGACAAAAATGTTTCGCTAAGGCCAACCTTATTATCAACATTAGAGATGTAGAGTTTGTTGACGCTAGATAGTAACCATTTGTGTCGCTAAAAGTTAAACTCACAATTAGCGACGCATTTTGTTGCTAACCAGCCTCCCATTATTTGCGTCGCTAATAGTTGGTCGCTAATTCCAGTTTTTCTTGTAGTGCTCGTTGTTCTTTTGTGCAATCCAAGAAATTTCTCTTTGAATGTTGAAGGCATAGGATGAAGGAAAGAACTCATCCAAAAATAGCCCAGCAAGTTTAGCCCAAGTGCTTACCGAATTAAAAGTTAATCGAACAACCACTCTTTAGCCTTGTCAATCAATGAGACTGGGAAGACACGCAGTTTAATTTGATATTAAGTTACCCCTTTTGGCTTTATGCTTTGGAAAACGACATGAAAAGCCTTCAGATGTTTGTTGGGGTCTTCATTATCTAGACCTTTAAAAAAAAGAAAGAAGATGAATTAGTCTCGATTTTAATTCAAAATTTATCAGTACGACAAGTTTTCGAATGCACAATGACTCCTAATTAATTTGAGGAGTAGTCAAATTCTGCATGGGTTTTTCTTCATCCGCCATTGTTTCTTTGGCTTCAGAATCACTAGATGAATAAAAAATATTTTGCAATAAATTCTCTTCATCAAATGAAGAGGATGAGGATTCTAGTTTGTTTTTCAGTTTGGTTTCCTTCCTCAACTGGTTTGCCGTCTTCTCGATCTCTGGATCAAATTGCAATTCACCTGTACGAGAAGAACGTGGCATCAAATAGAAAAAAAACTAAAATTTAATTAACACCGATTCCTTGACAACAACATAAAAATTTGATAGTTGTCAAAACGACCAAAAATAAATACTTACTCTTGGAATTATAATTGTAGTAGTAGTGAGTAAGGTCGATCTCCACAAGGAATGAGAAATCAAATCAAAATTAACAAATGGGGGTTTTGAGTTTTGAAAATATAAAGAAAAGAAATTAAAATAAAATAAGAAATCAAGATGAGAAAATGGTTCCAACTAAAGGTTTAATCTCGGTTATGGTTCATGAATTTGATCATCTATTCATAAACATGCATTCCTAAATTCTTATCTAAATTGGTTGGAAGTCACCAAAACCAATCAACAACTTATAAGTGTTCTTTCTTAACTTTTTGATTGGCAAGATATGATCATTGACTATTTCCCTAATTAACAGATAACCATAAAATACGTAATAAGATTTAACCTATTAACAACATTGAGAAGTGAAGAACCCAATTCTAACTAATAAACACGATACGACCGATTCATTTAAGTTAGATCATAAATTCTCATAACATGATCAACAAAATAACCCCCAATCAATTTACGTTATTATACTACTTGTATTAGAACAATTAAACAATTATGGATTTAACATTCTAACTAGCTATATAATAAATTAACAATTGAACATATGGCCATTATGCACAACGATTAGTCAACAATAAAATATGCAAAGAAAAAGCATGAATAAAGTGAAAGTAGGAATAAAATGAAGAGCAAAACCTCAGAAATTCATAAACCAAACCTCGATAATCCTCTAGTGGAAATTAAGAAATTAGCTAGAAAACATATTAAAAAATATCTATAAGTCCTAAGAAAAATAGGGGAAGAATAGATTTTAAATTAGGAGTTAAATAGGCTTTAAATAGGCAAAAGGAGGTGAAAATCAGATAAAATATGCTATTAATTCTCTTCAAGCTGATATAGCCAAGCCAAAAATTCGAGCTGCCGTGAGCTATGTCTGCTAATTGAGTTAGGAGCCGTCTGCGACCTACGAGCCATGAGTGACGCTGAGCGCTGGAGCTACTAACTCGTTTCCCTTCAGCGCGTGACTGAGGGACGCGTCGCTTAATCTTCCTTGCCCTTAGTGCTTAGTGCGTGTTAACATCACCGTGACGTATTTAATTAATTAATAATTTTATTTTTCTTTTCCTATCGCAGTAGCCACCGTGTCTTACTGCTGCTGCGCCCACTCCTGGGTTTTTGGCTTGGATGTTATTTTGTCCACAGGCCGTGACCGCCGGGTCTCACAGCCGCGATCGTCGATCATTTGAACAGTAAATTGAGTATAACTTCTTCATTTTATGTTCGATTTGAATGTCGTTTTCTCCTACGTTCATAAAATTCAATGATCAACAATATTATGGATATTTACACTACAAAAAAACTGCCAATTTGCGACCAGAAAATTGCGACCAAATGGTCGTTTTTCACCTAAAATGCGACCAAAATGCGACCAAACAGAGTGGTTGCTAAAAAGCTGGTCGGATTTCAATTATGCGACTGCATGGTCACAAAAATGCGACCATATGGTCGTAAAAAATTTTGGTAGCAAAAAAAGTCAAACTTTTGAAATGCGACCAAATGGTCGCATTAAAAGGGACCATTTGGTCGCATTTTATCTTCAATAGAAGTGACCATTTGGTCACAAAAAAAGTGACCAAATGGTCGTAAATTTTGTGACCAAATGGTCACTTATTGGCTCAGTGAAAATACGACCAGATGGTCACTTAAAAAGCGACCATCCGGGTCGTAATTTATGTGAAAGATAAGTGACCACTTGGTCACAAAAAAGTGACCAACTGGTCGCATAAAATGCGACCAAATGGTCACTTTTAGTCTCAGTTAAAATGCGACCAGATGGTCGCTTAAAAGTGACCATCTGGTCGCATTTATGATTTTTTTTTTTTAAATTTTAATAATTAGTTAATTAATTATTAATTAGTTAATTAATTATTAATTAATTATTAATTTTTAATTATTTATTAATTATTAATTAATTATTAATTATTAATTACTAATTATTTATTTAATTAATATTAAAATTTCATAAAAAAAAAAATTGGAATTCAAATAAAAAAAATATATATCAAATATTAAAAAAATGTTTTATACAATCGAAAGAATCCTAGAACTACTGCGGAGGCGGGGGGGGGGAGGAGGCGTCGATGTAGAAGGGCGCCGCCTAGAGATCCAAGTCGTGGCCAAAGCGGATGCGACACAGGCGTCGACTCGTGCTGTATGTCGGCCTCGACTCGTGCCTGTATGTCGGCCTCAATAGTAGCGACTCGAGCAACGAAGTCCTCACGCATAGCCTCCATGTCCGCGCGCATTCTTGCTCACCCAGGAGAAGGGCCGGAGCTAGTGCTCGCTCCGGTCCCGAGGCCGGGCACATCTGCATAAAGGCGTCGCCCGTCTGAGCCGAGCCCAGGAACACCCAATCGGCCGAACCCCTCCAGGACCTCCAAGAACGCCTCTATACGGTCCTCCTGAGTCGGTTGCGAGTCCGGTGTGGGCAACCGCTGAGTCAAGGACTCCGTGAAACGTTCCTAAACATTTAAAATTCAGAAAATAAAATGGTTAATATATAATGTATGAAAAATTTTAAAGAAAGAATAATAATTGAAAAAAATATTAAATACCTGAACTTCTTTCGCCTTATCGTCGACGAACGTCCCGTCCTTCTTCGGGTGAAGAACCCGGGGCAGCCCCATGGGCGGGACGGGGCGCCCGTGCTTCGCTTCCTAAAAAATCAAATAGTGAAGAATAAAACATAATAAATTAATTAGTAATTGAAAAAAAAAAAAAAAAGAAAACGAGAAAGCGAACGAGGAAAAAAAAAGCATACCAATCGACGATGGTGCTCGTCGTGGGTCCGCGCCCCACTGTGTGTTTTTCTTTGGATTCTTCGCGCGGTTGGCCTTATTCCTGCTTGACACCGCCTTGCCCTGGAGGAGTAATCAAGCTAGCGAGAAGCCGCGCGTGGTCCTCCTGGGCTCATCCACACGGGGCGGTTTCTTGCTTGCCTTCGCGCGCCGAAACATGAGGTCCTTGAATCGATCCCGGACGTGGCTGTCCCATAGGGGGGAACAATCTACCGTCGGTGATATCGGGATCGATAACAGGAAACTTGCCCTGAAAAAATTGAAATAAAAAATTGTTAAAGTAATAAATTTATTTCTATAAATTTCAAAATTAATTAATTATAAAAATAAATTATGTTTTTACCTTCCAACTGTCGTACATCCGACGTTTCTCCGTCGTCGGAATCTTCGTCCAAGCAAAGGTCGCTGGGTAGAGGCATGCTCTGAAGGACCTCGCGAAACCGTTTTGAAACGGCGGTTATGCGGTGTACTCTGCAAAATCACAAAAAATTATTGTGCTATATATTAGAAACTATTAGTTAAAAAGAATAGAAAACTTTTAGGGAAATAGTAAACAAAATTACTTACGTATCCCCTTCAATCCGAAGGGTAGAGTCTGCGGCCCGAGACGGCTGAGTGCATGAAGTCGAGGGGCCAGCTGGATCCGACCCTGATGCAGACCCGGACGCTGACCCGGACGCATACCCTGATGCTAAGCCCGGAGTCGAAGACTCGGTCTCAGGGACTCTATCATCGAGCGTGGCAGCAAGTCGCGTATCGTAACTGAAGAGGATGTCCAACTCCTCCGTAGTCAGCTCCGCATCAGGGGCAACGCCAGTAGGCGTCCGCGGAGACCCCTCGTCACCCGCATCGTCAGGCTCGTCTGACTGGGGAGGACGTCGTCTGCCCGTCATAATCCTACAACCAAAATAAACTAATTTAATACTAATTACGTAGGTAAAATATTGATTAGTTTATTTAATTAATTAATTAATTAATGAAATAATGTAAACTAAACTAACATAAATTTAAGTAAATAATTTAAAATAAACTAATCAAATTAATTTGAATAAAAGTAAATTAAAATTAGATTAATTTAACTAAAAGTAATTCAATTAAACTTAAGATTAATTAAGTAAAACTAAAATAAACTAATCATTTAATTTGAAATAAAGTAAAGTAAAATTAGATTAATTGAACTAAAATTAATTGAATTAAACTAAAATTCAATTAATTTTAGTTTCAATTAATCTAATTTTACTTTACTTTAATTCAAATTAATTGATTAGTTAATTTTAGTTTTAATTAATTAATCTTATGTTTAATTGAATTAATTTTAGTTCAATTAATCTAATTTATATTTACTTTAATTCAAATTAATTGATTAGTTAATTTTAGTTTTAATTAATTAATCTTATGTTTAATTGAATTAATTTTAGTTCAATTAATCTAATTTATATTTACTTTAATTCAAATTAATTGATTAGTTATAACTAATTAATTCAATTAAACTTAAGATTAATTCAATTAAACTAAAATTAATTCAATTAAACTTAAGATTAATTAATTAAAACTAAAATTAATTCATTTTAGTTTTAATTAATTAATCTTAAGTTTAATTGAATTAATTTTAGTTCAATGAAGCTAATTTTAATTTACTTTAATTCAAAGTAATTGATTAGTTCATTTTAGTTTTAATTAATTAATCTTAAGTTTAATTGAATTAATTTTAGTTTCAATTAAGCTAATTTTAATTTACTTTAATTCAAATTAATTGATTAGTTAATTTTAGTTAATAAATCTTAAGTTTAATTGAATTAATTTTATTTCAATTAAGCTAATTTATATTTACTTTAATTCCAAGTAATTGATTAGTTAATTTAAGTTTTAATTAATTAATCTTGAGTTTAATTGAATTAATTTTAGTTCAATTAACCTAATTGTACTTTACTTTAATCAAATGTAACTAGAATTAAGTAATTAAACAATTTTTATGTAATAATTAAACTAAAATTAATTAATTAAATTAGTGTAACTCATTAATTTAAACTACTTAAGTATAATTGAAATTAAACTATTTGAATTAATTACCCTACTTTAAATTAATTGATTTCATTAAAGTAATCTAAATTACATCAATTAAACTAAAATTAAAAGTTAAACTAGTGTAATTACAAATTAATTTAGTTTAATTTTATTAAATTAAAGTAAACTATCTTAAATAAACTAAATAAGTAATTAAACTAAATTAGATTAAGTAATTAAATTAATTACTACTTAAATTGAATTAAAGTAAACTAAGTTAGATTAATTAAACTAAAATTACTTAAATAATAAAATTAAAGTAAACTAATTAAATGTAAATTAAACTAATTGAATTAAAGTAAACTAAGTTAGATTAATTAAACTAAAATTACTTAAAGTAATAAAATTAAAGTAAACTAATTAATTAGTTAATGTAAACTAAACTAATTAAATTAAACTAAAACTAATTAATTAGTTAATGTAAACTAAACTAATTAAATTAAACTACTTAAACAAAAACTAAAACTAATTAAATTAACAAAACAAAACTAAACTAAAACTAATTTAAATTCACAAAATTAAATTAAACTAAAACTAAGTTAAATTAACAAAACTAAATTAAACTAAAACTAATTAAATTAACAAAACTAAATCAGTTACGAAAACTAACCTCGTGTAATCGAAACCGGAGTGGGGGTTGAGGGTTTTCGGTTTAGAGTAAGAATGGGAACCGGAAGAAATAACGGGGACGGGATAGGGGAAAGAGAGAAAAGAACAAAAAGAGGGGAAGAAAAAGAGAATGGCAAGGAAAGCAAATGGGAGAAAAAGCAGAAAAGAAGAGAAAGAAGAAACGAAAAAAGAAAAAGAAACGGGGGAAAGGAAGGGGATGGGAATTTAAATTTATAATTTGCGACCACCTGGTCGCAAATTTGTAATTATGGCAGGAAATGAACAGTCCGCGCGTCTTTGGGAAAAAGGCGACCAAATGGTCGCATTATTTCATTCATATGCGACTATATGGTCGCTTTTTCAGATACTTATGCGACCATTTGGTCGCATTTATTAAGAAGCGACCAAATGGTCGCCCAGTCACCATTACCAATGACAGTTGTCATTTCACGCGTCCCGTCAACAATTGCGACCATATGGTCGCAATTATGAGGTTCACCGTTCATAATTGCGACCATATGGTCGCATTTATTAAATTAACCGCCTTAAATTTCATGAACATTTAAACTTACCGCCCATAATTGCGACCATATGGTCGCAATTCCACATGTAATTTTATTAAAAAAATATTATTATATTTTAAAAATGCGACCATTTGGTCGCATTTTTCTCCAAAACCCTAAACCCTAAACCCTAAAAAACCCTAAACCCTAAACCCTAAACCCTAAATCCTAAAATGCGACCATTTGGTCGCCTTTCCCTTCCAAATTACTACCATATGGTCACATTTTTTGTGAAATTGCGACCACTTGGTCGCAAAAATTAATATGTATATACTTTTTTTTATATTGGGTTACTTTCTGATATTTACATATGACGGGAACTCTTGTTTCCATGTTGTTATATTCATTGATATGTTTATTCATGATTTTCGAGATAAATTTTTGTAATTCTTGATTTGGAACTATTTGATTCTATTTAAGAGTTTTTTTTAATAGATATAGATAATTTTATTCTTGTTTTTCAAGATAAAAAGTTAATTTCATTTTCATCGTATTTCATCATCTTTTGATTTTAAGTTTGGTCTATTGCTTTATTCATAATTGTAAATGTGCTTTCTTCAACAAATTAAAAGAGTCAAACGACTTAATTATATTCAACTAGAGGTTTAAGGAAAATATAATTCTTCTCTGTACAATATTATTGTTCTCTCTTTGTATCAAAATTCAGATATTTTCAAGACGAGGTTAAATATTATTATTTACTCTACACAAATTTTAGAAAAATCTAAAGGCGTTTAGATAGCTTATTGATCTTGAAGAGTTTTTATATTAATTGAAAGTGAATAATTTTTATTTAATTGACATTATTATTATTGTTAAGAAATGGAATCAATAAAATTAACCACATCTTGAAATTTTGGAATTATTGGTAATTTTTTCAATCATCTATTCTTATTTTTATTTTTATTTTTTCTTTCTAAGCTTATAATGTAATTTTATTTTATGAACAAATAAAATATTTAATAAAATATTTAATATTTCTTGATTTTTTCCGACTGGTATTTATGGGGCAAAATAGATAAAGTAAAAGGAAATTACCCCATAAATACAAGGGGAAAAAATCAACAAATATTAAATATTTTATTTGTTCATAAAATAAATATAATTTAAAAATTGATTAACAACCATTTTAACTAATACACATAAAACTCTTAAGTATACAATTATTGAATTGTAAAATAAGACAATGCACGTGTTAAAATATAGTTATTTATAAATTATTGGTCATATAAAATCACATAATTTACGACCATCCAGGTCACTTTCTAATGTGACCATATGGTAGCTTAATTCCCTGAAAATTTTAAGCTACCACTTGGCCAATAAAGGTCCCAAAAATTGCGACCAGGTGGTCACCTTTAATTGTGACCACTTGGTAGCTTTTTTCCCTCCAAAATTACCCTCCATTTTTTGCTACCAAATGATTTTTTAGTCACAAAAATGCGACCAAGTGGTCACTTTTAATTGTGACCACTTGGTAGCTTTTTTCCCTCCAAAATTACCCTCCATTTTTTGCTACCAAATGATTTTTTAGTCACAAAAATGCGACCAAGTGGTCACTTTTAATTGTGACCACTTGGTAGCTTTTTTCCCTCCAATTTTAAGCTACCACTCCCCAAAAAAGGTCACAAAAATTGCGACCAGGTGGTCACCTTTAATTGTGACCACTTGGTAGCTTTTTTCCCTCCAAAATTACCCTCCATTTTTTGCTACCAAATGATTTTTTAGTCACAAAAATGCGACCAAGTGGTCACTTTTAATTGTGACCACTTGGTAGCTTTTTTCCCTCCAAAATTACCCTCCATTTTTTGCTACCAAATGATTTTTTAGTCACAAAAATGCGACCAAGTGGTCACTTTTAATTGTGACCACTTGGTAGCTTTTTTCCCTCCAATTTTAAACTACCACTCCCCAAAAAAGGTCACAAAAATTGCGACCAGGTGGTCACCTTTAATTGTGACCACTTGGTAGCTTTTTTCCCCCCAAAATTACGCTCCATTTTTTGCTACCAAACGATTTTTTAGTCACAAAAATGCGACCAAGTGGTCACTTTTAATTGTGACCAAGTGGTCGCTTCTTTTGCGCCATAATTACGCGCCATTTTTTATGACTACATCTACTTTTGGTCGCAATTTGGTCGCAAAAAAAGTGACCAAATGGTCACTTAAAGTCAACCTTCAAAGAAAGTGACCAACTGGTCACTTTAAAGCTACCACTTTTTTTTGGTCGCAAATTTCTGGTCGCATTTTGACAGTTTTTTTGTAGTGTTAAATCCATTGACAATCACATTTTAATCATTTTGGAGATATTACCACTAATAAATATGCGTAATTGACGAGTTATCATATATATAGCGAAGAAGACTTCTTGGTGATCCTAGGATCTTAAGCATGAAGAAGGAGCAGGTACTTCTCATCAAGGGTAAGTATTTATGCTATATTAAAGTTAGAGATTTATTTTATTGCAATGAATGCTTCCGCAATGTAGATCTCTATTAGAGATATCATTCCTAACAATGATAACAAAGAGACATAGCCGTTCGTTAGTCGAACGACGAACCGATTTGAAAAAATGGCTGTAATAAATACATATGTCGTGAACACATGACCAAGGATAAGACCCATTCAACAGAGTTTGGGGAAGGAAATCATGACCTCGACAAAATTACTTCTCTTGCCAAAATAGTTTTGACAATGAAAGTAGGGGATTGACTATAGAAGATTAATTTGGATAGAAAAAAGGAACTCCAAGGTAGAATCTACGAATCAGGTAAAGCCCAAGTCTTCCTGAGTCTTCACAAAATCTGCGGAGGTTGATCTGTCAAGCTCCCTTCATGAACGAGAAGCTCCAAACTGGGTCGAGCCAAAGTCTCCACGAGTCTTCATAATGCTCGTGAAGGTCGAGGAGTCAAGCTCCCTTCACGGGCTAGAAACTCTAAACCAACATCATTAAACCAGTTTTTTGAAAAATATAGTTTAAATCAATGTTTGAACAATTGTAGTACAAAAAGGGATTGCCAACATGAGTATAGTTATATGGTTAGACACCTGCTTCCTTCCCATGAGATCGAAGGTTTGAGTCTCCCCTCCCAAAGCAAAATTCATTCCTATACTATAGGTTATTACTAAATCGTACCTCCTATATTTTTAAAATGATAATAGGGCACCTCTACACTTTGTAAAATGGTAAAATACTTACTTTTATTTATGGGTTTTAACAAAATTGAGATATATACATATTCAATACATGCCATATATTCCAATTTTGTTAAAAATAATAAGAAATTTTTTTTTTATTGATAATTACAAAGTTGTTAATAAATTGTAAAGTCTATAAATCACATATATATTGATGAAATTTTGTTATTTTTACCGATATAAAAACACGTGACATATGTAGAATATGTATGCTACTTAATTATGTTATAACTAATTGATAGAATGATGTGATTTATAATTTTTCAAATTGCATGAGTTTTTAAAATCATTTTTAAAATAAAGGGGTATGATTTAACAATAATATAAAATACAGGAGCATCTTTATATTTAACTAATTATTATTGTCAATCATGCTCCAGATCAATAAACAATTATACAAACCCTACAAAACAAGTTCATTATTAAAATGAATCACTTTAAAAAAAAACTATATTTATAATTACAGTTAAAGAAATAGATATAATATATATTAAAAAATTAGACTATACAAACTCAAATTTATGTATGATATGTCTAAATGAGAAGCAACAAAACGACTGTGCGTGAGTAGAAACAGATAAGAACAATGCTGAATCTACGCGGTTTTATTTGGGGGGTAAGAAAAATGCAATAATCATCTTTCTTTTTTCTCTTCTAAATGGGTTATTTTAATGGTTACAGCAATACAAAGCACTTTGCAATATGGATAATCTGCTTGGAAATCACTATCTTTTTCTTCAATTGGTTATTTTATTCAAAACATAGATTCTTTCTCATAAATTTTGTTAGGCTTTCACTATTTTTCTTCTGTCCTAATGCCTGGAGACAATTAAGGGGGACCATATACTTTATATTAAGTTTATTTTATTTATTCTTTTTTTTTTAAACTTATTTTATGTAACATATTTTATATTTCCCACTGCCTTCAATTATGTTCTCTTCTATCCAATTACTTCACTCATTGTACGTATGTTTGTTATCTGTGTTTTTTTTAATGATTATTTCATGCTACTTTTAAAGTTTTTAAATATTTATTTTTTTGAAATTCGAATCTCGCAGTAACCGTGGTACTATATCTTACGTTTTTTTTTCTTTTCATATTTAGTATTATTGGATTGTTAAGTGAATGATTTGCATAATCTTTACATAATCTTGTTTTAGATAATAATATCAAATTGGAGAGCTGAGATTCGAATCTTCTACTCCCGAGAAAGGAACATTTGATACTTAACAACTAATTTTATGTTGCTCCACTGCCTTCAAATTATGTTCCTCATTAATTACTTCACCCATTGTACGTATGTTTGTTATCTATGTTTTTTGTTATGATTATTTCATGTCACCTTTTAAAGTTTTTAAATACTTATTTTCTTGATTATTTCATTTTAGAATATCTTAAATGGTTAGATATCCGTTTCATTTTTTATGATATCAAAGGTCTGAGTCCTTCCTCTCCTCCACTAATTTGATGTAAATCTAAAAAAATAGCTTTATAAATGTGACGACCCGACATTTTTAAATAATTTAAATTAGAATACACAGCGGAAGTCTTTTATTTTAAGAAAAATTGGCGTGATTATGTTTGAAAATTTGCTGGCCAAAACCTGTTTACATCTTAATTTCAAAATCTAAAATACACAAGGAACATTAAGTTCCTATCCAGGAGTTCAAAATGATCATAATCATAAAACAACGACAATAAGCTCTTATGAGCTAATTACAAAGTACAAATCATCAAAATGATATAAATTTCACAAGACCATGTACATGGAATTTTACATAACACATAGTCCATCTCAAAGTCGTCATCCTCTCGATCAAGCGCGCACCAGACTCCTCTTCCACGATCCCAAACATTACCTGAAATGTTTGTAATATCATGAGCTAACAAACTAAGCCCAGGTGAGAATAATAAGAATAAAAAGTAAGAATAGACCTCAAACTCGCATTTTGATTTGAGTCCATGAACATACTTACTCTTTGCTATCCATCCATTCAAAGAGTTTATAACAAAGTGTTCCACTTTACTTACCAATTCTCCAATAATATTGTGGAACTACATTCCAAATATTCCTGGTATGGTTTTAATAAATGCATATAACATTTATATCTCATTTTCCATATATACCTTATACTATATATAAGGTTTACTTCAAATTCTTATTCTCCCAAAGGACGATATTAATTAGCACACTTAGTCTAATTGTTCATCCATAAACTTGTTATAACATAAATGAGAAAAATAAATAAACTTTGCATAATTATAACATCTCGACTCTCTTTCTCATCTATCATATGCATAAAAGTAATGAGTACATCCCGTAGGATACGCATTCGCCATTTATGCATGAAATGAAGGTAAAGTGGATTTTTACATACTATCCACCCTTATCCTTATGTATGAAGTAGTGTGGACAATTATCGTATTCCACCAGTACTTATGTATGGAAGTAGTGTGGGCAAATTAACATATCCCACCAGTACTTATGCATGGAAGTAGTGTGGGCAAATTAACATATCCCACCAGTACTTATGCATGGAGGAAATGTGGACTTTCTCGTATTCCACCATTAACCTTTCGTTTTTCTTTCTCAATTTCCTAGGGTTTCATATCATTTGGTATCAGAGCTTGGTCTGGGAGAGAGTTATCAAAGGTAAATTCGTTTACTTCATCACCTACGTCTTCACTTTTTCTAATCCCCCATCAAAACCGCTTTCATTAAAAAAAAGAAAAAAAAAACAGAAATTTCCAGATTTTTGTTCCAACTTGTACATCACCCACTGACCTCGTCCCTTCAGCTTTTCCCACGAAATTTTTTTCCAATCTGTTTATTTTTCGATCCTCTACAAAATTACAGAAGACATCAAATCCAAAATCAGAACTTAAATCACCTAAAAACTCGTTTCAAAGTTCGAATACCAAGCAGTTTTTTTTCTCAATTTTCCCCTTTTATTTTGAATTTGATGTCTAGGAAATTGAAATAGAAACCCTTTGAAAGCACAAAGAACCCCTAGATGCAAATCCTAAAACCCCGAGAACAATAAGGTAAAACCCTTGGAACACAAGAAGAGAAAGATTATTCCAATGATCTATGATCTTGAAATAAGAGAACTTGTTCTTATTTCAAGATTGAAACAATCCACAAACACAATAGATCAATTCATGCTTGAATGTTTCTAAAACATGCAACCTAGAACAAGGATACAAAACTAAATTTCAGCTAAGCAAAAAGCAATATTATTATCATATGAATTCTTCATGTTTAGGGTTACAAATGAGGCCTTTAAATAGGCAAAGAAACCCTAAAAATAACAAGCAAATTCGGAATAAAGAAGAGAATAAAATCTGCCCAAAACTTGCCTTATATGGATTTGGCAGATTTTGGGGAAAATCTTTCCTAGAAAATAATATCTTTCCTTTCTTTCCTAGCTAATAAACTGAATGTAAATGGCCTAAAACATGTCCAAATACATTGTAAATTCGTGGACATCATATATGGTAAGTTTGGGAACAAATATGGAAAGTGGTCCAAATAAGGAAAGTTTGCAAAAGTGGTGCAACTTTCCTAATTAGCTCTTCTCTTCATTTCTGATTGAACAAGTCTTCAATACTCTTCCACCAAATGCATTTGTCTGAGATTGAAGTTTTTCAAGTCTTCTTCCTTAGCCTCCATGCTCGGGTCTTCAAAGCTTGTGTTTACTTTACTCATGTAGGTTTGACAATGCATGTTCAAGACTTGTTGTAGCTTCATGGCTCTTGATCTTGTGATTGGTCTTTGAGCTTGTTGTGAGGTCCCATGATTCATATCATCCCCTCCCTCTTGAAAATGATTCGTCCTCGAATCTAAAACATTACCTACATCGCAATAACTCAAGTTAGTAACATAAATAAAAGCACCTAAAGCATACTTACCTTGGAAATCAGATTTGTAAGCATCTTGATATCTTTCTAGTGCCTTGAATTTTCTAACTCCTCCCGGATCAAAAACCTTGAACTTCCATGCATCTCCCTCTTTGACATTTAATTGCATACCCTTGGTCCCACTTAGGTATTGAAGTATTCGTAGCTTCTTCTTAAATTCTGTCTCATAAAAAATAACAAGAGATCTAGCTACACTATTAGATAACATATTAGAACCCAAAGGACCATAGTCAATTTCATAAATTTTCTCATAACATGGTAACACAAACAACTCATACGTGTGTCCATACTCAAATCCTACATTCTTCTCAATCAAATGACAAGAATGTGTAACCATTGAATCATTCAAACAAGAATTATGTAAAACATTAAGCACATGATCAGAAGTAGTAAAAGTCTCAACAACTCTTTTAATTTGGGAATTATTAAGCAAGTAAGTCTTAGCACAACATGCATAATTATCAATCAAATTCATTCGATGGTGCAAAAATTCAGATTTGATACCAATTTTAGGAAGCAAACAATTAATATGCATTTCATCAAGAATAGGGTTAGAATACTTTACCATGGTTGTGTTTACCCCATTTTTCATGCATTGAATCATGTGAGATGGTGGTTTATTGAGTATGGCAGCCCCTTGAATGTTGTCTTCATGATGTATTATGCCTTTCATTGATGACAAATTACTAGGCATCTCATTAGGGAACAATCTTTTGAATTCCTGCAAAAACTCAACAAACATACTAGGCAAAGATGGGTTAAGTGTAAAACAAACCTCTTTATACAAAAGTACAAATGTAGGTTGGTAGATTTCATTCCTAGCCTCACTTGATCTAACTTTCAAGCTCTCACTCCCTATTTCACTCTCTTTTTGCTCACTAAACTCAAATGTCTCACACTTTGTAATCTCAAAGCACTCGTTCTTTTCACTCTCATTACACTCTTTCTTTTCAAACTCACAACTCTCTTTGTTTTGAGCACTCATTTCTGTTTTATCACTCATCTCTCTTTCTTTTGACTCAGTAATTTCTTTTGCACTCATCTCTCTTTCTTTCGGCTCACTTTTTTTGTCACAATTTTCATTATTTTCAAACATAGAACTCTTTTGTAGCTCACAAGTTTCCTCCACAAAAACATTAGCACGAATATCCTCTTTTATCTCCTCCATGCTAGCATTGAAAACTTCCTTCGACTTTAAAAGTTCTCTTTCAATCATCTTAAATTTCTCTAAAATCAATCTTTTATTTTCTTCTACCAAGCCATTCGCAGCTCCATTATCATCCATTAATATACCCTTTTGACCCAATTGATAAGAAGAAGTAGTATTGGAAATAGGTTTAGAAGCATACCGTGTATCTCTTTTTCTTTTGATTTTTCTTTCAACCTTATTGGAAAAATACACTAACTCTCCTAACTCATCAAATTGTTGTAACTCCACTTGACAAACAATATCTCTATTCAATCCATTGAAGAACCTTACAATAGTAGACTCCTCATCTTCCTCCACATTAGCCCTAGCCTTGAGCAACTCCATCTCCATGTAGTATTCATCCACACTTTTACATCCTTGAATTAGCTTATCCAACATTTGCACAAGATGCTCTTGATGTTGTCTTGAAACAAATCTCCTTCTCATTTGGCACTTAAGATCATACCATGTTCCTATTGGTCGTTTCCTCTCCCTCCTTAGTTTCACTTTCAATTGAGACCACCAAACATGAGCATTATTAGTGAAATTGGAAATAGCAAGCATTACCTTTCTTTCCTCACTATAATTGTTGTAATCAAAGAAATGCTCAGTTTCTATCTCCCATTGCAAGTATTCCTCTTGATTAGATAGAAAGTATTTAACTTGAGCTTATCACCTCTTAAGCTTCTATGCTCCATCCCTCCATGATAAACCTCTCTATTTTGGCTCCGGGTCTGTTCTACCTCTCGAAAACTCTTACTTCTCATTTGATCAAACCTTTCATGATACATTGCTGCAAATAAAAAGGTTAATAATAAAAAATAGGACCTCTCAATTACTCCCTAAGTGTTTACACTCGATGATGTTTGTTCTCTCGTGTTTGCACTCAAAACAGATTTTAGGGCCTAAATGTAACCTTGAACTATTAGCACACTTTAGAAACTATCAAACAAATAAGATACTAATGATATTTGTAAAAAGTATCAATAAAGAAATAAGAAACAATCAGCTTGGGTGGCTAGAGAAATAAAAGCACAGATTTTTCAAATGGTGTATTTTTGTAACAAGGAAAGAATAAGAAAGAAAACAAGCAAGAATAAACTTTCCTAAAAGAGAAAAATTCGAAATTAGACTTCCCTAAAGTAATTTGGATCAGAAAATATGACTTTCCTTAAGCAAGATATGCATATATTTGAATATGGGACAGATTTGAAACTTTCCTAAAACAGTTTTGGCTATTTATGGTAAGTTCTAGCTTTTTAGGAAACAAACAAATTTTGGCTCATAAAACTTGATAATTTCGGATTCAAGATGCATAAATGATGAGTTTAAGATGAACTCTTCAAGAACACTAAACACTTTTTTTTTTCTTAATCTCAAACAATTCAAGAAAGAACAATTTTTTTTTCAATTTTATGGACAATCCGACAGTCTGCAAAGATCTATATGTTTCTCAATCTTCCATGTTTATTTTGACAAACTTATCTGAATACAAAATAACCACAACAGAATGATAAAGATTTGTGTAGTTGATGACTTTCTGAGAATCGGATTGTAACTATATGAAAAAGAACAAAAACAGTAGGCTAAATAAGGAAATTCTGGAACTATAATTTTTTTTTTTTTTTTTTTTTTTGGAATTTTTGATGAACGAAGAACAGGCCTAAAAAAATTGAAATAACAAGAAAGCAAGTAAGATAGAAATCTTCCCTTGAGCCTAAGCTCTGATACCAAATGATATGAAACCCTAGGAAATTGAAATAGAAACCCTTTGAAAGCACAAAGAACCCCTAGATGCAAATCCTAAAACCCCGATGAACAATAAGGTAAAACCCTTGGAACACAAGAAGAGAAAGATTATTCCAATGATCTATGATCTTGAAATAAGAGAACTTGTTCTTATTTCAAGATTGAAACAATCCACAAACACAATAGATCAATTCATGCTTGAATGTTTCTAAAACATGCAACCTAGAACAAGGATACAAAACTAAGCAATTTCAGCTAAGCAAAAAGCAATATTATTATCATATGAATTCTTCACGTTTAGGGTTACAAATGAGGCCTTTAAATAGGCAAAGAAACCCTAAAAATAACAAGCAAATTCGGAATAAAGAAGAGAATAAAATCTGCCCAAAACTTGCCTTATATGGATTTGGCAGATTTTGGGGAAAATCTTTCCTAGAGAATAATATCTTTCCTAATTCTTTCCTAGCTAATAAACTGAATGTAAATGGCCTAAAACATGTCCAAATACATTGTAAATTCGTGGACATCATATATGGTAAGTTTGGGAACAAATATGGAAAGTGGTCCAAATAAGGAAAGTTTGCAAAAGTGGTGCAACTTTCCTAATTAGCTCTTCTCTTCATTTCTGATTGAACAAGTCTTCAATACTCTTCCACCAAATGCATTTGTCTGAGATTGAAGTTTTTCAAGTCTTCTTCCTTAGCCTCCATGCTCGGGTCTTCAAAGCTTGTGTTTACTTTACTCATGTAGGCTTGACAATGCATGTTCAAGACTTGTTGTAGCTTCATGGCTCTTGATCTTGTGATTGGTCTTTGAGCTTGTTGTGAGGTCCCATGATTTATATCAGGGAGAATAATTGCTTTCATGGGAACCAACCATAGTAACCACTTCAGGGTAAGCTTTCATGTAGACCTACGCGCCCCTTACTAAGAGGCCGAGAGCATTGAGCCATTCACCTTTCCTCCTCTTGGTGGCCAGAGGATCCATAAGAAATTCAGAAATGACCACTTCCCTTCGCTTTAGGAATTCCATCAGGCTGAGGTCACTTCAGATCTACCTTACTCGACTGGACGACTTTCTTCCTCTTCCGATCATTGTGCGGCATCCACTACAGCTCTCTTACTCTTTGCTTCCAACAAAATGGACATAAGAGCGAACGACTCCTTAGAAGTGGAACTGGGGTGAGATCCTTCAAAGCCATTTTCTACTGAGACGTGCAAGAATCGATTCAGTTAGCACAAGGATAACACCATAGATACGAAAGGACTCGAGTATGAAAAACTTACGAGGGAGAGGTGAAAGACCAAATCCTTCTGGAGGAACTGACATACCTGCAAATATAAATCACGACACCTAAACAAACTCCTCCCATTCAAAGATGCCTAAATCCTCGAGTATCTCAAAACGAGAAATTTCTGCTCAGGAAGTTTTCTTTGGAATAGATTCAAGAGCTGAAACATAATGCAAATAAAATAGATACAAGGTTACTATTATACAACGCCAACAGCTAAAAAAGAAGACTCGAGTCAAGAAAAGAGAAAGTGGTCGGATCAATCCCTTCACTAGATTCTTGCCAACTCGTAGGAGGGATATGTTTCCTGGGGAAAAGCGGGCCATGAATGAAAAGCCACCTCTCTTTACATTCTTTGTCCCTGGAGGTTTGTTCGTCAACCAAGTAGGTTACCCGGCGACTTTGGTGAACGAAGAACACCTTATCCTGGGAATTTTGTTGAAGGCTCCAGTAGTTTAAGATCATTCCTATCATCAAACAAACATTCAGACAAGAACACATGACTATGACAATGATTATAGTTCTCAAAGTGTTTGGCATAAACTGCTAGGAAAGGAGGAATGAGAAACTGTACACCACATTTGTAAACACATGGGATGGAAAAAGGTCCAACCATCACCCTCGAGATATGAGCATGATCTGAAGCAGTAGGGAGACTCATTTCGAACTCCAGAAGAATTTTATATTGGACCCTCAAGTCATCTAATTCTTTTTGTTTCATCTTAGATTCATAATCTTGTGGGTGACTCTTTTTTTGTTTCCAGGAATCAGGAACCTTACGCTTAGAATTCTTATTCCTCTTAATAGGTTCCGACTCAAGGGGGGAAGGGTTGGTCAATTCTACTGCATCAACTCCCACCGAAGTGGCAGAGCCACCCCTGCCATGGGGGCAACAGTAGAGGGAATAACCAACTTAGAGTCCAAAGTCGATAAATACTTAGAAATGGACTTTAGCTCACTTACATTAGAAAGAGAATCTCGCGTTCTGATAGCGGGGTTGCACACGGGCATGGGAAGGATACCTAAGTTTGCCTCATTGCCTTTAAGATCACCTATAAAGGAAGAGCCTGGGACAATTTTTTGAGAAGGGGAGAGGAAGAAGGGCTAGCAACGGTCCTAGGGTAATAATTGACTCTCATGAAAACTTAACAACTAAGTTTGATTTGTTGACCACAAACCTCTCACACCTACGAATCATGGCTCGAACGACCTCTTTAGATCAAACTATCATCAAATCTAGATGAAAGGAAGGAGGAAGACAAGAGAGTTGACCTTAGATCAAAGAAGGCAAGGTTTCTTGGTAGCGAAGCGACAAAGATGGAAGCACATGACCTAAATTTGTACAGAAGAAGAAGAAGAGCGCACCTTTCAATTAAAAAATGATATGTTATTTAAATCGAACGACATGCAGCTCGTAGTCATAATGCGTGCTGAGCATCCAACGAACCCCAGGGGTTAGAATGATTAATATGTGGAAAATGGGCAAATTGCGTTATAAAAAATCGCAACTTACGAAGCCCAAACGGTTATTTCGTTGAAAAGGCACATCCAACCATATAAATGGTTTGTGAGAGATCATGCGAAGCGTCACGAACCCAAGCTATCGCAGTCGATTTCCGCACTAAAAACTTCCAACATGGAAAATAAGGGAAAACTGTAGAGGGTGAAAATTGCCCATCGATATTCCAAGTAAGTTGGATCAGATTTGAAAGGGCCCGACCAAAACACACCAGAGCAAAAGAAGATTGATCAAAACTAGGCCGATCCAAGGCCCAATAAAGCTTAGTTTTGACTAGCACAGACAAGCATGCCCATGATAGATCAGATAGAGAGGAGTAGTATATAAGGACAATTAACCTATCAAATCAGGTATTCACAAAAACCCAAGATATAAATTCTTGCGGCTTCTTATCCACTTATTAAAAACACTAACTTGATCGTCGGAGGGTCTTTGGCCGGTACCACACCAGTGCCCTTCTGACCGTCATTTTTGTCTGTTTCAAATAATGAGAGTTGTAGAAACCAAGCACGTACCGTCACATGCTCAAGTGTGAGATCTAGCCCTCACAAGTCACCATACTGAACTAAAGAAGGCGAAAAAAAAATTGATAAATTTATTGGAAATAACAATAGAAAATTAACAAATTAGTTCAATATAATATTGAATTATAGTTCAATAATATTGTCTAAAAAAAATTATAGTTCAATATAATATTTAACTAAAATTATACATTTGGGTAATTTTTTAAAAAATATGACATTTTAATTTTGTATATGAAGAAATATGCTATTTGAGGCAATTTCTTTATTTAATAATAAATAAAACAAATCAACTTTATATAAAAAAAAGTTAGGTTTATTTTAAAAAAAAATATGTTTGTGCGTTTGCAATTTTATAAATAAACGTAAAACCGATTCATTTACACCGCTCTCTCCCATAAAGTCCCCACCTAAAAAAAATTATATCCTTGTATACCTGCTTATGAGAGAGATGCTTACGTATATGATAAGAAGTATCTGAATGCTGAAGATGAGTTGCCCAGAAAAAGGTCCACTAGATTGTGTTTAATGAAATTTCACTGCTTATATTTGGATTGAAGTTGTCTCTTCAGAACTGACCTACAGAATAAAAATTGGATTCCTTATTCCACATCATTCGATGTTTTTAATAAATTTTTACAAATCTGTCAGAGTTTCAAATATTCTATCTAACAAATTTTTGTTCCAGATACACTGGTCATATTATGCATGTTACCACATTTTATTTCTAAAACAATTCCATATCTCAAAACCTAGATCCGTAGAGGAAGAATAAGAAAATCATTAAAAAAAAAAAATATATATATATATATATATATATATATTTAATTAAGGGATTGTATCATATAAAACCTGAGGTTTTTTTTTTAATTGTAACAATATTTCACCTCAATCTCAGTATTAAATATGTTAAATTTGTACTAAACCTAAAAGTTTAAATTAATGGGTAAAAAACAATTTAATAATATATCTCAACTCAGGAACTTCTCCTCCGATACTATATTAAATATGTTAAATCACCACTAGACCTAAAAATTTAAACTAACAAGTAAACGCAAATCTAATCATATATCTCAACACTTAAACATAGTTAAAAATTTTATTACACCCCGGATGTTTCTTTTAATTAAGAATCATTCAAGGTGTTTGGGTGATAATTTTTCAAATTTTAGAGATTGATATGTGGGCTTTGACATATCAATTTTTGTAGTTGATAACCTAAAATCTCATATATATTTTTCCAAAATATGAACAATAAGGTTTTTAAAGAAACACGCACCCATGAAATAAATATATTGATAGTATTTGAGACAATCTAAATAAAATTAAAAAAATTAATGATTCACAATATAGGTAATCACTTATTTTATTAATTACAATATTAATTGATATTTCACGAGTAATTACTGATTCACCTTATATTTATTATTGATTTTCATGATTCACATTATTTAGGGTTTAAAAAATGTTATATTTATTTTAAAAAATTACTATATTTATAAATTATTCGAGAATTGTATATAATAATTAAACAAAAAGATTCCAGAATTTTTTCTATCTAGAATTCTGGAGGTGGCACATATGCTAGTGCTGGGTGACTAGATTGCAAAAACGCAATATTTTTTTCTTTTTCTTTTATTCGAAGTTTTGAGATTCCTTGCACCCCTAAGATCATACATCTTATGCTTTCTCTAAGCAAAGCTAAGTCAGTTCCTTTGCAAAAAATAAAAATGTCAACTCTAATAGTTAAGAAATTATATTCTTACCCTGCTAAAATTTCGTGGTAATATTATCCTTTGAAAAAAATTCGTGAAATATTGTATTTTAAGCTATAGTGTTAATTCTGTTAAAATTACCTCTTACCCATGAAATGTAAGATTATTTTGTAAATTTTATTATAATTCACTCATTGAGTCTACCGTTTTGTTAATCTAGGCTTTAGAAACAGTCATTCATGCAATCATTTTTTTATTTTATTCCAACATCAAATTTAATTATGAAACATTAAGGATGAGTTTGAGATGAAGAAAATATTAATTAGGTGTTTTATCTAATAACATTTTTTAGGGAAATTTCATTGGGTGGTAGATTTTTATGAAATATTTATAAAAGTATCAACTCAAAAACAAGTATTTGTAAATATAACAATTTTTATCATGTTTATCAGTGATTATAAACCTGATCAAAATTTGCTATATTTGCAAATATTTTATTAACTTTTATTTTTATATATATTACTAAAAAATTTGCTAGATTTGCAAATGCCCCAATTTTTTAGTGTCTCTGTATTTATAGAAATTTTAAAAATATTGTTATGATGTATTGAAATACATCATAGCAGATATTAAAATATTTTTAGTAAATGAAAAACAATTAAAAATCCACCCTTAATTCACTCAACGTCTAATTGACATCGTTTGAGAATATCAAAATGAAGGGGAAATTTTTTAAAACACTAAGGTTATGTTAATTTAAAAAGCTAATTATCATATGGGGAAGTTTTTCGAAAACATGCAATGAAGCAAAAGCAAGTTTTTAAATACCCTGACGAACTATAGTCAAATAACGTCCATTAAGGGAACGGCCCAAATAATATTAACCTGGCCCATCTAAACGGTTGTGCATATGAGCAATGACGACCCAATGAGCAAAGGAACCATTTTTATGATTATAGAGAATATTTTATACTTATATTTACAAATATATCATCTATAAAATATTCAATCAACATTTTTCATAAATGATTGATTAATTATGATATAAATTTAATTACATAATTAAATGATCGACTTAAATATTCATTGATAATTAATCATGGTAGAACACCAACTTGAAGGAACTATTTTAATAAATTAGCGGAATTTATTAAGTAAGTTAATTAACATTTAATTATGGATATGTTAGTATCATGCAATTGTGATCAAACCTTAAACTGAAAAATTAGGGCCTGTTTGGTATCCAACCCAAATCCAATTTTATGAATCCAAATTTATAAAATCAGATTAATAGGGTTGGGTTGATGTTTGGTTGGTTATTCTTTCAAAATAGAATTTGGATTGGGCTAAAAAATCACCCAAATTTTGGATTCAATAAAAACAAGAATTCTTTGAATCCAAAATTCTCCACTCACTAAACGAAAACACGGGATCTCAAAAAAGTTCGGAAATAACCTCCCATTGTACGCTTCCTTCCTCCTTTCTCCATCGTCTCCCTCTTTTCTCCATCTGGCCATCAATGTCTCTTCTTCGTATGGATTGGTTTTTTTTTCGCCATCGACTGAACATACAAAGTTTAGCCAAAAGGAGGAACAAATGGTCTGTCTTCTTCGAATTAGCCCTCTTCGTATCCTCTTGTAAGTATTTTGAAGTTGAAATATGTATTTAATTTTGTGATTATTGAGATGTATGTAATCTAGGGTTTTTTTTTGTAAATGATAAATTTCAAATTTCACCTTAATTCGTTCATTTCCCCCGTTGTTTGTCTTCTCTCTTATACTTCTCATTTAATTCCTTCCTCTTCAATCTTTGACCGTATTTTTTAGATTATGAATTAATCATCAGTTTAACACTATATACAAAGTTACTACTCCATTTTTTGTCCTTCCAGTTTTTATATTCTCCTTACAGCTTTGGAATCTACATTCAGTAATATGTTATTGAACTTATAAATCTTAGTCTGTCTTTTTTTTGTTTTCCAGGACCAAGTAGAATTCTAGTAGTTTCAAAAGATGGAATGGTCATTCTTCTTGTAGCTAATATTCCTCATATAAATATGGTTTTGCTCCATCTGTTAGTACTTGTTTGTTTTCAAGGACCACAACGATTGTTGTTTTCAAGGACCACAACGATTGTTGTTTTCAATTTTTTACCTTAAAAATGTTCAATATTTCCCTTAAGTCTGAAACTCTTAAAATTAAAGTTTCATGTTGTTTTCCTTTTAGATTCCCCTCTATCACCTCAACTCAAGATTAAAAAAAAACTTGGGTTTCATTCATTGACTTGTTTTTATATAAGTGTTATATCTTTCAGTTGTGGTTGGAAGTTTGTTATTTTTTTCCTTATTATCTTTTTACTAAGTGTACATATTCTTTCCAGTCATCTTTCAGTTGTTGTTGGAAGTTTGTTATTTTTTTTCCTTATTATCTCTTTACCAATTGTACATATTATTTCCAGTCATTGTTTTCTATGTTTCCATATTGTTTAAAACTTGAAACTAATAGGCTATTTTTTAGATCTCACTCTTGCAATTACGAGATAAATTGCCCCTTCTCTAATATTGGTATTTCTCAGCTATCGTCATTGAGTTTCTGCATGTTTGCTTTTTCTTAAGGTATTTTATTCCCTAAAATGTTCGGCTTATATGATTGAAGAATAGGAAAGGAGATAGAAGAACTTTCAATTGTAAAGAGGTCAAGCTGATTGTTTAGGTGAATTGAAGTCATGATGAAGATTTCAATGATGATTGTCAAATTTCAATAGAAGGATTTGACAACTGAAGTCTGAGCATTTTGTGGAAAACATAAGGGTTTATAATACCATGTCTAGAGAGAATGTGAGATTGACAAGAAGATTTATACTGTAGAGGAGATAACACGGTATCAACGAAGTCCATGAATTAGAATGAGTAATCAGTTTTAGTTGAACTCTCCTAAATTTGAGACATTTTGCTCTTCTTATTTTGATTTAGTTTATTGTTGATACAGTTCCTCTGTAGCTTATAACATATATCTCATTCCGTAAAAAGTTGGTTAGGGATGCTTGTTTTTTTAGTACTATATTTTCTATGTTCTTTACAAAGCCAAGTTTTTGTTTCATATATTTGATTTTTTTCAAATATGGTGGATGTTTCTCTTTTCTAATTTCATGTTGTGATTGAGTGTGTTGTCTCAAGAACAAACTCATCTTTAAAAATAAAAAAAAGTACAGAAGTTTTTTTTTTTAATGTGAAAACATCTTAAAAAAGAATTCTATCACAAAACATCAAGCACAATTTTCTATCTGTTTTTTTTTATCCTAATTCATTTCTATTATCTTTTAGTATGGTTTAGTTAGAGGAAAAAAAATCGCAATAAAACGGAAAAAATAGATAAATATTTAGAAAATCTGATATTGAGATCTGAATCTTGAACCAAACATATATTTTTTTTCATAATCTCATTTCTGAATACCAAACCAAACAGATATTTCAAATTTCTGACTTCAAATTCTAAATTTGTTACCAAACACAGTTTCAGAACCAATAAATTCACAGAATACAACTCTGAATTCATCATAATCCACTGAATTCAAATAATGTTTTCCAGATTGCAAACCAAACGGGGCCTTAAGGTTTTTGAAAACTTACATTGTAGAAAATATGGAGAATTAGCTTGGAGGTTTCTTTTCAACATCAAACCTTCTATGCTACTGACCCGATCATAAACCAAACCCGATTTGTGGGAATTGAACAGGAAGAACAAAAGAAGAAGAAAATTCTTCTTCTTCGATATAGTCGAAATTGGCAAAGAGAGAGAGATTTCTGAAAATTTCAACTTATTTGAATAATGAGAACCTAGTAAAAGATTGGGAATTGTAATCTAATTAGATTTCCTATTTATCTTAAGATTAAGTATATAGACAATTGAAAAATTCTTTCCCCTATTATGTAACGTCCCGTTATTTTGTGATAAAAAAAAAAACTTTTATTTATTTTATTTTAATTTGAGTAATTAAAATTCATTTATTTATTATTAAATTAGAATTTAGTAATTTATTTCATTTTAATTCATTTTAATGGCTTTATCGTAATTACCCAATTTGCAAAATATCTAAAAACACTATTCATTTGTCTTTAAAAACTCACCATTGACTTCAAAATTGACCAAACTCATCCAAATTCCTCCTCCTTGCCGTGAGCATCAAAGAAGAAAAAGAGAATTTTTGGTTTTCGTTCGTTTCTTGCTTGGATCGAATCGATTCTCGCTCCGGTTGGAAAGGTATCGATCCTACGATCATTTTCCACCTAGCCTCGACTTGCCGTCGTATTATACGGAGTTCTCGGTAAGTTTTTCTTGACACCCTAAGCTCCAAATAGTGTTTTAATGGAGTTTTACTTGATTTTCTTCGATTTCGTGTTGTAGAACTCGGTGTTTGTAAACTCGGGAGTAGTTTTACGTGTTTTTGGAAACTATCCCATAACCCTAAAACCGAGTTTCAGTCGAAACCCTTCCCGTTTGAAATTTCCTCTTTGGGGTTTGAATTTGGGTTATAGATTCATGTATAATTGCATATTTGAATTCATTTCGGGAAAGGGATTAATGTTCAAAAACCCTAATTATCGATACCCATTGAAATCGGGATTATTGAATTTGCTTAAAACCAACTCAAAACGTATTTAAATTGCCAAAAAGTCGAAAAACCAAACCCGAGACCCTTTTTATAGGGAGGGCCGAGAGCCTCTTTGATGGGGGTTTGGTGGATTTTCCGTCTTTTTGCTTGTTTCATCGTTAGTTGGTAATTTATTAATTTTCGGGATATTAATCCTTTTGTAGGTGTTTTTGAACCACTTGTTTGATTGTTCTACCGGACTTAGGAGCAAGGTCATCTTTTAATTAAGGTGAGAATAGTTAGGATTTAAAGTAATTATAGAAATCGAATAAGTGTGATGGTTTGTAGAATCGGAAACTAAGATTAGAATCCAAAAGGTTAGAGGATGTGAGATAGTGCCTTAGGATTTGAAGTTAATCCTTTAAGCGAGAAACTTAGGATTTCTCGATGAAAACCTCGAATCTTAGAAGATTCTAAGTTAGATTAGTTTCGGAGTTTAGAACTTTGGATCATTTGGAAGTTTAGAATCCTTGAAAGTTTAGGTTAATCGTTATGTTTTGACCTTTACTTTTATTATTGTTAAGCGGAGTTCGATCGATATATCGCTCATCCGGGATTCTATCTATTTTACTTTATGCCCTTTACTTTATGTTCTTTACTTTATGCCCCTTTACTTTATGCTTGTTTGGTTGCTTTATCATTTACATTTACTTTATTACTTTTGCAAGCATATGCAACCATATGCATAACATCTCGCATTTTGAAAAAGAAAAGAAAGTGAGAAAAGAAAAAGCGAAAGGTTAATGGTGGAATACGAGAAAGTCCACATTTCCTCCACGCATAAGTTTTGGTGGGACGCTATAATTGCCCACACTACTTCCACGCATAAGTTTTGGTGGGACGCGATAATTGCCCACACTACTTCATACATAAGTTTTGGTGGGACGCCATAATTGCCCACACTACTTCATACATAAGTTTTGGTGGGACGCCATAATTGCCCACACTACTTCATATATAAGGATAATGGTGGATAGTATGTAAAAATCCACATTACCTCCATTTCATGCATAAATGGTGAATGCGTATCCTACGGGAAGTACTCATTACTTTTATGCATTTGATAGACGAGAAAGAGAATCGAGATGTTATATCATGCAAAGTTTATTTATTTACTTTTCTTTTTCATGTTATGATAAGTTATGGGATGAACAATTAGACTAAGTGTGCTAATTGTATCATCTTTTTGGAACTTATGGAATAGAATTACCTAGAGTTTGGAGGACTTTAGGAGTGTTTTGTGTCAGTTTATTTGGACACAAATCGAAATGCGAGTTTGAGGTCTATCTTTACTTTTTATGCTTATTATTCTCACTGGGCTTAAGTTGTTAGCTCATGATATTACAACCAATTTCAGGTAATGCCCTGGCTAGAGGCCGTGGAAGGGGAGATGGTGCTGCGTGATCGAGGGATGCTGACCTCGAGATGGACTAATGGAATTGTAAAGTTTATGTCTTATTTTGATGAACTTTATTAACTTTAATGAATTGTATTTTGTATTTGGCTCCTAAGAGCCTAATGTTGATGTTTATATGATATACATATTTGAACTCCTGAATTGGACTTAAAGTCCATGTGATTTTATTAGATTTGAAAAATTAGGATGTAAACAGGTTTTCGGCATGCCAATTTTCAAACAAAACCACGCCAATTTTTCGTAAATTAAAAGACTTCCGCTGTTTTCTCTGAATTTAATTTATTTAAAAGTGACGGGTCGTCACATATTATCTCCAAACTACAAGAAAAATTGCATTTAACGACGAAATTTTAGCGGAAAAATGAAGACTTTTTCGTTGCTAATCAATATTAAAGATGAAATTAGCGACCAAACGGTTGATAACCAAAATTCTTGTAGCTTGCTTCATCCAGCGACGAATTTTGTCGTTAAATAGCACAGCGACAAAGTTTGTCACTAATAAATTTTGTCCAACTAGCGACATTTTAATCGCTAAACACACCGACAAAATGTGACGCAATTTGACGAATGAATTGTTGGCCATTCCAGCGAAAGTTTGTCGCTAAAAAAGGTCAAATATTTGACCAGTTCGCGACAAATTGTTCCGTCACATAGAAAGTCAAAGTACAAAGTATTTGACTCGTTAGCAAAAAATTTCGTTTCTAGCTAATCCTTTTTTTTAATTAATAAAATTTTAATTCTTTCATTTTTAATATTAACATTTAATATTTTATAAAAATATTAATATATAAAAACAAAATTTTCATTAATATTAATCACAATAATAATAAAAATCACTAATTTAATAAAATTTACGTAATAATTACATATTAATTACATACTAATGACATACAAATTAACATATTTACTAATATTAAATTTACTAATTATAAATAATAAACAATTACATCTAATTAAAGAATTTTTTAAAGAACAAAAAAATTGTGACGACCCGGCATATTTAAAAAGCCGGTCGTGGTTACGCAAGCGGAAGCAAGGAATTTTGAACTCAAAACAATAACTTTCATTAAAAACAAATGGAAATTTCGGCATGTAGTATTCGTAAAGTCCATGCCTCACATACAAAATAAAGTAAACCTGTTTTATTTCCAGAATGATCGGCACGTAGGCCGGTTCAAAGTTTCATAAAACCCATAATCAAAATAAAGTTCGGTGCACCGGTTTAAAAGTCTTATACAAATATAATATACATAGATGTTTGACTCAAAATCAAAAGAAAACATAAGTCAAAACAAGACTCCTATACTCCCAAAATATACGGCTCGCGTGACCGGAGACCAATCCAAAGGCTCCATCTTGACATGATCAACGAGCACCACCGCCACTCCACGCCCTCGTCTTCGAGCGTTACCTAAAAGGTGATGTAGAGCACCTTTGAGCATGACACTCAGTGAAAACAAAAGAATATGAATAGTGATGCGGAATGACCATGACATAACGTGAAAGTACATAACAACATGCTAAAAATACGAATGAAGTACAAATGCTTTGAGATTGGATGATGGTAACTAATCATAACTCTATAATACCACAAACATTACCACTACAAACCCGGCGTCTCACTACGCCCATATTACAAAATCAATCAACCTTCGAGCCGTAGCTCATCTTAATTTCAAACTATCACAATTCACTAGCACTGCACCATTCTTTTCATAGCACACCGAGTTTTTCAAAATCTTTAAATCAAGTAAAGCAGTGGAAGACTTATTTTTACAAAAATTTGGCGTGGATCCGTTTAAAATACGAACTCCCTAAACCTGTTTTTAAGAACACATCTCGAGAATTTTAATCACATATATTCCTACCCAGATATACTCAAATCGAAAAGTAAACTCAAAAATACATACAACCGACTTTAGGCTCTCTGAGCCACAAAATACAAGTTTTAAGACTTTATTTCAAGTTTATATGTATATATAGCATTCCCAAAAGCTCCAAACTTAGATTTACTAATCCAAAGTCCATAAGCATTCACTCGAGATCACGCGCACCACCTCCACGACCTCGTCCTCTACCACGAGTATTACCCGAAAATAAAGTGGTGTAGCACCATTAGCAAACAATGCTAGTGAGAATAAGATGGATGCAAGCACTTTTATGAACCAAATTCCATATCGGAGAATGTGTCCAAAAAATCTAAGTACTCTTGCACTAACCATTCAATATTCGAAGTACTTTTCATAAATAGATCAAACCATTCTACTAACTCGTAAATTCGGAAAGTAAATATTCAAGCTCGTAAAATAAAGTAGGTACTAGTGTTAACAAAGTAAATGACAAAGTAAATAACAAAGTAAATAACAAAGTAAATGACAAAGTAAATGACAAAGTAAATAACAAAGTAAATAACAAAGTAAATAACAAAGTAAAGACAAAGTAAATTTCTCATTTCATCCGTGACCACTTGTCACCAATCATAATCATTCGTGACATCCGTGCATAACGATAATAGCAAGTCACCGTGACATCCGTGCATAACGATAATATGCAAGTCACCAATCACAAACCATTCCGTGACATCCGTGCATAACGATACTATGCAAGTCACCAATCACAAACCATTCCATTTCTTTCAAGTAGTCTAATCTCGTAACTTTCACCACATCGGTTATCGGGACTTTCACCATATCGGTTATCGGAATTTCACCATATCGGTTATCGGGAATTTCACCATATCGGTTATCGGGAATTCACCGTACCGCTTATCGGAATTTCACCATATTGTATCGGGAATTTCACCATATTAGTTATCGGGAATTTCACCATATTAGTTATCGGGGAATTTCACCATATTATCTTACTTTAAACAACAACCAAACTTAACTAAATTCCTTAGCACTTTCCTTAACTCCCAAATAACAAGCATTCTTGGAAAAGTTCTAAAATCTAATAACCCTCTTAACTTGATCGAACATAATCGTCAAGTAATTTGAAAGCATAAAAGTAATCACAACCATTTTAAACTCACCTTAGCCAAATTAGTTTTGGTCCAAAACTCCGATTTCCCACAATTCAACAACCGAGCAATCGCACCTACAATTCATCAATGCACAACATATTACAACTCATATCTAATTGAGAACAAGTTTGCATTTTCGGATGAATAGTGATTTCGGATGAATAGTGATTTCACGTGAATAGTGTTTTTCAAAATCCGGGTTCAAAATCGCAAATTCCATGATAACCATTCATGATTTCAATTTCAAAACTCATTTACAATCAAAAGCGAACAAAACCATATAAAAAGTCTTGAAAACTTACTTTTTAGGGTTTTGTTTAGAGAACGGGGAACGCCAAAAGGTTAGGTGGGGTAGATAGGCCTCATCCCAAACAATCCAACGCAACCAAAAAAAAGCCGATCCATCGAGAAACGAATGAGAAGCGAAGAAAAGCAAGAATTTTTCTTCTCATCCATGGATGCCCATGTGAGGAAGAAAAAGGAAGGAGAAAGGAGGAAGAAGATGAAGATGAATTTTGCTTAAGTGTTAAGATAAAGAAGATATTTACAAAAGAAATATCTAGATATTTTAGGGTTTGCGAAATTACGGTTTTGCCCTTTTCGACCTTTTGCTTATAAAATAAAAACCGACGGTCTTAAATAAATTTAAAGGTGTCTAACAATTATTAATTGGCCCGTTAATAATTATTAGAGTCACCGAAACGAATTAAAAAGATAAAAAGGATTTTCGGACGGAAATAACTAATAAAACTGAAATTACTAATTTTAACTAATTTTAAAAGCTTTAAATAAATAAAAAAATAATAAATAAATAAAATAAATAAAAAATTTTACCTCTAAAAGTAACGGGACGTTACAACACCGGAGCTTTATCACTTCTTTGCCACGGTAACCACGTGTAACGTCCAACACCCATACACTGTTACACGGGTTACAACCCCATGGCCACATAACGATCACATGATATGCATGACTGGCATGTATGACATGAAATGGATTAAACATACTCCTTCACAACAAGACGAGATATCGAATCAACAAATGTAATTAGATCAACTTTTCCAAAATAGGCATATGACTCCATCTTTACTCATATAGTGTTCAAGTTTCACATATTCACATGCTTCGTGATCACAACTAGTTTTCTAGCATAATCAAAAGTATAAAATATGCATAATCATAGTCCCAAATCCAGTATATGACTTGTTCATGGACTATGAACATAATAACAAAGCAATTAGGCATGCTTCAATGATCAACTAGTCAAAACAATAATCTTTTTTAGGCTATTCTAGCATTAAGGTTCTTTAACCAAATGCCCGAAATCATTATTTCTTTCCATAACTTCACTTGCTTCCAAATTTTACCACCCACATGACAATTCATATTTACTTATATCCACAAACTCTATTCCTGAATTAGTTCCAAGAGGAACGGGGACGCCACACCAATCACCCTTCCGATTCTTTTTGTTCTCACCTTCAACGTTAGCTCCGTTTGTATTTGCTTGCCTTTAACCTACAACAAGTTAATCCATATATTTTTAGGCTAATGTAAACATTATAAATCAGCCATAATAACCACAAGTGCCAAACGAGTTGATTCAGGATGCAATTTTCGGTCAAACAAGGAGTACTTATGAGATTTTCATTGGATTGATGCTCTAAGGTGGTTTCCTTATTTAAATATATCTATTTAAACACCAAATGCTCCAGAATTGATAATCTTTCACTAAAAGTCAAGGAATGCCTAAAAATAAGAAAACTAGTCCAACAAAAGTGCAATTTTTGATCAAAAATGGAAATTTACCAAAAGTTTACTAAATTGATCTTCCAATGTGTTTTCCATGTATAAAATATACATATAAACATTAAAGCTTTTCAGAATTGACAACTTTTAAGATTCAACAAAGAAACACCCAAAACTAGCTAAATTTAAAACTAGCATTTTGGCCAATTTTAAGATTCTATCAAAATTCAATTCCCTTCCTTTGCAAGTTGTTTTTCATACATATTATAATCATATGAACACTCTTAAACACCAGAATTGAGAAACTTAAAGTGATAGTCAAGAATTCCTAAAAATCAAAGAACACTAAAAGCTTCAAAAACCTCCATTAATGGAGTTTTGTAAAAGCTTGAACCCACTCATGTCTTTTACCTTTTAAAGAAACTTAAGAGGTGAAACTTAAATTTCATAACATCAATTACATCACCAATTCTAGAATTTAACACATAAAAAAGAATCTTCAATAAACATCCTTGAAGAAACTTCAATCAAATTCAAAGAAAACTAACCAAAAATGAAAATCTAGGTTAGTCAATACCTTGAGTTTTTGCTCAAATCTTCTTCCAAGACTTGTTTGGATCTTCCTAAGATGGTGATTCTTACATGAATCACACAAAAACCCTTCAAATTGATCCAAGATCCAAGAGCAAAAAAGTGAAAATGGTTGAAGAGAATTGAGAGAGGGGGGGGGGGGGGGTCTACGGGTAGAAGGAGAAGAAAAAAAAATGGAATTTTGTATTTTTTTTGTCTTTTCTTTTCTTATTTTCCTTTTAAACTTTTGCTTTTCTTAATTAAAAATGACAACTAAAATCAATTTATTTCCAAGTCCCTCCACCTCTTCCATTTAGCACCAAGCCCTTCCACCTCCTAAATTTATTTCATACCCCTCTTCTTTCTTTTGATAACTAGCCCTCACTCAAAGAAATTAACTATGGTTAACTTTTCCCTTCAAATAAACTCCCATCCATAGTTAAACTAACTATGGTTAAATACTAATTAACCAAAATACTTATAATAAACAAATAAAAGAAGTCAAAATAAGGAAAATTCTCAATTATCCTACAAAAGTTCTTGGGTCCTTACAGAAATATAGAGAGAAAATAAATAATAACGATCTCCGAGTTTTGACATGATTGATTTTAAAAACTAAAAAAATAAAAGAAAAAAGGAGAAGGAAATAAGCGAAAAAGGGAAAAGGAATAGAGAGAAGAAAGGAGAAGAGAAAAGAGAATGATAAAGAGTTGAAGAATGAAATTTCTGATCGGGTTGCTTATATAAATTTTTTTAGCGACAAAATATGTCGCTAAATGAAACAAAAATACGCTATTTTTTCAAGAAAATCTTCAACATGTGCCATAAATGCCTCTCTTAGCGACCAATTTCATCTCTAATATTCAAATTTCTCATTGAAAATTTTGAGCACGCGCCATCAATAATGCATTAAGCAACGAATTTGTGTCGCTAATATTTAAATTTTTTTGTTGAAAATTCGAAAAGGCGCCATAAATGAGCGACCCAATTGGTCGCTAATATTCAAACGATAGTTAAAGACACCACATGACAAACATTAATTAATTTTGATTGTTTGATAATTAGCGACAAAATTGGTCTCTAATATAACCCCAAACTCATATCTTGTTTGGGGTTATCTTAGCTACAATGTTGTCCCTAATAGCGACCAATGTAGTCTCTATTAGCAATCAAATATGTCACTATTATAACCCCAAACTCATATGGGTTTGGGGTGGTTATCTCTTAGCGATAAAATTTGTCGCTATTCGCTATAAAATGTCTCCCTAAGTGTTATTTTATTTTAATTTTTTTCATATTTTGAATGTGCGGTTTAATTTGTCATCATTCATTCTTCATCATCATTAAAACCATCATCATTAGATCCATAATCGTTTTCCTTACTGTCCTCTTCATACGAATAGTCATAGGATGATTCATCATCAATGGTGGAATCAAATAGAGTTTCTTCTATGTAATTTAACAGTCAAATAGTTTTAGAGTGTGATGACCAGACTCCTTTTAAATCATTTAAAAAACCAGAATGCAGCAGAAGTCTTAGCTTTTGAAAAAAAGGGCATGGATACATCTAAAATTCGAACTATCAAAAACCTGTTTACATTTTTCACAATCAGAGAATTTGTAAAGAAAAGAAAATGTATTTTCTGTTGGAAAGTTAAAAAGGAATGATCAGAATTATTAAAATTTAAAATAAAAACTATCATAAGCTTATATACACATGTACAATCCCAAAAGAGAAACATAAAATAAAATGAGTCCATGGACTTTAAAACATCTCTAGTCCATCTCGCCATCATTATCATCTAGATCAGACCACACCAGCTCTTCTCCCACGACCTCAAACCCGAGCATTACCCGAAAAATTGTAACATCATGAGCGAAAACCCAATGAAGATAAACGGAAAGTAAAGTAACATTAGATTCCAAACCTGTATTTAGATTTGTGTCCAAGTAAACTCACATACTCTTTATCACTCAACCACTTAAAAGGGTTTCACATCAAGTATCAAATTTTCACTATTAGATCACCCAAATAATCAAAAATCTAGTTCTTAAGCCTTTTAGAAGGACATGTTTCATAACACACATAACATTCTTATTTCATTCTCTTTAATACCTTATACTATACATAAGGTTTACAATCCTTTGTCTTAGTAAATCATGCTAAGCTCACTCGGTCTTAACATATTCAAATAATCATATTTTACAATTAATGCGATAATGTTAGCACACGCAGTCTCAACATTATGCATTCACTCACCCAATACATGTAAAGTATACTCAACCTTTACATTAATATAATCAAATCATGCTTATAATGACAATATTGAAAGCACACGCAGTTTAACAATACTTCATAATTTTCTGGCTTTCCAGAATCAAAGTGTACATAGTCTTTTATAGTTATCTTCCCACTTCTAGTGCATAATGAAGGGTAATGAAAACTCACTCAGTTTAACCATTACCTCATTATCTCACCTACCGAATACAAGATACACTCAGCCCTTGCATTCTCTCATAGTAATTATATATACTAGATAATGTGAAAACGCACAGTCCCATCATTATCTCATTATCCATCCCCTTGATCATGCAAAGTTCACGCATCCTTTAGCATTCCATATAAAACAAATAATACCAGACAATGCAAGCACACTCAGTCTATGCATTGCCTCATTATTCATCCAATACGATCAAGCAAAATAAACAAAAATAAGGTCTCAAGTACGAATAAACAGAAATATAACCATTCAAAGTTGTTGAAAGAACATAACGATAAATGATAAATGAATCATTAATTACCTTTCTACATAAAATAAGAAAGTATTAATTTTTGTACAACAATGAAAAAGTCAAGCCAAACGGCCTTCAGATAACTTCGAGTTACCAACTTTAATATAAAAGTCTCCAATCGATTGATTCCATTGGTTTTAGTTGTAACGTCCCGTTATTTTGTGAAAAAAAAAAAAAAACTTTTATTTATTTTATTTTAATTTGAGTAATTAAAATTCATTTATTTATTATTAAATTAGAATTTAGTAATTTATTTCATTTTAAGTCATTTTAATGGCTTGATTTATTTAAATACGTTTTAATGGTATTAATAATTATTAACGGGCCAATTAATAATTATTAATCACCATTGGGATAGTTTGAGATGTTCGGGATTCGTTTTTAAGCCAAAAAGTCATAAAAGGGCAAAGTTGTAATTACCCAATTTGCAAAATATCTAAAATCACTATTGGTCATCTTCTTTAAAATCACCATTGACTCAAATTGACCACAAATCTCTTCATTTTTCTTGCCTCCAAGCCGTGAGCATCAAGAGACCAAAGGGTGATTTTTGGTTTTTGTTCAATTCTTGCCCGATTGACTTGATTCCGGGTCCATCGGAAAGCCCTCGGGTCAAGGATCACTTTCCACCTACCCATCGTCCGTTTCTCTCGAGATCCTAGGAGTTCTCGGTAAGTAAAGTTTCAAACCCTAAGCTCCCAATAATGTTTTAATGGAGTTTTACTTGTTTTCTTTCGATTTCTTGCCGTGAAACTCGGTGTTTGTCAATTCGGGAGTAGTTTTACGTGTTTTTGGAAACTATTTCATAACCCTAAAACCGAGTTTCAGTCGAAACCCTTTCCGTTTGAAATTTACGCTTTTGGGTTTGATTTTGGGTTAAAAATTAATGAATGAATGTTTATTTAAATTCAATTCGGGAAAGGGAGTAATGTTCAAAAACCCTATTCATCGATACCCATTGAAATCGGGATTATCGAATTTGCTTAAAACCAACTCAAAACGTATTTAAATTGCCAAAAAGCCGAAAAACCAAACCCGAGACCTCATTTTGATGAGAGGGCCGAGAGCCTCTTATGGGGGGTTTGTTGAGTTTTTCGTCGTTTTGTATGTTTGGTCGTTGTTTAATCGTTGGTTGGTATTTTATTAATTTTCGGGATATTAATCCTTTTGTAGGTGTTTTTGAACCGTTTGTTTGATTGCTCTACCGGACTTAGGAGCGAAGTCTTCACTTTTAATTAAGGTGAGAATGATTAGAATTTAAAGTAACTATAGAAAGCAAATAAGTACGATGATTTGTAGAATCAGAAACTAAGATTAGAATCCAACCTAAGGTTAGAGGATGTGAGATAGTGCCTTAGGATTTGAAGTTAATCCTTTAGGCGAGAAACTTAGGATTTCTCGTTGAAAGCCTCGAATCTTAGAAGATTCTAAGTTAGATTAGTTTTGGAAGTTTAGAATCCTTGAAAGTTTAGGTTAATCGTTATATTTTGACCTTTACTTTTATTATTGTTAGCGGAGTTCGATCGATATATCGTTCATCCGGGATTCTATCTATTTTACTTTATGCCCTTTACTTTATGTTCTTTACTTTATGCCCCTTTACTTTATGCTTGTTTCGGTTGCTTTATCATTTACATTTACTTTATTTACTTTTGCAAGCATATGCAACCATATGCATAACATCTCGCATTATTGAAAAGAAAAGAAAGTGAGAAAAGGAAAAAACGAAAGGATAATGGTGGAATACGAGAAAGTCCACATTTCCTCCATGCATAAGTTTTGGTGGGATATTTTAAGTTGCCCACACTACTTCCATGCATAAGTTTTGGTGGGATATTTTAAGTTGCCCACACTACTTCCATGCATAAGTTTTGGTGGGATATTTTAAGTTACCCACACTACTTCCATGCATAAGTTTTGGTGGGATATTTTAAGTTGCCCACACTACTTTATACATAAGGATAAGGGTGGATAGTATGTAAAAATCCACATTACCTTCATTTCATGCATAAATGGCGAATGCGTATCCTACGAGATGTACTCATTACTTTTATGCTTTTGATAGATGAGAAGGAGAATCGAGATGTTATATGTTAAACAAAGTTTATTCGCTTTACTTTTTTTGTCATAACAAGTTAATGTTTGAGAATTGATTACAAGTGTAGTAATGTCATACTTTGGATTTCATGGAATAGAATTACCTAGAGTTTGGAGAACATTAGGAGTAGAATGTGTCAGTTTAATTGGACACAAATCGAAATGCGAGTTTGAGGTCTATCTTTACTTTTTATGCTATTTATTCTCACTGGGCTTAGTTTGTTAGCTCATGATATTACAACCACTTTCAGGTAATGCCTTGGCTAGAGGCCGTGGACAGGGAGATGGTGCTGCGTGATCGAGGGATGCTGACCTCGAGATGGACTATTGGACTTGTCGTTGTATAGTTTATGTATCACTTTTATGAATTTCAAAGACTTTAATGTTGTATTTTGGCTCATAAGAGCTTCTGGATGATGTTTTATGATATTATATATTTGAACTCCTGATTTGGACTTAAAGTCCATGAGATTTTATTAGATTTGAAAATTAGGATGTAAACAGGTTTTCGGCATGCAAATTTTCAAACAAAACCACGCCAATTTTTCGTAAATTAAAAGACTTCCGCTGTTTTCTCTGAATTTAATTTATTTAAAAGTGACGGGTCGTCACATTAGTAAACCTACAAAATTTCATATCTAAAGTCCTTATTCACCCTATTATACTTGGAACCTTCAACTTCCGTTAATCATTAGTAAACGCCAAAGCAAATCTAAACTTAGAACTTCCAAAAGTTAATCGTTTCCTTCGAAACACCTATGAGTTCTCTCAACTCAAATTAGAACTAACTCCCAAACCTAAGCAAGTTAGCTCACTTACTTTAATCATTTTGATTCAATTCTTAATCTTAACTTTCGATCCTACAAGTCTTTCAACTTGTTCGGTTTCTAAGTTTACATTTAAATTATATTTATCCTCACCTTGGCAACAGTGGATTTAGCTCCAATGTTCCGAAAGAGCGTTCAAGCGGCGGTCCAAAAACACCTACAATTAAATTATTAATTAACCAAACATCGAACAAACAACACCTAAAAGCATAAAACGAAGAAAACCCTCAGAAATAGCACTAAGAGGCTCTAAGCCACACCAAGGGGGGTGGGTATCGGGTTTGATTTTCCTGGCTTTTAGGAAATTTAGAGGTGTTTCGGGTTGGTTTCAAGTAGTTTGGAAGTTTACAAATTTAATGGGTAATCATAATTAGGGTTTTCTTTCCCAAATTTAATTATAACATAAGATAAATCAATTAAATACCTCCCAAAATCAACCCACTATTTGGATAGATAAAAGAGACGGGTTTTGATTTAATCTCGAGTCTATGGTTAAGGGGAAGTTAACTAAGTACGTAAAACAACTTCCTTAATTAAAATCTTCGAGTTTCTCGACAAGAAATCATAGATTTCAACCATGGATTCCGTTAAAACATCAATTGGAAGAAAACCCTTAAAGATTTAGAAACTTTGACTTACCTTAAGGCTTCTCGAAAATGAAGGAAAAGTTCCAATGGTAGGTCGAAATGAAAGCTTTGACCAAGGGCTATCCAACGCAACCGAAATTGAGACGATCCGGCGAGAACCGAAGAAAACCCAAAAAACATTCCCAATGAAAATTGGGACTATGGCCTCAAGGAGGAGAAAGATGAAGGTTTTGCTGGGGTTTCTGCCCTAAATCTTATGTAATCCAATTAAACTATAAATAAATAAAGGAATAATTAATTAGTAATATTTACATTGTCATTTATTATTACATTAATAAATGTATACCATCATAAGATCTAGAGTTACGACTTTTATGAAAACGTTGTCCCTATTGCAAACTCAAGTTAACTACGTCGCTTATCGGCATAACTCTTCTGTCGACTTTGGGCAACCCTCATCCTCTCTCTAATCAAAGCAATCGACTCGCTAGTTATCTGCAACAACTCGGTTCCCAAAAATCTCCTGTCTCCAACCTCATCCCAATGAGCGGGAGAATGACACTTTCTACCATAAAGTGCCTCAAACAGTGCCATCTCAATAGTAGCTTGGTAACTGTTATTATAAGCAAACTCTACCAAGTACAATTGAGAGTCCCAACTACCTCCAAAATCAAGAACACAAGCCCTCAACATATCCTCCAAAATCTGGTTAACCCTCTAGTTCTTATGAGCATATATACAAATCACACCTCAAAGACATAATATAAATAAAAAGAGAGACCATGGTCTTTAAAAGTTATCTAGTCCATCTCTGTGTCGTCATCCTCTTGATCAAGCGCGCACCAGCTCCTCTTCCACAACCCCAAACATTACCAGAAATGTTTGTAATACCATGAGCTAACAACTAAGCCTAGTGAGAATAATAAGAATAAAAAGTAAGGTTAGACCTCAAACCCGTATTCCGATTTGTGTCCAATCAATTTGACACAATCAATCCTAAACTTCTCCAAACATTAAGTAATAATATCCAAAGGATGATACTACTAACACATGTAGTCTAATTCTCATCCAATTACTTGTTACGACATAAATAAGAAAAGTAAATATACTTTGCATAAAATAAACATCTCGATTCTCTATTTCATCGATCATAAGCATGAATGCATGAGGACATCCCGTAGGATTTCACATTTTCCCTATGTACATGAATGAAGATAATAAGTACATCCCGTAGGATACCCATTCAACCTTATGCATGAGGAAGTAATGCGAACATCCCGTAGGATACCATTCAACCCCCTATGCATGAAGAAGTAATGCGTACATCCCGTAGGATACCATTCAACTCCTTTTCTTTCACTTTCTTTTCTTTTCTCTTCTCTGAAGGTGATGTGAACTTCCTGTAGGATTCATCATTCTCCCTTTTTTTCTTTTTCACTTTCTTTTCTTTTTCAGAGGGTGATGTGAACTTCCCATAGGGTTCATCACTCTCCCTTCTTTTCTTTTTCACTTTCTTTTTTTTTCTGAAGCTAATACGGACACTACCCGTAGGCTCCAACATTCTCCCTTCCTTTCTTTCTCACTTTCGTTTCTTTTTCTCTGAAGGTGATGCGGGCACTACCCGTAGGCTCCAACATTCTCCCTTCCTTTCTTTCTCACTTTCGTTTCTTTTTCTCTGAAGGTGATGCGGACACTACCCGTAGGCTCCAACATTCTCCCTTCCTTTCTTTTTCAATGAATGATGCAAAAATGTTATGGTGCAATATGATATGCATATGCCTGCATATCCTTGTAAAAGTAAATAAGTAAAGTGCGGAATTAAAGTAGTCGATGCAAGCATAAAGTAGAAGGGCATAAAGTAAAAGACATAAAGTAAAAATAGATAGGAATCTCGGACGAAAGATATGTAAATCGAACTCTGCTACATTAATACAAGTAAATCCTATCTTAAACGATTAACCTATACCTTCCAGGATTCTAAACTTCCAATATAATTTGAGGTTCTATTAATCGTTCTATATAAAAGTTTGGATCTTTTACTTTCAATGATCCAACCTAAGCTTCGAAAACGAATCTAACTTAGTATTTTCTAAGATTCAATGCTTTCCTCGAGAACTCCTCAGTTCTCACTTAAAGGATTAACTCCTAATCCTAAGGCACTAACTCACCTCCCTCTAATCTTAGATTCGAATCTTAGTCTTAGCTTCTTATTCTACAAACCATCATACTTATTCATTTTCTAAAATTACTTTAAATCCTAACTATTCTCACCTTTATAAAAGATGACTTCCCCTCTAAAACCGTTAGAGCGATCAAGCAAGCGATCCAAAATCACCTACAATTAGAATTATATCTCATAATCAATAAATTACCAACTAACGATCAAACAACAACTAAACGTACAAAACGACGAAAAACCCAACAATGAGGCTCTCGACCCCCCCATGAAAAGTGGGTCTCGGGTTTGGTTTTCCGGATTTTAGGCAATTTAGATGTGTTTCGAGTTGGTTTCAAGCAAATTCGATATTCCCGATTTCAATGGGTGTCGATAATTAGGGTTTTTGAACATTATGTCATGTCCCGAATTGAATTACAATAAACAATAATTCATTAATAAATAACCCATAATCAAACCCAAAAAGGTAAATTTCAAACGGGAAGGGCTTTGACTGAAACTCGGTTTTAGGGTTAAGGGAAAGTTGTCAAAATTACTAAAAACAACTCCCGTAATAAAAGTCATCGAGTTTAACGGCAAGAAATCGAAGATTCAAAAGGAAAACTCCATTAAAACACTATTTGGAGCTTAGGGTTTGAAAATGAACTTACCGAGAACTCCGTGAATCTCGAGAGAAAAGCACGATCAATAGGTGGAAAAGAATCCTAGACTCGATGGCTTTCCGATGCAACCGAATCAAGCCGATCCGTCGAGAAACGAGCAAAAACCAAAATCCCCCCAATCCCTCCTTGATAGCCATGGCCAAGAGAAGAAAAATGGAGAAGAAATAGTCAACTTTGGTCAAACTTGTGATTTTAAAGACAAATGAATAGTGTTTGGATATTTTTAAGAAATTGGAAATGACGGTTGTGTCCTTTTATGACTTTTGACTTATGAATCGAAACCCGAAGCTCTTAAATAAATCTAAAGGTTTTTAATAATTATCAATTGGCCTATTAATAATTATTAATGTCACCGAAACGAATTTAAAGTATTAAAACGATTAAAAAGAATTTCAGGTGAAATTAACTACTAAAATCGAAATTACAAAAAAAAAAATTAATCTAAATACTTAAATTGAAATAAATAACATTAAATAAAATAAAAAAAATTAATAAAAAAAATTAATAAAAAAAAAATTTCACTTCAAAATAACGGGACGTTACAATCTACCCTCCTTAAAAGACTTTTTGTCCTCGAAAAGTTCACTCACTAGGTGAAAAGTAAGGGTACTTAGACTGTATCTCATCCTCACGTTCCCACGTTGATTCTTTTGACTCTTGGTTCGTCCAAAGAACCTTAACCAAGTGAGTTCCTTTTTATTTCTCATCACTTTTGTTCGAATGCTCTTATCTTAACGGGTGTCTTCTCATAAGACTTAATAGCATTCAAAACTTCCAGTTCATAAACAAACAAGTGGAACGGATTCTCCATGTATTTCCGAAGCATTAATACATGGAAAACATTACAACGGCTGATAAAGAAAGTGGTAAAACTAAACAATAAGCTACCATTTCTACTCGATTGAGTATCTCGATAGGCCAATAAATCTAGGGCTCAACTGACCCTTATTCCCAACTTTCATAACACCCTTCATTGGTGCCACTTGAAGTATACGAGATCCACTACTACAACTTGAACGGACTACAACGAATTTTGCTGTCAACTTTGGTTAACCCTTAACCTTTCTCTAAACAAATGATAGACTCGCTAGTCATTTGTTACAATTTGATTCCAAAAGTCTCTTTTCTCCAACCTCATCTTAATGAGCTGGAGAACAACACTTTCTACCACTGTGACGACCCGTCACTTTTAAATAAATTAAATTCAGAGAAAACAGCGGAAGTCTTTTATTTTTAGAAAATTTTGCGTGGTTTTGTTTGAAAATTGGCATGCCGAAAACCTGTTTACATCCTAATTTTTCAATCAAATAAATTCACAAGGAACATCAAGTCCCAATTCAGGAGTTCAAAGATATATATCATATAAACATCAACATTAAGCTCTTATGAGCCAAATACAAAATACAATTCATTTAAGTTCTTAAAGTTCATCAAAATAAGACATAAACTTTACAAACAAAAGTGTCCATCTCGAGGTCGACAACCCTCGATCACGCGACGACCACCTCCTCTTCCTCGACCTGCGCCAGGAGCATTACCTGAAATTGGTTGTAATATCATGAGCTAACAAACTAAGCCCAGGGAGAATAATAAGCATAAAAAGTAAAGATAGACCTCAAACTCGCATTTCGATTTGTGTCCAAATAAATCCGACACTTTCTTTCCTAGAATTCACCAAAGTCTAGGTAATTCTAATCCATTTTCTCCAGAGTATGACATTACTACACTTGTAGTCAATTCTCAACCATTAACTTGTTATGACAAAGAATAAGTAAAGTAATTAAACTTTGTATAAAATAATATAACATCTCGATTCTCTATTTCATCAATCATATGCAATGAAGGGTTCGCATATACCCTTATGCATGAATGAAGTAAATTCATCAATCTCGTAAGATACCATTCACTTCTTTTTCATTAAGAGTAATGAGCAAATCCCGTAGGATCCCATTCGTCTCTTTATCACATAGAGTAATGAGCAAATCCCGTAGGATCCCATTCGTCTCTTTATCACATAGAGTAATGAGCCAATCCCGTTGGATCCCATTCGTCTCTATTTTCACTTTCTTTTCTTTTTCACTTTCTTTTTCTCTTTCACTTACTTTCTCATTTTGTTTCCTTCTCAAAGAATGATGCGAGATGTTATGCATATGCTTGCATATGCTTGCAAAAGTAAATAAAGTAAATGCAAATGATAAAGTAACCAAAACAAGCATGAATTAAAGGAGCAAAAGTAAAGACATAAAGTAAAGGACATAAGTAAAATAGATAGCAATCTCGGATGAACGATATGTCGATCGAACTCCGGCATCAATAATAAAAGTAGAATCATACATGAACGATTAATCTATTAACCATTCTAAAAACAAGCTTGGATCCTCTAACCTCCAATGATCCAACCTATGCTTAGAAACGAATCTATCTTAGAATCTTCTAAGATTCGATACTTTCCTCAAGAACTCCTAAGTTCTCACTTAAAGGATTAACTCTTAATCTTAAGGGCACTAACTCTCAAGCCTCTAATCTTAGACTCGGTTTCTAGTCTTAGTTTCAAACTCTACAAAACCTTCACACTTATTCGATTTCTATAATTACTTTAAATTCTAACTATTCTCACCTTTATTAAAAGATGACCTTGCTCCTAAGTTTGAAGGAGCGATCAACCACACGGTTCAAAAACACCTACAAACGAATTATATCATACAATCAATAACTTTACCAACTATTGATCAAACATCAACCAAACGTACAAAACAACGAAAAACCCAACAAAATCCCACATGAGGCCCACGACCCTAGCATCAAAATTGGGTCTCGGGTTTGGTTTTCCGGCTTTTCGGCAATTTAAATACGTTTCGAGTTGGTTTTAAGCAAATTCGATAATCCCGATTTCAATGGGTATCGATAATTAGGGTTTTTGAACATTAAGCCCTTTCCCGAATTGAATTTAAATAAACATCCATTCATTAATTTCTAACCCAAAATCAAACCCAAAAGGGTAAATTTCAAACGGGAAGGGTTTCGACTGAAACTCGATTTTAGGGTTTAGGGATAGTTTCCAAAAACACTTAAAACTACTCCCGAATTGACAAACACCGAGTTTCACGGCAAGAAATCGAAAGAAAAATAAGTAAAACTCCATTAAAACACTATTTGGAGCTTAGGGTTTCAAGAGAAACTTACCGAGATCTCCGTAAAACACGAGAGAAACGGACGATGGTTAGGTGGGAAAGGATCGTAGGATCGATACCTTTCCAATGGACCCGGAATTAAGTCGATCGGGCAAGAAACGAACGAAATCAAAAATCTCACTTTTCTCTCTTGAAGCTCACGGCCTTGGAGCAAAAAATGAGGAGTGATTTTGGTCAATTTTGAGTCAATGGTCATTTAAAGAAGATAGTCAAATAGTGTTTTTAGATATTTTGCAAATTGGGAAATTACAACTTTGCCCTCTTAAGACTTTTGGCTTAAAACGAAACCCGAACATCTCAAACTATCCCAATGGTGATTAATAATTATTAATTGGCCCGTTAATAATTATTAATACCATTAAAACGTAATTAAATAAATAAAGCCATTAAAATGAATTAAAATGAAATAAATTACTAAATTCTAATTTAACAATTAATAAATAAACTTTAATTACTTAAATTAAAATAAAATAAATAAAAGTTTTTTTTATCACAAAATAACGGGACGTTACAACCACAAAGTGCCCTAACAGTGCCAAAACTTCGAGACAAAGCGTATGCTCCAACTTGATACAATCTTCACCGGCACACCACACAATCTAACAATCTTTCTTAGGTACCACTGTACCCTAGTCATAACTGGATAGATGATCCTTTCAAGAGTAAAGTGTGCGGTTTTTCATCAAATGGTCTACAATCACCAAAATAATATCATAACTTTTGTTCTCTTTTGGCAAACCCCTGATAAAATCTACGGAAAATTCCTCTCATTTCTATTCTGGCACACTCAGAGGATTAAGATAACCCGATGGATTCTTCCTCAATGCCTTGACTTGCTGACAAGTCAAGCATCTACTACCAAAGTCTGCAATCTCAAGCTTCATCACTTAGAAGCACTCTAGCTTCTAACATAAATATCAAAGTGGGTGCTACTCAAACATTAAACCCACGAAAGCATAAGCTAGTCCCACATGGACTCATAAAATCAATAACTCTCTCAATACAATCAATGGTGGTACGATTAGCTGATAGCCAATCCATACTCAATATCACATTAAAATCAGACATATGCATAACAAATCAAAGTAAAATGTGAGCATCTATTCATAATGCAAATGTCATAAGTGTCATACACACTATCATCATAACAGCCTCGGCTCAAGAGTTGCCAACTCATCATAACAAGATAAAAATAAAAGAATGGCTAGCTCTAGCATTAAACAAAATAAAAGCCAAACGGCCTGAAAATAACAAAATATAAATCACTGCCATACCGGCAGCTCTTCCTGATAATCCTGATTTTGCTACTATGTTGTGATGGTTGTATCTTATACGCCCTATAAAAGTGGCGTGAATCCAAGTTTGATCAAAACATAGCATCTTGATGGAAGTGTGCATCTCCCTGATGGAAACTGGCACAATTAATGTAGTAAGGATGATCCTATCCTTATTGAGCTCCACCTCGAACCAGTTGTTATTGTTGCTGTTGTTGCTGTTGATGTTGTTGTTGATGATGTTGTTGCTGCTACCGTTGTTGCTTTTGCGGTATCCCTTGACTGGCGTCGTCATCCTTTGCTTTCTTCTTCTGAGAGGTAATCTGTCTCGTAGTAGTAAATTTTCTCTTATTTTCACACAAATGTAAAATAAAAGATAAGGACGACTCCTAAGCCTCCTTATTCAATTCTTGAATGAACTCGACCTCAGAGATCATTTGTTTTCTTGCAAAGCAAAACTGGTGTCTATCAAACACCTGAGTCCAATAACATCCTAACCTTCCAATATAGGATTTACTTTAGAGTCTATCTTGAAAAGACTCAGTAGGTCCAAACTACGACCTACAAGTTCCTCAAAGTTCACCGTTCAATTAGATGGTCAAACACAATGTGAATTGAAGTTCACCAAACCATCACATTGCCTTATAGAAGTTACCGATATCACAATCCATCAACTTCCTTCTATATTTCAATCAAATACCAACACTCCACCTTAGTGTTAGTCAATCTTGACAATTTTACTGAATATGGATCTTCATTACTCGACCTCGAGTATTTCCAATTCAGATTGATACACCATAGTGTAAAAGCAACCAAACTAGACCATTCACCAATTAACATTGTTGTTAATGGTCCTCATTGAGACTTATCACGTAAAGTCCTTACTTCCTCTTTTGAGTGGCAACACACTTTCCTTTTAGCACAATACTACTATAAGGATTTACCACTTACCATAATTCAACTTTCTCAACTCAAACCGGGAACTTGTCCATTGAGTTGAATCTAAGTTACTGGACTCGAGCCAAACCGATTTATTTTCAATAATTTTTCACCTCAAACAGGCGTTTCATCTCTTAATACTGGGCTCCAGACACAAACATGTCCCCTTTTTAAACATAAATGTCCACACACATCTACTAAGACCACTACTTAGCAATTGTGTGATAATTAAACTTCAATCAATCCTTGAGAATAAAATGATAACTCTCTTGGAGTATCTCATCTCCTTTCTTTCGACATCATGTCGATACTCTTAACGAGGTGTATAACCTCCAGAATTGTACGGGGTCATGTACATTCTCAGCATCCTTACTCAAATCTCAATTTGGGTCAATATAAACATCACCACATAGTGGTTTTTACTGTTAAGAATGGTGTCCTAGAACTTGTAATTATTTAATAAGGATAATTTATTACGAATAAATTAAATAAATAAACATAAGTTCTTTATATTATCTAGATTGATTCAATTGACGATATTAGGAATATATGGAAATCTATTAATATCAAACATTCAAATAGTAAAACCCAAAGTTACTCTTATGAAATCACGACATAGTATGTGAGTCATACAAGAGGATTAAGGTCGAGATGAGTGACTTAAAAGTGTCTACAGTAAACGGATAACGTTTGGGAACCTTATCCTGGTAACACTGTTGATAGCTTCGCATTTTATTTATAGACAAATGATCTAATCCTGATCATTCATGTGGGAGACATGAAATGGAAGTATCATATGCAATGTTGATTGTATAAGACAGGACCACAATGTTCGATCAAATTTCTCATTAGTACTGTTTAAGAGAAATGATCGAATATCAAACTAAGTTTATCAATCGTGATATATCTCAATCCTGAGTGAAATGCAGACTCCTATTTGTGGAGTTATGTTCTCTGATTCACATGGTTGAGAGCAATCTGTAAGAACGCTCAATACACTCCTGTTTTGGGAACATAGCTAGATAAGTAGCTGGGAACGTATCTTCACGAGATGGAATTCATAACTTTCCTATAAATTAATGGTATCAGTGCGATACCTAAACATTTTAGGAACTTTAGGAAACTCCCTTGATGTACTGATTCGAGACATGAACAAGTGGCACCACGACTTCTATTGATCACAGAAGTATATTATCTCTAGTTTGACTAAAGATAAAGTTCATTGGAGAATCAGCAGGAACACAAGGATAAAGCGGTAATTACAGGGGCAAAACGGTAAATCTATCCGCCTGTAATTATGAGGGTTCCACGTGAAGGATATATCACAGATATAAATAAAAGATAAACTAAATGGACATAACTCATCTATAGTGAGGGGAGTTCAGCTATGAATCTATAGTGGAATTATTCATAGTTAGATAATAAGTAATTAACTGATTATGTGTTAATCACTTAATTGACTAATTATTAAGCCCATGATCTATAGGTCCATCAGGTCCCTATGCTAGCCCAAATATCGTTGTAGCAAAACTAAGTTATTATTTTAACTTAAGAAGAACAAATAATTTAATTTATTGATTTTACTTAAAATTAGGCAATATTAATTATTTGAATAATGAGATTATTTAAATTAATATTAATATTATTAATATTGATACAATATTAATTGTTTAGATAAAGAGTTTATTTAAATGGAAATTGATATAATATTATCAATTATAATATTTTAAGGCAAAATTAATTATTTAAATAAATAACTTGTTTAAACGGGAATTAATGTTAATATTATTAATTATTTAAATAATGAGTTTATTTAAATGGAAATTAATAATTATTATTATTAATTAAATAATGAGTTTATTTAATTTAATAATAAATATTAGAGAGAATTAAATACAATTGGTTTAAGAAACAAATTGGTTTGGCCCAAAATAATTAATTAATTGGATGAGATTCAATAGTAATTAATTATATTAGTTTTGGATAAATGTATTTAAATTAGAAATTATTATTTGAAATTTTCTAATTTTACCTATATAAATATACATTATTAATTAAAGAAAAGTAAAAATAATCATTAAGAAATAATAAATATATATACATGTCAAATTGGTTATCTTCGTGAGGCGTGCGTTGAAACCTACTGAAGCTAATATCAATATGTATATATATTTTTATATTTTTATTATTATCTTTTCTATATTTAATAATTAGGAGATAAGCATATCTAATTAGATTAGATATCATATTTTGCTATAAATATGACCATTGGGATTCATATTTTATACACTTCTCACTTTAATTAGAAAAGTGAAAATTCTCTTTCAAGTTTTTGCCCAATTGTCGATTTTCCTTAGGGAAAAATTTAGAAGAAATTTCTTCTTCTTTGTTCTTCCGGTTCGATTCCCACAAGTCGGTTTTGCTTTCGATCGGGATATAGCATAGAAGATCCTGTGTTGCTGTGGATTTGATGCTGTAAAGAAACCTCCAACCGATTCTCCATATTTTACTCAATGTAAGTTCTGGTTTTAATTTTCGAAATTAAGCATGAATCTACATGTTTTTGTCACAAATTGCATGATGTTAATTGATTCGTAATTAAATGTTAATTAGTTTACTAAATAAAATTCCGCTATTTTAGTAAATTATCCCTTCATTTCCAAGGATGTGAAATATCACAAACATCATTAACTTCTAACAATATTCTCATAACTCTTCAAATATCAAAGAAATAAAGCATGAGAATAGAAGTTATAGGCATACCTGGTGCTGCTGATCTCAGATGATGACTTGAGAATGGACTTAAAACAAAACATGAAAACAAACATGCATCGCATGTAGTCTACAGAACCCTAAGGCTTTGATACCAACTGTGACGACTCGACACTTTTAAATAATTTAAAATCAGATTAACTGCGGAAGACTTATTATTTAATAAAAAATTGTCGTGGATATGTTTAAAACTTTGATTATCCACAACCTGTTTATAATTTTCATAATCAGAGAAATTTAAGACATGGAATTGCAATTCCTTTTTGAAAAGTTTAAAGAGTTTATGACTAAATAAATCAAAATGAAAAGCTCTTATGAGCATATATACAAATCACACCTCAAAGACATAATATAAATAAAAAGAGAGACCATGGTCTTTAAAAGTTATCTAGTCCATCTCTGTGTCATCATCCTCTTGATCAAGCGCGCATCAGCTTCTCTTCCACGACCCCAAACATTACCTGAAATGTTTGTAATATCATGAGCTAATAACTAAGCCTAGTGAGAATAATAAGAATAAAAAGTAAGGTTACACCTCAAACCCGTATTCTGATTTGTGTCCAATCAATCTGACACAATCAATCCTAAATTCCTCCAAACATTAAATAATTCCATTCTATAATATCCAAAGGATGATACTACTAACACACGTAGTCTAATTCTCATCCAATTACTTGTTACGACATAAATTAGAAAAGTAAATATACTTTGCATAAAATAAACAACTCAATTCTCTATTTCATCGATCATAAGCATGAATGCATGAGGACATCTCGTAGGATTTCGCATTTGCCCTATGTACATGAATGAAGATAATAGGTACATCCCGTAGGATACCATTCAACTTTATGCATGAGGAAGTAATGCGAACATCCCGTAGGATACCATTCAACCCCCTATGCATGAAGAAGTAATGCGTACATCCCGTAGGATACCATTCAACTCCTTTTCTTTCACTTTCTTTTCTTTTCTCTGAAGGTGATGTGAACTTCCCGTAGGATTCATCATTCTCCCTTCTTTTCTTTTTCACTTTCTTTTCTTTTTCTGAAGGTGATGTGAATTTCCCGTAGGGTTCATCATTCTCCCTTCTTTTCTTTTTCACTTTTTTTTTCTCGAAGGTGATGCGGACACTACCCGTAGGCTCCAACATTCTCCCTTCCTTTCTTTCTCACGTTCATTTCTTTTTCTCTAGAAGGTGATGCGGACACTACCCATAGGCTCCAACATTCTCCCTTCCTTTCTTTCTCACGTTCGTTTCTTTTTCTCTAAAGGTGATGCGGACAGTACCCGTAGGTTCTAACATTCTCCCTTCCTTTCTTTTTCAATGAATGATGAGAAAATGTTATGGTGCAATATGATATGCATATGCCTGCATATCCTTGTAAAAGTAAATAAGTAAAGTGCGGAATTAAAGTAGTCGATGCAAGAATAAAGTAGAGGGGCATAATGTAAAAGACATAAAGTAAAAATAGATAGGAATCTTGGATGAACGATATGTAAATCGAACTCCACTGCATTAATACAAGTAAATCCTATCTTAAATGATTAACCTATACCTTCCAGGATTCTAAACTTCCAATATAATCCGAGGTTCTATTAATCGTTCTATATAAAAGTTTGGATCTTTTACTTTCAATGATCCAACCTAAGCTTCGAAAACGAATCTAACTTAGTATTTTCTAAGATTCAATGCTTTCCTCAAGAACTCCTAAGTTCTCACTTAAAGGATTAACTCCTAATCCTAAGGCACTAACTCACCTCCCTCTAATCTTAGATTCGAATCTTAGTCTTAGCTTCTTATTCTACAAACCATCCTACTTATTCGTTTTCTAAAATTACTTTAAATCCTAACTATTCTCACCTTTATAAAAGATTACTTCACTTCTAAAACCGTTAGAGCGATCAAGCAAGCGATCCAAAATCACCTACAATTAGAATTATATCTCATAATCAATAAATTACCAACTAACGATCAAACAACAACTAAGTGTACAAAACGACGAAAAACCCAATAATTCCAACAATGAGGCTCTCGGCCCCCCCATGAAAAGTGGGTCTCGGGTTTGGTTTTCCGGCTTTTAGGTAATTTAGATGTGTTTCGAGTTGGTTTCAAGCAAATTCGATATTCCCGATTTCAATGGGTATCGATAATTAGGGTTTTTGAATATTATGCCATGTCCCGAATTGAATTACAACAAACAATAATTCATTAATAAATAACCCATAATCAAACCCAAAAAGGTAAATTTCATACGGGAAGGGTTTCGACTGAAACTTGATTTTAGGGTTAAGGGAAAGTTGTCAAAATTACTAAAAACAACTCCCATAATAAAAGTCATCGAGTTTAACAGCAAGAAATCGAAGATTCAAAAGGAAAACTCCATTAAAACACTATTTGGAGCTTAGGGTTTGAAAATGAACTTACCGAGAACTCCGTGGATCTCAAGAGATAAGCATGATCGATGGGTGGAAAAGAATCCTAGACTCGATGGCTTTCCGATGCAACCGAAATCAAGATGATCCGTCGAGAAACGAGCAAAAACCAAAATCCCCCCAATCTCTCCTTGATAGCCACGGCCAAGAGAAGAAAAATGGAGAAGAAATAGTCAACTTTGGTCAAACTTGTGATTTTAAAGACAAATGAATAGTGTTTGGATATTTTTAAGAAATTGGAAATGACGGTTGCGTCCTTTTATGACTTTTGACTTATGAATCGAAACCCGAAGCTCTTAAATAAATCTAAAGGTGATTAATAATTATTAATTGGCCTATTAATAATTATTAATGTCACCGAAACGAATTTAAAGTATTAAAACGATTAAAAAGAATTTTCGGCGAAATTAACTACTAAAATCGAAATTACAAAAAAAAAAAATTAATCTAAATACTTAAATTGAAATAAATAACATAAAATAAAATAAAATAAAATAAATTAAAATTAATAAAAACAAAATTCACTTCAAAATAACAGGACGTTACATTATTTGATATATGCTTCATGTGGTAATCTCATAATTATAACTTGGTCAAATTACTATTTTACCTTTGTAATTATCTCTTTATCCTTGTGTACTTGATGATTCTTTAATGAACATTTTCTATAGTCAAATGATAGAATAAGTTCTTCAATGGGCAATGAGAAGGTGCGACCTCATGTTTAAGTACTGAATCATTACATCAAGGGAGTTACCTAAAGTTTATAAATTAGTAAAGTGTTGCACTAACATTTTCATCGTTTAAAAAAGTTATGATTCCATCTTGTATAAAAATATTCTCAAGTATTTACTTAGTCATTTCCCTTAAACAGAAGTTTATCGAGCGTATCAACATATCACTCTCAACCATGTGAATCAAAGGAAAAAAAACTTTATAAATGTGAGTTTATAACATACTCAGGATTGAGATGTATCAATCTTAATAACTTACTTGTTAATATAATCATTTCAAATAACGGTGTTATTTAGGAATCGATTCACTATCCTTGTCCACTCTTATATAATATTATAATATATGATATTTTCACTTTCATATCATTAAAGCTAATGATTTGGATCAAATAAGTGAAAAAAATAAAAAAAATGAGACAAAATAGGGTTTCCAAACCGTATCCATTTACTACAAACTATTTTAGTTTCTATCTTAGACTTTATCCAAATTATATCTTATATTAGTCAAGATTACAGTTTAGTAACTATGGAAATTTTCTTATAGTTTGAATATTAGAGAATATGAACATATAATAATTGGACTAAATTCATTAAAATATAGTACTTTTATTTATTCAAAATATTCTATTGCAAATTACGAATTCTAGGGAGTAAATCCCAACAATCTCCCACTTGCCTAGAGTAAATGTGACATATCTTGCAATCCTAGTCCTTCTAGGAGACACCAAACACATTAGCCGTAAGAGTCTTTATAAAAGGATCAGCTCTGTTGTCCTTTGTGTCTATCTTTCATGACTAGCACGTCCCCATGATGCACTATCTCCCTAATTAGATGGTATTTCCTCTCTATATGCTTTGATCTTTTGGGTGACCATAGTTCCCTCGAATTCGCTACTGCACCACTATTATCAAAATAAAGAGTGATGGGCAATTCCATGTTTGGAACAACTTCCAATTCTTTCAAGAAACTTTCGGAGCTAGACTACTTCTTTTACAACTTCACAAGCTACAACATATTCTGCTTCCATAGTGGAGTCAGCAATGCAACCTTGCTCAATACTTCTCCAAACTATGGCGGCTCCGCTAAGTGTAAACACTGCTGTAGATGTAGATTTTCTTGAATTTTTATTACTTTGGGAATCAAAATCTGTGTATCCTATAAGGATTAAATCATTAACCTCATACACTAACATATAATTTCTCGTTCTCCTAAGACTTGAGAATTTATTTAACTGCAATCTAGTGTTCCTTTCCTGGATAGGATTAGAAACTGTTGACTACTCCCACTACATAGCAGATATCTGGTCTAGTTTGTAACATTGCATGCATTAGACTTCCTACTACTGATGCATATGGAATTGGTCCCATTTCCTCTATTTCTTGATGTATCCTAAGAGTTGGTTCCTTAGACAAACTAATTCCATGCCTAAAATGTAAAATGCCTTCCTTAGAATTTTACATAGCAAAGCGTTTAATGATCTTATCAATATACGTTACTTGAGATAGTGTTAGGGATCTCTTGCTTCAATCACAAATGATCTAAATCCCAAGAACATAACTAGCTTCTCCCAAATCTTTCATTTGGAATTGATTTTCCAGCCATTTGTTAACTTATGTTAATGTTAATTTGTCATTTCCAATTAATAAAATATCGCCGATGTAAAGAAATATAAACACAAATTTCTCTTTTATGATACACTTGTATATACAAGGTTCATTAATGTTTTGTTCAAAGTCGTAGATTTTTAGTACATCTTCAATCCTAGTCCCCCAAGACCTTGAAGCTTGGTTAATCATGCAAATGGACCTTTTCAACATACAAACTTTTTGTTCTCATCCCGGAGTAATGAATTCCCTTGGTTGCATCATGTAGATGCTTTCGTGGAGATTGTCGTTAAGGAAGGCTCTTGACGTCCATTTTTCAAATATCATAGCAATAATATGCAACAATCGATATGATAGTGAATATAGATTTCACCATGGCAACTGGGAAAAAAGTTTCCTCATAGTCAATACCCTCCCTCTGAGTATATCATTTTGCCACTAATCTAAGCTTGAAAGTCTCAACTTTCCCATCTGCACCTATTTTTCTCATATAGATCCATTTGCATCCAATGGGGTTTTCAACATTTGGAAGATCTATAAGAGTCCAAAAAGAGTTTGAATACATTGATTCCATCTCGAGATCCATAACTTTGAGCCATTTATCTTTATCAAGGTCCTGCATTTCTCTTTTAAACATTAATGATTTTTCCAGATTGTCATCAGATATGACAATGTGGATTTCTCTAAATCCTATAACGCGTTCTGGCTTTCTAATAACCCTTCCACTTCATCGGGGTTTCGATAAAGATGGGACTTGAGATTCAGGTGTTTTATCAACAACTCTTATTGATTGTGAAAGGAGTGAGATCTAAATCTAACATGTATTGGAAAGTAATTGGCTTATTAATTAACTCATTAATATGGATCATCTTTATTATCATGCAAAAACAATGATAAAGCCTTAAATTGAAACTATAAGAATTTTTTAAAATACTTACATTATAATTTAATAGAGAATTGGTTGGCGGTTCTTTAATCATCAAGCCTTCTACGCTATGACCCGATCAAAAGCAGAACCGACTTGTATAAATCGATCTGGGAGAAAAAAAGAAGAAAAAATTTCTTCTTTATTTTTATCATCAAAGTCGGCATAGGCAAATTTTCTAGAGAGAGAATTTTCACTTTTCTAATTAAAGTGAGAAGAGTAAAAAATATGAATCATAGTGGTCATATTTATAAGAAAATATGATATCTAATCTAATTAGAATTCCTTATTTCCTAATTATAAAATAGAAAAGATAAATAAATAAAGATAAAATAAAAATAAAAATAAAAAGGAAAAAGAAAAAGAAAATGGAGTATGTACGCTTGCAAGTTGACTGAAGCAAAATTCACTTTTTGCATTTTTTAATTTATATTTACTTTCCTTATTATATACTTTAATATTATAAAATTTTAAATAATAATTTCTAATTTAAACACATTTAGCCAAAAATTAGTACATTAATTACTATTTGATCTAATCTAATTAATTAATTATTTTGAGCCAAAAACAATTTGTTTCATAAAACTAATTGTATTTAATGCTCTTTAATATTTATTACTAAATTCAATATACTCATTATTTAATTAAATAATATTAATTATTAATTTCTATTTAAATAGAATCATTATTTAAATAATTAATAATGTTTACATTAATTCTCGTTTGAATAAACTATTTATTTAAACAATTAATTTTGCCTTAAAATATTATTAACCTTTAAATAAACTCTTTATTTAAATAATTAATAATATTAATACTAATATTAATTTCCATTTAAATAAACTCATTATTTATATAATTAATATTACCTAGTTTTAAGTAAAATCAATTTCTTAGATTATTTGTTCTTCCTAAGTTAAATTAATAACTTAGTTTTGCTAAAATAATATTTCGGGTAGCATAGGGACCCGATAGACCTATAGATCATGTGCTCCAATAATAAGTTAATTAATCGATTAAACTCATTAATCATTAATTACTATTATTAACAATGAGTAATTCCACTATAAACCCATAGTTGAACACCCCTCACTATAGATGAGTTATGTCCATTAGTTATCAAATAAAGATGTGATGTATCATTCACGTGGTAAAACTTATAATTACATCTGGGTTAAATTATCGTTTTACCCCTGTATTAATTATCTTTTATATCTTTGTGTACCCAATGATTTTCTAATGAAAACCTTTTACTGTTCAACTATAAATTAATACTTCTATAATCAGTGGATGATGAGACGTCTCTTTGTTCAAGTACCAAATCACTACAACAAGGGAGTTACCTAAAGTTCCTAAATTGGTAAAGTGTCGCACTGATACTGTCATAGTAGGAAAGTTATGAATTCCATCTTGTGTAGAAATGTTCCCACCTACTCATTTTGTTATGTCCATTAGCGTATCAATGGATCACTCTCAACCATGTGAATCAAAGGACACAACTCTACAAGAAGGAGTTCATAACACAGTCAAGATCAAGATCAATCAGCTTGATAATCTGAGTAATGTTTGGAAAATTTTCTATAAATGGTATTATTAAGGAATTGATAAACATCATGGTCCAATTTTGTAGAGTCATTATTTTACAGGATACCTCCACTTCCATGTCACACACATGGATGATTCGGATAAGGTCATTTTTAATCAGTGCAAAGTAAACCGTATCAACAATGTTGATAGGGTAATGTTCCCCAACCTTATCCATCTATTGTAGACTATTTGAGTTACTATCTCAATTGGATCCTCGTGTACGACTCACATACCCCGCAACTCAGGGGATTTTAGGTAATCTTTAATGCATTATATTTAATATATAGGGCAACGTACCGATTTACTTAAAAGAATATAATTTTATCCATATTAAATTTATTCAAAATAAATAATGTTTATATAAAATTACAAGATTTGTGGCATTAATCCCAACATATTGATGAATTGTATTGTTATCACTTATTTCACTTCTAGGTTTTGTATCTTTCATAAAATCCCCTTCGAGAAAAATTGTTTTTCTCAACACAAATACCTTGTTTTCTATTGGACAATAAATGTACCCACCCTTTGTTTCTTTTGCGTATTCTATGAATGGGCATACTTTACTTCAAGTTTCTAGCTTCTTTCGGTTCTTCATCAACACATGAGCTAGCGATTTCCAAATCCTAAACTGTCGTAAACTTTCTTTACGTCCATTCCCTAACTCATGTCGAGTTTTAGAAACACTTTTGGATGGAACCACATTGAGTATGTAAAATGCAGTCATAACTCCATATCCCCAAAATGAGGGTGACAATGTTGCAAAACTCATAATAGATCTAGTCATGTCTAACAATGTTCGGTTTCTTCTTTCAACTAGTCCGTTTTACTGAGGAATTTTGGGTGCTGAAAGTTGGGATACTATCCCATGTTCTATCAATAGAAGTACCCTAAAAAAATTACTATGCCATGATAGTTTAACCTTCCCAGGTAGAGTATTGTCAATTGATATATTAGTCACCTGTTAAACTGAGACCTTTCTCGAACAATTTCTAATCTAGAATAACTCATATTCTAATGGTATTGTTTTACTGTATTTTTGGTCTAGAACTTGATAACTAACTTATCAATTCTTTTTAGTGTGACTTACTATTTTAATCTTTTAAATGAAATTGAGGAGTGTCTATGAAGAGTAGATGTAGTCTTCAATTTGCATTTAACGTCCTTTATCCCTTTCGAGAGACCCACCATGATATTGATTCATACTATAGAACCTTCCTATCGGAATAAGCACTTCTAAAGGTGCTATAGAGGCCAAATGCGAATATCATGTTTCAAACCTAATAATGGAGACCATTGGATACATTATTAAGTTTCATTCTCCCACTAATTTTTTTAAAATTGGGGTTTTTGAAATGGGGCAATTTTTATTTGTTTCAACCCTTTGAAACTCTTAAATGTAGGCTTAAGTTAAATGAATTTCAAAGTTGTATTAAAAATAATAACATTATGGACCTTCTTAATGATAACATCTTAACATTTTGATCTTAACTCTTAAATTGGTTACATTCAATTTAATTTATCATGTGCATTAATTTTAACCAAACAATGGTTCTTATGTGAATTAGGACAATTCTTTAAACAAATAATTTCACATTCGAATATTGGTTTTAACCATTAACATTTTAATAATGATAACAATTTATTATCTTTTTTGAAAGAATGAACTCAAATTTTCTTGCTTCACGTATTTTCAAAAAATGACATCATATTTAAGACATCAGTTCTATCATACAAAGCAGTCAAAACATTTTAAAAGAAGAGTATTTTTGCCGATGAGTTGGGATTATTTTGCATATAAACTTGGGACTTTTTTCGTGGTTTGATGATTAAAAAACTTAGTTGTGTTAAAACCAGTTAATTATGTTTATTTGTGTTTAGGGGGGGGGGGAAAAATTTTGGGGGGCCCCCGAAAAGAGGGGCTGTACTAGTTGAAAAATCTCATTTTATTACTTTATAAAGTTTTTGGGGTTATTTAAAAAAAGGGGGTTTCGATTTGACAAGCTTTCTTGCCAAAGATCCATTCAATTTAATTTATCATTAATTTTTAACTAAACCTTAATTAAATATATATTTGATTGTTCTTATGTGAATTTAGGTCAATTCTTTAAACAAATAATTTCACATTCGAATATTGGTTTTAGTTTCTAATCAATTTTAAACATTTTAATATTTGAATATTATCTAACGAGGTGGAACTGAGTTTTGGGGGGGGGGGGGGGGGGGTGGGGTGGGGGGGGGGGGTTTTTTTTTCCCCCTCTTGTGGGGTGTTTTTTTTTTTTTGGGAAGCCCTAAAAAAAAAAAAATTTACATGGTTTTTTAAAATGGTTTTGTAGTTGAAAGAATGAATCTCAAGAATTTTCTTGAAAAAAAATTAATAAATCTTTCACCCGAAATTAGAGATTTTCAATAAAAATGACATCTATATTTCAAGACATCATGTTCTATCATACAAAGCATGTTTCAAATTACATTTTTATTTTAAAAAAGAAGATGTTATTTGGTCCACGTATCATGTTATATTCCGACACTTTGATTAGTTATAGTATGTTGATTTTGATCCATATGTAAACATGGGTAGGATTTTTTCCATACTTTGATGATTAAATAGCTTAAAAACTAGTTAATTATCTTTGATTTGTGTTCCATATGTACTAGGTTGGAAATAGAGATGATGAAAAAGGACTAAAAAATTACATTTTGGAGCTTTCTTTTGAAACGATACCATATGGTGATTCCGATATCTATATGGTAATCTTGATACCTATTGACAACAACTTTTAGTGGCAAATCTGATACCTACAAGATAAATTCCCGATATCTATGTGGTAAAGTCCCGATATCCGATTGGTGAAAGTCCGATATCCGATGATTGTGATATGGTACATGGTAGTATTTGATTGGATCCATACGGTCCATGGTTGATCGCGCGATATTTGTGATATGGTACATGATAGTTGTTGACTTGGTCCATACGGATCATGGTACGGTAACTGAGACAGGTACGACCGTATGTGGATGTGATTTCGATCCATACAATAGCACGATACGATGAAACTTGTTTGGAATAAAGATAGTAATGTTACCTTTACATATTCTTTAGAATTGTGTAGTAAGACTTAGTAGGAAGTACTTCTTTAAGTCTTTAATCTATCTCTTGGTAAGAAGATGAATACTGGAATATATGACTATCGAATGATTGTATGGAAATGGAAGGTGGATGTGGGTGTATTGAGCATTATAGGCCTTTTGACACGATTTCGGTTATGAGATTTTGTTCATAGGATTACTTGCTTTCGTTTTACTCTCACTAGCATGTTATGCTAATGGTGCTACACTTACAAATTTTCGGGTAAACCTTGAGCTAAGAGCGTGGTAGAGGAGGTGGAGCCGGTGACTAGTCGAGATGGTGTATGGACAATATTAAGAACTCATTTTGGTTTAGCATTCATTGAAGCTTGAAATTTCCATCTTTACATACTTATGTCTTTTTGAGCCCGAAAGGGTATTTGTGTAAAATATGTCTAGTTTTATGATTTAAATATCTTTTGGTATCGCATTCCCGATTTATCGCTTACGGGAATTTGGGCTGTAAAACAGTTTTGGCGATTTTTAACGAGGATAGAATTTTTTTATCTTTTGTATTTAAAGGGGGGGGGGGGGGGGGGGGGGGGGGGGGGGGGGGGTTTGGTTGCCGGGGCCGGGGGGGGGGGGGGGGGGACCCTAGATTTTTAGGATATAAAAGCGAGAATTCATTTTACTTTTTCTAATAGGTGGTTAGGATAGAATTTTCGTTTTTTCCTATTTTAGTTTTTCTTGGAGAATGATGAACTCCATGTCTAGCTAAACTCCCAATTTCCAACCAAGGTTAATCAAAGTTTGATTTTTATATTTGTGAAATTTGTTCTTCATCTTTCTTTCTAATTCTTCTCTATTTCTATATTTTCTATTTTATGCATTCAATATCACATTGTTTGATTGTTCAAATAGGGCCCTTTAATCATTCTTCAATTTGATAGATTGTCAATTAGAGTGTTTAAATCCGTAATTGTTTATGCATTCTAGTTCATGTGACAATTAGTATGAATGATTAATAAGTCTTTTCATCTCATGCTATGAAAATATAGGATCTAGTCTAAATAGATCGAACGTTTTGCATTTGTTGGCTAGAATTGGTCGTCCTTCTCATCTTATTGCTGTCATTGATTAAATTCTATTGTCGTACTCTAGGGTTGTCATTGATTAGGGAAGTAATTAATGATAGTATCTTAATTACCGACAAACTAAGGAAGGATAGATTAATAAGACGTTCTTAATAATCATAACCAATTTAGAGAATGAGTTAGGATTTCATTAGAAAATCAATGATCAAATAATATAAATCAAACGATGATTACACCTTTGGTTTGAGAAGAAGAAAAGCTTTGTTCCCATTCTCATTCATAGCAGTTTGAGGACTTACTCATTATTTGGATATGAGAATTACTAGTATTGAGATAAGAAAAGAATATGCCGTGACCAAACAATGGAAAAAAGACAGTGATTATCTCAAAGTAGTCAAAAAGTCATTTCAAACTACAAGTTCATATACCCTGGGGTATTTAGAGAAGTTTTATCCCACCTTTAAGACATTCAAAAATCCTTCTTAATCTCAGGATACAAGGATATCAATGTTGGGTAAAATGCAAGTTTCATTATCCCTCAGATTAAAGAACTTTCATGTCCCAACACTAAGACAAGGTTATTTTGAGTTGGTTAAGGAAAATTTTTTGTTACGACCCGACCCAAAATAACCAGATAAATAAGTAAATACATGACTCGTTTGAAATAAAATAATTAAATCAGAGTAAAATTAAATGATTGTGGAAGTGTTTATTTAATAACCAAAGAGTATTTTAAATAAAACCTTTAATTTGGTGCCATTTTAAATAATTAAAAAAAATAAAGTAAATGAAAATGAAATCCCATAAAAATAAAGACTAACAAAATAGTCAATAAACGAAATAAATAAACCACAAGTCCGAAGGGATCTCAGTGTAGCGTCATCCTCGTAAATCACCATGGTTTCCATTCTTATCAGCGTTACTTGCAAAATAAAAGTTTGTAGGGCATTCGAATACCGTGAGTTTTTAGCTTAGTAGATTAAAACCAAACTCAAATAAGAAAATTAAATCCAAAGAGTCATCATCATTATACTTTATGGATACTCGTCCATTTCCACGCTTTATAATTAATTAGGTAGGTACTTAGCCTACAACAACTCTTACTTAATATTAAATTTGTACATAGGTATAAATGTGGAATACGTGACCACAAACTATACGGGCCATACTATTCAGCTTGGAAAATAGGTATCAAGGCAAGCCATGATACGTGCCATAGTATTCAGCTTTACAAATTTAATATGTAATTATTATATCTCTTGTTTACTATTAAATTTATATATAGTTATCATAGTGGGGTATAGGGCCACTCATGATACGTGTCATGCTAAGCATCCAGCTTTACAAATTTAATAAGTGTGTTTATTAGGTTATTTTAAAACTTAAACCACTATTAGGCCCTAAATATAACACATAACCAACTAACGAACATAATTTAAATAAATATAATATTTGCAAATCAACAAGCACATAATAATAACACTAATAATAATAACTAAAATCAATAATAAAAATTAAAATAAAATAAAATAATAGTAATAGTAATAGTAATAATAATAATAATAATAGTAATATTAAGAATAAGAATTTAAAATCAATAATAATAATAATAATAACAACAACAACAACAACAACAACAACAACAACAACAACAATAATAATAATAATAATTATTAAAATAGTAATTAAAATAATAATAATAATAATAATAATTAAAATCAATAAATCATCTCCCGAAAACATCATAATAATCACATAACAAACATGCAATCACATGGAATTTAATTTAACTTCTAAGTAGAAATTAACCTACCTTATTTGCAAATTGAACTAGAAATTGAGCTCGAAATAAATCTGATAATAATCCTAACGATGCCCAAGACCTGTAATAATATTAATTTGAAGTCAATTTGGTGAAAACCAGGAATACAAGACGAAAACTGGCTCGAATTAACTAAAAATGGGCCTTGAACCGGTCTAATTGGACCAGTCCAGCCGATTCAATTGGACCGGCTCATCTCCCTCATGAAGCTTTTTTTTTTAAACTTCATTTTAAAAGCAAAACACCGACTACCTCAATGATCTTGCCCCAACGCTCGCCTCGGATCAAACGTAACGAAAATTCCGAAGTAAACGACCTCGAATCCACTCCAAAAAGCGATGAACGACGGCGGTAAAGATGCCCAGTTTCCGGCGATGGTCCAGTGAGCTCTAAAATTAATGAAAATGACCTCTAATTAGCTTGAAATCTTAAGGAAAACTCGAAGGAAAAACAAATGAATGATTTACCGAAAGGAAACTCCAAAAATCTTCAACTTTTCTGGCGAATGGCGTGACCTCCGGCGAGCCTTGTTTCTAACATTAAACGGAAGCCAATGAGTTTAGAAATCGATTCAAAATCAACGGGAAAACAACGATTGGCACTGAATGATCAATAACTTGCGAAAACTCGAAACGAATACATACCCTACTTGAGGAATTGCGGCTGACGAGAGGAAGAGAAAGGAATATGAGATTGATCTAGGTTTTAGTGAAGTTTTAAATATAATGATTGGCTGGAAAAGATATAAATACCCTTGTGAACAAATATAAGGTATAAGGGCACATCCGGTATCTAGGCTATATTTTTGTACTCGAAACTCAGAATTGAACGTAGTCAATTTCGTTGAATTCATATCGACGTGATGGTTCGGGAAAACCAAAGATAACGTTGATTGGATCAAAATTTATGAAAATACAAAAATACCCTAGAGCAAAAATCCGAGTTGTTACAAATTTCACCATGGTGAACCAATACTAATGGTGATTTGAAAATCATGTTCTGTGATGTAATAAATACCGAGGCAAGCTGATAGATGCAATATGTAGAATCCAAGAAGGAATAAAGAGAAGAAGAACTTTTGCTCACGTCTAAAGCAAATGCTTTTAAGTTTAAGACACTAGTGAAGTTGTATGGACCTGAAGAAATCAAAAAGCCTTTTGACTATTGTAAGATCAACAATACACGTGTAAATTTCTGAAAATTTTGACAAATTTGACTTTTAGCATTGGGGCAAATTTCGTGAAAGAGTTACAAAATTTTTAGAAACTGGGGCAAATTTTTGAAATGAGTCACAAAATTTTCTGATGTCGAGACGATTTAAAGATTTTTATTTTCATTTACGGTTGAGGTCTCGAAATCTATAGCATTGGATGAGATATGGAGAGATCTTGTGTAACGACCCGACTTATCAGATAAGCCTAAGCCGCGAGTACATAAAGCGGAAGCGTAGGCCTTAAGCACTTTGTTTAAAACATGACGATAAAATAACCTGGACATGGAGTTAAAATAGAAACTTTCGAAAGAACCCTGCTTAATAATCACATTTTGGCACGTCGGCCCTTTTAACATATCAAATACGCTTAAAATGTTCAAAGTTTGTGGTGCACCAAAATAAGTTATATCAAGACTTATAGAATGTACATAGTTTATTTACACTACAAAAAAACTGTCAAAATGCGACCAGAAATTTGCGACCAAACAAAAGTGGTAGTGTTTTGGTGACCACCTGGTCACTTTTTTTGAAGGTTGACTCTAAGTGACCATCTGGTCACTTTTTTTGCGACCAGATTGTGACCAAAAGCAGAAATAATCATAAAAAAATGGCGCGAAATTATGGCGCGAAAGAAGCGACCATTTGGTCACCTAGAAAAACGACCAACTGGTCGCATGTTTATGACTAAAATATGATTTGGTAGCAAAAAATGGCGCGTAATTTTGGAGGGAAGAAAGCTACCAAGTGGTCACAATTAAAAGTGACTACATGGTCGCAATTTTGGTGACCTTTTAGTGAGCAGTGGTAGGTTAAAATTGGAGGGAAGAAAGCTACCAAGTGGTCACAATTAAAAGTGACTACATGGGCGCAATTTTGGTGACCTTTGGGAGGTGGTAGCTTAAAATTGGGAAGGCAGAAAGGCCAAGTGGTCACAATTAAAAGTGACTAAATGGTCGCAATTGTGGTGACCTTTACTGAGCAGTGGTAGCTTAAATTGGAGGGAAGAAAGCTACGCCAAGTGGTCACAATTAAAAGTGACTAAATGGTCACAATTTTGGGGACATTTACTGAGAAGTGGTAGCTTAAAAATTTGGCAGGGATTAAGCTACCACGTGGTCACATTAAGCAGTGACCAGCTGGTTGCAAATGTTGTGATTTTATATGACCAATAATATATAAATAATTTGGTGGGATAAAAGCTGTCAAGTGGTCACCAATAAAAGTGACCATGTGGTCGTAAATTCTGACTTGATGTGACCCGGGGCAGTGAGGAAAATGGAGGGAAAATTTGGCGGGAAAATGCGACCAGGTGGTAGCATTGGAGTGCATTATAAAAACCCTCAACCCATTCTTTGTTAGCATTAAGAAAAAAGAAAATGAGAGAGTGGATGTATGTTCATTTGATAGACGGGTATTTGAACGATGAGTTCATGGCCGGGGTTGAACAGTTTGTTGAGTTTTGCATGACAACTATCTATTATGAAAAGTATGGTGGAAAGCTACGTTGCCCGTGCAGGAAATGCGACAATAAGAGTATCATACCGGTTACAGAGTTAAAGGTGCATCTTTATAGTCGGGGGTTTGTGCAGAATTATTATCACTGGGTGTTTCAAGGGGAAACATAGGAAATGTTCGATGCTGCATTACAGGAATTGAGACGATACGAAGGTAGCAGCTCGAATGTAGAGGTTGTTGACGAAGAACGGAATGATGAACAACAAGATATAGTCGAGCACGATAAATGATACTTGATGGTGCAGGGTATTGGGGCAATGAAAATTTCCGTGAAAGTTTGAACATAAACGAAGATGAACGGGTTGTAGAAGAGGAAATGAATCCAGAAGCACATAAGATGCTAAAGACAGCCAGCCGACCATTGTACGATGGGTGTGAGGTAAGTCAACTTGCTGCTGCTACAAAACTTTTAAATATAAAGGCGCACTACAACATACCTGGTAGAGGACATCGTGGTTTCGTCGATGCGCTCCAGAAGAAAATAATATGCCCCACAGTTTGTACGACACGTAAAAGCTAGTGGAGGGACTTGGATTACCCGTCGAGATTATAGATTCGTGTCAAACGGATGCATGATTTACTGGGATATGGATGAGGACCTGCATCATTGCAAATTCTGTTTTCTTCCAAGATACAAACAAGGGAAACGCAGCCTAATTCCGAACGCCCGCATGTTCTATTTACCGCTGACCCCACGTCTGCAACGGTTATATGCATCGGATGTGACAGCATCGCACATGAGATGGCATCACGAGCATTCACAGGATGAAGGTGTCATGAGACATCCCTCAAATGCTGCGGCATGGAAGCATTTAAATAATCGTCATCCGAATTTTGTACAAGATCCGAGAAACGTCAGATTGGGCTTATGCACAGATGGCTTTAACTCGTTCGGGCATCCGGGGCACAATATTCAGTTTGGCCAGTCATGGTAACCCCGTATAACTTGCCTCCCTCGATGTGCATGCGAGACCCGGTGATTTTTCTAACAGTGATCGTACCTGGGCTGAAAAGTCCAAAACAGAAACTTGATGTGTATTTGCAACCACTTATTGCAGAGTTGAAAAGGTTGTGGACTAACAGTGTTATGACGTACGACATTTCGAAGAAACAAAATTTCTTGATGCACACCGCGTTAATCTTGACGATCAGTGACTTCCCTGCGTATTCAATGTTGTCAGGTATGTTGATCTTTAATTGCTTTCATATACATTTTTGAGTTTGTGTTTAGCTTTTGTTATTGCTTCTCTTAGTCAGTGTAGTTAATTGTGTGAACCTCAATCTCCTCCTCTTAAAGGATGGAGTACGGTGGGGACATACACATGTCCACATTGCATGCTAGACACAGATGCATTTTATCTCAGAAACGGTCGGAAAACTTGTTGGTTTGATTCTCACCGTCGATTTTTGCCATTTAATCACACTTTCCGTTCAAACAGGCGGCCGGTAGAAGGTTCAACGGTAAAAAACAAACCCCCGACGAGTATTGCATTCTTCACGGTATAGATGTTATAGGGATGGAGAAGATTACAGTGGAAGGTGCAGAGAGTGCAAACAATGCGGCTGGGAAAAACACGGGTTGGAAGAAATGGAGTATTTTTTGGGATCTACTATATTGGGAAGATCCACTGATTAGACACATCTGGATGTAATGCATATCGAGAAGAATTTCTTCGACAACATTTTCAATACAATTTTGAACGTTCCGGGAAAAATGAAGGACAATCTGAAGGCACGTTATGATATACGGGAGATATGTGACCGTCCTTAGTTAGAGCCCGACGACAATGATAATTACGCAAAAGCAAAGTACATGTTGACGACGGATGAAAAGAAAACATTATTTGAGTGGATCAAATCCATCAAATTTCCGGACGGATACGTTTCGAATTTGAGTCGGTGTATAGACAGTCAAAAACATATCATGTTCGGGATGAAAAGCCATGACTGTCATATATTCATGCAACGATTGATGCCCGTCGCGTTCAGACCGTTGCTAGAGAAAAGACATTGGGAGCCGCTTGCCCAGTTGAGTGTTTTTTTCAGGGACTTGACATGTACAGAGCTGACGGAAGCTACTGTCGCTTCAATGAGTTCAGAGATCGCCGTTATTATTTGTAAGTTGGAGCGAATGTTCCCACCTGGCTTTTTTGACTCCATGGAGCATCTTCCAGTGCATCTTCCATACAAGGCATTCTTAGGGGGTCCCGCACATTACCGCTGGATGTACCCATTTGAAAGGTAAACACAGTTATTTTGTTATGTACGCGTATAAATTAGTACAGTGATCGAATGTAAATTATGTTTTGTACCCATAGGTACTTACGTCAGTTGAAAAAGATGGTTAGAAATAGATCACGAGTAGAAGGATCTATCTGTAGTGCATACCTGACGCAAGAGACTACCACATTTTGTTCATACTACTTTGATCAACACATTGCAGAGTAGTTTCGACCAGCGAAACAAAACATTGTCGAAAATTTACTTGAAGGTGTTGACATAAACGACTTGCCGATTTTTACGAAACCTAGCATGATAGTTGGAAGATCAGTGTGTAGGCCGTTGACCAATTCTGAGTATCACGTAATGCAGACATACGTGTTATGCAACTACGAAGAGATCAAGCTTTACATAGAGTGAGTTTGTAACTTAACATTATTTCATCACATAAACAAACTATTTGCTAACTATTTTTGTAACATACAGATTATTTCTAAACGTATACGTTCGAATGACACGAGTTGGTCTTACAGACGCTGAGGAGGGGTCAATAATCGACAAAGAGTTTCGTTCTTGGTTCAGTGCATATGTGAGTTATTTTAAATTGTCAAAAAAACCGTTGCATTATGTTGAAAAAATTACTATCTTCCTAACATTACTGTATGTGAACAATGACACAGGTTGACTCCCCTACATTACCGGTGGATGATCCTCGCATCATTTCTTTGGCAAAAGGACCTGGACGGATAGCAAGGTCGTATGGTGGATACGTCGGTAACGGTTACAGATTTCAAATGAAGGCGCATTCAGTGAACAGGGTAACAAACAACAGTGGTGTTTGCATCAAAGGTCACGTGTTTGGCACAAACGAAGACGATTACTTCAGAGTAATCGATGAGATTCTTGAGATTCAATAAGCAAGTCTGATGCTAAAATGCATTATTCTGTTCAATTGCACTTGGTTCGAGACTTCCAGACGAGGCGGAGCTGTAAGATTGATCATTTACAAATCGTTGAGGTAAACAAGTCTAAGCATATGTGCACCGCTGATAGGTTTGTCCTGGCTTCACGCGATTCAAGTTTATTACCTGAACTATCCGATTAATAGACGAGATCCGGCCAGTTGGTTAGTTGTTTGTAAAGTTAAACCACGCCAGGTAAAAGAAAACTTGTCCGAGAAAGACGACCATGCAGAGGAAGTTGTTGCTTTTCAAGAAGATGAGATAAGATGTCGTGCAATCGACGATGGTCTGAATGCAAGTACTGTTTGTCCTTTGAACGATGGAACGATAACATTGCATGATGATGATGATACAAATGCTTCCACTTCTCACGCACGTGACATTGATGCTGAATTTATTCGAGACGATGAATCCGATGAAGAAACAGAAGAAGAAGAAGAAGAAGAAGAAGAAGAAGAAGAAGAAGAAGAAGACTTTATGTGACGGACTTCTTGGAGATGATGATGAATGAGACATTTCGTAACTTTATTATTCACTGTGTATGTGTTTATTAAAACTATTTCTTTAATGAATGATTAAATATATATATATATATATATATATATATATATATATATATATATATATATTTGCGACCATGTAGTCGTAATGTAACACAAAAGGTGACCACATGGTAGTAATATAGAAGGCAAAGGCGACCAGTTGGTCGCATTTTTGGAAAAGTAGAATTATATTTTTCAAAAAATATAAGTTAAATTACGACCATCTGGTCGCAAAAATGAAAGGTAAATTTAAATTTTCATGAAATTTATGGCGGTGAATTTAAATATTACGACCTTCTGGTAGCAATTTTTGGTGTGAATTTCATTATTGCGACCTGATGGTCGCAATTGTTGATGGGACTTGTGATATGACAGCTGTTCTGGATAATGGCGAAGGGGCGACCAGATGGTCGCTTTTGCAATAAATGCTACCACGTGGTTGCAAATATCTTTGAAAATGCGACCAGGTGGTCGTAATTTCCCCAGCACGCGCGACCTTTCGTTTCTGGTCATGATTACATATTTGCGACCATTTGGTCGCAAAATCTGATTTAAATTCAGATCAGTTTCCTTCTCCCCGTTTCCTTTCTCTTTTCCTTTCTCTTTTTCCTTTCTTTTCTCTCTTTCCCCCGTTCCGTTCCCCGTTGTTTTTTCCCCGTTCCCATTCCCCGTTCCTACTCTAAACCTAAAAACCCTAAACCTCCAATCCCGGTTTCTATTACGAGGTTAGTTTTCGTATACATTTTAAGTTTTAAGTTAGTTTTAGTTTTAGTTTTTAGTTAGTTTTAGTTTATGTTTAAATTTAGTTTACTTAGTTTTAATTAATTAGTTCAGTTTAATTTTGTTAGTTTCATTAATTGTAGTTTAATGAATCCAATTTAGTGTAATTAATTACTTAGTTTACTTTAGTTTAATTCATCTAATTTTAGTTTACTTTAATTAATTAATTAGTTTAGTTTAATGTTGTTAATTTCATTAATTTTGTTTAATTAATGTAATTTAGTTTAATTAAGTACTTAGTTTACTTAAGGTAAATAATCTTAATTCGTTTGCTTTAATTACAATTTAGTCAATTATCTAATTTTAATTTAGTTTAATTTAATTAATTAGTTTAGTTAAGTTTAGTTTTTATTAATTAATGTTAGTTAAATTTAATTAATGTTAGTTAAATTTAATTAATTTTAGTTAAATATAGTTTAATTTAATCTAATAGTTGAAATCTTCATTACTTAGTTTACTTTAATTAATTACTTAGTTCACTTAAGCTAATTTTAGTTTACTTTAATTTAATTAATTAGTTTATTTTATTTTAGTTTTAATTAATTAATGTTAGTTTAATTTAATTAATTTTAGTTCAATTAATCTAATTTAGTTTAATTCTTCATTACTTAATTTACTTTAATTTAATTAATTTTAGTTTAATTCTTCACTACTTAGTTTACTTTAATTACTTCATTTTAGTTCAATTAATCTAATTTTAATTTACTTTAATTCAAATGAATTAATTAGTTTAATTTACATTATTTAATCAATTTAATTTAGATTATTTCATTAATTAATTAATTTAATTTATTTCAATATTTTAACTACGTAATTAGTATTAAATTAGTTTAGTTTGGTTATAGGATTATGACGGGCAGACGACGTCCTCCCCAGTCAGACGAGCCTGATGACGCGAGTGGCGAGGCGTCTCCGCAGCCGCCTACTGCCGATGCCCCTGATGCGGACCTGACTACAAAGGAGTTGGACAACATCCTCTTCGGTTACGAGCCGGGACTTACTGCCACGCTCGATGCTGCAGTCCCTGAGACCCAGTTTGCTACACCACGATTGCCGCAGGACTCCCAGGCCACGACACCCGGGTTAGCATCAGAACTACATCAGGGTATGCGTTCAGGTCTCAAGGGCTATCCACCGGCCCTCCACTTCATGCACGCACCTTCTCGGGCGCAGTTACCCTTCGAATTGAAGGGGATACGTAAGTAATTTTGTTTATTGTTTTAATTACTTAATTTTTAAACCTTTAAACTTTTTAAAAAGTGTTTTTTTTTTCTGTTAAATAATTGTTTCTAATATCACAATATTTTTATGTTAACCTCATGTACCGGGCGCGCAAAAGCAAACAGAAAATCGCCCCGTGTGGATGAGCCCGGAGGACCACGCGCGCTTATCGCGAGCTTGAGCACTCCTGAGGGCATGGCAATGTCAAGGAGGAATAAGGTTGTAACGTCCCATTATTTTTGTGGAAAAAAAATTATTTATTTTATTTTAATTTAAAGCATTTAAATTCTATTTTAGAATCGGTAATTTAGAAATTAGTAGTTTATTTCGGTTTAAATCTTTTTAAATTACCTTTTTAGTTTAATTTCGTTTTAATGGTATTAATAATTATTAACGGGCCAAATAATAATTATTAATCACCATTGGGATAGTTTAAGAACTTCGGGTTTCGGTTTATAAGTCAAAAGTCATAGAAGGACGCAACCGTCATTTCCAATTTCTTAAAAACTATCCAAACACTATTCACCTTTCATTAAATATCTCCTTTGACTTCATTTTACCAAAAATTCACTATCATCTTCTTCCTTTCTCTCCTCCAAGGCCGTGAGCCTCCTCCCCCCTTTTCCCAATTGTTGGTTTTTGCTCGTTTGACGTCGGATCACATCGATTCTCGTTCCGTTGGAAAGATATCGGTCCTACGATTCATTTCCACCCAACCATCGTGCTTGCCACTCGTGATATACGGAGTTCTCGGTAAGTTCATCTTGAAACCCTAAGCTCCAAATAGTGTTTCAATGGATTTTTCATTTTGATTCTTCGATTTCTTGCCGGTAAATGCGATGATTTTAAGTACGGGGGTTGTTTTAAGTGTTTTTGGAAACAATCCCATAACCCTAAAACCGAGTTTCAGTCGAAGCCCTTCCCGTTTGAAATTTACCTTTTGGGGTTTGAATATGGGTTATAAATTATTGAAATAATGTTTATTATAATTCAATTCGGGAAATTTCATATTGTCCAAAAACCCGGTTTATCGTTACCCATTGAAAACCTGATTTTCCAAAGTACTTGAAATCAATCCAAAACACCTCTAAATTGCCTAAAAGCCGGAAAACCAAACTCGAGGCCTATTTTCCCTATCATGGCCGAGAGCATCCTTTGGGATATTAATGGGTTTTTTGTCGTTTTATGCCTTTAATTGTCAATCGTTTGATGGATGTTTATTTATTAATTGTTAGATGTAATTATTTGTAGGTGTTTATTGATTTCCTTGCTTGATCGCTCTTCCGGAGGTTTGGAGCGAAGTCACATCTTCTAAGGTGAGAATAAAGTAACTTTAGAAACCGAATAAGTAGAATGATTTGTAGGATCAAAAGTCGATCTTTAGGTTTGAATCAAAAAGGGTATAAGAAAATGAGCTAACTTTTTAGAATCGGGAGTTAGTTTTGATCTCGAGTTGAGAGAATTCATAAGTGTTTCAAAGGAACGTTTAACTCTCGGAAGCTCTAAGTTTAGGTTAGTTTGATGCCTAAGGATGACTATTTGGAAGTTGAAGGTTTCTAGTTTAAAGAGTTGAATAAGAAACTTGATTTGGGAACTTTAAGATAAAGTTAGTAAGTAAGTTTATGAAAAACCGTTGATTCGATTTACTTATTGTTTTTCCTTATCAGAAGTTGCTATCTTCTTATTTTATATTTAAGAGTATAATACTTGATTCATTTACCTTTTATGTTCTTTAGTTTACTTTGAAAGTTTACATTTAAAGCTTATGCACATCATATCATATCATTTTGCATAATCGAACTTGGAAGGAATAATGAGGCAATGCATAGACCGAGTGAGCTTGCATTGTCTGATATTATTCGTTTTATATTTCCGTATATGTACATGAGGAATGTTAAAGGACTGCGGGACTTTGCATAATCGGAGGAGATGAATAATGAAATAATGATGAACTATGCAAGTTCACATTATTTGGTATTATCCATAATTACTATGATACATATACGAAGATACATGGTGAATGAACTGACCTACGGGAGCTTCATTACCTGTATTCGGTGAGTGAGTTAATGGGGTGAATGAATTGACCTACAAGAGCTTCATTACCTGCCATTAATCACTAGAGATGGGAAGTTATAATTGAAAAGATCTATATGTGCTAATTGGAAAGCGAGATAATGAGGTGAATGAACTGACCTACGGGAGCTTCATTACCTGACATTATTCGCATATGATGATTATAATGATTCAAAGATGGTGTATTCTTTCTATTATATAATTAGTGAATGATTGATGGTTAGACTTCATTTGCTAATATTATATGAAAATACATAATTAGATTAAATATTATATTTAGTATGAACTATCAAATGTGTGATCCCGAAAGAAATGTATGATTTGGAATCATTCTTCTAAACTTTAGAAGTTTTAGTAAAGTATAAGCAAATTGAAATTGGACACAAATCAGAATGCAGGTTTGGGGTCTATCTTTACTTTTTATTTTGTCTATTCTCACTGGGCTTAAGTTGTTAGCTCATGATATTACAACCAATTTCAGGTAATGCTCGTGCTAGAGGTCGTGGGAGAGGAGCTGGTGCTGTATGATAGCAGGATGATGACCTTGGAATAGACTAGGTTGATTTAAGTCCATGGACTTCATTTTTGTGAACTTTATATAATTTTGGATTTGTATATTTGTAAATAGCTCTTAGGAGCTTTTGTCTTTACTTTTATAATTATAAACTCCTTTTGAATTCCTGGTTAGGAACTTAAAGTTCCTTGTGTATTTAGATTGTGAATTTAAAATGTAACAGGTTTTTGGCTAGCCATTTTTCAAACATAACCACGCCAATTTTTCTTAAAATATAAAAACTTCCGCTGTGTTTTCTAATTTAAATTATTTAAAAGTGTCGGGTCGTCACAAAGGCCAACCGCGCAAAGAATCTTACCAAACACACAGCCGGGGCCCGGACCCACGACGAGCACCATCGTCGATTGGTAAGTTTTTTTTTGGTCGTTTTCTTACGTACTTTTTTCAATTAGTTATTAATTTATTATGTTTTCTTCTTCAATCTTTAATATTTTTAGGAAGCGAAGCACGGTCGCCCTGTCTCGCCCGATGAGCTGCACCGCGTTCTTAAGAACGGGACGTTCATCGACGATAAGGCGAAAGCAATTCAGGTATTTAATAATTTTTTCAATTATTATTTTTTCTTTAAAATTTTTCCTAACTTATATATTAACTATTTTATTTTCTGAATTTTAAATGTTTAGGAACGTTTCACGGAGTCGTTAAGTCGGGTTTCCGCACTGCACTGCAACCGACTCAGGAAGACCGTAGAGAGGCGTTCTTGGAGGCTGCTGGAGGGGTTCGGCCTGATGGATCAGTTCCTGGGCTTGGCTCGTACAGGATACCCCTTTACGCGGATGTGCCCCGGCCTCAGCGTAGCGGAGTGAGCAATAGCTCTAGCCCTTCTCCGGTTGAGCAGCAGCTGTGCGCGGACATGGACGCTATGCACGAGGACTTCGTTTCTCGAGTCGCTGCGACTGAGGCAGACATGCAGGCACCGGTCGAGGCCCAGGTCACAGCAGCTTTGGCCGCGTACTTCAGATCCCTAGGCGGCGACCATTCATCATCGACGCCTCCTCCGCCACCCCCTGCCCCTCCGCAGTAGTTCTAGGATGCTTTCGTCTGTATAAAACGTTTTTTGAATATTTGATATATAATATATATATATATATATATATATATATATATATATTTATTTATTTATTTATTTTAATTCCAATTTTTGTTTATTAAATTTTAATATTAATTAAATAAATAAATAATAATTATTTAACTAATTATTTTAATTTAAATAAATTAAAAAAATATTTATTAAATACGACTAGATGGTCACATTTACCATAAGATAAACGACCATCTGGTCGCATTCTACCCAAGTACAAAAGTGACCACGTGGTCACTTATAACAAGCCACGTGGCCACAGTTTTATGTGACCAACTGACCACTTTTTTCAACTTAAATTACGACCAGATGGTCATTTTTTTCACAAAAAAAACGACCATCTGGTCGCATTTGTGTGAGTAAAAAAGTGACCATTTGGTTGCTACTAAATGACCACGTGGTCACTTCTTCATGTGACCAACCTGGTCACTTATCTTCAACTTAAATTACGACCAGATGGTCACTTTTTAAGCGACCATCTGATCGTTTTTTAAAATGTTGACTTTTTTACGACCAACGATGGTTGGTCATATATTTGTGACTATACAGTCGCACAAAGTCCGGACTGACCAGCTTTTTTGCCTCCACCTTGTTGGTCGCTCTTTTGGTCGCATTCTTCTATATAAATGACCAGGTGGTCGCAAATTGCCTTTTTTTTAGTGTTACAAGCTTTTCTAAAGACTCAACATGAGAACACAAAATGACCCAAAAGCCACTTTCAAAATCTAAGCTTTGCAAAATGGTAGCCTAATCCAAAAGCTCTCCATCTCAAAACATCAACGAGCACCACCTGCCGCGCTTCAGCCTCGACCTCTAACAAAACCTGAAAGGTGATATATAGAGCACGTTTGAGAATGACACTCAGTGATATCAAAATGAATTATAGTGATGATATGCAATTTTTGGAAATGATGAATCAAAAGGGACTAAATAAGTAAAAATGCATAGGTTATGTCTAAAAGCTTAAACATGTGTGTTTATTCAAAACTAACAACATTTCAAGTACATGGTCAAGTCGTGTCAAACTTGTTCAAACTGATACCAATTTCCAATTTCACTTTTCTTGCATTTTACCACGCATTTCTCAAAAGCTATTTCAGTAATCACTCGAGCCATAGCTCATTTTATACTTCCAGGCTATCATAGTAGACATTCTAGCATCCGGGCTATCCACCACACAACGCCTCGAAGCTACATGCAACCCCCACAGTAACTATTTGTAATGTCCAACAACCATACACAATTACATAGGTTACGACCCCATGTCCATCTAGTAAAACGAATGAGACGCATGAATGCAATGAGATGAAAATAGCCATGCTTTCATTATAACCCCTATCGAATATTAATCTTTAGCATATCAAACACATATAAGAATGAATCCCAATGACTATATGACACAATCTTTCACTTGAAACTTTTAAAATACACAAGCGAGTATATAAAAGCAACTCTTCGAATATTATCTCAAATATGCAAGTAACTCATCGAACATCAACCTTTAACACAACGAGCATATATGAAAATAAATCTCCAATCAGTATATGACTTGATCTTCTCCTTGAAACATATATAAACACAAGTAAACATGAAAGAACAACTCAAAGATTCAATAGAAGCAAGGATACAACAAGGGTATTTCCACTCATTCCGCTTTCTCAATAACACGACTAGTTCGGTTAACGATTTCCGTTCCGCTCTCAACCTCCTTTTCCTTTACTTTCAATCACTAAGTGGTGTTCCCAAATCAGCCTAATTTAACCCACACCGTTACATTTGTAACAATGATCAAACACCCCTACCGTCACTTTAATTCATTTTGTTCTCACCTTAGTAAATTAAACCAATTCTTGCTTATGCTTGGCCTCCTCCTACAACAATCCATTCCAAACTTATTTAGACTCATAATAATAATAATAAAATAATAATAATAATAATAATGTCCCATCCAATAACATGTAAATAAAATCTCGAAGCCGGTTTAGCGTAAAAGTCTCAAAACTAGCTAATTTAAGTATAGTATTTTTGGCCAATTGGAGAATTTTCAAGAAATCATTAGCTTGCTCTTCCAAGATGTTTTTCATATGTAAAATACCCATTTAGGAACACATATATTCTAGAATTGGGAAATTTCAAATAAAAGTCAAGAAATGACAAAAATTGAAAAAGCTAGAAGCTTGAAAAATTGCCATTAATGGAATTTAAAAGCTTGAGTTCATCCATGGCTTCCAACCTCTAAAGAACGTTTAAAGAGTAAATCCTAGGGCTTGGAAACTTAGTTTCAAAATGATTTTTCCAGAATTAGAAATGAAAAAAACTCAATTCAAGACTTACATCATCAATCAAGAATCAACCAAAACTCCATGGAAAAACCTAGAAAAAGCTTGAGTTCTTAAGTTGAATTCTTACTTTGAAGCTTCTTAAATCAATGGATGCTTAGTTCAATCTTCCTAACTTGATGTTCCTTTCATAAATCTCCCAATTTCCCACTTTATTAGCCAAGATTCAAGAAGAATTGATGAAAAGAAAATATCACCTCTTGGGATTGGGGGGGAGGGGGGCGTAGGGACGGTGGGAGGTAGGAGAAGAGAAATGATTTTTTTTGTTTCTCCTTTGTTTTATTTTATTAATTCCCACTTATATACTTTTGAATGGCTGAAACAAAAGGTTATTAATTGCAATATGATCCCCTACCTCTTCATCTAACAACCTAGGCTATTCCACTCACAATTTTTCGAACCAACCCTTGCTCTAATTTTATTTGCTAACCAACCCTTCCCCTATATCTAACCATAGTTAGAGGCTTCCTTTTAAGTAATTTTCCACCCTTATTTATTCTTTTAACTAAGGTTAACCATCAAATAATCAAATCAAAAATAGAAAATAAATCCTAAAATATTTAACACATAACACACAAGAATACAATATGTGAAAATTTAATTAACCTCTTTTAAAAAAAAACCCGAGGACTTACAGTCTCCCCACCTATAAATTTTTTTTCGTTCTCGCAAAAGTTATGGTCTGGAAAACAAGAACGGATATATTTCCTTTATTCTATCCTCGAGTTACCAAGTAGTTTCCTCCGTCAACTGATTCTTCCATAAAACCTTCACAAGGTTAATCTTTTTGTTTCTCAAAACTTTCTGCTCACTTGCCAAGATTTTCACTGGTGTTTCCTCGTATGTCAAATTAGCATCTAGAACAAGCGGTTGGAAATCTATAAAATGTGATATAAGGCATATATTTTCGGAGCATAGTCACATGAAAAATATTATGAACAACTAAAAGAGGAGGTGGCAATGCTAATCGGTAAGCTAAATTTCCAACCCAGTCTAAGATCTCAAAAGGCCCAATAAATCGTGGACTAAGTTTTCCTCTTTTACAAAACGCATTATACCCTTCATGGGTGCAACTTTAAGAAACATGTGATAGCCCACCGTGAACTCTAAGGTACTTCATCGAGTATCCGCATAACTCTTTTTTTTGGGCTTTGAGCAACTCACATCCGCTCCCATATCAAACTAATCTTTTCACATGTTGTTTGCACAAGTTCAGGTCCCAACAATCTGCCCTCACCCACTTTATCATAATGAACTGGGGACCGAAACTTCCTCTCATAAAGTGCTTTGAAAGGTGCCATTTCAATCGAGGATTGGTAGCTGTTATTGTAGTCGAACTCCACGAGATACAAGTGAGTATCCCAGGTACCACCTAAATCTATAATGCAAGCCCTCAACATGTCTTCCAAGATTTGGTTAACCTGTTCAATCTGCCCATCAGTCTGAGGGTGGAAAGTTGTACTAAACTTGAGTCGGGTTACCATCGTATCATGCAAAGTTTGCCAAAATTTGGAAACAAAATGCCTGTCTCAATAAAAAATGATCGTAACAGGCACACCATGTAAACGTACAATCTCCTTCAAATAAAGCTAAGCCCAAGCCTCAACTGAATATGTTATCTTCTCTAGCACAAAGTGGGAAGTTTTTGTCAAACGATCCACTTTTACCCAAATTGTGTCAAACCCCTTGAGTGTCTTTGGTAACCCAGTAATGAAGTCCATTGATATGTTTTCCCACTTCCACTCGTGAACACTCAATGGTTGGAGCAAACCCGGTGCATTTCATTTAAGTGTTTGACCTGTTGACAAACAAGACATTTACTCACATATTCTGCTACCTCCCATTTTATTCCCAGCCACCAATAATGTTGTCATAGATCTTGATACATCTTTTTACTACTCGGATGCACCGAAAATATAGAGTTATTAACTTCTTCCAACAACTCTTGCTGAAAAGTTGACACCAGGGATACACACAATCGTCCACGATACATTAAGGCATCATCTGAGGAGAAAGTAAAGTATCCAGGTAGACTAGACTCCGCCTCCGCGAATCTTGTGGCTAGATGAGACTCACCCCGCTGGGCTTCAATCATTCATTGTCTAAGAGTATGGCCTACTATCAAGCTCGCTAGACTTGTTGTAACCTACGTAGTGAGTTATGCAATCTCAGCTCGATCCATCTCCCAATGAAGTCATACATGGTGTGTTAAAAGTGCTAGCAATATGCGACGTCTTCCTACTAAGAGCGTCGACAACAACGTTGGCTTTTCCCGTGTGATATTGGATACACAATCGTAGTCTTTTACTAACTTTAGCCATCGACGTTGCCTCATATATTCATATCTTTTTGAGTGAAAAAGTATTTTAGGCTTTTATGATCACTAAATATCGTCACCTTTTTTCCATATAAGTAATGACGGCAGATTTTCAAAGCATGAACTACTGCTGCTAACTCCAAATCATGAGCTAGATATCTCTTCTCGTGTTCCTTCAATTGACGGGATGCATATGCTATTACCTTACCATATAGCCTGAACACACACCCTATACCTCTCAACGAAGCATCACTATATACGGTGAGACCACCTGAATGATCAGACAATGTCAAAACTGGGGCGGTAACAATTCTAAGCTTTAGTTCTTTGAAACTTCGCTCGCACTCTTTCGACCACACATATTTCACACCTTTCGTGGTCAACTGTGTTAGTCAAGATGTGATTTTAGAGAAGTCTTGCAAAAATCTCCTATAATACTTCGAAAGCCTAAGGAAACTTTAGATTTCACCTACACTAGTTGGTTGAGGCCAACCACTAATCGAATCAATCTTTGAGGGATCAACTGATATACCCTCGCTAAAAACCACATGCCCTAAAAAGGAAACTTACTTTACAAAAAATTCACACTTCGAGAATTTCACGTAAAGTTTCTCAGCCCTCAACGTCGTTAACACCTTCTCAAGATGAATCACATGCAACTCCTCTATTTTCAAATAAACCAAAATATCATCAATGAAAACAATGACAAAAAGATCCAAAGTTTTTTGAAATAACACATGCATAAGATCCATGAATTTCGTGGGCGCATTTGTCAATCTAAATGACATGACCACAAACTCATAATGGTCTTATAGAGTTTGGAACGTCGTCTTTGAAATATCCTTGTCGGCAATCCTCAACTAGCGATACCCTGACTGAAGATCAATCTTAGAAAAAACGTAGCCCCTCTCAACTAGTTGAAAAGATCTTGAATACGACGTAAAGGATATTTGTTCTTTACCGTCATGTGATTCAACTCACGATAATGTATGCACAGCCTCAACAACCCATCCTTGTTTTTGACAAACAAAACTGGTACAGCATATGGAGGAACACTAAGTCGTATAAAACCCTAGGTCAAGAAGTCCATGAAGTTGCACCTTAAGTTCATTCAATTCAGCCGGTGACATTCTATATGGTGCTTTGGACAAAAGTGTCATCCCCGAAATTATTTCAATATGAAAATCCATTTCCCTTACCGGAGGCAAGCTTGGTAACTCATCCGGGAAAACATCAGGAAGCTCTCGTACAACTGGTATCGTACTCACACTTACCTCCTCTATCGAGGTATCAATCACAGTTACAAGGTAGCCCCAGGTAACCTCTTGTAATAATGCATTAGCTTGAAGAGCAGATATAATAACCGGTGTCACTTTACCTTTGGATCCCCGAAAGTAAATTCGACCTCCATCCTGGTCCTGCAAACTCCACCTTCCTATTTACACAATCAATCGTGGTATGATTAGCTGACAACCAATTCTTGCCCAAAATTATGTCGTAGTCGATTAGAGGCAATACAATCAACATGGCCTGAGTGTTGTAACACGAAATGCTAAGTTCCCCAGTGTATACAACTTGATTAACCACTATAGACTTCCCGATTGGAGTTGTCAGACACAAATCGTAACCTAAGGGGTCAAACATCAAAGTAGCATGCATAAATAAAATTCGCAGATAAAAACTGAATGCCCTAGAATAGATAAAGTATCCGTGATCATCATACCTGATATCTCTACATCCTTCAGAGTAGTGGCATAAACTCGTCCCTACTACTGCGGAGCATTCGGTGGTTGTGGAGCTGGTGGAGGTCTCTGCTGCTGATGAGGAGGCCAAGCTTAGCCTTGACCTCGTTCCTGCCCCCAGTCTGGAGTCTGTCTACCCCACTAAGGTAGTAGCTGTGTCACCAAACATTAGGTTGCAACATGTCCCAGCTAACTACATCTATAGCATCTCATAAGTTTGTAACATTCCTTCAAATGATAAACGAAGCAAAGTTGACAAAACGGTTGAGAATTTCTTGAATTTCTTTGTTGAAAAGATTGGCCCCCACCTCTGTTGGAAACCGTACGTGACTGTTGCTGATGGTCCCGTCCCTATGGTTACTCTTCAGCCTTTCTCTTATCTGAGGAAGACTGCCCCATAGTTACCTGTGTCGCCTTCTTATCAGTCAAGGCTATATCAAATGTTAATGCAAAGTCAAGAGCATCAGCGTAGGTAGCTAGACGTAACGCACAAACTTGTCTCCGTATCTCCACTCGAAAACCTATAATAAATCTTTTCTTCTTACTTTCAGGTATAGCTATGCGTCTCGTGGTGAAATGAGATAACCTATCAAATTCCCTTTCATATTCCACCACCGACTGTTCCCTTTGCTTAAGTGAGAAGAATTCTACCTATAACTGATCCCCAGAGTCCTCAGGATAATATTTATCAAAAAAATTTCCCATAAAACATGCCCAGCCGTAGTCAAAGATTGCGAAACAGAATCCCACCACTTCATTGCGTCATCCGCCAGTAAGTAGGTCCCATAATGAACCTTCAGCTCATCAGGACACACAATGTATACAAAAGCTTTCACTACCCATGCTATCCATCTTTCCGCCACCCCAGTATCTGTTGAGCTACCATCAAACTCCTTAGAAGCATGCTTTCGATATTCATTCAACAACTTGGCAGCATTAGTGATGCCGCAGCCCCCTGGCATAACACGTTCAGCTAGATGTATCACTCCTCCCCTAGGTAAAACATTCTCTTAGGGGTTATCCTGATTTCCAACATCCTCTAAATCAGCCTCACTTTCTTCCCTTGTCGACAGTGGTGGCTCAGGAACCTCAGCATAGTTCCTCCCACGACCTCTTCCACAACCCCGCGCAGGATTTCTACCTCTACCCCTCCTAGGTACAACATCTCGAGGCATCCTAACAACATAATAATCACACAACCCGTGAGCACTTAAGTAAAACTTCCATATTTAACCCAATCAAATACACATAATAGCTAATAAACAATTTAAATGCTAAGGTTTACCAGCTTACCTGGTACTGTTGACCTCCTAGGTGACTTTTGGATTTAGGCTTAACCGACCGACTCTAACACATAAGACATGACTTAGAGCCAAGAGGCTCTGATACCAACTATAATTACCCGGCTTATCAAATAAGCCTAAGTCGTGAGTACGCAAAGCGGAAGCATAGGCCTTAAGCACTTTGTTTATAACATAATGATAAATAACCTGGACATGGAGTTAAAATCGAAACTTTCGAAAGAACCCTACTTAATAAGTACATTTGGCACGTCAGCCCTTTTAACATATCAAATACGCTTAAAACGTTCAAAGTTTGTGGTGCACAAAAATAAGTTATAACAAGACTTTTAGAATGTACACAGTTTATTTACAAACTTTTCTAAAGACTCGACTTCAAACCAAGAACACAAAATAACCCAAAAGCCACTTTCAAAATCTAAGCTTTGCAAAATAGTAGCCTAATCCAAAAGCTCTCAATCTCGAAGCATCAATGAACACCACCTGCCGTGCCTCAGCCCTCGACCTCTACCGAAACCTAAAAGGTGATATAGAGCACCTTTGAGCATGACACTCAGTGATATCAAAACGAATTATATTGATGATATGAAATGTTTAGAAATGATGAATCAAAAGAGACTAAATAAGTAAAAATGCATAGGAAATGTGACGCCCTCCCGATAAGCTTAAACACTACGTGTTTATTCAAGCAACTAATGCCAACGATTCCATCAAGTTAAATAACTAATTAATCATAAATCTAAATTCTACTTATTTAAAGAAATTTTGGCAAGTTTCGCTTTTTTTTTGAATAAACCCACTTGCGAATACGTTTAACAAAAAATATATATAAAAACGGCTCGAGCTAAATAACTCAAAAACATCATTTCACACTAGTTCATATTTTATCACATTCGGATAACATCTCCACTCTCAAAATCATGAAAACCACCAACTCGGGCTAACACCGACAATATAGACAAACATATACAATCACACGCAAATGTCATACATACTAGCTAAGATGATACTAAAACGGGGGGGGCAAACGGGCATACACCATTACTAAATGAACCGGGGGGGGGGGAAAACAAAACATGGAAAACTATGAGCAAAAACTGGGAGTGGGATCTTTTATAAATTAAATACTTTGGAGTATAAATATCCTGTGCACGTTTTTACAAACAAATAAATTTTTGAGCAAAATACTTTTCATACATAATAAAAACTCATTGCTAATCGGGTTCTCAAAATAATATCGTATCTAAATATAATAGAAAAACCTATCCTAAATAACCCACAATAGGTCATACTACACCAAGATAAATCAAGATATGCTAAGCACTATCCATACTAAAATCTATTTCGAATTCCTTTAACCATTCTATCTAAAAGTTTGGATCCTAAAACGGTCCCAATGATCCATTTTAATTTGCGTTTGAAATAGTTTATGAATATCATTATATAACTTTCAAACTATCTTAAAACCATAAATATCAATACTCCGAGATAAATACAAATGGTTGAGTTCTATAAAGAATAATTCATAGCTCCTAAAACACATAAACGTAATTGGTAATTCATAAAAACATGAGTATAATAGGCTATTCATAATATACAAAATAACTTGAAATTTATAAACAAATAGTTTAGGGATAATTTGAAAATAACGTTTTAACCACTCACAAAATTATCCCGTTCTTATTATTCTAAGGTTTCAATCTAAATATATATATTGAATAAAAATACATATTAATAATTTTTAAAATTTTTATATATTCAAAAAGAAAAAACATATGAAAACACATAACATAATGGTTAATATCCAATGGTAGGTTTCGCTTTTCCTTCAATACTACACTTCCAAAATACTGGTCAAACCAATAACATCAACGTTAAAACTTATCAAAACTTCAAATTACATCTAACAATTAATAATTGGATAAGATAATCACTTACCAACAAGCTAAAAGCACCTAAAATTGAACTTAAAACCCCAAAATTCCAAGCCAATTTCGGAGCTTTCTTTTTTTTTTTTCCTTTTCGTCCATACAAGGAAGAATAGACCTCGGTTTGGTTTTCCCCCCGCTTTTCTCCTGAACATTTAGAGGCCAAAATTTTGATTTTAATTTTTTTTTTGGTACACGGCAAAAATTTCCCAGCATTTTCTTTTTTTTTTTTTTTAATTTCAATGAGCTTGAACATAATGTCTATAAGCTTAAACATTGTGTTTATTCAAAACTAACAACATTTCAAGTACATGGTCAAGTTTTGTCAATAAACAATATTCAATAACAAATAAACTTTTCCCAAATCTTCCCCTGCATTTATCAAAAAATATTTCAAACAAGAAGGGCATTTTATATTTCCAGGCTATCATAGTACCACCCAGATCTTAGAGCACCACACAGGAAAGCTTCCAAACCATCACTAACCTCTAATGTCCAACAACCATACACCATTACAAAGATTACGACCCATAGCCATCTAGCAAAACAATGAGATATGAATACAATAGATGAAAATAGCCATGTTTTCATTAAAACCCCTATTTAGCTAAATATTATTCTTTATTGTATCGAACACATATAAAAATGAATCCCAATCAGTATTGATAGCTCCCGAGGTGTGATAGGCACGATTGTTAGCTCCTGGAAAAGAATGCTATGATATGAATATCTTTTTTTATTGCAAGTAAAATAAATATAATCATTCATCAATAAATGAACGAACATAAAGTAGAGGACATAAATTAATAGTCATAGATGTCCTTGTGCATAAAGTAAATAAATAGAAATTTCGGACTTACAATAAGTAAGATGAGAGAAAAGGTTTAAATAAAGTAGATCTTATCTTAAATAAGTAATATACACTTAAAGAGTCAAAGTTAACTAAAATGTATTTGAGTTTTTAACCATTTTACTAAAAGTTTGGATCCTTTAACTTCCAATGATCCATTTTCATTTCACGATTCTAACTTAGAACTTTAAAAGTGAATTATAAATCGAGAAACTCCAAAGTTTTCACTCAAAACTAGCTCCCAATCCTAAGGTGATTAGCTAACTTTCTTATACTCTTAGATTCGAATCCTACTTTAACTTCCGATTAATACAAACCGTCAATTATTGGTTTCTAAATTACTTTAATCCTATATATTCACACCTTAAAAATGTGGTTTAGTCCAAACCTCCGAAAGTAAAGGCTAAGCAAAGAATCAATAAACACCTACAAATAATTACATCTAACAATTAATAATTAAATATACATAGACGATTGACAATTAAAACATAAACATAAATAAATCCAAAATTTATCACAAAGGTGTTCTCGGCCAAACAAGGAAGAATAGACCTGGGTTTGGTTTTCCGGCTTTTAGGAAATTTTAAAAGGTTTCGGGTTGATTTCAAGTACACTTGGAAGTTCATTAATGGGTAACGAAAAACGGGGGTTTTGGACAAATGCAATCGAATTTAATTACAATAAACAAATATAAATAAAAATAAAGCCCAAACAACCCCCACGATGTAAATTTCAAACAAGAAGGGTTTCATTGAAACTTGGCTTTAGGTTTAGGGAAAGTTTCAAAATCAACAAAAACAACCACGTAATCAATCATCGAGTTCCTCGACAAGAAATGGAAGAAAAAAGAGAAAACCCATTAAAAACTATTTGGAGCTTAGGGTTTGAAGTTTAACTTCCAGGTAAAATAATAGTTGGAAGGCATGATTGTTGGGTCGAAAAGAATCCTACAAGTGGTTTTCAGCTGACCAAATCAAGTCAATCCATCGAGAATCGAACAAAACCCGATTTGAAAAATGTCCCCTCCTTGCTGCACAAACGCTTTGACACACGAAAAGGAATGAATAATTGGCACCTTTTAGTCAAATGGTATATTTAAAGAGAAAGTGAATAGCGTTTTGATTTTTTAGGATTTTATTTTATCATTTAATGACTTTGTGACTTATAAATCAAACCAAGTTCATAAACTATCCCAATGGTATTAATAATTATTAATTGGCATTAAAATGATTATTATCAACTAAAACTAAATTAAGCTATAAATGCAATTAAAAAGGTTTAAACCGAAATAAACTACTAAATTTTAAATTATTGAATCTAATATAAACTTTAATTACTTAAATTAAATTAAAATAAATAAATAAATAAAATTTATCACAAAATAACGGGACGTTACAGAGATCTTTTAGAGTTTTTAAAAAATCGAGACTGAAAAGTACGAGAAAAACACAAGGAAGAGGAAATGAAAGATAAAAGAATTGAAGGGAAATGGAAATCTACCGTATAACGAAGCTTGGCATTGAAAACCTTGAAAATGCAACAATGGAGAGCAAGAAAAATTGAAAAAGAGAATCTTATGATTTTGATGGAATAGCCCATATTATAGAAAAAAATGAGTGTTAAGGCTAAACCCAGGAAAATAGATAGAATGACACCAAAGTGTTAGCAAATATTCACAATTTTTCGCTAAGCCAAAATGACGCCGTTTTGATGTTTTGATGCACAAAAGCTGACACACAAAAGTAATCAATAATCACCTTTTTCACGGTTGCTTAAAATTGACCGCGGCGTTTTTTTCCTTATTTTATATAATTCTTTGTTGACTCCTAACTAATATAAGTTGGCCCTAAATAGGAAAAATATCAACTAACATCAAAATGATGGTATTAACTAAGACTAAATTTGTAGTAGTGCCAAGTTTATTCTTCGCATGAAAATTATTTCGCATTGATCTAACTCATTCATAATTATCATCACGCCCCAATTGGGCAAATTGGATATGGGCCATTTTAAGATAAGAAAGGAAAAATGAAAAAGGTTATATAGTTAATCATGCAAAGTTGTGTCATCTAAAATGAACTTTCTGATCTAAGGTTTGAAAAAGGTAATTCTTTTAAATTATAGAATATAGCCAAATATACATAAATATGTAGGTTAAGAATAAACTAGGAAAGTAGATAAAATAAAAAAATTCTTCAGAAAAATCGAGTGTGACCTTGGCCGTGAGAACTATGTGGCCACGACCACGAGGCCGTAACACGCTTCCTCAACGCTTTGGTCCATGCGGCGACAAGGGTGGTGGGCGTGGCGACCACTCTCGGGTTTTGGCCAAAGAGGGACCAAAAACTGCAGGCCACGGCGACGGGAGGAAAATATGTGATTTTTATCATATTTTCCTTCTAACCTTCAAGCCCCCAAATTGATATGATTTTACAAAGGGAAAAAAAAAAGTTAATGTTAATCATACAAAGTTGTGTGAAAAATGCTTTTGATCAAGGTGAAAATAATTTTTTTAAATATAGAATGCAAAAATACTTTTGAACCAGATCAAAAGAACTAAAAAACTCCCTTTGAATTATCTGTCATTCGTACTCTCTAATAAGAAAAATCAATTTTCTGTTAATCCTAATCGTATGGTCACCTAAAAACATATCATAATTGAAGCGCCAAAAACTAACGCCATCTTATCTTAAAAAAAAAAAAAAAACTCTCACTATACATTTTCATGTTCACAAATTTCAATGGAGAGCTTCTCTTCTTCAATCCAATCCTTTTCCAAACTCGATATTGAAGCTGAAAATCTGGCATTACCTGATCAAAATCGGAAACTTTGGACTGAAAAAACAGATTATAGTAAAAGGAATTTCATGGCAGACTCCATTTCCTGGGGATGAAGCCCAAGGTAAATTACATATAAACTAAACATATGAATTGTCTTCCTCGCTTTGTTTTGCTTCTTAGAAAATACAACACCCTATGCTAATCCCAATATGAATTCAAATTCATTTCAATTTTATCTCATTTCTAGAGTTTGTAATTCAGTTCATTTTACCGGCCGAGTTGCAGACGGAACTCGTCTTGAGTCTTGCTGGGATGCTGAAAATCCTTTCAAATTCAAACTAGGCCAATGTAAGTTGTTAAAAAATGTATAATTTTTTTTTTTAACCAACTTTAAGAGATTGTGTTGTGTTTATTTATTAGGTGAGGTTATCAAAGGATTGGATGAAGGGGTTGGCACCATGAAGAAGGGTGAGAGAGCAATCTTCACAATTCCACCGGCATTGGCGTACGGTGAAGCCGGTTCTCCGCCGCTAGTTCCGCCCAATTCGACTCTCATTTTCGAGATTCAGATGTTATCTTGGAGTAGTATCAGAGATATATCTGGTGACGGATCATTAGTAAAGAAGATAACAGAGGAGGGTGAGGGATGGGCCACTCCTAGGGATGCAGATGAAGTTTCGGGTAATACTCAAAAGGAGTGTTATTACTTTTCTTTTTTATTTTTTCTTTTTTTAATACAAAGTAAACCTTATTACTTACATGTTATTTATTTAACCAAATTGAAGTCAAGTATCAGGCAAAGCTCGAGAATGGATTGCTTATCTCAAAATCTGATGAAATTGTGGAATTTTGTCTATCCGATGGTAAGCCAAATTTGCAACAAAAATATTCAATTTAGGTTTATTTATATTTTTTGTTCCTCTAGTTTAATGTTTGTGTCAAATTAATCCCTTAATTATAAAAGTTTCGTATAGCTTGGGTTTGTGTCAAATTAATCCTTTTGATTTTACATGTTTCAATTTTATCTTTATTGTTTGATAAAAATTCACAATACGTGTCTTTTTTATTGCCACAAGTTAACACAATTGTTTATATGACTCCATAAAGTCAGGTTCATAGAAAATAGCCACATAATTACTCAATGTTCAGTTGGTTTTTTTTATCAAACCATGGGATAAAATTGCAACTTTTAAAACCATAAGAATAAAATTGGCATAAAACTACACTGTAAGGACTAATTGCCCGTTTTAGGATAGCTTTTTAAAATATTTTTTAATGGTTATAAAAAACACTTGCTTTATTGAAAAACTCTTTTAAATACTTTCAGAACCTATCTCAAACTAGCACTAAATTTACAAATACTCCAACCCATAGAGACTAAATTTATAACTAAACCTTCAATTTTATGACAGAAAAATAAAAATCCTCTAATATTTTTCCTTTCTTCTCTCATTCCCTCATAGGACAGACCATTTTTTTCCTCCAATAAGGAAAGCAGTGAAGACAATGAAAAGGGGAGAGAAAGCAGAGTTATGTGTAAAGCTTTCTGGTAAGTTTGATGCTTTTATTTTGTTTCCTTGAGAACCATAAACATTAGGGGTAATTATTGAAATAGCATATTTTTACATACTAATTATTGAAATGTTAGAATTTTTCAAAAATTATTAAAATAGCATAATTATACTTCAATAATTTAATACATTATAATTCAATAATTTATTGAACTTTAAAAAGTACAAAAACTAACAATTTCATTAAAAATAATAATGAAACATAATCAAAGAACTCAATAAATTATTAAACTTGTATTTAAAAAAAGTCAACAAAAAAAACTTACAAATTCATTAAATACCCATAAAAAATTGTTCAATATTGAACTATAGTTCAATAATTTAATGAATTATAATTATGCTATTTGAGTAATTTTTAAAAATTTATAACATTTTAATAATTAATATTCAGAATTATATTATTTAAGACAACTTCTATAAAAATTATATAATAATAATTTGGTTTTTTTTTTTTTCCCAAAACAGAATTCAGTAACAAGTCTAAGTCTTACCTTATTCAGATGATCTTCTCAGCCAATTCCCCAATGGATTTATTTGTGTTGATGGTGAAATATTAAATGGTGCTAAGTTGATTATTCCACTTGAGCTGGTGTCTTGGAAAAGTGTAGTTGATATAAATGGGGATAAGAAGACCCTTAAGAAGATCATTCAAGTTGGGGAAGCCTTTGATAGACCCAATGAAGGATCTCTGGTTAAAGGTAATTTCTGTTAATTTATGGGTAGTGTAGGCCGGTTTGGTAACCTTCCCAATTTCTCTTTCTTGTTTCTATTTCTCATTTTTTTAAGAAATTGAGTTGTTTGGTAACTCTTCTTGTATCTTGTTTTTCATTTTTTTAGAAACACTTCTCAAAATTGTGTAGAAATTGTAGAAACAACAAATTCTTGTTTCTTATTTCTCTTTCTTGTTTCCAAAGTTTTCAACACATTGATGAATTATTACGTTGACCAGTTTTGACTTATAAATATATTATAAATATATAAAATTATATTAATATAATATTTTTCAATATATCATTTAAAATTGTAAAATTTTCAAAATATTTTTATTTTTTTTAAATGAGAAACAGAAACAAAAAATAGTTACTAAACACATTTCTGTTTTTTTTTTCCTTCCAGAAACAAGAAATAAGAAACAGTTACCAAACATGTTTCTGTTTCTCTTTTTAAAAAAAGAGGAACAAGAAACAAGAAATAGAATAAGAAACTAGAAATAAAAACGAGGAAGATTACCAAACGGGCCTGTAGTAACGTTCCTGTTTTCTATTTCTTATTTCTAGAATTTGTAAACAAGATGTGTTTAACAATGGTTTCCAGTTTCTCGTTTCTTAGAATCATTCTTGAAAATCTATAGACATTTTTGGTTTCTTGTTCTTGTTTCCAGTTTTTTTAACACATTAATAAAATTGTTATTTTTACCCCTTTTAACTTATAAATGTATAATAAATATCCTTAAAATAAATTGAAATAAAAAAGTTAAAAATTTTGTTTTCTTTTTTCAATAAAAATGAGAGAACAAAACAAAAAATATTACAAAACATGTTTTCATTTTTTTTTCCATTACGAATTAGAAATAGAGTTAAATGCAAAACACACTTGTGCACTTTACACTATTATTAAATCATATCCCTACACTTTAAAAAAAAAAAAACCCCATGTATGTTTTGAAATTTATAAATCACACTTTCTATTAGTTAGTTTTAACAAATTTGAGACATATACATATTCTACACATGCCACATGTTCCAATACCATTAAAAATAACGGAAAATTTGAACATATGAGTGTGATTTATAGATTTTTCATCTCACTAAAATATATAATGGTTTATTTTAAAAATTATATCCGTGTATCAAAATTTTCTGTTACTTTTAATAAAATTGGAAATGTGCATGGGTAAAATATGTATGTATCTAAATTTCATTAAAACTAATTAATGGTAGGGTGTGATTTACAACTTTACAGAAGTTAAAAATACTTTTAATTTAACAACAATAATCTAAATTGCATGTGTATTTTACATTTAACTATTCAAAATTTGTAACTAGAGTAGGCACCCTATCCAACATACCCTTAAATTTTTGGGGCAATTTCAAATATGTTAGAAAATTTTAAAATATTTACAAATTTGTTAGGAAAAAAAAAATTATTTACAAAAATGTTAGAATTTTAAAATTTTTGAGTATATCAGTTAATCATTATTAGTATATCAGTGAACTATTAGTATATCAATTATAGTTTATCAGTCGATCATTAATAGTTTATCACTGATATACTGATATACTATTAATTATTGACCGATAAACTAATAGATTGACTGATATACTCGACTTTTGAAATTATAACATTTTTGTAAAAAAAAAATTTCCCTAACAAATTTGTAAATATTTCACCCAATTGTAACATTCATGTAAATTTCCCTAAATTTTTATTTATTCTTAGAATTGGGTATTATTTAACTTTCAAATTTTAATGTTGACTTTTTTTACTTAGTGGTATACATTGGTAGACTCAAAGATGGATCAATTTTTCAGCAGAAGGGATGTAATGAGGAACCTTATGAGTTCATCATTTTGGAAGGCATATCATTCTTTTCTTTTGCTTTCACCCAAATTTTGATCATAATTAATTTTTTACATTGGATAACTTCATTACTTTTATTTTCTGAATTCTGCAGAACAAGAACTTGAATATTTAGAAAGGGCAATCATGACTATGAAAAAAGGAGAAAAAGCCAATGTTACAATTTCTGAAGAGTATTCAAGTGATCTTCATGTTTCAGGATTGGTCCCAGCAAACTCAGCATTATATTATGAAGTTCATTTGATTGACTTCATCAAGGTTAAATGCTTTTTTTTTATCATTCCTGACTTGCTTTCGAATCAATCAAAAATAAAAAAATTGGTACGCTAATTAATTGTTGGAGAACGATTGGATAGATAAACTTCACATTCAGCCACTTCTACCCAAAACTTCTTCGACATACTTTATCTTTTAAGTATGTTCCTTGCCATGTCAAGGATTGTTCTATTATTCCATTTTGCCACTCTAAATTGCTGGGGATATCTTGAATTATCATTGGTCATCACTCTCCTTTTCCATGACAACTTTGAATTTCTTGAAGATTTCAAAAACTTTTTTTTCTTCAAGAAATATACTCATGTCTTCTTTTAACAATCATCTATGAAAAAAAGAAAATAACTACTTTGATCGAGTGATTTTAGCTTGATGGGAACATACATATTCGTGTGTATAAGTTCTAGTATCTTCTATACTCTTGAGATACGAATCATTTCTCAAGTAAACATCCTTCCAAACCCTGGCCGGATGATGAATGTAAGGTAATCCTTTCACCATTTTCTTCTTGTTCAAAACTGATATAGGCTTCAAAAATTGAGATGCGTAAATTGAATTTGCCAAAAGAAAGATGCAAATCTATAGCACGCCTTCAAACATTTTGTAACATGGTTTTAAAAGCACAAACATTATATTTCTTCACATTGCCACCTTTTCGATTATCATATTGTCACTATCTCTTATGAAAAGGTTATTATTCTCTCAAGTGAATATCACCACCAATCTAAGAGCTTCCCCAGGCTCAAGGTACTATTGCTCTAGTAGATATTTGAGATGAAAGTGTGTTCTTCATTCCTTGATAGAATGGGGATATTACCTTTTCTTTTCACTTCCACCTTGTATTCGTCTCTAAAAAAACACATTGCCGCTTACAGATTTGTCAAGTTTCACGAACATGCTTCTTCTTCCACACATATGCTTGCTTGCACACAGGTGTCTAGAAATCATTTGTTATCTTCAACTCTTTCACTAACCTTGTAAACTATTAAACAAGGTGCCATCTTCTTAACTTATTTTTTCAATGTAGTTGGCTCTTCTCTTTAATTTTATTATTGCTAGAAGCTCTCCATTCTAAAGTGTGTTATGACCAAATTTTTCACACTTGTAACATTTCAACACGGTGACTTGCCATACCTTGATTTCGGAGTGCCTCTCCCATAACCTCTTGTTGAGCTTTCTCCTCAATAAAAATTATTGTAGTTCTATTTTTTGGGACTCCAACCACATCTATGTTCATAGCAATGACCTCGTCCTCCTACTTAATTACAATCTTGTCTTTGTTTGGCTTCTATCATTTTCATTGCAATCACCTTTAGTTGAATCAATAACTCGAATCATGAGTAGTTTCTCAATAACATCTTCCTTTTTCTTTTTCTTTTCCTATATAGGCTTGCAAACAAACTCAAAAGTTACTCTATTGTCATGTCTTCTAGGTTTTTTGTTTCTAGCTTCTATTAAAGTGAAAATATGTTTGAAATTTGATCTAATGTGTTATAAGAATTTTCTCTTTAATTTTTACTTCATCTACTTTTTCACCATTTCTCCGTAATTGATTGGTTAACACTGAGACTCTTGAGGAATAATCATACACGGTTTTGAGTTGCTTGATACATAAGATAAGGGGGATGTTTGTATCCAAGTTTGTTTAGGAATGAGATGTCAGGGAATAAGGTGCACGGGGACGAGATGCCCAAAGACGAGATCATAGTTTTTGGTTTTGGATGGGATGAAAATAATAAAATTATATTATAAAATGATTTTTGTCTCTTCTCTCCCCTCTCTTCTTTGAGGTTGATAGAAACTCTATGTGTTTTGAAGGGATTTTAAATCCCATTGAGGGGGCTATGGGATCAACCTTTCCTGAACCTTTTTTGACAAAACAAACATGGGATGGAGATGCAATCACCATGGGGTTTGAATCCACATCCTCAAACACCGGAAAGAAACACCCCAATTATAAAACTAATGATTATAAGGATTTTTAATAACCAAGCATTAAATTTGAAAATGGTTGAAAATCTAACATATCTCCTTCTCAATAACCTTTCTGTTTTTTTTTAATAGGAAAAGCCATTTTGGAATATGAACACAAGTGAAAAAATAGAAGCTTGTGAGAAGAAAAAAGAAGAAGGAAATGTTTTGTTCAAGTCTGGTAAATTATGGCGTGCTTCTAAGAAGTATGAGAAGGAAAGTTTATCAAATACATAGTTATAAATTTAATGTTTATAAGGATTTTTTTTTCCACTTTAAATTAAATTGTTTTGGTGAAATATTTGCAGGCTGCGAAATATATAGAGTTTGATCATTCTTTTCGTGCTCACGAGAGAGGTGTTTCAAATGCCTTGAAGTTATCATGCAATCTGAACAATGCAGCTTGCAAATTAAAATTAGGAGACTATCCTGGGGCCTCAAGATTATGCACTAAGGTCCTTTTATTCTCTTCCTTCTGGCTGCAAATGACAATTTATTTATAAAAAAAAAAAAAAAAAAAAGCTTTGAATTCATGAATTTTAAAATATAATAAAATACTTTAAATAATCCAAGAGTTTTATGTTATATTTTACTTAAATTCTCAAGTTTTAAAAAACTTACAATTTAGGTATTGTTTGATAACAATTTGATTTTAATTCACGTGACATTGTTTATGTAGAATTTGTGTCAAATAACATGAATTTGCATACTAATTATTAAAATGTCTGGATTTTTTAAAAATTACTCAAATATCATAATTATAGTTTTGAACTATGGTTCAAAAAATAAATTGACTTATACTTTGTTGATTTTTATGGGTATTTTCAATGAATTTGTTTGATTTTTGCTTTTTAAGTTTAAGTTCAATAATTTATCGAAATATTTGATTATTTTTCATTCTTATTTTCAATGAATTTGATGAGTTTTTTTTTTTTTTTTTACTATTTTTAGTTCAATAAATTATTGAACTAAAATTATGTTCTATGAGTAATCTTTAAAAAGTTTAAATATTTCAATAATTAGTATGTAAAAATATGCATGTTTCTTTGTCTTTTTTCTATTATTTTAAAAGTATTTTTCAATTATTTTAACTGCTAAATGAGTATAAAAACTACAACTAAGGATGGGTGTCAAACCCAACAAAAATTATAAAACTGTAATAGTGATGATAAAGTCGAATGCATAAAAATTGGTGAATTTAAAACCATAAATAAAATGTGGGCCGTGAATTTTAGAAAGAAAAATCGCAATATAAAAAAAATTAACTATAAACTTGAGAAAAATCAATATGAGAAAACTTTGAACTAGATCAAGGAATAAGTTTGGTTCATTGAAATTGATCATTGATATATGGATAACTTTCCCAAGTTCTTCCCTAAATTGAATTATGGTTATTAGCAATGCACACCTATAACTTTTTGATTATTTGATAAACAAGAGAGCTCTTTGATTATCAAATTAGAAATAAAAAAGGTCACCAATTCTAACAAAAGCTCGATTATTTAAATATATCATGTATTTTCATAACACGAAACAAAAAATTAGTCAATTGTGTTATTTTAACACTAACATTTAAACAATTCCAAATTTAAAGTATTAGATAACCTATATGCTAGAGTCACAATTGAACCAATGATCTTTTTTCACAATCAATCAAAATAACACTAAGATATTTGCGCACAATAAATATATAATTTAAAAAAAAACAATAAAAGCTGAATTATATCTCACAATTCAAGAAGAACCAAACATCAATTAGCTTTTAGGGGAGAGGACAGAGGAGGCTCAAACCTTCAACTAAACCTGATTAACATTTTATTAGGAAAATGCTTTCCTCCAACTCCCCCTTAATTACATTAATCAGTTTAATTGAAATATTTTTTTTCAAAGTTTACCATTCATTCAATAGGTTACTTTGATGTGATAGTTAATTCTTAATGAGTAGATATTTAATCTTAACATTACAAACCCATTAAAAGCTAATAAGCCATACTATAAAGAAAAGTAAAGAATTCATAATAGCTCATTCTTTTTTATTCCTTTATGTTATGGCAGGTCTTAAAGGCCGATCCATTGAATGTTAAAGCTCTATACAGAAGATCACAGGCATATCTAAAAACATGTGACTTCGAAAAAGCTGAACATGATATTGAAAAAGCTCTTAAAATTTATCCAAATAAAAGGTTAGTGTTTTTTTTTTTTTGGTGATTTATTTTCTTTCTCAAACTTACTGCAATTCCTCTAATGGTCTTTCTCACCAGAGAATTCAAACTAGTGTACAAAGAGCTTAAAGATCTCCAGAGAAAATACACCAAGTGTGAAGCTGAGTTATTCGGCACTATGATCTCAAAGTTGGGTAGTTAAGAAATGAATTGTACAAGTTTAATTATTGTATCTTTTTCGAGGCTACTTCACATGATATTTTTAAGTTCTATTTTTCTTCATATTATTTCCATTGAACTTGTTAAAAATATCAAATTTTAAGATACAAATATCACATACTAGCAAAAGATAAGATCATCAAGATTGTTTCACCACCTCTCGCCTTGTTCGAATCTGTTGGATTATATATATATATATACTATAAAATTTGGGAGGTGAAAGTAAGTTTAAGTAATGAGGTGAAGAGGAGAAATTGAAGTTTGTGGGAAAGTGCAAAAGTCACTTTGTCCCACATTGGAAAGAACCCAACGTCTCCACCTCTATATATACTATTTCTTTGGCTTAAAGGGTTAGACCGTTTGGGGTACCAAAGATTTTGTGAGGACCAAATTTGTACACAATCATGGGTTAGGGGCACCGCCCACATGCGCTGCCGCCCGCCTGACCTGAGTGCCGGTTTGTGCTTTTTGAGATTAACACTACAACATTATGTAGTAATTTTTAACCCTTAATATTTATAAATTATTGACCCTTTAATTAAAAATAATCAAGAAAATAATTTTTTTAGACTAAGAAGATCAAGATGAATTTTAAGAGTCAAATATAACAGATTTTAAAAAAAAATATTATTTAATTTCTTTTTTCAATTTCAAAAACAGTAACAGACGGATCATAATAGCTTTAGCCATTTCCGATCATTGGCAAGATCTAGGCGTTTCAAGGAATTATTCATTCCATTTACACTAAAAACACTTTTCATAATTCTCTTTCGTTCTTGCTTCCTTTTCTTTTCATCTCAATTCTATCAAACACTTTGGAGAGTTGTTCTAGAGGGGTTCTGCCAGGTTCGTGAGTATTTGATTGTTGTTCTCACGAAGCGCTTAATCGAATTCTACCGAGCCGTGTTGACTTCGAATTGCAAACAATATGAGCAGGGCAATATCGACTTCAAGACAACAGCTTGACCATGCTTTGAAAAATTATTCCAGTAAAGTTGTCCTTCGGTTTTTACATTAATTATGTTGTTATTACTAATCAGATCTAGTTTGTATATCTCAGAATTATTTTTAATACGATTTGCTACTGTTTGTGTCAATTCCATTGCTTGTTCCAACATTCTGAAGTCGATATTTACAATGGAATTCGTCAAAACTTACGGTTTAAAATTCACCATTCTATGTCGATCACTTCTGCATTCGCCACTGCCACTATTGCTCTAGCTAATGCTACTCTCACTGTCATCAATGCAGCTGCTACCGAAGCAGCTGCAAATCTTATTGCTGCCATTACAAACACTAGTGAAGTAGATATGAATACGACCGTTGCTGCTGTGAACCCAACCACTTTAACAAATAAGGGGGATGCTTATAATATTTATAATGTAACATCCCGACTTTTTAAAAATATATAAAAACAACGGAAGACTCAATAAAAGACAAATAACTTTATTAATCTCAAATCCAAATGAAAAATAAAAATAATTTGTATCTAGTTCGCGAACTTCTTTAGTGAAAGTGATAACTGCTGGGGTTTTTGCCCTAAATCTTATGTAATCCAATTACACTATAAATAAATAAAGAAATTATTAATTAGTAATATATCCATTGTCATTTATTAATGTTTAATAAATGTAATCCACCATTAGATCCAGAGTTACTTATGATAACTTAAAGTGAGCATGTGATGCAGGGAAGATTCACTTAAGTTGTAAATCAAATAGTCTGTAGTATATGAATAAAAGTTGGGTGCCTTATTTTTGGTAACACCACTAACACGGCCCACTTGTAAATTAGCATATGTGACCCATCTGGATCGCTCATGTAGAGATGTGAGTGGGGGTGTTGCTGCAATAGAGATTGTAGGAGACTGGACTAAGATATACTTACTGTCTTCTGGTAAAGTCGTTACAAAAAGTGTAACAACCCGACTTAATAAATAAGTCTAAGCCGCGAGTACACTCAGCGGAAGCGTAGGCCCTCACAAATTCTCTTGCAAAATCATTATTTAAAAAAAAACCGCTTAAGACAATATTTATAAACAATCATATATTAGTTAGAATTAGGCACGTTTAACACTTTTAATTAAAACCAAAACTTAGAAAGGAAAAAAAAGTTTGGATAAATTTTAATGTCGTAGGAGCGTCACGATGTTACATCTCAAAATACAAGTTTAAAGCATTATTTACAACACATGGACTATACTCAAAAAGTATCTCAGGCCACGAGACACGTTAGCCTATCTAAAAGTCTCACCTCAAAGGTTCAACGAGCACCAGCCGACTTACCTCGTCCCTGACCTCTGATGGTACCTGAAAGGTGATATGTAGCACTTCTGAGCATGATACTCAGTGAAAATAAAACGAATTATAATAATGGTCTATAATGAATGAAAATGACGCATCCAAAATGGCTAAATAACTTAATGAGAAAATGCATAAATAATAACTAAAGGTTTAAACATATGTGTTAAAAGAATTATCAACAACAATGTAAACACATGGTCCAGTCATCTCAAACTTATATTTAAACCGATACCATTTCTCGTTTAGACTTTCCATGCGTCTTACTATGGGCGTCTCGGAGGCTATCTCAATAGCTTACTCCAAAATTCTAGGCTATCCCAGTAGCCATTTCATAAATTCTAGGCTATCTCAGTAGCCATTCTATAAATTCTAGGCTATCTCAGTAGCTACTCATAAATTCTAGGCTATCTCAGTAGCCACTCATAAGTTCTAGTCTATCTCAGTAACCTCTCGAGGTTTCGCTCACTTCACAATTCTAGGCTTCACACTAGCCTCTCGAGCTTTCGGGCCATTAACCACACAGTGCCACAGACATTGCTCACTCACCACATGTAATTTCTAGCTCCTCTCGCCATTACATAGGTTACAACAACATGACATTTATCATAAAGAAAGAAATAAAATAGGCAATGAAGTGCAAACAAACAAACTATAACCTAGCCAATAATCATATTACAAATCGATTTTTAGCCTCTAATATCTCGAGCATATAAATTAATGCAACCCAATATGTATATGACTCAATATTTCACTTGACAGATCCAATAAACACAAGTAAGCATTTAATAGCAACTCAATATCAAAATAAAAAAATTATTAAAATAGTATTAATCTTTCTCGTTCCATTTCCTCGAACAATTCGCTAGTAGATCGGCTAATCGGTTTTTCTTCCACTATCCCCCTTTTACTTTCTTACATTCATACACATAGTATTGATCCCAAAACAACCCTTACATATCAATAATTACATTCCAACATTTCTCATGGTCGTAACCACGATCAATCAACCATACCGTTACACGAATTCGCTTTATTCTCACCTTGGCTATTCTTACAAAATCTTGTTTGTGTTTGATCTCCTCCTACAATAAATCATTTCAAACTTATTTAGGTTCATAATAACACAAGTATCTCAGCCCAACAACATTGAAATATTACTCTGAAATCGGTTTAACCCAAAAGTCACAAAACTAGCTAAACTCAAGGATGGTATTTTCGGCCAATTTAGTGGTTTTTTAGAAATCATTGGCTTTATAAAAAAAATTTCTTATGTAAAATACATATTTAGACACCCATATTATCCAGAATTAAAGGATTTTAAGTAAAAGTCAAGAAAATCCCAAAATTGTAATAGCTAGAAATCTTGAAAATGGCCATCAATGGAGTTTTTGAGCTTAAGTTCATCCATGACTTCCAATTTAAAGAAAACTTTTGAGATACAAAACCTAGGGTTTGAATTTTTTTTTAAATTTTAATTTCCTTAAAATAAAAGATGATAAAGCTCAAAGAAAAATGGTCTTACAACTACAAACAAAAAAACACCCAAAATCCATGAAAACCTAGCAAAGAAAACTCACCAAAATCTATGGAAATAGATGGAAATTGATAGGGATTCTTCTTTAATCAACTTCTACTAAAAAATCCAATGAAAATGGACTTTGATATTACTTGATTTGATGAAGAATTGAGGAAGTTACAAGCTTTTCATTTTTTGGAATTTGGTTTTCCTTCTTTTGCAGAGAATAGTAAGGAAAAGAGAAGAAAAATGAATTTTGCTTTGTGTTTTCTTTTTCCATTAAGTTAGGTAATGAAATTAGATAAAAGATGGCTGAATTTTAATTTTTTATAATTGCTACTTGGTCCCTCCACCTCTTCAAATCACAAACCTCTTGCCTACAAGCCAACACCTCATGCTATGCCTTTCCACCTCTTGCTTACTAGTTTACACCGCTTGCTCACAAGTCCATTAACTTATTTTTCTTACAAACTAACCACCATTAACTATTAACTATAGTTAAAACTTGTCTAACTTCCATTGACATTAACAATGGTTAATTATTAACCTAACCATGGTTAACCAAGTTACCAAAAATAATAAATAACCTCCATTTACAAAAATAAGCATAAGAATTCAAAGCAAACACACATACATAGTTTATTCCATCATTTTTTTGTCATTTATTTTATTTTTACTAAAGCATATAAAATATCAAACTCAATTACTCGTTAACCCGAGCAATTACAAAAAGACACTTCATATATCAATTGGTTGATCATGTACAATTGATCGTAATCCTAAGTGAATTATAAACTCTTATTCTCAATAAACAAATCTTTGATTTTCTTGCTAAAGTGATGAAAGAAGATGAGTTGATGATTCCTCTCCCTAAACTGTCAGAAGAAAACCTAAACAATTCTCACCTTAGACGTTCAACTTCTGCGAGTGGATCTGGGGAATCTGGTGAGGATTCCGAGAAAACTCTCAGTGATGTAGCAGGAATTTATAATTCCCCTCGTAATCTGGATGATGACGATGCTATGGAAACTTCATCTAGTAGGCCAAGGACAATCGATCACCCTTCTTTAAAGGCGTCAGTATTAAGACAATCTGATTTGGATCTTTATCATCTTTCGTATCGCATTCCTCCGGATGTGGAGATGAGGGTGAATCCTGAGGAGCATGCCCACCATGATCTCGAGGCGGTTGGACTTCTTTCTATGAAATCTTCTTTGATTGTGGAGTCAGATTCCCCATTGGGACGAGGATGGCATCTCTTTTAAAGGATTTGGACGTCACCCTCGGACAGGTTATGCCGAATACTTGGAGGGGTTTGGTTACCCTTTTTGCTGTCACCGCTGGGACAAATATGGATTTGACGTTGGGGATGCTTTCGTATTTTTGGTTTTCCAAATCTAACCAGCAAGATACCTCCTGATTTCATTTCCATGGCTTCGTTGGGAGGAATATCGTCATTGGTCTTCCTTCTTGTAATAAGAGGTGCAAGAATAGGTGGTTTTTCATAAGAGGAAGGCTGACTTCTGATGGGATCCCTATTCCTTTGGTCTGGAAAGAGTCGGGTTAGAGCGTTTCACCTTGATTTTGTTTCCTTGAACGATTTTTCTTGACTTTTTCTTCTTTCTTTGCAGTTCGGACTTTAAGCAAATATGATATTACGTCTTCGAACATCAATGCTTACGAGGAACTAGAGAAGATTGGTCAATTTCTCTGGGAAGCCTTTGTCTGTGAAGAGAAGCTTACCTTGACTATACTTTGGGTCCCTTTTCATTCTGATCCATTTCCAGGAATTAAAGGTATACAAAGTCCTATTATTTTTTTTGTAGCGATCATTCTGTTTCATGAGGCATCTTCATTTCTATAGTTAAAAGGAGGTGAGGGAATTTGAACTTGAATTTTCCATGACCAAACATGTCTTAGTACTCGAAATTGTCCATGTTTGCTTTAGCTGCCAGCAAGGAGCTCAATGTTTGATCCTTGTCACGTTTGAAGAGGAAGGTCACAGTTGATCAATCACAACCTCTAATCAGAGAAAAAAGAGGGCTCGCTCTAAGGTGAAAAGTCTGGTGTCTGTTTCTTTTGGAACCACTTCCTCTGCTCAGTACGGATTCTTCTCATCTAGTTGTGGCTTCACAAGACCTTCCTTTGAGCCAGACTCTACCCTCTTTCGTTCATTTTCCTTGGCCTGACATGAAGTTAATGAGGGTGAATCCAGTTTTCTTCACTGCTCATCGTTCGAGTCTGCCATGAACGACAGTTTTATGCAAAACTATCTTGCCACAGTGGGCTTTGGGCATAACTTCAAATCTATATCTCTTCCTCCAGGGTTCAATTTGTCCCACCCAAAAGAGTCTGTTGATCGTTTAGCTGCATGAACTATCCTGGAACATCTATTTCTCAACTTTTACCTTCCAAACTCAACTTATTGTGAGTTTCACTTTTGCTGCTCTATAGAGATTCCAAGAACGGGCACAAATGATTCATCTACTAAAGTTACCATTGCACGACAGCGAAGCCTCCAAATAGTTGTCTGTCTTGATGCTAAGAAGCTAGCTTCGGTGGAGGTGGCGTTCTAAAAAATGGCTAGAAGTTTGAAGACCACAGAGAGTAAGAGCGAGGAACTTGAGACTATGGTAAAAAAGCTGAAAGGAGAGTTAGCCCAAAAAGAAGAATTGATCAAGGGGCTTTGTTCCAAGTTAGAGGGTGCTCACTCTTCTATTGCCAAGGCCAATGAGGAGATTTCTTGTGCAGTGGAATGCACTAGCCTCTTTGCGGCGAAGATTGGTTGTGACGAGCTGAAATTATTGATTTTTTAGAAGGAGAGGTCTCGATTCAACCTTATTTTTGTTCTTCAACGATTTTTCCAAGTCCGAGCGGGGTCTTTTCTTCCTTCTTAAGAAGGGTTAATTTTGTTCTGGACTAGGCAAGATCTTTGAAGAAGAAATATAACCCTTCAAAAAAACGAAGAAAATACCCAGCTCGGACTAGGCGAAATCTTCGAAGAATAAAAAATAACCCTTCTGAAGAAAGAAGAAAAGACGTAGCTCGGACTAGACGAAATCTTCTAATAATAAAAAATAATACTTAAGAAGAAGGAAGAAAAGACCTAGCTCGGACTAGGCAAAATCTTCAAAGATTAAAAATAACCCTTCAGAAGAAGGAAGAAAGAACCTAACTTGGACTAAGTGAAATCTTCGAAGAACAAAAATAACCCTTCAGAAGAAGGAAGAAAGGACGTAGCTCGGACTAGGCAAAAAAATTTAAAAACAAAAAATAACCCTTTAGAAGAAGGAAGAAAAGACCCACCTCGAACTAGGCAAAATCTTAGAAGATTTTTCCTAGTCCGAGCTAGGCCATTTCTTCCTTCTTCTGAAAGGTTATTTTTTGTTATTCGAAGATTTTTCCTAGTCCGCGGTCTTTTCTTCCTTCTTCTCAAGGGTTATTTTTTGTCCTTCACAGCTTTCACCTAGTTCGAGTTAGGTCTTTTCTTCCTTCTTCTACAGGATTATTTTTTGTTCTTTGAAGATTTCACCTACTCGAAGCTAGGTATTTTCTTCCTTCTTCTGAAGGGTTAATTTTTGTTCTTCAAAGATTTTTTTTAGTCCGAGTTAGGTCTTTTCTTCCTTCTTCTGAAAGGTTATTTTTATTCTTCGAAGATTTTTCCTAGTACGAGCTAGGTCTTTTCTTCCTTCTTTTTAGAAGGGTTAGTTTTATTCCTCGAAGATTTTTCCTAGTCCGAGTTAGGTGTTCTCTTCCTTCTTTTTAGAAGGGTTAATTTTAATTTTTTAAGGGTTTCCCTAGTCTGAGCTAGGTCTTCTCTTCCTTCTTTTTAGAAGGATTAATTTTATTCTTCGAAAATTTTACCTAGTTCGTGCTAGGTCTTCTCTTCCTTCTATTAGAAGGGTGGCTTAATTTTAATCTTCGAAGATTTTTCAAATCCGAGCTAGGTCTTTTCATCTTTTACGTTGAAAGGATTGTTCATATAACTCTATGTTAAGATATTCTTTTCGCCTAGTCCGAGCTAGGTATTTTTTTCCTTTACGTTGAAAGTGTTGTTCATCTAACTCTATATTAGGATATTCTTTCCGAAGTTTTGACTAAAATTTGAAAACGAAAGTATCTCTATTTACAACTTTGTATCGGATTACACTTGACTTTCTGAAATAAAAATGAAAAGTAAAGAAGAAACTATCCTTGGGTTTGGAAGTTTTCTAGGATGCAAGAGAGAGCTTTGGAGGGTTCAGTATTCCTTTCGAGATGATGTGGTGGCCACTTATATCACGGGACGATCTTGGCGGTTATTATCGCTTCTGTTGCCATCATCCTCGTCCTCTTCATCATCCTCCTCATCAGAATGTTTCAGTTGGATGACCAAGTACGCGATCTCCATGTTCATCTAAGAGACTCGGTCTTGAAGCTCGTCCAAGACGTTGTTTATGTGACGTGGTAATCGTCTGGGTTCTTGGGCTTCAAGGGCAATGACGTCCCCTATTCGCTGGGTCTCAAAAAGGATATTGTTAGCGCTTGGGATGGCCCTATCTTGTAGGATTATGATTGATCGAGTGGATTTGATCTCGACATATTGGGAAGCTTGACTACAAATCCAAGGTGAGTTAAAAATGGAAGTTAGTAATTTTATGAATTAAGTTTCGTTACGATATTGTTTATCAAGGTTAAGGGGGAAACTAACTTCTGAAAGTTAATACTTGGTTGGTGACTTAGACTCAGAAGTGAGTGGAGTGACTTTGGAGTTCTAGTGAATTTGGGTGAAAAGGGTCAGATTTGAGTGGTTTGGAAGTCTTGTAAGATGAATTGAAGAGTTTTAGATTTAATTGGAGATTTTAGATGAAGGTGGAAGTTTAAACTACTTTGAGTTGTTTGGGAGTCAAAGTGGCTTAAAAGTTACACTTGAGTGATAACTCGTGTAATTCAAGTAGTTTATGTTCTTTATCTCATTTAAGTAATCTAACTTACTAGAGAACTTGATGACTTGTGATATGGTAAGACCGTATGTGGTAGTATGTTGATGTTGATCCATATGGTCGTTACGATGACTTGTGATATGGTAAGAACGTACGTGGTAGTATGTGATGTTGATCCATACGGTAACACGTTACGATGAAACTTGTATGGTAATAAAGAGAGCTTGAGTTACATTTATTTATATTCATTAGAATTGATAGAAAGACTTAGTAATAGTTAGTACTTTTATTTTAAGTCTCTATTTCATTACTTTACAAGGTTGAAAGTCTATTTATGGAAATTACATTACAATTGTATGATTTTGTGGAAATTGGAAGTGTGGAATGGGTAGTAAAGTGAAATTTAGGCCTTTAGACACAATTTCCGATATGGAATTTGGTTCATAGGATTACTTGCTTTCGTTTTACTCTCACTAGCATTTTATGCTAATGTTGCTACACTAACAATTTTTCAGGTAAGACTCGTCGCAAGGGACGTGGTAGAGGATGTGGCGCCGCGTGACATATCGAGATGATGGATGGACAGGAACATGAACACTTTTAGTTTAGCATTCTTGGAAATGCTTGTAAATATTTTATCATCTTTCATACTTTACATTTTGAGCTCGAAAGGGCATTTGTTTAAAAATTGTAAATGTCTTCTAGTTTTAAGCTCTTTTGGAAGTTTAGATCATAATCTGAAATGCGCATTCCATGTTTACTGGTTTCTCTGAAATTGGGCCAATGTAAACAGGTTTTGGATGATCCGATTTTTAAACGAACCCATGCTGCTTTTTTTTTATTAAAAAAAAACCAAGTCTTTCGCTGGGACTTTGAAATTATAAAATTTAACGAAAATCGGGTCGTTACAGTTCTTGAAATGCTTTGTTTATACTTTCTACTTTTCTTACTTTGTGTTTTTTAGCTTGGAAGAGCATTTGTTTAAAATTGTAATAGTCTCGTGATTTTAAAGCTCTTTTGGAAGTTTTTTTATAATCTGGAATGCGCATTCCACTATTTATCGTTTTCTTTGTTGTGAAAAGTGTAAAACAGGTTTTGGTAGTCCGAATTTTAAACGAATCCATGCCCTTTTTTTAAAAAACCAAGTCTTCCGCTGTGCATTTGAATTTTAAGGATTTAACAGATTTGGTTAGTTACAGAAAATGAAAAATCTACCATTTTACAAAAAAATCAGTAAAAAAACAATATACATAGTTTCAGGCCTATAACATAACATGTATTGCAGACAAAGGAAATTTCACACAAATTTAAAAGAATCCTTCGATGACAAAATGTAAAGTCAGCATTCAGAAAAAGGAAAATAGCATGAAAAGGTAACAATAATGTTGGTATCACATAAATTTATCTTAAATAAGAGAGATAATAGAGCTGAATTTAAGTTTAACTCATCATGTAAACGATAGGCTTGGATCTAACAAGAACATAAAAGGGTAATTTATTGGAACTTTTTGATAAACTTATTTTTTTAGAACAATTGTTATGATAATGATCACATTCTAAGTTGAAAACAAAAAGAAAGTAACCTTAAATGCCATGTCAGTAATTTTGGAAACAACCATAAACTTGAGGCAAAATCTTTGCTTCTCATTCTATTTTACATCACCAAAAACAGAAACCCAAGACTAAATTTAAAAGAAAAAGATAAATCATAAACCTAAATTTTCCTCCTAACAGCTTCAGCAACAACAAACAAATGATGGGTTCAACCCAATATACAAGATGCCAAACTATAAACAAGACATGAAGTAGTAAATAAACAACTCATTATATCCCCATACAATAATTTAGGCAAAAAAACCATAAACAAAACAAGCAGCAATGATCTTATTTAGGCGTAACATAATAAAAAATAAGTACTTACTGATAGATCGAACAAAACGCTGAGTAATGATCAGAGAAGAGTAAAATCCCCAGTGATATCAGAGCTTAATCAAGAAAGAAAAGAGCTCAAGGGAATCGAGGTCTACTGAAATTGAGAACAAGAACTTCTTCCTTCGATTTGATTCACTTTTGCAACCTTCAACGATTTTGACTTCGATTCGAGAACAAGGGCTTTGTATGAGCGAGAGAGCGCGAGAACAATTTTGAGAACAAGAATGAGGGCTTGACTTCCTTCCTTCCTTTTGAGAACAAGAAAGATTCGAGGACAAGAACGATTTTGACTTCCTTCCTTCGATTTTTGTGTATTGAGACGAGAAAGCGAAGGAATGAGGGTTTCGTATGAGCGAGAGAACGAGGGAATGAGGGCTTCATTCCCGTGAGCGAACGAGAGAATGAGAGTTCTTTCCCCCTAAGTTTTAATCCGTGAGTGAGAGAATGAGGGAATGGGTGACGTTTTTATTTTTAATTTTACTGTTCATCCGCAGATTTTATAAAAGTGTAACCTTTTATAATGTGTAGTGTCACCTAATCTCATTTTTCTTATAGTGTTTTTATATTTGTTGGATTCTAAATCAGCACGATGATAGTCTTTTACACTGTCTTAACGAAAATTGACTGGAAGATCCGTGACTCGACTTGTTGTCGGTATCCCTTTGGTATCATCTCTTCCTTCCTTCGTCGTCCTGTTTATCGGCTTCAGCGTACTTTGCTCCTTTTGGTCCGAGCCTTAACTTAACTGGCACAAGTCCAGAAGAGTTGACTTCTTCGAGATCGATATTTGCGGCTTTCGAATGGTCAACTTTGGATGTTTCAGGAATCCCACCGTCTTTTGACTTCTTTTTTTGCTCTCTCGTCGATCGACGCGTTGGACGTGGTTTGCGAGCTCAAGCACCTACCTATATAGGTGGTGGAGGATTCTCCAAGCATGGCCTGTTCATGACTTCCTTGAACTTAGCCTGCATTGTTTTCATAAAAGCACCTGTTTTTCGCTTATCTCCCGAATAAGTGTTTCTGAGGTTGGAACTTATGCGACATGCTCTGGAAGCTCGACCTCACGATATTTCTCTTCGTTTTCCAAGTTATTGTCATCACCTTGAGGGAGGTTATCCGCCAAGGCTTGTTTGCTCCTAGTGTTCTTCATGTTTTCTATCTGCTATCTGTGATGAAGCCTACGTGAATGTTTTTCTCGTAGCCCCATAGTTGGCACCAAACTGTGGAGGATGATTTCCGCTACATTCAATCATGTGTGTTTGAGGTGCATTACATCTCCTTGATCTTGAAAACCGGAGGAATAAGAACAAAAAAACACCGGTGTGGTGCTTGCCAAACCGTCTCCGATGATCAAATCAGTGATTTGGAAGCAATAGATATGTGAATTCAAGAGTAGAATAATGAATAACATACCGTTTAGGGTTTAAATGGACTCAATATATAGAGGACCTGTAGATAAGATGATACATCTATCCACAATCATATTAAGATATCACTTATTAAAGATAAGCACTTATTCCTTTTATCTTAGGATGATGATAAGCTTATCTCCTTAAATATAACTATTTGGACTTTAGCTCATCCGAAAACATAGGTCATATGTGTTCGAGCGGGCCGGCACGTCCTTAAAGCCCAAACTCTTTGGATTTCATATGGGGAAGTGGCTTGGACTACGTGCACTATATTATCACTTTTGGGTCGAGCCCATAAAGGTTTGGGCTTTTGACATTGGGCCTGATCCATGGTGAATTTTACCTCTACAGTAACCAAGAAAGACGAGGAAGAGTCAGACACTTCTCGACAAGGCTTAGTTTTTTATTTATGCAATATTTTAGATTAATATTATATTGCAAGGGAAGATCATTGGGAATTCCGCTTGAGAACTCTTTCTAATGGTCTCAATCCCAACAATAACGTGTTCTATAAAATCAAAACTATTGAGCAAAATTCTAAATTTCAAAATAACGTAACGCTAAACAGAAAGGTTCCCATAAACCCAAATGAAAGAAAGGAAAAGAAAAAGACTCAGTGTTGACGGTCACATTCTAAACCACCGCTCCCATTGAATACTCATTGCTTGTCACTCTTTCTTTTATTTCTTAAAAAAAAATAAGTGTAGCATCATAAGGCTAACGCCCAATGAGTAGATAAATTACAAAGATAACAATGTCTTGAATACGACCTAGAATTTTGTTAAGTCCAAATTGTCAAGCATGTAGAAACAAATTAATTAATTGGCCAAAGGTCATGTAAGCCCACATGAGATAAGCCCAAAACCAATTAAATGAATTGGTTTTTTTTAAACCTTGATTTCTATGCCTATTTGATGTCATAACAGGCGATGGACATGGATTAAGATTTGACAAGAATTTTTAAGATAAATATTGGTGTGATGTAGGTCATTTAGGTTGCGAGAAGTAGAATTAAAGAATCATCAAACGACGGTTTTTTTCCTTTCACCGAGAGGTAGTAAAGAAGTTCATACTTCTTGGGTGTTTGGGGCATGTTCTATATTGAGAGAAAATAAAGAGTTCTAATCGATTGTTAAACTTCTATTATTCGTCTCAATTGTAATCTTCATCTTCATCATGGAACCTGTAAAATTTGCAGAAGACAGGACGTACCATTTGGGAACGTGTATGAAATCTCTAATGTCGAATTCTCTTGCTTTACTATTTATTTTTTGTCTTGCATATTTAACGTTTCTGATTTAGGGAGTTTAGGGATTTTCAAACCCTTCAAATTCCCACTACAAACTTTCTTAATCATTCTCACAATTCAAATCAGAGTTCACTTTGAGAATTCTAAACTCACTTCTATATCTAGCTTTTAAATACATATAACCCCCGAGCTAGCTATCAAATACATATAATCTCTAAGCTATATAAATCATTCAATCTCATCATCAACAAATACATATAACCCTCGAGTTATATTAACCAACCAAACTCATCTCACATACTAGTCCATCAATTACTTATAACCCACAAGGTATATCTCAAATAATTCATAATTCTCAAGTTACAACTCAAACAATTCATAACCCTCAAGTTATTATTGTTATAAATTTCTCAAATTCATCAAACACTTGGTATTCTTCTCAATACCCGCAAGTATTGAGCGAACCTACTCATAATATTTAAATAATAAATTACTAAACAATATTACATAATATTCTCTTTTATGTATAGCTAGTACATAAAATGAACCTTCAGTATATTCTTTTTCACATATTACATATGTGAAATGAACCTACCCTGTAAAAAGGTTATTTAAGCAATGTATTTCAAAAATAATATTTACTGCATATTCTTCATTAAGCATGGCCCTACTTAATGCGAACCTACATTGTATTCACTATTGATTAACGCGTTAATCAATATGAACCTCCTACACAATCATACACATGCAGTTTAAATATAATTAAAGATATCAATATGAAGACAATATTTTATCATACCACATAATCTTAATTAATAAGAAAATCACAATATAAATTATTACCCAAAACAAAGTAAGCACCAAATTAGCTCCAATCTCATTCAAAAACTACTGAATAACATCCAAAAATTAAAGCTAAACTCCCAAATCATATATCCTATTGTTCTTGCTTAAGATTAGTCTCAGCTTACATCAATATCAACACTTTTTATATAAATTCCAAAAAATCCAGCAATATAAAATCACTTAAAAATCCATAAAGTCATCTCAAACATCCACAAACTACCGTTTTCTTATCACCAAAGTAAAATTAACAAACCGGGTTGCTTAGTTAATTTTCCAAAATCTTCTTTTGCACAACCACATCCCTACTTGAAATATGAAGAAATTTTTTCCAAAGATCTTCAAATGATTACCCACTATGAAAAACTCACCAATCTACACCTATATGAAAAAAATATGAAGCAAGTCGATCAAGAATTGGAGAAATTGATCAACTTGCTTCGAAATTGTATTACTACAAAATTAAGCTCAAGGGATAGCTATCGGAAAAATAATGAAAATGTATAACTTACTTATGCAAAACAGAGTTAGGATGAAGAAGTTATGGTGAAAATACTCGACAAAACTTGTTTTGAGCGAAAGTAAGAGAAAAATCAATTTGAAGAGACCGATTTTCAACTGAATGAAGAAAGAAAATGATGGTTTTTAGGACTTAATTCTGATTTCTAATAATTACGAAAATACCACTAGACAAAAGTGGTCATAACTCTTTCACCAGGACTCAGAATGATGAGCCATCAGTTGCGTTGGAATCGTAATAACAAAACGTTAAACATCATCTAAAATATAAAATTAAACTTATGGTTTTAATTTTGAGGTTAGGGAAATTACCAAAATACCCTTATCGAGAGAACGAGTTATTTCTTATCTAATTTATCAATCCAACATCATTATATCATTTTGAGAAAATAATGATAATCGCAAAAAAAAAATTATTGTCTTACTTGGTAATAGGTCATTACATATTAATAGTTTAAATAATGAAATTATTTAAATGGAAATCAATATTGCTTGATGATATTTAATTGGGAGAAGTATTAATAGTATTAATTATTTGAATAAAGTATTTTATTTAAATGGTAATTAATAAATTAATTAATAATAAATTTTATAAATAATTCAGTTGGACTTATTTAATTTAGGAGAGAATTTGTTGCCCACTTGGATTAAAGAACCCAATTGAAAATGGACTAAACAATTAATTAAATATATTAGATTTATTTATTTTGAGAAAATTGGCCATATATGTATATTTTAGGAAGATAATTGAGAAAAGTCAAATTTTCCCTTTATCATAATGCCAATTTCGGCTATATGAGATAACGGAGAGAGAAAAATCTTTTTCTTTTATATTTATCTCCATGGAATTTTCCTAATTTGATTAGATATTCCATTAGCCTATAAATAGGGACTTATTCATAAATCACTAAAATTTAATTCCTTAGAAATTGAAGATCTCTTTTCTTCTTCCTCCCTCACATTGACCATTTTTTCTCTTAAAAATAGGAAGAAAAATAATTTTTCTTGTTCCTAATTTCTTCTAAGTTTGATCTCACCATCAAGTTTTTTTGTTTCACTAGGATATAGCATAGAAGATTTGTTGATAAAGGAACCCTTCAACCGATTCTCCATAATTTACTCAATGTAAGTAAAGAACCTTAATTTTCAATAATAAAGCATGAATCTACACGTTTTTATACAATTTTACTTGATATTAAAGTAGATTCAACTCTTCCATGTTAATTAATTAGATTAATTAGAACTCACTTCCTATTAACTTGTAACATCCTTCATGGATAACGTTTGGAACTTATCCTGTTAAGACTGTTGATAGTTGTCCATTTTGTATATATTACAAATGATCTTATCTGAATCAATCATGTGGGTGACATGAAAATGGAAGTATCATATACATACTGTTTGTATAGGACATAACCAGAATATTTGATCAATATCTCACTTATATCGTTTGCGAGAAATATTAAACTAAGTTTATCAAACTATGATGAATCTTAATCTTGAGTGAAATGTGAACCCTAATCATGCAGTTATGTTCTTTGATTCACATTATTGAGACCAACTGTCTGAACACTCAATACACTCTTGTTTTGGGAACATAACAAGATAATAGTTGGGAACACATTTACACAAGATAGAATTCATAACTTTCCAAAAAATGATGGTATGAGTGGAATACCCAATCATTTTAGGAACTTTAAGAGACTCCCTTGATGTATTGATTCAAGACATGAACTAGTGGCACCACGACTTCTACTGATCTCAGATGTGTTTATCATTAGTTGGACTACAGGTAATGCTCCTTGGAGAATCAGCGGGAACAAAAGGATAAAGCGGAAATTGCAGGGGTAAAACGGGAATTCTAATCCATCTATAATTATGATTTTTTCACGTGAAAGATATATAACAAACTCATTTTTATAACTATATGGACATAACTTACTATATTGAGGGGAGTTCAGCTATGAATCTATAGTGAAATCATTCATAGTTTAATATTAGTGATTAATTGATTATGAGTTAATTGATTAATTAACTGATTATGATCTATGGGTCCATCAAGACCCTATACTAGCCCAAATATCATAATCGCAAAATCAAGTCATTAACTTGACTAATGAAGAAATAAATAATTAAATTAAATTAAGTTGCTTAAATAATGACAATATTAATGTCAAAGTTTCCAAATATTTTAGTAGAGTAGCAGATTTTCTAGCCAAGAAGGCGATGGATTTTCAGAGTTTTTTCAACTTGAATCTCCCTATCCCGTTGTGGCTACTGTTTCTCATTCATTTTCCTTTATTGTTCTGTGCCTATTTTGGGCTACTCCTCTTTAAAAAAAAGGGTAATTTAAGTATACAACTACTAAATTGGCTAATTTTCAGTTTTTATCGAGTTAAATATTTTTTTAGTGAATGTCTACTAAGAGAGAAAGATATTTAGTAAAAATACTAAAAGACACCTAACTCTTTACAAAATACAATAAATATGGGCAAATCATGGAGATTACACCTAATAAAAATACATATACAAATACAAATAAAAAAAACTTATTATATGCACAAAATCACCTAAAATTACAAAACTTACTCTCTCTTTTTAGTATTGGAATGACGATGGAACGGTTCTAGACTTGGCCTAATCGAAGCGTGGTGGCTGACTACGAGCGGCGAAGAGAGGAAGAAGATGATGATGAATGTGCGTGGTGGTTGCTACTGGTAAGAAGAAAATGATGAATGCAAGTTAGGGTTTTGAAGTTATTATAATATTATATTAAAAATTTATTCTTCACAACTAAATAAAATAAAATCTACAATAAAGATATATTAAATACTTAAATGAAATATTGAATACAGTCAAATGATGTAATTGGTATATTGAAAATTAGAGAATCTTGAAATGGCTACAAAATGAAATTATAGATTGAGTGGATAAATAATAAATAGACTGTAAATCCTAGTTGTTAACTTAATTAATTTTTTTTTAAAAAAGAGTAATTTTGAAATCTAGTTTTTGAATTTCAATATTTTATCTAAATTCAATTTTTTTTAATTGGACAATTTTATTTAGTTATTTTTTTATATCCTCAAAGTTCCATCACTTGTAATTTTTATGGGGATTATTACCAATCGCACCTATGTGGTTTCCATTATTTGTAAATCATACGTTGTACTTTAAAAATAGGTTTAAATATCTTTGTGATTAGTAAAATTACAAATCGTACTTTTTCCTTATTTAATTTTAATAAGTTTAAGGTATGTGAATATTTTTAATATGTCTACGTGTTATAATTCTAGTAAAATAAGGAAATTTTGAATATAAAAGTGTGATTTGTAAAATAAATATATTGTTAACAGAGTGAAAACTACAAATTTCAGATATATGTTTTTGGTTATTTTTAAGATAACTTGATGGGTATCAAAATTTTATGTAATATTTTACAATTTTTTCTTTAAAAAATATTTATAAATATGTCAAATTTTTTTAAACTAAGTCTATCACTTATTGACTTTGATATATGCTAATCACTTTGCGTGATAACTATTAATTGATTGTAATATATAGTTATCACTTATTGACAAGCTCAATAAAAATGACATATATTTGTTAATATTATAGAAATTTTTGTTAAATTTGTAATTATTTTTATAAAAAATTAAATTTGTGAATATTAAAAAGAGAGAAAGAAGTTTCGCTAGATGACACTTTTTTGAATATCTATATTAAAAAATAGTAAATATTTTTAAAATATTAAAAATTTGTATTTTCGTTAAACCATGTGTGGGTTTGGTGGGTTTCACACTAGCTTCGGGTGACGGAGGAGAAAAGGGTTATTCTTGAAAACTTTCAAAACATTTGTTATTTTTGAAAATATCAATTTATAAAATGCTATTTTTAAAAACCCCTAAAAATACACAAGACTTGTAATAGCTGCAATTTTTGTGAAATTGGTATATGTGATATGTGATATGTGATATGTGATATGTGCATATACCTAATTTTATTAGAGTTAAGTAATGTAAGAGTGTGATTTGTAATTTTATAAACTACAAAACTGTTTAAAATTATTTTTAAACTACAAAGTATGAGTAATAAGGCAAGTTACAGAGGTGCCATTTGTAATTGTCCTTTATAATAGGAAAGATGTAATCCATTCATAAGTAAGAATAATTTATTGAAAAAATAATACCACTAAAAATTAGATAAACTGACTTCTATTTTTATTTAGGGTTAATTTTAGTAATGGACAAATTAATGTTGTTTATTAAAAAAACACAATCTTTTATGTGTGTGTGTGTGTGTGTATATAAATATATATATATCAAAACTACCCAAAACTGTAAAGACTCGAATTTTCTCAAATCTTTAAATCATAAGCAAAAACAGCGGAAGACTAGATTTTTATAAACATTTGGCGTGGATCCGTTTAAAATATGAACTCCCTAAACCTGTTTACATAAGCCCAAATCAGAGAATTTAAAACAACAGAAGTTCATACTCCAGTTTATAACCAAATCAGAGAAAGTAGACTCGATAATATGTACAACACATCTTAGGCTCTCATCAGCCACAAAATACAAGTTTAAAGACTAACAACATAACATTCGTAGAATGCCCCAAAATATACATGTAGATCCATGTCCCAAAAGCCATCCGCTCGGGATCAAGCAGCACCACCTCCACGACCTCATCCTCTCCCACGAGTATTACCTGAAAAAGTTTAAGTGTAGCAACATTAGCATAAAAATGCTAGTGAGAAAAAGATGGATGCAAGCATTTCTATGAACCGAATTCCATATCGGAAAATATGTCCAAAATCCTATCGTCCTCTTTGCTACCCATTCTATACTCCCAAGTACTTTGCATAAGAAAAATCAATCCCATTCCACTGTATCGTAACTTCGAAAAATAAACATTCAAGCTCGTAAATAAAGTAGTAAAAGAACTAATTAGTACTAAGGGATAACAAAGTAAATAATAATGTAATTTTCATTCTCATTGTGACCACTTTGTCACATTTTACATTTCAAACCATGACCACATTGTCACCAATCACATACCATACCATGACCACATTGTCACCAATCACATTACAACACCATGACCACATTATCACCAATCACATTACCACATCGTGACCACATTATCACCAATCACATTACCACGCCGTGACCACATTGTCACCAATCACATTACCACATCGTTACCACATTGTCACCAATCACATTACCATGCCATGACCACATTGTCACCTATCACATTACCACGCCGTGACCACATTGTCACCAATCACATTACCACATGATGATTCATTTTTCGTTACCACACATACCACGCCAAACGTACTACTCCCCTTTGGTAGTACTCATTAGCAAATCTCATCGCTATAATTATCAAACTAGTTCAAATCCACAAGATGATTTCTCCCAAGTTTCCTTTAACTATCTTATAACCACTCAAAACAACGGAGTAATCTAATATTGTGACGACCCGACTCCTTTTTAAATCATTTAAATATAAAACACAACGAATGTCTTTATGTTTAAAAAAAATGGCGTGGTTATGTTTGAAAGTTGGCTAGCCAAAAACCTGTTTACATTTCAATTCAGAAATTTAAAACACAAGAAACTTCAAGTTCCTATTCAGGAGTTCAAAAGGTCTAATAATCATAAAAGTAAGACGTGTAGCTCTTAAGAGCTAATACAATTGTACAAATTTGAAAATACAAAATACACAACTAAGTCCATCTCTGATCCATCATCCTCTCGATCATGCAGCACCAGCTCCCCTTTCCACGAACCCCGAGCATACCTGAAATTGGTTGTAATATCATGAGCTAACAACAAAGCCCAGTGAGAATAAACAGAATAAAAAGTAAAGTTAGACCCCACTTTTATATCAAGTGTTCCACTTTTACTTACCAATTCTCCAATATAATTGTGGAACTACATTCCAAGCATTTCTAGGTATGGTTTCGTAATGCTTATAGCATTTATATCTCATTTTCTTTATATACCTTATACTGTATACAAGGTTTATATTCAAATGTTTAATCTCCAATTTCAAGATCTTCCAATTTGTTGAGAAACTAGTTCTCTTACATATATCACTTAATAGATATACAAGGTTCAATACAACCTCGTATTCTCTCATTATCAATTCAATCTCATTTATTTTCCTATAGCATTCGGCTATCAAAAGTTTACTTTAGCTCACTCGGACTTAACACATTCAACAATCACAATTTACGATTAATGACGATAATATTAGTACACGTAGTCTAATCATTATTCATTAATTCGCTAAACAAGTGTAAAGGACATATAACCTTTACATCAATATAACTATCACATGCGAATAATGACAGGTAATGAAACTCCCGTAGGCTAAGTTCATTCACCTCATTATCTCGCTTTCATAAATAAAATATACAAGTCCTTTTAATAATATCCTTCCATCTCTAGTGATTAATGACAGGTAATGAATCTCCCGTAGGCTAAGTTCATTCACCTCATTAACTCACTTCTCATAATAAAATATATAAAGTCTTTTCAATAATATCTTCCCACCTCTAGTGATTAATGACAGGTAATGAAGCTCCCGTAGGCTAAGTTCATTCACCTCATTAACCGATACAGGTCATGAACTCCCGTAGGCTAAGTCATACTCTGTATCCTCGTATATGTATCATAGTAATTATGGATAATACTAGATAATGTGAACTCGCATAGTTCCATCATTATCTCATTATCCATCTCCTCCAATCATGTAAAGTACTGCAACCTTTACATTCCTCATGATACATATACATAAACATAAAATGAATAATACTAGACAATAAAAAGTACTGCAACCTTTACATGTCTCATTATTCCTCCCAATTTTGATTATGCAATATGATATGATATGAATTATGCTTTCGAATGCAAGTAAAGTAAATATAAACATTCAACATAATCGAAAGTGCATAAAGTAAAGGACATAAAGTAAAGTGCATAAGGTAAATGGATCATAGATGTCCTTATGCATAAAGTAAATAAATAGGAATTTCGCAAGAACAATAAGTAAATTGAACTTCCGATACTTTAATAAAAGTAAGATCTTATCTTAAACAAATGATCTTCACTTTCAAGGATTCTAAACTCCCAAATTAAAATCCAAGGTTCTAATTTCAAGTTCCTTTAACCATTCTATCTAAGAGTTTGGATCCTTAAACTTCCAATGATCCATTTTAATCTCTGAAACGATTCTAACTTAGAACTTTCAAAAGTTCAATGTTTCCCTCTAGAAACTTTAATGTTTTCAGTCAAAGAACTAGCTCCTAATCCTAAGGTCACTAGCTCACTTTCTTTTACTCTTAGATTCAAATCTTAATCTCAACTTTCGATCCTATAAACTGTTCAATTTATTCGGTTTCTAAAACTACTTTAAATCCTATTTATTCTCACCTTAGCCAAAATAGCTTCACTCCAAATCTCCGAAACCACGATCAATCAACGATCCAAAACACCTACAATTAAAAGTATATCTAACAAACATTAATAAACCAAACATCGATCAATTAACATCTAAAAGCTCAAAATGACGAAAAACCCCAGAAAAACCCAAAGGGTACTCTCGGCCCCTCTATGGAAAATGGGTTTCGGGTTCGGTTTTCCGGCTTTTAGGCATTTTAGAGGTTTTCTAGTTGGTTTTAAGTAGTTTTGAAGTTCCCGATTTCAATGGGTAACGATGATTCGGGTTTTTGGACAATAATCAATTTCCCGAATTTAATTACAATAAACAATATATCAATAAAAGTAAACCCCAAAACAACCCCCACGATGTAAAATTCAAACTGGAAGGGTTTCGACTGAAACTCAGTTTTAGGGTTTAGGGAAAGTTTCCAAAAACACTTAAAACAACTCCCGTACTTAAAAACATCGAGTTCCTCTGCAAGAAATCGAAGAATCAAAAATGAAAACTCCATTAAAACACTATTTGGAGCTTAGGGTTTGAACTTTAACTTACCGAGAAGTCCTTAGAACACGGATGGAAAGCACGATTGTTAGGTGGAGAAGAATCGTAGGACCGAAGGCTTTCCGATGCAACCGAAATCAAGTCGATCCGTCGAGAATCGAACAAAACCCGAAATTTTCTTTCCTCCTCCTTGAAGCCAAGGTTTGGAGAAGAAAAAAATGAGAGGATGGGTCAACTTTGGTCAAAAGTGATGATTTAAAGAGAAAATGAATAGTGAATTGATATTTTTAAGAAGTTTAGAAATGACAGTTACGTTCTTTAATGACTTTTGACTTATAAATCGAAACCCGAAGTTCTTAAATTAACCTAAAGGTGATTAATAATTATTAATTGGCCTATTAATAATTATTAATGTCACCGAAGCGAAATTTGAAGTATTAAAACAATTAAAAAGAATTTTAGACTAAAATAACTACTAAAATCGAAATCACTATTTTTAAATTAATCTTAAATACTTTACTTAAAATAAATAATAAAAAAAATTCACTTCAAAATAACGGGACGTTACAAATACTCTTCTCCAATTTTCGGAAACATAATTCTCCTTGAGAATACAACTTAATCCACAGCTAAACAACTCACTTTAAACACACCAAAAGTTTACTAATTTCTTTCCTTATCTCCCAACTATATCCAATCTTGGATAGGCTCAAAAATCTAATAAACATCTTAACCTCGATCAAACATGATCGTTATGCAACCCGGAAATATAAAAGTAATCACAACCATTTTAAACTCACCTTATAAATGAAGTCAACTCCAATCGTCGGCTGACCAATTTCACGAACGATGCACGAAACCTATAATTCAAATACACCTAAAGTATATTAATTAACCGAAATGAACAACGATCATCTCGTTACTAAAATAAAGGATAAAACAACCCAGGATTACATCCAGGAGGCCCACGGCCCAAGGGAAAGAAAAGAATGAAGATGGTTTTCCAGATTTTAAGCACTTTAGAGGTGTTTTGGGTTGGTTTCGGGTATTTTGGAGATTGGTACCATCCATGGGCAATCTTAAATTAAGGTTTTGGACAATATATAAATCCCGATAAATTAAGTAAAACATAACATTTGAAATACCCAAATCATCATCAAATAAGAGAAAATCAAACGGAAAGGGTTTCCGGGTCAAACTCGATTTTAGGTTTAGGGTAAGTTTCTAAAATCACCTAAAATGATTCCCTCAATTGAAATCTTCTAGTTGCTCGACACGAAATAGAAGATTAAAATAAAAAAACTCCATTAAAACACTATTTGGAGCTTAGGTTAGAAACTCTGTCATACCTTAAAGCCTTAAGAAAACGGATGGAAAGCTCGATTGTTAGGTTGGAAATGATGCTTGGGCCCATGGCCATCCAACGCAACTGGAATTATGACGATCCGCCAAGAATCGAAGAAAACTCAAAATTTGGAACTTCAAGGATGATGCTCTCGGCCCCAAGGAGAAGAAGAGACGAAAAATGATGAATTTTATCTAATTTTTTGGTATTTAAGAGATGAATGAATAGTATTTTAGATATTTTAAGAAATTGGAAATGACGCATACGTCCTTTATTTGTCTTAAGCTTTTAAAAACGAAACCCGAAGCACTTAAACTAACCTAATGGTGATTAATAATTATTAATTGACCCATTAATAATTATTAATACAACCGAAACTAAATTAGACTAATTAAACGATTAAAAAGGTTTTTGAACGAAATTAACTATTTAAATCTAAATAACTAATTCTAAAATTAACTTTAATACTTTAATTCAATAAATAATTAAATAAAATAATAGAATAAATAAATTAAAAATTTCACCTCAAACTAACCAGACGTTACAGTCCACCCTCCTTAATAGACTTTTCATCCCCGAAAAGTATCTTCTAAGTAAAAAAGTGAGGATACTTATCTCGCATCTCCTCCTCTCATTCCCAAGTAGCCTCCTCAGACACTTAGTTCCTCCACAAAACTTTTACTAAGCCGATAGTCATGTTCCTCAACACTTTTTGCTCCGATGCTAGAATCTTCACTGGTGTCTCCTCATAAGACATGTTAGCATCAAGAACAACAGGCTCATGATCTATCACATGTGAAGGGTCCGTCAAATATTTTTGAAGCATCAAAACACGAAAAACACTATGAACGGCGGACAAGGATGGTGGTAAGGCTTAACGGTAAGCCACTGCCCCAACCTGATCCAGAATCTCAAATGGATCGATAAACCTAGGGCTCAACTTGCCCTTCTTCCCAAACCTCATCACACCCTTCATATGTGCCACCTTTAAGAACACATGATCCCCCACATTGAACTCAAGTGGGCTTTCGTCGTTTATCGGCATAACTCTTCTGTCGACTTTGGGCAACCCTCATCCTCTCTCTAATCAACATAATAGACTCACTAGTCCTCTGTAACAACTCGGGTCCCAACAGTCTCCTCTCCCCAACCTCATCCCAATGAGCGGGAGAACGACACTTTCTACCATAAAATGCCTCAAACGGTGCCATCTCGATGGTAGCTTGGAAACTATTATTATATGCAAACTCTACCAGGTACAAATGTGAGTCCCAACTACCACTAAAGTCTAGAACACAAGCCCTCAACATATCCTCTAAAATCTGGTTAACTCTCTCTGTCTGACCATCGGTCTAAGGATGAAAGGTCGTGCTAAAATCCAAACCGGTACCCATAGCAGAATGTAACCTCTGCCAAAACTTCGACACAAACCGAGTGTCCCGGTCTGATACAATCCTCACAGGCACACCATGCAGTCTAACAATCTCCCTCAAGTACAACTGTGCCCAAGTCTCAACCGGATAAGTAATCCTCCCCGGTAAGAAGTGTGCGGACTTTATCAAACAATCCACAATGACCCAAATGGTATCATACCCTTTGGATGTTCTAGGCAACCCACACAAAAAATCCATAGAGATCTCCTCCCATTTCCACTCGGGTATACTCAAAGGATTAAGATAACCCGCTGGTCTCGTCCTCAAAGCCTTGACTTGCTGAAAAGTCAAACATCTACTCACAAACTCCGCGATCTTAAGTTTCATCTCGGGCCACCAATAATGCTGTCTCAAATCTCTATACATCTTGGTTCTACCGGATGAACAGAAAAGATAGAATTGTGAGCCTCCTCCAACAATTCTTTCCTGAAAGTCGAACTCAAAGGTACACATAGCCTTTGATGATACATCAAAGCACTATCAGAGGAAAAAGTGAAGTGGCTAGGTATACCTGACTCTGACTCAATAAAACCGGCCTGTAAATGAGTCTCGCCCCTCTGAGCCTCAATCATCATCTATCTCAAAGTAGGCCCCATTGTCAAACTAGCCAAACTCAATGTAACCTCGGCAGTAAAGAGGGCTATCTCGACACGCTCCAACTCTCATCTCAATCTCACTGGTAAAGCAGACAAGTGTGAAGACTTTCTGTTAAGTGCATCTGCCACTACATTGGCTTTCCCGGGATGGTACTGAATATCACAATCATAATCTTTCACAAGCTCCAACCATCTCCGTTGTCTCATATTCAATTCCTTCTGAGTGAAGAAATATTTGAGGCTCTTGTGATCGGTGAATATCAAGATCTTATCACCATACAAGTAATGCCTCCAAATTTTCAAAGCATGTACAACCGCCGCCAACTCCATATCGTGAGTCAGATACATTTTCTCATGCTCCTTCAACTGACAGGAAACATATGCTATAACTTTCCCATGTTGCATCAAAACGCAACCCAAACCTCTCTTCGAAGCATCGGTATAAACTGTCAAACCACCACTACTATCAGGCGATACTATAACACGTGCCGTCACAAGTCTCTTCTTGAGCTCCTCAAAGCTCTTCTCACACTTCCCAGACCATACAAAATCCACTCCCTTCTTTGTCAAATGTGTCCAAGCCGATGCTATTTTAGAAAAGTCTTGAACAAACCGTCTATAATAACTGACAAGCCCAAGAAAACTACGAATCTTGGTCACACTAGTTGGTCTAGGCCAACTACTAACCGCCTCAACTTTAGAGGGATCCACCATCACCCCTTTACTAGAGACCACATGGCCTAAGAATGCCACTTCCCTTAGCCAAAACTCACACTTAGAGAACTTTGCATACAATTTTTGTTCTCGTAACACTGTCAAAACTTTCTCTAAGTGCATAGCATGCAACTCCTCGGTCACAGAATAGATCAAAATATCATCAATAAACACAATAACAAAGGAGTCAATGAACCTCCTAAATACCGTTTGCATAAGATCCATAAAAACCGCTGGTGCATTAGTCAAACCGAAAGACATAACCACAAACTCATAATGCCCATAACGCGTCTGGAAAGCGGTTTTGGGAATATCATCCTCCCGAATCCTCAACTGGTGATAACCGGATCTTAAATCTATCTTCGAAAAGATAGTAGCCCCTCTCAACTGATCAAATAAATCATCAATCCTTGGCAAAGGATATTTATTTTTGACAGTAACTCGGTTCAACTCTCGGTAGTCGATACACAACCTCATTGAACCATCTTTCTTTCTCACAAACAACACTGGTGCTCCCCACAGGGACACACTAGGGCGTATAATCCCTAAATCTAAGAGTCCTTGTAACTGACTCTTGAGCTCATTCAGCTCCGCTGGTGCCATACGATAAGGTGCCTTGGACAATGGAGTCGTCCCAGGTAACACCTCTATCTGAAAATCCATCTCTCTCACCAATGGTAAACCGGGTAACTCATTAGGGAAAACATCAAAGAAATCCCTCACAATCAGTACAGAATCTAGTGTAGTCACACTAATAGACATGTCTACTACACTAGCCAAATAACCCATAGCACCATCACATAAGAGAGCATTAGCCTGAATCGCAGAGATGATTGCAGGAGTCACTCTACCTCGAGTCCCATGGAATCGAAAACTAGTCCCACATGGACCAATAAAATCCACAACTTTGGCACTACAACCAATGTTGGCGTGGTTGGCTGACAGTCAATCCATACCCAATATAATATCAAAGTCACACATAGGCATCACAATAAACATAGCATGCAGGCAACAGCCCAAAATACACAAATCATTTGTATAAATAACTTTATCCACAACTATAGATTTCCCAAGTAGAGTAGAAACATGCAACTCATGCCCTAACGACGCAGACTCACATGCAGCGAACTCAACAAACTCAGCAGAAATAAAGGAATGACTCGCCCCTGAATCAAATAAAGCTAAGGCAGAATGTCCCAAGACTGTCACAGTACCTGTAACAAAAGTACCTGATGTCTCGACATCCTCTCTAGTAGTGGCGAAAACATGGGCCTGCTGAGGTGGCTGAGGAAGTGTCTGAACAGGTGGTGGTGCTCTCTGATAGTGGTTAGGCCTAGCCTGGCCTCTACCTCCTGTCTGACCCCGACCATGCCCCTGACCTCGTCCCTGGCCATGACCACTATACTGCTGTGGAGCTTGAAGTCTCGGACAATACAGTCGAATATGTCCATACTGACCACAGTGAAAGCACTGCTGACCACTACGCTGCGGTGCCGGACGAGTCTGAGATCTAGATGGTCCTCCACCCCTACCCCATACATGCCTCAGTGGGTGGGCCACTGGACCTGACTGGTCATCCTCTGCCTTCCTCTTATGAGAGGAGGTTTATGCAGCTGCTACCTCGGCCTTTTTCTCAGAAGGCCCAATATCTATAGCCAAGGTAAAATCTAAAGCTTCATCATAAGTGGTAGGTTGGAAAGCTTGTATATGACCTCGGATGTCAGCTCTCAAGCCCACAATAAATCTCTTCTTCTTACTCTCAGAATCGGCGATTTTCCCAGTAGCAAACTTGGACAAACAGTCAAACTCCCTCTCATACTCAATCACAGAACGATCTCCCTATCTCAGAGTCAGAAACTGTACCTCTAACTGATCTTTGATATCCTCCGGGTAATATTTATAAAAAAACTTCTCCCTAAATATCTCCCAGGTGACTACCAAAGTAGGACTCAAAGAACGAAAAAGTCCACGCCACCAATATAATGCATCATCAACCAGAGAATTGGTCCCACAGTGGACCTTCAGTCGATCAGGGCACTGAATAGACTCAAGGGCTCTCTCAACCCTCATAACCCATCTCTCGGCAAGCGCCGAATCAATAGATGTCCCATCAAACTCAAAAGGGGCATGCCTGAGATGGTCCTTCAAAACCTTAGCAGCATCGCTACTCTCAGGTGTGTCAACTGGAGAAAGTACTCTAGTAGGTGGTACAACATAATCCTGGTGTCCTCCACCACCACGTATCAACTCTAGACAATCCTCCACGGGAATAGTAACATTACCCCCATGCGTAGGTAGCTTGTCAACTGGAGTCTCATCCTCACGCACAACACCCGGGATGGGTCCTCTAGCATTAGTATGATCCTCAGGCGGAGGTGGAGTAACTGCCCTAGTACGACCTCTACCTCGACCTCGTACCATAGCCAGTACACTACGCTGACTCCTCCTAAGAGCAGCTACTTTGGGAGGCATACTGAAATCACAATCAAACAAGTCCCTTGTGAGTTAAACATAAAACAGGAACTTATAATTCTACACCTAACTAATCGGTAAAATATTCTATAAAGTGTAAATTCAGATGATACCTGGTGTCGCCGATCCGAGTGATGCTTTGGACAAGGACTTAAAGCCAAAACATGAAAAACATGTGATGCATGTGGTCTACAGAACCCGTAGGCTCTGATACCAACTGTAAAGACTCGAATTTTCTCAAATCTTTAAATCATAAGCAAAAACAGCGGAAGACTAGATTTTTATAAAAAATTGGCGTGGATCCGTTTAAAATATGAACTCCCTAAACCTGTTTACATAAGCCCAAATCAGAGAATTTAAAACAACAGAAGTTCATACTCCAGTTTATAACCAAATCAGAGAAAGTAGACTCGATAATATGTACAACACATCTTAGGCTCTCATCAGCCACAAAATACAAGTTTAAAGAATAACAATATAGCATTCTTAAAATGCACCAAAGTATACATGTAGATCCATATCCCAAAAGCCATCCGCTCGGGATCAAGCAGCACCACCTCCACGACCTTGTCCTCTCCCACGAGTATTACCTGAAAAAGTTTAAGTGTAGCAACATTAGCATAAAAATGCTAGTGAGAATAAGATGGATGCAAGCACTTCTATGGACCGAATTCCATATCGGAAAATGTGTCCAAAATCCTATCGTACTCTTTTCTACCCATTCTATATTCCCAAGTACTTTGCATAAGAAAAATCAATCCCATTCCACTATATCATAACTTCGAAAAATAAACATTCAAGCTCGTAAATAAAGTACTAAAACAACTAATTAGTACTAAGGCAAAACAAAGTAAATAATAATGTAAATTTCTATTCTCATTGTGACCACTTTGTCACATTTCACATTTCAAACCGTGACCACATTGTCACCATTCACATACTACACCGTGACCACATTGTCACCAATCACATACCACACCGTGACCACATTGTCAGCAATCACATACTACACCGTGACCACATTGTCACCAATTACATTACCACGACGTAACCACGTTGTCACCAATCACATTACCACATCGTGACCACATTGTCACCAATCACATTACCACATCGTGACCACATTGTCACCAATCATATTACCACGCCGTGACCACATTGTCACCAATCACACTACCACGCCGTGACCACATTGTCACCTATCACACTACCACGCCGTGACCACATTGTCACCTATCACATTACCACGCCGTGACCACATTGTCACCAATCACATTACCACGACGTAACCACGTTGTCACCAATCACATTACCACATCGTGACCACATTGTCACCAATCACATTACCACATCGTGACCACATTGTCACCAATCACATTACCACATCGTGACCACATTGTCACCAATCATATTACCACGCCGTGACCACATTGTCACCTATCACATTACCACGCCGTGACCACATTGTCACCAATCACATTACCACATGATGATTCGTTTTTCGTTACCACACATACCACGCCACACGTACTACTCCCCTTTGGTAGTACTCATTAGCGAATCCCATCACTATAATTATCAAACTAGTTCAAATCCAAAAGATGCTTTCTCCCAAGTTTCCTTTAACTATCTTATAACCACTCAAAACAACGGAGTAATATAATACTCTTCTCCAATTTCCGGAAACATAATTCTCCTCTAGAATACAACTTAATCCACCGTTAAACAACCCACTTTAAACACACCAAAAGTTTACTAATTTCTTTCCTTATGCACTTTCCTTACTCCCAACTATATCCAATCTTGGATAGGCTTTCAAATCTAATAACCCTCTTAACCTCGATCAAACATGATCGTCATGACACCCAGAAACATAAAAGTAATCATAACCATTTTAAACTCACCTTATAAATGAAGTCAACTCCAAATCGCCGGTTGACCAATTTCACGAATGCTGCACGAAACCTATAATTCAAATACACATAAAGTACATTAATTAACCGAAATGAACAACGATCATTACGTTACTGAAATAAAGGACAAAACAACCCAGGAATACATCCAGGAGGCCCACAGCCCAAGGGAAAGAAATGAATGAAGATTGTTTTCCGGATTTTAAGCACTTTAGAGGTGTTTCGGGTTGGTTTCGGGTTCTTTGGAGATTGGTACCATCCATGGGTAATCTTAAATTAGGGTTTTGGACAATATATCAATCCCGATAAATTAAGTAAAACATAAAAACATATTTGAAATACCCTAATCATCATCAAAGAAGGGAAAATAAAACGGAAAGAGTTTCCGGGTCAAACTCGATTTTAGTGTTAGGGTAAGTTTCTAAAATCATCTAAAACAATTCCCTCAATTGAAATCTTCTAGTTGCTCGGCACGAAATAGAAGATTAAAATCAAAAACTCCATTAAAACACTATTTGGAGCTTAGGTTAGAAACTTTGTCATACCTTAAGGCCTTAAGAAAATGGATGGAAAGCTTGATTGTTAGGATGGAAATGATGCTCGGGCCTGTGGCTATCCAACGCAATTGAAATTATGACGATCCGCCAAGAATCGAAGAAAACTCAAAATTTGGAACTTCAAGGATGATGCTCTCAGCCCCAAGGAGAAGAAGAGAAGAAAAATGATGAATTTTGTCTAATTTTTTGGTATTTAAGAGATGAATGAATAGTGTTTTAGATATTTTAAGAAATTGGAAATGACGCATACGTCCTTTATTTGTCTTAAGCTTTTAAAACGAAACCCGAAGCACTTAAACTAACCTAATGGTGATTAATAATTATTAATTGACCCATTAATAATTATTAATTGACCCATTAATAATTATTAATACAACCGAAACTAAATTAGGCTAATTAAAAGATTAAAAAGGTTTCCAAACGAAATTAACTATTTAAATCTAAATAACTAATTCTAAAATTAACTTTAATACTTTAATTCAATAAATAATTAAATAAAATAATAGAATAAAAAAATAAAAAAATAATTTCACCTCAAAATAACGGGACGTTACAAAAACCACCACCAGTTAATTTAAAATATATTGTGAAAAGACAAAACATACCACAGATTTAATTTTCCTTAATTTGTGTAAGATTTAAAGAAAGTTATAAGATCCCTTAAATTTTGTAAAATTAAAGGAAAATTTAAATCTAAAAAAATTAAAACGAAAAAAAAAAAAAAAAAATTCAAGCTTTTTAATACTTAATTTCTTCTAGGAAAAATTTGATTTCTTTCTTCTTTGATCATCCTCCAATCGCCATTAATATTTTTACAAACTCTGAAATTTTTAGAAGATAATCGTCGTTAGTTTAACAATGTTAAATTGTGATTAAAAATAAATATATTTAAGTTTTCCTGAAATAAAGATTCATAAAATCAAGTAAGATTGTTTGAATTCAAAATAAAAATAAAAATTATAAATTAAATGATAATGGCATTTACAAAAATGTTAAAATGGGCTCTAATATTTACAAATATGTTAACCTCAAGAAAATATTTACAAAAATATTAGAATTTTAGTGGCCCGGTTATTGTTCATAAAAATGCCATAAATACCCTTATATCATATAGGTATATATCAATAAGTCATTATTTATCATCTCTATAATTGTATATCAATGATATTATATCTTAGTATATCACTGATTGATTATCACTGATTTACCATGATATACTATCACTGATTTACCATGGTAAACTATCTTTGATCTACCTATACCTTGTTAAACATTTTTTATCAATGATTTACCATTGTTTTGACATATTTTATCATTGATCTATCATTAGAATGAAATATTCTATTAGTGATCTACCATCGTATTGTCAACTAATATATCATTGTTTTGCATTTTTTATCATTGATGTCCACTTACAAATTTGTTAGAATGGACCTTTACAAAAATGTTCGCCCAAAAAAATATTTACAAAACGTTATTAAAAAAAACCCAAATACACTTTTCATTTAAATTTTCTGTCAGAATGCTTCTTATTTTATACTTATATGTATTGATATACTTAGTATGTCAATTATTGTGAAGTGATATATAATGAGTTATTGATATATATTCATCAATTTTTGTGTATATTAGTTAGCAATATTGATATACTTAACATATCAATTTGTGCTAATTGATGTTGAGTAGTTTTGAGTTACTGATATCCTTATTCTCCTTGTTCAAATTTTTTTTTTTTGAGATATTACATCAAATTGGGGGAGGGGGGACTCGAACCTTCGACATCAAGGAAAGGGAGTAGATGTCTAACTGATTGAGCTATGCTCTCGTTGGCATAGCTCAATCAGTTAGGCAATTTTCTCCTTGTTCAATTTACATCTATGAAAATATCCTCAAATGATATGTAATTAATGATATATAGTTATTATGAGATATAAGAGGGTAATAAGGTAAAACACTAAAATCGGAATCCATCAAAATCACCACCATAAATAGTATTTTATGGGTAAATCCGATATTAATATGAAACAACCATTAAAACTGAAATTGGGTGAATTAAAGTGGTCATTAATGTAATTAATTCTTTTATTTATCAAAGTGATTATAAATTTTTTGTTTACAATTATAATATAAATAAATGTTCTCTTTAATCTATTGCAAAAACCTTGTCTAACGCCCACAATCTCAGATTTGAATCCATTTCGGTAGGCGCGTGAGGTGGGTTAGGAAAAGATGAGTAATTGATGTGTTCATGTTAGGACTTTGCTTTTTTTTTACCTTTGAGAGTGAGGCCATTATGTTGGGTGACAATGATGGTGGTCCATCTTCCTACCCGGATTCATTCATCTACCAACTCAATTTAATTTCTACACAAGTTGTTTCCCGTTACATTGCTCTTAATTTAAAAAGTAAATAAATAAATTTGAGTTTTTTAGATATTACATCAAAGTGCGGCGGGGAACTCGAACCTTCAATCTCAAAGGAATGTAGTATATACCGAAGCAATTGAGCTATATTCATGTTGGCAAGTTCTTTTTTAAATCTAATTGGACAATCCAATAAATGATCATGGGTCTTGGATCCTACTAAATGTTGACCATAAAAACAAAAATGAAAAGGAACAAGATCTTTGTGAAATACTGGTTTCTCTGTCAAGCAATATGTGAGAAGTGAGTTCCAGACTTGTGTCTTTATATGATATTATTACTGTTTCAAGAGGGAATAAAGAGAGGAATAGAAGGAATAAAATTGATGCAATCAATCCTTAAGTAAATGAGGGATAAATGTTCCTGTCTTAACACTTTGGATAGGATTTTGCAAAAATACAATCCCTTGAATTGCTCTCATTATTTTCTTGCTCTGCTATATCAGAATTGATAGCCATGATTTTAGTAGCTTCCATATCATTGTAACTGTCAACACTACAGCTAGACTCATGATTTTGCCTGGCCACACACTTAACCACCTCTATCAGTCTTAGGCTTCTTCCCTTTTATCCATTAACCCTTAAATAGATTTAAGGGAGTCTTACACATATAGTTGAAAAAAGTCCAATATCTTTAATATACCCCTTTTTAATTATAAAATTTACAAAATATGTCACACAATAATAAATTACCACTAGCAATTAATTATTATATTATCATATTACATTCTCTTATTTAATACAATGAGCTAATTTTTTTTTTTTTTAATAAAATAGTATACTGTTTCTATCCAAGTTGACTATTATTTTGACCTATATCTTCAAAACTATATACTAAGGTATGTTTTAGGAATTCAAGATAATAGTCAACTTTGAAGTTTATATTCTCTTATTTAATACATTATTCCTAAGGTGTGTTTTGAGAATTCAAGATGTTTGTTTGTAATTAGAATTTAATGTATGAGCATTTTTTTTAAAAAAAATACAATATAATCATTATATAGTGTCAAACATCTATTTTTACTTTTTAAAATAATGTATCAATATCTATCGGAGTTCATACAAAACTTTACTTTGTAAAAAAAATTTAAAAATATTTTTTTATCAAATTTGATTTTAAAAATATCATTTCATTATAAAATAAATGTGTTCAAATTATCAAATTTCATATTAGATTTATAATTTTTCATAAGTACACTATTGAACATATATATTAAAAAAATTAAAAGATTATTTTAATATAAAATAAGATAGTATAAAAACATATTATGTGCAAGGCACGTGGTAATATACTAGTTTATAAAAATAGTAGCTCAAAATTTTATTTGTAAAAATAGCAAAAAAAAACTTAAAATTTGCACATAAAATGTACAAAATTGCCATTAGTTTGCGTAAATAATCACTTATTTCTGCATAGAAGTAATCACTGATTTTACCGATTCATTATATCAAAGATATTTCTTGTATGTAATCACTTATTATCTGATAAGTTATAATTGATTACCTCCAAGTTATCACTGATTTCTGTGATTAACTTGAATGAAGGTTTTTAAAAAACTGCTATTTATCAATACTTTTTAAAACTGCTAGATTTATAAATATTGAAGAAAATTTTGTTACCCAATAAAATTTTCCTATATTTAATCTATTTTAAAGGTGATATTTATTTTCAATTTTTTGAATTAATTATTTTCAATTAATTCCCATAATTTGTTGTGCCATTGCCCGCCCATTGGTCAAACTTATGGTTGTGCGCTCGTTAGGATGTATCTTGTGACTTGATAGTTTTGTTGTTAGTCTTTAGGATGTGTAGTGTTGAAATATATTGGTTTGAAATTTAAAACCGTACTTATGTCTTGGTTTGTTCCTTTTAATAAAAAATGTTATGAATTGTCGTCTTAAAGTGCAGTTTTATGTGAAAAGGTTTAGTTTTAAAAAACGGGTTTGACGTGTCTTGAGATTGCGTTCACTTTCTTTAGGATGATTGAAAGGGTTACACACGTTGCATACAGGGCCGTCGTTGGCATGGTGCAACCGGTGCGATGGAACAGGGCCTCTAAACTTTTGGGACCCCAAATCTTGAATTAAAAGTTTAGTATTAATAATATACAAATGAAAATTTATTCTAAGTCATGTTGGGTGATATTCTCCCTACAATATCTCTATATTATCCGTCATTGTGAGTTGAGTTTGATCCCAACATAAGTTCAAAGTTCAATTTTTATATTTTTTTATACTACTTTGATAATTTTACGTCATTCTTTTATTATACTCTTTTATTGATATTGTGTTTTAATAAAAAAAAATAATGTTTTTTATATATATTTTCGTGTTTTATTATATTAAGAATTATATGATTGGGGCCCAAATTTATATATCGCACTGGGCCCTTATTTATGTAGGAACGGCCCTGGTTGCATACATATGGCTTATGCCAGAACTACTTAACAGGTGTTTATTATTTGATACTTAATTGTTGCCTTGACGCTTTCGCTAAGTGTACTTGCGACCTAGACTAGTATTTAGGGTCGGGTCGTCATAATTTATAAAAATATCAACTCTTAAAAATATTTATAAATATAGTAAATTTGATCGAGTGAATCAGTGATAAACATTGAATTGCATATTTTTACACTATACTTATAATCAATTCATATATTAACCACTGGTTAACATAATAAAAATTATTATATTTACAAATATTTTTAAATGATGATATCTTAATTTATACTATATAAAAGTGTTCTAATGGGAAATTTTTTATTTTGAATACTAATACCCTCCCACTATTAATAAATAACTAAACTACCATTATTTTTCAATTTACATATTAAATATCAATTTATGCTAAATAATGAATAATTAAAATTATAATAAATATCATTCTAAATAAAATTAATTATCATATATATTAATAAATGATTAAAAGTATAATAAATATCATTCTAAATATTAAATCAAATTATATATATATTTTTAATTAATTATCATACATATTTTTTAATTAAACATACAAAAAGTATAAATAATATTTGAAAGGATTCTTGTGAATTATCATAGAAGAAAAATAACTATAAATATTATTTGAGAACTGAACAACTACCTTGATTCATCCACTCTAGAAAAGTAAAATAAAATAAAATTCATAATTAAATATTGGGATGATATAACATAACTATTTTCTTTAAAAAGGTTCATGTTTCTCTCAAATATTATGTTTCATAATCTTAATTTTATACAAGTTTTTGGATTCATAAAGCCATCGTTTAAGCATTATTGTTTATCCAATCAAGTCAGTTTTAATGGTTCAGTAAATAATAATTCATTATTTATGTTGTAAAATATTTGTATTTGAATTTGAAAAGGTCATGCCTTAAACAAGATTATTGTGTAAGTTCTACTTCATTATGAGTTTTTAATTCAGTATTTTTTTTAGATATTACTTCAAATGGGGTGAAAGGCTTGAACTTTTGACCTCATCGGAGGGAACTTGGTGCTTAACCATTTGATCATTAAAAACGATAACCACCATTTCACTACAAAATAACTGCGTATTTGCGACCAGGAAATTACGACAAGGACAGTCGTAATTGACCAAAATACGACCCCAAATGCGACCAAAATTATGGTAGCCAAAAAAGTGGGTCATAATTATATATTTACGACTCAGGGTCATATAATTACGACCAAACTGCGACCATAACTTTTTTGGTTGTAAAAAGGTCAACTATAAATATTACGACCAGAGGGTAGCAATATTTGCTACCCTAAGGTCGTAATTGAGGGCCCACAGTTACGACCTTAGGGTAGCAAATATTGCTACTCTTTGGTCGTAATTTTTAATATTTTGGGTTTATTTAATAAAAAATTAATTCAATATTTGCGACTCCGAGGTAGCAATTATTGAAATTTTTTATTTAAAATATAATAAATTTTTATTTTCTTTTAATTAATAGAATATTATTCATTATTCATTATAAAAAAGGAATAAAAAAATCTATAAAAAAAACAAAAAAAAATCGTATAAAACCAAAAATGAATTACTAAAATATATAAAAATAAAACCAAAATAATTCACATACAACAAAAAAAAAAGTAAATGAAAAAACTACTATGGTGGTCAAGGTGGGGGGGATCATTAGGATCACGAGTACCGAAGAACGCAGCCAAAGCAGCTGCAACCTGCTCTTGGACCTACGCGCTGACCGAAGTACGGATCTCCTGGACTGAATCACGCATCTCCTGGACCTCTGATTGGAGCTGTTGGACCTCCTCACGCAGCTGCCTCTCAACTGTACTACTTCTCCACTACGAGCTGCTCTCAGGTCGAGGTACGTCTGCGTATAGAAGTCTCTCGTAAGATCCAAGGTAAGGAACAAATCCATCTGGCCGAACGCCACCAGCCGCTTCCAAAAAAGCTTCCTGTCGATCCTCCTGTGTTAGCTGGGAGTCTTCAGACGGCAAGCACTGGGACAATGTGTCCCTAAAACGGTCCTGTTCAAAGTAGAAGTAAAACATAAACACTTTAGTTAGAATATACGTGTTAGTAAATAGAAAAGTGCAATGTAAGGGTAGACAAAACATTTACCTGAACCGCTTGCGCCTTGTCATCCACAATAGTCAGTCCTTCTTTGTGTGAAGGACTAAATGTAACTCATCGGGTGGGACTGGACGTCCAAGCTTTTCTTCCTAAAAAAAAACATAAAACAAAGAAATATATATTATTGTAAATGATTTGAACTAAAATTAGTAATTATTTAGAAAAATAAAACAAAATGTACATAGGCATACTTACCAAAAGACGATGGTGCTCGTCGTGAAGACGGGCCCCGCCAGTGTGGAGAGTAGGGTTGACGAAACATGTTACACCGGTTCCTCGCAGATTGTCTGACTGCAGCCTCAGTGAGCATGCTCACTAGAAGCCGGGCGTGTTCCTCCTCACTCATCCAGACGGGCCAATTTGCTGCCTTCTTATTCCATGCCTAATACAGAATGTCTTTATATCGGAATTGCATGTGTTTATCCCAGAGTGGAAACAACCTCTGATCCGTCACATCTAAACCGATAGTAAATTTACCCTGTAAATATATAAAATACGTAAATTACAATTTTACATTAGTAAGTTTGTGGAAAAAAAAGTCCAGATATAAGATACGGAAACGAAATTTTTTTTACCTTCCAATTGTCGAACAACCTGCTCTTCTCATGGTATGGAATCTTCGTCCCGCGAAACTCGCTGGGAAGAGGACCACTCTGAAGCACCTCTCGAAACCGTTTTGAAACGGTTTTATGCGGCTGCAATCTGATATTCATATAAAACACATAATATTGAGAAATATAATTAGATTTCATGATATAGAAGAAATGAAACGTATATAATTTTAAGAATACGAGTTACTTACTCATCTCGCTCGATCCGAAGTAATGATGGATCACGCGGACGGGGGAGAGGCAGAACTGCTGGACCAGACTTAGAAACTGAGCCCGATGTTGAACCGGAAGCACCTCGAGATGTCCCAGGTGTGTCATGTACTGCATGCGGAGTCTCGAGCTATGTCTCGGGTACTAGTGTAGATGGATTTGGGTCCTCGTACGGTGCGAGGAGAGCGTCAAACTCCTCAGTCGTGGGTGTGTCAGTACTGAACACATCATCATCGTCATCATCGCCAGCATCATGTAATCGAGGAGGATGTCGTGCTCCCGTCATTTTTGTCTACGGTTGTAAAAAGAAATATTACATTATTTAAATTAATATAATTTAAACCGTAAATTAATTAACACTAATCTAATTTAAACTAATTATATAAATTAATTAAAACAAACTAATTATACAAATTACTTAATTAATTAACCTAAAGTAATTAACTAACCTAATTATACAAATTAATTAATTAACCTAAACTTATTAAGTAAACTATAATTATACAAATGAATTAACCTAAACTAATTAACTAAACTAATTAAACTAAACTAATTAACCTAAAGTAATTAACTAAACTAATTATACAAATGAAGTAATTAACCTAAACTAATTAACTAACCTAATTAACCTACATTAATTAAGTAAACTATAATCATACAAATGAATTTAACCTAAACTAATTAACTAAAATAATTAAAATAAACTAATTAACTAAAATAATCAAACTAAACTAATTAATTAAACTAATTATACAAATTAATTAACCTAAAGAAAGAACGTAACCTAACCGAGCCTAATTCACTGACTTTAAATTTCAACAAAGTTTTAAAAGAAAATTTAGAAAACTAACCGTTTGTTTATGGACGAAAGCAAATCCCGGGATTTGAGAAAATGAGTGTTGAGGAAACGGAGCTAATGAATCGTTAGTTGATGGGTAGGGATTATACTAGAACGGGGGAGGGGGAAAACGGAACGGAATAGACAGAAAAGAAAAGAAAAACGTCGAATGGGGAGGGGGAGAATCCATCTGCCTATTTAATTTTAATTTTTGCGACCATCTGGTCGCAAAACGTAATTATAACGGAATGTGGGGAGTCACGCGTGCAGTCTATTACGACCATATGGTTGTAAATTTAAATTTGTAATTATGACAAATTGCGACCATATGGTCGTAAAAGTCAAAATCACCGCTATAAATTTGGTAAAATTTCAAAATTGTCGCTGAATATTTGGACCAGGTGGTCGCATTTGACTATATTGCGACAAGGTGGTCGTATTATATGAAGACAACTGTTATTTTTTTTTTAATTTCCCAGAGAAAATTACGACCATCTGGTCGCAATTGTCATTGGGAAAGTAAAAAAAACAGAACACCTGTCATGGGAATGACGACCCGATGGTCGGATGTTGACCCATGACAATTACGACCAGATGGTCGTAATTCTAATTTTTTATTTTTTTTTATATTTTCTAAATAGAGCAATAAAAAGAAAAATATCTTCTTCCACTCATGGAAATTACAACGTGATGGTCGCATCTTGCCTTGCCAATTACGACCAGATAGTCGTAAGTATTTTTTTTTCTTTTTTTTTATATATATTTTCTAAATGGAGCAATTAAAAGAAAAAAATATCTTCTTTTAATCATGGAAATTACGACCTGATGGTTGCATATTGCCTTGCTATTTACGACCATATGGTCGTAATTATAATTTTTTTTTAAAATATTTTCTAAATGGAGCAATTAAAAGAAAAAATATCTTCTTTCAGTCATCATCCTCTGTGTCTTCTCATCGTACTTCAAGTTCATCCTCAGATTCTGATTCAATTCCTTCTTCAGGTGTTTCATCTTGTGAAGTTTCATGATCAGAATCATTTGGAATATTTGTATTGTCCTGCAATGTAATCGTTCCACCATTCAGTGGTCTAGCAATAACTTGTGTTCTGACCATCATCAATCGCACGCAATCTTATCTCGTCTTCCTGAAAAGCATTGTACTCTATAACGTTCTTATCGGAGATACCTTCTAATACATGGGACAGTTTTACTTTACAAATAACTAACCAATCTGTCAGATCGCATCTATTGGATGGATAGTTTAGATAATAGACTTGAATCGCCTGTGAAGCCATGACAAACCTATCTTCTGTGCGCATGTGTTTAGACTTATTAACCTCAACGATCTGCAAATGAGACAGCTTATTAATTCCGCCGCGTCTCGTTATCTCGAACCACGTGTAGTTAAACAGAACAATGTGTTTTAGGGCCGGACTTGCGTATTGAATCTCAATGATCTCATTTATTACTCCGAAATAATCGTCTTCATTGGTTCCGAACACTTGACCCTTTATGCAGACCTCACTATTGTTCGTTGCTCTGTAACTGAATGCGCCTTCGTTTGAAATCGGTACCCATTACCAACGTAGCCAGTATATGATCTTGCAACCCGTGCAAGTCCTTTTGCCAAAGGAATAATGCGAGGATCAGCTATTGACAATGTAGGTGAGTCAACCTGTAGTCACATATATTGTGTGTGAAAAGGTAGAAGTGCAATAAATTGAAAAATTTGCCAAAAACTCATGTATGTAGAGAACCAAGAACGAAACTCTTTGTCAATTATTGATCCCTTATCAGTGGATGCAAGACCAGGTCGTACCATTCGAACATATATGTTTAGAAACAATCTATATATGATAATTAATAAGTTAAACAACAGTTTCAAACATTGAAATTGTTTTAAAACTATATGAACATCCTAAAAAATATACTCTATGTATGGCTCCACTTCCGTGCAGTTGCATAACACGTACTTTTGGATAACGTGATACTCAACATCAGTCAACGGCCTCCGCACACTTTTACCAACAGTCATGCCAGCCTCTGTAAATATGGACAAGTCATTTACATCAACACCTTCTAGTAAATTTTCAACAACATTTCGCTTCACTGATCGATACTGCTCTGCAATTTTCTGATCAGAATAATAAGAGCAAAATGTGGTAGTCTCTTGCGTAAGGTATACACTACTTATAGATCCTTCTACTCGTGATCTATTTCCTATCATCTTCTTCAACCGACGTAAGTACCTGTCCTTACGGTGTAAATCATACGTTAAATATTCAATGTGTTGATTGCGTACGTATAAAATTACGAGTGTTTTACCTTTCGAATAGGTACATCCAACGGTACTGCACCGGACCTCTTAAGAAGGCCTCGTATGGAAGATGCACTGGAAGATGCTCAATTGAGTCAAAAAAGGCAGGTGGAAATATTCGCTCCAACTTACAAATGATAACAGCAATCTCCGAACTCATTGATGCAACAAGATCCGAGAAACGTGAGATTGGGCTTATGCACAGATGGCTTTAACCCGTTCGGGGCATCTGGGGTGCAATATTCAGTTTGGCCGATGATGGTAATCCCGTATAACTTGCCACCCTCGACGTGTATGAGAGACCCGGTGATTTTTCTCACAGTGATCGTACCTGGCCCGAAAAGTCCAAAACAGAAACTGGATATGTATTTGCAACCACTTATCGCAGACTTGAAGCGGTTGTGGACAGATGGTGTCATGACGTACGACATCTCGAAGAAACAAATTTCTTGATGCGCGTTGCGTTAATCTGGACGATCAGTGACTTCCCTGCGTATTCAATGTTGTCAAATATGTTGTGTTCACGTTCATTATTTCTTGAGTATGAGTTTTGTTATTGTTATGCTTAGCATTCATTAGTTAATAATTGTAAATATCGATCACCATCCTCTATTAAAGGATGGAGTATGGCCAGTAAATACGCATGTCCACATTGCATGCTAGACACAGATGCGTTTTACCTCAGAAACGGTTGAAAAACCTATTGGTTTGATTGCCACCATCGATTTCTACCGTTGAATCACGCGTTCCGTTCAAACGGTACTGACTGGAAGAATGGTCGAAGAGTAAGAAAGGAAAACCCCCCGATAATGTACAGTGGAAGGCAGATTCTGCACGGTATAGATGCTATAGGGATGCGGAAGATTACAGTGGAATGTGCAGAGCTTGCAAACAATGCGGCTGGAAAAAACACGGGTTGGAAGAAACGGGGTATTTTTTGGGATCTACCGTATTAGGAAGATCTATTTGTCAGACACAACCTGGATGTAATGCATATCGAGAAAAACTTCTTCGACAACATTTTCAATACGGTTTTGAACATTCCTGGCAAAACAAAGGACAATCTGAAGGCACGTTACGATGTACGGAAGATATGTAACCGTTCTGAGTAAGAGCCTGACGACAATGATAACTACGCAAAAGCAAAGTACATGTTGATGACGGATGAAAAGAAAACACTATTTGAGTGGATCAAATCCATCAAATTCCCTGACGGATACGTTTCGAATATTAGTCGGTGTATAGACAGTCAAAAACATGTCATGTTCGGGATGAAAAGCCACGAATGTCATGTATTCATGCAACGATTGATTCCCGTCGCGTTCAGACCATTCCTAGAGAACAGACATTAGGAGCCGCTTGCCCAGTTGAGTGTTTTTTTCAGAGACTTGACTTGTACAGAGCTGACTGAAGCTAGTGTCACTTCAATGAGTTCGGAGATTGCTGTCATTATCTGTAAGTTGGAGCGAATGTTCCCACCTGGCTTTTTTGACTCAATGGAGCATCTTCCATATTAGGCATTCTTAGGGGGTCCGGTCCATTATCGCTGGATGTACCCATTTGAAAGGTTAGCAAACTTAATTTGTATATAGTTCAAGTTTTTTAATGTTAAACTTATCAGAGGTTTACTTAATTGTTTGTACCCACAGGTACTTACGTCGGTTGAAAGAGACGGTCGGAAATAAAGCAAGAGTCGAGGGATCTATCTGTAGTGCGTACCTGATGCAAGAGACTACCACATTTTGTTCATACTACTTTGATCAACACATTGCTGAGCAGTTTCGTCCAGCGACACGAAACGTTGTCGAAAATTTACTTGTAGGTGTTGACGTAAATGACCTGCCCATATTTACTGAACCTGGCATGACAGTTGGAAGATCAGTGCGTAGGCCGTTGACCGATTCTGAGTATCACGTAATGCAGAGCTACGTGTTATGCAACTGCCCAGAAGTCGAGCCTTACATCAAGTGAGTTCTCGTAACGTTACATTATTCCTTTGACTTAACAATCACAACTGTTTAAAATATTTTCTTACTATTTTCGTAACATACAGACTATTTCTGAACGTATACGTTCGAATGACACGAGTCGGTCTTACAGCCACTGAGGAGGGGTCAATAATCTAGAAGGAGTTTCATTCCTGGTTCAGTGCATACGTGAGTTATTTGAAATTGTCAAAAATATCATGTCAAGTTATTTGCTGAAAAATACTATATCCTTCTAATTATACTCTATGTGTGCTGAATGACAGGTGGACTCCCCTACGTTACCGGTAGATGATCCTCGCATTATTTCTTTGGCAAAGGGACCTGCACGGATTGCAAGGTCATATACTGGATACGTCGGTAACGGATTCATATTTCAAACGAAGGAGCATTCTATTAACAGGGCAATAAACAACAGTGGTGTTTGCATAAAAGGTCAAGTGTTCGACACCGAAGACGATTACTTTGGAGTAATCGATGAGATTCTTGAGATTCAATATGCAAGTCTGACCCTAAAACGCATTGTTCTGTTCAACTGCACTTGGTTCGAGACAACCAGATGAGGCGGAGTCCGTAAGATTGATCATTTACAAATCGTTGAGGTAAACAAATACAAGCATATGCGCACCGCTGATAGGTTTGTCCTGGCTTCACAAGCGATTCAAGTTTATTACCTGAACTATCCGAGTAATAGACGAGATCTGACAGATTGGTTAGTTGTTTGTAAAGTTAAACCACGCCAGGTAGAAGAAAACATGTTCGAGAAAGATGACCATGCAGACGAAGCCGGTGCTTTTCAAGAAGATCAGATAATATGTCGTGCAATAGATGATGGCCAGAATGCAGGTACCGCACGTCCTTTGAACGATGGAACGATAACATTGCATGATGACCATACAAATGCTTCTACTTCTCGCGAATGTGATATTGATGCTGAATTTATTCGAGATGATGAAAAAGAAGAAGAAAAAGAAGAGGAAGAAGAAACAATGATTGAAGAAACTGAGGATGAAGAATAATACACTTTGTAAATTTATATGATTCACTGTATGTTTTATAATATCATCATTGTTGTGTTTCATTAAACAATATATATAAATATGTTTCAATCTCCATTAATTTATATATATTAAAAAAAATATAGAGGTATAATTACGACCATATGGTCGCAAATTTAAAATAAAATGCGACCATATGGTCGTAACTTTGAAAATGTAGACTTAAGTTTTTAAAAATTTGTATTAATTTACGATCATTTTGTCGTAATTTTTTGACTATCTGGTCGCGTTATTCAGCAGTAAATTTAATTTTTCATGAAATTTTTGGCGGTGAATTTGACAATTACGACCATTTGGTCGCAATTATTGATGGGAAGTGTGATGTGACAGCTGGTTGTCATAAGGACACACTTACGATCAGTTGGTCGTATTTTTAAGAAAATACGACCATCTGGTCGTATTTTTGAAGCAAAATGCGACCATCTGGTCGTAATCAAGCGACTCTTCATTTTTCGTCATAATTACAAAATTGCGACCAGATGGTCACAATTTTTTATTTAAACTTTCCACCCGAATTCTTTCCCTCCCCCACCCGATTTCTTTTCTCTTTTTTCTTTCCTTTTCTCTCTTTCCCCAGTTCCCGTACCCCGTTGCTTTGTGCCCGTTCCCCTCCCCCGTTCGTTCTTACCTTTCTCGTTCCCCATGTAGAACCGAATGGCAACACTAGAGGGGGGTGAATAGGGTTGCTTAAAAAATTTATAAATTTAAAAATCAAATTTTATAACAAGAACGTTTTTCAAATTGATCAACTAAATTGAAAAATAAAGAAAACAAGATGTAAATTAATGAATTGTTAAACCGATACTATTTTCAAAGGAACGATGCAAGCAATTAATCAACACACAATAATTAACACAAATCAATAAAATAAAACGTGCGGAAATTAAAAAGTTTAGGGAAAGAAGACACCGAAGATTTTTATAGTGGTTCGGCAAGCCTACGTCCACTCCCCAAGGCTCCTCCTTGAGATTTTCACTATCACCGATTCTCTTGCGGGTGAGAACCAAACCGGTACAATCTCCCTCTTTAATTTCAACAGGAAAAAGAGAGAACCCCGATCCTTTTCACTGGTTCAGGATCTAACCAATTTCTTTTTCACACCCCAAGGTGTTCCCACACCTTAATACAAATCCCAATGAATTTGAATTAAAAAGTAACCTCACAAATCCTCTCAAATAGTAGATAAACAAGTTTTGTACCGTTCGAAAAATTACAAATTCCTCACACAATAAATCTCTCAATAAAATAATAAGCAAAATTAGGATTGAAAGAGAAAATTGAATAATGGAGCACTTGGGAATTTTTGACAGCAGCTTAGAACAGATTAGAGAGTATTGGTTGCTGTATTTGATCTGAAAATAGGGTTTTAGAGTAGCAAAAATTGTGTTTTAGCTTCAGGGATGATCTGGACCGTTGATGGAATTAAAACGATCCAAAGGCTAAAAACAGAAGATGAAAAACGGTCAAAAAATAATCAAAAACGGAGAAATGGCTTTAGCTCCGTTCAAACCGCAAAGCCCAGTCACGAGAGGGAGCGTGCGCGTCAATTGCACGTCCCAGCCAATCCTGAAGCGTCTTTGTGGCGCGTGTAGCACACGCGGTCGTCAGGCGCGTCGTCACTTGCTACTGCGTGTCAGCTGCTTGCCCTTTTTTTTCTTTTTTTTTTAATTTCAAGCAGCTTGCCACGTGTCGCTTCCTCATTCGTCCGGATTTAATTTTTAAAATTCAAATCCTTCGCCACATGTCGTCTTCCTATTCGTCCAATTTGCGTGCGTCAGCATCAGTTTTGCTTGATCCAGTCAACGCCTCGTCATCTCTTCTGTCCACGTGTCATCATGTGATTTGTTTTCCATTGCCACTTCATCGTCCACGTGTACTGCCACGTCATCCAAAATATGACCGTTTGAAGTGCCACGTTATCAATATTTTACCATTGACTTTTCCACGTAATCCATTTTGCCACTTGTCAATTTCTTATTCGTTCTTTTTGTCCACGTCACTTGATGATGTCATCCGGGATGTGTATTTGATTCCAAACTTCTTTTGTCCATAACTTCTTTGTTTGGACTCCGATTTAGCCGATTCAAAATGCGTTGGAATCCTTGTTTCGAGCTTTACAACATAGACACTTAAAAGCTTCGAAACCATTAGTATAAATTTGGTTTGTTATCATCAAAACATTAGGTATGATTGAAGCCCATAAAGCTAACACCCCGTTCTTTCACCCCATTCCCGTTTCAAAAACCTCCAAAACCCGGTAGCGTATTCGAGGTTAGTTTTCGTTTTCGTTTTCATTTTAATTAAGTTATTATAAATGGTTTTAGTTTCGTTAAATTTAGTTACATTTAATTGCATAGTTTAGTTTAGCTTTAAATTAGTGTAATTAATTACTTCATTAATTATGTTTAGTTAGTTACTTTAATTTGTTTAGTTAAACTTAGTTAAGTAATTAGTTAATTAATTTAATTTAGTTAAATTACTTTTAGTTTAATTACTTAATTAAATTTAGTTTAATAAATTATAAATTTAATTTAGTCACATAATTAGTTTAGATTACTTTTTTTAAATTAATTTAATTTAATTAGGTTGATTAATTAGTGTAGTTTACTTACTTACTTTAATTAATTTAATTTACTTTAGTTTCATTAATTAATTAATTTAATTTAGTAAATTAAATATATTAGATTACTTTAATTACTTACTTAACTATTTTTCTTTAATTTAATTAATTAATTTAGTTAAATAATTAGTGTAGTTTACTTACTTTAATTAATTAATTAATTTAATTTAATTTACTTTAGTTTAGTTTATTTAATTAATTAGTTTAATTTAAATTAGTTTAATATACTTAATTAATAAATTTACATTAAATAATAAATTATTAATTAATTAAATTTAATTAGTTTGATTAGGAAAATGGCACGCCAACGTCGTCCTCCAATGTCCGGCAATGATGCGTAGGACCGCAATGATCCGTCGCTAGAGGATGACGCACCGGAGTTGCACAGTTCTCCACAGGAGGAGGACTGGACGCATGCTGACCTGGACGAGATCTTACGGTTTGACGACAATCCCAACCCAACATATCCCTCCACAGCACCCGAGTCGCAGATTGCGACACTGCGTTTGGGGGAGGACTCACCGGCTCCAGCCATGACTGTAGCGGGAGCATCCACTTCTGGCACCGCGCCCGATCCAGCTGGAGCATCTACTTCTGCCACTGGCCGTCCTCGGGCCTCCGCCAACCCGACCCTTCGGATAGAAGGGGATACATAAGTAGACAAGAATTTTTTTTAATTAAATATTCATGTTATTTATAACCAAATATCACTAATATTTTTAACTTTTTTTTTGCAAAATACAGCCGCATCAAACCGCTTCAAAGCGGTTTCGCCAGGTCCTCTAGAGCATGCCTCTACCCAGTGAGCTTCGCTGGACGAAGATTCCGACGACGGAGAAGCGTCGGATATACAACAATTGGAAGGTAAATAACTTCACTTATTTTTATAATTAATTAATTTATAAATTTTTAGCAATCAATTTATTACTTTAACGTTTTCTTATTTCAAATTTTTTTCAGGGCAAGTTTTCTATGATCGATCCCGATGTCACGGACGGACGTGCAGGATCGATTCAAGGACCTCATCTACCGGGCGCGGCAGAAGCAAGCTGAAAACTGGCTTGTGTGGATGAGCGAGGACGAGCATGCTCGGCTCCTCTCGAGATTGCAGTCTCAAGAGGGCAAAAAAGTGTCGACAAAGAATAAGGCCAACCGGGCCAAGAACCCAAGGAAACACACCGGTGGCGCGAAGCCTCACGACGAGCACCATCGTATATTGGTAAGTAATTGTCATTTTTCTTTCACTTCATTTTTTTTTGTTTCATTTATTTATTAATTTAATTTATGTCTCTTTTTATAATATGTTTAGGAAGAAAAGTATGGTCGTCCTGTTTCACTTGATGAGCTGCACCTGGTCCTTCACACGAAGAAGGATGGGACGATCGTCGACGACAATGCGCAACAAACTCAGGTATTCAATATGTTTTTTCAATTATTACTTAGAATTTGTTCATCATTTTCTAACTTTTACATATTTTTTGAATTTTAAATATTTAGGACCGTTTCAAGGAATCTTTGAGTCAGAGGTTGCCCACACCCGACTCGCAACTGACTTAGGAAGACCGTCGATAGTCGTTCTTGGAGGCTGCTGGAGGCGTTCGTCCAGATGGATCAGTTCCTGGGCTCAGCTCGTACGGGCGACGCCTTTACGCGGATGTGCCTTGGCCTCAGTGGAGCGGAGCGAGCACTAGCTCCAGCCCTTCTCCAATTGAGTAGCAGCTGCGCGAGGAGGTTCAGCAGCTTCACACAGACATGGGCGCTATGGGACGACTTCGTTTCTCGAGTCGCTGCGATTGAGGCGGATATGCAGGCACGGGTCGAGGCCCAGGTCGCAGCATCTTTGGCCGCGTACTTCAGATCCCGAGACGGCGGCCCTTCATCATCGACGCCGCCTCTGCCACCCCCCGCCCCTCCGCAGTAGATCTAGGATGATTTCTTTGAAGGGATGATTTACTAAACTAGCGGAATTTTATTTAGTAAACTTATTAACATTTAATAACGGATCTATTAATATCATGCAATTTGTGAAAAAACATGTAGATTCATGCTTTAATTTTCGAAAATTAAAACCGTTACTTACATTGAGTAATTAATGGAGAATCGGTTGGAGGTTTCTTTACAGCATCAAATCCTCAGCAACACCGGATCTTCTATGCTATATCCCGATCGATCAAACGAAACCCGATTGTGGGATCGAACTTTAGAAGAAATTGGGAAGAAGAAAAAATATTTTCTTCCCAATGGACTAGGGAAAATCGGCTAAGGGGGAAGGGAGAAGGAAGAGAGAATTCCGAATTTCTAAGGAATTTTAATTGTGTGATTTATGAATGACCCAACCCTCCTATTTATAGGAAAATAGGAATCCTAATCCCATTAGGATTAATCTATAGAGATAAATACAAAAAGAAAAAAAATTATCTCTTTCCTTTATCTTGCAATTTCGAAAATGCCATAGATAAATAGGAGATTATTTTCTTTTCTTTATTTTATTTATCTTGGGTAAATAAATCTATATAATTATAATAGGATATAATTCAAATAATTATCTCCTACAAATTATCTATGAAGGCCAAAATTAATAATAAATAATTAATAAATCAAATTTATTTAATTAATTATTTTGGGCCAATTTCAATTGGGTTCATTAATCCAATTGGGCTTGAAACTCTCTCTTAAATTAATAAGTCCAACTTAATTAATTTATTTATTAATTACCATTTAAATAAAATATTTTATTTAAACAATTAATAATATTAATATTTTCTCCTGACTAAATATTATCAAATTATATTTAATTATTAATTTCCATTTAAATAATTTTCATTATTTAAATAATTAATAATAAATATTTTAATTATTAATTTCCATTAAATAAACTCATTATTTAATTAATAATTTTACTGATAACATTTTATTATTAATTAATTAATTATTAATTATTAATTCCGTTCAAATAAAATTTATTATTTAAACAATTAATAATTGTCAATTAATTTCAAATTATTAATTACCATTTAAATATACTCAATATTTAAATAATTAATAATATCTAATTAATAATATTTCATTATTAATTTCATGTTTAAATAAACTCATTATTTAAACAATTAATAATGTTTATATTAATTACCGTTTAAATATACTCAATATTTAAACAATTAATATTGCCTATTTTAAGTAATTCACTTTACTTAAAATTTCCATTTCTTCTACTTGATTTCGCGACTACGATATTTGGGCTAGCATAGGGACCCGATGGACCTATAGATCATGGGCTTAATAATTAGTCAATTAATTGATTAACTCATAATCGGTTAATTACTTATTATCTAACTATGAATAATTCCACTATAGATTCATAGCTGAACTCCCCTCACTATAGATGAGTTATGTCCATTTAGTTTATCTTTATTCATATCTCGTGATATAATCCTTCACGTGGAACCCTCATAATTACAAGGAGGATAAATTTACCGTTTTGCCCCTGTAATTACCGCTTTATCCTTGTGTTCCCGCTGATTCTCCAATGAACATTATCTTTAGTCGAACTAGAGATAATATACTTCGTGATCAATAGAAGTCGTGGCGCCACTTGTTCATGTCTCGAATCGAGACATCAAGGAGTTTCCTAAAGTTCCTAAAATATTTAGGTATCGCACCGATACCGGTTAATTTATAGGAAAGTTATGAATTCCATCTTGTGAAAATGAGTTCCCACTACTTATCTAGTCATGTTCCCAAAACGTGTATTGAGCGTTCTTACGGATCGCTTCTCAACCATGTGAATCAAAGAACATAACTCCATAAATAGGAGTCCGCATTTCACTCAGGATTGAGATCTATCACGGTTGATAAACTTAGTTTGATATTCGATCATTTCTCGTAAACGGTACTAATGAGAAATTTGATCGAACATCGTGGTCCTGTCTTATACAATCAACATTGCATATGATACTTCCATTTCATGTCTCCCACATGAATGATCAGGATTAGATCATTTGTCTATAAACAAAATGCGAAGCTATCAACGATGGTTACCAGGATAAGGTTCCCAAACGTTATCCATTTACTGTAGACATTTTAAGTTACTCATCTCGACTTTAATCCTCTCGTATGACTCACATACTAAGTCGTGATTTCATAAGAGTAACTTAGGGTTTTACTATTTGAATGTTTGATATTTATATATTTCCATATATTCCTAATATCTTCAATTGAATTAATCTAGATAATATAAAGAACTTATGTTTATTTATTTAATTTATTCTTAATAAATTATTATTATTAAATAATTACAAGTTCTAGGACACCATTCCTAACATTCTTTTGTATAGAACATTTTTTGAATATTTGATTTATATATTTTATTTAAATTCCAATTTTTTATTATTAAATTTTAATATTAATTAACTAAATAAATATTAATTAAATAAATGAATACTAATTTTAATAGTAATTAAATAAATAAATAATAATTTTAATATTAATTAAATAAATAAATAAATAAAAATTTATTAAATACGACCAGATGGTCGCATTTACCCTAGAAGATAAACGACCAGATGGTCGTATTTTATCCCTAAAAAAATGACCATCTGGTCGTATTTTGTCTGAGTCCAAAAGTGACAATTTGGTCGCTTATAAAAACGACCATGTGGTCATTGTTGCATGTGACCAATTGGTCACTTATCTTCAACTTAAATTACGACCAGATGGTCACTTTTTTAAGCGACCATCTGGTCGTTTTTTCAAAATGTTGACTTTTTTGCGACCAAGAATGTTTAGTCATATTTTTGTGACTATCCGGTCGCCCAAAATTTCAGAACGACCAGCTTTTTTGCCACCAGCATGTTGGTCGCTTTTTTGGTCGCATTCTACAGTAAAAACGACCTTTTGGTCGCAAATTGACTTTTTTTTTGTAGTGAATCATCTTCATATTTACGGTGAGATCAAGGGCAGATATAACGTAACCTTTGAATTCATTGAATACCTCCGTCAATGGAAAGGATATAGTTTGATCTACATATGAAACATACTTCCTCTCCGTATTCCACGTACCATTTCTCTTCGTCATAACATTTAACAACTCCATTGTCAACTACACTACTAATTGTCTCAACTCATAATGGAAAAACCCTCTCCTTCAGTCTGTTACGTTTAAATTTAAATATGTGTGGGAGGCTTCCATTGGAAGGTAATCCACACAAAAATGAGTGAGAACTTTTAAAAATTAAAAAAAAACAACGGGGGACGCTGAAGCTTCTAACGGAAGAACCATAACCCTGATCTATTGTAATCATTAGCTACCCTTCATTGAAACTCGTGCGCATCTGGTAAAAGAAAAGCAAACACCCATGTGCGGTTCTCAGAAGGAGTATAGTGGGGATATTATAAAAATCATACCTGAATGGGTGGCTAAAATGATAAAAAAAAAATGGATACTAGGGAAAAGTGAACCTCAGATCTGGCCAATTCGAAATTTTTACTCTATACTTTTTAGAATTTATATATATGCATTTACGAAAATTATAATAAAAGGGAAAAGGAATAGACGATCAATGGGTATAATGGGAATAATTATTAGAATTAAGGGTAAAAATGGAACATGAAAATTTTCCCTTTATTAAGATTTTTAATATATTAAGATTTATATAATTTAGACACTATCATAATTTCAAAACTTTCAAAAAATAAAATCTTAAAATACTTATAACATACCTAAAATAATATATGATCACGTGAGTTATTTCAAACTAATATTTATAAATATTACATGAAATCCATTACCTAAGTGAAATTTCATTTTAGTAAATATATATTTCTCCCACCCTCTAGAGAATCACGAACCTCAAACCGATCACATTCCACGAACAAGATAAGTTCTTACGACCAAAAGAGTTACGAGAATAGAGACATTATCCCCTTTCAATATAAACATTGTGGTGAATTGAATACCATTGAATTGAGGTTGCAAAATAAAAGCCACAAGTAGTATGATTAAGAATTACAATACTACGTACGTGTCAGAATATAAGTGGCTGTTTAATAAAGCTAAAATGAATCCGGAGCACACAGAATTGAAACTCGACGTCACCTACTCCCTGCTTTCACCAAACTTCATTTCCTCCACACAACTTTGCCAACAAACTCACTCGCCGTGATTTCCAACCTCATCTCTCACCAACTCCACCCAACATATCATCATCACCACCCCCACTCTCATCAAATAGCGCGTTCACTACACTCACCAAATACAATCTTTTTTTTTAGATATTTCCCACCGTAACAAATTTTACTGAAATATTTTTATAAATACATTATTACTTAAAATTATTTAAAAATATATTAGTTTTTAGGGTTAATTTCATATTAGACCATAATAAATAGGTATAATAGCATTAATACTTATATGTTTTATAAATTAGCAAAGTTACCCACTTTAACTCCACGCGCCGTTTAAGGTAACAATGAAAAAACGTTTTCTGCCCTCTATTTATTATGATATACAACATTTAAGGAAATAACGTGATGGTAATTGTTCAAAACCGAAAACATGGGATCACCGCCATTTATGGTGTTTTTTGGTCAAAATTGATATTAAAAAAACACAACCGGTACTAGTGAATAAATGTGAATTAATGTGGATATTCTTGATAATATTTCTAGTTTTTATTATATTTATCAATTATTAACATTAATTATATTGTAAATCAATTATTAATTTATTATAAAAATATATAATTTAATATTGATTATTAATTAACTAGCTCAAAATTGATTATATGTATAAATGTTTTTAAAAATTAATACCCATTTAAATACTACCTAAAAATTTACCACAATCATCCCTATTCAATAAGTCATAAAGAACCTTGAAATTCTCCCTCTCACCAACTCCCTTACCCTTCACTCATTCATATATCAACCTCCTTCTCCTTCCCATTCCTTCCAACAAAAAACAAAAAAAATTAACTTCCAATATGGCTCTCTCTCTCATTGCCCTCTCTCTCATTTTGCTTATCCTCATTTACAACCTCTATCAACGCCTCAGATTCAAACTCCCTCCAGGCCCACGGCCATTGCCGGTAGTCGGTAATCTCTACGATATAAAACCGGTGAGATTCCGATGCTATGCCGAGTGGGCTCAGCAATACGGACCAATAATATCGGTTTGGTTCGGTTCGACGTTAAACGTCATCGTATCAAACAAGGAGTTGGCTAAAGAAGTGTTGAAGGAACATGATCAGCATTTAGCGGATCGGCATCGGAGTAGATCAGCGGCCAAGTTTAGTAGAGATGGGAAGGATCTAATATGGGCTGATTTTGGGCCTCATTATGTGAAAGTGAGGAAAGTTTGTACGATTGAACTTTTCTCTCCGAAAAGACTTGAATCTCTTAGACCCATTAGAGAAGATGAAGTTTCTGCCATGGTTGAAGATGTTTTTAAGGACTGCACTAACCCAGGTACGCCTTTTTCTTTTCTTTACTTTTCTTTTCTTCCAAACAGGATTATTGGAATAAATGGTGAGTTTTTTGTGTTAGATGAAATTATGGGTAATGAATTTAATATTTTCTTAGGTATATTTCATCATGGGGGATTTAATTTGTATGTGTGGACCTATTGTGTTTAATTGTTTCCTAAATAGAAATTAGATAATTAAAGAAAAAATTAATGGAGTGTAATGTTTTCGGTAATATTTATAACTATGATATATTAAAAAGGAAATTATTTAACTCTTTCCTACCTTTCATAGTTATAGGTTATTAACATTTTTATCTCCGATTGTTTTTTTAATTTTTATTAAGAACAAGACTTGCATCTTTGAAAATAAAGGAGATAAGTTTTGTTCTTTTTTAAAAAAAAAAATCAATAATTGACTTTAATTATTATTTATTTACGAAATTTGATTATTGAGCTAATTTGAGTAGTTCTTATTGTCCATTTGGGATAACTTTTAGACAAGTGTTTTAAAATGTTTTTAAATTAAAAAATTATTTTTGGTAATAATTTAAAAATAATTTTAGGATCCATTTGTGACAACTTTTAAAAATATTTAAAAGTGTTTTTATAAAGGTTAAAAAAGAAATTTATTCGAAATATTTTTAAACATTTTTAAGAGTTATACTAAATTTTTATTTATCTATTTGAGATAATTTTTAGAATTATTTAAGAGAGAAAAAAAAAACTTTAAAACAATTTTTTTTATAAAAGTTATCCCACATGACAAAGGAGTCTTTCCTCCCTAATCAGCTGATGTTGTGTAGTCAAGGATTTGTTTGTCTTTTCCTTCTCTAACTTTTGTCGCCACATATTTGATGAAAAGCGTAGCTGAGCAATTTGGTTAGAAAATCTTAAGTATGAATGCGTGGCTGGTAGGGTAGATATCTTATAGATGAGAATGGTCCCCTTTTCTAATAAAATTCATAAAAATCTTTTAATGAAAGGCTTTTTCCCAGAAAAAAAAAATTAAAAAATTTAGCAAAATTTTATCATAATATTTATAAATATATCATCAATTAAAACTATTTATAAATATAGAAATTTTTACTATATTAATTAGTGATTAACATTAATTAATGTGTTTATCAGTGATAAAATTAATGTAAAAATATGTACTTCAATGTTTATCATTTATTCACTATATCAAAATATTATATTTATCGATATTTTTTAGAGCTGTTATTTTTATAAATATTTATTTAAAAAATTGCTAGATTTGTAAGTGCTCAAAATTTTAACTGATTGTTTATTGAGGATAACTTTTGAATGAAAAAAATGTACGTTTAATAACTCTTAAAAAAAGTTATCCCAAATAAGATAATTTCCGACTAATTTGAATAAAATTTTGTTTAATTAATTGTCCGTCAAGTGTAATGATGAAGCTGCAAAATTAGGTAGATTTAATTGTCTTGGTGAGTGGCAGGTATTTTAGATATGAATGGTCCTTTTTTGCTGTACCAACTGAAAACGCTAATTTATGCTAAAATATTTCTTATTTTCCCTTTTTATTTTAAACAAAATGTTTTTTTCTTATAATTTTATACGCTAATCAACAATGAAAACTAGCAATTTTGTTTTTGAGATAATGAAAAATACGGTTTATTCTAATATTAATTTGAATTCACTAGTCATATTATTTTTATCTATTATATTAAATTATATGTTTAATTTCTTTATTTTATTATTTATTTCAGTTAAATCATTATATTTTAGGACTGAGTCTTACTGTCCACATCTTGATTAAAATACTTTGATTTTGATCAAAATTAATTAAAGTAAATGAGTATAATAAAAAATTTAGAACAGTGTACCAAATCGATACTAGCAAAAAATAAATAAATACCGGTTTGAGATAATTTTTGGAAGTGGTAAAATGTTTTTAATAAACAAATGTTTTTTATAACCATTAAAAAACACTTTTTAAACACTTTGAAAATCTATCTCAAACAGATCTAAATATATAACTCAACTTTTTTCAGAGTCTATTTATTTATGTTTATCATACAGTTGAGTTGCTATATGTAATTTTCAAATCCAATAAACAATATGAATTTTGTTGTTCAGAGAACAATGGAAAGAGTTTACAATTGAGGAAGTATTTGGGAGCAGTGTCATTTAACAACATCACAAGATTAGCCTTTGGGAAGAGGTTTGTGAATTCAGATGGCATCATGGATGAGCAGGGACTCAAATTCAAGGCAATCGTAGCCAATGGCCTCAAGCTCGGTGCTTCCCTTGCCATGGCAGAGCATATCCCATGGCTTCGCTGGATGTTCCCTCTCGAAGAAGAGGCATTTGCCAAGCACGGTGCCCGTCGCGATCGTCTCACTCGTGCCATCATGGAAGAACATACACAGGCTCGCAACAAGAGTGGCGATGTCAAGAACCACTTTGTTGATGCTCTACTTACTTTGAAAGACAAATACGACCTTAGCGAAGATACCATTATTGGACTCCTTTGGGTGCGTTATCTCGAACTTTTTTTAGTCATTTCTCATGAAAATTTCACAAAATTGTATAAAATTCATGATTTTCTTCATTTCTAATTGTTGCACCCAACATTTTAGACCCACAATTTGGCTGATAAGGTTGATTTTGTGCAGGACATGATAACCGCGGGAATGGACACGACCGCCATCTCAGTTGAATGGGCGATGGCTGAGATTGTCAGGAACCCAAGAGTACAACAAAAGGTCCAAGAAGAGTTAGACAATTCAATTGGTTTAGATCGGATTATGACAGAGCTTGACTTCTCAAATCTCCCTTATCTCCAATGTGTTGTTAAGGAAGCTATGCGATTGCATCCACCAACGCCCTTGATGCTGCCTCACCGCGCCAATGCCAACGTCAAAATTGGTGGTTATGACATCCCAAAAGGCTCCAACGTCCATGTCAATGTATGGGCAGTGGCTCGTGACCCAGCGGTATGGAAAAACGCACTTGAATTCCGACCTGAAAGGTTCCTTGAGGAGGATGTTGATATGAAAGGTCATGATCTCCGACTGCTGCCGTTTGGAGCCGGTCGACGAGTGTGCCCTGGAGCTCAACTTGGGATCAATTTGGTGGCATCAATGTTGGGTCATTTGTTGCATCACTTTGAATGGACACCGGCCCCAGGATTGAAGCCAGAGGAGATAGACATGTCTGAGAGTCCAGGGTTGGTCTCATACATGAGGACTCCATTGCAGGCTGTAGCAACTCCTAGGCTACCTTCTGAATTGTACAAACGTGTGGCCGTGGATATGTGATATTTTTAATTTGTTGTTTTTTGAGTCTTGTTTTATTGTCGTTTAATCTTCCATAGATTTTGAATTTATGAAGATGGTCATGCTAGTGAGCTTGTAGAGTGCCAATCGGGAATATTGGTAGAAATGACCAATGAGCAAATAAGGATGTTTGTGTTTATCAAACTTATATATTTGTAGATCTTATGTGAATGCATAAATGAAGCCACAACATAAGTTTGAAACTGTCAAAACCAATGAGAAAGTATATAATGGGCTGCCGGTTTGCTCTCAAATTCATTAGATATATGATTCTAATGTTGGGAATTTGAAGGGTTTGTGAATCCCTAAACTCTCTAATCCCAAGAACGATAAATAGCAACACAAAAAAAAAAAACCAAGAGAAAAATGACACGAGAATTTTTATACAGGTTCTTAATTGGTGACGCCATGCCTTGTACAAATTTGCGGCTCCACTATGAATATGAAGAATATAATTGAGACGAAAAGTTGAAGTAATAAATATAACTCTCCATTTTCTCTCAATAATGATAGCCCCAAATAATCCTGAATTGGATTTATTCTAGAAAATCACCTACTACCCCCTGTTAAAAGAAAAAAAAAGAGGAAGTCACTGCCTATGTTTTCTAAATTTTTCTTCTCACTAGGTCATTAACACTTCAGCCACGACATATATATTTTATGTGTGTCAAAAACATTCCATTGCTTCAATTGATGAAATCCATGCCTGAAGCCCAAAGAAAAAACATATTACACACACACACACACACACATATATATATATATATATTTTGTTTTATATGTATTATGGCTTTCATATGTAAATGGGCTTAGTAAGAAAATAGGTATTGTTAATGATCATGGCCCAAATGGCCAAAGTCATTAGTGTTATAATTTGATTTGGATCCACCCAAACTCAACAATCTCCCACTTAGAGACAAATCAAATATCTTCAATTTCCACTGTATGAGAAACTTACCACTTCCTTGGAACACTAAGGCTTTAACCTGTAAACTCAAACCATTTTGCCAAACCATATACCTGTTAGAATCCACACTAACATAATTGGCCCCTGCAAGGCCTTCACTTTCAGTTCTCGGCCCCGAGACATTCCTAGGCAAACGGCCAGGCCGAAGCTTCTATCAAAACTATTCAGAACAATTTGAAAAAGATACTTGAAAATTAGAAAGGCAGATGAACCGAAGAGCTACCTGGAGTATTATGGGCATACAAAACAACCCCTTGTATAGCAATAGGGGAAACACCATTCACTCTCACGTGTGGGGCTGAAGCTGTAATACCAACCGAGGTAGGAATTCCCACGATACGTGGTGAACTTTTAGAAGATTGTTAAGACAATGACCAACTGATGATAGAAGCGTTAGATAACTTGGATTAGAAAAGAAGAAAGCCTCCATAAAATTAGAGGAATACCAACAGGTCTTAGCTCAACATTATTCCAAAAAGGTTAGACCACGACCCATGAAAGTTGGAGACTTCATGCTAAGGAAAGTTTTCTAGAATACCCAAAAGCCTGGAGATGGAAAGCTCGGACCTAACTGGGAAGGACCTTACCACGTAATTGAGGAAGTCAAACTAGGTACTTATTGCCTCGAAGACAAGCACAAACACGAATACCAAGGGCGTGGAGCGCCAACCAACTGAAGCGTTACTTCTACTCAATGAATACATGGGGAGTTTCAATGAGAAATGTGCCGAAATAAATGCAACCCCCACAACCCTTCAACTCTATAAATAGAAAGTAAGATCCACAAACAAACCCACAATCTAGAAATGGAATCCTCCTCATCATCATTCACTCCTCGTACGTTCTCGTTTTAAGACGAAATCACAATCTTGAAGCTTAAAGTCGAGCAACTAACATCCCAAAAAGATACTTTATAAAAGGAGAATTTGGATCTGAAGAAAAAGATGGACATTAGCGAATTCCTCCTAGAGAAGAAATCCAGAAACAAAAAGCTGGCAGTAGAAGGGCGCCAATATGGTGACCTTCAACTAGAAGAGAAGGAGGAGAGGATAGCTCTCCTTGAACAAGAAAGGTCTGAGCAAGACCTAGAAGTCACACTACCGAAGCTTGAGATTAGCAAGCAAAAACACAAAATAAAGAAGCTGAAGAAAGAAATGGATGAATCAAGCCGCGCCATGTGGTTATAATCTCCCCACCCTTTTCACTTTTCCTTTTCCTTTTTATTTATTTTATCCTTGTTATTAGGACAACGTGCTCTTTTATCAGTTCAACATTTCAATAAAGTCTATTTCACTTTTGTCCAAGCGAAGTTACTCTTCTAATTTTTAAAAAATAAGTCTAAACAGACACACGTTTAAAAAATGGAAGCCATAAAACTCATATTTTCACGAACGTTATTAAATTAACAGTTCAAATAAATAGGGAAAACAAGTAACTGAACGCTAAAAATTAGCTCGGACAAAAGTAACACAAATAAGACAACACAGTGAAGGAAAGGCAAGAACTATGGAAGAATGTAGAACATGCAAAAAAACACGACTCCCAAGGCAAATTGACCCTATGAGAAGAAAAAACGAGCATGGGGAAAATAAATTCCATCATTACTGACACAACGTCACCATCACTAAATTCTCAAAGATCTTCAATTAATAAGACCTTTCCTCCGAAGATTTAATCCCCGATCAAAACAATGTAATGGGAGATGCATTAAATGCCATATTGCCCCAATGAAGTAAACCTGACTAAGGAAATCGAAAGGTTGGTAGCACGACGTACTCATTACAACCTTAGAAACAAAAGTGACACGTCACATCTAGAGAAGTCCGAAAGACACCACCTCTATTACAACGTCTAGAAGATCAAGATAACTCCATCATTATCTTGATAACCCAAATGCTTACCGATTTCAAAAGGGAACCAACGCTGGCTTATAAATAGAACCAATGAGAAGATGGAAAATTTATCAACTTCCCAATCTCTCTCCAAGAACATTCGTTAGTCACCCTCCAAGAACTCTCAATTATCCCTCCTTCAAAGATCATGGCATCACCAAGTTCTACCAAAAGTGATGGCAACAACAAAGCCTCGTACCATCGATGGCAAATGAAGAGGGAAAAGCAGGAGTAAAGAATATTGAAAGTGACGCTAAGAAGAAAGAACTAAGAACTTCTCCGTGATAGGGAGATGAACCAACAACTGCGCCAGTTTTACAGGCATATACAAGAGAGATTTGATGAGGTGAATGATAGACTGGAAAGGGCTATCCCATGCGCTACCCACATCCTTTACGGAACCTAGCGAATCGGGGATGTCATTGCCCTTGAAGCCCAAGAACCTAGACGGTCACCACGTCGCACAGACGATGTCTTGGACGAGCTCCAAAATTGAGTCTCCGAGATGAACACGAAGATCGCTTAACTAATTGACCAACTGGAACCCTCAGATGAAGAGGATGATGAAGGCGACAGAAGCGATGGTGACTGCCAGGATCGTCCCATGATGTGAATGGCCACCTAGTTCACTGGAGGAATATTGAACCTTCCAAAGCTCTCTCTTGCATCCAAGAAAACGGCCAGACTCTAGGATAGTTTCTTCTTTTCTTTTCATTCTTTTTTTTTTAAAAAGGTAAAAATGTATACTGATACAAAATTGTGAATAGTAACATTTTTGTTAAATTATGGTCAAAACTCCGGATATTATAATGTAGAGTTAGATGAACAACCCTTTCAAAGAAAAGGAAAAAAAAGACCTAGTTCAGACTAGGAGAAAAGAATAACCTAACCTTAATTTAGATGAACAACCCTTCTAAAGAAAAGGAAGAAAAGTCCTAGCTCGGACTGGGCGAAAAGAATATTCTAACCTTAAGTTAGATGAACAACCCTTTTGAAGAAAAAGAAGAAAAGACCTAGCTCGGACTACGTAAAACCTTCGAAGAATAAAAGTAACCCTTCCAAAAGAAGAAAGAAATACCTAGCTCAGACTAGGAAAAATTTTCGAAGAAAAATATACTAACGATAATGATAACCTTTCCAAAAGAGAAGGAACTAGCGTGCCTGGGAAAAACCTTTGAAGAACAAAACAACCCTTTCGAGTGAGAAGGATGGAAAGACCTAGTTGGAATAGTCAGAACCTTTGAAGAATAAAAACAACCCTTCCAATGAGAAGGAAGAAAAGACCTATCACAGACTAAGCAAAACCTGGCAAAGCTAAAAACAACCCTTCCAAAAGAGAAGGAAGATAAGACCTAATGTGCCTAAGCAAAATCTTCAAGAACAAAATAACCCTTCCAAGAGAGAATGAACGAAGACCTATCTCGGACTAGGCAAATTTTGAGAAAAATATAATGACCCTTCCAAAGAGAAGAAAGAGAAAACTTAGCTCCTGGACTAGCCAAGGCCAACTTTGCCAAATGAAATAAGAATGTGCATGAGCACACCTGAAACTTGATAATTATTGTTGTCCATGAGAACGCAATGTTTGAAAGTCACCTAAAAGTAAGTTGAGTATTTAGAATAGTAGAAAATAAGAAGAAAATTAATTTGGGGAACCCACAATCTAGAAACTCACCGTCACACCTAGCCAACATCTACAAGGCCTTTCGCCATTTCATAGGTAGTTCCTGTATCCCCATCTTCTTTGAAAGTGTAACCGTCAACGGTTCCCTCATCTTTGGTAGCTACCGAATCTTCCTAGTCAAGAAGCACGTGAAGGGGCGTGAATTCTTCAACAAGATTGTCCCTCTTGATAGGGCTTAATCGAGATCTCTCCTCCTCAAAAAATGATAGTTTCAACTCATCACAACCCATTTTCACCGCATAAAGGCCAACACTCTCCACTTTTTGAAAGAGCTCCTCATCGGCCTTAGCAATAAAGATTGAGCACCCTCCAACTCGGAATGAAGCCCCTTGATCAATTCATTTTTTTGAGTCAACTTGCCTCTTAGCTTCTTCACCTCAGCCTCAAGTTCTTCGCTCTTACCCTCTGCGGTTTTCAACCTCCCAAGCATTTTTTAGAAACGTCACCTCCACCGAAGCTAGCTTCTCAAACATGACGACAGACGGCTGTTTTCCTGCCTCGTCGTCGCACAATGCTAGCTTCATCAGATGAACCATCTGAGCCTGCTCTTGAAACCCCTGTAAAATAACGAGAAGTGAAACTCATGATAAGTTGAGATTAGGAAGGTGAAACTTGAGGCATAGACATTAACACAATGTTTCGTGAAGCTAAATGGTCCACAAATTCTTCTGGGTGAGGTAAACCGAACATCGGGGGAAGAGATACATATCTGAAGTCCTGCTCAATGCCCACTATAGCAAGATAGTTCTGCATAAAATTGTCTTTCAGGGCAGACCCCGAGCGATGATCAGCAAAGAAACCAGATCTACCTTCATCAGCTTCATGTCAGGAAGAGAAAAATGAACAAAAGGAGGTTGAGTCCAGCTCGAAGGAAGGTCTCGTGAAGCCGCAGCAGGATGATGAGAACCCCTACCGAATGAGGAAGTGGTTCTAAAAGAGACAGACGTCAGACTCTTCACCTTAGAATGAGACATCTTCTTCTCTTTGATTGGAGGTTGTGATTGATCAATCGTAACCTTCCTTATCAAGTGTGACGAAGAACGAACGTCGAGCTCCTTGTTGACAGCTAAAGCAAATGCGAAAAATTTTGAGTTCTCAGACATGTTTGGTCTTAGAAAATTCAACTTCAAACTTCCTCGCCTTCTTAACTTTAAAAATGAAAGATGCCTTAGGAAACAAAAGGATCACTATTAAGAAAAAATAAGACTAGGATACCTTTAATTCCTGGGAACGGGTTAGAGCGAAAAAGGGACCTAGGGTTCATCCAGGATAAGTTCTTCTTCACAGGACAAAAGGCTTCCTAGAGAAATTAACCGATCTCCTCTAGTTCTTTGCAAGCATTGATGTCTGAAAGACGTGATATCATATTTGCTTAAAGTTTGATCTGCAAAGAAAGAAGAAAAGGTCAAGAACAATAATTCGAGTAAACAAAAAATCAAGGTGGAACATAACCGTTCTCACTCGACTCTTTCCAAACTAGAGGAATGGGGGCCCCATTAGAAGTCAACCTTCCTCTGATGAAGAATCACATATTCTGCCACCTCTTGTCACTGGAAGGAAGACCAATGACGATCTTCCTCCCAACGGAGCCATGAAAATGAAAATGGGAGGTATCTTGTTGGTTAGATCTGGAAGACCAAAAATACGAAAGCATCCCCAACGTCAGATCCATATTTGTCCTACTTGTGATAGCCAAAAGAGTAATCAAACCCCTCCAAGTATTTGGCATAACCTGTCCCAGGGGGACATCCAAATCCTTCAAAAGAGAATCCATCTTCGTCCCAATAGAGAATCTGACTCCATAATCAAAAAAGATTTCGTTAAAAGAAGTCCAACCGCCCCCCAACATCATGGTGGGCACGCTTTTTAGGATTCAAAACCCTCATCTCTACATCTAGAAGAATGTGATACGAAAGACGATAAAACTCCTAATCAGATTGTTTTAATACTGACGCCTTTAAAGATGGATGATCAATTGTCCTCGGCCTACCAAATGAAGTTGTCGTAACATCATCAACCAGATTACGAGGGGAATTACAAATTCCCGCCTCATCGCTGAGAGTCTCCTTAGAATCCTGACCAGATTCCCCAGATCCACTCGCAGAGGATGAACGATTAAGATAAAGATTGCTTATGTTTTCTTCTGACAGTTCAGGGGTATCCATAGCGTTGCTTGTTGCATCGCTTCGACAAAGAATGAGTTTCTGGCAGCATTCTCTACATCAGATTCATTGGCGTTTATAGCTATCCCACTAGAATAAACATATATTCTTACAACCATTTTGCCATTCTTCAACCATCTCCACAGAAGTAGGTTCGATGGGAAAGTTGATTTCCTATCACTAGGCCACTAACTATAAAATTAGGAGGAATTTACTAATGAATGCTAGCAATTTAAAAGGGAAATACCAACCTGAGATGAAAGACTACTAGTGAAATCCTTCTCTTTTACACGAAAGCTTCTGAATCTTTAAGCAGAAATGACGAGTTTGAAAATACAAGAAAGTGTGGAAGCAAAAATGTCTTCTTCTTTTTCGGGTTAAACATTCGATTTTGAAATAGTTTACGCGTGTCAATTATTCGTGATTCCAGGTTGCCCCTGGTTCCGTTAGACCTCTACTTGTTTTCACGTCCAAGTGACTTGGACACAAAAACAGGGGAAATCAGTAGACGTAAAATTCACCATGGACCAGGCCCAATATCAAAAGCCCAAATCTTGATAGGCCCGACCAAAAAGAGATAATACGAGGCACGTAGTTCGAGCCACTTCCCCATATTAATCTAAAGAGTTTGGGTTCTAAAGGGTTAAGGATGTATAGATCGGTTCGAACAAATGCGGCTTGAGTATTCGGATGAGTCAAAGTCCGGATAATTATATCTAAGGAGATAAGCTTATCATCGTCCAAAGATAAAGGGAATAAGCGCTTATCTTTAATAAGTGTTATCTTAATATGATCATAGATAGACGTATCATTCTATCTATAGGTCCTCTCCTCTATATAAAGTGCTCATTTAAACCCTAAACGGTGTAATATTAAAAAAAAAACCCAACCTGGTATGTCATTCATAATTCTACTCTAGAATTCTCTCACATCTATTGCTTCCAAATCATCGACTTCTACCGGTTTGGCGGTACCACACCTGTGTTTTCTTGTTCTTATTCTTTAGGCATTCAAGATCAAGGAGACGCAACACACATTATACGCACGTGATTGATTGTAGCGGAAATCATCCTCTACCAGGCAATGATCGTTCGATCCTTGCTTATGATCGATCGACCATAGAACATGGTATTCTCTAGATTGATGATTTGACATATCTTCATCAATGATCTAATCGATCATAAGCAATGATCGGTCGGATCAAAGAGATAACTGTTCGATCATTAGCCTTAAAACATTGAGTTTACGAATTAAATATTTTTTCACTGAATCGAAAATATACTTTCTCTCGTTTCGATTTAGTAGTAGAGGCGTTCAAGATGAGTTTACGAATTCGAGCTTGAGCTTCAACGTTTGATTTCAAAACAGAAAACGCAAACTTAAAAAGAAAAATCAGATTAGATCGTGGATATGAACGTATTGATTCCGCAGAGATCATGGGTTTCAATTGTTTGTGGCATTTCTCTTTCATGCGACTGTGGGTCTGTTTGGGGAAGTTTTCCTAATTGCCATTTCAAAATACTTTGCGTCTTTTTCTTTAGGTGGGTCCGATATCAAATTAAGAACTTTTGGCTTTTCACGCTTAGATGACATCAACATAAGATTTTATTTATAAAAATTAGAACTCAGTTTTCGAGGTGCTATAAAGTTTTCATAGCATTAGACACGATGATTCTTGTTAGATTTAGAGATTCAATGTAACATTAGTTTGTTTAAATTCCATTATATATATATATATATATATATATATATATATATAAATTGTAACGCAATCAAGCTTTTTTGAATTTAGACAGTGAAAGCAAGGAATAAAACGGAATTAATACAAAGTCAAACAGTGTCCACATGTTCAAAACTGAACGCAAAACCAGAGCTTTTCCCTGACTGGACATCCCTCTTCGTCTTCACTTCATGTTTCCCCAAATTATTCAGAAATGGGTATTAAAATTGTGGAGCCAAACACCTGCATCAGGGGCTGCTGCTCAAGCAAATCAATTCCCCTTCATCTTCCACCTTCCTCCTTTACGCTTCTTTCCCCAATTGCCCGAGGTATCATTCTTTTTATTTCCTCATTTTTCCTTGTTCAGTTCAATGAAGAACTTTGTATTAAGATTTGCTCTATCCAATGGTGATTCAGGTGCGGAGAGTGTTGTGTATGAAGGGAGGTTAGATGGAAAAAAAGTTGCTGTCAAGAAACCCTTTTTATCTACTTCTGAAGATTTGGACAAGTTTCATAGGGAGTTGCAGTTGCTTTGGTCAGTTGCTTATTTGCTTTTCTTTCTATCATTTCTATATTGATTATTTGTTCTTATGGCACGTTTAAAACGGTTAACTCTTTGAATCTCGTGTTATAATACCATGTTAAATTACCATTAGGCTAAAAAGCTTAAGCCGTTAGACTAAAACCATTTTTCTTTATTATGAAGTGAATTAGATCACCCAGGCATTATAAAGCTTGTTGCGGCGAATGCGAAGCCACCTAACTATATGTTTTTCTTTGAATTCTACGAGTCTCCAAATCTCGCTGAGAAATTACATGTGGAAGAATGGAATCCGAGTATTGATCAGGTGCTTATGATCACTCTACAGCTAGGTAACATTTTTCTTTTATCAGCTTCAAAAGGATAGGTTTGTTGGTTTTTTATTTGAGTAATTATCTTTTGATTTTGTGTTGATAATTCGATATACCAAATTTGAGTGATCTGATTTGGTGTGTATGTACTCTTATCCTTCTGAAAATATGGATTACCCTTTTTAAGTATTTGATTACACATTAGTGCACGTACCTTCTAAATGAAATATGAAAACATGCTATTTTCACTTTTGAAAGAATTTTTAAAACATGAAAATATGAAAACATGCTTTTTCCTTCTTATCAATATTTGATCTTTTGCTTCTGATATTTTTTTTCTTTGTACTCTCTAAATACAAGAGTTACGAAATTGGAAATTTTCCTTTCGAGTATCCAAGGATGTTATTACTAGTGTGGTCGAGGCATCTATGAATGCCTTTAGCTTATTGAAATATCAAAATATGGTTTAAAGTTGATTTCTTTTATTTCTTCTAATTATAAAATAGCGCAAAAATATCCCCATTGTGTCTCATTTTTAAGATATATGGACACTTATTATAGTTATTTCGGATTGACCAAGACATGTGCAGTGGCTCGTGACCCAGCGGTATGGAAAAACGCACTTGAATTCCGACCTGAAAGGTTCCTTGAGGAGGATGTTGATATGAAAGGTCATGATCTCCGACTGCTGCCGTTTGGAGCCGGTCGACGAGTGTGCCCTGGAGCTCAACTTGGGATCAATTTGGTGGCATCAATGTTGGGTCATTTGTTGCATCACTTTGAATGGACACCGGCCCCAGGATTGAAGCCAGAGGAGATAGACATGTCTGAGAGTCCAGGGTTGGTCTCATACATGAGGACTCCATTGCAGGCTGTAGCAACTCCTAGGCTACCTTCTGAATTGTACAAACGTGTGGCCGTGGATATGTGATATTTTTAATTTGTTGTTTTTTGAGTCTTGTTTTATTGTCGTTTAATCTTCCATAGATTTTGAATTTATGAAGATGGTCATGCTAGTGAGCTTGTAGAGTGCCAATTGGGAATATTGGTAGAAATGACCAATGAGCAAATAAGGATGTTTGTGTTTATCAAACTTATATATTTGTAGATCTTATGTGAATGCATAAATGAAGCCACAACATAAGTTTGAAACTGTCAAAACCAATGAGAAAGTATATAATGGGCTGCCGGTTTGCTCTCAAATTCATTAGATATATGATTCTAATGTTGGGAATTTGAAGGGTTTGTGAATCCCTAAACTCTCTAATCCCAAGAACGATAAATAGCAACACAAAAAAAAAACCAAGAGAAAAATGACACGAGAATTTTTATACAGGTTCTTAATTGGTACGTCATGTCTTCTGCAAATTTGCAGTTCCACTATGAATATGAAGAATATAATTGAGACGAAAAGTTGAAGTAATAAATATAACTCTCCATTTTCTCTCAATAATGATAGCCCCAAATAATCCTGAATTGGATTTATTCTCGAAAATCACCTACTACCCCCTGTTAAAAGAAAAAAAAGAGGAAGTCACTGCCTATGTTTTCTAAATTTTTCTTCTCACTAGGTCATTAACACTTCAGCCACGACATATATATTTTATGTGTGTCAAAAACATTCCATTGCTTCAATTGATGAAATCCATGCCTGAAGCCCAAAGAAAAAACATATTACACACACACACACACACACATATATATATATATATATATATATATTTTGTTTTATATGTATTATGGCTTTCATATGTAAATGGGCTTAGTAAGAAAATAGGTATTGTTAATGATCATGGCCCAAATGGCCAAAGTCATTAGTGTTATAATTTGATTTGGATCCACCCAAACTCAACAATCTCCCACTTAGAGACAAATCAAATATCTTCAATTTCCACTGTATGAGAAACTTACCACTTCCTTGGAACACTAAGGCTTTAACCTGTAAACTCAAACCATTTTGCCAAACCATATACCTGTTAGAATCCACACTAACATAATTGGCCCCTGCAAGGCCTTCACTTTCGTTCTAGGCCAGAGACATTCCTAGGCAAACGGCGGCGGTAGAAGCTTCTATCAAAACTATTCGAACAATTTGAAAAAGATACTTGAAAATTAGAAAGGCGGATGAACCGAAGAGCTACCTGGGAGTATTATGGGCATACAAAACAACCCCTTGTATAGCAATAGGGGAAACACCATTCACTCTCACGTGTGGGGCTGAAGCTGTAATACCAACCGAGGTAGGAATTCCCACGATACGTGGTGAACTTTTAGAAGATTGTTAAGACAATGACCAACTGATGATAGAAGCGTTAGATAACTTGGATTAGAAAAGAAGAAAGCCTCCATAAAATTAGAGAGAATACCAACAGGTCTTAGCTCAACATTATTCCAAAAAGGTTAGACCACGACCCATGAAAGTTGGAGACTTCATGCTAAGGAAAGTTTTCTAGAATACCCAAAAGCCTGGAGATGGAAAGCTCGGACCTAATCAGGAAGGACCTTACCACGTAATTGAGGAAGTCAAACTAGGTACTTATTGCCTCGAAGACAAGCACAAACACGAATACCAAGGGCGTGGAGCGCCAACCAATCAAGCGTTACTTTACTCAATGAATACATGGGGAGTTTCAATGAGAAATGTGCCGAAATAAATGCAACCCCCACAACCCTTCAACTCTATAAATAGAAAGTAAGATCCACAAACAAACCCACAATCTAGAAATGGAATCCTCCTCATCATCATTCACTCCTCGTGCGTTCTCGCTTTTAAGACGAAATCACAATCTTGAAGCTTAAAGTCGAGCAACTAACATCCCAAAAAGATACTTTATAAAAGGAGAATTTGGATCCAAGAAAAAGATGGACATTAGCGAATTCCTCCTAGAGAAGAAATCCAGAAAACAAAAGGCTGGCGGAAGGGCGCCAATATGGTGACCTTCAACTAGAAGAGAAGGAGGAGAGGATAGCTCTCCTTGAACAAGAAAGGTCTGAGCAAGACCTAGAAGTCACACTACCGAAGCTTGAGATTAGCAAGCAAAAACACAAAATAAAGAAGCTGAAGAAAGAAATGGATGAATCAAGCCGCGCCATGTGGTTATAATCTCCCCACCCTTTTCACTTTTCCTTTTCCTTTTTATTTATTTTATCCTTGTTATTAGGACAACGTGCTCTTTTATCAGTTCAACATTTCAATAAAGTCTATTTCACTTTTGTCCAAGCGAAGTTACTCTTCTAATTTTTAAAAAATAAGTCTAAACGGACACACGTTTAAAAAATGGAAGCCATAAAACTCATATTTTCACGAACGTTATTAAATTAACGGTTCAAATAAATAGGGAAAACAAGTAATCGAACGCTAAAAATTAGCTCCGGACAAAAGTAACACAAATAAGACAACACAGTGAAGGAAAGGCAAGAACTATGGAAGAATGTAGAACATGCAAAAAAACACGACTCCCAAGGCAAATTGACCCTATGAGAAGAAAAAACGAGCATGGGGAAAATAAATTCCATCATTACTGACACAACGTCACCATCACTAAATTCTCAAAGATCTTCAATTAATAAGACCTTTCCTCCGAAGATTTAATCCCTGACTGAAAACAGCTGTAATGGGAGATGCATTAAATGCCATATTGCCCCAATGAAGTAAACCCGACTAAGGAAATCTGAAAGGTTGGTAGCACGACGTACTCATTACAACCTTAGAAACAAAAGTGACACGTCACATCTAGAGAAGTCCGAAAGACACCACCTCTATTACAACGTCTAGAAGATCAAGATAACTCCATCATTATCTTGATAACCCAAATGCTTACTGATTTCAAAAGGGAACCAACGCTGGCTTATAAATAGAACCAATGAGAAGATGGAAAATTTATCAACTTCCCAATCTCTCTCCAAGAACATTCGTTAGTCACCCTCCAAGAACTCTCAATTATCCCTCCTTCAAAGATCATGGCATCACCAAGTTCTACCAAAAGTGATGGCAACAACAAAGCCTCGTACCATCGATGGCAAATGAAGAGGGAAAAGCAGGAGTAAAGAATATTGAAAGTGACGCTAAGAAGAAAGAACTAAGAACTTCTCCGTGATAGGGAGATGAACCAACAACTGCGCCGATTTTACAGGCATATACAAGAGAGATTTGATGAGGTGAATGATAGACCGGAAAGGGCTATCCCATGCGCTACCCACATCCTTTACTTAACCTAGCGAATCGGGGATGTCATTGCCCTTGAAGCCCAAGAACCTAGACGGTCACCACGTCGCACGCATGATGTCTTGGACGAGCTCCAAAATTGAGTCTCCGAGATGAACACGAAGATCGCTTAACTAATTGACCAACTGGAACCCTCAGATGAAGAGGATGATGAAGGCGACAGAAGCGATGGTGACTGCCAGGATCGTCCCATGATGTGAATGGCCACCTAGTTCACTGGAGGAATATTGAACCTTCCAAAGCTCTCTCTTGCATCCAAGAAAACGGCGAGACTCTAGGATAGTTTCTTCTTTTCTTTTCATTCTTTTTTTTTTAAAAAGGTAAAAATGTATACTGATACAAAATTGTGAATAGTAACATTTTTGTTAAATTATGGTCAAAACTCCGGATATTATAATGTAGAGTTAGATGAACAACCCTTTCAAAGAAAAGGAAAAAAAAGACCTAGTTCAGACTAGGAGAAAAGAATAACCTAACCTTAATTTAGATGAACAACCCTTCTAAAGAAAAGGAAGAAAAGTCCTAGCTCCTGGACCGGGCGAAAAGAATATTCTAACCTTAAGTTAGATGAACAACCCTTTTGAAGAAAAAGAAGAAAAGACCTAGCTCGGACTACGTAAAACCTTCAAGAATAAAAGTAACCCTTCCAAAAGAAGAAAGAAATACCTAGCTCGGACTAGGAAAAATTTTCGAAGAAAAATATACTAACGATAATGATAACCTTTCCAAAAGAGAAGGAACTAGCGTGCCTGGGAAAAACCTTTGAAGAACAAAACAACCCTTTCGAGTGAGAAGGATGGAAAGACCTAGTTGGAATAGTCAGAACCTTTGAAGAATAAAAACAACCCTTCCAATGAGAAGGAAGAAAAGACCTATCACAGACTAAGCAAAACCTGCAAAGCTAAAAACAACCCTTCCAAAAGAGAAGGAAGATAAGACCTAACGTGCCTAAGCAAAATCTTCGAAGAACAAAATAACCCTTCCAAGAGAGAATGAACGAAGACCTATCTCAGACTAGGCAAATTTTGAGAAAAATATAATGACCCTTCCAAAGAGAAGAAAGAGAAAACCTAGCTCGGACTAGCCAAGGCCAACTTTGCCAAATGAAATAAGAATGTGCATGAGCACACTGAAACTTGATAATTATTGTTGTCCATGAGAACGCAATGTTTGAAAGTCACCTAAAAGTAAGTTGAGTATTTAGAATAGTAGAAAATAAGAAGAAAATTAATTTGGGGAACCCACAATCTAGAAACTCACCGTCACACCTAGCCAACATCTACAGTACCTTTCGCCATTTCATAGGTAGTTCCTGTATCCCCATCTTCTTTGAAAGTGTAACCGTCAACGGTTCCCTCATCTTTGGTAGCTACCGAATCTTCCTAGTCAAGAAGCACGTGAAGGGGCGTGAATTCTTCAACAAGATTGTCCCTCTTGATAGGGCTTAATCGAGATCTCTCCTCCTCAAAAAATGATAGTTTCAACTCATCACAACCCATTTTCACCGCATAAAGGCCAACACTCTCCACTTTTTGAAAGAGCTCCTCATTGGCCTTAGCAATAAAGATTGAGCACCCTCCAACTCGGAATGAAGCCCCTTGATCAATTCATTTTTTTGAGTCAACTTGCCTCTTAGCTTCTTCACCTCAGCCTCAAGTTCTTCGCTCTTACCCTCTGCGGTTTTCAACCTCCCAAGCATTTTTTAGAAACGTCACCTCCACCGAAGCTAGCTTCTCAAACATGACGACAGACGGCTGTTTTCCTGCCTCGTCGTCGCACAATGCTAGCTTCATCAGATGAACCATCTGAGCCTGCTCTTGAAACCCCTGTAAAATAACGAGAAGTGAAACTCATGATAAGTTGAGATTAGGAAGGTGAAACTTGAGGCATAGACATTAACACAATGTTTCGTGAAGCTAAATGGTCCACAAATTCTTCTGGGTGAGGTAAACCGAACATCGGGGGAAGAGATACATATCCGAAGTCCTGCTCAATGCCCACTATAGCAAGATAGTTCCGCATAAAATTGTCTTTCAGGCGGACCCTGGCGATGAGCAAAGAAAGAAACCAGATCTACCTTCATCACTTCATGTCAGGAAGAGAAAAATGAACAAAAGGAGGTTGAGTCCAGTCAAGGAAGGTCTCGTGAAGCCAGACGAGGATGATGAGAACCCCTACCGAATGAGGAAGTGGTTCTAAAAGAGACAGACGTCAGACTCTTCACCTTAGAATGAGACATCTTCTTCTCTTTGATTGGAGGTTGTGATTGATCAATCGTAACCTTCCTTATCAAGTGTGACGAAGAACGAACGTCGAGCTCCTTGTTGACAGCTAAAGCAAATGCGAAAAATTTTGAGTTCTCAGACATGTTTGGTCTTAGAAAATTCAACTTCAAACTTCCTCGCCTCTTCTTAACTTTAAAAATGAAAGATGCCTTAGGAAACAAAAGGATCACTATTAAGAAAAAATAAGACTCTGGATACCTTTAATTCCTGGGAACGGGTTAGAGCGAAAAAGGGACCTAGGGTTCAGTCAGGATAAGTTCTTCTTCACAGACAAAAGGCTTCCTAGAGAAATTAACCGATCTCCTCTAGTTCTTTGCAAGCATTGATGTCTGAAAGACGTGATATCATATTTGCTTAAAGTTTGATCTGCAAAGAAAGAAGAAAAGGTCAAGAACAATAATTCGAGTAAACAAAAAATCAAGGTGGAACATAACCGTTCTCACTCGACTCTTTCCAAACTAGAGGAATGGGGGCCCCATTAGAAGTCAACCTTCCTCTGATGAAGAATCACATATTCTGCCACCTCTTGTCACTGGAAGGAAGACCAATGACGATCTTCCTCCCAACGGAGCCATGAAAATGAAAATGGGAGGTATCTTGTTGGTTAGATCCTGGAAGACCAAAAATACGAAAGCATCCCCAACGCCGGATCCATATTTGTCCTACTTGTGATAGCCAAAAGAGTAATCAAACCCCTCCAAGTATTTGGCATAACCTGTCCCAGGGGGACATCCAAATCCTTCAAAAGAGAATCCATCTTCGTCCCAATAGAGAATCTGACTCCATAATCAAAAAAGATTTCGTTAAAAGAAGTCCAACCGCCCCCCAACATCATGGTGGGCACGCTCTTTAGGATTCAAAACCCTCATCTCTACATCTAGAAGAATGTGATACGAAAGACGATAAAACTCCTAATCAGATTGTTTTAATACTGACGCCTTTAAAGATGGATGATCAATTGTCCTCGGCCTACCAAATGAAGTTGTCGTAACATCATCAACCAGATTACGAGGGGAATTACAAATTCCCGCCTCATCGCTGAGAGTCTCCTTAGAATCCTGACCAGATTCCCCAGATCCACTCGCAGAGGATGAACGATTAAGACAAAGATTGCTTATGTTTTCTTCTGACAATTCAGGGGTATCCATAGCGTTGCTTGTTGCATCGCTTCGACAAAGGGGCTGCTTACTTCCCAAACAGATCTTCCTACATCTATATATAAACGCTGGTTTATCCTCTACATCAGATTCATTGGCGTTTATAGCTATCCCACTAGAATAAACATATATTCTTACAACCATTTTGCCATTCTTCAACCATCTCCACAGAAGTAGGTTCGATGGGAAAGTTGATTTCCTAGCACTAGGCCACTAACTATAAAATTAGGAGGAATTTACTAATGAATGCTAGCAATTTAAAAGGGAAATACCAACCTGAGATGAAAGACTACTAGTGAAATCCTTCTCTTTTACACGAAAGCTTCTGAATCTTTAAGCAGAAATCACGAGTTTGAAAATACAAGAAAGTGTGGAAGCGAAAATGTCTTCTTCTTTTCGAAGTTAAACATTCGATTTTGAAATAGTTTACGCGTGTCAATTATTCGTGATTCCAGGTTGCCCCGGTTCGCTTAGACCTCTACTTGTTTTCACGTCCAAGTGACTTGGACACAAAAACAGGGGAAATCTGTAGACGTAAAATTCACCATGGACCAGGCCCAATATCAAAAGCCCAAATCTTGATAGGCCCGACCCAAAAGAGATAATACAGTGCACGTAGTTCGAGCCACTTCCCCATATTAATCTAAAGAGTTTGGGTTCTAAAGGGTTAAGGATGTATAGATCAGTTCGAACAAATGCGGCTTGAGTATTCGGATGAGTCAAAGTCCGGATAATTATATCTAAGGAGATAAGCTTATCATCGTCCAAAGATAAAGGGAATAAGCGCTTATCTTTAATAAGTGTTATCTTAATATGATCATAGATAGACGTATCATTCTATCTATAGGTCCTCTCCTCTATATAAAGTGCTCATTTAAACCCTAAACGGTGTAATATTAAAAAAAAAAAAAACCCTAAACGGTATGTCATTCATAATTCTACTCTAGAATTCTCTCACATCTATTGCTTCCAAATCACTGACTTCTACGGTTTGGCAGGTACCACACCGGTGTTTTCTTGTTCTTATTCTTTAGGCATTCAAGATCAAGGAGACGCAACACACATTATACGCACGTGATTGATTGTAGCGGAAATCATCCTCTACAGGCAATGATCGTTCAGATCCTTGCTTATGATCGATCGACCATAGAACATGGTATTCTCTAGATTGATGATTTGACATATCTTCATCAATGATCTAACTGATCATAAGCAATGATCGGTCAGATCAAAGAGATAATCTGTTCGATCATTAGCCTTAAAACATTGAGTTTACGAATTAAATATTTTTTCACTGAATCGAAAATATACTTTCTCTCGTTTCGATTTAGTAGTAGAGGCGTTCAAGATGAGTTTACGAATTCGAGCTTGAGCTTCAACGTTTGATTTCAAAACAGAAAACGCAAACTTAAAAAGAAAAATCAGATTAGATCGTGGATATGAACGTATTGATTCCGCAGAGATCATGGGTTTCAATTGTTTGTGGCATTTCTCTTTCATGCGACTGTGGGTCTGTTTGGGGAAGTTTTCCTAATTGCCATTTCAAAATACTTTGCGTCTTTTTCTTTAGGTGGGTCTGATATCAAATTAAGAACTTTTGGTCTTTTCACGCTTAGATGACATCAACATAAGATTTTATTTATAAAAATTAGAACTTAGTTTTCGAGGTGCTATAAAGTTTTCATAGCATTAGACACGATGATTCTTGTTAGATTTAGAGATTCAATGTAACATTAGTTTGTTTAAATTCCATTATATATATATATAAATTGTAACGCAATCAAGCTTTTTTGAATTTAGACAGTGAAAGCAAGGAATAAAACGGAATTAATACAAAGTCAAACAGTGTCCACATGTTCAAAACTGAACGCAAAACCAGAGCTTTTCCCTGACTGGACATCCCTCTTCGTCTTCACTTCATGTTTCCCCAAATTATTCAGAAATGGGTATTAAAATTGTGGAGCCAAACACCTGCATCAGGGGCTGCTGCTCAAGCAAATCAATTCCCCTTCATCTTCCACCTTCCTCCTTTACGCTTCTTTCCCCAATTGCCCGAGGTATCATTCTTTTTATTTCCTCATTTTTCCTTGTTCAGTTCAATGAAGAACTTTGTATTAAGATTTGCTCTATCCAATGGTGATTCAGGTGCGGAGAGTGTTGTGTATGAAGGGAGGTTAGATGGAAAAAAAGTTGCTGTCAAGAAACCCTTTTTATCTACTTCTGAAGATTTGGACAAGTTTCATAGGGAGTTGCAGTTGCTTTGGTCAGTTGCTTATTTGCTTTTCTTTCTATCATTTCTATATTGATTATTTGTTCTTATGGCACGTTTAAAACGGTTAACTCTTTGAATCTCGTGTTATAATACCATGTTAAATTACCATTAGGCTAAAAAGCTTAAGCCGTTAGACTAAAACCATTTTTCTTTATTATGAAGTGAATTAGATCACCCAGGCATTATAAAGCTTGTTGCGGCGAATGCGAAGCCACCTAACTATATGTTTTTCTTTGAATTCTACGAGTCTCCAAATCTCGCTGAGAAATTACATGTGGAAGAATGGAATCCGAGTATTGATCAGGTGCTTATGATCACTCTACAGCTAGGTAACATTTTTCTTTTATCAGCTTCAAAAGGATAGGTTTGTTGGTTTTTTATTTGAGTAATTATCTTTTGATTTTGTGTTGATAATTCGATATACCAAATTTGAGTGATCTGATTTGGTGTGTATGTACTCTTATCCTTCTGAAAATATGGATTACCCTTTTTAAGTATTTGATTACACATTAGTGCACGTACCTTCTAAATGAAATATGAAAACATGCTATTTTCACTTTTGAAAGAATTTTTAAAACATGAAAATATGAAAACATGCTTTTTCCTTCTTATCAATATTTGATCTTTTGCTTCTGATATTTTTTTTTCTTTGTACTCTCTAAATACAAGAGTTACGAAATTGGAAATTTTCCTTTCGAGTATCCAAGGATGTTATTACTAGTGTGGTCGAGGCATCTATGAATGCCTTTAGCTTATTGAAATATCAAAATATGGTTTAAAGTTGATTTCTTTTATTTCTTCTAATTATAAAATAGCGCAAAAATATCCCCATTGTGTCTCATTTTTAAGATATATGGACACTTATTATAGTTATTTCGGATTGACCAAGACATGTCCAATATGGATGTTCTGTGTGTCTAATACTGTCATTCTAGCTTCAGAGGAGTCGATCTTAATTTTTAGAGTGTCAGTCAATCTCTCATCCTATAAAAAAAGTGTCAATCTCAGGGGATTAATTAAATGGTATTAACTATTTGTAAAATGCTTGTAATATTTCACAATCGTCGAACCTTTTATTTTAATTAAATGGAGATTCACGATTCCAATGGGAGCTTCAAGAGTTTGGTTATATAGTATTACAAGATTGTCTCAAAAAGCCAGTCCAAAAATATGTCACATCAATACTTCAGCAACAGTGTGTCATATAACTATATTTATCCAATTGTTTATTATTTATACTACTGTGCAATGATCCTTACCTGGTGTTTAATATCAAATTATTAGGGAATAATGATAGGTTTTGTTGCTTATAAATAACAGTGATATGCACGAGTAGAAATCGTGCCCCTCAATTACTTTACTACCTGCATGAACTATATGTTTAAATTGAGAAAAGGCAATGAGTTGAGCATTTGGAAAGTTCAAAACTTGTTGCATGGTTTTATGTATTCTTGTGATAAGTTATGAACTAGATAGGTGGATCATTTCTCAAGGTTCGGTTTATGTAATTTTTTTTTTGTAATTACTAGTTTACGATCTTATCTGTTTTTTTTACCTTTTCCGAATGCAACAATTTTCTTGCGATTTGTATGTACTGCACCATGTCTCAAATTGTCTAACAGGAAAATAACACTAAAGTTGCAGTCGCGATAAAATTTTATAGGTAGAAATAAATTCAGTTTTAGGCTTAATTAAGCATGATTTTTTTGGATAATTCACACTGTTCTCCTTATTTTCCACTTTTCCAGCAAAGGCTTTACAATACTTGCATAACCTGGGGATCGTACATAGGGATGTGAAAGCGGCAAATGTTCTTGTAAATGTCTTTGAGAATTACTTGTTCTCTCTCTCTCTCTCTCATTAGTTCAAGAATTACTTGCTAGACTCCTTATCAGTTAATTTCCTGTCCTAAGTTTGTGCAAATTGCCAGGTAGTAATACATTTTGACTGATGTACTTTGTAGTTGTTACTAAGCCTTAACAGCTTTCTGATGCAGCTTGACAAAGATTTACATCCATGCTTGGCTGATTTTGGTTTAGCAGTACACCATAAAAATCTGAAAGTAATTTCTGCTGAAAACTGGAAGTCAGCTGGCAAGCCCACGGGTGGCTTCTATAAGAAAAATATGGTCGGAACACTCATTTATATGGCACCTGAAATACTGAGGAAGGATATACATACAGAAGAATCAGATGTCTACAGTTTTGGCATCTTGATTAAGTAAGACTTTTAAATTCTTGGTAATTTTTTTTAATAGACTTGCGCCATTGCTCGTGTAATATGTGAAATAAGCGTGGGTGAGAAACATAGAATGTGTTTCTAAGCTATTTTCTAATTCCTATACTGAACTTTTTATTCTCAGCTTAGTCCTGATATCGTAGTTGATTGGATATGATTACTTGATATTTTTGCAACATCAAGTCATGGTTTTTAACTTTTTATTCTAATGAAATATATGCATAATCTAGGGATTTGTAAACCAGTTAGGTCTATAATCTATTTTGGTTCAATGATAGCATTTTCCGGAATTGACTGGATGTCCTTTAGTATATTGTTGGAAGAACAGAACAATTAATGATTGAGTACCTTCAGGACATTGTGGCATGCATTATTTTGTTTTTTTGGAATCAGATTCCATTTCTGATGTGTTACAATGGTGGGTAACTTTATCATTCTACTGTGATCTTCAACTCTGTTGCTATAGCATGTTTCTGGTCTTTTTGATTAATGAAAGATTTATCTTCCCATTAAAAAAATATGGTTAAAGGTTAAACTCTGATTCTTGAACTGTGTAATAACTTATATCTATGCTATTGCTATCTAATACTTATGGATCTTAATTGATGTCACCTGGAGTTATATGCTTTTAACATGGCAAGACACTAAACCACCATTATAACCATTAGACTGAACTGCCATGATGACCAGACCATCAGATGCTTAGATCTAGAAATGATTGTCCATCCCCCACCCACCAGGAAAAGGAGAAACCTGCTCTCTAAGTTATCCAAATAAAAAAAGGGGGATATCACAAAACTCTTTAGTTATGGATGAGCTAATGGAAATAATAAACGTGTTTGGACTTGCATTGCACCTGTCTATTTTTACTTAAATAATGCTTGTATTTCTTTCTTCCAGACCTCCCACAACATTCCTACTCACAAGTTTGCTATTTAATTTGAGAGAAGCATTAATGTAAAAACCCGACTCTTAGATTTTGAAAATAAATGATAATGACGCAAGCAGAAGTCTTTAAACAAATAAAACCTGTAAATCAGTTCAAAAGTGGGTTAAAACCCACAATCATTGTCAAAGTTTGGGATGCACATCCCTTTTATAAACATCATCAAAGTTTTAGAAAAATCCATGAAATTGGTATCCAATAAGTATAATATGCCCTCATGAGCTCAACAGACCAAGTACGAATGAAATAATAAACGTCAAGTCTAGTCCTTGGACATAAAAGGGAAACTAGTCCATCACTTTGTCATCGATCCGAAGTCACGCCGCACCAGCTCCACGGCCTCTACCGCGACACGAATCGTGCCTGAAATATAATATCATGAGCGAAAACCCAGTGAAGATAAACAGAAGGTAAAGTAATTTAAGTCCCAAATCCGTATTCGGATTGGTGTCCAAAGAACCTATAAACTCTTGGCTACCCAAAACCTTTCCTCAAACATTCCATAACACTTCCAAAAGGCATAAATTTCCCAAACTACAAGTAGCCAAATAACATGCAACTCATGAACCCATAATTCATACTAGCCCACAACATCACATTCCCAGCATAACACTCGCTTACTAGATACACAGTCTCAACCATCATAATTTTTTAAAAGAATTCACAACAATTTTATTAATATAAAAGAATATACAAGAGGTTAAAGCGACCTCGAAAAAATTACAAAAAGAGTTCGAAGGAATATAGAAAGATGAATAAGTTAACCCAAAATTTAACTGCGTATTATTTTTTGACCAAAGGTAAATGAAATACAAAAAACGATCCCAAAGGTGATGATGATCACGAGCCACATTGTTGAAAATACGGTTGTTTCTCTCAATCCAAATCACCCACAAAAGAGCCGCCACAACAAGATTCCAAAAAATGCTCTTCCAAACAATCATAATTAACATGGACACATATATAGTGACAATCAAAGTACTTATAGCCTTTATAGTCTATTTAATCTCATTTCATTACAAGAAAAGTACATATAGTGTTTACGGTCTATTTAATCCCATTTCATGACAAGCAAAGTACATATAGTGTTTACGGTCTATTTAATCCCATTTCATGACAAGCAAAGTACATCTAACCTTTATAGTCTAATCCATCTCATTTCATGACAAGAAAAGTACATATAGCCTTTGTAGTCCATTTCATCTCATTACATGACAAGCAAAATACATATAGCCTTTATAGTCCATTTCATCTCATTACATGACAAACATAGTACATATAGCCTTTACAGTCTATTTCATAGTAAAATATAATATCAAGCCATATAGGCCCTCAGATACCAACATACAAAAGATACAAATAAAATCTCAAGTATTGAAACATAACAATTCTCAAGTCTTTAAGACTCTCAGATGACAAACATGCAAAATATATTCGGGGCATCAAGTTCTAAAACATGAACATAATTTCAATTATGAACCAAAATGTAATTCTCATTCTCAATAAGTCTCAACTCCCATAAAGTTCACAAACCTGCAAAAGCATGATACTCCTTCCAGAATCAATCCAAACATCCTCAAGGAATATGAAAGTCTTATAAAAGCAGAAAACTCAAGTTTAAGTAAAAGTATCGAGTTCCAAAATACCCAAACATACTCCAACTAAGTCCAAAGTTTACTCAAATAGCAAGAAGCAACCTATACTCCCAAAACCTATCTCCATTTTACTAAGCATGCTTACATTTTCTTAATTCCAAAATTTTACTTCAACTTCTAATCCGACAATTCGTTCAACCGACTTAGTTTTAAATTTACATTAAATCCTATTTATCCTCACCTTTTGGTTATAGCTTAAATCCGATAACCCAAACGAGCAAAGAGCGAGCGATCAAGCACCACCTACAATTCAATACACCTAAATACACTTAATTTAATCAAACACAAACGAACGACAAGCAAACAAGCAAATTAGACAAAACAGCCTGGTGAATTCCTACATAAAGGTTCGGCCGAACAGGGGCTGTTATGGGGGGGATGTTTTCCGGCTTTTGGGTGATTTAGGGACGATCGGGGTTCATTTTGGGTAGTTTTTGGGAGGTATTATCAATGGGTAAACATATTTTAGGCATTAGAACACGATTTCTCCACTCAAACTCGAAGGAAAATAAAAAAAAAACAAGGAGAAATCACCACCTAGGGCCCACGGTTTTGGGAAGAAAAAGGGAAATTTGGTGTTTTGCAAATTTTTGAAGTCTAGGGCCAAGAATCATCGAGAAACTTCCGAAATGAAATTCCAAATTCAAAATCTTCAAATTCCATGAGAAATAATTGAAGATTTAAACTCTAAATTTCATTCAAGAACGAAAGGAAAGAAAAACCCATAAAAGATAAAGGAATCCCTTACTTTGAAGCTTCTTGAAGGTTGGGAAAATGCTTCAAAGGTTGGATAAAAAGATTCCTGTTGCAAGAGCGTCCCAACGCCCCGAGAATCAAGCGAAACAGTGAAGATTTGAGAAAAACCCACTCCTTGGGTGATGATGAGGGTGGCGGCGGCTTGGGAGATGACTAGAACCCTAGTGTTTGAAGAGTACAAAATAATCTTGCTAAACGGCCCCTCTCATCCTTTAAAATAAACCTCATGCATCATTAACCATAAGCACTCTACTTAAATTAATCAAACACAAGCAATCTAGCTAAAAGGTGATTAATTATTATTAATTGGCCTATTAATAATACTTAATGCACCTAGTCTCCAAATAACATCTTAAATAAAATATTAACTACCAAGTAAAAGGACTATAGTATCTAAATTCTAAATTAACTAAATTACATTATTTAAACTCTAGAAAATAAATTAATCAAATACTTTAAATAAAAAAAAATCTACCTCAAAAAAATAACGGCGTTACATTTAGTGTTGATTCACATGTTTTTTTAATAAGAAAAGAAAACATAGAAAGATATAAAAAGCGGGTGATAAGGCATCAACCCAAGCGAATGATAAGTTCCTCTAATTGGCGTTGATAAAAAAAGTTTTGTAATTACAAAAAAAGAACTTGTATTGGAGAGCGTTCCAAAGATCAATGAAGTTCTTAACGGTATTGTTGAAGAACCTATTGGTTCATTCAAATGTTAATCGGTCCTTTTCGAATTACTAGTTAAAACTATTTAAGCCTATAGATGATTTGATCTTTGTATATCTAATTGTGTGCATCAAACATCTTTGTGATGCTATCGTTGCGATTTCTCATGATTGGTTTGAGTTTGATACATTGTCATTATGTTGGTTTTGGCCCTGGTATTTTTTAAGCACTTTTCTGCATTTCCCCATGAAACTTGAATATTATCCGTTTTTGCTGCAGTGAGCTTTTAACTGGTGTTGTTCCATATACTGATCTTCGTGCTGGAGCGCAGGTTAGTTATGTACTATCATTTCTTTTTCTTTTGATAATAGAGATGTAACCCACATATACAATTAGTAATAAATGAATACAGGCTTGACAAAGTTTTGGCTAATGTGGTTATATTTTATTGTTTTATTTTATTTATGATTCTACCATTTCCTGGGATCTTGTACTAATGAGGATTGTTAAATCACCAATAGACCAGTAAAACTTAAGCTGTTGGGCTAAGGCAAATTTAATCTTTTAAGGTATTCCCAACACTCCCCCCTCACATGGCGGATTGGTTATTAACAAAGGCCCAACATGTGAACAAATAATACTAAATGGGAGCAAATGACTCAACATAGGTTTGAACCCTGAACCCAAGACCTCTAGGTTTAAATCGAAGATCAAATAACTCAACATTGGTTATTAACAAAACATAGGTTTAAATCCTTAGATAAGTATACTTATCGATACACAAATTTTCTTACAATCAAAAATTATAATAAGAAGACGAATACTTATGTTTGAAGTAAGTAAATTATACTTATCTAAGGATATATTATAATTCAACAACAAAATATATTCTATTGTCTCATGAATATACAAAAATCATTTTAAAATCCTCTCGCCTTTGCTCACACTCCATTAGATTTCATCAAGAGAAATCCATTTTGTCATATTTCTTTGCTTTTTTTTATTAATTTTTCCTTGCAATCTTTCATGTTCTTAATAATTTATTTTTTAGTTCTTTGATGAAAAAATTTCTAGGTTTTGTTAATTATCATCTTTTGTGTTAGATGTGTTTGTTTCTTGTTGGAAATACCTTAAAAGACTAAATTTTTCTTAGCTTATCAGCTTACGCCTTTTGGTCTAATGGTGATTTAATATGGTATTAGAGCACAAGGTCCTAGGTTCAAATCTCCATTGTGTCTTTGTATTATTAGTTCACATGGTTGGCCTTTGTTATTAATTAAACTGCAATGTGAGGGGGAGTGTTGAAAATACCTTAAAAGATTAAATTTATCTTAGCCTATTAGCTTAAGCTTTTGATTCTATTGGTGATTTAACATGATATTAGAGTAGGAGGTTGTAGGTTCAAACTTCCGTTGTGTCATTTCCTCCCATTTTATATTATTTGTTCACGTGTTGGGTTTTTGTTAAAAATCAAGCCGTCATGTTAGGGGGAGTGTGCCAATATGTGCATAGCTCAACTAGTTAGACACTTTTAATGTAATATCTCAAAAAAAAAAAGTTAGAGGGAGTGTTGGGAATACTTAATCTCATGTTTGACTCGTGTTTGGAGCAAACTCTATTTAAGGTAGGTTGCACATGCTTCCTAGTTTCCACCATTGCCGAGCAGGAAACTGGTTTATTAGATTAATAGACTTACATTTGAAGTGCATATATCTATAAAAGAATTTTAGGATATTTCAAGGTAGGTACAGAGAATTAGGTGGTTTCTTTTTTTTTCTTACAAGTTTCATTCATTTTGTAGCCTCTTATTGGAGCTCCTTTTGTAGGAATATTTTAAAATTCCCCTGCTATGATAGATAGCAATTGGGAAGTTATTAGTACCCCGAAGTTCCAATACTATCATTCCATTTTAAAATGCCTTGGCTTCCTCCCACCTTATTGTATACTCTGTTTTTCTTGTGCAAAGTTGGTTTACTACAAAAAATAAAATTCTGCATTAAAAATTTAAAAGAATGGATTGCCAACCTCTTGTTAGCTGAACTTTCTATTGTGCTGTGGGCATGGGTGTAGTGTAGGCATTATGTTCATATCCAATCATCACAAGCTTGTTGTTAAATTTCGTATCTATATGTTGAGTATTCATGTAACACAATGTCTGATTTACCTTCTCATATTTTTTCAACTGTTTGATGGCTAGATGCATTGTTTGCATTTTGAATGGGCAGGCACACACTGTCTTGGAAATGAATTATACAGAGCAGCTGCTTACAGCAGCTATTGTTTCAGATGGCTTGCGACCAGCTCTCCCTGGTGACAAGTCTGCCACACCATCAAGTTTGTTGTCACTTATACAGAAGTGCTGGGATGCACATCCTAAAAATCGACCATCCTTTTCGGATATAGTTATGGAGTTGGAATCCATTTTGGAGGACAGAAAGGGTTCAGAAAGCATCACCGTTGTACGTCCTGATTTGTGTGGTCAACTTAGTGAGGCTAATGCAAATGTTCGTGTGTATCGTGAGGGAGTAAATTGGTCCTATCAGGGGGAACATTTTTCTCGAGAAGCTTCTGATGTAGCAAGGTGTGATGTGAGCATCTGGCTTAACTCCTCAACTGATCATTTAGCATACCGTCCACTACTTTCTTGGGGATCCTTTGCCACCTGTGGGAGAAGGGAGACCATGGAGGACTCACATTTCCTTTTACCTCATATGGGCAATGAAGAGGACATCCATGTCTTTGGGATCTTTGATGGTCATAGAGGTTTGTAATTCTAAATTGTTTTCCCTATTGTTGAAGCACTTCAGACTAAATTGAGGGAATATGAAACTATCACTATCAGTAGTCTTCTCTACTTTGTTGTTGTCATGACACTTTACATATTTTGTGTGTGAACAATGCTTTTGATGAAAACCTTTCAGAATTTCAGTTACTAGATGAAAATTGAATGGAAAATTTTCTCCCTCAAGATCACTTTAAAATCCTCATGTTATTCTCCTAAATTCTTTAGATGTGATTATGACAAGTCAAAATCATCTGTTTTTTTTTTTTTTTTTTTTTTTTTTTTTATAATAAACAATTGCTATTTCATTGATGTATGAAAAGCCAAAAAGGCAAAAGGAGAGCTACAAAAAGGCAGGCTATAGTAGAACAAGTTAAAATCATTTGGAAAGTTCTTTGTTGAATTCCCGTGTTATTAGAAATATTCTTTAATGTACCCACTGATGCTCTCCCCTCTTGACCCCTCGCCCTCCTCCCCCCTCTTTCCCTACCATGAATCCCTTCCACTCCGCCCCGGCTCCAGCCATTTCAATAGTTCATAAATGCAGAGTAGACCAATTTTTTTTGCAATTTGTATAAAGTCAAAATCACTGAAAAGTGCCCCTCCAACTCATACAAACTAACTTTGATCTTGACAGATGTTCATTGGCTTCAGGACTTTATTTTTTATCTTGTCTCAGCTTCAGGCCTTCAGAAATTCCTACGCAAGTCAATAACAGAGCAAGGACCATCTGGGTTCAAAATAACTAAATTAAAAGAGGAACCTTTACGGAAATTTAAAAAGTTCAGACTAATGGGAAGAAAAGTAACCTGATAGTTCTAGCAGGAATCAATAGAAATGCCTGATGGATATTTGGAGTTTGGAGGATACCTGACACATGACTTCACCTTGTCATCTCTTTCTCTGAGAAAAATAAGGGAAGCACAGAAAAATCCTGATACAACGGCCAGTTGTATGTCCGGAACCATCCTCAAGCCCTTCTAGCTCTGCCTTTGCATCCCCCAGATGTAGAAGACAATCCCACCATGGGACCTATTAAAGCTTTCGGCCAAGCGAGATTGGGCCCATAAAGAAGATGGGACAATCCTCCAATTGCCCCTCAAACCACTGGCCGAATTTTTTCATGTAAAAGCTCATCTCCCAAATTCGGGTTGAAGAAAAAGAAATGCAAGAAAACAGTGAGTTTTGCAAAGGAATTCATACCCATTACTTCGAAAAACGTCCCATCTTCTACTCCCAGTCCTCAAATGGTGAGGAGTTCACCTCAAGATTATTCCTCCCATCCCAGCCTTTACAAAATCAAGATCTACAAACTACTCAACCTCCCTCCATCTTGTTTCTTCTTGACGTTTCCTTCTTTAATGCTCGTAACTCTGAATCTAAAATGCTACCATTAATGTAACAGTTTGGAGGGATGCTATGAGAACCTTAGCATAAGAAAGTTGAGTCTGAGGGAGTTTAGTTGTAGGGGAAATCCTCTTTTACTTCACTGCACTGTTTTAAAAAGTGATAAGTGCCAATATATATATATATATGAAAGACGAGGACATTTTTTTGTATATTGGTTAAAATTAAGGCATATTTTCTTAGAAAAAAGAGGATGAGATATCCTCAAATAAAAAACAATTAAGATAGAAACTAGAAAGAACACAAAAACAGCCCTATCCCTTACAAATTACAAAAAGTGAACCCAAAGCCCATACATAAGGGAAAAATGAAATCCAAAATTTAAATCTTTGATATTCCTTGCCCAAGAGTAGAAAAAGAAAATAATGGGTCCCAAATCTCATGTATCTCACCCTCTTTATCATTAAAATGATGATCATTTCTTTCTAAGCAAAGAACAAAGTGACAGCAACTACACAATACCAAAATTCAGCTTTTTCTTCCCTCTTTTGCCAAAAGGATCTAACGATAACAGGGAAAATATATTCTTTGGAAGCACTCAAATTAAGCCAAAGTGAAACAAAATCTTGCTCCAAATCTTTGAAGAAAAAAGAAAAAAAAAAGAAACAGATGGTTAACTGGTTCATGATTTCTCTTACAAAACATCACAAGTATTAATCTTCTCCAAAACCACCGTCCAAATAAAAATTTGGATTTTCTTAGGGATTCCTTTTAACCAAATAGAGTGAAAAGGAGTGAAATGAGAGGAAGGAAAAAAAGAGAGGGAATAAAAAAAAAGAATTACAAGAAAAAGAACATGAAGGGTCTTTCAACCAAATTGGGCTATCACAAGAGTCATTTGGATAAACACAAGAAATAATACAAAAAAGTTCCTAAACTTTCAGAATTTCCACATCATTCAAATTTCTTCTAAAAGATAAATCTTAAGAACTTGTCTGGTGGATAGGCCATCACATCAAACCAAAGACCGTCCCCAAACCGAATTTTCAAGCCATTACCTAATACAGATTTAACATTAGGCAAAAAAAGGGGAGACCATGTGTACAAATTTCCAAGGTGAACGACAAGAACACATAATCTACTCTCTATTTTCATAGTATTACTCTTACAAACCAATCCTAATAGTTCAGTGACGGAAAACAATCAAAGAGATATACTGTCAGAGGAAGGATATGGCTGATGCATTGGTAAGAGAGACGCAAAAGCTTGAGAGCTGAAATTTCTATGATGTATTTAATGAAATCTTATTAGGCACCACTTAGACTTGGTTTGAGAATGAGCGACCAAAGATTTCTGTTAAATGTAATATGAAAATTTAACAACAAAGATCAAAATAAATTTATATGAAAGTTTAAGGACTAAACAAATACTTTCAAGTACAATGATCAAAATAGAAGGGACCCTAATAGAATTTAAACAAGGGGTTTAATTAGTAGCAACTAAGAGAGTACTAGTCGCTTCAAAGCGCTTGGAAACTTGTTTTTTCATTTGCCATTATTAATACAAAGTCTGTCAAATGCCTAACACTGTGACTTTAAAGCATGCAGGTGCAGCAGCTGCTGAGTTTTCAGCTAAAGCTATTCCTGCATTCTTGCTGACATCATGTTCCACAAGCAGGTTTTCATCGTTTCACTTTTAGATTTAACCTTTTCCATTTTTTTGTGTCAATTTTTCTGTTTATTTTCTAAGATAGGATCTTCTACATGCAGCCCTGCTGATGCGTTATTAGAAGCATTTGTAAAAGCAGATATTGAATTCAGAAAAGAACTCGATTTCTTTCGTAAATCCAAGAAAGTTATACAGAAAGACTGGCATCCCGGTTGCACTGCAGTTGTTGCCCTAATTATTAGAAACAAGCTTTTTGTTGCCAATGCTGGTGATTGCCGGACAATACTGTGTCGGGCTGGCCATCCAATTGTTTTAAGTAAGGTGAGAAAATTTCTCCCACTCTGCATGTATGATTTTCCTTTGATATTTTTATTATCTTACTTTTAAAACATATTTGACATAACAAAGATTTTATAACAGGATCATGTTGCAAGCTGTCTCGAGGAGAGAGAGCGGGTCATCAATACTGGTGGACAGGTTAAGTGGCAAGTTGATACATGGAGGGTTGGTCCTGCTGCTCTTCAGGTGTTTCTTTTAAACTTTGCAAAAACTGCAATGTGTTAGGAGTGAGGATTGGTAACTATTTTCTGCTGTTGTCTGCTAAGTTGCTGATAAATACTTGGAATGCACTATGAATTTGTTTGTGATAGATTATTCTTTTAAAAAAATGTTTATGATAGATGATAAACAGTTCTCTTCTCCAAATGTTGGTTTTCGATGATTATATTGTTGCATACCAAGGACAGTGACTGTTCTTCTTAGGAAAGTCTCCATTTGGTAAATGATTATTACTATCTTGAGAATCATTGTTAAACATCTCCATGCTGGCTAGTGCAATTCTGCATTGCTGATTATATTGGTTCACCACCACTATACATCATTCAATGAGGGCTACTACATTTGTTTAGAGTTTTCTGATTATAAATATCCAAAGAAACAGAATAGAAACCCATTGTTTCTTTCTCAAGGCACTATGCTTTTTATAAGATGATTTCTGCATGTCAGAGATATTCACAAACTATTTTATTCAATGTTTTTCTCAGTTAGATTATGTTTTCAGTTGGTTCTTTCAAACTTTAACAGGTTACTCGATCAATTGGTGATGATGATCTGAAGCCAGCTGTAACTGCAGAACCTGAAATAACAGAGACTATTTTGTCAGCTCAGGATGATTACCTGGTAAAGATCAGTTTTGAGGTTCTGTTTCATTTTCGATTTTAGAGAGGGAGAGAGAAAAAAAGGGTATAAAACAAGTGTTGTGCACATATAGCGGGTTTATAACACTAAGTAGTGCCTTAAGTTCTTTATATTGAAAAGTATTTTTGTGACTGCAATTTCCAACATATGAGATTAATAATGAAGAGAGCAAAATCAATGTAGAACAGATCGAAACAGACGCGATCAAGCAAACAAAATGTATTTTTTTAGTAACCTATATTTCATCAATTTTTCTTCAATCTGAAGTTATAGTGTTGCATGTCAGGTCATGGCTAGCGATGGACTATGGGATGTTCTCAGCAATTCAGAGGTAGTTGGAATAATCAGAGACACTGTCAAAGAACCAGGAATGTGCTCGAAGCGACTGGCTACAGAAGCGGCAGCTCGTGGAAGCAAAGATAACATCACGGTAATTGTTGTGTTCTTGCATCCAGTATCTACAGCAGAGAGGATTTATTAGGTTGAGTAATATGATATAGCTGCGCTTCTACATACGGAAAAGAAAATTAATAGAGCTATTTTTCTCACACATTCTTTCCCAGTCCGTTGATGGTTTGGGGCATGTGATAAGGTTGCGGAAGAATTCATTTTTCATACTATACAAAACTATTGTGAGATTCTTATGAATAAGAAGCATTTCATTCATAGAAGAAATACAAGCAGAAGGGGTCAACCAACGGTATGGTAATGGCTCAATTTGCATGTCCAGTTGGTTATAGTTTATATTCAAGGTTCAAATCTCCTACCTTCAAAGTTATACCTGCCCAACTTATTTTTATTATTTTATTTTATTTTTGTGTAATTACAAATCTATCATTTTTTAAACAATATTTACTAACATAGTATAAAAACATAATTATAAAATTTTAAAAAATTATATAATATTTACAAGGGTAAAATGCAATTAAGCCCCGGTGGTTTTTGCCAAATGCATGAACTTATTGAACACTCATTGTGGTTTGAAAATGGCAATCATAGCTCTGTGGTTCCAAATTATCTCAATGAGATCTCTCCTCTTCAACGGCATCAATTTTCTTTTAGCCATAACTTTTTCGTTTGAACTTTGATTTGGATGATTCAAGATGTTTTGAAATCCTTATTTCGGGTTTTAAGTTATGGTCAATTTAAAACTTCTAAATTCTTTTGCAAAAAAAAAAAAAAAAAAAGTGTTAATGGTGTAAATCAAATCTAGCATTTTGATGATAATAAATTTTTTTTATTTATTAACGATTTTGAAATTTTGAACTGGCCATAACTTAGAGTCTGAAATAAGGATTCCAAAACCTCTTGAATCATCTAAATCGAAGTTCAAACGAAGAAATTATGGTTAAAAGAAAATTGATGGCATGAAGGGGAGAGGTCTCATTGGAATAATTTGGAACCACAGGGGTATGATTTGTCATTTTCAAACCACATTGGGTGTTCATCCATTTGGCAAAAACCACATAGGCTTATTTGTATTTTACCATATTTACAAATGTCTTTTTTATTGAGCACATCAATTAGTGATATGCATAGCACACAATCAAACGTAAAGTGACTACTGTATATAATCATAGTCAATTAGTGAGACTTGTTTTTTTGAAAAATGGTATATTTGTAATTACTTTTTTAACTATCTATCGGTATCATAGTCAATTTTCTTTAAGACCTTTTTAGGATAAAAAAATTTCTTATTGTGATATTTTCAATTAAAATTTGAACTTTTTAATTTTTTTATAAATTCATTATATAACAAAAGGAATTCATTTTAATGAATGTTAAACAAAAAATGCAATTTTTAGAAGTTAGAAAATTTCTGATATTTTTTAAATTTAGGGCTGTTAACTCATGAGATGTATATTCACATTTCTATTATTTATTTTATAAAAAGTAAAAGAGATCTAATGTAACGACCTAAGTTCTCAATGAAACAATATATTTACGAATTTTTATTTAAATTTAGAAAGTACCACATAATTTTATTTTATCATGTTATATATGTTAGTGAATAATATGTATAAACTAAAACTATTAAAATGAATAAAATCAAGAATAATTTTATTATAATTATTTATTATTTAAAAAGTGGTTAAATGAAAATTATTTAATTGTTTGTTAAACTTATTAAATATCTATCAAGATAATTAGTCAATATTTTTTTTTATGAAATTAAATATTATTAATATCTTTATTAAATACTAAATGAGAACACATATTTTATATTTTTTTATTTGAGTTTAATCAAATAATAAATAATTAGACAAGAAATTCACAACACGTATATCACATAAAAAAGATGATTATAAATTTTCAATTTGTTTTATTAAAATTTGAAATAAATTTAAAATTGTAATATGTTAATTTTAAGTATAATTTAATAGCTATAATAGTTCTTTTTCTACCTTACTTTCAAAAATAGCATTTTGAAATTTTCATTATTTAATGATTTTTTTTTTCTTTTACATTGTTTAATGATTTTTTTTTTCAAAAAACGTTTCAGGTAACTTTTTACCTTTTCAACTTTTGGTGGTATTTAATAAGAATGATATATATTGATTATATAATAAATTCTTTTTGTTATATAAATTTTAAAATTCTTATTTTAAAAATCCAGAAAACTCTATTTTTGAAACATACAATTTTAAACTTATCAGATTTAAGTTATTATATATATATTTTTTTAAGTTCAAAGATTAAAGAAAGATGTCAACATGAGCATAACTCAACTGGTTAGGTATATACTCTTTTCACCTTGAGGTTGAAGATTCGAGGCCCTCCCTCCACTTTGATGTAATCTAAAAAAAAAGAGAGATTAAAGAAAGATGGTGGAATTGAATATATATATATATATATTAATGTATGCTTCAAATCAATTCATTATTAAGAACCTTAAAATAAAATAAAAACTTTTCTTAAATATCATTGGATAAAGAAAAATCAGCGGTCCAATCCAAACATACCAAATCTCTTCGTCGCTTTGGCAGTTTTCATATATCTTTCAATCAACACATTCGATTTAGAAAACCCACACCTTTCGCTCAGTTTTTTCCTTTTTTTAAAACAAATAATTATTATTTATTATTAACTTTCCATTTTAAACCCATACCATATCAAAGATTATTACAGCTATTAAGAAATTTCTTTATCTATAAATACCACCACTTCTATACCTGTTTTTCTCTATCATTAATCTTTACGAAATTCCAAAGTTGTGTGTGTTTTTTTTTTATATTTTTTCCATTCTCTCTCTCTAGAAATCATAGTTAATATTTCTTCTCTTGATATGTCTCAAGTTCATGATCATGGGTCAGTTGTTGATTCTGATGTTAAATTATTAGATTTTTTCAAGACTTCAAGTCCTGAAATTTTAGATGAATCGAAACCAATGGTAAACAAGAAAGATGAAGCAATCATAACTTATTATTGTGAAATTTGCGACAAAAAGTTCACGGATTTACAAGCTTTTGGTGGCCATCAAAACTCACATAAACATAAAAGAGTCACTGCCGAGGGAAAGAACGCCGCGACTGCCGACGTCTTCGACGGCTCGGAATCTGTTAGATATTTCTATTACCCTCCTCCTCCTCCTTATTATTATCATCCCACACTCTCTCTAGGTAACAAGGCCTTAGGAGTTAAGCCGACGATTCATAAACCGACTCATTGGCAAGCTGCTCATGGCTATCCATTGTGGTCGAGGCAGCAACCGATGACGGCCGCCATGGTGCAGCAATCACGATATGCGGCGTCTACTTCCACGGGGTCGAGAGATGGCTTCTTGCATCAGATGGAGGTTACTGATAATGGTGGAAATTCAACCAACAATATTAATACAACTTTGGAATTGGAAGCCATGGGAAATTCAAATAAAAGCAGTAATGCCTCCCAAAACCTTGATGTTGAATGCAATAATCATGGCCTTGATTTAACTCTTAAGCTTTGATTGATTTGTGAAATATTTACTTGGTAATATAGTCAATTTAAGCGTTTTCTTTTTTTAAAAAGTATTATAGGCAGGTTGTTTTTAATTATTATTTATTGTGTATTACATTAAAATTATGTTCGTTTCTGTATTCTTTTTTTGTAATTTAAATATATAATACTAATTAAATTAGGCCGCCTGCTCTCCATAATCTATATTCTAATCTTTTATTCATGTTGTTCCTAAGTCATCTATATATTTTTTTAAAGTACTTTGTACCAATTTCGGTTCCAATAATATCCTTTCATTGGCTTCGTCTTAATGGATAAAGGATCTACATTTCTCCGCGTTCACCATACTAATAATAGTCTGAAAACTTTTATAATAAAATAACTCTATTAACGAAAAGTCTATTGCACATGCTCTCAACATATCTCCCAATACTCGAGTCACTCTCTTAGTCTGACCATCTGTTGTAGGTTAAAAGTTTTACTACGATCCAACTTAGTATTGATAGTTCTCTATAAGTTTTTTTCCAAAATATAGAAGTAAAACTAACATATTTGTTTAGAAACGATAGATTTGGAACACCATGTAACCTCGTAATCTCCCTATAGGTTGTTTGTGTCAATTCACGATACATTTTAGTACTTCTTTGGTTTACTGAAAAATAAGTATTATTAGCTTCTTTCATCATCTATTTCCTCATAGTATGATGATAAGAAGTAATCTACCTTAATCAAGGATATGTGGCCTTAGGCAAAATTCAAAATGAGGCCTTCTAATTTTCTTTCATTTACATAAATTTGAAATACATTTAATACCTTATACCAATCTTATTTTTCTTGTCTTTTGTGATGCAAATTTTTAAATTAAATATTCATATCAAACACTTCTTTTTTAATAGATAATATCACTTCCATTTTCTTTTGAGATAGTTATCTTAAATATGATTATATTTACTTTTGAAAAAGTATCTTTCAGTAGAACTAAGTGTTATCGGGATTGTTAATAATATTTGTTAGACCTATTTCTCAGTTTAATTCTGATTAATTCAATTCATTTCATTTAAAAATGTAAATTGATAAAACACACACAATTCTTAATTTTATCTTAGTGATCTTAAACTTGAAGCTAGAAAACTGTTTAGTGTTACAATGAAGGCTGACTGTTATAACAGTCTGTGCTAGGCAGAATAGAAACAACATAATGTAAAGAGAGGGAAAGAAATCGACATCGAGAACGGATTAACGTGAGAAACCTCCAACTAGTAAAAACTCATGGGGCCTAGCCCAAAAAAATACTACTAGAATCGTTAGTCGTTCAATACAAAGATTTAAACCAAAAGCACAAATGAAAAGTACTCCCTACTATTTGTCTTTTGGTCACTCTTTGCAATGACGTCGTCTACGGTGAATTAAATCACAAGCTCGTCTTGTGACGTTTGAATCAAGAACCTCCTGTTCTTGTTTTGATCATAGCACAAGCTCCTCTTGTGGATTTGGATTAAGGAACTACCTTCCTTGATTTTTAGTTGTTAGAATTCTTTTCCCAAGAATCTTCTAACTTGAAGCTTTGTTGAATGTAAATGGTTGAACACTTTAATAGACACTCATAAACACAATTATTGCCACAAAATATTACTAAAACCTGTTAGGCAGTGGACCCAATCAAATCAATAAAGCAAATTACTCATTTGATAAAAAGCCCATTAACCATATTTAAGCCCAATTATCCTTTGTGTGAGTTGGTTCAGCCAGTGTAGTTTGACCAATTTAAATATGGCTATAATTACAATGTTGACTGTGAATAAATTAGGAAATTGGGAGGTATTTGGCTCACCTCACACGCAAGCTTGCAATATATAAGTAGGCGGTGATTTCATTTAACCTACTGTGCGAGAGGAAAACAAAGAAGCCGGCGGCCGTTTTTTGTTTCTTCTTCACCGAGGGAATTGTGGTGTCAATTCTATGAGAGTCGATTCGACGACTTTCAATTGGATTAATTAGGGTTTGTTCATATTGAGAGAAAATAGAGAGGGGGCAACCGTTTGAGTGATTCTCGAGGTTATGTATAATTGTGAGCAATTATACGCTCTTTATTTTTGTCTCATTGATGAAATCTTCAACTTTATAGTGGAACCTGCAGAGTCTGCAGAAGACAGGACGTACCAATTGGGAACCTGTATAAAATCTCTGGTGTCGTTATTTTTCTCTCACTTTTATTATTATATTCTTTGTTGCATTATAATATTCATCGTTCTTGTGTTAGTGGGAGTTTAGGGTTTGACAAACCCTTCAAATTCCCAACAATACCAAAGGCAAATATCAGACATCAAAAGCTTGAGAAGAGACAAGAATGGCAGCCTAATATATAGATAATTTTTTTAAAGTTGCAAGATCCAAGGAAAATGCTCAATCAGACCCTAAATAAAACCAATCAAATAGCTGGTGAATTGGAGGTATTTACAACATTCCTTACGTGAGTTTATTTGAAAGAGAGAGCCAACATAACTTTCCATAAGAGGAGGGAAAGAATTTAAACACATAAAAGGAAGACTTGAGAATTAAAAAGGAAAAATGAGATTTTGAAATATGCCAGCCAATTAAGAAGAAAATGAATTAAAACATTTTTCTTTTTATCTATGACAAAATAAAATGCCAAAACTAAAATTTATAAAAAATAATTTTCCAACAAACTCCCCCTTTGGCTTTGTTTTGACATAAAAACAAGATTTCAATATTAACCATATTTCAATATTAAATAAACGAGCTAAGCTCCCCTTGCATCAAAGGCCAGATTTCAATATTAATTAAACGAGCTAAGCTCCCTCTGCATCAAAGACTAGTTAAGACAAGCATATCTCCCCAATTTTTTACAAAACAAAGGCAAAGTGAAGTAGATACAAAAAAATTAGAGGCAGAGAAAAGCCAAAAAATAAAAAAATAGTTTGAACATGTAAAACCATGAAAGCAATTTATATTGATTTGGAAAAAAAAATAAACATGCTTAATAGAAAAGATGCTGGAATCTTAACAAAAGAACAAAAAGAAAAAAAATATACCATTTGAACACAAAAGAGAATCTCCATTAAAAAGAAAACTCCCCTTGAAGGGGCTATAACAAAAATAACATATATGACATATTTTTTTTGGGTAGTTCTTCTATTATTTAGGAGAAAACCAAAGACAAGATTTTCCACACAATTTAACAATTAGAAATAACAAGTTACAGAGTAAAACATAGAAAGCGGAAGCAAGATAAAAAGAATTTCCAATTGATATAATCTAACACACACAAAAAAAAAAAACAAAAACTCTCGCTGCAAAAAAAAAACAAAACTTATTCTCAAACAAAAACCTTTGTTTTTTTTTAAAAAATAGCAAGATAAAAAAAAAAGAGAATGTATTATTGAGAAAAAAAAATTCCAGTCACTGTAAAAATTAATCACAAAAGATAAAGACAATCAAATACACCATAGAACAGAGGACAATTTTATCAAAGAAAAAAAATTCAAGTAAGTGAAAGAGGTGGGGATAACTAAGGATTAAAATTACGAAATCTAGGCATATACATTTCTTTATTTTTCTTAAGCATATTTTTAAGTTTAAAGCAGTTTGGTTGAATATGACCAACAATTCCACAAAAATAGCAAGTTAGTACAAACCTGGTTTTTGCATGCTAATAATTTTGATTACCTCTTGCGTTGCCATAGCTACGCTTTTCCCATTTTGTCGGAGGATGAGGATGCTTACTCTTTAGGTTTTGGTTAGCTGTTGGTGGAAAGAATCTGTCATTTTGTCTTGAGATGCCACTTCGTTATGATATCTAGTAGTAAAAAGTTTCTTTCAGAGCCTGAACTGTTACAACATCGTTTGCCTTCCCCATTATTAAGAAGAGAGCCTGATTTGAAAGATTCTCCCACGAACTCAATTCCAGACTTATACTTTGCTACAAGTTTATCTTTTACAATTTCTTGAGAGTTTAGAATGAGTTCCAAAGTATCAGTACCTGAGTTCAACATCTTTAATCCTTTATGAGTGTTGTCCAAATTGATCTTCAATTTCATCATTTCAGCATCCTTTTCAATGACCAATTTATTCAGATGTTCAATTTTTTATAATAGCTCATCTTCCCATAATGAGCTCTTTATTCTGATTAGTCAAGCTTTTGTTGATCTCACATAATTTCATTTACTCAGTATATAAATTTGTATAAGCTTATTCAACGGTCTCTTGATGATCTTTGTCAATTTCAATCTCATTGTTGTTTATATCCAAGTCATCCAAATCCTGTTCCAAATCTGCATTATTAGTAACAGATCCAATGAAAGCAATGTTTTTCTTTACCGAATTGACTTCCTGATCTTCATCATCCGAGTCCTTGTCACCTCATGTCATGGTCATAGATTTGTTCTTCTTTTTCAAAGTGTTGGCACATACTAGATATGTCTAAACCCGTCACATTCACGACATTTAATTCCTTTCTTTCTCTCAAGGGATTTTTAAAAACCAGTATTATTTGGCTTGAAGGGCTTCAAGTTTGATTTGTTGTGTATGGACATATTCCTCATGAACTTCCTTGAAATTTTTTTATCAAGAGATTTTGTAACAACCCGAACCCGTTAAATCTTTTAAATTCAAAGGCACATCGAACGTTTAAAATTCAGACTATCCAAAACCTGTTTTACATATTTCACAACCAGAGAAAACATAAAAAGTGGAATGCGCATTCCGATTATAAATAATTTATAAAACAGACAAAAAAAATCATAAAGACCCTTACAAGTTTTATAACTCTCTCATGAGCTCAAAATACAAAGTATGATGTTGATGGAAATATACACACAAGCATTTCTAGAATGCTAAACAAAACCATGTCCATGTTCGTGTCCAATCCATCGTCCTCAAAGATCAAGCAACACCACCTTCTCTTCCATGTCCCTTTTGTTGAGAAGTACCTGAAAAGTTGTAAGTGTAGCAACATTAGCATAAAAATGTTAGTGAAAGTAAAATGGAAGCAAGTAATCTTATGGATCAAATTCCATACCGGAAATTGTGTCCAAAGGCCTAAAATGCTCTTTACTACCCTTTGTACATTTTCAAATACAATTATGCCAATATCAAAGTGTAATTCCAATCCAATCAACAACCAACTACGTAAAGTATTGAATTCAAGATTTGACAATAAAAGTACTAACTAGGACTATGTCTTCCTAAACAAAACTATCGCGAACATATAACTGTATCTCAAACTTTCTTTGTTACCATACCTTAGATCACATCTCGTATTACAACATGTTACAACGTACCGTGTTACCGCATGTTACCACATTAACATACTACCACATGTTACCATATTTCGTACCACAACATGTTACCACGTACCGTGTTACCGCATGTTACCACATCAACACACTACCATATACTGTCTTACCGCATGTTACCACATCAACACACTGCCACGTATCGTGCTACCACATGTTCCACATTTCGTACCATAACATGTGACCAGGTACCGTGTTACCGCATGTTCCACATTTTGTACCACAACATATTGCCACGTACCTTGTTACCGCATGTTACCACATCAAAATACTACCACGTACCGTGTTACCACATGTTCCACATTTCGTATCACAATTTGCTACCACGTACCATGTTACTTATGTTCATTATTTTCTCTCTTCTTATGTTTTTCTTAGTTCATGAGTTTAGAGTAAAGTTTAGTGTGTTAATTGTTCTTAATCTTGATAGACAGTTTTTTAAGAGTGAGTTTAGAGTGTTCTTCATCCTTAGCATCAAGTCTTTCTGGCTTTCATCAATGGGTTTTCTTCTCCTCTATTTGGGCAGCTTTAGAGGTGAAATCGGTTCGGTTCGGTTCGAATTTTCAATTAATTTTAAAAACCGGACTGGTACGGTTTATAATAGGGGCCGGTTCAGTTTTGAACGGTTTTTACCTGTTCGGTTTTCGGTTTTTTCCGTTTTTTCTAGTATAGAACATTTGCATTTAGTTTTAAAAAAAAATCCTCCAACATTAAAGGATGAAACAAAATAAAATCAAACATAAACAAAAACTTAGTTGAAAAATTAGATTAATCAATATATAAAATATAAATTAAAATAAAATAAAGTGATAAATAAATATATAAAATAAAACAAATAAATAAAAGTTAGGGGGAAATAGGGAAGGGATATGGGATTTTTACTTGTTTTTTAGATGCCGGTTCGGTTCGGTTTTTGAATAATGGAAAGCGGGACGGTTCGATTTTTTACGGTTTCGGTCCGTTTATTTTTTCGGTTTCCGGTTTTCAGATTTTTTCTTTCACCCCTAGGCAGTTTAGGTCTTTTTTGCAAAAAGTTTTTCTCTCTCATCCGAAATACGTTTTGAATTTCAAAAAATAAATCTAAATTATTAGACTTTCCATGTTTCTCGTTAACCATACATGCATCACACGAGTTTAAAAATAATCTCATTTTTCAAGATGTTTGATGGTTGATTTGATTTGACACAGGGCAGTCTTGGTCGTTTTAAACCAAGTTCTCGTCGGCGTGCAAGCTAAATTGGGTCTATGATTGCAATCATAAAATATCCTTATTTCATATAAAAATGTCTATATATGAAATAAGGATATTTTATGATTGCATAAACCACTTTATTTAATAAAATCTTAATTCTTTGTCAAGAGTAAACTTGTCGATTAAAATTATAAATACTATCATTAGTAGATTATCTTGAAATTGGTAAATATGATATCCTTAATCCTTAATATATAAAACGGGGATTATTTAAGAAACAAAAACTATTTTAGGGATGAATGAATATCTAACAAATTTTTAGATAATATTTATTAAAATATTATCAACTCATAAAAATATTTGTAAATATAGCAAAATTTTGCATGGGTTAAATTAGTGATAAACATTAAATTACAATTTTTTACAATAACTTAATCATTAATTTACATATTAATCAATGTTAATTGAGCAATGTAATAAAAATTGCTATATTTGCAAATAGTTTTTAGCAATGATATATTTACAAATATTACATCAAAATTTGTTACCCAGTGAAATTTCTCGCTATTTAATCTCTATATGATTTTTGAAAATTATAAAATATGTTATTTTTCACTATAAATTTACTGTTCATAACCTTCAATTTACAAAATATGTAATTACAACTAAATTAGCCCTTTTGTATTAATTATCTTGGTTTTAATTCTATTTTTTTTAATTAAATATCAATTTATCAATAATTCATTAAAATTAATACTATAAATTATTATAGTTCAAAAAATATAGTATATACCATACATAACTATTGTTGATATTAATTTATATTATCATAGTTATTGATGGTGAAAAATTAAAAATATGTTGAAACTTTACAAATATTAAAAACTATTTCCATATAGTTATTTACCACATTTTATTTTTATGTTAATCACTCAAGATGTTAAAATGTCTATATTATTATTATTATTATTTGTTTATTTTTTTTACTTCCAATTAAATAAATAATTTATTATAATTAAAACATGGGATGCACGGCAAAAACGACTCAAAAATTGGATGCCAACATAATTTTCCTTTTGAAGTAGATAAAAACAATACATAAAGAAATGTAGATCAAATTTGATATCAAACAATAAATAGTAATAAATAAAATCCCCTTGCCTACTCATTACTCATTTAAACTGCCTGAAAAAGCGCTTAAATTGACTGTAATTGCCAAGTTAATCAAAGCTTGAGAGTTAAATCAAGACCATGACTATTGCACTCATCATCAAGGTTGTGGAAGGAAACTCTGCTACTTTTTGTATTTTCCATGGTTTCCAATTTCAAACCACCTCTACCCTCAGTTTCAGACAAATTTGTTTTAATATTGCTTGTTGAATTTCCACCATTACCTATAACCTCCATCTGATCATGCAAGAAGCCATCTCTCGACCCCGTCGAAGAAGACGCTGAATATCGTTGTGCCGCCGCTATTTGTTGCTGTTTTAAAGACCATTGATAGCAATGAGCGGCTGGCCCATAATTTGGTTTACGTATAGTTGAATGTGGCTTTACTCCTAAAGCATTGTTACACTGAGAGAGTGCGACCGCCATGGCTTGATGATAATTATGATGATGATAAGGGTAATAGAAAGATCCGGTTGGTTCCGAGGTGCCGAACATGTCGGCGCTCGCTCCCGGTCTAAAATTCAATAGGGCATCTTTCTTTTTCTTGGCCTTGTTTCTTTCATATTTATGTGCATTTTGATGGCCGCCTAAAGCCTGTAAGTTTGTGAACTTTTTACCACAAAATTTACACGAAAAAGCTTTCTTTTCTTCCTCTTTCTTCTTCACCATCGGTTCTGATTCTTCGGAGGAAGAAACCGTTAAAATTTCAGGACTTGAAGTCTTGAAAAAATCTAATAGTTTAACATCAGAATCAACAACTGACCCATGATCATGAACTTGAGACATATCAAGAGAAGAAAGAACTATGATTTCTAGAAAGAGAGAATGGGAAAAATAAAAACAACAACTTTGGGATTTCGGAAAGATTAATGATGGAGAAAAAGACGTATAGAAGTGGTGGTATTTATAGATGAAAACATTTACTAAAAGGCTGTAATAATCCTTTTTTTTATGGTAGGGTATCGGTTTTAGAATATTACAATTAGGACTCAAAATTGGAAAGTTAATAATCAAATTAACAAAATAATAATTATATTTTAAAAAAGGAAAATATTGAACGAAAGGTCTGACTTTTCTAAATCAAATACATTATTGCATTAAAAAAATGCACTTTAACTATGGAAAGTGCGAATGAGATAAAGCGATTTGGTATCTTCGGAATGGAGTGCTTTCTACACGATTTTCCTTTTTCAAATTAAATTTAAGTAATTTTTTTTATATTGTTAATAAAGAATTTAATTATTAGAAAAAATAAATTAATTATAAGTGTCCCTATATATATATATATATTTATTGATCAATCATTCAATATCTTTTTTAAGTATAAACCCGGAGATTGTGGCCTATGGGAGGGGGCAATTGCTCCATCTTTCTTAATCTTTAAATTATATTATTCTAGAATATTAAAACTTCACATTGAAGTGTTCAGAATTTTCATAATTACATTTTTTTTTAGAATTATTGAAATATAGTATAATTTTACATACAGATTGAAATGTTAGAACTTTAAAAAAAATCAAATAACATTGTAGAAGGGGGAATTTTGACAAATTTCAAATCGCCATATCGGGTTTACCATATGGATAAATATCAACATACTAGCCCGTACGGTTTTACCATATCACAAATCATCGTATCGGGTTTACCATATGGATCAATATCAACATACTAGCCCGTATGGTCTTACCATATCACAATCATCGTATCGGGTTTACCATATAGATCAATATCAACATACTAGCCCATACGGTCTTACCATATCACAAATCATCAAGTTCCCTAGTAAGTTAGATTATCGAAATTATGAGATTCTACTCAAGTACTAAAGAACATAAACTGCTTGAATTACACGAGTCAACACTCAAGTGTAACTTCTAAGCCCCTTTGACTCCCAAATCACTAAAAGTTCCTTAAACATCCACTTTCATCTAAAATCTCCAATTTCATCTAAAACTCTCCAATTCGTCTTAGAAGACTTCCAAACCACTCAAATCTCATCTTTTACTTCCAAATTCATAAGAACTCCAAAGTAACTCCACTCACTTCCGAGTTTAAAGTCACCAACCAAGTATTAACTTCGAAAAGTTAGTTTCCCTCTTATCATCGATAAACAATATCGTAATGAAATATAATTCATAAAATCACAAACTTCCATTTTAAACTCACCTTAGAATTGAAACCGAACTTCCAAAGTTTCGAGGTAGATCCCACGCGAGCAATTACCAACCTACAAATAAGTTACATCCAATAAACATTAATTAACCAAAAATTGAACCATCGACATCTAAACGCATAAAACGAAGAAAAACTCAGTTTTTAGCCTTATGGTGCTCTCAGCCATAGGAGGGAAAATGAGTTCGGGTTTGGTTTTTAGACTTTTAGGCATTTTAGAGGTGTTCCAGGTTGGTTTTAGGTACTTTGGAGGTTCGAATTATCAGTGGGTAACACTGATTTAGGGTTTTACACAATACTTGATTCCCGAAAAATTAAGTAAAACACAAAATCATAGCAAACTAAACACCCTAGCCATAGCCAAGTGAGAGAAAAACAAACGGAACGGGTTTTCCATTCGACTTGGGTTTAGGTCCAAGACAACAACCTCATCCAAAGTGATTTTTCCTAACTAGAATTCACAAACAACACCCGAGAAAAACGATTCAAGGCTTGCATGCAAGATTGGAAAAAAGAAAACCCAAAAACCCATTTCTTTCTCACCTTGTATCTCCTGGATCTTTAATGGATTAGCTCGATTGATGGAATGGGTAGAAAGTACGTCTCGAGAGCTTTCCAACGAGCTAAGGTACGATGAAAACGATAGAGAAACAAAGCCGGGGCGACAATTTCTTTCTCTCCTCTTTTTTTCTCTCTAAGCTACGGGTTTGGGGATCCTTTTTCATCTTTCCTTTCTTTTTTCTTTATCCTTATCCTTGAAAAATATGAAGTGGATATATATAAAGAAATTTTGGTAAAAGACGATATCGCCCCTCCTCTTATTTTCTTTAAGAAAGCTTGTTCCGGGTGCTCGTTATTTCACGTTTCTAATTCCAATTCAACTTAACTACTTCTAATCAATCTTAAAAGTATTTAACAATAAATAATGGGCCCGCTAATAATTTTTAATATGACTAAAACTAATTTAAGCAAATAAAATTATTAAAACGGTTTTCGGACGAAATTAGCTACTAAATTCTAAATTTATAATTTTCTAAAATTAAACTAAATACTTTGATTAAAGTAAATGAATAAATAAATGAAATATTAAATAAAAAAATTTTCACTCCAAAAATAACGGGACGTTACAGAAAACCTGTGAAAACGCTGGAACTCACGGAGATTTACTAGTTAAGCAATTCGTCCAAACACGAATGGTACACATACTTAGATCCCAACATTATAGATAGTTGAGAACAGTTTGAAAAAGAACTCTTAAATTGCTTTTACAACACGCAACGGACAATCAGCATGATGGAACTCACCAACATACGACAATGAAAAGATGAGCCATTTGTCGACTATATCAATCGTTAGAGATCTCGCTTGGATTGCAATGATTGTTTAACTGAGGTATCTGTTTTTGAAATGTGTATTCAAGGCATGCATTGGAATTTTCTTTATATCTTACAGGGTATAAACCTCGAACATTCGAAGAACTGGCGACCCATGCTCATGATATGGAGCTATGTATCGCTAGTAAAGGGAGCGAAGAATTTCTAGTGACAGAGCGTAAGGAAAAGAATGAAGTCAAAAAAGTAGAGAAGACTTAAAAATCTGTTACGAAAGAATCACTTGTTGTTAACACAACCTCATTTAAGTTTCAAGGAAAGGACAAGAAAGATGAAAAGCGACCAGGAAATAAAAAGCGTCGTTTAACTTTAAAGGAAAGACAAGAAAAAGTCTACCTTTTCCTGATTCATACATTTCGGACATGCTTGAACAATTATTGAAGAACCAACTAATCGAATTACCAGAGTGTAAAAGAACAGAAGAATTAGAAAAAGTTAATGATCCAAACTACTACAAATATCATCGAGTCGTCAGTTACCCAGTGGAAAAATGTTTTGTTCTGAAGGAAATAATCTTAAACTTAGCCCAAGAACGAAATATTGAGTTGGACCTTGATGAAATTGCTCAACCGAACTATACTGCAGTAGCATCAACTGTGAACAATCCAGGGTTTAAGAATCTGAAAGTTAACCTATTTCAGTAGGGGACTTTGAAGCCAGTTGCTATTTGGTTCGAGACTGAGACTCCCATAGAGACGTTGCAGTACGAAGTTAAAATTGAAGACAATGAATATGAAGTTAAGTTTGAAGACAACGAAGATAAAGTCAAGTCCGAAAATGATGAAAATGGATGGACTCTTGTATCCCGACGAAAGCCACGAAAAGATCATTATGTTGAAAAGAAATTTGTAACGACCCAAAACTCGTAAAATTCCTTAAATTCAAGTGCACAGCGGAAACACGATTTTTACGGAAAGACGGCATGGTTTCGTTTAAAAATCGAATTATCCAAAACCTGTTTACAATATTCCCAATTTCAGAAAAGACGATAAACATGGAATGCGCATTCCAATCTATGATAAAACTTCTAAAGAAAGTTTTAAAATCCAAAGACATTTACAAGTAATACAAATTCTCCACCAAGCTCAAAAGTACACATAAGAAAATATATAATGAGATGTTTGTAAGCATTTCAAGAATGCTAAACCAAAACTAGATATGTTCCTGTCCATCCATCGCCTCGATAAGTCACGCGGCGCCACCTCCTCTACCTCGTCCTTTGCCACGAGTCTTACCTGAAAAATTGTAAATATAACAACATTAGCATAAAATCTAGTGAGAGTAAAATAAAAGCAAGTAACCCTATGAACCAAATTCTATACCGGAAATTGTGTCCAAAGGCCTAATTTCACTTTTACTACCCATTCCACTTTTCTAATTCCACACAATCATATAATATGTAATATGCTTTCCACAAAGTAAAGATATTAAGACTTAAAGTAAAAGTACCAACTATTACTAAGTCTTTCTAACCATTCTAATGAATATAAGTAATTGTAGCACTAACTTTCTTTGTTACCAAATCAGTTTCATTGTAACGGGTTTACCGTATGGATCAACATCAACATACTAGCCCGTATGGTCTTACCATATCACAAATCATCGTAACGGATTTACCGTATGGATCAACATCAACATACTAGCCCGTACGGTCTTACCATATCACAAATCATCGTAATGGGTTTACCGTATGGATCAACATCAACATACTAGCCCGTACGGTCTTACCATATCACAAATCATCGTAACGGGTTTACCGTATGGATCAACATCAACATACTAGCCCGTACGGTCTTACCATATCACCATTCATCGTAACGGATTTACCGTATAGATCAACATCAACATACTAGCCCGTACGGTCTTACCATATCACAAATCATCGTAACGAGTTTACCAGATGGATCAACATCAACATACTAGCCCGTACGGTCTTACCATATCACAATTCATCAAGTTCCCTAGTAAGTTAGATAGAATTCTACTAAGCTACTAAAGAACATAAACTATTTAAAATTACCCTAGTTAACTCTCAAGTGCAACTTCTAAGCCACTTTGTCTCCCAAACCACTCAAAGTGCCTTAAACTTCCACTTTCTAAAGCTTTTCAATTCATCTTACAAGACTTCCAAACCACTCAAATATTACCTTTTTCACCCAAATTCACTAGAACTCCAAAGTCACTCCACTCACTTCCGAGAATAAAGTCACCAACCAAGTAACAACTTCCAGAAGTTAGTTCCCCTCTTAACCTCGATAAACAATATCGTAACGAAATTTAATTCATAAAATTACTAACTTCCATTTTAAACTCACCTTAGAAAGTGAATTCCAAGCTCTCAAAGTGTCGAGATCCAAACCACGCAAGCAATCACAATCCTACAAGTCAAATACACCTAACAATCATTAATTAACCGAAAATAGAGCAATTGACAACTAAACACATAAAACGATGAAAAACCTGGAATTAAGCCTTATGTAGCTCTCGGCCATACAAGGGAAAGAGGGGCTCGAGCTTGGTTTTCCGGATTTTATGCAATTAGAGGTATTTCGGGTTGGTTTCGGATACTTTGGAAGTTTGCCATATCAATGGGTAACCGTATTTTAGGGTTTTACACAATAATTGGTTTCTGAAAATTCAAGTAAAATACCAAATCATAACAAACTAAACACCCTAACCAAGGCTAAGTGAGATAAATTCACACGGAACGGGCTTTCGACTCAAACTCGGTTTTAGGGTTTAGGGAAGTTTCTAAAATTGTCTAAAACGACTTCCTTGATTGAAATCTTCAAGCTTCGGTGTGTGAATTTGAAGATTTCAATCTCAATCCTCCATTAAAACACTATTCAAAGCTTGATTTAGAAACTTTATCATACCTTGAGGCTTGTAGAAAATTGATGAAAACCTTGATTGCTAGGTTAGAATTGATCCTCGGGATGAGGGCTTTTCAACGCAACTGAAATTACGTCGATCCACCGAGTATTTATGAAAAGCCAAAGAGAGGGAGAGAGAGAGAGAGAGAGAGAGAGAGAGAGAGAGAGAGAGAGAGAGAGAGAGAGAGAGAGAGAGAGAGGGAGCAAGTCTCGGCCCCAAGAGGAAGAAGAAGGAGGAAAAGAAATGAAATGTTTGACCAAAGGTTGACTATTTAAAGATGAAGATCATGAATAATAAAATGTGATATATTTAAGAAATTGGAAAATGACGATTACGTCCTTTTAAATGAAACCCGAAGATCTTAAATGAATCAAAAGGTGATTAATAATTATTAATTGGCCCAATAATAATTATTAATGTCACCAAAACTAATTTAAAGTAGTAAAAGGGTTAAAGAGGTTTTCAAACGAAAATAGCTACTAATTCGAAATTACTAAATTTAAACTAACCTTAAATTCTTTAATTAAATAAAATAATAAATAAATAAAATTTACCTCCAAAAGTAACGGGACGTTACAAAATCTTTCCCTTTTAGGATGATAAATAAGAAAGGAAATGGAAAGAAGAATAGGCATTTTAAAAAGAAGAAAAGTAAGAAGACAGTGAAGATGCCTAAATTTTTTGAAGAGGAAAGTGAAGAAATTCCTCGACCACGTAGAAAGATAACTCTACAAGATTTAATTCTTATGAATTTCTTGAGTGACACTGAGGGAGAAGATTGTGGTGTTGTTACATGCAATACCGTAAACATAGTGGACAGTGACATCATCGCTACAAACAAAATTGAAGTTGTGGTGAATTTAGACGAATTGTCTTCTTTCATGATGAGTGATCTCCTTTCACTGCCCCAGAAAGTAAAAGATACTCTCGTGGAGGTATTACAGGGTTCTAGTGCTTCTCATTCACAAAATTTCAAAAAGCACGTATGTGCCTCATGTTTCATGGCTATTGCCTTTAAAGATGAAGACTTACTACTAGGGTCCAAACCGCATAATAGACCTCTATTTATTTTTGGATATCTTCGTGAGCAAAGAGTTAGTCGAATTCTCATTGATAATGGCTCAGCTATCAATATAATCCCTAAATCAACTATGAAGCAATTAGGCATCATAATGGAAGAATTATCAAAAAGCTGACTGGTGATCCAAGGTTTTAATCAAGGAGGACAACGAGCAATAGGGATGATTCACGTAGAGCTCACCATTGGAGATTTGAAAGCTTGCACTATATTTCATGTGATTGATTGCAAGACCACCTACAAGTTGCTATTGGGTCGTCCTTGGATTCATGGAAATAGAGTAATAACTTCCTCTTTACATTAATGTTTCAAGTTTTATCAAAATGTTGTAAAGAAAGTAGAAGCCGATACTCAACCTTTTACGAAGGCAGAATATCACTTTGTAGATGCCAAATTTTATATGCAAAGTAATGTGAAAGAAGATATTGTACCAACGGAGATTCCTATGATCGAAGGTTCTGGTGAAAAACAAGTAAATTTGATGGAAGAAATGTCCAATTCAAAAATAGATACTTCAGATGTACAAGTATAAGATGTATCGAATCTTTCAAAGGCAGAAACTTCACTGCATTCTTCTGTTTTACGTTATGTACATTTGTCCCGAAGGAAGGAAGGCTAGTCACCGCTTGCTGAATGTTCAAAAGGTGTAAAAGTTGGAGATGTTAAAATTTTGAAGAAGGGATTTATGATTCCACTTACAAAAATAGTGAATTAGGAAATCAATAATCCACCTGCGGGTTTTACTCCTGATGAAGGAAGAAACAAGAATGGATCTCTTCCCAGCAAACGAACGAAAGAATGATTCAATCCAAATGTATACAAGCTTTTTGTAAAGGTAGGTTACGATTTTGAATCTTCTCCAGAGATGAAAGGTTTGAAAATCTTTGATGATGAGATATCCGAACTATCTGAAACACAAAAAAAAGCTTTTGAATAAAGGTTATAAAATACCTATTTCTAGAGAAAAAAATTGGTTATAAACCATATGAGTTGATACGTATAACTAGAAAAGGAAAAAAGATAGTTGTAAATATGAATTATATCACACTAGAAGAAATTGATAACCCTGAAACGAAAGAAAAATAAGTTCATAAAGAATATCTATCTTTGATCGTATAGAACTTTCGACCGCTCGCTCTCTTGTCTTCAAAAGGTTGAGTGTATCTAATACAGAGGGAGAGAATCAACATTATGCTCTTGTTCGTTCTTCAATCTTTCAGAGGCTAAGTCTATCTATGACAAAAGAAAAGATACATGGTCGAATTTCTGTATTTGGTCGCCTTAAAGTGACAAACGGTCAACATAAAGGAGAGATAAAAGCTTTTGAAATTAGATCCTCAGGAGAAGGGAGAAATGATAAAGAAATTCGAAGTATTGTTCTTTCATGAATGAAGAGAAAACTCTCCCTTCTCATAAAACAGAAGGAGCTCTAAAAGTGAAGCGACATATCATTATATCCACCAATTCGTCAGAAGAAGAACATGATAACAATTTTAAGAAGAATGATGCGACTTGTCATCATATTACAATTGAAGAAACTTCATATTCATAAATATTTGAGGATGATATTGATGAAGCTCCACCAACACTAGAAGATGGTAATTAGCCAACAGTCGACGAAGTTAAAGAAGTGAATCTTGGAACAACAGAAGAGCCTCGTTTAACCTTTCTAAATGCATCACTTACTCAAGTTGAAGAAATTGAGTATGTTAAGTTTCTTACTGAATATAAGGATGTTTTTGCTCGGTCATATAAAGAAATACCAAAACTTGAACTTAAAATTACAGTTCATCCCCTTGCAATCAAGGACGGGTATAGACCAATTAAGCAAGCACAACATCGTTTTTTACCAGAGCTTATTCCTCAGATAGAAATCAAAGTCAATAAGCTAATTGAAGCTGTATTCATACGTGAAGTGCAATATCCGACACGGATAGCAAATATTGTTCCTGTAAAAAAGAAGAATGGACAACTTCGTGTTTGTGTTGACTTTCGTGACTTGAATAAAGCATGCCCAAAAGATGACTTCCCATTACCGATCACATAAATTATAGTGGATTCCACTACAGGACATGAAGCTTTATCGTTTATGGATAGATCATCGGGGTACAATCAAATACGGATGGCTCTTGAAGATGAAGAGTGACCGCTTTTCCGCACTCCAAAAGGCATTGTTACAAAGTAATGCCATTTGACTTGAAGAATGCTGGAGCTACATACCAACGAGCTATGCAAAAGATGTTTTATGATATGCTACATAAACACGTTGAGTGTTATGTAGACGATCTGGTAGTCAAGTCAAGACAAAGACGAATCATTCACAAGATCTACGGATGATTTTCGAACGATTGAAGAAGTATCAACTAAAGATGAATCTCCTTAAATGTGCATTTGGCATGACATCAAGAAAGTTCCTTGGTTTTGTCGTGGGGCATCGAGGAATTGAAATTGATCAAACAAAAATTGACGCCATCTAGAAGATGCCCGAACCTACAACTATTAAGAAGTATTCAAGGGCGTCTAGCTTACATCAGAAGGTTCATCTCAAAGTTTTCAGGTCGTTGTCAGCCTTTTCAGAGATTGATGAAGAAAGATGTAAATTTGGAATGGGATAAAGCATGTCAAAATGCTTTTTATAGCATAAAAAAGTATTTATTTAACCCCCCAGTTCTAAGTGCACCCATTGCAGGGAAACCTCTGATCCTCTATATTGCCGTACAAGAAAGATCACTTGGAGCATTACTTGCACAAGAATGTGAAAAAAATCAAAGAACGACACTTTATTATCTAAGAAGAACTTTGATTAGGGCTGAAAAACTATTCTCCGATCGAGAAAATGTGTCTTTCGCTCTTTTTCGCCATCGACAAGTTGAGACATTACATGTAAGTTTTCACAGTACATTTACTAGAAAAAGCCGATCCAATCAAGTATATCTTATCTAGACCCGTTATTTCTGGACGATTGGCTAAATGGGCAATTCTCCTTCAACAATACGATATTGTTTATGTTCCAATAAAAGCAATCAAGGGACAAGCATTGGCGGATTACCTAGCAGATCACCCAATCCCATCAGATTGGAAATTATCTGAAGATTTATCGGATGATGAAGTCTTTTGCATTGAAATTACTGAGCCTTGGACTATGTACTTTGATGAAGCAGCCCGAAGAAATGGAGCAGGAGCGGGTGTAATTTTCATTTCTCCCAAAAAACATATGTTGCCATACAACTTCACATTTGGTGGATTATGCTCAAATAACGTTGCTGAGTATCAAGTGCTCATCATTAGTCTTCAAATGGCATTAGAGATTGAAATATCACATATAAACATCTATGGTGATTCAAAGTTGATAATCAACCAGTTATTGTCATAGAATGATATCAAACACGAAGACCTTATATCTTATTTCAAACTTACTAAAAATCTTTTAGAGAAGTTTGAAAGCATAACCTTAGAGCATATTCCAAGAGTAGAAAATAATAAAACAAACGCTTTAGCAAATCTTGCAACTGCACTAACACATGGTGAGGATGGAATCTTAAATATCCCTCTCTGTCAAAAATGGATCATGCCACTAGCTGAAGATGAAAATCAAGATATCAATATGATATCTGCTTATGTCACAGAAGAGGAAGATTGGCAACAACCCATTATAGACTATCTCCAATATGGAATATTCTCTTCAGGCTCCCACCACAGGAGTGAAATCCAGAGAAGAGCGGCTCGATTCATAATATTATAAAGATACGCTTTATCGTCATTCGTATGAAGGATTTTCCTTTGATGTCTCGAAAAAGAAGAATCAAAGCTGGTGCTAGAAGAAGCTCATTCAAGTCTTTGTGGTGCTCATCAATCAGGTCCTAAACTTCATTTTCAATTGAAAAGAACGGGATATTATTGGCGCCAATAATGGTCCAAGATTCCATGTAATATGCAAAAAAGTGCGAAGCTTATCAATTTTACGCTAACTTTATCCATCAGCCTCTAGAGCCGTTACATCCAATTGTGGCTTCTTAGCCTTTTGAAGCATGGAGACTTGATCTTGTTGGACCTATAACGCCCAAGTTATCAGCAGGACACTCTTACATTCTTGCAGGAATAGACTATTTCTCCAAATGGGCAGAAGCCATCACGTTGAAAGAAGCAAAGAAAGAACATGTAGACGATTTCATTCGTACCCACATCATTTATTGATATGATATTCCCCAGTATATTGTGTCAGATAAAGACAATTTTCTAATAGCTTCAATTACAAATTATGCGAAAAGTTTTCCTTCAAGCAATATAACTCTTCTATGTACAATGTTACAACAAACGGTCTTGTAGAAGCTTTCAATAAGACGCTTTGCAACTTGTTGAAGAAAGTAGTGTCAAAGACAAAGAAAGATTGGCAGGAAAATATTGGAGAAGCATTATGGACATACAGAACAACTTATCGCACTCCTACTCAAGCTACGCCTTATTATCTTGTTTTTGGGGTGGAAGCTGTCATTTCTCTAGAAAGAGAAATTCCATCTTTACGGATGGCAATTCAAGAAGGATTAACTGAAAAAGATAACGCAAAGATACGCCTTCAGGAGTTAGAAGCTCTCGATGAAATAAGACTTGATGCTCAACAGTCTTTAGAATGTTATCAAACGCGGATGTCCAAAGCCATCAATAAAAAAGTGCGACATTGATCATTCAAGTTGGCGATCTTGTACTTGCAGTTCGAAGACCAATCATCACGACTTGACATAATGGGAACAAGTTTACATCCAAATGGGATGGACCTTATGTTGTGAAAGAGGTCTATAAAAATGGAGCATACAAGATATAGTTGATAAAGATGGATTAAGAATCGGTCCCATAAATGGCAAATTTCTTTAAAATATTACGCTTGAAATAAAAATTTTGTATTTGAACTACGTTATGACTTGATCCCTATTAATATAAAGGGTACGTAGGCAACTTAAAGAAAACTTTAAGCTCAGTTCACTATAAGGCTCTATAGTTATAGATTTCTCATGTCTTAATGATAAAAAAACCCGATTGAATACTCATTAAGTACAAAGAGAAAATAGGGACTGTATTGACATCATCTATTACAAGCTCCCCCCCAATTCTTAAAATGAAGGTTCACATGCCATGCTATTGATCTACCTTTATGGATTAAATCACGAGCTTCAATGTCACTAAAATATTTGGCGTCACCCTCTCCAGAAAAATTAACCATCATTGCGCCTCTAACCTTTCTTGGAACTTTAAAATGAGTGTTGAAATAATGGGCCAACCAACTATAGACATAATACGCTAGAAAACAAGCCTCAGAGCGCCCTGCTAAATGAGAAGCATTAGAAATCTTACCCAACTGGTAATAAATATTCGCCAAGACTGGGACGGCATGGCTAAAAATGTAACCACCAGCCATAAAGCTAGCAGCCTTGAAGACTTCTGGTCGAAGGAGATCAATATCTTCAACAGGAAAGAAAAGCACATATAGCCAGCATGAGAGAAAAGCATCTAAATAAGTCTCTTCTTTGAGTTCTTCTTGGACACCAAGGCCACGAAACATGTCTTCCTCTTCACTCGATCAAGCACCACATTTAATAGGCGAACCATCTGGATTATGTGTAGATTGGGGACGCGTGTTCTTCTTTTCCCTTCGGGGAAGAGGTTTCACATATTTTGACTTTCCTTTGAACTAGAAGGAGATCATGTCGTGATAGAAACTTTAGAACAACCTTTCTTAGTAATTGCATTATGATAACCCGTGTAATGGTGAGTGGATGTTGGACGTTACGCATGGTTACCGTGGCATTGATATTGTGTAGCTTCGAGGCGCTGTGTGGTGGATGGCCTGGATGCTAAGTGGCTATTATGATAACCTAGAAGTTGATAAGAGTTATGGCTCAGATGTTGTATTGTAATGTGATATGTATAGGGCGTATTGAGATGTCGGGTTTTTGTAATGGTAAGATTTATGGACTAAGAGGAAAGGGTAAATGTAATACATGGAATATGTTATTGGCTTGACGATAGTACGAGTTTGAAAGGTTTACGGTTTGATCATGTTTATCTAACTTCATTACATTGCTCGTTTATTTGCATTCCTACGCATATCATTCTACTTGTGCATTATGTTATGAACATTGCGCATCACCGTTCATATTCTTTTGTTTTCACTGAGTACCATACTCAAAGGTACTACAAACACCTTACAGGTATCGTTAAGGGTCGAGGACGTAGAACGGCAGGTGGTGCTCGTTGATGCTCGGGATGGAGACTTTTGATTGGCCACTGTACACGCGAGACACGTCTTCGGGTTGTGAAGTCTTTGGTGCACCACATTTTTATCTCATGATTTATAAATTTGAACTTTATTTGATAATATGAAACAACCGACGAGCCGGGTTTTCTTTTTTTGAGATCTAAGCAGGTTTTACGTAAAGGTTTACGTGCATTTCATGTCTGAATTTCTAATGTCTTGAGTTTGAGTCACTTTAACTAAGTTTGGTCCTTGCTTCCGTGTGCATACTCACGTCCTAGGCTTTTGTAGTAAGTCGGGTCATCACAAAGAGAAACGAGGCTCAAGAAATGATTTACGCGGGAAACCAAATGGAAAAATCCACTAGAAAAATCAGTTTGCATCCAAACAAGAATTTAAAGCAAACACAAGCACAAACGAAAAAACTCCCTTTTTCTTTGTCTTTGATTGCTCCTTATTCATGACGATCTTCAAGCAGGATTATCCACATGTCCCCTTGCGGATCTCGATCTAAGGAAATCTCTTCCTTGTCACAAGCGTGTCAAAACCCCGAACTCCCTTCGGTGTGTTAGTCTTCTCACAAGACTTTCATGAAGTGTATGATGAAAAATACTAAGCAACAACTCTCTCAATAATATAAAAACCTCACAAGAGATTATGAACAAAAAGAGAGAAAAATATAAAACACTCTAATAATATGCTTGTAGAATTGAGTGTATAGGAGAGGCGAGTCTTGAACGACTCCTTCCATCTTTCATTTATAGATGAAAGGATGAGAGATAAAATATTTGCTCTTAAGGAAATCAACCACAAATTTATAATTGACAGAGACTAAAAAAGATGGAGAAATCAGCCAACTAATAATAATTAAATAACTCACCATTTCAACAACCAATAGGAAATGACAATTAAAACAATCAATATGCAAGATCTTCAATAGAAAAAAAAAAGCCATAATTACGTAATTAAAAATTACTCCAAATTGCAAACACATTCTATCAAATACCACTAATTGAGAATGCCACCATTGAAAGAAAAATCATTTACTTATTAAATAAATTAATCAATTCAAAATTCAAATAAAATAATTTGGTCACATTAAAAAATACAAAAATTTGGTTTTGTCAAAACAAATATCAATCTAAAATTATATTCTAACAATATCGATTCAGATTTAGTAAATAAATATTAATGTCAATAATTAAATTAAAATTAGATTTTCATTCCAGATTAGTGTATATAAATAACCCAACTCATGACTTTGTTGATCTACTGCTCTCTTTCAATTTTGTTTTAAAAAATACAAATTTAATCTCATTTCTATAGTACAGTATATGATAAGTAATCTTTTTAATTTCATTACCTATGTTTTATTTGTTTTTTTAGTGTAATGTGTATAATCTCTTCCTTTACAGTATATGGTAAGTAATCTGTTCAATTTCATCATATGTGTTTTATTTGTTGTTTGAGTGTAATGTGTGTAATCTTGTCTTTTAATATCATTTCTATATTATGATATATTACGTTAAGTAATCCTTTTTTATTAATCTTTTTAGATGGAATGTATGATAATTGATTAGCTAAATCATTCCAACGAGAATGGAGAATTTGAGTTATTGTTATCCGCAAGTTTCACGATACTATCACTCCAAAATAAAAGAGGAAAGCCTCTTCGACTACTTAAGATGATTGTTGCATACAAAGAGGTATATTGATCTATAGATATAATATTGGATTTAGCCTCTTTTGAGGTTGTGCATTTGGTTTATGGCCTGCCCCAAATTTTTCTAACAATTTAGCCTTTTTTGTTTGTTTATTTTATTATTTATGATACTATTAATCCTACAACATAGATTTACATTGTTATTTTCAAAATTTACGCACTTTAAAATAAAAATTATGTAATGTTCTTCTTAATTCAATTTTTAATAGATCGTTAAGATAAATGTATAATGTTTTGATAAATCTATTATCCATATGGGATTTTTTAAATTTTATTATTTATAATATTATTAATCCTACACTACAAGAAAACAGCAGTTTAGTGACGGAATCAGCGACGGAACGGCCTGACGTTATTTTGGTCATCGTTACCAGATATTAACGACCCAATGGAAAGTTGAACTTTGACTATAACGATGAAATGCGTCGCCGTTGAAGTCAAAGTTGAACTTTGACTTGAACAATGCAATGCATCGCTGAGAAGTCAAAGTGTAGTTTTGACTCTAACGACACATTGTGTTGCCTATAAGTCAAAGAATAGTTTTTGACTTTAACGATGAAGTTCGTCGTTCAGAAGTCAAAGTGTAGTTTTGACTCTAGCAACGCGACATATTATTTTTTTTAATAAATTATTAATTATTTAAAATTGCAAAATAAATTAATTAATATTTTGAATTATAAAATAATATATAAAAAAATTAACAAAAAAATATTATATAAATAATAAAAATACCCACAAAAATACACAAAATGTGCTCCTTACACCCTAAACAAACTACTCAACCGGAGGATCTGCCGGAGGAATAACGTATGATGAAAAACCCTCGCCTCTCATATGAGCCAGAAGACTGTCCATCGTAGCCTTCATCGAGACCTCGAATTCAAGTCGAGCCCGCTCGGACTCATAGAGAAGATTGTTTAGCTCCTTCATCTCATCCTTGAGCGATTGTTTGCTCTCTCTAAGCTCTGCGGTCTCTCTACTCAATCGAACTGCCTGTGACGAGTGAGGTTGCTCAGTGTGAAAAGAATGGAATGTAAACAATGTTTCTTACCAGAAAAGATGAAACTGAGAACAAACTCACTACAAGAAAAATGGAAATAGCGACAAAAAGGGTGTGACGCTATTTAGCGATGAAATGTATCGCTAATGGCACGTTTGACTTTTAGCGATGAAATCCATCTCTATTTAGCATCTTAAGGAAAGTCCATCGTTAATGTTTTGCCTCAAGAATTGGCGTGAAGCTTCCCGCCATAATAGCGACGAAATATGTCTCTATTTTACATGATTTTTTTTATTAATTTTATAGACACATTTTGTCGCTAATTAGCATGAGGCTAATCTTTCCCAGAATTGAGACGCAATTTATCCCTATATTAGCGACAAAATATGTCTCTATTTTACATGTTTTTTTTATTAATTTTAGAGACACATTTCGTTGCTAATTAGCATAGTGCAAAAGAATAGAGACGCAATTTGTTCCTATATTAGCGACAAAATATGTCTTTATTTTACATTTTTTTTATTAATGTTAGAGATACATTTCGTCGCTAATTAGAATAGTGCAAAAGAATAGAGACGCAATTTGTCCCTATATTAGGGACAAAATATGTCTCTATTTTACATGTTTTTTTTATTAATTTTAGAGACACATTTCGTCGCTAATTAGAATAGTGCAAAAGAATAGAGACGTAAAGCGACAAAATATGTCTCTATTTTACATGTTTTTTTTATTAATTTTAGAGACACATTTCGTATCTAATTAGAATAGTGCAAAAGAATAGAGACATAATTTGTCCCTATATTAGAGACAAAATATGTCTCTATTTTACATGTTTTTTTTATTAATGTTAGAGACACATTTCGTTGCTAACTAGAATAGTGCAAAAGAATAGAGATGCAATTTGTCCCTATATTAGCGACATACCGGTGCATTCTCGTTGGTGCATGGTCGAAAAACGTGTTGGTTTGACTGTCATAGAAGCTTCTTACCTCTCAATCATTCATTTCGATCGAACAAAACTGACTGGTATAGGCGTACTGCAAGAAATCAAGGCCCTCCTGAAGTTATCAATGGATACCAAGTACTGCAACAGTTAGATGCGCTTGACATGGGAATGGTTACAGAAATTGGTGGTGAGGCTTGGAATAAGGCAACTGGGAAAAATACAGGATGGCAAAAAAAGAGTATTTTCTGGGAGCTGCCGTATTGGGGAGATTTAATGATCAGACATAATTTAGATGGCATGCATATCAAAAAGAACGTTTTCGACAATGTCTTCAACACAGTTCTAAATATACCAAACAAAACGAAAGACAATCTGAGATCACGTTACGACATTCGAGAAATATGTCATCGATCTGAATTAGAGCCAGACGAAACTGGAAAAAAATACACGAAGGCAAAGTACATGCTAACAGCGGATCAAAAGAAAACATTGTTTGAGTTGATGAGATCGATTAAATTTCCAGACAATTCAATGATTGGTTTGTTTTTTACAAAGTGCGGCCGTGTCACATTGACGAAAGTCTTCCAGATGAAGACAGCGAGGAATTTATAGCTTTTCAAGAAGAAGAGGTGCAGAGTTGTGAAATAGACGAAGGAATAAACTCTAAAACTGCTCGACCATTAAATGACGTAACAGAAACATTGTTTGATCCCGACGACTTATATATTGATCTCCCTTTCATTGATGATTCATCTCCAAAACCTTCTAAGGACGAAGAAGAAGATTCTGAGGACAACAACTCTAAATCCAACACTAATGAATTTGAAGATGATGTTTAAATTGTTAAACTTGTAAGGGAACCCAAGAAAATGAAAAAAAAAATCATATGTAATAGCGACGAAATACATCGCTAACTGGAAAGAAGAATTCTAGAATGTTCAGAAAATATAGACAAATTTCGTCGCTAAATTGACTTCACATTCTAGAATATTCAACAAATAGAGACACATTTCGTCGCTAAAGGGATTTTCACATTCTAGAATATTCAACAAATAGCGATAAATGTCATCGCTAATGGGCTAACGGGTAGTTCACCTAATAGCGACGAAATGTGTCTCTATTTGAAATACCATATGTTTGAACGAATATTTTAAAATATAGAGACATATTTCGTCGCTAATCGAAATATAAAGGAGCGTTTTTTAAAATTTTCATCAATTTTAGCGATGAATTATATCACTAAATCTGAAAATTTTGGCGGTTATTGAATTTTTTTTTAGCAACAAATTTCGTCGCTAAACGAAAATTAATGACGCATGTTATTAAAATCCGTGCCCAACTGGCATCCATTCATTTCCTTTAGCGACGTATTTCGTATCTAAAATAAAATAAAAAAGGGTCAGAAGACCCTTCACCCCTTCACTTTTCTTTTCTCCTATTCTTTTTACTCCCTCCCCCGTATCTCTCCCTCCCTCCCTCCCTCTCTCCCCAAATCCTCCCCGCCACCACGCCGTCAGACCTTCCGCCACCACGCCGCCCTCCCCCGAACATTCTCCCTTCCCCCACTGCCTCCCTCCCTCAAACGCTCTCCCTCCCCCACTTCCCCCCGCCGTCCTCCCTCTCTCCCTCTCTGTCATCACCACGACCTCCCCGCCGTCCTCCCTCCCTCACTGCCTCCACTCCCCCCCATCAAAGCTTCGATCAACTGTGATTTCTCTCAATTTTTTAATTCAAATTAGCATGAAATTGAACTGTATGTTAATTATTATGTTCTTATTGTAATTAGCATGAAATTGTAAGTTAATTGTTAATTAATTGTTAATGTTTAATGTTATTCTTATTGTTAATTGTTAATGTATATATGTAATTTTATTGTTAATTAGTTTAATGTTATTGTTAATTAGTTTATGTTAATTGGTAAAATTAATTAGTTTACTTAGTTTAACAATTAATTGTTAATGTTTAATGTTATTCTTATGGTTAATTGTTAATGTATATATGTAATTTTATTGTTAATTAGTTTTATTACTATAATTAGTTTACTTAGTTTAATGTTATTGTTAATTAGTTTATGTTAATTGGTAAAATTAATTAGTTTAATGTTATTTTTAATTAGTTTAATTTAATTGGTAAAATTAGTTTAGTTAGTTTATTGTTAATGTTAATTGGCAAAATTATAATTAAATAACATGTTAATTTTTTTAATTTCATTATTAAAATTTAATTTCATTAGTATGTTAAATGAATTAGTATGTTTATTGTTTAAATTTAGATTTAATTTAATTAATGTTTATTAATTAAGTAATTTGTAATAATTTATTAATTTTTAATTTATTAGTATGTTAATTGTTAAAAGATTGTGTTGATTAGTTTAATGTTAATTAATTAAGTAATTTGTATATTACTTATTAATTTGTATGTTGTTAATTAGCTTAATATAGTTTAGTATTAATTAGATTAATGTTAATAAGCTTATAATAAATTTATTAGTATGTTTTTATTTTTTTAATTAATTTGTATGTTAATTGTTTAGAGGCGAATTTCATCGCTACAGCCTGGACTCCAAATACAGTTTTTCTTGTAGTGACTGTGGTGGACAATCCACCTCTTATTCTTCAATTCCGACTATCTTCGTAATCGGACCTCCCAGAATGGCGAAGCTCTGATACCAAACTGATGTAGCATGGGGCCGAGTCCATAGCCTCAACCAAGCAAGTCAGGGAAATCCATCCCAAGAACTAGGAGAAAACCATCTCAAAGAGAAGAAAACTCTCTCTATTTGATATTTTGATTCAATGATAAGAAATAAGATATCCTCAAATGAAATCCTAAGATGACTATTTATAGCCTTATAATAAAAACCCTTAATTTAACTAAAATAACTAGAAACTAATACTAATTAATTACATCAAAATAAACAAATATCATAATAATAACTCATATATAAACCTATACTAATTCATCTATTATGATTCTCATGTTGTCAGATGCATGGATTGCATGTAATGAGATTATATTAATTTGAGGAAATCTAAGCTTCCATTGAAGTTTTCCACCAAAAAATACATATATTCTATTTGTCTGTTAAACAATTCATATTTTACATATTTAGATACAAATATAATAAAAAAAAAAACTACCCAAAACTAAAAGATAATCTAAGTAGCCACCAAACCACTAACCTATAAATTCAAACACATCTAAGTAATAATTGGCTAAATCTAAATACAAAATACAATTAAACTAAAATGAGAATAAATTAAAACCATAAAAATAGGAAGGTTAATTTCAATGTTTACTTCAAAATAACACAATCTATATATATAACTACTCAAAACCATCACCACTCAATTTAAAATACATTGTGAAAAGACAAAACATACCTCCGACTTAATTTTCTTTAATTTGTGCAAGATTTAAGGAAAGTTATAAAATCTCTTAAATTTTGTAAAATAAAGGAAATTTTAAATCTAAAAAAATTAAAACTATAGCAAAAAAAAAAAACTCCAAGCTTCTAAAATACTTAATTTCTTCTGGGAAAAATTTAATTTCTTTCTTCTTTGATCATCCTCCAACCGCCATTAATATTTCTACAAACTCTAAAAATTTTAAAAGATAATCATCGTTTGTTTAACAATGTTGTATAATTTATAAACCAAAAGAAACAAAAAGTAATAAGTATTTATTTTCTTAAAAGAAAAAATTTAACAAAACTAAACCAAATACAAGGTTGAATTGAAAATAAAACATAAAAAAATTAAAAACCAAATCAAACATAGTTTAGACACGTTTATATTTGATAGACAATGTATAATTCAAAAATCAACCTGAAGAAACTGCCATTAAAACCAAATTATACATAGTTTAACATGTTTATAATTAATAAACAGTGTATTATTGATAAATTAAACTCTAGCCATTAACATCTATAGCAGCAACCATTTATAAAAACATGTTTATAATTAATAAATGATGTATTATAGATCAACCAACCTGTTGCAGCAACTAATATATAAAACTTGTTTATATTTAATAAACGATGTATAGATAAACCAATACACTAAATAAATTTGTAGTAACAGCCATGAACGAAGACGAAAAATTCATCAATGTTCGCTGACGAAGCTCCTCTCGATTCAATACGCCAACGAGAGGGGGAGGGAGAAAAGCAAAATGGCGGAAAAGGAAATCACGACGATGACTACAATTTCTCCTTTGTTTCCATGATTCCCGATCATTCTCCAATCACAATTGGCGATGCCTCCATGAACGGTCAAATTCGTCTGTTGGTGAAGAAAACACTGTCGAGAGGGAGAAGAAGAGGAATGCGAGAGGGGAAAGAGAATAGGAACCCGAGATCATCCAAACAGAGATTTACAGTAATTCGGTAGTTGGAGAAGAAAACACCGGTGAGAGTGAGAGGGAGAAGAGGAAGTTGATATAGTTGTCTAAAAATAAACATATTTAGGTTTTCCATAAATAAAGATTCATATAATCAATTAAAATTGATTTCAATTCAAAATAAAAATAAAAATTAAAGACTAATGAGATATAATTATTAAAAGGTACTAAGGTGAACACTAAAATCGCAATCCACCAGAATCGCGCACTATAAATGGTGTTTTATGGGTAAATATGATATTAATATGAAACGATCATTAAAACTGAAATTAGATTAATTATAGTGGTTATAAGTGTAATTAATTCAAATAGGAATGTAACACTTTTTCCCCCAAAAAAAATCTATGGGTTCTTGCATATATACCTAAAAAAAGTCCAATATTTACAAAAATAGTAGCTCAAAAAGTTATTTGCAAAAATAGTAAAAAACCCAAATCCACGCCTAAAATATTACAAAATTGTCCCTAGTTCGCATGAGTAATCACTAATTTCCGCATAAGTAATCATTGATTCCTCACATAGGTATTACAGATTCACTATATAAAATGATAGTTCGTGCATGTAATCACTAATTACCTTATAAGTTCTCATTGATTACCTGATATCTTTGATTCATTTGAATGGACATTTTTAAAAACTACTATATTTATAAATACTTTTTAAAACTACAAGATTTATAATATTGAAGAAAATTATACATTCCAATAAAATTTTCCAAAATTTATTAGCCTCGCAACAGGTGGACAAATAATGTGCTTGGATAATTAATGGTGGCTGGAAATGTGAGAAATTTAGAGAGAGAAATATGGGCAATGATTACACCTGATTTACACGAAATGATGGACAATTTTTTTAAAATTACATCCACACCATTTTTTAGCTTCTTATTAATTGGTCAGAAGATTCAAGATGATAAAAATGTCGGGATTTAAAAAATGACATCTTAAGAATTGATATTGTTAAAATCTCGTAGAAATATCATTTTTATAATATTTTTTTTTTACTTACGCATAAAGAAGTTTTATTTATTAGAATAAAAAAAAAAAAAAAACAAGAAAATGAGGTGTGGAAAAGGAAGTGACCCCACACGATCCGGTTCCTCGTAAAAGAAAAAACGTATCAATCAAATCAAGTTAGATCCCAAAAAACACGTACTCGCTTCGCTTCGCTGCGCTGATATAATATATTATATAACATTCTTTCGGTTCCCTAAAATTCGCTTCCGAAATTTTGAAATTCTTCATATGATTTTCATATCTTTCATTTTTTTTTTATTCTCTTTTAATCTTTGAATGAATAACCGACGATCTTCTTCGCTTTCTCTTATCCCACAAAACTCACACTCTCAGCAAACAAACTACCCTAATTGAATTCTGCTCTCTTTCCTTTCTTTTCTATATACAAAAATAATATAATAAATAACTTCCTTCTTTCTCTTCTCTTGACTCTTGTTTTTTTATCAGGTCTCTTTTCTTTTTGGTTGGAATGAATGAAAAAATCGGTTTCCTTTTTTTTTTTTTTTTTTTCATGTTATATATTAATTAATAATTTATTATATTGTTTTTATAGTTTAGTGCATGATGGATTGGAGGGCTGATATCAAGGACGAAATGAGACACAAAATCGTCGAGAATATGTAATCTCTTTCATTTCAATCATAAACCCATCATTTTATATTGTCGTTTATGATTCTCATTTCCTTTGTTTTACGGGTTTTTTTTGTTTTTTTTTAATGATTGAATTAGGACTTAGGAGGGTGATTGCAAAATGTCGATTGGTTTCTTGCAATGTGTTTATCAATTGAGTTCAGTTTTGGTTTTTTTTTTCTCTCAGCTAATGTTCATTGTATTATTATTAAATTGGGATTTTGCAATTGTTTATCATAAATTTAAACATTTACCGGTGTTTGATTCGGTAATGATTTTGGTTATTGTTTATGTTTATATTTATGTTTATTATAAATTTTTCAATTTTGTTAAGATCCAAAATTAATTGCTTAAATCCAGTTTGCCAAGACAGTTGTGTGTGGTTTTTCATTTGAATATTTTGTTAAAATGTTGTATATCGATCACTGTTCTACTTTCATGAATATGTCTAAGAAAGCTTTTTACGGTTCTTCGTGTTTTAGAGCGGCAAGGTTGAAGGAACAGTGGCCTGCTTGCGATATCGATGCAGTGATGTTGAATAAAATAACAGTTCTTGCAACAAATTTTGAGAACGAGGTGTTTAGGAAAGCAACCACTAAAGTACGTTAGTAGATTTATGCAATTACTATGAATGCTTCTTTTTTTTTAATGTTATGTTATGTTTTCATAAACTCTATAGTTTATAGCTATACTATACCAATACTAAGTAATATTGCAAAATTCTGTTATAAATAATTGAAAGGTCACAAACTGCCATCTACTGTTTCAAATGTGAAACGGTGCTAAAGCAGGATCCGTGACTACGAAAAATGACTACTCAATCAAAGACTCGAGTCACTCTACTAGGACACTAATCTAACATGTAAAATCATTTTGAAAACGAGGTGTTTAGGAAAGCAACCACTAAAGTATGATGTTTTCTCTTTTAAATTCTAAATAATTTTTTTTTGTACTGTTTTGTTTGCAATTTTTGTTTCAAATTGCAGCATATGAAATCTTCGTTCTAATTATATGTTTCCATTTCCACTCAGGATCAATATGCCAAAAACATATGCAAAAAGATGCGTAGGGTTGAAAATTGCGTCCCACCAGCAAAACCGGGTAAATACGTTTTACACTATATATAGTCTATAGCTAAATACTATACCAATAAAAAAGATTGCAAAATTCTGATATAACAAATTAAAAGGTCACAAACTGTCGTGTCGTCTACCGTTTCAAATGTGAAACGGTGCTAAAGACCCCTGTGACTACGAAAAATGACTGCTCAATCAAGACTTAGTGCACAATCTAACATGTAAAACAGGTGCCATTCAGGAAAGCTGTAGCATTCAAAATACTACCCCCGCCCTTTCCTCTGATGTGAATGATAAATGTGCAGTACAAGTGAAAAGGGAAGAGGTTTTGGTAAGCCAACCTTTGTCACCGATGGCTAATCGGCAATATCAGCAGCCACCAGTTGCTCCTTATCAGCTTTTGCAGAAAAATACTCAGCAATTGAATGTTGGCATTCAACAACAGAATCGCTTCATATCTCAAGAGACTATAAATCAGCATCTTCTGCAATCAACATCAGCATCAAAACCACATGAACAGCTACACAGGAAAAAGCCAACTGCCACAGTGCTACAAAAGAATCAGCAATTTGGGATTCCCAATCAAAGTTCTGTCCATCCACAAAACACATTGAATTCGTCATATCGATCACCGGGTTTCCAAAGTCATGTTTCTGGAATTCAGATGTCTCGAGATATGCTTACACCGCATTCAAATGTTCTAAACTTGCAGCCAATTGAGAATTTAACAGGCCAATTAAAAGAGGTGACAATTCATATATATACATTTGTTAAACACACACACACACACACACATATATATATATATGTATGTATGTATGCATATTGATTCTAATACATGAAAAGTCTTATATTGTAGGAATTGGTTGATGAAGGTTTTGTGGTTACATCATCCTTGCAGCAGCAGCAGCATCCTGTAATTGAGCAGCAACATAGGCAACACCAGCCTCACGTTATGCATACGACATTTTCTACAGGTATTATCGCAGGAGTTCTCCGGTACAAACCTCTACTTTGTTATTTGCTCCCATTTCATATTGTATTATTTCACATGGCGGCTTTTTGTTAATTTTCAAGCCGCTATATCAAAAATGACATAACAACTTAAACTCTTGGGTCTAGTGGTGATTTAACCATATGTCACGACAACATTAGATGACCTAAGCTTAACTTTAATTATTACAATTTTACTGCTATCATTTGAAGCTAGATAAATGTGGAAGATCTAAAAGGGCTTTAATAAAGAATCTATCTTTTCCATTTGGTTCTTAAACAAATCTTTAAAGGAAGGGGGGAATACACAATATAATGTTTCATTTATCATTTTTATTTCTTTCTTTTATATTTTTCTTTAGAAAATTCCTCAGCTCAGGAACTAAGAATATTTTGGATTATACTTACAAATTCTGTGTGCTTGTCTTGTCATTTCATTGCACAACTTCAATGGATAAGTTGAAGAATGGGCTGATCAGGCCTATCTAGAGGTAATTAATTTTCAAGCTCTAGTGTGAATTGGTTATTAGATTATGCACAACCTTAAATTTTTTTTTTTTTTTTTGTAATCTAATGAATCAGTTGTAAGGATGTCAACCTTTATATAAATTCAGTTGATAGACTAAGCAGCTTCGTAATTTTATTTCAGCTCCAGTGCTTGAAGGAGACGCACTTTCCCGCTTTGAGGAAGGCATACGAGAAGACAGTTAAACAGTGTACTCAGGTACTCAATCTATTTCAAATCAATATTTTGTGTAAAGAATCAAATGATCTTCATTTGATCTAAATCATCAATATTATGAACCATTTATCATGTTATCATTCTGTGTTGTATCGATATTTCGGAATGGGTCTTCTTGTAGGCAGGACAATCAGAGATGATTCAAAAGCTCAAGAGCAACATGTATGCAATGGAAAGAATGATGGGCTTTATGGAAATGCCTTGGAATAGATTAAAAAATTTCCCCAAAGAGAAGTTTTATCATCTAAAGCAATCATTGATGTTGTATGTTGAATCCCATGAGAACCGGAGTTCAAATCGTTCTAATAAGCAGGCACTACATGGGCATCCAGATATTGGTCGGTCACATATAAGCTTGATTCAGGGAAGTGATAATGTGAATTCCCATTTTCAACATCCTCTGAAGCTGGGTCCATCTGATGCTCCAAATAGTTCTCCTAAAACACCTAGACAAAACAAGATTGCTTCTCCTCATTCAAGTTCCGAGTCGAGTGTCGAACGCGGGAATATACTAACTATGTTGCAGAAGAGGCAGCATGCTATTTGCTTGGCCCAATCACAAAACATCAACCAAGAATATCATTCCTCATATGGAAGAGCTTGGAAGCAACGTTTAAACTCAGAATATTCACGTCAAATGCAGCAGCTTACATCGTCTAATTTCCCCAATGAAGCTCCACAGATATCTCATACTTCTTCCCAGATTGATCAACTAGTATTTCCGAAAGATCCTTTATCATATGGAAGAGCGCCTTCTCCTTGTACTCCCTTGACACCACTGTCTACAACCGTTGAGCTTGTGAAAACACCTCCATATATTTCCTTCCTTTCAAGTTCTGAGGACATTCAGTACCCTCAAACATGTAATACCGGTATTGTACCTAATACAAGAACAGAACTCCACATCCAGTCTCATGAGATTATAAGCTCAGGCACAATGACCACCCTCCTTACAGAACCTACTAATCTTGGAAGCAATAAGCAATCAACAACAGATACTCAGCCAATAGAGCGCTTGCTTAAAGCAGTAAGTTTTTATTGTCTACAATAATTTTGAATGAAATGTCTACCATTTTGGATTATTGTGAGTGTAATGCTTTGGAGAACTAATCTGTAATCAAGTGTTATCGTAACGAAAACACTTCTATAATTCAAAAGTTTCATATTCAAAGTGAGCTTTTAAGAAAAGAAACTTCTTGATTCTTAGCAAAATTTGAAATTGATGTTCCGTTATCTCTATTTATAGTCTTTACTGAATAAAAAATCAAACTAAATAAATGTGTCTAACTTTACCCTTTTTTGGCACATTTTTGTTTTCAGTAGGATATTACATTTGCGTAGTCTACTCGATATGACTGCAATTTTTATTTTCTTTTTCATATTTATCTCCCTTTGACAAATTTTCAGGTTGAGGCAATGTCAGGTGAAGCATTGAGAGTGGCTGTGTCAGAAATAAATGCATTTGGGAAAATGAATGACACAATGATAGAAGTGAAACATTTTGAAATGTCATGTTACCAACATGAAACACACTTAAGCTTGCAAGATGGATGTGGTTTCTCAAATAATTTGAAGCGCGACATAACTGCAACAGCCTTTAACGATATGTCATCACCTTGCAGTGAAATCGATGTGTTTGAACGTTCAGTTTGTCAGATAGATAACCAAGACTCAACTGCTACGAGCAAGAAGCTCAAGACACTAGTATGGTTTAAACTTTAAATTACTTACTGATCTTCTATTTGTCACATCGTCAATGATTGATACCACCACTTTATTTTCTCTCTTTATCTTATGGAATTATGCTAAAAATTATGCAGCATGACAGTACCCTGTTGGATGACATGAGAAACATAAACCGGCAGTTAGTTGAGACAGTCTTAGAATTTGAATCGGCTGAGAATGTTGATAGGCGATTTGCTAATGCAGGTACTGTTCTTCGATGTTCTTATAGTGCTATCGCTGTAAGCAAAAATTTGAAGTTCCAGCTTGCAGACTCACAAAAGGTGAGTTTCTAACTTTGTCTGATTTTTTTTTTCTTTTGGCACTTCTAAATTAATACTCTCAGCCAAATGTTTCTGCTAATTTTTTCACCCCCAGTTGCCGGTGATGTCTGTGAATCTGCTTGTGCCTGTTGATTATCCAAATAGTTACCCGGTTTTCATAAGCAGAATGATTTCAGACAGCAGGTGAGGTTTCATTTAGATAGACATCAGATCAGATGAAAATCATATGCTATTCCTGACTTGTCATCTTTGGATGTCTATAGCCCTGCTGATGAAGAATCTTCAGATCTATCAAGCAAGGCAAAGTCGATGCTACACGCACGTCTCCGCTCTGCATCGAGACGCTTGTCTCTTGCAGAGTTAGCGAGAGCATGGGATGAATGTGCTCGTGCTGTTGTGTTTGAGTGTGCTCAACTTGTACGTGGGTAAAGCTTCAGCTCTCAGTTTGGGACTTGGGAGGACTGTGTTGCAACTACCTAATCCTCCCTTTTTTGGGCTAATTATTTTTCGACAAGAATAAATAAACCAGCAGGCAGTTAGTTGTTGAAGCCTAACTCATTGTAGATGTAGATATAACTCACATTGTATATGTGTAGAAAGAAATGCAACTTTGAACAATCTCTTGCATACCCTGTCTGATTTTTTTATTTTTTTTTTATTTTCCTTTCAGAAATCTGATGTTCTCTTTCAAACTCTTTGCTCTTCTTACAATATTATGTGTAACCTTTGTTAATGTGTACAAAAGAAAAGCAGTGAAACAAAGTATTCTTGAATTTTTGTCCAGATTGGGCAACAATGCATTCAAACGCTCTGCTAAAAAAATGTATAGCTAATTGATATTATGGCGAGTTAGCTCTTTGGTGAAGACCTTCACTTCTTATCTAAGGCTGTTTTTTGGAGTCATTGAAGATTTGTTCGTCATTTTTTTTTTCTTTGTTCCATTGAAGCTTTTCCATTCTAAGGTTCAATTGAATTTTTAGTTGAATCCTTATACATTTTTTGGGTATATATGATTGCATATTTGGGGTTCTTCATCTTAAATTCAATCCGTTTATTGAGATGCATGTTCGTAAAAATGGTAACTTTGTAGATTATTTTATATTAATGATACATATTACCAATTCATAATATTTGACTTATTTTTTCTGTGTTATTTAGTTGCATATTCATAAAAATCGAAACTTAAGGGAGATAATTTTTGTGTATTTGATATTTATTCCCGTTTTCAAAGTGTGATTTAAAAGCGATTGAGAAAATTCTCTTTCAAACTCTTCCCAGTTATCTATAGACTGTAGTTCTAAATTTGTATCAGTCAAAGACATTTACCTTCAGAGTTGGTACATATTGTTTGACTAAGAGCTCTTCTCTTGTACCTGAAGGGATGATTTACTAAAATAGCGAAAATTTATTTAGTAAATTTATTAACATTTAATAACGGATCTATTAACATCATGCAAATTGTGATATAAACACAAAGAACATGTAAATTCATGCTTAATTTTCGAAAATTAAAATCAAACCGAAACTTACAAATAAGATATTTTCTCCGACAAGTTTCTTTATAAATAATACATTAATAACCCCATGGCTCTCTCTCATTATCCCTCTCTCTCTCTCTCACTCTTGCTTACTTTCCCCAAATCTAATATTGTTTTCTTAAGTAATGGTGATTAGTATTGTAAATCGTGAAGTTGTTCCTTACAACGCCAACTCCCCAGATTACTTCGACGTTACTTTCGACTCCGATGAAATTGAAACTCTCTTAACCTTTTCTCCTTCCATTGTTGATAATTGGATTTCTCAAATTCTCAACCTTCACCCTTCTTCCATTGTTGGTCTTGATATTGAATGGAGACCTAATTTCAGTCGCAGCTTCGATAACCCTGTCGCTACTTTACAACTCTGTATCGCTTCTCGATGTCTGATTTTTCAAATCATTCATGCTCCTCAGATTCCCAAGTCTTTGATTGATTTTCTCCAGAATGAATCTTTCACTTTTGTTGGTGTTGGAATCGATAAGGATGTTGAAAAGTTGAATGAGGATTATGGATTGAAAGTTTCCAATACGGTTGATCTTACGGATTTGGCGGTAGAGAAAACGGGAAGGATCGATTTGAAGAATGCTGGGCTTAAGACTTTGGCGAAAGAGGTTCTTGGGAAGGAGATTAATAAGCCGAAGAAGGTTACTATGAGTCGTTGGGATCAAGAATGGCTTTCTTTGGCTCAGGTACAGTATGCTTGTATTGATGCCTTTTTGTCTTTCGAGATTGCAAGGCATTTACGTAGTTGAATTTCTGGATTTTCATGGATGGTTATGATTGGTTGCTGTATATTTAGGAATTCCGGGTTTTCTTTTGTGTGTCTGTTTCTGGTTTGATTGATTCGTATGATGTTTTTACACTGAATTAGTTTGTTCATTTCAATGAAAACTGATCTACTTTGTTGGATTATCTCTTGTTTTTTCTGCTACTGATTGATCTTTCGGGCTGGTGATAGGTAATATAATAAGGGCATATTAATAATTACTTGGAAGAGAGTTTTGTTAGGGAATGATGATGTAAATTGAGTACGGGAGATGGATTTGGGGGATATTGAAAGTAATTAGTAGGAGAGAGTTTGTTAGGGAATGATGTTATAAATTGAGTAAGCGAGACGGGTCTGGGGGATATTGAAAGTATTGAGAATAGTAGTCTTTGGAGTATTGAGGGGAGAAAGCGAATGCCTCTTGAAAGTTTAATAAGTTTATATTCTGTTATTTTCCTATTAATATTACTTTGGTTCTTAGTAGTGGGATTCAAAGATCTTTATTAGTTGGAATATTCTTATGGAATCATGTTTGAACATTTTTTAAAGCTGACCATACCAACAGAGAGATTATAATGTTTTTTCTTTCTTTCTGTTTCATAACACAATGATCTCGAATACTACATTTTCCTTAAATTGTGGGTAGTTGTTATACTACTGTTTTCATCATGTTATAGGGGATGAAAATTTAGCTGTAATCTTAATCACCTGCAATATGATAAATAGGGGAGTTTTTTGTAACATTTGAGAATTCATAGGATATTTAATTAAAATCAGAATATGTAGAAAATTGGAGATGACCCTTTGATAAAAGGTGTTTGTTTTATTTAAGAGATGCCGAGGCTAAAAGGTGTTTGTTTGTTTATTTGGCCAAACCTTGATTGATGAGGAGGAAAAGACTTGTGCATGGATTCTGCTTAGTTTTAATGACAACCCGTTCTATAAAGTTATTGGGTTCTACTTACGGTACCCACATTTTTGGACTTTCTAGTAAGATTAAGACTACCTTTTAAGAGTAAGAGTAAGAAAGGGAAAACAGAGGGCCGTTGGAAACTGAATAACTCAGGTAGAGTGTTTCAATATAACTTGGTTACCATAAAAAAAAATATAACTTGGTTACGCACATCAAGCATTGCATTCAAGTATTTCATTTGCTTGCACGGTAATTTTTTTTTACTCTAAAATTCTCTCATTTTTTAAACCTTTCATGAGTGAACGATTTAAATCTTATTTTAGAGTGATCCAGATGTAACCAACATGGGTTGGCCCAGTAGTCAAGGAGTTGCTTTCCAACTTTGAGGTCTTGGGTTCAAATCATGTTGGCCACCTACCTAGGATTTATCCTACGATTGAACCGACGCCAAGTGTTGTAGGGTCATGAGGTTGTCCCGTGAGATTAGTCGTGATGCTCGTAAGCTGGCCCCGAACACTCACGTATAAAAAAAAAGTGTATTTTACACATAGCCCTCGATTCTTGAGGTCATGGATTCAAACTATGTGGTGTCACCTATATAAGATATTATCCTATGAGTTTTCAATGCCAAGTGTTATCGGATTATGTGTTTTCCGTGAGATTTATTGAGGTGCGCGTCAGAAACTCACGGCTATAAAAATATCACATAGTATTATACAAATAATGGTGGGTAATTTTTAAAATATTACACAATTTTAAGGAAAAAAATCACACATTGTACTAATTATTGTGGGTTTTTGTAAATATTATCAATTTTAAGGTGGTTTTGATCCTGATAATGAAAATATAGTAGTTTTTAAAATGACTTGAAAAAAAAATTACACCCAAATCTAATCGATTAATAAGAAAAAAGGGTGGTCCATCCTTCTACACTGGAGTAGGTATCTGTCTATGTAGACATAATATTTCACAAAAGAAGACAACATCTTCAACAAAACTCAATTTGGATCTGCACGGAAACTAATGTCCATAAAAAGGCTTTTGTGACAATTGTTGAAGTATATACTCAATGATATAAAGAGAGACTCTTTTTTATAACTAATAAAGGACTTCTTAGAAGAAATAAAACCAGTTCCTTCACAAGAGAAATATAGGAAATCTGTGAAAAAAATATTTATGTGGGAAATGGGGAGATAGTTTGAACGGAGAATGAATTTTTTTTACCATCTATTAAAAAAAAGGGCAAATTGTAAATCTACACTGTACTATTCGATTTGATCAATTTCACCTCTCATATTTTAATTTGATCAATTTTACCATTAAAGTATTAATAGTGTTGTAAATGTATTTTCTGTTAGATTTTTTGTTTCCAAACGTTAAACAACACTCACATGACTTCTTATACGTGTGGAAACAAATGTCAAAAAGTCTAAAAATAATTTTTGAAACCCTTATTGAAGACCTCTGAGGTAGAACACATGTTCAAGAATATTAGTGTTCTTTTGGAGAGAAAAATCGCAGGAACTATAGGAGATCTGTTTTTTTTTGTGTGAGGAATGAAATCTTCGGAAAAAAGCTAATATATTTCAGTTTCAAGGTGAAAATTGCAAAGGTGAGGAATTGGGGAAAAAATCGCCCCTTTCACTTACCATTTTTTCTCTCTCATCTATTGATATATGCATCATGTTAATTCCAGTGGCAGACTCCATTATTTGTTCTTTGTTTTGACTTTTTCTTCTCATCCAAAGTTTAAAATAACAAAAAATAAATAAAATAAACCTACAGAACAGAAAAAAAAAAAGAAGAAAATAAAACTACAGATAAAACCAAAAAGAAAAAGTAAATCTTTTTGTCTCTCGTAAAAATGTAAGGACTTAAGGTGCAGGTTTGAAGAGGTTTATACAATAAGATTATAAAATGTAGGGAAAATGAACTTGAATCAGGGGAAAAAAGATTTTCCAAGGTGTAATTTTTCAATTTTGTAACTAACCATTTGATTCTCTATTTAATGTTTGGAAACATAAATCTAACTAAGATAGATTTGCAACACTATTAATATTTTAAGGGTAAAATTGATCAAATTGAAAGGGGTGAAATTGATCAAATTGAATAGGGGATAAATTTGCAATTGCCCTAAAAAAAACTCTTATATGAGACTTTTTTCTTAGATAAATTATAAAATGTGGTTGGCGCAATGTGGGTTCATATCCACAAATTATTGGATTTATGTAATTGTCATTCTATTCTATGAAAAATATTGATCTAAAGATTTATATATCGTGAGCTATATTGTTACGTTCTCATCAAATAGTTTCTCCTTTTCTTGCCCCATCTTAAGGGTTATATTTTTTCTTTTGTTACAATCAAATTTAGATAGTAACATTTTTTTTTCAAATCTATCTATACAACATACATTACTTTTCAAATTAATTTTAGAACCTCCTTTCAGTTATTACAAAAAAAACAGTTCCATCTCTAGTCTCTAACTACTCTAAATAATGGATGTAATCTAAAAAAAAAAAAAAACTACTCTAAATAATGATATTTTTTTAAACACTCTAAATGGTGCTATTAAAGGAGAAACATTGGATTCCCTTTATGCCCTTTTTCCCTTAATACTTATATTATCCACTTTAATCTCTCGCATCTTACGTGGCAAAATCTCTACAATTCATTGATCCCAAAAAAAATTATCTTCCATTGATTTTAGGGTAAAATGCAAATAAGACCCTTATAGTTTTTGCCAAATACATGGACACTCTCTGTGGTTTAAAAATCATAGGGGCTTATTTGCATTTTACTCTTGATTTTAAGTATGCACCCATTTTTCACACTTTAATTTATTACTTGAAAGAGATGCTTAATGCAACGAGATAAATAGAAGCCAATCATATCTATTCATGTCCCTTAATATTTATAGTTTTGATTGAGAATGATAATCCTAATTGTGAATATTATTTCTCTATATTTTATGTTTAAAGATCTCACGTCAGAAAGATGAAATGATCTAATATTAAGATATTTTTGTTGATTAGCCATTTTTTAAAAATATCTAGGAAAATATCTAAATGTTTGAAGTAATTTGTAAAATGTCTATTTTTTTAAAAATCCGGTTTCTAAAACCCGTTTTTCCTTATGTGGTGGTGAGAATCCAAAACCACTTTTTAACACCATGTCATACGTTTTCATGGTAAAACTCAAACAGTTGCCTTAAATATCTAAAGGCGGGTTGGACGTCTAATTGAATTCAGTTTCAGGTTAGCAAAACTTACTGTCTAAAAACCATAAAAAGAATCCCCAAAAACATAAATTAAAGTCCCATTAAAAAAAAAAACAAAAAAACCCAGAAAATATCTCAACTCTGGACACCAAAATGATAGACCATAAACAAGAACTGTTCCAATCTTTTTCTTCCTCGAAAAACCAAAGACATTATAAAGCATTTTCCACTCATCCAGCCACTTAGCTAATCTTTCTCAAATTATAAAAAAAAAAAAAAAATTGCTTTTGATTTTGGATTAAGAGAAATTGGTTAAAAGGGAGAATTAATGGGAATTTTCTGAGAATTTATTTCTAAACAGAAAATCTGGCAAAAAAAAAAAAAAGAGAGAGAGAGAGAGAATTGATTTTTCTTTCATTTTTTTTTAAATTTGGGATGATCTTGGCAAGGAAGCTTGACAGAACGTGGCCTCCAATGATTTGGAAGTTACTTGCAGATCTGATTCAAGTTCTTTAAATTTTAAATCAGGTTACTTTAGTTATACTTATACCCATTGTATGACTTCACTATGAAAACATGTGACGTGTAAAAAGTGCGTTTGCAAAACTTGTGTTCTCACTGCCACATAAGAAAACGAACCGGATTCTGTAAAAAAAATGACATTTTTACAAATGACTTCAAACGTAATGACAATTCCCTAGATACTTTTTAAAAAATATTAGTCAACCAAAAAAATCTCTAAGCCCTCGTTTGGTTCGGAGTAATTTTAGATGTCCTTATAAAAGGTATTTAATTATATTGTTTGTTTGGGTGTTATTTAAACATATCATGATAATCTAAGATTCCTGACATTTATATTTTCTGAGGGTATTTGATTACCTTTGAAATTGGGTACTTTCTATGATTTTCATGAGAAGATAATCTTCTGTTTTTACAATTTTAATCATATTTAATTTTAAAAGGTAAAATAGAAAAAGAAAAAGAAAAAAAAAAAAAAAAATATATATATATATATATATACACACACACTTATGTTTACACAAATTCTTTATAATTCTATGGTTTTTTCAGGTTCCAATTCGTATTATTAATTAATCATCTCTTTTTATACAATATGTTTGATCAAGATCATTTCCCAATAATTATATTTTTTTACTGACCATCTTACTACATTTGATAAAAAAAAAATTATGTGTTTATGATATTTTGATTTTTTTTTTTGTAATGGCCCGACTCTTTTAAATAATATTAAATAGAAAACGCAAGCGGAAGACTTGAAATAGTAATGGAAAACCTGTAAATCGTTAAAACATCCTTTCATTTTAAAATGAAATCCAAATCCATAAACATTCAAATATAGGAAGCGCTTCCCTTTTTAAGTTCAAACCATAAAGTAAGTTGTCACATAAATCCAGAAAACGCATTAAGACAAGTCATAAATAGTAATGCTCAAAAGAGCTCAATAAAATCCATAAGGGGCCGTTCATTTCCCGTTATCTTAAATACCATGTAATCTAAGATTACTGGATATCTATAATACATGGTATCTAGATTGTAGGGAATATAAGATTACAACGTTCATTTTGCAGTAATTAAAAATGAGAATCTCATAGGTATAAAAGATTACATTGTTTGTTAGGTTGTATTTAAGGGAGGAAATTTGATGAATTAATAATTCTTCCAATAATACCCTTGTTTTATGTTTCTCGTTAATAAATTTTATATATGAATTAAATTAATATTTTTTTGTAAGATTAATATACCTATACTATTTTTATAATTTAATTAGTTTATAACTTATTTATTTAAATATTTAATTAACATAAATATTTAAATTTAATTTTATATACTTATTTGATACTAATGAATTTATTAAAGTATCAATAATTAGTGTAACGAAAAAATTATTTATGTTAGTTATTGATGAGAAAATAAATTATCTTATGTATTTATATGTAAAAAGAAAAATAACTCTTTATAATATTGAAGGACAAAAAAGTAAAAAACAGAATACATTCGTAATGTAATCTTAAAAACCCACCGGTGGAGAGTGTATTCTAAAATGGCCAGATATCATGTATTCTTTGATTACATGTAATCTAAGATATCCTTACATCTTTAAATACAGTAAAATGAACAATGTTATATGAATACACCTCCCTCCGTAATCTTAGATAACATTGAAATGAACGGCCCCTAAGAAGCTATACGAAATAAGAAAAATAAGTTTATGGACTACACTGACTCAAGTCCATCCATCATCATCGATCTGCTAATCATGCTGCACCAGCTCCACGGCCACGACAGCGACCACGTTCCGTACCTGAAAGTGTAATATAATGAGCGGGAAACCCAGTGAAGATAAATTGAATAGAAAGTAAATTAGAACACCAAATCCCATCCGGATTTGTGTCCAACAGATCCTACTGTCTCTTAACTACCCAATCATACTTCCGAAAGCAAGGTTATGCAATTCTTCCGAGGATAAGAGGGTAAGAACACGGTTACAGATCATATAAATAATCAGGCACCTAACTCCAAATAATCAGGGCAGCATAATCATATGGTAACACTTTTAGGATAAATTATAGAACGAGTTAAGCTCCCAAAGTCTTAACTAATAATAAGAACAAGATCATAGAACCAAGAACATAGGGTTTAGAACTTAGAACATAGAACGTAGATCATATAACAAGAACATAGAACATGTGAATAATGTCAGATGGTGCAGCTCACGTAGTCTATGTTAGGAATGGTGTCCTAGAACTTGTAATTATTTAATAATAATAATTTATTAAGAATAAATTAAATAAATAAACATAAGTTCTTTATATTATCTAGATTGATTCAATTAATGATATTAGGAATATATGGAAATATATAAATATCAAACATTCAAATAATAAACCCTAAGTTACTCTTATGAAATCACGACTTAGTATGTGAGTCATACAAGATGATTAAAGTCGAGATGAGTAACTTAAACGTGTCTACAGTAAACGGATAACGTTTGGGAACCTTATCCTGGTAACACTGTTGATAGCTTCGCATTTTGTTTATAGACAAATGATCGAATCCTGATCATTCATGTGGGAGACATGAAATGGAAGTATCATATGCAATGTTGATTGTATAAGACAGGACCACGATGTTCGATCAAATTTCTCATTAGTACCGTTTATGAGAAATAATCGAATATCAAACTAAGTTTATCAACCGTGATAGATCTCAATCCTGAGTGAAATGCGGACTCCTATTTGTGGAGTTATGTTCTTTGATTCACATAGTTGAGAGCGATCTGTAAGAACGCTCAATACACTCCTGTTTTGGGAACATGACTAGATAAGTAGCTGGGAACTCATTTTCACGAGATGAAATTAATAACTTTCCTATAAATTAACGGTATCGGTGCGATACCTAAACATTTTAGGAACTTTAGGAAACTCCCTTGATGTACTGATTCGAGACATGAACAAGTGACGTCACGACTTCTATTGATCACAGAAGTATCTTATCTCTAGTTCGACTAAAGATAAAGTTCATTGGAGAATCAGCGGGAACAAAAGGATAAAGCGGTAATTACAGGGGCAAAACGGTAAATTTATCCGCCAGTAATTATGAGGGTTCCACGTGAAGGATATATCATAGATATAAATAAAAGATAAACTAAATGGACATAACTCATCTATAGTGAGGGGAGTTTAGCTATGAATCTATAGTAGAATTATTCATAGTTAGATAATAAGTAATTAACTGATTATGAGTTAATCACTTAATTGACTAATTATTAAGCCCATGATCTATAGGTCCATCGGGTCCCTATGCTAGCCCAAATATCGTAGTCGCGAAATCAAGTAGAAGAAATAGAAATTTTAAGTAAAGTGAATTACTTAAAATAAGCAATATTAATTGTTTAAATATTGTGTATATTTAAATGGTAATTAATATAAACATTATTAATTGTTTAAATAATGATTTTATTTAAACAGGAAATTAATAATGAAATATTATTAATTATTTAAATATTGAGTATATTTAAATGGTAATTAATAATTTGAAATTAATTGACAATTATTAATTGTTTAAATAATTAATTTTATTTGAACGGAAATTAATAATTAAAAAAAATTAATTAATTAATAATAAAATATTATCAATAAAGTTATTAATTAAATAATGAGTTTATTTAATGGAAATTAATAATTAAAATATTTATTATTAATTATTTAAATAATGAAAATTATTTAAATGGAAATTAATAATTAAATATAATTTGATAATATTTAGTCGGGAGAAAATATTAATATTATTAATTGTTTAAATAAAATATTTTTTTAAATGGTAATTAATAAATAAATTAATTAAGTTGGACTTATTAATTTAAGAGAGAGTTTCAAGCCCAATTGGATTAATGAACCCAATTGCAATTGGCCCAAAATAATTAATTAAATAAATTTGATTTATTAATTATTTATTATTAATTTTGGCCATCATAGATAATTTGTAGGAGATAATTATTTGAATTATATCCTATAATAATTATATTGATTTATTTACCCAAGATAAATAAAATAAAGAAAAGAAAATATTCTCTTATTTATCTATGGCATTTTAGAAATACCAAGATAAAGGAAAGAGATAATTCTTTTTTCTTTTTGTATTTATCTCCATGGATTAATCCTAATGTGATTAGGATTCCTATTTTCCTATAAATAGGAGGCTTGGGTCATTCATAAATCACACAATTCAATTCTTAAGAAATTTGGAATTCTCTCTTCCTCCTTCTCCCCCCTTAGCCGATTTTCCCTAGTCCATTGGGAAGAAAATATTTTTTCTTCTTCCCAATTTCTTCTAAAGTTCGATCCCACAATCGGATTTCGTTTGATCGATCGGGATATAGCGTAGAAGATCCGGTGTTGCTGAAGATTTGATGCTGTAAAAAAACCTCCAACCGATTCTCCATTTATTACTCAATGTAAGTTTTGATTTTAATTTTCGAAATTTAAAGCATGAATCTACATGTTTTTTCACAAATTGCATGATATTAATAGATCCGTAATTAAATGTTAATTAGTTTACTAAATAAAATTCCGCTAATTTAGTAAATCATCCCTTCAGTCTATGCACGATCCCATTATCTCACTCCAATATCAAGTAAAGTTCACGAAGCCTTTACTTCCTTATCAAGGACCAATGCTCGGTCACGTATACTAGCTCACGTAGTCTAGGCATTATAGAACATAGAACATGTAACATAGAACATGGAATATAGAACAAGAACATAGAACATGTGAATAATGTCAGATGGTGCTAGCTCACGTAGTCTATGCACGATCCCATTATCTCACTCCAATATCAAGTAAAGCTCACGAAGCCTTTACTTTCTTATCAAGAATCGATGCTCGCTCATGTAGTCGATGCATCATAGAACAAAACCTCCTGGGTGAATAACGTCAGATGGTGCAGCTCACGTAGTCAATGCACGATCCCGTTATCTCACCAATGACATGCAAAGCTCACGTAGTCTAAGCAGTCTAGAATGTATATGTATCATAGCAATTATGAATAATACCAGATAATACTGTTAGGAATGAAGTCTTAGAACTTGTAATTATTTAATTATAATAATTTATTTCGAATAAATTAAATAAATAAACATAAGTTCTTTATATTATCTAGATTGATTCAATTGACGATATTATGAATATATGGAAATATATTAATATCAAACATTCAAATAGTAAACCCTAAGTTACTCTTATCAAATCACGACTTAGTATGTGAGTCATACGAGAGGATGAAAGTCGAGATGAGTAACTTAAAGTGTCTATAGTAAATGGATAACGTTTGGAAACCTTATCCTGGTAACACTGTTGATAACTTCGCATTTTGTTTATAGACAAATGATCTAATCCTGATCATTTATGTGGGAGACATGAAATGGAAGTATCATATGCAATGTTGATTGTATAAGACAGGACCACGATGTTCGATCAAATTTCTCATTAGTACCGTTTACGAGAAATGATCGAATATCAAACTAAGTTTATCAACCGTGATAGATCTCAATCCTGAGTGAAATGTGGACTCCTATTTATGGAGTTATGTTCTTTGATTCACATGGTTGAGAGCAATCTGTAAGAACGCTCAATACACTCCTGTTTTGAGAACATAGCTAGATAAGTAGCTGGGAACTCATCTTAACGAGATGGAATTCATAACTTTCCTATAAATTAACGGTATCAGTGCGATACCTAAACATTTTAGGAACTTTAGGAAACTCCATTGATGTACTGATTCGAGACATGAACAAGTGGCGCCATGACTTCTATTGATCACAGAAGTATATCTCTAGTTCGACTAAAGATAAAGTTCATTGGAGAATCAGCGGGAACACAAGGATAAAGAGGTAATTACAGGGGCAAAACGGTAAATTTTTTTTTCTTTTTTTTTCCTTATATATATATACATGCTCATTGGTCCATAAACCCTAAATTTTAGGGTCATGAGAAAACTATTGGGTTGGGCCCTCTCTTATCCCTTTATTGTCATTGCAATTAGGGTTTTACTAAGCAATTAAATGAAATGAAATTTTAATTAAACTACTACTAACTAATTTACTATTTTAAACTAAACTAATTTAGCCAATCATTTAAACTAACTATTCTATTCTAATTTAATTAACAACTAAATATTATGAATACTATTATAATTGAAGTAAATACGAATTAAATAATTAACTAAATAAATAAAATAAAAATCATAAATTATATATATAAAAAAAAATTCCCGTGAAATTTACGGGATGTTACAGGGAGAAAACTATTGTATTTCAACAATAATATAGTTTAGCTAATTTATGAAATTGCACTTTTTTTTACATTTTATTGGATTGAATTTATCTCTATTTATAGATTGTAGATAAATTTTGTAACATATTATAAAAATGAATCACTATGTAAAGTTGTGTCAGGTCAAATTACCAGACATCCTAGTATTATTATTAATTAAACAAACACAGTAATCTAAGATCTCCAGTAATCAAATACCCTGACATCAGATTCTCAGTAATCAGATTACTGGAGGTATCTTAAATTATAGCGAACCAAACGGGGCTAATATTATTTATAAAATCTAAGGGTTACTCTTCTAACTACCAATTATTTTTTAGATGAAAAACCATGATTATTAAGATTTTACAACTTGCTTCAAGCATAATAAATGAGTTTAAAAATTCTAACACCTCTCTAATCAATTAAATTAGGGCTCGTTTGGTAAGCTTCCCAATTTCTGTTTTTTTATTTCTTTTTCTCACGTTTTAAGAAATGGAGTTGTTTGATAACTCTTGTTGTTTCTCTTATTTTTAGAAACACTTCCCAAAATTGTGTAGAAATTTTAGAAACAACAAATTATAGTTTCTTGTTTCTAAAATTTTCAACACATTGATAAATTATTATGTTGTCCCGTTTTGAATTATAAAAATATATTATAAATATCCAAAAATTATGTTGATATAATATTTTTAAATATGTCATTTAAAATTCTAATATTTTCAAAAAATATATTTTTTTTAATGATAAACAGAAACAATAAATAGTTATCAAACTCATTTCTGTTTCTTTTTTCTTCTAGAAACAAGAAATAAGAAACAGTTACCAAACATGTTTATGTTTTTCTTCTTAAAAAAATAGTTACAACAAACGAGAAATTGAAATAAGAAACAAAAAATAGAAACGAGAAAGATTACCAAACGGGTCTTTAATATTTACATTGCCCCGTGTTCCTCTACTACTCGTGAATCAAACATATTCCCTATGGTATTTCATTTTTGTCGTGACATATCATTGACGAGAGAAGGATAAAAAGCCAAGGCAACCTAAAACAACTTCACATCGACCATATTTTTAGGCATATGAGAGATTTTGATTTTAATTGGTTGCATTCATTTTGACTGATCTTTGATATCGAAATATGTCGAAATTCAAATGAATTACAATCTAATGGTCAAAATTTGGTTGAGCAGAGGATCAAGGAAGTATCGTGAAAAGCAAAAATAAAACAAAATGATTCTTTTAATGAATTCAAGGAAAATATTGACTCTTTTATATTCAACAACTCCATTGCTATAGGGAAATTAACTAAGATAAAATATTTGTATAAGCTATATCCAAAGCAAAGAAAGAAGGAAAAGGGCTCATCAAAGGTTGCAAAAGCCAACAAGTGTTTAAACTACACATTTTAATATTATAAATAAATACCCATTACCAATATTATATTTGGGTTTATTAATTTCAATCTCAAAGTGGTCAAATTTTGTATATGATATGATGTTCCATAGATTTGTTGCCCCATCGGGTTAAAAGTTCATATCATCCCTACGCTATTTCTAGTGGTTCGGGGTTAAAATTTCATTGACAAAAAAAATTGTGAGAGTGGACCTTGTTGATCATTCTTAAATTAAAAACCAAATTAATTTGTCAATACACTTCAATAATCAATTGTGTTTCCTATATTAAAAAAAAACCAGAGAGAGAATGGATTTAGTTTAAAATACAATCTTACGAATTAAATAGATGACCACATTTCACTACTCTCTATCACTAAATAGCCACATATCTCAATTTATCTTCTATCTAAATCCATATCTACCATTTTTTTTATTATTAATTACATTAACTGGCATTTATGATGTTTTATTTCTTCCAAGATATTTTATTAATTTCAAGAAAGACTTCCTATATTATTTCTCTCTCTTTTTTAATATAATTTTTCTTCTTTCTATTTAAACTTCTCACATTCTTCATAATTATTATTTTTTATTTAATTTAATTCTCATTTTTTCGTCTTTTAAGACGCCAAACTGTCACTTTCTTAACCGTTTTAAGTACATCATTTCCAGATTTAATAGTTTATATGTTACATTTTGTACATTATTTATAGTTTTATCTTTATAATGTATCAAACATATTTTTTTTCTCTTTCTTTTTTTAAGAACAACAAAACGTCACTTTTTTTCCTCCATTTTGAGTACATTATTTTCAGATTATATAATAAATATGGCACATTTTGTATATTTTTATATTTTTTATTTTTGTAATATAATGCATATTTTTTCCCATGATTTCTTTTTTTATATGTTATCTCATGATTTATAGAACTTCTGGTTTAATTTCCATGATTATCTCTTTTAGTTTTTCAATTTCAATTCAATTTATATTGCGTTTTCATTCAATTGATTCATTTTATACATTCTATAAATTTTGTTTTCTGCATAATATAAATGTTCTCGCTTCGTTATTGAATTTGAGAAAAATGGTACATTATATACATAATGTATGGTAGTATAATTGCCTCTTAATCTGCATTAAAAAAATTAACAAACTTTAAAATCAATCAATATATTTTTTATGAGATATGCTACAAGTTGTTGTACTTGCGTACATAAAGTACAAAATATACTAAATATTGACACATCACATTACAATAAATGCCAATCATAAAATTATATGGGAGTAAATCAATATATAATTTGTAAAGTACGTATAATATATCACATAAAAATTAAAAAAAAATTATAACATAACTATTTTGTATTACATACATAATGTACAAAATATACTTAATTAGGATATATCAAATTACAATAAATGCCATAAAAAGAACATAATAAAAAATTGTGGGAGCCAGAAAATATCAAATAAAAATCCGTCTGAATAAAAAAAAATTGCAAAAACTTTAAAAAAGAGTTACCTTTTATAGATTTTAGTTTTTTTTTTTCATGCTTCAAATCTTCAATATTCATGAGTATTTTCTTCAAATCTTCCCAAAATCATTTATAGTAGAGAGAAAATGGAGAAGAATTGAGAGAGAAGATGAATCAAAGAGAGAGTAAAAAAAAACTATTAACATGAGAATGGTAAAAATGGGTAGATGAAAGGGATTTTTTAGGAATTTAAATGAGAGAGAGAGGAGAAATAAATGCATGCAATTGAAAGTTGTGCCTAAATCAATGAAATCGGCCTGGTTATTTACTATTATTTTTTACTATATGACTATATACTTTTATTTGACCCCTTTTGATGGTTATTCTCGTACATATTCCTTTTACTGACCGTTTGTATCTCTACTTCAATTGCATTTGTAATTCTAAAGAAAAAAAACCAATTGTAAAAAGAATAATAAATGTCCTAGAGAATAGAACAAATGAGATGAATAGGGTATAAAAAAATGCAGCTTTTGAGACACATAATTATACAGTTCTTCAATATGCAAAACCCACCGTTAAAGCACATCAGCATAAGGAATCTTTGTACTACACTATCACAACAAAATAAGGTTAAACAGTAAAAAAATGTAACTTTTCCTCTAAACAAAAAAACATGCCCATCACAAATGGATGGTAAAAGGTGAAAATAATCTCCAGCAATTTCTTTGAAAATTAACAAACAATCAAAGGTATTCAAAAAAAGAATTACCACTAGTTGAAACGAAAATTTGAATTTTCAAACCTAGAGGTAAAATGCCCAAATAGAGTTAATAAGGGGTTTCAGGCGGACTAATGTGAGTTTTAAAAAAAATAAACAAAATAGAATACTTGTCAAGTGTTATCGGGTCATGTGGTTTTCCAGGTGGTTAATTTTTGAAAATATTACACAAATTTAAGGGAAAAATCACACATTTTACTAATTATGGTGGGTTTTGTAAATACTATAAAATTTAAAGTGGTTTTGATACTGACAATGAAAATATTGTAGTTTTTAAAATGACTTGAAAAAAAATTACACCCAAATATAATCGAATAACAAGTAAAAAGTGTGATCCCTTCCTTCTGCAGTGGAGTAGGTATCAGTCTATTTAGACATAATATTTCACAAAAGAAGACAACATCATCAACAAAACTCAATTAGGATCTATACATTTTCATCGCATGAAACTGATGTCCATAAAAAAGCTTTGTGACAATCGTTGAAGTATATACTCAATGATATAAAGAGGGAAATCAATTCCTTCACAAGGGAAATATAGGAAATTTGTGAAAAAAAAATATTTATGTGGGAAATGGGGAGATAGTTTGAACGGAGAATGAATAATTTGTACCGTCGATTTAAAAAAAACTCTTATATGAGACAGTTTTTTTAGATAAATTATAAAAATGTGGTTGGTATAACGTGGGCTCATATTCATAAATTATTGGATCTATGTAGTTGTCATTCTAATATATGAAAAATATTGATCTAAAATAGGGAGCTATATAGTTACGCTCACAACAAATAGTTTTTCGCTTTTAGCCCCTCTTAAGGTTCACATTATCTTTCTTCTTTTGTTATTACAATCAAATTTAGATAGCAACATTTTTTTCAAATCCTTCTATATATACATTACTTTTCATATTAATTTTAGAACCTCCTTTCAGTCATTTAAAAAAAAGATATTATTTCAATGAATTCAAGGAAAATATTGAATCTTTCATATTCAACTCTATTGCTATAGGAAAATTAACTAAGATCAAAGATTTGTATAAGCTATCTAAAGCAAGGAAACAAGCAAAAATGGCTCATCTAAGGTTGCAAAAGCCATCAATTGTTTAACTTTAAACTACACATTTAATATTAAGTACGTATCAAAATGCAACAACCCTAAAGGCCTGATTTCCACAGCCAAATATTATTAATCTCTTTTACTTGCCAAAACTTGGTGCCTTATATGATGTCTTTGCATAGAGAAAAATCATTCTTTTCAAATTATAAATACTCTTTACCAATATTATATTTGAGATTTAAACTGTAGAGGGTTTATTAATTTCAATCTCAAAGTGGTCAAATTTTATCTACGATGTTGCATAGATGTGTTCCCCCATCGGGTTAAAAGTTCATATATTCTCTACGCTATTTATAGTAGTTCGGGGTTAAAAATTCATTCACAAAAAAATTGTGAGAGTTGATCATGTTCATCAAGCAAAATGGGTTTAGTTTAAAATCAAATCTGACGATTTTACTAACCGTTTGTATCCATATTTCAATTGTATTTGATTTCTCAGGAAAAAAAAGCAATTGTAAAAAGAATAATAAATGCCCTAGAGAATAGAATTATTGAGAGGAATAGGGTATACAAAAATACCCATTTTTGAGACACAAAATTATGCAGTTCCTTAATATGCAAAACCCATCCTCAGAGAAGAGTAGCACAAAGAATCTTGTACCACACTATCACAGCAAAATAAGGTTAACCAGTTAAAAAAAAAGTAACTTTCCCAAAAAAAAAAAAAAACCCATGCCCATCACAAATGGATGGTAAAAGTTGAAAATAGTCTCCAACAATTTCTTTAAAAATAAACAAACAATCAAAGGTAAAAAAAAAATTACCTCTAGTTGAAAAACAAAATTTTAAATTTTCAAACCTACAGGCAAAATGCCCAAATAGAGTTGATTTCATGGTTTCATTGAACGTGATATGATTTCACGTTTTCACTTAGTATTAGCACTCCAAATCAATCCTTGAAATTTAGTGAAGAGTCCATCACATCACCACCAAAACTGATAATCCAGCAAATTAGTAAAAGCAATTTTTCATTATAATGCAGAAAAATGAGATAATTAAATATATAGCATGTTTAGAGATACTCAATTACTTTATGACTTACTCAAAATTGGTAAACATTTTTTATCCTATTTTTAAATCTGCTTTATTTTTATTCAAGATATACCCTCTTTTTGTATTAATTGTTTGTATTTATTATCATTTTAAATCCTGATTACTTTCCTTGATTTTAGCCTTTCATCAATCAATTTTCATTAATCCCTCTTTACATTTCATATCTTTGATTGTTTTTATTTATGTTTTTTTATTTAAAAAAAAAAAAACTAAATTTGATTTCATATCCTTTTTTATATTTTAAGTTTATTTTTAACTCCCCATCTCTTCACATGATGCCCCCCCAACATCATTAAGAAGAAGAAATTTTTTCCTTTATCATAAATGGTGAACACATTGTCTAATGGTTTTAGAGTTAACTTCGTGAAGTTTTTCCCATGTTTGTGCGCATCCGAGCTATTGTCAATCCCCATCCCACACCACCTTCCTAATATTTTCTCTATCTTCGTTTTTCAAATGGAGGTTTGAAGGTCTTCAATGGATTTTTGCCTTAATCTATCAATCTTTCTCTATTTTTTATCGTATGGTATGGAAGATTTATATCTATTTTATTCTTGATTTTTGTTTTATGCAACTGGAAAAATATTTCAATTAAAAATTTTCTTTTTTCTATATTTTTTCACGTTCATAATCATTTTGAACATAACTTGGTTTGACATGTCTTATTTCATTTTATACATTTTTTCATGTTCAACATCGTACAATATATAAATATTGTACATAAAATATATATTGTATATATTTTTCGTTACTTTTGCCTTCATTATTTCCTCTTATATATATATATATATATAATATTACGTATAGTACATATATGTAACATATGTATTTTTTCATTTCCTTAGCCTCCATTCTTTCGCTTTGTTCATCTTCTACTTGTACATATTTTATATAAAGTATGTTATATTATGTATAGTACATATATATGTACCATATTTATTTTTTCATTTCCTTAGCCTCCATTATTTCCTTTCTTTCACCTTCTACTTGTTCATTAAATATATAAAGTATGTCATATTATGTACAATACATATTATACGTATTATATATTATGTACGTATTTTTTTCGTTATTTTAATATTTGATTTGTCTTCTCCTTCACCTTCTTACCTATATATTGTACATTTTTTTCTCTACGGTACATAAATATATTATACATACGAGATTATACTATATATTTAGATTTTTTTTTCATAAAATAGAATTTAGAAAAACTAGCATGTGGTTAATTCTTTTTATTTTTCTAATTCCTGGGTTATGTTTTTTTATTGTTTTTTCAAATCATTATTGATGTATTTCTTTTTCTTTTTTCTTTAATGCTTCCTTGATTTATTCTTGCTTTATTTAAGGTAGGTTTTTAAAATGTTCTTCTCTCTCATTTATAATGAGGGTATTTTTGTCATAATATTTTGTCTCTCTCATCCTTAAAATTATGTATAGGACAAATAGTGTTATTGATTTTCTAGAGGCTAAATAATGTTATTTTATAACAAAAGAAAAAAAAAGAGCAACTTGCGTCCTCAGAAAAATGCCAAGAATCCTAAAATGGAACAGAGCCTATTACATAAAAACAAAACAAAAGAGAACCCTAATTCTTAATCCTGAATTCTTCCACAGAAACTTTCAAAATCATTCATTAACTAACATTCAAGATTCCATTCAACCATATAAAGACCTTACAATTTGAAAAAATATGAAGGCATTCATACAAGCATACAATTTCTGATCCATAAAAAGCTATTCATCATCCCAACAACTCAGCATAATGTTCGTCGGCTTAACAATCTCTTTCCCAAGAACTTCTCTTGTCAAAATTTTCAATCCATCTTTACTCAAATTCGACCTTCTCGTTATATATGCAGAAAAATACCTAAAATCAACCGTTTTTGATATGTCCAACCCATAGTCATTGTACAACTTCTCATCATTTTCCTTTATTCCAACTCCAACAAATTTGAAAGATTCATTTCCGAGAAATTCAATCAAAGACTAAGGGATTTGAGGAGCGTATATGATTTGAAAATAACATCGTAAAGATCATGGAAATGGTCTTCGATTTCGTGGTCTCTGATGCTTATCTCCATTGAAGAAGAAAATATGTTTCTTTTTCTTTTCTTTTTTACAAAAATACACACACATATTTCATACATGCATTAGCGTACACATATTTTAATATATTTTAACATACATACATAATATCTATACATACACACACATACATACATATATACAAACACAATCACATAACTACATATACATATTTTAACATACATACACACACATAAATACATACATACATAAATACTTCTCCCTTACACTTGCATACAATTATATGGAAATGCAGTCTAAACAAAAATCGAGTGGATGGAATGAAAATAGTAATTGAAGTAATAGAGACAATTCATTTTTATATGATCAATTTTTATGTAAAATAATATTTTTACTTCTCCCTTACACTTGCATACAATTATGTGGAAACACAATATAAACAAAAATCGAATTGATGGAATGAAAATAGTAATTGAAGTAATCGAGAAAATTCATTTTTATGTGATCAATTTTTATGTAAAATAATACTTTTATGTAAAGATATATTTTTATGTGTATTTGCAATCTGTGTAATATCTATGTGTATAATATGTATATATGTATGTAAGTATGTGTGTGTGTATATGTAAATTTGCATGTATGAAATGTAAGTATGTGCGTATATTTAAATATAAATCTGTGTATGAAGAGTAAGCTAAAACATAAGGAGAATTTATTAAACAGGTAAGACAACTTTTATTAAGTCACTTCTTCTCCAGCTACTCACAAACGATGGATAGAAAAGTCATTGGGTAGTTGATAACTACAACTTTTCTCTATGATGATGTAGATGGTGTGTGACCATTACATCTTCATAATATAAAAACAAACTTTAGACAACTCATATTCTTGCTCTATAAATGACTTGTCTGGACATTTATTTGGTGACGTCAGTAGAAACACCGGTTGCATTGGAAGTTTCACCATAACATAAAATGCATTTTCTAATTAAAAAAAAACATGAAGTACATAGCATACCAGGAAGTTGAAAAAAACATATGATATTTGTTACTTCGTTTACTTCTGCTCGCCTGAATGATAAATGAAATCACATTGACACGTTGTTTCTATAAGAGGCCAATCGATCATTTTTAGTAAATATTAGTCGTAATAAGTACAAATTTCACAAATGATATTTACTCAACTCTAAGAATACTTGCATCTCAATCCAACAGATTTTTGTGTGTTCTGTTCGATAGCTTTTGAAAATTCACGAATTCTATAGAACTGTGTATTATCTGGTTTAATTTTGCTCCGTTTTAAATAATGTTTCAATTTTCTACCATTTTCCTTGTAACACTCCAATGAAAACACAAAAAATATGCACCGAGCAACAACCATGTTAGTCTCAATTCTTTTCATAAAAAATCACTACGATCCTCAGAATCATCCTTTTTTTTTCCTTAATTGATGGTTATGGCTAGTGATTTTTTAGGATCAAAAGGTTCATCTTTATTATAGTATACTGAGTCAAGACCAAAATAGTTGCCATGTCATACACCTTTTAGAGACCAATCTTATTTTGAGGCACAGATACAATCTTTACACTAAATACACTGATTTGATATTGATAAATGACTTTTAAGTATTCAAAGTCCTTAACTAATCCTTTAGAACTTATCGATTTTGTATGTAAGATCGAATATTCTTATAGACTAAGGGGCCATGGCCCCCTATTTTTTTTTAATAAGTTTTCTTAATTTAAATAAAGAATGATTATAAATATATAATTTTCATTTAAAATGATAGGAAAAATACATAACTTTTTTTTATATCTTTTTTGTTAAAATTTTGTTTATTTTTTTTATCAACTAATTAGTAATGATTGTTATATTTTTAATATATTCTTTTGTTTTATCTAGTTATTCAGTTTATATACAGCCCATACAGTTATTTTTTTCTGGAGGCTAAATAATGTTATTTTATTAAAAAAAAAGACCTACTTGCATCCCTAGAAAAATACCAAGAATCCTAAAATGGAACAGAGCCCACTACACAAAAATAAAACAGAGAACCCTAATTCCTAATCTTGAATACTTCCATTCAAAAACTTTCAAAATCCTTCTTTAACTAACATTCAAGATTCCATTAAACCATATAAGGACCTTGTAATCTTGAAAGATATGAAGGCATCCATACAAGCATACGATACCTGATCCATAGAAAGCTATTCATCATCCCAACAACTCAACATAATATTCTTCGACTTATCAATCTCCTTCCCAAGAACCTCTCTTGCAAAAAATTTCAATCCATCATTCCTCAAATCCGACCTTCTCATTATATCTGTAGTAAATACCTAAGATCAACTGTTTTCGATATGTCCAACCCATAGGCATTGTACAACTTCTCATCATCTTCCTTTATTCCAACTCCAACAAATTTGAAAGATTTATTTATGAGAAAATCAATCAAAGACTAAGGGATTTGAGGAGCGTATATGATTTGAAAATAACATCCTAAAGATCATGAAAAGGGTCTTCAATTTCGTGGTCTCTGATGCTTATCGCCATTGAAGAAGAAAAGAGGGTTTTTTTTTCTTTTTGTATGGAAATACACACATACTTTCATACATACATACACAAACACACACATACTTCATACACACATTAACATACACATTTTAATATATTTTAACATACATACATAATATCTATAAATACACACACATATATATATACATACACAAACACATAAATACACACACACACATAAATACATACATAAATACTTCTACCTTCCACTTGCATACAATTATGTTGAAATGCAGTCTAAATAAAAATCAAATAGATGGAATGAAAATAGTAATTGAAGTAATAAAGAAAATTCATTTTTATGTGATCAATTTTTATGTAAAATAATACTTTTATGTGAAGATATATTTTTATTTGTATTTTTATTTGTGTATATATTTATGTGTATAATATGTATGTATGTATGTATGTATGTATGTATGTAAGTATGTGTGTGTATATATGTAAATCTGCATGTATGAAATGTAAGTATGTGTGTATATTTAAATATAAATCTATATGTATGAGGTGTAAACTGAAACATAAGGAGAATCTATTAAATAGGTAAGACAACTTTTACTAAGTCACTTCTTCTCTAGCTACTCACAAACGATGGATAAAAAAGTCATTGGGTAGTTGATAATTACAACTTTTCTCTATGACGATGTAGATGGTGGGTGACCACGACATTGCCATAATATAAAAACAAACCTTAGACAACTTATTTTCTTGTTCTATAAACGACTTGTCTGGACATTTATTTGGTGACGTCAATAGAAACATCATTGGCATTGGAAGTGTCACCATATATATTCAAGGTCGTATCGACAAGTTCACAAATAGAATGAATCAATGAAGATTTTCACTTATGAATCATATCAGTTTAGATGTATTTTATGTCAAGTTTTCCCTAAGCTCTAAATGTTTCATCTTCAAAGTATAAACATCAATCATAAAATGAATATTAATAAAATTATGAGAAAATATATGAAATTAAAAAAAAAACTTTTTTTTCAAAGCAATATAAGCCGAAGTCATGATCCTAATTATATATCTTAGTAGTTCATCTTTAACTATGTGATTGATTTTTGGTGAGATTTGTGCTAATCAATGGTTATGAACCCTGAAATTTAGTCAAAAGCGCAAATCAATAAATTCTAATTTAGGAATATAACCACAAATTAATGAGTCACCAAAAGATAAATCACATATTTTGATCCATTGCTGGCCACCTAAATCTTATTTAAATTAAACAAAATTCCCAAAATAATTGTTAACTATTACAAATAGATAAGATAATAATTTACTCTATAATTCATCAGAAATCAGTAAAAAATAACATCTATGAGAGAAATGTTTAAAACTATGGATATCAATGACAATATACGAAAATATAAATTTATCTTTGGACATATAAGTATATAAGTTTGTATGTACGCATGTATGTGTATGTCTCTATGTATGTACGAATATATTGAATGGATGTTACAGAGTTAACACAACAAAAATATGTTCTAATTAATTAACATGGATGAAGCTGGTCTACTTTAATATCATGCAAAATCATATAAAAAACATGTAGATCCAAGTTATTCCCAATTCTTTTCATAAAAAATCACTACGATCCGGCAGAATCGTCCATTTTTTTCCTTAATTGGTGGTTATGACTCGTGATTTTTTTAGGATCAAAAGGTTTATCTTGATTATAGTATAGTGAGTCAAGACCAAAATAGTTGTCAGGCCACACACATTTTAGAGACCAATCTTGTTTTGAGGCACAGATACAATATTTACACTGACATACACTGATTTGGTATTGATAAATGACTTTTAAGTATTCAAAATCGTTAACTAATCCTCCAGAATTGATCGATTTTGCATGTATGAACGAATATTCTTAGAGACTATGGGGGGCCATGGCCCCTTATTTTTATTTTTAATAAGTTTTCTTAATTTAAATAAAGAATGATTATAAATATATGACTTTCATTTAAAATGATAGGAAAAATACATAACTTTTTTTTATATCTTTTTTGTTAAAATTTTCTTTATTTTTTTATCAACTAATTAGTAATGATTGTTAGATTTTTAATATATTCTTTTACCTAGTTAATCAGTTTATATACAGCCCATACAATTATTTTGTTGTGGAACGTCCCAATTTGCCCTCATTTTCCCACCACATCCCCCACGTAAATCGGAGATTTTCCACCCATCGGGGCGGGTCCCCACTAGGAAAAGTAGCACCTCTATAAATGAGAGACTGACTCGTATATATTTTTCTTTTGAAATTTGATATCTTTTCAAAATATTTATACTTTTTTCATGGATTTACGTGTTTTGAATTTCTATACTTATTGTAAAAAAATCTAAAATGAGTTTACTAAAAAAGGAAAAAAAAAATCTATAATTAATTTAAAAACAAAATTAATACTGCCTTGTATATAGATTTTGAAAATGAAAAGGGTGGAGGGTAAAAAAATAATCTTAGAATGGAAATTTGGAAGTTGTCTAGACAAATTTCCAATCAAATTTTTACTATAAAAATTTGCCCTTCAAAATTTAGTAAAGTATTAAAATTAGTTTCTCAAACTTATATTTCAATAAATTATCCCTTAAATTACAAAAAATTACTTGCACTATCACAGCCCCTCTATGATTTATTTAGTTATTTATATTTATATTTATTCACTTTTTTTCACTTATTAAAATATACATATTTTATAAATTAATTTGAAATGAATAAATAATAATATACAAATAGACATACTTACAAAAAGAAAAAAGCATTAGACATACTTACAAAAAGAAAAGCATAACCAATCGAAATAGTTAAGACCAATGGGTTTGGGCTTCTAAGGCTTATTGGACTTCATGACAACACCATATCAAGTGGGCTTCAACCAAAAGTAATTGGCTTCATCTTCATCTACCATTTAGACTTAGCCCCTGCTGACCGTAGAGTAATCTCGACAAGGAATTCCATAATTCCCTCAATTACCAATTAAGACATTTTACCATATATAAATTCATAGTTGTAATATAAATTCATAGATGTAATATCACATTTCCACCTGTACTATTCTTTACCTAATTAGTTCTATTGTATAGCCTATTTAGAGCAACATATTTCTCAATACAATACAATGAAGAAGTATTACATATTCTTACATTTGATTTACCCTAAAAATCTCTCTGAAATCAATTCATATATATATACATATTATTGCACAGAGATTAAAAAGTTTATGTATGTCAACTATGACCATATTTGAGTATATATACTCAAGGATTTAAAAAGGGTGACTTTTTTAGCACTGATAAAGGGGACTGCTGGAAGAAATAAAACGAGTCAGGAAATATAAGGTAATCCCTGTAAAAATAGCAGAAAATATTTCAATGGGAAGTGGGTACATAGTTTGTACACAGAATGGAAAATTTGAAAGTCTAAAACAAATCCTTGTATGACCATTTTTTTTAAAGTTTAATTATAGAATGGGTTGGCACAATGTGGTTTCATATGATGACTGACCTTCTCTTACATTAAAAATATAGAATCAACGATTTCTCGTTTACTTACCCTTGTTATGCTATTCTTCCTCAATTTCCTCTTTGTTTTTTTTACTAAGGCTTTTTTGATTTTGTGAAAATCATCTTATTTATATTAATATCAGTGATTACTTATGCGCGTAATCAATGTTACTTATGCGAACTAGTGGTAGTTTTGTAATATTTTTTTTGGCGCGAATTTGAGTTTTTTTTTTTTCTATTTTTACAAATAACTTTTTAAACTGTTATTTTTATAAATATTAAACATTTTTTTTAGCTATATGTGCAAGAACCACAAATGAAAAAGTAAAGTTGTCGTTATTTTTTGTTAAAGAAAATAACTTTTTTCGGCAGAAACTCATATGCCCATTTAATGTAAACGTTGAAAATAGCCTCCACCTATTTCTTTTAAAACAATGATAAAATACAAATAAAACCCGTGGTTTTTTTCAAATACATGAATACCTCCCGTGGTTTGAAAATGGCAAATGATACCCCTATAGTTCCATATTATCCCAATAAGACTTATCCCCTTCAACGTATTAATTTTCTTTTAGCCATATTTTTTTTGTTTGAACTCCGATTTTGATGATTCAATATGTTTTAGAATCCTCATTTCGAGCTATACGTTATAATCACTTCAAAACTTTGAAATCGTAGGCATGATTGATACCATCAACCCTTTTGGTTACTGATAATTCAGAAATTTAGAAATAACCATAATGTAGTGCTCGAAATGAGGATTCCAAAACATATTTAATCATCTAAATCAGAGTTCAAACGAATAAGTTATGGCTAAAAGAAAATAATGGTGTTTGAGGAGAGAGGTCTCATTGGAATAATATGTAACCACATAGGTATGATTTTTCATTTTCAAATCACATGAGGTGTTCATGCATTTGACAAAAATCACAGGGGTCTTATTTGTATTTTACCCTTAAAGCAATTACTAGTTGTTTCAAAAAAAAAAAAAAAAAAATTGAATGTTCAAACATGATTAAAATTGTTCCTATTAATAAGAATCTAAAAGGTGGTGTCGTTGTAGTATTTCACATACATTAGTTTTTCCGTGAGATTAGTCGAGGAACGCTAGATGATTCCAGCACTCTCACGAATTGGAAAAAAAAAAGTATGGTGAAAAGTAATAGATAATCCAAAAAGTAAACTAAGACTTTTATCGAAATGCAAAAAATATATAATCAAAATCCTAAACCACATTATATCTGGAAAATCAAGAACAAAATCCCACTACACTACACAAATCCATGAAACCTTGAAAAAAGACACATATAAAAAAAAACCTTAAATCTTACCTTGAAAACCCTAACTATTAAATCCTAAATCCCTAAATCTCCATTCATAAACTTTGAAAATCAGTCATGAAAATCTTCACATTCTAATTCAATTCAATAATTACTTTTCAATCTCAAAAGACATACGAGCATTGATACAAGCATCAATACATAACATTATCTTTCAAGACTAAAGTGAAAAAGTTAAGAAAGAAAGAAAAAAAATTAATTTGAACTTCGCCCCATAAATCTCATGCCCACCTAATAATCCCAATTAAGTTAAAAATAGACTCCAACATTTTCTTTAAAAATAATCCACGGTATAAAAGGAAAATAACTACAAATTTTGAAAGAGAAATTTACTTTGAATGGCACTTTTTTAATAGGGTATTTTTAAAAATAGCAAATATTTAAAAAAAAAAAATCACAAAATAACATTTTTATGAAGGCATGTATGTTAGATGGGTTATGCTTCACATTACTTTGAGCTAAGGATGAAAAAAATGTTACTCTTGAAAATTTTCAAAGGTTTGCTATGTTTTAAAATAACAATCTATAAAATGTCAGTCAATTGAAAAACAAAATAGCTCAATGTTCAAATAGTCACAAATTAAAATGTTCCATAAGAATAGAAATCTATAGGGTCGCATGGTTGTAGGGGTTTTCCATGAGATGAGTCTAGGCAGGGCCGTTCCTACATAAATAAGGGCTCAGTGCGATATATAAATTTGGGCCCCAATCATATAATTCTTAATATAATAAAACACGAAAATATATATAAAAAACATTATTTTTTTTTATTAAAACACAATATCAATAAAAGAGTATATTAAAAGAATGACATAAAATTATCAAAGTAGTATAAAAAAATATAAAAATTGAACTTTGAACTTATGTTGGGATCAAACTCAACTCACAATGACGGATAATATAGAGATATTGTAGGGAGAATGTCACCCAACGTGACTTAGAATAAATTTTCATTTATATATTATTAATACTAAACTTTTAATTCAAGATTTGGGGCCCCAAAAGTTTCGAGGCCCTGTTCCATCGCACCAGTTGCACCATGCCAACGACGGCCTTGGTTACAAACAATCACATAGTAATGTTGGCAAAAGGCCCTGCTAGAATTGCCAAATCATACTCTGGTTATCTAGGGAAGGGCTACAAATTTCAAACAAAATCTCATTCACAAAGCAGAGCATCTGATAGCAGCGGCGTTTGCATCAAGGGTCAAGTGTTCGGAAACACTAAAGAGGATTTCTTTGGAGTCATTGATGAAATTATTGAGCTTGAATATGCAGAAACATTGTTTGATCCCGACGGCTTATATATTTAACTTCCTTTCATTGATGATTCATCCTCTAAACCTTCAGAGGAGGAAGAAGAAGATACTGAGGACAACAGTTCTACATCAAACAACAATGATAGTGAAGATGGTGTATTGTTAAACAGAAGGAAACAGATTTAAAAAAATCAACAACTTCTTAGTTGTTAATGCTCTGTCATAAATTTCAATACTTTTTCTTGATCATTATTCCTTCTCTGTGTTTTTAATTAAATTAAATTAAGAGAGGTCAAACTCAAATCTTAAATGTAACAGGAAGTTGGACATTTATCTAATCATTGAACATTCGACAAATTCAAACTTTCGTTAAGATAAGCTCGTTTTTATTTTTTATTTATCTTATTTTTATTATATTATAAAAAAATAAGACATAAAAAATAAAAGAGAAATTACACATAGAAAACTATTTACATTTTTAAAATGAAATATCTAATTGAAACAGAGACACAATTCGTCTATAACGGATATAGGATCCCAGAACATTCAATAAACAGAGACCCCATTTGTCTCTAATTAGATAAACAGAGATACAATTCGTCTCTAAAAGAAAGAGGATTCCTTTTAATACTAAGTAATTACATTTTTTAAAATGAAATATGTATTAGACACAGAGACACAATTCGTCTCTAATGAAGATAGGATTCCAGAACATTCAATAAACAGAGACACAATTTGTCTCTAATTGAGATAATCAGAGACACAATGCGTCGCTACTAGAGATAGGATTCCAAAATATTCCATAAATAGAGACACAATTCGTCTCTAATGGGCTAATCATGATTTCAACGGATTTTTTCCCCATAGAGACGCGTTTCGTCTCTATTGGGAAATCAAATGATTCACCAGATATTTAAAATAATTAGAGATACATTCCGTCTCTAACAGAAATAAGAAGGCACGTTTGTTAAAATTTTCACTTTACTTAGCGACGAAATGCATCTCTAATAGTGAAAATTTTGGCGGTTCATTAAAATATTCAGAATTTTCAGAGACATAGTTCGCCTATAAATTATTAATGGTGTATGACGTGGCAATCGCTTGAAACATCCCACGACTTTTCGTTTCGATTTAGCGATAGATTTGGTCGCTAAAAGCAAATTAAAAGGGATCAAAAGACCCCTTCCCCTCCCCAGACATTTCTTCTTCCTTTCCTTTCTCTCTGTTTTTCTTTTTCTCCTCCCCCTTCCCCTCCACCAATCAACAGACCCCTTCACCCCAGCCACCACCACCCCCTCGCCCTGCCACCACCACCATCACGACCGCCTCACACAGCCACCACTCCCTAGTGGAAAAGAAGAAGAGGCGCGAGTCCACCACCACCGCCACCGTCTCACGCAACCACCACTCCCTTGATTTCTCCATTTATTTCTCCTCTGATTTCTCAATCATCTCTGAGTAAAACTTCGATTCTCTCTCCATTTATTTCTCTTTCTTTTCAATTGAATTGCTGACATTTTTTTTGTTCCCTTTGTAATTATATGCTGAATGTGATTTCTTTTTTGCTTCTAATTGGGAATTCCCTTTGTAATCTGCTGAAATAGGGTTTATTTTTTGCTTCTAATTGCTGACATTCTCCCTCTGATTTCACTATGTTTTTCAAAAATAGGGTTTATTTTTGTTCCCTTTGTAATATGCTGAATGTGGTTTCTTTTTTGCTTCTAATTGGGAATTCCCTTTGTAATATGCTGAAATAGGGTTTATTTTTTGCTTCTAATTGCTGACATTCTCCCTCTGATTTCACTATGGTTTTCAAATTAGTGTTATTAGCATCTAAATTATAAATATTATTCATATTATGGAAGTTAAATCCAAGAACCAAATTTGTTTAACAAGCTATTAGAAATTGCTAATGTGTTTTTAGAATGTGTTTTCTCTTCCCATTGTGAGAGTTCATATGTTAAATTGCTAATGGTTATAATTAAATTGCTAAATATATGATTCTTTGATTGAATCCATATTTAGGGATTAAGGATTAGCTTAAGGAATTGCTAATTTGATTTAGTGTGTTTATTGTTCAAATTTAGGGATTAAATTGCTAATTGTTCACTTGCTATTGGTTATGTGTTTAGGGATTAAATTTCTAAATATATTTTTCTTTAATTTCATTAGTATATATGTTAATTGTTCAAATTTAATTATAATTAATTCAATTACATATTATTAATTCACTTTTTATTATATCATTAGTATGTTCAATTTAAAATTATAGGGTCAATTTAATTAAATTACATATTATTAATTCACTTTGTAATTAATTAGGTTCAATTACAAATTCTAGAACTAGAAAAAAAATGTATGCTTCTAGTGTTAGTTAAATAATGTTACTTAATTAATTCAATTAGGTGTTATTAATTCACTTTGTAATTGATTAGTTAGGTTAATTTTCATAATCTAGTGTCAATTTAATTGAATTAGGTAAATTTTGGCTTAATTAGTTTAATTAATAATTATATTAAACGTTACTTTATTTAATTCATTGTATGATAAATATTTTGTAGATGTCTACGTCGCGGCGCCATCCACCTCGTTCACAGGAGTTTGATACACTGTGACACCTGATAGTGCACAGGCGTTAGGGGATACACAGGTATCCAATACACATGTCCCCATCGTCCCGACCACGTCATCAGCGGCATCAGACACCCAGGCCATTGAGCAAATACCGATCACCGGGGTTCTTTTGCGGCTGACCAGAAAAAAGTGAGTACAATTTACATTTTTTGTTTAAATTATTAATTTTTTAACTTATAAATAAAGTTTTGTTCCTTTTTTATAGATTACATCCATCAGGTAAGGTTTCCCGGGTTTTCACAGACGTTTTAAAGAAGAGTCCCGAGTTCGGGAAATGGAAAGAGATTTGAAATCGCCAAAATACGGTGGTTTCAAACATGGAAGGTAAAACTTGTTTTTTTTTTATAATTTTTTTAATTTCTAACAAATTTTAAGACTTTCTTATTTTTCCAGACACACTTTACGATCCCTCCAGAGCTCACTGATGAGATTATTTACAAACCCTGGAGCAGAATGGCAGGGAAACGTTATCGGGACACCATCTATAAAGCAAAGGGTAAACCAGCTGAAAAGCTTTTGTGGATGACAGAGGAGGCTCGTCTGAAGCTACTGGCGGATGCTCAGACTGAGGAGGAGTTACGCATTTCTAAAATCAACTCGGCCAATTGACTGGCCAACCTGGCTTTGCACCTAGGTGGGACTCGTAGTCACGATGAGCATTACGAGATCTTGGTAAGTCATTGTACTATTTCGTTAATATCTTTAATATTCTCAATTCATGTTTAACTAATCTCTCATTTTTCTTCTTTTCATCTTAACAGACTCGGGATGGACGTGAGGTACCTCCGATTGAGTTGTTTCTCTATCTGCATACGAAGGGCCACGATGGGGTTACTTATGTAGATGATCGAGCTCGAGACATACATGTTAGTTTTGTCTTTTTCGTGCTTTTTAATTTATTTAAAATATTTATTTTTTTAATTACTCATATGTTTATTGTTATTTTTTGTAGGGAAAAGTTAACGATAAGCTCGAGTCGTTATTGCCCACTCCTGAGTCTCAGCCTACTCAGGAGAACCATCGTGATGCTTTTCTTCTGGCCGTTGGTGGTGTGAAGCCTGATGGTTCAGTCCCGGGTCTTGGTGCTTATGGGAGGGAGCTTTATGCAGACCAGCCGGGTTCTTCGACTTTTGTACATGCTGAGACGGAGGCTTTGAGGAAAGAGAACGAATCATTGTGTCTGCAGATTCAAGCTAACGAGATCCGCTTTTAGGCCCGTACTGACGATCTTCAGTCTCAATAAAATAATATAGTGGCTCGAATGCAAGCATTTATGGTTCAGCATAGGGCTCCCGGTTCCGGGTCTACTTCTCATCGTCTAGATGACGATAATACGAGCGCTCCTTAGTTCTTTGTTTTTTGGGATAATTTAAATTGCTTTTGGATGGAAACATTTAATTTGTTTTGGATATTTTATTTTGGATGGAAATATTTAATTTGTTTTGGATATTTTATTTTGGATGGAAATATTTATTTCATTTTGTTTTAATTTTAAAAAAATAATATTTAACAATTAATTTTAAATATTAAATTTTTAAAATTAATTTTTAAATATTTTTTTTTTAAATTTACATGCGGCAATAGCGACACAATATGTCTCTAAATATTTCAAATGCAGTTTTATTAACTTTGTTTAGCGATAAAGTTCGCTCTAAAGTTACTTTATTAGAGACTCAATACGTCTCTGTTTTAGAGATGTAATGTGTCTCCAATATTAGAGACAAATTCTCACCCTAATTATAGCGACACATTGAGTCTCTAATATTGAGACGTAATATTATATTGTGTCCCTATTTTCAGAGATGTATTTCGTCTCTAAATGGTCAACATTTATTAGCGTCCCAATATTTGTTTTGTCTCTAATAACAATACATTTCGTCGCTAATATGAAGAAGCGACACCATTTCAGAGATGGACTGTTTCGTCTCTAATTTCGTCGCTATTGTTAATTAGAGACGAATTACATCTCTATACCCGGGTCTCAAAATGTAGCTTTTCTTGTAGTGATATAGGGTTGCATGGTTGTAGGAGTTTTCCATGAGATGAGCCTAGGTGGACTCAAGCCGACACCAACACTCACGGATATAAAAAAACAAAGCAATGACGGAAAAAATGACAGATTACCAAAATACAGCAAAGTAAACCAGTTTTTCATTGAAATTCACAAAATACCAATCCTTGGAAAATCAAGAACAAAAGCTTACTACAGAAATCCATTAGATCCAGAAACAGACACAAATTATAACCTGCCCTGAATTCTAATTCCCTTTCCCTAAATCTTCAGAAACCAACTTTCCACACACACAACTTGAAAATCAGCAATCAAAATCTTCACATATTCAATTCATCAAGTACCTTCCAATCTCGAAAGACACAAAGGCATCAAGACAAGCATACAATACCTGAGGCAGAGAAAGCCATTCTTTATCCCAACGACTCAACGTAATATTCTTCGGCTTATCCATCTCCTTCTCAAGAACCTCTCTCGCTAAACGCTTAAGCCCAGCATTCCACAAATCAGACCTTCCCATTTCCTCTTCAGCCAAAACCCTAAGATCAACCGTATTCGAAACTTCCAAATCATAATCATTATACAACTTCTGAACATCATTGTCGATTCCAACTCCAACGAAAGTGAAAGACTCAGTTTGAAGAAAATCAATCAAAGATTGAGGGAATTCAGGGGCGTAAATGATTTGAAAAATAAGGCATCGACGACCAACACAGAGTTGTAAAGTAGCGACAGGATTATTGTGGTAGCGACTGGAATTAGGTCTCCATTCAACGTCGAGACCGATAATGAGACGGTGGAGTCGACGACGGTGAATGAGTAAGATTTTGGAGATCCAACCATCGACAATATCGGGAGCAGAGGTAACGAGAGTGAGGATTTCATCGGTGTCGAAAGTAACGTCGTAGTAAGCGTGGGAATAGTCCTGGATTCCGTGGTCTCTGATGGTTACCGCCATTGATGAAGAGAAGAGGAGAGGTTTTCTTTTCTTTTTGGTATGGACAGGACAGTGCGTGACAGAAGATAGGCAGTTTTATTTCTTTCTTTACTTCTTAGACAAGTTTGTTTTAAAATGCTTTTTCTCTTTTTTGTTTTTCTTTTCTTCTTTTGAAGAATGCTTTTCTCTCTCTTTAATTTTGCTTTTTGGTGTTAACTATTTTTATTGTGTTTTGTGTGTAGGACTTGGGAGTGCCAATGGGAAATAAAAGTGATATACTTGTGAATAGTAAGTTCTAATTTTTTATATTTTGTAAATACTTATTATTATACAAAATTTACTATATATATTTTAAAACATTTGTTAGATTTTTCTTTTCCATTTTTTTTCTTTCTTTCCAAAATTGAGAGAAGAAGGATTTCGGTCGAACAAACTCTTTCCATTGAAAAAGTGAGATTATGCCACCGTGAGAGATGGTAGGAAGAAGATGATGGAGTATGAGGGAAGTTTGGTTAGTGAATGTTCGGGTTTCAAGGAGATAATAAAATGATTTTTTAGAATTTTCAAAGCAAAATGACATCATCACAAGGTCAAAAAATGTTAAAATAAAAATAGAGGCCAATAATCCTTAATTGCCTATTTTAGAGGTAAAAAATCCTCAAAATTTTTTATTATCATTTTATTTTAATATTATAGTGGTGAAATTTAATTTTCTAAATTATTGATTTTTATTTTAATATTCCTAGGTTTTCTTGTACTTTGGCTATTTCCTTTCAATTTTTCAATCGCAAGAGTTTGTTATGCGAAGAATAAAAAAACAACATATATTTCAATGGAGAAAAATTTAATTTATACCCCTATACTTATAAGATGTGTTATTTAAAGTATAAATTTTTAATTACATCAATTTACAACTTTTTTAGGTGTGTCAATTTGTATCATGAACTTTAAAAAGAATATTTTATCAAATTGGGAGAGAGGAAGGCGGAAACCTTTAACTATTGATATTTAGCCAGTTGAATTATACTCATATTGACAGTTTATATCATAAACTTTAATGAGTGATTCAATTAATACTTTTTATTTGTTATATATTTCTATTATTTATTTTAGATTAAAGGTTTGATGTGGGCGTTGTCCTTGTATCGAGATAAAGTCTTTTTTTGTTGAAATTTATTTTATGTTAATGTTGAATATTTTTATGGTTACATGTGTTAGGTTTTATTTTTATTTTTATTTTTATTTTTATTTTGTGAAGGAGATTGGAAATTTTTTGTGGTTGAGAATGAACATTTTTATAATTATGTTTTGTTGAAAAAATTATCTTAAAAGGATTTTTTTTTTCTAACCTTTAGTTCTGGCATTTTATTTTGTCATAAATATAAAGAAAAATATTTTAATTCTTTTTATCCTTAAATGAAAAGACAGATTTTATAAATCCCCCTTTTCCTCCCTAATTTCTAAACTTACATTTTATTTGCTTCCATTGCAAATCTGCTAGCTCTCTCTCTTGAAACCCACGAAATAGCTGTACAAATTTCCAGCTTTCTGATTGCCTCTATTTAGGGAAAATCTCCAGATATTTGATTGCTATCTGGGATTGATTGAGCTAAATTAGTTGTTACTTAGCTGGCCCTTCCAACGGCACTTCCTTCAAAGTTGTTCGAAAAAGGGTATAAAGTATGAGCTCCCTCCTAGTCTAAAATCAAGCTTTTTAATTCTGATTCTTGGATCTGTTATTAGCGTTATTTTTGTGGCAAGATTTTGTTTGATGAGTGTGCATCAAAGTGACTTAACCATCTACATTCAACAAAGCTTCAAGTTGATCCTACAACTTCAAATCGAGGAAGGGAGTTTCTCGTGAAAGTTCTGTTCAAGGGGATCTTGTTCGGGACGTCATTCTCACAAGAGGAGCTTGTGAAAATCCATTGTAGACGAAGTCGGTGCAGAGAATAAACAAAGAAGGGAGTTCTTTTAATTTGTGTCTTTCGGTTTAAATTCTTGTATTGAACGACTAATTAATTCTAGTGGATTTGTTCTGGGCTTGGCCCCGTGAGTTTTTACCAGTGGAGGTTTCTCACGTTAATCATATCATCGTGTCATTTACTTTCTGTCATTTTCGTACTGCCAAGCCCTCACTGTTATAACATATAAATCCCCGACTTAAAGCATCTATTTTACTTGAATTAAAATTGTGTTAATCAAGTTTATTAATCTGTTTTGATCAAGTTTATTAAATCAAAGACTTTAAGGAACTACATGTTTAAAAATGATTTATACATATGATTTTTTTATTGACTTATTTTTAAAAAAATATTATAGTTTAGTTTCATTGCATATAATTTAAAAGGTTTACGGTTTAAATTGATGAAATTTAAAAGTTTAAATCTAAAGAGGAGAGAAGACAAGAAAGAGAAGGTATTAACCGACATTTTGTTCCATTTTATTTTAGATGTTTTTCAAAAATGACATTTTATGAATTTATAATTTTCACAATAATTAAAAAAAATCAATTTTTTTTTCTTCTTCCTACACTAATAGCAATGTGAAACCCAATATACATACCTTTAGAAACAAATATAATGTTTTAAAAATTTCAAAAGTTTTACTATATTTAAAACTATAATTCAGAAAATATCATCCAAACAAATCTCTCTTTGTTTATTTGACTTTTTATGTGCCGTACTTGACAACTCAGAGAAATCAGGCGTTTCAAAACGTCTCCTCACCTTCAAATTTGCTTCCATCCTCTTTTGTCTTTCCAATTCAAATTGCAATCTCACACTTCTATTTCCATTCCATCAACATTCCTTTGTTGGTTTCATTCCCATCTCTTTTAAACCAATTCGAAAACTTCCAAACATTTGGACCATATTGTGTTCATTAATTTATAATCTATTAATGAACATAATCTCTTTTAATTTATAATATATTATGTATTTTCTTCGATAAATTATTTATTTATTACAAGTATTTTATAATAATTTTCAATTTACATAATTAATTTATTGATTGTAGTGGATGATTTCCGCTACAATCAATCACGTGCGTTCTACGTGCTCTGCGTCTTCCTGGTCTTAAATACCTGAGAAGCAAGAACAAGAAAACACTGGTGTGGTGCCTGCCAAACCACCTCCGACGATCAAGTTTGTCGTTTGAAGGCCGGAAAAATATATATCTTTAGTCAGAAGGTCTTTTTTATGTCATACATGTTTTAGGGCTTATAATTCACTTTTTATATTGGGATTAAAATATGGCAAGCTTTTCTGATAATATGAGGATAATATCTTTATGGATTAATATCTTTTTCCCAAATCTTAGGAAGAGATATACTCATATAAACAGATAAGGAATTCACTCGTACGCTCCTCGGCCAAACACATCGCTTGCAATAGTCCAAGCCAGTTAGACATTTCGGAGTCCAAGCTAATAGCATTTCGGATAATGGGCATGGCTGGGCTCGTTAGGGCCGTCATCGTGTTTTTCCTTTCTTCTTTGGGCTGGTCTGTCAAGATATGGGCTTTTGACATTGGGCCTGGTCCACGGTGGATTTCACCTCTACAGTTTTTCCCCTGTTTTTATGTCCGAGTTACTTAGACGTGAAAACAAGTAGAGGATTAGATGATTCGGGGCGACTCGAAACCACGGTACATTGCCACATATAACTTATCTCAAATTTAAGCATTTGAGCTTTAGAAAAGAGGGATTTCATCCTTACAACCCTTCTCATTTCGTTGATCCTGCCTGAAGACTCAAGGCGTTTCTCTCGACGAGGAGGAGTTACGCTAATCTTTCGTCATCTTAGGTTGGTTCTTGCTTTTAAATTTATAACATGCATCAATAGATTTCTCCTGATTTTAGAGTCACTATCCTAGGGCTAGGAATTTGTTTCTCCATGGAGCCTTCTTCTCTCGAGCTTGTCGAAAAATGGTGAAATGGCATTAGAATGTACGTTTACCCTAGCGGAATTGCTACTAATACTGATGAATTTGATGCAAAAACTACCGCTAGACGTTCTTTTCAAGCTGCAGGGATGGAAGAAGATGATTTGATGGTTCCTATTCCCGAATCTTCAGAGGAGAATTTGAACATTCCTCACTCTAGTAGTTCGTCTTCTGCGAGTGGGTCTGGAGAATCCAACGATGATTTTGAAGAAATGCTAAGCGATGAGGTAGGGACTAGCGATTCTCTCAATAATCCTGATGACGTTACGACGACCTCGTCTAGTAGATCAATACTTCTCGGTTCCATTTTCATGGTTCTATTGAGAGGAAGATCATCATTGGTCTTCCGTCTAGTGACGAGAGATGGAAGAACAGATGGTTCTTGAAAGCAGTTGCCTTTGGCAACTGCTTGATTCAGTTATTGGGAACTGCCAAATGGCAGTTCCATCCTATATCTGGGAAGATTTCCCTTTGAGGGAAAACTAACAGAGAAAAGAACGTAAGAGAAAAGATAGAGAGAACAAGAGAACAAAATTTTCTCTAAAAGGAAAACTCTCAGTATCACTCTCAATTCTCAATTCATCATACAATCTAAGAGGAAATGATCTAGGTTGTGAACAGTAAAGCGAGTCCGTTCGGTGATTGGCTTTCGACGATCGATACTTCGCATTTCGGGTTTCTCGTGATTTCCGCTGCGTGTCTACAAGAGGTAAGTCCGCTTTTACGAAACCCAACATTGGTATCAGAGCATAGGTTTTAAAAGTATCAAATGTTGTTTTTCTTTAAAATGTTAAAGAATGAAAAGCTTAGGTCTCTAATGGTAACTTTGTGTATAGTTGTTCATTGCTTATAATTTTTTGCAAATATGTTATACATATTATTTCGAATTGATCTGCAAATTTTCGTAATTATTGGATGAGTGAATTATGAGAAATAAGTTTTTAAAGTCACTGTTTTTTTTTCAAAGTTTAAAAAACAGTAACTTTAACTCCTAATAACTTTCTCTACAATTTTTCATTCTTTGTGATTCTTGTGTATTTAGAAAGTACATTTGAAGAGCTTTCTATCGATATATCATACGACCATTTTGGTTGAAAAACGAGGGAATTATGTTGTTCAAAAGTTTTGTTTAAAAACTGGAAAAAAAATTCTGGGTGTGCATTCTTCACTACGAGCGCTGCGTATGATGCGTTCCACTGTTTCAGCGTTTCTTTAATATATATAAAAAAAACGCATGATAAAAGTGAAACTGCCTGCAGCCCAAATCGAACACAGAACCTACAATTTGATAATTAAGGATCACGCCCAACGGGCCATTAGCCTAATTTGAACTATATTTAGTATATTTTATATTTGTATATAAAATAAAATCGAGTGGATTTCAATATGGTTTTATATTTTTTTTTAGATTAACAAACCACCAAACTTAATAAACGGTTGAATTTTATAAATTCAATTTAAGTTTCGATTAACTCTTAATATAAACATGAATATGATTAAATTTGTTTTAATCATATATGTTACAAAATGTCATAACCCTTTGTTGATTATTATTATTATTATTTTTTTCTTCTATATGTGTTACAGATAAAAAAATAAAATAAAAGTGAATTTGTCAAGAATGTTAAGAGTACCGATGGTTCCTAAGACAAAAGCACAAAGAACAAGGCTTGAGAAAATGATAGAAGATTTATTAGAGATAAAAATCGAAGATGGTTGTCAATGTAGCTTAGTTCACATGACCGAGTTTATCATAAAGTTGAACAAGCACTTCCAAAACATAATATGGAAGGGAGGTTTACGTGAAGAAACCCAACGAATTGAAAAACTGAAGTCCTTCCTACTTTTTCAAGGACACAAGGACTTACTTGATCATATTTTGAACACAACCAATGGAGTTATAAAATACCGCAACATCACGATAGAATTTCTTAAACAACTTGAGATTCGTGGAAAACAACGAACCAAAGATCCTTGTCACTGACATTGAAATTCCATATAAGCTTGTAAAAGATTTACATATTTCGTTCCCTGTTACTAGGAAATGGTTGTAAATAGGAATTTGTTTGTCTTTCTCTTAAAATTTCTCATGTAAATATTTTTTTTATATACTTGTATTGGAATTTTTTTTCTTTTATTCCATTTTGTGTAAACTTTTTGTTTATGAATATGTTTCATAATTTACGTTTATAATAATGAATAAGTTTCATTATAATTTAATTACTTAATAATGATTGATGTATCATTATTTATTTTACAAGGTGATAATTTTTTGATAAAGTTATTTAAAGACCATTGACGATGATTTTGAAACTAAGTGATATTTCGACTCAATATTCTTTCAAATAACTGTAATCGAAATTATCTAGTTCATGTAATGGGGATAACTATGAAATTTGGGCTATGAAAATTATCTAGTTCATGTTGACATTATTATGTGGAATGCTATATTAGGTCATATAGGTCAACATAGGATAGCTAGACTAACTAAAGAGGGTTTGTTAGGCCAAATTGATAGGGTCGAACTACCAACATGTGAGAGTTGTCTAGCGGGAAAAATGGCAAGAAAACCATTTGGTAAAGGAACTAGAGTTGAAATTTCATTACAATTAATTCATTCTGATATTTGTGGGCCTATGAATGTGAAGGCACGACATGGGGGTGAATATTTTATCACTTTTATAGATGATTTCACACGTTTTGGTCACGTCTATTTGATTTCCCACAAATCTGAAGCATTAGAGTGTTTTAGAAAATTTGTTACATTAGTGGAAAATCAATTGGATCTAAAGGTTAAGTCTTTAAGGACAGACCGTGAACGTGAATATTTGTCTAATGAGTTTAAACAAATGTTTGAAGAAAAAGGAATATATAGGCAACTAACCATTCCCCGAACTCCACAACAGAATGGGGTTGCTGAAAGGAGAAATAGAACTCTTTTAGAAATGGTTAGGTCAATGATGGCGCAAGCAAAATTGCCAATCACCTTTTGGGGTGATGCCTTATTGACTACTACTTATATTCTTAATCGTGTACCTTCAAAATTTGTTGCTTCTACACCCTATGAGTTATGGACTGGTAGAAAACCAGACCTTAGTGGCTTGAGACCATAGGGATGTGCAGCTTACGTTTATGAGCCGTCACATCAACATGGAAAACTAGGTCCAAGGGTAAAAAGAGTATTTTCATACGATACTCTGAAACGTCAAAAGGGTACGTTTTCATCAGAAAACAAGCAAGTGGGAGTGTAACAGAATTCGAATCACGTAATGCTACATTCTTGGAAAATAATTTTCCATCAAGAGGTGAGATTAATTAGGAGACGTTTCTTTATGAATTAAATATTCTAAATAATTTGATTCCATCAAACGAATTGAGCGATACTCCTAATCAGTTAACAACAGTATCTCATCCAAGTGGGAGAAATTTGAACACCCTGTGTGATTTAAAAGAACCACAAATAACCCGTGATTCAGAACCACAAATAAGGCGTAGTAATCGTGGTAGAATTCCAAAACGTCATTATGATGATGAAATTTTCATGATTACGCCTCAAGACGATGAAGAGCCGAATAATGTTCAAGAGGCTTTTCAAAGTTCTAATAAGGATAAATGGATAAATGCAATGGAAGAAGAAATGGAGTCAATGAAGTCAAATAGTGTTTGGGAACTAGTTGATCTTCCTAAAGGACGCAAAGCAATTGGTAACAAGTGGATTCTTAAAATCAAACGTAAAGCTAATAGCTCTATAGAAAGATATAAGGCCAGACTTGTAGCCAAAGGTTACACACGACAAGAAGGAATTGATTATAAAGAGACATTTTCTCCTGTTGTGAGGTTTACCTCTATTCGTCTCATCCTAGCAATAGTTGCAAGTTTAGATTTGGAATTACATCAAATGGATGTTAAAACAGCATTTCTAAACGGTGAATTGGAAGAAGAAATATACATGCAACAACCCATTGGTTTTGTTTCTGAAGGGCAAGAACAAAAGGTATGTAAATTAATGAGGTCAATTTATGGCCTGAAACAATCTTCCAGACAGTGGTACATCAGATTTCATTAAGTTATCACCTCATATGATTTTCATATGATTGATGAGGACCACTGTGTGTATGTCAAAATACATAAAGATAAGTTTGTGATTCTTGCATTATATGTGGATGACATACTGTTGGCTGGGAAAGACAAGGAGTATATATTAGCCATTAAAGAATGGCTATCATCAAACTTTCAAATGAAAGATATGGGTGAAGCAGCTTATATACTTGGAGTCAAGATTGAAAGAGATCGATCCAAAAGGATGTTAGCCTTGTCACAAGGTCAATACATCAAGAAAATCCTTGAGAGATTTAAAATGCAAGACTGCAAACCTATTGATACTCCCATCGCAAAAGGTGTCCAAAGACTCAGGAGGAAATAGAGCAATTGCAAAAAGTTCCTTATTCAAGTGCTATTAGAAGCCTAATGTTTGTCATGATGTGTACGAGACCAGATATATGCTTTGCCGTGGGTATGGTAAGTAGATACCAGTCAAACCCAGGACAAACCCATTGGAAAGCTGTAAAAAGAATTCTCCGGTACCTTAAGGGCACCATGGATTATTCACTATGTTATCAAGGAAACTATCCAAAGTTAGAAGGCTACACAGATGCTGATTGGGGAGGAGACCTCGACGAACGTAAATCCACTTCTGGATATGTGTTCTTGCTAAATAGTGGAGCAATATCGTGGAGTAGTAAAAAGCAGACCTGTATAGCCTTATCCACAATGGAAGCTGAATTTGTGGCCCTATCATCAGCAGTACAAGAAGCAGGGTAAGAGATTCTTAAGTCACTTGGGTTTCATTGAAATTACGTCTAGCTCAGTGTTAGTGAATTGCGATAGTCAAGCTGCTATAGCATTCACAAAGGATCCCAAGTATCATTCTAAGACAAAACACATCGATACAAAATACAATTTTGTGAGAGATAAAGTTGCACAGAAAGAAGTGAATGTGCAATATATATCTACGCGTGATATGGTTGCAGATCCTTTTATAAAGCCCATACCTAGAGACGTTTTTTATGGCCATGTTAAATCTCTAGGCTTGCTTAGAATTTAATTTCACATGACATGAAAATTGTATTACTGATTTACTTTGGTTATGAAATAAAATTTAGTATTTTTTTTTCAAATTTTTCATACATAGAATGTTTAGTACATTAAACAAAAAGTATGTCAGGCAGTATATTGGCCTTCTCACATAGGTAATCACGTCTATGACTTAGTGTCGAATAGAAATGAGATATTTTAAGCAATATTGTTGTTAATTGATAACAACATTAAGAGAGCATATGCTTAATCAAAATATCGCCGTGATAAAGAATCAAGATGAGGTTATATTTATAATCGAAAGTGAATAGATTCCACTATTCGCTTGACTGTCTATGAGCCAGATGGAAGTCCTGCAGTCATAAGTTGATAAAGTAGAGTTGTGGACTCAAGTTAGATATTAAGTGTATCTGAACTATCATATGTAGAGTATAAATTGAGACATACACTCCAATGAATATAGAGAATAATACTGTAACATGTGTTTCATACCACATGTGCTAAAATCGACCTAAATGGGTATCAGAAGTTAGATCTCTACTTCTTAATAATGTGAGACCCATGAGACTAAGAAGTCTTCAAGTACCCTTAAGATCTTTGACTAAAATCTTGAAGTTTCACTGCGATTTTGCTATCTTGGAAAGTTACCAATCGTCATGATAGATTCGATCTAATGGGACTTATCTAGAGAGCAATCGTTTTGGGATGGAAATTTTTGAGGAAAAGAGAAGATTATTTTAAGTGTCACATCACATTGTATTCACTAGTCGACCAATTATATTTTTGTAATATAATTGTGAATACAAAGGTAATATTTTAAAAGAGATTTGGAATTACAAATGTGACTAAATGATCTAGGGAACTTCATCATACACTCTACATAATCACACAATTGAGTTACCTTACATACTTAACCGTTGTAAAGTAACAAGCTCTCGAATAAGTATGATGGTCGCACGACCTATTTTCTTGTATGAATTAGATGCAGATGAAAGAGAATGTATTTCTCATTGATTAAAAAGTGAGAGAATTTCACGTTCAAAAAGGGATTAATGTAAAAGGTACGCCCATGATGGGTAACTTATTATGTGCGAGTGGGAGATGAAAGCAGTTGCCTTTGGCAACTGCTTGATTCAGTTATTGGAACTGCCAAATGGCAGTTCCATCCTATATCTGGGAAGATTTCCCTTTGTGGGAAAACTAACAGCGAAAAGAAAATTTTCTCTAAAAGGAAAACTCTCAGTATCACTCTCAATTCTCAATTCATCATACAATCTAAGAGGAAATGATCTAGGTTGTGAACAGTAAAGCGAGTCCGTTCGGTGATTGGCTTTCGACGATCGATACTTCGCATTTCGGGTTTCTCGTGATTTTCGCTGCATGTCTACAAGAGATAAGTCCGCTTTTACGAAACCCAACAGTTCTTTATTAAGGGGAGGCTGACCTCTGATGAAATTCTTATCCCCTTGGTTTGGAAAGAGTCGGGTGAGGACAATTGTGTTTCACCTCATTTTTGTCTGTCTTATAGTCGTTCTTACTCTTCTTTTTTTCCTTTACTGTTCAAACTTTAAACAAATATGATATCACAGCCTCAGACATTGAAGCTTGCAAAGAGTTGGAGAGAATTGGGCAATTCGTCTGGGAAGCTTTCGTTTTTTAGGAAGAGCTTATCTTGACTGGTCTTTGGACTCCGTTCCGCTCTGACCCGTTTCCTAAAAGTACGTGGATTTCGTTTTCCTCACATAATGGTTTTGACATCCTTCCTAAATATCCTTGTTTTGTAGTTAGAAAAAGATAAGGAAGCTTGAAATTGACTTTCCCTCGACCGAGTATGCCTGAGACTTCAAATCTGTCAAGTTTTACCTTGTCTGTCAACAAACAACTTGATGTTCGATCTTCGTCGCGGCTGAAGAAGAGTGTCGTGGTTTATGAAACCCGACCTTCTATCAAGGAGAAAAAAAGAATTTGCAAGGTGAATAGCCCATGATCCGTGTCATTTGCACTGTCTTCTTCTTTTGGTTTAGGCACCCTTCACTCGGCTGCTTCTCCGCAAAGTTTTTCGTAGGATCCATCTTTGCATAAGGATTTCCTCTAGTTATTATCCCCAACCTAAAATGAAGTTGATGAGGGTGGGTCCGGTGTTCCCTACTTCTCATCGTTCTGGGAGTGCCCAAGGTGATAATTTCATGAAATCCTATTTGGCCTCTATAGGCTTTGAGCAGGATTTTGGATCTTTGTCTCTCCCATCTGTATTTGATTTGCCTAATCCGGAAGAGTTGGTGGACTGTTTGACTGCGCGGACCATAGTGGTAATGATACGAAAACCCCATGGAATTGCTTTTAAAACCCTTAAAATTAACTAAGGACCCCAAAATAACAAACCATTGAACCCACATATGCCATTCGAAACAACCCAAGGTGTAAGTAAGGGAAAAATGATACCTTGATGATCAAAAATCAAGAAACAAGAATGACCTCTTACCCCATGATTCGAAACACTCCACAAACAACTTTATCAAGGTTGCTTGAATGCTCCTAAGCATGCAATCTAAATCAAGATTACATAGTTGAGAGAGATGGCTCTCAGCCAAGGCAAGCACAATCGGCTAGTTTTCTTTAATTCATCAAATCCGTCTATTAATTGAATAATAAAACCTTTAAATAGGAAAAACAAGTTTCCTACTCCTAATATGACTCTAATTTCGAAAATATGAGATAAAGTATTGATAAGGATGACTTCATCATGACATCACCATGATGAGTCATCAAAATTAAAAACTACTACTCCTAGAAATTTAAAAATGTCAAAATTAAAGCCCTACACTACTTGGAACTTCCATTTCTACATAAAGTCTTCAATCCTTGGTGTTGAGCTTCCTTTGAATGTAAATTTGATCTTCTCCACAAATTACCATATATGGAAAGTTTTCATTTCGGGAAAGATTCCATTTCTGGAAAGTTTTCATTTCGAGAAAGTTTCCATTTCTCTTCATTTCTAGCCAAGCTCTTCTTTCATGATCCAACTTCTTAGCTCTTGATCCTTGAGTGAAGCTAATGTCATTCATCTCTTTTGAGGCTCCATGGTTCATATCATTCTCTCCCTCTTGAAGAGGATTCGTCCTCAAATCTAAAGCATGATGTTGGTATTTTTGTTTTTGTATCCTCTTCACATTAGACATGGCTGCAAAATGTTAGGAAGAAAAAATATGTATGGACCTCACAAGCACTCACTAAGTGTTTACACTCAAGAATTTGTAGTTCACTCGTGTTTACACTCAAGCAATGCTCACACTCTCTAGTAGGCTTTCGGCTGCAACCTTGCTTTAGTAACACTTAAATGCAATCAACAAACCTGAAACCAAATTAATCTTAAAGTGCACGAAAAAATGAAGTGGAATGAAAAAAAAAAGAACACGAAATTTGGATAAGATAAGATGAGATAAGGTTATGGATAAGATAAGGTGAGATAAGATGAGATAAGATAAGATGAGATGAGATGAGATAAGGTTAGATATGATAAGATAAGATGAGATGAGATAAGGTAAGATAAGATAAGATAGGATAGGATAAGAAGAGATAAGATAAGGTAATATGAGATAATATGGATGAGATGAGATATAGATAAGATTAGATTAGATAATATTTAAGATGAGATGAGATGAGATAAGATAATATGGTGGTGGACTTACTAAAAACACAATTTCAAGGTTTTGGTGATATAATTTCAAATCTAAGTGCTATATTGTGAAGAAAAAAGTCAAGAACACATGAAGAACATATGAAGAAGATGAAGAACATTTTTCCAAAAATTTCAATTTCAGCACAATCAGACAGTCTGGAAAGATCTTATTGTTTCTCAATCTTCCAAATTTTTTTGACAAAATGATCCAAATAAGAAATAAACAAGACACAAAGATAAAGACTTTTGTAGTTTAAGGAATTCTGAGATTCAAAGTGAAACTATACTAAAAATACGAAAACAGTAGGCTAATAAGAAAATTCTGGAAACTTTTTTTTTTTTGAATAACAAGAAAGCAAGTAAGATAGAAATCTCCCTTGAGCCTAAGCTCTGATACCAAATGATACGAAAACTCCATGGAATTGCTTTTAAAACCCTTAAAATTAACTAAGGACCCCAAAATAACAAACCATTGAACCCACATATGCCATTCGAAACAACCCAAGGTGTAAGTAAGGGAAAAATGATACCTTGATGATCAAAAATCAAGAAACAAGAATGACCTCTTACCCCATGATTCGAAACACTCCACAAACAACTTTATCAAGGTTGCTTGAATGCTCCTAAGCATGCAATCTAAATCAAGATTACATAGTTGAGAGAGATGGCTCTCAGCCAAGGCAAGCACAATCGGCTAGTTTTCTTTAATTCATCAAATCCGTCTATTAATTGAATAATAAAACCTTTAAATAGGAAAAACAAGTTTTCTACTCCTAATATGACTCTAATTTCGAAAATATGAGATAAAGTATCGATAAGGATGACTTCATCATGATATCACCATGATGAGTCATCAAAATTAAAAACTACTACTCCTAGAAATTTAAAAATGCCAAAATTAAAGCCCTACACTACTTGGAACTTCCATTTCAACATAAAGTCTTCAATCCTTGTTGTTGAGCTTCCTTTGAATGTAAATTTGATCTTCTCCATGAATTACCATATATGGAAAATTTTCATTTCGGGAAAGATTCCATTTCTGGAAAGATTCCATTTCGAGAAAGTTTCCATTTCTCTTCATTTCTAGCCAAGCTCTTCTTTCATGAGCCAACTTCTTAGCTCTTGATCCTTAAGTGAAGCTAATGTCACTCATTTCTTTTGAGGCTCCATGATTCATATAAGGTAATATTCTTTATTTAGATTTGCTATTGAGTCATTCTTCCACTGGCTGACTTCTTTCGGTGTCTGTTTTAGGGTTTTCAGGCACAAGCACAATTAATCCACTTGCTGAGGTTGGCCTTGCACGATGGTGAGGCGACTAAGCAGTTGCTTGTTACTTCGTCTAAGAAGTTGACCACTGCAGAAGATGCAATTGAAGAAGCCATCAAGCAATTGGAGATTACTGAGGGAAAGGTGTCGGAGCTTAGTGCCGAATTGAAGAAGTTAAAGGATGAGGCCGCTCGAAGAGAGGGATTAATCGCAGAGCTTCGTGACGAGCTGGAACTTTACCAGAAATCTCTTACTGTTGCCAATGGCAAGGTAACCCAAGCAGCGGAATGTGCGGGAGCTTATGCGGTAAGGTGAAGCTAAGCTTTACCGAGGAGGAGAGGTCTCGTTTCAGTCCTTTTAGGAGAGAAAATATTGTGGTGGAGTTCGAGCCTCTTCGTTTGCTCCTTGACGTGGAAGACCAGAAAACCGAGAACGAAGAAACTATCGATGGCTCTTTGTATGTGGAGGATGGTGACGCGGGGGTTACCTCTGACTCGACTAAGGAGGCCAGGGAAATTGTCGATATCCTCTAGGTCCGGCAATGAATCCTCCCGACTGACCTTTTAAATCACTTTCACAACTTTGATACACTCAACTTTTTAGATACTTAATGAATTGCGCTTGCAAGGTCAGCGCTAGAAACATTACTTTCAATTGTATGTTTGCTTTATTTTTTATAATAATGTTTGCCATGAATATTATAATTCATAAAATTCTATTTTGGTCTGAATTAGGCTTTCTTTATTTTTTTTTAAATTTTTGCAAGGGTTGGTCGTGCCTAATCCGAACTCAATCTTTCTCCCTTATCTATAAGGGTTAAGCCTTTTCTTTGAAGATTTTGCCTAGTCCGAGCTAGGTCTTTCTTCCTTTTCTTCGAAGATTTTTCCTAATCCGAGCTAGGTCTTTCTTCCTTATTTTATAAGGGTTGGATTATTCTTCGAAGATTTTGCCTAGTCCGAGCTAGGTCTTTCTTCCTTATTTTATAAGGGTTGGATTATTCTTCAAAGATTTTGCCTAGTCCGAGCTAGGTCTTTCTTCCTTATGTTATAAGGGTTAGATTATTCTTCGAAGAGTTTGCCCAGTCCGTGAAGGGATTGATTTACTAAACTAGCGGAATTTTATTTAGTAAACTAATTAACATTTAATTACGGATCTATTAACATCATGTAATTTGTGATAAAAACATGTAGATTCATGTTTTAAATTTCGAAAATTAAAACCTTCACTTACATTGAGTAAAATATAGAGAATTGGTTTGAGGTTTCTTTACAGCATCAAATCCTCAGCAACACCGGATCTTTTACGCTATATCCCGATCGATCAAACGAAACCCAATTATGGGATCGAACTTAAGAAGAAGTTGGGAAGAAGAAAAAATATATATTTTTCTTCCCAATGAATAGGGAAAATCGGCCAAGAGGGGAGGGAGAGAGGAAGAGAGAATTCCAATTTTCTAAGGAATTGAGTTGTATATTTATGAATGACCCAAGCCTCCTATTTATAGGAAAATAGGAATCCTAATCACATTAAGATTAATCCATGGAGATAAATACAAAAAGAAAAAAGATTATCTCTTTCCTTTATCTTGGAATTTCGAAAATGCCATAGATAAATAAAATGATATTTTCTTTTCTTTATTTTATTTATCTTGGGTAAATAAATCTATGTAATTATTTTATAATATAATTCAAACAATTATCTCTCCCAAAATAATTAATTAAATAATTACATAGATTTATTTAATTAATTATTTTGGGCCAATTTCAATTGGGTTCATTAATCCAATTGGGCTTGAAACTCTCTATTAAATTAATAAGTCCAACTTAATTAATTAATTACCATTTAAATAAAATAATTTATTTAAATAATTAATAATATTAATATTTTCTCCCGACTTAATATTATCAAATTATATTTAATTATTAATTTCCATTTAAATAATTTTCATTATTTAAATAATTAATAATAAATATTTTAACTATTAATTTCCATTAAATAAACTCATTATTTAATTAATAATTTTATTGATAATATTTTATTATTAATTAATTAATTTTAATTATTAATTTCCATTCAAATAAAATTAATTATTTAAACAATTAATAATTGTCAATTAATTTCAAATTATTAATTACCATTTAAATATACTCAATATTTAAATAATTAATAATGTTTAATTAATAATATTTCATTATTAATTTCCTGTTTAAATAAACTCATTATTTAAACAATTAATAATGTTTAGATTAATTACCGTTTAAATATACTCAATATTTAAACAATTAATATTGCCTATTTAAGTAATTCACTTTACTTAAAATTTCCATTTCTTCTACTTGATTTCGCGACTACGATATTTGGGCTACCATAGGGACCCGATGGACCTATAGATCATTGGCTTAATAATTAGTCAATTAAGTGATTAACTCATAATCAGTTAATTACTTATTATCTAACTATGAATAATTCCACTATAGATTCATAGCTGAACTCCCCTCACTATAGATGAGTTATGTCCATTTAGTTTATCTTTATTTATATATGTAACATATCTTTCACGTGTTACCCTCATAATTATAGGCGGATTAAATTTACCGTTTTTTTCCTGTAATTACTGCTTTATCCTTGTGTTCCTGTGGAACCCTCATAACATGACGTTAACTGAAGTGAACCTTTATCCTACATCTTTTTTTTGAAACCATAAGACTTTTTCATTATGGGTTTTCTTTAACACTTGCATTGTCTGTATGGATATTTTTGGTATATCGTGTAGGTCAGCCATATTATGTTGAACATAGTATATCATGATGTCGTGAATATATGTGGGTGATGGATTGGTATATCGCGTACGCTAGGCATAATTTCATAATGTTTACCAAGTATGGTAGTCATAGTGGTTATAAATTTTGATTAAAGACGTATATCATGTATATTGGTTGTGAATCTCAAAGTAAATTGTAAACTTTAAATGCAGTGAAAAATCGTTCCGAAGAGAAAATGGTATACCGTGTATATTGAGGTTATCAACTATGTATATACTTCAAATGTATTCGCTTAAAATATGTATATTTACTGTATTGAATTGTTGATTTGCACTGCTATAGTGCAGTTTGTATAGTACACTCATAAAAGTAAAGAAAAATATAAAATACTGAAAAGAAATGTATAAAATGAGACGGTATACAGAAAATGCGACGGGATTACGGAGAAATGAAAGGATGAGGAAAGTGTTTGTATACTACCTTGACTACATACTGCATGAAACTAAACAGGACTACAAAACAAAACTTGAGTTTAATATGTATGTTTAAGGCATTTAAGTCTTAAACATCACTGATGTTGTATAGTACGTATAGTTAAATCAGACCAATACAACATAGTATATAAGAATATTGAGTTTTGCATGAAATATCAAGTATATTTGTTAAGAATATTTTGGATTATATAGCAGGTATATTGTTTTGAAATTACAAATGTATGAGAAATTGCTCAACGTTACGTGACACAGAAAGCATACTGATACACAGGGGTATATTGTGTATATTGAGATAATTAACTATGAATATACAGAAAGTGTATTGACTTTAATATGTATGTTTAGGGCATTGAAGTGTTGAAGTTCACTTTTTTGTATAGTACGTATAATGCACTCATAAACAGAACATAAACATGTAGTATACAAAACCCTTGACTTTAGCATGAATATCAAGTATATTTATTATGAATATTTGGAGTGTATACTCTATTTGTACTATTATGAGTGCACTATACGTATAGTGACATGGGGCATATTGTGTATATCTTATATATTGACTTTAATATGTATGTTTAGGGCATTGCTATGTTGAAATTCACTACTATTGTATGGTACATATAATCCACGCATAACTGTATAAAAACAAAAACAGTGTACGACTTGAATTAAACATGTATATTGGTATATTATTACGAAGTTTATCGAGTATATATTGGGTATATTGCTAATGAATTACGAATGTACGAAGAATTGGATCGAACAACCCCGAATTGAAAATTGTTCTTGATGGCCAACACCTTGAATGCGTGCTTAAGAAGCTTCTTACTTACGTATACATCATCAACCAGAATGTTGAAGGTTGCTCCTGTAGTCACGGATATCTAGTCTATGAATGTACCGAATAGGGATGGCAATGAGGCGAGGCGAGATCAGGGATGCACTTCTTATCCCCTAACCCGCAGGAATTTTTAATCCACATACCCTACCCTATCTCCTAATCAAAAAATCGGGGGCGGGTTTAGGGATTACCCGTTCAAGGATCGGGTTTCTCGCAGGGGGAAATCCCCATTTTATATTTTAATTCTTATTTAAAAGATATATAAAAATGAAATATATATTCAATATATACATTTTTAAGACAAAAAGAAAACATAATACTAAACATTTTATAATTTATTAGTTAATATAACCATATTATACATATATTTTTTCAATAAATAAAGATAAAAATAAACAAAATACATAAGATATTATTAAAATATTGGGTTCGGGGGTCAAGGTCAGGGAATGTATTAACCCTAAAACAAATCGGGTGAAATTTCCCCCTTTAACCCTAACCCTAAACCCTATAAAACGGGATTCCCCGCCCCTAACCCGCGGGTAATTTTGCCATCCCTAGTACCGAACGCAATCTGAAATATAAACCCCGTGACAATATGGTGATTGCACCGGCGGTGACACAGTGTAGTCATTGTACATCTTCCATCATTGTATGTATATTGTATATATTATTTTGTTGCTCAATTTGTATATTGTTGTCGTCCGGTATATCATCCGCCTCATTTGCAATCGGCGAGGCACATTCGCGTGGTGACATCAAACATGCATCCTCTGAGTCGCTCATGTCACGTATATTCCCGCTTATGACATGAACATTTAATGGCGTCTCTGGCACACTCTGTATATCAGAATCATCCAGTATATTACATCGACTCTTCCAATTTAAAATCTTCTTATCCACATGCTTACCAACATCCAAAACATCATCCTCTTTCGGGCTAAGGTAAACAACATCCTCACTGTCATACTCCACAGCGGTATCAACCGAGTCAATGATCAACGAGTACCTCACACAACTAAGATTTAAGAAATTGTACATAAACGTGCAGTATTCGTCTACGGCTATGTGAATGTGTAACGACCCGACCTAAAATTATCAGATAAATAAGTAAATACATGACTCATTTGAAATAAAATAATTAAATCAGAGTAAAACTAAATAATTGCAGAAGCGTTTAGTTAATTACCAAAAGATATTCAAAATAAAACCTTTATTTTGGCACCAATTTAAATAATTAAAAACAAATAAAATAAATGAGAATGAAAATCCATAAAACAACTGATAAAGTAATTAGCAAAATGAAATATTCGAAAATAAATAAATAAACAAATAACATATTCTAAGGGTCTCTCAGTGTAGCGCCATCCTCGTGAATCGCCATGGTTTCCATTATTATCAATGTTACCAGCAAAATAAAAATTACAGGGCATTCGAATACTCTGAGTTTTTAGCTTAGTATATTAAATCCAAACAGAAATTAGTAAATTAAATACAATTTATCTCATAATTATAATAACGAATGGATACTCATCCATTTTCACTATTCATCAATAACTAGTAGGTACTTAGAAGACAAAGATCATAACCACAGTGTTCAACTCTATAGAATAGTATCATAGTGGCCACTATGATACGTGCCAAACTATCCATCATGGTAATCACTTATCAAACTCATCTCAACTACTTAGATATATCATAATCACAGTGTTCGGCTCTATAGAATAGTATCATAATGGCCATTATGATACTTGTCATACTATCCAACGTGATTATCATATATCTGAGTAAAATCATTCAAATAAATATCAAATTTAATATGGGTTTATTAATAGGGTTAATTTAACTTAAATACTCTATAGGCTCTAATAATAATATAAACCTAATTAATCCCGAGTCAAAAAGTGCACATAATGCTTTTAAAATAAGTAATTTCATCACCCATAAATATCCTAATAATCATACATCAAACAAGGAAACACATGGAATTTAATTTAACTTCTAAGTAGGGTTTAACCTACATTAATTCCAAATTGAATAAGCAAACGGTCTCTAAATAAATCCAAATAAAATCCTAACGATGCCCAAGACTTGTGAAAACATTAATTTAATGTCAATTTCATGTGAATCGGAAAAACAAGACGAAAACCGGCTCAAATTGACTAAAAATAGGCCATGAACCGGTTGGCTGGTTCAGCTAAACCAACCAAGCCGGTCCAACTGGACCGGTCATCTTCCGCAGCGCTGCATTTAAATTTTTTTTTTCTTACCTTTCACTCCGATGACGCGATTTGGGCAAGGTGACCAATGAACGAAATGTTGAACCTGAAGCTATGGTGGCCAAATAAACCCAGATTCCAACAACTTCTGATTCCGATGAGAAAACATTTAAAAAGACGTCCAAAAAGGTTGTAATTGATTTGAAGATAATGGGGAAGCAAACTAAAAGAGAATCAAACGAAATTACTTACGAAAAACGACGGGTTTGAAAGCTTTTTCCCTTGACTTTCCAACGAGACAAACCCTAAATTCAACGAGGGTCTAAACTCAATGAAAGGCCAAGAAAACGAGCAAGAATTAGCTTGGAATAACCCATAAAAATCATGAAACTAAAATTAAAACGAATCCATCATAAAATACCAAGAGAAACGGGGAGATTGGATGATGATTTGTTTTCTTTTCTTTCCAAGCAGTTTCCGGCGAGGTGACGCAATGGCGGCGAGCATGGAATTTTAAATCATTTGACCTAGGTTTTCGTGAAAGAATATATATATGAGGTTGACTAGAAAAAGACCAAATTATCCTTAAAAGAAAAATAACTAAAAGGACATAAACGGTATTCAGGCCATAAAGTTTTACTCGGAACTCAAAATTGAGTGTAGTCAATTGCGTTGAATTCGTGACAGTTACTATGAATTAAAAATGACGTTGATTGGATCAAAATTGATGAAATGGCTAAAATGCCCTTGAGTGAAAATCCGGATTGTTACAGAATGTATTTTGAAACACTTCTTTCAGTGGCTAGTTCAATAAAAACCTTAAAATTGCCTCAGATTTTTAGTGACTTACAAATGCCAGCCTTGAAATAACTAAACATTTGAGCCACTGGCATTTGGATGACACGAGAAGAAAATGAAACATAAGTCTTCATGTTTTCCCCTGTTCCATCTCGCTTCGACTCAATGTTCATAACCTCCATTAAAGCTATCCGAGATAGGAAGAAGATACACTCATATGTACATATAAAGTAAATAGAGAGAAAAGGGTGTATTGTTCATCCAAATATTGCTTATATACGGACGAAGAAGGGGGAAGACCTACAACAGAAACTTACAAAACAAGTTTCCATAATATATATGTATAGCCAAGCAAAAGAGGGAGGAAACATCTTAAAAAAACAGATGTGAGAAGAAAAAAGGAGAACCTTCCCTGAGAAGCTTTGCTTTGTAGCCACAAATAAGTATGATTTGATGTGAAACATAGGGAGGTGTAGGGTGACATCGACGGCTAAAGGATCACATACCAACCTAGCTATGAAAGGGTAATTTCGGTATATTGTAAAGGCTAAACCTAAAAAGTGGCTAATGAGTTCCAAAAAAAGGTGGCTATTCCTTAAAAGAAGGAAAGCCATTACGATATTTTCTCCTTTCCCTTTACCCCTTGATTACGAAGTTTGAATTGACTACCATCTCCTTCGAACTGATGTAATATTCACTACAAGAAAATGGCAAATTAATGACGCATAGATAACGACGAAATGTTGTACCTCGTTAAATAACGACGAAAAACATCGCCCTGTGATAGAGTTGACTTTCAGCGATAGATTGCGTCGTCTAACTGCCCTCAGATTTTTGGTGGGAGAAAGCAACGTGCCTTGGACGAGCCATTTCGTCGCTAATATTGGCGCCATTAATTCCTGCCAAAACAAGAATGATGTAATCCATCGTTAAAAATGGCGCGAAGTTTCCCGCAAAATAGGATGACGGAAACCATTGCTAAAATATGGCGGAAAATGATCTCGCCAAAGGATCGATGTATTTCGTCGCTAACGTCAGTGTATAAATTTATGTCTTTGGCTATCATATTTATTTATCATAAAAAACGCCCTGTTTGTAAATTTTTTTCCGATTTTGTTTGTCATAATATCCAAAAAAAAAAAGCGTGAATGAATGTATGTTCGTCTATTAGAAGGCTATTTGAATGATCAGTTCATAGCAGGGGTGGAAGAATTCGTTGAGTTTTGTGAAAGTACTGTTGATTATGATCAGAATTGCAAAATAATACGATGTCCGTGCAGAAAGTGTAAAAATAAGAAGTTATTTTCTTCATTTGATGTGAAGAAACACCTGTAGAGTCGTGGATTTGTGGAGAATTATTATAGATGGGTTTATCAAGGGGAATCTGACGATCAATATAATGCGGCATTGGAGTGAGCTTTGTTTAACCAAGGAAGTAGCTCGAATGCAGTACCGAATGTGGAAGAAAATTATGAAGAAAGACGCCAAGAGTATGGACAAATGCAGCATATGATATATGAAGGTACGTTTAATCATACTCAAGACGATAATCAAACTATTCTAGCGGAGGAGGAAGAAATGAATCCAGAAGCACAACGAATGTATCATATGCTCAAATCAGCAAGTATGCCATTGTACCCGTGTTGTGATGCCAGTCAACTGGCTGCAGGTACAGAGCTTCTGAATATAAAAGCGTCATATCATATCCCAGAGAGGGGTTTTAATTCTATTGCACAATGGTTTCATCGTTACGACCCTGCTAACAACACATTGCCAGAAAGTTTATACGACACGAAAAAATTAGTTGAGGGTCTCGGGTTGCCTGTTGAGAGAATTGATTGTTGCCCGAATGGATGCATGATATTCTGGGGTGATGGAGATTCGAATCTTTATAATTATAAATTCTGTTTCCACACGAGATATAAACAAGGTAAACGCACTCTCATTCCACATACACGTATGTTTTATTTACCGATCACTCCTAGTCTTCAACGATTGTATGCATCGGAAGTCACGGCATCTTATATGAGATGGCATTCCGAGAATTTACAAGAGGATGGTCATATGAAACATCCATCTGATTGTGATGCGTGGAAACATTTGGATCGTTGTCATCCAGAATTTGCAAGAGAGGTTAGAAATGTGGGGTTATGTACTGACGGTTTTAACCCATTTGGCGCTTCTGATGCACAATATTCTATATGGCCTGTTATGTTAACACTGTATAATCTTCCTCCATCGATGTGTAGGAGAGATCCTGTTATATTCTTAACGGTTATCATACCGGGTCCGAAGAGTCCAAAGCAAAGGTTAGATATCTACCTCCAACCTCTTATTGCTGAGCTGAATAATTTATGAAATAACGGAGCGTTGACGTACGACGTATCGAGAAAACAAAATTTCTGTATGAGAGTCGCAGTAATTTGGACGATCAGTGACTTTTCGGCGTATTCGATGTTATTTGGTAATTACGATAGTTTAGTAATTATTTGTTTTTATATTTAAGTAATTTATGCATAATTATATAATAGTGTATAATTAATTTAAACTTACCGTAGGTTGGAGCACATCCGAAAAGTTAGCTTGTCCTCATTGTATGATTGATACTGGAGAATTCTCATTGAGACATGGATGGAAAATGTGTTGGTTCGATTGCCACAGAAGATTTTTGCCGAGCGACCATTCGTTTCGTTCAAATAAGTCAGATTGGTATAAGGGTCATAATGCACGCAACCAAGGTCCACCCCGAATTTTCAGTGGAATTGAGTGTTTTCTTTAGAGATTTGACATGTGTAGATTTAACAAGATAGACAATTGAATCATTAAACCGAAGGATTCCAGTTATATTATGCAAACTGGAGCGAATATTTCCACTGAGATTTTTCGATTCGATGGAGCATCTTCCTGTTCATCTACCGTATGAGTCACTACTTGGAGGTCCTGTTCAATACAGATGGATGAATCCGTTTGAGAGGTAAAATATAATATTGATGAACCAAATCCCTAACAAAGTATATATCAAGCTCAACATGCTTTGTTCTTGAGTGTAAAACTGGATTGGCACTCAAGTGAATTGCACTTAGATTATCACATCATAGCGCAGGAGTCATAGATGATGTAAGATGAAGTTCTTTGAGAAGGGATTGAAGCCACACAAGTTCAGAAGCAATATTGGCAAGACTTAGATACTCTGCTTTGGTACTTTACGGTGATATAGTGTGCTACTTTTTTTAGCTCCAAGAAATGAGATTACCTCCAAGTAACATACAAAATTCAGAAGTTGAACGACGATCATCTGGATCAAAAGCCCGATCAGCATTTGCAAAGGCCTGGAGATTCAAATTAGATGGTTTGGAAAGAAGAATGCCATGATTTATTGTCCCACTGAGATATCGCAAGATCCTCTTTACTGCTTTCCAATGCAACTCTGTCGGATTTTGCATAAATTGGAAAACCTTGTTTACAGAATAAGAGATTTCAGGTCTTGTAATTGTAGCATACTGTAATGCCTCTACAATACTTCTATAAAGACTAGGATCTGTAAGACGAGTGTCTTGATGTGTAGACAAAATTGAACCACTGCTCATAGGAGTTGTAATGAAATTTACACCTATCATGTTAGCTTTCTTTAAGAATTCTGTGAAATAGTTTGCTTGAGAAAGAAAAATAGCACCCTCTGAAGTATATGAAACCTCAATTCCAAGAAAGAAACTGAGAGGGCGAAGATCTTTTAAAGCAAATGTATTATGTAGCTGAGCGATTAAATTAGAAATATCATGATTAGAACTCCCTGTGATCACAATGTCATCCACATAGACAAGAATAAACATAACAGTTTTGGTATTGAATATTGTAAACAAAGAGTGATCTGATCTTGAACTTTGAAAACCAACATTAATCAGGAAATAGCTCAACCTGTCAAACCATGCTCGGGGAGCTTGTTTAAAGTCATAGATTGCCTTATGTAATTTACACACTAAAGGCAAAGTATCATGATGAGAAATATAACCTGGAGGCTGCTGCTTTAGGACTTCTTCCTTGAGAATGCCATGTAAGAAGGCATTGTTTATATCAAGCTTTCTAATAGACCACGAATTTGCAAGTGCTAATGTCAGTAAGATGCGTATGGTAGCTGGCTTTACAACAGGACTAGAAGTCTCAGTGTAATCTAAATCTTCCTGCTGATGAAAACCTTTCGCAACAAGCCGTGCTTTATAATGAGCTATAGATCCATCTGAGTTCCTTTTGATTTTGAAGACCCACTTGCAACCAATTACTTTCTTGTCAATAGGTTGAGGAATTCCTTTTGGCTTTACATATCTTCAATGCACTTCTAGATTTCCTTCACAGTTGTGCAATCTGTAACCTCAGCAAGAACAGATTCAGTCATTGAACCAATTAACCAAGAAGAAAGAAGTTTATCTTGCGTTTTCCAGAAAATGTAATCTAGATTTGGAGTTCTTGTGGCTGTGGCTCTGGAGCCTGTGATAACAAATTTCGTCGGAGGTGATGTATCATCATCAACATACATTTCCAGATTATATCTTTCAATGGCAGTAAGGATCTGGAACTTCCATAGAATATAATTTTTATCTCCAAGCTTGACAATGGAGGTCTTATTTCCAAGATTGATAGGTTTTAAATCTTGATTTTCTTGTGATGCAGGTGGAGTCAGCGGAATTTCAGTAGTGGAAGAAAAAGCTTCAACGAAAATACCAGGATTGAAAAAGGCAGTTAGCTTGAGGCGATTGATACCATGTTAAACAAGAAGAGCGAGGGGAGAGAGAGAGAGAGAGAGAGAGAGAGAGAGAGAGAATTGACCACAAGAAGAGATTATATTTCTATTGATATGTGATCAGCTGCAATGCCCTATTATAGGAAGAATGTAGTAAATAGAATAACTAAAATACATAACAGATTTGTAACTAATTTTGACAACTAGTGTGCTTCCTTAATAGCCCCTATTAACTATTCTACCTTAACTTTTTTAATTTATTTCATTACATTTATCTTATTGATATTCTCATTAAATGAAAGAGATGACATGTAATTAAGAGATGTGCACTTTTTTTTTTCCTTTTACAATCATATTTCGATGGTCCTTTTTTTTTATGGATCTGGATTCAAAAAATAGAATAGATTGATGTTTGGTTGACCATTCTATTCTAAAAAAAAAAAAAAAATTGGATCCGGATAGTACCCATTTTTAAGCCAAATTTTGGATTCTACCTTTTTATGTTTTCAAAGAATCCCATTCATTTGCCTCCTAAAATGAAAACACGGTGTCGCTACGTACCTGCGACGCGGAAAAATAAAAGGGAGTCGCCACTAATCATTGGATTTTTAAATTAGGTGTGATTAGTCACCTAGTCATTAAATTAATGATGGTCTACTAACTTTTAAAAATGGGTTCGGGAGTTCATTCACACATAGGGAAGGTATTAGCACCCTATTATGTTCGTTTTAAAACGATTGTTGTTTTTTTATTTTATTTGATGTATTATTGAAGAAAGCCTTTATCTATAAAACAAAAAATATTTTTTGGGTTATTTTTAAATGTCTCATGTTTTATTAATCAATACTTTAGTAATAAGGCATGATTAAATAAGTATGAGTGGCGTAAAGCCATTAGAGAAATATTGTCGGGAATTTTAACTCAGTATTCCGGAAAAAAATTCCTTACCTCAAGAATGTTTAGGAGCATGGTATTCCAACGCCCCATATTCCATTGTCGGAGTTTTTGAAAATGATTTGTTTGTTGTTCCAGTTTTTAATAGGATATTATAAATTTTTATCTTTGTTATTAAAATTATTTAATTCAATATTAGGTTTAGGGTAAGTTTCACTAGTGGCCCCTAGGTTTTAAATGGGAAAATTTTATTTGACAAATCTTTTATTTATGGTATAAATGGACAATTAATATCCTAATAAATTTCAATTTTTATTTAAGGCTTATATTATTAATCTTTTGTTTTTTTTAGAAAATTTGGTAAATTAAAACCCTAATAAATTCTAATCTCTATATTTAAATTTTCATTGTTAATTTTTATGATTTGGAAAATCAGTATTCTAATTAATTCCAATTTTATATTTAAATTTAATTGTTAATTTTTATACTTTAGAAAATCAGTATTCTAATTAATTCCAATTCTCATATTTAAATTTAATTGTTAATTTTTATGCTTTGAAAAATCAGTATCGTAATTAATTCTAATTTTATATTTGAATTGTTGTTAATTTTTATGCTTTGGAAAATCAGTATTCTAATTAATTCCAACTTCTTTCATTTTCTTGAAAATCCACAATGTAATATTAAGCAATTAATTCAAGTTTTACCTTAATATGAAGACAATAAATAGGAAACACAAAATATGGAAATAAAATTTATAAATAAGGCAAACCAATAAAATTAAACATAATTATTCCAAATAAGACGCATTAACTTTGGAAATTCATAACTTTTTAACAAAAATATATTTTGACTCGATTCATTCTTCTAAATATTTTAGGTTCATCCAAGAATGATTTATAATATCCAAAAGCAGACACACTTCGTAAATAAAAACCAATTTTTTATGTTAAAAGTTTTCAGCCACGGTTTTTCGTAAAAAAAATCCTGCAGAATTTATACCAACTTTGAAAAATCATATCTTTTTTTATACTTATCGAAACGAGGTGATTCACTACAAAAAAAACTGTCAATTTGCGACCAAATGGTCGTTTTTATTGTCTAATGCGACCAAAAACGCAACGAACATGGTGGTGGCCAAAAAGCTGGTCGGTCCGGAATTTGTGTGACTGGATAGTCACAAACAAATATACGACCAGAAAAGTTTGGTCGCAAAAAAGTCAACCTTTTTGAAAAAACGACCAGATGGTCGCTTAAAAAGTGACCATCTGATCGTAATTTATGTTGAAGATAAGTGACCAGTTGGTCACATAAAAAGTGATCAAATGGTCGTATTTCTAAGCGACCAAATGGTCACTTTTGGACTCAGTCAAAATACGACCAGATGGTCGCTTAAAAAGTGACCATCTGGTCGTAATTTATGTTGAAGAAAAGTGACCAGTTGGTCACATGAAACAGTGACCACGTGGTGGTTTTATAAGCGACCAAATGGTCACTTTTGGACTCAGTCAAAATGCGACCATATGGTCGTTTTCTTGAAATAAAATGCGACCATATGGTCGCATTTAAGATTTTTTTTTTAATTTAAATTTCAATAATTAGTTAATTAATTATTAATTATTTATTTAATTAATATTAAAATTTAATAACAAAAAATTGGAATTAAAATAAAAAATATATATATCAAATATTCAAAAAAACGTTTTATACAGACGAAAGCATCCTAGAACTATTGCGGAGGGGCGGGGGGTGGCGGAGGAGGCGTCGATCATGAATGGCAGCCGCCTAGGGATCTGAAGTACGCGGCCAAAGCTGCTGTGACCTGGGCCTCGACTCGTGCCTGCATGTTTGCCTCAATCGCAGCGACTCGAGAAACGAAGTCCTCGCGCATAGCGTCCATGTCCGCCCGCGTGCTTTTTTCAACCAGGAGAAGGGCCGGAGCTAGTGCTCGCTCCGCTCCGCTGAGGCCGGGGTACATCCGCATAAAGGCGTCGCCCGTACGAGCCGAGCCCAGGAACTGATCCATCAGGCCGAACCCCTCCAGCAGCCTCCAAGAACGCCTCTCTATGGTCTTCCTGAGTCGGTTGCAAGTCTGGTGAGGGCAACCGCTGACTCAACGACTCCGTGAAACGTTCCTAAACATTTAAAATTCAAAAAATAAAATAGTTAATATATAAGTTAGGAAAAATTTTAAAGAAAAAATAATAATTGAAAAAATTATTAAGTACCTGAACTGCTTTCGCCTTATCGTCGACGAACGTCCCGTCCTTCTTCGTGTGAAGAACGCGGTGCAGCTCATCGGGCGGGACAGGGCGACCGTGCTTCGCTTCCTAAAAATATTAAAGATTGAAGAAGAAAATATAATAAATTAATAACTAATTGAAAAAAGAAAACAAGAAAAAAGTACGTAAGAAAACAACCAAAAAAAAACTTACCAATCGACGATGGTGCTCGTCGTGGGTCCGGGCCTCGGCTGTGTGTTTGGTGGGATTCTTCGCGCGGTTGGCCTTATTCCTCCTTGACACTGCCATGCGCTCAAGAGTGCTCAAGCTCGCGATAAGCCGTGCGTGATCCTCCGAGCTCATCCACACGGGGCGGTTTGCTGCTTGCTTTCTGTACACCCGGTACATGAGGTCCTTGAATCGATCCCGGACGTGATTGTCCCATAGGGAGAATAATCTACCGTCCATGATATCAGAATCGATAACAGGAAACTTGCCCTAAAAAAATTGAAATAAAAAATTGTTAAAGTAATAAATTTATTTCTATAAATTTCAAAATTAATTAATTATAAAAATAAATGATGTTTTTTACCTTACAATTGTCATACATCCGACGTTTCTCCGTCGTCGAATCTTCTGCCAGTGAAGGTCGCTGGGTAGAGGCATGCTGCAAAAACATAAAAATATTGTGATATTAGAAACAATTAGTTAACAGAAAAAAAAAACACTTTTAACAAAGTTTAAAGGTTTAAAAATTAAGTAATTAAAACAATAAACAAAATTACTTACGTATGCCCTTCAATCCGAAGGGTAGAGTCTGCGGCCCGAGGAGGCTGCTTGCATGAAGTGGAGGGGCTAGCTGGATTCGACCCTGACGCAGACCCTGACGGAGACCCTGATGCTAACGCGGGAGTCGTGGCTAGGGAGTCCTACGGCAATCATGGTGTCGCAGACTGGGTCTCAGGGACTGCATCATCGAGCGTGGCAGCAAGTCCCGGCTCGTAACCGAAGAGGATGTTGTCCAACTCGTATGTAGTCAGGTCCGCATCAGGGGCAGCGGCAGTAGGCGGCTGCGGAGACGCCTCGTCACTCACATCGTCAGGCTCGTCTGACTGGGGAGGACGTCGTCTGCCCGTCATAATCCTACAACCAAACTAAACTAATTTAATACCAATTACGTAATTAAAATATTGAAATAAATTAAGTTAATTAATTAATGAAATAATCTAAATTACATTAATTAATTAATGAAATAATTTAAATTAAATTGATTAAATAATGTAAATTAAACTAACATAAATTAAGTAAATAATTTAAAATAAACTAATTAATTAATTTGAATTAAAGTAAATTAAAATTAGATTAATTGAACTAAAATGAAGTAATTAAAGTAAACTAAGTAGTGAAGAATTAAACTAAAATTAATTAAATTAAAGTAATTAAGTAATGAAGAATTAAACTAAATTAGATTAATTGAACTAAAATTAATTAAATTAAACTAACATTAATTAATTAAAACTAAAATAAACTAAACTAATTAATTAAATTAAAGTAAACTAAAATTAGCTTAAGTGAACTAAGTAATCAATTAAAGTAAACTAAGTAATGAAGATTTCAACTATTAGATTAAATTAAACTAAAATTAATTAAATTTAACTAACATTAATTAATAAAAACTAAACTTAACTAAACTAATTAATTAAATTAAATTAAATTAAAATTAGATTAATTGAACTAAAATTTATTAATTAATTAAAGTAAACGAAATTAGATTAATTAACCTTACGTAAACTAAGTACTTAATTAAACTAAATTACATTAATTAAACTAAAATTAATGAAATTAACAACATTAAACTAAACTAATTAATTAATTAAAGTAAACTAAAATTAGATGAATTAAACTAAAGTAAACTAAGTAATTAATTACACTAAATTAGATTCATTAAACTACAATTAATGAATTAACAAAATTAAACTAAACTAATTAATTAAAACTACGTAAACTAAATTTAAACATAAACTAAAACTAACTAAAAACTAACTTAAAACTTAAAATGTATACGAAAACTAACCTCGCAATAGAAACCGGGATTGGAGGTTTAGGGTTTTTAGGTTTAGAGTAGGAACGGGGAACGGAACGGAACAGGGGAAAGAGAGAAAAGAAAGAAAAAAGAGAAAGAAAAAGAGAAAGGAAAGGAAAAGGAAAACTGGGGGAAGGAAACTGATCTGAATTTAAATCAGATTTTGCGACCAAATGGTAGCAAATATGTAATCATGACACGAAACGAAAGGTCGCGCGTGCTGGGGAAATTACGACCACATGATCGCATTTTTAGAGATATTTGCGACCGTCTGGTAGCATTTATTGCAAAAACGACCATTTGGTCGCCCATTTACCATTATCCAGAACAACCGTCATATCACGAGTCCCATCAACAATTGCGACCATCTGGTCGCAATTATGAAATTCACCGCCAAAAATTGCGACCAGACGGTCGTAATTTTTAAATTCACCGCCATAAATTTCATTAAAATTTAAATTTACCGCTTAGATTTGTGACCATATGGTCATAATTTCACTTATATTTTTTGAAAAATATAATTATACTTTTCCAAAAATGCGACCAACTGGTCGCCTTTCCCTTCTAAATTACTACCATGTGCTCACCTTTTGTGTTAAACTGCGACCACATGGTCGCAAATATTAATATATATATATATATATATATTTTTAATCATTCATTAAAGAAATAGTTTTAATAAACACATACAGAGTGAATAATCAAGTTACGAAATGTCTCATTCATCATCGTCTCCAAGAAGTCCGTCACATAAAGTCTTCCTCTTCTTTTGTTTCTTCATCGGATTCATCGTCTCGAATAAATTCAGCATCAATGTCACGTGCGTGAGAAGTGGAAGCATTTGTATCATCATCATCATGCAATGTTATCGTTCCATCGTTCAAAGGACGAACAGTACTTGCATTCTGACCATCGTCGATTGCACGACATCTTATCTCATCTTCTTGAAAAGCAACAACTTCCTCTGCATGGTCGTCTTTCTCAGACAAGTTTTCTTCTACCTGGCGTGGTTTAACTTTACAAACAACTAACCAATCTGTCAAATCTCGTCTATTAATCGGATAGTTCAGGTAATAAACTTGAATCGCCTGTGAAGCCAGGACAAACCTATCAGCTATGCGTATATGCTTAGACTTTTTTACCTCAACGATTTGTAATTGATCAATCTTACGGACTCCGCCTCGTCTGGTTGTCTCGAACCAAGTGCAGTTGAACAAAACAATGCGTTTTAGCGTCGGACTTGCATATTGAATCTCAAGAATCTCATCGATTACTCTGAAGTAATCGTCTTCGTTTGTGTCGAACACGTGACCTTTGATGCAAACACCACTGTTGTTTGTTGCCCTGTTCACTGAATGGGCCTTCGTTTGAGATCTGTAACCGTTACCGACGTATCCACCATACGACCTTACTATCCGTCCAGGTCCCTTTGCCAAAGAAATGATGCGAGGATCATCCACCGGTAATGTAGGGGAGTCAACCTGTGTCATTGTCCACATACAGTAATGTTAGGAAGATAGTAATTTTTTCAACATAATTAACTACACTGACTAAAGAAAGCAATAACAAAAGCTAAACACAGACTCAAAAATGTATATGAAAGCAATTAAAGATCAACATCCTTGACAACATTGAATACGCAGGGAAGTCACTGATCGTCCAGATTAACGCGGCGCGCATCAAGAAATTTTGTTTCTTCAAAATGTCGTACGTCGTAACTGCTGGGGTTTCTGCCCTAAATCTTATGTAATCCAATTAAACTATAAATAAATAAAGGAATTATTAAGTAGTAATATTTACATTGTCATTTATTATTAGTTTAATAAATGTAATCCATCATAAGATCCAGAGTTACGTATGATAACTTAAAGTGAGCATATGATGCGGGAAGATTCACCTTAAGTGTAACTCAAATAGTCTGTGGCATATGAATAAAGGTTGGGTGCCTTATTTTTGGTAACACCACTAACACGGCCCACTTGTGAATTGGCACAAGTGATCTCATTTGGATCGCTCATGTAGAGACATGTGAGTGGGGGTGTTGCTGCAATAGAGATTGTAGTAGACTGGACTAAGATAAACTTACTGTCTTCTGGGAAAGCCGTTACAGAAAGACACTTCATTTATCAACCGGTTGATCATGTACAATTGATCTTAATCCTGAGTGGATTACGAACTCCTGTTCGCAAGAGACAAGCCTTTGATTTGCATAGGTGAGAGTGACTCGTATAGTTCGCTCAATATGTCTCCCACTTTGGGGATTGCATCTTGCTTATAGCTGGGAACGTAATTACACAAGAATTGGAATTCACTCTTTTCCATATAGGAAAATAGATAAGTAGTTCCCTTATGGACTGATTCGGTCTTGAACAGCGGGGCCCCATATTCCTCTGATCAAGGAAAATGTTAAAGACGCATAATGGAGATTATGTAAGGTTGTTCATTGGAGAATCAGTTGGGCTTAAGGAACAAGATGTATCATGGAGGTTAATACGGTGTAAATACCTAGCCATGGATACGAACTAACTTGTGAAGGATCAAAGTGTAGTTAATGATTATAGCCAATGGACATAACTATGTCTATAGTACTAAAAGTGCAACTCTAGATATTTAGTGGAGTTATCTAGGAGTTAATGAATGAGAATTAATTGATTAAAAGGAGTTTTAATCAAAGGTAATTCTGGATCATTGGAGCTTAGTCCTATAGGTCCATTAAGTCCTCCGAGCTAACGCATGTAATCGAGAACATAAATTAATATGATTAATTTCTCTTTGGAAAATTGGAAATGAATAGAGGAGTCTATTCAATTAATTAAAGGAAATTAAATAGAGGAGTCTATTTAATTATTTAATTAATGGTGGAATTAAATAGAGGAGTCTATTTAATTATTAAATAGAAGAGTCTATTTAATTATAAGAGATTAAATAGATGAGTCTATTTAATTAAATTAATTTTGTGTTGTCCAAAATTAATGGGGATTTAAATAGAAGAGTCTATTTAAATATTTAATTTGAAATTATCAAATTAAATGAGGAAATAAATAAAAGGAGTTTTATTTATTGGAATAAATAAAAGGAGTTTTATTTATTTAATTATTTAATGGAATTGTTCCATTAAATAATGAGGAAAATAAAAATGCCCAATATTGTCATATGAGGATGACATGGGCGTGTGACCCAGGGTGGGGTCACATGCCCCATTGGTCAAATGGTTGACGAAAAAGTTTGCATTTTTATTTTATTTAAAATATATGTATATCTTATTTTAAATTAATGGGATTAATTTAAATGGAAGATATGGAATAATATATTTAAATTAATATTGATTAATTTAAATAAAAGATATGGAATATTTTATTATGGAATAAAATATAATATCTTTATTATTCAAATATATTTTAGAATATCTTAATTAATTATTTATTAATTAAAAGATATTCAGAAGATTTTCTGATGCCTTGGTTTTCCTATAAATAGGACCTTTGGGGTGACCCCAAAACACACAACCAAGAGAGTTAAAGTAAAGGCTCAGGAAATTCCTCTCCTCCCTCTCTCTTGCGCCGCCCATAGGGTATTGGGAAGAAAATTCTTCTTCAGGAGATAGTGCCCACGCACCGATTCTCTTTTGTGCTTAGTGAGGAAGATCTTTTTGGTGGTCCCAGGATCGTAACCATCGAAGAACGAGAAAGAGTCAGACACTTCTCGACAAGGGTTAGTATTTCTTTTATACATTTAGAATTTAGAATTTATTATACTGCAAGGAAAGATCCGTTGAGACTTCCACTTGAGAACTCTTTTAAAGGCCTCAATCCCAACAGTAACACCATCAGTCCACAACCTTTTCAACTCTGCAATAAGTGGTTGCAAATACACATCCAGTTTCTGTTTTGGATTTTTCGGCCCAGGTACGATCACTGTTAGAAAAATCACCGGGTCTCCCATGCACATCGAGGGAGGCAAGTTATACGGGGTTACCATGACTGGCCAAACTGAATATTGTGCCCCTGATGCCCCGAACGGGTTAAAGCCATCCGTGCATAAGCCCAATTTGACGTTTCTCAAATCTTGTGCAAAATCCGGATGACGATTGTTTAAATGCTTCCATGCCGCAGCATCTGAGGGATGTCTCATAACACCTTCATCCTGTGAATGCTCGTGATGCCATCTCATGTGCGAGGCTGTCACATCCGATGCATACAACCGTTGCAGACGTGGGGTCAGCGGTAAATATAACATGCGGGCGTTCGGAATCAGGCTGCGTTTCCCTTGTTTGTATCTTAGAAGAAAACAGAATTTGCAATGATGCAGGTCCTCATCCACATCCCAGTAAATCATGCATCCGTTTTGACACGAATCTATTTTCTCCATGGGTAATCCAAGTCCCTCCACTCTTACCTCACACTCATCGTACAATGGTCGGCTGGCTGTCTTTAGCATCTCGTGCATCTTACGTGCTTCTGGATTCATTTCCTCTTCTACAACCCGTTCATCTTCGTCTACCTTTAAACTTTCACGGAAATTTTCATTGCCCCCATACCCCACACCATCAAGTATCATTTGCTGCATCTGACTATACTGTTGTTCATCATTCCGTTCTTCATCAACAACCTCTACATTCAAGCTGCTACCTTTGTATCGTCTCGATTCCTGTAATGCAGCGTCGAACATTTCCTGTGTTTCCCCCTGAAACACCCAGTGATAATAATTCTGCACAAACCCCCGACTATAAAGATGCACCTTCAACTCTGTAACCGGTATGATTCTCCTATTGTCGCATTTCCTGCACGGGCAACGTAGCTTTCCACCATACTTTTCATAATAGACAGTTGTCATGCAAAACTCAACAACTGTTCAACCCCGGCCACAAACTCATCGTTCAAGTACCCATCTATCAAACGAACATACATCCATTCTCTCATTTTCTTTTTTCTTAATGCTATCAAACAATGGGTGGAGGGGTTTTTATAATGGACTTCTCTGCTCATTTGCGACCAGATGGTAGTATTTTTGCTACCATCTGGTCGCATTTTCCCGCCAAAATTTCCCGGCATTTTCCGACCATCAAGCCAGAATTTACGACCTCATGGTCACTTTTTGTGGTGACCACTTGGTAGCTTTTATCCCACCAAATTATTTATATATTACTGGTCACATAAAATCACAGCATTTGCGACCATCTGGTCACTTCTTAATGTGACCACGTGGTAGCTTAATTCCCGCCAAATTTTTAAGCTACCACTTCTCAATAAAGGTCACCAAAATTTCGACCATTTAGTCACTTATAATTGTGACCACTTGGTAGCTTTCTTCAATCGAATTTTAAGTTATCACTGCTCAATAAAGGTCACAAAAATTGCAACCAATTAGTCACTTTTAATTGTGACCACTTGGTAGCTTTTTTCCCTCCAAAATTACGCACCATTTTTGATACCAAGTCATATTTTAGTCACAAAAATGCGACCAGTTGGTCGTTTTTTTAGTTGACCAATTGATCGCTTATTTCACGTCATAATTTCGCGCCATTTTTTATGACTACTTCTGCTTTTGGTCGCAATCTGGTCGCAAAAAAAGTGACCAGATGGTCACTTAGAGTCAACCTTCAAAAAAAGTGACCAGGTGGTCACCAAAAAACTACCACTTTTGTTTGGTCGCAAATTTCTGGTCGCATTTTGACAGTTTTTTTGTAGTGATTCTTCTTCCTAAATGTTCTTTTTTGAGTCTATTTTCAAGAAAAAATAACCAAAAATAATAATCATTAGGAATCAGTATAAAAAAACTCATGAATTAGAAAGTGTACAAACAATCCCGTAACAGTGAATCGATTTGAACACTAAACTTTAAAAAATCATTACTCTTTAACCACAAATCCAAATCAATTGATTCATTTTCCTATGAGTTCATATTTAAGTCTATTTTCAAAAAATAAATTTTAAAAAAAATCTAAATCATTATATAAAAATCACGAAATGAATTAAATTAAAGCAGCAACTTATTAATGACTACATTTTTAATGGAAAGGGACTTACCTTGGTTCGATAGAACCTTACAAATGTTTAACCTCGAGTTCCAACGACTGAATCAAGAAGATGATGAGGAGAGTAAAAATGATGAAGGGAGGGAGGCTCTTGTAAATGTTTTTGTGTTTTTCGAAAGCAAGAGGAGAAAGGTTATGGCCTTGAAAAGGAGAGATGTAGAGAAAACTTCAAGGTTTTTGCTCTTGTAAATATTGTGTGTGTTTTAGGGTTGTAGAAGGACTCTATTTATAGCCAAGAGGGAAAAATAAATAAGGAAAATTTAATTAATAAAAATCAAAATAAAATAAAATCTTTTATTCTTTCCCATAATTATAAAAAAAATATCTTATTTTATTTGACAACTCATAAAAAATAATTTTCCTACTTATCTTTTCCATGTTTAAATTGATTTTCATTTAAAAATTATTTTCCAAATCTTTTTAAATTAAATTTCAATTCAAATCAATTTTAACCATGCTAATTTAAATTTAAATTTTTATTTTCAAATCCAAATTAAAAAATCACGTCAAAGAAAACACCACATTTCAAACCAAAGTCTTTTTTTTTAAATATGTAAAATTGTTAATTTTAAATATTACCAGACGAAAATGGGTGTCTAACACGGGATTGAGTTCGTAAATAAATCTCTGTCCGTTTAACTCAACCATGTTATAGCCATGAAAATTCTATATCAGCGAAACTCCATTCCAAAGAAGCTTCTTCTTCATCTTCCTTCTCAAAATCCCAAAAAATGCTGTGAAAATATCGACATATGAAAACTTTTAACAGTTGTTCTTTTCTAGAATCGAGTACGAGACATAATGTTTCTCTCATTTTTAATGGGAGAAAATAGTAGTCAGGTTAGTTCTCGCCCTATCTCAAATCTATTCTTAATAGTTGTAATTATCAAAATGAAACCTGCTTGTTTATCTTTATTGAGTTATTTTCTTTGATTTTACATCTTCTTTCCTTGGGCATATGAGTAGAACTAGTTCACATCATAGTAAATTTTCTATCCTCCTTTAAGAATTTCTGTAAATGAAGAGAGCTTTATTAGTAATTCCTTCATATTAGGACCAAAAGAGTTTTTCAAAGGGTTAAATGCATGAATGATTCATGCATTTTGAGCCTTTTTCAATTTACACCCTACATTTTTAATTTTAAAATTTTTACCCCTACACTTTAACAAGCCATCAAATGTTAAGTTTCCCATCCAATTTAACAGCAACCATTTTTGGGAATCCAACTTGATTTGTTACAGATTCGATATGGTATTTAGAACCATCCCAAATCGGCTCACGTAAGAGAAGAATTGATTGGGGGAGTTGCCGAAACTCCTTATTGAAAGGATTCTACAAGAAGGTATTATCCTTGGGAATTTGCTAGCTTCAGCAGTTTCAGTTTTTCTCAGTCAAAATTTGTTTGTTTGTTTTCTCTGTCTCATCCATCAAAGGGGAAGTTTTATAAAAACAACTTAATAAGTAACCAAGTTTAAAGGTGTACGGTAAGTTATTCAACATTTCAGAAGCAACATCACTTAATCTTAGTAAGTGTGTGTTTAAAAAACGGAATAAGTGATCCTGTTTCTAAAATGTCGGAAAATGAAAAAGAAAAGGCAAAGGTTTTTTTTTTAATTGGGTTAGTTCTAACTAGACGTTAGAGTATTGTGAATTGAAAAAAAAAGGAAAAAATATTTAAAAAAATGATTGCTGTTAAATTGGATGGAAAACTTAACATTTGATGGCTTATTAAAGTCTATGGGTGAAAATTTTCAAATTAGAAGTGCAGGGGTGTAAATTGAAAAAGACTCAATGTGCAAGGGTCATTTATGTATTTAATCCTTATTCAAATTAGCAATCTGAACAATAGAACCCACTCCTCCTTTAACGAAACTCAATTTATTTATCCCCTTTCGATATTTTGAACCATAATTCTAAAAACTCTTCACATTTCTCATCAATTTCAAAAGTTTTCTGATAGATTTTTCTATCCCCCATTTGCATTAAACAATAATGGAGGTCTTTCTCTATCTCTCCCATCCAAAAAAAACAAATCTCATTTTGAAGATCACAACCCAATTTCTCTAAAAAAATATTTTGTTTTCTTTTCTTTTCTCCGTTTCAATGTCTTTCTTAACATCTCAAAAGCATCATCAACTTTGTAATATTTTGATTTCAAGAATTTTGTTAGTTCCTTCCTGGTTTTGTTTTCATTCTTTGATGAAAAGATCAATAGAGTTCTTGTCTAATTAAATCCAATTTAAGTTTTAATTAGGTTAGTGAAAGAAAAGATAGAAATGACATAATGATAAATACTCATTAGTTTTAATTATATAAAAAGAGTTTATGAACATTGCAGAAAAGAAGAACAAAACTTGGAATAATGCCCTTTAATGTACTAGCTTTTTTACTTTTTTGGTATTCATCAATCCATCATTTTCCCCATTTATTTCTTTGAAGATTTGGATGAGGATAATAGAAGACAATAAGTCATTTTGTTGTGATATATCATTTTAGATGTTTTGTTTGAAAGAAATTATCAATGGACTGTCTTAAGTGATGTTACTTCTATTGTTTTCTTTCGTTATCCATCGGGCATAAAACATGACTGCAATATTAAGATGTTTGAGATAAGAAAGATTAAAGTGTAGTATACCTTGACCTTTTTTTTACTAAAAAAAATGTTTTGCTTCAGCTTTGAAGCTTTAATATAATGAAATTGGATATCTTTTTGCCAGGACTCATTGTTGCTCTTGTAACGACTAGCTGAATTTTATCGTCTTTTTGCCAAGACTCATCTCCATCCCATTAAAAACAACATGGAAACAAAACAAATAAAAACAAAAATGGTTACATGGTGTTCTTGCAACCAAAGGTTTTCTAAAGTGCAGTTAATTATGAAATATATATGATGATGCCCTTGTGAAAGGAAGGTATTTCAAGGCTTCCCTGGACAAACTAATGCTTTCAAAAAAGGAACCGGTGATTAATGATGTTTGATCTCTTATTCTGTGTAAGAGGCCTTCTTATTAATGTTGTAATGTTATAGAAAAAACATATAACTTCCGTTGATAGTGCAATGGAAATAGCCAATTGGACTTGACGTGGCCTCGAGGGCTTTCATGTTTGACTTTTCCATCTCATTTTTAGTTTTATATATCAAAATTTTATTGTAAAAAACATATTGAGATGTAGAGGTCATTTTAATGGAGTAAATGTTTTTTTATGTCGTAAGGATGAAAGGCTTCTTGATCTAATCATTTCGCAATGCATATAAGTTTTAAATTTTAATAAATGAGTTTGATTTTTCTATTTTGTAATTCCCTTCGAACAGTCTTATTTGAATTTATTGGTAAAAATCACTTGCAATAAGAGTAATATGAGTTTTTTTAGTTAAAAGAAAAAAATCAGTACTCATATGGAAGTTAGCATTTTTCACTTGAGTTTTAAATTTATTTTCTAGTTATCATATTGAGGTTCTTCACGTCCAAATATAATTCTATTAGAAAAGTAATCATAATCTAAGAAAAAATCTTTTGAAATATGAACAAAATTGATTTGAGAAATTTTTTACTGATCCAACAAATTTACAGATACAACTCTGAATTTATTAGAATTCTCTGATATCAAATTATGTTTTATAGATTGCGAACTTAACAGGACCTAACAATTTTAAAAAAATCTAATGCAAAAAGTGTAAAGATTGAGTTTGAAATCAATCCGATAAATAAAGATGATTTAGTGTAGAAGATCTCAAAGTTTGAATTCCCAACTTCAATAGCATTTGCCAAAATAATAGAACTAATAAGAAGAATAGAGGCACTGGCAACTTTTGAGACATAGAATTATGTAGGTTTCTGAATATGGAAAAACCTCAGCACAACACAAGAGAGAGGGATTATATTGATTCGAGCAAGAAACCTTTGTACTACCCTTGACACGTGTCACAATATCACGGAAGATTATGGCTTACAGAAAAAGTAAACCTAAAGAAGCATGTCTTCCACCAAAATAACATAACATTTTGAAATATTACATTAAATTGGGGGAGAGTGGGCAAGAAAGTAAGTGCCTAACCACTTGAGCTATGCTCATGTTGGCAAATAACATAACGTTTTCTTTTAAGACTGAAGTGAAGACGTTAAGAAAGAGATACTAATTAAAAATGTTTTGAGTTGAACATTTTAAAAGAAATAATAATCAAGTGTTTTATCTAAAAACACTTGAGTAAAGCATTTTAAGTGAAATACTTGTTTATAAACACTTTTAAAAGAATCACAAATCAAGTATTTTCTTCAAAAACACATTTTAGTATACTTATGTGTTTTTAGATGAAACACTTGATCAAGATTTATTCTAAAAAGTTTAACTCAAAACACTTTTGGGAGAACTTGTACCAAATAGACCTTTAAAAATAGACTCCAACATTTTCTTTTAAACTAATCCAAGTTACAAAAAGGAAATGAACTACAAATTTTGAAAGAGAAATTTACTTGGATGACACTTTTTAATAGGTATTTTCAAAAATAGCAAATATTTTTAAAAAAAATAACGAAGGCTCCATATTTACTTTGAGCTAAGGATTGAAAAAAATGTTACTCTTAAAAAATTTCAAACATTTGCTATTTTTGAAAATATCAATCCATAAAATGTCGTTCAATTGAAAAGCAAAATAGCTGAATGTTCAAACAAACGCAAATTAAAATGTTCCATAAGATTAGGAATCTATAGGGTCGTATGGTTGTAGGGGTTTTCCATGAGATGAGCCTAGGTGAACTCAAGCAGACACCAACACTCACGGATATAAAAAATAAAGCAATAATAAAAAAAAACTATAGAAATTACAACAAAGTAAATCAGTTTTCCCTGAAATGCACAAAATAACAATCCTTAACAACATTCTGTCTGGAAAATCAAGAACAAAAGCCATTTACACAAATCCATCAAACCCAGAAACAGACAGAAAAGAAAACCTGCCCCTTATACATTAACAATGGCACTAAAAATCGTCATCTTATTGAATAATCCTTCATGTATTTATACAAGCTTGAAGCTGACTAACCACTCTAACTACTCTTAAAAACAAATTATCAACATTCTAAGAAACTATTACAATAATAATCACATACATTCCCGTGAGATTAGTCGTGGTACGTGTAAGCTGGCCCGGACACTCACGGTTTAAAAAAAAAATCACATACATCACATTTTGCTATACTAATATTACCAATTTCCTATCCGTAATCTTCTTCAGAAACTTCAAAACCAGCAATCAAAATTCTCACATATTCAATTCATCAAGTACCTTCCAATCTTTAAAGACAAAAAGGCATCAAGACAAGCATAACATACCTGAGGCAGAGAAAGCCATTCTTTATCCCAACGACTCAACGTAACATTCCTCGGCTTATGAATCTCCTTCCCAAGAACCTCTCTTGCTAAACCCTTTAACCCAGCATGCCTCAAATCAGACCTTCCCATTTCCTCTTCAGCGACAACCCTAAGATCAACCGTGTTCGAAACTTCCAAATCATAATCATCATACAACTTCTGAACATCACTGTCGATTCCAACTCCAACAAAAATGAAAGATTCATCTTCAAGAAAATCAATCAAACACTGAGGGATTTCAGGGCGTAAAGGATTTGAAAAATAAGGCATCGACGACGAAAACAGAGTTGTAAAGTAGCGACAGGGTTACGGTAGTAGCGACTGGAATTAGGTCTCCATTCAACGTCGAGACCGATAATTCGACGACGGCGGAGTCCACAACTTGGACAACGGCGGAGTCGACGACGGTGAATGCGAAAGATTTCGGAAATCCAATCGTCGACAATGTCGGGATCAGAGGTAACGAGAGTGAGGATTTCATCGGTGTCGAGAGTAACGTCGTAGTAATCGTGGAAATAGTCGGGGATTCGGTGGTCTGTGATGTTTATCACCATTAAAGAAGAGAAGATAAGAGGGGTTTTGTTTTGTTTTCGGACAGGACAGAACAGGACAGTGAGTGAGAGAAGCGGTTTCTTCCCTTCTTTATTGACACATCAAATATAATACTTCTTCGACAAGTTTGTTTTCAATAATGCTTTTTCTCTCTCTTTCATTTCCCATAGAGTGCTAATGGGATATGAAAGTCACATACTTGTGAACAGTAAGTTTGAATTTGTGGTATTTGTAAAATCTTATTTTAATATTTTTTAATTATAAAATTTTAGTGGATAATTTTATTTTTTAAACTATTTATTTATATCAGGGCCGGTCCTAAATAAATAAGGGCCATGTGTGAAAATGTAGTTTAGGACCCTCTATCATATATAATTTTAAATATAAAAATATTACATGTATAAAAAAAAATAAAAATAAAAAAACTAACCTCTATTGCGAGTTTATTGAATTTATGAAATATATTTTTCTAATCCACATAAATAAAAAATGAAGTTATATATATATATATATAGGTTCAAAAGCACAATAATGAATGTTCTACATACATATTTAAGTATAATGATAATTTAAATGATAATTTTTTAAAGTATATTTCAAATATTAACGTAATATTTTAGAATGTTGTAAAATGATATTTTTTGAACGTTCAATAAATAAAAGAAAAATTAAATGATTTATATTTATAACAAAAGGTCAAACTCACAAACATAAAACAATAATTAATTAATTCGATTTCAAAACATATCAATAATGTGATACGTAAATCTACAATATGAAAAAAAAATATTTTTTTTAATCAAACTTTAATTATATTATAAATTAAGGTTAAAAATATGTTAGGTGATATTTTTTATTATATGTAGTAAATTTTAAATAAATAAAGTGAGTGGTAAAATCTTTAATCATATTTAAAATTTTATTTTATAAAATATATAAATAACAATATATATATATATATATAACAAATAAATTGTGTAAAAAATTCCATGAAAATAAAATTCTTTAATCAGATTTATAATTTTATTTTCTAAAAATATAACAACAACAAAATAAATAGCATAAGAAAACACAAAAAGAAAAACTTTCCATCAGCACAATTCGAACACGGGTCCCTAAGGCGTCTACCAAAGTAAGGATCAATGAATGCCATCGCGCCATGTGCAATTTGGTAAGTCAAAGGCTGTTGTTTAATATATATTTACAAATATAATAATTTTAAACGCTTTAATTACCCGTCCCTTATTATGGGCCCTCGATATTTTGGGGCCCTGTACCATCACTCATGTTGAACATGCTCAGGGCCGGCCCTGATTTATATATAGAAAATGAGATTTAAACCTAACGCGCAACGGAAAATAATTGGTTTTGTTGCCTAAAAATGGAGAGCCTCCACGTAAGCAACGAACTTAGAGTATGGGACGAGTCGGAGGTAGTGCGCTGCATTGGAGGTGTTGCGTAGGCGATGTGCTAAATAGTTGACGAGCACTATATGTACCTGCACAGGAAACAAAGAGAGCATTGGTGTGGTGTCGGCCAAATGCCCTCCGATGCTAAAGTCAGAGCAAGCAGAGCTAGTGTGCCAGAGAGAATTGTAGTATAAATTAATTACCTAATGAATGAGTTTCATCTTCTATTTATATGAGAGGAGGTTGATGACATCATCGTGCCACGTGTCGCGTTGGGATTGGGCCACATGTTGCTTCCCAACGACGTGTCGCGTGTTGGATATGCCACGTGTCATCTTTTGATTGGATACTAGTATAATGTAGTTTCCTTGGTCTTAGAAACATAGCCTTATTAGATGACGTAGACGTAGCCTCCCAGGCGACGTAGACGTAGCCTCCCAGACGAGGTAGACGTAGCCTCTTAGATGACGTAGGTTTATCCTTCCAGGTGACGTAGACATGTCGATTGTCCATTCTTTGAACAAGTTGAGAAATTCCACGTGTACTGATAAAATTTCACCCACAACAGTGGCCCCCTACTCCCGAGCTGAGTTAAGACGTGAGTTCATTATTGCTTGGGAGTATTAATTCAGAGTTGAATTTATTCGTATATCAGTTTCTGAAAATTTCACAAGTGTCGGGGCTTGATAGCTTGAAGTTTCTTCCATTGCAGTCGTCAAAATTTTGAAAAAATACTAATTGGTGGTGCATTGTATTTTCTATTCTTGGAGTTGGGTTGTATGTCTAAATTATCTGGGTCAATCAACACGTACTTCGCCCCCTTTGATTTTAAGAGTAAAACTTACTCTTGAAAAAAAAAACTTTTTATTTTTAGAATGGTGATGAGAAAGTAATGAAATTGAGTGAAAAAATTAAAATTAAATAAGGAACTAGAGGAAGAAAGAAAAATAAATAAATAATAATAGAGAATTTATATTTATTTTTCTCTTGTTTTGGTGTTAGGTTGGCGCCACTTTACATTTTTTTTTCTTTCAAAAAGCTGCTTTGTAGCAGTCTAGCAGTGCCTCTTTCATCAATTTTTTTTCTTCTTTTTCCTGACATAAGCGTAAAACACTTTTTTTTATGTAGTTGCTTACCCGCAGATTGATCTGCGAGTCATATACAAACCCGCGGATCGGTTCGCGGGTTATATGCAAACCTGCAGAGAGATCCGTGGGTCAAATGCAGACCCATTCCGCGGGTCTATTCCTCCCATGTGGACTGGTCAATGGTCAACGTTGATCGTTGACCAACTAACTTTTTTTTTTGGGACGTGGTCTTACTTTGTTGTTTCGAACATTGTCATTTCGGACGTTGTTAATAGGGCTTTGTCATCAGCGCTATGTCATGAGGGCTTTATCATGAGGGCTATGTCATCAGGCCATCAGCGCCTTGTTATTTGTACTTTGTCTTAGACTTGTAAAAACTTGTTTGACCTCGTCCTTTGACCAAATGACAGTTGACCGTTGACTTTTTTTTTAAAATCTTCTACAAGCCCTGCACTCCTTAGTAGACTCCCAATTTTTTTGTCATTTTAAATTCTTCTACTAGGTGTGACTCGTGCGAGCCCTGCACTCCCTAGTAGACTTAGAATTTTTTAGTCGTTTTAAATTCTTCTACCAGGTGCAGCTCGTGCAAACCCTACACTCCATAGTAGACTTAGAATTTTTTAACCGTTTTAAATTCTTATACCAGGTGCGGCTCGTGCGAGCCCTGCACTCCATAGTAGACTTAGAATTTTTTAACCGTTTTAAATTCTTATACCAGGTGAGGCTCGTGCGATCCCTGCACTCCATAGTAGACTTAGAATTTTTAACCGTTTTAAATTTTTATACTAGGTGCGGCTCATGCGAGCCCTGCACTCCCTAGTAGACTTAGAATTTTTTGTCGTTTTAAATTCTTCTACCAGGTGTGGCTCGTGAGAGCCCTGCACTCCCTAGTAGACTTAGAATTTTTTGTTGCTTTAAATTATTCTACCAGGTGCGGCTCGTGAAAGCCTTGCAATCCCTAGTAGATATCGAATTTTTTTTGTCGTTTTAAATTCTTCTACCAGGTGTGACTCGTGCGAGTCCTGCACTCCCTAGTAGACTTAGAATTTTTTAATCGTTTTAAATTCTTCTACCAGGCGTGGCTCGTGCGAGCCTTGCATTCCCTAGTAGACTTAGAATTTTTTAGTCGTTTTAAATTATTCTACCAGGTGCGGCTCGTGCGAGCCATGCACTCCCTAGTAGACTTAGAATTTTTTTAGTCGTTTTAAATTCTTCTACCAGGTGCGACTCGTGCGATCCCTGCACTCCCTAGTATACTTAGAATTTTTATTTAGCTCTTCCACCTTGGCGGACTTAGAACTTTTTGTAGTAGGTTCACGTAGTTGGCCCCCACTCAAGTAGACACTACAACAAAAAACGCTTTTTATAGCGTCTAAAAAACGCTATGAATTACATATCATAGCATTTTACCAAACGTCGTGGTTGCCCACGTAATTAAAAGTATGAGACTTTTGATAGCGTTAATCTTACGCTATTGTATACACTATAATAATATCAATTTGATTGCATGTATAAATTGTTATGAAAACATACCATAGCGTTTTGAAACCCGCTATAAAAACATATAACAATAGCGTCAGATTCACGCTATGATTTATATTTCATAGCTTTTTGAACACGTCATGGTTGCCCACGTAATTAAAAGTCTTAGTCATTTGATAGCGTTGGATACATGCTATCACATACGCTATAAACGTATCTATATATATTGAATAATTTGATTGTTATGACAATATAACATAGCTTTTTACTAGCGCTATTATAACGTTTACGATAGCTATTTTAAAATGCTATTGTATATTTTCTTATATTTGATAACCATTTATATTTTATAGCATTTTCAATAAGTTATCTAGTTTGCTATAAAAAACCTGTAATCAAGAATATTTATAAAAGAAAGTATAAAACTAAGCTTTTTGAACTAGTACACACAAGAATTACTTATTGATTCCCAACTTTTATAACTTAACAGAAATTCCATAAGTTAAAGTTATACATAATTAAAATTCATCCATGCAGTACACGTTGATAGGAAGTATTACATAATACAAGATCCATCCATCCAGTACATAAGTCTAAAAGATCCATCTAGTACATAATAAAATATCCATCCATCTAGTACATATAAGTCTATAGGATAAACAAAACCCCGACAAAAAAGGCTATAGCAAGCAAGATCATCAAGACTCTGCTCTATCAACCTACAAAAAAATACAAGCACAAGTCATGTTAAATAAAATATTATATTATTTTACATACAAATCATAACGAAGGTCATAAAATTTGGTGTTTTACCCATAATGACTTTACCTGCCGGCCATACAATTGTAGTCCCAATAGCTTCTTCCATAGTCGACATATTCGAAGAAGGCCTCCATAAAAAGGCATCATGTTTTTTGGCTACATCAACCCAAACTCTGTATGCATGAGGACCAAGGGGAACATGATGTACAAGTACGGTTGGATCATTTGAAGACCACCGTCCTTCAACAACTACTTCTCTTGAACCAGTCCAATCTACCAATTTACACTTCTTTGAAGTATTGTTACTGTTCTTTACAACAAAACAATATAAAATGTATTAACGATCATATATATTTTTATTCTACACTCATGTGTATATAAAGTAACATAAAATAAAAACATAACACTACCAATGGAGAAGGTGTGATGGGATTTTTTGTATGAGCGATGGTAGGTTGACTTTCGGTTGCATTGGAATTTTGATCGCTTGTTTGGCCCTATAATTATAAATTAAGAAAATAAATCAACTTAAAGATGATTGAAAGAGATTTTTACTAATATACATATATATAGAGAGAGAGAAAGAGAGTGCGCGCTAAAGAATTAAATGCACTTGATTTCTCAACAAAGATGATATAATTGATTTCATCTCAGTCACATCCGACCTAAGCTTATGACATTCATCTTCAATAGCGGCGTATCGACTTTCTTTTTGTGATAACATGGAAAGTTTTGAACGAGCCACCCCAAATCCCAATCCCTTAACATGACTACGATCTGGGCTAAGAACTTTGCTTAAAGCATCATCGGTCACATTAGTAAGTGAGTTATCCAGACTCTCACCAACTTTCTCAATAAGTTCCTAGAAAATAAAAGGGACTATTTTCAGGCACCATATGCAAAAGAACAAGCAAATTAGCACTAGTTCAAAAAAAAAAACTTAGTTTTTAGCTTCAATTTTCACTTTTCAAAGAATGGATGCTAAGTTGTTCAAAGAATGGATGCTTTTGGATGATTTTAAGCATTCTAGATTAAATGGACAACATGGATGGTTTTGTATCATTTTAAGAGTTTAAGAATAGTTTAAGAGTTTAAGAATGGATGTTTTTAGATCATTTTAAGCATAATGAACTAAATGGATAGCATGGATGGTTTTGGATCATTTTAAAAGCTTAAGAGTGGTTTAAGAGTTTAAGAATGGATGCTATGTTGTTCAAAGAATGGATGTTTTTTTTATGATTTTTAGCATTCTAGATTAAATGGACAACATGGATGCTTTTGGATCACTTTAAGAGTTTAAGAATAGTTTAAGAGTTTAAGAATGGATGCTTTTAGATCATTTTAAGCATAATGGACTAAATGGATAGCATGGATGGTTTTGGATCATTTTAAAAGCTTAAGAGTGGTTTAAGAGTTTAAGAATGAATGCTATGTTGTTCAAAGAATGGATGTTTTTTGATGATTTTTAGCATTCTAGACTAAATGGACAACATGGATGCTTTTGGATCACTTTAAGAGTTTAAGAATAGTTTAAGAGTTTAAGAATGGATGCTTTTAGATCATTTTAAGCATAATGGACTAAATGGATAGCATGGATGGTTTTGGATCACTTTAAAAGCTTAAGAGTGGTTTAAGAGTTTAAGAATGGATGCTATGTTGTTCAAAGAATGGATGTTTTTTGATGATTTTTAGCATTCTAGACTAAATGGACAACATGGATGCTTTTGGATCACTTTAAAAGTTTAAGAATAGTTTAAGAGTTTAAGAATGGATGCTTTTAGATCATTTTAAGCATAATGGACTAAATGGATAGCATGGATGGTTTTGGATCATTTTTAAAGCTTAAGAGTGGTTTAAGAGTTTAAGGATGAATGCTATGTTGTTCAAAGAATGGATGTTTTTTTATGATTTTTAGCATTCTAGACTAAATGGACAACATGGATGCTTTTGGATCATTTTAAGAGTTTAAGAGTTTAAGAATGAATGCTTTTAGATCATTTTAAGCATAATGGACTAAATGGATAGCATGGATGGTTTTGGATCATTTTAAAAGCTTAAGAGTGGTTTAAGAGTTTAAGAATGAATGCTATGTTGTTCAAAGAATGGATGCTTTTTGATGATTTTTAGCATTCTAGACTAAATGGACAACATGGATGCTTTTAGATCACTTTAAGAGTTTAAGAATGGATACTTTTGGATCATTTTAAGCATTATGGACTATTTGGACAGCATGGACGCTTTTGGATCATTTAGGGCCTGTTTGGTTTGTAATCTGGAAATCAAGATTTGAATTCAGTGGATTAGAATGAATTTAGAGTTGTATTTTGTGAATTTATTGGTTTTGAAACTGTGTTTGGTAACAGATTCAAAATTTAGAATTGAGATCCAGAAATTTGAAATATGTGTTTGGTTAGTTATTCAAAATTTAGAAATGAGATTGTGAATCAAAGAACACTTGTTTGGTTCAGGATTCAGATTTCAAGTGTCCAACTATTTCTTTTTATATTTAAAAAAATAATAATTTCCATATATTTAAATAATTGTATATATTATGAACATAATAGATTAAAAAGTATATATAATACGAATTTTATTCAACTTCTTAAATTATAATTATATAGTGCCAAGGAATACAACACCTTCTTCTTAAATAATTGTATGTACACATCCTCATTGAACAATGTTTAGAAAAAACCCACTCGTTGGATACTTCAATTAAAACTGTGAAAAAAAAAAGAGTGAATATATAAAGGAGTTTCAATGGCTTTGCTTCTAAACTCAATGAGAGTGAAAGAGATAAACTTGCTTCCATGGAGGAGTTGTCTCAGTTCTCCCAAGCTAGACGCTCAAAACACAAACAACAAAATCATGGGATTTTGTGGGGTTCCATCTGCAAAAACGACAAACAAAGAGTTGCTCCATATAAAACCTGTGAATTAACACAATGTAAATCCTCCGATATTCTTGCTGCCTCCATGGAGAGAGGGATTCTGACTGTTCAAGGTGCCGGCAACTATGGTCCTTCTAAAGGTGCGGTTGAGAGCATGACACCATGTTGTTTACTGTGGGAGCAACAACTATTGACAGAAACATCATAGATAAATGTTTTGAAGGGTGTTTGGATCATGATTTAGTGAACGGGAAAATTGTGCAATGTTCTTTTTTTTATGCCATCTCTTGCCTCAACAAAGGATCAAAATAGTTGGTAGCAAAGAAGTCATCCATCACCCATCTAAACTTGAGAACCAAAACAAGCTCAAATGTTAAATTAAATGATAAAAAAAACAATACAAACAATATAAATGCATATGGTTGAGCTAAAACTCTAGTGCATGTAACAACTTTTTAAGCCCCAATATAGCAAGATCGACTTTTTAAGCCCCAAAACAAAGAAGAAAAATTCAATTTTAAGCCTCAGAACATTCAATAAACAACTTGTAGTCCAAAAAAAATGTAAAAATGACCAAAAACAAGAAGAACACTTTCAAAATGATAAAAAAAGCTTCTTATTGACAAAAACACCAGAAAATGGTTTACTTTATATGTAAAATAATATGGATTATCGAAAAACAAGATTAAACAGACTTTTTAAGCCCCAAAACAGCAAGAAAAACAACTTTCTAAGCCCCAAAACAGCAGAAGAAAAGCAGTTATTTAAGACCCAAAACAACAAGAAAAACAGCTTTTTAAGCCCCAAAACAATAGTAAAACAGCTTTTTAAGCCCCGGAACAGCATAAATCAGCTAGTTAAGCCCCAAAACAAGAGTAAATATCAATTTTAAGCCCCAAAACAAGTGTAAAAATGACCAAATACAAGAGCAACACTTTAAAATAGCAAGAAAACAGTGTAAAAATGACCAAAAACGGCTTCTTAATGACAAAAATAGTAGCAAACTGGTGCTTAATATGTAAAAAAAAAAATCAAACAAACTTCAAGTTTAAAGCGACCTTTATGAAAAAAAAAAGTAGCTCATGTCTTAAGAATGATGATAAGATGTCATCTTATTTTCGAGTCACCAACCTAAGAATAATGTAAGGAATCAATTAGTTCAAACAGCCAATAGAGAGAACTTCAACATCACTCAATATCCAATTTCAAAACAGAGTACCTGCAACACCTACCATTTTCCAAAGCTTAACATAATATATCAAACTTTGATCAACAATCAAACAAAGAGTTGATAACAAACAACCTACCTATTTTACTGAAATACCTTTTAGATATTGATAATACCTATTTTCAATTATCAATATCTGAATGATAATTTATCTAAAAGCATTTGTTTTATTATATGTTTTCAATACTCTTACCCATCATAATTATTTTACTGAAATAATCAACTAAAAAATTCTTACACAGCTGCATCAAGAATCATCCTTCAACTTCACTCCTTATAAAAGAATCACAATGAAGAGAAAGACTTACAAGAACTCAGTTCAATAAAACAAATCAGAATTGCATAATCAAATAAATTCTAATAGCTTTAGAAGAAAAGAGAACAAAAACAAAAAGCTAGCTGGGCCTGGTTTATATCTGTGTATTAATAATAAAAAGAGGTAGCCCACGAGATTTTTTATCGGACCAATTGAAACTTGTTACCTTGGATTTGTGATGGTTTTCTCTCCTTCGACTCTCCATTAAGCGGTCATAAACTTGTTACCTTGGATTTGTGAATCATCAACAAATTCATCTTTGTTAAAGCCAGCCAATTGAGCCACCGCTTCGAGCTCTTCATCTTCGTCGCCATCAATATACTCCTTTTCCTCCAATGAGCTTGAGGCAATACACGGGCTTCAAGGGTTTCGCCATAGTTTTTCTCAATCAATATTATCCAGATTGCATTTTTTTAGATTACAAACCAAATAAGCACGTAATAATTAGTTCATATACATGAGATCAAAACACGATTGAAAACCTAGTTCTATAGATTCTCCTAGTGAACTTCCATGAGAACAGAACACAATAAGAAATTACAAGAAATCATGTCAAGAATATATAAAAACCAGTAAATTTTAAGCACTTAAATACTATTACAAACCTTCCATTCCCTTTCAGAGTTCTCAAATCTCATTCCATTTCTGTTTCAATCATCCTTTATATTAAATGGAGCAATTCCATCTTCTTCTCTAGAGCCCTAACTTACCCATCAACTTCATCGGCCAAGATAGAGATCGATGGGCAGTAGAACTAGAGAGATACATGAGAAATTGAGGTCCAATCAGAATGGCTAACCTGATCTTTGATTCTTCTCCCTCCTCAATCGACACACAGTAGATCTACCATTCTTGATACCGCGACTACGCCTCTCGCATGTAATTTTGCAGGAAAAAAGAGAGTGGGATTTTGTCTTTGAGATTTTTTTCCTCAGATATTCAAAGCTTCGTTTATCAATGGAGGAGGAGAAAACCCTCTCTTTCAGTTTTTTTTTTTTAAGAAAGAAACGTTATGTCCGAACTAAATTGACGGGATTCATTTTTTCATTTAAGTGAATCCAGTGTATCCATAAATCTGAATCCAAGATTTTGGATTGAACGAAAACGTAAAAAAGATGAATCCTAGATTTGGGCTTTTTTTTAAATACAATTCGGATTCCGTTTTCAGATTTTGTCTAACCAAACGTATATTCATACCACTCCTCTTATTTTATGAATCTGGATTTATAAAACTGAATCTCAATTCAATACCAAACAGGCCCTTAAGCATAATGGACTAAATGGATAGCATGGATGGTTTTGGATAATTTTAATAGCTTAAACAATATTCATGGCTACCATAACTTCAGGATAGTCATGACACACATAAACAATAAAACATATTCATGGCTACCATAACTGCAGGATAGCCATGACACAAAAGAAAATAAAATTCCAGAAAACACAACAGAACTAAAAAAACGAATGGAGGATATACCAGAGTTTTAGCAACTTCTGAGTTAACGGGATTTCCATCTTTCTTCATGTGGGCCTTTTTCCATACCATCATAGAGTTCAAATAATTAACCATATGATGTGTAATTACCATGTCCTCGGTCATTCGAGCAAACCCTCTATGACTAGATGTATGTGGAAGCTGCTTTTTCTTCATAGACCGAAACTTTTCACTTTTTGCCTACATAAAATTATAAAATTACAAGGTTAAAAGCAAATAATATATTTAATAATTGTTAACTTTACATACAAATAAAAGAATGTGTAAAATATAATTTGTTTTCACATACCAAGAATCTTGCACTCTTCTTTTCCTTGACAAAGTCCATCCAATCATCAATAGAGTGTACATTGTCAGGCTTTAGTTTCTTCATTTGAAGTCAACTTAACTTTCGCAACAAGACGAGATTTTCCGGCTCTCCAAAATCTCCTATTTTTTTAAAAAATGTAGTCCTTGTGCCACCCATCATTTATGAGTGAATTACATTTCCAAGTAAAATGAAAGCATTATTTACTACGAAGCTTAAACTTTTTACAACTAGAATGATCGATACATACCTGAATAGACCTCCATAGCACTTCGTGTAACCTCGTTGGTAGTTTTCTCCAATCAGGTAATGTCACAGGCACAATTTCTCTTACAAGGGAACCCAGGAATGATGAAAATTTCACCGAATCCTCCCCAATTAGTTGACCGAATGAATTGAAAACCAGCTTTATCTTAACATGGGGCTCATTTCCTATTGCATTCATTTTTGTGGGTCCTCTTTTTTTCCTCTTTTCGGTTGTTCTGTAAGTGCATTTGTAGGTGCATCCATAGGTGCATTTCTATTACTTATATTATCTCCTACTCCTCTCTCATCTTGTGTAACAACATTAGGTGTGCCCTGATTAACTAGCCTACAGATTGATGCTCTAGTACGTGCAACAGGGGAATCTAGTGGATTGATTGATCTTGACATTGGGGTAATGTTAAGACTCTCAATATGTACTATTTCATGATGCATGACTTACACTTGTTCATTGTTAGATAAACCCCTCTCCATTACTTCATTATCCATCTCATCTGGTATTATTCTTCGAACTACATTCGTATGGAAAGATGGTTCAGCCATATTCTCAATGTGAACATTACCCAATTCATTTTCTTCTCCATCAATTAGATTAGCTTTTGAGTTACGTAACGTGCGACACTTTTGTGGCACTATCGGCGGAATTGACAATGTCTTCATATGCAGAAAAATAAAACATGGAGAATGGTTCATTATTACCAATGACATACAAATCAATAACATACAATCATGAGTAATATATTTAAGTGTAAAGTTAACATACCGACACTTTCTTCTTCACGATAGAGGGTATCGACAACTTCAAAAATACAACTATCACCTACTACATTGAGGAAATATTATTAACATAATTTAGTTTAATAAAATAAATTTGAAGAAAGGCAAAAAAGAAGACAGAGTAAAAGGCTATTTTATGACGATAATGTATAAAGTACAAGTAAAAAGCATAATATTCGGTCACCAACTAATTTTCACTAATAAAAAACAGTGTAGTTACAAAATACTTTTTTTGGGAAACTAAACCCCAAAGAATCTTAGATGTCAACAAAAAAATTATTAGCATAGTCTTAAATATATCTATCATATCAATATGCCTTCACAATCCTCTATTGCGTAGTTCAAGTCTTCATCATCCTCCATTACATCCTCAAATAGAGGAGAAACACCTTCATCAAGAAGTATTGTATCATCATCTATTGCATCATTGGCTCCTACATCCATATCTTGGTCATAGCATCCCCTTAGTGGTGCCCGTAGTACTATATACCAATTTGATGTCTCATTATCTCTTGCATAAAATACTTGTTTTGCTTGTGATGCAAGGATAAATGGCTCTCTTGTAACTTGACTTTGATTTTTGTTGTAAATTAACAAGTGTAAACCCATCTTCTATTTTTACCCCGTTACTAACATTTGCCCAATTGCATCTAAATATCAGAATTCTATATACGTAATAATCTAGCATAATAATCTCAATCAACACCGCGTAATAAGTAATGACATCAACAACTTGAGATGTATCTTTGGCACTAGATCTATATAATGTAGTCGTGTCTATGGTCACACCACTATTCTGGGTTGCTCGCTCAATACTATTCACATGGAACCGTGTACTATTGATTATGTATCTAGTATACGACATACCACTTTGACGAGGACTGTTAGCAAGCCATTTAAGTATATCAGAGTCCTTTGTGTTTGATGAGTCTAGGCTAATCTGTCAAAGTCATTAAAACATGTAAACTTCAATGCCACTTGTTATGTATTAACATTAATAAAGTAATATTAAACATTTGTATCAGATTACCATTCTCTTAAGCCATGAAGAGAATTTCTCAGAGTGAATCTTCCAAAGCAAATTACTCTCCTTAGTGAGTTTTGTATTTGAGGCAAGCAACTCATTCAAATGCATCCTAGAGTAGTTAGATATTGTTAAATTTTTATAATAAAACTAAAGTAAACATTGCATTAAAGTTTAAAACTCACTCCACATAAGGTTCTACCTCAGCTGTGTTAAATAACACATAACGATGTGCATTCTCTAATACATCTTGAGATAAATAAATTGGGATTTCAGTTGATATGGGACGACCTTCAATAATGACGTCATCATTGAAATTTTCATTACGAGATTCTTTGTTTGATGCATCAAATGACTCTTTAAAGAATTGACTTGAAAAGTTAACACACTCATCGGTAAGGTACCCTTCTGCTATACATCCTTCTGGTCTTGCTCAATTCCTTACATAACTTTTCAATGTTTTCGTGTATCTGGATGCAGTAGATATTTTTTAGAACTATGTATCGTATGTAAATGAGACATAATTCTATAAATGTATTTTGATGTTACCTTTCAAATGGATGCATCCACCGAAACTGAACGGGTCCACATAATCGAACTTCTCGTCCTAAATGAATAACCAAATGTATCATTACGTCAAAAAATGAGGGGGGAAGTACGTTTCAAAAAGACATAAGATGTCGGCCACTTCATTTTCAAGCACCATAATATTGCCTCTATCGACTACCCGTTGGCAAATCTTATTGAAGAATGCACTTAACTTTATTATTGCAAGTCTAGGCTCTTTTGGGAGCAACCCTTTAATGCCAACCGGTAAAACTTGTTGCATTAGTACGTGATAATCATGAGACTTCAAACCCATGATTTTGCATTCATCAAGGGATATACAATTTGAAATATTTGAACTATAACTGATAACTCTATAAAATAGAGTTATTTGGTCCTATTTTAATGCCTAAGTGATAATTATTTGATTGAACTTTGCTCATATTTTACACACTTTGAACTCATTTAGAATCATTCTTTAATAAAGCTTATTTTGAGGAAAACTCAGATTTTTAGCACTTTAAAGTATATTTAGGATTATTCTTGGTTTTCGGTATTTAATTTTGTCAATTTGAATGAAAGAGAGTCCTAAAATAATTGCAAATTTCATGCAGAAACAAAGAAAAAAGTGCAGATTTTTCAATAGTGTTGTGGCAGTGCTGCAGCACACTGGAACAGTTTTGGACAGCAGTGAAGATCATGATTTTTGGATTAAAAATTCATCTTTTTGGGCCTGTTTCAGCACATCCACGCAGGAAATAATAAGCCCATCATTGGGATCCAACTTAGAAGCAAATTTGGAGGAGATTAAGCCCAAGCCCAAGCCCAAAAGCAAGAAAGGAAAGAAATTAACCTAAACCAAAGAGGTTGCCACATGAAAAAGAGAGGGAGAACTGAAGACAGAGAAGCAGCAACGTACGTGAGAAGCAGACTGACATGAGAGTCAGAAGCAACGACACTTACGTGAAGAATCCTTCTTCGCCATAGAGAAATTCGTTTTAACTCTTCCATCATTTACTCTTTATTCTTGATTCTTTAGAATTTCTTTATTGAATTCAAGTTATGTTAGGTTTAGTTTTTATTTTGTTAAAATCTTTTGTTAATTTAGATTTCATTATGAACTAAATTTCTTAGGTTGGAATTGATAGATGAACCCTAAGGGGGATTAGTTTTCAAAGCTTTATTGAATTCAATCTTTATGCTCAATCAATGGTTTGATATTTTTATTCTCTTTGCTTATGCTTGATCAACCTAAGTGAATTGTTAGTTTAGTTTTAATTCTGAAAAGGTTAAGATTGAATGGAAAAATATTGATTGATAGGGTTTAATGATTATTTGAATCATTATTTAGTAATGCATAGATATATGTAATTACACCCTAAAGCCTAAACCGGAACATTGACACGTATTTCTTAATCTAATTTTACCTAGACATAGGATTTAAATTAGATTAGGAATTAGAATCATGTTAGGCTTGACGAAGTCACTTGAACAAATGGGTTTACTTGCATAAAAAGTGAATTTATTATTGCAGATTGCTGCAGCACAGCCACAACACTGCTGCAGTATTTTGAATTCTAAGGCTCTTTAGGGGGATTCTTGATTTTCCAACCGTTTGTCTCTACATAGTTTAATCAGTTTAATTTTCTTGCATATTTTAGGAGTAATTTCAGCCACTTTAAACCATCTTACTTATTTTCCATATTTAATTTAGAATTTCGTCATTTAGTTTTGCATAATTTCACAATTTTAGTTGTTTAGTTTCATAAATCATATCACCCCAAATTTATCATTGTTTTTATTTTCTTTAAGCTATTTGTTAAACACCACTTTAAGTCACTAATCCTCGTGGGAACGATCTTTCTTATCACTTTATTACTTGTTAGACTACGTGCACTTGCATAACACGATTTCACACAATAAGTTTTTGGCTCCGTTGCCGGGGATTAGTTTAGGTTTAATTGGTGTCATAACATTTAGTTTAATTTTTTTATTTTTAATTTTTTTTTTGTTTTCTTTGTTCTTTGCAGGATATTAATCTTGTATGAGCGACGAGGAAACAACTGCTTTGATTCCGTACGATCAAGAGATTGAACGAGCTTTTCACAAGAGGAAAAAAGGACAAAATAAAAAGAAATCCATTCAAAAAGAAGAGATGGAAAACCGGCAGATAGTTGTGCCTGATGAACGAGATACTGTCATTCAGAAATATGTGATGCCTAACTTCGGTCCTGTGATTGTTAGGCCAGAAATTGAAGCAAATCACTTTGAGTTGAAACCGGTTATGTTCCAAATGTTGCAAAGTGCGGGACAGTTTAATGGAACACCTAATGAGGATCCACATGCTCACTTGCAATTATTTGTTCAAGTTAGTGATTCATTTAAAATGAATGGAGTTTCAGAGGATGCCCTCAGGTTAGGATTATTCCCTTATTCGTTGAAAGGCCTAGCAAAAGATTGGTTAAATTCATTGCCTCAAGGATCGATAATGAGTTGGGATAACCTGGTGGAAGAATTTCTGACTCAATATTTCCCTCCTACTAAGAAAAATAAGCTTAGGAGCCAAATCACTTCCTTTGAACAATTTGAGCATGAATCCTTGTATGACACTTTGGAGAGATTTAAGGAGATGATTAGAAAGTGTCCCAACCATGGAATCCCGTATAAGATCCAAATGTAAATTTTCTATAATGGTTTGTGTTCTCACACAAGGGATAGAGTGGATTCATCATCAGGAGGAGCATTACTCTCCAAGACTTATAATGAGGCTTGTGCCATCTTGAACAAAATAGCGAGGAATAGCCTTAGTTGGCCAAATCAATGCTTGAATCAAATTGTACAATCTTGTACATAACAACTTTTTCTCATTTCTTGACAATGTATGTGGGGCCAGAGGTAGGTAATGTCGACTCCCTCGCTCTTCTGGGTGTAAGTCAAACCTTATTTTCATATCTTGTAGATCTTTTCTTACATTCAGTCCATCTTTAGTCTTTCCAGCAATATCCAAAAGCGTTCCCACGATGCTTTCACACACATTTTTTTCTACATGCATAACATCCAAATTGTTCTGCACTAGTAAATCCTATGGATGTTAAGAGGTAGTTAGGTAAGTAAAAAGTAAAGATGATTTATATCTCTTATGAAATAATGGATCATGCAAGACATAGAATTACCTTCCAGTACGGTAAATCAAAGAAGATAGACTGTTTTTTCCACATACCAATAACATTTCTTTTTCTTTTATTAGACTTTCCCCAAGAATTCTCAAAATCTCTAAGTTCATTGAAAATTCTTGTACCATTCATAATTGGAGGGGCTGACTTGTCCTCTACTACTCCATCAAACCAAGACTTTTTCCTTCGGTAGGTATAAGAAGGCGGTAAAAATCTTCTATGTCCCATATAGACATGTTTTCTGCTTTTGTTCATCCAAGTTGCATGTGTATTAGTTCCACATATAGGACATGCAAGCTTACCTTTTGTGGTGCATCCAGCAAAATTTCCATATGCAAGAAATTCATTTATGGTCCATAAAAGCATAACTCTCATAATGAACTCTATGTTTGTAAATGAATCAAAGGCTTGAACTCCGGCCCACAACTGCTGTAAATCATCAATGAGTGGTTGCAAATAAACATCTATGTCATTCCTAGGTTGCTTTGGACCTGGAATCAACAACGTCAACATGATGTTTTCCTTCTTCATGCACAACCAGGGAGGTAAGTTGTATGTCACAAGTAAGACTGGCCAACAACTATACCTACTGCTAAAGTTAGAAAATGGATTAAAACCATCAGTAGAAAGGCCATGCCTTAAGTTACGTGGATCGTTTGAAAATTCTGGCCACTTGTCATTGATTGTGCGCCATGATACTGAGTCTACCGAATGACGCATTTCCCATCCACACTTTCATTGCTAGAATGCCATCACAAATTTTTAGCCATTTCATTTATCTTGTACATTCGTTTCAGCCTTGGAATAATTGGAAAATATCTCAGCAATTTAGCAGGCACGCCTTTCTTGATTCGACCACTCTTAACATCCTTCTTCCATCTAGAAGTTGCACAACGTGGACAATTTTCTAGATCTTTGTTCTCTTTTGTAAACAAGATACAATCGTTCACACATGCATGGATTTTATCATACCCCAGATCCAAAGTTCGAAAGAATTTTCTTACTTCATATGTAGACTTTGGGATGACATTATCTTGAGGAAGCATGTCATGCAACATATTCAAAAGGCTAGTAAAACTTTTATCTGTCCATCCACTATCAGTCTTAAGTTTATATAAGGTCACAACTACTGACATCTTTGTGAAATTTAGACAGTTTGGATACAAAGGACTATCTACATTTGAAACCTCTTGGGTGAAGTCGTTATCCACTCTTGACTCACAAGGTTCATCGTGCCCTTCTCTCATGTACGCACTCTGGTAACAATTATATACATTTGAGATGTTTGCCCCGTTAAATTCATTGTCAATGCATGTGCGTTCGCCATGGTGATACCAAAACTTGTATGTTGGGTCCATACCATTGATGATAAGGTGCTCAAGCACGATGTCACTGGCATGATGACTTATGTTTCTACAGTCCTTACAAGGACACAGAAATTTTGTTACATTTCCTAGATGTTTTTTTACATCCTTCACGACATTCAATGATCCTTCCATATACTCATCAGTGGCTCTAAAATTAAAAAAATAAAATTCTATGTGATTATGTAATATAATTCACCCAAAGTCTAAATTAGCTAGTTATTAATATTCTCATACCTATTTAGATGAACCCAGTCTTTTTGAAACATTTTTGAAGAATTGTTCACTTACTTTCGTCTATTTACATGAAAAAAAATCTTGTTTATGATGAGGCCGTAAAATGTAATCAAATTATAGTCATGGCTACCATAACTGCAGGATAGCCATGACACATAATATATAATAAGTACATAATTTCTTTATTAAGTCAACACAATCAATTCTTGAATTGTAAATTTTTACAATAATAGAAATAATTAAAAATCTTATACTCTTTTGATCACAACAAATAAACCTAGAATAGCTTTAGCACGTTCTTATAGTCATAGGCATTGAAGCGAGAACCATATAAATTAACAAGGAAGAGAGGGATGAACCTGAATATACTGAGTAAAAATCTAAACAAAGAGAACCCTTTATCCTTCTTGTTCCTTATCAAATGCTTCCTAATTGACACTGCCTTGTTGAGAAAAAGAGAGATCTGGAGCGATTACCATAATTAGAATAAGAGCGAGAAGAGAGGCAATAAGTGGGACAGTATAGCAAAATGAAACGGTTAATAATGAAATATGATTTGCATTAAAAGAAGACCCATTATGAAATTTTACTTGTAGACAAAAAAAAATGTAAAAATCACCAAAACAGCAGCAACGCTTTCAAAATGATCAAAAACAACTTCTTATTGACAAAAACACCAGCAAAACTGCTACTTTATATGTAAAATAATATGGAATATCAGAAAACAGCAGTTAAACAACTACTTGAGCACCAAAATAGGAGTATACAACCTTTAAAGCCCCAAAACAGCAGTAAAAATGATTTTTAAGCCTCAAAACATTAATATATAGCAAACAAACAACTTGTAGTCTAACAAAAAATGTAAAAATGACCAAAAACAGCAGCCACACTTTCAAAATGATAAAAAACAGCTTCTTATTCACAAAACCACCACCAAAAGTACTACTTTATATGTAAAATAATATGGAATATCAAAAAACAGCAGTTAAACAACTATTTGAGCACCAAAATAACAGTATAACACTTTTTGAGCCCCAAAACATCAGTGAAAACAATTTTAAGCCCCAAAACATTAATACATAGCAAACAAACAACTTGTAGTCCAAAAAAAGTGTAAAAATTACCAAAAAACAGCAGCCACAATTCCTAGAAAACTAAAGAGCAACCCCGACAAATACCATGTCAGCTAAAAATATTTCAGAAAACACAATAGAACTAGAAATATCTATAAAAAAAAAAAAGAAGTTTAATATCATTTCATATGAAAAACTATAATGACTGTAAAAAACAATAGCAAAACATCCAATTTAAGCTTCAAAATAGTAGTAAAACATATATTTTAAGCCCAAAAATTTTTAACACAATATTCTAAAAAGTTTTATTCTATAAAAAAGTGTCAAAATGACATGAAACAGAAGAAAAACTATGTAAAACTATGTAATTTTAGATAGCCATAATACTCAATTTACCATTGCCATGACTACCATAAAGATAAAATCTATACCTGAACATGAGAAGTAGAATAAGGCGTGAAACTCAATTTTCTAGCAAGGACCTTTCCAACGAACCAACTTGATCAGGTATACGAAATAAGGTATATACCTGAACATGAGAAGAAGAAAAACTATAAACATGATCCCCTTTAGATACAATTTATTCAAATACACAACACATTTGATAAGCATCAGAAATAAGTGATCATCCAAAACAACAACAAAATTTCCCATCCTTCTAGATGGGAGCTGTTCATGTTTTTGATCAATTGGAAACCTTGTATTCTCTAGCATTTCAATCATTTATATTATTTCAGAAAAATCTTAAAAGAATCTCAGGTTGATATGTATCTGTCAATAATATTTGAAATTGGAAAACACAAAAAGCCAATTAACTCTTCAGTCTAGACTTAGGGTGCACACCCCTGGAGTGAATATGCTATATAGCCCTTTAAATCACCAGTTAATAAATTATTTGGTCTCTTTTCATTTGAACTAAGTAAAAAAAAATTTGAAAGAAACAAACAATGTAAACACTTTTAACCAATGAGGCAAATACACAAAAAAGAACAAGTTGAAAACTAAAATTTACAATTGTACAAATAAAAAATCACAAACCTGCAACATTAAAATAAAGAATATTGAGCACTTGCTGCATAATTTATAAATAATTGGCTCCCTTTTCATGTGAATTGAATAAAATATAGAAAGAAACAAAAATAATGTGAACACTTCTAACCAATCAAATAAATGCTAAAAAAATAGCAAGTTGAGAACTAAAATTCATAATAGTACGAATAAAAGTAAAAAAATAATGTGAACACCAGCAAAACTGATCTTTATATGATAATATGGAATATCACAAAACTGTAGTTAAAGAGATTTTTAAGCCACATAACAGCAATAAAAGCAATTTTCTAAGCCCAAAACAGCAGTAAAACAACTATTTAAGCCCCAAAACAGCAATAAAATAGTTATTTATGCCCTCAAATAACAGTAAAACAGCTTTCAAAGCCCAAAACAACAATAAACAAGATTTTTAAGACCCAATACAGTAGTAAATAAGCTATTTAAACCTCAAAACAGTCGTAAAAATTCAATTTTAAGCCCCAAAACATTGTGAAAATGACCAAATACATCAGCAACCCGTTAAAATAGCAAAAGATAACCAAAGATAGCTTCTTAATGACAAAAATAGCAGCAAACCTGGTACTTAATATGTAAAAAAAAATCAAATAAACTTCAAGTTTAAAGCAGCATTTAGGAAAAAAAAAGTAGCTCATGTCTTAAGAAATCATCCTCTCAAAATGGTGTAAATTACTTACAAAAAAGAATTGAGGCAGCACAGGAAGTTTGACTCGGGTCCAAGTTGACACCAGCTAGAAAAGATTTATCAAGATTAATATTTAATCGAGACAATTTCTCAAAGAGTTGCATCACATATAGCAGATTAATAAACTTACTTGCTATGAAAGAAGAGAAAACAAGAGTATCATGAGGCAAGAATGGTGAGAGAAATCAAACCGAAAACAAACTCAAATCGAAACAAATTTGGAGAGAGAGAGGTCAGAGGTCATAGCATTTTTTACATTTTCGAAACAAATAAAAAATGAACTGAAATTGAAAAAAAAAACTCAAATTGAAGCAAACCTGCATTTACAACCTTACTTTTTCGACCAAACGAACTCAAATCATAACTTGCGATGATGATTTACGACCTTCCTTTTCGACCAAGTTCAACTATGGAAAAAAAATTAGGTTCTAATGTTAATTTACAGAGTCCTTAGCATCAATCTAAATGTAATAATTCATTAAGCATTTTAATCATAAACTAGCAATAACCAAGAAATCTACGAGAACATGAGAACAAGTATAAAAGAAGCATCAAAATAGTTGGCATATTAATCTGTCCAACTATACAATTGTCAACAACGTTCTACTGAATATATAAATAAAAGAGAGTGAATGAGGGGGAGATATATATATATATATATATATATATATATAGGGCGAGCTACTAACATACTTTCCTTTTCAAGACCATTTGTCAGGTGGTTTAAAAAATCCAAAGTAAACATGTGCAAGCACAACTAAACATATAAAAATTAAGAACATTTAAATTTTGTCTTCTCACTATAAAATTTTTCAAGTTTTGAATTATACGAAACAAAATGGCATAGTAAATTGATTAAACGGTTGGCAGAAAATGTCGACCCAATCACAGAAAAGTATAGATGCATTTTTGGAGGGTTAGAGCTTTTTCTCCATTTAAAAAAAACTAATTTTCAGTATGATTGAAATCTAGGTTATTTAAGAGAGTAATACAACCATAGAAGGAAGAATCAAAATGTATCCAAGTATGACACAGTCTTCAAAATGGGAGTGTACCAATTAACTACCAAAGAAAAACTACGGCTTATATGACAGCTAGCATTTCACTTGATGGTTTAGAGAAAGACCTATTTTTACATATGTGCTTTTATACCTCATTTATAGGGATCGTAAGTAGGATATTATTACTTGTATCTCTATACTATATTTACATCTGTAATATGGCTATATGAAGAAACTGTGCGAACTGCACAAACTGAGAAATCTATTCCAAAAGTTGTTATATTCCTTGAGAGAATCATTTACAGACCACAAAGTATAAATCAGCCACAAAATCAAAAAAATACAGTAGCTAACCCATAACTCCAAAGACTACATCAAGTCTCATCTCTCTCTTTAGAAGAACAAATATTAAAAACCATAATAAATTTAAAGACTTTATTATAAAATAAGAACAATGAATAAAGAGCATGATTCCTCTCCCACTCAAATGTATTTAGAACAAATCTACAAAGACTATTGCATATCTCAGACAAGCATAAGCAAAATAAAAGACATTTTCAAATAGGATTATACTAATTCTAATTACCTGGAATACTATGATAGCTTCCCAATCTATCTTCTAAACTTCAGTTCATCGTGACATCAAGAAATCTTAGGTCAGAGGAAGGTTTGGTTCAATCATCGTGAGATAAGTCTGAAGCAAATAAAAATTAAATTACAACAGAACAAGAAGCAGAAAATGATACTGATTAAAAAATTTGGTTTTTGGTTTATGGGTCAGCAAAGATTTACACAAGATTTAAACGCAAAATAAAATTATGTTTTTGGTTTAGTAAAGATTTATCCCAAAAAAAATAGTTGGCTGTTTGGAGCTTGATGAAGAGGAGATGTGAGGCAAGCTCTGATATTTTTTGAAGATTAGATTAGAACATGAATTGAAGAATCAAATTTTTGGTTATAGATGGGTTGAGCGATAGAGAGGATCGGGTGAGAGACGGTGTTAGCGAGATAGTGAAACAAGCAGTAGGGTTACCGATTAAAATGCCTAAAATCAACATTTTGATCAAAAATAAGAAGAAAAGAAGAAGAAGAAATTAAGAAAACAAACCTGTTTTCTGGAGAATGATGAAGACTAGATAGCTCTGATTTTTGAAGATGAGTGTGGATTTGATAGAGACGACCAGTTGAGCGAGTAAGTGTAAAGTATAGGGGACAGAAGTTTCCTGCAATCACACTAGTAATTTCAAAATCTCAAGTTACAAGATGAAATTGAGAGTGTGAGAAAGAGAAAGACTTTAAATTTCTTCTTCTTCGTGCGATTTGAAATTTCATCTTCTTCGTGCGATTGAATGAGAAACTGAGATTAAACGAAACTTCTTCTTCTTCGTGCGATTGAACAAGAAACTGGAAATAAAATTTGCGATTAAACGAGAGAGTGCTTGTGATTGAAAGACTATGGGCCGTGCGATTGAATGAGAACGAGAGAGCGAGTGCGAGATCAAGAATGAGATAGTGAAAGGTTTGAGTCAATCGTGTGAATGAGTTTTTTTTAACTAAAAGATGACGTTTTTATTTTTTAAGTTTGAGCGCCCTTTTTTCAGCGCCTAAAATTTAAGTTTATATAATAGCGAGTTTGTAAAAACGCTATGCTTAAACGTTATGAAAGACCTTATTTGTTGTAGTGAGAGTTTTATGTCTTTAAGTCTTGCTCGAGTCTAAGAGTTCTCAGAATGATTTTACTCAAACTATTTACATAGATTCAATAAAGTAGAAAAAGTAAACTCTTATTTCATTTAATGGTAAACTTTCTCAATAGAAACTTTATTGAAAGAATAAAATTACAATAAGTAAAATTGCTGAAATAAAATCTGAGTTGCTTGACATTTCATAAGAGCAGTAGAGTTTTTCAGTTGAGGTTAATAAATGTGTCAATATCTCGGCCTATTGCGTTGGTGACATAACATGCTTCTCTTCTTCACTAGTCGGGCCCCCAAAGATGGTTCTTATTTCTCCATCTGAAAAATCTTGATTGTCACGGTCCTGACCTTCCTTATCTTTTTTACTTCTCACAAATTCTTTCAAGTACCCTCTTTGAATAAGGGTCTCCATTTCTTCCTTGAGATCGAAGCAATCAGAGGTGGTATGACTGTGGTCTTTGTGGAAAAGGCAAAACTTGTCTTTGTTTCTCTTGTTTGACCCTGTTTTCATTCTGGGCAGCCATCGAATCAAGTTTTTGTCTTTCCATGAGTAGTTGTCAATCAGGACCATGGTAGAAGTGTATTTTTTAAACTTACTAAAAGGAAGACTCAGCTTCTCAAGTTGGTCTCCTGACCTATGTCTCTTGCCATCCTCGTGACGGTCAGTCCCCAGACAAAGCCTTCTGTTCGGTCTCTTTTCTTATGCTCTGATCGTTTACTATCGCCTCCTTCATCTGAAGTCTCCTTGCACTAAGCAACTCTCTGGAGCTCATATATTTTTACGCTCTAACGAGAAGCTCAGTGTATGTAGCAGGCGTCTTCTTGCCTAGTGACCACAAGAACTTTTCATCTTTCAAGTCAGCCATCACAGCAGTCAAAGCAATGTCATCACTATAACCTTCCACCTTTAGCGCCTCACTGTTAAATCTCACTACATAGTCTCGGAAGCTTTCCTTTGACTTTTGACGCACAGTCAAAAGGTCCATAGCTGGTTTCTTATGATCCCTTCCATCAAGGAACTAAGTTACAAAAGATCGAGTGAGGTCTTTGAATGAAGAGATGGACCTCGGCTTGAGCTGCCTGTACCACCCGTGCGCAGAGCCTCCTAATGTAATGGGGAACGCCCTACACTTGATAGCATCTAGGACTTCCTGGAGTTCCATCCAGGTCTGAAATGTATCAACATGCTCGAGTGGATCATTTGAACCATCATACATGGTGTAACGACCCGTTTTCCGTTAAATTCTTTAAATTCAAATGCACAGCGGAAGACTCAATTTCTAAAGAAAAACGGCATGGGTTCGTTTAAAAATTGAATAACCAAAACCTGTTTACAACCCAAATTTCCAGAAAAAGCGATAAATCGGGAATTTCGCATTCCAAAAGACATTTAGACCATAAAACATAGACATATTTTACACAAATACCCTTTCGGGCTCAAAAAGACACAAGCTATGTAAAGATGGAATAATTTACAAGCATTTCAATGAATGCTAAACAAAATGAGTTCTTAGTATTGTCCATACACCCTCTCGATCAGTCACGCGGCTCCACCTCCTCTACCACGCTTCTTAGCTCGAGGTTTACCTGAAAATTTTAAGTGTAGCACCATTAGCATAACATGCTAGTGAGAGTAAAACGAAAGCAAGTAATCCTATGAACAAAATCTCATAACCGAAATCATGTCCAAAGGCCTATAATGCTCAATACTATCCACATCCACACTTCCAATTTCCATACAACCAATCGATAGTAGAATGTCACCCGTACACGTCATTCAATACCATGAGAAAGAAATAAAGACTTAAATTAAAATTAACATTCACAACTAAGTCTCACTACACATTTCTAAAGAATAGGTAAAAATAACATTAACTATCTTTATTACCAAACAAGTTTCATCGTATCGTGATATTGTATGGATCGAAATCAACATACCACGTACCATATCACAACCATCGCACCATGATACGTATGGAACCGAATCAACATACTATCATGTGCCGTATCATAGATCATAATACCATGGTACGTACGGATCCGAATCCACGTACTACCATGTACCATATCTCAATCATCGGATATCAGGACTTTCACCATTTCGTATCTCGGACTTTCACCATTTCGGATATCAGGACTTTCACCATTTCGTATCAGGACTTTCACCATTTCGGATATCGGACTTTCACCATTTCGGTATCAGGACTTTCACCATTTCGGTATCAGGACTTTCACCATTTCGGATATCAGGACTTTCACCATTTCGGATATCAGGACTTTCACCATTTCGGATATCAGGACTTTCACCATTTCGGATATCGGACTTTCACCATTTCAGGTATCAGGACTTTCACCATTTCGGTATCAGGACTTTCACCATTTCGGATATCAGGACTTTCACCATTTCGGATATCGGACTTTCACCATTTCGGATATCAGGACTTTCACCATTTCGCAACATGATACGTATGGATCCGAATCAACATACTATCATGAGCCACTTTACAAACAGTTAAGCTTCCTAAAAGTTAGTTAATCTCAAAGAATCCTACTAAGTTATCTCCCTCTTTACATCGATAAACAATTACATAATGAAACTAAATTCATAAAGCCACTAACTTTCACATTAAACTCACCTTAGCTTGAAGACAAGCTCCGAATAATCCGAGGTTGTAAAATCACGATCAATTCACAATCCTACAAACGAATTACACTTAAACAACATTAAATTAACGAAACGAGCAACGGTCGACACGAAGCGGTAAAACAAGTCAAAACAGCCCGGTAATGGGTAAATAAGGCCCACGGCCAGGAGGGGAAAAAGGGGGGAGGAAGAGTTTCCGAGTTTTGGGCGTTTTAGGAGCAGTCCGGGTTCGTGTTAAGCACTTTTTAGATAGTTTCGATCAATGGGTAAGCTTAAATTACGGTTTAGGGCTAGAATCAACCACACCAATTCAAAGGAAAACAAAAATGAAGTATTTTCCACCATGACCAAAACAGCCCACGACAAGGGAGAGGAGGGAATTTTGGATTCTTCATTTGGCTCGGTTTAAAGTCCAAGGAAAGTTGAGGAAAAATGGTTCCCAAAGGTTTCCCAACAACATTTAGTAACAATTTTGAGAAGAAAGTGGAGCTTTGTTAAAGAAATCACAAGTTTGACTCAATTTCCATGAAGAAAAGTGTTGAGATTCGAAATCTAGGGCTTACCTTAGAGAGGTGGAATCGTCCCAAGAGTGAAATGGGTAGAAAGGTCTCGGTGAGAGCTTTCCAACGCATCCGAAATCACGCAAAACGGTCGAGAAACGAGCCGGGCGACCATTTCTTTCTCTTCTCTTTTCCTCCTCTTCTTCCTCGGGTTTGGACAGAAATTGCTGAATGTGTTTTGATTTTCTTATCAATTTAAGACATGAGGAAGGAGATGAATAGTATTAATGATGCCCAAATGACTCAAATACCCTCTCTTGAGTTTTCTCTCTACTTAAAGGAACCCGTCCTTGCTCGTAAATAAATCTAAAGGTGATTAATAATTATTAATTGGCCCGTTAATAATTATTAATGTCACCAAAACATATTTAAAGTACTAAAACGATTAAAAACAAAATCGGACGAAAATAGCTACTAAAATCGAAGTTACTGAATTAAAACTAAACTTTAAAAGCTTTAATAAATTAAAAAAAAATTTACCTCTAAAAGTAACGGGACGTTACAGACTACCCTCCTAAAAGAGCTTTTCGTCCCCGAAAAGTAGGCCCCTAAGTGAAAATATGAGGATGCTTCGCTCGCATCTCGTTCTCACGTTCCCACATAGCCTCTGATGATACTTGGTTCTTCCACAAAACTTTAACCAAGTCCATCGTTTTGTTCCTTAGCACCTTCTGTTCTCTAGCTAGGATCTCAACTGGTACCTCTTCATAGGATAGACTAGCATCCAAAGTAATAGGCTCATAATCGATAATATGCGAAGGGTCAGCCACATACTTCCTGAGCATGGACACATGGAACACATCATGAACTGCTGACAAGGCCGGTGGCAAAGCCAATCGATAAGCTATAGGCCCAACCCTATCCAGGATCTCAAAGGGGCCTATAAACCTAGGACTCAACTTGCCCTTCCTCACAAACCTCATCACCCCTTTCATGGGTGCCACCTTCAGGAATACGTGGTCACCAACCTCAAACTCAAGTGCACTACGCCTCTCATCCGTAACTCTTCCTCTCTACTGAGCCACTCGCATCCTCTCTCGATAAGAGCAATGGAATCACTAGTCAACCGCACTAATTCCTGGTCCCAGAAGTTTCCTCTCACCAACTTCATCCCAATGAGGTGATTTGCACTTTCTACCATAAAGTGCCTCAAAAGGTGTCATTTCGATAGTAGCCTGATAACTGTTGTTATTAGCAAACTCAACAAGATATAACCGAGTATCCCAACTACCACCGAAATCCAAAGTACAAGCTCTCAAGATATCCTCCAGAATCCGGTTAACCCTCTCCTGGTCCGACCATCCGTCCGAGGATGAAAAGCGATCTTGAAATCCAAGTCGTGCCCATAGCAAGATGCGACTTTGCCGAATTTCAAATGAAACGGGTGTCTCGATCTGAAACAATCCTGACTGGCACTCCATGAAGTCTAACAATCTCTCTCAAGTATAACTGTGCCCATGTCTCAACAGGGTAGGTTATCTTCCCTGGTAAGAAATGTGCACTCTTTGTCAATCTGTCGACTATCACCCAAATGGTGTCATAACCCTTCACGGTCCTCGGTAAGGCACTGATAAAATCCATCGATATTTCCTCCCACTTCCACTCAGGCACGCTCAAAGGGTTAAGGTAACCAGGCGGACTCTTCCTCAATGCCTTTACTTGCTGACAAACCAAACACTTACTAAAAAAGTCAAGAACTTCACGTTTCATGCCAGGCCACCAATAATGCCGTCGCAGGTCCATGTACATCTTAGTACTACCTGGATGCACAGAAAAGATAGAACCGTGAGCCTCCTCCAACACTCTTTCCTGTAAGTCGATTCTAAAGGCACACAAAGCCTCCTACGATACATCAACGCATTATCTGTGGAAAAAGTAAAATGGCTAGGTAAATCGGATTCTACCTCACGAAAACCTTCAGCCAAGTGTTTCTCACCTCTCTGTACCTCTATCATCCTCTGTCTCAAAGTAGGGCCAACTGTCAAACTTGCCAAGCTCACAGTAGTCTCAGCTGAAAGAATGGCTATCTCAGCTCTTTCCATCTCCCATCTAAGTCTCAATGGAATAGCACTCAAAGAAGACAAATGAGTCAAAGAAGATGCAATCTTGGAAAAATCTTGCACAAAACGCCTATAATACCCGGCAAGTCCAAGAAAACTCCGTATCTCAGTCACATTAGTCGGTCGTGGCCAACTACTAACAGCTTCCACCTTAGAAGGATCCACAGAAATCCCCCTACTAGATACTACATGCCCAAGGAAATTCACTTCCTTCAACCAGAATTCACATTTAGAGAACTTTGCATACAACTTTTGAGCCCTCAAAGTCGATAATACTTTCTCTAAATGGATAGCATGTAACTCCTCAGTCCTCGAATACACAAGAATATCATCAATAAACACTATCACAAAAGTGTCAATAAATCTCTTGAACACTGTATGCATCAGGTCCATAAAGGCTGCAGGAGCGTTAGTCAAGCCGAAAGACATGACAACAAACTCATAATGACCATAACGTGTCCTGAACGCAGTCTTAGGAATATCAGCATCCCTAATCCTCAACTGATGATACCCTGATCAAGATCTATCTTCGAAAAGACAATGGCCCCCTTGACCGATCAAACAAGTCATCTATCCTGGGCAAAGGATACTTGTTCTTTCTCGTGACCTGGTTCACTCTCTATAGTCAATGCATAAACTCATAGAGCCATCTTTCTTCCTTACAAACAAAACCGGAGCTCCCCACGGTCACACACTTGGGCGTATAAACCCCAAATCTAAAAGTTCCTGCAACTGACCTTTTAACTCTCTGAGTTCAGCTGGTGCCATACGATAAGGTGCCTTGGATAATGGAGCGGTCCCAGGGTATCACCTCTATCCTGGAAGTCTAACTCCCTCACTTGGTGGCAAACCAGGTAACTCATCAGGGAAGACATCAATGAAATCCTCACACAACGGTACGAAACTAGGGTGGTCACACTAACGGATGTGTCGACTACACTAGCTAAATAACCCCAAGCACCATCACACAAAAGTGCTCTAGCCTGGAATCACTGAGATAACCATAGGTGTCACCCTACCTCGGATCCCATGAAAGCGTAAACTAGTCCCACGTGAACCAATAAAGTCTACCACTTTCTCACTACAACCGATAATGGCGTGGTTGGCTGATAGCCAATCCATACCCAAAATAATATTAAAGTCAGTCATTGGCATCACAATCAACATAGCATGCAGAAAGCAACCCATAATTCATAAATCATCAGTATAAATGACTCTATCCACAACAACAGATTTCCCGAGTGGAGTAGTGACATGCAACTCATGCCCTAATGGCTCAGACTGTAAGGCAGCAGACTCGACAAACTCAGCAGAAATAAATGAGTGACTAGCCCCAGAATCGAATAGTGCAAAGGTAGAGTGCCCTAAAATGGACAAAGTACCTGTCACAACTGTACCAGATGCCTCGGCATCCTCTCGAGTGGTGGAAAGACACGGGCCTACTGTTGTGTCTGAGGCTGTGCCTGAACTGCCGGTGGTGCTCTCTGCTGCTGAATAGGCCTAACCTGGCCCCTACCAGCACCGACCTCGCCCGAGTCCGTCCTCGCCCGACGACCGACCTGAACTCGACCCTGACCTCCACTATATCTTTCTTGTATGCAAACTAGGACAGAAACGTTTCACATGTCCAATCTGTCCACACTGATAGCATCTCACCACCTTACACTGACCCAGGTGGTACTCGGTGCAAATAGGACAGTAGGGTAAGGGAGGAGCAAGAGCACTAGACTGACCTGTGTGAAACTGAGGTCCCGTCTGTCCTCTGCCCTTACCAGGAGCCTGTCTCGATGGCTGTGTCCCTCGACTAGAGAGGTCGTCCCCAGCCTTCCTCTTCTGAGAAGAAGCCTGTGCAGCAATCTCAAAAGCCTTCTTCTCAGCATCCCCAATATCTAATGCCAAAGCGGCATTCAAAGCATCAGCGAAGGTAGTAGGTTGCAAGGCTCGTACCTGGCCTCGTAACTCAGCCCTCAAACCTACTATAAACCGTCTCCTCTTACTCTCAAGATTGATAACATGTCTGGTGGCAAACTTTGACAACTTGTCAAACTCTCTCTCATACTCCACCACAGACATATCACCCTATCTAAGGGTAAGAAACTGAATCTCTAACTGGTCACGTGTATCCTCGGGATAGTATTTCTCAAAAAAACTTCTCCCTGAACATCTCCCAACTAACCGATAAATCAGGACTGAGAGTATGAGATATACCATTCCACCAATAAAGTGCATCATCAACCAATGAATAGGTCCCACAGTGAACCTTCAGCTGATCTGGGCACTGAATAAACCCAAGTACCCTCTCAATCCTGGTAATCCATCTCTCCGCATCACTGGATCGGTGGATGTACCATCAAACTCAGGAGTGTTATACCCGACATACTCCTTCGAGTTTTCGCGACGATCATGAACACCAGGCCGATCTACCACCTGGAGCAGGTGCTCTAACAGGTGGTATAGCCTGATCGTATGTCCCCCACCACCTCGTAATAGATCTCTAAAATACTCCTCAGAAATGGTAACACTGCGACCATGACTAGTCGGGTGATCTACCTGGAGGCTCATCCTCCCGATACTCGGTGGTGGTGTAATCGCTCTAGTACGGCCTGCGCCTCGTGCTGCGATCGGTACCCTACTCCTACCTCTCCTCGGTGCAACTGTCCCTGAGGAATACCTGAAATCACATCGAAAAAATCCTCACATGAGTTACCAGGAAAGTAAAAGCAAAAGTACACACAAACTAATCAAAAGAGAGCGTTCTAAGGATACCTGGCGCCGGTGACTTCGAGCGATGTTTGGACAATATTAAAATATGAAAAACATGCGATGCATGTGGTCTTCAGAACCAAAGAGGCTCTGATACCAACTGTAACGACCCGTTTTCCGTTAAATTCTTTAAATTCAAATGCACAGCGGAAGACTCAATTTCTAAAGAAAAACGGCATGGGTTCGTTTAAAAATTGAATAACCAAAACCTGTTTACAACCCAAATTTCCAGAAAAAGCGATAAATCGGGAATTTCGCATTCCAAAAGACATTTAGACCATAAAACATAGACATATTTTACACAAATACCCTTTCGGGCTCAAAAAGACACAAGCTATGTAAAGATGGAATAATTTACAAGCATTTCAATGAATGCTAAACAAAATGAGTTCTTAGTATTGTCCATACACCCTCTCGATCGACCACGCGGCTCCACCTCCTCTACCACGCTTCTTAGCTCGAGGTTTACCTGAAAATTTTAAGTGTAGCACCATTAGCATAACATGCTAGTGAGAGTAAAACGAAAGCAAGTAATCCTATGAACAAAATCTCATAACCGAAATCATGTCCAAAGGCCTATAATGCTCAATACTATCCACATCCACACTTCCAATTTCCATACAACCAATCGATAGTAGAATGTCACCCGTACACGTCATTCAATACCATGAGATAGAAATAAAGACTTAAATTAAAATTAACATTCACAACTAAGTCTCACTACACATTTCTAAAGAATAGGTAAAAATAACATTAACTATCTTTATTACCAAACAAGTTTCATCGTATCGTGATATTGTATGGATCGAAATCAACATACCACGTACCATATCACAACCATCGCACCATGATACGTATGGAACCGAATCAACATACTATCATGTGCCGTATCATAGATCATAATACCATGGTACGTACGGATCCAAATCCACGTACTACCATGTACCATATCTCAATCATCGGATATCAGGACTTTCACCATTTCAGGTATCAGGACTTTCACCATTTCGGATATCAGGACTTTCACCATTTCAGGTATCAGGACTTTCACCATTTCGGATATCAGGACTTTCACCATTTCGGGTATCAGGACTTTCACCATTTCGGGTATCAGGACTTTCACCATTTCGGATATCAGGACTTTCACCATTTCGGATATCAGGACTTTCACCATTTCAGATATCAGGACTTTCACCATTTCGGATATCAGGACTTTCACCATTTCGGGTATCAGGACTTTCACCATTTCGGGTATCAGGACTTTCACCATTTCGGATATCAGGACTTTCACCATTTCGGATATCAGGACTTTCACCATTTCAGATATCAGGACTTTCACCATTTCGCAACATGATACGTATGGATCCGAATCAACATACTATCATGAGCCACTTTACAAACAGTTAAGCTTCCTAAAAGTTAGTTAATCTCAAAGAATCCTACTAAGTTATCTCCCTCTTTACATCGATAAACAATTACATAATGAAACTAAATTCATAAAGCCACTAACTTTCACATTAAACTCACCTTAGCTTGAAGACAAGCTCCGAATAATCCGAGGTTGTAAAATCACGATCAATTCACAATCCTACAAACGAATTACACTTAAACAACATTAAATTAACGAAACGAGCAACGGTCGACACGAAGCGGTAAAACAAGTCAAAACAGCCCGGTAATGGGTAAATAAGGCCCACGGCCAGGAGGGGAAAAAGGGGGGAGGAAGAGTTTCCGAGTTTTGGGCGTTTTAGGAGCAGTCCGGGTTCGTGTTAAGCACTTTTTAGATAGTTTCGATCAATGGGTAAGCTTAAATTACGGTTTAGGGCTAGAATCAACCACACCAATTCAAAGGAAAACAAAAATGAAGTATTTTCCACCATGACCAAAACAGCCCACGACAAGGGAGAGGAGGGAATTTCGGATTCTTCATTTGGCTCGGTTTAAAGTCCAAGGAAAGTTGAGGAAAAATGGTTCCCAAAGGTTTCCCAACAACATTTAGTAACAATTTTGAGAAGAAAGTGGAGCTTTGTTAAAGAAATCACAAGTTTGACTCAATTTCCATGAAGAAAAGTGTTGAGATTCGAAATCTAGGGCTTACCTTAGAGAGGTGGAATCGTCCCAAGAGTGAAATGGGTAGAAAGGTCTCGGCGAGAGCTTTCCAACGCATCCGAAATCACGCAAAACGGTCGAGAAACGAAGCGGGCGACCATTTCTTTCTCTTCTCTTTTCCTCCTCTTCTTCCTCGGGTTTGGACAGAAATTGCTGAATGTGTTTTGATTTTCTTATCAATTTAAGACATGAGGAAGGAGATGAATAGTATTAATGATGCCCAAATGACTCAAATACCCTCTCTTGAGTTTTCTCTCTACTTAAAGGAACCCGTCCTTGCTCGTAAATAAATCTAAAGGTGATTAATAATTATTAATTGGCCCGTTAATAATTATTAATGTCACCAAAACATATTTAAAGTACTAAAACGATTAAAAACAAAATCGGACGAAAATAGCTACTAAAATCGAAGTTACTGAATTAAAACTCAACTTTAAAAGCTTTAATAAATTAAAAAAAAATTTACCTCTAAAAGTAACGGGACGTTACACATGGTCATAGTTGGCATTTTGAATTTGGTGGGTAGCTCCAACTCCATCATATCATCGGTGAATGACAGTTTAGTTTGCTCAAGTAAATCTTCTAGTGCAAGAGGAGTCTTTCCTCTATACTCTTTCTTCATATGACCAAGTTGATCTTGGAGTTTTTTCAACTCTAGTGCCCAAGGCTGAGCACTTTCTGCAGTAGACTTCACAACATCTGAATGTTCTTTTCTCTTTTGATTAAGAACTTCTCTAAGGTCGGACCTTCATTTCGGACTAGGTTGCTTGTTACGAGAAGAGTTATGAGAGGAAGAGGATCTGTCCTGGATATTTAGCCCCGACTTCCCCTTCGAGCCACCCTTCTCATGATTCCTTGATTCATCTATGTGCTCTATAGGTTCTTTGTCTTTGCCTTTTTTGGATAGTAATTTCTGGTTGTCAGTAAGGGCTTGATGATCAGTTTTCTGTGTAAGAATTTCGAGTACTTTAGCAAGATCTCGATTCACACCTCGAACTTGCTCCTCTAGAGCATCTACACTTTCGTCTTGCATTGGCACAACTCTTACTACTTCTTGATTTTCATCAGCTTGTTGTAGCTCCTTAGTGCTACGAATTTGATATCTTTTATTACGGGGATTACGATTCTCACCGTCATCTATATCATCACCGTGTTGACTTCTTCGACTGACCCTTGATGGTAGAGCACTTAGTTATATACTCTTCCCATAGACGGCGCAAAATGTTGTTGCCTAAAAATGGAGAGCCTCCACATAAGCAACGAACTTAGATTATGGGACGAGTCAGAGGTAGTGCGTTGTACTGGAGGTGTTGTGTAGGAGATGTGCTAAGTAGTTAATGAGCACTATATGTACCTGCACAGGAAACAAAGAGAGCATCGGTGTGGTGCCGGCCTAACACCCTCCGATGCTAAAGTCAGAGCAAGCAGAGCTAGTGTGCCTGAGAGAATTGTAGTAGAAATTAGTTACCTAAAGAATGAGTTTCATCTCCCATTTATATGAGAGGAAGTTGATGACATCATCGTGCCACGTGTCGCATCAGGATTGGGCCACATGTTTCTTCCCAACGACGTGTCACGTGTTGGATATGCCACGTGTCATCTTTTGATTTGATACTAGTATAATATAGTTTTCTTGGTCTTAGATACGTAGCCTTATTAGATGACGTAGACGTAGACTCCCAGGCAACGTAGACGTAGACTCCCAAACAACGTAGACGTAACATCCAAGACGACGTAGACGTAGCCTCCAAGACGATGTAGATGTAGCCTCCTAGGTGACGTAGACATAGCCTCTTAGGTGACGTAGCTTTTATCTTTCCAGGTGACGTAGACATGTCAATTGTCCAGTGTTTGAACAAGTTGAGAAATTTCACATGTACTGATATAATTTCACCCACAACAATTGGTTTATTAATTAATTATGATCATCGTTATTATTGTTAACATTCATATTCCAACTGTAAATTGGATTGCTAGAAATCAGGATTAGTTGTCAATTACACTTGTAAATAAGGATGCTATAATTACTGTACTTTCCTTATGTTCATAGCACTCTTGATATATAAATGTACACTCATATCTAAATACAAATCACACATTCAGAATACATTCTCACCTCTGTTTACATGGTATCAAAGCCCATTGTTGAAGAAATTTTCTTCCCGGTCCTCTTCGATCTCTCCTTATATCTTCATCACTGAATTTTTTTTTTCGATCTCTGCTTTCAGTTCTGGCGCTTCTTTTGTCCCTGTTTTTCCGTTCGTGTTCACATCTGATGATCCCTTTTAGATCCATGTCCAGATCCATTAAGATCCACTTTCATCTATCTGTTGGGATGAGAGGAAGAAGAAGGAGTCGATCTCCCTGTTTCAGTGCTCCCAAGAAAAAAAATATCTTTCTTCGATTTGTTCCAGCGCCCCCACAAAGAAAGGGGAGTAAAAAAAAGTTGATGCCCTTTTTTCATTCTAAATAAAGCTACTTCCCTACTGCCCCTTTTTCATTCCAAAATAAAGTTGCTGCCTGGCTGCCCGCGCCTCTGACTGAAGCTCCTGCTAGCTGCCCACGCTCCTACTTGCTGCCTGCACTCCTGTCCCGAACTCTCCAATTAAATCTGCTGCTTGAAGCCCCATTTGCTACCCGCCCCCTGCCCGAAGATCCTTTTGAATTTATTTTGATATTTCAGACTTCATTATTATGAAGAAAAGTGATGTTCTTCGTCCTATTAGCACCATTCCTAATGGCACTAATTACATCACTTGGGCTCACCAAATGAAGAGTTTTTTGATTGGTTGTAAGCTCTGGCGTATTATTACTGGTGATATCTCCAAACCTATTAAGGGCACTACTGAAAAATATACCAAGTTTGTTGATCGCCTTGAAGATTGGGATAGTAACAATCATCAAATACTTACTTGGTTTGGTAACACTTTTATCCCTGCCATTCATGTTCAATTCGATTCTTTTCATACTGTTAATGCTCTTTGAGAATTCTTATCTAAAAATCTTCAAAATACTAGTCTTGCTCATTACTATCAGCTGCACAATACTCTTGTTAGTCTCAAACAGGATGTAAGTCAATCAGTGAATGAATATTTTGCTACTCTTCAAACTATATGGATTAAGATAGACTAGGCTAAAATTAGTCATGACCATCTATGCCTCATTAAGGGTCTTATGGGTCTTCGTCCTGTATATGAATAGGTCTGTGTTGCCCTGTTACATCGTAATCCTCTAACGTCATTGGATGACGTTGTTTAGGAAATCTTATTTGAGGAAACAAGACTTGACCTAGTCTCTTCTAAGCCATCAAATATTGTTCTAGCCACATCTCATCTGCGCTCCTCAATTGGATCTCTATTCTGCAAGAACTGTAAGCTTCATTGTTACAAGTTTGCTTTTTGCCCTACCATTGAATGCAGGTACTGCTATAAACTTGGTTATATTGTGGAGAACTGCCCCACTCGACCACGTCGCCCATCGAGATAATCCACAAAACCTAGGAACTTATCTAAAGTCGGTTCCTCATATGTTGTTGCTGCTACTACTGCCTCTTCTGATGACCTCTCACTTTTCAGCTTAGTGATCTCCAACAACTCTTCAAACAGGTGATCGCCTCCAACTCTTCTTCCCTTGATATCACTACGGGTAACTTTTGACTTCTTAACTTTGCCTGCTGTAATAATATGACCTCTGATGTTTCTCTTTCGTCCTCTTCCACTCCGGCTACCTCTTTGAAAGGAGTGATCTACTAAATTAGTGAAATTTCATTTAGTAAACTAATTAACGATTAATTAAGATCTATTAACATCGTGCAATTTGTGATGAAATTCATGTAGATTCATGCTATTTTTCGAAAATAAAAGGCCTTTACTTACATTGATTAATAAATGGAGAATCGGTTGGAGGTTTCTTTACAACATCAATCCTCAACAACACCGGATCTTCTACGTTATATCCCGATCCAAAGCAAAACTGACTTGTGAGAATCGATCCAGAAGAACAAAATAAGAAAAATTTTCTTCTAAATTTTTCCTAAGCAAAATCGGCAATTGGGTAAAAATTGAAAAGAGAATATTCACTTTTCTAATTAAAGTGAGAAGTGTACAAAATATGAATCCCAATGATCATATTTATAAGAAAATATGATATCTAATCTAATTAGAATTCATTATCTCCTAATAATTAAATATAATAGAAAAGATAAATAAAACTTATATATATATATATATATATATATATATATATATATATATATATAAACTTATTTTGTCTTCACTTTCAGCGTGGCCCACGTGTATATATATATATATATATATATATATATATATATATATATATATATTTCTTTTATTTACTTTTCTTTATATAATAATTATATATTTAAAATTAGAAAAATTCAAATAATAATTTCTAATTTAAACACATTTAGTCAAAAATTAATATCTTAATTACCATTGAATCTTATTCAATTAATTAATTATTTTGGGCCAAAACCAATTTGTTTCTTAAACCAATTGTATTTAATTCTCTCTAATATTTATTATTAAATTAAATAAACTCATTATTTAATTAATAATATTAATTATTAATTTCCATTTAAGTAAACTCGTTATTTAAATAATTAATAATATTAACATTAATTCCCGATTAATTTTGCCATAAAATATTATAATTGATAATGTTATATTAATTTCCATTTAAATAAACTATTTATTTAAACAATTAATATTGTATCAATATTAATAATATTAATATTAATTTTCATTTAAATAATCTCATTATTCAAATAATTAATATTGTCTAATTTTAAGTAAAATCAATTACTTAAATTATTTGTTCTTCCTAAGTTAAATTAATAACTTAGTTTTGCTACAACGATATTTGGGAAAGCATAGGGACCCGATGAACCTATAGATCATGGGCTTAATAATTAGTCAATTAAGTGAATAACTCATAATCAATTAATTACGTATTATTTAACTATGAATAATTCCACTATAGGTTCATAGCTGAACTCCCCTCACTATAGATAAGTTATGTCTATTTAGTTTATCTTTTATTTATATCTGTGATATATCCTTCACGTGGAACCCTCATAATTACAGATGGATAAATTTACCGTTTTACCCCTGTAATTATCGCTTTATCCTTGTGTTCCCGCTGATTCTCCAATGACATTATCTTTTGTCGAACTAAAGATAATATACTTCTGTGATCAATAGAAGTCGTGGCCCCACTTGTTCATGTCTCGAATCAGTACATCAAGGGAGTTTCTTAAAGTTGCTAAAATGTTTAGGTATCGCACTGATACCGTTAATTTATAGGAAAGTTATGAATTCCATCTCGTGAAAATGTGTTCCCAGCTATTTATCTAGTAATGATCCCAAAACAGGAGTGTATTGAGCGTTCACATCAGATCGCTCTCAACTATGTGAATCAAAGAACATAACTCCACAAATAGGAGTCCACATTTCACTCAGGATTGAGATTTATCACGGTTGATAAACTTAGTTTGTTATTCAATCATTTCTCGTAAACGGTACTAATGGGAAATTTGATCAAACATCGTGGTCCTGTCTTATACAATCAACATTGCATATGATACTTCCATTTCATGTCACCCACATGAATGATCAAGATTAGATCATTTGTCTATAAACAAAATGTGAAGCTATCAACAGTGTTACCATGATAAGGTTCCCAAACGTTATCCATTTACTGTAGACACTTTTAAGTCACTCATCTCGACTTTACTCCTCTCGTATGACTCACATACTAAGTCGTAATTTCATAAGAGTGACTTAGGGTTTTACTATTTGAATGTTTGATATTAATATATTTTTATATATTCATAATATCATCAATTGAATCAATATAGATAATAGAAAGAACTTATCTTTATTTATTTAATTTATTCGAAATAAATTATCTTTATTAAATAATTACAAGTTCTAGGACACCATTCCTAACACTCTTTTCCCCCCCATTCAAGCTGCTGATGGAACTGCATGTTTATTTCTCATATAGGCACTGTTGTCACACCTACTTTAAATCTTCCCAATACTTGTTGTGTTCTTAATCTTACTTTTAATTTAGCCTCTGTTGGACAATTATGTGACCTTGGCCTTAGTGTTCTTTTCTCTCCTCATGGTTGTCAGGTTCAGGATCTGTAGACGGGACAGACGATTGGTACGGGTCGTAAAGTGGGAAGATTGTTTGAGCTCAACTCTCTTCAACTACCTGCTTCTCCACCCATTTCTGTCTCTGTCACTGATTCCCCTATATATATATATATCAGTAGCACCTTCGTATTGGTCATGCTTCTTCTGAAAAACTACGTACTTTAGTTTCACTTGGGAATTTAAATAACGTTTCAAAGTTTTTTTCACTTGACTATTTGAATTGTAAGCTTGCAAAACAACCCGTTTTATCGTTTTCTACTTCTTCATCTACATGTGATGAACCTTTTGGTTTAATTCATTCTGATATTTGGGGTCCTGCTCCTACTGCTACTGTTAATGGTTATCAATACTTTGTTTTATTTATTGATGATTATTCCCGTTTCACTTGGATTTATTTTCTCAATCATCGTTCTGCTTTGTCTCAAACTTATATTGATTTTGCTAATATGGTCAAAACTCCATTTTCTTGATAAATTAAAATTCTTCGAAGTGACAGTGCAATGAAGTATAAGGATTCAAGTTTTATCTCATTTCTCACCAAACAGGGAACTCTTGTCCAACGATCTTGTCCTCACACTTCCCAATAAAATGGACGAGCAGAACGTAAACATTGTCATATTTTAGATTCTGTTCGTACCCAACTTCTCTCTTCTTCTTGTCTTGAGAATTTTTGGGGTGAGGTTGCTCTCAACTTTGTCTTCATCATCAATCGTCTCCCATCTTCTGTTCTTCAGAACATATCTCTTTTTAAAAACTTATATGGTACCTCTCCTAATTACTCTCATCTTAAAGTTTTTGGTTGTGCATGCTTTGTCCTACTTCACCCTCATGAACATACCAAACTTGAACCTCGTGCTCGTTTATGTTTTTCCTTGGCTACGACACTGAGCATAAAGGTTTCCAGTAATGGGATCTGATTTTCAAGCTGTTACGCATCTCCCGTTACGTTACATTTTGAGAGCACACTATGTTTTCCAGTCTCTCATCTTTTCATACTTCTCTCTTTAGTCCTCAACCATTCTTCACTGATCCCTCTAGTACTCTATTTCCTCCTTCTGAACTTTTCCCTATCCTTGAGCTTGATCAATCTGTTCTTGTTTCTGCTATCCCCGCTCTGACACCTCCCTCTAATGCTGAACCAGAACTTACCACTCATGTTTGTCACTCCACTCGGGTAAGAGAACCTCCCCATCACCTCCAAAATTATCACTGTTTTTCTACTATTGTCTCTTTAGTTGAACAATCTTCCTATAATGAGGCTAGTACTAACCATCTCTGGCAACAAGTGATGAATGAGGAACTACAGGCTTTAGAGAAGACTCATACTTGGGATTGTGTTGATCTTCCCCCTGGAAAATGAGCTATTGGCTGTAAGTGAATTTACAAGATCAAAACTCGCTCTGATGGTTCTATTAAACGATATAAGGCTCGTCTTGTTGTAAAAGGACATTCCTAGAGTATGGTATTGATTACGAAGAGACATTTGCTCTAGGTGCTCGAATGACATCTGTCCATAGCCTTTTAGCCGTCGCTACTGTCAAACAATGGCCTCTTCTCCAAATGGATGTTAAAAATGCCTTTCTGAATGGCACTATATCTGAAGAGGTATTTATGAAACCACCTCCTAGAACTTCTTATCCTCCTCAGAAAGTATGTCTTCTTCGTCGTGCATTGTATGGTCTCAAGCAGGCCCTACAAGCCTGGTTTGCCACTTTCAGCTCAACCATCACCCAACTTGGGTTTGCTTCGAGTCCTCATGATAAAGCACTATTTACTGGTCAGACTCCTCATGGTATTGTTCTTCTTCTTTATGTTGATGATATGATTATTATAGGTGATGATCCTCAGGCTATTTCTGAATTACAAAGTTATCTTGGTAAACACTTTAAGATAAAAGATTTGGGCTCACTCAGCTACTTTCTCGGTCTTGAGGTCTCCTCTTACCTTGATGAATACTACTTATCTCAAGCTAAATATGTGTCTGATCTTTTGGCTCAATCTAGTATCACTGATTTTGCTACTGCATCCACTCCTTTGGATTCTAATGTTCACTTGTGTATCTAATAGTTACTTGCCCAGATATTGCCTACGCTATTCATATTGTCAGTCACTTCATGACTACCCCTCGTACTATTCATCTCATAGCAGTATTTCGTATTCTACGCTATGTCAAGGGCACCCTTCTTCACAGAATATAATTTTCTTCTCAGTCGTCCTTACTCTTATCTGGATATTCTGTCAATTGGGCTGGAAATCCCACTGATCGTCGTTCCACCACATGCTACTGTTTCTACTTGGGTACTTCTCTCATTTCTTGGCGCAGTTAGAAACAGACTGTCACCTCTCATTCCAGCACTAAGTCTGAATATCGTGCACTTGCTGATGCTACATCTGAGTTATTATGGCTTCGGTGGCTACTTGCAGACACGGGTGTTCCTCAACACTCTGCTACTATCATTTACTGTTACAATCGCAGTTCCATTCATATTGCCCATAATCATGTTTTTTATGAACGCACAAAACGCATTGAAGATGATTGTCACTTTGTCCGCCAACACCCTCAAGCTAACACTCTTCTTGTACATTCTATTTCCACAACTGATCAGCCTGCCGATATATTCACTAAAGCTCTCCTTCCTGGTCATTTTGATCAATTGATTGACAAACTCAAGTTGGTCTCTATTATACCATCTTGAGTTTGAAGGGGGTGTTAACGTTCATATTCCAGCTGCAAATCAGATTACTAGAAATCAGGATTAGTTGTCAATTACGCTGTAAATAAGGATGCTACAATTACTGTATAATTTCTGTACTTTTCTTATGTTCATATCACTCTTGATGTATAAATGTACACTCATATCTCAATACAAATCACACATTTAGAATACATTCTCACCTCTGTTTACAATTACCATACAAAAATAAGAAAGAAGTAGGGCGCCGGTCTGGTGCCTACGCAACACCTTTTGATGTTAAAGTTAGAGACATGAGCTATTGTGCTACAGATAATTAGGGTATAATCCATTACCTTATAATTGAGTTTTTTCTCCAATTTATAGAAGAATTAGTTGATGACATCATTGTGCAACGTGTTACGTCGAGATTGGGCCATATGCTGCCTCCCAACCACGTCTCATGTGTTGGTTAAATCATGTGTCGTCTTTTGATTAGATGTTTATATAATCATACTTTTTAGTCTCGAGTATGTAGTCTGCTAGAGATGTAGACGTACCTTGTATCATCCCGGACGACGTAAACGTATAATACTTAACAAATGTATTCATTAATACCTAACTAGTTAAGTTATATTCGTATTAACATTTATATCCTAAATTTTCATGATTTTTCAATTACTAATATTTACTTGTTGGAATACTATTATTTTTTTAGGTTTTAAAATCTGATGTGGACGTAACTAGATAAATTTTTTCATCTTCTTATTTTACTGGTTATTTATAAAAGAATAAAGTTATGTCAAACCATGTAGAAAACTCTACCACTAAAATATGAAATTTCTATAACGTCCATTAGTTCAATATCATTCATGATTTTTTAGATAAAAACAAATTTAAAAAGAAAAAGAAAAAAATGACTTTACTTGGGATTCCACTCAGAAACAATCTCAACAAAATTGAGAACTTGGATCTACTGTTACGAAGAAGGAATTTTAAAAAAATTAAGAAATTTTTACATATTAAATCAAATATGTGGTCTTAATTACAACCATATTGAGAATTTAAAATTAATTACAATTGTGGACTTTTTAGGCCGTGAAGGGTGGTTATCCATTTTTATGAGACAAACATTTACCCTTTTTTACAACCGTTATCAATTTTTACATATTTGACAGATTTTAAGATTTTAGATCTTGCATTAATTGTTGATTTATTTATTAATTAATTAGATTTTACAAATGTTAATTGCCACCAAATCAGAATTCAAATTATCCCATGTCAATTTTTTTCCTTTTTAAGATTTTAGATTTTGCATTAATTGTTGATTGATTTATTATTAACTGCCACCAAATCAGAATTCAAATTATCCCATATCTTACGTTTTTTGTTTCACTTTTTTATTTTTATTTTTGAATTTCAAATTTTAAGAATATTGGTGATTTTTTCCCCTCTCGTTTTCATTTTTCTTTTGTGTTTTCTAACATTTTGTGCTTCTCCTTCATTCTCCTTTTTTTTTCGTTCATTTCATCTCTTGTTCATCAATTTTTCTTTTTTCTTTTTAACATTTTATACAACAACGTAACTTTTTTTGTTACTCAGTTGGTGATTCTTTTTAGAGGCAATATCTATGAATTTTAAACTCGTGAACAAAATTTAATTATTTACTTGTTTATTAAAAATAAATGATATTAAATATTTACCTTTTATAAATTCAATAAGATTTTCATTTATCAACTGGATTTAAATGTTTATTAAAAATAAATATATGGTTCAGACGTCGCTTATCCATTTTTTTCCCTTTGGATTCTTCTCTGTCGCTACTTTTTTCTTCTTCAAATTACTAAAATTAATAAATATTCATTGTGAGCACAGAAATATGTAGTTACATATTTATCCATATTTAACAAAAGTAAATATGTATCAAAATTATCCACAACAGTTTACAATATACATGATAATTTTGTAATGTTTAACAAATATATATTCTGGGTCTTCTTCCTCGTATGAGTGTTCTTCTTCAATGCTTTCTTCATTCTCCATGTTTTCCTCCTCGCTTGAATTTGTAAAGTATTCAGATTCTTCCAATGTTTGTTTTCCTTTTAACGTTGTTTTCTTTTTTCTTCTACGAGATTTTTGTTTCCTATTTCATGAAGAAAAAGAATCAATCTTTTTTTTTCTAAACAAAGAAAATATGAAATCTGTAAATACTTCTTTTTCTCTCATGAAAATAATTTTTTTTTTGCAAGAACATACCTCTTCTACTATTTTTGTATCTATTTTTGCTCCATCCTTCGTTCTTTCCTCTTTTGGTTGCTTTTTTTTCTTCGTCATTATATTGCATGAGCAGTGAAAAAGAAAAACCAGAAATACGAAAAAACAAAACCAATAGCTGATGATTTGAAGGTAGAGAATAGATGATAGAAGATAATTTGAAGCAGAGAAAATTAGGAATGAAAAGAAACTAATATATTGTTTTTCGTACAAAATGAAAAAAACTAAAATAATAAATAAATAAAAAAAAAAAAAAGAAACATGACAACTAACCGAAATTGATGAGATTCAAATCAAAAATTAAAAACTGTTTAAATTAAATTAATTATGGAAATCTAAAAATCAAATTGCAAATCAAATCTTTGAATTACAAAACGGTGAAAAAATAAACAAGGAAGAGTAAATCAGTCTATTGAGAAAGCAGAAACCACCAACGGCCTATAATGTCCAAATTTATAATTAATAGTGAAATCCTAATATAATTGTAAATATAAGTGCTCTATTGATTATTAATGAAATTACTCCCAAAAATTAATGAGAAACAAATTGTGGTGATTGAGCATGTGTTGACACATATTTTCTTCTTACTGTTCCGATTACCTGAAACGTGAAGTAAAATGAATCAGAAGGCACCAATGCTAGTTTAAAGTTTGATCGTGGACTCATTGATGGTGCTAGTCTTAACTAGACTTGATTTTAACTTTACCCTTAATGAAGAGTTTTTTTTCACCCTCTACACAATTATGAAAAAAGAAACAGTTATGAAAAAAGAAAAAGGAATTACTAATGTTTCACAAGTTAGTGAATTAAAATGAGAAAAATAAATAAAAATAACAATAGTAAAACCATAAATCCAACCCAGCCGCTTGAGCGACCCATTTCTCTCTTCTCTGTCTCAAGTCTACAGCTCAGTGCCTGTTCTGCTTCTGCTGAGTGTAAATTGTTTTGCTTCGGTCGTTCATGAGTTTCATTAAAAAACAAAAAAAAAACCCTCAGATGAATTGATTTCGGGATTGAAATTCTCGCATTCATTCATCTATATGTAATGTAAGCCTTTCGATTTCGAATTTGATTCGTATCCATAAATTATCTCTACTTTTACTTTTCTTAACTGTCTTGAAGCCTTTTTTATTCATTGTCCACATTATTAATTTGGTTGATTCAACCATGTAAAAGCGCTCCCTGTAGATATGCTTCCGTTGGATTTTTCGTCATGGAGTTTGATTATTAGAAACTCTTGTTTAGATTCAAAACACCATCAAGTTTTATCCCTTTTCCTTCAAAATTTTCAATCCCCATTAGGGTTTAAGCCTGACAATCATGTCTTTGCTTCTCTTTTCAAATCATGTGCTGCCCTTTTCGCTATCAATTTGGGGAAGGCACTTCATAGTTATGTTTTGAAACAGGGTGAGTTTTCATGCCAATCTGTGTACAAAGGACTGTTGAATTTGTATGCTAAATGTGGTGCTTTTGATGATTCTTGGAAATTATTTGAACAATTGGGTAATCATGATGTTGTTATTTGGAATATAATCTTATCTGGGTATTCTGGGCCTCAATTATATGATACTGAGGCTATGAGGTTGTTTGTTGAGATGCATAAAGAACCAGTAGTGAAGCCCAATGCTATTACTATTGCTACCATTCTTCCCGTATGTGCTCGTATGGGGCACGGTGTTGTTGGGAAGAGCATACACTCTCATGTTATTAAATCTGGATTAGAAATGGATACTCTTGTTGGAAATGCTCTTCTATCGATGTATGCCAAATCCGGGCAACCACAATATGATACATATACGGCATTTAACAGCATTATTCACAAAGATGTTGTTTCATGGAATGCAATAATTTCAGCTTTTGTAGAAAAGGATTTAATGCTTGATGCATTACACTTGTTCAGTCTGATGTTGAAAGAACAAATAGAACCAAATGATGTAACAATGATGAACATTTTACCCGTTTGTTCTTCCTTTGCCAAGTATATTTCCTACAGCTTTGGGAGACAGATCCATGGTTTTGTACAGCATAGGACTAAATTGATGGAAGATGTTTCTGTCTGCAATGCATTGATGAGCCTATATTTGAGGGTTGGACAGATAGAAGATGCTGAGATTTTGTTCTGGCACATGAAGCAGAGAGACTTAGTTTCATGGAATACTATCATTTCTGGATTTTCATTAAATGAAGAGTGGTTGAAAGCAGTGGATTTTTTTTGCAAGTTACTATGCGTAGAGATGATCAAACCAGATTCTGTTACTATAGTTAGTGTATTACCTTCTTGTGCACACTTACAAAACTTGCGAGTGGGGAAAATGATCCATGGTTATATTCTTCGTGATCCTATCCTAAGGGAAGATTCAGCCGTTGGAAATGCTTTAGTTAACTTCTATTCTAAATGTCAAGATGCAAAATCAGCATTTCAATCATTTTCCTTCATTTCTAAGAAAGATGTGATATCATGGAACTCAATGCTCAAGGCCTTGGCAGAGTTTTGTCATTACACTCAGTTCCTGCACTTCCTTGATCGGATGCTGCAGGAAAGAATTAGACCTGATTCAATTACTGTCTTAAGTATAATTGGTTTTTGTGTAACTTTTTCAGTAGTAAGGCTAGTTAAGGAGATTCATTGTTATTCGGTTAAATCTTATTTTTTAGAAGGTGATTCAGATCCTACTATATCCAATGCTCTTCTTGATGCATATTCAAGATGTGGTAATATAGATTATGCATCAAGGATTTTTGAGAGTTTATCAGAGAAAATAAATTTGGTGACGTGTAATTCAATGATTACTGGCTATATTAATTGTAAGTCTCCCGGTGATGCACTTACAATATTTACTGGGATGTCTGAAACAGATCTTACGACTTGGAATCTGATGATACGTGTTTATGCTGAAAACAATTGTCCTGGTCACGCTCTCATCCTGTGTCGTGAGATGGAAACTAAGGGGATGAAACCAGATGCAGTGACTATTATGAGTCTCCTTCCCATATGCAATGAAATGGCATCATTCCATCTGTTGAAAGAATGCCATGGATATTCAATCAGGTCATGTTTCAAGGATGTCTACTTAGAGGGAGCTTTAGTAGATGCATATGCCAAATGTGGAGTTATTCACTGTGCTTATAAGCTTTTTCATTATAGCTCTCAAAAGGATGTAGTTATGTTTACATCTATGATAAGTGGGTATGCCAAGCATGGGATGGGAGGAGAGGCGCTTAAGGTTTTCAATGACATGCTCAAGTTGGGGGTAAAGCCGGATCATGTGGTTATGACTGCTATTTTATCTTCTTGTAGTCATACTGGTTTAGTAAATGAAGGTCTGAACATATTTCATTCCATGGAAGAGGTCCATGGTATCAAACCAACCATGGAACAATATTCTTGTGTGGTGGATCTCCTCTCGCGAGCTGGCCGGATCAGTGATGCATATTCTTTTGTAATCAGCATGCCCATTGAACCCGATGCTAATATATGGGGGACATTATTAGGTGCCTGTAAGACTTACCATGAAGTTGAGTTGGGCCAAGCTGTGGCAGAGCATCTTTTTAAAACTGAATCTGATGACATAGGAAATTATGTAGTTATGTCAAACCTCTATGCTGCTGATGCTAAATGGGATGGGGTCCTGGAGGTCAGAAGGCTGATGAGAGACAGGGAATTGAAAAAGCCTGCTGGTTGCAGTTGGATTGAAGTGGAAGGAAAGAAGAATTTCTTTTTAGCTGGAGATTCTTTGCACCCTCAAAGAAGCGTAATTTACAGTCTGTTAAATATGCTCCATCAGCAAATTGAGATGATAGTTGATATGACTTGATTAACAATTATATTGTTACATATGTTCTAGTGTTAAAGGACATGGCAAGTGGACATACCATTTTGACTCTCTGCCATACACTCTCTAAACCGATGCAGTGTTTATGTCCAATCGTCAAAGTCGAAACTTTGTTGTGCACTTATAGAAAAAATTGACCAGATGTATGTAACTTACCTGATCCTTTTTTTGTAAGTTTCTGATGAAAAATAAAAAGGTTTAGAAGTTTCAATCTGTTCTTTATTAGGATCTGTGTTTCTTATGTGCCTGAGATTGTTTCTTCTTTTGCAGGTGATTATGGGAATTGATAGAAAATATGAGGTTGTGAATCTTGAAGTGGTTTTGCTGGTTGTCATCAACTTTATTGGTAAGTGGATTACTGTCAATATTAAGCTTCCATTTCTTAATAGATCAGACTCATAAGAGCATTATCCAGTCTCTGTCGGTTCTGGTAGGTTGTCTGACTTTCAATAAATTTAATTGACATTTGGATGGAAAATCACTTTGGCATTTGGAGAAAAGTATCTTAGGTGGAATCCAAAATCTAGAAGATTGCTTAGGATTACGAGTTTTCTTTTTGGTCGAAAAATGTTTTTGATAGTTTATTTGTTCTTCTAGGAGTCCTTTGAGAATAATCTACAAGTAGGGTGTTTTGTTGTGGATTTAGTTTTATCCTAGGTTGAGTTTATTTAGGTTCTCAAATTGTCTAATTAGGTCTTTTTGTTGCTGGAAACGATTGTAAATTTCCAATTCTTTGAAATAATTAGATTAGTAGGTTTCCTAGTCACTTGGGTGCCTTTGTTTAAAAATTCCTAGTAGTATTAGCTGCTTATTTAGCCCTCTTGTCTGCAAGCCGAATGAAGGTTGATCAATGAGCAGTTTAGGATATTTTAGGCTATTTTGAAGTATTCATTGTCATGAAATGGCTTTCGAAACGTCTTTTTTTTTTTTTAAAAAAAAAAAGTATTCATTGGATAAACTTATCTTCTCTCTTCTCTATCAATTTCCTCTTTTATTGCTTATGGTTATGGACGAGTCTATTTAGGTTTTTAGTTTGTCTAATAAGGCCTTTTACTTTTTTGCTGGAAATGCTTTTAAATTTCCAATTCTGTGAAATTATAATATTAGTAGGTTTCCAATTCAATAGAGACGTCTTCCTAATAGTATCTATTATCAGCTTAATTAGCCCTCTTGTGTTCAAGCATATTGAAAGTTGATCAATGAACAACGTAAGGATGTTTGAGACTAGTTTAAAATACTATTGTATAAGCTTATCTTCTCTTTCAATTTTTTCTTATTTTGCTTCTTGATTTCCTAAGAAGCACCGACACGGATATGGGGTACATATACGGCGATACACCATTTTTAAAAAAAACAAGGATATGGATACAACAATGAAACGTTGATTACAATATACAATCTCTTAATTAGATTATTTTTATACATTACAATGATTTTCACATGAAATTTGTTTGTTTTAGTTTATGATATTTATATTAGAAAGCAACCGTTGCATTCTTTGTTGTGCCAGTGAGGAAGATCCGTACCATCTTTTTTGGTCTTGTCCTTTCACGGCCAAGCTTTGGTGTAGACTCTTGGACATCTTCTCAGTTCATGGGCCGTTTCCCCTAATATTCAGCTTCTTCTCCATGGTATGGTGTGTGGAGTGGCTTTGAAGGACAAAGCTCTTGTTTTATGGTCTAATGCTATTAGAGCCCTATTATGGCTTGTGTGGTGGGAAAGAAACAAGAGAACCTTTACTGAGGAGCATTTGAGTTCGTCTGATATTTGGGAGTTTTTGGTTAGATTTACGTCTTTATGGTCGGCTAATGATAAAATCTTTTGTAATTATTCTCCCTCTTTGATTGCCCCCAATTGGAGGATTTTTTTGTAACCTTTGGGGGGCCTTTTTTGTACATGTTTTCATACTATCAATGAAAATGTCTCTTATCTAAAAAATAAAAAAGATATTTATATTAGAAAGAGAATAAGAAAAAAATGATCAAAATAAATAAAGATTTTGATGTTTTTCAATCTCAACTCTTATTAATTTTCTCGAGACGTATCCAAGAAGTATCGGATACGGATACGTCACTCAAGTTGAAGTATCCGTGCTTCTTAATTGACTAGTATATTCTCAAAAACCATCAGCTGTAATTCCTATGAATTTACCTTCCTTAGCAAGACAATCATAAACTGCAAGATTGGAGCTGTCCTGCATCTAATTTTTCTTTTGCATTTGGTACACTTAATTGTTATGGGACTTATAATTTAACAATTAATTTTCTCTTTGGTCCTTCAAGAATTCCTATCATTTCTGCCTTTCTCCCCTTCTGTGGCTGATACATGTTTCATTCAAGGTTGGCTATCAATACTTTACAAGTCATGAGTTGCAGAATGTCTTTAATCATTTATCGAGGCAACGCTTGGACGATCACTTGTTGAAATCAAGTCACTCTTTTTTCTTATCATCTCTAATCCCTGGAGCTTTAATTCTAAGGTGAGCCATTTCTCATCTTCGTTGAGAGAATATTGGGGGTAAGGGAATTATCTTCGGCTTACAAATTTCCTCATTTATATCTCTTGCAACTTTCTGCAGGTAAAGTTTTTGCGAGAGGCTTCTTGTACTGGTGCTTGAATTTCACGAGAAGCATGGCAAAGGAGGAGAGTATGATTTCTCTAAAAGATTTCGGTTTATTAATCGAACCTAGAAGTAGAATAGTTAAAATAGAGGTAATCACATAAGGAAAGTGGGTTCAAACCCATGTGTGGCCACCTATCTAGGATATTATCATACGAGTTTTCCGACCCCAAGTGTTGTAGGGTCGTGTGGTTGTCCTGTGAGATTAGTTGAAGTGCGCGTGGGCTGGCTCAGACACTCACGAATGTAAAAAAAAATATTGAATTGAAACGATTAAAAACTAGCTATTTATGAACCAACCTTCAGCTAGATAATATCTATTATTAATGTGCCGCTTGTAACCATTAAGGGGCCGTTTGTTTGCAAGGACTCTGGTACCCGGCATCTTTAGATTACCATGTTTGTTTTGTAGAAATTTTTTAATTGAATGCTTAAGAATATTTAGGTAACTGGGCAACATTTATGTAGAAAATTTATTATAATAACTTCTAATTATACTCTTGTTTATTTACCATATCAACAATACTTTTCTTATATTTTTTTATTTGTATAGACTAATTCATGTTAATAAAATATTTAAATTACATGATTTTTATTATAAAAATTTCATGTATTCATTTAATAATTTTAATTTTATTTTATTCTAATTTAGTTTAATATTGAACCTTTTAATTTTAAAATTAAAATTAAATATTGAAATTATATAAATTAAAGAATTTTGATCCAAAAATAAAAATATTGTTTTAATTTGTATCATACTCAATATAAAAATAATATTTAGTTAGATATTATACAAAATTTCTAATTATTGGAATACAATATTTTTATTCTAAAAATATAATTTAAAATAAAATATTAATATATTAATAATTAAAAAAAATGTGGAACCTAAAAAGAGTAAAAATATTATAATTCAATCACATTTTCATTGGAATCCCAGAAAACCCATGTTGATTCCCATAAATATGGGAATCTTGTGTTTTTAGGCATCTTCAAATGCTTGTGTACCCACGAATTCTGTAAAATAAACACTGTTATCCTGATTACATTATTTTGATAATCTGAGATTCCTGTGAAACAAACGACAACATATATTCTAGGATAGGAAATAAATATTTGGGTGAAGAATTTGATCTGCTTGATTCAACAATCAAGTGGCAAATAATGTGTTGGTAGTAAACTGATTGAGCTTATTAAGGATAATCCTGACCTATAATAATTTTCACGTGGGCTTAGAGTCTGAAGCCTAACTTCTGCCTGATAGATCTTTGATGCAGCCACAGGAAAGTAAGGAGAATAATAGATTTCATGGGGGATGAGACAGGGAGAATGTGATGACCTGAAATTTAGACATGAGCGTGTCGGAGAAATGAGGGTTCACATTTTTCTTCTTCTTTTATTACAATAAAATTTAGATAGTGACATTTTTTTTACAAATCCTTCTATAAATATATTACTTTCCAAATTAGTTTTAGAACCTCCTTTTACAAGTGTAGAGGAGAATCTCAACAGTAAGCTGCCTCTTCCATCCACCAAAATAATAAAACATTTTTTTTAGAGAAAAGAAGAACAGATGAAGAAATTTTAACTTTTCCCAGAAATCCCATTTCAATTTAATAATCGCAAATTGATTGTAAAAGTTGAAAATAGCCTTCAACAACTTATTTAAAAACAATCGTAGGTTCAAAAAAGAAGAAAGAAGAATTACTAGTTGTTCCAAAAACAAAATTTTGAATGTTCAAACATGATTCAAATGTTCCTTGATGATAAGAATCTTAAAGAGTCGTGTGGTTATCTCGTAGAGGTTCAAGTTGACTCCGACCATTCAAACACAAAAAATTCTATAGAAAGAAAAAAAAAACATAATCCAACAAATTAGTAAACCAATTTTTCATTGAAATGCACATAATAACAATCCTAAATAAAATTATATCTGGAAATCAAAGGACAAAAGAAAAGAAAACCTTCCTTATTTCCTAAAACCAAATCCCTAAATCTTCAGAAACTTTGAAAATCAACCATCCAAATCTTCACATTCAATTCAATTCATTAAGTACTTTCCAATCTCAAAAGACACATATAGGCAATCAATACAAGCAAATGATACCTGATAAAAAAAGCCATTCATCATCCCAACGACTCAACGTAATACTCCTCGTCTTATCAATCTCCTTTCCAAGAACCTCTTTTGCTAAACCCTTTAGCCCTATATTCCTCAAATCAGACCTTCCCATTTCATCCTCAGTCAAAACCCTAATATCAACCGTGTTCGAAACTTCCAACCCGTCATCATCGTTCAACTTCTGAACATCGTCATCAATTCAAAATCCAACAAAAGGGAAAGATTCGTTTTCAAGAAAATCTATCAAAGACTGAGGGATTTGAGGTGCGTAAATGTAACGACCCGACTCCTTTTAAATCATTTTAAAATCAAACACAGCAGAAGTCTTTATAATTTAAAAAAAAAACAGCGTGGTTATGTTTGAAACTTGGCTAGCCAAAACCTGTTTACATTTTAAATTCAGAAATTTAAAACACAAGAAACTTCAAGTTCCTAATCAGGAGTTCAAAAGGTCTAATAATCATAAAAGTAAGACGTGTAGCTCTTAAGAGCTATATACAATGTACAAATCAAAAGATATAAAATACACAGACTAAGTCCATGGACTTTTATAAACACCTAGTCCATCTCTGATCCATCATCCTCTCGATCATGCAGCACCAGCTCCCCTTTCCACGAACCCCGAGCATTACCTGAAATTGGTTGTAATATCATGAGCTAAAAGCAAGCCCAGTGAGAATAAACAAAATAAAAAGTAACCTTAGACTCCAAACCCGCATCCGGATTTGTGTCCAAGTAAAACTCACATACCCTTACCTTTCAACCACCAAAAGGGTTTTATCAAGTATTTCACTTTTACTTACCAATTCTCCAAAATAATTGAGGAGCTATCTTCCGAGCCTTTATGATGATGTGTTTCATAACACACCAAACATTTATAATTCATTCTCTTAAAATACCTTATACTATCCATAAGGTTTACATCAAGTCTTAATCTCCAATTCGGGATCTTCTAACCAAAAGAGAATCTAGTTCTCTTAATAATTATAGAAGGTTCAATACACCCTTGTATTCTATCGTTATACCATTCCATTTCATTCATCTTTCCTATAGCACTCGGCTATTTATCATATTTCATTTCTTTTCTCTATAGAAATGTATGTCATTCATCAAGTTTTACCTCTTTTCTTTATAGCAACTCGGGCTATAAATAGTTTACATAACCTTTACCAAAACTCCCGAACTCAAGAAACTAACTCCCAAATAATTGGAAGAATGTTTTCATATCCATACTCTCTTCCTGGTTTATCCTTTTGATATCGCATACTATATATGAGATTTATCTTTCCTTTATGTTCGATAACATAATGCTAATCTCATTCATTAACTCATTAAAACAAGTATAAAAGAATAAATAATCTTTACATATGCATAATATCTTAATTCACTTTGTTATTTTTCTTTCGATAATATGAATGAAGGTAATGAAGACACCCGTAGGTTCCGCATTCACCTTTTATGCATGAATGTAATGAAAACACCCGTAGGTTTCGCATTCACCTTTTGTTTCACTTTCCATTTCACCGATAATATGCATGAAGGTAATGAAGACACCCGTAGGTTCCGCATTCACCTTTTATGCATGAAGGTAATGTAAACTTCCCGTAGGATTCACATTCTCCCTTCTTTTGTTTCTTACTTTCCTTTCGAATCAATGATACAAGATGTTATGCATTTGCTTCAAAAGTAAATAAAAGTAAATATGAATGTAAATGGATCATGATGATGCAATATGATATGCTTATGCTTTCAAAAGTAAATAAAAATAAGTATGAACATAATCGGAAGGACATAAAAGTAAATAGATCGTGAATTACTCTCGTATATAAAACGAGTAATTAGGAACTTCTGAAAATCAAATAATAACTCAAGCCAACCGGCTTTCTGATAACTCGAGAGTTTGACTTAACATAGAAGTCTCCAATTCATTTCTCCATTATTTATTAAACATACGAAGTCCCTTATTCACAATCCTTATAACTTTTTGGACCCTTCAACTCCCGATAAACCATAGGAAACTCTGAAGTAAGTCTAAACTTAGAACTTCCAAAAGTTACTCGTTTCCTTCGAAGTACCTATGAGTTCTCTCACTCAACTTGAACTAACTCGCAAGCCTAAGCATGTTAGTTCACTTAATTTAATCCTTTCGATTAAACCTTAATCTCAACTTCCGATCCTACAAACCGTTCAACTTATTCGGTTTCTAAAGCTACTTTAAATCCTATTTATTCTCACCTTGGGCAAATGTAGTTATGCTCCAAACCTTCGATAGTGCGATCAATCAACGATCCAAAACACCTACAATTAAAAGTATATCTAACAATCATTAATAAACCAAATATCGATCAAACGTCATCTAAAAGCTCAAAACAACAAAAAAACCTCGGAAAAACCCCAAGGGTGCTCTCTCAAAGGAAAATGGGTTTCGGGTTCGATTTTTCGGCTTTTAGGCACTTTAGAGGTGTTTCGGGTTGGTTTCAAGTAATTTGGTAAATCCCGATTTCAATGGGTAACGATAATTCGGGTTTTTGAACAATAATCGATTTCCCGAATTTAATTAGAATAACAAATAATCAATAATAAAATAACCCAATTCAACCCACGGAGGGTAATTTTCAAACGGAACGGGTTTTGGCTCAAACTCGGGTTTTAGGGTTAGGGTAAAATCCCAAAAACACCTAAAACAACTCCCGTAATTAAAATCATCGAGTTTCTCGGCAAGAAATCGAAGAATCAATTCAAAAACTCCATTAAAACACTATTTGGAGCTTAGGGTTTGAAACTTTACATACCTTTAGGCCCTTAGAACATGGATGGAAAGTACGATTGCTAGGTTGGAAAGAATCCTAGGACTGAGGCCTTTCCGATGCAACCGAAATCAAGTCAATCAGTCGAGAAACGAACGAAACCCGAAAAATCCCCCCAAACCCTTGAAGCTCTCGGCCTTGAGAGAGAAAGAATGAGAAGAAATGGTCAAATCCTTGGTCAATGCCAATTTAAAGAGAATATGAATAGTAGTTTGATATTTTAAGAATTTGAAAAATGAGGGTTACGTCCTTTTAATGACTTTTGACTTCTAAATCGAAACCCGAAGTTCTTAAACTAACCCAATGGTGATTAATAATTATTAATTGGCCCGTTAATAATTATTAATACGACCATAACTAATTTAGGCAAATAAAACGATTAAAAAGATTTCGAGCGAAATTAACTACTAAATTCTAAATTACAAAATAATAATTAAACTAAGTACTTTAATTGAAATAAATAAATAACATATTAAATAAATAAAATAAATAAATAATAAAAAAAAATTTCACTTCAAAAGTAACGGGACGTTATAGTAAATGATTTGAAAAATGAGGCAATGACGACTGACGCAGAGTTGTAAAGTAGCGATAAGCGGTTGAAGCTAGGTTTTCGTCGAGAGCCACGATGAGGATGGTTGAGTCTATGACGGTGAACGTGGAGAATTTTGGAGATCCAATCATTGAAAACTGTAGGGAGAAGAGGTAACAAGAGTGAAAATTTCATCGGAATCACAAACAACGTCGTAGTACTCATGGCAAGTTGTTTTTGGTAAGGACAGTTAGAGAAAGAGAGACAGGCTATCTTTTTGGCATGCGATGGTGGTTTTTTATATCTTGCCATAGCATATGATACAAGAAGCTGTGGCAAGAAAGAAGCATAAAGAAAGAAAACCGTCTCTCATCTCTCATTCATTGTCTCTCATTTCTTTGAAGTTATGAATCTCTCACTTTTGTTGAAGTTGGAATCGACAATGATGTTCAGAAGTTGTATAATGATTATGATTTGGAAGTTTCGAACACGGTTGATCTTAGGGTTTTGGCTGAAGAGGAAATGAGAAGGTCTGATTTGAGGAATGTTGGGCTTAAGGGTTTAGCAAGAGAGGTTCTTAGAAAGAAGATTGATAAGCTGAGGAATATCACGTTGAGGTAGCGCATGGTTGTATTGGTTTTTATTTATTTATTTATGAATCATTGACATAGTCACCTCATAAGTTTTTTTTTTATTAGAAATATGAAGATGGTTTTTTTTAAAAAAAAAATTAAGGTGGTTCCGAAACTAATTTGTAAAGTATTGAATTTTTAGAATGATGTGTAAAAACTGTGACTATCTAAATCTGATTGTAAAAAAGAAAGAGAGAAAATGTGTGACATATCTTAATATTGCAGGCAGGTAGGGCATCACCTTCTCCCACTCTCATCTCATCTAATGAGATTTATATCATTTTGATGATTTTATTGAAATAAAGAAAAAGCCTCATCAAAATAAAAATTAATGAGGAAGTTGAGGTAGAATACTATCTCCCCATTTCCCACCGATTATTTGGCTTGAAAATTGTTTGTTTTTTATTTTTTAAAGTTTAAATACAGGTAAACTGTTTTAATAAATACATATTCAATATATAATTAGAATGTATGTTTGTAACACCTTAGCATCACGTTGGTTGATAGTTAATTTAAACTTTGAAAGGTCAAAACTAGACGATTTTTCTAAATAGTTTGACGTGTTTTCCCTTTTTTGAACTACTTAGCCCAATAACTCCATTTCCCACATAAATAATTTTTAATATTTTTTTATGGGTACCCTATATTTCCCTTGGAAAAAATCATTTTTAGGTGATTGAGTAAATATCATTTTCCGTGCAACAAATGTGTAGTGAGTTTTGTTATTGATGTTTTCTTCTGTTTGTTACCATATAAAAAGATTGATATTTAAACAAAATCTCAACCAAATCAATAACTTTGTAAAACCTTCTCATTAAATCTAGCAAAATCTATAATAGGGTGTTTGGTAGAAGAACTAGGTTGGGTAGGTTGGGTTTCATAGCCTAACCCATATTTGTTAGGTGGACTTAATGATCTAATATTTATTTATTTATTTTTTAAATTTATGAATTTTAAATGGTAACAATGGTGGTTCCAGACTATCTAAACTTAGGCTTTACAACCCTAAACTATACAAACTCAGGTTTAATAATACCTATCAAAACATTCCCTAAATAAATAAATATCAATAATGCTAGAAGTTAATTCAAACGTCAGAAAAAGATTTTTAAAAAAGGGTTAATTTCAGTAATAACCATTTAATAAATGGAAATTTCAAGAAAACCGTATCTTTTATATATATATAAAAACTACCCAAAAACCGCCGCCGGCCAAATTAAATTACATTGTGAAAAGACAAAACATACCCTGATTTAATTTTTCCTTAATTCGTGCTTAAGGAAAATTTTAAAATCCCTTAAATTTTAAAAAAATAATGGAAAAATCAAATCTAAACAGAAATAAAACTATAACATAAAGTAAAAGAAAAATTAAATCTAAAAAATATAAACATACAAGAAAACCAAATCTTCAAGCTTCTGACTTTCTTCCAGGAAATATCGAATTACTTGCTTCTTCGATCATCCTCTAACCGTCACTCTGTATAATTTATAAACAAAAAAAAAGTAATAAGTATTTATTTTCTTTAAAAAAAGTAGAACAAAAGTAAACCAAAGACAAATGTTAAATTGAAAAAAAGAACATAAAAAAACATTTTTGAAAAACAAAATCATAAATCGTTTAACACGGTTGTATTTGATAAACATTGTATAATTGAAAAAACAATCAGTAAAACCGCCATGAAAACTGTATATATTTAATAAATAGTTTATTATTGATAAACAAACCTGTAGCAATAACTATGCACTTAAAATTGATACCAGACACAAATTGAGGAAACAGTTTTGAAAAATATATGTAAATAGGATTTTAAAATAAATATTGATTAAAAATAAACATTTGATTAAAAGTAACTTATTCTACAAAATACAGAGAAAGCGAGTTCATCCGAAAAATTGAAAGGTAAATTTTTTTATAAACCGTTTACTTTTAGTAAACATTTAATTAAAAGTACCTCGTTCTACAATCAAATCCGGCCCATATTCAAACTGAGGGGGAAGATAACAATGGCAGACAGAGCTAAAACTGAAGCCCTAATTCTCGTTAGTACCGGTACCAATCAAAACTTCATATTGGAAAGATTGGTGATTCATATCCATACCAATCAAAACCCTAAACTCGTGCACGAATGAGAAGAAGATTTAGAAGAAAAGGAAAGAAGAAGAAAAAGGTATTCTCGTCCAATTTAGGGCATTTAACCCTAAAACCCTTTTTTCTGACTGAGTTTCACATCTTCATCATTCCTTCTTCCTCCTCCTGGAATCGAATCAAATACCAAGAAAACAAGCTCACATGTAATATAAATGGAGTAAAATTTCATCAGCTTTTAATATTCAATTGAATTATAAGCAATATGATTATTGAACCTTTTAACAGGTACCCTTTTTCTATTAGCTTAATATCAATCAGTTTCTTTTCCCAGAAGACATGAAACGGAGAAGATGAAAGAAGATGGAAAAACAAATCAGCGTATAATTTGAAAAATAAATGTTGTTACAAATCCCTTAATTAAACACTACAAGAAACTGCCGTAATAGCGACGAAAAGCGATTGCGTCCCAAGTTAACGACGGAATGCATCGCTCTCGTGAAGAGTTGACTTTCAGCGATGCATTCCATCGCCTAATTAATCGAATATATATATAATGGAAAAAAATAATTCGGTATTAACGATGGTTGGCGTCGCTAAAATTGGCGCCAAAAATTCCCGCCTTATTAGGGAACGATGCAGTACGTCGTATACGATGCCCGAAACATTCCCGCGCAAAAGGACGACGGATTGCGTCGCCCCACGTTATGGAGGGAAAGTTTCCCGCTATTGTAACGACGAAATCGATCGTTATTTTAGATAGTAACGACCGATTTCGTTGTTACTTCACAGTATATATATACCTCAGGAATGCAAAGAACTCATCATCAAAAACATTTTGTTATTTCATTGCGTTTTTTTTCTAATGCAAAAAAAAATGCGTGAATGGATGTATGTTCGTCTCTTAGAAGGCTATTTGAACGATGAGTTCGTAGCAGGGGTTGAAGAGTTCGTTGAGTTTTGTGAAAGTACGGAGGATTTTGATCGTAATGGAAAAATGATACGATGTTCGTGCAGAAAATGTAAAAATAAGAAGTTATATTCTTCATTTGATGTGAAGAAACATCTGTATAGTCGTGGGTTTGTGGAGAATTATTTCAAGTGGGTTTATCAAGGGGAATCTGACGATCAATATAATGCGGCGTTGGAGCGAGCCGTGTTGTACCAAGGAAGCAGCTCAAATGCTATATCGAATTTGGAAGAAGATCGTGATGAAAGATAGCAAGAGTATGGACAAATGCAGCATATGATATACGAAGGTACGTTTAATCATACTCAAGACGATAATCAAACTATTCTAGAGGAGGAGGAGGAGGAGGAAATGAATCCAGAAGCGCAACGAATGTACCATATGCTCGAATAAGCAAGTATGCCGTTATACCCGGGTTGTGATGTCAGTCAACTGGCTGCAGCTACGGAGCTTCTAAATATAAAATCAGCATATCATATTCCAGAGAGAGGTTTTAATTCGATTGCACAATGGCTTCATCGTTGCGCTCCTGCAAACAACACGTTGCTAGAAAGTTTATACGACACGAAAAAATTAGTGGAGGGTCTCAAGTTGCCTGTTGAGAAGATTGATTGTTGCCCGAACGGATACATGATATTCTGGGGTGATGGAGATTTGAGTCTTCATAATTGTAAATTCTGTTTCCATCCGAGATATAAACAAGGTAAACACACTCTCATTCCACATACTCGCATGTTTTATTTACCGATCACTTCTCGACTTCAATGATTGTATGCATTGGAAGTCACGGCTTCTTATATGAGATGACATTACGAGCATTCTCTAGAGGATGGTCATATGAAACATCCATCTGATGCTGACGCGTGGAAGCATTTGGATCGTTGTCATCCAGAATTTGCAAGTGAGATTAGAAATGTGAGATTGGGGTTATGTACTGACGGTTTTAACCCGTACGGCGCTTCTGGTGCATAATACTCTATATGACCTGTTATGTTGACACCTTATAATCTCCCTCCATCGATGTGTATGAAGGATCTCGTGATATTCTTAACGGTTATCATACCAGGTCCAAAGAGTCCAAAACAAAGGTTAGATATCTACCTCCAACCTCTTATTGTTGAGCTGACTAATTTGTGGAATAATGGAGCGTTGACTTACGATGTATCGAGAAAACAAAATTTCTGTATGAAAGCCGCAGTAATTTGGACGATAAGTGACTTCCCGGCATATTCAATGTTATCTGGTAAGCACGATAGCTTATTAATTATAAATTATTTTCATTACATAATACTATGTATAATTAATTTAAACTTATCGTAGGTTGGAGCACATCCGGAAAGTTTGCTTGTCCTCATTGCATGATTGACACTGGAGCTTTCTCTTTGAAACATGGATGGAAAACATGTTGGTTTGATTGTCATAGAAGATTTTTACTGAGTGACCATTTGTTTTGATCAAACAAGACAGATTGATATAAGGGTTGTAATGCACGCAACCAAGGGCTACCCCGAGTTTATAGTGGAATCGAAATATTATACGGGTTAGATTCTATTGACATGAAAAAAATTACTGAAATAGGTGCTGAGGTTGCAAACAAGGCCACTGGTAAGAACAGTGGATGGAAGAAACGAAGTATATTTTGGGATTTACCGTATTGGGGAGATTTACTAATCAGGCACAACTTGGACGTAATGCACATCGAAAAGAACGTGTTCGACAATGTCTTCAATACAGTTTTAAATGTGCCAAATAAGACAAAAGACAACCTGAAGGCACGGTATGACATCCAAGAAATATGTCGTCGCCCAGGTTAGAGCCTGGATGAAGATGGGCACTACGCCAAGGCCAAATACATGTTAAGTACAGAAGAGAAGAAATTACTGCCTGAATGGATGCGATCGATTAAGTTCCCCGATGGTTGCGTTTCTAATCTCTCGAGATGCATTGACGTGCAGAGTTATACTGTTTTCGGAATGAAAAGTCACGATTGTCACGTTTTTATGCAACGATTGATGCCTGTTGCGTTTAGACCGTTCCTCGAACAGAAACATTGGGAACCGTTGGCGCAGTTAAGTGTGTTCTTCAGAGATTTGACATGCGCAGATTTAACACGAGAGACAATCGAATCATTAAACCGAGAGATTCCAGTTATAATATGCAAACTGGAGCGAATGTTGCCACCCGGATTTTTTGATTCGATGGAGCATCTTCATGTTCATCTACCGTATGAGGCACTACTTGGGGGCCCTATTCAATACAGATGGATGTACCCGTTTGAAAGGTAAAATATTAGTATGTTAATTGCCTTTTTTAGTATATTTAAATACACATGATGCTAAAATTTAGATTTATTTTACTGCACGAATTCTAGATATTTGCATGGATTGAAGAAAACTGTTGGAAATAAAGCACGAGTGGAAGGATCGATTTGTAATGCGTACCTGGTACACGAAACAACTATGTTCTGTTCGTATTACTTACACCAGCATATCTCCGACCACTTTCATCCAGTGAACCGTAACGTGGTTGACACTCTTCCAGAAGGTGTAGACTTGAACGACATGGATATGTTTATCGTACCAGGCAAAGGTTTAGGCAAATCTATGCGGAGAAACTTAAGTGATGAGGAGTACCATGTCGTCCAGACTTACTTATTATGCAACTGTGTGGAAGTAGAGCCATATATTGAGTAAGTTTTTCTAATTCATGGAGTTTTGTTTTATTTAACATGAATAATTTTGTTTAAATTTTCATTAATTAATACATTTTATGTATATTATTTGTGAATTCATGTGTATGACCATCGCATCCCGATATTACTGAATCAGAAGAAGGGAACATCATCGATAAACATTTTCGTTCCTGGTTTTACAATTACGTTGACAATCCCACAATTCTGATCACTGATCAACGTATAATATAGATCGCAAAAGGTCCATCCAGAATTGCAAGATCTTACACCGGTTATCTGGTGCAAGGTTACAGATTTCAAACAAAAGCTCATTCAGTGAACCGGTCAACAAACAACAGTGGCGTACGTATAAAGGGTCAAGTGTTCGGGAACAATGCTGAAGATTTCTATGGAATCATTGATGAGATTATTGAGCTTCAATTTGCAGGTCCGAGTCTTAAACGTACAATCGTTTTTAACTGCACATGATTTGAAACAACGCGACGAGGTGGAGTTCGTAATAATATCAATCTGAAAATTGTTGAGGTGAACTAGAGAAAACACATGCACACCCAAGATCGTTTTGTTTTGGCACAACAAGCAATTCAGGTTTACTACTTAAACTATCCCGCTCACCGTAGAGATTTATCTGATTGGTTAGTTGTCTGTAAAGTAAGACCGATGATAATAGATGACAGCCTCCCTGATAAAAATAGTGAGAACTACGTTGCATTCCAGGAGGATGAAGTGCAAAATCGTGAAATCGATGAAGGTATTAATTCTGACACTGCGCGTCCGTTGAATGACGCATTAGAGACACTTTTTGATGAAGGGAATGTCTATGTTCCACCTGAAAATGACAAAGATTCTTCTCCAGATGAAACAAACGAAGAAGACACTGAAGAAGACATCATTGATTCAAAAAAGACGAATGATTCTGATTACGATGATTGAAGCATTTATGTGTAACAGGGGAAATAATTCATTAAAAGAAAAAAAAAATGCACATAACGACGGAAGGCATCGTTATATTCAGATATACATTGAATATAACGATGCCATGGGTCGTTAATGTTCACAGAACACAATGATGGGATGATTTTTTTCTAAGTATGGGAATGATACTAACGACGGAAGGCATTGTTATATTCAGATATACATTGAATATAACGATGCCATGGGTCGTTAATGTTCACAGAACACAATGATGGGATGATTTTTTTCTAAGTATGGGAATGATACTAACGACGGAAGGCATCGTTATATTCAGATATACATTGAATATAACGATGCCATGGGTCGTTAATGTTCAATGTATATTTGACCTTTAACAACGGAAGACATCGTTATATTCAGATATACATTGAATATAACGATGCCATGGGTCGTTAATGTTCAATGTATATTTGACCTTTAACGACGGAAGACATCGTTATATTCAGATATACATTGAATATAACAATGCCATAGGTCGTTAATGTTCAATGTATATTTGACCTTTAACGACGGAAGGCATCGTAAGTAACACAAACGGATAGTTTATGGGAAACTGTTCAAATTCCAAACCGACCTATTGCGTCGTTACATGTAATTAATAAGGCGCGAAGATAAAAATTTCACGAAAATTGTGGCGTAAATGGACGATGCAATTCGTCGCCATGAATATGAACAGTCACTCTAGCTTTATTTGAAAAGTTACGGTAGCGACGAATTAAATCGTGTATATAAATATCAGCGAGGGATTGTGTCATGTTGTTCATCACCATAAGAACATAGACGACGAACTGCATAGCTAGAACGAGGTATTCCGTCGTTAAGAAAACACGCACGACGAGTTTTTAAGTGATTAAAGACGAAAGACGTCGTTAAATCTCTTTTAAAACAGAACCGTTTCTTCCATTTTCACCATCATTCCTCGTTTTTCTTCTTTTCCTCTCAAAAAAAATTCTTCCTTCTTCGATTCTCTCAGCCAATTCCTTCCCATTTCTCTGAAAACTCTTTCCTTTTCTCAAAAACCTCAATCATTGGAACGAATCCAAGTAAGTTTCTTCAAATTTAATATTTGTTTTTATGTAATTAGTTTAAAATTTCTATTTAGAATGTTATTAGTTAATTTAGTTTAAAATTAATTGATTTTAATTTAATTTTGTGTAATTTAGATAATGTATGTAATATGTATTTAGTTTTATGTAATTAGTTATGTTTTAATTAATTATATGTTAATTAGTTAATTTATTTTGAAATTATTATGTACGTTTTCATTTAATTATATGTATTTAGTTAGTTTTAATTCATTATATGTTAATTAGTTAATTTAGTTTGAAATGAGTATGTATGTTTTAATTAATTATATGTTAATTAGTTAATTTAGTTTGAAATTAGTATGTATGTTTTCATTTAATTATATATATTTAGTTAGTTTTAATTAAGTATATGTTAATTAGTTAATTTAGTTTGAAATGCGTATGTATGTTTTCATTTAATTATATGTTAATTAGTTAATTTAGTTTTGAAATTAATATAGTTTATAGGTTAGAATTTTAATTACTTAATTATTGTATTGTAGGTCATGCCTACCCGTAGACGCCCTCCAGCACCTTCTAGCACACCTGGTGCCAGCAGTTCAGGGAGTCAGCCCCCCAGTGAGGAGGATGATGTCCATCTCGGGGATACCCCTGACACGATCGTTCAGGACGAGGCTATAGACCCGGCGCAGGAGCCCGTGCAGATGTCTATTTCCAGGAGGGTTCGCCTGTCGATCGAGGGCGGCCAGTAAGTTTTGTTTAGTTTGTATTCTTATTTCATTAATTATTTATTATTTACAAATTCTAACTTTTCAATGTTTCCTTTTCATTTCAATAGGTTACATCCATCACGAGAGGTTTCGAGGAGATTTACGGAGGTATTGAAGATGCTTCCTGTACGGGGACACCCTCGTTGACAGAGAGTCTCTGTTGCGCACAAGCTGCGGATGTTTGAGGCATGGAAGGTAAACACATTCAAAATATTATATTTAATTATATATATATATATATATATATATATATATATATATATATATATATATATTTAATTATATATATATAATATTTCGAAAACTGACAGTTCATTTTTTTCAGCAATATTTTGATATTCCAGAGGAGCTGACCGACGAGGTCATATACGCTCCCTGGCATCATCAGGGCGGCATTCGGTACAGGGACACTGGCTACAATATTCGTCGCGCCCCTGCCGATAAATGGTCGGCCCACATTTCTACGGAGGACTTGGCGGAGATCTTGGGGCGTACTCAGACGCCGGATGCCCAGCACATTTCGACGATCAATAGCGCGAACAGAAACGCCAACCCGTCGAAGCACACTGGAGGGTCACGCTCCACATACGAGCACAAGAAACAACTCGTAAGTTATTTTCTTTATTAATTAAATTTTACTTTATTTTCGTAAGTTATTCATTATTCGTTAATTATTTTTAACATTCACAGGAGCAAAAATTGGGTCGTCCGATTCATGCTGCTGAGCTGTTTATCCGTCTCCACACCAAAGGTGGAGATACACAGACTTTTGTAGACGATAGGGCAAGAGAGAAAGCGGTAAGTGTTAATTATTAATTATTATTTTTCAAATTTATTCATTATTAGTATATTAGTTAATGAAATGATTTGTTTTTTTTTTCAAGCTCGTTACGAAGCGATTCTCGCTGATCGCTTACCAAGCTCCGACACCCTGCCGACACAGGAGGATATCGAGTCGGCTTTTCTCGAGGCAGCAGGAGAGAGACGTCCAGACGGTACTGTTCCTAGACTCGGCAACCTCAGCCCTGTCATTTACGCTGATCAGTCTCGGTTTTCCCAGGCAGCTCGTTCGACCGAGGCTGCCGAGCTTCGCGCGAGCAACAATAGGGCTGAGACTGCAGAGCTTCGAGAGAGCAACGAATGACTTATGGCGGAGGTGACAGGGATTACGGCTCGTCTCGATGAATTCGAGCGGTCCAGGCAAGAGTTCAAGAGGTCGATGAAGGCAACGATGGACATGTTCATGGCGCAGATGCGCGGCGAGGGTTTTTCGACTTCCGTTTTTTGTTTCCCTCCTCCCGATCCTCCATCTGATCCTCATCTCTATTAGGCTTTAGGAAAAAAACATTATTTTGTATTATTTTGGGATTTTTAATATTATTTATCTAATATTATTTTTTCTTAAATTTAATTTAATTTTTATTTTGTAATTAAATTTAATTTTCAAATCACAATAATTTGTAATTAAAACCTTAAACCCTAATTAAAGTTTAAAAAAAATAAAAATTAATTTACCGACTCATTTTGTCGTTAATGTCAAATAAAACAATGACTTGTATGCCGACGTATTCTATCGCTATAGTGAATAACGACGAAATGAGTCGTTAAGGTCAACATGAGTCTTTGACTATTAACGACGTATTCTATCGTTATAGTGAAACATGACTTTGACATACATAACGACTTATTGAGTCGCTAAGGTCAACTTGTGTCTTTGACTATTATAACGACGTAAACCATCGCGCTATTCTAGTCAACGAAACACAGCGATGTAATTGTTTTCCCTCGTTAATGAACGAGGCATTTCGTCGTTAGATTCGTCTAACGATGGCAAATATAACGTCAGGCCATATCGTCGTTAATTACGTCTTTAATCTCTTATAACCGCACTATTGCCTCAAATTCGTCGCTAATTTCCGTCGTTAAATCGCATTTTTCTTGTAGTGAAAGGTGTAATTAAACAATAAATCTAAAATGAAATAAGAATTTATGATTTGATCACAAAAAAATAAATCTAAAAAGAAATAAGCATTTATTATTTGATCACACAAAAATAGCTGAGAAGATCGTAGAGGGCAAAACCGTTAACATTGATTTCGGAATCAACCATTAACTCCTCTAATTGTGGTGGTTATTGGGTAAATTTGAAATAAAAAACAAACAACCATGAAAAGTGTTAACATTGATTTCGGAATCAACCATTAACTCCTCTAATTGTGGTGGTTATTGGGTAAATCTGAAATAAAAAACAAACAACCATGAAAAGTGGATTTAGGTGATTTATTGTGGTTACGTGTGCAATTATTTAAAAAAAAACTATAAAAATATTATATATGATAATAAAAATTCCGTAAAAAAATAAGAAATATTTACACTAAAAAACAAATCAGCGCAATTAATTACACTGATATCTTAATGATGAAATAAATTTCAAATCTGGATATATTAGGCCGTGTGTGGTGGGTTCCTCTTCTTTTTTAGACAGATTTGCCCTTCCCAATATATTTAACCGTTTTTAATATTTTCAAATTTTTGATTTGCTTTTTAATTACAAATTTCATTAATTTAAATATATTTTTTTTAAATTCAAACGATTCCCCATTCAATTTCTGATTCGATCTACCTTAAATTTGATTTTGTTTCCATAAATTTTTGAATTTTCGAATTTTAAATTCGTATTTGATTTCTGTTACAATTTTTTTTCGTTTAGAATTTCCTTCTTTTCTGCCTGAAAACGTCTATATCCATTGATTGTTTTTTTTTTCAAATCATCTTCATTCAATTTTGTTTATTATTTTTTTTCCTGTCTCAGGTTTGTTTATCTTTCGTTTTTTCGTTTTCCCCCCTGTTTATTAGTACAGGTAATATCACATTTAGTACATTTTCTATATGTTGTTCAATTGGTGGTTTGAAAAAGAAGATTTAATCTAACAGATGTTAGAACAATTGTTAATGGATGCTATTTTACTCAAATGTTTTACAAATATAAACGTTTTCTTTTTTAATACTTTTTTTTATTTTGTTACTCTTTTGTTTATTTTATTTCATAATTTAACAAAAATAAACATTATTAAATATTTATTATACTTCTTTTACTTGTTATTTTTTGTATACTACATTGGTTTTTCCCCTTTTCTACTATGCCTTTTTTTTATAATGATTCTTAATTAACATACTTATATCAATAAATTCATGTTGTAAAGCATGTATTATTTTGAAACTTAGGTAATAAAAATATAATTTCATCCCCTTCAAATAAATCTAATGTCTAAAATTCAAAATATAAATAACCACATGTTTTCAAACCAAAAAACACAACATTTTAGTGAATACATTCTCATTATCAATGAAGATGTCTCTATTTTTCTTTGTGTTCAACCACTCTGATTTTACTTTAATGGCTTCAATGCATCAGGCTGGCGACCCTTTTTTTGTTACTTTTTATACGACAAAGTATTGAGTGTGAGTGTCATGTTCTATAAATATAATGATTTCATCACTACAATTACTAATTAAAGATTTGTTTTCTAACCATTTTTTTCTTGTTTTTTTCATTTTTTTTCTTACTGGATTCTTCACTGTCACTATTATTTTCTTCTTCAAACTCTTGAAAAAAAAAATACTCTTTATGAGCACATAAACATGTAGATAAACATTTATCATTGTTTAAAAAAGTAAATGTTTATTTAAGTTATTTGGGACAATTAACATATAGATAAATATTTATTATAGTTTAACAAAAATAAATATTTATTAAATTTTAAAAATATATCTATGTTGTTTATTTACCTCTATATCTTCTTGTTATTGTTCTTCATATGAGTGTTCTTTATCAACGCTTTCTTCATTGTCCATGTTTTCATTCTTGCTTGAATTTGTGGAGTATTCATTATCTTCCATTACTTCTTTTTCTTTTTTTTTTCTCGACGCCAAGATTTTGTATCATTTTCTTGATATAAAATAATCATTTTTTTTAGGGAAAAAGACATTTTTGGTCCCTGAGTTTTGAGTTTATTGACAATTTGGTCCTTGAGTTTTCAAAACCGACACTTTTTACCCTTGAGTTTTCGTTTAGCTTTCAATTTGGTCCCTGCCGTCAAAAATTTAACAGAAAAGCTTACGTGGCATTATTTTATTAATTTGATGATGATTGTATATTATTTTATTAATTTTTAAAGATGATTTGGCATTAATTTATAATTTAATATTTATAATCTTTGCTTATATGGAAATATTTTTTTTTTTACATTGAATTTGTTTTTTTAACAAAATCATTATTAAATAGATTTTTTTTAAAGAAGACCCATCGTTTTTTTTTTATAAAAAAAAACCATCTACAAATCATTAAACAAAATTGTTTTACCTTTTCCTTTTTATTCATCATCAATAAAAGAAGCTCCATTTACAGATCATTAAACAAAATCAATGTTCTTCTTTTATTCATCATCTATACAGATCTGGGAAAGAGAAATGTAATAAAACAAAAAAAAAATTCCAGGTTTGGGAAATCAAATCTACAGATCTAGGAAAAACCAAAAAATTCCTTGTTGCATCTTCCTCATGCATGTGGCAATTAAAAAACCAAAATCACATCTACAGATCTTCTTCGTCTTCTCCCTCTCGCACGCATCAACAACCCACTTGGCCGTCCACGTCTTCTCCATTCTCGACGAATCCATCGTCTCAAGCTACAATCTCTTACTCTTCTTCTTCAAACACAAAACTCAGATTTGGTCTTCTCACATCTATTTGTAAAGTTTAAAAAAACTGACCCATCATTTATTTTCTCCTTTTCTTGAATAAAGAAAACCCATTTGAATGGAAAAGATGAAACTTACCCATTTAATTTTTGAACTATCATTCCTCTCTCTCATCTTGCATCATTTCATCTTTAGACTATCCCTCTCTCGCAGATCTGAGAAATATTTCAGATTTACAGTCACGAGTTCTCATTCATAAGAAGCGTCCAAAAGTTCATTTTTTTGTTCCAGATCTGTTCTGTTTTTGTTTTGGATTATGAGGAAATGATAATTAATAATGCAATTAGGGAGGTGTTTGAGATAAGAATGATTCAAATGTTGAGATAAAGAAGATATATTTTTTTCTTTCTAAAATGAGTATGAACAAACAAACTAAGAAGATGAACAGAGATAATTTTGTATTATTAACTTTTTTTAACTAAACTAATTGAATGATTAAATTGTAAATAGAGGTTAATTAAATTAATATATTAATTTCACATCTTCAGGGAATATAGAATAAATCATATAAATAATAAAATAATGTAACATTATTTTATTAAAAAACTAATGCCACATCATCTTTAAAAATTAATAAAATAATGTACAATTATCATCAAATTAATAAAATAATGCCACGTAAGCTTTTCTGTTAAGTAATTAATAGAGTTATGATGGCAGGGACCAAATTGAAAGCCACTACAAAAAAACTGCCAATTTGCGACCAGAAAATTGCGACCAAATGGTCGTTTTTCACCTAAAATGCGACCAAAATGCGACCAAACAGAGTGGTTGCTAAAAAGCCGGTCGGATTTCAATTATCGTTGCATGGTCACAAAAATGCGACCATATGGTCGTAAAAAATTTTGGTAGCAAAAAAAGTCAAACTTTTGAAAATGCGACCAAATGGTCGCATTAAAAGGGACCATATGGTCGCATTTTATCTTCAATAGAAGTGACCATTTGGTCCCAAAAAAAGTGACCAAATGGTCGTAAATTTTGTGACCAAATGGTCACTTATTGGCTCGATGAAAATACGACCGGATGGTCGCTAAAAGCGACCATCTGGTCGTAATTTATGTGAAAGATAAGTGACCACTTGGTCACATAAAAAGTGACCAAATGGTCGCATTTTATGCGACCAAATGGTCACTTTTAGTCTCAGTTAAAATGCGACCAGATGGTCGCTTAAAAGTGACCATCCCAGTCGCATTTAAGATTTTTTTTTAAATTTTAATAATTAGTTAATTAATTATTAATTAATTATTAATTAATTATTAATTATTAATTATTTATTAATTATTAATTAATTATTAATTTTTAATTATTTATTAATTATTAATTATTAATTACTAATTATTTATTTAATTAATATTAAAATTTCATAAAAAAAAATTGGAATTCAAATAAAAAAATATATATCAAATATTAAAAAAATGTTTTATACAATCGAAAGAATCCTAGAACTACTGCGGAGGCGGGGGGTGGGGGGGGAGGCGTCGATGTAGAAGGGCCGCCGCCTAGAGATCCAAGTCTGCGGCCAAAGCGGATGCGACACAGGCGTCGACTCGTGCCGTATGTCGGCCTCGACTCGTGCCTGTATGTCGGCCTCAATAGTAGCGACTCGAGCAATGAAGTCCTCACGCATAGCCTCCATGTCCGCGTAGCATTGCCGCTCACCCAGGAGAAGGGCCGGAGCTAGTGCTCGCTCCGCTCCGCCGAGGCCGGGCACATCTGCATAAAGGCGTCGCCCGTCTGGCCGAGCCCAGGACCGACCCATCGGCCGAACCCCTCCAGAGACCTCCAAGAACGCCTCTATACGGTCCTCCTGAGTCGGTTCTGAGTCCGGTGTGGGCAACCGCCGAGTCAAGGACTCAGTGAAACGTTCCTAAACATTTAAAATTCAGGAAAATAAAATGGTTAATATATAATGTATGAAAAATTTTAAAGAAAGAATTATGAAAAATTTTAAAGAAAGAATAATAATTGAAAAAAATATTAAATACCTGAACTTCTTTTCGCCTTATCGTCGACTTAACGTCCCGTCCTTCTTCGTGTGAAGAACTCGGTGCAGCTCATCGGGCGGGACGGGGCGCCCGTGCTTCGCTTCCTAAAAAATCAAATAGTGAAGAATAAAACATAATAAATTAATTAGTAATTGAAAAAAAAACCTAGAAAAAAGAAAACGAGAAACAGAACGAGGAAAAAAAAAGCATACCAATCGACGATGGTGCTCGTCGTGGGTCCGCGCCCCCGCTGTGTGTTTTACTGGATTCTTCGCGCGGTTGGCCTTATTCCTGCTTGACACTGCCTTGCCCTGAGGAGTGATCAAGCTAGCGAGAAGCCGCGCGTGGTCCTCCGGGCTCATCCACACGGGGCGGTTTGCTGCTTGCCTTCTGCGCGCCCGGAACATGAGGTCCTTGAATCGATCCCGGACGTGACTGTCCCATAGGGGGAACAATCTACCGTCGGTGATATCGGGATCGATAACAGGAAACTTGCCCTGAAAAAATTGAAATAAAAAATTGTTAAAGTAATAAATTTATTTCTATAAATTTCAAAATTAATTAATTATGAAAATAAATTATGTTTTTACCTTCCAACTGTCGTACATCCGACGTTTCTCCGTCGTCGGAATCTTCGTCCAGCGAAGGTCGCTGGGTAGAGGCATGCTCTGAAGGACCTCGCGAAACCGTTTTGAAACGGTCGTATGCGGCTGTACTCTGCAAAATCACAAAAAATTATTAAAACTAAAATTAACTAATCAATTACTTTGAATTAAAGTAAATTAAAATTAGATTAATTGAAACTAAGATTAATTGAATTTTAGTTTAATTCAATTAATATTAGTTCAATTAATCTAATTTTACTTTACTTTATTTCAAACTAAATGATTAGTTTATTTTAGTTTTACTTAATTTTAGTTTAATTAATGTAATTTAGATTACTTTAATTAAATCAATTAATTTAAAGTAGGGTAATTCATTCAAATAGTTTAACTTCAATTATACGTAAGTAGTTTAAATTAAATGAGTTACACTAATTTAATTAATTAATTTTAGTTTAATTATTAAATAAAAATTGTTTAATTACTTAATTTTAGTTACATTTGATTAAAGTAAAGTACAATTAGGTTAATTGAACTAAAATTAATTCAATTAAACAAAATTGCGACCAGGATGGTCACTTTCAATTGTGACCACTTGGTAGCTTTTTTCCCTCCAAAATTACGCGCCATTTTTTGCTACCAAGACATATTTTAGTCACCAAAATTGCGACCAGGTGGTCACTTTTAATTGTGACCGGTTGGTAGCTTTTTTCCCTCCAATTTTAAGCTACCACTCCCCAAAAAAGGTCACAAAATTGCGACCAGGATGGTCACTTTCAATTGTGACCACTTGGTAGCTTTTTTCCCTCCAAAATTACGCGCCATTTTTTGCTACCAAGACATATTTTAGTCACCAAAATTGCGACCAGGTGGTCACTTTTAATTGTGACCACTTGGTAGCTTTTTTCCCCTCCAATTTTAAGCTACCACTCCCCAAAAAAGGTCACAAAATTGCGACCAGATGGTCACTTTCAATTGTGACCACTTGGTAGCTTTTTTCCCTTCAAAATTACGAGCCATTTTTTGCTACCAAGACATATTTTAGTCACCAAAATTGCGACCAGGTGGTCACTTTCAATTGTGACCACTTGGTAGCTTTTTTCCCTCCAAAATTACGCGCCATTTTTTGCTACCAAGGCATATTTTAGTCACAAAAATGCGACCAGATGGTCGTTTTTTAAGGTGACCAACTGGTCGCTTCCTTTGCGCCATAATTTCGCGCCATTTTTTATGACTATTTCTACTTCTGGTCGCAATCTGGTCGCAAAAAATGTGACCAGATGGTCACTTAAAGTCAACCTTCAAATAAAGTGACCAACTGGTCACTTTAAAGCTACCACTTTTTTTTGGTCGCAAATTTTTGGTCGCATTTTGGCAGTTTTTTTGTAGTAGCTAAACGAAAACTCAAGGGTAAAAAGTGTCGGTTTTGAAAACTCAGGGACCAAAAGTGTCTTTTTCCCTTTTTTTTAATCAAATAAATTATTAAATCTGTAAATAGTTCTTGGATTCTCATAAAAATTTAATTTTTTTTTTCAAGAACATAACTTCTCCACCATTGTGGAATCAAAATCTGTTCATCCTTTTTAGTTTTCTCTTCCGGTTTGCTTTTTATCTTCTTCATTATCTTGCATTATCAATTTTCTTCTCGCCGTCAAGATTTCTTTTCTGCTAGTCATCTTCTTTTCTGCTAGTCATCTTCAATCTTCTTCCTCATCATCTTTCGATTCGATATCTACAAGTTTTATTTATTTATCTCCTCTACTTCGTTCGTATGTGATTTTAGTAGATTATGGATCCTTTTTACCAAAAGTTTTTCTTTTCCCTTATTTCTTCCTTTTTTTAAATCCCTTGATTTGCGCCTAATTTTTTTAAAAGGCATATGCAATCAAATCGTGTCAGTTGAGGCTATTTTAGTCTTTTACATTAGGCATGCGGTGGTGGTTGTCTATATTTGTAATTAATTTCATTCTCCAACATTGGTGTAATTATAGAAGTGTTTTTGATTATTAATGAAATTAGCCCAAAAAATAAATAGTTAAAAAAAGTCTCGTAAAAGGGTGTGATAAGATGTTGGAATTTCAGAGGCATGAGTGATTTGAAAATTTAAGCATAGGCAGTGCGATCGACGTAGAGTTGTAAAGTAGTGACAACAACAAGGTTATTGATGTTAAGTGCGATTGAAATTAGGTCTTTGTTAATATCAAGATCCACAATTAAATGAACATCAATTTCATCAGACTCTAGAACTTTCTCTCTAGTCTTGAAATTGAAACTTCCTCTCTCTTAATTATATACTAAATATCTCATTTTTTCATTTTTTTTTGGAAAAAATACATTTTAGGGCTATCCATCCAAATATCCACATTTGGACGAAAATAAGAGTACATAGCCAGCCACTAGAAAATTAAGGTATATGTCCACATTAATTGCGTCAAGAGAGAGGAAGACAGGCGAAATACCGATTATGCCCTTAGTTTTCTGAAAAGTAATTGTCCCATCATGGTAGCCACACAGTACGCACTGTACACGTCAGACTAATACCCTTAGTTTTCTGAAGTAATTGTCTCATCATGACAGCCGCACTGTACGCATTGTAAATGTCAAACTAATACTTATTTTTCCCTCCAATTTTATTTCTAATACTTTCCTTCTTTCTACTTTCCAGATTTCCCCTCTTCTTTCATTCTTTCAGTTTTATTTCTTTTCTTTTTTTTTTTCCTTCTTTGAAATGTAAGTAACATTAGGTTGCTCTTGTTTTTTCTTCGAACAAATTGCCACATTTTGATTTTCTTGTTTTTCTTCGAACACACTCATCATTATTTACAGATTTTGCTGAGTTCTTTTTGTTTTGCTGCGTTTATGAGTTTTTTAGAACATGAAATTTGGGCTTTCATATGGCTATTTACGAACTTACATGAAATTTGGGGGTAAATTACTTTTTATTCGAATCGATATATTAATTGGGAAAGGTCGGTATAATTTTAGCTGTGTACTGTATGATTTTAAGCACACAGAGTACCGTTTGTTCTTCAGTGGCGTTGTCTTATCTAGAGTAGTACTAGATGACATATTGTACTAGTTGTACTATATGACATATTATACTGGTTGTACATTTGTGTATAATTGGACATATCATTCTTAGTAGTTATTTCTATGAGGTTTCAATCGTATCTCGTATAGTATGTATATTATCTTCAGAACATCTTGATTGTATAGGAAATTGGCATACAATACTCAATATTTTCTAGTGATAAAATAGGATTCTCAATTGGATTTGTGAACTGTATGTGTTGTATGTACTGTCTATTGTTAGGATTATCTTCGACTACTTTAAAATCGACTTCCACTTCCATCTCACAATGATCTCGTACTACGTCTCTGTCATCTATATTTGGTACAATATCTGGTACTAATCGTATAATATCAACATGAATATTTATATCTTCTTCAACTTCCATCTCACTAGTCCTATACTCAATAATAATGGAACGAGTTAAAATATTTGCATCAGTCATTCTACAAGATATGTAAAATCTTCAAATTTATCCAAAGCTACATATTTCTCAATATTGCATTCAGATACTAACTCGATAAACATATGAAAAATGTGGACATAAAAAAAGATGTTAGTCTTCTCTTCTATGAAATCCATAAAACCCATATAATCAAGAATACCGTGGATGCTACCATGAAAAACCAATGAACTCTTTGTCAAAATTCCAATAACCACCGTACTTACAGGAACAATACTTGTTTCTGAACGTACAAATATACAAAATCAATAGAATAAATGAAAAATAGAACAGATATTCGAAAAATAAAGTAAAGAAAAATATAAGACCAGACAAGTTAGAGTACAAATGGACTTTACCACCGCTAGCCATTAATAACCATACGAATCCACGAAAAAAGAAAATAAAACAAATGATGCTAAAATGTTATAAAGTAAGCCTGGTGCTTTAAGGACAAAAGGTTTATTTAGGAGAAGATGGAGTAATATATATGAGGTTGAAAAAAAAAGGAAATTGGAATTTCAAACCGAGAATGATGATTTCAAGCCATTTAAAATTGCAAAACTAATTTCAACCCAAAAATCAAATGAACATCAAGGTCAATACCTGTAGAGGATATTTTCTGCTATGGTCGATCATGTACGTTTCACGTGCAATCATTTTCCTTGCTCCTTGAATTTCTACAATCAATGGATGAGAAGAAGTCAGTATAGTGCTTCTTAAACCGTCTCCGACGATCAAGTCAGTATATTTGGAGGCAAAAAGTAGAAAAGAATTAAGATGTTTCTCTTATGAAAATTGCATTACCCGTTTTCTAGGTTTTCGAAACCTTTTATAGTCAATGTAATGGGCTAAACGCTTATGAGTTTCCGGAAAATAATATATGGAGAAGATAATATATTTTTTAGGATATTTATGGAAGATATATTCAATGAATTATCAAGTATAGAATGTTCCTTTTCTGGACCTCAGCTGAATTGGCCGCCTTTAATAGTTCGAGCTGAGCGTGGTGGCCAATTTTTAGAAACGCTCAATGGGCATACACGTTTGTCGTGATGGGCCTTTTAGGTTATCTTTTCTTTTGGGTTGTGACCGTCTAAGTTTGGGTTTTCGACTTGGGTCTATCTCATGGGGCGATTTTACCCTTTAAGGATTTCCCCTGCTTTTACTTCTAAGTATGCTTATGAGTAAGAGCAAGTAGAGGTTTGCATGCTTGACTCAGGTTAACCAGCGTTCGAATGGAGCAGTTTTCTGTTCATTGCTGATGAGACACGTATGTTTTCCTTTTGGGGTCCGAGAGTATTTAAAATCGAAGGAAGCCTCTAAATGACCTTTTACTTTCTGAAAATTTTTATTCCTCTAAAATTTCTTCGTCTTCCATCGATTTCATTTATGACATGTTCGTTGATAGTTGGGGATTTATCTTTAACTGATCTTGTTCGCGCGTCTTATAGGTGGAAATTTTTTTTATCAGGTTGTTCTTCAAATTCAAAGGTGAGTCTTTGTGATTCTGTGGGGTTTAAAGTTTTTTCACTAATTTTCTTTGTAGTTAGGTTTACCTAAAATTAGGTTGAAATTTGATTTGGTACGTCAATTCATTTCATGGCTTTAACTAGGACTGTTAAGTATACGGATGGTGAACGAATTTACGTTCAATCTGACGGGGTTGAAATGAATGTTGACGAATATGATCGTTAAGTAGCCGCTAGACACGCCCTTTGGCGTTTTGAAATCAGATGTCAGGTTCGTCTTGAGGATCGTGAAGAGACTGGTGGGAATGTTGTGGAAGCTGCTTCGGACCAGTCATTGCAGTTTAGCGAGGGTGATAAGTCTGAAATTGTTATTGAGAATTCTTAAGAAGATTCTGAAAAGACCAATGGCACTGAGGGTGAGGGACTTGATGAAATCATCCACACGATTGTAAAGTAATGTCATGCTATATTTATGTTAAGTAATTAACAGAAGTCTAACTCGGGTTAACTCGCGTCCGAATGGAGCAATTTTCCTTTCCTTTTTATTGCTAATGAGACACGTGTTTTCCAACTTGGGGTCTGAGAGTATTTAAAATCAAAGGAAGCCTCTAAATGAGATTTTTACGTTCTGAAAATTTTCATTCCTCTTAGATTTCTTCATCTTTTGGCGATTTCATTTATGAGATGTTCATTGATAGTTGGGGATTTATCTTTAAGTGATCTTGTCCACGCGTCTCTGGTTCAAAGGGGGAAAAGCTCTTCATCAGACTGTTCTTTGAATTCAAATGTGAGTCTTTATGATTCTGTGAGGTTTAAGGTTTTTTCACTGATTTTCTTTGTATTTAGGTTTACCTAAAATTAGGTAGAAATTCGATTTGGTTTGTCAATTCGCTTTATCGCTTAACTAGGACCGTTAAGTATATGAATGGTGAACGGATTTACATTCAATCGAATGAGGTTGAAATGAAGGTTGACGAGTATGATCATGAAGATGCCACTAGACATTCCATTCGGTGTTCTGAAATCAGACGTTAGGTTCATCTTGAGGATTGCGAAGAGACTGTTTTGCCTTAAACATCGTCTGATTGTGGGAATGTCATGGAATCTATTTCGGATCAGTCACTGCGGTCTAGTAAGGGTGATGGGTCTGAGACCGTTTTTGAGAATTCTGGAGAAGATTATGAGGAGATCAATAGCGCTGACGCTGGGGTTGATAATCTTTGTCGTGCTAAAAGAAGACGGGTCGACACGTCTGCTTCTAGCAATTCTAGAGTGGTAAGTCATCTGCCTATATTCAAGTCTATCCTCAAGTAGAAAGATTTGGACCATCCCAAGACTTCCTATAGAATTTCACCTGACGTGGAGATGATGCTTCCCTCTCCTGATGAATGTGCTCATCATGATCTTGGGTACGAATGGAACTCGTTCTATTATATTGCTTTTAAGTGTGGGCTTCGCTTCCTAATTTCTGCTCGTATAGCTTGCTTTATAAGGGATTTAGATGTGGCCCCTGGCTAGGTCATGTTGAATACCTAGAGGGGCCTTATTACTCTTTTTTCTGTCACTTCTCGACTTGAGATTGATTTGATGTTGAGAATGTTGGCTAACTTTTGGTCTACTCAAACAAATCAACAGGACACTATGTGTTTTCATTTTCATCGTTCTATTGAGATGGTTGTGGTTTTTAATTTAACCACCAACGATAAATGGTGGAAAGAGAAATGGTTTTTTATACATGGGAATTTGACTTTAGTGAGGATGGAGATTCTTTTTGTGTGAAGAGAGATTGTGAGAAGGAGTGACAACGAATTAGGTTTTCTACTAACTTCAACCCTCCTCATTCCTTGTCTTTTTATGCAGTGCATAATTTATCCTAAAAGGACATCTTCCCTCCGATCTCCTGAGTTGTCAAGAGCTGTTGGAATTGGGGTCGTTCCCGTGGGAAGTGTTTGTTTCTGAAGAGGAGATGATTTTGATCAGACTTTGGACACCATTTCTCAAAGCTTCGTTTTTCGGGATTAGATGTTAGTGTACTTAGTTTGGTTTATTCTGCCTATTAAGCTTTAAGTAGGGATGAGCTCGGTCCGATTCGATCCGATTTTGGACAAAATTGAGAACCGAACTAAAACCTTCGATTTACTCATTGATCAAACCATTCAGTTCTGATTTTTTTAAAAACGCTCAGTTCGGTTTTATAAATATTTATGTTTAATCGGTTCAGTTTTTCGGTTTTACTTGCCTCAGTTATTTCTTAGACAAAATCATAATTCCAAACCAAATCCTAGTTCATATATAATATTTGTTCATCATTTAATATTAAAAAGTTAATTATTGATGAAAAGTTGAACTATCAAAACAGAAACTCAGACCAGATGCATAAAAACTCATATTTAGAACCTCATATATGAATTTTAAAATCCTAAATCCGAGATTATAAAACTCAGATATGAGTTTTAGAACCTTTTATTTGAGTTTTAGAACATCAGATCTGAGTTTTAAAATCCCAAATATGAGATTAGAAAACTCAGATATGGGTTTTAAAACCACAGATCTGAGCTCTAAAGCCTCAAATTTGAGGTTTAAAAACTCATTTTTGAGTTTTCAAACCTCAGATCTAAGTTTTAAAAACTCAAATCTAAGTTCTAAGAATATTGCATCAAGATGATGAAAGATGAAAGAAGAAATCAGAGATGAAGAAAGAATAAATTAAAGACGATGAGCGGCGAAAACTGGCAACGTGCTTGATTGATGAACTCGTGAAGAGAGAAAGAGAGAGAGATTGTGAAAGAAAGTTGGTCTGAGGGAAATCATGAGCAGTGGACTAATGTTGAGGCTGAAGGTAAATGTGATGAGTTTTTTTAAAATTAATATTATATAATTTATTGATTATGTTTTATTTGATTTAGGTTCGGTTTGTAAGGTTTTATAATTCTTTAAACCGAGAAAAACAGAAATTAATCGGTTTCTATATAATGAAACCAAAAAACCAGAAACAGAGATGAAACCGGACTGAACCGGTCGATTCGGTTCGGTCTAGTTTATCGGTTTCCCTGTTTTTTTCCATCCCTAGCTTTAAGCATCTTCCTTCTAGTGTGGCTTTTAGCGCTCCTTTATTTATTTCACAGGCAAAGTGAGAAGGTGTGGTTTGAAGTTGAAGATTCTTAGACCGATCATGAGTGATCGTGTTGGACTAGGCTCTTTTATCGAAGCGGCTCAAGAAGACTTGGAGGCCAACAAAAAGGCTCGAATGGAGAAGAGAAAGAGAGGAAGAAGGAAACGATTGATCATACTTCTCATCCTATTTGGTCTAAGAATAGGACATAGCCTTCACAGTCCAAACTAGGCTTGTCATCTAAAATGTCTTCTCCAAATGGTATGATTTTTTATGACATGGGGCCAATCAATTCGTATTCTTCTGTGGAGAATGTGGGTTCTTCCCCTGATGTGCTTGTAATGGAGCTCAAATCTTCTTTTAAGCATTTTCCTCAGCCCCTCATGGATCTTGTAACGATTGATCATGCTTTTCCTATTTATCACATTTCTTAGATCAGTGTTAGATGAGTCCAAACAGAACAACCTTTTGAGGAAGGTTGGTCTCCATTCCGACTTCCAAGAAGTCGTCCTGTCTCTTGTGTTTGGACTTTCTCATCCTGAGGAAACTGTGAATCAGCTAGCCAATCGGGCTGTACTGATGAGTGATGTGCTTATTCCTTCTTTCGACTCCGTTTCATTTTTGAAGCTTTGAATTTCAATTTTTTTTGCAAGGGTTCCAAACTTAGGCTCAGATGTTTCTTCAAGTGAAGATGGCTCTTCAAGAGTGTCAGAGAATGCAGAAATCCCTCAGGGACATGACTTCTAAGATGGTTAAAGCCGAGACCAACTTTAATGAAGCTTCAGGGAAGTTGGAAGCAAAAACTGAAGAGGTTAAGGTTTTGCAAAATAAGGTGGAATCCATGACTTGGCGGAAGTCTTCTTCTGAGAAAAAATACAAAGATTTGCTTTCTTCCAACCATGCTGAGATAGATAGTGTTCAGGCTAAGGCAGCGACTAGAGTTGAGGAATGTGCTGACGTTACTGCTTCCTCTGATTTCATTACTTCCAAATCAGCGGCGACAAACTCAAATTTGACTTCCTAAACAAGATCGTGCTCGTCTTAGCCCCGTTCGATGACTTAATGCAATGGAAGAATTTATTCCTTTTAGCATCAAGCTGGAAGAAAAAGACAAAAGCTCTTCGGATGAAGAGGCTGATGCTCTCGAAAGAGACGATGCTGAGGAAGAAGAAGACGGTGTTGCAAGCACCGAGACTCCGAGGAGCTAGAGAATTCCTGTCCACTCAATGTTGATACTGCTTGAATCTTTTAAGGGGAATTGGCGAGTTCTCAGATTGTGGTTTCCCCATTCCTCACTTCTTCTGTGTTTTGAGCATCAAGCTAAGACCTCAGTTCTGTCCTCTTTATCATATGGATGGTCCGATAGACAGGTTAATTAAGTTTGGAATTATGCCTAGATCTTGCACTTTAAAGTGGGAATTTGGAGTAGTCAATATTCGAGGTGAAGTTTGTTTACAACAATAGCTATAGAAAAGGTACCATACGAGGCCTTGCACGGTCTAGATGTAGGATGACAATTCGGTGAAACAAAATGGTTGAGAGTAAGTTATCAGAATCGAACTATTTTGGTTAACTAGTGGGTCTATCAACTTGATTCCGTAAGAGATGAAAACTACTCAGAGTGGGCAAAGGAGAGATGTGGAAACTTGACATTGAAAATTTTAGGTTGTGTTATCAAGGCCATGAACTCGTATTAGTATTTTCAAAGAATGATATATGAGGTAGGGTTAGGAGAGCAAGCCCAACACGTTATTAATTGACCATTTTGAAATTTTGGATAGGAGGAATCGATTGATTATCCATTGGCTCTGTCGTCGGCGTTGTCGGGAGTACTTGATGTTACGGGATGTCGGTGTTTTGAGAATACTTCTCGAGTGTTTCACACGTGTTTTTACTTCAGGTTTGTGGCAATATATGTGAGCACATTTTATGAGTGTATTTTGGGTGGAGGATTGGGCAAGTTTCGAATATTAAGACCATTGTCCTTGTGATTGTTGTGGAGCGATTGGATTTATGTGAAAACCTATTTTTCTGAATGACGGGTTGCGAGATTGATAATTTTGGATGACTCTACGAGATTACATTATTGAAAATTTTGATACTAATATTTTTCAACGATGTATGACTTTAGATTCTTGGTAGAAATCGTTATGTTTTAGACGAAGGATTAAGTTTTAGTATGCCTTGAATGATTTATCTTTGAATGGATGTTGTGTCTTTGTAATTTAGAACCTTATTGGGATAATTATGTTTTTGAGAAACAACTTCTGTAGTGGGAGGATATTTTGGAAAGGTCTGACCGTTTATGTTTAAGAGTTGTGATTAATGCATATAGAGAGATATGCATGAGTTGAGTGGCGTAGTTCGTTAGAGTTTGTAGTGGGGACCACGTGTTCTTGAAAGTGGCACCCAAGAAGGGTGTTATGAGATTTGGAAAGAAGTACAAGTTGAGCCCTAGATTTATAGGCCCGTTGAGATTCTAGCTACTGAGAAAAACTTGTTGAGAAACAAAATGATCAACTTGGTCAAAATGTTGTGAATGAATCAAGTGTTTAAAGAGGCCACGTGGGAGCGTGAGGATGAGATGCAGGCTGAGTATCTTCACTTTATTCACCTAGAGAACTCACTTTTCAGGGACGAAAAGTCTTTTTTAAGGAAGGTAGACTGTAACGTCCCGTTATTTCATTTCGGGGTAAATTTTTTTTAATTAAAATATTTAAATTAATTTTAGAGTTGATAATTTAGAATTTAGAAGTTTTATTCATTCTTAAACCTTTTATTCTCGTTAAAAGCATAAATTAGAATTATGTGCATTAATAAGAGAAACCCTAAAAAGTGAGTTTTTAAAACTTTTCCATTGATTTTGTTTATTTTTACTTTTAAATGAGTTTTTAAGTTGAAATCATCAATTTCCTCCAAGAAACTTGACGATTTCGAGATCGGAATTTCATAAATCACTATTCACTCGAAAACACTATTTATTTGAAATAGTTGTTCACCCAAGAATCACTCTTTTTTTTTTTTAATATTTTAGTTATTGGTTTTGCTTTCTTTGAACTTAAATGACAATCTTATTCGAAATTGTCAATTTTTTTCCCTTTAAAATCGTGACTGCTACTTGTATTTTTCACCATGCTTTGTGTGTTTTCTTTAAATTTAGGTGGTAAAATTATGTCTAAATGCCCCAAATTATTTTACCCGTTGATAAATACCACCTAAAAGTACTGAAAACGAACCTGGATCGTCTTTAAATTACTCGAAAGCCGGAAAAACGCCCCTTAAAACAGCCCATGTTTTGGCCGGGAGTTTCAAGAGGTTTTCCGGGCTGTTTTAAGCTTTTTTTTTATGTATCGTTTTTTTTGTTTGGTTAATTAATGTATGTTAGATGTACACTACTACAAATTTATCATACAATGACAGGCGCAACGCGTTATTAAAAGCATACGATGACACTTTCCTGACTGTCATCTATGTGAGTGTCGTCGTAAGTTACGATGACGGGCGTGAACAATGACAGGACTAGTGCGTCATTGAAGATGATGGCGTGCCTGTCATAGTAAATAAAGCATGACGGGCTACGAGTGTCATCTATATGTGGGTGTCATTGAAAGTTACAACGACGGTCGTGTACAATGACTATTTTTCCATGTTATCGAAGCCAATGTCATTATAAGTTACGATGACGGTCATGTACAATGACAGACATTACTAGTTATGATAAGACGTGTCTTTGTAGATAACGATTTTAAATAACAGGTTTTGACGGTCATCGTTTGTATTAATATGTATAAAAAAAACTTTTTTTTTTAATTCTCCAAAACCTGTAAATTTAATTTCCTGTTACAACATAGCACATAAATACATTATTAAACTTTTCTTATCCACAAACACCAGAAATTTCTCATACGCATTTAGAATCAAATATCTCATTCTTCCATAAAATTAATGTTAACTAAACGATCCAATATCATGATCCAACTAGAAACTAATCTTACGTTAAAACACCTAAAACAATAAAATTAATGTTAACTAAACCAAAAAAGAACGTGCTTGACGTAATCCTAGTTTTTCATTGTTCATAAAAGATTAAAAAAAACATAAGAAAATATAATAAACCATAAACTAAACCAAATGACTAACTCCACTTTTTCCTTCTGAATAAAACTATCTCTCACTTTTGGTATAATCTTCATCGTCTCGAAATAAGAAGTGTGAAACAAATTCTGCCCATTCAACACGAACAACATCCAGCTCTTCTTGGGTGTATGTATCACTTGTATTAAACTACACAAAAATAACAATACTAATACAATAAATATTTAGTATACATATGTTAGACAAAATAACATATATCATATACATACTAGGCTTGTAATTGGGGTATTATAGTTGTGCACGATTTTCCTCAAAATTTTTATCACAAAGTATCCACAAACCACGTTTCCTGATTGAATTGGACACTATAAACAAAATACACTCAACACGTTGAAAATATTTATATTATAAATACAATAAGCCTAAGACCACTTGCCTTTATAGCTTTCCAAGCAGTTTGTTGTCGAGACTATATTCCCTTTTGAGCTCGATAAATTTTCATGACCCTATATAATATATAATCATTTATTCAAGTTCAACATAAAACAAATACAACCATATCACAAATTCATAATAATTAACACTTACGTATTTGCTACTTTTTTCATGTCATCATTAATCAATTGTTCTATTGAATCCAATCCGTATACGATATTGTGAGACATATCAATCACATATAACGTCCAATGACCCCTTCAATATCAATTATCACCAAATAATTAAAATATAATAAACGAAATAAATATTTTCAATTGTTTTAAGAAAATTTACTTACCCAGGGTTATAAGGAATGAGCACTAATTGATTTGGTTTAGCTTCACACATTATATTAGCCAAATTCTTTGCTCGACTGTCTGGATCTAAAAAAGTTACAGTCTCAATTGGATCCATCACCTTAAAACGTTGAGTGGCTTCAGTACCATGAAACTTGCTCCATAATTACCTAAAAGTAAATATACATACGATTAAAAAGACATATCTTAGAAAACTAAATTTTACTAATATAAGTACTTACGCAATATAAGTTGTTATGCAGGTAGTCGCAATTTCCTCTTGTCCACAGAATTCCATAATATCTCTTGCCAATAGAAAACCATGAGTCTTTTTTCCAAATATATCTTCATGAAAATCTAATCGTACTGAACCCTTATATTTTCTCTAAAATTTTTGCAGCTCTAAAAAGGGTTCTTATAGAGAGATGGACATTTGTTTTCAATGGAGAATAAGATTTCACTATTGGAGCTTGAACCGATTCCTACCCAGAAAAATAAAAGTAGAAGAAATATTATTAACTTGAATAAAAAAAATCATTATTAAAGTATATGTAAAAGAGACGTACATATACTTCTTTCCTTTCATCCTGACTATCAAATTTCTGGGCCAAATAGCAAAATTAGGGTTCACTTAAAAAAGTGATTCCATTTTACCTTTTATTGCGATTGGAAGAGGTAAATCATCTCCTATAACCATGTCAACTGTCACTCTTATATTGTCCTTCCCAATTGGAACTCCATAAATAGTTGGACATTGAGGATCATTCTCAAACATAGTACCAATGACAACAATGTTATCTAAAGTTCCAATAGCTAAGTCACATGGATTTCCCTATATAAGTTAATTTTTATATAATCTAAATCAAAATCTAAAAAAAAAACTCAAACACCACATTAAAAAAACACTAAAAACATCAAGAAAAAAAAACATACAACTAAAGAAATTTCCTCCAGATGATTCTCTTCAGTACTCGATGCATTATGCTCAATTTCATCCTTTGCATTTAATTCAGGTGGTTGAATTGGAGTGGATTGATCCACATTTTTTTTAGAGTTTTTCTCTTTCTTATATGTCGAATTAGTTTCTGCGAAGTGAAAATATAAACACTCAAACATCACATTTACAAAAATAAATAATAAAAAACTAAAAAACTAAAAACATCAAGAAGAAAAACATACAACTAAAAGAATTTCCTCCAGATGCTTCTCTTTTGTACTTGATGCATCCTGCCCAATGTCATCCTTAGCTGTTAATTCTATATGTTCATCTCGTGTCTCCATCCTTGGCTTAGGCTTCACAACATTAAAATAGGAAGTGGGTGTGACAAAATCACCTATTCCTCTCACACTCCCTCTATGCTCGGATGTGCCCAATGCATCTGTAAGGATATCTTTTCCTTTATTTTTTTTTCTCTAATTCATCCTATCACAACAATATTCATTATTTAGATATAATACTTATATATATACAAAAAATTGAATGAATGAAACTTACAATTTTTTGCCCAATTTTTTTTATTTCCTCATCAAAGTATTCTTTTTTTTTTTTTTGTAGTGTAGCTTTCCACATTGCAGAACGCTTTGTCGACTCACCAGCCTCTCTCTATATTGAAATAAAAACAAATAAATTATTTCATACTTAGTGTTGATATTAATTTAAATATAAAAAACTTACTCGTTCCTCGGCTAAATTTGGGTATCCCTAGCGTGAAATATGATGGTTATACTTGTTTTGAGCTCTTCTTCTCTGTTGAAGATGACTTAGTTCCTGTATAACGTAAAACACATCTCTCATATAAATAACTTAGACATATATATATATATACACATTTTTCTATCTGTTTTATTCACACATATTATACTTTAAATTCCGATGTTAGTTTTTGTCGTACAAATTCATCCTAGTCTGCTTGTCTTATGTGTGAATATCTTTTAGGAGGAAAACGTAGACGATTAGGATAATTCTCAAAACGAAATATATGATTCCTGATCATTCCACTTTTAAATGTTCTCCATTTTTTAGCAGCCGACCGAAGAATATGATACTTAGCTCTTTCATTTACAACACATTTCATCTACATAAAAGTAAACTTATAGTTGTAAAATAGATTATTACTAAGTATCAAGAAAACAAGTAAAATAAATCATACCTCAACACTCTAAAAAATCTTATCTTTCATCTCACATGGGACGTTCTTCCATTCTGCATACGTAGGTGAGATTTGATTTCGAACACACACCCCAATGTAGCTTTGCATTTTAGTTGCACATTACGTCCTATTGGTTGACCTTCTATATTATAATCGATTACTAGTCTCTGTTCCAAAGTCTTAATACGTGCCAACTCATGCATGGTCGTAGCCCCTCTTGTCCTTTTCTTTGATTGATTACTATCCTTATCAGTCATGATAATGGTACCCTGAAACATAAATTAAAAGATACATATATTATAATTAAGCCACTAGAAAAAAAGAAAAACATAAAAATTAAAACATCACTCCAACTAAAAGCCTAGAGCGTCGATCCATGTACCATCACAATCACTTCTAATGTAAGTGGATGAATCCTCATTCATTTCATTAAGTGTTTCAATATTGGGCATTGATTTTACAAATCCATAGCAATCTAATGTTGTATCACCTAATTCATCATCATTGAGTTCATCTTCATATTCTCTTTGAGGCGGTATTAACACCACAAACCGACGAGAATATATTGGTTCTGTTACATAAAAAACTTGTTTTCCTTGGGTCATGAGAATAAATGCATCATTTCTATGCCCAATTTGATTAAAGTCTACCGTAGTATATCCAAGCTCATCTACTTTGACCCCATTTACTTTGTCAACCCAGCCACATTTGAATAAAGGAATTGTTAGCGTATAGTAGTCAAGCTCCCATATATCTCGGATTACCCCATAAAATGTCATGTCTGCAATGATAGGATTTTTGTCCTTTGCACTAGAAACTTGTATTGTTTTTGCAGTTAAACTAATTCCACTATTTTGGACATTTCTTATATTATCACGTTCCTTTGTGTGATAGCGATGACCATTAATCATGTAACCAGCATAAGTGGCTATATTTGGGTTAGGTCCATTCGCTATCCACCTTAAATGTAACGTCCCGTTACTTTTAGAGGTAAATTTTTTTTTTTATTTTATTAATTTATTATTTTTATTTATTTAAAGCTTTTAAAATTAGTTAAAATTAGTAATTTCAGTTTTATTAGTTATTTCCGTCCGAAAATCCTTTTTATCGTTTTAATTCGTTTCGGTGACTCTAATAATTATTAACGGGTCAATTAATAATTATTAGACACCTTTAGATTTATTTAAGACCGTCGGTTTTCGTTTTATAAGCAAAAGGTCAAAAAGGGCAAAACCGTAATTTCCAAACTACCAAAATATCTAAATTCACTATTCCATCATCTTTAAAAGTCACAAAATTGACCAAAACTTGTCATTTTTTCCTTGCCATTGCCGTGAGCAACTTCAAGCCATGGATGAGAATTTCTTTTCTTCGTTTCTCATTCGTTTCTCGGCGGATCGTCGTGTTTTCGGTTGCGTTGGATTGGTAGGGACGAGGGCTACCTATCCAACCTACCTTTTCGAAGTTTCCCGTTCTCTAAGGGAAGTCCCAAAAAGTAAGTTTTCAAAACTTTTTATATGGTTTTGTTCGTTTTTGATTATAAATGAGTTTTGAAGTTGAAATCATGAATTTCTATCATGGAAATTGACGATTTTGAACCCGGATTTTCGAAAATCACTATTCACCCGAAAACACTATTCATCCGAAATCACTATTCACCCGAAATTGCACACTTGTTCGCATATTAGTTATGAGTTGTAATATGTTGTGCAATTGGTGAATTGTAGGTGCGATTGCTCCGGTTGTTGTTTCGTGAAAAGTGGTGATTTGGAGTTTTTTGGCTAAGGTGAGTTTAATATGATAGTTAGCAATTTTATGAATTTAGTTTCATTATGTAATTGTTTATCAATGTTAAGAGGGGGTTAACTTCTTAGAATTAAGTTTTGGGTGGAAACTTTAATTCGGAAGTGTGTGTGGAGAAAGTTGGACTTATGGTTAGTTCGATGATTAGAGATCATCGGGGAGGTTTGGAAGTATGGTAACGTGATTTGGAGATGTTAGATGAAAGTTGATTTAGAAGTTACTTTGATGGATTTGAAGTCATTTGGATGATTTTGGAAGTAAAGTAATTAGAAGATGCACTTGAGTGTTAACTCGTGTATTCTAGTTAGTTAGGTTTCTATTTAACTTAGTAGACTTCTTCGGAGTTTAGCTAACTTATTGGAGACCTAGGGCACAATGATTCACACATGATAGTATGTTGATTCGATCCATACGTATCATGGTGTGATGAATTTGTGGGAACTTTGAGCACTTAGTAACTAGCACATGATAGTATGTTGATTTCGATCCATACGTAGTCAAGGTGTGATGTTGGTACTTTGGTTTGTAACTAGCACATGATAGTATGTCGATTTCGATCCATACATATCATGTTGCGATATGGTGAAATTCCTGATATCCGATATGGTGAAATTCCTGATACCTATGGTGAAATTCCTGATACCTATGGTGAAATTCCTGATACCTATGGTGAAATTCCTGATATCCGATATGGTGAAATTCCTGATATCCGATATGGTGAAATTCCTGATACCTATGGTGAAATTCCTGATACCTATGGTGAAATTCCTGATATCCGATATGGTGAAACTCCTGATATGCGATGGTTGTGATATGGTAATACCGTACGGGCTTAGTATGCGATATTTATCCATATGGTATACCCGTGCGATGGTTGTGATATGGTAATACCGCACGGGCTTAGTATGCGATATTTATCCATATGGTATACCCGTGCGATGGTTGTGATATGGTAATACCGCACGGGCTTAGTATGCGATATTTATTCATATGGTATACCCGATGCGATGGTTGTGATATGGTAATACCGCAGCGGCTTAGTATGCGATATTTATCCATATGGTATACCCGATGCGATGGTTGTGATATGGTACATGGTAGTACGTGGATTCGGATCCGTACGTACCATGGTATTATGATCTATGATACGGCACATGATAGTATGTTGATTCGGATCCATACGTATCATGGTGCGATGGTTGTGACATGGTATGACCGTACGTGGTATGTTGATTTCGATCCATACAATAGCACGATACGATGAAACTTGATTGGTAATAAAGATAGTTAATGTTATTTTTACCTATTCTTTAGAAACGTGTAGTGAGACTTAGTTGTGAATGTTAATTTTACTTTAAGTCTTTATTTCCATCTCATGGTTTTGAATGACGAATACGGGTAGTATGATACTATCTTATGTTTACATGGAAATTGGAATGTGGTTATTGGTAGAAATGAACATTTAGGCCTTTGGACACGATTTCTGGTATGAGATTTAGTTCATAGGATTACTTGCTTTCATTTTACTCTCACTAGCATTGTTTGCTAATGGTGCTACACCACAATATTTTCAGGTGAACCCCGTCCCTAAGAAGCAAGGTAGAGGAAATGGTGTCGCTTGACTGGCCGAGGTGGTGTAAGGACAATATTAAACACTTTTGAAGCATTAGTAGTAAAGCTTGTAAATCATATACTTTTTACATACTTGTGTCATTTTGAGCCCGTGAAGGGTGTATGTGTAAAGTATTTTGATGTTTTTATGATTAAACTTTACTTTGGAATGTGCATTCCCGATTTATAGCTTTCTCTGGACTTTGGGTTGTAAAACAGGTTTTGGTTATTCGACTTTTAAACGAACCCATGCCGTTTTTCTTTAAAAATTAAGTCTTCCGCTGTGCATTTGAATTTAAAGAATTTAACGGAAAATCGGGTCGTTACATTAAAGTTTGTGATATTGAGTTATTTGGGATTTCAAGTGCACGTGCAACCTGTAGTCAAACTTTAAGTAAGAATACACTTAACAAACATGTACAAAAATAAATTAATGATTGACTTTATAACATTACCCACTCACGTAACCAATCAATAAATGTACGATTGTGCTCATCTTGAAGCCATTTTTTTTACTTGGATTCACCAACTTCAAAAACTCATTGTGTTGCCTATAGAATCATGATATGTTAAGCATAAAATTATTAATATAATTTACAAAGAGAAAGAATGAGTAAAAATATTCATACTCTATGTATAGAAGCACATCATTTGTGTTCTCAAGGACGTACAAGTGAGCTTGTTCTAATTCATGTTTATCTAGTTTGATGTGTGAAGCAACAGATAAAGGTCTCCCAACCTCTATATTTTCCTTTCTTACATGTGACCCTAACCCAATTGGTTTTGCTTCAGATAAAAATTCAGAACAAAATTCTAATGCCTCCTCCGCAATGTAACACTCCCCCATACACCCTTCCGGTCGATTTCTGTTCCTTACATATCCCTTTAAGATTTTCATGTATCATTCAAAAGTATACATCCATCTCATATAAACAGGTCCACAAAGTTCCAACTCTCTTACAAGATGCACGATAAGATGTACCATAATGGTAAAGAATGAGGGTGGAAAATAATTCTCTAATAAACATAAAGTTATAACTACATCATCTTCCAAACTCTTTAACTTAGATGAACCAATGGCCTTACTACATATGGCATTAAAGAAAAAACACAATTTGATTATTGCATATCTGACATATTTTGGAAGCACTCCATGTATTGCAACCGGTAATAATTGTTGCATAGGAACGTGATTATCATGAGATTTGAGGCCATATAGTTTCAAGTCTGTGAGTGACACGAGATTTTGAATATTAGATGCATAGCCATTTGGCACTTTCAATTCTGCTAGAATCTTACACACACTCAATTTTTCTGATTTTGATAATGTGTAACATGCTGGAGGTAGGAAGGATCTTTTTCCAACCTTTCGAGAAGCCAATTCAGGTCGGATTTGTAAATCTACTAAATCTAATCTAATATTCACTCCATCTTTTGTTTTACCAAGGATATCAAGCAGTGTGCCAATAATATTTGTGCACACATTCTTTTCAATATGCATCACATCTAAGCAATGCCTTACAGGAAGAATTTTCCAATATTCCAACTAAAAAAAAAGACTTTTTCTTCCAATAATTATTCAAAGTATCGTCTACTTTACTTATCTTTGCAGAGTTTTTACCAAATGAATATCGAAGTTTACTTTTCTAGAACTTTGTTTCCACTTAAGGGTTTAGGTGTCAATTCAAATTCAGAATGACCATTAAAAACCTTCTTCAGTTTTCTATAAGGATGATAACGAGGCAAGAACTTTCGATGACTAAGGTATGCTATTTTTTTTACCATTTTTCAATCGAATGGATGATGTATTCTCACCACATATAGGGCACGCCTTGTAACCCTTTACAACACAACCACATAAGTTACCATATGTTGGAAAATCATTTATAGTTCATAGAAGGACTACTTTGAGTGTAAATGTTTCCTTCTAATGTGCGTCATAACATGCAACCCCATCATTCCAAAGTATTTTTAAATCATCAACTAATGGGACTAGATACACATCTATATCATTTCCTGGTTGTTTTGGACCAGATATTAACATTGTTAACATCATAAATTTACGTTTCATACTTAACCATGGAGGGAGATTATAGGTTACTAGTATGACTGGCCTGAAGGGATGATTTACTAAATTAGCGGAATTTTATTTAGTAAACTTATTAACATTTAATAACGGATCTATTAACATCATGCAATTTGTGATAAAAACATGTAGATTCATGCTTTATTTTCGAAAATTAAAACCGGTTTACTTACATTGAGTAATTAATGGAGAATCGGTTGGAGGTTTCTTTACAGCATCAAATCCTCAGCAACACCGGATCTTCTATGCTATATCCCGATCGAAAGCAAAACCGATTTGTGGGAATCGAACCTAAGAACAAAAGAAGAAGAAATTTCTTCTAAATTTTTTCCCTAAGGAAAATCGGCAATTGGGCAAAAACTTGAGAGAGAATTTTCACTTTTCTAATTAAAGTGAGAAGTGTATAAAATATGAATCCCAATGGTCATATTTATAGGAAAATATGATATCTAATCTAATTAGATAAAGCTTATCTCCAAATTATTAAAATAAATAGAAAATATAAATAAAATAAATATATATAATCTCTAGCTTCATCAGCCCATGTGCACGCCACTATCAACATGTGTATATATATATATATTTATATTTATTTATTCTTTATTTATTTAATAATTATATATTTAAATAATAGAAAAGATAATAATAAAAATTATATATATATGAAAATCAACCTTTGGCACGCCATACGTAAGCATGAATTGCATCAGTCACGTACACATGTATACTTTTCATATATAATATTTTTATTATTTTCTTTTGTTTATTTAACAATTACATATTTAAAATTAGAAAAAATCCAAATAATAATTTCTAATTTAAAAATATTTAGCCAAAAACTATTATATTAATTACCATTGAATCTTATTCAATTAATTAATTATTTTAGGGCATAAACCAATTTGTTTCTTAAACAAATTGTATTTAATTCTCTCTAATATTTATTATTAAATTAAATAAACTCATTATTTAATTAATAATACAAATTATTATTTTTCATTTAAATAAACTCATTATTTAAATATTAATAATATGAACATTAATTCCTGTTTAAATAATTTATTTATTTAAACAATTAATTTTGCCATAAAATATTATAATTGATATGTTATATTAATTTCCATTTAAATAAACTATTTATTTAAACAATTAATATTGTATCAATATTAATTTTTATTGAAATAATCTCATTATTCAAATAATTAATATTTCCTACTTTTAAGTAAATACAATTACTTAAATTATTTGTTCTTCCTAAGTTAAATTAATAACTTAGTTTTGCTACAACGATATTTGGGCTAGCATAGGGACCCGATGGACCTATAGATCATGGGCTTAATAATTAGTCAATTAAGTGATTAACTCATAATCAGTTAATTACTTATTATTTAACTATGAATAATTCCACTATAGATTCATAGCTGAACTCCCCTCACTATAGATGAGTTATGTCCATTTAGTTTATCTTTATTTATATCTCGTGATATATCCTTCACATGGAACCCTCATAATTACAAAGGATAAATTTACCGTTTTGCCCCTATAATTACCGCTTTATCCTTGTGTTCCCGCTGATTCTCCAATGAACTTTATCTTTAGTCGAACTAGAGATAATATACTTCGTGATCAATAGAAGTCGTGGCGCCACTTGTTCATGTCTCGAATCGAGTACATCAAGGGAGTTTCCTAAAGTTCCTAAAATGTTTAGGTATCGCACCGATACCTGTTAATTTATAGGAAAGTTATGAATTCCATCTTGTGAAAATGAGTTCCCAGCTACTTATCTAGTCATGTTCCCAAAACAAGTGTATTGAGCGTTCTTACGGACGCTTCTCAACCATGTGAATCAAAGAACATAACTCCACAAATAGGAGTCCGCATTTCACTCAAGATTGAGATCTATCACGGTTGATAAACTTAGTTTGATATTCGATCATTTCTCGTAAACGGTACTAAGGAGAAATTTGATCGAACATCGTGGTCCTGTCTTATACAATCAACATTGTATATGATACTTCCATTTCATGTCTCCCACATGAATGATCAGGATTCGATCATTTGTCTATAAACAAAATGCGAAGCTATCAACAGTGTTACCAGGATAAGGCTCCCAAACGTTATCCATTTATCGGAGACACTTTTAAGTTACTCATCTCGACTTTAATCCTCTTGTATGGCTCACATACTAAGTCGTGATTTCATAAGAGTAACTTAGGGTTTACTATTTGAATGTTTGATATTAATATATTTCCATATATTCCTAATATCGTCAATTGAATCAATATAGATAATATAAAGAACTTATGTTTATTTATTTAATTTATTCTTAATAAATTATTATTATTAAATAATTACAAGTTCTAGGACACCATTCCTAACAATCTCCCACTTGTCCTAGATCTTTGGAGATTTGACTTGTAATTCCAGTCAAACTGGATGACTATCAACTATTTAGCCATGGTAGTCATTTTAATATTTTATCAGTAACGTTTTCATCTGTTTAGTATGTATTTCTTTTGTCTGATGTTAGTTTCATTAAGTGTAATAGATTCCATATTTTATCGCCATAAAATAAACTCTATTAACTATTGATTTGAAACCATCATGCTCAACCACCTTTTCATTTACTAACAACTTAGTAACCACGCGAATCTAGAGTTTAGTTAGTAAAAACTCATTTTACTTATACTTAACTCATTTGATGTTTAATTCGCAAAGGTCTTTTGTCGAATGCTTACATGGAAGTAAATTCATGTTCGAATTTGAGCCTGTGCAACTCATAAAATCTCCCATTTTATCTATGTGCACTAACATACTATTTGTAAATTTTATTTTAGTCACATTGGTTCTAGGATTCTCGAAATTCTTAAGCTCTCACTACAAAGTAATTCTCCATTACTTTCATTTGTTTAATGATTACAATTTTATACTTGTTATTATTTCAAAAATAATGTATAAGTATAAGTGACCATTTTTCAACTCCACTATTGAAAATTCGTGTAATTTTTATTTCACTTATTTTGAACTTTATTCATTGATTTTGAAGTCAATGAGTTTCACTTGGACTTTGAAAGTCCTTTGGTTCGTATTATGACGCTCCCACTCAAATAAAGTTCTATAAGTAGTTTTACCATTTAAACTTTTTAAATGACTACTTGTTTTATTGTGAAATAAAATCATTGTAATTCTTTTCTATCTTAAGTATGGTTTAAACTTTTTCAGTATCACTGATTTACTGAACTTTTCTTTGATAATTTGTGAATTCAATTATTCACTAATTATTACTCTCTGATTTCTGTTTTGTTTATTCCATATAGTTATTACCTTTAAAACATCCTTTTAAATAACTGAATATTTGGAATATAAGAAATCGATTTAATGTTTACTTATCACTTAAGTACTAACATCTAAATGTCCAACTTTAGTGATATTTAAGTCTAGTTATCTTTGATAAATCAAAGATATTCGATTTTACTTATCCCATAAGTTTGTGGATTAATATGGTTATCATCTCAAATTCCTTGAGAACCATCTTTAAGAGATTAATCCCTCTAACTTATTTAAGTAATTTTAGACTTAAGTTTTTAAACATTTTTAAACCTTGTAACTCATTTAGATATACCGGAGTTTAGAATTTGGATTTGGAATTTATTTGTTTTATACTAAGTATTTTGAATAACCATCCAATCACACTTTGGAACTTTGTAATATAGTTGTAGAGGAATATCTACCTAAATAACTCTTATTTAAAATATTCCCAAACTTGGTTCATACGAAATGAGTACCAATAGTTATTACATAATTCAAAATAAAATACAAATTGATAACTAAACTAAACTCGAAAACTATGGTTTGGGAAAAGAAATATTTTCTTCCCTTTTAGACTATTGTAAAATCGGTTACGAGGAAAATAGGAAGAAGAAGAGTTTTCAATTTCGAAAATTGAAATTAGAAGCTTTTGAATGAATAACAAGACGTTTGTATTTATACCGAAAACAGTTTTTCCAATTGTATTAGGAAATACTATAAAAATAAATACAAGATAAATGCCAAGAATAAAATCAAATTTTATTTCTTATTTATCTTACGTGCCGATTTTATGTGCATAAAATCAATAAGAAAAACTAATTTTTTCTTTGTTTAATTTGCCTTTGGTTAAACATTCTTTTATATATTTATTTTAGACAAAATAATTCAACAATTATTTCCTAAAATATTATATATGAGCCGATTTTGGTATTTAATGATTCAAATACCTTGAACCAAAATCCATTGAATTCATTAATTCAATTATAGATTCTTCCTTATTAATAAATCTTATTTATTAGTTCTTGATATTTATTTAAATCAATCATTTAAATAAAATATCATATCCCGATTTTTGTACTTTATTATTAATAAATATTTATTATTTTCTATTTAAATAATCGAAATTATTTAAATTAATAATAAATAGGTTATTTAATATTATTCTTTTAAATAATCGATATTATTTAAAATTAATAATAAATGTTTAATTATTAATTTCCATTTAGGTAAACACATTACCTAAATAATTAATAATTATTTATCAATAATATTTTATTATTAATTACCATTTAAATAAACACATTATTTAAATAATTAATAACAATGATATTAATTTCCATTTAAATAAACTCATTATTTAAATAATTAATATTGTCAGTTTATTTAAGTAAACTATTTTACTTAAATTATTCATTTCCTTTTCTAGGAAGCATAGTTCTTATCGTTCAGTTTGTTATTTCCAAATATAGTGACTAAAGCAGATGCTATACTACTGAAATTTAAATAAACCTTATCTTAGTAATCTAACATGCATTCAACATTCAAATACTCAAAGTTTTGACATATAATTAAATATGATGCATGAATGCGAACATATTAATGAACAGAAAAGCCCTAAAACATGTTACTATGTCACGATATTTTAATGATACCTGGTGAAGTCGCGTCGAATGATAGGTCGGTTACCATCATTAAAACGAGATGCCACTCGAACAATTGACAACTCCAATAACTCATATTCCTATGTCATTGTTTACCGTGTGTTTGGTCAAGAGTTTTGATAACAAAATTTATCAAATTTCTTTTAAGTGTGACCCACTAATTTAGTCTTTTAAATAAAATTGAAGAGTGTCTACGAAGTGTAGATTCGATCTTCAATCAATCTCATTTAAAATTCTTTATCCCTTTCGGGAGACCCAACTTGATATTGATTTATACAATAAACCTTCCTATGGGAATGAACACCTGCAGCAGTGTCACAGAGGCCATGTATAAATCTCACGTTTCGAGCCCATTAGTGGAGACCATATGATACATTGACATGTTTCCTTCTCCCACTTAATATTTTGAGTTAGGGTTTCATAACTTAGACTAATTTAGGCTAATTTATTAATCCAAGTTTTAATTAACCTAATCAACTTTAACTCTTAAATTGGTTAGATTAATTTTATAAAGTGATTGTTCAAGTTTTCCTAATTAAAACTAATCACATTATGAGCCGTCTTAATAATTTTGATTTATTAATTTGAACTTTTCTCCCAGATCGCTCCCAGTTAGAGGCGCTCCGTGTTAGGGGAACTTTATGAAACCTCATCGCTTGGGCGAGCTTTCTGCCGAGAGATCCGTTCAATTTAATTAATCTCAATTATTAATTTTTAATTAACCCTTAATTAAAAGTTTCTATTTGTTTATCTTATATGGATTTTGGCCCAATTGTTTAAACAATAATTCCATATTACAAATAATTCATTTAGTTTCTATTCAACTTTTAAACTAGATTTAACTTTTGAATTTTAACTAAATAAGCATGCTTTTAATTCTAAAACAATTAGAATATAATTTTCGATAATAACATTTATAAAATAAAATTATAGCATGCTTCACATACATTAGCATATAATAACACATATTATATCATGATGCATGTATGTACAATTAATTAAAATCATACAACCTATGGTGGGATTTTCTACATGACATACTCTTATGCATGAATATTATTTAAAACAATTATATCATACATATAAACAATTTAAATAATAAATAGATAAATTGACCGGTATTCTTGGCACTATTTCTATAACGAAAAATTAAATTACAACTTAATTTAAATCTTCCATTGTAGAATTTGAGGCTTTAACTTTCTCTCTCCTCCATGGTGTAGGCGTGGCAATGGGTATTTATGGGGTAAATATTATCTCCTTAATAATTCCATAAATACTTGTTTTAAAATAATTATCTTTTAATTATATGGAAAAATAAAGAAAATATTTTCCATGTAATCTTATATCAATTTCTAAATTCATAATTTAAGATAGGGATATAATCTTTAAAAAGATTTTATCCTTATCTTAAATATTCAAATTTTTAAATTGAGATAACAAGATAATTATGTTAAAATATCTTACCATATCTTACCTTATCTTTTCTTTATCTCCTCTTTGGGCGTGGACCTCATGGAATGGTGGAGAACAATTTTCTTCTCTTCCTCCCTTGGTGTAGCCGATTTTGCCATCATTTGATATGGGAAAATTACAACTTTTTCCTATACCCTAAAATTAGGGTTTACAAATTTTCTACTAAAATTTAAAATCCTAAGTGCCTCAAGAATACCTAAACAGTCAATTAGCAAACCTCCACAATTTATATAGCACAATTTATATAAACATACATAAAACGATTTTTATGCAACCCACCAAAATTTTCGAAAACTCACAATTTTGCATGATAATTAAAATTAGCTCTGATACCAATTGAAGGAATGATTTACTAAATTAGCGGAATTTTATTTAGTAAACTTATTAACATTTAATAACGGATCTATTAACATCATGCAATTTGTGATAAAACATGTAGATTCATGCTTTATTTTCGAAAATTAAAACCGGTTTACTTACATTGAGTAATTAATGGAGAATCGGTTGGAGGTTTCTTTACAGCATCAAATCCTCAGCAACACCGGATCTTCTATGCTATATCCCGATCGAAAGCAAAACTGATTTGTGGGAATCGAACCGGAAGAACAAAAGAAGAAGAAATTTCTTCTAAATTTTTTCCCTAAGGAAAATCGGCAATTGGGCAAAAACTTGAGAGAGAATTTTCACTTTTCTAATTAAAGTGAGAAGTGTATAAAATATGAATCCCAATGGTCATATTTATAGGAAAATATGATATCTAATCTAATTAGATAAAGCTTATCTCCAAATTATTAAAATAAATAGAAAATATAAATAAAATAAATATATATAATCTCTAGCTTCATCAACCCGTGTACGCCACTATCAACATGTGTATATATATATATATTTATATTTATTTATTCTTTATTTATTTAATAATTATATATTTAAATAATAGAAAAGATAATAATAAAAATTATATATATATGAAAATCAACCTTTGGCACGCCATACGTAAGCATGAATTGCATCAGGTCAGCGTACACATGTATACTTTTCATATATAATATTTTTATTATTTTCTTTTGTTTATTTAACAATTACATATTTAAAATTAGAAAAAATTCAAATAATAATTTCTAATTTAAAAATATTTAGCCAAAAACTATTATATTAATTACCATTGAATCTTATTCAATTAATTAATTATTTTAGGCCATAAACCAATTTGTTTCTTAAACAAATTGTATTTAATTCTCTCTAATATTTATTATTAAATTAAATAAACTCATTATTTAATTAATAATACAAATTATTATTTTTCATTTAAATAAACTCATTATTTAAATATTAATAATATGAACATTAATTCCCGTTTAAATAATTTATTTATTTAAACAATTAATTTTGCCATAAAATATTATAATTGATATGTTATATTAATTTCCATTTAAATAAACTATTTATTTAAACAATTAATATTGTATCAATATTAATTTTTATTGAAATAATCTCATTATTCAAATAATTAATATTTCCTACTTTTAAGTAAATACAATTACTTAAATTATTTGTTCTTCCTAAGTTAAATTAATAACTTAGTTTTGCTACAACGATATTTGGGCTAGCATAGGGACCCGATGGACCTATAGATCATGGGCTTAATAATTAGTCAATTAAGTGATTAACTCATAATCAGTTAATTACTTATTATTTAACTATGAATAATTCCACTATAGATTCATAGCTGAACTCCCCTCACTATAGATGAGTTATGTCCATTTAGTTTATCTTTATTTATATCTCGTGATATATCCTTCACATGGAACCCTCATAATTACAAAGGATAAATTTACCGTTTTGCCCCTATAATTACCGCTTTATCCTTGTGTTCCCGCTGATTCTCCAATGAACTTTATCTTTAGTCGAACTAGAGATAATATACTTCGATCAATAGAAGTCGTGGCGCCACTTGTTCATGTCTCGAATCAGGACATCAAGGAGTTTCCTAAAGTTCCTAAAATGTTTAGGTATCGCACTGATACCGTTAATTTATAGGAAAGTTATGAATTCCATCTTGTGAAAATGAGTTCCCAGCTACTTATCTAGTCATGTTCCCAAAACAGAAATGTATTGAGCGTTCTTACAGATCGCTCTCAACCATGTGAATCAAAGAACATAACTCCACAAATAGGAGTCCGCATTTCACTCAGGATTGAGATCTATCACGGTTGATAAACTTAGTTTGATATTCGATCATTTCTCGTAAACGGTACTAAGGAGAAATTTGATCGAACATCGTGGTCCTGTCTTATACAATCAACATTGTATATGATACTTCCATTTCATGTCTCCCACATGAATGATCAGGATTCGATCATTTGTCTATAAACAAAATGCGAAGCTATCAACAGTGTTACCAGGATAAGGCTCCCAAACGTTATCCATTTACTGTAGACACTTTTAAGTTACTCATCTCGACTTTAATCCTCTTGTATGGCTCACATACTAAGTCGTGATTTCATAAGAGTAACTTAGGGTTTACTATTTGAATGTTTGATATTAATATATTTCCATATATTCCTAATATCGTCAATTGAATCAATATAGATAATATAAAGAACTTATGTTTATTTATTTAATTTATTCTTAATAAATTATTATTATTAAATAATTACAAGTTCTAGGACACCATTCCTAACATGGCCAACAACTATACCTACTAATAAGATCACCGTGTGGATTCACACCATCTGTTGATAAAGCTAGACGTAGATTTCTAGGCTAGGAACCAAAGTCTAGAAACTTATTGTCAATTAGTTTCTAAGTGGGTGAGTCTACAAGATGTCGCAGATATCCATCTTTATCTCTCCCTTTGGTATGCCAAGTCAGCAAACTTGAGATTTCTGGGGTTCTAAACATTCGTTGGAACCGTGGAACAGGTGCAAAGTACCATATGACTTTTGTTGGAATACCTTTTCTCTCTTCATTTGAATTTTTACGAATCTTCCATCTTGAGGTTCCACAAATAGGACATTCATTTGCTTCAGAGAGTTCATTGCGGAACAAACAACAATCATTAATGCATGCATGGATCTTCTTATAATCCATTCCGAGATTATATAAAGTCTTTTTGGCTCTATACGTAGAAATCAGAATTTCATTTGGCTTGGGTATCATGTCATGCAGTAATTTTAACAACTCAGATAAACTAGTATCCTCCATCCATATTTTGCCTTCATGTTATATAATTTTAGTAACGCGAATATCTTTGTAAAATTTGAACAACCCGGATAAAAAGGTTTCCTAGCGTCACTTAATAACTCATCAAATTTTTCAGAGTCATCATCCAAGTGGTTTTGTGCAGCTTCAAACATCTCAAAGATCTTATCTACATCATTATCATCCTGCTCTTCTTCTACACAATCCCATAAGTTTTCACTTGTTTCCTTGTTAGGTACTTGTTCACCATGCCAAATCCACATCTTATAAGTTTGATCAATACCATGGATAAACAAGTGATCTCGAACTTCATCTACATCTTGTAAACAACTATTTGCACATCTTAGGCATGGACACCATATGGATTTATACCCGATTGAATGTTGTAATCCATTTTCAATGAAGTTATTAACACCTAACTCATACTCTGTAGACAATCTATCTTTCATCATCCAAGCTTACCAACCGTCTTACGCCTCACGCTGCGTGGAACACCTGACTGTCGGCTAACGGACGGAAACCTTCATAATTCTTCAAGCCTTGAAAAATACAGAGTCTTTGAGCTCTACGATCACACAGTTCGTTGGAGCGGCTGTTGTCGAACGATATGCATGGGAAGTTGGAGATGCATTTTGCCAGGGGGATAATGTACAATACTTATGAATTTTTTTTTTTTTTTAATACTACCGATAATTAACTTGTTCGGTAGCAAATTACAGAAATAAAGATGAAGTAATTACAAGAAAGCAGCTGCAAAACAGACTAAAGCAGCTACGAAACATAAAAAAGAGGTGCAGAATGTATAGGGTGAGCTAAAAATTTCAGCTTGTAGGCTGATTTACGGATTTCCAAAATCTGGAAATGGATGGGTATCTTCATCGTCGTCGAAGTCTTCAAGGTGGACTGATGATGTATTAGAAAGAGATCTGTTTGCTGCTGAAGCGGAGCTGGCGGCGGCTTCTGCAACGATCTTGTCTAAGTCAGCTTGAGTGGTGGCTTGGGCCATTCTTGCCATCAAGTCTGATTTTTGTTTCGCCAATTCTTGTTGATGAATTAGCGATATATTTTGGTGGTGTGTGTTGTTGATGAACCACTTTTTGATGACCGATAGGTCTGAGTAATTGATGGAATATTTTTCCCACCATTTAATCTGTATGATCTTTACGAGTGTTCTGTATCCGTAAAGAACTTTGACACCCTGATTCCAAGCCAAGATCCATGGAATCTGAAAAGTCATTGCAAAACGTAATTCGGAAGGAATTGCCGTTTTTGCGATATAATTAGAAAAGTGATGAAGAGACTCTTGTATTGGGACTGGAAGAATCTCTTTTTCGAACCCGAAGGTTCTCCACCATGTGACGAACCATAGCGGTAGTATTGTCCTGTAAGCGTTGTTGCAGAACTGTATAAACCAGGAATGATTTTTGGAGTCAAGCCAAAGAATCTTGGTCCAGGCGGCCATATAGTCGTGATAATTGTATGATGGCGGATTGTGACGAACTGAAAATTTCTTCTCTGTGTATAACTCTTGATTCCATTTTGTTGGAGTTATAACTCGGAAGATTTTGATTTTTGAAGAAAAAATTACTTGTCCAGTTCTTGAATCTGGACTATGAGTAATCTCGGCAGAGCCGGTATCAATAAGGATCAACTCATAAAACTTTCTAGTTTTTAGGGTTGTTTCGGGAAGGAAATGGAAACCATTAGGGAAGGTATGAAGAGCAACTTCATTTGCGTTCCTTCCTTCGTACTCGGGTTCAACAATACAGTCAAAGACCGTTGTTGATTTCTGGGCATAACCTTGAACAGGAGTTTGTGGAACAAACTTTGGTAACGGAGTTACGACCTGAGAAAAGGTTGTTGGCTCCGAAGGAACTGTAGTTTCTTGAGCTGAAGGCTCATTTATATGAATTCCTCTGTTTCTTCGACTTCTGGTTACTGGAGTAAAACCTTCATCGTCGGAAATGGCGTAATAATCAACCTTCATAGGTGAAGGGATGTTTGAGGCTGGTGCCTTTCCTTTTGAAGAGGAAGAGGCTAAATCAGTTTTGCTTTTCTTGCCTCCACCCATGGAAAAGAAGAAGGGAGAAGAAAGCTAAGGAAGGGTTTCTCTAGAGATGTTCTCTTGAGAGATAGTCTGCCAAGGGATTCTGAGTTCCTTTTATAGGCAAAATCCTGTAGTCAAAACAAGATAAGATTGCTTGCCATCTGGCAAAGATTTGTTTGGAGACGAGATTTTTGACATCTTTTACTAAAACAAAAGTTGAGGCTTTTGAATCTGTCTTTATGGTAAAAGATTTATTGATTAACTCCCCTTGAAATTTTTGAACACAAAGGACAATGGCCAAAATTTCTTTTTTGATAGTGGAGTAATTTAATTGGGTACTATTCCAGATTCCAGAATGAAATCTGACTATTGATTCGTGCTTATCTTTGCACTGTTTTAAGATTCCTCCATATTCTATGTCTGACGCGTCTGTTTCTACGATAAGATCGGCTGACTCATCGATAAGGCTAAGACACGGAATCTTTCTGACAAGGGATTTGATGGATTTGACAGCTTGGGTATGCTCATCTGTCCAAGGTGCTTGATTCTTTTTCAATCTTTGAAAAAGAGGTTTACAAATGGGCCTGATGTCTTTCAAAAAATCTGACACATAATTGAGGCATCCTAGAAACCTTTGGAGTTGGGTCTTATCTAGGATTCTATCTGGGAACTTAGAGGTAAACTCTAAGGATCTTTGGATGGGCTTAAAAAGGCCCAGATGAATTTCAAAGCCCAAAAAACGGACTTTGGTCTGAAATAGTTTAATCTTCTTTTGGGAGACGACTAAACCATTTTTCTTAATAATTTCTATGAAATTAAAAAGATGTTTGAAATGTTGATCTACATTGGATGAGAAGACAAGGACATCATCAATATAGACTATGGAAAATTCTTGAATGGGATTAAGGATATCATTCATGATTTTCTGGAATTCGGATGGAGCGTTCTTTAGCCCAAATGGCATGACGTTCCATTCGTATTGTCCAAAAGGGACGTTGAATGCAGTTTTATATTTATCTTTTTCTGCTATCTGGATTTGCCAAAAACCTGATTTCATATCAAATTTTGAAAAGATTTTTGCTTTCGAAATTCGTTTAATTAAATCCTGTTTGTTAGGAATAGGATATCTAATCCATTTTAAAACAGTATTTAAAGGCTTGTAATTAATTACTAACCTTGGGACTCCTCGTTCCAGCTCGGCAGCATTGTTGACATAGAAGGCTGCACAGGACCACGGGCTTTTGCTGGGCCGAATCAACTTTCTTTGTAAAAGATCTTCGATCTCTTTTCTACAGTGGGCTAAAAGTTCACTGTTCATTTGAATGGGCCTGGCCTTGGTAGGAATTTGGGCCTCATTAAAATCTTTGATATAAGGAAGTCCAACGACGTGCTGTTTTCGAGCCCAAAAGGCGTTTGGGTCGTTTGAACAAACTTCTTTCTCAATTTTGGACTGAATCAATTTGATTCTTTCTTGAAGAGTTGGGCTTTTAAGATTCTCTTCTATCCTTTTGAAGCTAATCTCGTCTTTGAGAAAAGCTATCTGTCGTTCCTTCCTTTGGATTATGTTCACCTCATGAGTTCTTGGTGGTTTAATGAATCTGAACGAAACTTCTCTTCCTGCAGCTGTAGAGAATAATCCTGCTTCATTCACTTTGATAGGGAACAATTGGGTGATGAAGGGTGTACCTAAGATAATGGGTTGGCTTAGGTTTTTTACAAGAATGAAGGTGTTCGTGAAACATATTCCTTCATTACAGATATGTGCCTTTGATAACTTGTGCTTGATGTTCAAAGGCTGTCCATTTGCTCCTTTGAGTCCCTCTGTGGTTTTCTCAAAGTATTTTGACGGGATGATTCCTTCTAGAATACAGTTTTGATCGGCACCTGAATCAATAAGTGCTACCATATTCATATTGAAATCTTTGATCCTTAAAGTGATCATTGAGTACCACTTTTGTAGTCGGATTTGAGTAATAGAGTTGATAAAAATTTCTTCCTTTTCTTTTAAGGGTTTATCAACTGTTTCTGAAGATTCTGGGATATCTTCTTTCTGACTTTCTGAATTTCCTGCATTGTTAGTATCATACGATCTTAATAATGCAATTTCATAATATAATTGAGAAATGTCACCTCGAGCTTCTTCTTGGAAGTTGTAGGATGACTGTCTGAGAACAGAGACCTCTTTCTTTAGATCTCTAATTTCTTTTTGAAGATCCGCAACAGATGCATCTTTGGGAACTTCAAATCTTGCATACACATCTTTTATGGAGAAGGAGCTGGATTGGCTTCCTTTTTAGGTGTGTTAGAATTTATTGACTCCTTTAGTCTATTGAGGATTGTTATCTTTAGTTGTTCATCCTCAAGTTTTGCCACTGCTTCGAACAATAATTCTTGATCTGCAGTCAAAACATTAATGCAATTATTGTTAGAACAGGGACAGACGTGTTTACCTTCTTCTTTTGAGCTGCTTTCTTCGCTATCGCTAGAGTTTGATTCTAGCTGATCATCATCTTCTATGGCCATGATCTGATTGTCTTCTCCTTCAGACTGGCTATTCTCTTCTTCAGAGATTTCCGGATCTGTTATAAAGACATTGAGTAATTCCTGCTTGACTTCTTCATCAATCTCAAGCTGGTTTACTTTTGCCTTTAATTTGCAGGCAGTTGCATAATGTCCATATGCTCTGCATTTGTAGCATTGGACTTTTTTGGCATCGCGAGTTGGAGGTTTATCTTTCGGGATGAACTTCCTTTTGCGATTGCTAGACTAATGCTTGCTTCCTGTTGGAGCTTTGTTATAATAACCTTGCTGGTTATTATAGGGTCTAAAATTTTTTCTGGGATTGTCCCTTTTCGCCTGTTTCCTTTTTATTCGAGATGGCGCTTCGACCCTTTCATACCCATATTGTTTGCAAAAGGATCCTAGTTCTTTTCTCTCAGATCCCTTAGTTATTTTCCTCTGGATTTTTATTTCATTACACAATTTTAATCCTTCTGTGATGATGAAATTGATTAATTCTCCATAGGTGAGGGAGCCCCATGGGATATTACCATCGTGCTTTTCTTCAAGACTTAGCTCAAGTCTGTCTGCGAAGAGCTTTGGAAGTCCTGCAACAAACCTTTCTTTCCAATAAGGAGAATTGCAGTCTGTTCTCAAAAATACCTGAGTAAGGAAGGTATCTTTGTACCATCTAAAATCCTGGAGAGTTGGACACCTTAGATTTAAGAGATAGCTTGCTGCCCTTTGTTGATAGCTAGTGGGATCTCCAACAAAGTGCTTTGCGATTAGGTAGAGGAGTGTACTGACAGCGTCTGAGACTGATTCTTCTTTATCTTCCCATGATATCGGCTGTCCATCGACCTTTACCTCTACTCTTCTGATTGTGGTGGTGGTGTGAGTTAACACATTCCTTCTTTCTTCTGTTGTGAGGAAGTTATCCCACCATCCTTTGAGCTGGCCGCAGAATCCTGTGGCTATGGAGCTAGCTATGGCATGGTCTTCGATATTATGTGATTTGAATGTCGAAGCTGCGATCATCATTTGATGTAGAACATTGAGGATTTGATATTCAGATAATCCGTCTATGTTCCATTCGTTGAAGGACCTTCCATCAAAAGTCCTAGTTGTAGTGAACTCCTTTTCTTCAATTTTAATATCAGGAAAAGTCGGTCTTGAATACCAATTTCGCATATTTCCTTGAAACTGGTTTCTCTGTTTGTAGATTCGCTGAACTTCTTCAGGTTGATCTACGTTCTCTATTTGATTGGTGAGAAGTGAAAGATTCTTCACTCCTTTTATCATTTCTTCAATTGCTTCGTCTTGTTCATTTAAGACATTGATTTGCTCTGAAGAGGACGCTTTCGAAGGTGCAGAGATGTGGAATTTTTCTAACATTGCGTTGATCTCCTTTAGCATCTCTTGCTCTTTAGAGATTATTTTAACCTTTGTTTCTCCTTCAAAAGGTTTGAACAAAGGGATTGTTGGATCTATTTTGGGGAATGATCCATCTTTAGAATCCTTGGGGATTCTTGATTCATTAGTCTGAACCGCTTCTTCTATCCTGTCTAGCTGAGTAGCCATGGATGATAGCAATTTGTTAGAATAATTATTTTGCATTTGGACAGAGCGAATACCTTTAAGGGATGCTGTAGCTGCATCTTTCTCTTCCATTTGCTTAAAAGGGCTTCCAACTACAGTGTGACTGTATTTGGTCTGGAATATGATATCTTCAAGAGGAGGGTGATGAGATAAGACCTCCTTTTGGCTTGTCTTCCACTTGGTTTCTTTTATATGGCAAAGCTGTTGTTCATAGTCTTTGCGTCTGGCGAACCAATGAAAGAATGGGATTTCCTTTTCTAGCTCCTGCATGGTTTGCTTCCAGCTAGATTTGAACTCTTCTTGCTTCTCGTCGCTATAGGCACGGATGAAAGATCGTCTACAAAATTTATTGTTTTCTGCAAGAAATTCTGCTTTTAATTTCTCCATGTCTGGGGAGAATATAGTCGTAATAACATTAATCGTGTTGAATTCTAACGGTGGTGCCATGTCAGAAGGAGTTGGAGAGGTTGAACCCTGTCCATCTTCATAGTTAATGTTTGGTATGGTCTGATCAAAGTCGACAGACCTTATATTCATTGAATTACTTCTAGTAATTCTCTCTGAGGTTTCTGATCTGGTTCCAGAGGTACTTGGTCTAGATCTCAAGAAATTTTTAACCTTTGGAGTTTGATCAGTTTCATCCGTGAAGTTAACTTCAACACGGCCATCTGGGAACTCTGTGATATAAGAAAGAGTCTTTTTTACCGGAGACGGCTTTGTTGCTCCTTCTAAGTTCCATCTAGTCTTCCAGGTAACTTGATCCCAAGGTATTCTCTTTGGGGTATTAACTGAAGATCTTTCAATATTTACTTCAATCAAGATTGTTTCGCCTCTTTTAGAAGACTTGATTGCTCTCGGGGATATGTTGGTGTTCATCAGTTTATAACACATCCTGAATATGATCACTGCTGATAGTGATTTCTCTTCCATCTTCAATTCTTTTGAATTGACTCTCAACATTAGAGAAGACAAAATGTGAAGGTCAAAAAGAGAAAGACTGTGATTTGGGAAAACGTTGAAATATACCGGACCGTTTTCCAGGTTGGATTCAATGATTCCCAGCATGCTATCTGAATAGCTTTTGAATCTTTCATCTCTTAGAGAGATGAGTATAGGGGCGTTCAAACCTAATCTGAAGAGAGGTTTAACCGCTACTTGAATTAGTTCGAGATGAATGTATTTGAACTCTTCTCGGTGTTTGAGAATGGACTCCTTTGTGAATAGCTGGAGTACTTCTGCATCTGTGGTTACAGATACGTTCCTTTCTACCGTCTTGATTACATCTCTTGATGCAAAGTTGAAGGTACTGTGATAATAGATCTCTCTGGGATCTATCTTCGGAATACTCCAGTTCTGGAGTTCTTGTTCTACTCGAGCAATTCTCATCTCTTCATTGCCCTGGGCGGACAAGATATCTGGTTCTCCTTTGATATCTAAGATGCCTTCTTCTTTAGCATCTTCTTTTGCTTTTCCCTTTGATAATATCCTTATAAATAATTTAGACATAAAAATAAGTTAGTTCAAAACTAAATTGACAAAGGTAGAAAGACTCCCCTGTTTGGCTGCTTACAGCTGGAACACCTGGCTTACCAACGGACTTACTCAAACTGCCTGGAACACCTAACGGCTTATCAACGCTGAGGACGAGCAACCGGACGAACAGATCGGAGTTCTATCTTTATAAATTTAACTTTGAAGAGAACTTAAGCTTATCTCTTCTTTTACTTAAATAGATAATATAAAAGAGTAAATAAGAGAAGAAATTTGAAGAAATAAACGGATGTTTAGGAAGAATAGATAATAATAATAATTAGGAATTAAAGGGAAGTGGTAATCATCCACGGTTTTAGAGATAAAATCTGGGGTTGGAAAGCTGTGTTAGAGCTTGTTTGAGAGAACTTGATCTTGCCCTTTAATTCTTACTTTATTGTTGTCTCATGAACTCGGTTTGTACTTAAGGTCTTATAGCAAGAATATTACTTGATGATAAAAACCTATTATAATCCCTATGCACAGCATCACAACCTCATCTTATGATCTACACCAAGTGTTTGATCTAATTACCTTGAACATTATAACGATTAGCTTTGACACTTATCTTGCCTTGTTAGTTGCATTCACCCTTAACTTCTGATTTGTTTTAAACCATCTATCCTCGTGGGACACGACACTCGCTTACCACTCTATTACTTGTTGACCATGTGTACTTGCATCCCACCCTTCACCATCTAGTTTAATCATTGTTTCCACCAACAGTAATTTAAAGTGTTCTATTGTCTTTGGTAGCATTGATGTGTTAAATCTTGATAATTGTTTACTTTAGAAACTATGGTCCTCGTGGAACTTGGCAACAGCTTGGAAGATATTCTTTGTGATTTAAAATGATTTATTGTCATTGGTGATATTGTGGTGTTTAACCTTGATTTTGTTTACTTTGGGAACTATGGACTTCGTGGAACTTGGTATCGGCGGTGTTTCCGGTCGACATTTTATTCGATCCTGCTACCTTATGTAATGATTGAGGGTTATAGTTTGATAGCGGTAGTATCGTGGGTTATGGAAATTCTTATGATAATATGATTGATGTACTTGAGATTTTGCAAGAGACAACACCTTGAGAAGTATAAAAGATAAGCATGTAATTAAGTGTAGATTGTATTGATTGTTTGTTGTTTATGTTGTGATGCAACCGGGTAATGAACTAATTTATGAATATAATGGATTCATAGATGAAACAGGCTATGTGTGACAATTATATCGAGCGACTTTTGAATAATGGATATAATGGATTCATAGATGAAATAGACTCTGGGTGACAATTATATAGAGAGACTTGTGAATTATGGATATAATAGATTCATAGATAAAATAGGCTATGGGTGACAATTATATCTAGAGACTTGTGAGTTATGGATATAATGAATTCATAGATGAAACAGGCTATGGGTGACAATAATATCAAGAGACTTGTGAATTATAGATATAATGGATTCATAAATGAAACAGGCTATGTGTGACAATTATATTGAGAGACTTGTGAATTATGGATACAATGGAGTCATAGATGTACAAGCTATGGGCGATTATTATATCCAGGATATGTGGTATGGTGATAAATCGAGTTCATGACATGAGCATCCTAACTTGTTTGTTTATTTGTTATGGAAAGACATGATTATCTCTTGTACAAGTGTATTGATTTTGAATGTAATACTTTATGTGTTTCAATGTGAGTTTGGAATTGTGATCGTGATTGGTGTTATGTTTAGGACGTATCGGGTGTGTAGAATGGGTAGTAAAGAACATGCTAGGCCTTTTGACACAATTTTTTATATGAAATTCAGTCCATAGCAGGTGGTATAACATGTCCCCCACTACTACGCACCAAATCCAGATAATCCTCCTCTGAAATGGTAACATTATGCCCATGCCTAGGTGGCTGGTCTACTAGAGGCTCATCCTCTCGATCCTCAAGTGGGGGTGGTGGCGGCGTGATTGCTCTAGGTCAACCCCCACCTCATACAGGAGCCGGTACTCTGCCTCTACCTCTCCTAGGTGCAACTGCTCTCGGAATCATACTGAAATCACAACTAGATAAGTCTCACGTGAGCTACTAAGAAATGGGACTTACAGATCTACACTTAGGATACTTGGTGTCGTTCACCTTAACGATGATTTGGACACAGATTTAAAATCAAAACATGAAAACCATGCGATGCATGTTGGCTACAGAACCATGAGGCTCTAATACCAACTGTAACGACCCGACTTTGTTAAATCCTTTAAATCCAAAGAACAGCAGAAGACTTAGTAATTTAAAAAAATGACATGGGAACGTTTAAAACTTGGACTAACCAAAAACCTGTAATACATTTTTCACAGCCAGAAAAATAGAAATGCGCATTTCTTTTATAAGTAAAGTTCAAAATGAAAACATTTAAGTACAAGGAAACAAGTTCAAGAACTCTTATGAGCCCAAATTTACAAACATCTCAAAATGGAAGTAAAGTAGAATGAAATGAAAACATTTAAATCAATGCATTCATAGAATGCTCAAAACCAATTCCATGTCCAAAATATCATCGCTCCTCGGTCAAGTGACACCACTTCCTCTACCACGCCTTTTACCATGTGGAATACCTGAAAAGAATTAACTGTAGCAACATTAGCATAAAAATTCTAGTGAGAGTAAAATGGAGGCAAATAATTCTATGGACTGAATTTCATATCATAAATTGTGTCTAAAGGCCTAGCATGCTCTTGACTACCCATTCTACACTTCCAATACAACCTAAACATAACATCAGTCACAAGCCCAATTCCAAACACACATTGAACCACATGAAGTATTACAATTGAAATCAAAACACTCGCATAAAGGATAAGCATGTTTTTCTATAACAAACAACAAACAAGTTGGGATGCTCATGTCATGAACTCGATTTATCATCGTACCACAAATCCTCGATATAACGGCGTCCATAGCCTGTTTCATCCATGAACCCGTTATATCCACATATCTCATCATATAATAACACCCATAATCTGTTTCATCTATGGATCCTTATATCCCAAGATCTCATCACATAATTTTTCACTGATCTCATCATATAATAACACTCATAGCCTATTTCATCTATGGATCCTTATATCCCAAGTTCTTATCACATAAATCTCATAGATCTCATCATATAATAACACTCATAATTTGTTTCATCTATGGATCTTTATATCCCAAGATCTTATCACATAAATCGGTCCATAACCCTGTTGCATCACAACACATACAATCTACAATACAATTTACACTCAATTACATGCTTATCTTTTGTACTTCTCAAAATGTTGTCCCTTGCAAAAATCTCAAGTAAATCAATTGAATTATCATTAGAATTCCATAATCCATGGTACTACCCTTAATCCTTACATAAGGCAACAAGATCGAATAAACAATAACTAAAATCATCACCAAAGCCACGTTCACGAAGATCGTAATTAAAAAGTAAACGATTATCAAGTTTTAACATATCAATACTACCAAAGACAATAGATCACATACATTACATAAAAAAACTCCCAAGAATTATACTAAGCTACTTTGGTCCAATGAATGCTCATGGTACCTTCCACTTCTAAGATTCTCCAAGATCCACCATAACCTTACAAGAACTCCAAAAACATACTAAAGCCTACTTTTCAAACGATTCCAATATTTATCTCTAAGTACACTTAAATTACAAACTATCTCGAACTCATTTTTTAAGGTTCATAGTCACCATCCAACCATTTAATATCTCTTAACCTCGATCAAACAAAATAGTAATGCAACTCGAAACATAAGATTACAACCCAACACTTTAAACTCACCTTAGCAACGTAGTCGAGCTTCCTAAGAGCCGAAAGATTGGTCATACGTGTGATTACCAACACCTACGATTAAATTACATCTAATATACATTAATTAACTAAACATCGAACAAACGACACTTAAATGCATAAAAGGGAAAAAACGGCCAGGTTAGATCAATGAGGCTCTCAGACCAAAACAAGGGGGTGTTTTGCTTGATTTTCCGGCTTCTAGGTATTTTAGAGGTGTTTCGGGTTGGTTTTGAGTAGTTTTGAATATGATACTATCAATGGGTAAACATATTTAGGGCTTTTAGACTTGAATTCATCCCCCAATATTAAAGAAAACACAAAACTAAACAAGGAAAAACACCCACAACAGCCCCACGGTTTTGGGTGAGTCAAAGAGGATGGGTTTTCGTTTATTTTTTAATCTAAGGTTAGGAGAAACATGTCATACACCTAAATGAAGTTCCCTAATTAAAATCTTCAAGTTTCTTGGTGAGAAATTGAAGATTTCAACCATGGGTTTCATTTGAATTTCAAAGGAAACAAAACCCATAAAATTTAGAGAATTTCCTCACCTTGAGGCCTCTTGAAAATGAAAGAAAAATCTTCAAAGGTAGGATGAAAAGAAAGCTTGGAGTGAGAGATTTCCAATGAAATAAGAGTCAAAGCGATCAGTCGAGAAACGATAAAAACCCAAAGTTTTTCCCTTCCCTTTGAGTCCCACAGTTTTGAGAGAAAAAGAAGAGCTTGATTTTTTTTGGCTAAGGATGAAATGAAGAGATGATGAATAGGATACGTATTTAAATTGAAAAACAAGAAATTACGAAAAAGGCCCTCGATTGCTCCTAGCTTTTAAAACTAAAACACTTATATCAAAAAGGTGATTAATAATTATTAATTGACGCATTAATAATTATTAATCCGCCTAATACTAATTTAAGCTTCTAAAGTAAATAAAAGGTCTACGAACGAATAAAACTCCTAAATTCTAAGTTATTAACTCTAACATTAATTTTAAATACTTTAATTCAAAAAAATTACCTCAAAAGTAACGGGACATTACAAGAGCTATTGATCCCTCATATGGGAGGGGTAAGCTGACAGCGTAGAAAGGACATTAGCTCATAATACATAAGTTCATGTAGAGGAACGGTTGGGAGAATCTGGAAGTGCTCAAAAAATAGCCTCGACTGTCAGGTAGTTTAGATGACTAGTGAAGTTACCTAAGGGCAATAGTGCACTTTTGACTAGTTTCAGGGTCAAATGGGGTGTAAGCATAGAGGTAGAATCTCTAATCTGGTAATTTAATTTTTTGAATTATATTGTCAAGCATATGATGAAGTATCTCTTTCCCAAGGTTCGTTAGAGTCGGATAGTGAGTAAGGTGGTAGACCCTGCCATTTAGCTGGAGTGGGAGTTGTTGGAGTACTTTTCATGCCTAGGAGATAGCTCACAACGGGAGGCCTTGTAGGGGCCAATTATGTTAGTGGCTTCTAACTATTATATGGTTTTGCAAATTGGTTTGAGTTTGCAACTGGTTAAAGCGTTGGTGTTCTAAGAAAATGATGAACTACAGATACAATGGTTATTTTATTCCAAGTATGAGATTGTTGAGTTTGGGTGGGTCCAAATCAAATATAAGCCCAATGAAGACTTTGGTGAATTTATGACAAAAGGCCCAAACACATGTGAGTTGTTGTTTTGTTAAATATTTCAGGAGTGACTTTCCTAAAACCAATTAAATGGAATTGAAAGAGGTGCAACTTCTTTGCTGCAACGAGTATAAATAGAACAATAATAAATAATTTTAGAGTTACGGCATAAATGTTACGGCAAAAGAAATTTTAATATTCTTTTGGTGTTTGATTTATTGAGAGAAAATTAGAAAGGGGAAAAAACTATTTGAGTGGTTTCTCAAAGTTAGATATAATTGTGAGCGATTGTACGTTACTCTCTATTGTTAACCTCTTTTGGTGTAATCTTCAACTTCATAGTAGAACTTGTAAAGTTAGCATAAGACAGAACGTACCAATTGAAAACTTATATAAATCTCTGGTATCGTTTTTCTATTGCTTTTGTTTTATTATTTGTGTTGAATATTTCATCAATCATAGAATAGAGAGTTTAGATTAAGCAACCATTCAAATTCCCAACTTATTTCACATACCCAGTCGTGATTTAATGACACTAACTTTGGGGCTTTACTATTTGAATGTGTAATATATCTAATATCGTTAATGAATTAATATATACTTAAAAGAACTTCAGTTTATTTATTTAAAATTTATTCAAAATAAATTATGGTTATTAAATAATTAAAAGTTCACGGATACCAATCCTAGCTAAACCGTTCCTGCTTACAATTGATATTACAACCTTTGTCTTTTAGTCAATGGTACAAAAACAAACGCGGATCATTCAAATTCAATCAATAGCTTTTTCACCCATGATTTACAATTCTGCCCGTTTTACATAAACCCCATATCATGCGAGGTTAATTAAATTTCTCTTTTGAAGTTTATTTTGTTTTACTATAGTTTTTGTCTTTATTTTCCTTTATTATGAAAGAGAGTCAACCTAACATAGCATAGACAATAATTTATCTTTATAATATGTACACTTAAAAAACCTGCCAGTTCTTTCATAAAAAAATGAAATGTTTACAAAAATGGCCACATTTTAAAGGGGAGTTTCAAAAAATTAAACTGATCAACAAATATTACAAACATGACCATTTAAAGCTGCAGGCGGTGAAGATATGAATTTTTACTTATTGAATTTCCCTAATTTAAACTTACAAATAAGAAGTGATCATATTGTCCAGAATCTTGGAGAATTTATTTAAAATCTCCTTATATGTTTAAGTATACCATTTAAATCTCCTTATTTCATGGAGATTTAAGTATACCATTTTGTTGGGATTTGGCAAGTATATGAAAATGATGGATAAAACCCTAAACTTGCTCAACAAGTTTACTTGGTGACCAAGTCTTGATTGTGGCCATTGGATTTGCTTGGTGGGCAAGAATGAATGATGACCGTTAGATTAAACTTGGTGACCAAGGCTATTTGTATTATAGATAGAGGTAATCTTTGTTGCCAAAAGTATCCCAAAAATACTGTGAGTGTATTTGTATTGGGTTCGGGGAGGGCTTTGATGAGAGTGTGAGAAATATTGTAAAAGAAAGGGTTTACTTTCTTGAGGGATTTTTTGAGCGTAATACACGATTAAGTGTATTGGATATTTTTCACTGTAACTCTTGATTCATCATAGTGAAATCCGCAGCGGTAGCAACTGGACGTAGTCAATTTGGGTGAACCAGTATAAATCCTTGTGTCGTTTGATTGTGTTTGTTTTCTTATTTTTCTCGGGTTCTTTCTTTTATTCCTAGCGGTGAATGTGGGAAGGGTGTTTTTTCCCAACAACTGGTATCAAAGCTTTAGGTGTAGTTTCTTGAAATTCTTCGTATTCTCTGTGGTTGCAGCTTTGTCTGATCTTCCACATCAGAAAAAGATTTCTTGAAACGGGTTATAATTGTCCGTTGATTCAAGCTAGGAGTGAGAAGCAAGTATGTCAAACTTTATGAGTCCGGTGAAGTTTGATGTGGAGAAATTTGATGGAATGATCAATTTTGGCTTGTGGCAAGTGCAAGTCAAGGATGTATTGATACAATTTGGGTTACACAAGGCTATGAAAGGAAGACCGAGCGGTGGTACTCCCAATCAGTCAAGCGGTGATGGTGATTCAGTTAAATCAGATGACAGTGGTATATGTGGTGGTCACCTGAAAAGAGATTGTCCAAACAGAGCAGGTTCGGCAAAGGGCTCTGGGTTGGAAGCTAACATTGTCTCTCTTGTTCAGGGAGACGAAGACTTCGTTTGAAGAGAGAAGAAATTCATCCTCATGGTATGACCGCTTTACCATGATAGAGGATGTGTTGTTAGCGGATGCACACGAGCATTGACTTGGCAATTATGCAAGGCGTGTGGTGGAATGGTGTCGATGGCTGAAGAACTTCCAGGGAAGCCAAGTAGGTGGAAGTTGCACCATAATTTCAGCAAGGTTTATCGACATGTGCCGAAAAAGGAAAATCTTGAAAGGTGATATTTCAAGTGGTCTACTTATATGGTGGAGTAGGATAGCTCTCTAGTTTGAGAACTATGATTGTCGGTGAAGACAATGATGGTAGCAGAAGCTATGGATTCTTCATCTATCTTGCCAAGGTGGAATTTGTTGGGATTTGGCAAGTATATGAAAATGATGGATAAAACCCTAAACTTGCTCAACAAGTTTACTTGGTGACCAAGTCTTGATTGTGGCCATTGGATTTTCTTGGTGGGCAAGAATGAATGATGACCGTTAGATTAAACTTGGTGACCAAGGCTATTTGTATTATAAATAGAGGTAATCTTTGTTGGCAAAAGTATCCCAAAAATACTGTGAGTGTATTTGTATTGGGTTCGGGGAGGGCTTTGATGAGAGTGTGAAAAATATTGTAAAAGAAAGGGTTTACTTTCTTGAGGGATTTTTTGAGCGTAATACACGATTAAGTGTATTGGATATTTTTCACTGTAACTCTTGATTCATCATAGTGAAATCCGCAGCGGTAGCAACTGGACGTAGTCAATTTGGGTGAACCAGTATAAATCCTTGTGTCGTTTGATTGTGTTTGTTTTCTTATTTTTCTCGGGTTCTTTCTTTTATTCCTAGCGGTGAATGTGGGAAGGGTGTTTTTTCCCAACACATTTAAATCTCCTTATATGTTTAAGCTTCACCAAATTTTTTGCCAACTCCATCTTTCACAGAATGTCATTTGTTACTATCGCATTTCAATGAATCCCTTTTGTTCATCATTCTATTCCTTTCACAAAGACAACTCTTCGTCTTCTTCCCTTTCCCTATTTTTATTTACACCACCATAAAAACATTGATTTTTAGATGTATCAACTTTTCATTTTATCTCTGCCATTGATTCCTGACCGTAAGTGAAGATCATTCAACAACGACTGCTAATGCATCCTTCGATATGATATTATTTGCTGAAATTCTTGAATACTTCAACCTTCATGCTTGTCTATCCGATTATAGATGAATGCCTTACGTTGAAGATAAGTTTTTGCCCCTCCATTCTTTCTCCTAAGATTCATTCCCATCGACGATGAAGATTCGATCTCTGTCATAAAAAAAATTCAGTTTTAGTTATTTACTAGTTTTCTTATCTAATATTTAATCATAATGTCAAAACATAATGAAAATCTAGAGTTTTTAGAATTTAGAGATCTTCTTTAGTACCAGACGAGTGTGATTCGATTGTCGATCTGGGTTATGCTTGATTTATCAAAAAAAAGTGGCCAGAAATAAAGGGTTCTTACACATCTAGCAGAATCATGCCTAATATTTGAAAAAATAGCAGTCCAAAAACTTATTTGTAAATGTAGGAAAAAAAACTCACATTCGAACATATAATATTACAACATTGCCACTAATTTTGCATAAGTAATCACTGATTTTCGTTTATGTAGTCACTGATTCAGCACATAGGTAATCACTGATTTTACTGATACACAATATTAATTGATAATTTGTGCATGTAATCACTGATTATCGAATAAGTTAATCACTGATCACTATAGAAAAAACATCTATATTTGCAAATACTTTTTTAAAATGTTATATTTATAAATATTACAGAAAATTTTGCTACCCAAATAAAATTTCCCCAGAAATAATAGTGTTATGTTTTCTTGGATTCAATACGATTATGTTTTGTTTATAAAATATAAATATGTTAAACTAACTAGGAACTTCTTTTTTAGGATTCAATATGATTCTATTTTGTTTATAAGAACTACACTAAAATCTTTGTTCTTTTTTGTGGACTTAATATGATTTTGTTTCGTTTATAAATAATATAAATATATTAAACTGACAGGGATTATTTTTCTATATCGATGATTTAATATGATTATGCTTAACTAAAAAAAATATGTTTTTTTTTTATAAAATAAACTTTGGTTTGCATAATTTTTAAAAATACTTGTGCTTTTGAAAACATATAAGAAAAACGTTGTCTATTTGAAACATTTTAGGAAACTATGGTATAGTTCTGATGTGGCGCTCATGTGGTCTTACCTAATCCTTTCCTTCTTCGCCGCTAGGCATGAAAGCTAAACCACTCACCTTGCTTCCCCGCCCCGACCCTGCCAAACCCACTTCGTAAATGGGGCGGGGTTTGGGGCAGGGAAAAAAATTCCCCTATTTACTAAACGGGGCGAGGTCAAGGCCATGGGCAATGGTCCTGGCGGGCTCCTCCACATTATTTAAATTTGTGTTTGAATTTTGATTAATTATGTTTGTTGTGACTTTGAATTCCAAATTTGAATTTGGATTGATTTGATAATATTGGAATTGAATGAAAATTGATTATTGTAAAGGGTAAAAATAGCCCTCTTACGGGCCACGTTCACACCAGGTCGGTTCACATTGGGACAGGCCCATCCGAACCAGCATCTGAAGGAGCCTATCCCTCAAGGGCAGAGTGAAAGCCAATTAAGTCTAGTCTTAGACTAGTCTAGTCGACGAGCCCACGATCAAGGAACTATAAAAGTCAACCTGACCTATCAAATCAGGTATGTGAACCTAAAAACCATCAGTCATACATTTGACCTAATCTTCCTTGCGGCGCAAGACATTTTCTCACCTACCACCACCTAACTTGATCGTCGGAGGGTTCTCGGCCGGTACCACACCGGTGCCCTTCTGACCATCGTTCTTTGAAGTGTTTCAGGTAGCATCGTCGCGAGGGAGCAACACGTGACGCAACGTGTTCAACCGTGTGGAGGAAACCCTCAACGAGAAATATCCCACACAGTTTGTCTCCCACTGTGGGATCGTCATCTCTGATTTCCGGCTAAATCCAGATACTCACGCGGTACCCACAAGTGGAGACAATGACCACTCGTTCAACCATACAACGAGCTCTCAACGAAAATGCAGCTAGAGACAAAGGAGTAAACGACGATGCTCAGAACCTTGACACGGCACCGGGAACCATCACCATCACTTTGGCTGAACACCGAGAGATGGTGGAAGCGCACAAAGCCTTGAGAGAAGAAGTGCGAGAAATGAAAGCCTTACTGGGGGAAGGGTTGATGGCGGTCCATGCTAACAGCCAAAACATCCTAAACGTGGATAAGGGAGGCCCTTCAAAGCCATGAACTGGAAAATCCCAAGCCAGGCAGCTGCGTTGAAGGGCCACCACGTCCAAAAAAGGAAAGAATGTGCCGGGAGACGACCTACGAACCAGGCTGACGGCCTGCCGACGAAGGGAAAATGCTAGCCTAGAGATCTCCTCATCGAAGGAAAAAGACGCCCCAAGAAAGACAGGCCCCGTGCGAGACAACTCTCACCGACAGACTCAAAACAAGGTGCCGTCCCAGAGGGATGCCGAAGGACATCAGGTCTCAAGTTACACAGGAAGCGATGAAGGAAGCTCAACATCCACCAATAAGAACAAATACCGAAAAAAGAAGAAAAAGTACACCGACGCGAGGTAAATCCTCGAAGAAAAGTTGGCAAAAAAAGCATCCGAGAAAAGAGCCAAACCTAACTCAGACGCCCGAGAGCAGAAGATTCCCCTTTTACGAAAGGAATCATATCCGTTCCACAGCCGAGGCATTTCATCCTCCCCAAGTTCGAAATGTATGACGGAACTGGGGATCCGATGGAACATATGGCCCACTTCGTCAACATGATGAAATCTTCGCGCATAATCGGCCCTGATCTAGACGCCTTAACCTACAGATTCTTTCCCACAACCTTTTCGGACCTATCGTCGGCTTTCCTCAGCGAATATAGCGTGAGTCGAAAGTTCGCCAAAATGAACCACGACCTCTATGATGTGCTGATGGGGGAAAAGGAAGCCCTTCAGGATTTCATTATTAGGTTCCGACAGGTCAAGCTAGAGGTCAAAGACTGCAACGATCTAGAGGCAGCGACCACATTCTCACAGGCCATACACCTGAACCACCCCCTATGGAGGTCTTTCAACAAGCGAAGGCCACAATCATGAAAAAGGCATTAGACAGGGCGATGGTCAAAATATCACAGGATGAATCCGAAAGGGTGGTCAGAGAAATGCGATGAATAGAGTCGAAATTTGAAGGAATATGGAAGAAGAAAGAACCCTCGACTGAGAAGAGAAGAGGAAGAGAGCACAAACGCTCAAAAAGAAGAAAAGAAGAGAAAAGGGATGAGGGGGAAAGAAAATCCGTATGGGGAAGGATCAAAGATCCGAAGAAGTGAAGCCCAAAACGAATCCTGCACACGGAAGCGGCGAGAAATTCTTTCCGAAAAGAGGAGGATCTAAAAGAGAAAAGGCCGCGCTAAGCCTGGAAAAGTCTGGAGAGAAAGGAACCCTACTGCAGGTTCCACAAATCCAACGGGCACGCCACGAAATACTGTAAGATCCTCGCCCGGGAGATAGACCGCGTGTGTGAACAAGGTCCGGCCCGAAATCGAGAGGCAGGATGTAAGGGACAAGGATGAGAGGCTCGCCGTGCCCGTGGAAATTCTGAGGGACGGTCAAGTCAGCTCATTCCACTGCACCGGAGAGTCCATCAACGCTCACAAAAGGTCTCATCGTGAAGCTGGACTCCCCGTCTATTGGGTCGAGCACACTTCCGAAGATATGATTAAGTATTCTAGGAAAGATCTAGAAGACGTCCACATGCCCCATAATGATGCACTGGTGATAGCGAAGGCACAAATCCAATAGCCCTTTTTCATCTCATAGATGACCGCTCAAGGTACAATGCCCTGCTCGGAAGGCCATGGGTTCATGATATGAGAGCACATCCTTCAACTCTTCACCAGAAGCTGAAATATCCCACTGAAAAGGGGATCAGGGTTATAAAAGGGGACCAACAGGTCTCGAGATCGTGTTTGGTTGAAATAGTCAAGCTGAAATCCCAATGCCAAGCATAGCAGCTACAGGATTGGGGCCCCGAAAGGGGCCCGCCCTTTGTTCGACCAAGGATTGAATCACCTGAGGATGAATCGGTGAAAATCTAGATTCATCTAGAAGACCAGGGGAAAACGACGAGCATTGGAAAAGATCTGAAGAAAGTCTGAGAGACGGACTGGTGAACTTTCTGAAGAAGAGTTGGAATACGTTTGCATGGGATCACACAGACATGCTCGGTATAGACCCGAATATCATAACTCACAACCTCGAAGTTGATCTGAGCCAACCTCCTGTCAAACAGAAGAGGCGCAAATTCACACCCGAGCGAAATGAAATCATCAACGAGGAGGTTCGGAAACTTCTCGAGGCGGGTTTCATCCGAGAGGTCAACCTGAGTGGCTGGCCAATGTAGTGGTCGTGAAGAAAAAGAATGGGAAATGGAGGGTGTGTATCGACTTCACAGACCTCAACAAAGCTTTCCCAAAAGATTCTTTCCCGCTGCCCAAAATAGATCAACTAGTAGATGCGACAGCCGGTTATGAACTGCTGAGTTTCATGGGCGCTTTTTCCGGGTACAACCAAATCAAGATGAACCCAAAAGATCAAGAAAAAATTTCATTCATAACCAATGTAGGCATGTATTGCTACACTGTGGTGCCCTTCGGTTTAAAAAATACATAAGCTACCTATCACCACCTGATGAACCGAATGTTCAAAGATCTCTTGGGAAAAGTAGTGGAGGTGTACATAGACGACATGTTGATCAAGTCACGGAAGCCAGAGGACCACCTAGCCCACATGGAACAAGCATTCGAAGTGTTGAACCGGTACGGGATGAAACTGAAACCCGATAAATGCACATTCGGAGTCTCGGCAGGCAAGTTCTTAGGTCACCTGGTGACCAGCTGCCGGATCGAGGCAAACCCCGACCAAATTCAAGCCATAATAGACATATAGGCGCCCACGAATCTGAAGGGTGCATAAGAACTAACTAGGTGTTTGGCGACATTGAACAGGTTCATATCTCGATCATCAGATAAGTGCCTACTCTTATTTAAAGCACTGAAAAAGAGCAAAGAGTTCGGTTGGGGAGTTGAGTGTCAGAAAGCATTCAAGGAACTCAAGGTTTACTTGTCTTCACCCCCGATGTTGGCTAAGCCCTCAGATAACGAAAAGCTATTCTTATACTTAGCGGTGTCTGATGTGACGGTTAGCTTAGCGCTGGTGCATGAAGACGGGCAAACACAACACCCAATCTACTACGTAAGTAAGGCAATGGTCGACGTCGAAACGCGGTACTCAAAAATGGAGAAGCTGGCATTAGCCCTGATAGTCGCTTCGCGCAAACTGAAACATTATTTTCAGGGTCACCAGATAATAGTGAGAACCACCTTCCCACTGAAGGCCATTCTCCACAAGCCTGATGTTTCGAGACGCCTCACGAAATGGGCGAAAGAACTGGGCGGATACGACATCACTTACGAGCCGCAGACAGCCATCAAAGGGCAAGTCCTCGCAGACTTCGTTGCAAAAATGACTCCAGCAAGCTTGAATGAGACTGAGACAAGCTCACCGTTACCGGCAGGCCCCGAGATGGAAGCCTGATAACGAAAAGTTATTCTTATACTTAGCGATGTCTGATGTGGCGGTTAGCTCAACGCTGGTACGCGAAGACGGGCAAACACAACACCCAATCTACTACGTAAGTAAGGCAATGGTCGATGCCGAAACGCGGTACTCGAAAATGGAGAATCTGGCGTTAGCCCTGATAATCGCTTTGCGCAAACTGAAGCATTATTTTCAGGGTCACCAGATAATAGTGAGAACCACCTTCCCACTGAAAGCCATTCTTCACAAGCCTGATGTTTCGGGACGCCTCAAGAAATGGGCAATAGAACTGGGCAGATACGACATCACTTACGAGTCGCAGACAGCCATCAAAGGGCAAGTCCTCGCAAACTTCGTTGCAGAAATGACTCCAGTAAGCTTGAATGAGACTGAGACAAGCTCACCATTGTCGGCAGGTCCCGGGATGGAAGCCTGGTCCCTAAACGTTGATGGGTCCTCGAATTCAAGAGGATTCGCAGTGTGGCTAGTCCTGTCGACCCCCGAGGGATACCCCCTGAAACAATCGATCTGATTCTGATTTGCAGCTAATGAAGTTGAATACGAAGCGTTGATAGCTGGACTACAGAGAGCAAAGGAACTGGGAGTCAAGAACCTAAGCATCAGAAGCGATTCTCAACTCGTGGTAAATCAGGTAAAGGGGCTATTTTAGGCAAAAGATCCTAGAATGGCGAAATATCTGGAAAACGTTCTGTCTATCCTGTCTCAGTTCGCCAAATATAGCATCAGCCAAGTGCTGAGGGCAGAGAATGGACATGCCGACGCTCTGGCTAGCCTCGGGTCCGCAGTCCGTACCGAAACGAGAAGAGTGATTCCTATTGATTATCTATTCGAACCAAGCATTACCCTCGATTCGGACATGGGGAGTGAAGACGATGGGGGGATCAAACAAGTAATGACGGTAGAACAGGATCTGGAGCCCGAGCTAGACTGGAGGAATCAAGTCCTCGAGTACTTACGATCTGGACTTCTACCCGAAGAGAAACTAGAGCGCGAAAAATCCGATCCAAAGCTGCCAGGTACTCAATCCCCAGGGAGAATTATACTGGAGGTCCTTCAGCGGACCCTATCTAAAATGCCTGGGAAAGTCAGAAAGCTCTTACGTGCTGAAAGAGTTGCACCTTGGACATTGCAAAAACCATGCAGGATCAAGGTCCTTGAGTCACAGAGCGTTAACACAAGGGTATTACTGGCCCACCATGGTCAAAGATTCCAAAGACTTCATCGCCCGGTGCGACAAATGCCAAATATTTGCAAAGATGATTCACGCACTGCCAACAGCGTTGACGACAATCTCAACACCTTGGCCCTTCATGCAATGGGGTCTAGACCTAATGGGAAAACTATCGTTAGCCCCGGGTCAAAAGTGCTATTTGATTGTAGCAACAGACTACTTCTCCAAATGGATTGAGGCCAAGCCGCTGGCAAAGATCACGGAACGAAAGATCGAGATGTTCCTCTGGAAGAACATCTTTACCCGCTTCGGAATCCCCAAGGTCATCATCACTGATAACGGAACTCAGTTCACAGGAAGCTCCATCCGGAAGTATTGCCCGGACAGAAAAGTGGAACTCCGATATTCGACACCCCGCTACCTGCAGGCTAACGGACAGGCAGAAGCATCGAATAAAACTATCATGGATTCTCTGAAAAAGAGATTGGAACGAACAAAGGGAAGATGGGTGGATGAGCTGCCAGGAGTCCTTTGGGCGTATCGGACCACCCCTAGAATCCCAACCGGTGAAACCCCATTTGCCATGGCTTTCGAGGCAGAGGCCGTCATCCCCACGACCCGAAGTTCGATTCCAAAAGCAGAAAATGATACCATGATGGCGGACACGCTGGACTTGGCCGAAGAAAAAAGGGAATAAACACTAATCCGTCTGGTCAATTGCCAGTATAACTTGGCAAAGTACTTCGAGAAGAAAGTAAAGCAGCGCAGCTTCAAAGTAAATGACTTTGTCCTGAGAAAAGTATTCCAGAACACGCAAGAGCCCAGAGCAGGAAAACTGGGACCAAATTGGGAAGGTCCGTACAAGGTGGTTGAAGAAGTCAAGCCAGGAACCTATCGCCTCGAAGACCAGAGGGGCAAACCGATTCCGAGGGCTTGGAACGCCACACACTTGAGGATTTATCTTTTGTGAGGATGAGAGAACCTTGTAAATACTTGGCCGAAGAGGCCCATTTTCAAATTAATATACAAGTATTACATGTTTTCCTCCACACGATCAGTCGATGCCTCTACAATGAAAAGCCTTAATCCGTTAGGCAAAGTTACTAAGTCCCCCGCGGACTAAAAGCCCTAATCCGTTAGGCAAGTTACTAAGTCCCCCGTGGACTAAAAGTCCTAATCAGTTAGCCAAGTCGCTAAATCTCCCTCGGACAAAAAAGCCCTACCCCGATGGTCAAGCACTCAGAAGTACGAAAAAGAAATTTGCACATAAAGCAAAACGAGAAGATAGCAAGTAAATAAAATGCCAAGTTTTATTTCACAACAAACAAGTAAGGCTCGGACCTATATGTCAGGAACTCGGTCGAAAGAAATTACAAAAGTTGTACAAAAAATAAATTAAGGTCATCTCCAACTCCGAGCTATGTCGTTCAAGGTATCAACGTTGAAAACAATGAAGATGTTCTCCTAGGAGAGGATGATCGCCCAGAGAGCAACTAACTAATGCCAAGTCGCCCGCCCGGTTACTCCACCAACTCATCATGTCCAAGGCTCAGAAGAATCAAACAGATGAAAACTAGGGAATCCACTGACTCGCTGCACCCTACCCCTTGATGGATTTTAGAAAGTAGTCCTGCTTTCGCTCGAGAAGGAAAGAATAGGAATGGTTGTACTCTAAGGCCAACCAGCAGGCCCAAAGAGACACCATTCCCACCGCTCTCCGAGTCCGCAGGAGACTGCATCTCCAATTAAATAAAGGCAGGCCCAGGAGCGGAGAACCGGAGGACCACCGTTCTCACTTGACATCGCTTCACGCTCGTCTCGAGGGGAAGCACATTTCTCGCCTCCTTAAACACCAAACAAGACGTCACCTCCCATTCTGAAGTCCCTGACGATATCATGATGAGGAGAACTGTCGAGAACCGACACGGGAATTACCCCCTCCATCGCTCGCTCCAGTTCCCGAGTATGGCTGGAACAAACTCTAGAGCCGCGGTGGGAGGTGGCGGAACTACTGATTGGCTCAGACAGCTTGAACCTTAAAGTCTATCCTCACAGGCGTAGAGGATGATGACCAAGAGGTTCAAATCCGCCAAGACTAACCAAATAGGTGTAGAGGATCACGACCAAACATTCTCAACGCAGGCCACGATTAAGGAAGGCCAAACATGAAAAAGGAACAAGAAGAAATAGGAAAACCCCATGATATGAAGTTTTGAATTCAATCAAGAAATTTGAGAATCTGAGAGTGAAAGAGAAGCAGTTTCAGAAAAAAGGGTTCAAAGATGTGAATGGGAAACTCCAAGATGCCTATTTAAAGGATCGAGTAATCGTCGCGATCATGATACTTGTCGAACGCCGGACGCTACTACGCTAATAGTCACCCGTAGTTAAGGCGGTTAACCCCTCCCCCCCCCCATTAACCGCATTTAAAGCGATTCGATGAGAATGACAGACGTTCGATACGACTAGTCACTGCTTGACGTCATCACCTTGAAAGGTGAAATGACTTGATGCATCGAATCACTTCGCATTAATGATGAGTCTCTTCGACTCTCAGACAAAACGTCACCTCCCCCGCTATAAAAGGATAAGGATCGTGAAGATATTCTACAGTCTACTCTGTCAATTTCTGACTGAAGAAATGGATTATTCGACTGCAACCTCAAAGGTAACTAAGAGAGTTCTGAAATGGGAAAACCAAGAGTTACGTGCAGAAAAGGCAAGGCTTGAACTCGCCCTCCTAAAGAAGGAGGAGAAAGAAGGGGATACGGAAGCTTTGAGACACAAGCTTGATAGCATCTGAGGAGCCCTAGAGGCAGCAAATAACTGGACAGAGCGACTTGAACAGGAGAACCGTTCTCTCCAAGAAAGCCTAGAGATCGCGTAGATGGTGGAGGGCTATAAACTGTCCGAGCGCTACTACGTGCTCAGAGACCGCCTCCAGGCGGCAAAAAACCTCACAGACTATTACGAGAGGGAAAACGAGTCTCTGAAGGAAGAACTAGATTCCATGAAGCGGCGAAAGAGATTAAGTCCAACGGTCATCATTGTCAGCGATGAAGATTAGAAGAACTGCACAAGGGATCAAGAAGTTGTAGTTAGATTGCTTTCTTTTTTTGTGTTACTCAATGTACAAGCAAAGAAAAAAGAAACTATATAATTTTGCTTCGCATAGCTTGCATACATTCTCCGCCTAAAGCACCCAAAGCCTTCTACAGAAGCAAAAGCCTTTGTCCGTCCAAGCACTCAAAGCCTTCTCCAGAAGTAAAAACCTTGGTCCGTCTAAGCATTAAAAGCCTTCTCAGGAAGCAAAAGTATCGGTCCATCCGAGCATTTCCTATTCCTAAAAATAAAAGACATTGAAGTATTAAAACGTAGAAAGTATTGTCCTACCCAAGCACTTAAGCCTTCTCTAGAAGCGAAAACATTGGTCCGTCCAAGTATTCTAAGCCTTCTCTGGAAGCGAAAACCTTGGTCCGCCCAAGTATTCTAAGCCTTCTTCGGAAGCGAAAACCTTAGCCCGCCCAAGTATTTTGAGCCTTCTCCGGAGGTGAAAACCTTGGTACGTCCAAGTATTCTGATCCTCCTCCGGAAGCTAAACCTTGGTCTGCCTAAGTAATCCAAGTTCTTTACGAAAGCGAAAGCTTCGGACCAACAAATGTTTCAAGCCTAAAGGGAGGACGTTCACAATTTCAAAGCAAGTGTAGAGGCACTTCGTAAAAGCAAGCAGGAAATTAAACCATGTAGACGTAAGAAAGGAACATACATATATTAACTTCAAAGTAAGGGAAATATGTGTTCGGAAAGCAGAAAAGAAAAACATTTCAAGGCAATAATTAGTAAAGGGGCTCCACAGTCCGAAGTTTACCCTGGAAAAATCAATCAGAGACGTAAACTGTCTCAGTCAAGGGAAGATCCTCAGAAGCATCTTCAACAGTCACGTCCTAGGCTCCGTCAATACGAATGCCCGCATCCACCATCAACATCACCTTCAACTGGAGCTTTGCCCTTAGAAGCCTTCAATTTATTGGCTCTCTCAAACAACTCCCACCAGCGATCAATGGCGTCCTCATAGGCAATCAAACTGATTGGGCCCCCAAGTTCCTCTGACAAGTTCATCTGCACCTTGACCGAGTCTCGTCCGATGGTGAGACCGACAAGAGTGGATTCGACAGAAGCCTCAGTTGCTCGGGCCAACTTTCGATGGAGGTCGTTCACAGCATACCGAAGGACTGGAAGTTCAGACACTTGGGTTTTTAATAAGCTATTCTCCAAGATAACCGCGTCCAAGTCCTCCCTAACCTTCTTAAAGGATACGGCCTCCCGGTTAAAATCGTCTACGGCCTTACTCCTTGCGAGCAACGTCGAGATCCTCTAATGCCTTGTTCTGAGAAGCAATAGCTTCATCGAGCATCTGTTCGTTGTCCTCTTTGAGCTTTTGGAGGCCCTCACATTCCTTTCGAACACACTCAAGCTCAGCGAATTGTTTTGATCTCTCGACTTCCAATGAAGCGATTTTCTTGTCAGCCTCCTCAAGATCAAACTTTAATTGGAGACCCTCAGACAGTGCCGAGTCAAGGATGTGAGACTGTTGACCACTAGTTGTTGCCTCCGCCAATTTCTGCTTAAGTTCCCAATGCTTCAAAAGCAAACTCTCTAGATTGAGAGCTATCTGGGTCGAAGCCTGGGTCCCTTGGAAGAGCCGACACATTTAAAGACGTCAAAATCGACTAGAAGACAACAAAGAAAATGAAGACAAAAGAGTGAAAGCACTAACCAGCCAACTACGGTGGCACATACGGCTGAAAGTCTCATCCTCACTATCGTAGTCTATGAGGGGTTTCAACTGCACATTCCCCAAGTCATGGGAGAATCTGACCGAATCCATGGCTCGTCGGAGGTAAAAGTGGCTGGAGAGGGACCCCTTGTCGAAGTCTACATCGAGAAAAATGAAAAAATGAAGCAAAGAAGATCCATCGCTCGCGGCGCCCGATCCACTGGCCACCGATGGAATTACTCCCACTGGAGGGGGAATAACCTGCTCAGTTGGACCGGGCAGACGCGAAGTTCTACCATCGAAAGGCCCGTGGGTCATCTGGTCGTCCTCCTGTTCAAAGTTCGTATCAGAAGACAAAATATGGTCATGATCAAAAGAAGGCGAATCTGCCTCGGGAGGAAATGATCGATAAGCCATCTCAGGATGCTTCAAAACATACGCATCCACACCTCTTACCGCGTGGTCAAGCACCCCGATGACTCCAACCCTTCTTCATTTGGGAGTGGGAGAGTCCATAGAGAGATTCGCAGGGGAATCCAAGGGAGGATCCACAAAAGGAGCCACTGCACCCTCTGTAGAGATTTCTGCAGCGTTGATCACCACGGATTTCCCACTTTTGGAAGGACGAGGACGCTTAAGAACAGCCACCTCTTTTCCCTTCCGGGAAGGAGGGGGCGCCATCGTGGGCCTCTTCTTCCCCATATCCTGGAGAAGGGCAAAGAAAGCTTCAGGATCATGGGAGTCTGGAGCCGGGGTGAAAGGAACGCCATACATTTTCTTAGAAAGACCTGTAGGACAAACAATTTGAATCAACTCCGAACCATACCCCATATAAAACCAGTCAGGATAGAACACTTACGGGGAGCAATCAGAATGAAGTTTGGTGGAGGAGTCCAGAGATGCGTAGAAACCAGCCAAGGATGTTAAGTAAACTCTTCCCAGTTGAAAGACCCCAATTTCTCAAGAGTCTTACAATACTTGAGAGACTCCGCGGAAATACTCTTCGGGAAAGGATTCTTCACTGAAATAAGAAAATAAAAAAAATCAGTTATTGTCACAGCTGATCAAGCCATAAAGTGACTCGGAATCCATTCCTCACCCTCATCCTCCCAAGAGGCAGGGAGAGTCCGGCTTCCAGATAAGATAGGGCCTCGGATGAAGAACCAGAATTCTTTCCACTTCTTGTCACATGAGTTTTCATCTACCAGGGAAGGCGCCGTATGGCTGTGAAGAAGAAAACGCATTCTGTCCTGAACGTTCGTATGAAGGACCCATAAATGGGAAACCATGCCCAAAGTGGGTCAAAAGCCTAAACCCGAACACACAACTTCAAGGGTTAGCAGAGACCTCAACGTGTTCGGCATAAGCTGGCCTAAGGTAATACCATAACTCATAAGAAATTCAGTTAAAAAAGGAGAAAGTGGAAATCGAACTCCCCATTGAAGAAATTTCGGATGGAGAGAAGTCCAACCATCTCCCGGGGAAACGTAAAACCGCTCCGATGGCGTGGAGAGTCTCATCTCAAATTCCTCAGAGATACCATAGTCCTCCCTCATCCTATCAAGATCTTCCCGTGTTGTCTCCGACACATAATGAAGTGGGCCTACATCCTCTCGAATACCTTTCGGCTGAGATTTCTTTTTCTTTTTCTTCGTAACCTTTTTTTCTTTCGAGTTAACAGAAGAAGACCCAGGAGGGCTAGAGACAACAGCCTCGTCAACCAAGGAGGAACCTTCTCCCCCCCAACAACGTAGGGACGGACGGGTAACCTGAGATGTGGCCTTACTACCCTTAGAGCGACTTTTCCTTTTCTTCTTTTTCTTTTGAGCCGCCTCCACGACAGGAACAGGAGAAAGAGGATGGGAAAGGTCGGGAATTGTGGCTGAGCCTATCGGAACGAAATCCACTCTCCCCGACAGGCGAGAAGTAGGAGAATGAGTGGGATCTACATCTAGACTCGCCTAGATCTCAGACTCGCCCCGAGATGAGGGGACAGTGTTAGCCCCACTAATACAAGCGGAGGAAGGGGAAGTACTAGACTCAGTCCTCTCAAAAACTAAACCGTCATAATCATCATCCCCTACGACTACCCTCGGAGTCCTAAGGCCCCTAACTATGGATTTCTCCTCAAGATTATCCATGACAAAAAAAAGAGGGAGGAAAGACTAACCTTCAGAGAAGAACAGGGAAAACTTTGAGGGAAAGGAGTGAAAATGGCAAAGAATGGTTTGAAAGCGAGATTACTTAGTATAATGACCAACACGCATGTTTGTTCTCTACTTTACATCAAGCCCATATTGGACTAGACGCTAACCTCATTGCTATGGAGGTAGAGAGTTTTGTGAGGGACGAACCACATATAAAAATTGTCACACTACAGGAAATCATAAGAAAAAAGTTTAAGTACACTGTCAGTTATTGGAAGGTGTGGGATGGTAGAAGGAAAGCATTGAAAAGGGTTTTTGGTGACCATGATCACTCATTTACGGTGTTGCCATTTTTTATTAATATTTTGAAGCAAAGAAACCCTCAAACTCAGATTGCGTGGTGATATCATCCTATGCCAGGATGCGAGGGTAATGCATATTTTTGCAGTATATTTTGGCCATTTGGACCAGCTGTAGAGGGATTCAGACATTGTCGTCCCATAATCCAAATTGATGGGACTCATCTATATGGTAAGCATAAGGGAAAGTTGTTGATAGCAACAGCTCTCGATTCAGAGGGTCATATTTTCCCGCTTGCATTTGCTATTGTTAATGAGGAGAGTTCTGATACGTGGGGCTGGTTTCTGTACAATTTACACCACATTGTTACAGACAGAGATGGTATTTGTTTGATGTCTGATAGATACGCAGGTATTATCTCTGCTGTTAACGATCTTATCAATGGTTGGGTGCAGCCTAGGGCATATCATCGATTTTGCTTGCGTCATGTTGCGAGTAATTTCAATGAGAGATTCAAGAGTAAGTTGATGAAAAACATTGTGTATCGTGCTGGTGTTGTATTTCAAGTCCGTAAGTTTGAAAAGGCCATGGATGATCTAAAACGGATGAACGAGGCTACCATGCAGTTTTTTCGACTTCTCCCTCCTAAAAAATGGACGCTTTCGCATGATGGGTTCCATCGATATGGATGGATGACGATTAATTTCGCTGAATGCATCAACTATGTTTTGAAAAGCGGTCGTTTGTTGCCGATCACTACAGTGGTCGAGATGACCTTTTATCGAACTGTAAGGTATTTCAATATTTGACGCTTTGAGGCACAAGAGGCTTTGAATAGAGGAGACAGATTCACCAGGTAAATATCATCACTGGTATTTAGGTTTGCATTATGCCTTTAGGTTTGCATTAATCTGACGTTTTGATTTAATTCATTATGCTTTTAGATTTGCATTAAAGAAAATTGCTAGGTGGCAAGAACGTGCCAAAGGCCATGATGTGACCACTTTTTGTCGCATCAACAGGATTTTTGATATCATCACTGGTATACATGAAGATAGTCCCAAATGCGGGAACAAATGTGTTGTCAGACTAGATGAGCAGGCATGTACATGTAACAAGTGGCAGACCTTCGGAATTCCATGTTCGCATTTCATTGCTGCTTGTGAATCAAATCGAATGGATTACATGTAGTTTATTTCTGAATATTATCGATTGGACAAGTACATGTCATGTTATGCACCCCACTTCCAACCGATCTCTCACAAAGATGAATGGCCAGCTTCGGAGTTCTTGATTATACATCCTCTTTCAAATGTAGTTCGAGCACTTGGTAGACCTTGTAGCTCTCGTATTCATAACGAGATGGACTTAAGAGAGCCTGTTGTGAAACAACGATGTGGTCTTTGTGGTCAGGATGGTCATAATCGACGGACGTGTCCATCTCGCTCTCAAACTTAGATTATGTTATGTTTAGGGTTTCATTTTGTTTTTAAGTTATGTTTTGAATTTTAGTTTGTTTTAAGTTATATTATGTATTTCATCTTGTTCACAAATGTTATGCTTTTCATTTTTTTTAAACTCTTTACGTTTTATGCATTTCGTTTACTAAGTGTTAAGTAATTTATTATTGTTAATACATTCTATATATTACAGACGATGACTCATCTTGCTCCTGGGCCATCAAATCCCACTGTTTTACATTCACAGCTTACCCATCGATCTCAGTTTGTATGGGATGATGAGTATACGGACCCCTTTACATGTGTACGACGTGAGGCGGTTATTACCAGATCTTTGCATAACCACAAGTACGACCCTCGTATTGACCCGTACTTATGCCAGGTCGGATTATATGGACTAGCCAGTATTGGATTCATGTCACTTGACTAGCATCTTATTACTGCTCTTGTGGAGCGTTGGAGGCCGGAGACTCACACATTTCACATGTCGTATGGAGAGCTTACAGTCACGCTTCAGGACGTAGCTATTCAGTGGGGTTTACCAGTCGATGATTTAGCAGTGACTAGGCTACTAGGTTTGGATTGGAGAAAGTTATGTCTTGATTTATTAGGTGTCACACTCACTGCTGGAGCTATGAGAGGGCAATGCTTAAATTTAACATGGTTGGCCAGAGCGTTTAATTCTTTTGCGCATCTTCCTCCCGCCACAGATGATGTAACGATCCAGAGATATGCGCGTGCATACATTCTTTCATTGATCGGGGGCGTGCTTATGCCAGACAAATCTTACACCCTTGTGCACATGATGTATCTACCTCTATTGGCATATTTTGAGACGATAGGTAGATACAGTTGGGGTGGTGGAGCGTGTCATACATGGATGTATAGAGAGTTGTGCAAGGCAACCCAATGTGAGGCGATGGAGATTGCTGGTCCGTTAGTACTACTTTAGGTATGGGCTTGGGATAGATTCCCGTGTATTGCACGGCGTCGATTGAGTCAGGTGGCATTAGAGGATCGTCCATTGGGTTTTCAGTATGTTTACATTAAATCTGTAACGTCCCGTTATTTTACACGGAATTTTTTTTTAATTTATTTATTATTTAATTTAATTATTATTATTTGATGTAAAGCACTTAATTTAATTTTAGAATTTATTAATTTAAATTTTAGATTTAATTTAGAATTTATAACTTAGAATTTACGAGTTTATTTTGTTCGTAAATTCTTTGAATCGCTTTATTAGCTTAAATTAGTTTTGGTCGTATTAATAATTATTAACGGGCCAATTAATAATTATTAATCACCATTTGGCTAGTTTAAGAACTTCGGATTTCGTTTTATTAGCTAAAATCATTAAAAGGACGTAACCGTAATTTCTAATTTCTTAAAAAATATCCAAAATCACTATTCATCTCTTTAAATTCTCAATTTGACCAAAGTTGACCCAATCTTCTTCATTTTTTCTCTTCTTTGCCGTGGGCTTCATCCACCATGGGAGAGTTCTTGATTTTCTTCGTTTCTCGACGGATCATCGTGTTTTCGGTTGCGTTGGAATGCTCGGGACGTGGGCTTTCTTTCCATCCTAGCCTTGTGACGTTTCTCGTTCTCTAAGGGAAATCCTAAAAAGTGAGTTTTCAAAACTTTTTACATGGTTTTGTTTGTTTTTTATTATAAATGAGTTTTGAAGTTGAAATCACGTATTTCTATCGAGGAATTTGACGATTTTGAGCTCGGATTTTCGAAAAACACTATTCACCCGAAATCACTATTCATCCGAAATCACTATTCACCCAAAAATTCACACTTGTTCTCATCTTAGTTATGAGTTGTAATATGTTGTGCAATTGATGATTTGTAGGCGTGATTGCTCGTTTGTTGGTTCGTGGGAACTTGGTTGTCACGGGAGCATTCCAGGTGAGAATAAATAGAAATTAAAGTAGCTTTAGAAACTGAATAAGTTGAACGATTTGTAGAATCAGAAGTTGAGATTAAGGTTTAAATCGAAAGGATTAAAGTAAGTGAACTAACATGCTTAGGCTTGGAGTTAGTTATAATTGAGTGAGAGAACTCATGGATTTCTTGAAGGAAACGAATAACTCTTGGAAGTTCTAAGTTTATATTCGTTCCGGAGTTTAAGAATGACTATTGGAAGTTGAAGGTTTCAAATATAATGGGGTGAATAAGGAAATTGATTATGGAACTTCGGATATTTACTGAAAGCAATAGAATCATTTGAATTGAGGACTTTATAATAAAGTTAATAATTCAAGTTTAACTTAAGGCCGTTTGGCTTGATTTATTTATTGTTTTCTTATTAGAAGTTCCTAATTTCTTATTTTATGTATAAGAGCATTACGTGATCCATTTACCTCTATGTTCTTCCGATTACTTTGAATGTTTATATTTATTTTTACTTGCACACTATGAATGTTTATATTTATTTTACTTGCACTCGAAAGCATATTCATATCATATTATATTGCATAATCGATTATTGGGAGGAATAATGAGGCATGCTAAAGGACTGCAAGATTTTACATTGTCTGGTATTATTCGTTTTATGTTTACGTATATGTACATGAGGAATGCTAAAGGACTGCGGGATTTGTATGATCGGAGGAGATGGATAATAAGATAATGATGGAACTATGCGAGTTCACATTATCTAGTATTATCCATAATTATTATGATACATATACGAGGATACAGTGTATTAGTAGCCTGCGGGAGCTTCATTACCTGTATTCGGTGAGTGTGTTAATGAGGTGAATGAAATAGCCTGCGGGAGCCTCATCACCTGTCATTAATCACTATAGGTGGGAAGTTAATATTGAAAAGATTCCGTATATTCTATTTGGAAAGCGAGATAATGAAGTATAGTTAGCCTGCGGGAGCTTTCATATTGTCATTATAAGCATGTGATGGTTATATTCATGAAAAGGTTGTGTGCCCTTTACACTCGTTGAGCTAGATAATGAAGTATTGTTAGCTTGCGGGAGCTTCAATACTGTCATTACAAGCATTATTTTGGAAAGCGAGATAATGAAGTATAGTTAGCCTGCGGGAGCTTTCATACTGTCATTATGAGCATTTTGATAGTTATGTTTGGAGGGATGATTTACTAAACTAGCGGAATTTTATTTAGTAAACTTATTAACATTTAATAACAGATCTATTAACATCATGCAATTCGTGATAAAAACATGTAGATTCATGCTTAATTTCGAAAATTAAAGGCCTTTTACTTACATTGAGTAATAAATGGAGAATCGGTTGGAGGTTTCTTTACAGCATCAAATCCTCAGCAACACCGGATCTTCTATGCTATATCCCGATCGAAAGCAAAATCGACTTGTGGGAATCGAACCGGAAGAACAAAAGAAGAAAAAATTTCTTCTAAATTTTTCCCTAAGGAAAATCGGCAATTGGGCAAAAACTTGAGAGAGAATTTTCACTTTTCTAATTAAAGTGAGAAGTGTATAAAATATGAATCCCAATGGTCATATTTATAGGAAAATATGATATCTAATCTATATAGATATGCTTATCTCCTAAATATAAAAATAGAAAAGATAAAATATATATATATATATTTGCTCACGCCACATCTGTTGCCAAAAGCATATATATATTATTTTTTTTATTTTATATATTTTCCTTTTCTAAATTTAACATTATATATTTATGTATTTAAAATTAGAAAAAATTCAAATAATAATTTCTAATTAAACACATTTAGCCAAAAATTAATATATTAATTACCATTGAATCTTATTCAATTAATTAATTATTTTGGGCCATAACCAATTTGTTTCTTAAACCAATTGTATTTAATTCTCTCTAATATTTATTATTAAATTAAATAAACTCATTATTTAATTAATAATATTAATTATTAATTTCCATTTAAATAAACTCATTATTTAAATAATTAATAATATTAACATTAATTCCCGTTTAAATAATTTATTTATTTAAACAATTAATTTTGCTTTCAAATATTATAATTGATAATGTTATATTAATTTCCATTTAAATAAACTCTTTATTTAAATAATTAATATTGTATCAATATTAATAATATTAATATTAATTTTTATTTAAATAATCTCATTATTCAAATAATTAATATTGCCTAATTTTAAGTAAATTCAATTACTTAAATTATTTGTTCTTCCTAAGTTAAATTAATAACTTAGTTTTGCTACAACGATATTTGGGCTAGCATAGGGACCCGATGGACCTATAGATCATGGGCTTAATAATTAGTCAATTAAGTGATTAACTCATAATCAGTTAATTACTTATTATCTAACTATGAATAATTCCACTATAGATTCATAGCTGAACTCCCCTCACTATAGATGAGTTATGTCGATTTAGTTTATCTTTATTTATATCTGTGAGATATCCTTCACGTGGAACCCTCATAATTACAGGCGGATAAATTTACCGTTTTGCCCCTGTAATTACCGCTTTATCCTTGTGTTCCCGCTGATTCTCCAATGAACATTATCTTTAGTCGAACTAGAGATAATATACTTTTGTGATCAATAGAAGTCGTGGCGCCACTTGTTCATGTCTCGAATCAGTACATCAAGGGAGTTTCCTAAAGTTCCTAAAATGTTTAGGTATCGCATCGATACCGTTAATTTATAGGAAAGTTATGAATTCCATCTCGTGAAGATGAGTTCCCAGCTACTTATCTAGCCATGTTCCCAAAACAGGAGTATATTGAACGTTCTTACAGATCGCTCTCAACCATGTGAATCAAAGAACATAACTCCATAAATAGGAGTCCGCATTTCACTCAGGATTGAGATCTATCACGGTTGATAAACTTAGTTTGATATTCGATCATTTCTCGTAAACGGTACTAAGGAGAAATTTGATCGAACATCGTGGTCCTGTCTTATACAATCAGCATCGTATATGATACTTCAATTTCATGTCTCCCACATGAATGATCAGGATTAGATCATTTGTCTATAAACAAAATGCGAAGCTATCAACAGTGTTACTAGGATAAGGTTCCCAAACGTTATCCATTTACTGTAGACACTTTTAAGTTACTCATCTCGACTTTAATCCTCTCATATGACTCACATACTAAGTCGTGATTTCATAAGAGTAACTTTGGGTTTTACTATTTGAATGTTTGATATTAATATATTTCCATATATTCCTAATATCGTCAATTGAATCAATCTAGATAATATAAAGAACTTATGCTTATTTATTTAATTTATTCGTAATAAATTATCCTTATTAAATAATTACAAGTTCTAGGACACCATTCCTAACAATGTTGATGTAAATGCTGCGTGTATTTTACATTTGTTGAGCGAGTTAATGAATTATCTTTTTTGAATAAAGAAAAAGGAAAGTAAACTTTTGATAGCCTGAGTTGCTATAGAGAAAAGAATTGAAACATTATGTCTAACATACATTTCTATAGAGAAAAGAAATGCAATTGATGTATAGCTGAGTGTTATAGGAAAGAGGAATGAGATTGAATTGTATAATGAGAGAATACAAGGGTGTATTGAACCTTGTATAATTATTATGATATAATGTAAGAGAACTAGATTCTCAATAAATTGGAAGATCCTGAATTTGGAGATTAACACTTGAATGTAAACCTTATGTATAGTATAAGGTATTGAAGATAATGAAATAAAATGTTATGTGTGTTATGAAAAACATCCTCCTAAAGGCTTGGAAGATAGTTCCTCAATTATTTGGGAGAATTGGTAAGTAAAAGTGAAATACTTGATATAAAACCCTTTTGGTGGTTGAAAGGTAAGGATATGTGAGTTTTACTTGGACACAAATCCGGATGCGGGTTTGGAGTCTAATGTTACTTTTTATTCGGTTTATTTTCACTGGGCTTGCTTTTAGCTCATGATATTACAAACATTTTTCAGGTAATGCTCGGGGTCGTGGAGAGAGGAGCCGGTGCAGTTTGATCTGGATGATGATGATGCCGAGAGGGACTAGATGTATTTTTAAAGTCCATGGACACATTTTATTACATGTTTTGTCTTATGAGTTGAATATTTGTATATAAGCTCATAAAAGCTTTTTGTTTTAGCTTTTATAACCTTGAACTCATTTAATCTTTACAACAGGAATTGCATTTCCTGTATTTTAAATTCTCTAATTGTGAAAAGTGTAAACAGGTTGTGGATAGTTCAAGTTTTAAACATATCCACGCCAAATTTTTTATTAAATAACAAGTCTTCCGCTGCAATCTGATTTTAAATTATTTAAAAGGAGTCGGGTCGTCACAAAATCCCTTATCGACTACTAATTTATTTAAATTTGCATATATATACTTATTATACCTTCAATTGTAGGTAGCAGGACGACCTTCGTACCACAGATTCTTCGACACGTGTACTAGTGGAATATCGTTACATGCTGGATGAATTACAACCAGATCAGGTTAGACTATTTAACATTTGTATCCATATACGTATTTAGTTAATTTAATGTATTAAATTTGTTAGTTTTTTTTTGTTTACAGATTGAGTGGGAGCCATATCGGGACATTATGTCATCTTTACCTGCATATTGTCTTAGTGGGCATAATGTCTGGCGGACTCGAAGTCCCCTCATCTGTTTCTTTGTAGCGGAGTGGTATTTTCTGGATCGAGTCATGAGGTAGTTTGGCATTATCCAACCGACTCTTATTGCTTGCTTTACCGACCCCACGCTCCACGGATATGATCTACGTGGACGTCACACGAATAATTGGAGCTTTTTATTGCGTGAGCAATTGGCCCATTGGGATGTCACATGGATCATATTATTGACGGTCAAATGGTCGATGCGTACACCACTGTTGAGCATGGGTACTTCTTGTGGTACTTTGCGATCACAAGACGCTTCATTACTCGATACGAGGCGTCATTATCCCAAGTGGTAAGTGTTATTAATTTGAATTATTTCAATAAATTAACTTATATGATTGATATAATATAATTACTATATTATTGTTGCTTTCAGACCGAGGCTGTACAAACTCTAGAGGACCCAGTTTTACGCGTAAATACAATGGAGTCATTAGGGTATTTGAGGACTTATCAGGTATGACATGAGCATGGTCACGAACCTGCTCCTCACAGAGGTCGTCAACGCGCAAGAAGAAATGATGCACTTTCCCCTGCGCAACCTGATGATCATGATTTGGATCCTACAGATTTTGGTTTAGGGTCAGATGATATGCACCCTCTCTCTACCCCATCAGGTGTGGGACCATCTACATTTACATATTCATTAGATGCGGGTCCGTCTAGCACACCATTTACCCCGACATTATCACATTCATCGGGTGCGGGTCCCTCTAGCACGCCATTTACCCCTACGTATTGTATGATTCTTACACCTGGTCCATCATTCACATCCTTCCAGCAACATGCTCTGAAGGGATTATTTACTAAATTAGCGGAATTTTGTTTAGTAAACTTATTAACATTTAATAACGGATCTATTAATATCATGCAAATTGTGATAAAAACACGAAGAATATGTAGATTCATGCTTTATTTTCGAAAATTAAAACCAGTTTACTTACATTGAGTAATTAATGGAGAATCGGTTGGAGGTTTCTTTACAGCATCAAATCCTCAGCAACACCGGATCTTCTATGCTATATCCCGATCGATCAAACAAAATCCGATTGTGGGATCGAACTTAAGAAGAAATTGGGAAGAAGAAAAATATTTTATTTTATTTTCTTTATTTTATTTATCTTGGGTAAATAAATCTATGTAATTATTTTAGGATATAATTCAAACAATTATCTCTTCCTAAAATACATGTCACGGCCGAAAATTGGCTTAATAATTAATAAATAATTCTAATTTGTTTAATTAATTATTTTGGGCCAATTTTAATTGGGTTCATTAATCCAATTGGGCTTGAAATTCTCTCTTAAATTAATAAGTCCAACTTAATTAATTTATTTATTAATTACCATTTAAATAAATATTTTATTTAAACAATTAATAATATTAATATTTTCTCCCGACTAAATATTATCAAATTATATTTAATTATTAATTTCCATTTAAATAATTTTCATTATTTAAATAATTAATAATAAATATTTTAATTATTAATTTCCATTAAATAAACTCATTATTTAATTAATAATTTTATTGATAACATTTTATTATTAATTAATTAATTTTAATTATTAATTCCGTTCAAATAAAATTTATTATTTAAACAATTAATAATCGTTAATTAATTTCAAATTATTAATTACCATTTAAATATACTCAATATTTAAATAATTAATAATATCTAATTAATAATATTTCATTATTAATTTCCTGTTTAAATAAACTCATTATTTAAACAATTAATAATGTTTATATTAATTACCGTTTAAATATACTCAATATTTAAACAATTAATATTGCCTATTTTAAGTAATTCACTTTACTTAAAATTTCCATTTCTTCTACTTGATTTCGCGACTACGATATTTAGGCTAGCATAGGGACCCGATGGACCTATAGATCATGGGCTTAATAATTAGTCAATTAAGTGATTAACACATAATCGATTAATTACTTATTATCTAACTTTGAATAATTCCACTATAGATTCATAGTGAACTCCCCTCATTATAGATGAGTTATGTCCATTTAGTTTATCATTATTTATATCCGTGATATTATCCTTCACGTGGAACCCTCATAATTACAAAGGATAAATTTACCGTTTTGCCCCTGTAATTACCGCTTTATCCTTGTGTTCCCGCTGATTCTCCAATGAACTTTATCTTTAGTCGAACTAGAGATAAGATACTTCGTGATCAATAGAAGTCGTGGCGTCACTTGTTCATGTCTCGAATCGATACATCAAGGAGTTTCCTAAAGTTCCTAAAATGTTTAGGTATCGCACCGATACCGGTTAATTTATAGGAAAGTTATGAATTCCATCTCGTGAAAATGAGTTCTCGACTACTTATCTAGTCATGTTCCCAAAACAGAGTGTATTGAGCGTTCTTACGGAGTTCTCAACTATGTGAATCAAAGAACATAACTCCACAAATAGGAGTCCGCATTTCACTCATGATTGAGATCTATCACGGTTGATAAACTTAGTTTGATATTCGATTATTTCTCGTAAACGGTACTAATGAGAAATTTGATCGAATATCGTGGTCCTGTCTTATACAATCAACATTGCATATGATACTTCCATTTCATGTCTCCCACATAAATGATCAGGATTCGATCATTTGTCTATAAACAAAATGCGAAACTATCAACAGTGTTACCAGGATAAGGTTCCCAAACGTTATCCTTTTACTGTAGACACGTTTAAGTTACTCATATCGACTTTAATCCTCTTGTATGACTCACATACTAAGTCGTGATTTCATAAGAGTAACTTAGGGTTTACTATTTGAATGTTTGATATTTATATATTTCCATATATTTCTAATATCATTAATTGAATCAATCTAGATAATATAAAGAACTTATGTTTATTTATTTAATTTATTCTTAATAAATTATTATTATTAAATAATTACAAGTTCTAGGACACCATTCCTAACATGCTCGATATGAGGCAGGTCTACCGTATATTGAGGCAGATGCACCTTATATTGAGGCAGATGATATTGAGGCGGATGCATCTCATATTGAGCTAGATGAGTCACAGCCTGGGGAGCGACCTCGTACTTGAGGGCGAGGAGCTTGTGGACAGTACGTACCTCCCCGTCTAGCACGTAACCGTCAAAGACCTCCATGTGGGACCGGGGGTCATCGTTAGTTGTTTTGATTACTAGTTTTTGTACACTTAGTTGAAGACGAGTTTTATTTTTATTATGACAATTATTATTTTAGCTTTCCAATTCATATTTTAAAAAATATTGAAAACGAGTTTTGTTTTTATTATGACATTTTAGCTTTCCATATTTCATTCATATTAAAAAAAGGTTACCAAAAATAAAATGGAGATTAAAAAAAAAATATTGAAGACATTCTTATTTAATAAATAGTAACACTAAAATGGAGGAGGATATTAAAAAAACAAATGAAGACGGGGGTTCAAAACCATCTTTAGGTAAAAAAAAATTACACAGAAACGGGTTTTCAAGACCCGACTTTGCCACTTGGCAAGTAAGACGGGTTTTCGTTTTTAGGTGTGCGTGTCAAAGACGGGTCTTGAACCCCGATTTTATAAAAAAAAATGACATTTTCCCAAATACTTTCAATGTTTGGACATATACTTAATTACATCCTAAAAAGGGGCTAAGTTGCAAAAAAGTCCTTTTGTTTGTATGTATAATGTTTAATAGAATCATAATATTAATGTTTAGATTAGATTTTTAAGAAATAACAGTTTTTGAAACATTGTAGGAAATCGTGGGAGGCCACATGAGCTTCACATTTACACTCTACCAAGGTTTTCTAAAATGTTTCAAATATACAACTTTTACTAATATGTTTTAAAAACTACAATTATTTTAAAAATAACCCGATATAAACTCGTTAAACTAACCACGATCTTCATTTAAAATTGGTCACTTACGGATTTCATTTGTTTATACATTAGAAATTTATCAAACTAACTATAAACTTCGTTTAAAATTCCGAACCTTAAAGCATGCATTAGTGGCGGTTGGAGGACGATTGAGGAAAAATTAGAGGCTTTCGAACATGATATGGGGAAGAAAGCAATATGTTAGATAGTTGATACTTTAATGTCAAATTTTGTTTAAATCTTGCACGATTTATGAGATTTTATAATCTTTCTTAAATCTTACATGATTTATATTATTTATTAAATATATCTGTAACATCCAAAAAAAAAAAAAAAAAACTCATTCATATGTTAATCTCCTTAAACAAATAGGAGTTAAAAATGATTTTTTTAAAGGAAATTTACATGGATGTTATAATTTGGTGAAATATTTACAAATTTGTTAGGAAAAAAATTTACAAAAATGTTAGAATTTCAAAAGGCGAGTATATCAGTCAATCACTATTAGTATATCAGTCAATAACTAATAATATATCAGTAACAGTCGACTAATAAACTATCACTGATATACTAATAATTCACTGATATACTAATAGTGATTGACTGATAATTTATTTATTTTTATTTTTTCCAATTTTGGTTAATGATGGTAAGTAGGAGAGAGAGAGAGAAATGAAGTTATGCGCGTCACACGGTTTCATTAGGCATTAGTGGTTGATTATTATATAATTATATTTGTCAGATAAAATGAAATAATAAAGTGATTTTTGACAACATCTCCAAGTCAAGTCACCCACCCGTTTTCCACGATGCCTCATTAAGTGCGCAATTAGTGCTCCTTTCTTTTTATCAATTTCACTTTTTTTTTTATATTACAAAATATAATTTGCTGTTTTTGCCGCCACTCTCTCTCTCTCTCTCTCTCTACTTTTATTGCTTCCTCCCATCTTTTCTACTGTCAATATCACTTCTTCCATTTTTAAATTTCAAATTCTTATTTATTTTTTTAATTAAAAAAAAAAAAAAACAGATGATTTGGATGGAATTAGATAGATCTACCACACAACAAGACTATGGTTTGGTTGTCACTCATTTGCAGTTGGAAGGAAAACTTTTTGCTTTCTTTCTTTCTTTCTCTTGTTCCTTCAAACCCTAGAAAGTTTTCAAATTTGTTTTCTTCTACAAGTGAATTCAACCCATAAAGAAGACAGTTTTTGTTGTTGTTGTTGGGTATTCTTCTTTGTTGCTGAATTTGGGTTTGGATTTTCATCTTGCTTTGATTTGAAACAGTAATGGATGCAAAAAAACTAAAACCCAATTGGGGAAAGTGATGGTGGAATTTAAACAAACTTCAAGTTCATATGTATCGCTTCAATGGGAAAGACTGAAGAAGAACAACCTTTTCGTATTGGTGTTCCTTCTGAGCTTTCTGATCAGAATGTAGGAAGCCAATGTGGGGTTCGTAGACTAATTGGGCTGAGATGTATCTTCTTCCTTTTGCTTTCTGCTGCCTTGTTTCTTTCTGCTATTTTTTGGCTTCCTCCGTTTCTTCGATATGCAGATCGGCCGCATTCCGGTTCTAATTCTTCAGTTAGAGGTGTGGACATTCTTCAATTCCTTTTGAATTTTCACGTTTTTAGGTTTGTGTTTAGCAAAGCAAGCGCCTTTTTAAAGTAAATTATAGTAAATCACTGACTAGTATGCTAGAAACTTACTAAATTTACAAATACCTTCTAAGCAATGCTATATTTACAAAAGGTGTTGTTATTACCCGGGTTATCGTGTCTTGAGAAAGCGTAGTACATAGCAGAATCAGTATATATATAAGCATATTGGGTTTCATAGGAGCGGCGGAAAGGGAATTTACAATCATGGAGAAACTAAAGGGGGCCAAACTTATCTCCTAACCTAATATAGTGACCACAGTTGTGGTTTTCCTATCTTTTCTTTTTACGTGGAAAAAACTGCGTGGGAGTTATCTTGGTTAGTAAGTAACCTAACAATCAGATCCTTAACTTACAAACTGATAGTTGATATACATAACTCACAGATTTATTTCTCTTTAAAACATGGTCATGTTAAGTCGGATTTTGATCAATTGTTATTGACACATAAAAAAATATAATGTTGACAAAACTATTTTATATACTTGTACACATATTAATATCTCCTTAACCTTTTGATGAGGGAGCAAGTGAGAGGCAAGTGGGAAGGACTGAAGCTCATGAAAAAGTTGAATGCTTTAAGATCTAAAATCAAAGATTGGAATGTCACATGAGGGTTGCAAACGGCTAAACACCTTGCCTAAACAAAGCCAATGTTCATAAAATGTTGAAAATTCTATCCGATTCAAAATTCAAACTGTTGTATTTCAAAATTTTGAACTTAGGCACATTTCATGTATTTTGATGTCCTGGAACCAATTAAACAATTTTCAAATTAAATTTCCCAGTCGTTTGTAAAATATCACATTTGTACTAAAATTAGGATAAATGCCTTCGGCTTAATGCGGAGCATTGCAACTTCTCTTTTCTGAATAATGACAAATCTACTAGAAGGATCTTTGCTACAAGAGGAAAGGTCCCACTTTGCCTTTTTCTATTCATCTTTGTTATCGAGGGACATTCTCAGCAGGTTGATGAAAAGAGGGGTTGAGAGTGGTCTGGTGGAAGGTGGAAGGTTTTAGAGTTGGAAAAAACATAGGGCATCTTCTTCGTTCTCATTTCATCAGTTTCTTCCCCTACTTGTCTTGGGTTATAGCATCTGAAAGCGCTATTGGTTTTCTCTGAGGACAGACATTTGAGCGGTTCCCCATTTGTTTGCATTGGTTTCCACATCTTGATTCCATCTTCTTTTTGTCAATATTTGGCTTCATTCTTGAAGGTCCAGCTACTTCATCTGCTGTTGTATAACTTACCAATTTCACAAAATAATCATTTCACACCTATCTTGATGTTCTTTTGCCATTGAACTTTTGAAATTGTTTTTCCACCGTTAAAACTGTGGTGACAGCATTGATGTCTGCTACCATACCGACTTTATTCTCTGTTTTCGCTTCACCCCTGTGTAATAGAAATATCGTTCCATCTGTTTCAACCAATCAATGACTCCCTCTATGTTGCGACGTTTGATCAATCTAGTTTCGTCTATTAGGGGCCGAATTATCCTCTCTTTTTTGGCAGCAGTGATGTTGTACACCTCTGTATGCTGGTGGTGTTGATTGATCTCTTTGCGTCAGAATCAGAGTCATCGCTGCTGTCTAATTCACTTTTAGATTGAAACAATGTTGCATATTTCCCTTGTCTGAGGAGGTTTCACATGCCAATTCAATTGCCAGCCTCTTGAGGTAGACTCATTTCTGTTGCTTGATATTCCTGGATGAAATCAACCATTCTTGGTGGCTGGGTACAGTCTGGAGGGGGTAGGGGGTGTGGATAGGTGAGATTCATTACCCCCGCTGGCTTGATGAATTTAGCAGCTTGTGGTTTTTGAGTTGAAGTTGCCAAACGTTTTCTGGAATTTGAAGTTGTTGAACCTTTTTTTGGTCCTTGTAGATTAGTTAATTGGGTGTTCTTGTCAGTTCTTGGACTCTTTGATTCAACTTTAAAATCAACTAGGCATCGTTTCGCTCCCACTCCCATCAGCAAATTAATCACATTGGCGGTGTGGACAATCTCAGTGATGTCTCTCTCCACTATGTTCATTATCCTTGGCATATCTGTGATGTTTCTGAATTGCTGATGCAAGGAATAAACAGCAGATTCAAGATCATTGACTTCCTGATCAACATCACCTGGAGGCTGGGTTCCTTCCCACCTGCCATACAGGATAACTCTGATACCGATTTGATGCAATGCAACACTCTCAAAGAAAGCTCTAAAATCCTGTATTTTTCAAGATCTGATAAGAAAATTACAAATGAAAGGCCTTTATATTGGCGGCAACCTAACTACCTAGTTTTATTACAGTAAATGGTAAACATTACGGTGAAATAATATTGCTTCCCAACCAAGACAAACCCATGTTCAGTACAACACATTTAAATCATGAAGGTAATTCCTTAACTACACGTAAACAAACTTGATTACATCACTCAACGTGCAGTAACTGGTAAGGCAGAGGAAAATGAGATTTCTTTGTGTCCGGCCATAATGAAGGTCTAAGTATTGGGTTTAAAGAGCACTTGATTGAATTTGGAGGTCCCAATGTGTTTTCAGGGTGAGGTAATGATGGGAATGTAGCAGGAGCATATTAGTAAATAATTGGAGAGTTTGTTAGGGGGAATGAGAGTAATAAATAGAAGAGTTGGAGCAGTGTTTTGAAAACCGCGCCTAGGCGCGCTCCTCGCATAGGCGAACCCCTACCGCCTCGCTTAGAAGCGAGGCGGTTTGCGTAAGGCGCTCGCTTAAGCGGCGCCTTACGCTTTTCCTTGAGGTGAAAAGCGATCGCCTCAAGGAAAAAGCGTTTTCAGCCCCATTTTTTTTTTTTTAATATTTAAATGTTTACTTAAAATTTAAAAAGAAAAAAACCCTTTAACCTCTTCTTGAAAACGTAAAAGCGATCCTCCTCTTCTCCTCTCCTCCATTGATGAACTTCAAAAAACTTGAGTAAGCTCTCTCCTTCTCTATTTCTCTTCATCTCTCTTACTCAACTTTTCTGAGAAGAGGTAAAGAAGAGTCTGGAATTAGAATTAAATGGAGAGGCTTCATGTTGGAAATAATGGATGGAAATGAAAGGTCTGAAATCCCATTGGCAGAGATGGGCGGTGGTGTTGAAATCCCATTGGCAGAGATGGGCGGTGGTGTTGACTTGAGAGGCAAATATTTTAAATTAAAGTTTTTTAATTAGAATTTAGAAATATAATAATAAATATTAATTTGTTGTCAAAAGGCTGTCCAAAGGCTGTCAAAAGCTGTCAAAAGTTGGCTGCCAGATTTCTTTTTAAATTTAAGGGAAGGCTTGGCTGTCAAAAGGCTGTCAAAAGTTGGCTGCCAGATTTCTTTTTTAATTTAAGGGAAGGCTTAAGTTTAGGGTAATTAATTTTATTTCTTATTTATATGAATATTAAAGATATTTATCTATATTTTCTCATATATATAATTTAAACTATATGTATAATGTATATTGCGCTTCACAAAAAAAAGCCCTCGCTTTTTTGTGCGCTTTGCGCTTAGGCTCCTAGAGGACCTTATCGCTTTTGTGCACTTATCGCCTTTTAAAACACTAACTTGGAGGGGTTAGGATATGTGTATTTTTTTAAATTAGTAGATTTGCGAGAGGATTAGGCCCCTTGAATACTTAGTAACCTTTGTATTTTTCTATTTTCATATTAATATCAGTTTGGTGGTTGATAGCCTCACTAGGCTTTTCGAGCGTGGTTTAGAGAAGTGATTGAGGGTTTCCATATAGGAAGGAACTAAATTCCGTTAACTCACCTTCAGTTTGCAGATGACACCTTGATCTTTTGTTCTGGTAAGGAGGAGTCCTTCCAAAATTTCTTGGACATTTTGCAACTATTTTAGTGGAGCTCTGGTTTGAAAATTAATAGAGGAAAATGTTCAGTAATGGGGATGAATATGGAAGAAGAAAAAATAATTTTCATGGCTAGAAAGTTGGGGTGCAAGATTGAGAGCCTTCCGTTTAAATACCTGGGAATTCCACTAGGAGACAATCCAAAAAAGAAGGCCTTCTAGGAACCTGTGGTTGAAAAGGTATATAAAAGAGTGGCGTCTTGGAAGAAGGGTTACTTTTCTAAAGGGGGAAGACTAACATTTATCCAATCAGTACTTTCAGGAATTCCAACGTAGTTCTTGTTTATTTTCCGAATTCCAGCAAGTATTAGGGAAGAGTTGGAACGGATTATGAGGAACTTTTTACGGGAAGGGTCTGGTGAGGGGAAAGGAACACACCTTGTCAATTGGAAACAAGTTTCATGCTCACTGAATGAGGGAGGATTAGGCCTTGGAAATTTGGATAAGATAAATGTGGCCCTACTTGTGAAATGGTTATGGAGATTTCCTAGAGAACCTTGTTGTTTTTGGGAGACAAATGGTTGTGATATGAACGTAGTGAGTAGAGGCATTGCTAGGAATTCATGGAAGGCGATATCTAAATGTTACTCTTTCTTCCTTAACTGTGTTAGATGGAAGATTGGAGATGACAATCGAATACGCTTTTGGGAGGATGCTTGGCTTGGGGAAGCTGCTTTTCATGACCTTTATCCATTGTTGTACTCGCTAACCCTTGCCAAAAATGCACCAGTCTCGTCTTTTATCCACAACGAGGGGACAAGAGTGAATATAGATTTTCATTTTCAAAGACTTATCCGGGATAGGGAAATGATAGAATTATCCTCTACTATCTCAAGTCTTGAGGGGATGTTAGTGAGAGAGGGTTTATGTGACACTAGACTTTGGACTCTAAATTCTTCCAACACTTTTTCTTCTAGATCTTTTTTTGAGTCTTGTCAATCACCCACGGTGAGTCCATCCACCCTTTTCTTTTCCAAATTGTGGAAGGTGAAGATCCCGAAGAAAGTTAGGTTTTTCATTTGGTCAGTGGCTCTTGGTAAAATCAACACGCTTGAGTTTCTTCAACGATCTTCCTCCTACACGCTTAACCCACATTGGTGTAGTTTATGTAATCATGATTCAGAGAACCTAAGTCATATCATGTGGAAGTGTAATTATTCAAAGCAAATTTGGCAAAAAAATTTCCAAACTTTCGGGATAGCTTGGGTGGCTAATGACTCCTTTCGTCAAACTTTGGAGGAGTTACTCTTCTTTCCACCATGCAAAGAAAGGGGGAAATGCCTTTGGATAGCTGGCTTTTGTGCCATATCATGGGGGATATGGTTGGAAAGGAATAGAAGGATATTTAGGGATGAAAGTAGATCATGGGAGTACATTTGGGAGTTGGCACATGTAAATGCATCCTTTTTGGGTGTCAACGTCAAAAGTTGTTTTTGTAATTACCCTTTAGGTTTGATTATAAATAGTTGGCCCGCATACTTGTAATTAGGTCGGGTGCGGATTGTTAGTTTTTTGGGGGATACGGTATAGCGTTTCTCGTGGCTTTTGGTTTTTTCTGCCACTTTATCGTTTTTCTCTTTTGTATTGTTTTTTCTTCTTTCATTATATCAATGAAATTGCCTTATGAGGTGTTTTTATTCAAAATAAAATTAATATCAGTTTGCTTCCTTTAGGATTCACCCTTCCACAAAAAGGCAACAAATGTGGCATAGGCAAAATTAAAAGAGAGGACTAGGCCTCTTGCATGCTTAGTAACCTTTGTATTTTTCTATTTTCATATTAATTTCAGTTTGGTTCCTATAGGAGTCATCCTTCTACAAAACGACTACAAAAGTGGCTAAGGCAAAATATAAAGAGCTCCATAAAAGATCCAAGAACTGAGTTAAACAAGAAGACCTTAATCACAGCCTGGCTGATTTTTCAATAGATACATCCTCTGAGTTAAAAAAATAAAACTTTTTGAGCAAGGATGAGATCATTTGTCTGTCTTTTTTTTATTTTTATTTCTATTCTTTAATTTCCATGGATCTGATTTATCTCTTTTGTTAATTATGTACATATACTCAAGTTGCAATTCCTAGCATTTTTGTGTGAGATTTTTTTTTACAAAAAAAAGGTGATGTGCACGTGGATATTTTATTTTTAATAAATTATATAATATATTCTCAAACCTGTATATGTTTGGGAGTGAGTCTGGATCCTTTTGATATTTCGAACATATTACGAGTTTGACTTTATTCAGTTAGCTCATAAAATCAACATGTATATGGTCAATAATGAATGAAATGAACCACCTTAGAGCTGATAGTGGTTTGATTATATATTGACCTCATTTATAAGTGATCACAATCTCAGCTCCACTCTTGATGAATTTGAATCGGAAAAGAGTGACATTTAGCAAGTGACAAGGGGCTGCTGAACCTTGTCTAGCTTGATATTTATCCTTATTTAACTTAGCTAAAAATAACTTCTTTTGGCTAAATGATCAGAGGGAAGGGAGTTGGTGATATCCCATAAACTTTTATAACTGCTCCATCTGTTCCTTTGAGAAACGAGGTGTCTCTAGATTTTATCTGACTTCCCTGACCTATTGAGTTGAGCAAAAAAGCTTTCTTATACAGTCACAGTGCTTTGAAATTGTTATCTGGGCATGGACTCTTTTAGTTTTATTGTAATTTTAACGTTTTAATTGAATTTATCTGTTTGATGTCTTATTATCATCTTAACCATATTTATTAAAGTTCTACTCCTCACTACTCTTTCTTATTGCATTGTAATTTTTGGTGGCTAATATCTGTACTTTTTTCAGGATATTACTGCATGCATGTTTTCTTTTTACTAAAATTATTAGATTTCATTACATGTTCAGATCATGAAATAGTAGCAAGTTTTCAATCCTCGAAGCCAGTTTCTTTTCTGATAGAACATACTTTGGAGCTTGAGGATAGCATTTTTGGAGAAATACCTATACCCTTTGCCAAGGTATTAGTTCTTATTTCCACTTGCATGATATGTCACATCACATTTTGGTACTTTATATAATACTTTCTTTGAACCAGGTGGCTATCCTCTCTCGACATTCATTAAATGAATCAAATGTAACAAAAATTACTTTTGCGGTAGATCCTGTCACTGAAAATTCTGAAATACCTCCAACTTCTCAAAGTTTGATCAAGGAGTCCTTTGAAACAATGTTTATAAATCAACCACCTCTCCGACTGCCTGCTTCATTGTTTGGCAATATATCCTCATTTGGAGTGTTGAAGTTCCCAGGAGGAATAACCATCGTTCCTCCTCAGAGTGCATTTCTTTTGCAGAAGGCCCAGATATATTTCAACTTTACGTTAAACTTTTCTATTTATCAGATACAAGTAAATTTCAATGATCTTACCAGCCAGCTGAGATCTGGACTACATCTAGCTCATTATGAGGTTTGGTGATATTCACTTCTTACTATATTCTTTCCCAATTCTGTTCAAAGTTTAAGTTTACATGACTGAGAGTAAGAGGGCTAATATAATTTTGTAGTGATGGTGACTAATTATGTTGGGAGACTGATTGTCTGGATTCTGCGTATATTGGGAGTTACTAGTAAGGGCAATAGTTTAGACCTTACAGGTTTGGAACTAGGGTTGTTAAAGGTGTTTGCCTATGAACCTCAAATGCTCCAAGGTTTTATTTAAAGGAACCTAATTTGACTATGTAGAGTGAAGCTTTAAACTTCACGGACGTTATCTTTGAGTTAAATGTGTAAATAAACTTTCTGGTTAGATGCATGAATGATGTAAGTTCACTGTCAATTTCTTGACGATTGAAGAATTTAATGGTTATTGTTGCAGATATAATTGACATAATTTTGTGATATGCAGAACCTGTATGTTAGCCTGTCCAATGTAAGAGGTTCAACAGTGGATGCCCCCACTATTGTTCAGTCATCTGTTCTAATGGCAATTGGGACCAATTCATCAAAGCAAAGATTAAAACAGCTGGCTCAAACCATTAAAAATTCTCATGCCGGAAATCTTGGCCTGAATAACACTATATTTGGTAAAGTCAAGCAAGTCCGTCTCTCATCTTTCCTTAACCACTCTGTTGGTGGTGGTGGAAGTACCATTGCACGGTCACCTTCTCCTGCTCCTCTACCTCATCCTCACCACCCTCACCCTCACCCTCACCACCACCACCACCACCACCACCACCACCACCATCACCCTCACCACCACCACCACCACCGTATTGACCATGATGCTGTATATTCACCTAGCCCTGCACCCAAAGATGGTTCAGCTGCCCCACTGAGAAGTTCAACTCCACAGAAAAGAAAGAATGATGCAAACCCGCCAGTTTGTCAACATGGATATAAAAGATTTTCAACAAAATGTGGAAAACAATCACGTTTAGGCTTCATTCATTCACCAAGCAGTCCTCCCCCAATATCACAGGACTTGCAGGTAGAACCACCGGCATCTCCCTTTGACTCATTTTCTGCTTTTAGTCCATTGCCAGGCGTGGTCCTATCCCATGTTCAGCCTCCAGAAAAAAGCAGTAGACGTGCAGAAAAGTTTGAAAGAGGCCTTTCAGTTTTACCGTCACAGTTCTCTTGTGAGTATATGTCACACATATATATTATACACCACCTCGTTCCTCACCTTTATTCAGCACATTCGCATGTTGATTTTTTTTAATTGGATTTTTTTCCTGATGATTATAAGTGTGGTTAGTGTGATTAGTTAAGTACTTGAGTTAAAAATGATAATATATATAACGGTTCATAGTTCCACTTTTGTTGAATGTCACTTGTTTCAGTCAGGTAAAAGAAATTTATTTATGATCCATATATTTGGAATAGAATTGCATATTATGCAACCATTTTTTGCACTATTCTTTGAAACCATGTCAAATTTTGGTTAGCTTGTCACACATGGAAGAAGATGGATCCTTTTTCTAATATGCTGGCGTTCACAGCTTCTGCAGGTTCTCATACCGTTGGATGTACACTTCTATTATTTATATTAGTATGGTATTTATAACCAATGAGGTATGTATGATCTAGATACATAATATGAAGAACGGTGGGATTCATCAATCATATTGGAGTTCTGTTGGCAAGAATGGCGCAATGGCGTGTGCTCGAGCTCCAGTCTGTATGTTTTCATGTGTAAATAAAATATCTGCTAATTAAGCAACCAGTTGGGAGATGCAATTTTCCAGGTCAAAGTCATAGAGGTGGCAGGCCTTTGATAAGATGCATAGCAACTGTTTTTGTGCATTCTCTTTTGCAGAAATGTTAGGAGGAAAGACTATCAGCACATGTATCTCATTCCACTTTGTTTCATATATTTTACTAGTCAATCAGGCAATTACAGTTTTTCAATGTAGAAAAAGCCTCATTTTAAGATGAATGGTCCCTCTAAATGCTTTGTAAAAAGTCAATTTCATTGTTAAAAAAATATCAATATATTAAGCAATTTATATACTAATGGTTTAAATATGTATAAGTTATTTTGACACATTTTTTTATATGTTTATATATAAAGTGGACCGTATCAATAGTGTTGAGAGGATAAAGTTCCCTAATCTTCTCCATCTATTATAGACTTTTTGACTTACTATCTCTTGCTGGATCCTCTTATATGCTTCATACAACCAGTTGAGATTACATCTATCGTAATTTGAATGAAATATATCTAATATAGGTGGAAATGCATAGATTTACTCAAAATATTATCAGTTTATTCATTTTAATTTATTCTAAATAAATTATATTTATGTAAAATTACAAGTCTTAGGGCATAAATCCCACATCATTCCCCTCATAATAGTTGAGTTATGTCCATTTGTTATTAAATTAAGTGGTGGAATATCCTTCACGTGGTAAACTCATAAGTACAACTAGGTTAAAATAATTGTTTTACCTCGGTAATTATATCTTGTATCCTTGTATTCCTGCTAATTCTCTAATTAAAAACTTCTATATCCCACAATAGAGTAATACTTCCTTGATCAGTGAAAGACGAGATGTCTCTTGTTCAAGTACAAATAAGTTACTTAAATTTCCTAAAATGATAAAGTGTCGCATTGACACTATCATAGTAGAAATGTTGTGAATTCCATCTAGCGTAGAAATGTTCCCAACTTCTTGTTTTGTCATGTCCCAAAAATAGCAGTCATATTGAATGTACCAACGAGTCATTCTCACCTATGTGCATCAAAGGACAACTCTACAGGAAGAACTTCATAACACACTCCAGATTAAGAACTATCATGCTTGATAATCAGGGTGACGTTTTGATCATTTCCTATAAAAAGCTATTTTTAAGGAATGTACATAACATCGTGGTCGAGTTGTGTACAAACACTATTACTCAGGATGCCTCCACTCGCATGTCTTTCATATGAATGATCTGGATAAGATCATTTATAATCATTACAAAGTGGACCATATCATCAATATTATTAGTAGGGGTGAAACCGATTCGGTTCGGTCCGGTTTTTCAATTAATTTTAAAAACTGGACCGGTTTGGTTTATAATAGGAATCGGCTCGGTTTTTACCGGTTCGGTTTTCGGTTTTTTCCGGTTTTTCTAGTATAGGCCATTTGCATTTAGTTTTAAAAAAAAATCCTCCAACATTGAAGAATGAAACAAAAAAAAAAAATCAAACATAAACAATAACTTAGTTGAAAAAATTAGATTAATAAATATATAAAATATAAATTAAAATAAAGTGATAAGTAAATATATAAAATAAAACAAATAAATAAAAATTAGGGGGAAATAGGGAAGGGGTATGGGATTTTTACTTGTTTTTTAGAAGCCGGTTCGGTTCCGGTTTTAGCCGGTTCGGTTTTTGAATAATGGAAACCGGGACGGTTCGGTTTTATACGGTTTCGGCCCAGTTTATTTTTCCGGTTTTCGGTTTTTCGGTTTTTTCTTTCACCCCTAATTATTAGCATTTGGTTTCCCAACATTATCCATCTTTTGTAGACTCTTTTAAGTTACTATCTCCAACTGGATCTTCATGTATGTCTCACATACCCGGTCGAATAAATATCTAAGTAACTCAAGGGAATCTACGTAATTTGAGTGCATTTTATTAAACATATAAGGCAACGCACAAATTTACTGTAACGTCTCGTTACTTTTGAGGTGAAAATTTTTGTTTTTATTATTATTATTGTTGCTTCACTTAGTATAATTATAATGGTTGGTGATTCTTTATTTTACTTAGAAGTTTAATTTAGTATTTTAGTTTTCGGCTCGAGTTCGATCGTTAAGTAAATTTCGTTAAAACGTTTAAATAGAATCGGGTGTAATAACGTTTATTAGCGGGCTCATTATTGATAGTAAATCATTTTAAGATAGATTAGAAGTAGTTAAGTTGGATTGGAATTAGAAACGTGAAATAACGAGCATCCAGAACAAGTTTTCTTAAGGAAATAGAAGGAGGGGCATTAAGGTAATTTACCAAGTATTTATATATAAGTTTATAACACATTTTGCAAGGAAAAAATTCATTTAAAAAGAAAGGACAACCGAAATCACAACCCCACTCATGAGTTCAAGGAAAAGAGAAAAATCGAGATTTCATCGCCGTTTCTCGACCGTTTTCAGTGATTCTTGTCCCGATAGAAAGATCTTGATGCAAGCTTTCATTTCATACCATCAATCGAGTCGATCTGTTTCGGATCTGGGAGATATGAGGTAAATAAGAAATGGGTTTTATGTTTTCCTTTTTCCCGATTTTGCGTTTAAGCTTTGATTCGTTTTTCTCGAGTGTCATTGGTGATTTCTAGTTAGGGAAAATCATTTTGGTCGAGGTTATTGTTTTGAATCTAAACCCGAGTCGAATGGAAAGTAAATTGAGTTTTGTTATTTTTGAAAGCGTTATCTTTAAATATTAATCAAAAACCGGAACTCGATCTTTTTCTCTTACCTTGGCAGTGAGATTCCTAGAGTTTTCGGGATTAGTTTGACGTTTAATTTAGCTTTTGGCTTTTCGTTCGTGGTTTAGAAACTATACTTTGTAGGTTTGATCCACGAGCGACCATTCACGCATCCAACGAGCGGTGTTTCTTTCACGCATTTTAGAGGTTTAAAATGAGCTTTAGTGTTTTAATGGCTCAGATTACTTGACGATCTAGTTGATTTGAGGTTAAGGGTTGTGGATGTTTAGGAATGAAACATTGCGGAAAGTATGTTTGGGCTAAGGAAAGTGCATTAAGACGAGATTCTCGTCACTGAATGGTATTAAGACTTGAGGGCTAAAGTGTGGTTTGGGTGTAATAGATTTGAAAGTATAGATGGAAAATGACGGTTCAGACTCGGGACTTCTGAGGAGGAAAAAATAGTCCTAACATGCTTTAGGCTTTCTGTTAATTATTATTTTACATACTTTAGGAAGTAGGATAGAAACCGAGGTTTATAGTGACATGTAATAACGGTGACTATGGTGACTTATATTCATGGTGACTTATGGTGACATGTAATAACGGTGACTATGGTGACTAATGGTGACTTATGGTGACATGTAATAATGGTGACTATGTATGAATGGTGACAATATAATTATGGTGACTATAGCGTTGTTATACACGAGGTGACAAAGGGAGTTTGAAATGTATTATGGTAGTTGAAACTGACTTTAACCGAGCCAATTATGTTTACTTCCCTGTGCATGTAGTTCTGAATGTAAATGTATATTTAGCCTTATTGTTGATGTTGTTAGGAATGATGTCCTAGAACTTGTAATTATTTAATAATAATAATTTATTTAGAATAAATTAAATAAATAACATAAGTTTTTTATATTATCTAGATTATTCAATTGACGATATTAGGTATATATAGAAATATATAAATATCAAACATTCAAATAGTAAACCCTAAGTTACTCTTATGAAATCACGACTTAGTATGTGAGTCATACGAGAGGGTTAAAGTTGAGATGAGTAACTTAAACGTGTCTACAGTAAACGGATAACGTTTGGAAACCTTATCCTGGTAACACTGTTGATAACTTCGCATTTTTTTATAGACAAATGATCTAATCCTGATTATTCATGTGGGAGACATGAAATGGAAGTATCATATGCAATGTTTATTGTATAAGACATGACCATGATGTTCGATCAAATTTCTCATTAGTACCGTTTATGAGAAATGATCGAATATCAAACAAAGTTTATCAACCGTGATAGATCTTAATCCTGAGTGAAATGCGGACTCCTATTTGTGGAGTTATGTTCTTTGATTCACATGGTTGAGAGCGATCTGTAAGAACGCTCAATACACTTCTGTTTTGGGAACATGGCTAGATAAGTAGTTGAGAACTCATTTTCACAAGATGGAATTCATAACTTTCCTATAAATTAACGGTATCAGTGCGATACCTAAACATTTTAAGAACTTTAGGAAACTCCCTTGATGTACTGATTCGAGACATGAACAAGTGGCGCCACGACTTCTATTGATCACAGAAGTATATTATCTCTAGTTCGACTAAAGATAATGTTCATTGGAGAATCAACGGGAACACAAGGATAAAGCGGTAATTACAGGGGCAAAACAGTAAATTTATCCGACTGTAATTATGAGGGTTCCACGTGAAGGATATATCACAGATATAAATAAAGATAAACTAAATGGACATAACTCATCTATAGTGATGGGAGTTCAGCTATGAATCTATAGTGGAATTATTCATAGTTAGATAATAAGTAATTAACTAATTATGAGTTAATCACTTAATTGACTAATTATTAAGCCCATGATCTATTGGTCAATCGGGTCCCTATGCTAGCCCAAATATCGTAGTCATGAAATCAAGTAGAAGAAATGGAAAGTTTAAGTAAAATGAATTACTTAAATAGACAATATTAATTGTTTAAATATTGAGTATATTTAAACGGTAATTAATATAAACATTATTAATTTTTTAAATAATGAGTTTATTTAAACAGAAAATTAATAATGAAATATTATTAATTAGATATTATTAATTATTTAAATATTGAGTATATTTAAATGGTAATTAATAATTTGAAATTAATTGACAATTATTAATTGTTTAAATAAATAATTTTATTTGAACGGAAATTAATTAATTAATAATAAAATATTATCAATAAAGTTATTAATTAAATAATGAGTTTATTTAATGGAAATTAATAATTAAAATATTTATTATTAATTATTTAAACAATGACAATTATTTAAATGGAAATTAATAATTAAATATAATTTGATAATATTTAGTCGGGAGAAAATATTAATATTATTAATTGTTTAAATAAATATTTTATTTAAATGGTAATTAATAAATAAATTAATTAAGTTGGACTTATTAATTTAAGAGAGAGTTTCAAGCCCAATTGGATTAATGAACTCAATTGAAATTGGCCCAAATTAATTAATTAATTAAATTTGATTTATTAATTATTATTAATTTTGGCAATCATAGATAATTTGTAGGAGATAATTATTTGAATTATATCCTATAATAATTATATAGATTTATTTACCCAAGATAAATAAAATAAAGAAAAGAAAATATTCTCTTATTTATCTATGACATTTTAGAAATACCAAGATAAATGAAAGAGATAATTTTTTTTTCTTTTTGTATTTATCTCCATGGATTAATCCTAATGTGATTAGGATTCCTATTTTCCTATAAATAGAGGCTTGGGTCATTCATAAATCACACAATTAAATTCCTTAGAAATTCGGAATTCTCTCTTCCTTCTCCCTCCCCCTTTGGCCGATTTTCCTATAGTCATTGGGAAGAAAATATTTTTTCTTCTTCCCAATTTCTTCTTAAGTTCGATCCCACAATCGGGTTTCGTTTGATTGATCAGGATATAGCGTAGAAGATCCGGTGTTGCTGAGGATTTGATGCTGTAAAGAAACCTCCAACCGATTCTCCATTTATTACTCAATGTAAGTAAAAGGCCTTTAATTTTCGAAATTAAGCATGAATCTACATGTTTTTATCATGAATTGCATGATGTTAATAGATCCGTTATTAAATGTTAATAAGTTTACTAAATAAAATTCCGCTAGTTTAGTAAATCATCCCTTCAGATGTTCTCGGTGTTTAGTGATTGGATGCTTAATCGAAAGTAGACTCGTAATAGAAATGTTGGACACTATTTCTGATAAGGATTTCGGTCCATATAAACACTTGATTTTATTTTTCTCTCACTTGCTTTATGCTAATGTTGCTTGTAACATCCCGTTATTTTACAAGAAAATTTTTTTATTTATTTTTTTACTTATTACTTATAATTTTTTTTTAATTAAAGCATTTAATTTAATTTTATAGTTGAATAATTTAAATTTTAGATTTAATTTAGAATTTATAACTTAGAATTTAGTAGTTAGTTTCGTTCGAAAACCCTTTTTAATTGTTTTACTAGCTTAAATTAGTTTTGGTCATATTAATAATTATTAACGGAGCAATTAATAATTATTAATCACCATTTGGCTAATTTAAGAACTTCGGGTTTCGATTTATGAGTTAATAATCATTAAAGGGACATAACCATAATTTCCGATTTCTTAAAAATATCCAACACTATTCATCTCTCTTTAAAATCTCCACTTTGACCAAAGTTGACCAAACTCCTCATTTCTCTTCTTCTCCTTCTTCCTTATGGCCGTGGGTCACCATTGATGAGAAGAAAGTTCTTGGGCTTTCGTCAATTCTCAATCGTTTTCGATGATGTCAGTTGCGTTGGATTGCTCGGGATGAGGGCTATCTATCCCATCTAACCTTGTGCCATTTCTCGTTCTCTAAGGGAAGCCCTAAAAAGTGAGTTTTCAAAACTTTTTATATGGTTTTGTTCGTTTTTTATTATAAATGAGTTTTGAAGTTGAAATCACGTATTTCTATCAAGGAATTTGACGATTTTGAGCTCAGATTTTCGAAAAACTGTTAGGAATGGTGTCCTAGAACTTGTAATTATTTAATTATAATAATTTATTTCGAATAAATTAAATAAATAAACATAAGTTCTTTATATTATCTAGATTGATTCAATTGACGATATTAGGAATATATGGAAATATATAAATATCAAACATTCAAATAGTAAACCCTAAGTTACTCTTATGAAATCACGACTTAGTATGTGAGTCATACAAGAGGATTAAAGTCGAGATGAGTAACTTAAAAGTGTCTACAGTAAACGTATAACGTTTGGGAACCTTATCTTGGTAACACTGTTGATAGCTTCGCATTTTGTTTATAGACAAATGATCCAATCCTGATCATTCATGTGGGAGACATGAAATGGAAGTATCATATGCAATGTTGATTGTATAAGACAGGACCACGATGTTCGATCAAATTTCTCATTAGTACCGTTTACGAGAAATGATCGAATATCAAACTAAGTTTATCAACCGGTGATAGATCTCAATCCTGAGTGAAATGCGGACTCCTATTTATGGAGTTATGTTCTTTGATTCACATGGTTGAGAGCGATCCGTAAGAACGCTCAATACACTTCTTTTTGGGAACATGACTAGATAAGTAGTCTGGGAACTCATTTTCACGAGATGGAATTCATAACTTTCCTATAAATTAACGGTATCGGTCACGATACCTAAATATTTTAGGAACTTTAGGAAACTCCCTTGATGTACTAATTCGAGACATGAACAAGTGGCGCCACGACTTCTATTGATCACGAAGCATATTATCTCTAGTTCGACTAAAGATAATGTTCATTGGAGAATCAGTGGGAACACAAGGATAAAGCGGTAATTACAGGGGCAAAACGGTAAATTTATCCTCTGTAATTATGAGGGTTCCACGTGAAGGATTATATCACGATATAAATAAAGATAAACTAAATGGACATAACTCATCTATAGTGAGGGGAGTTCAGCTTGAGATCTATAGTGGAATTATTCATAGTTAGATAATATGTAATTAACTGATTATGTGTTAATCACTTAATTGACTAATTATTAAGCCCATGATCTATAGGTCCATCGGGTCCCTATGCTAGCCCAAATATCGTAGTCGCGAAATCAAGTAGAAGAAATGAAAAATTTTAAGTAAAGTGAATTACTTAAAATAGGCAATATTAATTGTTTAAATATTGAGTATATTTAAACGGTAATTAATATAAACATTATTAATTGTTTAAATAATGAGTTTATTTAAACATGAAATTAATAATGAAATATTATTAATTAGAAATTATTAATTATTTAAATATTGAGTATATTTAAATGGTAATTAATAATTTGAAATTAATTAACAATTATTAATTGTTTAAATAATAAATTTTATTTGAACGGAATTAATAATTAATAATTAATTAATTAATAATAAAATGTTATCAATAAAATTATTAATTAAATAATGAGTTTATTTAATGGAAATTAATAATTAAAATATTTATTATTAATTATTTAAATAATGAAAATTATTTAAATGGAAATTAATAATTAAATATAATTTGATAATATTTAGTCGGGAGAAAATATTAATATTATTAATTGTTTAAATAAAATATTTTATTTAAATGGTAATTAATAAATAAATTAATTAAGTTGGACTTATTAATTTAAGAGAGAGTTTCAAGCCCAATTGGATTAATGAACCCAATTGAAATTGGCCCAAAATAATTAATTAAATAAATTTGATTTATTAATTATTTATTATTAATTTTGGCCTTCATAGATAATTTGTAGGAGATAATTATTTGAATTATATCCTATAATAATTATATAGATTTATTTACCCAAGATAAATAAAATAAAGAAAAGAAAATAATCTCCTATTTATCTATGGCATTTTCGAAATTGCAAGATAAAGGAAAGAGATAATCTTTTTTCTTTTTGTATTTATCTCTATAGATTAATCCTAATGTGATTAGGATTCCTATTTTCTTATAAATAGGAGGGTTGGGTCATTCATAAATCACACAATTCAATTCCTAAGAAATTTGGAATTCTCTCTTCCTCCTTCTCCCCCCTTAGCCGATTTTCCCTAGTCCATTGGGAAGAAAATATTTTTTCTTCTTCCCAATTTCTTCTAAACTTCGATCCCACAATCGGATTTTGTTTGATCGATCGGGATATAGCATAGAAGATCCGGTGTTGCTGAGGATTTGATGCTGTAAAGAAACCTCCAACCGATTCTCCATTTATAACTCAATGTAAGTTTTGATTTTAATTTTCGAAATTTAAAGCATGAATCTACATGTTTTTTCACAAATTGCATGATATTAATAGATCCATAATTAAATGTTAATTAGTTTACTAAATCAAATTCCGCTAGTTTAGTAAATCATCCCTTCAAAAACATTATTCACCCGAAAACACTATTCATCCGAAATCACTATTCACCCAAAAATCCTAATTTTTAATATTAGATATGAATTGTAAAATTGTTGTTCGATTGATGAATTGTAGGTGCGATTACTCGTTTGTTAGTTCGTGGGAACTTTGTGGTCACGCGGCATTTCGAGGTGAGAATAAATAGAATTTAAAGTAGCCTTAGAAACCGAATAAGTTGAACGATTTGTAGGATCGGAAGTTGAGATTACGATTTAAATCGAAAGAATTAAAGTAAGTGAGTTTAAAATGGTTGTGATTACTTTTATGTGTCCGGATTGCATGACGATCATGTTTGATCGAGGTTAAGAGGGATTATTTGATTTTGAGAGATTATCCAAGAATAGATGTAATTGGGAGTTAGGGAAAGTGCATAAGAAGAATTAGTTAAGTTTTGGTGTTGTTTAAAGTGAGATGTTTGTTGTGGATTAGGTTGTTTTCTCAAGGAGAATTATGTTTCCGGAAATTGGAGAAGAGTATTAGATTACTTCGTTTATTTGAGTGGTTATAAGATAGTTAAAGGAAACTTGGGAGAGAAAATCATCGTGTGGAATTGAGTTAGTGTAATAATATTAGCAATGGGATTCGCTATTTAGTACTACCAAAAGGGAGTAGTACGTGTGACAATGTGGTCACGGTGTGGTAATGTGATTGGTGACAATGTGGTCACGTTGTGGTAATGTGATTGGTGATAATGTGGTCACGGTGTGGTAATGTGATTGGTGACAATGTGGTCACGGTGTGGTAATGTGATTGGTGACAATGTGGTCACGGTGTGGTATGTGATTGGTGACAATGTGGTCACATTGTGGTATGTGAATGGTGACAATGTAGTCACGGATTGAAATGTGAATGGTGACAATGTGGCCACGAATTGAAATGTGAATGGTGACAATGTGGTCACAGATTGAAATGTGAAATGTGACAATGTGGTCACAATGTGATTTGAATGGTGGTGTGGTAATTGTTGAATGAAATAACGTGTGGTATGACATGCGTGATGGAAATTTACATTATTACTTACTTTGTTATGCTTTAGAACTAATTTGTTTTTTTAGTACTTTATTTACAAGCTTGAATGTTTATTTTTCGAAGTTAAGATATAGTGAAATGAGATTGTTTCTAATGCATAATGTTGAGACTGCGTGTGCTAACATTATTGGCATTAATCACGAGTTATCTTGTTTGAATATGTTAAGACCGAATGAGCTCTCTAGAATATTGTATAGATATAAAATTGTAGGGAAAAATTTATTTCTCGTACAAATTAAGTATTTATTTCTCTCTTATATATTTTATTTAAATTAAATTATGCCAATGTCCAAGTTTAATTATGCAGCAGTTTTCTTGCCATACATGTTTCATAATCTGATTGCTGACTGACTCAGTGCATGCTTTTGATAACTTTGGACTAAAAAATTATTTGACTACATGAATTATTTTATCCTAAACAATATTTTGATAACTTTTGATTAATTAATATTATATTAAATTAGTTATAAAAAAAATTATATTAAATTAAATTAGGGAAAACTCAAGGACAAGAAGTAGATGTCTAACCACTCGAGTTATGTTGATTTACATCTTTTAGACCTCATATTCTAAAATAATATGAGATGTTATAACATATCTAAAAAAACATTGTCATACCTAAAATAACAATTTTTTCACCTTTAACTTTAAATACTGAATTTTTTTATTTATCTTTTTAAAAATAATATTTTTGTCAAATATTAACTCATAAATTGTTTCATTATTTTTTTCTTTCATTTTTATAGAATTACAATTTCATTATTATTTTGAGAAAAATTAATTTTCACCCTTGAATATGGCATAATATGTCAATTTAAACCCTGAACTTTAATTAAGTTGTTCAATTTACACCTCACATCAAAATAAAAGTTATAAAATTGCTCAAAATTAATTTAGTAAATCACCAAAATATCAAGCTGCCGTAACATATATAAACGTCTAATCTCAATTATATAAAAAAAAATCTATATCACATTTACCAAACTCAAACGGTATAAAAAAGTTCAAACTCCACATCAAAATAGTCAAATATAACTATAAAAAAATATTTAACACAAGTATAATAATTAATTTCTAAAAAAATAATTTCATATAGATAAAAAATGATAGTAATTTGCCCAATCTATGCTAGAGTTTAGGGTGTACATGGAACCTCTTGTTAAACTTTAGAGTGTAAAATTGATTAAATCAAAAGTATAGGGTTTAAATTGACACCATGTATAGTTGTTCTCTATTTATTTTTTAAAAGAGTTATTGATATAGTTAAAATTAGAATTCAATAAATTTCAAATTTTGTTAGTTTATAATATGTTATTAATTAAACGTTTTAGCATTAATTATTAAAGATAAAGGAATGTAAACCTTATTTTATAGCCTGAGTTGCTATAGAGAAAATAAGTGAAACATTATGTGTATCATACATTTCTATAGAGAAAATGAATGGAATATGATGTCTAGCCGAGTGCTATAGAGAATGTAAGGTGTATTGAATCTTGTAAAATTATTATGATACCTATGGGAGAGAACTAGATTCTCGATTATTTGGAAGATCTCGAAATTGGAGATGGTAATACTCGATGTAACCTTAGGTATAGTATAAGGTATTAAAGAGAATGAAATACAAATATTATGTGTGTTATGAAACACATCCTCTTAAATGCTTGGAAGTTAGATCCTCGATCATTTGGGAGACTTGGTAAGTAAAAGTGGAATACTTGATGTAATTCTCTTTGAATGGATGGATATCAAAGAGTAAGTAAATTCTTGGACACAAATCCGGATGCGGGTTTGGAGTCTAATGTTACTTTATTTTATGTTTATTTTCACTGGGCTTGTTGTTAGCTCATGATATTACAAACATTTTCAAGTAATGCTCGGAGTCGTGGGAGAGGAGCTGGTGCAATCTGATCTGGATGATGATGATGCCGAGAGGGACTAGAGATACTTTTACAGTCCATGGACTCATTTTGTTTTATTTTGTGTCTTTTGAGATGTAAATTGTATATAAGCTCATAGGAGCTTTTCGTCTTAACTTTTATGATTATAAACTTCTTTAAACTCTAGAAAAGGAATTGTATTTCCTTGCTTTTAAATTTCCTGATGTGAAAAATATATACAGGTTTTGGATAGTCTAAGTTTCAAACATATCCATGCCAAAATTTTATTAAATATAAAGTCTTCCGCTGAAATCTGATTTAAATGATTTAAAAGGAGTCGAGTCGTCACATTGCTACACTACAATTTTACAGGTACATCTCATGAGAGAGGTCGGGGTAGAGGTCGTGGTGCCGCTTGACTGACCGTGCGATGAGCCTGGGATATGGATTGAAGCATTGCGAAATGCTAGTCTTTTGGGCTGTTTGTAAATGTGTATATAGTTGGTGTCCTGACCATGAAAGAGCGTTGTTTTGTGTTTTAAACATTTTATGTTGTTGTTTATGTTTTCTTAAACATAGGAAATGCGCATTTCCCATTTTTCTCTGATGTGAATATTGTAAATAGGTTTTGATATGTTCAAAATATAAATGGATCCACGCAAATTTTCTATAAAATGGTTGTTTTCGCTGCGTAATATAATATGTGTTTTTAAAGGAGTCAGGTCGTCACATTTACTTGAAATGATATAATTTTATTTATTTTAAATTTATTCTATATAAATAATGTTTACATAATACTACAAGTTCTAGGGCATCAACCTCGACAAAGAGCTCCCCTTACCGATCTCTAGAGACATCAACGAGGTCGAGCCCAAACTCCCCGTATAGTCCTAATGCGCCTCACAAGGTTGAGGCCAAGCTCTCTACATCAACCTTTAGATGACCTCGAGTTAACTGATGCATATATGTATTAAGTCGACATCTTCATTGCATGCTTCATTGGAGTCCACCTTGAAACTGTGTTCACCTACGGATGAACCACTCTGAACTGCGTTTGAAAAAAAAAAATCTTCAGAGTCGTCTTACACAAACAACTTTTGGGTTGATCCAGTCCCACGTGTGAGACCCGATCCACCTAACGTTCCTATAAAAACCCAAAGGACCATTCCATTTTAGGTATCGATTACTTTCTCAATCACCCTTTTTGATTTCAGCATCATTTGCTCTTTCTTTTAGGAATGGTGTCCTAGACCTTGTAATTATTTAATAACAATAATTTATTAAGAATAAATTAAATAAATAAACATAAGTTCTTTATATTATCTAGATTGAATCAATTAATGATATTAGGAATATATGGAAATATATAAATATCAAACATTCAAATAGTAAAACCCTAAGTCACTCTTATGAAATCACGACTTAGTATGTGAGTCATACGAGAGGATTAAAGTCGAGATGAGTAACTTAAACGTGTCTACAGTAAACGGATAACGTTTGGGAACCTTATCCTGGTAACACTGTTGATAGCTTCGCATTTTGTTTATAGACAAATGATCGAATCCTGATCATTCATGTGGGAGACATGAAATGGAAGTATCATATACAATGTTGATTGTATAAGACAGGACCACGATGTTCTATCAAATTTCTCATTAGTACCGTTTACGAGAAATAATCGAATATCAAACTAAGTTTATCAACCGTGATAGATCTCAATCCTGAGTGAAATGCGGACTCCTATTTGTGGAGTTATGTTCTTTGATTCACATAGTTGAGAGCGATCTGTAAGAACGCTCAATACACTCTTGTTTTGGGAACATGACTAGATAAGTAGCTGGGAACTCATTTTCACGAGATGGAATTCATAACTTTCCTATAAATTAACGGTATCAGTGCGATACCTAAACATTTTAGTAACTTTAGGAAACTCCCTTGATGTACTGATTCGAGACATGAACAAGTGACGTCACGACTTCTATTGATCACAAAAGTATCTTATCTCTAGTTCGACTAAAGATAAAGTTCATTGGAGAATCAGCGGGAACACAAAGATAAAGCGGTAATTACAGGGGCAAAACGGTAAATTTATCCGCCTGTAATTATGAGGGTTCCACGTGAAGGATATATCACAGATATAAATAAAAGATAAACTAAATGGACATAACTCATCTATAGTGAGGGGAGTTTAGCTATGAATCTATAGTGGAATTATTCATAGTTAGATAATAAGTAATTAACTGATTATGTGTTAATCACTTAATTGACTAATTATTAAGCCCATGATCTATAGGTTCATCGGGTCTCTATGCTAGCCCAAATATCGTAGTCGCGAAATCAAGTAGAAGAAATGGAAATTTTAAGTAAAGTGAATTACTTAAAATAGGCAATATTAATTGTTTAAATATTGAGTATATTTAAACGGTAATTAATATAAACATTATTAATTGTTTAAATAATGAGTTTATTTAAACAGAAAATTAATAATGAAATATTATTAATTAGATATTATTAATTATTTAAATATTGAGTATATTTAAATGGTAATTAATAATTTGAAATTAATTAACAATTATTAATTGTTTAAATAATAAATTTTATTTTAACGGAATTAATAATTAAAATTAATTAATTAATAATAAAATGTTATCAATAAAATTATTAATTAAATAATGAGTTTATTTAATGGAAATTAATAATTAAAATATTTATTATTAATTATTTAAATAATGAAAATTATTTAAATGGAAATTAATAATTAAATATAATTTGATAATATTTAGTCGGGAGAAAATATTAATATTATTAATTGTTTAAATAAAATATTTATTTAAATGGTAATTAATAAATAAATTAATTAAGTTGGACTTATTAATTTAAGAGAGAATTTCAAGCCCAATTGGATTAATGAACCCAATTAAAATTGGCCCAAAATAATTAATTAAATAAATTAGAATTATTTATTAATTATCAAGCCAATTTTCGGCCATGACATGTATTTTAGGAAGAGATAATTGTTTGAATTATATCCTAAAATAATTACATAGATTTATTTACCCAAAATAAATAAAATAAAGAAAATAAAATAATCTCCTATTTATCTATGACATTTTCGAAATTGCAAGATAAAGAAAAGAGATAATCTGTTTTCTTCTTGTATTTATCTCTATAAATTAATCCTAATGGGATTATGATTCCTATTTTCCTATAAATAGGAGGGTTGGGTCATTCATAAATCACACAATTCAATTCCTTAGAAATTCGGAATTCTCTCTTCCTCCTCTCCTCCCCTATTGCCGATTTTCATAGGCCATTGGGAAGAAAAATATTTTTTTCTTCTTCCCAATTTCTTCTTAAGTTCGATCCCACAATCGGATTTCGTTTGATCGATCGGGATATAGCGTAGAAGATCCGATGTTGCTGAGGATTTGATGCTGTAAAGAAACCTCCAACCGATTCTCCATTAATTACTCAATGTAAGTAAACCGGTTTTAATTTTCGAAAATAAAGCATGAATCTACATGTTCTTCGTGTTTATATCACAATTTCCATGATATTAATAGATCCTAAATTAAGTGTTAATTTGTGTTACTAAATAAATTCCGCTAATTTAGTAAATCATCTCTTCAATTGGTATCAGAGCTAATTTTAATTATCATGCAAAATTGTGAATTTTCGAAAATTTTGGTGGGTTGCATAATTTTTTTTTTTTATGTATGTTTATATAAATTGTGTTATATAAATTGTGGAGGTTTGCTTATTGACTGTTTAGGTATTCTTGAGGCACTTAGGTTTTTTAAATTTTAGTAGAAATTTTGTAAACCCTAATTTTAGGGTATAAGAAAAATTTGTAATTTTCCCATACCAAAAAGGAGCAAAATCGGCTACACCAAAGGGAAGGAAGAAAAGAAATTTTTTTTTCTCCATCAACAATGATGTCCACGCCCAAGGAGAGAGAAAAGGTAAAAATTTGGTAAGATATTTTATCATGATTATCTTGTTATCTCAATTTAAAAATTTAAATATTTAAGATAAGGATTAAATTTTTAAAGATCATATCCCTATCTTAAATTATAAATTTAGAAATTGATATAAGATTACATGGAAAATATTTTCTTTATTTTTCCATATAATTAAAAGATAATTATTTTAAAACAAGTATTTATGTAAATATTAAGGAGATAATATTTGCCCCATAAATACCCATGCCCACGCCTACACCATGGAGGAGAGAGAAAGTTGAAGCCTCAAGTTCTACAATGGAAGATTTAATTAAGTTGTAATTTTAATTTTCCGTTTTAGAAATAGTGCCAAGAATACCGGTCAATTTAGCTATTTATTATTTAAATTGTTTATATGTATGATATAATTGTTTTAAATAATGTTCATGCATAAAAGTATGTCATGTAGAAAATCCCACCATAGGTTGTATGATTTTATTAATTGTACATACATGCATCATGATATAATATGTGTTATTATATGCTAATGTATGTGAAGCATGCTATAATTTTATTTTATAAATGTTATTATCGAAAATTATATTCTAATTGTTTTAGAATTAAAAGCATGCTTATTTAGTTAAAATTCAAAAGTTAAATCTAGTTTAAAAGTTGAATAGAAACTAAATGAATTATTTGTAATATGGAATTATTGTTTAAACAATTGGGCCAAAATCCATATAAGATAAACAAATAGAAACTTTTAATTAAGGGTTAATTAAAAATTAATAATTGAGATTAATTGAATTGAATGGATCTCTGGCGAGAAAGCTCTGCCCAAACGATGAGGTTTCATAAAGTTCCCCTAACATGGAGCGCCTCTAACTGGGAGCGATCTGAGAGAAAAGTTCAAATTAATAAATCAAAATTATTAAGACGGCTCATAATGTGATTAGTTTTAATTAGGAAAACTTGAACAATCACTTTATAAAATTAATCTAACCAATTTAAGAGTTAAAGTTGATTAGGTTAATTAAAACTTGGATTAAATGAGTTAGCCTAAATTAGTCTAAGTTATGAAACCCTAACTTAAAATATTAAGTGGGAGAAGGAGTCATGTCAATGTATCCTATGGTCTCCACTAATGGGCTCAAAATGTGAGATTTATACCAGGCCTCTGTAACACTGCTGCAGGTGTTCATTCCCATAGGAAGGTTCTTTTGTATAAATCAATATCAAAGTGAGTCTCCCGAAAGGGATAAAGAATTTTAAATGCGGTTAAAGACTGAATCTACACTTCGTAGACACTCTTTAATTTTTATTTAAAAGACTAAATTGGTGGGTCACACTTAAAAAGAAATTTGATAAAGTTTGTTATTGAAATTCTTGACCAAACACACGGTAAACAATGACATAGGAATATGGGTTATTCTGGAGTTGTCAATTGTTCGAGTGGCATCTCGTTTTAATGATGGTAACTGACCTATCATGCGACGGCACTTCACTGGTATCATTAAAATATCGTGACATAGTAACATGTTTTAGGGCTTTTCTGTTCATTAATATGTTCGCATTCATGCATCATATTTAATTATATGTCGAAACTTTGAGTATTTGAATGTTGAATGGATGTTAGATTATTAAGATAAAGTTTATTTAAATTTCAGTAATATAGCATCTGTTTTAGTCACTATACTTGGAAAGAACAAACTGAACGATGAGAACTATGTTTCCTAGAAAAGGAAATGAATAATTTAAGTAAAGCAGTTTACTTATATAAACAGACAATATTAATTATTTAAATAATGAGTTTATTTAAATGGAAATTAATATCATTGTTATTAATTATTTAAATAATGTGTTTATTTAAATGGTAATTAATAATAAAATATTATTAATAAATAATTATTAATTATTTAGGTAATGTGTTTACCTGAATGGAAATCAATAATTAAACATTTATTATTAATTTTAAATAATAGTGATTATTTAAAAAGGATAATATTAAATAACCTATTTATTATTAATTTAAATAATTATGATTATTTAAATAGAAAATAATAAATATTTATTAATAATTAAGTACAAAAATCGGAATATAATATTTTATTTAAATGATGATTTAAATAAATATGAAGTAAATAAGATTTATTAATAATGAAGAATCTATAATTGAATTAATGAATTCAATGGATTTTGGTTCAAATTATTTGAATTATTAAATACCAAAATCGACTCATATATAATATTTTAGGAAATAATTGTTGAATTATTTTGTCTAAAATAAATATATAAAAGAATGTTCAACCAAAGACAAATTAAACAAAGAAAAATTAGTTTTTCTTATTGATTTTATACACATAAAATCGGAACGTAAGATAAATAAGGAATAAAATTTGATTTTATTCTTGGCATTTATCTTGTATTTATTTTGATAGTATTTCCTAATTCGATTGGAAAACTGTTTTGCGTATAAATACAAACGTCTTGGTTGTTCATTCAAAAGCTTCGAATTTCAATTTTCGAAATTGAAAAATCTTTTTCTTCCTAATTTCCTCGTAACCGATTTTACAATAGTCTAAAAGGGAAGAAAATATTCTTCTTCCCAAAACCATAGTTTTCTAATTTAGTTTAGTTATCAATTTATTTTTTATTTTGAATTATGTAATAACTATCGGTTCTCATTTCGTATGAACCAAGTTTGGGAATATTTTAAATAAGAGCTATTTAGGTAGATATTCCTTTACAATTATATTACAATGTTCCAATGTGTGATTGGATGGTTATTCAAAATACTTAGTATAAAACAAATAAATTCCAAATCCAAATTCTAAACTCCGGTATATCTAAATGAGTTATAAGGTTTAAAAATGTTTAAATACTTAAGTCTAAAATTACTTAAATAAGTTAGAGGGATTAATCTATTAAAGACGGTTCTTAAGGAATTTGAGATGATAACCATATTAATCCACGAACTTATGGGATAAGTAAAATCGAATATCTTTGATTTATCAAAGATAACTAGACTTAAATATCACTAAATCTTGAACATTCAGATGTTAAAACTTAAGTGATAAATAAACATACAATCAATTTCTTACATTCCAAATATTCAGTTATTTAAAAGGATGTTTTAAAGGAGTACTAACTGATATGGAATAAACAAAACAGAAATTGAAATGCAATAATTAGTGGATAATTGAATTCACAAATTATTAAAGAAAAGTTCAGTAAATCAGTGATACTGAAGACTTTAAACCATACTTAAGATATAAAAGAATTACAATGATTTTATTTCACAATAAAACAAGTAGTCATTTAAAAGTTTAAATGGTAAAACTACTTGTAGAACTTTATTTGAGTGGGAGCGTCATAGAACGAACCAAACGGACTTTTAGAAGTCCAAGTGAAACTCATTGACTTCAAAATCAATGAATAAAGTTCATAATAAGTGAAATAAAAATGACATGAATTTTCAATAGTTGAGTTGAAAAGGGTCACTTATACTTATACATTATTTTTGGAAATAATAAGAAGTATAGAATTGTAATCATTAAAGAAATGAAAGTAATGGAGAATTACTTTGTAGTGGGAGCTTAAGAATTTCGAGAATCCTAGAACCAATGTGACTAAAATAAAATTTACAAATAGTATGTTAGTGCACATAGATAAAATGGGAGATTTTATGAGTTGTACGGGCTCAAATTCGAACATGAATTTACTTCCATGTAAGAATTCGACAAAAGACCTTTGCGAATTAAACATCAAATGAGTTAAGTACAAGTAAAATGAGTTTTTACTAACTAAACTCTAGATTCGCGTGGTTACTAAGTTGTTAATAAATGAAAAGGTGGTTGAGCATGATGGTTTCAAATCAATAGTTAATAGAGTTTATTTTATGGCGATAAAATATGGAATCTATTACACTTAATGAAACTAACATCAGACAAAAGAAATACATACTAAACAGATGAAAACGTTACTGATAAAGTATTAAAATGACTACCAGGCTAAATAGTTGATAGTCATCCAGTTTGACTGGAATTACAAGTCAAATCTCCAAAGATCTAGGACAAGTGGGAGATTGTTAGGAATGGTGTCCTAGAACTTGTAATTATTTTAATAACAATAATTTATTAAGAATAAATTAAATAAATAAACATAAGTTATTTATATTATCTAGATTGATTCAATTAATGATATTAGGAATATATGGAAATATATAAATATCAAACATTCAAATAGTAAAACCCTAAGTCACTCTTATGAAATCACGACTTAGTATGTGAGTCATACGAGAGGATTAAAGTCGAGATGAGTAACTTAAACGTGTCTACAGTAAACGGATAACGTTTGGGAACCTTATCCTGGTAACACTGTTGATAGCTTCGCATTTTGTTTATAGACAAATGATCGAATCCTGATCATTCATGTGGGAGACATGAAATGGAAGTATCATATGCAATGTTGATTGTATAAGACAGGACCACGATGTTCGATCAAATTTCTCATTAGTACCGTTTACGAGAAATAATCGAATATCAAACTAAGTTTATCAACGTGATAGATCTCAATCCTGAGTGAAATGCGGACTCCTATTTGTGGAGTTATGTTCTTTGATTCACATAGTTGAGAGCGATCTGTAAGAACGCTCAATACACTCCTGTTTTGGGAACATGACTAGATAAGTAGCTGGGAACTCATTTTCACGAGATGGAATTCATAACTTTCCTATAAATTAACGGTATCAGTGCGTGTAACGTCCCGTTACTTTTAGAGGTTAAATTTTTTTTTTTATTTTATTAATTTATTATTTTTATTTATTTAAAGCTTTTAAAATTAGTTAAAATTAGTTATTTCAGTTTTATTAGTTATTTCCGTCCGAAAATCCTTTTTATCGTTTTAATTCGTTTCGGTGACTCTAATAATTATTAACGGGCCAATTAATAATTATTAGACACCTTTAGATTTATTTAAGACCGTCGGTTTTTCGTTTTATAAGCAAAAAGTCTAAAAAGGGTATTTTCGTAATTTCCAATTTTCCAAAATATCTAAAATCACTATTCACTCATCTTTAAAAATCACAAAAATTGCAAAAGTCTTCATCTTTCTCTTCCTTTCCTTCTCCTTGCCGTGGATGCTTTCCACCATGGATGAATATTTTCTTTTCTTCGTTTCTCTTTCGTTTCTCGGCGGATCGTCATGTTTTTCGGTTGCGTTGGATTGGTAGGGACGAGGGCTACCTATCCAACCTAGCTTTTCAAGTTTCCCGTTCTCTAAGGGAAATCCCAAAAAGTAAGTTTTCAAAACTTTTTAGGTGGTTTTGTTCGTTTTTGATTATAAATGAGATTTGAAGTTGAAATCATGAATTTCTATCATGAAAAATGACGATTTTGAGCCCGGATTTTCGAAAAACACTATTCACCCGAAAACACTATTCACCCGAGACACTATTCATCCGAAATCACTATTCACCCGAAATTGCACACTTGTTCGCATATTAGTTATGAGTTGTAATATGTTGTGCAATTGGTGAATTATAGGTGCGATTGCTCGGTTGTTGTTTCGTGGAAAGTGGACTTTTGGAGTTTTTTGGCTAAGGTGAGTTTAATGTGAAAGTTAGTGGTTTTATGAATTTAGTTTCATTATGTAATTGTTTATCAATGTTAAGAGGGGGTTAACTTCTTAGAATTAAGTTTTGGGTGGAAACTTTAATTCGGAAGTGTGTGTGGAGAAAGTTGGACTTATGGTTAGTTCGATGATTAGAGATCATCGGGGAGGTTTGGAAGTATGATAACGTGATTTGGAGATGTTAGATGAAAGTGGATTTGGAAGTTACTTCGGTTGATTTAGAAGTTACTTTGATGGATTTGAAGTCATTTGGATGACTTTGGAAGTAAAGTAATTAGAAGATGCACTTGAGTGATAACTCGTGTATTCTAGTTAGTTAGGTTTCTATTTAACTTAGTAGACTTCTTCTGGAGTTTAGCTAACTTATTGGAGACCTAGGGCACAATGATTCACACATGATAGTATGTTGATTCGATCTATACGTAGTCATGGTGTGATGTTGGTACTTTGGTTTGTAACTAGCACATGATAGTATGTCGATTTCGATCCATACATATCATGTTGCGAAATGGTGAAATTCCTGATACCTATGGTGAAATTCCTGATACCTATGGTGAAATTCCTGATACCTATGGTGAAATTCCTGATACCTATGGTGAAATTCCTGATACCTATGGTGAAATTCCTGATATCTATATGGTGAAATTCCTGATATCTATATGGTGAAATTCCTGATACCTATGGTGAAACTCCTGATATCCGATGATTGTGATATGGTAATACCGTACGGGCTTAGTATGCGATATTTATCCATATGGTATACCCGGTACGATGGTTGTGATATGGTAATACCGTACGGGCTTAGTATGCGATATTTATCCATATGGTATACCCGGTATGATGGTTGTGATATGGTACATGGTAGTACGTGGATTCGGATCCGTACGTACCATGGTATTATGATCTATGATACGACACATGATAGTATGTTGATTCGGATCCATACGTATCATGGTGCGATGGTTGTGACATGGTATGACCGTACGTGGTATGTTGATTTCGATCCATACAATAGCACGATACGATGAAACTTGTTTGGTAATAAAGATAGTTAATGTTATTTTTTTTTTACCTAATCTTTAGAAACGTGTAGTGAGACTTAGTTGTGAATGTTAATTTTACTTTAAGTCTGTATTTCCATCTTATGGTTTTGAATGACGAATACGGGTAGTATGATACTATCTTATGTTTACATGGAAATTGGAATGTGGTTATGGGTAATAATGAACATTTAGGCCTTTGGACACGATTTCAGGTATGAGATTTAGTTCATAGGATTACTTGCTTTCATTTTACTCTCACTAGCATTGTTTGCTAATGGTGCTACACCACAATATTTTCAGGTAAACCCCGTCCTAAGAAGCGAGGTAGACGAAATGGTGTCTCTTGACTGTTCGAGGTGGTGTAAGGGACAATATTAAACACTTTTGACAAGCATTAGTAAAATGCTTGTAATCATATACTTTTTACATGCTTTGTGTCATTTTGAGCCCGTGAAGGGTGTATGTGTAAAGTATTTTGATGTTTTTATGATTAAACTTTACTTTGGAATGTGCATTCCCGATTTATAGCTTTTTCTGGACTTTGGGTTGTAAAACAGGTTTTGGATATTCGACTTTTAAACGAACCCATGCCGTTTTTCTTTAAAAATTAAGTCTTCCGCTGTGCATTTGAATTTAAAGAATTTAACGGAAAATCGGGTCGTTACAGATGGTATCAGAGCCTCTTTGGTTCTGAAGACCACATGCATCGCATGTTTTTCATATTTTAATATTGTCCAAACATCACTCGAAGTCAACGGCGCCAGGTATCCTTAGAACGCTCCCTTTTGATTAGTTTGTGTGTACTTTTGGTTTTACTTTCCTGGTAACTCATGTGAGGATTTTCTGATGTGATTTCAGTATGCCTCCGAGGACAGTTGCACCGAGGAGAGGTAGGAGTAGGGTACCGATTGCAGTACGAGGCAGAGGCCGTACTAGAGCAGTTACACCACCACCTGAGTATCGGGAGGATGAGCCTCCAGTAGATTAGCCACCTAGTCATGGTCGCAGTGTTACCGGTTTAAAGGAGTACTTTAGGGATCCATTACGAGGTGGAGGACATGTTGATCCAGTTATACCACCTGTTAGATCACCTGCTCCTGTGGTAGATCGGACTAGTGTGATCGATGTCGTGAAAACTCGAAGGAGTATGTCAGGTATAATACTCCTGAGTTTGATGGTACATCTACCGATCCCAGTGATGTGGAGAGGTGGATTACCAGGATTGAGAGAATACTTGGGTTTATTAAGTGCCCAGGATCACTGAAGGTTCACCGTGGAACCTACTCATTAGTTGATGATGCACTTTCCTGGTGGAATGGTTTAACCAATACTCTTAGTCCTGATTTGCTTGTTAGTTGGGAGATGTTGGAGAGAAGTTCTTTGAGAAGTACTATCCTGAGGAAACACGTGACCAACTAGAGATTCGATTTCTTACTCTCGAGGCAGGTAACTGTCCATTGTGGATTATGAGAGAGAGTTTGACCAGGTTGTCAAAGTTTGCCACCAGACAAGTTATTGATCTTGAGAGTAAGAAGAGGAGATTTATCGTAGGTTTGAGGCGGCATTACGAGGGCAGTGCGAGCCTTGCAACCTACCATCTTTGTTGGCTGACTTTGTTATCATTTTGGAGATGGATTGGCTATCGACCAACCACGCCATTTTCGGTTGTAGTGAGAAAGTGGTAGACTTTATTGGTCCATGTGGGACTAGTTTACGCTTTCACGGGATCCGAGGCAGGGTGACACCTGTGGTTATCTCGGTGATCCAGGCTAGAGCACTTTTGTATGATGGTGCTTGGGGTTACTTATCTAGTGTAGTTGACACATCCTGTTAGTGTGACCACCCTAGTTTCGTACCCGTTGTGAGGGATTTCGTTGATGTTTTCCCCGATGAGTTACCTGGTTTGCCACCAGTGAGGGAGTTAGACTTCCAGGATAGAGGTGATACCTGGGGACAACGCCATTGTCCAAGGCACCTTATCGTGTGACACCAGTGAGCTCGAGAGAGTTGAAAAGTCGGTTGCAAGAACTTTTAGACTTGGTTAAAGTTCGTGGAAGAACCAAGTGTTGAAGGAGATACGTAGTAACGTGAGGACGAGATGTAGTGTAAGTACCCTCGCTTATCACTTGGTAAGTGCACTTTTCGAGGACGAAAAGTCTTTTAAGGAGGGTAGTCCGTAACGTCCCAGTTACTTTTAGAGGTTAAATTTTTTTTTTATTTTATTAATTTATTATTTTTATTTATTTAAAGCTTTTAAAATTAGTTAAAATTAGTTATTTCGGTTTTATTAGTTATTTCCGTCCAAAATCCTTTTTATCGTTTTAATTGGTTTGGTGACTCTAATAATTATTAACGGGCCAATTAATAATTATTAGACACCTTTAGATTTATTTAAGACCGTCGGTTTTCGTTTTATAAGCAAAAAGTCTAAAAAGGGTATTTTCGTAATTTCCAATTTTCCAAAATATCTAAAATCACTATTCACTCATCTTTAAAAATCACAAAAATTGCAAAAGTCTTCATCTTTCTCTTCCTTTCCTTCTCCTTGCCGTGGATGCTTTCCACCATGGATGAATATTTTCTTTTCTTCGTTTCTCTTTCGTTTCTCGGCGGATCGTCATGTTTTCGGTTGCGTTGGATTGGTAGGGACGAGGGCTACCTATCCAACCTAGCTTTTCGAAGTTTCCCGTTCTCTAAGGGAAATCCCAAAAAGTAAGTTTTCAAAACTTTTTAGGTGGTTTTGTTCGTTTTTGATTATAAATGAGATTTGAAGTTGAAATCATGAATTTCTATCATGAAAAATGACGATTTTGAGCCCGGATTTTCGAAAAACACTATTCACCCGAAAACACTATTCACCCGAGACACTATTCATCCGAAATCACTATTCACCCGAAATTGCACACTTGTTCGCATATTAGTTATGAGTTGTAATATGTTGTGCAATTGGTGAATTATAGGTGCGATTGCTCCTGGTTGTTGTTTCGTGGAAAGTGGACTTTTGGAGTTTTTTGGCTAAGGTGAGTTTAATGTGAAAGTTAGTGGTTTTATGAATTTAGTTTCATTATGTAATTGTTTATCAATGTTAAGAGGGGGTTAACTTCTTAGAATTAAGTTTTGGGTGGAAACTTTAATTCGGAAGTGTGTGTGGAGAAAGTTGGACTTATGGTTAGTTCGATGATTAGAGATCATCGGGGAGGTTTGGAAGTATGATAACGTGATTTGGAGATGTTAGATGAAAGTGGATTTGGAAGTTACTTCGGTTGATTTAGAAGTTACTTTGATGGATTTGAAGTCATTTGGATGACTTTGGAAGTAAAGTAATTAGAAGATGCACTTGAGTGATAACTCGTGTATTCTAGTTAGTTAGGTTTCTATTTAACTTAGTAGACTTCTTCGGAGTTTAGCTAACTTATTGGAGACCTAGGGCACAATGATTCACACATGATAGTATGTTGATTCGATCTATACGTAGTCATGGTGTGATGTTGGTACTTTGGTTTGTAACTAGCACATGATAGTATGTCGATTTCGATCCATACATATCATGTTGCGAAATGGTGAAATTCCTGATACCTATGGTGAAATTCCTGATACCTATGGTGAAATTCCTGATACCTATGGTGAAATTCCTGATACCTATGGTGAAATTCCTGATACCTATGGTGAAATTCCTGATATCTATATGGTGAAATTCCTGATATCTATATGGTGAAATTCCTGATACCTATGGTGAAACTCCTGATATCCGATGATTGTGATATGGTAATACCGTACGGGCTTAGTATGCGATATTTATCCATATGGTATACCCGGTACGATGGTTGTGATATGGTAATACCGTACGGGCTTAGTATGCGATATTTATCCATATGGTATACCCGGTATGATGGTTGTGATATGGTACATGGTAGTACGTGGATTCGGATCCGTACGTACCATGGTATTATGATCTATGATACGACACATGATAGTATGTTGATTCGGATCCATACGTATCATGGTGCGATGGTTGTGACATGGTATGACCGTACGTGGTATGTTGATTTCGATCCATACAATAGCACGATACGATGAAACTTGTTTGGTAATAAAGATAGTTAATGTTATTTTTTTTTACCTAATCTTTAGAAACGTGTAGTGAGACTTAGTTGTGAATGTTAATTTTACTTTAAGTCCTGTATTTCCATCTTATGGTTTTGAATGACGAATACGGGTAGTATGATACTATCTTATGTTTACATGGAAATTGGAATGTGGTTATGGGTAATAATGAACATTTAGGCCTTTGGACACGATTTCAGGTATGAGATTTAGTTCATAGGATTACTTGCTTTCATTTTACTCTCACTAGCATTGTTTGCTAATGGTGCTACACCACAATATTTTCAGTAAACCCCGTCCTAAGAAGCGAGGTAGACGAAATGGTGTCTCTTGACTGTTCGAGGTGGTGTAAGGGACAATATTAAACACTTTTGACAAGCATTAGTAAAATGCTTGTAATCATATACTTTTTACATGCTTTGTGTCATTTTGAGCCCGTGAAGGGTGTATGTGTAAAGTATTTTGATGTTTTTATGATTAAACTTTACTTTGGAATGTGCATTCCCGATTTATAGCTTTTTCTGGACTTTGGGTTGTAAAACAGGTTTTGGATATTCGACTTTTAAACGAACCCATGCCGTTTTTCTTTAAAAATTAAGTCTTCCGCTGTGCATTTGAATTTAAAGAATTTAACGGAAAATCGGGTCGTTACAGTGCGATACCTAAACATTTTAGGTACTTTAGGAAACTCCCTTGATGTACTGATTCGAGACATGAACAAGTGACGTCACGACTTCTATTGATCACAGAAGTATCTTATCTCTAGTTCGACTCAAGGTTGAAAAAGTCGACGAAGTCGCCGACATTGTCGGCGACTTATCGGTTGTCGGTGGTATCCGACAACGACATGGGGGGGAAGAGTCGTTCTTCCCCCCTGTCGATGACATGTCGTCGACAACCTCAAAAAGTCGACGACATGTCGTTTTTTCGACATGTCGCCGATATGTCGTCAAAAAGTCGACGACATATCGGGAAAATTTTGTCACGGGACTGAATTTTTGCTGCAGCTTTTTTTCTTTTCTGTTTAGTCTTTTTACGTGGTCAAAATATCAGAAAAAGTAGGCAGTATGAGTCAAAAGACTGAAATTTACCTAGGAGGCTAGGCTAGGACTGTCAAAGGCTGAAATTTAGAGTCCCTAGGACTGTCAAAGACTATTTTAGTCTGTTTTTTAATAAAATTTTATTATTTTAATATTATTTTTTATCTATAAATATCAGATTTTTTTCTCATATTAAACACACTAACAAAACAACATCCGGATTCTCTCTCTCAATAAGATTTATTTTCCTTTCTTTCTTTCATAAGGTATTTTTTCTTCTCTTTTTATATTTTTAATTTACATATTATTTTGACTGTTTTTTTTTTAAGACACTTTTTTAAAAAAATGCTGTTTGTTTTTTTTATTATGAAATAATTTAATTTCGTTTTTTTTTATTGTTTTTAAATAAAAGGCTAGTTCTTTTTATAAGGATTTTTTTTTTACTGTTTTTTTTAAGACACTTTTTTTAAAAAATGCTGTTTGTTTTTTTTTATTATGAAATAATTTAATTTCGTTTTTTTTTATTGTTTTAAACTTTGAAAAACTGTTTTTCTATTTATATTAGTTTTTTTTAATGAATATAGTTGTTATTATTTTTAATAAATTACTGTTTTTCAAAGTTTTTTTTACTGTTTTTCAAAGTTTTTTTTACTGTTTTTCAAAGTTTTTTTACTGTTTTTCAAAGTTTATAGTTGTTTGTTTTATTGTATTTCTATTAGTTTTATTGTTTTTTCATAGTTATTAATAATTGTTTTATTGTGTTTCAAAGTTTTTTTTAATGTCGTTGGAATGTCTTTTTTATTTATTATATCGTAGAAAATATTTGAATATGGAAGGAGGCGGCCGAGGAGATGTTGCATGGGTTCATTGCATGCCAATTCCTGGAAACAAGTTTGGTACGGTGTGTAAATATTGTGGTCTCACTAGTAAAAGTGGAGGGATTAGTAGATTCAAAAAGCATCTAACCGGTATGGATCCGAAAAAAAATGTAAAACCGTGTAAGAATGTCCCACCGGAAATCAAAACTGAGCTTTTATTAAGCATGCAAGGAAAAGAAGAAGCACGGGCGAAGAGGGCAAAGGTTTTTGAAGACATTCAAGCCGAACTTCGAGGTGGGCTCGCAGGTCAGTACGACTCTGATTCAGATGATGTATATATGTATCCAAATGATGCAGAGGAAGAGAGGCGGAATTTGAAACGGGCTATGCACGCATCTAGAGCAAGTGAGTGGGAGCAAGATCAAACAGCTCAGTTTAGACAAGGCCAACAAGGTCAGTCATCTGATTTTTTTGGACGTTCCAAAAGTGTTAGAGAACCATCACATTACAAATCTGATAGTTCTCGTCAAAGAAACGTGAAAGATATGTTAATGGGGAAGGGTAAAGGCGGTCTTCGAGAGACCATGGGCAAACTAATCTCGAAATTCTTCATTTATGATAACGTTGCTCCAAACAAAGCAACCTCCCACCATTTTAAGAACATGGTTGTCGGTTGTCAAAATGCTGGTACTTTCTATCTATCTATCCTATCTATTTTCGCATATACAATATACTATTGATATTCTATATAAATAGACTTGTTAATTATATTATAGGTCCTGGTGTACTCCCCCCTACCCCGTACGAGATCAAAACAAAGTACTTGGGGGAAGAGTACAAAGAGATGCAGGAATACGTTGAAAGTATGAAACAAAAGTGGGCTGCTTATGGATGCACAATCATGTGTGATGGGTGGACCGGTCCAACAAAGTTGTCTATTATCAACTTTATGGTGTCTTGTAAGGGGGAGCACGGTATTTTTAAAGTCCGTTGACTCATCAAACAAGATTAAAGACCATAAGTATATCTATGAACTGCTGAAGGACGTCATTCAGGAAGTTGGTAGGAATAATGTCGTCCAAATAGTCACAGATAATGGATCGGCATTTTTAAAGGCGGGGAAGAGATTAATGGATCGATACAATATTTATTGGACCCCTTGTGTCGCCCACTGTATAGATCTTATGTTCGAGGACATTGGCAAACATGAAAGTGTCGCCAATGTGATCAAGAATGCTCGAGGAATCACAAACTTTCTCTACAATCACAATTGGTTGCTTGCACAAATGAGAGAGTTCTGTAAAGGTGATATAGTTCGTCCTGGAGCAACAAGATTTGCAACCAACTATATTGCCCTCGAGAGTTTGCTGAAAAAGAAAGCTGGTTTAAAGCAACTATTTACCAGTGATTCGTGGTTCCAAAACAAGTTAAGTAGAACTGAAATTGGAAGGACCATTGAAACTCGAGTTCTAAATAACCCATTTTGGGATCAGGTTGATGCAGTTGTGAACATGTATGAGCCAATGTATGCGATAGCTTCGGGTAGTGGATTCAGAGGTAGTCCCAACTATGCCCATAGTTTATGACTTGTTTTCTAATCAAGGCAAGGCTTGCTCGATTGAAAGGGAGGAAATGGGCATTAAAAATTGTTCAAACTCGATGGGACAAGACGCTTTCGCATCCACCGCATGCGGCGGGTACGTACATCTTCACAATTTTTTTCCTTTACTTTTTCGTTTTTGGACTTTGAATTATAAATTTTTCAATAGCCTACTACCTTAACCCGCGATTCCAATACAATGCTGGTGTGGGGGAAGATGCGGCACTGATCACAGCAGTGCACGAGGTTTTTAGCAAATTATTCCCAAACAGCCCCGGCATTGGCGACTTTGGAAACGAGGTACTTACTAATGAACATGAGTCATTTCAAAATGTCCGAACTCGAAATTCAATATCTTCATTATTTATCTTCCCATATCATATGTAGTTGACGTATTTTAGAGATGCATGAAAGAGCTTCAGATCGTCTTCTTGCCGCATCACGTAAAAAAATGATTCCTGTAATGACTAGTCCATATGTAGTCTCGTACATTTTTTAAATTCACGTTAGTTAGATTAGATTTTGAATGTACTATTTGAATTATTTTTGCAGCTGAGTGGTGGACTATGTATGGAACGAGCTCTCCCACTGTTCGTCAACTTGCAATGAAAATTTTATCTCAAACTGCTTCATCTAGTGGTCAGGGAACGAATTGGAGTACATTTGCCCTAATTCACACAAAACAACGCAATCGGCTTGCGTATAAGAAATTGGAGGAGCTTGTCTTCTGTTACTACAACATGAAATTAAAAATACGAGACATGGAAGCCGAATCTGATAGAGTAGCAGAAACCGATTACCTAGATTTGTTGGACATTAGGGCAGATCCAAGGGATGAAGAAAATGACCCGTTGTACATGTGGGTCGATCGTCACACCTTGATGATGAAGCAGGGAACCCAGGATCCAAAAATTGCAAGTCTTGCCACTTCACACCGGGTATAGACGTGGACCGAGTGATTGCAGAAGAGGTGCTATCATCGAGTAGTAGCAGTCATCAAAGTAAAGGTTCTGATGATTCTTTTGCTCATCTGATGCAAGGCACTAGCCACAATTTGCCGAATGTAACCGAGGAAGAGGAAGAGAAAGATGATGATGATGATGATGATGATGATGATGATGATGGTGATGGTGGTCAAAATGAAGGTGGTGCTGGTGGTGCTGGTGGGGACGAGTTTAGAGATGAAGATGATGATGATTACATTCGTAATCATCATTCTAGAATGGAGAGAACAAAAGGAACCGTTGAGAAAACTTTTGTTAGAACTAGAAGGAGAGGGAAAGAGACTGCAAGTGATCACCAACAAGATGATGAAGTCCTCTCATCCAATATGGACGCGATGAGCTTGGGAACGGAATATTCATATGGTGGCAACAGTGGTTGGGGGAGCAATAGTCACCATGATTCTCGTTCTCGTTCTCATTCTCGATCTTCTTATGGTAGTCATGCTACTAGTCTTTCCACTTATCGAGCAAATTACACACGTGGACCTATTTGCTTTTCAGAACCAGGTTCCGCACCATTGTATTTTCTTTATTCCCGTGATCATCCCCACTTGGATGGGTTGTGGCTTGACGAACGTTATCCTCCAATTGATATAATTGGAGAATCTATAGATTCACTTCGGCATCATATTTTTACTTATGTTCGTTCGTTTGAAGGCCGGATGACTTGGGAGGAATATTGTAATTTGCAAATTAACATTATTCACGCCGATCAACAACCACCGAGAGCATCCCGCCATTATTAGATGTTCATGTGATGTAATTATTGATCCTCTTAGTTCCTCTTCTTTTGTAAACTATATTAATGACTCTATGTTTTATAAAAATGTTATTTTGCGCCTAAATTTTGATAGTTTGTACCACTAATGCCCATATGTGTGTGTATTTTATTTATATAACTACTTAGAATGATGGTTTAATGTTTAATTAAGCTCTAATAAAAGTTTCATCCACAAATTCACACTAATTCTATAGTTATCCGTGATATCCGTGATTTTTCCGGAATATCCGTCGACATCGACATCGACAACCGACATGTCCGTAAAATTGAGATGTCGACATCGACATCGACATCGACATTTTCAACCTTGGTTCGACTAAATATAAAGTTCATTGGAGAATCAGCGGGAACACAAAGATAAAGCGGTAATTACAGGGGCAAAACGGTAAATTTATCCGCCTGTAATTATGAGGGTTCCACGTGAAGGATATATCACAGATATAAATAAAAGATAAACTAAATGGACATAACTCATCTATAGTGAGGGGAGTTCAGCTATGAATCTATAGTGGAATTATTCATAGTTAGATAATAAGTAATTAACTGATTATGTGTTAATCACTTAATTGCTAATTATTAAGCCATGATCTATAGGTCCATCGGGTCCCTATGCTAGCCCATATATCGTAGTCGCGAAATCAAGTAGAAGAAATGGAAATTTTAAGTAAAGTGAATTACTTAAAATAGGCAATATTAATTGTTTAAATATTGAGTATATTTAAACGGTAATTAATATAAACATTATTAATTGTTTAAATAATGAGTTTATTTAAACATGAAATTAATAATGAAATATTATTAATTAGATATTATTAATTATTTAAATATTGAGTATATTTAAATGGTAATTAATAATTTGAAATTAATTAACAATTATTAATTGTTTAAATAATAAATTTTATTTGAACGGAATTAATAATTAAAAATTAATTAATTAATAATAAAATGTTATCAATAAAATTATTAATTAAATAATGAGTTTATTTAATGGAAATTAATAATTAAAATATTTATTATTAATTATTTAAATAATGAAAATTATTTAAATGGAAATTAATAATTAAATATAATTTGATAATATTTAGTCGGGAGAAAATATTAATATTATTAATTGTTTAAATAAAATATTTTATTTAAATGGTAATTAATAAATAAATTAATTAAGTTGGACTTATTGATTTAAGAGAGAATTTCAAGCCCAATTGGATTAATGAACCCAATTGAAGTTGGCCCAAAATAATTAATTAAATAAATTAGAATTATTTATTAATTATTAAGCCAATTTTCGGCCATGACATGTATTTTATGAAAAGATAATTGTTTGAATTATATCCTAAAATAATTACATAGATTTATTTACCCAAGATAAATAAAAATAAAGAAAATAAAATAATCTCCTATTTATCTATGACATTTTCGAAATTGCAAGATAAAGGGAAGAGATAATCTTTTTTCTTTTTGTATTTATCTCTATAGATTAATCCTAATGGGATTAGGATTCCTATTTTCGTATAAATTGGCGGGTTGGGTCATTCATAAATCACACAATTCAATTCCTTAGAAATTCGAAATTCTCTCTTCCTCCTCTCCTCCCCTATTGCCGATTTTCATAGGCCATTGGGAAGAAAAATATTTTTTTCTTCTTCCCAATTTCTTCTTAAGTTCGATCCCATAATCGGATTTCGTTTGATCGATCGGGATATAGCGTAGAAGATCCGGTGTTGCTGAGGATTTGATGCTGTAAAGAAACCTCCAACCGATTCTCCATTAATTACTCAATGGAAGTAAACCGGTTTTAATTTTCGAAAATAAAGCATGAATCTACATGTTCTTCGTGTTTATATCACAATTTGCATGATATTAATAGATCCTAAATTAAGTGTTAATTTGTGTTACTAAATTAATTCCGCTAATTTAATAAATCATCCCTTCACTTTCACCATTCTCTTACTTTGAATACCAATTAGAGCATAGCCCATTAGTCTTAATCATGTAGTTCCACCTCAAGAGAGTGGTTCAATCCCCACCCCAAACACATTATAAAAAAGAAAAAAAAAACTTTCTATGCTGGAGAGACTTTATAGCCGACACCATACTAGTATCACCCCTCTAGCATTTTTTCCCTTATTTCAGGAACTTACCATGAATGACGCAAAGGAGCGAGGAAGTAGTCACGATCATGAATGAAACTTTCACACCACACACTATTAATGTTTATTAATATCAAAATTTAATTAATTTTTAAAAACTAAGTGTGAAGTTTTACAAACTTAAAAATAACTCAGAAAATAAATTTAAATAAAATTATATAGTTACTCTTAAAAGTTAAATAAAAATTTATACTTAAAAATAAGATTGGGTCAACTCGTTGGATCGAGTCCAAGCCCAATCCAAACTTTATCCAGTGAGGTAAGTCTATGGACTAGGCTATGGGCTAAAATATTTTGATAGGGATAACCTATCTAAAGGTAAAATAAAGTATTTAGGCCCTTTGGGTATATGGTAGAATCCGACCTGATCAAATCAAGGACGAAAATGTCGTCGATGTTAGCGACATGTCCGAAATCTGAAGGTATCGGCACTGATGGGGGGAGGAAGAGTCGTTCTTCCTGGGAATCAGGGATTTGTCGCCAAAATCGGTGAGATGACGACTATATCGCCGGAATCGTCGAGATGTCGTCGGAATAGCCATGTTGTTGCTAGAACTTTAAAGGCCTTGATTCTAAGTTAGATGGAGATTCGAAGATAGAACTGGAAGAGAGTGAGAGAAAAGGAAGAGGCTGCTGAGAGAGAGAAGGGTGAGGCGGAAGAGTAATTTTTTTTTTTTTTTAAATTAGGGTTTCTGTAATTTAAAAGTGAAAGAGGTGAACTCTAGGGTTGGGTTGGGCTTTTACTTTGGGCTTAGATGTTAAAGTGGCTGATTGTTTTTGTTTTGAAATATTAATATAGAAAAGTTATTTACTAATATTCAAGTTAATCTTTTATAATACTTAATAAATTTGATATAAAATTAAAAAATTATCTAAAAATATAAATTTTTATTGATGGTTATATTTGCATTAAGTGATATTTTCTATTTATAATTATAGTATTGTATATGAATTATATTGAAAAATGAAAATTTTCATCTTCGACATTAAAATCGACACTTCCCGGAATATCTGCCGACATCGACATCTATATTTCTGTAAAATTGACTTCTCGACATCAACACCGACATCGATATTTTTATCCCAGGATCAAATTGACAAGATCGATAAATAATATTTTCGACATGTCCATCAGACGACTACTTAACTATTGTTGATCACTCTCCCTTTTTTATTCTTTTTTTACATTTTATTTTAACCATTCTCTCTATTTTGATTTATTATTAACGTTTAGTTCATTCCTATATAGTTTTAAACTTTTAACTTATTCTCTTTCTTTCTCTCTTTAATTAATTGAATTTTAATATTTCCTCTACCTTAAATATCATTTATAAGTGTATATAACTTAAAATAGCTCAAGTTTCATTGATTAATTATAAGTATTCATTTAAGTTTCCATAATTACCACTATTTTTTAAGGAAATATCAGCCGACATCGATATTTCTATCGACATATTTATAAATTTAAAGTTTGATATTTGCATGAATATCAACTTGTAACACCAGAGAATTTGGACACCCTGGATGGTGGGAAGTAAAAGATGGAATACTTTCTCAATAAGATATAAAACACAAAGTCAGTCATACAATTATATGCCAAAGACTGTTAAAAAAAAGAAAAAAAGAAAGGTAAATGCAAAACGACAAGGTCATTAATCTTTATGACGAACCCCAGACCTTTCTGTCCTAAAGGTTAAGACTAAAGTAAGAACCATTTTCTACTCTCATCCCATTTAGGGTTCTTCTCCTCTGTATCCAGCTCCCGATCAAGCTTCCAACTTCATACCAATTTTTCAAGGTTAGCTCTAATTTTAATTAACTAGCACCAGTTCATTTTTTCTGTTTTCTTCATTAAAGTTTCAGAAATTCTTGGAAATGTGAAGGATTTGAACATCTTCGGGTCTCTGCGATTAGAAACTTGCTAACAGAGAGAACCGATTTCTTTATACTATTTATATCTTAAATAAATTAAATTCATGGGTTAATTATTACACTCTTCACTGATCATTCGATGTTTTGCTAACCCTATACTAAATTAAGTTTAATAGTGTTATTTTTCTGAGTATGTCCAACGATCTTGTTATGTTTTATTTTAGGGATAATTGCAAATCACAGTCCTTACAGTTTTAAAATGATTTTCAAGATCATGTGGTTTGTAATAGCAGTTCGTTTTAACGGAATGGGGCCACATGTTTATTCTACGATTGTCATGTGTTCCAATTCCATTAGAATTAATCCAAAATGTTGATAGATTTGTGCGAATTGATTTTACACATTGTTAACAAGATGGACTATTCTAAACAATACACTAATCGGTTATATATTTTTTTGGTTATTTTAAATGTAGTATGAATAAACGGCGGGTGTAAAATAAGCATGTGTCTCAATTTCATTAAAATTTATTGGCAGATTAGCGTGTTTTGCAATTTTACAAACCACTAGGTTGTTAGAAATAATTTTTGAACCAGTTATTTGATTTGCAAATTACACAAACCATAAGGTTCTGATTTGCAATTTTCCATTTATTTTATATGTTAAAAGTATGTTTAAATTTTGAATATTTAGGTATTAGGTAAATCATGAATTTTGTGTGCTAAAACAGTTTATTTATCGTATACTTTTTAAACAGATTTTTTTAATGATGTGATATTCTCAATGCATTTGCCATCTTTTGATGTATCAAACATGAATGGGATGTGAGAAATTTAATGTCGAACTAGTCACTCATTTTTTTATTTTGTGATAAATCGAATCGAGAAATAAAGTCAACCATGATTATTATGCATTCTTAGTTATTAGCTGGGAACAAGATGTTTATCTGTCCAACATGTTCCAGCACATGACTAAGGCTCAGGAAGTATTATATTTCATAGTGTCTAATGAGATATATATCTATTTTATATTGCAAACTATTGGTCCTGATACTTAGATAACATTTAGACTTGGGAGTTTCACAGCCGTGAGTTGCATTGCAAGGAGGGATGTCGAGTGGAAGGGACACCCATTGGTGTTACAGATGTAAGCGATCGGTTCGGCTTCATGGGCGTGATGCAGTTTGCTCCAGCTGTAATGGAGGATTTGTTCAAGATCTGGATGAAATGATGCAAAGCAGGCCCCTTGATTTCTATGGTACCGGTGTTGATGAATATCATGATCGCAGGCTTGGACTTATGGATGTTTTCTCAGACTTTATGAGGCAGCGATCGACAGAAAGAAATGAATTCAGGAGAAGGCTGGAATCAGTACCTGATCGTGGTCAACGATTTGGTCCTTGGTTGATATTTGGTGGTCAAATGCCTGTCAGATTGTCCGGTCACAGTGGATTTGAAGCCTTCTTTAATGGGATTCCTGGAATTGCTGTGAGTAGAAGTAATGGTGGTGATTACTTTATTGGTCCTGGACTTGAAGAACTGTTTGAACAGCTTTCGGTTAACGATCGACGTGGTCCTTCCCCAGCATCTAGATCTTCAATTGATGCAATGCCTATTGTTAAAATCACACAAAGGCATCTCCGTTCAGATTCACACTGTCCAGTTTGCAAAGATAAATTTGAAGTAGGGTCTGAAGCGAGGCAAATGCCATGTGATCATATGTATCACTCAGATTGTATTGTTCCATGGCTAGTCCAGCACAATTCGTGCCCTGTTTGTCGCCAAGAACTGCCAGCACAAGGGTCGGGTAGTAGCCACAGCTCTAACGGAAGCAGCAGAGAGAGGGAGAATAACAGAACAAATCAAGGAAGACGGAATCCATTTTCAAATTTATGGCCATTCCGAGCATCTAGTTCGACATCAAACCATAGTGCTACAACTGGAAGTACCTCAGCGGCGATGCACGAGAATAGCCAACACCAAACAGGATATTCTGGGTGGCCTTTTGACTAAAGTCAATGGTGTGTTCATAAACTTGTTTTGCCCTTGGTTGTTATTGGTATTTACCATGATGAAATTAGTTTTAGACCCTTGCAGTCCACTGGTTTGTATATAGGGTAATAATGGACTTGTGTGATGTAAATGACATTGTTCTTTCTGTCTGCACATTTTGCCTGCTTGTTTCTCCTTTTTTAAGGCCAGCTTGTGCTTTTGAAACTTAATATTCTATCTATAATATATCAATCTATAATCTTTAATATCTAAAAGGAAGGAGGTTTAAGAATAATTTTCTGACCAGTATTTCTAATTTTAAATCTAAAAATATCAATCATATCCATTTATAATTATTCAAATTTGCGTTTAATATTTATATATACTGAAAATGCGGGCACTATTTTTTTTTAAGTTAAATTTCGTACAAACTTTTTAAATACTAGATTTAACTATGTGCGTTGCACGTGAATTTTTCCTCGATATCTCAAAATTTAATATTGAGATTTTTTTTATTAAAAAAAAATGAAATATTTAAATAGTTCACTTGTCACAACTCACATTATTGATATTTGTCACAACTTGCATAATAATTAAATATATAAATTAAAATTATAAAACACTTGTAAAAATGTCATGAGGGTATTTACTTATAAAATAGTTCAGGAGAGTATTTACTTAAAAAAAATAGTCCGTATTTGTCACAACCTAGTTCATGGGTGGATTTTACTTTTTATTCCAAACGAATGTTAGATATATTAGTTTTTTCACCCTAAAATTGATATTTTTAATTTTTTTTTTTTGAGATTGGGCGCTTTTATAATTAGACCATAGATATTTTTGTTAGTTTTAATTTTTGTTGATTTCTCAGTAATATTAAATTTATTGACAATTATTAAATTATTATTAATTATAATGCATTTTAATATTCCAATATAAAATTGAATTGAAATTATCAATCCAAACATTTAATAATATTGGAACGATAATTGTCTTGTATTGTAGGCTTGACATGTGGCAACAGAGGTTTTTTTTTAAAAAATAAACAAAAATTACAAAACTCAGATTTTGTTTGCTGCAGCAACCTGTGGCCAGAGAAAGAAAGAAAGGGAAGAAGAAAGAAAAAAAAAAGATAAGAAAAAGAAAGGAAAAATTGGGATTTTGGCTTGGAATTTTTTGAAATTAACATCAATTGTGGAGTTTTAAGTTCAATTTATGGTGTAATGGCTAGTTGGTAAGTAATTTCCTTAACCCATTTCTTTTATTTGATGAGATTTGGTAGTTTTTGGCTATGCTTTAAGGTTGGTTTTTGGGTTTTGTTGTTTATAGAATTTAAGTTAAATGATGAAATAAATGAACCTCAATTGAGTTTAAGTGAGAGATTGAAGTTCCAATAAGGATTATGGATAGTGTAGAAACGGAGTTTTTCCATATTTTGATGGAGTTGTTATGGAAAATTTTATGATTTAGAGAGAGGATTATGTGTGGGTTTTCTTCAATTTGAGTTGGGATTATGTGTGAGAAGAAGAAGAGCAACAAGATTGCTATTATTTGGCTTGAAAAGAATATTGGAAAAGTAGAGATTGAAGAAAAAATGAAGATTTAGCCATGTGATATTAACCACAATTTTATATAATTTTCAATATGGTTTTCTAATATTTGAAATTAATAAGTAGATGATTGATATGTATTTTCTTAAATCAATATTTTCAGGTGATATCGTGGCATAAAAGATTTACGATTTGGAATGTTAACAATAAAAGTTTGTGAGTGGATTCTATTTTCACATTTAAAATTATTAGTAGCATTGAGTTTTTAGTAGTTTACAAAACATAAAAGTTTTAGAGTTTATATTATCGTATATGATTATTTATTGATATAAATATATTCATTATTCAATATATTTGATTTATGCTAGCTACGAAAGGTTCAATTACGATTTTACAATGGTTTGGAAATTATGATATTATTTTCAGTAGTTTATTTTCAAACCGCTAGAAATAGTACCCTCGGTTATCAGCTTTCAGCAGGTCTTTGGGACCCACTTTAGCATACACATAGGCTTTGGGCCGTATGTTAGGGTGCTTAGCCCTTTGGGGGCAGCTCTGCGCTCGTATGACTAGTTTCAGTATTCAGTTGCTCTGTTGCATGCATGATTTCGCTCTACATGAAGTATGACCAGTTAAGGGTACATTTTTAGTGGGTTTTTATCACTACGATATAGTATATGAACATTTTCTATTGTATATATATTTACGTTCATGTATTGATCTAGTTTCGACAATAGAATATTATGATTATTAAATTACGACTATAACCAGTTTTACGAGTTTTAGTTTTGAATATTACGATTATTATGTTTTGCAAATATTAGTTTTGAAAAGTTTCATGAATTTAGAAACTACTATATATTATGTAGTTTTGAAGAAAATACTAGTTTAATAAAAATTCCACTCATTGAGCCTTTTTAGCTCATCCTTTTCAAATGTTTTCCCCCCCACAGGTAGCATTCGAGTTTCAGAAGATGATCGAGCCTACGACGAACTTATCCGCCACCTATATCGCATCAGATCAGCTAGTACATGAGTGTTTTAGTTTAAAATATTTTTTTAGAACAGTTATGTTTAGTTTGCCTTGATGGTATGTGTTGGCTTTGTTAGGAATGGTGTCCTAGAACTTGTAATTATTTAATAATAATAATTTATTAAGAATAAATTAAATAAATAAACATAAGTTCTTTATATTATCTAGATTGATTCAATTAATGATATTAGGAATATATGGAAATATATAAATATCAAACATTCAAATAGTAAACCCTAAGTTACTCTTATGAAATCACGACTTAGTATGTAAGTCATACGAGAGGATTAAAGTCGAGATGAGTAACTTAAACGTGTTCTGATAAACGGATAACGTTTGGGAACCTTATCCTGGTAACATGTTGATAGCTTCGCATTTTGTTTATAGACAAATGATCGAATCCTGATATTCATGTGGGAGACATGAAATGGAAGTATCATATGCAATGTTGATTGTATAAGACAGGACCACGATGTTCGATCAAATTTCTCCTTAGTACCGTTTACGAGAAATGATCGAATATCAAACTAAGTTTATCAACTGTGATAGATCTCAATCCTGAGTGAAATGCGGACTCCTATTTATGGAGTTATGTTCTTAGATTCACATGGTTGAGAGCGATCTGTAAGAACGCTCAGTACACTCCTGTTTTGGGAACATGACTAGATAAGTAGCTGAGAACTCATTTTCACGAGATGGAATTCATAACTTTCCTATAAATTAACGGTATCAGTGCGATACCTAAACATTTTAGGAACTTTAGGAAACTCCCTTGATGTACTGATTCGAGACATGAACAAGTGGCGCCACGACTTCTATTGATCACAGAAGTACCTTATCTCTAGTTCGACTAAAGATAAAGTTCATTGGAGAATCAGCGGGAACACAAGGATAAAGCTGTAATTAAAGGGGCAAAACGGTAAATTTATCCGCCTGTAATTATGAGGGTTCCACGTGAAGGATTATATCACAAATATAAATAAAGATAAAATAAATGGACATAACTCATCTATAGTGAGGGGAGTTCAGCTATGAATCTATAGTGGAATTATTCATAGTTAGATAATAAGTAATTAACTGATTATGAGTTAATCAATTAATTGACTAATTATTAAGCCCATGATCTATAGGTCCATCAGGTCCATCGGGTCCCTATGCTAGCCCAAATATCGTAGTCGCGAAATCAAGTAGAAGAAATGGAAATTTTAAGTAAAGTGAATTACTTAAAATAGGCAATATTAATTGTTTAAATATTGAGTATATTTAAACGGTAATTAATATAAACATTATTAATTGTTTAAATAATGAGTTTATTTAAACATGAAATTAATAATGAAATATTATTAATTATACATTATTAATTATTTAAATATTGAGTATATTTAAATGGTAATTAATAATTTGAAATTAATTAACAATTATTAATTGTTTAAATAATTAATTATATTTAAACGGAAATTAATAATTGAAATTAATTAAATTAATAATAAAATATTGTCAATAAAATTATTAATTTATGGAAATTAATAATTATAATATTTATTATTAATTATTTAAATAATGAAAATTATTTAAATGGAAATTAATAATTAAATATAAATTGGATAATATTTAGTCGGGAGAAAATATTAATATTATTAATTTTTTAAATAAAATATTTTATTTAAATGGTAATTAATAAATAAATTAATTAAGTTGGACTTATTAATTTAAGAGAGAGTTTCAAGCCCAATTGGATTAATGAACCCAATTGAAATTGGCCCAAAAATAATTAATTAAATAAATTTGATTTATTAATTATTTATTATTAATTTTGGCCTTCATAGATAATTTGTAGGAGATAATTATTTGAATTATATCCTATAATAATTTTATAGATTTATTTACCCAAGATAAATAAAATAAAGAAAAGAAAATAATCTCCTATTTATTTATGGCATTTTTGAAATTGCAAGATAAAGGAAAGAGATAATCTTTATTCTTTTTGTATTTATCTCTATAGATTAATCCTAATGTGATTAGGATTCCTATTTTCCTATAAATAGGAGGGTTGGGTCATTCATAAATCATACAATTAAAATTCCTTAGAAATTCGGAATTCTCTCTTCCTCCTCTCCCCCTTGAGTGCCGATTTTCCCTATTCAAAATTGGGAAGAAAATATTTTTCTTCTTCCCAATTTCTTCTAAAGTTCGATCCCACAATCGGGTTTCGTTTGATCGATCGGGATATAGCGTAGAAGATCCGGTATTGCTGAGGATTTGATGCTGTAAAGAAACCTCCAACCGAGTCTCCATTTATTACTCAATGTAAGTTTTGATTTTAATTTTCGAAATTTAAAGCATGAATCTACATGTTTTTTCACAAATTGCATGATATTAATAGATCCATAATTAAATGTTAATTAGTTTACTAAATCAAATTCCGCTAGTTTAGTAAATCATCCCTTCAGGCTTTTGGCTATCACTTACCATCGGCGCACGTCTCGTCTCGGGTGTATAGGGAGATCCCGGGTCGGGTCGTGATATGTATAATAATAAGATGTCAGCCAGATATTGTTGTTACTCATTATATTCAAGAATTAAGGTTTTATTATTTTGAAATGAGAATCTAATTTTTAAAGTTAATCTTCACTATGTGAGAGCAAACAGGTAATTTGAAGGTTTCTTAATGGTAATTCTTAATCAATAAACACTTTGAATTGCACGATTAAATGGTTCATGGTAAGGATAAATAAGATATCAATGCCTCAAATGTAAAAAAAAAAAGTGGAAAAAGACACATAATTAAAGAAAGTGATTAGAATGCCCTTAGAGTGAAATGGGAAAAGCATCTCCATGACAACTCCTCCTATCCTCATTTTGAGCCTTCAACAATGAAGAATTCCACCTCTAAGAAGTTAGATGGGGGATCTTTGATAATCCACCGATCTTATTCTTGAGATATCCAACCATTATATCAGTCAGGGGTGGTCCTGAGGGGGTGCAAGATGGGCGATCGTAGGGGCCCAAAAATTTAAAATTGGTGTTTAAATATATTATTTATATACTACTGCGAAATTTATATCAAACTATCAATGTTGTGTTGTGGTAGACTAAAATCCTGATTTATGTTTTTTAGGACAAAAATAGAGGTTTCATTCATCACTAAAGCAAAATGACTTCATTTTATTTATTTATATTAAGTAGATGTATTTTTTTTTAATTAATTTCAATAAAAAAGATTTATCAACCATACCTCTATTTTTTTCTTTTAATTATTTCAATTTAAAAAATCAATCAATTTTAAATATGTTTTTTAATCATTTTTTATATAACTTTTAAAATAAAATTTAACTCTAATTTGTTTTTATTATAATAATCAAAATAATACATTAAAATATTAATTAGTTTTTTCTCTCAATGTTATTGTGATTTTTTATCGTAAAATTTATATGATAAAAGGTCTGGATTTTTATTTGTGCACTGAGGCCCCGTTATTTTAGGAACGGCCCTGATATCAGTGTTCAATTTGAGAGAGCAAATTATTAAACTCATATTTAGCAAAGACATCCAAAGCATTGGTTTTGTGGTTGAGTTTTCCTAAATCAATTCTGTTTATAATAATTACATCAAACTGGTATTTAGAATACCAAAAGTCTAGTAAACAGTCTGAATACCAAACAATTAGAATACCTAAAGTCTAGGAAACGGTGAGATAGTGTGTTATTTTGTATATGAATAAATATAAGAAATTATGGTACTTAATAGAGTTAATTAATAAATCCTTAAAAAAATTTGTCAATGTTATAAACAAAATCACAATAACTATCACTCTTTTTTCTAGAAAATGAAAAATGATAAAATTTGTATTGTTTTTTATTAATTGCTAATAAATGGTTATTAATTATTAGAAATTAATTTGATAAATATATTCCTTAAATATTTTTGTAAAACATTATAAACAAAATCGCAATAGCTAAAACTCTTTTTTCTAGAAAATGAAATATGATAAACAAAATTAATGAGACGATATATTTTTTTTTCCGTTTTTTTTTTTAAATAATATTGTAAATTTTTTTTTTGGGTAAAATGTTATTAACAAAATCCTAATAACTACAACTCTTTTTCTAGAAAATGATAAAGAAAATTAATGAGGCACTAGTTTTTATTTATTTTCATTTTTTTAGAAAATAATATTATAAAATTTATTGTATTGTTTTAATTAATTTCTAATAAAATGGTTATTAATTATGAGTGATGGCATTATAGAAATTAAAAAAAATTATAAGGGGCTTAAAGCGAAATCAAAAGTTTTTCCCTTTAAACACTTTTTAGATAGTACTAGTCAATAGTACGTGTGTTGTACGTGGTGTTTTATTAAATATTTTTACTGATGATTTTTTTTAATTTATATAATTTAATATGAATAAGTTTAGGTTTAATTTTGTAAACTTTTGAATAATGTCATTTTCTCGAACAAAAAAAGATATATTTATTTTTAATATCTCATTGTCTTCCAAATTTTGTGATGGTATAGAATACTTAACATATCCAATAATTTAAAATAATAAATTATAATGCAGATTAATAATGAAGGACAAAAATAACATTATAATATTTCCTACCAAACATATAACGAAAGAGTATTTTTCAAATTTGATTTGTTGTTTAAGTTTTTTAAAAGAATAAGGCTAATAATAATGTATCATGGATGATATTTACAATATCTAAATCTATGGCAAACAACACCATCTTTAAAACTAAGGTTGGGGTAAATGTAATTTAAAAAAACCCTAAAAAAACTCTATTGTAGGCACCCATTTCCCTTCCTCCTCTTGTCTGCAATTTGGATTTCATTTTTTCCCTGTTTCTTGATCGTCGGCTCATCTCCATTTACACTTTTAAAAATAAGCCAAAAGGGTAGGCAATTTTCAATGAAAAGTTAAAAAATAAACCACCCATCGACGCGATCTTCATTGCCATCCCTTTCTAATGGACTTCGGTGCAACAGGTAGAGAAGGCTCTTCCACAAAATTTATACTGTAGATAGATGAAAGTTGTGTGAAATTTTATTGATTTATGAGAAAGGGATTAAATTTAGTTGGCTTAAAAAGAGTCTTTTAATTAAATATCAAGTATCAAACTCAAGAAAGTCTTTTGATTCTACAAATTCGTAGAGTGCACTGCACATGCACAACACAAAGACCAAAGCAACAATAAATCACATCATATTCATATGTCTAGGGAGTTGGAGATCATTAATTATTTTCTTGAAAACTTAATAATTTTGTACCGTTCCAAAAAAAAAATTAAATATTAATCTAATTAAAAGTATATATATATATATTTTTGACTTGATAATTAAAAGCATATTAAAATAAATAATAAATAATAAATAAAACATATATATTTAATAGGGGCAAAAGGGGAAATCAAAAGTTTTTCCCCTTAAGCCCCTTTTAGAGGTAGTATAGATAGATAAAAAAAAATTCATTTAATTCATTTTACACCTATTAAAAAAACCTCAGATTTTATTGTCTGATAATTCGTAATAAATTGAGGGTTTTTCATTGAAATATGAAAATGCCAAAAAAGCCGGTGGAACGATGACAAAAAGGCATTCTAGTTAGCAGCAACAACAAAAGGAAGATAGATAATTACAAAGTCATTTACAATTTGTACTTTAATTAGAGGCACTAAGAACACTCATCCCCAAATATTCTCCCATTTGAGGCATTTATCTTAAAAAATCTTCATTTCGCTCTAATCAAATGTTCCAACAAATTGTCTTAATCGCAATATCCCAAATCTCTCTCTTTGTTTTTTGCCACAAAGATTACCATCCTTCAAAATAGACAAAATTTTACTGGGTAGATCGTTAGAAAAAATCCCAACTCTTATTAAAAGTGCCAAAAATCTTTGACCAAATCCTTTGGGAATACTTACACTAAAAACAACAAAGGCCCGCGACTTTACCACGCTTATTACACAAGTGTTGAGATATGTGATTCAATTTGTCCTTACCCATTAACTTAATCTTTTAGGTCTAGTAGTGATTGAACATATTTAATATGATATCGAAGCAGGAGTCCTAAGTTTGAACCTCTGTGATTACATTTCTTCTCCATTTATTAAAAATTCTGCATTGTTTGAGTCTTGAGCTGTAACGCCACGTTACTTTTGGAGGTAAATTTTTATTTTATTTTAAATAAAGTATTTAAGTTTAGTTTAAACTTAGTAATTTCGATTTTAGTAGTTATTTTCATTTGAAAACCTTTTTAATCCTTTTATCACTTTAAATTAGTTTCGGTTACATTAATAATTATTAACGGGCCAATTAATAATTATTAATCTCCTTTTGATTCATTTAAGATCTTCGGGTTTCGTTTTATAAACTAAATCACTTAAAAGGGACGTAATCGGCATTTTCTAATTTCTTAAAAATATCATTTTTTCACTATTCATCTTCTTTCATCTTAAATAGTCAAACTTGGTCAAAATTCTCAATTTTCTTTCTTCCTTCTTCCTCCATAGGGCTGAAACCCCTCCCTTCTTCCTTTCTCTCTTTGGCTTTTCTCAAATACTCGGTAGATCGCCGTAATTCCGGTTCCGTTGAAAAGCTCTCATCCCGAGGATCGATTCTAACCTAGCAATCGAGGTTTTCATCAATTTTATACAAGCCTCAAGGTATGACTAAGTTTCTAAATTCAAGCTTTGAATAGTGTTTTAATGGAGGTTGAGATTGAAATCTTCAAATTCACACACCGAAGCTTGAAGATTTTAATCGAGGAAGTTGTTTTATGTAATTTTAGAAACTTCCCTAAACCCTAAAATCGAGTTTGAGTCGAAAACCCGTTCCGTGTGAATTTCTCTCACTTGACCATGGCTAGGGTGTTTAGTTTGCTATTACTTTGCATTGTACTTAATTTTTCGGAAACCGATTATTGTGTAAAACTCAAAAATATGTTGTTGATATGGGGAACTTCCAAAGTATCCGAAACTAACCCGAAACACCTCTAAATTGCATAAAAGCAGGAAAACTGAACCCGAGCCCCCTTTCCCTTGTATGGCCGAGAGCTACATAGGGTCCATTTCAGGGTTTTTTGTCGTTTTATGCATTTAGATGTCGTTTGCTCGATTTTCAGATAATTAATGATTGTTAGGTGTAATTGATTTGTAGGATTGTGATTGATTGCGTGGTTTTGATCTCAGCACTTTGGGAGCTTGGACTTCACAACCTAAGGTGAGTTTAAAATGGAAGTTAGTAATTTTATGCATTAAGTTTCATTACGATATTGTTTATCGAGGTTAAGAGGGGAACTAACTTCTAAAAATTTATACTTGGTTGGAGACTTTTAGCTCGGAAGTGAGTGGAGTGACTTTGGAATTCTTATGAAATTTGGAAGTTTAAGGAACTTTGAGTGGTTTGGAAGTCTTGTAAGATGAATTGAAGAGTTTTAGATGAAATTGGAGATTTTAGATGAAAGAGGAAGTTTAAGGAACTTTGAGTGGTTTGGAGGACAAAGTGGCTTAGAAGTTGCACTTGAGAGTTAACTAGTGTAACTTTAGGTAGTTATGTTCTTTAGTAGCTTAGTAGAATTCTATCTAACTTACTAGGGAACTTGATGATTTGTGATATGGTAAGACCGTACGGGCTAGTATGTTGATGTTGATCCATACGGTAAACCCGATACGATGACTTGTGATATGGTAAGACCGTACGGGCTAGTATGTTGTTGTTGATCCATACGGTAAACCCGTTACGATGAAACTGATTTGGTAACAAAGAAAGTTAGTGCTACAATTACTTATATTCATTAGAATTGGTAGAAAGACTTAGTAATAGTCCGTACTTTTACTTTAAGTCTTAATACCTTTACTTTAAGAAAAGCATATTACGTATTATGTGATTATGTGGAATTTGGAATGTGGAATGGGTAGTAAAAGTGAAATATAGGCCTTTGGACACAATTTCCGATATGAAATTTGGTTCATAGGATTATTTGCTTTCATTTTACTCTTACTAGCATTTTTATGCTAATGTTGCTACAATTTCAATTTTTTTTCAAGGTAAGACTCGTGGTAAAGGACGTGGTAGGGGAGGTGGCGCCGCAGAGCTATCGATATGATGGATGGACAGGAACAAAAGTTATTTTGGGTTTAGCATTCTTGAAATGCTCATAGACATATCATCTTTTCTTATGTTGTATTTTTGGGCTCGGTGGAGCAATTGTAAATTTGTATATGTGTTTTCGGGTTTTAAGACTTTCTTTAGAAGTTTTATTATAATTTGGAATGCGCATTCCATGTTTATTGTCTTTTCTGAAATTGGGTTGTAAACAACTTTTGGATAATCCGATTTTTAAACGAATCCATGCCGTTTTTCCGTAAAAATAATATTTTCGCTGTGCACTTGAATTTAAAGGATTTTACGAGTTTTGGGTCGTTACAGTTGGTATCAGAGCCTCTTTGGTTCTGTAGACCACATGCATCGTATGTTTTCATGTTTTGATTTCGTTCTTGTCCAATCATTGTCGAGGTCAACGGCGCCAGGTATCCTTAGAACTTTCTCTTTTGACAAGTTTAGTTGTAGTTTTGCCATTCCTTTCCTAGTATCTCATGTGAGGTTTTTCTGATTGTGATTTCAATATGCCTCCGAGGATAGTGGCACCTAGGAGAGGTCGGAGCAGAGTACCGGCTGGGGTACGAGGTAGAGGTCGGGCGAGGGCAGTTACACTGCCACCCCCTCCACCTGTTTATCGGGAGGATGAGCCTCCAGTTGATCAGCCACCTAGTCATGGTCATAGTATCACCATTTCTGAGGAGTACTTTTTAGACCTGTTACGAGGTGGTGGAGGACATGCTGATCAGATTATACAATCTGTTAGAGCACCTACTCTAGTGGTAGATCAGTCTGGTATTACTGATGCTGCGAAAAGTTTGAAAGAGTATATCAGGTATAATACTCCCGAGTTTGATGGGACATCTACTGATCCTGCAGCTGCTGAAAGATGGATTACCAGAGTAGAGAGGGTACTTGAATTCATTAAGTGTCCGGATCATTTGAAGGTCCACTGTGGGACCTATTCTTTAGTAGATGATGCTTTGTATTGGTGGAAGGGTTTATTTCATACTCTCAGCCCTGAGTTGCAGGTTAGTTGGGAGATGTTTAGGGAAAATTTCTTTGAAAAATACTATCCAGAGTATACACGAGATCAGTTAGAGACACAATTTCTCACACTCAGACAGGGTGATAGGTCTGTTGTGGAGTATGAGAGAGAGTTTGACAGGTTGTCAAAATTTGCTACCAAACATGATACTGATCCTTAAAGCAAGAGAAAAAGGTTTATTGTAGGTTTGAGAGTAGAGCTACGAGGGCAGGTACGAGCTTTACAGCCTGCTACGTATGCTGATGCTTTGACTGCTGCTTTGGCCTTAGATATTGGGGATTCTGAGAAAAAGGCTAATAAGATTGTTGCACAGACCTCTTCCGAGAAAAGGAAGGCTGTGGACGACCTTTCAGGTCGAGGGACACAGTCACATCGACAGGCTCTTTGTAGGGGCAAGGGACAGACAGGATCTCAGCTTCATACAGGTCAGTCTAGTGCTCGGGCTCCTTCTTTGCCCTATTATCCTGATTGTACTGGGTACCACCTGGGACAGTGTTATGCAAAGAGGTGCTTTCGGTGTGGACAGACCAGACATGTTAAGCTATTTTGTCCTAGTTTACAGACACCACAGCAGCGTGGGAGTCAGGGTAAGAGTTCAGGACAGGGTCAGAGTTCTGGTCAGGGTCAGGGCTTAGGACAGAGTCAAGGACGAGGTCAGGCAGGTGGTAGAGGCCAGGTTAGGCCTACTCAGCAGCGGAGAGCACCACCGGCAGTTCAGGCACAGCCCCAGACACGACAGCAGGCACGTGTCTTTGCCACTACTAGAGAGGATGCTGAGGCATTTGGTACTAATGTTACAGGTACTTTGTCAGTATTAGGGCACTCTGCTCTTGTATTATTTGATTCTGGGGCTAGTCACTCATTTATTTCTGCTGAGTTTGTTGAGTCTGCTGCCTTTGATTATGAGCCGTTAGGACATGAGTTGCATGTTACTACTCCGCTCGGAAAATCTATGATTGTGGATAGAGTGGTTTATACTGATGATTTGTATATTATGGGTTTCTTTCTACATGCTATGTTGATTGTGATGCCGATGTCTGACTTTGATATTATTTTGGGTATGGATTGACTGTCAGCCATCCACGCCAATATCGGTTGTAGTGAGAAAGTGGTAGACTTTGTTGGTCCATGTGGGACTAATTTTCGATTTCATGGGACCCAAGGTAGGGTGACACCTGCAGTTATCTCGGTGATCCAGGCTAGAGCACTTTTGAGTGACGGTGCTTGGGGTTACTTAGCTAGCGTAGTGGACACGTCTGTTAGTGTGACTACCTTAGCTTCTGTACCTGTTGTGAGGGATTTCATTGATGTTTTCCTTGATGAGTTACCTGGTTCGCCACCAGTGAGGGAGTTAGACTTCCAGATTGAGGTGATTCCTGGGACCGTTCCATTGTCCAAGGCACCTTATCGTATGGCACTAGCTGAACTTAAAGAGTTGAAAAGGCAGCTGTAAGAACTTTTAGACTTGGGGTTTATACGCCCAAGTGTATCACCTTGGGGTGCTCCGACATTGTTGGTAAGGAAGAAAGATGGCTCCATGAGATTATGTATTGATTATAGGGAGATGAACCGGGTCACAGTGAAAAACAAGTATCCTTTGCCCAGGATAGAGGACTTGTTTGATCAGCTGGGGGGAGCTATTGTATTTTCAAAGATAGATCTTCGATCGGGGTATCATCAGTTGAGAATTAGAGATGAGGATATCCCTAAGATTGCTTTCAGGACACGTTATGGTCATTACGAGTTTGTTGTCATGTCTTTTGGCTTGACTAATGCTCCTGCAGCCTTTATGGACCTGATGCATACAGTGTTCAAGAGGTTCATTGACTCCTTTGTGATAGTGTTTATTGATCATATCCTTGTTTATTCGAGGACTGAGGAGTTACATGCTATACATTTAGAGAAGGTATTATCGACGTTGAGAGCTCATAAGTTGTATGCGAAGTTATCTAAATGTGAATTCTGGTTTAAGGAAGTGGCTTTCCTTGGGCATGTAGTATCTAGTAGAGGGATTTCTGTTGATCATTCTAAGGTGGAAGTCGTTAGTGGTTGGCCCTGACCTACTAGTGTGGCTGAGATACGGAGTTTTCTTGGACTTATAGGTTATTATAGACGATTTGTGCAAAAAATTTCCAAGATTGCATCCTCTTTGACTCATTTGACAAAAAAAGGGTTCATTTTGTGTGGACTGATGAGTGTGAAACTAGATTTGAGGAGCTTAAAAGATGACTTGTATCGGCCCCAGTCTTAGTATCACCTGATGAGTCTGGTGGTTTGGCAGTGTATACTGATGCATCCAATAAGGGTCTGGGATGTGTATTGATGGAGCATGGGAAAGTAATAGTTTATGCTTTGAGATAGTTAAAGGAGCATGAGAAAAAGTACTCGACTCATGATTTGGAGCTAGCAACGGTGGTACATGCCTTGAAAATATGGAGACATTACTTGTATGGTGAGAGGATTCTGATTTTCACCGACCACAAGAGTCTCAAATACTTTTTCACTCAGAAAGAGTTAAATATGAAACAAAGGAGGTGGTTAGAACTTGTGAAAGATTATGACTGTGACATACAGTATCATCCAGGAAAGGTCAACGTAGTTGCTGATGCACTTAGTCGAAAGTCATCACACTTGTCAGCTTTGAGTACTACTCCGCTGAGACTTAGATGGGAGATGGAAAGAGCTGAGATAGCCTTTCTTACAGCTGAGGTTACTGTGAGTTTGGCAAGTTTGACTGTTGGCCCTACTCTGAGACAGAGGATGATAGATGCACAGCGGGGTGAAAAGCACTTGGCTGAGGGTTTTCGTGAGGCAGAGTCCGATTTACCTAGCCATTTTACTTTCTCCACTGATAATGCTTTGATGTATCATAGGAGGCTGTGTGTGCCTCTAGAATCGACTTACAGGAAAGAGCTGTTGGAGGAGGCTCACAGTTCTATCTTTTCTGTGCATCCAGGTAGTACTAAGATGTACAGGGACCTGAGACAACATTATTGGTGGCCTGGGATGAAACGTGAAGTTGCTGACTTTGTTAGTAAGTGCTTGATTTGTCAGCAAGTAAAGGCTTTGAGGAAGAGTCCACCTAGTTACCTTAACCCTTTGAGCGTGCCTGAGTGGAAATGGGAAGAAATATCGATGGACTTTATTAGTGGCTTGTCGAGGACCGCGAAGGTTTTTTACACCATTTGGTGATTGTGGACTGGTTGACTAAGAGTGCACATTTCATACATGGGAAGATAACCTACCCTGTTGAGACATGGGCACAGTTGTACATGAAAGAGATCGTCAGACTTCATGGAGTGCCAGTCAGGATTGTTTCAGATCGAGACACCCACTTTGTTTCGAAATTCTGGCAAAGTCTGCATACTGCTAAGGGCACTGGCCTAGAATTAAGATTATTAACATTCAGAATTGATTCGAGACTAAAAACCTCATTTTCTGCCTAAAAACTCCTAAACTAGTTCTAACAGAAAAATAATTTCTCCAAAGTAATTTTCGGACATTCTCAATATCAATTATCTTCCTAAATTTCTTGAATAATATATTTAAATATTTAGGAACAAATAACCTACAGTTTGAGCTTTAGATTTCTCTAAAATCCAACCGTTGATCAAACTGTTAACTCACCTAGATTATGCTAAAAATCCAAATTACCAAGCTAATTTTAACCACGAACTAGACCTGAAACAATGGTCTAAAGCAATTAAAATCTATGCTAAAATATTACTAAAAGATGCTAAAAAGATTGGGGTTCAACAACTCGAAGATTGTGACAACTAAATGACAAAAATCTCGCCGTTTGCAAAGGGACAGCAGCCACGGCGCTGCTGCCCTTGCCATGACTGAATCGGGGCCTTCGGGTCTTGGTTTGGTTGCTAGTTCAAGTTATGGGAGATCGATTTTGATGGGTTTTCAGTTTTAGGCAAGGTAGATCAAAATCGATTAGGTTAAAGGCTTTCGATTAGAAATTGAAAAGTGGCGGGGTTTGATTTTCAAGGATGGGTTCTTGAATTTCATAAATTTAAACACTAAATCAATTTTCGAGAATTTAAAAGATTAATAATTTGATCCAAGAAGCTTACCCAACGTTAGAAAATCAAGGAATCACCCTTCAATCTTCACTCAACAATCTGTCACGTTCCAACGATCACCTACCAATCAAGATTCGACGAAGAACGTCAATTTTAAGAACCCTTGGGGCGATGACTTAGGGAAAAACCAAGAGGGGAAGAAAAATTACCTTTTGATCAAACAAAGATCTTCCAACCACTCCAAATTTATGACGCACCTCAAATTGTCACCTAAAACGACGAAGAATCAAACAAAAAAATTTCGGGTTTCTCCAAGGGGGTGGTGACTGCGTGAGAGGGAGAGAAGAGAGTCTAAATTCTGAAAATGGTAAATGGGAAGTCATCTTAGGTTAAAAAGCCCGAGTTACATTATTTACGAAACTGCCACTCACCTTAAAACGTTTATACCTTGATCACCGGGTCTTAGAATGTCAAACCGTCAGTTGCGTTGGAATTTTGACATTGAGACAATCAATTTTATGTCAAAATATTAATAAAATCACAAGGTTCAAATTTCAAGGATTTCAAGAAAAATACCAAATACCCTTTTTGAAAGAACACGATATTTCTACTCTAATTAATCGATCAAGTCTGATTAATATTATTAAAAAATAATAATATCTTTTTTAACTACCTCATAACGGGGCGTTACAATTTGAGTGTTACAATCTCTAATGGAAGTAATCCTTTGATTCTATCCCATAATGTATACTTTAATACGAAGGCCGAACGGCGTATCTCTTGGATAAAAGAATTGATGTTGTTGAAAATTTGGTCTTTCAAAGTGGTCTTCAGGATGTCTTTGAAAAGTCTTTAATCTTCGGAGTGTTTGATCTTCAAAGTAGTCTTCATGAATATTTTCTAACCTCCTTAATGAATAAAAGGTCACTCTATTTATAGAGTTTTTGGTCGACGTTTGGTGGGTGTGGACTTCATTCGATTTGGGCCCAATCACCACGTGGCATATTTGATTCGCCATTTTAATGTCCTTTATTTTAATTTAATGGCACATGTAAAATTTTGATTGGCCTTTATTTAATGACATGCAATTTTGTTATTAGTTTGAATAATTACGTGGCAATTTGTAATTTACCGAATTTTCTTCTTCTACAGTAACATTTTTAAATCTGCTCAAACTTTAAAGATTAGGGAACATAATGGCCAAAAGAGTCAACATCAACCACCAATTCTCCAAGAAGAAAACTCTATCTTTGCAACGTCCCGTTAATTTCATAATATTTTTTTTAATTGTTATTTTTATTAAGTTATTTATTTTATCTTATTTAATCATTTTATTATTGATTTTTCTATTTATTTTAGTTGAATTCTTTTAGGTTCTTTAAAATGGCTAACCTAGTTTGTCATTATCCTAAAAACTAGGGTTTGTAGACCAATGAACAATACATGCTATAAATTCAAAAATAAAACAAACACACACACACACACACACACACACTCTCTCTCTCCTTACCCATCAGCAGTCCGTAGCCTTCAAATGAACTCAGTCCCTTTTTTTTCATTTCTTTTTCCTTCTTCCCTGACAGTGAAACCTCCCCCGTGAACAGCTCCGTACTTCGCCGTCTCACTTTCCTCGTGAAGCCATCGAATAACACCACCCATAACATTCATTGGAGCGTTGAAATCTCGCCTGAAACTGGGCATAATATCGCAGGAAAACACGTCCAAAGGAACCGATTTTCCTTCATTTTTGAGAGGTAATGGATAAGGATTATGTCGGGTTTCATTTCGGATATCCTGAGTAAATTATCTAGCTAAATATTCCCTTCTATTTCAAGCAGTGTTAGACCCTAAAACCTCGTCGGATTCTGGGTAAATCCCACTGAAAACCGCTTCAAGAAAAGGGGTCGTTTCATTGATTTTTTTGAGAGGTAGTAATCATAGTTCGTTTTGGGTTTTCTTTTGGTTGTTCGACTCAGGCCTATAACTAAATAATCTCATTTGTTTTCACAAGCAACAACTGCCCATAACCTCGTCGGAATCTGGGGAAAAGAGAAACAAATAGGAAAGAGAGAACTTGCGTTTGAGGTCGGGTTTGTACTTTCTTTCCGGACCATTCGCATTAGTCAAGCTTTTCCAGTCATTTCCACCCCGAGATGCCTTGTTAATCGTCGAAAAATGTTGGGTAAGGAGCTGGTTTCTGTCCGTTCTTACGCGCTTCCATGAAGATCGTTGTTTTTTTTATTTAGGGAGAAGCGGTTCATCTGAACCGGTCCAAATTGGTTCAGCTGATTCAATTTAAAATTGGGCCAATTTGAGCTATTTCAATCTAGTTTTACCTATTTTAAGTTGGTTCTCATACTAATTAGGTTTAATTAATGATTTTACAGGTTCCGAGCAACTCTAGGGGCGTTAATTTCATTTAATTGAGCCCGGTTCCCGAATTTAGCTACTTTCCTAAGCTTCAAAGTTTAAAGTGGGTGTATGTGGTCTTATGGCCAATTTTCATTAACGATGTTGTTTGTTTGAGTTTAAGAGGGAATTGTGGGTATTGAGATCCTAAGAGGTTACTTTTGGTTGTTCCGATGTTTGGGTGTGAGTGTTGTGTTTTACTCTTAACCGTGTTTTTTTGGAGTTTAGAAAGCAATTCAGAATGGGGGAATTAGTTGATGATCGTAACGGGTGGTTTAAGGCGAAGTATGGTATTTGGATTGGTTTTGGTGAAAAGTAGGCTTAAGGGTGGAAACTTGGAATTTTGGGTGTGGGAGGCTAAGTGTTGGGTTGTATCGTTAGTAGATCGGGTGTTTTTCCGGTTTCGTTAGTGTCGGCTCCTATCGTACTTACTTTTCTTTCTTGGAATGATAACGACATGATTTATTATTATGACACGTGCACTTTATTTCTATTCGTAATATACTTGATATGGGAAAAACACCTTGCTTTTGAACTTATAAACCATACTCGGACTCATTGGATGGAGTATGTGTGCGTTGAGTAACTTGTGAAATAATGAACAATACTCGGATTTATTAGATGGAGTGTGAGTATCATTTGAATGAGAATTGTGGACCGTACTCAGATTCATTAGATGGAGTACATGTATCACTTATTGAGAACTTAAGAATATACTCAGACTCATTAGATGGAGTATATGTCTTGTTTGCTTGAGAATTATGGACCGTACTCGGATTCATTAGATGGAGTACATGTATCACTTGTTGAGAACTTAAGAATATACTCGGACTCATTAGATGGAGTATATGTCTTGTTTGCTTGAGAATTGTGAATGTGCTCGGATTCATTAGATGGAGTACATGAGTGTTATTTGTAATGGTTTTTGGTAATGTTCTGGCAATTGTATATATTATGAAAGATGTTGATAGTTATGTGGATCTCGGTCTCGGACTATGATTGGTGATACTTGTGTTTTAATGACCGATGACAAATTTGGCCATTTTGGTGATTTTGTGGGATGTGGAATTGTGAATTTGTTTGAATTTGGGAAATAAGTTGTTTGGGAGTATAGAATGGGTAGTAAAGAGTATGCTAAGACTTTGAATACAACTTCCGATGTGAAATTTGTCCATAGGATTACATGCTCCCATTTTACTCTCACTAGCATTTTTATGCTAATGTTGCTACATTTTTTTTTCAGGTACGCCTTGAGGTAGAGGTGGTGGTGCCGCGTGATTGCAGGATGGTGAAAGAAGGACAAGGACTTGGACTTTTGGCATTCCATGAATGCAAGAACTTATTTGCACTTTGATTTATGTTTCTTCATACTTAGGACATGTATTTTGGGATCGTGAGAGCATTTATGATTTTACTAATGTGTTTTATCAATTTTGGGACCTAGAAACTTATTAGGAATGCACATTCCTTGATTTTACTGCTTTTTTCTGCTTGGGACAAATGTACACAGGTTTTGACTAGTTCGAAATACAAACGACACCATGCCGATTTTTTGAAAATTCTAGACTTCCGCTGCTTTATCTGATTTAAAATACATATGAATTTTTGGGTCTTTACAATCCCCTCTACCCACCACAAACTTGATATTTTTATCCATCCAATCCCCACCCAAAAATGCTCTTCCAAGGGCTCCTCTTGATGCCATTGTGATTACAATTAGCCCTCCAACCAATCAAACATTTCCCATGAATACCAAGCAATTACTTTTTTCCAAAGAGAATGATCTTCAATTGAGAATGTCCAATGTCATTTAAGAACAAAGCCACATTACATTTACTAACATCTCCAAAGGCAAGACTGTTGGGATTAATGCCCTAGATCTTGTAGTTTTATATAAACATTATTTATTTCGAATATATATAACATGAATAAAATTATATTCTTCTAATTAAATTTGTGCATTACCTTATATATTCGATATATTGCATTTAAATGACCTAAAAGTCTTTGAGTTGCATAGATGTAATTTTGACTGGGTATGTGAGACATACAAGAGGATTTAGTTAAGGTAACAACTCAAATAATCAACAGTAGATGGATAAGGTTGAGGAACATTATCCTATCAACACTGTCGATACGATCCACTTGTACTTACTACAAATGATCATACCCAGATCATTCGTGTGAGACATGTAAGTGGTTGTATCATGTACAATATTGTTTCTACAAGACTAGACCACAATGTTTATCAATTCCTTAAATAATACCGTTTATAAGAAATGGATCAAACCATCACTCAGATTTTCAAGCATTAGAACTTAATCTTGAGTGATTCGGTACTTGAACAAAGAGACGTCTCGTTTTTCACTAATCATGAAAGTATTACTTTATAGTTGGAATATAAATTTTTTTCATTAGAGAATCACCGGGTACAAAATGATACAAGCGATAATTATAGTGGTAAAACGGTAATTTAGTGCAGATGTAATTCTGAATTTTACCATGTGAAGGATACGACACATATTATTTGATAACTAATGGACATAACCTAACAATATTGAGGGGAGTTCAACTTTGGGTTTTTAGTGGAATAACCCTTAGTTAATCATAATGATTAATGATTAATAAGTTTAATCAATTAATTAACTCATTATTGGAGCTCATGATCTATAGGTCCATCAGATACCATGCTAGCCCAAATATCAATGTAACAAAACTAAGTTATTAATTTAACTTAGGAAGAACAAATAATTTAAGTAATTGTTTTAATTAAAATCTAGCAATATTAATTATATGAATAATGAGATTATTTAAATAGAAATTAATATTAATATTATTAATTATAAGACAATATTAATTGTTTAAATAAAAGTTCATTTAAATGGAAAATAATATAATATTATTAATATATTATTTTAAGGCAATATTAATTGTTTAAATATATATTTTATTTAAACAGGAAATAATTTAAATATTATTAATTATTTAAATAGTGAGTTTATTTAAATATAAGTTAATCATTAATATTATTAATTAAATAATGAGTTTATTTAATTTAATAATAAATATTAGAAAGAATTAAACCCAATTGGTTTTATGAAACAAATTGGATTTAGCCCAAATTAATTAATTAATTAATTGAATGGGATCCAATAGTTAATTTAGGCTAAACGTGTTTAATTAAAAATTATTATTTGAATTTTTCTAATTTTAAATACATAAATATATAATTATTAGATAAAGAAAAGTAAATAAAGAATTAAAAATAAATAAAGAATTAAAAAAAAAATATATATATATATATATATATATATATATATATGTATGTATGTATGTATGTATGTATGTATGTATGTATGTATGTATGTATGTATGTATTACCTTTAACATCTACGTGTGTGCAGAGGAGGTGATTGATATGTATTTTTTATTTATCTTTTCTTTTATTTAATAATTAGGAAATAAGGATTTCTAATTAGATCAAGATACCATATTTTCTTATAAATATGATTCTTGAGATTCATATTTTACACACTCATCACTTTAATTAGAAAAGTGAAAATTCTCTCTCTCTTGTGATGATAAAATAAGGATTTTTTTTTATTCTTTTGTTTTTCTAAATCAATTCCCACAAATCGATTTTTCTTTCGATCGGGTCATAGCATAGAAGGCTTGATGATTAAAGAACCGTGAACCTTTTGATTTCAATGTAAGTATTTCAAAATGCCCTTATACTTTTAGTTTGACGCATTTTCATTATTTTTACATGATATTAACGATGATCCTATTTAATTAAGATTTAATTAATAAACCAATTATTTTATGCTGCACGTTAGATCCTTTGTCAATAAGAAGAGTAATCATCTTCCACTTTACTAAGTGGAAACTTCCATTTTTATCTGCACCCTCCCAGTAGAAGAACCTTAATATTACCAATATCCTTGGAAACTTCGACAAGGATCTTTAACACATAAAGATAATAAGTAGGGAGATTATTCAACATCGATTAGGCTAAATCAACCCTACCATCCCATGACATAATCACTTTACGTCAATTATGGATCCTTTTTTCAATCTTAGCCACTATCAGATTCTAAAAATTCTTGCTAGCCAGATTACCCCCAAGAAAAGCCCAAGGTACAAGATAGGGAACTCTATAGTGTAATAGAAAAAATATTCTATCCATCTTATCCAACTCATTTTTCTTCAAATTAATCCCCACAATACACTTGTTTTAAATTGATTAACTTTAGGACCTAAAGCTTTCTTTAAATAGTGAACTGTCATAGTTAGATTGGAAAGCTTGTTGAGATCAATGCTCGAGAGAAGAAGGGTATTGTCAAAAAAAATTGTAGCCTTTGAATGGTATTATGATCTTGAACTTTAATAATAATTCCACTAAAATAATTGGCAACAAGTAGAAATAAAAATAGAGATAACGGGTCTCTTTAACAAAAGCCTTGATTAGTCCTAAACTTACCTCTATCCTGCTCATTGACGAGGATGAAAAAGTTTGTAGAATCGAGGCATCCTTCGACCCACTAATGCAATTTAGAATTGAAGCCTTTTCTAATTTCATGGAGGAAAATCCTAATCTACGCAATCATAGGCTTTTTCAAGATCCAACTTAATTAACACTTCTTTCATTTTACTTTTTTTTTTTAATATTTCAACCAAACCATTGACGATAAGGATTGAATCTACAATATGTCTACCTTCAATAAAGGCATTCTGATAGATAGAGATTGTAGAGGGAAGGACTTCCTTAAGTCTATCATCCATTTGGCTAAAATTTTATATAAGGTAGTGGTCAAGCTAATTTTCTTGAAGTCAGAGACTTCTCAAACATTTGTCTTTTTAGGGATTAAGGTTATGAACATTTTCTTGACACTTTTATTAATAATACCCTTCTTAAAAAAGTTATGGAACATCAACTTAGTATCATTTTTAATGATGTTCCATTAATTTTTTTTAAGAATTTGTTAAGATTCGTATTTATAGAGACTTACTTCTTATAGAAAGACATCAAAAATCAAGAAACTCGAGTGTACAAGTATCAATAATTCAAAGCCGCACCAATAGACATGCTTTATGTTTCACGGTCTAGATCATTTTCTTCTGGATGAATAGATTTAGAGATAGGGAAAATTTTTATTTTCTTCTCTTTTCTTTCTTCTGCCTTTCACATTCACACACTTGAGCAGTTTTTTTTTCTTTTTAATATATAACATGATATGGTATGGAACTACCATCTGGTTAGTTGTGAAAGGCAACAACTTTCATCTCCTACTTGTAAATAATAGATTACCCATCATGGACATACTTTTTGCATTGTTCCTTTTTGAATACGGAATTCTCTCAATTCTCAATCAGGAAGAAATATATTCTCTTTTATCAACATCTAATTCATACAAGAAAATAGGTCATGTGATCGTCATACTTTAAATTTGAGAGCTTACCACTTTACAATGGTTAAATATGTAAGATAACTCAGTTGGTTAAGTCACGTCAGTATGTTGTATCCTAAATTCATTTAGTCACATGTTTTACTTCAGACCTCGTTTTAAATTTACTCGTATATTCAAAATTATATTACAAAAATAAAATTGATCAGCATGTGAATACAATAATGTTACACTTAAAATGATCTTGTCTTTTCGTAAAATACTTTTCATCTTATAAAGACTGCTCTTTAGATAAGTCTCATTAAATCAAATCTTTCATGATCATTGACAATTATCCAAGACAGGAAAATCAGAGTAAAATTTCAAGATTTTAGTCAAATATCTTAAGGGTCTTATGGGTTTCACACATTTAAGAAGTAGAGATCTTTTAACTTCTATTACCCATTTAGGTCATTTAAAGCATATGTGGTAAGAACCACATATAATAGTATTACTCTTTTCTTTCTTTGGAGTGTATGTTTCAATTAATTCCGTCTAGATGATAGTTCAGATATACTTAATATCTAACATGAGTTCACAACTTTACCTCATAAACTCATGATTGCAGGACTTCCATCTGTCCCATAGACAATTAGGGCGAATAATGAGATTTATTCACCCTCAATAATAATTATAATCTCATCTTAATCTTTTATCAATGTGATATTTATTTTAAGAACACGCTCTATAAATGTTTTTCTAAAAACAACAATGAAATGCTTTAAAATTATCTAATTGCTATGAGACACTAAGTCATAGAAGCAGTTGTCTATGTGAAAAGGCCAATCTACTGTTAACATACCTTTAATTAATGTACTTAATATTTGTGTATATACATTGTAAAGTACAAAACTTTATTTCATAACAAAATAGTACTACAATTTTTTTTACTATGTATAATGTATCGAATTCTACATAGACCTAGATTTAACATGACCATTGAAAACATCTTTAAGTATAGGCTTTGTGAAGGGATCTTCAACCATAACACATGTAGATATATATTGCACATTCACTTCCTTATGTGCTACCTTTTATCTCACAAAATAGTACTACAATGTATCTTGTCTTAGAATAATACTTGGGATCCTTTGTGAATGTTGTAGCAGCTTGACTATCATAATTCATTAACACTGCTTTAGATGTAATCTCATTGAATTCCAAGTGATTTAAGAACTTCTTAAGCCATACTTCTTCTTGTATTGCTGATGAGAGATCCATTGTGGATAAGGCTATACGAGTTTTCTTTTCACTAGTCCATGATATTGCTGCACTATTTCGTAAGAACACATATCCAGTGGTGAATTTCCTTTCTCCTAGGTCTCCCCTCAATCAACATCTATCTAGCCTTCTAATATAAGATCCTTTCCTTGATAGCATAATGAATAATCCATGGTGCCTTTTAGGTATTGAAGTATTCTTTTTACATTTTTATGATTGGATTGTCTTAGGTTTGACTGGTGCTTACCATACCCATGACAAGCATAAATTTGATCTCGTACACATCATGGCATACATAAGGCTCTAATAAGACTCAAGTAAGAAACTTTTCTCATTTTCTCTATTTCTTCATGAGTCTTTGGACACAATATTTAACGTAAGCTTTCACCTTTTACAATAGGAGTATCAATAAGTTTGTAGTCTTGTATCTTGTATTTTAACTCTCTCAAGGATTTTGTTGATATGACCTTGTGACAAGGCTAACATCCTCTTGGAGTGATCTTTTTCAATCTTAACTCCAAGTATATCGACTTCACCCACATCTTTTATTTGAAATTTTAAGGATAACCATTCCTTAATGTCTAATACATAACTTGTCTTTCCTAGCCAACAGTATGTCATTTACATATAATGAAGAATCACAAACTTATCTTTATGTGTTTTGACATACACATAATAATCCTCAACACTTATATGAAAGTCACATGAAGTGATAACTTGGTGAAATATAATTAACACTGTCTGGAAGATTGATGAGTTTTTAGTGTTATTGACTGTGAAGAAGTTAGATTTTCATAATGAGGTTGTTTTTGGGACAACTCCACTTTCTAAGGCACCCTATAGGATTGCACCAGTTGAGTTGAAAGAACTCAAAAGTCAGCTATTAGAGCTCTTCGACTTAGGGTTTATCCGCCCTAGTGTGTCCTTATGGGGAGCATCAATTCTGTTTGTGAAGATGAAGGTTGGCTTGATGAGGTTGTGTATTGATTGCAGGGAGGTGAACCGAGTTACTGTGAAGAAGAAGTATCCACTGCCTAGGATTGAGGAATTGTTTGATCAGTTGAGTGGAGCCACTGTCTTTTCTAAGATAGATCTTAGATTCAGTTACAATCATTTGAGGATTTGGGATGGCAATATCTCTAAGACTGCATTCAGAACGGGTTATGGTCACTACCAGTTTGTAGTCATGTCTTTTGGCTTGAGTTAAGTAATTCATCTTTATTTATTCTTTCTAGTTTTAGTTTAATTTTTCTTAATTGCATTTTGAATTCTTTTTTTTTGTTTACTTAGAATTAGGTACTGCTGAGTTTTAATCTTTTATTTTTTAGGTTTTAGTACGCCATTAATCGTTGCTTGAGTGGAAATATGGAAACACTACACTGGTGGTCTATTTGAAAGTGTCTGTTGCAAAAGTGAGAGGTCACTGCAGCTTTTGGGTTGTGAACACTTCAGGAGGCTTTGAAGTTCTGTTTAAGTTAATTAATTTAAAAAAAAACCACCAACCCGCGACCCGCCTCAGTGACTCGTAACTTGACTCGCCACCTACCCCAAAAAAATTTCCCCCACCAACCCGTGCGTTTTTCCTCCCTCCCTTTTCTCTTTTATTTTTTTTTCTTTTCATTCTTCTTCCTCTTCTTTCTACCCGAGACAGCCAATGCCACAACCCTTTCCCCTCCATTTTCTTTTCTTTATTTCCCTTGCAGCCACATTGACGTCGTTGCCTGAAGCCCTTTACCGCTCCAATCTCTTCTTCTCTCGTTTCCCTCCTTGCTCATCCATGATTTTCTACCTCCATTGGAAGATTTGGATTTTATTCTAAGGTTTCAAGATTGGGAGTTATTCAAGCTTCCATTTGCATTTCAGGGGCTCTTCTTCTTCTTCTTCTTCTCACTTTTCAGCAAATTTTCACCATGACAACGCCGTTCTTCAAATAGGTTTCGTGCTTCTATTTGTATGTCTTTTGAGTGTTGTTGGCCTATGTATTTTGTGGGAAACGTTTGCGACATTTTGATATCGGGAAGAAGAGCTTGTTTTGTTGCGTGTTCTTTCCACATTATGCATTTTCTGAATTCTTGCTGGCAGTTGGTCTGAGACTGTTAAATTCTGATTTTGCTGATTCTGTTTGTTGAGAATTTTGACATCTGGATTGACTGTTTGGGAATTATATTTTTGAATTCAGAATTCAGTTTGGGGGTGTGCACTGTTTGGGTGGTTGGTTCGACTGTTTATTTTGGGTGCCTATTTTCAATTTGTATAAGAATGCCAAGAGTTAAGTCTTTCGCTCGAAAGGCTTCCTCTCGTCAACTCTATGTGACTGAGGTAGCAAAGACTCGTTTTAATGATATTTTTCTACTCGTGAGCTACTACATATGGAAAAAGGGTTTTTATTAGACAATCAAATTCAAGTTTACTTGCATGCATTTGTTACTAGTGTTGTTGAGGAGCGGAGCTGGCAATATTTTAGGCAGCAACCTTGTGATATGAACGTCCCTGTAGTAAGGGAATTTTATTCCAATTTTGGTGATAGGGATGGAAATGTGGTGACTGTTAGGGAATTTGATGTGGATTTTTCTGCTGAGCGTATTAATTCTTAATTTTGTTTGACTAATGACACAGATTAGTACACTACTGTTTGTGCGCATCTCACCGATTCCATTTTTAGCAATGTCCTTTCCACTATTGGTAAGGAGGGTTCGAGTTGGTCCGTGACTCCTCATTACAAACACCGCATATTAAAGTCCTCCCTCAATGACCCTGCTTGGGTTTGGTATCATTTTTTTCCACCCGTCTTCTTCCAACTTCACAGGGGAATATGGTTCAGGAGGATAGAGCCATTTTATTGTACTGCATTCTTTCCGGTCGATCGATTAATGTGGGTTGTCTGATAGTTCTAGAGTTGGAGGCATGTGTGGGTAAATGTACAGGTCATTTATTTTTTCCTTCTCTCATCACCTCCCTTTGTGAGTGTGCTAATGTTTCCACAAGTAGTTTAGATGAGAGGCGGCCTAATTCTGCTCTGATAGATAAACATTGCATTGCCCGCCTTTTTGCTAATGAGGCCATGCCAGATGCAGCTGAGGCGACGCCTTCCAGTTCTTCCCCTCCTATCACGGAGGCCGTCATTCAACATATTGTTGAGTCGACTATGACCCATTTTCTAATAGATCATACTAGAAATGTAACATCCCGTTATTTTGTGATAAAAAAAAAACTTTTATTTATTTTATTTTAATTTAAGTAACTAAAATTTATTTATTTATCCTAGAATTAGAATTTAGTAGTTTATTTCATTTTAATTCTTTTTAATGGCTTTATTTGTTTAAATACGTTTTAATGGTATTAATAATTATTAACGGGCCAATTAATAATTATTAATCACCATTGGGATAGTTTGAGATGTTCGGGATTCGTTTTTAAGCCAAAAGTCTAAAAGGGCAAAATCGTAATTTCCCAATTTGCAAAATATCTAAAAACACTATTTGACTATCTTCTTTAAATTGCCTTGACTCAAAAAAATTGACCAAAAGTTGCTCATTTTTCTTCCTCAAAGCCGAGAGCACCAAGAGAGGAAAAAGGAATTTTCGGGTTTCGCTTATTTCTCGACGGATCGACTTGATTCTCGTTCCATTGGAAAGGTATCGGTCCTACGATCCTTTTCCACCTAGCCTTCGTACTTGCCACTCGTGTTTTACAGAGATCTTGGTAAGTAAAGTTTCAAACCCTAAGCTCCAAATAGTGTTTTAATGGAGTTTTCTTTGTTTTCTTTCGATTTCTTGCCGTGAAACTCGGTGTTTGTCTATTCGGGAGTAGTTTTACGTGTTTTTGGAAACTATCTCATAACCCTAAAACCAAGTTTCAGTCGAAACCCTTCCCGTTTGAAATTTACCCTTTTGGGTTTGATTTTGGGTTAGAAATTAATGAATGAATGTTTATTTAAATTCAATTCGGGAAAGGGATTAATATTCGAAAACCCAAATTATCGATACCCATTGAAATCGGGATTATCGAATTTGCTTAAAACCAACTCAAAACGTATTTAAATTGCCTAAAAGCCGGAAAACCAACCCCGAAACTCATTTTTGATGATAGGGCCGTGGGCCTCTGTAACGTCCCGTTATTTTGTGATTAAAAAAAAAAAAAAACTTTTATTTATTTTATTTTAATTTGAGTAATTAAAATTCATTTATTTATTATTAAATTAGAATATAGTAATTTATTTCATTTTAATTCATTTCATTTTAATTCATTTTAATGGCTTTATTTATTTAAATACGTTTTAATGGTATTAATAATTATTAACGGGACAATTAATAATTATTAATCACCATTGGGATAGTTTAAGTTGTTCGGGATTCGTTTTTAAGCCAAAAGTCATAAAAGGGCAAAGTTGTAATTACCCAATTTGCAAAATATCTAAAAAACACTATTCATTTGTCTTTAAAAACACACTTTGACTCAAAATTGACCAAAAATACTTCTCATTTCTCCTCCTCCACCCGTGAGCTTCAAAGACCAAAAGAGGAAATTTTCGATTTCGTTCGTTTCTTGCCGGATCGAATCGATTCTCGTTCCAGTGGAAAGGTATCGATCCTACGATCATTTTCCACCTAGCCTTCGTACTTGCCGCTCGTATTATTCGGAGTTCTCGGTAAGTTTTTCTTGAAAACCTAAACTCCAAATAGTGTTTTAATGGAGTTTTACTTGTTTTCTTTTGATTTCTTGCCGTGAAACTCGGTGTTTGTCAATTCGGGAGTAGTTTTAAGTGTTTTTGGAAACTATTCCATAACCCTAAAACCGAGTTTCAGTCGAAACCCTTTCCGTTTGAAATTTACCCTTTTGGGATTGAAAATGGGTTAGAAATTAATGAATGAATGTTTATTTAAATTCAATTCGGGAAAGGGATTAATGTTCGAAAACCCTATTTATCGATACCCATTGAAATCGGGATTATCGAATTTGCTTAAAACCAACTCAAAATGTATTTAAATTGCCAAAAAGCCGGAAAACCAAACCCGAGACCCAATTTTGATGATAGGGCCGTGGGCCTCTTTGTGGGTTTTGTTGGGTTTTCGTTGCCTTATATGTTTAGTAGTTGTTTGATCGATAGTTGGTTAAGTTATTGATTGTATGATATAATTCGTTTGTAGGTGTTTTCGAACCGCATGGTTGATTGCTCTTTCGGTGTTTAGGAGCAAAGTCTTCACTTTTATTAAGGTGAGAATGATTAGTATGTAAAGTAACTATAGAAAGCAAATGAGTGTTTTGGTTTGAAGAGTTTGAAACTAAGATTAGAATCCGAATCTAAGATTAGAGGGTTGTGAGTTAGTGCCCTTAGGATTAAGAGTTAATCCTTTAAGTGGGAACTTAAGAGTTCTCGAGAAAGACTTGAATCTTAGAAGATTCTAAGTTAGATTCGATTCGAAGCTTAGATTGGATCATTGGAAGTTTAGAATCCTTGAAGGTTTAGGTTAATCGGTTATTTTATAATTCTACTCTTATTGATACCGGAGTTCGATCGATATATCGTTCATCCGAGATGCTTATCTACTTTTATCTTATGTCATTTACTTTGTCTTTTACTTTACACCTTTACTTTATGCTTGTATTCGATTACTTTAATTCCGCATTCCATTTATTTACTTTTACAAGATATGCTGGCATACGCATATCATTTGCACCATACCATTATCGCATCATTCTTGAAAAAGAAACGAAAAAGAGAAAAGAAAGTGAAAGAGAAAGAGAAAAAAAAGAGAAAAAGAAAAGAAAGTGAAAAAGAAAGAGAAAAAGAAAAGAATATGAAAAGAGACGGATGGGACCCTAAGGGATCTGCTCATCACTCTATATGAAAAGAGACGGATGGGACCCTACGGGATCTGCTCATCACTCTTGATGAAAAGGAAGTGAATGGTATCCTATGGGATTGACACATTACTTCATTCATGCATAAGGGTATATGCGAGCCCTACATTGCATATGATTGATGATATAAAGATTTGAGGTGTTATATTTTATGCAAAGTCTTTACTTTTATTACTTTATGTCATAACCAGTTAATGTATGAGATTTGACTACAAGTGTAGTAATGGCATATTTTGGAGAAAATGGAATAGAATTACCTAGAGTTTGGATAACTTTAGGAGTGTATTGTGTCAGTTAATTGGACACAAATCGAAATGCGAGTTTGAGGTCTATTTTTACTTTTTATGCTTATTATTCTCACTGGGCTTAGTTTGTTAGCTCATGATATTACAACCAATTTCAGGTAATGCCTTGGCTAGAGGTGGAGGAAGAGGAGGTGGTGCTGCTTGATCGAGGGATGCTGACCTCGAGATGGACTAATGGATTGTAAAGTTTATGTCTTATTTTGATGAATTTTAAGGAATTGTATTTTGTATTTGGCTCCTAAGAGCCTAATGTTGATGTTTTATGATACTATATATTTGAACTCCTGATTTGGACTTAAAGTCCATGAGATTTTGTTAGATTTGAAAATTAAGATGTAAACAGGTTTTCGGCATGCCAATTTTCAAACAAAACCACGCCAATTTTTCGTAAATTAAAAGACTTCCGCTGTTTTCTCTGAATTTAATTTACTTAAAAGTGACGGGTCGTCACAGCCTCTTTGTGGGATTTGTTGGGTTTTTCATCGCTTTGTATGTTTAGTAGTTGTTTGATCGATAGTTGGTAAATTATTGATTTTGTGATATAACTTAATTGTAGGTGTTTTCGAACCGCATGGTTGATTGCTCTTACGGTGTTTAGGAGCAAAGTCTTCACTTTTATTAAGGTGAGAATAGTTAGGATTTAAAGTAATTATAGAAATCGAATAAGTGTAATGGTTTGTAGAATCGGAAACTAAGATTAGAATCCAATCTAAGATTAGATGGAGTGAGTTAGTGCCTTAGGATTTGAAGTTAATCCTTTAAGCGAGAAACTTAGGATTTCTCGATGAAAGCCTCGAATCTTTGAAGATTCTAAGTTAGATTAGTTTCGGAGTTTAGAATGGATCATTTGGAAGTTAAAGGATCCAAGACTTTGATAAATAATGGTTAATAAAACTTTGGATTATTGGAAGTTTAGAATCCTTGAAAGTTTAGGTTAATCGTTATGTTTTGACCTTTACTTTTATTATTGTTAGCGGAGTTCGATCGATATATCGTTCGTCCGGAATTCTATCTATTTTACTTTATGCCCCCTTTACTTTATGCTTGTTTTGGTTGCTTTATCATTTACATTTACTTTATTACTTTTGCAAGCATATGCATAACATCTCGCATTATTGAAAAGAAAAGAAAGTGAGAAAGCAAAACGAAAGGTTAATGGTGGAATACGAGAAAGTCCACATTTCCTCCATGCATAAGTTTTGGTGGGACACCATAATTGCCCACACTACTTTCATGCATAAGTTTTGGTGGGACACCATAATTGCCCACACTACTTTCATGCATAAGTTTTGGTGGGACACCATAATTGCCCACACTACTTTCATACATAACTATTGGTGGGACACGATAATTGCCCACACTACTTCATATATAAGGATAATGGTGGATAGTATGTAAAAAAAAAAATCCACATTACCTCCACTTCATGCATAAATGGCGAATGCGTATCCTACGAGATGTACTCCTTACTTTTATGCATTTGATAAACGAGAAAGAGAATCGAGATGTTATATTTATGCAAAGTTTATTTATTTACTTTTCTTACTCATGTTATGACAAGTTAATGGATGAACAATTAGACTAAGTGTGCTAATTAGTATCATCACTTGGAGAATATGGAAATAGAATTACCTAGAGTTTAGAGAACTTTAGGATTGTCTGTGTTAGTTAATTGGACACAAATTGAAATGCGAGTTTGAGGTCTATATTTACTTTTTATGCTTATTATTCTCACTGAGCTTAGTTTGTTAGCTCATAATATTACAACCAATTTCAGGTAATGTCTTGGCTAGAGGTCGAGGGAGAGGAGGTGGTGCTGCGTGATCGAGGGATGCTGACCTCGAGATGGACACTTTTGTTTGTAAAGTTTATGTCTTTATTTTGATGAATTTTAAAACTTTGATGTTGTATATAGCTCATAAGAGCTTTTGATGTGGTTTTTATGATATGATTTATTTGAACTCCTGATTTGGACTCAAAGTCCATGTGAATTTATTAGATTGAAAAATTAGGATGTAAACAGGTTTCGGCATGCCAACTTTCAAACAAAACCACGCAAAATTTTCTAAAAATAAAGGACTTCCGCTGTTTTCTCTGAATTTAATTTATTTAAAAGTGACGGGTCGTCACAAGAAAAGTGGAAACGATGCTTGAGGGTCTTAAAAGCCAACTGGAGGCTACTTCTAGTCGGGTAAATGAGTGCATCCTTCACCAATAGTTTGAGGAGAAACAACGCATCAAACGCAATCAACATGATAGTGAGTGTCAAAGATTGTTGGCCCAAAATTTGCGGACGATCTCTAACCGCCCACTTCTCAAGACTCTAAATTTTTCTTCTGATCCTCTTTGCGTCTTGGCAGCCTCCATTTACTGATGACAATGCTGATATAGAAAATGCTTAAGGGGGCCCTCTAACCCTCTATTGTTTTTCTTGTTTAGTTTGTTTTTGGACTATGCATTTTGTCACTTTATTGTGTCCATCTGCTGCTGATTCTGATCTTTATTTTCCTATTCTTTTGTCACTTATATGGTTCTGCTGCTGTCAGTATTTAGTGTTACTTTTGTGCGCTTTGTTGTGAGGACACACCAACTTCTAAGTTTGGGGGTGGCTATCCCTTTTATTTTGTCAACACTAATGTACAACATCGATATTCTTAAATGACAAATGCTCTTGCCATGTAGTTTAAACTACTGATTTTTATTTCTTGGTTGGTTAGAATGGTCCAAATGATATAGTCGGCTTTTTCTTCAGGATAGTTTTAGCTTTAGTTAAGTGCGTTTTGGGCTTTAGATTCTTCTACAGTTCCCCGCTTATGTCAGTTCATGGTAAACCTGTTTAGACAACTAAGATTCTTGAGGACTACTTCCTTTGGTAAGAGTAATACATTGAATGACCAATCTTTGTGAACCAAAGTATAAACTCTTGCAATCCTTCCAAGTGAGCTTCAAAATATTTATTTCAATACGTTTGGAGGTCACATAGTGACCCACCATTTAAGTTGTAAAAGTGTAGGCACTCCTCTTTCTTAGAAAGTGAGTGTTCCCCAATGGGCGATTTAGTTTTAGTCTTGTCTGTTAGGAATGGTGTCCTAGAACTTGTATAAATTAAATAAATAAATAAACATAAGTTCTTTATATTATCTAGGCTGATTCAATTGACGATATTAGGAATATATGGAAATATATTAATATCAAACATTCAAATAGTAAAACCCTAAGTTACTCCTATGAAATCGTGACTTAGTAGTTGAGTCATACGAGAGGATTAAAGTCGAGATGAGTAATTTAAAAGTGTCTACAGTAAATGGATAATATTTGAGAACCTTATCCTGGTAACACTGTTTATGGCTTCGCATTTTGTTTGTAGACAAATGATCTAATCCAGATCATTCATGTGGGTGACATGAAAGGAAGTATCATATACAATGTTGATTGTATAAGACAGGACCACGATGTTTGATCAAATTTCTCATTAGTACCGTTTACGAGAAATGATCGAATATCAAACTAAGTTTATCAACCGTGATAGATCTAAATCATGAGTGAAATGCGGACTCCTATTTGTGGAGTTATGTTCTTTGATTCAAATGGTTGAGAGCGATTTGTAAGAACGCTCAATACACCCCTGCTTTGGGAACATAACTAGATAAGTACCTGGGAACACATCTTCACGAGATGGAATTCATAACTTTTCTATAAATTAACAGTATCAGTGTGATACCTAAACATTTTAGGAACTTTAGGAAACTCTCTTGATGTACTGATTCGAGACATGAAAAAGTGACGTCATGACTTTTATTGATCACAGAAGTACATTATCTCTAGTTCAACTAAATATAAAGTTCATTGGAGAATCAACGGGAACACAAAGATAAAGAGGTAATTACAGGGGTAAAACGGTAAATTTAATCCGCCTGTAATTATGAGGGTTCCACGTGAAGGATATATCATAGATGTAAATAAAGATAAACTAAATGGATATAACTCATCTATAGTGAGGGGAGTTCAGCTATGAATGTATAGTGGAATTATTCATAGTTAGATAATAAGTAATTAACTGATTATGAGTTAATCACTTAATTGACTAATTATTAAGCCCATGATCTATAGGTCCATCGGTTCTCTATGCTAGCCCAAATATCGTAGTCGCGAAATCAAGTAGAAGAAATTAATATAATTTTAAGTAAAGGGAATTACTTAAATAGGCAATATTAATTGTTTAAATATTAAGTTTATTTAAACGGTAATTAATATAAACATTATTAATTATTTAAATAATGAGTTTATTTAAACAGGAAATTAATAATGAAATATTATTAATTTGACATTATTAATTATTTAAATATTGAGTATATTTAAATGGTAATTAATAATTTGAAATTAATTGGTAATTATTCATTGTTTAGATAATTAATTTTATTTAAATGGAAATTAATATTATTAATTAATAATAAAGTATTATCAATTAAAATATTTATTAATTTTTTAAAGAATGAAAATTATTTAAATGAAAATTAATAATTAAATATCATTTGATAATATTTAGTCTGGAGAAAATAATAATATTATTAATTATTTAAAAAAAGTATTTTATTTAAATGGTAATTAATGAATAAATTAATTAAGTTGGACCTATTAATTTAAGAGAGAGTTTCAAGCCCAACTGGATTAATGAACCCAATTGAATTTTGCCCAAAATAATTAATTAAATAAATTGGTATTATTTATTAATTATTGTTGATAATTTCGGCCATCAGAGATAATTTGTAGGAGATAATTGTTTGAATTATATCCTATAATAATTACATAGATTTATTTACCCAAGATAAATAAAATAAAAGAAAAGAAAATATCCTCTTATTTATCTATGGTATTTTCGAAAGTACCTATATATTGGAAAGAGAATATCTTTTTCTTTTTGTATTTATCTATATGGAATATTTTAATGAGATTAGATTTTCCATTAGTCTATAAATAGGAGACTTGGGTCATTCATAAATCACACAACTCAATTCGTAAAATTTAAAATTCTCTCTTCCTCTCCTCCCTATAGCCTTGCCGATTTTGACTTCATATTTTAGGAAGAAAAATATTTTTCTTCTTCCTAATTTCTTCTAAAGTTCGATCCCACAATCGGGTTTCGTTTGATCGATCGAGATATAGCATAGAAGATCCGGTGTTGCTGAGGATTTGATGGTGTAAAGAAACCTCCAAACAATTCTTCATTTATTACTCAATGTAAGTGAATAATCTTTTATTTTCGAAGACGAGCATGAATCTACATGTTTTCATCACAAATTGCATGATATTAATAGATCTGTAGTTAAATGTTAATTAGATTACTAAATGATATTCCACTAATTTAGTAGATCAATCCATTCAATTGGTATCAGAGCTAGTTTTAATAATCATGCAAATTTGTGAAGTTTTCGAACATTTGGTGGGTTGCATAAAAAGTTATTTTATATATGTTTATATAAAGAAATTTTTACATCTTAAATCAAATATAGACCCTTAATTAGAACCATATAATGAGTTCTAAATATATTACAATTTTGAACTTTCTAGGCCGTAGGAGGCGGTTTTGTACTTTTTTGTGACTAACTTACCCTTTTTTCAACTGAAACGTATTTTGTTATTTTTTTTAATTCGTTTATTTATTTCCTTATTTAAGATTTATGGAATCATATTTTAAATAAATGAAATCTTCAATAACGGAATTATACATAAGATTTGGTCATAATCTGTTTGCTAATTTTTAGTTTGTTTCCTTTTTTTTTTAAATTAATGAAATCGTAAATTACGATTTTCAAAAACAAGATATGTGGCAGATTCCAGAAATAACGTAATTACAATTATATCAGTTAGGGTTTTTTTTTTTTTATCTTCTACGTTCTGTATTCTTCTCCATTACCGTTTCCTTACTACTCCTCTTTGTCATCATTTATTCCGTTCATGTTTTGTATCATTTCTTCATTGTTAATCCTCCATCTTATCTTCGTTTTCTTTCAGGTATTGTATAACTTTTTGTAAACCTCTTTTGTCTTCGATTTAATTTTGTGTTTTATTTTATTTTTATCTGTTGTTTTTTTTTTTGTAGGATGGGTCGATGTGTAGAAACTTTAATACATCACAGTGGTCGCTTTGATGAGAATTCCGTATATGTGGATTATCAATCTGAGGTTTTTAGAATTTCTAACAATATTACACTCGAAAAATTGATGAAAAAGTTGTCTAGGGAATTTGGCTTTTTTGTACACACCCATAAAATATACATGGAGGAATGTACTTTTGCAGATGAAAAAAAATATATTGTTTTGAAAACTGATGACGAAGTTTCTTATTTTTGCTGCTCTGTTGCTGATGAGTCTTTCAAATCTGTTATACTCATAATGGATGTGTGTTCACAGTATGAAAATCTTGCCCAATCTGACAAAGAATTCAATACCCCATATTCATTTGATTACGTGGTTCACGAGTCTGAGGATGATCACATTTTGTATGACACCCCTGATGGATTTGAGTACGTTAAGTTTCTTAATGTCGATTGCCCTAGAGATAGTTATTACCTTAAGGTTGATAATACACTGTATTCATCAAAGAACGTTCTCACCAAATCTCTTAATATTTATGCTTTAAAACATAATTTTAAGATGATAACTAAGAAGTCTGATTTGGAGCGTTACTATGCTTGCTGCAAAAGTGAGAATTGTTCATTTTTCGTAAGGGCAAATAGGTATTTAAGTACTCCATCATGGATAATTACGAAATATTGTCTTAAACACAATTGCCCTATTGATTTGATCATTGGTCGTCACCCTCAAGCTCGTGCTTCGGTTGTTGCTGAGTATATCAAAGAACATTTCCGAGTTGGTCATGGTTCGTTCATGAATCCTTTAGATGTGAAAAATTTCATGCAAACTAGACACGGTATTTTCATCAATTATATGAAGGCTTGGCGTGCACGTGAAGTTGTTTTGAATGAGTTAAGAGGCGACCCAGAAGAATCTTACCGTCTGGTTCCCAAGTTCTGTCATGTTATTTATGAAAAAAATAATGGTACGTGTTTACATTTACTATTATAAATATTTATTCGTATTTATTTTTATTAAATATTTATATTTTATCTCCGTTTATAGTTTGTAAACAATTTTTGTAAAACATCCAGCATAATATTTTTATGTTACATTTAATTTTGTTTATTTTTATTAAATATTTATATTGTTATCCTACATTTAACTTTGTTTATTTTATTTAAACATTTTCTAATATTACAGGCACTTACATCAAGTATGTTTTGGATGATGCTAATCGTTTTAAATACCTTTTCATGAGTATTGGTGCTTCGATAGCTAGATTTTCTGCTTGTAGACCGGTGATATCGGTGGATGGAACTTTCATGAAATCGAAATACGCTGGAGTCTTGTTGACAGCATGTACTTTGGATGGAAACAACCAGATATTTCCTTTAGCATGTGCCTTGGTTGATTCTGAAAACGACCAAGCTTGGGATTGGTTCTTTTATCATCTCAACATTGTTTACGGTCATGTTCTGAATCTTGCTTTAATTTCGGATCGTCATTCAAGCATAAAGAAAGCTGTTGAAAAGAATATGCCAGGTTGTCATTATGGATACTGTATGCAACACATTGCTGCTAATATTAAAGTGCATTTCAAAAAGAAAGGTCTTCATGAGTTGTTTAAGAGGTGTGCAGAAGCATATACGAAGGATGATTACGAAAGTTACATGCATGATTTGGCAATTGCTGAGCCAACTATTATTCCATATCTCAATGACATTCACCCTAGGATGTGGTCTCGCGCTCATTTTCATGGTATGAGGTACAATATAATGACAACTAATATTTGTGAAAGCTACAATTCTGTGCTACTATGTGCTAGGGAATTACCGGTTGTGTCTGCCTTGGATGAAATACGTTTTAAGTTGCAAGAATGGTTCAACGCAAGATGTCATGCTGCTTCAGAAATGAAAACAAAGCTCACTCCATGGGCCGATCGTGTTTTGCGTAGAAACATTTATATTGGTAGCAAAATGAAGGTATGATTTTTTATATATTCAATTTTTTTTGTATGTAATTAATTAACCAACGTGTAATTTGTTTTTTTTTTTTTGGTGTAGGTGAATCAAGTTAATCAACATGAGTTTGAAGTAATTGATTTCGATATGAGTTACATTATGAACCTTTCGAAGCATATGTGCGATTGTAGGAGGTGGAACATGTTGAAAATACCATGCAATCATGCTTGTGCTGTCATCCTCTAAAAAAATCTTCCCCCAACCAGTTACGTTAATCGTATCTATACGGTTGAAGCATTGGTTTGCACATATTCTGCTAGTGTGTACCCTATTGGCAATAGAGCACAATGGAGATGTCCTGTTGAGGTCTGTTATAGTTTAGTTCTTCCTCCTGATGTTAAACGTCCAGCTGGAAGGCCCAGAATTAAGCGTATCCTTTCTAGAATTGAATCATCTTATGCTAAAAAGAAGAAGTGCTCACGTTGTGGAGGGAAGGGTCACAATCGAAAAGCATGTCACAATGCCATCCCAAGTGTAGATTACCCATCCACAGCTTGAGTTTAGTTTTATTGATTATTTCTACTAGATATTTGCTTTCTGTTTTTCATTCTGTACCTTTTAATTGTTAGTAGGATGATTTTGTGCACTGTTTTTAATCGTTAGTATGATGTTTGTTTTTATTTGTAATAAGCATGAACAAATCCTAATTTATTTTTTTGTTTGAATGTTTACCATTATGTACTTTTTTTTTACAGTTTTGTGTTTTTTTTTATTCGTATAAATGTTTATGAAATGTTCATCTTTTATATTATATTCTTACGTTTGACAATGTAAAAATTTACATGTTTACAATTATAAACTCATATAAATGTTTATAATTATGTCATGTAGTTTTTTCAAAATTACCGTAAGTATGTTAAATATTTGATCGAAGATACAAAATTGTAAATGTTTAATAATATAAATATATAATAAAAATAAAAAAAATTAAATCTAACATAAAAATATTATACTGGATACTTTACAAAAACTGTTTACAAAATATAAACAGAGATATACAGAGATAAAATATAAATATTTATAAACATTTTCAACAGTATATTTTTGTTACCTTGTGTTTTATTAAATTTTAGGGTAAAATACCATTTTCATCCCTGAACTTTACATATGGTTTCGTTTTCGTCCCTGAACTTTCAAAAAAGATCAAAATCGTCCCTGAACTTTCCAAATCGTGTCATTTTCGTCCTTCCGTCCCTTTTTCCGTCTGGGAGAGTAACGGTGGCCTACGTGGACTTCATTAATTGACGTGGCATTTAATTTGTGGGCAAATGTCATAAATGATGTGGAAAACCAAGCTGATGTGGCATTTTCTAGTAGATTAAAAATGAGATCATGAGGGTTAATTAGTCAATTTACGTTTTTTCTTTATCAGATCGAGCAGGTTGTCTTCTTCCCTAAAAGGTTGTCTTCTTCCCTAAAAAACTAGGGCAGTCTGGTTTTGGTTTCGCACATCACAGTGGAGAAGACGAAGAGGAGAAGGAAGATCTAAAGTCGTAACAGATGTCTACCGAAAATAGTTTAGGTAACTCAAATCTGAGTATTAACTATGAATCGAGGAGAAGTAACCAAAATCAGACTGTGGCGTTGTGCCACTGTGGAGTTCGTGGTAAGTTACAGACATCGTGGACAAATGCAAACCCAGGGCGTAGATTCGTTGGTTGTGCATATTACAAGGTTAAATTTATACAAGTTGTTCTTTTCTGATCTGGAAATTCTATTATGATTTTAATCTGATATGTTATTCTACTCATTTATCTTCATAGGGAGGTTCGTCAGGATGTGGGTTTTTCCACTGGTATGATTCAGAATTCACAGATCATGAAATGATGGTCATAAACAGACTGAAAGATGATGTTAAGAAGCTGAAGAAGAAGAATATGAAGCTGCTAAAGTGGAAGAGGGCTTGTTACTTATCTATGGTTGTAGTTATAGGTTTGATTATGTACATGTACTTAGGAAGTCGTAAATGAGTGGAAAAGTCGTTCACCTGGGTAGCATGAATCTTGAATTGGAAGTTTTCAATTTTAGTCCCTCAAAAGGATGTTTGTGTTTTAGCACATATGAACAATAGTCCCTTGTTCCCTGTATTGTATCGATTGGATTAATAAAATGAAATGAATTCCTAGTTATCGGTTTACTTCAACTTTTGCTGTGAATAGATTTTTTTAGTTTTTTTTTATTGAAATTGTAAATCTTGAGCAAGACAATGGAAACAAAAGAGAATATTTTGAGATTGTAAATTGTGAGGAATCTCTTACACAAAATAAGGACATGTGGTCCCATGATATACATTAATAAAACAAACCATAGGTGCACAAAAAGCATCCTCATTCACCTACCAATTACACCTAATACACAAGCACATAAGTGCACCAAAATAGAGTCTACAAACCCTAAAACAACAAATAGATAATATAAAGAAACAGAAAATCAGTTGTCATCCTCTTGACTTGGTCCTCTTCCTCTTCCATGACTTCTTCTCCTTGTTAAATATGTGCGGCCAACTCCTCTTCCAGATCTCCAGGATAATTCTTGCCCATCAGATTCAACTACAGCCCCATGAACAACAGTAGAACCTTCATGAACAGCCGCAGCAGATCCTCTTCCTCTTCTGGTTGGCGAAATTGGTTGGGAATTGATTGAGGAAATTGGGGAATTTTGTGGGGATTTGATTGGGGAAATTGGAGGGGAATTGATTGGGAAAATATGGGGGGAATTGATTGGGGCATTCATTGGGGAAATCGGGGGGGAACTAATAAAGCATTCAGCAAATTTGGTAGAGAAATTTGTTGGTGAATTGGGTAGTTCAATGTCTTCATTCGAGTAACGGGGAGGAGACCATGGCGTGTTGTCATTGGAAAAACGGGGAGGGGACCACATCATTTCTTCATTGGAAAAACGGGGAGGGGACCATGTCATTTCTTCATTGGATAAACAGGGATGAGACACTGTTATGTTACCATATACATTTTGATCATCACCTACATTTTGATCATCATCCAACTCCACTTTATCATCACCTACATTTTGATACTCAGTATCATGTCATCCCAGAAGAGGTATGTGAAGAATTGTGGTGATCGACTCCGCTACGACATAGAATACTTCATTCGGGTTGTGTTCAACATAAATGTGGATGTACCTATCCTCTGGAATCAACTTCACCATTTCAGGAATGTCCTCATCAACTAATATACAACGAAGTCCGTCATTGATGTCCATTCCAGGTTCCACGTAATGAAACCACACATGGTTGTGAACCTCCAACCTAACCATAATCATTCCCAACTCTATAATAGAGAGTCTATCTACTTCGTAAGTGACTACTTCTTGAACACCCCCAACATAGGCGAACTTTGGTGTATATACTAGTCGTCCTCTGTAATGTATCACTAGACGACAGTAATCTTGCAAATCTACCATTTTTCCTCCAAACTTCAGACAGAACAGAATCGAGGATGACAAATGCACAACTTTAGGGTTTTCCACTGTAAGTGTATGGTACACAAGTTTCAGACCTTTTTTCGGGATTTTTCCTTCACAAAACCGTGTACCAGACAACGCAAAATCGCAACTCTTGTTCGTAAATGGCTTCGATTCTCCTTCAAGTCGTTCACCTTCGCTTCTCCTCCTTCTTCCTTCGCTTCTCTTCGTTTACCCTTTGCTTTTCCTTTACTTCTCCTTCGTCTTCATCTTCGTCTTCGTCTTCGTTTCAAGCTATTTCTCTGCTACACGGTTTGAAAGATTAGGGCAGTAAATTTAGGGATGAAGGATTAAGAATCCAGTTTATGGAAGTTTTACTTTAGCAATTAGATATTAATTCAGTTTCTAAAAATGGATGGTTCAGATTTATTAGGTGTGTTTAAAGGTCCAAATCATGCCACATCTAATAGAAAATGCCACATCAGCTTGGTTTTCCACATCATTTATGACATTTGTCCACAAATTAAATGCCACGTCAATTAATGAAGTCCACGTAGGGCACCGTTACTCTCCCAGACGGAAAAAGGGACGGAAGGATGAAAATGACACTCTTTGGAAAGTTCAAGGACGATTTTGATATTTTTTGAAAGTTCAGGGACGAAAACGAAACCACATGTAAAGTTCAGGGACGAAAATGGTATTTTACCCTAAATTTTAACTTGATATGTATAAACATTTTTAAAAATATTTATTTATGTTTAATTTTATTCAATTTGTAATTGTTAAAACGTTCTCAATCTGTTTTTTCTCTACTTTGCATCCCATATCATTATCAAATTGAAAACAACGAATGCACAAATCTTTCCCAAAATTATCAAAAAATGTATCTGCTCAGATACCAAAATAGTCTTTATCTATCCATTATTTCAAGGTCAGTAATGATAATCATCCCTAACATTGCACGTGTTTTTAAACCACTAAAAACTCAACAGAAATATGGAAATTATAATAAACGTATCCCAAAATATTGTTTTAACTAAATCAGAATCACTTTTTCTTTGGCTTCTTCTGACTTAACAAATGGAAGTGTGGTTGTGAATCTTCTTGTAGCGAGCTATCATTGTTAGTGTTCCTTTCCCCCGATCCAAACTCATCAGTATATGGGGCTGACGTTGCCTGACTTGCTTTTCGAATCCTTGCTGATCTTGCCCTTATTGGTACGTGCTGCAATTGTTATTATTTTTAATAATTTAAGGATCCAAATTACAAACAATATACAGAAATAAATGTTCGCACATATTACCTTTGCAACTCTAGCTTTTTGTTTCTTTTGAGTATTTCCCACCTCTTTGACAATATCATCATTGTGTGATACGGCTTTTTCTTCCTGTCATTTTTCATTATTTGCTCCCTCATTTATGACAGTAGTGTCCTATTTAAAATTTCGGTTAGCATTGGGTTTCACATGCAGACACAATACTTTGAATATAATTACATGCCATTTTTTGTTCTAAGAAACTCACCGCAATTCCTGCTACTTGTTTTGACATATTATCTACTTGCGGCTTTCCTGGCTGGATGTTTTCTTCTATAACACCGTCATCAATTTGTTGTCCACTTTCTGGCTTATAACAACCCTGGTCAGCACCATATTCTTTCTGAAGCATCTTGTCGATACTTTCCCAGTCATGTTCTAAGTTATCCAGCCCAATTGATTCAGCAAGTATATCATTTTCCAAGTTGTATTCATCTGTAATTTTTGTATGAACCTAATAATTGCATTGTAATAGAAGTTAGACTACCTTTTTGTTAATAACTTTATTATATTTTGTAATTAGTAAAGTAAGCTACTTTCATACCTCTTCTTCTTTGTTGCCCATGACATTCATCGCAACTCCATTGTTTCTCTTTTTTTCTTCAATCAACTTGAAAATTTTATCAAGCTTTCCATGTATACTCATAACACTTGCATTCAGCATGAAGTTGTCTTGAACCATAAGAGTCATATCCTCCTGCAGTTTTTGTGAGTTGTGGATTATCTTCAATAATGTTTCCACTATCTTCAACCCCTCTTTTTTGATATATAGTTTCCCCAATCCCACCTTCTGATTTCATCTTCTTTTTTTGCTTGTATTCATTCAAGACATCCTTATAATATCCTGCATCCATCTCATCTTTTGAAATCTTAATTCTTTTCACTACCATCTGTAATGTAAAAAAAAAAGGCAATTTATTATATTATTGTTATGATCAGAACTGTTGTTTTCTTATATAAATGATTAATAAATAATGGAAATACTAAATAAAACTTACCGGACTAGTGAATACGTTTTCTTCGTAGTCATTCCAAATACCTTGCTTAACCGAATGCCAATTCAATATTCTTGGGTTTGTATCTGCTATCCTTGAAGCGTATTCTCTGTTGTTTGATATTGCAGGGAGCACCTCATAGGCCCATAATATTAGTGCATGCGGAAAACCATTCAAAGCTTGGAATTTTACTTGGGGTTTATTTCTCACTTTTCTAATGGATTTCATTGTTTCTTTGAATGAGAGACTACCCCAAGCATACTTATGAAACATATCTTTATCCTCCAATAATCTCAAATGCAAATAAGGAATTCCAGTTTTTTCATTTTTAGTCAGCAAAATTGATACAAGCAACATAAATAGCAGCCCAAAACGTAAGTTGTAAAAATAGCAAAAAATTCAAATTCGCACTTAAAATATTACAAAAGTGTCACTAGTTCGTGTAAGTAATCACTGATTTACGCATAAGTAATCGCTAATTTCGCGCATAGGTAATCACCGATTTTATTAATTCACTATATCAAATAATATTTCGTGCATGTTATCACTGATTTCTTTGATTCGCTTGAATGAAGATTTTAAAAAAACTGCTATATTCGCAAATACTTTTAAAAACTGCTAGATTTATAAATATTGAAGAAAATTTGGCTACCCAATGAAATTTCCCTTGTTTTTAGACAACTTTTTAAAAAAGTTTAATCGTTTTGATAAAAAAAATCTCACCAATTTTGAAAAAAAAAAATCTATTGGTATATAACTGCCAAATTTTAAAAGAAAATAAATCACTGCTTTTAGTTTTTAAAGATAATTCCGTAAAATATCTCCCTTACTAACAGAGTTGAAATCTCCAATTATTCTGTAAATCTAAATATATTTTCAATCTAAATGTATAAGAATAATTTAGATTTAAATTAATATAAACCAATATTGATTTGTAATAAAATTTTGATTAATCTTTTTTATGTAGAATAAATATATTAGATTTTAAATAAAATTTAGAAAATAATTATTAGTTGTAATAATTATATCATTTTAAGAAGTAAACATTTGTATCAAATAGACTATATTTCTTTGAAAAAATTCATAATATTTATTTTGTTTCTTTATTAGAGTTTTCTTATATAATTTTCTATTTGAATTTTTTAATGCTTTTATTATTATAATGATTTTTTTATGAGCTATTGTGATTAAATTAATACAACTTATAGTCTGGTTATTATAAAATTTAACTAACCTTCTAATTTAGAAAATTTAAGATTCGTCATAATATTTATGTCCTTATAAAATAGGTAAGTACTCTTCAAATCAATTTACTTAACATTATTTAAATATTTATATATCTCATGGTATTTTCAGAAGTTGAATTTACCAAACACTAATTTAATGCATAAGCTGGATTTTACCAAACACTTATCTAATTCTTGATACAATTGATTTTTTCAGCAACACAACTGACAACAATTATTTCAAAAGGCACAACAATGCCAAACTAGCCCCAAGTAATTGAAACTTTTATTGTGGTATTTTTCAAAAGTAATTTTTAATTGAAACTTAAAAAATAATACAATTTTTTTAAATACCGTTTTAACCATAATGAAAGAAATTTATTATACAATGAAATTATCAAAATAGAGAAAATTTAGGGAAAAAAAAGGCCTTGAAATATGATTGATTGTTAGTTTAAAACATCTCAAAAAGCAATATATATATCACAAAACAAAACAAAACAAAACAAAAAAAAAACTAAAAAAACAAAAAAAAAAAAAAAAAAAACCTATGAGATTCATAATTATACCAAAAAAAAAGTTAATAAAAATTATTTCATTAATTTAATAAATTAAAAATAAACCACATTTTTTCTATTTTTTCTAATTAAAGTACAAAAAAAACCATTGACTATTTGTTTTCTTTTACTTCTAATATATAATTATACGGATATTCAATCTATGTGGTTTGATTAACATAATTGCAATGTTTCAAAATTTTTCAATGTTGATATGAAATAATAACGTAACCATAAATTATTATTACTAAAACAAAATATTGAAAGTTTTTAAGAAATAACAGTGAAATTGCAACCTATTGAATAAAAATTTAGAATTTGAAAATAAATATTTCAATGAATTGATATAATATTTCAAACAAACAAAAAAACACTACCACGCTTGATCAATATATAATAAATTTGTTCCAAATTTTAATTGATTTAGTGATTGTTTGGGATAAATTTTAAAAGTATTTTAAAAAAAATTGAATGAGAGTGTTTTTGCTAACCATTAAAAAACATATTTTAAATTATCTCAAATAAACCCTTAAACTAAATTTCAATATATGACACTTCTTTTATAAGTAATTTAAAAAATAACAAATGTTTTAAAATATTTTTAAAATAGAATTTCTTAGACTAAGATTCTACAGCTCTCATACTGAGATATCTCACTCTGAGAAGTGTCATTTTGAAAATTTTAAAAAAATTTACTACTTCTAAAAATATAAAATTTTAAAATGCTATTTTTGAAAGAAGAAAAAAACCCAATAAAAAATGACACAAGTGAGATTAATATAATTGGTTAAATAAAATGTTCAATAATGGCTTCAAAGGTATAAAGAAAAGGCAAGTTACTCCATGGCTTTGAAAAGCTTGGGAATTCAAAATGCTGGAAAAAACTGAATATTGGAATTATTTCTCCTACAAAATGAAGGCCTCTTGAGAAAACAAGTATTCCTAAATCAATCTCCAAATCTGAAATAGTTTACAATTTACATGCATTGGGAGTTCCCAACATTCATTATATATCAATGTGGCGAGAACACTAACTCTAACTAGATGCCAATTCTCATATTGATAATCAAATAGAAGTAAAAGCGCATAAACTCAATCTTGATTAACTTTTAGCGTTTTTAAGCGTTCGAATTAAGCATCTTCAGGAACTATTGACTACTTATGAAAAGAATTTAGTTAATTGATTGTAGCAGCATGAATCTAACAGTCATGTCTTTATTATTCCTTTCTTCTTTATAAATTATCTACCAAACTACCTTACCTCTCTCTCAGAACCTAATTACAGAGCTAGCTTACAAGAACACATAAACACGTAAAATACCTTTACAACTTCTGCTTTCCCCCAGAACATCAGTCAATCACGCGCATTTGATCAATAACTTCAGGGGAGTTAAAAGAATCCATAAGCATCCCATTTAGACAGTTCAACTCCTCTAGAGATAGATGGTATATAAGTAAACATAATAGCTCTATTTTTTCAAGCAGAATCAACGACACCATCAAAGGCCATTCAGTCAGCATCACCAAGGCCATCACTCCCATCTCCCCTCTTGGAAATAGGTGCAAAGTGAGAGCTTCCTTTCTTGGTCTGGGAAGCAATTTCAGCATTCTTCCTCAGTACAGCTCCAGGTGATGGGTATGGCCGCTGTTGAAAGAGAGGACCCTGCACAAGAAAATGTGAGGAAAAAATTTATCTAGTTCAAGTTTTTTCATTTATCAAAGAGAGAGAATCCAACATCTTTAAGAATTGAAGCAAGGACCAGGAGACGACCCATGTGTCTGGCAAGTGTTTTGAGATAAATTTCAGACTTTAGAATCAGTTCAAAAGCATAAAAATTGGCTTATACCAAATCCAATGTGAAGGAAATGTTGTATTACGGCCAGCAAAAAAACCAAAAAAAATAACACAAGGCTGAGAAATTCTTTCAAGAATGAGCATGAAGCCGTGGTTATCGTCTATCGATCGTCATGAGACAGAGGCAAGTGATAGCTAGCTATGATTTTCAACATTTCCTCTTCCACGTGTAATTTGTATTCTGGAAAATGTATTTGCCTGTCTAAAACATAAACGTTGAGCATCAAAGTGAAGCTTCAACATTTATATCCTATGTAGTATATAGACTGTTACTTACATGAAATGACTAATTGTGACACTCATTTTAAGCTGAACTACTAGTTGCATCATGCATGCAACAATCTAGACATTTAAAAGAAGTTTTTTTTTTTTATGATAAACAAGCTATTTCATTGATATATGAAAAGAGCCAAAAGGCAGAAAAATACAAAACAGCCTTCCAAGTAGAGGCAATTGTAGAGATTGAAAAAGCAAAAAACACAAAAGGATTATTCATTAGTAACACTTACTGTAGCAGTAGTATCTGCTGCTCGGGGTTGCACTCCTTTAAGACCCACAACCCTGAATAGTAAATAATAAAAAAACATCATCACTCCAATTCTTGTACGGCAATCCTAAATGATCAATCAGAAAAACCAGGAAAACTAATCTCCCAACTCGTACCAGCCACCACGAGGAGCATCTGAATAGGAGCTAGGGTCCATTGGATCCAATTCATCATCGTCATTGTAGGAACGCTTCTTACCTTCTCGTTTTCCACCTTTCCCCATTGGAGGTTTCCATTTGGACCTGGCAATCCAAAATCCAAGGCATAAGAAGCTTTATTCCCTTAGTTCTGGACGGAGCAATGCTTCCCTTCCCCATAAAAAGACATGTACTGGCAACTTCACATTACAGTAAGCTATACGACTACACAAGTTTTAAGGTTTTTTTTAAGGACAATGACTAATGAAGGAGGACAATGACTAATGAACCTCTATATCTAAGATATTATACTGTATAATATGTATGCTATAAAAATTATCATAGATATTTATTTATTACCATTAATTTTTTAATTTTACTTTTTCAAAATGAGGTATTAATGTTAATTTAGAAATTTACTAAAATATGAGGACATTATTGTCCAAAAACATTTCTTCACTAGCTACACTTGTGTGTGTATGTGTGTGTGTGTGTGTGTATATATATATATATATATATATATAGTATCACTATAGATCAAACTAACTAGATTGAAAAGCTTAATCCAGCCAAGTCTAAAATTCAAAGATGGGCTTTTGCAAAAATAAATAAATAAATAAAAATTGAGAGATGCTTTGTTACCTATCATTAGCAGATTTTTTGTCGGAAACTTCACCAATGTGAGTGATACTCTCAGTCTGTTGCTGATTACCAGCAGTGCTAGTGGGAATGTATTGGCACTGAGGAAGCTTGAAAATTCTGAATTTCATACAAAAGTTTTCCTTAGTCAAATAATACTATATCATAATCATAACCCAAGACAAGTGGAGGGAATTTTCTATGAATATTTGAAGGATCTGTAACCAAACAAGGGGACTCATGAAAATGTGAAGTTTATACTTCAAAATCATTAGACCTGACAGTATGATTCGTCAATAAATGGATTAATGTTAAATAAAATTTCAAGATTCCGTGACAGTCCCTTGCATATATTCTAACACAGTTAGTAGTAATAAAACAGACATCTTATAAGTTATAACATCAGGAATTAATTAACTTCGATTGGAACAAATGAAAGAACAATTATGTACAAAAGGATTCAGAAAGGATAAACCCGGAGGAGCTAAAAATTTTAATGACTTCCTCATTTCTTTCTTCCTTGTCATAGTATCGATTGTTTTGGAGGAGCCTACTAAAAATCTTTCTACATCCAAATAATCCATATATATATATATATATTGTTTCCTTTCCTTATTAGAATGAGGTTTCCTACTGGTATATAACTCCTCTATTATATAAAAGGGACCACTATTCTTTATAAAAAAATTTAATACAATATTTCTATTGTATAAACTTACTATCACCGAAACCATTGCAACAACCCATTTTCCAACAAGCTAAACTCAATATCACGCTACCCGTTGTTGTTGGTCGCCGAAAACCTAATTTCTTCCAAAATCTTTCCACAACCCTAATTCCTGCCAAAATCTTTCCTGAACCCTAATAGCTTGTGGGAATCTACCACTGTCTGCCGAAGCCAGAGTTGGATCTGTCAAGTTTGTCGGATTCTATCGAGCTCGCCGGAATCAACCGCTCACTCCTATTTATTCAATTTCAAACATTTTATAATATGATTGAAACTCAGCTTCAAACTAAAATTAGTATTTTATGATAATTGAACTGAATACTTTAATGAACACTTGGGTGGTTCATTGAAAGATAAAGGTATTCTACATCAGTCGACTTGTTGGAAAACCCCTCAACAAAATGGCATTGTTGAACTAAAAATAGACATTTAATTAAAGTAGCACTTGCCATAATGAATTCACATGTTCCTAAATAATTATGAGGGAAGCGATTGTGGCCAAGTAAAGTCTTGAATTTCAAAACCTCTCTAGATTGTTTGAAAGCTTTTTTCTTAACAACACGCATATATTCACATCTACCATTTAAAGTTTTTGGATGCAGTACTTATGTTCATATACCTAGTTAGTTTCGGTCAAACTTGATCATAGGACTATTAAATATATTTTCTTGGGTTGCACCTCATGCCAAAAAATGGTATAAATGTTTTGATCCTCAAACTAACAAATTGTATGCAAGTGTGGACGTGAAACAATATTTCACCAAAAATTCTCTTCCGAGGGAGAAACAAGATGTGGAAGTTAATTTTTGGGACAGTAATAGTGTAATTCCAAGGGTAGAGAATTCCAACTAAGACAAATTGGTACTTCGAAAACTAGAGTTAACAAAAAAAAAAATTGTCTCGAATAGGATAATTTGAATACTAATTACTAAATTGACAGTACTTTTAAAAATTACTCAAATAACATAATTATAGTTCAATAAATAATTGAACTATTTTTCATGGGTATTTTTAATGAATTTGTTTTTTTTTTTCCTTTTTTAAGTTCAATAATTTATCGAATTATTTGATTATTTTTTTATTATGATTTCCAATGAATTTGTTAGTTTTTTCTTAACATTTTTTAGTTCAAAAGCTTGCAAGTTTTGACACCCTTGCCCAATCAGACATAATCTCAGAAGAAGCCTCATCCTGTGAAGAAACAAGGCTTTCTTGTAAAATATCGTTTAGGTCCCCTACAATATTTTCCTGGTCCATGGCATAAAGTGAAGAGCTCAACAAACGATTCCCATCAAATTGTTGTTCCTTAAGGTTTTGCTCAGAGGCACTGAGATTCATGTTACGCACTGATATCTCAATGCTACGCCCTCCCCTATCTGTGTATTTAATGAAGGACGGGGACAACGCGCTGCCTACGTCTTGGGAGAAACGATGAAAAGGAATCTGAAAATGATTCAAAGACCAAATAGAATTGTTAGGTAAAGAACAAAAAGGAGGAATAGAAATACCGCACATGGATCGACTTGGGGTCTTGACAATAGGAATATCCCCATCACCGAGAACCCCAACTTTAGACACAGAACAAACCGATTCAGAAAGATCTAAACCCTCCGCTCTCGTGTCTAAGAATCCGAGACAAACAGGCAAATCCTTTTCCGTCAGAGTATCATTCTCATGATTTGAAACAATAATCCTTTCTCGAGCGCAACTAACAGCCTCAACTTCGCAACAACCCCAGGCTTTGGCTGCTTTAACTCCAGTCAACTCCTCCAAAGACAACAAAGTTGAACTACCCTCACAAAGATTCCCACAGTACGTTTCACCCACAACAACTCCCTTTTGCACCGAACTGACCATACTTTCCACAAAAAAGGATTCTGAAGCTACCAACCATATGAGAGTTTACTGCCATTTTATTTGCAACAATTCCATCCTCTTTCAAAATTTCTGGATTCGTCTCACTGAAGTAGAACGAAGATTCCCTCATAGAATTAAGGACGGGGGACAAGTTACAGCTGAAAATCCTCATACGATTGAATACTATGTTCTGGAGTAGACAAGAATGACTTCCCCTCAAAATCAGAGTCATAATTTTCTTGAGAAGAATCCCCAAAGTTAGATTCCAAATTTTCATCAAGCAAATTTTTTTCCACTGCATACTCCATTAAAACCAAGTCTGAATCAACAGTCTTGCCAAGATGTTCACCTGCAGCATCCACAAAATCAGGGGGCCCTTTACTGTTCACAAGTGCATCTCCAACTAAATCAGCCCCTTCTTCTAAAACAACCTTTTTCCCGTCCTCTAACCCCTCCATTAAAAGCAAATCTTTATCTTTTTCCACTAAAACTTCCTTTAACAACAGGTCTGCACCATCATCCTTGTCAAGATGATCATCTTCAACAACCACAAAATCAAGAATCGTACAATTTTAACAACATTGGGCCCAACATGTGAAAAAAAATAAAAATACAACATGGGAGTAAATACATAACAAATGTTTGAACTGAAGACCTCCGACTCTAATACCATGTTAAATCACAAATAGACCTAAAAGTTTACGCTGGCAAGTTAAGGAAAATATAATTTTTAAGGTATTTCCAACAATTATCAAGAGACCTTTGCTACCGTCCCTAAAATTAACTCTATGAACTCTTGTCTCTTGTTGTTAATCAAGATTCCTCACTCAACCAACTTGATGTAAAAATTTGCATTTCTGAATGGTGACCTTAAAGAAGAAGTGTTTATGAGCTTACCATGTTTGAAATGGAACTTGGGAATGACAAATTGTGTAGGTTAAAAGAATCTCTATATGGTCTCAAACATTTTCCAAGAGCCTTTTTGAACATCTTGGGAAAGTGCTCACCAGCTATCGGTTTCTTCAGAGTCAAGTTGATCACACCATGTTTTATAACCTTTTTTTTTATTGTAAAAGTGGAAATGATGGGACATTAGGGTTTGGGTTGGGCTTTTATTTGGGCCTGAAGTGTTAAGTGGCTTATAGTGGTAGTTTTTTAATTTTAAAAAATAATATTATAATATTTAATTATTAAATAAGTGGGTCTTTTTATAATATTTAATAAATTTGATATAAAATTAAACGATCATATAGAAATATTAAGTTATTGATGTTTATATTTGTATCGTAAGTGATATTTTTTATTTATAATTATAGAGTTGATTGTGAATTATATTGAAGAAAAAAAATTCTTTATCGACATCAACATCAACACTTCACGCAATATCCGTTGACATCGACATTTTCGTAAAATGGACTTGTCGACATCAACATTTTTATTCTTGGTGGATTGAAGAACAATTTAAGTTACACCATCAAGAATAAGTGTACACTTTCCAGCCATTGGCTAATCGATTCTTTAGACACTTGTATAGCATGACATGTGATGAAAATAAGAACTAGAAAAATCAAATATGAAGGACTAGAGTAATGAGATTTCAATTCCAACCAGCAACCACTACTAACATCCACACCTCATTTCGTAGTTTGCAATACTTACACCAACAACAAGGATTTGCTACACAATATCTTTATATATATATATATATATATATATATATATTGACAAATACTATAAGACATTGACATACCGTGTGCAATGATTGCAGTAACCCCAATTTTGCACAAGGCCAAGCCCCCATCCGCCACATCCAGTGCATTTCTTTAGCTCAGATGACTGATCCTGCCTATTCTCATTGGCTGAACTTGTAGAAACAGCACTATAATGATTTTAGACATCAAAACCGACAAAATGAAGAATGATGCGTGAGGCTCTATCCAAATAAAATCATACACTAAGAAAGCACTAAAGAGACCTCTACATTGAGCAAATGGAAAGTGATTACTCTTTTATACTATATATATAAAAGATCGGTATAATAACAACATTCAAAAGAGAAATGGACATATCTTCTATCACAAATATATATATTAAGTGAGTCACAGGAATACACTGATCACCTTAAAACTCATTGCCTCCACATTCAATATTTATGGAAATTTCTAAATGTTTCCTTATGTCATGCTTGGGCACTTCCATAACAATGTTTTAAAAGGCAAATAAAGCCCACTCCTAGGCGCAAGGCCAAGGACTGCGCCTCGCCTCACCCAAGGCGAGGCAACTTTGAAAGATGTGCGCACGAAGTTTTTTCATCGATTTCCTGTCTTTTCAGTCCTTTTTTCTTATTCTTTTCTTTTTTTAGTTTATTTTTTTTTTCTTTAATGTTTTAGGGTTTTACGGAGGAAATGCAAAAATACCTAGATATAACTTTATTTTTAATCAATATCTAATAAATGACCTCCCTCAATTCAATATTTTTTCATAATATTAATCTTAATAATACTATAATTTTCATATATAAAATATTTATTTTTTATTTATATATTATGCGCCCAAAAAAAAAGCTCTCGCTTTTCTTTGCACCTCACACTTAAGCCACAAGGGACTTAATCGCTTTTTTTTCGCCTCGCGCCTTTTAAAACACTGCTGCATATAACTCTGGAAACTATCTTAATTGCAAGAGGTACTAGTTTAAACATTAAACAGAAAAGCAAAGTTCACTCAAATGAATACAGTAAAGGCAATATAATGGGAGATAGGGAAGGAGAGAAATAAAAGAATTTCAAAGAAAAAGTATGATATAAGTATGTCTATTGCAATAGTAGCAGTATTAAGGAAAGATTAAGAAAAAGAAAGTAGATGGTAAATGAAGAAGCATAATAACTCACTAAACAAAGTCCAAAATGGTACTCAAGAAGGTTTAAGACTTGGATTGGATTTGGGCTTGAGTCAAAGTCCCTCACTTTCGAGTAGGAATGTAAAATATCTCAAAAAAATTTCATCATTTGCAAATTCATATAATAGATGGAATTCTTTTCTTAAATGTTTTTCTTTCAGTCTTGGGGATGGCTTAGCCTCTAGATTAACTTCAGAAAATGATTTTGGTTTGTCAATGAACAAAATATATCACTTTACCTGGTACAACTGTTGCAGAATCTAGAACCCTGCATGAGGGTTACTACCCTTCCGCATGCCATGCATTTACTTTGTTCCAAAACTTGATTGTTCCAAGTCCCAGGAATGTTATCAATCGAGCGTCTCAAAATTACCTCATGAGATGAAACAGGGTGCACCCACTGTGTTACATGGGTTCTCATATTGTAGTAGTACTTATGACCTGTAATCAAAATACAAGTTGTCTAAAGAACAGGGGAAAATTGCAACTGTGATACAGAAAAAGATTTCTGGACATCTAATAGTATCTCGTTACCACTCTGACTGATTGCTATCATAACAGTACAGGGTTTAATATAAAAATATCCATAAATTTTTTGAGAAGTGTGACTCAAAAGCCTATTTCATTAAGCTAATGAAAAAAAAACAAAGCAAAGTAAAACCGCCACCTACGTAGAAGTATTCGGGCAAAAAAAAAAAAAGCCAAAAGTATACCACCCCCTAGTTACAAATGATATCCGTAAATATGATCCTTTTTTTAATTCAAGTAATTATTGATTAAAGTATAAACTCATGACACAAAATGCTTAGTGATAAAGATGATAATGATAATAACAGTAGCCAGAAATCAGATCCTAATCTGAAAAAAAAAAAAAAAAAAAAAAAAAAAACTCTCTCTCTCTTGGAAGTCATTTCAGGAATTGAGGGACTAGTATAAGGGAAAGCGCAAAAGGAGAGAAAGGAAACCATCGTCAAATGATAAGCCATGCAGTGACTTAGACTCTAGATTCAGAGGGAAATCTTCAACCTCTCCCTTCGGCCGAAAATACTCTTTATGATCATAGTCCTCTGAAATGTAAGGTGACTTGGGGATTCTCACAAAAGAGCCTTGATTATTGACTTTTTGAGACAAGTTAATCCAGAATTGGTCTTCCTTCAAGAAACCAAATCAGGTACCCAGCGGGACAGAAGTCATATCAAGTCTTTGTGGAGTTCCAACGAGATTAGTTGGGCGGAAGTGGGAGCTCTCGGCAGGTCCTGTGGTATCTTCTCCATGTATGGAACTTTCTCAGAATTCCTGAAAGGAACTTTCTCTCTCTCTCTGACAATGAAAGTCCTCTTCGAGAACAATAAGATCAGTTGGTTGAATAACATTTAAGGTCATTATCAAAAATAACATTTAAGGTCCCACTCAGTATAGAGAAAGGCCAACCCCCTGGGAGGAGCTGCAAGGCATTTACATTGAAATTCGCACCTGTTGGTCACATGAAAGGTCTACAGGAGGAAGGATCAGTTGAACATGAGGAAGTTTAATTTTTTGATTGAGGAGCTGAATTTTTTTTATTTTTCTAAAAAGATGGCTCATAAGCTCATTTCATTGAAATAATAAAAGCTAGGAGAAAACAAAAGATATACAAGGGAAAGGTCCCGAAAAGCAAAATTAAAAGACCAAAAGAACCTATACCCCCCTCGTACAACCCAAATATGCAGGCCAATTAATTAGAAAACAAAGTCCTGACACGCCACCTAATTACAAGTATGCAGGTTTAGCTTGTAAATAATTTTTAAAAAAATATGGTAATAACAAAAAAAAAAAATTGAATGTTGACACCCAAAAGGATGCATTAACATGTGTCAAGTCCTACCTGTAGTCCGGGGATCAATGTTTATAGCGAAATATCCTCCTATTCCTTTTCAACCAAATTCCCCACATAAAAGCACAAAAACACTATTGCCACAGTCTACCACCTTTCTCTTTTCTCCTTTCTCCTTAAATGGTGGGTTCAAAATCACTTCCTCCAACACATGACAAATTGAGCCAGACTGCTTTTATTCAAGGGAGACAAATCTTGGATCCCATCCTCCCTTCGAACGAAATTGTGGATTTCTACAGAAATCGGAAGAAGAAAGGCCGAATTTTCAAACTAGACACAGAAAAAGACTGCGATAGAGTAGATTGGGAGTTCCTCATCAAAGTTTTGGTAGGAAAACTTCACAGAGCGATTGATTATTTGGATAAAAGGGTTTGTATCCAAGACACCAATTTCATACCACAACATGTTCTCAAGGGAACTGGTAGAAGCCCGTGGAAGGGAATCTCAAAACGATACCCCCTCCTTCTCAACTGTGTCAAATAGAAAGTTGGTGATGGGAGGCGACTACGATTCTGGGAGGATGTTTGGATTGGATCTATACCCAAGATTTGTTTCCACTTCTTTAATCAACTCTTTTGTAAAAAGGGATGGTTATTTTTTTCCCTACAAAAGGAACATTTGGGATAGGGAATTGGAGTTATTCTCCCTTTAATCATTCTGGAGAGTCTATCCTTAAGAGAAGACTCTCAAGATAGAAGATTGTAGACATTAAATCCTTCTAAGGTTTACTCTTGTAAACCCTTTTTTGACCATCTCTTTGCCTCCATTTCCCTCACTCACTACCATCTATATTACTAGAACGATTTTTTGCACTTGCATACCAATACCATACACTTCCCCAACATCCACTTCCACATTCATTTTGCTTACTTTGATAAATAGCCCTGTCATTTGTAGTAGTTTCATAGTAATCTACACCACCGTCACATGCAATAACACAACCAAATAGTCGTGTCTCAATAGTATCGTCAACAATATTGGCGACATTTCAGTAAATGAACCATGCCGATTGTCGGCGTTTCTACAGCGATTTTGGCAAGATGTGAACGACTTGCGAGACACCATATCATCGATTTTGAATTCTTTTCGAGTGGGTTCCAAATTTTTCCAAAATCATTAAAGTCTATGAGGGATATGGTTGAGGTTGAGGGAGAAAACCAATTTTCTTGACTGCTTCATTGTTCATTTCAGAGGAGAGGGAGCAATTTGTAGGAAGGAAGGTTAGGGGAGAGAGTAAAGGAGAAAAGGTTGGAGTCGTGGTTTTTTATTTTTTATTGGGAGTTTAGGGTACTAGTACCTGTTTAATTAGACATAAAGTTGTCAAAAAAGTAGGTGGGACTTGAGAATAAGATGGGAACTGGACATGGGAGAAGTTAATTTACTATTATTATCAAGTTCAATTTTTATTTAGAAGAATTCACAACGATTTTATTAAAAATAAAGTATGTACAAGAGGTTGAGTGAACCTCCAAAGAAATTAAACTGACAAAAAGGAGTTCCAAGGTAAGTACAAAGAAGAAAAAGTTAAACCAAAATCCAAGTGCATAATATTTTTAGTCCATAAATAAATAAAATATAGAAGGCAATCTTAAATATGAATCACCTTTTTTGGTCTTGCTCTTAGTCCTAATTGGTGTTCTCTTTGCTGCAATAACAACGAAGATTTGAATCACCTTTTTTGGTCTTGTTCTTTTTCTTCCTCCCTTTGGAACAAGCTCTTTAAGATGTTCTCGGTGCAGGGTCCGAACCATTCTAATCTCCAGAACATTCTTCATGGCCTGCTTTGTGGTACTTTGCTGAAGGACAAAGCAGTGATTCTGTGGCGCAACGCTATAAGAGCTCTTATTTGGCTCGTTTGGTGGGAAAGGAACAAGCGTATTTTTAATGAGGAGTCTTTAGAAGTTCTAGATATTTGGGAGTTATTGATTAAATTTTCTTCTTTGTGGTCTGCTAATGATAAGGCCTTTTGTAATTACTCCCCCTCACTCATTGCCCCCAACTGGGAAAATTTTTTGTAACCTATGGGTGGCCTTTTGTATTTCTCTTTTTTCATTGATCAATGAATTGTTTCTTAGCTAAAAAAAAAAAAATATGATGATGTTCACGAGGCATGTTGTTGAAAATGTGGTTGTTCTTCTCGATCCAAATTACTCATAAGTGCCATTCTGATTTCGCCTTGAACCAAAAGGGGGATATAAAAGAGAACAAATATCAAAGGCATAACCCAATAAATGTCAAAATGAGTCAATATTTGCAGAATCATGATCCTTACCACAAAGACAACACCAATAAGAGGACAAAGACCAAAACGGATTCTTTCTTTGCAAAACATCACAAGTCTTAATCTTCTCTAAAGTTGGAGACCATAGGAAAAATATTGAACCTTAAGAGGAATGTCTTTTTGCCAAATAAAATAATAAGGAAAATGAGGGTGAGAAGGAACATGAATCAACATTGAATAAAAGGAATTAGTAGTGAAAGAGCCCGAAAGATGGATAGTCCAGGTTTTACAATGCTTGAAAGTTGTAGACCTAACAAAATGGATGGGCAAAACTAGATCTTGAAATTGTGAAAATTCGATCTCATTAACGTTTCTTCTAAAAGAAAGATTCCAAGAGGAAGAGGAGCTATCAAACAAAGATGCAATAGAGCAACCGACATTTGACTGGAAAGAAATAACTCCAAACCAAACATCCTCCCAAAAGCGAATTCGTAAACCAAGGCCTAAGATGAATTTGGTGAAAGAATTAAAAATATGAAGACCTTGAGAAATAAATTTCCAAGGGGACCGAAAGGACACATATTTAACCACATTAGTTTCCCAACCAAAAGTAGAAAAACCATATTTACTCTTCACAATCGAAGCCCAAAAAGCTGAAGAATCTTTTGAAAAACACCATAACCATTTACCCCAAAAAACCTGTTTTCATAGTTTTTTATTTAAATTTTGAAAAACGCCATATAAGTTCCATTACATTATAACCTTTATTATATACCCTTTCCTTTCGTACGTTAATTATGCAAGGAAAGATATTTTTTACCCTTAATTCAACTCAAAATAAGCGAGTCTGTTGAAATCTCTGATAAGTTTGATATAAAATAAAATATTTGTATATAAATATTGGGCATTCTTTTTTTTGTGTTAAGTGATATAATAAATTTGGGTTGATATAATTGTTTATGAATTAGACCTAAAAAAAAGTTCTTCATTGACACCAAGATCAACATTTCCGAAATACGCGTTGACATTGACATTTCCATAAAATTGATTAATCAAAATCGATAGTGACATCGACATTTTTAATCTTGGTTACTAAAGACATCATTTCAATGCAGGTTTTTTAATTCAGAACAGTTATCCAAACAAGAGAGTATAAACTGATGGCACTTACTAAAGTCTAAACCTTTAAAACAAAAGTTATCTCTAATTTTTTTTTTTTTTTTGATAAAAGACATATATATATAAATATAATAGAAGTAGGAGGATACAAAAAGGTGATTTAGAGGATCACCAAAGGCCAAAGGATTTACAAAAAATTACTCCAGTTATCTCTAATTTTTTGAGAAAAAGAATTTGTTCGTGCGATATGCATATTAAGTAAAGGTGTGGTGAAAATATATGATTGTCGCTACGTTCACCTTTCAATTTTTTTCTCCTCAAAATTATCTAGAGATATATTAGGATCAGAAAAACATTATGCCTGTCACCAACCTGTTGTTTCATCCAGTGCCTCCATCCAATCTTCTGGAAGGGGTACAGCTGATGGAAGTTGGGGACTAAAAGAGGTTTCAGAGGGCCTTTCCCATTGACTCTTACCAGTACTTTCATTATAATAATATGAAACACCACTAGAGGGGTCTTTAGCCTCCACCTATTTGGGAAAATCATACAGGTTATTAAAGTAGAAAAGAACTAAGCAAACTTTAAAAAATTACTATCTCAGCACATCCTATTTTCATAGTTTTTTATTCAAATTTTCAAAACCAAAAATCAAAGAAATAAAAACCTATCTCGGCAGGTCAGTAGAAAACAAATAATAACCTCAATCAAGAGTTGGGCATACAGATTAACGTTACACAATGAAAGAGAAAGTGAATGCACGATATAAGCTTTTAGATAGAAAAAATATAAAAAGCTATTTACTTTATTTTATTTTTTTTAAACAGGCGCCCAAAAATATGTGATAAGTTCTTCATAAAAATAAGTTCTATGCTGTGTTACAGTCCCACCATCTTAGAGTCTTAGACCATGCAACACCATTTTCTCTTATGGCTGTTCTCTCATGACCATGGCCGGCCATAAGACTTCATTTACCCAAACACTCATAGAATCTTCCTCGGACTTCTAGCGAGGTTTTCTCTACCAATGTCATACTCATGGCCAAGGCCAGCCTACCAGCATGCATACCCGATGGAGGTCTTGAATATTCACCCCAAACTAGCCCACGCGCCTGAGAACTCTCATCACTCATTGTTGGAGCAAACTTTAGTGGTGTTCGCAACCTTAGCATGGAGATCAAAACACCCCAGTTATGTAGTCGCTCTTATGTGCATTTTATAGCCCTGTACCGAAACCCCCAACCCATAGAAGTAGCATATGTCGGCACCATATCTCCCAACATAGTCCACAGGATTTCCATCCCCAAGGAAATCACCCAATGCCAACTTATCCAGCAATGCTTGCCCTTGCCATGACTCACGCATGTACCATGTGGTGGTTTACTTAGGAAACTATAGCTCAAGGGTGGTGGAGAGCCAACACCATGCCCCTAGTAATACATTCCAAGGCATTCTCCCTCTAGCAGACAAACGTCGAAAGCGGTTAAGAGTCACTTGCCCACGTGGAGACCACATGTGAACTCTAATTGATACGAGACTTGGTGTGGTTTCATATGGCATATAAGGTTACACAAAGCCATACTTTTTAAAAATGATAAACACAGTAAAGCGCTAAGGTCCTCCAGGTTTTAAGCACGAAGCATAGTTAAAAGCGAGGACTTTATTTATAAAGTGCATATTGTAAAGGTATGAAAATAAATGTATAATACATGAAAATTACTATATAGTCAATAATAGATATGAAAAATTAAAGAAATGCAGGTCTTTTTTTATATGTTTAAAATAAAGGCATATTTAACCATTGTCTTTGACATATTTCATTCAACATAAAAAAAATAAGTAGAAAATATTTATTTTCAATGAAAAATTATAGTATAGTGAGGTGAGGCACTATCTTGGGCTTAAGCCTTGAAACGCGCTTAAGTGAGAGCTTCAAAGGGCTAAGCCTCTTCCACTAACATGATAGGATTGTTATGATTTGTTTATTGCATGATATTTTTTTAAATTTGTATTCGATAACTAGGAGTAAAACAGCTACGGTGGACCGTTTGTGGGATCTCGCGTCAAGTTCTTGGATTACTGATTTTCGTAGAAAATTGAATGAGATTAAAGTTGACAAGTGAATTGCCCATATGACTCTTTTGGAGCAAGTTCATTTATTAGAGAGATCCAATACAAGACGAAGGAAACTGGATCCTCTAAAAGGATTCTTTGTGAAGTTGGCCTATGATATGCTGGGATAGAAATGTGGAAGCTGTTACCTTTTCAAAAGTCATATGGAAAGGAAAATACCCAAAGAAAATTAAAGTGTTTATATGGATTGTTTCAAACCATGGTTTGAATACAAATGCTAAATGCCAAGTCCGTAGACCTTGGATTTTCCTCCTACCGAATTGGTGCTGCATATGCCACCCTTTCAACAATGTGAGCTCTACTGTGGAGACTCTCCTCATTGGCCGCCCTTTCAAAAAGAAAGCCAAAACTCTTTGGGAGCTTGCCATCAAATGCCTTGTTTGGGAAATATTTTTTTTGATAATAAACAATTGTTATTTCATTGATATATGAAAAGCCCCAAAAAACAGGGAAGAGATTTACAAAAAAGCCTTCCAATTTAAAGCTATAGTGGAAGGTTTATAATTACAAAAAGATTTACAATTAGCACTCCAATCGGAGGCTTTAAGCACACAAGTTTCCCAAATCTCCTCCCAAAATTTATGCTTATCCATAAAAATTCTTCTATTCCGCTCAAGCCAAATATTCCAAGCTACTGATCTGACTGCATTATCCCACAATGTCCTCTTCTGACCGTGAAGGTTCGAACCTCCCAACAAAGCAATAATATTAAACCCGGGGTCTTTGTGAAAAACCCAGCTCATGCCAAACAAATCGAGCAGCTTATGCCAACAAGAAGTAGCTAAACAACAATCAAAAAGGATATGGCCTGTGGTCTCCACATTTTCCTTACATAAAACACACCAATTGGGTTGGAGGGCTATCCACGGTTTCCTCGATTGGATTTTGTGGTTAGAGTTAATACCATCATTGATAACAAGCCAGAGGAACACCTTGATCTTCTTAGGAGATTTACCACCCCAAACAAACATGTTAGCTGTATCCATACTACTTCTATTGTCCCTCCAAAGCAGATTCAGAGCAGAGGCAGAGGAGAAACCCTTTTGCTGGTCAGGCCTCCAGATTCTAGTATCCAAATTATCTCCAATCGAAAGAGGATCCAGCAAAGACATAAGATTGATCCATTCCTCCACCTCCCAGTCATTTAAATTCCTTCTAAACTCAACCAGCCAAGAATTAGTTTCCATATTCCAGAAATAACAAATGGGCAGTCCTCTTAAAGTAGCAATTGAAAACAGATTGGGGAACAAAGCAGCCAAAGAATCCTCGCAAGCCCACGAGTGTTCCCAAAAAAGAATTTTATCACCCTTACCAACCTTAAACCGGCAGTTCGTATCCATCAAATGCTTAAGCTTGTAGATACTTTTCCATGGACATTTGTTCGTACAATTGGACTTCACCTTGGACCACCAACCCAAGTCATGAATTCCATAGATACCAACAATGACCTTGTGCCACAGCAAGTGAGACTCAATGGGAAACCTCCACAGCCATTTAAGAAGGAGAGCATCATTCTTTTTCTCCAAACTCCCGAACGCAAGGCCTCCATTTACATAAGGGAGAGTTGTTTTCTTCCATCTAACCATATGATCTCTACTATCTCCACCAACACCATTCCAAAAGAAATTCCTAAGGATCTTATCAATCAAATTGGTAACAGACTTAGGGGCCTTGAAGACAGAGAAAAAGTAAATTGGAAGACTTGTAAGAACAGAATGGATTAAGGTCGGTCTCCCCCCTCTAGAAATGATGACATTCTTCCATTTAGAGATCCTTTTATAAATTTTGTCAACCACCGGGTCCCAAAAGCTTTTCGAAGAGGGATTCCCCCCCAATGGCAGCCCAAGATAGGACAAGGGGAAAGAGTCTACAGCATAATTAAAGATATCAGCCACCTCTTGAAGCTCTTCATCCTCCAAATTGATGCCAGGAACAACAGATTTCAGTCTATTGACAGCCGGACCCGACATCCGCTCAAACAAAATCACCACGAGAGCAAGATTGGACAAACGGATGCTATCAAAGGTGGAGAAGAGGAGGGTATCATCAGCAAATTGTAAATGCGAAACCTCACAAAAACCAGCTTTGAAGCCCGTAATCTGTCCCTCAAACCGAGCTTCAAGATCAATCTACTAAAGCTATCAGCCACAATGAGGAATAAGAAAGGAGATAAGGGATCTCCTTGACGGATTCCTCTAGAGGCTTTAAACTTACCTTTGGCTTGCCCATTGATGAGGATGGAGAAGTTAACACTTTGAAGACAGCCTTTGATCCATTGACACCAGGTAGGATGGAAACCTTTCCGATTTAAAATGTACAAGAGAAAATTCCAGTCAACACAATCATAGGCCTTTTCCAAATCAAGCTTAAGGACCACCCCCTTCTCCTTCTTTTGCCTACAATTCTCCACAAGCTCATTAGCTATCAAAATAGGATCTACAATCTGTCTGCCTCCTATAAAAGCATTTTGAAAGATGGATGGAGAGAAATTACAGAATCTTCAACAACAAGGCTAGGATTGTGGAGGATGTTTGGGACACTATGCACTTTAAAGTCTCCCAATGGCGCTCTCTAGATAGGAACTTTTGTAACTACGATAGTTTTTTAATCAATGCCAACTGGAGTAATTTTTTTGTAAATCCTTTGGCCTTTGGTGATCCTCTAAATCACCTTTTTGTATCCTCCTACTTATATATATGTGTGTGTGTGTGTGTGTGTGTGTGTCTTTTATCAACAACAAAAAATTGGTGCTGCATATGTAGATTCGGCTGGCACAAGGAGGACTAAATTTTCCAAATCAAAGTCAAGGTGATTTGTTTTCCCAAAACATATCCCAAAACCTGATTAATCTTTTTCGGATTTTGTAGGAACTTTAAACTCAAGCCCAGATCATCAAACTTCTGATCCTACCATTTTTTAAAACCAACAAAATTTTCCCGCGACAATACTGAGAGTTGTGATGCTTTTGAAAATGAAAAAGGAACAGATTATCAAGACAATATTTTAACTAATGAAAACTTGGCTCCAACAAATTTTTCTTTGTGGTCAGCAAATTCTAAGTTCTTTTGTAATTACACGCCTTCCCTCATTGCCCCCAACTGGAAAAAAAATTTGTAATCCGGGGTGGCTTTTTTGTATTTTTCTTTCATTTATCAATGAAATGTCTCTTATTCAAAAAAAAAAAAAAAAGGCCATTTCATTGATATAATGAAAGAGAAACGGAAAAAGAGAAAAGTACCAAAGTAGTTCTAATGTAGACAAGTAAATTAACCGTATACCCCACCACATACCCCGGCTTCACCTAATTAGAAGTATGCGGCCCAATTGTTAGTAATAAAAAAAAGAGGGTAATTAAAAAAAAAGTTTGGTAGATGGCACCCAAAAGGATGCATTTACATGGGGCATTTCCCAAACATAATCCGTTGTTCAGCTCACATCATTAAAAATCCCCCTATTTCGTTCAAGCCAAATTCCCAAGTAATCGCATATATTCCGGCTCTCCATAATTCACCTCCTCTTCCTTTGAAGGGGGTTCAAAAGCATTTCTTCTGCGTTGGGTCTTCCATGGTGACTTTAGAAGCAACTTTATGGCTCTTCTTGGTGGCTATCCGAATGGGGGTAAGAAGAAAGTGTTGTGGGCCAATGTCGTTCGGTCTATTTGCTGGAATTTATGGCTAGAGAGAAATAGGAGGTTTTTTTTGTTGATAAGCACAAGAATATGAGTGATGTTTGGGATTGTATTGTGCTTAATGCCTCCACTTGGAGTGCATCTTGTAAATATTTTAATAGTTATACCCCTCCATTATTGCCTCCAACTAGCATGCCTTTTTGTAATTGCTAGTGGGCCTTTTAGGGGCTTTTTCACTTATCAATGAAAGAGTTTAGTTTATTATCCAAAAAAAAAAAAAGGAGAAAAAGAAAACACGAGTTGTTTCATTACACCTCCTCCTTATGTTTCTTTAAATAACCAAGAGAAACAAAGAGAGCTAGGGCTGGCTACTCCTCTCTTGAGTGTGCAACGAGCTATGATTAATTTTTTTCGCAAGATTGAAGCTTTTCCGGTAAGATTGAAGCTTCCTTTTTCTTTCTTTCTCCTTTTCAGCAAGATCAAAAGCTTTTCGGCAAGTTGATCTTCACTTCTCTTCTCGTATTACTGAAGGGGGCTAGCTAGGGTTTCAATCTCCTCATCCTCGTGCATTTAAGAGCTAAACTGAAAGGGGTGTGCAATTTAATTTCTTGCAATCTACTGTTGATAAGGTTTTTTTCTTTTAATCAGAGGGTTTTTTAATCTAAAACGTATCCAAGTCGTGTCCAAGCCGTATCCAAAATTCAGATTTTTAATTAAAATAATAGGAACTAGATTTTGCCGTATCAGACACGTATCCAAGGCGTGTCCGAATGGATGTGTGTTGGACACGTGTCTAATATGGATACTTCTGGGAAATCAAGGTGTTTGTGCTTCCTAGGTCTAGCCTAATAGGCTTATAGTAATGATTCTCTAACTACGTAACTATACATTATACTAAACCCTAATAATATTTCTAACACTCCTCTTCAAACTGGAGCATATATGTTAATCATGCCCTAGTTGTTACAAAGGAAGTCAATTTGTGGTCCATTCAAAGCTTTGTAAAGATGTCTCCTAATAATTCTCTGATCTTCACATATACGGTAGAAATTAGCCTCGTTGTTTCTTCTCTCGAACAAAGAAACAGAGGTTTAGTATGCTCATGAAAAACCGGGTTTGAAGCAATATGGAGGGCACCTTAATTGTCACACCATAGTTTCGTTGGACTCAAGTCTGAGAAACCCAACTCAATAAGAAGTTGACGAATCCATATCACTTCACAAGTCATAGCTCTATATTCTGATTTAGCACTAGATTATGATACAACATGTAAGTGTTCTAAAAGGTGATAAGCGCACAAAAGCGACAAGGTCCTTTGGGTGCCTAAGCACAAAGCGCACAAAAAAGCGAGGGCTTTTTTTTTTTAAGCGCAATATACATTATACATATAGTTTATATTATATATATGAGAAAATATAGATTAAATATAGATAAAGAGCTTTAGTATTCATATAAATAAGAAATGAAATTAATTACCCTAAACCTACGCCTTCCCTTAAATTAAAAAAAAATAAATAATAATTGTGGCAGCCAGCTTTTGACAGCAGTTTCAACGGGGAATTCTAACATAATCTTGTAGAGTGAATATCAATAACGCACAAAATGGAAGAGAGTTTGCAGACATCACATACCCATCCACAAGGTAGCTTTTTGCCCTCCACCAAACGATTTGAAATAGCATCAGAATTTTTCTGTAATTTAAGTTATAGTTATTATTTTCAAAACTGAGAAAGAGAGAAGGAAAAGAACAAAAAATAAACAAAAGACTGTTGAACTATCCTTGTTTAAGAAGACCACAGGTTTTGGAAGTCGCAAAGATATGGATATTTATTGAAAAATCAAAAGAAAATATGGGTAATCACTATGTTTTTTTTTTGGTTAATAAACTGAGTTCTTTCATTGATAATTAAAAAAGCCCCAAAAAGGCATGCCACTTAGAGGCAATAATGGAGGGGTATAACAATAAAAATATTTACAATTTTCAAAATTAAAAAAAGAAAAAAAGAAAAGTAGTTTATATCTTTGCGACAATTTTCAAAATAATTTATAGTCACTATTTTCAAAAAAAAAATTAAAAAAAAGGAAAAAAGTGAAGTACATCATCAGAAAGAAAAAGTAAAAATAAGCTAATTGGTGGATCTAGTTAGTCCGTGGCCAAAAAAAATATAAGACTAACTTGTCATTTTCAGGAACCCCCTAAAACATGTAACAAAAGATGTTAAGCAATCAATTCTTACAAAATCACTTTTTCCTGTATCTTCTTTAAGAATACCCCTGGCTTTCAGCTTCTGCTTAAGGTACTCGGGCAATTCCTTAGCAGCCAAATTTTGTGCTGCCTCACTTTTCTGACCAATTGTACTATTTCCTAAAAGCATGACAAGAAGAGGGGAAATGTAAAAAGTTGGAGATCACTAGAAAGTCAAGCAATAGAAAAAAGAAGGAAAAAACTCTTACCAGGGGTAGCAATAACAGGTCTTGAAGCAGCATAGGAAGCACTTCCACCAGGTACGCCATAACCATTTCCAATTTCCAAGTTACCTGACAATACAACAAAGTTATCATGTCTCCTTGAAGGAATAATAAAATCATGGTGATATCAGCCAAAAAAGAATAGTCATATATCGGTAGCATTGTTGATTGTTTCAATGTAGAATAATCATACATGAATCGAAGAAGTCATATTCCTGATGATTTAGTTAATTATAGAATATTCGTTTTGCACTCTGTAAATAAAATTATTTTTTTAATGTAAATAAAAATAAAATTGATAATTTTGATAAGAACACCTCAAAAGGCCATTTCATTGATATAATAAAATAAAAATAAAAAATAAAAACATTACAATAAAGTGACAAGACAAACCAAAAGCCACATAAACATGGTATATACCGTATACCTCAAAACCCAAAAGACCCATACTGCCACCTAGTTACAAGGATGCGGGCCTAACTAGTTATAATTAAACCTAAAGGGTAATTACAAAAGTTTTTTTGTGGTTGACACTCAAAAAGACACATTTACATGAGCCAACTCCCAAACATAATCCCAAGATCTCACTACGACACTACCTCCCTAAATATTCTTCTATTTATTTCCAACCAAATTCCCCATGTTATTGCACACACACCCGCTACCCAAAGGCTTTTCCCCCTAACATTGAAAGGGGGAAATAAGAGCATCTCCTCCAAGGTTTGGCGAAAGGTTTCAATAAAATTATAACATCGAAATATCTTGCATTTTACCATAAACAAAAACCATTTACAGTTAGCTTGGAGATATTTCAGTTACAAAAAAAAATCTAAATATCTGGTGTAAAAAAATTGCATGAAAAAAGAGCTTGAAGATATTCCAATTATAAAAAATATATATATAAATATCTGGTGTAAAAAATTTGCATGAAAAGACTAGCTTTTATCATGATGAATCAAAGTACCAAAAAGAACTATACAAAAAGCAAATCCCCCTAAACAAAAAGCCAAAAAGAACAAAATTACAAAAAGAGACTCCAAATTATTAAAAATTAATATTAACAGATAATTATACAAGTAATTTGTTATAAAAAGCTTAAAAATAAGTATTAACATGAGCTAAGTTCAATATCTGCTCCCAAGAAACCTCCACGCTCCTGAAAATTCTCATGTTCCTTACCAACCAAACATTCCACAAAATTGGCCAAAGAGAGGGTAAGCCATTCTCTCCAAAAAGTCAGTAAGTGAAAGAATACCCCTGCATCATTGAGCAACAACCCTACACAGATGGTAACACCAAAAATCCCAAGAAATTTGCCTTGTATGCTCTTCATTGATGACTTTGCTAAGACCCCCCCCCCCGGCCCATGCTTCACGTATGTAGGTACAAGTACAACATAATAGTTATGATGCGTATCAGGTTTATATTATTGTAAATATATTGGTGTAGTAAGTTTTCGATTTTTGTGATTTTGCTTGGTAACTAAGGGCTCTCGTGTGTGTATATATGTATCTTACTTGAGTGAATGAATGATAATAGTTCTTTCACAAACCCTTTCTCACTTTCTCTAAGGTTACATGGTATCAGAGCATAGGGTTGTTTAGGGTTTGGTGAGGCCATTTAGGGTTCGTCTTCACATTGGGTTATGGTTTAAATATTAAGTCATCACTTTTGTGTTGCCTTTTGTCAATACCACCCACCCAAGGAAGAGCTTCACCATCCAAAACCACCAATTGCAGTCTTCATCTGTCATAAACACGAACGTGTGAGGCCCACATGCCGCCATAACAGCAACAGAAACAGACTTTTGAGATCATAAAAAAAGGGAAACGGATACGTGATATGAATTCAATACGTCAATTTTCCAAAAAAAGTAGGATAAATACGTTGGGGATATGTATTTTTTTTAATTTAAAATATATATACACACACACACAATAACATATTGCATACTTGAGAATGATTTTTTATAAAAGACAGAAGATTAATTAAAAAGATAAAGAAAACCTTTTATTAAAAAAAAGGTTTAAATAGAATTTTAGTCCCTATGGTTTGGCCTCTGTTTCAATTTGGTCCCTATGGTTAAAAAAGTTTCAATTTGGTTCTTATGGTTTGAAAGAGTTCAAAAAGTTTCAATGGTTCCTATGGTTTGGCCTCTCTTTCAATTTGGTCCCTATGGTTTAAAACCTTTTATTAAAAATATCCAACTCATAACCCATATATCCATGTCGTCACCCCCCCCCTCTCTTCCATGTGTATGTCCTTTCTACATTTAACGTATCACATCATATTTCCATAACTCCCATAAACGGCTGGAACTATTTTTGAGCTTTTTTCAAACCATAAGGACCAAATTGAAACTTTTTAAACCATAGGGATCAGAGGCCAAACCATAGGGACTAAAATAGTATTTAAACCTAAAAAAAAAAAAAAGAGACCCAACTTTAAAGAAAGATCTCGGTGCTAGTGCTTGAGTACCATTGAAAACCATGTACCTTTATGATTTAAATTTTTTTTTAAATATGATGAAATTAGGTCCTCTTCTTTATCTCTCTCTCCCAAGTGCGATGACAAATGCTTTATTGGTAGAGGACGTGAATCTGGATGCCTCTATGTTTTCAATAGACAAGTACCAAAATTTGTAGCTTGCTTTGGAGCGACTTCTCCATTTGTGAACCACATAGTTTATTAGGCCATCCATCTTTATCTCCCCTTAAGAAATTGTGTCCTCAATGTCATAGTTTGTCTTCAATTTCAATTTCAAAAAGGAGACCCACATATTCTCAAAGATAAACGAAGAAGGGCCCCAAAGAAAACCCCATGTTCATCAAAATCAAAAAGTGATCTGAGATCACTCCTTCCAATCTAACAACTCGAGCCTCAACAACAAACAAAGCCAGCCAAATCTCATTGACAAAAATTTATCAATCCGAGAGTGAATACCTTGACCATTCATACGAGACCAAATAAAAAAACTATTAACATTGGAAGATCAACAAGGAAAAGTCCTCGATGAAAAAAGTCTACCCAAAGATTTTTCATTTAGCTACAAACATTAAAATCTCCTCCAAGAATCCAAGGTAGAAATTTCATCCCAAACTGGTTCCTCTCCTTGTAGTGAGTGGGGCCATAAATGCCAGTGAGACAAAGAGATGAAGAATCATAAATAGACAGAAAAAGTGTGAGAGAGAAAGCCCCGGCAAACACATCAACAACATTAATTGCAGGATCATTCCACATAATGAGAATCCCACTCCAGCTGCCCACGGAATCAAAAGAAGACCAAGCAAGATTCCTGGAACTCCAAAGAGATTTCACAATCCTCCTATCAATGCCCTGCAACTTCGTTTCTTGGAGGATAACAATATCAGGACCTTTCGAACCAATAAAGTCTTTAATAAGGCTCCTCTTGTGAGAAGCACCCAATCCCATCACAGCAAAGGATTAGCGTTCAAACACCCATCTTGAAAGCTAATATCCCCGGGAATAGTATTAAGACCAAGGAACTCACCATCATAGTATTAACACCCATCTTAGTATTGAAGTTTGAAATTACTAAGATGAAACCAAGTTATAAGTTTATAACCGATTTATTAACAACAAAAAAGTTCAAACCCAGTGTCTCTCCGTGAAAAGAGAGAGAGAAAAAAAATTGTCCAATGAAATTAAAAGAATTAGGACAAAAAACTATATATATATAAAAACAAGAAATATGATTTATTGATAAAACTTCACCAGGAAGACAAATCAACATCATAAAATACCAACCTTCTTCTAGAAGATTCGATTTCCCCCTCTTTATAGCCATTTCTGCACGATGCTCGGAAGTAATCTTCAAAAGATGCTCCTGTAATAATACACATGAAGAAAATAATAAATCTAATAAGAAGAAAAAGGGTAATTTCAACAAATAACATAATTTACAGAAAATTGGTGAATATAGCATTTATTTAAAATAAATTAATCACTTATTGACTATGATATATGATAACCACTTCATGTTATGACAATTCGTTCACATAATTCAGCAATTGGGGCCTATCAATCCATTTGGAATTCCCAGGTTACCACCCAAAATTCTCATTTTTCTTTGAATTTTCTATTTGGGAAAACTTATTGCTGGGAATGTTTTGCGATCACATATGCTCAGTTATTCTTTGTTTTCTCATACTTAATCTCTTTATTATCGGAATATTGAAACTGCTTCTCATCTTTTTCTGCATTGTGATTTCACGGCCAAGCTGTGTGTAAGCTTTTTTGCCATTTTGATTTGAATTGGGTTCCTCCAAAGGAAGCTCGAGATTTATTAGTATGGGATGTCTCTGGGTCAAAAATTTTTAAATAAAAAAAGAAAGTCCTCCTAGGAATGTGTTGTTTTTGCCTTGCTTTAGAGTATTCGGATAAAATGCAAATTTTTAGATTTTTTATGGAAAAGCTAATTCTTGGAAGCTGTAACGTCCCGTTATTTTGTGATATAAAAAAAAATTATTTATTTTATTTTAATTTAAGCATTTAAAAGTCTATTTTAGAATCGGTAATTTAGAAATTAGTAGTTTATTTCGGTTTAAATCTTTTTAAATTACCTTTTTAGTTTAATTTCGTTTTAATGGTATTAATAATTATTAACGGGCCAATTAATAATTATTAATCACCATTGGGATAGTTTACGAACTTCGGGTTTCGAATTATAAGTCAAAAGTCATAAAAGGGCGCAACCGTCATTTCCAATTTCTTAAAAATATCCAAATTACTATTCATTCATCTTTAAATATACCCATTTGACCAAAAGTCTTCATTTTTCTCATCTTTTCCTTTCCCTTTTCCGTGAGTCCAAGAGGGTTTGGGGGGATTTTCAGGTTTCGTTCAATTCTCGACGGTTCGACTCGATTTCGGTTGCATCGGAAAGCCCTCGAGTCTAGGATTCTTTTCCACCCAAACATCGTGCTTGCCACCCGTGATCTAAGGACTTCTCGGTAAGTTTATTTTCAAACCCTAAGCTCCAAATAGTATTTTAATGGAGTTTTCTCTTCGATTCTTCGATTTCTTGCCGGGAAACTCGATGATTTTAAGTACGGGGGTTGTTTTAAGTGTTTTTGGAAACAATCTCATAGCCCTAAAACCGAGTTTCAGTCGAAACCCTTCCCGTTTGAAATTTACTTTTCGGGGTTTGATTATGGGTTATTAATTATTGAAATAATGTTTATTGTAATTCAATTCGAAAAATTACATATTGTTCAAAAACCCTAATTATCGATACCCATTGAAATCGGGAATATCGAAATTGTTTGAAACCAACTCGAAATACATCTAAATTGCCTAAAAGCCGGAAAACCAAACTCGAGGCCTATTTTCCCTAGCATGGCCGAGAGCATCCTTTGGGATATTCGGGGTTTTTCGTCGTTTTATGCCTTTAGTTGTCAATCGTTTGATGTATGTTTATTTATTGATTGTTAGATATAATGTTTTGTAGGTGTTTTTGGACCTTTGATTTGATCACTTTACCGGAGGTTTGGAGCGAAACCACTTCTTCTAAGGTGAGAATAGTTAGGATTTAAAGTAATTTTAGAAAGCGAATAAGTATAATGATTTGTAGAATTGGAAACTAAGACTAGGTTTCGAATCTAAGAATAGAGGAAAGTGAGCTAGTGCCCTTAGGTTCTTTGAGTGAGAACTTAGAAGTTCTCGAGAAAAACATTGAACCTTAGAAAGTTTTAAGTTAGAATCGTTCCGGAGATTAGTAATGGATCATTGGAAGTTAAAGGATCCAAACTTTTAGATAGAATGTTTAAAGGAACTCAAAAATAGAACCTTGGATTTTATTTGGAAGTTTAGAATCCTTGAAAGAGTAGACTATTTGTTTAAGATAGGATTTACTTCTATTAAAGTATCGGAAGTCCGAACTACTTATTGTTCTTCCGAAATTTCCTATTTATTTACTTTATGCATAAGGACATTTATGTCACATTTACTTTATGTCTTTCGGTTACTTTAACGTTTTTTTTTTTGGTAATAAACAAACCTTTTCATTAAGAGATGAAAAAGCCCAAAAAAGGCAAGGAAAGAACTACAAAAAAGCCTCCCAATTATAAGCTATACTAGAGGGAGCATAATTACAAAAAAAATTACAATTTGCACTCCAAATGGAGGCATTAAGGACACTCCCCTCCCACACATCCTCCCAAGGCTTGCATTTATCATTGAAAATACGACTATTACGCTCAAGCCAAATATTCCACAAAATAGCTCTAACCGCATTATCCCAAAGGACTCTTTGTTTTCCTTTAAGCAAAGAGCCTCCCAAGAGAGCAAGCACATTAGAATTAGGGTTCTTATGACCCACCCAATGCATATTAAACAATAAAAAGAGACGCTCCCAAATCTTCATAGAGAAGCTGCACCCAAAAAGCAAATGCCCAGTAGTTTCGGAGCTGTTTCTGCAAAGGCTGCACCAATCAGGCATAAGGCTGATCCAAGGTCTTCAAGCTTGCAATCTATGGTTGGAATTGATACCATCATTAGGAATCAACCAAAGAAAAACCTTGATTTTCTTAGGGAATCTGCCCTGCCAAATGAGGTTAAAGGAATTATCAATCCTTTTTCCAGAAATATCCCAGAGAAGGTTGAGAGCCGAGCTGCACGAGAAACCATTGGAGACATCCGGAGACCAAACTCTACTATCCTCCTGATTGTTGGGCCTAAAGGGCTAACAAGGCCAAGAACTCCTCCACCTCCCAATCATTCAAATTTCTTCTCAAGGTAATAGACCAAGCATTAGCCTCATGGCACCAAAAGTCACTAACAGAGTGGGACTTTAAAGTGGCAAGAGAAAAGATGGTAGGAAATTGAGAAGCTAAAGTGGATTCACCAATCCAAATGTCCTCCCAAAACAGAGTCTTGCACCCATTGCCCATAACAAAATTACAATTGGAAGACATGATGGATCTAAGCTTGTAAATAGCCTTCCACGGGCTCCTATTAATGCAACGATTGTTGATTTTAGAGCTCCAACCTCCGAAGTCCACACCATGAATTCCAGCTATGACTTTATGCCAAAGAAGATGGGGCTCAAGATGGAACCTCCCCAGCCACTTGAGAAGCAAAGCATCATTCTTTTTAGTTAAGCCACCAAAAGCCAGTTCTCCTCTATTGAAAGGAGGGGGGATTCTTTAACATTCATATTTTATATTTATTTACTTTTGAAAGTATATGCATATCATATTGCATCATCATGATCCATTTACTTTATGCACTTTACTTTATGCCCTTTTACCTTATGCTTGTTCGGCTACTTTAACATTCACATTTACTTTTATTTATTTTTGCAAACATATGCAAGCATATGCATATCATCTTGCATCATTGAAATGAAAGGAAAGGAAAGTGAGAAACACAAAAGGTGAATGTGGATCCGACGGGAGTCCCCATTACCTTCATGCATAAAAGGTGAATGTGGATCCGACGGGAGTCTCCATTACCTTCATGCATAAAAGGTGAATGTGAATCCTACGGGATGTCTTCATTACCTTCATGCATATTATCGGTGGAATTATATCATAGAGAAAGAATTGTATATTTCATTATGGAAAGTAAGACAACAAGGAGAATTGAGATGTTATGTTTATGTAAAGGTTTTTTTACTTTTCTTATATATGTCGTAACAAGTTATTGGATGAGAACTAGACTACGTGGATTAGTAGTATCATCCTTTGGAGATTATAGAATGGAATCACCTAGAGTTTAGAGAACTTTAGGAAGAAATATGTAAGACAAATTGGACACAGATCAAAATACGGGTTTAAGGTCTAACTTTACTTTTTATTCTTATTATTCTCACTGGGCTTAAGTTGTTAGCTCATGATATTACAAAATTTCAGGTAATGCTCGTGCTAGGGGTCGTGGGAGAGGAGCTGGTGTTGCGTGATCGAGGGATGATGACCTCGAGATGGACTAGGTTTATGTAAAATCCATGGACTATGTTTTTGTGAATTTTACACATATTTTGGATTGTATATTTGTAAATGGCTCATAAGAGCTTATTGTCTTTACTTTTATGATTATAAGTCTTTTGAACTCCTGAATAGGAACTTGAAGTTCCTTGTGTTTTCTTTAGATTTTGAAATTAAGATGTAAATAGGTTTTGGCTAGCCAATTTTCAAACATAACCACGCCAATTTTCTTAAAATATAAAGACTTCCGCTGTGTTTTCTAATTTAAATTATTTAAAAGTGTCGGGTTGTCACATAAGCTCACTTACAATTCTTTTTTTTTTGGGTAGTAAACGGCGCTAATTTTATTTCTCACTTTCTAATGTTATAAATCACTCTGATTTTAACTTTTCTATACATTCCATGTTCTTTTAATAGAATACTTTCATTTAGTCTTTTAGCTTTTTCTTTTTTATATTGAGATCGTCTAATCCTCTTGCTTTTTTGTACTTATAATTATTCTTATCTTTTCTTATCTAAAAAAAATAATTATTCTTATCTTTAATCAATGAAAGTTCATATTTCTATCATAAGAAAAAACTTGATGTGTACATTTTGTTGAAAAAAAAAACTTAAATGTGTCAGTCAATCATCAATCAATGATTGACTGACTATAATTAATGGTACTCCACTTTAAGTTCATGCGATGACCATTGATCTACTTGTCAATCATAGTAATCAAAGATGACACTCAAAAACTGCTATATTTGCAAAGATTTTAACTAAATTGGTAAATTTGCAATTATTTTTTTAAGGTTCGAGTCTTTATGGTTTAGAGTCTATTTCGACTTAGTCCCTACGATTTTAAAAGTTTTAATTAGTCCTATGATTTGAGGTCTATGTCAATTTCCTATTGTTTTAAATTTTCAATTTAGTTCTTATGGTTTGATAAAAACTCATGAAATGTCCTTGTCGTTACCTTAAGAAGCATAGTCACGAATACGGGATACAAACATGACACGGATACGAACACGGCGACACACCATTTTCTAAAAAAACTAGGATATGAACACGGCAAGAACATGTTGATTACAATATACAATTTTTAAATATATTAGAAAAATTTTATACATTACAATGATTTTCACATTAAATTTTGTTTGTTTTAGTTTATGATTTTATATTAGAGAGGCAATATGAAAGGAAGGATAAAATAAATAAAAATTTTGGTGTTTATCAATCTCAACTCTAATTACTTTTTTCCGACACGTGTCTAAGAAGTAAGAAATATCGAAGTGTCTAAGTATCCGACACGTGTCGGACACGGGTACATCTCCGCAACTGCCTACAAAAGTGGTTAATACTTTGGAAAAAAAGATGCATGATTTCCTTGGGATTGACTCAGGTAGACACTTGGTTAAGGTCAAAATTCATAAGGAGGGAGGAGGCCAAATGGGTTGATGGGCAACCTTTGAGATCTAAATTCCTCCTCATCTTCTCCCGGGCCCAAAACAAAAACTACACAATCAATGATGCTTGGGACCACACTTACAAGCCTTGGAGTGTTCTTATTAGGAGAAACTTGTCTTCATTTAAGATTGATGAATTCTCCCGCTTTTCTCATGAACTTTGCACAACTTCTCCCTCGGATGAAGTGAAGATAAAAGGACCTAGAATCTGAACTCCACGAGGATTTTTAAGTAAAGTCCTTATCGGCTACCTTGTTTTTTCCCACACAAAGCCAGACAATGACCTCTACAAAGTCGTTTGGAATTTCCATTGCCCCAAGAAGGTCAATTTCATGGTTTAGACCCTCAACTACACTAGCCTAAACCTTTCCGAAAAATTACAAAGGAATTGGCCAAATATGGTGATGTGGGACAAGTTGTCTTGTGACGGACCAATTGAAGTAGAGCCCATAGAGCTTTTATTCAACCTAAAAACAAATGAAAGAGGATGAAACTCACAGTTTAAAGGAAAGAAGGAAGTTCCACTATTAGTTTAGGTTTTCTACTTCTTTTGAGCTTAGTTAGTAATTTCTCTGGAATATTGTAAACCAAAGCATTTTCTCTTTCAAATCTGCCATAGATTTGGCATATTAAGCTGCACGCAATGTCATCTGGCCTTACAACCAACTTGTTCTCCGCTCTGTATGAGAAATGGGAAATCACAGTCCCATCTCTTTTCCCTCCAAAGCATGGTAGTCTGCAAACATTCAACTGCTCTTGAATTTTTTTAGTTTTTTTTTTATACCGTGAGTGTCCACGCCAGCTTACGCACCTCAACTAATCTCACGGGACAACCACACGACCTACAACACTTGGCATTGGTAAACTCGTAGGATAATATCCTAGGTAGGTGGCCAACATGACCTAAAGGTTGGAAACCAACCCCTTGACCACTAAGCCAACCCATGTTGGTTCTGCTCTTGGAATTTTGACAACTCTACTGAGAGGAATGTCCTTCAATTGTTAGGAGGACAATGTTTCAAGAACAGGGTTGCTACTCTATGGATCAATGCAATTAAAGTCTTCCTTTGGGGAACCTAGAAAGAAGGAACTGAAGAATTTTTTATGGAAAAATTTGAACTCGGAAAAAGTCTATGACATGGCACAATTTAAAGCTTCTGGTTGGATCTCATTGTCTAAACTTTTTTGTAATCAACTCTAGTTGGGAAGCCTTTTTGTAATCTCCTTAGGGAGACACTATGCACTGTATGACCTTAGATGATATGGTCATACATTTTTGCTAGAAACTTTTCACCAATCAATGAAAAGTTTGTTTCATAACCACCTAATTACACGAACGTGCCCATTATCTGTTATACTACTAATTGTTATATTTCCAGTAGATTATGTTGGTTAGCTAACAGTTAGTTGCACGGCTAACAGTCAGTTGCACGGCTAACTGCTTGATATTAAATACATGGGCTGGTAAGTAATCACTAAAGGATGCAAAATATTATTATTATTTTTTAATTGTTCTACCCACCTTACTCCCCCTTTTCATACACTCCTACACTCAAAACGGTAGTTTCTAATGAAAATAAATAAATAGTGACCGTGGTGACGTTGATGTTGATGATGATAGTGGTGAAATACAACTAAGTATAATGAAGAGTGTAGGAATTCTAAAAATATTAAAGAAAAAATAAGAATGACAATTCTACGAAAATAGAAAATCACCCACTTTGAGAGAACTTGGGTCATAACGTTTTGATAAGATATCTGAGCCATCTTTAGGAGGTTCAGCTGCATCTGACGACTCCCTGACAAAATAAAAAAGATATTTAATTTCTGTTATTGAATTCGAATTGAGATAATTCAAGAACAAATGAAAGTTAGATAATGCAAAACCTTTTACTGCGAATAATATTTTGGGTAGCAAGTTCCTGTTCCCTCAACAAAGAATCCTGGACTGTTCTTTCAATTTCACTGATACTTTGAATATTAAAAACGCCTTCATGGTGAATATTGGAAAACGAATCCATGTCGTTATTCTCAGGGGAGGTTTTACACTCCTGAACAAGAAGTTCGTTTGGATGTTTTTGGGCACCTGATTCCTTTGAAGATTCATCTTCAACGCTGGTACTGATTATAGTATTGGATGAGTTTCCTGAAACTGCGACGGCCGGCATTGAATTCGAATTCGATTTCGATTAAGGCTGATATTTTGAAGGTTTTGGGGATTTGAGGCAAAAATTTCATTCGGTGGATTTCCTGGACTATAATGAATTGGTAAGAGGTGTTTTGGTGAGAACAAATAAAATGAGATATTTGATTAAATGACCTCGAAATGAGACCCTAATAGAATTTGACCTCGAAATTATCATAGGCAATTTTTTTCTAGACAAAAAAATGAAAGTATTTTGCTCGCAATTTTTTTCTACAAAATTTAGATTGCCACGAAATTAGATTCAATGGATAGATATCGAAAAAACGCATGAAATTGATATCTTATTTGCGCCAAACGGAGTTCAGATGAAGAAGTTAACGTCAAAATACTAAAAATTTTAAGAAAGAAAAATCTTGAAATTTTTCTAGAAAAAAAATTATCGATCCGATCATGGTCTGGGATCGGTCAGATCCAGACCTTTTTTTTCATAAATTTTTCCAGATTTTTCTTTCTTAAAAATTTTAGTATTTTGACGTTAATTTCTTCATCCGGACTCCGTCTTGCGCAAATAATATATCGATTTCATACGTTTTTTCGATATCTATCCATTGAATCTAATTTCGTGGAAATTCGAATTTTGTAGGAAAAAATTGCGAGCAAAATTAGGGGTGTAAATTAAAACCGAAAAACCGACGAAACCGAAGAAACGGACCGAAACAGATAAAGTCGGTCGGAGTCAATTTTGAATTACCCAAAACCGACCAAAATCGGTCGGTTTAAAAAAAATTGCCTACTCCGACAGCCCCGACCGACCGCCAAGGTAAAACCGACCGACCGATTGGTCAGCCGGTCGGTGCCAATCCCTTTTTCCAATTTTTCGGTCGGCGGCGGTGGTGAATATTTTTTGTGCAAAACCGACTAAAACCAACTCCGACCGATCGAACCGACCGATTTACACCCCTAAGCAAAATACTCTTTTTGGACTCGATGATCTGACAGATCATTGCTTATGATCGGTCAGATCATAAGCGCTAATAAAAAAATTCATATTTTTATTTTTAAAAATTTTTAGTACTTTGGTGTTAACTTCTTCATCCGGACTCTGTTTTTTGAAAATAAAATATTGATTTCATTCGATTTTTCAATAGAGTAAAATGCAAAACACATCCGTACACTTTGAAGTGTTAGCAATTTACACCCTTCTACTTTTGAAATCGTAAATCTCCTCCCTACACTTATGTTTCAACGTGAAAATGGGTTAGCCGTGAGTCAGACGTTAATTTTTAAATGATGGCATGTACCCAATATCTTAAACCTTGTCTGGCAACTGATAAGCACTCAAATCACTTTTTTTTTTCAAATTACTTTATTTTTATAATATTTTAATCAATAAAAAAATTTTGCTTCCCCAAAGATCAAAGTCTCTTATTGGCTTTTCTTTTCCCAACTTTTTGTCTTCAATCTGAGCCCTAGAATAGTGACCAAAGAGAATTTTTTCCTTGAATCTATCTCTTGTGCTACTGGCTTTGGTGACTTTTCAATGACTTTTTCTAAGGAAACGAAGAGAGGGACGAAGAAATCAGTGGCTTTTTGGAATCAAACGAAGGCTTTGGTAACTTTTCTCGACCATTTTGAATATTGTCTGAAACTTTACATGCAAACTTTTTGTCTTCTTCACATATTTGTCCCTATATGGAATATTCCTTTGTTTCATGCCATTGACTGTGTATTTTTTAAAAGCGTATCGTGACCATTTTGTCTATTTTTCTGATTGTGGTCCCTGTCATTAATGATTATTTTTTCATTTTTCTTTAAATTCTGGGTATGGATGAATTCATAGAAATTCATATTTATCATGGGGGTAATTTTTGAACCACTTCAAGGACTAGATACGTTGGGGTAAACTTCATATAGCTAAAAGAGTTTATATTGACTATGTTACTGTATGTGTGTTTGAAAACACTGCAAAGTATTTGGGGTATACATGAATGCTGATTCGTTCTATTATAAATTTCCTGATCATGATATTGACAATTTGAAACCTCTTAGCTGTGAAAAAGATGTACATGGACTATTGGATGAATTAAATAGGTATGGACATTCAATCTTGCAAGTATACATACTGTATGGAATAAACAAGTATGAGCCTGGTGAAGTTGAAACACCATTTTGTTTGATTGCAACAGATTACAGAGAAGAAAATGAAAGTGAGATAGAAGATCTGGCAAGTGATAGTAAAAAGGAAGTTCCAGATTATTTAGCTTCGATAGTATCTTATGATGATTCCTCGTGTGAGAGTGACCCTGATTTTGATCCAAAAGAAGTGACTGGCAATGAAATTGAGGTACAGTCACAATGCCATGTCGATGGCGGCAGTAGTGTTGAAGAAGTTGAATTTGAGTATGGTGATAGTGATGAGTTAAGAAGTTTGGATAATGATGATTCATCAAGTGGCCATAAACATAGACGTCGTCGTTATCGTGAGTTCAATGAGGTGTTAGACTTGGTTAGAGATGATGTTGTGCTTGAAATATGATCAACCTATACAGACCACAAACAATTTAAAAGAGCCCTTAAAAAGCATGCAATTTCTAATATATTTGACTGTGTCTTGAAGAAAAATCCCTACACTAGAGTGACTGCTATTTGCAAGAGAATTTGTGGTTGGAGGGTGCATGCATCCCTAACACAAGACAAAGGTGTTTTTTAAATTAAGTCTCTTAACCCAATTCACAAGTAGTGCAGCAAGCACACCATAAATAGTAAGATAACGGGTTATTGGCTTGCTCATAGATATTTGGAGAACTTTAAGGATGAACCGAATTGGGGGTGCGCTGCATTATAGGGTCAAGTTAAACGAGATTACAATGTAACTGTGTCTGTGCATAAATGCTACAGAGCTAAAAAGAAAGCTAATTTGATCCTTGAAGGTTGTGTAGCTGACCAATACGCTCAATTGTGGTCATAATGTGCAGCACTGTGAAAGTGGAACCCTGGTTCTACTAATTTTATGAAGACAAATGACAATGTGTTTAAGAGATTATATATTTGCTTGGATGCATGCAAAAGGGGTTTTAAGGCAAGATGTAGGCCAATTGTTTGTCTCAATGATTGTCATTTGAATGGATACTTTGGGGGTCAACTTTTAGCTGCAACTGGTCAAGATGCTAATGGTAATATGTACCCAATTGCATATGCTGTAGTGGAGGTCGAGACTAAAGATTCGTAAGTATGGTTTTTGAAATTATTGTTGCATGATATCGGGTCAATGGAAGATAATCGTTGGACTTTATGTCTGATCAGCAGAAGGTATAGTTTATTATTACATACCTAAACTATTTTTCGTAATGATATGTTATTTGCTATATGTTTACTAATAATACTCCTATTTTTAGGGGTTGGTTGAGGCTATTAGATTGTTGGCTCCAAATGCAAGACATAGGTTTTGTGTGCGACATTTATATGTAAATTTCAATAAGTTGTTTAAGGGAAAGATCTGTTATGGTCTGCTACAAGGGCTACGAATGAAATCATGTTTGAGATATATATGAATAAGATTAAGGAATTGGATGTGAATGCGTATGAATGGTTAAAGAAGTTTGACCCTACCTGTTGGTCAAAACATGCATTTTCTCCCAAGGTAAAATATGATATTATTGATAATAATCTTGCTGAGGTATTTAACAAATACATTGGAAAAGCTAGGGACAAGCCAATCATAAAAATGTTAGAGACCATTCGACGATTACTTATGAAACGTTATCACACAAAAAGAGATAAAATGATTGGTATGAATGTCAAAATTTGTCCTAGGATCCAAAAGAAGATGGTTAAAATAAGAAGAGATATTGCTAGTTACCTTCCTCATTGGGGTGGTGATGGCCAGTACGAGGTGGAGCATTGTTATGGATAGAGATATGTAGTTGATATCCGTAAACAAACTTGTGGATGTAGGCAGTGGGACATCACTGGAATACCATGTGTTCATGGCATGGTGGGCATAGATGAAGATAAGGGGGATGAAGATGATTATGTTGATCCAATTTATAGCAAAGAGGTGTTCATGAGAGCATATACAACACTTGTAAAACCAATACCTAGTGATGAACAGTGGCCAAAAACTCCATTTACACCTTTATTACCACCTGGTTTTAGAAAGAAACCTGGGAGACCTAAGAAAAATAGATGAAAGGGAGAAGATGAGGTTTCCATCACTAGAACAAAACTAAGTCAACAAGGCAAGAAGATTGTTTGTAGTAATTGCCAAATCAATGGTCATAATTTGAGGTCTTGCAAGTCCCCTTTGAATTTTACGAGGAAGATTCAAAAGAAGTCAGGCAATAAAGGATCAACTAGTCAACAAGTGAAACAAGGATAGTATGTATGAAAGTTTAGGTAAGAATTGTTTTGTTTTACTGTTTTGAGACTTATCTTTGAATCCTATCTGTTTTAACTCTTAGGAAATTGGTGTTTTGTACGTGCACAAGAACATTTTGCGTGGACCAAAGCATATTGAGCATGTGAACAGAACTATGTGGAGCTTGTGGACCACACCTTGTGGATCATTTTGTAATTTATGTTTTGTATTAGGCATGGAATTTGTAGTAGAATATTATGAACTTGCACAAGATATTATATTTTGGTTGTGAAAATTTGTTTTCTAGATTTCAAATATTATGGAATATTTTATGTTTAATTATAAAAGAAGTTTAATGGCAATATATTGTCTTTTGGAATGTTTGGATAATGTGAGTTAAAGAGTTCATCATTGTTTGAATCATCAAGGAACAAAAGTGAATTTTCCCAACAAAGGTGAATATTGGGGGAGAATATTGAATTTCCCCCCAATATTCTTTTTTAATTCAGCTCATTCACTCAAACCCAACAAACTTAAAAAATAAAGATCATAAATAAACAAAAAAAACTCAAAGGTTAACCGATATAATACATAACTCAAAGCATCCAATTATTACATTTAATTACATTATAAGGTGTACAACAAGAAACTAAGAACATCACATAGCAATTTTAAGCATCCAATTCTTCTTCTTCTCTTTAGCCAATTCTGTTTTTTAGCTTACTCTTCTCTCTGTTCCTTTCTAAGAGATCATTGATTATTGATTTGCTTCTTGTTGGAACTGCAGGATCGAGCCATTTGAAACATCCACATGATCTACCTACCTAGTAGCAAATATAACAACCAAAAGAAGCAAATACTTTCTTAATAACAAAGTTATCTCTTACCCATTAAACTTCAAAACAAAATTTGTTTACCTCATATAACAAACAAAAAAAAAACACTTCCAGGATTCATTGGAGTTCATGAAGTTTCCACATGTGAGATCTTACAACAAAAATAATTTCTCAACCCACAATCATTCAACCCATTGAAAACCATAGATGATTCTATATCTAATGACTTTAAATTACGGTTGTAAAGTAATTCCAAAAGAAAAAGAGCCAAAGCCTCCGTGTTCTTCGTTTCCTTCGAAAGTCACTGAACCAATATGAGATTGGAAGAAAATAAGATGGAAGGTAGGGAAAAATATAATCACTGGTCTAGGGCACAATGGAAAAAAAATGGAAGAAATGGGTTTGTGGTTCATTAAAAAAAGATGGGATTTGGCCTTTTTTATGGATTTAAAGATATATAAAAGTAAAGTAAATTTGTTTTAAATGAAGGTGATTTGAGTGGTTATCAGTTGTTAGACATTTTATAAGACATTGGGAACATGCCACCGTTTAAAGATTAACCCTTGACTCACAGCTGGCCCATTTTCACGCTGAAACGTAAGTGTAGGGAGGGGATTTACAATTTCAAAAGTAGAAGGGTGTAAATAGCTAACACCTCAAAGTGCAGGGATGTATTTTGCATTTTACTCTTTTTCGATATCTATCCATTGAATATAAATTCGTAGCAAGTTTAGAGTTTAGAGAGAGATTCGTGAGTTTTTTAGTATAAATTTAGAGTTTAAAGAGAGAGAAAATAGAGTAAGGTTAAGGAGAGTTCTATCAATATAAAAATTGGGTTTTTGGTCTTTTCACACTTTAGTGACATCAGCATAAGGTCTTATTTATAAAATCTGAAAATTCAAGTCAAGTTTCATTAGGGCCCTCATTTCGAGGTCATTTAGGCAAATATCCCAAATAAAATAGCGTGTTACAATTTTCGAAATTTGTCTACCTCGAAATCTGAGTCTAATGAAACTTAAGCGTCCTTTTCAATTTTTATAAATAAAACCTTATGTTGATGTCACCTAGTAGTGAAAAGACCAAAAGTCATTAAGGAGGCGTTTGTTTTTGGGTTTGTATAAGAATGAGATGCTAGGGAATAAGATACATGAGACGAGATGACTGGGGACGAGATCACCGTGTTTGGTTTTGCATGGGAATGAGAATAATAAAATTGTATCATAAAATAATTTTTCTCTCTCTTCCCTCTTCTCTTCTATTTCTCTCTCATCACATCAATTGGTTTATGCAAACCCCAAGTATTTAAAGGGGGGTCTAAACTCTATGGGGGGGGGGGGGCATGGGATCCCCATGGGGTTTGGATCCCCTTCCCTTCAATTTTTTTTATGGCCAAACAAACATGGGGATGGGGATAAAGTCACATGGAGTTTGGATCCCCATCCCTAAACACTACAAACAAACACTCCCTAAATGATATTAGACCCACGATAGACATTTGAGACGTCAAATTACATCCAACCAAAAACTTTACCTTCACATTTTAAACGGCAGAAACCCATGATCACACGAATTGAAATATTGAAACCCATAATCTCGCTAATTAATCCACGATTTGATCTTGTAACGTCCCGTTATTTTGTGATAAATTTTTTTTATTTTATTTTATTTTAATTTAAGTTTATTTATTTATCGGTAAATTAGAATTTAGTAGTTTATTTCGTTTTAAGTCATTTTAATGGCTTTACTTGTTTAAATAAGTTTTGGTGGTATTAATAATTATTAACGGGTCAATTAATAATTATTAATCGCCATTGGGATAGTTTAAGAAGTTCGGGTTTCGTTTTATAAGTCAAAAGTCATAAAAGGACACAACCGTCATTTCCAAATTTCCTAAATATCTAAACACTATTTGGTCATCTTCTTTAAAAACACATTTGACTCAAAATTGACCAAAAATCAGTCATCCTTTTCTCTCCTCCACCTGTGAGCTTCAAGGAAGGAAAAGAGAATTAATAAGGATCCCAACAAAATTTTGAAGTTTTTGTTATTTTTTTCGATTTTAGTTATTTTCATATTTTTTTCGGGATTTAAATGTTAAAATATTCATAGAAAAATAGGTTACACATCCAAAAAACATTAAACTTGGTTTTTTGGAGTCATAAAATTATCCTAGACATGAATCAATCATAAAAATCTAAAACGAGAAAAAAAGTTTTTTTGATACCCCCGCACTGCACCACCGCATTGGCTCGATTTCATCTATGAAATCATATCTTGGATGCTTCGATGGACATGAAATTTTTTCTTGTAGTTGAGCATCACTAATAAAGGATCTCGGTAAAATTTGGAATTTTTATGATTTCAAGTTATTTTTCATAATTTTCCAGGGTTTAATTACTAAAAAATTCATAAAAAAGTAGGTTACATGTCCAAAAAACATGAAACTTGGTTTTTTGGAGTCATACAATTATCCTAGCCATGAATCAATTATAAAAATCCAAATTGGGGAAAAAAGTTTTTTTGATACCCTGCATCATGGGCACGATTTCGCCTATGAAATCATATCTACGATGCTCTGATGGACATTAAATTTTTTCTGGCAGTTGAGCATCATTAATAAGGGATCCTAGATTTTTTTTTGAAAATTGTGGAATTTTTTCTGTTATTTTTCATATTTTTCCTGGATTTAATTATTAAAAAATTCATAACAAATAGGTTCACATCCAAAAAACATGAAACTTGGTTTTTTGAAGTCATAAAATTATCCTAGACATGTATCAATCATAAAAATCCAAAACGGGAAAAGAGGTTTTTTTACACCCCCGAACTATTCCACCACATGGGCACGATTTCGCCTATGAAATCATATCTAGGATGCTCTGATGGACATGAAATTTTTTCTGGTAGTTGAGCATCATTAATAAGGGACCAGTTAAATTTTGAATTTTTTTTGTTATTTTTCTTATTTTTTCGGGATTTAATTCATAAAAAATAGGTTACACGTCCAAAAAACATTAAACTTGGTTTTTTAGAGTCATAAACTTATCCTAGATATGAATCAATCATAAAAATCTAAAACGGAAAAAAAATTGATACCCCCGCACTACACACCACCGAATGGGCTCGATTTCGCCTGTGAAATCATATCTAGGATGCTTCAAAAGACATGAGATTTTTTGTGGTAGTTGAGCATCACTAATAAAGGATCCTTGCAAAATTTTGAAATTTTTGGAATTTTTTCGATTTTCACTTATTTTTCATATTTTTCAGGGATTTAATTATTAAAAAGTTCATAAAAATAGGTTACACGTCCTAAAAACATGAAACTTTGTTTTTTGGAGTCATAAAATTATCCTAGATATGAATCAATCATAAAAATCCAAAACGGGAAAAAAAAATTGATGCCCCCGCACTGCACCTAACGCATGGGCTTGATTTCGCCAATGAAATCATATCTAGGATGCTTCGATGGACATGAAGTTTTTCTGGTAGTTGAGCATCATTTATAAGGGATCCCGATAAAATTTTCAATTTTTTAGAATATTTCCGTTATTTTTCTTATTTTTTCGGGATTTCATTATTAAAAATTCGTAAAAAATAGGTTACACGTCTAAAAAACATGAAACTTGGTTATTTGGAGACATAAAATTATCCTAGACATGAATCAATCATAAAAATCCAACATGAAAAAAAAGTTTTTTTAATACCCTTGCACTGCATGGGCACGATCTCCCATGAAATCATATCTAGGATGCTCCGATGGACATGGAATTTTTTCTGGTAGTTGATCATCAATAATAAGGGCTCCCGATAAAATTTTGAATTTTGTGGAATTTTTCCGTTATTTTTAGTTATTTTTCATATTTTTTTGGGATTTAATTATTAAAAAATTCATGAAAAATAGGTTAAACGTCCAAAAACATGAAACTTGGTTTTTGGAGTCATAAAATTATCCTAGACATGAATCAATCATAAAAATCCAAAACGGAAAAGAAAGTTTTTTTGATGGCCCCGCACTACACCACCGCATGAGCATGATTTCGCCTATCAAATCATATCTAGGATGCTTCGATGGACATGAAGTTTTTTCTGGTAGTTGAGCATCATTAATAAGGGCTCCTAGCAAAATTTTCAATTTTTTGGAATATTTCTGTTATTTTTAGTTATTTTTCTTATTTTTTTTAGGATTTAATGATTAAAAAATTCATAAAAAATAGGTTACACGTCCAAAAAACATGAAACTTGATTTTCTGGAGACATAAAAGTATCCTAGACATTAATCAATCATAAAAATCTAAAACGGTAAAATATGGTTTTTTTATACCCCCGCACTGTACCTGCGTATAGGAACGATTTCGCTTATGAAATCAAATCTAGGATGCTTCGATGGACATGAAATTTTTTTCAGGTAGTAGAGCATCACTAATATGGGCTCCCGAACAAATTTTGAATTTTCGGAATTTTTCGTTATTTTTCATATTTTTCCAGGATTTAATAATTAAACAGTTCATAAAAAATAGGTTACACGTCCAAAAAACATGAAACTTGGTTTTTTGGAGTCATAAAATTATTCTAGACATGAATCAATCATAAAAATCTAAAACGAAAAAAAAAACGTGTTTTTGATACAAATTTTGAATGTTTTAGAATTTTTCCGTTATTTTTTGTTATTTTTCATATTTTTCTGAGATTTAATTATTAAAAAAATCATTAAAAATAGGTTACACATCCAAAAACATGAAACTCACCATCATCATATTGCTCATGGCCTAAAGGTCAGCCCAAGCTCGGCTCAAAAGTCAACGTTTGACGGACTGACTCAGCTCGGCTCGTTAAATGTTTGGATTGGATATGAGTCTCCCCTTTTTTGAATGGGCAGGCTCGTTTGAGCCTCCATAGGGCCGATCCAATGAGCCGACTCGAGCTCGGACCAAATAAAGCTCATAATATTTATTTTTATTTAAATACAATATTATATTATTACCAATGTAAAAAATAAAGATAAAAAATAAAAATATACTTAATTTCTTTTTATATTATAATCCCAAAAAGTACATCATTACAATATAAGTTGAGAAAAATGCATATGATTGACAAATGAGAGGGTGTCAACATAATTGGGGTTGTACTTATGTTGTAATGATGCACTTTATTCTCAAATATTCATGTATGAAATAATTAATAAAATATATATTTTTTAGAGTTGATACTTTTGTGTAGTTACTAAATAGGATAAAATAAAATAGTTAAATTATTTAAATGATAAAATTTAACAATTTTTGCTTTCTTACTGTTTAAAATAATAAATTTAATATATTGATTTTTTCAATCTTTTTTGCTATTTAAAACAATAAGTTTAATATGTTAATTTTGTTAACACTTGTGATTTTTTTTTAAGAGTGATTCGAAAGTTATACACCATTGGTTTTTGAGATAATGTAATACAAAAATGAACTCATATGATAGGCCGAGCTTGGCTCTCTCCAACGAGCCAGGCCTAAGCTCGGCTCGTGAGCCTAGCCCATGAGTCTAGCCGCGAGCTTTAAAATTTTATATTGGGCCGAGCCGGCTCAGCTCAACTAAAAGTATAGACTCGTTGGGCTCGAGCCTGAGTCGAATCTGAGCCTTCTAACCGGCTTGGCCCATTGATGATGGTGACATGAAACTAGGTTTTTTGGAGTCATAAAATTATCCTAGACGAGAATCAATAATAAAAATAAAAATGGGAAAAACGTTTTTTGATGCCCCGGTACTGCACCACCGCAAGGGCACGATTTCGCTTATAAAATCATATCTAGGACGCTCTAATGGACATGGAATTTTTTCTAGTTGTCGAGCATCACTAATATGGGCTCACAATAAAATTTTCAATTTTTTGGAATATTTCCGTTATTTTTTGTTATTTTTCATATTTTTAGGGATTTAATTATTAAAAATGTCATAAAAAAATAGGTTCACGTCTAAAAAACGTGAAACTTGGTTTTTTGGAGTCATAAAATTATCTTAGACATGAATCAATCATAAAATCCAATATGGGAAAAAAAGTTTTTTTGATGCCCCCGCACTGCACCACCACATGGGCTTGATTTCGCGTATAAAGTCATATTTAGGATGCTCTGATGGACATGAACTTTTTCCTGGTAGTTGATCATCACTAATAAGGGCCCCCAACAAAATTTTGAATTTTTTGGGTTTTTTTCCCTTGTTTTTAGATATTTTTTATATTTTTCTGAGATTTAATTATTAAAAAAATCATAAAAATAGGTTACGCATCCAAAAAACATGAAACTTGGTTTTTTGGAGTCATAAAAGTATCATAGACATGAATCAATCATAAAAATCCAAAACGGCAAAAAAAGTTTTTTTTGATACCCCCGCAATGCAGCAGCGCATGACACAATTTCGGTTATGAAATCATATCTAGGATGCTCCGATGGATATGAAATTTTTGCTGGTAGTTGAGCATCACTAATAAAGGCTCCCAACAAAATTTTGAATTTTTTGGATTTTTCAATTATATTTAGATATTTTTTTATATTTTTCCGAGATTTAATTATTTAAAAATTCATAAAAAAAATAGGTTACATATCCAAAAAACATGAAACTTAATTTTTTGAAATCATAAATTATTCTAGAAATGAATCAACCATAAAAATCCAAAATGAGAAAAAAAAAAGTTTTTTGATACCCCCGAACTACACTATCGCATGGGCACGATTTCGCTTACGAAATCATATCTACGATGCACCGATGGACATGAAAAAATTTCTATTAATTTAGCTTCACTAATAAGGGATCCTGGTAAAATTTTGAATTTTTTGGATTTTTTTTTTCTGGTTTTTAGTTATTTTTCATATTTTTCCGGGATTTAATTATTAAAAAATTCATAGGTGGCACTTCCAAAAAAAAATTTTAATTATTAAAATTTTTTTTGGTCGGGTTTATTATAGGAAGTGAATTCTTTGGAAACAGGGGGGAAATGAGAGAAGACCGAGAGACCCGAGTTCTTGGCCTCAATTTGTTTTATGAATTTCTATTATAAATTGTTTTATTTTCTTGTTATTCTCACTGAGCGCCATGCTCAAAGGTGCTATATATCACCTTTCAGGTTTTGCCGCGGTCGAGGACGTGACAGGGAAGATGGTATGCGTTGAAGCTTGGTTGTCGAGCTTAGAAGAGGACTAGTGGACTGCATCTCGAGCTCGAGTCGAGTGGATTGCATAAGAAGTGTCTTATGTAATAATTAGTCTAATGTTGTTGTTTATAATCTTTGTATAAAGTTGTTTTAAGTTATTACACGGAGTTTTTTGCAACTTAGCCTTATTTTTTAAAGTATTAAGCTATATGTCCAAACGTTTGAAGTAATTGGGGATATGTCCTTTTTTTTTTAAATCGGGGGTTGAAAACCCGTCTTTAGGTGACTAGACTAAAGACGGGTTTTGAAAACACGTTTTACTGCCATGTGGCGCATACGGTTTTGAAAAAAGTTTTTTTTACCTGAAGACGGGTCTTCAAGACCCGTTTTCATTTTTTACTTTTTTTTAACCTAAAGACCCGTCTTTACTGTTTTTTATTTTTTTTTTAAATTATAAAATGACTCTAAAATTCGTTTGATTTTTTTAAAAAATTATGTGAAACCTGTCTTCAATGTTTTTATTTTATTTTTTATTTTTTTAAATTATAAAAATGACTTTAGAAAATTTGTTTTGTTTGATTTTTTTTTAATATATATGAATTTAAATGATGGACGGTTAAAATGAAATGTAATAAGTACAAAACTCATTTTAAACTAGTACATAAAAATAGTAATGACTAACGATGGCCCCCGGTCCCACATGGAGGTCTTTGTCGGTTACGTGCTGGACGGGGAGGCACGTACTGTACACGAGCTCCTCGCCCTCGAGTACGTGGTCGCTCACCAGTCTGTGACTCATCTGACTCAACAATATGAGGTGCATCTGCCTCAACATGTGGTATATCTGTCTCATATCGAGCATGCTGCTGGAATAATGTGAATGATGAACCGGGTGTAGGAATCATACAATACGATGGGGTAAATGGCGTGCTAGAGGGACCCACACCCGATGAATGTAATAATGTCGGGGTTAATGGTGTGCTAGAGGGACCCGCATCTAATGAATGTGTAAATGTAGATGGTCCTGCACCTGATGGGGTAGAAAGCGGGTGCATATCATCTGATAGTAAATCAAAATCTGTAGGATCCATAGCATGATCCTCAGGTTGCATAGGGGCAGGAGCATCATTTCTTCTTGCACGTGGACGACCTCTGTGAGGAGTAGGCGCGTGACCATGCTCATGTTGCACCCGATTAGTCCTCAAATACCCTAATGACTCCATTGTATTTGCGCGTAAAATGGGGTCCTCTAGAGTTTGTACAGCCTCGGTCTGAAAGCAACGATAATATAATAATTATAATATATCAATCAAATAAGATAATTTATTGAAATAATTCAAATTAATAACTTAAAACACTTACCACTTGGGATAATGAAGCCCCGTATCGAGTAATGAAGCGCCTTGTAATCGCAAAGTACCACGAGAAGTACCCATGCTCAACAGTGGTGTACACATCGACCATTTGACCGTCAATAATATGATCCATGCGAGCATCCTAATAGGCCAATTGCTCACGCAATAAAACAGTCCAATTGTCCGCGTGACATCCACGTAGATCATATCCGTGGAGCGTGGGGTCCGTAAAGCAAACAATAAGAGTCGGCTGGATCATGCCAAACTGTCTCATGACTCGATCTGGAAAATGCCACTTCGCTATAAAGAAACAGATGAGGGGACTTCGAGTCCGCCAGACTCCATGCCCATGAAGACAATATGCAGGTAAAGATGACATAATATCCCGATATGGCTCCCACTCAATCTATAAAAAAAAAAGCACAAATTTAATACATTAAAATGAAGTAATTTAAAATGAACTACATATATGAATACAAATGTTAAATAGTCTAACCTGGTATGGTTGTAATTGATCCAGCATGTAACGATATTCTACTAGTACATGGGTCGAAGAATCTGTCGTACGAAGGTCATCCTGCCACCTACAATTGAAGGTATAATAAGTATGTATACAAATTTAAATAATTTAATAGTTGATAAGAGATTTCATGTAACATACCGAAAAGCCAATGGACGATCCTCCAATGCCACCCGACTCAATCGCGCGGTGCAATACACGGGAATCTATCCCAAGCCCATACCTGAAGTAGTACTAAGGGGCCAGCAATCTCCATCGCCTCGCGTCGGGTTGCCTTGCACAACTCTCTATACATCCATGCAAGACACGCTGCACCCCAACTGTATCTACCTGTCGTCTCAAAGTCCGCGAATAAAGGTAAAAACATCATGTGCACAAGAGTGCAAGATTTGTCTGGCATAAGCACGCCCCCGATCAATGAAAGAATGTATGCGCGGGCATATCTCTGGATCGCTATATCATCTGTGTCAGGAGGAAGATGTCTAAACGAATTAAACGTTGTGGACAACCATGTCAATTTTAGACGTTGCCCTCTCGTAGCTGCATCAGTGAGTGTGACGCCTAATAAATCAAAATATAACTGTCTCCAGTCTAAACCTAATAGTCCAGTCACTGCTAAACCGTCGACTGGTAAACCCCACTGAATAGCTACGTCCTGAAGCGTGACTGTAAGCTCTCCAAAGGGCATGTGAAATGTGTGAGTCTCCGGCCTCCAACGCTCCACAAGAGCAGTAATAAGATGCCAGTCAAGTGACATGAATCCGATACTCGCGAGTCCATAAAATCCAGCTTGGCGTAAGTACGGGTCAATGCGAGGGTCGTACTGATGTTTATGTAAAGTCCTAGTAATCACTGCCTCACGTCGTACACATGTAAGCGGGTCCGTATACTCATCATCCCATACCAACTGAGATCGATGTGTAAGCTGTGAATGTAATACAGTGGGATCTAATGGGCCAGGTGCAAGATATGTCATCGTCTGTAATATATAGAATGTATATGAAATGTTACTCACATAAAGAGTTTAAACAAAATTAAATACATAAGATTTGTGAAAAAAATAAAATACATAATATAACTTCAAAAAAACTGAAATTGAAAACATAACTTAAAAACAAAATGAAACCTTAAACATAACATAATATAAGTCTGAGAACGATATAAAATACATAACATAAAATACACTAAGTCTGAGAACGAGATGGACACGTCCGTCGATTATGACCATCCTGACCACAAAGACCACATCGTTGTTTCACAACAGGCTCTCTCGTTATGAATACGATAGCTACGAGGTCTACCAGGTGCTTGAACTACGTTTGAAGGAGGATGTATAATCAAGAACTCCGGAACTGGCCATTCATCTTTGTGAGGGATCGGTTGGAAGTGAGGTGCATAACATGACATGTACTTGTCCAATCGATAATATTCAGAAATAAACTGCATGTAATCCACTCGATTTGATTCACAAGCAGCAATGACATGCGAACATGGAATTCCGAAGGTCTGCCACTTGTTACATGTACATGTCCGCTCATCTAGTCTGACAACACGTTTGTTCCCGCCTCTGGGACTATCTTCATGTATACCAGTGATGATATCGAAAATCCCGTTGATGCGACAAAAAGTGGTCACATCATGGCCTTTTGCACGTTCTTGCCACTTAGCGATCTTATTTAATGCAAACCTACAAGCATAATGAATTAAATCAAAGCGTCGGATTAATGCAAACCTAAAGGCATACTACAAACCTAAATACCAGTGATGATATTTACCTGGTGAATCTGTCTCCTCTATTCAAAGCCTCTTGTGCCTCAAAGCGTCGGATAGTGAAATACCTCACAGTTCGATAAAAGGTCATCTCGACCACTGCAGTGATCGGCAACGAACGACCGCTTTTCAAAACACCGTTGATGCATTCAGCGAAATTAGTTGTCATCCAGCCATATCGATGGAACCCATCATGTGAAAGCGTCCATTTTTCAAGAGGGAGGAGTCGAAAAAATTGCATGGTAGCCTCGTTCATCCGTTTTAGATCATCCATGGCCTTTTCAAACTTACGAACTTGAAATGCAGCACCAGCACGATACACAATGTTTTTCATCAACTTACTCTTGAATCTCTCATTGAAATTACTCGCAACATGACGCAAGCAAAATCGATGATATGCCCTAGGCTGTACCCAACCATTGATAGGATCGTTAACAGTAGAGATAATACCTGGGTGTCTGTCAGACATCAAACAAATACCATCTCTGTCTGTAACAGTGTGGCGTAAGTTGTACAAAAACCAGCCCCACGTGTCAAAACTCTCCTCATTCACAATAGCAAATGCAAGTGGGAAAATATGGCCCTCTAGATCGAGAGCTGTTGCTATCAACAACTTTCCCTTATGCTTGCCATATAGATGAGTCCCATCAATTTGGATTACGGGACGACAATGTCTGAATCCCTCTATAGATGGTCCAAATGCCCAAAATATACTGCGAAAATATGCATTACCCTCGCATCCTGGCATAGGATGATATCTCCACGCAATCTGAGTCTGAGGGTTTCTTTGCTTCAAAATATTAATAAAAAATGGCAACACCGTAAATGAGTGATCATGGTCACCAAAAACCTTTTTCAATGCTTTCCTTCTTCCATCCCACACCTTCCAATAACTGACCGTGTACTTAAACTTTTTTCTTATGATTTCCTGCAGTGTGACAATTTTTATATGTGGTTCGTCCCTCACAAAACTCTCTACCTCCATAGCAATGAGGTTAGCATCTAGTCCAGTATGAGCTTGATGTAAAGTAGCGAACAAACATGTGTGTTGGTCATTATACTGCGTAATCTCAAATTTGCCAGACCCTTCCTTAACTGCCACGGAGTCTCCACTCGCATCCATTGTTGTGTTGCTTACATCTAACAACCCAAGCAGTGGTGTTAGACTTGACTACTTCAAACAACTGGTGCTTATTTACACAATACGACTTGACAGCATATTGAAGCTTCGCCTTCGTCTCATACATTGATCCTTTCCTCATTTCAGTAGATCCATCATCATCAAACCCTACATAGTCAGTAGGAACTGTTTGGGATATGGTATTCATGATATCCATATCTATCTGAGAGAAAATAGACGAGGGAGGCTCGTGCTCACGATCATCGACATCCATATCATAGTCACCCTCATCGTCAGTCAATGTGCGCACATAGATATATTCATTGGATGCTAAAATATCATCAAATATACTAAAAGGGCCGGATTCGAGATGGACATCTCCTAATACGGGATTGGTATTTTCCATATATTGACAATAAGCTGGATAAAGTGGACAACCTAAATTAATTAAAGACAAAATACAATTTCATAAAATAAAACATACAATTTAAAAAAAAGGACATTTCACTAAATATTTCAAAACTTTAGACATATACTTGATTATACTTTAAAAAAAACCTAACCATACAAAACATATCAAAACAGCATAAACGGATTTATACTAATTTTATGAACATATTTATTCATAATATATTAAAAAACATATCACTAACAAAACATGCTTAACATTATTAAAACATTTAAAAAAAAAAAAAAACATTACCCTAATTTCATGAACATATTTACCCTTAATATATTAAAAAAACATATCACTAACAAAACATGGTTAACATTAAAACATTTAAAAAAATAATAACATAACCCTAATTTCATAAACATATTTATTCTTAATATATTAATCATAAAAACCCTATTCTCAAAATAATTAAAAAAAAATAGCATATAAAGTCCTATTATTTATTCTAACCCTAACAAAAAAAACAAAAAAAAAAAACATTATGTATATGATAATTTATGTTATCTGTCTAACAAATATTAAAATATATAATTAGTTTAATTATATGTATATTATATACTATTTTACCTTCTATCTTAAAATATATAATTATTTAATATTTTCACAAATCAGTTTAATTATACAATTTTAATAATCAAAGTGAACTTATTAACTTAAAAATAAGCTAAACAAAATTAAAAAAAGTTAACACTCATAAAAAAACAATTTCCAAATTCCCTTTGATACTCACAGTAAAAAAATCATATAAAACATAACACATATCAACATTTAACAGTCATTGAACAAAGTTTATATTAAAACCCTAATTTCATAAACATGTTTAATTTTTAATATATTAGCAAAAATAACTCATACTCTTAGTGAAAATATACAAAACAAAGTAAACTAACCACCAATGTCGTTTAAATGCCGCCTGAAATCGCCGCTCCTCGCCGGATATTTCGTCTCAAATCATCTAAAAGTGGCAGAAAATAAGGTTAGACAAAAACTAATCACATATGATCAACTAATTAGGTGGAATAATGTAGCTTTTTTTGAAAGGATTGTAAAAACAAAATTAAAAAAAAAAGAAAAGAAAACCTACCACGACGCTCTGAAACCGCACAAGAAGAGAAGGAAAGACTCTGGTCTGCTGGCTTGGGAAGAAGAAAAGAGTAGGGTTTGAAATTTATAAAATTTTGAAAACGGGGGTTCAACCCCCGTCTTTATTTAACAATCTTGAAGACGGGGGTTCAACCCCCGTTTTCATTTAAACACCTACCACTCAGCAAAAATTACCGTTCGTGGTAATTAATTCTGAGTGGACAGAAGTCCGGTCTTCAAGACCGGACTTTAAAAAAGGTAGAAAACGGGTTTTCAACCCCCGTTTTCTAATGTTCTAACCTCGCCACCTCAGACTCCGGCTTTGAAAACCGGATTTCAATTTTGCCATATAAGCAAAGACGGGTTTTCAACCCCCGATTTCAAAAAAAATGGACATATCCCCAATTACTTCAAACGTTTGGACATATAGCTTAATACTTTAAAAAATAAGGCTAAGTTGCAAAAAACTCCATAGTACTTGCTACTCGTTTCACACTAGCTGTCACTCCACGGGTCTTTTATGCACTGTAACGTCCCTACTTTTCAGATAATAACAATTAGTCATTTTCAAAGTTTGGGAAATTTTATATTAAGTTTGAAAAATCTAGAGTAAATATAATATTTAGTTTTTTTAAAAAAAAAATAAAAATAAAAATAATATTAATAATTAAATAAAACAAAATCTTGCTTTATAGAAATTATAAGTCATTTTGTTTAATGGGCTCAAACAAGAGAGAAGGCCCAAAGAGAAACCATCTTGTCCATTGGTTTAGCCCAAGTTTTTAGGGTAGGTCTTATGACCATTGGGGGATAGGAAGAGAAAAGACTTTTGATAAAAAAAAAAAAAAACCTATCTTCTAGCTCTGCCGCCGACTCCTTGATAGAGGAATAAGAGAATTTGTTTCTTCTTCTTGTCTCTTTTTGCTTGATTGAGAAGTAGTGGGCTTACTGGTGTGGTGAAGAAGAGTCCATTATAGGAGGATTGGAAGAAAGAGGAAGCTCCTAAAAGGTAGGAAACTCATTCTTGTGCTCAAACTCCATTTTCTTAACAATGGTGTTGGAAATTTAATAAACACCAAATTAACTCTTAGAGACCTCAAATCCTCCATAATCACTTCCCCAACCGTTAGCCTTGAAACCCAAAACACAAAAAAAATATCTCACCATTGATATTCATTTTATTTTATTTTCTCCCTTGGCTCTACTCCCTTTGGACCGAAATGCTCTTCCAAATCATCTTATCTCCCTCAGTGAAAGGCTGCTATCAAGTGACCTATGTTTATTATTCTTATTATTATTATTATTATTGACTAAAAGTTTCCTTGCTCAAAACAAAAGCCACCACCTCTTTTGGTGCTCTTCAGCTCATGGTCAAAGGATTGGAAAAAAATAAATAAATAATTAATAATAAATATATATATATATATATATATATATATATATATATATATAAATCATTTGAATTCTCTTCATTGCGCAAATCGAGACCACCATTTCCCTTTCATCTCAAGACCACTCTCGGCCAAGTGGTGTACTTTATGGTCTTGTAGTTTATTATTTTTATTTTATTTTATTTTTATTTATTTATTATTATTATTATTATTATTACTATTATTACTTTTATCTATTGTTTTTTTTTCAAGTGTTAATTGAGTAAAATGAAATCACCCAGCCCATTGCTCTCACAAGTCCCACGACCAATAGGTGCAAAATTGGGTCATTGTCCAATTTAATTCATTTTTTTTGTTTTTAACTAATTGGATGGTTTGATTAAGGAGATGTTAGTAATTATTTCCAAATTGTTGATTAGTGTAGGTGGTGGATACAATTGACCTCTTTGGCTAGAATTGAAAAATTGGTGGATTTTGGTGAATAGTGTTATTGCAAATTAAAGGTGAGTAATAGATTAGAGTTGAAATGATTCTTTGGGGAAACTCAAAGGATCATTTGAATGGTATAATTATTGATTATGCTTGAATATACCATTACTTTATGAATTACCTTTTATGAAAGCATGCTTATGGTTGTAAATTGATTTTGATATATGAATTGATTTGAGATGTGATTGATCAATTTATTATACCCTCTTAATGCATTGCATCATGAAAGTATGTAGCTTAGGGTTCCCATAGTGGGGAGAGCATATAGTTGATATTAGGAGATTATGTGAGTTGAATGTCTTAACTTAGCATCAATACCCTTGTTTGAATTGAGTGAATTGTTTGATGAGGTGTGATTGCAAAAGTACCATGTGAGGTTGATGAAATCGATGGGTCATTCCCGGAGATACTTGTGTGTAATCCAAGGAGAGCGTGCCTTGTGATATTATATGGGAGAGCGTGCCCATGGACAATTACGGGGAGAGCGTATCCCGGATTGATCCTTGAGAGAAGGTTGAGCATCACACCTTGATACGTGTTAGTTGTTTGATAGAATGTTATGATATGAAATATATGATTTGAGAAATGATGTGTGTGAAGTGATTGTTATGAGGTTGTAGACTTGAGATGTAAAGTATGTGAATAGCCTCTTGTTGTTGCTCTACTAATTTGTTTTTAAGTTTAATTTTTGTCATTTGAAAATGGGAAGGGTTGGGAATTCAAATGATGTTTTGGGGAGTATTTAAAGAATCATTTTGATTCTAATTTGTTGCTCACTAGCCATGTGTTGCTAATGGTGCTACACCAAACATTTTCAGGTAATTTTGGAGGTGCTCGAAGCGATTGATCGATATGGAGTCATGGCTTAGAATCTAATTACTATGCATGGAGTCTAGACTTGATTTTTGAGAACTTGACATGTTATTTCCTTTGGTTTGTAGACTTTTATTTGATTTGCCCTTTTATAACTATTTGAACTTATTTTAGCATTGTGAGTTCCGAAACTCATTATTTCAAATGAATTATGAAAATGATGTTATTTCAATCTCCCGCTGCATATTAGTGATTTTAAATATAAAAAGGGTCGGGTCGTCACATGCACATTCCAGAAACCATCTCTCAAAGTGAGATCCAAACTCAAGGCCATTGTACGATGAACTAATAACATAAAGCAAGGATGTAGGTGTTATGGTTAAAAAGAAATGCATAAAATGCCCCAACGAATTCATTCACTAGTTAAATGCATAAAATGGGCTACGAAGTACAAAACGTGTAAACCTTCCCAAACATGAACATCTCAACCCCATAACCAAGCCGGGTGAACATCAATCATCTTAATACAACTTGCACCTATTACTCAATTTCCGCGTCTCACTACGCACATTTCACATTTTAACTCGAGCCTAGCTCATTTCACAATTTTTCCATTACCGTTATGCAACTTACTATGCATGTGTATAAAGATCACATTTCTCACTCGAGCCGCAGCTCATTTTACATCATCCGAGCCGAAACTCATTTCACAACCTCAGGTTATCTCAATAACCACTAGTATCCGGGCCATTCATCGCATAGCACTCCGGAGCTCCACAACATCACCGCCACGGTAACCACGTGTAACGTCCAACACCCACACACCATTACACGGGTTAATCACATCTCCGCCACGGTAACCACGTGTAACGTCCAACACCCACACACCGTTACACGGGTTACGACCCCATGGCCAAAAACTAAAAGCATGATATACATGAATGATATGATATGAAATGAGATGCAAGTTAAATGCTTACTAACGGTAATATTAAACATCAGAGCCCAAACACCATATACCTTAATTCAAAATCACATAATCACTTGTACAACTTTCAAGCCTTTTACTAGTCCTTTCACATCAATCTTGTGCATTTCTCGTAATCACACACACAAATAACAAACATAAAATCCAATCCAGTATATAACTCAATCTTGACCACAAAATACATTACAAAGGACTATGGGCATGTAGGGGAAAAGAAAAGAATCAATAACGTTTTAGCAAAACTATCTTATCAAATAAGCTCGGCCCCACGTCAACGAATTCATTTCTATAAAACTCTCATCTCCCATTTGGTTCTAGGTTTCACAACACACATTTTCATTTCAAACCCTCATCATTACTCTTCATCCAAACCCACGTTACTACCGGCATCACACCATTACGTCAAAGTCTAATTCTCATTTTTCTAGTTAAGACAAGGCTTGATCTTGGCTTTCGTTCCTCATTAAACAAGGCATTTAATCTTCAATTGTAAACTTTATATATCATATACACTTTAGTGAGAATAGTGAACCAAACCCCATAACTCAATTCGCTCCGAAAATCTCTAAGTTAGCTAAAGAGAAAGTAGCAGTTTCAAAAATTTAAAGTGTTCTTGGTAACGCATTACTCGGACTTCCTAACATTGTTTCCATTCATCAAATATGTAGATAATCACCCGATTAAACCACAATTAACAAATACCATGGGAAGTCTAAGAGCACTCCGAGATTAGGAACCATGAAATATTCAAATGGCCAACAATCGGGTTTTAAATTTTAGTTCCATTCGAGGCTTCCTACATTTATTCGATGGCTCAAATGTCTAAGCATCACTCTTGGATTTACTACTCTTCTCTATGATTACACGCGTACCATCCGATAAGGTTTCGTTTCAACTTACGATTCCATAAACCAAGGCAACCGACCACCTATTCTCTTTTAACTTTGAACACCACCCTCCAAGGAATTAACTTCTATTTCCAACAATGCAAAACCTAAACGTCCAAATCCTATCTCACGTCCGTGACCAAACTATCTTCGTCAAGACACAGCTCCTAAACGTCTCTTCACTCAATCTCTTGTTTAATTCACTGTTTCCAAACTTAAACACTCAACAACATAGCAATTCATATTACGAAAATCAAACATAAATACACTTTACGTTCTTAGAGATTCCCACCTTGCTATGAAGGAATTAACTTGCACTTGGAGACTTGCTTGAGCCATTAACCTACATACAATTCATGCCAGACATTTAACACACTTTATATACTATAAACCATCAATTTTAAACAAGTTAACTTAACCCAAGACCCCTAAAACAGCCCCACATCCTGATGGTATAAAACAGCCCCTAAAATTGAATGTTAAAACAGTGAGGTGGGGGCATTCGACTATGTTTTAATCATAGAAAAGAGTGTCTAGATGATTCTCATTCTCCATATACATTCAATTCATAATTTACATGAGCTTAAATATTAGAACAAGGACTAACATGGGTTTTAGTGTTTTGACAAAGTTTAAATAAAAGAACAATTTTAAAGTTCAAAGAAATTGGTCAATTTAATAAAACCATGAGAAGTGTTAAACCAAGTTTCACATATCAATTCAATCTAATGAAATCTTAAAACTAAAATCATACTTTCATTCTAACAAGTTCCAATTACTATAATTTACATGCCTTTTTTTAATGAATTCTTTAGCTACAACTCAAGCTCCATCTATTTCCACAAATCCCCCAATTTTAAGAAAAAGCCCTAGAAAGAAATCTTACCTTTTCATAATGAAAACTTGTTGAAAACTCCTTAAATCTTCTAGATTTAGATTCTACTATCAAAACCTCACACTTTTGGCTTTGGTTTGAACGATTTTAAGCAAGAAAATAAAAAACCCACTAATTCCCTCAAGGGGCTGCTACTGCCGAACAACAGGGAAGGGAGGAAGAAAAATTGAGCAGCTTTCGTTCCTTAATTGTGAGGAAGAAGATGAAAATAAAAATATAATTGTTTATGGAACATTTTTGGGTTTGAATTTTAGGAAGATGAGTTCATAAATTGAAGAAGAAAGCAAGAATTTTCCCCACCCATGGCTATTCAGTGGACGCACGAAAAAGAGAGAAAACTGAAGCTGTTTGTTTGGTTTTTCCTTTTTAATTTTGCTTTAATGAGAAATGACAACATATGCCATAAATTTTTGTTTGATTAAAGAGCAATGATAAAATATGCCTTAATGCTTATTTGACTTTTTGTAAAATGGTCCATTATGAGTTTATTTATTTATTTTAAAATAAACCCCCTCTTCTCAACTAACCGTAGTTAGTTTTTAACCAAACCCAAACTTTCACTTTAACCATGGTTAGGGTATAACCCAATCATAGTTAACCATTTTATCCTTTAATAACCATTCAAAACAATTCATTAAAATATAAATATCAATATAAAACCCATTTAACCAATTTATAAATTCAAGTAACTAAAATAAATAAAATAAATAAACTATATTATTATTCTAAAACTCGGGCCGTCACAAGAATGCTCCGATGGACATGTAATTTTTTTAAGATAGTTGAGCCTCACTAATAAGGGCTCCCGCCAAACTTTAGAATTTTTTTGGAATTTTTTCTGATTTTTAGTTATTTTTCATATTTTTTCGGGATTTAATTATTAAAAATTCATAAAAAATAGGTTACTAGTCCAAAAAATATGAATTTTGGTTTTTTGGAGTCATAAAATTATCCTAGACATGAATCAATCATAAAAATCCAGGTAAAAATGTTTTTTGATACCCCCACTCAGCACCACCGCGTAGCTTGACTATGAAATCATATCTAGAATGCTCTGATAGACATTAAATTTTTTCTGGAAGTTGAGTATCACTAATATGGGCTCCTGGAATTTGTTTTTATTTTTTTGAATCTTCCCGTTATTTTTCATATTCTCTGGGATTTAATTATTATAAAATTCATAAAAAAGAGTTTTTTTTTTTTTTTTGCAAAAGATAAAAAAGAGGTCACATGTCCAAAAAACATGAAACTTGCTTTTTTTGGAATCATAAAATTATCCTAGACATGAATCAATCATAAAAATCCAAAACGGGAAAAAAAGTTTTTTTGATACACCCGCACTGCACCACCGGATGGGCACGATTGCGCCTATGAAATCATTTCTAAGATGCTCCGATGGATATGAAATTTTTTCTGGTAGTTGAGCATCACTAATAAGGGCTCCCGACAATATTTTGAATATTTTGAAAATTTTCCGTTATTTTTAGTTACTTTTGATATTTTCCGGAATTTAATTATAAAAAATAGGTTACACATCTAAAAAACATGAATTAGTTTTTTTGAGTCATAAAATTATTCTAGACATGAATCAATCATAAAAATCCAAAACGGGATTTTTTTTTATACCCCGCACTGCACCACCGCGTGGGCTCAATTTCGCCTATTAAATCATATCTAGAATGCTCCGATGGATATACAATTTTTCTAGTAGTTGAGCATCATTAATAAGGGCTCCAGACAATTCTTTTTTTTAATTTTTTTGATTTTTAGTTATTTTTCATATTTTTCAAGGATTTAATTATCAAAAAATTCATAAAAAATAGGTTACTCATTCAAAAAATATGAAACTTCGTTTTTTGGAGTCATAAAATTATCCTAGACATGAATCAATTATAAAAATCCAAAACGGGAAAAATGTTTTTTGATACCCCTCAATGCTGCAACGTATGGGCACAATTTCACCTATGAAACCATATCTAGGATACTCCGATGGATATGAAATTTTTTATGGCAGTTGAGCATCACTAATAAGGTCTCTCGACAATATTTTTTTAATTTTTTCCTTATTTTTAGTTATTTTTCATATTTTCTGGGATTTAATTATTAAAAAATAGGTTACATGTCCAAAAAACATAACTTGGTTTTTTGGAGTCATAAAATTATCCTAGACATGAATCAATCATAAAAATCTAAAACGGGAAAAAATGTTTTTTTGATACTTGTGCAATGCACCACCGCTGGGCTCGATTTCGCTTATGAAATCATAATTTTGACGTGACCGGGATGACATGACTTCTTTTATTAATATTTAAATATTATTTTAACTTATTATTATTTTAAGGCTTAGATGTCAATTTTTTAATCTCACTCCCAATATGTGTCCCGTTTCTTCTTTTCTCTCATCCATAATAATCTTCTCCAATGCTTCATCTACTCCTTCCATGGATTCCTCAAGAACTCCAAATCATAACACCAATTCCACGAAACAAATCAATTTTTTTCATTGTAATCCTTCAGATATACTCCAATTTTTTAATCACTCTCTTCTAATATCTCTTCTCTCTCATCTCCCCTCCATAGTCATGTTCTCCAATGCTTCATCTAGTTCTTCCATGTCTACCTCAAAAACTCCACATCAAAACTCACTAATTCCCACTAAAACAACATCTAGAAAAAACAAACAAATAAAGAGGATGAAGATCTTTGTTTCTGTACCTATAACACTTTTTTTTTTCTTTCTATTCTATAATTTTGATTATGAAATAAAGGTTTGTCTTTTTCAATTTTTGGTTCACAAGAAAAAGATTAGGGTTTTTCTTTGAAAGTGATTATATATGCATGAGTATTTGCTCTCTTTTTTTGTTTCTCGGTTGACATTTGTTTTTATTTATGGGTTTGTTTCTATTATTGTTTATGAGTTTGGGTTCTTTATGAAAAAGAAGATGATTATCGAGGAGAGAGAAGAGATATTGGAAGAAAGAAATTAAAATTTGACACCTAAACATTTAAACCTTAATAAATTGAAATAATATTGAAATATAGTAAAAAAAACCACACATCTTTAGAAAAATCCACGTCAACAAGTCACCAACGATCAACTAACAGATAAAATACTAAAAATATAAATTCGAGAGACAAAAACACAAATTTTAAAAGTCCAATGACAAAAATGAAATTCGAATGGGATTGTAGGGACTAAAATGGAACCGTGATCAAATCTATTTTTTAGGAATTTTTTTAATGTTGTGCTATTTGAGTAATTACATTTCTTTTTATGTTTACGTGTACATATTTTCAAGGACTAATATCTTAATAGCTCTAATTTCTATTTATTCCCTAAATAACATTTTTAATTTGTGCCTTAGTTGTATTGAGAGATTCCTCATTCTTTAAAGGTCGTTAGAATGTAGTGTGTGTGATGAAGATGAAGGATAGAAATGTCGTGAAGTTAGTGTTGAAGGGACTGCATGAATCGTGAACTCAAGATCACCATCCAAAGAGAGAGCTACAGCTGTACCGGATAGCTCCGAACAACGTCGGACATCGCAAAATAAGAACTTCACGAGAGGCGATCGATCTGAAACAAAAACGTGGCATGAGATCAAAACAAAACTGAGATAATATGTTAAATCTGAGTTTAGAGGAAGAGTGTTTGGGAAGAATGGTAATAAATTCAGTCTGAGCAGTATATGCTTCTTATATAATAGACGTTTTGTATGCTATGGAATGGAAAGTAATGAATTTATATACATGGAAAGATTACAAGACAGCTGAAGCTTAATATATTACAGCTGCTAAATCATCAATTATCCTTCCAAGCAGTTCCTGATTGATAGGCTAATTGTAGTGATTTGTGCTTAATACACGGTTAGTCATATATTGCATGAGCTGGTTGATTTATGAGCTGAGTTGGCTGATATGATCTAGATTCGAAATATTCCTCATTCTTTTGATATCCTCTAATTTTCTTTCTCAATTTTTTTTTTCTTTCTCCATTTCTTAGAGATAAAAACTATCTCTCTAATTGAGTTTAATTTCATAAGTTATTCAACTAAACCAAATAATTTATTAAATTAAATTACTATGTACAATTGAAATATCTGATATTAATTTTTAATTCAATAAATTAGTTAATTTAACGGAGTAATTTATTGAATTAATTACTATATACAATTGAGTTACCCGATATTATTTTTAAATAAATAAGTTATTGAATTAAATATAATATAAAACTTGCTAACATGCTTCATATTCAAACTCAAATTTTAATTCAATAATTATTAATTAATGAGATAATATTATTAAATTAATACTCACATTTTAATTCAATAAATTATTGACTAAGAGATAAAGTTTATTGAATTAATAAAATTCAGATTTTAATTAAATAAATTATTGAATTAATAAATATATAATATTAACGAAAATAATTAATTTTACTATATTAAAAAAAAATCATTCAGAGAATTATGACCGTACCTTTTTTTAATGTTAATTTCAGTCATTGCCACGTCATTCACATTATCTTGAATGGAAAATATTTGTTGTAAAAGAATGTAATAATTTCCTTCCTTAAATTTATTAATTTCCTTTCTAAACATTTTCCAAAATGAATGAAAAAAAAAAAAAAAAAAGACAGTGAGTGAAATACCAACAGTGACGTCAATCGGTGGTGGACCAAAAAATAAAAAAAAATCAATATATTATTCCCCTGGCCATTTCAATCCATTCCACGGGCAAAGGGCAAAAGGTTGGGAGGTAAGTGAGTCACCATCTCTGTTTTTCTCTCGCAGTCATCTTCCATTCATTTTTCAAAATCCAACTTTTTTAATTTCTGGCGGGTATTATCCTTATACAAGAACGTGTTTCTCGACTTCTTGGGTCTTCTCGATTTTGATTTCCACTTCCTCTTCCGGTTTTCTCTGGAAAAAAAAAGGTTATTCTTTTTTTTTTTTTTTTTGTACTGGTGTTTTGCTTATTGAATAATATGGGATTTTTGCTTTCTTATTGTTTATGGATGACTTTTTGAAATTTTCAAGTAAATTTGTCATCTTTACAAATTCTGTTGGTGTTTTGGATATCAGTGAAAAGATGGGTAATACGATTGGACGGGTTTGTTCAAATGGAATGGCTCAAGATGATTCAATTTCTCCTAGGACTAGGATGGGAACCAAAAAGGTATATATATATATATATTTCTTATACCCTGAAATGGTACTTTCTATGATAAAAGATATCTAGTCTACAAATTATGTAGAGCAGAGATGACTTATTTTGCAATGTAGGTTCTGATTTTACCCAAAAAAAAAAAAATCGTCTTTTATATTAACACAACTAGATGAACAATTATATTGATTTTAAATAAATTGTGCCTCTAGTTCCTATTTTTATCGCTTTAGGTTTGTTTCGTAGGTTTCACCGATGAACTCCCAACTAGGGGCTTGTGGGAGGGCAGCAACTGGAAGTTGTAGGGAAATTTCCGTATTGGCTTTTGAAGTAGCCAATACGGTAAGCAAAGTTGCAAAATTTGCAGACTCTCTCTCGGAAGACAACATCCGATTGCTTAAGGAGGAACTGTCTCGATCAGAAGGCATTCGGCTATTAGTGTCAAAAAGTATGGAGGAAATGCTGAGTGTTGCGGCTGCTGATAAAAGGTATGTCATGCGTGGTCTTGTTTGTTCATAAATATACCTTTTTGTCTAAAGACTACCATTATTGCAGGCACGAACTTCACATTCTCTTACGGGAGGTGGCAAGATTTGGAAAGCAGTGTGTCGATCCACAATGGCACAATCTGGATGAATGCTTTTTGAGGTAGGTGATAATTAATATGGTCAAAACAAATTGCTCAATTGTTGTTGATGTCAACAATAATGTTCAAATGGTTATGATATTCCAGACTGGAATTTGATACTCCAAGCAAAATAAATGTTCGAAAGGCCAGAGCAGCCTTGCAAGAGTTGACTGTCTTGTCTCAGTTAACCTCTGTAAGTAATTTGTTATCCTACTTTTTTCGAGCTTGCTGGTATTTTCGTAAAATGTATTTGGAGCTGATTATATTCTAGGACTACTCTTTTTGCTTTTTTGATGGGAAAAATACTTGTTATCACTTTTAAAGATATAAATATAATCAATGCATGTCTTATAAGAATTGAGTACCTTCTGTAGGAATTGTACCACGAATCACTTGTTCTTGAAAATTTTGAACAAGATTACGAAAGAAAGGTTGAGGCAGTGGAGTCCTTGATACAAGATGGAATAGGTTGGTATATAATTTTTAACTTAATAATTGTTACATTAGTATTTTGGAGCTGAGTTTTGATGAATAACAAATATGCAAGTGTTTATTAATGCTTTCTTTTCATTTAAGATGTAGGAGAAACTATAACAATTTTTCAGGAGGAGTTAATTAATCAAAGAAAGATAGTACAAAGCTTGCAAAACAAGTCACTATGGTCCAAATGTTTAGAAGAGGTACACAATTAGGAAATGAGTGTTTCAATCTACAATAACTTCTCTTTGTTGTTATTTTCCGACTTTCGGCGACACCTTTATCATCTATTCACTTTCTGTTTATTACTGAGTTTGCTATGTGATAAAGACAAAACTTCAGTCATAAGCAAAGCCATAGTAGAGCGCGTTGACCTACAATTATGCAATTTACTGAATTTTTTTTGGTTCATCACAGATTGTGAAAAAACTTGTTAGCATTGTGCCATGGATAAGTCAAAGAATCTCTAAAGCATTTGGTAGCAAAGGCACAGGTTTCTACAATTGTTCCATTTTCAATTGAATTTTCAGCATCCATTCTTGAAATCTTATTGTAATATATACATATCATTGCAGCTAAATCATTGCTTGTCGAGGATAGAAGTAGCAATCCTCAGAAGCTAGGCGTTGCTGGTCTTGCTCTGCATTATGCAAAGATAATCAACCAGATAAGCCTAATTGTAAGTTGACACACTTCTCTTTTCCTCTAATTCTGCAAATAACTCTCAATTGTTATTTTTATATTACTTAAAAATTCTATTTTTTCATAGGCAAGTAGTCCAACCTCCCTTTCCTCAGATATGAGGCATGAATTGTATCAAGCATTGCCTACAAGTGTTCAAGCAAATCTGCGCTATCAATTACAAGGTTCGGATGCCAAATATGAGGTATGTCTTATTCTTTAGAGTTTTTTTTTAATTGAAATCATCAAAAGATAAATTACTCTTTTAATTTCTAGAATTTATCATTAACATTTTCTTTGGTAATTAATTTCATATTGTGTTTATGCAGCCAACTTACTCTACTGTCAAGGTTGAAATTGATAGGATTCTTCAATGGCTTCTTCCACTAGCAGAGAATACAATCAAGTAAAATTCCTTCTTATCAACCTCTAGAGACACCTTTCTTCTTTATAATTACGTGTTTTTATCCCCTACACGTCTCCCCTAATTTTATTATAATTGGTGCCAGTGTATATCAAGCTAGTGGAAGGATTGGAGAATGGGCTAGCAACAGGTTTGTTCAAGATCTTTTTCCTAGAGAGGAAGTAAAATTGAGGCAACAGTCACATGTATGTTTTTTTTTGTGCAGTAAGGAAATCTCCAAAGGAAGAGCCATCCAAAGTAGCCCAATCCATCTACAAACATTGTATTATGCTGAGAAAGAGAAGACAGATCAACATATCATCAAATTGGTTACGTTGCTGAACCATCTAATCAATTTAACAAGACAAGAACTTTGACGTTTTACGCCTTTACATACATAAACATTTCGAGTGCCTTTCTCTTTCCTTCCCTTTATAGCCCCAATAATTAAACATATGATTTTTATTTTTTTACTTTTTCTTAATTCTGCTTACTGATTTTGATCTGGAATTCATTGTAGATACCTGTTTAGGTTAGTTTGGTTCCTCCTGTATATACACTGCTACAAAAATATGGGATATATTGCAACACGTTAATGTTGAAGGAGTAGAGTGAATATGAAAATCTTTTTGTAGCAGAACTTGGTAATTCAAATAGCATTAGAATTATCTCTCGGTTTATTTTTTAACCATAAAAATTATGTTAAAAATAAATTCAACTTCAAAACCAATAAACAAATAATAAAGTTTATAAAAATCAAAGAGAGAGTTTCCAACCAAAGAACAATTCAGTTATGGTTCTTTGAATTTGTCATTGATGCAAGGATAACTTTTCTAAATTATTTGGTATATTGGTTATGGTTATTAACATATCTTTTTCAGTTCTTCAATAATCAAGAGAAGCTTCTTAATTATTTTTCATACCAATAAACAACACTAAACTTTATTTTTTTAAGAAACAACACTAAACAGGTTGTTAGGATTTAATTTACCAGTAATATTAATAATTCTAAGGATGACTATTCAACAAATGGGAAGAGCTCAATTTATTTAGACTAGGTCATATATTTTCATAGCATGAATTGAAAGCATCTGTTTTATTCAATTATAATATTTTACCAATTGAATTAGAATGTCTAAACAATTACATTATTTAAAGTTCTAAATAGCTGAATATAGGGTTGTGCCAAAAAATATAAAAAAAATCGAGAAACTGAAGTGAACCGATTGGTTTGGTCTGGTTTTATAACATTACCAATTATTACTGTTAGAAAATTCGGTCATGGTTGGTTTTACTATAAGGACAACCTTTAAAACTGAACCACACCGAATAATTAAGAAAAAAAAAATTACACAAATTCCTTTCTCGTTTATAATGAAGCCCCACCAAGTGCAACACAAAATCATATCTTGTAACTTACAAGGTGTAAGACTAAAGGAAAAGTCCTATCACCTCGTGAAGTGCAAAACTTTAACACCATCAAAGTTCCTGTGACATCCCGAAACTTTTCAAGTAAAATAAACCTAATAATACTTACTTGTTTGAGTTTAGATTTGATTGTTGGGTAATTGTGTTGAAACAAAGATATTATTTGAAATGACAATGGTAAGTGGGTTAGGTAAATTTTTTTTTTAAAGAAAAGGTAAATAGAGCTTAGAAGGGTTCTACAACATAATATCATATATAAATCATCAAAATTCAGAAACCACATAATTTTCCAACTAGAACATCTGAAATCAGAATATCCATAATTTTTCCGAAAACAACAATTCTAGCTAAAGCAATTACAATTTCCAAATTTTTTTAACGAAGTGCAGTTGTAATATAATAACCAAAATTTCCAGATATAAAGTCATAAAAAATACATTAAAAATCTACGGAAAGAGTTTTAGATTTCTTTAAAGGTTACCCATTATTTAATCCATTTACTCACCTCGAAACTTAGTAAAATTCAAACTTCAACAGTCTGGAAAATATATTATAAAATAATTTAAACTTCTCCTAAATAAAAATAACGAATCTAAATTAAAATGATTTTGAAATAGAAGTCGTGAATCGAAACCCAGAAGCGAACAAAAGGCCTAAAAACCAAACAATATGTTCTTTGATAAGTATTACCTTGAGGACACCGGAGATCAGCTAGAGGTACAATTTCTGACGTTTAGACAGGAAGATCGATCGATTGTTGAGTATTAGAGGGAGTTTGACCAGTTATCTAAGTTTTCCACTAGGCAAGTTGCTGACCCTGAGAGTAAGAAAAAGAGGTTTATTGTGGGATTGAGAGTAGTCATCCGAAGACAGGTACGATTTTTACGACCTGCCACTTATGTTGAGATTTTAAATACTGCCTTGGCTTTAGACATTGGGGCCTCTGAAGAGAAGGCCATGGTAGCTGCTGCACAATCCTCTTAACAAAAGAGGAAAGTTGAGGATGATCTTCCAGGTCGAAGGACATAGTCGACTGTTTAGGCACAGCCTCAGACACGACAACAGGCCCGTGTCTTTGCCACTACTCGAGAGGATGCTGAGGCATTAGGTTTGTTACAAGTACTTTGTCATTTTAGGACCCTCTATTCGTGCATTATTTGATTATGAGGCTAGCCATCGCTTTATTTATGCATGCTGTTTTGATTAAGATGCCAATGTTTGACTTTGATATTATCTTTGGCATAGATTGGCTGGCAGCCAACCACGCCAACATCGATTGTAGTTGAGAAACAGCTTTTGTAGTGGGAGGATGTTTTGGAAAGGTATTATCGTTTGTGTCTAAAAGTTGTGACTAATGCATATAGAAGGATATGCATGAGTTGATTGGCATAGTTCGCTAGAGTTTGTAGTTGGGGACCATGTGTTCTTGGAAGTTGCACCCATGTGTGGTGTTTTGAGATTTGGAAAGAAGTGCAAGTTGAGTGCGTGGTTTTGGATGCTAACTAGTCTTGTGAGGAGATGCCGGTTGAGATCGTAGCATCTAAATCAAAGTGTTGATGAACAAAATGATCAACTTGGTCAAAGTGTTGTGGATGAACCAAGTGTTGAAGGTTACGTGGGAACGTGATGATGAGATGCGGGCTATGTATCCTCACCTTTTCACTTAGGGAGGTTACTTTTTGAGGACGAAAAGCCTTTTTAGGAGGGTAGACTGTAACCTCCCGTTACTTTTAAAGTAATTTTTTTTAATTTAATTTATTTATTTTAATTAAAGTATTCAAATTAATTTTAGAATTAATAACTTAGAATTTAGGAGTTTATTTCGTTCCTGAACCTTTTTAATCATTTTATTAGCTTAAATTAGTTTGGGTCGTATTAATAATTATTAATCACCTTTTGGCTAGTTTAAGGGCTCCAGGTTTCATTTTATAAGCTAAAAGCATTCAAGGGACGAGTTCGTAATTTTTGATTTCTTAAAATATCTAATTACTATTCATTATCTTCTTTAAATACACCTAAAAGTAAAAAATTGGACATTTCTTCTCTTCTTTTCTCCTAAAGACCGTAGCCTCCATTCCTTGGGATTTTTCTTTGGGTTTTCTTCGTTTCTTGGTGGATTGTTGTGATTTTTAGTGCGTTGGATTGCTCGTGACGCAAGCTTTCTTTTCATCCTAACTTGTGGCGTTTCTCGTTTTCTAAGGAAAGCCCTAAAAAGTGAGTTTTCAAAACTCTTCATATTTTTTTCTTTGTTTTTATTTCTACATGAGTTTTTAAGTTGAAATCATGTATTTCCATTAAAAAATTTAACGATTTGAGCTCAGAATTTTAAAAAACACTATTCACCCGAAAACACTATTCATTCGAGAATCGCACTTTGTCTCATTTTAGTTATGGTTTATAAATTGTATTCAATTGGTGTTATTGTAGGTTTTGTTAAACGCTCGTGTGAATTTTCTTTCGAGTCGTTGGAAGCTCGACTTCTTGGCTGAGGTGAGTTTAAAGCGGTGGTTAGTGATTTTATGTTTCGAATTACATTATATTATTCTTTGATCGAGGTTAAGTGACAAAACAGTCATTAAGAGCTAATACTTGTTTGATGGTGATTATGAACCTTGGAAGTGAGAGTTATGCCACTTTTCTTTACCGAATGTTTTGGAGTGGATTAGTGGTTTTTGATCGGAAAGTAAGTCATAGAGTTTTCTTAGAAGTGAGATTGAGCTAGTTATATTTTTCAAGTATATTTGGAGTTAATTATTGGATTTTGATTGAAGAGTAAGCTTTAGTACGTTTTTGGAAGTTATGTGAGGTTATAATGGATTTTGGAGAATCTTGGAAATTAAAGGTACTTGGAGTAGTTTTGAACCAAAGTAGCTTAGAAGTTATTTTCGGGAGTTAGCTTATGTGATTCAAAGCGACCTTTTGTCTTTAGTAGCTTTGTAGTGTTTTAATCTCAATAATAACTTACTTTGGGAATTTTGATCTTCATGGATTTGGAACATGCGGTAACACGGTACGTGGTAGTGCTTTGATATGGTAACATGCAGTTACACGGTACGTGGTAACATGTTGTGGTACGAAATGTGGAACATGTGGTAACACGGTACGTGGTAACATATTGTGGTACGAAATATGAAACATGTGGTAACACGGTATGCGGTATTGTGTTGATGTAACATGTGGTAACATGATACGTGGTAACATGTTGTGGTATGAAATATGGAACATGTTGTAACACGTTACGTGGTAGTGTGTTGATGTGGATACATGCGGTAACACGGTACATGGTAACATATTGTGGTATGAAATGTGGAACATGTGGTAACACGGTACGTGGAGTGTGTTGATGCGGTAACATGCAGTAACACCGTACGTGGTAACATGTTATGGTACGAATGGTGGTAACATGTGGTAACACGACACATTGCGGTATGCTAATGTGGTAACACGGTACGTGGTAACATGTTGTTATATGAGATGTGATCTATGATATGGTAACAAAGAAAGTTCGAGATACGATTATATACTTGCGATAGTTTTGTTTAGGAAGACATAGTCCTAGTTCATACTTATATTGTCCAATCTCGAATTCAATACTTTACGTAGTTGGTTGTTGATTGGATTAGAATTACAATTTCATAACAGCCATATGGTATTTTGGAAGTGTAGAATGGGTAGTAAAGAGCATTTTAGGTCGTTGCACACAATTTCTGGTATGGAATTCGGTTCATAGGATTACTAGCTTGCTTCCATTTTACTCTCACTAGCATTTTTATGCTAATGTTGCTCACTTACAACTTTTCAGGTACTTCTCGACAAAAGGAACGTGGTAGAAGATGTGTTGTTGCTTGATTTTCGAGGACGATGGATGGACTTGGACATAGACATGGTTTTGTATAGCATTCTTGAAATGCTTTTGTATATATTTCCATCCTTTCATACTCTGTATTTTGAGGTCGGAAGAGCGTTCGTTTTAAAAAAAAAACTTGTAATGGTCTTATGATTTAAGTTATTTTTAGAAGTTTATTTATAATTGGAATGCGCATTTCGCTTTTTATGCTTTCTCTGGTTGTGAACAGTGTAAAACATGTTTTGGATAGTTCAAATTTTAAACGTAGCCATGGCCTTTTTTAAAAAAACCAAGTCTTCCGCTGTGCCTTTTACATTAAAGAATTTAACGGGTTCGGGTCTTTACAACCCAACACTAAAATTCCAACCATTACCCAAACTTGCAAACCGAAAATATAAATAGATAACAATTTAATAAAAAATATTCCAGCAGCAAAAATATGAATAAAAAAATAAACTAAAATCCATCTTAGAATCATCCTAGAACTATTTTTGGCCTCCAAATAATTAATGAAACCTAGTGGCACTAAAACAAGTTGATTTTACCAAAATTGCTCACTCACCTCGAGTTTTCGGTTTTCGAAATTTCAACTCCTTCACAACAGTCCATAACCTAAATTTACGGTCCTAAAATACTTATTAAAATTTTCCTAAAACAAAACAATCAGAATTACACTATGGGTAATTGTAAAGGGTAAAAATAGTCCTCTTATAGGCTGCGCTCACACTGGGCCGATTCACATGGGGACAGGCCCATCCGAATCACATCCTGAAGGAGCCGACCCTTCTTGGGCCGAGTGAAAGACCATTAAGCCTAGTCCCACGCTAGCCCTACCGATGAGCCCACGATCACAAGGTACTCTAAAAGGTGGCCTGACCTATCAAATCAGGTATGTGTAAAAACAAGAATCATCAATCATATACATTTTGACCTAATCCTTACGGCGCAAGGCATATCTCACCTACCACCACGTAACTTGATCGTCGGAGGGTTCTCGGCTGTACCACACCGGTAGCCTTCTGACTGTCTCCCCCCTAAGTATTTCAGGTAGTTCCGCGGCTAAGGAACAACACGTGACGCGACGTGCTCAACTGTGTGGAAGAAGACTCTGACGAGAAATACCCCACACAGTTTGGCGCCCACCGTGGGGCCGTTCATCTTCGATTTTCGGCAAAATCCAGATACCCACGCGGTTCCCACGAGTCGAATCAATGACCACTCGTTCAACCAGGCAACGAGCTCTTAATGAAAATACAATCAGAGAAAAAGGAGCGACCGATGATGTTCAGAACCACGATGTTCAGAATCTCGACACTCAGAACCTTAACACGGCACCCGAAACCATCACCATCGCCCTGGCAGAGCACCGGGAGATGATAGAGGCGTACAAAGCTTTGAGAGAAGAAGTACGGGAAATGAGAGCCTTATTGGGGAAAGGCTTGGCAGCGGTTCACGCTAACAGCCAAAACATCCTGAACGTTGATGAGGGAGGCCCTTCCAAGCAACGAACTGGCAAATCTCAGGCCAGACGACGACGTAGAAGAGCCACCACGTTCGATAAGGGAAAGAACATGCCGGAGACAACCTACGGACCAGGCTGACGGCCCACAGACGAGGGGAAAACGCAAGTTTATAGATCTCCTTGTCGAAGGAAAAAGACGCCCTAAGCAAAACAGGCCTTGCCCGGCAGACTCGAGACAAGGTGCCGTCACAGAGAGGTGACGAAGGAAATCAGGATTCAAGCTACACAGGCAGGGAAGCTCGGAGTCTGCAGGCAAGGACAAACGCCGGGAAAAGCGGCAGAAGTACACTGATGAGAGGCAAATCCTCGAAGAAAAGCTGGCAAAGAAGGCATCCGAGAAAGGAGCCAAACCTAATTCAGACGCTCGAGAACCGGGGGACTCTCCCTTTACGAGAGGGGTCATGTCCATTCCGTAGCCGAGGCACTTCATCCTCCCAAAGTTCAAAATGTATGACGGAACTGGAGATCCGATGGAACATGTGGCTCACTTCGTCAATATGATGATATCCTCGTGCGTGATCGGCCCCGATCTAGATGCCTTAACCTGCCGATTCTTTCCCACGAGCTTGAAAGGTTCGCCCCTGTTATGGTTCAACAGCCTCCCTAAGAGGTCCATTAAAATCTTTTCGGACCTATCTTCGGCCTTCCTCAGCGAATATAGCGTGAGTCAGAAGTTCGCCAAAACGAACCACGACCTCTACAATGTGCTGATGGGGGAAAAAGAAGTCCTTCGGGACTTCATTGTCAGGTTTCTATAGGTAAAGCTAGAGGTCAAAGACTACAATAACTTAGAGGCGGCTATCGCATTCTCATGGGCCATACACGCGAACCATCCCCTCTGGAGGTCTTTCAACAAACGAAGGCCGACAACCATGATAGAGGCACTGGACAAAGCAATGGCGAAGATATCGCAAGACGAGTCCAAAATGGTAGCCCAAGAAATGTGGAGAACAGGGTCGAAATCTGAGGGGGTATGGAAGAAGACAGAACCTCCCGTCGAGGAAAGGAAAGGAAGTGAGCGCGGACGATCGGATGGGAGAAAAGAAGAAAAAAGAGACGATATGGAAAGAAAGTCCATATGGGGTAGGATCAGAGATCCGAAGAAGCGTAGCCCGGAACGAGTCCTCCATACGGAGACGGTTCATTCATTCCGAAAGGAAGAGAGAGAGAAGAGGCCGCGATATGCCCAAAAAAGTCTGGAAAGAAAGGAACCCTACTGCAGGTTCCATAAATCTAACGGGCATGCCATGGAAGATTGCAAGATCCTCGCTCGGGAAATAAACTGGGTGTGTGAGCAAGGTCCGACCCAAAGAATTGATAGGCAAGATCCGAGGGACACAGATGAGAGACTCGCTGACCCGCGGAAGTTTCGGGAGACAGTCAAATCAGTTCGATCCACTGCACCGGAGAGTCTGTCAACGCTCACAAAAGGTCTCATCAAGAAGCTGGACTCCTCGTCTATCGGGTCGAGCACACTTCCAAGGATCTGATTAAGTATTCTTGGAAGGATCTAAAAGACGTGCACCTACCTCACAACAACGCGCTAGTAATAACGATATCTATCGGATCCTATACGGTCAGCAGGGTTCTAGTAGACCCAGGCTCTTCCATCAATATACTCTATATGTCGGCATTCTAAATCATGAAGCTTAGAGAATAAGATCTTACTCTGAATTCCCAAGACCTAGTGGGATTCAACAGGACAGTGATGAAGTCCTCCGGAACCATCAAACTTCCAGTCCGAGTCGAAGGTGCAAATCTGATGGCTCTTTTTCATGTCATAGATGTCTGCTCAGGGTACATCGCCTTGCTCGGAGGACCTTGGATTCATGATATGAGAGCACATCCTTCAACTCTTCACTAGAAGCTGAAATACTCTACCGAAAAAGAGATCAGGATTATAAAGGGGGACCAGTAGGTTGCAAGATAATGTTTGGTCGAAATCATCAAGCTGAAGTCTCAATGCCAAGCATAGCAATTACAGGATCGGGGCCTCAAACGAGGCCCTCCCTTTGCTCGACCAAGAATTGAAGCGCCTTAGGACGGGTCGGTGAAAATCCAGATCCATCCAGAAGACCAGGAGAAAACGACGAGCATTGAGAAAGATCTGAAAGAAAGTCTGAGAGATGGACTGGTAATCCTTCTAAGGAAGAGCTAGAAAACGTTTGCGTGGGACCACAAGGACATGCCCGGTATTGACCCGGATATCATAACTCACAACCTCAAAGTTGATCTGAGCCATTCTCCCATCAAACAGAGGAGGCGCAAATTCGCACCAGAACGAAATGAAATCATAACGAGGAGGTTCGGAAACTTCTTGAGGCGGGTTTCATCCGAGAGGTCAAATACCCTGAGTGGCTGGCCAATGTAGTGGTCGTGAAGAAAAATAATGGGAAATGGAAGCCGTGTATCAATTTCACGGACCTCAACAAAGCCTGCCCAAAAGATTCTTTCCCACTGCCTAAAATTGATCAACTAGTAGACGCCACAGCCGGTTATGAACTGCTCAGTTTCATAGACGCCTTCTACGGGTACAACCAAATCAAGATGAACCCAAAAGATCAAGAAAAAACCTCATTCATAACCAATGTTGGCACGTATTGCTATACTGTGATACCTTTCGGTTTAAAGAATGCAGAAGCCACCTATCAGCCCCTGATGAACCGAATGTTCAAAGATCTTTTGGGAAAGACTATGGAGGTGTACATTGACAATATGTTGATTAAATCACGAAAGGCAGAGGACCATCTGGGTCACATGGAACAAGCATTTGAAGTGCTGAACCGATACGGCATGAAGTTAAACCTCGATAAATGCACATTCGAAGTTCCGGTAGGCAAGTTCTTAGGTCACCTTGTGACCAGTCACGAAATCGAGGCAAACCCCGATCAAATTCAGGTGATAATAGGCATGTAAGCACCCACGAATCTGAAGGGTGTACAGAAGCTAACTGGATGTTTGGCGGCGTTGAACAGGTTTATATCTCGATCATCAGATAAATGCCTACCCTTCTTCATGGCGCTGAAGAGGAGCAAAGAGTTTGGCTGGGAAGTTGAGTGCCAGAAAGCATTCGAAGAACTCAAGGTTTACTTGTCTTCGCCCCCGCTGCTAGCCAAGCCCTCAGATAACGAAAAGCTATTTCTATACTTGGCGGTATTTGACACGGCGGTTAGCTCAGCACTGGTGTGCAAAGACGGGCAGACTCAACACCCGATCTACTACGTAAGTAAAGCAATGGTCAACGCTGAAACACGATACTCGAAGATGGAGAAACTGGCGTTAGCCCTGATAATCGCTTCACGCAAACTGAAACATTATTTCCAGGGCCATCAGATAGTGGTGAGGACCACCTTCCCACTAAAGGCCATTTTCCACAAGCCCGATGTTTCAGGACGCCTAACAAAGTGGGCAATTGAACTGGGCGGATACGACATCACCTACGAGCCACGGACAGCCATCAAAGGGCAAGTTCTCGCAAATTTTGTTGCAGAGATGACTCCAGCAAGCTTGAATGAGATTGAAACAAAATCGCCGCTGGCAGTCGGCCTCGAGATGGAAACCTGGACCCTAAACATTGATGGATCTTAGAACTCAACGGGATCCGCCGCAGGGCTAGTCTTGTCGACCCCCGAGGGATAGCTCCTGGAACAGTCAATCCGATTCGGATTTGTAGCTTCAAATAATGAAGCTGAATACGAAGCACTGATAGCTGGGTTACAGAGAGCAAAGGAACTAGGAGTCGAAAACTTGAACATCAGAAGCGATTCTCAACTTCTGGTGAACCAGGTAAAGGGGTTATTTGAGGCAAAAGACCCTAGGATGGCAAAATATCTGGAAAAAATTCTATCTATCCTATCTTAGTTCACAAAATATAGCATCAGCCAAGTACCTATAGCTGAGAATGGACATGCCGATGCTCTGGCTAGTCTCGGATCCACAATCCAGACGGAGACGAGAAGAATCATCCCTGTCGATTATTTTTCCGAACCAAGCATTACCCTTGATTTGAACATGGAGAGTGGAGATGACGGAGTGATCGGACAAGTAATGTCGGTAGAACAGAATCTGGAGCCCGAGTCAGATTGGAGGAACCAAATCCTCGAATACTTACGATCGGGACTTCTACCAGAAGAAAAACAAGAAGCGCGAAAAATCCGATCCAAAGCGGCCAGATATTCGATCATCCAAGGAGAGTTATACAAGAGGTCCTTCAGTGGACCCTACCTAAAATGCCTGGGAAAGTCAGAAAGCTCTTATGTTCTGAAAGAGTTGCACCTCGGACACTGCGGAAATCATGCAGGACCAAGGTCCATGAGTCACAGGGCATTAACACAAGGGTATTACTGGCCCACCATGGTCAAAGATTCAAAAGATTTCATCGCCCGGTGCGACAAATGCCAAAGGTTCGCAAAAACGATTCACGTACCGCCAACGGCGCTGACTACAATCTCAGCACCTTGGCCCTTCATGCAGTGGGGTCTAGACCTAGTGGGAAATCTACCGTTAGCCCCGGGACAGAAATGCTATCTGATTGTAGCAACGGAATACTTCTCCAAATGGATTGAAGCCGAGCCGCTGGCAAAGATTACAGAATGGAAAGTCGAGATGTTCCTCTGGAAAAACATCTTCACCCTCTTCAGATCCCCAAAGTTATCATCACTGAAAATGGAACTCAGTTCATAGGAAGATCCATCCGGAAGTATTGCGCGGACAGGAAGGTGGAACTTCGATATTCGACGCACCGCTACCCGCAGGCTAACGGACAGGCAGAAGCGTCGAATAAAACCATCATGGATTCTCTGAAAAAGAGATTGGAACGAATGAAGGGAAGGTGGGTAGATGAGCTTCCAGGAGTCCTTTGGGCATATCGAACCACCCCTAGAATCCTAACCGATGAAACACCATTCGCCATGGCTTTCGGGACAGAGGCAGTCATCCCCACGACCCAGAGTGCGATTCTAGAAACAGAAAACAACAACATGATGGCAGAAGCTCTAGACATGGCAGAGGAAAAAAAGGGAACAAACGCTAATCCATATGGCAGGTTACCAGTACAATTTTGCCAAGTACTTCTAAAAGAAAGTAAGACAGTGCAACTTTAAAATAAATGATTTTGTTCTGAGGAAAGTATTCCAGAGCATGCAAGAGCCCTAAGCGGGGAAACTGGGACCAAACTGGGAAGGTCCGTATAAGGTGATCGAAGAAGTCAAGTCGGGGACTTATCGTCTTGAAGACCAAAAGGGCGAACTAATTCCGAGGGCATGGAATGCCACACATTTAAGAATTTATCGTGTGTGAGTATGAGAGAACCATGTAAGTACTTGGCCGAAGAGGCCCATTAATATACAAGTATTACATGTCTTTCCTCCCACATGATCATTTGATGCCTTTACGATGAAAAGCCCTAATCCGATTAGGCAAAATACTAAGTCCCCCTCGGACTAAAATCCCTAATTCGCTAGAATAGTTTCTAAGTCTTCCGCGGACTAAAGAATCTAACGCATTCGGAACTATGGAAAAGTAACTCACACAGAAAATGAAGCAAGGAAACAATGAGTGAATAAAGTGCCAACTTTTATTTCAAAACAAACAAATAAGGCTTGGACCCACATGTCGGAAACTCAGCCGAAAGAAATTACAAGAGTTCTACAAAGTAAAATTGCGCAATTCGAGGTATCAGCATCGGAACCAGTGAGGATGTCCTCCTAGGAGAGGATGAGGATATTGCCGGGAAAGTGAGTGGCCAGGGCCAATTCACCCGCCGGATACTCCACCCACGCATCAAGTCCGAGGCTCAACAGAACCCTACAGATAAAGATAGGGAGGTCTTCAACTTGATGTGCCCGGAACTCTGATGGATTTTGGAAAGTAGCCCTGCTTTCGCTTGAAACGGAGAGGGCGGGGATGGTGATACTCTGAGGACAATATTCAAGCCCAGAGAGACACCATTCCCACCGCTCTCTGACTCCGCAGGAGACTACTTCTCCAATTAAGTCAGAGCAGGTTCAGGTGCGGGGAGATGGAGGACCACCTCTTTCATCTGACGTCACTCGACGCTCGTCTTAGGAGAAGCGCATTTCTCTCTTCCTTAAACACCAAAAAAGACGCCACCTCCCATGCTGAAGTCCCGGTCGGTGCGATGATGAAGAGAACCGTCATGGATCGACAAGGGAATTGTCCCCCCATCGATAGCCCCAGTTCTCGGATATAGCAGGAATAAACTCTGGAGCTGCGATGAGAGGTGGTCGAGCGACTGATTAGCCCGAACAACTTGAACCCTAAGGTCTATCCTCACAGGCGTGGAGGATTACGACCACCAAGTTCAAGTCCGCTAAGGCCAATAAAACAGGCGTAGAAGATCACGACCAAACATTCTTAATGCAAGCCACGACTAAGGAAGGCCAGACATGAAAGAGAAACAGGAAGAAATGGGAAAACCACCCCATGGTATGGAATTTTGAATTCTGTAAGAAAATTTTAAATCAGGGAATGAAAGAGAAGCTTCCAGAGAACAGGGTCCATTGATACGAACGAGAAACTCTCAGAGGCCTATTTAAAGGGTCTAGGAACCGTTGTGATCATGCCATTTGTCGAGCATCGAGCGCCGCAACGCGAATCATCATGCATGCGAAACAACGTGTGCATTAACTCGTAGTTAATGCGGTTAACCCCCTAATTAACCGCATTTAAGGAGATTTGATGGGAATGACAGACGTTTAACACGACTAATCACTACTTGACGTCATCGCCTCGAAAGATGAAACAGCTAAATGCATCGAGCGCCTTCCGAATTAATGGCAAGTCATTTCAACTCTCAGACAAAATATCCCCTCCAATCTACTATAAAAGGATAAGGATCATGGGAATATCCTACTGTCTACTCTATCAACCACCTGACATTCAATTAAAGGCATGGATGATTCCACAGCAACCTCAAAGGTGACAAAGCGGGTCCTAAAGTGGGCAAACCGTAAATTACGCGTAGAAATAACCAAGCTGGAGGTGGCTCTTCTAGAGAAAGAGGAAAGAGAAGGAGACTCGGAGGCCCTAAGACAGGAAGTCCAGAGCATCCGAGGGGCTCTCGAAGTGTCGAATAGCCGGGCAGAGAAACTTGAGCAAGATAACCATTCTCTTCAAGAAAGCTTAGAACTCGCAGAAATGGTGGAAGGGTACAAACCGGGTGAGCGCTACTACGCGCTCAAAGATCGCCTTCAATCGGCGAAGAACCTCACAGACTACTACGAGAGAGAAAACAAGTTCTTAAAGAAGGAATTGGCCACCTTGAAGCAACGAAGGAGACTGACTCTTACGGTCATCATCGACAGCGATGAAGACTAAAAGGATTGCTCGAGAGGTCGAAGACTTGTGAATAACTTTATTTTTTTTCCTTTTTTCTTTTTATGTTTCTGATTAAACAATGTACAAGCAAAGGAAAAAAAAGAAATTATATAATTTTGCTTCACATAGTTTGCCTACACCCTCTATCCGGAAGGAAAAGCCTTGGTTCGTCCAAGCATCCAAAGCCTTCTCCGGAAGCAAAAGCCTTGGTCCGCCCAAGCATCCAAAGCCTTCTCCGGAAGCAAATGCCTTGGTCCGTCCGAGCACTTCCTATTCATGAGAATAGAAGACGTTGGAGTATTAAAACGTAAAAAACCTCGGTCTGTCCGAGTAATCGAAAGCCTTCTCCGGAAGCAAAAAAAAAAATCTCGGTTCGTCCGAGTAATCGAAAGCCTTCTCAGGAAGCGAAAAACCTCGGTCCGTCTAAGTAATCGAAAGCCTTCTTAGGAAGCAAAGTAGCCTTTCCCAGGAAGCGAAGTAACTCGGTCCGTCCGAGTATTCAAAGCCTTTCCCAAGAAGCGAAGTACCTCGGTTCGTCCGAAGTCCAGGAAGATTTTGAAGAATGTTTGCAAGTCAAAACGTTTTTGCAAAGCGAGCAGGAAAACAAGACAAGTAGACATAAAGAAGGAGCATATATTTAAGTTTTCACAAAAATGTGCGTTCAAATATCAAAAAAGAAAATGAGAAAAAGTTCAAAGCGGCAAATAACACAGGGGCTCCACAATCCGGAGTTTATCCTAGAAAAGTTAATCAGAGACATAAACAGTCTCAGCTGAGGAACTTCAGTAGAGGGGTCCTCAACAATCGCGCCATCACCTCCATCAGCACGGACACTAGCATCCTCGATCACCGTGCCCTCGTCCTCGAAAGAACGAATGACGCCAACCCCGCCCTCTGCAGCAGCCTCGCCTCTGGAAGCCTTCAGATTCGTAGCTCGTTCAAATAACTTCTTTCGGCGGTCAACGACATCATCATAGGCGACCAGACTAATCAGCCAACCCTCCTCCTCAGATTAGTCCATCTGCAACTTGACCGAATCTCGTCCGACGACAAGTTTGATGAGAATGGAATCCACCGACGCCGCTGTCGCCACGACCAATTTTCGCTGGAGGTCGCCAATGTTGTCGCGAAGGATTGGAAGTTCAGAAACATGACCCCACAGCGAGTCATTCTCCAACAAGACAACATACAATTCCCCCTTGGCCTTCTTAAGGGACTCGGCTTCCCGGTTGAAGGCATCCACGGCCTTAGACTCCTCCTTGCGAGCAGCACCCAGGTCCTCCAATGCTTTGTTCCGAGCAACCACAGCTTCATCGAGCAGCTTCTTGCTGTCCTCGTTGAGAGATCAGAGGTCCTCATACTCTTTCTGGACGTGCTCAAACTCGGCAGACCGTTCAAGCCCCTCAGCTTCCAGTAAAGAGATCCTTTTCTCGACGTTCTCAAGATCAGATTTCAATTGGAGACCCTCAGTCAATGCCGTGTCAAGGATGTGAGACTGTCGACCGCTAGCCTTCACCTACGCCAACTCCTGTTTAAGCTCTCGATGCTTAATAAGCAAACTCTCTAAATTGAGAGCTATCTTGGTCGAAGCCTGGGTCCCCTAGAAGAGTGGATACATTTAATGACATGAAAACTCGACAAGAAAAATGAGAACAAAAGAATAAATGACTAACCAGCCAGCTACAGTGGCACATGCGGCTGAAAGTCTCATCTTCACTGTCATAGTCAATGAGAGGTTTCAACTGCACATCCCCCAAGTCGCAGGAGAATCCGACCGAATTCATAGCTCGTCGGAGGTAATAATGGCTGGAGAGGGACCCCTTGTCAAAATCTGCATTGAGGGGAACGAACAAACGAAGCAAGGAAGATTCATCGCCTGCGTCACCCGATCCACTCACCATTGATGAACCCGCACCCGCTGGAGGGACGATAGCTTGAACAGGCTGATCGGGCAGGAACGGGGTTTTGGCATCGATGGACCCCCGGTCGTCTGATTGTCCTCCTGTTCAAAGTTCGTATCAGAAGACAAAATATGGGCATGATCAGAAGGAGAGGGCGAATCCGCCTCGGAAGGAAATGATCGATAAGCCATCTCAGGATGCTTCAAAATATATGCATCTGCACCCCTTACCGCGCGGTCGAGTGCCCCGATGACTCCACCCCTCCTTCGTTTCAGAGCGGGAGAATCCGTAGAGAAACCCGCAGGGGAACCCAAGGGAAGGTCCGCGGGAGGATCAGGGGAAAGAACCACTGCGCCCTCTGTAGAAGCTTCTGTGGTGCCGATCGTCATAGATTTCCCACTTCTAGAGAGATGGGGACGCTTAGGAGCGGCCACCTCCTTTCCTTTCCGATCAGATGAAGATGCCGCAGCAGATCTTTTTCTTCCCATGTCCTGAAGAAGGGCAGGGAAAGCGTCGGGGTCGTCGGAGTTAGGAACCGGGGTGAGCGTGACACCAGACATTCTTGCGCTGAGACCTACGTCACAACTAACCCAAATTAGCCACACGTCGAAATAAGCACACAAACGTATGAAAGAGATAGAAGAGGGAAACAAAGCACTTACGAGGAGCGACGAGCACGAAACCTGGAGGTGGAGTCCAAAGTTTGGCAAAGATTAGCCAAGGATGCTGGTTAAACTCCTCCCAGTTGAAAGGGCCTCACTGGCTGAAAATCTTGCAATGACTAAGAACCTCCCGAGAGGCACTCTTCGGAAGTGGATTCTTCACTGCAAAGAAAAACTGAAAATGGTCAGCACGGCTACGGATAAACAAGACACAAAGTAATACAAAACTCATTTTCTCACCCTCGTCTTCCCACAAGACGGGAATGGACCCGCTCCCAGAAAGAAAGGGGCCACGGATGAAGAACCACTCCTCTTTCCAATGCTTGTCATAGGTGGTCTCATTTACCAGAGTCGGATTTTTATGGGTCTGAAGGATGAAACACATCTGATCCTGGACGTTCAAGTGAAGGGACCAGAAATGGGAAACCATGCTTAGGGTGGGCTGAAAGCCCAACCCGGAACACACTACTGAGAAGGTGATCAAAGATCTCAGAGCGTTCGACATCAGTTGACCCAACGCGAGGCCAGTACTCCAAAGTAATTCAGCCATCAAGGGAGGAAGGGAAAGTCGAACCCCCCATTGAAAAAACCATGGATAAATAGTGGTCCAACCCTCCCCCAGGAAAAGATAAACTCGCTCTGACTCCTCTGGGAGCCTCATTTCAAAATTCGAAGAGATCCCATACTCGGCCCTCAACCTATCAAGTTTTTCCTGCGTCATTTTTGAAAAATAATGATAGGGACCCCTATCTTCCTTGATGCCCTTCGACTGAGACTCTTTCCTCCTCTTGCTCGCAGTCTCTACTCCGGCCAAATCAGAAGTAGGAGATCCTGGAGGGCTAGAGACGACAGCCTCGTTAGCCAAGGAGGAACCCTCTTCCCCCAACAACGTAGGGACGGATGGAGTAACCTGAGATACGACCTTATTGCCCTTAGAGCGACTTTTCCTTTTCTTCTTTTTCTTTTGGGCCGCCTCTGCGGCAGGAACAGGAAGAAGAGGATGGGAAAGATCGAGAACAGTGGTTGGGCCCATTGAAACAAGATCCATTCCCCCCAAAGGGTGAGAAGTGGGAGAAGGGACGGGATCTATATCTAAACCTTCCTGAATCTCATAGACGGACCCGAGCTCACTCACAGAAAGGAGGGAATCCTCACCAATCGACAAACGAGGATCAATCGCAGGCTCATTCCCTTCAGGCTCACACGGAGATGAGGGGACAATGTTAACCCCACTAATACAAGCGGAGGAAGGGGAAGCCCTAGACTCGATCCTCTTGAAAACCAAATCATCATAGTCATCATCCCCTACATCGATCCTCAGGGTCCTATGACCTCTAACTACACCTCAAAATTATCCATGAAAGAAAGAATGGGAAACAAAAGACAGGGAGGAGAAGACTAACCTTCGAGAAAGAACAGTAAAAGCTTCAAGGGAACAGAGTGAAGACGGCGAAGAATCGTTCGAAGGTGAAAAATTTATAGATGACTTCGGGAATTCGAAAAGCAAACGAGCCTTGAAGTCTGAGAAAAACCCTATTTAGGAGAGGGGTACACGCGTCTAACCATCGCAACAGAGGGACGCGACGATCCGGATCCCCCGAAGCCCGTTGGAATTTACACCCGTCTAAAGGTCCAACGGATCAATTTTGTAAGGAGCCACATCTCTTGAAACGGACGCATCCACGAATGAACGTGACGATTCCCAAAAGAAGGTCACTAGAGATCGAGTTATGACAAGGCCAAGGCGGTCTATTTTCTGAAGAGTCGTGGTCCCCAATCACTCCAAGGTAGCACGAGGATCAGAACGAGCATCACGCCCCTGATCCGATCAATCTACTATTCCCTGCATAGGACTTTCCGACCCAGGAAATAGAAGAAAACTGTAAAGGGTAAAAATAGCCCTTTTATGGGCTGCGCTCACACTGGGCCGATTCACATGGGGACAGGCCCATCCGAATCATATCCTGAAGGAGTCGACCCTTCTTGGGCCGAGTGAAAGCCCATTAAGCCTAGTCCCACACTAGCCCTACCGATGAGCCCACGATCACAAGGTACTATAAAAGGTGGCCTGACCTATCAAATCAGGTATGTGTAAAAATAAGAACCATCAATCATATACATTTTGACCTAATCCTTGCGGCGCAAGGCATATCTCACCTACCACCACCTAACTTGATCGTCGGAGGGTTCTCGGCCGGTACCACAATGGTGCCCTTCTGACTGTCTCTCCCCTAAGTGTTTCAGGTAGCTCCGCGGCTAAGGAACAACACGTGACGTGTCGTGCTCAATTGTGTGGAAGAAGACTCTGACGAGAAATACCCTACACAGTAAGTTAAGTTACATAAATAGGTAATATTAATTATTTTAATATTGAGTATATTTAAATGGTAATTAAAAGAATGAGTTTATTTAAATATAAATTAATAATGAAATATTATTTATTAAACATTATTAATTGTTTAAAAATTGAGTATATTTAAATGGTAATTGATAATTGAAATACTATTCGTTAATTGTTTAAATAATTTTTTTTATTTAAATGGAAATTAATAATAAAATATTTTCAGTTAGTATTATTAATTAAATAAATAATGAGTTTATTTAATGGAAATTAATAATTAAAATATTTATACATATTATTAATTGTTTCAATAATGATAATTATTTAAATAGAAATTAATGATTAAATATTGCTTGATAATATTAATTTAGGAGAAAATATTTAATATTATTAACTATTTAAATAAAGCATTTTATTTAAATGGTAATTAATAAATAAATTAATATTTAAGTTTATAATTAATTCAGTTGGACTTATTTAATTTAAGAGAGAATTTCTAGTCTAATCGGATTAATGAACCGAATTGAAAATGGCCCAACTAATTAATTAATTTAAAATCATATTTTCTGTCATACTTGTATATTTTAGGAAGATAATTATTTGAATTACATTCTAAAAATATTTACAAAGATTTTATTTACCAAGATAAAGAATATAAATAAAAATAAAAATTTTCCTTTATCATCATGATATTTTCGGCCAAGAGGAGATAAGAGAAAGAGAAAATTAGTTTTTTTTTTTCTTCTTCTAATTTGATTAGATATTTCATTAGCCTATAAATAAGATACTTGGGTTATTCATAAATCACTTCAACTCAATTTCTTAGAAATTGAGAATCTCTCTTCCTCTCTTCCTCCCTCGTTGTCGATTTTAGTTTATTAAAATAGGAAGAAAAATTCTTTTTCTTCTTCTTAAATTTCTTCTAAGTTCGATCCCACCATCGGGTTTAGTTCGTTCGATTGGGATATAGCTTAGAAGGCTTGATGTTGTAAAGAAATCTCCTACCAATTCTCCATAATTTACTCAATGTAAGTAAAAGATTTAGTTTTTCGAAAACCTTGAATTTTCAGTCTAAGGTTTGATCACAATTGCATGATATTAACAGATCTTAAATTAAATTACTAAATAAATTCCGTTAATTTAGTAAAGTAGTCACTTTATTACGTTCTAGTGTTTTGAGCCTATGAAATTATTCCCCGACTAAGTGATGGTGGGAAGTATGCAATAAAAGTCTGAAATAAAATCCCAAGAATAATGAATTGGGGACATATAAAAGGTGAAAAGTGTGAGAAGCTAGAGGCTAAAATATTCAATTCTAAGGTACCTTTTTCTAATACTAAGAATATTATCATTTATACAATATAATAATATTATAAATATTTTTCATATGGTAATAAGGGAGATGACTCCAACAATTCAAGAGTTGAGCACTGAATTCATGGGATGCTTAAATGAAAAACCTCAAAGAAAGGGGAAGGAAAAGATGGAGGAAAGTGTCAAGGATGAATAAATAGTAGAGGAGTCCGAAGATGTGGGTATATTTGGTGACAATTACACAACAGAAAAGAAGAGAGGGATTAATGAAATTAAATGATCATCATCAAAAGCTTATAAAATTTCTGATCTAGAAGAACTGAGAAAGGTAATGAATGAGCTGAAAAAAATTAATATAGGAAGTGTTCGCTAGAATACTGGAAAAAATGAACGAGAAAGACTTATAGAATAGGACAACATTAAAACAATGAAACTGCTTGAAGAGATGTAAGCATTATTAGATACTAAAAAGTTTATTAAATATATGAAAAAAGAAAGAAATTGAAAAATAAATTAATTTGGTGAAATAACAAAACATTGCATGGATGAATTTATGAAGAAGCTTATAAGGAAATGGAAGAAGAAAAAAAGAAACAACTCAGATACATTAGATAAGGTGGTTTCCAACAAGAAGGTATAGTATTATATTATACTTGCTCATTTGATGTAATGTACTATACTATTTTACTGTATGAAATGATAAATTATATAATACAATATAATGTACAAGATAAAATAGAAAATGTGACATCATATAGTATGATAATGCCACATACCATTTATTAAAACAAGATAATAAAGTGAGAAATGATGAAAAAGAGAAATCGATTACAAAGAAGTCAAAGAGTGAAACTGCTATCGATAAGCAAACTGAGGATGAAAACCAGAACATAAACAAAGTGCAAGTATGTAAAGGGATAAAATATATGATATTGTTTAAATGTATTATACATCTTTTGAAGGTAGGAAAATATAAATGATAATGTAGTTATTATGAATTATAAAATCTGCATCGTTTGAGTAAAATAGGTTTTATACATATTATTGAATTTCAAACTATTCAATTTTGAAGGTGAATAATGATTCAAAAGAGAAGATAGAAGAGGGGGGAATGAAGGAAATACCTAACAAGGGCTTTGTTGCAAACACAGGAAAAGAGGTACAACTATTGTACTTTAGTATAATATAGTATTGTACAAAAAGTTATAATTTATCAAAAATCAATATGCAGGACCAATAGAATCAATGTACTCAAAATAGAGAGGATCCATCAACTTAATCTCATCCATTAAATAATTATATTCATCAACCGTGTAAACTTCAACGACACATGTAAAGAGATAAACAAGACATTTTTTCTTGAATCTCGCTTTAATGTTGTTTGACAAATAATACATGAAAACACTGTAATTTGCCTATCCAAACACCTTTGGGATTGAATTTAGGTTTGTTACACTGCTGATTTATTAGTAGGAAAATATTTATCTTTAAATGCCTGAAAAATGAGTGAAACTACACTAGTTTAGGCTAGTTTTGCTTCTAGTGTTGGGTAATCTTTGGGTAAACTTTAGAAGTGATCTAAAAGTGATTTTTGGTGATTTTTTTTATCGTTCTAAGGTTGTTATTGAGATAAATTTCTAGAAAATTTAAGGAGATTAGGCCATAACGATCGAGGAAAGATGAAAGTTGGCGCGTTGATAACGTTCGAGGCAAGTGGATTGGTTGGCATGGATTCGCACACCGACAATTCTTTTGTTCTTCTGTTCTAGATTTATGTGGGATGAGATTTGAATAAACTTTGTTGTTACTTTCTTATCTATTATTTATTCGGATTGTGTTTCCGTTCATTATGATTTTAATTGTTCGATTGTTTTGAAACAAGTAAAGTTTTGTTTTTACTTTTAGTTTTCGAAATAAGATCTCATCAATGTTTATAACTATTTTCATTTAATTTTGAATGACAATGAATTGATGTTATTTGATTTATGCTTTTGTTGTTGTTTTATGTACACTACAAGAAAATGATAGTTTAGCGACACATAGATAACGACGGAATGTTGTACCTCGTTAAATAACGACGAAAAACATTGCCCCGTGACAGAGTTGACTTTCAGCGATGGATTACGTCTTCTAACTGCCCTCAGATTTTTGGTGGGAGAAAGCAACGTGCCTTGGGCGAGCCATTTCATCACTATCTATTGGCGCCATTAATTCCCACCAAAACAAGGACGATATAATCCATCGTTAAAAATGGCGGGAAGTTTCCTACGAAATGGGACGACAGAAATCATCGCTAAAATATGGCAGGAAATTGTCTCGCCAAAGGAACGACGTATTTCGTCGCTAACGTCAGTGTATAAATTGATGTCTTTGGCTATCATATTTATTTATCATAAAAAACACCCTGTTTGTAAATTTTTTTCCGATTTTGTTATTTATAATATCCAAAAAAAATGCGTGAATGGATGTATGTTCGTCTATTAGAAGGCTATTTGAACGATCAGTTCGTAGCAGGGGTGGAAGAATTCATCGAGTTTTGTGAAAGTACTGTTGATTATGATCAGAATTGCAAAATGATACGATGTCTGTACAAAAAGTGTAAAAATAAGAAATTATTTTCTTCATTTGATGTGAAAAAACACCTGTATAGTCGTGGATTTGTGGAGAATTATTACAGATGGGTATATCAAGGGGAATCTGACGATCAATATAATACGGCGTTGGAGCGAGCTTTGTTTAACCAAGGAGTACTGAATGTGGAAGAAAATTGTGAAGAAAGACACCAAGAGTATGGACAAATGCAGCATATGATATACGAAGGTACGTTTAATCATACTGAAGACGATAATCAAACTATTCTAGCGGAGGAGGAAGAAATGAATCCAGAAGCACAACGAATGTATCATATGTTCGAATCAGCAAGCATGCCATTGTACCCGGGTTGTGATGTCAGTCAACTGGCTGCAGCTTTAGAGCTTCTGAATATAAACGCGTAATATCATATCCCGGAGAAGGGTTTTAATTCTATTGCAAAATGGTTTCATCGTTGCGCCCTGCTAACAACACGCTGCCAGAAAGTTTATACGACACGAAAAAATTAGTGGAGGGTCTTAGGTTGCCTGTTGAGAGAATTGATGGTTGCCCGAACAGATGCATGATATTCTAGGGTGATGAAGATTCGAATCTTCATAATTGTAAATTCTGTTTCCACACGAGATATAAACAAGGTAAACACACTCTCATTCCACATACACGTATGTTTTATTTACCGACCACTCCTCGTCTTCAACGATTGTATGCATCGGAAGTCACGACATCTCATATGAGATGAAATTCCGAGCATTTACAAGAGGATGGTCATATGAAACATCCATCTGATTGTGATGCGTGAAAATATTTGGATCGTTGTTATCCAGAATTTGCAAAAGAGGTTAGAAATGTGAGATGGTTATGTACTGACGGTTTTAACCCATTCGGCGCTTCTGGTGCACAATATTTTGTATGGCTTGTTATGTTAACACCGTATAATCTTCCTCCATCGATGTGTATGAAAGATCTTGTTATATTCTTAACGGTTATCATACCGGGTCCGAAGAGTCCAAAGTAAAGGTTAGATATCTACCTCCAACTTCTTATTGCTGAGCTGAATAATTTATGGAATAACGGAGCGTTGACGTACGACGTATCGAGAAAACAAATTTTTTGTATGAGAGCCGCAGTAATTTGGACAATCAGTGACTTTCTGACGTATTCGATGTTATCTGGTAATTACGATAGTTTAGTAATTATTTGTTTTTATATTTAAGTAATTTATGCATAATTATATAATAGTGTATAATTAATTTAAACTTACCGTAGGTTGGAGCACATCCGGAAAGTTAGTTGGTCCTCATTTCATGATTGCAGGACCGAGTCTTAAGAGTACAATCGTTTTTAACTGCACGTGGTTTGAAACAATACGACGAGGTGGAATTCGCAATCATACAAATCTTAAAATTATTAAGGTGAATAGGTCAAAACACATGCAGACCCAAGATCGTTTTGTTTCGGCACAACAAGCAATTCAGGTATACTATTTAAATTATCCCTGTCATCGTCGAGATCTATCTGATTGGTTAGTTGTCTGTAAAGTAAGACCGATGATAATAGATGACAGTCTCCCTGATAAAGATAGTGAGCATTACGTTGCATTCCGGGAGAATGAAATGGAAAATCGGGAAATCGATGAAGGTATTAATTCTGACACTGCACGTCCTCTGAATGATGCAACCAAGAGACTTGTTGATGTAACCAATGTGTATGTTCCACCTACAGCAAACGACAAAGATACTTCTCCAGATGAAACAAACGAGGAAGAAACTGAAGAAGATAACATTGATTCAAGAAGGACGAATGATTATGAGGACGATGATTGAAATGTTTATTTGTAAAGAGTGAAAATAATTGAATGTTTAAAAAAACATTAATGTAACGACGTAAAGGGTTGTTACTAACGAGGCAAGACGTCGTTACTAACGACTCATATCATCGTTCATATCTAAGGGCAGGAGAGTAGCAAATTTTCTGAGTATTATTATGGATAAGAACGATGCATTCCATCATTACACTTAAAAAGAAAAGTGGTGATTATTATGGATAATAACGATGAAATTCATCGTTATTATGGATAATAACGATGAATTTCATCGTTAATATCAAACATAAAAGGGGAAAATTCCCTAAGTATTATTATGGATAAGAACAATGCATTCCATCGTTACACTTAAAAAGAAAAGTGGTGATATTTTCTAAGTATTATTATGGATAATAACGACGGATTTCATCGTTAATATCGAAAAGAAAAGTGGGAAAAATTTCCTAAGTATTATTATGGATAATAATGATGCATTTCATCGTTAATATCATATAACGGATAGATTTTTGGTAACTTTTCATATTCGTCAACGATGTAATCTATCGTTAATAGCAATTAATAACGCGCGAAAATCAAACATTTCGCGAAAATTTAGGCGGTACGAACTGTAACGTCCCGTGACTTTTAGGGGTAAAAAAAAAAAATTATTTTATTTATTTATTTATTTTATTTATTTTTACTTTATTTTATTTATTTTAAAAATAAAGCTTTTAAGATTAGTTTAATTTTAGAAATTTCAATTTTAATAGTTATTTATGTCCGAAATTGTTTTTAATCGTTTTAATAATTAAAATTTGTTTTGGTGACATTAATAATTATTAATGGACCAATTAATAATTATTAATCACCTTTAGGTTTATTTACGAGCTTCGGGTTTCGTTTTTAAAGCAAAAGTAAAAGAGGGACGTAGGCGTCATTTTCCAAATTGTTAAATATCTAAACACTATTCCTCCTTCTCTTTAAATAAGCCAAAATTAGACAAAATATGAAATTTTCTTCTCATTTTTCATCCCAAACCCGTAGCTTAGAGAGAAAAAAAAGAGGAGAGAAAGAAATCGTCGCCCGGCCGTTTCTCGTCCGTTTTACGTGATTTCGGATGCGTTGGAAAGCTCTCGCCGAGACCTTTCTACCCATCCTAACAATCTAGGTTTTCGCTCGTTTTCTCGAGGCTTAAAGGTATGTTAAAGTTTCTTAATTTTGATGTGAATAGTGTTTTAATGGAGGTTTTGAGTTGTAATCTTCAAATTCGTTCACCGAAGCTTGAATGTTTCATTCGGGGAAGTCTTTTTGGTCAATTTTAGAAACTTTCTCTAAACCCTAAAACCGAGTTTGAGCCGGAAACCCGTCCCTTGTGATTTTCCCTCTTTGGGCTATGTTTAGGATGTTAGGTTCTTTGTGTTTTTGCTTTTTAATTAATTTTTCGAAAATGGATTAATATGCAAAACCCTAATTTTCGGTTACCCATTGATTTTGCAAACCTCCAAAGTATTCGAAACCAACCCAAAACACCTCTAAATTGCATAAAAGCCGGAAAATCAAACCTGAACCCCTTTTTCCCTAGCTTGGCCGAGAGCTCTATAAGGGTAGAATCCGGGATTTTCGTGGTTTTATGTGTTTAGATGTTGTTTGATTGTTTTCCGGTTAATTAATGTTCTTTAGGATCATTTCGTTTGTAGGATTGTGATTTGTTCGTGATTTTACAACCTCGGTTTATTCGGAGCTTGTCTTCAAGCTAAGGTGAGTTTAATGTGAAAGTTAGTGGTTTTATGAATTTAGTTTCATTATGTAATTGTTTATCGATGTTAAGAGGGAGATAACTTCTTAGGATTAAGTTTTGGTTGGAGACTTTGATTCGAAAGTGTGTGTGGAAAGTTTGGATTTATGGTTAGTTCGATGATTAGAGAACATCGGAGTGGTTTGGAAGTATGGTAAGGTGATTTGGAGATGTTAGATGAAAGTGGAATGGAAGTTACTTTGATGGTTTTGGAAGTTACTTTGATGGTTTTGGAAAGTTACTTTGATGGTTTTGGAAGTTACTTTGATTGATTGGAAAGTTACTTTGATGGATTTGGAAGTTAAGTATTTAGAAGATGCACTTGAGTGATAACTCGTGTAATCTAGTTAGTTAGGTTTCTAATTAACTTAGTAGAATTCTTTGGAGTTTAGCTAACTTATTGGAGACCTAGGGCACATTGATTTACACATGGTAGTATGTGATTTTGATCCATATGTAATCATGGTGTAATGATTTGTAAGAACCTTGAGCACTTTGATTCTGCACGTGATAGTATGTGATTTTGATCCATATGTAATCATGGTGAGATGATTAGTGGGATAGTACATGGTAGTATGTGATTTTGATCCATATGTAACCATGGTACTATGATTTGTGATATAGCACTATACACGCTGTGGTAAGGTGGGCATTCTACGAAATGAGCGTTATAGATGCATTATACCTTATAACACTATACATGCTGTGGTGAGGTTGGCATTCGAAGATTTGAGCGTTATAGATGCATTATACCTTATAGCACTATACACGTTGTGGTGAGGTTGGCATTCGAAGATTTGAGCGTGTATGGATGCGTTATTATTGTTATCATTATTACAGTACTACACATGCGATGATATGTGTTATGGCACGTGATAGTATGTTGATTTTGATCCATACGTATCATAGTGCGATGATATCCGATATGGTGAAAGTCCTGATATCCGAAATGGTGAAAGTCCTGATATCCGATATGGTGAAAGTCCTGATATCCGAAATGGTGAAAGTCCTGATATCCGAAATGGTGAAAGTCCTGATATCCGAAATGGTGAAAGTCCTGATATCCGATGATTTGAGATATGGTCCGACCGTACGTGGTATGTTGATTTCGATCCATACAATAACACGATACGATGAAACGTGTTTGGTAATAAAGATAGTTAATGTTACTTTACATATTCTTTAGAATTTTGTAGTAAGACTTAGTAGTGAATGTTACTTTACTTCAAGTCCTTATATCTATCTTATGGTAATGAATGATGAATACGGATATATGACTATCGATTGATTGTATGGAATTGGAAGTGTGGATATGGGTAGTAATGAGCATTTTAGGCCTTTGGACACGATTTCGGTTATGAGATTTTGTTCATAGGATTACTTGCTTTCATTTTACTCTCACTAGCATTGTTTGCTAATGGTGCTACACCACAATATTTTCAGGTAAACCCCGTGGCAAGAAGCGTGGTAGAGGAGGTGGAGCCGCGTGATTTGACGAGATGGTGCAAGGACAATGTTAAAACTCTTTTGGTTAAACATTCTTAAAAATGCTTGCAAATCATATACTTTTTACATATTTGTGTCTTTTTGAGCCCGCGAAGGGTGTTTATATAAAGTATTTTAATGTTTTATGATTAAACTCTCTTTTGGAATGCGCATTCCCGATTTATAGCTTTCTCTGAAAATTTGGGTTGTAAACAGGTTTTGGTTATTCGATTTTTAAACGAACCCATGCCGTTTTTCTTTAAAAATTGAGTCTTCTGCTGTGCATTTGAATTTAAAGAATTTAACGGGTTCGGGTCGTTACACGAACCGAGGCAATTCGTCGCCCCATATTCAAATTGATTGAATTTGAAGTTGACTGTTAACGACGGATTACATCGTGTGTATCAAATCAGCAATGCAATGCGTTGTGTTATTCATCTCCATATGAACACAAGACGATGTTCATGCGCTTGAACGATGGATTCCGTCGTTAACAAAACATGCGCGACGGATTATTAAGTGATTAACGATGGATTCCATCGTTAATTCACGAATAAAACCCACTCGAGGCTGCCATTTCTTTCATTTTCTTCTTTTCTCTCTACTACATTTCTTCCCATTCCTCTAAATTCCTTTCCCATATTTCAATCCCTTCTACCTTGGAACGATTCCGAGTAAGTTTCGTAGACTTCTATTTTTTTATGTTTATTTGTTTTAAGATTTGTGTAATTTTTATGAAATTTGATTAATTAAAGAAATAGTAATTTGATTAATTAAATGAATAGTATGTAATTTGATTAATTAAATAAATAGTATGTAATTTGATTAATTAACTAATTAGTATGTAATTTGATTAATCAAATAATTAGTATATAATTTGATTAATCAAATAATTAGAATGTAATTTGATTAATGAAATAATTAGTATGTAATTTGATTAATGAAATAATTAGTATGTAATTTGATTAATGAAATAATTAGTATTTAATTTGATTAATTAAATAATTAGTATTTAATTTGATTAATTAAATAATTAATAATTTGATTAATTAAATAATTTGTAATTTGATTAATTAAATAATTATGCATTCTCTAATTAATTAGTTGTATATCTTAGGTCATGCCTCCTCGTAGACGTCCTCCAACATCATCCGACACACCGGGGGCTAGTAGCTCTGGGAGTGAGCCCCATATTGAGGGTATCCACCTCACGGATTCTCCTGATCAGCCGGAGGAGGATCAGGCGACTGAGCCTAAAGAGCTTTCCATCAGCGGGCGGCCTCGCCTGACGTTAGAGGCTGGCAAGTAAGTCGTTAAATAATATATTGTTTTCTTTATTTATAAATTTTTATCTAACTTAACTTTTCATTCATTTAAATAGGTTACATCCATCACGATGCATTTCCGCCAGGTGTACGGATGTGCTGAAGATGCTTCCAGTACGGGGACACCCTCGCTGGCCGCTGTCCCCAATGCGCATAACATTTTATAATTTGTTCTTTTTCAGCAATACTTCGATATTCCACCGGAGATGACCGACGAGGTCATCTACGGTCCATGGCATCATCAAGCCGGCATTCGGTGTAGGGACACTGGCTACAATACTTTTCATGCCCCTGCTGATAAAAGGCTGGCCCATATATCTGCGGAGGACTTGGCAGATATCTTGAGCCGTTCGCAAACTCCAGATGCTCAGCGGATTTCAGCGATCAACAGTGCCAACCAGAACGCAAACCCATCGAAGCACACTGGAGGATCGCTCTCAGCCTACGAGCACCAAAAAAGGCTTGTAAGTGTTTTTCTTATTTTTAACTTTAAATTAATTGATTTCAATTGAATATTTACTAATTTTGTACTTTTGCAAAAAAAAGAGCTTGGACGTCCCATGCATGTTGCCGAGTTGTTCCTCATTCTCCACACCAAAGGTGGAGATAAGGAGACCCTCATCAACGAAAAATCTAGAGAAAGGGCGGTAAGTGTTTCATTAATAATTAAATACGATTAATCTATAATTTCATAACTAACGAAACTCTTTCTTATCTTTCTTCAGCGTCGTTACGAAAAACTCCTCACTGCACGATTACCGAGTGAGGACACCTTTCCTACTCCAAAGGATATCGATGCGGCCTATCTCGAGGTAGCTGGAGGCTGACGTCCAGACAACACTGTTCCTGGGCTCGGTAACCTCGGGCCTATCCTTTACGTCGATCAGCCTCGCTCGTCTCAGAAGGCTCGTACTACTAGAGAGACTCAGGAGCTCCGCGAGAGCAACCCGTCTCTTAGGGCACAGACTGTTCAGCTCCAGGAGAGCAACGAGCGTCTGACGGTGGACATGTCGATGATTCTTGCTCATCTCGATTCATCTGAGCGGGCTTGTCTTGAGTCTGAGCAGGAACGTCGGGAGTTTGAGAGGTCGATGAAGGCGACAGTGGATAGTTTTATGGCTGTCGTGCGAGGATTAGAGGGTTCAGCGACTTCCGGTATTCCTACACCGCGACACGAGCCTCCGCCTGATCTGGATTAGATTTTGTATATTTTTGGGATTTTTTTTGTATTGCTGTTTTATATACACTTTGATACTTTTTTTTAATTATATTTATATATTATTCATTTTTTTTATTTTATTATTTATTTAATTTACATTTTTTAATTATTAATAATTTAATTAAATTGTTTAAAAAAATATATATAGTCAACCTCATCGACAAAATGCATAGTAATGTTCCAATATTGAACAATGATCTATGACTACGAATTCCATCGTTAAGAACAACTAAAATTACCATGCATCGAGTCGTTGTGTTTTTATAAGGGAATGATGTAAGGCGTCGTTAGGGTCAAAACACACATTGACTTCTGGCCGACCAAATCCATCGTTAAGAACAACTAAAATTACTATGCATCCAGTCGTTGTGTTTTTATGTCTATAACGATGTCAGACGTCGTTATGGTCAAAATACACATTGACTTTATGGCCGACGGAATGCGTCGTCTACTTCTGGTCAACATTTGCTAACGATGGAACAGTTTTGTTTCGTTAGAAACCGAGGCAATCCGTCGTTAATATTTCACAACGATGACAAAAATAACGTCCAGTCGTTTCGTTGTTGATTCTGTCATTACTCCATGCTAATGACGTAATATAGGCCCAATTACATCGTTATTTTTCGTCTCTATTTGCCAGTTTTCTTGTAGTGGTAATTTCCATGTTTTGGGAAATTTTGGGGCTGTTAAAATTTAATTATTCAATAAAATATTCAGTTCACTCTAATTTTCTGTATAGACAGTTCACTGTAATTAAAAATGAATATACTGCTTTTTATATACAACAAATATATTTTATAATAATAAAATAGGAAAATATCTTAAATATTTCAAAATATATTTAATATCATATTATTAATAACTAATAAAAAATTATATAATAATTGCTAGTAAAATAGTTTTTTTTTTTTAATTTTATTTTCACAAATCTATCATAATTTTTAAAATGATTGTAAATATAACAGTTTTTGGATGTCACACAAGTGATTACTACAATTCACATAATAAACAATGATCATCGTGTGAATTAATTATTAATTATTAGAGTAATAAATTATTTTAGCATGAATCACTGATTAACTTGTTTTGAAAAAAAATGTTATATTTAAAAATAGTTTAAAAAAATACTATATTTATAAAAAAATCAAAACTATTATATTTATAATTATTAGTTTAAAAAATTACAACAATCAATATTAGTTAAATATAAAATATTATTTATATGCTAATGATTATTGTATTACGTCATATCATGAGTAATATTATGACAGAAACAATAATTTTCATCGCTTAAAAATAAGCACTAATATTAGATTTTCATATAGACGTTGGCGTCCAAATTGATTTGAAATTAACTTATATATTTCTCATACTTCTCAATGCGTAAAAAATAACTTTAGATTTGTTTTGTTTTTTTTTACCACTTTAAATTTGTTTTGTTTACTCTGTCTTCACAAAAAAATTTCATTAATATAATGACATATGTCACTCATTAGACAAACGACCATAATGAAACAGCCTCTTTCAATAATTTCTACGGTTGTAGGTTGTTACAACAATTTAAGAAGTTTAAGGTTTTATTTGATACAATTTAAAGGCCAGGTTCTAAATTAATACTACCTCAAGAGGTTAAGGTTTTAATTGATTTTCCCCCAAATTATTTCATAATTTTCAAAATAATAAAAAAAAAAACTAAAAATATAAATTGAACAATTAATGAGTTTAAATTCAAAACTTCAAAACACCCATTGTAAAAATGAACAACAAGATTTATCGGTCTATAATAAAAGAGGAAAAAAATAATAAGAATGGATTTATTTATTTATTTAATGAAAACAAAAAGTGTGTTTTAAAAATAATGAAGAAAATCTAGGTAATGTTACGGTATTAGTTGGTAAATTCTTAGGGATAAATGCAAAATACATCCCTGTATTTTGGGTTATTGTTAAATTATACCCTTGTACCTTTTGTTTTGTTTTTAAAATAATCCTGCACTTTAAGAAAATTGCAAATCACACCTATTTATTGATTAGTTTTAACGAAATTTAGACACATCTATATTATACGCATACCACGTGTTCCAAAAAAACCAAAAAGTTAGAAAAATTTGAAATTTGATGTGATTTAAAGATTTTACATCTTATTAACATGAGTTTATTCTAAAATTTAACACACCTGTCAATTTTTTTTTGGTTATTTTTCATGAAATCAGAATATATGACATACGTAGAATATAAATGCATCTCAATTTTGTTAAAACTAATTGATTGAAGGGTGTGATTTGTAATTTTACTAAAGTGCAACGATATTTTAAAACAAAACAAAAAATGCAGGTATGCCATATTTTTTATTTATTTAAGTAGAAAAAGAAAAACAAAACGTGCAACGCACGTATAAACCCTAATAAGGCGGCCTAACCTAGAGGATTCAGTTGGTTTCTTCGAGCTTCAAAACTTCACAGACATGACACGAAGCCTCAAAAGTTCTATGAAACTCAGGAGAAAACCCAAGGTTTAATTCTCTCATAAACCCCAAAACACTAACTCCGATTCTTCAATGAATCATAATATATTATTTTCCTAAATTTTTTTAATTTTATTTTTTTGCAGAAGAATGGGATCGAATCATCTTCATCATCGATGCCGTCAATTCCAGTAAAGGTTTGGCAACCAGGAGTTGACAAATTGGAAGAAGGAGAAGAGCTTCAGTTTGATCCCTCTGCTTACCACTCTCTCCATGCCTTCCATATTGGTTGGCCTTGTTTGAGGTACTCTATGGATTGAATTCTTTCTCGTTTTCGTGTTTTTTTCGGACTTTTATGATCACTGAGAAAATCACTGTTTTTTTTTAATCTAGATGGTTTACAGTGTGCTGGGATTTAGCACAAGTAACCGCTTCTTTTCACTGGAAACCATAGAAAAGCTTCGTTTTTTACAAAAGGTTAACTAGGTTTAAGGTTTAGGGTTTTTTTTTTTTTTTTTTTTCATAATGTGTAGGGGTTTGGGTTTTAGGGTTCAGGGAGTCCTCTCTTCAATTCCTTTGCCGAGAGATCGAGGGATGGAAAACAATGAAGAACAAGAAACAAAACTATATCTTTTCCAACCCAACCCAATCTAATTTTTTTTTTCTTTCTAAAACTAATAGTGATACTCTTTATTTATGGATTGAATTGGCTATTTGTGGTAGCTTTGATTTCGTTCGTGACACGTTAGGACTCGTGAGGACAGAGTTTCCGCACACTGTTTGTTTTGTTGCAGGGACTCAGGTGAGCTTCATTGGTGAGACACCCTTTTCTTATGTTTGGATATTTCTGTTCTTTTGCTCTGACAATACGAAATTCTGTTTCTTTAATTTTTTTTTTTAATAATTTTACTGTTTTTCATGTTTTTCATTTTAAAAAGAAAGAGAATAAGAATCAAATTGTATGATTTAGAAAACAGGGATCTCTGGTTCTTTCATTTTTTTAAAATAATCCATCATGTGTTTATATTGCATCTACCCTCTACTCTTTAGTTTTAATTTAAGCCAATATTTCATGATATTGTGATCACTCACCCTCTCTCTCGGCAGGCGAAAAAATCTTCATGGAATTCCATTGGAATATTTAAAATATCTAATATTTCTGGAAAGAAACGTGAATTATTGCCGAGTAAACCTGTAACAGACGACACGGACATGGACGATGATAGTAGTGACAGTGACAGTGACGAGGACAGTGAAGATGATGAGCTTGGTGGATCTAAGACACCAGTTTTGCAGGTAATCTTTTATTATTAAATTTTCTATAAACTTATTACTTACCTATTTAAAAAAGAAGAATGCCAATATACTCGAACACTGTTATTGCTACCCTTTGAGGTGAAAGAAACAAGAGGGTTTCCAAGAACAAAAGCTCTTCATGTTTTTAGGTGAAGGGCTTCCCTAAATTTCAAGGATCGATTCGGAGTGTCGTCTTTGTGTAATTATTCCTCAATCGTTATTAACTCTAATTGGGGAGCTTTTTTTAATCCCCTTAGGGTGGCATATTTTGCTTGTTGGCTTCTTTTCATACCTTAAAGAAAAGTTTTTCCCTTTTAAAAAAAAAAAAAAAAAAACTTACCTATTTAGTGTTTCTTATCTTGATTGTGATGTGTTTGAGTTCATACTCTTTCTTTTCATTAACAGCTGCGTAAGGTAGCTCATGAAGGTGGTATAAATCGAATACGTTCCATGCAACAAAATCCACATATATGTGCATCTTGGGCTGATTCTGGTCATGTTCAGGTTAGTCTTGCGTTGTATTCATGTGTCTTGGGATGCTTCTAGCATTAAGTTGGAGAGTCGTGTAATTGTCCCGTGAGATTAGTTGAGGTGTGCGTAAGCTGACTCAGACACTCGTGCTTACTATAAAAAATAAAAAATTATCTAGTGTTACAGAGGTATTTTCCTTGTCTGGTTTGCAGATTTGGGACTTCAGCTCTCATGTCAATACTTTAGCAGGATCAGAAGCTAAAGTTATCCAGGGAGATTCCGTTTTTAATCAGGCTCCATTAATTAAGTTTAAGCATAAGGATGAAGGTTATGCTTTAGATTGGAGTCCCCTTGTTCCTGGAAGACTGGTCTCCGGTATGAATTTTCCTTTCCTGCCTCTTACAAACTAGTGAAATTGATGACTTCATCTTATTCTGACCTTTTTTTTCTCCTGATAATCAATCACTGATATATTTTTTTCTTTTTTGGTAAGGGGACTGTAAAAAATTTATTCATCTATGGGAGCATTCATCTGGAACTTCATGGAATGTCGATACTGCTCCATTTATCGGACATTCTGCAAGTGTTGAAGATCTGCAGGTACATGGTTCAATTCTAAATAAGCAATTCTAGCAACATGTCTTTTTTTTTTTTTTTTTTAACTTGAATTTTGCAGTGGAGTCCTATTGAACCTCATGAATTTGCCTCCTGTTCTGTGGATGGGAATATAGCAATCTGGGATATCCGTACGGGGAAGTCTCCTGCATTCTCCTTCAAGGCACATAAGGCAGATGTGAATGTAATTTCATGGAACAGGTCAATTTCAATACTTTTTTTTTTTTCCGGATAATATTTGCATACTCACATAATAATATTGTTCCATAATGATTATGTGGGTCCAACTACCATGTTTGGTCAATAAAAACATGACACATATAAAAGTTGTTATAAACGTATACTTATCGATGAGTATGTAAGTATTATTCTTTTTTTGTTATTATATGGCTTACAAGTACTTACAAAGTTATGCTAACAGGCTTGAAACCTTCTCGTTGGCGTCTGGATGTGATGATGGATCCTTTTCTATTTTTGATATCAGATTAATTAAGGTAAGTGGACTAAACAAAAGTTCAATTGAATGTATAAGCCATTTCTATTCATGTTTTTTTTTTTTTTTTATGTCATGGCAGGAAGGAAAAGATGGTCTGGTAGCGCATTTTGAATACCATAAACATCCGATCACTTCAATCGAATGGAGTCCGCACGAAGCCTTCATGCTTGCAGTCTCTTCAGCTGACAGTCAGTTGACGTATGCCACATTATAAACTTTGAAGACTTGAATAATGAGAAAGCTGATGAAATATAACATCTTAATGAACCAAGCTTGAAATATTCTACTCCTATGGAAAATAAAATCTTTTTTTTGCAATAAACTTTCAATTACTATCTTCTGACGTTTACCGATTTCTACCAGAATATGGGACGTCTCTGTAGAAAAGGATGAAGAAGAGGAAGCAGAATTCAGAGCTAGAACACAAGAGCAAGTAAATGCACCTGAAGATTTACCTCCACAACTTCTATTTGTTCATCAGGTACCTTTTTTTAAATCGTTCGCTATATATTCTTAAACACAATCATCGAAATGCTTCGGCGTATCGTATCGTAAATTAACAACGATCTCGCAATTACGACACAAACAGGGGCAGAAGGACCTGAAAGAATTACACTGGCATGATCAGATTCCAGGAATGATTGTTTCTACTGCTGCAGATGGTTTTAATATTCTTATGCCTTCAAACATACATAATACCCTTCCTTATGATGGAGCTTGAAAGCTGAAATGTGTCCACATTTATGCTTTCCTTAAATTTTGCCCTCCCTAATTTTCTCTTTCAGCAGTAGTTGCTGCAAGTGCCAGATATGTTTTATCCTTTGATTATAGTAGTCATGTCAACTAATTCATTTTTATAAGTAATTATCATTTGTTATTATGTTTAAGCTTTAATTGGATTATGGTTTCATGTCAATACTCCATAGAATGAAAATTGGGTTTTTTTTTCCTTATTTGGTACAGAACTTGAAAGAAAAAAGACTTGATTTTTTTTTAATTTTTTTTCCTTCATAACCAACCATTGTGTCTCTCACATTTATGTCTTAGCCTAATAAAATTACCACCTCCGAAAATAAAAATCTCCCCATAAAGATTTTTACAGTAGCATCCAACATCCACCTTTCGTTCTGCTACAAATCGATTTGGGTAGGAATAGAATACTAAAACAATGTTTTTTAAGAGGTTTTGATAATCTAAATAATTTAGGTTTATTTGGTAACCTTCTTAATTTTTTGCTCTTATTTTTTATTTCTGTTTTTTAAATGAGAGAAAACATGTTTGGTAATAAAGATTTTTTTGTTTGGCAATTTTTGTGACCTAGGTTGAGTGTCCAAGTTTGAACTAAGAGGCAGAATGAAAGAGAAGAGAAAAACATGAGAACTAAAATGAAGGATTCTCTATTTCATTAATTTTCTTTTTACAATTATTTTATTTATCTGAATGCTTATGTTAAAAAAGTAAGACCCAAATTTTTTAACCCATGATTCGGTAGGAAGATTAAGAGATATGAAAACACTATTAAAAAGCTAAAAAAAAAAAAACCAAATAGTATCTTAATATTAAAATAGCTGGTTTTTTACTAGATGATGGCTTGTTGATAAGTGTTGGGTGTGTTTGAAATAAAATAAAGCACAAATGTCATATTTAAAATTGGGATAAAATGTAGGGTTAATTCTTGCATTTTACCCTTTTTAGAAGAAAAACAATTTATATTATATATATTTTTTCTCCATTTAAAAAATGTAAATACAAAAAAAAAAAAAAAAAAAAAAAAAAAACCTCCAATTCATTTTCTTAAATATTACATCAATTTATTTTAAAGAGAATTTTCTCTAGCATTTAAATTATGAGTATTTTCAAAAATAGTAAAAATTTTTAAAAACTTTTAAAAATGACATAAATCTCAGACTGAGATTAGGCCAATTTCAGTATGAGATTCTAAATCTCAATCTAAAATTTGGTCTGAGAAATGCCATTATAAAAAGTTTCAAATCTTAAAATGTCATTTCCCCCCTATTTTAAAATAAAGAATTTGTCTCAAATAGTATAAATCTGCATACTAATTACTAAAAATGTCTGAACTTTTTAAAAATTACTCAAATAGCATAATTATAGTTCAATAAATTATTGAAGTATAATTCAATTAATTATTGAACTATTTTTCATGGGTATTTTTAACGAATTTGTTTGTTTTTTGGTTTTTTAAGTTCAAGGTCAGTAATTGATTGAATTATTTGATCATTTTTTATTATTATTTTCAATAAAAATCAGAATTTGGCTTGTTTGGTTTGTAATTTGGAAAGCAGAATTTGAGTTCAATGGATTCTAATGAGTTTAAAGTTGTATTATGTGAATTTGTTTATCCAGATCTGTGTTTGGTATTAGATTCAGAATTTAGAATTGAGATCCAGAAATTTGAAATACGTGTTGGTTGATTATTCAGAAGTTCAAAAAAAATTACGAATCACAACATATGTTTGGTTCAAGATTCAATCTCAAATATCCAATTATTTTCATATTTTTCTATTTAGCTTTCAAATATTATAGTACAAATATAATATAAGCATTTTCTTCATCAAAACTTACACACACGTTTATAATAGTTTTTTTTTTCCTTTTATTAATATTTAGCAATGTAATTAGTAGAATGTCATAACTATCAAACTTTTTATGACTCATTGATATATAGTAATTTAGTTAGATTTTTAATTTCTATGATTTTTTCACTTTTAGTTATATTCAGGTACTTTTTTTTTTTTACATAATGTACGTAATATGTCATTCGCTTTGGTGCTACATTGAAGAAAAAACGGTGCAATGTCTTTTATATATAGTGTATGGTAGTGTATCTACTCCTTTTTTTGTACATTATATATGTAATATATGTCTTCCATTTTACTAATGCATTTTTAAGAAAAGTTGGGTTAATAACTTGTAAATTAATATATAATACATATAGTACTTATAGTACATAACATACATACAACAATAACAGGACATAATGTATAGAATAAGCTTTTATTAATATTATGTACACAATACTTAAAGAGGAACACAATAAAATCCAGAAACTTAAAAAAAAATAAACTCATAAAAATAGAGGACAATAATTTAACTAAAAGAAATCAAACATAGATATATGGTTTTCCTACTTTAGATCCTTAAATTTGTTTAAGATTTAAAATTTTATAAAGGAAAAATGGATTAAAAGTGTAAATAGAGGTAAGATTGTATTCTGAATGTGTATTTCATTGAGAGATTTACAGGTATTCTTATACAAGAAAGTTACAACATAAAAGGAAAGGATCACCTAATTTACGGCTCTAATTGATAGTCTAATTGTCAGATTTATACAGCTCATTATTGACATCATATACGTTAACACCCCCCCTCAAACTCAAGGTGGTAAAGTAGAGAACAGTTTGTCAAGTAATTGAGCAAAGCGGCTCGAAAAAAGAGCTTTAGTGAAGATATCGGCTGGCTGAAGAGATAGATTGCAGAAAATGAGTGTTGTTGTTAAGATGTTGTCGAACAAAGTGACAATCATTTTCAATATGCTTAGTGCGTTCGTGAAAGACATCATTATGAGCAATCTGGATGGCACTGTGATTGTCATAGTGAAGGGTAGTAGTAGAGTATTGAGGAGCGCCCATGTCCGCAAGTAGCCAACGAAGCCATGATAACTCAGATGTAGCATCGGCAAGAGCACGATATTTAGACTCAGTTCTAGAACGAGAGATGACAATTTGTTTCTTACTTAACCAAGAAATAAGAGAAGTACCCAAGTAGAAACAGTACCCTGTGGTGGAACGACGGTCAGTGGGATCACCAGCCCAATCAGCATCTGAATATCCAGATAAAATCAAAGAGGATTGTGATGAAAACTGGAGTTCGTGGAGAAAGGTGTCGTTGACATATCAGAGAATGCAAAAGACTACAGTGAAATGGATAGTCTGAGGTGTCAACATGAACTGACTAACAATGTGAACCCCATAGGCAATATCAGCATGAGTCACGGTGAGATACACAAGACTTCCAACGAGCTGCCGATACAAAGTAGGATCTGGGAGAAGTGCACCATCGAAAGGAGTCAAGTGAACATTAGAATCCAAAGGAGTGAATGTAGTAGTAGAATCAGTGATGCCAGAACGAGCTAGAAGATTAGAGGCATATTTAGCTTGAGATAAGTAGTAGCCATCAGAACGGGAGGATACCTCAAGGCCTAGAAAGTAGCTAAGTGCTTCCCAAGATAAATTTATAAATCATAGATAGCCTGAGGATCATCACCTGTAATAATCATATCATCAACATAAAGAAGGAGAAGAACAATACCACGAGGAGTCTGTCAAGTAAATAATGTTGTGTCATAAGGACTGAAGTTAAAACTAAGCTGAGTGATAGTCGAATTAAATGTGGCAAACCAGGATCGTTGTGCCTGTTTAAGACCATAAAGAGCACGACAAAGAAGGCACACTTTCTGAGGTGGAGAAAATTGTCAGGGGGTGGTTTCATAAACACTGCTTCAGATAAAGTACCATTGAGAAATACATTTTTAAGATCCATCTGGAGAACAGGCCATTATTTAGCAGCGGCGACAGCTAAAAGGCTACGAACCGATGTCATTCGAGCAACAGAAGTAAATGTCTCTTTGTAATCAATACCATACTCCTATGAATACCCTTTTTCAATAAGATGAGCCTTATAACGTTCAATAGATTCATTAGAGTGAGTTTTTATATTGTAAATCCATTTACAGCCTATAGGTCGTTTTCCAAGAGGAAGGTTAACGAAATCTCAACTATGAGTCTTTTCTAATGCCTGTAGTTCCTCAGTCATTGCTTGTTGCCAGAGAGGGTTAATACTAGCCTCACATGGTAGGAAGATAGTTCAACTAAAGATACAATAGTGGAAAAATAATGATAATTTTGGAGATGATGTGGAGTTTCTCTTACCTGAGATGAACGACGAACAGGAACGACAGGTTCTGGTTTAGCAGTAGAGACAGGCATTGGATCTTGGAGAGGAGGAGCAGAAACATGTTGTTCATGCTCGGGAACAGAGGATGGATCATAATATGTGAATAGAGCACTAGAGGGATCAGTGAAGAATGATTGTGGACTGGAGAGAGAGGTATGGAAGGAAGAGAGACTAAAAAACATAGTTTGTTCCCAGAAGGTAACATGACGAGAGATGCGTAATCGTATGGAAATAGGGTCCCAACAACGGAAACCTTTTATGCTCAGGACCATAACATAGAAAACAACATAAACGAGCACGAGGTTTAAGTTTACTATGCTCATGGGGATGAAGAAGGACAAAACAAGCACAACAAAAAAACTTTAAGAGGAGAATAATCAGGAGAAGTACCATATAATTTTTCAAATGGAGATATGTTCTGAATGACAGAAGAAGGGAGATGGTTGATGATATAGACAGAGTTGAGAGCGGCTTTACCCTAAAACTTCCTAGGACAAGAAGCAGAAAGAAGTTAAGTATGAATAGAATCCAAAATATGACGATGTTTTCGTTCGACACGACCATTTTGTTGGGAGGTATGAGGACAAGACATTTCAATAAGAATTTCTTGTTGTCTGAGAAATTGGAGAAAAATAGGGTCCTCATGCTCCATGGCATTGTCCGTGCGAATGATCTTAATGGAACTGGAAAATTGAGTTTTAATCATAGCAGCAAAATCAATATAAACTTGAGACAACGCAAAACGATGTTTAAGAAAATATATCCAAGTAAAACGAGAATAGACATTAATAAAGAGTACAAAATATCGATAACCATTCACTGTGATAGATGGAGCAGGACCTCAAATATCAGAATGAATTAAACCAAAAAGACTGTTATAAGAAGAAGAAGATGTGGAAAATGATAAAGCAGGATGTTTTACAAGCTTATAATTTAAACAGTCAAAGGAATTAAACTTTGAAATATTACTTAAGTTACCAAGAGCAACTAAGGTGCGAAGTTTTTCAGAAGAAGCATGACTAAGATGAAGGTGCCATTGATATATGGGAGAGTCAGTGACAGTTGCAGAAATAGAAGGAGAAATAGAGAGTTTGAGATAAGTGAGCTCGAACAAGCGTCCCACTTTGCGACCCGTACCAATCATCTGTCTCGTCTGCAGATCCTGAACCTGACAACCATGGGGAGAAAAGATAACATTTAGGCCGAGATCATATAACTAACGAACTGAGGCTAAATTGAAACTCAAATTAGGAACACAATAAGTATTGGGAAGGGTCAAAGTAGAAGTGACAACAGTGCCACTATGAGAAATAGACATACAATTCCCATCAACAATTTGAATGGGGGAAGTGACTTAATTTGGGTGGACAAAGGGAAAATAGAAATATCAGAAGTCATGTGATTACAACAAGAAGAATCAAGAAGTCAAGAATTACCTAGAGTAACAGCCAGGACAGAAGAATTGGAGAAGATTACCTGTTTTAAGATATCATGTAGCTCACTAAGTTGAAGGGTGGGAGAGGAGAGGCAGTAGGAGTGGAAACAACAATAGATGAGGAACCAATATGAGAGAAGTGTCTGGTTGTTCTAGATAATTGTTCCGATCGGCGAGTGGGACAATTATCCAGAATGTGACCACGTTTTTTACAATACCTATACTCAATTATAGGATAATTAAAAAACGGGTGTCCTGAAACCCTACAATTTGTGCAGAAAGAAGAGCTGGTGAATGGACGACGGATAACATCAATTTTCTCCAAAATAAATGAACGTGAAACTCAAAATTACTCTCCAAATAGAATCTGGGCACCAGTGTAGGGCCATGGGCAGACAATCAGGATCCCGCAGCAAAATGAAAATTGGGCAGGGGCGCGGGCAGACAATTAGTAGACATAGTCAGTTGGGCAGCAAGGCAGGAGCGCGGGCAGTGGGGCAAGAGGGCTGGCAGATTCAAATTAAACCAAAGTGATAGCCTTCTTCCTCGACAAACGCTGAAGCCAAAACGCAAGTCTGTCCTTTTTTTAAGCTCTTCAAATGAAGCCGGATTTGAAATCGATCTGAATCACAACAAACCTGGACCTGGGACACACCAAAGCAAAAAATCAAATCACCACAAGTTGAATAGAAGAATGCCATAAGTCGGATCTGAACTCGATCTTAATCATAACAACCTGAAGTCGATTTGAATCATCACAAGCTGGATTTGTAAGAGCGCCAGGGGTCAGTGATAGATAGGAAACGGTGAGGTTGAATCGAAGCCTACGAATTTGATCAGCGATGAATCTGAATAAGATGCTAAGAACTAAGACTTTCAAAAACTAGGTAGAGAATTTTCAAATAAACAGGGTTCTGAAACCATGTAAACAGAGGTAAGACTGTATTCTGAATGTGTATTTCATTGAGAGATTTACAGATATTTTTATACAAGAAAGTTACAACATAAAAGGACAGGATCACCTAATTTACAGCCCTAATTGATAGTCTAATTGTCAGATTTATACAGCTCATGATTGACATCATATACGTCAACAAAAAGAATGAATGAGTTTGAAAGAAGGAAAGACATAACTCTTTTACAAGATCTCTCTCAGATCTATGTGTTTTTAGCCTTAGATCTTCAATATTTGGTGTTTTTAAGCATTTTCAAATGTAAAAATGATGGAAAAAGTGGGTTTGAAAAAAAAAGATAAAGTTAGTGTTTTTCTAGAGAGAGAGTAGGTTTGGTTTGAAAATAGAAATAAAGGGAGATAGATAGGGGTAGGAGGTCACAGTGGAGAGGAGAAAAAGTTGAGAGAATAAAAAGAAGAGAAAAAATGGAGAGAGATAGGGGGAGGAGGTCACGGTGAAAAGGAGAAAATGAGAGAGGGAAAAAAAAGAGAGAAAAAGATGATGCGATAGCTTAGGGAAATGTGTTAGGATCGTTTGATAATTTTTTTTGCCTTCAAGTAACTATTTAGTTTTATTTCATGAGAAGTGACTATTTAGCCTTATTTAAACCGTTTTGTGGCTATTTTCATAGTGAAACCTTGAAATTAATATATATATATATATATATATTGTTAGAACCTATTTCTGGTAATGATCAAATAACAATTCGTTTTATATCAATTTACTTGTGGAAATCAGATTTAATAAGCTCGATTATAAATTCATCGATAGAAGCACAGTTGCAACAGTGATCGTAAAAGTTGTAACTGTCGGCAGAATATATAATGAACAAAAACAACACTTTAAAGATCAATGGGGAGGGGATCGACACAATAAATGATTAACGTGGGAAACCAATCGGTGAAAACCCACGAGGCCACGCCTAGAGAAAAATCCACTAGAAAAATCAGTTTACATTCAAACAAGAAATTTAAAGCAAACACAAGCACAAACGAAAAACTCCCTTTTTCTTTGTCTTCGATTGCTCCTTGTTGATGACGATCTTCAAGTTGGATTTCTTCACAAGTTCCCCTTGCGAATCTCGATCTAAGAAACTCCCTTACTTGTCACGAGCGTATCAAACCGAACTCCTTTCGGAAAGTGTTAGTCTTCTCCAAGACTTCTTGAATTTGTATAATGAAAAGAAATACTAACAACAACTCTCTCAACAACAAATAATTCTCACAAGAATTTACACAAAGAGAGAGCAACAAAGAAAGCACAATAATAATATTAGAGCGGAATTGACAGTGCTTGCGATGTCTTTCAAAGGCTGTAAGTGGTCTCCTTTCAAGATGAAATGTGAAATACTCATTGATATGATGATAGACAAATCCAGCCATTGAATCCTTAATTGATGGGCACAAATATGGAAAAAGATAATATGCCAACTTAATCAAATTAATCATGATATTATATTCTTTTGCTTATAATCACGTTGGAACAACCTTTCAAATATATATTAATATAAAACACAATTATAAACATTTCAAAAGGCATGTAAAATAGTTTTACAAAAAACATAAAGTTAGCCCATGTACAATTGACATACCAAAACTGTACAATAAGACCGTTGGAAATTAATTATATTTGTAGAAAATTATATTAACCAAAAGAGAACTTACCAACTTGATATAAAAACCATTAAATTAATAAAATGACTTAATTAATTCAAATTCAAACAAAATGATTTGATCACATTAAAAATATAAATATTTGGTTTTGTCAAAATAAAAGTCAATACAAAAATATATTCTAACATATATATATATATATATATATATATATATATATATATATAAAAGTATTGTTTGTATTCTAATCTTAATTCTTAAGAATTTCTCTTAATAAAATCGTTCAAACATAGGAGGTCAATTTCGTAATTATATAACAAACTAAATGACTGTAGTAAGAAAAGCAAAGCAGCTGACTTTTCTCTACTCTCTCTCAGTTTCTTGGAAACTTACTGACGAAGCTAACCCCAAACTCCATTCCTCTGCTCTTCTTTCTATACAAAATTTTCATCCCTCTCCCACATTTCTTTCTCTCATTTTCCTTTCAATGAGTTTTTTGAGGCCTTGTGAATCGTTTTCTTCGTTAAAACAAGGAATTTGCCGGAATTGGGATTTTCCCAAATGGCCTGGATTTGATGGCTTACTTAGATTTCTTGTGGTTTTGATCTTATGGTCTATGCTTTTAGAGGTTCATTCCATTCCATCTTCCTCCATGTTTCCTACCCTTCGAGTTGGAGATCGAATTCTTGTCGAAAAGGTAACTAAAAAATTGTTTATTTTCTTTTCAATATGAGTTTTCATTTTATAGATCAAATTCATACACAAAACCACGAGTCTATCTGTTCTTTTTCATTAAATTGTAAAGAAAGCATGATTATGATAAAGCTGGATCAAAATTGAAGCTGAAATTGCGTTCAATAACTCTTTATACATGAACAATTAGTACCGAATTTCAAGAATCATATATATTTGGGGTATGAACGATGCAAATAATAAACAATGCGATCAAGACGATGATATTTTACTTCGGTAATTAAGCGGTAGGAAATAACTTTGTAGAAGAGCTTTATAAGATAAATAGTTTCCATTTCTTGAACACTAGTCATTTGTTTTGAATGACTTGATATAAGTTTTTTAGTCTCAGACTAAAAGTAATTTACCTTCAGAATGATGAAGTTCTGCTTGTCTTTTTCTTCAGGCCTCTTATTACATCAGAAATCCCGCTATACATGATATTATTACCTTCCGAGACCCAACACAGGTAAGTTGACGGACGACTAAACTGGATATCTTTTGCTTAACAATTCTTTATCTAACTGGATTCTGTTGTAAATATGGTGTGCTAGCAATCTGGATGCAGAGAAGAAAATGTTGTCATAAAGAGAGTTGTTGCAAAAGCAGGAGACTTGGTTGAGGTATCAGGAATACCCTTCTTATGATGTCTACCATCGTAAATAAGACTCGTTTTGTTAATGACAACAATGCAACTAAACTGTCACGTCTCTGGATTATAACATGGCATTACTGTTCTTAAATTAAACTTGGTTCGACCACACTAGTTGTACAAGCGACATATCACTTTTTCATTCATTAAATGTAGATACTTTTTGTGTAGATTTCAATTTCATTTTGATATTATGTCAGCCGGATTACAAATATCATATCTTTTTTGTAGTTGAAGAATCCAGTTGTGCCTTATGGTTAGAAACTAACCACATACGTGATTCTTCTCCAATACCATGCAGGTTTTCGGGGGATGTCTATATGTCAATGGTGTTGCTCAGAATGAAACGTTCTTAGCACAGCGGCCAACTTACACCTCAAAGTCAACTGTGAGTCTTGTTTCAAACTCTACTTTTTGCTTCATTTTGGATTTCACTGTATTTGGTCCTAAAATTTTCTACACCAGCAAGACAGAATTTTAATGCACGGAGTAGTTTTTATGGTGGAACGGAAACTTGACTGGATAATCATGTGCTGTTTATATAATCCACCCTATCAAGATATTAGTCATTAAATCCCCCCTATTGTTGAAAAAATATATCGCAACATTTATTTTTCCCACGGTTAACTCGTTAGCATATTGATCAGTTGTGGGAATAGATTCTGATCAACTTATATAATTGTCCCCCGCGGACTGAATTCATAATAGGATCCTAGCAATGTAACTGGGAGATAGTTCATAAATAATTTTGCTTGTTGCGAACTTGCAGTTGATACCCGAAGGTCATGTTTATGTATTGGGTGACAACCGCAATAACAGCTACGACTCCCATATTTGGTTAGTGTTATTGATCTCATGTTATTTTTCATATGCTTTTTAGGTGTTGTAATTTTTTGACTCCCTATTTTTCTTATGCTTTCCAACCCAAAATATCCATTATAGCTATGAACTTTACTTTAGATGCTAACATACTTACTATTTTCATTTCCATAAGGTAGTAAGTTTATTGCAAAACAAAATGGAAGAATGGGATTTTCATTGTCCTCTGTTTTTGTCATTCCAACAGGGGACCTCTTCCCATTAAAAATATAATTGGGAGATATCTTTGGTCTTACCACAAACCAACAAGCAAATGATTCATTTAACAAGCTGACGATCGAGATTGTGCGGTTTGCAGATGTTAAATTTCCAGGTTTCCCGTTCTCGTTAGATTGCTTGCCTTATGAAGGCTTTGCAAGTTACCATTTTTTTTATTCTTATGTAAACATAACTGGTGTAATTTTTTCTTTTTCATTTTAGTGTTCAAAATCATGGATTTGTTACTTCCTTTTTTAGTTATAAACAGTTGTAGGAAACTCAAGGACTAGTGTTGTTATACATAATTTATTGAAATGTTTTGTTATTTTTTATTGATATTTTTAATGGTTTTTTTTTCGTCTTTTTAAGTTCAATAAATTATTGAATTACGGTTTTAGTAATTTTTAAAAGGTTGTGACATTTCAGTAATTAATATATAAGTTGTTTCAGTAATTACCCCATTGTTTTCTTTAGATCATTTATGAAAATTTTGAATTTTTTTGTTATTTTTTAAAATATAAATTCATAAAAAATATCATATATTTTAGTCAGCTTGTTTCATCGAAGATTTGAGAATGCTATAATTTCTTTTAAATTAAATTTGGAAATACATTTTTTTTATTATTATATTAAGGGTAAAGTACTCATTTGGTCCCTGAGTTTTAGAGCTCGTGTCTATTTGGTCCCTACGTTTTCAATTTATGTCTAAGTGGTCCCTGAGTTTTGGATATTGTGTCTATTTGGTCCTTGCATTTCAATTTGTGTCTATTTAGTCCCTGAGTTTTAAATATTGTGTCTATTTAGTCCCTGAGTTTTCAAGTTATGTTTAAATGGTCCCTGGATTTTTATAAATAAGTTTATTTCTTCTTTAATTTGTTAACTCATTAGCATAATATCGACATAATGGTGACATGAAATGTTTAATTGATCAAAATACTGACAAGAGATTAATAATTATGTCAAATTTTAAGCCTAGATTTATGAAAGATTTAATCTTATCTTCATATTTTGACCAATTAAACATGTTATGTCAGCGTTAAGTCAATAATCTTGTACGAAGTTAATGAATACGTTAAATTAAAAAACAATTAAACTTATTTCTAATAGTTCTTGAAAATCTAGGGACCAAATAGACACAATATCCAAAACCCAGGGACCACTTAGACATAAATTGAAAACGCAGGGACCAAATAGACACAACATCCAAAACTCAGGGACCACTTAGACACAAGTTGAAAACGCAGGGACCAAATAGACACGACCTCCAAAACTCAGGGACCAAAAGGGTACTTTACCCTTATATTAATGCACGTACAACTTTTCTCATCCATAAAAAGATTGTGAAATATTAGTGAATATAATAAAAAATTCAACTTTTCATATGGATGCATAGAGCGGACAAATTATATATATATATATATTTGTCATGGAGGAACAAAATTGATTATGGCTAGAAGGGCTGTGACATAATATGAAAAAAATGATCGAACGGACTGACTGAAATCGAACTACCTAGTCGGTTTCAATTTGATTGAACAGAAGGACCGAAATGAAACCACTTTGTCAATTTGAATTCAATTTTGGTCACCACATCGAGAACAAAACATGCACTTTACAAAAGATAATAAAGTCTAATTTGTTTTCTATCCTAATCATTGTTTGGTGAAAGATTAGGTTACTAAGTAAGTGTTGATTGAAGGACAACTTCATGGTGGGCTTTATAGGCTAAATCTTAAGAATCATCATTTCAACAATATTATTCAAGGTAACTCTTCTAGCTCCTCTAATTCTGCTACTTCATTCACTCAACCATCTGTTTTGCATTCTTCACTGTCAAATTTTGCCGCTTTTACTTATTTAAATTCCTCAAACTATACTTTTTTAGATCTTTGGTGTAGGCGTTTAGGCCAAGCTAATATCTCTACTGTCAGACAAATCTTTCATCAATGTAATATTCCAATACCTATCAATAAAAAATTTACATTTTGTCAGTCTTGCATTATGTCTAAGAGTCATAAACTACCATTTTCTTCTTCTACTTCAGTCTATAATTCACCATTGCAACTTCTTGTAGCTGATGTTTGGGGACCTTCTTCTACTCTTTCACGAAATAGTTATAGATATTATCTAAGTATAGTGGATGCTTATTCAAGATACATATGGATTTATTTCTAAAATCTAAAGCTGATGTGTATAAAATTGTTCTTCTTTTCAAAATTCAGGTAGAAAATATCATAAATACCACTATCAAATTTGTTCAAACCGATTGGTGTGGTGAATTCAGGTCTCTTTCTTCTTTTTTTCACAATCATGGAATCATGCATTTCGTGTCCTCGTACTTCAGCCCAAAATGGTCTTATTGAGAGGAAACATAGACAAATAGTAGAATTTGGTATGTCCTTGCTAAGTCAAGTTGCTATGACATTGTATTTTTGGGATGTGCATTCAACACTATTGTCTTTGTAATGAACAAATTGCTTACCTAAGCTCTCCAACGTAATGTTGTTCCCTTCAAACGACTTTTTATGTTGACTTTGATTACTCATTTATCAGATGCTAGATATAAAGCTCGTCTTGTGGTTAAGGGCTATCACCAACAACCTGATATTGATTATACAGAGACCTTTTGTCATGCTGTCAAGGCTTCTACTATCAAGACAATCATCACATTGCCTTCAAAAAATAACTAGCCCATTCGACAACTAGACATCAATAATGCATTCCATCATGGTTTGACAGACTCAATACTTTTTTGGTTTCTGAAGATTTTCATCCTGCTAAAGCTCATCAGTCATTGTTTTTTAAAGTTACTTCTACATCTTGTATGTATGTTCTTGTTAGGATCTAAGGCAACCCTAGAGGGGGGTGAATAGGGTTTTAAAAAATTATTTAACTTTTTCAATCAATTTAAAGATTTAGATTAACAAAATAATTGGACTTTTTAAGATCAATTAATATGAATGAATTTTATACTTAGAATTCTTTTTAGCAAAGTGAGCAAATATGATATTATAATAGAAAATATTGTATCACAATTAATTTCTAACCATTTAATTATGCTTTGATAAATTAGGAGAATAAATATGTAAAGCAAAAATTAAAGAGTAAGGGTTAGAGAAAGTGACACCAAAATTTATAGTGGTTCGGCCAAAAATGCGGCCTAGTCCACTCCCCGAGCGCCTCTCGGGAATTTGTATTCACTTTTTGTGGGAACAAGTGCAACCCAATCCTTTTAGCGGGATCAAGATCAAACCCGAACAATGACCCTTTCCACGGAGCAAGGACAATCGTTTTCTATCACTCTTTTTACTAAGGTCTAAGAGTTGACCTTTTACAATGGTAAATCCTCACAAAGGATAGATATTACAAGAATTTTGCTCACAATAAGAGATAATACTCTTAATAAAATAGCCCTTAAGGATGGCTAAAAATACACAAATTTTTCTCACAAAAATGCTCACAAAGAGATTAAAGAAGAGCTTTAGCAATGAGAAGAAGGCTTATGATTTTCGTTGGTGTGTAAAATCTGTCATTTTCGAGCTCCTTTTATAGCCAATGAAATGTTACTATTTCATCCACCTTCATAAATAATTTTGACTTTAATGGTGTGAATGGAGGAAAGAAATGGCTCCATTGTTGACAAATTGGAGGTAGAAAATAGCCATTTTCGGATGAGAAATTTGCAGAAATGAAGTTGAAGAAGAAGAGCTTGAAATGACGTTTATATCCTTTGAGGTCTTCATATTAATTCAAATCAGGAGGGGCAAAGTAGTAATCTCTCAAACCTGGTGTAATAATGGCTTGAAAAGTCAATAGTGAGATCCACGTGTCAAGCATTCGTTGGTCAAGCAAATCGATTTGAAATTAATAATAATAATATTATTAATAAAAATCAGGGCGACGAGGGGCAAATTGGGCGGATGACCGTTGAGAAGGAAATTTGAAATTCGGTCAGGAGATGATAAAAGGCTGGTCAGGACATAGAAGGTATTAGACCAAAAGACAAGGGGCAAAAATGGCTTTTCACTGCGCATAGAAAAAGCAAATTTGCTTTATTGGGAAGCAGCTGGCCACGTGTCGCTCAGGGAGAGGCGTAGAGCAGCTGGTGGGACCCTCGGTGACAGCGAGCAGCAGGGCGCGTCAGGGAGCTGGGAATCACCCGCGTACATGGCAAATCGACGACCGTAGGATGCGAGTGGAGGCGCGATCGAGCGGCTGAAATCAGTTCTCCTTTTTCTTTTTCTTTTTATTTTTAATTCGAAATTATAATAATAATTTGTTAATCTGAATTGATCTGAGCCTTCCATCTCAACTAGAATTCTGATCTGGCGGCTGGGAATTGCTTCTGACTTTTCTTTTTTCTTTTTCATTATCTGAATAAATCTGGGCCTTTAATCTCAACAACTTTCTGATCTAACGGATGGAAATAAACCTGACTTTTCATTTAATTCAAAATTATGAATTAATCTGGGCCACTAATTTTGAATTCCATCTGATCTGACGGCTGTAATTTTGAGCGCATAATAAAATCAATGAACTCGCCATATACGATCCGGATGAAATAATTAATTTAATTCCAATCTTCTAAAATTAATATATTGCTCGTTTGAAGTCCGATTGAGTCGATTCCGATTGCGTTGGACTCGTTATAATTTTCTCTACACAGTGGACTATCAAAACATAGAAAATTGATTAGTAACAAAAACACGTTTGTTATCATCAAAATAAGAAATAAGATTAATTGGCTTGGAAAGTTAACAGTTCTGATTCATGTTGATGATATTCTGATTTCTGGAAGCTCATGTATGAAAATTCAAGCATTAATCACAAGTTTACATCATATTTTTTCTTTAAAAGATCTTGGTAAACTTACCTTCTTTCTCGGGATTGAGATGCTTATTTACCAAATGTAAATATTCATCTATCACACTTCAAGTGCCTATCTGATTTATTAACCAAGACAAATATAGCATATGCAAATCCTATTTCTACACCTATGATTAGTGGCACTGCTTTATCAAGCTTACAAGGTGAAAAGTTTGCAAATTTCTGTATGTACAGACAAGTGATTGGAGCTCTTCAATATGCAACAATTACAAGACCTAAATTGACATAGACTGTAAACAAAGTCTGTCAATTCATGCATTCTCCTACAAATCTTCACTGGCAAGATGTTAAATGAATTTTGTGATACATCAAAGGTACTTTGACTCATGGTTTACTCTTTAGAAGACCATCTGCTCTTCAACTCCAAGCATTTACAGACTTTCATTTTGCCTCTGATCCAGATGAGAGACGACCCACATCTAGAATATGTATATTTTGGTGGAAATCTAATTAGTTGGGGTTCAAAGAAACAACATGTAGAGTCCAGATCAAGTACAAAAGCAGAGTATAGATCTCTTGCACTTGCATTAGCTGAATTGTTATGGCTTAAGTTCTTATTTCATGAAATAAAAATTCATCTTCCTTGATCACCTATTCTTTGGTGTGACAATTTAGGAGCTGTGTATCTCAGTGCAAATCCGGTTCTACACTCTCGCAAAAGCATATAGAACTTGATATTTACTTTGTGCATCTAGTACGAACAAGACAACTAGATATTCAACATTTTCCTGCGTCTGATCAGGTTGCAGACATTCTTACTATTAAGGAAAACATGCCACCAGCAAATCATTCCACCATCATTAGGAATAAATGTAGGAATGTGTAATAGACAAATCATCCTCATTATTCTGGTGCAAAATTATTGGATGTAAATTATTTTTTTCCTTCTTTGTACCTCTTTGAATCTATACAAATATTGTAACCTAATAGCAATACAATTATCTTCTTCAGCAATCATTTTCTTAGAGCTATTTTATTCTTCATGGTATAAGAGCATTACTTGCTCCAACGAGTCGGATCCTTGATTTTTTTTCCTTCACATCTGTTCCATGGCTGAAGACAACACTTCCACCACACAAAACCATGCTACTTCTTCTCTCTTGCCTTATGCTATCATGCCTACAAAACAATGTAGCCTCATATCTATCAATGCTACAGCACAGCTTCCTGTCAAGCTTACACCTACATACTATCCTTCATGGCTTGCTCAATTCGATGCTCTTTTATTTGGTTATGATTGATTGGGTTTTGTTGATGGTTCTAAGCCATGTCCGCCCAATACCCTTGAATCAAATGGAAATGTCATTCCAAACTCTGCGTACATGCTTTGGAAGTGTCATGAAAATTTTTTATTACATGCCATAATGTCATCACTCACAGATCGAGTGATTCCGTTCGTAGCATCTTCTACCACTTATTGTGAGGCCTAGTTTTGCCTGACAAAGCTTTATGCTAATCGGTCGTCTTCAAGAACCTTGAGTTTGAAAGAACAATTCTCAACTATAACTCGTGGCTCCCAACCCATTTTTGATTATCTTGCAGCAATTAGAGGCTTAGAAAATGAACTGGCCTTAATTAGTGCAGCCCCCTAGTGATGTGTGACGACCCGACTCAAAATAACCAATAAATAAATAAATAAATAATGACTCATTTTAAATATAAATAAATCAGAGTAAAAGCCAAATAATTGTGGAAGCATTCGTTTAATAACCAAAGAAATATTCGAAAAAAAAAAAATTTGTTTTGGCGCTAATTTAAATAATTAAAAACAACTAAGATAAATTTAAAATGAAAATCCATAAAGCAAATGACAAAATGTTCAATAAAATAAAATAAAAATAAATAAATAGAAATGACAAGTCTTAAGGGTCTCTCAGTGTAGCGCCGTCCTCGTCAGTCGCCATGGTCTCCATTAATAACAATGTTACCTGCAAAATAAAAGTTTGCAGGGCATTCGAATACCGTGAGTTTTCATTCGATGAGATTAAATCCAAACTCAAATAAGTAAATTAAATACATTTTATCTCATAATTATAATAACGTATGGATACTCGTCCATTCCCACCATTCATCAACAACTAGTAGGTACTTAGCCTACAAAGATCATAACCACAGTGTTCAGCTCTATAGAATAGTATCATAGTGGCCACTATGATACGTGCCACACTATCCATCGTGGTAATCACTTATCAAACTCATCTCAACTACTTAGATATATCATAGTCACAATGTCCGGCTCTATAGAATAGTATCATAATGGCCATTATGATACGTGCCACACTATCCAACGTGATTATCATATATCTAAGTAAAATCATTCAAATAAATATCAAACAACAATCAATCTTAAATTAGCTCCCTGATCGTAACACACGAATAACAAAAATAACAACAAAGAATAAATATTTGAAAACAACACACATTCACATTACAAATAGTTAAAAGAAAAGAAAACAACACTATCAAGTCACAACAAGGAAACCATTGAGTTATTATTTACTTTTATAAATTAACTATGTTATCATGTCATATTCGGCTCTAAAACCATCCTACGCAATATTAAATCAATTAAAACTAATTATTATACGATTGTTAATTATTAATAATAATTAATTAAAATATTAAATTTAATATGGGTTTATTTAACTAAAAATAATTTATAGGCTCTAGTTATAATTAAAAGCTAATTAACCATCATAATTCGAATATAAACATTAATCACGAGTTAAACGGGCATATAATGCTTTTAAAATAAATAATTATATCACCCATAACTATCCTAATAATCACACAATAAACACACAATCACATGAAATTTAATTTAACTTCTAAGTAGGAATTAACCTACCTTATTCGCAAATTGAGCAAGCAAACGAACTCGAAACGATACCAAATAAAATCCTAAAGGTGCCCAAAACCTGTATTGACATTAATTTAAAGTCAATTTCAAGAAAACCGGAAAAACGGGACGAAAACCGTCTCAAATGGACCATAATTAGGCCCTGAACCGGTTTGGACCAGCTGAACCGGTCCAATTGGACCAGTCCAGCCGATCCAGTTGGACCGGTTCTTCACCTAACTCGAATGAAACGTCTCCGCTCGTCCCGAACCACATATAACGAAAAATGACTTCAAACTCGATCAATCCCGTAATGAAAATCCCAGATTCTGGCGAGGAAGAAAACGGTTCCTACGAGGCTTAATTTCGAAAGAACAACCATAAGAAACACGTCCAATTAGCATAAAATTTACTCGCAACTTGCGGAGAATAACAAGGACTAAACCAAGCGGAATACCTCACAACAATTAACGAAAAACAAAGGGAATGGGCTGTTTACCGGCGAGGCAAATTCCAGAATCCGGCGAACTTCGAAACGGACAAGAAGATAACACAACTCAGTGATTTGATAATCCCATAACTCAGAAAAATAACGGATCTATATTAAACTCTAACTTACCTATAGGATCAAAGAAGAAAACGATGGAGGACGAGACGTAAATCACGAACTCTGACGGCGGTGATGGAAAGAGAATGATAAAAATACGTTTGACCTAGAAATTTGTGAATTTATAATTATCAGTTTTGCTGGAGAAATACGAAATTGCACCTAGAAAGAATATTAAGAGTTAGAGACGTAAACGGTATTTAGGTCATATCTTTTTACTCGGAACTCGGAATTAAGTGTAGTCAATTCCGTTGAATTCGTATCGACGTGACGGTTCGGAAAAACTAAAGATTACGTTGATTGGATCAAAATTGGTGAAATGACTAAAATACCCTAGAGTGAAAATTCGGGTTGTTACATGATGATGACTTAATCATCCATACTCTCAACGGATGTAACGTCCCGTTATTTTGTGATAAAAAAATTTATTTATTTTATTTTAATTTAAGTAATTAAAGTTTATTTATTAATCGATAAATTAGAATTTAGTAGTTTATTTCGATTTAAGTCATTTTAATGGCTTTATTTGTTTAAATAAGTTATGGTGGTATTAATAATTATTAACGGGCCAATTAATAATTATTAATCACCATTGGGATAGTTTAAGAACTCCGGGTTTCGATTTATAAGTCAAAAGTCATAAAAGGACGCAACCGTCATTTCCAAAATTCTTAAATATCTAAACACTATTCCATTTTCTTCTTTAAAATACCATTGACCAAGCATTTGAACAAAAACATCTCATTTTTCCTCTCCAAACCCGAGCAACAAGAGGAAGAAAAGAGAAGAGGAAGAAAGTGTCGCCCCGGCTTCGTTTCTTGGCCGTTTTGCGTGATTTCGGATGCGTTGGAAAGCTCTCGCTGAGACCTTTCTACCCATTCCACTCTTGGAACGTTTTCAACTCTCTAAGGTAAGCCCTAGATTTCGAATTCTCTTAGTATTTCCATGGAATTTGAATCAAGCTTTTGAGTTCTTGGCCAAAACTCTCATTCCCTTCCAATTTTGTTGTTGAATGTTGATGGAAAACTTATTGGGTAACTATTACTTGACATTCCCTTAACCCTAAAAGCGAGTTTCAGTCGAAGCCCTTCCCGTTTGAAATTTACTTTTTGGGGTTTGATTATGGGTTAATTATTATTGAAATAATGTTTATTGTAATTCAATTCGGGAAATGACATATTGTTTAAAAACTCGGTTTATCGTTACCCATTGAAAACCGGAATTTCCAAAGTACTTGAAATCAATCCAAAACACCTCTAAATTACCTAAAAGCCGGAAAACCAAACTCGAGGCCTATTTTCCCTATCATGGCCGAGAGCATCCATTGGGATATTCGGGGTTTTTCGGCCTTTAATTGTCAATCGATTGATGTATGTTTATTTATTAATTGTTAGATGTAATTATTTGTAGGTGTTTATTGATTTTTCCTTGCTTGATCACTCTTCCAGAGGTTTGGAGCGAAGTTACATCTTCAAAGGTGAGAATAAATAGGATTTAAAGTAACTTTAGAAACCGAATAAGTAGAACGGTTTGTAAAATCGGAGGTTAAGAATAGGATTCGAATCTAAGAGTAAAAGAAAGTGAGCTAGTGCCCTTAGGATTAGGAATTAGTTCTTTGAGTGAAAACTTTGGAGTTTCTCGAGGGAAGCATTGAACTTTAGGAAGTTCTAAGTTAGAATCGTTTCGGAGATTAAAAATGGATAATTGGAAGTTAAAGGATCCAAACTTTTAGATGGAATGGTTAAAGAAACTCGAAAATAGAACTTTGGATTTTATTTGGAACTTTAGAATCCTTGGAAGTGTAGATTACTTAATTAAGAAAGAATCTACTTTGTTTAATTATCGGGAGTTCGGTTTACTTATTGTTCTTCCGAAATTTCTGTTTATTTACTTTATGCACTTTACTTTATGCACTGCACTTTATGAATGTTACTTTATGAACGACACTTTATGCTCTTTACTTTTATTTTATTTTAAATCACAAGATTTTCAAATTCATACTACATAGCCTGAGAGCTTTCACGTAGCCTGCGGGAGCTACCACATAGCCTGCGGGAGTTATTGCACGGCCTGCGGGAGCTGACACATAGCCTGCGGGAGCTATCACAAAGCCACGAGAGCTTACACATAGCCTGCGAGAGCTATTATTATTGTCATTCATCACAAAACTGTTTTTATTTAAATATGTTTATATCAAGAGAAGATGATATAAGTTTTTATAGTCAAAGGATTATAACCTTATACTTCGATGAAGGTTTTTAAGGAGAAATTTGAGTTTGATTACTTTCATCTAAACTTTGGGAGTTATTATTCTCCAGTTTTGGAAATTTAGTGAGAAAGTTGTAAGAGTTACTTGGACACAAATCCGAATACGGGTTTGGGGTCTAACTTTACTTTTTATTCTGTCTATTCTCACTGGGCTTTGTTGTTAGCTCATGATATTACAACCAATTTCAGGTAATGCCCTAGCTAGAGGTCATGGGAGAGGAGGTAGTGCTACGTGATCGAGGGATGATGACCTCGAGATGGACTCAGTTGTTGTAAAGTTTATGTATTACTTTTGTGAACTTTAAAGGATTTTGTGAATTGTACATTGTATTTAGCTCATAAGAGCTTATAGATGTTGTTTTATGATATTACATCTTTGAACTCCTGAATTGGGACTTAATGTTCCATGTGATTTTATTAGATTTGAAAATTAGGATGTAAACAGGTTTTGGCTAGCCAACTTTCAAACATAACCACGCCAATTTTTCTTAAAATAAAAGACTTCCACTGTGTTATCTAAATTAAATTTATTTAAAAGTGTCGGGTCGTCACAACGGAGTTGGATCTAAATTTAAAGATATTTTTGCTGCCATTCGTGCACGAGAACACATGATTAGTTTTGAAGAGTTACACGAACAAACTTGTCGAACATGAGTTCTATCTTAAAAGAAAAGAAGGTAAATCTTCTACCATTGCTCTTATTGCTAACCATACTAGTTTTTCTCAGTCCAAAAACAACAATCAGTTCCGTCAAGGCAAGAAAGGCAATAATCAGTATCAAAATCGTGGTAACTCTAATCAGAGAAATGTCAAAGGGACACCACACAAGGCAATAATTTTGTCAAAACCCGATTTTTTGCTAATTTTGTGATAAACGTGGGCATTCAACACATGAATGTTATGCAGTAAAAAATATATTGCAACAATTGCCTACTGCAAATCACACAACCAGCAACAATAAACCTTTTTCAAATTGGCTAATGGACTCTACCGCCTCTCACCATGTTACCTCTGATTTAAGCAATCTTTCTCGTCGTCAACCATATGAAGGCCCCGATGATATTGTTATTGGTGATGGTACAGGTCTTCATATAACACATACTGGACATTCTATTCTCTTTAATCACTCTAATTCCTTTTAATTATCAAATGTTCTTTGTGTCCCGTCCATGCAACAAAATTTAATTTCAGCTTCACAATTTTGTAATTCCAATAATACATCTATTGAATTTTTTCCTTCATTTTTTGTTGTGAAGGATCTCACCATGGGGACACCTCTCACTCGCGGGGAGAGCAGGAATAACGTGTATGAATGGCCAACCATGAGAGGATTTACATATTCAACAAAACAAGCCTACGTTGGTGTCAAAACCTCTCTCCCTCTCAATAGCATGGAAGACTTGGCCACCCTTCCATCAAGATTCTTAATCATGTCATGTCTCACCATAATTTACCACTACAATTGAGTCAGTTTTGTTATTCGTGTCTTTGTAATAAAAGCCATCAACTTCCTTTTGGCGTGTCATCTTTATAGAGTCGTGGCCCATTAGATCTTATTTACACTGATCGATGTATGGTGGCCTTCTCCTATTCGATCAATGGATGGATTTTCTTATTATATTCTTTTTGTAGATCATTTTACCAAATATTCATGGCTATTTCCCTTAGTAAAAAAATCTGTTGTTTTTTCTATCTTCTCCAAATTCAAAGTCATGGTTGAAAATTATTTCAAAACCTCTATTTTAACCATTTACTCTGACGGTGGTGGTGAATATCGTGCCTTAAAATCTCAGGTTGAATCCCATGGTATCCAACATTTATTTTCCCCTCCTTATACACCTCAACATGTTGCTTCCGCAGAACGCCGCCATCGACACATTGTCGAGACTGACCTTACTCTTCTTCACGCAACTTCTCTTCCATTGTCCTTTTGGTCACACGCTTTCGAAGCGACAGTTTATTTGATCAACAGACTACCCAGTCCCATTCTTGATCACAAATCACCCTTTAAATCTCTACTTCAAACCAAACAAAATTATTCTAAACTTCGCATATTTGGGTGTCTCTGCTATCCTTGGTTGCGTCTTTATACCCGACATAAATTAGAACAACGTTCTAAACCGTGCATTTTTCTTGGATATTCTAATCTCCATAATACCTACAAATGCCTTGAATCTACGGCCACAAAAATATATATCTCACACCATGTTCACTTTATTAAGGAAAATTTTTTCATCCCTATCTTCCTATTATGCCCAAGACTTTTGATATTCTTTCTACGTCGATGGATGCAACATCTTCTCTTCACTTTGATGTACCAATCTCCACCAATAACTCCATTTCAACCAAGACCTCCCATACTAACCAAGGCCAACATCCTTGTCCTTCTACCACATCACCTCCAATACCATTAGACACCTCCCTTCCTTTCCATGCATTTCTTCCTGATACTTCAAGTGCCCATCAGGATGGGTCACCACCAAACTCTATTTGTTCTCCCTTGCCACATCTATCAGCAGACATAAATCCTATGATGGCTGGTTCTTCCTCATGTGCATCTTCTACCTCCTCTCTGAATGAGACGTCTCCAAGGTATGTGGTTTCTATTCTACCCTCTCAATCTCTTCCCCTTCCTTCCCCTGAACCCATCCCTACCCATAGGATGACCACACGGTCCAAGAATAATATTTCAAAGCCAAAAGAACTTAAAAAACTTTATCCATGTCTCTATCTCACCACCAAACACCCTTTACCTGATTCTCTTGAACCCACATGTGCCTCTCAAGCCTTAAAACATCCAAAATGGAGAGATGCTACGTGTGATGAGCTGACTGCCTTGATGAAAAATGAAACTTGGGAGTTAGTTCCACGTCAATCCCATCAAAATGTTGTTGGTTGTTGGTGGATGTTTCGAATAAAACGAAATCCATATGGCAGTATTGCTCGCTATAAAGCTCGATTGGTTACTAAAGGTTTTCATCAACGATCTGGTATTGACTATCATGATACATTCATCCCGGTAATGAAACCTACTACCACCCGTCTTGTTCTCTCAATTGCACTGAGCTATGGTTGGAAGGTCCATCAATTAGACTAATGCTTTTTTACATGGTTGGCTTTCTGAAGAAGTTTATATGTCTCAACCACCAGGATTTGTTGATACTTCTCGCCCATCATATGTGTGTCGTCTCCATAAATCCCTGTATGGTTTAAAACAATCTACAAGACCATGGTTTCATGAATTATTAAAATGTATTCTCTCACATGGCTTTCTAAACTCCAAGTCTGACCCATCCTTGTTCATTTACAAAACTAATTCTATCACAATTTATTTTCTAGTTTATGTAGATGAGTTACTAATAACAGGAAGCTTTCCCACGTTCATTCATAATCTTATTCGGGCTCTTTCTGTTCGGATCTTGGTCATCACCATCACTTTTTAGGCATCAAGGTAATTCTCCATTCTAATGGCTTTTTTCTCTCTCAACATAAGCATATCAAAGATCTTTTTGAAATAAAAAACATGGTTGGTATAAATGAATCAAGCACTCCAAGTTCTACGAGTGGTAAACTTGAGCTTAATGATGGCTCACCACCTACAGATGTTACCCAATATCGAAGCCTTATTAGTGGCATGCAATATTTATCTCTTACTCGTCCTGATGTTGTTTATTCCGTCAACAAGATTGCCCAATTTATGCACGCACCAACTCAGTCACATGGGACAGCAGCACAACGACTTTTGCGTTATCTCAAAAGTAAGATTCACTTCTGACTACTTTGCCATGATCAACCATTCTTTCTTACCGCTTATTCGAATGCTGATTGGGCTGGTAATCGTGATGATTTTACTTCAATTTCTGCATATATTATCTATTTTTGGAGAAATCCTATATCTTGGTCCAAGAAACAACGAACCATTGCCCGCTCTTCCACAGAAGCTGAATACCGCTATGTTGCCTCCGCTACTGCTGAGGTATATATATTGGCTTCATAATCTTCTTTTTTAGCGTGGTGCACCTCTTCTTAAACCACCACGATTTTCTTTGTGACAATATTGGTGCCACATATCTTTGTGCAAATCCGGTATTTCATTCTCGAATGAAACACATTGCACTTGACTTTCAGTTCGTTCGTGATAAAGTAACTGATGGGTCTTTTCAAGTATCACATGTCTCTACCCACGACCACTTGCTAATATTCTCACAAAACCATTGTCGAAGCACCGACTTGCTTCTCTTTGATCCAAGATTGGAGTCTTCACTGGAAGCACCATCTTGCGGGGACATATTAAGGAAAGTATTCTACCAGAAAATCATTCCACCATCATTGGGCATAATTGTAGGAATGTGTAATAGACAAATCATCCTCATTATTTTGGTGCAAAGTTATTGGATGTAAATTATTTTTTTCCTTCTTTGTACCTCTTTGAATCTGGACAAATATTGTAACCTAATAGCAATACAATTATCTTCTTCAGCAATCATTTTCTTAGAGCTATTTTATTCTTTACTTACCAAACCCCTATCTGATTATTCATATCAGAAATGGAGGAAAAAGCTTGGTGTTTATTTGGGTTTGAGGGGGGATACAAAGGAAGCTCATTGAGCTAATTCATGTTGTTAATAAGAAGTTTAAAGTTAGCTGATTTCTTGTTACTACAACTATCCTTGTGATAATCCATATATATGAGTTGTAATCCTCTTTCCAATCATTGAATAAATTTGACTATCATTGATTGAATTCTCTCCTTTTCATTTTTAATATGGTTGAAGGGTGTGGTCTATTAAAAATTATGAATTAGAAATATTCTAAATTATTGATCAAATTTGCATCAAGATGAACCCAAAAATGGGCAGTTGCAAATCTAGTAAATTTTTTAGTAATAATTTTAAAAATAGCAACTCTAAAAAATATTTGTGAATATATCAAATTTTGATTGGGTGAATTATTATAAACATTAAATTACAATTTTTTACACTAAGTTTATGACTAATACACAGATTAATCACTGTTAATCATTGATCAACATAGTAAAAATTATTATATTTACAAATAGTTTTTAGAGTTTCTATTTTTACAAATATTGTATCAAAAAATGCCAAACAATGAAATTTCCCCCAAAAAAATCTCTTTAAAAGAAAGTTATGTATCAATACTTCTATAATATACAAATTTTAAATCAAACTAAAGAGCGAGAGAAAAGAGAGAAAGTAAGATAGAGTACACTGGTTTAAGATACTCAAACTTTACCTAAAAAAAAAAAAAACCCTTCAAATTAAGATGTTGGATTGTTACTAGTGAAATGCGATTGTTTTATAACTTCAATCCCCTACACTTCTAAACGTATTATAACCAAAGGAAGATTTTCTTTTTGGAAAATGTTCCCTATAAAGGGATAAAATGTGAAGGATAGAATTTTCATTGTTGGGTTCATTTTTATTGAGAGGAAGCCTCAATCTTAAAAATTCACTTTGCTTTGATTTTAATGTCAGGAATAAATAAAGATAAAATTCAATTTGGAGTGAGACAGTTAAAGAGTTGAAAGACAATTCAATTGTATATTTAACAGGAATGATGGAAAAGGGCTATTCCTTCATACAATTGGGTTTCAATTACTTGGCCAAGTGAATGTTCTTCCCAGAATATTTTGATATTCCAAAGGATAATGTGATGTTTTACATAGGAGGTAAGCTAATGAAAGTTAGGGATCAGAACCTTAAAGCCATCCGCCTTATTGATAGATGATGCAGACCATGACCATGTTAGATTAGAATGCATTCAATTTAAGCGACCAACATGTTGTATAGAGATTTGACGATGGACCATGTTGTGGAAACGAGTGTCTGTGATCATGGCGACGGATCAACAGAAAAGTTGCCAACTTTAGTTTATTCTATTGGATATGTTTTCCTTATTTATCTTTATTTCCTTTGATAATTATCTTAAAATAATATAATAAACTAAAGAGAATAATAGAAGAGGAAGAGAAGAAACTGTTAGGAATGGTGTCCTAGAACTTGTAATTATTTAATAATAATAATTTATTAAGAATAAATTAAATAAATAAACATAAGTTCTTTATATTATCTAGATTGATTCAATTAATGATATTAGGAATATATGAAAATATATAAATATCAAACATTCAAATAGTAAACCCTAAGTTACTCTTATGAAATCACGACTTAGTATGTGAGTCATACAAGAGGATTAAAGTCGAGATGAGTAACTTAAACGTGTCTACAGTAAACGGATAACGTTTGGAAACCATATCCTGGTAACAATGTTGATAGCTTCACATTTTGCTTATAGACAAATGATCAAATCCTGATCATTCATGTGGGAGACATGAAATGGAAGTATCATATGCAATGTTGATTGTATAAGACAGGACCACGATGTTCGATCAAATTTCTCCTTAGTACCGTTTACGAGAAATAATCGAATATCAAACTAAGTTTATCAACCGAGATAGATCTCAATCCTGAGTGAAATGCGGACTCCTATTTGTGGAGTTATGTTCTTTGATTCACATAGTTGAGAGCGATCTGTAAGAACACTCAATATAGTCCTGTTTTGGGAACATGACTAGATGGAATTCATAACATTCCTATAAATTAACGGTATCAGTGCGATACCTAAACATTTTAGTAACTTTAGGAAACTCCCTTGATGTACTGATTTGAGACATGAACAAGTGACGTCACGACTTCTATTGATCACAGAAGTATCTTATCTCTAGTTCGACTAAAGATAAAGTTCATTGGAGAATCAGCGGGAACACAAGGATAAAGCGGTAATTACAGGGGCAAAACGGTAAATTTATCCGCCTGTAATTATGAGGGTTCCACGTGAAGGATATATCACAGATATAAATAAAAGATAAACTAAATGGACAATAACTCATCTATAGTGAGGGGAGTTCAGCTATGAATCTATAGTGGAATCATTCATAGTTAGATAATAAGTAATTAACTGATTATGTGTTAATCACTTAATTGACTAATTATTAAGCCCATGATCTATAGGTCCATCGGGTCCCTATGCTAGCCCAAATATCGTAGTCGCGAAATCAAGTAGAAGAAATGGAAATTTTAAGTAAAGTGAATTACTTAAAATAGGCAATATTAATTGTTTAAATATTGAGTATATTTAAACGGTAATAAATATAAACATTATTAATTGTTTAAATAATGAGTTTATTTAAACATTAAATTAATAATGAAATATTATTAATTATACATTATTAATTATTTAAATATTGAGTATATTTAAATAGTAATTAATAATTTGAAATTAATTAACAATTATTAATTGTTTAAATAATTATATTTAAACGGAAATTAATAATTAAAATTAATTAAATTAATAATAAAATATTGTCAATAAAATTATTAATTAAATAATGAATTTATGGAAATTAATAATTATAATATTTATTATTAATTATTTAAATAATGAAAATTATTTAAATGGAAATTAATAATTAAATATAAATTGGATAATATTTAGTCGGGAGAAAATATTAATATTATTAATTGTTTAAATAAAATATTTTATTTAAATGGTAATTAATAAATAAATTAATTAAGTTGGACTTATTAATTTAAGAGAGAATTTCAAGCCCAATTGGATTAATGAACCCAATTGGAATTGGCCCAAAATAATTAATTAAATAAATTGTATTTATTTATTATTTTATGATGATAAAATCGGCCATGACATGTATTTTGAGGAGATAATTGTTTGAATTATATCCTAAAATAATTACATAGATTTATTTACCCAAGATAAATAAAAATAAAGAAAATAAAATAATCTCCTATTTATCCATGGCATTTTCGAAATTGCTAGATAGAAGAAAGAGATAATCTTTTTTTCTTTTTTGTATTTATCTCTATAAATTAATCCTAATGTGATTAGGATTCCTATTTTTCTATAAAGAGGAGGGTTGGGTCATTCATAAATCACACAATTTAATTCCATAGAAAGTTGGAACTCTCTCTTCTTCCCCCCATAGCCGAAATTCCCTAGTCATTATTGGGAAGCAAATATTTTTCTTCTTCCCAATTTCTTCTTAAGTTCGATCCCACAATCGGATTTCGTTTGATCGATCGGGATATAGCGTAGAAGATCCGGTGTTGCTGAGGATTTGATGCTGTAAAGAAACCTCCAACCGATTCTACATATTTTACTCAATGTAAGTAAAGGGTTTTAATTTTCGAAAAACGAGCATGAATCTACATGTTTTTATTACAAATTGCATGATATTAATAGATCCTAAATTAAGTGTTAATTTGTGTTACTAAATAAATTCCGCTAATTTAGTAAATCATCCCTTCAATTGGTATTAGAGCTAGTTTTAATTATCTTGCTAAATTTGTGATTTTTCGAAAATTTTGGTGGGTTGCATAAAAATCGTTTTATGTATGTTTATATAAATTGTGCTATATAAATTGTGGAGGTTTTCTTATTGACTGTTTAGGTATTCTTGAGGCACTTAGGTTTTTAAATTTTAGTAGAAAATTTGTAAACCCTAATTTTAGGGTATAGGAAAAATTTGTAATTTTCCCATACCAAATGAGGCAAAAATCGGCACTACCAAGGGAGGAAGAGGAGAAATTTTTTTTTCCACCAATCCATGAGGTCCACGCCCAAGGAGAGAGAAAAGGATGAGATAAAGTAAGATACGGTAAGATATTTTAACATAATTATCTTGTTATCTCAATTTAAATATTTAAATATTTAAGATAAGGATTAATTTTTTTGAAAGATTATATCCCTATCTTAAATTATAAATTTAGAAATTGATATAAGATTACATGGAAAATATTTTCTTTATTTTTCCATATAATTAAAAGATAATTATTTTAAAACAAGTATTTATGGAAATATTAAGGAGATAATATTTGTCCCATAAATACCCATGCCCACGCCTACACCATGGAGGAGAGAGAAAGTTGAAGCCTCAAGTTCTACAATGGAAGATTTAAATTAAGTTGTAATTTTAATTTTCCGCTTTAGAAATAGTGCCAAGAATACCGGTCAATTTAGCTATTTATTATTTAAATTGTTTATATGTATGATATAATTGTTTTTTAAATAATGTTCATGCATAAAAGTATGTCATGTAGAAAATCCCACCATAGGTTGTATGATTTTATTAATTGTACATACATGCATCATGATATAATATGTGTTATTATATGCTAATGTATGTGAAGCATGCTATAATTTTATTTTATAGATGTTATTATCGAAAATTATATTCTAATTGTTTTAGAATTAAAAGCATGCTTATTTAGTTAAAATTCAAAAGTTAAATCTAGTTTAAAAGTTGAATAGAAACTAAATGAATTATTTGTAATATGGAATTATTGTTTAAACAATTGGGCCAAAATCCATATAAGATAAACAAATAGAAACTTTTAATTAAGGGTTAATTAATAATTGAGATTAATTGAATTGAATGGATCTCTGGCGAGAAAGCTCTGCCCAAGTGATGAGGTTTCATAAAGTTCCCTTAACACAGAGCGCCTCTAACTGGGAGCGATCTGAGAGAAAATTTCAAATTAATAAATCGAAATTATTAAGACGGCTCATAATGTAATTAGTTTTAATTAGGACAACTTGAACAATCACATTTATAAAATTAATCTAACCAATTTAAGAGTTAAACTTGATTAGGTTAATTAAAACTTGGATTAATAAATTAGCCTGAATTAGTCTAAGTTATGAAACCCTAACTCAAAATATTAAGTGGGAGAAGGAAACATGTCAATGTATCCTATGGTCTCCACTAATGGGCTCGAAACGTGAGATTTATACATGGCCTCTGTAACACTGCTGCAGGTGTTCATTCCCATAGGAAGGTTTATTGTATAAATCAATATCAGGTTGGGTCTCCCGAAAGGGATAAAGAATTTTAAATGAGATTGATTGAAGACTGAATCTACACTTCGTAGACACTCTTCAATTTTATTTAAAAGACTAAATTAGGGGGTCACACTTAAAAGAAATTTGATAAATTTTGTTATCAAAACTCTGGACCAAATACACGGTAAACAATGACATAGGAATATGAGTTATTCTGGAGTTGTCAATTGTTCGAGTGGCATCTCGTTTTAATGATGGTAACTGACCTATCATTCGACGGCACTTCACCGGTATCATTAAAATATCGTGACATAGTAACATGTTTTAGGGCTTTTCTGTTCATTAATATGTTCGCATTCATCCATCATATTTAATTATATGTCGAAACTTTGAGTATTTGAATGTTGAATGCATATTAGATTATTAAGATAAAGTTTATTTAAATTTCAGTAATATAGCATCTGTTTTAGTCACTATACTTGGAAAGAACAAACTGAAATATGAGAACTACGTTTCCTATAAAAAGGAAATGAATAATTTAAGTAAAGCAGTTTACTTAAATAAACAGACAATATTAATTATTTAAATAAAGAGTTTATTTAAATGGAAATTAATATCATTGTTATTAATTATTTAAATAATGTGTTTATTTAAATGGTAATTAATAATAAAATATTATTAATAAATAATTATTAATTATTTAGGTAATGTGTTTACCTGAATGGAAATTAATAATTAAACATTTATTATTAATTTTAAATAACAGTGATTATTTAAAAGGATAATAGTAAATAACATATTTATTATTAAGTCAAATAATATCGATTATTTAAATAGAAAATAATAAATATTTATTAATAATAAAATACAAAATCGGGATATGATATTTTATTTGAATAATTGATTTATCGAAATAAATATCAAGAATTAATAAATAAGATTTATTAGTAAGGAAGAATCTAGAATTGAATTAGTGAATTCAATAGAATTTTGGTTCAAATTATTTGAATACCAAAATCGGCACATGTATGATATTTTAGGAAATAATTGTTGAATTATTTTGTCTAAAATAAATATATAAAAGAATGTTTAACCAAAGACAAATTAAAACAAAGAAAAAATAGTTTTTCTTATTGATTTTATGCACGTAAGATAAATAAGGAATAAAATTTGATTTTATTCTTGGCATTTATCTTGTATTTATTTTGATAGTATTTCCTAATTCGATTGGAAAACTGTTTTGCGTATAAATACAAACGTCTTGGTTTTTCATTCAAAAGCTTCTAATTTCAATTCTCGAAATTGAAAACTCTTATTCTTCCTATTTTTCCTCATATTCGATTTATCATAGTCTAAATGGAAGAAAAATATTTTTCTTCCCAAACCATAGTTTTCTAGTTTAGTTTAGTTATCAATTTGTTTTTATTTTGAATTAAGTAATAACTGTTGGTTCTTATTTCGTGTGAACCAAGTTCGGGAATATTTTAAATAAGAGTTATTTAGGTAGATATTCCTTTACAATTATATTACAAAGTTCCAAAGTGTGATTGGATGGTTATTCAAAATACTTAGTATAAAACAAATAAATTCCAAATCCAAATTCTAAACTCCGGAATATCTAAATGAATTATAAAGGTTTAAAAAATGTTTAAATACTTAAGTCCAAAAATTACTTAAATAAGTTAGAGGGATTAATCTCTTAAAGATGGTTCTCATGGAATTTGAGATGATAACCATATTAATCCACGAACTTATGGGATAAGTAAAATCAAACATCTTTGATTTATCAAAGATAACTAGACTTAAATATCACTAAAGTTGAACATTTAGATGTTAGAACTTAAGTGATAAGCAAACATTAAATCAATTTCTTATATTCCAAACATTCAGTTATTTAAAAGGATGTTTTAGAGGATACAAACTGATATGGAATAAACAAAATAGAAATTGAAAAGCAATAACTAGTGAATAATTGGTTTCACAAATTACTTAAAGAAAAGTTCAGTAAATCAGTGATACTGAAAGTTTTAAACCTTACTTAAGATAGAAAAGAATTACAATGATTTTATTTCACAATAAAAAAAAAAACAAGTAGTTATTTAAAAGCTTAAATTGTTAAACTACTTGTAGAACTTTATTTGAGTGGGAGCGTCATAATATGAACCAAAGGACTTTCGAAGTCCAAGTGAAACTCATTGACTTCAAAATCAATGAATAAAGTTCAAAATAAGTGAAATAAAAATGACATGAATTTTCAATAGTTGAGTTGAAAAGGGTCACTTATACTTATACATTATTTTTGGAAATAATAAGAAGTATAGAATTGTAATCTTTAAACGAATAAAAGTAATGGAGAATTACTTTGTAGTGGGAGCTTAAGAATTTCGAGAATCCTAGAACCAATGTGACTAAAATAAAATTTACAAATAGTATGTTAGTGCACATAAATAAAATGAGAGATTTTATGAGTTGCACGGGCTCAAATTCGAACATGAATTTACTTCCATGTAAGAATTCGAAACAAGACCTTTGCGAATTAAACATTAAATGAGTTAAGTAAAAGTAAAATGAGCTTTTACTAACTAAACTCTAAATTCGCGTGATTGCTAAGTCGTTAGTAAATGAAAGGTGTATGAGCATGATGGTTTCAAATCAATAGTTAATAGAGTTTATTTTATGGCGATAAAATATGGAATCTATTACACTTAATGAAACTAACGTCAGACAAAAGAAATACATACTAAACAGATGAAAATGTTACTGATAAAGTATTAAAATGACTACCATGGCTAAATAGTTGATAGTCATCCAGTTTGACTGGAATTACAAGTCAAATCTCCAAAGATCTAGGACAAGTGGGAGATTGTTAGGAATGGTGTCCTAGAACTTGTAATTATTTAATAATAATAATTTATTAAGAATAAATTAAATAAATAAACATAAGTTCTTTATATTATCTAGATTGATTCAATTAATGATATTAGGAATATATGGAAATATATAAATATCAAACATTCAAATAGTAAACCCTAAGTTACTCTTATGAAATCACGACTTAGTATGTGAGTCATATAAGAGGATTAAAGTCGAGATGAGTAACTTAAACGTGTCTACAGTAAACGGGTAACGTTTGGAAACCATATCCTGGTAACACTGTTGATAGCTTCGCATTTTGCTTATAGACAAATGATCAAATCCTGATCATTCATGTGGGAGACATGAAATGGAAGTATCATATGCAATGTTGATTGTATAAGACAGGACCACGATGTTTGATCAAATTTCTCCTTAGTACCGTTTACGAGAAATAATCGAATATCAAACTAAGTTTATCAACCGTGATAGATCTCAATCCTGAGTGAAATGCGGACTCCTATTTGTGGAGTTATGTTCTTTGATTCACATAGTTGAGAGCGATCTGTAAGAACGCTCAATACACTCCTATTTTAGGAACATGACTAGATAAGTAGCTGGGAACTCATTTTCACGAGATGGAATTCATAACTTTCCTATAAATTAATGGTATAAGTGCGATACCTAAACATTTTAGGAACTTTAGGAAACTCCCTTGATGTACTGATTCGAGACATGAACAAGTGACGTCACGACTTCTATTGATCACAGAAGTATCTTATCTCTAGTTCGACTAAAGATATAGTTCATTGGAGAATCAGCGGGAACACAAGGATAAAGCGGTAATTACAGGGGCAAAACGGTAAATTTATCCGCCTGTAATTATGAGGGTTCCACGTGAAGGATATATCACAGATATAAATAAAAGATAAACTAAATGGACAATAACTCATCTATAGTGAGGGGAGTTCAGCTATGAATCTATAGTGGAATCATTCATAGTTAGATAATAAGTAATTAACTGATTATGTGTTAATCACTTAATTGACTAATTATTAAGCCCATGATCTATAGGTCCATCGGGTCCCTATGCTAGCCCAAATATCGTAGTCGCGAAATCAAGTAGAAGAAATGGAAATTTTAAGTAAAGTGAATTACTTAAAATAGGCAATATTAATTGTTTAAATATTGAGTATATTTAAACGGTAATTAATATAAACATTATTAATTGTTGAAATAATGAGTTTATTTAAACATGAAATTAATAATGAAATATTATTAATTATACATTATTAATTATTTAAATATTGAGTATATTTAAATAGTAATTAACAATTTGAAATTAATTAACAATTATTAATTGTTTAAATAATTATATTTAAACGGAAATTAATAATTAAAATTAATTAAATTAATAATAAAATATTGTCAATAAAATTATTAATTAAATAATGAATTTATGGAAATTAATAATTATAATATTTATTATTAATTATTTAAATAATGAAAATTATTTAAATGGAAATTAATAATTAAATATAAATTGGATAATATTTAGTCGGGAGAAAATATTAATATTATTAATTGTTTAAATAAAATATTTTATTTAAATGGTAATTAATAAATAAATTAATTAAGTTGGACTTATTAATTTAAGAGAGAATTTCAAGCCCAATTGGATTAATGAACCCAATTGGAATTGGCCCAAAATAATTAATTAAATAAATTGTATTTATTTATTATTTTATGATGATAAAATCGGCCATGACATGTATTTTGAGGAGATAATTGTTTGAATTATATCCTAAAATAATTACATAGATTTATTTACCGAAGATAAATAAAAATAAAGAAAATAAAATAATCTCCTATTTATCCATGGCATTTTCGAAATTGCTAGATAAAAGAAAGAGATAATCTTTTTTTCTTTTAATATTTATCTCTATAGATTAATCCTAATGTGATTAGGATTCCTATTTTTCTATAAAGAGGAGGGTTGGGTCATTCATAAATCACACAATTTAATTCCATAGAAAGTTGGAACTCTCTCTTCTTCCCTTCTTCCCCCCATAGCCGAAATTCCCTAGTCATTATTGGGAAGCAAATATTTTTCTTCTTCCCAATTTCTTCTTAAGTTCGATCCCTCAATCGGATTTCATTTGATCGATCGGGATATAGCGTAGAAGATTCGGTGTTGCTGAGGATTTGATGCTGTAAAGAAACCTCCAACCGATTCTCTATATTTTACTCAATGTAAGTAAAGGGTTTTAATTTTCGAAAAACGAGCATGAATCTACATGTTTTTTGCACAAATTGCATGATATTAATAGATCCTAAATTAAGTGTTAATTTGTGTTACTAAATAAATTCCGCTAATTTAGTAAATCATCCCTTCAGAAACAGTATAACCCGTTACATTGTAAATTTTATTGTTATGAATCATAAGCCGATTACATTGTTTATATAGAAAACCTAACTCAGATAAATAAGAAAAATATAATCTAAAAAGTAAAAAATAAACTTAATAGGAAAATATAATTATCATAAGGAATAATATAATTATCAAATGAAATAAAGATAAATAAGGAAAACATATCAAATAGAATAAACTAAAGTTGGCAGTTTTCTTGCCGATTCGTTGCCGCGTCGCGAACACTCGTTTCCATGGCATCGTTCATCGTCAAATCTCTATAGCGACGAAATTAGAGACGAAATAGTCCATCTATAAAAAAGGCATCGCTTGTTCAAAATAGCATCGAAATGTATCTCTAATAGCCACACAAAAATATTAGGACGCTAATAAAATGTTGACCAGTTAGCGACGAAATCAATCGTTGAAAATAGGGACACAATATCGTATTACGTCTCACTATTAGAAACACAATGTGTCGCTAATAGGAGGGAGAAAGTTTGTCTCTAATATTAGCGACGCATTGCATCTCTAAAACAGAGACGTATTGCTTCATTAATAAAGTCAACTTGTTGACTTAGAGACGAACTTCATCTCTAATTTAAGTAATTAAAAAATGAATTTAAAACAGTTAGAGACACATTGCGTCGCTATTTTAGTAATTTAATTTTAAAAAATTTATTTTTTAATAATTAATTTTAAATATTATAATATTTAAAATTAATTATTAAAGATTAAAACAAAATTAAATAAATGTTTCCATCCAAAAAAAATATCCAAAACCAAAAAAAATATCCAAAATACGATATAAAAAAAAACAACTAAAGAGGGCTCGTATTATCTTCATCTGGGCGATGAGAAGTAGACCCAGAGCTGGAAGCCCTATTCTGGAGAATAAATACCTGCATTTGAGCCGCTAACTGATTATGCTGAGCCTAAAGATCATCTGTACAGGCTTTAAAGCGGATCTCGTTAGCTTGTATCTGTAGACGCAATGATTTATTCTCTCGCCTCAAAGCCTCAGTCTCAGCACGTGAAGAAGTCGAAGCATGCGGCTGGTCTGCATAAAGCTCCCTCCCGTAAGCACCAAGACCAGGGACTGAACCATCAGGCTTCATGCCACCGACCGCCACAAGGAAAGCATCACGATGGTTCTCCTGAGTAGGCTGAGACTTTGGAGTGGGCAATAACGACTCGAGCTTATATTTAACTTTTCCCTATAAAAAATAACCAAAAACATATGTGAGTAATTAAAAAAAATATTTTTAAATAAATTAGAAAGCACGAAAATGACGAAACTAACATGTATGTCTCGCGCTCGATCATCTACATAAGTAACCCCATCGTGGCCCTTCGTATGCAGATGGAGAAACAACTCAATCGGGGCTACCTCACGTCAATCCTGAGTCTGTAAAAATGAAAATAAGAAAAATAAGAGATTAGTTAAACATGAATTGAAAATATTAAAGATATAAACGAACTACTACAATTACTTATCAATATCTCGTAATGCTCGTCGTGGCTGCGAGTCCCACCTGTGTGCAAAGTCGGGTTCGCCAGTCGATTGGCTGAGTTGATTTTAGAGATGCGCAACCCCTCCTCAGTCTGAGCATCCGCCAACAGCTTCAGAAGAGCCTCCTCCGTCATCCACAAAAGCTTTTCAGTTGGTTTACCCTTCGCTTTGTGGATGGTGTCCCTATAACGGTTCCTTGCCATTTTGCTCCAAGGTTTGTAAATAATCTCATCGGTGAGCTCTGGAGAGATCGTAAAGTGTGTCTGAAAAAAACCGAAAGTCTTAAATTTGTTTGAAATTTAAAAAACTTTAAAAAATTATAAAAAATACAAGTTTTACGTTCCATGTATGAAACGACCGTAATTTGGCGATTTCATAAATGTCCTTCCATTTCCCTGTGACGACCCGACTTGTAAAACAAACTTAGGATGTGAGTACGCAAAGCCGAAGCGAAGACTAACAAACTTAGTTTAAATGATATAACAAAACAATGAAAATTTGGACATGAAGTATTCGTAAACTCTTTTATAAACATGCTTAATACTCAAACTCGGCTCGTTGGCCGTTTCAAAATATCAAGTATAGTTCAAAATCATAAAGTTCATGGTGCACCAGAAAAGAGTTATTACAAAACATTAAGACAACATAAATATTTACATAAAAAGTTTTCAAGCTTTAACTCAAGACAAGGACTCATCATCTCGCAAAAGAAAACACTTACAGGAAACATGACTCGTGCGACCGGTGGCCTATCCAAAGTCCTCATCTCGTACGTCAACGAACACCACCTGCCGCACCTCGCCCACTACCTCTACCGGTACCTGAAAGGTGATATAAAGCACCTCTGAGCATGACACTCAGTGAAAGTAAAAAGAATTAAAGTCGTGATATGCGATGCACGAGATGATATTCTCAAACGAAATCAAACACTTATGAATGCATAAAAACATACAAGAAAGTGTAAACATGTATGCTTTAATCAAGTCATTGGTATTTCAAACCTGTGACGACTTGACTTATTCTAGAAGCCAGGACGCGCGTACGCATACGGAAGCGGAGAACTTAAAGCTTTAAACAATTGGTTTAGCAAATTATTGAAAATTTCGGCATGTAGTATTCGTAAATTCCAAAACACACATACAATATAAAACCTGTTTATAAAAAACATCGGCTCGTCGGCCGGTTCAAAGTATCACATATTTTCAAACCAAAATAAAGTTTGGTGCACCAAGATAAAACTATTATACAAACATAATGTACATACTTTATCTTTAAACCTCGACCCTAAAACAAAAAAATAAAAACAATACAACCCAAAAGAAGACAACCACACTCCCAGAAAACGCGGCTCGCGTGATCGGAGACCTAATTCCAAAAGCTCCATATCGATGCGTCAACAATCACCACCTGCCGCGCCTCGTCCCCGCCCTCGTTCGATGTCTTAACACCATTTCATTACTTTTAAAACTCTTCTTAACATATGAGTTTAGGCTCTAAAGGGTTGAACACATTGCATGACAGATATGGGTAAGGAGAAGAAGGGAAAAATGGTCAACTGCCCAAGTGTTGGGCTAACAGTGGTGGGTCGATATGAAATTGGCTCGATTGATAACTCGAGTCTTTATAGTTTATAAAATGAAATTGGTCAAGATGCATAATACAAACATGGCCAATTGCCCTAGTGTAGTGTTACAGGATGGGTCAGGGAAGAGTTTGGTTCAACTTGTAGCTCAAGTTTTGAAGACCAATAACAAGAAATTAGTCTATAGGAAAAATATAGTTCAATGTCTCAATTAAAATGATGAGGATGAATTAATAAGAGAATGCTCATGCTATAACTCGGGCATTTATGGCTAGAAAAATGGTGTTGGGCTTGAAAATGGTTGGGTCATGAATCAGTAGGATAAAGACACAATAGTACTAAAACAAAGGTTATTGAAAATGATGGTTATTATCAAAGCATACAGAAGCTTGATGATGAACGAGAGTTGAAAATAATAAGCCCAAAGTTATTTGAGGGTCCATTCATTTTTTTTTCATTTCATTTTTTTAATCTTTTTTTTTTTTCATTTTTTCACCTTTTTTTTAACTTCTTCCCACATATATGAATCCTTTTTGTTTCACTATGATTTCAAATTTCCCGATGGCTCATTAACGAAGATGAAGCTAAATTAATTGGACTATTTTGAAAATTCTTTTCAAATATTGATTTGGATGAAATAACAAAACTCTTTTTTTTTTTATTGATTTTCTTTTTCATTCAAAAAAACGCATGAGAAATGCAATCCCTTATTTTATTTTATTTTTCCTAAATGCAATGCACATGAGTAACATGTTTGGATCTAATATGCATGAATTAATAATGGTGATAAATATGTACAAATTTATTATGCATAAAATGATTAAAAAATAAACAATATAAATGCTGAAAAATAAATCCTACTATAAAATTATTTGTGATTTTTTTAATTTAATCTACAAAATTATGAGAATGAAATGCTCCAATGAAAGATTCATAAATGAAGACAATGATGTGTATTGTATGTTCAAAATGCATGGAAGAGTGGAAATTTTTTAGCTTTATCAACATATTTTAAATGGAGGAATGTAAGAAACAAGATTATTTTTTCTATTTTATTTTATTAATCAAATTATTGAAATCTTTTTTTTTTTGGAATACGAATCATAAAATGAATACACTTTTTTTAAAGATATTATAGGGAAATAAATAAACATCAAACATATAACATGTGAGGATGATGTGTGGCATTAAACTTTATCTAAAAAGTATGATAGGCCCCAAGATTTCTTTGCTATGATAGGGTGCCTTTATCAATATCCCGATAAGCTTAACCATTCATAACAAAGTAGCCCTTCCAGTATCCTGGTCAGGTTGACTTGGGCGGGAAGTTTCATGGGCCCGCACAGGAGTAAACTCCACGAAGACAACATTACCATCCCAATTTATTCCTAAAGGGTGAAACCCGGATAGGAGGTTGTGACATTGTGTGCAATTATGCAATATAACAATAATAAACACAAAAACAATTAAAGGCTAAAAAACTCACATACAACAAGACTCTTGAAGTGGTCCCCAGCCGAGTCGCCATGTTGTTGCTATGTACCCGCATCGCGGAAAATAAAGGGAGTCGCCAATAATCATTGGTTTTTTTATATTGGGTGTGATTAGTCACCTAGTCATTAACTAAGGATGGTCTACTAACTTTTGACTATAGGTTCGGGAGTTCATTCACACATAGGGAAGGTATTAGCACCTTATTATGTTCATTTAAAAACGATTGTTGTTTTTATATTTTCGTGTATTATTAATGAAAGCCTTTATCATGTTGTCGCTACGTAACCGCGACGCGGAAAATAAAGGGAGTCGTCACTAATAATTGTTTTTTTTATATTGGGTGTGATTAGTCACCTAGACATTAAATTAAGGATAGTCTACTAACTTTTGACTATAGGTTCGGGAGTTCATTCACACATAGGGAAGGTATTACAACCCTATTATGTTCATTTAAAAACGATTGTTGTTTTTTATTTTGGTGTATTATCAGAAAAGTCTTTATATTTAAAACAAAAATTATTTTTTAGTTATTTTTAAATGTCTCATGTTTTATTAATCAATACTTTAGTAATAAGGCATGATTAAATAAGTATGAGTGGCGTAAAGCCATTAGAAAAATATTGTCAGGAATTTTAACTCAGTATCCCGAGATAAAATTCCTTACCTCAAGAATATTTCGGAGCATGGTATCCTAATGCCCCCATATTCCGTCATCAAAGTTTTTGAAAACGATTTTTTTTTATTTCAAGTTTTAAAAATAATTTTTTATCTTTGTTAATAAAATTATTTAGCTCAAAATTAAGTTTAGGGTAAGTTTCACTTTTAGCCCCTAGGTTTTAAATAGGAAAATTTTATTTGAAATTTTTTTTATTTATGGTATAAATGGACAATTATTATCCTAATAAGTTTCAAAAAAAATTATTTAAGGCTTATATTATTAATCTTTTGTATTTTTTTTTGGAAAGTTGGTAAATTAATGCCTTAATAAATTCGAATTAATATTTAAAATTTTATTGTTAATTTTTATGATTTGGAAAATTAGTATCCTAATTGATTCCAAATTTGTATTTTTAAATTTATATTGTTAATTTTTATGCTCTGGATAATTAGTAACCTAATTAATTCCAATTTTTATATTTAAATTTAATTTTTAATTTTTATGCTTTGAAAAATTAGTATCCTAATTGATTCCAATTTAATTACTTTAAGTTTGGTATATTAAAAAAATTGTGCCATTTGAGAAATTAGAAAATTGGTATCCTAATAATTTCCAACTCCTTTCTATTTTGAAAATCCAATAATGGTCAATATAATATTATAAAAATTCATTCAAGTATGACCTTAATATGAAGACGATAAATAGGAATGTAGTAAAAATATGGCAATCAAATTTACAAATAAGGCAAACCAATAAAATTAGCATAATTATTTCAAACAAAACATCTCAATTTTGGAAATTCATAACTTTTTAATCAAAACGTGTTTTAACTCGATTCTTTCTCTTAAATATTCTATATTCATCCATGTTTGATTACTAAAATCGAAAAGAACGCACACTTGTAAAGAAAATCAGATTTTATGTCAAAACATTTTCTCATTCTCGGTTTTATACACAAATTTCTGCAGATTTTATACCTACTTTGAAAAATCATATCTTTTTTTATACTTATCGAAACAGGGTGATTCTTAAACGTAAATATTTTTTAATGAGTCTATTTTTAAGAAAAAATAACCAAAAATAATAATAATAAGGAATCAGTATAAAAAAAACTCACGATATAGAAAGTGTACAAACAATACTGTAACAGTGAATCGATTTGAACACTAAACTTTAAAAAATCATAACACTTTAACCACAAATCCAAATCAGTTGATTCTTTTTCCTATGGGTTCATATATAAGTCTATTTTCAAAAAAAAAATTTAAAAATCTAAATCATTATATATAAATCACGAAATCAATTAAATCAAATCAGCAATATATGAATGACTACATTTTTAATGGAAAGAGAATTACCTTGGTTCGATAGAACCTTACAAATGTGTAGCCCTAAGTTCCAATGAGTGAATCAAAAAGATGATGAGGAGAGTAAAAATAATATAGGGAGGGAGACTCTTGTGAATGTTTTTGTGTCTTTAGAAAGCAAGAGGAGAAAGGTTATGGCCGTGAAAAGGAGAGATGTAGAGAAAACTTCAAGGCTTTTGCTGTTGTGAATATCGTGTGTGTTTAGGGTTGTAGAAGGGCTCTATTTATAGCCAAATGGAAAATTAATATTAGGAAAATAATAAATGAGAATTAATGAGAATAATCACCCCAAAATCATGCAGAAATTTGATTTTATTTTATTTGACAACTCACAAAAATAATTTTCATACTCATCTTTTCCATGTTTAAATTGATTGTCATTTAAAAATTATTTTCTAAAACTTTTTTTATAACACATTTCAATTCAAGTCAATTTTAACGAAATTTGACACAATGTTATTTTTTATTTTTATTTTTTTATTTTTATTCTCACTAATAAAACACTAGAACAAAAAAATGCAATATATTTAGGGTTAAATGCACCAATGACCCCTGCATTTTCACACTTTCTTAATTTACAACCCTGTATTTTCAATTTGGTTTTTTTCACCCTTGCACTTTCTTCTTCCCAATTTCCATCCAATTAAAATGTTAAATCTAACAGACCTATTATTTTTATTTATTTTTATAAATATTGGCATTTGAAATTACCATTATACCCATCATTTATTTAACCTCACCCTTTTCATACCTAGTTTAGAAAAGAAATTGAAGACTCAGATTCATAGCTTCCTCCCTTTTCATTCGCCATTGATGAAGACATTTGACAATGAAGACTTACGATGAGCTTGATTCCATCGCGAAGACTCAATTCCATCATTTTCTCTTGTTCGATTAAATTACTCAACGGTCAAATTACTTTCTCATCTCCTCTTTCTCTTGTTCGAAAAAACATATGTCAAGCCTAAGGTTAATCGAACTTGGGGGTTTATTACATTGATTTCAAAATCTGCAAAATCATTAAAACGGTGTAGGGATACGTATAAAGCATATGGAATTTGTAAGACTTGGAAAAAGTTCTAAATGAAAGCCTATTATACTCATTTGTATCATAATATCGTGGACTTATCTTGTAATACTCGTTTGGTAGCGCAAGCATTTTTATGGATGCTAGTGGAAGAATTTTATAAGAATTTGTAAACCATTTTTTTTTGGCGGATTATGTATTATAAGAATTTTTTTCTCCTTTTCGTCCCTTGTAGACTGTACACATTTTTGCTGCAGATGAAGCAACCATGTAACGACCCAATTTCCGTTAAATTCTTTAAATTCAAATGCACAGCGGAAGACTCAATTTTTAAAGAAAAATGACATGGGTTCATTTAAAAATCGGATATCCAAAACCTGTTTACAACAACCCATTTTCAGAGAAAGCGATAAATCGGGAATGCGCATTCCAGCATATAATTTAAACTTCCAAAAGAGATTTAAACCATAAAACATATGCAGATTTTAAACAAATAACCTTTCGGGCTCAAAAGGACACAAGTATGAAAGTTGGAAATAATTTACAAGCATTTCTAAGAATGCTAAACCAAAAGTATGTTAATCATTGTCCATTCACCAACTCGGCAAGTCACACAGCACCACCTCCTCTACCACGCTTCTTACGACGAGGTTTACATGAAAATTTGTAAGTGTAGCAACATTAGCATAAAAATGCTAGTGAGAGTAAAACGAAAGCAAGTAATCTATGTACCAAATTTCATACCAGAAATTGTGTCCAAAGGCCTAAATTGTTCTTTACTACCCATATTCACACTTCCAATTTCCATACAATCATACGATAGTAATATACTACCCGTAATAGTCTTTCAATACCATGAAATAGGAATAAAGACTTAAAGTAAAAGTAACAACTATTACTAAGTCTTACTACACAATTCTAAGGAATAAATGTAATTGTAATACTACTATCTTTGTTATCAAACAAGTTTCATCGTAACGTGCTATTGTATGGATCGAAATCAACATACCACGTACGGTCGTACCATATCACAAGTCATCGTAACGTGCTCGTATGGATCAAAATCAACATACCACGTACGGTCGTACCATATCATAAGTCATCGTAACGTGCTCATATGGATCGAAATCAACATACCACATATGGTCGTACCATATCACGTATCATCAAGTTCTCTAATAAGTTAGATAATCCTAACCGAATTCTACTAAGTTACTAAAGAACCTAATCAACTTGGATTACACGAGTTATCACTCAAGTGTACTTTCTAAACCACTTTGACTCCCAAACCGCTCAAAGTACTTTAAACTTCCACTTTCATCTAGAATCTCCAATTCATACTACAAGACTTCCAAACCACTCCGATATTTCCTTTTCACCGAGCTCACTATAATTCCAAATTCTCTCCATTCATTTCCGAGTTAAAGTCTCCAACCAAACATTAACTCTAAGAAGATAGTTCCCTCTTAACCCCGATAAACAATAATGTAATGAAACTTAATTCATAAAACAACTAACTTCCATTTTAAACTCACCTTAGATTGTAGACAAGCTCCAATCGTTCCAAGGTCAAAAACACACGAACAAATCACAATCATACAAATGAATTACACCTAACAAATCACAATCCTACAAATAAATTACACCTAACAATCATTAATTAACCGAAAATCGTACAAACAACATCTAAATGCACAAAACGACGAAAAACCCGGAATTCCTCCCTATGGTGCTCTCGGCCATACAAGAGAAAAAGGGTTTCGATTTTGGTTTTCCGGCTTATATGCACTTTAGAGGTGTTTCGGGTTGGTTTCGGATACATTGGGAGTTTGCAACATCAATGGGTATCCGAAAATTAAGGTTTTGTACAATAATCGAGTTCCGAAAAAAATTAAGTAAAATACAAAAACATAATAACCTAAACATCCTAAACATGGCCAACTGAGGGAAAATCACACAGAACAGGTTTCCGGCTCAAACTCGGTTTTACGGTTTAGGGGAAGTTTCTAAAATTGCCCAAAACGACTTTCCCGATTGAAATCTTCAAGCTCTAAAGAATGAATTTGAAGATTTCAACTCAAAACCTCCATTAAAATACTATTCACATCAAATTTTAGAAACTTTGTCATACCTTAAGGCCTCGAGAAAACGGGTGAAAATCTCGATTGGTAGGTTGGAAAGGAAGCTCGGACCAAGGGCTTTCCAACAGAACAAGAATCGAGACGATCCACCTAGTATTAAAGAAAACCCAAAATTTTGAAATCTCCACTTGCTTGTCTCGGCCCCAAGGAGAAGAAGAGAAGAAAAAAATGAAGCCAACTTGTCTAATTTTGATATTTAAGAGATAATGAATAGTGATTTTTTAGATATTTAAGAATTTGGAAAATGACGCCTAAGTCCCTCGTTTGTTTTTTACTTTAAAAACGAAACCCGAAGTTCTTAAACTAATCTAAAAGTGATTAATAATTATTAATCGGCCCGTTAATAATTATTAATGTCACCGAAATGAATTTAAAGTATTAAAAGGATTAAAAGGATTTTCGGACGAAAATAACTACTAAAATCGAAATTACTAAATTTAAACTAATCTTAAAAGTTTTAATTGGAATAAAAAAAAATTTACCTCTAAAAGTAACGAGACGTTACAAACCAAGTGGAGGCTTGAGGTATCACGTCAATCCTAATAAATTTTGATTCCATTTTGTTGTTTTCATGTCTCTGGTTGCAACTTATATTGTTCAAGAATAGTCTAAGAATTAGTACTTGGTTTATGATTCTGTGACTGACACTTTTCTAATACATTTGTTGCTATTTTTTCTCAAAATGTTTGTTCGTGCTTGCATCTTAGAATGAGCATATTATGGATATCAATTGCAGCGGCTTTTGGAAATATTTAGATGCATATTTTGGACAAATTCTGCGGCAGCTTTTGGCCACATTTAGTTTTTTTTATTTTTTTTTATTTTTATATTCTAACTCTTTTGGTTGCATTATGTGGCTCATTTTTAGACTTTGGTTGCATTAATGAATGGATAGTTAGATTGGCTTTTCCTGAACATTGAAGGCTTTATCTAAAACTTCTAATTACATTGTGCTTGGTTGAGCAACAATTTGAAATTTATAGTTATGTTGTGTTCTAATTTGGTTAGGAATTTCTTAGTTCAGTTTTGTGATTATGGTTGAAAGTTATATAATTTCAGGATTGATTGATTTTATTATTATTGCTTTGACTGATTTTCTTTCATTTTCTATTGCTCTTTCTTACACCCTCAAGATCCATCTTCAAATTTCTTTTCTCCTTTTTAAGCCGGTATACCCTACTTTTTCTTTTGAATTTCTTTCATTGTCGTGTTGCTAATATTCTCTTGTGATGGTTAAATGATTTTCTCTTGTTGGTTTGTGCCAAATAACAGACTCCATCAGTTGAGAATGATGGATCCTTGGAAGCCCATTCTTGAATGGTGCAGTGAAGAGTTTGATTTAACCATATCTCTCGTCTTAATCATGCTCTAATCATGAAAGCTATGATGACACCAACTTGAGCCTTTGTCGAAAAAAATAAAAAGGAAAGAAACAACACTGTGACATAATCTGTCTTTCAAAATCAATAAGTCATACACGCAATATCTTTCACATACAATAATCATCCATTACACATAGGTCTTTCATAAGTAATAGGTTACCGAAAAGGATGTCTTTCAAATGAATTAATACCCATTACAAAATAGGTTGTTCAAAAGTAATAGATTACACAAAACAATAATAATTCATTCCTCTTTCTCCTCGTTGTCCTCGTTGTCATCTTCACTAAGGGTAGTGCTACTTGTTCTGTCTCATCATTCACATTATCGTTTCCATGCATGCAGTACACTTGAATTGTATCGCTCCATCCATTGTTCAATTTGTTTAACAAAATATGCACATCGTCGTCGTAATCGGTACAAACGTAAGGTACCCATCATGATATAGCTCGACAGTTATAAATTTTTCCATGACTAAAAACAATACATGAAAGAAAGACAGAAATTAATATCCACATTTGCCTCGATGAAAAGCAAAACTATAATCTAAGATAATTATAACATAACTATCCATTGCATTATCCATATGAAATTCACTTTGAAATAAGTATATTTTAACTTTGTTGCAGATTAAATTCGTTAGACAAGAGTATTAAGACGAGAGATATTAAACCCTAAAAATTCTAATCTCATGAAAAAATTGGTTAATATGATTGAGTTTGAAGCAAAATGATCGGATAGAAACTAATTGGACTAACTCCACATTATTCTTATTCTAGTACCACTGAAACTTATATTAAGAATACGAAGGGGTGAGGTTTTAAGGACCTTCAAGTACTCAGATGAAAAATTTGAAAATTGAAAATGTTCTCAATAGTTTTTCAGAGCTCAAGAATTTTGATACTCATGCAAGATGGTAATAATTGTGGAGTAATTGACCAAATGTTCACATCTTGTGGTTTTTATCAATGAATTGTGGTTCTTGTTGAGAATCCCACATCAGAAAGATGATGGGAACTCACAAAGTTTATAAGATACATGGGCTACTCTTCTTATTACCAATTGATTTTGAGATGGATGCCCATGATTATCAAGATGGTATCTGAGCCCAACAAGCCCAATCGGGCATTCGGTCCAAAAATGGGATCCGACCCAAAATTGGTGAACCCAAAAGAGGCACCATCTTGAGGGGGCATGTTGAGAATCCCACATCGGAAAGATGATGGGAACTCACAAAGTTTATAAGATACATGGGCTACTCCTTTCATTACCAATTGATTTTGAGATGGATGCCCATGATTATCAAGAGTTCTTTGGAATTTCCTAGATGGGAACCAAGAAGTCTTTCAACTGTGGAGATAAGACAATGTTTGAAACATCTGATACCGAATTTAGGGATTCTGTTGTTTCAAATTCAAATTTCGTAGACAAGGGGAATTGTCTGATTTCTAGGCCATTTGGTTTGTCTCTTGATGAGAGAATGATCAGGGCTTTGTCTTTGTCTAAAGAGTCTTCTAGTGGAGGTATTTTATCTCAAGTTTGGGTTCTGGAAACCAAATCTTCTTAAGCACTAGTGAGCAGCCTTATTTGCTTGAACAAATTCTACTGACACTTATGTTAAGAAGTAAATCCCAAATGGAGTGGAAATTTGGTGATGCATGGGAACCAATTGGAGAAAAATACGTAAATAAAGTATGTATTTCAAAGACAAATTTGATCTTCCAAGATGGAACCTAATAATTTATTCCGAAAGCAACGAACAGAAAAATAGAAACAAAATGACAAAAACCAACAAAAATCTCACTTCCCAAAAGAGAGTTAACAAAAGATTTAGATGCATAAAATATATACTTCACACAATCGAATAATCGAACATAGGATTTGTTGCGTACCTACTTTCACGTTCGATTGACACAGAGGCCCTTTTCTTTGAAGTTGATTTCAAGTTCGACTAATCCTAGGCTTGACAGACGTTTCTTCGAAGAAGAGAAAGAGGAGATGGGAAAGTAATTTCACCATTGAGTAATTTAATCGAACAAGAGAAAGATGGAATCGAGTCTTGCAAATGAAAAGGGAGGAAGCAATCTTTCAATCTTCAATTTCTTTTCTAAACCAAGAATGAAAAGGGTCCGGTTAAATAATTGATGGGTATAATAGTAATTTTGAATACCCATGTTTATAAAAATAATAGACCTGTTAGATCTAAATTGGAAAAAAGAAAGTGCAAGGGTGAAAAAAACCAAATTAAAAAAGCAGGGGTGTAAATTAAGAAAGTCTGAAAGTGCAGGGGTCATTGGTGCATTTAACCCTTATATTTACTGTAACGTCCCGTTACTTTTGGAGGTAAATTTTTTCAATTTTAAATAAAGTATTTAAGTTTAGTTTAAACTTAGTAAATTTGATTTTAGTAGTTATTTTCATTCGAAAATCTTTTTTAACCCTTTTACTACTTTTAATTAGTTTTGGTGACATTAATAATTCTTAACGGGCCAAATAATAATTATTAATCACCTTTGGATTATTTTAAGATCTTCGGGTTTCGTTTTAAAAGCATAAAAGTAAAAGAAGGACGTAGGCGTAATTTCCAATTTCTTAAAAATATCAAAATACTATTCATCATCTCCTTAAAAACCCATCCTTAGCAAAAATTAGAAATTTGCTCATATTTTTCTCTCCCAAAACCCCCCAAACCCGAGTAAGAAGAGGAGAAAGAAAGAGGAGAAAGAAAGTGTCGGATCTCCCTCGTTTCTTGGCCGATTTCTTCGTGCCTTAGCTCGTTGGAAAGCCCTCACAACAAGCTTTCTACCCATCCTACATTTGAAGCCTTTCAATCCACTTCCAAGGGACGAAAAGGTGATGGAAATTCTTTAAAATATGGGTATTGTTGATTTTGAAATTCCATCTTTGATTCATGCTTGAATCCCTCCTTTATCCTTTGATTAATTGAAGTTTCTAGCTAAAATAAAAGTGTCTAGGGTTGATGTATGTCCATCGTTGGCACTAACATCGAATCGAAACGGAAACCCGTTCCGTGTGTTTTTCCCTCACTTGGCTATGTTTAGGATGTTTAGGTTGTTATGTTTTTGCATTTTACTTAATTTTTCGGAAATCGATTATTATGTAAAACCCTAAAATACGGATACCCATTGATATCTCGGTTTCCAAAGTATTCGAAATTAACCCGAAACACCTCTAAAAGTGCATAAAAGACGAAAAGCCGAACCCGAGCCCTCTCTCCCTTGTTTGGCCGTGGTCCCTTATGGCTTAATTCCGGGTTTTTCATCGTTTTATGCATTTAATTGCCGTTTGTTCGATTTTCAGTTAATTAATGAATATTGGGTGTATTCGTTATATAGGATTGTGATCAAGCGCGTGGGTTTGATCTCGGCATTTTGGAAGCTTGGATTTCACAATCTAAGGTGAGTTTAAAATGGAAGTTAGTGATTTTATGAATTATATTTCATTACGATATTGTTTATCGAGGATAAGAGGGAAACTGACTTCTGGAAGTTAATACTTGGTTGGTGACTTTAACTCGGAAGTGAGTGGAGTGACTTTGGAAATCTTACGATTTGGAAGTGAAAGGTAAGGAACTTGAGTGGTTTGGAAGTCAAAGAGGCTTGAAGTTGCACTTGAGAGTTATTTAGTGTAACTTTAGTTAGTTTATATTCTTTAGTAGTTTAGTAGAATTCTATTTAATTTACTAGGGAACTTGATGATTGTGATATGGTAATACCGTACGGGCTAGTATGTGATATTGATCCATATGGTAAACCCGATACGATGATTGTGATATGGTAATAGCGTACGGGCTAGTATGTTGATATTGATCCATATGGTAAACCCGATACGATGATTGTGATATGGTAATACCGTACGGGCTAGTATGTTGATATTGATCCATATGGTAAACCCGATACGATGATTGTGATATGGTAATACCGCATTGCGGCTAGTATGTTATATTGATCCATATGGTAAACCCGATCGATGATTGTGATATGGTAATACCGCATTTGGCTAGTATGTGATATTGATCCATATGGTAAACCCGATACGATGATTGTGATATGGTAATACCGTACGGGCTAGTATGTTGATATTGATCCATATGGTAAACTCGATACAATGATTGTGATATGGTAAGACTGTACGGGCTAGTATGTGATATTGATCCATATGGTAAACCCGATATGATGAATTGTGATATGTAATACCGTACGGGCTAGTATGTGATATTGATCCATATGGTAAACCCGATATGATGATTGTGATATGGTAAGACCGTACGGGCTAGTATGTTGATATTGATCCATACGGTAAATCCGTTACGATGAAACTGATTTGGTAACAATGAATGTTAATGTTACAGTTACATATACTCATTAGAATGGATAGAAAGACTTAGTAATAACCGGTACTTTTACCTTAAGTCTTAATATCGTTACTTTACAAGAAGTATATTATGTATGTTGATTTTGTGTGGAATTTGGAATTTGAAATGTGGAATGGGTAGTAAAAGTGAAATACAGGCCTTTGGACACAATTTCCAGTATGAAATTTGGTTCATAGGATTACTTTCTTTCATTTTACTCTCACTAACATTTTTATGCTAATGTTGCTACAATTACAATTTTTCAGGTAAGAATCGCGGTAGAGAACGAGGTAGAGGAGGTGGTGCCGCATGACTTATCGAGATGATGAATGGACAGGAACACGACTGGTTTTGGGTGTAGCATTTTTGAATGCTTACAAACATTTCATCACATTTTCTTATGTTTCATTTTGAGCTCGATGAAGCATTTGTATAATTGGTATATGTTTTTGAACTTTAAAACTTTCTCTAGAAGTTTCATCATAGTATGGACTGTGCATTCCAGGTTTATTGTTTTTTCTGAAATTGGGTTGTAAACAAGTTTTGGATAATCCGATTTTTAAACGAACCCATACCGTTTTTCTGTAAAAATCAAGTCTTCCGTTGTGTATTTGAATCAAAAGGATTTTTACGAGTTTTGGGTCGTTACATTTACCCTCAAAATCTATTTACTAATTTTAATTAAACATAAATCAAATTAATTTTTTTTCGTTTTCTACAATTAGAATTAAATTAATATAACATCAGACGAAAATAGGTGTCTACACTAACAATACCTTATTATCTCGCTTTCCAATACAAAATACACATTGTGTTTTCAATAATATCTTGCCACCTCTAGTGAATAATGACATGTAATGAAAGTTCATTCATTCTAACCATTACCTCATTTTCTCACCCACCGAATACGAGGTACACTCAGCCCTTGCATTCTCTCATATATCTATCATAGTAATTATGGATAATACTAAATAATGTGAACACGCCCAGTCTCATCATTATCTCATTATCTATCCCCCCCGATCATGCAAAGTTCACGCAGCCTTTAACATTCTCATGATACATATATGTAAACATAAAATGAATAATACCAGACAATGCAAGCACACTCAATCTATGCATTGTCTCATTATTCCTCCAATACGAGCATGCAAAATAAACATAAATAAGGTCTCAAGTGCGAATAAACATAAATATAACCATTCAAAGTAATTGAAAGAACATAACGATAAATGATAAATGAATCACGAATTACCCATTATACATAAAAGAATAAGGTAGGAACTTCTGAAAACAATGAATAAGTCAAGCCATACGGTCGTCAGATAAATTCGAGTAGCCATACGGTCGTCAGATAAATTCGAGTTACTAACTTTATCATAAAAGTCTCCAATCCATTGTTTTAGTAAACATACGAAGTTCCATATCAAAATTCCTTATCAATCCTATTATACTTGGAACCTTCAACTTCCAATAAAAATTAGTAAATGCCGAAGCGAATCTAAATTTAGAACTTCCAAGAGTTTATCGTTCCCTTCGAAACACTTAAGAGTTCTCTCAACTCAAACTAGAACTAACTCCCAAACCTAAGGAAGTTAGCTCACTTACTTTAATCCTTTAGATTCAAATCTTAATCTCAACTTTTGATCCTATACATCGTTCAACTTGTTCAGTTTCTAAGTTTACATTTAAATTCTATTTATCCTCACCTCGAAAGCTCGTGTGAAAACAAAGTTCCATTGACACCGTCAAACGACCAATCGACACCTACAATTCATCAATTGAAAAACATTTTACAATTCATAACTAAGATGAGAAAAAGTGTGATTCTCAGGTGAATAGTGTTTTTAGATGAATAATGTTTTCGGGTGAATAGTTTTTTTCAAAAATCTGAGCTCGAAATCGTCAAATTTGTTGATAGAAATACATGTTTTCAACTTCAAAACTAATTTGAAACAAGAAAACTATATGAAAAGTTTTAAAAACTCACTTTTTAGGGCTTTCCCTAGAAAACGAGAAACACCGAAAAGCTAGGATGGATAGGTAGCCCTCGTCTCGAGCAATCCAATACAACCGAAATCAAGACGATCCACCGAGAAACGACAAAACCCCAAGGATTTTTCTTCCCCAATAGGTACCCACGGCCATGGAGAGAAAATGAAGGAAATTGTGTCTAATTTCTTGAATTTTTTGTGTATTTATTGAGATGGTGAATAGTAGATAGATATTTTAAGAATTCGGGAATTACGAACTCGTCCCTCGTTTCCTTTTAGCTTTTAAAAACGAAACCCAAAGCACTTAAACTTATCAAAAGGTGATTAATAATTATTAATTGACCCGTTAACAATTATTAATACGTCATAAACTAATTTAAGCTAATAAAGAACTTAAAAAGATTTATGAACGAAATAAACTCGTAAATTCTAAATTAAATTAATTAACTCTAAAATTAAATTGAGGGCTTTAAATTAAATAAATAATAATAATAATAAAATTATCCTTGTAAAATAACGAGACGTTACATAAACGTTCTAACTAGCGATATATAAAATTAATCAACGAACAATGGGCCCTTTTGCACATGAATTAATTCAACAATAAAATATGCAAAGAGAAAGCATGAATAAAGAGAAAATAAGAATAAAATTAAGAACTAAACCTCACAAATTCATGACCAAACCTTGATAATCCTCTAGTTGGAATAAAGAATTTAGCTAGAAAACATAATAAAAACTATCTAAAAGTCCTAAGAAAAATGGGGGATAAGGGATTCTGAATACGGAGTTAAATGGGACTTTAAATAGGTGAAAAATGGCTAAAAATTGGATTAAATCTTTCTCTTTATCTGCCAGGCCGTTAGAGCTAGCCGCAGAGCCGCCAAACCACCGCCTGATTCTCTGAAAGGATTCGTCCGGAAGCCAAGCTGATATGAAGACGAGCTGCGTCTTCTCCTTTATCTTTATGAGTGACGTGTCGTTAATGGCTGAGCGACGCGTCGCTCAGCATTATCTGCGACAAATGCTCGTTGACATCATACTAATGTCAGTGTGCTCTTTCTTTCCCCTTGAGTTGATGTCATCATCCGTATGTTTTTGCATGGAATTTTATTTTGGCTCCAATTTCTTCGTTATAAATCCGATTTGAGCGCCGTTTTCACCTACGTTCATGAAATTCAATGAATAATAATATTATGGACATTTGAATCAATTTAAACTTACATTTTAATTATTTTAGAGGTATTACCACTAATAAATATGTATAAATTTCGAGTTATCAATATTAGGGCTGAATCTTGAGTTCTGTTAATTATGAAAATGCGACTGCACTAAAATGATCATAACTCATTCACCGGGACTCTGAACAAGGATCCGTCAGTTGCGTTGGAATCGTAATAACGAGATGGTTTTAATTTGAGGTTTGGAAAAATTTCACTCTTACGAGATAGCGAGTTATTTCTCATTCAATTTATCAATCAAACCTCATTAATATCATTTGAAAAATAATATAAATTTCCAAATTATTTTTTTATAGTATTACTTGGTAACATGTCGTTACACTTATATGTATAGATTGATATTTTCGACAATAACACTTATATTAAAAAGGAGATTTTCAAAAATGGCATTTAGAATGGTGGCATCTCACTTTGAGAAATGTCTTATTTTAAAATTTTCAAAACTGTTAAAGTAAGAAAAAATCATAATAATTTTGACAATACATTCACTGTATAGTTGGAAGTAATTCTGTCAATATAGTAGTTGTACAGTTGTGAGTGTTATAAGGAATGTTTATTATTTCCTCCTTGTAATTAGCTACCATAGTTCTAGGTAATTAATCTGACCATTTGTAATTAGGATCCTTCCTTATTTATTATTTCTAAATCATGTATTTAATCTCCTACAATTGAATGAGAAATATATTAGAATATTCTCCTAGACAATTTGTCATGGTATTAGAGCAATTGATGCTCCTAGATTAATTTTGGTCTTCATTGCCGTTCAAAATTGATTTCAACTATTTTTTGCTTTCGTCATTTACACAGAAAAGGTCAAAATTTGATTTCCATCATATCCCAACAGTTTCTTCTCTCATTTTCTCAATAGGGAAGATCAAAATTTGCTTTCCATAAAGTTCCAACAATTTTGTCCTCCTTTATTGATTGAGTTGTTCTGTGACTTAAAGTTTAAGCTTTGAACCTTTTCTATTTTTCCTCTATGGTCCTATTTCTTCAATCCAAAGACAAAACTCTATAAAAATAACCTAATATGTTTGATATAGTTGAATCCTCAAAGACAAGTGATATGACCTCCAACGAGATCATTGTTTCTAATCCTTCTGGGGACCTACAAAACTTTTAGCCTGGCTTTTGATTAGATGGTAAAAATTATTTAAAATGGTCTGAAATTAACAAAACATTCGTGAAAGGGAAAGAGAAGATCAACCATATTCTAGGAACGGGACCAAAACCCGGAGATTCAAAATTTGATGCATGGGATGAAGAGGACTCTTTGATAATGTCTTGGCTATGGAGTTCTATGATCCCTACTATCAATGATACTTGTACGTTCATCAAAACAACAAAATATGTATGGGATATGATCAATCAAACATATTCTAAAGCACAAGATCACTACAAAAAAACTGTCAAAATTCGACCAGAAATTTGCGACAAAAAAAATGGTAGTTTTCTGGTGACCACCTGGTCACTTTCTTTGAAGGTTGACTCTAAGTGACCATCTAGTCACTTTTTTTGCGACCAGATTGCGACCAAAAGTAGAAGTAGTCATAAAAAATGGCGCGAAATTATGGCGCAAAAGAAGCGACCACTTGGTCACCTAACAAAACGACCATCTGGTCGCATTTTTGTGACTAAAATATGCCTTGGTAGCAAAAAATGGTGCGTAATTTTGGAGGGAAAAAAGCTACCAAGTGGTCACAATTAAAAGTGACCACCTGGTCGCAATTTTTGTGACCTTTATTGAGCAATGGTAGCTTAAAATTGGAGGGAAAAAAGCTACCAAGTGGTTACAATTAAAAGTGACCACCTGGTCGCAATTTTTGTGACCTTTATTGAGCAGTGGTAGCTTAAAATTGGAGGGAAAAAAGCTACCAAGTGGTCACAATTAAAAGTGACCACCTGGTCGCAATTTTTGTGACCTTTATTGAGCAGTGGTAGCTTAAAATTTTGGCGGGAATTAAGCTACCATATGGTCACATTAGAAAGTGACCGGATGGTCGCAAATTTTTAGTCTTATTTTACAATTCAATTTTATATTTTAAGAGTTTTATGTGTATTAGTTAAATGTTTGTTAATCAATTTTTAAATTATATTTATTTTATGAACAAATAAAATCTTTAATGATTGTTGATTTTTTCCCACTGTATTTATGGGGTAAAATAGATAAAGTAAAAGGAAAATTACATTAAAAACTTACGAAAGAAAAAATAAAAATAAGAATAGATGATTAAAAAAATTACCAATAATTCCAAAATTTCAAGATGTGGTTAATTTTATTGATTACATTTCTTAACAATAATAATAATGTCAATTAAATAAAAATTATTCACTTTCAATTAATATAAAACTCTTCAAGATCAAGAAGCTATCTAAACGCCTTTAGATTTTTCTAAAATTTGTGTAGAGTAAATAATAATATTTAACCTCGTCTTGAAATATCCTGAATTTCATACAAAGAGAGAACAATAATATTGTACAGAGAAGAATTATATTTTCCTTAAACCTCTAGTTGAATCTAGTCCTTTTGACTCTTTTTTGTTCAAGTAAAGCATTTACAATTATGAATAAAGCAATAGACCAAACTTAAAATCAAAAGATGATGAAATACGATGAAAATGAAATTAACTTTTTTTTTTATTATAAGAAAGATTCCTCTTGATTTCAACTTTGACATGTTTATATCGAATTCCAGGTGGAATTGCTTGAAATAAATATGTGGATGCAAATTATATATAAATATGTACATCTTCAATAGTCTATTTGGTTCCCTTCTAGCACTTTCTATCTTGAAAAACAAGAATAAAATTATCTATATCTATTAAAAAAAACTCTTAAATAGAATCAAATAGTTCCAAATCAAGAATTACAAAAATTTATCTCGAAAATCATGAAGAAAAATATCAATAAATATAACAACATGGAAACAAGAGTTCCCGTCATATGTAAATATCAGAAAGTAACCCAATATAAAAAAAAAGCATATAAATATTAATATTTGCGACCAGGTGGTCGCAATTTCACAAAAAAGGTGACCACATGGTAGTAATTTAGAAGGGAAAGGCGACCAAATGGTCGCATTTTAGGGTTTAGGGTTTAGGGTTTCTTAGGGTTTAGGGTAGTAATTTTGGAGAGAAAGGCGACCAAATGGTCGCATTTTTGGAAAAGTATAATTATATTTTTTTTTAAAAATATAAGTGAAATTGCGACCATATGGTCGCAAATCTGAGCGGTAAGTTTAAATTTGCATGAAATTTATGGCGGTAAATTTTATTATTGCGACCAGATGGTCGCAATTTTTGATGGGACTCGTGATATGACAGCTGTTCTTGATAATGGTAACTGGGCGACCAAGTGGTCACTTTTTTAATAAATGCTACCATTTGGTCGCACATATCTTTGAAAATGCGACCATATGGTCGCATTGTCCCCAGCACGCGCGACCTTTCGTTTTTGTTCATTATTACATATTTGCAACCAGTTGGTCGCAAATTTTGATTTAAATGCCCTTCAGTTTTCCTTTCCCCCGTTTCTTCTTTTCTTCTTTTCTTCTTCTTCTTTTCTTTCCCCGTTTCTTCTTTTCTTCCTTTATCTTTTTCTTCCTCTCTTTTTGTTCTTTTCTCTCTTTCCCCTCTCCCGTTCCCCGTTATTTCTTCCCGTTCCCGTTCCCATTCTTACTCTAAACCTAAAACCTTCAACCCCCAATCCCGGTTTCGATTACGAGGTTAGTTTTCGTATCAAATTGAAGTTTAGTTTAAGAATTTAGTTTACTTAGTTTTAGTTTTTAGTTTTTAATTAAGTAGTTTAGTTTAGTTTTGTTAATTTAATTAGTTTTAGTTTAATGAATCTAAATTTGTGTAATCAATTACTTAGTTTACTTTTGTTTAATTCATAGCATTTTAGTTTACATTAACTAATTAATTAGTTTACTTTAATTTTGTTACTTTAAGTAATTTTAGTTTAATTAATCTAATAGTTTAATTAATCTAACTTAGTTTACTTTAATTCAATTTAAGTAGTAATTAATTTAATTACTTAATCTAATTTAGTTTAATTACTTATTTAGTTTATTTAAGATAGTTTACTTTAATTTAATAAAATTAAACTAAATTAATTTATAATTACACTAGTTTAACTTTTAATTTTAGTTTAATTAATGTAATTTAGATTACTTTAATTAAATCAATTAATTTAAAGTAGGGTAATTAATTCAAATAGTTTAACTTCATTTATACTTAAGTAGTTTAAATTAATGAATTACACTAATTTAATTAATTAATTTTAGTTTAATTATTAAATAAAAATTGTTTAATTACTTAATTTTAGTTAAATTTGATTAAAGTAAAGTACAATTAGATTAATTAATTAGAATAATTTTGTTTAAGTATTCTAATCAATTAATTTGAAATAAAGTAAATTAAAATTAGATTAATTGAACTAAAATTAATTCAATTAAACTTAAGATTGATTAATTAAAATTAAAATAAACTAATCAATTAATTTGAAATAAAGTAAATTAAAATTAGATTAATTGAACTAAAATTAATTCAATTAAACTTAAGATTAATTAATTAAAACTAAAATAAACTAATCAATTAATTTGAATTAAAGTACATTAAAATTAGATTAATTGAACTAAAATTAATTCAATTAAACTTAAGATTAATTAATTAAAACTAAAATAAACTAATCAATTAATTTGAAATAAAGTAAATTAAAATTAGATTAATTGAACTAAAATTAATTCAATTAAACTTAAGATTGATTAATTAAAACTAAAATAAACTAATCAATTAATTTGAAATAAAGTAAATTAAAATTAGATTAATTGAACTAAAATTAATTCAATTAAAGTTAAGATTAATTAATTAAAACTAAAATAAACTAATCAATTAATTTGAATAAAAGTAAATTAAAATTAGATTAATTGAACTAAAATTAATTCAATTAAACTTAAGATTAATTAATTAAAACTAAAATAAACTAATCAATTAATTTGAATAAAAGTAAATTAAAATTAGATTAATTGAACTAAAATTAATTCAATTAAACTTAAGATTAATTAATTAAAACTAAAATAAACTAATCAATTAATTTGAATTAAAGTAAATTAAAATTAGATTAATTGAACTAAAATTAATTCAATTAAACTTAAGATTCATTAATTAAAACTAAAATAAACTAATCAATTAATTTGAATTAAAGTAAATTAAAATTAGATTAATTGAAACTAAAATTAATTGAATTTTAGTTTAATTCAATTAATTTTAGTTCAATTAATCTAATTTTACTTTACTTTATTTCAATTAAATGATTAGTTTATTTTAGTTTTAATTAATTAATCTTAAGTTTAATTGAATTAATTTTAGTTCAATTAATCTAATTTTAATTTACTTTTATTCAAATTAATTTGATTAGTTTATTTTAAATTATTTACTTAATTTATGTTAGTTTAATTTACATTATTTCATTAATTAATTAATTAAATAAACTAATCAATATTTTACTTACGTAATTAGTAATAAATTAGTTTATTTTGGTTGTAGGATTATGACGGGCAGGCGACGTCCACCCCGGATGGCGAGCCTGACGACGCGGGTGACGAGGGGTCTCCGCAGACGCCTACTGGCGCTGCCCCTGATGCGGACCTGACTACGGAGGAGTTGGACATCCTCTTTAGTTATGAGACGGGACTTGCTGCCATGCTCGATGATGTAGTCCCTGAGACCGAGTCTGCGACACCACGACTGCCGCAAAACTCCCTGGCCACGACTCAGGGCTTAGCATCAAGGTCTGCGTCCGGGTCTGCATCAGGGTCGGATCCAGCTGGCCCCTCGACTTCATGCACGCAGCCGTCTCGGGCCGCAGACTCTTTCCTTCGGATTGAAGGGGATACGTAAGTAATTTTGTTTACTATTTTTCAAAGTGTTTTTTATTCCTTTTAACTAATAGTTTCTAATATATAGCACAATAATTTTTTTTTGATTTTGCAGAGTACAACCGCATACAACCGTTTCAAAACGGTTTCGCGAGGTCCTCCAGAGCATGCCTCTACCCAGCGACCTTCGCTGGACGAAGATTCCGACGACGGAGAAACGTCGGATGTACGACAATTGGAAGGTAAAACCATCATTCATTTTCATAATTAATTAATTTTGAAATTTATAGAAATAAATTTATTACTTTAACAATTTTTTATTTCAATTTTTTCAGGGCAAGTTTCCTGTTATCGATCCCGATATCACCGACGGTAGATTGTTCCCCCTATGGGACAGTCACGTCCAGGATCGATTCAAGGACCTCATGTTCCGGGCGCGCAGAAAGCAAGCAGCAAACCGCCCCGTGTGGATGAGCCCGTAGGACCACGCGCGGCTTCTTGCGAGCTTGAGCACTCCTGAGGGCAAGGCAGTGTCAAGCAGGAATAAGGCCAACCGCGCGAAGAATCCCACCAAACACACAATGGGCGCAGGACCCACGGCACGAGCACCATCGTCGATTGGTATGTTTTTTTTTTCGTCGTTTTCTTACTTACGAACTTTTTTCTCATTTTTTTTTCAATTACTTATTAATTTATTATGTTTTATTCTTCACTCTTTAATTTTTTAGGAAGCGAAGCACGGCGCCCCGTCCTGCCTGATGAGTCGCACCGAGTTCTTCACACGAAGAAGGACGGGGCGTTAATCGACGATAAGGCAAAGCGCTTGTATTTAATAATTTTTTCAATTATTATTTTTTCTTTAAAATTTTTCCTACCTTATATATTAACCATTTTATTTTCTGAATTTTAAATGTTTAGGAACGTTTCACGGAGTCCTTGAGTCAGCGGTTGCCCACACCAGACTCGCAACCGACTTAGCAGGACCGTAGAGAGGCGTTCTTGGAGGCTGCTGGAGGGGTTCGGCCTGATGGGTCAGTTCCTGGGCTCGGCTCGTACGGGCGACGTCTTTATGCAGATGTGCCCCGGCCTCAGCGGAGCGGAGCGAGCACTAGCTCCGGCCCTTCTCCTACCGGGAGCGGCAGAACAGGCGTGCGGACATGGAGGCTATGCGCGAGGACTTCGTTACTCGAGTTGCTACTATTGAGGCCGACATGCAGGCACGAGTCGAGGCCCAGGTCGCATCCGCTTTGGCCGCGTACTTCAGATCTCTAGGCGGCGGCCCTTCATCATCGACGCCTCCTCCCCCACCCCTCCGCAGTAGTTCTAGGATTCTTTCGACTGTATAAAACGTTTTTTTAATATTTGATATATATATTTTTTATTTTAATTCCAATTTTTTTTTATGAAATTTTAATATTAATTAAATAAATAATTAATAATTAATAATTAATTAATAATTAATAATTAATTAACTAATTATTGAAATTTAAATTTTTAAAAAAAATTCTTATATGCGACCAGATGGTCACTTTAAAAGCGACCATCTGGTCGTATTTTAACTTAGCCTAAAAGTGACCATTTGGTCACATAAAATACGACCATTTGGTCACTTTTTATGTGACCAAATGGTCACTTCTATTGAAGATAAATTACGACCATATGGTCACTTTTAAGGCGACCATCTGGTCGCATTTTTAAAAGGTTGACTTTTTTGCGACCAAAAATTTTTGGTCGTATATTTGTGACTATCCAGTCGCACAAATTCCGGACCGACCAGCTTTTTGGCCACCACTTAGTTGGTCGCATTTTTGGTCGCATTTTTGGTAAAAAACGACCATTTGGTCGCAATTTCGTGGTCACAAATTGATAGTTTTTTTGTAGTGGATGTTGCTCAAATCTACGACATCAAAATTCATATCACCGATACTAAACAAGGTATGAATACTGTAACTAAATATGCTACTAAACACTCTTCTATCAATTAGTTTTAATCTACGCAAGTTACATATTCAAGTACCGTTAAAAACTTGAACATATGTGTGTGATTTATAGATTCTACTCGTCTATAAAAAAAAGTTGGTTATTTTTCACAAAATTGGAATACATGAAATAAAATATATATGTGTCTCCTCAATTTTGTTAAAACTAACTGTGTGATTTCAATATTACTAAAGTGCAAGGTGTTTTAAAAAAATTAGAGAGTGAGGGTATGATTTAGCAATGATCTAAAGATCAGGGGTGTGTTTTTTTATTTAACTCATATTATAATAGTTGGCAGAACACAATTTTCATTTTAGACCTAGATTGATCGTAGAGTTGATTTTTTTTTAAAAAGAAATTACAGCCAATTGCACTTTTTCTACCATATTTAAAAAAAAAAAAAAAAATCTTTTTATTTATTAAAAAAAAGCACATTTTGCTTTCCTTAATATAGTGAATTTATTTCATTACTTTTTTTTAATTATAGAATGGCAAATCTTAGATGTTGCTTATTAGATATTTTTAAATAAATTCAGTATTTTTTTTTCTATTTCATTAGTTTTTCTATTTTGATATTTAATATATTAAGTTCCTTTCACTATTCAATGAATTAAAAAATATATTTAAAAATAAAATATGAAAACCTTTACTATTTTAAAAATTTTCAATTAATAAGCATATATATTTTGTAAAAGACCTCTTTATTAAAAGTCCTAAATAAAGAAATAGTAAACAGATAAAGGAATTTAGCCTATTAATTGATGAAAATTGGCACTTTATTTAAATCCTTAAAGATGAAATATTCTCTAAATAAAAGTACATAGTTTTCATCCCAAAATTAATACAAGGATACTTTTTATTTTATAAAATTTTCGAAGAAAATAAAATTGATGGATCATGGGGATAGAAGAACATAAGGGGAAGAGCAAATGGGAGGGAATTGTTTTCCAAAAATGAGGGGCTTTACATTGGCACATTGGGATGTGATTGGCCCTTCTATTCCATTGTAACTGAGGTGAATGTTGTCAATTTCAACTCCATCACATGGTAAGCTCCCACTGCAAACTAGTTTCACTGCTACTGGAGTTGCAGAAGTCCCTCTAATATTTTTGAAGCTCACTTTGCTGATCTTAATCTTTGATGGAATCTAAAATTTAACAAAAAAAAAACAATTTAAACATGGCATTTTTTGTGTAAATTTATTAACTTTTTGGACACTATTGAAGTTGATAGATTCTATTACCTTTCTATTGCATTGATTCCATGGACAATACTCTTGATCTATAACGATGGGGTTGCTGACATTGACCATTATAATATCATGAAAATGCATGTTCGTGGCTGTGCCAGCAGCAGGAGAAGCTGGCCATGTCTTGATTCTTACTCCGTTCATCGTGTTCATTATCGTACAATTCTTTACCAAGATATCTTCTACATTCTCTTCCTTAGAATATTTCCCTAAACTTCCTATGCTGATACCATGCCCTGGTCCACATGTTACGTTAGTGATCTTTATTTGTTTACTTCCGTCTCCGAGGGAGATGCAATCGTCTCCTGTTGCGATACGTGATTGTGTGATAATGATCCCATTGGAACGACCAATGTGTATTCCATCAGTGTTGGGGCTATTTTCTGGGGCAATTATATTGACACCTCTAAAGGTAAGGTTGTTGCAACCAAGAACATTGACGTGGAAATTCTTGCTATCTAGTGATGTTATTCTGCTTACTGTTGAATTGGTGATGAAGTTGAACCTTAAACTCTGCCCATGAAATGGTTAGATATAATTTAACTCTCTTTACTCAATTAACACACTTACAAAAAAAATTAATCAATTTTATGAAATGAAATAAAATAAATGATAAGAAAGTATCAAATGGATCATTATTCAAGAGTAGCTTACTATAGGCAGAGCATCACAATTTGTGTTCTTATGGCAATCGTTCTTTTCCCAACCAGATTTTCCTTGTCCATCAAAAACTCCACCACCTGATAATTTTAATCGGTCAATATATGCAAAAGTAACCCAACTATCTCCTTTTGGATTCGTGGGAGCTTGCAATGTTCCACGAAGTCGAATCTCAATAGGGTTCTTGCAAGGGCCTTTAAAGTTCCCTTCACTTAATTTGTATATCCCATTTGGAATCACTAATGCACTTGGAAGAGCTGATGCACATGCCTCCTTCCATGCCTTTGCCAAAGCCTATATTTTTCATAGACAATTAGATATGATCCAACAATATGATTAAAATTTGATAACCATCATCTTACATATGAAACTAAAAAATACAATACTTTTACAGTTGTTTGGTAGTAATATTGCATGTTTATGGTTTGGTTGAGATTTCACTACAAAGACATGATAGAAACTAAAAATGCAAGTACATGTTTTAATGGTTGAAAAATCATAAACATATATATATATATATATATATCCTTACCAGGGTAACATCAGAGCCTGACTTTATGACACCATAATTCATCAAATTGAAGACAACACCAACATTAGAATGTGCTTTTGTAGTAAATGCTAATAGTAACATTAAGAAAGCTACTCCCGATGAGCTCGATCTTACACCCATGTCTTTGTATTATAATTCTCTTATATGTATTATTCAAGTCTTCTTTTTCGTATGAACTATCTATATGAATTAAGTCAATGTTATAATGTGTGTTTCCCTTATAATTTCAAAGCTCTTTATATATCGATAGACATGAAAAACTTTGTTAGAGAAATTAGCTAATTTTACAAAATACTAAAAGAAGTCATTGTTGTTGCAACAAATTTGTGTCCGATTTATTAAACTAGTTCTCTCTGTCTCTCCCAATCCAACAAAAATTGGTAACTAAAATCTTGCTATATACTTGTCACATCAACTTTATTGTTTTTATGTTATCTATTAATGGTACGACCTCACACACCTATCAAACAATTAAAATTTCCTGTGAAACCCAAATATCAACTAGCCAACACATATATGATTGGACGGTTCATATTCAATAATTTTGGATTAGCTGTGATGGAAAAAGATATATATAAGATAATGGTTATAAGATATTTATATGTTGAGTTTCACTTTCATTTAGAATATATAATTGTCTTTTTACATTAAAACATACCACCATAAAGTAGTTTAAAAATCAATATATGTTAAGTTACAATTGTACATGGTTTGAAAATAATATAATCTCTACTTTTTTGTTTTTAAAATTAATTATTCTAACCGATAATTACTTCAAATTATTCTCTCATTTTTTAAATAATTCTTTTGAAATCATAAATGATATGAAAATTAAACACTAGTTCTTAAGACTATTTTTCGTTTTAGTTTATAAAATTTTAAAAGAATTGTAAAAAATAGATTATAAAATAAAGAATTACTTGATAAATAGGCTTCTTACTTATATATAATGAATAAAATATTTTTTATCGAACATACAAATTGTTTGATCATTCATAACAATATCACCATTGCTTATACTTTGGGTCTAACCCAAAAATATTGAATTAACACTACAAGAACCTTTGAGCTCTAATTCAACAGCTTTTTACTTAGGGTTATTAATTATCTTTGAAAAATGTTATATTTATCAACAAATATTAAAACCTTTAAAAGATGTAACAAATTTTATCATATTATAATATAAAAAAACCTTTGAAAATGTATACATTTTTTCAAAGGTCATTATATTCTTTTAAAAAATCTAACTCTTATCAAAGGTTTTCAAAAACTTAAAAAAAAATTGTTATATGGTTAGACTCGTTAAAATAAATGCTTCCTTTCTTCCACAGATTTTTCATTGATACAAATCATCTCAATTTATTTAATCTCTCTGGCTTCCTTCTTCGTGGAAAGCATCTCAAAATTTTATTCACCTCCATTTCATGAAAATCATCTCAATTCCTTCGTGAAATTTCTTTCCTTCAATACCAAATTTCATAAATTCATTAATTTAATTCATATAACTCCAGCCATCAATTGATTTTCTTCTAGAATCCATCTCTCCATTTTGTTCTTCCTTAATCCATCCTTATCACTTCAAATCCTATCGAAAAATAATTTGTCAAGTTTTTATTATGATATTTTGGCATTTGCTTTTGACAATAAAATTTATTTCTTTGTTAAATATTTTTTATGGAAAAATATTTTGAAGTTTTCAAAAGAGAAACGATTCAATATTAATATGTCAAGTTTCTATTTGTCCTTGATAGTTTCAAGGGAGGGAGTTTTTTGAAACATATATCGCAAGGAGAGCTTGTGATCAAAACTATTAAGGGAGCTTGTCGTAACTAACATCGCAAGAGGAGTTTGTGATCAAATCCACCAACAACTTTCTTTTGCAAGGAGCATGACTTGAAAAGAATTCTAATTTGTTAATTGTTTTTGGGTTGCTGTCCCGTGGATTTTCATCGTATGGTTTCCCACATTAAACATTTACTGTGTCAATTCCTCCCTTTCTTCACACATTCTATCACTCACTATTTTCTACTCTGATTGTTATAACGGTGATTTTCCATATTCTAAACAAACTTCTTTAAATTTATTAAATAAAATTTCATGTGTTCAAAATATTTTATTATTCTATTTTTACTTAATATAAACACGGTCAATAATTCTAACACCTATAATCATGATTCCTCAAAGAATTCATGCAACGGTGCGAATCAACTTTGAACTGGATCAAAAATTAATTTGAAGTTGAAGGTAATATAATGTGGCGGTGTTCATTTGTATCAATACAACTTTATATGAATAATAATGGAAGATGATTAAAACAATATGATATTTCAATATATTATATAAGAAATTGAAATGGTATTTGGTAAAATTGAACATTAACTTGACTATTGTAATTAATATAATATTTTAAAGTTAATACATTAAAATTAAGATCAATCAAACAAAAAAAAATAATGAAATTTTAAGGTCGATGTTTTAATGGGAGAAAAGAATTTATAGCAAGGACTGAATTTGCATAAAAAAATACATAATTGCTCAAAAAAACACAACTTTTAAAGCATCCCTGATATAACAGATTTTATATGGCAAGACATCCTCAACTACAGTGAGAAATTGTAACGTCCCGTTATTTTGAGGTGAAATTTTTATTTTTTTATTTTATTTATTTATTTATTTAAAGTATCAAGGTTAATTTTAGAATTAGTTATTTAGAATTAAATAGTTAATTTCGTTCGGAAACCTTTTTAATCGCTTAATTAGCCTAAATTAGTTTCAGTTGTATTAATAATTATTAATGGGCCAATTAATAATTATTAATCACCATTAGGCTAGTTTAAGTGCTTCGGGTTTCGTTTTAAAAGCTTAAGGCAAATAAAGGACGTATTCGTCATTTCTAAATTTCTTAAAATATCCTAACACTATTTATCCATCTCCTTAAATAAGCCAAAAACTTGACAAATTCTTATTTTCTTCTTCTTCTTGCCGTGAGCAACAAAAGGTTTGGAATTGATTTTTGGTTTTTCTTCAATTCTTGGTGGATTGTCATAATTTCGGTTGCGTTGGATAGCCACGGGCCCGAGCATCATTTCCAACCTAACAATCGAGCTTTTCCTCCGATATCTAAAGGCCTTAAGGTATGACAAAGTTTCTAACCTAAGCTTCAAATAGTGTTTTAATGGACGTTTTGGTTTAAGTCTTCTATTTCGTGCCGAGAAACTCAAACATTTCAATCGAGGGAGTTGTTTTATGTATATTTAGAAACTTTACCCTAACCCTAGAATCAAGTTTGACCTGGAAACCCTTTCCGTTTGTTTTTCCCATATTTGGTGATGGCTAGGGTATTTTAATTGTTATGTTTTTATGTTTTACTTAATTTTTCGGGATAGAACTATTGTCCAAAACCCTAATTTAAGATTACCCATTGATGTACCAATCTCCAAAGTACCCGAAACCAACCTGAAACGCCTCTAAATTGCTTAAAATTCGGAAAACCATCTCCAATCCCTCTTTTCCCTTGGGTCGTGGGCCTCATGGGTGGATTCCCGAGCTATTTTGTCCTTTATTTTAATAACGTGACGATCGTTGTTCATTTCGTTAAATTAATATACTTTAGGTGTATTTGAATTATAGGTTTTGTGCATCGATCGTGAAATCGGTCAACCTGCGAGTAGAGTTGACTTCATTTCTAAGGTGAGTTTAAAATGGTTGTGATTACTTTTATGTTTCCAGGTTGCATGACGATCATGTTTGATCGGGGGGTTAAGAGGGTTACTAGATTTTAGAACTTATCCAAGATTGGATGTAGTTGGGAGATGAGGAAAGTGCATAAGGATAGAAATTAGTTAACATTTGGTGTTGTTTAAGGTGGGTTGATTATTGTGGATTAAGTTGTATTCTCAATGAGAATTGTGTTTCCGGAAAATGGAAAAGAGTATTAGATTACTCCGTTTAATTGAGTGGTTATAAGGAAGTTAAAGGAAACTTTGGAGAGAAAGTATTATGTGAAATTGAGTTAGTTTAATAATATTAGCGATGGGATTCGCTATTTAGTTCTACCAAAGGGGAGTAGTATGTGTGGCGTTATGATACACATGGTAATGAAAAACGAATCATCATGTGGTATGTGTGGTAGGTGTGGTATGTGTGGAATGAAAAACGAATCATCATGTGGTATGTGTGGTAGGTGTGGTATGTGTGGAAATGAAAAAAGAATCATCATGTGGTATGTGTGGTAGGTGTGGTATGTGTGGAAATGAAAAACAAATCATCATGTGGTATGTGTGGTAGGTGTGGTATGTGTGGAAATGTGAAAGGTGATAATGTGGTCACGGTTTGAAATGTGAGATGTGACAAAATGGTCACAATGAGAATGGAAATTTACATTATTATTTACTTTGTTATGCTTTAGTACTAATTTAGTTGTTTTAGTACTTTATTTACGAGCTTGAATGTTTACTTTTCGAAGTTACGATATAGTGGAATGAGATTGTTTTCTTATGCATAGTACTTGGGAGTATAGAATGGCTAGTAAGAGCACGGTAGGAATTTGGACACATTTTCTGATATGGATTTTGGTCCATAGAAGTGCTTGCATCCATCTTATTCTCACTAGCATTTTTATGCTAATGTTGTTACACTTAAACTTTTTTAGGTAATACTCGTGGGCGAGGACGAGGTAGTGGAGGTGGTGTTGCTTGATTATGAGTGGATGGCTTTTGGGACATGGACCTACACGTATGTTTTGGGGCATTCTATGAATGCTAGATAAAACCATATATGTCGTTTTCTTTAAACTTGTATTTTGTGGCTCATGAGAGCCTAGGATTTGTTGTATATGTTTTCGAGTCTACTTTTCTTCAAATAGTTTATAAACTGAAGTACGTACTTCTGTTGTTTTTAAATTCTCTGATTTGGGCCCAAGTAAACAGGTTTAGAGAGTTCATATTTTAAACGGATCCACGCCAAATTTTTATAAAATCTAGTCTTCCGCTGTTTGCTTCTGATTTAGAGATTTGGAAAATTCGAGTCTTTACAGAAATGGATAGGGCTTATCTCATTGAGTTGACATCCGAGATGACAGTTATTATGGCTAGATTGACAGTGAGACCGACCTTGAGACAAAGAATTATTGATTCGTAGAGAGCGGATGATAGTTTAGCTGGTTGTTTCCTTGATGCTGAAACCTATATGCCCGAAGTATTTTCTTTTGCTAGGGACGATTGTGTGTTCTTAAGGATGAAACCATAAGAAAGGAGTTGTTGGAAGAGGCACATGGTTCTATGTTTTCCATTCATCTAGGTAGTATCAAAATGTATAGAGATTTGAAAATGCATCATTGGTGGCTTGGAATGAAGAAAGACATATCGGAATTTGTGAGTAAGTGTTTAGAGTGCCAACATGTGAAGGCTTTGAGAAGGAGTCCTCATGGTTATGTGAAACCATTGAGCGTTCCTGAATGGAAGTGGGAAGAAATTTCCATGGATTTCATTAGTGGATTGTCAAGGACAGCTCGAGGTAATTCAGTGATTTGGGTGATTGTGGATAGGTTGACAAAGTCGGCGCATTGTCTTCCTGGTAAACTGACTTATCCAATGGAGACTTGGGCTCAGATATATTCCCAGGAGATAGTGCGTTTGCATGGAGTGCCAGTTTCCATTTTTTCTGATAGGGACACTCGTTTTGTCTCTAAGTTTTGGCAAAATCTTCAGCGAGCTATGGGTACTTGTTTGGACTTTAGTACTACTTTTCATACTCATAAAGGTCCCTCAATTAAATTATTTGAATTTAAATCTACTAAATTATAAGAATTAAATTCAGGGATGTGAATTAATTATATTATAAGACTTTTTTTATAATACAAATTGCCATGACGTAGGTGTTCTTCTGACTTAGATCACCTTACTGATTGCCAAACTAAGCGAGTTCATCAGATTCTTGAGGACATGCGTCGAGCATGTGCCTTAGATTTTAGAGGGAGTTGGGATGATTAGCTTTATTTAGTAGAGTTTGCCTATAATAACAGTTATCAGTCAACAATTGAGATGACTCCTTTTGAAGCCTTGTATGGAAATAATTGTCGATGTAAGGGCCCGGGTTCGTATTTTATTTTATTAATAAGGAATACATTTGATTTAGCATGCTTGGGTACTTATTTAATTACTTGGAAGGTTATATTTTGACTTATTTGATTTTGAAGGTTAACCATAGTTAGTTAACCATGGTTAAGTTAAGGAAAAAGGATTAAATTGCAAACTTTAAATGGATGGAGGACTAGTTAGCAAAGAGGAAGAGAGAAAAGGACTTGAAATGAAATTTAGGAGGTGGGAGGACTTGAAGAGTAAATTGAAGAGGTGGAAGGTTTTGGGTGCAATTAGTTATTCTTATTTTTATTAATTGAAATTACAATAGGAGGAGTTAGAGGAATTAAAAAGAAAAAGAAAAAGAAATCATTTTTCCTCTCATCTTCCCCAAACCAACGCCCCCCCTCTCTCTTTCTCTTTGATTTTCTTCCTCCAATCTTCAAGAGATGGTGATCCAAGGTCTAAATAATTTGGGGTTTCATGGATTGATGATGGGTTTTTCATCCTAGACCAATTCAAGCCAAAATCCATAGGGTTTTACAAAGTTAAGGTAAGAATTCCAAGTTTCCAATTCAAGCTTTTCTAGGTTTCCATGGAAATGGGTTTGGGTGTTCTTGGATGATGTTATTTATGTTTTTATGATGAGTTCTTCCCTCTTTACAATTCTGGAAATGGGTTCTTCAATTCATAAGTTTATAATAAGGTTGACCTAAGTAAGAAAAAGAAAGGGAATTGATAGCCATGGCTTGTAAGAATTCATAACCTCCATTAATGGTGAACTTCAAGCTTTTGTATGTTCTTGATTTGAGTTTTGGGCTTGGATTTGTACAAGTATATATTCTGGAAATTGGCTTAAGGTTAATGGTTTTAAGCTTTAAGAAGCATGTTTATTAAGGTAAAGAAGGGTAAAGGACCATGGATAAACATTTATTGAATGACACCTTAAAATGGCATTGTTTTGGAAATTTCTAGCTTCTTTAAAGAATGGTTATCCTTGGCTTTTCTTTGAATTTATCATTTCTGAAAAGAATGTGTGTTTATATATATATAATCCACATGAAAAACAACTTGGAAGGGTAAGAGGATGATTTTTAAGAAGTTATCAAAATTGGCCTAAAAAGCTAGTTTACACTTAGATAATTTTGGGTTTTTCTTGAGTAAATGTGTAAAGTTGTCAATTCTGGAAATAATGGGTGTTAGTATGTATATTTTATACATGAGAAACATAAGGGAAACCCAACTTGATGATTCTTGGGTTAGTTTCTATTTTGACCAAAAATAGTAATTAATTTGACTAGTTTTGAGCATTTTGCTACTAACCGGGTTTGAGGCGTGTTGTTCTTATCATGGGCTGATTTATATATAATAAATTACATCTAAAGTGTGTGTGGGATGTTTCATGTAGGACAAGAGTCAAGAACGAGCTCCGAGACTATATCGATAAGGTGAGAACATAAAGAATCGGATCGGTGACGGCGGTGTGGTTTGTGATTGTTAGAAGGATGATGTGGGATTGGAAATGGTTATGGCTGATTGGAACACTTTGGTGTATGATTTGAATGAGAAATAGAGTTGTGAAAGTAACGAGAGACGAGATCCAAGCTTGACTCGTTCCTAAGAGCTGGAAGAGCGGTTTTGCTTAAACTAATTTGCCTTTATATACAACTTGAGATACTTTGATATGCCTATTTGCTTTCAAATATCTAAATTAAGATAGATTGACATGTTTACTTGTTTTACTCGCTTTTCAAGTCAAAGATCGAGTCATATACTGAATTGGGATTTATGTTATTCATGCTCGATATGTTTTAGATTATTGCTTGACGAGTAAAGTATAATGAAATGCCACGACATCATGCTTGAAGTTGATATACTTTTGTGCACTTTGAAAAGTTTCGAGTGATAGATTGAATTATATACTAATTGAGAACTCCTCTTACTTGCTTAAATGACATTTCTGATGACGATGGTAAAGAAAGCATGATTAGTGCATTACATATCATCTCACTTCATTTATGCATTCCATGGTTGTGAATGGTTTGATGTTTATGGAATGTGAATAGTAAGGGAGAAAAGTAAGAGGAAGTGATGGAAAATGGGAGTTGAGCTCGGTCGATATTAAGAGAGCCTCGACGAGCTAGTTAGCTCGACTCAATATGACTTTTATAATTATTCGCTTACATGAGCATGTTTACTTGTTGATATTTACACTCTTAGTCCATGATTGGGTCATATGCTGGATTGGGGCTATTTTTCAATAAATACTCGACATGTATCGTTTATGCTTAGTGAATAGAAAGTGAAGGAGTTGCTAAGGCTTAATATGTGAAACATGATTTACTTGTCTTAGGTGGGATTTGAGCAAGTTGTGTATTACGATTGAGTCATATACAGCCTGGAGGAATTGCCTATTTGTGCTTGTTAAGCCGAGATGACTTCTCATGATGAATATTGAAAGAAAGCGTGATTATGCCATTTCATTCCATAACACTTCATTCATGAACACTTCATTCATACATTTCATATGATCAATATGTGGCCATGGGGTCGTAACCCGTGTATCGGTGTATGGATGTTGGACGTTACACGTGGTTACCGTGGCGGTGATATTGTGGAGCTCTGAGGCGCTGTGTGGTGGATGGTCTGGATGCTAAGTGGTTATTATGATAACCTGGAAGAATAGAATGAGCTTCGGCTCAGATATTGTGAAATGAGCTGCGGCTCGAGTTTGTGATATGTGGCAATTCTTGATAGCGCATAGTGAGATGCGGGTTGTAAGTAAGGAACCAAATGATGGTTGGAATGGAAAAGTGGAAATGGCTTATGCATTTTTTATTCGGTGAAATCTTAAACTTGAAAGTTAATTACTTGCATAAGCATTCAGGTTATGTTCTTAGCATATCTATACATCCTTGCATAGCTAACTTCTTGTCTTTAATGTGCGTTTTGAGCGGGATGTGTGATGATAAACAAAGTGACGAGAATAGTGAATGGAATGTGGTAATGGTTGTCTGAGGCTTAATGTTAAGTGAGAAAGTGTCATATACAATGAGTTATGGATCGGTTATTGGTTAATGATGCGATAAGTATGGGGCGTAGCGAGACGCCGAAAATGAAAAATAGGAAGGTAGGGACTAAGGGAAATGATAGAATATAATATGAGATGAACGGTTTTGGCTTGACCAGGATTCGAGTGTGAAATGTTTACGGTTGGTTATGAGTATCTAATCACAATGCCTTCTTTTACATATATTTTTCATTGATGCATTATGTTATGAGCATTCGTATCATCGTTCATATTCTTTTGTTTTCACTGAGTGTCATGCTCAAAGGTGCTTTATATCACCTTTCAGGTTTTGCACGAGGACGAGGACGTGGAGCGGCAGGTGGTGCTCGTTGACGTGCGAGATGAAGACTTTGGATAGGTCACCGGACACGCGAGCCATGTTTTCTGGTCATAGGGTTACGTTGTATTTTGAAGTCTAAAGTTTCAAACGCCTACTGTAAATCATTTTACGAGGTTTTGTGGTTTGTAATAACTTTTCCGTGGTGCACCACGTCTTTTCTATGTGTTTGTATCACTTTAGAGTTTTTATGATACTGTGAACCGGCCGACGAACCGATGATTTTGATAAACAGGTTTTACTTTGTATGTGAGTTTTGGAATTTACGTATACATCATGCCGAATTTTCAATGATTTATTAAGACTTGTGTTGTTTCAAGATTGAATTTTACGCTTCCGCTACGTGCTCGCGTCCTAGGCTTATTTAAATAAGTCGGGTCGTCACAGTCGATCTCCAGGTTCATTGGGATGAAGTTAGAGAAAGGAAATTGTTGGGACCCGCTATGGTCCAGTTGACGAGTCATTCAATTAATGTGATTAGGGAGCAAATGAAATCTGCGCAGAGTAGACAAAAAAGCTATGCAGACAAGCGACACACTAATCTTGAGTTCCCAGTGGGTGATCACGTGTTTTTGAAGATAACATCTATAAAGGGTGTGATGAGATTCAGGAAGAGGGGGAAGTTGTGATATGAATTATGTAGCCATGCATTTAAGGAATTCAAGTTTAAAGAGTACATGCATTGATGACAACTCAAGTTGCATTTAATGCACTCAAGATGCATTTATGACGACTCAAGCTTCATTCAAGCCAACTAAAGCTTCATGCAAGGGAACTCAAAGATACTTCATGACAAGTATTAATGAACATTTAAAAGCTTCATTTAGAGTTCAAATATCAGTTTTAAATGTTTTAGTTGCATTGTAGGTTACGAATTAAATGGTGGCTGAATGTAACTTATGTTTTTGCTTTAATTTTGGGGGTTACAAGCTAGGAACTTAATGAGGCTGACATGGGATCATTATGAACGAAATTTACATGTAATTTAAGCCTATAAATAGGCCATGTATCAGCCAATGTAAATCAGACTTGTAAGACTTGACAGATTCAAAAGATTGAATGAAATGTAGCATTTTTATGCACATTGAGAGCCTTGCGCCTCACCCTTTGTAATCTTACTTTAGATTACATGTTTAGAAACATTCAAGAGGGGAGTGATCAACCAACTTGTGGAGTGTTTTGAGTCATGAGATGATGGAACGTAAAAGTTTGCCCGTTTCATGATTTTTAGATCACATAGGGCAATCTGTTTCTAGACTTTCCTTATGGTTGAAATCGAATAGTTAGGGAGGGTTTGAATTCATGCTTCAAGGGTTCATGCTAAGTATAATAGCATCGAGTGTTTGAACTTGAAGTTTGAGTTTGCCTTATCATTTGGTATCAGAGCATTGGTTACGTTTTTGTGGCCGATCTCTAGAACAGGTTTTATCTAATCTATCCTTTTCTATTCTTGTTGTTTTCAATTCTGTCCAATCTTTTCGTTTCTGTCCAAGTATCTTTTTTTATCATCTTTTCATTCTGATCTTGTTTCCATCTTGAATTCCTTAATTCCTTAAATAAATTCCTTAAATTAGGACCACCTAAGAGACATATGAGAGAGTTCCAAGATGGAAGAGTAGAAGAGAGAAATTCAGGGGGTGTTAAACTCAAAATTCCACCATTCCCTAGGAGGTCTAATCCGGAGGAGTACTTGCAATATGAGGACAAAATAGAGCATGTCTTTGATTGCAACAACTTTAGTGAGGAGAGAAAAATGAAGCTTGTCGTGGCTGAGTTTTGTGATTATGCTAGTATTTGGTGGACTCATCTTAGGAGTGAATGGAGGAGAAACTATGAGCAACCAATTGAAACTTGGGAGGAGCTTAAGGTATTCATGAGGAAGAGATATATTCCAAAGCATTATCATAGGGAAATCAGGAACAAATTGTTTTCATTGCAACAAGGATCAAAGAGTGTTGATGAATAGTTAGGGAGGGTTTGAATTCATGCTTCAAGTGTTCATGCTAAGTATAATAGCATCGGGTGTTTGAACTTGACATTTGAGTTTGCCTTATCATTTGGTATCAGAGCATTGGTTACGTTTTTGTGGTCGATCTCTAGAACAGGTTTTATCCAATCTATCCTTTTCTATTCTTGTTGTTTTCAATTCTGGCCAATCTTTTCGTTTCTGTCCAATTATCTTTTTTCATCATCTTTTCATTCTGATCTTGTTTTCATCTTGAAGATTACATTCCGATCTTGAAAATGAAAATAAAAAACAGAGAAAGTGAGAAAGAAAAAGCTTTGCATTTGAGAGCATTTCCAGAATTGTTCATCCATTGTTCTTGAGTTATTCTTGCTTTATTTCGTGTTTTATCTTTGTAATCTGATTAGATATTAGAAATATGAGTTCATATATCAGTTAACATTGAAAAATATCAGTTACACATTGATTTTCACGGATTTTAAGTCCTAAAAACGTTTGAAATTCAAATCTGCCAAAACTGCCCATTTTTGTAACTGCCGCATTTATTGCTTCTATTTACTGTCCAAACCGTGTCATAAATTCCGAATTTGTTTATTTGTTCTGAATATAAAAGTTTCATCTGACGGTTATATTTCAATGATCAGAAGGTTACTTTGTCAAAATCATAACGGAAGTCATTCAATTCGGGGATTTGTTTTCTGTGCGCAGGATTATCCTAAATTCCAGCACTTTGGTTTATGCACTTAACTGTTATCAATTCTTATAGACTTTTTCAAATTGGTCTTTTGTAAGCTCTTCATTACTATTATATTTACATATATATGGGCTGGTTCTTAAAAAGTCTTAGCCAATCTTCAATAATTTTGAGTGCAAACACGAGTGGAACAAAGAGAGTTGTAAAAGGTGAGGGAGTGCTTGTAAGGTCCAATTTATTTTTTCTCTCTAACATTCTTTTGCAGCAACACTTTTTGATTCGAGGACGAATCATTTTGAAGAATGGGGGAATGACATGAATTATGTAGCCATGCATTTAAGGAATTCAAGCTTAAAGAGTACATGCATTGATGACAACTCAAGTTACATTTAATGCACTCAAGATGCATTTATGACGACTCAAGCTTCATTCAAGCCAACTAAAGCTTCATGCAAGGAAACTCAAAGATACTTCATGACAAGCATTAATGAACATTTAAAAGCTTCATTTAGAGTTCAAATATCAGTTTTAAATGTTTTAGTTGCATTGTAGGTTACGAATTAAATGGTGGCTGAATGTAACTTATGTTTTTGCTTTAATTTTGGGGGTTACAAGCTAGGAACTTAATGGGGATGACATGAGATCATTATGAACGAAATTTACATGTAATTTAAGCCTATAAATAGGCCATGTATCAGCCAATGTAAATCAAACTTGTAAGACTTGACAGATTCAAAAGATTGAATGAAATGTAGTATTTTTATGCACATTGAGAGCCTTGCGCCTCACCCTTTGTCATCTTGCTTTAGATTACATGTTTAGAAACATTCAAGAGAGGAGTGATCAACCAACTTGTGGAGTGTTTCGAGTCATGAGATGATGGAACGTAAAAGTTTGTCTGTTTCATGATTTTTAGATCACATAGGGCAATCTGTTTCTAGCCTTTCCTTATGGTTGAAATCGAATAGTTAGGGAGGGTTTGAATTCATGCTTCAAGGGTTCATGCTAAGAATAATAGCATCGGGTGTTTGAACTTGACATTTGAGTTTGCCTTATCAAGTTGAGCCTTTGATTCATCGATCCTTTTGAGATTTTAGAAAGGATTGGGCCACTTGCTTATAGGTTGGCTTTGCCACCTGTGTTGTTTGTAGTTCATAATGTGTTTCATGTGTCGATGCTTCGTAAGTACGTTGTCGATCCTACACATGTTATAGAGTATGAACTGGTTGAGTGAGAGGCGGATATGTCCTATGAAGAAAAGCCAATTGAGATCTTAACAAAGAAGCAAAGAGTATTGAGAAACATGACCATAGAGTTGGTCAAGGTTTTGTGGAAGAATCATACTTCGGAAGAAGCCACTTGGGAGCGAGAGGATGACATACGAGCTAGTTACCCTCATCTTTTCTTTGAGCAGTGAAGCTTTTCAGTGACGAAAAGCCTTTTTATGTGGGTAGTTCTGTAATGCCCCGACACAAGGTAAATTTAAATTTTTTTGAATTTAATATTATTATTGGTAAATAATATTAAATGATGGAAGATAATTAAGAATGTTGTTATTGCATCCATAAGCTTGGTAGATAACATTTTGCAAGGGAAGGAGTTCTAAGCAAATTCCTTTAGTTGGAGGAGATTTTATCAAATAAGGAAAATAGGATTGATGAGACAAGGGTTAGACCAAATTGTGTCAATGGGTGAAATTTCTTTTTCTCTTTTCCTCTTCCACATCGCTGCCCCCCTTTGGAAAATCGAAGATTGTCGTTTCATTTCTTCGCTGATTTGGGTGACGATTCAAGGTGCAATAACAATTAGGAGTGATTGAAAGATCTTCGTTTGATCAAAATGTAAAATCTCTTTTCTCCTCTTCTTGGATCCCCACGCCGCCGCCCCTAGGGTTGGAATGATGCATTTTGTTCGTCAATTTCGATTGTTAGGTTGCAGATTTGAAATGTGATCGACACTAGATGAAGATCGGAGGCCGTTGCTTCAATCTTCTATCACTTTGGGTAAGTTTCAAATCGATTTTTTTATTAGTTAAATTCTGGAATTTTATATAAGTCATGAGTTCTAGATTTTCAAAAACCCATTTGTGAAACCAATTCCTTGAATCTCAAACCCTAATTCAAAGCGTAAACCTCTAACTGATTTTGATCCACCTTGCACCAAACTAAAAACCCATCAAAATTAATCTCCCTGGAGGCCCCTGTTCAGCTGCGGCAAGGACAGTAGCGCCGTGGCTGCTGTCCTCTTCAAACGGCAAGATATTTTTATAGTTTTGTTGTCCCGTTCATCGAGCCGTTGAACCCTAAACTTTTTGGTATTGATAGGTACTGTTTTAGAAAGGTTTTTAATTATTTTAGATCGTCGTTTTAGGTCTGATTCGTGGTGAGAATTAGTTTGGATTATCACATATTTGAGGCGAGTTAACGGTTTAATTGATGATAGGATTTTAGAGAAATATAAACCTCAAACCGTAGCTTAAATGTTTCGATACATTAATTAAATTTATTCTGGAACGTTTGGATGGTTTTAGACTTTAAGAGCGTCCGATTTTTCTTTGGGGGAATTAAATTTTCGGTTAAAGCTAGTTTAGACATTTTTCAGCGAAAAGTGATTTTGCTTGAATCAATTCAATTCTGATTGTTATAAATGTTAATTCTGGAATATTTGGGAGTTTAAGCTAATCCTTTGATATGAGAATTGATTTAGGAAGCATTAAAGTGAGTTTTTGGGTTTTTCGGCAATTTTTGTAGTTTTGGGCAGTTTTTTGTTTGAGTGTTATACAACTGGGATATTGTATTTCTTGCTTCATTTATGTTATTATATTGAAATATTATGAGTTTATGATGAAGGAAAGGTTATGGTTTGAAGCCGGATAAATTGTGAGAAATAGTGTTAAGGCTACGAGCTTAACACTAGTTATATTTTTTCAGTTATCACTACAAGAAAATTACTCACTACCAACCTCAGCAATACCAACACATGGCTGGACTGCCAGTATTGCAACTTAAAGGAGGGTAACACCGACGCACCACGGAGGCGCCAATATTAGCATAGGCAATGCTAGCGCATGATAAGGCCTGCGCAAGCATTGATGGGCCATTGGCCTAGCGTGGCCCAATACCAGCGCTGGGCCAACGGCTCATCGGAATTGGGCTAGCCAATCCCAGCGCTAAAGCCTTCTGGCATCGTAGGCGCGCACGTGCACCAGCGATGTGGTCACTTAAAAAAAACCTAAGTGTACGCGTCCTTTGACCCTTCTTCCCCAATTTTTTTTTCTTTCCATAATAGCAGCCGACATAAATAGAAGCCACCTTTGCTATTTTTTTTTCGATTTTTTGGCCATTTTGGAGCCGTTTTCCTCCATTCAAAAGTCGAGATTTTGTTAATTGACTCTTCTAGGTACTTTTCTACAGTTTTTTGATAAAAAATAGTTGAGTTTTATTGTAGATTCAATAGATTTAGGTTTTAGGTTTTGTTTTAAAAAAAAACTTGTGATTTTGTTGGTTTTAGTCTTGGCTTGTTAATAATATGTAGTTATTTAGTTAATTAGTTGAAAAATACATGATTCATTCATATTTGAGATGACATTTTTTAATTTTTTTTAGCAATGTGGGTATTTTCATTTTGATGATTTTGAGTTTTTTTAGGTTTGTTAACACGTTTTTTTTCTAATTTGTTTTAAAAAATGATTCAAATAATTAATTGAATAATTGAAAGAACAAAACTTGAATTGTTTTTAAAGTTTAGGGAAATTTCAAATTTTTTAGTATAAACTCAATGTTTTTTTGGTATTTGATTATGTGATTAAATATGAAAGTTTCCTATCAAAATGACTAAATAATGCAATTGTAAATTGAAACTGATAATATTTTCGAATCTTTCGTGAGCATAATATACAAATGTCAGGATCTAGGTTAATTTTCTGATCTTTTATATTTTAATGTCATTACGTTTTGGGAGATGGCTATCCGGCAGCAAAGTTAGCCATCTCAAAGCATGTTTTAATGTTGTTATGTTATAATGTTGATATAATTTTTTTTTTTAGTATATTTTTCCGAATGTCATGGGAGACGGCTATCCTACACCAAAGTTAGTCATCTCAAAATATGTGTATATTTTTTTTTACATATTTTGTATGTTTAATGGGTTTTACATTGAGGAGTAGAACTTGATTATCAAGGAGTTGGATGGAAATAAATGATAGGTTCTGTAAAGAGTATATTGATGGTGTGAGTTCATTTTTAGAGGTTGCGGGGACAGTTTTGAATGATAATGGAAATACTCGATGTCCTTATTTAAAGTGTGTTAATGTTGGATTTGCCACAATTCAAGAAATTAGAGACCATTTGCATATTTACAGAATATCACGAGGATATACTCGTTGGACATACTATGGAGAGAATTTTAAAATGGGTAGCATGAGTAGTAGTGTTCCTCCCTTAGATGAATCATTGAGTGAAAATGATGATGATGATGGAATGATGGGCATGCTTAAGGACCTACAAGGTAGTGCATTTCATGAATATGAAACTGAGAACCCAGAAAATATACTTGATGGTTCAGAAAATGTGAACACATGTGAGTGTGATAGCAAGTTCTCACACATATTCGGTGAAGCACAAAAAGAGTTATACCCGGGATGTAGGAGCTTTTCATCTCTCAATTTCTTAGTGAAATTAGTTCATATCAAGGTTTGATATGCTTCTCGAGTTATTAAAAGAAGCATTATCCGAAGGGAAGGTTTTACCGGGATCATATTATGCTTCTAAGAAGTTCTTATGTGCGGTTGGATTGAGGTACGAATCAATTCATGTTTGCAAGTTTGATTGTGTTCTTTTTAGAAAAGAATACGTGAAAGAAGAGTTTTGTCAGGTTTGTGGGGAACCACAATACGAGGTGAATGAGGGGAAAACTAAACATAAAGTAGCTCAAAAAGTACCTAGACATTTCCCATTGAATCTAGGTTACAAAGACGTTTTGCATCAAAATACACAGCTTCTGATATGAGTTGGCACAAGGAAAAAGGTTCGGAAACAGAAGACATTTTACGTCACCCGTCAGATGCAGAAGGAAGGAAGCATTTTGACAAAAAATTTCGGTTGTTTTCTTCTGATCCTAGACATGTGCGTCTAGCGTTAGACTCAGATGGTTTTAACCCCTTTGGGCAAATGAGTATCACGTACAACATGTGGCCCGTTATTTTGCTTCCATATAACTTACCACCTTGGAAATGTATGAAAGAATGTACTTTCTTCATGTCTGATTTATGCTCCTAAGTCATTCGGGAAGGACATTGATGTATTCTTATAGCCATTGATTGAAGAGTTGAATGATTTATGGAGTGAAGGTATAAGAACTTTTGATAGCTCAAAGTCAGAGTATTTTCAATTACGGGCTGCAATGCTATGGACCATCAATGATTTCCCCGCATATGGTGATTTTTCTTGTTGGAGTACGAAAGGATACAAAGCATGTCCAATATGTTTGGAAGATACTTTTTCAATGGGTATTCGAAGTAAAATCTCTTTCATGGGTCATCAATGATATTAAATAGATTGAGAGTTAATTTAACAGGTTGGATCGTAATTATGAAGGAGAAGTTGACGGTCTTGTAGAGAGTGACATATCACTAATTAAAGGTATGTCCTGTCCTCTTGGGCATTACGATCTATTGACCTTAACACAATCAGACATTGTTAAAGCATACATGCACACGTTGAGTAATTGTGATGAAGTAGAACCATATTTATGGTATGTATATCTACTCCATATTCTTAACACTACTTCCAATATATTCATATAGGTTACTTGTATTTACTTAATCATCCATAGGGATCATTTTGATTTGCTTGAACACGAGAGCTTGAGTGACATACATAAAGATCAAGAGGCACAATTCCCCAATTGATTCAAACGTCGTCTAAGTTCTCATTTATTTTTGTTTTATAGCTCACTTGTGGCGACCCGACATATTTAAAAAGCCGGTCATGGTTACGCAAGCGGAAACAAGGAATTTTGAACTCAAAACAATTACTTTCATTAAAAACAACGGAAATTTTGGCATGTAGTATTCATAAAGTCCATGCCTCATATACAAAATAAAGTAAACCTGTTTTATTTCCAGAATCATCGGCACGTCGGCCGGTTCAGAGTTTCATAAAAACCATAATCAAAATAAAGTTCGGTGCACCGGTTTAAAAGTCTTGTACAAACATAATATACATAGATGTTCGACTCAAAATCAAAAGAAAACATAAGTCAAACAAGACTCCTATACGCCCAAAATATACGGCTCGCGTGACCGGAGACCAATCCAAAAGCTCCATCTCGGCATGATCAACAAGCACCACCTGCCGCTCCACGCCCTCGTCCCCGAGCGTTACCTGAAAGGTAATGTAGAGCACCTTTGAGCATGACACTCAGTGAAAAAAAAAATATGAACCATGATGCGGAATGACCATGATAAAATGTGAAAGTACATAATATCATGCTACAACATACGAATGAAGTACAAATGCTTTGAGATTGGATGATGGTAACTAATCATAACTCTTCTATACCACAAACATTACCAATACAAACCCGGCGTCTCACTACGCCCATACTACAAAATCAATCAACCTTCGAGCCATAGCTCATCTCAATTTCAAACTATCACAATTCACTAGCACCCGGGCCATTCATTTCATAGCACACCAGAGCTCCATCACTTCTCTGTCACGGTAACCACGTGTAACGTTCAACACCCATACACCGTTACACGGGTTACAATCCCATGGCCACATAATGATCACATGATATGCATGAGTGGAATGTATGACATGAAATGGATTAACATGCTCTTTAATAACATGATTATATAACGAGATATCGAATCAACAAATGTAATTAGATCAACTTTTCCAACATAGGCATATGACTCAATCTTTGCGCTCATAAAGTGTTCATATTTCACATATTCACTCGGTTCGTGATCACAACTAGTTTTCGAGCATAATCATAAAGTATCATATGCATAATCATAACCCCAAATCCAGTAGATGACTCGTTCATGGACTATGAACATAAGAATAAAGCAATAGGCATGCTTATATAATCAACTAGCCAAAACAATAAAACTAGTTTAGGCTATCTAGCATTTCGGCCCTTTAACCCAATGCCGGAATCGATATCTCTTCTCATTACTTCACTTTCTTTCAATATTTACCACCCATACCACAATTCATTATTATTCACAACCACAAACTCTATTCCCGACATAGTCCGAAGAGAAACGGGAATGCCACACCAATCACCCTTCCAATTCTTTTTGTTCTCACCTTCAACGTTAGCTCCGTTTGTATTCGCTCGCCTTTAGCCTATAACAAGTTAATCCATATATGTTTAGGCTAATGTAAACATTATAAATCAGTCATAAAAACCACGAATAACCTCGAACCCGGTTAGTGACACAAGTGCCAAACGAGTTGATTCAGGATGCAATTTTTGGTCAAACAAGGAGTACTTATGAATATTCAATGGATTGATGCTCTAAGGTGGTTTCCTTATTTAAATATACCTATTTAAACACCAAATACTCCAGAATTGATAATCTTTCACTAAAAGCCAAGGAATACTCAAAAACAAGAAAACTAGTCCAACAAAAGTGCAATTTTTTTTATCAAAAATAGAAATTCACCAAAAATTCACTAAATTGATCTTCCAAAGTGTTTTCCATGTATAAAATATACATATAAACATCCAAACTTTCCAGAATTGATAACCTTTAAGATTAAACAAAAAAACATCCAAAACTAGCTAAGTTTAAAACTAGCATTTTTTTGCCAATTTTGAGATTCTATCAAAATTCAATTCCCTTCCTTTTCAAGTTGTTTTTCATACATCTTATAATCATATGAACACTCTTAAATACCAGAATTGAGAAACTTAAAGTGATAGTCAAGAATTCCTAAAAATCAAAGAACACTAAAAGCTTCAAAACCCTCCATTAATGGAGTTTTGTAAAAGCTTGAACCCACTCTTGTCTTTTACCTTTTTAAAGAAACTTAAGAGGTGAAACTTAAAGTTCATATACATCAATTACATAACCAATTCCAGAATTTAACAAATCAAAGGAACCTTCAATAAACATCCTTGAAGAAACTCTAATCAAATCCAAAGAAAACTAACAAAACATGAAAATCTAGGTTAGTCAATACCTTGAGTTTTTGCTCAAATCTTCTTCCAAGACTTGTTTGGATCTTCCTAAGATGATGATTCTTACATGAATCACACAAGAACCCTTCAAATTGATCCAAGATCCAAGAACAAAGTGTGTAACGTCCCGTTACTTTTAGAGGTAAATTTATTTTTTATTTATTAAAGCTTTTAAAGTTTAGTTTTAATTCAGTAACTTTGATTTTAGTAGCTATTTTCGTACGAATTTGTTTTTAATCGTTTTAGTACTTTAAATATGTTTTGGTGACATTAATAATTATTAACGGGCCAATTAATAATTATTAATCACCTTTAGATTTATTTACGAGCTTCGGGATTCGTTTTTAAAGCAAAAACAAAAGAGGGACGTAGGCGTCATTACCCGATTTCTTAAATATCTAAAAATCACTATTCACCTTCTCTTAAATATCAACACTTAGTAAAAAAATTGGAAATTCCTGCACCTTTTCTCCTCCTTGCTGCCGTGAAGACCAAACCCTCCTCCCTTTTTTTTTTTTGTTTTCTTTATTTCTCAACGGATCGTATCGATTCTACATCCGTTGGAAAGCCCTTGGCCCGTGGATCATTTCCAACCTACTCATCATGATTTTCGCTCGTTTTCTCGAGGCTTAAAGGTATGTTAAAGTTTCTAAATTTTGATGTGAATAGTGTTTTAATGGAGGTTTTGAGTTGTAATCTTCGAATTCGTTCACCGGAGCTTTAAGATATCAATCGGGAAAGTCGTTATAGTCATTTTTAGGAACTTTCCCTAAACCCTAAAACCAAGTTTGAGCCGGAAACCCGTTCCTTGTGGTTTTCCTTCTTTTGGCTTGATTTAGGATGTTTAGTTTATTATGTTTTTGCTATTTTCTAATTGTTTCGGAAATGGTTTAATGCTCAAAACCCTAAATTGTGAATACCCATTGAGGTTACCAATCTCCAAAGTAGCCGAAACCAAACCAAAATGTCTTTAAAGTGCTTAAAATCCGGAAAACAAATTCCTTTTCTTCCTTTCCCGTAGGCCGTGGGCCTCTTGGCATAAGTTCCGGGTTGTTTTGTCTTTTATTTTAGTATCGTGACGATCGTTCTTCGATTCGGTTAATTAATATACTTTAGGTGTATTTAATTATAGGTTTCGTGCATCGATCATGATTTTTGGTCAACCGGTGTTTCGGAGTTGACTTCGTTTACAAGGTGAGTTTAAAATGAAAGTTAGTTGTTTTATGAATTAAGTTTCGTTATGTTATTGTTTATCGAAGTTAAGCGAGATTTAGCTTCTTAGAATTTAAGTTTGGTTAGAGACTTTAATTCGGAAGTTAGTGGAGGAATTTTGGAACTATAATTAGTTCGATGAAAAGGAAACATCGGAGTGGTTTGAAAGTGTTACAAAGTGAATTGGAGATGATAGAAGAAAGTGGAATGAGAGTTACTTGAGTGGTTGAAAGTTAAAGTAACTCAAGAGATACACTTGAGTGTTAACTCGTGTAATCTAGATAGTTAGGCTTCGTAATAACTTAGTAGGATTCTTTGAGATTAACTAACTTTTAGGAAGCTTAACAGTTTGTAAAGTGGCTTATGATAGTATGTTGATTCGGATCCATACGTATCATGTTGCGAAATGGTGAAATTCCTGGTACCTGAAATGGTGAAATTCCTGATATTCGAAATGGTGAAATTCCTGATACCCGAAATGGTGAAATTCCTGATACCTGAAATGGTGAAATTCCTGATACCTGAAATGGTGAAATTCCTGATACCTGAAATGGTGAAATTCCTGATATCCGAAATGGTGAAATTCCTGATACCCGAAATGGTGAAATTCCTGATACCTGAAATGGTGAAATTTCTGATACCTGAAATGGTGAAATTCCTGATACCTGAAATGGTGAAATTCCTGATATTCGAAATGGTGAAAGTCCTGATATCCGATGATTGAGATATGGTACATGGTAGTACGTGGATTCGGATCCGTACGTACCATGGTATTATGATCTATGATACGGCACATGATAGTATGTTGATTCGGTTCCATACGTATCATGGTGCGATGGTTGTGATATGGTACGTGGTATGTTGATTTCGATCCATACAATAGCACGATACGACGAAACTTGTTTGGTAATAAAGATAGTTAATGTTATTTTTACCGATTCTTTAGAAACGTGTAGTGAGACTTAGTTGTGAATGTTAATTTTACTTTAAGTTTTTTTTTTATCTCATGGTATTGAATGACGTGTATGGGTGGCATTCTACTATCGATTGATTGTATGGAAATTGGAAGTGTGGATGTGGGTAGTATTGAGCATTATAGGCCTTTGGACACGATTTCGGTTATGAGATTTTGTTCATAGGATTACTTGCTTTCGTTTTACTCTCACTAGCATGTTATGATAATGGTGCTACACTTAAAATTTTCAGGTAAACCTCGAGCTAAGAAGCGTGGTAGAGGAGGTGGAGCCGCGTCACTGATCGAGAGGGTGTATGGACAATACTAAGAACTCATTTCGTTTAGCATTCATTGAAATGCTTGTAAATTATTCCATCTTTACATAACTTGTGTCTTTTTGAGCCCAAAAGGGTATTTGTGTAAAATATGTCTATGTTTTATGGTCTAAATGTCTTTTGGAATGCGAAATTCCCGATTTATCGCTTTTTCTGGAAATTTGGGTTGTAAACAGGTTTTGGTTATTTGATTTTTAAACGAACCCATGCCGTTTTTCTTTAGAAATTGAGTCTTCCGCTGTGCATTTGAATTTAAAGAATTTAACGGAAAGCGGGTTGTTACAAAGTGAGATAAATTGGTTGAAGAAAATGAGAGAGATAGGGGGGGTCTACGGCTTTGGAGAAGAAAAGGAAGGGAATTTGTTATTTTGTTTTGTCTTTTCTTTCTTATTTCCTTTTGTACTTTTTCTTTTTTTTTCTTAATTAAATAAGACAACTAAAATCAAATTATTTCCGAGTCCCTCCACCTCTTCCATTTAGCACCAAGCCCTTCCACCTCCTAAATTTATTTCAAACCCCTTCTCTTTTTTCTTTTGCTAACTAGCCCTCACTCAAAAATTAACTATGGTTAACTTTGCCCTTCAAATAAACTCCCACCCATAGTTAAACTAACCATAGTTAAATACTAATTAACCAAAGAACTTAATAATAATCAAATAAAACAAGTTAAAATAAGGACAAATGCTTAAATATCCTACAAAGATTTTCCGGGTCCTTACATCACTGTACCCATAAGTTTTCATATAAAAGTTTATTTGACAATGTAGGTTAGTGAATTATGGAGTCGTCATGAAGTAAGTTATGATTTGGACGCATTGTTAATGGGCCCAGACACTCGTGCTAAATCATATACGAGATGTTGTGTCAATGAGATGCGCTTCCACACAATGGAAAGATCTTCTAGTCGCACTACTACGAGTTGTGGGGGTTTTTGTTCAGGGTGATCACGATGAAGGATCAACGACATTTTATGGACTCTTAAAAGAGGTTCTAGAACTTAGTTACTTAAGATCTAATCGAGCCGTTTTATTCCGATGTACATGGTTTGACACATCTCCATCTAAAATGAAGAAAGAGTCAGGAAAAATTTCAATTAACATATCTCAAAATTGTTTTAAAGAAGAACCTTTTATCTTAGCTAGTCAAGCTCAACAAGTTCTATACTTGGATGATATTAAATATGGGAAAGACTAGAGAGTAGTTCAAACTTTAAGACAAAAAAATGTATTGAATGTCCCTAAGTTAGAGGAAGATGACGAGATTTTACATGAGAGTTCACCCATGGATACACACATGAGTGATAGGCTAGATGCACAGAGGTTCAATGGAGATGATGACATAGAGGAGTTTATAAACATTAATAAAGAAGAGCCGAAAAATTAGATTATTGAGTCAGAAAATGAGAGCGATGAGTCAAAAAATGATGACTCAGAATAGTAAGTTAGGTTTGCGTAGTTTTCTTAATTTCTATAAATAGAGACTAGTTTATAAACATATATTTGTTCCTTCCTTTTAACAAATTTTGTGTTTGCGTGTTGTCAAAAGAAATGATAAGGGGAAGGGTAGACTTGATGAGTCACGACCCATCGCACCGGGCAACCAAAAGACTTCTCGTCATCGTAATAGTGGGGTAGTTATTACAGAGCCATCATCAGATATACTGATGAGTTCTCAGTCATCTTCGCCCTCACCATGGCATGTATCAAAGTCAAATTCACCGATGTCATCATATATGCGTTCTCAGTCGCCTTCGTCCTCACCCGATGTATTGACTTCCGATCATGGTAATAATAACTTTTTTGTGAATGTCACTTATGCTTTGTTTTGTACTTACTACTTAATTTGTTAGCTCGTCTCAATCGTCGGTTCCTAAAAGTGGTTATGCGAAGAACATTGCACTGCATAAGGGGAAGTGTAAGAGAGATCTGACTATCCCGGAAGAATTAAACGGGTGGTTGGTGATGACGCTAGATCATATATCACTGAGGCTTGCATATTGGTGCATGACGTTATACCACCGAGCCACAAGAGATATGATTTGGTGCTAGCAGATATTCTTAATGATATCAGGCAATGACTTGCGGTGAGTCTTGTATTTAGATGCGTGATTTCCAATTACTATATAATTTGCACTAACATGATTTCTAATGTGTTAAGGACAAATTCAATCTTCAATTGACCAATGACGTACATTGGAAAACTATTTGTGCACAATTAATATCCTCTCCGAATGAGTATCGAGATGAGCTTGGAAAATTCTACAGCAATAACGTAGAATAGTTTGGTGTAGAGAAAGCTGACCGCTTGAAGCATCCGAGAGTGCATTTTGATGATGAATGAAGTTTATTGCTCGCGAAGTTGAAATCACCTAAATTTAAGGTAAAATCGTATTATTTAAATCTTAGTATCTTTTTTTTTTCTGAATAACTAGTTAATTACTTATCATATTCATTTGCAGAAACTATCAGAGCAAAACAGCCTATCCGAAGCGGCAGTACTGTATTTACACAAGGGTGGCTCAAAATCCAATGCTAATAAGCATTATGAGATGGTAATACTATTTCACACACTTATCAATTTTTTTTTTCATTTTTTGTAGTATCATACACATTTTATATGAAAATTTGAAGAAACAAAATAACCCAGAAACTACATGGGTCGACGTGTTTGAGAAACAACACTCTTATAATCCAAACATGTGGGTGAGTGGATAGGCCGAAGCAAATAACGTAATTTTATTATTTTAAGTGTTTTTTTTTTCAATATAATTATGTATTCATTTTGTGTGTTTTTCTATTGTCTTAGGAAAAATGTTGGAATATATGAAGCGGCCACAAGTCCCAGAGACTGCAGTTGGGTCAGACACACCGAATTCAAGCCCACCTATTACTGATATCGAGGCAATGGAGATGACTTTATGTCATAGACCATACTATAGGAGAGGTATGGGCAGAGGGCCTAAACCTCCCCCAAAGTCAAGTAGTTCATCGATATCTTCTATGTCTTCACAAGTGGAACAACTCACCCAAAGTCAGGAACAACTAACCAAAAGTCAGGACCAACTAGCTGATGTCCTTAATACTATTATGTTACTTCAAGTATGTGATGCTCGTGATTCAGAACTTGATCTAGAGTCTAGGAAACTTTAAGATGACTGGGATGTGTTCATGAGAAACTATCGAGGTGGAAGTGGGGATGATCATGCATAGGATTTATATGTACTTTGAACACATTACATCTTTATCGTAGTATTTTAAGACATGGTTAACTATCTTAAAGACATTATATTTGTCTTAATTGAACTTTAGTTAATTCTTATCTCATTTTCTTATCACTTTTTGTGGTTCTGGATTTTATACGGTTTAGAACTACCTGCATAGATATATATTGAAACAGGTGGCTTTTGAGGAGCTTAAAAACAAGAAAATTTAAAAAAAAAACAGTTGTATTACCCATGCCATAGCGTCGGCATTGGGGTTACTAAAGAGTAAATTATAACCCTAAGCAAATTGGGCTGGTACTTGAGCCAAGCGCCAGTAATCGGCGTCACTGGGGTTAAATGGTAACTCCATTGTCGGCACTATCACCCAGGGGATGCAAAGGTCGCATCCCTGGCACCACATTAGCCGTGCCGAAGATGCAGTGTAGTATCACCGGCGCCATATGAGCCGCGCCAGTGATGTCAGAAAATCGCATCCCTAGCTATTCTTTGTTGGTGCTATTTCGAGTGCTAAAGTCATGTCGGCAGTGTCCATTGGTTTTGTAGTGTATGGATGAGTCCATAACCAGGTGCTAATGTACATTGCTCATAAGAATGTATCATTAGAGGTTCAGTTATAGATGATGTCGCTACGTAATAGCCACGCGGAAAAATAAAAGGTAGTCGCCACTAATCATTGGTTTTTTATTGGGTGTGATTAGTCACCTAGTCATTGATTAATGATGGTCTATTAACTTTTGATAATGGGTTCGGGAGTTCATTCACGCATAGGGAAGGTATTAACACCCTATTATGTTCGTTTAAAAACGATTGTTGTTTTTTTTTTTTTTTGGTGTATTATTAATGAAAGCCTTTATCTATAAAATAAAATTTATTTTTTGGTTATTTCTAAATGTCTCATGTTTTATTAATCAATACTTTAGTAATAAGGCATGATTAAATAAGTATGAGTGGCGTAAAGCCATTAGAAAAACATTGTCGGGAATTTTAACTCAGTATTCCGAGAAAAAAATTTCTTACCTCAAGAATGTTTAGGAGCATGGTATTCCAACGCCCCATATTCCGTCGTCGGAGTTTTCGAAAACGATTTGTTTGTTTTTGTTTTGTTTAAGCTTTAAAAATGAATATTTTAATTAATTATAAATTTTTATCTTTGTTATTAAAATTATTTAGCTTAGTATTAGGTTTAGAGTGAGTTTCACTTTTAACCCCTAAGTTTTAAATAGGAAAATTTTATTTGACAAATCTTTTATTTATGGTATAAATGGGCAATTGTTATCCTAATAAATTTCAATTTTTATTTAATGCTTATATTATTAATCTTTTGTGTTTTTTTTAGAAAGTTTGGTAAATTAAACCCTAATAAATTTTAATTTCTATATTTAAAATTTCATTGTTAATTTTTATGATTTGAAAAATCCGTATTCTAATCAATTCCAATTTTATATTTAAATTTAATTGTTAATTTTTATTCTTTGGAAAATCAGTATTCTAATTAATTCCAAAACTGTATTTATAATTTTTTTTAAAATTTGACCTAATATTTTGGAGGGTTTATTTCAAATTATGATATATGTTTCAAATATGGAAAGCATAAAATATGTACATAGCATAGTAATTTAGTCAAAACACACAACAATAAAGAAAGAAAATCCAAATAAATCTCACTAATTAAATTGGACTTAAAATTAAACATTGTTAAAATAAAAAATTTCAAACTAAATATTGATAACAATGACAAAAATATAAGACTATTTAAATCAACTTTAAGTTAATGTGCAGAGTAAAAACAAAAGAAACAAAACAAAATCTTAATTTTGACTAAAATAAAATAAAATCGTGATTTTACAAATACTTCATACTGAACCCAATGCATAGACAAGATTTAAAATATATAAAAAAAAATTCATACTGCACCTGTATATAAAGAAATAAATAAAGAAAAACTTATATATAATGACAATAGTATTAACCCTTAATTTACATATGTATATATATTGAGAAGATGATAAAGAGATGAAACTAAAGTCAAAATAGGCTGCTTGTTAATGTCTTGAAATTTACATCATTGATAAAGAAAACATTTTTTTAAAAAAAAAGGAAAGTAAAGCTACTTACTTGCTTCATGAAGAACGAATGGATGAACAAATCCCACCGCTTTCAACACTTTTTCCGAAAAAATAGAGATTAAACGAAAGAATATCGTTTGATTTGGGGTTCTTTACGATGGGTATTGACTAAAAAAATGAGATTAATGGAATAATGGGGGGATGTGAGTGTGGGTTCAAATTATGGGTTTTTTAGGTTCATGAAGGAGGATTGGATGTGAAAAGTTTAATAGATGAAGACAAAGGTGGGGCAAGGTCACGGTGAGGAAGAAAGAAAAGAAAGAAAATAATCGGGCCTTTTTTGTGTGTCCTTTAGGGTTGAAGTAGGGTCCTTTTTATAGCCCATTGAAAAATTAAAATTAGGAAAATAGTAAATGAGAATAAAATAAAATAAAATCAATTTTTAATTTGCCCCAAAATAATGCAAAGATTTGATTTGATTTTATTTGACAAATCACAAAAATAATTTTCCTACTCATCTTTTCCATGTTTAAATTGATTCTCATTTAAAAATTATTTTCTAAATCTTTTTAAAAAAAATTTCAATTCAAATCAATTTTAAACAAATTTGACACAATGTTATTTTTTTATTTTTATTATTCTCACTAATAAGACACTAGAAAAAAAAATGCAAGTATATTTACCGTGAAAATCTATTTACTAATTTTAAATAAACAAATATTTTCTTTTCTTTTTTAATTTTTGTTTCCACAATTAGAATTGAATTTAAATAACATCGGACGAAAATAAGTGTCTACAGTTTGCCTCTGTTTGTTCATCTTGTAGAATTAGAAGGTGGACAAACGCGTAGACTTCGATTCGTTCGAAATTATGTAAAATTAAAGAAAATTTAAATGAAGAACGTCGATCCATATCGGCACTTCACCCTCGATACGATCAGGAACAAGCAAGAAAAAGAAATAAAAATGATACATATCGACACTTCACCTTCGATACGATCAGGAACAGAAAATAAAAATGATACATATCGGCACTTCACCTTCGATACGATCAAGAACACGAAATAAAAAATGATACATATCAGCACTTCACCCTCGATACGATCAGGGGGAAATAAAAAATGATACATATCGGCAATTCACCCTCGATACGATCAGGAACAAGCAAGAACAAGAAATAAAAATGATACATATCGGCACTTCATCCTCGATACGATCTGGAGCATGAAGTAAAAATGATGCATATCGACACTTCACCCTCGATACGTTCAGGAACAAGCAAGAACAAGAAACAAAAATGATACATATCAACACTTCACCCTCGATAGGATCAGGAGCATGAAATAAAAATGATACATATCGGTAATTCACCCTGGATACGATCAGGAGCAAGAAATAAAAATGATGCATATCCGCACTTCACCCTCGATACGTTCCGGACCAAAAATAAAAATGATACATATCGGCCCTTCACGCTTGATATGATCAGGAACAGAAAATAAAAATGATACATATCGGCACTTCACCCTCAATACGATCAGGAACAGGAAATAAAAATGATACGTATCGGCACTTCACCCTCGATACGATCAGGCACAGGAAATAAAAATGATACATATCGGCACTTCACCCTCGATACGATCAGGAACGTGAAATAAAAATGATACATATCGGCACTTCACCCTCGATACGATCAGGAACGTGAAATAAAAATGATACATATCGGCACTTCACCCTCGATACGATCAGGAACGTGAAATAAAAATGATACATATCGGAACTTCACCCTCGATACGATCAGGAACGTGAAATAAAAATGTTACATATCGACACTTCACCCTCGATACGATCAGGAACAGGAAATAAAAATGATACATATGCGCACTTCACCCTTGATACGATCAGGATCAGGAAATAAAAATGATGCATATCGGCACTTCACCCTCGATATGATCAGGAACATAAATAAAAATGATACATATCGGCACTTCACCCTCGATACGATCAGGAGCAGGAAATAAAAATGATGCATATCGGCACTTCACCCTCGATATGATCAGGAACATAAATAAAAATGATACATATCGGCACTTCACCCTCGATACGATCAGAGACGGGAAATAAAAATGATAATTCAGATTTGACTCATTTAAAAATGAATGTATGCATCTTTATAAAACCATGACAACTAAATCGTGATATGTGGACATCCATTCTTGAAATGTTGACAAAATTAACTGAGCATAATTTTTTTTAAACCAACTCAACATGGTTTTCCTTATCATTGAAAGTGATAAAACGATTCATGAACAAACAAAGTGTCACTCTAATGGTCCAAATCTTCTTAAATTATCTCGGCGTCGAATATCATTATACCCTTCCAAACGACGGTGTCTCACAGCTCAAAATGAAATAAACTCTGAATCCAAAACTACCCCAGTATTCATAAGTGATGATGCTTCATAGCCCGGAAACAAAATTTGCCCCAATATAATTTCTCAATCTATAGATTTCAAATCATTGTTTTGCTCAATGTTGAATATCTTGATGATAAAATACTCTTCCGTAATATAATCAAAATTTGCCCCAGTGTTGTTAACTTGAACATTACCACTTTATTTCGAAGCCAATTTCATTCTAATGCAAGAAATAATTCATGTATTCTCTCTCTCTCTCTGTTTTTTTTTCTCTTTTTTTAAGCATATCTATCTATGTGAATAAGGTCAGAAGTAATATAAATGGAAATCTCATGTAGACAAGAGTTGGTTCAAGTAAGAACAATGATATAGATCGATGATCAGAGATTCAAAAAGGCCATTTTATTAATGATATAAGTTTGAGATTTATGGCTAGAATGGTAGTACAAACTCAATGAGACAAAGACTTTAAATAAAGAAATAAACACATGAATTGTAGCTTTCTGGAAAGTAACTTATATCCCGACAACAATGCTTGCTTTGTGAATTCATCATTATGCGTAATATTTCTTAACTACATCTGAATTGATTGGGTTCGGTAAGTTTTCCCCATCCATAATAGTCAACATCAGGGCCCCTCCTTAAAAAGATTTCTTCACTACATATGGACCTTCATAATTCGGAGTCCATTTCCCTCTGTGATCCTTCATGAAAGGAAGAATCCTTTTCAGAACTAAATCTCCTTCTTGAAAATGTCGGGGGTGTACTTTCTTCTGATATTCCCGTGTCATCCTTCTTTGGTAAAGTTGGCCTCTACAAAGTGAGGTTAATCTCTTTCCCTCGATGTAGCTCAACTGATCATATCTACTCCGAATCCATTATGCTTCTTCTAGCTCTAGTTCCATTAAAACTCTAAGAGATGAGATTTCTACTTCAATTGGGAGAACAGCCTTCATACCATACACAAGGGAAAATGGCGTTGCCCCAGTAGATGTGTGAATAGCTGTGCGGTAACCATGTAATGCATAAGGAAGCATCTCGTGCCAATCTTTATATGTAATCGTCATTTTTCCCACAATCTTCTTGATGTTCTTATTAGCCGCTTCCAAGCGCCATTCATTTTGGGTCGGTAAGTAGTCGAGCTTGAATGCTTGATTTTCATCTCTTCACAGAACCCTGTCATCAACTTCTTTTCAAAATGCTTAGCGTTATCAGTGATAATCCGCTCAGGCAATCCATATCGACATATTATTTCTCTTTTCAGGAATCTTTGGACGACATTCTTCGTAACGTTTCGATACGATGCAGCTTCCACCCATTTAGTAAAATAATCTATGGCCTCTAGAATGAAACGGTGACCATTTGAAGCTTTGGCTCTATCAGACCAATCACATCTATTCCCCACATCGAGAATGGCCACGGTGATGATAAAACATGCAATTTAGAAGCCGACGAATGGGTCTTGTTGGCGTATATCTGACACTTGTGGCATTCTCTAGCATACTTAATACAGTCTGTTTCCATAGTCAACCAGTAATATCCCGCTCTAAGGATTTGTCTTGCCATCATATGCCCACTAGAATGGGTCCCACAAGTTCTATCATGTACTTCCTTCATACTTTTTTTAGCTTCTACTGCATCAACACACCTTAAAAGGATCATATCATGGTTTCGTTTATATAACACTTCCCCATTCAGAAAGAAACTCATAGAAAGTCTTTGAAGTGTTGTTTTATCATTTTCTTATATCCCCGTAGGGTATTCTCGACTCTTGATAAAATTCTTTATATCATGGTACCATGGTTTTCCATCTAACTCTTCTTCAATGTGCATATAGTAAGCTGATGATTCTCGTTTTTCAGTCTGTATCGGTGGTACATCTTCATTTGCTTCTATTTTGAACATTGCTGATAGAGTAGCTAGTGCGTCAGCTATCTGATTATTTTCTCGCGGGATATGGTTGATGGCCACCTCATTGAAACCTTCATATAATTCAAGTATGTAATCTTTATACGGGATTAACTTGGAATCTCTGGTTTCCCATTCTCCTTTCAGTTGTAGAATAACTAACATGGAATCCTCGTATACTTGTATTTTTTGGATCTCCATATGTCTAGCAGCCTGAATTCCCATGCTACATGTTTCGTATTCAGCTACATTATTAGTACAATCAAAGTATAACTTAGCTGAAAGTGGGAATAACTTGCCTGTAGGGGAGATCAATATCGCTCCAATCTCATGCCCTAGTTCATTTGACGCTCCACCAAACAGCATGGTTCATAACTCTGGATCAACGAACTCATCCTCTTCTTCTTTGACAATTGCCATGATATTTTCATCAGGATAATCAAAATTCACTGACTTATAATCTTCGATTGGTAAATCTGCAAGATAGTCTGCGAGTATGCTTCCTTTAATCGCTTTTCTTGTAACATAAACAATATCATATTCAGACAATAAAACCTATCACCTTGCAATTCTTCCTGATAGGGAAGGCTTCTAAAAATATATTTGATTGGATCCATTTTCAACACCAACAAGGTAGTATAGTACAACATGTATTGTCTGAGATGCTGAGCGGTCCAAGCTAAGGCACAACATGTTTTCTCAAGCAATGAATAATTTATTTTACAAATGGTGAACTTCTTACGCAAATAGTAAATTGCTTGCTCTTTCCTCTCAGATGCATCGTGCTGGCATAATATACATCCCATAGAATCCTCTAGCACTGTTAAGTACATGATAAGAGGCCAACCAGGTATCGGGGGAACCAAAACTGATGGATTCTGTAAGTATTGCTTTATCTTCTCGATAGCAATTTGACAATCTTTATTCCATTTGCTTGTGTTACTTTTTCGAAGCAATTTCAATATTGGTTCACAAGTGGCGATCAAATGTGAGATGAATCGTGAAATATAATTCAATCTTCCTAAGAAACTTCTAACTTCCCTCTCAGTTTGCTATGGTTTCATGTCTGTAATTGCTTTTACTTTATTCGGATCTAACTTGATCTCTTCCCGACTCACAATAAATCCCAAAAACTTCCCAGAGGATACCCCAAAGATACACTTCAAGGGGTTTAGCTTCAACTGATATTTTCTTAGACGTTCAAAAAGTTTGCGAAGAATGGTATCATGCTCACTTTCAGAACGAGATTTGGCTATCATATCATCAACATAAACTTCAATCTCTTTATGCATCATATCCTGAAAAAGAGTAACCATAGCTCGTTGATAAGTTGCTCCAGCATTCTTCAAACCAAATGGCATGACCTTATAACAAAAGGTATGTGATAAATATTGTTTTCTCCTGATCTTCTGGAGCCATCTTGATTTGATTATATCCTGAGAATCCATCCATGAATGAAAAGGTAAAAAAACCTGCAGTGTTATCAACAAGCACATCAATATGAGATAAAGGAAAATTATCTTTTGGACTTGTTTGATTTAGATTTCTATAATCCACACACATTCTCACTTTCCCATCTTTCTTCAGAACTGGGACTATATTGGCAACCCAATCAGGGTATTTAGAAACAGCAAGAAAACCAGCATCAAATTGTTTCTTGACTTCTTCTTTGTTCTTGATGAGCATATCTGGCTTCAACTTCAGTAGTTTTTCTCATACTAGTGTAAAACCTTCTTTCAACGGTAAATGATGTACTATAATGTTTGTATTCGCCCAGACATGTCTTGATAAGACCATGCAAACACATCTTAGTATTCATGCAACAACTCAATCAACCTCTTCCGTAAATCTTTCGCAATCAAAGTTCCTACTCTCACTTCTTTAACTTCTTCGTCTATCCCTAAGTTAATGGTCTCTAACGTCTCTTGATATGGTAAAGTCACTTTCTCCTCCTCTTTGACAAGTGTCAACAGCTCAGGTGATAATTCATCATTATTTTCTATCACTTCATCCTCATTCTCCTCACCAAGCTCAACATTAAATATCAGGGTATTAAAATTAATTTCCGAATCACTACAAATTTCATCTTTTAATTCAATATTTTCAGTCTTGTATGGGATTGGGAGAAATGGTGGGAGGAAAGAGAGAAAATAAACAAAAGCTAGTAAATAAAAGATTCAGAGAGAAAAGAAGATATTAGATAGATATGCTTTAAAAGTGAAAAATACGTTTATTAAGATAGCAACCCTTATTACAAAATAAAGATCTAATAGCCTTAGGCATAGCTAAAAAATATGAAAAATGACTGAAACTTAAGTGAGTAAACTTAAAGAAAACGGGAAATTACTCTTGGATTAAATTGAAAATTGATTGAAATTCTTTGGATTCCCAGTTATTCAGCTCAAAATCTGGTGCACAACGGTAAACAAATTGGTCATCTTCAAACTGCTCTTCTAGAACTGCGGTAATTGATAAGTCAGGCATTCCCATCTATTCAAATTGATTCATATTCATCTAGATTGGACACAACTTCAATCTTCATATTTGGATAAAGAACTTCTCCTTTCACAAAAGTTTCATGAAGATAAGGGATGTGAATCTTCTTGGTGTCTAATGTCTTGTTCATCTGAGTAGCTTTTTCTTTCTTCTTCTTTTCTCTCATTTCTCTTTTTTCTACTGTTGAGGGTTTATATCCTAACCCAAATCTTTCAAGATACTTCGATATGCTAACTATTTTCTTTCTTCCCTGCTTCTGCTTCCCAAGTCCTTCTCCAGGTTTAAAATCTTCTCTTATCATGAGTTTAGTAACCATGATGGAAGCTTTTGATAATGATTGAGCAATGGATCGTTCGGGACCGACTATTAGGCACTTTCAATTTCAAAAGAACGAAATGAGCATTCGAAAGCTTCTTTTGCTCCTTCAACATAAGATAATGTTGCAGATTTTGAGATCAAATAGTCCTCTTCACCAAATATGAAGATCAATTTGTTTTCAAAGATAAACTTCAACCTCTGATGTAGAGATGAAGAAACTACACCAGCAGAATGAATCGATGGTCTTCCCAACAGAAAACTATACGTAGGGACCATATCCATCACTTGAAACTTTATGTTGAAGGTACATGGCCCGATCTGAATAGGCAACCCAATATCCCCAATGACTTCTCTGTGGGACCCATCAAAAGCTCTTACTTGCATGATGCTCGGTCTAATATGTGTTTGATCTATGGGAAGCTTCATGAGTGTTGATTTAGGCATTATGTTCAACGAAGATCCATTGTTAACCAGGACTTTTGCAACCATGTGATCCTTGTACCTAATAGAGATGTGGTGAGCTTTTGTATGTGTTATTCCTTCTAGCAGGATCACATCATAATTGAAAGAAGTAAAACTAGATGTAGATATATTTCCCACAATACAATTCAGCTTCTCAACAGTGATATCATGGGTGACATGCGCTTAGCTCAGTATGTCCATCAAGATTTTTCTGTGCGGCTCAGAACTCATCAGAAGTGACAAGATAGATATACGGGCTGGTGTACGATTAAGCTACTCTACTACCTTTGTATTCACTTTGTTTGATGAATTTTAGAAACTCACCTGCCTCTTCATTAGTCACTAGCTTTAAAGGCTTTTCTTTTATGATTGGACATTCTTCAATAAAAATTTCTTCACAGTCTTCCTTTTCATTCATGATTCCCTTGCCTTTATTTCTTTCTGTTATAACTTTTTCAATTCGTGTTTCCTCTGGTTTATAAATTCTTCCACTTCTGGTTACCCCACTTATTCCAGAGACATTGGTCACATCAGATTATCCTTCTATGGTAACCTGAAAATCATAATTCCAGGGTATTACATTAATGCTCTGATATTCAAAAGGACTTGGTGCTTGAATTGTTATGATAGTAGGAATTTTGGGAGGTTTTGCAATTACTTCTTCATATTGAATTATCAAAGGTTGAGTAGCAGAATATTCAGTGATCATAAATACATTATAACATTTCAACATTTCAAATGTATCTCCAGCTTCCTCATCCTTAAGCATCTCCTCTTCCTCGTGGTATTCCTCTATAGCATTGACTTCATGGTCAGGCAGAGGGTTTTGATTGACATTCGATGTTTTCTTTGTTTCAAACTTCACAACTCCAGCTTTCATCAATGAGTCCACTTTAGATTTGAAAGCAAAACAATCTTTAATTGAAAGTTCTGGATTTCCAGAATGATATTCACATCGAACATTTGGATTATACCATTTTGGATAGAGTGGTTTTAGAGGTTCCACATGTATCAGGGCTACCTGGTGGCTTTGTAACAAGCGGAGGTATATTTCAGTATAGGTCATAGGGATAGGCTCGAAGTGGGTTTGCCTGGAGTTGTATTTAAAATTTCTTTTGAGGATAACTATTCTGCTCATTATTATTCGCAGACTGCTAGTAATTATTTTGAGGATAGTTGTTCGGTCTTACACCACCATTCTGGATCGATTGTGGCATATAGTATCCATGACCCACATTGTTCACATTTTGATATTTGAATGAAGTGTATCCGTTGTTTGTCTGATTTTGACCATACCCCATCTGATGAACTTTGCATTAATTTTATTATCAGAAATACGACCATTCTTAATTTCAAAATCAATTCGATCTCCAATTGTGATAATGTCTGAGAAATTAGTGGATGCATTACCCACCATCTGATCATAATAAGGGGAACGAAGAGTATTAATGAACATTGCAACTGCTTCTTTATCGGTCAAAGGCGGTTGAATTTGTGAAGCTATTTCTCTCCATCGCTGAGCATACTTCCTTAAAACTCTCAAAGTCTTTTTCTCCATTCTCTGTAAATCTAGACGGTCAGACGCCATGTCTAGGTTATGCTTGTATTGTTTCAAGAATAGATCAGCAAGATCTTTTTATTTTCTCACTTGTAAACTATCTATCTGCATATACCAGTGTGTAGCAACCCCGGTTAAACTATCTTGGAAAACATGAATTAACATCTTTTCATCATTCACATATGCAGCCATCTTTCGACAATACATGATGAGATGACTCTTTAGGCAGGATGTACCATCATATTTTCAAAATCAGGTACTTTGAACTTCGACGAAATGACAATATCAAGGATCAAGCATAGTTTGCTTGCATCAATGCTTCCAAATATACCTACCCCTTCTACAACTCTTAACCTTTCTTCAAAATACTCCATCTTCCCTTTTGAAGTCCCTTCAGAATATTTGGTCATTTTATCAACATTCTGGTGGATTGTTTGTTGGGCCTGAAGAAATTGATCAGGTTAGAATGGGAAAGTCGTGCCTTCCTATCCTGGGAATGCGTTTGGTTGAATATGTGTAGAAATAATCTCAGGAGGGCATAATGCTAGTTCCTTTGGTGGTGTGGGAGTGGAATTATGAGATTGAGAGGTCTCTGCAATGCCTTTTGCTTTGTCATCTCCTTCATCGTTCCCATCATTTATGCCATTTGTTCTTTTAATGCATTTATTTCTTGACGCATTTCCTGATTTTGAGTGCCTTCTTATTCGCTCATGGTTTTTATTTTTGACCTTGTTTGATAAGGATGATGATGTTGAGTTGGATGATCAATTTTGAAAGTGAAAATCTTTAACTCGTGCTTCAATAAAAGAAAATAAAATGAAATTTTATAAAGAGATGACTCAAAAAAGGAAAATGAAAGCAAAAGATGCATGAAATTTTATTCATTATGCAATAAAAATAGTCTGAAATTCAAACATTACTTAAATCAAATAGCAAACTGAAAGACATAAACTGAAATAAAAGACATAACAATAAAACCCACGTCTACATAAAATGACTCAAATATCTAAGCTCTCTGCATAAAGTAGATAAAAACTCTATCAACTCCTCTCCATTGGGTTGCAAGATCCGCTCCCCAGTCTGCAAAGACACCAGCCCTCCTGGTCAACATCCTTAGGTTCTGATATGAATCATGGAGCACAAGACAAGATAGACAAGCTTAGGATGGTTCAAGGGCCATTGACAAGATCCAAGACCAAGAAATTGCAACAATCTTTGAATATCCATTGTCAAGCATACATGAGCAAACTCAAAGAGACTTTTGAAGATTGGAACATTGAGGCTAAGGAAGAAGACTTAAAGCACTTCAACTTGTGGTATGTGCAATTGGAAGAAGAATTTGGACAAGTTGTGCAATCAGATTCAAAGAATGAAGCGTAGAGAGAAAGTTGCAAACTTTCCATATTTGACAACTTTCCTTATTTGAGTCTTTTATTTATTTTATGCATTTAGGGATTTTGTATAATGTTTTCCATGGCCAAAGGACATGTTTTAGGCCTTTTATATTCAGTTTATATGTTTGGAAAGGATTAGGAAAGATATTATTCTCTAGAAAAGATTTTCCACAAAATCTGCCAATTTCACATAAGGCAAGTTTTGGGCAGATTTTGTGCTCCTTGTAATCCGAATTTTCTAGCTTATTTTTAGGGTTTCTTTTCCTATTTAAAGGCCTCATTTGTAACCCTAAATACTCAGAATTCATATGATAATAATATTGCTCTTTGCTTTGCTAAAATTGCTTAGTTTTGTAGCCTTGTTCTTAGGTTGCATGTTTTAGGAACATTCAAGCAAACCTTGATCTAGTTTGTTTGTGAATTGTTTCAATCTTGAAATAAGAACAAGTTCTCTTATTTCAAGGTCTTTGATCATTGGAATAATCTTCTTTTCTTGTTTTTCCAAAGGTTTTACCTTTTTGTTCATGGGGTTTTAGGATGTGCATCTAGGGGTTCTTTGTTCTTTCAAAGGGTTTCTATTTCAATTCTAGGGTTTCATATCATTTGGTATCAGAGCTTAGGCTCAAGGGAAGATTTATATCTTACTTGCTTTCTTGTAATTTCAATTTTATTCTTGTTTTGTTCTTAGTTCATCTGAAAACCAGAAAACACATTAAAAAAAAAAAAAAAAAACTGTTCCAGAATTTCCTTATTTGTTTTTGCCTACTGTTTTTAATTTTTTTCATATAGTTTCCGTTTGATTCTCAGAAAATCAACAACTACAAAAGTCTTTATTTTTTTGTCTAGTTTATTTGTTATTCAGAAAAGTTTGTCAAAAAAAAAGTGGAAGATTGAGAAAAAAAAATAGATCTTCACAGACTGTCGGATTGTGCAGAAAATTGTTATAAAAAAAAAGTGTTCTTGCTATTTTCTTGAGTTTCTGGAAAAAAGTGTTTAGTGTTCATATTGTTCTTGAATAATTCATCTTAAACTCATCATTTATGCATCTTGAATCCGAAATTATCAAGTTGAATGATCCAAAATTTGTTTGTTTCCTAAAAAGCTAGAACTTACCATAAATAGCCAAAACAGTTTTAGAAAAGTTTCAAATCTGTCCCATATTTGATTGTTTGCTTCTCTTCTTTTAGGAAAGTCATTTTTTCTGATTCAAAACACTTAAGGGAAGTCTAATTTCGAATTTTTCTCTTTTAGGAAAGTTTATTCTTGCATATTTTCTTTATTATTCTTTCCTTGTTATTAACACACACCATAGTTGCAAAATCTGTCCTATTTTTCTTAACCAACCAAATTGCTTGTTCTTTTTTTTTCTTTATTGTTACTTTTTATAAACTTTATTAGTATCTTCATTGTTTGATAGTTACTAAAGTGTGCTAAGAGTTCAAGGCTACATTTAGGCCCTAAAATCTGTTTTGAGTGCAAACACGAGTGAATTAACATCTTTGAGTGTAAACACTTAGGGAGTGATTTGAAAGGTCTTATTTTTACATTACTAACTTGTTTCTCTTGCAGCAATGACTAATGAAGGGGATTGTTCTAATATGAAGGAGGAGATTAAGAAAACTGAAACAATGGAGGGATACATCTTAAAAATACAAAGAGATGTTGATAGGAAAATGGAGGCTCAAACAAGGGAGATTGCCAACCTAAGTGCTCAAATACAAGCTTTGCTCTTAAACCAACCTAGAGCCAATCAAAATGTGGCTCCAAATGAGGCTAGGGAGCAAAAAATTGTGCAAGGGGCTGAGGCACATAATGAACAACAAGGGTGGGATCCTTATGCTTATGATGAAGATCCTAGAAATCAAATGAGAGCACAGAATGGAGGAGGTAGAGGAAGAGGCCGAGGGTTCCAAGTTCAAAGACCAAACAGGGAGTTTCCTCTTGCTAGAGATGATGACTTAAAGGGAATCAAGTTCAAAATTCCACCATTCCAATGCAAGACTGATCCAGAGGAGTACTTGCAATGGGAGGCACAAACTGAACACATATTTGATTGCAACAACTTCAGTGAGCAAAGGAAGGTACTTTTAGCAATTACTGAATTTACTAATTATGCTTCTGTTTGGTGGATTCAGTTAAAAGCTAAACTTAGAAGGGAGAGACAACCTCAAATAGAGACATGGGCTGAGCTTAAGGGCATGATGAAGAAGAGGTTCATTCCAACAACTTTTGAAAGAGATATAGTGTTCAAGTTGCAAAGGTTTGATCAAGGCTCAAAAAGTGTAGAAGACTATTACAAGGAGCTTGATATCTTGATGACAAGGGCTGGAATTGAGGAGACTGAATTAGCTACCATGGGAAGGTTTATGGGGGGCTTGAATAGAGAATTAAGGCACAAAGTTGATGCTCACTCTTGCTATGACATGGAGGAAATGTTACACCTTGCAATTAAATTTGAGTCATATATGCAAGAAGATTCTAAGTCAAGGTATTATTCTAAACCCTATTCATCCAAACCTACTTCATCTAAACCCACTTCTAGCCAACCTTGGGGAAAAGAAACTAAAAACACATATTCTGGCCGAGGGGACCAATTTCCAAAAGACAAACCTATTTTTGATAAAAAGAGGGAGGGTGAGAGTTCTTTCAAGAGGGTAAAATAGAAGAAGCTAGGACTAGGGACATCAAATGTTGGAAGTGTCAAGGGTTAGGGCATGTCATGAAAGATTGTCCAAACAAAAGAACCATGTTTATTGAGAATGGGGAATACATATCCGGGGATGATGAGAGTATACATGAAAATATGGAGTTTGAGGAGGAAAGTGATGGGAGTGTTGAGGAGGGAAACAAAGGTACTCTAGTGTCTAGGAGGGTACTTAGTGCACAAGTGAAAGAGAATGACCAAGACCAAAGAGAGAGCTTATTATATACTAGATGCTATGTAGAAGGAGTGCCTTGTAGTGTCATCATAGATGGTGGGAGTTGCACAAATGCTGTGAGTTCTACCCTTGTCACTAGATTAAACCTAACAACCAAACCCCATCCAAAACCCTACAAACTACAATGGCTTACTGATTGTGGAGAGTTGAAAGTGAACAAAAAGACTCTAATTTCTATGACACTTGGGAAGTATAAGGATGAGGTGGAGTGTGATGTAGTTCCAATGCATGCTGGGGATATTTTACTTGGAAGGCCTTGGCAGTTTGATAGAAGGGCAATCCATGATGGTTATCTAAATAGGTACTCATTTACATTAAATGGAAGAAAGACCACACTTACACCATTAACTAGCTCCGAAGTATACATTGATCAATGTAAGTTAAAAAAAAAAAAAGGAAAGAGCTTGAGAGTGAGAAAAAGAAATTGAGTGAGGCAAAAGAATTGAGTGACAAAAAGAAATTGAGTGATTCAAAAGAATTGAGTGACAAAAAGAAATTGAGTGATTCAAAATATTTGAGTGATAAAAATACTTTGAGTGAAAAAAGAGAGCAAAAGAAAGGAGTGAGCTTGTTTGCAAGAACTAGTGAGGTTAAGAGAGCTTTGTTTTCAAACAAAACAATCCTTGTACTTTTGTGCAAAAGATCTTGCTTTATCACTAACCAACTTAACCAAGATTTGCCTAGTGTCTTTGTTGATCTTTTGCAGCAATATGGAGACGTCTTTCCCGAAGAGATGCCTAATGAATTACCACCAATCAGAGGTATTGAACACAAGATTGACTTCATTCCAGGAGCTTCAATTCCAAATAGGCCAGCTTATAGATCAAATCCAACCGAGGCAAATGAGATTCAAAAGCAAGTTGAGGAGTTGCTTGCTAAAGGATATGTAAGAGAAAGTCTTTCTCCTTACTCTGTCCCTGTTTTGTTAGTTCCTAAAAAGGATGGTACTTGGCGCATGTGTGTTGATTGTAGGGCCATTAATAAGATCACCATTAAGTATAGACATCCTATCCCTAGATTAGATGACATGCTTGATGAATTACATGGTTGCACACTCTTTACTAAAATTGATTTAAAATCATGTTACCATCAAATTAGAATGGAATTGGGGGATGAATGGAAAACAGCTTTTAAAACAAAGTTTGGATTGTATGAATGGTTAGTAATGCCTTTCAGATTAACTAATGCACCTAGCACATTCATGAGGTTAATGAATCATGTTCTTAGAGATTTTTTGGGTAAATTTGTGGTAGTTTACTTTGATGACATTCTCATTTACTCTAGATCATTGCATAAGCATGTAAAGCATGTAGGGGCTGTTTGTGAAACACTTAGGAAAGAAAAGTTGTATGCTAATTTGAAAAAGTGTTCTTTTTGCATGGAAAGAGTAAAGTTCTTAGGGTTCATTGTGTCTAATAAAGGGGTAGAAGTAGATGAGGAAAAGATTAAAGCCATCCAAGAGTGGCCAACCCCAACAAATGTGAGTGAAGTGAGGAGCTTTCATAGGCTTGCTGGTTCTTATAGGAGGTTTATAAAAGACTTTAGCACCATTGCTGCTCCTTTAAATGAATTGGTTAAAAAGAATGTTGTGTTTGCATGGGGAGTAGCCCAAGAATCTGCCTTCCAAACTCTTAAGGATAAATTGTGTAATGCACCACTACTTGTTTTGCCTAACTTTGATTTGACTTTTGAGATAGAGTGTGATGCAAGTGGCATAGGCATAGGGGCTGTTTTGATGCAAAATGGGAAGCTAGTGATGTACTTTAGTGAAAAGTTGAGTGGAGCTTCATTGAATTATCCAACTTATGATAAAGAGTTGTATGCATTGGTGAGGGCATTGCAAACATGGCAACACTACCTATGGCCAAGAGAGTTTGTCATCCATACGGATCATGAAAGCTTGAAGCATTTGAAAGGACAAGACAAGCTCAACAAAAGACATGCAAAATGGGTAGAGTTCATTGAAACATTTTCTTATGTTATCAAGTACAAGAAAGGTAAGGATAATGTTGTGGCTGATGCATTGTCAAGAAGGTATGCTCTTTTCAATTCTCTTAATGCCAAGTTCTTAGATTTTGAGCATGTTAAGACACTTTATGCACTTGATGATGATTTTGGAGAGATTTATGCTTCCATTGGCCGAGGGACTTCTTTTGATGACTATGTGATGTGTAATGATTTTCTTTTTAAGAAAGGTAAACTTTGTATTCCTAAATGTTCTATTAGGGAGCTTTTGACTAAAGAGGCTCATGGTGGAGGTTTAATGGGACATTTTGGGGTAACTAAGACATATGACATGTTGCATGAGCATTTTTATTGGCCTAAGATGAAGCATGATGTAGTTAAAGTTTGTTCTCATTGTATTACATGTAAGGCAGCCAAGTCTAGGGTTAAACCACATGAATTGTATTCTCCTTTACCTATTCCTTTAGCACCTTGGTTAGATGTTTCTATGGATTTTGTGCTAGGCTTGCCGAGGACAAAAAGGGGAAAGGATAGCATTTTTGTTGTTGTTGATAGGTTTAGCAAAATGGCTCATTTCATTGCATGTACTAAAACTGATGATGCTAAACACATTGCTGACTTGTTCTTTAGAGAAGTTGTTAAATTGCATGGCATTCCTCAAAGCATTGTGGTGATAGGGATGTTAAGTTTCTAAGTCATTTTTGGAGGGTTTTGTGGGGTAAGCTTGGGACTAAATTAATGTACTCTACTACTTGTCACCCCCAAACTGATGGTCAAACTGAGGTTGTTAATAGGACTATGGTTACATTGCTTAGGGCTATAATTGATAAAAACCATAAGACTTGGGAAGATTGCATGCCATTCATAGAGTTTGCATATAATAGGGTCAGCCCATAGTACTACTAAATGCACTCCTTTTGAACTTGTTTATGGTTTTAATCCAACTACTCCTATTGATTTATTGCCCATGTTACCTACTGATTTGGTGAGTTTTGATGCTAGTACTAAGGTTGACAGGATTCAAAAGCTACACAAGGAGGTTCGAGAGAGAATTGAGAAGCAAAACAACAAAGTAGCTTCAAGGATCAATAAGGGTCGAACTAGACTTGTTTTTCAACCTAGAGATTGGGTTTGGGTTCACTTTAGAAAAGAGAGGTTTCCATTGCAAAGGAAATCCAAGCTTAATCCAAGAGGAGATGGTCCATTCCAAGTGCTAGAAAGAATCAATGACAATGCTTACAAGATTGATCTTCCTGGTGAGTATAATGTGAGTGCTTCTTTTAATGTTTCTGACTTAAGTCCTTTTGATGTAGGTGATGAATCAGATTTGAGGACAAATCCTTTTGAAAAGGGAGGGGATGATATGAATCATGGAGCACAAGACAATATAGACAAGCTTAGGATGGTTCAAGGGCCAATGACAAGATCCAAGACCAAGAAATTGCAACAAGCTTTAAATATCCATTGTCAAGCATACATGAGCAAACTCAAGGAGACTTTTGAAGATTGGAACATTGAGGCTAAGGAAGAAGACTTAAAGCACTTCAACTTGTGGCATGTGCAATTGGAAGAAGAATTTGGACAAGTTGTGCAATCAGATTCAAAGAATGAAGCTTAGAGAGAAAGTTGCAAACTTTCCATATTTGACAACTTTCCTTATTTGAGTCTTTTATTTATTTTATGCATTTAGGGATTTTGTATAATGTTTTCCATGGCCAAAGGACATGTTTTAGGCCTTTTATATTCAGTTTATATGTTTGGAAAGGATTAGGAAAGATATTATTCTCTAGAAAAGATTTTCCACAAAATCTGCCAATTTCACATAAGGCAAGTTTTGGGCAGATTTTGTGCTCCTTGTAATCCGAATTTCCTAGCTTATTTTTAGGGTTTCTTTGCATATTTAAAGGCCTCATTTGTAACCCTAAAGACTCAGAATTCATATGATAATAATATTGATTTTTGCTTTGCTAAAATTGCTTAGTTTTGTAGCCTTGTTCTTAGGTTGCATGTTTTAGGAACATTCAAGCAAACCTTGATCTAGTTTGTTTGTGAGTTGTTTCAATCTTGAAATAAGAACAAGTTCTCTTATTTCAAGGTCTTTGATCATTGGAATAATCTTCTTTTCTTGTTTTTCCAAAGGTTTTACCTTTTTGTTCATGGGATTTTAGGATGTGAATCTACGGGTTCTTTTTTCTTTCAAAGGGTTTCTATTTCAATTATAGGGTTTCATATAAGGTTTTGCATTGCGTTGCTTATATATAAATGATGAGCTTCATTGTGATGACGCAAGTGCCCCACCTTACCATACAAATCTTTATGTTCCTCTTTCAAATGCTCGTATGCCTGTAGTATCTTTTTAGCTGAACTCTGGCATTTATTCATTCGATATTGCAAGTTCTCCATAGCCAGTCATAATGAGACATTAATTTCCTCAGTTTCTATGATTTGTCCCTTTTTTTCCTCAACTACGACATTCAACTCTGATATTACTCGCTGAAGGGCATCAATGCTACCCTCCAAATCTTTGATATATTCTTCGCTAGCCTCCATTTTCTTTTGCAGATAGTCACTATTCTCTTTCCATCTTCTTGCCACTTTACTTAATCGACGGTTCTCTCGATCTAGTTCTTGATTCTCCTTTATCTGACTTTCTAATTGTTTCCCCTGACTCTTCAATAGTTTTCGGGCTTTAAACAAATCACTTTCTGCTTCTAAGGCACGAGCATCTGACAAGATCATCTTCTTTTGTAATTCAACGAATGATGTCTCTTCAACTTCAAAGATTTTTCTGGTTCAACTACTTTTTTTTTTCTTTATTAGTAAGCTCCAACTTCTTTTTGTTCATCAGCAATGTATCATACTCTTTGAAGCTGCATCGTAACCTTTCTCCAGTTTATCTTCTTGATTGACTTCCAAGCTCCCAATATCTTTGCAATCTTTTCTTCCAGAATTTTCTTGCTCATTAATCAAACTCCAAATCTTTCATACCGTTTACTGCAGAAGGAAACTGCTCGATCAACAACTATTGTAAGGCCACGAGGAGAGCATAACTGGTACTTCCCTACGGACCTAGAAGCGGAACACACTTATAATTTCCACAACGATAAATCAAATCATTTGATGGCATCCATATTGCTTTCTAAATTACATCATTTGTATCCATGGTTACCAAGAAAGACTCCCACACATCTTGCTTTGGAAACTCAAAATTTCCCTTTGCTCTAGAATAATCGGATTTCTATATGACAAGTAAGACCTTGTGAAAGTGACCTGAGGAACTTGATATTCTGTTGGACATTTTAGATGACTCTGTAACCATATATGAAGTAGTGGTGCATATCCAATAAACTTCCCATTTCCTTGTGTTCTACAGAAATCCAAAGAGTGGTATGTTTCAGCCAGAATCGGATCGGTGACGGCGGTGTGGTTTATGATTGTTAGAAGGATGATGTGGGATTGGAAATGGTTATGGCTGATTGGAACACTTTGGTGTATGATTTGAATGAGAAATAGAGTTGTGAAAGTAACGAAAGATGAGATCCAAGCTTGACTCGTTCCTAAGAGCTGGAAGAGCGGTTTTGCTTAAACTAATTTGCCTTTATATACAACTTGAGATACTTTGATATGCCTATTTGCTTTAAAATATCTAAATTAAGATAGATTGACATGTTTACTTGTTTTACTCGCTTTTCAAGTCAAAGATCGAGTCATATACTGAATTGGGATTTATGTTATTCATGCTCGATATGTTTTAGATTATTGCTTGACGAGTAAAGTATAATGAAATGCCACGACATCATGCTTGAAGTTGATATACTTTTGTTCACTTTGAAAAGTTTTGAGTGATAGATTGAATTATATACTAATTGAGAACTCCTCTTACTTGCTTAAATGACATTTCTGATGATGATGGTAAAGAAAGCATGATTAGTGCATTACATATCATCTCACTTCATTTATGCATTCCATGGTTGTGAATGGTTTGATGTTTATGGAATGTGAATAGTAAGGGAGAAAAGTAAGAGGAAGTGATGGAAAATGGGAGTTGAGCTCGGTCGATATTAAGAGAGCCTCGACGAGCTAGTTAGCTCGACTCAATATGACTTTTATAATTATTCGCTTACATGAGCATGTTTACTTGTTGATATTTACACTCTTAGTCCATGATTGGGTCATATGCTGGATTAGGGCTATTTTTCAATAAATACTCGACATGTATCGTTTATGCTTAGTGAATAGAAAGTGAAGGAGTTGCTAAGGCTTAATATGTGAAACATGATTTACTTGTCTTAGGTGGGATTTGAGCAAGTTGTGTATTACGATTGAGTCATATACAGCCTGGAGGAATTGCCTATTTGTGCTTGTTAAGCCGAGATGACTTCTCATGATGAATATTGAAAGAAAGCGTGATTATGCCATTTCATTCCATAACACTTCATTCATGAACACTTCATTCATACATTTCATATGATCGATATGTGGCCATGGGGTCGTAACCCGTGTATCGGTGTATGGATGTTGGACGTTACACGTGGTTACCATGACAGTGATATTGTGGAGCTCCGAGGCGCTGTGTGGTGGATGGCCTGGATGCTAAGTGGTTATTATGATAACCTGGAAGAATAGAATGAGCTTCGGCTCGGATATTGTGAAATGAGCTGCGGCTCGAGTTTGTGATATGTGGCAATTCTTGATAGCGCATAGTGAGATGTGGGTTGTAAGTAAGGAACCAAATGATGGTTGGAATGGAAAAGTGGAAATGGCTTATGCATTTTTTATTCGGTGAAATCTTAAACTTGAAAGTTAATTACTTGCATAAGCATTCATGTTATGTTCTTAGCATATCTATACATCCTTGCATAGCTAACTTCTTGTCTTTAATGTGCGTTTTGAGCGGGATGTGTGATGATAAACAAAGTGACGAGAATAGTGAATGGAATGTGGTAATGGTTGTCTGAGGCTTAATGTTAAGTGAGGACGTGTCATATACAAGGAGTTATGGATCGGTTATTGGTTAATGATGCGATAAGTATGGGGCATAGCGAGACGCCAAAAATGAAAAATAGGAAGGTAGGGACTAAGGGAAATGATAGAATATAATACGAGATGAACGGTTTTGGCTTGACCAGGATTCGAGTGTGAAATGTTTACGGTTGGTTATGAGTATCTAATCACAATGCCTTCTTTTACATATATTTTTCATTGATGCATTATGTTATGAGCATTCGTATCATCGTTCATATTCTTTTGTTTTCACTGAGTGTCATGCTCAAAGGTGCTTTATATCACCTTTCAGGTTTTGCACGAGGATGAGAACGTGGAGCGGCAGGTGGTGCTCGTTGACGTGCGAGATGAAGACTTTGGATAGGTCACCGGACACGCGAGCCATGTTTTCTGGTCATAGGGTTACGTTGTATTTTGAAGTCTAAAGTTTCAAACGCCTATTGTAAATCATTTTACGAGGTTTTGTGGTTTGTAATAACTTTTTCGTGGTGCACCACGTCTTTTCTATGTGTTTGTATCACTTTAGAGTTTTTATGATACTGTGAACCGACCTACGAGCCGATGATTTTGATAAACAGGTTTTACTTTGTATGTGAGTTTTGGAATTTACGTATACATCATGCCGAATTTTCAATGATTTATTAAGACTTGTGTTGTTTCAAGATTGAATTTTACGCTTCCACTACGTGCTCGCGTCCTAGGCTTATTTAAATAAGTCGGGTCGTCACACAACCTCTATCTTAGGAGGATTCCCATAAGTATCCTGGATTTTCTTAAACCAAAGATGAACCTCCCTTTGCTCAATGATCTCTATCGAAGTCTGTATTTCAACCATGTCTAAAGGCCTGCCACATGATTTAAATGATGATTGAATTTTTTAATTTTTATTTCACAATGTGTTGAAAACAAATTTTCTATGTCATGATTTTGGGAAAAGAGATGAGGAAAGTTATGTAAGGTGCGAATTTATCAAAAAGGAAAGTTCAAACAAAAATGGGCTTTAACAACAAAAGGTTATCAAAAGCATGCAGAGGTTCAGTGTTGTATTAAGCTCCCAAGATTTCTTTGTCATGATAGATTTTTTATTTATTTATCAGTATTCTGATAAAATTAAACCAATCATAACAAAGTAGCCCTTCCAGTATTCTGGTCAGGTTGACTTAGGCGGGAAGTTTCATGGGCCTGCACGGGAGTAAATTCCACGAAGGCAACACTACCATCCCAAACTATTTCTAAAAGGTGAAGCCCGGGTAGAGGGTTGTGAAAGTGTGTGCAACCATGCAATAACATCAATTATATAAAAAAACAAGTCAAGGCTCAAACAAAATTACACAAAAAAAAAAAAAAAAAACAACAAGACTCTCAAAGTGTCCCCAGTAAAGTCGCCATGCTGTCGGAACATACCGCTCTTTGGATTTCTGTAGAACACAAGGAAATGGGAAGTTTATTGGATATGCACCACTGCTTCATATATGGTTACAGAGTCATCTAAAATGTCCAACAGAATATCAAGTTCCTCAGGTCACTTTCACAAGGTCTTACTTGTCATAAAAAAATCCGATTATTCTAGAGCAAAGGAAAATTTTGAGTTTCCAAAGCAAGATGTGTGGGAGTCTTTCTTGGTAACCATGGATACAAATGATGTAATTTAAAAATAAAAGGAAGTCGCCACTAATCGTTGGTTTTTTATTGGGTGTGATTAGTCACCTAGTCATTGATTAAGGATGGTCTACTAACTTTTGATAATGGGTTCGGGAGTTCATTTACACATAGGAAAGGTATTAGCACCCTATTATGTTCGTTTAAAAACGATTGTTGTTTTTTTATTTTGGTGTATTATTAATGAAAGCCTTTATCTATAAAATAAATATATTTTTTTGTTATTTTTAAATGTCTCATGTTTTATTAATCGATACTTTAGTAATAAGGCATGAATAAATAAGTATGAGTGGCGTAAAGCCCTTAGAAAAATATTCTCGGGAATTTAACACAGTATTCTGAGAAAAAATTCCTTACCTCAAGAAAGTTTAGGAGCATGGTATTCCAACGCCCCATATTCCGTCGTCAGAGTTTTCAAAAACGATTTGTTTGTTTTTTGATTGTTTAAGTTTTAAAAATGAATATTTTAATTAATTATAAATTTTTATCTTTGTTATTAAAATTATTTAGCTCAGTATTAGGTTTAAGGTGAGTTTCACCCCTAAGTTTTAAATAAGAAAATTTTATTTGACCAATCTTTTATTTATGGTATAAATGGGCAATTGTTATCCTAATAAATTTCAATTTTTATTTAAGGCTTATATTATTAATCTTTGTGTCCTTTTTAGAAAGTTTGGTAAATTAAAACCCTAATAAATTCTAATTTCTATATTTAAAATTTCATTGTTAATTTTTATGATTTGAAAAATCAGTATTCTAATTAATTCCAATTATATATTTAAATTTAATTGTTAATTTTTATAATTTGGAAAATCAGTATTCTAATTAATTCCAAAATTGTATTTATAAATTCTTTTTTTTTTTAATTTGACCTAATATTTTGGAGGGTTTATTTCAAATTATGATATATGTTTCAAATATGGAAAGCATAAAATATGTACATACCATAGTAATTAGTCAAAACACACAATAATAAAGAAAGAAAATCCAAATAAATCCCACTAATTAAATTGGACTAAAAATTAAACATTGTTAAAATCAAACACATAAAAATTAAAAGGATTCAAACTAAATATTGATAACAATGACAATATAAGACTATTTAAATCAACTTTAAGTTAATGTGCAGAGTAAAAACAAAAAAAAAACAAAACAAAATCTTAATTTTGACTAAAATAAATAAAATCGTGATTTTACAAATACTTCGTACTGAACCCGGCCAATGCATATACAAGATTTAAAATTTAAAAAAAAAATTCATACTGCACCTATATATAAAAAAATAAATAAAGAAAAACTTATATAATGACAATAGTATTAACCCTTAATTAACATATGTATATATATTGTGAAGATGATAAAAAGAGATGAAACTAAAGTCAAAATAGGCTTCTTGTTAATGTCTTGAAATTTACATCATTGATAAAGAAAACATTTTTTTAAAAAAAAAAAAGGAAAGTAAGGCTACTTACTTGCTCCATGAAGAACGAATGAATGAACAAATCCCACCGCTTTCAACACTTTTTCCGAAAAAATAGAGATTAAACGAAAGAATATCGCTTGATTTGTGGTTCTTTACGATAGGTATTGACTAAAAAAAATGAGATTAATAGAATAATGGGGGGATGTGAGTGTGGGTTCAAATTATGGGTTTTTTAGTTGACGAAGGAGGATTGGATGTGAAAAGTTTAATAGATGAAGACAAAGGTGGGGCAAGGTCACTGTGAGGAAGAAAGAAAAGAAAGAAAATAATCGGGCTTTTTTTGTGTGTCCTTTAGGGTTGAAGGAGGGTCCTTTTTATAGCCCAATGAAAAATTAAAATTAGGAAAATAGTAAATGAGAATAAAATAAAATAAAACCAATTTTTAATTTGCTCGAAAATCATGCAGAGATTTGATTTTATTTTATTTGACAACTCCTAAAAATAATTTTCCTGCTCATCTTTTCCATGTTTAAATTGATTCTCATTTAAAAATTATTTTCTAAATCTTTTTAAAACAAATTTCAATTCAAATCAATTTTAAACAAATTTGACACAATGTTATATTTTTTTTATTCTCACTAATAAAACACTAGAACAAAAAAAAATGCAATTATATTTACCATAAAAATCTATTTACTAATTTTAAATAAACAATTTTTTTCTTTTCTTTTTTAATTTTTTGTTTCCTCAATTAGAATTGAATTTAAATAACATCAGAAGAAAATAGGTGTCTACAGATGCGTCTATGAACAGGTACTAGAAAGTGTTAGTAGCCTTAGGACTGTGTTTTTAGTGTTGCATGCTTATTCTTGTTATTTTTTTAAGTAGTAATAATTATGCATTTTGGATTGGTTTTATGCATTAGAATGAGGTTATGAGAAGTGATGGGTAGTAATTTTGGTTATGAGAACGGATAAAATTATTGATCCATATATGACAATGATTGATAAAGATCTTGAATACGAAATTAGTTAGAATTGCCTATTCATGTATGTGAGTTGAGACTTGAAGTTTTAAGTGATATGTGACTTAGAAGTTATTGGAGAGTGCTTGAGACTCGGTTTGATTCGTTTAGAGATTATTTGAAACCTTACCTGTTAATTAGACTGTTTTCTCGCTGCCTTTAACCTCATAATGCTCTTTTTTTTTTCCAGATAATAATGGACCGTGAGGTGGCAGTTGATGAAGTGGAGAAGATGAGGGGTTCATGTCGTTCAGTGGCCATCTATTTGTCCTCATTTCTTTTGAAGGATTTTGTGTCAAGACTTATTGAATTTCCTATAATTTGAGTTATCTAGGCATTGAGAATTTTTTTTTTATTTGTTCTGATTTAATATTGAGTCTATGTAATTCATTTTCATATAATTTTTATTCAAACATTACCACTTCAGAGTTGATTTTTAATTTATATGTTTTTTAACAGTGATGTTTTTCTTATTTTCAATAAAGATTACTTATTGAGTCTTCCGCTGCATTTATTATATTTAAAATTAAACTCTGAAAAGTCGGGTAGTTATAGTTGGTAACAGAGCCTCTTGGATATGAAGACCATATGTTAAAAATACATTTACAACATGAACCTCAACTTCACAATCATCGGCGCCATGTATCTTAAGTATTCAGTCTCTAAAATTCAAACCTTGTCCAAGTAGTATGCTAGTTATTTGTTGACGCTTAAAACTGTTCAAGTCTTGTTATTGATAGTGTTTTGTTGGTACAGAACGCCTCCTGTAGTTATGCCTGGTAGAGGACGAGAGGTCGTGGTAGAGGCTGAGGTAGGGGAGGAAGGCACGACCGAGGCCGTGGCATCAACATCAAGTACCAAAGCAACACCGAGTCGTCGAATGAAGATAATTCTTATGCTACTCCGGTTGTGGAGAATAAGGATGGATCTATGAATCCAGCTATATTAGGGGAACAGGGGAATGTTCCATAAGCTCCCCAAGCACCACCAGTTGTTTAGGGTGAGTTTGTACCTCAGGTTAAGTTAGATGAGATGTGTAGAGCACTGGCTAGAGTTGGGAGAGTGACTAAGGAGGCAAGGATGTTAAGGAAGTATAAGAAGTATGTTCCAGCTAAATTTAATGGGAAGTCAACTAATCCCGAAGAGGCTGAAGACTGGTTTTCTAGAGTTTAGAGGGCTATGGATTAATTTACCCGAGCATCTTAAAGTTAATGTTGGTACTTTCTCGCAAGTGGGAGATGCATTGTATTGGTGGGAGACTATCGTGAAGACTCTGGATTCTTCTACTTTGGTGACTTGGAAAGATTTCCAAGAAAAGTTTTATGAGAAATACTATACTAAAAAGTATATGAGCATGAAGGAGTGTGAATTCTTATCTTTGAAAAAAGGAGACAATTTTATGCTAGAGTATGATAAGGAGTTTGACCGCCTTTCTAGGTTTGCTAATTATCAGGTTGCTACACCTGAGCTAGGGATGGATAGATTCTTGATGAGACTGGATGATGATTTGCTGGGACAGATTGAGGCTATAGGGTGTACAAATTATACTTCATCTTTGAAGATTGTTATTTCTCTTGACAGAAAGAGTAGAGGAAATGCTTTAGTGAAAGAGCCAACTGGAGCTGTAGTAGGGCAGAAGAGAAAGGTTGAGAATGAGCCTCAACAGAAACAGTAACATGGTGGTAACTGAGGACAACATGCCCCACATGAATAGGCAGTTTAATCAGAATAGGCCGAATAAGGGTGGTAGACATTAGTTCACTATACCTGAGTGCAGAAACTGTGGTAAGAGGCATACTCGAGTTTGTAACCAGCCTAGAAAGTGCTTTACTTGTCATTAGGAAGGACATATATCTTCTAACTGTAGGAAGAATATGAAGGCACGTGTGGATGGTGGACAGAACATGCCTACTAATCAGGGTCAGTAGAAATAGGCTCCTCAACAAGGAAAGTTGTTTGTCACTACTAAGGGCGAGGCTGATGTGGCACAGAATGTTGTCATAAAATGATTTCATTTCATGCAGACCCCACGTTTCTGCCCACTATGAACGCACTGTCGAGCTTTAAAGTCAACCCACCATTTAAACACCATGTTCACACAATTGGATTTAATCCAATTTATGTACCTTCCATGATGGGTCCGATCATACCAACACTAATGCACCGGATCCCATTAGAACTCCGCAATGAAACGTGCTTCTTCGAGAGTAATACTAAGTCGGGTGACCACTTGGGAAATACTCGTGTTGCACCACTTTTTATCTCTTTTTTCTTCATTCTTCTCCCGAACCACGTTTAATAGTATGTTTTATTTTTAATTATTCTTTTATTAAAATATTTTACTTTTTTTTAAATAATTTATTGATTTTATTTCATGCGGACCCCACCTTACTACGCGCCTTGAATGCCAGATCAAAATTTAAATTCAACTTGCCATTTAAACACCATGCCCGCGCGATTGACTTGAATACAATTTATGTGCCTTCCATGAAGGTAGTGTTCATACCAGTACTAATGAAATGGATCCAGTCAGAACTTCGTAATTAAGCATCCTTGAGTGAGAGTAGTACTAAGTCGGGTGACCACTTGGGAAGTCCTCGTGTTGCACCCCTTTTTATCTATTTTTTCTTCATTCTTCTCCCGAACCAAGTTTAATACTTTGTTTTATAATTTTTAAGTATTATTTTTTTAAAAAAATTTACTATTTAGTTTATTTTAAATAATTTATTGATTTTATTTCATGTAGACCCCACCTTACTGCCCACTATGAACGCACGATCAAGCTTTAAAGTTAACCCGCCATTTAAACACCATGCCCACACGATTGGCTTCAATACAATTTATGTGCCTTCCGTGATGTGTGCGATAATACCAGCATTAATGCATCGGATCCCATCAGAACTACGTAGTTAATTGTGCTTGTTTGAGAGTAGTACTAAGTCGGGTGACCACTTGGGAAGTCCTCGTGTTGCACCCTTTTTTATCAATTTTTTCTTCATTCTTCTCTTGAACCAACTTTAATACTTTGTTTTTTTAACTATTATTTTTTAAATAATTTTACTATTTATTTTATTTTAAATAAGTTATTGTTTTTATTTCATGCGGACCCGACCTTACTACTTGCTGTGAATGCACGGTCGAGATTTAAAGTCAACCCGCCATTTAAACACCATGCCCGCACGATTGGCTTGAATATAATTTATGTGCCTTGCATGATGGGTGGAATCATACTAGCACTAATGCAACAGATCCCATCAGAACTCCGGAGTTAAACGTGCTTGGGGGAGAGTAGTACTTATTCGGGTGACCACTTGGGAAGTCCTTGTGTTGCTCCCCTTTTTATCTCTCTTTTCTTCATTCTTCTATCGAACCAAGTTGAATTTTAGTGATGCCTTCCTTTGTCTCGTTCAAATATTTTAGGAGGAAGGAATTGCTCAACCCGTACACAACGTATTTCGTCGCTAAAAATGGCGCTAAAATTTCCCGCAAAAACAATAAACGACTGAATACATCATTGTATATGGCGTGAAACTTCCCGCCAATGTTGGCGACGGAATGCATCACCTGTGAATATGGACAGATTCTGTTGCTCCGAAATATAGAAGTAAAACTTCCCACCATAGGGACGACGCATTTCGTCGCTAACATTACAGTTTATAAATAGATGTGTTGAGCAATCAGATATAACCATCATAAAAAAAGCATTTTTTACTTCTTTTTACGATTTTGTATTTTGAGAGAATCAAAGTTTTGTTTGTTATATTTTCTTTAAAAATGCGTGAATGGATGTATATTCATCTGTTAGAAGGCTATCTGAATGATCAGTTCATAGAAGGGGTTGAAAAATTCATAATGTTTTGTGAAAGTACTGATGATTTTGATTGCAGTGGAAAAATGATACCATGTCCATATAAAAATGTGTAAAAATAAGAAGATATTTTCGTCATTTGATGTGAAGAACCTAGTCATGGGTTTGTGGAGAATTATTACCCGTGGGTTTATCAAGGGGAATCTGATGATCAGTATAATGCGGTGTTGGAGCGAGCTACGTTCTACGAAGGCAGTAGCTCGAATGCAGTGCTAATTGTGGAAGAAGGTCATGATGATAGACAGCAAGAGTATGGACAGATGCATCATATGATATTTAAAGGTACGTTTAATCATACTCAAGATGATAGTCATACTATTCTGGAGGAGGAGGAAATGAATCCAGAAGCACAACGAATGTATCATATGCTCGAATCAGCAACTAGGCCACTGTACACGCATTCTGACGTCAGTCACCTTGCTGTAGCTACGGAGCTTCTTAATATAAAAGCGCAATGTCATACGCCAGATAGAGTTTTTAATTCAATTTCATAATGGTTTTATCGTTGCGCCTCTGTGAACAACACGTTGCCTGGAAGTTTATATGACACAAAAAAATTAAAGGATGGTCTCAGATTACTTGTTGAGAATATTGATTATTGCCCGAACAGATGCATGATATTCTACGGGGATGGAGATTCGAGTCTTCATAATTGTAAATTTTTTTCCATGTGAGATATAAACAAGGTAAACGTACTCTCATTCCACATACTCATATGTTTTATTTATCAATCACTCCTCGTCTTCAACGGTTGTATGCATCGGAAGTCATGGCTTCTAACATGAGATGGCATTACGAGCATTCCTAAGAGGATGGTCATGTGAAACGTCTATCTGATGCTGATGCGTTGAAGCATGTGGATTTTTGTCATCCAGAATTTGCAAGGGAGATTAGAAATGTCATATTAGGGTTATGTACTGATAGTTTTAACTCGTTCGGCCCTTCTAGTGCACAATACTCTTTATGGCTAGTTATGTTGACATCCTATAACCTACCTCCATCGATGTACACTAAAGATCTTGTTATATTCTTAACTGTTATCGTACCGGATCCAAAGAGTCAGGAACAAAGGTTAGATGTCTACCTTCAACCTCTTATTACTGAGTTGATTAGTTTGTGAATAATGGAGCATTGACTTATGATGTATCAAGAAAATAAAATTTTTGTATGAGAGTCGCAATAATTTGGACGATTAGTGACTTCCCGATATATTTAATGTTATCTGATAAGAACGCTTACTAATAATTATTTTAATTTTGAGGTAACTGCATAATAATAGAATTTACACTTACCGTAGGTTCGAGCACATCCGGAAAGTTTGCTTGTCCTCATTGCATGATTGAAACCGGAGCTTTCTCATTGAAACATGGACGAAAAACTTGTTGGTTCGATTGTCATAGAAGATTCTTATCGAGCGACCATTCGTTTTGAACAAGCAAGTTAGATTGGTATAAGAGTTGAAATGCACACAAACAAAAGCCCGCCCTGATTTTTCAGCGGAATCGAAATCTTACACGGGTTGGATTCTATTGGCATGAAAAAAATTACTGAGACTGGGGCTGGCGTTGTAAACAAAGCTGCTGGTAAAAAGAATGTTTTGAAGAAACAAAGCAGCTGGGATTTACCATATTGGGGAGATTTACTGATCAGGCACACTTGGATGTCAGGCATATCGAAAAAAACGTGTTCGACAATGTCTTCAATATAGTTTTAAATGTGCAAAGACGAAAGACAACCTGAAGGCACGGTATGGCATCCAGGAAATATGTCGTCGCTCTGAGTTATAATCGGATGAAAGTGGACACTACGCCAAGGCCAAATACATGTTAAATACAGAAGAGAAGAAATTATTGTTTGAATGGATGCAATCGATTAAGTTCCCTGATGATTACGTTTCTAATCACTCTAGAAGCATTAACGTGCAGAGTCATACTATGTTCGGAATGAAAACTCACGATTATCACATTTTCAAGCAACAATTGTGTAGGATCGGTATGGCAACCACCCTAGAGGGGGGGTGAATAGGGTTATAGGTTATTTTAAAATATTTTTCGATTAATGACTTCTAATTAACAAGTTAATTAGACTTTTTAAGCTCAAACAATTAATATGAGTTTTATGCTAAAATTCCCTAAACAAAGTAAACCAAATTTCAATAATGTTAGGAAATATTAAATCATATACAAATTCTAACAATAAATTATGCTTCAATAAATTCTAACAATAAATATGTGAAGCAACAATCAATTTCATTTCAATGATAGATGTTTAATGATCCCTGTAGACACCATATTTTATCCCAGCGAATTTCATTTGTTTTTTTTTTAAAAGTAATAATTAAAAAAAAAATTTAAAAAGAAATTTAAAAAAATAAAAAAAGGATAGTAAAATTGATAAATTAAAAGGCTGTAATTCTCAATTCAAAATAAAAAATAAAAAATGTTTCCAATTTGAATTTTGTTTTGGAAGTTTATTTTTATTTTTTAAATAATAAAAAAAATATTTCACGTTCTTTACAAAAAGAAAAATATTTTAATATTTTATTTAGTTAGTCAATGATTTGCTGTTAAGATTAGATATTAAATTTGAGATTTTATCTCAACAAAAAATAAATAAAATTTGTTATCTGTTGGAATCTGTGATGATTTAATAAAACAATTTTAGATTTTTTTTTAAACACTATAAATAGGGAGAAGACTAGATCAATTGGGGATCAGAACAAAAGATAAAAAAAATTCCAAAAGCTTCTCTCTGCCATCACCTTTTTTTCCCACCACTAACTCTCAATTTTCTTTTTTTATACGTGGGCTTTGTTTTTGCACTACGAGGGTAATATATCTTTTCCTTCACTTTTTTGTTGTTGTTGTTCGTTGTGTTTTTAATTTTATGTACTCTAATTTAATTATTCTTATTTCAAGTTATGTATGATGCATATTTGAAATTTCGTTTTATAATGAGTAATTCTTCTGTCAAAAGTTTCATGTTTAGAATGAAATTTTAATTTTATTTGCATTAAAATATGTTAAGATCATTATTAAATTTATCGTTATGTTACATGACTTGTCATTCCATTATTATTATTTGATCATTTAAAATTGAATTGTTTATTTAAAATGTTATTCCATAATACCATGTCCAAGCATTTTAGAATGTAGTTTATCTGAAAATAATTAACCTCATTTGAAAAATGAAACTTTCGAAGATATTAAGAAAATAAAAATAAAAATGCCCTGTAGGTTTTAGAATGAATCAAATTTTAAGTTAAGGATTTTTTTTTTTTTTAAATTTAATAGTTAAGAAATTTGAAAGTTAAAAAAATATTAAAAAAGAAAAAGATGGAATCGGTTAAAAAAAAGCAGAGTTTTTAAAAAAAAAATAGTCAGTAAGTAAAACTTAAAAAGTAAAGGGGGAAAAATCATAATAGCCACTTTTGGCATAAAAAATATTAAAATAGCCACATTTTTTTTAAAAATATCCATACTAGCCACTTTTACTATTTGATTTTTCAATATACCTATTTTGCCCTTTTCGTATGGCAGTTATGGCAGGTACGGCCTGACAGTTCTGACATTTTTCTTTCCCAATGCATTATTTCTTTCTCAGATTTTGGTATAGTTCGTATAGCGTCCATATTGTTTCATGTATTTAGTATTTGTTTTATATTTTTATTATTTCTGCATTTTGATTTCATATTACATTTTCGATTTTTAATTCAATTTTATAGATTCATTTTAGTATAGATTCATTTTAGTATATTATTTTGGTATAGTTCGTATAGCGTCCATAGTGTTTGTATAGTGTCCGTAGTGTTTCATTTGTACGTGCTGTATATAATATACATGTCATATAACTTGCAAATGAAAAACAAAAAGAGTGTTAATTTAATAATACTAAATGTATAAAAAAGATACTTAATATGCAAACAAAGCAAAAATAAATATATATTATATTACGTATATTATAGAACGAACATAAAAGAAAGTGGGTGTGCATTAAAAACACATAGTTATGTCTAGCACGTATATTACAAAAAATATATACTTAAACAGACCAGAAAAAAAGTATATTACGTACTTTATAGCAAACATATTACGTATATTACAAAACGAACATAAAAGAAAGTGGGTGTACATCAAGAAAAACTCATAGGTGTGTATAGTACGTATATATCGTATATTACGTGTAGTACAGTTGTGTACATCAAGAAGAACTCATGTGTGTGTATAGTACGTATATATCATATATTACGTGTGATATAAACTGTACATCAAGAAAGACGCATAGTTTTGTATAGTATGTATATTTCGTATATTGCGTGTATTACAAACTGTATATCAAGAAAAACACATAGTTATGTATAGCGTGTATATTACAACAGATATATGTTTAAACAGACTAGAAAAAAGTATATTGCGTATATTACATATTGTATAGCAAAACAACAACAGAACGAGAGACCACAAAATATATATGTAAACAGACCACAGAAAAATGTATATTATGTATAGTACGTATAGTACAGACAATACATTACGCAAAACAGAAACAGACGAGAGACAAAATATGTATATTACGTATATTGCAAAAAAAAAACTATATTGCATGCATTACATGTATAGCAGAAAACAAAATATTAAGAAAAAAATACCTTTTGTCAAATCCATGGTACTTTTAGTTTAGATCTTCGAGATTCATAACAAAATCAGTGAAAAATATTTATTAAAAAAGAAACGAAAATGAGAAGAAATTATGAAGAGATAGGGAATTAAAAATGTGTAAAAGTTGTGAGATGAACATTTGTAAAAATGGTGGATTTGTAAAAAAGAAAGAGAAAGAATGAAAGAATCAATAAAAGTTTGAAAAATAATAATAGAGATTTGATAAAGAAATAAATGAGAGAGGGAAGAAGAAATGAAAAAAATGAGAGGAAAAAGAAATGAGGGAGAGATTGAAGAAAAAATGAGAGAGAAAATGAAAAAAATGAGAAAGGGAGAGAAGAAATCTAATATATAGAAGAAAAATGGGGGGAAAAATAGGAGGGAAAATTTTTTAAAATAAAAGAGTGATGTTGATATTTAAAAAAAAAAAAAAAGGAAAGGGGAGGGAAAGTCACGGCAAAAGAGGGAGGAGAGAGAGGTGAGAGAATGATTGATTTGACCTTGGGGGTATTTTAGACATTTTACCTTTAAATGTGGCTAAAAAAAAAGAATTAAATGTCATGGCTATTGGGGAAAAGAAGATCCAAAAAGTGGCTATTTATATATTTTACTCAAAAGAAAAAGGTTAACAGAGTTAAAAAAAAAATGTTTTTTATTTAGTCATTAAGTAAAAGAAAAGGTTAGAGGAATTTTATTTTTATTTTTTAAAAAGCAAGACGTCAGAAATTTGTTTTTGTTTAAAATAAAAATAGTATTTAAAACATAAAAAAATATTTTTATAAAAATAAAATAAATCAAAAATCAAAAATGAAATTTCAAAATTAATAAAAAAATGTTTTTAAAAAAAATATAATTACAATCCTATGATGGAATTTGAGAAGTAAAATTCTCAAATTCTTAAGGTGGAATTTTGTTTTTAAGTTCCAACATTGTTCAATAAAGCCCCCCCCCCCCCATCTTAATTTTCATCCTTACTTCATTCTTGAAGATAAGAGATATTTAAATGGGACATTTTTTTTCAAAAATAAAAGAAACATTTTTTTTTAAATAAAAATATTTTTTGAAATTAGAATAATAAAATATAAAACTAGGTAACTGTTTTTAAAACAGATCTTTTAGGGGTGCTAATACCTTCCCTATACAACACGTAGTGACAATCCTAATTCATATGCAAATTAAATATATAGCAATTAATATTAGTGCAATAAATTAAAGAGGATAGGGTTAGAGAATGACACCAAATATATTGGTTCAGCCAAAATCCGGCCTAGTCCACTCCCCGAGCGCCTCTCGGGAATTGTATACCTTTTCCGCGAGGAAGTAAAACCCAATCCTTTTACCGGGCTCAAGATCAAACCCAACAGTTCTTTTTCCGGATCAAGAACAAACCCGATTGTGACGACCCGTCACTTTTAAATAAATTTAATTTAGAAAACACAGCGGAAGTCTTTTATTTTAAGAAAAAAAATGGCGTGATTATGTTTGAAAATTTGCAGGCCAAAACCTGTTTACATCTAAATTTCAAAATCTAAAATACATAAGGAACATTAAATTCCTATCCAGGAGTTCAAAATGATTATAATCATAAAACAACGACAATAAGCTCTTATGAGCTAATTACAAAGTACAAATCATCAAAATGATATAAATTTCACAAAACCATGTACATGGATTTTACAACAACCTAGTCCATCTCGAAATCATCATCTTCTCGATCAAGCGCGCACCAGCTCCTCTTCCACGATCCAAACATTACCTGAAATGTTTGTAATATCATGAGCTAACAACTTAAGCCCAGTGAGAATAATAAGAATAAAAAGTAAGAATAGACCTCAAACTAGCATTTCGATTTGAGTCCATGAACCTACTTACTCTTTGCTATCATCAATTCAAAGAGTTTATAACAAAGTGTTCCACTTTTACTTACCAAATCTCCAATAATATTGTGGAACTACATTCCAAATATTTCTGGTATTGTTTCGTAAATGCATAAAGCATTTATATCTCATTTTCCATACATACCTTATACTATATATAAGGTTTACTTCAAATTCTTATTCTCCCAAAGGATGATATTAATTAGCACACTTAGTCTAATTGTTCATCCATAAACTTGTTATAACATAAATGAGAAAAATAAATAAACTTTGCATAATTATAACATTTCGACTTTCTAATACATCAATCACAAGTATGAATGTATGAGGACATCCCGTAGGATTTCGCATTGCCCTTATGCATGAGGAAGCAATGTGTACCACTCGTAACTTACCATTCAACTCCCTATGCATGAGAAGTAATGTGTACGTCCGTAACTAATAGTTCAACTCCTCCTATATGAGAAGCAATGTGTACGTTCGCAACTTACCATTCAACTCCTTCTTTCTTTTCTTTTACTTTCTTTTCTTTTTCTGAAGGTGATGCTGATACTACCCGTAGGCTCCAACATTCTCCCCTTCTTTTCTTTTTCAATGCATGTTGCGAAATGTTATGGTGCAATATGATATGCATATGCTTGCATATCCTTGTAAAAGTAAATAAGTAAAGTGCGGAATTAAAGTAATTGAAACAACATAAAGTAAAGGACATAAAGTAAAATAGACAAGGATCCCGGATGAACGATATAATGATCGAACTCCGGTAATAAAGTAAAGAATCAAAACATAACGATTAACCTAAACATTCAAGGATTTTAACTTCCAATAATCCGAGGTTCTATCAACCGTTCTTATCCAAGTCTTAGATCCTTTAACTTCCAATGATCCATTCTAAACTCCGAAACTAATCTAACTTATAATCTTCTAAGATTCGAGGCTTTCATCGAGAAATCCTAAGTTTCTCGCCTAAAGGATTAACTTCAAATCCTAAGGCACTAACTCACTCCCTCTAATCTTAGATTCGGATTCTAATCTTAGTTTCCGATTCTACAAATCATCGTACTTATTCGCTTTCTATAAATACTTTAAATCCTAACTATTCTCACCTTGTAAGAGAAGATCTCGCTCTCAACCTCCGATAGAGCGATCAAGCAAAGTTCAAAAACACCTACAATTGAAATTATAACTCAAAATTTAATAAATTACCAATTAACGATTAAACAACCACTAATCAAACAAAATGACGAAAATCCATCAAACCCCCCCACATGGAGGCTCTCGGCCCTCCCATGAAATGGGTCTCGGGTTTGGTTTTTCGACTTCTTGGCAATTTAAATACGTTTTGAGTTGTTTTTAAGCAAAATCGATAATCCCGATTTCAATGGGTATCGATAAATAGGGTTTTTGAACATTAATCCCTTTCCCAAATTAAACTTAAATAAACATTTATTCATTAATCTATAACCCATATTCAAACCCCAAAAGGGAATTTTCAAACGGGAAGGGTTTCGACTGAAACTCGGTTTTAGGGTTTAATGAAAGTTTTCAAAAACACATAAAACGACTCCCGTAATTACATACACCGAGTTTCACAACACGAAATCGAAGGAAATCAACAAAAACTCCATTAAAACACTATTTGGAGTTTAGGGTTTCAAGAGAAACTTATCGAGAACTCTGGGGATCTCGAGTGGCTAGTACAATAGTTGGGTGGAAAAGAATCCTGGACCCGAGGCCTTTCTGATGCAATCAAAATCGAGTCGATCCGCCGAGAAACTAGCGAAAACCCGAAAATCCCCTTTTCCCCCATGTGACCCACGGCTTTGGTGATGAAAGAATGGAGTTTTTGTGGTCAAACTTGGTCAAGGATGATAGTTAAAGAAGATGAGTGAAAATATCTAGATATTTAGGTAAAAGGGAAATTACGATTTTGCCCTTTTATGACTTTTAACTTATAAATCGAAACCCGATGCTCTTAAATAAATCTAAAGGTGATTAATAATTATTAATTGGCCTATTAATAATTATTAATGTCACCGAAACGAAAAATAAACATTACAACGAAAAAAAAATGAATTTCGGGCAAAATTAACTACTAAAATAGAAATTACAACATAATAATTAAACTAAATACTTGAATTGAAATAAATAAATAAATAAACAATATTAAATAAAATAAATAAAAAAAAATCACTCCAAAATAACGGGACGTTACACCGATCCTTTTACTGAGAGCAAGATAAAACCCAAAATTGTTCCTATTTACGGGCTAGGAAACCGACCCCAAGTGTGAATTAACAAAAGATTTAGCGCACAATAATACAAGGCTCTTAATAGCCAAATAAATCACTCAAAGTTAATCCCAAAATAATATAAAAATTAGCTGGAAGGCCTTAACAATGGAAGCCCAAAAATCTGATTTTTCTTGGTAATTTTTGCACTGATTTTCGGCCAAAATAAGAAGGAAGAAGAAGCATAGCCGTTGGTACCACGTGTAGAGTCTTCATTGGCTAAAAGAATCTGAAATTGAATTAATAATATTGTAAAATATTAATCAATTCGGTCAACAGGGGTAATCTGGTCAGGGGATCGTTGGATAGAGGCTTAAAATTCGGTCAGTTAATTGATAAAATCATTGGTAGAATATGTAAGGTATTTATCAAAAGACTGGGGGCTGAAGCATCATTTCAATGCATCTGGAAAAAGCAAAACATGTCTTGGGAATAGGCGATGGACGCTTGTCAAGCAACGGTTGGTGAAGCAGTTCAATGGGACTCGCTTGCATCAGCGGCAGCAGGGAGCACGTCAGCACTTGGATTCACGCACGTACGTGGCGAAATCTCAACCATGAGATCGAAGACAATGAGCGAACGAACGGTTGGAAACAATTATGATTTCCTTTTTCTTTTTCTATTAATTCTAAATCCATATATATATATATATATATATATATATATATATATATATATATATATATATATATATATATCCAATCCTATTTTCTTGATAACTTATTCGTTTTAGCTATATATATATATATCCAATCCTATTTTCTTGATAACTTATTCGTTTTAGCTCGGAATTGGACGATTCAAATTGCACCGTACTTGACATTTTCTGCTCTACAAAAAACAACACTAAAATAGTAAAATTGATTAATACTAAGTGTTTGTTATCATCAAAACATAATTAAGTAAGATTAAATGGCCCAAAAAGCCAATAGATTGATGTCTGTTGTATTTAGATAGTTCCTCGAGTAGAAACATTGGGAACCGTTGGCGCAGTTAAGTGTGTTCTTTAGAGAGTTGACATGCGCAGATTTAACGTGAGAGACAATCAAATCATTAAATTGAGAAATTCCAGTTATAATATGCAAACTGGAGCGAATGTTTCCACTTGGTTTTTTTGATTTCTATCATATGAGGCACTACTAGGCGGTCCTATTCGATATAGATGAATGTATCCATTTGAAAGGTAAAATATAATATATATTTACTTTTTATTATATTAATATGATGTGATGCATATGAATATGTATATTTGATCTGCACAATACTAAGATACTTGCATAGATTGAAGAAAACTATTGGAAATACAGCAAAAGTGGAAGGATCGATTGGTAATGTGTACTTGGTATACTAGACAACTACGTTCTGTTCATATTATTTTGATCAACATATCGTTGACCAGTTTCGCCCAATGAATTGTAACATGGTTGACAATCTTCTAGGTGTAAACTTGAATAACCTGAATATTTTTACCATATCAGGCAATAAGCGATGAGGAGTACCATGTCGTCCAGACTTATTTATTATGCAACTATGAAGAAAATGAGTCGTATACTGAGTAAGTTCTTCTAATTTAAGAAGTTTTGTTTTATGTAAAAACTAAATTTTGTTTTAAAACTTTCTTCCAGCATTTTATGTAGATTATTTGTGAATTTCTTAGTACGACCATCACACCATGGTATTACTGAATCAAAAGAAGGGAACGTCATCGATAAAGATTTTCATTCATGGTTTTACAATTTCCTCTATTCCATCTTCTCAATTCCCTAGTTTTCCACGAAAATAACTTCATTTAAAACCCACAACACACATAAATCATTTGTCTCCTAATTAATTTACATAACTTGTAGATCCAATTTTTAGGTTTCAATAATAATAACAAAGTACAAAACCCATAAATGTTGTACTTTTCCCCTTGATTTATTCTTTGAACCCCAAATAAATGTAATTTTCTTATGTGATCATTTGGCTAATATATGCATATACCTGGTCACTAAAGAAATAAATTTTTGCACCTTAGAATGCTCAAGGACCGTGAGCGATGATCAATGTGTCCAAACAACCCAAATTTGAATTAAAATTAATAGTGGAGATTTTTGTATATCATTTAGTGGCCCTATGGTAACCATCTCAATTTTTGTTTCTTGTTTCTATTTCTCATTTTTTAGAAATGAAGTTGTTTGGTAACTCTTATGGTTTCTTGTTCTCATTTTTTTATAAACATTTCCCAAAATTGTCTAGAAATTTAATAAACAACAAATTCTAGCTTCTTATTTCTCTTTCTTGTTTTTTAAACTTTTCAACACGTTGATAAATTTTTATGTTGTCCCGTTTTGACTTATAAAATATATTATAAATATCCAAAAATTGTATTTATATTATATTTTTAAATATGTCATTTAAAATTGTAATATTTTAATAATAATTTTTTTTACATGAGAAACAAAAACAAAAATAGTTACCAAATATTGTTATGTGTCGAAAGACAAGAAATAAGAATCAATTACCAAAGATGTTTTTGTTTGTCATTTTAGAAGAAAAAAAAACAAGAACAAGAATAAGAAACAAGAAATTGAAACAAGGAAAGATTACCAAAGGGGCCCTTAGTATCATAGATGTCAATTCAGGAAACAACAGAGTGACATCTAAAGCTTCTGGGTGGCCATTTGCAATAACTTGTACGATCGAACAATGACTCCATTCATAACCTTTAGTTGTGGAGAAAGAGAATATATATTGCAATTCCAAAGTTGTAGCTCTCTCAGATTATACATTGGGAATTTATGAACAAAGGAATGCATGCCAATCAAACTAAGCATAAATTTGGAGTTCCCCCCACATTGTCAACCCATAAATGATCATACTCTGATTGATGAGAAGTACTCATGAAAGTAAGTTGTTTCAAATTACTGGTTATGTCACCAAGCTTCATATTCTCAATCCTCGGTATCTCATAGCTTTGTGCATTTTTAATTATTGACATATAATTCTTATTCCCAGGTATGAAACACCCTTTTCCCTAGCTTTCTTTCTTTTCAATGGTGAAATCACATATAATAATCAACATTTTTCTGAAGTTGTGATTTTATGAAATTGATTAAATCTTCTATTCCGACACAATCACGAATCTCGAGGTTATCTAACTACAATTTGAAAAGATATCTCCATAATTGTCATGCTAAGTTCACCAAAATAGGAAGATAACTCATTTAGATATACTAGTCATATGACACGTGCCTTGCACATGAAATACACGTTATCAATTGAAAAAAAAATCATTGAATAATATGATTTCAAATATTTTACTTAGAAATATACTTATAAAAAAAAATTGAAATTAAAACACTTTCTTTTATATATATAATTTTAAAGCAAGCATATATATTGTTATTAAAAAAATATGTGCATGAATTCAAAGTTCATATGATTACATAAAAAAATTTATCATACAAATCTCAATTTTTAAATTAAAAAGAATGAAAATTAAACACTTAATCGTCATATTGATTGTCTAGATATATAAAAATAAAAATACTACTTAGATTTGACATAAACTCATCGTTTTTTACACATTAATTCAATGTATAATTAAGTAAAAAATTGTACAGATGAAATAAAATTATATAAAATGATACAAATGGAATATAAAAAAATAAGGGTAAAATGGGTACTCATGTGTACATGGTGTACACATCATGATTGTTTTATTTATTGAACCATATATTATCAAGTGGGGGAATGTAAGAAATCATTGTGACCCAATTGATATATTATTAGCCATTTAATAATCAATCAGTTAAAAACGTGTCTATTGACTCAAAATGAAGAAAAAAACTATCCTTTAAACAAAAAAAGGGAAAAAACATAAGCATACGTGATGTCCATTGTCTTTTTGGGAATGTAAGAAATAATACGACTCAAATGATATATTATTAGTGCGGTTGAATAATTAATTAATTAAATCTAGTTAGTTTTATGTGTAGGGGGATACATTGTAAAAAAGTGTCTATTAACTCCAAATAAAAAGTTATGACTCTTTCGTATGCACTACAAAAAAAAAGGAAGGTTTGTCGAAATGTTTGAACAAGGAAAAGTCGGCGAAATTGTTAATTTCGACGACATTGATATAAATTAATACTTTTTTTTTAATTTCAACAAAATTCGTTGGCTTTTGTGACTTAAGTTAGGATACGCGTCTCGAGGGGCAAGGCTGGCGAAACCATTTCACCAGCATTCCCACTTGAATTTAAAATCCCCAACCCGACAGCCCCAAAACTTGATTTCTCTCCTTTTTCCCTTCTAAGGATATCTCTCTCTCTCTCTCTCTCTCTCTCTCGGCACTCCATTACGGTGCGGCAGTGCTTCATTTTCAGGTAAGTTTGCTTCAAATTTTGTTTTTAAATTCTATCTAGTAGCTAAAACTTAAAGTTTGTATAGTTTTTTTTTTAAAGTTTTTTCTTCAAATTCAAAGGTTTTAGAAAAACATAGGGTTTGAAAATAAAATTGAGATCTTTCAAGTTTCAGCTTAATCTTTAAACAAAAAGAATGATTAGTGTTTAAATCATTAGAATTTGGTTGTATTGATGTGTTTTATATGTTAATTTTTAGTTATTGATGTGATTTTCCATAGTTGTTTATGTTAGGATTTAAGGCAACTGTCATAGTCAAATGTTGCTCTCTAGTTTTTGTTATAAAAATTCCATAAGCAAGAAAAATTAGATGATAACATTACAAGAAAAACTGGAATTAATGACCCAATTTTAGCGACACAATAAATGGGACGCTAATTTAGCGACACATTTCGTCGTTAGTAGGAAGTTTGACTTTTAGCCACACAAATAATTACATACTAGCGTCATCAAACTCTACATCGCTAAGACTGATGATAAATTTGGAGCTAGCTATGCAGTTTGTCTCTATTCAGCGTCCCAAGAAAGTCCATCGTTAATGTTTTGTCTCAAAAAATGTCACAAAGCTTCTCGCCAGAATAGCGACTCATTTTGACCCAATATTAGCGACGAAATGGTCGCTATATTACTGTTTTAGATATCAATAGTTATCTCTTTATTTAGAGACGTAGTTCGTTGCTGTTGAATTTTTATTTTATTTTTTTAGAGACATTTCGTCACTAATCTTGGTGGGAAATTTCCCCTCCAATATTTTATGGCTGGAAGTAATTAGAGATAAATTTCGTTGCTAAAAGAGACAGTGAAAAAATTATAAATAGGTGTGCAGAATCACTTGAAATAAAAGAAAATTTCATTAAAACGTATTCCCGAGAGAGAGAAATGCGTGAGTGGATGTACGTTCATTTGGTTGGAGGGTTTTTCAAAGACCAATTTGTAGCCGGGGTCGAAGAGTTTGTTGAATTCTGTCGATCCACCATGATTTTTTATAACAACGGATAGAAGATACGATGTCCAAACAAAAAGTGTAGAAATAAGAAGATATTATCGACAGATGATGTGAAGTTACACTTGTACAGTCGTGGTTACGTAGATAATTATTATTAGTGGGTTTTTCAGGGAGAATCTGAAGAAATGTTCAATGCAACGAGGGACGAGTTATTTCGAAATGAATGAAACAGCTCGCAGTTCAATTTGAATGTGGATGAAATTTTTGAAAACGTTGAACATCAGTACGGTCAGTTAGAACAAATGGTTTTTAATGGATGCGGTTATCAAGGAGATGATCCTCATAATTTATTAAATTAAGATGCGCAAAAAATGTTTCAGATGATAAAATCAGCGAGTAGGTTGTTGTACGCAGGTTGTGATGTCACACAACTCACAGCTGCAACCGAACTATTGAATATCAAGGCAGAGTTTCACATCCTAGAAAGAGGATTCAACTCGATTTCACAATGGTTTCATCGGTGCGCTCCTGCAAACAACACATTGCCACAAAGTTTGTAGGATACAAAGAAATTTGTGGTTGATTGTTGCCCGAACGGATGTATGATATATTGGGGTGCAGATGGAAGTCTTCATATGTGTAAAATGTGCAATCATACGAGATACAAATGATAACTCTATAAAATAGAGTTATTTGGTCCTATTTTAATGCTTATGTGATGATTATATGATTGAACTTTGCTCTTATTATGCATGCTTTGAACTCATTTTGCATAATTCTTTAATAAAGCTTATTTTTGGGAAAAACTCGGGTTCTTAGCACTTTAATGTATTATTTGGACTGTTCTTGTCCTTTGGTATGTAATAATGTGAATTTGAATGAGAGAAAGTCCTAAAATAATTGAAACTTTCATGCAGGAACATAGAAAAAATTGCAAATTTTACAATAGTCTTTATGCTGATCTTGCAAAGACAACAATTGCAGACACCGAAGCGTGAACCGGGACAAGAGCAGACACGGCGTGAGCAATTAAAAAATCAATATTGTGGGCTGTTTCAAGACATCTATGCTTGGTAAATTAAAACCACCACTTTGGGCCCAAGTTGGAAGAGAAGAAGTCAAAGCCCAATTGGAAAAAGAAAGAAAAAAGAATTAACCTAAAGAAAGAAAAGAAAGGAAGGCGGATGAACGTGAGAGGGTGTGGAAAAGCAGAGAAGCGGCGTGAGGGAGAGAAGGAGGCCGACGTGAAGAATCCGTCTTCGCTATAGAGAAATTCGTTCTAATTCTTTCATTAATCATTCTTTATTTTTGTTAGTTTAGAATTTCATTATTGAATTCACATTATGTTGGGTTTAGTGTTTATTTTGTTAAATTCTTTTGTTAATCCAATTTTCATTATGAACTAAATTTCTTAGGTTGGAATTGATAGATGAACCCTAAGGGGGATTAGTATTCAAAGCTTTATTGAATTCAATTTTTATGCTCAATCAATGGCTTGATATTTTTATTCTTTTTGCTTATGCTTGATCAACCTAAGTGAATTGCTTAGTTTAATTTTAATTCAAAAAGGTTAAAATTGAATGGACAAACATTGATTGATAGGGTTTAATGATTATTTGAATTGTTATTTAGTAATGCATAGACATATGTAATTACACCCTAAAGCTTAAACCTGAACACTAAAACCATAATTTCTTAATCCAATTTTACCTAGACATAGGATTTAAATAGGATTAGGAATTAAAATCATGTTAGGCTTGACGAAGTCACTTGAACAAATGGGTTTACTTGCATAAAAAGTGAATTTAATATTGCGAATCTTGCGGCACAGACAACGACAAGATCGCGATGATTTTGAATTCTAAGGCTTTTTAGGGGGGATTCTTGATATTCCAACCACTCATCTCTTCATAGTTTAATTACTTGATTATTCTTGCATATTTAGGAGTAATTTAAGCCACTTTAGACCATCGTATTTATTTTCCTTAATTAATTTAGAATTTATTTAGTTAGTTTTGCATAATTTTAGTTATTTAGTTTCATAAATCAAATCACCCCAATTTATCATTGTTTTTATTTTCTTTAAATTATTTGTTAAACACCATTTTAAATCACTAATCCTCGTGGGAACGATATCTTCTTATCACTTTATTACTTGTTAGACTGCGTGCACTTGCGTATCACGATTTCACACAACAAGTTTTTTTGGCGCCGTTGCCGGGGATTAGTTTAGGTTTAATTGGTGTCATAACATTTAGTTTAATTTGTTATTTTTAATTTGTTTCCTTGTTCTTTGCAGGATTTTAATCTTGTATGAGCGACGAGGACCCACTTGCATTGATTCTGTACGATCAAGAAATTGAACGGACTTTTCACAAGAGGAAAAAGAAACAAAATCAAAAGAAAGTCGTTCAGAGAGAAGAGATGGAAAATCGGCAGTTAGTTGTGCCTGATGAACGAGACACTGTTATCCAAGAGTATAGAAGGCCTAACTTCGGTCCTGTGATTGTTAGGCCAGAAATTGAAGCAAACAACTTTGAGCTGAAGCCGGTTATGTTCCAAATGTTACAAAGTGCGGGGCAATTCAATGGAACACCTAATGAGGATCCACATGCTCATCTGCAATTATTTGTTCAAGTTAGTGATTCATTTAAAATGAATGGAGTTTCGGAGGATGTCCTCAGGTTAGGATTATTCCCTTATTCGTTGAAAGGCTTAGCAAAAGATTGGCTAAATTCATTGCCTCAAGGGTCGATAACTAGTTGGAATGATCTTGTGGAAGAGTTTTTGACTCAATATTTCCCTCCGACCAAGGAAAACAAGCTTAGGAGCCAAATCACTTCCTTTGAACAATTTGAGCATGAATCCTTGTATGACACTTGGGAGAGATTTAAGGAGATGATTAGAAAGTGTCCCAACCATGGAATCCCATATAAGATCCAAATGCAAATTTTTTATAATGGATTGTGTTCTCACACAAGGGATATAGTGGATTCATCATCGGGAGGGGCATTACTTTCTAAGACTTACAATGAAGCTTGTGCCATCTTGAACAAAATAGCGAGGAATAACCTTAGTTGGCCAAATCAACGCTTGAACCAAGATAGGAAAACCAATGTCAACTATGGTGGGAATGATTCAATTCTTTGATAGCACAGTTGGCTGCTTTGAATAGTACTTTGACGAAGCTGGATTTGGGTGGGAATAACCAAATGGTGAATGCACTTTCTGAGACTTGTGTATTTTGTGGAGAAGGTCACCGCTATGAAGGATGTCCATCTAATCCTGAATCAGTGAACTATGTGGGGTATAATAAGAACTTCAATCCTTATTCTAATTCATATAACCCCGGGTGGAAGCAACACCCAAATTTTTCCTGGAAAGATCAAGGTGTTGGACCAACACATATTCAGCAAAGACCGGTTGATTTTCAACAAGCCCGTCCCCCACCTCCTCAAAGACCTTAAGGTGAAGATTCCATCGCTGCCCTTGCCACTATGATGAAAGATTACATGGGTAGAACTGATGCAATGCTTCAAAATCAAGCCGCCTCAATAAGGAATTTGGAAACTCAAATGGGACAAATGGCTTCATCCATGAATAATCGAGCTCAAGGATCCTTACCAAGCAACACTGAAAATCCTAGAAATCAAGGTAAGGAGTCATGCCAAGCCATTACTCTTAGGAGTGGTAAAGATTTGGAACTACCTAAGGCCATTCCAAGTAAGGAAAAAGAGCTCACTTCAATCCAGAAAAGTGTTGAGGATGGTGATGGAGTTGAAAATTCAAGAAAAGAGAGGTTGGATGGTGATGTATGTTCAAATCAGCGTGCTGCAGCACTGCCGCAGCACAATTCCAGCACCTTACCTATTCAAAAGGATGCACCAATTGATAGGCCACCTCCACCATTTCCTCAAAGACTTCAAAAGAAAGCTCAAAGCAATCAATTTAGCAAGTTTCTGGATGTGCTTAAGCAACTTCATATCAATATCCCACTTGTGGAAGCACTTGAGCAAATGCCCAACTATGCTAAATTCATGAAAGACATCCTTACGAAGAAAAGGAGATTGGGAGAGTTTGAGGTTGTCGCACTTACTCAAGAGTGCAGTTACATAGTGCAAAATAAGATTCCTCCTAAGTTGAAAGATCCCGGAGTTTTCACCATTCCTGTTTCCATTGGTAAAACTTTTCACGGGAAGGCACTTTGTGATTTGGGAGCAAGCATAAACTTAATGCCTATGTCAATTTTCAGGAAACTTGGTATCGGAGAGGCAAGACCGACTATAGTTTCACTACAGTTGGTCGATCGTTCCATTACTTATCCTGATGGAAAAATTGAGGATGTGCTTGTTCAGGTTGATAAATTTATTTTTCCTGCTGACTTCTTGATTCTTGATTTTGATGCAGATAAGGAGGTGCCTATTCTTCTTGGGCGACCATTCCTTGCTACAGGTGGAACTTTGATCGATGTTCAAAAAGGAGAACTTACAATGAGAATGGACGGTCAGGAGGTAACTTTTAATGTTTTCGATTCTCTTCGTTTCCCTAATGATAGAGAAGAATGTTCTTTGGTGCATGTTTTAGATACAGTGGTTGATGATGTTTGGAGAAAAGCCGAGGACAAACTTCAGGATGTGTTTGATGAGGGAGAAGTTGGGAATGATAGTGATGAGGAGTTTTTAGCAACTGTGGGAACCAAACATGATGTGTTTATTCGAAAAAGGCCCGTTGAATCGCTGAATTTGGGGGATAGACAGTTCAAGGTAGTTAAACCATCAATTGAGGAACCTCCCGTTTTGGATCTTAAGCCTTTGCCCACACATTTGAAATATGCTTACTTAGGGAGAGAAGATGTCCTTCCTGTTATAATTTCTTCTTCTTTGAGTGTCGAACATGAAACACTTTTGTTGGAGGTGTTGAAGAATCATCAAAGAGCCTTAGGGTGGTCAATAGCGGATATCAAGGGAATTAGCCCTACTCTTTGTATGCATAAGATCATTTTGGAGGATAGTTGTAGCAATTCTATAGAACATCAAAGGAGGTTGAATCCCGTGATGAAAGAAGTGGTCAAGAAGGAAATTATCAAGTTGCTCGATGCGGGTTTTATCTATCCTATATCTGATAGTTCATGGGTTAGTCCTGTTCAATGTGTTCCTAAGAAAGGAGGGATGACTTGTAGTGACCAATAAGGATAATGAGCTTATACCCACTAGGACTGTTACAGGATGGCGAGTATGCATGGATTACCGAAAATTAAATAAGGCAACTCGGAAGGACCATTTTCCTTTACCTTTCATTGACCAGATGTTGGATAGACTCGCTGGCAAAGAGTTTTATTGTTTCTTGGATGGGTATTCGGGTTACAACCAGATTGCTATAGCTCCTGAGGATCAAGAAAAGACGACCTTCACCTGTCCTTATGGTACTTTTGCTTTTCGGCGAATGCCATTCGGGTTATGCAATGCACCTGCCACATTTCAGAGATGTATGATGGCTATTTTTAGTGATATGGTGGAGAACACACTCGAAATCTTTATGGATGATTTTTCCATTTTTGGTGAGTCTTTTGACACTTGTTTGAAGAATTTGGAGAAAGTTTTGAAACGTTGTGAAGAAACAAACTTGGTGTTAAATTGGGAGAAATGTCACTTTATGGTTTCGGAGGGCATTGTGTTAGGCCATAGGATCTCAAGAAAAGGAATTGAAGTTGATCGAGCCAAAGTGGATGTTATTGAGCAAATGTCTCCACCAACTTCTGTCAAAGGAATTCGGAGTTTTTTGGGCCATGCTGGATTTTATCGCCGCTTTATTAAGGATTTTTCCAAGATCACCAAACCATTATGCTTACTTTTAGAGCAAAACCGACCTTTTGTGTTTGACAGTGAGTGTGAAAAAGCCTTTTTAAAGCTAAAAGCGGCTTTAGTTTCATCCCCCATCATAGTTGCTCCAAATTGGGATTTACCTTTTGAACTTATGTGTGATGCGAGTGACTTTGCAGTAGGGGCTGTTTTGGGTCAAAGGAAAGACAAGATTTTTCATTCAATTTATTATGCTAGTAAGACTCTTAATGAAGCACAAGTGAATTACACCACTACGGAAAAAGAGCTTTCTAGCGATTGTCTTTGCCTTTGAGAAATTTCCAGCTTATCTAGTGGGCACCAAAGTAGTAGTTTACACCGATCATTCAGCCATTAAGTACTTGATTTCAAAGAAGGATTCTAAACCAAGGTTGATTCGGTGGGTGCTTCTACTTCAAGAACTCGATTTGGAGATTAAAGATAGAAGTGGAACACAAAACCAGGTGGCCGATCATTTATCTCGATTACCGGAAGAAAAGGGACAGCAATCACACTTACCCATTGGTGAAACATTTCCCGATGAACAACTCTTCACAGTGAAACACTCATTTATTCCTTGGTATGCAGACTTCGCCAACTATTTGGCAAGTGGCATTCTTCCTCCCGACATGAATAGGCAACAAATCAAGCGATTCTTACATGATGTGCGCTTTTACTTGTGGGATGAACCTTTCTTGTACAAGAGAGGCATCGACCAAATTTTGAGGAGGTGTGTTGGTGAAACTGAGGTTAGTGATATTCTTTTGCAATGCCATGCAAAGACCTTATGGTGGACACTTTGGAGGAGCAAGAACAAGCCGAAAAGTTCTTCAATCCTAGCTATTTTTGGCCTTCCCTCTTTAAGGATGCTCATGAGTTTGTGAAAAGTTGTGATCGGTGTCAACGGGTGGGGAATATCTCACAAAAGCATGAAATGCCTTTAAACAATATGTTGGAAGTGGAATTATTTGACGTTTGGGGCATTGACTTCATGGGACCTTTTCCCCCTCATTTGGAAATCTATACATCTTATTGGCGAGTGGATTATGTGTCGAAATGGGTTGAAGTCGTAGCTTTACCTACAAATGATGCCAAAGTTGTGATCAACTTCCTTAAGAAGCGATTTTCACTCGTTTTGGTACACCGAGGGCACTCATTAGTGACGAGGGTACTCATTTTTGTAACAAAATGCTTGATGGAGTGTTGAGCAAATATGGAGTGCGACATAAGGTAGCTACGGCCTATCATCCCCAATCAAATGGCCAAGCGGAAGTGTCAAATAGGGAAGTCAAGCAAATCCTTGAAAAAGTGGTAAATCCAAATAGGAAGGATTGGTCTTTGAAGCTTGATGATGCGTTGTGGGCGTATAGAACGGCTTATAAGACTCCATTGGGTATGTCACCCTATAAGCTAGTCTTTGGGAAGGCATGTCATTTGCCGGTTGAATTAGAACATAAAGCATATTGGGCTTTAAAAGCGTTGAATATGAATCTTCAAGATGCCGGGATAGTGAGAAAGTTGCAGCTCCATGAATTGGACGAGTTGAGATGGTCTTCTTACGAGAATGCAAAGCTGTACAAGGAAAAGACCAAGAAGTGGCATGACCAACGAATTCACAAAAGAGAATTTCATCCGGGCCAACTAGTGTTACTTTTCAATTCTAGACTTAAGCTATTTCCTGGAAAACTCAAGTCTAGATGGTCCGGTCCATTTAAAATTGTTGAAGTTTACCCTCATGGTGCAATTGAGTTACTTGATGATCACACGGGTTCGACATTTAAGGTGAATGGTCAACGTGTTAAAGCTTATTGGGGCTCGCCCGTTGAAAGGGAGAAAACCTCCATTGATTTAAATGACAAGTAATTAAGGAGGAAGTCGGGCCGTCGACTTTAAAGCAAGGCGCTTGTTGGGAGGCAACCCTTCGAAGTTAAGTTTTAGTTTCATTTAATTCTTAGTTGAATTTTAATTTTGCTTAGAAATAGATACTGCTGAGTTTCTCTTTTATTTTGTTTTACAGGAAAGTTTCGTGCTATTAATCATAGCTTGAATGAAGAAAAGAACCTCCTACAATGGTGGTAAATTCGAGTGGTTATTTGGAGAAAATGCTGCAGCTTTGGTTTTACTTTTCTGTTGTTAGTTAAGTTTAAAAAAAAAAAAAAAAAAAAAAAAAAGACATCTCACAGACCCGCTACCCGCCGTTGACCCGCGTCCCTACCCGCAACCCGCGTCCCTACCCGCAACCCGCCCTTGACCCGCGTGTCACCCCCAGCTACCCACCCGCCCCATTTTTCCCCCCCAACCCGCGTGTTTCCCCCTCCCTCTCATTTTGTTTTTTATTTTTCTTTTCTTTTCCCCATCTTCCTCTTCTTCTACCCGAGGTCAGCGCCACCCAAAACCCTTCCCTCCTCCTTCTTCGCTCCTCCGTGGCTGCCACCAACCCCGTCGCCTGACGCTCACCACCACTCCATCTTCTTCTTCTCCCATTCCCCTACCTATCCATCCCTGATTTCTTCCATCCGTGATCGGTTTGTATTTTGATTCAAGGGTTTTCAAGTTTGGGGGTTCTTGAAGATGCGTTCTTGCATGTAACGGGTTGTTGGTTCTACGACATTGCTAAGGTAGTCGACATTCATCATTTGCTCCGCCTCCAGGTCTGATCTCGATTCTTTTCACTTTCTCTGTGCTCTCGGCTGCCATTGGGAATTTGGTTTGGTTGGTTTATTTGGCTAGCTTCATATTCGTTTTATTTTTCCGTAACGTATCAACTCTTGCTGGCTGTGGTCTGTGGTGGATTCTGCTTTTGCTGATTTTGTTGGGAATTCTGAAATCTGGTTTGACTACATTGTACTGATTTTGTTTGGTGGCTGCATTGGGTTTGTTCAGTATGCCTCGGGTAAAGTCTTTCGCTCGCAAGGCTACCTCTCGTCAACTCTATGTGACCGAGGAAGCCAATACTCGTTTTCATGATAATTTTTCTGCTAGAGAGCTACATATGGAAAAGGGGTTTTTATTGGACAATCTTACCCCCGCCTACTTCCCTGAATATGTTACTAATATTGTTGAGGAACGGGGCTGGCAAACTTTTGGGCAGCAACCTTGTGAAGTGAACGTGCCCGTGGTTAGGGAATTTTATTCGAATTTTGGTGATAGAGATGGACATGTGATTACTGTTCGGGAATTTGATGTGGTGTTTTCTGCTGAGAGTATTAATTCGTTATTTGGATTGACAAATGAGGACGATCAGTACACCATGGTTTGTGGGCATATCACTGCCACCATTTTCCGTGATGTCCTTTCCACCATTGGTAAGGAGGGTTCTAGTTGGTCAATTACTCCTCATGGCAAACACCGCATATTAAAGTACTCTCTCAATGACCCTGCTCGGGTTTGGTATCATTTTCTGGCCACCCGTCTTCTTCCGACTTCTCAAGGGAATATGGTTCAGGAAGACAGAGCCATTCTTTTGTACTGCATCTTATCCGGTCGATCGATTAATGTGGGCCGCCTGATAGCTCTTGAATTGGAGGCGTGTGCGGGTAAACGATCAGGCCGTTTATTCTTTCCTTCCCTCATCACCTCTCTTTGTGCCCGTGCTCATGTTCCAACGAGCAGTTTGGATGAGAGGCGGCCTAATTCTGCTCCAATGGATAAAATTTGCATTGCCCGCCTTCTTGCTAATGAGGCTATGGCAGATGCACATGAGGCTGAGGCTACCCCGTCCAGGATCTTCTACTCCATTAACAGGGCATTGTTCGTGATATTGTTGAGTCCTCTATGACCCGTTTTGAGGAGGTAATGAATGGTAAAATGGAGAGTTTGTTTGAAGGTTACATGGCTGCCCACTCACAGAATTTTGAGGAGCTTTCTCGCCAACTTGGAGCTACTGCTAGTCGGATCGATGAATGCCTTAATCGCCAGAAATTTGAAGAGCAACAACGCATCAAGAGAAACCGCCATGAGAGTGAATATCAGCGGTCTTTAGCTCACAATTTGAGGTTGATTGCTACGCGCCCCCTCCTTAAGACTCCGACTTTTCCACCCGATCTCCTTGAGTCGTGGGCGCCACCACCTGAGGATGATGATGATGCTCCCGCTGCTGCTTAAGGGAGCCCTCTAACTCTCTTCATTTTCATGTTTCTTTTGTTCTGGACTCTGCCTTTTGCCCTTTTAGATACTGCTGTTTCTGCTTTTATTTTTTTTATTTTTTTTTCCTTCTTTTGGGTCTGCTGCTGTCTGTTTTGGCTGCTGTTTTTGTGCTCTTTTGCTGTGAGGACACACCAACTTTTAAGTTTGGGGGTGCTTGTCCATTTTATGAGCACTAATGTACCTTTTTCTTGCTATTGAATGTCAAATTAAATGTTTTCATTGCTTCTTTGGTTAGAACGGACCAAATGATATAGTTGGCTTTTGCATGATCTTTAGGATAGTTCTAATTTTGGTTAAGTGCGTTTTGGGCTTTAGACTCTTCTACACTTCCCCGTTCATGTCAATTCATGGTAAACCCGTTTAGACCGTTAAGATTCTTGAGGACTACTTCCCTTGGTGAGAATAAAACATTGAATAGTCAATCCTAGTGAACCAAAGTAGAAAACTCTCGCATTTCTTCTTAGTAGGCTTCAATGTTTTTGTTGCAATAAGTTTGGGGGTGACATAGTTACCCACCAACAACAATTTTCAAAAAAAAAAAAAAAAAAAAAAAGAGAAAAGAGAAGTGTTCCACTGTCTCGAGGTAAGTCGGGATAAGAGCATGCTTTTGCGGTTCAAGTTCTCTATTGCCTAAGTAACAAAAGGCATTAGAATAACAAGAACTTTCTTGCACATAGTGCCTCTAAAAAAAAAAAAAAAAAAAAAAAAAAGAAAGAAAAAGAAAATGCAAATTTTCTCATCTTTATGTTTCTTCAAGTCCTTTGTAAGCTTTCTATCATTGTAATCAAGAGTTCATATGGAGGGGATCTAGGGGAGGTTGTGATTTGTTGAGTTTAAGCTTAGGAAAAAGAGTCTTAGGATAGCTATCTTTGCTTGCTAGATGGATTTTACCATGAATTGTTGATTCGGGATGCACACACTTTCACTTGAGAATCTTTTTCCCTTTATGTACTTGGCTAGTTTTAGGATTGTCTTGAAGAGAATTGCAAAAGTTTATGATGGAAAAAGTTCTAACCAAAAGCATAAAAAGTGATTGTTGAAGGCTTGTGTTTTAACTTCTTAAATCCTTAATCAAGTCAAGATCTTATTTTGCATCACTCGAGGACGAGCAATGAGTCAAGTTTGGGGGTTTGATAACTCTATAAAATAGAGTTATTTGGTCCTATTTTAATGCTTATGTGATGATTATTTGATTGAACTTTGCTCTTATTATGCATGCTTTGAACTCATTTTGCATAATTCTTTAATAAAGCTTATTTTTGGGAAAAACTCGGGTTCTTAGCACTTTAATGTATTATTTGGACTGTTCTTGGCCTTTGGTATGTAATAATGTGAATTTGAATGAGAGAAAGTCCTAAAATAATTGAAACTTTCATGCAGGAACATAGAAAAAATTGCAAATTTTACAATAGTGCTGTAGCAGTGCTGCAGCACAGCTGCAGCACACTGAAGCAGAAACTGGACAGCAGCAGATTACGGGCAGCAGCAATTAAAAAATCAATATTGTGGGCCTGTTTCAGCACATCTATGCTTGGTAAATTAAAACCACCACTTTGGGCCCAAGTTGGAAGAGAAGAAGTCAAAGCCCAATTGGAAAAAGAAAGAAAAAAGAATTAACCTAAAGAAAGAAAAGAAAGGAAGGCAGACAGAACGTGAGAGGGTGTGGAAAAGCAGAGAAGCAGCAGCGTGAGGGAGAAGGAGGCTGACGTGAAGAATCCGTCTTCGCTATAGAGAAATTCGTTCTAATTCTTTCATTAATCATTCTTTATTTTTGTTAGTTTAGAATTTCATTATTGAATTCACATTATGTTGGGTTTAGTGTTTATTTTGTTAAATTCTTTTGTTAATCCAATTTTCATTATGAACTAAATTTCTTAGGTTGGAATTGATAGATGAACCCTAAGGGGGATTAGTATTCAAAGCTTTATTGAATTCAATTTTTATGCTCAATCAATGGCTTGATATTTTTATTCTTTTTGCTTATGCTTGATCAACCTAAGTGAATTGCTTAGTTTAATTTTAATTCTGAAAAGGTTAAAATTGAATGGACAAACATTGATTGATAGGGTTTAATGATTATTTGAATTGTTATTTAGTAATGCATAGACATATGTAATTACACCCTAAAGCTTAAACCGGAACACTAAAACCATAATTTCTTAATCCAATTTTACCTAGACATAGGATTTAAATAGGATTAGGAATTAAAATCATGTTAGGCTTGACGAAGTCACTTGAACAAATGGGTTTACTTGCATAAAAAGTGAATTTAATATTGCGAATCTTGTCGGGAGACGACCACACAAAGCTCTTTGCGAGATTTTGAATTCTAAGGCTTTTTAGGGGGATTCTTGATATTCCAACCACTCATCTCTTCATAGTTTAATTACTTGATTATTCTTGCATATTTAGGAGTAATTTAAGCCACTTTAGACCATCGTATTTATTTTCCTTAATTAATTTAGAATTTATTTAGTTAGTTTTGCATAATTTTAGTTATTTAGTTTCATAAATCAAATCACCCCAATTTATCATTGTTTTTATTTTCTTTAAATTATTTGTTAAACACCATTTTAAATCACTAATCCTCGTGGGAACGATATCTTCTTATCACTTTATTACTTGTTAGACTGCGTGCACTTGCGTATCACGATTTCACACAACAACAAACAAGGTGAAAAAAGTCTTATTCCACATACTCGCATGTTTTATTTACCAATCACACAACGTTTGCAACGGTTGTACGCGTCAGAAGTCACTACTTCTCACATGAGGTGGCATCATGAGCACTTTCAGGATGATGAAGTAATGAGACATCCTTCCGATGCTAAACCGTGGAAACATTTAAATTATTGTCATCCAGAATTTGCACGAGAAATTAGAAACATTAGATTGGGTTTATGTACTGACGAGTTTAACCCTTTCGATGCTTCTGGAGCTCAATATTTATTGTGGCCAGTTATGTTGATGCTGTATAACTTGCCTCCATCGATGTGCATGAAAGATCTTGTGATTTTCTTAACTGTAATTGTACCAGGTCCGAAAAGTCTGAAACAAAAGCTGGATGTGTACCTTCAACCATTAATTGCTGAGCTTCGTGATTTATGGAACGAAGGAGTGGTGACGTATGATATTTCACAAAAATAGAATTTTGTGATGCGAGCAGCAGTTATTTGGACGATAAGTGACTTCCCGGCATATTCAATGTTATTAGGTACTGTGACGACCCAACTCTTTTTAAATAATTTAAAATCATATTGACAGCGGAAGACTTTAAATTTAATAAAAATTTGGCATGGATATGTTTAAAACTCGGACTATCCATAACCTGTTTACAATTTAAATTCTGAAATCTAAAACACAAGGAAACTCAAGTTCCTATTCAGGAGTTCAAAGAGGTTTATAATCATAAAAGTGAAATGAAAAGCTCTTAAGAGCTTATAACAAATTTACATCTCAAAGACTGAAAATAAAAGAAAATAAGATAAGATAAGCCCCGAGACTTTTAAATGACATCTAGTCCATCTCCTCATCATCATCCTCTCGAACAAGCTGCACCAGCTCCTCTCTCATGACCCAAACACCTAAAAATGTTTGTAATATCATGAGCTAACAACAAAGCCCAGTGAGAATAAACAAAATAAAAAGTAAAGTTAGACTCCAAACCCGCATCCGGATTTGTGTCCAAGTAAACTCACATTCTCTTACCATTCAACCACCAAAATAGTTTTACATTAATGTTTCACTTTTACTTACCAATTCTCCCAAATAATTGAGGAAATATCTTTCAACCATTAGGAGGATATGTTTCATAACATATATTTATACAACATTTGTATCTCGTTATCTTTAATACCTTATACTATACATAAGGTTTACATCAATTCTTAATCTCCAATTCGGGATCTTCTAACTAAAAGAGAATCTAGTTCTCTTAATAATTATATAAGGTTCAATATAACCTTGTAATCTATCGTTATACCATTCCATTTCATTCCTCTTTCCTTTAGCACTCGGCTATATATCATATTTCATTTCTTTTCTCTATAGAAATGTATGTCATACATCAAGTTTCATTTCTTTTCTTTATAGTAGCTCGGGCTATAAATAGTTTACATTTTCTTACCAAAACTTCCAAAACTCAAGAATAATAACTTCCAATATTTAGAAGAAAGCTGTCATATCACAATTCTCTCTCTTATACCTTATTCTTAATAACTCTTAAGAAATATAAGGTTTATGCCCATTGGTCCTTAATAACTTATGCTAAGTTCTCTCGGCCTTAACATATTCAAATAAACACAATTTATGATGAATGACAATAGTAATAGCTCCCGCAGGCTATGTTATAGCTCCCACAGGCTATATGTGATAGCTCCCGCAGGCTTTATGTGATAGCTCCCGCAGGCTTTATGTGATAGCTCCCGCAGGCTATATGTAAGCTTCCGCAGACTTTATGTGATATGATATGAATATACTTTCAAGTGCAAGTAAATAAATATAAACATTCAACATAAACGAAAGAGCATAAAAGTAAATAGATCATAGATGTCCTTATGAATAAAGTAATTAAATAGGAATTTCAGAAGAACAGTAACTAAATCGAACTTCCAATACTTTAATAAAAGTAAGCTCTTATCTTAAACAATAATCTTCGCTTTCAAGGATTCTAAACTCCCAAATAAAATCCAAGGTTCTATTTTCAAGTTCTTTTAACCATTCTATCTAAAAGTTTGGATACTTTAACTTCCAATGATCCATTCTAATCTCCGAAATGATTCTAACTTAGAACTTTCAAAAGTTCAATGTTTCCCTCGAGAAACTCCAAAAGTTCTCACTCAAAGAACTAGCTCCTAATCCTAAGGTCACTAGTTCACTTTTCTTTACTCTTAGATTCGAATCTTAATCTCAACTTCCGATCCTACAAACCGTTCAACTTATTCGGTTTCTAAATCTACTTTAAATCCTATTTATTCTCACCTTAGCCAAATTAGCTTCGCTCTAAATCTCCGATAGCACGATCAATCAACGATCCAAAACACCTACAATTAAAAGTATATCTAACAATCGTTAATAAACCAAACATCGATCAATTAACATCTAAAAGCTCAAAACGACGAAAAACCTCGTAAAAGCCCCAAGGGTGCTCTCGGCCCCTCTATAGAAAATGAGTTTTGGGTTCGGTTTTCCGGTTTTTAGGCACTTTAGAGGTGTTTTGAGTTGGTTTCAAGTAGTTTCGAAGTTCCCGATTTCAATGGGTAACGATGATTCGGGTTTTTGGTCAATAATTGATTTCCTGAATTTAATTACAATAAACAATATATCAATAAAAATAAACCCCAAAAGAGCCCCCACGATGTAAATTTCAAACGGGAAGGGTTTCGCCTGAAACTTGATTTTAGGGTTTATGGAAATTGGCAAAATCACTAAAAACAACTCCCGTAATTAAAATTATCGAGTTCCTCGGAAAGAAATCAAAGATTCAACATGAAAACACTATTTGGAGCTTAGGTTTGAACTTTAACTTACCGAGAAGTCCTTAGAACACGGATGGAAAGCACGCTTGCTAGGTGGAAAAGAATCCTAGGACCGAAGGCTTTCCGATGCAACCGAAATCAAGCCGATCCGTCGAGAAACGAGTGAAACCCGAAAATCCTTCCCCCCCCTTTCTTGCTCACGACATTGGAAGAGAAAAAAAAGATGAAGCAATGATCAACTTTGGGTCAAATGGTATATTTAAAGATGATGGAATAGTGTTTTGGATATTTTTAAGAAATCGGAAATGACGATTGTGTCCTTTAATGACTTTTGACTTATAAATCGAAACCCGAAGTTCTTAAACTATCCCAGTGGTGATTAATAATTATTAATTGGCTCGTTAATAATTATTAATATGACCATAACTAAATTAAGAAAATAAAACGATTAAAAAGATTTAAACCGAAATAAACTACTAAATTCTAGATTACTGAATCTAGAATAATCGTTAAATACTTAAATTAAATTAAAATAAATAAATTAAATATTTTTTTATACCTCAAAAGTACCGGGACGTTACAGGTACGTTTGTAAAATAATTCATTTGAAATTAATTTTTTCGTACTTTTATAATTTTTTCACTGTTTAGATTAAAGTTTATGGTTTACACCCAACGTAACGAATGTACTACCCTAACTAAATTCGATAGGGTGGAGCACTTCGGGAAAGTTTGCATTCCCTCATTGCATGGACGATACCGGTGCCTTCTCATGGTGCATGGTCGAAAAACGTGTTGGTTTGACTTCCATAAAAGGTTCTTACATCTAAATAATTTATTTCAATTGAACAAAATTGACTGGTATAAACGACGGAGTGTAAGAAACGAAGGCCCTTCTGAAGCTATCAATGGATACAAAATACTGCAACGGTTAGATGCGCTTGACATGCAAAGTGTTACAGAGATTGGTGGTGAGGCTTAGGATAAGACAGCAAGGAGCTACCGTATTGGGAAGATTTAATGATTAGGCATAACTTAGATGTCATGTATATTGAGAAGAACGTTTTCGACAATGTCTTCAACACGGTTCTAAATATACCAAAAAAAAAGGACAGTCTGAAATCACGTTACAACATTCGAGAAATCCGTCATCGACTTGAATTAGTGCCGGACGAAACTGGAAAAAAATACGCGAAGGCAAAGTACATGCTAACTGCGGACGAGAAGAAAATATTATTCGAGTGGATGCGATTGATTAAATTTCCTGACTGATATGTATCAAATCTTAGCAGGTGCATTGATGTGCATAATCATACTGTGTTTGGGATGAAAAGTCATGATTTTCACGTATTCATACAATGATTTATGCCAGCTACATTCAGACCATTTCTTGAGTAGAAACATTGGGAACCGTTGGCACAATTGAGTGTTTCCTTTAGAGAGTTAACATGTGTAGAGCTTTCCCAAGCCAGTGTTGAGTCATTTAGTAGTGAGATAAATGTCATAATTTGCAAGTTAGAGAGAATGTTTCCACCATCCGTTTTCGACTTGATGGAGCATCTACCAGTGCATCTATCATACGAGGCATATCTTGGCGACCCAGTTCAAAACTGATGGATGTATCCGTTTGAAAGGTAAATAATTTGACTATTTCTATTATTGTGTCCTAAATTACTGGTTGTAACTGATTTATTTTTATGTCAGATATTTGCTAAGAACTGTAGGAAACAAGGCTAGAGTGGAAGGATCTATATGCAATGCATACCAAATACATGAGACGACCACATTCTGTTCATATTACTTTGATCAACGAATTGCAGAATAATACAGTATAGTGAAGCAAAATTTTGTTCAGGATTCCTTCCTTTTGGAGTCGATCCAAATGATTTGTCTATTTTTACAGTATTAGGCAGACCTATTTGAAAGTCCGTGCGGAGACCGTTAAACGAGGAAAAGTATCACATCGCACAGGCGTAGGTGTTATGTAATTGTCCGGAAGTGGAACCATATATCGAGTAAGGATGAACTAAATTAACGCGTCAAACAGCTCTATTAATTCATTTTTCATAATATATTATTTTCAATTATAGGTTATTCGTTGAGTTATTCGTATAACCGGCTAATCCTGGAATCAACGCAGCTGGGGAGGGGATCATAATTAACAGGGGATCTCAATCCAAGTTCATAGACGTGCAGATTGATTCGCCCACGACCCAAGTGACAAACGATCACATAGTTCTATTGGCAAAATGATCTGCTAGAATTGCCAAATCATACTCTGGTTATCTAGAGAAGGGTTACAAATTTCAAATAAAAACTCATTCACAAAGTAGAGCAATAGACAACAGCGGCGTTTGCATAAAGGGTCAAGTGTTCAGAAACAGTAAAGAGGATTTCTTTGGAATTATTGATGAAATTATTAAGTTTGAATGTGTAGAGGGGATTGTAAAGCATACCGTATTATTTAACTACACGTGGTTTGAGATAATGCGGTGAGGTGGGATGCAAAATCTACCACATTTGCAGATTTTAGAGGTAAATAAGAGAAAACACATGCGCACAAATGATTGTATTGGCAAAACAAGTGATTCAAACGTATTTTCTGCCTTATTAGTCTTCTAGACAATTTAATGATTGGTTAGTGGTTTGCAAAGTGAGGCCGTGTCATATGGACGAAAGTCTTCCAGATAAAGATAGCGAGGATTTTGTTGCATTACAAGAAGAAAAGTGCAGAGTCGTGAAATAGATGAAGGAATAAACTCTGAAATTGCTCGACCCTTAAATGACATAGCACAAACGTTGTTTGATCCCGACGGCTTATATATTGAACTTTCTTTTATTGATCATTCATCCCCTAACCATTCTGAAAAAGAAGAAGATACTGAGGACAACAGTTCTAAATCTAACACCAATGAGTTTGAAGATGATGATTAAAATAACAATGAATTGTAAAACTCATAAGGGAACAAAAAAAAAAAACAAAGTGATGCAGTTTGTCGCTAAAGGGGAAATATGGTTCCAGAACCTTCACTATATAGAGACACAGTTCGTCACTAAAAGGAAATATAATTCCAAAACATTCAATACATAGCGACACAGTTTGTCGCTAAGGGGGTAATCATGATCTCAATGGATACTTTCCCTTATAACGATGCAATGTGTCGCTCTGTTGAAATCAAGCATTCCAACGGATATTTTTCAATAATAGAGACACACTACGTCACTAATGGAAATGAAAAGGCGTCTATTTTGAATTTTCACTCATATTAGTGACGAATTGTATTGCTAAAACTGAAATTAATGGCGGTTGATTAAAAAATTCAAGTTCTTCAGCGACACATTTTGTCGCTAAAGTGAAATTAATGGCACGTGCTTTGGAAATTTGTTCACCAGTTGGCGCCTTTTCATTTCCCTTAGCGACACATTTCGTCGCAAAAAAAAATATATAAAGGAGTTAGCAGACCTCTTCCCTCCTCACTCTCATTTTCTTTCTCTTCTCTCTTCTTTTCTTTCTCTTCTTTTCTCTTCTTCTCTTCTCTTCTTTTCCTCTCTTTTCCATTTCAATTTTATTTTTTAATATCCTATGGAAGTGTCGGTGAGCGGTAATTTCTTTTCTAATTAGTTTTTTTAATTCAAATAATTAGCATAAATTCAAGTGATTAGCTTGTTAATTAAAATGAAATTGCATGTTAATTTTTATGTTCTTAGTGTATTTAGATTAATTATATTAAATTTTAATTTCATTAGTATGTTAATTGTTAAAATTTAGTTACGAAGTATGTAAATTTGTATGTTACCTCAATTAGATTAATGTTAATTGGTTTAATTTAGTGTATTTAGATTAATTATATTAAAGTTATGTAATTAATTTGTATGTTATTTATTAATTTTTAATTCATTAGTATGTTAATTATTAAAATTTAGTGTTAATTAATTAACTAATTAATTGATTAATTAGTATGTTATTAATTAATTTTTAATTCATTAGTATGTTAATTGTTAAAATTTAGTGTTAATTAGATTAATGTTAATTAATAAATTAATTTGTATGTTATTTATTAATTTTTAATTCATTAGTATGTTAATTGTTAAAATTTAGTGTTAATGTTAATTAATTAATTCATTTTTTTGTTATTTATTAATTTTAAATTCATTAGTAAGTTAATTGTTAAAATTTAGTGTTAATTAGTTTAATGTTAATTAATTAATTTATTTATATGGTATTTATTAATATTTAATTTATTAGTATGTTAATTTGTAAAATTTAATTAAATAACATGTTAATTTGTTTAATTTAGTGTATTTAAATTAATTATATTAATGTTATTTAATTAATTAATTTGTATGTTATTTATTAAATTTTAATTCATTAGTATGTTAATTATTAATTTTTGATTAAATAACATGTTATTTAGTTTAATTTAGTGTGTATTTTAAATTTATTATATTAATCTTATTTAAATATTAATTTTTAATTATATACATGTTAATTGATTTAATTCATTGTATGTTAATTATTTCGTAGATGTCTACACCAAGGCGTCATCCACCCCGTTCTTAGGAGTTCAATACTCTTGATACATCTGATAGTACAGCGGCATTAGGGGATACACAGGTATCCAACACACCTGTCCCCACCACCCCAGCCACGTCGACCGCATTAGACACCCCCGTCGCTGAGCAGTTGCCTATCATCAGGGTCATCTTAAGGATGACGAGAAAGAAGTGAGTGCACTTTATATTTTTTGTTTAAATTATTAATTATATATATATATATATATATATATATATATATATATATATATTATTTTTTAATCTATATATGTTTGTGTGCTTTTTTTATAGATTACATATATCGGGTAAGGTTTCCCAAGTTTTCACTGATGTTTACAAGAAGAATCCCCAGTTCGGGAAATGGAAGGACATTTCTGATATCTGCAAACTACATTGGTTTTAGACATGGAATGTAAATTTTATAATTTTTTTTAATTATAGTGTTTTAAATTGCTAACAAATTTAAGATTTTTGCTTTTTTTACAACACACTTTACGATCCAGGCACATCTCACTGATGAGATGATACACCCACTCTGGAGCAAACAGGCTGCGAAACGTTATAAGGACACCATCCATAAAGCGAAGGGTAAACCAGCTGAAAAGCTTTTATGGATGACTGAGGATGCTCGTCTGAAGATGCTTGCGGACAGTCAGGCTGCCGAGGAGTTGCGCATCTCTAAAATTAACTCAGTCAATCGAAAGGCGAACCCTACTATGCATACAGGCGAGACTCACAGCCACGATGAGTTTTACGAGATATTGGTAAGGACTTGAGTGTTTTGTTTATATCTTTAATGTTTTCAATGTTTTCCTAATCTTTTATTTTTCTTGTTCTCATTTTCACAGACTCAGGATGAACGTGAGGTCAATCCTGTGGATTTGTTTCTCAATCTACACACAAAAGGCCACGATGGGGTTACATATGTGGATGGTCTAGTGCGGGACTTATATGTTAGTTTATTTCTTTTCGTGCTTTCAAATATAATATTTTTTTTACTCACTCATATAATTTTTGTGTTAATTTTTGTAGGGAAAAGTACAAGAATCACTCACATCATTATTGCCCACTCTTGAGTCTCAGCCTACACAGGAAAACTATCGTAATGCTTTCCTTCTGGCAGCCAGCAGTGTTCGTCTCGATGGCTCAGTCCCTGGTCTTCGCTCTTACGGGAGGGAGCTTTATGCAGACCAACCGTGTGCTTCGAGTTCTTCACGTTCTGAGACCGAGGCTTTGAGGGGAGACAATGCCTCATTGAGCAAACATATTGAAGATATCGAGCAATGTAATAAAGCCTGCCAAGATCATCTTCAAGCTCAACATGATTAGTTAGCGGCTGAAATGCAGGCATAGATGAATCTGAACAGGAATGCCAGCTCAGATTCCGAGCATACGAGCCCTCAGTAGTTTTTTTTTTGGATATTTTATTATCTTATTTTTGGATACTTTTTTGGATGTAAATATTTAATTAAATATTTTTTTGATATTATATATATATATATATATATTTTTTTTTTTTAATTATTGTTTTCTTTTAATATTTATAATTAATTTTAAAAATTAATTTCAAAATGAAAATAAATTATTAAAAATTAAATTTTTTTTTAATAAAAGGCTAATATAGAGACGCAATGTGTCTCTATTAGCATTTTAAATCATTTTTTATTAGTTTTTTTGGTGATGGAGTTCGTCGATAAAGTCAATCAGTTGACTATATTAGAGAACAAATACATATCTTACTTAGCGATGCAATTCGTCGTTAAACGTAGCGAATAACTGTGTCGCTAATATTAGTGACTCATTGAGTTTCTAAAAGTGAGACGTAGTGAGTCATTGTGTCTCTATCTTCAGCAATAGATTGCATTGCTATAATAGTCAACATTCTATTAGCGTCCCATTATTTTTCTGTCGCTCTTAGCGATACATTTTGTCGCTAATATCGACAAGCGATGACTTTTTTGGCGATAAATTATTTCGTCGCTAACTTCAGGTAGAGGCGCAATTTGTCTAATCTCTACATTTCTTGTAGTGTAATCTATTCATCATTATATATTGAAAAATAGTATCACATGATTTTTCAATTAAAAAATAATCAATGAGAGAACTAATGAAATTAAAGTATAAAAAGTTTAAGGAATAAATAGATTTTTGTAATATCAAAGAATTAAAATGGAACAAAATACTAAAATAGGTTTTGAACTTTTATAAAATTAGAGTTCAATAAAATTTAAACGTGTTTCAGATTTTAATTTTAATTTTTGTTATCAGAAAAATTAAATCATACCTCTTAATTTAATAAAGTGTATCAATTTGAACATTATAATGATCTTGTTTGTTGGTATTAGTGAAATGTAAAGTATCTTTGCATTGGAGTAAGCTCACTTGAGTTGACTAAAGTTAATAAAAGCAATTGTTATTATATAAATGAAGTGTTTTTTTCCTTCTAAATTTAGTGTAGTTGATGTATTTGGGTTTGAATTTATATATTTTGGTAAATTGTAGTAGTAAGCTTAAATAATTAGGGGTTATGATTATTTTTTATCATTACTTTTGTGAGCCAAATAAATAAATAAATCATATGTTTATTTTTTAGGGACCATTAATAGGAATCATTATATATAAAGCATGGCGAACAATGACAGGTAAAATTTATAATAATCATTTCCTTATTTTTTGAATATTCGTTCTTGAATTGTTTTAGTGTAGCTATCCTGCAGTAATGTTAGCCACAAATATTTATTGATTATCTCATTAGTATCGTTCATGAATAAAACTTGGGTGTGGCTAACCTGCAGCAAAGTTAGCCACAAATATTATTGATTTACCTCATTTGATTATTCATCCATAAAACTTGGGTGTGGCTAACCTGCAACAAAGTTAGCTACAAATATTATTGATATACCTTATTTGATTGTTCATTTGAGAGATTTTTAAAACTTGAGCTATTAGCGTCATTAACCTTAATAAAAATGTCATTAGAGACCAATTCTCTATAAGCAATGTAATAGGCTTAGGATTTATAACAAGAAAATTTACAATGTAGTCATACCGGTTATACCGTTTCCTCCTCTTCTCTCCCTCTTATTTGTTTCTCTCTTCAGTTTATCATATTCTTTTTAGTTTTATCATGGTATCAGAGCAAGTTGTAAGACCAAAGATTATATTTATGAATAGGTGATGGACATCAGGTGGCGTCGAAGATCAAAAGTTGCAAAAACCAAGATTTGCGATTGAAGTATCTATTGAATTTTGGTCTTAGAGAATTTGTGGTGGTGTGCTTCGATCATCTGCATCCCAATCAACAATTTCATCGTGAAAGAAGTCGTGTTTCAAAGTAGGGGTGAAACCAATTCTGTTCAATTTTTCAATTAATTTTGAAAACCGGACCAGTTTGGTTTACAATAGGAACCTGTTCGATTTTCTTCGGTTCGGTTTTTCCAGTAAAGGACATTTACATTTAGTTTAAAAATAAAATCCTCCTACATTGAAGAATGAAACAAAATAAAATCAAACAAAAACAAAAACTTTGTTAAAAAAAATAGCCAATTCAGTTCGATTCGGTTAATTTTCCTATTTTTCTTTCACCCTTAGTTCAAAAGATTTGGTTCCTTCATACAAAGTACTTCCATAATCAAAACTTTATGTGACCGGTGGCCTAAACCAAAAGCTTCCATCTCAAAGCATCAACGCACACTACCTGCCGCATCTCGACCACGACCCCTACCGGCACCTGAAAGGTGATATACTGCACCTTTGAGCTTGACACTCATTGAAAACAAAATGAATTAAATCGATGATATGCGATGCTCGGAATGATACGCTCAAATAGAATCAATTACTAAAAATGCATAAAAATGTGCTAAAAAAAACATTAACATGTATGTTGTTCAAACCAATGACAATTCAAGCTCAAGACCAAGCCTAGTCAACATCATTCAAACTGATACCACATTCCATTATACTTTCCAAACAACATTTGTTTCCATTATACTTTTCCCGTGTCTCACTACACGCATTTCGCAAATCATCACAAAAATCACTCGAGTTGTAGCTCCATTTTCCTCTTCCAGGCTATCTTAATAGCCACTCTATCATCTAGGCCATCCACCACACAGCGCCTCAGAGCTACATACAACCCACCACGGTAACCATATGTAACATCCAACAACCACTCACCATTACATAGGTTACGACCCCATGGCCTTTCAACAAATACATGATATGCATGAATGAGATGAAATGCAACTAATCATGCTTTCTTTACACACTACAAAAAAAAAAGTCAAAATGCGACCAACCATTTGCGACCAAAAAAAAGTGGTATTGTTTTGGTGACCATTTGGTCACTTTTTTTTAAGGTTGACTCAAAGTGACCATCTGGTCACTTTTTTTGCGACCAAAATCAGAAGCAGTCATAAAAAATGGCGCGAATTAAGCGACCATTTGGTCACCTTAAACACGACCAACTGGTCGCATTTTTGTGACTTAAAAAATGACTTGGTAGCAAAAAATGGCGTGAAATAAGCGACCATTTGGTCACCTGAAAAAATTATCATCTAGTCGCATTTTTGTGACTTAAAATATAGTTTGGTAGCAAAAAAAGGAGCGTAATTTTGGTGGGAAGAAAGCTACAAGTTGGCCGCCTTTGGAAGTGACCAGCTGGTCGCATGTTTGTGACTTGAAATATAGTTTGGTAGCAAAAAAATGCGCGTAATTTTGGCGGGAAGAAAGCTACCAGTTGGTCGCCTTTGGAAGTGACCATCTGGTCGCATTTTGGAGACTAGAAATATAGTTTGGTAGCAAAAAAAGGCGTGTAATTTTGGCGGGAAGAAAGCTACCAAGTAGTCGCCTTTGGAAGTGACCATATAGTCGCATTTTGAAGTGACCACTTGGTAGTAAAAAAAGGCGGGAAATTTTGGCGGGAGAACTACGACCAGATGGTAGTAATTTTGCGACCTAAGCAGAGGAATCCATTATAAAATCTCCTCCTCCCATTGTGGAGAAGATAAGAAAAAAGAAAAATGAGAGAGTGGATGCATATTCGTTTGATAGACGGGTATTTGAACGATGAGTTCGTGGCCGGGGTTGAACAGTTTGTTGAGTTTTGCAAGACAACTGTCTATTACGCGAATTATGGTGAAAAGCAGCTACGATGTCCATGCAGAAAATGCGACAATAGAAGAATCATACCGGTTTCAGATGTGAAGGTTAATCTTTATAGTCGGGGATTTGTGGAGAATTATTATCACTAGGTGTATCATAGGGAGACGAGGGAAATGTTGGATGTTGTAGTACAGGAAGCGAGACGGTACGAGGGTAGCAGCTCGAATGCGGACATTGTCGTCGAAGAACCCAATGAAATACAATAGTATAGTCAAATGCAGCAAATGTTACTTGATGGTGTGGGATATGGGGGCGGAAATGAAAGTTATCGTGAAAGTTTGAAAGTAGACGACGAAAGAGAAGGAGTTGTTGAAGAAGAAATGAATCCGGAAGCACGTAAGATGCACGATCTGCTGAAGACAGTGAGCCGACCGTTGTACGAAGGTTGTCAGGTTAGTCAACTTGCTGCTGCTACAGAACTTTTAAATATAAAAGCGCAGTATAACTTACCTGCTAGAGGATTTGATTCGGTTGCATCGTGGTTTCATCGATGCGCTCCACAAGAAAATCTGATGCCGCAAAGTTTGTACGACACGAAAAAGCTAGTGGAGGGACTCGGGTTACCCGTAGAGAAGATAGATTCGTGTCGAAACGGGTGCATGATCTTCTGGGATGTGGATGCGGATCTACATCACTACAAATTCTGTTTTCTTCCAAGATATAAACAGGGGAAACGCGGGATGATTCCGTACGCCCGCATGTTCTATTTACCGCTGACCCCACATCTGCAACGGTTGTATGCTTCGGATGTCACAGCTTCACACATGAGATGGCATCACGAGCATGCATAGGATGAACGTGTTATGCGACATCCCTCAGATGCTGCGGCTTGGAAGCATTTAAATAATTGTCATCCTGATTTTGCATAAGATCTGAGAAACGTGAGATTGGGCTTATGCACAGATGGCTTTAACCCGTTTGGGGCATCCGGGGCCAAATATTCAGTTTCGCCGGTGATGGTAACCCCGCATAACTTGCCACCCTCGATGTGTATGAGAGACCCAATGATTTTTCTCACAGTGATCGTACCTGGCCCGAAAAGTCCAAAACAGAAACTGGATGTGTATTTGCAACCACTTATCGCAGAGTTGAAGAGGTTGTGGACAGATGGTGTCATGACGTACGACATCTCGAAGAAACAAAATTTCTTGTTGTGCGCGGCGTTAATCTGGACAATCAGTTACTTCCCTGCGTATTCAATGTTGTCAGGTATGTTGCGCTCACTTTCATTATTTCTTGAGTTTATTGTTTTGCTTAGCGTTCATTAGTTAATAATTGTAAGCATCGATCCCTATCCTCTATTAAAGGATGGAGTACAGTCGGTAAATGCGCATGTCCACATTGCATGCTAGACACAGATGCGTTTTACCTCAGAAACGGTCGGAAAACTTGTTGGTTTGATTGCCACCGTCGATTTCTGCCGTTGAATCACGCGATCCGTTCAAACGGTACTGACTGGAAGAAGGGTCAGCGAGTAAGAAAGGAAACCCCCCGCCCCCCGATAATGTACAGTGGAAGACAGATTCTGCATGGTATAGATGCTATAGGGATGCGGAAGATGAACGTGTTATGCGACATCCCTCAGATGCTGCGGCTTGGAAGCATTTAAATAATTGTCATCCTGATTTTGCATAAGATCCGAGAAACGTGAGATTGGGCTTATGCACAGATGGCTTTAACCCGTTCGGGGCATCCGGGGCCAAATATTCAGTTTGGCCGGTGATGGTAACCCCGCATAACTTGCCACCTTCGATGTGTATGAGAGACCCGGTGATTTTTCTCACACTGATCGTACCTGGCCAGAAAAGTCCAAAACAGAAACTGGATGTGCATTTGCAACCACTTATCGCAAAGTTGAAGAGGTTGTGGACAGATGGTGTCATGACGTACGACATCTCGAAGAAACAAAATTTCTTGTTGTGCGCGGCGTTAATCTGGACGATCAGTGACTTCCCTGCGTATTCAATGTTGTCAGGTATGTTGCGCTCACTTTCATTATTTCTTGAGTATGAGTTTTGTTATTGTTTTGCTTAGCGTTCATTAGTTAATAATTGTAAGCATCGATCCCTATCCTCTATTAAAGGATAGAGTATAGCCGGTAAATGCGCATGTCCACATTGCATGCTAGACACAGATGCGTTTTACCTCAGAAACGGTCGGAAAACTTGTTGGTTTGATTGCCACCGTCGATTTCTGCCCACTACAAAACGAGTGGGCACTACCGACGCACCTCCGCGCCGGTAATGCCCCACCTCCGCGCCGGTAATGCACTATACCGACGTAACTTCCGCGCCGGAAATAGCGCCGGTAGAGGGTTGTCGGGGATGCCAGTTTCTAGCATCGCCGGCGTGGCTGATATGGCGCCGGTGATGCTTAATTGCATCCCCGGCGCGGCTAATGGGGCGCCGGTGATGCCTCATAGTCATCACCGGCGTGATGGCGCGGGCAATGGGGTTAGCATTTAACCCCATCGCCGCACATTGCCGGCGCTAAGGCGCCGCCACTAGGTCCTTTTCCCGGCGTCGTGGCGCCAGCAATGCTTCTCTTTGCCAGGCATTGTGACGCAGCAATCGGGTTACAATTTACTCTATGGTAACCCCAGGGGCGCTATAGCGTGGGTAATGCCAATGCTTTTTTTAAAAAAAATTACTTGTTTTAAGCTCCTCAAAAGCCACCTATTATATATATATATTCAGATAGATCTAAATTATATTGAAACACTACAACAATATAATTGATTCTTGACCACGTTATTCTCGACATTTTTTAAGGGTCAACTATGCTAGAGTCAAGAATAGTGTCGATGGTCAAGAATAATATTTTCTTTTGACTGATTATAAGGGTCAACAAAACAATTACATCAAAATTAATCGTTTCCATCACTTGTGCATAGTAATGCAATTTAAGCTTAAGGTTTTAAAATGAGTCATGCATAATGCTAGCCTACCACAAAATGAAAACTAGGAGACATATAAAAGGAAAAAAAAAATACCTGCTTGAAGTGAGCAAATGGGGTATTGCCCATAGACGTGTGCATTTTTTGCAGCAAGTTTCTATTTCCAATAAGTACTATCCGGGAGTTATCTATTACATTTTGCATGTGAAAAGTGAAAAACAATTTTCTATTACCAATACGGTGGTAATTTTATCAAGAATCAAATATCACAATTGTAAAATTGAGTAACAACTACAGAGATTGCCCAATCTCAGTTTCAAAACACGAATGAATAAAACCAACTATCATTAAATATGAAAAATAAAGCAAAAAAACCTAAATTCAATATACCCCAAAACTAACTCCAAAAAACAAGCAAAGAGATGTATAAAACAAACAAACCCGCTAGTAATACTTAAACAAAATAATACAAGATGGCATTTAGCATGTAGTACAAATAGTTGTTCTTGACACTATATTATTAAAAAAAATTACACCACCAGGACACACATACATAATTTTCTAAACATAACATTGATTGTAAAGAAAAACATTATTAGCATATGCCAAGTTAAACTCTATGGATATGCTATGTTTAAATAAGTTAAACACCTACAACAAATAGTTTCTAACTCTATGAGAATGTGATTTTGGAAATGTTAATTAAGTTGGATTCTTGAATTAAATGGAAGCTTTTAAAGGACTTCCTCTATACACATAAAACTTTTTGTAGAACTAATAATAGGTAAATTCATTCCTTATAGCTTTTAATCATAAGAGAATTGAAAATTTAAGCAAGAAAAATGATAATAGCTCTTACCTTAGGAAAGGAATCAGCTAAAGACACATGGACGTAATTAACTTTGTCTTATCTTTGCTAGATTGTTTTGTGGCCAGGGTCAACAATTGACAATTATAACATGAAAATGTCTTCTGAAAATCTTCATCAAAGCTTGATAAATCACCTAAGTGAAGACAAAGTTAAAACTCAATGTTTTTAAGAGGAACAGTTTTAGATCTATTACCATTCATTATAACAAAACAACGAAAAAACTCACTTGAAACTCAACCGAATGTGTAATAAAGAAATGATGTTAAAAATAATTCTAATGATACCTTTGTGGTCTGTCTAGAACTTATTGGATTGAAATCTTATAAAGAATCAGCGTAAAGCTCAGCAACAGTTTTTCCACCAAAAACTTACATGCTAGGATGCAATTCATAATATTTGAAGATAGAAAAACATCGTTTAAAAAATATCACAAAAATGAAATTCACTTAGTGAGTCTATAGTTAGTGACAAAGTCCAAGGTTTAATACACTTTAGTCTCATATATATATATATAATAAGAGGTTGGAGAAATTTGGTAACATTATTGTATTACACAAAGCTAAAGCAATAAAATTATACTTTTTTTTTCAATATTGCAGGCTGTGGATTTCGTAACAGAGATTTGAGCATTTTGAAGTCTGTTTTGATTCTTACTTAAGCTGTCTTGTTCTCAAATTGGAAAAAACTCACATAGGTAAAATTAAAATAAATAAAAAAATCAACTTAAATTGCTTAATACTCATCAATCTTTCACAAAATTTACTAAATAACAATAAAAAAAACAATAGAACACTAAAACCACAAAACCCCCATTAAAAAAAAAAAAAAACATAAGCCCTAAATCTTCAAAATCTATGAAATCTCAAGTATTTTTGTTAAAAAAACCATAGAAACATACCAAAAAGTGTCGAATAGAAAAACCCCGACTTTGAAAACGTACATTAAAGAGTCTATGAAATCTACAACAAAACTAAAACCTAAATCTATGAAATCTACAACAAAACTCAACTATTTTTTATAAAAAAAAATATAGAAACGTACATAAATGAGTCAATTAGCAAAACCTCGGCTTTTGAACGGATGAAAATGGCTTCAAAATGGCTTAGAAATCGAAAAAAGAAAAAAAAACCTTAAGGAAGCTGCTCTCGGTCGGCTGCTGCTGAAGGAGGAAAATTTTTTTGGGGAAGAAGAAAGAATGGCCACTCTACATGTTTTTAGGTGAGGGCATCGCCGGCGCACCCCACTTCGCGCCGGCATTGGCTAGCCCAATGCCGGCGCAACATTGGCTCAGCGCCGGTATTGGCCCAAAGCTGGCCAATGGCCCATCAATGCCGGCGCTACATTACCCCTGCGCCGGCATTGCCTACGCTAATACCGGCGCACCAGTTTTGCGCCGGCGATGCTTTCCTTTAAGTTGCAATACCGGCGCTCCGTCCGTGCGTCGGTATTGCCGACGTCGGTAGTGGGTAATTTTCTTGTAGTGGCCGTTGAATCACGCGTTCCGTTCAAACGGTACTGACTGGAAGAAGGGTCAGCGAGTAAGAAAGGAAACCCCCCCCCCCGATAATGTACAGTGGAAGGCAGATTCTGCACGGTATAGATGCTATAGGGATGCGGAAGATTATAGTGGAAGGTGCAGAGCTTGCAAACAATGTGGTTGGAAAAAACATGGGTTGGAAGAAACGGAGTATTTTTTGGGATCTATCGTATTGGGAAGATCTACTTGTCAGACACAACCTGAATGTAATGCATATCGAGAATAACTTCTTCGACAACATTTTCAATACCGTTTTGAACGTTCCTGGCAAAACAAAGGACAATTTGAAGACACGTTACGATATACGGGAGATATGTAACCATCCTAAGTTAGAGCCTGACGACAATGATAATTACGCAAAAGCAACATACATGTTGACGACGGATGAAAAGAAAACACTTTTGAGTTGATCAAATCCATCAAATTCCCTGACAGATACGTTCGTTTCAAATCTGAGTCGGTGTATAGACAGTAAAAAACATGTCATGTTCGGGATGAAAAGCCACGACTGTCATGTATTCATACAACGATTGATGCCCGTCGCGTTCAGACTGTTCCTAGAGAACAGACATTGGGAGCCGCTTGCCTAGTTGAGTGTTTTTTTCAGGGACTTGACTTGTACAGAGCTGACTGAAGCTACTGTCGCTTCAATGAGTTCGGAGATCGCTGTTATTATCTGTAAGTTGGAGCGAATGTTCCCACCTTGCTTTTTTTGACTCAATGGAGCATCTTCCAGTGCATCTTCCATACGAGGCATTCTTAGGGGGTCCGGTCCATTATCGCTGGATGTACCCATTTGAAAGGTTTGGAAACTTACTTTGTATATAATTTAAGTTTTTTAATGTTAAACTTATCAGAGGTTTACTTAATTGTTTGTAACCCACAGGTACTTACGTCGGCTGAAAAAGACGGTCGGAAATAAAGCAAGAGTTGAAGGATCTATCTGTAGTGCGTACCTAACGCAAGAGACTACCACGTTTTGTTCATACTACTTTGATCAACACATTCTTGGCGATTTCGTCAAATGGCGACCCAAACGTTGTCGAAAATTTACTTGAAGGTGTTGGCGTAAACGACCTGCCCATATTTACCGAACCTGGCATGACAATTTGGAAGATCGGTCGTAGGCCGTTGACCGATTCTGAGTATCACGTAATGCAGAGCTACGTGTTATGTAACTGCCCAGAAGTCGAGCCTTACATCGAGTGAGTTCTCGTAACGTTACATTATTTCATTGACTTAACAATCACAACTGTTTCAAATATTTTCTTACTATTTTTGTAACATACAGACTATTTCTGAACGTATACGTTCGAATGACACGAGTCGGTCTTACAGCCGCTGAGGATGTGTCAATAATCGAGAAGGGGTTTCGTTCCTGGTTCAGTGCATACGTGAGTTATTTGAAATTATCAAAAATATCATGTCAAGTCATTTGTTGAAAAATACTATATCCTTCTAATTATACTATATGTGTGCTGAATGACAAGTTGATGGGAAGTGTGATGTGACAGCTGGTTGTCATAATGACACGATTACGACCAGTTGGTCGCATTGTTATTGAAATACGACCATTTGGTCGTATTTTTGAACCATAATGCGACCATCTGGTCATAATCGAGCGACTTTTGGTTTCTTGTCATAATTACAAAATTGCGACCATCTGGTCACAATTTTTAATTTAAACTCCCACTCGATTCTTTCCCTCCCCCACCCGATTCTCTTTTCCTTTCTTTTCTTTCCTTTTCTTCCTTTTCCCTCTTTCCCCGTTCCCGTTCCCCCGTTGCTTTTTGCCCGTTCCCCTAAACCCCGTTCTTTCTTACCTTTCCCGTTCCCCGTTTTTCACCCATTCCCGTTTCAAAAACCTCCAAAACCCGGTAGCGTATTCGAGGTTAGTTTTCGTTTTCGTTTTAATTAAGTTATTAAAAATTGTTTTAGTTTCGTTAAATTTAGTAACATTTAATTGAATAGTTTAGTTTAACTTTAAATTAGTGTAATTAATTATGTTTAGTTAGTTACTTTAATTTGTTTAGTTAAACTTAGTTAATTAATTGAATTAAGTTTAATTACTTAATTAAATTTAGTTGCATTTAATTGAATAGTTTAGTTTAACTTTAAATTAGTGTAATTAATTAATTACTTAATTAATTATGTTTAGTTAGTTACTTTAATTTGTTTAGTAAAACTTAGTTAAGTAATTAGTTAATTAATTTAATATAGTTAAATTACTTTTAGTTTAATTACTTAATTAAATTTAGTTTAATTACTTAATTAAATTTAGTTTAATTACTTAATTAATTTAGTTTAGTCATATTATGAGTTTAGATTACTTTTTTTAATTTAATTTAATTTAATTAGGTTGATTAATTAGTGTAGTTTACTTACTTTAATTAATTTAATTTACTTTAGTTTCATTAATTAATTAATTAATTTAATTTAGTAAATTAAATATATTAGATTACTTTAATTACTTACTTAACTATTTTTCTTTAATTTAATTAATTAATTTAGTTAATTTAGTTAAATAATTAGTGTAGTTTACTTACTTTAATTTAATTAATTAATTAATTTAATTTAATTTACTTTAGTTTAGTTTAGTTTATTTAATTAATTATTTTAATTTAATTTAGTTTAATATACTTAATTAATAAATTTACATTAATTAAATAAATTTTATTAGTTTGATTAGGAAAATGGCACTCCAACGTCGTCCTCCAATTTTCGGGGATGATGCGCAGGACCGCAATGATTCGCCTCCAGAGGATGACGCACCGGAGTTGGACAGTTCTCCAGAGGCGGGGGACTGGACGCATGCTGACCTGGACGAGATATTACAGTTGGACGACAATCCCGACCCGACATATCCCTCCGCAGTACCCGAGTCGCAGATTGCGACACCGCGTTTGGGGGAGGACTCACCGGCTCCAACTACTACTGTCGCGGGACCCTCCACTTCTGGCACCACACCCGATCCAGCGGGAGTTGGAGCTTCTGGCACTGGCCGTCCTCGGGCCACCGCCAATCCGATCGGATAGAAGGGGATACGTAAGTAGACAAGTAATTTTTTTAATTAAATATTCATGTTATTTATAACCTAAAAAATATTTTTTACTTTTTTTTATTTGAAGAATACAGCTGCATCAAACGGCTTCAAAGCGGTTTCGACAGGTCCTACAGAGCATGCTCCTACTCAGCGAGCTGCGCTGGACGAAGATTGCGATGACGGAGAAGCGTCGGATGTACGACAACTGGAAGGTAAATAACTTCACTTATTTTTATAATTAATTAATTTATAAATTTGTAACAATCAATTTATTACTTTAATGTTTTCTTATTTCAAATTTTTTCAGGGCAAGTTTCCTATGATCGATCCCAATGTCATAGACAGTCGGATGTTCCCCTTATGGGATAGGCACGTGCAGGATCGATTCAAGGACCTCATGTACCGGGCGCGGCAGAAGCAAGCTGAACACCGGCCTGTGTGGATGAGAGAGGAGGAGCATGCCCAACTCCTCGCGAGCTTGCAACCTCAAGAGGGCAAAAACGTTTCCACAAAGAATAAGGCCAACCGGGCTAAGAACCCGAGGAAGCACACCGGTGGCGCGAAGCCTCACGACGAGCACCATCGTATATTGGTAAGTAATTGTCATTTTTCTTTCACGTCATTTTTTTGTTTTTTGTTTCAATTATTTATTAATTTAATTTCTGTCACTTTTTATAATATGCTTAGGAAGAAAAGTACGGTCATCCTGTTCCGCCTGATGAGCTGCACCTGGTCCTTCACACGCAGAAGGACGGGACGATCGTCAACGACAATGCGCAACAAACTCAGGTATTTAATATGTTTTTTCAATTATTACTTAGAATTTGTTCATCATTTTCTAACTTTTACATATTTTCTGAATTTTAAATATTTAGGACTGTTTCAAGGAGTCTTTGAGTCAGAGGTTGCCCACACCCGACTAGCAACCGACTCAGGAAGACCGTCGACAGGCGTTCTTAGAGGCTGCTGGAGGCGTTCGTCCAGATGGATCCATTGCTGGTCTCGGCTCGTATGGGAGACGCCTTTACGCGGATGTGCCTCGGTCCCAGCGGAGCGAGCACTAGCTCCGGCCCTTCTCCGGTTGAGCAGCAGCTGCGCGAAGAGGTTTAGCAGCTTCACACCGACATAGACGCTATGAGCGACGACTTCGTTTCTCGAGTTGCTGCGATTGAGGCGGATATGCAGGCACGGGTCGAGGCCCAGGTCGCAGCATCTTTGGCAGCGTACTTGAGATCCCGAGACGGCGAGCCTTCATCATTGACGCCGCCTCCGCCACCCCCCGCCCCTCCGCAGTAGATTTAGGATGATTTCTTTTGTATAGAACATTTTTTGAATATTTGATTTATATATATTTTATTTTAATTCCAATTTTTTATTATTAAATTTTAATATTAATTAAATAAATGAATGCTAATTTTAATATTAATTAAATAAATAAACAATAATTAAATTTAAAAAAAAAATTATTAAATACGACCATCTGGTCGTATTTACCCTGGAAACTAAACGACCAGATGGTCGTATTTTATCCCTAAAAAAATGACCATCTGGTCGCATTTTGCCTGAGTCCTAAAGTGACCATTTGGTCGCTTATAAAAACGACCACGTGGTCATTGTTTCATGTGACCAACTGGTCACTTGTCTTCAATTTAAATTACGACCAGATGGTCACTTTTATAAGCGACCATCTGGTCGTTTTTTCAAAATGTTGACTTTTTTGCGACCTAACTTTCTTGGTCGTATTTTTGTGACTATCCAGTCGTACAAAATTCCAGAACGACCAGCTTTTTTGCCACCACCATCTTGGTCGTTTTTTGGTCGTATTATACAATAAAACGACCTTTTGGTCGCAAATGTCTGGTCACAAATTGACTTTTTTTTTGTAGTGACAATTCTCATCAAAAATGAAACTTTAGCATAAAGAACACAAGTAAGAATGATTACCAATTAGCATATGACTCTATCTTTCACTTGACACTTTTCACAGTGCTCAACAAGCATATAAGGTCATACTTTAAGCATTATCCCCTAACATCTCAACTATGCAATACTTATCAAACAACAATCTAAAACATATCGAGCATAAATGAAAATAAATCCCAAAACAATATATGACTCGATATTTAACTTGAAACATGTATAAATTGAAATAATCATGTAAGAATAGCTCAAGTTATATGTAAAATCAAAGTTGGTTTAAGGCAATATCTCTTTTTCTTAATTTTTAACGACAAGCCAAGTTTAGCCCATGACTTTCGTTCCTTTCACAACCTCTGTTTCCCCTTAATTTCAAACAAAAATGAGAATTCAAATCAGCCATATTCATTAATAGAAATCAACCCTCACCATCGTACTAACAAGCACGAACAACACCGCCAACACCTCTTTGATTCTTTTTATTCTCACCTTGGCATTTTAATCACCAACTTGCCTAAGCTTGTCGTTCTCCTACAACAACCATTCCGAACATTTTTAGACTCATAATAACACAATTACCTCAGCTCAACACATTCAAACATAACCCCATACCCGGTTGAGCATAAAAACCCAAAACTAGCTAAGATAAAGACTAGTATTTTTGCCAAATTTGAGAATTTTCAAGAAATCATTTCCTTGCTCTTCCAAGTTGTTTTTCATGTGTAATATATATATATATATATATATATATATATATATATATATATATATATATATATATATATATATATAGGCACTCATAAATTCAAGAATTGAAAGTTTTTAAATAAAAGGCAAGAAAAAAATTGGAGAAGCTTGGAAAATCACCATTAATGGAGTTTTGAAAACTTAAATCCATCCATGGCTTCCATCCTCTAATGAATTCTTAAAAAGTGAAACCTAGGGCTTAAAATCAACATTTGAAAATAGATTTCTAGAATTTGAAATAAAAGAAAAAAACACCAAAGTGATTTAAAACAACAATTAAAAATAACCCACACACTTTATGAAAACCTTGAAGAAAACCTTGAATTGCTAATTGAAATCTTACCTTGAAACTTATTAAAACCAATCAATCCTTGCTTGAACCTTTGTAAAATGATGATTCTATCATAAACCAACAAAACTCCTTTGAATTTGATCAAGATTGATGGATATTTGAAAAAGAAAGCAACCAAAAATTCTCCTTGTTCTTGAAAGGGGGGGGGGGGGACGGTGGGGAGGGGTTTGGGAAGAAAATGAATTGTTTTTCATTCTTTTTTTTTTAATTTAACTTATATACTTTTAAATTTCTGAAATTAAAAGTCTATAATTGCAATAAAGTCCCTCCACCTTTTCCCCTAACTACTAAGGCCTTCCCACTCAATTGTTTATTTTCTAACCCTTGCTCCACATTTTAATTGGTAACATGCCCTTCCTCCTTAACTAACCATGGTTAAAGGCTCCCTTCTAAGTAATTTTCTACCCTTAGTTAGTGATAAGTCCTCGAAAAGGAAGTATTCATATAACTAAACTTGGATAAATCTAGGTGAAAAGACCAAGTAATTGAGTAAAATGGTAAACCATTGCATATATTTAAATTACTTTTGTGGTTACTAGTTCTTTTGAGTTTTTATCTTATTTCAGCTCTTTTGAATAGTTCTCCTATAATAAATGAGCTTTTGTTCCCAGCTCCCTAACGTTGGCCATTGTGAGCATAAGTCCATAGTTAGTGCTCTTGGCAGTTTTTGTTATTTCAGGGTAAGGTACTGAGAAAAGCATACAGTGATGATGTTGAGGCAAGCCAATAAGAAGAAGAGCAAATATTTACTTCTGCTGCCAGCTATTTTGATGGGACAAGCGACTGTCACTTTGCTCTACAATTCCTAGCCGTGCGTGCGACCTCATAGACTTCACAAACCACTATTTTGATGGGAAAAATGAAAAAAAAAAAGCAAGAATTGGTTGATATAAAAAAGGTCTGAACTTTAGGTCAAAAGAGAGCGAAGTTGAAGAAGAAGAACGAAGCAAGAGGCAATTGGAGTATTAGTTTATTTTCAGTTTTCGTTCATAGTTTAATCTTTAGAATTTTGTACATTACATTGCTATTATGAATTCCTTCCAGAAAAACTCATTTATTTTCATGATGTCGTTAGCCATGATAGGCTAAATATCCTTATGATGAAGTGCTAGTTGATATGGATAGGTGAAAGACAATATTTTGAGACTCATGTATTTATGGATACTGTGACGTAGAATCCTTCATGTTCATGTTCTTCTTTAAAGCTTTATGAAAATAGAGTTAGAAGAGTTCATGCAAGTATTGAAAAATTCATTGCATGACAACTTAGAGTAAGGCTTTACTTGTTCACCTTATCCTTAACTTTAGAAATAAACGAAGGGTTAAGGGGAATAGATAATAATGCTTGGAGATATAAAGGGAGCATAAATCACATAAGGTTTTAGAGATAAAATCAAGGGTCGGTAAGTACATTAGAGTTGGTTTAAGAGAACTCACTTTTGCCTTTTCATTTCTACGTATTTGTTGTCTCATGAGCTCCATTTGTATTTGAAGTCTCACAGCAAATAATTAGTTTGATGATCACAGCCTATTCCTGATTCCCTGCACAACATCACAACCTCATTCTTCCGATCTACACCTAGTGTTTGATCCCTTTACTTTGTGCAACATAACAATTATCTTTGATAAGCATCTTGTTTTGTAATCACATTCATCCTTAATTTCTATTCTTGCTTTAAAATAAATCATCCTCGTGGGACATGACACTCACTTACCGCTACTATTATTTGTTGACCATGTGCACTTGCATGTCATCCACCTCCACCTAGTTAATCCATCACCATTTTCACCAACAGTTAGCCATCAAATTATCAAATCAAAGATAGAAATTAATTTCCTAATTGCTTAACACCTAACACACAAACATGCAAAATATAAACAAAATTTAATTAACCTCTTTTAAAACCCTGGGTCTTACACTTATTCTTCCTAATTTTGTTTTCTTTTTACTTTTTTATTTTCAAAACTCAAAACCCCCCGTTTTAATTAACTTTAATTTCATTTCATTTTCCCTGTGGAGATCGACCTTACTCGCCACTACTACAAATTTCTAAATTTTAAGAGTAAGTATTTATTTTTTGTGGTTTTGACACCCATCAAATTTCGGCAATGTTGCCGTGGAATCGGTGTTAATTATTATCCTTTTTGTTTTATTTTTGTTTTGTATTTTTAAATTTAATTGTTTGTTTATGGTTTCAGATCCTATGGCCAATTATGATTTCACTTCTTCTATGGAAACTCTAACTGAAATTATTGCTGAATTAGCTTTGAGAATGGAATCTACGTCGCATCGTACCATGCAACCAATGTGTATCCTACTTTTCAAGACAATCATTACGAGCATGTCGATTCAGTTAGAAAAATTCAAGGTCAACATCGAATGTATTACAATCCATAAGCAAATACTTGTGATTTCGGATAGAGAGATCATCCAACCTACAATTTTGGATCAATGCCATATTACTAAGAATTTCAACCACCACATCTCAAACCACTTCAACAATCCACTTATCATTGCTACCAATGAACAGATCTGGCAGTTCAATCAACAGTTCCAACAATACAATCAATAAGCAAATATTGAGAGGTTGGAAAGCAGTAAAAAATTGCAAGCTCAACTAGATGAAGTGGAAGCTACAGTAAATAGAATGACATCTCAAGGTAATCTCAAACAATGGTTGAATCGATTTCAAATGTAGTGCAATAACATTGACAAATGGAGAGGAACCAAATTTGAGTGAGACAAAGCATGGATGCACCTTAGAAGAGGATGAAAAGGAAGTTGTCTCTCCAACTTTAACTGATCATCATCCTAAAGTGGTTGAAAGTGAGCAAATAATGGCAGTAATAGAAATTTTTGATTTTCCTTCTAACATTGTCAAATCTTTTCAAGGTGAAAAAAAAAGGAAACGATGACACATGCGTATTGGAATTTGATGGAGAAATCAACAAATTTAATATCAATGACTCCAGGACAAATTTTACTGACAAACTTTCCTATTTTGTTATGACTGACATAGTTAATCATCTAACTTGTGAAATTTTCAAATTTTTAAATAATGATGAATTAAATGATGCTTTAAAAAAATTGTACTGTTTCAGGATTACGAATAATGATTAGGAATTTTGTCAAAGTAATATGGGATGTGTTTTGACCAGAAGGAACAACATCATCTAGCCATAGACGTTAAATAGTAGGCACTTTTTGGGAGGCAACCCAAATTTCTTTACCTTTTATTTTATTTTATTTTTTATTTTATATTATTAGTATTTAATTTTAGTTTACTTGTTTTCTTTTCTTTGTTTTTATTTTTGTAGGAAAAAAGAAATTATGGTCAAGCAAGGGATATGCATGTTGAAGCTTGAAGTTTTTTTTTCGCCAGATTCGCTCACATTCCCGAGCTGATAGTGATCCAACTACTAAGGATTGCTCATTCAGGAAAGTTTCTACTACGACTATGCTTTAATTACAAGTCATTGAAGACAATGTTTAGTTTAAGTTTGGGAGTAGAAATTCATATTGTTTATATGATTACATTCTTTCTGAAAATTCTAGAAGATGTATAATGGGTAGGCTTGTTTGCTTTTAATGCTCTTGCAATCTTTCTTTCATGCGTAACCCATATTTTTTGTGCACTTTTGATCGCGCTTTTTGCATAAAAAAATAAAGCACGTTTTTTTTACTTGTCATATCTCGAGTATTAATCTTGCTTTCTAATTGATTGGGAAGTATATTAGAATGAATACATTATCATTTTTGTGAAATTTTTTAGCTTTTGAGCACTGAGAGTTTGTCATTCATGATTGTTTATTTCTAGAACTTACTCTGTTATGCACGTTAAGACTGTTTTTGTTTGAATTTGAATACTTGAAATCTTTAAGAGCAAACTAGAGGAACCAATTCGAGCATTCTAAAGGTCTACCCGAACTTCGTTCCTTAGGTGTAAATTTTTTAGTCTTAGCCTTTTCTTTGATATTGAGCCACATAATAAATAACAATTCTCCATTCTTTTTATCTTCTTTTTCACCCAAATTGGGAGTTTGCTATGTTCTGGAAAGATTTATGTCTCTTTGAACAAATCGATAAAAGTGATGAATTTGTGTTATGAATTGAAAGAAAGAAAAAAGGAATTGTGGAAAAAGAAAAATGCAATAAGAAAAAGTTTGTTATTAAAAATCCGAAAAGAAAGTAGAATGTTGAAAAAAAATGTGCGAAATGGAAGATGTGAAGAAAGTTGGTTTTGATATTCGAGAGTTTAATCTTCAAGAAAACCAAGAGTTTTGATTGATATTATTGAAAATTTTCATATGAATCTCTTAATTTATAGCTCAAATGTCTTCCATCTACCTTTTTCCTAAGCCCCATTACAACATTTAAAGACCCTTGAATTCATGTTTTTAAATTTCTTGCATTTACTGTTTTAATATTATATATTTGCAAGTTTATGGTAAATTTCTTCCATGTTTAGACTTGAGTGATATTCTTTGACTCCCTTAAACAATTTGAGCGATTTGAGTGAATATTCCGTGAGGTGATCAATTTCTATATGCTTCGATTTTGAGAAAATTATTTAGGTTTCTATTCTTGACATGACTTGTGAAAATTGAGTTAGCATTTGAACTTCATGGTTTTATTTCAAGATTTGCAAAAAGCGAGATTGATCACACGCACACTTGGGGTTTTGCATTAAATTTTTTGATTGCTTAGGTATTAACTTTTTACAAGCTTTATGATTACATAAGTTCTAAGAATATTCATATTTGATTGATAATTGTGCTTAATGTTATAATTGCTAAGGGACTAGCAACTGTCTAAGTTTGGCAATATATACATATTTATTAGTGGTAATATTCAAAAATAATTAAAATGTGAGTTTAAATTTATTTAAATGTCCATAAGATTATTAATCATTGAATTTCATGAATGTCGGCGAAAAGAGCGCTCAAATCAGACTTATAATGAAGATGACATCGTCACAAAGAGAAAGAAAGAGCACACTGACATCAGCATGACGTCAGCGAGCATTAGTGGCAGATAATGCTGAGCGATGACACGTCACTTGTAAAGATAAAGGAGAAGATGCAACTCAGCTTCATATCAGCTTGGCTTCCGGACTGCTCCTCTCACAGAATCAGGCGATGGCTCAGCGGCTTAGCGACTTGCTCTGATGGCTTGGAAGATAAAGATAAAGATTTAATCTGCTTTTAGCTATTTTTCACCTATTTAAAGTAGGGGTGCAAGAGGAACCGGAACAGCATGAAATAGAAACAGAACTGGTTCATACGGTTCAGTTCTCCTTTGTAAGAACTGATAAGCTAACGATTCGATTCCGGTTGATCAAGTTAGAACTGATAAGGAACCGGAACCGGAACCGAACCGATATGCATATAATTTTTAATATATATATGAACCAAACATTGTTTGGATTGATTTATTTGTGATATATATGATTTTAGATTAGATGAACATCAACATATATATGAATTTTGAGGAAGGATTTTAAGAGTTTGAATTAAATTATTTGTGAAATATATGATTTTGGATTGATTGCTATTATAAGAATGAATTTTTTTGATTTTTTGACTTTGAATTTTTGAAGTAGACTAACTGTCCTACCCGAACAAGAACCAGATCGTTAAGGAACAGGTTAACTTTCTAAACCGGTTCCATCTTTTTTATAATTACAAACTAGTTCGGTTCTAAACTGGTTTCAGTTCCATATTTTTTATAATTACTAACTGGTTCGGTTTCGGTTCTTGTCAAGAACCGGTAAGAACCGAACCAAAAACGCCCATATTTAAAGCTCCATTTGACTCCTAATTCACAATCCCTTCTCCCACAATTTTTCATAGGACTTTGAGATGTTTTTTTTTATGTTTTCTAGCTAAATTCTTTATTCCAACTAGAGGATTATCGAGGTTTGGTCATGAATTTGTGAGGTCTAGTTCTTAATTTTATTCTTATTTTCTCTTTATTCTTGATTTCTCTTTGTAATTTTTATTGTTGAATTAATTCTTGTGCAAAAGCGCTCTTTGTTCATTGATTAATTTTGCAGATCGCTAGTTAGAACGTTTAAATCCGTAATTGTTTAATTAATCTAATACAAGTAGCATAATTAACGTAAATCGATTAGGAATACTTTTTAGTTCATGTTATGGGAATTTATGATCTAATTTAAATGAATCAGTCGTACTGTGTTTCTTAGTTAGAATTGGGTTCTTCTCTTCTTAATGTTGTTAATGGGTTAAATCTTATTATCGTATTCTAGGGTTATCTGTTAATTAGGGAAATAGTCAATGATCGTATCTTGGCTATAAAATAGTTAAGGAAGAGCACTTATAAGTTGTTGATTGGTTTTGGTGACTTCCAACCAATTTAGAGAAGAATTTAGGAATGCAGGTTAAGTAATCGATGATCAAATTAATGAACCATAACCGAGATTAAACCTTTAGTTGGAAGCTTTTTCTCTTGATTTCTTATTCTTTCTAATCTTTTTTCTTTTCACTTTTTATTTTCAAAACTCATTAATTCCTTTTTCAATGTGGAGATCGACCTTACTCGCCACTACTACAAATTTATAAATTCTAAGAGTAAGTATTTATTTTTTGTGGTTTTGACACCCATCAAATATCATCTACTTCTTCTTCATTTAGCCGAAAATCAACCCACATTATCATCTTTTCTCCAATCTTCTCTCCAAGGTAATCTGAAGAAGAATTTTCACCATAACTTCCTCAACCGAACTCAGATTTACGCAAGTAAGATTTTTATTTTTATCAGTTTTTGTTTATCTTTCCATTTTGATTAATTTCATAGAAATTCAATATCTGAGAAAACATTAAGTGCAAAAAATCATTCGAACTATTATGGTTTCATCAAATTTAATTGCATTTTATTATGTTTTCTTATCGTATAGGTGTAGAACATCTTTTCCTTGGAGTTAGTAATTGTTTGAGCAAGTTTTTGAAAGGTTTCTTTAACTTTCGAGAAAGGTTGTGGTTGTCAAAGAAATAATTTGAGAATTTTTTACAATTTTTCAAGGTGAGTAGATAAATGGATTGGAAATCTGTAACCCGTTTTGTTAATTGTTGTTGGAAGTTAAAGAATGTGATTTAAGCATGTTTAGGATGAGTTCTATATGAATTTTCTATAATTTTTGGTTGTTGAATTTTCCAAAATTTTGTGCTTTTAGTAGAGTATCGATGTAGTTGATGTTGGGTGTTGTTGATGATAAATGGGTAAAATATTTTTGATGATTTAGTTTTTAGGATGTTAATGTGTTACTTAGTAGCTGGATTTTCTGGAAAATGACGTAAAAAGTGTAGTTACGAAGTGGGTTAAGGTTAATTATCACCAAGTTTTATCACGTGTTGGACTTTGGTGGTTTGGTATGTTCCTGGGAGATTATTATGAGTTTTAGAATATGTTTTAGAGCTTATTTGTTATGGTTATTTTGTTAAAGGGGAATTCATGCTTGTGTTTATAGAAACTCTAATTGTGTTGTTAAAGTGATACTTGACCGATTTCGCTATGCGTATTTTGTTTTATATTAAAATTGCATGTGCATGACTGTGGGAGAGGTTCGTATTGATTGATGCGTCAATCAATAGTTATTATATTGTAGATTTGAATTAAGTAGGTTCATGCTTAATGAAGAATATGTCGTAATTATTGTTTGTGTAATGCATTGCATAAATAATTTTTTATGGGGCTGATTCATTTCATGTATATAATATGTGAAAAATAATATACTTGTAGATACATATTAATTGTGATCAACTGTAACGTCCCGTTATTTTGTGATAAATTTTATTTATTTATTTATTTATTTTAATTTAATTCAAGTAATTAAGTTCATTTATTTATTATTAAATTAGAAATTTACAATTTATTTCATTTTAATTCATTTTAATGGCTTTATTTATTTAATTACGTTTTAATGGTGTTAATAATTATTAACGGGCCAATTAATAATTATTAATCACCATTGGGTTAGTTTGAGATGTTCGGGATTCGTTTTAAGCCAAAAGTCTTAAAAAGGGCAAAATCGTAATTTCCAACTTCCTAAATATCTATTTACTATTTGTCATCTTCTTTAAATGAGTCATTGACTCATTTTTGACCAAAACATCACCATTTTCTTCTCCAAACCCGAGCAACAAAGGGAAGAAAAGAGAAGAGGAAGAAACGGTCGCCCGACCGTTTCTTGGCCGTTTTGCGTGATTTCGGATGCGTTGGAAAGCTCTCGCCGGGACCTTTCTACCCATTCCACTCTTGGAACGTTTCCAACTCTCTAAGGTAAGCCCTAGATTTCGAATTCTCATTGAACTTCCATGGAAATTGATTCAAGCTTTTGTGTTCTTTCGATTTCTTGCCGTGAAACTCGGTGTTTGTCAATTCGGGAGTAGTTTTATGTGTTTTTGGAAACTATTTCATAACCCTAAAACCGAGTTTCAATCGAAACCCTTTCCGTTTGAAATTTACCCTTTTGGGATTGAAAATGGGTTAGAAATTAATGAATGAATGTTTATTTAAATTCAATTCGGGAAAGGGATTAATGTTCAAAAACACTATTCATCGATACCCATTGAAATCGGGATTATCGAATTTGATTAAAACCAACTCAAAACGTATTTTGAATTGCCAAAAAGCCGAAAAACCAAACCCGAGACTCGTTTTTGTTGATAGGGCCGTGGGCCTCTTTGTGGGTTTTATTGGGTTTTCGTTGCTTTGTATGTTTAGTAATTGTTTGAATGATAGTTTGTTTCGTTATTGATTGTTACGATGTAATTCGTTTGTAGGTGTTTTTGAACTTCGTGGTTGATCGCTCCTTCGAACTTAGGAGCTAAATCATCTTATTAATAAGGTGAGAATAGTTAGCATTTAAATTAAATATGGAAAGCAAACTAGTGTGATGGTTTGAGAGTTTGAAACTAAGATTAGAATCCGAACCTAAGATTAGAGGGTTGTGAGTTAGTGCCCTTAGGATTAAGAGTTAATCCTTTAAGTGAGAACTTAGAAATTCTCGAGAAAGACTTTGAATCTTAGAAGATTCTAACTTAGTTTCGTTATGAAACTAAGGTTGGATTATTTTGAAGTCAAAATGATCCAACTTGTAATTTAAAACGGTTAATAGAACCTCGGATTATTTGGAAGTATAGAATCCAGGAGGACATAGGTTAATCGTTTAAATTATGATTCTAATCTTATTACTAATATCGGAGTTCGATCGTCATATCGTTCATTCGAGTTTCTCAGTTATTTTACTTTTTGTCATTTACTTTATGTCTTTACTTATGCCCATTTACCTTATGTGTATTTTAATTACTTTATCATTTACTTTACCTTATTTAATTGTACAAGCATATGCAAGCATATGCATAACATTTTGCACCATTATTTATTATACTACAACATCTCGCATCATTGAAAAGAGAAAAAGAAAAGAATGAAAAGAATGAAAGGAACGGTGGATGAGTGGATTCCCACGTTACCTTCATGCATAAGGTGAATGATGGATGAGTGGATTCCCACATTACCTTCATCATGCATAAGGTTGAATGGTGGATGAGTGGATTCCCACATTACCTTCATGCATAAGGATAAGGGTGGATAGTTTGTAAAAATCCACATTACCTTCATTACATGCATAAATGGCAATTGCGTATCCTATGGATGTACTCATTACTTTTATGCATATGATAGATGAGAAAGAGAGTCGAGATGTTATATTTTTTTTTGCAAAGTCATTTACTTTTCTTACTTTATGTTATAACAAGTTAAAGGATGAACAATTAGCCTAAGTGTGCTAATTAGTTTCATCAAATGGAAAATATGACTTAGAATGACCTAGACTTTGGAGAATTCTAGGAAGGATTGTGTCGGTTTATTGGACACAAATCGGAATGCGAGTTTGAGGTCTATATTTACTTTTTATGCTTATTATTCTCACTGGGCTTAGTTTGTTAGCTCATGATATTACAACCAATTTCAGGAAATGCCTTGGCTAGAGGTCGAGGAGGAGGAGGTGGTCTTGCGTGATCGAGGGATGCCTGACCTCGAGATGGACTAATGGTTTTGTAAAGTTTATGTCTTATTTGATAAACTTTAAGGAATTGTATTTTGTATTTGGCTCCTAAGAGCCTAATGTTGATGAATTATGACATTATATATTTGAACTCCTGATTTGGACTTAAAGTCCATGAGATTTGATTAGATTTGAAAATTAGGTTGTAAACAGGTTTTCGGCATGCCAATTTTCAAACAAAACCACGCCAATTTTTCGTAAATTAAAAGACTTCCGCTGTTTTCTCTGATTTTAATTTATTTAAAAGTGACGGGTCGTCACATCAACTTAATAAAGAATATATGTAATTTAGTTCTCTAAGAGTATATCGAATAATTACATCGGAGGTTCATTTGATATATTAATATTGAAAAGAATACCTGTAGGTTCAATCTTTGTAATTTCATTACTTAGAAAAGAATACTCATATCTTCTTTACGTAGATTGGTACTTAATTAGATATGAATAAGGTTCATTAATGTATGTTTACATAATGAAAGAATACCCAATTGTGTGTGTTGAGATTAATATGTGATTTTAATATAACTTGTGAGTTATATGTGAGTTGTTGAGATGGATGACTGTTTGAGTATAGTTTCTAATTTAGAGTATTCATGTGAGCAATATTGAGATGTTGAGATGTTAAATTTTGAGGTGTTGAGATTGCTTGAAGGTTGTGAGATTGGATGAGTTCAAATTGGACTTAATAAATTCAAGCGTATTCAAAACATAGTTTTCTTTTCTATTTATTTACTCATTATTTGTAGCCTCATGATGCTACATTTTGTTCACATAAGAGAGAAAGTGAGCTGGCAAACGATGAGGGTGAGAAGAAGAAGATGTGATTTAGATTGTGACAGTTGGTGCCAATCCTCTTTCAGTTTTCTACTTTAAATTTTGAGAATGTGAGACCAGATGTCGACATTCAAGTGATTTAGGTTTATTTTTTTTTTGGAGTTTATTTGATAAATTTATTTGTTTGAATTTTCATTAGTTTTAGTTTTAGTTCTGATTTTAAATAAAGAGTTCGCGAACAAGAAATACAATGGTTTTTTTATTTGATTTTAAGCAATTAAAGAGCTTTCATTTAATTTTAGTCTTCCTTTATTTACTTCATGTTTTACGTTTGAAAAGTCGTGATGTTACTGTTTTTATCAGAGCCTTTATGGTTCAAAAGACCGTATGCATCGCATACATACAATCAAACCATCTTCTTCAAAAACTCATCTGTGACACTGTGACGACCCGACACTTTTAAATAGATTTATTTCATAAAACACAGCGGAAGTCTTTTAATTTACAAAAAATTGGCGTGGTTATGTTTGAAAATTGGCATGCCAAAAACCTGTTTACATCCTAATTTTCAAATCTAATAAATTCACAAGGAACATCAAGTCCCATTTCAGGAGTTCAAAGATATATATCATAAAAACATCAACATTAAGCTCTTATGAGCTAAATATCATACAAAACCATCAAAGTTCTCAAAACTTCACAAAAGTAAAGACATAAACTTTACTATAATCGAGTCCATCTCAATAGTCAGCATCCCTGATCACGCAACACCATCTCCTCTCCCTCGACCTCTAGCCAGGGCATTACCTGAAATTGGTTGTAATATCATGAGCTAACAAACTAAGCCCAGTGAGAATAATAAGCATAAAAAGTAAAGATAGACCTCAAACTCGCATTTCGATTTGTGTCCAAGTAATCCGACACAAACTTTCCTAGAATTCTCCAAAGTCTAGGTCATTTTATTTCATATTTTCCAATTGATGATACTAATTAGCACACTTAGTCTAATTGTTCATCCATTAACTTGTTATAACATAAGTGAGAAAAATAAATAAACTTGTATAATTATAACATCTCGATTCTCTTTCTCATCTATCATATGCATAAAAGTAATGAGTACATCCCGTAGGATACGCATTCGCCATTTATGCATGAAGTGAAGATAATGTGGATTTTTACATACTATCCACCCTTATCCTTATGTATGAAGTAGTGTGGGGGTCTCATGTCATCCACCAAAACTTATGCATGAAGTAGTGTGGGGGTCTCATGTCATCCACCAATACTTATGCATGGAAATAGTGTGGGGGTCTCATGTCATCCACCTTTCTTTCTCATTTTTCTCTTTTCAATAATATGAGATGTTATGCATATGCTTGCAAAAGTAATAAAGTAAATGTAAATGATAAAGCAACCGAAATATGCATAAAGTAAATGAGCAAAAGTAAAGACATAAAGTAATGATATAGGTAAAATAGATAGGATTCCGGACGAACGATATATCGATCGAACTCCGCTAATAAAGTAAAGAATCTTAACTTCACGATTATTCTAAACCTTCAAGGATTTTAACTTCCAATAATCCGAGGTTCTATCAATCGTTCTTATCCAAGTCTTAGATCCTTTAACTTCCAATAATTCATTCTAAAATCCGAAACTTAATCTAACTTAGAATCTTCTAAGATTCAAGGCTTTCATCGAGAAATCCTAAGTTTCTCGCTTAAAGGATTACTTCAAAATCCTAAGGCACTAACTCACTCCCTCTAACCTTAGATTGGATTCTAATCAATTCTACAAATCAACATACTTATTCGTTTTCAATAAATACTTTAAATCCTAACTATTCTCACCTTAAACAAAGTGAAGACTTCGCTCCTAAGTCCGAAAAGAGCGATCACACGCGCGGTTCAAAACACCTACAAAAGGATTAATATCCCGAAAATTAATAAATTACCAACTAACGATTAAACAAGCAAAAAGACGAAAATCCACCAATCCTTCCCCTTGGAGGCTCTCGGCCCTCCCTAAACAAAGGGGTTCGGGTTTGGTTTTTCGGCTTTTTGGCAATTTAAATACGTTTTGAGTTGGTTTTAAGCAAATTCGATAATCCCGATTTCAATGGGTATCGATAATTAGGGTTTTTGAACATTAATCCCTTTCCCGAATTGAATTCAAATATGCAATTATACATTAATCTCTAACCCAAAATTCAAACCCTAAAAAGGAAATTTCAAACGGGAAGGGTTTCGACTGAAACTCGGTTTTAGGGTTTAGGAGAAAGTTTCAAATACATGTAAAACGACTCTCGTAATTACATACACCGAGTTTCATAACACGAAATCGAAAGAAATCAAAGAAAACTCCATTAAAACACTATTTGGAGTTTAGGGTTTCAAGCTTTACTTACCGAGAACTCCGTGAAACACGAGCGGCAAGTACAAAGGGTAGAAGGGAAATGATTGTAGGATCGATACCTTTCCACTGGACCCGGAATCAAGTCGATCGGGCAAGAAACGAACAAAAACCAAAATTTCCCTTTTTTTCTCTTGATGCTCACGGGTTGGGGAGAAGAAATGGAGAGCTTTTTGGTCAACTTTTGGTCAATGATAGTTTAAGAAGATGAAGAGAAAAATATCTAGATATTTAGGGTAGTTGGAAATTACGAAAATGCCCTTTTGATGACTTTTAGCTTAAAAACGAAACCCGATGATCTTGAACTATCCCGATGGTGATTAATAATTATTAATTGGCCCGTTAATAATTATTAATACCATTAAAACGAAAATAAACTAAAAAGATCAATTAAAAGATTAAAACCGAAATAAACTACAAATTCTAAATTAACAATTAATAAATAAACTTTAATTACTTAAATTAAATAAAATAAATAAAAAGATTTTTTTTTTTTTTACAAAATAACGCGATGTTACAGACACGTATCTTTGTATTTATTTTAAATTGCATTGAATATTGTCTATTATGTTGGAAAGATAGAATGTTGAATTTAATTAATAATTCTTAAAAGGTTTTTCTTTTGACAATATGGTATGCCTCCAATTGTTATTCTTGGATATTGTATAGGTAGAGGCCGAGGTCGAGGCTGAGGTTGGGTAGGGGATTACGAGAGTGATGTGGAGTCATCTAACAATGTTAATTCATATGTTATTTCAACTGGGGAAGATAACATAGTGTTTAAGGATCATGATGAGTTTGAGGTGCCACTAATTCATTCCGGCAGCTACTCAAGTACCACCTGCTGCACAGGGAGTGTTTGTGCCACAACCGAATATGATGAGATGCAAAGGGCATTTGGCAAGACTATGGGAGTGTCTGTATAGGCATGATTTCTTAGAGAAAAAAAAATACACGCCAGTTGAGTTTGATGGGAAGTCTGTTGATATGGATGAGGCTGAGAAGTGAATTTTTAAAGTCCCTAGGGAATTGTGTTTAAGTTTAGGGGGACTAGTAAGAAAGAGGAACCTGTAGTAATTGGATGTTACAGGCTAGGAAACTTTTGGATGATGGAGCTTGGGCCTATTTGGCTCGTGTAGTTGATATATCAGTGGAGGAAGTCAATTTGAGTTCAGTGTCTATAGCCAGTGAGTTTCCTTTTATGTTTCCAGATGAATTACCAGGTTACCCTCAACTAGACAGATGGACTTCCATATAAAGGTTGTTTTTGGTACCGCCCATTTATCAATAGCACTATATAGAATGACCTCGACATAATTTAAGAAATTAAAAGTGCAGCTTCAGGAGTTGTTGGACTTAGTATTTATACGTCCTAGTGTCCCACAAGTAGGGAGACTTAGTATTTTTTGTTGAGAAGAAGGGTGGCATAATAAGGTTATGTAAACATTATCGTGAGCTTAATAAGGTAACTATAAAGAACAAGTACTCATTGCCTAGGATAGAAGAGCTACTTGCCAACTTAGAAGATTTACAATTTTCTCAAAGAAAGATCTTTGACCGGTATACCACCAGTTAAGATAAAGGAAGGAGATATACATACGACAAGTTTAAGGACTCGTTATGGTCATTTCAAGTTTTTGATGATGTCTTTTGGGTTGACAAATGCACAAGCAGCTTTTATGGACCTGATGCATACCATATTTTAGATATTCCTGGATTCGTTTGTGATAATCTTCATTGATGATATCATGGTTTATTCGAGACCAGAGAAGGAGCATGCTCACCATTTGAGTAGAGGTTTTAACCATATTGAGCATTGAACAACTTTACGCGAAATTCACTAAGAGTGAATTTTGGCTAAAGCGAGATGCATTTCTAAGACATATGCTGTCGAATGACAGTATTTCAGTTGTTCCCACCAAGGTAAAAGCGGTGAGTAGTTGGCCTCAACCAACTAATGTTGTAAAGATTCTATGTTTCTTCTGTTTGGCAGGTTTCTATCGTAGATTTGTGCAAGACATTGCAAGAATAGCCTCGCCAATGACCAAGCTTACTAAAAAAGGGATGTATAATGTTAAATGAGTTTCAAGAAAGTTAAGAAGAGGCCTGCAACAGCACAAATTGTTGTTACACTAGATAGTTCAGATGGTTTGACTATCTACATTGAGTGCATCAAAGAAAGGATTAGGTTGTGTGTTAATGCAGCATGAAGAGGTCAACACCTATACTTTGAGACAGTAAAAGAAGCATGAAAAGAAGTACCCAACACATGATATGGAATTAGCAGTTGTGGTTCATGCTTTAAAGATTAAAAGACAATACCTTTATGGAGAAAAGATTTTGATCTTTACGGACTACAAAAGTCTCGAATATTTCTTCACTCATAAGGAATTGAATATGGGAAAGTGTAGATTTTTGTATGTGGTTAAATATTATGTTTGTGCTAATCAGTATCACTATAAAAAAATTAATCTAATGTGGTAGAAGAGACACTTACCAGAAAATCAGTTTACACACCAACTTGATTTACTTAATAGTTGAGGCTTCATTGAGAGTTAAAGATGAAAAGATGGATTAGAAAACATTCTAGATTTTAAAGTGGCAACTAGTATGGCCAAATTGAGACATTTAATAAAAAAAATTGAGGATATATTTCAAGCTTTTGCCTAATATTTTGTGGTAGTTGGGATACCCAACTATATTTGGTGGAGTTTTCTTATATTAAAAGTTATCAGACTACTATGAAAATGACTCTCTTTGAGACCTTGTAGAATAAGAAGTATAGACCTCCAGTTCTTTGAGACGAGAGTGGAGATAGGAAATTGTTGGGACTCGAGTTAGTGAACCAAACTAGTGTATCCATATCTCTAATAATTGAAATAATGGAAAGAGCCTAGGTTAGGTAAGAGAGTCATTCGGATATGCATCAAAGTGATTATCAGTTTATGAGGGATGAACATGTGTTTGTATAGACTTCTTTAATGGATGAAATTATAAGGTTTGAAAAAAAAAATTGAACCGAGGTTTATATAACCATTTGATATTATATATGAATAAGATTGAAATAACTTAGTAAAGGTTTTGTGGATGAACCATGTGTTAGGAGAAGCTACTTAAGGGAAGGACAAACTTATAAGGAATAAGAATATGCTTCTCTTTACCGTACAATGAAACTTTTCGGGGACGAAAAGCCTTTTAAAGTGGTTAATCTATAACGACCCATTACCAAGTAAGACTATAAAAAAAATTGGAAATTTACATTATTTTTCAAATGATATTAATGAGGTTGGATTGATAAATTGAATGAGAAATCAATCGTTATCTTGTAAGGGCATTTTGGAAATTTCCCTCACCTCAAAATTAAAACCACAAGTTTAATTTAATATTTTTAGATGATGTTCATCATCTTGTTATTGGGATTCCAACACAACTGACGGATCATCATTCTAAGTTTCGGTGAATGAGTTATGATCGTTTTAGTTCAGTGGCATTTTCATAATTAACAAAACTCATGGTTTAGCCCTAAAATAATCTCATTCTTCTTGCTTTAGCCAAAATCAGCCCCCATTATCATTTTCTCATATTTTTTCCCGAAGGTAATCTCAAGAAGTATTTTCCCCACAACTTCCTCACCCGAACTCTGATTTACGCAAGTAAAATGTTTATATTCATCAGTTTTTCGTTATCTTTAGATTGGGATTAATTTCAAAGAAATCCAATATCTGTAGAAAACGTTATGGGCCCAAAATCATTCGAACCTGTTATGGTTTCTTCGAATTTAATTGATTTTTGTTCCGTTTTCTTTTTGTATAAGTGTAAAATGCAAAGTCAATAATTGTTTGAGGAAGATTTGGAAAAGTTTCTTCAACTTTCGAGAAGGGTCGTGGTTGTGAAATGAATGATTTAAGATATTTTTACAAACTTTCAAGGTGGGTAGATAAATGGATTGAAAGTATGTGTCTTGGGGAAAATCATTTTGTTCATTGTTGTTGGAAGCTAAACAATGCAATTTAAGCATGTTTAGCATGAGTTATATATGGATTTTCTATGATTTTTGGTTGCTGATTTTTTCAAAATTTTATGCTTCTTGTAGAGTATCGATGTAGTTAATGTTGGGTATTATTGGAGATAAATGAGTAAAATATTTTGGGTAATTTAGTGGTTATTTTTAGGATATAAATGTGTCACTTAATTTCTGGATTTTCCGGAAAATGACGTAAAAAGTGTAGTTATGAAGTGGGTTAAGACTAGTTATGAACAAGTTTGATTGGCTGTTGGACTTGGGTGGTTTGGTATGTTCTTGGGAGATTATTATGAGTTTCAGGATATGTTATAGAACTTATTGGTTATGGTTGTTTTTTTAAAGAGGAATTCATGGTTTATGTTTATAGAAACTCTAGTTGTGTTGTTAAAGTGACACTTGACCGGTTTTTTTATGCGCATTTTATTTTGTATTAAAATTGCATGTGAATAACTGTGTGAGACGTTCGTATTGATTGATGCGACAATCAATAGTGAATACATTGTAGGCTCGCATTGATTAGGGTCATGCTGAATAAAGAATATGTCGTAAATATTGTTTGGGTAATGCATTGAATAAATAATTGTTTACAGGCCAAGGTTCATTTCATGTATGTAATATGTGAAAATAATATACTTGTAGGTTCATATTAAGTTTGATCAGTTTAGTAAAGAATATATTGTAATTTAGTTCTTTTAGAATTTTCGAATACATTACAACGAAGGTTCATTTCATATGTTGATATGGAAAAGAATACTCGTAGGTTCATTCTTTTTAATTTAATTACTTAGAAAAGAATACTAATATCTTATTTAAGTAGATTGGTACTTAATTAGATATTAAGAACGTTTATCAATGTATGTTTATGTATTAAAAAAATACCCAATTGTTTATGTTGAGAATAATATGTGATTTTGATATAACTTGTGAGTTATATGTGAGTTGTTGAGGTGAATGACTGTTTGAGAATAGTTTGTAATTTAAAGTATACATGTGAGCAAAATTGAGATGTTGCGATATTAAACTTTGAGGTGTTGAGATTGTTTGGAGGTTGTGAGATAGGATGAGTTGAAATTGGACTTAATAAATTCAGGCATATCCAAAGCATAGTTTTATTTTCTTTTTATTTACTTATTGGTAGTAGCCTCATGATGGTACCTTTTTTTCCAGGTAATAAAGGAAAAGGAGTTGGCAAACGATGAAGGTTAAAAGAAGATGTGGTTTAGATTGTGACAGTTGGGGCCAATCCTCTTTCAGTTTTCTTCTTTAATTTTTCATTAAATTTTGAAACTGTGAAACTAGATGTCGTTATTCAAGTGATTGACGTTTATTTTTTTTAAGTATATTTGATGAATTTATTTGTTTGAATTTTCATTTGTTCTGAATTTAAATAAAGAGTTCGAAAACATTAAATACAATGGTTTGTTTTATTTGATTTTAAGGAATTAAAGAGGTTTCGTTTAATGTTAGTCTTCCGCTGTTTACTTAATATTTTAGGTTTGGAAAGTCGGGATGTTACAATAAGTTAGGATTTTCTTTCTTACCAAAAAAAATTCTGAAATTAGATTATAAAAACAATTATCCTATTTAAAGGGTCATGGTAATCCGTGAGTGTGATAGAGGTATTTCCTCTAAGAATTATGTTCCCTAGTAATGCATCAAGAGCTAAGCATTCACCTTGGAAGGCTATTTTCTTACTTACTATATCAATAGGCTCTATGGGATATATGTTCACTAGAGGAAGTGAGATATAAATCTAACACGTATTAGAAATTAATTGGCTTATAAATTAAAATTTTAATTTATATGGATCGTCTAGTTTCAAAAACTACTTACATTAAATAAGATAAAAAATTTGTTGACGGTTCTTTAATCAACATTGCATCTTTTACACTATAATACAATTGAAAGCGAACTTGATTTGTTGGAACCAAGCTAGAAGAAGAAGAATAAAAAGTTTTCTACTATATTTTACATCACAGATATCGGCCTAGACATGTTTAGAAAAAGAGATAATTTTCACTTTTTCCAATTAAAAGATGGAGTGAATATAACAACCTAATTGTCATGTATAGGTATATAGAATTTTCCAATCTTATTAGAAAATTTATCTCCTTATTCAAATAATGGGAGAGGTAGATATATCTCATTTATTTTCATTTGGGCATGTAATGCATTGTGAAGGGAGATATTTTATCTCTTATTCCTTTTGACTTTATCCACCTAGATAATTCTCTATGTAATAAATAATTTATAAAAAATTCAAATAATTAATCTTTTTAATTATAAATTACCATAAGTATGAGTATTAACAATAATTAATTATTTTGGGGCCAAAACTGTGACAGGTAGATCTCACAATTAAGCACGTGACGACACGTACTTGTCTCTTGTGACATTGAATATCTGAAATAAAAAGAAAACGACGGCCAATAGGCAACAATAATTAGATCCATTTTTAGAAATCTTAATATGGTAACGGCCAAAGACCATCCGAAGATTAAGTTAGCCTTTTCAAAAATGGATAAGGCACAACAAGAATTTAGGTCTAGATTTTTTTGCATACCTAATTAGTTAAGTTAGTTGGCCTTATATAGTCTTTCAGACTGGTTGATCGTGGACTCACTTCTTTGTGCTAGTTGGGACTAGGCGATCAATTTGGGCTTTGGGCTGCTACCATTCTTAGCTAGGTTGCCTTTACTTTGGGTGTTGGTGGATTGGGCCTTTTTAGAATTAGCCAACCTTTCTTAGCCCATAGATGAGTTATTTTTACTCTCTATAGCTTTCTCCTATTTTCTGTGTTAGATTTTTCCAGTCCGGGAAATCGATAAAGGTTGCTCATAATTCAGTGAGGCTTTGCCTAGATCGTTACAATATTTCAAATAGCTAGTTGTGCCTTTTCAGTGAGATGATCGTTTGGGCTACACAAGTTATGTTTCAAAATCCCAACAGACCCGTGTCTCGCTCATATTCATCCTAGCCTTTGGAGATCGTTAGATAGTTTCCACGTGTTATGATCATGAATCATAGCATTATTTACTTTAAATAGTATATCATTTATGAATTAAAAGCTTTTTGTCATCTTTCTTTCTAAGTGACAGTTGTTCCTTCCATTTTCACTTCAACTCAAGCCCTACCTTCGACGTTAATGTTAGTTTCCTCTATCTCCTCTTTTTTTTATTCCTTTGGATCCATAGATGGTTGGGTCTAAAAAAGTCATTAGGGATTGAAATCGTAGGACGACCAGGTATGAGGTTATGAGTTTAATTTTGAGAGAAGAGTTTTTAAGAGTTCTTTTTTTTTTTTTTCTGATTCAGGTCACCTTCTTCCTCTACCCCGTATGAGACTATACCGGTTTGTGCTTTTAGAGGTGAATCTGGGTGCAACGAAGCATACATGGAAAACCCTCCTTCGTCTAGACGCATTCTTGGTCCTGAAGAGTAGGGTCCCTAAATGATTTTATCTCGGTCTTTGATTCTTAGGTGGCACTTTCTTCCTCCCTACCCTTTTGGTGAGAGAGGAATTTATTAGATATTGACAAAGTTATCAAAGATTGACTCCTATTCAACAACGTACGAATAGTTCCTTTATTTTGTACTTCGCTCGAGAAGGAGGGAGCTGGAGATCAAGTCCACTTAGTTGAGTCTGAGCCAGTTTATTGGAAGAAATGGAGAGGTGCGTCCAAACTCAAGGTTTCCGCCTTAAGAATAGGATCACCCTAAAGACGTCCCATCAAGGATGAAGCAAGAGACCTGGATATAATAAGAGTCCAATATAGGATTCCTTCATAATTTGAGATGAGACTTCCAAGTTCTTTGGAATGCGCTTACATTTCCCTAGGTGAGGATTGAACTTCTTTTCATCCTATGTTTTCACGTGTGGTGCGAGGTTCCCTCTTCCTTTTTTCTTAGCCAGGCTTCTTTTTGACTTTGGGATCTCCCTTGGGCAATTCATGCCAAACACTCTGAGGACTTTGACCACTGTTATGGTCTTGTGCTTTGGGTTAAATATCCAATTGACCATAGGGATGATTTCACACTATTGGAGTCTTTGGTTGAATTTCATAGATAAGATGACCTTTGTACTTCATAAGCGCTCGAACCATAGTGTGGTGAGCGATATGATCTCCAGGAACGAGGAATGGAAAATGAGTTGGTTCTTTGTTTGTGGCCCAATTTTTTCTTTGAGGTTTACTATTCCAACGAGTTGGAGTGACTCTAGTGAGATAGATGGGTTTCTCGTCATTATGTTTGTCTTGTCTTTCTGATTCATACAACTCTAGTGTGCTAATAGAAATTTCACTTCTGCTTTTTTCTTTTTATTTACCTATTAAATACCTATCAACTTCTAACGCATAAAGGTCTCGTTGCGAGAATCTTGAAAAGAACGAAACTTATAATTGGGAGGAATTTGTTCAGGAAGAGTGGATTATTTTTGTTGGTTCTTGGATTCCTCTAGTATCCTCATCCTTCTCCTAGTAATTTGTAACCACCCGACCCTAAAGCAAGTCGAGATTGAGAGTACTTTTAGCGGAAGCGTAATTGAACCATACTTTAAAAGAAATCAATAAATCGTGTCTGAAAATTTTTTTGTGGAAATGTTTAAAACTTAAATCATACGACATACCAAACAATCATTCAAATAACAAATACATGTTAAACAAATTCCGATCAAACGCGTAATACACACCAGAGGTGCGCATCCTTCAGACAATGAAAGTAAATGCAATAATTAGGCACATCACCCCAATTTTTCGAAAAATTAAACATATATTAAACTCAATCTCAGAATGCTTGCAAGAATCTTTATATTAGTCAAAATAATTCCATTTTATAAGTAATAAACAAGAGTTTACATGTAGAGTTAGACGTTACATGTTAAGCCATCTATCTATCGACATGGCAACCTAATAATCATCAGATTTAAAGTACAGACATAAGTTCGTGTGACCAAATAACAATTAGACTTAAGTAAAATACTAGTCACATTTGGTTCGAACCATAAAACCTAAGTATGAATCATAGTTTTCCATACCAAGAACTTAACAAGGTAAATAATAAAGGCCATGTAAATGTCTAAGCAAATCCCAATATGACTTCTTCTCAGACTGACGAGGATTACCGTAAAAACCGGTGAATCTCCAAGATTTATTTGCGAAAAGCAAAAAAGCATCAATATGCACCTGAGTGTAGGATTTGATATCTACATCCACCTCGTTCATCACAACAATGCTAATCCACCACTTTGGCCACGACTAAGAACAGCCAAACAATTATCAAATGTAAGCTTCCTTCTCAGATTGTCACACTTACTACTACTGCATTTTGTTTCCATAATGAAAATAACAAGAGGAATATGAATGCGTGTCACATTGCGCAAAGATAAAAATGTTCAAGGATTCTCCGTACCCCGAACATTCCAGCATAGAAGATTCATTGCTCCCGGCGGGGCTGGCTACCAGCCTCCACCGATATAATCACCTCTGAATTGTCAATCCCCATACAACTCCGTTTGGTGGGTTGAAGGCTGAAGGAAAGATCCAACTCATGTTTCCTAATATCAGTAAAGTTATCCAGGTGACAAATTTTTTGATTTGAAGCTTCTACAATAGTATTTTTTTTATTTGAAGCTTCTGCAATAGTATTAGCCCAAAGGGAGTCAGTTCATTGCAAAGATTGGAAGGGAAATTGAAACAACTCATGGTATAAGTTGGGATTGCCGGCACCACTGCTTTAATCAAAATCTCTTTACCCCCATCTAAAAAAGATTGTCTTTCCAACTTTGAAGTGTTTTCCATACTCTGTCTCTAACTGAATTAAAAACCTCCCTCTTGTTTCTCGCATTTTGGGATGGCAACCCCAAATATTGCCCTAGGGGATTAGTTTCTTCAACATGTAAAATCTCCATGATATAATCGATAGCTGCGCGGTTAGAGTTACGACTGGACATGAAAGCTGATTTAATAAATTGACCCTTTGTCCAGACGCTTTCTCATAAAGCTTGATGATTTCTATAATACAATTACACTCTTCTTTGGAGGATTTAAATAAGACCAAGGTTTCATCTGTAAAGAAAATGTGAGAAATAATAGGGCAGTAATCATTTATTTTGAGCTCCATTAGATTCCTTAGTACAATGCTATTATTTAACAAGGTTGAAAAACCTTTCGATCATATAAATAAAAGATAGGGTGACAATGGGTCTCCTTGTCTTAGACAGCGTTGAGGGCGAATTATACCTTCCGGATTTCTGTTTACAAGCACAGAAAAAGAAACAGATCGAATACAAGTCATAATTAGCTCAATCCATCCAGATGAGAAGCCCATTTTTTCCATCATCATTTGGATAAAATTTTAGTCGACACGGTCATAAGCTTTGCTCATATCAAGTTTTAGCGCTGTGAAACCATCTTTGCCAATTCTTTTTTTGTTGATAGCATGTATACACTCGAAACCAATAAGTGCATTATTAGTGATAAGTTGACCGGGGATAAAGGCACTTTGTGTCGTGGAAATGATGACTTCTAGCACTGTTTTTAATCTATTTGCAAGTGCTTTCGCAATTAGTTTGTAAGTAACATTACAGAGGCTAATTGGACGAAAACCCATCATAGACTTTGGAGCTTTAACTTTAGGGATCATCACAATAAAGGTCTTATTATATATATCCACCGGAGCATTGCCATTAAGGACACCAAGGCCCGCTTTAACAGTATCATCTCCAACAATATCCCAATGTTTTTTTTTTAAAAGAGAGGCTGAGCGCCATCAGGACCTGGTGCTTTGGTCGGTTGCATAGCTTTAAGGTTTGTTCCAATCTCAACCCAAGTAAACACTTTGGTAAGCTCATAGTTCATGTTCTCAGAGATTGTTGTTGGAATACAATCAGTGATGTTGGTGATTGCATCATTACCAGGAATAGAAGATGTGAAGAGTTTGTCAAAGTAAGAAACAGCCACTTGAACGATGTCTCTTCCAATTCAGTAACCCACACTTTCTGATCATTAAAGATATGCCAGAAAAATCAGAGTTCTGATATTGACAAGGGGGGAAGGATCGTTTTTCCTGGGAGTCGGCGACATGTCACCCAAATCGCTAGATGTCACCGATATATCGAAGATATCGCTGATTTTGGGAAGATGTCACCGGAAATTTTAAGATGTCTCCAAAAATTTTAGGACCTCGCCTACTTACAAAGCTTTTTTGTCAGCCATGAAAGTCTGAAAAAGCAATGCACGAAGAAGAAGAAGAAGAAGAAGAAGGAGGAGAGAGAGAGAGAGGCGGCTGCTGCTGCTGTAGAGAAAAGACTAGGATTCTTTTTGTTTTTGTTGTAGAGTGAATTTGGTAGGCCATAAGGTTAGTTGGGCTTTTTATTGGGCTTGAAATGTATAGTTTAAAGTTAGTTATAGTTTTAACTTTATAATTATTAATAAGGTAGAAAGATTTATTTCTAAAATATGAAATTATAATATTTAAAATACGTTTTTTTTAAATGTATGATAAATTTGATATAAAAATTAATTTTTTTTATTGATATAACTACTTAGAATGATGGTTTAATGTTTAATTAAGCTCTAATAAAAATTTTATGCACAAATTCAAACTATTTCTAGAGTTATCCGTGATATGCGTAATTTTTTCGGAATATCCGACGACATCAACATCGACATTTGATATCTCCGTAAAATTGAGATGTCGATGTCGACATCGACATCGACATTTTTAACCTTGCTTAAGACCATCTCTGACTTTCAAAATGCATTTATTGGAAGTAAAAGGATTGTTGATTCTATCCTCATTGCTAATGAGATGGTTGACTATTGGAGAAGATCCAAAAAGAGAGGTCTAGTTTTCAAACTTGACCTGGAAAAGGCCTATGACAGAGTTGATTGGAATTTCTTAGATGCTATTATGGAAGCTAAGAGGTTTGGTGCTAGATGGAGGAAATGGATTAGGGGCTGTCTGTCTTCTGTCAACTACTCTATCATCCTTAATGACAAGTGGATAGCCAAATTTAAAGCTTCGAGAGACCTGGGACCACCCCCTCTCCCCTTTTCTCTTCACCCTGGTTGCTGATGCCCTTAGCAGGCTCATCTTCCATGCTGAAAGGTTTGGGCTCTTTAGAGGGTTTTCATTGGGCAGCTTTTAAGTGTCACACCTGCAGTTTGCTGATGATACATTGGTCTTTATTTATTGGGAGGATTCAAGCTTTCTGAACCTGCTGGGTGTTCTCAAGGTCTTTGAACAGATGTTTGGTTTAAAACTCAACCTTGATAAATCTACTGTAGTTGGCATCAATCTTACTGAGGAATTAGTCAACGAAGTGGCAACTTCCTTCTATTGCAAAGCCTCTACCCTCCCCCTAATTTATTTCGGCCTTCCCCTTGGGGGTAATCCAAGAAGCATCTTTTTTTAGGACCCTGTTGTTGAAAAAGTTAAGAAAAGAATCAGCAAATGACAGAATGCCTTGCTTTCTAAAGGTGGTAGGCTAACCCTGGCTCAATCTGTCCTCAACAGCCTTCCTACTTACTACCTTTCTTTTTTTGCTATCCTTGTGAATGTAGCTAAGCAGATTGATAAGAAAATTAGAGATTTCTTCTGGAAAAGCAGCAACAACGACAGTGGATGTAATTTGGTCGAATGGGACATTGTCTCTAAGCCTCGAGATCTGGGTGGCTTGGTTGCTGGAAATGTGACCAAGGGGAATGAGGCTCTTTTGAACAAATGGCTTTGGCGGTTCCCCCTTGAAGGCGATGCCCTTTCCAGCAAGGTTCACTACAAAAAAACTGCCAATTTGCGACCAGGAAATTGCGACCAAATGGTCGTTTTTCACCTAAAATGCGACCAACTGAGTGGTTGCTAAAAAGCTGGTCGGTTTTGAATTTGTGCGACTGCATGGTCACAAAAATTCGACCATCTGGTCGCAAAAAATTTTGGTCGAAAAAAAGCCAAACTTTTTAAAATGCGACCATATGGTCGCATTAAAAGGGACCATATGGTCGCATTTTATCTTCAATAGAAGTGACCATTTGGTCACATAAAAAGTGACCAAATGGTCGTAATTTTTGTGACTAAATGGTCACTTATTGGCTCAGTTAAAATGCGACCATCTGGTCGTAATTTATGTGAAAGATAAGTGACCAATTGGTCACATAAAAAAGTGACCAAATGGTCGTATTTTATGCGACCAAATGGTCACTTTTAGTCTCAGTTAAAATGCGACCAGACGGTCGCTTAAAAGTGACCATCTGGTCACATTTAAGAATTTTTTTTTTAAATTTCAATAATTAGTTAATTAATTATTAATTATTAATTACTAATTATTTATTTAATTAATATTAAAATTTCATAAAAAAAAAAATTGGAATTCAAATAAAAAATATATATATCAAATATTAAAAAAACGTTTTATACAATCGAAAGAATCCTAGAACTACTGCGGAGGGGCGGGGTGGGGGAGGAGGCGTCGATGTAGAAGGGCCGCCGCCTAGAGATCTGAAGTACGCGGCCAAAGCGGATGCGACCTGGGCGTCGACTCGTGCCTGTATGTCGGCCTCAATAGTAGCGACTCGAGCAACGAAGTCCTCACGCATAGCCTCCATGTCCGCGCGCAGCTGCTGCTCACCCGGAGAAGGGCCGGAGCTAGTGCTCGCTCCGCTCCGCTGAGGCCGGGGCACATCTGCATAAAGGCGTCGCCCGTTACGAGTCGAGCCCAGGGACCGACCCATCAGCCGAACCCCTCCAGGCCTCCAAGAACGCCTCTATACGGTCCTCCTGAGCCGGTTGCGAGTCCAGGTGTGGGCAACCGCGAGTCAAGGACTCGTGAAACGTTCCTAAACATTTAAAATTCATAAAATAAAATGGTTAATATATAATGTATGAAAAATTTTAAAGAAAAAATAATAATTGAAAAAAATATTAAATACCTGAACTTCTTTCGCCTTATCGTCGACGAACGTCCCGTCCTTCTTCGTGTGAAGAACTCGGTGCAGCTCATCGGGCGGGACGGGGCGCCCGTGCTTCGCTTCCTAAAAAATCAAAGAGTGAAGAATAAAACATAATAAATTAATAAGTAATTGAAAAAAAAACGAGAAAAAAGAAAACGAGAAACAGAACGAGGAAAAAAAAAAACATACCAATCGACGATGGTGCTCGTCGTGGATCCGCGCCCCCGCTGTGTGTTTTACTGGATTCCTCGCGCGGTTGGCCTTATTCCTGCTTGACACTGCCTTGCCCTGAGGAGTGCTCAAGCTCGCGAGAAGCCGCGCGTGGTCCTCCGGGCTCATCCACACGGGGCGGTTTGCTGCTTGCCTTCGGCGCGCCCGGAACATGAGGTCCTTGAATCGATCCCCGGACGTGAACTGTCCCATGGGGGAACAATCTACCGTCGGTGATATCGGGATCGATAACAGGAAACTTGCCCTGAAAAAATTGAAATAAAAAATTGTTAAAGTAATAAATTTATTTCTATAAATTTCAAAATTAATTAATTATGAAAATAAATTATGTTTTTACCTTCCAATCGGCCGTACATCCAAGCGTTTCTCCGTCGTCGGAATCTTCGTCCCAAATGAGGTCGCTGGGTAGAGGCATGCTCCTGGAGGACCTCGCGAAACCGTTTTGAAACGGTCGTATCTTGTCAGACTCTGCAAAATCACAAAAAATTATTGTGCTATATATTAGAAACTATTAGTTAAAAAGAATAAAAAACTTTTTGAAAAATAGTAAACAAAATTACTTACGTATCCCCTTCAATCCAGAAGGGTGGAGTCGCGCCCGAGACGGCCGTGCATGAAGTCGAGGGGCCACCGGATCCGACCCGATGCACCCGACGCCGACCCTGGACGCATACCCTGATGCTAAGCCCGTAGGCGTGGCAAGGGAGTCTCCTGGCGGCCCCGTGGTGTCGCACTTCGGTCTCAGGGACTCCATCATCGAGCGTGGCGGCAAGTCGCGTGTCGTAACTGAAGAGGATGTCCAACTCCTCCGTAGTCAGGTCCGCATCAGGGGCAACGCCAGTAGGCGTCTGCGAAGACCCCTCGTCACCCGCATCGTCAGGCTCGTCTGACTGGGGAGGACGTCGTCTGCCCGTCATAATCCTACAACCAAAATAAACTAATTTAATACTAATTACGTAAGTAAAATATTGATTAGTTTATTTAATTAATTAATTAATTAATGAAATAATGTAAATTAAACTAACATAAATTAAGTAAATAATTTAAAATAAACTAATCAAATTAATTTGAATAAAAGTAAATTAAAATTAGATTAATTGAACTAAAAGTAATTCAATTAAACTTAAGATTAATTAAGTAAAACTAAAATAAACTAATCATTTAATTTGAAATAAAGTAAAGTAAAATTAGATTAATTGAACTAAAATTCAATTAATTTTAGTTTCAATTAATGTAATTTTACTTTACTTTAATTCAAATTAATTGATTAGTTAATTTTAGTTTTAATTAATTAATCTTATGTTTAATTGAATTAATTTTAGTTCAATTAATCTAATTTATATTTACTTTAATTCAAATTAATTGATTAGTTATAACTAATCAATTCAATTAAACTTAATTAATTCAATTAAACTAAAATTAATTCAATTAAACTTAAGATTAATTAATTAAAACTAAAATTAATTACTTTTAGTTTTAATTAATTAATCTTAAGTTTAATTGAATTAATTTTAGTTCAATTAACCTAATTGTACTTTACTTTAATCAAATGTAACTAAAATTAAGTAATTAAACAATTTTTATTTAATAATTAAACTAAAATTAATTAATTAAATTAGTGTAACTCATTAATTTAAACTACTTAAGTATAATTGAAGTTAAACTATTTGAATTAATTACCCTACTTTAAATTAATTGATTTAATTAAAGTAATCTAAATTACATTAATTAAACTAAATTAAGTAAAACTAAAATAAACTAATCATTTAGTTTGAAATAAAGTAAAGTAAAATTAGATTAATTGAACTAAAATTAATTGAATTAATCTAATTTTAATTTACTTTAATTCAAAGTAATTGATTAGTTAATTTTAGTTTTAATTAATTAATCTTAAGTTTAATTGAATTAATTTTAGTTCAATTAAGCTAATTTATATTTACTTTAATTCCAAGTAATTGATTAGTTAATTTTAGTTTTAATTAATTAATCTTAAGTTTAATTGAATTAATTTTAGTTCAATTAACCTAATTTTAATTTACTTTAATTCAAATTAATTGATTAGTTAATTTTAGTTTTAATTAATTAATCTTAAGTTTAATTGAATTAATTAATCTCAAGTTTAATTGAATTAATTTTAGTTCAATTAACCTAATTATACTTTACTTTAATCAAATGTAACTAAAATTAAGTAATTAAACAATTTTTATTTAATAATTAAACTAAACTATTTGAATTAATTACCCTAATTTAAATTAATTGATTTAATTAAAGTAATCTAAATTACATTAATTAAACTAAAATTAACTAATCAATTCTAGTGTAATTATAAATTAATTTAGTTTAATTTTATTAAATTAAAGTAAACTATCTTAAATAAACTAAATAAGTAATTAAACTAAATTAGATTAAGTAATTAAATTAATTACTACTTAAATTGAATTAAAAGTAAACTAAGTTAGATTAATTAAACCATTAGATTAATTAAACTAAAATTACTTAAAGTAATAAAATTAAAGTAAACTAATTAATTAGTTAATGCTAAACTAATTAAATTAAACTACTTAAACTAAAACTAAAACTAATTAAATTAACAAAACTAAATTAAACTAAAACTAATTAAATTAACAAAACTAAACTAAACTACATAATTAAAAACTAAAAACTAAAACTAAGTAAACTCTAAATTCTTAAACTAAACTTCAATTTCTTACGAAAACTAACCTCGTGTAATCGAAACCGGGATTGGTGGTTGAGGGTTTTCGGTTTAGAGGAAGAATGGGAACGGGAACGGGAAGAAATAACGGGGAACGGATAGGGGAAAGAGAGAAACGAACAAAAAGAGAGGAAGAAAAAGAGAGAGGCAGCGAAGAAGAGAAAAGAAGAAAAGAAGAGAAAGCAGAACGGAAAAGAGAAAAAGAAACGGGGAAAGGAAAGGGATGGAAATTTAAATCATATTTTGCGACCAACTGGTCGCAAATATGTAATTATGACAGGAAATGAACAGTCACGCGTGCTGGGGAAATTGCGACCATATGGTCGCATTTCCAAATACAAATGCTACCATTTGGTTGCATTTATAGAAAAAGCGACCAAATGGTCGCCCAGTTGCCATTACCAAGGATAGCTGTCATTTCACGAGTCCCCATCAACCATTGCGACCATCTGGTCGCAATTATGAGATTCACCGCCAAATATTGCGACCAAATGGTCGCATTACTTAAATTCACCGCCATAAATTTCATGAAAATTTAAAGTTACCGCCCATAATTGCGACCAAATGGTCGCAATTCTACTTGTAGTTTTTAAAAAATATTATTATACTTTTGCAAAAATGCGACCATTTGGTCGCATTTCTCTCCTAAACCCTAAACCCTAAACCCTAAACCCTAAACCCTAAACCCTAAACCCTAAATCCTAAAATGTGACCATTTGGTCGCCTTTCCTTTCTAAATTACTACCATGTGGTCACATTTTTTGTGAAATTGCGACCACCTGGTCGCAAATATTAATATGTATATTATACTTTTTTTGTATATTGGGTTACTTTCTGATATTTACATATGACCAGGAACTGTTGTTTCCATGTTGTTATATTCATTGATATGTTTTTTCATGATTTTCGAGATAAATTTTTGTAATTCTTGATTTGGAACTATTTGATTCTATTTAAGAGTTTTTTTTAATAGATATAGATAATTTTATTCTTGTTTTTCAAGATAGAAAGTGCTAGAAGGGAACCAAATAGACTATTGAAGATGTACATATTTATATATAATTAATTTGCATCCACATATTCATTTGAAGCAATTCCAACTGCAGAATTCGATATAAACATGTCAAAGTTGAAATCAAGAGGAATCTTTCTTATAATAAAAAAAAAAGTTAATTTCATTTTCATCGTATTTCATCATCTTTTGATTTTAAGTTTGGTCTATTGCTTTATTCATAATTGTAAATGCTTTTCTTGAACAAAAAAGAGTCAAACGACTAGATTCAACTAGAGGTTTAAGGAAAATATAATTCTTCTCGGACAATATTATTGTTCTCTCTTTGTATGAAATTCAGATATTTTCAAGACGAGGTTAAATATTATTATTTACTCTACACAAATTTTAGAAAAATCTAAAGGCGTTTAGATAGCAGCTTATTGATCTTGAAGAGTTTTTATATTAATTGAAAGTGAATAATTTTTATTTAATTGACATTATTATTATTGTTAAGAAATGCAATCAATAAAATTAACCACATCTTGAAATTTTGGAATTATTGGTAATTTTTTCAATCATCTATTCTTATTTTTATTTTTTCTTTCTAAGCTTATAATGTAATTTTATTTTATGAACAAATAAAATATTTAATATTTGTTGATTTTTTCCGATTGTATTTATGGGGTAAAATAGATAAAGTAAAAGGAAATTACCCGGAAAAAATCAAAAATATTAAATATTTTATTTGTTCATAAAATAAATATAATTTAAAAATTGATTAACAAACATTTTAACTAATACACATAAAACTCTTAAGTATACAATTATTGAATTGTAAAATAAGACAAAAAATCCACGTGCATCGCACGTGTTAAAAAATAGTTATTTATAAATTATTGGTCATATAAAATCACATAATTTGCGACCATCCGGGTCACCTTTCTAATGTGACCATATGGTAGCTTAATTCCCGCCAAAATTTTAAGCTACCACTGCCCAATAAAGGTCACAAAAATTGCGACCAGGTGGTCACTTTAAATTGTGACCACTTGGTAGCTTTTTTCCCTCCAAAATTACGCGCCATTTTTTGCTACCAAGACATATTTTAGTCACAAAAATGCGACCAGGTGGTCACTTTTAATTGTGACCACTTGGTAGCTATCTTCCCTCCAATTTTAAGCTACCACTCCCCAAAAAAGGTCACAAAAATTGCGACCAGGTGGTCACTTTTAATTGTGACCACTTGGTAGCTTTTTTCCTCCAAAATTACGCGCCATTTTTTGCTACCAAGACATATTTTAGTCACAAAAATTGCACCAGGTGGTCACTTTTAATTGTGACCACTTGGTAGCTATTTTCCCTCCAATTTTAAGCTACCACTCCCCAAAAAAGGTCACAAAAATTGCGACCAGGTGGTCACTTTTAATTGTGACCACTTGGTAGCTTTTTTCCCTCCAAAATTACGCGCCATTTTTTGCTACCAAAGCATATTTTAGTCACAAAAATGCGACCAAATGGTCGTTTTTATAGGTGACCAAGTGGTCGCTTCTTTTGCGCCATAATTTCGCGCCATTTTTTATGACTACATCTACTTTTGGTCGCAATCTGGTCGCAAAAAAAGTGACCAGATGGTCACTTAAAGTCAACCTTCAAAGAAAGTGACCAAGTGGTCACTTTAAAACTACCACTTTTTTTTGGTCGCAAATTTTTGGTCGCATTTTGACAGTTTTTTTTGTAGTGGTTATTAAGGCGATACATGGTATCCCAAATAATGTTTGGGGCTTCAAAGCTAATCGTTATTGGTCCTCTCGAAGTCCTTGGAAGGCTATTAGAAATTTAGAAGATATTTTGACTTCTTCTTTTCTTCAGCCGGGCACTGGCTCTACAATCCAATTCTGAATAGATAATTGGTCTCCTCTAATGAGACCCATTAAGGAAGCTTTCCCATCTATCTTCAGAATTGCCTCTAACCCTACTGCGCTTTTGTCAGACTTATGGGACCCAGTGTGTAAATGTTGGTCTATCACGTTAGAAGAGGCCTCAAGGACCAAAAGGTAGATGTTTTTGCCTCCCTTCTTCAAACCATTAGCTGTTGTTTGCCCACCTCATCTCCGGATGCTAGAATTTGGAGGGGCATGAATGATAATCAGTTCTCTTACAAGAATGTTTTCAAAACTCTCTCCGCGAGCGCTCCTTCTCTGCGTATGGAAATCTCTACAACTATCTGGAAGGACAATTACCCAAAAAAAGTTTAAGTCTTTCTCTGGACGCTCTTTCATTGTGGTCTAAATACTAATTATAAAATTCAGAGGCGTTTTCCCTCCATGGCCTGGAACCCGAACCGCTGTATCCTCTATTGCGCAGCAGATGAAGATCCCCTCTACTTGTTTTGGTCACATCCTTTTACCTCCCTTTTATGGGGTAAACTCTTTGACATCTTTCCTATTCATGGTTCTTCCCCTTCTAATATCCAAGCTATTATCCATGGTTTTTTGTGTGAGGGTGAATTCAAATAGAAAAGCTTCTTCTCTCTGGCATAACTAGATAAGAGCTCTGCTTTGGTTGGTTTGGTGGGAAAGAAACAAGAGAGTTTCTGAAGATGTCTCCCTTAATTTCTCTGATCTTTGGGATCTTTTTGTTAGATTTACTTCTTTATGGTCAGCTAGGGACAGATCTTTTTGTAATTACTCTCCGTCCCTTATACCTCCCAACTGTAGGAATTTTTTATAATTCTTAGGAGGCCCTTTTGTATTACTTTCATTTATCAATGAAATTGTTTCTTATCAAAAAATAAAAAATAAATAAGAAGGCCTTCAATTTCTTTTTCAAGACGACACATAGAAGAATCTTTACCAGTGTGTTGGGAAAGAAGCACTTAAAGGTTGCATTTTTTCTTCTCAATCAAAGCAGAAATTCCATTGCCAACTCTTGATCTATTCCAACCGGAAAGATTCAGCGAAGTATAGCTGATTTTACTATTCAAATCTCTGTTAAGATGGCTTGTACTTCAGACTAGCACTGAGAGATAATATTTCTGCAATCTTCATGAAGAGTCCAACACTCTTCAAAACGGATGGGCTTGGGAAAACTTCTTCGATCAAATTGCTTTTTCCTGATATTTAGAGAAGTTAGGATAGGCCTATGATCGGAGGATAAGTAATCTAAGTGCTTAACATTGACGGCTCAAAAAGACCCCGGATCCAACCATTCGGTCTAATCTCTCCCATGTATTAACTCCGTTCAGACATCTTCTATTCCATATGAAGTCATCACCAACATAACCTAAGTCAGAAAGGTTACAAAAGTCCAGAGCATGTATGAAATTGTTAATAAGAGATGGGCTACGGAGCAGACCACCCAACTTTCTATACTCTGTCTCTAACCGAATTAAATACCTCCCTCTTGTTTCTGGCACTTTGGGATGGAAACCCCAAATATTGTCCTAGGGAATTAGTTTCTTCAACATGTAAAATCTCCATGATATAATTGTCCAAACGCTTTCTCATAAAGCTTGATGATTTCTCTAATACAATTACACTCTTCTTTGAAGGATTTAAATAAGACCAGGCTGTCATTTGCAAAGAAAAGGTGAGAAATAATATGGCAATAATCATTTATTTTGAGCCCCATTAGATTCCTTAGTATCTCGAAAAACCAAGGCCCCTCTGGACAGTCCAACCCTTTTCTTTGCTTTGCAAAGGAAAATGTTGAACCCCACATTTTCGATTACCAGTTTGCCTTCCATATCCAAGACTTTTGGTAGAACAATTTTGAATGCAAACCAAACTATTCCCCCCAAAGACTTATTCAATTGTCTCCCTCATTCTCAGTGGTATCTCCTCTATAGACATAATTATCAAAAATTCTGACCACCGCGGACCAAAAGCACAAACGCTTTCAAGCTATCATGATGAAGTCAGAGAGAATTATGTAGCCACTGATGGTGGCTAGGGAAAGAGGAGGAGATATTATTGTTTGATATATTATCAGATATTTATGTTTCATAATGATTTGATTTAATTTCAATTTTTTGGGAATAAAGTCTATCATATTTTTACTTGTGAAATGATTTTATATTAAAAGATAATAATTAGTTTAAGAATATAAAATTGATACAATTTTTCAAAACTATCCATGAGGAATTTATATTTTTAAATATGGTAATTATTTTATAATTAATTGGTTCAAATTCTATATAATTATTGATAATATGGAATAAAACAATTCTTAAAAATGCAACACATTAATTTATAATTTTATATCTGGTAGGATCAAGCCTCTTTTAAAATATTAAAATTAAAATAAATGTCACTTTTAATTTTATGTTAATAATTTATCAAATTTCTATTCATTTTTGTTTAATTATAATTTTTTTTAATCTCTTTTTTATCTAAATCTGAATTGATAATTATTTGGTTTTTACTTTTTCATTCTTAAATATATATATATATTTTTACTATTTTTCATACAAAAAAATTTCAAAATTTCTTTTTTTAAAAACATATTTATTTTTTACTTTAAAAAATAGATTAAGATTTTTAAAATGTAGATTAGGGAAGATTTGTATATCTAATCTTTTTGATATATATATATATATATATATATATATATATATATATTTATATTTTATAATCTAAATCTAAATTGATAATGATTTATTTTTTAGTTTTTGAATTTAATTTTTAAAAATTAAATTTATATACTAATAAATTAGTTAGTATATATCTTTCAATTCTTTATATTTTTATTTTCAAGTTTTAAAATTTAGTTTTAAATAACAAAATTGACATTTATCTCATGAATTAAATTTAAATTAAAAATCTCTGTTTTTAACTTTATTGAACTATCATTTAAATTTGTTGGACGATATTAATTTTGAAATGATTTGAATTTTTTAGGAGTTTAGTAAATATTTATAAAACTTACAATTTTTTTATAATATTTTGTCATGTAAATTTGAATATTTTAAGTTTTTTATTTTTGAAAATTAATTTTATCTATTAGAAATTATATCATTAATTTGAATTTGATATTCAAGTTTTTAATTTCAAATGTTTGAGTTTAGTTATAGAAAATAGTAAAATCTTAGATATCTTTTTTAGATAATTTTTTATTTTTTATTTTTTTAGATTAAAACTTTGATAATATCTTTAACTTAAAATATTTATTTCCCTATTTTAGGTTTCTCAACAAAAAAAAGAAAAGGGGAAGCAGCTTCTTCTTCGTTGGAGCGATGATCGATTTTTTTTTTTCCTCTTTGTGGGAGCGCTGAACCTGAGATCTGAACACGGACGAAAAAAAATAAAGAGAAAAAAAGAGAAAGGAGACAACAAACCCTCTTCTTCATTCTAAATCAAACAAAATTTTCTCCTAATTTTTTCCCAGAAATTTGCCTAATATTTTCTGTTAGAAATTACATCATTAATTTGAATTGGATATTTAAGATTTAAATTTTGAAATTTTCGAGTTTAGTTTTAGAAAATAGTAAAACCTTAAGAGGGCCGTTCATTTCAATGTTATTTAAAATTACGGAGGGAGCTGTAATCAGATAACATTGTTCATTTTACTGTATTTAAATATATAAGATATCTTAGATTACATGTAATCAAAGAATACATGATATCTGGTCACTTTAGAATACACTCTCCACCGATGGGTTTTTAAAATTACATTACGATTGCATTTTGTTTTTTACTTTTTTGTCTTTCAATATTATAAAAAGTTATTTTTCTTTTTACATATAAATATATAAGATAATTTATTTTCTCATCAGTAACTAAATTTAGAAACATAAATAATTTTTTCATTACACTAATTATTGATTCTATCAAAAAAAATATTAATTAAATTCATATATAAAATTTATTAACGAGAAACATAAAACAAGGGTATTATTGGAAGAATTATTAATTCATTAAATTTCCTCCCTTAAATACAACCTAACAAACAATGTAATCTTTTATACCTATGAGATTCTCATTTTTAATTACTGCAAAATGAATGTTGTAATCTTAATATTCCCTGCAATCCAGATATCATGTATTCTAGATATCCAGTAATCTTAGATTACATGTTATCTAAGATAATGAAAAATGAACGGCCCCTATATATTTTTTCTTGAGATAATTTTTTTATGTTTTTTTTTTTTTTTGATAAAAACTTTGATAATATTTTTAACTTAGATTAATATTTATTTCTCTATTTAACTTTCTCATTAAATTGCAAATGAATCATTCTCTTCTTCTTTTCGTCACAAACGAATCAGAATATACATGCCAGAGAAAAGAAACTTACTCCTGAACAGTTTTGCCACCAGCTACAAAGAGAGATCTTCACTTTCTTTTATTTTAAAAAATATTTAAATCCATGCGCCTAATTTCTAGTCTATTTCGTCTTCCTATATGGACAATCAAAATTGTTTCAATTACTTTACTTATATATGGTAATTATTGAGAACACATCTTACTCTTGTCACTTCAATCATATTGTATTTTGAATATTTATTTGAGATTCACGTTTATAGTTTTAAAATTTCAATTAAAAATACCCTTTATAATATCAATCATGTTCATATGTACTTGAAGTTGCATTCTTTCGTGTATTATAAATTCTTGCTAATTTTTACTATAAGTCTATGTATGTTCCATAATGGGATATTGTGATGCATTTGGTTTTTTGTTTTTTTGTTTTTTTTTTTAATTCTTTAGCTTACAATCAATTAAAATAATATAACCAATCTGATCAGGAATTAAGACTTTTTAAAAATTTCGAACGAATGACATTTTTTTAATAAATAATTTTTAAAAATTATCAAAATTTTTGTAAGCTACATAAAAAGATTTTACCATGATTACAATTTAATTAAAGTATCATGTTTAATTTTTAATACAATATTAATGCCTACTTCATATACTTGAATCGATTTAAAAAAAATTAGTTTAACCAACGTGCTCTAATATAATAAATAAAATATTAAATTTGTTTAAAAAAGTTTCAGTAAAGCCAAAAGTTTAATTCCAAAAAAAAAAAAACTTATGTTATACTTAATATACAAACTGTATACATACAAACACATGAAAATGAAAATGAAAAAAGAAAGAAAGAAAGGACAACTTTTGTATATTGAAACTAAGATTTCCTCCACAGTCCACAAACCGCCGATCACACGACTCTCCTCTTATCAATCACATTTTTCTATCAGATGGATAAATGTGATTGATAATAGAAAGAGGAGACTGATGAGATCGATGTTTCTTTCTGTAGGATAATGATTGAATGTATTTCATAAGTGGCAGCGGTGACGGTGGCGAGTGGAGGAAATTTAGCTTCCGCATATGGTTTAAGCATGTTAATCGTCGATATGAGGAAGACTTTGTTATTCAAAAGTGTCTATTTAGAGAAGATAAACTGTCATTTCTCTTACTTCTTTTATATATATTAGTCTTTAATACGTGCACGTGATTTTTTTTTAAATATTTGGAAGTTAGCATATTTATTATTTAAATTTTATATGCTTTAGTTTTAACTTTTTTAACTCATGAGTTTTCGAATTATTTAACTTATTTCTAGTTGAGAACAAGATTTCACACATCGTGACTCTAAATCTCATATATTTATGTTTAATAATGATTTGATTTAATTTCAAATTTTTGGGTTTAGTTTTAGAAAAAAATAAAGTCTTTGATGTTTTTTCTTGAGATAAAATTCTTTGTTTTTTTTGGAATAAAAGACGTTGATATTATTTTATCTTAAACTAATATATATATATATATATATATATATATATAGCATTTATTATTTTTAAAATTACTCGTAAAAAATGTAGTCTATTGTAATTTTCCTTTATTAAAGGAGAAATTCCCAATTTATAAGAAATCAAATTACTTTATAATAAAAGAAAATAATCAGTTTAAGAATATAAAATTGATATGTTTTTTCAATACTATCTATGAGGAATCAATATTTTTTCTATATAAGGCAAATCAAAATTGTGTTATTTACAATCATTCTCTCCAAAAAAGTATAAGACCAAAGATATAATATAGTTGGAAATTTCAAAATAAAATAAAATAAAATGAATCTTCGATAAATAAATGGAAAAGTAAAGAAAAAAAATAGAAAAAGAAAAAAGAGAAAGGAGACGACAATCAACCTTCTTCATTCTAAATCAAACAAAAATTGCTCCTAATTTTTTACGCAAAAATTTCTCTGATATTTCTGTTAGGAATTACATCACTAATTTGAATTTGATATTTAAGTTTTTAATTTCAAAATTTGAGTTTAGTTTTAGAAAATAGTAAAATCTTAAGATATTTTTTCTTGAGATAATTTTTTTATGATTTTTTGATAAAAAAATTTGATAATATTTTTAACTTAAATTAATATTTATTTTCCCATTAACTTTCTCATTAAATTATAAATGAATCATTCTCTTCTTCTTTTCTTCAAAAACGAATCAGAATAATCATGCCGGGGAAAAAGAAACTTACTCCTCAATAGTTTTGTCATCAGGTACAAAGAGATCTTTATTTTCTTTTATTCTGAAAAATATTTAAATCTATGCCCCTAATTCTACCTTATTTTGTCTTCCTATATGGATGGAATATATATATTTTTTAATACATCAAAAAGTGAAAGGAACTCAATATATTAAATAACAAAATAGTAAAACTAATGAAAATTGGAAAAATAACTGAATTTATTTAAAAATATCCTAATAAGCATCATATAAAACAACAATGAGATTTATCATTATATAATTAAAAAAAATATTAATGAAAGTTTCATTAATTTAAGGAAAGCCAAATGTGCTATTTTTTTAAATAATAAATTAATTTATTTTAAAAAAAATATGGTTGAAAAAGTACAATTGGATGTAATTTCTCTTAAAAAAAACAATTGTCTATAACAATATATAGTTGGACCCTTATTACTCTCGGCTATACTTTTCTAAAATTTCTTATATATAGTCTTCGCGCACTCCATTTTTCTTCTTTTGTTTTTTTCCTTTTTTACCCTCGTTTCTTTCCTTTTATCTTATACGTTTTAAACCATTTTTTCTTCACTGAGTTTTTTCCTTTTTTCGATCCAAGGTTTGTTCTTCTCGTTACTTAGCTTTTGATTCTTCAATTTAACCAATAAAGTAATTAATTTTATTTTTTCAGAGTAGAAATTGATAGGATTCTTCAATTTAACATATAGAGTAATTAGCAAATATAAAATTAATTACCAAAGAAACTGTTAATGATAAATTCTAGAATTACTGATCTTTTGATGATTTCAATAAAAAAAATTAAAAACTAAAGAATAAGACATATGCCGCATATCTGGCATCAAAACTTTGTAATTGAGAGCGTAGATTTACTTAAACACTTTTTAGAAATGCATGATATAATTCATGCCTCATATCTGAGGAAAGGGAGGTTAGACTACTTGCCTATGAAAAATAGCTCTTTTAAGTAAAATAAAAATAACAATTGAGAGTTCTTTGCATAAATAGAGGAAATGAGAAGTGTTAGCTTATAATTAGGCTTATCTGGTTGATAGTCTTTGCATAATGCAGAGCAAGACCGGAACTGCCTAGTTTCTGAGGATTTCTACTGCTATCCTTGACAATCACTGATTTGGCTGCAATGATAGGTAAAACTCCTACAACAGGTACTCAATTCTTATAAGACATGCATTGATTATATTTATAACTTTAAAAGTGATAACAAGTATTTTTCCCATCAAAAAGCAAAAAGAGTAGTCTTTGAATATAATCAGCTCCAAATACATTTTATGAAAATATCACCAAGCTCGAAAAAAGTAGGCTAAAAAATGACTCACAGAGGTCAACTGAGGCAAGACTTCAGCTCTTGCAAGGCTGATCTGGCCCTTTGAACTGCTATTTTTCTCGAGGTATCAAAATCCACTATGGAATATCATAACCATTTGAACATTATGTTTGACATTTACAACAACGGAGCAATTTGATCGAATTATATTACCTACCTTAAAAAGTATTCTTCCAGATAGTGAAATAGTCATGACATCAATACCTTTTTTCAGCAGCGGCAATACAAAACATTTCCTCCATACTTTTTGACACTAACTGTCGTATGCCTTTTGATCGATACAGTTCCCTCTTAAGTAATAGGATATTGTCTTTTGAAAGAGAGTTTGATAATTCTGCAAATTTAGTTCCCGTATTGGCTACTTCAAAAGCCAATATGGTAATTTCCCAATAATTTCTAGTTGCTAGTACTGATATACAAAATACATTATTTAATAAGCACGTCATTAGTATATTGAGTGGAAAAAACATTTTAAAACAAAGAAAATGGTTCAGGATTTTCTTTGTTTTCTTTCCCCTCAATATACTAATGACGCGCGTATTAAATAATGTGTTTTGTATGTCAGTACTAGAAACTGGAAATTGTTGAGAAATTACCGTATTGGCTTTTGAAGTAGCCAATATTGTAACCAAAATTGCAAAATTATCAAAGTCTCTTTCAAAAGACAATATTTGATTACGTAAGAAGGAACTGTACCAATCAGAAGGCATACGACAATTAGTGTTAAAAAGTATGGAGGAAATGCTGTGTATTGCCGCTGCTGAAAAAAGTATTGATGTCATGACTGTTTCACTATCTGGAAGAATGCTTTTAAAGGTAGGTAATATAATTCGATCCAAGTGCTCAGTTTTTGTAAATGTCAAACATAATGTTCAAATGGTTATGATATTCCAGACTGGATTTGGATACCTCAAGAAAAATAGCAGTTAAAATGGCTAGAGCAGACTTGCAAGAGCTAAAAGTCTTGCTTCAATTGACATCTGTGAGTCATTTTTTAGCCTACTTTTTTCGAGCTTGCTGATATTTTCATTAAATGTATTTGGAGCTGATTATATTCAATGACTACACTTTTTGCTTTTTGATGGGAAAAATACTTGTTATCACTTTTAAAGTTATAAATATAATCAATGGATGTCTTATAAGAATTGAGTACCTGTTGTAGGAGTTTTACCTATCATTGCAGCCAAATCATTAATTGTCGAGGATAGTAGTAGAAATCCTCAAAAACTAGGCAATTCCGGACTTGCTCTGCATTATGCAAAGACTATCAACCAGATAAGCCTAATTATAAGCTAACACTTCTCATTTCCTCTAATTTTGCAAAGAACTCTCAATTGTTATTTTTATTTTACTTAAAAGAGCTATTTTTCATAGGCAAGTTGTATAACCTCCCTTTCCTCAAATATGAGGCATGAATTATATCATGCATTTCTAAAAAGTGTTTAAGCAAATCTGCGCTCTCAATTACAAAGTTTTGATGCCAGATATGAGGCATATGTCTTATTCTTTAGTTTTTAATTTTTTTTTATTAAAATCATCAAAAGATCAGTAATTCTAGAATTTATCATTAACAGTTTCTTTGCTAATAAATTGTATGTTGTAAGAGTTGAAATTAATAGGATTCTTCAATTTAACCTATAAAGTAATTAGAAATATAAAAATTTCCCAAGCTTTTTCATTTTCCTTCTCTCTCTTTTTTAACCTTTCACTTTCGTTTTTTTCCTTCTCTGCCTATATGGGCCTGCTGCAGCAAAAACAAAGTTTTGTCTTTTTTTTTTTTTTTTTTTTTTTTTTTTTTTTTTACACCTCATTGCCATGTGTCATGCCAAGACAGAAAAACCATGCAATTTTTTTTTATTCTTTTTCTTATTGCCTTTAATATTATAAGAGTTTACAAACTATTACCTCATTTTAAAAATTCCGTCCTCGAAATTCAAGCCAAAAGAAAAAGTTGAGGATACTGAGAACGCATGAGATCCTCACTTTCCCAAGTTGCCTCATCAACTGTGTGATTCTTCCATAACACCTTAATAAGAGAAATAACATTTTTTTAGTAAAAAATGTTCTTTTCAATCAATTATTTTCACCAGTTCTTTTTCATAAGATAAATTCTCCTTCAATTACACTGGCTGTGACTCCAATATGTGAGATGGATCTGGCACAAACTTACGTAACATGGACACATGAAATACATCATGAATCCTAGATAGTTCCACTGGTAAAGTCAATCGATAAGCAACTAGACCAATACGCTCAGTAATCTCATAATGGCCAATATATCTCGGACTTAACTTCCCTTTTCTACCAAACCTTCAAACTCCTTTCTACGGTGACAAACGAAGAAATACTCTATCACCCACCTGAAACTCTAAATCTCTTCGACGTTTGTCTGCATAACGCTTTTGCCTCTCCCAGGCTATCTTCAAATTTTCTCTTATCACTTTTACTTTTTCAGTGGTAATCTACAATAACTCAAGACCCGTTAATTTCCTCTCACTGACTTCATCCCAACAGATTTGTGTTCTACATTTCCTCTCATATAACCCTTCGTATGGTGCCATCAAGATATTGGAATGATAACTATTATTATACGCAAACTCCATAAGCAGCAAATGTGTATCCCAATTTTCTTTAAATTGCAGAACACAGGCTCGTAACATATCCTTCAAAGTCTAGATCGTTCTTTCCGACTGACTATCAGTTTTCGGATGAAAGGTTGTACCAAAATACAACTTTGTTCCTAAAGCTCATTGTAAACTAGGCCAGAACTTAGAAGTAAATCTCGAGTCTCTATCAGAAACAATCGATATTGGAATTCCATACCGACTAACTATCTCATCAATATATAGTTTCGGTAATCTGTCCAACGAGTATGTAATTTTAGTCGGTAGAAATCTGGTTGTTTTTGTTAATCTATCGACTATCACCCAAATACCATCATGACCATTCTGAGTGTGAGGAAGACCAAATAAGAAATTCATCATAATATGCTCCCGCTTCCATTATGGAACAGGAAGTGAAATTAAAAGCCTTGCTTGACTTCTGGCGTTTCAGTTTAACCTGTTGACAAATAAGACATCTTGATACACATTCAACAATATATATTTTCATTCCACACTACCATTAATGCTCTCTCAGTGTACGATACATTTTCGTGCTGCCTAGATGCATAGCATAAGCTGAGCTATGAGCCTCATCAAAAAAAAATTTCTTCAAAGCTACATTATTCGGAACACATAACCGATTCTCCATTATTAAGCCTCCATCCCCTCTAACCTTATAATTTGTTAGTTGATTTTTCCGAAGCTCCCTTTAATCATAATCAAAACTGAATCTTCAGCTTGAGCTTATGTAATTCGATTAATCAATACTGACCGTACATGGAAATTTGCAACCAAAGCCCCTAATATCCCCACTAACAACTCAACATTCAATGCAATGAAATCATTCTTCAAGGAAGAACTTGTTGCATTATAAGTCGCATCTAACCTATTAGATTTTCTGCTAAGGGCATTTGGGATGATAATCGATTTTACGATTTGATGCCCTAGCAGCTTTTTTAGACCTAGCCATCTATGAATCTAAGGGAATATAAAAAGGAGAAGATAGAGGAAACTAATCTTAATGAAAGAAGGCAAGACTTGAGTCTGGTGATCGTTAAAGAGAAAATGGAAGGAACAACTATCGCAAAAAAGAAAGATGAAAAAAAGATTTTAATTCAGAAATGATGCGTTATTTAAAATGCTCTAAGCCACAATTGCAACATGTGGAATCTATCCAACGACCTCCAAATGTCATGATGAATAAAAGAGAGAAACAGGTTTGGTGGGATTTCAAAATACAACTTGTGAAGCTCAAAGGGTCATCTCACTGAAAAGGTATCGCAAGCTATTTGAAAGATTGTGTTGATCCTGGCGAAGCGTCACATAATCATGAGAAACCTCTATCAATTTCCCGCACTGGAAAAATCAAGCACAAAAAATAGGAGAAAACTTTAGAGAGTAAAAATTACCCATCTATCACTACAAAAAAAAGGCAATTTGCGACCATGAATTTGCGACCAACTGGTCGTTTATATAGAAGAATGCGACCAAAAGAGCGACCAACAAGGTGGAGGCAAAAAAGTTGAACGGTCCAGACTTTGTGCGACTGTATAGTCACAAATATACGACCAACCATATTAGGTCACAAAAAAAGTCAACATGTTAAAAAACGACCAAATGGTCGTTTAAAAAGTGACCATCTGGTCGTAATTTAAGTTGAAGATAAGTGACCAGTTGGTCACATGAAAAAGTGACCACGTGGTCATTTAGTAGCGACCAAATGGTCACTTTTTTACTCACACAAATGCGACCAGATGGTCGTTTTTTTTTACAAAAAAACGACCATCTGGTCGTAATTTAAGTTGAAAAAAAATGGCCAGTTGGTCACATAAAACTAGGCCTCATCATATGGATAAAGCCTGTGAGCCAGCCCAAGCCCAGCCCGGGCCCGGCCCGGCCCTGCCCATAAGTCAGTCATGTGACACAGCCAGGCGGCCGGCTATAAATCAATGGGCTGGATATGGATCATGCATTTGAGCCCAAGCCCGGCCCGCAGGCTTTATCCATAGGGCCCCCATCAGGCCCGACCCGAGGCCCGGCCCTAAGCCCGGTTCAAAGCCCGTTCAAAATTATTTAAAATATATATATATATATATATATATTTTTTTTTTTTTTTTTAAATTATAAAATATATATAAATATATTTTATATTTGAGAAAAATGCACATGATTTATGCATATAAGTAGGTGCCAACCTAGTTGGGATGTATTTATATTGCAATGATGCAAATTATTTCTTGAAAAAACAATTATGTAAATCTTATTTCTTGGTGAAATCATTATACTTCATTATTATTATTTATCTATTTTAGTTTGTCTCTTTTTAAGTTAAATTAAAAAAATATATATATAGTCAAATTAATTTAAAAGAATGATAAATAAATTTAATTTAAAAAGTTTAATTCCATATAAAATAAAGTATAAATAAAAAAAATATATAATAAAAAAATAATAAATTAACTTCATCACTTTATAGTTAAATTTAAGTTTAATTAACATATAGGAACAAATATAAATAAATAATTTAATAGTAAAAATTTAAATTAACTTTTTTTTCATCATTTTAGAGTTAAGTTTAAGTTTAAAAAGTTAAAAATAATTTTTTAAAAATACAACTAATAATTTAATGGAAATTTAATTAAATGCATAAAAATTTGAACGGGCTGGGCCAAGCACGCAAAAACGGGCCAGGCCCAGCCCGGCCCATTTATAGAGCAGGCCTGCCAGGCCCGGCCCGGGCCCGGCCCATTGATGAGGCTTACATAAAATAGTGGCCACGTGGCTTTTTATAAGCGACCACGTGGTCACTTTTGTACTCGGACAGAATGCGACCAGATGGTCGTTTATCTTATGGTAAATGCGACCGGGCCCGGCCCATTGATGAGGCTTACATAAAATAGTGGCCACGTGGCTTTTTATAAGCGACCACGTGGTCACTTTTGTACTCAGACAGAATGCGACCAGATGGTCGTTTATCTTATGGTAAATGCGACCATCTGGTTATATTTAATAAATATTTTTTTTATTTATTTAAATTAAAACAATTAGTTAAATAATTAATATTAAAATTTAATAACAAAAAATTGAAATTAAAAAATAAAATAATATATATATATATTATATATATATATATATATATCAAATATTCAAAAAACGTTTTATACAGACGAAAGCATCCTAGAACTACTGCGGAGGGGCGGGGGTGGCGGAGGAGGCGTCGATGATGAATGGCCGCCGCCTAGGGATCTAAAGTACGTGGCCAAAGCTGCTGTGACCTGGGCCTCGACCCGTGCCTGCATGTCCTCCTCAATCGCAGCGACTCGAGAAACGAAGTCCTTGCGCATAGCGTCCATGTTCGCGCTCAGCTGCTGCTCAATCGGAGAAGGGCCGGAGCTAGTGCTCGCTCCGCTCCGCTGAGGCCGGGGCACATCCGCGTAAAGACGTCGCCCGTACGAGCCGAGCCCAGGAACTAATCCATTAGGTCGAACCCCTCCAGCAGCCTCCAAGAACGCCTCTCTACGGTCTTCCTGAGTCGGTTGCGAGTCTGGTGTGGGCAACCGCTGACTCAACGACTCTGTGAAACGTTCCTAAACATTTAAAATTCAGAAAATAAAATATTTAATATATAATTTAGGAAAAATTTTAAAGAAAAAATAATAATTGAAAAAATTATTAAATACCTGAACTGCTATCGCCTTATCGTCGACGAACGTCCCGTCTTTCTTCGTGTGAAGAACGCGGTGCAGCTCATCCAGGGACAGACAGGCGATGTTTTTGCCTCCTAAAAATATTAAAGATTGAAGAAGAAAACATAATAAATTAATAACTAATTGAAAAAAGAAAACAAGAAAAAAGTACGTAAGAAAACGACAAAAAAAAACTTACCAATCGACGATGGTGCTCGTCGTGGGTCCGGGCCCCGGCTGTGTGTTTGGTGGGATTCTTCGCGCGGTTGGCCTTATTCCTCCTTGACACTTCCATGCCCTCAGGAGTGCTCAAGCTCGCGATAAGCCGCGCGTGGTCGTCCGGGCTCATCCACACGGGGTGGTTTGCTTCTTGCTTTCTGCGCGTCCGGTACATGAGGTCCTTGAATCGATCCCGGACGTGATTGTCCCATAGGGGGAACAATCTACCGTCCGTGATATCGGGATCGATAACAGGAAACTTGCCCTGAAAAAAGTGAAATAAAAAATTGTTAAAGTAATAAATTTATTTTTATAAATTTCAAAAATAATTAATTATAAAAATAAATGATGTTTTTTACCTTCCAATTTTCGTACATTCGACGTTTCTCATCGTCAGAATCTTCTGCCAGCGAATGTCGCTGGGTAGAGGCATGCTCTAGAGGACCCCGCGAAACCGAAACGGTTGTATGCGGCTGTACTCTGCAAAAACATAAAAATATTGTGATATTAGAAACAATTAGTTAACAGAAAAAAAACACTTTTAAAAAAGTTTAAAGGTTTAAAAATTAAGTAATTAAAACAATAAACAAAATTACTTACGTATCCCCTTCAATCCGAAGGGTAGAGTCCATGCCAGAAGAAGGTGTGTGCATGAAGTGGAAGGGCCACTTGGATCCGACCCGATGCATACCCGACGCACCCTACGCATACCCTGATGCAGACCCTGATGCTAACCCGGGAGTCGTGGCCTGGGAGTCCTGCGACAATCGTGGTGTCGCAGACTAGGTCTCAGGGACTGCAGCATCGAGCGTGGCAGCAAGTCCCGACTTGTAACCGAAGAGGATGTTGTCCAACTCCTCTATAGTCAGGTCCGCATCAAAGGCATCGGCAGTAGGCGGCTGCGAAGACGCCTCGCCACTCACGTCGTCAGGCTTGTCTGACTGGGGAGGACGTCGTCTGCCCGTCATAATTCTACAGCCAAACTAAACTAATTTAATACTAATTACGTAATTAAAATATTGAAATAAATTAAATTAATTAATTAATGAAATAATCTAAATAAAATTGATTAAATAATGTAAATTAAACTAATTAATTAATTTGAATTAAAGTAAATTAAAATTAGATTAATTGAACTAAAATGAAGTAATTAAAGTAAACTAAGTAGTGAAGAATTAAACTAAAATTAATTAAATTAAAGTAAATTAAGTAATGAAGAATTAAACTAAATTAGATTAATTGAACTAAAATTAATAAAATTACACTAACATTAATTAATTAAAACTAAAATAAACTAAACTAATTAATTAAATTAAAGTAAACTAAAATTAGCTTAAGTGAACTAAGTAATTAATTAAAGTAAACTAAGTAATGAAGATTTCAACTATTAGATTAAATTTAACTAACATTAATTAAATTTAACTAACATTAATTAATAAAAACTAAACTTAACTAAACTAATTAATTAAATTAAACTAAATTAAAATTAGATTAATTGAACTAAAATTTATTAATTAATTAAAGTAAACGAAATAAGATTAATTAACCTTAAGTAAACTAAGTACTTAATTAAACTAAATTACATTAATTAAACTAAAATTAATGAAATTAACAACATTAAACTAAACTAATTAATTAATTAAAGTAAACTAAAATTAGATGAATTAAACTAAAGTAAAATAAGTAATTAAATTAGATTCATTAAACTACAATTAATGAAATTAACAAAATTAAACTAAACTAATTAATTAAAACTAAGTAAACTAAATTTAAACATAAACTAAAACTAACTTAAAACTTAAAATGTATATGAAAACTAACCTCGTAATAGAAACCGGGATTGGAGGTTTAGGGTTTTTAGGTTTAGAGTAGGAACGGGGAATGGGAACGGGGAAAAAACAACGGGGAACGGAACGGGGGAAAGAGAGAAAAGAAAGAAAAAAGAGAAAGAAAAAGAGAAAGGAAAGGAAAAGGAAATGGGGGGAAGGAAACTGATCTGGATTTAAACCATATTTTGCGACCAAATGGTCGCAAAGATGTAATCATGACCAGAAACGAAAGGTCGCGCGTACTGGGGAAATTACGACCACATGGTCGCATTTTTAGAGATATTTGCGACAATCTGGTAGCATTTATTTCAAAAGCGACCATTTGGTCGCCCATTTACCATTATCCAGAACAGCTGTCATATCACGAGTCCCATCAACAATTACTACCATCTGGTCGTAATAATGAAATTCACCGCCAAAAATTACGACCACAAGGTCGTAATTTTTAAATTCACCGCCATAAATTTCATGAAAATTTAAATTTACCGCTCAGATTTGCGACCAGATGGTCGTAATTTAACTTATATTTTTTGAAAAATATAATTATGCTTTTCCAAAATGCGACCAACTGGTCGCCTTTCCCTTCTAAATTACTACCATGTGGTCACCTTTTGTGTTAAATTGCGACTACATGGTCTCTAATATTAATATATATATATATATATATATTTAATCATTCATTAAAGAAATAGTTTTAATAAACACATACACAGTGAATAATAAAGTTACGACATGTCTCATTCATCATCGTCTCCAAGAAGTCCGTCACATAAAGTCTTCTTGTTATTCTTCTTCTTCTGTTTCTTCATCGGATTCATCGTCTCGAATAAATTCAGCATCAATGTATCGTGCGTGAGAAGTGGAAGCATTTGTATCATCATCATGCAATGTTATCGTTCCATCGTTCAAAGGACGAACAGTACTTGCATTCTGACCATCGTCGATTGCATGACATCTTATCTCATCTTCTTGAAAAGCAACAGCTTCCTCTGCATGGTCGTCTTTATCGGACAAGTTTTTTTCTACCTGGCGTGGTTTAACTTTACAAACAACTAACCAATCTGTCAGATCTCGTCTATTAATCGGATAGTTTAGGTAATAAACTTGAATCGCCTGTGAAGCAAGGACAAACCTATCAGCGTTGCGCATATGCTTAGTGTAACGTCCCGTTACTTTTTGAGGTAAATTTTTTTTTTTAAATAAAGTATTTAAGTTTAGTTTAAACTTAGTAATTTCGATTTTAGAAGTTATTTTCATTCGAAAACCTTTTTAAACCTTTTACTACTTTAATTAGTTTTGGTGACATTAATAATTATTAACGGGCCAATTAATAATTATTAATCACCTTTAGATTATTTTAAGATCATCGGGTTTCGTATTTTAATCGAATCTTTTAAAAAGGGACGTAGATGTCATTTTCCAATTTCTTAAAAAAAATCACTATTCATCTTCCTCATCTTTAAAAGTCAATTTGGTCAAAAGAAATTTACTCATCTTTTCTCTTCTTCTCTCATAGGGCCGAAACCCCTCTCTCTCTCCCCTGGCTTGGCTTTTCTATTTACTCGGTGGATCGACGTAATTTCAGTTGCGTTGAAAAGCTCTCATCCCGAGGATCGATTCTAACCTAACAATCGAGGTTTTCGTCAATTTTCTACAAGCCTCAAGGTATGGCAAAGTTTTCAAATTCAAGCTTTGAATAGTGTTTTAATGAAGGTTGAGATTGAAATCTTCAAATTCATACACCGAAGCTTGAAGATTTCAATCGAGGAAGTCGTTTTACGCAATTTTAGAAACTTCTCTAAACCCTAAAATCAAATTTGAGTTGAAAACCCGTCCCGTGTTAATTTCTCTCACTTGACTAAGATTAGGGTGTTTAGTTTACTATGATTTTACGTTTTACTTAATTTTTCGGAAATCGATTATTATGTAAAACCCTAAAATATCGTGACCCATTGATATCTCGAATTTCAAAGTGTCTTAAATCAACCCAAATCATCTCAAAAGTGCATAAAAGACGGAAAACCGAACCCGAACCCTCCCTTCCTTGATGGGTCGTGGGTACCTTGGGGGGTTAAATTCAGAGTTTTCGTCGTTTTATGTGTTTAGATGTTGTTTGATCGATTTTCGGATAATTAATGGTTGTTAGGTGTATTTGATATGTAGGTTTGTGATCGATTGCGTGACTTTGACTTCGCACCTTGGAAGCTTGGATTTCACATCTAAGGTGAGTTTAAAATGGAAGTTAGTAATTTTATGAATTATGTTTCATTACGTTATTGTTTATCGAGGTTAAGAGGGGAACTAACTTTCGGAAGTTATACTTGGTTGGAGACTTTAACTCGGATGTGAGTGGAGTGATTTTGATGTACTTATGGTTTTGGAAGTAAAAGAGTAAGTATGAGTGGTTTGGAAGTCATATAAGATGAATTGAAGATTTTAGATGAAAGTGGTTGAATAAGGATTTTAAGTGATTTGGGAGTCAAAGTGGCTTAGGAATTACACTTGAGTCTTGACTCGTGTAATTCGAGCGGTTTATGTTCTCTAGTAGTTTAGTGAAACTTTATATAACTTACTAGGGAGCTTGACTGATTCTATATGGTACTATGTGATATGGCACATGATAGTATGTGATACGCTCCATACGGTATCATGGTCCGAGGTTATGTGTATGGCACATGATAGTATGTGATACGCTCCATACGGTATCATGGTGCGAGGTTATGTGATATGGCACATGATAGTATGTGATACGCTCCATACGGTATCATGGTGCGAGGTTATGTGATATGGCACATGATAGTATGTTGATACGCTCCATACGGTATCATGGTGCGATGATTTGTGGTATGGCTTGTGGTATGTCGACTTCGGTCCATATGGAATTATGATACGCTGTGGTAAAGTGGGCACTCTACGAAATGAGCGTATAAATGCGTTATACTTTATAGCACTATACACGCTGTGGTAAGGGTGGCATTCGAAGATTTGAGCGTGTATAGATGCGTTATTATTGTTATCATTATTATAGTACTACACATATGGTGATACGGGTGGCACTCGAAGATTTGAGCGTGTGTGGTTGCGACATTTTTCATTAGCACTTAGTATATCACATTCTTTTACTTGTATCTTGGTATGAGTTTTTTTATGATGATAGAATGTTTTCGAGGGAATCCATGACTCATAAAATTCATTGAGCCACGAAGATAGAAAGTTTATTTTGTATGTTGATTATATGTGGACTTTGGAATGTGGAATGGGTAGTAAAAGTGAAATCTAGGCCTTTGGACACGATTTCTGACATGGAATATTGTTCATAGGATTACTTTCTTTCATTTTACTCTCACTAGCATTTTTATGCTAATGTTGCTACAATTATAATTTTTTTTAGGTAAGACTCGTGGTAGAGTACGAGGTAGAGAAGGTGGCGCCGCGTGACCTATCAGGACGATGAATGGACAAGAATGTTTGTGGTTTTGGGTGAAGCATTTTGAATGCTCTTGAACTTTTCATTATTTTATTATGTTCATTTTGAGCTCGATGGAGCATTTGTATAATTTGTATCTGTTTTTCGAACTTTAAGCTTCCTTTAACATTTTCATCACATTATGGAATATGAAATTCCGGTTTACTGTTTTTTTTTCCGGAAAATTGGGTTGTAAACAGGTTTTGGTTTATCCAAATTTTAAACGGACCCATGCCATTTTTCTATAAAATCTAGTTTTTCCACTGTGCATTTTTTTTAATGGATTTTACGAAAAATCGGGTCGTTACAGTTGGTATCAGAGCCTTCTTGGTTCTGTAGACCGCATGCATCACATGTTTTCATGGTTTGATTTTGTTCTTGTCCAATCATTGTTCAAGGTCAATGGTGCCAGGTATCCTTAGAACCTTCTCTTTTGTTAAGTGTAATTGTAGCATTGCCATTCCTTTTCCATGATCTCATGTGAGGCTTTTCTGATTGTGATTTCAGTATGCCTCCGAGGACAGTGATACCTAGGAGAGGTCGGAGCGGAGTACAGGCTGGGATACGAAGTAGAGGTCGGGCGAGGGCAGTTACACCGCCACCCCCTCCACCTGTTTATCGGGAGGATGAGCCTCTAGTTGATCAGACACCTAGTCAGGGTCGTAGTGTCACCATTTCAGAGGAGTACTTTTTAGACCTGTTACATGGTGGTGGAGGACAGACTGATAGGGTTATACCACCTGTTAGAGTACCCATTCCTGTGGTAGACCAGTCTGGTATTACTGATGCTGCAAAAACTTTGAAAGAGTATATTAGGTACAATACTCCTGAGTTTGATGGGACATCTACTGATCCTGCAATTGCTGAGAGATGGATCACCAGAGTAGAGAGGGTACTTGAATTCAGTAAATGTCCGGATCATTTGAAGGTCCACTGTGGGACCTATTCTTTGGTAGATGATGCTTTGTACTGGTGGAAGGGTTTATTTCGTACTCTCAGCCCTGAGTTGCAGGTTAGTTGGGAGGTGTTTAGGGAAAAGTTCTATGAGAAATACTATCCAGAGGATACACGAGATCAGTTAGAGATACAGTTTCTCACACTCAGACAGGGTGATAGATCTGTTGTGGAGTATGAGAGAGAGTTTGATAGGTTGTCAAAATTTGCTACAAAACATGTTACTGATCCTGAAAGCAAGAGAAAAAGGTTTATTGTAGGTTTGAGAGCAGAACTACGAGGGCAGGTACGAGCCTTACAGCCTAGTACGTATGCTGATGCTCTGACTGCTGCTTTGGCCTTAGATATTGGTGATTCTGAGAAAAAGGCCAGTGAGATTGTTGCTCAGACCTCTTCTGGGAAGAGGAAGGCTGTGGACGACCTCCCTGGTCGAGGGACACAGTCATATAGACAGGCTCCAGGTAGGGGCAAGAGACAGACAGGACCTCAGTTCCATTCAGGTCAGTCTAGTGATCGAGCCCCTTCTTTGCCCCATTGTCCTGATTGTTCTGGGTACCACTTGGGTCAGTGTTTTGTGCAGAAGTGTTACCATTGTGGACAGGTCGGACATGTTAGGCGATTTTTTCCTAGTTTACAGACACCACAGCAGCGTGGGAGTCAGGGTCAGAGCTCAGGACAGGGTCAGAGTTCTGGACAGGGACAGGGTCGAGTACAGGGACAGGGCCGAGGACAGGGTCAGGGCCGTGGTCAGACAGGTGGTAGAGGCCAGATTAGGCTTGCTTAGCAGCAGAGAGCACCACCGACAGTTCAGGCACAGCCCCAGACACGACAGCAGGCACGTGTCTTTGCCACTACTCGAGAGGATGCTGAGGCATCTGGTACTGTTGTCACAGGTACTTTGTCGGTATTAGGGCACTCTGCTCTGGTATTATTTGATTCAGGGGCTAGTCACTCATTTATTTCCGCTGAGTTTATCGAGTCTGCCGCCTTTGATTCTGAGCCGTTAGGACATGAGTTACATGTTACTACTCCGCTCGGAAAATCTATGATTATGGATAGAGTTGTTTATACTGATGATTTGTGTATTTTGGGTTGCTTTTTGCATGCTATCTTGATTGTGATGCCGATGTCTGACTTTGACATTATATTGGGTATGGATTGGCTGTCAGCCAACCATGCCAACATCGGTTGTAGTGAGAAAGTGGTAGCCTTCGTTGGTCCATGCGGGACTAATTTTCGATTTCATGGGACCCGAGGTAGGGTGACACCTGCAGTTATCTCGGGGATCCAGGCTAGAGCACTTTTGAATGACGGTGCTTGGGGTTATTTAGCTAGTGTAGTGGACACGTCTGTTAGTGTGACTACCTTAGCTTCTGTACCTGTTGTGTGGGATTTCATTGATGTCTTCCCTGATGAGTTACCTGGTTTGCCACGTGTGAGAGAGTTAGACTTCCAGATGGAGGTGATTCCTGGGACCGTTCCATTGTTCAAGGCACCTTATCGTATGGCACCAGCTGAACTTAAAGAGTTGAAAAGGCAGTTGCAAGAACTTTTAGACTTGGGGTTTATACGCCCAAGTGTATCACCTTGGGGAGCTCCAGTATTGTTTGTAAGGAAGAAAGATGGCTCCATGAGATTATGTATTGATTATAGGGAGCTGAACCAGGTCACAGTGAAAAACAAGTATCCTTTACCCAGGATAGAGGACTTGTTTGATCAGCTGAGGAGAGCTACTGTCTTTTCGAAGATAGATCTTCGATCGGGATATCATCAGTTGAGAATTAGGGATGAAGATATTCCCAAGACTGCCTTCAGGACACGTTATGGTCATTATGAGTTTGTTGTCATGTCTTTTGGCCAGACTAGTGCTCCTGCAGTCTTTATGGACCTGATGCATACAGTGTTCAAGAGGTTCATTGACTCCTTTGTGATAGTGTTTATTGATGATATTCTTGTATATTCGAGGACTGAGGAGTTACATGCCATACATTTAGAGAGGGTGTTATCGACTTTGAGAGCTCATAAGTTGTATGCGAAGTTCTCTAAATGTGAATTCTGGTTGAAGGAAGTGGCTTTTCTTGGGCATGTAGTATCTAGTAGAGGGATTTCTGTTGATCCTTCTAAGGTAGTTTTTCACTTCTCAAATAATATTTATCAATTTTTTTATATTTTTTTAATGATAACCCAAAAGAATCTTTTCAATATTATTTATTAATTTTTTATGTTTAATTAAAAATATGTATGGTAATTATTTTAGTTTTTTTAATATTTATAATTATTATTTAGCATAAATTTACATTTAATATTTAAATTGTGTTTAGATATTTACTAATTGTAGGAGGGTATTAGTGTCAAAAAAACTTTCTCCCATTAGCATACTTTTTAAGTAGTAATAGATTATAATTCGGTGCTAGTCCAAGTGTAGCCTAATAGTAAAACAGTAGTATTTATTATAATAAATTAGATGTCACAACATCATCTCTCACATATAAGCCTCATCAACGAGCCCAAGCCCATAGGCCTACCCAATCCCGGCCTAGCCGTAAGTCAACGGTTGACGGGCCAGGACCGGTCGTAACCTATGTAATGATGTGTAGTTGTTGGACGTTACATATGGTTACCATGGCAGAATGAATGTAGCTCCGAGGCGCTGTGTGGTGGATAGCCTTGATGCTAGAGTGGCTATTCCGATAGCATGGAAGAATAAATGAGCTATGGCTCGAGTGATTTCTGAGATATTTTGATGTAAAATGGGAAAGTGGTATGGAAAGTTGGTATTGAAATAAACAAATTTGAAACGACTTAGTCTAGTTTGAACAAACATACATGTTTAAGTTTTCTTACTCATTCTTATGCGTTCTTAATTAGTTCATTCTATTTGAGCATATCATTCCGAGCAATTCATATCATCGCTTTAATTCATTTTGTTTTCACTGAGTGTCATGCTCAAAGCTGCTCTATATCACCTTTCAGGTGCGGGTAGGGGACGGGATCGAGGTGCGGCAGGTGGTGCTTGTTGATGCTTCGAGATGGGAAGCTTTTGGATTAGACTACCGGTCATGCAAATCTTGGATTATGGAAGTAGCTCGTGGATCGTTTTGTGTTCTTGGTTTAAAATCGAGTCTTTTGAATTGCTTGTAAATAAACTATGTATGTTTTAAGGATTTGTAATAACTAATTTTTAGTGCAGCACGTACTTTAAGTGTTTAAAACATATTTGATATTTTGAAAGGGTCGATGTGCTGAATGTTGATCTTAAGCAAGGTTTTTACGAAAGTTTTACTTATACTCCGTGTCCAAGTTGATTTTCGTTATATTTCAAATCAAGTGTGTAAGTCCTACGCTTTCGCTTTGCATGCTGGTGGCTTAGGCTTATTTAGTAAGCCGGGTCGTTACAAACTCATATTATAATGGCTGGCAATATACAATTTTTATTGTAGACCTAGATTGATTATAGAGTTGATTTTTAAAAAGAGAAATTACAGCCAATTGCATCTTTTCTACCTTATTTTAAAAAAATGAACAAAAATTTATATTTTTTTTAAAAAGAAAAGCACTTTTTGCTTTCCTTAAATCATTAAATTTTTTTATAATTGTAGAATGACAAATCTCATTGTTATTTTAGATTCAGAAATAGAATGGTTTTTCTATTTTGATATTTCATATATTAAGTTCCTTTCACTATTCAATGAATTAAAAAATATATTTTAAAAAAATATGAAAACCTTTACTATTTTAAAAACTTTCAACTAAAAAGGAATATTTTGTAAAAGGCCCTTTTTTAAAAGTCCTAAATAAAGAAATGGTAAACGTATAAATGAATTTAGTTTATCAATTAATGAAAATCAGCACTTTATTTAAATCCTTCAAGATGGGCTATTCTCTAAATAAGATTACAGAGTTTTCATCCAAAAATTAATACAAGGATACTTTTTATTTTATAAATTTTGAGAAAAAAATAAAGTTGATGGATCATGGGGAAAGGAGAACATAAGGGGAAGAGCAAATGGGAGGGAATTGTTTTCCAAAAACGAGGGGCTTTACATTGGCACATTGGGATGTGATTGGCCCTTCTATTCCATTGTAACTGAGGTGAATGTTGTCAATTTCAACTCCATCACATGGTAAGCTCCCACTGCAAACTAGTTTCACTGCTACTGGAGTTGCAGAAGTCCCTCTAATATTTTTGAAGCTCACTTTGCTGATCTTAATCTTTGATGGAATCTAAAATTTAACAATTAAAACAATTTAAACATGGCATTTTTTGTGTAAATTTATTAACTTTTTGGACACTATTGAAGTTGATAGATTCTATTACCTTTCTATTGCATTGATTCCATGGACAATACTCTTGATCTATAACGATGGGGTTGCTGACATTGACCATTATAATATCATGAAAATGCATGTTCGTGGCTGTGCCAGCAGCAGGAGAAGCTGGCCATGTCTTGATTCTTACTCCGTTCATCGTGTTCATTATCGTACAATTCTTTACCAAGATATCTTCTACATTCTCTTCCTTAGAATATTTCCCTAAACTTCCTATGCTGATACCATGCCCTGGTCCACATGTTACGTTAGTGATCTTTATTTGTTTACTTCCGTCTCCGAGGGAGATGCAATCGTCTCCTGTTGCGATACGTGATTGTGTGATAATGATCCCATTGGAACGACCAATGTGTATTCCATCAGTGTTGGGGCTATTTTCTGGGGCAATTATATTGACACCTCTAAAGGTAAGGTTGTTGCAACCAAGAACATTGACGTGGAAATTCTTGCTATCTAGTGATGTTATTCTGCTTACCGTTGAATTGGTGATGAAGTTGAACCTTAAACTCTGCCCATGAAATGGTTAGATATAATTTAACTCTCTTTACTCAATTAACACTTACAAAAAAAATCAACCAATTTTATGAAATGAAATAAAATAAATGATAAGAAAGTATCAAATGGATCATTATTCAAAGGTAGCCTTACAATGGGCAGAGCATCACAGTTTGTATTCTTATGACAATCGTTCTTTTCCCAACCAGCTTTTCCTTGTCCATCAAAAACTCCACCACCTGATAATTTCAATCGGTCAATATATGCAAAAGTAACCCAACTATCTCCTTTCGGATTTGTGGGAGCTTGCAATGTTCCTCGAAGTCGAATCTCAATAGGGCTCTTGCAAGGGCCTTTAAAGTTCCCTTCACTTAATTTGTATATCCCATTTGGAATCACTAATGCACTAGGAAGGGTAGATGCACATGCCTCCTTCCATGCCTTTGCCAAAGCCTATATTTTTCTTAGACTATTAGATATGATCCAACAATATGATAAAATTTGGTACCATCATCTTACATACTAAACTCAAAAGGACAATCTTTTACCGTTTATGGTGTGGTTTAGATTTCACTACAACGATATGACAGCAACTAAAAAACAACTACATATTTTGATGGTTGAATATCAGTTATTATAATCTAATTAATAAAATAAGTGATACTACTACTAATAATAATTTTTTTAAAATTCCCCATAGTGATTGCCACTATTGTATGGTTCAACGTATTGATATATGGTTAGGATTGTTTTATCAAAAGAGCTTCTATTGTTCGAATTTTCCATTCCAATAAATTTTATTAATCCTTTTTATGATTTTTCTTAAATATTATATATATATATATATGTGTGTGTGTGTGTATCCTTACCAGGGTAACATCAGAGCCTGACTTTATAACACCATAATTCATCAAATTGAAGACAACACCAACATTAGAATGTGCTTTTGTGGTAAAAGCTAATAATAACATTAAGAAAGTTGCTCCCAATAAGCTCGATCTTACACCCATGTCTTTGTACTTTTCTCTTATACGTACTATTCAAGTCTTCCTTTTCGTATGAACTATCTATATGAATTAAATCTATGTTATAATGTGTGTTTGCCTTATAATTTCAAAGCTCTTTATATATCGATAGCAAGAAAAAATCCGTTAGAGAAATTAGCTAATTTTGCAAAATACTAAAATAAGTTATTGTTTGTGTCCTATTTATTAAATCAGTTCTCTCTCCGTCTTTCAATCCAACACAAATTGATAACTAAAATCTTGCAATATACTTGTCACACCAACTTTATTGTTTTTATGTCATCTATTAATGGTACGGCCAACCATGTGCCTCACACACCTATCAAACAATTAAAATTTCATGTGAAACCCAAATATTAACTAGCCAACACATATATGATTGGACGAGTCACATTTGTCACGGTCATATTCAATAATTTTGGATTAGCTGTGAAGGAAAAAGATATATATAGGATAATGGTTATAAAATTGTTATATGTTGAGTTTCACTTTCATTTAGAATATATAATTGTCTTGTTACTTTAAAACCTACCACCATAAAATAGTTTAAAAATCAATCTATGTTATTAAGTTACATTTGTACATGGTTTGAAAATAATATAATCTCTACTTTTTTGTTTTTAAAATTAATTATTCTAACCAATAATTTCGTCAAATTATTCTCTCATTTCTAAAGACTATTTTTCTTTTTTGTTTTTAAAATATCACTAAAATTTTAAAATAATGAGAAATTTCATTAAGTATCAGATTTTGATTCAATATTTGTAAAAGGGTAAAATGCAAATAAGACCCCTGTGGTCTTTTCAAAATGCATGAACACCCCCTGTACTTTGAAAATGACAAATCGCACCCCCGTGGTTCCAATTTTTTTCAATTAGACCCCTCCCCTTCAATGTCAATAATTTTCTTTTAGCCATAACTTCTTCGTTTGAACTCCGATTTGGATGATTCAAGATGTTTTGAAATCTTCATTTCCAGCTTTACATAATCGTCGCTTCGAAACTTTGAAATCATCAATAAACAAAAGAGTTAACGATGTCAATCATACCTAGTGTTTCGATGTTAATAAAATCTTTTATTTATTAATGATTTCAAAGTTTCGAAGTGACTTTTATGTAGAGCTTGAAATGAGGATTCTAAAACATCTTGAATCGTCCAAATTAGAGTTCAAACGAAGAAGTTATAGCTAAAAGAAAATTATTGATATTGAAGAGGAGGGGTCTGATTGAAAAAAATTGGAACCACAGGGGTGCGATTTGCCATTTTCAAAGTACAGGGGGTGTTCATGCATTTTGAAAAGACCACAAGGGTCTTATTTGCATTTTACCCTTTGTAAAAATATCAACTCTCAAAAGTATTTGTAAATATGACAATTTTTACTATTTTAATCGGTGATTTATTGTGTATAATTGATAAACTTAGTGTAAAAATATGTAATTTAATATTTACCATTGATTCACCCAATAAAATTGCTATATTTACAAATATTTTTTAGAGCTGATATTTTTGCAAATATTGCTAAAAAATTATTAAATTTGCAAATGCTCTAAAATAATTGTAAAAAATAGATTATAAAATAAATAATTATTTGATTAATAGGTTTTTTTTAATATATTGAAGAAAGTATTTGTTATCGAACATACAAATTGTTTGACCATTCATAACAATATCACCATTGCTTGTACTTGGGGTCTAACCTAAAAATATTGAATTAAAACTACAAAAACATTTAGCTTTAATTAAATAGTGTTTCTTCTTCTTCTTCATCTTCTTCTTCTAAAGTTATTAATAATCTTTGAAAAATGTTATATTTATCAACAAATATATAAAACCTTTGAAAAATGTAACAATTTTTATCATAGTGTAAGGGCCTGGGGGTTTAACGTAGGGTAATTAGAAATTTCACTTTTATTAGTATGTTTTAATTAGTGTTTAAAAGTTTGGGAATTAATTTCTATGTGTGTTATGGTTAATTAGTAATTAATCAAGGTTGAAATTAGTCAAAAGTGGAGAAATTTACTAGAAGGGGTTTATTAACTATAATTAAATAAGTGAAGGAGGGTTGGTTAGCAATTGTTTTTAGGGCAAGGGTAGAATATCAAAGGGAAAGAGAAAAAGGATTTAAAGTAAATATTGGAGGTGGAGGGAGTTATAAGCAAATAGAATTTAGTTATTATCTTAATTTTTGGAAATTAGAAAGTATATAAAGAAATTGCAAGAAAAGAAAAGGAAAAAAAAACAAACAAACAAACAAAATTCCTCTCAACTCTCTCCTCCCTCACCGTCGGCCCCTCCCCCTCTCTCTCTCAATTTTTTTTGTCAACTTTTCTTCATTCAAATTCTTGTGTTCTTGGGTTTATTCAAAGGGTTTTGGTTGATTCATGATAGAATCAACATATTAGGAAGGATTATACAAGAATCAAGACGAATTAATCAAGGTTCAAGGTAAGTTCTTAATCTAGAATTTCAAGATTTCTAGGTTTTCCATGGAAATAGTTTGGGTTCTCTTGTGTGGTGTTTTTTTTTTTTGAAGTTGTTATATAAGGTTCTTTCACATGTATAATTTCTGAAGATTGACTTTAAATTGATACTCATCAAAACCCTAAGAGCTATCAAGTTAAGAATTCATTGTAAGTTGGAGGCCATGATCATAAAGAAGCTTTAAACCTCCATTAATGGTAGAAATTCTAGCTTCTAGCTTTTTGTAATTTTGAAGTTTCTTGACTTGTATGGAGAAACTCTTAATTCTGGAATTTATGGAGGTTTATATGAATATATGCTTCATGGAAAACAAGTGGAAGATTAGTTAAATGGGTTTTTTGATTAAGCCCCAAATGGCCGAAAATATCACCCTAAAATCGTCTAGTTTGTGGGACTTTTTCCTCTTAGTGGTTTCGGGTTTTTGTGTAGATATTATGGGCTAACTTGTGATGTTATTATTATACTAAATATGTATGGATTGGCTTGTTGTAGGAAGAGGACGAGTGGGCACGATCAAGGTCAATTGTGAAGGTGAGAACATAAAGAATCGGAGGGGTGTTGGCGATGTGATTAGCTATTCTTTACGTATTGTTATGAAAGGATCAGTAAGCTATGGTTGTGAATGGTTAATGCCAATGGAGTGTGATTAGTAAGGAGGTGGAAGTACGAGGAAGTAGCGGGAAGTGGGAATTGATTCCGGCCTTTATTTAAAGAGCCCCGACGAGCTAGTTAGCTTAAACTGATATGTTTTTATGATTTGTCGTCTATACGAGCATGTTTACTTGTTGTTATTATTACACTTTTAGTCCATGATCGAGTCATATACTGAGTTGGGGCTATTATCATGAATACTTGTTATACTATCAGTTATTACTCAATGAATAGTATGCGAATGAGATATTAAGAAGTAGTAATTGAAACGTGAATTATATGTTTATGGGAACATTGAGCAAAATATGTAGTATGATTGAGTCATATACTGCTTGGAGGAATTGTCCTATTCATTCTCATTGAGCCGAGATTACTTCTTTTGATGAGTACTATAAGCAAGCATGATTATTTCATTCATTTCCATATCACTTCACTCATGCATTTCATATGTTCAATGTATAGCCATGGGGCAGTGTAATGGTGAGTGGATGTTGGACGTTATACGTGGTTACCGTGGCGGGATATTGTGTAGCTTCGAGGCGCTGTGTGGTGGATGACCTGGACGCTAAGTGGTTATTACGATAACCTGGAAGATTGCTAAAGCTCGAGTATTAATCAATGATGTGATGCGTATAGAGCGTAGTGAGACGCCAGAATTGTGATAGTAAGGTTATATGGACTAAGAGGAAATGGTAAAATGTGATTACGAGGAAATAATGTTGCTCGACAAAAGTACGGGATTGAAATGTTTACGGTTTGATCATGTATACTTTTTCACATTGCATTGCTCGATAAATTGCACTCTTATTCATATGTTTCTGTTCGTGCATTATGTTATAAACATTTTGCATCACCGTTCATATTCTTTTGTTTTCGCTGAGTGACATACTCAAAGGTGCTATAAATCACTTTTTAGGTATCGCTAGGGGTCGAGGGCATGGAGCGGCAGGTGGTGCTCATTGATGTATGGGATGAGGACTTTGGATAGGCCACCGGACACGCGAGTCACGTATTCAGGACGTAGAGTTTTGTTGTATTTTGGGGTATAAGTTTCAAACACTTTATATATATATTTTATAATGTTTATGTTTTGTAATAACTTTACTGTGGTGCACCACGTCTTTTACTTCATACTTTGCAACTTTAAACTGTGTTTGATGATATGAAACGGCCGACGAGCCAGATTATCTTTTGAGATCTGAGCAGGTTTATTACAAGTTTACGTACATTTCATGTCCAATTTTCAAATGTCTTGTGTTAAAAATTATCTAAGCTCAGTATAGTCCTTGCGTCCGCTTGTGTGCTCGCGTCCTAGGCTTGTATCGTAAGTCGGGTCGTCACACATAGAATAATAAAAACCTTTGAAAATGTATACGTTTTTTCGAAGGTCGTTAAAATCTTTTGAAAAATCTAACTCCTATCAAAGGTTTTCAAAAACTTTTTAAAAAATTAGTCATATGACACGTGTGTCGCACAGAAGTATCAATTAAAAATTCATTGAACAATATAATTTGAGATATTTAAATTAAATATATTCTTATGAATAAATTTGAAATTAAAACATTTTCTTTTGTTAATATAATTGCAAAGCAAGTATATGTATTGTGAATTCAAAATTCATATTGTAACATAAAAAAAATTATCATAGAAATTGAAAATACTAAGAATGAAATTTTAAACATTTTCTTGATTGTTTGATATATAAAAATAGAATTACTCTTTGGATTTGACAAAAGCTCATCGTTTTTATAAATTAATTTAGTTTATAATTAAGTCAAATTAATAGTAAATAATATGTAGAGTGAAATAAAAATAAAATAAAAATATTTAAACATGAAACGATAATTCTCATTAATCTTAGAATTCATGATTTTGACTATAATATTAATATTAAAAAATATGTTGGAAAAAATGACCGTCTCTACACAAAAAGGCAAATAGTCATCATGTAGGGTTATGTCATTTCCATCGAAAGATATAACTATTTAAAAAGTCACAAATTTTCATTTTTAGTCGATGTAGACACATACTACAATGTTACCCTCCACCAATAACTAATAGATTTAATTAATTATTAAACCGCTAATAATTATCAATTGAGTTACAATAATTTCTCACAAGACAAAAAGCAATAATTTCTCACAAGACAAAAATTCATAGTTTTTACGAATTAATTTAATATATAATTAAGTCAATTTAATGTTAAAAATATAGGATGAAAAATGTAATATAATTTTTTTAAAAGTAAAGGTAAAATATAAATATCGTTAGGGTCCAGTGAGAGAATGTAAGAAATTATCGTGACCTAATTGATATATTATTAATGCTTTAATAATTAACTAATTAAATCTAGTTAGTTATTAGTGAAGGGACGAATTGTAAAAATGTATTTATTGCTCAAAATGAAAGTTATGACTTTTTATATTGTTCCGTACATGATGTCCATTGTCTTTTTATTATTAAATAAACTTAATGTTTATGTTTTTTTTTATAGAAAAGACATAACCATACAAGGTGTCAATTGTCTTTTTATAATTATATTAAATTAAATTAAATGATACAAATGAAATATACTTATACAACTTGATCCTGCCATCAATTCATTTTCTTCTAGAATCCATCTCTCCATTTTATTCTGAATCCATCTTTATCACTTCAAATCCTATAATCATGATTTCTCAATGAATTCATGCAACGGTGCAAAGCAATTTTTAACTGGATCAAAATGTATTTTGAAGTTGAAGTAATATATAATGTGCCGGTGTTCATTCGAATCAATACAACTTTATATGTATGATAACAGACGATTAAAGAAATTGAAATGGTAGTTTGGTAAAATTGAATCTTAACTTGACTATTGTAACTAATATAATATAGGGAAAAAATCAATTAAAATGCTAACCTTTTGAGGCAGTATCAATTTAAACCCGTCCTTTCAATTGTATCAAATAAAACCTTAAACTCTTAAATTATTGCAACAGTCTAATCACTGGAGAAATCATTGAAAGAGGCGATCTCAATGTGGGTTGTCCCTCCAATGAGTGACATATGTCATTATATTAATGAAGTTTTTTGTGAAGATGGAGTAAACATAACAGATTTACTGTTATTTTTTACGCATTGAGAAGTATGGGAAATATGTAATTTAATTTCCATCAATTTGGATGCAAACATCTATACGAAAATCTAATATTAACGCTTATAATTTTTAAGCAATGGAAACTATGGGTTTGCCATGTTGGTTAAACAAGTCTGCTGTGTCAAAGGATTCTATGTGAGATTTTTTGAATCTGTTACGTAAATATCAAGTATACGGGTCCGCTATGTAAAGGGATTTATTTGAGGATTTTGAAGCTACTAATCTGTATGTGATTTCAAGAAGCAAAAAAATTGTCAGCAAGAAAAATGAGCAAGATATGGTTTTTTCGAAAATAATAAATCTTGCAAAGCCCTATGAATTTGGTACGTCAGTATGATATGTTGTTTGATTTCAAGAGAACATGACGAAAATCGCCTTGGTCATTATGCTACACGAATGAAAGCATTGCTACGTAATTTTCTGCAAGAAATCTATGGGTCTACTATGTGTATTAACTTTTCGAGATGATGGTTTGTTAGGCAAGAATTCGAAGGAGACAGTTGAAAATCAATAAGAACTACACCTAATTTAAACCTCACCTTGGCCGTGAAGGAGAAAAAAGAGTTAAGCTCTAAAGGCTCTACTACTCTGCTGTGCAGTTCTGCAAGAAAAAAAATCCAAATCAAAGCTAAAACTCAAAGTTACAGGTCCGCATTTTTTAGAAATTGAAATCTAATTGCTGTTATGTTGATATATGAGAGATGAAAATATAAAAAGCAGTAGGAACCTTGCGGTTTTTATGAGAAAAATAAAAAATGCAAGGGTTTAGTTACTGAGTTATTGAACAGGATTCGCTAACCTTACCGAGTCTGAAGTGTTCAAATCCCGACACTTGAGTGGAGCTGCAAATTGTAGTTGAGATAAAAAAAAATTAGAGAAATACAGGATTGGAAATTCTTTACAAAAGAAGAAGAAAAAGAGAGATGAAAACTTTCTAGAGAAATCTTACAAAGTTGGAGCTTCTCAAAATTACAAAATGTGAAAATGAGAGTAGAAAGTCCCACCAATTTATAGTGGGATCAACTCATCTCCTTGCCATTGGATCGTGGTAGGTGAAATTGACGGCTTAGATCGGTGATGAAGGTACAATATTAATAAGTACCCTACCAACCATGTACAATGGTAAATTTGAATACATTGAAGGATTGAAAAATAAGGATGTGTAGTGGTTGGTGGACATTTAAGAGGATATTTAGAAAAACTTCACTCTTAAGAGCACTCCCAAGTGGTGGTGAGCTACCTCAACCCGACTCGGGAATAGGGGCAACTGTTATGGGTGAAATATCAGTAAGAGTAAAATGACCACGTGTCGAACATACAAGGAGACACGCAGAATTATCAAACTCTTTCGGTCTACGTGTGTAAGCCTAGTTACTTGAGCATGCCACGCTCGACGGACTCGACCTCCACCACTAGCGAAGAACGTACCATCAAGAGTGGTCCGCAGTCGTCTCAATTGTCAAGGACCATGAGGCACAACCATCTAATTAATGATGGAGTGATAAGCTCACAAGTACATTGAGACGCGGACTCATCTCGGTGAAATATCGATTAAGTGTCCAAGTAAGAAGCTGGGCTGCCACGCTGTGCCTATCTACCTCCCACCTCAGAGAAGCGTAGGTGCGCAGCAGCCACCCTACATACCTACACCAAATCAAGACCCAACACATGGACCAATCTGTGTGTGACACGTGGCTTGATGACATCATCCATTTCCAGTCCTATAAATAGGAGATGAGAGATGGCCAAAAGGTAACTAATATCGATTCCTCATTTTCTTAGCACACCAGCTCTGCTCTGCTCTACTCTAACTTAAGCATAAGAGGGTGTTAGGCCGGCACCACACCGGTGTTATTTACTCTTTTGCGCAGGTGATAGCCTACATAGCAAAACACCTACGCAAGTCACCGCCTACGCAGAACATCGCCTCTGACTCAATACAAATTTATTGTTCGTTACATACGTGGAAGCAAGAGCGGCATTGGCGCGAAGCACATCTGCACGTCACACTAATTACCATTTTCACACAACAACACCAAGCTTACAAGCTGTAGAAAAATTAATATAATGTACAAAGTGCAACAAATAATCGTTGTTGAGCTCATTAAAATAAAGAAAAGAAAAAGAAATCGTTGTTGAGCTAAAAAAAAAATCATTGTTGAGCTCATAAAAAAATCGTTGTTGAGCTCATAAAAATTGATGGTGGTAAAAGCTTTGAAAAGCACTCTTCTCAAAAAATTAACTTATGTCAACAACTGACAGATCTGCCTTTGAATGGCGCTCATCTCGGCATCCAAACTCTGAAGTCTATAGCATAATGGACATTCTCAGACTCCTGAGTGTTGGATTGAGTTTCTTGAAGTAAAAAATAGGAACAAAAGTGATAAATAACACAACAAGACTGATCGAAAGAAAGGATCAACAATTCATATACTCACACTACAACAAATACTGCTTTCTATAGCATTGTTTTACATCATTTCATTTAACACGCTATTATTTCCCTTTAACATTTCGGCTCTAAAAAGATCCCGCTCTATCTCCATTTATTTTTTAGTCCATCGTTATCTCCCTCTATTGGCTAAAAGAAAAATATTTGTCTATCGTATCTCTCTAAAATGTGTTTACCCTATAACCCAGTCGCCCATTTCTCTCTCGCCGTACGAAATCTCTCTCAAGAGAAATCGAGCATGAGGAAGAACGCAGAGGAGTGTCTCTCTCATACGAAAACTCTCTCAAGCGAAACCACCCATCTCTCGATCTGGCTCTTGACCTCAGAAGAAATCGAGCATGAGGAAGAACTCAGAGGACTTTATTTTTTCGACCACCCAATATAGCCCTAGTTTTCTTGATCTTCATGATTTTGATACTGAATTATTACCTAAGGTTCGTTTTGTTTTTTCTTGGGTTTCTGTTCAAACTGATTCTTGTTTTTTTTTATTAGTCAACTCAATTTTCTTGCTAGCTTTATAGTTGAATATAAATTAAATTCAATGAAATCGGATCTTGTTTCTATAGCCATAAATAACTATGAAAATTTGATTGTTTTGGTGTTTTGAGAGAGAAAGTCAATTAGAGACCAATGGAAGGAGAGAATTCGTTGAAAGGAGGAAGACTCAAAGAGAGAGGCGCCATTAGAGACAAACACGGTAGAAGCGGACAACGTCATAGGCATTTTTCAATTGGCGGCCACCATCTCTGACACTACTCATCGTGTTGTTACAATAAGTTTTGAGTTTTCATTTTATATGTAAGTTAGACGGAACTTTATTATTTTACTGGCTTTTGTTCATGTTATCACGAAGTTATCCTTTTAATTTCATGTATGTTGTTATTTTCATTGAAATGAGATATTTTGGGGCTAGGTTTTGTAGACCCCTAATTTTTTCCGGTATTATTTAAAATTAAAGTTCTTTTAATTGAAAAAATTGACATAAAATTGATCATTTTCTTTTTCTCATAATTAATTGAAATGAGCACATCATTTTTAAGTAGCCTAATCCAATCTAATTTTTTTTAATAAAATAGGAAGAATATTCTAGATTACTTCCTATATTCAAAAAAATGTTTTTAAATGGTGAGGTGAAAAGGGAATGATAAAAGAAATAGAGAAAAAGAGGTGGAAATTCAAGAAAAATGTTGTTGTTAAAAATGGAAAATGGTGTATAAGTATGAAGGATTTTGTTTTAAAATAAAAGTAAAAGAAAAGAAGATGAAGAAGAGGAAAATATTTGAACTCTATAGGCTAAAAGAGGTATTAAAAGAAAAATGAAAAATTGAGTAATATTTTAAATATTGTTTTGGGCAAAAATAGGGGGAGATGCTATTTCAAAATTATTGATAAAAGAGGTAGGCAAAATTAGGTCCAATATTTATAAAAATAGCAGTAAAAAAAGTTATTTGTTAAAATAGCAAAAACCTCAAATTCGCGCCTAAAATATTACAAAATTGCCACTAGACTTGTATGAGTAATCAGTGATTTCCTCACAAGTAATTAGTGATTTCTACGCAAGTAATCACTGATTTTACTGATATCCTGATATTTTATGCATGAATCACTGATTACCTCATAGTTATCACTGATTATCTTACAAGTTATCACCGATTTCTCTGATTCACATGAATAAGAGTTTTTAAAAATCTACTATATTTGTAAATACTTTTTAAAAATGCTATATTTATAAATATTGTAGAAAATTCTGCTACCCAATGAAATTTCCCTTAAATTAATTGACATATATTATTTGTTAGGTTCATAGTTTTTTTCTTAATGTAAAAAACATAATTGTTTTTAAAAGTAATTTTTTTTCCTTCAAAATTCATCTTTCCAAAAAAATTCAATTATTAAAATTTGGGAGTACAAGGATACTTTGATCCCAAAGTTTATGATATAAGAAATTTTATGGTTTTATTTTAAAACCAATTTGAAATGATTTTTCCAAAACTTTTTCATTCCAAAAAAACTTTATATTATTTGAAATTTTGGAGTACAAGGATACTTTGATCCTAAATTTCACGAATTGAGAAGATTTATGGCTTGATTTTAAAACCAATTTAAATGACTTCTTCAAAAGTTTTTCATCCCAAAAAAACTACAAATTTGAAATTTGGGAGTACAAGGATACTTTGATCCCAAATTTCATGAATCAATATGTTTTATGGCTTGACATTAAAATCAAATTAAAAGACTTTTATTCAAAACTTTCATTCCAAAAAACTCTCTATAATTGAAATTTGGGAGTACAAGGATACTTTGGTCTCAAATTCCATAAAATAGAAAGTTTTATGGTTTGATAGTTTTATCATTGATTTTTGAAATTTTTTTTAATGGCGTAATGTCACTCTACTAATTTAATGATATCATTATAATGATTAATGATATGATCAAATAAAGTTGAGCCCAAGCCTCACTATAAGAAAAAGTGGAATAGGACACACTAGTCATTTTAATTGGTGACACATAAAAAGAAAAAAACGGATGAATAGTGAAAAATCTCTTTATGCACGTAACCTATTGTTTAAGAAAAAATAAATCATTTTTTGGGGAAAAATATTCTTCGTGATCTCTGTCTCTTCCAGTCCGTATTTCTCAATGAAACCCTAAGGCAACTTCAAATCTCATCTTCTCTCCATATCAATCTTATACCGTACCTCAGCCATTCTCGTCTCCTCTCCTAAATCCATCTCACGTTAATCTTCTAGTGAAGATGCGTAACATGGCTAGCTTAGGTTCAAATCGAAGGATCTCCGCCATTATTGGTATTGATACAAAGATCGGCTGTTCTTTCGCTCCTAAGTTGGCTCACGAAGGCTATACCATCGCTATTCTCACCAGATATCCAGGTTCTGTTTGAAATTTGTCTTAGATTTCTCTGATTTCTCTTTTCAAAATATTTAGGATGTCTTTTTAGGAAGATTTCGTTTTCTATTGATAGATCCTCGTTGTTTTCATTATTTTTCCCAATGACTAATTCGCTTTCTGAATCTTATTCTTCACTTTTTTTTTTTTTGTTTAAAAGATTGCTGATAGATCCATTTTTTCGTTGTTCATCCAGTGTTGTAGCCCCTTCATTCAAAAGTCATTTATATGAGTGATAGTTCTCAAAGAATTGCAGGTGAAATTTTGCTCCGATATCTTACCAATTTATTTCTATCAGTTCACAAATAAAACACTGATCATTTTTAATTTCCCTGCTCATAGATGTGTGGTTGCTGCATTTTTACTGTAGGATAGTTATATATAGAGATGATGTCTTATAATATGTAGCATTCCTCTCCATGTTGAATACTGAAATCACTGAAAACTAGAATGCCCTTATGGGTAAAAATTGCAGTATGCTTGCACTTGGTCTTTGCTTAATACCAAGACAAACTAGCATACATATATCACCCAATTGTTCAAGCCATTTCTTTTGTCTTGTTAATTATTTTTGTCACTTGTGTACTTTATTTATAGGATTGAAATAATGTTAAATGAGATGTGTAACGACCCGATTTTTAGTAAAATCCATTAAAACAATTGCACAGCGGAAATCTAGATTTTACAGAAAAACGGCATGGGTCCGTTTAAAATTCGGATAAACCAAAACCTGTTTACAACCCAGTTTTTTTCCAGAAAAAGCAATAATACTAGAATGCACCTTCCATGATATGATGAAAATGCTAAAGGAAGTTTAAAGTTCAAAATATATATACAAACGCTCCATCGAGCTCAAAATGTAACAAAATAAAAAGTGATGCAATGTTCATGAGCATTCAAGGATGCTACTTTCAAAATCAGCTGCGTTCCTGTCCATTCATTATCTCGATCGGTCACGCGATGCCACCTCCTCTACCTCGTCCTCTACCACGAGTCTTACCTGAAAAATTGTAATTGTAGCAACATTAGCATAAAAATGCTAGTGAGAGTAAAATGAAAGCAAGTAATCCTATGAACAACATTTCATGTCAGAAATCGTGTCCAAAGGCCTAGATTTCACTTTTACTACCCATTCCACATTCCAAATTTCACACATAAACAACATACATAATAAACTTTCTTAACTTCGTGGCTCAACGAATCTTAGGAGTTATGGATTTCCTCGAAAACATTCTATCATCATAAAAGAAATACTCAAACCAAGATACAAGTAAAAGAATGTGATATACTAAGTGCTAATAAAGTCGCAACCACACATGCTCAAATCTTCGAGTGCCAACCGTATCACCGCATGTGTAGTACTATAATAATAATAACAAGAATGACACATTCATACACGCTCAAATCTTCGAATGCCACCCTTACCACAGCGTGTATAGTACTATAATAATGATATCAATAATAACACATCCATACACGCTCAAATCTTCGAATGCCACCCTTACCACAGCGTATATAGTGCTATATCACAAATCATCACACCATGATACCGTATGGAGCGTATCACATACTATCATGTGCCATATCACATAACCTCGCACCATGATACCGTATGGAGCGTATCACATACCATCATGTGCCATATCACATATCCTCGCACCATGATACCATATGGAGCGTATCACATACGATCATGTGCCGTATCACATAACCTCGCACCATGATACCGTATGGAGCGTATCACATACCATCATGTGCCGTATCACATATCCTCGCACCATGATACCGTATGGAGCGTATCACATACCATCATGTGCCGTATCACATATCCTCGCACCATGATACCGTATGGAGCGTATCACATACCATCATGTGCCGTATCACATATCCTCGCACCATGATACCGAATGGAGCGTATCACATACCATCATGTGCGGTATCACATATCCTCGCACCATGATACCGTATGGAGCGTATCACATACCATCATGTGCCGTATCACATATCCTCGCACCATGATACCGTATGGAGCGTATCACATACCATCATGTAAAATCCAACAAGCTCCCTAGTAAGTTAGATAAAATTCCACTTAAACTACTAAAGAACATAAACCGCTTGAATTACACGAGTCAATACTCAAGTGTAATTTCTAAGCCACTTTGACTCCCGAATCACTTAAAGTTCCTTAGTCATTCACTTTCATCTAAAGTCTCCAAATCACCTTACAAGACTTCCAAACCACTCATAAATCCTCTTTTACTTCAAAACCATAAGTACATCAAAATCACTCCACTCACATCCGAGTTAAAGTCTCCAACCAAGTATAACTTCCGGAAGTTAGTTCCCCTCTTAACCTCGATAAACAATAACGTAATGAGACATAATTCATAAAATTACTAACTTCAATTTTAAACTCACCTTAGATGTGAAATCCAAGCTTCTAAGGTGTCGGAGTCAAAGTCAAACAATTGATCACAAACCTACATAACAAATACAACTAACAACCATTAATTATCCGAAAATCGAGCAAACGATATCTAAACACATAAAATGACGAAAACCCCACCGGATTTAACCCCTAAGGGACCCACGGCCCAACAAGGAAGAGAGGGTTCGGGTTCGGTTTTCCGTCTTTTATGCACTTTTGAGATGATTTGGGTTGATCAAAGACACTTTGAAAGTCGAGATAACAGTGGGTCACGATATTTTAGGGTTTTACATAATAATCGATTTCCGAATAATTAAGTAAAACGTAAAATCATAGCAAACCAAACACCCTAATTCTTGGTCAAGTGAGAGAAATTAACACGGGACGGGTTTTCAACTCAAACTTGATTTTAGGGTTTAGGGAAGTTTCTAAAACTTGCTAAAACAACTTCCTTGATTGAAATCTTCAAGCTTCGGGGTGTGAATTTGAAGATTTCAATTCAAAACCTCCATTAAAACACTATTCACAACAAGTTTTAGAAAGTTTGTCATACCTTAAGGCTTCGAGAAAACGAGCGAAAATCTCGATTGCTAGGTTAGAAATGATCCTCGGGATGAGAGCTTTTCAACGGGCATAAGATTACGGCGATCCACCTAGCAACGGAGAAAAGCCAAGAGAGAGAGAGGGAGGGGGAGGGGTGTCTCGGCCTCAAAGGAAGAAAAGAGAAAGATGAAAATGAATTTCCTTGACCAAGTTGACTATTTAAGGATGAGGATGGTGAATAGTGATTTTTTAAGAAATTGGAAAATGACGTATACGTCCCTTTTAAAAGATTCGATTAAAAATACGAAACCCGATGGTCTTAAAATAATCTAAAGGTGATTAATTATTAATTGGCCCGTTAATAATTATTAATGTCACCGAAACTAATTTAAAGTAGTAAAAGGTTTAAAAAGTTTAAAAAGGTTTTCGAACGAAAATAACTACTAAAATCGAATTACTAAGTTTAAACTAACTAAATACTTTATTTAAAATAAAAAAAAAATTTACCTTCAAAAGTAACGGGACGTTACAAGATGTTAAGTCACTTGGAGCGCCAACCAAGAGACAAGGAACGCCGTATTGCATGGCTTCAATTAATTGAACCTCTTTTCAACTGCATGGGCCTGGTGCTATTGGCTCATACGAGGCGCATATTTCCACTTTTCTTTCAGTTCACAAAATTGGGTTTCCACCCTTTCAACATCTCCTGAAGTTCCACATCTACTGTAACTACAAGAGCATGATAATTTATTCTCTGTACATAAGCTTCAATCTAAACTTTTTTTGTAGTTTTTTTAGCTTTCTTTTGTTTTTAAACTAACCTCCAAGGTAATCATGAATTTTTAGCAAATCTAAGTCAATTGGGTTGTAGCAGTTTAAGTTTTCTACTATGTTATTACTTTGAAAGCGGTTATTTGATAATTAATTAGTTGTAAGTGTGATATGAGTTTGTAAATGTGATATGAGTTTGTCAATTTGTAATAGTAAAGTTCTCTTCGATACTATCTTTTACTATGAGTTTGTCAATTTACAAAGCTTATGTATAAATTTATTTGACAACATTCATTGTTTTTAACAACACTGAATGTTACTCTGTTCTTTAACACCCAATTGTTCAGCTACTAAAGACAGTTTGCTAATCCTTATATTTCAAAGCATTATTTACCATCTCTCTTTGTCCATGATGGTCATATTTCCCAAATTCTTAATGATATAATCACCCAACAAACTGTATCAAGGGTAACTTAATTCCATGTATGATTTGGTTTTATTTGATTTTGTTATGAGATTTTTTCATTTGCTATAATGGATCTTGCTAATGGCATATATATGCAGGTGTAGTTATCTTATTCTCAACTTATTTTGCGCTTTTATCATGCTTATCAACAAACCTATACTTTGTCAACAAACAAACATGATAATTTTTGGTATGTTTCTTCCAATTGTTGTTGTCATGTTCTAGCAAATTACTGGTTTGATTTTTTGGAATTGTTTTGCACATTTTGGCTATCCTGCTGGTAGCCATAACTTAGTTTTTAATTAATGAAATTATGCTTACTTATTTCATTATGTACGATACTTTAATTTGCTTGTTTAAATTGCCTTCGTATTTTTAATTTTTTTTCACGTGTGTTGGGCCATTTCAGGATCTACCAACTTCATTTTTATGATCAATTGTTCCTTTAGGTCCTCCTAACCAGCATACTGGAGTTTTCTCTTCTTGTGGCTTTAGATGAAAATGGTAATGACCTCGTCTTATTCTCAATTGTGGGATAGACCATAGAGTGATCTTTTGTTGCTTTTTTTAACACATTAAAGAGAGATTGTTATCTAAATGTGTCACAAAGGATGTATTTCTGTTATGGGGTACGTTCCTACTTTTTTCGTTTTAAGAAAGTATGGTTTTATACTACACTTTTTGTGTTTATTGCTATAGAAGTTTGATTTTTTTAAATTTCAAATTTCCAATCTGTTCATTATAAAAAAATAAAAATAAGAATTCATACCCAGTCTATGCATGAGCTAAGTACATTTTTGTCAGTTTCTTCCTCCTCCCTTGATCCAAGGTGGATTGGTGCTCAACTTATGTACAATTTTGAATTTCAGGGAATATGGCGAACTTTTAATACACTGCGGTTTGATTAGGTAATTTATTCATTGATAATAACTCGTTTGCGAGTTATATGTTTGCGTTCTTTCTCGGGACTTTCCTTCTGTTGTTACCTTTCTTTTTAGCTGCTTGAGTTGTATAGCCATTTTTACATTTCCCTTAATAAAAAAGTTGTTTCATAATAAACAAAAACATCACTTATTTGTTAATGTGACCTTGTGCTTTTAGAAGAAATATGACTGTACAAAATCTCTCTTTTTCTCATACTAATCTATGATATTCATTTGAATGAAATACAATATTGAAGTGTTTAGATGGAGAGGATTGCAAGGATTATCTAAGAATTAGTAGGAGTTGGGAGGAATTTTGGGCTGAATGTTATTTAGGTATTCTTGGTATACTATTTACCCATTTTGTGATTACATTTCTTTTTTAATCGTTTCCTGGGATTTTGTAAGATCCTTTGAATGTAGGTGCTTTCAGCTCTTTTGTACTTTATACTTTCGATGAAAAGTTTCCTATTAAAAGAAGTGTTTAGAATCCTTACTTTTAGCTCTCTGATGAAATTAAAATCTCTCATGGTAATTTGAACACATGTTTCGTGCACTTGTAGGCCTTTATCAAATGGTCAACGTGGGGAAGTTTATGAGGTCAATGGAGACAGAGTTGCTGTAATTATTACATCAAGGAAGTTTATGATGTTTACTTTATGAAATATTTTATTTAATCAATAGATAGTACCATACCTTCCTCAAATGATTTCATTGAATATCCATATTACTTGTCACGTTAAATAGAGGTAAATGGCTAATGGCCATTATATATATGCTTGCTTAGTGATTTACTTTTGAGTTTCTTTACAATTAGAGAAAGTGTAATTGATTGAAATCTTTCTTTTCATTTAAAAAATGAGATACTATGACAACATGGGATCTTTGTGTTTTTTAGGTGTCTGCTATTTCACTTACTCTAGTGAGTTTCTTTTAAGAGTACTATTTTTCTTTAGGAATATTAAGGTTGCAATTCATATTTGACTGCAATTCATCTCATGTTCATATAGTGATCAACTTACCATACTTAACTTTTCTTTTATTTGACTTGTAATTCGCTGGTATGATTCCTTTCCTAATATAGCTTACAAGGCCATTAACTGGTTTTATTAACTACCCATCTTATCCTTCAGATTTTTTTCACGAGGCTCAATCTATATGTAACTGGTATTGTTGTTGGTTATGAAGGATCCAATCCTATCCTTATCTCAGCTTCTGAGGATCAAACTTGTAAGGTTCGACACTCTATTGAGTTGCTATATTGTTGTGTAAGTATCAGCTTCTGCATCTCTGTTATATTGTTTTATTAAACCTTTAACTGATCGAGATTGGTGATTGTTTTTTTTAGTTCAAGTTTGAATACAATCTCATACCATTTCATAGGGTTGATAGATTCTGATTTCATTGAGTTTAAAGTTGCAGCCACAAAACTTATTAAACATTGCAGCCAAGCTTGGTGGAAAGGGTTCGGGTACATTTTTCTTCAAATGCCTTGTCTCTTTTGCTTCCATGTGAGTGTTTTTTAATCAAATTGCACTGTTAGGAATAGGATGAGATTGTTGCCTTCTATTTTCCCCGAGTAATAATCTTTTCCTTTTCGTAATTCCTCCAAACTGCTCAAATGCACCAATTAGAAGTGTTCTGATAGATGTAGCAAGAAAAAAATTGCTAACTACTACCACTTATGTTTTGTTATAGGATTTTAGAACTACAAGACGGATAATGCATTTATTCCTAAACATGAGCAGGGATTAGCAAAGGTAAGATGCAATTTTAATGTTTTTACTATTGAATTGAGATTGTTATTTGTTATTGTTGTCAATGATTTATTGGGGATAAGGGAAAGTTTTAGTAATTTGTTGTTACTTGAATTAATTAAATCTCGGTGGTGTGCATTTTTCCGGAGGTTGGGAGCACCGTCGCCTTAAAGTTTAAGTTTGCTTACGAAGCCTATGGATGTTACTTGTTTATTTTTCTTGAAAAGGTTTTATCAGCTACGTATTTGTTATTCTCTAGAGTTGCTCAAAATTATTGATTAAACATATAATAGTTCATGCACAATTGTTAATGAATTTTAATAATTTTATTCCTGTAACTTTGGCATTATTTAACATATTGGAACCATTTTGCTAGACTTTTAATTGCAGGTTTCCATTTGTGAATAGGTATTAATCCTAGCTTTTGATTAGGAAAATTCACAACTATTTTAAATTAAGTACTTTGACTATCATGCAGTAGGTTTTTTCAGTCTTTTAATGAACTTAGGAACTCTGTTGCTATTGTTTTTACTGGAACTTTTGGTGCACTTGCGTATGTTTTTTCATCATGTTCGTTACTATTTCCTTTTCATTGCCACATCCCTCATCATATAAATCATGTGTGGAATGCTACCTGGGCAGGGATATCATCATATAAATCTAATTTTGTTTCCTGCATGTATATTAACTCAAGTATTTTCATTTATAAGATTATCTATAACCAAACAACCATATTAGAGATGTTTAGGAGCTAAAATTTGGTGTTAGTAAGTTTTGTGCCATGAGACATGTAGAATTTGCTTATGGAAAGCGTATCTTGATCTCGTATCGCTTTTAGGTTTTGAGATAGTAAGAGTAGATTAGATATTTAACTGTTAAATGGATATATGTATCGTTTGTAATGTAAACTAACTGTTATTCAACTCAAGGGCTAAAGAGTTGAATGAATACATGTTACTATATTTTAGACCTGCTTCTAATTTGGTGAATGTATATAATATTATCTGTCTTATTTGTTATGTTTCTCTATACTGAATAGTGGATTCATTAATGCTCTTCTCGATACTCTGTAGATTAAACAACCATCTTCTAATAAGGGTCGATTTACTCAGATACTTTCTTTCGGGATAGGAGGATTAGCTCTTGGTCCACAGTTTGTTGCTGAGGCATTGGCTCCTGATAATCCCCCTCTTAAGGTACTCGAGATGATTGAATATACATTAGAGATGGTTTTTGTTGATCTTCTCCAAAAAAAATAAAATAAAAATTCCCTGTCATTAAGAGTTCAAAGTTATAATTTTGGCTGGGAGCAGCCATTTATTGGTTGCTGATCAAGGAAAAAAATTGTTTTTTAATAATCTAAAATAACATATGTTTTTCAATTTCCAGCATGTTGTCACTTGTGTTAGTTAAAATAATTGATGTTTGTCACCTACAAGAAATGTACCGCATGAATAGGTTTCTGATCAACATCAAGGACTACAAGAGCATCACACTTATATTAATTTTTGCGAATTAATTGGATGTTGTAATAAAATATTATATGCGTGAGATACGTACTGCTTTGGTGATAAAAACAATTTCTTTTCTCCTGTGATGTTTATGTTTTACTGAGTGCTCTTTTTTTTATTTTGTTTATGGTAGATAAGATTTATTAACAATACGGACCCAGCAGGAATTGATCATCAGATTGCACAACTAGGGCAGGAATTGAAATCTACTCTTGTAATAGTGATTTCGAAGGTCAGCTATAGTTTCTATTTTACCCTTCTTTTGTAATGCATGTAATGTTGGAGAAGGGACAAATATTGGCCTGAATTGCTTAAAAGGCTTTAAGAACTAAATGAAGTTATATCTGTTGACAGAGTTAAATCAAAAGACTATTTCATGTTGAGAACCACATAAATGGTGTGTTGGTCGTTGCATCTTGGAGGCAACTTACTAATTTTTCTATGTATTTGGTAATTTTCACAACTTTGTAATTGCATAAACTGAGGATAACAAAAATTGCAAGGGTCGTTCTCTCTTTTGGTTTGAAATCGATCCTGTAAATCTTGTTTCCTTCTGTTTTTTATGACCTTATTTACTTCTCAAATTCAAATTGCCAATTCTTTTCATACAAAATTTAGAGATTGCCTCTTTTTTAATCACTATTAGACTTCTCTTTGTTCATCACTTTAGTTATGTTTATTTTTCTTTATGGAATTGGCTATTACCTTAAATTTGATATTATATACGTTTGACATTTTGGTTATCAAATTTTAAGATATGTAATGCTTATTATTTCTGTAACCTCTTTTGTTGTTTTATTTTTATTTAGAACAAAACTTTCTTAATGTTTGCTGGACAAAATTAAGTGGTTTATTAGTTTATTGTTTATAAGTATGCTTTTGTTTTGAATTTGTTTGATTTGTATAGGAACCTCTTGGCTAACCAAATGTTGGTTGTGCATCAGTTTTGAGCCTCAACTATTAATTACGTAGGATCAAGACCACTATGTTTTTCTTTTTGTTTGTGTGTTTGTAGTCTTCTTTTTAGTAACATAAGTATAGTTTCTTAAATTTTGTAGTGGTGAGACAAAAAGAGTTGCAAGGGAATCCTACTATATGGAACAAGGCTTGTGTCATTGTGGTACTTAAATAAAATGCAAGTTATTGATGTTTGTAATGTTTTACTTTTTCTTATTTACTTATTGATGTTTCTATGATGATTTTTAAATATATGACTGATTATCATCATAGCTAGCTATAAGAAATATGAGATTAGGAGTCACTGCCCATTACGAATTGACTAGTTGTTTATTCATCTTATGATGTAACTTTTGTTATTGTTTTGTGGTTTTCTTGCTATTCTCCCATCTTTGCTTCTCAGAAAATAACTATTGGATTCTCATGCAAGCAGGGTAGGTTGGAACCTATAAAGACATCTCTAAATAATAATAAGCAAGGTTTAGGAGCAGATAAAGTGAAGAAGAAACTTCTAAAAAACTACGATATTGCATTGACGACATGAAACATAACCAGGTAAAACTTTGATTTACTATGGTTATTTATTTATCGTGTCTATCTTGTACATATCGAGTGTCATGGCTATCCTGAAGTTATGGTAACATTGACTATGGTTTTATATTTATTGTGTCTATCTTGTATATATCGAGTGTCATGGCTATCCTGCAGTTATGGTAGCCTTGACTATGGTTTTTATATTTATTGTGTATATTGATTGTCATGACTATCCTGCAGTTATGGTAGCATTGACTATCGTTATTTATTTAATGTCTCTACATTGTACATAAACCCATCATTTTTTAGTTTCTTATCCTTAAATTTTTTTGTGAACACATGTTATGTTGTTTTTAATTGATGAGTTAGAAGAAAATTGATTACATTTCGACTTCTTCAGGTTTGTGTATCCCTATGGTTTGGCCAATCTCCGAGATAAAGGCGAGAAGCTTGTAGGAGAGCGAGTTTTTTGTGTTGTGTTCTGTTTGATTTAATTTTTGGAAGGGTGATTGAAGTTCTTTTAGCAATTCTTGATTTATTGTCTAAGTATGATGTAATTTAATTTTTTGTTTAAAAATATTGTAATTCATGTAGCCATTTAGTGATATTTTTATTGTAATATTTTATTTAAATTTGATAGGTGCATTATAAATATTATTTGAAATCAACTAATAAAAAAATATTTTTTTTTCTCAAATTTTAGACAATAGGTGACGCTCTTTTGGCATCACCTATTTGAATAGGTGACGGTTTTTTGACCATCACCTATGGCAATGTCACCTATTTAAATAGGTGACGGTCATAAAAACCGTCACCTATTGGAATAGGTGACGGGTAAAACAGGTCACCTATTCAAATAGGTGACGTTTTTTTGGCGTCACCTATTCGAATAGGTGACGTTTTTTGGCGTCACCTATTCCAATAGGTGACCTATTTTACCCGTCACCTATTCCAATAGGTGACGGTTTTTACCCGTCACCTATTCCAATAGGTGACGGTTTTTTATGCCCGTCACCTATTTAAATAGGTGACACTGCCATAGGTGACGGTCAAAAAACCGTCACCTATTCGAATAGGTGACGCCAAAAGGATGTCACCTATTCCCGAAATTCTTATAGTGCCTCCACTGAGTACGTGATCTTCCCTGGTATGAAGTGAGTAGTCTTGGTCAACCGATCCACTATCACCCAAATGGTGTCGAACCGCTTGAGTGTTCTTGGCAATCCGGTAATGAAATCCATTGATATATCCTCCCATTTCCACTCAAGAACACTCAAAGGCTAAAGTAACCCTGACAGACACCGTTTAAGAGTCTTGACCTGCTGACAAACAAGACACTTATTAACGTACTCCGCTACTTCCCGCTTCATTCCTGGCAACCAATAGTGTTGCCGCAAGTTTTGATACATCTTGTTTCCGCCTGGATGTATCGAGAATATAGAATTATGAGCTTCATCCAACAACTCATGTCAGAAAGTGGAACTCAGGGGCACACACAAAAGTCTGTGATACAACAGGGCGTTATCTGAAGATAATGTAAAATATCCGGGTAAACTAGACTCCGCCTCCGCAAAACCCAAAGTCAAATGAAGTTCACCACATTGAGCCTCAATCATCCGTTGTCTAAAGGTATGACCCACCGTGAGACTAGTTAGGCTAGCTGCAACTTCAGTGGTGAGGTATGCAATCTCCACGCCATCCATCTCCCACCGAATGCGCACCTGATGAGACAAAAGTGTCGCGGTATGAGATGTCTTCCTGCTAAGAGCGTCAGTAACAACATTAGCTCTGCCCGGGTGGTACTAGATATCACATCGTAATCTTTTACCAGTTCCATCCATCGCCGTTGCCTCATATTCTACTCCTTCTAAGTAAAGAGGTATTTCAAACTCTTATGGTCACTATAGATCGTCACCTTCTCCCCATATAGGTAGTGGCGCCAGATTTTCAGAGCGTACACCACCGCTGCTAGTTCAAGATTATAGGCCAGATACCTCTTCTCATGCTCCTTTAGTTAACGGGATTCGTATGCTATCACCTTACCATGCTGCATAAGCACGCATCCAATACCTTGCAACGACGCATCACTGTACACTGTAAGACCACTCGAATGGTCAGGCAAGGTCAAAACCAGAGCCGTAATACGCCTATGCTTCAACTCCTCGAAACTGCGCTCACACTCTTCTGACCACACAAACTTCACACCCTTCCTAGTCAACTGGGTTAACAGGCTGCAATCTTGGAAAAGTCTTGCACGAATCTTCGATAATACCCTGCTAACCCCAAAAAACTTCGAATTTCGGGTACACTAGTCGGTCGAGACCAACTACTAATTGCTTCCACTTTTGAGGAATCCACCGATATGCCTTCGCTTGATACTACATGCCCCAAAAAGGCAATCCACTTCACCCAAAATTTACATTTTGATAATTTTACATAAAGCTTTTCGGCCCTTAAAGTCAATAACACCTTCTGAAGATGAATCGCGTGCATCTCCTCATCCTTAGAATAGACCAGGATGTCATCAATAAAAAAAATAACAAAAAGATCTAAGAACTCCTGAAAAATAGTATGCATAAGTGTTAGGAATGGTGTCCTAGAACTTGTAATTATTTAATGATAATTATTTAATGATAATAATTTATTAAGAATAAATTAAACAAATAAACATAAGTTCTTTATATTATCTAGATTGATTCAATTAATGATATTAGGAATATATGGAAATATATTAATATCAAACATTCAAATAGTGAACCCTAAGTTATTCTTATGAAATCAATACTTAGTATGTCAGCCATACAAGAGGATTAAAGTCGAGATGAGTAACTTAAACGTGTCTACAGTAAACGGATAAAGTTTGGAAACCTTATCCTGGTAACACTGTTGATAGCTTCGCATTTTGTTTATAGACAAATGATCGAATCCTTATCATTCATGTGGGAGACATGAAATGGAAGTATCATATGCAATGTTGATTGTATAAGACACGACCACGATGTTTGATCAAATTTCTCATTAGTACCGTTTACGAGAAATAATCGAATATCAAACTAAGTTTATCAACCGTGATAGATCTCAGTCCTGAGCGAAATGCGGACTCCTTTTTGTGGAGTTATGTTCTTTGATTCACATAGTTGAGAGCGATCTGTAAGAACGCTCAATACACTCTTGTTTTGGGAACATGACTAGATAAGTAGCTGGGAACTCATTTTCACGAGATGGAATTCATAACTTTCCTATAAATTAACGGTATCAGTGCGATATCTAAACATTTTAGGGTTTTTTAGGGTCCCTATGCTAGCCCAAATATCGTAGTCGCGAAATCAAGTAGAAGAAATGGAAAGTTTAAGTAAAGTAAATTACTTAAAATAGGCAATATTAATTGTTTAAATATTTAATATATTTAAACGGTAATTAATATAAACATTATTAATGGTTTAAATAATGAGTTTATTTAAACATGAAATTAATAATGAGATATTATTAATTAGATATTATTGATTATTTGAATATTGAGTATATTTAAATGGTAATTAATAATTTGAAATTAATTAACAATTATTAATTGTTTAAATAATTAATTTAAACGGAAATTAATAATTAAAATTAATTAATTAATAATAAAATATTGTCAATAAAATTATTAATTAAATAATGAGTTTATTTAATGGAAATTAATAATTATAATATTTATTATTAATTATTTAAATAATAATAATTATTTAAATGGAAATTAATAATTAAATATAAATTGGATAATATTTAGTCGGGAGAAAATATTAATATTATTAATTATTTAAATAAAATATTTTATTTAAATGGTAATTAATAAATAAATTAATTAAGTTGGACTTATTAATTTAAGAGAGAATTTCAAGCCCAATTGGATTAATGAACCCAATTGAGATTGGCCCAAAATAATTAATTAAATAAATTATAATTTTTTTTATTAATTACTATTGTAATTTTCGGCCATCATGGTTATTTTGAGGAGATAATTGTTTGAATTATATCCTAAAATAATTACATAGATTTATTTACCCAAGATAAATAAAATAAAATAATCTCCTATTTATCTATGACATTTTTGAAATTGCAAGATAAAGGAAAGAGATAATCTTTTTTCTTTTTGTATTTATCTCTATAGATTAATCCTAATGTGATTAGGATTCCTATTTTCCTATAAATAGGAGGGTTGGGTCATTCATAAATCATACAATTCAATTCCATAGAAAGTTGGAACTCTCTCTCCATCCCTTCTCCCACCCCTTGGCCGAAATTCCCTATTCAAAATTGGGAAGAAAATATTTTTCTTCTTCCCAATTTCTTCTTAAGTTCGATCCCACAATCGGGTTTCGTTTGATAGATTGGGATATAGCATAGAAGATCCGATGTTGCTGACGATTTGATGCTGTAAAGAAACCTCCAACCGATTCTCCATTAACTACTCAATGTAAGTATAATTGATTTTAATTTTCGAAAATATAAGCATGAATCTACATGATGTTAATAGATCCGTTATTAAATGTTAATAAATTTACTAAATAAATTTCCACTAGTTTAGAAAATCATCCCTTCAATAAGATCCATGAATGCAGTAGGCGCATTCGTCAAACCAAATGACATGACCATGAACTCATAGTGTCCGTATCGAGTGTCGCTACCTACTTGCGATGCGGAAAATAAAGAGTCGCCACTAATCATTGGTTTTAAAATTATTGGTGTGATTAGTCACCTAGTCATTAAATTAAGGATGGTCTTCTAACTTTTAAAATGGGTTCGGGGGTTCATTCACACATAGGGAAGGTATTAGCACCCTATTATGTTCGTTTTGAAAACAATTGTTGTTTTTTATTATTTATTGTATTAACTAGCCTTTATCTTTAAAACAAAAATATTTTTTTGGTTATTTTTAAATGTCCCATGTTTATTAATCAATATCTCTAAGAATAGAGATATGATTAAATAATTATGAGTGACACGAGGTCATTAGTAAAAGTTTATTTTTTTGGAATTTAACTTCAACATTCTGAAATTAAATTCCTCTTCCTCAAGAGTTCTAAGAGATTTAGCATTCTAATTCTCTTAGATTTCCATCGTCGGAAGGTTTTGGAAAATATATATTTATTTTAAAAATCTTTGAAAATATCATTATTATGACAATAACTTGAGTAGTAAATTTTGTAACCACGTTTATCATTGTATTAATCAAATAGGGGGTTTCAATATTTTTTAAAAGGAAAAGTCATTCAATTGGAAAAGTTAGCATTCTAACAATTCCAAATTCTAATTTATCAAAAGCCATTTTATTATAATTTAGGATAAATTAGCATTCTAATAATTCCCAAATCATGTCTCAAAGTTTATTCAAGTATGAACATAATATATAAACAATAAATATGAACATAAAACACAAAATATGGAAAGCTAAGTTTATCAAATATAGGAAGTCAATTAAAATAAGAACAATTATTCCTAATCAACATCTCAACTTATAAAATTCACAACTATTAAACCAAAACATGTTTCTTCTCAATTTTTACTCCTAAATACTCTTCATTATCATATCAATGACCTATGACATTCAAATGTATTCATATTTTACAAGAAAAATAAGATTTTATGAAAAACAACATCTCAGTCACGGTTTTACTGTGTAAATTCCTGCAGTGTTTGTATCAACTTTTGAAAAATCATATCTTTTTTATACTAATCAAAATGGGGTGATTCTTGTTCTCAAATCTTCGCTTACGAGTCTATTTTCAGAAAAAAATAAGAAATAATCACGGGATTTTAATAATTATCACAGAAATACTACGTAATAAAAAGTTTCCAGAAATTCCCGAAACAGTAAATATACTTGAACACCAAATTTCGAAAAATCATAACTTTTCAACCACAACTCCAAATCATTTGATTCTTTTTTGTATGTATTTGTATTTAAATCTAGTTTCAAGTAAAAATTACCTCATAATCTAAATATTCATAGAAAAATCTAGATTTTAAATAAGACATCAAAATCTCATATGAATGACTATATTTTCAAAAGGAAAATGACTTACCTTGATTTGAATAATATACAAGCGTGTCGCTCCAAGTTAGGAAGCATAAAGGAGAGTAAAAATGCAGAGATTTGATTTAGAAAAGCCTTTTGTTTGAGAGAATATGAGTGTGTGTTCAGTGTCCCCTATGGTTGTAGAAAAGGCTCTATTTATAGCCAAATTAAATATTTGAATGTAGATAATAAAAATAGAGATAAAGATAAATCATATATTAGATATCTTATCTCCTTCCAAATTTAATCTCAAACCAAATCTCATTTAAATTTATTCTTCCAATTATCTTTTTCTAAATCTAATCTCCAATTAATTCTTTGCTTTAAATTTATTCTTCAAATTATCTCATTCCAAATCAAATCCTCATTTAATTATTCAAAATAAAAACAAAACCAATTTTATTAATAAGACATATTTAAAATAAAACACCAATTATCGCAAAAATCATTTTTTTAATTTGTTTTAGAAATAATTAAATTTTGTTAATTTTAAATAACATCGGACGATAGGGGTCTACAGTTTGCCCCCATTTATTCGTTTGATGTTATTTAAAATTAGACAAATGAGTAAAAGATGGTCTGGTTCTCGACCAAAATAAGGAGCAAGGTGGTCTGATTATCAATCAAAATAAAAGCTGGGTGGTCTGATTCGCAACCAAAATAAAAACAGGGTGGTCCGGTTCTCGACCAAAGTAAAAGACAGGTGGTCCGATTCTCGACCAAATTTAATGACAGGGTAATTCGGTTCTCGACCAAAATAAAAACAGGGTGGTCCGGTTCTTGACCAAAGTAAAAGACAGGGTGGTCCGATTCTCGACCAAAATAAAAGACAGGGTGGTCCAGTTCTTGACCAAATTAAAATAAGAATGGTTCGGTTCTCGACCAAATTAAAACAGCATGGTCCAGTTCTCTACCAAATTTAAAGATAGGGTGGTTCGATTCTCGACCAAATTTAAAGATAGGTCCGGTTCTCGACCAAATTAAAAGATAGGGTCACTACAAAAAAAACTGTCAATTTGCGACAAGAAAATTGCGACCAAATGGTCGTTTTTAGTGTATAATGCGACCAAAAACGCGACCAAAATGGTGGTGGCCAAAAAGCTGGTTGGTCCAGAATTTGTGCGACTGGATAGTCACAAATATACGACCAGAAAAGTTTGGTCGCAAAAAAGTCAACCTTTTGAAAAAATGACCAGATGGTCGCTTAAAAAGTGACCATATGGTCGTAATTTATGTTGAAGATAAGTGACCAGTTGGTTACATAAAAAAGTGACCAAATGGTCATATTTTATGTGACCAAATGGTCAGTTTTGGACTCAGTCAAAATAAAACCAGATGGTCGCTTAAAAAGTGACCATCTGGTCGTAATTTATGTTGAAGATAAGTGACCAGTTGGTCACATAAAAAAGTGACCAAATGGTCGTATTTTATGTGACCAAATGGTCACTTTTGGACTCAGTCAAAATACGACCAGATGGTCGCTTAAAAAGTGACCATCTGGTCGCAATTTATGTTGAAGATAAGTGACCAGTTGGTCACAAAAAATGCGACCATATGGTCGCATTTAAGAATTTTTTTTTTAATTTAAATTTCAATAATTAGTTAATTAATTATTAATTATTTATTTAATTAATATTAAAATTTAATAACAAAAAATTGGAATTAGAATAAATATATATATATATATATCAAATATTCAAAAAACGTTTTATACAGACGAAAGCATCCTAGAACTACTGCGGAGGGGCGGGGGTGGCGGAGGAGGCGTCGATGATGAATGGCCGCCGCCTAGGGATCTGAAGTACGCAGCAAGTCCTGGCTCGTAACCGAGGAGGAGGCTGTCCAACTCCTCTGTAGTCATGTCCGCATCAGGGGCAGCGGCAGTAGGCGGCTGCGGAGACGCATCGTCACTCGCGTCGTCAGGCTCGTCTAACTTGGGAGGACGTCGTCTGCCCGTCATAATCCTACAACCAAACAAAACTAATATAATACTAATTACGTAATTAAAATATTGAAATAAATTAAATTAATTAATTAATGAAATAATCTAAATTAAATTGATTAAATAATGTAAATGAAACTAACATAAATTAAGTAAATAATTTAAAATAAACTAACTAATTAATTTGAATTAAAGTAAATTAAAATTAGATTACTTGAACTAAAATGAAGTAATTAAAGTAAACTAAGTAGTGAACAATTAAACTAAAATTAATTAAATTAAAGTAAATTAAGTAATGAAGAATTAAACTAAATTAGATTAATTGAACTAAAATTAATTAAATTAAACTAACATTAATTAATTAAAACTAAAATAAACTAAACTAATTAATTAAATTAAAGTAAACTAAAATTAGCTTAAGTGAACTAAGTAATTAATTAAAGTAAACTAACATTAATTAATAAAAACTAAACTTAACTAAACTAATTAATTAAATTAAACTAAATTAAAATTAGATTAATTGAACTAAAATTTATTAATTAATTAAAGTAAACGAAATTAGATTAATTAACCTTAAGTAAACTAAGTACTTAATTAAACTAAATTACATTAATTAAACTAAAATTAATGAAATTAACAACATTAAACTAAACTAATTAATTAATTAAAGTAAACTAAAATTAGATGAATTAAACTAAAGTAAACTAAGTAATTAATTACACTAAATTAGATTCATTATACTACAATTAATGAAATTAACAAAATTAAACTAAACTAATTAATTAAAACTAAGTAAAACTAAATTTAAACATAAACTAAAACTAACTTAAAACTTAAAATGTATACGAAAACTAACCTCGTAATAGAAACCGGGATTGGAGGTTTAGGAATTTTTGGTTTAGAGTAGGAACGGGGAATGGGAACGGGGAAAAAACAACGGGGAACGGAACGGGGGAAAGAGAGAAAAGAAAGAAAAAAGAGAAAGAAAAAGAGAAAGGAAAGGAAAAGGAAACGGGGGGAAGGAAGCTTATCTGAATTTAAATCAGATTTTGCTACCAAATGGTCGCAAATATGTAATCATAACCAGAAATGAAAACTCGCGCGTGCTGGGGAAATTACGACCACATGGTCACATTTTTAGAGATATTTGCGACCATCTGGTAGCATTTATTGAAAAAGCGACCATTTGGTCGCCCATTTACCATTACCCAGAACAGCTGTCATATCACGAGTCCCATCAACAATTGCGACCAGACGGTCGTAATTTTTAAATTCACCGCCATAAATTTCATGAAAATTTAAATTTATCGCTCAGATTTGCGACCATATGGTCGTAATTTTTAAATTCACCGCCATAAGTTTCATAAAAATTTAAATTTACCGCTCAGATTTGCGACCATATGGTCGTAATTTCACTTATATTTTTTGAAAAATATAATTATACTTTTCCAAAAATGCGACCAACTGGTCGCCTTTCCCTTCTAAATTACTACCATGTGGTCACCTTTTGTGTTAAATTGCGACCACATGGTCACAAATATTAATATTTTTTTTTAATCATTCATAAAAGAAATAGTTTTAATAAACACATACACAGTGAATAATCAAGTTACGAAATGTCTCATTCATCATCGTCTCCAAGAAGTCCGTCACATAAAGTCTTCTTCTTCTTGTTTCTTCATCGGATTCATCGTCTCGAATAAATTCAAGATCAATGTCACGTGCGTGAGAAGTGGAAGCATTTGTATCATCATCATCATGCAATGTTATCGTTCCATCGTTCAAAGGACGAACAGTACTTGCATTCTGACCATCGTCGATTGCACGACATCTTATCTCATCTTCTTGAAAAGCAACAGCTTCCTCTGCATGGTCGTCTTTCTCGGACAAGTTTTCTTCTACCTGGCGTGGTTTAACTTTACAAACAACTAACCAATCTGTCAGATCTCGTCTATTAATCGAATAGTTCAGGTAATAAACTTGAATCGCCTGTGAAGCCAGGACAAACCTATCAGCGGTGCGCATATGCTTAGACTTGTTTACCTCAACGATTTGTAAATGATCAATCTTACGGACTCCGCCTCGTCTGGTTGTCTCGAACCAAGTGCAGTTGAACAGAAAAATGCGTTTTAGCGTTGAACTTGCGTATTGAATCTCAAGAATCTCATCGATTACTCCGAAGTAATCGTCTTCGTTTGTGCCGAACACGTGACCTTTGATGCAAACACCACTGTTGTTTGTTGCCCTGTTCACTGAATGGGCCTTTGTTTGAAATCAGAATCAAGTACGACGTATCCACCATACGACCTTGCTATCCGTCCAGGTCCCTTTGCCAAAGAAATGATGCGAGGATCATCCACCGGTAATGTAGGGGAGTCAACCTGTGTCACTGCCCAGGGTCACATCAAGTCAGAATTTACGACCACATGGTCACTTGTTTTGGTGACCACTTGGTAGCTTTTATCCCACCAAATTATTTATATATTACTGGCCACATAAAATCACAGCATTTGCGACCATCTGGTCACTTCTTAATGTGACCACGTGGTAACTTAATTCCCGCCAAATTTTTAAGCTACCACTGCTCAATAAAGGTCACAAAAATTGCGACCATTTGGTCACTTATAATTGTGACCACGTGGTAGCTTAATTCCCACCAAATTTTTAAGCTACCACTGCTCAATAAAGGTCACAAAAATTGCGACCATTTGGTCACTTATAATTGTGACCACTTGGTAGCTTTCTTCCCTCCAATTTTAAGCTACCACTGCTCACTAATGGTCACAAAAATTGTGACCATTTAGTCACTTATAATTGTGACCACTTGGTAGCTTTCTTCCCTCCAAAATTACGCACCATTTTTTGCTACGAAGTCATATTTTAGTCACAAAAATGCGACCAGATGGTCATTTTTTAGGTGACCAATTAGTCGCTTCTTTCGCGCCATAATTTCGCGCCATTTTTTTATGACTACTTCTGCTTTTGGTCACGATCCGGTCGCAAAAAAAGTGACCAGATGGTCAATTAGAGTCAACCTTCAAAAAAAGTGACCAGGTGGTCACCAAAAAACTACCAGTTTTGTTTGGTTGCAAATTTCTGGTCGCATTTTGACAGTTTTTTTGTAGTGGGTGGTCCGATTCTCGACCAAATTTAAAGATAGGGTGGTCTGGTTCATGACCAAATTAAAAGACAGGGTGGTCCAGTTTTCGACCAAATTAAAATAAGGATGGTCTGGTTCTCAACCAAATTAAAAGTAGGGTGGTCCGGTTCTTGACCAAATTTAAAGATAGGGTGGTCCAGTTATCGACCAAATTAAAAGACAGGGTGGTCCAGTTCTTGACAAAATTAAAATAAGGATGTCCGGTTCTCGACCAAATTAAAAGTAGGGTGGTCCGGTTATCGACCAAATTAAAAGACAGGGTGGTCTGGTTCTCAACCAAATTAAAAGTAGGGTGGTTCGGTTCTTGACCAAATTTAAACGACATGGTGGTTCAGTTCTCGACCAAATTAAAATAAGGATGGTCCGGTTCTCGACCAAATTAAAAGTAGGGTGGTCCGGTTCTCGACCAAATTAAAAGATAGGGTGGTCCAGTTCTCGACCAAATTAAAATAAGAATGGTCCAGTTCTCAACCAAATTTAAAAATAGGGTGGTCCGGTTCTCGATCAAATTAAAATATATAAAATAAGGATGGTCTGGTTCTTGACCAAATTAAAAGTAGGGTGGTCCGGTTGTCGACCAAATTTAAAGATAGGGTGGTCCGATTCTCGACCAAATTAAAAGACAGGGTGGTCCAATTCTCGACCAAATTAAAATAAGGATGGTCCGGTTCTCGACCAAATTAATAGTAGAGTGGTCCGGTTCTCGACCAAATTTAAAAAATAGGGTGGTTCAGTTCTCGACCAAATTAAAATAAGGATGGTCTGGTTCTCAACCAAATTAAAAGTAGGGTGGTCTGGTTCTCGAAGTGCGGTCCGATTCTCGACCAAAACTTTGATGCGTATCTGCACTTCCTATTTGATACGATTTGGACATAGAATGGTCCAGTTCTCTACCAAACTAGAAAATGGAGTATGGTTCGGTTCTTGACCGAAACTTCGATGCGTATCAGCACTTCACCTTGATATGATCTGGAAATAAAATGGTCCGGTTTTCGACCAAACTCAAAAATGGAGTGCGGTCCAGTTCTTGACCAAAACTTCGATGCATATCAACACTACCATTGATACGATCTGGAAATAGAATGGTCTGGTTCTCGACCAGAGTAAATAACACTGATTTTGAGCAGTTAGGGGTAAACAAGTACTGTTCAATCAAACTGTATGGGGTAAACTAGACACGCTCGATAAAGCTAACAGGCAACGATAACAAGCACTGTTTAAGATGTATTGTAAAGTCTGGAAACCAGGGGTAAACAAGCGTGTCCAGGTTGGAGGCCAAAAAGTGAACAAACGCAATCCAAAATCTTAAGTATTAAGAAAATTTCATCAAAGAGTAATTTAAACATGAAAGAAAAATTATTTTCTAACCAAAAGCTTAAATTTTCTCATGAATGAACAAGAAATTTTTCCAAGATAAAAATATTTCAAAATTTGCCCCAATATTGTAAATTTTGAAAATAAGAGGACCAAAATAGCCTAATGTGAAAACAGATTTCAATTTTGCCGTAGTATGTATGATTAATGGGAAATGTTTTATAACAAGACAATCTTAAAACAATTAAAGCTATTGAAAACTTCAAGTAGACACTAGATCCCCGCGTTAATGCAAATTAGACATTGACAAGTCTCATGCACATGTGTTAGTCATATGAAGATGCTTGAATTTTTTTCAAATATATCAGATAAAAATGAATATGTATACAATGCATGCACCAAGTGTGGAGATTTTTATGTGCTTGCAAAGATTATGATGATGTTAATATACAATTTTGCATGTGAGAATGCGATAAATGGAAAAGTCCATGATTTGTGAGTAAAATGCACATTGATAATGCAATTATTATATAAGTTTCATGCAAATGCCTACAACCAATTTTCTGTCTTTTTAGATTATTTAAGCAAAAGTTACATGATTAAACTATGCTCATATATGAAATGTAGATGCATGAACACTGCCTAGAGATGGAATCATATGATGCATGATGCAGACATGTAAAATGTTGCTTATATCAAATATGTGTCCAGTGGCAAACCGGGACGATCTCCCTGTTTAAGGGAGAAAAACTCCACCTCCAGTTGGTCTCGGGTATCCTCAGGATAGTATTTCTTGAAAAGCTTCTCATGGAATCTCTCCCACGTCACTTGCCCAGTCGGGGCCAAGGACTGTGAGGTAGACTCCCACCAGTTCATTGCATCATCAGTCAACAAATAGGCCCCACAGTGGACCTTCAACTCTTCTGGGCAAGTAATGTACCCAAACACCTTCTCTACTTTCGCTATCCATCTCTCCGCCACCCCCAGGTCAGTCGAAGTGCCATCAAATTCCTTCGAGGCATGCTTCATGAACTAATTCAACATCTTGGCTGCACTAGGGATGCCACCACCATCTTACACAACACGCCCAGCCGGAGGTATCATCCCCCCTCCGGGTGGTACATTCGCCTAAGGGTTATCCGGATTTTTAACATTCACAAAACCTGCCTCGTAAACTCCCTCTGCCGGCGGTGGTGGCTCAGGAACTCCAGCGTAGTTCCTACCACGACCTCTTCCATAACCTCATGCAGTGTTTGCACCACTTCCCTGACCGGTTACAATTCCTCGAGGCATTCTAAACATCAAAAAACCACTCAACCTGTGAGTATGCTAGATGAGATTTATGCAATTATGCTTAACAAAATAACATAAATAATGAACAAAGAAATCTTAAATAACGAGGTTCACCGGCATACATTGTACCGTTAACTTTCGATATGACTTTTGGATTAGGCTCAACCAACCGACTCACACTAGACACGACTTAGAGCCATGTGGCTCTGATACCAACTGTGATAACCTGGCTTATTCTAAAAGCCTAGGACAAGACCACACAAACACAAACGAAGAACTTAAAACTTAAAATGATTGATTAAATAAATTATTCGAAATTTCAACATGAAGTATTAGTAAATTCCATAACACATATACAACATAAACCTGTTTATCGGCAACCTCGGCTCGTTGGCCGGTTCAAAATATCATATAAGTTTCAAATCAAAATAAAGTTTGGTGCACCAGAGAAAACTGTTACGTAAACATAATATATACATTAAAGTTAAAACCCGATCCTAAAGTAAAAGGACGAGACAATACAAAAGACGACAACAACTTTCCCAGGAACCGTGGCTCGCGTGACAGGAGGCCTAATCCAAAAAGCTTCATCTCGATGCATCAACGAGCACCACCTACCGCATCTCATCCCCGTCCTCGTCCGGGACCTGAAAGGTAATTTAGAGCACCTCTGAGCATGACACTCAGTGAAAACAAAGGGAATGAAAATGATGATATGCAAAGATCGGAATAATATGCACATTGTAATCGGATACTAAAGTATGCATAAAACATATGGAAAGAAATAAACATATAAGGTAGACAAAGTCGTTTATATTCCAAGTTCGAAGTGAAACTAGGTCATCAATCATTCAACTAATATCACTTCCTTAATTACGTTTCGTCCATCTATAAATTCCACAAAAGTTTCCCGTGTCTTACTGCACGCATCACATACTTTGTCTCATAAATTCACTTGAGCCATAGCTCATATATTCTTCCAAGTTATTATTATAACCACTCTAGCATCCAGGCCATCCACCACACAGCACCTCGGAGGTACACCATTTCCGCCACTGTAACCATGTGTAACGTCCAACAACCACTCACCATTACACGGGTTATGACCCCATGGTCAATCGTCAAACATTTAGAATGCATGATTGGAGTGAGATGATATTGAATGCACTATCACACTTTCTTTATTATTGGCATCTGAAATAAAATTTAAGTACAAAAACGCAAATAAGAAGAGTTCTTAATCAACATACAATTTATTATCAATTTATCACTACACTTTCAAAGTGTACAATAAGAACACCAACTTCAAGCATGATGTCGTAGCATTTCGCCAACTTTACTCTTCAAACAACAATCTAAAACATAATGAGCATGTGTCTCATAAGTCTCAATTCAGCATATGACTCGATCTTTAACTTGAAATGCGAGTAAAAACAAGTATACGTGCAAGACTAGCTCACGTGGTATGTAGAAACAAGTACTCAAGTAGTCATGTAAACTAGCCAAGATTGTATGTAAAGCAAAATTCAAGTAAGGTTAATAAACAAATATCCAACTCAAGTTGCATATAAGACTAAGTAACATGTGTATCTATTCTAATTTATATATATGAAAGCAAGTAAACATGTCTAAGTAACGCAAGTTGTACCCAAAGGCAAGTGGGTTTTAGCAATTCCGCTCTTTCCGACTTTTAAGAGCGAACCAAGCTTGGATCTCGTGTCTTATTACTTTCACAACTCCATTTCTCTTTTAAAACACACCACAAAGCACTTACAAACCAGCAATGACAATTTGAACCCACATCATCCCGCTAACAAATCACAAACCACCCCGCCGTCACCGTTTTGATTCTTTTTGTTCCGACCTTTACAATTAAGCTTTTAAACTTGCTCGTGCTTGTCCATCTCCTACATCAAACCATCCCAAACATGTTTAAGTTTAAAATAAAGTAAATATCTCAGCCTATCAAGAACAAAAACGAAATTCAGCCCGGTTGGAGGAAAAAGTTCCAAAACTAGCTAATTTAAAGTGTAGTTTTTGGCCAAAAGGAAAATTATCATAATTTCATTAGTTTGTCTTCATAGGATGTTTTTCATGTGTAAAATATGTTCATAAACACCCAAAAATTCCAGAATTGGAACCCTCTAGATAAAAGTCAAGAAAACTCAATTTTGTAAAAAAACTAGAAGCTTGAAATCCACCATTAATGGAGTTTTCTTAAAGCTTGAAAAGCATCCATGTAAGGGCCCGAGGTTTGTTGTTGGGTAATTAGCATTTCTCTTATTTTATTTAGTTAGTAATATATATATATATATATATATAGATATAAGAATATTTATATACTTTATAGGTGAATTTTGGTTAATTGACAATTAACCATGGTTAGTTTATTTAGGAATAAAATTTCAACTTAGAGACAAATCTTTAACTATGGTTAATTGGAAGGAGGGGTGAGTTAGTAAATAATTAGAATCTAAGGGTATTTTAGCAAGGGAGAAAAGAAGAGGGATTGGGTTGAGAATTTAGGAGGTGGGGGGAATTTGGGATAATTCTAATTTAGTTAATTTTTTTTTGGAAAAATGAAAGGTTTAAAGCTTGGAAAAAAAAAAACAAAAACACATCAGAATTTTCTTTCTTCTTCTTCCCCTCCACCGTCGCCCCCCCCCCCCCCCCCTCTTTTCTCCTCCATTTTTGGTTCTTGCCTATTTCCTCTTCTCCTTCTCCTAAATTACTTGAAATTTTGTGTGGGATTTGATTGTTTCATGTTGGAAATACTATCCAAGGAAGGTTATCACAAGAGTTTTGGGAATTCAAGCAAGTTCTAGGTAAGATTGAAAAGGGGGAATTTCTAGGTTTTTCGAAAATTGATGTGTTGTTCTTGCTTGTTCTAAATCTCTTTTGTTATTGTTTTCTCTTCACCTTGAAATCTGATTTTGGGTTATTCAAGCATGTTTATCCACTCTAGAAAGTTTTGATTTAGTTTTCCTTCTATTGAAAACCATGGATGTTCTTCAAGCTTTATGAAAACTCCATTAATGGTGGATTCCAAGCTTTTAGTTTTGGCAAAAATTGAGTTTTCTTGACTATTCTTTAGAGGTTTTTAATTCTGGAATTTTGGGTGTTTATGGACATATTTCTACTAATGAAAATCATTTTAGGAAGGTAAACCAATGTATTTGTGATAATTTTCCTTTTTGCCAAAAACTATACTTTAAAGCAGCTAGTTTTGGAACATTTTCCCTTCTACCGGGCTGTTTTCTGTTTTGCTTTTAATGGGCTGAGATATCTACCTTAGTGTAAGCTTAAAATTTGTTTGGAATGGTTTAATGTAGGGGATGGACAAGCGCGCGTACGTTTGAGGCATAATTAAAAGGTGAGAACAAAAAGAACGAAAACGGTGCCGGCGGGAGGTTTGTAATTGTCAAAGGAATGTAGTGGGATTTGAGTGATCAAGGATGGTTTGTAGGTGTTTGAGGTGTGACGTAAAGAGTAATGGAGTTGTGAAAGTATTAAACGCGAGATCCTAATTCGGTTTGCTCTTAGGGACCGGAAAGAGCACAACTTACTAATTTTAATTGAAATGATCTTGACATTCAATCTTGGCTAGCTTGCATGACCACTTGAATACTTAATTTATTTACATAACATGTGAGCTAGATCTGTACATATCTTCGTCTCTACTCGTATTTCAAGTGAAGATCGAGTCATATGCTGAATTGGGTCTTATGATACACACGCTCGTTATGTTTAGATTGTTGTTTAATAAACACGTTTTGGTGAAACGCTACGGCATCATGCTTGAATTTGATGTTTATTTTTGGGTACTTTGAAAGTGTTGTTCGATAGTTCGATGATGGGTAGCGTGTTGTATGAGAAATCTTCTATTTGCAATGTCGTGCTTGCATGGTATATCTAATGCTCATAGTGAAGAAAGTGTGAAAAGTGCATTTCATCCCATTTCACTTCATCCATGCATTCTAAACATTTGACATTTGGCCATGGGGTCGTAGCCCTTGTAATGGTGCGTGGTTGTTGGACGTTACACGTGGCTACCGTGGCAGAAGTGGTGAGGCTCCAAGGCGCTGTCTGGAGGATGGCCCGGAAGCTAGAATGGTTATTGTTAAATAACCTGGAAGATTTAGTGATATGTGGATTGAAAGATGTTAAAAGAGGTTGTATGTGTTACGTGTAGTAAGACACGGGAAAGTTATGTGAAACTATATGGCCAGAAGTAAGTTAATAAAGTGGTATTGATTGAATGATCGAAGACTCGGTTGTGCCTTGATTGTGAAATACCAATGGTTTGGTCCACCTTATACATTTACTCTTTCCATTTGTTTATGCATACTTAGTGCCTTATATACTTTGCGCATAATTTACGTACTTGCATAGCATAGTATTCATTCCTTTTGTTTTCACTGAGTGTTATGCTCAGAGGTGCTCTATATCACCTTTCAGGACCTGGACGAGGACGGGGATGAGGCGTGGCTGGTGGTGCACGTTGATGCTTCAGGATGGAGCTTTTGGGATTAGACCGAGGACACGCGAGCCACGGATCTTTGGGATAGGAGTGGGGTCTTTTCTATTTTGTCATGTCTCTCACTTTTGAGATAAACATAACTTTTATGTACATATTGTCGTTTTGAAACGTTTTCTCTGGTGCACCACTTATATTTTGATTTGTACTTATGATGTTTTAAATCGGCCGACGAGCCGATGCTGTTAAACAGGTCTATTTTGTATGTGGGTTATGATATATATACAAGTACTTCATGCCGAAATTTTGATTATTTTACAAAACTAATTGTTTAAAGTTTAAGTCCTTTTCCACTTCCACTCCCGTGCTCTTGCGTTCATGCCCTGATTATTTAATTAAGTCGGGTCGTCACAATCCATGGTTCCCAATTACTAAAGAAAACTAAAACAATACTTTCTAGGGTGGGTAAACATATTTTGAATAGCAATTTTCAGATTTCAAAGTGAAGGAAAAACAACTCCCAGGGAGATTTAAAACAAGCAAGAACAACCCAACACTTTTATGAAAAACCTAGAAATTCTCTTTTGAAATCTTACCTTGATCTTGCTTGAACTCCAATGAGTCTTGTAAAAGTCTTCCTTGGATGGTAATTCTAACACAAAACAACCAAATCCCACTCAATTACCCAAGTTATTTGAGAGAGATTGAAGGAGGAAGCAAGAAATAAAAAAGGGAGGAAAAGGGGTGGGGGGGGGGGGGGTGGGGGGGCAACGGTGGAGAGGGGAAGAAGAAAAAGAAAACTGATTTTTTTTTCTCTTTTTCTTTTTCCAAGCTTTATATACTTTTCATTTTCTAAAAAATAAAACTAAATTATATTTACCCTTAAACCCCTCCACCTCCTAACTTCACCACCAAACCCCTCTTCCCTTCTTCCTTGCTTAATTACCCTTGAACTCTAAATACTTGCTAACTCACCCCTCCTTCCAAACTAACTATAGTTAAAAAAAATTTCATTAAAACAAGTTTTTATTTCTAAATAAACTAACCATGGTTAATTTCTAGTTAACCAAAATACACTTAGGAGATGATTTTCCGTAATTAAAATACTAACTGTAACAAATCAATATAAGGACAATTCCAATTACTCGACAACAAACCTTGGGTCCTTACAAAGTATTACCTTCCAACTAATCATACTTAAGTCATGACATTCTTCTTTTCTTACTAACTTAAGTCTATGTCTTTTAGACATTACATACTCAATTCATTTTCCTGATTAGTAATCATTACACTTTAAATAGAATCATGCTACTTTGAATTCTTTTAATAACATTAATGAACATAAGACTTTTTACTTCATAATTTCATTATCTTACATGGAAGTACTTAATTGGCATAGTTCATTTCTAAGGAAAGGTAACTAAATTATGTTACATGACAAGTTTAGGTTCTATTTACTTTTTAGATATTAGCATGCTTGTGCTTACCTAACTCAAACTCATTTATATGCTCATCAATTAACATGGTTTATAATATAAGTCTAAACTCATTTACATTCTTATCAATTAACATGGCTTCTAATGAAAGTCTAACTCATTTTATTTATTAACAACATACAACAACTTATTCTCTAAGCTTTCTTATATGTCAAATTAAGTGAGCAATATCTGATTTAAGCATACAACATACTTACCAATTCATTTCATTCTCAATACACATATTAACCTCACCTTTCTCTTACCTTTGTTTGGATAGGAAAGGAATAAAACACCTACAAATATTCAATCACACGCAACAACATCAAATGTTAGTATGAATACTTCAAATTTACTCTAGGCTAGCCTAGACCACCCAAAACAGTCCCATATGAGTTCCTACCCTTTTATTAGCACTTAAAAACATTTTACTAATGTTTAGAAATAATTCCAAGACCCTGAAACAGCCCCATACCCGAGAGCATCAAAACAGCCTTCTATATTTTTCATACAAAAACTGTGGGAAGAGAAGGGGTCTCGACCTCTTGGTGAATTTTTGCTAAAAATCTTGTTTGATATTTTCCATAACATTGATAGATAATTATAACTCAAAAATCAGAATTCAAAATATAGACTTTTAGGAAAACTTTAAGTCAAAACATAACCAAACATTAGTTTAACGATCAAGTGTTTCCATTTTACTCAAAATTCAAACATCTACCCATAACTCAAATCCATTTGAAACACTACAAAAAAACTGTCAAAATGCGACCAGAAATTTGCGACCAAAAAAAAGTGGTAGTTTTATGGTGACCACCTGGTCACTTTCTTTGAAGGTTGACTTTAAGTGACCATCTGGTCACTTTTTTTGCGACCAGATTGCGACCAAAAAGTAGTCATAAAAAATGGCGCGAAATTATGGAGCAAAAGAAGCGACCACTTGGTCACCTAAAAAAACGACCATCTGGTTGCATTTTTGTGACTAAAATATGCCTTGGTAGCAAAAAATGGCGCGTAATTTTGGAGGGAAAAAAAGCTACCAAGTGGTCACAATTAAAAGTGACCACCTGGTCGCAATTTTTGTGACCTTTATTGGGCAGTGGTAGCTTAAAATAGGAGGGAAAAAAGCTACCAAGTGGTCACAATTAAAAGTGACCACCTGGTCGCAATTTTTGTGACCTTTATTGGGCAGTGGTAGCTTAAAATTGGAGGGAAAAAAGCTACCAAGTGGTCACAATTAAAAGTGACCACCTGGTCGCAATTTTTGTGACCTTTATTGGGCATTGGTAGCTTAAAATTTTGGAGGGAAAAAAGCTACCAAGTGGTCACAATTAAAAGTGACCACCTGGTCGCAATTTTTGTGACCTTTATTGGGCAGTGGTAGCTTAAAATTTTGGCGGGAATTAAGCTACCATATGGTCACATTAGAAAGTGACCGGGATGGTCGCAAATTCGTGATTTTATATGACCAATAATTTATAAATAACTAGTTTTTTAACACGTGCGATGCACGTGGAATTTTTAGTCTTATTTTACAATTCAATTGTATACTTTAAGAGTTTTATGTGTATTAGTTAAAATGTTTGTTAATTAATTTTTAAATTACATTTATTTTATGAACAAATAAAATATTTAATGATTGTTGATTTTTTCCCACTGTATTTATGGGGTAAAATAGATAAAGTAAAAGGAAAATTACATTATAAGCTTAAGAAAGAAAAAATAAAAATAAGAATAGATGATTGAAAAAATTACCAATAATTCCAAAATTTCAAGATGTGGTTAATTTTATTGATTACATTTCTTAACAATAATAATAATGTCAATTAAATAAAAATTATTCACTTTCAATTAATATAAAACTCTTCAAGATCAAGAAGCTATCTAAACGCCTTTAGATTTTTCTAAAATTTGTGTAGAGTAAATAATAATATTTAACCTCGTCTTGAAAACATCTGAATTTCATACAAAAGAGAGAACAATAATATTGTACAGAGAAGAATTATATTTTCCTTAAACCTCTAGTTGAATCTAGTCCTTTTGACTCTTTTTTCTTCAAGTAAAGCATTTACAATTATGAATAAAGCAATAGACCAAACTTAAAATCAAAAGATGATGAAATACGATGAAAATGAAATTAACTTTTTTTTTTTTTAATTATAAGAAAGATTCCTCTTGATTTCAACTTTGACATGTTTATATCGAATTCTGTAGTGGAATTGCTTCGAATGAATATGTGGATGCAAATTATATATAAATATGTACATCTTCAATAGTCTCTTTGGTTCCGTTCTAGCACTTTCTATCTTGAAAAACAAGAATAAAATTATCTATATCTATTAAAAAAAACTCTTAAATAGAATCAAATAGTTCCAAATCAAGAATTACAAAAATTTATCTCGAAAATCATGAAGAAACATATCAATGAATATAACAACATGGAAACAAGAGTTCCCGTCATATGTAAATATCAGAAAGTAACCCAATATAAAAAAAAGTATATAAATATTAATATTTGCGACCAAGTGGTCGCAATTTCACAAAAAAGGTGACCACATGGTAGTAATTTAGAAGGGAAAGGCAACCAAATGGTCGCATTTTAGGGTTTAGGGTTTAGGGTTTAGGGTTTTGGAGAGAAAGGCGACCAAATGGTCGCATTTTTGGAAAAGTATAATAATATTTTTTTTAAAATACAAGTGGAATTGCGACCATATGGTCGCAAATATGGGCGGTAAGTTTAAATTTTAATGAAATTTATGGCGGTGAATTTAAACAATGCGACCATCTGGTCGCAATATTTGACGATAAATTTCATTATTGCGACCAGATGGTCGCAATTGTTGATGGGACTCGTGATATGACAGCTGTTCTTGGTAATGGTAACTGGGCGACCAAATGGTCGCTTTTATAATAAATGCTACCATTTGGTCGCAAATCTCTCTGAAAATGCGACCATATGGTCGCATTTGCCCCAGCACGCGCGACCTTTCGTTTCTTGTCATAATTACATATTTGCGACCGGTTGGTCGCAAATTATGATTTAAATTCCCATCCCTTTCCTTTCCCCGTTTCTTTTTCTTTTCTCCGTTTCTTCTTTTCTTTTTCGCCTTTCTCTTCTTTTTCGCCTTTTTTTTTTTCTTCCTCTCTTTTTGTTCTTTTCTCTCTTTCCCCTCTCCCGTTCCCCGTTATTTCTTCCCGTTCCCATTCCCATTCTTACTCTAAACCGAAAACTCTCAACCCCCAATCCCGGTTTCGATTACGAGGTTAGTTTTCGTATCAAATTGAAGTTTAGTTTAAGAATTTAGTTTACTTAGTTTTAGTTTTTAGTTTTTAATTAAGTAGTTTTGTTTTGTTTTGTTAATTTAATTAGTTTTAGTTTAATTAATCTAAATTTGTGTAATCAATTACTTAGTTTACTTTTGTTTAATTCATAGCATTTTAGTTTACATTAACTAATTAATTAGTTTACTTTAATTTTCTTACTTTAAGTAATTTTAGTTTAATTAATCTAATAGTTTAATTAATCTAACTTAGTTTACTTTAATTCAATTTAAGTAGTAATTAATTTAATTACTTAATCTAATTTAGTTTAATTACTTATTTAGTTTATTTAAGATAGTTTACTTTAATTTAATAAAATTAAACTAAATTAATTTATAATTACACTAGCTTAACTTTTAATTTTAGTTTAATTAATGTAATTTAGATTATTTTAATTAAATCCATTAATTTAAAGTAGGGTAATTAATTCAAATAGTTTAACTTCAATTATACTTAAGTAGTTTAAATTAATGAGTTACACTAATTTAATTAATTAATTTTAGTTTAATTATTAAATAAAAATTGTTTAATTACTTAATTTTAGTTACATTTAATTAAAGTAAAGTACAATTAGATTAATTAATTAGAATAATTTTGTTTAAGTATTCTAATCAATTAATTTGAAATAAAGTAAATTAAAATTAGGTTAATTGAACTAAAATTAATTCAATTAAACTTAAGATTAATTAATTAAAACTAAAATAAACAAATCAATTAATTTGAAATAAAGTAAATTAAAATTAGGTTAATTGAACTAAAATTAATTCAATTAAACTTAAGATTAATTAATTAAAACTAAAATAAACAAATCAATTAATTTGAAATAAAGTAAATTAAAATTAGGTTAATTGAACTAAAATTAATTCAATTAAACTTAAGATTAATTAATTAAAACTAAAATAAACAAATCAATTAATTTGAAATAAAGTAAATTAAAATTAGGTTAATTGAACTAAAATTAATTCAATTAAACTTAAGATTAATTAATTAAAACTAAAATAAACAAATCAATTAATTTGAAATAAAGTAAATTAAAATTAGGTTAATTGAACTAAAATTAATTCAATTAAACTTAAGATTAATTAATTAAAACTAAAATAAACAAATCAATTAATTTGAAATAAAGTAAATTTAAATTAGGTTAATTGAACTAAAATTAATTCAATTAAACTTAAGATTAATTAATTAAAACTAAAATAAACAAATCAATTAATTTGAAATAAAGTAAATTTAAATTAGGTTAATTGAACTAAAATTAATTCAATTAAACTTAAGATTAATTAATTAAAACTAAAATAAACAAATCAATTAATTTGAATAAAAGTAAATTAAAATTAGGTTAATTGAACTAAAATTAATTCAATTAAACTTAAGATTAATTAATTAAAACTAAAATAAACAAATCAATTAATTTGAATAAAAGTAAATTAAAATTAGGTTAGTTGAACTAAAATTAATTCAATTAAACTTAAGATTAATTAATTAAAACTAAAATAAACAAATCAATTAATTTGAATTAAAGTAAATTAAAATTAGGTTAGTTGATTGAACTAAAATTAATTCAATTAAACTTAAGATTAATTAATTAAAACTAAAATTACAAATCAATTAATTTGAATTAAAGTGAAATTAAAATGGGTTAATTGAACTAAAATTAATTCAATTAAACTTAAGATTAATTAATTAAAACTAAAATAAACAAATCAATTAAATTGAATAACAGTAAATTAAAATTAGGTTAATTGAACTAAAATTAATTCAATTAAACTTAAGATTAATTAATTAAAACTAAAATAAACAAATCAATTAATTTGAATTAAAGTAAATTAAAATTAGGTTAATTGAACTAAAATTAATTCAATTAAACTTAAGATTAATTAATTAAAACTAAAATAAACAAATCAATTAATTTGAATTAAAGTAAATTAAAATTAGATTAATTGAAACTAAAACTAATTGAATTTTAGTTTAATTCAATTAATTTTAGTTCAATTAATCTAATTTTACTTTACTTTATTTCAAATTAAAAGATTAGTTTATTTTAGTTTTAATTAATTAATCTTAAGTTTAATTGAATTACTTTTAGTTCAATTAATCTAATTTTAATTTACTTTTATTCAAATTAATTTGATTAGTTTATTTTAAATTATTTACTTAATTTATGTTAGTTTAATTTACATTATTTCATTAATTAATTAATTAAATAAACTAATCAATATTTTACTTACGTAATTAGTATTAAATTAGTTTATTTTGGTTGTAGGACTATGACGGGCGACGACGTCCTCCCCAGGTCCAGGCGAGCCTGGACGACGCGGGTGACGAGGGGTCTCCGCAGACGCCATCGGCGTTGCCCCCGATGCGGACCGACTACGGAGGAGTTGGACATCCTCTTTAGTTACGAGAGGGGACTTGCTGCCACGCTCGATGATGGAGTCCCCGAGACCGAGTCGCGACACCACGATCGCCGCAGGACTCCCTTAACACGACTCCAGGGCTTAGCATCGGGTCCGCAAGGGTATGCGTCCTGGGTCGGCGTCCGGGTTCGCATCGGTCGGATCGGTGGCCCCTCGACTTCATGCACGCACTGTCTCCGGCGTGAGACTTACCCTTCCGGATTGAAGGGGATACGTAAGTAATTTTGTTTACTATTTTTCAAAGTGTTTTTTATTCCTTTTAACTAATAGTTTCTAATATATAGCACAATAATTTTTTTGATTTTGCGAGTAGCATACCAGATACGACCGTTTCAAAACGGTTTCGCGAGGTCCTCCAAAGCATGCCTCTACCCAGCGACCTTCGCTAGACGAAGATTCCGACGACGGAGAAACGTCGAATGTACGACAATTGGAAGGTAAAACCATCATTCATTTTCATAATTAATTAATTTTGAAATTTATAGAAATAAATTTATTACTTTAACAATTTTTTATTTCAATTTTTTCAGGGCAAGTTTCCTGTTATCGATCCCGATATCACCGACGGTAGATTGTTCCCCCTATGGGACAGTCACGTCCGGGATCGATTCAAGGACCTCATGTTCCGGGCGCGCAGAAAGCAAGTAGAAAACCGCCCCGTGTGGATGAGCCGGGAGGACCACGCACGGCTTCTCGCGAGCTTGAGCACTCCTGAGGGCAAGGCAGTGTCAAGCAGGAATAAGGCCAACCGCACGAAGAATCCCGCAAAACACACAGTGGGGGCGCGGACCCACGACGAGCACCAACGTCGATTAGTATGTTTTTTTTTCGTCGTTTTCTTACTTACGTACTTTTTTCTCGTTTTCTTTTTTCAATTACTTATTAATTTATTATGTTTTATTCTTCACTCTTTAATTTTTAGGAAGCGAAGCACGGCGCCCCGTCCTGCCCGATGAGTCGCACCGAGTTCTTCACACGAAGAAGGCCGATGCGTTAATCGACGATAAGGCGAAAGCGATTCGTATTTAATAATTTTTTCAATTATTATTTTTTCTTTAAAATTTTTCCTACATTATATATTAACCATTTTATTTTCTGAATTTTAAATGTTTAGGAATGTTTCACGAGTCCTTGACTCGGCGGTTGCCCACACCGGACTCGCAACCGACTCAGGAGGACCGTATAGAGGCGTTCTTGGAGGCTGGAGGGGTTCGGCCTGATGGGTCGGTTCCTGGGCTCGACTCAGACGGGCGACGCCTTTATGCGGATGTGCCCGGCCTCGGCCTCGGCGGCCTCGGAAAGCGGGAGCGAGCACTAGCTCCGCCCTTCTCCGTCCGGAGAAAGAAAGCGGCGCAGTGCATGAACATGGAGGCTATGCGCGAGGACTTCGTTACTCGAGTCGCTACTATTGAGGCCAGCATGCAAGCACGAGTCGACGCCTGGTCGCATCCGCTTTGGCCGCGTACTTGGATCTCAGGCGGCGCCCTTCATCATCGATGCCTCCTCCCCCCCGCGCCTCCGCAGTAGTTCTAGGATTCTTTTGATTGTATAAAACGTTTTTTTAATATTTGATATATATATTTTTTGTTTTAATTCCAATTTTTTTTTTATGAAATTTTAATATTAATTAAATAAATAATTAATTAACTAATTATTGAAATTTAAATTTTTTAAAAAAATTCTTATATGCGACCAGATGGTCACTTTAAAAGCAACCATCTGATCACTTTTTTACTTAGTCTAAAAGTGACCATTTGGTCACATAAAATACGACCATTTGGTCACTTTTTTATGTGACCATTTGGTCACTTATCTTTCACATAAATTACAACCAGATGGTCGCTTTTTAGGCCACCATCTGGTCGTATTTTAACTGAGCCGAGAAGTGACCATTTGGTCACAAAAATTACGACCATTTGGTCACTTTTTATGTGACCAAATGGTCACTTCTATTGAAGATAAAATGCGACCATATGGTCCCTTTTAATGCGACCATTTGGTCGCATTTTTAAAAGTTTGACTTTTTTGCGACAAAAAATTTTTGGTCGTATATTTGTGACCATCCAGTCGCACAAATTCAGAACCGACCAGCTTTTTGGCCACCACTTAGTTGGTCGCATTTTAGGTAAAAAACGACCATTTGGTCGCAATTTCGTGGTCGCAAATTGACAGTTTTTTTGTAGTGAAATAGTTTTTGAAACTCTAAGTAACACTTATGCTTATAATAAAAATCAAACTCAAATCATCTTACTTTAAAAAAATCTTTTAAATTTCTACAACTCAAGAAGAGTAGAAGCAAATAGGATGAAAATCTCAATTTTTGTTCATAACCTAGAAATGGAAACTTACAAATTTGAAGTAGAGAATGATAGGAAAATGGATGAACTTCTCTTGATTCTTCTTCTCCTTAAATTATAAACATTTTGGCTTTGATTTGAGAAAAATTGGTGAAGAAGTGAGAAAATCCATGCCTTTCTTCAACCATGGAGGTACACAAGTCGAGGAAGGGAAAAGAAGGGGTGAAGTGCTGTTTTTGGAGTTTAAAATCAACTAAATCAATTTTGCCTTTTAGTATTTAACTCAAATTAATTAGGAGAAGACACCACGTCTAATGACTCATCAATCACTTGTTTTCTAACCTCTTTTCCATTGAAAAACTTAATACTAACCCCTCAAAAAATCAACTTCTACCTTCCACTTTTGCATGTCCTAAAACTAACTCAAATTCTAATTAAACATAGTTAATTAGCTACACATTTAACTAACCATGATTAATAATTAACCCAAATTCAAAATAAAATATGAAATCTCCTTATGAAGACATGTAAATCTCCATGTTCTTTAAGAGAACTTTATACTGATGCTTCCTTATGTAGTGTTGTGGCTACTAAAACATATAGACAAATGGTTGGTTCCCTTCATTGCTTGACATTTACTCGATCAGATATTTGTTATCCTGTAAATAGAGTTTGTCAACATATGCATAATCCTACCGTTTCTCAATTTCCTGCTGTTATAAGAATATTACGTTATGTGTGTGGTTCTCTTCATAAGGGGTTACACTAGATATCTTTCTCTACAAGCCTACTCTGATTAAGATTGGGTCGGGGATGTTGTTGATCACCGTTCAACAACTGGTTTTGTAATATTCTTGGGATGTAATCCTATTTCATGGTCTTCAAAGAAGTAATCCACTAAGTCTCGCTCCTCTACTGAGGCAGAATATCTAGCACTAGCTTTCACCACTGCTGAGGTTTCTGGTATCAGACAACTTTTGAAAGATTTACCTCTCTATCTTGCCACTTCTCTATTGTTATTGTGTGATAATAAATCTGCTATTCTACTCGCCTCCAATCCAGATTTTCATGCAAGTACAAAATATATTGAGATTGATTTTCATTTTGTTCGTGAGAAGGTGATTCACAAAGATATTCAATTACATTACGTTCCCACACATGATCAGTTGGCTGATGTCTTTACAAAGTCATTAGCTATTGACAATTTTGAACTTATCTGTTCCAAAATTATGTTTTCTTTTCATGTACCATAAGTTTAAGGGGGAATGTTAAGTATAGGCTATAGTACTATTATTTGTATAAGTGGGCTCCAAGTAATTAAATGGATTGAGGTCCAAGTAATAGGATGACTGGGCCCTAAGTAATATATTTGTCTATATAAGCCTGTACTTTTGAATTAAATATAATGAAAGATTATTTCTTTATAAGCTGCACATGAAGATCAATGTATGTTGGATTGAGATGTAAATTATCAATCAAAGTTCCGACCCCTCGAGTAATGTCGTGATATGTGGTCAAATACTCGGCCGACAAAACTTATGCGTTGATGCGGAGGAAATCTTGTGGTGGAGTTTGTGTACATTGCAAGGTGGAGGAAGTTTCTTCAATTATTTTTTTTAGACTTTTATTTCCCCTTTTTGAAATTTTCAAAAAATTTGGGTGAAGTGAAACTCATGAATGTGAAGAATGGAAATATAGGTAGGAATAAGGAGAAAAGTGTATTCCAAAAGAAGCAAAAAGATTGAAAATGGAGGAGGAAGGAAGAAGAGATACTTGAAATGAAAGAAAAATTGTACAAGAACAGGCATATATAGAAAGGAATAGATGGTAGTAGTTTCATGAGATTTTGTGAATTCTTCTTTGAGAGATTACATATTTGAAAATATTTTTTTTAAAGGGGACCTATGGGATCTCTCGTTCTTCATCTTTTGTCTCTTTTTCACACTTTTATATGTTCAACAAGAGTAGCCTCTCTCTCTCTCTCTCTCTCTCTCTCTCTCTCTCTCTCTCTCTCTCAATTATTCACTAAGGGTCTCCCTTAAAAAGCATGTGCTATAAAAGAGTAAGAGAGGCAATCCACCAAGCAAATCCAATGCCCACAATTGAGTTTTGGTCACCAAGCAAACTTGTTTACTAAGTTTAGGTTTTTTTTTTTTAACAATCCTTTCATATATTTTCCAAACCAACAAATTCCACCTTGGAAAGATAGATTAAGAATCCATAAATTTTGGTACAACTATTGGCTTCACTAATAATCATAGTTCTCAAACTAGAGAGCTATTGTACTCCACCATATAAGTAAACCTGTAACGCCCCGTCACGAGAAAGTTAAAAATGAATATTATTTTTAAAATAATATTAATCAGGCTTGATCGATTAATTAGAGCAGAAATACCGTGTTATTTTAAAAAGGGTATTATGGTAATTTTTCCCAAAATACCTCAAAATTTGAACCTTTTGATTTGAAAATATTTTTATATGAAATTGATCGTCTCGATGTGAAGATTCCAATGCAACTGACGGTTTGTCATTCTGAGACCCGATGATCAAGTTATAGACGTTTTAAGGTGAGTGGCATTTTCGTAATTATGATAACTCGGGATTTTAACCTAAAGGAGCACTTCTCATTATCAATTTTCAGAATTCATTATCTCTTTCTCTTCCTCTCACGCTGCCGCCGCCCCCAACTTAGAGAAGGAGAAGAACAGTCCGTCGTTTCATCTCGTTGGTTCGTTGCTCATCGATTCGATTTTGGATTCAAGCGAATAGGAATCGATTTCTTGGACAAAAGGTAAAATTTTTCCTCTTTTCCTTTTCCTTCTTGATGCCGACGCCTAGGGTAAGGAATTGATGAGTTTTTCATCAATTTTATTTATTAGGAGTTCGTTATAATCGTGTTGAATCGTTGGAGAAAGATTCGAGACTTTTTCCGCGATTTCCAATCAACGAGTAAGTGTTTGGGATTGAATTTTTGATATTATTAAATCTGGAATTTTAGTTAATTAATTTCCAAGAACATCAAGAACCATAAATTTGAGACCTAACTTTCATTGTTTCCAATCACACAAACCTTGGCCGAAAACCCAATCGATTTTGATTTACCGTGCCTAAAACCAAAACCCATCAAGATCGATCTCCCTAACCTTGAAATCGTGACCAAACCATGACCCGAAGGCAACAGTTCAGCCGTGGTAACCCGACGCTAAAACCCCTCCAACGGTAAGAATTGATCGATATTTGTTTTCTGTTTTTCAAACCGATGAACCTCGAACCTTTTGCATCTTTTTAGGCTATTTTAATATGTAACTTTAAATATTTTAGGACCTTCGTTTCAGGTCTCAATCGTCAAGGGAAGTAGCGTGAAAATTGGATTTTAGCGTTATCGAGGTGAGTTAACGGTTTAATCAACGGTGAGGTTTTAGAGAAATCTAAGGCTCTTACCGTAGCTTAATTAATTCCTTATAATTAAATATAATATTTTGGAGTTTTAGGAAGAGTATTGATTATGGAAACACCAGAAAATCGTTTGATGAATTTATTTTTCGATTAGAACTAGTTTAGGCCTTTTTAGTGAGTGTTTGGAGTTTTTCGTTTCTAATTGGTTCTGATTGATTTGGGAGTTAAGTCCGGAATATTATGAAGCATTTTGTGCTAATTTTCCATGAGATTTGAGTTGAGCAGGATTAGAATTGATTTATCAGTTTTCGGCAGTTTTACCCTTATTCAAAGTTATCTTGTTTTTATTAGATCTGATTGGGCTGCTGTATTTTTGTATTAATTATTGATTTAAATTGAAAATTATCATGAGGATAATGTAGGGAAATTGTGATTTGATGGCCTGGCAGGTTTGTTTAACTAGTATGAGGCTACGAGCTCATACTTAGTTCATAGCAGTTATAAGAAGAGCTCATAACACGGTACTAATGGTCATTGCTCGTATGAATGATCCCTTAGGGGATATATAGTTATAGCTGCGACTACAACATGGTACTAAGAAGTGATAGTAGTCTTGAGGGACCGCCTTCTTAGTGGTTGTTTGTTAAATTATTTCCTTGTTAAAATAGAGTTACCCAGTTATCCGGAATGTTAAGTATTGATGTTGGGATATTGTGAATGAAAACCTTGGGTATGAAACTAGTGAGAGTTGTCTACCCATGTAAAGTAAGTTTCATTGAGAAACCTTGAATATGGAACCCGATAGTGTTGCCTATTCATGTAAGAAGTTATTATGCATTGCATTGAATATGGAGCTAGTTAGAGTTGCCTATTCATGTATGAGAATGAGATTATGAAAAGTGTGGATATTTGCAATGGTTATGAAAACGAAAAGATTGGTGATCTAAGTGAGATTGGTGGTTAAAGGTATTGAATATGGAATCAGTGAGAATTGCCTATTCATGTAAGCGAGTGAGACTTGGAGTTTTAAGTGATTTTGTGCCTTAGATGTTATTGGAGAGTGTTTGAGTGCTTGTGTAACGACCCGACTCAATCAGAGGCTAGGCCGCGAGTACTCTCAGTGGAAGCACGGAAAATAAGAAATTTAAATTTATTTTAAAACGTCTCTCAACGTAAAACAACAATTTCTACTGAAAATTTGCGAGGGTCCATCTAAAAATCAAATAAACCAAAACCTGTTTACATCAATTTTCCAAGCAGAAAAACTGTAAATAACTTTTCAAAAGTGTAACAACTTAAAACAACCTTTATACAAGGATTATAAACAACGAAACTAAACTAATGATTACATAAGACACTTCTTATGCATCCACACGACTCAAGCTCAAGATGCAGTCCACTAGTCCACTTCCAAGTTCGGCATCCAAGCTTCAACGCGTACCATCTTTCTTGTCATGATCTTGACCGCAGCAAAACCTGAAAGGTGATATAAAACACCTCTGAGTTTGATAACTCAGTGGAAATAAAAAGAAAAGAAAGGATGTTTATGCATGAGTTCCATCGTCCGAAAAGAGTCTAAGCACTCGGTCACTCATCCCTCAATCGAACCTTTTTTCCTTGTTAGAAAGTCAAGCTCCTATCGTTCATTCCATACCCAAACTGAAGCTCTCACTCTACCAATCTAATCAAACGGTAAACATCTAAGCTACTCCATTATAAGCTAAAACGACAACCAAAACTACCTTCCGAGCCTTGACTAAAACCACTCTACCTTCCTACTTTCCGCCCCGTAGGTTTCCTATCTCAATATTACTAGCCCAATCAAACCCTTGGTACACGTTTACTCAATCCCCGTACTCTACTCTTTCCCAATCTAAAGACAATCAATCATTGATCTTCCGTTTACACCCCACGTATCACATCGCCATAGTCACCCGTTTCACATGAGAAGTGAATCACATGCTAAAGTTAAGTGAAACTAAAATAATACTGTATTATTATTAAGATTATTGAAATAATATAAGAAAATGAACTCATATTTCCACAAACAATTACCATTTTAACTCCCACATTTTACTTAGAGAATCGACTTACTAGGAGGGCATCACATAGCTCAAACCAAGTCACCGTTCATCAAACAAATACTATTTTCCACGCATCTTACACAAGGTCCGGTTGTCTTGAAGGCCAACACATTAGCGCACCCCAAAGATCAACGTCAACCAAACATTTACTCCACTCAATTACAAGGCAGTTACACCCAGCACCATATAAACATTTGAACTTCCGAGCCACTAACCAAATGAGCAACAACCAATATAAAATGATATGCTTACAATGGCTAAACAAAATAATGAAATGATATAAGTGTAATGTTTGGAAATGATGCATCAAAAGTGGCTAAATGACTTATTAAGAAGATTTCATAAATAAATAACTAAAAGCCTAAGCGAGTGTGCTTAATAAATCAACAACAATGCAAGTTTCCGCTCAAATCATGTCGTACTTTCATTCAAGTCTACTCCATCTCTCGTTTATGATTTTCTCACGTCGTTCTACGCATATCTCAAAATCTATTTCAATAGCCACTAGAGTCGTAGCTCATTTTACATCATTCGAGCCGAAGCTCATTTCACAACCTCAGGTTACCTCAATAACCACTAGCATCCGGGCCATTTAGCATCACATAGCACTCCGGAGCTCCACAACATCATCGCCCTGGTAACCATGTGTAACGTCCAACACCCACACACCGTTACACGACTTAATCACATCTCTGCCACGGTAACCACATGTAACGTCCAACACCCACACACCGTTACATGGGTTATGACCCCATGGCCACAAACCGATCACATGATATGCAATGAATAAAATGGAATGTAACATGATATGCATGAATGGGATGGAATGTAACTAAACATGCTTCCTTTGTACTTCTCATCGAAAACAAGCTTTGGCATAACAAGCACACATGGGATATTCCTCCCCTCAGCATATGACTCAATCATTCCTCTTAACACTTTCAAAGAGTACATCAAGCGCGTAAAAGTCAAACTTTAAGCATTATGTTTTACGTCTCTACTGTGCATTACTTATCAGACAATAATCAAAAGTATATTGAGCACCACGAAAATAAATCACAATCAAGCATATGACTCGATCTTTAACATGACACGTGTATAGATTCACATAAGTGTGTAAGAAAAGCTCAAGTTAAGAGTAAAAGCAAAGTGGTTCAAGCCTTTTTCGTTTTTCCCTTATTCTCAACAACAAGCATGTTTAGCTTATAACTTCCGTTTCATTCCCAACCTCCATTCCCTTCTGATTTCAAACACCAATGTGACCTCAAATTTAGTCATAGTCACTCCCAAAATCCATCCCACACCATTCCACTAACATCCTCAATAATACACCATCATCACTTTGATTCCTTTGTTTTCAGTTTTCTAGTCAAAACAATACTTTGGCTTTTCGTTCCTTATCATACACAATCCATTAACAAATAACCTTAAGCTTAAAATATCAAAATTAAATCAGTAAGAATATTAAACTAAATCCGAGAACCCGGTATTCTCCAAAAAGTATTTTAAATAGGAAAGTCGTGATTTTGGCCATTTGAGGGGTTTTTTGAAAAAAATTTAGTTGGAGTTTCTAACTTGATTTTCTTACATAAAATATGTATTTAGACACTCAAATAAACCAGAATTGAAAGATGTTAAGAGAAAGATAAGAAAACTCCAAAATTCGGAAAAACTAGTAAGCTTTCAAGGGGCAACAATGGAGGCTTTGACCTTGGCTTCCATCCATGGTTTCCGACCCTTTCATGGTATCTAAAATTGTGAAATACTTTCATACCATAGTCAAGTTTCTTAACCATTCTAACTCCAAATAAAAACACCTAGGCTTTCCCTAACAAAAACCTTACACAATAGAACACTCTCACTCCCACAACCCATTATTGATTTACACAGTTCCAACTACTTAATCATGAGTAACCCCTCATCATCTAACCATCAAAACTTAAAAATTTTACCCAAAACTTAAAGACCAAAACACATAACAATTCATCATATAAAAATCAAGCATAAAAGTACTTTAGATTCTTTTTATTCCCACCTTGAGATACAAAGTATCTAGCTTGCACATTGGGCTTTGCTTTGAGTCTTTCACCTGCATAAAACAACATTCATATACAACAACACCTTCTTTACCAATCACTTAACATTTATAACATATTAGACAACCTCCCAGGACCCCAAAACAGCCCCATAACATCTCCCACAAAAACAGTCCCTTAAATTTACATTACAAACAAAGGGGTGGAAGCATTCGACTATGTTTTTAACTATAGAAAAATGTCTAAATAATTTCCATGCTCAATATGTAACCAATTCACAAGGTACATGAGTTTTAAATCAATTAGCATAAGAACAACATTTGGATTTTACAATCTTAAGAAGCTCTAGAAAGTCATCCATGGAGGTTATAGTTAATTTCAATAAAAACATCTATTTCATAATTCAACTTTCAAATTTAAGTTCAAATCAAAAGAAAACACCTACCAATTCATTTTAGATTTTCAAAAATAATACTCAAAACATGTTATCTTACTTATATTTCATCAAATTTTAAACATCAAAACTCACCACCACTCATAAAACAAAAACCCACAAATTTAAACCCAAAACCTAGAAAAGAAAACTTACAAAAACCTCTGGAAAAAGATGGAATTTGATGGGGATTATTCTAAAATTAGCTTCTCCTCGAAAATCCAATAAAAATGGACCCTGATTTCACTTGATTTGATGAAGATTTGAAGAAGTTACAAGGTTTTGAAGATTTTGTTTTTGGGTTTCTTACCTTGGCCAAAAGCAGCAGGGAGAGGAGAAATATAGCAGATTTTTGTGTTTTAATTTAATAAAAATGTAATTTATAAGTTTCCTTAAGTTTTGTCTAATTGCACAATAGTTCATATGCACTAAATATTCAATATAATGACCCCACCTCTTGTATTTAGGCCATTTTTCTTGATTTACTATTGAAATTAGCCACTCCATTAATTTTAGTTAATTTTATTGACTAAACTTTATTCTTACTCTTCAACCATGGTTAAATACTTACCTATTAAACTATCCATGGTTAGTTTCTTACCCAACCTTAGTTAACTCATTTAAACTTAATTAATTATCTCAAAATAAATAACTAAGTTCAAGTAAATCATAGAATATTATTTTAATTAGTTTCCCAAAACTCAGGTCGTCACAGCTTGGGACTCGGTTTGAATTGTTAGAGACTACCTAAGATTTCATCTTTGATTAAGTCATTTTCTCACTAGCTTTAGCCTCACAGTGCTATCTATTGTTTTTTTTAGGTAACAATGGACCGAGAGGTGGCGGTTGATAAAGTGGAAGAGATGAGGGTTCGTGTCATGTCGGCGCCGGTTTATTTATTCATTATTATTATTGAATAAAATACATATTTTAGTTGGGTTGTTATTTGATTATTGAGACTTTGTTTCAACGTTTTGAGTTGTCAAATTTGAGAATATATTTCTGGATTATTGATTTGTTTTAAAAGATTGAACTCCGGAGTTTATGTTTTGATTTAAGTATTTATTGATTAGAAAGTTTGCATGTTTTCAATAAAGAACATTTATTGAGTCTTCCGCTGTTTTAAATAAGTATATTTATTACTCTGAAAGGTCGGGTCTTTACAAAACCACTTGAAATATCATCTTCCAAGATTTTTCCTTCTTCGACACATGTCGATAAACCTTCTTGAAACTAGGGTGCAACTTCCACTTACTTGGCTTCCCCGGAATTTCTCTAGCCATTGACATCACTTCCACCACACGCCTTGCATAACTTGCCAAACCAATGTTTGTGTGCATCCAACAACAAGAACATCCTCTATCATGGTAAAGCGATAAAACCATGAGGATGAATTTCTCCTCTCTTTAAACAAATTGTCTCTCATGACATGAGAGACAATGTTAGCTTCCGACCTAGAGCACTTTGCGGAACCTGTTCTGTTTGGGAAATCTCCTTTTAGGTGACCAGATAGCCCACATGTTTCCTAATAGCCTTGCTTTTGTAGGAAATTCTCCTTCTTGTCATTGGTAACTACCAACACTGAGTTGTTATGTGAATCACGTCCTTCACTCTTCAACCTCTTCTCCTCCCATAAGAGTTTACTAGTAGCTTTTGCAAAATCCATAGACTCATTTTCATCCATCAGACCGTCTACATGTGCTCATAAGAAGTTGGAAGGGACAGGATGAGCCTAAGTGCCTTATTCTCCTCATCTATATTCACTTTGATTGCCTCCAGCTATGAAATAATACCAGTGAGAACACTTAAGTGATATGAGATTTTTGTACATTCTTCCATTCACAATGTGTGAAACTATTTCTTCAGGTACAATCAGTTTGAGATGCCCTTTACTTGATACAATGCTTCAAGCTTCTCCCAAAGCTCTTTAGCAGTCAAAATTTCATGCACATTTGCAAGGAAGTTCTTAGTCAAACAGAGTCTTATCGTGCTTGCCGCCCTCAAATCCACCCCCTCCCAATCTTTATCACTCGTACTAGACCTCTTAGAACTTCCACCTAGAACCACTGCCATCTAATTTCATTGAATCACCATCACCGCTTGACTTATTAGAAGTTGTGGTGCTCGGTCTTACCTTAAATGCCTTCCGTAACCTCGATTGTATCAGTACATCCTTGACCTGCACTTGCTACAAACCAAAGTTGATCATTCCATCAAATTTGTTCGTATTAAACTTCACTGGATTCATAAAATTTGACATATTTGTTTTTCACTCCTATCTTGAATTTGCAAACAATTATATAACTCATTCCAAGTAATCGTTTTCTGATGTGGAAGACCAGACAAAGCTGCAACCACAGAGCATATGAAAAATTTCAAGAAACTACAAATGTAAAGCTCCGATAGTAGTTGTTGGGTAAGATCTTCCCACATTCACCCCAGGATTAAAGAAAAATAATTGAGAAAAATAAAAAATAAAGACAACGAAAACTCCAAAATTGGATAAAAACTCAGCCCAACAAAAGAAATATACTATGTGAAAATTTGTTACAATCACACAGAAAATCTCTCCTCGAACCCCATACAAATACACTCAATATTTTTAGGAGATATTTGTTAACACATACTTGCCTCTATTTATAATGTAAAATAGCCTTGATCACCAAATAAAATCTAACTGATGGTCATAAATAATTGTTACCCACCAAGCAAATCGAATAGCACAATTGAACTATGGTCACCAAATAAACTTGTTGATCAAATTTAGGGTTTTTTTAACAATCCTTTCATATATTTGCAAAATCAAACATTAAAGCTATCTGATAACTCATTGATTAAACTTTTAAAAAAAAATACTCAATGAATTTGGTTTGGATCTAATAATTTCGAGGCTATAGGGGTTTGATAGTAAGAGAGTAGTCCAAGTGTCATACAATCATTAGCTAAGATAGTAACAGAGAGTAATAATAAAAATACAATAATAAAGGATTGATATAGCTCATATTTCACAAAGCTCGTATATGTCTTCTGTTTCGTTTTTCTTGACTGCGGTCTTCTTTGCTTCTCCATTAGCTATTTCGAAAGCTCGTCTATAATATAATGTCATTTTACACCAGAGTTAGTTAATTATGTGTGATATATATATATATATATATGTATATTTTATTTTAAAAATATTTCAAAAAAATAGTGACCTTGAAAAATATTTCATCTATGATAATCCTATTTAAGTGTAAGTGTTAAAGATCTCACATCGGAAAGATAAAAGGATCTAATATTGTTTATAAAGTCTAAGAGTCACTTCCCTTGCTACCAATTAGTTTTGAAATAGAAACCATGGTTATTAAGATGATATTAAAGTTCAACAATCTCAAACGAGCATGAGATACAAAATAGGATCCAACACAAAATTGGTAAGCCAAAAAGAAGCACAATTTTGAGGGAGTATTTAAGGATCATATGTCAAAAAGATTAAAAGATCTGATATTGTTTATAAAATCTAAAGAGTCGTTTCTCTCATTACCAATTAGTTTTGAGATTGAAGCACGTGATTGTTACGTTTAATTAAAGGGTAAAATGCAAATAAGACCCCTGTGGTCTTTTCAAAATGCATGAACACCCTCTGTACTTAGAAAATGGCAAATCGCACCCCTGTGGTTCTAATTTTTTTCAATCAGACCCCTCCCCTTCAATGTCAATAATTTTCTTTTAGCCACAACTTCTTCGTTTGAACTCTGATTTGGACGATTGAAGATGTTTTGGAATTCTCATTTTAGGCTCTACATATATGTCACTTCGACACTTTGAAAGCATTAATAAATAAAAGATTTTATTAACATCGAAATACTAAGTATGATTGACATCGTTAACTCTTTTGGTTATTGATGATTTCAAAGTTTCGAAGCGACGATTATGTAAAACCGGAAATGAAAATTCCAAAACATCTTGAATCATCAAAATCGGAGTTCAAACGAAGAAGTTATGGCTAAAAGAAAATTATTGACATTGAAAGGGAGGGGTCTGATTGAAAAAAATTGGAACCACAGGGGTGCGATTTGCCATTTTCAAAGTACAGGGGGTGTTCATGCATTTTGAAAAGACCACAAGGGTCTTATTTTCATTTTACCCTTAATTAAAACAATACATTTTTTTTTAATTATTTTCGTAAACTATATTACAATTCCCTAGTCTTGGAACGGTATGTCCTTGAGGATGAATTATGACGAGAGGATTATGGAAAGCAGAAGCAAGTTCTTGGGAAGGCAATTTTAGCCAATCTTTTTCACCGAATCAAATGAAAAGATTTCACCTTTATTTTATCTTTGTAGGAAACCTCACATATGCTTGGATCTCTGAACTTACTCCCTGAAATCGACACAAACACTTTCATTGGCGGATGCTCCTTCAACACCAATCCCTGTTTTTAAGTTCCTCATTAAGTAATCAGTATATATAACTCCAATAAATTAAAATTTTAATTTCATCAAACATACTCTCAAACTTTTAAAATTGTTGCCAATAAGAGCATAGTTCATAAAGTAAAAGCAAAAGAAGCGAGAAAGGAGAAAGAGAGAGAAAGGAGCACACAAAAGGAATGATGTATTCAGACACTTTGTACTGAGGCGAAGAATTGCAGTGAAATGGATATTTCGAGGGGCAGACATGAACTGACTAACAATATGAGCTGTATAGGCAATATCAGGGCGAGTCACGACAGATACACAAGATTTCCGACAAGTTGTCGATCTAAGTTAGGATCCGAGAGAGGTGCACCAGCAAAAGTAGTCAATCGAACATTAGGTTCCAGGCGAGTGGATGCAGTAGTAGAATCAGTGATCCAAGATCGGGCTAAAAGATCAGAGGCATATTTAGACTTAGACAAGTAGTAGCCATCAGAATGTGAGGAGACCTCAAGGCCTAGAAAGTAGCTGAGTGGGCCCAAATCTTTCATCTCAAAGTGTTTCCCAAGATAGGTTTGTAAGTCAGAGATAGCCTGTGGATCATCACCTGTAATAATCATATCATCAACATAAAGAAGGAGAAGAACAATACCGTGAGGAGTCTGACGAGTAAATAATGCAGTATCGTGAGGACTGAAAGTAAAGCCAAGTTGGGTGATGGTTGAACTGAATGTGGCAAACCAGGCCCGTGGTGCCTGTTTGAGACCATACAAGGCATGCCGAAACAAACACACTTTTCTGAGATGGAGAAGAAATTCCTGGAGCTGGTTTCATAAGCACTTCTTTAGGTAAAGTACCATTGAAAAAGGCATTTTTGACATCCATCTGGAGAAGAGGCGATTGTTTGGAAATTGCAACGACTAAAAGACTATGAACAGATGTCATTCGATCAACCAGAGCGAATGTCTCTTCGTAATCAATAACCATACTCCTGAGAATATCCCTTTGCAACAAGACAAGCCTTATAATGTTCAATAGATCCATTAGACCGAGTTTTTATCTAGTAAATCCACTTACAGCCAATAGGTCATTTTTCAGGAGGAAGATCGATGAGATCCCAAGTATGCGTCTCTTCTAAACCCTGTAATTCCTCATTCATTGCTTGCTGCCAAAGAGGGTTAGGACTAGCCTCATGATATGAAAAAGGTTCAACTAGAGAGACAATAGTGGAAAAACAATGATGATTTTGGAGATGATGAGGTTCTCTTACTCAGAGTGGAGCGACGAACATGAATGGCAGGTTCTGGTTCAGCAGTAGAAACAGACGTCGGGTCTGGGAGAGTAAGAACAGGAAAATGTTGATCAAGCTCAGGGATAAGGGGAGGATCAGAAGATGGGAATAGAGCAGTAGAGGGATCATGAAGAATGGTTGAGGAGTGGAGAGAGAAGTATGAAAGGAGGAGAGATTGGAGAACATAGTATTCTCCTAGAAGGTAACATGACGGGAGATACGTAACCATATGGAAATGGGGTCCCAACAACGAAAACCTTTATGCTCAGGGCCTTAAATCAAAAGGGGTGTCACAGGAAGAAGAGGAGGTAGAGAAAGATAAAGCTCGTTGTTTTGTAAGCTTACAATTTAGACAGTCAAAGGAAACAAATTTTGAAATATTACCTAAGTTGTCATGAGAAACTAAGGTGCGAAGTTTATCAGAGGAGGCATGACCAAGGCGAAGGTGCCACTAATATATGGGAGAATAGTAACAGGAGCAGAAATCGGAGGAGAAACAAGAAACTGAAGTGAAGTGAGCTCAAACAATCTTCCCACATTGCGACCCATACCAATCGGTCGTCCCGTTTGCAGATCCTGAACCTGACAACCATGAGGAGAGAATATAATAGTTAGGCCAAGATCACATAGCTGGCCAACATATACCAAATTGAAAGTCAGATTTGGAACACAATAAGTGTTGGGAAGAGTCAGGGAAGAAGATTCAACAGTGCCCATATGAAAAATAGACATACAATTCCCATCGGCAGCTTGAATGGGGGGAAGATATTTAGTCGAGGTGGAAGAAGAAAGAAGAAAAATATCTGAGGTCATGTGATTACAACCAGCAGAATCAATAAGCCAAGAGTTACCTGGAGTGACAGCTAATGCAGAAGAATTGGAGGAGAATACATGCACTACAAAAAAACTGTCAAATTGCGACCAGTAAATTGCGACCAAATGGTCGTTTTTAACCTAAAATGCGACCAACAGAGTGGTTGCTAAAAAGCTGGTCGGATTTCAATTGTGCGACTGCATGGTCACAAAAATTCGACCATATGGTCGCAAAAAATTTTGGTAGCAAAAAAGTCAAACTTTTTAAAATGCGACCAAATGGTCGCATTAAAAGGGACCATATGGTCGCATTTTATCTTCAATAGAAGTGACCATTTGGTCACATAAAAAGTGAACAAATGGTCGTAATTTTTGTGACCAAATGGTCACTTATTGGCTCGATTAAAATATGACCCGGATGGTCGCTAAAAAGCGACCATCTGGTCGTAATTTATGTGAAAGATAAGTGACCAATTGGTCACATAAAAAAGTGACCAAATGGTCACATTTTATGCGACCAAATGGTCACTTTAGTCTCAGTTAAAATGCGACCAGATGGTCGCTTAAAAAGTGACCATCTGGTCGCAATTAAGAATTTTTTTTAAATTTAAATTTCAATAATTAGTTAATTAATTATTAATTAATTATTAATTATTATATATTTAATTAATATTAAAATTTCATAAAAACAAAAAATTGGAATTCAAATAAAAAATATATATATAAAATATTAAAAAAAACGTTTTATACAATCGAAAGAATCCTATAACTCTGCGGAGGCGGGGGGGGGGGGAGGCGCTGATGACGAAGGGCCGCCGCCTAGAGATCCAAGTGCGCGGCCAAAGCGGATGCGACCTGGGCGTCGACTCGTGCCTGCATGTTGGCCTCAATATCAGCGACTCGAGTAACGAAGTCCTCACGCATAGCCTCCATGTCCGCGCATTGCTTTCTTTCCGCCGGCGGCGGGGCGGGAGCTAGTGCTCGCTCCTTCCGCCGAGGCCGGGGCACATCTCGCATAAAGGCGTCGCCCGTCTGGCCGAGCCCAGGAACCGACCCATCAGGCCGAACCCCTCCAGGACCTCCCCAAGAACGCCTCTATAAGGTCCTCCTGAGTCGGTTGCGAGTCTGGTGTGGGCAACCGCTGAGTCAAGGACTCCGTGAAACGTTCCTAAACATTTAAAATTCATAAAATAAAATGTTTAATATATAATGTGTATGAAAAATTTGAAAGAAAAAATAATAATTGAAAAAATATTAAATACCTGAACTTCTTTCGCCTTATCGTCGACGAACGTCCCGTCCTTCTTCGTGTGAAGAACTAGGTGTAGCTCATCGGGCGGGACGGGGCGCCCGTGCTTCGCTTCCTAAAAAATCAAAGAGTGAAGAATAAAACATATTAAATTAATAAGTAATTGAAAAAAGAAAACGAGAAAAAAGAAAACGAGGAAAAAAACGAGGAAAAAAAAAACATACCAATCGACGATGGTGCTCGTCGTGGGTCCGCGCCCCCGCTGTGTGTTTTACTGGATTCTTCGCGCGGTTGGCCTTATTCCTTGCGCTTGCCATGCCATGCCCGAGGAGTGGTCAAGCTCGCGGCCGCGCGCGTGGTCCTCCTGGCTCATCCACACGGGGCGGTTTGTTGCTTGCTTTCTGGCGCCCGGAACATGAGGTCCTTGAATCGATCCCAGGACGTGGTCGTCCCATAGGGGGGAACAATCTACCGGTCGGTGATATCGGGATCGATAACAGGAAACTTGCCCTGAAAAAATTGAAATAAAAAATTGTTAAAGTAATAAATTTATTTCTATAAATTTCAAAATTAATTAATTATGAAAATAAATTATGTTTTTACCTTCCAATCGTCGTACATCCAACGTTTCTCCGTCGTCGGAATCTTCGTCCAGCGAAGGTCGCTGGTAGAGGCATGCTCCTGGAGGACCTCGCGAAACCGTTTTGAAACGGTCGTATGCGGCTGTACTCTGCAAAATCACAAAAAATTATCGTGCTATATATTAGAAACTATTAGTTAAAAAGAATAAAAAACTTTTTGAAAAATAGTAAACAAAATTACTTACGTATCCCCTTCAATCCGAAGGGTGGAGTCTCATGCCCGAGACGGCTGCGTGCATGAAGTCGAGGGCCCCTGGATCCGACCCACGATCTTGACCCAGGATCTTGACCCAGGACGCATACCTGATGCTAAGCCCAGGGCGTGGCAAGGGAGTCTGCGGCGGCCGTGGTGTTCGAAGACTCCTGGTCTCAGGGACTCCATCATCGAGCGTGGCGGCAAGTCGCGTGTCGTGAATCGAAGAGGATGTCCAACTCCTCCGTAGTCGGTCCGCATCGGGGCAACGCCAGATGGCGTCTGCGGAGACCCCTCGTCACCCGCGTCGTCAGGCTCGCTCCTGACCAGGGGAGGACGCTCGTCGCCCGTCATAATCCTACAACCAAAATAAACTAATTTAATACTAATTACGTAAGTAAAATATTGATTAGTTTATTTAATTAAGTAAATAATTTAAAATAAACTAATCAAATTAATTTGAATAATAGTAAATTAAAATTTGATTAATTGAACTAAAAGTAATTCAATTAACCTTAAGATTAATTAAGTAAAACTAAAATAAACTAATCATTTAATTTGAAATAAAGTAAAGTAAAATTAGATTAATTGAACTAAAATTAATTGAATTAAACTAAAATTCAATTAATTTTAGTTTCAATTAATCTAATTTTACTTTACTTTAATTCAAATTAATTGATTAGTTAATTTTAGTTTTAATTAATTAATCTTATGTTTAATTGAATTAATTTTAGTTCAATTAATCTAATTTATATTTACTTTAATTCAAATTAATTGATTAGTTATAACTAATCAATTCAATTAAACTAAAATTAATTCAATTAAACTTAAGATTAATTAATTAAAACTAAAATTAATTAATTTTAGTTTTAATTAATTAATCTTAAGTTTAATTGAATTAATTTTAGTTCAATTAACCTAATTGTACTTTACTTTAATCAAATGTAACTAAAATTAAGTAATTAAACAATTTTTATTTAATAATTAAACTAAAATTAATTAATTAAATTAGTGTAACTCATTAATTTAAACTACTTAAGTATAATTGAAGTTAAACTATTTGAATGAATTACCCTACTTTAAATTAATTGATTTAATTAAAGTAATCTAAATTACATTAATTAAACTAAAATTAAGTAAAACTAAAATAAACTAATCATTTAGTTTGAAATAAAGTAAAGTAAAATTAGATTAATTGAACTAAAATTAATTGAATTAAACTAAAATTCAATTAATCTTAGTTTCAATTAATCTAATTTTAATTTACTTTAATTCAAAGTAATTGATTAGTTAATTTTAGTTTTAATTAATTAATCTTAAGTTTAATTGAATTAATTTTAGTTCAATTAAGCTAATTTATATTTACTTTAATTCCAAGTAATTGATTAGTTAATTTTAGTTTTAATTAATTAATCTTAAGTTTAATTGAATTAATTTTAGTTCAATTAACCTAATTTATATTTACTTTAATTCAAAGTAATTGATTAGTTAATTTTAGTTTTAATTAATTAATCTTAAGTTTAATTGAATTAATTTTAGTTCAATTAAGCTAATTTATATTTACTTTAATTCCAAGTAATTGATTAGTTAATTTTAGTTTTAATTAATTAATCTTAAGTTTAATTGAATTAATTTTAGTTCAATTAACCTAATTTATATTTACTTTAATTCCAAGTAATTGATTAGTTAATTTTAGTTTTAATTAATTAATCTTAAGTTTAATTGAATTAATTTTAGTTCAATTAAGCTAATTTATATTTACTTTAATTCCAAGTAATTGATTAGTTAATTTTAGTTTTAATTAATTAATCTTAAGTTTAATTGAATTAATTTTAGTTCAATTAACCTAATTTTAATTTACTTTAATTCAAATTAATTGATTAGTTCATTTTAGTTTTAATTAATTAATCTTAAGTTTAATTGAATTAATTTTAGTTCAATTAACCTAATTATACTTTACTTTAATCAAATGTAACTAAAATTAAGTAATTAAACAATTTTTATTTAATAATTAAACTAAACTATTTGAATTAATTACCCTACTTTAAATTAATTGATTTAATTAAAGTAATCTAAATTACATTAATTAAACTAAAATTAACTAATCAATTCTAGTGTAATTATAAATTAATTTAGTTTAATTTTATTAAATTAAAGTAAACTATCTTAAATAAACTAAATAAGTAATTAAACTAAATTAGATTAAGTAATTAAATTAATTACTACTTAAATTGAATTAAAGTAAACTAAGTTAGATTAATTAAACCATTAGATTAATTAAACTAAAATTACTTAAAGTAATAAAATTAAAGTAAACTAATTAATTAGCTAATGTAAACTAAACTAATTAAATTAAACTACATAAACTAAAACTCAACTAATTAAAGTAAACTATCTTAAAAACTAAAACTAAGTAAACTCTAAATTCATAAACTAAACTTCAATTTGTTACGAAAACTAACCTCGTGTAATCGAAACCAGGGATTGGTGGTTGAGGATTTTCGGTTTAGAGGAAGAATGGGAACGGAACGGGAAGAAATAACGGGGAACGGATAGGGGAAAGAGAGAAACGAACAAAAAGAGAGGAAGAAAAAGAGAGAGGCGAAGAAGAGAAGAAAAAAAGAAGAGAAAGCGGAACGGAAAAGGGAAAAAGAAACGGGGAAAGGAAAGGGAATGAAATTTAAATCATATTTTGCGACCAACCGGTCGCAAATATGTAATTATGACAGGAAATGAACAGTCCGCGCGTCTTTGGGAAATTGCGACCATATGGCCGCATTTACAAATACAAATGCTACCATTTGGTCGCATTTATAAAAAAGCGACCAAATGGTCGCCCGGTTTGCCATTACCAAGACCAGTTTGTCTTGTCACGCGTCCCGTCAACAATTGCGACCATCCTGGTCACACTTATGAGATTCACCGCCAAATATTGCGACCATATGGTCGCATTACTTAAATTCACCGCCATAAATTTCATGAAAATTTAAAGTTATCGCCATAATTGCGACCATATGGTCGCAATTCCAATTGTATTTTTTAAAAAAATATTATTATACTTTTGCACAAATGCGACCATTTGGTCGCTTTTCTCCCAAAACCCTAAACCCTAAACAACCCTAAACCCTAAACCCTAAACCCTAAATCCTAAACCCTAAATCCTAAAATGCGACCAAATGGTCGCATTTCTCTTCTAAATTACTACCATGTGGTCACCTTTTTTGTAAAATTGCGACCACCTGGTCGCAAATATTAATATTTATATATATTTTTTTTATATTGGGTTACTTTCGATATTTACATATGACCAGAGAACTCTTGTTTCCATGTTGTTATATTCATTGATATGTTTCTTCATGATTTTCGAGATAAATTTTTGTAATTCTTGATTTGGAACTATTTGATTCTATTTAAGAGTTTTTTTTTAATAGATATAGATAATTTTATTCTTGTTTTTCAAGATAGAAAGTGCTAGAAGGGAACCAAATAGACTATTTAAGATGTACATATTTATATATAATTAATTTGCATCCACATATTCATTGGAAGCAATTCCAACTGCAGAATTCGATATAAACATGTCAAAGTTGAAATCAAGAGGAATCTTTTTTATAATAAAAAAAAAAAGTTAATTTCATTTTCATCGTATTTCGTCATCTTTTGATTTTAAGTTTGGTCTATTGCTTTATTCATAATTGTAAATGCTTTACTTGAACAAAAAAGAGTCACACGACTATATTCAACTAGAGGTTTAAGGAAAATATAATTATTCTCTAGACAATATTATTGTTCTCTCTTTGTATGGAAATTCGGATATTTTCAAGACGAGGTTAAATATTATTATTTACTCTACACAAATTTTAGAACAATCTAAAGGCGTTTAGATAGCTTATTGATCTTGAAGAGTTTTTATATTAATTGAAAGTGAATAATTTTTATTTAATTGACATTATTATTATTGTTAAGAAATGTAATCAATAAAATTAACCACATGTTGAAATTTTGGAATTATTGGTAATTTTTTCAATCATCTATTCTTATTTTTATTTTTTCTTTTCTAAAAGCTTATAATGTAATTTTATTTTATGAACAAATAAAATAAGACAAAAAATTCCACGTGCATCTCGCACGTGTTAAAAAATAGTTATTTATAAATAATTGGTCATATAAAATCATATAATTTGCGACCATCCGCAGTCACTTTCTAATGTGGCCATATGGTAGCTTAATTCCCAGAAAAATTTTAAGCTACCACTCCCCAAAAAAGGTCACAAAATTGCGACCAGGATGGTCACTTTCAATTGTGACCACTTGGTAGCTTTTTTCCCTCCAAAATTACGCGCCAGTTTTTGCTACCAAGACATATTTTAGTCACCAAAATGCGACCAGGTGGTCACTTTTAATTGTGACCACTTGGTAGCTTTTTTCCCTCCAATTTTAAGCTACCACTCCCCAAAAAAGGTCACAAAATTGCGACCAGATGGTCACTTTCAATTGTGACCACTTGGTAGCTTTTTTCCCTCCAAAATTACGCGCCATTTTTTGCTACCAAGACATATTTTAGTCACAAAAATTGCGACCAGGTGGTCACTTTTAATTGTGACCATTTGGTAGCTTTTTTCCCTCCAAAATTACGCGCCATTTTTTGCTACCAAGGCATATTTTAGTCACACAAATGCGACCAAATGGTCGTTTTTATAGGTGACCAAGTGGTCGCTTTTTGTGCCCCATAATTTCGCGCCATTTTTTATGACTACATCTACTTTTGGTCGCAATCTGGTCGCAAAAAAAGTGACCAGATGGTCACTTAAAGTCAACCTTCAAATAAAGTGACCAACTGGTCACTTTAAAGCTACCACTTTTTTTTTGTCGCAAATTTTTGGTCGCATTTTGGCAGTTTTTTTGTAGTGATGCTTAAAGATATCTTGAATATCACCAAATTGAACAATATGAGGAGAGGAGACATCAGATAGAGTGGTAGAAGTAGCAACAGATGAGAAACCAGCATCAGAGAAGTTTCTGGTTTTCGTGGAATGGTCCGGAGGGCGAGACGGACGAGTGGGGCAGTTATCCAAAATGTGACCATACTTATGTCAGTACCTGCACTCAATGGTAGGACAATTAGCAAAACGATGACCCGAAACCTTACAATTTGTGCAAGATGAAGAGCCCGTGAGAGTATGAGGATGACGAAAAACACCAATTTTCTTCGTTATAAACAAAATTGAAACCCAAAATACTCTTCAAAAGGCTTCGGGCAGCAGGGCAAGGGCAGCAAACTGAGTCTCGGGCAAGGGGAGCGGGCAGGCAATCAAATATTTTTATAGATGAAATATTTTTTCATTACGTCTCTTCCTCGAGGGCAGTTAATTTTCTGCACAATTCCAGCGATTTTTTATTTCGCACAAATTCAGTGTGGGCAGATGTGGGTCTTCCTCGTGTGTTGCAGAAGCGAAAATCGTAGATTTGGACAAATCGTTAAAAGTGATTTCAGATACCGACAGAGATGAAAACACAGGAATCACGATTAGAGTTTTCACGAAGCTACTGCGGTGATGAGGCAGGCGAACGGCTGGATTAACGTCGGTGGAGAGACAGAATTGCAATGAAGTCGAATAAGGTTTCGGCGGATTTGAGATGTGGTGGTTTCTGCCAGATCTAGTGATGGAACTAGTATGGAAAATAAATTTTCTGAAGTACACCACAAGAAATTGAAAGAGACACAATTCAAAGACTGAAAAAGATAAAAAAAAAAAATTCATAGACGTTGCTCTGATACTATGTAAAACGTAGTTAGAATTGTATCTGAATTGTGTAATTGTATTGATAGATTTACATATTACTTAAACAAGAATGATAGAACATATAAGATAAAGAGTAGCCTAATTTAAGTCCTACTTGATAGCCTAATTGACAGTAAATATATAGCTAATGATATACGTTAACAAACGGTATATAGCTATCGTAGCCAAAGCCTACCTTTGGCCACGCATGTACTTATGGTGTCGTCAAAGGGCATCTGATACAGCCCTTTGGCCACGGCTTTGCCAACGCCCTATTTGACTTTGCTAAAGGACTTTGGCCATGAATGAATAGGCATTAGCAACGAACCTTGGCGTTGTCAAAACCTTTCTTTTTTGTAGTGAGGGGTGGTTTTCATCAATAAAACAAACAAGGCCATTTGACATTATCACGTTTAAGAGTTGATTCTTCTACAATAGGTAGTTTTTTATCATTAAGTTTGATGGTAAGAGAGTAGTCCAAATGTCATACAATCATTAGCTAAGATAGTAAAAATAAAAAATACAAATAATAAAGGATTGATATAGCTCATGTTTCACAAAGCTCGTTTATGTCTTCTGTTCCGTTTTTCTTGACTGCAGTCTTCTTTGCTTCTCCATTAGCTATTTCCAAAAGCTGGTCAGATTCAACATCATCTTCACTTTGGAGTACTCCATTAACCCAACATTGGAGCTGCTTGCTGACTGCTTCGTCTGTACTACACCAATTACGAGAGAGAGTTAGTTAATTATGTGTGAGATTTTTTTTATATGTATTAATATTTTCTATATTTTTAAAAAAAATCGAAAAAATAGTGACGTTGAAAAATATTTCATATATAATAATCATATTTAAGTGGCAGTGTTAAAGATCTCACATCAGAAAATTGAAAGGATCTAATATCGTTTATAAAGTCTAAGAGTCACTTTTCTAATTACCAATTAATTTTGAGATACAAGTCATTCAAAAATAGGATCCATCACAAAATTGGTAGCAAAAAAGAAGCACAATTTTGAGGGAGTATTTAAGGAACATAAAGAATAAAGGATGTAATATTATTTATAAAATCTAAAGTGTCGCTTCTCTCATTACCAATTGGTTTCGAGATTGAAGCACGTGATTGTTAAGACAGAATAATTGTTTAATTAAAGCAATACATTTTTTTTAAAATTATTTTCATAAACTAGATTACAATTACCTAGTCTTGGAACGGTATGTCCTTGAGGATGAATTATGACGAGAGGATTATGAAAAGCAGAAGCAAGTTCTTGGGAAGGCAGTTTTAGCCAATCTTTTTCACCAATCAAATGAACAGATTTCACCTTTATTTTATCTTTGTAGGCAACCTCACATATGCTTGGATCTCTGAACTTACTCCCTGAAATCGACACAAACACTTTCATTGGCGGATGCTCCTTCAACACCAATCCCTGTTTTTAGGTTCCTCATTAATTAATCAGTATATAAAACTCCAATAAACTAAAATTTTAATTTCATCAATCATACTCTCAAACTTTTAAAATTATTGCCAACTGGAGCATAGTTTATAAAGTAAAAGCAAAAGAAGAGAGAAAGGAGAAAGAGAGAGAAAGGAGCACACAAAAGGAATGATGTATTCAGACACTTTGTATTGAGGTGATGTATTGGATATAAGTAGCAAAAGCACTGCCACATGCTTATAGGGATAGGAGAATATGTTGGGGTGCGAACAAAATCTCACATCGGTTAGGGAAGGGGATGATCATGGGTGTATAAGGGAAGGGGCACATCTCCATTGGTATGAGGCCTTTTGGGTGAAACCAAAAGCAAAGCCATGCGGGTCTTGGCCCAAAGTGGACAACATCATACCAATGCAAAGATATGGAGGCTCAGTGTCCCCTAACAAGTGGTATCAGAGCCATGGCCCGACCCTAAACATGTGGATAGATTCCTCGATGTAGAACAAAGTGGAAACCTTGGAAACCCGATCTGTGGTGGGCTTTATCGAATAGGCGATGCACTTCAAGAAAGTGAATTGGTCTGGATAGAGTGGACGGATGGAAGGGAGGCTCAGTAGATATTTGTTCGAGGGGAGGATTGTTGGGGTGCAAACAAAATCCCACATCGGTTAGGGAAGGGGATGATCATGGGTGTATAAGGGGAAAGACATATCTCCATGGTAAGAGGCCTTTTGGGTGAAACCAAAAGCAAAGTCATGCAAGCCTTGACCCAAAGTGAACAATATCATACCAATGTGGAGTTGTGGAGGCTCGGTATCCCCTAACACAATAAGTAACAAAAAATAAAAAGGAAAAATAAAAAGGAAAGATATAAAAAAACCAAATGTAATTACAAATTATTTATGAAATAAAGATGGTTTAATTATTCTCAATTTCTTCTTTAACATCCCTCGCAAGCTGAGGCCATGGAATGGACTATGAGCTTGTTGCGTAGAGAGGAGAAGCGATGAGAAGACAATGGTTTTGTCATTAGGTCAGCAAGTTGATCTTCGGAGGGAATAAATCAAATCAAGAACTGATTGTTCAAGAAATTTTCCCTGATAAAGTGGAGATCAATTTCCACATGTTTGCTGCATTAATGCATAACAGGATTTCCAGCCAAGTATATTGAACTGATATTGTCACATAAAAGTAGTGGAGTAGATGAGTGTGCACATCCTATTTCTCCAAGAAGAGATTGTAACCACAAGTTTCGATGCAGCATTAGATAACCCCTTATATTTGGATTCTGCTTGATCTAGAGACTACTCATTGCTTAGTAGCTTACCAAGATATAAGATCGTTTCCCAAAAAGGCTAAGAAACCATTGGTTCTGCGTCTATCATCAGGGCATGAGGCCAGCCAGCATCCATGTAGCAAGTGAGGGCCTGATTTGTAGCTGGTGTGATAGAGAGGCTATGGGATGGAGTGTGTTTAAGATAGCACAAAATTCTTTTGATAGCTAACCAATGAGTAGTGGTTGGATGATGGAGGAATTGACATACCTTGTTTAGTGCAAAACTAAGGTCAGGTCGTGTGATAGTACAATATTGCAAGGCGCCAACAATACTTCTATATTTAGAGGGATCAGGAAGAGGTTACCCCATCATTAATTGATAATGAGAGACTAGTAGCCATACGTGTGTTGATAGGTTTACAATCAGACATGGAGGCACATTTGAGAAGATCAAAGATGTATTTGGATTGGAAGAGGTGCAGGGATTCATTAGCTTTTGTGACCTTAATTCCCAAAAAGAAGGACAGTGGTCCTAAGTCTTTTAGTTTGAATAGATGATTAAGGGATTAAATTAAATGAAGAAGAGAGAAAGAAGAGAAGAGAGATAGAGAGAGAAAGGAGCACACAAAAGGAATGATGTATTCAACACACTTTGTACTAAGGTGATGATTTTGGATATAAATAGCAAAAACACTGTCACATGGCTTACAAGGATAGGACAATAAGTAACCGAAAATAAAAAGGAAAGAGATAAAAAAACCAAACATAATTACAAAGTATTTATGAAATAAAGATGGTTTAATTATTCTCAATTTCTTCTTTAACACTTCAGGTGATTAGGCACCTACTCTCTTCCCTTAAGGTCAAAGGATCTCTCCCTCCCCTAATTTGATGTGATTTTTTTTTTAAATTGTTAGAATATCGTCTTTATCGTTAACTTTTTCACTAAATGAAAGAAAAATTTATAAAAATTCATCTTCTAATATTAAAATAATTACTTTTATTGTAGGATATTTGTATTAACGACAAGGGATATACTGGCTCAATTTTAAAAATGTAAGAGTAAATTAAAATTTGAGAGCGATATTGGATTGCGAACAAAAGTCTCATATTGATTGGGAGAGAATGATCATTGGGTACGTGTATAAGGAGAATGACACATCTTCTTTTGTATGAGACCTTTTGGGTGCAATCAAAAACAAAATTGGGTGGGTCTATGCCCAAAATGAATAATATCATATTAATATGGAGATTTTGGAGACCCATTGTCTCTTACAAAGGATATTACAATAATTTTAAAAGCTTATGGGAATAATTGATCATTTTAAAAGTTGAAGGGCTGCATTGTAAGTTTCTCATTATTCAGGAGGATTTTATAAATTTACCTAAAAAATTATAAATATAACATTAGATTATTAACAAATAGTCATTCTTTAAAAAATAATTATCGATTTAATAATTCTAAAAATGGGCTCTTGCAAAAATAGCAAAATCAGGTCCAATATTTGTAAATGTAGCAGTAAAAAAACTTATTTGCAAAAATAGCAAAAAACTCAAATTCGAGCTTAAAATATTACAAAATTGCCGTTAGTTTTGCATGAGTGTAATCAGTTATTTCCTCACAAGTAATCATTGAATTTCACATAAGTAGTCACTGATTTTACTGATATCCTGATATTTTGTGCATGAATCACTGATTACCTAATAGTTATCACTGATTATCTTATAAGTTATCACTGATTTCTCTAATTCACATGAATGAGAGTTTTTAAAAAACTGTTATATTTGTAAATACTTTTTAAAATGCTATATTTATAAATATTGTAGAAAATTCTGCTACCTAATGAGAAATTTCCTTTCTAAAAATTTATTGATCAACGGTTTCATAAATTTAGGTAATTGAGATTAAAATTGCAGTCAATATAATTGTATTACCTGTGCTTGATAGCCCAGCAAGAGAGCAGACAGTGTTGCACCCTGAATCAAGAGTTAGAATATAAATCATGAAGAAGAAACTGGTAATTACTGAAGGAGTATATTTTTACAAATTTGTTATTGAAATGTTACACCTTTTTAAAAATTATTCAAATAGTATAATTATAATTCAATAATTTATTAAATTAAAAAAAGGGTTAAAAAAATGAATAAATTCATTGAAAACAATCAAATAGTTCAATATATTACTGAATTTGAATTTAAAAAGTAAAAAACAAACAAATTTATTGAAAATACTCATGAAAAATAATAAAGTATTTGTTCAATAATTTATTAAACTATATAATTATGTTATTTGAGTAACTTTTAAAATATTAAGATATTTTAGTAATTAGTATGTATATTTATGTTAGTTGAGACAAATTCTAAAGAAAAAGGGTACAAAATTTAAAAAGAACAGAATAAAGATATAAACCTGAGAAAAGCCAAGGAGTCCATCAAATGGGCCATTGCTTGTGATATAATTGCATAAGTAAGCAATGCATTTTTCCAAGTTTTCGTATTCTGTGAACTCCTGCTCACCCAATCAAAATGAATATTATCTTACATTTATCATAAGTATATCACTAATTGACATGATATATTATTGATTAACTCATTTTTAGTACGCTTTAAAAAAAAAACTCATTTGAGTAAATATTTTAGTAAAAACATGTTAAATATTATAATTATTTTTAAAAATGTAAATATTATCATTTTTTTTAACAGATTAGTAATCACTACTTTATTTTAAGATTTCCAAATTTGGAAACATAACCGACTTTTTAAGTAAAATCTTAAAAACAAAAACATTTTAGTTTTAAAAAATCGTCTAAGATTTTAAAAACGTTAGTAGGCAACCCATTAATATGCAAGTTTATTCGTGTCATGAAATAGCCTTACAAATTGTGTTTTTCTTCTTTTGTTTTTATTATCACTGTTACTTAGTTATTGGGCTCTTACAAAAATAGTAAAATTAGGTCCAATATTTATAAAAATAACAGTAAAAAAAACTTATTTGCTAAAATAGAAAAAAACTCAAATTCACGGCTAAAATATTACAAAATTATCATAAGTTTTGCATGAGTAATAAGTGATTTCATCACAAGTAATCACTGATTTCCAGTTTTTAAAAAATTGCTATATTTGTACATACTTTTTAAAAATGTTATATTTATAAATATGGTAGAAAATTATGCTACCAAATGAAATTTCCCTAATTTATTCATATCCTTCTTCTTTATTTAACTAACCTTGTTAAATTGGAACCATTCAAAGTAAGGAGGTGGAAAAAATCCTTCAATCTCCGATTTTCCAGCTGCAGGGAATAGACCATCTGGAAATTCCTACAATTTGAATATATAAAAAAATTAATTAATTAAATACTTTTGTGTGTTGTGAATTATATTTTTAATTTGCTTCTTCTGGATATCACTGCGCTTCAAACTTATTATTTAAAAGGAAATATCTATGAATTTAATATGGAGAAATTAACTAAGTAATTAAAACAAAGTAAAATATTTGAAATATCTTTAGAGCTCATTTAATTGTAAGTTTTTTTCTTTCAAACTTCTGGCCACATAGTTACGAGAAAACAGAATATTATAATGGTTTATGAAGTAATTTTCTTAGATTAAGTTTAATATATTTCTGAAAAAAAAATTAATATATTAGAACAGCTAAATAAGATATTAATTGAATAAAAAAATATTCATTTGATAATAATATCATTTTTTATTTTAATTTTTTTAAAATAGAATAGTTTGAATAACCATTTATTTTTTAAACTTGTATGTATTTGGGCTGGTGTCTATTTAGTTCTTGAGTTTTGAGACTTGTAAGTATTTGGTCCATGAGTTTTCAATTTGTGTTTACTTCGACTTAAAATGTCCATTTAGAAGTTAGTTTTGCAACGATCATTAAACAAATTTATTTACACTAATGAATAGAAAAATTAATAGAACTCATGGACCAAATAAATAGACACAAATCTCAAAATTCAAGACTAAAAATGTACTTTAACCAAAGCCTTTTTTCAAATAAAAAAACCAGGCAACTAATTAGGTTTTTAATAACTTTTGTTTTTCAAAAATGAAAATTTTATCAAATGGCCTAAACAAAACAATTAAATTCAAAAGAGATGGTAATCTTGGAGGGTTTGGGTAACATACCAAGTGAAAAGAAGCGAAAATGGAAGGATCCCATTTGTTGATTTGTTTTCTAAAGAAACTCCCACTGGTTCGAAATCCATGAAGGCAAAGTATCTTCATTTTCATATCACTTCTTTCCTTCTCCATTTCAATACCAATTGAATGAAGAATACCCACTCGTTCAAGCATAACTTCATTTATAGGCGTCGTACGATTGCAGTGATCACAAATCTAGCCGTTTTGATAAAAGTATTTACAAATATAACAGATTTTTAAAAACTCTCATTCAAGTGAATCATAAAAATGAGTGATAACTTGGAAGTAATCGGTAATAACTTATCAGGTAATCAGTTATTACATCGGAAAATCAATTATTACCTATGCGTGTAATTAGTGATTACTTATGTGGAAATCATGATTACTTACCCGAATTAGTGACAATTTTGCAATATTTTATGTGCAAATTTGAGTTTTTTACTATTTCTGCAAATAACTTTTTCGGCTGTTATTTTTGTAAATATTGGACTTTTTTCAGCTATACGTGCAAGATCCTTAACTTTTATAAAATAATTATAAATGTAAAAATTTTATGTGATTTTATAAATACTTTATATTTATTTAACAAGCAAGTAAATGATTTATAATTATTGTCAACCATTGAATTATATGAATTAATAACTGAGAGATAATTTTTTGTATTCTTTATCATATTTATAAGGGTGAAATGCAAATGAGACCCCTGTGGTTTGTTTTAAATGCATGAACACCCCCTGTGGTTTGAAAATAGCAAATCACACCCCCTGTGGTTCCAAATTTTTTCAATCAGACCCCTCCATTTTAATGTCATTAAATTTCTTTTAATCATAACTTCTTTGTTTGAACTCCGATTTGGATGATTCAAGATGTTTTGGAATCTTCATTTCAGTCTCTACGCTAGGTTACTTAAAAACTTCTAAATCATCAATAAACAAAAGAGTTAACGGTGTCAATCATACCTAATACTTTGATGTTAATAAACTCTTTTATTTATTAATCATTTCAAAGTTTTAAAGTTACTATTATAGAGTCGGAAATGGGGATTCCAAAACATCTTGAATCATTTAAATTGGAGTTCAAACGAAAAAGTTATGGCTAAAATAAAATTATTGGCATTGAAGGGGAGGGGTGTTATTGAAAAAATTTGGAACCACAAGGGTGTGATATGTCATTTTCAAACCACAGAGGGTGTTCATACATTTAAAACAAATCACAGGGGTCTCATTTGCATTTTACCCTATTTATAAATGCTTTCATTATAAAATTTTACTATCTATTAAAATTTATATTTTTTTAAACTACATTGTAACATTTTAATGAGGGATAATTTTTTGTATTCGTATCATACCAAACAACTTTCATATTCATTTTTTTAATATATTAATAAAAATTATGGATGGGCGACTCAAACTCTTTTCTTTAAAAAATAAAATATTGATACATCACCCATTTTAGGTTTTTTTAATATATTAATTATAATATTATATGTCTAGTGTATTTACTCCAAACAATTACTCTTTTTAATAGTAATGTGACCACCACTTTTACACGATTATTATTAATATATACTAACTTAACATTAGAAATTTTCTTGTCGCTATTAAAAAAGAATAATAATAAAAAATATATTATTGTTTATTGATGGGGATTGCTTTGCTCCGTCCGTTCCACCAACCAAGGAAGTTCTATCTGTCCCAACAACCCATTGGCGACGTGGCCTCTTCATCTTCCACACGTTTTACCTGTCAAGATTTCCAAAATGGTAACCACGATGCTCCACACAACTACAAAATAAATAGAAATAACTAATAGAATAGCCACATTTTGACATAATAAATTAAAAAAATAGTCATCTCTCTTATAGGATCGATCTGAGAAAATAAAACCCCGATGTGAAAATATAGCTTTGAACCTCTACCATATGATTTTTTTTTAATTCATTAATTAAATGAAAGAAAAACATTTAAATTTATTAAACTATTAAAACTAACCTAATTTGAAAAATTAATTATTCTAACATAAAAACTGTCCATTAAAAATAATCAACAATACGATAGATAAAATCTATGATATATGAGGAAAGATTATTTTTTAAAAATAAATCAAAATTCTCTATATTGGAAAGGTTAAAAGTACTATTTAATTTAATTTTCATTATAATAACTAAAAAATTATTATTTTTATAATTAAATCAAGTTTAAATATATAATTTTTGATTAATTTAACATAAAATCATTCAATATATGTATTAATAATATATACGTATATAATAAATAATTAAAATTGTGAGCACTAAATATCATGATTTATACTCTTAAGTAATATAATTTGTAAATTCTTTAATTGTGTGGGATATTCTCGTTGAGGGTTTCCTCCACACGGTTGAACACGTTGCGTCACGTGTTGCTCCATCGCGGCGAAGCTACCTGAAATACTTCAAAGAACGATGGTCAGAAGGGCACCGGTGTGGTACCGGCCGAGAACCCTCCGATGATCAAGTTAGGTGGTGGTAGGTGAGAATATGCCTTGCGCCGCAAGGAAGATTAGGTCAAAAGTATGACTAATGGTTTTTAACATACCTGATTTGATAGGTCAGGTTGCCTTTTATAGTTCCTTAATCATAGGCTCGTCGACTGGACTAGTCTGAGACTAGACTTAATGGGCTTTCACTCGGCCCGTGAAGGATAGGCTCCTTCAGATGATGGTTCGGATAGGTCTATCCCCATGTGAACTGGCCTGGTGTGAACGTGACCCGTAAGAGGGCTATTTTTACCCTTTACAGTTTTTCCCTATTTCCTAGGTCGGAAAGTCCGGTGCAAGGAATAGTAAATATTCGAATAGGAGGCGTGATGCTCGTCCTGATCCTTGTATCGTCCTGGGATAGTTGGGGGTCACGACTGCTCGGAAAATATACCTCTTCGGCCTCATTGCGATTCAGACCTTCGGTGGCCTCTTTTCGCAGGTCGTTGCGCCCATCCGTGAACCTATCTATTCCAAGAGATGTGGTTATTCATAAAATTGACTCGTTGGACTTTCAGATGTTTGGGTTCCAACGGGCTTCGGGGGATTCGGATCGTTGTGTCCCTCTGTAAAGACTCGAATTTTCACAAATCTTTAAATCAGAAGTAAAACAGCGGAAGACTTATTTTTACAAAAATTTGGCGTGGATCCGTTTAAAATACGAACTCCCTAAACCTGTTTACATGGGCTCAATCCAGAGAATTTAAAACAAACGACATTTCACTCCATTTTATACCCAAAATCGGAGAAAATAATACAAAATAATCTACAACAGATTATTAAATTCTCATGAGCCATAAATACAAGTTTAAAAGTAATGACATATGATTTTTATCAAGCATTCGTAGAATGCTCCCAAATTGTACATATAAAGTCCATGTCCCGAAAGCCATCCACTTGTGATCAAGCAACACCATCTCCTCCACCTCGTACCCTACTAAGAGTAATACCTGAAAAAGTTTAAGTGTAGCAACATTAGCATAAAAATGCTAGTGAGAATAAAATGGATGCAAGCACTTCTATGGACCGAATCCCATATCGGAAAATGTGTCCAAAAATCTAAGTACTCTTGCACAACCCATTCAATATTCCAAAGTACTTTACATAATAAGATCAATCCATTCTACTAACTCGTAAATTCGGAAAGTAAATATTCAAGCTCGTAAAATAAAGTAGGTACTAGTGCTTAACAAAGTAAATGACAAAGTAAATAACAAAGTAAATGACAAAGTAAATGACAAAGTAAATGACAAAGTAAATGACAAAGTAAATGACAAAGTAAATGACAAAGTAAATGACAAAGTAAATAACAAAGTAAATGACAAAGTAAATGACAAAGTCAATAACAAAGTCAATAACAAAGTAAATAACAAAGTAAATAACAAAGTAAATAACAAAGTAAATAACAAAGTAAATAACATCCGTGACCACTTATCACCAATCATAACCATTCCGTGACCTCCGTGCATAACGATAATATGCATGCATAACGATAATATGCAAGTCACCAATCACAATCATTCCGTGACCTCCGTGCATAACGATAATATGCATGCATAACGATAATATGCAAGTCACCAATCACAATCATTCCGTGACCTCCGTGCATAACGATAATATGCATGCATAACGATAATATGCAAGTCACTGTGACATCTATGCATAACGATAATATGCAAGTCAACATGACATCTATGCATAACGATAATATGCAAGCATAACGATAATATGCAAGTCAACGTGACATCTATGCATAACGATAATATGCAAGTCAACATGACATCATGCATAACGATAATATGCAAGCACAACGATAATATGCAAGTAACATGACATATGCATAACGATAATATGCAAGTCAACGTGACATCTATGCATAACGATAATATGCAAGCATAACGATAATATGCAAGTCAACGTGACATCCGTGCATAACGATACTATGCAAGTCACCAATCACAAACCATTCCGTGACATCCGGTGCATAACGATAATATGCAAGTCACCGTGACATCCGTGCATAACGATAATATGCAAGTCACCAATCACAAACCATTCCGTGACATCCGAAAGTGAATCTCATCACTAATAATATCGTACTAACTCGATTCTACACAAGAATCTCTCCAAAGTTTCTTTTAACTATCTTATAACCACTCAAAATAAAAGGAGTACATAATACTCTTCTCCAAGTTCCGGAATCTAATTCTCCTCGAGAATAATAACTTAATCCACCAATAACATCTTACTTTAAACAACAACCAATCTTATTTCATTCTCTTTAATACCTTATACTGTACATAAGGTTTACATCAAAAATTACAATCTCCAATTTCAAGATCTTCCAAATAAATGAGAATCTAGTTCTCTCATATAAACAATTCAATCTCATTCTTCTTTCCTATGGCTCTTGGTTATATATCAATTGCATTTCTTTTCTCTATAGAAATGTATGTTAGACATAATGTTTCAATTCTTTTCTCTATAGCAACTTAGGCTATCAAAAGTTTATATAACCTTTACCAAAGCTCCCGAACTCAAGAAACTAACTCCCAAATACATACATTCTTGGAAAGTTCTCAAGTCTATTAACCCTCTTAACATCGATCTAACATAAACGTCAAGCAATTCGAAAACATAAAAGTAATCACAACCATTTTAAACTCACTTTAGCCAAATTAGTTTTGGTCCAAAACTCCGATTTCCCACAATTCAACAACCGAGCAATCGCACCTACAATTCACCGATTGTACAACATATTACAATTCATAACTAATATGCGAACAAATGTGTAATTTCGGGTGAATAGTGATTTCGGATGAATAGTGTCTCGGGTGAATAGTGTTTTCGGGTGAATAGTGTTTTTCGAAAATCCGGGCTCAAAATCGTCATTTTTCATGATAGAAATTCATGATTTCAACTTCAAATCTCATTTACAATCAAAAACGAACAAAACCACCTAAAAAGTTTGAAAACTTACTTTTTGGGATTTCCCTTAGAGAACGGGAAACTTGAAAAGCTAGGTTGGATAGGTAGCCCTCGTCCCTACCAATCCAACGCAACCGAAAAACACGACGATCCGCGAAGCGAAAGAGAAACGAAGAAAAGAAAGAAAAACCAAAAACTCTCCAATGGAGGAAGTTGTTCACGGCAAGGAGAAGAAGAAAGATGATGAGTTTGGTCAAATCTTGGTCAATGATAGTTTAAGAAGAAGAAGAGAAGAATATCTAGATATTTAGGTTTAAAGGGAAATTACGAAAATGCCCTTTTGATGACTTTTAGCTTAAAAACGAATCCCGAACATCTCAAACTATCCCAATGGTGATTAATAATTATTAATTGGCCCGTTAATAATTATTAATACCATTAAAACGTAATTAAATAAATAAAGCCATTAAAATGACTTAAAATGAAATAAACTACTAAATTCTAATTTAATGATAAATAAATAAATTTTAATTACTTAAATTAAAATAAAATAAATAAAAGTTTTTTTTTTTTTTATCACAAAATAACGGGACGTTACACCCTCTCCACGTGTCGCGATGGTTGGACGCGTGTTCCCCCCTTTAAATAGGGTTTCTTCAAAATTAAAAGCTCGTTTGCTTTTCGAATTCTTGAAGTCGCCTGGAGATCACTCGCTTTTGAACGATTCTTTGTCATTTTCACTCCGTTCCCTCGAAGTTTTCCCTGTTCTTCTCTGAAGGTTAGTCTTTCCTCTCTGTTTTTTTTTGTCATGGATAATCTTGAGGAGAACTCCATAGTTAGAAGCCTTAGGACTCCGAGGGTAGTCGTAGGGGATGACGATTATGACGGTTTGGTTTTTGAGATGACTGAGTCTGGTGCTTCCCCTTCCTCTGCTTGTATTAGTGGGCCTAACACCGTCCCCTCATCTCGGGGCGAGCCTGAGGGGAACGAGCCTGTGGTTGACCCTCATTTACTGATCGGTGAGGATTCCTTTCCTTCCGTAAGTGAGTTTGGGTCCGTCTCCGAAATCCAGGCAAGTCTAGATGTAGATCCCAGTCCTTCTCCTACTTCTCATCCGTCAGGGGGAGTGGATTCCGTTCCGATAGGCTCAGCCACAATTCCCAACATTTCCCATCCTCTTTCTCATGTTCCTGCCGTGGAGGCGGCTCAAAAGAAAAAGTAGAAAAGGAAAATTCGCTCTAAGGTCAATAAGGCCACATCTCAGGTTACCCCGTTCGTCTCTACGTTGTTGGGGGGAGAAGGTTCTTCCTTGGTTGACGAGGATATTGTCTCTAGCCCTCCTGGGTCTCATTCTGTTAATCCGAAAGGAAAAAAGGTTACGAAGAAAAAGAAAAAGGAATCTCAGCCGAAAGGTATCTGAGAGGATGTAAGCTCATTCCATTATGTGTCGGAGACAACACAGGAAGATCTTGATAGGCTGAGGGAGGACTATGGTATCTTCAAGGAATTTGAGATGAGACTCCCCACGCCATCATAGCTGGTTTACGTTTCCCTGGGAGATGGTTGGACTTCTCTCCATCTGAAATTTCTTCAGTGGGGAGTTCGATTTCCCCTTTCTCCTTTTTTAACTGAACTTCTTCTGAGTTATGGCATTGCCTTAGGCCAGCTTATGCCGAACACTTTGAGGTCTCTACTCACATTTGAAGTTGTGTGTTCGGGTTTAGGCTTCCAACCCACTTTGGGCATGGTTTCCCATTTCTGGGTCCTTCGTACCAACGTTCAGGAAAGAATGCATTTTCTTCTTCAAAGCCATGCGGCGCCCTCCTTGGTAGATGAAAACTCATGCAACAATAAGTGGAAAGAATTTTGGTTCTTCATCTAAGACCCTATCTTATCTGGAAGCCGGACTCTCCCTGCCTCTTGGGAGGATGAGGGTGAGGAATGGGTTCCGAGTTACTTTATGGCTTGATCAGCTGTGAGAATAACTGACTGTTTTTATTTTCTTATTTCAGTGAAGAATCCTCTCTCGAAGAGTATTTCCGCGGAGTCTCTCAAGTATTGTCAGACTCTTTAGAAATGAGGGCCTTTCAACTGGGAAGAGTTTACCTAACATCCTTGGTTGGTTTCTTCGCTTCTCTGGACTCCTTCACCAAACTTCGTTCTGATTGCTCCCCGTAAGTGTTCCATCCTGACTGGTTTTATATGGGGTATGGTTCGGAGTTGATCCAAATTGTTTGTAATACAGGTCTCTCTAAGAAAATGTCTGGCGTTCCTCTCACCTCGGCTCCGGACTCCCATGATCCTAAAGAAATTTTGGATATGGGGAAGAAGAGGCCCATGACGGCGCCCCCTTCTGCCAGGAAAGGAAAAGAGGTGGCCGTTCCTAAGCGTCCCCGTCCTTCCAAAAGTGAGAAATCGGTGGTGATCAGCGCTGCGAAAATCTCTACAGAGGGTGTAGTGGCTCCTTTTGTGGATCCTCCTGTAGATCCTCCCCTAGATTCCCCTGCGGGTCTCTCTATGGACTCTCCCGCTCCAAAACGAAGAAGGGATGGAGTCAATGGGGCGCTTGACCGCATGGTAAGGGGTGTGGATGCGTATGTTTTGAAGCATCCCGAGATGGCTTATCGATCATTTCCTCCTGAAGCGGATTCACCTTCTTCTGATCATGACCATGTTTTGTCTTCTGATACGGACTTTTAACAGGAGGACGATCAAACGACTGACGAGCCTCTCGATGGCGGAGCTTATTGTCTGCCCGGTCAAACTGAGCAGGTTATTCCCCCTCTAGCGGAAGATTTTTCATCGGTGGCCAGTGGATCAGGTGCCTTGAGGAGTGGATCTTCTTTGCTTCGTCTGTTTGTTCCTCTCGATGCAGACTTCGACAAGGTGTCCCTCTCCATCCCCTTTTACCTCCGATGAGCCATGGATTCAGTCAGATTCTCCCGTGACTTGGGGGATGTGCAGTTGAAACCCCTCATCGACTACGCTAGTGAGGATGAGACTTTCAGTCGTATGTGCCACCGTAGTTGGCTGGTTAGTGCTTTCACTTTTTTGTCTTTATTTTCTTTGTTGTCTTCCAATCGATTTTGACGTCTTTAAATGTGTCTGCTCTTCCATAGGACCCAGGCTTCGACCCAGATAGCTCTCAATCTAGAGAGTTTGCTTTTGAAGCATAGGGAGCTTAAGCAGAAGTGGGCGGAGGCGACAACTAGCGGTCGGCAATCTCACATCCTTGACTCGACACTATCTGAGGGTCTCCAATTGAACTCTGATCTTGAGGAGGCTGACAAGAAAATCGATTCATTGGAAGCCGAGAGATCAAAACAATCCGCCGAGCTTGAGCGTGTTCGAAAGGAATGTGAGGGCCTCCAAAAACTCAAAGAGGACAACGAACAGATGCTCGATGAAGCTATTACTGCCCAGAACAAGGCGTTAGAGAATCTCGACGTTGCTCGTAAGGAGGGGACTAAGGCTAGGGAAGATTTTAACCTGGAGGCCGCATCCCTTAAGAAGGTTAGGGAGGACTTGGACGCAGTTATCTTGGAGAATGGCTCATTGAAAACTCAAGTGTCCAAACTTCCAGCCCTTCGAAATGCTGTGAGCGACCTCCATCGAAAGTTGGCCCGGGTAACTAAGGCTTCTGTCTAATCCACTTTTGTCGATCTCGCCTTCGGACGAGAGTCTGTCAAGGTGCAGATGAACTTGTCAGAGGAACTGGGGGGGCCCAATCAGTCCGATCACCTATGAGGACGCCATTGACTGTCAATGGGAGTTGTTTGAGAGAACCAATAAATTGAAGGCTTCCAAGGGCAAAGCTCCAGTTGAAGGTGAGGTTGATGGTGGTGAAAGCGTCTGTCCTTGTGAAAATGAGGGTGCGACTGTTGGGGGTGCGGCCTCCATACTGACGGAGCCGAGGACGTGACTGTTGAAGATGCTTCCGAGGATCTTCCCCCTACTGAGACTGTTTATGTCTCTGATTGATTTCTCCAGGGAAAACTTCGGACTGTGGAGCCCCTTTACTATTTGTTGCCTTGAAATATTTTTCTTTTCTGCTTTCCAAACACACATTTCCCTTGCTTTGAAGTTAATATATGTATGTTCCTTCCTTACATCTGTGTGGTTTAATTTCCTGCTTACTTTTACGAAGTGCCTTTGCACTTGCTTTGAAATTGTGAACGTCCTCCCCTTAGGCTTTAAACATTCGTTGGTCCGAAGCTTTCGCTTTTGTAAAGAACTTGGATTACTTAGGCGGACCAAGGTTTAGTTTTCGGAGGAGGCTCAGAATACTTGGACGTACCAAGGTTTTCGCTTCCGGAGAAGGCTTAGAATACTTGGACGGACTAAGGTTTTCGCTTCCGGAGAAGGCTTAGAATACTTGGACAGACTAAGGTTTTCGCTTTCGGAGAAGGCTTAGAATACTTGGACGGACCAAGGTTTTCGCTTCCAGAGAAGGCTTAGAATACTTGGACAGACCAAGGTTTTCGCTTCTGAAGAAGACTTAGATGCTTGGGTAGGACAAGACTTTCTACATTTTAATACTTCAACGTCTTCCATTTTTAGGCATAGGAAATGCTCGGACGGACCAATACTTTTGCTTCCTGGGAAGGCTTTTAACGCTTGGACGGACCAAGGTTTTTGCTTCCGGAGAAGGCTTTGAGTGCTTAGACGGACCAAGGCTTTTTCTTCCTGAGAAGGCTTTAAATGCTTAGACGGACAAAGGTTTTTGCTTCCGAAGAAGGCTTTAAATACTTGGACGGACCAAGGCTTTTGCTTCCGGAGAAGGCTTTCGCTTCCGGAGAAGGCATTAAATGCTTGGGCGGACTAAGGCTTTTGCTTCCGAAGAAGGCTTTAAATGCTTGGACGGACCAAGGATTTTCTTCCGTAGAAGGCTTTGGGTGCTTTAGGCGGAGAATGTATGCAAGTTATGCGAAGAAAAATTATATAGTTTCTTTTTTCTTTGCTTGTACATTGAGTAAAACAAAAAAGAAAGCAATACTAACTACAAGTTCTTGATCCCTTGTGCAGTTCTTCTAATCTTCATCGCTGTCGATGATGACAGTTGGAGTTAATCTCCTTCGCCTCTTCATGGAAGCTAGTTCTTCCTTCAGGGACTCGTTTTCCTTCTCGTAATGGTCTGTGAGGTTTTTTGCTGCCTGGAGGCGGTCTCTAAGTGTGTTGTAGTGGTCGGATGGTTTATAGCCCTCCACCATCTCCACTATCTCTAGGCTTTCTTGGAGAGAACGATTCTCCTATTCAAGTCACTCTGTCCAGGTTATTTACCGCCTCTACGGCTCCTCGGATGCTATCGAGCTCGTGTCTTAATGCTTCTATTTCCCCTTCTCTTTCCTCCTTCTTCAGGAGGGCGAGTTCAAGCCTTGCCTTTTCTGCACGTAACTCTTGGTTTTCCCATTTCAAAACTCTCTTAGTTACCTTCAAGCTTGCAGTCGAATGATCCATTTCTTCAGTCAGAAATTGATAGAGTAGACTGTCGGATATCTTCACGATCCTTATCCTTTTATAGCGGGGGAGGTGACGTTTTGTCTGAGAGTCGAAGAGAGTCGTCATTAATGCGGAGTCATTCGATGCATCGAGATGTTTCATCTTTCGAGGTGATGACGTCAAGCAGTGATTAGTAGTATCGAACGTCTGTACCGCCTTAACTACGGGTTAGGGCACACGTCGTTTTCCATACTCGACTATTCGCCTAATAGCGCCTGATGTTTGATAGGTGTCGTGATCGCGACGGTTACTCGATCCTTTAAATAGGGCTCTTGGAGTTTCCCATTCGCATCTTTGACCCCTTTTTCTTGAAAAGGCTTCTTTCTTTCATTCTCAAATTCTCAAATCTCTTGAGTGAATTCAAAACTTCATATCATGGGGTTTTCCCATTTCTTCTTGTTCCTTTTTCACGTTTGGCTTTCCTTAATCGTGGCTTGTGTCGAGAATGTTTGGTTGTGATCCTCTACCCTTGTTTGGTTGGTCTTGGCGGATTTGAACCTCTTGGTCGTCATCCTCTACGCCTCTGAGGGTAGACCTTACAGTTTAAACTGACCGATCAGTCGCTCCGCCTCCTCCCAATGTGGCTCTAGAGTTTGTTCCAGCCATACTCTGGAACTGGAGAGAGCGATGGAGGGGGTAACTCCCGTGTCGGTCCTCGACAGTTCTCCTCATCATGATATCGTCAGGGACTTCGACATGGGAGGTGACGTCTTGTTTGGTGTTTAAGGAGGCAAAAAATGTGCTTCCTCCCGAGATGAGCGCGGAGCGATGTCAGGTGAGAACGGTGGTCCTCCGATTCTCCACTCCTGGGCCTGCCTTGATTTAATCGGAGATGCAGCCTCATACGGAGTCAGAGAGCGGTGGGAATGGTGTCTCTCTTGGCCTGCTGGTTGGCCTCAGAGTACCACCATTCCTATTCTCTCCTTCTCGAGCAAAAACAGGGCTACTTTCCAAAATCCATCAGGAGGCAGGGTGTAGCGAGTAGACGGATTTAGTAGTTTTCATCTGTCTGATTCTTCCGAGCCTTGGACATGATGAGTTGGTGGAATAGCCGGCGGGCGACTTGGCGTGCGTTAGTTGCTCTCTGGGCGATACCCTCATCCTCTCCTAGGAGAACATCTTCATTGTTTCCGACGTTGATAACTTGAACGGCATAGCTCGGAGTCGAAGAGGACCTTAATTTGTTTTTTGTACAACTTTTGTAATCTCTTTCGGCCGAGTTCCCGACATGTGGGTCCGAGCCTTACTTGTTTGTTGTGAAATAAAATTTGGCATTTTATTTACTTGCTATCTCCTCGTTTTGCTTTCTGTGTAAATTTCTTTTTTGTACTTCCGAGTGCTTGACCATCGAGGTAGGGCTTTTTTGTCCGAGGGAGATTTAGAGACTTGCCTAACGGATTAGGACTTTTAGTCCGCGGGGGACTTAGTAACTTGCCTAACGGATTATGGCTTTTCATTGTAGAGGCATCGACTGATCGTGTGGAGGAAAACATATAATACTTGTATATTAATTTGAAAATGGGCCTCTTCGGCCAAGTATTTACATGGTTCTCTCATCCTCACACATGATAAATCCTCAAATGGTCTGCGGGCGATAGGTTCCTGGCTTGACTTCTTCAACCATCTTGTACGGACCTTCCAAGTTTGGTCCCAGTTTTCCCGCTTCGGGCTCTTGTGTGTTCTGGAATACTTTTCTCAGCACAAAGTCATTTACTTTGAAGCTGCGCTGCTTTACTTTTTTCTCGAAGTACTTTGCCAAGTTATGTTGATAATTGGCCAGAAGGATTAGTGCATGGTCTCTTTTTTCTTTGGCCAAGTCCAGCGCTTCTGCCATCATGGTGTCATTTTATGCTTCTGGAATTTAACTCCGAGTCGTGAGGATGACGACCTCTGTTCTAAAAGCTATGGCGAATGGGGTTTCACCAGTTGGGATTCTAGGGGTGGTCCGATACGCCCAAAGGACTCCTGGCAGCTCATCCACCCATCTTCCCTTTGTTCGTTCCAATCTTTTTTTCAGAGAATCCATGATGGTTTTATTCGACGCTTCTGCCTGTTCGTTAGCCTGCGGGTAGCGGGGTGTCGAATATCAAAGTTCCACTTTTCTGTCCGCGCAATACTTCTAGATGGACCTTCCTGTGAACTGAGTTCCGTTATCAATGATGATGACCTTGAGGATTCCGAAGCCGGTAAAGTTGTTCTTCCAGAAGAACATCTCGATCTTCTGCTCCATAATCTTTGCCAGCGGCTCGGCCTCAATCCAGTTGGAGAAGTACTCTGTTACTACAATCAAATAGCACTTTTTGACCCGGGGCTAACGGTAGTTTTCCCACTAGGTATAGACCCCACTGCATGAAGGGCCAAGGTGCTGAGATTGTCGTCAACGCTGTTGGCGGTGCGTGAAACGTCTTTGCAAATCTTTGACATTTGTCGCACAGGGCGACGAAGTCTTTGGAATCTTTGACCATGGTGGGCCAGTAATACCCTTGAGTTAACGCTCTAATACTCAAGGACCTTGGTCCTGCGTGGTTTCCGCAGTGTCCATGGTGCAACTCTTTCAGCACGTAAGAGCTTTCTGACTTTCCCAGGCATTTTATATAGGGTCGGCTAAAGGACCTCCTGTATAATTATCCCTGGATGATTGAGTACCTGGCCACTTTGGATCGGATGTTTTGCTCTTCTAGTTTCTCTTCGGGTAGAAGTCCATATCGTAAGTACTCGAGGATTTGATTCCTCCAGTAATACCCTTGTGTTAACGCTCTGTGACTCAAGGACCTTGGTCCTGCGTGGTTTCTGTAGTGTCCAAGATGCAACTCTTTCAGCACGTAAGAGCTTTCTGACTTTCTCAGACATTTTAGATAGGGTCCGCTGAAGGACCTCCTGTATAATTCTCCCTGGATGATCAAGTACCTGGCCGTTTTGGATCGGATTTTTCGCGCTTCTAGTTTCTCTTCGGGTAGAAGTCCAGATCGTAAGTACTCGAGGATTTGATTCCTTCAGTCTAGCTCGGGCTCCAGATCCTATTTTACTGGCATTACTTGTCCGATCCCCCCATCGTCTTCACTCCTCATGTCCGAATCAAGGGTAATGCTTGGTTCAGACAGATAATCAATAGGGATCACTCTTCTCGTTTCAGTACAAATTGCTGACCCGGAGCTAGCCAGAGCGTCGGCATGTCCATTCTCAGCTCTCGGCACTTGGCTGATGCTATATTCAGCGAACTGAGACAGGATAGACAGAACGTTTTCCAGATATTTCGCCATTCTAGGATCCTTTGCCTCAGATAGCCCCTTTACCTGATTTACCACGAGTTAAGAATCACTTCTGATGCTTAGGTTCTTAACTCCCAGTTCCTTTTCTCTCTATAGTCCAGCTATCAACGCTTCGTATTCAGCTTCATTATTTGAAGCTGCAAATCCGAATCTAATCGATTGTTCCAGGAGGTATCCCTTGGGGGTCGACAGAACTAGCCCTACGATGGATCCTCTTGAATTCAAGGACCCATCAACACTTAGGGTCCAGGCTTCTGTCCCGGGGCCTGTTGGCAACGGTGAGCTTGTCTCAGTCTCATTCAAGCTTGCTAGAGTCATTTCTGTAACGAAGTCTGCGAGAACTTGCTTTTTGATGGCTGTCCGCAGTTCGTAAGTGATGTCGTATCCGCCCAGTTCTACCGCCCATTTTGTTACGCATCCTGAAACATCCGGCTTGTGAAGAATGGCTTTCAGTGGGAAGGTGGTTCTCACTATTATCTGGTGACCCTAAAAATAGTGCTTCAGTTTGCACGAAGCGGCTATCAGGGCTAACACCAGTTTCTCTATTTTCGAGTACCGCGTTTTGGCGTCGACCATTGCCTTACTTACTTAGTAGATTGGGTGTTGTGTTTGCCCGTCTTCGCCACACAGCGCTGAGCTAACTGCCGCATCAGACACCGCTAAGTATAGGAATAACTTTTCGTTATCTGAGGGCTTGGCCAACAGCGGGGGCGAAGACAAGTAAACCTTAAGTTCCTCGATCCCGCGGCTGGTCACCAGGTGACCTAAGAACTTACCTGCCGGGAGTTCGAATGTGCATTTATAGGGGTTCAGTTTCATCCCGTATAGGTTCAGCACTTCAAATGCTTGTTCCATGTGGGCTAGGTGGTCCTCTGCCTTTTGTGACTTCATCAATATGTCATCGATGTACGAATCCACTGTTTTTTCCAAGAGATCTTTGAACATTCGGTTCATCAGGCGCTGATAGGTAGCTCTTGCATTCTTTAAACTAAAGGACATCACAGTGTAGCCATACGTGCCTACATTGGTTATGAACGAAGTTTTTCTTGATCCTTTGGGTTCATCTTGATTTGGTTGTACCCGAAAAAGGCGTCTATGAAACTGAGCAGTTCATAACCGTCTGTGGCATCTATTAGTTGATCTATTTTTGGTAGCGGGAAAGAATCTTTTGGGCAAGCTTTGTTGAGGTCCGTGAAGTCGATACACGCCCTCCATTTCCCATTATTTTTCTTCACGACCACTACATTGGCCAGCCACTCAAGGTATTTGACCTCCCGGATGAAACCCGCCTCCAGAAGTTTCCGAATTTGCGCCTCTTCTGTTTGACAGGAGGTTGGCTTGGATCAATTTCGAGGTTGTGAGTTATGATATCCGGGTCTATACCGGGCATGTCTGTGTGATCCCACGCAAACGTTTTCCAACTCTTCTTCAGAAGGTTCACCAGTCCATCTCGCATATTTTCTTTCAGATCTTTCCCAATGTTCGCCGTTTTCCCCTGGTCTTCTGGATGAATCTGGATTTTCATCGATCCATTCTTAGGTGCTTCAATCCTTGGTCGAACAAAGGGCATGCCTCTTTCGGGGCCCCGATCCTGTAGCTGTTATGCTTGGCATTGGAATTTCAGCTTGTTGATCTCAACTAAACACGATCTCGAGACCTGTTGGTCCCCTTTTATAACCTCGATCCCTTTTTCAGTGGGATATTTCAACTTCTAGTGAAGAATTGAAGGATGTGCCCCTATATCATGAATCCATGGCCTTCTAAGTAGGGCATTGTACCCTGAGCGGGAATCTATGACATGAAAGAGGGCTACTGGATTTACGCCTTCAACTCGAACTGGTAGTTTGATAGTTCCGGAGGATCTTGTCACTGCTCCGTTGAATCCCATCAGGTCTTGGGAATTCAAGGTGAGATCTGATTCTCTCAGCTTCATATTCTAGAATGTGGACATGTAGAGTATATTTATGGAAGAACCCGGATCTATTAGGACTCTGCTAACTGTATGAGATCCGATGGATATCGCTATCACCAGTGCGTCATTGTTGGGCAGGTGGACGTCTTCCAGATCTTTCCTGGAATACTTAATTAGATCTTCGGAAGTGGGTTCGACCTGATAGACGGGGAGTCCAACTTTACGATGAGACCTTTTGTGAACGTTGATGGACTCTCCGGTGCAGTAGATTGAGCTGACTTGACCGTCCCCCGAAACTTCCACGGGCGCGGTGAGCCTCTCATCCGTGTCCCTCGCATCCTGCCTCTCGATCCTTCAGGCCGAACCTTGTTCGTACACGAGGTCTATCTCCCAGGCGAGGATCTTTTAGTTTTCTGTGGCGTGCCTGTTGGATTTGTGGAACCTGCAGTAGGGTTCCTTTCTCTCCAGACATTTTCGGGCATAGCGCGACCTTTTCTCTTTTAGATCCTCCTCCTTTCTGAAAGAATTTCTCGCCGCTTCTGTGTACAGGATATGTTCTGGGCTTCGCTTCTTCGGATCTTTGATCCTTTCCCATACGAATTTTCTTTCCCCCTAATCCATTTTCTCTTCTTTTCTTCTTTCTGAGCGTCTTTGCTTTCTTCCTCTTCTCTCCTTAGTTGAGGGTTCTTTCTTCTTCTATATTCCTTTAGATGTTGACCCTATTCTTCGCATTTCTCTGGCCAGTCTTTCAGATTCGTCCTGTGATATTTTGGCCATCGCTTTGTCCAATGCCTCTTTCATGGTTGTGGGCCTTCGCTTGTTGAAAGACCTTCATAGGGGGTGGTTCGGGTGTACGGCTTGTGAGGATGCAGTCGCTGCCTCTAGATCTATGCAATCTTTGACCTCTAGCTTGACCTGTCAGAACCTAACAATAAAATCCCGAAGGGCTTCCTTTTCCCCCATCAACACATCATAGAGGTCGTGGTTCGTTTTGGCAAACTTCCAACTCACGCTATATTCGCTGAGGAAAGCCGATGATAGGTCCGAAAAGGTTTTAATGGACCTTTTGGGGAGGCTGTTGAACCATAACAGGGGCGAACCTTTCAAGCTTGTGGGAAAGAATCTGCAGGTTAAGGCGTCTAGATCAGGGCCAATTACGCACGAGGATTCCATCATGTTGACGAAGTGGGCCACATGTTCCATCGGATCCCTACTTCTGTCGTACATTTCAAACTTGGGTAGGATGAAATGCCTCGGCTGTGGAACGGACATGATTCCTCTCGTAAAAGGGGAATCTCCCGGCTCTCCTGCATCTGAGTTAGGTTTGGCTATTTTCTCGGACGCTTTTTTTGCCAACTTTTCTTCGAGGATTTGCCTCACGTCGGTGTACTTCTGCTGCTTTTTCCGGTATTTGTTCTTACTTGTGGATGCCGAGTTTCCTTCGCCGCGTCCTGTGTAACTTGAGTCCTGATATCCTTTGGCATCCCTCTGGGACGGCACCTTGTTTTGAGTCTATCGGTGAGAGTTGTCTCGCACAGGGCCTGTCTTGCTTGGGGCGTCTTTTTCCTTCGATGAGGAGATCTCCAGGCTAGCGTTTTCCCCTCGTCGGCGGGCCGTCAACCTGGTCCGTAGGTCATCTCCCGGCACATTCTTTCCTTTTTTGGGGTGTGGTGGCCCTTCTACGCAACCGCCTGGCTTGGGATTTTCCAGTTCGTGGCTTTGAAGGGCCTCCCTCATCTATGTTCAGGATGTTTTGGCTGTTAGGATGAACCGCCGCCAACCCTTCCCCCAGTAAGGCTTTCATTTCTCGCACTTCTTCTCTCAACGCTTTGTGCGCTTCCACCATCTCTTGGTGTTCCACCATCGTGATGGTATGGTTCCCGATACCGCGTCAAGGTTCTGAGCATCGTCGTTTACTCCTTTGTCTCTGGCTGCATTTTCGTTGAGAGCTCCTTGTCTGGTTGAACGAGTGGTCATTGTCTCAACTTGTGGGTACCGCGTGAGTATTTGGATTTAGCTGGAAATCGAAGATGAACGGCCCCACGGTGGGCGCCAAACTCTGTGGGATATTTGTTGTTGAGGTTTCCTCCACACGGTTGAACACGTTGCGTCACGTGTTGCTCCCTCGCGGCGAAGCTACCTGAAATACTTCAAAGAACGATGGTCAAAAGGGCACCGGTGTGGTACCGGCCGAGAACCCTCTGACGATCAAGTTAGGTTGTGGTAGGTGAGAATATGCCTTGCGCCGCAAGGAATATTAGGTCAAAAGTATGACTGATGGTTTTTAGGTTCACATACCTGATTTGATAGGTCAGGTTGCCTTTTATAGTTCCTTGATCGTGGGCTCGTCGACTGGACTAGTCTGAGACTAAACTTAATGGGCTTTCACTCGGCCCGTGAAGGATAGGCTCCTTCAGGTGATGGTTCGGATGGGCCTGTCCCCATATGAACCGGCCTAGTGTGAACGTGGCCCATAAGAGGCCTATTTTTACCCTTTACATTAATTATATTAAATAATTTTATATCCAAAATATATTAATGTCACAAAAATAGTATTTTATACAAACAAATTTAAAAAAAAAAAATCATATGTGCTTCAGCCATGAATCGAACCGTGGAGAGTAAGAATCTTTGCAGAAGATTTCAAATTTCTGTATTTGGGGCTCTAAAACTTGGGGCCCTTTTAAGGGTAAATTTCAATAATCTATTAATGACACGAAAATAGTATTTTTAGTCACTTTTTGATTTTTATATCAAATTTATCCTTAAAAGCATAATAGTACTACAACTGTGATATTCGTCATTGTAGCTGATTTGACAAAACTGTTTTTTTACTTTTTCAATGAAACAGATTTTTTGTAACGACCTGTTACCAAGTAAGAGTATAAAAATTTGAAATTTTTTATACTTCTCTCAAAATAATACTAATGAAGTTGGATTGATGAGTTTGGTGAGAAATAGCTCATTTTCTCGTAAGGGTATTTTGGGAATTTCACAAACCTCAAATTTAAAACAACAAGTTTACTTTAATATTTTTACATGATGTTGATCATATCGTTATTACGATTCCAACGCAACTGACGGATCATCATTCGGAGTCCCGGTGAATGAGTTATGATCGTTTTAGTGTAGTGGCATTTTCGTAATTAACATAACCCGGGATTAAGCCCTAAAAATTCATCTTCTTCTTCCCGAATCTGAAAACCAGCCTCCATTAATCTCTTTTTCTCCAATTTTCGCCCAAATAAAATTCGTTGGAGTATTTTGGCCATAACTCAATCATCCGAACTCCGATTTACGCAAGTAAGCTGTCTATTTCGATTAATTTTTCGTTATCTTTCCATTGAGCATAGTTTCGTAGTAATTTGACTTTTTTAGAATACATTATGAGCCAAAAACAGTTCAGATCCATGAGGTTTTTATCCGATTTTGATCGATTTATTTTGTATATTTTTCGTATAGATGTAGAAAGGATTTTCCTTGCAGTGAGGGTGATATTTGAGAAAGGTTTCTTCAACTTTCAAGAGAGGCTGTAGGATTTCTTGGAAAGAAGAATTTTAATTCTTGAAAAAAATTCAAGAACCTAAGGTGAATAGAACTAGTTAAAGGTTAATTAATATTATGCGTTGCTTTTCTTTTTCATTACAAAGAATTATGTTTTCTGATTTGGGAGTATTTAAGGATACTTTTAAGTATGAAATTTATGAAATTTGGCTGAACTTAAAGATGTTGAAGTATGAGATTTAAAGAATGTTAAAAAGAGTGAAAACATGCATGTTTAAGGAGTAATTTTGCTCATTAGTTGTTATAATCAATTGTGATTAATTCTGGACTTTTGTATGATGATTAGGATGATTTTATTGAGGTTTTAAGTCCTATTGAGCTGCTGGAATTGTGTTATGATTTGAAGATTTAGTGCCCACTAGAATTGGAAATAGCCTTAAAGAGCGTTCATTTGTGCGAGATTAATTGTGAGGTATTTTTGGGAGACTTCCAGGTGTATTAGAATGTATATGGAACTAGTATTAGCACCAAATGACCGCTGATTTTATTTATAAAATTAGACCATCACTTAGTGACCGAAAATAGAGCAAAACTACACTAGTTTAGGCTAGTTTTGCTGTTTTCATTGGAAATTCTTTGGGCGATCATATTTTGAGTTGGGATTGTGATCTTGGGTGATTTTAGGTCATTTTAAGTTTGAGAAATTGATTATTTTCCAGAAATTGAAAATTGTGAGTTTTAGTCTTTTTAAGGTCATTTTTAGATGGAAACAGGGTTTCTAGGCTAGAAACTGGACCTAGACTTGTCAAGCATTCTAGTAGTGATGCTTTTAGATAAATCATATTGTTTTGGTGCCTTAAACAATATGGTTGGAGGTTCTCACTAAGTAGGGCCATACTTAGTGAAGAATATGCCATTAAGTGGATAGTTATAGTTGTGCACAACATATATCACTTAGTGGGGCAGGTTCATTCCATTTGATCAATGGGAAAGAATATATAAGTAGGTTCGTTTGTGTGTTTTACAAACACATAAGAAGAATACCTCAAAAGGTTGAAACGTTGAAACACGTGTTTGATGCTTTTGAGCGAGAAACTCACTTTTGTTTGTGGACATTAGTTGAGTTAAGGCATTGTGTAGAAAATTGAACTCTTTGGAGTTGAGAGAATTTCTTTGGAGTTGAGAGAATTTCTTTAGAGTTGAGAGAAATTCTTGGAAGTTGTGAGGTCGATTACGGACTTAATGAACTTAGGAATCTTCTCATGGCATTACTTTTCTTTTAACTTTTTCTACTCATTGGGCGTAAGCCTCATGATGCTACACTTTTTTTTTTCAGGTAAATAGAAGAAGAAAGCTGGCAACTGACGATGTTTCGTGAACGGTGGATCAGTTGGGAGGATTTACATGCCGACATTATTTATTCTTCTCATTAGTTTATTTGGGTTGGACTTGTTATTTGAATATTTGTTCATTTTAACGTGTGCTTATGTTTAAAATGTTAATGGTTGAGAATTTGGTTTTTAATTGATTTTGGTATTTTAAACGAATACGATCGATCGATTGTGAATGAATTTTGCTATGAATTTTTAAATGGGAAGAGTTTTTGGTTTAAAAATTTAGCTTCCGCTGTTTATTATGTGTATTTCCATGTCTTGGGAAATTGAGGTTGTTACATTTTTTGACACTATTTATTATACATATCGTACCGATTGTATAGATAATACTTACTTATACATTGTACAGATAATACTTACTATACATTTTAAGAAAAGTTGGGTTAATAATTTGTAAATCAATATATAATACATACCGTACATATAGTACATAACATATGTTCAACAATAACAGGGCATAATCAACACAATAAGCTTTTATATAAACATCATGTACATGATATATTTAAAGAAGAACACATATAGAATCCAGATTTTTTTTATTTAAAAAAAGGCACAAAAATAAAGGAAATAATTTAACTAAAAAAAATCAAACATTTTGTTAGATTCATGGTTTTGCCGGCTTTAGATATTCAAAATTAGTGTGAGATCCAAAATTTTATAAAGAAAAAATAGATTAAGAGAATGAACGGGTTTGAAAAAGGAAAAACATAACTCTTTTGCAAAATCTCTCTCAGATCTGTGTTTTTAGCCTTAGATCTTCAATATTTGGTGTTTCTAAAACTTTTCAAAAAGAAAAATGGTGGAAAGAATGGGTTTGAAAGAAGATAAATTTAGGGTTTTTCTATAGAGAGAGTGAGTTTGATTTGGAAAGAGAAAAAAATGGAGAGAAATAGGGGAAGGAAGTCACCGTATATAGGAGGAAAATAATAGAGAAGAGAAAAAATGATAGAAAAAAGGAAGAGAAAAAATGATAGAAAAAAGGAAGAGAAAAAATGATAGAAAAAAGGAAGAGAAAAAACGATAGAAAAAAGGAAGAGAAAAAATGATAGAAAAAAGGAAGAGAAAAAATGGATAGAGCTAGGAAGAGGATGGTAGGATAAAATGAAGTAATAGAATGAATGGGTTTGAAAGAAGGAAAAACATAATTATTTTGCAAGATCTCTCTCAGATCTATGTGTTTTTAGCCTTAGATCTTCAATATTTGGTGTTTTTAAAACTTTTCAAAAAGAAAAATGGTGGAAAGAATGGGTTTGAAAGAAGATAAATTTAGGGTTTTTCAATAGAGTGAGTGAGTTTGGTTTGGAAAGAGAAAAAAATGGAGAGAACACTACAACAAAAAAGGCTTTCTATAGCGTCAAAAAAACGCTATGAATTACCTTTCATAGCGTTTTACCAAACGCCGTGGTTGCCCACGTAATTAAAAGTATGAGACTTTTTATAGCGTTTGACTTACGCTATTGCATACGCTATAATAATATCAATTTGATTGCATGTTTTAATTGTTATGAAAATATACTATAGCATTTTCGGCCCCGCTATAAAAACATATAACAATAGCGTCGGATACACGCTATGAGTTATATTTCATAGCATTCTAAACAATGTCATGGTTGCCCACGTAATCAAAAGTCTTTATATTTTATAGCGTTTTCAATAAGTTATCTAGTTTGCTATAAAAAAAACCTGTAATCAAGAATAAAAGAGTATAAAACTAAGCTTTTTGAAGTGGTACACATAAAAATTACTTCTTGATTCCAAACTTTTATAACTTAACAAAAATTGCATAAGTTAAAGTCATACATAATAAAAGATTCATCCCTCCCGTACATACATCTATAGGAAGTATTACATAATAAATGATCCAGTTCATAAGTCTAAAAGATCCATCGAGTACATAGTAAAAGATCAATCCATCCAGTACATAAGTCTATAGGCTCCCGACAAAAAAGGCAATGGCAAGCAAGATCATCGAGACTCTGCTCTATCAACCTGCAAAAAATACAATCACAAGTCATTTTAAATAAACTATTATATTATTTTACATACAAATCATAAGAAACGTCATAAAATTTGGTTTTTTTACCCATAATTACTTTACACATATTTTACACCAGAACACCAAAAAAAAGAAATCTTTCAAATCAATATTGATAATCTTTCCCAAGTGCACATGCAAAATAGTATCAGATTGGAGTGATAAAATTTCAAGGAAATTGTTGTGGCCAAAATACCTTATGAGCACATATATATATACTTACTATAGCCTAAGATATCGAAGGCAAGTATGCTTGACTAGAGCTAGAATTATATCAATGTCTTGGAATACATAGAATATAAATATTTCAAGTTACTTTGGCCTAACTAACCATTTATCATCTACAGCTGCCACCAAAAATTAAATGAATAAAAAATTGGGATATGATGATCTGGATGTCTACACTGCAACTAAAAGGATATAGTTTTGTGCAACACAATCTTAAGATTTATAAAATTTAAGAAGGTAATAAAGTAAATTTCAAAAGCAAAATATTCATCTGAAACATCATAGTATGGAAGAAAGCTATGTAGAATAGAGAAGAACAATCTTCATCCCATATTAATCATGCAATCAAATTCAGCTTATAAAGGAAAGGTTATTTTATCTTTAAACTTTTAAAAAATCTCAACAAATTTAATAGCAACCCAACAAATTTTATGACTTCAGTATTTATCTTTTCAAAGGTTATCTCAACCTTTAGTTTGTCTCCAAATAAACCTCGTCGAAAAAGCTACAATAATAATAAAGACACAAAATGATAGAGTAGCAAAGTTTTTTCCATTATAACTATTATAAACAACAATAATAAAACAAACCCACACTACAAAATATGTTAGCACTACCGACGCACATATGTGTCGGTAATGCCTACACTACATGCCGGCAATACCTTCGCCGGCGTAAAATCTACGTCGGTATTTACGCCGGTAATTACGTGTCGGGTTTGCCCCTTTTTAGCATCCCCGACGTGTTATTTTTATACGTCGGGGATGCTTTACGCATCTCCGATGTATCATATTCCGGCGTAAAGTTCAATGCCGGTGTTAGATGAGGGCATTGCCGGCGCCATCGCGCCGGAAAAAAGGTTAAAAAAGTGTGTAAAAAGAGTAATATTTCCCCTCAATAAAATTCCTACTGATTAATTTTTCAAGTTTGATACCATATATATCACTACAAGTCATACTCATGAAACTAGTTAATAATTACTAAGTTAATATCTCAATAGTCAATCCTTTTAGAAGATGCCAAAATCTAAACAAACTTTTGAAATAATTGACACCACATAAAGGATTCAATGTAGAACAAATAAAAAAAAAAAAAACCTTTTGGATAAAGATGCTGTCTAAATGTCCAAATTCCACTGATGGATCATCTGAGGTAGAGACCTTTCCATCCTCTTGAAGCTCCAAAACCATCTGATCAATCACCAAAAGCATATAATTAGGTGTTATAAACTGCACGAGAGACAAGACATAAGCGAAGTAATGGTTCATGCAAATGAATATTTTTACCATTTACAATGGACTTGGATACTATGATAGTTCCAGTGTATCTAACATAACTATGGTTTGTAGAAGACAAAACAATCAAATGTTTATTTTTATAAAAGATGAACTTGAAATGTGAAAAAACTGCTTTGAACTTGTCCATTACTATATTTGTCAATAACATACTCACTGCAGTTCTCGTCCATTTTAAAGTTCTTATTAAAATAAAAAATCAACTAAGGTATAAACATAAGAGGAAATTCACAAAATGAAAGAAAAAAATAATGAGAAGCATAGTGAATATTAAGCATAAAATCATGGTATTATAACCTGCAAACTATAAAATGTACAATTCTACAGATAAAAATTAGCATGCTTCAATGCTTCACAGTATTTCAGTAAGAGTAAAAAGAGATAACCAACTAAATAAGAAATTATAATCTCTACATATTGAAGCAAATTTAACTAACTGACTGAATTGACCAAGAAAAATGCAAGTAAGAACCATGGAGCACAAAAGAAAAAATGAGTTTCAAGGATAATGAAAAATGAGAAATAGCTACAACAGCAAAATTAAAGCTTAAATTGCTTTAAAAATGGAGGGAAAAAATATTGTCTTTAAGAAAAGTCTTTGAATGACCACAAAAAAAAGCCAGCTTACAAAAGTAAAGGATCATGATGTCTTTACCATGGTAAAAATTAGCCTTGGCCTCAATAATAGGTCAAAAAACCCAGAATTTATTTGATCATACCTATTTTCTTCCAATTCTTTCCATTGAAATGATGAACTACTTGCCGTAGAATCTCATCCTGAATGTGTGTATAATAGAAGAATCACACAAGCATAAAATGCAAATAAAATCACATTATTTAGTATTAGAAAATCTTAAAATCAAACATATTACTCAACTTAACCTTTGACTAAAAATAAAGAGGCAGAAAACTTAAAATTAAACAATCACATTATTTAGTATCAGAAAATCTTAATATCAAATCATATTACTTAACTTGGCCTTTGCAAAAAAGGTCAACACTTTCTTTCACCAGTGATATATTTTATATTGGCTTCTGAAAAACTAAAGAGCTACAAATAAAAATAACACGCAACAGTTCAGTAACATATATGTGGTACAAGACAGAAAAATCTATCAAACATTAAAACCACAGCACTTTCCAGTTGCCACCCTACACGGGATGAAATTAAAAGAAAAGAAAGAATGATGAGCTATTAACAGAAACTTCTTTCCAGCAAAAAAGAAAGTCAATAGCCACGTGCACAGGAGATAATCTGTTGTGCAGGATTCAAAAACAGTGCTTGTAAGCTAAAATTGATGTTAGATCAATTGATGACAGAAACCTTAAGTAAAAATTGAAAAGGGATTTTAAAACCATAACCACAAAAAAAGCATGAAAAGGATCAAATTACACCAACCTTAGTGCCTAAAGGACCAACAGGATGATTTATATCAAGAATGTCCCTACCCTGTAAACAATAAAACCAATTGAAATCAGAACTTATTCACACAAACCAAACTCAGATTCATAAAAACATAACAATTTATTCACTTTTTCATGAAAATGAAAGCAATCAATCACAAAGAGAAGAAACACCATCACCTCAAGCTTAGCTTGTAGCTCTTCACATTCATGTCCAATAACAATCGGAATTACATCCTCAAGCTTAGCTTGTAGCTCTTCACATTCATGTCCAATAACAATCGGAATTACATCCTCAAGCTTAGCTTGTAGCTCTTCACATCCATCAATTTATTAACATTGATCAACAAAATACCTGGGCAAGACCTCTTTTGGTGACCACACTGACGCTGGCTAAAAGATACTGGCATAAAATAGCAGCAAAAATAAAAGAAACACTAACACAAACAGCTCAAATCCAAATCGGGCGGCTCCTTCAACAGTTGCAACCCACTTTCCGGGTTCAACATAACTAAGCGAAAAGAGGAGCTCTCATATAAACAGAATACTATTCAAATGACTTGAGAATAAGACACGATCAAAGGTAAAACTTATGCATATACAATGATAAAAGTGAGAGAGAACTCTCAAATCCATGAAGATCAAAAGTCATGGACTACAAGTGGTATTGCTGGCATTTCTTTCACTTCAAATAAGTGAGAAGCATGGGACTTTAGAAGGCAAAACAGATCAAACACAATATACAGTTCTCAAGTTTATAAATTTGGAACTATGAAGAAATGAGGTTAGCAAGCGTGCTTACTAACACAAAATTTGAGAGATAAATTTTCAAAGTAAAAATCAGAGTAGATTGATCAGTTCCCTCAATAATTAGGGCTATTTCATCATAAATTACAGAAAATGATACAAACCTCATAGCTTCAACTTCTGAAATTAGGACATATGAGCAGATTACCCTTTGAATTCTTTACTTAGGGCTTCAACTTCGATCAATTTCAGATTACCCTTCGATTTCTGAGGTGAGGACGAGAACAAGAGAGAGAATGAGATGAGAGAGATTTGAGAGATCGACTGAGATGAGAGAGAGAGAGAGAGAGTGACTGAGAGTCTTCTTCGTGATGATGATGAGAAGGAGAGAGCGACTGAGATGAGAGAGATTTGAGAGATCGACTGAGATGAGAGAGTGACTGATTGGTCTTCTTCATAATTAGGACGAGAACGAGAAAGCAAATGAGATGAGATAGCTTTAAGAGATCGACTGAGATAAGAAAGCGAGAGAGAGCAACCGAGATCCATCTTCTTCGTGATGAGGATGAGAACGAGAACGATTGAGATGAGAGAGCTTTGAGCCTTCGAGAGAGGAATTGTGTTGAGAGTCGTCTTCGTGTGTTTTTCAAGTTTTGAGACGAAATAAAAAAAAATGAGCGCCACTTTTAAGCGCCTAAAATTTAAGACTATATAATAGCAAGTTCATAAAAACGCTATGCTTAAACGTTATAAAAGACCTTATTTGTTGTAGTGGAAATAAGGGTAGGAGGTCACCGTATATAGGAGGAAAATAATAGAGAAGAGAAAAAATTTAGAGAAAAAATGATAGAAAAAAGGAAGAGAAAAAATGGATAGTGCTATGCAGAGGATGGCAGGATAAAATGAGAGAAAAAGTGGAGAGGAAAAAAGAGAGAAAAAGATGATGTGATTGCATTTGGATAAAATGAGAAAAAAATTAGAGGAAAAAATGAGAGAAAAAGATGATGTGATACTGGAATTCCTCGAATTCATGTTCTTACAAATCATTCCTTGAATTCTAGGAATGATTCCAGATTCAGATGGATAAATGTGATTGATAAAAGAAAGAGGAGAGTGATGAGATCGATGTTTCTTTCTGTAGGATAAGGATTGAATATATTTCATAAGTGGTAGACATGATGGTGGCGAGTGGAGGAAATTTAGCTTCCGCGGATGGATTACGCATGTTAATCGTCGATCTGAGGAAGAGTTTTCTATTCGAAAGTAACTTTTAAGAAAAGATAAACTACCTTTTCTCTCACTTTTTTTATATATATTAGCCTTTAACACATGCATTGCACATGATATTCTTTCTAATATTTGAAAGTTAGCATATTTTCTTGTTTCAATTTTATATGCTTTAGTTTTACCTTTTTAATTCAAGAGTTTTTGAATTATTTAACTTATTTTTAAACAGTATTAAAACTATTAACACTGTTAGTTATGGATGAACTTTTACATTGAACATGGACTATAAAAATATAGGGTTGGAAAATGTTAAATTGATATTTCATAAATGTAAATTGAAAAAACTAGTAAGTGTTAAAAGTTAATATATATATATATATATATATATATATATATATATGTATGTGTATATATATAAAGCCTCGGGTTTTTTATATGTATATATGTATATATATGTATATATGTATATATATATATATATATATATGTACATATATATACATATATACATGTATATATGTATATATATATATATGTATATATGTACATATATATATATATATATATATATATATATATATATGTATGTGTATATATATAAAGCCTCGGGTTTTTTATTGGTTTCGATAAATAATAACTTCGATTCCGATAATTCAAGATGTTTTGGAATTCTCATTTTGCTCTCTACATTATGTTCACTTCAAAACTTCTAAATCATTAGTAACCAAGATGTTCAATGACTTTAATCATACCTAGTATTTTGATGATAATAAACTCTTTTTTGTATTGACAATTTCAAAGTTTCAAAGAGACTATAACATAGAACTTGAAATGAGGATTCCAAAACATCTTGAATGATCCAAATCGACGTACTAACGAATAAATTATGGCTAAAACAAAGTTAATGGCATCAAAGTTGAGGAGTTTCATTGAAATAATTCGGAACTACATGAGTGTGATTTGCCATTTTCAAACTACAGGGGTATTCAAAATTTATTCCCAAATATTTATCTATTAGAAATTCATCATTAATTTGAATTTGATATTTAAGTTTTTAATTTCAAAATTTTGAGTTTCATTTTAGAAAATAATAAAATCTTAGATATTTTTTCTTGAAATAAAATTGTTTGATTTTTTCTAGATAAAAAGTTTGATAATATTTTTAAGGGAAATTTCATTGGGTGGCAAATTTTTATGCAATATTTGTAAAAATATCAACTCAAAAAAGTATTTACAAATATAGTAATTTTTATCATGTTTATCAGTGATTAACAGTGATTTATATGTTTATCAATGATAAACTTAGTGTATAAATATGTAATTCAATGTTTATCATTGATAAACTCGATCAAAATTTGCTATATTTGCAAATATGTTTTTGAGCTTTTATTTTTACAAATATTACTAAAAAATTTGCTAAATTTGCAAATGGCCCTATTTTTAACTTAAGTTAATATTTATTTCCCTATTTAACTTTCTTATTAAATTATAAATAGATCATTCTCTTCTTTTCTTCACAAACCAACCAGAATAATCATGCCGGAGAAAAGAAACTCACTCCTCAATTGCCGGAAAATTGAAATATCTAAATTCTCCATCATTGCAAAACTCATTTTCCCTTCAGGTACAAAGAGAGATCTTTACTTTTTTTTAGATTAAGAAATATTTCAATATGTGTGGCAAATTCTACTTTATTTCGTCTTCCTATATGGATTATCACAATTGTTTTATTTACTTTACTTATATATGGTAATTAGTGAGAACACATCTTACTCTTGTCAATTCCATAATATTTTATTTTTAATATTTATTTGTGATTGTCTATAGTTTTCAAATTTCAATTAAAAATACCCCTTTTAATATTAATCATGTTCATATGTAATTGAAATTGCGTTCTTTTGTGTATTGCCCATTCTTACTAATTTTTACTGTAAGTCTAGTATGTTCCATAATGTGATTGTGATTTATTTGTTTTGTTTTTTAATTCTTTAGTTTACATTCGGTTCAAATAACATAACCAATCTGATTAGGCATTAAGAATTTTGAGAAATTTCAAACAGATAAGATTTTTTTATGAAAAATTTAAAAAAGATCAAATATTTTGATTTTTTTAAAAAAAATAACATACAAATATTTTACCATGATTAATTCAAACAATTTAATTAAAATATCATGTTTATTTTTTTAATACAATATTAATGCCTACTCCATATACTTGAATCGATTTAAAAAAAAAATACTACTAACATAATAAATAAAACAATAAATTGGTGTAAAAAAGTTTCAGTAAAGCCGTATATTAATTCCTAGAAAAGAAACTTTACAAACACATGAAAATGAAAAAGAAAAGGAAAAGAAAAGAGAACTTAGGTATACAATTACTCTTTAATAGAGAACTTCTCCCACTGTTGATTAATATTACTCCTTACTCTTTGTCGAAACTGAGATTTCATCTATTGACCACGGCCGTCACACTTGTCACATTTGCAATATCCAATCTTTGTCTTGTTGGGATAAACACCGATTCAATCAAAGATAAATTATCCCTCTCTTGTGTGAATCTAATAGGAAACAATAATACGAATAATAGCAAAGCAATAAAATGACACTAAGATTTTTACGTGGAAAAACCCTCCAATGCGAATAGTAAAAAAACCTCGGACCGAAGTCACAAACCTCCACTATAATCAACAATGGGTACAACAAGTCCCCTCTAGATAATACTATAACTAATACACCTAGTTCAAAATAATTACTTAAAATCTAAAATTACCAAATAAAGATTAAAACTTCTAAATTCTAAATTACTGGAATTAAACTAATTAAACATAAATTAAATTAATGAAGGAATAATAAATAACTAAATAAAAAATTCTACCTCAAAAATAACGGGACGTTACAATTAGATAGGAAATGACTAACAAGACCAAGCTATAAGCTAAATCTTGGTCTAGTACATACTATGGCATACATCAAGCTTCCAACTGCTGAAGAATATGGAACTTGTCTCATGTCTTCCTTCTCTTTATCTGTAGAAGGGCTCTGCTTACTACTTAGCTTAAAATGACTAGATAAAGGAGAACTAACCACTTTAGCTTTACTCATATGGAATCTCTCAAGCACTTTTTCAATATATTGCTCCTGTGACATATACAACTTCTTGGATGCTCTATCTCACTCAATACAGGATCCCAAAAATCTGCTTAGTTGGCCCCAAATCCTTCATGGCAAATTATTTGCTCAACTGTTTCTTCAACCTGTCAATTCTTGAAACATTCCTGCCAACAATCAAGATGTCATCCACATAAAGCAATTCAATCGAATTCATCATTAAGCTTACCTATGGAAATCAAATTCAATAGAATATCTGGGATGTGTTTCACATTTTTGAGAACTAAAGAAGTGTCATTACTGGTTTCCAAACACACATCACCCATACTGATGGCTTTAGCAAAAGCATCATTACCCATCCTAACAGTAGTAAAATAACCAGACGTGTAGGATGTGAAGAAATCTCTTCTCGACATAGCATGAACTAAGGCACCACTATCAATCACCCAATCAGTCGGTTGGCAAACAAGATTGAGTAAATCGCCATCATACACAAAGAGATATTCCTCTTATGCTTTAGCAATTCTCTCACCATTGTTGTCATCATTTACCCATTTTTGTTTTCTCTTTTGAACTTGCGATAATGCTTCTTTATATGCCCTTTCAAACCATAGTGGTAACACTAAACATTTGAAGACTTGTTGGATTTACTTTTTCTTCTATGTCTATTCCTCGAACTTCTACTTTGACTTCTCCCCTATTTTCAGTGACTAGGACATCAAATTGTGAAGAAAAACTGTAACGTCCCGTTACTTTTAGAGGTAAAATTTTTATTTTATTTTATTAATTTATTATTTTTTTTTTATTTATTTAAAGCTTTTAAAATTAGTTAAAATTAGTAATTTCGTTTATTAGTTATTTCCGTCCAAAAATCCTTTTTATCTTTTTAATTGTTTGGTGACTCTAATAATTATTAACGGGCCAATTAATAATTATTAGACACCTTTAAATTTATTTAAGACCGTCGGTTTTCATTTTATAAGCAAAAAGGTCGAAAAGGGCAAAACCGTAATTTCAGAAACCTTAAAATATCTAGATATTTTCTTAACTATCATCTTTTTAACTTAGCCATTAAGCAATTAGTCTTCATCTTCTTCCTTTCTCCCTCCTCTTGGCCGTGGATACCAAAACCCCAAAACCCAAAATGTGTTATTTCTCGATGGATCGTCTCGAGCCTACATCCATCGGAAAGCCTCCGTCCCGTAGATCATTTCCCATCTACCGTACGTTGTTTTCGCTCGTTTTCTCGAGGCTAAAAGGTATGTTGAAGTTTCAAAACCTTGATGTGAATAGTGTTTTAATGGTAGATTTGAGTTAGGATTATCAAATTCTTTCATTAAAGCTGTTGAATTCAATCGGAAAACCGTTGTGAGTAATTTTAGAAACTTTCCCTAAAACCCTAAAAAGTAAGTTTTCAAAACTTTTATATGGTTTTGTTCATTTTGATTGTAAATGAGTTTTGGTTTTGAAATCATGAATGGTTATCATGGAATTTGACGATTTTGAACCCGGATTTTGAAAAACACTATTCACGTGAAAATCACTATTCATCCGAAATCACTATTCATCCGAAAATGCAAACTTGTTCTCATATTAGATATGAGTTGTAATATGTTGTGCAATTGATGAATTGTAGGTGCGATTGCTCGATTGTTGAATTGTGGGAAATCGGAGTTTTGGACCAAAACTAATTTGGCTAAGGTGAGTTTAAAATGGTTGTGATTACTTTATGCTTTCAAATTACTTGACGATTATGTTCGATCGAAGTTAAGAGGGTTATTAGATTTTAGAACTTTTCCAAGAATGCTTGTTATTTGGGAGTTAAGGAAAGTGCATAAGGAATTTAGTTAAGTTGGGTTGCTAAGTAAAGTAAGATGTTATTGGTGGTTTAGTTAGATTCTCGAGGAGAATGAGAACCGGAACTTGGAGAAGAGTATTATGTACTCCTTTTATCTTGACTAGTGTTAGAATAGTTAAAAAGAACTTTGGAGAGATTCTTGTGTAGAATCAAGTTAGTACGTTGTTTTTAGTGATATGATTCACTTTTAGATGTCACGTGACTTGCATATTATCGTTATGCTTGCATATTATCGTTATGCACGGATGTCACGGTATGTTTGTGATTGGTGGCGGGGTGCAGGGGGGCGGTGACGTGAGGTCACGGTATGTTTGTGATTGGTGGTGTAAGGTCACGGTGACGATGAGGTCACGGTGGCGGTGAGGTCACGGTATGTTTGTGATTGGTGGCGGTGAGGTCACGGTATGTTGTGATTGGTGGCTGTAAGGTCACGGTGACGATGAGGTCACGGATGTTTGTGATTGGTGGTCGTAAGGTCACGGTGACGATGAGGTCACGGTGGCGGTGAGGTCACGGTATGTTTGTGATTGGTGACGGTGAGGTCACGGTATGTTTGGATTGGTGACCGTAAGGTCACGGTGACGGTGAGTCACGGTATGTTTGTGATTGGTGGTTGTAAGGTCACGGTGGCGTGAGTCACGGTGACGGTGAGGTCACGGTATGTTTGTGATTGGTGACTGTGAGGTCACGGTGAGAGGGTGGGGTGAGGTCACGGTATGTTTGTATTGGTGACGGTGAGGTCACGGTAGGTTTGTGTTTGGTGATGTGAAGTCACGGTGGGATGGGGCACAGTATGGTTTGTGTATGGTGACGGTGAGGTCACGGTATGGTTGTGATTGGTGACAAGTGGTCACGGTTGAAATGTGAAATTTACTTTATTATTTACTTTGTCATTTACTTTGTCATTTACTTTGTTATTTACTTTGTTATTTACTTTGTTATTTACTTTGTTATTTACTTTGTTATTTACTTTGTCTTTTACTTTTTAAGCACTAGTACCTACTTTATTTTACGAGCTTGAATATTTACTTTCCGAATTTACGAGTTAGTAGAATGGATTGATCTTATTATGTAAAAGACTCCTGGATTATTGAATGGGTAGTGCAAGAGTACTTAGATTTATTTGGACACATTCCGATATGGAATTTGGTTCATAAAAGTGCTTGCATCCATCTTATTCTCACTAGCATTTTTATGCTAATGGTGCTACACCACTTTATTTTCGGTAATACTGTGGTAGAGGGACGAGGTCGTGGAGGTGGTCGTGTGATTTCGAGTGAATGCTTATGGACATTTGGACTTGTAAAATCTAAGTTTGGAGCATTTTGGGAATGCTATATATACATATAAACTTGAAATAAAGTCTTAAAACTTGTATTTTGTGGCTCATGAGAGCCTAAGGTCGGTTATATGTATATTTTGAGTTTACTTCTCGATTTGAGTATATTCTGGAGGTAGGAATATATGTGATTAAACTTTTCTCGAGATGAGTTCTTAAAAACAAGGTTTAGGGAGTTCGTATTTTAAACGGATCCACGCCAAATTTTTGTAAAAATAAGTCTTCCGCTGTTTTACTTCTGATTTAAAGATTTGTGAAAATTCGAGTCTTTACAAAAACCTTGTGACTTTCTTCTCGTTTCCTCATTCAAGACACTACTCTTGGCCAAATTCATAGTCATCTCTTTATCAGGAATAAAGTTTGACAGAGAAGTTCTAAGTGTTTCCCATGAATTAGGCAATGTGGAAAGAAGCCATAAAGCATTTACCTCTTCATCAAACTTGACTTTCATTCCAGCTAACTAATGAAGAATCCCTTGGAATGTATTCAAGTGATTTGACACAGAAGTACCATCTTGATATCTCAGATATATCAATTATTTCAACATATACAATTTATTATTACCGGTCTTTCGAGCATATAGTTCTTCAAGTTTCTTCCACAAAAATCAAGCATGTGTCTCCTCAATAATGTGATTGAAAACATTATGGTAGACACCCATTTTCGTCCGGTAATATCTAAAATTAACAAAAATTTATTTCTTTCAAAAAAAAAATATAGACTTTAGTTTAAGTGATATATTCTTGTTAGGAATGGTGTCCTAGAACTTGTAATTATTTAATTATAATAATTTATTTCGAATAAATTAAATAAATAAACATAAGTTCTTTATATAATCTAGATTGATTCAATTGACGATATTAGGAATATATGGAAATACATAAATATCAAAACATTCAAATAGTAAACCCTAAGTTACTCTTATGAAATCACGACTTAGTATGTGAGTCATACAAGAGGATTAAAGTCGAGATGAGTAACTTAAATATGTCTACAGTAAAAGGATAACGTTTGGGAACCTTATCCAGGTAACACTGTTGATAGCTTCGCATTTTGTTTATAGACAAATGATCTAATCCTGATCGTTCATGTGGGTGACATGAAATGGAAGTATCATATGCAATGTTGATTGTATAAGACAGGACCACGATGTTCGATCAAATTTCTCCTTAGTACCGTTTACGAGAATTGATCGAATATCAAACTAAGTTTATCAACCGTGATAGATCTCAATCCTGAGTGAAATGCGGACTCCTATTTGTGGAGTTATGTTCTTTGATTCACATAGTTGAGAGCGATCTGTAAGAACGCTCAATACACTCCTGTTTTAGGAACATGACTAGACAAGTAGCTGGGAACTCATTTTCACGAGATGGAATTCATAACTTTCCTATAAATTAACGGTATCGGTGCGATACCTAAACATTTTAGGAACTTTAGGAAACTCCCTTGATGTACTAATTCGAGACATGAACAAGTGACGTCACGACTTCTATTGATCACAGAAGTATCTTATCTCTAGTTCGACTAAAGATAAAGTTCATTGGAGAATCAGCGGGAACACAAGGATAAAGCGGTAATTACAGGGGCAAAACGGTAAATTTATCCGCTGTAATTATGAGGGTTCCACGTGAAGGATATATCACGATATATAAATAAATGATAAACTAAATGGACATAACTCATCTATAGTGAGGGGAGTTCAATATGAATCTATAGTGGAATTATTTATAGTTAGATAATAAGTAATTAACTGATTATGAGTTAATCACTTAATTGACTAATTATTAAGCCCATGATCTATAGGTCCATTGGGTCCCTATGCTAGCCCAAATATCGTAGTCGCGAAATCAAGTAGAAGAAATGGAAATTTTAAGTAAAGTGAATTACTTAAAATAGACAATATTAATTGTTTAAATATTGAGTATATTTAAACGGTAATTAATATAAACATTATTAATTGTTTAAATAATGAGTTTATTTAAACATGAAATTAATAATGAAATATTATTAATTATACATTATTAATTATTTAAATATTGAGTATATTTAAATGGTAATTAATAATTTGAAATTAATTAACAATTATTAATTGTTTAAATAATTAATTATATTTAAACGAAATTAATAATTAATATTAATTAAATTAATAATAAAATATTGTCAATAAAATTATTAATTTGTGGAAATTAATAATTATAATATTTATTATTAGTTATTTAAATAATGAAAATTATTTAAATGGAAATTAATAATTAAATATAATTTGATAATATTTAGACGGGAGAAAATATTAATATTATTAATTGTTTAAATAAAATATTTATTTAAATGGTAATTAATAAATAAATTAATTAAGTTGGACTTATTAATTTGAGAGAAAATTTCTAGCCCAATTGGATTAATGAACCCAATTGGAATTGGCCCAAAATAATTAATTAAATAAATTAGAATTATTTATTAATTAATATATGCAATTTTCGGACATATGATGTATTTTGGGAAGAGATAATTGTTTGAATTATATCCTAAAATAATTACATAGATTTATTTACCCAAGATAAATAAAATAAAAGAAAAGAAAATAATTTCTTATTTATCTATGCATTTTCGAAATTGCAAGATAAAAAGAAGAGATAATATTTTTTCTTTTTGTATTTATCTCTATAGATTAATCCTAATGTGATTAGGATTCCTATTTTCCTATAAATAGGAGGGTTGGGTCATTCATAAATCACACAATTCAATTCTTTGGAAATTGAAAAATCTCTCTTCCTCCCTTCTCCCTCCCTTGGCCGATTTTCTCATAGTATTGGGAAGAAAAATATTTTTTTTCTTCTTCACAATTTCTTCTAAAGTTCGATCCCACAATCGAATTTCGTTTGATCGATCGGTATATAGCGTAGAAGATCTGGTGTTGCTGAGGATTTGAAGCTGTAAAGAAACCTCCAACCGATTCTCCATTATTCAGTCAATGTAAGTTCCGGTTTTTAATTTTCGAATATATAAGCATGAATCTACATGTTTTATCACAAATTGCATGATGTTAATAGATCCGTTATTAAATGTTAATAAGTTTACTAAACAAAATTCCGCTAATTTAGTAAATCATCCCTTCAATTCTAATTTAGTTTTTGTTTGTAATAGAAAAATAATAAAAATGATCAAAATGATTTAGAAAAAGGTTTTGAATCAAATTTGATTAAAGATATTTGAAATGGAAATTGATTTGATTTGAAAAGTAAAATTGGAAGAAAACTAAATTTGAATCAATTAGTGACAAGGTAATATGTGTGATTGAGCTAATTTTGGAGATGATTGCCAATCAAATTTAATAATTTTCTACCTCATTTGGTTATAAATAAAAACATTTTATCAACCCTAATGGACGCTCTCATCTTCCCTCACATACCCTCTTCTTTCATTTTCACGGTGACCCTCCATTCCTCTCATACTCATATATTTTTTCTTTCATCGTAATTCCCATCTCGTAGCCAAACCAAAGCCCAATTCTTCTATCCATTCATCTGACCAATCCCACAAACCCATCTTATCTCTCCAATATTCATAATAACTAGACAAAATTCAAACTGATTTCATCAGGGTTGACGAAGTTGCTGTACATTAAATTCTCAAACCTTTGTTCAAATTGCAAAATTTTGGTAAGATCTCTTTGCTGAAACAATTTCATTTTCATTACATTTGTGAGCCTCTATTACACATTTGCGGAAGCTAAATTTCCCCCACTTGCCGTCATCATCGCATATTATCTTTTCTAAAAAGTTACTTTTGAATAGAAAACTCTTCCTCAGATTGACGATTAACATGTGTAACCCATTCGCAAAAGCTAAATTTCCCCCACTCGTCGCCGTCATCGCTTTTACTTCAATTCTTATCCTACAGAAAGAAACGTTGATCTCATAACTCTCCTCTTTCTTTTATAAATCACATTTATCCATCTGATTTTGGAATCATTCCTAGAATTCAAGGAATGATTTCTAAGAACATGAATTCGAGGAATAATTCCAGTGTCAAATGGAAAAATGTGATTGATAAGAGGAGAGTCGTGTGATCGGGCGTTTCTTCCAATACGACATGTAGGGCTTATTTTCTCATGTGGAGGAAACTAAAAAGCCCAAGCCCAATAGGGCTTTATTGTGAATGGAAGAGAAAAAGGAACAGCCAGCTAATTGAGGAAAAGAGAGAGAAGCAGCCGAGAGAGAAATTGAGAGCTTTTGGAGAAAAAGTGCAATCTCGCCTCAGATTTTCAGTAGCCAGTTTGAATTTTTGTTTACCGTTGGATCGAGCTGAAATATAGTGAACGTGTTCCCGGGGCGAGGTACTTCAATCTGAACGGTGGAGATCAGATTTCTAGCCTTCTAACATCAGATTGTATTGAGCAGAAGTGTGCCACTTTTCTAAGTGAAGTTTAACCAAGTTTCCGACATCAACATCAAGATAAAGAGTAATCTTGGCAAACAACAAATGAGAAACTTCACTTAGAAAAGTGAACGACTTTGAGAAACTTGTAGGTCGTAGTTTGGACCTACTGAGCCTTTTCAAGATAGACTCTAAAGTGAATTCCTGTGTTGGAAGGATAGAATGTTATTGGACTAAGGTGTTTGACAGACATCAGTTTTGCTTTGTAAGAAAGGAAATGATCTCTGAAGTCGAGTTCATTCAAGATTTGAATAAGGAAGTTTAGGAGTTATCCTTATCTTGGATTTCGCATATTATGAAAGGAAAAGAAAACTAGCTACCACAGACCAATTTCCTCTCAGGAGCAGAAGACAGAAAATGATGATGCCAGTCAAGGGACACAGCAGAAGCAACAACACCAACAGCAACAACATCAACAGCAACAGCAGCAGCAACAACAACTGGTTCGAGGTGGAGCTTAACAAGGATAGTATCATCCTTACTACAATAGTTGTGCCAGTTTCCATCAGGGAGATGCACACTTCCATCAAGATGCTATGTTGTGATCAAACTTGGAATCACGCCACTTTTATAGGGCGTATAAGATCCATCACAACATAGTAGAAAAGTTAGGATTATCAGGAAAAGCTACCAGTATGGTAGTGGTTTATACTTTATTATTTTCAGGCCGTTTGGCTTTTGTTCTGTTTAATTCTGGAGCTAATCACTCTTTTATTTTATCTCGTTATGTTGAGTTTACTTTTCGGGAACGAAAAGCCCTTTTTAGGAGGGTTGACTGTAACTTCCCGTTATTTTGTGATAAAAAAAATTATTTTTTTTATTTTAAATTAAGTAATTAAAGTTTTTTTATTAATCGGTAAATTAGAATTTAGTAGTTTATTTCGATTTAAGTCATTTTAATGACTTTATTTATTTAAATAAGTTATGGTGATATTAATAATTATTAACGGGCCAATTAATAATTATTAATCACCATTGGGATAGTTTAAGAACTTCGGGTTTCGTTTTATAAGTCAAAAGTCATAAAAGGACGCAACCGTCATTTCCAAAATTCCTAAATATCTAAACACTATTCCATTTTCTTCTTTAAAATACCATTGACCAAGCATTTGACCAAAAACATCTCATTTTTCCTCTCCAAACCCGAGCAACAAGAGGAAGAAAAGAGAAGAGGAAGAAAGTGTCGCCCCGGCTTTGTTTCTTGGCCGTTTTGCATGATTTCGGATGCGTTGGAAAGCTCTCACCGAGACCTTTCTACCCACTCCATTCTTGGAACATTTCCAACTCTCTAAGGTAAGCCCTAGCTTTCGAATTCTCATAGTACTTCCATGGAAATTGATTCAAGCTTTTGAGTTCTTGGCCAAAACTCTCATCCCCTTCCAATTTTGTTGTTGAATGTTGATGGAAAACTTATTGGGTAACTATTACTTGACTTTCTCTTAACCCTAAAACCGAGTTTCAGTCGAAACCCTTCTCGTTTGAAATTTACCTTTTTGGGTTTGATTATGGGTTATTTATTTATGAATTATTGTTTATTTAAATTCGATTTGGGAAATGGCATAATGTTCAAAAACCCTTTTATGGAGGGGGAGTCGAGAGCCTCATTGTTGGGATTGTTGGGTTTTTCGTCGTTTTGTATGCTTAGTTGTTGTTTGATCGTTAGTTGGTAATTTATTGATTGTGAGAGATAATTCTAATTGTAGGTGATTTTGGATCGCTTGCTTGATCGCTCTAACGGTTTTAGGAGCGAAGTCATCTTTTATAAGGTGAGAATAGTTAGGATTGAAAGTAATTTTAGAAAGCAAATAAGTATAATGATTTGTAGAATTGGGAATTAAGACTAAAATTCGAATCTAAGATTAAAGGAAAACGAACTAGTGCCCTTAAGATTAGGAGTTAATCCTTTAAGTGAGAACTTAGGAGTTCTCGAGGAAAACATTGAATCTTAGAAAGTTCTAAGTTAGAATCGTATCGGACATTAAAAATGGATCATTGGAAGTTAAAGAATCCAACTTTTAGATAGAATGGTTAAAGGAATTCGATAATAGAATTTTGGATTTTAGTTGGAAGTTTAGAATCCTTGAAGGAATAGATTAATCGTTTAAGATAGGATTTACTTTTATTATTGTGGCGGAGTTCGATTTACATATCGTTCTTCCGAAATTTCTGTTTATTTACTTTATGCACTTTACTTTATGCGATGCACTTTACTTTATGCGATACACTTTACTTTATGCAATGCATTTTATGAACATGAACGGCACTTTATGCACTTTACTTTTATTTTATTTTAAATCACAAGATTTTCAAATTCATACTACATAGCCTGAGAGCTTTCACGTAGCCTGCGGGAGCTACCACATAGCCTGCAGGAGCTATTGCATGGCCTGCGGGAGCTGACACATAGCCTGCGGGAGCTATCACAAAGTCACAAGAGCTTACACATAGCCTGCGGGAGCTATTATTATTGTCATTCATCATAAAACTGTTTTTATTTAAATATGTTTATATCAAGAGAAGATGATATAAGTTTTTTATGGTGAAGGATTATAACCTTATACCTTGATGAAGGTTTTTAAGGAGAAATTTGAGTTTGATCACTTTCATCTAAACTTTGGGAGTTATTATTCTCCAGTTTTGGAAGTTTAGTGAGGAAGTTGTAAGAGTTACTTGGACACGGATCAGAATACGAGTTTGAGGTCTAACTTTACTTTTTATGCTTATTATTCTCACAGGGCTTAAGTTGTTAGCTCATGATATTACAAAATTTCAGGTAATGCTCTGGCTAGAGGTCGTGGGAGAGGAGATGGTGCTGCGTGATCAAAGGATGATGACCTCGAGATGGACTAGGTTGATTTAAAGTCCATGGACTTCGTTTTTGTGAACTTTATATAATTTTGGATTTGTATATTTGTAAATAGCTCTTAAGAGCTTTTGTCTTTGCTTTTATGTTTATAAACACCTTTTGAACTCCTGGTTGGGAACTTAATGTTCCTTGTGTATTTTAGATTTTGAAATTAAGATGTAAACAGGTTTTGGCTAGCCAATTTTCAAACATAACCATGCCAATTTTCTTAAAAATATAACAACTTCCGCTATGTTTTCTAATTTAAATTATTTAAAAGTGTCGGGTCGTCACAATTAGGTTCATTAAACATGAAAAGATCCTCGTCGTTATATTTTTATTTTGTGTAAATTGTGAATCATGTTTATTTTTGTTAAATGATATTTAATGATGGATAAACTTGAAGTTTGAACTTCGACATGCTTTCCAACGTTTGCCCTTGATATTGTCTTCTACGGTTTTTCTTCCTAGTTTTCTTGTCCTTAACGATCTAGCCCGTTTTGTGATTCCTGTTTATATTCAATATCATTTTTAACATTATTAAATATTATCATGTATTTAATATAAATAAACAATATATTATAAAATCGTACTTGTTCTTTCCGATATTTTCCTCATTTTCTGATTATTCTTCTTCCATAGTTTCCTCTTCGACAGAATATACATGTTTTTTTTTTCAAATCAATAACAAAATTATATATTTAACAAAAATAAATATAATGGATTTGTAGAATGATAAACGAAACTTTAGGAACAAGAATCACCCTGTTAGGATTAGTATAAAAAAAGAAATGATTTTTAAAAGTCAATACAAATTCTGCAGAATTTTTGTATTAACAAAAGGTGATTGTGATGTCTTTTACATGAATTTTGATTTTTTATTTCTAAAATTAATTCATTTTAACATTATAGGTCAATTATAGATTAATAAGGTGTATTTAGAAGAAACAATCGAGTCCAAACACATTTTGATTAACAAGATATGAATTTTTCAAGTTTAGACTTTGATTTAAAACAATTGGTACTTTTAGCTGGCTTGTGATACTAGTACATTAAAATTCATTTTTTTTATTGTCACAAAGTTATCCTAATAAAATTATTTTTTTAGGGAAAGAGTAATATGCTTATTAAGAGTTTTGATAAATGTGTGAAAATCGTCACAATTGTGAAGGTCAAGTAATATGTTTATCAAAATTCTCAATAAGTGTACAAAAACCCTAAAAATAATAATAGTTTAATTTAAATAATACTAGACTTTTTATTTTTAAAATAAAAAAGAAGTATTTTAAATAATTATTAATAAAATGTTTTAAAATATGAATACAAATATGATGATGGGATTTTGAGAAGTAACAATTCTCAATTTCTCTAGGTGAGGAATTCTCAATTCCAATATTATTCAATTAACGGTCGTAACCCCGCTCAATTAATCTTTAAACTTAATTCATTCTTGATGTTAAGAGAAGGTTAAATGAGACATTTGTTTTCATAAATTAAAATCAATCTTCACAAATTAGTTTAATTAAGGACCAATAATATAAAATTAGATAATATAAGATAAGAATATGGTAACCATTTTTAATGGATGTCGTAGGGTGCTTAATACCTTCTCTACACATAAATGACTCCCAAACCCAATCTGGTTTTCGTAGACTATTTTTATTAATTGGGTGACCAATCAAACCCAAATGTGGTTGATGGCAACTACAAATTTTTCCTTTTCACAAAAAGGCCTATAAATTGGAAGTTGGCGCTCCGCATCGCAAACACATTGCGACATATAGTTTTCAAATTTTAATTAAAAATACCCCTTATAATATTAATCATATGTTCAAATGTACTTGAAGTTGCAATCTTTTGTGTATTATACATTCTTGCTAATTTTTACTATAAGTCTATGTATGTTCCATAATGTGATTGTGATGCTTTTGTTGTTTTTTTTCCTTTTTAATTATTTAATTTATAATCAATTCAAATAACATAACCAATCTGATAAGGTATTAAGAATTTTGAGAAATTTCGAACAAATGACATTTTTTTAATAAATAATTTTCAAAAATATCAATTTTTTTGATATTTTTTGCAAGTAACATACAAAGATTTTACCATAATTATTTCAAACAATTTAATTAAAGTATCATGTTTATTTTTTTAATACAATATTAATGCCAACTTCATATACTTGAATCGATTTTAAAAAAATATATATTTTAACCAACATGCTCTAATATAATAAATAAAATAATAAATTAGTTTAAAAATTTTCAGTAAAGCCAAAAGTAATTAATTCCTAGAAAAAAAACTTATGTTATACTTAATATACAAACTATATACATACAAACACATGAAAATGAAAAAGAAAAAAGAAAAAAGAAAAAAAAAAAAAAAAAAAGAAAGAAAGGACAACTTATGTATACAATTAATTTTTACTTTGGAACTTTTCCTCGATCGTCGATTAATATTACTTCCTTTCTCTTTGTTGAAACCGAGATTTCCTTCATTGACAATGGCTGTCACCCCTATCACATAAGCAATATCCAATCTTTGTCCTATTGGATGAAACCGCCGATCACACTACTCTCCTCTACTCTTATCAATCACATTTTTCCATCTGATACTGGAGTTATTCCTCGAATTCATGTTCTTTCAAAGATTCCTTGAATTCTAGGAATGATTCCAGATTCAGATGGATAAATGTGATTGATAAGAGAAAGAGGAGAGATGGGATCGATGTTTCTTTCTGTAGGATAAGGATTGAATATATTTCATAAGTGGCAGCAGTAACGGTGGCGAGTGGTGGAAATGTAGCTTCCTCATATGGATTAAGCATGTTAATCGTCGATATGAGAAAGGGTTTGTTATTAGAAAGTAACTATTTAGAAAAGATAAACTGCCATTGTAACGTCTCGTATTTTAAGGTAAATTTTTTTTTATTATTTATTTATTTTATTTATTTAAAGTATTAAAGTTAATTTTAGAATTAGTTATTTAGAATTAAATAGTTAATTTCGTTCGGAAACCTTTTTAATCGCTTAATTAGCCTAAATTAGTTTCGGTTGTATTAATAATTATTAATCACCATTAGGCTAGTTTAAGTGCTTCGGGTTTCATTTTAAAAGCTTAAGGTAAATAAAGGACATAGGCGTCATTTCCAATTTCTTAAAATATCAAAAAACATTATTCACTATCTCTTTAAATAAGACAAATTAGGAAAAAGACTTCATTTTTTTCTTCTCTTCTTCCTCTTTGCCGTGAGCATCACTTGGAGAATTTTCCATTTTTTGTTTTTCTTCGATTCTTAGCGGATCGTCATAATTTTGGTTGTGTTAGATAGCCACGGGTCCAAGCATCATTTCCAACCTAACAATCTAGTTTTTCATCCGTTTTCTTAACGCCTTAAGGTATGACAAAGTTTCTAACCTAAGCCTCAAATAGTGTTTTAATGGAGTTTTTGGTTTAAATCTTCTATTTCGTGCAAAGAAACTCGAAGATTTCAATCGAGGGAATCGTTTTAGGTGATTTTCGAAACTTACCCTAACCCTAGAATCGAGTTTGACCTGGAAACCCTTTCCATTTGATTTTCCCTTATTTGATGATGATTAGGGCATTTTAAATGTTATGTTTTTATGTTTTACTTAATCTTTCGAGATTGAACTTTTATCAAAAATCCAAATTCACGTTTACCCATTGATGGTACAAACCTCCAAAGTGCTCGAAACCAACCCGAAATGCCTCTAAAGTGCTTAAAATCCGGAAAACCATCTTCATTCTTTTCTTCCCCTTGGGCCATGGGCCTCTTCGGCTTATTCCTGGACTGTTTTGTTCTTTATTTTAGTAACGTGACGATCGTTGTTCAATTCGTTAAATTAATATACTTTAGGTGTATTTGAATTATAGGTTTTGTGCAACGTTCGTGAAATCGATCAACTGGCAATTTGGAGTTGACTTCTTTTATAAGGTGAGTTTAAAATGGTTGTGATTACTTTTATGTGTTCGGATTGCATGACGATCATGTTTGATCGAGGTTAAGAGGGTTATTTGATTTTGAGAGATTATCCAAGAATATATGTAATTGGGAGTTAAGGAAAGTGCATAAGGAGAATTAGTTAAGTTTTGGTGTTGTTTAAAGTGAGATGTTTGTTGTGGATTAGGTTGTTTTCTCAAGGAAAATTATGTTTCCGGAAATTGGAGAAGAGTATTAGATCACGCCGTTTATTTGAGTGGTTATAAGATAGTTAAAGGAAACTTGGGAGAGAAAATCATCGTGTGGAATTGAGTTAGTGTAATAATATTAGCGATGGGATTTGCTATTTAGTACTACCAAAGGGGAGTAGTATGTGTGCGTTATGGTCACGGTGTGGTAATGTGATTGGTGACAATGTGGTCATGATGTGGTAATGTGATTGGTGACAATGTGGTCACGGTGTGGTATGTGAATGGTGACAATGTGGTCACGGTGTGAAATGTGAATGGTGACAATGTGGTCACGGATTGAAATGTGAATGGTGACAATGTGGTCACAGATTGAAATGTGAATGGTGACAATGTGGTCACGGAATGACATGTGAAATGTGACAATGTCGTCACAATGTGATTTGAGTGGTGATGTGATGATTGTTAAATGAAATAACGTGTGGTATGACGTGTATGATGGAAATTTACATTATCATTTACTTTGTTATGCTTTAGTACTAATTAGTTGTTTTAGTACTTTATTTACGAGCTTGAATGTTTATTTTTTGAAGTTACGATATAGTGGAATGGGATTGATTTTTCTTATGCAAGGTACTTGGGAGTATTGAATGGGTAGTAAAGAGCACGATAGGATTTTGGACACATTTTTCGATATGGAATTCGGTCCATAGAAGTGTTTGCATCCATCTTATTCTCACTAGCATTTTTATGCTAATGTTGCTACACTTAAACTTTTTCAGGTAATACTCGTGGGAGAGGACGAGGTCGTGGAGGTGGTGTTGCTTGATCACTAGTGGATGGCTTTATGGACATGGACCTACACGTATATTTTGGGGCATTCTATGAATGCTAGATAAAATTTCACATGTCGTTAGTTTTAAACTTCTATTTTGTGGCTCATGAGAGCCTAAGATCTGTTGTACATATTATCGAGTCTACTTTCTCTGATTTGGTTATAAACTGAAGTACGTATTTCTGTTGTTTTTAAATTATCTGATTTGGGCCCATGTAAACATGTTTAGGGAGTCCATATTTTAAACGGATCCATGCCAAATTTTTGTAAAACCTAGTCTTCCTCTATCTGCTTCTGATTTAAAGATTTGAGAAAATTCGAGTCTTTTCAGCCATTTCTCTTACTTCTTATATATATATATATATATATATATATATTAGTATTTAACACGTGCATCGCACGTGATATACTTTATAATATTTGAAAGTTAATATATTTTATTATTTAAATTTTATATGCTTTAGTTTTAACTTTTTAACTCATGAGTTTTTGATTATTTAACTTATTTTTAAACAATACTAAAACTTAGTTATATATATATGTGTGTGTGTGTGTGTGTGTGTATTTAAATATCCATGGTATCGAACACGGCCTCACTAGTTGAGAAGAAGATTTCACACATGTAAAGACTCGAATTTTCTCAAATCTTTAAATCAGAATAAACAGCGGAAGACTTTGTTTTTATAAAAATTTGGCGTGGAATCGTTTAAAATATGAACTATCAAAACCTGTTTACATGGGCCCATTCCAGAGAAAGTAAAAACAAAGATGTACATACTCCATTTCATGACAAAATCAAAAGAAATAGACTCAATAATATGTATAACAATCTTAGGCTCTCATTAGCCACAAAACATAAGTTTAAAGACAACAACATATTATGTTTCAACTAGCATTCGTGGAATGCCCCAACATATACATATAAAGTCCATGTCTCGAAAGCTATCCACTCGTGATCAAGCAACACCATCTCCTCCACCTCGTACCCTACTAAGAGTATTACTTGAAAAAGTTTAAGTGTAGCAACATTAGCATAAAAATGCTAGTGAGAATAAGATGGATGCAAGCACTTCCATGGATCGAATCCCATATCGGAAAATGTGTCCAAAAATCCTAATGTGCTCTCACTACCCATTTCATATTCTCAAGTACTTTACATAAGAAAAATCAATCCCATTCTACTATATCGTAATTTCGAAAAGTAAACATTCAAGTTCGTAAATAAAGTACTAAAACAACGAAATAGTACTAAAGCATAACAAGTAAATAACAAAGTAAATTTTTATCATTTACCTCATTTCACACGTTATTTGACATTGTGACCACATTGTCACATTTCAAAATTTAACCGTGACCACTTGTCACCATTCACATTCATATCGTGACCACATTGCCACCATTTACAAACTATACCGTGACCTCACTGTCACCAAACACAAACCATACCGTGACCTCACTGTCACCATACACAAACATTACCGTGACCTCACTGTCACCAATCACAAATCATACCGTGACCTCACTGTCACTGTGACCTCACAGTCACCAATCACAAACAATATTGTGACCTCACTGTCACCAATCACAAACAATACGGTGACCTCACTTTCACCAATCACAAACAATACTATGACCTCACTGTCACCAATCACAAACAATATTGTGATCTCACTGTCACCGTGATCTCACTGTCACCAATCACAAACAATATCGTGACCTCACAGTCACCGTGATCTCACAGTCACCAATCACAAACAATACCGTGACCTCACTGTCACCAATCACAAACAATACCGTGTATCATAACGCCATACGTACTACTCCCCTTTGGTAGCACCAAATAGCGAATCCCATCGCTAATAATATCGTACTAACTCGATTCTACACAAGAATCTCTCCAAAGTTTCTTTTAACTATCTTATAACCACTCAAAATAAATGGAGTATCTAATACTCTTCTCCAATTTCAGGAATCTAATTCTCCTCGAGAATATAACTTAATCCACCAATAACATCTTACTTTAAACAACAACCAAACTTAACTAACTTTCCTTATACACTTTCCTTAACTCCCAAATATACATATGTTCTTGAAAAGTTCTAAAGTCTAATATCTCCTCTTAACCTCAATCAAACATAATCGTCAAGCAATTCGAAAACATAAAAGTAATCGAAACCATTTTAAACTCACCTTATTATTGAAGTCAACTCCGAATCACCGGTTGACAAAAATTCACGATCGATGCACGAAACCTATAATAAAATACACCTAAAGTATATTAATTAACTGAATCGAATAACGATTGTCACGATATTGAAATAAAAGAAAAAAAACCTCGGAAATGCCCCCAAGAGGCCAACGGCTCAAGGAAAGTGGAGTTGGTTTTCCGGATTTTCAAGCACTTTATAAGTGTTTCGAGTTGGTTTCAGGCACTTTGGAGGTTGGTACCATCAATGGGTAATCCTCAATTAGGGTTTTAGACAATAGTTCGATCCCGAACAATTAAGTAAAGTCATAAAACATATCAAATTCAAAACCCTAACCATCATCAAACATGAGAAAAACTAAAAGAAATGGCTTTTGGCTCAAACCCGATTCTAGGGTTTAGGGAAAGTTCTAAATATACATAAAACAACTCCCTCGATCTAAATCTCCAAGTTCCCGAGCAAGAATTGGAAGATTAAAACCAAAAACACCATTAAAACACTATTTGAAGCTTTAGGTTTTGAACTTTAACATACCTTAAAGCCTTGAGAGAATGGACGAAAACCTCGATTGATGGGATGGGTAGAAAGTACGTCTCGAGAGCTTTCCAATGAGCTAAGGCACGATGAAAACGATCGAGAAACGAAGTCGGGGTGACAATTTCTTTCTCTCCTCTTTTTTTTCTCTCAAAGCTATGGGTTTGGGAAGAAAATATGAGAGAAAATTTATGATTTTTGTCTAATTTTGGCTTAATAAAGGAGAAGGATGAATAGTGTTTAGATATTTAAGAATTTCGGAAATGATGCCTACGTCATTTTCTTGCCTTAAGCTTTTAAAACAAAACCCAAACCACTTAAACTAGCCCAATGGTGATTAATAATTATTAATTGGCCTATTAATAATTATTAATACCATCGAAACTCGTTTAGGCTAAATAAGCAATTAAAAAGGTTTCCGAACGAAATTAACTATTAACTTTAATACTTTAAATAAATAAATAAAATAATAAATAAAAAAAAATGCACCTCAAAATAACGGGACGTTACAGTCCACCCTCCTTAAAAGACTTTTCGTCCCCGAAAAGTAACTTCTAAGTAAACAAGTGAGGGTACTTATCCCGCATTTCCTCCTCTCGTTCCCAAGTAGCCTCCTCAGATACTTGGTTCCTCCACAAAACTTTCACTAAGCCGATAGCTTTGTTCCTCAACATTTTCTGCTCCGATGCTAGAATCTTCAGCGGTGTCTCCTCATAAGACATGTTAGTATCAAGAACAACGGGTTCATGATCTATCACATGTGAAGGGTCAGCCAAATACTTTCGAAGCATCGAAACATGAAAAACACTATGAACGGCCGACAAGGATGGTGGTAAGGCTAAACGGTAAGCCACTGTCCCAACCCGATCCAGAATCTCAAATGGACCGATAAACCTAGGGCTCAACTTACCCTTCTTCCCAAACCTCATCACACCCTTCATAGGTGCCATCTTCAGAAACACGTGGTCCCCCACTGCAAACTCAAGTGGACTATGTCGCTTATCGGCATAACTCTTCTGTCGACTTTGGGCAACCCTCATTCTCTCTCTAATCAACATAATGGACTCACTAGTCCTCTGTAATAACTTGGGACCCAACAGTCTCCTCTCTCCAACCTCATCCCAATGAGCGAGAGAACGACACTTTCTACCCTAAAGTGCCTCAAACGGTACCATCTCGACGGTAGCCTGGAAACTATTATTATAAGCAAACTCTACCAAGTACAAATGTGAGTCCCAACTACCACCAAAGTCCAGTACACAAGCCCTCAACATATCCTCTAAAATCTGGTTAACTCTCTCTGTCTGACCATCGGTCTGAGGATGAAAGGTTGTGCTAAAATCCAAACCGGTACCCATGGCGGAATGTAAACTCTGCCAAACCTTTGACACAAACCTAGTGTCCCAGTCTGATACAATCCTCACAGGTACACCATGCAGTCTAACAATCTCCCTCAAGTATAACTGTGCCCAAGTCTCAACCGGATAAGTGATCCTCCCCGGTAAAAAGTGTGTGGATTTTGTCAAACGATCAACAATCACCCAAATGGTATCATACCCCTTGGGTGTTCTAGGCAACCCACAAACAAAATCCATAGAGATCTCTTCCCATTTCCACTCGGGTATACTCAAAGGATTAAGATAACCCGCTGGTCTCGTCCTCAATGCCTTGACTTGCTGACAAGTCAAACATCTACTCACAAACTCCGCGATCTCAAGTTTCATCCCGGGCCACCAATAATGTTCGAAACAAAGCGAGTGTCCCGGTCCGAACCGATCCTCACAGGTACGCCATGGAGTCTCACAATCTCCCGTAAGTACAACTGTGCCCAAGTCTCGATAGGATACGTGATCTTCCCAGGTATAAAATGGGCAGATTTCGTCAAACGGTCTACAATTACCCAAATAGTATCGAAACCCTTCGACGTCCTCGGCAATCCACTGATAAAATCCATGGAAATCTCCTCCCATTTCCACTCAGGCACAGTCAATGGATTTAGATACCCGGGAGAGCTTTTCCTTAAGGCTTTAACCTGTTGGCAAACTAAACATTTACTCACATAGTCTGCAATCTCATGTTTCATTCCGGGCCACCAGTAATGTTGTCGAAGGTCCCTGTACATCTTAGTAGTACCTGGATGTACGGAAAAAATAGAACTATGAGGTCTTCGTATGTTAAGCTCACACAGTCTCAACGTTTCATAATAACAAGGAACAAGTGAATAATGATAGATAATACTAGCACACGCAATCTATACATTATCTCATTATCTCACCCAATAGTATGCAAAGCTCAAGTAGTCTTTACATTTCATAACAAGAACCTTCCCAGTGAATAATGTTAGATGATGCAAGTACACGCAGCCAATACATGATCCCTTTATCTCACCAATGACATGCAAAGCTCACGCAGTCTATGCAGTCTACAATATATATGTATCATAGCAATCATGAATAATACCAAATAATGCAAGCTCACACAACTAAACATTATCTCATTATTCATCTCCTCCGTTCATGCAAGCTCACACAGTCTATGCATTCCTCATGATACATATATAGCCATACAACGAATAATACCAAACAATGCAAGCACACGCAGTCTATGCATTATCTCATTATTCTTCCATAAATGTGGGATAATAGTAAACAGAAACTCAAGAACATAAATATAAATAGAAATTCATAGCAAGAATATCTCAACAGAGCCATATTTACTAGATCATTATAAACGGTGAAGGCCCTAAGGCCCAAACTATCACCATCCATATATCCAGCAAGATCAAAACGCATATGCCAGAACCTGAGTAAGCTCGTAAGCTTCAACTCAACAAGTAGAACAACATAGCCAGAAAATTCCAAATATAGAACTTGACAATTAAGAATATTAAATCTCCACAATTCATGCTAAAACACATCACTTTCCAACAACCCAACTTAGCTCCCAAGAAAAATACAAATTAACCAATAACATCCTAGATAGCACATTCTATACTCCCAAAGTCTAATTCAATAAATTAAAGCATGCTTAGTGACTTATTTCAAAAATTTACTCATCTCCCAAGTCAAAAAATTGTTCAAGCATTTGTTTCTTAAATTTACCTTAAATTCTATTTATCCTCACCTTTGAAGTTTAGTGAAGTTGCTAGAATCAAGAACCGGCCAAGCATTGGTAATCCATCACCTTAATTTTGAATTGAGAACTAAATCCGGCCTTGAAATAAATAAAATATCACCCCTAAAGTTGCCTGGGACCTGGAAAATAATTAATTACAATTAATTAGCGAGAAAATCGAGTTAAAATAGCAAGAACTGGCCTTAATTGCAAAGAAAACCAAATGAACCAAACTGAACCGGTTTGGATGAATCGGTCAGTCGGTTCAAATGAACCGTGTCTTCTCCAAATGACCCAAGGACGCGCCAAAAATGAAAAAAAAAGAAACGTAGAAAGAAGGAACTATTGGGATTGAGGCCTCTAAAAGAGTTCTCAAACGGAAGTCCCATGGATCTTTCCTTGTAGTATAATATTAACAAAAACTAAATGCATAAAATCGAATACTAACCCTTGTCGAGAAGTTGATGGCTCTTCCTCGTTCTTCGATGGTTACGATCCTAGGACCACCAAAAAGATCTTCCTCACTAAGCACAAAAGAGAATTGGTGCGTGGGCACTATCTTCTTTGGAAACAGGAAGATGGAAGAAAAAACTTCTTCCTTATACCCTAGGGGCGGCCGCGGTAAGGTGAGAGGGAGAGGAATTTTTTGTGCCTTCTCTTGGTTGCTTAACCGTGTGTGTTTTGGGATCACCTCAAAGGTCCTATTTATAGGAAAACCAAGACCTTAGAAAATCTTTGAATATCTTTTTAATTATCAAATACTTAATAAAGATATTCTAAAATATATTTTAAATAATTAAGATATAATATCTTATTCCATAATAAGATAATCCCATATCTTTTATTTAAATTAATCTTAATTAATTTAAAATAATTATTCCATATTTTAACTATTAAGATATTCATATATTTTAATTAAAATAAAATGCAAATAATTGGTTACCATTTAACCAATGGGGTGTGTGACCCTACCCGTGGGTCACACGCCCACCATGTCATCTCTATGACAATATTGGGCATTTTATTTTTCTTTTTTATTTAATAGAACAATTCCATTAAATAAATAAAACTCCTTTTATTTATTTCCTCTTTAATTTGACTTCTTCAAATTAAATATTTAAATAGACTCCTCTATTTAAATCCCCATTAATTTTTGACAACTTCAAAATTAATTTAATGAAATAGACTTCTCTATTTAATCTCTCTATTTCATAATTAAATAGACTCCTCTATTTAATAAATAATTAAATAGACTATTCTATTTAATTTCACCATTAATTAAATAATTAAATAGACTCTTCTATTTAATTTCATTTAATTAATCAAATAGACTCCTCTATTTGTATTTGCTTTAATTGATTTGACAACTTCAAATCAATGCTTGAAATCGTTTTTCCAAAGAAATTAATCATCATTAATTTATGTTCTCAATTACATGCGTTAGCTCGGAGGACTTAATGGACCTATAGGACTAAGCTCCAATGATCTAGAATTACATTGATTGAACTCCTTCAATCAATTAATTCTTATTCATTAACTCCTAGATAACTCCACTAAATATCTAGAGTTGCACTCTTAGTACTATAGACATAGTTATGTCCATTGACTAGTATCATTAACTACACTTTGATCCTTCACAAGTTAGTTCGTATCCATGGCTAGGTATTTGCACCATATTAACCTTCTTGATACATCTTTTTCCTTAAGCCCAACTAATTCTCCAATGAACAACCTTACATAATCTCCATTATGCGTCTTTAACCTTTCCTTGAACAATGGAATATGGGAAAAGAGTGAATTCCATTATTGTGTTAATTACATTCCCAACTATAAGCAAGATGCAATCCCCAAAGTGAGAGGCATATTGAGCGAACTATATCGAGTCTCTCTCACCTATGTAAATCAAAGGCTTGTCTCTTGCGAACAGGAGTTCGTAATCCACTCAGGATTAAGATCAATTGTACATGATCAACTGGTTGATAAACGAAGTGTCTTTCTATAACGGCTTTCCTAGAAGACAGTAAGTTTATCTTAGTCCAGTCTACTACAATCTCTGTTCCAACAACACCCCCACGCACATATCTCTACATGAGCGATCCAGATGAGATCACTTGTGCCAATTCACAAGTGGGCCGTGTTAGTGGTGTTACCAGAAATAAGGCACCCAACCTTTATTCATATACCACAGCCTATTTGAGTTACACTTAAGTGAATCTTCCCGCATCATATGCTCACTTTAAGTTATCATAAGTAACTCTGGATCTTATGATGGATTACATTTATTAAACTAATAATAAATGACAATGTAAATATTACTAATTAATAATTCCTTTATATATTTATAGTTTAATTGGATTACATAAGATTTAGGGTAGAAACCTCAGCAGGAACGGCATCGATCTCACCAATTTCTGGTTACGAGTGATTCAGGTGTGCTCAGACTTTCGGATTGACTTGGTGTAACGACCCGACTTTTTAAAATAGAATCAAATAATAGCGCAAGCGGAAGACTTGAAATAATAATTAAGAACCTGTAATCGAAGAATATCATCCTTCATTTCAAATCAAAATCCGAAATCCTTAATATTTAAAGATGGGAAGCGCTTCCCTTTTTAGGTTTAAACATAACAAGTCCATGGACTACACTGACACAAGTCCATCCATCATCATCGCTCTGCTAATCACGCTGCACCAACTCCACGGCCACGACCTCGTACCATACCTGAAAGTGTAATATAATGAGCGGGAAACCCAGTGAAGATAAATTGAATAGAAAGTAACTTTAGAACACCAAATCCCATCCGGATTTGTGTCCAACAGATCCTACTGTCTCTTAACTACCCAATCATACTTCCGAAAGCAAGGTTATGCAATTCTTCCGAGGATAAGAGGGTAAGAACACAATTACAGATTATATAAATAATCAGGCTCCCAACTCCAAATAATCAAGCATAATCATAGGATAACACTTTTAGGATAAATTATAGAACAAGTTAAGCTCCCAAAGTCTTAACTAATAATAAGAACAAGATCAAAGAACCAAGAACATAGGGTTTAGAACATAGAACGTAGAACGTAGAATATAGAACAAGAACATAGGACACGTGAATAATGTCGGATGGTGCAGCTCACGTAGTCTATGCACGATCCCATTATCTCACTCCAATATCAAGTAAAACTCACGAAGCCTTTACTCTCTTACCAAGAACCAATGCTCGCTCACGTAGTCGATGCATTATAGAACAGATCAAATACTAGCTCACGTAGCCTAGGCATTATAGAACATAGAACATGTAACATAGAACATGGAATATAGAACAAGAACATAGAACATGTGAATAATGTCAGATGGTGCTAGCTCACGTAGTCTATGCACGATCCCATTATCTCACCTCCAATATCAAGTAAAGCTTACAAAGCCTTTACTTTCTTATCAAGAACCGATGCTCGCTCACGTAGTCGATGCATCATAGAACAGAACCTCCTGGGTGAATAATCATCAGATGGTGCAAGCACACGCAGTCAATGCACGATCCCGTTATCTCACCAATGACATGCAAAGCTCACGTAGTCTAAGCAGTCGAGAATGTATATGATCATAGTAATTATGAATAATACCAGATAATACTAGCTCACACAACTAAATATTATCTCATTATTCATCTCCTCCGTTCATGCAGCTCATGTAGTCTATGCATGCCTCATGATACATATACCGAACCATGAATAATACCAGAAAATGCAAGCACACGTAGTCTACGCATTATCTCATTAATTATCACCAAGCAAACAAGTGTGATAGTAAAGAATCAGAAATGCGGAAATCGAAATAATAAACAGAGAACCAATTTCAGAACATCTCATCAGAGAATTATTAAATCAAGAACATGAGAACGTATCGGGTCATAAGCCCATACTCTATCGATCACAACAATCCTGAAATCATCGAATGACTTATGTACTAAAACCAATGCTGGAAGGCCCAGTCTCAGTAAAAGTCCAAGGTAATCAGAAAACCTCGATATCGTAAATAATCTCTAAGAACATAAGATAACCATTGCTGGGAAGGCCCAGTCTCAGTAAAAGCTCAATTAAATCAGGAATATCTCGATAACTAAATTAAAACATCCAAGGACACATGGTAAACAGTCTTTAAGCGATAACCAAAGTAAACCCAATAGTTCATACTTAAACTCCCAAGAATTGTAAATCCATAATTTCCCATATTAATTCTATACTCCCGATTCCTATAAATTCACGAAATTAGCATGCTTTAATTCACTTAAATCCAATTTAACTTAACTCCCGAATTGTACAAATCGTTCAAGTATTTGATTTCTAAATGTAAAAGCTATAACCAAGAACCGGCTTCAAATTAAACAAGAACAACGCCCCTAAAGTTGTCCGGAACCTGAAAATTAATTAATTACAAATAATTAGTGAGAGAACCGGACCAAAATAGCGAGAACCGGCCTCAATTTCGAGAAAATCCAGTTGAACTAGACTGAACCGATTCAGGTGAACCGGCCAGCCGGTCTAGCTGGACCGTTTCTCTCCCATTTGAACAGCCAACCCGCGAACGAAAGGACAAAACTTCCAGCTGCTTACGCATCGATTTCCAGCGATTCTCAGGACGTTATGTGGTGGTTTTTGACGAGGAGAACGACTGGGAGCTTGATTAATGTGATTGGTTTCGAATGGCGGTGCAAACACGAGCTCCAATCCTTGAGAAATTTCCTCGTTTTCCGGCGTGCTTTAGTTCAAAATCCGGCGATGTTCAGGGGTTGTAGCTCCTTGCTAAACAAAAGGAAAGTTTAGCTAAGCTTTTGGGTTGAGTATTCGAAAGAAAATCCGTGCAAAATCTGAGCTTACCTTCTCAAAATCAAAGAAGAGCTACCCCCTTCTCTCTGCGTTTTCCGGCGAGTCTTTGCCCAGAATCCGGCGAGCTCGTTTGGCAGCTATTCCTCGCGAAAACAGGGAGAAGACTTAGCTAGAAATTCTTCGTAGAACAACCGGATGAACACTCGAACCCAAGCCTGAATTATTTCCCTTCAAAATCCCCCAACCCAGCTCGTTTTGGAGCGTTTTCCGACGAGTTCTCCATGGTCTCCGTAGCAGCTAAGAGGGGTGGTTCGCTGGCTTTACAAACAGAAATGGACTGCAGGGTTAGGGCTCTTCACGGTGGTTTGCCAACGGGGAAGGGAAGGATTGAAACGAGGGAAGGGAGAAAATAAAAAACGAAATGTGTGCGGCTGCGTGGGAAAGAGAGAGAGAGATGAGGGAATAAGGAAATTATTTTCCTTTTTATAAAACAAAATTTCTTTTTGGAAAATACCTTATACGTCCCAAAACCCTAATTCTTTTGGATAAGGTCAAATAGCTAATGGTGGGTCCTTTTCTCTCCTCCTCCATTCCAAACTACTAAAGCAATTAAGGTTTATAAAGTATTTAAAACTAAAATAAATTACCCTACTCCTATCTAATTACTAAAAATAAACTAAACTAAACTAGTTAATTTAAATATCCTAAATTAATTTAATTAAAATAAATAACTATAATTAAGAATTAATTAACATATAAATTAAATTAAAATAAATAAAAATTACCTTGAAATTTACGGGACGTTACACTTGGAATCATGGTTAAGGTGCGAATAAGCTAAATAACACCGGATATCAAAGTGATACAAAGAACTCGACTCAAACGACAAGTATCTTCGCGATCCAGGTGAGTTTCATTTTCCAGATATTGGTGAGCTTCCAAAGGTTTGACTTCATCACGTAGAACGAGCGTTGTTGTAGCTTGGGTCATCTCCAAAACCTCCCAAAATGAAACTTAGACAAGAAAACAAGATCCCACCTTGAGGAAGACAAGGAAATGAGGGCTGTTGATGTTTTCCTGGCGAGCTTGATGTGGTGAGTTTGCTGAGCTTCAATGGCATCGAAATGAACTTGATATGGCAGTAGAAATTGTTCAAAAATGATGGTAAAGAAGAGAGATTAAAGAAAAAAAAATGAAGGCTGCTGCGCTCGGCTACGAAGGAGAAGAGAAAATAATTTAGGATGAAGAAATCTCTCTCAATTTCAAAGAATGAAGAGGCCCCACCCAATAGATTATTGTCCTAAACTATCTAACATAAACCTAAAGAATTTATCTTGCAAAATAACAATATTAATACTACCATTTAATTAGGAAAAAACGAATTGAAACTAGAGAAAAATTAATTATATTAAGCTAAACTAAATTAACTAACTTATAAGGTTTAAAATAATTTAATTAAAAAAATTACCGCAAAATTAACGGGACGTTACAACTTCCTTTCTCTTTGTTGAAACTGAGTTTTCCTCCACAGACCACGGCTGTCACCCCTGTCACATGTGCAATATTCAATCTTTGCCCTATTGGAAGAAACCGCTGATCACACGACTCTCCTCTTATCAATCACATTTTTCAATCTGATACTAGGTTATTCCTCGAATTCAATGTTCTTTCAAATGATTCCTTGAATTCTAGGAATGATTCCAGATTCAGATGGATAAATGTGATTGATAATAGAAAGAGGAGAGTGATGAGATCGACGTTTATTTCTGTAGGATAATGATTGAATATATTTCATAAGTGGCAGCAGTGGCGAGTGGAGGAAATTTAGCTTCCGATATGGATTAAGCATGTTAATCAATCTAAGGAAGACTTTGTTAATCGAAAGTGACTATTTAGAAAAGATAAACTGCCATATCTCGTACTTCTTTTATATGTATTAGTCTTTAACACGTGCACGTGATATTCTTTATAATATTTGAAAGTTAGCATATTTTATTATTTAAATTTTATATGCTTTAGTTTTAACTTTTTTAACTCATGAGTTTTAGAATTATTTAACTTATTTTAAACAATACTATAACTTAGTTAATATATATATATATATATATATATATATATATATATATATATATTTGTGTGTGTGTATTTCAATATCCATGATATCGGACACTGCCTAGCTAGTTGAGAAGAAGATTTCACACATCCTGACGCTAAATCTCATATATTTATTTTTAATAATGATTTGATTTGATTTCAAATTTTTGGGATTAGTTTTAGAAAAAAAAATAGTTTTTGATGTTTTTTCTTGAGATAAAATTCTTTGATTTTTTTGGAATAATAAACGTTGATATTATTTTATCTCAAACTAATATACATAACATTTATTATTTTTAAAATTACTTGTAAAAAATGTAATCTATTGAAATTTTCATTTATTAAAAGAGAAATTCCCAATGTATAAGAAATCAAATTAGTTTATATTAAAAGATAATAATCATTTTAAGAATATAAATTTGATACGATTTTTCAAAACTATCTAGGAGGAATTTATATTTTTTCTGTACTAGTTTTTACCATCTACGTTGCATGTATTTTTCTTCTCAAAATTTAAAATTTAATAACTCAATATTGAATATAGATTTTTTTCTATCTTTGTTTTATGAAATAATTTTTAATTGGTTCAAATTCTATATAATTATTGATAATATGGAATTAAACAATTCTTTAAAATGCAACACATTAATTCATAATTTTAAATCTGGTAGCATCAAGTCTCTTTTTCAAATATTAAAAATAAAATAAATGTCACTTTTAATTTTATGTTTATAATTTATCAAATTTCTATTCATTTTTGTTTAATTATAATTTTGTTAATATTTTTTTTATCTAAATGATTTATTTTTTAGACTAAATCTGAATTGATAATTATTTGGTTTTTACTTTTTGATTGTTAAATATATATATTTTTTTAACTATTTTTCATATAAAAAATTTTCAAATTTCTTTTTTAAAAACATATATATTTTTTTACTTTAAAAATTAGATTAAGATTTTAAAAATGTAGATTAGGGAAGATTTGTATAACTAATCTTCTTTTTTTTTTTATATATATTTTATAATCTAAATCTAAAACGATAATGATATAATTTTTAGTTTTTGAATTTAATATTTTAAAATTAAATTTATTTACTAATAAATTAGTTATCTTATATCTTTCGATTTTTTATTTTATTTTAGTTTTAAATAAGAAAATTGACATTTATCTCATGAATTAAATTTAAATTAAAAATCTCCGTTTTTTTTTCTATTGAAGTTCACGCCCATACAGGAGGGATTTTGCCATTTTTCTTTATCAACTTTTTATTAAATGTAAATTTTTTAAAAAATCTTAGATAGCATATTTGACTAATAATGTTAGAATTTTTTTTAAAAAAAAAAACCCAAATAACAATTAAGTATTATTAAACTATTATTTATTGGTTATTTTACAGTTTATTAATTCAATTAATTTATTGAAATATTATTTTTACCCATATAGTAGGTTCAATAACTTTATTGAACTATCACTTGAATTTCTTGGACGATATTAATTTTGATATGATTTGAATTGTTTAGGAGTTTAGTAAATATTTATAAAATTTACAATTTTTTTTATAATATTTTGTCATCTAAATTTGAATTGATAATGATTTGATTTTAAGTTTTTTTATTTTTGAAAATTAATTTTATCCGTTAGAAATTATATCATTAATTTGAATTTGATATAAAATTAAGTTTTTAATTTCAAATGTTTGAGTTTAGTTATAGAAAATAGTAAAATCTTAGATATTTTTTTTGATAGTATTTTATTTTTATCTTTTTGGATTAAAACTTTGATAATATCTTTAACTTAAAATATTTATTTCCCTATTTAAGTTTCTCAACAAAAAAAAGAAAAGGGGCAGCAGCTTCTTCTTCGTTGTGGGAGCGCTGAACCTGAGATCTGAACACGAACGAAAAAAATAAAGAGAAAAAAAGAGAAAGGAGACAACAAACCCCCTTCATTCTAAATCAAACAAAATTACATCATTAATTTGAATTTGATATTTAAGGTTTTAATTTTGAAATTTCGAGTTTAGTTTTAGAAAATAGTAAAATCTTAGATATTTTTTCTTGAGATAATTTTTTAATGATTTTTTTAAGATAAAAACTTTGATAATATTTTTAACTTAGATTAATATTTATTTCCCTATTTAACTTTCTCATTAAATTATAAATAAATTATTCTCTTCTTCTTTTCTTTACAATCGAACAAGAATAATCATGTCGGAGAAAATAAACTCACTCCTCAATCGCCGGAAAATTGAAATCTTAAAATTTTCTATCGTTGCAAAACTCCTTTTTCCCGTCAGGTACAAAGAGATCTTTACTTTTTTTTAGATTAAAAAATATTTAAATCTATGTGCCGAATTCTACATTATTTCGTCTTCCTATATGGATGATCAAAATTGTTTCAATCACTTTATTTAATTTATATATGGTAATTCGTGATAACACATCTTACTCTTGTCAGTTCCATAATATTATTATTATATTTTTGATATTTATTTGAGTTGCATGTTTATAGTTTTAAAATTTCAATTAAAAATATCCCTTATAATATCAATCATATTCATATATACTTGAAATTGTGTTCTTTTGTGTATTATTATACATTGTTGTTTAATTATAATTTTGTTAATTTTTTTTCTTATCTAAATGATTTATTTTTTATACTAAATCTGAATTGATAATTATTTGGTTATACAAAAAAAAATTAACTATTTTTCATACAATTTTTTTTTTAAATTTCTTTTTTTAAAAACATATTTATTTATGTAGATTAGAGAAGATTTGTATAACTAATCTTCTTCTTCTTTTTATTTATATATTTTATAATATAAATCTAAAACGATAATGATTTAATTTTTAGTTTTTGAATTTAATATTTTAAAATTAAATTTATTTACCAATAAATTAGTTATCATATATCTTTCGATTTTTTTTTGTTTTTAATTTTAAAGTTTTAAAATTTAGTTTTAAATAAGAAAATTGACATTTATCTCATGAATTAAATTTAAATTAAAAATCTCTGTTTTTTTTTTCTATTGAAGTTCACGCCCATACAGGAGGGATTTTGCCATTTTTCTTTATCAACTTTTTATTAAATGAAAATTAAAAAAAAAAAAAAAAATCTAAGATAGCATATTTCACTAAAAATGTTAGAATTTTTTTTAAAAATTATCCAAATAACAATTTAGTATTATTAAACTATTATTTATTGGTTATTTTACCGTTTATTAATTCAATTAATTTATTGAAATATTATTTTTACTCATATAGTAGGGTTCAATAACTTTATTGAACTATCATTTGAATTTGCTAGACGATATTAGTTATGACATGATTTGTATTTTTTAGGTGCTTGGTAAATATTTATAAAATTTACAATTTTGTTATAATATTTTGTCATCTAAATTTGAATCGATAATGATTTGTTTTAAGTTTTTTTATTTTTGAATATTAATTTTAGCCGTTAGAAATTATATCATTAATTTGAATTTGATATTTAAGTTTTTAATTTCAAATGTTTGAGTTTAGTTATAGAAATTAGTAAAATCTTAGATATTTTTTTTAGATAATATTTTATTTTTATTTTTTTAGATTAAAACTTTGATAATATTTTTAACTTGCATTAATATTTATTTCCCTATTTAACTTTCTCAAGAAAAAGGAAAAGGGGCAACAGCTTCTACTTCGGCTGAACCTGAGATCTGAACACGAACGAAAAAAAAAAAGAGAAAAAATGAGAAAGGAGACAACAAACACCCTTCTTCATTCTAAATCAAACCAAATTTTCTCTTAATTTTTTACCCAAAAATTTCCCGAATATTTTCTGTTAGAAATTACATCACTAATTTGAATTTGATATTTAAGTTTTTAATTTTAAATTTTCGAGTTTAGTTTTAGAAAATAAAAAAATCTTATTGAGATAATTTTTTAATGATTTTTTAAGATAAAAACTTTGATAATATTTTTAACTTAGAATAATATTTATTTCCTATTTAACTTTCTCATTAAATTATAAATGAATTATTCTCTTCTTATTTTCTTCACAAGCGAACCAGAATAATCATGCCGGAGAAAAGAAACTCACTCCTCAATCACCAGAAAATTGAAATCTTAATATTTTCTATCTTTGTGAAACTCCGTTTCCCGTCAGGTACAAAGAAAGATCTTTACTTTCTTTTAGATTAAAAAATAATTAAATCTATGCGCCTAATTCTACATTATTTCGTCTTCATATATGGATGATCAAAATTGTTTCAATTACTTTACTTATAAATGGTAATTAGTGATTACACATCTTACTCTTGTCACTTCCATAATATTATGATTTTGTTTTGGATATTTATTTGAGTTGCATGTTTATAGTTTTAAAATTTCAATTAAAAATACCCCTTATAATATCATTCGTGTTCATATATACTTGAAATTGTGTTCTTTTGTGTATTATACATTGTTGGTAATTTTGACTACGTATGTTCCGTAATGTGATTTGTTATGCATTTGTATTTTTGTTTTAAATTATTTAGTTTACAATCAATTCAAATAACATAACCAATTTGATAAGGCATTAAGAATTTTGAGAAATTTCGAACAGATGACATTTTTTTAATATACAATTTTTAAAAATATCAAATATTTTGAAATTTCTTATATATATTAGTCTTTAATGCGTGCACGTGATATTCTTTCTAATATTTGAAAGTTAGCATATTTTATTATTTAAATTTTATATGCTTTAGTTTTAACTTTTTAACTCATGAGTTTTCGGATTATTTAACTTATTTTAAACAATACTAAAACTTAGTTATATACATATTAGAGTGTGTATTTAAATATCAATGGTATCGGACACGGCCTCACTAGTTGAGAAGAAGATTTCACACATCCTGACGCTAAATCTCATATATTTATGTTCTATAATGATTTGATTTAATTTCAAATTTTTGTCTTTGATATTTTTTCTTGAGATAAAATTCTTGGATTTTTTTGCGAAAAAAAACGTTGATATTATTTTATCTCAAACTAATATATATAACATTTATTATTTTTAAAATTACTCCTAAAAAATATAATCTATTGAAATTTTCCTTTATTAAAAGAGAAGTTCCCAATTTATAAGAAATCAAATTACTTTATATTAAAGATAATAATTTCAATACTATCCATAAGAATCAATATTTTTTTCTATATGAGGCAAATCAAAATTGTGTTTTAATCAAAAAAAAAAAAAATTGTGTTATATACAATCATCCTCTCCAAAAAAAAAGTATAAGACCAAAGATATAATATAGTTGGAAATTTCAAAATAAAATAAAATGAATATTCGATAAATAAATGGAAAAGTAAAGAAAAAAAAAAGAGACGACAAACAACCTTCTTCATTCTAAATAAAACAAAATTTTCTCCTAATTTTTTACCCAAAAATTTCCCTTATATTTCTGTTAAAAATTACATTATAAATTTGAATTTGATATTTAAGTTTTTAATTTAAAATTTTTTAGTTTAGTTTTGGAAAATAGTAAAATCTTAGATATTTTTTCTTGAGATATTTTTTTTATGATTTTTTTGATAAAAACTTTGATAATATTTTTAACTTAAATAAATATTTATTTCCCTATTTAACTTTCTCATTAAATTGCAAATGAATCATTCTCTTCTTCTTTTCTTCACAAACGAATCAGAATAATCTTAAAAAAATACTCTTGAACAGTTTTGCCATCAGGTACAAAGAGAGATCTTCATTTTCTTTTATTTAAAAAAATATTTAAAGCTATGCGCCTAATTTCTACTCTATTTCGTCTTCCTATATGGACAATCAAAATTGTTTCAATTACTTTACTTATATATGGTAATTATTAAGAACACATCTTACTCTTGTCACTTCAATCATATTTTATTTTGAATATTTATTTGAGATTCACGTTTATAGTTTTAAAATTTCAATTAAAAATACCCTTTATAATATCAATCATGTTCATATGTACTTGAAGTTGCGTTCTTTTGTGTATTATAAATTCTTGCTAATTTTTACTATAAGTCTATGTATGTTCCATAATGGGATATTGTGATGCATTTGGTTTTTTTTTTTTTTTTTTTTTAATTCTTTAGTTTACAATCAATTAAAATAATATAACCAATCTTATTAGGCTTTAAGACTTTTTAGAAATTTCGAACAGATGACATTTTTTTAATAAATAATTTTTAAAAATAATCAAATATTTTGAAAATTTTTATAAGCAACATACAAAGATTTTACCATGATTAGTTCAAACAATTTAATTAAAGTATCATGTTTAATTTTTAATACAATATTAATGCCTACTTCATATACTTGAATCGATTTAAAAAAAATTAGTTTAACCAACATGCTCTAATATAATAAATAAAATATTAAATTAGTTTAAAAAAGTTTCAGTAAAGCCAAAAGTTTAATTCCTAAACAAAAACTTATGTTATACTTAATATACAAACGGTATACATACAAACACATGAAAATGAAAAAAAAAATGAAAAAAGAAAGAAAGAAAGGACAACTTTTCTATACAATTACTTTTTAATACGAAACTTCTCTTCGATCATCGATTAATATTACTTCTTTTCTCAAAGTCGAAACTGAGATTTCCTCCACAAACCACGACCATCACCCCTGTCACATGTGCAATATCCAATCTTTGTCCTATTGGAAGAAACCGCCAATCACACGACTCTCCTCTTATCAATCACATTTTTCTATCTGATACTGGAGTTATTCCTCGAATTCATGTTCTTTCAAATGATTCCTTGAATTCTAGGAATGATTCCAGGATTCAGATGGATAAATGTGATTGATAATAGAAAGAGAAGGGTGATGAGATTGACGTTTCTTTCTGTAGGATAATGATTGAATATATTTCATAATTGGCAGCGGTGATGGTGGCGAGTGGAGGAAATTTAGCTTCCGCATATGGTTTAAGCATGTTAATCGTTGATCTGAGGAAGACTTTGTTATTCAAAAGTGACTATTTAGAAAAGATAAACTGTCATTTCTCTTCTTCTTTTATATATATTAGTATTTAACAAGTGCACGTGATATTCTTTAAAATATTTGAAAGTTAGCATATTTTATTATTTAAATTTTATATGCTTTAGTTTTAACTTTTTTAACGCATGAGTTTTCGAATTATTTAACTTATTTCTAGTTGAGAAGAAGATTTCACACATCATGACACTAGATCTCATATATTTATGTTTAATAATGATTTGATTTAATTTCAAATTTTTGGGTTTAGTTTTAGAAAAAAATAAAGTCTTTGATGTTTTTTCTTGAGATAAAATTCTTTGTTTTTTTTTTAATAAAAAACGTTGATATTATTCTATCTTTAACTAATATATAACATTTATTATTTTTAAAATTACTTGTAAAAAATGTAGTCTATTGAAATTTTCCTTTATTAAAAGAGAAATTTCCAATTTATAAGAAATCAAATTACTTTATATTAAAAGATAATAATCAGTTTAAGAATATAAAATTGATACGTTTTTTCAATACTATCTATGAGGAAACAATATTTTTTCTATACAAGGCAAATCAAAATTGTGTTATTTACAATCATGCTCTCCAAAAAAGTATAAGACCAAAGATATAATATAGTTGGAAATTTCAAAATAAAATAAAATGAATCTTCGATAAATAAATGGAAAACTAAAGAAAAAAAAAATAGAAAAAGAAAAAAGAGAAAGGAGACGACAAACAACCTTCTTCATTCTAAATCTAACAAAAATTGCTCCTAATTTTTTACGCAAAAATTTCTCTCATATTTCTGTTAGAAATTACATCACTAATTTGAATTTGATATTTAAGTTATTAATTTCAAAATTTGAGTTTAGTTTTAGAAAATAGTAAAATCTTAGATATTTTTTCTTGAGATTATTTTTTTATGATTTTTTGATAAAAAAATTTGATAATATTATTAACATAAATTAATATTTATTTTCCAATTAACTTTCTCATTAAATTATAAATGAATCATTCTCTTCTTCTTTTCTTCAAAAACGAATGAGAATAATCATACCGGGGAAAAGAAACTTACTCCTCAATAGTTTTGCCATCAGGTACAAAGAGATCTTTATTTTCTTTTATTTTGAAAAATATTTAAATCTATGCGCCTAATTCTACTTTATTTTGTCTTCCTATACGGATGGAATATATATATATTTTTTAATACATAAAAAAGTGAAAGGAATTCAATATATTAAATAACAAAATAGTAAAACTAACGAAATTGGAAAAATTACTGAATTTATTTTAAAATATCATAATAAGCATCATATAAAACAACAATGAGATTTATCATTATATAGTTAAAAAAAATATTAATGAAAGTTTCATTAATTTAAGGAAAGCCAAATGTGCTATTTTTTAAAATAATAAATTAATTTATTTTAAAAAAAATAAGGTTCAAAAAGTGCAATTGGATGTAATTTTTCTTAAAAAAAGAATTGTCTATAACAATATATAGGGCGAGTTTGGCATTATTGTAGCTTTTAAAATAATTACTTTCAGCTGTGCTGTAGAAAAAATTAGATGTATCATGAATGAGATTAGTGTTTGGTAAATTCAACTTATGTAGAATATTAGTGTTTGGTAAATTTGACTTCTAAAAATGTTGTGAAATATATAAATAGTTAATTAGTGTTTATACAAATATTTATAGTAATTTAATTACAAGAGTTCATAAAAAAATAAAAAAATTATATACAGCTATAAAACTTATATGTAAGGAAATTATAATAATAAAACTAAATAAAAATTATCTATTTTTTAAAAAAAAAAAGTCTATATGAATAAAGTATTTACTTGTTTTTATAATGATATAATTATTACTTATGACTAATAATTATTTTAAAATTTTATTTCAAATATAATATATTTATTGTGTATAAACAAATATTTACAAATCAATTTCAAATGAATATATTATTAAATAATACAATAGACTTTAAAATGATTTGAATTTAAAATGTAATTAGAGCTGGAATAAAGATAGTGGAAGAGATAGTTGGAGATATTTTAGAAATCATTTTCTTTGTTTTAAAATGTTTTTCCCCCTCAATATACTAATGACGTGCTTATTAAATTACCTTATTGGCTTTTGAAGTAGCCAATATGGTACCCAAATTTGCAGATTAATTATCAAATTCTCTTCCAAAAGACAATATCCGATTACTTAAAAAGGAACTGTACCGATTAGAAGGCATACGCCAGTTAGTGTCAAAAAGTATGGAGGAAATGTTGTGTATTGCCGCTGCTGAAAAAAGATATTGATGTCATGACTGTTTCACTATCTTGAAGAATGCTTTTTGAGGCAGGTAATATACTTCGATCAAATTGCTCAGTTGTTATAAATGTCAAACATAATGTTCAAATGGTTATTATATTCCATAATGGATTTTGATACTTCAAGAAAAATAGCAGTTCGAATGGCCAGAGCAGGCTTGCAAGAGCTGAAGTCTTGCCTCAGTTGACCTCTGTGAGTCATTTTTTAGCCAACTTTTTTCCAGCTTTGCTGATATTTTCATAAAATGTATTTGGAGCTGATTATATTCAAGGACTACTCTTTTTTCTTTTTGATGGGTAAAATACTTGTTATCACTTTTAAAGTTATAAATATAATCAATGCATGTCTTATAAGAATTGAGTACCTACTGTAGGAGTTTTACCTATCATTGCAGCCAAATCATTTATTGTCGAGGATAGTAGTAGAAATCCTCAGAAACTAGGCAATTCCGGTCTTGCTCTGCATTATGCAAAGACTATTAACCAAATAAGTCTAATTATAAGCTAACACTTCTCATTTCCTCTAGTTCTGCAAAGAACTCTCAATTGGTATTTTTATTTTACTTAAAAGAGCTATTTTTCATAGGCAAGTAGTCTAACTTCCCTTTCCTCAGATATGAGGCATGAATTATATCATGCATTTCTATAAAGTGTTTAAGCAAACTGCGCTCTCAATTACAAAGTTGTGATGCCAGATATGAGGCATATGTCTTATTCTTTAGTTTTTAATTTTTTTTAATTGAAATCATCAAAAGATCAGTAATTCTAGAATTTATCATTAACAGTTTCTTTGCTAATTAATTTTATATTGTCAGAGTTGAAATTGATAGGATTCTTCAATTTAACCTATAAAGTAATTAGTAAATATAAAATTAATTAGCAAAGAAACTGTTCATGATAAATTCTAGAATTACTGATCTTTTGATGATTTCAATAAAAAAAAATTAAAAACTAAAGAATAAGACATATGCCTCATATCTGGCATCAAAACTTTGTAATTGAGAGCGCAGATTTGCTTAAGCACTTTTTTAGAAATGCATGATTTAATTCATGCCTCATATCTGAGGAAAGGGAGGTTAGACTACTTGCCTATGAAAAATAGCTCTTTTAAGTAAAATAAAAATAAAAATTGAGAGTTCTTTGCAGAATTAGAGGAAATGAGAAGTGTTAGCTCATAATTAGGCTTATCTGGTTGATATAGTCACTGCATAATGCAGAGCAAGACCGAAATTGCCTAATTTCTGAGGAATTCTACTACTATCCTCGACGATCAATGATTTGCTGCAATGATAGGTAAAACTCCTACAACAGGTATTCAATTCTTATAAGACATGCATTGATTATATTTATAACTTTAAAAGTGATAACTGATATTTTTGCCATCAAAAAGCAAAAAAGTAGTCCTTGATATAATTAGCTCCAAATACATTTTATGAAAATATCAACAAGCTCGAAAAAGTAGGCTAAAAAATGACTCACATAGGTCAACTGAGGCAAGACTTTCAGCTCTTGCAAGGCTGCTCTAGCCATTCGAACTGCTATTTTTCTTGAGGTATCCAAATCCAGTCTGGAATATCATAACCATTTGAACATTATTTTTGACATTTACAACAACTGAGCACTTTGATCAAATTATATTACCTACCTTAAAAAGCATTCTTCCAGATAGTGAAACAGTCGTGACATCAATACCTTTTTTCAGCAGCGACAATACACAGCATTTCCTCCATACCTTTTGACACTAATTGTCGTATGCCTTCTGATCGGTACAATTCCTTCTTAAGTAGTCGGATATTGTCTTTTGAAAGAGAGTTTGATAATTTTACAAATTTGGTTACAGTATTGGCTACTTAGAAAGCCAATACGGTAATTTCCCGATAATTTCTAGTTGCTAGTATTGACATACAAAACACATTATTTAATAACCACATCATTAGTATATTGAGGGGAAAAACATTTTAAAACAAAGAAAATCCTGAACCATTTTCTTTGTTTTAAAATGTTTTTCCCCTCAATATACTAATGATGTGGTTATTAAATAATGTGTTTTGTATATCAGTACTAGCAACACGAAATTATCGGGAAATTACCGTATTGGCTTTCTAAGTAGCCAATACTGTAACCAAATTTGCAAAATTATCAAACTCTCTTTCAAAAGACAATATCCGACTACTTAAGAAGGAATTGTACCGATCAGAAGGCATACGACAGTTAGTGTCAAAAAGATGGAGGAAATGCTATGTATTGCCGCTACTGAAAAAAGGTATTGATGTCATGACTGTTTCACTATCTTGAAGAATGCTTTTTGAGGTAGGTAATATAATTGGATCAAATTACTCAGTTGTTGTAAATGTCAAACATAGTTCAAATGGTTATGATATTCCATAGTGGATTTTGATACCTCAAGAAAAATAGCAGTTCCAATGGCCAGAGCAGGCTTGCAAGAGCTGAAGTCTTGCCTCAGTTGACCTCTGTCAGTCATTTCTTAGCCTACTTTTTTCGAGCTTGCTGATATTTTCATAAAATGTATTTGGAGCTGATTATATTCAAGGACTACTCTTTTTGCTTTTTGATGGGAAAAATATGTCTTATCACTTTTAAAGTTCTAAATATAATCAATGCATGTCTTATAAGAATTGGGTACCTGCTGTAGAAGTTTTACCTATCATTGCAGCAAAATCATTGATTGTCGAGGATATTAGTAAAAATCCTCAGAAAGTAGGCAATTCTGGTCTTGCTTTGCATTATGCAAAGACTATCAACCAGATAAGCCTAATTATAAGCTAACATTTCTCATTTCCTCTAGTTCTACAAAGAACTCTCAATTGCTATTTTTATTTTACTTAAAAGAGCTATTTTTCATAGGTAAGTAGTCTTACTTCCCATTCCTCAGATATGAGGCATGAATTATATCATGCATTTCTAAAAAGTGTTTAGGCAAATCTGCGCTCTCAATTACAAAGTTGTGATGCCAGATATGAGGCATATGTCTTATTCTTTAGTTTTTAATTTTTTGTATTGAAATCATCAAAAGATCAGTAATTCTAGAATTTATCTTTAACAGTTTCTTTGCTAATTAATTTTATATTTGCTATTTACTTTATAGGTTAAATTGAAGAATCCTATCAATTTCAACTCTGACCATATAAAATTAATTAGCTAAGAAACTGTTAATGATAAATTCTAGAATTACTGATCTTTTGATGATTTCAATTAAAAAGAAAATTAAAACCTAAAGAATAAGACATATGCCTCATATCTGGCATCAAAACTTTGTAATTGAGAGCGCAGATTTGCTTAAACACTTTTTAGAAATGCATGATATAATTCATTCCTCATATCTGAGGAAAGGGAGGTTAGATTACTTGCCTATGAAAAATAGCTCTTTTAAGTAAAATAAAAATACCAATTGAGAGTTCTTTGTAGAACTAGAGGAAATGATAAGTGTTAGCTTATAATTAGACTTATCTGGTTGATAGTCTTTGCATAATGCAGAGCAAGACCGGAATTGCCTAGTTTCTGAGGATTTCTACTACTATCCTCGACAATCAATGATTTGGCTGCAATGATAGGTAAAACTCCTACAGCAGGTACTCAAATCTTATAAGACATGCATTGATTATATTTATAACTTTAAAAGTGATAACAAGTATTTTTCCCATCAAAAAGCAAAAAGAGTAGTTCTTGAATATAATCAGCTCCTAATACATTTTATGAAAATATCAGCATGCTCGAAAAAAGTATGGTTAAAAATGACTCATAGAGGTCAACTAAGGCAAGACTTTCAGCTCTTGTAAGGCTGCTCTGGCCATTCGAACTACTATTTTTCTTGAGGTATCCAATTCCTATCTGGAATTTCATAACCATTTGAACATTATGTTTGACATTTACAACAACTGAGCACTTTGATCGAATTATATTACCTACCTTAAAAAGCATTCTTCCAGATAGTGAAACAGTCATGACATCAATACCTTTTTTCAGCAGCGGCAATACACAACATTTCCTTCATAGTTTTTGAAACTAATTGTCGTATGCCTTCTGATCGGTACAATTCCTTCTTAAGTAATCAGATATTGTCTTTTTAAAGAGAGTTTGATAATTTTGCAAATTTGGTTACAGTATTGGCTACTTCAAAGCCAATACGGTAATTTCCCGACAAATTCCAGTTGCTAGTACTGACATACAAAACACATTATTTAATAACCATGTCATTAGTATATTGAGGGGAAAAAAACATTTTAAAACAAAGAAAATCCTGAACCATTTTCTTTGTTTTAAATTTTTTTCCCCTCAATATACTAATGACGTGCTTATTAAATAATGTGTTTTGTATATCAGTACTAGCAACTGGAAATTATTGGGAAATTACCTTATTGGCTTTTGAAGTAGCCAATACGGTAACTAAATTTGTTGAAGTATCAAACTCTCTTTCAAAAGACAATATCGAATTACTTAAGAAGCAACTGTACCGATCAGAAGGCATACGATAGTTAGTGTCAAAAAGTATGGAGGAAATGTTGTGTATTACCACTGCTGAAAAAAGGTATTGATGTCATGACTGTTTCACTATCTGGAAGAATGCTTTTTGAGGTAGGTAATATAATTCGATCAAATTACTCAGTTGTTGTAAATGTCAAACATAATGTTCAAATGGTTATGATATTCCATAGTGGATTTTGATACCTCAAGAAAAATAGCAGTTCAAATGGCCAGAGCAGGCTTGCAAGAGCTGAAGTCTTGCCTCAGTTGACCTATGTGAGTCATTTTTTAGCCTACTTTTTTCGAGCTTGCTGATATTTTCATAAAATGTATTTGGAGCTGATTATATTCAAAGACTATTCTTTTTGCTTTTTGATGGGAAAAATACGTGTTATCACTTTTAAAGTTATAAATATAATCAATGCATGTCTTATAAGAATTGGGTACTTGCTGTAGAAGTTTTACCTATCATTGCAGCCAAATCATTGATTGTCAGGATAGTAGTAGAAATCCTTAGAAAGTAGGCAATTCCGGCCTTGCTCTGCATTATGTAAATACTATCAACTAGATAGGTGTAAGGACCCGAGGTTTGATTTCGGGAATTCAGAATTTTTCCTGATATTGATTTGTTTCTTTAGTATTTTTAATTAAGGAAAATTGTATGCTAATTATTGTTAAGTGCATATTGGTTAATTAATGATTAACCATAATTAGATTTTTAAGAAAATTGTAGTTAACCCTGGTTAATTTTGTTTGAGAGCTAGTTAGCAAAGGAAAGAGGAGGAAGGGTATGAAATGAATTTTAGGAAGTGGAAGGGTTTGGTGTTAATTTGAAGGGGTGGAGGGACTTGTAAATAATTTGCATTTAGTTATTAATTTTAAATTTGGAAAATTACAAGTATACAAAGGAAAGAAAAGAAAATACAAAAAAAAAAAAAACAATTCCATTTTTCTTCTTCTTCCACTGTCGGCCTCCCTCCCCTCTCTCAAATTTTCATCAACCATTTCCACTCTCTTATCTCTTGGATCTTGGAGCAATTTGAAGGGGTTTTGTGTGATTCATGTTGCAATCACCATCTTAGGAAGATTCAAGAAAGTCTTGGAAGAAGATTTGATCAAAAACTCAAGGTAACTACTAACCTAGAATGTCATTTTGGCGAGCTTTCCATGGTTTTGATTGGAGTTTCTTCAAGGATGTTTATATGAAGGTTCTCCTTGATCTTAAATTCTGGAATTGGTGTTTCAATTGGTGTTTATGAACCCTAAGTATCACCTCTTAAGTTTCTTTAAAGGGTAAAAGGCATGGGTGGATTCAAGTTTTTTTTTACAAAACTCCATTAATGGAGGTTTTTGAAGCTTTTTGTGTTCTTTGATTTTTGGGATTTCTTGACCATTACTTTGATTTTCTCAATTCTGGAATTTAAGAGTATTTATATGTTTATGAGATGTATGGAAGACACTTTGGGAGATCAATTTAATGAATTTTTGGTGATTTTCCATTTTTGACCAAAAATTGCACTTTTATTGGACTAGTTTTCTTGTTTTTAGGTGTTCCTTGACTTTTAATGAAAGATTATCAATTCTGGAGCAATTAGGTGTTTAGATATATATATTTAACAAGGAAATCACCTTAGGGAATCAATTTTCTTATTTAACCAAAAATTGCATCTCGAATAAACTAGTTTTGGAACTTGTATCACTAACCGGGTTCGGAGTTATTTGTGGTTGTTATGGCTGATTCATAGACCCATCGAAAGACCTCATCTTCAGTAAGAGACCGAGAATTGAATTCCTCACTTGGGGTTACGTAATTTCTAAGCATAGAAAGAGCTCCCCCCAAGGAAGGAGCCTCTTTTACCGGGATAAAATATCCAATTGCTCGAGCTAGAAGTGTAGTTAGTGAAGGGGCATAAGGATCTTGTGCCCTATGGACCTCAATCGAGTTTGAATTTGAACCCAGTGGAATACAAAAATATTCGGGGTGAGACACCTAAATAGAAGGAGAAATCGATTCAGTCTTTGACATCTAAAGAGGAGAGTAGCTGCTCTCAGGCGAGCCAAATGTAGTAACAACTATTGGATGGGCTTTCATGTAAGCTTTTGCACCCCTTATCACATGTTTATAAGCATCAAATCGTCTACCTTTCCTTTTTTTAGGGGGAAGAGACTCCGCAAGATGCTAACAAATAATCATCCTCTTCGCCTTAATGTTCTTATCGGGACGAGAGCGTTTGGAGCCGAGCTTATCTTCCTCCACAACCTGCTTCCTTTTTCGGTTAGATGCAGCCTTTGCAACAACACTCTTCTCCTTGGTTAGTTTCAATAAAGCTACAAAGGAAGATGAATCCCTTGTGGTGCAAACCGAAGTAAGGTCCCTTGAAGCCATTCTTCTACTAAGAGCTGGGAAGAAATCAATTCAATCAGTGATGAAAAAATAACACGTAAAGGCCTCAAAAGATGTGAGCATGAATGACTTACTAGGGGAGGATAAGGATCAAACCCTTCCAAAGGAGTCAACAAACCTATAAAAATAATCTACTGTTCCTGAATGAATTCCTCCCAATCGTAAGTTCCGTACTTCAAGGACCCAATATTGGAGTCAATCGAAAGAGAACCATGTTCTTCAACACCAAGATTGCGTCTAGACGAATGAGGGATTTCCACCTCTGCTTCATTGCCCCCAGATTCATCTCTAAAAGCAGAAATAAACAGTCTCATGAGGGGGAGAGAAAGAAGGTGAATTGGTGACAGCCCCCGAATCAGAAAAAAAAACCTCCTGAAAACTCTGCCCTTAGAATCAAACTCATTAACCTCAACCTCGTCATTTTACAATTTGATGCCCCAGTAGCTTTTTTAGACCTAGCCATCTATGAATCTAAGGGAATACAAAAAGGAGGAGATAGAGGAAACTAATCTTAATAAAAGAAAGCAGGACTTGAGTCTGGTGATCGTTAAAGAGAAAATGGAAGGAACAACTATCGCAAGAAAGAAAGATGACAAAAAGATTTTAATTCAGAAAGGATGCGTTATTTAAAATGTTCTAAGCCATAATCGCAACATGTGGAATCTATCCAACGACCTTGAAATGTCATGATGAATAAAAGCGAGAAACAGGTTTGGTAGGATTTCAAAACACAACTTGTGAAGCTCAAAGGGTCATCTCACTAAAAAGGTATCGCAAGCTATCTGAAAGATTGTGTTGATCCTAGCGAAGCGTCATATAATCATGAGAAACCTCTATCGATTTCCCGCACTGGAAAAGTCAAGCACAAAAAATAGGAGAAAGCTTTAGAGAGTAAAAATTACCCATTTATGGGCTAAGAAAGGTGGGCTAATTATGAAGAGGCCGATCTGCCAACACCCAAAGTAAAGGCAACTTAGCTGAGGATGGGCCATCCCAAAGACCGAATTGAAGGCCTAGTCCCGACTAGCACGAAAAAGTGAGCCCACGATCAACTAGTCTGAAAGACAATATAAGGCCAACTAACTCACCTAATCTGGTATGCACAAAAATCAAGACCTAAACTCTTGATGTGCCTTATCCATTTCTGAGAAGCTAACTTGATTGTCGGAGGGTCCTTGGCCGGTACCACAACGATCTCATTGACCGTTCTTTCTATTTCAGATATTCAAGGTCGCAAGAGATAAGCACTTGTCGTCACATGCTCAAATGTGTGATCTACGCTTCAAAGTTCTAGCCCCAAATAATTAATTATTATTAACACTCATACTTTTAGCAATATATAATTAAAAATATCAGTTATCTGATTTTTTTATAAATTATTTATTACATAGAGAGTTGTGGATAAAGTTAAAAGGAATAAGAGATAAAATATCTTCCTTTCTTTTGCAAAAAAAAAATATCTCCCTTCACAATGCATTACACGCCCAATTGAAGATAAATGAGATATATCTATCTCTCCCATTATTTGAATATAAAGAGATAAATTTTCTAATAAGATTGATTGAAGAACCGTCAACAAAATCTTTATATTATTTATTGTTAATAAGTTTTTGAACTAGGTGATCCATAAAAATTAAAAATTTGATTTATAAACCAATTAATTTCCAATACGTGTTATATTTAGATCTCACATCCGTCTAGTAAACATGTATCCCATAGAGCTTATTGATATAGTACGTAATAAAATAGCTTTCCAATGTAAATTCTTAGTGCTTGAAGTATTACTAGAGAACAGAGTTCTTAGAGCAAATACCTCTATGACACTCATGGATCACCATGACCCTTTAAATAGGATAAATCTAATTTCAAAACTTTTTTTTGGTAAGAAAGAAAATCCTAACTTGTATGTATAAATTGATATTTCCGACAATCACACTTATATTAAAAAGGGGATTTTCATGGCATCTTACTTTGAGAAATATCTTGTTTTAAAATTTCTAAATTTTTTTCTATTTTTGAACTCACTAAAAAAGTGCAATCAGTTGTAATTTCTCTATATAAAACAACTTTGTCTCATTCATATATAAAACTAGTCTAAGAGTACGTGGGTTGCAATTGTAAATATATATTTATATTCTTTTAGGATTTGAAAAAAGTATTTAAATAGATAAAATAGTTGCTAAAATTTTATTGCATATTCATATTCATATCCTTTTTTCAATCTTCAAATTTGTCCATTGTTAGACCACTCAAGTATAAACCACTTAAATACCCATCAAGTTACAATACAATCTTTTCACTACTAAACTTTTGTCTTCTTTTTCACCAAGTAAACCATGTAAGAGAATTGTTAAAAATAACAAAGATGGTTATAAACGTATTGATACTTTTTGAGGGGAAAATCTGTAACGTCCCGTTACTTTTGAGGTGAAAATTTTATTATTATTATTATTATTATTATTATTGCTTCACTTAGTATAATTTTAGTAATTGATGATTGCTTAGTTACTTAGAAGTTTAGTTTATTATTTTAATTTTCCCCTCGGGTTCGATCGTTAAGTAATTTCTGTTAGAATATTTAAATAGAATCGGGTGTAATAATGTTTATTAGCGGGCCCATTATTGATCGTTTAATCATTTTAAGTTAGGTTAGAGGTAGTTAAGTTGAATTGGAATTAGAAACGTGAAATAACGAGAACCCGAGACACTTTTACTAAAGAATTAGAAATCGGGACATAACGATCTTTTGGAAAATTTAATATCTATGTTAAATACCATCTTCAGCAAGCAAAAACAAAAGAAAAAAAATAGAAAAGCAAACCAAAACCCCCCAAACCCGTAGCTAGAAAAGAGAAAAAGAGAAGAGAAAGAAATATCTGGTTCTTCTTCGTTTCTCAGCCGTTTTAATCGTGCTTTAGCTCATTGGAAAGCTCTCGAGACGTGCTTTCATTTCATACCATCAATTGAGCCGATCCGTTCTAGATCCGGGGGATACGAGGTAAAGAAGAAATGGGTTTTTAGGTTTCCATTTTCCCGATTTTGCGTTTAAGCTTCGATTCATTTTTCTCGGGTGTCGTTGGTGATTTCTAGTTAGGGAAAAATCATTTTGGTTGAGGTTATTGTCTTGAATCTAAACCCGAGTCGAATGGAAAACCCGAGCCCTTTGAAATATTCCAAATCGAGGGTTCCGTAAATTGAGTTTTGTTATTTCTAAAAGTGTTTTCTTTAAGTAATAATCGAAAAACCGGAACTCGATCCTTTTCCTCTTGCCTTGGCCGTGAGCTTCATAGAGTTTCGGGGTTAAGTTTGATGCTTATTTTAGCTTTTGGTTATTCGTTCGTGGTTTAGAAATTAATATATTTAGTTGTATTTTTTACTTTGTAGGTTTGAACCACGAGCAACCGTTCACGCATCCAACGAGCGGTGTTTCTTCTACGCATCCTAGAGGTGAGTTTAAAATGAACTTTAGTGTTTTAATGGCTCGGATTAATTGACGATTTAGTTGATTCGAGGTTAAGGGTTGTGGATGTTTAGGAAGAAAATATTGTGGAAAGTGTGTTTGGGCTAAGGAAAGTGCATTAAGACGATATTCTCGTCACTGAATGGTATTAAGTCTTGAGGGCTAAAGTGTGGTTTGGGTGTAATAGATTTGAAAGTAGAGAAGAAAAGTGACGGTTCGAACTCGGGACTTCTGAGGAGGAAAAAAAATAGTCCTAACATGCTTTAGGTTTTTCTCTTAATTATTATCCTACATAATTAGGAAATAGGATAGACACCGAGGTTAATGGTGACTAATGGTGACTTATATTCATGGTGACTGTGGTGACTAATTGTGACTTATATTCGTGGTGACTATGGTGACTTATGGTGACGTGTAATAACGGTTACTATGGTGACTAATGGTGACTTATATTCGTGGTGACTATGGTGACTTATGGTGACGTGTAATAACGGTTACTATGGTGACTAATGGTGACTTATATTCATGGTGACTTATGGTGACATGTAATAATGGTGAAAATGGTGACTACGGTGACTATGTATGAATGGTGACAATATAATTACGGTGACTATAGCGTTGTTATACGCGAGGTGACAAGGGAAGTTGAAATGTGTTATGGTAGTTGAAAATGACTTTAACCGAGCCAATCATGTTTACTTCCCTGTGCATGTAGTTCTGAATGTAAATGCGTATTTAGGCTTATTTTTTGATGTGCTCGGTGTTTAGTTTTGGTATGTTCAAAATATAAATGGGTCCACGCAAATTTTCTATAAAATGGTTGTTTTCCGCTGCGTAGCGTATTAAGTATTTTAAATGGAGTCGGGTCATCACAGTTGGTATCAGAGCCTACGGGTTCTGTAGACCACATGCATGACATATTTTCATGTTTTGGTTTTATAATCCATGTTCCTATCAACGACCGAGGTCAACGACACCAGGTAACCTTAGACTTTGTACTTTTAGAACTTGCTAGTGTTAAGTTTAAAAGTGTGAATTTGTAATTTAGTATGTAGTGTTTCATCTCAGAAATTTTTTTGTTGTTTTCCAGTATGCCTCCGAGAGTACTTAGGGGAGATAGAGGTGCAGCCCCGGTTGCGGTACGAGGACGGGGTCGGCTCAGAATCTTCAATCCACCACCGCCACCCCCTGTGGATCATGTTGTTGTTCGAGGTGCGACTCTAGGCAATGTTGAGTTAGGGAATGAGCCCCCAGTCGATCCGCCACCTAGGCAAGGGAGAAATGTTACTATCTTGGAAAAAGACTACCTAGACTTACTACGGGGTGGAGGAGGTTGTGCTGGTCCCGCTATTCCTCCGCCTGCTAGAGTACCTGATTCGGCAGTTGCCTTACCAAGGGTTAATGATGTTGCCAAGGATTTGAGAGATTATAGCAGGCATGCACCATTTGAGTTCAATGGGACTTCTACTGATCCAGCACTTTCCGAGAGATGGATCTTGAGAGTGGAGAGAGCACTTGACTCCATTCGATGCCCCGAGCATTTGAAAGTCCACTGCGGGGTTTACTCATTGGTCGATGACGCACGGTTCTGGTGGGAGGGATTATCGCATTCTCTGGATCCAGCATTGATAGTGTAAAGACCCGACATTTTAAATAAATTAAAATTTGAAAACACAGCGGAAGTCTTTTGTTTTAAGAAAAATCGGCGTGGTTATGTTTGAAAATTGGCTAGCCAAAACCTGTTTACATCCTAATTTTTCAAATCTAATAAAATCACATGGAACATTAAGTCCCAATCAGGAGTTCAAAGATTTAATATCATAAAACCAGAACCATAAGCTCTTATGAGCTAAATACAACATATAAGTCATCAAAGTCTTTAAAGTTCTAAAAAATAATTACATAAACGTTACGACCCATAGTCCATCTCGGTGTCAGCATCCCTCGATCACGCAACACCATCTCCCTTTCCACGGCCTCTAGCCAGGGCATTACCTGAGATTTTTGTAATATCATGAGCTAACAACTTAAGCCCAGTGAGAATAATAAGCATAAAAAGTAAAAATAGACTTCAAACTCGCATTCCGATTTGTGTCCAATTAATCTGACACAATCAATCCTAAAGTTCCCCAATCTCTAGGTAATTTTATTCTAAACTTTCCAAAGGATGACATTACTAACACTTGTAGTCAAATCCTCATCCATTAACTTGTTATGACATAAATAAGAAAAATAAATAAACTTTGCTTAAAATATAACATCTTAATTCCTCTTATTATTTTACTTTCCATTATGAAATATACAATTTTTTCTCCATGATATAATTCTACCGATAATATGCATGAAGGTAATGAAGACATCCCATAGGATTCACATTCACCTTTTATGCATAAATGAAGGTAAAGCTGACACTCCCCGTAGGGTTCAACATTTTACCTTATGAATGAAGAAGGTGATGCGGACAATTCTTGTAGGGTCCAATATTCTCCCCTCCTTTTCTTTCTCACTTTCTTTTCTTTTTCTCACTTTCGTTTCTTTTTCTCACTTTCGTTTCTTTTTCTTGGAAGGTGATGCGGACATTCTCCGTAGGGTCCAACATTCTCCCCTTCCTTTCTTTCTCACTTGCCATTTCCACAAATGATATGCATGAAGGTAATGGAGACTCTCGTCTGATCCACATTCACCTTTTATGCATGAAGGTAATGGAGACTCCCGTCAGATCCACATTCACCTTTTTGTTTCTCGCCTCCCTTCTCTTCCATTTCAATGATGTAAGATAATATGGTGCAAGATGTAATGGTTATGCTTGCAAATGCTTGCAAAAAGTAAATAAAGTAAAGTGCGAATAATAAAGTAACTGAAACAAACATAAAGTAAAGGGGCATAAAGTAAAAGACATAAAGTAAATAAATAGGAAACTCCGGACGAACGATATGTCAATCGAACTCGCTAACAATAATAAAAGTAAAATCATAACTTAAACGATTAACCTATACCTTCAAGGATTCTAAACTTCCAATATAATCCGAGGTTCTATTAACCATTCTATATAAAAGTTTGGATCTTTTAACTTCCAATGATCCAACCTAAGCTTCGAAATGAATCTAACTTAGAATCTTCTAAGATTCAATACTTTTCCTCGAGAACTCCTAAGTTCTCACTTAAAGGATTAACTTCTAATCCTAAGGGCACTAACTCACATCCCTCTAATCTTAGATTCGAATCCTAGTCTTAGTTTCCAATTCTACAAACCATTATACTTATTTTCTTTCTAAAATTACTTTAAATCCTAACTATTCTCACCTTAAAGAAAGTTGACTTCGCTCCTAAGTCCGGAAGAGCGATCAATCAAACGGTTCGAAAACGCCTACAATTGAATTATATCACACAATCAATAATTTACTAACTATCGATCAAACATCAACTAAACGTTCAAAATGATGAAAAACTTAACAACCCTCCCAAAGAGGCTCTCGGCCCTCTCAAAGAAAATGGGCTTCGGGTTTGGTTTTCCGGCTTTTAGGCAATTTAAAAGTGTTTCGAGTTGGTTTTAAGCAAAATTCCCGATTTCAATGGGTATCGATAATTAGGGTTTTTGAACATTATGCCCTTTCCCGAATTGAATTTAAATAAACATTAATTCACTAATTTACAACCCATAATTAAACCCAAAAGGGTAAATTTCAAACGGGAAGGTTTCGACTGAAACTCGGTTTTAGGTTCCAAAAACTCATAAAACTACTCCCGTATTTACAAACACCGAGTTTCCCGACAAGAAATCGAAAGAAAACAAAGAAAACTCCATTAAAACACTATTTGGAGCTTAGGGTTTGAAACTTTACTTACCGAGATCTCCGTATAACACAAGTGGCAAGTACGATGGTTAAGTGGAAAAGGATCCTAGACCCGAGATCTTTCCAACGCACCCGGAAACAAGTCGATCGGTTGAGAAACGAACAAAGCCCAAAATTTTCTTTTCTCCCTTAAGCTCCCACGGTTTTCAAAGGAAAAGGATGAGCAAAATAGTCAATTTTTTGGTCAATGGAAATTTAAAGAAGAATAGGGAATAGTGTTTAGATATTTAGGAATTTTGGAAATGACGGTTACGTCCTTTTATGACTTTTGACTTATAAAACGAAACCCGATGATCTTAAACTATCCCAATGGTGATTAATAATTATTAATTGGCCCGTTAATAATTATTAATACCATTAAAAAGAAATTAAATTAAAAAGGTAATTAAAAGAACTCAAACCGAAATAAACTACTAAATTCTAATTTACCGATAAATAAATAAACTTTAATTACTTAAATTAAAATAAAATAAATTTTTTTTATCACAAAATAACGGGACGTTACAGATAGTTATTTGGGAAATGTTCAGGGAGAAGTTTTTTGATAAATATTACCTGGAGGACATCCGAGATCAGTTGGAAGTACAATTTCTTACCTTGAAACAGGGAGACAGATCTGTGGTGGAGTACGAGAGAGAGTTTGACCAGGTTATCCAGATTTGCCACGGGTCACATCGTTAATCTTGAAAACAAAAAGAAGAGGTTCATTGTGGGATTGCGAGCAGATATTAGGGGACAGGTACGAGCCTTACGACCCACTACCGATGCGGAGGTGTTAAGCCTTGCCTTAGATTTGGATATCGGACCCTCCGAGAAGAAGGCTGAGATGGCAGTTGAACAGTCTTCTTCGCAGAAGAGAAAGGCTAAAGACGACCATTCAGGTCGAAGGACTCAGTCACAGAGATAGTTCCAGGGTAAGAGCGGAGTATCAACAGGGTCTCAGGCTTTTTTGGGACAGACGAGCCAATCTAGGGCTCAGGTTCCTCCTACGCCTTATTGTCATGCTTGTTCTGGGTATCATTTTGGGGGGTGCAAGATGATGAGATGTTTTCTTTATGACCAGTTAAGGCACATCAAATGAAATTGCCCAAGACTTCAGGCCACGCAGCAACCCAGTGGACAGGGCCAGGGTCATGGCTAGAAGCAAGGATAAGGACGAGGTCAGTTTGAGGGCAGAGGTCAGGCTAGGCCCAACCAGCAACCGAGACCACCACCTCAGACCCGACAGCAGGCTCTGGTATTTTCCACCACACGTGAGGATGTCGAGGCTGCATGCACCGTTTTTTACAGGTACTGTGACTTTTATGGGCCATTATGCACTTGTATTGTTTGATTATGGAGCTAGTCACTCCTTTATTTCTACCGAATTTGTTGAGTCGGATGCTTTTGAGTCTAAGTCTCTAGGCCATGAGTTATGTGTTACTACACTATTGGGGAAGTCTATTGTTGTGGATAGAGTCATTCATTCTGATGAGTTGAGTATTTTGAGTTTTTGTTTCCATGCTACATTGATCATGATGCCCATGGCTGATTTTGATATTATTCTGGGCATGGATTGGCTATCTCGCAACCATGCTAGTATTGGTTGTGGCGAGAGAGTCATGGATTTTGTTAGTCCATGTGGGACTAAACTTCATTTTCATGGAACTTGAGGTAGAGCGACCCCAGCTGTTATCTCGGTGTTTTAGGCTAGGGCACTACTGAGTGATGGTGCTTGGGGTTATCTTGCTAGTGTAGTCAACACGTCTGTTAGTGTGCCTACTCTAGATACTATACGTGTGGTACGAGAATTTGTAGATGTTTTTCCTGATGAGTTACCTGGGTTACCACCAGTTAGAGAATTAGATTTCCAGATAGAGGTGATACCTGGGACGACTCCTTTGTCCAACGCACCTTATCTTAAGGCATCGCCTGAATTGAAAGAGCTCAAGAGTTAGTTACAAGGGCTCTTAGACTTAGGATTCATCCGCCCGAGTGTGTCACCTTGGGGAGCACCTGTTCTTTTTGTGAAAAAGAAGGATGGCTCGATGAGGTTGTGCATTGACTATCGGGAGTTGAATCGTGTTACGGTGAAGAACAAATATCCATTGCCCAGGATAGAGGATTTATTTGATCAGTTGAGGGGAGCCACTGTCTTTTCGAAGATAGATCTTAGATCGGGATATCATCAGTTGAGAATCAGAGATGAAGATATTCCGAAAACGGCTTTCAGGACATGATATGGTCATTATGAGTTCTTTGTTATGTCTTTTGGCCTAACTAATGCCCCAGCCGCTTTCATGGATCTTATGCATACGGTGTTTAGGAGGTTCCTCGACTCTTTTGTCATTGTGTTGATTGACGATATACTGGTTTATTCTTAGACTGAGGAGTTGCATGCTATGCACCTGGAGGAAGTTTTGACGGTGTTACGTAACGAGAAGCTTTATGAAAATTTCTCAAAATGTGAGTTCTGGCTGAAAGAGGTAGCATTCTTGGGACACGTGGTGTCGAGCAGAGGGATTTCTGTTGATCCTTCCAAGATTGAGGCAGTCAGTAGTTGGCCTAGACCAACTAGTGTGGCGAAGATACAGAGTTTCCTTGGACTTGCGGGCTATTATAGACACTTTGTTCAAGATTTCTCCAAGATTGCATCGGCTTTAACTCATCTAACGAAGAAAGAAGTGGATTTTGTGTGGTCTCAAGAGTGTGAAGAGAGCTTTGAAGAGCTCAAGAGGAGACTCGTGAAGGCACCAGTGTTAGTGTCACCTGATAGTTCTTGTGGGTTGACAGTATATACTGATGCGTCAAAGAAGGGATTAGGGTGATGTTGATGCAACACGGGAAAGTTATAGCTTATGCTTCTCGACAATTAAAAGAACATGAGAAGGCTTACCCGGTGCACGACTTGGAGTTGGCAGTTGTGGTTCATACTCTAAAGTTGTGGAGACATTATTTATACGGAGAGAAAATCTTGATATACACAGACCATAAGAGTCTCAAGTACTTCTTCACTCAGAAGGAGTTAAATATGAGACAACGGCGATGGTTAGAGCTGGTGAAAGACTACGATTACGATATTCAGTACCATCCTGGTAAAGCCAATGTCATGGCGGATGCGCTTAGTCTGAAGTCGTCGCACTTATCGACTTTATCGATGAGACTGAGGTGGGATTTGGAGAGAGCCGAGGTAGCTTTTCTTACGGCTGAGGTGACAGTGAGTTTGGCTAGTTTGACAGTGGGGCCTACTCTGAGACAGAGGATGATTGAGGCACAGAAGGGCGAGACTAACTTACAGGCAGGCTTTCGAGAGGCAAAGTCGGATACGCCTAGTCACTTTACTTTTGTAACCGATGATGCCCTGATGTATCGTAGGAGGCTCTGTGTGCCTTTAGGATTGACCTTTAGGAAGGAACTATTGGAGGAGGCTCATAGTTCTATCTTTTTCGTACATCCAAGTAGTACTAAGATGTACAAGGACCTTCGACAACATTACTGGTGGCCCGGAATGAAACATGAGATTGCAGAATATGTGAGCAAGTGTTTAGTTTGTCAGCAGGTTAAGGCCTTGAGAAAAAGCTCACCAGGGTATCTAAGTGCATTGAACGTGCCTGAGTAGAAATGGGAGGAGATTTCCATGGATTTCATCAGTGGATTGCCGAGGACGTTGAAGGGTTTCGATACTATTTGGGTAATCGTAGATCGTTTGACGAAGTCTGCCAATTTTATACCTGGGAAGATCACGTATCCTGTCGAGACTTGGGCACAGTTGTACTTACGGGAGATTGTGAGACTCCATGGCGTACCTATGAGGATTGTTTCAGATCGAGACACTCGTTTTGTTTCGAAGTTTTGGCATAGTTTGCATTCTGCCATGGGTACACGCCTCGACTTTAGTACAACTTTTCATCCCCAGACTGATGGGCAAACGGAGAGGTTGAATCAAATTCTAGAAGACATGTTGAGAGCATGTATACTTGATTTTGGCGGCAGTTGGGATTCTCATCTATATTTGATTGAGTTTGCCTATAACAATAGCTACCAAGCTACCATCGAGATGGAACCATTCGAGGCGCTCTATGGTAGGAAGTGTAGATCACCGGCTCATTGGGATGAGGTTGGTGAAAGGAAACTTTTGGGTCTAGAATTGGTACAAATGACGAGTGAGTCAATCACTCTTATCAGGGAAAGAATGAGGGTAGCCCAGAGTAGGCAGAAGAGTTACACCGATGTGAGGCGAAGTGCACTTGAGTTCAAGGTAGGTGACCACGTGTTTGTGAAGGTGGCGCCCATGAAAGAAGTAATGCGGTTTGGGAAGAAGGGCAAATTGAGCCCTAGATTTATAGGACCGTTTGAGACCCTAGATCGCATTGGTTCGGTAGCGTATCGTTTGGCTTTACCACCTACCCTATCAGGCGTGCATAATGTATTCCATGTATCTATGCTCAGGAAATACGTAGGAGATCCTTCACATATCATTGATCATGAGCCAGTATCGTTAGATGTTAACCTATCCTACGAGGAGAAACCAGTTGAGATTCTAGGTATTGAGCAAAAAGTGTTGAGGAACAAAACGGTAAACTTGGTTAAAGTTCTTTGGAAGAACCAAGTGTCGGAAGAGGCTACGTGGGAACGTGAAGACAAGATACGGGCTAAGTATCCTCAACTTTTCACCTAGGAACTTCACTTTTCGGGGACGAAAAGTTCTTTTTAGGTGGGTAGACTATAACGTCCCATTACTTTTGAGGTGAAAATTTTGTTATTATTATTATTATTATTATTATTGCTTCACTTAGTATAATTTTAGTAATTGATGATTGCTTAGTTACTTAGAAGTTTAGTTTAATATTTTAATTTTCCCCTCGGGTTAGATCTTTAAGTAATTTTCGTTAGAACGTTTAAATAGAATCGGGTGTAATAACGTTTATTAGCGGGCCCATTATTGATCATTTAATCATTTTAAGTTAGGTTAGAGGTAGTTAAGTTGAATTGGAATTAGAAACGTGAAATAACGAGAACCCGGGACACTTTTACTAAAGAATTAGAAGTCGGGACATAACGGTCTTTTAGAAAATTTAATATATATGTTAAATACCATCTTCAGCAAGCAAAAACAAAAGAAAAAAAAATAGAAAAGCAAACCAAAACCCCCCAAACCCGTAGCTAGAAGAGAGAAAAAGAGAAGAGAAAGAAATATTTGGTTCTCCTTCGTTTCTCAGCCGTTTTCATCGTGCCTTAGCTCGTTGGAAAGCTCTCGAGATGTACTTTCATTTCACACCATCAATCGAGCCGATCTGTTCCAGATCCGGGAGATACGAGGTAAAGAAGAAATGGGTTTTTAGGTTTCCTTTTTCCCGATTTTGCGTTTAAGCTTCGGTTCATTTTTCTCGGGTGTCGTTGGTGATTTTCTAGTTAGGGAAAATCATTTTGGTCGAGGTTATTGTCTTGAATCTAAACTTGAGTCGAATGGAAAACCCGAGCCCTTTGATATATTCCAAACCGAGGGTTCCGTAAATTGAGTTTTGTTATTTTTAAAAGTGTTTTCTTTAAGTAATAATTGAAAAACCAAAACTTGATCCTTTTCCTCTTGCCTTGGCCGTGAGCTTCATAGAGTTTCGGGGTTAAGTTTGATGCTTATTTTAGCTTTTGATTATTCGTTCGTGGTTTAGAAATTAATATATTTAGTTGTATTTTTTACTTTGTAGGTTTGAACCACGAGCAACCGTTCACGCATCCAACGAGCGGTGTTTCTTCTATGCATCTTAAAGGTGAGTTTAAAATGAACTTTAGTGTTTTAATGGCTCGGATTAATTGACGATTTAGTTGATTCGAGGTTAAGGGTTGTGGATGTTTAGGAAGAAAATATTGTGGAAAGTGTGTTTGTGCTAAGGAAAGTGCATTAAGACGATATTCTCGTCACTGAATGGTATTAAGTCTTGAGGGCTAAAGTGTGGTTTGGGTGTAATAGATTTGAAAGTAGAGAAGGAAAGTGACGGTTCGGACTTGGGACTTCCGAGGAGGAAAAAAATAGTCCTAACATGCTTTAGGTTTTTCTCTTAATTACTATCCTACATAATTAGGAAATAGGATAGAAACCGAGGTTAATGGTGACTTATATTCATGGTGACTATGGTGACTAATGGTGACTTATATTCGTGGTGACTATGGTGACAAATGGTGACTTATATTCGTGGTGACTATGGTGACTGTGGTGACTAATGGTGACTTATATTCGTGGTGACTATGTTGACTATGGTGACTAATGGTGACTTATATTCATGGTGAGTGTGGTGACTAATGGTGACTTATATTCATGGTGACTATGGTGACGTGTAATAACGGTGACTATGGTGACTAATGGTGACTTATATTCATGGTGACTTATGGTGACGTGTAATAATGATGACTATGGTGACTAATGGTGACTTATGGTACAATGGTGACTAGACTGTATGAATGGTGACAATATAATTACGGTGACTATAGCGTTGTTATACGCTAGGTGACAAGGGAAGTTGAAATGTGTTATGGTAGTTGAAACTGACTTTAACTGAGCCAATCATGTTTACTTCCCTGTGCATGTAGTTCTGAATGTAAATGCGTATTTAGCCTTATTTGTTGATGTGCTCGGTGTTTAGTTATTGGACACTATTTCTGATAAGGACTTTGGTCCATATAAACATTTGATTTCATTTTACTCTCACTAGCTTTTATGCTAATGTTGCTACACTACAATTTTACAGGTACATCTCGTGGGAGAGGTCGGGGTAGAGGTCGTGGTGCCGCTTAACTAACCGTACGATGAGCTGAGGATATGGATTGTAGCATTGCGAAATGCTAATCTTTTGGTTGTCTGTAAATGTGTATATAGTTGGTGTCCTGAGCTCGAAAGAGCGTAGTTTTGTGTTTTAAATGTTTTATGTTGTTGTTTACGTTTTCTTAAACATAGGAAATGCGCATTTCCTGTTTTTCTCTGATGTGAATATTGTAAACAGGTTTTGGTATATTCAAAATATAAATAGATCCACACAAATTTTTTATAAAATGGTTGTTTTCCGCTGCGTAGTGTATTAAGTATTTTAAATGGAGTCGGGTCGTCACAAAATCAAATAATTAAAAAATCTTAAGGATGATATGAACTTTGAGCAAAAATAATTCACATGTTAGAAATCTCAAACGTCAATTCTTCATTATCGCCTATAAGAAATTTGAGAACACATAGCTGCCTTATTGACAAAGTTGAATATCAAGCGATGATTATCTAACATAAAAATATATTGAGAGGAAGAACGTAGAAGTTGTTGGGTTTTGGACCCAGATCAAATTAGTGAAGTTATTATTCCATTTGAGGACAAAGCCCATGAATAGTAAGGCCCAAATTAAGCCATTAATACACCTTAGTCAAAATTGGCTTCACCGTGTGATTTCATTTGTGTTTTGGAAAATGCAAATACTTTTTCACCAAGTAAATGAGGCGGTGGTTCTTTATCTTGGTGTGCAAGCTAATTCTTATTAAGAAAGTGATGTGGCGATGGTTTTCTTATATAAGCCATTTGTGTGGTTTTGTTGAAAATGTGGAGCGGCCGAGTGTGAGGCGGAGACTCTCACCAAGGAGTTCAAATGGTAAAATAGTTTGAGGGTTATTTTAGTAGGTTTGTTCATATAGAGAGAAAATAGAGAGGGGGCAACCGTTTGAGTGTTTCTGGAGGTTATGTATAATTGTGAGCAGTTATGCACTCTTTATTTTTGTCTCATTGATGTAATCTTCAACTTCATAGTGGAACCTGCAGAGTCTGCAGAAGACAAAACGTACCAATTGAGAACATGTATAAAATCTCTAGTGTCGTTATTTCTCTACTTTATTATTTATTCTTGTGTCGCTATTAATCGTTCTTAGGATTAGGGAGTTTAGGGTTTAGCAACCCCTTCAAATTTCCAACAAAAGTTTTTGAAAAAATATTATAAGTTAATAATTAATACCTGACATTACCCGGTCTCGAATAATGAATTATCCAAGAAAGAGTACTCTCTAGGATTGATTTCCTAACCAAATTCTTCCTCTAGTACTCTTTTAAAATGACATTGATCTGCTTAACACAAAAAAGAAAAAGAAGGGAAAAAAAGTTCAAGTTAGTAAATGACAAAGGACATGTAAGGCTTGAACCTCAATTACTCTAGAGAAAAGAATTTAGTTTATTGAAATATTGATAGCAAAATATAATTTAAAAGTGTACCTGATGATAAAGTTGTAGCCAACCAAACTTGTATATGAAAAGATAAACTTTTTTTTTGTTAGCTCAAAAAAAATTAAATATGTCTTTACACAAATTAAACAATAAACATGTATTGCCCTCTCAACTTTTATATTTAAATTCAACGTTGTTTTCTTTTAGTAATATTTATAAAAATAGAAGCTCAAAAAATATTTGTAAATATAGGAAATTTTGATTGGGTGAATTAATAATAAATATTGAATTACATATTTTTACACTAAGTTTATCACTGATACACATTAATCATTGTTAATCACGGATTAAAATAATAAAATTATTATATTTGTAAATATTTTTTTGAGTTGCTATTTTCAAATATTGCATCAAAATCTGATACCCAATGAATTTTCCCTTTGCTTCAATAAGACAAACCTATTATGACAAATGACAATACTTGAATATACAAATAATTTGAACATATTAAACCAAAATAATAACACCAATTCATTAGTTAGCCAGAGAAATAAATGGCAAAGAAAGGGAGATATGATATTCAAAATGATGTCCAATCCAACACATAGTTTTAATTTAAAGTCGAGAGTTGGTTAGAATCTAAAAAAGTAGAGAAAATCTTGATTGTCTGTTTCATTTCATCTCACCTTTAATTTAACTTGCAAAATTAGAAAAGTCAAACTCATTGTGATGGAACCCATAAGAGGAATTGAAACATGACCACAATAGAACCAATCGATTCGTAAAACTTGAACAATGGGAATGCAGCAACAAAAGAAAATAAAAAATTATGAAAAGAGTAAAGAAGGCAAATAGTTAAGTACCTTATTTGCTCAGAATTTGTGGAATCTAGAGTGTACTGAAATCAACCAGAAGATTTGGGAAGATAGAGTGGTTTGAATTAAAAACAGCCACTCTATATCAGTTTTTTCCTTTCCCCTTATTCAATATCTCTGTCACTGATTTCACATGAGAAAATGTTATGAGTTTTAAATTAGGAGAAACCCATTATCAAAGTAAAAGTAAAAAAAAACTTCGTAGGGAACTCGGAAGCTACGCTACACACGAAGAGATGGAAGAGCTTTTACCAGAAATTCAAAGAACGTCATTTTCTGAAAAGATAAATATTTTCCAAGCTGTTCACATGTAGGATCCAAAAACCACAGAAATTCGAAGCGAGTCTTCTAATTTTCTTTGCCCAATTTAGAAAATTCATTAGTTTTGATTTGCCATGAGCGAATTCATCTCACACCTATAACTGCTACATCTCCCAAATTTGAAGAAGGAAGGGGATCTTCTTTGACAGAAATTAAGTTTTAATAGTGAAGAAAGAGGAAGAGACACAAATTATTTAATTCAAAATTATCGTTTCAGTCCTCAATATGCATGCGTCTTCTAATTCACAATTGATCAAAATTTGAAAAAGGGTAAAATAGGTATATTTAAGAAAATAAAGGACAAAATAGGAACCTAATGTTTCTCATTTTATTCGGAAAATTGGGAGGAAGGTTTTAAAAAAATTTGTCCCTAAAATTAGATTGAATTGCCTCATCTAAAAAAAATAGACTTTTAGTCTTACTAGTTTTTTAGCACGTGCAAGTATTATAATTTTTAATATTTGATAGAACATTTATTGTTTATGTAAGTTTCTTCCATCTCTTTTTAATTTTTAATTTTATATTAATTGAAGATTAGTGTGTGTTATAGGGGTACTATTGCTCTTTAAAGAATTATATCATTTTGATCATCCATTCTTTTTAAACGACTTTAAACTTTTATTAAGGACGTAAGGACTCTAATTAAAGAGATGAAACAAAGTCTTTTTTTTTTTTTGGATAATGAGAATGAAAAAAGGAGTTGTGGGGGAAAGCTCATGAAAGCAAGTGATTTATAACTTGGACAATTTACAATCATTAATTTATTTGTCCCTTATAAAAATATGGGTAAAGAATGGTGGGTGTCGTTTTTAATGATCAAATGGTTAGGCATTGACTCACTTCCCATGAGGTCTAAAGTTTGAGTCTTCCCACCCCCATTTTGATATAATATCTCAAAGAAAAAAAAAGTGAATTAAAACTTATTATGAAAAAGATTTTTCACACAAAAATGTTGTTGAAGTGATTGACCTTTCAAATACATTTTTTTTTACAATATAAATTGTAACGTCCCGTTACTTTTGGGGGTAAATTTTTTTTTTTATTATTTTATTTATTTATTTTAATTAAAGTTTTTAAGATTAGTTTAAATTCAGAAATTTCGATTTTAGTAGTTATTTTCGCTCGAAAACTGTTTTAATCCTTTTATTACTTTAAATTCGTTTGGTAACATTAATAATTATTAATGGGCCAATTAATAATTATTAATCACCTTTAGATTAATTTAAGTGCTTCGTGTTTCGTTTTAAAAGCTTAAGGCAAGAAAAGGACGTAGGCATCATTTCCGGAATTCTAATTATCCTAACACTATTCACTATCTTCTTTATTAAGCCAAATTTAGACAAAAACCATATTTTTCTTCTCATCTTCTTCCCCAAACCCGAGCAAGAAGAGGAGGAAAAAAGAAGAGAAAGAAAGGGTCGCCCCGGCTTCGTTTCTCGACTGTTTTGCGTGATTTTGGATGCGTTGGAAAGCTCTCGTCGAGACCTTTCTACCCATTCCACTCGTCCACCTCTCTAAGGTAAGCCCTAGATTTCGAATCTCAACACTTTTCTTCATGGAAATTGAGTCAAACTTGTGATTTCTTTAACAAAACTCCACTTTCTTCTCAAATTTGTTATTAAATGTTGTTGGGAAACCTTTGGGAACCATTTTCCTCAACTTTCCTTAGACTTTAAACCGAGCCAAATGAAGAATCCGAAATTCTCTCCTCTCCCTTGTCGTGGACTGTTTTGGTCATGGTGGAAAATACCTTATTTTTGTTTTCCTTTGAATTGGTGTGGTTGATTCTAGCCCTAAACCATAATTTAAGTTTACCCATTGATCGAAATCATCTAAAAAGTGCTTAACACAAACTCGGAATGCTCCTAAAACGCCCAAAATCCGGAAAACCTTATCCAATCCCTCTTTTCCCTTGGGCCGTGGTCCTCTTGGCTTTAACCCGGGTTGTTTTGTTCCGTTTATTTAGTTTGTATCGATCGTTGTTCTTTTCGTTAATTAATATACTTTAGGTGTAATTCGTTTGTAGGATTGTGAATTGATCGTGGATTTACAACCTCGGATTAATCGGAGCTTGTCTACAAGCTAAGGTGAGTTTAAAGCGAAAGTTAGTGGTTTTATGAATTGAGTTTCGTTATGTTACTGTTTATCGAGGTAAAGAGGGAAATAACTTCTTAGAATTAAGTTTTGGTTGGAGACTTGTAGCGTCCCGTTATTTTGAAGTGAAATTTTTTTTATTATTATTTATTTATTTTATTTTATTATTTATTTTAATGTTATTTATTTATTTCAATTTAAGTAATTAGTTTAATTATTATTTTTGTAATTTAGAGTTAATTTAGTAAATGTTTTAAATTCGCTTTTAATACTTTAAATTCGCCTAGGTGACATTAATAATTATTAATAGGCCAATTAATAATTATTAATCACCTTTAGATTTATTTAAAAGCTTCGGTTTGTTGAAAAGATAAAAGGGAGGGGGGGGTTTTTTCAAATTTTTCGGGTTTTTTTAAATTTTTCAAAATATCAAATTACTATTCATTTATCTTTAAATATCAACGGGTTCCATCCGTTTTTTTTTTTTTTTTTTTTTTTTGTTTTGGGGGGGGTTCTCCTTTTTTTTGTTTGGGGGTTTATCCACCATGGATGTGAAATTTCTTTTCTTCATTTCTCATTTGTTTCTCGATGGAACGGCTTGATTTCGGTTGCGTTGGATTGGTAGGGATGATGGCTACCTATCTAACCTACCTTTTCGGAGTTTCCCGTTCTCTAAGGGAAATCCCAAAAAGTAAGTTTTCACAACTTTTTATATGGATTTGTTCGTTTTTGTTTATAAATGAGTTTTGAAGTTGAAATCATGAATTTCTAACATGGAATTTGACGATTTTGAGCCCGGATTTTTGAAAAACACTATTCACCCGAAATCACTATTCACCCGAAATTGCACATTTGTTCTCATCTTAGTTATGAGTTGTAATATGTTGTGCAATTGGTGAATTGTAGGTGCGATTGCTCGGTTGTTGTTTCGTGAGAATTGGAGATTTGGAACAAATCTTATTTGGTAAAGGTGAGAATAAATAGGATTTAAAGTAATTTTAGAAACCGAATAAGTAGAACGGTTTGTAAAATCGGAGGTTAAGAATAGGATTCGAATCTAAGAGTAAAAGAAAGCGAGCTAGTGCCCTTAGGATTAGGAGCTAGTTCTTTAAGTGAGAACTTAAGAGTTCTCGAGGGAAACTTTGAACCTTAGAAGTTCTAAGTTAGATTCGTTTCGAAGCTTAGGATGGATCATTGGAAGTTAAACGATCCAAACTTTTACATAAAATGGTTAAAGGAACTCGAAAATAGAGCTTTGGATTTTATTTGGAAGTTTAGAATCCTTGGAAGTGTAGATTACTTATTTAAAATACGATCTTACTTTTATTAATGTATCGGGAGTTTGATTTACTTATTGTTCTTCCGAAATTCCTATCTATTTACTTTATGCATAAGGACATCTTTGATTCATTTACTTTATGCACTTTACTTTATGCAAAGTACTTTACTTTATGCACTTTACTTTATGCAATGCACTTTATGAACGTTACTTAATGAACGGCACTTTATGCACTTTACTTTTATTTTATTTTAAATTACAAGATTTTCAAATTCATACTACATAGCCTGAGAGCTTTCACGTAGCCTGCGGGAGCTACCACATAGCCTGCGGGAGCTATTGCACGGCCTGCGGGAGCTGACACATAGCCTGCGGAAGCTATTATTATTGTCATTCATCACAAAACTGTTTTTATTTAAAAATGTTTTTATCAAGAGAAGATGATATAAGTTTTTATGGTTAAATGATTATAACCTTATACCTCGATGAAGGTTGTAAGGAGAAATTTGGGTATGACCACTTTCTTCTAAACTTTGGGAGTTATTATTCTCTAGTTTGTAAGTTTTAGTGAGAAAGTTGTAAGAGAACTAGTTTCTAAATAACTTGGAAGATCTTGTAATTGGAGAATAAGACTTGATGTAAACCTTATGTTTAGTATAAGTGTAACGTCCCGTTATTTTGTGATAAAAAAAAAACTTTTATTTATTTTATTTTAATTTAAGTAATTAAAGTTTATTTATTTATCGGTAAATTAGAATTTTGCAGTTTATTTCGGTTTTAATCTTTTAATTGACCTTTTTAGTTTATTTACGTTTTAATGGTATTAATAATTATTAACGGGCCAATTAATAATTATTAATCACCATTGGGATAGTTTAAGAGGTTCGGGATTCGTTTTTAAGCCAAAAGTCATAAAAGGACGTAACCATCATTTCCAAATTTCCTAAATATCTAAACACTATTCACTTCATCTTCTTTAAATTGCCTTGACTCATTTTTGACCAAAATCATCTCCATTTCTCCTCCTCAAAACCGTGGGGCTCAAAGTGGGGGAAGATTTTTTCGGGTTTTATTCGTTTCTCGGCGGATCGACTCGATCTTGGATAAATCGGAAAGCCCTCGAGTCAAGGATCATTTTCCACCTAGCTTTTGTCCGTTTCTCTCGAGATCCAAGGAGTTCTCGGTAAGTAAAGTTTCAAACCCTAAGCTCCAAATAGTGTTTTAATGGAGTTTTCATTGTTTCCTTTCGATTTCTTGTCGTGAAACTCGGTGTTTGTAAATACGGGAGTAGTTTTAAGTGTTTTTGGAAACTTTCCCTTAACCCTAAAACCGAGTTTCAGTCGAAACCCTTTTCGTTTGAAATTTACCTTTTTGGGTTTAATTATGGGTTATAAATTAATGAAATAATGTTTATTTAAATTCAATTCGGGAAAGGGCATAATGTTCAAAAACCGTAATTATCGATACCCATTGAAATCGGGAATATCGAATTTGCTTAAAACCAACTCGAAACACTTTTAAATTGCCTAAAAGCCGGAAAACCAAACCCGAAGCCCATTTTCTTTGATACGGCCGTGGGCCTCTTGTGGGAGGGTTGTTGAGTTTTTCGTCGTTTTGTATGTTAGGTTGTTGTTTGATTGATAGTTGGTAAAATTATTGATTGTGTGATATAATTCATTTGTAGGTGTTTTTGAACCGTTTGTTTGATTGTTCTTCCGGACTTAGGAGCGAAGCTAACTTTGTTTAAGGTGAGAATAGTTAGTATTTAAAGTAACTATAGAAAGCAAATAAGTGTGAAGGTTTGTAGAGTTTGAAACTAAGATTAGAATTCGAATCTAAGATTAGAGGGTTGTGAGCTAGTACCCTAGGATTAGGAGCTAGTTCTTTAAGTGAGAACTTAGGAGTTCTCAAGGAAAGCATTGAACCTAAGAAAGTTCTAAGTTAGATTCGTTTCGAAGTTTAAGATTGGACCATTGGAAGTTAAAAGATCCATCTTGTATTTTAGAACGGTTAATAGAACCTCGGATTATTGGAAGTTTAGAATCCTAGAAGGATAGGTTAATCGTTTGATTTATGATTCTACTTTTATTATTGATACCGGAGTTCGATCGATATATCGTTCGTCCGAAATGCTTGCCTACTTTTACTTTATGTCATTTACTTTATATCTTTTACTTTATGCCCCTTTACTTTATGCTTGCATCAACTACTTTAATTCTGTACTTTATTTATTTACTTTTACAAGGATATGCAAGCATATGCATATCATATTGCATCATACCATTCTCGCACCATTCATGAAAAAGAAATGAAAGTGAAAAAGAAAAGAAAGTGAAAGAGAAAAGAAGGAAGAATGATGAACCCTACGTGGAGTTCACATCACCTTCAGTGAAAAAGAAACGAAAGTGGAAGAAAGAAAGTGAAAGAGAAAGGGGGAAGAATGATGAACCCTACGGAGTTCACATCACCTTCAGTGAAAAAGAAACGAAAGTGAAAAAGAAAAGAAAGTGAAAGAGAAAAGAAGGAAGAATGATGAACCCTACGTGAAGTTCACATCACCTTCAGAGAAAAGAAAGAATGAGAAATGAAAAAGAGACGAATGGGATCCTACGGGATTTGCTCATTACTCTAAGTGAAAAAGAGACGAATGGGATCCTACGGGATTTGCTCATTACTCTTGATGAAAAAGGAGTGAATGGTATCCTACGGGATTGACGCATTACTTCTTCATACATAGGGAGTTGAATGGTATCCTGCAGGATTGACTTATTACTTCCTCATGCATAAGGCTGAATGGGATCCTACGGGATGTTCTCATTACCCTTCATTCACGCACAAAAGGGCAATTGCGAAGTCCTACGGGATGCTCTCATGCATTCATGTTTATGATATATAAAAGGGAGAATTAAGATGTTTTATTTTATGCAAAGTTTATTTACTTTTCTTACTTATGTCAGAACAATGTTGATGGATGAGTATTGACTATGATTATTAGTAATATCATCTTTAGAAAGTATAACGATTTTACCTAGAGTTTAGAGAACTTTAGGAGTGAATTGTGTCAGATTAATTGGACACAAATCGAAATACGAGTTTGAGGTCTATTTTTACTTTTTATGCTTATTATTCTCACTGGGCTTAGTTCGTTAGCTCATGATATTACAAAATTTCAGGTAATGCCCTGTAAGAGGTCGAGGGAGAGGAGGTGGTGCTGCGTGATCGAGGGATGCTGACCTCGAGATGGACTATTTTGTTGTAAAGTTTATGAATTTTACTTTTGAGAACTTTGAAGGATTTGTGAATTATACTTTGTATTTAGCTCATAAGAGCTTTTTATCGTTGTTTTTATGATATTACATCTTGAACTCCTGATTGGAACTTAATGTTCCATGTGATTTTATTAGATTTGAAAATTAGGATGTAAACAGGTTTTCGGCATGCCAACTTTCAAACAAAACCACGCAAAATTTTCTTAAAATAAAATACTTCCGCTGTTTTCTCTGATTTTAATTTATTTAAAAGTGACGGGTCGTCACAATAAGGTATTAAAGAGAACGAGATTCAAATGTTATATATATGTTATGAAACATATCCTTCTAATGGTTGGAAGATGGTTCCTCAAATATTTGGGAAAATAGGTTGAATGGGATCCTACGGGATGTACCTATTATCTTCATTCATTCATAAGGTTGAATGGGTATCTTACGGGATGTACCTATTATCTTCATTCATGCATAAAGGGCGAATGCGAATCCTACGGGATGTCCTCATTACCTTCATGCATATGATCGATGGAATAGAGAATCGAGATGTTATATTTTATGTAAAGTTTATTTATTTTTCTTATTTTATGTCGTAACAAGTTAATGGATGAGGATTGACTACGAGTGTTAGTAATATCATCCTTTGGAAAGTTTAGAATGAAATTACCTAAAGTTTGGAGAACTTTAGGATTGATTGTGTCAGGTTAATTGGACACAAATCGGAATACGAGTTTGAGGTCTATCTTTACTTTTTATTCTTATTATTCTCACTGGGCTTAAGTTGTTAGCTCATGATATTACAACCAATTTCAGGTAATGCCTTGACTAGGGGTCGTGGGAAAGGAGATGGTGCTGTATGATCGAGGGATGATGATTTCAAGATGGACTAGGTGTTATGTAAAAGTCCATGTACATGGTTTTGTGAATTTTATCTAATTTTTGAGATTTGTACAATTGTATATAGCTCTTAAGAGCTTTTGTCTTTACTTTTATGATTATAAGCTTTTGAACTCCTGATAGGAACTTAATGTTCCTTGTGTTATTTAGATTTTGAAATTAAGATGTAAACAGGTTTTGGCTAGCCAAATTTTCAAACATAACCGCGCCATTTTTCTTAAAATGTAAAGACTTCCGCTGTGTTTTCTAATTTAAATTATTTAAAAGTGACGGGTCGTCACAAGACTTTAATTCGGAAGTGAGTGGAGAGAATTTGGAATTATAGTGAGTTCGGTGAAAAGGAAACATCGGAGTGGTTTGGAAGTATTGTAAATGAATTGGAGATGTTAAATGAAAGTGGAAGTTAAAAGCACTTTGAGTGGTTTGGGAGTCAAAGTGGCTTAGAAAATACACTTGAATGATAACTCGTGTAAGCCAAGTTGATTAGGTTCTTTAGTAACTTAGTAGATTTCGGTTAAGATTATCTAACTTATTAGAGAACTTGATGGTTTGTGATACGGTACATGGTATGTTGACTTTGGTCCATACGGTATTATGGTACGGTACATGGTAGTATGTTGATTCGGATCCATACGATACCATGGTACGATGATTTGGGATACGGCACATGATAGTATGTTGATTCGGATCCATACGGTATCATGGTGCGATGATTTGTGATACGGTACGTGGTATGTTGACTTCGGTCCATACGGTCTTATGGTACGATGACTTGTGATATGGTACGACCGTACGTGGTATGTTGATTTCAATCCATACAATAGCACGTTACGATGAAACTTGTTTGGTAACAAAGATAGCTAGTATTACAATTACATATTCTTTAGAATTGTGTAGTAAGACTTAGTAATGGTTGTTACTTTTACTTTAAGTCTTTATTTCTATTACTTGGCATTGAAAGACCATTACAGTAGTATATTACTATCGTATGATTGTATGGAAATTGGAAGTGTGGAATGGATAGTAAAGAGCAATTTAGGCCTTTGGACACAATTTCTGGTATGAAATTTGGTTCATAGGATTACTTGCTTTCATTTTACTCTCACTAGCATTTTTATGCTAATGTTGCTACACTTACAAATTTTCAGGTAAACCTAGTCCTAAGAAGCGTGGTAGAGGAGGTGGTGTTGTGACTTGCCGAGTTGGTGTACGGACAATGATAAACATGCTTTTGGTTTAGCATTCTTTGAAATGCTTGTAAATTATTTCCAACTTTCGTATTTGTGTCTTTTTGAGCCCGAAAGGGTATTTGTTTAAAATTTGCATATGTTTTATGATTTGAATCTCTTTTGGAAGTTTAAAATTATATGCTGAAATGCGCATTCCCGATTTATCGCTTTCTCTGAATATGGGTTGTTGTAAACAGGTTTTGGTTATCCAATTTTTAAACGAACCCATGCCGTTTTTCTTTAAAAACTAAGTCTTCTGCTGTGCAATTGAATTTAAAGAATTTAACGGAAAATTGGGTCGTTACATAAATAGTGGATGATTATACTAAACCATTAAAATTGACTTAATAACATAATAATTGAGAGAAACATGAACCGTATTTTTTAAGGATATAATTATATTATATAATCTTGATAATAATTATGAATTGTATTTTATTTGCTAGAATGGATGACTCAAGGTAGTTTTTCACTTCTCAAATAATATTTATCAATTTTTTTTTAATGATAACCCAAAAGAATCTTTTCAATATTATTTATTAATTTTTTATGTTTAATTAAAAATATGTATGATAATTATTTTAGTTTTTTTTAATATTTATAATTATTATTTAGCATAAATTTACATTTAATATTTAAATCGTGTTTTAGATATTTACTAATTGTAGGAGGGTATTAGTGTCAAAAAAAAGTTTCTCCCATTAGCATACTTTTTAAGTAGTAATAGATTATAATTCGGTGCTAGTCCAAGTGTAGCCTAATAGTAAAACAGTAGTATTTATTATAATAAATTAGATGTCGCAAAATCGTCTCTTGGGTATAAGCCTCATAAACGGGCCTAAGCTCGGCCTAGCCGTAAGTCAATAGTTGACTGGCCAAGACCGGTTCGGCCTCTAAATTTTTGGGATGGATATAGATCACGCATTTGATCCAAAACCCGACCCATAGACTTTATCCATAGGGCCCTCATCAAGCTGGGTTCGGCCCAAAGCACGCCTCGAGGCCTGTTCAAAAATTATTATTTTAAATATATATATATATATATATATATATATATATACATATTATTAATATCTATAATTATAAAATATAATGTAAATGTTTTATTTTATTTTTGTTATTTTAATATAATCTTATAATTATAATTATAAATATAATCTTATATAATTATAAAATATAAAATATTATATTTAAAAAAAAAGTTTAAAAAAATGTAATTAAAAATTTAATGAACAATATAATTTAATATAATCAAACTAACCTACAAAAATGATAAATAAAGTTAATTTAAAAGTTTAATCAAACAAAGAATAGATAAAAAAATAGAATAGTGAAAAATTAAATTAACTTTTTTCTTCATCACTTTAGAGTTAAGTTTAAGTTTATAAAGTTACAAAAAAGTTTTAAAAAATGTAATTAAATAATTAAAAACTTGAACAGACCAGGCCAAACCCGCAAATAAATCCCAATCTGTCCATAACATAGAATTAAAGATTAAGTCGTATACTGATTGGGATTTATTTTCATATATGTTCGATGTGTAACAGATTATTGTTCGATGAGTATTGCAAAGTTGAGATGTTAAAGGATAATACTTGAAGTAAGGCCATATATGACTGTTTGTGTACTTTAAGGTGTCAAGTGAAAGATAGAGTCATATGCTGATTGGGAATAATTCTTACTTGTGTTCGTTATACTAAAATTTCATTTCCGATAAGAGTTGTTAAGAAAGCATTGCTAATTACATCTCATTTCATTCATGCGTATCATATGTTTGTTGAAAGGCCATGGGGTCGTAACCTATGTAATGGTGTGTGGTTGTTGGGACGTTACATATGGTTACCGTGGCAGAATGTATGTAGCTCCGAGGCATTGTGTGGTGGATAACCTTGATGCTAGAGTGGCTATTCTGATAGCCTGGAAGAATAAATGAGCTATGGCTCGAGTGATTTCTGAGATATTTTGATGTAAAATGGGAAAGTGGTATGGAAAGTTGGTATTGAAATGAACAAAGTTGACACGACTAGGTCTAGTTTGAACAAACATACATGTTTAAGTTTTCTTGCTCATTTTTATGCATTCTTAATTAGTTAATTCTATTTGAGCATATCATTCCCAACAATTCATATCATCGCTTTAATTAATCTTGTTTTCACTGAGTGTTATGCTCAAAGGTGCTCTATATAACCTTTCAGGTGTCGGTAGGGGACGGGATCAAGGTGCGGCAGGTGGTGCTTGTTGATGCTTCGAGATGGGAAGCTTTTGGATTAGACTACTGATCATGCAAATCTTGGATTATGGAAGTAGCTCGTGCGTCGTTTTGTGTTCTCGGTTTAAAATCAAGTCTTTTGAATTGCTTGTAAATAAACTATGTATGTTTTAAGGATGTAATAACTAATTTTTGGTGAACCACGTACTTTAAGTGTTTAAAACATATTTGATATTTTGAAAGGGCCAACGTGCCAAATGTCGATATTAAGCAGGGTTTTTACGAAAGTTTTACTTATACTCCGTGTCCAAGTTGATTTTCGTTATGTTTCAAATCAAGTGTGTAAGTCCTACGCTTCCGCTTTGCATGCTTGCAACTTAGGCTTATTTAGTAAGCCAGGTCGTTACAAACTCATATTATAATGGCGGGCAATATACAATTTTCATTGTAGACCTAGATTGATTATAGAGTTTATTTTTAAAAAGAGAAATTATAGCCAATTGCATCTTTTCTACCTTATTTTAAAAAAAAAAAAAAAATTTATATTTTTTTAAAAGAAAAGCACATTTTACTTTCCTTAAATTATTAAATTTTTTTCTTTAATTTTTTTTTATAATTATAGAATGACAAATCTCATTGTTATTTTAGATTCAGAAATTTATTCTATTTCGTTGGTTTTTCTATTTTGACATTTCATATATTAAGTTTCTTTTCACTATTCAATGAATTAAAAAATATAATTTAAAAATATAATTTAAAGTAACAAGACAATTATATATTCTAAATGAAAGCGAAACTCAACAAATAACAATCTTATAACCCTTATCCTATATATATCTTTTTCCTTCACAGCTAATCTAAAATTATTGAATATGACCGTGACAAATGTGACTCGTCCAATCATATATGTGGTTGGCTAGTAAATATTTGGGTTTCACATGAAATTTTAATTGTTTGATAGGTGTGTGAGACACATGGTTGGCCGTACCATTAATAGATGACATAAAAACAATAAAGTTGGTGTGACAAGTATATTACAAGATTTTAGTTATCAATTTGTGTTGGATTGAAAGACGGAGAGAGAACTGATTTAATAAATAGGACACAAACAATAACTTATTTTAGTATTTTGCAAAATTAGCTAATTTCTCTAACGGATTTTTTTCATGCTATCGATATATAAAGAGCTTTGAAATTATAAGGGAAACACACATTATAACATAGACTTAATTCGTATAGATAGTTCATACGAAAAGGAAGACTTGAATAGTACGTATAAGAGAAAAGTGCAAAGACATGGGTGTAAGATCGAGCTTATTGGGAGCAACTTTCTTAATGTTATTATTAGCATTTACTACAAAAGCACATTCTAATGTTGGTGTTGTCTTCAATTTGATGAATTATGGTGTTATAAAGTCAGGCTCTGATGTTACCCTGGTAAGAATACATACACACACATATACATACATATATAATTATTCTTAATATAAAATATTTTAGAAATATATATATATATATATGATTATTCTTAGTATAAAATATTTTAGAAAAATCATAATAAGGATTAATAAAATTTATTGGAATGGAAAATTCGAACAATAGAAGCTTCTTTGATAAAACAATCCTAACCATATATCAATACGTTGAACCATACAATAGTGGCAATCACTATGTGATCTTTACTTTTTCATGGGGAATTTTTGAAAAAATTATTATTAGTAGTAGTATCACTTATTTTATTAATTAGATTATAATAACTGATATTCAACCATCAAAATATGTAGTTGTTTTTTAGTTGCTATCATATCGTTGTAGTGAAATCTAAACCACACCATAAACGGTAAAAGATTGTCTTTTTGAGTTTAGTATGTAAGATGATGGTACCAAATTTTATCATATTGTTGGATCATATCTAATAGTCTAAGAAAAATATAGGCTTTGGCAAAGGCATGGAAGGAGGCATGTGCATCTACTCTTCCTAGTGCATTAGTGATTCCAAATGGGATATACAAATTAAGTGAAGGGAACTTTAAAGGCCCTTGCAAGAGCCCTATTGAGATTCGACTTCGAGGAACATTGCAAGCTCCCACAAATCCTAAAGGAGATAGTTGGGTTACTTTTGCATATATTGACCGATTGAAATTATCAGGTGGTGGAGTTTTTGATGGACAAGGAAAAGCTGGTTGGGAAAAGAACGATTGCCATAAGAACACAAACTGTGATGCTCTGCCCATTGTAAGCTACCTTTGAATAATGTTCCATTAGATACTTTCTTATCATTTATTTTATTCATTTCATAAAATTGATTAATTTTTTTTGTAAGTGTTAATTGAGTAAAGAGAGTTAAATTACATCTAACCATTTCATGGGCAGAGTTTAAGGTTCAACTTCATCACCAATTCAACGGTAAGCAGAATAACGTCACTAGATAGCAAGAATTTCCACGTCAATGTTCTTGGTTGCAACAACCTTACCTTTAGAGGTGTCAATATAATTGCCCCTGAAAATAGCCCCAACACTGATGGAATACACATTGGTCGTTCCAATGGGATCATTATCACACAATCACGTATCGCAACAGGAGACGATTGCATCTCCCTCGGAGACGGAAGTAAACAAATAAAGATCACTAACGTGACATGTGGACCAGGGCATGGTATCAGCATAGGAAGTTTAGGGAAATATTCTAAGGAAGAGAATGTAGAAGATGTCTTGGTAAAGAATTCTACGATAATGAACACGATGAACGGAGTAAGAATTAAGACATGGCCAGCTTCTCCTGCCGCTGGCACAGCCACGAACATGCATTTTCATGATATTATAATGGTCAATGTCAGCAACCCCATTGTTATAGATCAAGAGTATTGTCCATGGAATCAATGCAATAGAAAGGTAATAGAATCTATCAACTTCAATAGTGTCCAAAAAGTTAATAAATTTACACAAAAAATGCCATGTTTAAATTGTTTTCATTGTTAAATTTTAGATTCCATCAAAGATTAAGATCAGCAAAGTGAGCTTCAAAAATATTAGAGGGACTTCTGCAACTCCAGTAGCAGTGAAACTAGTTTGCAGTGGGAGCTTACCATGTGATGGAGTTGAAATTGACAACATTCACCTCAGTTACAATGGAATAGAAGGGCCAATCACATCCCAATGTGCCAATGTAAAGCCCCTCGTTTTTGGAAAACAATTCCCTCCCATTTGCTCTTCCCCTTATGTTCTCCTTTCCCCATGATCCATCAACTTTATTTTTTCCTCAAAATTTATAAAATAAAAGTATCCTTGTATTAATTTTTGGATGAAAACTCTGTAATCTTATTTAGAGATAGCCCATCTTGAAGGATTTAAATAAAGTGCTGATTTTCATTAATTGATAAACTAAATTCATTTATACGTTTACCATTTCTTTATTTAGGACTTTTAAAAAAGGGCTTTTTACAAAATATCCCTTTTTAGTTGAAAGTTTTTAAAATAGTAAAGGTTTTCATATTTTTTTTTAAATATATTTTTTAATTCATTGAATAGTGAAAAGAAACTTAATATATGAAATATCAAAATAGAAAAACCAACTGAATAGAATAAATTTCTGAATCTACAATAACAATGAGATTTGTCATTCTATAATTATAAAAAAAATTAAAGAAAAAAATTTAATAATTTAAGGAAAGCAAAATGTGCTTTTCTTTTAAAAAAAAAAATTTTGGTTTTTTTTTTTTTAAAAAAGGTAGAAAAGATGCAATTGGCTATAATTTCTCTTTTTAAAAATAAACTCTATAATCAATCTAGATCTACAATGAAAATTGTATATTGCCCGCCATTATAATATGAGTTTGTAACGACCTGGCTTACTAAATAAGCCTAAGTTGCAAGCATGGAAAGCGGAAGCGTAGTACTTACACACTTGATTTGAAACATAACGAAAATCAACATGGACACGAAGTATAAGTAAAACTTTCGTAAAAACCCTGCTTAATATCGACATTCGTCACGTCGGCCCTTTCAAAATATCAAATATGTTTTTAAACACTTAAAGTACGTGGAGCACCAAAAATTAGTTATTACATCCTTAAAAAATACATAGTTTATTTACAAGCAATTCAAAAGACTCGATTTTAAACCGAGAACACAAAACGACCCACGAGCTTCTTCCATGTCCAAGATTTGCATGACCGGTAGTCTAATCCAAAAGCTTCCCATCTCGAAGCAACAACAAGCACCACCTGTCGCACCTCGATCCCGTCCCCTACCGACACCTGAAAGGTTATATAGAGCACCTTTGAGCATGACACTCAGTGAAAACAAGATTAATTAAAGCGATGATATGAATTGCTGGGAATGATACGCTCAAATAGAATTAACTAATTAAGAATGCATAAGAATGAGCAAGAAAACTTAAACATGTATGTTTATTCAAGCTAGACCTAGTCGTGTCAACTTTGTTCATTTCAATATCAACTTTCCATACCACTTTCCCATTTTACATCAAAATATCTCATAAATCACTCGAGCCATAGCTCATTTATTCTTCGAGGCTATCAGAATAACCACTCTAGCATCAAGGCTATCCACCACACAATGCCTCGGAGCTACATACATTCCGCCACGGTAACCATATGTAACGTCCAACAACCACACACCATTACATAGGTTACGACCCCATGGCCTTTCAACAAACATACGATACACATGAATGAAATGAGATGCAATTAGCCATGCTTTCTTAACAACTCTTATCGGAAATGAAACTTTAGCATAACGCACACAAGTAAGAATGATTCCCAATCAGCATATGACTCTATCTTTCACTTGACACCTTCAAAGTACACAAATGGTCATATATGGCCATACTTCAAATATTATCCTTTAACATCTCAACTTTGCAATACTCATCGAACAACAATCTATTACACATCGAACATATATGAAAATAAATCCCAATCAGTATACGACTGTAACGTCCCGTTATTTTGAAGTAAAAAAAAAATTATTTTATTTATTTATTTATTTAATGTTATTTATTTATTTATTTATTCAATTTAAGTATTTAGTTTAATTATTATTTTGTAATTTCGATTTTAGTAGTTAATTTCGATCGCAATTCGTTTTAATCGTTTTAATGCTCTAAATTCGTTTCGGTGACATTAATAATTATTAATAGGCCAATTAATAATTATTAATCACCTTTAGATTTATTTAAGAGTATCGGGTTTCGATTCGTAAGTCAAAAGTCATAAAAGGACGCAACCGTCATTTCCAATTTCTTAAAAATATCAAAACACTATTCATTCATCTTTAAATATCCACCAATTGACCAAAGTTGACTATTTTCTTCTCATTTTTCTCTCCTTGGCCGTAGCTTCCATCTCCATTGATGAGAAGAAACTTTTTCTTCTCCTTTCTTCGTTTCTCGGCGGATCGTCGTGTTTCCAGTTGCGTTGGATTGGTAGGGACAAGGGCTACCTATCTAACCTAGCTTTTCAAAGTTTCCCGTTCTCTAAAGGAAGTTCCAAAAAGTAAGATTTCAAAACTTTTTGTATGGATTTGTTCGTTTTTTATTGTAAATGAGTTTTGAAGTTGAAATCATGAATTTCTATCATGGAAATTGACGATTTTGAGCCCGGATTTTCGAAAAAACACTATTCACCCGAAAACACTATTCATCCGAAATCACTATTCACTCGAAATTGCACACTTGTTCGCATATTAGTTATGAATTGTAATATGTTGTGCAATTGGTGAATTGTAGGTGCGATTGCTCGGTTGTTGTTTCGTGGGAATTGGAGACTTGGAGCAAATATTATTTGGCTAAGGTGAGAATAGTTAGAATTTAAAGTATTTATAGAAAGCAAATGAGTGTGAAGGTTTGTAGAGTTTGAAACTAAGATTAGAATCCGAATCTATGATTAGAGGGATGTGAGTTAGTGCCCTTAGGATTAGAAGTTAATCCTTTAAGTGAGAACTTAGAAGTTCTCAAAGAAAGTATTGAATCTTAGAAGATTCTAAGTTAGATTCGATTCGAAATTAAGGTTGGATCATTGGAAGTTAAAAGATCCAAACTTGTATTTAAAACAATTAATAGAACCTCGGATTATTGGAAGTTTAGAATCCTGGAAGGTATAGGTTAATCGTTTAAGTTATGATTTTATTTTCATTATTGGTAGCGGAGTTCGATTTACATATCGTTCATTCGAGTGGCTCATTTATTTTACTTTATGTCATTTACTTTATATCTTTATTTTATGCCTTTACTTTATGCTTGCATCGACTATTCTTAATTTCGCACTTTATTTATTTACTTTTACAAGATATGCAAGCATATGCATATCATTTGCACCATACCATTATCGCATCATCCATGAAAAAGAAACGAAAAAGAGAAAGTAAGTGAAAGAGAAAAGAAAGTGAAAGAGAAAAGAAAGTGAAAAAGAAAAGAAAGTGAAAAAGAAAAGAAAGTGAAAAGAGACGAATGGGACCCTAAGGGATCTGCTCATTACTCTAAATGAAAAGAGATGAATGGGACCCTACGGGATCTGCTCATTACTCTAAATGAAAAGAGACGGATGGGACCCTAAGGGATCTGCTCATTACTCTAAATGAAAAGAGACGAATGGGACCCTACGGGATCTGCTCATCACACTTGATGAAAAAGAAGTGAATGGTATCCTATGGGATTGACGCATTACTTCATTCATGCATAAGGGTATATGCGAGCCCTACATTGCATATGATTGATGATATAGAGAATTGAGATGTTATATTTTTTGCAAAGTCATTTACTTTTATTACTTTATGTCATAACGAGTTAATGGAGGAGATTTGACTATAAGTGTTAGTAATATCATCCTTTGGAGAGTTTAAAATGAAATTATCTAAAGTTTGGAGAACTTTAGGATTGATTGTGTCAGGTAAATTGGACACAAATCGGAATACGAGTTTGAGGTCTATCCTTACTTTTTATTCTTATTATTCTCACTGGGCTTAAGTTGTTAGCTCATGATATTACAAAATTTCAGGTAATGCCCTGGCTAGAGGCCGAGGGAGAGGAGATGGTGCTGCATGATCGAGGGATGAAGACATTGAGATGGACTAAGTGTTATGTAAAAATCCATGTACATGGTTTTGTGAATTTTATATAATTTTGAGATTTGTACATTTGTGTATAGCTCTTAAGAGCTTTTGTCTTTACTTTTATGTTTATAAATCATTTTGAACTCCTGATAGGAACTTAATGTTCCTTGTGTTTTTAGATGTTTGAATTTAAGATGTAAACAGGTTTTGGTAGCCTATTTTCGAACATAATCATGCCAATTTTCTTAAAATAAAAGACTTCCGCTGTTTTCTCTTATTTAATTTATTTAAAAGTGACGGGTCGTCACAGTTGGTATCAGAGCCTTAGGGTTCTGTAGACTACATGCGATGCATGTTTGTTTTCATGTTTTGTTTTAAGTCCATTCTCAAGTCATCATCTGAGATCAGCAGCACCAGGTATGCCTATAACTTCTATTCTCATGCTTTATTTTTTTGATATTGAAAGAGTTATGAGAATATTGTTAGAAGTTATTGATGTTTGTGATATTTCATATCCTTGTAAAACCACTATGTGGTTATGTTTATTTGACCCATTTTGAGATTTGGGTAAGGTTGTCGAGAAAGTGATTGACCCCGTGCAGATTTGGAGGTTATACACCTCATTAAGTGTATTGACATAATGTCAAAGTAAAGGAGATGAGATACTCCGAGAGATCAACCGTTTGAACCTTAAAGCTAATCAAAGTGTTATTGTCACACAATTGCTAAGTAGTGATCTTAGTAGATGTGTGTGGACAATTATGTGTAAAAAGGGGACATGTTTGTCCGAAGCCCAGTATTAAGAGATGAAACACCTGTTTGAGGTGAGAAATTGTTGAAAAAAAATCGGTCTGGCTCGAGTCCAGTAACCTAGATTAAACTCAAGGGACAAGTTCTTGGTTTGAGTTGAGAAAGTTTAATTATGGTAAGTGGTAAATCCTTATGGTAGCATTGTGCTAAAAGGAAAGTGCGTTACCACTCAAAAGAGGAAGTAAGGACTTTTCGTGATGAGTCTCAACGAGGACCAGTAGAGATTGTGTTAATTGGTTAATGGCCTAGTTTGGTCACTATCACGGTATGTGTACTAATTTGAATTGGATTATACTCGAGGTCGAGTTATCGAGATCCATATTTGGAAAATTTTAAAGATTGACTAACCTTAAGGTGGAGTGTTGGTATTCGATTGAAGTATAGAAGGAAGTTGATGGACTGTGGTATCGGTAACTTCTATAAGGCAATGAGATGGTTTAGTGAATTTCAATTCACATGGTGTTTGACCATCTAAATGGACGGTGAACTTTGAGAAACTTATAGGTCATAGTTTGGGCCTACTGAGTCTTTTTAAGATAGACTCTAAAGTGAAACCTATGTTGGAAGGTTAAAATGATATTGAACTAAGGTGTTTGACGGGCACCAGTTTTGGTTTACAAGAAAGAAAATGATCTCTGAAGTCGAGTTCATTCAAGAATTGAATAAGGAAGCTTAGCAGTTATCCTTATCTTGAGTTTTACATCTTGTGAAAAGAAGAGAAAATTAACTACTACGGGACAGATTACCTCTCAGAAGAAGAAAGCAAAGGATGACGACGCCAGTCAAAGGATACCGCAGCAGCAACAACAACAACATCAACAACAAAATCAACAACAGCAACGGCAACAACAACTGGTTCGAGGTGGAGCTCAACAAGGATAGGATCATCCTTACTACAATAGTTGTGCCAGTTTCCATTAGAGAGATGCACACTTCCATCAAGATGCTATGTTGTGATCAAACTTGGATTCACGCCACCTTTATAGGGCGTATAAGACATAACTATCACAACGTAGTAATAAGGTCAGGATTATCAGGAAAAGCTACCAGTATGGTAGTGATTTATACTTTGTTATTTTCAGGCCGTTTGGCTTTTGTTCTGCTTAATGCTGGAGCTAGCCATTCTTTTATTTTTATCTTGTTATGATGAGTTGGCAGCTCTTGAGCCGAGACTGTTGAGTTTCGAGATATGTGCTTTTACCCCAGTGGGGAAGTTTATTATGATGATATTGCGTATGGCACTTATGACATATGTATTATGAGTAGATGCTCACATTTTACTATGATTGTTATGTATATGTCTAATTTTGATGTGATATTGATTATGGATTGGCTATTATCCAATCATACCATTATCGATTGTACTGAGAAAGTTGTTGGTTTTATGAGTCCATGTGGGACTAGCTTATGCTTTCGTGGGTCTAGTAGACGAGTAGCACCCACTTTGATATGTATGTTAGAAGCTAGAATGCTTCTAAGAGATATAGCTTGAGATGATTTAGCTAGTGTTGTCGATACTTCTGTACCGAAGACTAGCTGAGTTAAAAGAACTTAAGAGTGAGTTATAAGAACTCTTAAAGTCAGGGTATTCACCCTAGTGCATCCTCGTAAGGAGCACCTCGTGGTTTGTGAAAGGAAAGACAGTTCAGTGAAACTGTGTATTGATTATCGAGGGTGAATCAAGTTACAATGTAAAACAAGTATCAATTTCATTGGATTGATGATCTATATGATCAGTTGCTCATCCTATAGAGATTATGATTATGGAAGTTAGTTTTCTATAGAGTAGAGAACTATAGAAAGGATTATTTAAGACGTACTTTTCTAGAGAGAAAAGAAATGAAGTTGATGTATAGCCAAGTGCTATAGGAAAAAGGAATGAGATTGAGTTTGATAATGAGAGAAGACAAGGGTGTATTGAACCTTGTATAACTATCATGTGATAAACATGTAAGAGAACTAGTTTGTTTATATATTGGAAGATCTCGTAATTGGAGAATAAGATTGATGTAAACCTTATGTATAGTATAAGGTATTAAAGAGAATGAGATTCAAATGTTATATATATGTTATGAAACATATCCCCCTAATGGTTGGAAGATTGTTCCTCAAATATTGGGGAGAAACCGCTATCTTTTCAAAGATAGATTTGAGATCCGGTTAGATCCGTTGAAGATTTGGGATTAAGATAATCCTAAAACTGTTTTCAGGACGCGTGATTGATATTATGAGTTTGTACTCATGTATTTTGACTTCACCAACGCGTCTGCAGCTTTTATGGATTTTATCCATATTGTGTTCAAGAGGTACATCAATTCTATTGATGTTGTGATTAATGATGACAAACTAATGTATTCTAAGACTGAGAAAATGCATGATATGCAAGTGAAGGAATTTTGACGTGATTAAGAAATCATAAGTGTATGCCAAGTTCTCAAAGTGTGAATTTTGGCTCAAAGAAGTGGCATTTTTAGGCCATGTAGTATCGAGTAGAGGAGTATCTGTTGATCTCTCTAAGATTGAGGCAGTTACTAACTGGCCTAGACCGATGAGTGTGGATGATATTCGTAGTTTTATGGAACTTGCAGGCTATTATAGACGGTTTGTGCAAAATTTCTCCAAATTTGCTTCAGCTTGACACGTTTGACTCGGAAGGGAGTTGTTTCTGTATGGTCTGAGGATTATGAAATGAGCTTTAAGGAGCTCAAGAGGAGGCTTGTGAAAACACCTGTTCTAGTGTCGTCTGATAGAACCGGTGGTATGACTGTGACATTCAGTATCATCCTGGGAAAGCCAATGTAGTGGCTGGCGTGCTCGGTAGAAAGTCTTCACATTCATCAGCTTTTTCGGCCATACCTTTGAGTTTGAGGTGGAATATGAAACGAGATGAGATAGCATTGTTTACTGCCGAGGTCACTGTGAGTTTGGCTAGTTTAACAGTGGGACATACTTTGAGGCAGAGAATGGTTGATGCACAAAGAGGAGAGACTCTTTTGCAGGCAGGTTTTAGAGAGGTTGAGTCAGATATTTCTGGCCATTTTACCTTCTCTACAGATAGTACTCTGATGTATCGTAGGAGGCTTTAGGTGCCTTCAGGATCGACTTTGGAAAAGAACTGTTAGAGGAGGCTCACAGTTCTATCTTTTCTATTCATCCAGGTAGTACGAAGATGTACAGGGACCTGAGAGAGCACTATTGGTGGCCTGGGATGAAGTTTGAGATTGTAAAGTATGTGAGTACGTGCTTGATTTGTTAGCAAGTCAAGGCCCTAAAGATCCACCGGGTTATTTTAACCTTTGAAAGTACTTAAATGGAAATGGGAGAAGATTTCCATAAGTTTTATCAAGGTTTGTCAAGGACGGTAAGGAGTTATGATACCATTTGGATGATGTGGACCATTTGATGAAAAACCGCACACTTTACTCTTGGAAGGATTATCTATCCAGTTAAGACTAGGGTACAGTTGTACCTAAGAAAGATTGATAGGTTGTGGTGTGCCGGTGAAGATTTTATCAGAACGAGACACTCGCTTTGTCTCGAAGTTTTGGTACTATTTAGGCACTTTATGGTTGAAAGTGTCGTTCTCTCGCTCAATTGGATGAGAATGGAGAAAAGAGACTTTATGGTACTCAAGTTGTAACAAATGACTAGCGAGTCTATCATTTGTTTAAAGAAAGGTTAAAGTTAACCAAAGTTGACAGCAGGATTCGTTGTAGTTCGTTCAAGTTGTAGTAGTGGAACTCGTATACTTCAAGTGGCACTAATGAAGGGTGTTATGAAAGTTGGAAATAAGGGTCAGTTGAACCCTAAGTTTATTGGCCTATCGGGATACTCAATCGAGTAGAAGTGGTAGCTTATTGTTTAGCAATACCACTTTCGTTATCGGCCGTTTGTAATGTTTTCCATGTATTGATGCTTCGGAAATACATGGTGAATCCGTTCCACGTGATTGATTATGAACTGGTAGTTTTGAATGCTAATATGTCTTATGAGAAGACACCCGCTAAGATAAGAGCATTCGAACAAAAGTAATGAGAAAAAAAAAAAAGATATTCCTTTATTAAGGTCCTTTGAAAGAACCAAGTGTCAAAGGAATCAACGTGGGACCGTGTGGATGAGATACAGTCAAAGTACCCTCGCTTTATTCACTTAGTGAACGCACTTTTCGAGGACGAAAAGTCTTTTAAGGAGGGTAGATTGTAACGTCCCGTTATTTTGAAGTAAAAAAAAATTATTTTATTTATTTATTTATTTAATGTTATTTATTTATTTATTTATTCAATTTAAGTATTTAGTTTAATTATTATTTTGTAATTTCGATTTTAGTAGTTAATTTCGATCGCAATTCGTTTTAATCGTTTTAATGCTCTAAATTCGTTTCGGAGACATTAATAATTATTAATAGGCCAATTAATAATTATTAATCACCTTTAGATTTATTTAAGAGTATCAGGTTTCGATTCGTAAGTCAAAAGTCATAAAAGGACGCAACCGTCATTTCCAATTTCTTAAAAATATCAAAACACTATTCATTCATCTTTAAATATCCACCAATTGACCAAAATTGACTATTTTCTTCTCATTTTTCTCTCCTTGGCCGTAGCTTCCATCTCCATTGATGAGAAGAAACTTTTTCTTCTCCTTTCTTCGTTTCTCGGCGGATCGTCGTGTTTTCAGTTGCGTTGGATTGGTAGGGACAAGGGCTACCTATCTAACCTAGCTTTTCAAAGTTTCCCGTTCTCTAAAGGAAGTTCCAAAAAGTAAGATTTCAAAACTTTTTGTATGGATTTGTTCGTTTTTTATTGTAAATGAGTTTTGAAGTTGAAATCATGAATTTCTATCATGGAAATTGACGATTTTGAGCCCGGATTTTCGAAAAAACACTATTCACCCGAAAACACTATTCATCCGAAATCACTATTCACTCGAAATTGCACACTTGTTCGCATATTAGTTATGAATTGTAATATGTTGTGCAATTGGTGAATTGTAGGTGCGATTGCTCGGTTGTTGTTTCGTGGGAATTGGAGACTTGGAGCAAATATTATTTAGCTAAGGTGAGAATAGTTAGAATTTAAAGTATTTATAGAAAGCAAATGAGTGTGAAGGTTTGTAGAGTTTGAAACTAAGATTAGAATCCGAATCTAAGATTAGAGGGATGTGAGTTAGTGCCCTTAGGATTAGAAGTTAATCCTTTAAGTGAGAACTTAGAAGTTCTCAAAGAAAGTATTGAATCTTAGAAGATTCTAAGTTAGATTCGATTCGAAATTAAGGTTGGATCATTGGAAGTTAAAAGATCCAAACTTGTATTTAAAACGATTAATAGAACCTCAGATTATTGGAAGTTTAGAATCCTGGAAGGTATAGGTTAATCGTTTAAGTTATGATTTTATTTTCATTATTGGTAGCGGAGTTCGATTTACATATCGTTCATCCGAGTGGCTCATTTATTTTACTTTATGTCATTTACTTTATATCTTTATTTTATGCCTTTACTTTATGCTTGCATCGACTATTCTTAATTTCGCACTTTATTTATTTACTTTTACAAGATATGCAAGCATATGCATATCATTTGCACCATACCATTATCGCATCATTCATGAAAAAGAAACGAAAAAGAGAAAGTAAGTGAAAGAGAAAAGAAAGTGAAAGAGAAAAGAAAGTGAAAAAGAAAAGAAAGTGAAAAAGAAAAGAAAGTGAAAAGAGACGAATGGGACCCTAAGGGATCTGCTCATTACTCTAAATGAAAAGAGATGAATGGGACCCTACGGGATCTGCTCATTACTCTAAATGAAAAGAGACGGATGGGACCCTAAGGGGTCTGCTCATTACTCTAAATGAAAAGAGACGAATGGGACCCTACGGGATCTGCTCATCACTCTTGATGAAAAAGAAGTGAATGGTATCCTATGGGATTGACGCATTACTTCATTCATGCATAAAGGTATATGCGAGCCCTACATTGCATATGATTGATGATATAGAGAATTGAGATGTTATATTTTTTGCAAAGTCATTTACTTTTATTACTTTATGTCATAACGAGTTAATGGAGGAGATTTGACTATAAGTGTTAGTAATATCATCCTTTGGAGAGTTTAAAATGAAATTATCTAAAGTTTGGAGAACTTTAGGATTGATTGTGTCAGGTAAATTGGACACAAATCGGAATACGAGTTTGAGGTCTATCCTTACTTTTTATTCTTATTATTCTCATTGGGCTTAAGTTGTTAGCTCATGATATTACAAAATTTCAGGTAATGCCCTGGCTAGAGGTTGAGGGAGAGGAGATGGTGCTGCATGATCGAGGGATGAAGACTTTGAGATGGACTAAGTGTTATGTAAAAATCCATGTACATGGTTTTGTGAATTTTATATAATTTTGAGATTTGTACATTTGTGTATAGTTCTTAAGAGCTTTTGTCTTTACTTTTATGTTTATAAATCATTTTGAACTCCTGATAGGAACTTAATGTTCCTTGTGTTTTTAGATGTTTGAATTTAAGATGTAAACAGGTTTTGGCTAGCCTATTTTCGAACATAATCACGCCAATTTTCTTAAAATAAAAGACTTCCGCTGTTTTCTCAGATTTAATTTATTTAAAAGTGACGGGTCGTCACAACGACTCAATTATTAATTCTATGTTATGGACAGATTGGGATTTATTTGCGGGTTTGGCCTGGTCTGTTCAAGTTTTTAATTATTTAATTACATTTTTTAAAACTTTTTTGTAACTTTATAAACTTAAACTTAACTCTAAAGTGATGAAGAAAAAAGTTAATTTAATTTTTCACTATTCTATTTTTTTTATCTATTCTTATGAATAAATTTGAAATTAAAACATTTTCTTTTATTAATATAATTGCAAAGCAAGTATATGTATTGTGAATTTAAAATTCATATTGTAACATAAAAAAAAATTATCATAGAAATTTAAAATACTATGAATGAAATTTTAAATATTTTCTTGATTGTCTGATTTATAAAAATAGAATTACTCTTTGGATTTGACAAAAGCTCATCGTTTTTATAAATTAATTTAGTTTATAATTAAGTCAAATTAATATTAAATAATATGTAGAATGAAATAAAAAAAATAAAAATATTTAAATATGAAACGATAATTCTCATTAATCTTAGAATTCATGATTTTGACTATAATATTAATATTAAAAAATATGTTGGAAAAAATGACCGTCTCTACACAAAAGGTAAATAGTCATCATGTATGGTTATGTCATTTCCATCAAATGACATAACCATTTAAAAAGTTACAAATTTTCATTTTTAGTCAATCTAGACACTGCTTACAATGTTACCCTCCACCAATAACTAATATATTTAATTAATTATTAAATCGCTAATAATTATCAATTGAGTTACAATAATTTCTCTCCCAACAAAAATTCATAGTTTTTACAAATTAATTTAATATATAATTAAGTCAATTTAATGTTAAAAATATAGGATGAAAAATGGAATATAATTTTTTTTTTAAAAGTAAAGGTAAAATATAAATATCGTTAGGGTCCAGTGAGAGAATGTAAGAAATTATCGTGACCTAATTGATATATTATCAACGGTTTAATAATTAACTAATTAAATCTAGTTAGTTATTGGTGAAGGGACAAATTGTAAAAATGTGTTTATTGCTAAAAATGAAAAGTTACGACTTTTTATATTGTTCCGTACATGATGTCCATTGTCTTTTTATTATTAAATAAACTTAACGTTTATGTTTTTTTTATGGCAAAGAGATAACCATACATGATGTCAATTGTCTTTTTATAATTAATTTAATTTAAATTAAATGATACAAATGAAATATATTTATACAACTCGATCCTGCAATCAATTCATTTTCTTCTAGAATCCATCTCTCCATAATCCTATAATCATGATTTCTCAATGAATTCATGCAACGGTGCAAAGCAATTTTTAACTGGATAAAAATGTATTTTGAAGTTGAAGTAATATATTGTGGCGGTGTTCATTCGAATCAATACAACTTTATATGTACGATAACAAATGATTAAAGAAATTGAAATGGTAGTTTGGTAAAATTGAATATTAACTTGACTATTGTAACTAATATAATATAGAGAAAAAATCAATTAAAACGCTAACCTTTTGAGATAATATCAATTTAAACCCGCCCTTTCAATTGTAGCAAATAAAACCTTAAACTTCTTAAATTATTGCAACAGTCTAACCACTGGAGAAATTATTGAAAGAGGCGATCTCAATGTGGGGTCGTCCCTCCATGAGTGACCTATGTCATTATATTAATGAAAGTTCTTTGTGAAAACGGAGTAAACATAATAGATTTACTGTTATTTTTTACGCATTGAGAAGTATGGGAAATATGTAATTTAATTTCCATCAATTTGGACGCCAACATCTATACGAAAATCTAATATTAACGCGACCTAAACGTCTATGCCATAGATCTAACAAAGTACATTTGGGAGGACTACAAGTATGTAAATGTGTAGGTATTGAAAGAGAAGTATGTAAAGCAGTAGGCTGGGCAGAAATTGCAAATGTGCCATTTATTGCAGATTTGGGATGAGACTGTAGATTAACCTATAAAGTCCTCCATGTAAGCTTCCTTCAAGTACTGTTTGATTAGTAACCTGATCTTTAACAAAGCAATGGTTAGGATAAAAAAACAAATTAAACATTGTTATTCTTTGCAAACTGATGTACACTTTGCAAATTCTGGGAAATTTCAGGGACATGAAAAAGGTTTTCTAGTTTAAAAGTAGTAAGAGATTTTGGGCAGAAAACTAGAGAAGAACCTTGATGAGAAATGTTCAAATGTGACCCATTACCAATTTTAACACTACTTTTACCTGGATACTCACTACCAATGTTGAGATTGTTCATATCATTTGTCACATGATGAGTTGCATCTGAATCTGGATACCAAATGGGCTCTGAGGGCAAATTTGAGGTTGCAACAAAAGCTGTCATCGAATTAGAGGAGGATCCTTGAAACTGATTTTGTGACCTGTTGCTATTTGTTAGAATAGTATTATTCTTGTTAATAGTTTGTTAATAACTGGTTAGTTAGTTGAGCCTTGTATGAGCTAGCACTAGTTGTATTATTAAATTATATATATTCATTACTCTCTGGCAATGATTTTTTGCTAAGAGATTCATTCAGTTTAACATGGTATCAAGAGCAAAATGGTCCTGGACCTAATTTTTCTTCTCTCGAATTTTCTCACCGATTTCTTACAATTTTCCTTCGTTTTCTCGCGTTTTCTAGGCTAATCTCAGTCTGGTGATTGAATGTTGACAACACCTGGCGTCTTTCTATCAATCGGTGAACAGTGAAATCTTTTTCACTGATTTTAATTTTTTTTTTTGGAAATCAATCGAAGGTTTTACAATCTCTTATTTTCTTCTTCGAAATCATCGATTTCATCTTCTCTTCATCTCTGAATGACAACATCAACAGATTCAACGCGTTCTCTTCCTTCTTCTGCAATTGATTTGCAAGATTCTTCATCTCAGAAATTAGTGAGTTTTTCAGCCAAAATATCTGTCAAATTGGATCACACTAACTTCTTGTTATGGAAACAACAAGTTCAAGCATCGATTAAGGGACATCACCTTCAGAAGTTTGTTTTTGAGAAGGATCGTTTTGTTCCGAAGAAATATGCTTCAACAGAGCATGAAAGGTTAGGAAAATTCACTTCTGAATTTCTTGATTGGGAGGCTCAAGACAATCTTCTTGTTTCTTGGCTTCTCTCGTCCATGACTTCGTCAATTCTTACCAAAATGGTAGGTTGTGAGACTGCTGCTCAGATCTAGACCACTCTGGTTGCCTATTTTGCTGCGAAAACAAAGGCAAAGGTTACACAGTTCAAAGACTTGCTGAAAGACACGAAGAAGGGAACACTTTCAATCAATGAATATCTATTGAAGATCAAGCACGCTGTTGATCAGTTGAATTCAATAGGACATTTAATGTCTGATTCTGAGCACATTGATGCAATATTTGATGGTTTATCTGATGAATATGATTCATTTATCTGTTAATTCTAGGAACGATGATTATGTAGTGGAAGAAATTGAGTCGTTACTACTTGCTCATGAATCAAGAATTGAAAAACGTTCAAAGGAATTTGATCCGTTGTCTGTTAATCTTGCCAATTCTTCTTCAAGTTCCAGGAAGCAGATTTCTAATTTTTCGCAGAATCAGGTGAACACAGGAAATATGACCTCTACTGGCAATAACTCTAATTTTAGAGGCAATAATGGTAACAAAGGAAATTATAGAGGCAATGGTCGTGGCAAGAATAATTGGCAAACTAACAATAGGCCACAATGTTAGCTATGTGGGAGGTTTGGTCATCTTAGTGGGAAGTGTTATGGCAGATATGATCCTCATTTTGCTGATTTAGGATCTACATCCTCTAATTCCTCAAATTCAAATAGGAATTCTGGTTTTAATGGTGCTTATAATGGTGTTTCTCATGGTGGAAATCATGCTGGTTTTACAAATAGCTTCAGCAATATGACCTTAGCCAATGCCCATCCTATGTCTGCACAACTTGCTTCCTATATGGCAACTCCTGAATCTGTAGCTGATTCTATCTAGTATCCAGACTCCGGGGCTACAAATCATGTTACACAAGATGCAAACAACTTGACCAATCGTATGCCTTACAATGGTCAGGAAAGCATTCATATGGGTAATGGTTCTCCTCTCTCTATTCAACATGTTGGTACCTCTATTTTAACCTCTCCTTTAACCTCCAAGCTGTTTGTTTTAAAGAATTTACTACATGTTCCTTCCATAACCAAAAATCTTAATAGTGTTTCATCTTTTGCCAAAGATAATAGAGTTTTCTTTGAATTTCACCCTGATTTCTGTCTTGTCAAGGATCAGGATTCCAAGGCAATACTAATGCAAGGGAAGCTTAAAGAGGGTCTCTATGCGTTTGATTCTTCTGCCAAATGCAATCTTTCAAGTTTTCAGTTTTCAAATAAGCAGGCAAATGTTCTACATTCTGTCTCTCCTTTTTTTTTCTAATCAACATTCAATTTCTTCTTTTTCTCTATGGCATTGTAGGCTTGGGCATCCTTCTGCCAAAATAGTCTGGCAATGATTTTTTGCTAAGAGATTCATTCAGTTTAACACTATTATATGGCTGTTGAAACTGATTTTGGGAAGAATGACCAGAAAAAGAAGTATTTGTAGATCCACCATTACTGTTAGGTCCATGGTAATTTGGATCAAACCTTGAGTAACATTTCAGACTGGTATGGCCAAATCTGCTACACATCTGACATTGAGGCCGATTGTTTGAATTTCCATATCTTCCTCTAGTATTATTTCTTCCCTTTCCTTTGTTACCATAATTTCCCTGATTTTGACCTTGAGCATTTCCAGAATTTTGAGTAGTTGTGGATTTTGATTGAACTGTTAGATTAACAGATGGTAGTGTTGTATCAGAAACAATAATTTTCCTCTGAATCCTTCTTTCATGAGATAACAGAAGTGCAGATACATCTTTGAAAGATTGATCATCAGGTTTGGAAGTAATCACTAATACAATGGAATCATAATCCGTTCCAAGGCCTTCAAGAACATTCATGATAAGATCTCTATCTGAAATTTTATTTCCAACAGATGCAAGGGCACTAGCAAAGGATTTCATTTTGCTAAGATAATCTTTCATGGATTGATTATCCTTTTTCTTAGATTGAAGTTTCGACTTATATTGTAAAATACAAGCCATATTTTGCGAGGAAAACAAATGAAGAATACAACTCCATACCTCGCTAAAAGAAGTACAATCTATGATTTCAGAAAGTACAGATTCAGACATTGAACTTCCTAGCCAAGATGATAACAACTTATCTTGACGATTCCAGAGAAGAAAGGCTGGATTTGGAGAAGAAGATGTTCCATTACTTACTGTTTTCACAGGAATAACAGATGAATCTGAAATGTAATCCTCAAGACCGTGACCTTCAATTGCAGAAAGAACTTGAAATTTCCAGGAAAGGAAATTGTCATCATTCAATTTGATAATGGAAGAATGATTTCCAAAAGTTATAGGTTGAACAGAGCTTGATTGCGGAGTAGAAATGGTGGTGGAAGAAGAAGACGCCATGGAAGCAGGATCGAAGAAAGCTGTTAGGCAAAGAAAACGGCTGATACCATATAGAAATTTAGAATGAATCACTCAAGAGGATTTTCATTTCATTAACCATCAATGAATGATACAAGCTTCTATTTATAGAGAATCAATAATTACAATTGAAATCATAACTAATCTCTAGCTTCTTAACAGACTTCTAATTTCCTCTCCAATTCTATTACATCTTAACTAATTTAATCATTAGTGAGCTGGCTTTACAACGCTTATAATTTTTAAGCAATGGAAAATATTGTTTATGTCATAATATTACTCATGATACGACGTAATTCAATAACTATTAGCATATAAATAATATATTAACATAGTTTATATTTAACCAATATTGATCATTGTAATTTTTTAAACTAATAATTATAAATAGAAAATCAGTCGTTTACTTCAAGATTATATATATCTAGGGACATGTACAAATCTAGCAATTTTTTTAATAATATTTGTAAAAATAAAAGCTCAAAAAAATATTTGTAAATAGCAATTTTTATTGGGTTTATCAGTGATAAACATTAAATTACATATTTTTACACTAAGTTTATCACTGATAAACACATAAATAATTGTTAATCACTGATAAACATGATAAAATTTGTTATATTTACAAATACTTTTTTGAGTTGATACTTTTACAAATATTGCATAAAAATTTGTCACCCAATGAAATTTCCCCCATATATATAGTTTTTGTCCCTGACTTAATAAAGGAATTTAATTTTGTTTGATTAAATTAGGGATAGAAATACGGTTGATGAATCATTAGGATGAGAAAATATATGTGCAAGGTGGAAGAGAAAATGGGAGGGAACTGAGTTTTCCAAAAAATGAGAGAGGTTTTACATTATCAGAGTTGACATATAATTGGGTCTTTTATCCCATTGTAAAAGAGGTTATGTTGTTGATTATAAAGCCATCACGACTGAAAATTAGTTTGATTGTTATTTGAAGCTCACTTTGTTGATCTTAATCTTTGATGGAATCTGAAAAAATTAATGAATGAAAACAATTTCAATACACTATTGAAGTTGATGTATTTTCTATTTCATTAATTCTATGGAAAATACTCTTTGTCTATAATGATGAGGTAGCCGAAATTCGCCGTTACAATATCAATCATAACACACTCTTAAGAAAAATTATTAGTTACTAACCCTGTCGTTAGATGAGCTTGTATGTCATCGAGAAACGGATCTTACTCGATTAGCCCGGCCCGATCAGCAAAATATAGCAGACATTATAATAGGCGAATGAAGGAGTGACCTCTTAAAGTGGACGACTTCGTCCTAGTAAAGTTTGAAAACACACAAGAGCTTAATGTAACGAAGCTCATTTTGACATGGGAAGGTCCCTACTGAATCACCATAGAAGTCAATCATTGAACATATCGGTTTAAAGCTCAAAATAGAGAAGAAATCCCCCCCATTATAGAACGCATAGCATCTGAAACTTTATCAATTTTTCTGTTTTAAAAAAAAAAGGAGAAAACTAGAAATTTAATTCCATGTATCCCATGAATCAATGAAGAAGAATTCTCACTTTATGAAAATTTTCATTATATAGATTTAAAAACGTCAATCGTAAGGGGAACGCCCTCGTCCGTCGAGGACAGTAACATATCGCATCTAACGATTATGAGTGCTTTCTCGGAAAAACTAAAACCCATTCGTGAGGCAAAGGCCCTTACCCATTAAGGACAGTAAAATATAGCGTGTAATCAACTCGAGTCCCTGCTTGTGCAGAGTAAAGCCCTCGTCCGTCGAGGCTTGTAAAATCTATTGTCTAATCACCCAAGGCAAATAAAAAAAAAAGCCTCATCTGCCGAGGCAAATAAATAACCCTTTTTGCCGAGGCCTCCAATTGTTTTTCACGTGATTAACCCAAGTCCCTTCTCTGGTAGAGTAAAGCCCTCTTCTGTTGAGGAAAAAGTCTTCTATCGTTGAGGCCATTAAAATCTTGTGTCTTATTAGACCAAGTCCCTGCTCAGGTAGAGTAAAGCCCTCTTCTAGGAGTTAAAAAAATCTTCCATCTCGAGGTGGGGCGAAATTTTGACTATCTCTTTTCTTAAAAAAAAGTAAGAGACATGATAAATTAGTCTAGAGCAATAATCTCCAATTTCAGTTCTTAACAAATAAGATAGACGAAGAGCTTTAAAATTGTGATGCCGAGCTTAAAAGCTTGAGAAAAGTAATACAATGTACAAAGTGAAACAAAAAATCGTTGTTGAGCTCATAAAAATGAAGAAAAGAAATAAAGTACTTCAAGCTCACAAGCTAAATAAAAGAATATGTAAGGTAAACTAAATGTGCACAAAAAAATATATTTTGATAGTTTATTGATGAACTTTGGGACTCAAACCCATAGATTGGGGACTCCGCTCAAATCACAGTGAATAAGTTGTCATAAGATAGTTGGAACTTCTAAGTTGGGGAACTCGATTAAATGATAAAATAAATCGAGCTAAGAGAAGAGCTCAAGGGAAAACATATGCCGCAAAGGAGTGTCAGTAACTATAGCCGTCACATTATCTAATGAAGCTAGCTCGAGAGAGGATTAGATGCACTCAAGAGAATTAGGGAACCTCATAAGGCTCCACACCCTGAAATCATGACACAACCTTCTTCTTCAGCTTCTATACCCCCTTCGAGAAGGGACCCGTTCTCTAAAGATGTGTAAGTCGTCTTCTCTACCTCAAAATTCTTCCTTAGAGCATTCAACTTGTTTCCTGCCTTGTCACACCATGCTTCTCTGCCTCGAGATCACTCCTTACTTTATCCAGATTCACTGTCAAAGCTTTGATGGTGGTAAAAGCTTTGAAAAGCTCTCTTCTACCCCTAAAAAAATTAACTTGTGTCGACAACAGATAGATCTACCTTTGAATGACGCTCATCTCGGCATCCAAACTCTGAAGTCTATAGCATAATGGACATTCTCAGACTCCTGAGTGTTGGATTGAGTTTCTTGAAGAAAAAAAACAGGAACAAAAGTGATAAATAACACAACAAGACTGATCGAAAGAAAGGATCAACAATTCATATACTCACACTACAACAAATACTGCTTTCTATAGCATTTTTTTACAGTGTTTCATTTAACACGCTATTATTTCCCTTTAACATTTCGGAGCTAAAAAGATCCCGCTCTATCTCCATTTATTTTTTAGTCCATCGTTATCTCCCTCTATTGGCTGAAATAAAAATATATGTCAATCGTATCTTTCTCAAATTTGTTTACCCTATAACCTAGTCGCCCATTTCTCTCTCGCAGTACGAAATCTCTCTCAAGAGAAATCGAGCATGAGGAAGAACGCAGAGGAGTATCTCTCTTATATAAAATCTCTCTCAAGTGAAACCACCCATCTCTCGATCTCGCTCTTGATCTCAGAAGAAATCGAGCATGAGGAAGAACTCAGAGGAGTTTATTTTTCTGACCACCCAATATACTCCTGGTTTTCTTGATCTTCATGCTTTTGATACTGAATTATTACCTAAGGTTCGTTTTGTTTTTTCTCGGGTTTCTGTTCAAATTGATTCTTGTTTTTTTTATTAGTCAACTCAATTTTCTTGCTAGCTTTATAGTTGAATATAAATTAAATTCAATGAAATCGGATCTTGTTTCTATAGCTATAAATAACTATGAAAATTTGATTGTTTTGGTGTTTTGAGAGAGAAAGTTAATTAGAGACCAATGGAAGGAGAGAATTCGTTGAAAGGAGGAAGGCTCAAAGAGAGAGGCGCCATTAGTGACAAACACTGTGGAAGCGGACAACGTCATATGCATTTTTCAATTGGCGGCCACCATCTCTGACACTACTCATGTAACGTCCCGTTACTTTTAGAGGTAAAATTTTTTATTTTATTTTATTAATTTATTATTATTTTTATTTATTTAAAGCTTTTAAAATTAGTTAAAATTAGTAATTTCAGTTTTATTAGTTATTTCCGTCCGAAAATCCTTTTTATCTTTTTAATTCGTTTCGGTGACTCTAATAATTATTAACGGGCCAATTAATAATTATTAGACACCTTTAAATTTATTTAAGACCGTCGGTTTTCATTTTATAAGCAAAAGGTCGAAAAGGGCAAAACCGTAATTTCACAAACCCTAAAATATCTAGATATTTCTTTTGTAAATATCTTCTTTATCTTAACACTTAAGCAAAATTCATCTTCATCTTCTTCTCCTTCTCCTTCCTTTTCTTCCTCACATGGGCATCCATGGATGAGAAGAAAAATTCTTGCTTTTCTTCGTTTCTCATTCGTTTCTCGATGGATCGGCTTTATTTTGGTTGCGTTGGATTGTTTGGGATGAGGCCTATCTACCCCACCTAACCTTTTGGCGTTTCCCGTTCTCTAAACAAAACCCTAAAAAGTAAGTTTTCAAGACTTTTTATATGGTTTTGTTCGTTTTTTATTGTAAATGAGTTTTGAAGTTGAAATCATGAATGGTTATCATGGAATTTGACGATTTTGAACCCGGATTTTCGAAAAACACTATTCACGTGAAATCACTATTCATCCGAAATCACTATTCATCCGAAATCACTATTCATCCGAAAATGCAAACTTGTTCTCATATTAGATATGAGTTGTAATATGTTGTGCAATTGATGAATTGTAGGTGCGATTGCTCGGTTGTTGAATTGTGGGAAATCGGAGTTTTGGACCAAAACTAATTTGGCTAAGGTGAGTTTAAAATGGTTGTGATTACTTTTATGCTTTCAAATTACTTGACGATTATGTTCGATCGAAGTTAAGAGGGTTATTAGATTTTAGAACTTTTCCAAGAATGCTTGTTATTTGGGAGTTAAGGAAAGTGCATAAGGAATTTAGTTAAGTTTGGTTGTTGTTTAAAGTAAGATGATATGGTGAAATTCCTGATAACTAATATGGTGAAATTCCTGATAACCGATATGGTGAAATTCCTGATAACCGATATGGTGAAATTCCTGATAACCGATATGGTGAAATTCCTGATAACCGATATGGTGAAATTCCTGATAACCGATATGGTGAAATTCCTGATAACCGATATGGTGAAATTCCTGATAACCGATATGGTGAAATTCCGATAACCGATATGGTGAAATTCCTGATAACCGATATGGTGAAATTCCTGATAACCGATATGGTGAAATTCCTGATAACCGGATATGGTGAAATTCCTGATAACCGATATGGTGAAATTCCTGATAACCGGATATGGTGAAAGTCCTGATAACCGATGTGGTGAAAGTTACGAGATTAGACTACTTGAAAGAAATGGAATGGTTTGTGATTGGTGACTTGCATAGTATCGTTATGCACGGATGTCACGGAATGGTTTGTGATTGGTGACTTGCATATTATCGTTATGCACGGATGTCACGGTGACTTGCATATTATCGTTATGCACGGATGTCACCGAATGATTATGATTGGTGACAAGTGGTCACCAGGATGAAATGAGAAATTTACTTTGTCATTTACTTTGTTATTTACTTTGTTATTTACTTTGTTATTTACTTTGTTATTTACTTTGTCATTTACTTTGTTATTTACTTTGTCATTTACTTTGTTATTTACTTTGTTATTTACTTTGTTATTTACTTTGTTATTTACTTTGTCATTTACTTTGTTAAGCACTAGTACCTACTTTATTTTACGAGCTTGAATATTTACTTTCCGAATTTACGAGTTAGTAGAATGGTTTGATCTATTTATGAAAAGTACTTCGGAATATTGAATGGTTAGTGCAAGAGTACTTAGATTTATTTGGACACATTCTCCGATATGGAATTTGGTTCATAAAAGTGCTTGCATCCATCTTATTCTCACTAGCATTGTTTGCTAATGGTGCTACACCACTTTATTTTCAGGTAATACTCGTGGTAGAGGACGAGGTCGTGGAGGTGGTGCTGCGTGATCTCGAGTGAATGCTTATGGACATTTGGATTAGTAAATCTAAGTTTGGAGCATTTTGGGAATGCTATATATACATATAAACTTGAAATAAAGTCTTAAAACTTGTATTTTGTGGCTCATGAGAGCCTAAAGTCGGTTGTATGTATATTTTGAGTTTACTTTCTCTGATTTGAGTATATTCTGGAGTAGGAATATATGTGATTAAAATTCTCTGAGATGTGTTCTTAAAAACAGGTTTAGGGAGTTCGTATTTTAAACGGATCCACGCCAAATTTTTGTAAAAATAAGTCTTCCGCTGTTTTACTTCTGATTTAAAGATTTGTGAAAATTCGAGTCTTTACAACTCATCGTGTTGTTACAATCAGTTTTGGGTTTTCATTTTATATGTAAGTTAGACAGAACTTTATTATTTTACTAGCTTTTGTTCATGTTATCACGAAGTTATCCTTTTAATTTCATGTATGTTGTTGTTATTTTCATTGAAATGAGATATTTTGGCGCTAGGTTTTGTGGACCCCTAATTTTGTCCGGTATTATTTAAAAATTAAAGTTCTTTTAATTGAAAAAATTGAGATAAAATTGACCATTTTCTTTTTCTCATAATTAATTGAAATGAGCACATCATTTTTAAGTAGCCTAATCCAATCTAATTTTTTAAATAAAATAGGAAGAATATTCTAGATTCCTTCCTATATTAAAAAAAAATGTTTTTAAATGGTGAAGTGAAAAGGGAATGATAAAAGAAATAGAGAAAAAGAGGTGGAAATTCAAGAAAAATGTTGTTAAAAATGGAAAATGGTGGATAAGTATGAAGGATTTTGTTTTAAAATAAAAGTAAAAGAAATGAAGATGAAGAAGAGGAAAATATTTGAACTCTTTAGGCTAAAAGAGGTATTAAAAGAAAAATGAAAAATTGAGTAATATTTTAAATATTGTTTTGGGAAAAAATAGGGGGAGATCCTATTTCAAAATTGTTGATAAAAGAGGTAGGGAAAAAGAGGGGAAATGAAGTTGGAAGAGATTTTTCAAAAAAATAACAAAAATTAGAAAAATATTGGAAACATGACAAATTTGCAATTGATAATAAAAATAATAATAATAAGAACCCAAAACCCTTAGATACCCCCTATAAATTTATCATTTTCTTCATTTTAGAGGGGAGAGGGAGGAAGCCTCTAATTTTCATATATATACCATAATCTTCCACCTCCAATTCCTCCATCTTTCTCCACCCATTATCCATTCATTTCTCTTGTCTCCCTCTCTTCATACCCTTGAAAAAGAAAATCCATCTCCCAACTCTCCATCATTTACCAATCCATAACTTAACCACCATTCACAAAAAAACCTTAAGTTTTCAAAAGCCTCCATCTCCTTCACCATTCTCATATCATCTACCCACAATTCATAAAAATCAATTCTCAAAACTCTATCCTCTCACTTTCACACACAAAGGGGACTCCAAGAGGTAATAGAGATGTTCGTGGTAATTTTCACTTTTACATGAGTATGCCTGTTTATTTTCTCTAGTTGCATGATTGGTGTTGAAGTATTTCCATCTTCAAACAAAATAAATTTCATCTTTCAAAAACAGTTTTTTTTATAGATTGAGTCTTTTATGTTAAAATAGAAGTCACGATATATATATATTAATTTTATTTATGTGATATTTGTTTCATGAAAATAGACTCAAAGATGAATCCATAGGAGAACGATTCAACTAATTTCGATTTATGGTTTGAAAGTTATGATTTTTGGAAGTTTGTTGTTCAGATGAATTCATAGGCTACTGGATTTTCTGAGCATGTTCTATTTTGTGATTATTCTATATTTATTTGTTTAGCTTAATTATTTATGGCTATTTTTCTTTGAAACTAGACTCATAAAGGAAAGTTTAGAAATTAGAGTCACTCTATTTCGTTGAGTATAAAAAAAGATATGTTTTTTCAAAGTTGGTACAAAATTATGTAGATTTTATTTGGTAAAACAGAAAAATAAAGTATTTTTCTTTCATAAAAATTTGATTTTTGTATATAAAAAATGAATGTTTTTGGAGGTGATATGTAATATTATACTAATGAATGATTTTAGGAGAAAGAATCAAGTCAAAATATGGTCAAAGAGTCAAAAATATTTCAAGTTAAAAGTTTGATTTGGAATTATTGTTACATTTGAATTGGTTTGCTATATAGATTCATTTGATTGTTATTTTTTTGTGTATCATGTGTATGTTTAGGATTTATTTCATTACCTTAAATTAAGGGGCTCTTGCAAAAATAGCAAAATTAGGTCCAATATTTATAAAAATAGCAGTAAAAAAAGTTATTTGTAAAAATAGCAAAATCCTCAAATTTGCGCCTAAAATATTACAAAATTGCCACTAGGTTTGTATGAGTAATCAGTGATTTCCTCACAAGTAATCAATGATTTCTACGCAAGTAATCACTGATTTTACTGATATCCTGATATTTTATGCATGAATCACTGATTACCTCATAGTTATCACTAATTATCTTACAAGTTATCACCGATATCTCTGATTCACATGAATAAGGGTTTTTAAAAATCTGCTATATTTGCAAATACTTTTTAAAAATGCTATATTTATAAATATTGTAGAAAATTTTTCTACCCAATGAAATTTTCCTTAAATTAATTGACATCTATTATTTGTTAGGTTCATAGTTTTTTTCTTAATGTAAAAAACATATTTGTTTTAAAAAGTAATTTTTTTTCCCTTCAAAATTCATCTTTCCAAAAAAAATTCAATTATTAAAATTTGGGAGTACAAGGATACTTTGATCCCAAAGTTTATGATATAAGAAATTTATGGTTTTATTTTAAAACCAATTTGAAATGATTTTTCCAAAACTTTTTCATTCTAAATTTTTTTATAGTATTTGAAATTTTAGAGTACAAGGATAATTTGATCCTAAATTTCATGAATTGAGAAGATTTATGGCTTGATTTTAAAACCAATTTATATGACTTCTTTAAAAAAATTTCATCCCAAAAAAACTTCCTACAAATTTGAAATTTGGGAGTACAAGGATACTTTGATCCCAAATTTCATGAATCAATATGTTTTATGGCTTGACATTAAAATCAAATTAAAAGACTTTTCTTCAAAACTTTCATTCCAAAAAATTCTCTATAATTGAAATTTGGGAGTACAAGGATACTTTGATCTCAAATTCCATAAAATAGAAAGTTGTATGGTTTGATAGTTTTATCATTGATTTTTAAAAAATATTTTTAATGGTGTAATGTCACTCTACTAATTTAATGATATCATTATAATGATTAATGATATGATCAAATTAACATGGGACATTTCAAAATAATCTAAAAAAAGAATTTTTTTTTCTAATGGCTTGATGCCACTCACAATTATTAACAATATCATTAAAATAATTAGTGATGTTGACTAATAAATGTGAGACATTCAAAAATAATAATAAAAACATTTTGTTTAGTAAAGGGTTTTGAATGACTAATAGGCAGGACGGCCGAGTTGGGTTTTTCTATTGGGAAGAAGAAATAGCAAAACAATCAATTGAACTGAAACTCTTGACATACTTGAAGCCAAGTTTTCTACTCTTGGCTTGATTCCACTAAGCTTATCACTTTATCTGGTAATATTTCATTTCAATCACCATTTTATATTTTTACACCCAATATTTTTGGTTTGGAATTGGGATTATTATATTTATATATATGTTGGAGTGCAAACAATTTACTCATAATTTTCATCAAGTTGTGAACTGAATTAAACTAAACATAAAACTTAGATTGATGAGAATTGTACTAATTGCAGGCATCGTACTTGTTGTAGATGAATTTAGTTAACACATTAAAAACAATGGTTTTAGAAACTGTTCTTTTTTCCACCCAAAAAAGAGCGATGAAATCCAAATTTGGGTTGTTCATTTCACCTATTTGGATAATGGAGAAAGTTGGCAAGGAGGGAGTTATTTACCGTTTGAGTATGTCACTTTTCAAGACCTTGTCTTGCACCTTGTTAATTGTTAAGACATCACCCCATTGAATCTTCATTTTGTACTATATTTTTTTGAGGCATGAATATTGTGTTCATTACAGGGAAATGTGAATAGAGACCCACAGACGAGACATAACCGATGTATTTCTCTTTCTCTTAATGAAATTTACTAATTGGTCCTAAAAATTCAACTATAATGTCTTTGACTCAAGCATCAAACTTGTGATTTAATAATGAATTCGTTTATCTTTGATTAAGTCAAGTTATGCATTCTATAACATGATTTTAAATAATATTTTTGCAGGTTGATGTTAAGATGGCTTTATGTGAAAAGATTGTCTAGCTTTAATTTAATATGGAAATTTGATATTTTATGGATACTTTTTGTTCCAGTTTTATTATTTTTATTTAGTTTTTGATCCATCTTGGATTCGTGTAATTACGAAGCAAAATTATTGGTGTTGGTGTATATAGAACAAATTATAATAGACTTGTCCATCAATTTTATTTTAAGACCATCATTGTTTTCTTTTGTTCTATATAAAACACTTACGTCTCAAAATACCTTAAAAGAACTAAAAACTGAATATGAAAAAATTCATAGATATTGTCTGACAAACTTAACCACTTGGAGTATTTAACTCTCTCAAAATAACTAACCCCCTCTTTGAAAAATTGCTTATTATAGGTTCACTTTGTGTATAAAAAAGTTTGTGGCATAATACAAAGAGTTCCATTTGTATGGATTTCTACTTAGTACATTCCAGGTTCGTCATTCTCTTCTTTGTTCAATCTTAATTATTTATGTTACTTTGAAAATTTACCATTAAAGAATTGATTGTGATTTAAAAAGTTAATTATGTGGTTAATATATATTGTGTCATGGCTATCCTGCAGTTATGGTAGCCATGACTTTAACAGCGAGCTAAAATTGTTCTAGTTTCCTTTTTGTGGTCAAATGAGTTTAGAATCATTTTGAAAAACTATGCTTTTGTTTGCTTTATGTCTTTGCGTATGTTTAATTTCTTTCCTTTATCTTTATTTAAGAAAGAGTTCAAAGTTTGGTGAATATTCTTTATGCGCGGCAGGGGGGTTATGATGCATTGTCTTAATTGTGCAAGTGTATGAGTTTTATGCATATTCTGTTGTTTTTAGAAAAGCTAGAGTTCAAGTTTGGTGAATATTCTTTGTGAGGGGTGCGGGTATGATGCATTGTCATATGTGTCAAAGTGTACGAGTTTTATGCATATCTTGTCGTTCTTATCAAAGCTTTTCTAGGAAGACTTTTGTCTTTAAACTAGAGATCATATGCTTTCACCCTGCTGCGGATCTCAAGTTGTTCGAGGACCGATGATATGTTGTCTAGAGCCATCATGTAAAAATGATTTAACAAATCAAGATCCTATAGAAGATAACAAAACACATGGCTTATTGAGAATGCTTAAGAGTTTGCATAGAGGGTTGACTGTCCTTGTCTCGACCAGGGTAAGGGCAGCCAAATTTTTCTGAAAGCGAGTCGTATATAAAGATTTGGAAGGATCATTTTGCTCCATTATTAGAACACTTGATGAAGAAATCAAGATGATCACCTTGATATTTATCGTGCCAGAGGCAGTAGAAGGCATATAAGGAGAATCGACAACAACAAAGAGTGGTCAAACCTTGGTCAGCACCAACCCCTTCCTCTTCTTAGAAGCTGGTGTTTCGACAAAGATTCCTCAACCATCGGAACTAAGGCTTTTGTGGAAGAGACAATGACATTTGAGCTCTGATTTCCTTGAAAAACTTTGATAAAGAGAGCCCTTTACCTATATTTAGTCATGAAGGGACCTGAAGGTTGACCAAAGAGAAAATAGATAAGAAGGTGATGAATAATAAAAACAAATATATATTATTTTAAGATGAGGGGGAAAAACCGTCAATCAGATGAAGCCTCGATGCTCGAGGTAGAACCCAAAATGCCGCTCAAACTAATCCTTTTTCATAAATGACTTTCTCCCAATAAAACTTCTACTAATCAAGCTCGTCTTCGAAGGTCTTCTCTATATAGGAAAGTATGGGCTTATGCTGTAGAATAATGGCTGAAAGTCAAGAAACAAGAAACAAATTAACCTTAAAAATCAGCAAAAAGCTTTGGGAGCATAAGTTATACGCCATTCATTAAAGAATAAAAGTTAGAAAATATCCACCAATACTAAGGATGATTGTAAAGCCCTTTTCCTCGATAGTTTGAACACATATCACGATACCAATAACAAATGACAGACATATCGACGTCTGACCCGACATATAGGAAGTCAAAAGGAAGAAAAGGAACCCTAACCTGCTCCACGAATTTTCTTCCCTTTTTGGTGGGAGGTTCGGAAGTAAGTTCATCCTCCTTACCAATTTTAGAAATGGTGCATTGAGAGCTCCCTTTGGAAGAGGCAACGTCAAAATCCAGATCTACCCTAGCATATTTTGATTTAGAGGACGTTCCAACTCTTCTCGGACATGAAATTCTGAGCATTGAAATGATTCATGGAGTACAAGTACCACAAGACAAGCTTATGATGCTACAAGGACCAATTACAAGATCAAATACCAAAAAACTTCAACAAGCCTTGAATATCCATTGTCAAGCATACATGAGTAAAGTGAAGACAAATTTTGATGATACAAGCTTGGAGGCAATGGAAGAGGATGAAATGCACTTTAATTTATGGCAAGTGTATTTGGAGGAGGAATCTTAGAGACTTTTGCAAGGATTTTTAAATTTAAAGTCATTTTAGGAAAGTTTCCTAAAATGGGACACTTTGCCTTTTACTTTAAGCTCTAGTTGCTTTTTTTTTTCCTTAAATGTTGTTCACATGCACAGATTTTATTAAGGGCTGATTTCTTTTGGGCTTTTGTTTTAGGATTTTTCTCTTGACTATTTAAAGACTTTTTGTAACCCTAATATTCAGATTTGATTAAATAGAAAGTTCTCTTTTGCTTCCAATTGACTTGCTTGGCTAATTACCTTGCTTGTTCTTGAGTAGTCTTGCTTTAGATTACTTGTTTAGAAACAATCAAACACTCTTGATCTAAAATGTTTGTGGATTGTTTCAATCTTGAGATAAGAAACAAGTTCTTCTTATTTCAAGATCATATATCTAGGAATAATCTTCTTGCCTCATGTTCCTTGAGTTTTGCTAAATTGCTTTTCGGGTTTTAGATCATGGTGACTCAAGGGTTCTTCAAGGGTTTCTTGATCCATATCTAGGATTTTCATATAATTTGGTATAAGAGCTTAGGCACAAGAGAAGGTTCTTATCTTTCTTGCTTTCCATTTATTTCTTGTTGTTCTAAGTTTTTAGTTTATGCATACAAAAAAAAAAAAAAAAAAAAAACCCAGAAAAATCACAAAAAAGGCATTTCCCCCCAATTTGTTCTATCTTTTTCTCTTAGTCTCATTCTGTATTCTGGAAAATAGAAAACTAAAAAAGTTCTTATTTTTCTCGTATCTTTAATTGTTATTCAGGAATTGTAGTAAAAAAGTCAAAGTAAAAACAAAAAAAAATTGAAATCTAATCCGAGGCTACCATATTGCAAAAATTAAAAAAAAAAGTGGCACTTTTTGCTTGAGTTGTTAAATCTGAAAAGAAAGTATTTGATGTTCATGTTTCTCTTGAAATATTCATATCAAACTAATCAAAATGTCATCTTGAATTTGAAATATGTCTAAAGTTTGAGAAAAAGTTGTTCGTTTGACTTGCATCCATTTTAGGGAAGTTTTCCAATTGCTTTCCTTCCTACTTTATGTACTTGACTAATTTGCACACTTTCCTCTTTTGAAAAATCTGTCACATCTTTCACTACAAAAAAACTGTCAAATTACGACCAGTAAATTGCGACCAAATGGTCGTTTTTAACCTAAAATGCGACCAACAGAGTGGTTGCTAAAAAGCTGGTCGGGTTTCAATTGTGCGACTGCATGGTCACAAAAATTCGACCATATGGTCGCAAAAAATTTTGGTAGCAAAAAAGTCAAACTTTTTAAAATGCGACCAAATGGTCGCATTAAAAGGGACCATATGGTCGCATTTTATCTTCAATAGAAGTGACCATTTGGTCACATAAAAAGTGACCAAATGGTCGTAATTTTTGTGACCAAATGGTCACTTATTGGCTCAGTTAAAATACGACCAGATGGTCGCTTAAAAAGCGACCATCTGGTCGTAATTTATGTGAAAGATAAGTGACCAATTGGTCACATAAAAAAGTGACCAAATGGTCGCATTTTATGCGACCAAATGGTCACTTTAGTCTCAGTTAAAATGCGACCAGATGGTCGCTTAAAAAGTGACCATCTGGTCGCAATTAAGAATTTTTTTTTAAATTTAAATTTCAATAATTAGTTAATTAATTATTAATTATTAATTATTTATTTAATTAATATTAAAATTTCATAAAAACAAAAAATTGGAATTCAAATAAAACATATATATATATATAATATTAAAAAAAACGTTTTATACAATCGAAAGAATCCTATAACTACTGCGGAGGGGCGGGGGGTGGGGGAGGAGGCGTCGATGACGAAGGGCCGCCGCCTAGAGATCTGAAGTACGCGGCCAAAGCGGATGCGACCTGGGCGTCGACTCGTGCCTGCATGCTGGCCTCAATATCAGCGACTCGAGTAACGAAGTCCTCACGCATAGCCTCCATGTCCGCGCAGCTGCTGCGCACCCGCGAAGAAGGCCGGAGCTAGTGCTCGGTCCGCTCCCGCTGAGGCCGGGGCACATCTGCATAAAGGCGTCGCCGTCACGATCCGAGCCCAGGAATCGACCCATCAGCCGAACCCCTCCAGGGCCTCCAAGAACGCCTCCATACGGTCCTCCTGAGTCGGTTGCGAGTCCGGTGTAGGCAACGCCGAGTCAAGGACTCAGTGAAACGTTCCTAAACATTTAAAATTCAGAAAATAAAATGGTTAATATATAATGTGTATGAAAAATTTTAAAGAAAAAATAATAATTGAAAAAAATATTAAATACCTGAACTTCTTTCGCCTTATTCGTCGATTAACGTCCCGGTCCTTCTTCGTGTGAAGAACTAGGTGCGGCTCATCCGGCAAGGACGGGGCGTCGTGCTTCGCTTCCTAAAAAATCAAAGAGTGAAGAATAAAACATAATAAATTAATAAGTAATTGAAAAAAGAAAACGAGAAAAAAGAAAACGAGGAAAAAAAAAACATACCAATCGACGATGGTGCTCGTCGTGGGTCCGCGCCCCCGCTGTGTGTTTTACTGGATTCTTCGCGCGGTTGGCCTTATTCCTGCTTGACACTGCCATGCCCTGAGGAGTGGTCAAGTTCGCGAGAAGCCGCGCGTGGTCCTCCGGGCTCATCCACACGGGGCGGTTTGCTGCTTGCTTTCTGCGTGCCCGGAACATGAGGTCCTTGAATCGATCCGGGACGTGACTGTCCCATAGGGGGAACAATCTACCGTCGGTGATATCGGGATCGATAACAGGAAACTTGCCCTAAAAAAATTGAAATAAAAAATTGTTAAAGTAATAAATTTATTTCTATAAATTTCAAAATTAATTAATTATGAAAATAAATTATAAATTTACCTTCCAACTGTCGTACATCCGACGTTTCTCCGTCGTCGGAATCTTCGTCCAGCGAAGGTCGCTGGGTAGAGGCATGCTCTGGAGGACCTCGCGAAACCGTTTTGAAACGATTCGTATCGTTAGACTTCGAAAAATCACAAAAAATTATTGTGCTATATATTAGAAACTATTAGTTAAAAAGAATAAAAAACTTTTTGAAAAATAGTAAACAAAATTACTTACGTATCCCCTTCAATCCGAAGGGTGGAGTCTCATGCCCGAGACGTGCGTGCATGAAGTCGAGGGGCACTTGGATCCGACCCGATGCACTGACGCCGACCGGCCGGACGCATACCCTGATGCTAAGCCCGGAGGCGTGGCAAGGGAGTCTGCGGCGGCCGTGGTGTCGAAGACTCGATCTCCAGGACTCCATCATCGAGCGTGGCGGCAAGTCGCGTGTCGTGAATCGAAGAGGATGTCCAACTCCTCCGTAGTCGTCCGCATCGAGGAGGCAACGCCAGATGGCGTCTGCGGGACCCCTCGTCACCCGCGTCGTCCAGGCTCGTCTGACCGGGGAGGACGCTCGTCTGCCCGTCATAATCCTACAACCAAAATAAACTAATTTAATACTAATTACGTAAGTAAAATATTGATTAGTTTATTTAATTAAGTAAATAATTTAAAATAAACTAATCAAATTAATTTGAATAAAAGTAAATTAAAATTAGATTAATTGAACTAAAAGTAATTCAATTAAACTTAAGATTAATTAAGTAAAACTAAAATAAACTAATCATTTAATTTGAAATAAAGTAAAGTAAAATTAGATTAATTGAACTAAAATTAATTGAATTAAACTAAAATTCAATTAATTTTAGTTTCAATTAATCTAATTTTACTTTACTTTAATTCAAATTAATTGATTAGTTAATTTTAGTTTTAATTAATTAATCTTATGTTTAATTGAATTAATTTTAGTTCAATTAATCTAATTTATATTTACTTTAATTCAAATTAATTGATTAGTTATAACTAATCAATTCAATTAAACTAAAATTAATTCAATTAAACTTAAGATTAATTAATTAAAACTAAAATTAATTAATTTTAGTTTTAATTAATTAATCTTAAGTTTAATTGAATTAATTTTAGTTCAATTAACCTAATTGTACTTTACTTTAATCAAATGTAACTAAAATTAAGTAATTAAACAATTTTTATTTAATAATTAAACTAAAATTAATTAATTAAATTAGTGTAACTCATTAATTTAAACTACTTAAGTATAATTGAAGTTAAACTATTTGAATGAATTACCCTACTTTAAATTAATTGATTTAATTAAAGTAATCTAAATTACATTAATTAAACTAAAATTAAGTAAAACTAAAATAAACTAATCATTTAGTTTGAAATAAAGTAAAGTAAAATTAGATTAATTGAACTAAAATTAATTGAATTAAACTAAAATTCAATTAATCTTAGTTTCAATTAATCTAATTTTAATTTACTTTAATTCAAAGTAATTGATTAGTTAATTTTAGTTTTAATTAATTAATCTTAAGTTTAATTGAATTAATTTTAGTTCAATTAAGCTAATTTATATTTACTTTAATTCCAAGTAATTGATTAGTTAATTTTAGTTTTAATTAATTAATCTTAAGTTTAATTGAATTAATTTTAGTTCAATTAACCTAATTTTAATTTACTTTAATTCAAATTAATTGATTAGTTCATTTTAGTTTTAATTAATTAATCTTAAGTTTAATTGAATTAATTTTAGTTCAATTAACCTAATTATACTTTACTTTAATCAAATGTAACTAAAATTAAGTAATTAAACAATTTTTATTTAATAATTAAACTAAACTATTTGAATTAATTACCCTACTTTAAATTAATTGATTTAATTAAAGTAATCTAAATTACATTAATTAAACTAAAATTAACTAATCAATTCTAGTGTAATTATAAATTAATTTAGTTTAATTTTATTAAATTAAAGTAAACTATCTTAAATAAACTAAATAAGTAATTAAACTAAATTAGATTAAGTAATTAAATTAATTACTACTTAAATTGAATTAAAGTAAACTAAGTTAGATTAATTAAACTAAAATTACTTAAAGTAATAAAATTAAAGTAAACTAATTAATTAGTTAATGTAAACTAAACTAATTAAATTAAACTACATAAACTAAAACTCAACTAATTAAAGTAAACTATCTTAAAAACTAAAACTAAGTAAATTCTAAATTCATAAACTAAACTTCAATTTGTTACGAAAACTAACCTCGTGTAATCGAAACCGGGATTGGTGGTTGAGGATTTTCGGTTTAGAGGAAGAATGGGAACGGGAACGGGAAGAAATAACGGGGAACGGATAGGGGAAAGAGAGAAACGAACAAAAAGAGAGGAAGAAAAAGAGAGAGGCGAAGAAGAGGAGAAAAGAAGAAAAGAAGAGAAAGCAGAACGGAAAAGGGAAAAAGAAACGGGGAAAGGAAAGGGAATGAAATTTAAATCATATTTTGCCACCAGGTTGGTCGCAAATATGTAATTATGACAGGAAATGAACAATCCACGCGTCTTTGGGGAAATGCGACCATATGGTCGCATTTACAAATACAAATGCTACCATTTGGTCACATTTATAGAAAAAGCGACCAAATGGTCGCCCGATTTGCCATTACCAAGACCAGCTGTCTTGTCATGCGTCCCGTCAACAATTGCGACCATCCGGTCGCAATTATGAGATTCACCGCCAAATATTGCGACCATATGGTCGCATTACTTAAATTCACCGCCATAAATTTCATGAAAATTTAAAGTTACCGCCCATAATTGCGACCATATGGTCGCAATTCCAATTGTATTTTTTAAAAAATATTATTATACTTTTGCACAAATGCGACCATTTGGTCGCTTTTCTCCCAAAACCCTAAACCCTAAACCCTAAACCCTAAATCCTAAAATGCGACCAAATGGTCGCATTTCTCTTCTAAATTACTACCATGTGATCACCTTTTTTGTAAAATTGCGACCACCTGGTCGCAAATATTAATATTTATATACTTTTTTTTTATATTGGGTTACTTTCTGATATTTACATATGACGGGAACTCTTGTTTCCATGTTGTTATATTCATTGATATGTTTCTTCATGATTTTCGAGATAAATTTTTGTAATTCTTGATTTGGAACTATTTGATTCTAATTAAGAGTTTTTTTTAATACGATATAGATAATTTTATTCTTTTTTTTCAAGATAGAAAGTGCTAGAAGGGAACCAAATAGACTATTGAAGATGTACATATTTATATATAATTAATTTGCATCCACATATTCATTTGAAGCAATTCCAACTGCAGAATTCGATATAAACATGTCAAAGTTGAAATCAAGAGGAATCTTTCTTATAATAAAAAAAAAAGTTAATTTCATTTTCATCGTATTTCGTCATCTTTTGATTTTAAGTTTGGTCTATTGCTTTATTCATAATTGTAAATGCTTTACTTGAACAAAAAAGAGTCACACGACTATATTCAACTAGAGGTTTAAGGAAAATATAATTATTCTCTGTACAATATTATTGTTCTCTCTTTGTATGGAAATTCAGATATTTTCAAGACGAGGTTAAATATTATTATTTACTCTACACAAATTTTAGAACAATCTAAAGGCGTTTAGATAGCTTATTGATCTTGAAGAGTTTTTATATTAATTGAAAGTGAATAATTTTTATTTAATTGACATTATTATTATTGTTAAGAAATGTAATCAATAAAATTAACCACATCTTGAAATTTTGGAATTATTGGTAATTTTTTCAATCATCTATTCTTATTTTTATTTTTTCTTTTCTAAAAGCTTATAATGTAATTTTATTTTATGAACAAATAAAATAAGACAAAAAATTCCACGTGCATCTCGCACGTGTTAAAAAATAGTTATTTATAAATAATTGGTCATATAAAATCATATAATTTGCGACCATCCGGTCACTTTCTAATGTGACCATATGGTAGCTTAATTCCCGGCAAAATTTTAAGCTACCACTCCCCAAAAAAGGTCACAAAATTGCGACCAGATGGTCACTTTCAATTGTGACCACTTGGTAGCTTTTTTCCCTCCAAAATTACGCGCCATTTTTTGCTACCAAGACATATTTTAGTCACAAAAATTGCGACCAGGTGGTCACTTTTAATTGTGACCACTTGGTAGCTTTTTTCCCTCCAATTTTAAGCTACCACTCCCCAAAAAAGGTCACAAAATTGCGACCAGATGGTCACTTTAAATTGTGACCACTTGGTAGCTTTTTTCCCTCCAAAATTACGCGCCATTTTTTGCTACCAAGACATATTTTAGTCACAAAAATTACGACCAGGTGGTCACTTTTAATTGTGACCATTTGGTAGCTTTTTTCCCTCCAAAATTACGCGCCATTTTTTGCTACCAAGGCATATTTTAGTCACACAAATGCAACAAATGGTCGTTTTTATAGGTGACCAAGTGGTCGCTTTTTTTGCCCCATAATTTCGCGCCATTTTTTATGACTACATCTACTTTTGGTCGCAATCTGGTCGCAAAAAAAGTGACCAGATGGTCACTTAAAGTCAACCTTCAAATAAAGTGACCAACTGGTCACTTTAAAGCTACCACTTTTTTTTGGTCGCAAATTTTTGGTCTTATTTTGGCAGTTTTTTTGTAGTGTTTTTTTTTAAATCTCTTAGCTTTCTAAATAGCCAAAAACACTTGTTTTCTTGTTTCATTATTGTTGTATTTTCACAAATTGCATTAGCTTCAAGCATAGTTTCATTGTTACTAAATAGTACGAGATCAAGGCTACGAATTACCAACATGAAACTGCTTTTAAGTGCAAACACGAGTGAACCAACATTTCAAGAGTGTAAAAACTTAGGGAGTGATTGTGAGGTCCTTGTTACTACTACTAAATTGTTACTTGCAGCCATGTCTAATGAAGGGGATAACTCTAATAAAATTGACGAGACAAGGAGAATGGAGGCTCAAGAAGGAGCTTTCCTTTGAATGAAAGGATTAATGGAGTCTCTAAATGATAGAATGGAGAGGATTGAGTTTAATTTACAAAACTTACAAACACCATCTAGAGACAACCCAAATGTGGCTCCAATTGATGCTAGGAGGCAGCCACACGTTGAAAATAGGGTCGAGGCATACAATGAGGAACAAGAAGGGGATCCTTATGCATATGAGGAGGAAAACTATATAAATGAAATGAGAGGGTAGCAAGAAGGAAGAAGCAGAGGCAGAGGCATGTTCCAATGCAAAGGAACATTAGGGTTATTACTTATGATGGAAGAGATGATGATAGATGATGAGGGCATCAAATTCCAAATCCCACCTTTCCAAGGAAAAACAGATCCAGAGGAGTATTTTCAACTGGAAGCACAAACCGAGCATATTTTTTATTGCAATAATTATAGAGATCAAAGGAAGGTACTACATCGTTTTGGTGGATTCAATTGAAGGCTAAGCTAAGGAGAGAGAGAACCAGCCACAAATTTAAACTTGGGAGAAGCTAAAACTCATGATGAGAAAGAGGTTTATATCTACAAACTTTGAGAGATGTCACATACAAACTACAAAGGTTTGATCAAGGTACTAAGTGTGTGGAAGACTATTATAAGAAGACGAATGTTCTAATGATTAGGGCTTGATATAAATATTTGAAATGGCCACCATGGGAAGATTTATGGGTGGTATGAATACAGAAATAAGACAGAGAGTGGATGTGCATTCTTGTTATGACATGGAAGAAATGTTACATCTTGCAATCAAATTGGAGAAGCAACTTCAAGAAGAGGCTAAACCAAGGTATTACCCAAAACCTTCTTCATCTAAACCTCCTATTAACCACTCTTGGGGAAAAGACACCAAAGCCTACAATTCTGGTCGTGGGGAGGGTGAACTTAAATAGAGGCCAAAATTTGATAAAAATAGGGAGGGGAGAGCTTTTTCAAGGGAAAAGGGAAAATTGAAGAAGCTAGGGCTAGAGATATTAAGTGTTGGAAGTGCCAAGGCTTAGGACATGTGATTAAAGATTGCCCTAATAAAAGAACCATGATCATAAGGGATGGAAAAGTCAAATCCGAAGGAGAAGAAAGTGAGGGTGAGAATGAAAACCATGAGTTTGAGGAGGATAGTGATGGAAGTATTGAGGAGGGTGATAAGGTCACACTTGTGACTAGAAGAATTCTTAGTGCTCAAGTGAAGGACAATTAAAATGATCAAAGGGAGAACCTTTTTTATACTATATGTTATGTGCAAAAAGTATCATGTAGTGTCGTCATAGGTGGTGGGAGTTGCACCAATGTAGTTAGTTATACCCTTGTTAAAATATTGAGCCTACCAGCCAAACCACATTCTAATCCTTACAAGCTTCAATGGCTTACTGATTATAGGGAGATGAAAGTAAACAAACAAGTCTTGATTTCCTATACAATTGGGAAATACAAGGATGAGGTAGAGTGTGATGTAGTACCGATGCATGCGGGGGATATTCTACTTGGGAGGCCATGGCAATTTGATAGAAGAGTGAAGCATGATGGCTATCTCAATACTTTTACCATGGAGGGAAGAAAGACCACACTTGCTCCATTGTCCAAATCCGAGGTCTACATAGACCAATGAAAACTTGAGAGGAGAAGGAAAGAAATAGAGTCAAAAGAAAGAGAGGCAAGAGAAAAGAATGAGGGAAACAAATGTGGGACAAAAGAAGAGAGGTGAGATCTAAAGAATTGAATGATAAAAACAAAGAGGTGAGTGAAAAAGAGAGAGAGACGCAAAGTGAAAAGAGAGCAAAAGAGGAATGTAAGCCTATATATAAGAACCAGTGAGGTTGAGAGAGCTTTGTTTTCGAACAAAACCATCCATGTATTTTATGTAAAGGACCTTGCTTGCTAACTAGTGAACTTAACCTAGATTTTCCTAGTGTTTTTATTGATCTTTTACAGAATTTCCAAGATGCCTTTCCGGATGAAGTGCCATATGAGCTACCACCAATTTGAGGCATTGAGCACAAGATTGACTTTATTCTCGGGGCTTCCATTCCGAATAGACTAGCATATAGGACCAATCTTATTCAGGCTAAAGAGATTCAAAAGCAAGTGGATGAGTTGTTGACAAAAGGGTATGTAAGGGAAAGTCTTTCTCCTTGTTCGGTTCCTGTTTTATTAGTTCCTATGAAAGATGGCACTTGGAGAATGTGTGTAGATTGTAGGGCCATTAATAAAATCGCTATTAAGTATAGACATCCTATCCCTAGGTTATATGGTATGCTTGATGAGTTGCATGGTTGTAGTCTATTCATAAAAATTGACCTAAAATTGGGATATAACCAAATTAGGATGGAATTAGGTGATTAATGGAAAACTGATTTCAAAACAAAGTTTGGATTGTATGAATGCTTAGTTATGCCTTTTGGATTAACAAATGCACCTAACACATTCATGAGATTAATGAATCATGTCCTTCGGGAGTACTTGGGAAAATTTGTAATAGTTTACTTTGATGATATCCTTATTTACTCTAGATCTTTGCAAGAGCATGTTGAACATGAAGGGCCTGTTTGTAACACACTTAGAAAAGAGAAGTTGTATGCTAATCTTAAGAAGTGCTCCTTTTGCATGGAAAGAGTCAAATTTTTAGGATTTATTGTGTCTAGTCAAGGAGTTGAGATTGATGATGAAAAGATCAAGGCAATCCAAGAATGGCCTACTCCTAAAAATGTGAGTGAGGTAAGAAGTTTCCATGGTCTTGCTGGTTTTTATTGAAAATTTATCAAATATTTTAGTACCATAGCATCACCATTGAATGAATTGGTTAAAAAGAATGTTGTGTTTTCATGGGGACTAGCCCAAAAAAAAGCTTTCAAGACTTCAAAGGATAAATTGTGTAATGCACCCTTGCTTGCTTTACCTAACTTAGACTTAACTTTTGAGATTGAATGTGATGCAAGTGGATTAGGTATAGGGGCTATTTTGATGCAAAACAACAAATCATTGATATACTTTAATGAGAAGTTGAGTGGAGCATCTTTGAACTACCACACCTATGACAAGGAAATGAATGCTTTAGTGAGGGCTTTGCAAACATGGCAACACTACTTATGGCCTAAAGAATTTGTCATTCATACTGACCATGAGAGCTTGAAGCACTTAAAGAGACAAGACAAACTCAACAAAAGGCATGCCAAATGGGTAGAGTTCATTGAAACGTTCCCTTATGTCATTAAGTACAAGAAAGGTAAGGATAATGTAGTTGTTGATGCATTGTCAAGAAGGTATGCTCTTTTTAACTCTCTAAATTCTAAGTTCTTAGGTTTTGAGCATGTTAAAACACTTTATTCTCTTGATGATGATTTTGGTGAAGTTTTTGTTTCTCTTGGTCAAGGCACCACTCTTGATGATTATGTGGTGTGATGATTTTCTTTTTAAGAAAGGCAAGCTTTACATTCCTAAATGTTCAATTAGAGAACTTTTGACTAAAAAAGCTCATGGGGGACACTTGATCGGGCATTTTAGGGTAGCTAAGACTTATGATATGTTGCATGAACACTTCTTTTGGGCAAAAAAGAAGCATGATGTTGTTAAAATTTGTTCTCATTGCATAATATGTAAGGCAGCCAAATCTAAGGTAAAACCACATGGTTTATATTCTCCATTACTAATTCCATTAGCACCTTGGTTAGATGTGTCTATGGATTTTGTTCTAGGCATGCCGAGAACAAAGAGAAGTAGAGATAGCATTTTCGTTGCAGTTGATAGGTTTATCAAAATGGCTCATATTATTGATTGTAACAAAACTGATGATGCCAAACATGTGGTTGATTTGTTCTTTAAAGAAGCTGTTAGGTTGCATGGAATTCCTAAAATTATTGTTAGTGATAGGGATGTGATATTCCCAAGTTATTTTTGGACGGTTTTGTGGGGGTAAACTTGGTACTAAATTGATCTATTCTTCTACTTGTCACCCACAAACTGAGGTTTTCAAATAGGACCATGGTTACCTTGCTTAGAGCTATAATTGATCAAAACCATAAAACTTGGGAGGATTGTTAGCCATTCATTGAGTTTGCATACAATAGGTTGTTCATAATTTATGGTTTTAATCCTACTACTCTTATTAATCTCTTGAAGGGATGATTTACTAAAATAGCGGAAATTTATTTAGTAAATTTATTAACATTTAATAACGGATCTATTAACATCATGTAAATTGTGATAAAAACACGAAGAACATGTAGATTCATGCTTAATTTTCGAAAATTAAAATCAAACCGAAAATTACATTGAGTAAAATTGGAGAATTGGTTGGAGGTTTCTTTACAACATCAATCCTCAGCAACATCAGATCTTCTATGCTATATCCCGATCGAACAAACGAAACCCGATTGTGGGATCGAACTTAAGAAGAAATTGGGAAGAAGAAAAATATTTTCTTCCCAATAATATTATAGGGAAAATCGGCCAAGGGGTTGGGAGAGAGGAAGAGAGAGTTCCAACTTTCTATGGAATTGAATTGTGTGATTTATGAATGACCCAACCCTCCTATTTATAGGAAAATAGGAATCCTAATCACATTAGGATTAATCTATAGAGATAAATACAAAAAGAAAAAAGATTATCTCTTTCCTTTATCTTGCAATTTCGAAAATGCCATAGATAAATAGGAGATTATTTTATTTATCTTGGGTAAATAAATCTATGTAATTATTTTAGGATATAATTCAAACAATTATCTCCTCAAAATAACCATGATGGCCGAAAATTACAATAGTAATTAATAATAAATATAATTTATTTAATTAATTATTTTGGGCCAATCTCAATTGGGTTCATTAATCAAATTGGGCTTGAAATTCTCTCTTAAATTAATAAGTCCAACTTAATTAATTTATCTATTAATTACCATTTAAATAAAATATTTTATTTAAATAATTAATAATATTAATATTTTCTCCCGACTAAATATTATCCAATTTATATTTAATTATTAATTTCCATTTAAATAATTTTCATTATTTAAATAATTAATAATAAATATTATAATTATTAATTTCCATTAAATAAACTCATTATTTAATTAATAATTTTATTGACAATATTTTATTATTAATTAATTAATTTTAATTATTAATTTCCGTTTAAATTAATTATTTAAACAATTAATAATTGTTAATTAATTTCAAATTATTAATTACCATTTAAATATACTCAATATTCAAATAATTAATAATATTTCATTATTAATTTCATGTTTAAATAAACTCATTATTTAAACTATTAATAATGTTTATATTAATTACCGTTTAAATATATTAAATATTTAAACAATTAATATTGCCTATTTTAAGTAATTCGCTTTACTTAAACTTTCCATTTCTTCTACTTGATTTCGCGACTACGATATTTGGGCTAGCATAGGGACCCGATGGACCTATAGATCATGGGCTTAATAATTAGTCAATTAAGTGATTTATACATAATCAGTTAATTACTTATTATCTAACCATGAATAATTCCACTATAGATTCATAGCTGAACTCCCCTCACTATAGATGAGTTATTGTCCATTTAGTTTATCTTTATTTATATCTGTGATATTATCCTTCACGTGGAACCCTCATAATTACAAAGGATAAATTTACCGTTTTGCCCCTGTAATTACCGCTTTATTCTTGTGTTCCCGCTGATTCTCCAATGAACTTTATCTTTAGTCGAACTAGAGATAAGGTACTTCTGTGATCAATAGAAGTCGTGACGTCACTTGTTCATGTCTCAAATCAGTACATCAAGGGAGTTTCCTAAAGTTCCTAAAATATTTAGGTATCGCACTGATACCGTTAATTTATAGGAAAGTTATGAATTCCATCTCGTGAAAATGAGTTCCCAGCTACTTATCTAGTCATGCTCCCAAAACAGGAGTGTATTGAGCGTTCTTACAGATCACTCTCAACTATGTGAATCAAAGAACATAACTCCACAAATAGGAGTCCGCATTTCACTCAGGATTGAGATCTATCACGGTTGATAAACTTAGTTTGATATTCGATTATTTCTCGTAAATGGTACTAATGGGAAATTTGATCGAACATCGTGGTCCTGTCTTATACAATCAACATTGCATATGACACTTCCATTTCATGTCTCCCACATGAATGATCAGGATTCAATCATTTGTCTATAAACAAAATGCGAAGCTATCAACAGTGTTACCAGGATAAGGTTTCCAAACGTTATCCGTTTACTGTAGACACGTTTAAGTTACTCATCTCGACTTTAATCCTCTTGTATGACTTATATACTAAGTCGTGATTTCATAAGAGTAACTTAGGGTTTACTATTTGAATGTTTGATATTTATATATTTCCATATATTCCTAATATCATTAATTGAATCAATCTAGATAATATAAAGAACTTATGTTTATTTATTTAATTTATTCTTAATAAATTATTATTATTAAATAATTACAAGTTCTAGGACACCATTCCTAACATCTCTTACCTATGTTAACATCTGATTTGGCTAGTTTTGATGCAAGCACTAAGGTTGAAAGGATCCAAAAGTTGCATAAAGAGGTTCGAGAGGGATTGAGAAACAAAATTCCAAGGTTGCAACTCAGATAAACAAGGGCCAAACCAAACTGATTTTTCAACCAACAGATTGGGTTTGGGTACACTTTAGGAAGGAGAGGTTTCCACTACAAAGGAAATCCAAGTTGAATCCATAAGGAGATGACCCATTTCAAGTTTTAGAGAGGATTAATGACAATGCCTACAAGATTGATCTTTTAGGTGAGTATAATGAGAGTGCTACTTTTAATGTGAGTATAATGAGAGTGCTACTTTTAATGTTTCTGATTTGAGTCTTTTTGATGTAGTTGATGGTTCTGATTTGAGGACAAATCCTTTAAATAGGGAGGGGATGATATGATTAATAGAGCACAAGCACCCCAAGACAATCTTAGGATGCTAAATAGACCAATTACAAGATCAAATGCCAGAAAGCTTCAACAAACCTTGAATATCCATTGTCAAGCATACATTAGCAAAGTGAAGACAAATTTTGATTATACAAGCCTGAAGGCAATGGAAGAGGATGAAATGCACTTTAATTTATGGCAAGTGCATTTGGAGGAGGAATCTTAGAGCTATAAGAATCAGGAGCTCTACCGGCTTCAGCAGTGCTGACGCACACACACCGCGCTGGCAATGCAACTTAAAAGAGTACCATCACCGGCGCACACCCTGTGCGCCTGAAATGGTAGCCCAATACCGGCGTAGAATAAGTCTACGCCGGTATTGGAGCCTGGCAAGGCCCAATGGCCGCACTGGGCTTCTCGTGCGCCTGCAATGGGCCGGCCCATGCCGACGCATGGTTATGCACGTGCGCCGGCGATGTAACTTAAAAAAACAAAAAATCTGCTTCCCCCCGACCCCTTCTTCCCCATTTTCATTTTTTCCTTCTCCCAGCAAGCAGCAGACGCAAACCAACCCTTTTTTTTCATTTTCTTGGTCAAATCTTGACCTTTTTCCTTTCATAATCCATCGTTTTAGGTATGTTTCTATAGTCTATTTTACTAAAATATTTGTTATTTTTTTAGATTTCATAGTTTTAAGTTTTAGGTTTTTTTATTGATAAATTGGGGTTTTTCTTTTTGTAGTTTTAGTGTTTAATTGTTAATAATTAGTTGTTATGAAATAGATTAGGTACACAATACGCGATTGATTTGAGAATTGAGATGAATTTTTTCTTCTTTATCAATATGGATTTTGAGTGTCTTAGGTTTTTGTTTGAAAATTTGAGTTTTTGTTGTAGTTTTAGTGTTTAATTGTTAAAAATTAGTTTTTATGAAGTAAATTGTTACAAAACACATCATTGATTGGAGATTTGAGATGAATTTTTTCTTTTTTATCAATATGGATTTTTTTTTTCAAATTGACTATATTTTGTGTGTTCTAGGTTTTGTTAATATATTTTTATTTAATTTTTTAAAAAAAATTATTTAAACAATGAATTGAAAATATGAATGAACAATTTATTGAATTTTAAATTTATTGTTTTTTGTATTTAATTATGAGATTAATTTAAAACTTTGCATATTAAAATGTCTAATTTTCGCAATTGTAAATTGAAACATATTATATTTTCTGATATTTTTGTGAACGCAACAATGTCAGGATCCAGGTTAATTTCATTTACCTATTATTTTAATGTCTTTATTGTAGGAGATGGTTATCCTGCAACAAAGTTAGCTGTCTCAAAACATGTTTTTATCATTTTTGCATAAAGTTGTTATATTTTTAATGTTATGGGGAGACGGCTATCTTACAACAAAGCTAGTCGTCTCAAGCATGTTTTATCATTTTTCAATAAATGTCATCGTTTTTTATAGTTTGCATGTTTTAGGAGTTTATTACATTGAAGGGTAGAACTTGATTACCTAATTTACTTAGGATGTTTTGTTTCAAATAGGTCGAATGCCGATAGGAATTGGATGGATCTAAATGATAGATTTTGTAAAGAGTATATTGATGGGGTGAGGTCATTTTTAGAGGTTGTAGAGATGGTTTTGAATGATAGTGGAAAGACTCGATGCCCTTGTATAAAGTGTGTGAACATTAGATTTGTTACACTTCAAGAAATTAGTGAGCATTTGCACATTTATAAAATAGCAAGAGGATATACCCGTTGGACATACGATGGTGAGAATTTTAAAATGGGTTTCACGAGTAGTAGTGTTCCTCCCGTTAATGAATCATTAATAGAAGATGATGATGATGATGATGTTGGAATGATGGATATGCTAAATGATATGAAAAGTGGTGCATTTCATGACTATGACACTGAGAACTTAGAAAGTTTGGATGAGGGTGGGGAAAATGTGAACACAGGTGAGTGTGATGAAGAGTTCTCACACTTATTTGGGGAAGCACAAAAAGAGTTATACCCTTGATATAAAAGTTTTTCATCTCTCAATTTCTTAGTGAAAGTAGTTAATATCAAGGTTTTAAACGGGTGGAGTAATAAGTCGTTTGATATGCTCCTTGAGTTATTAAAGGAAGCTTTACCTGAAGGGACGGTTTTACCTGGATCATATTATGCTTCTAAGAAGTTTTTACGTGCACTTGGATTGGGATATGAATCAATTCATGTTTGCACGTATGACTGCTTTATTTTTAGAAAAGAATATGCCAAAGATGAGTTTTGTTCGGTTTGTAGGGAACCCTGATATGAGGTGAATGAGGGGAAGTCTAAACATAAAGTGGCTAAAAAAGTACTTAGACATTTCCCATTGAAACCTAGGTTATAGAGACTATTTGCATCGAAATATACAGCGTCTGGTATGAGATGGCACAAGGATAAGCGTTTAGAAACGGAAGGCGTTTTACGTCACCCGTCAGAAGTAGAAGGATGGAAGCATTTTGATAAAGAGTCGTTTGCTTATGATCCAAGAAATGTACGTTTAGCATTAGCTTCAGATGGTTTTAACCCTTTTGGGCAAATGAGTATCTCGTATAGTATGTGGCTCGTTATTTTGGTTCCATATAACTTACCAGCTTGGAAATGTATGAATGAATCACTTTTTTTCATGTCTTTACTGATTCCCGGGCCTAAGTCACCTGGGAAAGACATTGATGTATTCTTAAAGCCGTTGATTGAAGAGTTGAATGATTTATGGAGTGAGGGTATAAGAACTTTTGATAGCTCCAAGTCCGAGTATTTTCAATTACGAGCCGCTTTGTTATGGACTATCAATGACTTTCCCACATATGGTGATTTGTTTGGTTGGAGTACGAAAGGATACAAAGCATGTCCCATATGTTTGGAAGATACTTCTTCAATGGGTATTCAGAGCAAAATCTGTTTTATGGGTCATCGTCAATATATCCACATGGGCCATCCATGGCATTTTGAAACAATGCATGATGGTAAACAAGAATTGAGAGGGAAGCCGAGTATTAAATCTGGAGTTGAGATTATGAAAGATCTTGGTAAGTTTTTCCAAGTTCGGTAAGCATCCTTCTACCCAAAAAAAGAAAAGAATACGGTCTCAAGAAAACAACAATTGGACAAAGAAAAGTATATTTTTTTGTGTTCCTTATTGGTCTAAATTACTTTTACGTCATAAGTTAGATGTGATGCATATAGCGAAAAACATATGTGATAACTTAGTTGGAACGATTTTCTCTATTGAAGGAAAGAATAAGGATATATTGAAAGCTCGTCACAATTTGGAAGATATAGGAATACGATCTGAATTGCATATACAAAAGATCGAGAAAGATAAGTTTGTTAAACCCGCTGCAGCTTATGTTTTGACTACGAGTCAACGCATTTAAGCATGTAAGTTCTTGAAAAGTGTGAAATTTCCAGATGGGTTTGCATCAAACATATCTCGATGTGTTAATGTTAAGGCTGGAAAAATTACCGGGTTGAAGAGCCATGATTGTCACATTTTGTTTCAACGATTGCTACCATTAGCAATCCAGGGATTCTTGAGTTATGATATAAGTCAGGTGATAACAGAGTTCAGTAATTTTTTTCGTAGTTTATGTGCCAAAGTTATAAGTTTAGATGAGTTGGATCAATTACAACGTGACATCACGTTCATCCTGTGTAAACTTGAAAGGATATTTCCTCCTTCCTTTTTCGATGTCATGGTTTATATATCGATTCATTTGCCCTATGAAGCTAGAATAGTGGGGATCATCTTGATTTGCTTGAAGATACTTCTCGTCCTCTTGGTCGTTTTGATTTTTTGACCTTACCAAAATCAGACATTGATAAGGCACACTGGTACACCTTGACCAACTGCGATGAAGTAGAACCATATTTACAGTAAGTATATATACTCTCTATTCTTAAAATCTTTTCCAATGAGTAGAATAATATAGATTTCATGTATTTACCCAACCATCCATAGCGATCATCTTGATTTGCTTGAACAAGAGAGCTTACAGAATATTCATCAACATCAAGAGGCACGATTCGCCAATTGGTTCAAACATCGTGCAAGATATTGTTCTCTTGTGTATTCATTTTATAGCTCACTGTGCATTTTAGTTTGTAATACAAAATGTATTTCATAATGTAGGTTAGTGAATTATGGAGTTGTCGTGAAGTAAGTTATGATTTATACGCATTGTCTTAAGGCCCAGACATTCGTGTTAAATCATATACGGGATGTTGTATCAATGACATGCGTTTCCACACAATTGATAGATCACATGGTCGCACTACTACAAGTTGTGGGGTTTCCGTTCAGGGTGATCACGATGAAGGATCTACTACGTTCTATGGACTACTAAAAGAGGTTTTAGAACTTAGTTACCTAAGATCCAATCGAGTCTTTCTGTTCCGATGTTCATGGTTTGATACAGCTCCATTTAGAATGAAGAAATAGTCTAAAAATATATCGATTAACATATCCTGAAACTGTTTTGAAGAAGAACCCTTTTATCTTAGCAAATCTGTCTCAACAAGTTCTATACTTAGATGATATTACATATGGGAAAGATTGGAGGGTGGTTCAAACTTTAAGACAAAAAAATGTGTGGAATGTCTCTGAGTTGGAGAAAGATGACGAGAATGACACTATTTTACACGTCATTTCACCTATGGATACACACGTGAGTGATAGTCTAGATGCTCAGAGGCTCGATAGAGACTATATTCCTGGAAGTGTAGTCAATAAAATAGATATGGAACGAGTTCTACATAAATCAAACTCTCAAAGAGAAGATGATGAGTTGAGTGATGACGACATAGAGGAGTTCATAAACAATAATGAAACAGAGTTGGAAAATGAGAGTGATGTTTCAGAAAATGATGAGTCGGAATAGTATGTCAGATTTACGTAGTTTTCTCAATTTCTGTAAATAATATTTTGGAATAGCATACTTTATCAACCTTAAATCATTTATTTTTGCGTGTTGTCACAATAGGAAAGATAAGTGGAAGACTCCGATGGACGAGTCCTGACCCATCCCACCAGGTAACCGGAAGACTCCCCTCCCTGTCCACGTGACTTAGTGATTAGAAAGCCATCATATGATACACCGATGTGTTCTCAGTTGTTGTCGCCTTCACCGGGTCATGTATTGTGCCCGACACTAGATCCTGTGACAGATGCATCGTCCATTCCCTCTACTTTCGAGAATGGTAAGAATTCATATTTTACTTGTAAATGTCATTTATGTATTTTTTTTACTGACTAAATAATTTATCTGTAGTCTCGTCTCAAACTTCGGTTCCTAGACGTGGAATTACAAAGAACCTGAAATTGCATAAGGGAAAGAGTAAGAAAGATGTGACTATTCCAGAAAATCTACAACGGGTGATTGGAGATAATGCGACTCTATTTATCACCGAGACAGGCATATTGGTCTGTGCCCTCATACCACCAAGTCACAAAAGATATGATTTAGTGCCCCCAGATATTCTAAATGACATTAGACAACGATTAGCAGTAAGTACCTGTATTTAGATACGTGATTTGGATTTACTATATACATTTATTATAATATGCACTAACATGAATTTCTAATGTGTTAAGGAAAAATTTCACCTTGAATTGTCCAATGGCATAGTTTGGAAAACCATTGATGCACAAATGATGTCGTGCGTGAATGAGTATCGATACGAGCTTGGAAAATATTATCGTCAAAATGTAGCGGAGTTTGATGAAGAGCAAGCGAATCGCATGAGACATCCAAGAGTGCATTGTGATGATGAATGGGCGAAATTACTCTCTAAGTTGAAATCTGCAGAATTTAAGGTAAAAATATATCTTGTAATACTTAGTAGTTAGTTTTGAATGAAAAGAAATTTATGATATTCTTTTTGTGTAGAAACTATCGATGAAAAACAGCCAGTCTCGAGCGGCGGTACCTTATTTGCATAAAGGTGGCTCAAATCCAATGCTAATTTGCATTATGAGATGGTAATATCATTTCACACACTTACTAATTATTAATAATTTTCATTTCTTTGAACATGTATAAACATTTTATATGAAAATTTCAGAGAAAAGAGAAGCCTGAAACTACATGGGTCGATGTGTGGGAGAAACAACACTCTTATGATCCAGACACTTGGGTTAGCAAATAGGCCAAAGAAAAGCATGTAAGTTTTTTTATATATAAATTGTCATTGTTTTCTATAACACAATATTGTTTTCATTACATCATTTTTTTATTGGTATAGAAACAAATGAAGGGTTACAAGAAACCTCCACAAGTCACTGATGAGGACAATTGATTCAATAACTTCCCCTCTTATTGATATTGATGCCATTGAGAAACTGTTGGGCCATAGGCCAGGCTATAGGAGAGGTATGGGTAGGGGCCCTAAACCTCCCCCAAAGTCCGGTAAGTCATCGAGATTGAGTGTATCTTCACAAGTGGATATTGTCCAAACTCAACTAGCAGAGGCCCTCAGTACTATCGAAGAACTTCGAGCTCGTGATTTGGCACGTGATAGAAAAGCAGAAGAACTTCGAGCTCATGATTTGGCAAGTGATAGAGAAGCCAAAGAACTTCGAGCTAGTGATTTGGCACGTGATAGAGAAGCCAAAGAACTTCGAGCTCGTGATTTGGCACGTGATGCAGAAACTAATAAACTTCGGGCGAATTGGGATGAGTTCTTGAGAAAGTTTTAAGGTGGAGATGGGAGTGGGAGTAACGATGCTTAGGATGTTTGTACTTTGTTTACTCTCTAGTTATTGTAGTACTTTGGTTTATTGTATTAAAACTTTGGATATTTCTTTGTTTGTGTTAAACTCTAGTTGTCTTAGTAATTTCGTTTTCTTTTGTTATGTCTACTTCAAATATTTGGAAAATTATCAAAATCTCTTTTAGTTTTCTGTTTTTCTGGATATTGGTGATTAAAAAATATGAAATGAAATTTAATATTGAAACAGGTGGCATTTAGGGGCACCTAAAACAAGCAAATATTAAAAAAAAAAAAAAAAGTGGCGCCGGCAATAGCCCTATTTTTACACGTTTTTTGCAACGCATTGCCGACACCACCCTTTTTTTTAAACCCATTAACGCCGGCAATACTCCTATTTTTCACATTTTTTAAACCCTTTTACCGGCGCCATAGCGCCGACAGTACTCTAATCTAACATCGACATTAAATTTTACGCCAGAATATGGTACATCGGGGATGCGTAAAGCATCTCCAACGTCTACCAAAAACACGTCGGTGATGCTAAAAAGGGACAAACCCGACATCTAATTACCAGCGCAAATACTGACGTAGATTTTATGTCGGTGAAGGTATTACAAATGTGGAAAAAGAGCATCCCCGACGCACAAGCACCACAAGACAATCTTAGGATGCTACAAGGACAAATTACAAGATCAAAAGCCAGAAAACTTCAACAAACCTTGAATATCCATTGTCAAGCATACATGAGCAAAGTGAAGACAAATTTTGATTATACAAGCTTGGAGGCAATGGAAGAGGATGAAATGCACTTTAATTTATGGCAAGTGCATTTGGAGTAGGAATCTTACAAACATGTGCAGGGATTTTTAAATTCAAGTTTCCTAAAATGGGACACTTTGCTTTTTGCTAGAAGCTCTAGCTGCTTTTTTCTTTCCTTAAATGTTGTTCACATGCATACATTTTATTATGGGCTGATTTCTTTTGGGCTTTTGTTTTAGAGTTGTTCCCTTGACTATTTAAAGATTTTTTGTAACCCTAATATTCAGATTTGATGAAATAGAAAGTTGTCTTTTGCTTCCAATTGACTTGCTTAACTGATTACCTTTCTTGTTTTTAAGTAGTCTTGGTTTAGATTACTTGTTTAGAAACAATCAAACAATCTTGATTTACAGTGTTTGTGAATTGTTTCAATCTTGAGATAAGAAACAAGTTCTTCTTATTTCAAGATCATAGATCTAGGAATAATCTTCTTGACTCATGTTCCTTGAGTTTTGCTAAATTTCTTTGGGGGGGTTTTAGATCATGGTGACTCAAGGGTTCTTGATCCAAATCTGGGGTTTTCATATCAATTTTGTTTAGTTTTAAGAAATCAGAAGTAAAGTTACCACCCATCAATCATAAGATAGACAAGACCCATCAAAAGAAGCTCAACGAGAGAAAAAAAGGCTTAACATCGTCACGCTTACTTTCTATACTAAAATACTTTCCACAATGAAGCTCCAAACCGAGTTAAGATCGAAACTCCCTAGGTCTTTATGAGACCTGAGGAGGTCGAATCATATAGCTTCCTTCAAGGGCAAGTAACTCAAAATCGGATATCGACCTCATATATTTTCATGTGCTCAAGTGCTGCCCTGAATATAATATTTGTTCTTGACCCTTGATCGATCATTACTTTGTGAACGTTGTAATCACCAACTCGTACCATGATGACCAGCGCGCCATTATATGGTTGGTGAACATCCTCTAAATCAAAATCTGAGAAGGTTACTGGTTTGTTCGTCTAAGACCTACTCGGTGGATGGGGATTCGAGCGTCCATACTCTTACTCTTAGTTTCATTTATGGATGACTCTGGACAATGGATTAAATTTAATCCGATATAATCTTTGACATTCATTTTTTCTTTTTCGTTCCCACAAGTTGCAGGTCCGATTGTGGCCGCTTCATTTTGTTCTTCTTCGCAGTAGTTCATGTTGAGTTCTTCTTGTCCGTCTCCCCAGATCAACGGCTTGATCATAGTCTCGTTGATCTCGGGATCTAAGCCATGAATCATATTTAATGCCACTCTTTCATTCAGCTTATCATCCTATTTATGTTTTAGGACGATTCGTTCGAAGGGGGAGGGGCTTGCTCAATCTTTTCCTTTCCCTTAGGCGGCCCCCATTTTGCTCGGGCCCATTTATCTTGGCTCAATGCTAACTCAGTGCACATTCACTTGATTTCTTTACTTATGATTCGACATTCTTCCATATTATGATTGTGACGGTAGTGGTATGCGCAGTCCAAAAGTTTGTGGTTGATCACTCTAGGACCTTCGCCCTATGATCCTCCTTTATGATTATTTAATTATGTCAGGTTCACATTAATTCGAGCTAGATTGAAGAGTTCATGGTTCCATCTCTTCCTCTCGTTCCCTTTATCCTTCATATTTTTCTAAGAATCTTTGCGCTTTTCAACCCTTTCAGACTTTGTCTTTTTCCTTCCTTCGGGAATAGTCCTTCCTTTTCTTCCCTTCACCTCTTCGTAGCTCTCTTGCCATCTTTTTGAATGCATCTATTGATATTTTCTTAGAGGCTCGGTCTAAAACTTCCGTCATCGTCTTTGAAGCTGATTTACTTAAGGATCTCCAAAGTGCATGGTCCGGGTCGATAGCACGGGCAAAAACTGAAACACCCTCTTCTTCTCTGTAATCCAGAATTTCCAGTTTCACTTTCGTGAATTTGAAGATAAAATATTTCAAAGATTTGTTTCACCTCATCAGGACGTTATAAAGGTCGTTGTTCGTTTTAGCAAATTTTGATTGTACGTCTCGTTTTTTTTAGGTAGATTTTTTTATTTAAAGTATTTAATTTCTATAGGTTAATTAGTTTAATTTAGTTAAATTAGAATTTGATTGCTTTAGTCTTTACTTAGGTAATATATATTTCTAAAGGTTATTTAGAAACTAGGTGCATTAATTATAATAGGCCAAATTAATAATATTTAATCACCTCTTAGCTTAGTTAAAATGTGTTTGATTAATTTTCAGTAGTTAGCATATGTTTTAAGAGCATGAGGTTCTTTTTAAAAAGGGAAAGATCTTGGGCTTTTTTGAAAGAAAATTCCTACTCGTCTAAATGATAGGGTTCATCTCCTTCTACCTCATTTGAACAAAAAATCACAAAATACTCTCCCTCTCTTCCCCTGCCTCCGCCACTACCAACTTCCAAGGGGCGGTTTTTTCTCGTCCCTCCTCCGTTTCACGTGATTCATTTTACGTTGGAACGCTCTCGCCGTGAGCTTTATGCCCGTCTACAACTTTGGAGACTTCCCGCAAATCATAGGAAAGCCCTAAAAGGTGAATTTATAAATTTCTTATGAGTTGTTCTTCTAAATCTTTTGAAATGTAAACTTGATTTGTAAATTCCAAGTCCCATCTCTTGGAACTTTGAATTTACAAATTTAAGATGCATTCAAAACTTGGTCTTTCAAATTTCCTTTGGCTTAGACTTCAAAATACAAAACACCAACTCCCTAGAAAGCTTCAAAATCATACGCATGGGGGATGTCTTTCCTTTAGTTTATTATATGTTTTTCTTTGAATTTGGGTGGTGAAATCTTGTTCAAATGTCTAAAATAGTTTTACGCATTGATAAATACATTAGAAACTACCCAAAACGAACCCGGATTGTCTCTAAACTGCTCAAAATCCGGAAAATCCCCCAAAATACCCCCCATGTTGGCCAAGAGCATCATTTGAGGCTTACCTGCCTATTTTCATCTCTTTACATTTTTATATGTTGTTCTTTGATTGAATGATTAAATTCATATATTTTAGGCATATTTAATTGTAGGCGGTGCTTGAGCGCTCGCTCGACGCTCGTTTTGGGTTATTGAATTTAAGCTATAAACAAATGTGTGGATAAATAGGATTTAACGTAAATTTAGGAACTAAATCGGTTGATAGATTCGTATGATCGGGGGTTAAGTAAAAACTTAGAAATAAGAGGACATAAGAGAATGTACTAATTTAAGATAATGATCATGATTAAAAAAAACTGCACAAAATTTCAATAAAAAGAGGAACAAAAACAGAAGAAATGATAAACTCCATTTGTTTGGTATGACCTGATAAGCATTTAAAAAATAAAATTGTAATCAACAGATGGAAACCCACATGAGTCGAGTAAGAAAGAAAATAGAAATAAAGACTGCATACAAAACTAAGTTGATGGGTGAATGAGAAGTTTCCCGTCTTCCTCTTCTTTTGCTCAAAGGACCCGACGCTTGAACTAGTAGAATAATGAATTGGAGATAACGAGGAACTCCATCATCACTGCTTCTTCTAACGACTTTGCGTTTGCGGATGACAGGACTCATTCAAATTGAATGTCAAACAAGCATACTTATAAGTTTATCTCTACCAAATCAAAATCGATTTCATCATGTTAATTCTTGCTTCTTAATGCTAGCATGGAATAAATAAATCACATCAGTATGTTAATTTATATTTCATTGAGGCTGTCACCAACATGCTTGACCAAATTCTCATACAAAAGAAAAACTACATTGTCAACTATTAATTAATTTTGTACTATCATTAATAGTTATTAGAATAAATGTGGCAACAAAAGGAGTTTAGGATGAGATTTTTTTAGAAATTAGAAGATACTACAACAAGCTAAATAGAGAAAGGGTAAGATTTTTAGGTGGCCTAATTTTAACAGTTCGACTCGCACAGGACAAAAACAATTAGGCATTAAGAATTTCAACACATGATTGGCGAAAAGATACAAAAAGGTTGGAGAGCCAACCGAGCCACGAGGCTACAAAAACGCACTCTGATTGGTGAAAAATATTTATATATAGGAAATTGATGAAAAAACATTCATTTAAAGAATATATCAATTTCGTCCACAACCCCTGAAAAACTCTTCTGATATGAGAATGGACAGCTTATGTAAAGACCCGACTTTTCAGAGTAATAAATAACACATTTTTAAACAGCGGAAGACTCGATAAATAACATTTATTGAAATAATAACTCTGGAGTTATAATCTTTCCAACAAAAATCAATAAGCTAATCCTTATTCTTAAATCATTCAAAAATAATTAAAACAAAATCCACTAACTCAATAGTTAACTCAAAATCAATAAAATCTCAGTATTTATTCATTAACAAAATGAATAATAAAATGCATAAAAGATAGGTGGCCACAATGACATGCACCCTCATCTCTTCCACTTCATCAACCGCCACCTATCGGTCCATTGTTACCTGAAAAGAAACCACAGATAGCATTGTGAGGCTAAAGCCAGTGAGAAAACGAACTAACTAACAGGTAAGATTTCAAATAGTCTCTAAACAAACCAAACCGAGTCCCAACACTCAACACTCTCCAAAATCTCTTACGCTCAAGCGTCACTTAAAACTCAAACTCAATGTTTTACATGAATAGGCAATTAATCCAAAATTCCATATTCAAGGTTTCATCACAAATACGCTTATTATCAACCCGTCATCAAAACATTCTAATCCAACGATTAACATAAAGCTTATATTAAACTACACTAGCATGCATCACTAAAAAGGCGGTCCCTCGGGACTACTAACACTTCCTAGTACCCGGTTATAGAAAAGTCTATAACTATATCATCTAATAAATCATTCTTACGAGCAATGATTATTAGCACTTGGTTATGAATCTTTTTCATAACTGAAATAACATAGTACTTAAGCTCGTAGCCTTAATACTATTAAACATAACCTGCAGGCAAATCAATTCTCCAACTTTCTCGACAACAATTATACATATCAAGCTCTTTACAATCAGTATAAAATTCATCATTATGAATCAAAACGCAGCAGCCCAATCAGAATTACAAGCAAAACACAAAACTGCCGAAAACGGGTAAAAACTACCGAAAAGCTAAAATTCACTAAAAATACTTTCTAATCGATTCCTGGCCATAAACAACCTTAAACTCCAAAACAATCCCAGAATACAAAAGAACATCCATCAGAATCGATTTATACAAAGAATCATACAATTTCTACCAAAAAGGCCTAAACTAGTCTTAACCGAAAAATTAGTTTTCTTAATTTATTTCGCATACATCCAATGATCCAATTCAATCCAAAACTTCAAGAATATTGATAATAAATATAAGAAAACATTTCGCTACGGTTTGTGCTTTAGATTTCTCCAAAACCTTAACCGTTAATTAATCTGTTAACTCACCTCGAAATCGCTTAAATCCAAAATTAACGCTACTTCCTTGACGAATCAGACCTGAAACGAAGGTCCTAAAATACTTAAAATACAAATTGAAATATACTAAATTTATCCAAAAGGTTTGGGGTTCGATGGATCAAAGAATGGAAAACAAACGACGTAGGAAATTGGCTAAGATTTGGGGGCGTGGGTGGTGTGTGGGCCGCGGCTGGCCATGGCCTTCGGGTCGTGGTTCGGTCGCGGTTTCATAGCTATGGTGATCGATCTTGATGGTTCTAGGTATCGAAAATCAAAATCGATTGGGTGTTTGGCCATGGTTTGGAAAATTGACAATTATGAAGGTTGGATCAAGGGTTAGGGTTCTTGGTGTTCATATGAAGAATAAATAATTAAATTCCAGAATTTAAATGATTGAAAAATCAATCACGAATGCTTACCCGTTACTTGAATTTCAAGAAAAGGGCTTCCAATTTTCCCTCTTCGATTCCGTGCGATTCAACCGATCTCCTAATTAACAAATTGATGAAAAACTCATCAATCTCTACCCTGGGCTCCACGGAAACAAGAAGGAAAAGAGAAAGGAGGATTTTCGTTACCTTCGTGTCCAAAATCGATTCCCAAAACGATTGAATTCAAACCAGATTCACGATCAAATGAAGAACGAGACGAAACGATAGATCCCTCTTCTCTTTCTCTAAGGGAGGCGGCGGCATGGGGTGGAGGGAAGGAGGAAAGAATGAATTCTGAAAATTGGTATCTCTTAGGTTAAAATCCCGAGTTACAATAATTACGAAATTGCCACTCACCTTAAAACGTCCATAACTTGATCGTCGGGTCTCGAAATGACGAACCGTCAGTTGCGTTGGAATCTTAACATCGAGAAGATCAATTTCATGTGAAAATATTAGTCAAATCACAAGGTTTGAGTTTTAAGGTTTTTCGGGAAATATTACCATAATACCTTTGTTGAAATAACACAGTATTTCTATTCTAATTAATCGATCGAGCCAGATTAATATTATTTTAAAAATAATATTCATTTTTAACTTTCACGTAACGGGGCGTTACAACTTATCTTGACAAGTTACTTCCTAATAGCAAACAGATCTCCGGATCGATGATCTACATGAACAATCCATCTTCTCTTCTGATCGCGACCTCAAATTGGCTAGTTTCAGAGTCAAAGAGGGTGTAAGTATCAGAGATGGAATCTCAAATCTGGCAACTGGCTTGAATTTTAATGTCAAGCATATTATGAAATATTTCTTTACTAATGTTCGTTGGGGGCGGATAGTCGTTAAAGTGGTTGCCCGCAACATAGATGGAGTGGGAGTTGCTGGAGTATCTCTTCCTGCCTGGGAGATAGCTCACAACGGTGGTCTTGCAGGGGCCAATTATGTTAGTGGATTCTAACAGTATATTGTTTGGCAAATCAGTTTGAGTTTGCAATTTGAAGCTTTGGTTTTCCAAGTAAGTGGTAAGGTGCTTAAGCAGTGGGAGTTGAAGATGATTGATTTTTTCTAAGTGGGAGATTGTTAAATATTTAGAACAAATCAAAAGTTATTAGTCAAATATTTTGTTTTGTTTTAATTTTTGAAAGCCCATCTAATTAGCCATTTAAAAGCCCTTATTAAGTTTTTTGGCTTCATGTGGATTCCAATCATGAGGCGGTGGTCTTACTTTATTGAGGCGGTTGAATGTTGTTAACACACATATATATGTTTTATTATGCGGCTGAAGCTAGGTTAAGCGTGAGAAATAAAAGGCTGCGGCGTGATTCTTCCCATCGTGAGGGCAGTAGGTTATTTGTGAATAAATCCAATTCAGATTTATTTGGGGCTATTCTTATTGAGAGAAAATAGAGAGTTGGTGATCGATTGTAAACTTCTAATTTTCGTCTCAATTGTAGTCTTCATCTTTATAGTGGAACCTGCAATATTTGCAGAAGATGGGACGTACCAATTGGGAACCTGTATAAAAATTTTGGTGTCATTTTCTCTCTTGTTTATTAATTATTCTCTGTGTTGTTATTTATCGTTCATGATTTAGGAAGTTTAGGGAGTTACAAATCCTTCAAATTCCCAACAATTGGTATCAGAGCGTCAGGTTCAAGGGACTTGTGGTAAAGATCGATGGATAACACCAAGGATATTGAGATTGGAAAATTTGATGGTTCGAATTTTTCATTCTGGATGATGTAGATTGAGGACTACTTGTTTAGCAGGAAGTTGCATCTGCCATTGGGAGAGAAGCCAGAGGGTATGAAGGATGAAGAATGGAAGCTATTAGACAGGCAAGTGCTGGGAAATGTGAGATTAACCTTGTCAAAGAATGTTGCCCATAATGTGGCAAAAGAAACAACTACAGCGGGATTGATCAAGACCTTGTCTGATATGTATGAACAGCCCACTGTCAACAATAAGATATACATCTACACTCAACTTATGCATATGAAGATGGCTGATGATGAACCATTAGCAGATCATCTGAATAAATTCAACATTTTCATAAATTAGTTAATTGCTTCGGAGTTTCAAATCACTGATGATATGGTTGCTGTTGAATTTTTGGCATCTTTACCTGATAGTTGGTCTACTATGAAAACCGCTATCACTAATTCTCAGGGAAGAGGGAAGTTTTGTTTTGCAAATATCAGAGATGTTGCTCTTGCAGAAGAAATTCTTTTGAAGAGTCCTGGTATGACCTCTAACAATGGTACTGCTTTGTATACAGGTAGAGGAAAAGGCAATCAAAGTAACAATAGTAAGGGTAAAGGTACATGGAACGAGGGGATTGAGTATTACTACTGCCACAGAAAGGGTCACAAGAAATCTGACTGTAGAAAACTGAAACAAGATTAGAAAGATAACGACAATAACTTAGAGGCTAATATGGTCACGCATGCTCTTTGCTTTGTTGATGAGAGTTTTTAATGTTGATGAGCCGATGACAGACTTGATTGTAGATAATGTCTCTTCTTTTCATATTACTTCAAACAAACAATTGTTCTCATCTTTTACTTTAGACGATTTTGGCTTAGTGAAAATGGGGAACGAAAATATCTCTAAAGCAGCTGGCATTGGAGATGTAAGTTTGAAGACTGATACAGGATGCATGTTACTATTGAAGAATGTCAGGTATGTTCCTAATTACAAGTTGAATATTATTTCTGCTGGTCAACTTGATAATGCTGGTTATCGAAGTGAGTTTAGCAGAGGGGTATGGAAAGTCACTAGGGGATCTTTATTGGTAGCGAGAGGCTATAAACGTTCTACTCTGTATGTGACACGTTTGAATGTTGTCAAAGTTAAAGGTGCTAAAGGGCAAATTTGGAGAGCTGTTGATGTTCACTCAAATAGGAGGAGCCGACAGCGCAAAAAGGACAGTTAGATCCTAATACATTAGTTCATAAGGAGAACCAGTTGGGAGAATCTGGAAGCACTCAGAAAATAGCCTTAACTGACAGGCAAGATAGCGAACTGGTGAAGTTACCTGAGGGATATGAGGGACTTTTGGCTAGTTTCAGAGTCAAAGAGGGTGTAAGCATCAGAGATGGAATCTCAAATCTGGCAACTGGCTTGAATTTTAATGTGAAGCATATTATGAAATATTTCTTTACTAATGTTCGTTGGAGGTGGATAGTTGGTAAAGTGGTTGATCCTGCCACATAGATGGAGTGGGAGTTGCTAGAGTATCTCCTCGTGACTGGGAGATAGCTCACAACGTGGTCTTATAGGGGCCAATTATGTTAGTGGATTCTAACAGTATATGGTTTGGCAAATCAGTGTTATTTTGCAATTTGGAGCTTTGGTGTTCCAAGTAAGTGGTAAGGTTCTTATGCAGTGGGAGTTGAAGATGATTGATTTGTTCTAAGTGGGAGATTGTTAAATATTTAGAACAAATCAAAAGTTATTGGTCAAATATTTTGTTTTGAATTAATTTTTTAAAGCCCATCTAATTAGCCATTTAACAGCCCTTGTTATGTTTTTTGGCTTCACGTGAATTCCAATCATGAGGCGGTGGTCTTACTTTATTGAGGCGGTGGAATGTTGTTAACACACATATATATGTGTTATGCGGCTGAAGCTAGGTTAAGCGTGAGAAAATAAAAGGTTGCGGCGTTATTCTTCTCATCGTGAGGGCAGTAGGTGATTTGTGAATAAATCCAATTCAAATTTATTTAGGGCTATTCTTATTGAGAGAAAATAGAGAGTTCGTGATCGATTGTAAAATTCTAATTTTCGTCTCAATTGTAATCTTCATCTTCATAAAGGAACCTGCAATATTTGCAGAAGACGGGAACTACCAATTGAGAACCTTTATAAAAAAATTTGTGTCGTTTTCTCTCTTGTTTATTAATTATTCTCTGTGTTGTTATTTATTGTTCATGATTTAGGGAGTTTAGAGAGTTTCAAATCCTTCAAATTCCCAACAGAAGAGAGAAACGAAGAAAGTGAAAGACGGGAGGCCGGAGTCTTGGTCAAGAAGATGAGGGAGGACTTGAGAAACCAAGAAAGTGAAAGACAGGAGTGGGAATTGTTTTAGTTCATTTTTCATTATTTTTTTTCTTTTTTTAATCATGACACACCCTTGAATTATATTCCATTATAGACTTCAATTTTCGCATTTAATCGTTTCTGCTCATTTTTTCCATTATCCACAATGTTTAATCTTATTGTAACGTCCCGTTATTTTGAAGTGATTTTTTTATTATTTATTTTATTTAATATTGTTTATTTATTTATTTATTTCAATTTAAGTATTTAGTTAATTATTATTTTGTAATTTCGATTTTAGTAGTTAATTTCGACCGAAATTCGTTTTAATCGTTTTAGTACTTTAATTTTTGTTTCGGTAACATTAATAATTATTAATAGGCCAATTAATAATTATTAATCACCTTTAGATTTATTTAAGAGCATCGGGTTTCTATTTAGAAGTCAAAAGTCATAAAAGGACGTAACCGTCATTTCCAATTTCTTAAAAATATCCAAACACTATTCATAATCTTCTTTAAATGCATCATTTGACCAAAGTTGACCCCAAACCTCTCATTTTTCTTCTCTTGGCCGAAACTTCAAGGTTTGGGGGGATTTTTTTGGGTTTTGCTCAATTCTCGACGGATCGGCTCGATCTTGGTTGCAACGGAAAGCCCTCGAGTCTACGATCCTTTTCCACCTAGCTATCCTCCGTTTCTCTCGAGATCCAGGGAGTTCTCGGTAAGTAAAGCTTGAAACACTAAGCTCCAAATAGTGTTTTAATGGAGTTTTCTTTGATTTCCTTCGATTTCTTGCCGTGAAACTCGGTGTTTGTAAATACGGGAGTAGTTTTAAGAGTTTTTGGAAACTTTCCCATAACCCTAAAACCGAGTTTCAGTCGAAACCCTTCCCGTTTGAAAATTACCCTTTTGGGTTTGATTATGGGTTAGAATTTAATGAAATAACGTTTATTTAAATTCAATTCGGGAAAGGGTATAATATTCAAAAACCCTAATTATCGATACCCATTGAAATCGGGATTATCGAATTTGCTTAAAAACAACTCAAAACGTATTTAAATTGCCAAAAAGTCGAAAAACCGAACCCGAGACCCATTTCATGGGAGGGCCGAGAACCTCCATGTGGGGGGGGGTTGATGGATTTTTGTCATTTTGTTTGATTCGTGGTTGTTTAATCGTTAATTGGTAATTTATTAAATTTTGAGTTATAATTTCAATTGTAGGTGTTTTTGAACTTTGCTTGATCGCTCTATCGGAGGTTGAGAGCGAGATCTTCTCTTACAAAGGTGAGAATAGTTAGAATTTAAAGTATCTATAGAAAGCAAATAAGTGTGAAGGTTTGTAGAGTTTGAAACTAAGATTAGAATCCGAACCTAAGATTAGAGGGTTGTGAGTTAGTGCCCTTAAGATTAAGAGTTAATCCTTTAAGTGAGAACTTAAGAGTTCTCAAGGAAAGTATCGAATCTTAGAAGATTCTAAGTTAGATTCGTTTCTAAGCTTAGGTTGGATCATTGGAGGTTAGAAGATCCAAACTTGTTTTTAGAACGGTTAATAGAATCTCGGTTTTTGTTGGAAGTTTAGAATCCTTGAAGGCATAGATTAATCGTTCGATTTATGATTCTACTTTTATTATTGATGCCGGAGTTCGATCGACATATCGTTCTTCTGAGATTGCTATCTATTTTACTTATGTCCTTTACCTTATGTCTTTACTTTTGCTCCTTTACTTTATGTATGTTTCGGTTGCTTTATCATTTACATTTACTTTATTTACTTTTGCAAGCATATGTAAACATATGCATAACATCTCGCATCATTGAAAAGAAGTTGAATCGTAAGTTGCGGACGCACACATTACTTCTCATGCATAGAAGTTGAATCGTAAGTTGCGGACGCACACATTACTTCTCATGCATAGAAGTTGAATCGTAAGTTGCGGATGCACACATTACTTCTCATACATAGGGAGTTGAATGGTAAGTTACGGACGTACCCATTACTTCCTTATGTGGAGTTGAATGGTAAGTTACGGACGTACGCATTACTTCCTCATGCATAAAAGAAATTGTGGAATCCTATGGGATGTCCTCATGCAATCGTGATTATGATTGATGATATAGAGAATCGAGATGTTATATTTTATACAAAGTTTATTTACTTTACTTATTCTTTGTCATAACAAGTTAATGGATGAAGATTGATTACGAGTGTAGTAATGTCATACTTTGGATAAAATGGATAGAATTACCTAGAGTTTGGAGAACTTTAGGAGTGAATTGTGTCAGTTAATTGGACACAAATCGAAATGCGAGTTTGAGGTCTATCTTTACTTTTTATTCTTATTATTCTCACTGGGCTTAGTTTGTTAGCTCATGATATTACAAACATTTCAGGTAATGTTTGGGATCGTGGAAGAGGAGGCAGTGCGCGATGATCGAGAGGATGATGATTTCGAGATGGACTATGTGTTATGTAAAAATCCATGTACATGGTTTTGTGAACTTTATATCATTTTGATGATTTGTACTTTGTAATTAGCTCATAAGAGCTTATTGTCGCTGATTTATGATTATAATCATTTTGAACTCCTGGATAGGAACTTAATGTTCCTTGTGTTTTTAGATATTTGAATTTAAGATGTAAACAGGTTTTGGCTAGCCTTTTTTCAAACATAATCATTCCAATTTTCTTAAAATAAAAGACTTCCGCTATTTTTCTCTGATTTTAATTTATTTAAAAGTGACGAGTCTCCACAGTTGGTATCAGAGCCTTAGGTGTAGACTACTTGCGATGCATGTTTGTTTTCATGTTTTGTTTTAAGTCCATTCTCAAGTCATCATCTGAGATCAGCGGCACCAGGTATGCCTATAAATTTTATTCTCCTGCTTTATTTCTTGGATATTAAAAGAGTTATGAGAATATTGTTAAAAGTTAATGATGTTTGTGATATTTCACATCCTTGTAAAACCACTATGTGGTTATGTTTATTTGACCCATATTGAGAATTGGGTAAGGGTGTCGAGAGTGTGAATGACCCCGTGCAGTTTTGGAGGTTATATACCTCGTTAAGAGTATTGACATGATGTCAAAGTAAAGGAGATGAGATACTCCGAGAGATCACTTTAAAGTTGATTAAAGTGTTATTGTCACACAATTGCTAAGTAGTGGTCTTAGTAGATGTGTGTTGACATTTGTGTGTAAAAGGGAGACATGATTGTTTGGAGCCCAGTATTAAGAGATAAAACACCTGTTTGAGGTGAGAATTTATTGGTAAGTAATCGGTTTGACTCATGTCCAGTAACCTAGATTTAACTCAATGGACAAGTTCCTTGTTTGAGTTGAGAAAGTTGGATTATGGTAAGTGGTAAATCCTTATGGTACTATTGTACAGAAAGGAAAGTGTGTTGCCACTCAAAAGAGGAAGTAAGAAATCTACGTGATGAGTCTCAAGAGGACCATTAACGGTTTTGTTAATTGGTCATTGGCCTAGTTTGGTCACTATCACGGTATGATGTACCAATTTGATTTGGATTATACTCGAGGTCGAGTTATCGAGATCCATATTTGGTAAATTCTCAAGTTTAACTAACACTAAGGTTGAGTGTTGGTATTTGATTGAGATATAAAAGGAAGTTGATGGACCGTGATATCGGTAACTTCTATAAGGCAATGAGATGTTTTGGTGAATTCAATTCACATTGTGTTTGACAATCTATTGGACGGTGAACTTTGAGAAACTTGTAGGTCATAGTTTGGACCTACTGAGTCTTTTCGAGATAGACTCTAAAGTGAATCCTATGTTGGAAGGATAGAATGTTAATGGCTTAAGGTGTTTGACAGACACCAGTTTTGCCTTGCAAGAAAGCAAATGATCTCTGAGGTCGAGTTCATTCAAGATTTGAATAAGGAGGCTTAGGAGTCGTCCTTATCTTGGATTTCACATATTATGAAAGGAAGGGAAAATTAACTACTACGGAACAGACTATTTCTCAGAAGAAGAAAGCAAAGGATGACGATGCCAATCAAGGGATACCGCAACATCAACAACATCAATAACAACAGCAACAGCAGCAGCAGCAGCATCAGCAACAACAAGTTCGAGGTGGAGCTCAACAAGGATTGGATCATCCATACTATAATAGTTGTGCCAGTTTCCATCAGGGAGATGCACACTTCCATCAAGATGCTATGTTGTGATCAAACTTGGAATCACGTCACTTTTATAGGGCGTATAAGATACAACCATCACAACATAGTAGTAAGGTTAAAATTATCAGGAAAAGCTACCAGTATGGTAGTTATTTATACTTTATCATTTTCAGGTCGTGTGGTTTTTATCCTGTTTAATTATGGAGCTAGCCACTCTTTTATTTTATCTTGTTAAGTTAAGTTGGCAGCTCTTGAGTCGAGATTGTTGGGTTTCGAAATATGTGCTTTCCCAGGGAGGAAGCTTATTATGATGATAGTGCCTATGGCACTTATAACATTTGCATTATGAGTAGATGCTCACATTTTATTATCATTATTATGCATATGTCTGATTTTGATGTGGTATTGGGTATGAATTGGCTATCAGCTAATCGTACCATCATTATAGTTTGTATCAAGGAAGTTTTGATTGTATGAGTCCATGTGGGACTAGCTTATGCTTTCGTGGGTCTAGTAGACGAGTAACACCCACTTTGATATGTATGTTGGAAGCTAGAATGCTTCTAAGAGATATAGCTTGAGATGATTTAGCTAGTGTTGTCGATACTTTTGTACCGAAGACTAGCTAAGTTAAAAGAATTTAAGAGTGAGTTATAAGAACTCTTAAACTCAGGGTTTATTCACCCTAGTGCGTCCTCGTAAGGAGCACCTCGTTGTTTGTGAGAAGAAAGACAGTTCAGTGAAACTGTGTATTGATTATCGAGGGTTGAATCAAGTTACAATGTAAAAAAGGTATCAATTGCATTGGATTGATGATCTATATGATCAGTTGGGGAGCCCCGGTGTTGTTTGTGAAAAAGAAAGATGGCTCTATGCAATTGTGTATCGATTATAAAGGGTTGAGCCGTGTTACGGTGAAAAACAAGTATCCTTTGCCAAGGATAGAGGAATTGTTTGATCAATTGAGAGGAGCCACTATCTTTTCGAAGATAGATTTGAGATCTAGCAATCATCAGTTGAGGATTCGTGATGAGGATATTCCCAAGACTGCATTAAGGACGCTTTGTGGATATTATGAGTTTGTAGTTATGTCCTTTGGCTTGACCAAAGCCCCTGCAACTTTGATGTTGTGATTAATGATGACAATCTGATTTATTCTAAGACCAAGGAGATGCATGATATGCATTTAAAGGAAGTTTTGACAGTGTTAAGAAATCAGAAGTGTATGCCAAGTTCTCAAAGTGTGAGTTTTGGCTGAGAGAAGTGGAATTTTTAAGCCATATAGTATCGAGTAGAGGAGTATCTGTTGATCCCTCTAAGTTTGAGGTAGTTAGTAACTGGCCTAGACCGACGAGTGTGGCTGATATTCACAGTTTTCTGGGACTTACAGGCTATTATAGACGGTTTGTGCAAGATTTCTCCAAAATTGCTTCAGCCTTGACACGTTTGACTCGGAAGGGAGTTGATTTTGTATAGTCTGAGGATTGTGAAAAGATCTTTGAGGAGCTCAAGAGAAGGCTTGTAACAGCACCTGTTCTAGTGTCGCCTGATAGCACCGGTGGTCTGACTGTGTATACAAATGCTTCCCAGAAAGGTTTGGGATGTGTGTTGATGCAACACGGGAAAGTGATAGCTTATGCTTCTCGTCAGTTGAAAGAGCATGAGAAGAAGTATCTGACTCATGATTTAGGGTTGGCAGCTATTGTTCATGCTTTGAAAATATGGAGGCATTATGTGTATGGTGAGAAGATTCTGATATTTACTGACCATAAGAGTCTCAAGTATTTCTTCACTCAGAAGGAATTGAATATGAGACAGCGGAGATGGTTAGAGCTCGTTAAGGATTATGACTATGATATTCAGTATCATCCTGGGAAGGCCAGTGTAGTGGCTGATGCACTCAGTAGAAAAATCTTTTCTATTCATCCAGGTAGTATGAAGATGTAAGAGGAACCGAGACAATATTATTAATGGCCTGGGATGAAACATAAGATTGTAAAGTACGTGAATAGGTGCTTGATTTGTTGTCAAGCCAAAGCCCTAAAGGAGAGTATACCGGGTTATCTTAACCTTGGAAAGTACTTGAATGGAAATGGGGGAAAAGATTTCGATGGATTTTATCAAGGTTTGCCAAAGACGGCAAAGAATAATGATATCATTTGGGTGATTGTAGACCATTTGATGGAAAACCGCACACTTTACTGTTGGAAGGATCATCTATCCAGTTAAGACTAGGGTACAGTGGTACCTAAGAAAGATTGTTAGATTGTGTGGTGTGCCGGTGAAGATTGTATCAAGTTGGAGCATACAATTTGTCTCAAAGTTTTGACACTGTTCAAACACTTTGTGGTAGAAGTGTCATTCTACCGCTCATTTTGGATGAAATTGGAGAAAAGAGACTTTTGGGTACTCGAGTTGTAACAAATGACTAGCGAGTCTATCATTTGTTTAGAGAGAGGTTAAGGGTTAACCAAAGTTGACAGCAGGATTCGGTGTAGTCCGTCCAAGTTGTAGTAATGGATCTCGTATACTTCAAGTGATACCAACGAAGGGTGTTATGGAGGTTGGGAATAAGGGTCAGTTGAGCCCTAAGTTTATTGGCTTATCGAGATACTCAATCGAGTAGAAGTGGTAGCTTATTGTTTAGCTTTACCACTTTTGTTATCGGCTGTTTGTAATGTTTTCCATGTATTGATGCTTTGGAAATACATGGAGAATCCGTTCCACGTGTTTGTTTATGAACTGGTAGTTTTGAATGTTAATAAGTCTTGTGAGAAGACACCAGTTAAAATAAGAGCATTAGAACAAAAGTGATGAGAAATAAAAAGGGATTCACTTGGTTAAAGTTCTTTGAAAGAACCAAGTGTCAAAGGAAGCAACGTGAGAACGTGAAGATGAGATACAGTCAAAGTACCTTCGCTTTATTCACTTAGTGAACGCACTTTTCGAGGACGAAAAGTCTTTTAAGGAGGGTAGACTGTAACGTCCCGTTATTTTGAAGTGATTTTTTTATTATTTATTTTTATTAATATTGTTTATTTATTTATTTATTTCAATTTAAGTATTTAGTTAATTATTATTTTGTAATTTCGATTTTAGTAGTTAATTTCGACCGAAATTTGTTTTAATCGTTTTAATACTTTAATTTTTGTTTCAGTGACATTAATATTTATTAATATGCCAATTAATAATTATTAATCACCTTTAGATTTATTTAAGAGCATCGGGTTTCGATTTAGAAGTCAAAAGTCATAAAACGACGTAAACGTCATTTCCAATTTCTTAAAAATATCCAAACACTATTCATAATCTTATTTAAATGCATCATTTGACCAAAGTTGACCCCAAACCTCTCATTTTTCTTCTCTTGGCCGAAACTTCAAGGTTTGGGGGGATTTTTTTGGGTTTTGCTCAATTCTCGACGAATCGGCTCGATCTTGGTTGCAACGGAAAGCCCTTGAGTCTACGATCTTTTTCCACCTAGCTATCGTCCGTTTCTCTCGAGATCCAGTGAGTTCTCGGTAAGTAAAGCTTGAAACCCTAAGCTCCAAATAGTGTTTTAATGGAGTTTTCTTTGATTTCCTTCGATTTCTTGCTGTGAAACTCGGTGTTTGTAAATACCGGAGTAGTTTTAAGAGTTTTTGGAAACTTTCCCATAACCCTAAAACTGAGTTTCAGTCGAAACCCTTCCCGTTTGAAAATTACCCTTTTGGGTTTGATTATGGGTTAGAATTTAATGAAATAACGTTTATTTAAATTCAATTCGGGAAATGGTATAATATTCGAAAACCCTAATTATCGATACCCATTGAAATCGGGATTATCGAATTTGCTTAAAAACAACTCAAAACGTATTTAAATTGCCAAAAAGTCGAAAAACCGAACCCGAGACCCATTTCATGGGAGGGCCAAGAGCCTCCATGTGTGGGGGGGGGGGTTGATGGATTTTCGTCATTTTGTTTGATTCGTGGTTGTTTAATCGTTAATTGGTAATTTATTAAATTTTGAGTTATAATTTCAATTGTAGGTGTTTTTAAACTTTGCTTGATCGCTCTATCGGAGGTTGAGAGCGAGATCTTCTCTTACAAAGGTGAGAATAATTAGAATTTAAAGTATCTATAGAAAGCAAATAAGTGTGAAGGTTTGTAGAGTTTGAAACTAAGATTAGAATCCGAACCTAAGATTAGAGGGTTGTGAGTTAGTGCCCTTAAGATTAAGATTTAATCCTTTAAGTGAGAACTTAGGAGTACTCAAGGAAAGTATCGAATCTTAGAAGATTCTAAGTTAGATTCATTTCTAAGCTTAGGTTGGATCATTGGAGGTTAGAAGATCCAAACTTGTTTTTAGAACGGTTAATAGAATCTCGGTTTTTGTTGGAAGTTTAGAATCCTTGAAGGCATAGATTAATCGTTCGATTTATGATTCTACTTTTATTATTGATGCCGGAGTTCGATCGACATATCGTTCTTCTGAGATTGCTATCTATTTTACTTATGTCCTTTACCTTATGTCTTTACTTTTGCTCCTTTACTTTATGTATGTTTCGGTTGCTTTATCATTTACATTTACTTTATTTACTTTTGCAAGCATATGTAAACATATGCATAACATCTCGCATCATTGAAAAGAAGTTGAATCGTAAGTTGCGGACACACACATTACTTCCTTATGCGGAGTTGAATCGTAAGTTACGGACGCACACATTACTTCTCATGCATAGAAGTTGAATCGTAAGTTACGGACGTACAAATTACTTCCTTATGCGGAGTTGAATCGTAAGTTGCGAACGCACACATTACTTCTCATACATAGGGAGTTGAATGGTAAGTTACGGACGTACGCATTACTTCCTTATGTGGAGTTGAATGGTAAGTTACGGACGTACGCATTACTTCCTCATGCATAAAAGAAATTGTGGAATCCTACGGGATGTCCTCATGCAATCGTGATTATGATTGATGATATAGAGAATCGAGATGTTATATTTTATACAAAGTTTATTTACTTTACTTATTCTTTGTCATAACAAGTTAATGGATGAAGATTGACTACGAGTGTAGTAATGTCATACTTTGGAGAAAATGGATTAGATTGCCTAGAGTTTGGAGAACTTTAGGAGTGAATTGTGTCAGTTAATTGGACACAAATCGAAATGCGAGTTTGAGGTCTATCTTTACTTTTTATTCTTATTATTCTCACTGGGCTTAGTTTGTTAGCTCATGATATTACAAACATTTCAGGTAATGTTTGGGATCGTGGAAGAGGAGTCAGGGCGCGCATGATCGAGAGGATGATGATTTCGAGATGGACTATATGTTATGTAAAAATCCATGTACATGGTTTTGTGAACTTTATATCATTTTGATGATTTGTACTTTGTAATTAGCTCATAAGAGCTTATTGTCGTTGATTTATGATTATAATCATTTTGAACTCCTGGATAGGAACTTAATGTTCCTTGTGTTTTTAGATATTTGAATTTAAGATGTAAACAGGTTTTGGCTAGCCTATTTTCAAACATAATCATGCCAATTTTCTTAAAATAAAAGACTTCCGCTGTTTTTCTCTGATTTTAATTTATTTAAAAGTGACGGGTCGCCACACTTATTCAATTCTAAAATACATTTTTTTATTAAACTATGACTCATTGTTACAATTATGTCTTCGATGATATAATACGTTATGTATGTACAAACTAACCAAAAGAATGACAGATTTAAAAACAAGACAGTCAAACATACACCATTCAATATGATTCACTGCTACAAGTTTGTCGTAAAAATAATTATTGTTTAACAAAATATATATATGAACAATTATATAGAAAAAATTAAAAAAAATAATAACAATGTAAATAAACAAAAAAAATGTAGTAACCTTTAAGAAACCGTATTGGGGCATAAGATCATGTACAAAATAAAAACAACATGTTTGCTAATAAAAACAACAAAATGTAGTAACCATTCTTCTACATAATTTTTAATGAAAATATCCTTATTTTAATTTGTTCTTGTCTTCTTATTTTGTATTTGCTAGTTTTTGTTTCGTCTTTATATTGGTTATTTTATGTAAATTGTGATTCATGCTTATTTTTGTTAAACGATATTTAATGATGGTAAACATTAGGTTCATTAATAATGAAAAGATCCTCATCTTTATATTTTTATTTTGTGTAAATTGTGAGCCATGTTTATTTTTGTTAAGCGATATTTAATGATGGATAAACTTTAAGTTCGAACTTCGACATGCTTTCTAACATTTATTCTTGATATTGTCATTTTCGCTTTTTCACCTAAACCAAAAGCATCTGTATATGGTTCTACGGTTTTTCTTCCTGGTTTCTTGTCCTTAACGATCTAGAGCCCATTTTATGATTTCTATTTATATTCAATATCATTTTTAACATTATTAAATATTTTCATGTATTTAATATAAATAAACAATATATTATAAAATCGTACTTTTACCCTTTTTTTGTTCTTTCCGATATTTTCCTCATTTTCTATTTATTCTTCTTCCATAGTTTTCTCTTCGACAGAATATACGTGTTTTTTTTCAAAATTATATATTTAACAAAAATAAATACAAATGGATTTTTAGAATGATAAATGAAACTTTAGGAACAAGAATCACCTCGTTTGGATCAGTATAAAAAAAGATATGATTTTTAAAAGTCGATACAAATTCTGCAGAATGTTTGCATTAAAAAAAACGTGATTGTGATGTCTTTTACATGAATTGTGATTTTTATTTATGAAATTAATTCATTTTAACATATAGGTCAATTATAGATTAATAAGGTTTATTTAGAAGAAACAATCTAGTCAAAACACATTTTGATTAACAAGATATGAATTTTTCAAGTTTAGACTTTGATTTAAAACAATTGGTGCTTTTAACTGGTTTGTGACACTAGTACATTAAAATTCTTTTTTTTTTTATTGTCACAAAATTATCCTAATAAAATTATTTTTTAGGGAAAGAGTAATATGCTTATTAAGAGTTTTGATAAATGTGTGAAAATTTGTGAAGGCTGAGTAATGTGTTTATCAAAATTCTCAATAAGTGTATGAAAACCCTAAAAATAATAATAGTTTAATTTAAATAATACTAGACTTTTTATTTTTAAAATAAAATAAAAAAGAAGTATTTTAAATAATTATTAATAAAATGTTTTAAAATATAAATACAAACATGATGATGGGATTTTGAGAAGTAACCATTCTCAATTTCTCTAGGTGAGGAATTCTCAATTCCAATATTATTCAATTAACGGTTGTAACCCCGCTCAATTAATCTTTAAACTTAATTCATTTTTGATGTTAAGAGAAGGTTAAATGAGACATTTGTTTTCATAAATTAAAATCAATCTTCACAAATTAGTTTAATTAATTTGCGATTAATGACGATAATGTTATTACACGCAGTCTCAACATTATGCATTAACTCGCCCAATATATGTAAAGTACACTCGATCATTACATTGATACAACCATCAAATCAAGCTTATAATGAGAGAATTGAAAGCACACTCAGTCTAACAATTCTTCATTATCTTGCTTTCCAAATCAAGGTATACATAGCCTTTTATAATTATCTTCCCACCTCTAGTGAATAATGTCAGGTATGGAAGCTCACTCAGTCTAACCGTTACCTCATTATCTCACCCACCAAATACAAGGTTCAATACACCCATGTATCCTCATATATGTATCACAGTAATTATGGATAATACTAGATAATGTGAACTCGCATAGTTCCATCATTATCTCATTATCCATTCCCCCCATTCATGCAAAGTTCACACAACCTTTAACATTGTAATGACCCGACTCTAATAAAGACTGGGCGCGAGTACTTTCAGCGGAAGCTCGGGAAATAAGAATTTAAATTTCATTCAAAACGTCTCGTAACAGAAAACAACAATTTCTCAAGCAGAAAAACGGTAAATAACGTTTCGAAAGTGTAACAACTTAAAACTACTTTATACATGGACTATAAACAACGACATTAAACTAATGATTACATAAGACACTTCTTATGCAATCCACACGACTCGAGCTCGAGATGCAGTCCACTAGTCCTCTTCCAAGCTCGACTTCCAAGCTTCAACGCATACCATCTTCCCTGTCACGACCTCGACCACGGCAAAACCTGAAAGGTGATATGTAGCACCTTTGAGCATGGTGCTCATTGAGAATAACAAGAAAATAAAGCAATTTATAATAGAAGTTCATAAGATAAATTGAGGCCAAGAACTCAGGTCTCTCGGTCTTCCCTCATTTTCTTTTCTTTTTCCAAAGAATCCGCTTCCTATAGTAAACCCGATCACTAACTATAAACTTTCCCTTTCTTGGTTTAGATTAACCATAAACGGATTATTCTACTACCAAACCCCTCAAAGTAGCTTAACTCTGTTCGCCTCTCACATTCCCATTCCGTGCCTTCCTATCTTGGAACCCATTACACTTTGCGTTACTACTCCATGAACATCAACAATACTAGGCTACCCATTTACTTCTTCATCCCTCATTTCTCTTCAACCCGCGTCACCCCACTCTTCTTAATCTTAAGGCCAAACAATCTACAACACTTAATGGCACAATTGCAAGTGGCTCACACTACCACGTGTCTTATACGCACATCCTAAAAGTCATCTTCCAAAGTGAATTACGAACTCAAAATATCATAGAATGAGCTATTAACATAAGTCCATTACTCATTTCCTCCTAAACCCGCTCCTCTCAACTCATGCCCCTAAGGCCCAAACTAACCTATAGTACTTGCTACTCATTTCGCACTAGCTCTCACTCCACGGATCTTTTACGCACATTTCGGAAACCATCTCCCAAAGTGAAATCCGTACTCAAGGCTATCACAAAATGAGCTAATGACATAATGCCATGATAAGGGTATAGTGGCTAAAAATGCATAGAAATGTGCTATGGAATATAAACGTGCATGTTTAGCCAAATATGATCATTTCAACTCAAAACGAAGCCAAACAAACATTAACCATATCATTGCCACTTTCAACCATTGTCCCAATTCTCGCGTCTCACTACGCACATTTCACATTCCATCATAATTAACTCGAGCCGTAGCTCATTTCACAATCTTTCAAATATCGTTATACATGTATATAAACAAGCACAATTTCTCAAGGCCAACTTTCCGTTTCACAATTTCCATTTCACATTCCCCGCGTCTCACTACGCGTTTCTCACAAACTATCTCAATAATCACTCTAGTTGTAACTCATTTATTCTTCCAGGCTATCGTAATAGCCACTCTAGCATCCAGGCCATCCACCACACAACGCCTCAGAACTTTACCAATCCGCCACGGTAACCACGTGTAACGTCCAACATCCATACACCGATACACGGGTTACGACCCCATGGCCACAAGCAAACATGATATGCATATATGGTATGATATGAAATGAGATGCAAGTGGGATGCTTTCTAATGGTAATAATAGACATCATAGCTCAATCACCATATGCTTTAACTTAAAATCACATAATCCCTTACACACTTTCAAGACTCCACATTACTAGTTTTTTTTTTCTCATTTTTGCGCGTTTCTCGTGATCACACACATAAATAACATACATAAAACTCAATCCAGTATGTGACTTAATCTTAACCATGAGGTAAATCGAAAAGAGCTATGCACAAGTAGAGAAACAAAAGAAAACAATAATCGAACTAGCAAAACTATCTTATCATTTATACTCGTCCATATGTCAACGAATTTTGTTTCTCGTAACTCACGCTCCCCATTGGGTTCTAGGTTTCACAACACACATTTTCATTTCAAACCCTCATCATTACTCTTCATTCAAACCCATGTTACTACCGGCATCACACCATTACGTCAAAGTCTAATTCTCATTTTTCTAGTTAAGACAAGGCTTGATCTTGGCTTTCGTTCCTCATTAAACAAAGCATTTAATCTTCAATTGTAAACTTTATATATCATATAAACTTTAGTGAGAATAGTGAACCAAACCCCATAACTCAATTCGCTCCGAAAATCTCTAGGCTAGATAAAAAGAAAGCAGCAATTTCAACAATTTAAAGGGTTCTTGGTAACGCATTAACAAATACTAAAGGAAGCCTAAGGGCACTCCGAGATTAGGAACCAGGAAATCTTCAAATGGCCAACAATCGGGTTTTATATATTAGTTCCATTCGAGGCTTCCTACATTTATTCGATGGCTCCAATGTCTAAGCGTCACTCTTGGATTTACTACCCCTCTCTGGGATTACACGCGTACCGTCCGATAAGGTTTCGTTTCAACTTACGATTCCATAAACCAAGGTGACCTACCACCTATTCTCTTTTAACTTTAAACACCACCCTCCAAGGGGTTAACTTTTATTTCTAACAATGCAAAACCTAAACATTCAAATCCTATCTCAAGTTCGTGACCAAACTAGCTTGGTCAAGACAAGCTTCTAAACGCTCTTCACTCAACCTCTTATCTAATTCATTGTTTTCAAACTTAAACACCCAACAACATAGCAATTAATATTACGAAAATCAAACATAAATACACTTTACGTTCTTAGAGATTCCCACCTTGTGATATAAAGTACCTAGCTTGAACATCTTGTTTTTAAATCCAACTAATTATTATTATTATTTTTTTAAATAAAAAATTGTCCCACCTTAACAAATCATGGTTAATTTTAACCAAAATCAAATAATTACTTTAACCATGGTTAGTTTGTAACCCAACCATAGTTAACTATTTTGACCAAGATTAATCAACTTAAACAATTATTTAACTTCATTAAAACACAAATTCTCATTATAATTACTTTTCCCACTACCCTAAATTAAAATAAATGAATTTAACTATTTTAATTATTTTTCCTAAACCCGGGCCGTCACAAACATTCCTCATGATACATATATGTAAACATAAAATGAATAATACCAGACAATGCAAGCACACTCAGTCTTTGCATTGTCTCATTATTCCTCCCAATTTCGATTATGCAAAATGAATATGAATATGCTCTCAAGTGCATGTAAAATAAATATAAACATTCAAAGTAATGAAAAGGGCATAAATATAAATGGATCACGAATTACCCTTTATACATAAAACAAGAAATTAGGAACTTCTGAAAACAATGAATAAATCAAGCCAAACGACCTTCAGATAAACTCAAGAGATTGACTTTAACATAAAAGTCCCAGATCCATTGTTTTTAATAAGTGTACGAAGTTCCATATCCAAAATCCTTATTATACTTGGAAACTTCAACTTCCGATAAACATTAGTAAAACTTCGAAGTGAAACTAAACTTAGAACTTCCAAAAGTTAAATAGTTTCCTTCGAAGCACTTATGAGTTCTCTCACTCAATTAAACCTAACTCCCAAGCCTAATCATGTTAGCTCACTCACTTTATTCCTTTCAATTCAAACCTTAATCTCAACTTCCGATCATACAAATCGTTCAACTTATTCGGTTTTTAAGTTTACTTTAAATTCTATTTATTCTCACCTTGGCAAAAGTGGAATTTGCTCCCAAGTTCTGAAAGAGCGTTCAAGCAACGGTCCAAAAACACCTACAATTAAATTACATCTAACAATCATTAATTAACAAAACATCGAACAAACGACATCTAAAAGCATAAAGCGACGACAAACCCCGGAAATACCCTAAGGGAGCTCTCGGCCTCACCTAGGAAAATGGGTCTCGGGTTTAATTTTCTGGCTTTTAGGCAATTTAGAGGCAATTCGGGTTGGTTTCAAGTAGTTTAGAAGTTCGCAATTTCAATGGGTAATCATAATTAGGGTTTTTGGACAATAATTGCTTTCCCGAATTTAATTACAACAAATAAATAATCAATTTCAAACAGAACGGGTTTTGGTTCAATCTCGGGTTTAGTATGGGGAAGTTCCCAAAAACACATAAAACAACTTCCTCGATTGAAATCTTCGAGTTTCTCGGCAAGAAATTGAAGATTTCAACCATGGATTCCATTAAAACACTATTTGAAGGAAATTTTAGAAACTTTGTCATACATGGAGGCCTTTAGAAAACAGATGAAAAATTCGATTTGTAGGTTGAAAAGGATGCTTGGACCGAGGGTTATCCAACACAAATGAAATCAAGTCGGTCCGCCGAGAAACGAACAAAACCCAAAAACATCTCCAATGACCTTGAGACCCACGACAAGGAGAACGGAAGCAGAGAAGAGTTTTGGTCAAGTTTGGTCAAAGTTGGGATTTTAAAGAGGAGATGAATAGTGTAGGATATTTTTAAGAATTCAGAAAATACGGTTACATCCCTTCAATGATTTTTAGCTTATAAACGAAACCTGAAACTCTTAAATTATCCAAATGGTGATTAATAATTATTAATACAACCAAAACTAAATTAAGCTAATAAAGCAATTAAAAAGGTTTAAAACGAAATAGGCTCCTAAATTCTAAATTACTACTTCTAAAATTAACTTTAAATACTTTAATTAAAATAAAATAATAAAAAAAAGTTTACCTCAAAAGTAACAGGACGTTACATATCTAAAATATTGTATGCATCAGGTCAATAAAAGTTTCTTATGCACCCAAAAGACATCACCAAAAACTTGAAATGACCATAACGAGTCCTTAAACTTGTCTTATGTATATCCCCTTCCTTATCTCAACTGGTGGTATACCGATCAAAGGTCTATGTTTGAGAAAATTGTAGCTCTTCTAAGCTGGTCAAACAACTCTTCTATCCCAGGCAACGAGTACTTGTTCTTTATAGTTACCTTATTAAGCTCACGATAATCTATATATAACCTTATTATGCAACCCTTCTTCTCAACAAACAATACTAAGTCTCCCCACTTGTGGGACACTAGGACGTATAAATACTAAGTTCAGCAACTCATGAAGCTGCACTTTTAATTTCTTAAATTATGTCGAGGTCATTCTATAATGGACGGTACGATAAACAACCTTTATACGGAAGTCCATCTATCTAGTTAAGGGTAATCTGGTAATTCATCTGGAAACACATAAGGAAACTCACTGGCTATAGGGACTGAACTCAAATTGACTTCCTCCATTGAGATATCAACTACACGAGCCAAATAGGCCCAAGCTCCATCATCCAAAAGTTGCCTAGCCTGTAACATCCAAAAACTATAGGTTCCTCTTTCTTACTAGTCCCCCTAAACTTAAACACAACTTCCTGGGGACTTTAAAAATTCACTTCTCAGCCTCCAGATCAACTGATTTCCCATCAAACTCAACTGGTGTGTATTTTTTTTATTTTCTAAGAAATCATACCTATACAGTCATTCCCATAGTCTTGCCAAATGCCCTTTACATCTCATCATATTCGGTTGTGGCACAAACATTCCTTGTGCAGCAGGTGGTAGTTGAGTAGCTACGGGAATTAGTGGCACCTCAAACTCATCATGATCCTTAAACACTAAGTTATCTTCCCAGTTGAAATAACACATGAATTAACATTGTTAGATGACTCTGCATCACTCTCGTATAATCCCTTACCAGACTCCGGCCTCGACCTCGGCCTCACCTGTACAATATCCAGGCATAACAATTGGAGGCATACCATAGCGTCAAAAGAAAAACCTCATAAAAATTATAATTAAATTTAACATTCTATCTTTCCAACATAATAGACAATATTCAATGCAATTTAAAATAAATTTAAAGATATGTGTCATAGATGAGTTTTTGAAGAAGATGGTTTGATTGTATGTATGCGATGCATACGGTCTTCTGAACCATAAAGCCTCTGATGAAAATAGTAACATCCTGACTTTTCAAACATAAAACATGAAGTAAATAGAGGAAGACTAAAATTAATAGAAAGCTCTTTCATTTCTTAAAATCAAATAAAAAAATCATTGTATTTTTTGTTCGCGAACTCTTTATTTAAAATCAGAACTAAAACTAAAACCAATGAAAATTCAAACAAATAGATTTATCAAATAAGCTCCAAAACTAAAATAAACCTAAATCACTTGAATGTTGACATCTGGTCTCACATTCTCAAAATTTAAAGAAAAATTAAAGAAGAAAACTGAAAGAGGATTGGCGCACAACTGTCACCACTACTAAAAATTGACGTTAGTTGACATCCCGTACGCGTCAACAATAAGAATACACAACAAATTTTTGGCGTCATCTAATCACGTGTCATTCTTTCATCAACGCGTCAACTTTACATCTTTGTTGACATATATTATATGTCAAAAAGTATCATATTTTGACTAGAATTTGTACCAAGTTAACTGAATGTTGACATTGAATACGCGTCAATGTACACTGATAATCTTGACATTTATATTTTATCAATATTTTTCTGTGTAGTTGACGACCTTTTGACATCAGTTGTATTATACTTGGTGCAAAATAATAGTCAAGTTATCAGTCCAGTTATACAACCAGTTTTTATAAGTTGACACTTAAAAAGCATTATGGAAAGCTGTCATGTAAACTTGTAAATATTTTTCAATCTGAAAACAGTTCTATAAACTTGCAGACACATCCAACAAAATTTCATTTATATATATAAATTTGAATATCCATAGTTATAAATATTCATCCACAAAAAATACTCTTGCAATATATAACTTTGAACACTAGCTATAGTTACAAAACTAGTCACATTCAAAAAAATAACTTTGAACACAAAGATTCATCCACTACCACCTACAAAATGAGTTTAACTATGAACACTAGCCATAGTTATAAAACCAGTCACATTCCAAAAATAACTTTGAACATAAAGATTCATCCACTACCACCTACAAAATGAGTTCAAGGGACTACCTGTAACATCCTGTTACTTTTAGAGGTAATTTTTTTTTAATTAAAGCTTTTAAGATTAGTTTAAATTCAGTAATTTCAATTTTAATAGTTATTTTAGTCCGAAATTCTTTTTAATCGTTTTAATACTTTAAATTCATTTCGGTGACATTAATAATTATTAACGGGCCAATTAATAATTATTAATCACCTTTAGATTAGTTTAAGAGCTCCGGATTTCAATTTAAAGTAAAAGTAAAAGAGGGACGTAGGCATCATTTTCCAAATTTCTTAAAATATTAAAAAAAAAAAAAACACTATTCATTCATCTTTAAATAAAGCAAATTTGACCAAAGTCTTCACAATTTTCCTTTTCTTCTTCATCCTGCCGTGAGGATCATTAAGGATTTTCCCATTTTTGGTTTTTCTTCAATTCTTGGCGGATCGTGATAATTTCGGTTGTGTTGGATAGCCACGGTCCTGAGCATCATTTCCAACCTACCAATCAAGAGTTTCGCCCGTTTTCTTAAGGCCTTAAGGTATGACAAAGTTTCTAAAATTTGTTGTGAATAGTATTTTAATGGAGGTTTTGAGTTGAAATCTTCAAATTCATTCATTGAAGCTTGAAGATTTCAATGGGGAAAGTCGTTTTGGGCAATTTTAGAAACTTACCCTAAAACCTAAAACCGAGTTTGAGCCGGAAACCCGTTCCGTGTGATTTTCCCTCACTTGGCCATGTTTAGGATGTTTAGGTTGTTATGTTTTGCTATTTACTTAATTTTTTGGAAATCAATTAATGTACAAAACCCTAATTTACGGATACCTATTGATGTTGCGAACTCCCAAAGTATCCGAAACCAACCCGAAACACCTCTAAAGTGCATAAAAGCCGGAAAACCAAATCCAAAACCCTTTTTCTCTTGTATGGCCGAGAGCACCTTAAGGAGGAAATCCGGGTTTTTCGTCGTTTTGTGCGTTTAGATGTTGTTTGTACGATTTCCAGTTATTTAATGTTATTTAGGTGTAATTCAATTGTAGGATTGTGATTTGTTCGTGTGTTTGCAACCTCGGATTGATCGGAGCTTTTCTACAAGCTAAGGTGAGTTTAAAATGGAAGTTAGTTGTTTTATGAATTAAGTTTCGTTATGTTATTGTTTATCGAGGTTAAGAGGGAACTAGCATCTTAGAATTAATGTTTGGGTTGGAGACTTTAATTCGAATGTGAGTGAAGAGAATTTGGAATTATAGTGAGTTCAGTGAAAAGGAAACATCGGAGTGGTTTGGAAGTATTGTAAAGTGAATTGGAGATGTTAGATAAAAGTGGAAGTTTAAGTTACTTTGAGTGGTTTGGAAATTAATGTAGCTTAGAAGTTACACTTGAGTGATGACTCGTGTAATCTGAGTAGTTAGGTTCTTTAATAACTTAGTAGAATTCTTCGAGATTACCTAACTTATTAGGGAGCTTAACCTTTCGTGATATGGCACATTATAGTATGTTGATTCAGATCCATACGTATCATGGTGCGATGATTTGTGGTATGGTACATGGTAATATGTTGATTCGGATCCATACGATACCATGGTACTATGATTTGTGATACGACACATGATAGTATGTTGATTTGGATCCATACGTATCATGGTGCGATGATTTGTGATATGGTACGACCGTACGTGGTATGTTGATTCGGATCCATACGAGCACGTTACGATGATTTGTGACACGGTACATGATAGTATGTTGATTCAGATTCATACAGTATCATGGTACGATGATTTGTGATATGGTACATGATAGTATGTTGACTTCGGTCCATACGGTATCATGGTACGATGATTTGTGATATGGTACGATCGTACGTGGTATGTTGATTTCGATCCATACAATAGCACGTTACGATGAAACTTGTTTGGTAACAAAGATAGTTAATATTACATTTACATATTCTTTAGAATTGTGTAGTAAGACTTAGTAATGGTTGTTACTTTTACTTTAAGTCTTTATTTCAATTACATGGCATTGAAAGACTATTGCGGGTAGTATTTTGCTATCGTATGATTTTACGGAAATGGGAAGTGTGGATATGGGTAGTAATGAGTATTTTAGGCCTTTGGACACAATTTCTGGTATGAAATTTGGTTCATAGGATTACTTGCTTTTGTTTTACTCTCATTAGCATTTTATGCTAATGTTGCTACACTTAAAAATTTTCAAGTAAACCCCGTCCTAAGAAGCGTGGTAGAGGAGGTGGTGCTGCGTGACTTGCTGAGTTGGTGTACGAACAATGTTGAACATATTTTGGTTTAGCATTCTTAGAAATGCTTGTAAATTATTTCCAACTTCCATACTTGTGTCTTTTTGAGCCCGAAAAGGGTATTTGTTTAAAATCTGCATATGTTTTATGATTTAAATCTCTTTTGGAAGTTTTAACTATATGCTGGTATGCGCATTCCCGATTTATCGCTTTCTCTGAATATGGGTTGTTGTAAACAGGTTTTTGGTTATCCGATATTTAAACGAACCCATGCCGTTTTTCTTTAAAAATTGAGTCTTCCGCTGTGCATTTGAATTTAAAGAATTTAACGGAAAGAGAGTCGTTACACTATCAATCAACCATTTCTTAAGAGAACGAATATCATCGTCTCACACTATATGTATTAACCCAAAAAATCAGTGTAACATCCCGTTAATTTTGAAGTGAATTTTTTTTATTTAATGTTATTTATTTATTTAATATGTTAATTATTTATTTATTTCAATTAAAGTATTTAGTTTAATTATTATTTTGTAATTTAGAATTTAGTAGTTAATTTCGCTCGAAACCCTTTTTAATCGTTTTATTAGCCTAAATTAGTTATGGTCGTATTAATAATTATTAACGGGCCAATTAATAATTATTAATCACCATTGGGCTAGTTTAAGAACTTCGGGTTTTGATTTATGAGTTAAATTCATTAAAAGAACGTAACCGTCATTTCTGAATTTCTTAAAAATATCATTTTACTATTCATTTTCTCTTTAAAAGGCAAGAAATCACATTTCATTCATATTTTTCTCCTCCATTGCCGTGAGCTCCCTCTTTCATGGTGGGAGGAATTTTTCTTTAGGCTTTCATCATTTCTCGACCGTTTTCGATGAGGTCAGTTGCATTGGATTGCTCGGAACGAGGGCTACCTATCCAACCTAGCCTTGTAGCATTTCTCGTTCCCTAAGGGAATCCCTAAAAAGTAAGTTTTCAAAACTTTTTATATGGTTTTGTTCGTTTTTTATTATAAATGAGTTTTGAAGTTGAAATCATGAATTTCTATCATGGAATTTGACGATTTTGAGGCCGAATTTTCGAAAAACACTATTCACCTAAAAACACTATTCATCTGAAATCACTATTCATCCGAAAATTCAAACTTGATCTCATCTTAGTTATGAGTTGTAATATGTTGTGCAATTGATGAATTGTAGGTGCGATTGTTCGTTTGTTGATTCGTGGGAACTCGGTTGTCACGGGAGCATTCGAGGTGAGAATAAATAGGATTTAAAGTAGCTTAAGAAACCGAATAAGTTGAACGGTTTGTAGGATCGGAAGTTGAGATTAAGGTTTAATCGAAAGGATTAAATTAAGTGAACTAACATGCTTAGGCTTGTGAGTTAGTTCAAGTTGAGTGAGAGAACTCATAGGTACTTCGAAGGAAACGAGTAACTTTTGGAAGTTCTAAGTTTAGACTTACTTCGGAGTTTCCTATGGTTTATCGGGAGTTGAAGGTTCCAAAAAGTAATAAGGATTGTGAATAAGGGACTTCGTATGTTTAATAAATAATGGAGAAATGAATTGGAGACTTCTATGTTAAGTCAAACTCTCGAGTTATCAGAAAGCCGGTTGGCTTGAGTTATTATTTGATTTCAGAAGTTCCTAATCACTTGTTTTATGTACAAGAGTAATTCACGATCTATTTACTTTTATGTCCTTCCGATTATGTTCATACTTATTTTTATTTACTTTTGAAAGTATATGCATATCATATTGCATCATCATGATTCATTTACATTCATATTTACTTTTATTTACTTTTGAAGCAAATGCATAACATCTTGTATCATTGATTCGAAAGGAAAGTGAGAAACAAAAGTGTTTAAATCCGTAATTGTTTATGCATTCTAATCCATGTGACAATTAGTATGAATGATTAATAAGTCTTTTCATCTCATGCTATGAAAATATAGGATCTAGTCTAAATAGATCAAACGTTTCGCATTTGTTGGCTATCATTGGTCGTCCTTCTCATCTTATTGCTGTCATTGATTAAATTCTATTGTCGTACTCTAGGGTTGTCATTGATTAGAGAAGTAATTAATGATCATATCTTAATTATCGACAAACTAAGGAAGGATAGATTAATAAGACGTTCTTAATAATCATAACCAATTTAGAGAATGAGTTAGGATTTCATTAGAAAATCAATGATCAAATAATATAAATCAAACGATGATTACACCTTTGGTTGGAACTTTCTCCCATTGAATCACTTCTTAACTTTTATTGTTTTCTTTCTCAATTTCTCAACAAACTCAAAAACCCCCCAATTTTAATTCACCAATCTCTGTGGATTCGACCCTACTTTCCACTACTACAAATCCATAAACCAAAAGTAGAGACTTTTATTTTTGGTGGATTCGACGCCCACCAAAGGAGCACAAAATCTGCCTAAAACTTGCCTTATATGGATTTGGCAGATTTTGGGGAAAATCTTTCCTAGAGAATAATATCTTTCCTAATTCTTTCCTAGCTAATAAACTGGATTTAAATGGCCTAAAACATGTCTAAATACATCATAAATTTGTTGGAACCATATATGGAAAGTTTGGGAACAAATATGGAAAGTGGTCCAAATAAGGAAAGTTTGCAAAAGTGAGCAACTTTCCAAATTAGCTCTTATCTTCATTTCTGGTTGAACAAGTCTTCAATAACCTTCCTCCAAATGCATTTACCATAGATTAAAGTTGATCAAGTCCTCTTTGTACGCCACCAAGATCGGATCTTCAAAAGCTTGTCTTGACTTTTCTAATGTAGGCATGTAAATGGATGTTAATGCTTGTCTTGAACTTTAATCTTGAAATTGATCCTTGAGATATTTGTGACGTTCCATGATTCATATCATTGCGGTTCACATAATTAACTACTGACTAAGTAAAACAATAACAAAAACTAAACACATACTCAAAAATATATATGAAAGCAATTAAATGTCAACATACCTGACAACATTGAATACGTAGGGAAGTCACTGATCGTCCAGATTAACGCGCGCATCAAGAAATTTTGTTTCTTCGAAATGTCGTACGTCATAACACCGTCAGTCCACAACCTTTTCAACTCTGCAATAAGTGGTTGCAAATACACATCCAGTTTCTGTTTTGGACTTTTCGGCCCAGGTATGATCACTGTTAAAAAAATCATCAGGTCTCTCATGCACATCGAGGGAGGCAAGTTATACGGGGTTACCATGACTGGCAAAACTGAATATTGTGCCCCGAATACCTCGAACGGGTTAAAGACATCCGTGCATAAGCCCAATCTGACGTTTCTCGGATCTTGTGTAAAATCATGATGACAATTATTTTAATGATTCCATGCCGCAGCATCTGAGGGATGTCTCATAACACCTTCATCCTGTGAATGCTCGTGATGCCATCTCATGTGCGAAGCTGTCACATCGGATGCATACAACCGTTGCAGACGTGGGGTCAGCGGTAAATAGAACATGCAGGCGTACGGAATCAGACTGCGTTTCCCTTGTTTATATCTTGGAAGAAAACAGAATTTGCAGTGATGTAGGTCCTCATCCACATCCCAGTAAATCATGCATCCGTTTCGACACGAATCTATTTTCTCCACGGGTAATCCAAGTCCCTCTACTAGCTTTTTTGTCTCGTACAAACTGTGGGGCATAATATTTTCTTCTGGAGCGCATCGACGAAACCACGATGCAATTGAATCAAATCCTCTACCAGGTATGTTGTACTGCGCCTTTATATTTAAAAGTTTTGTAGCAGTAGCAAGTTGACTGACCTCACACCCATCGTACAATGGTCGGCTGGCTGTCTTTAGCATCTCTTGCATCTTACGTGCTTCCGGATTCATTTCCTCTTCAACAACCCGTTCATCTTCGTCTACGATTAAACTTTCACGAAAATTTTCATTGCCCCCATACCCCGCACCATCAAGTATCATTTGCTGCATCTGACTATACTGTTGTTCATCATTCCATTCTTCGGCAACAACCTCTACATCCGAGCTGCTACCTTCGTACTGTCTCGATTCCTGTAATGCAGCGTCGAACATTTCCTTTGTTTCCCCCTGAAACACCCAGTGATAATAATTCTGCACAATTATTTTATTCAATATATAAAAAAAAACCCTATTAATCATGTAATTCTTTATTTTATAATCTATTTTTTACAATTATTTTAGGGGCATTTTCAAATTTAACAATTTTTTATCAATATTTGCAAAAATATCAGCTCTAAAAAATATTTGTAAATATAGAAATTTTTTATTGTGTGAATCAATGGTAAATATTAAATTACATATTTTTACACTAAGTTTATCACTTATACACAAAATAAATCACTGATTAAAATAGTAAAAATTGCCATAATTGCAAATACTTTTGAGAGTTGATATTTTTACAAATATTGAATCAAAATCTAATACCTAATGAAATTTCTCATTATTTTAAAATTTTAGTGATATTTTACAAACTAAAAAGAAAAATAGTCTTTAAGAAATGAGAGAATAATTTGAAGAAATTATTGGTTAGAATAATTAATTTTAAAAACAAAAAAGTAGAGATTATATTATTTTCAAACCATGTACAATTGTAACTTAAGAACATAGATTGATTTTTAAACTATTTTATGGTGGTAGGTTTCTAAGTAACAAGACAATTATATATTCTAAATGAAAGTGAAACTCAACATATAACAATCTTATAACTGTTATCCTATATATATCTTTTTCCTTACAACTAATCCAAAATTATTGATATGACCGTGACAAATGTGACTCATCCCATCATATATGTGTTGGCTAGTTAATATTTGGGTTTTACATGAAATTTTAATTGTTTGATAGGTGTGTAAGACACATAGTTGGCCGTACCATTAATAGATGACATAAAAACAATAAAGTTGGTGTGACAAGTATATTGCAAGATTTTGGTTATCAATTTGTGTTGGATTGAAAGACGGAGAGAGAACTGATTTAATAAATAGGACACAAACAATAACTTATTTTAGTATTTTGCAAAATTAGCTAATTTTTCTAACGGATTTTTTCATGTCTATCGATATATAAAGAGCTTTGAAATTATAAGGGAAACACACATTATAACATAGACTTAATTCATATAGATAGTTCATATGAAAAGGAAGACTTGAATAGTACGTATAAGAGAAAAGTATAAAGACATGGGTGTAAGATCGAGCTTATTGGGAGCAACTTTCTTTATGTTATTATTAGCATTTACTACAAAAGCACATTCTAATGTTGGTGTTGTCTTCAATTTAATGAATTACGGTGTTATAAAGTCAGGCTCTGATGTTACCGTGGTAAGGATACATACACACCTATATACATATATACATATATATATATATATATATATAATTATTCTTAGTATAAAATATTTTAGAAATATATATATATGATTATTCTTAGTATAAAATATTTTAGAAAACTCATAATAAGGATTAATAAAATTTATTGGAATGGAAAATTCGAACAAATAGAAGCTTCTTTGATAAAACAATCCCAACCATATATCAATACGTTGAACCATACAATAGTGGCAATCACTATGTGATCTTTACTTTTTCATGGGGAATTTTTGAAAAACTTATTATTAGTAGTAGTATCACTTATTTTATTAATTAGATTATAATAACTGATATTCAACCATCAAAATATGTAGTTGTTTTTTAGTTGCTATCATATCGTTGTAGTGAAATCTAAACCACACCATAAACGGTAAAGATTGTCTTTTTGAGTTTAATATGTAAGATGATGGTACCAAATTTTATCATATTGTTGGATCATATCTAATAGTCTAAGAAAAATATAGGCTTTGGCAAAGGCATGGCAGGAGGCGTGTGCATCTACTCTTCCTAGTGCATTAGTGATTCCAAATGGGATATACAAATTAAGTGAAGGGAACTTTAAAGGCCCTTGCAAGAGCCCTATTGAGATTCGACTTCGAGGAACATTGCAAGCTCCCACAAATCCGGAAGGAGATAGTTGGGTTACTTTTGCATATATTGACCGATTGAAATTATCAGGTGGTGGAGTTTTTGATGGACAAGGAAAAGCTGGTTGGGAAAAGAACGATTGCCATAAGAACACAAACTGTGATGCTCTGCCCATTGTAAGCTACCTATGAATAATGATCCATTTGATACTTTCTTATCATTTATTTTATTTCATTTCATAAAATTGATTAATTTTTTTTTGTAAGTGTTAATTGAGTAAAGAGAGTAAAGAGAGTTAAATTACATCTAACCATTTCATGGGCAGAGTTTAAGGTTCAACTTCATCACCAATTCAATGGTAAGAAGAATTACATCACTAGATAGCAAGAATTTCCACGTCAATGTTCTTGGTTGCAACAACCTTACCTTTAGAGGTGTCAATATAATTGCCCCAGAAAATAGCCCCAACACTGATGGAATACACATTGGTCGTTCCAATGGGATCATTATCACACAATCACGTATCGCAACAGGAGACGATTGCATCTCCCTCGGAGACGGAAGTAAACAAATAAAGATCACTAACGTGACATGTGGACCAGGGCATGGTATCAGCATAGGAAGTTTAGGGAAATATTCTAAGGAAGAGAATGTAGAAGATGTCTTGGTAAAGAATTGTACGATAATGAACACGATGAACGGAGTAAGAATCAAGACATGGCCAGCTTCTCCTGCCGCTGGCACAGCCACGAACATGCATTTTCATGATATTATAATGGTCAATGTCAGCAACCCCATCGTTATAGATCAAGAGTATTGTCCATGGAATCAATGCAATAGAAAGGTAATAGAATCTATCAACTTCAATAGTGTCCAAAAAGTTAATAAATTTACACAAAAAATGCCATGTTTAAATTGTTTTCATTGTTAAATTTTAGATTCCATCAAAGATTAAGATCAGCAAAGTGAGCTTCAAAAATATTAGAGGGACTTCTGCAACTCCAGTAGCAGTGAAACTAGTTTGCAGTGGGAGCTTACCATGTGATGGAGTTGAAATTGACAACATTCACCTTAGTTACAATGGAATAGAAGGGCCAATCACATCCCAATGTGCCAATGTAAAGCCCCTCGTTTTTGGAAAACAATTCCCTCCCATTTGCTCTTCTCCTTATGTTCTCCTTTCCCCATGATCCATCAACTTTATTTTTTTCTAAAAATTTATATAATAAAAAGTATCCTTGTATTAAATTTTGGATGAAAACCCTGTAATCTTATTTAGAGAATAGCCCATCTTCAAGGATTTAAATGAAGTGCTGATTTTCATTAATTGATAAACTAAATTAATTTATACGTTTACCATTTCTTTATTTAGGACTTTTAAAAAAGGACCTTTTACAAAATATCCCTTTTTAGTTGAAAGTTTTTAAAATAGTAAAGGTTTTCATATTTTTTTAAAATATATTTTTTAATTCATTGAATAGTGAAAGGAACTTAATATATGAAATATCAAAATAGAAAAACCAACAAAATAGAATAAATTTCTGAATCTAAAATTGTGGCGACCCGTCACTTTTAAATAAATTAAAATCAGAGAAAAACAGCGGAAGTCTTTTATTTTAAGAAAATTGGCATGATTATGTTTGAAAAAAGGCTAGCCAAAACCTGTTTACATCTTAAATTCAAATATCTAAAAACACAAGGAACATTAAGTTCCTATCCAGGAGTTCAAAATGATTATAATCATAAATCAACGACAATAAGCTCTTATGAGCTAATTATAAAGTACAAATCATCAAAATGATATAAAGTTCACAAAACCATGTACATGGATTTTTACATATGTAACGACCCGATTTTCCGTTAAATTCTTTAAATTCAAATGCACAGCGGAAGACTTAATTTTTAAAGAAAAACGGCATGGGTTCGTTTAAAAGTCGAATAACCAAAACCTGTTTTACAACCCAAAGTCCAGAGAAAGCTATAAATCGGGAATGCACATTCCAAAGTAAAGTTTAATCATAAAAACATCAAAATACTTTACACATACACCCTTCACGGGCTCAAAATGACACAAAGTATGTAAAAAGTATATGATTACAAGCATTTTACTAATGCTTATCAAAAGTGTTTAATATTGTCCCTTACACCACCTCGAACAGTCAAGCGACACCATTTCGTCTACCTCGCTTCTTAGGACGGGTTTTACCTGAAAATATTGTGGTGTAGCACCATTAGCAAACAATGCTAGTGAGAGTAAAATGAAAGCAAGTAATCCTATGAACTAAATCTCATACTAGAAATCGTGTCCAAAGGCCTAAATGTTCATTTCTACCAATAACCACATTCCAATTTCCATATAAACATACGGTAGTAACATACTACCCGTATTCGTCATTCAATACCATGAGATGGAAAAAAATAAAGACTTAAAGTAAAATTAACATTCACAACTAAGTCTCACTACACGTTTCTAAAGAATAGGTAAAAATAACATTAACTATCTTTATTACCAAAAAAGTTTCATCGTATCGTGCTATTGTATGGATCGAAATCAACATACCACGTACGGTCATACCATGTCACAACCATCACACCATGATACGTATGGATCCGAATCAACATACCACGTATGGTCATACCATGTCACAACCATCGCACCATGATACGTATGGATTCGAATCAACATACTATCATGTGCCGTATCATAGATCATAATACCATGGTACGTACGGATCCGAATCCACGTACTACCATGTACCATATCTCAATCATCGGATATCAGGAGTTTCACCATACCGGATATCAGAAATTTCACCATAGGTATCAGGAATTTCACCATAGGTATCAGGAATTTCACCATAGGTATCAGGAATTTCACCATATAACAATTCATCGCACCATGATACCGTATGGAGCGTGTCACATACTATCATGTGCCGTATCACAAATTATAGTACCATGGTTACATATGGATCAAAATCACATACTACCATGTACTAGTTACAAACCATAGTACCATGGTTACATATGGATCAAAATCACATACTACCATGTACTATCCCACTAATCATCTCACCATGATTACATATGGATCAAAATCACATACTATCACGTGCGAATCAAAGTGCTCAAGGTCCCCACAAGTCATCACACCATGATTACATATGGATCAAATCAACATACTACCATGTGTGAATCATTGTGCCCTAGGTCTCCAATAAGTTAGCTAAACTCCGAAAAAGTCTACTAAGTTAATTAGAAACCTAACTAACTAGAATACACGAGTTACTACTCAAGTGCATCTTCTAATTACTTTACTTCCAAATCCATCCAAGTAACTTTCAAAACCACTTTCATCTAACAACTCCAAAACACGTTACCATACTTCCAAACCTCCCCGATGATCTCTAATCATCAAACTAACCAAAAGTCCAACTTTCTCCACACACACTTCCGAATTAAAGTCTCCAACCAAACTATAATTCCAAGAAGCTAATTCCCTCTTAACATCGATAAACAATATCATATCGAAACGTAATTCATAAAATTACTAACTTCCCTTTTAAACTCACCTTAGGTTTTAAGTCGAGTATCCAAGAATCGAAGTCGAATCCACACGACAATTACAAACCTACAATTCACCAATTGCACAACATATTACAACTCATATCTAATATGAGAACAAGTTTGTATTTTCGGATGAATAGTGATTTCGGATGAATAGTGTTTTCACGTGAATAGTGTTTTTTGAAAATCCGGGTTCAAAATCGTCAAATTCCATGATAACCATTCATGATTTCAACATCAAAACTCATTTACAATCAAAAACGAACAAAACCATATAAAAAGTTTTGAAAACTTACTTTTTAGGGTTTCGCTTAGAGAACGGGAAACGGCACAAGGGTAGGTGGGATAGAAAGCCCTCATCCCGAGCAATCCAATGCAACCGAAATCAAGCCGATCCATCGAGAAACGAATGAGAAACGAAGAAAAGAAAAAACACATCCATGGTGGATGAAAGCTATGACCATGGAGGGAGAAGAAGAAGAGAAAGATGATAGTTTTTGCTTAATGAGGAAGTCTAAGAAGATATTTGTAAAATAAATATCTAGATATTTAGGGTTTTGGGAAATTACGGTTTTGCCCTTTTTGACCTTTTGCTTATAAAACGAAAACCGATGATCTTAAATAAATCTAAAGGTGTTTAATAATTATTAATTGTCCCGTTAATAATTATTAAAGTCACCGAAACGAATTAAAACGATAAAAAGGATTTTCGGACGGAAATAACAAATAAAACTGAAAATTACTAATTTTGACTAATTTTAAAAGCTTTAATTAAATAAAAATAATAAATTAATAAAATAAAAAAAAAAATTTACCTCTAAAAGTAACGGGACGTTACAACATAACACATAGTCCATCTCGAAATCATCATCCTCTCGATCATGCGCGCACCAGCTCCTCTTCCACGATCCCAAACATTACCTGAAATGTTTGTAATATCATGAGCTAACAAACTAAGCCCAGTGAGAATAATAAGAAAAAAAAGTAAAGATAGACCTCAAACTCGCATTTCGATTTGTGTCCAATTAACTGACACAATTCACTCCTAAAGTTCTTCAAACTCTAGGTAATTCTAATCCATTTTCTCCAAAGTATGACATTACTACACTCGTAGTCAATCTTCATCCATTAACTTGTTATCACAAAGAATAAGTAAAGTAAATAAACTTTGTATAAAATATAACATCTCGATTCTCTATATCATCAATCATAATCACGATTGCATGAGGACATCCCGTATGATTCCACAATTTCTTTTATGCATGAGGAAGTAATGCGTACGTCCGTAACTTACCATTCAACTCCACATAAGGAAGTAATGCGTACGTCCGTAACTTACCATTCAACTCCCTATGTATGAGAAGTAATGTGTGCGTCCGCAACTTACGATTCAACTCCGCATAAGGAAGTAATGTGTATGTCCGCAACTTACGATTCAACTTCTATGCATGAGAAGTAATGTGTGCGTCCGCAACTTACGATTCAACTCCGCATAAGGAAGTAATGTGTGCGTCCGCAACTTACGATTCAACTTCTTTTCAATGATGCGAGATGTTATGCATATATTTACATATGCTTGCAAAAGTAAATAAAGTAAATGTAAATGATAAAGCAACCGAAACATACATAAAGTAAAGGAGTAAAAGTAAAGACATAAGGTAAAGGACATAAGTAAAATAGATAGCAATCTCGGAAGAACGATATGTCGATCGAACTCCGGCATCAATAATAAAAGTAGAATCATAAATCGAACAATTAATCTATGCCTTCAAGGATTCTAAACTTCCAACAAAAACCGAGATTCTATTAACTGTTCTAAAAACAAGTTTGGATCTTCTAACCTCCAATGATCCAACCTAAGCTTAGAAACGAATCTAACTTAGAATCTTCTAAGATTCGATACTTTCCTTGATAACTCCTAAGTTCTCACTTAAAGGATTAACTCTTAATCTTAAGGGCACTAACTCACAACCCTCTAATCTTAGGTTCGGATTCTAATCTTAGTTTCAAACTCTACAAAACTTCACACTTATTTGCTTTCTATAGATACTTTAAATTCTAACTATTCTCACCTTTGTAAGAGAAGATCTCGCTCTCAACCTCCGATAGAGCGATCAAGCAAAGTTCAAAAACACCTACAATTGAAATTATAACTCAAAATTTAACAAATTACCAATTAACGATTAAACAACCACGAATCAAACAAAATGACGAAAATCCATCAACCCCCCCCCCCACATGGAGGCTCTCGGCCCTCCCATGAAATGGGTCTCGGGTTCGGTTTTTCGACTTTTTAGCAATTTAAATACGTTTTGAGTTGTTTTTAAGCAAATTCGATAATCCCAATTTCAATGGGTATCGATAATTAGGGTTTTCGAATATTATACCATTTCCCGAATTGAATTTAAATAAACGTTATTTCATTAAATTCTAACCCATAATCAAACCCAAAAGGGTAATTTTCAAACGGGAAGGGTTTCGACTGAAACTCGGTTTTATGGTTATGGGAAAGTTTCCAAAAACTCTTAAAACTACTCCCGTATTTACAAACACCGAGTTTCACGGCAAGAAATCGAAGGAAATCAAAGAAAACTCCATTAAAACACTATTTGGAGCTTAGGGTTTCAAGCTTTACTTACCGAGAACTCCCTGGATCTCGAGAGAAACGGACGATAGCTTGGTGGAAAAGGATCGTAGACTCGAGGGCTTTCTGTTGCAACCAAGATCGAGCCGATCCATCGAGAATTGAGCAAAACCCAAAAAAATCCCCCCAAACCTTGAAGTTTCGGCCAAGAGAAGAAAAATGAGAGGTTTGGGGTCAACTTTGGTCAAATGATGCATTTAAAGAAGATTATGAATAGTGTTTGGATATTTTTAAGAAATTAGAAATGACGGTTACGTCCTTTTATGACTTTTGACTTCTAAATCGAAACCCGATGCTCTTAAATAAATCTAAAGGTGATTAATAATTATTAATTGGCCTATTAATAATTATTAATGTCACCGAAACAAAAATTAAAGTATTAAAACGATTAAAACGAATTTCGGTCGAAATTAACTACTAAAATCGAAATTACAAAATAATAATTAACTAAATACTTAAATTGAAATAAATAAATAAACAATATTAAATAAAATAAATAATAAAAAAAATCACTTCAAAATAACGGGACGTTACAAAAATAACAATGAGATTTGTCATTCTATAATTATAAAAAAATTAATGAAAAAAATTTAATAATTTAAGGAAAGAAAAATGTGCTTTTCTTTTAAAAAAAATATAAATTTTTGTTTATTTTTTTAAAATAAGGTAGAAAAAGATGCAATTGGCTGTAATTTCTCTTTTTAAAAATAAACTCTATAATCAATCTAGGTCTACAATGAAAATTGTATATTGCCAGCCATTATAATATGAGTTTGTAACGACCCGGCTTACTAAATAAGCCTAAGCCGCGAGCATGCAAAGCGAAAGCGTAGGACTTACACACTTGATTTGAAACATAACGAAAATCAACTTGGACACAGAGTATAAGTAAAACTTTCGTAAAAACCCTGCTTAATATCGACATTCAGCACGTCGGCCCTTTCAAAATATCAAATATGTTTTAAACACTTAAAGTACGTGGTGCACCAAAAATTAGTTATTACAAATCCTTAAAACATACATAGTTTATTTACAAGCAATTCAAAAGACTCGATTTTAAACCGAGAACACAAAATGACCCACGAGCTACTTCCATAATCCAAGCCTTGCATGACCAGTAGTCTAATCCAAAAGCTTCCCATCTCGAAGCATCAACAAGCACCACCTGCCGCACCTCGATCCCGTCCCCTACTGGCACCTGAAAGGTGATATAGAGCACCTTTGAGTATGACACTCAGTGAAAACAAAATGAATTAAAGCGATGATATGAATTGCTCGGAGTGATATGCTCAAATAGAATTAACTAATTAAGAATGCATAAGAATGAGCAAGAAAACTTAAACATGTATGTTTGTTTAAACTAGACCATGCAAGCCGTGTCAACTTTGTTCATTTCAATAGCAACTTTCCATACCACTTTCCCATTTTACATAAAAATATCTCTGAAATCACTCCAGCCATAGCTCATTTATTCTTCCAGGCTATTGGAATAGCCACTTTAGCATCCAGGCCATCCACCACACAGCGCCGCGGAGCTACATGCATTCCGCCACGGTAACCATATGTAACGTCCAACAACCACACACCATTACATAGGTTACGACCCCATGGCCTTTCAACAAACATATGATACACATGAATGAAATGAGATGCAATTAGCCATGCTTTCTTAACAACTCTTATCAGAAATGAAACTTTAGCATAACGAACACAAGTAAGAATGATTCCCAATCAGCATATGACTCTATCTTTCACTTGACACCTTCAAAGTACACAAACAGTCATATGTAGCCATACTTCAAGTATTATCCTTTAACATCTCAACTATGCAATACTCATCTAACAACAATGTGTTACACATCGAACATATATGAAATATATCCCAATCAGTATATGACTCAATCTTTAATTGTATGTTATGGATAAATTGGGAATTATTTGCGGGTTTGGCCTGGTCCTTAATTATTTAATTACATTTTTTAAAACTTTTTTGTAACCTTATAAACTTAAACTTAACTCTAAAGTGATGAAGAAAAAAAATAATTTAAATTTTTCACTATTCTATTTTTTGTTTTATTAAACTTTTAAATTAACTTTATTTATCATTTTTGTAGGTTAGTTTGATTATATTAAATTAAATTGTTCATTAAATTTTTAATTACATTTTTTTAAACTTTTTTTTTAATTATGATATATTATATTTTATAATTATATAAGATTATATTTATAATTATAATTATAAGATTATATTAAAATAAAAAAATAAAATAAAATATTTACATTACATTTTATAATTATATATATATTAATAATATATAAATATATATATATATATATATATATATATAATAATTTTTGAACGGGCCTCGAGGCGTGCTCTGGGCCGAACCCCGCTTGATGAGGGCCCTATGGATAAATTCTGTTGGTCGGGTTTGGGATCAAATACGTGATCCATATCCAACCCAAAAATTTAGAGGTCGGACCGGTCCTGGCCATTCAACCGTTGACTTACGGCTAGCTGGGCTTGGGTCGGCCTACAGGCTTGGGTCCGTTGATGAGGCTTATATGTGAGAGGCGATTTTGCGACATCTAATTTATTATACTAAATACTACTGTTTTACTATTAGGCTACACTTGGACTAGCACCGAATTATAATCTATTATCTATTCTATTACTACTTAAAAAGTATGCTAATGGGAGAAACTTTTTTGGACACTAATACCCTCCTATAATTAGTAAATATCTAAACACAATTTAAATATTAAATGTAAATTTATGCTAAATAATAATTATAAATATTAAAAAAACTAAAATAATTATCATACATATTTTTAATTAAACATAAAAAATAATATTGAAAAGATTCTTTTGGGTTATCATTAAAAAAATATAAAAACAAATTGATAAATATTATTTGAGAAGTGAAAAACTACCTTGAGTCATCCATTCTAGACAAATAAAATAGAATTCATAATTAATATCAAGATTATATAATATAATTATATCCTTAAAAAATACGGTTCATGTTTCTCTCAATTATTATGTTATTAATTCAATTTTAATGGTTTAGTAAATAATCATCCACTATTTATATTGTAAAAAAAACGTATTTGAAAGGTCAATGACTTCAACAACATTTTTGTGTGAAAATTCTTTTTCATAATAAGTTTTAATTCACTTTTTTTTTTCTTTGAGATATTAAATCAAAATGGGGGTGGGAAGACTCAAATGTTAGACCTCATGGGAAGGGAGTCGATGCCTAACCATTTGATCATTAAAAACGATACCCACCATTCTTTACCCATATTTTTATAAGGGACAAATAAATTAATGATTGTAAATTGTCCAAGTTATAAATCACTTGCTTTCATGAGCTTTCCCCCACAAATCCTTTTTCATTCTCATTATCCAAAAAAAAAAACTTCGTTTCATCTCTTTAATTAGAGTCCTTACGTCCTTAATAAAAGTTTAAAGTCGTTTAAAAAGAATGAATGATCAAAATGATATAATTCCTTAAAGAGCAATAGTACCCCTATAACACACACTAATCTTCAATTAATATAAAATTAAAAATTGAAAAGAGATGGAAGAAACTTATATAAACAATAAATGTTCTATCAAATATTAAAAATTATAATACTTGCACGTGCTAAAAAAAATAGTAAGACTAAATTTTTTAGATGAGGCAATTCAATCTAATTTTAGGGACAAATTTTTTTAAAACCTTCCTCCCAATTTTCCGAATAAAAATAAAATGTTTTATATATAAATGAGACAAAGTTGTTTTATACAGAGAAATTACAACTGATTGCACTTTTTTAGTGAGTTCAAAAATGGAAAAAGTTTTAGAAATTTTAAAACAAGACATTTCTCAAAGTAAGATGCCATGAAAATCCCCTTTTTAATATAAGAGTGATTGTCGGAAATATTAATTTATACATACAAATTAGGATTTGCTTTCTTTCCAAAAAAAAAGTTCTGAAATTAGATTTATCCTATTTAAACGGTCATGGTGATCCATGAGTGTGTCATAGAGGTATTTGCTCTAAGAACTCCGTTCCCTAGTAATACTTCAAGCACTAAGAATTTACCTTGGAAGGCTATTTTATTACGTACTATATCAATAGGCTCTATGGGATACATGTTTACTAGAAGGATGTGAGATCTAAATATAACACGTATTGGAAATTAATTGGTTTATAAATCAAAATTTTAATTTTTATGGATCATCTAGTTCAAAAACTTATTAACAATAAATAAAATAAAGATTTTGTTGACGGTTCTTGAATCAACATCGCATCTTCTACACTTTGACACAATTGAAAGCAAACCTGATTTGTTGGAATCAAGATAGGAGAAGAAAAAAAGTTTTCTAGTGTATTTTAAATCACCCAATATCGGCCAAGACATGTTAAGAAAGAGAGAAAATTTTCACCTTTTCTAATTAAAAAGTGTAGTGAATATGACAATCTAATTGTCATATATAGGAAAATAGATTTTTCAATCTTATTAGAAAATCTCTTTATATTCAATTAATGGGAGAGATAGATATATCTCATTTATCTTCAATTGGGCGTGTAATGCATTATGAAGGGAGATATTTTATCTCTTATTCCCTTTAACTTTATCCACCTAGATAACTCTCTATGTAATAAATAATTTATAAAAAAATCAAATAATTAATATTTTTAATTATATATTGCTAAAAGTATGGGTGTTAATAATACTTACTTATTTGGGGCCAAAACTTTGAAGCGTAGATCACAATTGAGCACGTGACGACAAGTGCTTATCTCTTGCGACCTTGAATATCTGAAACAGAAAGAACGGTCAAGGGGATCGTTGTGGTACCGGCCAAGGACCCTCCAACGATCAAGTTAGCTTCTCAAAAATGGATAAGGCACATCAAGAGTTTAGGTCTTGATTTTTGTGTATACAGATTAGGTGAGTTAGTTGGCCTTATATTGTCTTTCAGAATAGTTGATCGTGGGCTCACTTTTTCGGGCTAGTTGGGACTAGGCTTTCAATTCGGTCTTTGGGATGGCCCATCCTCAGCTAGGTTGCCTTTACTTTGGGTGTTGGCAGATCGGCCTCTTCATAATTAGCCCACCTTTCTTAGCCCATAGATGGGTAATTTTTACTCTCTAAAGTTTTCTCCTATTTTTTGTGCTTGATTTTTCAAGTGCGGGAAATCGATAGAGGTTTCTCATGATTATGTGACGCTTTGCCAGGATCAACACAATCTTTCAGATAGCTTGCGATACCTTTTCAGTGAGATGACCCTTTGAGCTTCACAAGTTGTGTTTTGAAATCCCACCAAACCTGTTTCTTGCTTTTATTCATCATGACATTTGAAGGTCATTGGATAGATTCCACATGTTGCGATTGTGGCTCAGAGTATTTTAAATAACACATCCTTTCTGAATTAAAATCTTTTTGTCATCTTTCTTTCTTGTGATAGTTGTTCCTTCTATTTTCTCTTTAACGATCACCAGACTCAAATCCTGCCTTCTTTCATTAAGATTAGTTTCCTCTATCTTCTCCTTTTTGTATTCCTTTAGATTCATAAATGCCTAGGTCTAAAAAACCTACTAGGGCATCAAATCGTAAAATGATGAGGTTGAGGTTAATGAGTCTGATTCTAAAGGCAGAGTTTTTAGGAGGTTTTTTTTTTCTGATTCGGGGGATGACACCAATTCACCTTCTTTCTCTCCCTCTCATGAGATTGTCTATTTCTGCTTTTAGAGATGAATCTGGGGGCAATGAAGCAGAGGTGGAAAGATGTTATCTCTCCTTTGATTCTGAGGTGGCAATTTCTTACTGTTGAAGAACATGGTTCTCTTTCGATTGACTGCGATATTGGGTCCTTGAATGATGTTATCTCGTCTTTGATTCTGAGGTGGCAATTTCTTCCTCCCTACATCTTGGTGAGAAAAGAAATTTTGTTCTTCCCACGGGAAATGGGGCATTGGAAATGCCTGGAGTCCTCTTCATTGAGTCTGAGCTAGTTTGTGGGAGGAAATGGAGAGGTTCGTTTGAACTCAAGGTATCTACCCTAAGAATAAGGATCACCGCCTAAGGACGTCCCATCCAAGATAAAGCAAACTGACTTGGATAGTTTAAGGGTCCATTATAAGATTCCTCTAAAATTGATATGAAACTTCAAAGTGCTTTAGAATGCGTTTATTTCTCTGGGATCTCTTTTCATTATATGTTTTCACGTGCAGTGTGAGGTTCCCTCTTCTTTTTTACTAGCCAGGCTTCTTTCCGACTTTGGGATTGCTCTTAGGCAATTCATGCCAAACACTCTGAGGAATTTGACCATTATAATGGTATTGTGCTATGGGTTAAATATCCAACTGACCATATAGATGATTTCACACTATTATAGTCTTTAACTGAATTCTAAAGATAGAATGCCCCTTGTTCTTCATAACTTCTCGAACCATAGAGTGGTGAGAGAGCAGATGTCCGGGAATAAGGAATGGAAAAAGAGTTGGTTGTTTATCCATGGTCCAATTTTTCGGAGGGGTTTGCTATTCCAATGAGTTGGAGTAATTCTAGTAAGACAGATGGGTTTCTCGTCGCCATGTTTGTCTTGTCTTTTCGATTCAGACAATTATATTGTGTTGATAGCAATTTCACTTATGTTTTTTTTCTTATTTTTATTTAGCAATTGGATATCTGTCAAAGAAAGCTTCCAATACGGAAAGGTCTTGTTAAGAGAATCTTGAGAAGTATGGAACTTACGATTGGGAGGAATTCGTTCAGGAACAGTAGATTATTTATACGGGTTTGTTGACTCCTTTGGGATCCTTATCCTCCCCTAGTAAGTCATTCATGCTCACATATTTTGAGGCCTTTACGTGTTATTTTTTCATCACTGTCTGAATGGATTTCTTCCCAGCTCTTAGTAGAAGAATGGCTTCAAGGGACCTTACTCTGGTTCCCACCACAAGGGATTCATCTTCCTTTGCAGCTTTATTGAATGTAACTAAGGTTGCAAAGGCTGCATCCAACTGAAAAAGGAAGCAGGTTGTGGAGGAAGATAAGCTCGGCTCTAAACGCTCTCGTCCCGGGGAGAACATTAAGGCAAAGAGGATGATTATTTTTTAGCATCTTGCGGAGTCTCTCCCCCTAAAAAGAGGAAAGGTAGACGATTTGATGCTTATGAACATGTGATAAGGGGTGGAAAAGCTTACATGAAAGCCCATCCAGTAGTTGTTACTACATTTGGCTCGCCTGAAAGCAGCTGCTCTCCTCTTTAGATGTCAAAGACTGAATCGATTTCTCCTTCTATTCAGGTATCTGACCCCGAATATTTCTGTATTCCAATGGGTTCAACTTCAAACTCGGTTGAGGTCCATAGGGCACAAGATCCTTATGCCCCTTCACTAACTGCACTTCTAGCTCGAGCAATTGGATATTTTATCCCTGTAAAAAAGGCTCCTTCCTTGGGGGGGAGCTCTTTCTGTGCTTAGACATTACGTAACCCCGAGTGAGGAATTCGATTCTCAGTCTCTTACTGAAGATATTGATGGGTCTATGATTCATTGTGGTACTCAACAGATATTGGGAGTGTAAGGCCCCGGGTTTTGTTAAAGAGTGTTTATTTAAAATTTCTTAAGTTTGGTTGTTTATGTGTTTATCGTTAATTATTTTAGAAATGATTTTCTACTTTGATTGAATTGTTTCGATAATTAACTATGTTTAAAAGTTAACTTTAGGTGAAATTAATTTGAAAAAAGCATTTAACCATGGTTAGTTAAGGGGGAAGGGTTGGTTAGCAATTTTACTTTCGGTAAGGATTTATGTACAAAGAGTGGGGGTTCTTTTTATGATTCATGGAAGAGGAAGGGTTCTTTATCAATTAGGGAAGAGTTAAACTCAGCCATCCTTTCATTTCTTTTGAGTCAAAAGTTGGAAAGAAAACCAAAACAAAATCCTATCATCTCTCTCTCTTTTCCGTCAGTCACAAGGGGTTCCAAGGGAGTGGTGTTGATTACTTCATCTCCTTGCTTGAATTCAAAGGAGTTTTGCAAGATTTTTTAGGAAAAAGTTGTTTAAGGAAGATTAGAGCAAGAGTTTTCAAGATTTGAAGTACTCAAGGTAAGAATTCATCCATGGAATTCAAGAGTTTTCATTCTAAGTTGTTGAGTTTTGGGTTTTCTTTTGATTGTGCTTGTTAAATCTCTTTTATTTGAGTTTTGTTATCCTTTAAATTCAGGACAAACACTTTCAAAAGTCAGGGGGAACAATCAAGGGTTGATCGTGGTGCTTAAATTTTTAGCACTGATACGTTTTGTGTACGACCACACATGAGAGGTAATCGGGGGTCTTGGCCTAGCATGCAAGTTGTGATAATTTCAAACCGGATTTTAGGGGGTCATCAAATTTTAGACTGACTCAAGGTAGCTCTCAACAATCATCTGGTAGTTATCCACAGTTCACGAAATCTAGATACACTAAGAGTTTGACATGAGGTAGATTCCATCTTGGGCAGTGTTTGAGGGATGCAAATGTTTGCTTTAACTACGATTAGGAAGGTCATATGAAAAGAGATTGTCCGATATTTTCTCAACGTGGTAGTGTGCAGGGAACTATTGTGCAACCATCTAAAAGTAATCAAGACAACAAGGATCTAATGTGGAAAGTACAACAGTGAGTTTTGTGGGGCAAGGTAGTGTTGCAAGTACAAGCAATACAAAGCAGAAATGCCAAGTTGTATGTCCTCGTGCATCAATAGGAGGCTCAGAAAACGTTAGAGGTTGTGATAGGTAAGTTATCCATTTTTGACACAAATGCACATGTTTTGATGGACCCGGTTCCATACATTCATTTATTTCTTTTACTTTTTCTTCTTGTGACGCTGGAAAAGTTTCATAATGAACTGATAGTAGCCACCCCGATTGGGAAGTCGTTGTTAATGGATAGTGTCGACATGAATTGTGTGAAAGTTTTGGATGGAAAAGATTTACTCGTGGATTTAGTACCTTTGGATATATGTGATTTTGACATCATTCTAGGTATGGATTTCTTGTCTGCAAATCATGCATCGGTTTATTGTTTTCAGAAGATAGTTGTGTTCAAACTACCAGGTGAATATGAGATTATGTTTAGTGGCAAAAGGAAGATCTTACTGACGTGTGTAATTTTGACGCTCAAAGCTGGTAAGTTGCTCAGAAAGGGTTGTACTGCATATTTGACTAATGTGATCGGTACTCAGATTAGTGAATTGAAACTTGAAAACATTCCAGTTGCTCATGAATTTCTAGATATGTTTCCAGAAGATTTAACTGAGTTACCGCCAGATAGAGAAGTTGAGTTTGGGATAGAGTTAGTTCCGTATACATCTCCAATTTCTCAAGCACCATATCGAATGGCTCCAACTGAGTTGAATGAATTGAAGACACAGCTACAGGAATTACTTGATAAAGGTTTTATTTGACCTAGCGTATCTCTATGGGGTGCCCCAGTGTTATTTGTGAAAAAGAAATATGGTACAATGAGAATGTGCATTGATTATAGGCATGTGAATAACGTGACTGTGCATAACAAATATCCATTGCCTAGTATTGATGATTTGTTTGATCAACTTAGAGGTGCCTATGTTTTTTCTAAAATTGATCTGAGATCTAGGTATCATTAGCTTAAAATTAAAGGAACGGATGTGCCAAAATCTGCTTTTAGAACTCGATACGGACATTACGAGTTTTTAGCTATGCCATTTGGATTGACTAACACTCCTGCGGTGTTCATGGATTTAATAAATCAGGCATTTCATCCTTATTTAGATCGGTTTGTTATTGTGTTTATTGATGATATACTTGTGTATTCTCGAAATAAAGAGGAGCATAGAGAACATCTTAAGAACATACTACAGGTTTTATGAGAGAAGTAATTATATGCGAAATTCAGGAAATGCGAATTCTGTCTTGATAAAGTTATGTTTTTGGGGCATGTGATTTTAGAAGAGGGAATATATGTTGATCCTCATAAAATTGAAGTTGTGGTTAAATGGGAATGGCCAGTGACTGGTACAGAAGTGCGTAGTTTTCTGGGTTTGGATGGCTATTATCGACGTTTTGTTCTTGGATTTTCTAGAATAGCCCTTCCATTGACCAGTTTGACAAAGAAGAATATAGAGTTTGTATGGACAGGTAATTGTGAGGTAAGTTTTCAAGAATTGAAGAAAAGATTGAACGATTCAGACTTTGAAGGATATGTTACGAGCCTGTGTTCTACAATTTAAAGAAAACTGGGATACACATTTGCTGCTTATGGAGTTTGCGTATAATAATAGTTATCATTCCAGTATTAATATTAAAGGCAATAAGAAAAATAATAAACAAAAAATTGCGTGGGTTTTCCTGTCTTGGTATGACACATGGCAATGAGGTGTAAAATTAATTAAAAAAAAAGACAAAAGACAAAACTTTGTTTTTGCTGCAGCAGGCCCATATAGGCAGAGAAGGAAAAAAACGAAAGTGAAAGGTTAAAAAAAAAAAAGAGAAGGAAAATGAAAAACCTTGGGAAATTTTTGGAAAATAACAACAAATTATGGAGTTTTGAGTTCAAATTGTGGTGTAATTGCTTGTTGATTAGTGATTTCTTCAACCCAATTCTACTTATGGTGGATTTGTCTAAGCTTCAACGTTGATGTTATTTGGCTTGAAAAGTATATTGGAAGTGTAGTAATTGAAGAAAAAGTGAAGCTCTAGCCATTGAGATATTAAACCTGTCATTTTATGTGTTTTCAATATAATTTCCTAATATATAAAAGCACTAAAAAATTATTAATGGGTATTTTTATTTAATATATATTTCAGGTGATACAGAGATCAGCACCGCTTATAACCGAGGACCGTAAGCTGGATAGTTTTTGTGAGTGGTTAAAATGTTATTTTTGAATTATCCATAACTATTTGTTTATAAATTTCAAGTTAGTTTATATATTATGAATAGCTTATTATACACATGTTTTTATGGTTTACAAATTATGTTAAATGTATTTACAGGTTGGTTTACTCGAAAAACAGACGAAACTCTGCCAAAATTTCCTTAAATAAGTAGAATTTAAATTGATGATTAACTAGTTATTTTAGTTCTACTTGATGGTATGTGTTGACATTAGCTTTCACTTGCCGTTGACACGTGTCGTCTCGAGTGTTGAATTGGGACGGGTCGTGTCGTTAAGTATTTAAATAAAGTGTTGATTTTCTTTAATTGATAGACTAAATTCATTTATTTGTTTACCCTTTCTTTATTTAGGACTTTTAAAAAGGCGTCTTTTACAAAATATCCCTCATTAGTTGAAAACTTTTAAAATAGTAAAGGTTTTTATATATTTTTTGAATATATATTTTTTTTTAATGCATCAAATAGTGAAAGGAACTCAATATATTAAATAACAAAATATTAAAACTAACGAAATTGGAAAAATTACTGAATTTATTTAAAAATATCCTAATAAGCATCATATTAAACAACAATGAGATTTATCATTATATAATTAAAAAAAATATTAATGAAAGTTTCATTAATTTAAGGAAAGCCAAATGTGCTATTTTTTAAAATAATAAATTAATTTATTTTTAAAAAAATAAGGTTAAAAAAGTGCAATTGGATGTAATTTTTCTTAAAAAACAAAAAAGAATTGTCTATAACAATACATAGGGCTAGTTTGGCATTGCTGTAGCTTTTAAAATAATTGCTTTCAGCTGTGCTGTAGAAAAAATTAGATGGATCATGAATCAGATTAGTGTTTGGTAAATTCAACTTAGGTCGAATATTAGTGATTGGTACATTTGACTTCTAAAAGTGTTGTGAAATATATAAATAGTTAATTAGTGTTTATACAAATATTTATAGTAATTTAATTACAAGAGTTCATAAAAACATAAAAAAAAAATCATATTCTGTTATAAAACTATGTAAGGAAATTATAATAAAAAAGACTAAATAAAAATTATCTAATTTTTTTAAAACAAATATTGTCTATATGAATAAAGTATTTACTTGTTTTTATAATGATATAATTATTATTTACAACTAATAATTATTTTAAAATTTTATTTAAAATATAATATATTTATTGTGTATAAACAAATATTTACAAATCAATTTCAAATTATATTAAATTAAATATATTCTTAAATAATACGTTAGACTTTAACATGATTTGGATTAAAAACGTAATTAGAGTTGTGAACAAAGATAGTGGGAGAGATATTTGGAGATATTTTAGTAAAGTACTTCTGAAAAGCAAAAGCACGGGATCAGCTTTTAAAATTTGACAATTACATATAAGTAGATTTTTTAAAATTCCATGAGACTCCATTTTACCAAATATTAAAAATGGTTTAAATTCTATAAAAAGTTGGCTAAAATCAGTGCCAAACGGAGCAATAGTTGGACCTTTATTTCTCTCGGCTTTACTTTTCCAAAATTTTTTAGGGAAATTTCATTGGGTAGCAGATTTTTATGCAATATTTGTAAAAATATCAACTCAAAAAGGTATTTGCAATTATAGCAATTTTTATCATGTGATTTATGTGTTTATCAGTGATAAACTTACTGTAAAAATATGTAATTCAATGTTTATCACTGATAAACCCGATCAAAATTTGCTATATTTGCAAATATTTTTTTGAACTTTTATTTTTACAAATATTACTAAAAAAAATTGCTAGATTTGCAGATGCCCCATTTTCTTATATATAGTATTTGCGTGCACCATTTTTCTTCTTTTGTTTTTTTTCCTTTTTTACCCTCGTTTCTTTCCTTTCATCTGATACGTTTTAAACCATTTTTTCTTCACTGAGTTTTTTCCTTCTTTCGATCCAAGGTTTGTTCTTCTTGTTACTTAGCTTTTGATTCTTCTCTCACAATTACAATTTCCCTCGTTTTCCTTGAATCATTCCTTCTATTTACTTTTTTTTAAGCATTTTTATTTTTTTCAATTTTCAGATTTATTAGAAAAAAAATCAAACTTTTGTAGTTATTTTTTTTTAATTTTGTTTTGACTAAATTTTACTTTTGTTTTTCATTTGTTTAAGTCCATGTTTTTTTCAAATTCAAACAAAATTTAACAATCTTTACAACCCACACAAACACTACAAAAAAACTGCGTATTTGCGACCAGGAAATTACGACCAGGACGGTCGTAATTGACCAAAATACGACCCCAAATGCGACCAATATTATGGTCGCCAAAAAGTGGGTCGTAATGATATATTTACGACTCAGGGTCATATAATTACGACCAAATTGCGACCAAAACTTTTTTGATTGTAAAAAAGTCAACCATAAATATTACGACCAATGGGTAGCAATATTTGCTACCCTATGGTCGTAATTGTGGGCCCATAATTACGACCAGAGGGTAGCAACTATTGTTACCCATTGGTCGTAATTGTGGGCCCATAATTACGACCAGAGGGTAGCAAATATTGTTACCTATTGGTCATAATTGTTGGCCCACAATTATGACCATAGGGTAGCAAATATTGCTATTCTTTGGTCGTAATTGTTAATATTTTGGGTTTATTTATTAAAAAAATAATTCAATATTTGCAACCTGGGGGTAGCAATTATTGAATTTTTTTTATTTAAAATAAAATAAAATAAAATTTTATTTTAATTAATGGAATATTATTTATTATTCAATATAAAAAAGGAATAAAATAAAATAAAAAAATCTATAAAAAAACCAAAAATAATTCGTATAAAACCCAAAATGAATTACTAAAATATATAAAAATAAAACCAAAATAATTCATATACAACCAAAAAAAAAAAAGTAAATGAAAAAACTACTGGGGTGGTGGGGGTGGGGGGGCTGAAGATGAAGGGTCGGGGTCATTCGGACCATGAGTAGTGAAGAACGCAGCCAAAGCAGCTGCAACCTGCTCCTGGACCTGCGCGCTAACCGAAGTACAGATCTCCTGGACCGAATCACGCATCGCCTGGACCTCTGATTGGAGCTGCTGGACCTCCTCACGCAGCTGCCTCTCAACGGTAATGCTCCTCCGCTGCGAGCTGCTCTCAGGTCGAGGTACGTCTGCGTATAGACGTCTCCCGTAAGATCCAAGGCCGGGAATAGATGCATCTGGCCGAACGCCACCAGCCGCTTCCAAGAAAGCTTCCTGCCGATCCTCCTGTGTCGGCTAAGAGTCTTCAGACGGCAACGCTGGGATAATGTGTCCTTAAAACGGTCCTGTTCAAAGTAGAAGTAAAATATAAACACTTTAGTTAGAATATACGTTTTAGTAAATAGAAAAGTACAATGTAAGGGTAGACAAAACATTTACCTGAACCGCTTGCGCCTTCTCGTCCACAATAGTCCCGTTCTTCTTTGTGTGAAAGACTAAGTGTAACTCATCTGGTGGGACTGGACGTCCAAGCTTTTCTTCCTAAAAAAACATAAAACAAAGAAATATATATTATTGTAAACGATTTACACTAAAATTAGTAATTATTTAGAAATATAAAACGAAATGTACATAGGCATACTTACCAAAAGACGATGGTGCTCGTCATGAGGACGGGCCCTGCCAGTGTGGAGAGTAGGGTTGACCAAACAGTTACGCCGATTCCTCGTAGATTGTCTGACTGCAGCCTCAGTGAGAATGCTCGCCATAAGCCGGGCGTGGTCCTCCTCACTCATCCAGACGGGCAGATTTGTTGCGTTCTTCTTCCTCGCCTGATAAAGAATGTCTTTATATTGGAATTGCATGTATTTATCCCAGAGGGGAAACAACCTCTGATCTGTCACATCTAAACCGATAATAAATTTACCCTGGAAATATATGAAATACGTAAATTACAATTTTACATTAGTAAGTTTGTGGAAAAAAAAAGTCCAGATATAAGATACGGAAACAAAAAATTTTTTACCTTCCAATTGTCGAACAACCTGTTCTTCTCATGGTATGGAATCTTCGTCCAGCGAAACTTGCTGGGAAGAGGAACACTCTAGAGCACCTCTCGAAACCTTTTTGAAACGGTTTTATGCGGCTGCAATATGATATTCATATAAAAAACATAATATTGAGAAATTGTAACATCCCGTTATTTTATGATAAAAAAAATTATTTATTTTATTTTAATTTAAATAGTTAAAGTTTATTTATTTATCGCTAAATTAGAATTTAGTAGTTTATTTCGGTTTAAGTCCTTTTAATTACCTTTTTAGCTTATTTTCGTTTTAATGGTATTAATAATTATTAACGGGCCAATTAATAATTATTAATCACCATTGGGATAGTTTAAGAAGTTCGGGATTCGTTTTATAAGTTAAAAGTCATAAAAGGACGTAACCGTCATTTCCAAAATTCCTAAATATCTAAACACTATTCATTAATCTTCTTTAAATGAACCATTGACTCAAATTGACCAAAAATCACTCCCCATTTCTTCCTCCATACCTGTGGGTCTCAAGAGAGCAAAGAGAGATTTTTTATTTTGTTCATTTCTTGCCCGATCGACTTGATTCCGGGTCCATTGGAAAGGTATCGGTCCTACGATCCTTTTCCACCTAACCATCGTACTTGCCACCCGTGTTATACGGAGTTCTCGATAAGTTTCTCTTGAAACCCTAAGCTCCAAATAGTGTTTTAATGGAGTTTTCTTTGATTTCCTTTGTTTTCGTGTTGTAGAACTCGGTGTTTGTAAATACGGGAGTTGTTTAAAGTGTTTTTGGAAACAATCCCTTAACTCTAAAACCGAGTTTCAGTCGAAACCCTTCCCGTTTGAAATTTACCCTTTTGGGTTTGATTTTGGGTTAGAATTTAATGAATTAATGTTTATTTAAATTCATTTCGGGAAAGGGATTAATGTTCAAAAACCCTATTTATCGATACCCATTGAAATCGGGATTATCGAATTTGGTTAAAACCAACTCAAAACGTATTTAAATTGCCAAAAGTCGGAAAACCAAACCCGAGACCCAATTCTTTGAGAGGGCCGAGAGCCTCTCCTTGGGGGTTTGATGGATTTTTCGTCATTTTGTGTGTTTAGTTGTTGTTTGATCGATAGTTGGTAATTTATTAATTTTTGAGTTATAATTCCAACTGTAGGTGTTTTTGAACCGTTCGCTTGATCGCTCTTCCGGTGTTTAGGAGCGAAGTCTTCACTTATAAGGTGAGAATAGTTAGGATTTAAAGTAAATTTAGAAAGCAAATAAGTATGATGATTTGTAGAATCGGGAACTAAGATTAGAATCCAATCTAAGATTAGAGGGATGTGAGATAGTGCCTTAGGATTTGAAGTTAATCCTTTAAGCGAGAAACTTAGGATTTCTCGATGGAAGCCCCGAATCTTAGAAGATTCTAAGTTAGATTAGTTTCGGAGTTTAAGATGGATCATTGGAAGTTAAATGATCCAAGACTTTTATAAAGAACGATTGATAGAACCTCGAATTATTGGAAGTTTAGAATCCTTAAAGGTTTAGGTTAATCGTTATGTTTTGACTCTACTTTTATTATTGATAGCGGAGTTCGATTTATAAATCATTCGTCCGAGATTCTTATCTATTTTTACCTTATGTCTTTTACTTTATGTTGGTTTCGATTACTTTAATATTCGCACTTTACTTTATCTATTTTTGCAAGCATATGCATAACATTTTTCACCATTATTTATTGTACCATAACATCTCGCATCATTGAAAGAAAGTAAAAAAGGAAAGAAAGTGAGGATGAGAATGTAAGGAATGGTGGATGAAATGTGAAATATCCACGTTACCTTCATCATGCATAAGGAATGGTGGATGAAATGTGAAATATCCACGTTACCTTCATGCATAAGGTTGAATGGTGGATGAAATGTGAAAATCCACATTACCTTCATTTCATGCATAAATGGCGAATGCGTATCCTACGGGATGTACTCATTATTTTTATGCATATGATAGATGAGAAAGATAATCGAGATGTTATTTATGTAAAGTTTTATTTATTATTCTTAGTTATGTCATAACAAGTTAATTGGATGAGGATTGACTACGAGAGTTAGTAATATCATCCTTTGGAAAGTTTAGAATGAAATTACCTAGAGCTTGGAGGACTTTAGGAGTAAATTGTGTCGGATTAATTGGACACAAATCGAAATGCGAGTTTGAGGTCTATCTTTACTTTTTATGCTTATTATTCTCACTGGGCTTAAGTTATTAGCTCATGATATTACAACCAATTTCAGGTAATGCCCTTGCTAGAAGCCGTGGAAGGGGAGATAGTGCTGCGTGATCGAGGGATGCTGACCTCGAGATGGACTCTTTTGTTTTAAAGTTATTGTCTTTATTTTGATTAACTTTAAGAACTTTGATGATTTGTACTTTGTATTTAGCTCATAAGAGCTTAATGTTGATGTTTTTATGATATACATCTTTGAACTCCTTAAATGGGACTTGATGTTCCTTGTGGATTTTATTAGATTTGAAAATTAGGATGTAAACAGGTTTTGGCTAGCCAATTTTCAAACATAACCACGCCAATTTTTCGTAAAATAAAAGACTTCCGCTATGTTTTCTAAATTAAATCTATTTAAAAGTGTCGGGTCGTCACATAAATACAATTAGATTTCATGATATAGAAGAAATGAAACGAATATAATTTTAAGAATACGAGTTACTTACTCATCTCACTCGATCCGAAGTAATGATGGATCACGCGGACGGGGGGGAGGCGGATCTGCTGGACCAGACCCAGAAGCTGAGCTCGATGCTGAACCAAAAGAACCGCGAGATGTCCCAGGTGTGTCATGTACTACATGCGGAGTCCCGAGCTGTGTCTCGCCTAGTGTAGATGGAGCTGGGTCCTCGACGGTGCGAGGAGAGCATCAAACTCCTCAGTCATGGGTGTGCCAGTACCGAACACATCATCATTGTCATCATCGCCAGCATCATGTGATCGAGGAGGATGTCGTGCGCCTGTCATTTTTGTCTACGGTTGTAAAAATAAATATTACATTATTCAAATTAATATAATTTAAAACGTAAATTAATTAAAACTAATCTAATTTAAACTAATTATATAAATTAATTAAACCAAACTAATTATACAAATTACTTAATTAATTAACCTAAAGTAATTAAATAACCTAATTATACAAATTAATTAATTAACCTAAACTAATTAAGTAAACTATAATTATACAAATGAATTAACCTTAAACTAATTAACTAAACTAATTAACCTAAACTAATTAACCTACATTAATATAACCTACATTAATTAAGTAAACTATAATTATACAAATGAATTAACCTTAAACTAATTAAATAAACTAATTAAACTAAACTAATTAACTAAACTAATTAAACTATACTAATTAACCTAAAGTAATTAACTAAACTAATTATACAAATGAATTGATTAACCTAAACTAATTAACTAAACTAATTAACCTACTTTAATTAACCTACATTAATTAAGTAAACTATAATTATACAAATGAATTTAACCTAAACTAATTAACTAAAATAATTAAAATAAACTAATTAACTAAAATAATTAACTAAAATAATTAAACTAAACTAATTAACTAAACTAAGTATACAAATTAATTAACCTAAAGAAAGAACGTAACCGAACCGAGCATAATTCACTGACTTTAAATATCAACAAAGTTTTAAAAAGAAAATTTAGAAAACTAACCATTTGTTTATGGACGAAAGCAAATCCCGAGATTTGAGAAAATAAGTGTTGAGGAAACGGAGCTAATGAATCGTTAGGGATTATACGAGAACGAAGGAATGGGAAAATGGAACGGAACGGAACAGAATAGGAAGAAAAGAAAAGAAATGAAAAGATTCAAATGGGGAGAGGGAGAATCTGTCTTCCTATTTAATTTTAATATTTGCGACCATCTGGTCGCAAAACGTAATTATGACGGAATGTGGGGAGTCGCGCATGCAGTCTTTTACGACCATATGGTCGTAAATTTGAATTTATAATTATGACAAATTGCGACCATATGGTCGTAAAAGTAAAAATCACCGCCATAAATTTGGTAAAATTTCAAAATTGCCGCTCAATATTACAACCAGGTGGTCGTATTATATGAAGACAGCTGTTATTTTTTTTTTACTTTCCTGGGGAAAATTACAACCATTTGGTCGCAATTGTCATTGGGAAACTAAAAAATCAACACCTGTTATGGCAATGACGACCTGATGGTCGGATGTTGACCTATGACAATTACGATCAGATGGTCGTAATTCTATTTTTTTTTTATATTCTCTAAATGGAGCAATAAAAAGAAAAATATCTTCTTCCACTCATGGAAATTACGACGTGATGGTCGCATCTTTCCTTGCCAATTACGACCATCTGGTCGTAAGTATATTTTTTTTCTTTTTATATATATATTTTCTAAATGGAGCAATTAATAGAAAAAAATATCTTCTTCCAGTTGTGGAAATTACGACCAGATGGTGGCATATTGCCTTGAAATTTACGACCATAGGGTCGTAATTATAATTTTTTTTAAAAAATATTTTCTAAATGGAGCAGTTAAAAGAAAATATATCTTCTTTCAGTCATCATCCTCTGTGTCTTCTCGTCGTACTTCAAGTTCATCCTCAAATTCTGATTCAATTTCTTCTGCAGGTGTTTCATCTTGTGAAGTTTCATGATCAGAATCATTTGGAATATATGTATTGTCCTGCAATGTAATCGTTCCATCATTCAGTGATCTAGCAGTAGTTGCGTTTTGACCATCATCAACCGCACGCAATCTTATCTCGTCTTCCTGAAAAGCATTGTACTCTGTAACGTTCTTATCGGAGATACTGTAACAACCCCAAATTCCCAAAACATGGAAGTTGCAAAAATAAACAGCGGAAGCAAAATTTTAAACCAAAGACTCTTCTCATTTAAAAATCATAGCAAAATTCATTCACAATCGATCGATCTTATTTGTTTAAAACACCAAATCGATTAAAAACATCAAATTAAAATTCTCAACCATTCTCAACTTTTTAAACATATTCAAATGTTAAAATGAACAAATATCCAAAAGAACAAAATCCAACCCAAAATACTAATGAGAAGAAATAAACAATGCCGGTGTGTAAATCCTCCCAACTGATCTACCGATCATGAGACATCGTTAGTTTCCAGCTTTCTTCTTCTTTTTACCTGAAAAAAATTAGTGTAGCATCATGAGGCTACGCCCAATGAGTAGAAATGTTTAAAAGAAAGTAATGCCATGAAATGCTTTTCTAAATCCCTTATGTCCATATCGATCTCACATCACCCAACATGTTCTCTCAACTTAAAAGTTATTACTTTTTACCCAATGCCTTAACTCAACTAATGTTCATGAACAAAAGTGAGTTTCCTTCCCAAAAGCATCGAATTCGTATTTCTACAATTCAATCATTTGGAGTATTCTTCTTATGTATCCTCAAACACATAAGCGAACCTACATTGTATATTCTTTCCCATTGATCAAATGGAATGAACCTGCCTCGTTAAGTGAAATTACGTCATGCACAACAGTAATTTTCCCCCTTAACAACATATTCTTCATTAAGTATGGCCATACTTAATGCGAACCTCCAACCATATTTTTTAAGGCACCAAAACAATATGATTTAACCACAAGCATCACTACCAGAATGCTTGACAAGCCTAAGTCCGATTTCTAGCTTAGAGTTATCATTTCTACCCAAAACCGATTTTTTATGAGGCTTAACTTGGAATTTCTAATTTCTGAAAATTAGGCTCTTTCCTAACCTTAAGATGATCTAAAATCACCCAAAAACTCAAGTTTTTTTCGCAAACCGATCACCCAAAGAAATTTCCCTAAAAATAACTAAACTAGCCTAAACTAGTGTAGTTTAGCTCTAATTTCGGACATTAGAGTAGTCTAAATATTCTAGATAAAATTCGGCGGCATAACGCTTGTTTTATCACTTCCAAAATTATTTAACAATACCTACAAATGATCCAAATCTCAACAAGAGTCTAACTAATAATCCAGAAAAAGGCATAGGCTACTTTCTCTTCCTATTGGGCACTAAGCATGAAATTTCTCATAGCAATCAGCAACATTATGGGACTTTAAAACCTCCATAAACTAGTCTTAAACATCAAAGAAAGGTTCATTAATAATTCAAAATTTGTTGCATAACAAAAAGAGGCAATAAAAACAAATAGCATACTTAATCTCCAACTTTTAGCACTTTTTAAGTCAAATTTCTGCAACATATAAAACAGCCCCAAATCCTCTTTAAATCATGCTTAAATGGTCTCTTTAATGCCCAAAATTATAGTATATACTTATAAAAGAAAAGAACAACAAAACATCGAATTAATTAATCTTAAACACATCTACTCACCTTAAGTTCTTGAATTTCAAGGTTCAAGTCCTTTTTTTTTCCAAGAAATTTCACCATTCAACCCTAACCTTGAAGAGAACTCTTCAATTCTCCACCAATCTTTCACCAAACGCTTCTAATCAAGAACTACACCTACTACGACGAACAAACGAACGAAAAATCAATTAAATTCGAAGAAACCTTAGTAGGTTCAAATTTGTTTTTACCCTATTACGTTTTCTAAAGATGTTGAATTTCTATGAAATTATTCTCAATGGAAAGATAATGAAAAACTGATCGAAATAGACTACTTACTTGCGCAGATCGGAGTCCGGATGAGGAAGTTATAGCCAAAATACTTCTTGAGGTTGTTTTTTGACGAAAATGGGAGAAAAATAAAGTTTGAAGGGGCTGTTTCCGGCTGAATGAAGGAAGAATATGAATTTTTAAGGCTTAATCCCGAGTTATGTTAATTACGAAAATGCCACTACACTAAAATGATCATAACTCATTCACCGGGACTCCGAATGATGATCCGTCAGTTGCGTTGGAATCGTAATAACGAGACGATCAACATCATGTAAAAATATTAAAGTAAACTTGTGGTTTTAATTTTTGAGGTTTGGGAAATTACCATAATACCCTTACGAGAAAATGAGCTATTTTTCACCAAATTCATCAAATCCAACTTCATAAGTATCATTTTGAGAGAATTGTAATAATTTCCAATCTTTTATACTCTTATTTGGTAACGGGTTGTTACAGATACCTTCTTCTACATGAGATGGTTTTACTTTACAAACAACTAACCAATCTGTCAGATCGCGTCTATTGGATGGATAGTTTAGATAATAGACTTGAATCGCCTGTGAAGCCATGACAAACTTATCTTCTGTGCGCATGTGTTTAGACTTATTAACCTCCATGATCTGTAAATGAGACAGCTTACGAATTCCGTCGTGTCTCGTTATCTCGAACCACGTGTAGTTAAACAGAACAATGCATTTTAGGGTCGGACTCGCGTATTGAATCTCAATGATCTCATCTATTACTCCAAAATAATCGTCTTCATTGGTTCCGAACACTTAACCCTTTATGCATACCCCACTATTGTTCGTTGCTCTGTTAACTGAATGCGCCTTCGTTTGAAATCGGTACCCATTACCAATGTAGCCAGTATATGATCTTACAACCCGTGCAGGTCCTTTTGCCAAAGAAATAATGCAAGGATCAGCTACTGGCAATGTAGGTGAGTCAACCTGTAGTCACATATATTGTGTGTGAAAAGGTAAAAGTGCAATAAATTGTCAAAGAAATAAATTGACAAATTTGCCAAAAACTCACGTATGCAGAGAACCAAAAATGAAACTCTTTGTCAATCATTGATCCCTCATCAGTGGATGTAAGACCAGGCTGTCCCATTCGAACGTATATGTTTAGAAACAATCTATATATGATAATTAATAAGTTAAACAACAGTTTTTCAAACATTGAAATTGTTTTAAAACTATATGAACATCCTAAAAAAACGTACTCTATGTATGGCTCCACTTTCGTGCAGTTGCCTAACACGTACGTTTGGATAACGTGATACTCAACATCGGTCAACGGCTTCCGCACACTTTTACCAACAGTCATGCTAGCCTCTGTGAATATGGACAAGTCATTTACATCAACACCTTCTAGTAAATTTTCAACAACATTTCACTTCACTGATCGATACTGCTCTGCAATTTTCTGATCAAAATAATAAGAGCAAAATGTGGTAGTCTCTTGCATAAGGTATGCACTACTTATAGATCCTTCTACTCGTGATCTATTTTCGATCATCTTCTTCAACCGACATAAGTACCTGTCCATACGGTGTAAATCATACGTTAAATAATCATACGAGTGTTTTACCTTTCGAATGGGTACATCCAACGGTAATGCACCGGACCTCCTAAGAAGGCCTCGTATGGAAGATGCACTGGAAGATGCTCCATTGAGTCAAAAAAGGCAAGTGGGAATATTCGCTCCAACTTACAAATGATAACAGCAATCTCCAAACTCATTGATGTAACAATTTCGTCGGTCAATTCAGTACAAGTCAAGTCCCTAAAAAAACACTCAACTGTGCAAGCGCCTCTCAATGTCTATGCTCTAGAAATTTCCTGAACGTGACCGACATCAATCGTTGCATGAATACATGACAATCGTGACTTTTCATCCCGAACATTATATGTTTCTGGCTGTCTATACACCGAGTTAGATTGGAAACATATCCATCTGGGAATTTGATTGATCTTATCCACTCAAATAATGTCTTTTTTTCCTCCGTTGTCAACATGTAATTCGCTTTAGCGTAATGATCATTAACATCAGGCTCCAACTCAGGGAGATGGCATATCTTTCGGATATCGTAACGTGCCTTCAGATTGTCTTTTGTTTTTCCCGGAACGTTCAGAATAGTGTTGAAAACATTGTCAAAGAAATTCTTCTCAATATGTATTACATCCAGGTTATGTCACATTAGAAGATCTTCCCAATACGGTAGATCCCAAAAAGTACTCCGTTTCTTCCATCTGGTGTTTTTCCCAGCCAACTTGTTTGCATTCTCTGCACCTTCACATGTAATCTTCTGCATGCCTAAGGCATCTATACCGTAAAGAATTTCTCGCCTGCTAAACATTGTAAGGGGTATCTCTTTTCGTGCACGTCGACCTTTCTTCCAGTCAGTATTGTTAGCACAAAATGAATGATTCAAAGGTAGAAATCTTCTGTGACAATCGAACCAACATGTTTTTCGATCGTGTCTTAGAGAAAATGCTTCTATATCAAGCATGTAATGTGGACATGCGTATTTACCGACCGTACTCCATCCTTTATAAAAGGATGAGAGAAGGTATAGATTAATTATCTAGATATTATGACTAAGCAAACAATTATGCAAACTGATTACTAAACAGACAAAAGTATAAACATATACGTACCTGATAAAATTGAATACGCTGGGAAGTCACTGATCGTCCAAATTAATGCAGCTCGCATCAAGAAATTCTATTTCCTTGATATATCGTACGTCATAACACCATCAGTCCACAACTTTTTCAACTTTGTGATAAGTGGTTGCAAATACACATCTAGTTTCTGTTTTGGACTCTTCGGACTAGGAATGATCACAGTTAAAAAAATCACAGGGTCTTTCATGCACATCGAGAGTGGCAAGTTATACGGGGTCACCATCACCGGCCATACTGAATATTGTGCTCCTGACGCCCTAAACGGGTTAAAGTCGTTCGTGCATAATCCCAATATGAGATTTCTAGGATCTTGGGTACAATCTGGATGACACTTATTCAAATTCTTCCACATTGCAGCATCTGAGGGATGTCTCATAACTCCTTCATCTTCAGAATGCTCGTGATACCATCTTATGTGAGAAGCTGTCACATCTGATGCATACAATCGTTGTAGACGCGGGGTCAGCTGTAAATAGAACATGTGGGTGTGTGGAATCAGACTGCTTCTCCCTTGTTTATATCTTGGCTGAAAGAAAAATTTGTAGTGATGCAGACTCTCATCCACATCCCAGTATATCACGCATCCATTTCGACATGAATCTATTCTCTCCACAGGTAAACCGAGACCCTCCACAAGTTTCTTCGTGTCGTACAAACTCTCTGGCAGCGTATTTTCTGGTGGAGCACAACAACGAAACCATGATGAAATTGAATCAAAGTCTCTCACTGGTATGTGGTACTGCACTTTTATATTTAAAAGTTCCATAGCTGCAACAAGTTGGCTAACCTCACATCCTGCATATAACGGTCGACTAGCTGTGGTCAGCATCTCGTGCATTTTACATGCTTCTGGATTCATTTTCTCTTCAACGAGCGTTTTTTCTTCTTCTTCTCTTTTGCGATTCATTTCATTACCATACCCTACACCATCCATTATCATCTGCTGCATTTGACCGAACTAGTTTTCTTCAATATTGCCTGCTACGTCAACATTCGAGCTGCTTCCTTCGTACTGTCAAGATTCCTGTACTGTAGCGTCGAACATTTATTTCGTTTCACCTTGGTACACCCAGTGATAATAATTTGGCACAAAACCACGACTATAAAGATGCTTCTTCAAATCAGGAACCGGTATGATTTTTCTGTTGTCACATTTTCTGCATGGACATCGTAGTTTCTGACCATATTTTTCGTAATACCCAGTTGCCATAGAAAACTCAACAAATTGCTCAACCCCTGCAACAAATTCATCGTTAAAAAAACCCTCAATTAAACGAATGTACATCCACTCTCTCATTTTTTTTTTTGTTGATACACTATGTATGGAAGTGCATTTTATAGGTGCTTAATCTGTCCTTTTGGGACCAACCCGTCACAAAAATTGGCTGGAAGGAAATTAATATTCCCTCCATTTTTTGCGACCGGATGGTGGCCATTTTACGACCATCTGGTCGTAATTGGCCTATACATTTGCGACTCCCTCATCGTAATAGTGGCGCCATTCTTTCGCGCCAAATTTTGTGACAACAATTATTTTTTGTCCTTGAAATACGACCAAGTGGGTCGTAATTTTGGCCCCATTCTTTCGCGCCAAATTTTGTGACAACAATTATAATTTGTCCTTCAAATACGACCATGTGGGTTGTAATTATTTACTACCACTTGGTCGTAATCTTCGCGCCATACTTTCGAGCCCTTTTTTTACGTCTACTTACATAATTTGTACGCATTGTGGTCGTAGTGGTTGCAACCAAATGGTAGCTCTAGGTCAACACTTGAATTTACGACTCAGTTGGTCGCAAAAAAGTGACCAAAATGTATGGTCAGAAAGTTCTGGTCACAAATTGATAGTTTTCTTATAGTGAAAATTTTATTTTTTATGTTCATTAATTTTTTGAATTATTGTTTCCTCTATTTTCTCCCATCTTCTATAGTTTAATTATTATCTGAACTAAAAGAGTTCTTTTGTGCATACTCGAACTTTGTTTTTGTAACGTCCCGTTACTTTTGGAGGTAAATTTTTTTAAAAAAAATTAAAGTATTTAAGTTTAGTTTAAACTTAGTAATTTGGATTTTAGTAGTTATTTTCATTCGAAAACCTTTTTAATCCTTTTATCACTTTAAATTAGTCTCGGTGACATTAATAATTATTAACGGGCCAATTAATAATTATTAATCACCTTTTGATTCATTCAAGATCTTCGGATTTCGTTTTATAAACTAAATCATTTAAAAAAGACGTAACCGTCATTTTCCAATTTCTTAAAATATTTACTATTCATTTTCTTCTTCTTTTAAAAAGTCAACTTAGTCTACAAAAATATCATTCTCTCCTTTTCTTTCCCTCTCAAGGCCGAGCCTCCCTCCTCTCTCTCTCTCTTGGTTTTTCTTCATTTCTCGATCAAGGATGGTTTCCACCAAATCGATCATCAATTCTCTGCTCCAGGTATGAAAAGGTCTCGAAATCCAGAGGATAGTTATCTTGTGAATTTTAAATTCACGCACCGAATCTTGAAAATTTCAATCGAGGAAGTCGTTTTAGACAATTTTAGAAACTTCCCTAAACCCTAAAACCAAGTTTGAGTCGAAAACCCGTTCCGTGTGAATTTCTCTCACTTGACCTTGGTTAGGGTCTTTAGTTTGTAATGATTTGGTATTTTACTTAATTTTTCGGAAACCGATTATTGTGTAAAACCCTAAAATATGGTTACCCATTTATATGGTGAACTTACAAAGTATCCGAAACCAACCCGAAACACCTCTAAATTGCATAAAAGCCAGAAAACCGAACCCGAGCCCCTCTTTCCCTTGTATGGTCGAGAGCTACATAAGGCTTAATTCCGGGTTTTTAGTCGTTTTATGTGTTTAGTTGTTGTTTGCTCGATTTTCGATTAATTAATGATTGTTAGGTGTATTTGACTTGTAGGATTGTGATTGCTTGTGTGGTTTGGATCTCAACACTTTGGGAACTTGGACTTCACTTTCTAAGGTGAGTTTAAAATAGAAGTTAGTAATTTTATGAATTAAATTTTGTTACGATATTGTTTACCGAGGTTAAGAGGGGAACTAACTTCTGGAAGTTGTTACTTGGTTGGTGACTTTAAACTCGGAAGTGAGTGGAGTGACTTTGGAGTTCTAGTGAATTTGGGTGAAAAAGGTAAGATTTGAGGGGTTTGGAAGTCTTGTAAGATGAATTGAAGAATTTTAGATGAAATTGGAGATTTTAGATGAAAGTGGAAGTTTAAGGCACTTTGAGTGGTTTGGGAGACAAAGTGGCTTAGATGTTGCACTTGAGAGTTAACAAGGGTAATTTTAAGTAGTTTATGTTTTTTAGTAGCTTATTAGAATTCTATCTATCTAACTTACTGGGGAACTTGATGAATTGTGATATGGTAAGATCGTACAGGCTAGTATGTTGATGTTGATCCATACGGTAAACCCGTTACGATGATTTGTGATATGGTAAGACCGCACGGCCTAGTATGTTGATGTTGATCCATATGGTAAACCCGTTACGATGAAACGGATTTGGTAACAAAGAAAGTTAGTGCTACAATTACTTATATTCATTAGAATGGTTAGAAAGACTTAGTAATAGTCGGTACTTTTACTTTAAGTCTTAATATCTTTACTTTATGAAAAGCATATTACATATTATATGATTGTGTGGAATTTGGAAAGTGGAATGGGTAGTAAAAGTGAAATTTAGGCCTTTGGACACAATTTCCGGTATGGAATTTGGTTCATAGGGTTACTTGCTTTCATTTTACTCTCACTAGCATTTTTATGCTAATGTTGCTACATTTAAAAAATTTTCAAGTAAGACTCGTGGCAAAGGACGAGGTAGAGGAGGTGGCGTCGCGTGACTTATCGAGGCGATGGATGGACAGGAACATATCTAGTTTTGGTTTAGCATTCTTAAAATGCTTACAAACATCTCATTATATTTTTCTTATGTGTACTTTTGAGCTCGGTGGAGCATTTGTATTATTTGTAAATGTCTTTGGATTTTAAAACTTTCTTTAGAAGTTTTATCATAGATTGGAATGCGCATTCCATGTTTATTGTCTTTTCTGAAATTGGGAACATTTGTAAACAAGTTTTGGGTAATCCGATTTTTAAGCGAACCCATGCCTTTTTTCTTAAAAATCATGTTTCCGCTGTGCACTTGAATTTAAAGGATTTTACGAGTTTTGGGACGTTACAGTTTTAGTTCAATAATTAATTGAATTAAAATATGGTTTCTTATTTTACTGCTTTTTGTTGTGTTTTTTTTAATAACTAAATGTGTGTTTGTTTATTTGTTTTTTTACGCTACTATATGTTTTCTTCTTAATTATACTCGCATTTTTAGTTCAATAATTAATTGAACTACAACAATGTTTTTGTTTACTGTCCAAACTTTCACTCTATTTTAGTTACTAATTAATTGAATTAAAAGTCTATTTATTTTCTACTTTTGTTTGTTTGTTTTTTTTTTTTTGTCTAAATGCTTATTTTTTTTTTTAGTTCAATATATAATTGAACTAAAACAATGTTTTTATTTTTTCTCAAAATTGCCACTCTTTTTTAGTTCAGTAATTAATTGAACTAAAATAAATGTTTTTGTTTTATTTACCTCTTTTTTTTTGTTACATGCTTTTTTTAGCTTGTTTTTTCTTTCTTTTTTTCAGTATGGTGAATACAACAATTGTCATTTATTATGGAGGACGTTGGGAAGGCTTTGATATATATGTCGATTTATAATATGTGCTATGTTATAGTAGAAGGCACCTTTAGATTTTCTAGTTTTCGCCAATGTATTTTAGATCACACACTAAATTGTCTATGGGTAAAATACCATTTTAGTCTCTACACTTTCACTCAAGTTTCATGTAACGTCCCGTTATTTTGTGATAAAAAAAATTTATTTATTTTATTTTAATTTAAGTAATTCAAGTTTATTTATTTATTGGTAAATTAGAATTTAGTAGTTTATTTCGGTTTAAGTCCTTTTAATTACCTTTTTAGTTTAATTTCGTTTTAATGGTATTAATAATTATTAACGGGCCAATTAATAATTATTAATCACCATTGGGATAGTTTAAATCATCAGGTTTCGTTTTATAAGTCAAAAGTCATAAAAGGACGTAACCGTCATTTCCAAAATACCTAAATATCTAAACACTATTCACCAATCTTCTTTAAAATCACCATTGACCAAAGATTGACTATCATCTTCTCATTTTTTCTTCCCCAAGGTCGTAGGTCTCAAGCCAAGAAGAGAGATTTTTGGTTTTTGTTTAATTCTCAACAGATCGACTTGATTCCAGGTTCGTTGGAAAGATATCGGTCCTACAATCCTTTTCCACCTAACCATCGTACTTGCCACTCGTGTTATACGGAGTTCTCGGTAAGTTTCTCTTGAAACCCTAAGCTCCAAATAGTGTTTTAATGGAGTTTTCCTTGATTTCCTTCGATTTCGTGTTGTAGAACTCGGTGTTTGTAAATATGGGAGTAATTTTATGAGTTTTTGGAAACTTTCCCATAACCCTAAAACTAAGTTTGAGAGATGCACACTTCCACAACGATACTATGCTTGTGATCAAACTTGGAATCACGCCACTTTTGTAGAGCGTATAAGACATAACCAACACAACGTAGTAACAAAGGTTCATATTATCAAAAAATGCTACAGCAGGCACCGCCATCTCAGTATGCTCTTTAGGGTAAGAGCAGAGGTCACTACAGGAAGTAGAGATCATGGTAGACAGGCCCAATAGTACAGTTTTATGCTTGTTACCTTCTCTACCTGCTCAGCATCATACTTTAATATTTTCTACTAGAAATGATGATGAGGCTTTGGTTATGGTAGTGATTGGTACTTTGTTATATTCAAGCCATTTGGCTTTGTTTTTATTTATTTCTGAAGCTAGTCACTCTTTTATTTTATCTTGTTATTTTAAGTTAGCAGCTCTTGAGTTGAGACTGTGGGTTTAAGAGATGCTTGTTTCTACTCCAGTGGGGAAGTTTATTATTGTTGATAGTTTGATTTGTACCGATGACATGTTTATTATGAGTAATTTTTCACATCTCTCTTTTATTGTTATGCATATGTCTTATTGATTTGATATTGGTTATGGATCGATTATCATCCAATCATGCCATTATCGTTTGTATTGAGAAAGTTGTTGATTTTATGTGTCCATGTGGGACCAGTTTATGTTTTCGTGGGTTTAGTAGCCGAGTAAAACCCATTTTGATATATATGTTACAAGAACTCTTAGACTTGGGGTTTATTCGCCCTAGTGCGTCCTCATGGGGAACACTTTGTTGTTTGTGAAAAGAAAGACAGTTCTTTGAGACTGTGCATTGATTATCGAGAGTTGAATCAAGTTATAATGAAAAACAAGTATCATTTGCATTGGATTGTTGATCTATTTGATTAGTTGAGGGGAATCACTATCTTTTCAAAGATAGATTTGAGATCCGGCTAAATCGGGTAAGGATTCGGGATGAGGATATTCCCAAGACTATTTCAGAACGCGTTATGGACCTTATGCATATTGTTTTCAGAAGGTTTAGTGATGATATCTTGGTTTATTCTAAGACCAAATAGATGCTTGATGTGCACTTGAAGGATGTTTTGATGATGTTACACAATCAGAAGTTGTATGCCAAATTCCCAAAGTGTAAGTTTTGGCTAAAAGAAGCTGCATTTTTAGGCCTAATTGTATCGAGTAAAAGAGAATCTATTAATTCCTCTAAGATTGAGGCAGATAATAGTTAGCCTAGACTGAATAGTGTGCCTGAGATTCGCAGTTTTCTGAGTCTTACAGGCTGGGTTTCGAGGGAAGAATAAGACATGCCTAGTTGATCTATCTTTTCTACGGATAGTACTGTGATAAATTGCAAGAGGCTTTGTGTGCCTCAAGATCGACTTTTGAAAAAGAGCTATTGGAGGAGGCTCACAGTTCTATCTTTTCTATACATCCAGGTAATACAAGTTGCTCGAGAACCAGAGATAGTATTATTGGTTGTTTAGGATGAAACTTGAAATGGAAAAGGATTATGATACCATTTGGGTGATTGTAGACCATTTGATGAAAAACCGCACACTTTATTCTTGGAAGGATCACCTACCCAATTAAGATTAGGGTACATTTGTACCTGTGAAAGATAGATAGATTGTGGTGTGCCGGTGAAGATGGTATCAGATTGAGACACTCACTTTGTCTCGAAGAGATGACACTGTTTAGGAACTTTATGGTTGGAAGTTTCGTTCTTCGCTCATTGGGAAGAGGTTGGAGAAAATAGACTTTTGGTACTAAGTTCTTACAAATGACTAGCGAGTCTATCGCTTGATCATAGAAGGGTTAAAGGTTACCCAAAGTCGACAGAAGAGTTATGTCAATAAACAACGTAGTCCAATCGAATTTACAGTGGGGACCACATATTTTTGAAAGTGGCACCTATGAAGTTTGATATGAGATTTGGGAAGAAGGGTAAGTTGAACCCTAAGTTTATTGGTCCTTTCGAGATACTCGATCGAGTATGAGTGTTAGTTTACTGATTGACTTTACCACTTTCGTTATCTGCCGTTTGTAATGTTTTCCATGTATTGATACTTCAGAAATACATGGTGAATCCGTCCCACGTGATTGATTATGAACTGGTAGTTTTGGATGCTAATATGTCTAATGAAGAGACACCAGTTAAGATCATAGCATTCAAACAAAAGTGATGAGAAATAAAAAGGAATCCACTTGGTTAAGGTTTTGTGAAGAACCAAGTTTCAGAGAAAGCAACGTGGGGACATAAGGATGAGTTACATTCTAAGTACACTTACTTTTCACTTAGTGAGTGCACTTTTCGGGGACGAAAAATATTTTTAGGTGGGTTGACTGTAACGTCCCGTTACTTTTGAGGAATAAAAAAAATTATTTAGTTTATTTTAATTTAAGTATTTAAAGATTACTCTAGAATCAGTAATATATAATTTAGTAGTTTATTTCGTTTTAGGCCTATTTTAATCGCTTTAATAGGTTAAATTAGTTTTGATCGTATTAATAATTATTAACGGGCCAATTAATAATTATTAATCATCATTTGGTAAGTTTAAGAACTTCGAGTTTCGATTTAGAAGTCAAAAGTCATTAAAAGGAAGTAACCATCATTTCTAAACTTCTTAAAATATCTAGACACTATTCATCTCCTCTTTAAAAATGATATTTGACCAAAATTGACCAAAACTCACTCATCTACTCTCCCAAACCCGAGCATGAAGAGGAGGAAAAGAGAAGAGGAAGAAAGTGTCGCCCCGGCTTCATTTCTTGGCCGTTTTACGTGATTTTAGATGCGTTGGAAAGCTCTCGCCGAGACCTTTCTACCCATTCAACTCGTGGAACGTTTCCACCTCTATAAGGTAAGCCCTAGATCTCAAATTTTCATAGAAATTGATTCAAGCTTTTGAGTTCTTGGCCAAAACCCTCATCACTTTCTAACTTTGTTGTTGAATGTTGATGGAAAACTTATTGGGTAACTATTACTTGACTTCCCTTGACCCAAAAACCAAAAACGAACAAAACCCGATGCCATCGGTTCACCATTTGTGTGGGCTGTTTTGGGGTGTCTTTTTATTGATATATTGTTTATTGTAATTAAATTCGGGAAATCATTTATTGTCCAAAAACCCGAATTATCATTACCCATTGAAATCGGGAACTTCCAAACCACTTGAAACCAACTCGAAACACTTCTAAATTGTCTAAAAGCCGGAAAAATAAACCCGAGGCCTATTTTCCTTCTAAGGGCCAAGAGCACCTATGGCCTCTTTGTTGGGTTTTTCATCGTTTTATGCTTTTAGATGTTGTTTGTTCGATATTTTGTAAATTAATGATTGTTAGATATAATTTAATTATAGGTGTGTTTGTGGACCATTTGATTGATGGCTCTTTCGGATTACTGGAGCAAAATCTACTTTTGGCAAGGTGAGAATAATTAGAAATTAACGTAGCTTTAGAAACTAATAAGTAGGTTGATTTGTAGAATTATTGGAAGTTGAGATTAAGATTAGAATCAAAGATTAAAGGAAAGTGAGCTAGTATTCTTAGGTTAGGAGCTAGTTCTTGAGTGAGAATACTTTTGGATGTTCTCGAGAGGAACGTTGAACTTTTTGAAGTTCTAAGTTTAGAATCGTTTTGGAGTTAAGTGGATTATTGGAAGTTTAAGGATCCAAGTTTAATAGAAGGGTTAAGGAACTTGAATGTAGAACTTTGGATATTTTATGAATAAGTTTAGAATCCTTGGAAGTAGAGACTTGTTAGTTTAAGTAAGAGATTACTTTTATTTAAGTATCGGAAGTTCGATTTACTTATTGTTCTTCCAAAATTCCTTTTTATTTACTTTATGCATAAGGACATCTATGATCCTTTTACTTTATGCACTTTACTTTAAGCACTTTACTTTATGCCCTTCGGTTACTTTAACATTCATATTCATGTTTATTTACTTTTGCAAGCATATGCATAACATCTTACATCATTGAAATGAAAGGAAATGAAAGTGAGAAACAAAAAAGGTGAATGTGGATCCGACGGGAGGCCCCATTACTTTCATGCATAAAAGGTGAATGCAAATCCTACGGATGTCGTCATTACCTTCATGCATATTATCGGTGGAATGGAAAGTGAGACAAAAGGTGAATGCGAAACCTACGGGTGTTTTTATTACCTTCATGCATAAGGGAGAATGTGAATCCTACGGGAGTTTGCATTACCTTCATTTTTATTATCGTTGGGATTATATTATTAAGAAGGAATTGTATATTTCATTATGGAAAGTAAGACAACGAGGTGAATGTTAGTCCTACAGAAGCTACCATTACCTAATCCTATTTTGATTGAGATGTTATGCTTATGTAAAGTTTATTTACTCATTTTATACTTGCGTTTATGAGTGAAATGTGATGATAGCCAAGTGCTAAAGGAAAAGGAATGAATTGGAGTTGTATGATGAGAGAATACAAGAGTATGTGGAACCTTGTGTAATTATTAGGTTATATATATATAAGAGAACTAGTTACACAATAAATCGGAAGATATTGAAGTTGGAGAGTAATATTTTGAAGGTAAACCTTGTATATAGTAAAGTATTAAAGAGTGAAATTCAATGTTTGTGTATTACGAAACATCCTTCTAAATGCTTGGAAATTTGATCTTCAATTATTTGGGAGACTTGGTAAGTAAGTTCTTGGACACAAATCCGGATACGGGTTTGGGGTCTATTGTTACTTTATTATCTGTCTATTTTCATTGGGTTTGTTGTTAGCTCATGATATTACAAAAATTTCAGGTAGTGCTCACGCTCGTGGTCGTGGGAGAGGAGCTGGTGTGGCTTGATCGAGTGGATGATGATAAAGACATGGACTAGTCATACTTTTAAAGTCCATGGACTCGTTTGTTTGTATTTTGTATCTTTTGAGTTATATATATGTGTATAAGCTCATGAGAGCTTCTCAATTTAACTTTACAGGTTTTTGGATAGTCCAAGTATCAAACATAACCTCGTCATTTTTTTTAAAATAATAAGACTTCCGCTGTATTTTAGTTTTAAATGATTTAAAAGGAGTCGGGTCGTCACAATCCCAGAGAAAATAGTGTCCTGTATAGAGAGGAGAGAGAATAAAAAATAATACAAGAAAATCCGTCGGGGTTATCTATTTATAATAATAGTAAGTTATAATTTGAAGAGTTATAATTATTGAGAATAAATATGAGTCTTGATAATAGTCATGACCCGTGAAAACTTTTATTAAGAGTCATAAAACCAAGAGTTAATTGAGCAGCTGACCATTTTTTTTAAATGTATATCAAACCATAGCCACATGTTGTTATATTTTAATAAATAGCCAATGAGTCAACTTTTCGACTTTTCATACCATATATACCCTCAAGTCTCTGATGACATTGCATAAGCCAACGAGTGTTGGAAACTTCCACCCTTTCAATCATTTACGTTCTCCAATGAAGATCGTGCTTTTTTGATAACATCCCTTCAATCATTTTCAGATTTACCACATCAAATCTCACCTACTTTTCCTCCCTCCCAAAATTTTGTAATTTCATATTTCCCCACTTTTCATTTACATCTTCATACGGTATATCATTATGATATTAATCTTCCATTTCATCCCTCTCTCCTTTTTTATTCCCTCGTTCTGTTAGTACCTCGTCGCTTGGAGTGTGAAGCTTCATCATAAATGGCTAGCAGTGGTAATTAGTTTTTTCCATAATAATGACATTTAGTTATCCTTGTTAGAATTTTATTTATTGTTGTACTATTGTTTCCAGAACAAGCATGGTATCGTGGTTTCATTTTGTATACAAGTTTCCAATATGAGCATGTTCATTCGAGTAGATAACTATGTATGTTTGTGCCTAATGCAGGTTCAGAAAATAGCTTTATCACGGTTAAGTACGATGGTGTTTGGAATGACGAGGAAGAGTTTGTCGGTTTTTCTTGGCTATTGGTAGACTTAGGAGACATTAGTGATTATAGTGGGTTTGTTGATTTCATAGAGGAGAAGACTGATATCCTTGTACGTGTTGAAGTCTTTCGGATGTTCATTGAGATGATTTCGCAACTGTAACGTTGCAAAATACATCCCTTTTGACAAGGATGACGACTATGTGTATCTTATAGAGTGTTTGAATGCTAGCTCACTATCATGTTCGATTGTAATAGAGTATGGTTCAAGGGAATCAGATGTTGAAGATGGAACAGAGATGCAAGTCGATGATATACATCCAGTGTATGGCCCCCATTCGCCTGAAAACACCGGAGAGCCTGAGGAGATGGATACGGACAGTAACACCGGAGAGCCGGAGGAGATGGATACGGACAGTAACACCGGAGAGCTAGAGGAGATGGATACGGATGATGAGATCGGCGTACCAGTCGTACAGAATATACCATATTCACCTGGTTTACCGACGATTACTGAAGAGGATGAGATACGTTACGATGACTATCAAGAGGATGAGGTACGATATGATGGAGGGAATGAAGTGTACGGGGTGAACGTGGTTTACGGTAATAACATGCACGAGCCTGATGGTCTGTATATACCTGATGAGTACCGATATGTAGATAGACTTGAGTTACGAGACTATCGTGTCAACTTCGATGTGTTTGTCAATGATGTATACGCCTCGAAGAAGTTACTAAAGCAAGCTGTGAAGGTGCTTGCGTTGAAAAACAATTTCGAATTTAATGTTGTACGTTCAAACTCGTATAGAGTTTACATTGAATGTTCGCATGTCAAATGCGGTTGGCACTTACGTGCATCTAGGTTCAAGAAGTCTACTGGTTTTAAAGTGCATACTTTGTACGAAACTCACTCATGCCCAATCGACTTTGTTAGGAACGATCATAGGCAGGCAACATCAGATATTGTAGCTGAGTTTATCAAACAATTCTACCCACCAGTTAATGGTAAAATCATGAAGTCGTATGACCTTATAGAAATGATGCGATGTAACCATGGCATATCAATTAGTTATCCGAAGGCCCAAACCGCGGGGGGAGATGGTTTTTGATGAGATACGTGGCGACCCGAAGCATCATTCACTCATTTGGCGAGATTTTTCCACGAAGCCATCGAGAGGAACCCTGGTTAGTGTTTTGCAAGTTGCAAAACCCGTTTTTTTTTTTTTTTGTACGAGTGATATTTTACGCAATTTTTCAATATTAATACGAAGTGCGTAGTTAGTACAACGCGTATTAACAATAATTCATATACGGTGTTTGTAATGCGACTCATTTTGTACGTATTTAACTTCATTCTTCGATTTTGCATAGGGACATACATAAGATACGAGCATGGCGAAGACTCGTTTCAAATATTTGTTCATGGCATTGGATGTCTCAATCAAAGGGTTTGCACATTGTAGACCCGTGTTGTCGTCGACGGAACCTTTCTTAAAAACAAGTACGGTGGTACAATGCTTGGCCGTGTGCATGGGCGCTAACAATCAAATCTTCCCCATATGTGTTGCCATTGTGGATTGAGAGATGACCTTTCATGGGAATGGTTCTTTGTTAATCGAAGGAAGTTCTTGGTGACGAAGAGCGTAGGCTTGCGATAATTTCAGACCGACATGGCAGCATAAAGAAAGCTGTGGATAAGGTATTCCCGAGAGCTGATTATGGCATGTGCATGTTCCATCTCTCAAACAACATTAAGAGTAAATTTCGAAAAAAGGGGTTAACCGATGTTTTTAAACGAGCTGCATGTTCGTTCTCGGTTGAAGAGTTTGAGCGTCACAAGAATGAGATGTATAATATTGAACCTCGATTGGAAGGATATCTAGAAGGTGTCGGGTTATCAAGATGGTCGCGTGCATTTTTTGATGGGATGCGATTCAATATTATGACAACGAATATATCGGAGAGTTTTAACAATGCTATGACTCCTTCAGAGAGTGCCGCTTATCTCTTTCATGGAGGAATTGTTATTGAAACTCCAAAAATGGTTTGTAAGGCGCAAAGGGCGTGGCGGGGGGTCGGCAAGCAGACGTTATCCTGATCAGGCGTCACATGAACTTGGAATACGAATCAATCTCAGGCGCGATTGAAGGTAATATATGTAGCGTACGTAATATACAATTGATACACATGATACGTGTTGTTGCTGCGCGTATTATACACTGTGTTTTTGATACACTGATCCGACTTTTCGGTGTTACCGTCGGATTTTGCGAAGTTTATGGTTAGTGACCACGAAAAAGATTTTTTGTTGATTGTGTAAAACGTGAGTGTTCTTGCCTATGTGGCAATTGGAGATATTTCCTTGTACACATGCTTGTGCCGTCCTTTGCTACACAAGCATCCCGTTGTTATCATTCGTTGACTACTACTATTCAAATGATGCATTGCGAAGGACATATGAGGGTTCGGTATGCCTGCCTGCAAGAGGAAGCGATGGCCCGTTATTAATGATCGGTTATTTATACATATGTTGCCTCCCATCTCGCGGCGAGCTGCTGGTAGGCCTAGGAAAAGAAGGATCCATTCCAAAGGGGAGTTCAGGAAAATTCTGAAATGCGGGCGTTGCAATGGTGCGGGTCATAATAGGAAGACTTGCCAGAACCCTCTCCCGAAATAAATATATTCGCATGTTCTTTTGTTGAAGTTCAGTTTAGAATGCATATATCTTTTTAGGTTTTGCATTTTTTGATGAACTTTTATATCTTTTGTTTTCTTTATGCAATCTAGGGTCTATCTCTGTTTGTCTATATGATATTGCATACATTGTAGTTTTTTTTTGTGTTTTTTATGATGTAATCACCGATGGAAATATTTGGGTGATGACATAGTACTAATTGATTAAGTATTTTTATGCGTTGGGAAGTCACATTCTGTTATATAATTTCAGTCTTAATTTTTTTTAGTTTCAACTAATGCATGGTAAAATATTGTGAACCAATGACACTTTAAAGAAGTCACGGTGAGTGAAATACGAGATATCATGTACAAAAAGTACGTAATAGATTACAAGTACATATAGTCACAATTGATGCATGTTCTTTTGTTGAAGTTCAGTTTAGAATGCATATATATTTTAGGTTTTCCATTTTTTGATGAACTCTATTTTTTTTGTGTACTATATGTACTTGTAATAATTAAGGTACTTTTTGTACATGATATCTGTATTTCAATCAGTCGTATACGTATGGTACGAATAGTATACAATAGGTAATATTGGGTATGTTATACGAATGGTACGATTAGTATATACGATGTAACATTAGGCATTCTTATACTAATGGTACGAGTAGTATAAAATGTGTAACCTTAGTCATACATTTTGAAACATAACTAATGAGACGCATAATACTAGTACGACGAAGATGCGATATATAACATACACCGTAGTTATACACATTGTACGAATAGTATATAGGTCATAATATTTTATAATGAAAAGTCTTGAGAACAAAGTTAAAAAAAGCAAACAGAAGTCAGTATTAAAAATATTTGGTTTTGCAGTTTAAGTCACGACGTTGGATTATTTTCCCCCCCTTTTGTTACTTTTTGCACCCCTTCCACCCCTCACTCCTTTTTTGGATGAAGCCCTTGTATCAACACGCGTACGTTTTTTCCCTTTCGCACTGCTTGACCCAAACGCAGTAGTGTATGGCTCCTGATCGTAAAGGCCGGGTTTTGTTGATCGGGATGGTCTTGGCTCCCTTATTACCTGTGTCATAGATCGTTCACATTAGTTTTACAATAGCGATCATTTATTGTATGAACATCAAACAATAAATCATGGCATGGAATTCAATCACCTCCGGCTGGTTTTCTCTAGAGTCGGTTGCGTCATCAGCGACAGGCATCTCATATCGAGTAGGCGGAAACATTAACATGAACTTCCGTAGGTACGACAATTATTAGAATACACGATATACGTTAGTGCGAATCGTGGAGCGAGGCGAATGGTAATTTTTTAAGGAAACGCGTCTGAGTGTCATTGGCAAGATCATCGGGTGTTTCATGTATCTGAGATGTTGCCAACTATATCTTGCGTTAGATCGGTCTCGATGTCAACAGCTACTGTTTTAAAAAAATATCCATGTTTGTAAAATATATGAGTCCATATGTAATTTAATATATGCAACATTAACTTAGTACGCACCGTTCTATCGGCTCCATCTTTGGTTGGTTCTCAGGGGCACAACTTTCTCTGGAAGAACCCAAGATGGCCAAAGTTTGTTTCCACCTACAACGGTACGCACGTGGTGTTTTTTATTGCATAATTGTGTATAAATTGTATGTAAGTTCGATTATACCAACCGGAATGAATGTGTCGCGTGGGGGGAGGGGTCATTTCGTTGCTCTTCACTATTGCCTCCACGCCCCGGAATCAAGCTTGTCCATTCTGCCCATTAGAGAAGTTAGTTTCTCATTGATGGTTGCAAATCCTGCAAGAATGATGTCTTGAATCCCGTCTAGAGTTGTGAAATTAGTGGCCCTGCACTCCCCCCCTCCCCCCACATCTCTCTTGTTTTCTTTCTTCCATGTATTGAACCTGGAGAGTCATTGTGGTTATGCCTTTCACGATAAGCATAATCGTCTTCATCATCAAACAGCTATTTCCACTTGTTTGAAAAGGTGCAAGACAATCCGGATCCAACTCCAGATCGTTGGATGCATAGGTTCAACAACAATCGCTAAATAGGATTATTAATCATACAACATATGCTAGTTATAATATAAATAGTTTATAGTCTTATGCACAATCACCTTATCATTGAAAACGCCTCGCGCAGCTTCTTCATTGTCGGTTATGTGGTAAACATCCCGGTTTTGATCCTTGGTACTCCGTGCCCTATTCTTTTCCGTCTTGTTCACGACGGTCAATTTTGGAATGATCTCATATGCCCAATATACGAAAGCATACACAAAACCCGTCACCGTCATCGAAGTAGATCGTTGGCTAGTTACGGAGTTTTCGACACTCTTTACTAGCTGCTCATAAGCAATCCGCCCCCTGGATACGTCTCAAACAGGTCATCATCATCCACTAATCGCAAGTGTAGTGTATCAATCTTATTTTGGGGAATTCTTGCAACTACATACTTTCCAAGATAGCTAGTTTTGCAACCTTGATCGAGAGATCATCATCCTTAAAATCATACGTTAATTTTTTCCAATAAGTTCACCCCCCTTGGCGATGCATAATTTTGCAGGAAATCCCGCTCTATTGAGCCAGGGGGCATTTGTTCAACCGCTACGACTTTTCCTCCTCACAATTCAGTCCCGTAAGTAGTGCGAAGTCTTTCATTGTGAAGTCTATTTCACCCCTTCAATGTTGAAACTTAGGACCTTTTTATTCCGTTTTGCGACACGCCTTGAAGTATTTGAAGTAGCAATTGGGTTGGGAAGTTCGATGTTGGTAGTTCAAGGAAATAACTCATGACGTTTGCTCAACATCTTCTTCCGCCTAAAGTCATTTTTTGTCTTAGTGTCTTTAAAACACTTGTTTTGCAATATATATTGACCTTTTGGTCTGCCAACCACGCTTCCTTTGGGAGTATCAACGCGGGCCCCTATTGATAACAAACATACAAGCAAGTATGACAGAAACCAACATATATTCAGTAAGTATATAAATACATTCCATACAGTTCGTACAAGAACGTAATAGCAAGCATATAGAACGTTCGTTAGTACAACTCATACAGTTCGTACACCCTTCATGAATACGTTTTCTTCATCCTCAATACAAAGCTTGATACGCATTGTATAAATAGTATATTAGTACAGATTTGATTTATAAACATCATTTCCACTCCAAAATCGAGAGACCAAACTAGCCATGGCCATTAAGGTTTTAGATGTTACCTCGTGTTCTGTCTGGTGGTCCTTTTCCCTTTATATCAGACATTTTCCTACAAACAAAATTTCAAGAAACAATCTCAGATTTTTTATTATTAAAGTAGCCATTCTCAGATTTTGGACATATGTTTACTATATATGCATGACCATTTTCAGATTTAACAATCAATTTTCGAATAAAATTGGAAGAAGGTTTATGAGATTCGAAAGTATCAACTATCTACGCATGGCTATTGTAAAAGTAGCCATATGTCCATTTTCAAATTGCATGGCCATTTTCAAATTCAACATATGTCCATTTTCAGAAGCAATCGTAATCAGTAAAAGAGGAAGAGAGGGTCAAGAAACCATACCAGTCGTATATGGAAAGCAGAGTACTGTTTTTCGACGATCTTGCCCTTTGCGTTTTCCTGACAATCGTCGTAAGAGGAGGGGAGAATGGGCTGTTTGTAAAAAGAAAGAACGAGGGTGTCGTGGTTTTAGAAAAAAAATGGAAGGCGGTTACAAAATGAAAATTCAAAAATGAAAGAGACAACCGCACACGTTTCCATGATCCAAATGACGTGATATGTAGCGGCGGGCGGTTCGGTTCCCACGTCTTTTGAATGATGCCTACTCCGAAATTTTCGTACTATGTGCCTATCTCGTATAGCCATTTGAATATATGAAAGGGGCGGTGTATGTAGTAGTATTTCTTTATTTTCCTTTAGCCTTGTGGTTAGGTACTCTTAATTTATGATGGGTGGCCATGTACTCTTAAAACCATAAAAATAAGGCTACCTATAGAGTTAACCCTAAAACCAATGAGAATAATTAGTTATAATAATAGTCATAACCATTTAATGCTTATTTTCTTGGCAAGTAACACAACTAATAATAATAGTCACATCCATTCATCAACATTGCAACTTTTGGTTTTTAGATATAACTAATTATTCCAATAAATAGAAATCTATATTCAATAGAAAGTTCTCTCGAGGTCATTTTCTTCAACAATGGCTCCATCTCGAAATGTTGATTCTTGAAGTGTTGTATTTATCACCTGAGGAAATGTACAAAACAAAAAATGGACCAATTCGTCAATATATTTTCTCTTAGACCTAGAACAATTTTTGACAAGATTACAAATTGAGAATCAAGAACTGCATAAAATTGTTGAAGAAAATGAAGCCATGATTGTATCACTCAATGACTCGCTATAAAAATGGTTAACTTACATTTTATTTCAAATAGTTTATAAAAATAAATAATATGCAAATATTAAGCTAAAATTTAACAACCATATAAACTCTGAAAATTCTATAGGGCTGTTTATAATAAGTAATATAAGTAAAATAGATATAATGTATTGAAAATCACATTTATTGTTTTTACGTTTAGGAAAATTTATTTATTTTTACGTTAAAATAAATTAGAAAAAAATACACTTTTGATTCATGAGTTTTCATTTTACTTTTTATTTGGTCAATGAGTTTTAAAATTCAACATTTTAAGTCATGAGTTTCATTTAGCAGTCTATTTGATTCTTGAAGTCAAACTTCTGTTTATTATTTAATAGAAAGGTGAGGTGTGATTATTTTATTCATTTCAATGATTATTGTATATTTCTTTTATTAGTTTTAAACGTGATGACATTAATTCATTAATATTATATTTTAATATTACTTACATGGCTTAAAAATTAATAAATAATTTTAAAATTAATTAATTAATATTATTAAAAAAACTATCACTAAACATATTTAATATATTTTTTTCATATTTGTTCTCTCTCTCCCTTTCATTAAACATTAACAAAAAAAATCAAGAAAAACTCATGGGAAATCGGGAAAATTGATCTCAAAAAAATCATCCTAAGGTTTGTTGGCCATCATCTCACTTATTTTAATTTACCAGTAAATGAAAAGTAAAATGAAAACTCAGGAATATTTATTTAGATCTAGTTGGTTTAGTTTCCATATCTCTCTGGAGTCACTCTCAAAGAAAACATGAGTTTGGTCTATTAGGGATTTGAAAAAATAAACAAAAAACAAAGAGGTGTCAATGGGGGAAATATCTGCAAATGTTAAAGCACACTATATTCAACTCTAATAAGAAAATATCATTAAAATAAACGTGAGGATAATGATATAGATTTGAACATAATTTTATAACATTTGTATTTTCATACATAATTTGCATTAATGCATTAGTTTGAATGAAAATAATCTAGTATTGGAATAGGTGGTGCTACTACTAATAATAATTAGACTGCATAGAAATCATGAATAAGACTATTTTTTTATTATTATTGGTAACAAATTATACATGCATGATATGCCATCATCCTATTATGGCTAATCTCTTTGATGCTCAATGAACTATAAAACTTTATCTCAGCATCCATCTACACTAACTTCGCGAGTTGTAGGGCATGTAGCTAGTGGGCAATGATCACCAACATCAGACCCCCACCAGTCAACACCATAAATATCATTCAAGTTCAATGTAAAAGTTGTCAAAAGATCGAAAAAGGCTACTCCAATATCCAGCCCATTAGCCAATGTGTAATTGTACTTAGCCCACCAATCTTTATGCTTCTTATACACCACCAGATTAAAGAGGATACCCACGGTAAACCATGACCAATAGTAAACAGGACCATATATTTTCAAGTAAGTAACAGATCCAAGTATATTTAAAACATTTATAGATCTAATCCACTTCTTATTTGGGAACTTTTGAGAAAATGCCCAAACAATAAATGGTGCAATAGCTCCAAAAAGGAAGAAGTAACACATCTTTGAGTAATTCCCATTTGGAAAGAAAAGATTTCTAGGACCAATAACACCCCAAATTACTGAAGTAGTAAAAAGTTGATGTTGTCCCGGACAAGTCCATGGGCTATCTTCGGGTAATTTTTCAATGTCGCATATGTTTTTTACTGATGAGAAGATCCACCATGTTGTGAAAAAGCTTGTGAGAGAAGAGATCAATGTTCCTGTTATTTGAGCTACAAACATTGCCTTCGGAGGAATTTTCATATAATGTGCCAATTTAAAATCAGAAAGGAAATTAAGAGCATGGTATAAGGTGGATATACTATATGTTTTGAATACCATGTTTGCAATTGGCCTATATGGATATATGTATCCCAATAACATTTCTGAAACTTCATTTAAAACCAATTCCTGTAAACAAGATTTTGGTTTACGATTAGAACTTAGCTCTTGTTGTAAGGGATTAAGATATGAATGCATGTTCAGGACACCAAAAGACTGAAGCCAAAATGGAAAATTTTGAAATCATATTTTTTAATAATTTTAAAATTAAAATATTGAAATAATTATCACACGGTTTGTATAAAAAACAAAATATAAAAAACGTGAATGAATCTAATTATGCACCTAATAGATTTATTTTCAGTAAACTCACCGAGCCCGTGGTAGCTTGAAGAATAGCATTGGGTAGGAAAAAAACAAGAATCAAAAGGCAAGCCAACAATATTCCCCAATAAGGAAGTTGTAATTGCTTTCCAAATCCTTCACAACAAAATATTGATAGGCTTATCATGGAAACTAAAATTACTATAAACCACCATTGCGGGATATGATTATATTTCTTCATCAGCCTATTGTGAACGTCATCTCTTTTTTTAGAACTATTAGTGTATGTTTTTCGAGTCTGTTCAATCGATTCTCTGAAATAAAAACAAAAATAGAGTTATATATAAAGTTATATATATATATATAATAGTTATTTGTAAATGGATAATATTTGCATACCCAATAGTAAGTATGAGCTCATACTCACACATTTATAAGTGTCATATTTTTATTGGACCAACTTGTAATATGACTCACATATTTATTTGTGGAACATATGTATTTATTAAATATTTTCATATATGGTCTAATAAAAACATTATAAGTATGAAGATGAGTATGAGCTCATACTCATAAGTATGAAATTATTATTCTTTACAAATATTTCATTTAAAATATCAAATAGTGATTATTATTGATTAAAGTGAATCACTATTTGATATATTTGTAAATATTTATTAAGATGTGTTATTATATATACACGTACCTCAAGTTAAATAGTAGAAATTGACTAAACATAGCTGTGATGGACGCAAAACCAATGCCGTAAGTAAATAAGTTGATGGTGCTTATGTGCATTTTGGAGTAGTTTTCATACTCTGTATGGTTGAATGTAAAATCATTTTGATTTATGATTCTTGAGACATTGTAAGCTTGTCCATTCTCATCATAAAAAGAATAGCTAGAGAATGGGAATCGCCTGGCATTGTAAGAGTTGGTCCAATAAGCTATAGGAGTTAAAACATAGAGGAAAAGTATGAAGCCAATCATATAATTGATTATAGTATCAAGGGGGACAGCAAATGGGTTTCCTATTGAAGAAATGACATTCCAATCTAAGGCAATAGAACCAATTCCAAGCCCTTTACGACCAGAACCAATGATTTGGGCTGTTATTGATTTCTTCCAAATCAAACAAACAATTGAAAGAGCACTAATTGAAGGAAAGAAATAGTCAGGTATCACTGCATAAGCAAAGCTTGAGATGGTTGCTATGAAGAAGAGTTGATATCTTGTTAGTTCTCCTTTCGGTTTTCCTTCAATCTCATGCATTGTTCTGATAATTCATGCGTTGTGTCAGAATTCACATGGAAAACATTAAAAAAAAATGTGTTGTTTTGTAAAAACTTTTTAAAAATTTAACCTGAAAAACGAGACATCCATCAATGTGTAGGGATACCACATGTAGGGTGAATCTATCAAAAGCTTCCTATAAATTCCGGCAAACCCATATCCAAGCAACTATCATGAAAAAACAAATCAATATAAATAATTAGGCCTTTTTTTTTATCGCATTTCATTTTATAGTTTTTTTTAATATAAAAGTATTACTTTATTGATATTTGTTTTTAATTTCCAGTTTTTAAAATATAGACAATCAAACATTTATGATAATAGTTTTTGGTTTTTTAAAATTATGAAGAAAAAAAATCACAATTATTTAAAAAAAAAAAACTATACTTCTTTATTTTTTGAACTGTATTAAAAAAAATTAAATTTTAAAAACTTAAAAACTTAATTTGTTATCAAACAAAATTGTTCTTCAAAAAGAAAAAACCAAAAATCAAGAAATGAAATGGTTATAAAATTCGTCTGAATATGTTTCACATCTATAGTGCATAAGAGATATTTACCTGAGAAGTTAGAATCATGAAGCAAATTGCCCAAATATTTAAGTTTATATGGTAGAATAACTTGCTCAAAGTTAAAATTGTGAGTCCAAAAGGGTTATCACCGCTAGAGGTCACCAAAATGGTGAGCAAGACATGTTCTTTGATATTGAAAGGGCCTGGATTCATCGAGAATGTCCAATTTAATCTAGGTATTTTGATAGGTGAAGACGGAAGTGTTTTTGCTAGAAATTTTCCCACTAAAAGGAGTGAAATATTGACACAAATGTCTGGAATATCTACCATGTTTTGACGGTAGTTGAAGAATTGTGATACAAAAGAAGTAGCAAAACAAGTAATGGGTCCCAATAACCATGTTCGAAATGTGATAACTGGAAGCGTTGGATCGTCTGTGATGGGCACTGTTAGCCTCACCTTCTCTATAGGTGAGTCATTGACTTCAACTTCACCTGTACAAAGAAACTTGTCGTTTACAATATTAAACCATCCCTAAGGATGAGTATTTAATTAGAACAGAACAGACCTTCATCGTCGTCGATCTCCAAAGGCATCAGTGTTATTCCAGAGCTTGTCATTGAAGTAATAGAAGTATATTACTGCCTATCAAGAGGGAGGGGAGAGGACAGGAGAAGGGAAAAAAAGGTGAGAGTTTAGAAGTATGCCACAATCACTTATTTTTATTTGAAAATAGAAAATTAAAGAAATAAATTTTGAAGCGTCCACTGAACACATTGAAAACCTTCACATAGACTCAGCCATTTTGTTTGCTTTCACAAGAAACGATGCTTTATATGGTAATATGTTGAGGAAAAACAATGTAACGCAAAGTTAAATTTAATGAAACCCTTGTTGTAGAAAAAGAACGTAACCATATTAATTAAAGGTTTTAGAAATGTGTCCACATTTCAAGATTTCTAGCAATGTGTCCAGATTTCTATTACTGTGAAGAAGAGTTCTAATTAATGCTCAACTAGTATGTCATTTACTCCTTTCCCTTGATGTCCACGGTGTAGATACCGTATTCTGTCCATACCAAATTTATTAATTTTTTATTTTTAAAATAAAGAAAATTGAAATAAAAAATAAAATTTGATTGTTTTAAAAATAAAAATAATTTTATTCTCAAAAATAAAATTAATTTTATATTTTAAAAATAATTAGATTTTAATTTTGTTTTAAATTTAAATGATAAAGACAATTTTTATTTCAAAAATAAAATTGGCTTTTAATTTTAAATATAAAATAATTTTCAATTTTATTTATTTTAAAAAAATTTATTTTAAATTTTTGTAGAGATAAGGTAGCTAATTTTTAAATTAATTTGAAATGGTCAAAGATAAATAGGATTTGAGATAGATTTAAATAAATTTGTAGAGATATTATTTGATTTAGATTGAGTTAATCTCTAAGTATTATATATTATTATCTTAAGTTTATCTCAATTTATTTTAAATGTCTCTAATTTTGGCTATAAATAAGAGCCCTCCCTCCTAGAATAGGTCATCAGTAGAAATAGTAGAAATGGAGAGAAAAACGGTGAGAAACGAAAAGAAGAAGGATTTTACGCCTTTCTTATTCTTGTGTTTTAAATTTTCTTTCAATTAATTGAGATACGATTCATTTGGTTCGCTTGCAATCGAAGACCACACTTTGATTCCTCTTTTTCATTATTCATACCGTCAAAACACTGAGCGTGGACTTCAAAAAGGTGAGTGGTAAATGATTAGGTTGCAACAATAAGATTTTGGTTTCTTTATCAATATATCATATTTTATAGAATAATGCTATATGAATTTCATTATTTCCTTTTCTCTATTGCTTCATGTTCTAATAAATTCAAATGCTGACATTGTGGGTTTTGATTTTGGGATTATATAATATTATTATAAACAAACTTTAGCTTAGATTCTTTTCATACTTTATGTTTTTTTTTCTTTTCATACTGCATGCATTCTTTTAATTTTTGTCATATAAAAATGTTTATTACTTTTTAAAAATCAAACAGTCCCAAAATGGCTATATATTCGTAATATCTTAGTATGTTATTTAAAACTTTTTTTTAAATAAAATATTTGATCAGATAGCAAAGTGAATTATAAAAATTTCTTTAACTTTAATCATTTTTAAAAAAAATATTTGTCATTAATATAAATATCAGAGTTGTTGTTTTAAAATTAAAAAAAGAGTATTTTGAATAAAAAAAAATAGTTAAAATGTTTTAAAATATAAATACAAACCCGATGATGGGATTTTGAGAAGTAATGACACTCAATTTCTCTAGGTGAGGAATTCTCAATTCCGATATTTGTTCAATTAACGGCCATAACCCCGCTCAATCAATCTTTGAACCTACATCATTCTTGATGTTAAGAGAAGGTTAAATGAGACATTTGTTTTTACAAATTAAAATCAATCTTTTCACCAATTAGTTTAATTAAGGACCAATAATTTAAAATTAGATAGTATAAGATAAGATTAGGGTAACCGTTTTTTAAATGGATGTCGTAGGGTGCTAGTACCTTCCCTATGCATAAATGACTCCCGAACTCAATCTGGTTTTTCGTAGACATTTTTTAGTAATTAGGTGACCAATCACACCCGAATTTGGTTGGTGGCGACTCCAAATTTTTGCTTTTCATAAAGAGGCCCATAAATTGGACGTTGGCGCTTCGCGTCGCAATTACGTTGTGACACACGGTTCGAATCTCTCCTCTCCAATTTCGGACGGTAGCGGGGTTGGGCGAGATCGGGATGTTGAGTTTGGGTGGATACAAATCAAATAACAAGCTAATAAGGATTTTTGATGAAATGGGCCACTATGATTAACTATGCTTATTTGCCTATCAAGCCCATTTACATACGAAAGCCAACTACATATAAGACAAAAGATATAATGAATTGTTTTTACTTTTGGACTTCTCAGGCATGGACTTAAATGATGAGGTGGTGGAAGGGTTTTTTAACCTACGTACATATAGATATACATATACATATATACATATACATACATATACATATACATACATATACATACATATATATATATACATATACATACATATACATACATATATATATGTATATGTATATATATGTATATGTATATATATATATATGTATGTATATGTATATACATGTATGTACATGTATGTACATGTATGTACATGTATGTACATTGTAGTGACGGCAGACTAAGCAAGAAGAAAAATATAAGAAATTATACAACGTTCTCTCTTTTTTTTTTTTGTCGTGAGCAGTAGGTGTTTGGGGGCTTGTTCCTTTTGAGAGAAAATAGAGAGTCGTGATCAATTGTAAATTTCTATTTTTCGTCTCAATTATATTCTTCATCTTCATAGTGGAACCTGCAAAATTTACAGGACGTACCAATTGGGAACCTGTATAAAAGTCTCGTATCGTTTCTCTATCTGTTTTATTTTATTGTTTGTGTTTCTATTTATCGTTCTTGAATTAGGGAGTTTTGGGAGTTGCAAATCCTTCAAATTCCCAACAACTGGTATCAGAGCGTTAGGTTCAAGGGACTTGTGTTAGAGATCGATGGATAGCACAAAGGATATTGGAATCAGAAAATTTAGTGGTTCAGATTTTTCATTCTGGATGATGCAGATTGAAGACTACTTGTTTAGCTTGAAGTTGCATCTGCCATTGGCAGAGAAGCCAAAGGGTATGAAGGATGAAGAGTGGAAGCTATTAGACAGGCAAGTGCTGGGAGTTGTGAGATTGACTTTATAAAAGAATGTTGCCCATAATGTGGTAAAAGAGACAACTACAGCGGGATTGATCAAGACCTTGTCTGATATGTATGAACAGCCTACCGTCAATAACACGATATACATCTACACTCAACTCGTCCATATGAAGATGGCTGATGATGAACCATTAGCGGATCATCTGAATAAATTCAACATTATCATAAATCAGTTAGTTGCTTTAGAGTTTCAAATTACTGATGATATGGTTGTTGTTGCATTCTTGGTATATTTACCTGATAGTTTGTCTAGTATGGAAACTGCTATCGCAAATTCTCAGGGAAGAGGGATGCTTTGTTTTGCAAATATAAGAGATGCTGCTCTTGTCGAAGAAATTTGCTTGAAGAGTTATGGTATAGCCTCTAACAATGGTACTGCTTTGTATTTCAATAGAGGAAAAGGCAATCAAAGTAACAACAGTAAAGTTAAAGGTACATGGAACGAGGGGATTGAGTATTATTACTGCCACAAGAAGGGTCACAAAAAATCAGATTGTAGAAAACTGAAACAAGATCAGAAAGATAACGACAATAACTCAGAGGCTAATATAGTCGCGTATGCTCTTTGCTCTGTTGATGAGACTTTTAATGTCGATGAGCCTATGACAGACTGGGTTGTGGATGGTGCCTCTTCTTTTCATATTACTTCAACAAACAATTGTTCTCATTTTTTACTTCCGGCGATTTTGGCTCGGTGAAATTGGGGAACGAAATATCTTTAAAGCTGCTGGTATTGAAAATGTAAGTTTGATAACTGATACAAGATGTAGGCTACGATTGAGGAATGTTATGTATGTTCCTAATTACAAGTTGAATATTATTTCTGTTGGTCAACTTGATAACGCTGGTTATCGAAGTGAGTTTAGCAGAGGGGTATTGAAACTCACTAGAGGATCTTTATTGGAGGCGAGAGGCTACAAACGTTCTACTCTGTATGTGACACATTTGAATGTTGTCAAAGTTAAGGTTGCTACACGTAAAGTACAAATTTGGAGAGTTGTTGATGTTCCTTCAAATGGGAGGGGTAAGACGACAGCGCAAAAAGTACAGTTAGATCATATTCCATCAGTTCATGAAGAGGTACAGTTGGGAGAATCTGGAAGCTCTCAGAAAATAGCCTCAACTAACAGGCAAGATAGCGAACTGGTGAAGTTTTCTGAGGGCAATATGACACTTTTGGCTAGTTTCAAAGACAAAGAAGGTGTAAGCATCAGAGATGGAATCTCTAATCTTGCAACAGGCATGAATTTTAATGTTAAGCACATGATGAAATATTTCTTTACTAATGTTCGATGGAGGCGGCTAGTTGGTAAAGTGGTTGATCCCGCCACATAGATGGAGTGAGAGTGGCTAAGGTATCTTTTCAGGCTTGGGAGATAGCTCGCAGCGGTGGTCTTGCAGAGGCCAATCATGTTAGTGGATTCTAATAGGTATATGGTTTGGCAAATCAATTTGAGTTTCCAAGTTGAAGGCTTGATGTTCCAAAAAAGTGGTAAACTGTTCATGCAGTAGGAGTTGAAGATATTTGATTTGTCTCCAAGTGGGAGATTATTGAGTTTGGCTAGATCCAAATCAAATAGCAAGCTAATAAGGATTTTTGATCAAATGGGCCATTATGATTAACTATGCTTATTTGCCTATCAAGCCCATTTACATACGAAAGCCAACTAAAAAGACAAAAGATATATTGAATTGTTTTTTTTTTTGGGCTTCTCAGGCGTGGACTTAAATGATGAGGTGGTGGAAGTGTTTTTTAACCTACATATATATATATATATATGATTTACATTGTAGTGACGACAGACTAAGCAAGAAGAAAAATAAGAAATTATACAGCGTTCTTTCTCTTTTTTCTTTGTCATGAGCAGTAGGTGTTTGGGGGCTTGTTCTTATTGAGAGAAAATAGAGAGTTGTGATCAATTGTAAACTTCTATATTTCATCTCAATTATATTCTTCATCTTCATAGTGGAACCTGCAAAATTTGCAGAAGCCCAGACGTACCAATTGTGAACCTGTATAAAAATTCTCGTGTCGTTTCTCTCTCTGTTTTATTTTATTAATTGTGTTTCTATTTATCATTCTTGAATTAAGGAGTTGCAAATCGTTCAAATTCCCAGCACAGGATGCACTCCCCATTCCCTAACCCGCGAGAATTTTTAATTCACATAACGTGCTCTTATACCCATTCTTAAGAATCAGGGGTCGGATTCAAGATGCCCCATTCATAAATTGGAATACTGGTGGAGATAATTCTCAATTAAAAAATTTATTTATTAAATGAAATTAAAAAAATGAATTATATGTTTAAAACGGTACAAAAGTAAACATAATACTTAACATTATATATTTTATTAGTTTAAATTTTTTTTATGAAAATAGTTTATACTTTTATCAATGGATAAAGAAAAAAAGTAAAAAACATATATAAAAAACTTATTTAAAAATCGGGTTTAGGGGCGGGAGATATATTTCTCATCGCGACGCTAAAACAATTGAGGAGAATTTTTTCCTCCCGTCCCCTAACCATAACCCGTTTTAATCACAGATTCCCAGATCGTGGCAGGGCCTCATGAGATTTTTGTCATTCCTACCTCCAATGTAATATATATAAGCATAAAAAAATTAATAAAAAGACAAGTTCCCCCTTGCAGTTCAAACAGTAATTGTAACGTCCCGAGTTTTACACCAAACTTTTTTAATCATTTTAATTATTATCTTTAATTTATTTTATTTTAATAATTATTTTAGGTAAATGATATTCACTTATTAGATTAAATTCCAATTGCTTGTTATTATCTATCTATCTATAATCTATAATCTATAACACATAAAAGTGGGGAAATGAGGAGAAACATTCACTTCATGTTTTACCTCTATTTATTTAAAATACTTCCATTTGTATCATTTTATTTCATTTTTATTTATTTTAAATTAAATTTACTTAATTATAAAAAAAACAATGGACACCATGTATGATTGTGTCTTTTCCATCAAAAGAAAATAATATAAAATTTATTTAAATTAATATACTATTATAAAAAGACGATAATCATCAATGATGATGTCTTTCCATCAAAATACAACCATACAAAGAGTCATAATTTTTCATTTGGAGTCAATAAATACATTTTTATAACGTGACACTCTACAAATGTAACGTCCCGTTCTTTTTCAAGGTAAAAAAATATTATTTTATTTTAATTATTGATTTACTATTTATTTTTTATTTTATTTAAAGCATTTAAATTAATTTTAGAGTTAATTAACTTCATTAGAATTTATAACTTAGAATCGAGTTTATTTCGTTCGTAAATTCGTCTAATCGTTTTATTAGCTTAAATTGGTTTTGGTCATATTAATAATTATTAATGGGCCAATTAATAATTATTAATCACCATTGGGCTAGTTTAAGAACTTCGGGTTTCGTTTTAAAAGCTAAAATCATTAAAATGACGTAACCGTAATTTCTGATTTCTTAAAAATATCCAAAACACTATTCACCCTTCTTTAAAATCATCAAAGTTGAGCAAAAGTCATAAATTTTCATCTTCTTCCTTGCTGCAAACCGTGGCAATCAAGACCCTTAGGGGAAATTTTGGTTTTTATTCGATTCTCGACTGATCGACTTGATTTCGGTTGCATCGGAAAGCCCTCGGTCCTAGGATTCTTCTCAACCTCGCAATCGTACTTTCCATCAATGTTCTAAGGGCCTTAAGGTATGTTAAACTTTCAAAACCTAATATCCAAATAGTGCTTAATGGAGTTTTCATTTTGAATCTTCGATTTCTTGTCGAGATACTCGATGACTTTAACTACGGGAGTTGGTTTTGGTAATTTTGAGAACTTTTCCTTAACCCTAAAACCGAGTTTGAGCCGAAACCCGTCCCGTTTGAAAATTACAAAGTATGGGCTGTTTTGGGATGCTTTATTATTGATATTTTGTTTATTGTAATTAAATTCGGGAAATCAATTATTGTCCAAAAACCCGATTTATTGTTACCCATTGAAATCAGGAATTTCTAAACTACTTGAAACCACCCCGAAACACCTCTAAATTGCTTAAAAGTCGGAAAACTGAACCCAAAACCCATTCTCATTGGAGGGCCCCAGAGTACCCTTAGGGTATTTTCGGGGTTTTCGTCGTTTTATGCTTTTAGATGACATTTGATCGATGTTTGTTTAATTATTGATTGTTAGATGTAATTTATTTGTAGGTAGTTATTGATTGTTGCTTGATCACTTTTCCGATCATTGGAAGCGAGTCTACGTTGCCAATGTGAGAATAATTAGAATGTAACGTAGTTTTAGAAACTGAATAAGTTGAATGATTTGTAGGATTGGATGTTAAGATTTGAATCAAAGATTAAAGGAAAGTGAGCTAGTATTCTTAGGTTAGGAGTCACGACTTTTCAGAGTAGCAAATACACTTATTTTCAATAGCGGAAGACTCAATAAATACCCTTTATTTAAAATAATTCAAACTTCATAATCATTGAGAATTTAAAACAAAACAGAAACTCCGGAGTTCAATTTTTAAACAAAACAATAAAGTTCAAATATAATGGTAAAGACTAAAGAGTCTAAAATCAACTAAAAGTTCCCAACGACTCAAGACATTAAATAAAAGTTAAAGAAAACTTTATTCATCATTCAAAAGAATAAATTCGAGGCGCCTCCATGACATGAACGCTCATCTCTTCCACTTCATCAACCGCCACCTCTCGGTCCATTGTTACCTGAAAAATAACCACAGATGGCACTGTGAGGCTAAAGCCAGTGAGAAAACGAATTAAACAACAATAAAGTCTTAGGTAGTCTCTAACAACCCAAACCGAGTCCCAAGCTCTCAACACTCTTCCAAAGACTCTTACACTCCAACCGTCACTTATTCCTCCACTCATTCTTTATTCAATAAACATTCGCTATCAACACTTAACTCTTTCATGGAAACCTCCTCCCTCAAATGGCTCACCAATATATATTACCCAAGTACCAACATCAACTCACACTTAATACAATCAATCCGATCTACAAGTTTAATTAATTATACAAACATTCTCTTTTCACAACACCACTAAGAAGGCGGTTCCTCGGAACTACTACCACTTCTTAGTACCTGGTTATAGCCTCAACTATAACTGTTATTCACCTAATGAATCATTCGTACGAGCAATGATCATTAGTACTCGATTATGGACCTTTCCATAACTAAAATGACTAAGTGTTGAGCTCGTAGCCTCAACACTAGTAAATGTATTTTACTCAATCTCGGTTCATCATCACAACCACATTATCCTCATAATAATAATCATTCAAAAATCAAATTATAATATAAAAATACAACAGACCACTCCGATTCTACATACACTTCACAAAACCTATTGAAAATCAAAATATGAACTTTTATGAATCCTAACTCAAAACTTAAGTCTATTGGCACTAAAAATCATCAAATAATTCCAGATTTATACTCATCATCATCCAGAGGCAAATCGAAACTAAAAACATCACTTTTGGCGAAAATGGCCTTCACAAATTCTAACCGAAAACATTATTTTCTCCCAATTGTTTTTCGGTGTTTCCAATATTATTTCTCTTCCTAAATTTCCAGAATTACATATTTAATTATATAAGAAAGAATAAGCTATGGTAAGGGCTTTAGATTTCTTCAAAACCTTACCGTTGAATAACCCGTTAACTCACCTCAACAAATTGCTTAAATCCGAAAACAAAGCTACTTCCCTTGACGATCCAGACCTGAAACGAAGATCCTAAATAGCTTAAAATACCATTTAAATATACTACAATCAAACAAAGAGGTTTGGGGTTCGGTGGATCAAAGAACGGAAATCAAACGGCGAAGGAAATTGGCTAAGTGTGGGCGTGGGGGTGTGTGGGTGCCGCGGCAGGCCATGGTCATCGGGACGTGGTTCGGTCGTGGTTTCGTAGTTAGGGTGATCGATCTTGATGGTTTAGGTGTTGGTAATCAAGATCGATTAGGTATTTGGCCACGGTTTCGGAAATTGGCAATTATGGAGTTCGATACAATGGCTAGGGTTCTTGGTGTTCATAAAGTGAATATAAAAACAAAAATCCAGAATTAAAAAGATTGTTAAATTCATCCCAAAAGCTTACCCGTTCAATGAAATTCAAGAAAAAGGCTCCCGATCTTCCTTCTTCGATTCCGGGCAATTTCCACCGATCCCCTAATTAACAATTGACGAAAAATCCCATCATTATCCACCCTAACCCCACGGCATCAAGAAGAAAAAGAGAAAAGAAAAGTTTCGTTACCTTCGTGACCAAAATTGATTCCAAAACGCCTAAATCCAAAAACCTGATTCACGATCAAACGACAAACGAGACGAACGTCGGATTCCTCTTCTCTTTCTCTCAGGGGGGCGGCGGCAAGGGTGTGGGGAAGATGAGGAAAATTTTCTCCTTCCTTTCCTTAGTTAAAATTAGGTCAAAATCCCGAGTTCCCATAATTACGAAACTGCCACTCGTCTTAAAACGTCCATAACTTGATCACCGGGTCTCAGAATGACAAACCGTCAGTTGTGTTGGAATCGTGACATCGAGACGATCTATTTTATGTCAAAACATTAATCAAATCATAAGTTTCAAATTTCGAGGTTTTTCGGGAAAGATTACCATAATACCCTTTTTGAAAGTGACGGGGTGTTACAGTTCTTATGAGTGATAATACTTTTGGTTTTTCTCGAGAGGAACATTGAACTTTTTGATGTTCTAAGTTAGAATCGTTTCGGACATTAGGATGGATTATTGGAAGTTGAAGGATCCAAGTTTAATAGAATGATTAATGAACTTGAAAGTAGAACTTTGGATTTTATTTGAAAGGTTTATAATCCTTGGAAGTGGAGACTTATTCGTTAAGTTAAGATCTTACTTTTATTAAAGTATCGATGGTTCGATTTACTTATTGTTTTTCCGAAATTCCTATTTATTTACTTTATGTATAAGGACATCTATGATCCATTTACTTTATGCCCGTCGGTTACTTTAACATTCATATTTATATTTATTTACTTTTGAAAGCATATGCATAACATCTTGCACCATTGAATTGAAAGGAAAGTGAGAAACAAAAAAGGTGAATGTGGATCCGACGGGAGTCCTCATTACCTTCATTCATAATGGAGAATGTGAATCCTACGGGAAGTTTGCATTACCTTCATTCATAAGGGAGAATGTGAATCCTACGGGAAGTTTGCATTACCTTCATTCATAAGAGAGAATGTGAATCCTTCGAGAAGTTTGCATTACCTTCATTTTTATTATCGTTGGGATTATATCATTGAGAAGGAATTGAATATTTCATTATGGAAAGTAAGACAATGAGGTGAATGTTAGTCCTATGGGAGCTACCATTACCTAACCTTATTTTGACTAATTTGTTATACTTATGTAAAGTTTATTTTCTCCTTTTACATTTGTTTTTATGAGTTAATGGATGAGGATTTGACTACATAGACTAGCTTTATCATCTTAAAGAGATTATGGATTATGGAAGTACTTTTTCCAAATGGTTGAAAGTTAGTTTTCTAGAGTTCAGAGAACTATAGAAAAAGATTATGTAACTTTAACCATTCCATAAATAAAATCCAAGGTTCTATTTTCAAGTTCCTATATGAATAAAGTATTTACTTGTTTTTATAATGATATAATTATTGCTTCGACTAATAATTATTTTAAAATTTTATTTAAAATATAATATATTTATTGTGTATAAACAAATATTTACAAATCAATTTCAAATTATATTAAATTAATATATTCTTAAATAATACAATAGACTTTAAAATGATTTGAATTTAAAATGTAATTAAGAGTTGTGAACAAAGAGAGTGGGAGAGATAGTTGGAGATATTTTAAGAAAGTGCTTCTGAAAAGTAAAAGCAAGGATCAACTTTTAAAAATTTTAAGAAAGTGCTTCTGAACCTAGCATGCTTTAGGTTCTCTCTTAATTAATATCCTACGTGAGATAGAATAGAAACTAATGGTGACATGTATGAACGGTGACTATGGTGACTCATATTAACTGAATAAATGGTGACTTTGTGTAAGTGGTGACAACGATGACAGTGTATTAACGGTTACAATATATTCATGGTGACTATAGGGATATTATACGCGGGGCGACATTGGAGATTGAAAATGTATTATAGTGGTTTGAATAGACTTTAACTAAGCTATTTATGTTTACATCCTGGTACATTTAAATCTGAATGTAAATGTATGTTTAGCCTTATTGTTGATGTGCTCAGTGTTTGGTTAATGGATGCTTAATCGAAAGTAGTCACGTAATAAAAATGTTGGACACTATTTCTGATAAGGACTACGGTCCATATAAACACTTAACTTCATTTTACTCTCGCTAGCTTTATGCTAATGTTGCTACACTATAATTTTACAGGTACATCTCATGGGAGAGGTCGGGGTAGAGGTCGTGGTGCCGCTTGACTGACCGTGCGATGAGCCTAGGATATGGAATTGTGGCATTGTGAAAATACTAGTCTTTTAGTTGTTTGTAAATATGTATATTTGGTTTTCTAAGCTCGAAAGAGCGTTGTTTTGTGTTTTAAACTTATTTTGTTGCTGTTATGATTTTCTTAATCTTAGAAAATGCGCATTTCCCATTTTTCTCTGATGTGAACATTGTAAACAGGTTTTGGCATATTCAAAATATAAATGGAACCACGCAAATCTTCTGTAAAATGGTTGTTTTCCGCTGCGTAACGTATTAAGTGTTTTAAAAGGAGTCGAGTCGTCACATTCCAAGATGATGCTCTCGGCCAAGGAAGAAGAAGGAGAAGAAAATGTGATGTTTTGTCTAATTTTGGCTTATTTAAAGATGAATGAATAGTGTTTTTGATATTTTAAGAAATTGAAAATGACGCTTACGTCCCTTATTTGCCTTAAACTTTTAAAATGAAACCTGAAGTACTTAAACTAGCCTAATGGTGATTAATAATTATTAATTGACCCGTTAATAATTATTAATACAACCGAAACTAATTTAGGCTAATTAAGCAATTAAAAAGGTTTTCGAACGAAATTAACTATTTAATTCTAAATAACTAATTCTAAAATTAACTTTAATACTTTAAATAAATAAATAAAATAAAAATTTCACCTCAAAATAACGGGACTTTACATAACCTAAGTCATAAAGGCTACGGAGCAGACCACCCAGCTTTCCATACTCTATCTCTAACTGAATTAAAAACCTCCCTCTTGTTTTTGGCACTTTGGGATGGCAACCCCAAATATTGCCCTAGGGAAATTAGTTTCTTCAACATGTAAAATCTCCATGATATAACTGTCCAGACGCTTTCTCATAAAACTTGATGATTTCTCTAACACAATTAAACTCTTCTTTGGATGATTTAAATAAGACCAGGTTGTCATCTGCAAAGAAAAGGTGAGAAATAATAGGGCAATGATCATTTATTTTGAGCCCCATTAGATTCCTTAGTATCTCGAAAAACCAAGGACCCCTCTGGACAGTCCAACCTTTTTCTTTGCTTTGCAAATGAAAATGTTGAACCCCACATTTTCGATTACCAGTTTGCCTTCCATATTCAAGACTTTTGGTAAAACAATTTTGAATGCAAACCAAACTATTCCCCAAAGATTTATTCAATTGTCTCCCTCATTCTCAGTGGTATCTCCTCTGTAGACATAATTATCAAAAATTCCGACCACCGCGGACCAGAAAAGCACAAACGCTTTCAAGCTTTCATGACGAAGTTAGAGAGAATTATGTAGCCGCTTATGGTGGCTAGGGAAAGAGGAGGAGATATTATTGTTTGATATATTATTAGATATTTATGTTTCATAATGATTTGATTTAATTTCAATTTTTTGGGAATAAAGTCTATAATATTTTTACTTGTCAAATGATTTTATATTAAAAGATAATAATCAGTTTAAGAATATAAAATTGATACATTTTTTCAAAACTATCCATGAGAAATTTATATTTTTAAATATGGTAATTATTTTATAATTAATTGGTTCAAATTCTATATAATTATTGAAAATATGGAATAAAAAAATTCTTAAAAATGCAACACATTAATTTATAATTTTAAATCTGGTAGGATCAAGTCTCTTTTCAAATATTAAAATTAAAATAAATGTCACTTTTAATTTTATGTTAATAATTTATCAAATTTCTATTCATTTTTATTTAATTATAATTTTTTAATTTTTTTTTATCTAAATCTGAATTGATAATTATTTGGTTTCCTATTTTTAACTTAAATTAATATTTATTTCCCTTTTTTTTAGCAACTTATATCCGTATTTAACTTTCTCATTAAATTATAAATGAATCATTTTCTTCTTCTTTTCTTCACAAACGAATCGAAATAATCATGGTGGAGAAAAGAAACTTACTCCTCAACAGTTTTGCCATCAGGTACAAAGAGATCTTTACTTTCTTTTATTTTAAAAAATATTTAAATCTTTGCGCCTAATTCTGCTTTATTATTTCGTCTTCCTATATGGATGATCTAAATTGTTTCAATTACTTTACTTATATATGGTAATTAGTGAGAACAAATCTTACTCTTGTCACTTCAATCATATTTTATTATGAATATTTATTTGAGATGCACGTTTATAGTTTTAAAATTTCATTTATAAATACCTCTTACAATATCAATCATGTTCATATGTACTTGAAGTTGCGTTCTTTTGTGTGTTATAAATTCTTGCTAATTTTTAGTGTAAGTCTATGTATATTCCATAATCGGATTGTGATGCATATTTGTTTTTTTGGTTTTTTATTTTGTTTTTAATTATTTAGTTTACAATCATTTAAAATAACATAACCAATCTGATCAAATATTTTGAAACTTTTAATAAGTAACATACAAAGATTTTACCGTGATTAGCTCATACAATTATATTAAAGTATCTTGTTTATTTTTTAATACAATATTAATGCCTACTTCATATACTTGAATCGATTTAAAAAAAAATAGTTTAACAAACATGCTCTAATAAAATGAAAATGAAAATGGAAAAAAAAATGAAAAAAGAAAGAAAAGGACAACTTATATATACAATTACTTTTTAATAAGGAACTTCTCCTCGATCATCGATTAATATTACTTCATTTCTCTTTGTTGAAACCGAGTTTTCCTCCACAGACCACGACCGTCACCCCTGCCACATGTGCAATATCCAATCTTTGTCCTATTGGAGGAAACCGCCGATCACACGACTCTCCTCTTATCAATCACATTTTTCTATCTGATACTGGAGTTATGTTATTTTGTGAAGCCCAAATTTAATAGTCTTTTGAAGCCCAATATATGTTTTGAGCCCAATACATAAAGTATTGTTAATTAGCTTTTTTGACTTTGAAAAATTCATCACGTGGGCATAAGGAAAAATAGGCTTTGGCATTATTAACCTCGTGAAGCGTGATTTAACAAAAATAGGGCAGCAGACCATTTTCTTTGTTAGGCGGTGATTTTTGTTAAAAATTACGAATTGGCAGAGACGGCGGCTTCTGTGGGTGAGAAAAACAGTGAGGGTTTTGTGAGAGTTGTGAAATATTGTATTGAATATTTCTATTGTAACTCTGATTCATCATAATAAAATCTGCAGTGGTAGCAACTGGACGTAGCCCTACAATTGGGGTGAACCAGTATAAATTTCGGTATCGTATTTCTTCCCTTTTATTTACGTTTATTATTCCGCATTATCGTTCTTGTGTGAATTTTTAGGCGTCGCGAACCTATCAATTCCTAACAACTGGTATCAGAGCTCTGGTTATTGTTGAAGAACGATGTCTAATCGGGAAGAGAATTCGAATTTGGGAATTGCAAAATTTGATGGCAATGATTTTGTCTTCTGGAAGATGCAAATAGAGGATTATTTGTATAGCAAATCCCTGGAACTACCATTGGGACCGAAACCGGCTGAGATGAAAAATGATGAATGGAACAGGTTGGATAGGCGGGTAGTTGGCGTCATCCGTTTGACTTTGGAGAAGAGCGTGGCTCATTCGGTATCAAAGGAGACGACTACTATGGGCATAATGAAAGCCCTATCTGACACGTATGAAAAACCTTCTGCGAATAATAAGGTATATTTACTTACCAAATTATTCAACTTGCAAATGACAGAAGATCAAACTATTGGCTCACAGATTAATGAGTTGAGTATTCTGATAGATCAGTTAGCCTCCATCAATATTAAATTTGCTGATGAGATTTATGCAGTGATTAGGCTTAAATCTTTGCCTGATAGTTGGGATACAATGAAGACAGTTATTTCTAACTCACTTGGTGATCGTGAGTTGACTCTTTCTGAAATTAAGAATGCGGCACTAGCAGAAGAAGTTCGCAGGAAACAGAAAGGTACTACTTCCAGTTCTGGTTCAGCACTAAATGTAGAAAGAGGCAGGAGCAATAACAGGAATGATAGAGGTAACGGGAATCGGGGAAACTCAAAGAATCACATAAGCAAGTCCAGAAACAGTAAAGTTGAGTGTTGGAATTGTGGTAAAGTGGGGCATCTGAAAAAGAACTGCAGGGCTCCTAAGAAGTATGAGAACAAAGAAGATGGTGCAGCTAATGCAGTGACTGAGGAGGTACATTATGCTTTACGTCTCTCAATTGTTGATTCTCATCATTCTTGGGTTATTGATTCAGGTGCATCTTTCCATACTACTTCACATCGGGATATTCTGGAAAACTATGTCGCAGGAAATCATGGTAAGGTACATCTCGCTAATGGAGTACCCTTAGATGTTGTTGGTATAGGTGATGTCAGGGTTAAAGACAATGACCCGGGTCGGTTTGGAGGATTTCCAAGGTAAGACACGTGCCTAGCCTAACAAAGAACTTGATTTCGTTGGCCGGTTAGATAATGAAGGATATACAATATCTTTCAGTAATAGATCTTGGAAAGTTACTAAAGGTGCCATGATATTTGCTCGAGGAAGCATGGAGGGGAGTTTATATTATAGCTCCAGTAGTAGAGATATGATTGCGAGGATGATTCTATAGACATATCTGAATTGTGGCATAACAGGTTGGGACATATGAGTGAGAAGAATATGAAAATTCTTCACTCTTCAGGGAAGTTAGAAGTGCTCAAATCAATTGAGCACAAGCTTTGTGAGAGTTGTATTTTCGGGAAACAGAAAAAGGTCAGCTTTTCACAAGTGGGAGTATAGCCAAAGAAGATCAAGTTAGAATTGGTTCATACTGATGTATGGGGGCCCACTCCAGTCACTTCTCTTGGAGGTTCCAATTACTACGTGACTTTCATTGACGACTCAAGCAGAAAGATATGGGTCTATTTTCTCAAACATAAATCTGATGTGTTTAATGCTTTCAAAATTTGGAGAGCTATGGTTGAGAATGAGACAGGTTTAAAAGTGAAGAGCTTGAGGTCAGATAATGGTGGAGAATACAATAGTAGGGAGTTCAAGCAGCATTGTGCAGAAAACGGTATTGTGATGGTCAAAACTATTCCAGGGACACCACAACCGAATGGTGTGGCAGAAAGGATGAACAGAACGTTGTGTGAACGTGCCAGAAGTATGAGATTACACTCTGAGTTGCCTGAGATGTTTTGGGCAGAGGCGACAAGACAATGGCCTATCTGATCAATAGGAGTCCTTCTACACCACTAGACTTCAAATTGCCTGAGGAAGTCTGGAGCGATAAGCAGGTAAACCTTTCCCATCTAAAGGTTTTTGACTGTGTGTCTTATGTACATGTTAATGCTGCTGACAGGAGCAAGTTAGATGCTAAATCCACTAAATGTTATTTTATTGGATATGGCGGTGCTGAGATTGGTTATAGATTCGGGGGATGACCAGAACCGGAAAATCATCAGAAGTAAAGATGTGATCTTCAACGAACAGGTTCTTTATAAGAACAGGGCAGAAATTGAGGCAGAGGGATCAGAGATAGATGGAAAGTCTACTGAGGTTATTCAGTTAGAGGATCTTCCTGAGATTGAGACAGAAACTGCAGAGGTTGAAGTTCAAAACAGTATTGCTCCAGAAACAGAAGTTATTGAGACAGAATCAGTTCCAATAACTCCCCCTACAGCTGCTAGGAGATCTAGCAGGACTATTAGACCACCACAGAGGTATTCTCCTTCACTTCACTATATTTTATTGACTGACAGAGGTGAGCCTGAGTGTTATGATGAGGCGATTCACATGGAAGACTCGTCAAGTGGGAGCTTGCCGGTGAAGGATGAGATGGATTCATTGATGATGAATCAGACGTGGCAGCTTGCTGAGTTACCCAGGGGTAAGAAAGCTTTGCATAATAAATGGGTTTACAGAATAAAGCAGGAACCCGATGGTAGCAAACGATATAAAGCAAGGCTTGTAGTCAAAGGCTTTCAAAGAAAAGGAAGGTATTGACTTTAATGAAATATTTTCTCCTGTTGTTAAATTGACTACTATTAGGACTGTATTATCGATAGTGGCAGAAGAAGATTTGTTCTTGGAACAGTTAGATGTAAAAACGGCTTTCCTCCATGGTGATTTAGAGGAAGAGATTTACATGGTTCAGCCACAGGGTTTTGTAGTACAGGGAGAGGAGAAAATGGTGTGCAAACTTCAGAAGAGCTTGTATGGTCTCAAACAGGCTCCTAGACAGTGGTATATGAAGTTTGACAGTTTTATGAGTAGCAACGGTTTCCAGAGATGTCAGGCAGATCATTGTTGCTACATCAGGCGTATGGGTAATTCTTACATTATACTGCTTTTGTATGTCGATGACATGTTGATTGCAGGGGCTAGCAAACAAGAGATTGATCAACTCAAAAGTAATTTATCAAAAGAGCTTGTATGGTCTCAAACAGGCTCCTAGACAGTGGTATATGAAGTTTGACAGTTTTATGAGTAGCAACGGTTTCCAGAGATGTCAGGCAGATCATTGTTGCTACATCAGGCGTATGGGTAATTCTTACATTATACTGCTTTTGTATGTCGATGACATGTTGATTGCAGGGGCTAGCAAACAAGAGATTGATCAACTCAAAAGTAATTTATCAAAAGAGTTTGCTATGAAAGATTTAGGTGCTGCTAAACAGATTCTCGGGATGAGGATTGAGAGATCTGATGGTTTATAAAACAAAAAAGAGAAATGGAAATGAAGGTGAGACAAAATAGATATTGGAAAGAAAAAAAAATCTATAAATTATTCCCTTTCCCATTTCAATTTATATCTCTCTTCTCAATCCATTCCACGGCAAAGGGTGCTAAGTGAGTGAGTCGCAATCTCTGTTTTTCTCTCGCAGTCATCTTACATTCATATTTCAAATCCAACTGCGAGTATTATCCTTATACGAGAATGTATTTCTCGACTTCTTGGGTCTTCTCAATTTTGATTTCCAATTCCACTTCCTGTTTTTTTTTTCTGGAAAATAGGGTATTCTTTTCTTGTTCTTTTTTTGTTTTTCGTTTTTTTTTTTTGAAAAAATGTTCTATTTTTCTTCAATGTACGGGTGATGTGCTTCTTGAGTAGTATGGTGAACTCTCTCTGTCTGACCATCAGTCTGAGGAACTCTCTTTGTATGACCATCAGTCTGAGGATGAAATGCCGTGCTAAAATCCAAACCGGTACCCATGGCTGAATGTAAACTCTGCCAAAACTTTGACACAAAACCTAGTGTCCCGGTCTGATACAATCCTCATAGGCACACCATGTAGTCTAACAATCTCCCTCAAGTACAACTGTGCCCAAGTCTCAACCGGATAAGTGATCCTCCCCGGTAAAAAGTGTGCGGACTTTGTCAGACGATGAACAATGACCCAAATGGTATCATACCCTTTGGATGTTCTAGGCAACCCACAAACAAAATCCATAGAGATCTCCTCCCATTTCCACTCGGGTATACTCAAAGGATTAAGATAACCCGCTGGTCTCGCCCTCAAAGCCTTGACTTGCTGACAAGTCAAACATCTACTCACAAACTCCGCGATCTCAAGTTTCATCCCGGGCCACCAATAATACTGTCTCAAATCTCTATACATCTTGGTGCTACCCGGATGAACAGAAAAGATAAAATTGTGAGCCTCTTCCAACAATTCTTTCCTGAAAGTCAAACTCAAAGGTACACATAGCCTTTGACGGATACATCAAAGCACTATCAGAGGAAAAAGTGAAGTGGCTAGGTACACCTGACTCTGCCTCAATAAAACCGGCCTGTAAATAATTCTCGCTCCTCTGAGCCTCAATCATCCTCTGTCTCAAAGTAGGCCCCACTGTCAAGCTAGCCAAACTCACTGTAACCTCGGTAGTAAGGAGGGCTATCTTAGCATGCTCCAACTCCCATCTCAATCTTACTGGTAAAACAGACAAGTGTGAAGACTTTCTGCTAAGTGCATCCGCCACTACATTGGCTTTCCCGGGATGGTACTGAATATCACAATCATAATCTTTCACAAGTTCAAACCATCTCCATTGTCTCATATTCAATTCCTTATGAGTGAAGAAATATTTGAGGCTCTTGTGATCGGTGAATATCAAGATCTTCTCACCATACAAGTAATGCCTCCAAATTTTAAAAGCATGTACAACCGCCGCCAACTCCATATCGTGAGTCAGATACTTCTTCTCATGCACCTTCAACTGACGGGAAGCATATGCTATAACTTTCCCATGTTGCATCAAAATGCAACCCAAACCTCTCATCGAAGCATCGGTATAAACCGTCAAACCACCATTACTATCGGGCGACACTAGAACATGTGCCGTTATAAGTCTCTTCTTGAGCTCCTCAAAGCTCTTTTCACACTCCTCGGACCATACAAAGTCCACTCCCTTTCTTTGTCAAATGAGTCAAAGCCGATGCTATCTTAGAGAAGTTTTGAACAAACCGTCTATAGTAACCGGCAAGTCCAAGAAAACTACAAATCTTAGTCACACTAGTTGGTCTAGGCCAACTACTAACCGCCTCAACTTTAGATGGATCCACCATCACTCCTTTACTAGAAACCACATGGCCTAAGAATGCCACTTCCCTTAGCCAAAACTCACACTTAGAGAACTTTACATACAATTTTTGTTCTCGTAACACCGTCAAAACTTTTTCTAAGTGCATAGCATGCAACTCCTCGGTCTCAGAATAAATCAAAATGTCATCGATAAACACAATAACAAAGGAGTCAATGAATCTCCTAAACACCGTTTGCATAAGATCCATAAAAACCGCCGGTGCATTAGTCAAATCGAATGACATAACAACAAACTCATAAGCCCATATTGTGTACAAAATGCGGTTTTGGGAATATCATCCTCCCGAATCCTCAACTGGTGATAACCGGATCTCAAATCTATCTTCGAAAAGATAGTAACACCTCTTAGCTGATCAAATAAATCATCAATCCTTGGCAAAGGATATTTATTTTTCACAGTAACTCGGTTCAACTCTCGGTAGTCGATACACAACCTCATTGAACCATCTTTCTTTCTCACAAACAACACTGGTGCTCCCCACTGGGACACACTAGGGCGTATAAACCCCAAATCTAAGAGTCCTTGTAACTGACTCTTGAGCTCATTCAGCTCCACTGATGCCATACGATAAGGTGCCTTGGACAATGGAGCCGTCCCAGGTAACACCTCTATCTGAAAATCCATCTCTCTCACCGGCGGTAAACCGGGTAACTCATCAAGGAAAACATCAGAGAAATCCCTCACAATCAGTACCGACTCAAGTGTAATCACACTAACAGACGTGTCTACTACGCTAGCCAAATAACCCATAGCGCCATCACACAAGAGAGCTCTAGCCTGAATCGCTGAAATGATTGCAGGAGACACTCTACCTCGAGTCCCACGGAATCGAAAACTAGTCCCACATGGACCAATAAAATCCACAACTTTGGCACTACAGCCAATGTTGGCGTGGTTGGCTGACAGCCAATCCATACCCAATATAGTATCAAAGTCACACATAGGCATCATAATCAACCTAGCATGCAGACAACAACCCAAAATACACAAATCATCGGTATAAATAACTCTGTCCACAACTATAGATTTCCCAATCGGAGTAGAAACATGCAAATCATGCCCTAACGGTGCAGACTCACAAGCAGCGGACTCAACAAACTCAGCAGAAATAAAAGAATGACTCGCCCCCGAATCAAATAAAGCTAAAGCATAATGTCCCAAGACTATCACAGTACCTGTAACAACGGTACCTGATGCCTCGACATCCTCTCTAGTAGTGGCAAAGACACGGGCCTGTTGAGGTGGCTAAGGAGGTGCATAAACAGGTGGTGGTGCTCTCTGATACTGGGTAGGCCTAACCTGGCCCCTACCTCCTGTCTGACCACGACCATGCCCCTGACCTCGTCCCTGGCCCTGACCAGTATACTGTGATGGAGCCTGAAGTCTCGGACAATGCAGTCGAATATGCCCATACTGACCACAGTGATAGCACTTCTAACCACTACGCTGCAGTGCCGGACGAGTCTGAGATCCAGATGGTCCTCCTCCCCTACCCTGTACATGTCTCGATGGGTGGGTCACATCCTCGACCTTTTTCTCAGAAGGCCCAATATCTATAGCCAATGCAGAATTTAAAGCCTCAACATAAGTGGTAGGTCGAAAAGCTCGTATATGACTTCGGATGTCAGCTCTCAAGCCCACAATAAATCTCTTCTTCTTACTCTCAGAATCGGCGACTTGCCCAGTAGCAAACTTGGACAAACGGTCAAACTCCCTCTCATACTCAATCATAGAACGATCTCCCTGTCTTAGAGTCAGAAACTGTACCTCTAACTGATCTCTGATATCCTCTGGGTAATATTTGTCAAAGAACTTCTCTCTAAATATCTCCTAGGTGACTACCAAAGCAGGACTCAAAGAGCGAAAAAGTCCACGCCACCAGTATAATGCATCGTGAACCAGATAATAGGTCCCGCAGTGGACCATCAGTCACTCAGGGCACTTAATAGACTCAAGGGCTCTCTCAACCCTCGTAACCCATCTCTCGGCAAGCGCCGGATCAGTAGATGTCCCATCAAACTCAAAAGGAGCATGCCTCAAATAGTCTTTCAGAACCTTAGCAGCATCGCTACTCTCAGGTGATTCAACTGGAGCAAGTACTCTAGTAGGTGGTACAACACGATCCTGGTGTCCTCCACCACCACGTATCAACTCCATATATTCCCCTAGTAACACTACCCCATGCACAGGTGGCTGGTCAACTGAAGTATCATCCTCAAGCACAACACCCGGGATCGGTCCTCTAGCATCAGTATGATCCTCAGGCGGAGGTGGAGTAACTGTCCTAGTACGACCTCAACCTCTACCTCGGCCTCGACCTCGTACCGCAGCCGGTACACTACGCTGACTCCTCCTAAGTTCAGCTACTTTGGGAGGCATACTGAAATCACAATTAGACAAGTTCCTTGTGAGTCAAACATAAAACAGGAACTTACAAGTCTACACTTAACTTATCAGTAAAATATTCTATAAAGTACAATTTTAGAGGATACCGAGTCGTCGATCCGAGTGATGCTTTGGACAAGGACTTAAACCAAAACATGAAAAACATGAGATGCATGTGGTCTACAGAACCCGTAGGCTCTGATACCAACTGTAAAGGCTCGAATTTTCTCAAATCTTTAAATCAGAATAAACAGCGGAAGACTTTATTTTTATAAAAATTTGGCGTGGATCCGTTTAAAGTATGGACTACCAAAACCTGTTTACAAAAGTCTAAATCAGAGAATTTAAAACAACAGAAGTTCATACTCCAGTTTATAACCAAATCAGAGAAAGTAAATTCGATATGTAAAACACATCTTAGGCTCTCATGAGCCACAAAATACAATTTTAAAGACTAACAACATAGCATTCATAGAATGCCCCAAAATATACATATATGTCCATGTCCCAAAAGCCATCCGCTCGGGATCAAGCAGCACCACCTCCACGACCTCGTCCTCTCCCACGAGTATTACCTGAAAAAGTTTAAGTGTAACAACATTAGCATAAAAATGCTAGTGAGAATAAGATGGATGCAAGCACTTCTATGGATCAAATCCCATATCAAAGAATGTGTCCAAAAATCCTAATGTGCTCTTACTACCCATTCAATATTCCCAAGTACTTTACATAAGAAAATCAATCCCATTCTACTATATCAAACATTCGAAAAGTAAACATTCAAGCTCGTAAAATAAAGTACTAAAACAACTAAAACATAACAAAGTAAATTTCTATCATTTACGTCATTCCACACGTTATTTCACATTGTGACCACATTGTCACATTTCACAATTCAAATGTGATCACTTGTCACCAATTACAACCATACCGTGACCACATTGTCATCGTGACCACATTGTCATCAATCACAAATCATACCGCGACCTCACTGTCACCGTGACCACATTGTCACCAATCACAAACATACCGTGACCACATTGTCACCAATCGCAAACATACCGTGACCTAAATGTCACCGTGACCACATTGTCACCAATCGCAAACATACCGTGACCTCACTGTCACCGTGACCACATTGTCACCAATCGCAAACATACCGTGACCTCACTGTCACCGTGACCACATTGTCACCAATCCCAAACATACCGTGACCTCACTGTCACCGTGACCACATTGTCACCAATCACAAACATATCGTGACCTCACTGTCAACATACACAAACCACGCGTATCATAACGCCATACGTACTACTCCCCTTTTGTAGTACTAAATAGCAAATCCCATCGCTAATAATATCATACTAACTCAATTCAACACGAAGAATCTCTCCAAAGTTTCTTTTAACTATCTTATAACCACTCGAAATAAACGGAGTATCTAATACTCTTCTCCAATTTCCGGAACCTAATTCTCCTTGAGAATACAACTTAATCCACCAATGATATCTCACTTTTAACAACACTAAAATTTAACTAATTTTCCTTATACACTTTCCTTAACTCCCAATTATATACATTCTTGGAAAAGTTCTAAAATCTAATAACCCTCTTAACCTCGATAGAACATAATCGTCGAGCAATTCAAAAAAATAAAAGTAATCACAACCATTTTAAACTCACCTTATAAAAGAAGTCAACTCCGAATCACCGGTTGACCGAAATCACGAACGATGCACAAAACCTATAATTTAAATACACCTAAAGTATATTAATTAACCGAAATGAACAACGATCGTCACGATACTAAAATAAAGGACAAAACAACCTGGGAATTAAGCTCACAAGGCCAACGGCCCAAAGAAGGTAAAAGGTGGAATTGGTTTTCCGGATTTTTAAGCACTTTAAAAGTATTTATAGTTGGTTTCGGGCACTTTGGAGTTTGGTAACATCAATGGGTAAACGTGATTTAGGGTTTAGGTCAAAAGTTCAATCCCGAACAATTATGAAAAACATAAAAACATAACATTTGAAAAACCCTAAGCATTACCAAATATGAGAAAAACTAATGGAAATGTCTTTTGGCTCAAACCCGATTCTAGGGTTTAGGGAAAGTTCTAAATATACATAAAACAACTCCCTCGATCAAAATCTCCGAGTTCCCGAGCAAGAAATGGAACATTAAAACCAAAAACACCATTAAAACACTATTTGAAGCTTTAGGTTTTGAACTTTGACATACCTTAAGGCCCTTAGAAAACAGAAAAAAACCTCGATTGTTGAGATGGGTAGAAAGTACGTCTCGAGATCTTTCCAACGAGCTAAAGCACGATGAAAACGGTCGAGAAACGAAGCCGGGGTGACAATTTCTTTCTCTCCTCTTTTTTTTCTCTCTAAGCTAAGGATGAATAGTGTTTAGATATTTAAGAATTTCGGAAATGACGCATACGTCCTTTTCTTGCCTTAAGCTTTTAAAATGAAACCCGAACCACTTAAACTAGCCCAATGGTGATTAATAATTATTAATTGGCCTATTAATAATTATCAATACCATCGAAACTCGTTTAGGCTAATTAAGCAATTAAAAAGGTTTCCGAACGAAATTAACTATTTAACTCTAAGTAATTAATTCTAGAATTATCTTTAATACTTTAAATAAACAAATAATTAATTAAAATAAAATAATAAAAAAAAAAAATTCACCTCAAAATAACGGGACGTTACAATCAAACTCTCTTTCAAAAGACAATATCCGATTACTTAAGAAGGAACTGTACCAATCAGAAGGCATACGACAATTAGTGTCAAAAAGTATGGAGGAAATGATGTGTATTGCCGCTGCTGAAAAAAGGTATTGATGTCATGACTGTTTTACTATCTAGAAGAATGCTTTTTTAGGTAGGTAATATAATTCGATCAAAGTGCTCAGTTGTTGTAAATGTCAAACATAATGTTCAAATGGTTATGATATTCTAGACTGGATTTGGAAAGAAAAATAGCAGTTCGAATGGCCAGAGCAGCCTTGCAAGAGCTGAAAGTCTTGCCTCAGTTGACCTTTGTGAGTCATTTTTTAGCCTACTTTTTTCGAGCTTGCTGATATTTTCATAAAATGTATTTGGAGCTGATTATATTCAAGGACTACTCTTTTTGCATTTTGATGGGAAAAATACGTGTTATCACTTTTAAAGTTATAAATATAATCAATGCATGTCTTATAAGAATTAAGTACCTGTTGTAGGAGTTTTACCTATCATTGCAGCCAAATCATTGATTGTCGAGGATAGTAGTAGAAATCCTCAAAAACTAGGCAATTCCGGTCTTGCTCTGCATTATGCAAAGACTATCAACCAGATAAGCCTAATTATAAGCTAAAACTTCTCATTTCCTCTAATTCTGCAAAGAACTCTCAATTGTTATTTTTATTTTACTTAAAACCGCTGTTTTTCATAGGCAAGTAGTCTAACCTCCCTTCCCTCAGATATGAGGCATGAATTATATTATGCACTTCTAAAAAGTGTTTAAGCAAATCTGCGCTCTCAATTACAAAGTTTTGATGCCAGATATGAGGCATATGTCTTATTCTTTAGTTTTTATTTTTTTTTATTGAAATCATCAAAAGATCAATAATTCTAGTATTTATCATTAACAGTTTATTTGCTAATTAATTTTATATTGCCAAAGTTGAAATTGATAGGATTCTTCAATTTAACCTATAAAGTAATTAACAAATATAAAATTAATTAGCAAAGAAACTGTTAATGATATATTCTAGAATTACTGATCTTTTGATGATTTCAATATAAATAAATTAAAAACTAAAGAATAAGACATATTCCTCATATCTAGCATCAGAACTTTGTAATTGAGAGCGCAGATTTTCTTAAACACTTTTTAGAAATGCATGATATAATTCATGCCTCAGATCTGAGGAAAGGGAGGTTAGACTACTTGCATATGAAAAATAGCTCTTTTATGTAAAATAAAAATAACAATTGAGAGTTCTTTGCAGAATTAGAGGAAATGAGAAGTGTTAGCTTATAATTAGACTTATCTGGTTGATAGTCTTTGCATAATGCAGAGCAAGACCGGAATTGCCTGGTTTCTGAGGATTTATACTACTATCCTCGACAATCAATGATTTGGCTGCAATGATAGGTAAAACTCCTATAGCAGGTACTCAATTCTTATAAGACATGCATTTATTATATTTATAACTTTAAAAGTGATAACAAGTATTTTTCCCATCAAAAAGCAAAAAGAGTAGTCCTTGAATATAATCAGCTCCAAATAAATGTTATGAAAATATCAGCAAGCTCGAAAAAAGTAGGCTAAAAAATGACTCACAAAGGTCAACTGAGGCAAGACTTCAGCTCTTGCAAGGCTGCTCTAGCCATTCGAATTGCTATTTTTCTTGCGGGATCAAACTCCACTATGGAATATCATAACCATTTGAACATTATGTTTGACATTTACAACAACTAAGCAATTTGATCGAATTATATTACCTACCTCAAAAAGCATTCTTCCAGATATTGTAACAGTCATGACATCAATACCTTTTTTCAGCAGCAGCAATACACAAAATTTCCTCCATACTTTTTGACACTAACTGTCGTATACCTTATGATCGGTACAGTTCCTTCTTAAATAATCAGATATTGTCTTTTGAAAGAGAGTTTGATAATTCTGCAAATTTGGTTATCGTATTGGCTACTTCAAAAGCCAATATGTTAATTTATCAACACTTTCTAGTTGCTAGTACTGATATACAAAACACATTATTTAGTAAGCACGTCATTAGTATATTGAGGGAAAAAACATTTTAAAACAAAGAAAATGGTTCAAGATTTTCTTTGTTTTAAATTTTTTCCCTGGAATATACTAATGACGTGCTTATTAAATAATGTGTTTTGTATGTCAGACTGGAAATTGTCGGGAAATTATTGTATTGGCTTTCGAAGTAGCCAATACTGTAATCAAATTTGCAAAATTATCAAACTCTCTTTCAAAAGACAATATCCGATTACTTAGAAAGGAACTGTACCAATCAGAAGGCATACGAAAATTAGTGCCAAAAGTATGGAGGAAATACTGTGTATTGCCGCTGCTGAATAAAGGTATTGATGTCATGACTATTTCACTAACTAGAAGAATGCTTTTTGAGGTAGGTAATATAATTCGATCAAAGTGCTCAGTTGTTGTAAATGTCAAACATAATGTTCAAATGGTTATGATATTCTAGACTTGATTTGGATACCTCAAGAAAAATAGCAGTTCGAATGGCCAGAGCAGCCTTGCAAGAGCTAAAAGTCTTGCCTCAGTTGACCTCTGTGAGTCTTTTTTAGCCTACTTTTTTCGAGCTTGATGATATTTTCATAAAATGTATTTATAGCTGATTATATTCAAGGACTGCTCTTTTTTCTTTTTGATTGGAAAAATACTTGTTATCACTTTTTAAGTTATAAATATAATCAATGCATGTCTTATAAGAATTGAATACCTGCTGTAGGAGTTTTACCTATCATTGTAGCCAAATCATTGATTGTCGAGGATAGTAGTAGAAATCCTCAGAAACTAGGCAATTCCGGTCTTGCTCTGCATTATGAAAAGACTATCAACCAGATAAGCCTAATTATAAGCTAACAATTCTCATTTCCTCTAATTCTGCAAAGAACTCTCAATTGTTATTTTTATTTTACTTAAAAGAGCTATTTTTCATAGGCAAGTAGTCTAACCTCCCTTTCCTCAGATTTGAGGCATCAATTATATCATGCATTTCTAAAAAGTGTTTAAGCAAATATGCGCTCTCAATTACAAAGTTTTGATGCCAGATATGAGGCATATGTCTTATTCTTTAGTTTTTAATTTTTTTATTGAAATCATCAAAAGATCAGTAATTCTAGAATTTATCATTAAGAGTTTCTTTGCCAATTAATTTTATATTGCCAGAGTTGAAATTGATAGGATTCTTCAATTTAACCTGTAAAGTAATTAGCAAATATAAAATTAATTGGCAAAGAAACTGTTAATGATAAATTCTAGAATTACTGATCTTTTGATGATTTCAATAAAAAAAATTAAAAACTAAGGAATAAGACATATGCCTCATATCTGGCATTGGAACTTTGTAATTGAGAGCAGATTTGCTTAAACACTTTTTAGAAATGCATGATATAATTCATGCTCATATCTGAGGAAAGGGAGGTTAGACTACTTGCATATGAAAAATAGCTCTTTTAAGTAGAATAAAATAACAATTGAGAGTTCTTTACATAATTAATGGAAATGAGAAGTGTTAGCTTATAATTAGGTTATCGGGTCTATAGTCTTTGCATAATGCAGAGCAAGACCGGAATTGCCTAGTTTCTGAGGATTTCTACTACTATCATCGACAATCAATTATTTGGCTGCAATGATAGGTAAAACTCCTACAGCAGGTACTCAATTCTTATAAGACATGCATTGATTATATTTATAACTTTAAAAGTGATAACAATTATTTTTCCCATCAAAAAGCAAAAAGAGTAGTCTTTGAATATAATCAGCTCCAAATACATTTTATGAAAATATCAGCAAGCTGGAAAAAAGTAGGCTAAAAAATGACTCACAGAGGTCAACTGAGGCATGACTTCAGCGCTTCCAAGGTTGCTTTGGCCATTCGAAATGCTATTTTTCTTGAGGTATCAAAATCCACTATGGAATATCATAACCATTTGAACATTATGTTTGACATTAACAACAACTGAGCAATTTGATCAAATTATATTACCTACCTCAAAAAGCTTTCTTCTAGATAGTGAAACAGTCATGACATCAATACCTTTTTTTCAGCAGCGGCAATACACAACCTTTCCTCCATACTTTTTGACACTAACTATCGTATGCCTTATTATCGATATAGTTCCTTCTTAAGTAATCATATATTGTATTTTGAAAGAGAGTTTGATAATTCGGCTAATTTGGTTACCGTATTGGCAACTTCAAACGCCAATAAGGTAATTTCCCAATAATTTCCAGTTGCTAGTACTGATATACAAAACACATTATTTAATAAGAATGTCATTAGTATATTGAGGTGAAAAAACTTTTTAAAACAAAGAAAATCTTGAACCATTTTGAACAAACCATCCCATTTGATTACACATATGCTCAAACTAGTAATGATATCCAAAAAGCCTGGTAAAGATCACAAATTTACTTAAATTTTCAAAATAAAAAAAGCCATAAAAATCGATATTACTCAAAAAGCACATCTTAAGTAGTACTATAAGAGGTATTGAACTGAATTCTAAATTGTATATATTTGAGATAATTACAGGTATTCTTATACAAGTTTGAGAGAATAAATATGGAAAGTCTAGCCTAATTTACAGCCCTAATTCAGAGCTTAATTAACAGATATGAACAACTTATTAATATACAAATTATGTTCATTAACACCCCCCCTCAAACTCAAGTTGGTCTTGGTGGTTGGGTAGAGACCAACTTGAGTTTTTCAAGTAGTTGAGTAAAGCAACTAGGTAGTAATGCTTTGGTGAAGATGTCGGCTAGCTGATCTGTAGTAGATATAGACTGTAAAACAAGATTGTTACTCTGAAGGTGATGACGAACAAAATGACAGTCAATTTCAATGTGCTTAGTTCTTTCATGGAGAACGTAATTGTGAGCAATTTGGATGGCACTGCGATTATCATAATGAAGGAGTGTAGCAGTTTGTTGAGAAACACCAATATCAACAAGTAACTGGCGAAGCCATAGTAGCTTAGATGTAGCATCAGCAAGGGCGCGATATTCAGATTCAGTACTAGAACGAGAGATGATAGTTTATTTCTTACTTCGCCAAGAAATGAGAGAAGTACCCAAGTAGAAACAATAGCCGGTGGTAGAACGACGATCTATGGGATCACCTGCCCAATCGGCATCAGAATGATAAAACTAGTGATGACTGTGAGGAAAACTGTAGACCATGGAGAAGAGTACTCTTAACACAGCGTAAAACTCGAAGTACTGTGGTAAAATGTATAGTTCGAGGAGCAGCCATGAACTGGCTGACGATGTGAATAACATATGCAATATCTGGATGGGTCATGGTTAAATACACAAGACTACCAACAAGTTTTCGATACAAAGTGGGATCAGGGAAAGGTTAACCATCAAAAGGAGTTAACCGAACATTAGGGTCCAAAGGAGTAGATGCAGTGGCAGAGTCAGAAATGCCAAATCGTATGAGGAGATCAGATGCATATTTAGCCTGCGATAAAAACCATCAGAACGAGAAGATACCTTAAGACCAAGAAAGTAGTTATGGGGACCCAAGTCTTTCATCTCAAAGTGTTCACCAAGATAAGATTACAAATCAGAAATAGCCTGTGAATCATCACCAGTTATAATCATGTCGTCAACATAAAGAAGAAGGAGAATGATGCCATTTGGAGTCTGACGATTAAAGAGTGTTGTATCAAGATGACTAGAAGTAAAACCAAGGCAGGTGATAGTTGGGCTAAATGTGGCATACCAAGCTCGTGGTGCTTGTTTGAGACCATACAAGGCACGACAAAGAAGGCACACTTTATGAGGTGGAGGAGAAGTGCCAGGAGGTGGTTTCATAAACACTTCTTCTGATAAAGTTCCATTCAGAAAAGAATTTTTAACATCCATCTAGAGAAGGGACCACTGTTTGGCTGCTGCGATCACTAATAGACAATGAACATATGTCATTCGAGCGACCAGAGCAAAAGTCTCTTCGTAATCGATACCATACTCTTGAGAATATCCTTTCACAACCAGACGTGCCTTATAGCATTCAATACAACCATCAGAACGTGTTTTTATCTTGTAAATCCACTTACAACCAATAAGGGCGTTTGGCGGGGGGGGGGGGGGGGGTATTTTTTAATTTTTTTTTGGGTTTTCTTTATAAATCAAACTAAGCCGACGGTACTATCCAACTAGCCCAAAAGGCACTCAAAGTCTACAAGCTTTACGAAGCCTAATATCTACATTACACGAGTTAACACTAAGTATCGAGCTACTTTACTTTCAAGCACCAAGTAACTCCTCATTCCACTTGCCTCTATCATCTCCAATTCACGTACACTTTCAAACCCTTGTCTTGAAAATTTAGTCAAAATCCTCCACTAACTTCCGAATTAAAGTTTGTAACCAAGCTTCATCTAAGAAGCTAAAGTTAAGATGGATCAAAACTAAAGAAACAACTAGTTCAAAAAACAACTGATAATCTTGCAGATGAGAGATTCCCCAATTGCACAACATATTACAACTCATAACTAATATGCGAACAAGTGTGCAATTTCGGGTGAATAGTGATTTCGGATGAATAGTGTTTTCGGATGAATAGGTTTTTAAAATCCGGGCTCAAAATGCAAATTCATGATGGAAATTCATGATTTCAACTTAAAACTCATTTATAATCAAAAGCGAACAAAACCATGTAAAAAGTTTTGAAAACTTACTTTTTAGGGTTTCGTAATGAACGAGAAACTTCAAAAAGCTAGGTTGGATAGGTAGCCCTCGTGCCACCAATCCAACGCAACCGAAAAACACGATGATCCGCAGAGAAACGAATGAGAAAGAAGAAAAGAAACTTCTCATCCATGGTGGATGGAAGCTCACGGCAATGACAAAGGAGAAGGAAGAAGATGAAATGATTTTTTGTCAACTTTGGTGATATTTAAAGATAAATGAATAGTAAATTTAGATATTTAAGAAATTGGAAAATGACGCCTACGTCCCCCTTTTGTTTTTACTTTAAAAACGAAACCCGAAGCTCTTAAATAAATTTAAAGGTGATTAATAATTATTAATTGGCCCATTAATAATTATTAATTGGCCCATTAATAATTATTAATTGGCCCATTAATAATTATTAATGTCACCGAAACAATTTTAAAGTATTAAAACGATTTAAATGAATTTCGAACGAAAATAGCTACTAAAATCGAAATCACTATTTTTTTTATTAACCTTAAATACTTTAATTAAAGTAAATAAATAAAAAAAAAAAATACCCCCAAAAGTAACGGGACGTTACGTAGGGGTGGTGGTTGGGGGGGGGGGGGGGGTAGGGGGGCGAGGAGAGCAGAGACAGGAACAGATTGATCAAGCTCAGAGATAGGGAGAGGATCAGATGGTGGAAATAAAGCACTAGAGGGATCAGTGAAGAATGGTAAAGTACTTAAAAGAGAAGAATGAAAGGAGGAAAGACCCGAGAACAAAGTGTGCTCCCAGAATGTAACATGGCGAGAGATGCACAATCTTTTGGAAATGGGATCCCAAGACCGAAATCCTTTATGCTCAGTGCCGTAACCAAGAAAACAATATAATCAAGCACGAGGTTCAAGTTTGGTATGTTCATGGAGTGTATAAGGACAAAGCACGCACAACAAAAAACTTTTAGATGAGAGTAGTTAGAGGTAGTACCATATAAACGTTCAAAAGGAGAAATATCCTAAAGGACAGAAGATGGGAGACGATTGACGATATAGACAAAGTTGAGAGCGACCTCACCCCAAAACTTTTTAGGACAAGAGGTAGAGAGAAGTTGAGCACGTACCAAATCCAAAATATGACGATGTTTACGTTCTTCTTGTCCATTTTGTTGGGAGGTGTGAGGATAAGAAATTGGACAAGGGTGGCAAGAAATGAGAGAAAATTAGAATCATTGTACTCCATTGCATTGTCAGTTGAAGGATTTTAATTGGTAGAGAAAATTGAGTTTTGATTGTATTAGCAAAATCAATATAAGTTTGAGATAAGGCAGAGCGATGTTTTAGAAAATAAATCCAAGTGAAACGAGAATAATCATCAATAAATAAAACAAAATATCGATAACCATTAATAGTAGCAATAGGGACAGGAGCCCAAATATAAGAATGAATCAAACCAAAAAGGGTATCACAAAAAGATGAAGAAGTAGAAAAAGATAAAAACAGGTTGTTTTGCAAGCTTACAATTCAAATAATCAAAAGAAACAAATTTTGAAACATTATTTAAATTGCCATGGGAAACTAAAGTGCGAAGTTTTTTAGAAGGAGCAGGACCAAGACGAAGATGCCACTGATATATAGAAGAATCAATAGCAGAGGCGAAAATGTGTGTGGGAACAGGGAGCTGAAGAGAGGTGAGCTCAAACAATCTTCCCACTTTGCGACCCGTACCAATCGCCTGTCCTGTCTGTAGATCCTGAACCTGACAACCATGAGGAGAGAAAATAACAGTGAGACCAAGTTCACATAATTGACCAACAGAGGCTAAATTAAAATTGACATGGGGAACATGATAAGTATTGGGAAGATTGAACGCAGGTGTGAAAACAGTGCCAACATGAGTAATAGATATGCGAGTCCCATTAGTAGCTTGGGCAGGGTGGGAAAAAAGGAAGATCACGTGATTATCTCCAACGCAGATAGCAAGAAAGAGAGCGACCTGAGAGGCGACGAAGGCGTGGATATGACCGGATCTGGGCGGTGGGCTTTTATTTCGTGAGGGAGAAGGAGGCGGATCAGGGCGGTGGGCTTTAGTGGATCTAGTTCAGGGCGTGTAGATGGAAGGTCAGAGGTAGGGGATGGTGGTGTGATGAACAAAAATATCGGAATCAAAATGAATAGAGATCCAAAGACAGGAAGAAAAAAATCTTCAATATTGTGACTTTGATACAATGTTAGAGGTATTGAACTGAATTCTGAATTGTATATATTTAAGATAATTACAAATATTCTTATACAAGTTTGAGAGAATAAATATGGAAAGTCTAGCCTAATTTACAGCCCTAATTCAGCCCTGATTGAGAGCTTAATTGACAGACATGAACAACTCATGAATATACAAATTATGTACGTTAACAAGTACATTGAAGAAAAAAAAAACAACACAATTTGTAAAGACACAAATTTACTTGAAATTCCGAAGACATCCATAAACAAGAAGAAAGAAAAATTCATATTACTTAAAGAAGCACATCTCCAGTACATTGAAGAAGAAAAACACCAACACAGTTAGTGAAGACACAAATTTACTTAAAATTTCAAAAACTCATCAAAAAACAACAAGAATAGCATAATCCATACTACTCAAGAAGCACATCACCAGTACATTGAAGAAAAAAAGAACATTTTTTCAAAAAAAAAAAAAGAAAGACAAAGAAAGAAAGAACAAGAAAAAAATACCCTATTTTCCAGAAAAAACCGAAAGAGGAACTGGAACTCAAAATCGGGAAGACCCAAGAAGTCGAGAAACATGTTCTTGTATAATGATAATACTCGCAAGGATTTTGAAACGGTAACGTTGGATTTTGAAATATAAATGGAAGATGACTGCGAGAGAGAAACAGAGATTGTGACTCACTCACTTAGCTCCCTTTGTCGTGGAATGGATTGAGAAGAGAGAAAGATAAATTGAAATGGCAACGGGAATAATTTATAGATTTTCATATTTTTTCTTTCCAATATCTATTTTCTCTCACCTTCATTTTCATTCTTGTTTTGTTTTATGGGTATATACCATTTTAGTCCTTACACTTTCACTCAAGTTTCATTTTTGTCCCTGGACTTTCAAAATTGGCGTTTTTAGTTCTCGACTTTCGAAAACCTACCTTTTTTGTCCATCCGTTAAGTTTTTTGTTAGTTGACCGTCAGTCAATCGTTGACGTTGCACTTCAATTTTTCACGTTGGCTGCCACGCCATCAATACTGCCACATCAGTAACAGACTTAAAGGACTAAAAAGGTAAGTTTTTTTTAAAGTTGAGGGACCAAAAACGCCACTTTTGAAAGTTTAGGGATGAAAATGAAAATCGTGTGAAAGTTAAGAGACCAAAATGGTAATAATTTAATTTTTTTAGGTTTTTGAAAGTTAGGGGAACTTAAAGCGTCACTTTTGAATATATAGGGACGAAAATAAAACTTGAGTGAAAGTGTATTTACCAAAAGTGAATTTTACCCCTTGTTTAAATTTGTATTCGTCATTAAACAAGGATATTTATTTAACTTTTTTTTTTTTTACATATTGTGGTTATTTATCTCATTTTTTTCCCTTAGGAATTGGAGGTGGGTGGCAACATTTATCCATGAAATAGAAAAGTTTAAAACAATGTATACTCGATAAATAACCACAGTGTGCAAAAATAAAATAAAATAAAATAAATATCCTCGTTGATATATATGATACTTATAATTTTACCCTACTTAAATGTTATTGATATAAGTGCATAGCTACTATTAGTAGTTTGATATATATATATATATATATATATATATTTCTAATTTTAAGTATAAAATAGCCTCTCTTTTTTTCTAAACTTGCTTGATCATATTTTTAAATATTCAATCATTTGTTACTTCGATAGTATATATATATATATATATATATATATATATATTCGATGACTATTTTTTAAAGTTATTTTCTTTTAGATAATTTTATTAGTGATCTATTTTTTAAAAGTATTTAGTTATTTTTATTCTAATAGATTAATTATTAATGACTTTAAATATTACACAAAAAGGTATCTAATGAAACTAGAAGTTCAAAAAATTGCTTTTAAAACTATGCCTAATAATGTCATTAGTTTATACTATGATGATTTCAAAATTGCTAGTGGAATATAGTTGTAAATTTAAATAATATGAAAGAGTCAATGTTAATGAATATTGTAATTTTGGCATGTAAGATAATGTAGAATTAACTTTAGCACCTAAAATGGGTAAATTACCATTTTGGTCCCTAAACTTTCATACGAGTTTCATTTTCGTTCCTAAACTTTCAAAAGTGGCGTTTTTAATCCCTCAACTTAAAAAAAACCTACCTTTTTAGTCTTTCTATATGTTGCTGATGTGGAAGTATTGATGAAATGGCAGCTGACGGGGAAAATTGAAGTGACACGTCATCAATAATGCCACGCTAGCGGTTGACTGACGGTCAACTAACAGAAAACGTAACGGAATGACTAAAAAGATAGGTTTTTGAAAGTCGATGGACTAAAAATGCCAATTTTCAAAGTCCATGGTTTAAAATGAAACTTAAGTGAAACTGTAGGGACTAAAATGGTATTTTATCCATAGACAATTTAGTATGATCTAAAATACATTGGCGAAAACTAGAAAATCTAAAGGTGCCTTCTACTATAACATAGTCAATATTATAAATCAAAGCCTTCCCAACGTCCTCCATAATAAATGACAATTGTTGTATTCACCATACTGAAAAAAAAAAGAACAAACAAGCTAAAAAAAGCAAGTAAACAAAAAAAAAGAGGTAAATAAAACAAAAACATTTATTATAGTTCAATTAATTATTGAATTAAAAGAAGTGGTAATTTTGAGAAAAAATAAAAACATTGTTTTAGTTCAATTATATATTGAACTAAAAAAAACAAATAAGCATTTAAACAAAAAAAAAAAACAAAAGTAGAAAATAAATAGAGTTTTAATTCAATTAATTAGTAACTAAAATAGAGTGAAAGTTTGGACAGTAAACAAAAACATTGTTGTAGTTCAATTAATTATTGAACTAAAAATGTGAGTATAATTAGGAAGAAAACAGATAGTGGACGTAAAAAACAAATAAACAAACAAGCATTTAGTTATTAAAAAAAACACACAACAAAAAGCAGTAAAATAAGAAACATTATTTTAGTTCAATTAATTATTGAACTAAAATAGAGTTCGAGTATGCACAAAAGAAATCTTTTAGTTCAGATAATAATTAAACTATAGAAGATGGGAGAAAATAGAGGAAACAATAATTCAAAAAATTATTGAACATAAAAAATAAATTTGTGTGGGTCGTAAAGATTGTAAAAAATTTCTTGAATTTGAAGAAAACATGAACTTAAACAAATGAAAAACAAAAGTAAAATTTATTCAAAATGAAAAAAAAAAAAACTAAAACAAAAGTTCTATTTTTTTTCTAATAAATCTGAAAATCGAAAAAAATAAAAAAGCTTAAAAAAAAAGTAAACATAAGGAATGATTCAAGGAAAACAAGGGAAACTATAATCGTGAGAGAAGAATCAAAAGCTAAGTAACGAGAAGAACAAACCTTGGATCGAAAGAAGGAAAAAACTCAGTGAAGAAAAAATGGTTTAAAACGTATCAGATGAAAGGAAAGAAACGAGGGTAAAAAAGGAAAAAAAACAAAAGAAGAAAAATGGTGCGCACGAATGCTATATATAAGAAAATGGGGCATTTGCAAATCTAGCAATTTTTTTTAGTAATATTTGTAAAAATAAATGCTCAAAAAAATATTTGTAAATATAGCAAATTTTGATTGGGTTTATCAGTGATAAACAATGAATTACATATTTTTACACTAAGTTTATCACTGATAAACACATAAATCAATGTTTATCATTGATAAACATGATAAAAATTGCTCTATTTGCAAATACCTTTTTGAGTTGATATTTTTACAAATATTGCTTAAAAATCTGCTACCCAATGAAATTTCCCTAAGAACTTTTGGAAAAGTACAGCCGAGAGAAATAAAGGTCCAACTATTGCTCCGTTTGGCACTGATTTTAGCCAACTTTTTATAGAATTTAAACCGTTTTTAATATTTGGTAAAAGAAGTCTCATGGATTTTTTAAAAATCTACTTATATGTAATTGTCAAATTTTAAAAGCTGATCCCTGCTTTTACTTTTCAGAAGTACTTTCTTAAAATATCTCCAAATATCTCTCCCACTATCTTTGCTCACAATTCTAATAACGTTTTAAATCCAAATCATGTTAAAATCTATTGTATTATTTAAGAATATATTTAATTTAATATAATTTGAAATTGATTTGTAAATATTTGTTTATACACAATAAATATATTATATTTTAAATAAAATTTTAAAATAATTATTAGTCGTAAGTAATAATTATATCATTATAAAAACAAGTAAATACTTTATTCATATAGACAATATTTTTTTAAAACAATTAGATAATTTTTATTTAGTTTTTTTATTATAATTTCCTTACATAGTTTTATAGCTGAATATCATTTTTTTTAATGTTTTTATGAACTCTTGTAATTAAATTACTATAAATATTTGTATAAACACTAATTATTTATTTATATATTTCACAACACTTTTAGAAGTCAAATTTACAAATCACTAATATTCTACATAAGTTTAATTTACCAAACACTAATCTGATTCATGATACATCTAATTTTTTCTACAGCATAGCTGAAAACAATTATTTTAAAAGCTACAACAATGCCAAACTAGCCATATATATTGTTATAGACAATTCTCTTTTTTTTAAGAGAAATTACATCCAATTGCCCTTTTTCAACCTTATTTTTTTAAAAATAAATTAATTTATTATTTAAAAAAATAGCACATTTGGCTTTCCTTAAATTAATGAAACTTTCATTATTATTTTTTTAATTATCTAATGATAAATCTCATTGTTGTTTTATATGATGCTTATTAGGATATTTTTAAATAAATTCAGCAATTTTTCCAATTTCGTTAGTTTTACTATTTTGTTATTTGATATATTGAGTTCCTTTCACTATTTGATGCATTAAATATATATATATATATTATATATATAATATATATATATATATATATATATATATATATATTCAAAAAATATATAAAAACCTTTACTATTTTAAAAGTTTTCAACTGAGGGATATTTTGTAAAAGATGCCTTTTTAAAAGTCCTAAATAAAGAAATGGTAATTAACAAATAAATGAATTTAGTCTATCAATTAAAGAAAATCAACACTTTATTTAAATACTTAATGACACAACCCGTCCCAATTAAACACTTGAGACGACACGTGCTGATGGAAAGTGAAAGCTAATGCCAACGCATACCATCAAGTAGAACTAAAATAATTAGTTAATCATCAATTTAAATTCTACTTATTTAAGGAAACTTTGGCAGAGTTCCGTCTGTTTTTCGAGTAAACAACCTGTAAATACATTAAACATAATTTGTAAACCATAAAAACATGTGTATAATAGGCTATTCATGATATATAAACTAACTTGAAATTTATAAACAAATAGTTATGGATAATTCAAAAATAACATTTTAACCACTCACAAAAACTATCCCGGGTTATAAGTGGTGTCAATCTCTGTATCACCTGAAATATATATTAAATAAAAATACCCATTAATAATATATTAGTGCTTTTTATATATTAGGAAATTATATTGAAAACACATAAAATGACGGTTAATATCCCAATGGCTAGAGCTTCACTTTTTCTTCAATTACTACACTTCCAATATACTTTTCAAGCCAAATAACATGAACATTGAAGCTTAGCAAAATCCACCAAAAGAAGAATTGGGTTGAAGAAATCACTTACCAACAAGCAATTACACCACAATTTGAACTCAAAACTACATAAGTTGTTATTTTCCAAAAATTTCCCAAGCTTTTTCATTTTCCTTCTCTCTCTCTTTTTTAACCTTTCACTTTCGTTTTTTTCCTTCTCTGCCTATATGGGCCTGCTGCAGCAAAAACAAAGTTTTATCTTTTTTGTCTTTTTTTTTATTATTAATTTTACACCTCATTGCCATGTGTCATGCCAAGACAGGAAAACCATCCAATTTTTTGTTTTTTCTTTTTCTTATTGCCTTTAATATTATAAGAGTTTACAAACTATTACCTCCTTTTAAAAATTATGTCCTCGAAATTCAAGCCAAAAGAAAAATCTGAGGATACTGAGAACGCATGAGATCCTCACTTTCCCAAGTTGCCTCATCAACTGTGTGATTATTCCATAACACTTTAATAAGAGAAATGACATTTTTTTCGTAAAACATATTCTTTTCAATCAAGTATTTTCACTAGTTCTTCTTCATAAGATAAATTCTCCTTCAATTGCACTCGTTGTGACTCCAATATGTGAGATGGATCTGGTACATACTTACGTAACATGGACACATGAAATACATCATGAATCCTAGATAGTTCCACTGGTAAAGTCAATCGATAAGCAACCAGACCAATACGCTCAGTAATCTCATAATGGCCAATGTATCTCGGACTTAACTTCCCTTTTCTACCAAACCTTCAAACTCCTTTCTACGGTGCAAACGAAGAAATACTCTATCACCTACCTGAAACTCTAAATCTCTTCGACGTTTGTCTGCATAACGCTTTTACCTCTCCCGTGCTATCTTCAAATTTTCTCTTATCACTTTATTTTATCAGTAGTAATCTGCAATAACTCAAGAACCATTAATTTCCTCTCACCGACCTCATCCCAACAAATTTATGTTCTACATTTCCTCTCATATAACCCTTCATATGGTGCCATCAAGATACTGGAATGGTAACTATTATTATACGCAAACTCCATAAGCAGTAAATGTGTATCCCAGTTTTCTTTAAATTGCAAAACACAGGCTCGTAACATATCCTTCAAAGTCTGGATCGTTCTTTCTGACTGACTATCAGTTTGCGGATGAAAGGCTATACCAAAATGCAACTTTGTTCCTAAAGCTCATTGTAAACTAGGCCAGAACTAAGTAAATCTCGAGTCTCTATCAGAAACAATCGATACTGGAGTTCCATACCGACTAACTATCTCATCAACATACAGCTTCGCTAATCTGTCCAACGAGTATGTAATTTTAGTCGGTAGAAATCTTGTTGTTTTTGTTAATCTATCGACTATCACCCAAATACCATCATGACCATTCTGAGTGAGAGGAAGACCAAATAAGAAATCCATCATAATATGCTCCCGCTTCCATTCTGGAACAGGAAGTGAAATTAAAAGCCTAGTTAACTTCTGGCGTTTCGGTTTAACCTGTTGACAAATAAGACATCTTGATACACATTCAGCAATATCTCTTTTCATTCCACACCACCATTAACGCTCTCTCAATGCATGATACATTTTCATGCTACCTAGATGCATAGCATAAGCTGAGCTATGAGCCTCATCAAGAATTTTTTTCTTCAAAGCTACATTATTCAAAACACATAATTGATTCTCTATTATTAAGCCTCCATCCCCTCTAACCTTATAATTTGTTCGTTGATTTTTCTGCAGCTCCCTTTAATCTTACTCAAAACTGAGTCTTCAGCTTGAGCTTCTGTAATTCGATTAATCAATACTGACCGTACATGGAAATTTTCAACCACAGCCCCTGATATCCCCACTAAAAACTCAGCATTCAATGCAATAAAATCATTCTTCAAGGAAGAAATTGTAGCATTATAAGTCGCATCTAACCTATTAGATTTTCTGCTAAGGGAATTTGGGATGATAATCGATCGTTTAGTCATAATCTTCAATCAATTCAATCCATCTTCTCTGACGCATATTCAACTCTTTTTTATCAAAGATATACTTCAAACTCTTGTGATATGTATAGATATGTCACTTCTCCCCGTATAAGTAATGACGCCAAATCTTTAGTGCCAGTACAACTGCCGCTAATTCCAGATCATGTGTCGAATATTTATGCTCATGACTTCTCAACTGGCTCGAAGCATAAGTTATTAACTTTCCATTTTGCATCAATACACACCCCAATCCTTGATGTGAAGTATCACTGTAAATATCATATTCCTCTTCAGGTGTTGGAAGTGTCAGAATAGGAGCAGAGATCAATCTTTTCTTCAATTCTTGAAAACTTACCCCACAATCATCTGTCCATACAAACTCTATATTCTTCTTTTTCAAACTGGTCAATGGAAGGGTTATTCTAGAAAATCTAGGAACAAAAAGTCGATAATAGCTAGCCAAACCCAGAAAACTACGCATTTCTGTAACATTCACAGGCCATTCCCATTTAACCACAACTTCAATTTTATGAGGATCGACATATATTCCTTCTTCTAAAATCACATGCCCCAAAAACATAACTTTATCATGCCAGAATTTGCATTTACTGACTTTCGCATATAATTGCTTCTCTCGTAAAACTTGTAGTATCTCCTTAAGATGTTCTCTATGCTCCTCTTTGTTTTGAGAATACACAAGTATATCATCAATAAACACAATAACAAACCGATCTAAATAAGGATGAAATACCTAGTTTATTAAATCCATGAACACCGCAGGAGTGTTAGTCAATCCAAATGACATAGCTAAAAACTCGTAATGTTCGTATCGAGTTCTAAAAGTAGATTTTGGCACATCTATTCCTTTGATTTTAAGCTAATGATACTTGGATCTCAAATCAATTTTAGAAAACACATAGGCACCTCTAAGTTGATCATACAAATCATCAATACGAGGCAATGAATATTTGTTACGCATAGTCACGTTATTCACATGCCTATAATCAATGCACATTCTCATTGTACCATATTTCTTTTTCACAATAATACTGGTGCACCCCATGGAGATATGCTAGGTCGAATAAAACCTGTAACGACCCAAATCCGTTAAATCTTTTAAATTCAAATGTACAGCGGAAGACTTGGTTTTAAAGAAAAACGACATGGGTTCGTTTAAAATTCGTATAATCCAAAACTTGTTTACATTGGCCAATAAGAGAAAGCAATAAAATTGGGAATGCGCATTCCAGATTATGATTTAAACTTCTAAAAGAACTTTAAAACCATAAGACATTACAATTTTTAAACAAATGCTCTTCCGAGCTCAAAACTTAAAGTATAAAAGATGATAAAACATTTACAAGCATTTCAAAAATGCTAAACCAAAAGTATTCCTGTTTTTGTCCATTCATCGCTTCAAGATATCAAATGGCACCACCTCCTCTACCACGTCTCCCTCGTCGAGATTTAACTGAAAAAAAATAAGAGTAACAACATTAGCATAAAAATGCTAGCAAGAATAAAATGAAAGACAATAATCCTATGGACCAAATTTCATACTGGAAATTGTGTCCAAAGTCCTAAATTTCTCATTACTACCCATTCTCCACTTCTAATTCATCATAATCATAAACCAATCAACATCCCCATTCCTGAACCATATCGAACCACAACTATTACAAATTTTACACCACATCAAAATATCTCGTATCGTGTTACCATATGTTACCACCTCCACATACTAACACGTACGGCGTTACCAATTCATATTACCATATCTCATACCACATCTAATACCTCGTAACGTGTTACGTATGTTACCACCTCAACATACTAACACGTACGGCGTTACCAAATCACATATCATCATAACATGTTACCGTATGGATCAACATCAACATACTAACACTACGGTATTACCAAATCACATATCATCGTAACGTGTTATCGTATGGATCAACATCGACATACTAACACATACGGTATTACCAAATCATAGATCACATACTACAATATCTCGAATTACCATAAGTTGCCACATATTACCACATAAGGTATTACCATAAAAAACCAAACACATGTACAAAGGATAAACATGTATCTACGTAACAACTAACAAACAAGCTGGGATGCTCATTATATGAACTCGACCTATCTGCCAATCTTACCATATAACACCAGCTTATAGCCTGTTTCATCTATGAACCTGTTATATCACAAGATCATATCATATAGTATCTTGATATGTGACGCCCATAGCCTCTTTCATCTATGTACGACACATATTCATAAGTATCTTGATAAATGACGCCCATAGCCTCTTTCATCCATGGACTACACCTATCCACAAGTATCCTGATATAGTGACGCCCATAGCCATTTTCATCTATGGACTACACATATATCCATAAGTATCCTGATATAGTGATGCCCATAGCCTCTTTCATCCATGGACTACACATATATCCATAAGTATCCTGATATAGTGACGCCCATAGTCTCTTTCATCCATGGACTACACATATATCTATAAACCGGTTCATTAAATGAGCACCTCAACACAAACAACTAACAAATAATACAATCATACTACAATTACACTAAAAAACATGCTTATCTTTTGTACTTTTCAAAGTGTTACCTCTTACCAAAAGTCTCGAGTACATCAATCATACTATCATTAAGATTTCATACTCCACGGTACTAACACAATCAACATCCAACATACTGCATTAGAACTTTCATACTCCACATTGTTACCACATTAAAACACAATCATTATTACTTACACAAGATAATAAGATTGTAATAACACTAACCATTATCATCACCGATGTCATGTTCCACGAAGTCTTATAATTCCCCAAATAAGCAAAATCGAGGTTTAACATCACCATGTCACGAATGAAAATAATTCACCTTAAATCACAAGTATAATCTCCAAGTCGTTACCATAATCCACGTGTTAACTTCCAAGCATTTCCTCTACTTTACTTTAGTTAAAACTACCTAAAGTAATTTTAATTCTCGATTTTATCTCAAAATCTCCATAACCTTTAATACATCCAAGAATAACCTCTCAGCTACTTTGATCTAAAACTACTCAAAGTATCTTAAACTTCCACTTTCATCTAAATTCTCCAATTTCATCTTACAAGACTTTTCAAATACACTCAAACTTGTTTTTTCCACCCAAATTCACTAAAAACTCCAAAGTCACTCCGCTCACTTTCGAGTCTAAAGTCACCAACTAATAAGTATTTACTCCTAGGAGTTTGTTTTGTCACTTAACCTTGATCAACAAATCGTAATGAAACTTAATTCATAAAATTACTAACTTCCATTTTAAACTCACCTTAGAATTGAAATCGAACTTCCAAAGTTTCGAGGTAGATTCCACGCGAGCAATTACCAACCTACAAATAAATTTCACCTAATAAACATTAATTAACTGAAAATCGAGTAAACGACATCTAAATGCACAAAACGATGAAAAACTCAGATTCTAGCCATTTGGTGCTCTCGGCCATACAAGGGAAAATGGGTTTTGGATTTGGTTTTTCGGCTTTTTGGCATTTTAGAGGTGTTCCGGGTTGATTTCGAGTACTTTGGAGGTTCGAATTATCAATGGGTAACCGTAATTTAGGGTTTTGCACAATAATTGATTCCCGAAAAATTAAGTAAAATACAAAACAATAACAAACTAAACACCCTAGCCATCACCAAGTGAGAAAAAAAACAAACGGAACGGGTTTTCCATTCGACTGGGGTTGAGGTCCAAGACAACAACCTCATCCAAAGTGATTTTTCCTAACTAGAATTCACAAACAACACCCGAGAAAAACGAATCAAGGCTTGCATACAAGATTGGAAAAAAGAAAACCCAAAAACCCATTTCTTCCTCACCTCGCATCTCCTAGATCTTGAATGGATTGGCTCGATTGATCAGATGGGTAGAAAGTACGTCTCGAGAGTGTGATGACCCAGATTTTATAAAATAATTTAGTTTATTCAATTAAATTGTTAATTAGGTTAAATGGGTTTTGTAATTAAAATTTATGATTTAAATTGATAAAATGAATTGTTTTGAATAGTTATTAAATGTTAAAATTGAAATCTACGGTTGGGTTACAAACTAACCATGATTAAAAGGGAAATATTTCACTGAAATCATTAATTTGGAAAATTGGGATTTAAGTTTTATTATGTTTAAATATGAGTAAATTAAGTTTAGTTACTTAAAGTACGGTTAAAAATAAGTTAACTAAGGTTAAATGAATAATTTAACATTTAGCTATGGTTAAATGTCTTTGGGGTTAGTTATAAATTAAAAATGTTAGGGAAGGCTATGGGTTATTTATAGGAAGGTTATTGATAAATTTTTAAATGAAAAAGGGTTAGAAAACTAATAAATACTTAGTCATTTAATTAGGTGTCTTCTTCCCTTTTAATTGACAATTAAATAAAAAAAAAACTCTATTATTTCTTCCTTGCTTCAGCCGTGGGTAGTAGCAGCCATGGAGGGGTGATTTTTCTCTCCATTTTCTCTTCTTTTCACGCTTGGGTTGATGGGGGGAAATACTTAATTTATGGTGGGTTTTCGATTTAAGGAAGCTTTGAACAAGAATCATGAAGAAAACTATCAAATTGAGTAAGTTTTCTAAGAACCCTAGGTTTCAAAATTGGGGATTATTGGGCGTTTTGATAAGATTGATTTTGGGGTTTTTAAATTCGAATGAATCATGTGTATAATCATGAAAATTGAGTTTCAATTAAGAATTCTATTAACCTAAGGTTTGGAGTTTTGTTTTAAAACTATCAAAGGAAAAATGAAGAATTGATATGGGTTGAATGGAATTATCATTAACAATATAAATATACATGTTTGTTCTTTTGATTTAAAGCTGATTTGTTATATAAAACTTGACCTTAAACTAAAGCTTGGACATACAATTTTATAATTCTTGAAGAACTACACATCAAGGCCGAACACACACCCCTCCCCACGGTTTTGCAATTTATTTTGGGAACTGTTTTTATATTTCCGGGATAGGGGCTGTTTTTGGGGTCTTGGGTGATGTTTAAATGTTAATTTATATATATTCATGCTATATAAAATCTATTAAATAAATAGCATGATTTGTGTGTAGGTTTGGCTCAAAGTAAAGCTCCAATGTGCAAGCTTGATACTTTGTATCACAAGGTGGGAATAAAAAGATTCTAAAGTACTTTTATGTTTGATTTTTATATGATGAATTGTTAGGTGTTTTGGTGTTTAAGTTTTGGGTAAAATTGTTAAGTTTTGATGGTTAGATGAAGGGTTACACATGAATAAGTAATTGGAAGTGTGTGTAAATCAAGAATGGGTTATGGGGAGTGAGAGTGTTCTATTGTGTAAGGTTTTTGTTAGTGAAAGCCTAGATGTTTTTACTTTGAGTTAGTATGGTTAAGAAACAAGATTATGTTATGGAAGTCTTTCACAATTTTTAGATACCATGAAAGGGTAGGAAACTATGGATGGAAGCCAAGGTCAAAGCCTCCATTGTTGCCCCTTGAAAGCTTACTAGTTTTTTCGAATTTCTGAGTTTTCTTATCTTTCTCTTAACGTCTTTTAATTCTGGTTTATTTGGGTGTCTAAATACATATTTTATGTATGAAAATTGAGTCATATGCTGATGGGAGGAATATCCTATGTGTGCTTGTTATGCCAAAGCTTGTTTTCGATGAGAATTGCAAAGGAAGCATGTTTAGTTACATTCTACCCCATTCATGCATATCATGTTACATTCCATTTTATTCATTGCATATCATGTGATCGGTTTATGGCCATGGGGTCGTAACCCGAGTAACGGTGTGTGGGTGTTGAACGTTACACATGGTTACCATGGCGGAGATGTGATTAACTCGTGTAACGATGTGTAGGTGTTGGACGTTACACGTGGTTATCGTGGCGGTGATGTTGTGGAGCTCCGGAGTGCTATGTGATGAATGGCCCGGATGCTAATGGTTATTGAGCTAACCTGAGGTTGTGAAATGAGCTTCGGCTCGAATGATGTAAAATGAGCTACGGCTCGAGTGGTTATTGAGATAGATTTTAAGATATGCGTAGAAAGACGCGAGAAAAGTGTAAACGAGAAATGGAGTAGACTTGAATGAAAGTCGACATGATTTGACCAGAAACTTGCATTGTTATTGATTTTATTAAACACACTTGTTTAGGCTTTTAGTTTTTTTTTACTTATGAAATTTTCTTATTAAGTCATTTAGCCACTTCTGATGCATCATTTCCGATCATTACACTTACATCAATTCGTTATTACCATTGTGAGCGTATCATTTTATGTTGCTTTTTGCTCATTTGGTTAGTGGCCCGGAAGTTCAAATGTTTCTATGGTGCTGTGTGTGACTGCCTTGTAATTGAGTGGAGTTAATGTTTGGTTTGATGTTGATCTTTGGAATGAGCTATGTGTAAGTCGATTCTATGAGTAAAACATGGGAGTTAAAATGGTACTTGTTTGAAGAGAGATGGATTCATTTGCTTATATCATCCTGATAATCTTAACAGCACTATAGTGTTATTTTAGTTTCATTTAACTTTAAGATGTGAATACCTTAAGGTTAGATAACGTGAGTAAAGCGGGGGTAGGGAAAGTGTGAGTGTGAAAGGGGGAATGTGACTTAGTTTTGTTTGAGTGAGTGACAAGAGGGTGTTAAGTTTAAACATACTAAGAAGATATGACTTGTGTAGATAGTTACCCTAGTTAGTAGGATGTTAAGGCAAAGTGTAACGAGTATCAAGTAGAGGTAGATACGAGATGGGAATAAGAAAGATGAATGGATTTTGAGTTAGGCATGAAGAGTGAGTATGTTTGTAGCTTTAGTGATTTGTAAGAGCTTCTGGTTTTGACTATTTTGTAACGGTGTAAGAGTTAGCTTAGTTATTTATACGTCTACTTATTTCTGGGTTCGGGAATGCTTATAGTTGGGTACGGGATAAACAATATGAGATAGAACCTCTAGTAAAAGTAAGGATTCGATTGAAGGACGAGTGACCCGAGTGCTTGGACTCATTTCAGACGATGGAAATCATGCATAGACATTCTTTCTTTTCTTTTTATTTCCACTGAGTTATCAAACTCAGAGGTGCTTTATGTCACCTTTCAGGTTTTATTGCGGTCGAAGTCTTAACGAGGAAGCTGGTATGCGTTGGAACTTGGATGTCGGACTTGGAAATGGACTAGTTGACGTTGATGCTCGAGCTCGAGTTGTGTGGATTGCATAAGAAGTGTCTTATGTAATCAATAGTTTAATGTTGTCGTTTATAGTCCATGTATAATGTTGTTTTAAGTTGTTACACGTTTGAAACGTTATTTACCGTTTTTCTGCTTGGGAAATTGATGCAAACGGGTTTTGGTTTATTCGATTTTTAAATGGAACCTCGCAAATTTTCCGTAGAAATTGTTGTTTTCCTTTATGAGACGTTTTAAATGAAATTTAAATTTCTTATTTCCCATGCTTCCGCTGAGAGTACTCGCGGCCAGTCTTTATTGGAGTCGGGTCGTTACAAAGAGCTTTCCAACGAGCTAAAGCATGATGAAAACGGTCGAGAAACAAAGGAGAACCAGATCTTTCTTTCTCTTTTTTTTCTCTCTAGCAACGGGTTTGGGGTTTCTATTTCATTTTTCCTTTCTTTTTTTCTTATCATTATCCTTGCAAAATATGTAGTAGATATATATAAAGAAATTTTGGTAAAAGACCATATTGCCCCTCCTCATATTTCCTTAAGAAAACTTGTTCCGGTGCTCGTTATTTCACGTTTCTAATTCCAATTCAACTTAACTACTTCTAATCTATCTTAAAAGTATTTAACAATCAATAATGGGCCCGCTAATAATTTTTAATACGACCAAAACTAATTTAAGCTAATAAAACGATTAAAAAGGTTTTCGATCGAAATTAACTACTAAATTCTAAATTAATAATTCTAAAATTAAACTAAATACTTTGATTAAAATAAATAAATAAATAAATGAAGTATTAAATAAATAAATAAATTTCACTCCAAAAATAACGGGATGTTACAAAACCTTTATCAAGTAATTCCCATAGCTGTGTCTTCAATTCTTTCAACTCAGTTGGAGCCATTCAATATGGTGCTTGAGAAATTGGAGATGTACCCGGAACTAACTCAATCCCAAACTCAACTTCTCTATCTGGCGGTAACTCAGTTAAATCTTCTGAAAACACATCTGGAAATTCATGTGCAACTGGAATGTCTTCAAGTTTCAATTTACTACACTGAGTATCGATCACATTAGTCAAATATGCAGTACAACCCTTTTGGAGCAACTTACCAACTTTGAGCGTCAAAATTACACATGTTAGTAAGATCTTCCTTTCGCCACTAAACATAATCTCATATTCACCTGGTAGTTTGAACACAAATATCTTCTGAAAACAATCAACCGATGCATGATTTGCAAACAAGAAATCCATACCCAGAATGATGTCAAAATCACATATATCTAAGGGTACTAAATCCACGAGTAAATCTTTCCCATCCAAAACTTTCACACAATTCATGTAGACATTATCCGTTAACAACGACTTCCCAATCGGGGTGGCTACTATCAGTTCATTATGCAACTTCTCCAGCGTTTTATCAGCACAAGAAGAAAAAGTAAAAGAAACAAATGAATGTGTGGAACCAGGGTCCATCAAAACATGTGCATTTGTGTCAAAAATGGATAACTTACCTATCACAACCTCTGGCGTTTTTTGAGCCTTCTGTTGATGCACGAGGACATCCCACTTGGCCCTTTTGCTTTGTATTGCTTGTACTTGCAATGCTACCTTGCCCCACATAACTCATCGTAGTACTTTGCACATTCGATCATTGTTGTTCTTGATTACTTTTAGATGGTTGCACAATAGTTCCCCCGCACACTACCACGTTGAGAAAACATCGGACAATCTCTTTTCGTATAACCTTCCGGACCGTAGTTAAAGCAAACATTTGCACTCCTCAAACACTGCCCAAGATGGAATCTACCGCATGTCAACGCTTAGTGTATCTAGATGTCGTGAATTGTGGATAACTACCAGATGATTGTTGAGAGCTACCTTGAGTCGGTCTGAAATTTGATGACCCCCTAAAATCCGGTTTAAAATTTTCACGACTTGCACGCCAGGCCAAGACCCCCGATTACCTCTCATGTGTGGTCGTACACTAGACGTATCAGTGCTAAAAATTTGAGCACCACGATCAACCCTTCATTGTTCCCCCTGACTTTTGAAAGTGTTTTTCCAGAATTTAAAGGATAACAAAACTCAAATAAAAGAGATTTAACAACCACAATCAAAAGAAAACCCAAAACTCAACAACTTAGAATGAAAATTCTTGAATTCCATGGATGAATTCTTACCTTGAGTATTTCAAATCTTGCAAACTTTTGCTCTAATCTTCCTTAAACAACTTTTTCCTAAAAAATCTTGCAAAACTCCTTTGAATTAAAGCAAGGAGATGAAGTAATCAACACCACCCCCTTGGAACCCCTTGTGGCTGACGGAAAAGAGAGAGAGATGAGAGGATTTTGTTTTTTTTTTCCTTCCCAACTTTTGACTTAAAAGAAATAAAAGGACGGCTGAGTTTAAATCTTCTCTAATTGATAGAGAACCCTTCCTCTTCCATGAATCATAAAAAGAACCCTACTCTTTGTACATAAATTCTTACCGAAAGTAAAATTGCTGACCAACCCTTCCCCCTTAACTAACCATGGTTAAATGCTTTTTTCGAATTAATTCCACCTAAAGTTAACTTTTAACCATAGTTAATTATCAAAAAAATTCAATCAAAGTAGAAAATCATTTCTAAAATAATTAACGATAAACACATAAACAACCAAACTTAAGAAATTTTAAATAAACACTCTTTAACGAAACTCGGGGCCTTAACACTCCCAATATCTGTTGAGTACCAGAACGAATCATAGACCCATCGAAAAACCTCATCTTCAGTAAGAGACCGAGAATCGAATTCCTCACTCGGGGTTACGTAATGTCTAAGCACAGAAAGAGCTCCCCCAAGGAAGGAGCCTCTTTTACCGGGATAAAATATCCAATTGCTCGAGCTAGAAGTGTAGTTAGTGAAGGGGCATAAGGATCTTGTGCCCTATGGACCTCAACTGAGTTTGAATTTGAACCCAGTGGAATACAGAAATATTTAGGGTCAGACACCTGAATAGAAGGAGAAATCAATTCAGTCTTTGACATCTAAATAGGAGAGTAGCTGTTCTCAGGCGAGCCAAATGTAGTAACAACTACTGGATGGGCTTTCATGTAAGCTTTACCCCTTATCACTGTTCATAAGCATCAAATCGTCTACCTTTCTTCTTTTTAGGGGGAAGAGATTCCGCAAGATGCTAACAAATAAGCATCCTCTTCGCCTTAATGTTCTCCCTAGGACGAGAGCGTTTGGAGCCAAGCTTATCTTCCTCCACAACCTACTTCCTTTTTTGGTTGGATGCAGCCTTTGCAACAACACTCTTCTCCTTGGTTACTTTCAATAAAGCTACAAAGGAAGATGCATCCCTTGTGGTGGGAACCGGAGTAAGGTCACTTGAAGCCATTCTTCTGCTAAGAGCTGGGAAGAAATCCATTCAGTCAGTGACAAAAAAATAACACGTAAATGCCTCAAAAGATGTGAGCATGAATGACTTACTAAGGGAGGATAAGGATCAAACCCTTCCAAAGGAGTCAACAAACCTGCAAAAATAATCTACTGTTCCTGAATGAATTCCTCCAAATCATAAGTTCCGTAGTTCTCAAGATTCACTTAACAAGACCTTTCCGCATTGGAAGTTTTCTTTGACAGATATCCAATTGCTAAATAACAATTAAAAAAAACATAAGTGAAATTGCTATCAACACAATACAATTGTCTGAATCGAAAAGACAAGACAAACATAGCGGTGAGAAACCCATTTGTCTCACTAGAATTACTCTAACTCTTAGGAATAGTAAACCCCTCTGAAAAATTGGACCACGGAAAAACAACCAACTCTTTTTCCATTCCTTATTCCTGGACATCTGCTCACTCACCACCCTATGATTTGAGAATTTATGAAGAACAAGGGGCATTCTATCTTTAGAATTCAGTTAAAGACTATAATAGTGTGAAATCATCTATATGGTCAGTTGGATATTTAACCCATAGCACAATACCATAATAATGGTCAAAGTCCTCAGAGTGTTTGGCATGAATTGCCTAAGAGCAATCCCAAAGTCGGGAAGAAGCCTGGCTAGTAAAAAAGAAGAGGGAACCTCACACCGCACATGAAAACATATAATGAAAAGAGATCCAACCCTATCCGAGAGAAATAAACGCATTCCAAAGCACTTGGAAGTTTCATATCAATTTCGGAGGAATCTTATAATGGACCTTTAAACTATCTAGGTCAGTTTGCTTTATCTTGGATGGGACGTCCTTAGGGTGATCCTTATTCTTAGGGTAGATATCTCGAGTTCAAACGAACCTCTCCATTTCCTCCCACAAACTGGCTCAGATTCAATGAAGGGGACTCTAGGCACTTCCAACGCCCCATTTCCCGTGGGAAGAACAAAATTTCCTCTCTCACCAAGATGTAGGGAGGAAGAAATTGCCACCTCAGAATCAAAGGGGAGATAACATCATTAAAGGACCCAATATCGCAGTAAATCGAAAGAGAACCATGTTCTTCAACACCAAGATTGTGTCTAGACGAATGAGGGATTTCCACCTCTACTTCATTGCCCCCAGATTCATCTCTAAAAGCAGAAATAGACAGTCTCATGAAGGGGAGAGAAAGAAGGTGAATTGGTGACAACCCCCGAATCACAAAAAAAAACCTCCTGAAAACTCTACCTTTAGAATCAGACTCGTTAACCTCAACCTCGTCATTTTACGATTTGATGCCCTAGCAGCTTTTTTACACATAGCCATCTATGAATCTAAGGGAATACAAAAAGGAGGAGATAGAGGAAACTAATCTTAATGAAAGAAGGCAGGACTTGAGTCTGGTGATCGTTAAAGAGAAAATGGAAGGAACAACTATCACAAGAAAGAAAGATGACAAAAAGATTTTAATTTAGAAAGGATGTGTTATTTAAAATGCTCTGAGCCACAATCACAACATGTGGAATCTATCCAACGACCTCCAAATGTCATGATGAATAAAAGCGAGAAACAGGTTTGGTGGGATTTCAAAACACAACTTGTGAAGCTCAAAGGGTCATCTCACTGAAAAGGTATTGCAAGCTATCTTAAAGATTGTGTTGATCATGGCGAAGCGTCACATAATCATGAGAAACCTCTATCGATTTCCCGCAATGGAAAAATCAAGCACAAAAAATAAAAGAAAATTTTAGAGAGTAAAAATTACCCATCTAATGGGCTAAGAAAGGTGGGATAATTATGAAGAGGCCGATCTGCCAACACCCAAAGTAAAAGCAACCTAGCTGAGGATGGGCCATCCCAAAGACCGAATTGAAAGCCTAGTCCCGACTAGCACAAAAAAGTGAGCCCAGGATCAACAAGTCTGAAAGACAATATAAGGCTAACTAACTCACCTAATCTGGTATGCACAAAAATCAAGACCTAAACTCTTGATGTGCCTTATCCATTTCTGAGAAGCTAACTTGATTGTCGGAGGGTTCTTGGCTGGTACCACAACGATCCCATTGACCGTTCTTTCTATTTCAGATACTCAAGGTCACAAGAGATAAGTACTTGTCGTCACGTGCTCAATTGTGCTATCTACGCTTTAAAGTTTTGGCCCCAAATAATTAATTATTATTAACACTCATACTTTTAGCAATATATAATTAAAAATATTAATTATTTGATTTTTTTATAAATTATTTATTACATAGAGAGTTATCTAGGTGGATAAAATTAAAGGGAATAAGAGATAAAATATCTCCCTTCACAATGCATTACACGCTCAATTGAAGATAAATGAGATATATCTATCTTTCCCATTATTTCAATATAAAGAGATAAATTTTCTAATAAGATTGGAAAATTCTATTTGCCTATATATTACAATTAGATTGTCATATTCACTACACTTTTTAATTAGAAAAGGTGAAAATTTTCTCTCTTTCTTAACATGTCTTGGCCGATATTGGTGATTTAAAATTCACTAGAAAACTTTTTTTCTTCTCCTAGCTTGATTCCAACAAATCAGGTTTGCTTTCAATTGTGTCATAGCGTAGAAGATGCGATATTGATTAAAGAACCGTCAACAAAATCTTTATATTATTTATTGTTAATAAGTTTTTGAACTAGATGATCCATAAAAATTAAAATTTTGATTTATAAACCAATTAATTTCCAATACGTGTTATATTTAGATCTCACATCCTTCTAGTAAACATGTATCCCATAGAGCCTATTGATATAGTACGTAATAAAATAGCCTTCCAAGGTAAATTCTTAGTGCTTGAAGTATTACTAGGGAATGGAGTTCTTAGAGAAATACCTCTATGACACTCATGGATCACCATGACCCTTTAAATAGAATAAATCTAATTTCAAAACTTTTTTTTGGTAAGAAAGCAAATCCTAACTTGTATGTATAAATTGATATTTCCGACAATCACACTTATATTAAAAGGGGATTTTCATGGCATCTTACTTTGAGAAATGTCTTGTTTTAAAATTTCTAAAACTTTTTCTATTTTTGAACTCACTAAAAAAGTGCAATCAGTTGTAATTTCTCTGTATAAAACAACTTTGTCTCATTTATATATAAAATATTTTATTTTTATTCGGAAAATTGGGAGGAAGGTTTTAAAAAAATTTGTCCCTAAAAATTATATTGAATTGCCTCATCTAAAAAAATAGACTTTTAGTCTTACTAGTTTGTTAGCACATGCAAGTATTATAATTTTTAATATTTGATAGAACATTTATTGTTTATGTAACTTTCTTCCATCTCTTTTTAATTTTTAATTTTATATTAATTGAAGATTAGTGTGTGTTATAAAGGTACTATTGCACTTTAAAGAATTATATCATTTTGATCATCCATTCTTTTTAAACGACCTTAAACTTTTATTAAGGACGTAAGGACTCTAATTAAAGAGATGAAACGAAGTTTATTTTTTTTTGGATAATGAGAATGAAAAAGGATTTGTTGGGGAGAGCTCATGAAAGCAAGTGATTTATAACTTGGACAATTTACAATCATTAATTTATTTGTCCCTTATAAAAATATGGGTAAAGAATGGTGGGTGTCGTTTTTAATGATCAAATGGTTAGGCATCGACTCCCTTCCCATGAGGTCTAAAGTTTGAGTCTTCCCACCCCCATTTTGATTTAATATCTCAAAGAAAAAAAAGTGAATTAAAACTTATTATGAAAAAGAATTTTCACACAAAAATGTTGTTGAAGTCATTGACCTTTCAAATACATTTTTTTTACAATATAAATAGTGGATGAATATACTAAACCATTAAAATTGAATTAATAACATAATAATTTAGAGAAACATGAACCGTATTTTTTAAAGATATAATTATATTATATAATTTTGATATTAATTATGAATTGTATTTTATTTGTCTAGAATGGATGACTCAAGGTAGTTTTTCACTTCTCAAATAATATTTATCAATTTTTTTTGGGTAAAGTACTCATTTGGTCCGTGAGTTTTAGAGGTCGTATCTATTTGGTCCCTACGTTTTCAATTTGTGTCTAAGTGGTCCCTGAGTTTTGGATATTGTGTCTATTTGGTCCCTGCGTTTCAATTTGTGTCTATTTAATCCCTGAGTTTTAAATATTGTATTTGTTTGGTCCTTGAGTTTTCAAGTTGTGTCTAAATGGTCCCTGGATTATTAGAAATAAGTTTAATTCTTCCTTAATTTGTTAACTCATTAACATAATATCGACTTAATGGTGACGTAAAATATTTAATTGATCAAAATACTGACAAGAGATTAATAATTATGTCAAATTTTAGGTCTAGATTGATAAAAAATTTAATCACATCTTCGTATTTTGACCAATTAAACATGTTATGTCAGCGTTAAGTCAATAATCTGGTAAGAAGTTAACGAATACGTTAAATTAAAGACCAATTAAACTTATTTATAATAGTTCTTGAAAATCTAGGGACCAAATAGACACAGTATCCAAAACCTAGGGACCACTTAGACACAAATTAAAAACGCAGGGACCAAATAGACACAATATCCAAAACTCAGGAACCACTTAGACACATTAAAAACGCAGGGACCAAATAGACACGACCTCCAAAACTCAGGGATCAAAGGGGTACTTTACCTATTTTTTTTTATATTTTTTTAATGATAACCCAAAAGAATCTTTTCAATATTATTTATTAATTTGTTATGTTTAATTAAAAATATGTATGATAATTATTTTAGTTTTTTTAATATTTATAATTATTATTTAGCATAAATTTACATTTAATATTTAAATTGTGCTTAAATATTTACTAATTGTAGGAGGGTATTAGTGTTAAAAAAAGTTTCTCCCATTAGCATACTTTTTAAGTAGTAATAGATTATAATTCGGTGCTTGTCCAAGTGTAGCCTAATAGTAAAACAATAGTATTTATTATAATAAATTAGATGTCGCAAAATCGTCTCTCACATATAAGCCTCATCAACGGGCCCAAGCTCATAGGCCGACCCAAGCCCAGCCTAACCGTAAGTCAACGGTTGACGGGCCAGGACCGGTCCGGCCTCTAAATTTTTGGGCTGGATATGAATCACGTATTTGATTCCAAACCCGACCCACAGACGTTATCCATAGGGCCCTCACCAAGCGAGGTTCGGCCCAAAGCACGCCTCGAGGCCCGTTCAAAACTTATTATTTAAAATATATATATATATATATATATTATTATTATTAATATCTAAATTATAAAATATAATGTAAATATTTTATTTTATTTTTGTTATTTTAATATAATCTTATAATTATAATTATGAATATAATCTTATATAATTATAAAATATAATATATTATAATTAAAAATAAAAATAAAACTTTAAAAAATGTAATTAAAAATTTAATGAACAATTTAATTTAATATAATAAAAAAAACCTACAAAAATTATAAATAAAGTTAATTTAAAAGTTTAATAAAACAAAGAATAGATTAAAAAAAAATAGAATAGTGAAAAATTACATTAACTTTTTTCTTCATCACTTTAGAGTTAAGTTTATGTAACGTCCCGTTATTTTGTGATAAAAAAATTTTTTATTTATTTTATTTTAATTTAAGTAATTAAAGTTTATTTATTTATCGGTAAATTAGAATTTAGTAGTTTATTTCGGTTTAAGTCCTTTTAATTACCTTTTTAGTTTATTTTCGTTTTAATGGTATTAATAATTATTAACGGGCCAATTAATAATTATTAATCACCATTGGGATAGTTTGAGAAGTTCGGGATTCATTTTTAAGCCAAAAGTCATAAAAGGACGCAACCGTCATTTCCAAATTTGTAAAATATCTAAACATTATTTGGTCATCTTCTTTAAAACATCTTTGACTTCAAAAATTGACCAAAAACTTGCTTCATCTTTCCCTCCCAACCCGTGAGCATCAAAGAAGAAGAAAAGAAAATTCTATTTCGTTCGTTTCTCGGCGGATCGACTCGAGCTAGGATAAATCGGAAAGCCCTCGAGTCAAGGATCATTTCCCACCTACCCATTGTACGTTTCTCTCGAGATCCACGGAGTTCTCGGTAAGTGAAGTTTCAAACCCTAACTCCAAATAGTGTTTTAATGGAGTTTTCTTTGTTTCCTTTCGATTTCTTGCCGTGAAACTCGGTGTTTGTAAATACGGGAGTAGTTTTAAGAGTTTTTGGAAACTTTCCCTTAACCCTAAAACCGAGTTTCAGTCGAAACCCTTCCCGTTTGAAATTTACCCTTTTGGGTTTAATTATGGGTTATAAATTAGTGAAATAATGTTTATTTAAATTCAATTCGGGAAAGGGTATAATGTTCGAAAACCCTAATTATCGATACCCATTGAAATCGGGAATATCGAATTTGCTTAAAACCAACTCGAAACACTTTTAAATTGCCTAAAAGCTGGAAAACCAAACCCGAGACCCAATTTTGATGATAGGGTCGTGGGCCTCATGTGGGGATTTGTTGGGTTTTTCGTCGTTTTGTATGTTAGGTTGTTGTTTGATCGATAGTTGGTAATTATTGATTGTGTGTTATAATTCGATTGTAGGTGTTTTCGAACCACTCGCTTGATCGCTCCTTCGAACTTAGGAGCAAAGTCATCTTTTATTAAAGGTGAGAATAGTTAGGATTTAAAGTAATTATAGAAATCGAATAAGTGTGAAGGTTTGTAGAGTTTGAAACTAAGATTAGAATTCGAATCTAAGATTAGAGGGTTGTGAGTTAGTGCCCTTAGGATTAGAAATTAATCCTTTAAGTGAGAACTTAGGAGTTCTCGAGGAAAGTATTGAATCTTAGAAGATTCTAAGTTAGATTCGATTCGAAACTAAGATTGGATCATTGGAAGTTAAAAGATCCAACTTGTATTTTAGAACGGTTAATAGAACCTCGGATTATTGGAAGTTTAGAATCCTTGAAGGTATAGGTTAATCGTTTGATTTATGATTCTACTTTTATTATTGATACCAGAGTTCGATCGATATATCGTTCGTCCGAGATGCTTACCTACTTTTACCTTATGTCATTTACTTTTTGTCTTTTACTTTATACCTTTACTTTATGCCTTTTACTTTATTTGTGTATCGGCTACTTTAATTCCGCACTTTATTTATTTACACCAAAACATATCATATTGCATCGTAACATCTCGCATCATGGAAAAAAAGTGAGAAAGTGAGAAAGATATGAATGGGAGAATGATGGGTCCTACGGGATAGACCACATTACCTTCATAGAAAAAGAAGAGAGAATGAGAAAAATGTGAATGGGAGAATGATGGATCCTACGAGATAGACCACATTACCTTCACAAAAAGAAAAGAGAAAGTGAGAAAGAAAAGGAGGGAGAACGATGGATCCTACGGGATAGACCACGTTACCTTCTTCATGCATAAGGGCGTATGCGAATCCTACGGGATGCTCTCATGCATTCATGCTTATGATCGATGAGAAAGAGAATTGAGATGTTATATTATATGCAAAGTTATTTACTTTTCTTATTTATGTCATAACAAATTAATGGATGAGGATTGACTACTAGTGTTAGCAATATCATCCCTTGGAAAGTTTAGAATGAAATTACCTAGAGTTTGGAGAACTTTAGGAGTGAATTGTGTCAGATTAATTGGACACAAATCGAAATGCCAGTTTGAGGTCTATCTTTACTTTTCATGCTTATTATTCTCACTGGGCTTAAGTTGTTAGCTCATGATATTACAAAAATTTCAGGTAATGCCCTGGTTAGAGGCCGTGGAAGGGGAGATGGTGCTGCGTGATCGAGGGATGCTGACCTCGAGATGGACTCGTTGTTGTAAAGTCTATGTAAATATTTTTGTGAATTTCAAAGACTTTGATGATTTATATGTTGTATTTAGCTCATAAGAGCTTTTGATGTGGTTTTTATGATATGAAATATTTGAACTCCTGATTTGGGACTTAAAGTCCAGGTGATTTATTAGATTTGAAAAATTAGGATGTAAACAGGTTTTGGCTAGCCAACTTTCAAACAAAACCACGCAAAATTTTCTTAAAATAAAAGACTTCCGCTGTTTTCTCTGATTTAATTTATTTTAAAAGTGACGGGTCGTCACAGTTTAAGTTATAAAGTTACAAAGAAGTTTTAAAAAATTTAATTAAAAACTTGAATGGACCAGGCCAAACCCGCAAATAAATCCCAATCTGTCCATAAAATAAAATTAAAGATTGAGTCGTATACTGATTGGGATTTATTTTCATATATGTTCGATGTGTAATAGATTGTTGTTCAATGAGTATTGCATAGTTGAGATGTTAAATGATAATACTTGAAGTATGACCATATATGATTGTTTGTGTACTTTGAAGGTGTCAAGAGAAAGATAGAGTCATATGTTGATTGAGAATCATTCTTACTTGTGTTCGTTATGCTAAAGTTTCATTTCCGATAAGAGTTGTTAAGCAAGCATGGCTAATTGCATCTCATTTCATTCAAGCGTATCATATGTTTGTTGAATGGCCATGGGGTCGTAACCTATGTAATGGTGTGTGGTTGTTGGACGTTACATATGGTTACCGTTGCGGAATGCATGTAGCTCCGAGGCTTTGTGTGGTGGATAGCCTTGATGCTAGAGTGGCTATTCCTATAGCCTGGAAGAATAAATAAGCTATGGCTCGAGTGATATCTGAGATATTTTGATGTAAAATGGGAAGGTGGTATGGAAAGTTGGTATTGAAATGAACAAAGTTGACACGACTTGGTTTACTTTGAACAAACAATATACATGTTTAAGTTTTCTTGCTCATTCTTATGGATTCTTAATTAGTTAATTCTATTTTAGCATATCATTCCAAGCAATTCATATCATCGGTTTAATTCATTTTGTTTTCACTGAGTGTCATGATCAAAGGTGCTCTATATCACCTTTTAGGTGCCGGTAGGGGACGGGATCGAGGTGCGGCAGGTGGTGCTTATTGATGATTCGAGATGGCAAGCTTTTGGATTAGACTACCAGTCATGCAAATCTTGGATTATGGAAGTAGCTCGTGAGTCGTTTTGTGTTCTCGGTTTAAAATCGAGTCTTTTGAATTGCATGTAAATAAACTATGTATGTTTTAAGGATTTGTTATAACTAATTTTTGGTGCACCACGTACTTTAAGTGTTTAAAACCATATTTGATATTTTGAAAGGGTCGACGTGCCGAATGTCGATATTAAGCAGGGTTTTTATGAAAGTTTTACTTATACTCCGTGTCCAAGTTGATTTTCGTTATGTTTCAAATCAAGTGTGTAAGTCCTACGCTTCCGCTTTGCATGCTCGCGGCTTAGGCTTATTTAGTAAGCCGGGTCGTTACAAACTCATATTATAATGGCTGGCAATATACAATGTTCATTGTAGACCTAGATTGATAATAGAGTTGATTTTTAAAAAGAGAAATTACAGCCAATTGCATCTTTTCTACCTTATTTTAAAAAAATAAACAAAAATTTATATATTTTTTAAAAGAAAACCACATTTTGCTTTCTTTAAATTATTAATTTTTTTTTCATTAATTTTTTTATAATTATAGAATGACAAATCTCATTGTTATTTTAGATTCAGAAATTTATTCTATTTTGTTGGTTTTTCTATTTTGATATTTCATATATTAAGTTCCTTTCACTATTCAATGTGTGACGACCCGACTCTTTTAAATAATTTAAATATAAAACACACCGGAAGTCTTTATATTTTAAGAAAAATGGCATGGTTATGTTTGAAAATTGGCTAGCCAAAACCTGTTTACATCTTAAATTCTGAAATCTAAAAACACAAGGAACATTAAGTTCCTATCCAGGAGTTCAAAAGAGTTATAAACATAAAAGTAAAGACGAAAAGCTCTTAAGAGCTATATACAATTTACATCTCAAAAGACAACATAACAAAATGAGACCATGGTCTTTTACAAGTATCTAGTCCATCTCTGTGTCATCATCCTCTCGATCAAGCGCGCATCAGCTCCTCTCCCACGACCCCAAACATTACCTGAAATGTTTGTAATATCATGAGCTAACAACTTAAGCCCAGTGAGAATAAACAAAATAAAACGTAAAGTTAGACCCCAAACCCGTATCCGGATTCGTGTCCAAGAACATACTTACTCGTTGCTATCAATCCATTCAAAGAGTTTATATCAAGTGTTCCACTTTTACTTACCAATTCTCCAATATAATTGTGGAACTACATTCCAAGCATTTCTGGGTATGGTTTCGTAAATGCATATAGCATTTATATCTCATTTCTTTTCCTATAGCATTCGGCTATCAAAAGTTTACTTTCCGTTATTTTTAATATAATAATGTTAAACTCACTCGGACTTAACATATTCAACAATCACAAGTTGCGATTAATGACGATAATATTAGTACATGTAGTCTAATCATTATTCATTAATTCGCTAAACAAGTGTAAAGGACATATAACCTTTACATCGATATAACTATCACATGCGAATAATGTCAGGTAATGAAGCTCCCGTAGGTAAGTTCATTCACCTCATTATCTCGCTAAAAAAAAATATGAAGTCCTTTCAATAAATTATTCCATCTCTAGTGAATAATGACAAGTATGAGCCCGTAGGTCAATTCATTCACCTCATTAAACTCACTTTCCAAAAAAAATATACCAAGTCTTTTCATAATATCTTCCCATCTCTAGTGAATAATGTCAGGTAATGAAGCTCCCGTAGGTCAGTTCATTCACCTCATTATCTCACTCATCGAATACAGGTAATGAAGCTCCCGTAGGTCAGTTCATTCACTCGTATCTTCATATATGTATCATAGTAATTATGGATAATACCAGATAATGTGTGAACTCGCATAGTTCCATCATTATCCCATTATCCATCTCCTCCGATCATGTAAAGTCCCGTAGTCATTTAGCATTCCTCATGTACATATACGGAAATATAAAACGAATAATACCAGACAATGCAAGCACACTCAGTCTATGCATTGCCTCATTATTCCTCCCAATAAACGATAATGCAATATGATATGATATGATTTATGCTTTCGAGTATAAGTAAAGTAAATATAAACATTCAACATAATCGAAAGGGCATAAAGTAAAGGACATAAAGTAAAGTGCATAAAGTAAAAGGATCATAGATGTCCTTATACATAAAGTAAATAAATAGGAATTTCGGAAGAACAAATAAGTAAATCGAACTTTTGATACTGTAATAAAAGTAAGATCTTTAATTTCTAAAGATTCTAAACTTCCGAATAAGATCCAAGGTTGTACAATCAAGTTCCTTAACCATTCTATCTAAAAGTATGGATCTTCTAACTCCCAATGATCCATCATAATCTCCAATCGATATAACTTAGAACTTTCAAAAGTTCAACGTTCCCTTGAGAAACTCTAAAATTTTCACTCAAAGAACTAGCTCCTAATCTTAAGGGCACTAGCTCACTTTCTTTTCTTTTTAGATTCGAATCCTATTCTTAACCTCCGATTTTACAAACCGTTCTACTTATTTGGTTTCTAAAATTACTTTAAATCCTATTTATTCTCACCTTAGCCAAATAGTTTCACTCCAAGTCTCCGATAGCACGATCGATCGACGATCCAAAACACCTACAATTAAAAGTATATCTAATGATCATATTAATAAATCATATATCGATCGATTATCATCTAAAAGCTCAAAACGACGAAAATCCCCGGAAAAACCCAAAGGGTGCTCTCGGCCTTTCAATGAAAAATGGGTTTCGGGTTTGGTTTTCCGGCTTTTAGGCACTTTAGAGGTGTTTCGAGTTGGTTTTAAGCAATTTCGAAGATCCCGAATTTCAATGGGTATTGAAGATTCGGGTTTTTGAACAATAAACGATTTCCCGAATTTAATTTCAATAAACATCATATCAATAAAAGTAAACTCCCAAATCAACCCCCACGATGTAAAATTCAAACGGGAAGGGTTTCGACTGAAACTCGGTTTTTGGGTTTAGTGAAAGTTGTCAAAATTACTAAAAACAACTCCCGTAATAAAAGTCATCGAGTTTAAAGGCAAGAAATCGAAGATTCAAAAAGAAAACTCCATTAAAACACTATTTGGAGCTTAGGGTTTGAACTTTAACTTACCGAGAAGTCCTTAGAACACGGATGAAAAGCACGATAGCTAGGTGGAGAAGAATCCTAGGACCGAGGCCTTTCCGATACAACCGAAATCAAGCCGATCCGTCGAGAAACGAGCAAAACCCGAAATTTTCCCCCCACACCATGAGAGCCACAGTTTTGAAGAGGAAAGGAAATGAATTTTGGTCAACTTTTGGTCAATGATGTGTTTTTAAAGATGAAGGAATAGTATTTTGATATTTTTAAGAAATTGGAAATGACGGTTGCGTCCTTTTATGACTTTTGACTTCTAAATCGAAACCCGAAGCTCTTAAATTAATCTAATGGTGATTAATAATTATTAATTTGCCTATTAATAATTATTAATGTCACCGAAGCGAAATTAAAGTATTAAAACGATTAAAAAGATGTTCGGGCGAAATTAACTACTAAAATCGAAATTACTACTTTTAAATTAACCTTAAATACTTTAATTAAAATAAATAAACAAAAATAAAATAAAATAATAAAATTAAAAAAAATTTCACTTCAAAATAACGGGACATTACACAATGAATTAAAAAATATATTTAAAAAAAAATATGAAAACCTTTACTATTTTAAAAACTTTCAACTAAAAAGGGATATTTTGTAAAAAGCCCTTTTTTAAAAGTCCTAAATAAAGAAATGGTAAACGTATAAATGAATTTAGTTTATCAATTAATGAAAATCAGCACTTTATTTAAATCCCTCAAGACGGGATATTCTCTAAATAAGATTACAGAGTTTTCATCCAAAAATTAATACAAGGATACTTTTTATTTTATAAATTTTGAGAAAAAACTAAAGTTGATGGATCATGGGGAAAGGAGAACATAAGGGGGAAGAGCAAATGGGAGGGAATTGTTTTCCAAAAACGAGGGGCTTTACATTGGCACATTGGATGTGATTGGCCCTTCTATTCCATTGTAACTGAGGTGAATGTTGTCAATTTCAACTCCATCACATGGTAAGCTCCCACTGCAAACTAGTTTCACTGCTACTGGAGTTGCAGAAGTCCCTCTAATATTTTTGAAGCTCACTTTGCTGATCTTAACCTTTGATGGAATCTAAAATTTAACAATAAAAACAATTTAAACATGGCATTTTTTGTGTAAATTTATTAACTTTTTGGACACTATTGAAGTTGATAGATTCTATTACCTTTCTATTTTATTGATTGCATGGACAATACTCTTGATCTATAACGATGGGGTTGCTGACATTGACCATTATAATATCATGAAAATGCATGTTCGTGGCTGTGCCAGCAGCAGGAGAAGCTGGCCATGTCTTGATTCTTACTCCGTTCATCGTGTTCATTATCGTACAATTCTTTACCAAGATATCTTCTACATTCTCTTCCTTAGAATATTTCCCTAAACTTCCTATGCTGATACCATGCCCTGGTCCACATGTTACGTTAGTGATCTTTATTTGTTTACTTCCGTCTCCGAGGGAGATGCAATCGTCTCCTGTTGCGATATGTGATTGTGTGATAATGATCCCATTGGAATGACCAATGTGTATTCCATCAGTGTTGGGGCTATTTTCTGGGGCAATTATATTGACACCTCTAAAGGTAAGGTTGTTGCAACCAAGAACATTGACGTGGAAATTCTTGCTATCTAGTGATGTTATTCTGCTTACCGTTGAATTGGTGATGAAGTTGAACCTTAAACTCTGCCCATGAAATGGTTAGATGTAATTTAACTCTCTTTACTCAATTAACACTTACAAAAAAAATTAATAAATTTTATGAAATGAAATAAAATAAATGATAAGAAAGTATCAAATGGATTATTATTCAAAGGTAGCTTACAATGGGCAGAGCATCACAGTTTGTGTTCTTATGGCAATCGTTCTTTTCCCAACCAGCTTTTCCTTGTCCATCAAAAACTACACCACCTGATAATTTCAATCGGTCAATATATGAAAAAGTAACCCAACTATCTCCTTTCGGATTTGTGGGAGCTTGCAATGTTTCTCTAAGTCAAATCTCAATAGGGCTCTTGCAAGGGCCTTTAAAGTTCCCTTCACTTAATTTGTATATCCCATTTGGAATCACTAATGCACTAGGAAGAGTAGATGCACATGCCTCCTTCCATGCCTTTGCCAAAGCCTATATTTTTCCTAGACTATTAGATATGATCCAACAATATGATAAAATTTGGTACCATCATCTTACATATTAAACTCAAAAAGACAATCTTTTACCGTTTATGGTGTGGTTTAGATTTCACTATAACGATATGATAGCAACTAAAAAACAACTACATATTTTGATGGTTGAATATCAGTTATTATAATCTAATTAATAAAATAAGTGATACTACTACTAATAATAATTTTTTCAAAAATTCCCCATGAAAAAGTAAAGATCACATAGTGATTGCCACAATTGTATGGTTCAACGTATTGATATATGGTTAGGATTGTTTTATCAAAGAAGCTTCTATTGTTCGAATTTTCCATTCCAATAAATTTTATTAATCCTTATTATGATTTTTCAAAAATATTTAATACTAAGAATAATCATATATATATATATATTTCTAAAATATTTTATAATAAGAATATATATATGTGTGTGTAGTCTTACCGGGGTAACTTCAAAGCCTGACTTTATAACACCATAATTCATCAAATTGAAGACAACACCAACATTAGAGTGTGCTTTTGTAGTAAATGCTAATAATAACATTAAGAAAGTTGCTCCCAATAAGCTCGATCTTACACGCATGTCTTTGTACTTTTCTCTATACGTACTATTCAAGTCTTCCTTTTCGTATGAACTATCTATATGAATTAAGTCTATGTTATAATGTGTGTTTCCCTTATAATTTCAAAGCTCTCTTTATATATCGATAGACATGAAAAAATCCGTTAGAGAAATTAGCTAATTTTGCAAAATACTAAAATAAGTTATTGTTTGTCTTCTATTTATTAAATCAATTCTCTCTCTGTCTTTCAATCCAACACAAATTGATAACTAAAATGTCACACCAACTTTATTGTTTTCATGTCATCTATTAATGGTACGGCCAACCATGTGCCTCACACACCTATCAAACAATTAAAATTTCATGTGAAACCAAAATATAAACTAGCCATCACATATATGATTGGACGAGTCACATTTGTCACGGTCATATTCAATAATTTTGGATTAGCTGTGAAAGAAAAAAGATATATATAGGATAACAGTTATAAGATTATTATATGTTGAGTTTCACTTTCATTTAGAATATATAATTGTCTTGTTACTTTAAAACCTACCACCATAAAATAGGTTAAAAATCAATCTATGTTAGTAAGTTACAATTGTACATGGTTTGAAAATAATATAATCTCTACTTTTTTGTTTTTAAAATTAATTATTCTAACCAATAGTGTAACGACCCGCTTTCCGTTAAATTCTTTAAATTCAAATGCACAGCGAAAGACTCAATTTCTAAAGAAAAACGGCATGGGTTCGTTTAAAAATCGAATAACCAAAACCTGTTTACAACCCAAATTTCCAGAAAAAGCGATAAATCGGGAATTTCGCATTCCAAAAGACATTTAGACCATAAAACATAGACATATTTTACACAAATACCCTTTTGGGCTCAAAAAGACACAAGTTATGTAAAGATGGAATAATTTACAAGCATTTCAATGAATGCTAAACAAAATGAGTTCTTAGTATTGTCCATACACCCTCTCGATCGATCCGCGCGGCTCCACCTCCTCTACCACGCTTCTTAGATTGAGGTTTAACTGAAAATTTTAAGTGTAGCACCATTAGCATAACATGCTAGTGAGAGTAAAACGAAAGCAAGTAATCCTATGAACAAAATCTCATAACCGAAATCGTGTCCAAAGGCCTATAATGCTCAATACTACCCACATCCACACTTCCAATTTCCATACAATCAATCGATAGTAGAATGCCACCCATACACGTCATTCAATACCATGAGATAGAAATAAAGACTTAAAGTAAAATTAACATTCACAACTAAGTCTCACTACACGTTTCTAAAGAATCGGTAAAAATAACATTAACTATCTTTATTACCAAACAAGTTTCATCGTATCGTGCTATTGTATGGATCGAAATCAACATACCACGTACCATATCACAACCATCGCACCATGATACGTATGGAACCGAATCAACATACTATCATGTGCCGTATCATAGATCATAATTATACCATGGTACGTGCAGGATCCGAATCCACGTACTACCATGTACCATATCTCAATCATCGGATATCGGGACTTTCACCATTTCAGTATCGGGACTTTCACCATTTCAAGTATCGAACTTTCACCATTTCCAGGATTCATTCGAACTTTCACCATTTCAGTATCGGACTTTCACCATTTCGGATATCAGGACTTTCACCATTTCAGGTATCAGGACTTTCACCATTTCGGATATCAGGACTTTCACCATTTCACAACATGATACGTATGGATCCGAATCAACATACTATCATGAGCCACTTTACAAACTGTTAAGCTTCCTAAAAGTTAGTTAATCTCAAAGAATCCTACTAAGTTATTACGAAGCCTAACTATCTAGATTACACGAGTTAACACTCAAGTGTATCTCTTGAGCTACATTAACTTTCAACCACTCAAGTAACTCTCCTTCCACTTTCCTCTATCATCTCCAATTCACTTTGTAACACTTTCAAACCACTCCGATGTTTCCTTTTCATCGAACTAATTATAGTTCCAAAATTCCTCCACTAACTTCCGAATTAAAGTCTCTAACCAAACTTAACTTCTAAGAAGCTAAATCCCGCTTAACTTGGATAAACAATAACATAACTAAACTTAATTCATAAAAACAACTAACTTTCATTTTAAACTCACCTTGTAAACGAAGTCAACTCCGAAACACCGGTTGATCAAAAATCACGATCGATGCACGAAACCTATAATTAAATACACCTAAAGTATATTAATTAACCGAAACGAAGAACGATCGTCACGATACTAAAATAAAAGACAAAACAACCCGGAACTTATGCCAAGAGGCCCACGGCCCAAGGGAAAGGAAGAAAAGGAATTTGTTTTCCGGATTTTAAGCACTTTAAAGACATTTTGGTTTGGTTTCGGGTACATTGGAGATTGGTAACCTTAATGGGTATTCGCAATTTAGGGTTTTGAGCATTAAACCATTTCCGAAACAATTAGAAAATAGAAAAAACATAAAAAACTAAACATCCTAAACAAGCCAAAAGAAGGAAAACCACAAGGAACGGGTTTCCGGCTCAAACTTGGTTTTAGGGTTTAGGGAAAGTTCCTAAAAATGACTATAACGACTTTCCCGATTGATATCTTAAAGCTCCGGTGAACGAATTCGAAGATTACAACTCAAAACCTCCATTAAAACACTATTCACATCAAAATTTAGAAACTTTAACATACCTTTAAGCCTCGAGAAAACGAGCGAAAATCACGATGAGTAGGTTGGAAAAGATCCACGGGCCAAGGGCTTTCCAACGGATGTAGAATCGATACGATCTGTTGAGAAATAAAGAAAACAAAAAAAAACACTACAAAAAAACTGCCAATTTGCGACCAGGAAATTGCGACCAAATGGTCGTTTTTCACCTAAAATGCGACCAAAATGCGACCAACTGAGTGGTTGCTAAAAAGCTGGTCGGTTTTGAATTTGTGCGACAAAGATGGTCACAAAAATTCGACCATATGGTCGAAAAAAATTTTGGTCGAAAAAAGTCAAACTTTTTAAAATGCGACCATATGGTCGATTAAAAAAGGGACCATATGGTTGCATTTTATCTTCAATAGAAGTGACCATTTGGTCACATAAAAAGTGACCAAATGGTCGTAATTTTTGTGACCAAATGGTCACTATTGGCTCGATTAAAATCGACCCGGATGGTCGCTAAAAAGCGACCATCCGGTCGTAATTTATGTGAAAGATAAGTGACCAATTGGTCACATAAAAAAGTGACCAAATGGTCGCATTTTATGCGACCAAATGGTCACTTTTAGTCTCAGTTAAAATGCGACCAGATGGTCGCTTAAAAGTGACCATCTGGTCGCATTTAAGAATTTTTTTTTAAATTTAAATTTCAATAATTATTTAATTAATTATTAATTATTAATTATTTATTATTTATTTAATTAATATTAAAATTTCATAAAAAAAAAATGGAATTCAAATAAAAAATATATCAAATATTAAAAAAACGTTTTATACAATCGAAAGAATCCTAGAACTACTGGAGGAGGGGGGGGGGGGAGGAGGCGTCGATGTGGGGGGGGGGCGATTGGAGATTCAAGTACGCGGCCAAAGCGGATGCGACACAGGCGTCGACTCGTGCACGTATGTCGGCCCAATAGTAGCGACTCGAGTAACGAAGTCCTCACGCATAGCCTCCATGTCGGCTGCGATGCTTCGCTCACCGGGAGAATGGCCGGGAGCTAGTATTCGCTCGCCCTCCGAGGCCGGGACACTCCGCATAAAGGCGTCGCCCGTCGAGCCGAGCCCAGGAGGCCGACCCATCAGCCGAACCCCTCCGGAGACCTCCAAGAACGCCTCTATACGGTCCTCCTGAGTCGGTTCATGCAGTCCGGTGTGGGCAACCCGGAGTCAAGGACTTCGTGAAACGTTCCTAAACATTTAAAATTCAGAAAATAAAATGTTTAATATATAATGTATGAAAAATTTTAAAAGAAAAAAATAATAATTGAACAAAATATTAAATACCGAACTTCTTTGCCTTATCGTCGACTTAACGTCCCGTCCTTCTTCGTGTGAAGAACTCGGTGCGGCTTCATCGGGCGGGACGAGGTGCCGTGCTTCGCTTCCTAAAAAATCAAAAGAGTGAAGAATAAAACATAATAAATTAATAAGTAATTGAAAAAAGAAAACGAGGAAAAAGAAAGGCGGAGGGAAAAAACATACCAATCGGCGATGGTGCTCGTCGGGTCCGCGCCCGCCGTGTGTTTCTTTGGATTCTTCGCGGTTGGCCTTATTCCGCTTGACAGCGCTTGCCCCGAGGAGTGTTCAAGCTCGCGGAGCCGCGCGTGGTCCTCCGGGCTCATCCACACGGGGCGGTTTCTTCGCTTGCCTTCTCGCGCCCCGAACATGAGGTCCTTGAATCGATCCGGACGTGGTTGTCCCATAGGGGGAACAATCACCGTCGGTGATATCGGGATCGATAACGGGAAACTTGCCCTGAAAAAATTGAAATAAAAAATTGTTAAAAGTAATAAATTTATTTCTATAAATTTCAAAAATTAATTAATTATGAAAATAAATTATGTTTTTACCTTCCAATCGCCGTACATCCGAAGCGTTTCTCCGTCGTCGGAATTTTCGTCCGGTGAAGGTCGCTAAGTAGAGGCATGCTCTGGAGGACCTCGCGAAACCGTTTTGAAACGGGGGTCGTGTACAGACTTCGCAAAATCACAAAAAATTATTGTGCTATATATTAGAAACTATTAGTTAAAAAGAATAAAAAACTTTTTGAAAAATAGTAAACAAAATTACTTACGTATCCCCTTCAATCCAGGGGTAGAGTCGCGACCGAGACGACCGAGTGCATGAAGTCGAGGGGCCACCGGATCCGACCACGATGCGACCGGGACGCTAACCCCGACGCATACCCCGATGCTAAGCCCGGAGGCGTGGCAAGGGAGTCTGCGGCGGCCGTGGTGTCGCAGACTCGGCCTCGAGGACTCCATCATCGAGCGTGGCGGCAAGTCGCGTCTCGTAATGCGAAGAGGATGTCCAACTCCTCCGTAGTCGTCCGCATCGGGGCAACGCCCGATGGCGTCTGCGGAGACCCCTCGTCACCCGCGTCGTCGAGGCTCGCCCGACCGGGAGGACGCCGTCGTTGCCCGTCATAATCCTACAACCAAAATAAACTAATTTAATACTAATTACGTAAGTAAAATATTGATTAGTTTATTTAATTAATTAATTAATTAATGAAATAATGTAAATTAAACTAACATAAATTAAGTAAATAATTTAAAAATAAACTAATCAAATTAATTTGAATAAAAGTAAATTAAAAATTAGATTAATTGAACTAAAAGTAATTCAATTAAACTTAAGATTAATTAAGTAAAAACTAAAATAAACTAATCATTTAATTTGAAATAAAGTAAAAGTAAAATTAGATTAATTGAACTAAAAATTAATTGAATTAAACTGAAATTCAATTAATTTTAGTTTCAATTAATCTAATTTTAATTTACTTTAATTCAAATTAATTGATTAGTTAATTTTAGTTTTAATTAATTAATCTTAAGTTTAATTGAATTAATTTTAGTTCAATTAAGCTAATTTATATTTACTTTAATTCCAAGTAATTGATTAGTTAATTTTAGTTTTAATTAATTAATCTTAAGTTTAATTGAATTAATTTTAGTTCAATTAACCTAATTGTACTTTAATTTAATCAAATGTAACTAAAATTAAGTAATTAAACAATTTTTATTTAATAATTAAACTAAAATTAATTAATTAAATTAGTGTAACTCATTAATTTAAACTACTTAAGTATAATTGAAGTTAAACTATTTGAATTAATTACCCTACTTTAAATTAATTGATTTAATTAAAAGTAATCTAAATTACATTAATTAAACTAAAAATTAAGTAAAAACTAAAATAAACTAATCATTTAGTTTGAAATAAAAGTAAAAGTAAAAATTAGATTAATTGAACTAAAATTAATTGAATTAAACTAAAAATTCAATTAATTTTAGTTTCAATTAATCTAATTTTAATTTACTTTAATTCAAAAGTAATTGATTAGTTAATTTTAGTTTTAATTAATTAATCTTAAGTTTAATTGAATTAATTTTAGTTCAATTAAGCTAATTTATATTTACTTTAATTCCAAGTAATAGATTAGTTAATTTTAGTTTTAATTAATTAATCGTACGTTTAATTGAATTAATTTTAGTTCAATTAAGCTAATTTATATTTACTTTAATTCCAAGTTAGTTAATTTTAGTTTTAATTAATTAATCGTAAGTTTAATTGAATTAATTTTAGTTCAATTAAGCTAATTTATATTTACTTTAATTCCAAGTTAGTTAATTTTAGTTTTAATTAATTAATCTTAAGTTTAATTGAATTAATTTTAGTTAAATTAACCTAATTGTACTTACTTTAATCAAATGCAACTAAAAATTAAGTAATTAAACAATTTTTATTTAATAATTAAACTAAAATTAATTAATTAAATTAGTGTAACTCATTAATTTAAACTACTTAAGTATAATTGAAGTTAAACTATTTGAATTAATTACCCTACTTTAAATTAATTGATTTAATTAAAAGTAATCTAAATTACATTAATTAAACTAAAAATTAAGTAAAAACTAAAATAAACTAATCATTTAGTTCGAAATAAAGTAAAAGTAAAAATTAGATTAATTGAACTAAAAATTAATTGAATTAAACTGAAATTCAATTAATTTTAGTTTCAATTAATCTAATTTTAATTTACTTTAATTCAAATTAATTGATTAGTTACTTTTAGTTTTAATTAATTAATCTTAAGTTTAATTGAATTAATTTTAGTTCAATTAAGCTAATTTATATTTACTTTAATTCCAAGTAATTGATTAGTTAATTTTAGTTTTAATTAATTAATCTTAAGTTTAATTGAATTAATTTTAGTTCAATTAACCTAATTGTACTTTACTTTAATCAAATGTAACTAAAATTAAGTAATTAAACAATTTTTATTTAATAATTAAACTAAAATTAATTAATTAAATTAGTGTAACTCATTAATTTAAACTACTTAAGTATAATTGAAGTTAAACTATTTGAATTAATTACCCTACTTTAAATTAATTGATTTAATTAAAAGTAATCTAAATTACATCATTTAAAACTAAAATTAAAAAGTTAAACTAGTGTAATTATAAAATTAATTTAGTTTAATTTTATTAAATTAAAAGTAAACTATCTTAAAATAAACTAAATAAGTAATTAAACTAAATTAGATTAAGTAATTAAATTAATTACTACTTAAATTGAATTAAAAGTAAACTAAGTTAGATTAATTAAACTATAGATTAATTAAACTAAAATTACTTAAAAGTAATAAAAATTAAAAGTAAACTAATTAATTAGTTAATGTAAACTAAACTAATTAAATTAAACTACTTAAACTAAAACTAAAACTAATTACATTAACAAAAACTAAATTAAACTAAAACTAATTAAATTAACAAAACTAAAAACTAAAACTAAGTAAACTAAATTCTTAAACTAAACTTCAATTTGTTACGAAAACTAACCTCGTTAATCGAAACCGGGATTGGGGGTTGAGGGTTTTCGGTTTAGAGTAAGAATGGGAGCGGAAGCGGGAAGAAATAACGAGGAACGGGATAGGGGGAAGAGAGAAAAGAACAAAAAGAGAGGAAGAAAAAGAGAAGGCCGAAGAAAGAAGAGAAAAAGCCGGGAAAAGAAGAGAAAGAAAAAACGGAGAAAAAGAAAAGAAACGGGGAAAGGAAAAGGAAGGGAATTTAAATCATAATTTGCGACCAAATGGTCGCAAATATGTAATTATGACGGAAATGAACAGGCCCGCCGGGGCTGGGGAAAATGCGACCATATGGTCGCATTTTCAGATACATATGCGACCATATGGTCGATTTATTGAAAAAGCGACCGCTTGGTCTCCCAATTACCATTACCAAGAACAATTTGTCATTTCACGAGTCTCATCAACTATTGCGACCATCCGGTCGCAATTATGAGATTCACCGCCAAATATTGTGACCATATGGTGCATTACTTAAATTCACCGCCATTAATTTCATGAAAATTTAAAGTTACGCCCAGCCATAATTGCGACCAAATGGTCGCAATTCTACTTGTATTTTTAAAAAATATTATTATACTTTTGCACAAATGCGACCATTTGGTCGCATTTCTCTCCAAAACCCTAAACCCTAAATAAACCCTAAACCCTAAATCCTAAAAATGCGACCATTTGGTCGCCTTTCCTTCTAAATTACTACCATGTGGTCACATTTTTGTGAAATTGCGACCACCCGGTCGCAAATATTAATATGTATATACTTTTTTTTTTGTATCTTGGGTTACTTTCGATATTTACATATGACGGGAACTCTTGTTTCCATGTTGTTATATTCATTGATATGTTTCTTCATGATTTTCGAGATAAATTTTTGTAATTCTTGATTTGGAACTATTTGATTCTATTTAAGAGTTTTTTTTAATAGATATAGATAATTTTATTCTTGTTTTTCAAGATAGAAAGTGCTAGAAGGGAACCAAATAGAGTATTGAAGATGTACATATTTATATATAATTAATTTGCATCCACATATTCATTTGAAGCAATTCCAATCGGGGAATTCAATATAAACATGTCAAAGTTGAAATCAAGAGGAATCTTTTTATAATAAAAAAAAAAGTTAATTTCATTTTCATCGTATTTCATCATCTTTTGATTTTAAGTTTGGTCTATTGCTTTATTCATAATTGTAAATGCTTTTCTTGAACAAAAAAGAGTCAAGCGACTAGATTCAACTAGAGGTTTAAGGAAAATATAATTCTTCTCTCAACAATATTATTGTTCTCTCTTTGTATGAAATTCGGATATTTTCAAGACGAGGTTAAATATTATTATTTACTCTACACAAATTTTAGAAAAATCTAAAGGCGTTTAGATAGCGACTTATTGATCTTGAAGAGTTTTTATATTAATTGAAAGTGAATAATTTTTATTTAATTGACATTATTATTATTGTTAAGAAATGCAATCAATAAAATTAACCACATCTTGAAATTTTGGAATTATTGGTAATTTTTTCAATCATCTATTCTTATTTTTATTTTTCTTTTTAAGCTTATAATGTAATTTTATTTTATGAACAAATAAAATATTTAATATTTGTTGATTTTTTCCATTGTATTTATGGGGTAAAATAGATAAAGTAAAAGGAAATTACCCCATAAATACGAGTGGGAAAAAATCAAAAATATTAAATATTTTATTTGTTCATAAAATAAATATAATTTAAAAAATTGATTAACAAACATTTTAATTAATACACATAAAACTCTTAAGTATACAATTATTGAATTGTAAAATAAGACAAAAAATCCACGTGCATCGCACGTGTTAAAAATAGTTATTTATAAATTATTGGTCATATAAAATCACATAATTTGCGACCATCCGGGTCACTTTCTAATGTGACCATATGGTAGCTAATTCCCGCCAAAATTTTAAGCTACCACTCGCCCAATAAAGGTCACAAAAATTGCGACCAGGTGGTCACTTTCAATTGTGACCACTTGGTAGCTTTTTCCCTCCAAAATTACGCGCCATTTTTTGCTACCAAGACATATTTTAGTCACAAAATTGTGACCAGGTGGTCACTTTTAATTGTGACCACTTGGTAGCTATTTTCCCTCCAATTTTAAGCTACCACTCCCCAAAAAAGGTCACAAAATTGCACCAGGTGGTCACTTTTAATTGTGACCACTTGGTAGCTTTTTCCCTCCAAAATACGCGCCATTTTTTGCTACCAAAGCATATTTTAGTCACAAAAATGCGACCAAATAGTCGTTTTTATAGGTGACCAAGTGGTCGCTTCTTTTGCGCCATAATTTCGCGCCATTTTTTATGACTACATCTACTTTTGGTCGCAATCGGCCAAAAAGTGACCAGGATGGTCACTTAAAGTCAACCTTCAAAGAAAGTGACCAAGTGGTCACTTTAAAACTACCTCTTTTTTTTTGTCGCAAATTTTTGGTCGCATTTTGACAGTTTTTTTGTAGTGAAAAGGGAGGACGGTTTGGTCTTCACGGCAGCAAGGAGGAGAAAAGTGCAGGAATTTCCAATTTTTTTACTAAGTGTTGATATTTAAGAGAAGGTGAATAGTGATTTTTAGATATTTAAGAAATCGGGTAATGACGCCTACGTCCCTCTTTTGTTTTTGCTTTAAAAACGAATCTCGAAGCTCGTAAATAAATCTAAAGGTGATTAATAATTATTAATTGGCCCGTTAATAATTATTAATGTCACCAAAACATATTTAAAGTACTAAAACGATTAAAAACAAATTCGGACGAAAATAGCTACTAAAATCGAAGTTACTGAATTAAAACTAAACTTTAAAAGCTTTAATAAATAAATAAATAAATAAATTTACCTCTAAAAGTAACGGGACGTTACAAATAGTTTCTTCAAATTATTCTCTCATTTCTTAAAGACTATATTTCTTTTTAGTTTTTAAAATATTACTAAATTTTAAAATAATGAGAAATTTCATTGGGTATCAGATTTTGATTCAATATTTATAAAAATATCAACTCTCAAAGTATTTGCAAATATGGAAATTTTTACTATTTTAATCAGTGATTTATTGTGTATAAGTGATAAACTTAGTGTAAAAATATGTAATTAACCATTGATTCACCCACTAAGAAATTGCTATATTTACAAATATTTTTTAGAGCTGATATTTTTTCAAATATTGCTAAAACAATTGTTAAATTTGCAAATGCCCCTAAAATAATTTTAAAAAATAGATTATAAAATAAAGAATTACTTGATTAATAGGTTTTTTTTAATATATTGAATAAAATATTTGTTATTGAACATACAAATTGTTTGACCATTCATATAACAATATCACCATTGCTTGTACTTGGGTCTGTGACGACCCGACTTTTTAAAATCATTTAAAAAAAAGTACAAACAGAGCGAAAGACTTATATTTTAAAAAAAATCAGCATGGTGACGTTTAAAAAATGGACTAACCAATAACCTGAAAATACAATTCAATAACAACAGTCCACATCACAATATCGATAAATAATCCATCTATAATCATCATGAATCTCAGAGAAGCCTCACTTCACATAATTAAAAAAGAAATCGAGTCTCAGCATCATTCATGAATACTAAAGATAATGTTCAAGTCAAGATATCACGCAAGTTTATAAATACCATCAAAAGATAAAAGTGCAATTAAGACAAATTATAAAATCCAAAAAAAAAAAGTCTTGTTTCAAAATTATAAGTCCTAAGCCATCATCCATCGTAGATCAACGATCGCCTAGGCACCTCCACGATTACCTGAAAAAAAGTTTAAAGTAGCAACATTAGCGACACTCGCTAGTATGAGAAATAAACCAAGATTCAAATGACTCTTTGAATACTAACCAAAGACTCATTTGACTCCCAACCCACCCATTATCAAAGATCAATCAAAATCGTAAACAAATCAAATATCATCTCATTATTCCATATCACGATCTCATCATCATTCTTATAATCAATCTCACAGTATCTTCATCCATCGATATCTTATAATAAAATCTTTCCACAATAGCCCGTATCATATCATAAATCATATCACGACAAAACATAAACAACAGGCATCAGGGTGTAATGCTCAACTGTTTCACATGGGATCATATCTGAGATTCGCTATTCCTTTTGAGATTGTCCCTGGGTTTGCTGACCCACTAACGTTCAAGGTTTGCTGACCTTGGAGCACACAAGTATCTTCCGGAATGACCCATCAATTTCACACTCATATAGTACTTTTGCATTACACCCCACCACATAAGTCAAACAATTCTACTTCAAACAATGGACTAACCAATTTCGGCAACCTCTTTTATCCCATTGCAAAAGAGGTTATGTTGTTGATTATAAAGTCGTCACCACTGAAAATTAAATTGATTGTTATTTGAAGCTCACTTTGTTGATCTTAATCTTTGATGGAATCTGAAAAAATTAATGAATGAAAACAATTTCAATACACTATTGAAGTTGATAGATTCAGCTGTCTTTTCTATTTCATTGATTCTATGGAAAATACTCTTTGTCTATAATGATGAGGTTACCGAAATTCACCGTTGCAATATCAATCATAACACTCTTGAGAAAAATGATAAGTTACTAGCTTTGTCATTAGATGAGCTTGAATTTCATCGAGAAATGGATCTTACTCGATTAGCCCGGCTCGATCAGCAAAATATAGCAGACATTACAATAGGCGAATAAAGGAGTGACCTCTTAAAGTGGACGACTTCGTCTTAGTAAAGTTTGAAAACACACAAGAGCTTAATGTAACGAAGCTCATTTTGACATGGGAAGGTCCCTACTGAATCACCATAGAAGTCAATCGTGGAACATATCGATTTAAAGCTAAAAATAGAGAAGAAATTCCCCCATCATAGAACGCATAGCATCTGAAACTTTATCTATTTTTTTAAAGGAGAAATCTAGAAATTTAATTCCATGTATCCCATGAATCAATGAAGAAGAATTCTCACTGTATGAAACTTTTCATTATATAGATTAAAAAACATCAATCGTAAAGGGAACGCCCTCGTCCGTCGAGGCCAGTAACATATAGCATCTAACGATTATGAGTCCTTTCTCGGGACAGTAAAATATAGTGTGTAATCAACTCGAGTCCCTACTTGTGCAAAGTAAATCCCTCGCCCGTCGAGGCTTGTAAAATCTCACGTCTAATCACCCTGGGCAAATAAAAAAAGGCCTCATCTGCGTAGGCAAATAAAAGTCCCTTTTTGTTGAGGCCCTCAATTTTTTTTCACGTGATTAACCCAAGTCCTTTCTCTGGTAGAGTAAAGCCCTCTTCTGTTGAGGAAAAAGTTTTCTATCGTTGAGGCCATTTAAATCTTGTGTCTTATTAGACCAAGTCCCTGCACGGGTAGAGTAAAGCCCTCTTCTCGGAATTAAAAAAATCCTCCATCTTGAGGTGGGGCGAAATTTTGATCATCTCTTTTCTCAAAAAAAAAGTAAGAGACATGATAAATTAGTCTAGAGCAATAATCTCCAATTTCAGTTCTTAACAAACAAGAGAGATGAAGAGGTTTAAAATTGTGATGCCGAGCTTACAAGCTTGAGAAAAAGTAATACAATGTACAAAGTGAAACAAAAAATCGTTGTTGACCTCATAAAAATGAAGAAAAGAAATAAAGTATTTCAAGCTCGTAAAGCTAAATAAAAGAATATGTATGGTAAACTAAATGTGAACAAAAAAAAATATTTTGATAATTTATTGATGAACTTTGGGACTCAAACCCATAGATTGGGAACTCCGCTCAAATCACCGTGAATAAGTTGTCGTAAGATAGTTGGAACGTCTAAGTCGGTGAACTCGATTAAATGATAAAATAAATCGAGCTAAGAGAAGAGCTCAAGGGGAAAATGCCGCAAAGGAGTGTCAACAACTACAGCCATCACATCATCTAATGAAGCTAGCTCGAGAAAGGATGAGATGCACTCAAGAGAATTAGGGAACCTCATAAGGCTCCACACCCTGAAATCATGACATAACCTTCTTCTTCAACTTCTATACCTTTTCGAGAAGGGACCGGTTCTCTAAAGATGTGTAAGTTGTCTTCTCTACCTCAAAATTCTTCCTTAGAGCGTTCAGCTTCTTTCCCGCCTTGTCACACCATGCTTCTCTGCTTCGAGATCACTCCTTACTTTATCTAGATTCACCGTCAAAGCTTTGATGGTGGTAGGAGCTTTGAAAAGCTCTCTTCTACCCCTCAAAAAATTAACTTTTGTCGACAACTGACATATCTAACTTTGAATGGCGCTCATCTCGGCATCCAAACTCTAAATTCTATAGCATAATGGACATTCTCAGACTCCGAAGCGTTGGATTGAGTTTCTTGAAGAAAAAACATAGGAACAAAAGTGATAAATAACACAACAAGACTGATCGAAAGAAAGGATCAACAATTCATATACTAACACTACAACAAATACTGTTTTCTATAGCATTGTTTTACAGCATGTTATTTAACACGCTATTATACCCCTTTAAAATTTCAGCGTTAAAAAGGTCCCGCTCTATCTCCATTTATTTTTTTAGTCCATCGTTATCTCCCTCCACTACAAAAAAACTGTCAATTTGTGACCATGAAATTGCGACTAAATGGTCGTTTTTTGTCTATAATGCGACCAAAAAAGCGGCAAAATAAGTGGTGGCCAAAAAGTTGGTCGGTCCAGAATTTGTGCGACTGGATAGTCACAAATATACGACCATAAATTTTTTGTCGCAAAAAAGTCAACCTTTTGAAAATACGACCAGATGGTCGCCTATAAAGTGACCATATGGTCATAATTTATCTTGAAGATAAGTGACCAATTGGTCACATAAAAAAGTTACCAAATGGTCGTATTTTGTGTGACCAAATGGTCACATTTAGACTCAGTTAAAATACGACCAGATGGTCGCCTAAAAAGTGACCATCTGGTCGTAATTTATGTGAAAGATAAGTGACCAATTGGTCACATACAAAAGTGACCAAATGGTCGTATGTTATGTGACCAAATGGTCACTTTTAGACTCAGTCAAAATACGACCAGATGGTCGCGTTAAAAGTGACCATATGGTCGCATTTAAGAATTTTTTTTTTAAAATTTAAATTTAAATTTCAATAATTAGTTAATTAGTTAATTAGTTAATTAATTATTAATTATTTATTTAATTAATATTAAAATTTAATAACAAAAAATTGGAATTAAAATAAAAAATATATATATCAAATATTCAAAAAACGTTTTATACAGGCCAAAAGCATCCTAGAACTCTCGCGAGGGGGGGGTGGCGGAGGAGGCGTGGATGATGAAAGGCCGCCGCCTAGGGATCTGAAGTACGCGGTCAAAGCTGATGGGACCTGGGCCTCGACTAGTGCCTGCATGTCGGCCTCAATCGCAACGACTTGAGTAACGAAGTCCTCGAGCATAGCGTCCATGTCCGCGCGCAGTTGCTGCTCAACCGGAGAAGGGCCGGAGCTAGTGCTCGCTCTACTCCGCTGAGGCCTGGGCACATCTGCGTAAAGGCGTCGCCCGTACGAGCCGAGCCCAGGAACTGACCATCAGGTCGTACTCCTCCAGCAGCCTCCAAGAACGCCTCTCTACGGTCCTCCTGAGTCGGTTCGCAGTCCAGGTGTGGGCAACCCCGACTTAAGGACTCCGTGAAACGTTCCTAAACATTTAAAATTCAGAAAATAAAATAGTTAATATATAAGGTAGGAAAAATTTTAAAGAAAAAATAATAATTGAAAATATCTGAACTGCTTTCGCCTTATCATCGACGAACGTCCCGTCCTTCTTCGTGTGAAGAATGCGGTGCAGCTCATCGGGTGGGATGGGGCGCCCGTGCTTCGCTTCCTAAAAAATTAAAGATTGAAGAATAAAACATAATAAATTAATAACTAATTGAAAAAAGAAAACGAGAAAAAGTACGTAAGTAAGAAAACGACGAAAAAAAAACTTACCAATCGACGATGGTGCTCGTCCTGTATCCGGGCCCCCGCTGTGTGTTTGGTGGGATTCTTCGCGCGGTTGGTCTTATTCCTGCTTGACACTGCCTTGCCCTCAGGAGTGCTCAAGCTCGCGAGAAGCCGCGCGTGGTCCTCCGAGCTCATCCACACGGGGCGGTTTGCTGCTTGCTTTCTGCGCGCCCGGTACATGAGGTCCTTGAATCGATCCTGGACGTGACTGTCCCATAGGGGGAACAATCTACCGTCCGTGATATCGGGATCGATAACAGGAAACTTGCCCTGAAAAAATTGAAATAAAAAATTGTTAAAGTAATAAGGGCTCGTTTACTAATCCGGAATCGGAATGAGAAGGAATCAGAATAAAAAATTGAGGAATCAGAATCATAAGGAATCGGAATCAGAGTACAATTGATGATGTTTACTAAACTTATAAGGAATGGGAATCAGATTGCATTCATGATGTTTACCATGTTAATGAATCGGAATCAGAATGTAGACAATTACTACAATACCCTTTATAATGATGAGAATAATTAAAACATTTCTTATAATTAATTTAAAACATCTTTTAAAATTACATAATAATCAACTAGAGAAATGTTATAATAAAAATAAATATATTTATTTTAATTTAATAAAGAATAAGTGATAATATTGAAATATATATTTAAGTTTATATTAAAAAATATAATTAAGATAATTTTTAGGAGATTGTTTATTATTTTATTATAAAATAAATTATTAGAAAGTTGTTTATAGGTAATGTGTCTTATTAAATTAAAATATTTAAATAAGTGAATGATTAGTTAATTGAAAAATCAATAATCACTTAACAAGAATGACAATTAGCAAGAAATGAATAGGTGATTTAACCTTGAAAATTAAGGGTAAAATAGTCAAATCAATTTGGAAATATTAAACTAACAGAATCGGAATGAGATTCCTTAGCATTTGAAGGGGAATGCAATTATAACTCTATTAAGGAATCATTCCTAATTTTGAGGTGAGGTCCACAAATTAGGAATGATTCCAGCTAACAAGTAAACAATGGAATGGGAATAAAAATAGTTGATTCCCATTCATTGATTCCCATTACTGATTAGTAAACATGCTCTAAATTTATTTTTATAAATTTTAAAACTAATTAATTATGAAAATAAATGATGTGTTTTACCTTCCAATTGTCGTACATCCGACGTTTCTCCGTCGTCGGAATCTTCTGCCAGCGAAGGTCGCTGGGTAGAGGCATGCTCTGGAGGACCTCGCGAAACCGTTTTGAAACGGTTGTATGCGGCTGTACTCTGCAAAATCATAAAAATTATTGTGGTATTAGAAACTATTAGTTAACGGGGAAAAAAAACACTTTGAAAAAAGTTTGAAGGTTTAAAAATTAAGTAATTAAAATAATAAACAAAATTACTTACGTATCCCCTTCAATCCGAAGGGTAGAGTCTGCGGCCCGAGACGGCTGCGTGCATGAAGTGGAGGGGCCAGCTGGATCCGACCCTGATGCAGACCCAGACGCATACCCTGATGCAGACCCTTATGCTAAGCCGGGAGTCCTGCGGCAGTCGTGGTGTCGCAGACTAGGTCTCAAGGACTGCATCATCGAGCGTGGCAGCAAGTCTCGTCTCGTAACTGAAGAGGATGTCCAACTCCTCTGTAGTCGTCCGCATCAGGGCATGGCGATGGCGTCGCGGAGACCCCTCGTCACCGCGTCGTCAGAGCGCTCGGCTGACCGGGGAGGACGTCGTCTGCCCGTCATAATCCTACAACCAAAATAAACTAATTTAATACTAATTACGTAAATAAAATATTGAAATAAAATAAATTAATTAATTAATGAAATAATGTAAATTAAACTAACATAAATTAAGTAAATAATTTAAAATAAACTAATTAATTAATTTGAATAAAAGTAAATTAAAATAATATTAATTGAACTAAAATTAATTAAATTATACTAAATTAAGTAATGAAGAATTAAAATAAATTAGATTAATTGAACTAAAATTAATTAAATTAAACTAACATAAATTAAGTAAATAATTTAAAATAAACTAATTAATTAATTAGAATTAAAGTAAATTAAAATTAGATTAATTGAAACTAAAATTAATTGAATTGAACTAGATTAAGTAATGAAGAATTAAAATAAATTAGATTAATTGAACTAAAATTAATTAAATTGAACTTAACATTAATTAATTAAAACTAAAATAAACTAATTAATTAATTTGAATTAAAGTAAATTAAAATTAGATTAATTGAACTAAAATTAATTAAATTAAACTTAACATTAATTAATTAAAACTAAAATAAAATAATTAATTAATTTGAATTAAAGTAAATTAAAATTAGATTAATTGAACTAAAATTAATTAAATTAAACTTAACATAAATTAATTAAAACTAAAATAAACTAATTAATTAATTTGAATTAAAGTAAATTAAAATTAGATTAATTGAAACTAAAATTAATTGAATTAAACTAAATTAAGTAATGAAGAATTAAAATAAATTAGATTAATTGAACTAAAATTAATTAAATTAAACTTAACATTAATTAATTAAAACTAAAATAAACTAATTAATTAATTTGAATAAAAGTAAATTAAAATTAGATTAATTGAAACTAAAATTAATTGAATTAAACTAAATTAAGTAATGAAGAATTAAAATAAATTAGATTAATTGAACTAAAAATTAATTAAATTAAACTTAACATAAATTAATTAAAACTAAAATAAACTAATTAATTAATTTGAATTAAAGTAAATTAAAATTAGATTAATTGAAACTAAAATTAATTGAATTAAACTAAATTAAGTAATGAAAATTAAAATAAATTAGATTAATTGAACTAAAATTAATTAAATTAAACTTAACATTAATTAATTAAAAACTAAAATAAACTAATTAATTAATTTGAATTAAAGTAAATTAAAATTAGATTAATTGAAACTAAAATTAATTGAATTAAACTAAATTAAGTAATGAAGAATTAAAATAAATTAGATTAATTAAACTAAAATTAATTAAATTAAACTTAACATTAATTAATTAAAACTAAAATAAACTAATTAATTAATTTGAATTAAAGTAAATTAAAATTAGATTAATTGAACTAAAATTAATTAAATTAAACTTAACATTAATTAATTAAAACTAAAATAAACTAATTAATTAATTTGAATTAAAGTAAATTAAAATTAGATTAATTGAACTAAAATTAATTCAATTAAACTTAACATTAATTAATTAAAGTTAAAATAAACTAATTAATTAATTTGAATTATAGTAAATTAAAATTAGATTAATTGAACTAAAATTAATTAAATTAAACTTAACATTAATTAATTAAAACTAAAATAAACTAATTAATTAATTTGAATTAAAGTAAATTAAAATTAGATTAATTGAAACTAAAATTAATTGAATTAAACTAAATTAAGTAATGAAGAATTAAAATAAATTAGATTAATTGAACTAAAATTAATTAAAGTAAACTAAGTAATGAAGATTTCAACTATTAGATTACCCTAAACTAAAATTAATTAAATTTAACTAACATTAATTAAATTTAATTACTAACATTAATTAATAAAAACTAAACTTAACTAAACAAATTAATTAAATTAAACTAAATTAAAATTAGATTGATTTGAACTAAAATGTATCAATTAATTAAAGTAAACGAAATTAGATTAATTAACCTTAAGTAAACTAAGTAGTTAATTAAACTAAATTACATTAATTAAACTAAAATTAATGAAATTAACAACATTAAACTAAACTAATTAAATTTAAACTAAAACTTAAACTAAAACTAACTAAAAATAACTTAAAACGGATACGAAACTAACCTCGTAATAGAAACCAGGATTGGAGGTTTAGGGTGTTTAGGTTTAGAGTAGGGTAGGAACGGGGAAAAAAGAACGGGGAACGGAACGGGGGAAAGAGAGAAAAGAAAGAAAAGGGAGAAAGAAAAAGAGAAAGGAAGAAAAGAAATGGGGGAAAGGAAAAGGGATCTGATTTTAAATCAGATTTTGCGACCAAATGGTCGCAAATATGTAATAATGACAAGAAACGAAAGGTCGCGCGTGCTGGGGAAAATGCGACCAAATGGTCGCATTTCTTGAGATATTTGCGACCATATGGTCGCAACCTTGCTATGATCCACAACAGCTGTCATATCACGAGTCCCATCAATAATTGCGACCAGATGGTCGCAATAATGAAATTCACCGCCAAATATTACGACCAGATGGTCGTAAGCTTTAAATTCACCGCCATAAATTTCATGAAAATTTAAATTTACCGCTCATATTTGCGACCATATGGTCGCCATTTCACTTATATTTTTTTAAAACCTATAATTATACTTTTCAAAAAATGCGACCATTTGGTTGCCTTTCCCTTCTAAATTACTACCATGTGGTCACCTTTTGTGTGAAATTGCGACCACATGGTCGCAAATATTAATATATATATTTTTTTTTAATCATTCCTTAAAAGAAATAGTTTTAATTAATTAAACACATACACACACATTTGAATAATCAAGTTAACGAAATATCTCATTCATCATCGTCTCCAAGAAGTCCGTCACATAAAGTCTTCTTCTTCTTCTTCTGTTTCTTCATCAGATTCATCGTCTCGAATAAATTCAGCATCAATGTCACGTGCATGAGAAGTGGAAGCATTTGTATCATCATCATCATGCAATGTTATCGTTCCATAGTTTAAAGGACGAACAAGATTTGCATTCGACCATCGTCGATTGCACGAGATCTTATCTCATCTTCTTGAAAAGCAACGCCTTCCTCTCGCATGGTCGTCTTTCTCGGACAAGTTTTCTTCTACCTGGAGTGGTTTAATTTACAAACAACTAACCAATCGGCCGGATCTCGCCTATTAATCGGATAGTGCAAGTAATAAACTTGAATCGCCTGTGAAGCCAGGGACGAACCTATCGGCGTTTGCGATATGCTTAGACTTGTTTACCTCAACGATTTGTAAATGATCAATCTTACGGACTCGCCTCCTCTGGTTGTCTCGAACCAAGTGCGATTGAAGCAGAACAATGCGTTTTAGCGTCGGACTTGCGTATTGAATCTCAAGAATCTCATCGATTACTCAAGTAATCGTCTTCGTTTGTCCTGAACACGTGACCTTTTATGCAAACACCACCGTTGTTTGTTGCCCTGCTCACCGAATGCGCCTTCGTTTGAAATTTGTAACTCGTTACGACGTATCCACCATACGACCTTGCTATCCGTCCAGGTCCCTTTGCCAAAGAAATGATGCGAGGATCATCCACCAGGTAATGTAGGGGAGTCAACCCGTGTCATTGTCCACATACAATAATGTTAGGAAGATAGTAATTGTTTCAACATAATGCAACGGTTTTTTGACAATTTAAAATAACTCACGTATGCCTTGAACCAAGAACGAAACTCTTTGTCGATTATTGACCCTTCCTCAGCGTCTGTAAGACCAACTCGTGTCATTCGAACGTATACGTTTAGAAATAATCTGTATGTTACAAAAATAGTTAGCAAATAGTTTGTAATTGTTTATGCGATGAAATAATGTTAAGTTACAAACTCACTCTATGTAAGGCTCGATCTCTGCGCAGTTGCATAACACGTATGTCTGCATTACGTGATACTCGGAATCGGTCAATGGCCTACGCACTGATCTTCCAACTGTCATGCCAGGTTCCGTAAAAATCGGCAAGTCGTTCATGTCAACACCTTCAAGTAAATTTTCGACAATGTTTCGTTTCGCCAGTCGAAACTGCTCTACAATGTGTTGATCAAAGTAGTATGAACAAAATGTGGTAGTCTCTTGCGTCAAGTACGCACTACAGATAGATCTTTCTACTCGTGATCTATTTCCAACCATCTTTTTCAACTGACGTAAGTACCAGTGGGTACAAAACTTAATTTACATTCGATGATCACTGTACTGATTCATACGCGTACATTACAAAATAACTGTGCTTACCTTTCAAATGGGTACATCAAGCGGTAATGTACGGGACCCCCTAAGAATGCCTCGTATGGAAGATGCACTGGAAGATGCTCTATGGAGTCAAAAAAGCCAGGTGGGAACATTCGCTCCAACTTACAAATAATAACGGCGATCTCTGAACTCATTGAAGCGACAGTGGCTTCAGTCAGCTCTGAGCATGTCAAGTCCCTGAAAAAAACACTCAACTGGGCAAGCAGCTCCCAATGTCTATTCTCTAGGAACGGTCTGAACGCGACGGGCATCAATCATTGCATGAATATATGACAGTCGTGGCTTTTCATCCCGAACATGATATGTTTTTGACTATTTATACACCGACTCAAATTCAAAACGTATCCGTTCGGGAATTTGATGGATTTGATCCACTCAAATAATGTTTTCTTTTCATCCGTCGTCAACATGTACTTTGCTTTTGCGTAATTATCATTGTCGTCAGGCTCCAACTCAAGATGGTGACATATCTCCCGTATATCGTAACGTGCCTTCAGATTGTCCTTCGTTTTTCCCAGAACGTTCAAAATCGTATTGAAAATGTTGTCGAAGAAATTCTTCTCGATATGCATTACATCAAGATTGTGTCTAATCAGTAGATCTTCCCAATACGGTAGATCCCAAAAAATACTCCGTTTCTTCCAACCCGTGTTTTTCCCAGTCGTATTGTTTGCACTCTCTGCACCTTCCACTGTAATCTTTTGCATCCCTATAGCATCTATACCGTGAAGAATCTGTCTTCCACTATACATGGTCGGGGGCGTTTGTTTTCTTACTCGTCGACCCTTCTTCCAGTCATTGCCGTTTGAACGAAAAGTGTGATTCAACGGCAAAAATCGACGGTGACAAACCAACAAGTTTTTCGACCGTTTCTGAGATAAAATGCATCTGTGTCTAGCATGCAATGTGGACATGCGTATGTCCCCGCCGTACTCCATCCTTTAAGAGGAGGAAATTAAGGTTCACACAATTAACTACACTGACTAAGGAAAGCAATAACAAAAGCTAAACACAGACTCAAAAATGTATATGAAAGCAATTAAAGATCAACATACCTGACAACATTAAATACGCAGGGAAGTCACTGATCGTCCAGATTAACGCGGCCCGCATCAAGAAATTTTGTTTCTTCGAAATGTAGTACGTCATAACACCGTCAGTCCACAACCTTTTCAACTCTGCAACAAGTGGTTGCAAATACACATCCAGTTTCTGTTTTGGACTTTTCGGCCCATGTACGATCACTATTAGAAAAATCACCGAGTCTCGCATGTACATCGAGGGAGGCAAGTTATACGGGGTTACCATGACTGGCCAAACTGAATATTGTGCCCCGGATGCCCCGAACGGGTTGAAGCCATCTGTGCATAAGCCCAATCTGACATTTCTCGGATCTTGTGCAAAATCCGGATGACAATTATTTAAATGCTTCCATGCCGCAGCATCTGAGGGATGTCTCATAACACCTTCATCCTGTGAATGCTCGTGATGCCATCTCATGTACGAGGCTGTCACATCCGATGCATACAACCGTTGCAGACGTGGGGTCAGCGATAAATAGAACATGCGGGCGTTCGGAATCAGGTTGCATTTTCCTTGTTTGTATCTTGGAAGAAAATAGAATTTGCAATGATGCAGGTCCTCATCCACATCCCAGTAAATCATGCATCTGTTTTGACACGAATCTATTTTCTCCACGGGTAATCCAAGTCCCTCCACTAGCTTTTTCGTGTCGTACAAACCGTGGGGCATATTATTTTCTTCTGGAACGCATCGACGAAACCACGATGCAATCGCATTAAATCTTCTATCGGGTATGTTGTAACTGCGCCTTTATATTTAAAAGTTCTGTAGCAGCAGCAAGTTGACTTACCTCACACCCATCGTACAATGGTCGGCTAGCTGTCTTTAGCATCTCGTGCATCTTTCGTGCATCCAGATTCATTTCCTCTTCTACAACCCGTTCATCTTCGCTTCACGTTTAAACTTTCATGGAAATTTTCATTGCCCCCATACCCCGCACCATCAAGTATCATTTGTCGCATCCGACTATCCTGTTGTTCATCATTCCGTTCTTCGTCAACAACCTCTACATTCGAGCCGCTACCTTCGTATCGTCTCGATTCCTGTAATGCAATGTCGAACATTTCCTGTGTTTCCCCTGAAACACCCAGGATAATAATTCCGCACAAATCCCCGACTATAAAGATGCACCTTCACATCCAGACCAGGTATGATTCTTCTATTGTCGCATTTCCTGCACGGGCAACGTAGCTTTCCACCATACTTTTCATAATAGACAGTTGTCATGCACAACTCAACAAACTGTTCAACCCCGACCACGAACTCATCGTTCAAATACCCGTCTATCAAACGAACATACATCCACTCTCTCATTTTCTTTTTTCTTAATGCTAACAAACAATAGGTGGAGGGATTTGATAATGGACTCCTCTGCTCATTTGCGACCAGATGGTAATATTTTTGCTACCATATGGTCGCATTTTCCCGCCAAAATTTCCCGCCATTTTCCTTACTGCCCAGAGTCACATCAAGTCAGAATTTACGACCAGATGGTCACTTTTTTGGTGACCAGTTGGTAGCTTTTATCCCACCAAATTTTTTATAAATTATTGGTCACATAAAATCACATAATTTGGGACCATCCAATCACTTCTTAATGTGACCACGTGGTAGCTTAATTCCCGCCAAAATTTTAAGCCACCACTGCTCAATAAAGGTCACAAAAATTGCGACCAGTTAGTCACTTTTAATTGTTACCACTTGGTAGCTTTTTGCCTCGAATTTTAAGCTACCACTGGTCAATAAATGTCACAAAAATTGCGACCAGATAGTCACTTTTAATTGTGACCACCTGGTAGCTTTTTTCCCTCCAAAATCACGCGCCATTTTTTGCTACCAAAACATATTTTAGTCACAAAACTACGACCAGCTGGTCGTTTTTTTAGGTGACCAATTGGTTGCTTCTTTCGCGCCATTTTTTATGACTACTTCTGCTTTTGGTCGCAATATGGTCGCAAAAAAAGTGATCAGATGGTCACTTAAAGTCAACCTTTAAAGAAAGTGACCGGGTGGTCACCAAAAAACCACCACTTTTGTTTGGTCGCAAATTTCTGGTCGCATTTTGACAGTTTTTTTGTAGTGCTCTATTGGCTGAAAGAAAAATATTTGTCTATCGTATCTCTTTCAAATAACCCCGTCGCCGCTTTCTCTCTCGCCGTACGAAATCTCTCTCAAGAGAAATCGAGTATGAGGAAGAACGCAGTGGAGTATCTCTCTCATGTGAAATATCTCTCAAGCAAAACCGCCCAATTCTCGATCTCGCTCTTGATCTCAGACATCATCTCTCGATCTCGCTCTTGTTCTTAGAAGAAATCGAGCATGAGGAAGAACTCAAAGGAGTTTATTGTTCTGACCACCCAATATAGCCCTTGTTTTCTTGATCTTCTTGCTTTTGATACTGAATTATTACCTAAGGTTCATTTTGTATTTTCTCAGGTTTCTGTTCAAACTGATTCTTGTTTTTTTTATTAGTCAGCTCAATTTTCTTGCTAGCTTTATAGTTGAATATAAATTAAATTAAATGAAATCGGATCTTGTTTCTATAGCTATAAATGACTATGAAAATTTGATTTTTTTGGTGTTTTGAGAAAGAAAGTCAATCAGAGACCAATGGAAGGAGATAATTCGTTGAAATAAGGAAGACTCAAAGAGAGAGGCACCATTAGCGACAAACATGGTGGAAGCGGACAACGTTGTAGGCATTTTCAATTGGCGGCCACCATCTCTGACACTACTCATCGTGTTGTTGCAATAAGTTTTGGGTTATCATTTTATATGTAAGTTAGACGAAACTTTATTATTTTACTGGCTTTTTTTCATGTTATCACGAAGTTATCCTTTTAATTTCATGTATGATGTTGTTATTTTCATTGAAATGAGATATTTTGGGGCTAGGTTTTGTAGACCCCTAATTTTGTCCAGTATTATTTAAAAATTAAAGTTCTTTTAATTGAAAAAATTGAGATAAAATTGACCATTTTATTTTTCTCATAATTAATTGAAATGAGCATACCATTTTTAAGTAGCCTAATCCAATCTAATTTTTTTTAATAAAATAGGAAGAATATTCTAGATTCCTTCCTATATTCAAAAAAATGAAATTTTAAATGGTGAGGTGAAAGGGAATGATAAAAGAAATAGAGAAAAAGAGGTGGAAATTCAAGAAAAATGTTGTTAAAAATGGAAAATGGTGGATAAGTATGAAGGATTTTGTTTTAAAATAAAAGTAAAAGAAAAGAAGAGGAAGAAGAGGAAAATATTTGAACTCTTTAGGCTAAAAGAGGTATTAAAAGAAAAATAAAAATTTGGGTAATATTTTAAATATTATTTTTTGCAAAAATAGGGGGAGATGCTATTTCAAAATTGTTGATAAAAGAGGTAGGAAAAAAAGAGGAAATGAAATTGGAAGAGATTTTTCAAAAAAATAACAAAAATTAGAAAAATATTGGAAATGTGACAAATTTTCAATTGATAATAAAAAATAATAATAAGAACCCTAAACCCTAACATACCCCCAATAAATTCATCATTTTCTTCATTTTAGAGGGGAGAGGGAGGAAGCCTCCAATTTTCTCCGTAATCTTCCACCTCCAGTTCCTCCATCTTTCTCCACCCATCATTCATTCATCTCTCTTGTCTCCCTCTCTTCATACCTTTGGGAAAAAAAATCCATCTCCCAACTCTCCATCATTTACCAATCCATAACTTAACTACCATTCACAAAAAAAAAAACTTAAGTTTTCAAAGGCCTCCATCTCCTCCACAATTCTCATATCATCTACCCACAATTCATAAAAATCAATTCTCATAACTCTATCCTCTCACTTTCACACACAAAGGGGACTCCAAGAGGTAATAGAGATGTTTGTGGTAATTTTCACTTTTACATAAGTGCGCCTGTTTATTTTCTCTAGTTGCATGGTTAGTGTTGAAGTATTTCCATCTTCAAACAAAATAAGTTTCATCTTATAAAAATAGTTTTTTTTTATAGATTGAGTCTTTTATGTTAAAATAGAAGTCACAATTTATATATATTAATTTTATTTACGTGATATTTTTTCATGAAAATAGACTCAAAGATGAATCCATAGGAAAAAGAATCAACTAATTTCGATTTGTGGTTTGAAAGTTATGATTTTTTGAAGTTTGTTATTCAAATGAATTTATAGGCTACTGCATTTTCTGAGCATGTTCTATTTTGTGATTATTCTGTATTTATTTGTTTAGTTTAATTATTTATGACTATTTTTCCTTGAAACTAGACTTATAAAGGAAAATTTAGAAATAAGAATCACTCTATTTCGTTAAGTATAAAAAAAATATGATTTTTCGAAGTTGGTACAAAATTCTGTAGATTTTGTTTGGTAAAACCAAAAAATGAAGTATTATTCTTTCATAAAAAACTGATTTTTGTATATAAAACATGAATTTTTTTGGAGGTGATAGGTAACATTATACTAATGAATGATTTTAGGAGAAAGAATCAAGTCAAAATATGGTCAAAGAGTTAAAAAAATTTCAAGTTAAAAGTTTGATTTGGAATTATTGTTACATTTTAATTGGTTTGCTATATAGTTCCATTTGATTGTTATTTTTTTGTTTCATGTTTATGTTTAGGATTTATTTTATTACCTTAAAATAATTGACATCTATTATTTGTTAGGTTCATAGTTTTTTCTTATGGTAAAAAAACATATTTGTTTTAAAAAGTATTTTTTTTTCTTTCAAAATTCATCTTTCTAAAAAATTTCTATTATTAAAATTTGGGAGTACAAGGATACTTTGATCCCAAAGTTTACGATATAAGAAATTTTATGGTTTGATTTTAAAACCAATTTGAAATGATTTTTTCAAAACTTTTTCATTTCAAAAAAACTTTATATGATTTGAAATTTGGGAGTACAAGGATACCTTGATCCTAAATTTCACGAATTGAGGAGATTTATGGCTTGATTTTAAAAACGATTTAAATGACTTCTGCAAAAGTTTTTCATCCCAAAAAAACTTCCTACAAATTTGAAATTTGGGAGTACAAGGATACTTTGATCCCAAATTTCATGAATCAATAAGTTTTATGGCTTGACATTAAAATCAAATTAAAAAACTTTTCTTCAAAACTTTCATTCCAAAGAACTCTTTATAATTGAAATTTGGGAGTACAAGGATACTTTGATCTCAAATTCCATAAAATAGAAAGTTTTATGGTTTGATAATTTTATCATTGATTTTAAAAAAATGTTTTTAATGGCGTAATTGCCACACTATTAATTTAATGATATTATTATAATAATTAATGATATGATCAAATTAACATGGGACATTTCAAAATAATCTAAAAAAAGAATTTGTTTTTTTAATGGCTTGATGCCACTAACAATTATTAACAATACCATTAAAATAATTAGTGATATTGACTAATAAATGTGAGACATTCCAAAATAATAATAAAAACATTTTGTTTAGTAAAGGGCTTTGAATGACATATTTGAAATAAACCAAAATAGTAATTGTTTTTAAACTAATGTTTTAGGGTGCTAATACCTTCCCTAAACATGAATAAACTCCCGAACCCATTTTTCAAAAAAGTTCGTAGACCATTTTTTTAATTCTTGGGTGACCAATCACACCATTTTATAACCAATGATTGGTAGCGACTCCTGTTTTCTTTCATGTTCTTTTCTTTTACCCTTTTGTCAGGTTAGAAAAGGACTTGTGTTTTTTTAGAGGGTCGGCCGCTCCGCGTCATTCGAGGGGGTAGCAATAGGTTTTTTTTATCGTGGGAAGAGAAATCATAAATCAATGGTGGGGGCATTCAAATCATTATTTTTTTTCTTCTTAAACACAATTGTGGAATATGATTCCATTAGAAAATAAATTCTGTAATTTGAGGGGTGTTGACATCCCACTGTTTATTAAGGTCTGAAACTGCCTCATCAAATTACATACTTTCATTCCCAATTCCTATCATTAAAACCATGAATGTGAATGAACTTTTAGTTAATTGGATATGAAATAGAGTTGCAAATTGAAGAATCTGGTTCTTATCTTTTTTTTTATTATTATAACAAGCTTATTTAGGAACAATTTTTTTTCTAATTTTATTATAAACTTGGAAACTACTCAAATTACATATTTAAAAACTTATTCTTGAAAACTATTATTTCCTATTTTTTAAAATAGACTTTTTTTTTTTTAAATCACTTGTGGAATTGCATAATATAAAACAATATATGGGGTTGATGCAGGGGTGTGACATTGACGGTTTGGTATTGCTAGAGAATGTACCTGGTATTGAGAGTGAATTAGATACAACTTCTAATCAAGAAATACAAGGCCCCTACATCAAAGTTTCTGTTGAGAATGCTTGCTTTGGCTTTGTTTCCTGCACATACATCTTAGATATTTCTTCTTGAATGTCAGTCATTTTGGTAATATATCTAATCTAAATGTAATACCTTTAATCAAACAATAAATATATTTCTGTTTACACTAATAGAATTTCTCGTATATATTATTTTGTAGGCAGGACGACCGAGTTGGGTTTTTCTATTGGGAAGAAGAGATATAGCAAAACAATCAATTGAACTAAAACTCTTGTCGTACTTGAAGCCAAGTTTGCTACCCTTGGCTTGATTCCACTAAGCTTATCATTTTATCTGGTAATATTTTATTTCATTATATTTTTACACCCAATATTTTTGGTTTGGAATTGGGATCAATTATATTTATATATATGTTGGAGTGCAAACAATTGACTCATAATTTTCATCAAGTTGTGAACTGAATTAAACTAAACATAAAACTTAGCTTGATGGGAATTGTACTAACTGCAGGTGTCGTACTTGTTGTAGATGAATTTTAGTTAACACATTAAAAACAATGCTTTTAGAAACTGTTCTTTTTTCCTCCCAAAAAAGAGCGATGAAATCCAAATTTGAGTTGTTCATTTTCACCTATTTGGATAATACAGTTCTTGTCCAATACTCATTTTAATACATGTAAAGGTCAAAACATTAAAAGTAGGTATAGAGGCTATTTGTATCAGGTGAATCATGTTTTTTACTATCTAATTTAATTAGTTAAAAGCCAACTGGATTTTTTTTAATTTTTTCTTTTGTTAAAATGCTCACTTTTAGAGTGGATGCATCTTTCATCATTGGTCAAACTTCATGGAAGTTTTGTCACTTCCTTAAGATCATTGAATGTCTTAGCTTGTTATTTGAAGGTTGGATCAATATCACCAAATGGAGAAAGAGAGATTGACTAAGTGCTAAACAATGGAGAAAGTTGGCAAGGAGGGAGTTATTTACCGTTTGAGTATGTCACTTTTCAAGACCTTGTCTTGCACGTTGTTAATTGTTAAGACATTACCCCCATTGAATCTTCATTTTGTAATATATCTTTTTGAGGCATGAATATTGTGTTCATTACATGGAAATATGAATCGATGTATTTCCCTTTCTCTTCACGAAATTTACTAATTGGTCTAAAAAATTCAACTATAATGTCTTTGACTCAAGCATCAAACTTGTGATTTAATAATGAATTCTTTTATCTTTGATAAAGTCAAGTTATGCATTCTTGTAACGTCCCGTTACTTTTGAGGTATAAAAAAAATTATTATTTATTTTATTTTAATTTAAGTAATTAAATTTATTTTAGATTCAGTAATTTAGAATTTAGTAGTTTATTTCAGTTTAAACCTTTTTAATCGCTTTAATAGCTTAATTTAGTTTTGGTCGTATTAATAATTATTAACGGGCCAATTAATAATTATTAATCACCCTTTGTATAGTTTAAGAACTTCGGGTTTCAATTTAGAAGTCAAAAGTCATTAAAAGGACGTAACCGTCATTTCTAAAATTCCTAAAATATCAAAACACTATTCACATCTTCCTTTAATAGACATTTGACCAAAGTTGACCATTTGCTTCATCTTTTTCTCTTCAAAAACCGTGAGCAAGAAAGGGGGGAGAAATCTTTGGCTTTTGTGCGATTCTCGACGGATCGACTTGATTTCGGTTGCATTGGAAAAGCCCTCGGTCCTAGGATTCTTCTACACCTAGCAATCATGCTTTCCATCCGTGTTCTAAGGACCTCTCAGTAAGTTAAACTTTCAAACTCTAAGCTACAAATAGTGTTTTAATGAAGTTTTCATTTTGAATATTTGATTTCTTGCCGTTAAACTCGATGACTTTAACTACGGGAGTTGTTTTAAGTGTTTTTGGAAACTTTCTCTTAACCCTAAAATCGAGTTTGAGCTGAAAACCGTCCTGTTTGAAATTTACATTTGGAGGGCTGTTTTAGAATGTCCTTTTATTTATATTTTGTTTATTGTAATTAAATTCAAGAAATCAATTATTGTCCAAAAACCCAAATCATCAATACCCATTGAAATCGGGAACTTCGAAACTACTTGAAACCAACTTAAAATGCCTCTAAATTGCCTAAAAGCCGGAAAACTCAAACCCGAGACCCACTTTCCTTCAGGGGCCGAGAGCTACTTATGGGATTTTCGGGTTTTTTTGTCGTTTTATGCTTTTAGTTGTCAATCGATTGTTGTATGTTTAATTATTAATTGTTAGATGTAATTATTTGTAGGTGTTTACTGATTCGTTGCCTGATCACTCTTCCAGTCAACGGGAGCGAGTCTACGTTTGTCAAGGTGAGAATAATTAGAAATTAACGTAGCTTTAGAAACCAAATAAGTAGGATGATTTGTAGGATTATTGGAAGTTGAGATTAAGATTAGAATCAAAGATTAAAGGAAAGTGAGCTAGTATTCTTAGGTTAGGAGCTAGTTCTTTAAGTGAGAATACTTTTGGATGTTCTCGAGAGGAACGTTGAACTTTTAGAAGTTCTAAGTTTAGAATCGTTTTGGACTTAGGATGGATTATTGGAAGTTGAAGGATTCAAGTTTCATAGAGTGGTTAAGGAACTTGAATGTAAAACTTTGGATGTTTATTGACTAGTTTAGAATCCTTGGAAGGGAAACTTATTTGTTTAAGTAAGAACTTACTTTTATTAAAGTATCGGTGGTTCGATTTACTTATTGTATTTCTGAAATTCTTATTTTTTTTTTTTACTTTATGCATAAGGACATCTATGATCCATTTACTTTATGCACTTTACTTTATGCCCTTCAGTTACTTTAACATTCATATTTATGTTTATTTACTTTTACAAGCATATGTATAACATCTTACATCATTGAAATGAAAGGAAAGGAAAGCGAGAAACAAAATAAGGGAGAATGTGAATCATACGGGAAGTTCACATTACCTTCATTCATAAGGGAGAATGTGGATCCTACGGGAAGTTCACATTACCTTCATTCATAAGGGAGAATGTGGATCCTACGGGAAGTTCACATTACCTTCATTCATAAGGGAGAATGTGGATCCTACGGGAAGTTCATATTACCTTCATTCATATCATCGGTGGAATTATATCATAGAGAAGGAATTGTATATTTCATTATGGAAAGTAAGACAACAAGGTGAATTGAGATGTTGTGCTTATGTAAAGTTTATTTACTTCTTTTTATACTTGTTTTTATGAGTTATTGGATAAGGATCTATTTACATAGACTAGGTATATCTTCTTGGAGAAATTATGGATTATGGAAGTACTTTCCAATTGGTTGAGAGTTAGTTTTCTAGAGTTTAGAGAACTTTGATGAAAGAATGTGTAAGTTTATTTGGACACAAATCATAATACGGGTTTAAGGTCTATTGTTACTTTAATTTCTCTTTATTTTCACTGGGCTTGTTGTTAGCTCATGATATTACAAACAAATTTCAGGTAATGCTTATACCCGTGGTGGTGGGAGAAGAGCTGGTGCGGCATGATCGAGAGGATGATGGATCAGGGATGGACTAGATACGTTTAAAAGTCCATGGACTCCTTTTGTTTAATTATATCTTTTGTTATGTAAATTTGTATATAGCTCTTAAGAGCTTCTGGTTTTACTTTTATGGATGTCAATCCTTTTAAACTCCTGGAATAGGAATTTGAAATTCCTTGTGTTTAAACTTTCTGATGTGAAAATGTAAACAGGTTTTGGCTAGCCTAAGTTTCAAACATAACCACGCCATTTTTTTTAAATATAAAGACTTCCGCTGTGGTTTAGTTTTTAAATGATTTAAAAGAGTCGGGTCGTCACAATTCTATAACATGATTTTAAATAATCATTTTGCAGGTTGATGTTAAGATGGCTTTATGTGAAAAGATTGTCTAGTTTAATTTAATATGGAAATTTTATATTTTATGGATACTTTTTGTTCTAGTTTTATTATTTTTATTTAGTTTTTGATCCATCTTAGATTCATGTAATTACTAGGTACTTGGGAAGCAAAATGATTAGTGTTGGTGTATATAGAACAAATTATAATAGACTTGTCCATAAATTTTATTTTGAGACCATCATTGTTTTTCTTTTGTTCTATATAAAACACTTATGTCTCAAAATACCTTAAAAGAACTAAAAATATGAGAAAATTCATAGATATAAAATAATGATGGTCTACGTACTTTAATGAATATGAGAAAATTTATAGACATAAAAGTTTACTATTTAAGATCTTGTCTAACAAACTTAATCACTTGGAGTATTTAACTCTCTCAAAATAACTAACCCCCACTTTGAAAAATTGCTTATTATAGGTTCACTTTGTGTATAAAAAAGTCTGTGGCATAATACAAAGAGTTCCATTTTTATGGATTTCTACTTAGTACATTCCAGGTTCGTCCTTCTCTTCCTTGTTCAATCTTAATTATTTATGTTACTTTGTAAAGAATTGATTGTGATGACTTAAAAAGTTAATTATGTGGTTAATATATATTGTGTCATGGCTATCCTGCAGTTATGGTAGCCATGACTTTAATAGCGTGCTAAAACTATTATAGTTTCCTTTTTGTGATCAAATGAGTTTAGAATCATTTTGAAAAAGTATGCTTATGTTTGCTCCATGTCTTTGCGTATGTTTAAGTTCTTTCCTTTATCTTTATTTAAGAAAGAGTTCAAAGTTTGGTGAATATTCTTTATGAGCGGCGGGGGGTTATGATGCATTGTCTTAATTGTGCAAGTGTATGAGTTTTATGCATATTCTGTTGTTTTTAGAAAAGCTAGAGTTCAAGTTTGGTGAATATTCTTTGTGAAGAGTGGGGCTATGATGCATTTTCATATGTGTCAAAGTGTACAAGTTTTATGCATATCTTGTCGTTCTTATCAAAACTTTTCTTGCAAGACTTTTGTCTTTAAACTAGAGATCATATGCTTTCACCCTGTTGCGGATCTCAAGTTGCTCAAGGACCAATGATATGTTGTCTAGAGCCATCATGTAAAAAAGTTTTAATGAACCAAGATCCTATAGAAGACAACAAAACACATGGCTAATAGAGAATGCCTAGGAATTTGCATAGAGGGTTGACTATCCTTGTCTTTACCAGGGTAAGGGCAGCCAAATTGTTTTGAAAGCGAGTCGTATATCAAGATTTGGAAGGCTCATTTTGCTCCATTATTAGAACACTCGATGAAGAAATCGAGATGATCACCTTGGTATTTATCGTGCCAGGCGCAGTAGAAGGCATATAAGGAGAAGCGAAAACAACAAGGAAGGGTCAAACCTTGGTCAGCACCAACCCCCTTCCTCTTCTTAGAAGCAGGTGTTTCGACAAAGATCCCTCATCCATCGGAACTAATGCCTTTATGGAAGAGACAATGACCATTTGAGCTCTGATCTCCTTGAAAAACTTTGATAAAGAGAGCCCATTACCTCAATTTAGTCATGGAGGGACCTGAAGGTTGACCAAAGAGAAAATAGATAAGAAGATGATGAATAATAAAAAAATATATATTATTTTAAGATGAGAGGGAAAAACCATCAATAAGATGAAGCCTCGATGCTCGGGGTAGAACCCAAAATGCCGCTCAAACTAATCCTTTTTCATAAATGACTTCTTCCCAATCAAACTTCTACTAATCAAGCTCGTCGACGAAGGTCTTCTCTATATAGGAAAGTATGGGCATATGTTGTAGAACAATGGCTGAAAGTCAAGAAACAAGAAACAAATTAACCTTAAAAATCAGCAAAAAGCTTTGGGAGCATAAGTTATACACCATTCATTAAAGAATAAAAGTTAAAGAAAATATCCACCAATACTAAGGATGATGGTAAAGCCCTTTCCTCGATAGTTTGAACACATATCACGATACCAATAACAAATGACAGACATATCGGCGTCTAACACGACAGTTAGGAAGTCAAAAGGATGAAAAGGAACCCTAACCTACTCCACGAATTTTCTTCCCTTTTTGGTGGGAGGTTCTGAAGTAAGTTCATCCTCCTTACCAATTTTAGAAATGGTGCATTGAGAGCTCCCTTTGGAAGAGGTAATGTCACAATCAGCATATTTTGCTTTAGAGAAGTTCCAACTCTTCCCGGACATGAAATTCTAAGCATTGATATGATTCATGGAGCACAAGCACCACAAGACAAGCTTAGGATGCTACAAGGATCAATTACAAGATCAAATGCCAAAAAGCTTCAACAAGCCTTGTATATCCATTGTCAAGCATACATGAGTAAAGTGAAGACAAATTTTGATGATACAAGCTTGGAGGCAATAGAAGAGGATGAAATGCACTTTAATTTATGGCAAGTGTATTTGGAGGAGGAACCTAAGAGACGTGTGCAAGGAATTTTAAATTCAAAATCATTTTAGGAAAGTTTTCTAAAATGGGACACTTTGCCTTTTCCTTTAAGCTCTAGTTGCTTTTTTCTTTCCTTAAATGTTGTTCACATGCACAGATTTTATTATGGGTTGATTTCTTTTGGGCTTTTGTTTTTGGGTTTTTCTCTTGACTATTTAAAGACTTTTTGTAACCCTAATATTCATATTTAATTAAATAGAAACTTGTCTTTTGCTTCCAATTGACTTGCTTAGCTGATTACCTTGCTTATTCTTGAGTAGTCTTGGTTTAGATTACTTGTTTAGAAACAATCAAACAATCTTGATTTAAAGTGTTTGTGGATTTTTTTAATCTTGAGATAAGAAACAAGTTATTCTTATTTCAAGATCATAGATCTAGGAATAATCTTCTTGACTCATGTTCCTTTGGTTCTGCTAAATTGCTCTAGGGAGGTCGAATTATATAGCTTCCTTCAAGGGCGAGTAACTCAAAATCGGATATCGGCCTCATATAGTTTCATGTGCTCGAGTGCTGCCCTGAATATAATATTTGTTCTTGCCTTGATCGATCATTACTTTATGAACATTGTAATCGCCAACTCCTACCATGATGACCAGCGCGTCATTATGTGGTTGGTGAACATCCTCTAAATCAAAATTCGAGAAGGTTATCTGGTTTGTTCGTCTAAGACCTACTCGGTGGATGGGGATTCGAGCATCCCTACTCTTACGCTTAGTTTCATTTACGGATGACTCTGGACAGTGGATTAAATTTAATCCAATATAATCTTCGACATTTATTTTTTCTTTTTCGTTCCCACCAATTGCAGGTCTGATGGTGGCCTCTTCATTCTATTTTTCTTCGCAATAGATCATGTTGAGTTCTTCTTATCCGTTTCCCCATATCAACGTCTTGATCATAGTCTCGTTGATCTCGGGTTCTAAACAGTGAATCATATTTAATGCCACTATTTCATTCAGCTTATCATCCTATTTATCTTTTAGGACGATTTCATTTGAAGGAGAGGGGCTTGCTCGATCTTTTCCTTTACCTTAGGTGGCCCCCATTTTGGTCGGGCCCATTTATCTCAACTCAATGCTCACTCGGTGCACATTCGCTCGACTTCTTTACTGATGATTCGACATTCTTCCATACTATGATTGGGATGGTAGTGGTATGCGCAGTCCAAAAGTTTGTTGCTGATCACTCTAAGACCATCGCCCTATGGTTCTCCTTTATGACTATTTAATGCTGTCAGGTTCACATTAATCTGAGCTAGGTTGAAGCGATCATGGTTCCAACTCTTCCTCTCATTCCCTTTATCCTTCATGTTTTTCTTAGAATCTTTGCATTTTTCAAACCTTTCAGACTAGGTCTTTTTCCTTCCTTCGGGAATAGTCCTCCCCTTTCTTTCCTTCACCTTTTCGTAGCTCTCTTCTCATCTTTTCAAATTTATCTATAGATATTTTCTTGGAGGCTCGGTCTAAAACTTCTGTCATCGTCTTCGAAGCTGATTTACTTAAGGATCTCCAAAGTACATGGTCCGGGTGGATAGCACGGGCAAAAACTGAAACACCCTCTTCTTCTCTGCAATCCAAAATTTCCAGTTTCACTTTCCCGAATCTGAAGATAAAATATTTCAAAGACTCGTTTCACCTCATCAGGACGTCATAAAGGTTCTTGTTCGTTTTAGCAAATTTGGATTGTAGCGTCCGGTTATTTTTTAGGTAGATTTTTTTATAGTTAATCATTTTAATTTAGTTAAATTAGAATTTGATTGCTTTAGTCTTTACTTAGGTAATATATATTTCTAAAGGTTATTTAGAAGCTAGGTGCATTAATTATAATAGGCCAAATTAATAATATTTAATCACCTCTTAGCTTAGTTAAAATGTGCTTGATTAATTTTCAGTAGTTACCATATGTTTTAGGAGCATGAGGTTCTTTTTAAAAAGGGAAAGATCTTGAGCTTTTTTGAAAGAAAATTCCTACTCGTCTAAATGATAGGGTTCATCTTCTTCTACCTCATTTGAACAAAAAATCACAAAATACTCTCCCTCTCTTCCCCTTTGCGCCACTGCCACTACCACCTTCCAATGGGTGGTTTTTTCTCGTCCCTCCTCCATTTCAAGTGATTCCTTTTGCATTGGAACGCTCTCACTGTGAGCTTTCTACCTGTCTACAACTTTGGAGACTTACCGAAAATCATAGGAAAGCCCTAAAAAGGAGAGTTTATAAACTTCTTATGAGTTTTTCTTCTAAATCTTTTGAAATGTAAACTTGATTTGTAAATTCCAAGTCCCATCTCTTGGAACTTTGAATTTACAAATTTAAGATGCATTCAAAGCTTGGTCTTTCAAATTTCCTTTGGCTTAGACTTCAAAATAAAAAACACCAACTCCCTATAAAGCTTCAAAATCATAGGCATGAGGGCTGTCTTTCCTTTTGTTTATTATCTGTTTTTCTTTGAATTTGGGTGGTGAAATCTTGTTCAAATGCCTAAAATAGTTTTACGCATTGATAAATACATTAGAAACTACCCAAAACGACCCATATCATCTCTAAACTGCTCAAAATCCGGAAAATCCCCCAAAATACCCCCCATGTTGGCCAAAAGCATCATTTGAGGCTTACCGGACTATTTTCATCTCTTTCCATTTTTATATGTTGTTCGTTGATTGAATGATTAAATTAATACATTTTAGGCATATTTAATTGTAGGTGGTGCTTGAGCGCTCAATCGACGCTCGTTTCGGGTTATTGAATTTAAGCTATAAATAAATGTGTGGATAAATAGGATTTAACGTAAATTTAGGAACTAAATCGGTTGATCGATTCATATGATCGGGGGTTAAGTAAAAAATTAGAAATAAGAGGACATAAGCATGCTTAATGAAATGGTTATAGGATTTGGGAGTGTAATTGTCTTGCCTTAGATTAAAAGTTGGATATTTGATTATATTAATATTTCTACTTTAGATCTTTCTTGGGTTTTTCTACGCTTTCATATTATATCTTGATGTTTGGGTCGCTTGAGTATGAATTGGGTTTGGAAACATGAGAAATTATGGGATTGAAGGTTATGGAAGTTTTTATAGAAATGATAAAATTCATAAGACTTTGTTCTAGTTTTAGTTCTTGGGAATTTATTGTTTCAATTCCTACTTGAGACTCTTATTTATTGCTTTCCTTGCATGGTGGTCATCTGAGAGCCCACATGGCTTAATAATTTGTTTTATGTTTTAGTACTAAACACTTTATTATTTTCTATTACATGTTGGTCATCTGATAGTCTAAATGACTTAACAATTTATTTATGATTATAGGAATCTGGAATATTTATTATGTGCGTGCATTATCGATGTTCTTGTGCTTGATTACATATATGTATCATGAGAAATGTAAAAGACTATGTGTATTTTGCATGATTGGGGGGGTGGATAATGAGATAATGTCTGACTGTATGAGCTTACATTATCTGGTATTATTCATAAATGTTGTGATGCATATATGAGATAAATCTAAAGACTACGTGTACTTTGCATTGTTTGGTGAGATAATGAGATACTGTTACTTTCACTATTTGTCATTATTCACATGATGTTGAATGTAACTAATGTACAAAGTGAGTGTACTTTGCATGGTTTAAATGAGTTAATGAATAATATTGAGACTGTGTGCACCTACATTATTGTCATTATTCGCAAGATTATTTGAATTTGAAGCATGTTGAGACTTAGCGTACATAGCATGTGAACATTTAAGTTTGAGGATGTAATTAATACAAGGTAGCTTGAATTTATGAGATTATGAGTTATCGCTGTGGAACTAATTGTGATATTGGAAGTTTATGTCTTTGGGAATTGTAATGGAGTATGAAGATATGTTAGATTCTTCAGGTACTGGACGTTGTCGCGGTCGAGACCGAGGAGTTGGTCGGGCATAATGTTAGATGGATGATGTTGAGATGGACTAGAGTCTTAGGTGGTGTTTGATAGAGGTGAATCAACAATGGAAAGAAATCATTTTTAATAAGGAATCCTTCTCCCATGTTTGGTTTGGTTTTTTTTTAATGGAATGGTCTCCCATTCCTTTGATTTGATGGAATCAAGTTTCCAAAGTCAAGAGTAAGGAAACTCTTTCCTTTCCTGCCATTAAAGTCCACCTACCCCCATTAATAACATTTTCCTATTTTACACTCTCTCCTCTACGAATTTGGGTTTTCTTTTTTCAAGTATGTTCTTTCTCTTCCATCTTTGGCTTCTGTTCTTCCAAATCCCAGGTTAGAGATTTTTTTCATTTTTCTTTTTTTTTACTGAACTTTTATTTTACACCATTTTCATAATGTATTTCACTTTATTATAATTTTGTTTGTCGGTGGTGTTGTTCTCTGCTTTTACAAATATAGTTTTGGGCCTCTTAAAAAATTTAAAAAATGCAAAAATCAAACCATGATTGAAATTGAAAAGACAAAATTTTATTGAAAGATCACCCTTTATTTTTCTCCTAAATTTGTATCTCTTGTACCAAATTGAAAATAAAAATATAGGGGAAAAAAGATGTGATTTTGAGAAAAGGTCAAATGAAAATGGAGGTTAGAGAAGTTAAAAAATTTCTTTTTTCAATGGAAGAAGGAGTTAGACTTGAACTTCTTAAATTTGGACAATTTTTTACTCCAGTTAAACTTTTTAATTGTTATATTGATATATAAATTTTATAATTTCATCTATTATATTAATTTCCATAATTATTATATGTAATTATTGGTTTTTTTTATAACATATGTAATTATTGGTTTTTATAATTATATATATTGTGTTAAATATGGAACCATCTTATTAAATTAGATAATTTTGTTTGGACTTTAAAATTACATGTATATTTCCCTTTTACTTCTTCTTCAATTTAGTTTCTTTATATTTCGTGCAGTAATGGCTCGCTTAAATGTGGTTAACAGAGATTTTGAAGAAGAGGAAATTGGTTGCTAAATTTGTCCATTGGTTGCATATAGTACATGTAGCACGGTGGTTTTTTGAACTATTGCACTTTATTGTGATAAAAAGTAGTGAAAATAGTTCATTGAGAAACCAATCTTACGTAGTAGAATTCTTTAACAATAGGAAAATTGTTCATCACTTGTGCTATGAAAGTGATGTCACTAGTGTAGCTCAACTTAGGATGAATAGACGTGCTTTTACAACCTTATAAACAATGCTTGAAACTAGGGGTATGTTGAAAGCATCAAATCATTTATTAGTAGATGAGCAAGTAGCTATGTTTTTACATATTTTAGTACATCATGTCAAAAATAGAGTTATTCAATTTAGGTTTTTGCGGTCTGGAGAGACAATTAGTAGATATTTTAACAATGTATTATATGCAATCATACGTTTGCATGGAGAGCTATTGAAAAAACCTGAGCCCATTCTTGAAAACTCCACTGATGAACGATGGAATTGTTTTAAGGTAAAATTTTATATATATAAGTTGTTCATTGATCAATATTATAAATTATAAATTAAATATTAAATATTTTTTATTGTAATAGAATTGTTTAGGTGCATTAGATGGGACTTATGTTAGAGTAAGAGTACCCCAAGCTGATAAACCTAGGTACAGGAATAGAAAAGGTGATATTGCAACAAATGTATTAGGAGTTTGCTCCTTCGATATGCAATTCATTTATGTATTACCTGGGTGGGAAGGATCAGCGGCTGATGGTAGAGTTCTTCGTGATGCCATTAGTAGAAGAAATGGATTGGTTGTTCCACACGGTAAGCTACTTATTAATAACGAATGCATAAAAAAAATCATTAATATTTACTAAGAAAATTGATATATTACTTTATAGGTTATTATTATCTAGTTGATGCCGGCTATGCCAATTGCAATGGTTTTCTTGCTCCTTATTGTGTCCAGCGTTATCATTTAAACGATTGGAGAGAAGGACGTCAACCCAATAACTCAAAAGAATTCTTTAATATGAAGCATTCTGCTGCTAGAAATATGATTGAAAGATGTTTTGGGGTGATAAAAAATAGATGTGCAATACTTAGAAGTCCTTCCTTCTATTCTATCAAGACACAAAATCGAATCATACTTGCATTGCATGTTGTTTATTACATAACTTTATTAGAAGGGAGATGCCAACCGATTCATTTGAAGAACCAACAGATATTACAAATGATGGTAGACCACAATCTACGCAATCAATTACTTCAACAGAAACATCTGATGAATGGAGTGCATGGAGAGATAACCTTGCACAACATATGTATGCTGAATGGATGTCTTCTAGACATGTTCCATGACTCAATTTTTTGTTATGAGCATTTACTTGCAAAATTTGTGGAAACTTGATTTGTTTTCTATGTTTATTTTGACTTGTTCAATTGGAGCTTGGATGTTCATTATATATATATATATATATATATATATATATAGTATTTGATTATATCTCATATTTGTAGATGTTTGAATGCATTGTCTTTTTTTTTTGTTAAGAATGGATTTATCTCAAAAGGGTCTAGGATTGAATAAAATATTTTGGACGTATGAGGAAGATGTCAAGCTTGTTGAAGCTTTATTACAAATACATAATGAAGGAACTCTTAGTGCTGAAAATGGCTTTAAAGTGGGTCATCTACGAGCATTAGAGGGTCTATTAGAAAAGAGCTTACCTGGATGTGGACTACACGGAAAACCACATATTGAATCAAGATTAAAGACTATGAAAGCTAACTTTTCTATTGTTCATGAAATGCTAACAGGCCCAAATTATAGTGGTTTCGGTTGGGATCCAGATAAAAAGTGTGTGGTTGCAGAAAAGACTGTATGGGAAGCCTATTTACAAAGTCATAAAGATGCATCACCATTTCACAATAAGACTTTTCCTCATTATGATGACTTATGTATTGTATATGGTAAAGATCGTGCAACGGGAAGACATACAGAAAGTGCTGCTGATGTTATGGAAGATATTGAGACAGGTCAAAATGTTGATGAGCAAGATATGGAAGAAAACCTAGGAGAGGATTTTAATGATCCTACATTTATGTCTTATTTCTCTCAAAGTCCCCAAACACCACAAAGTGGTTCAGAGAGTTCTTCAAAAAGAAAGAGAAAAAGTGTAGCAATGAATTCGAGATGCTGGTCATATCGTTGCATGAGAAATAACACACTCATCTACTTCATTGAGTGATGCTATCAACGAAGAAATTCATGAAAAAAGAATGGGTGTTAATGAATTACTTATGAAAACCACTACTCTTTCTATGATAGCGCGTCATAAAGCTACGTTACTTATTACTCGTGATCTTGCAAATCTTGATGTCTTTTATAGCATTCCCGACGAAGAAAATTATTCATGGGTGAGATCACTTTTTACTGGAGCTATATAGTAGAAGTCTACTACTTAATTTCCTCTAATTTTGAAGGTCTGATTACTTGAAATATGTTTACTTCAAATGTGTATTTTGTAATTAATAGGAGGAAATTATTTTGTACTGGTACATAGATAATATAATGTGTCTATGACCTTGGAATGTTATCAAGCCACTATTTTGTATTTTGTATTTTGCATATTAATATTATCAATATATTTTATGAATGATTTTATGCATTCTTGATAAAACATTCAAAACTATTAAGAAAATATTTTGATTTTGTATTAGATGTCCCATTGCAAGTATAAAAAAATATATATAGAACTTTTAACTAATAAGCAATATTTTTTTAGAAAAATATGATACAAATTTATTGAGATATAATTATTTTAAAAAAATCCATGGTTATTATACTTGAAGGTATTTTGGAAGAAAAATTAATTTCATTCCATTATATTTGATAACCAAACATGGTAAAGGAAACCTTTACTAATTATCATATTGATTCCATAAATCTTACCAAACAAATGAAAATTGATTCTGATTCCTTTCCTTTCCTGATTCCTTTCCTTTCCTTTCAAATGAACCAAACACCATCTTATTGTAGTTCATGGACTTATTTGTGTCTTTAGTTTATATACTTTGGTTTGTTGAGCTTACTTTTATATGATTTCGAGATTATTTATTTGGATTTCTGGATTTATAAAACTTTAACTCTTTGGATTTGAATTGTTTATGAAAGGGATGCGCATCCCAACCTTTGAACGTTTATGGATTTGGTTTCACTTATGAAATGATGAAGGGTTGATTCCCTTTGATTTATAGGTTTAATTGATTATAAAGTCTTCCGCTTGTATCATTTTGTTTTATTTTCAAAATAAGCGAGTCGGGTCTTTACATGGATACTACAAAGAATACAAAACACACAACATACACATTATCTCATTTATATTCCCAGTTATGGATATTCAATAATCACATAAAATGCGAAGAACACTCAGCATACACATTATCTTGATAACGATATCAAAGTATTAACACTTATAATCCAAGAGATGTGAAGAACACACAACATGGATATTATCTTGATTATAACTCAACAAAATAAGGGATAATACCAAATAATGTGAAGAATATACAACATATTATCTCATTATCCCTCCCATTCAATATTATCATATCACAGCCACAGCCCCCCCCCCACACACACACACACATATATATATATATATATCACATTTAACACATCAGTCTATTCCAATAATAATAGCTAATTGAAACTAGAGTCCCACAATGCATTACAGTTAAAATAAAACAAAATAAAAACCACAATATCACATATCCAATAGCAATTCAAAAATTAACCATAACCTAAGATTGGCAGGAACCAATATTTATCTAATAAACTACTTTTTGAACATTCAACTCCTATGCAATAATTTCATTTTCAAGACCCTAAGCATGCTTTCTAAAAGACAATAATGTGTATGTTGTGTGTTATTCTCATTGTGTAGGATTACCGTGGATATTAATGTAGTCCTTAGAGATTGTAATCTAGACTTGTGGTGTATGTTTGATCCAAAGCGCTCGAACTATAGTCTTTTATTTGTATTGTTTGGGCGAGAGTTTTGAGCTTGTTAGTAATGTTTAGTTGACATGAGAGCTAGAGTGAAGATAGCTTGTCTAGAATGATGATTTTGGGTAAAGAGTACGTAGGTTCTTTGGACACTAATCTAGATTCAGGATTTAGTTCCTAAAGTTGCCTTATTTTCTGTTTATCTTCATTGGTGTTTTTGCTCATGATATTCCACAACGTTCAAGTGCTAAACAAGGTAGGGGACGTGGGCGTAGATCTAGTGTCACCTGATTCTCGAAGATGGATGCAATAGAGTTAATTGGACCTGATTATGACATTTTTTTAAAAATATTTTTAAGACTTTTTAAGTACTAGTTATGGTTTGTTTAAACCCATATGCGTATTTGTGCATTTTAGATATCGATCATGTTTTAGATTTTGATTTTGAACAACTTTGATGAATTTATGCTTTTGTTTTTTTATGGATTTGATAATGAAAAGAGGGTTGCCAAACTTGGTTTGTAAAAATATGGATTTTATCTAGAATTGCTTATTAGGTGTTTATTGATTGAAAATCTTCCGTTGTGTCTATTTATGTGTTTTGTTTTAAAATAAAGAGTTTGGTCACACATTAATTTTACTTAAAAATATGCCAGAAATTGATTACACTTATTGATTCACTTAATGGATAGTTATCTTTTGCATCTTTTGGACTATTGGTGTAATGCCTTAGGTGCAATGGTTCCAAGCTTGGGGAACCAGTTCACTGGTTTGATCTTCAAGTCTATAAGTTTTGGTTTCACTTCCCTCATCACCCTGTACGATCCCTCCCAGGTTGGGCAATTTTTTTTATCCAAGTTTTTGGGTATTCTTGAACACATTCCTTAGAGCAAAATTGTTACTCTGAAAAATCGGTGCTTCACTCTCTTATTGTAGTGTTTAGCTAGGTCCAGCTGATAACTGGCAAGATGAATAGGTGCTTGTTCTCTTCTTTCCTCGAACATATTTAGGGCTTCACTCTCTTGGTGTGGTACCCGCTAAGGAACCTCTGATGATCAAGTTAGTTCAATGAGAATGAACGTAAAAATGAAAAGGGTAAAATATCGTTTTAGTCCCTAACCTTTCACTCAGGTTCTTAAACTTTCAAAAATGATATTTTTGGTCTCTTGACTTTACGATTCATTTCGTTTTAGTCCTTCTGTAACGTCCCGTTATTTTTGTGATAAAAAAAATTATTTATTTTATTTTAATTTAAGTAATTAAAGTTTATTTATTTATCGATAAATTAGAATTTAGTAGTTTATTTCGGTTTAAGTCTTTTAATTACCTCTTTAGTTTAATTTCGTTTTAATGGTATTAATAATTATTAAGGGGCCAATTAATAATTATTAATCATCATCGGGATAGTTTAAGATCATCGGGTTTCGTTTTATAAGTTAAAAGTCATAAAAGAACGTAACCGTCATTTCCAAATTTCCTAAATATCTAAAACACTATTTGTTCATCTTCTTAAATATACCATTGACCCAAATTGACTAAAATACTCATCCAATTTCACCCTCCCACCCGTGAGCATCAAAGAGGAAAAGGGAAAAATTGGTTTTCATTAATTTCTCTACGGATCGACTCGATCTTGGATAAATCGGAAAGCCCTCGAGTCAAGGATCCTTTTCCACCTAACCATCGTACGTTTCTCTCGAGATCCAAGGAGTTCTCGGTAAGTTTCTCTTGAAACCCTAAGCTCCAAATAGTGTTTTAATGGAGTTTTCTTTGATTTTCTTCGATTTCGTGTTGTGAAACTCGGTGTTTGTTAATACGGGAGTCGTTTTACGTGTTTTTGAAACTTTCCCTAAACCCTAAAACCGAGTTTCAGTCGAAACCCTTCCCGTTTGAAATTTACCTTTTTGGGTTCAATTATGGGTTATAAATTAATGAAATAATGTTTATTGAAGCTCGATTCGGGAAAGGGCTTAATGTTCAAAAACCCTAATTATCGATACCCATTGAAATCGGGAATATCGAATTTTCTTAAAACCAATTCAAAACACTTTTAAATTGCCTAAAAGCCGGAAAACCAAACCCGAGGCCCAATTTCCATGTGAAGGCCGAGAGCCTCTTTGTGGGGGGTTTGATGGATTTTTCGTCGTTTTGTATGTTTAGTTGTTGTTTGATCAATAGTTGGTAATTTATTAATTTTTGAGATATAATTCCAACTGTAGGTGTTTTTGAACCGTTCGCTTGATCGCTCTTCCGGATTTAGGAGCGAAGTCATCACTTTTTAAGGTGAAAATAGTTAGGATTTAAAGTAAATTTAGAAAGCAAATAAGTATTATGGTTTGTAGAATTGGAAACTAAGATTAGAATTCAAATCTAAGATTAGAGGGAAGTGAGTTAGTGCCCTTAGGATTTGAAGTTAATCCTTTAAGTGAGAACTTAGGATTTCTAGAAGATTTTAAGTTAGATTCGTTTCGAAATTTAGGATGGATCATTGGAAGTTAAAAGATCCAAACTTTTATATAGAACGATTAATAGAACCTCGGATTATTATTGGAAGTTTAAAATCCTGGAAGGTATAGGTTAATCATTTAAGATAGGATTTACTTGTATTAATGTAGCCCAGTTCGATTTACATATCGTTCGTCCGGAGTTTCCTATCTATTTTACTTTATGTCTTTTATTTTATACCCCTCTACTTTATGCTTGCATCGACTACTTTAATTCCGTACTTTACTTATTTACTTTTACAAGGATATGCAGACATATGCATATCATATTGCACCATAACATTTTCGCATCATGCATTGAAAAAGAAAAGAAGGGGAGAATGTTGGAGCCTACGGGTAGTGTCCGCATCACCTTCAGAAAAAGAAAAGAAAGTAAAAAAAGGAAAGAAGTTGAATGGTAAGTTACGGGACGTACGCATTACTTCCTCATGCATAAGGGCAAATGTGAAATTCTACGAGATGTCCTCATGCATTCATGCTTATGATTGATGATATAGATAATCGAGAGGTTATATTTTATACAAAGTTTATTTACTTTACTTATTCTATGTCATAACAAGTTAATGGATGAGGATTGACTACGAGTGTAGTAATATCATATTTTGGAGAAAAATGGAATAGAATTACCTAGATTTTGGAGAATTCTAGGAAAGAATGTGTCAGTTTAATTGGACACAAATCGGAAATGCGAGTTCGAGGTCTATCTTTACTTTTTATTCTTATTATTCTCACTGGGCTTAAGTTGTTAGCTCATGATATTACAACCAATTTCAGGTAATGCCCTGGCTAGAGGTCGAGGGAGAGGAGGTGGTGCTGCGTGATCGAGGGATGATGACCTCGAGATGGACTCAGTTGTTGTAAAGTTTATGTATTACTTTTGTGAACTTTAAAGGATTTTGTGAATTGTACATTGTATTTAGCTCATAAGAGCTTATAGATGTTGTTTTATGATATTACATCCCTAAACTCCTGAATTGGGACTTAATGTTCCATGTGATTTTATTAGATTTGAAAATTAGGATGTAAACAAGTTTTGGCTAGCCAACTTTCAAACATAACCATGCCAATTTTTCTTAAAATAAAAGACTTCCGCTGTGTTTTCAAATTTAAATTATTTAAAAGTGTCGGGTCGTCACACCTTCCGTCTTTGTTTTTCTGTCTAGGACACTAACGAAGGGTTTATGTGACATGTAATTGATGATATGGCTTATATAAATATACAAAGGGGTAAAATGATGTGGAAAAATGAATATACAGTGAGGTTTAAGAATGCAATTAAGGAGAAAATTATGAGATTAACCTCACTGTATATTTATTTTTTCATGTCATTTAATCCTACTGCATATTTTTATAATGCCACATAAGCACTCGATTAGTGTCCCAGACGAAAAAACACAAACATAATGGCTAAAACGAAAAGAATCGTAAACTTGCATGGACAAAAAAATGTCATTTTTGAAAGTTTAGGGACGAAAATGAAACCGAAGTGAGAGTTAAAAGACCAAATTGATATTTTACCCAGATGAAAACATTGTAGCAAGGAATAATTAGATCTTGGTTTCAATGCATACCTCATTTGATGAATTTTTTATGTCTTGAATAGCCGTCGAAAGTTGGACTGTGGGCCTCTGAATGTGTTAGTTTTGACTAGATTTATTTCTTCACATACGTGGTTAGGCTGTTGATATGAAACCCTAAGATTGAAAACAAGAACCCTTGAGTATACAAACCGTAAAACCCCTATATACTATTTGGACAAACTCATTGAAAACGAGAAGGAAGAGATTATTTCAATGATCTAAGATCTTGAAATAAGAAGAACTTGATTCTTATTTTAAGATTGTAACAATCTATAAACATTATAGATCAAAAGTGTTTGAATGTTTCTAAAACATGCAAACCTAGAACAAAGTTACAAAATTGAAATTATACATATAAATTTGTAAACATTACTTTTAACCACTCTGCAATAATACTAAGGGTGTGTTTGGCAGTGTTTGTGAAATAAATGTTTTTAGTTAAAATACTTTTATTATAAGAACTATGATAAAAAGTGTTTAGGAGTGTTTGTGAAATAAGCGATTTTAGTTAAAGTATAGTATTATGATAAAAAGTGCTTAGTGTTATAATATTTTATTGTTTGGTTCTAACATTTAAGAAATGCTTTTAGTCTAATATAGTTATTTTTAGAAGAAAAAATGTGTAGAGAAAGAAATTATGTAGAAATAATATAAAGAGAGAAAGTGTATGAGGAGAATTAGAGAGAGTGTGGAAAAAGAACTTAGAGAGGGAAAAAGTGTGTAGGGAGAGGAAGTTTGTAGAGAAATATTAGAGAGATAAAATTTGTATAGAGACGTTAGAGAAATAAAACGTGTAGAGAAATGTTAGAGAGATAAAATGTGTAGAAAAAAGTTAAAGATATAAAGTTTAAAAAATTAAAAGCATTTCAAAAAGCACCAAATACTTACTTTTTCAATAAACACTTTGAAGTGTTGTTGACTTTTACAAAAAGTTATTACAAAATGTTGCCAAACATAAATATTCTACTTAAGAAGTGCTTTTGATGTTATTAAAAAAAAAATGCTTTTGATAATTTAAAAGCATTTTTACCATTAGCAAAAACACTCTCAAACACACCTTCACTAGTGTAGCCAATCTAACAACTTAGACCTTTTTTTTCTTTCTTGTATATAAGGTAGTAGGACGCAAATTACCGTCAAATCTAACCTTTCACGCCTGTTGAAGGGTATAATAGGAATAAACTAATAAATAACTCATATTCATGAAAAAAAACTCCCCAAAAAAATAAGATCTGACCATAGATATTTGAATGAAATCTTGGAGTAGAAAACAAACGCTGAGGGCAGCTGTACGTACCCAAGACAAACGCCAGTCCCTTCCCCCTATTGATATGATATTGATAATTGACTCAAAGAGTCAAACAAAGCCAACAATGGTTAATAATTTAACCCTAAACCCTTTTTTATTTTTAAATCGAAAATAATTAAAACTTGGATTGGATTACGTTACAATCCTTTTAATTAACAGTACGGACAATCTGACGCGTGTGGATCTTAAACAACGCGGTTTCTCCGTCCCTTCCTATTTATTCTTATTCCTCTCTTTCCCTTCTTTCTCCCTCACCTTCCTTCTTTATTTCTTCCGAAATTTCAACTGCTTAAAATGCTCTGATTCTTTACCTCTTTTTGATACATAATAATAATGGCTTCGGAAAATTTGGCTGGTATCGTAGATCCTTGGGCTTTCCGTACCATGATTCATGACTCTTGGATTTCCGATACTTTTTCTAGAGAAAACGAAACTCTTTCTAGAGCTCTTCAAATATCCCTTGGTGGTGATGCTGCTTTTGTATCAACTCCGTTCTTTGACTTAATCAACCCCGATTCGGTTCCGACTCCTACTGTTTCCGGCATATCGGGAGGATCAGAAACCGATGCGGCTCCGAAACGACAACGAAACGCGATTCCGACAGCAGGTGGAAAAATCACGAAGCGGAAGTCACGTGCTTCCAAGAAGAATCATACCACTTTTATTACGGCGGATCCTGCCAATTTCCGTCAGATGGTGCAACAGGTTACCGGCGTTAGACTGGGTAACTCTCAGGTCCAGATGCCGCCGATCCTCAAGCCGGAACCACAGAGACCCGGTGGCCGGTTGACTGTTGGAGCTGGCCTTCCTACACTTGACACGTCGGCTTTTTTACTCAACTCGGCGACTGGGCCGGGTTCACTTTCTTTTGGGCCGGGATTAGGGATAGCAAATGGTGGGCCCATTGCTTCTGATTTTGAATCTTTTTCCACATTTCCCACACTCGAGTCGTGGAAAGTCATGTGATGGCTTCTTTCTTGTTTTTTTCTTTCTTTTTTGAAAATTAATTTATATATGTTTTCTTTTTAGAAGATCTGTCTTTGTAATGGAGGATCAAGACCGTAGATCATGGGGTGGACATAAGGGGTTTTTTTTTTTTTTTTTTACCATTTGAAATCAGTGGTGTAAAGGCCATTTCGATTGAATATCCATGGTAATTTTTTTTCATAATTTCTACGATAATTTTTTGACGTGTTTTTTCATAAAAAAAATGTTCTTATCACAGTTAAAATAATACTTTTAAACACTTGAAAAACTATTTAAAACGGGCCAATTACATTTATCAGTGGGACAATGATAAAAATTAGTACTTTTTTTTTTTTAGTTCCGTATTAATACTTTTAAACTACGTTTGATTCTCTCTTTTATTTTTAAATCTGCAGCTAATAATAAAAAAAATTAAAGCATTTTCATTTTAGTTTTTAAGTTTTTTTTTTTTAAAATTGTTTTATATTAAATTTAATTGTACTATTATAACCATATTTGTTTTTATTTTTTAAGTTGAAATTTGCAATAAATGAAATATTTTATGGCCAGTTGTTTTTTTATCTCATTTTATTTTTAGAAAAAAAAAATAAAATTGGTAATCTAATAAAAAAAAAAAAAAAAAAAAATTGATCAGAGTAATTTGAGGAAATATTTTTTATTTTAGCTCAAGTGAAAATAAAAGAAAAGAAGAAAACAGGTGAAAAAAAAAAAGAAAAAGAAAAAAAAAACCTGACTCATAGTAATATGAGGAAAGGGGGGGGGGGGGGGGGGGGGGGGGGGGGGGGGGGGGGTATTTTTTTTTTAATTTCAATAATTTTCTTTTAGCTCAATTTGAACCGATTGAAATTTTGGAATCCTCATTTTAGTATATTTTTTTGGTTTTTAAACTTTAAAATCAGGTTAATAAAAGATTTATTAACATCGAAACACTGGGTATGATTGACATCATTAACCTTTTGGTTATTGAGATTTCAAAGTTTTGAAATGACGTATGAAAACGGAAACGAAGAAGTTATCTAAAAGAAAATTATCAGCCTTTGAAAAATTGAAACCACGGGGCTCTTGGCCTTATTAAAAAAAAAAAAAAAATAATAAAAAAAAACAAAACAAAACAAAAACATTCGGCTCCATATGGCATGTATTTTCCTTTGAATATTGAACAAATTATTTTCTGAAAAGTTTTTTTTTTTTTTTTAATTTATCTATATGAATGACTTATTTTTCCATTTATGATATTGTTTTTCTGTTGAAATAATCTTGAATATATAAGTGGTGACTCTAAACCCATTATTTTATTACTTTTTAATTTTTTTAATTTTTTTGGGTTTTCGTATTTCTAGTTCATGTTTTTCGTTGCTCATTTTCATTTTTTTTTTATTTGAACAACAGAAATTACGTTTAGTACTTATTTATTTAATTTTTATTGGCTATACTTTCTATTAAAGGCACTTGCACATATAGGAGTATTAGAACAAATATTTATTATAAAAAAAATAGTCCAAAAACTTATTTGTAAATATAGCATAAAGCCTAAATTCGCGCATATAATATTACAAAATTATCACTATTTTCTCGCAAGTAATTATTAATTTTCACACATGTAATTATTGATTCACCATATAAGAAATCACTAATTTTATTGATTCCCTATATTTATTGATATTTTGTGCAGGTAATCACCGATTACCTTATAAGTAATCACCGATTACCTTATAAGTAATCACTGATTTTACTGATCTATATGAATGAATGTTTTTTTTAAATCATATATTTGCAAATACTTAAAAAAAATGCTATGTTCACAAATATTGTAGAAAATTTTACTAACCAATAAAATTTCTCTTCTATTAATCAAGATACCATATTTTAAATAAACTGATTTTTATATCAAGCTAGTTTTGTATCGTACTTGTATAGAGTTGAAGTCTTCCTTCCAATTTAATAATGAGAAAATTTAATAAATAACATTTTTTATGAGTAATTATAAAAATAACAAATGTTTTTAAATATTTCAAAAATGACAAATCTCATATTTAGATTCCATCAATTCTCTCTATCTCGGTTTTTAAAAAAAAAAGAATTAAATTTTTTATTATTTTTAAAAATATTAATTCTTAAAATGTCTTTTTTTTATATTAATTTACGTTCAACTAAAAAAAGTATGGTTTAAAATGGGGTTTGACGTTAGGTTTGCTGACCCTTCGAGAAACCCAAATATATGTGTAGCAAATCACGTCAATGGAGTCCTTTATGACATAAACAGTATAGTACTGATTAATTAAATTTGTCTCATTCCTTCCCTTTGTTTCGGTTGGAAAAAAGAAATAATTTAAAAGGCCGCATCGCTCTTTCACACCTATCATATTCTCATAATGAGATCATATTTCTTTTTCCTTTTCTTTTTCTTTTTTAATCTTTTTCTCATTAATGTTTACTCTTTTTTCTTTTGAAATTTTCTATTGTTTTGGTTCCTATTTTCAAACTAGTGTTTTTTTTTTTACACAAACTTGCTTCATAAAGTAATGCATAGAGACTAACATAATAAATTTTGATCGTTTCTTTATTTTTTATTTTTGGTAAAATATTATTTTGGGTCTTTAAACTTTCACTTTACTTTCATTTGCTTCCCTAAACTTTTAAAAGTTACGTATTTCATTCTTGAATGATTTGTTTCAGTTTAGTAATTTCTTCTGTGTTTTTCCGTCTAAGACACTAATAGTGGGCTTATGTGGCATTTAATTAATGATGTGACATTATAAAAATATGCAATGAGATTAAATGACATGGAAAAACGAATATCCAATGAGCTTAATCTCATCATTTTTTCCTTTATTTGTCTTAAACCTCACTGCATATTCATTTTTTCAGAGTCATTTAACCTCACTCTATATTTATTTAATGTCATATCATCAACACTACAAAATGTAGAAGTACTACCGATGTAGGCACGCGTCGGTGATGCTTAACCTTGCTTCGACACGATGCCGTTGTCACCTCCACGTCGATCTTGACGTCGACAACTCTGGGTCGGTGAAACTTGTTTTGCACATTGTCGACAACTCTTGACCATCAACGACCCTAATCATGAGTGTCAATGACGGGGTATGACATCATTTTGGTAAAGGATGCCCAGTTATCGATGGCTACAGGTTGGTAATTGGGCAACCCGAAATTTTTATGGGCGTTGGTAATACCGTTTAAAAAAACTGGTTAATTTTAGACTCCCTCTAAAGCCACCTGATTTAAAGTTCACAAAAATATCCAGATTCTACAGTAGTTTCACAGCAGAAACAAAAGTTTTAAAAAACATCAATCAATATTTTTTATAAGTGTTTGAGCAAATAAAATTGTATTTTAAATAATTCTACACATGAATTATTTAACAAATTATGAATGAACTCAAAACTCAGGCACTAGGTATTAGCCCCACCCCCTCGAGAACCCGTCCAATATCTCATGAATTCTTGAAACTGTGCTGTCTGAAGGGCCAAGTCTTCTCGAAGCTTCCATGTCTCCTCATCACATTTCCTTGCTTACTCATCATGTTGAGCCTCACGTTCAGTCTCACGTTGTGCCTGATGTGTCATGTCTTCCTAGAGTTTTTTTGTCTCCTCTTCCAGTTGATGGATTTTATGTTGGGTCTCAATCAGTTCAATTTGTGATGATCTAACTGACTCTAATGAACCACCTGACAACGGGGTAGGCTTTGGGCTACCTCTCATATAACCCGGTCTATGACCCAAGACCCTCTACATGGCCTCCGTATTAGAGATAAATGGTTGTCTTGACTCCACCGTATATGATCCATCATCATTACCACCACCACCCTCACTCTCGGGGATCTCGAGAGGGATAATATACTCAACCATCTTTTCCTACATACATATAGAGAATTATATGGTTAATATTAAAAAAAATAGTTGGTAAATGACTTTAAATCACTTCATAATTAATGAGTAAACTTACAGGTTGTTCCTTGGTCAAATCACTCACCCAAGTGTGAGGATGTACGAATATTGTTTCTCAATCACATCCACCCAAGTTGTATCTGGATTTTCTTTAGTCTAAATATGCATTTATATATTAAAAAAACATGTTAAGCTACTTATATGTAGCATTTCATTACAGTTACATACCATCTTGTAATGCATCTTTACGTTGGATTTTGAACCACCCTTGTGTATGATCGATATTTGTGCTCGAGACCTAGAATTTTGCTTTGGCAATTTCTGCACAACACAAATTAGTTTTATGTTAGGTAAATAACCATATGATAATTAAACATTAAATTTAGTAATATACAATTTTAATTACCTTAAATTCAAGCAAATTAAACTTTTCGAGTAATAGTTTCCATTCATCATCACACTACACTCGTGAAAGCCTCATGTGTTCTATCTTCTCTTCCCCATGCTCGTCAATGTTTGTCTTGAAGTGTTGATGTAGTTCATATCTAAACTCTTTCACATCAGCCTTCATTTGAGGTTCCAAAACCTCCTAATGATCGTTGATAGTGAGATCGAGATCGAATTGGTCCTAACCACAAAAATAGAATATATTAGTGTTGAAGTAAAAATAAAATTTACAATTTAAGCACACTTTCAAATGCTTACCGCAATACAGTTTCTAATGAGTCTAGAATCTTCGGTGGCACCAGATCATATCGCTTATGACTTGGAGGTACGAGCTGACGTATGAGTATGCCTACCTCCGTGATAAAATTTTATGAATCCTCTCCAACCACCCGCTTAACTAGTGGGGATATAATGACTTTCTTTTTACCCCCACTCAGCTTCCTTTTTCTCAATGCCAAGTTTTTTGTAATGTCACGTCTTAGCACCTTTTTTGAGACGTCACTAAAGAAAAAATTACGTATTATTTACATATCTAGAAAATGCATAAAATAATTGACAAGTAAGAATAATTTTAACCTGAAGTAGATATCGACAATGGTGAGTTTGTCGAAGCACCTAATGTCGATGTCGGTACAGGATCTCTCGGTGAAGACGTGTATGAGGCTGGCTCTAAAGACGACTCTCCGATCTTTATCCCACTACCACGACGAGCCGGACTCCTCTTAAAGCCCGATGTGATGGGTGATATCTACTCCTTCTCCTTCTCCTTCCTCTTATTTTTCTTATTGATAAGAAAAGAAAACAATTTAAAATAATTTAGAATAATAGATTAAATGTACATAGAAAGTAGTACATATGTAAATGAAATAAAACTACGTAAACCTAACTTAATCACTATAATTTTCTGACTCATCACTCTAAGTTTTTTATGCATCACTATCAATTTCTAACTCATCCTCTCTCAACTCTTCATCAATATCATTTATAAACTCATAAATGTCATCATTTATCAACTCTTCATTATCTCTACGGGAGGTTGAAGCACGCAGTACTCGCTCCATGACCAATGCATCAACTTCAATTTCCGAAATGTCATTTATATTGAGTCGTTGAGCTTCTAAATTGTCACTCACGTGTATATCAAAAGGTGAAATCAAGTGCAAAAATATATCATTTTCCTCCAACTCAGGGATATCCCACACATTTCTCTATCTCAATGTTTGTACGACTCTCTAGTCTCTCCCATTTTTAATATCATTAAGATGTAAAACTTGTTGAGCTTGACTCACTAGAATAAAGGGTTCTTCCTCAAAATATTTTCAGGGTATGTTAATTGATGTTATACCTGACTCTTGCCTCATTTTAAAATAAGATATATCATAACATTCATACACGAAAATAATGACTCAATTTTATCCTATGTAACTTAATTCTAAAAATTTAGTTAAAAGTCGCATGTTTTTCATGTTTTGATTTTAAGTTATTGTCTAAATCATCGTTCGAGGTCAACGACACCAGGTATTTCTAAAAATCTCATTTTTAAACTTTATTTTTTTAGTGAGAAATTTTTTTAGAATAAGTCATTTCTTTTTAAATGACTCTTTGTCATTGAGTTTGTTATACCATCTCAAAAAACCACGTATTGATTTGACTGATAGGTTGAAATCTTGGTAGAGGTGCTGAGAATGTGATTGATGTTGTGTAGTTTTGGAGGTTGTACACCTTGTTTAGTATATTGGTGTAGAGCAGGTATAAAGAAGTCATGATACTCTAAGAGATCACTTATTTGATACCCAACGTTTGATTGAGGTTTGAGTGCTCTATAGTTGCTAAAGAAGTAGATGTACTTGTTGAACATGCGGCTAACAATTTATGTGTAAAAGAGGTGTGATTGTGTTAAAAGACGAGTACTTATTTCATGCGAGTGTTTGTTGAAAGTGTAATCGGTCTGGCTCTAGTCCAGTGATTTTGGTTCAATTTAAGGGACAAGTCCCTGGTTTGAGATTAGGAAGTTGAACTATTAAAGTGTAAAGACAAGTCATTGTGTTTGTATGGTGTTCAATTGAAAGGTGTTTCCACTCAAGAGAAGAGGTTAGAACATTTTGAGATGAGTCTCGACGAGGACCATTAACAACTATGTTATTTGGACAATTGCCTAATCTTGTAGCTATTAAACTATGGGTGTACCAATTTGAGTTGGAAATACTTGAGATCAGTTATCGGATACAAACTTTGTAAAATATCAAGGTAAACTAACACTAAGATTGAGCGTTAGTATCTGATTAAGATCTAAAGGGTATGTTGTCGAACTGTGGTATCAGTAACTTTATAAGGTGATGTGATAGTTTTGTGAACTTCAAATCACATTGTGTTTGACCATAGAATTGGGACGGTGGACTTTCAGAAACCCATAAGTTATAGTGTGAACCTAACAATTTTTTTAAGGTAGACCCCTGAGGTGAATTCAATGTTGAGAAAGATATAATGTTGGCACGTTTATTTTATGATGTTATTTGGAGGTTTTGGGAACTCATAAAATCATCCCCTAGAAAGACGGTTGGAGGGGGACATCAGATCTACCATTTATGAATGTACAGGTGGTATTATAAAGTACGAGGACTTGGATAATTGTTGATTTGGAATGTGAAGGATGTCATCGGACTATTAGTAAGCACTAGAAATGGCAACCAGTGAGAAACTTTTAGAAAGAAGTCGTCGAGGTACTTGCACTGTTTGAGAGTTTACAAGAGGAATAGAAGGACATATTAGTTTACATTGTCAGTAATTACCGAGGATAGTAAGGGTTAACGGTATATTTTGGATAGTGGTGGATGGATTGACCAAGTTATTTCGTCTTGCTGGAAAATTAGACCTTGAATGGGAACTTGGAATCATATGTATTGAAACGGGCTTGAGAGTCGAATGGGATCAACAATCACTTTAGAGAGATGTGGAAACTTGACATTAGAAAAATTTTTGGGTTGTGTTAACAAGGCCATGAACTCTTGTTAGTAGTTTCAAGGAACCATTTATAAGGTAGTGGATAAAAGAGCAAACATATCATTTGATTAATTTTCCATTTGGAAATTTTTGATAAGGAGGGATCAATTGTTTATCGATTGGCTCTATCATTGGAATTTTTGGAGTACTTGATGTTACAGGATGATTGTGTTTTGAGAATACTTCTCAAGTCTTTCGCACGTGTTTTTATTTCAGGTATGTGGCGATAGAAGTGAGCTCATTTTATGAGCATATTTTGGGTGGAAGATTGAGCAACTAAACGGTAAGTTTCGAATATTAAGACCATTGTCTTTGTAATAGTTGTGGAGCGATTGGATTCTGAAAATGGAACCTCAACTGTTATTTGTCTGAATGACTGGTTGCAAGATTGATAATTTCATATGACTCTATGAGATTAATTTATTGGGATAGTTATGTATTTGAGAAACGACTTATGTAGTGGGAGGATATTTTGGAAAGGTCCGACCATTTGTGTTTAAGAGTTGTGATTAATGCATACAGAGTATGCATGAGTTAAGCGGCGTAGTTCGCTAGAATTTGTAGTGGAGGACCACGTATTCTTCAAAGTGGCACCCATGAAGGGTGTTATGAGATTAGGAAAGAAGTACAAGTTGATACCGTGGCTTTGGATGCTAACTAGTCTTATGAGGAGACGCCGTTTAAGTTCCTAGCATCCGGGCTAAATTGTTGTTATAAAAGAGAATAAACTTGGTCAAAGTTCTTTGGAGGAACTAAGTGTCGGAGGAAGCTACGTGGGAGCGAGAGGATGGATGCAGGCTAAATATCTTCACCTTTTCACCTAGAGTGAGTTTACTTTTCAGGACGTCTCGTTACTTTTTATGTAAATTTTTTATTTTATTTTATTTTAATTAAGTATTTAAATTTAATTTTAGAATTAATAACTTAGAATTCATGATTTTATTTCATTCGTAAACCTTTTAATTACTTTAGTAACTTAAATTAGTATTGGGCGTATTAATAATTACTAATCACCTTTTAGCTAGTTTAAGTGCTTTGGGTTTAGTTTTTTAAGCTAAAAGTAAAAGAGGGACAATTTCATAATTCTTGATTTCCTAAAAAAATATCTACACCATTCACCTTCTCTTTAAATTCTCCTAAAAGCCAAAAAATAGAAAGAAACTCATCTTTTCTTCTCTTCATGGTCGTGAGTCTCACTTTGGGGGGAGAAATCTTTGGGTTTTCTTTGATTCTCGACCGTTTTTGACGATTTATTTTGCATTGGATTTCTTGGGACGTGGGCATTCTATCCATCCTAACCTTGCGGCGTTTTCTCTTTTTCCAAGAGAAGCCCTAAAAAGTGAGTTTTCAAAAAATTTCCTTGGTTTTCTTTGTTTTTGTTTCAAATTGATTTTTAAAGTTGAAATAATGTATTTGCATCAAGAAATTTGACGATTTTGAGCTCGGAATTTAGAAAAACACTATTCACCTGAAAACATTATTAATCTAAAATCAATGTTCACCCGAGAATTCACTCTCTTTTTCTAATTTATTTTGTGTTTTATTTAAGTTATGGTGATGAAATCATGATTAGAAAGACCTAAATCAATTTACTCATTGATAAATGCCACCTAAAAAGTACCTAGAACGAACCCGGATCGTCCCTAAATTACTCAAAAGCCGAAAAATCTTCTCCCTCAAAATAGCCCCTCTTGGCCGTGAGCCTCAGTTACCCAAAGTCGGGATGTTTTGTCGTTTACTTTTAATTTGGTGTCGTTTGTTGCTCGTTTGATTAAATTCACGTATTTTAGATATAATAAATTGTAGGTGTTGGTAACAGCTCGCTTGATCGATCCTCCGGCTCTTAGAAAGCTTGTCTACTTTGCTAAGCTGCGTTTAAAGTGGTGGTTTGTATTTTTATGCTTCAAATTGTATGACGATTTGTTTGATTGAGGCTTAGTGATTTACTTGTTGTTAACAAACAATAGTTGTTTGATGGTGACTTTGAACCTTGGAAGTGAGTTTGAGTTAGTTTGGTTTAAGTGTATTTGGATTTAATTAGTGTTTTTGAGTGGAAAGTAAGTCTTAGCATTTTCTTAGAAATGTTGTAAGGTTATGGAGATTTTTTGAAATGATCTTGGAAATGGAAGGTATGTCGAGTGGTTTTGGACCAAAGTAACGTAGAGGGACTTTTGGGAGTTTATTTATGTATTCTAAGGTTGTCTTTTCAACGTTGATGATATAGTGGTGTTTAACCTTGTCTTGCTTACTTTGGGAAGGATGATTTTCGTGGAATGGTAATAAGTGATGTTGTAATATAAGTTGTGGTAACATGTGGATGTGGTAACACAGTATGTGGTAACATGTTGATGTGGTAACACGGTACGTGGTAACCATGCTGTAATATGAGATGTGGTAACATGTGGTAACACGATACGTGGTAACATGTTGTAATACGAGATGTGGTAATATGTGATCTATGGTGTGGTAACAAAGCAAGTTAGAGATACGATTAGTACTTGTGATAGTTGTGGTTTAGAAAGACACAATCATCATTAGTACTTTTATTTTCAATCTTGAATTCATTACTTTATGTAGTTTGATGTTTGATTAAAGTGGGGTTACATTTTTATAGTATGCATAAATTGTATTTTAAGAGTATGGAATGGGTAGTAAAGAGCTTGCTAAGACTTTGGACATATTTTCCGATATGGAATTCAGTCCATAGAATTACTTGTCTCCCTTTTACTCTCACTAGCATTTTTATGCTAATGTTGCTACACTTACAACTTTTCAGGTACTTCTCGTAGTAGAGGGTTACCTAGAGGTGGTGGTGTTGCTTGACCAATGACCGATGATGATGGATATGGACTCGGAGCATTCGAAGAATACTTTCTCTTTTGTACTTTTTGATAAACCTTACAAAAAAAATTATGTGTCATGTGTTCTGACCTTAAGAGAGCATTTTAAAACTTTAATTTTATTTTATGATGATGTTTTGATATTATTTTCAAGGAAATGTGCATTTCCCTTTTTCTGTCTGTTGAGAATTATGTAAACAAGTTTTGGACAGTCCGATTTTTTAAACGTACTCATGCCGTTTATCTTAAAATACGAAGTCTTCTGTTGTGTCTTCAAATTTAAAGGATTTAATGGAGTCAGGTCGTTATTCAAAAATTTATGATAGTATATGAGCCTCTACTATTAAAAAAATCTCTAAATGTATAATATATCAGCTTATGTTAAACAATATTTAAAGAAATTGACACTAGTATATATCAACTTCTAATATTAGTTTCAATATTAGAAGTTGAAACTAATATATCAAAATATATCAACTTCTTAAATTCTTAAACCAATCATTTAAGAAGTTGACAATAGCATATCAACGGCACTAAAATCAACAAGTCTTCAAGCATTGATATACCAATATATATTTTAATTAAAAAAATGCTTGATAATTTCTTTATCAATAACATATTGATAATCATAAAATTTTGAAGCTATTCTTTTAACTAGTGGTCAAGTATTTATCTAGTAACATATTGAATCACACTGATTTATAAAAATGTAATTGCACATGATATCATTGATCTACAAATGTATTGAATCATATTGATTTACTAGTACATCTATTAGCAACCTCTAGTGGTATATGTATTACTGATATATTGATCAGTATATCAGTAGCTTAAAGCTCTAGTATAACAACGGGTGCTTACTGATATACTGAACAGTATATCACTAACTTAAACTCTAGTATATCAATGTGTGCTTACTGATATACGATCGTTGATATACTATCACTGATTGACTGATATACTCGTATTAAAAAAGGGTATTTATGATATTTTCTTATGAACAATAACCGCCTCTTTGAAATTCTAACATTTTTGTAAATATTTTTTCTAATAAATCTGTAAATATTTCACCAGATTATGATATCCATGTAAATTTCTTATTGAAAATGGCCAAAACAATTAATTAAATAAATTAGATTTATTAATTAATATATGTTGGTATTTTTGGCCATACATGTATATTTAAGGAAGATAATGGTTTGAATTATATTCTAAAAATATTTACATATATTTTATTTGCCTAATATAAAGAAAATAAAGAAAAATCAATTTTTCTTTTACCTTATAACCAAAATTGGCTATGTAGATAATTAGAGAGAGAAAAATATTTTTCTTTTATATTATCTATATGGAATTTTTGTAATTTGATTAGATGCTTCATTAGTCTATAATTAGGAAGCTTGGGTTAATCATAAATAACTCCGATTCAATTCCTTAGAAATCGAGAAATTCTCTTCTTCATATTTTCCCTCATAGTCGATTTAACTATAGTGTAAAAGGAAGAAAATATTTTTTCTTCCCAAACCAAATTTTTTCTAGTTTCATTTTAGTTTTAAATTTGTTTTTATTTTTTAATAATGTAATAAATATTTAAGAACCAAATTAGAAACATTTTTAAATAAGATTTATTTTAGGTAAATATTCCTTTGCAATTTTATTATAATACTCCAAAATTTGATTGGATAGTTATTCAAAATACTTAGTACAAAACAAATTATTCCAAATCCAAATTCTAAACTCTGTATCTAAATGATTCATAAGGTTTAAAAATGTTTAATCATTTAATTATAAATTTAGTTAAATAAGTTAGAATGATTAATTTTTTAAAGATGGTTCTCAAAAGTTTGAGATGATAACCATATTAATCCACAAACTTATAAGAATAAGTAAAATCAAATATCTTTAAATTAACGATTATTAGACTTAAAAATGAAAAATACTGAAATTTGAACATTTAGATGCTAGATATTAAGTAATAATTAAACATGAAATCGATTTCTTATATTCTAAATATTCAATTATATATTTAAAAGTTGTTTTTAAAGAGTACTAACTGATATGGAATAAATAAAACATAAATAAAAAAGAAATAATTAGTGGATAATGGCATTAAGTTTAAGTGTTTAAACCACTTATAAAACTTTATTTGGGTGGAGCATTATAGTACAAACCAAACCAAACAAAGGGACTTTTAGAATTCTAAGTGAAACTCATTGACCTTCAAGATCAATTGATATGAATCATGGAACATCACAAATAGCTCAAGAATCAATTTCAAGATCAAAGTTCAAGACAAGCATAAAAACATCCATTACAAGCCTACATGAGAAAAGTCAAGACAAGCTTTGAATATCCGAGCATGGAGGCTATGGAAGAGGACTTGAGGAACTTCAATCTATGGAAAATGCATTTTGAAGAAGAGTATTGAAGACTTATTCAATCAGAATTGAAGAGAAGAGCTAATTAGGAAAGTTGCATCACTTTTGCAAACTTTCCTTATTTGGACCACTTTTCATATTTGTTCCCAAACTTTCCATATTTGTTCCCAAACTTTCCATATATGGTTCCAACGAATTTATCATGTATTTAGGCATGTTGTAGGCCTTTTATATTCAGTTTATATGTTTGGAAAGGATTAGGAAAGATATTATTCTCTAGAAAAGATTTTCCACAAAATCTGCCAATTTAGAATAAGGCAAGTTTTGGGCAGATTTTGTGCTCCTTGGAATCCGAATTTGCTAGCTTATTTTTAGGTTTTCTTTGCCTATTTAAAGGCCTCATTTGTAACCCTAAAGATGAAGAATTAATATGATAGAAAATAGCTTTGTTTTGCTTAGTGCTTGGTTGATTTTACCTTGCATTTTGTAGCCTTGTTCTAGGTTGCATGTTTTAGAAACATTCAAGCATAACTTGATCTATTGTGTTTGTGGATTGTTTCGATCTTGAAATAAGAACAAGTTCTCTTATTTCAAGGTATTAGATCATTGGAATAATCTTCTTCTTCTTGGTTTCCAAGGGTTTTACCTTATTGTTCATTGGGGTTTTAGGATTTGCATTTAGGGGTTCTTTGTTTTCAAAGGGTTTCTATTTCAATTTTCTAGGGTTTCATATCATCAATTAATAAAGTTCAATACAAAATAAGTGAAATAAAACTTACACAAATTTTCAATAATAGAATTGAAAAGGTCATTTATACTTAAATATTATTTTTGAAATAATAAAGGTAACAAGTATAAAATTGTAATCATTAAATAAATGAGAGTGATGGAGAATTACTTTGTAGTGGGAGTATAAGAATTTCGAGAATCCTAGAACTAATGTGACTAAAATAAAATTAGAAATAGTATGTTACTGCACATAGATAAAATGGAGGATTTTAATGAGATGCACAGGAGCAAATTCAAATATGGATTTACTAAAATTCCATATAAGAATTTGACATTGAACCTATGTGAATTGACCATTAAAATGAGTTAAGTATAAGTAAAATTATATCTTACTAACTAAACTCTAAATTAGCATGATTACTAAGTTTTTACTAAATAAAAGGTGTTTGAACACGATAGTTTCAAATAAAAAGTGTATAGAGTTTATTTTATGGTGATAAAATATGGAATCTATTACACTTAATGAAACTAACTGCAGACAAAAGAAATACACACTAAACAAATGAAAAATGTTACTGATAAAGTTTTAAAATGACTAACCTTGCTAAGTAGTTGATAGTCATCCAGGTTTGGTGGAATTACAAGTCAAATCTCCAAAGATCTTGGACAAGTGGGAGATTGTTAAGAATGGTGTCCTAGAACTTGTAATTATTTAATAAAGATAATTTATTTTGAATAAATTAAATAAACAAACATAAATTCTTTCTTTTATTTATATTGATTCATTGGATGATATAAGGAATATATATATATATATACACACATATCTGTATATACATACATATATATCAAACATTTAAATAGTAAAATCTTAAGTTACTTTTATGAAATCACGACTAAGTATGTGAGCCATACAAGAGGATTAAAGTCAAGATTATATTCATATCAAACATTCAAATAGTAAAACCTTCAGTTACATTTATGAAATCACAACTAAGTATCTGAGTCATACAAGAGGATCAAAGTCAAGATAAGTAACTTAAAGTGTCTACAATAAATGGATAATGTTTAGGAGCTTTATCATGGTAACATTGTTGATAGATGTTCATTTTATATAATTGACAAATGAACTTATCCAGATCATTTATGTGGGTGACATGAAATGGAAGTATCATATACAATATTGATTATATAAGACAGGACCACCATATTTGATCAATATCTCAATTATACCATTTTATGAGGAACGAACTAAGTTTATCAATAGTGATAAATCTCAATCCTGAGTGAATGTGAACTCCTATTCACGGAGTTATGTTTTTTGATTCACATGGTTGAGAGCGATCTGAATGAACACTCAATACACTCCCATTTTGGGAACATAACTAGATAATAGTTGGGAACACATTTCCACAAGATGGAATTCATAACCTTCCTATTAAATGATAATATCAATGTGATACATAATAATTTTAGGAACTTTAGGAAAGTCCTTTGAACAAGTGGTGCCACGACTTCTAATGATTACAGAAGTGTTTATCTCTGGTTTGACTACAGATAATGTTCATTGAAAAATTAGCGGGAACACAAAGATAAAGCGGTAAGTACAGGGGAAAAATGGTAAATTTATTCGATATGTAATTATGAGTTTTCCACATGAAAGATAAATCACAAATATAATAAAAGATATACTAAATCAACATAACTCATTTATAGTTAGAGGAGTTTAGCTATGAATCTATAGTGGAATCATTCATAGTTAGATAATAAGTAATTAACTGATTATTAGTTAATCACTTAATTGAGTAATTATTAAGCCCATGATTTATAGGTCCATCGGGTCCTTGGATTTTCCCAAATAACGTGGTAGCAAAACAAGTCATTTGTTTGACTTTGAAATAAATGAATAATTTAAGTAAAGTAGTACTTTAAATAACTGACAATATTAATTATTTAAATAACAAGTTTTTTTTAAATGAAAATCAATATCATTATTATTAATTATTTAATTAATTTGTTTATTTAAATGGTAATTAATAATAAAATATTATTAAAGAATAATTATTAATTATTTAGGTAATGTGTTTACTTAAATGGAATTAATAATTAAACATTTATCATTAATTTTATGGTAAAATATAAATGAGACCTATGTAGTTTTTTCCAAATGCATGAACACCTCCGGTAGTATGAAAATGGTAAATCACACCCCTGTGGTTCCAAAAATTTTCAATCAGACGCCTCCCCTTCAATGCTAATAATTTTCTTTTAGCCATAACTTATTCATTTGAACTTCTATTCGGATGATTCAAGATGTTTTAGAATCCTCATTTCAGACTCTATAAAATAGTCACACTTCAAAACTTTGAAGTGATTGATAAATAAAAGAGTTTATTAACATCAAAATACTAGGTATAATTGACACCGTTAAATCTTTTGGTTATTGATGATTTAGAAGTTTTGAAGTGACCATAGCGTAGAGACCGAAATAAGGATTCCAAAACATCTTGACACTACAAAAAAACTGTCAAATTGCGACCACGAAATTGCGACCAAATGGTCGTTTTTTACCTGAAATGCGACCAAAAATGCGACCAAATGAGTGGTGGCCAAAAAGCTGGTCGATTCTGAATTTGTGCGACTGGATGGTCACAAAAATATGACCAAAATATTTTTGGTCGCAAAAAAGTCAAACTTTCAAAAATGCGACCAGATGGTCGCATTAAAAGTGACCATCTGGTCGCATTTTATCTTCAATAGAAGTGACCATTTGGTCACATAAAAAGTGACCAAATGGTCGCATTTTATGCGACCAAATGGTCACTTTTAGGCTCAGTTAAAATGCGACCAGATGGTCTCCTAAAAAGTGACCATCTGGTCGTAATTTATGTGAAAGATAAGTGACCATTTGGTCACATAAAAAGTGACCAAATGGTCGCATTTTATGCTCAGTTAAAATGCGACCAGATGGTCGCCTAAAAAGTGACCATCTGGTCGTAATTTATGTGAAAGATAAGTGACCAATTGGTCACTTTTAGACTAAGTAAAAATACGACCAGATGGTCGCTTTTAAAGTGACCATCTGGTCGCATTTAAGAATTTTTTTTTAAAATTTAAATTTCAATAATTAGTTAATTAATTCTTAATTATTAATTATTTATTTAATTAACATTAAAATTTCATAAAAAAAAATTGGAATTAAAATAAAAAATATATATATCAAATATTAAAAAAACGTTTTATACGATGAAAGAATCCTAGAACTACTGCGGAGGGCGGGGGGGGGGGAGGAGGCGTCGATGATGAAGGGCCGCCGCCTAGAGATCCAAGTACGCGGCCAAAGCGGGCGACCTGGACCTCGACTCGTGCCTGCATGTCGGCCTCAATAGCGGCGACTCGAGTAACGAAGTCCTCGCGCATAGCCTCCATGTCCGGCAGCGCCGCTTCTTCCAATCGGAGAAGGCCAGGAGCTAGTGCTCGCTCCGCTCCTAGAGGCCGGGGCACATCCGCATAAAGGTGTCGCCCCTACAACCAAAATAAACTAATTTAATACTAATTACGTAAGTAAAATATTGAAATAAATTTAATTAATTAATTAATGAAATAATGTTAATTAAACTAACATAAATTTAGTAAATAATTTAAAATAAACTAATCAAATTAATTTGAATAAAAGTAAATTGAAATTAGATTAATTGAACTAAAATTAATTCAATTAAACTTAAGATTAATTAATTAAAACTAAAATAAACTAATTATTTAATTTGAAATAAAGTAAAGTAAAATTATATTAATTGAACTAAAATTAATTGAATTAAACTCAAATTAATTTAATTGAATTAATTTTAGTTCAATTAATCTAATTTTAATTTACTTTAATTCAAATTAATTGATTAGTTTATTTTAGTTGTAATTAATTAATCTTAAGTTTAATTGAATTAATTTTAGTTTCAATTAAACTAATTTTAATTTACTTTAATTCAAATTAAATGATTAGTTTATGTTAGTTTTAATTAATTAATCTTAAGTTTAATTGAATTAATTTTAGTTTCAATTAATCTAATTTTAATTTACTTTATTTCAAATTAATTGATTAGAATACTTAAACAAAATTATTCTAATTAATTAATCTAATTGTACTTTACTTTAATCAAATTTAACTAAAATTAAGTAATTAAACAATTTTTATTTATTCATTAAACTAAAATTAATTAATTAAATTAGTGTAATTAATTAATTTAAACTACTTAAGTATAATTGAAGTTAAACTATTTGAATTAATTACCCTACTTTAAATTAATTGATTTAATTAAAGTAATCTAAATTACATTAATTAAACTAAAATTAAAATTTAAACTAGTGTAATTATAAATTAATTGATTTAATTAAAGTAATCTAAATTACATTAATTAAACTAAAATTAAAATTTAAACTAGTGTAATTATAAATTAATTTAGTTTAATTTTATTAAATTAAAGTAAACTATCTTAAATAAACTAAATAAGTAATTAAACTAAATTAGATTAAGTAATTAAATTAATTACTACTTAAATTGAATTAAAGTAAACTAAGTTAGATTAATTAAACTAAAATTACTTAAAGTAACAAAATTAAACTAAACTAATTAATTAGTGAATGTAAACTAAAATGCTATGAATTAAACAAAAGTAAACTAAGTAATTGATTACACAAATTTAGATTCATTAAACTAAAACTAATTAAATTAACAAAACTAAACTAAACTACTTAATTGAAAACTAAAAACTAAAACTAAGTAAAATAAATTCTTAAACTAAACTTCAATTTTATACGAAAACTAACCTCGTAATAGAAACCGGGATTGGGGTTTGAGGGTTTTAGATTTAGAGTAAGAACCAGGAACGGAACGGGAAGAAATAACGGGGAACGGAGAGGGGAAAAAGAGAAAAGAACAAAAAGAGAGGAAGAAAAAGAGAAAGGAAGAAAAGAAGAAACGGGGAAAGGAAAACTCGATGGGAATTTAAATCAGTTTTGCGACCAAATGGTCGCAAATATGTAATTATGACAAGAAACGAAAGGTCGCGGTCTTTGGGGGAAAATGGCGACCAACCTGGTCGCATTTCTTGAGATATTTGCGACCATATGGTAGCATTTCATGAAAAAGCGACCATATGGTCGCCACTTTACCATGATCCAGGAAGTACCGTCATATCACGAGTCCCATCAATAATTGCGACCATCCGGGTCGCAATAATGAAATTCACCGCCAAATATTGCGACCAGATGGTCGCAATCTTTAAAATCACCGCCATAAATTTCATGGAAATTTAAATTTACCGCTCATATTTGCGACCATATGGTAGCATTTCATGAAAAAGCGACCATATGGTCGCCACTTTACCATGATCCAGAACAGCTGTCATATCACGAGTCCCATCAATAATTGCGACCATCTGGTCGCAATAATGAAATTCACCGCCAAATATTGCGACCAGATGGTCGTAATCTTTAAAATCACCGCCATAAATTTCATGGAAATTTAAATTTACCGCTCATATTTGCGACCATATGGTCGCCATTTTACTTATATTTTTTAAAAATATAATTATAAAATGCGACCAACTGGTCGCATTTCACTTCTAAATTACTACCATGTGGTCACCTTTTGTGTGAAATTGCGACCACTTGGTCGCAAATATAAATATATATATTTTTTTAATCTTTCCTCAAAAGAAATAGTTTTAATTAATTAAACACATACACACACATTTGAAAAATCAAGTTAACGAAATATCTCATTCATCATCGTCTCCAAGAAATCCGTCACATACAGTCTTCTTCTTCTTCTTCTTCTTCTTCTTCTGTTTCTTCATCAGATTCATCGTCTCGAATAAATTCAGCATCAATGTCACGTGCGTGAGAAGTGGAAGCATTTATATCATCATCATCATGCAATGTTATCGTTCCATCGTTCAAAGGACGAACAGTACTTGCATTCTGACCATCGTCGATTGCACGAGATCGTATCTCATCTTCTTGAAAGCAACAGCTTCCTCTGCGTGGTCGTCTTTCTCGGACAAGTTTTCTTCTACCTGGCGTGGTTTAACTTTACAAACAACTAACCAATCTGTCAGATCTCGTCTATTAATCGGATAGTTCAGGTAATAAACTTGAATCGCTTGTGAAGCCAGGACGAACCTATTAGCGGTGCGCATATGCTTAGACTTCTTTACCTCAACGATTTGTAAATGATCAATCTTACGGACTCCGCCTCGTCTGGTTGTCTCGAACCAAGTGCGATTGAACGCGAACAATGCGTTTTAGCGTCGGACTTGCGTATTGAATCTCAAGAATCTCATCGATTACTCAAGTAATCGTCTTCGTTTGTCTTAGAACACGTGACCTTTTATGCAAACACCACTGTTGTTTGTTGCCCTGCTTCACTGAATGCGCCTTCGTTTGAAATCAGAATCGTTACCGACGTATCCACCATACGACCTTGCTATCCGTCCAAGGTCCCTTTGCCAAAGAAATGATGCGAGGATCATCCACCAGGTAATGTAGGGGAGTCAACCTGTGTCATTGTCCACATACAATAATGTTAGGAAGATAGTAATTGTTTCAACATAATACAACGGTTGTTTGACAATTTAAAATAACTCACGTATGCACGAACCAAGAACGAAACTCTTTGTCGATTATTGACCCCTCCTCGTCGTAAGACCAACTCGTGTCATTCGAACGTATACGTTTAGAATAATCAGTATGTTACAAAAATAGTTAGCAAATAGTTTGTAATTGTTTATGCGATGGAATAATGTTAAGTTACAAACTCACTCTATGTAAGGCTCGATCTCTGCGAGTTGCATAACACGTATGTCCGCATTACGTGATACTCGAGAATCGGTCAACGGCCTTGGCCGATCTTCCAACCGTCATGCCAGGTTCGTAAAAATTGGCAAGTCGTTCATGTCAACACCTTCAAGTAAATTATCGACAACGTTTCGTTTCGACGGTCGAACTCGCTTCGCAATGTGTTGATCAAAGTAGTATGAACAAAATGTGGTAGTCTCTTGCGTCAGTACGCACTACGAGATAGATCCTTCTACTCGTGATCTATTTCCAACCATCTTTTTCAACCGACGTAAGTACTGTGGGTACAAAACATTATTAACATTCGATGATCATTATCTTGATTCATACGCGTACATTACAAAATAACTGTGCTTACCTTTCAAATGGGTACATCCAGCGGTAATGTACGGGACCCCCTAAGAATGCCTCGTATGGAAGATGCACTGGAAGATGCTCCATGGAGTCAAAAAAGCCAGGTGGGAACATTCGCTCCAACTTACAAATAATAACGGCGATCTCCGAACTCATTGTCGCATCTGTTGCACAACATCATGGTCGGGTCTGCTTCTCAATTTCGTGTCATGTATTGGTTATGTCACATGTTGTCTCTTGATTAATGTAACTTTTTAGACTTAGATATGTAGTCATACTAGACGATGTAGACGTATCTTCCCGGGGTGATGTAGACATACCTACCCGGATGACACAGACATACCCTTTCAGGTAACAGAACCTTATCTTGTCAAGTGAGATAAACATACCAGTTGTGCATTCTTTTATCAAATTAAGAAATTCCACGTATAATCATGTAATTTTACTCACAATAAAGATTGTAATCAAAGGTGAGAATGTATTCTGAATGTGTAATTTGCATCAAGAGTGCTATGAACATAATGAAAGTGCAGAAATTATACATTAATTGTAGCATCCTGATTTACAGTGTAATTGGCAACTAATCTTGATTTATAGCAATCTGATTTATAGCTGGAATATGAACGTTAACACCCTCTCTAACTCAAGATGGTATAGTAGAGACCAACTTCAGTTTGTCAATCAATTAAGCAAAATGACCAGGAATGAGAGCTTTAGTGAATATATCAGCAAGCTAATCAGTTGTGGAAATAGAATGTAAAAGAAGAGTGTTAACTTGAAGGTGTTGGCGAACAAAGTGACAATCATTTTCAATGTTCTTTGTGCATTCATGAAAAACATTATTATTGGTAATTTGAATGGCACTATGGTTGTCACAGTGAAGGATAGTAGCAGAGTGTTGAGGAACACTCATGTATGCAAGTAGTCAATGAAGCCATAATAACTCAGATGTAGCATCAGCAAGTGAACGATATTCAGACTCAATGCTAGAATGAGAGGTGACAGTCTATTTCTTATTGCGCCAGGAAATGAGAGATGTACCTAAGTATAAATAGTAGCCTGTGGTAGAACGATGATCGGTGGGATCTCCAGCCCAATCGACATTAGAATATCCAGATAAGAGCAAGGATGACTAAGAAGAAAATTGTAGACCGTGAAGATGGGTGCCCTTGACATAACGTAGAATACGAAGCACTGTAGTGAAATGAATAGTACAAGGAGCATCCATGAACTAACTAACAATATGAACAACATAGGCAATATTTGGGCTAGTAACTGTCAGATACACAAGACTTCCAACAAGTTGTCGATACAAAGTAGGATATGTGAGAGGTGTACCATGAAACAGAGTCAAGTAAATATTTGGATTCAAGGGAGTGGATGAAGTAGCAGAATCAGTTATACTAGATCGAGCAAGAAGATCGGACGCATATTGAGCTTGAGATAAGTAGTATCCATCAGGGCTGGAGGAGATCTGATGACTGAGAAAGTAGCTGAGTGGGCCCAAATCTTTCATCTCAAAGTCTTTCCCAAGATAATTTTGTAATTCAGAAATAGCTTGAGGATCATCACCTGTAATAATCATATCATCAACATAGAGAGGAATAAAAACAATACCATGAGGAGTTTAACAAGTACACAGTGTTGTATCATGAGGACTCAAAGCAAACCCAAGTTGGGTGATGGTTGAGCTGAAAGTGGCGAACCAGGCTCGTGGGACTTGTTGGAGACTATATAAGGCACGACGAAAAGATAGACTTTCTAAGGTAGATGAGAATTTCCAGGAGGTGGTTTCATAAATACTTCTTCAGATATAGTCCATTCAGAAAAGGATTTTTAGCATCCATTCAGAGAAGAGACCATTGTTTGGCAGCGGCAACGAGCTAAAAGACTACGAGCAACTAGAGCAAATGTCTCTTTGTAATCAATACCATACTCCTAGGAGTATCCTTTTGCAACAAGATGGGCCTTATATCGTTCAATAGAACCATCAGAGCGAGTGTTGATCTTGTAAATCCACTTATAGCCAATAGCTCGTTTTCTAGGGGAAGATCAACAAATTCCCAAATATGAGTCTTCTCTAAAGCATGTAGTTCCTCATTCATCGCTCGTTGCCATAAAGGGTTATGCTAGGGTTTCTGCCGTAAATCTTATGTAATCCAATTAAACTATAAATAAATAAAGGAATTACTAATTAGTAATATTTACATTGTCATTTATTATTGTTTAATAAATGTAATCCATCATAAAATCCAGAGTTACTTATTATAACATAAAGTGAGCATGTGATGCGGGAAGATTCATTTAAGTTATAACTCGAATAGTCTGTGGTATATGAATAAATTTTGGGTGCCTTATTTCTGGTAACACCACTAACACAGCCTACTTGTGAATTGGCACAAGTGATCTCATCTGGATCACTCTTGTAGAGACATGTGAGTGGGGGTGTTGCTTCTGTTAGGAATGGTGTCCTAGAACTTGTAATTATTTAATAAAAATAATTTATTTCGAATAAATTAAATAAATAAACATAAGTTCTTTCTATTATCTATATTGATTCAATTGATGATATTAGGATTATATGGAAATATATAAATATCAAACATTCAAATAGTAAAACCCTACGTCACTCTTATAAAATCACGACTTAGTATGTGAATCATACGAGAGGATTAAAGTCGAGATGAGTAACTTAAAACTGTCTACAGTAAATGGATAACGTTTGGGAACCTATCCTGGTAACACTGTTGATAGCTTCGCATTTTGTTTATAGACAAATGATCTAATCCTGATCATTCATGTGGGAGACATGAAATGGAAGTATTATATGCAATGTTGATTGTATAAGACAGGACCACGATGTTCGATCAAATTTCTCATTAGTACCGTTTACGATAAATGATCGAATATCAAACTAAGTTTATCAACCGTGATAGATCTCAATCTTGAGTGAAATGCGGACTCCTATTTATGGAGTTATGTTCTTTGATTCACATGGTTGAGAGCGATCTGTAAGAACGCTCAATAAACTTCTGTTTTGGGAACATGACTAGATAAATAGCTGGGAACTCATTTTCACGAGATGAAATTCATAACTTTCCTATAAATTAACGGTATCAGTGCGATACCTAAACATTTTAGGAACTTTAGGAAACTCCCTTGATGTACTGATTCGAGACATGAACAAGTGGCACCACGACTTCTATTGATCACAGAAGTATATTATCTCTAGTTCGACTAAAGATAAAGTTCATTGGAGAATCTGCGGGAACACAAGGATAAAGAGGTAATTACAGGGGCAAAACGGTAAATTTATCCGTCTGTAATTATGAGGGTTCCACGTGAAGGATTATATCACACATATAAATAAAGATAAACTAAATGGACATAACTCATCTATAGTGAGGGGAGTTCAGCTATGAATCTATAGTATAATTATTCATAGTTAGATAATAAGTAATTAACTGATTATGAGTTAATCACTTAATTGACTAATTATTAAGCCCATGATCTATAGGTCCATCGGGTCCCTATGCTAGCCCAAATATCGTAGTCGCAAAATCAAGTAGAAGAAATGGAAAGTTTAAGTAAAGTGAATTACTTAAATAGGCAATATTAATTGTTTAAATATTGAGTATATTTAAACGGTAATTAATATAAACATTATTAATTGTTTAAATAAAGAGTTTATTTAAACAGAAAATTAATAATGAAATATTATTAATTAGACATTATTAATTATTTAAATATTGAGTATATTTAAATGGTAATTAATAATGTGAAATTAATTGACAATTATTAATTGTTTAAATAAATAATTTTATTTGAACGGAAATTAATAATTAAAATTAATTAATTAATAATAAAATATTATCAATAAAGTTATTAATTAAATAATGAGTTTATTTAATGGAAATTAATAATTAAAATATTTATTATTAATTATTTAAATAATGAAAATTATTTAAATGAAAATTAATAATTAAATATAATTTGATAATATTTAGTCGGGAGAAAATATTAATATTATTAATTGTTTAAATAAAATATTTTATTTAAATGGTAATTAATAAATAAATGAATTAAGTTGGACTTATTAATTTAGGATTAATGAACCCAATTGAAATTGGCCCAAAATAATTAATTAAATAAATTTGATTTATTAATTATTTATTATCAATTTTGGCCATCATAGATAATTTGTAGGAGATAATTATTTGAATTATATCCTATAATAATTATATAGATTTATTTACCCAAGATAAATAAAATAAAGTAAAGAAAATATTCTCTTATTTATCTATGGCATTTTAGAAATACCAAGATAAAGGAAAGAGATAATTCTTTTTTCTTTTTGTATTTATCTCCATGGATTAATCCTAATGTGATTAGGATTCCTATTTTCCTATAAATAGGAGGCTTTGGTGGGTCATAAATCACACAATTAAATTCCTTAGAAATTCGGATTTTTTGGGGTCTTCCTTCTTGATTTGGATTGGGAAAAAAATTTTTCTTCTTCCCAATTTCTTCAAAGTTCGATCCCACAATCGGGTTTCGTTTGATCGATCGGGATATAGCGTAGAAGATCCGGTGTTCGTTGAATTTGTGTATAAAGAAACCTCCACCATCTCCATATTTTACCAATGTAAGTAAAAGGGGTTTTAATTTTCGAAAAGTTGTGATGAATCTACATGTTTTATCACAAATTGCATGATGTTAATAAATCGGTTATTAAATGTTAATAAATTTACTAAATAAATTTCCTCTAGATATTGGGAAGAAAAATATTTTTCTTCAAAGTTCCCAGATTTTTTTCTAAAGGGTGAGGTGGAGGGGGGGGAGTGCGGTGCCACAATATGAACAAGTTTATGGCAGTACATGCATTCAATGGTAGGGTAAAAAGCAAACTTGTGACCATGAAGCTTACAGTTCTTGCAAAATAGAGATCCAGTTGTGGAGTGCGAATGACATATGGCTAGAACAACATATGATGGCTTAGAAAAGACTAGATCAAGTCTTGTTTCCTCAAATAAGGTTTCCTGAACAACATCATCCAATGAGGGCAAAGGATTCTCCATATTTTACTCAATGTAAGTGGTTAAAAGAAGGTTTTTAATTTTTGAACAACAAGAGTAATGTTAGCTGATGGTAATGAGCTACTATGTTTTAAATCGTTTAGACAAGATTGCAAGAGTGTTAATAGAATCGAATTATTAAATGTTAGATAAAGTGTTACTAAACAAGTAAGTATTTATCATTCTTACTATCCCAACTCAATACGGGGAAAAAAAAATTGGGATTTTTTTTGGGGTTCCTACCAGGTTTTGTAACGACCCGCTTTAGTAAATCTTAAATTCAAATCATCCGGGGGGGGTGGCATGGGTTCGTTTAAAAATCGAATAACCAAAACTACAGAATTCCATTTGGGAGAAAACTAAAATCGGGAATGCGATTTCAAAAGAGAGTTTAATCATAAAACATCGAAATACTTTATACAAACACCCTTCGCAGGCTCAAAAAGACACAAGTATGTAAAAAGTATATGATTTACAAGCATTTTTACGAATGCTTAACCAAAAGAGTTTTATCATTGTCCATACACCATCTCGTCAAGTCACGCGAGATTTCTGTGGATTTTCCGTTACAAAATATTGTAGTGTAGCATCATTAGCAAACAATGCTAGTGAGAGTAAATGAAAGCAAGTAATCCTACGAACAAAACTCATAACCGAAATCGTGTCCAAAGGCTTATAATGCTCAATACTGTCCACATCACACTCCAATTCCATATAATGATTCGATAGTTAAATATTACCGTAATCACATGCAAAACAATGAGATAGATATAAAGTAAGGTAAAATTAACATTCACAACTAAGTCCCACCACACAATTCTAAACAATTGGTAAAGTAACATAACTCTTATTACCCAACAAGTTTCATCGTATCTATTCTATGGATCGAAATCAACATACCACGATCCGGTTGTGGATCGTCGGGACTTCACCATGAGATATGGCTAGAACTTTAACATATGATGGCCTAGAAAAGACGTTAGGATCAAAATCTATACCATGTTTCGTATCACAAAATCATATATCTGGGTACATATGGATCAAAACACATACTACCATGTACTATTTCACAACCTGCTAGGATTACATATGGATCAAAATCAACATACTATCAGTGCCGAATCAAGTGCTCAAGGTTCCCACAAATCATCACACCATGGTTACATATGGATCAAAATCAACATACTACCATGTGTGAATCAAGTGCTCTAGGTCTCCAAAAGTTAGCTAAACTCCAAAGAATTCTACTAAGTTAATTAGAAACCCACTAACTAATACACGAGTTATCACTCCATTTTAAGGACTTTTTTAACTTCCAAATCCATTAAAGTAACTTTCATTCTCACTTTCATCTAACATCTCAAATCTTATTACCATATTTAAATCACTCCGATGTTTCTATTCATCGAACTATCCATAAATCCAAACTTTTTTTCAAAAAAATTTCAAAATAAAGTTTATAAACAAAACCTTAATCCTAAGAAGTTATCTCCCTCTTTGCATCGATAAACAATTACATAACGAAACTAAATTCATAAAACCACTGACTTTCACATTAAACTCACCTTAGCTTGAAAGACAAGCTCCGAATAATCCAGGTTGTAAATTCACGATCAATTCACAATCCTACAAACGAATTATTCCTAAATTACATTAATTAACCGAAAAGCAATCAAACCACATCAAAACACATAAAACCACGAAAATCCCGATTGTACCCTTATGGAGCTCTGGCCAAGCTAGGGAAAAAGGGGGGGGGGGTTTTGTTTTTCCGGCTTTATGCATTTTAGAGGTGTTTTGGGTTGGTTTCGAATACTTTGGAGGTTTGCATAATCAATGGGTAACCGAAAATTAGGGTTTTGCATATTAATCAATTTGAAAAACTAACTAAAAAGCAAAAACACAAATAACCTAACATCCTAAACATAGCCCAAAGAGGGAAAAAAAAAAGGAAGGGTTCGGGTTCAAACTCAGTATTTTGGGTTTAGGGAAAGTTTAAATTGACCATAAAGACCCCTAATGAACTTCCCAAAGAGTTTTAACTCAAAACCTCCATTGAAACACTTATTCATAAAAAATTGAAACTTTAACAACCTTAAGGCCCCGAGAACATAGCGAATGGCGAGGATGTCTCAGAGCTTTCCAAGTGCTTGAAAACCAAACCAAGTAAGTTTGATTTGATTTGTCTAATTTTCTTATTAAAGGATGAAGGATGATAGTGTTTAGATATTTAAGAATCGGAAATGACGCCTCTTTTTGATTCTTTTTAAACGAAACCTGGCATCTTAAATAGTGATTAATAATTATTAATTGGCCATTAATAATTATTAATACAACTAAAACAAATTTAAAGTTTAAAGAGAAAAAAAAAAAATTTTGAATTAAGATAACTACTAAAATGAAATCACTACTTTTAAATTAACCTTAAAACTTAAAAAAAAAAAAAAAAAATAAAAAAAAAAACTCCACCCCCAAAAGTAACGGGACGTTACAGGTTTGGAAATATAACTAGAAATAACATGCCAGAGCTTACAACCAACAATGGGTTATGATACCATGTAAACAGAGGTGATAATGTATTCTGAATGTATAATTTGTATTGAGATATGTGTGTACATTTATACGTAAAGAGTGCTATGAACATAAGGAAAGTACAGAAATTATATAGTAATTATAGCATCCTTAATTACAGTGTAATTGATAAATAATCTCGATTGTTAGCAGCTAGAATATTGAACATTAACACTCCCCTTATTGACATTTTTAATGTATTAAAATGTGTAAAATATGTATTTTGAAAATCCTCTTGAAATGACGTTTTTTTTTAGAAGACCTATTGAAAGCTCAGTTAAGTAATTTTTTTTTTAATAAAGGACATAAAGATTTGGGTGATGTGTTGCGTACGTCAAGAAGATACCAAGCTTATCTTAAACCTGTTTACTTTTTGTCATGTAATGTGGTAAAAGAGATTCTCTTATAAATTTCAAATTATTGTGCTTTTCAAAAGAGTAAAACTTTGGTATTTCAATTAATAAAAAGAAAATCAGCCCCACTTGAGAAAAATATTTCCATTTTCTCATGAACTTTATTTAATTAATAATATATAAATGTAAGGAACACACAAACTATTCTCGAAACTCAATAAATAAATTAAAAAGACCATTTTGAAATGCAAAGGAGTTTACTCAAAGTCAAAAAGTTTAAATATAAAAAATTAGTAGCTAATGTGCTAGGTAGTAGCATAATTTTTTTTTTTAATATTATTTTATCCTTTTATCTTTTTTAAGCTTTGAAGAGGTCTAAGGAGGCATATTGGGAGATTTCCAAATGAACTCATATGGACATGGCATGCTCGTGATCCTTGACCATTTGTCATTCTCAATATTATTTATTATTCTTGTTATTTTATATTAAATTATATTTTTAATCCATTATATCAATATCATTTTAATTTGTATACTTGAATTACATTTTATCAAATCATTAATAAATTATTTTATTTTAGATTAAAAATGGATCTAAATTTAATAAATTAAAAAAAAAAATTATCTTTATCATTGTAAAATTACTTTAAATATTAAAATTTATAGAATTTCGATAGAAAGTAGACAGATTTACTAAAATGGAAATAAACGTAGGAATAGTTGAAATAATTAAAATATATATTTAAAAAGAAATTAAGTTATGTTATTGCGTGGGGGACAGACAAGCACACATCTCAAGGGTAAGGGTCATTTAAAGGTCAGCGTCAAACCGTTGCATAACACGTAGAAACCAATCATATAATAAAATAAATAAAATGTTTCTTTAAAACTAAATATGATCCCATATTTTGTTAATTTTTTCGAAAATACATGGATATTTGTCTTATTCCTATTGATTAAAATAAGGGCTAAATATACCACCGACCCCTATACTTTCAAGCTTTTTTAATTTACACCATTGGATGATCAATTTAGTTTTTTTCACCCCTACACTTTTTATTTTCTAATTTCTGTCAAAAAAAATAATCCAAACTAACATATCTTATCTTTTTAATATTTTTTTATATCATAGGGTGTGTGAAAAGACATTTTAACCCATTGAAATTGTAGTATTTTTTTTTCTTCTTATCCCCAATCTTCTCCTTCTCCATTTGAGTATAGGAGAAACCCCTTGCTGGAATTATGACCAGTTTCTATTGGCACGAAAGAGAAGGTTATCAGTTGAGGAAATTTTTTGGATGTATGGATTAGGAGAAAGCGATAAGGTTGTTTGAGTTTTGTTATAAAATGTTCAAAAATTCGTTTCATTGTTCAAAGGTTAAATCTTACCAGATTATCATTTGAGTCATTTTTTTTATTATAAAAGACATTTGAATTCAATTTTAAAGATGTGGTAATTGGGATTTCCATTTAGAATGAAATTCAAGAATCCTAGATGTAAAAATCCATGTCTAGTGTTAGAAACCCAAATGTAACAAATCCCATTCAAGAAACCCCTTGCTGCAAATAATGGATTTTCATCAAATGGTAAAAGTTGTAACTTAAATACAACATCTTTGATAGGAAAAGATTGTTTCCATTTGGGGGGAAAATCCTCAAAATCAGTTGTAATTACTGATTTGATATTGAAATCAATATTTTCTTGCGACGGAGAAGGGAGAATTCGGGAAAGGCTTTTGAAATTTGTAATTTGATTTTACGGTTTTAATCTAGAGTTTGGGGTATAACTAGATTTTTTCAGAAAACTAAAAAGGATGAGAAAAAATGAAGATAGAAAAATCTAAAGCACCGCTAGAAAAGAAGAATATCAGAGGAAATTTTAAAGACAAAATGAAAAATCTTAGAACAAGAAAGAGAAAAAGAGGAAGGAGAAGAGATGAGGAGGAAGATGATTTTGAAGAGTAAATTGTCTTTTCACACACCCTTTAATATAAAATATATTAAAAAAAATAAAATCTGTTAGTTTGGATGGTTTTTTAATGCAAGTTGGACAAATGAAAGTGTAGGGGTGAAAAAAACTAAATTGATAGTTTAGGGGTGTAAATTGAAAAGGCTCAAAAGTGTAAGGGTCATTAGTGCATTTAACCCTTAAAATAAATCATTGGGTCCTATATAATAAATAAAAAATGTATATTTATTATTCTTAATTTTGTTTTATTCAATAGAAAGAGAACATATATGGAAGTCGGGAAGATCTCCTCTTAATTAGTCACAGGCAAGTATATTCCTAATTTTATTCACATGAAATTTATTAAAAAAGAAAATCTATTATAGTACTCGAATTTTATATATTATTTTATTTTTCCTATCTTGTTTTAATTAAAAAGAACCATAGGATATTATTTTTAACCTTTCAAATTATTTCAGTATTTAGATATCTCTATCTCTTATCTTTTATCTTTTTCTTTCTTAATTAAACATAAAAATACCTTTCTTTTATCTATTTCTTCTTTTAGTTTAATTTTAATTAATCATGTTTTATTATTCCTAAACAAACTCCGTTCATAACACTATATTATATACTAAAAATATAGAGTTAAGTGAGTCTTAGGGAACAACGAGCCTCCAGAAATCTATATTGGTATGATATTGTTTAGTTTGGGCCAAAGCCCGCATGACTTTACTTTTGGTTTCACCCAAAAGGTATCATATCAATGGAGATGTACCCTTCCCCTTATACACCCATGATCATCCTCTTCCCTAACTGAGACTCCTCACTTTGTTCGGTACCCGAGGATTCCACCTACATGGTTAGGGTCGGGGTATGGCTCTGATACCACTTGTTAAGCAACAACGGACCTCCACTATGTCCATATTGGTATTGTGACGACCCGTCACTTGTAATAATTTAAATTAGAAAACACAGCGGAAGTCTTTATATTTTAAGAAAAAATGGCGTGATTATGTTTGAAAATTGGCTAGCCAAAACCTGTTTCCATCTTAATTTCAAAATCTAAAATACACAAGGAACATTAAGTTCCTAACCAGGAATTCAAAGACATATAAACTTAAAAGTAAAGACAAAAGCTCTTAAGAGCTATTTACAATTATACAACTCCACAATATGTGAAAAATGCACAAAACATAGTCCATAGACTTTAAATCAACCTAGTCCATCTCGAGGTCATTATCCTTTGATCACGTAGCACCATCTCCTCTCCCTCAACCTCTAGCCAGGGCATTACCTGAAATTTTTGTAATATCATGAGCTAACAACTTAAGCCCAGTGAGAATAATAAGAATAAAAACTAAAAATAGACCTCAAACTCGCATCCGGATTTGTGTCCAATTGAAACTCACATTCTCTTACCTTTCAACCACCAAAATGGTTTTACATCAATGCTTCACTTTTACTTACCAATTCTCCCAAATATTTGAGGAACAATCTTCCAACCATTAGGGGGGTATGTTTCATAACATATATATATATAACATTTAAATCTCGTTCTCTTTAATACCTTATACTATACATAAGGTTTACATCAAATCTTATTCTCCAATTACGAGATCTTCCAATTTAATGAGAGACTAGTTCTCTTACTAAAGGGATGATTTACTAAATTAGCGGAAATTTATTTAGTAAACTTATTAACATTTAATAACGGATCTATTAACATCATGCAATTTGTGATAAAAACATATAGTTTCATGCTTAATTTCGAAAATTAAAGGCCTTTTACTTACATTGAGTAATAAAAGGAGAATCGGTTGGAGGTTTCTTTACAGCATCAAATCCTCAGCAACACCGGATCTTCTATGCTATATCTCGATCGAAAGCAAAACCAACTTGTGGGAATCGAACCGGAAGAACAAAAGAAGAAGAAATTTCTTCTAAATTTTTCCCTAAGGAAAATCGGCAATTGGGCAAAAACTTGAGAGAGAATTTTCACTTTTCTAATTAAAGTGAGAAGTGTACAAAATATGAATCCCAATGGTCATATTTATAGGAAAATATGATATCTAATCTAATTAGATGTGCTTATCTCTTAATTATTAAATAAAAGAAAAGATAAATAAATAAATAAAATAAAATAAATAAAAGGAAACCAAGGCCATTACGCATGACACGCTGAAGCATATTAAGCTTTCATTTTTTATTTTATTTTTATAATTTATTACTTTTCTTTATTTATTATGTATTTAATATTAGAAAAAATTCAAATAATAATTTCTAATTTAATACATTTAGCCTAAAATTAATATATTAATTACCATTGAATCTTATTCAATTAATTAATTATTTTGGGCCAATACTAATTAGTTTCATAAAAAAATTGGGTTTCATTCTCTCTAATATTTATTATTAAATTAAATAAACTCATTATTTAATTAATAATACTAATTATTAATTTCTATTTAAATAAACTCATTATTTAAATAATTAATAATATTAACATTAATTACCGTTTAAATAATTTATTTATTTAAACAATTAATTTTGCCTTAAAATATTATAATTAATAATGTTATATTAATTTCCATTTAAATAAACTCTTTATTTAAACAATTAATATTGTATCAATATTAATAATATTAATATTAATTTTCATTTAAATAATGTCATTATTCAAATAATTAATATTGCCTAATTTTAAGTAAAATTAATTACTTAAATTATTTGTTCTTTCTAAGTTAAATTATGTAACGACCCGATTTTTCGTAAAATCCATTAAAACAAATGCACAGCTGAAATCTAGATTTTACAGAAAAACGGCATGGGTCCGTTTAAAATTCGGATAAACCAAAACCTGTTTACAACCAGTTTTTCCAGAAAAAGCAATAATACTAGAATGCACATTTCATAATATGATGCATATGCTAAAGGAAGTTTAAAGTTCAAACTATATATACAAACGCTCCATCGAGCTCAAAATGTAACCAAATAAAAAGTGATGCAATGTTCATGAGCATTCAAGGATGCTACTTTCAAAATCAGTTGCGTTCCTGTCCATTCATTATCTCGATCGGTCACGCGGTGCCACCTCCTCTACCTCGTCCTTTACCACGAGTCTTACCTGAAAAATTGTAATTGTAGCAACATTAGCATAAAATGCTAGTGAGAGTAAAATGAAAGCAAGTAATCCTATGAACAACATTTCATGTCAGAAATCGTGTCCAAAGGCCTAGATTTCACTTTTACTACCCATTCCACATTCCAAAATTTCACACATAAACAACAAACATAACAAACTTTCTTAACTTCGTGGCTCAACGAATCTTATGAGTTATGGATTTCCTCAAAAACATTCTATCATCATAAAAGAAATACTCAACCAAGATACAAGTAAAAGAATGTGATAAACTAAGTGCTAATAAGGTCGCAACCACACATGCTCAAATCTTCGAGTGCGAACCGTATCACCGCATGTGTAGTACTATAATAATAATAACAATAATAACACATCCATACACGCTCAAATCTTCGAATGCCACCCTTACCATAGCGTGCATAGTACTATAATAATAATAACACATCCATACACGCTCAAATCTTCGAATGCCACCCTTACCACAGCGTGTATAGTGCTATATCACAAATCATGGCACCATGATACCATATGGAGCGTATCACATACTATCATGTGCCATATCATATAACCTCGCACCATGATACCGTATGGAGCGTATCACATACTATCACATGCCATATCACATAACCTCGCACCATGATACCGTATGGAGCGTATCACATACTATCATGTGCCATATCACATAACCTCGCACCATGATACCGTATGGAGCGTATCACATACTATCATGTGCCATATCACATAACCTCGCACCATGATACCGTATGGAGTGTATCACATACTATCATGTGCCATATCACATAACCTCGCACCATGATACTGTATGGAGCGTATCACATACTGTCATGTGCCATATCACATAACCTCGTAGAATTCGTCAAGCTCCCTAGTAAGTTAGATAAAGTTCCACTAAACTACTAAAGAACATAAACCGCTTGAATTACACGAGTCAATACTCAAGTGTAATTCTAAGCCACTTTGACTCTCGAATCACTTAAGGTTCCTTAGTCAATCACTTCCATCTAAAGTCTCCAAATCACCTTACAAGACTTCCAAACCACTCATAATTCCTCTTTTACTTCCAAACCATAAATACATCAAAATCACTCCACTCACATCCGAGTTAAAGTCTCCAACCAAGTATAACTTCCGGAAGTTAGTTCCCCTCTTAACCTCGATAAACAATAACGTAAAGAAACATAATTCATAAAATTACTAACTTCCATTTTAAACTCACCTTAGATGTGAAATCCAAGCTTCCAAGGTGCCGGAGTCAAAGTCAAACAATCGATCACAAACCTACATAACAAATACAACTAACAACCATTAATTACCCGAAAATCGAGCAAACGATATCTAAACACATAAAACGACGAAAACCCCGGATTTAACCCCTAAGGGACCCACGGCCCAACAAGGAGGGAAGGGTTTGGGTTCGGTTTTCCGTCTTTTATGCACTTTTAGAGATGATTTGGGTTGATTTAAAACACTTTCAAAGTCGAGATAACAGTGGGTCACGATATTTTAGGGTTTTACATAATAATCGATTCTCGAAAAATTAAGTAAAACGTAAAATCATAGCAAACCAAACACCCTAATTCTTGGTCAAGTGAGAGAAATTAACACGGGACGGGTTTTCAACTCAAACTTGATTTTAGGGTTTAGGGAAGTTTCTAAAACTTGCTAAAACAACTTTCTCGATTGAAATCTTCAAGCTTCGGGGTGTGAATTTGAAGATTTCAATTCAAAACCTCCATTAAAACACTATTCACAACAAGTTTTAGAAAGTTTTTCATACCTTAAGGCTTCGAGAAAACGAGCGAAAATCTCGATTGCTAGGTTAGAAATGATCCTTGGGATGAAAGCTTTTCAACGGGCATAAGATTACGGCGATTCCACCGAGCAACGGAGAAAAGCCAAGAGAGAGAGAGGGAGGGAGGGGTGTCTCGGCCTAGCAAGGGGAAAAGAAGAAAGAAAAAAATGACAACTTTGACTCATGTTTGACTATTTAAAGATGAGGATGATGAATAGTGAAATTTTAAGAAATTGGAAAATGACGTATACGTCCCTTTTAAAAGATTCGATTTAAAATACGAAACCCGATGGTCTTAAAATAATCTAAAGGTGATTAATAATTATTAATTGGCCCGTTAATAATTATTAATGTCACCGAAACCAATTTAAAGTAGTAAAAGGTTTAAAAAAATTTAAAAAGGTTTTCGAACGAAAATAACTACTAAAATTGAATTACTAAATTTAAACTAACTAAATACTTTATTTTAAAAAAAAAAATTTACCTCCAAAAGTAACGGGACGTTACAAATTAATAACTTAGTTTTGCTACAACAATGTTTGGGCTAACATAGGGACCCGATGGACCTATAGATTATGGGCTTAATAATTAGTCAATTAAGTGATTAACTCATAATCAGTTAATTACTTATTATTTAACTATGAATAATTCCACTATAGATTCATAGTTGAACTCCTCTCACTATAGATGAGTTATGTCCATTTAGTTTATCATTATTTATATCTGTGATATATCCTTCACATGGAACCCTCATAATTACAGACGGATAAATTTACCGTTTTCCCCCTGTAATTACCGTTTTATCCTTGTGTTCCCACTGATTCTCCAATGAACTTTATCTTTAGTCGAACTAGAGATAATGTACTTATATGGTCAATAGAAGTCGTGGCGCCACTTGTTCATGTCTCGAACCAGTACATCAAGGGAGTTTCCTAAAGTTCCTAAAATGTTTAGGTATCGCACTAATACCGTTAATTTATAGGAAAGTTATGAATTCCATCTCGTGAAAATGAGTTCCCAGCTACTTATCTAGTCATGTTCCCAAAACAGAAGTGTATTGAGCGTTCTTACAGATCGGTCTCAACCATATGAATCAAAGAACATAACTCCACAAATAGGAGTCCGCATTTCACTCAGGATTGAGATCTATCACGGTTGATAAACTTAGTTTGATATTCGATCATTTCTCGTAAACGGTACTAATGAGAAATTTGATCCAACATCGTGGTCCTGTCTTATACAATCAACATTGCATATGATACTTCCATTTCATGTCTCCCACATGAATGATCAGGATTAGATCATTTGTCTATAAACAAAATGCGAAGCTATCAACAGTGTTACCAGGATATGGTTCCCAAACGTTATCCATTTATTGTAGAAACTTTTAAGTTACTCATCTCGACTTTAATCATCTCGTATGACTCACATACTAAGTCATGATTTCATAAGAATAACTTAGGGTTTACTATTTGAATGTTTGATATTAATATATTTCCATATATTCCTAATATCGTCAATTGAATCAATCTAGATAATATAAAGAACTTATGTTTATTTAGTTAATTTATTCGAAATAAATTTTTATAATTAAATAATTACAAGTTCTAGGATACCATTCCTAACACTTACATGTTTATCACATGATAGTTATACAAGGTTCAATACACCCTTGTATTCTATCATTATTCAATTCAATCTCATTCCTTTTCCCTATAGCACTCGACTAGACATCAAATTCATTTCTTTTCTCTCTAGAAATGAACGTCTTACATAATCCTTTCTATAGTCATCTAAACTCTAGAAAACTAACTTTCATAATCTATAATCTCCATAGGATGATAATACTAGCACACGTAGTCTAACTCTCATCCATTAACTTGTTATAACGTAAACAAAAAAAGTAAATAAACTTTGCATAAATATAACATCTCGATTCTCTTATCCATCGATCATATGCATGAAGGTAAATAGGACATCCCGTAGGATTCGCATTTGCCCTTTATGCATGAATGAAGGTAATGCGGACACTCCCCGTAGGGTCCAATATTCAACCTTATGAATGAAGAAGGTGATGCGGACACTCCCCGTAGGGTCCAACATTCTCCCCTTCCTTTCAATGATGCGAGATGTTATGGTGCAAGATGTTATGATTATGCTTGCACATGCTTGTAAAAGTAAATAAAAATAAAGTATGAATATTAAAGTAACCAAAACAAATATAAAGTAAAGAGCATAAGGTAAAGACATAAAGTAAAATAGATACCCCGGTAGAACGATATGTAAATCGAACTCCGCTACATTAATAAAAGTAAATCCTATCTTAAACGATTAACCTATACCTTCAAGGATTCTGAACTTCCAACATAATCCGAGGTTCTATTAATCGTTCTATATAAAAGTTTGGATATTTTAACTTCTAATGATCCATCCTAAGCTTCAAAATGAATCTAACTTAGAATTTTCTAAGATTCAATGTTTTCCTCGAGAACTCCTAAGTTCTCAATTAAAGGATTAACTCCTAATCCAAGGGCACTAACTCACTTCCCTCTAATCTTAGATTCGAATCCTAGTCTTAGTTTCCAATTCTACAAACCATTATACTTATTTGCTTTCTATAGTTACTTTAAATCCTAACTATTCTCACCTTAGTAAAAGATTATTTCGCTCCCAACCTCCGATAGAGCGATCAAGCAAAGTTCAACCCACCTACAATTAGAATTATATCTAACAATCAATAATTAACCAAATAACGGTCAAACAACATCTACACGTACAAAACGACGAAAAACTCAACAAACCCACATGAGGCTCTCGGCCCCCCCCCATGAAAACTGGGTCTCGGGTTTAGTTTTTCGGCTTTTAGGCAATTTAGATGTGTTTCGAGTTGGTTTCAAACAAATTCGATATTCCTGATTTCAATGGGTATCAATAATTAGGGTTTTTGAACAATATGCCAATTCCTGAATTGAATTACAATAAGCATTATTTCAATAATAATTAACCCATAATCAAAACCCAAAAGGTAAATTTCAAACGGGAAGGGCGTCGACTGAAACTCGGTTTTAGGGTTATGAGATTGTTTCCAAAAACACTTAAAACAACCCCCGTACTTAAAATCATCGAGTTTACCGGCAAGAAATCGGAGAATCAAAGAGAAATCTCCATTAAAACACTATTTGGAGCTTAGGGTTTGAAAATAAACTTACCGAGAACTTCGTGGATCACGGGAGAAAGGAACGATGGTTGGGTGGAAAAGAATCCTAGACCCGAGGGCTTTCCGATGCAACCGAAATCGAGTCGATCCATCGAGAAACGAGCAAAACCCGAATATTTCTCCCCTCCCATTGATACCCACTGTTTTGGGAAGAAAAAGATGAGCAAAAATGAGTCAAACTTGGTCAAGATGAGTTTTTAAAGATGGATGAATAGTGTTTTGATATTTTTAAGAAATTGAAAATGATGGTTGCGTCCTTTTATGACTTTTGACTTATGAATCGAAACCCGAAGCTCTTAAATAAATCTAAAGGTGATTAATAATTATTAATTGGCCTATTAATAATTATTAATGTCACCGAAACGAATTTAAAGTATTAAAACGATCAAAAAGGATTTCGGGCAAAATTAACTACTAAAATCGACATTACAAAAATAATAATTAATCTAAATACTTAAATTGAAATAAATAAATAACATTAAATAAATAAATAAAATAAATAAATAAAAATTTTCACTTTAAAATAACGGGACGTTACATGTATAATATTGTCCACTTTGTGTCTAGGCCCTCATGACTTTGCTTTAGGTTTCACTCAAAATATCTCATGCCCATGAGATTTGTGTTTCCTTCTATACATCAATGAGCATCTCCTTCCTTAACCGATGTGAGATTTTGTTTGCATCTAATAATGAATTATTTAAAAAAGAGATGGGAGAAAAAATAGAAAATTTTGAAACAAAATGTTAGGTAAAGTTTAGAAATTTAAATAATATTTTTTATTAGAAATAAAAATAGAATGATACTATCAATGAAACATGTTTTAAAAGAATATAATAATGAATATTCGATTTAGTTCGACAGATATGACAGACGCGATAACGTATGAATAACATGGAGCGGGGAAGACTTTGGTTTGGGGCGACTGACTCAGTAAACGGTGGTGTTGCTATCAATGCCTGTGGGCCCAACGCACCGCATTGATGCTTATTTTGTTAACTCAGTCTCCATCTATCAAAATCAAGATTCCAATCTTATTACCCAAATTTTTTTTTTAAAATTTCTTAAGATATCTGGATAACACTACGATACATAAAGCTTCTGATAAATAAAAGTTTCTTTTGATCATTATTTAGAATTTAAATTTACAGTTCAAAAATTGTGAATTTTCTTTTTTTAAATATTACATCAAATTTGGGAGAGAAGACTCGAATCTTCGACCTAATGAAAAGGGAGAAGCTGTTTAACCACTTAAGTTATGCTCTTGTTGGCTAAAAATTTATGATTCTTATTAAGTTTATATACTTATGGCATTTTATAGGTTGATATGAATTAATTGAATACAGTTATTTAAAAGGTTTTGTTTGATAGGGTCAATTTTTTTTTAATAATATTTATAAAGGACAATTACAAATTATATTCTTGTGATTTGTCTAAATTATAAATCGCATACATGTGGTTTAAAAATCCTTGTAAATATTTTTATGGTTTTGTAAATTGTAAAACATACCCCTTTTTAATTTGTTTATTGAAATTTCAAATACATGTTTATTCTATAGGTGTAACATGTTCCAATTCCATTCAAATAATTAGATTTTTTTTTAATAAATGGGGTAATTTGTAGAAAATATCATTATCAACAAAGTGTAAAAGTTTAAAATTCGGACACATCTATTAATTTTTTTTTATTATTTGAATGAAATTGGAACACGTGACATACGTAATAAGTATGTGTCTAAAATCTCAATCAATTGGTACATTTTGCAATTTTGTCAAACCATATTGGTATTTATAAGTATTTTTAAACCACAAAGATGCGATTTGCAATTTAGACAAACCACAGGGGTGTAATTTACAATTATCTCTATTTATAAATATAAATATTTTTAATTTATAAGGTATATCACTGATATATGTGTTTAATATAATAATATATCTATAAATATTTAAAAAATTGTTAAATTTATAATTATTATAAAAAGTTACTATATTTGTAAATGTTATAATTTTTTTTTAATTATGAATGATAGATTTCACAATTGAGTACGTGACAACACGTAAGATGATCGAAAGGTACCGGCTAAGGAGTCTCCGATGATCAAGTTAGTCCTCTGATGATGTGTCCAAAATTAGAAACGGCACAACAAAAAATTAGAACTTAGTTTTAGTGCATACCCTATTTAGGTGAGTGATCTTGTTTATATAGCTTTCTAGAATCGTGATCGTGGGCTTTTCACTGATCGTGCAAGTCTGGACTAGACTTTCTTCATGGGTTTCGGTCTGACCTGTTCAACTATGTTGCCTTTACTTGGATATAATTGGTTTGGACCTTCTCAAAATCGGTTCATCTTATTAATTCTATATAATAGACGATTTTTACTCTACAGATTTATAATCTAACTTTTAAAATATATATATATATATATATATATATATATATATATATATATATATATATATATATATATATATATATATATATATATATAAAATTTAAAACATGAGATGGTTGATTATAATTCAACTGCAGATTTATAAATTTTGAAATAATTTAAAAATTCTAATCAAGCAATATAATCTTCCACTTTTAATTGGCTGTGAATATCTGATATATATATATATATATATATAATTTAAAACATGAGATGGTTGATTATAATTCAACTGCAGATTTATAAATTTTGAAATAATTTAAAAATTCTAATCAAGCAATATAATCTTCCACTTTTAATTGGCTGTGAATATCTGATAGAGATTTCTAATGGTTCAAGAATTGGGTGAATGTGGTCCAATTATGTGATGTTGGATTGCTTATCATCTCTCTCTGATTTTGTGGTGGTAAAACTAGTTCTTAAAATTCCCTTTCATAAGAGTGATATGGTATTCTATAATGCATCTTTATATTCTTCTAGTCCTGCCACGTCATTGAGATTAATAAATCCACTTGGGGCGTTCATTTCGACAGATGGTATTTGACCATTTTAAAATACGCCATTTACCAAAGAGTTTTTATTATTAAATTACAACTATATTCTCTTTTTTATTTTTATACCTTTTAATATTATAAAAAGTTATTTATATTTTTGCATAGAATTAATAATATAAGAAAAATAATTTTCTTATATCAAGAACTAAATTTACTAACGTAAATATTTAGTCCCACTAATTATTGATACTTTCCTTCCTATCAAATAAGTATATAAATTTAAAGGTTAATTAATATTTAAACAAATAAGTTATAAACTAATTGAATTATTAAAATAGTCTAGGTTCATTAATCTATAAAAAATAAATATTAATTCAATTATATGTAGAATATATTAATAAGAAACATAAAGGTATTATTGGAAAAAATATTGATTTCATTACATTGCAACATTTATAAAAAAAAAATTTCATTAAATTTCTATGAACTTATAACTGAAAGTATTTATATATATATATATATATATATATATATATATAATATATATATATATATTAAAGTGTTTGGAATGCTTTTTTAATAAGTTAAAGTATTATTTTCTACAAATAGTATGGATTCCTTTTTTACTAAGATTAGTGGGATTGATTAAACAATTAAAAGGTTAATTAGAATTATAGTCCCAATCTATTAAACGCTACTTGGTTTTTTCAAAGAAAAGAAGAAGAAAAAGAAAAAGAAAAAGAAAAAGAAAATCCCTAAAGTTTGTTGGAGTGTTTAGTTGAGAAGGTTATAGTCCCAAATCTAACTCTGTTTAATTGAGATTTCACATAGTTTCCAAACTAAAAATTTGTAGAGGATGATTTCTGCAACGGTCGATCACGTGCATTCTACGTGCGACTCATTCCCTCTATTCTTAAATATCTGTAAAACAAGAACGATAAAACACCGGTGTGGTGCCTACAAAATCGTCTCTGATGTTCAAGTCAATAAATTTGGAGGCGGATAATATGATTTTTTAGATAGAATGATATGTGTTACCGTTTTTTGGGTTGATGATTCCTTTATATAAGAAATTTCATGGACTGCTCCTGATGGGCTTCCATGAAATCTGGAGAATAATATATTCTAAAGATAATATCTCCTTCCATAATCTTAAGAAAGAAGATATACTCACATTATCTTATAAAGAAAGCTGTAAAAATGGGCCTCGACTAAGCGTCCCGTTCATGAAGGTTCAAGCCGAATGCAAGCTGTATTTGGACATACAGGTTAGTCCGAGCTTATAGCTTTCTGAGCTTGTCGTGATGGGCTTTGAGCATTTCCTTTTCATTTTTGCCCGATCCAATCAAGAATTGGGATTTTCACTTGGGCCTTGTCCCAAGTGAATTTTATCATCTTTAGATTTCCCCTGCTTTTACTTTTGAGCGTGCTCTGGGGTGAAATCAAGTAGAGGTCCATGAGAATCAAAGAACTACTTTGCTAAGCGTTATCTTAATTACTTCATAATTTTATCGTTTGATTTATTTTTAGATTTTTTTTATTCTTATTGAGAGCTTTTTCAGAGAAAAAGGACGACGCTTCCCTTTTACCAAGGGTGATGGGTTTAATCCGAGCTAAGACCTTCTACTTCTCTCATTGTGCCCAGTCCGAGTTATGGCTTTCTTCTTTTTACAAAGGAAATAGTGCCTAGTTAGGGCTTTCTTCTTCCTTCGAAGGAAAATGTGCCTAGCTAGGAATTTCTTCTTCTTTCGAAGAAAAATGGGCCTAGTTCGAGTTAAGGCTTTCTTCCTCTTTCGAAGGAAAACGTGCCTAGTTATATGGCTTTTTTCTTATTTCGAAGGAAAATGGGCCTAGTACAAGATAGGGTTTTCTTTTTCTTTCGAAGAAAAATGTGCCTAGTCCGAGCTAGGGTTTTCTTCTGCTTTCAAAGGAAAACGTGCCTAGTTCGAGATAAGGCTTTCTTCTTCTTTTCGAATGATAATGTGCCTAGTCCGAGCTAGGGCTTTCTTCTTCTTTCGAAGGAAAATGTGTCTAATTCGAGCTAGGTATTTCTTCTTCTTTCGACGAAAAACGTGTCTGGTTCGAGCTAGGGCTTTCTTCTTTTTACGAAGGAAATAATACCTAGTTCGAGCTAGAACTTTTTTCTTCTTACGAAAGAAAATGTGCCTAGTTCAATCTAGGGCTTTCTTCTTCTTACAAAGGAAATAGTGCCTAGTTCGCACTAGGGCTTTCTAATTCTTTTCGAAAGATAATGTGTCTAGTCCGAGTTGGGGTTCTCTTCATCTTTTAAATAAAATAAGCCTAGTCTGAGCTAGGGATTTCTTCTTCATTCGAAGGAAAATGTGTCTAGTTCGAGCTAGTGCTTTCTTCTTGTTACGAAGAAAATAATGCCTAGTTCGGGCTCGGACTTTCATCTTCTTACGAAGGAAATAGTGCCTAGTTCGAGCTAGGGCTTTCTTCTCCTTAATTACGAAGAAAATAGTGCGTACTCTGGGTTAGGGCTTTCTTCTTCTTTCAAAGAAAAATGTGTCTAGTTTGAGGTAGGACTTTCTTCTTCTTCCAAAGGAAATAATGCCTAGTTCAGGCTAGGGCTTTGTTCTTCTTAAGAATGAAATTGTGCCTAGTTCGAGTAAAGGTTTTCTTCTTCATGCGAAGGAAATAGTGCCTAGTTTGGGCTAGGGCTTTCTTCTTCTTACAAATGAAATAGTGCCTAATTCGAGCTAGGGATCTCTTCTTCTTGCGAAGGAAATAGTGCATAGTTAGGGATATGACTTTCTCTTCTTACGAAGAAAATTGTGCCTAGTTCAATCTAGGGCTTTATTCTTCTTGTGAATGAAATAGTTCCTAGTTCATGCTATGCCTTTCTTCTTCATACGACTGAAATATTGCCTAATTCGAGCTAGGGCTTTCTTTTTCTTTTTGAAGGATCTGAGCTAGGGCTTTCTTCTTCTTTCGAAGCAAAATGTGCCTAGTCCAAGCTAAGGATTCCTTCTTATTCTAAAGGAAAAAATGCCTAGTTCAGGCTAGGGCTTTCTTCTTCTTACAATGAAATTTGTGACTAGTTCGGGCTAGGGCTTTCTTCTTCTTACAAATAAAATAGTGCCTAGTCCAAGATAGGGCTCTTTTAATTTTACGAAGAAAATAGTGGCTAGTTCGAGCTAGGGATTTCTTTGTTTTTTTCTTCTTACGAAGGAAATTATGTCTAGTTCAAGCTAGGGTTTTCTTCTTCTGGAAAAGGAAATAGTGCCTAGTTCAGGCTAGGGCTTTCTTCTTCTTATGAAAGAAATAATGCCCAGTTCAAGCTAGAGCTTTCTTCTTCTTGGGAAGGAAATAGTGTCTAGTCTGGGCTAGGGCTTTCTTCTTCTTGCGAAGGAAATTGTGCCTAGTCCGGGCTAGGGCTTTCTTCTTCTTACGAAGGAAATTATGCCTGGTTCGATCTTGGGCTTATATCTTCTTACGAAGGAAATAAAGCCTAGTCCGAGCTTGGGATTTCTTCTTCTTCTTGTGAAGGAAATTGTGCCTAGTTCGAGCTAGGGCTTTCTTCTTCTGGTGAAAGAAATTGTGCATAGACTGAGTTAGGGCATTCTTCTTCTTGCGAAGGAAATTGTGGCGTCTGAGGAAAATGAAGACTCCATGGTAGAGAGATAAAGAGATGTATTGTGTTGGGTGAAAGAAGTGTTTTGAGTGACTCTTCTCAATTATGAGGTGATGTATTTATAAAGGCATGTCAGCATTGATTTGGCCATATAAATGGCTTTGGTTGCCATGTGTGACGACCCGACTCCTTTTTAAAGGGATGATTTACTAAACTAGCGGAATTTTATTTAGTAAACTTATTAACATTTAATAACGGATCTATTAACATCATGCAATTCGTGATAAAAACATGTAGATTCATGATTAATTTCGAAAATTAAAGGTCTTTTACTTACATTGAGTAATAAATGGAGAATCGGTTGGAGGTTTCTATACAGCATCAAATCCTCAGCAACACCGGATCTTCTATGCTATATCCCTATCGATCAAACGAAACCCGATTGTGGGATCGAACTTAAGAAGAAATTGGGAAGAAGAAAAAATATTTTCTTCCCAATTACTATAGGAAAATCGGTCAAGGGGGGAGGGAGAAGGAAGAGAGAATTCCGAATTTCTAAGGAATTTAATTGTGTGATTTATGAATGACCCAAGCCTCATATTTATAGGAAAATAAGAATCCTAATCACATTAGGATTAATCCATGGAGATAAATACAAAAAGAAAAAAGAATTATCTCTTTCCTTTATCTTTGTATTTCTAAAATGCCATAGATAAATAAGAGAATATTTTCTTTTCTTTATTTTATTTATCTTGGGTAAATAAATCTATATAATTATTATAGGATATAATTTAAATAATTATCTCCTACAAATTATCTATGATGGCCAAAATTAATAATAATTAATAAATCAAATTTATTTAATTAATTATTTTGGGCCAATTTCAATTGGGTTCATTAATCCAATTGGGCTTGAAACTCTCTCTTAAATTAATAAGTCCAACTTAATTAATTAATTTATTAATTACTATTTAAATAAAATATTTATTTAAACAATTAATAATATATTAATTTCCATTTAAATAATTTTCATTATTTAAATAATTAATAATAAATATTTTAATTATTAATTTCCATTAAATAAACTCATTATTTAATTAATAACTTTATTGATAATATTTTATTATTAATTAATTAATTTTAATTATTAATTTCCGTTCAAATAAAATTATTTATTTAAACAATTAATAATTGTCAATTAATTTCAAATTATTAATTACCATTTAAATATACTCAATATTTAAATAATTAATAATATCTAATTAATAATATTTCATTATTAATTTTCTGTTTAAATAAACTCATTATTTAAACAATTAATAATGTTTATATTAATTACCGTTTAAATATACTCAATATTTAAACAATTAATATTGCCTATTTAAGTAATTCACTTTACTTATACTTTCCATTTCTCCTACTTGATTTCGCGACTACGATATTTGGGCTAGCATAGGGACCCGATGGACCTATAGATCATGGGCTTAATAATTAGTCAATTAAGTGATTAACTCATAATTAGTTAATTACTTATTATCTAACTATGAATAATTCCACTATAGAATCATAGCTGAACTCCCCTCACTACAGATGAGTTATGTCCATTTAGTTTATCTTTATTTATATCTGTGATATATCCTTCACGTGGAACCCTCATAATTACAGGGGGATAAATTTACTATTTTGCCCCTGTAATTACCGTTTTATCCTTGTGTTCTCGCTGATTCTCCAATGAACATTATCTTTAGTCGAACTAGAGATAATATACTTCTGTGATCAATAGAAGTCATGGCGCCACTTGTTCATGTCTCGAATCAGTACATCAAGAGAGTTTCCTAAAGTTCCTAAAATGTTTAGGAGGAAAGTTATGAATTCCATCTTGTGAAAATGAGTTCTCAACTACTTATCTAGCCATGTTCCCAAAACAGAAGTGTATTGAGCGTTCTTACAGATCGCTCTCAACCATGTGAATCAAAGAACATAACTCCACAAATAGGAGGTCCGCATTTCACTCAGGATTGAGATCTATCACGGTTGATAAACTTAGTTTGATATTCGATCATTTCTCGTAAACGGTACTAATGAGAAATTTGATCGAACATTATGGTCCTATCTTATACAATCAACATTGCATATGATACTTCCATTTCATGTCTCCCACATGAATGATCAGGATTAGATCATTTGTCTATAAACAAAATGCGAAGTTATCAACAGTGTTACCAGGATAAGGTTCCCAAACGTTATTCGTTTACTGTAGACACGTTTAAGTTACTCATCTCGACTTTAACCCTCTCGTATGACTCACATACTAAGTTGTGATTTCATAAGAGTAACTTAGGGTTTACTATTTGAATGTTTGATATTTATATATTTCCATATATACCTAATATCGTAAATTGAATAATCTAGATAATATAAAGAACTTATGTTTATTTATTTAATTTATTCTAAATAAATTATTATTATTAAATAATTACAAGTTCTAGGATATCATTCCTAACAATCTCCCACTTGTCCTAGATTGTGACGACCCGTCACTTTTAAATAAATTAAAATAAGAGAAAACAGCGGAAGTCTTTTAATTTTCGAAAAATTGGCGTGGTTTTGTTTGAAAATTGGCATGCCAAAAACCTGTTTACATCCTAATTTTCAAATCTAATAAATTCACATGGACTTTAAGTCCAAATCAGGAGTTCAAATATGTATATCATATAAACATCAACATTAGGCTCTTAGGAGCCAAATACAAAATACAATTCATTAAAGTTCTTAAAGTTCATCCAAAATATGACATAAACTTTACAATTCCATTAGTCCATCTCGAGGTCAGCATCCCTCGATCACGCAGCATCACCTCCTCCTCCTCGACCTCTAGCCAAGGCATTACCTGAAATTGGTTGTAATATCATGAGCTAACAAACTAAGCCGAGTGAGAATAATAAGCATAAAAAGTAAAGATAGACCTCAAACTCGCATTTCGATTTGTGTCCAAATAACTGACACAATACACTCCTAAAGTCCCCCAAACTCTAGGTAATTCTATTTCCATAAATTCCAAAAGATGATACAATTAGCACACTTAGTCTAATTGTTCATCCAATAACTTATCATAACATGAATAAGAAAAGTAAATAAATAAACTTTGCATGATATAACATCTCGATTCTCTTTCTCGTATATCAAATGCATAAAAGTAATGATGTAACGTCCCGTTATTTTTGTGATAAAATTTTATTTATTTATTTATTTATTTTATTTTAATTCAAGTAATTAAGTTCATTTATTTATTATTAAATTAGAAATTTGCAATTTATTTCATTTTAATTCCTTTTAATGGCTTTATTTATTTAATTACGTTTTAATGGTGTTAATAATTATTAACGGGCCAATTAATAATTATTAATCATCATGGGTTAGTTTGAGATGTTCGGGATTCGTTTTAGCCAAAAGTCTTAAAAAGGGCAAAATCGTAATTTCCAACTTCCTAAAATCTATTTACTATTTGTCATCTTCTTTAAAGAGTCTTGACTCATTTTGACCAAAACATCACCATTTTCTCCTCCAAACCCGAGCAACAAAGGGGGGAAGAAGAGAAGAGGAAGAAACGGTCGCCCCGCTTCGTTTCTTGGCCTTTGTGATTTCGGATGCGTTGGAAAGCTCTGCCGAGACCTTTCTACCCATTCCACTCTTGGAACGTTTCCAACTCTCTAAGGTAAGCCCTAGATTTCGAATTCTCATTGAACTTCCATGGAAATTGATTCAAGCTTTTGTGTTCTTTCGATTTCTTGCGTGAAACTCGGTGTTTGTCAATTCGGGAGTAGTTTTATGTGTTTTTGGAAACTATTTCATAACCCTAAAACCGAGTTTCAAACCCTTTCCGTTTGAAATTTACCCTTTTGGGATTGAAAATGGGTTAGAAATTAATGAATGAATGTTTATTTAAATTCAATTCGGAAAAGGATTAATGTTCAAAAACACTATTCATCGATACCCATTGAAATCGGGATTATCGAATTTGATTAAAACCAACTCAAAACGATTTTGAATTGCCAAAAAGCGAAAAACCAAACCCGAGACTCGTTTTTGATGATAGGGCCGTGGGCCTCTTTGTGGGTTTTATTGGGTTTTCGTTGCTTTGTATGTTTAGTAATTGTTTGAATGATAGTTGGTTTCGTTATTGATTGTTACGATGTAATTCGTTGTAGGTGTTTTTGAACTTGTGGTTGATCGCTACTCGAACTTAGGAGCTAAATCATCTTATTAATAAAGGTGAGAATAGTTAGCATTTAAATTAAATATGGAAAGCAAACTAGTGTGATGGTTTGAGAGTTTGAAACTAAGATTAGAATCCGAACCTAAGATTAGAGGGTTGTGAGTTAGTGCCCTTAGGATTAAGAGTTAATCCTTTAAGTGAGAACTTAGAAATTCTCGAGAAAGACTTTGAATCTTAGAAGATTCTAACTTAGTTTCGTTATGAAACTAAGGTTGGATTATTTTGAAGTCAAAAGATCCAACTTGAATTTAAAACGGTTAATAGAACCTCGGGTTATTTGGAAGTATAGAATCCGGAGGACATAGGTTAATCGTTAAATTATGATTCTAATCTTATTACTAAGTCGGAGTTCGATCGTCATATCGCTCATTCGAGTTTCTCGATTATTTTACTTTTTGTCATTTACTTTATGTCTTTACTTATGCCCATTTACCTTATGTGTATCTTAATTACTTTATCATTTACTTTACTTTATTTAATTGTACAAGCATATGCAAGCATATGCATAACATTTGCACCATTATTTATTATACTACAACATCTCGCATCATTGAAAAGAGAAAAAGAAAAGAATGGAAAAGAATGAAAGGAACGGTGGATGAGTGGATTCCCACGTTACCTTCATGCATAAGGTGAATGATGGATGAGTGGATTCCCACATTACCTTCATCATGCATAAGGTTGAATGGTGGATGAGTGGATTCCCACATTACCTTCATGCATAAGGATAAGGGTGGATAGTTTGTAAAAATCCACATTACCTTCATTACATGCATAAATGGCAATTGCGTATCCTATGGATGTACTCATTACTTTTATGCATATGATAGATGAGAAAGAGAGTCGAGATGTTATTTTTTTTGCAAAAGTCATTTACTTTTCTTACTTTATGTTATAACAAGTTAAAAGGATGAACAATTAGCCTAAGTGTGCTAATTAGTTTCATCAAAGGAAAATATGACTTAGAATGACCTAGACTTTGGAGAATTCTAGGAAGGATTGTGTCGGTTTATTGGACACAAATCGGAATGCGAGTTTGAGGTCTATATTTACTTTTTATGCTTATTATTCTCACTGGGCTTAGTTTGTTAGCTCATGATATTACAACCAATTTCAGGGTAAGCCTTGGCTAGAGGTCGAGGAGAAGGAGGTGGTCTGCGTGATCGAGGATGCGGCCTCGAGATGGACTTGTTGGTTTTGTAAAGTATATGTTAATACTTTATGAATTTTCAAACACTTTGATGTTGTATATAGCTCATAAGAGCTTTTGATGTGGTTTTTATGTGATGAAACATTTGAACTCCGATTTGGACTTAAAAGTCCATGAGATTTTATTAGATGTGAAAATTAGGATGTAAAAGGGTTTCGGAGCCAATTTTCAAACAAAACCACGCCAATTTTTCGTAAATTAAAAGACTTCCGCTGTTTTCTCTGATTTTAATTTATTTAAAAGTGACGGGTCGTCACAAATGAGTACTTCCCGTAGGATACGCATTCACCATTTATGCATGAAATGGAGGTAATGTGGATTTTTACATACTATCCACCATTATCCTTATATGTGAAGTAGTGTGGGCAATTATGGCGTCCCACCAATACTTATGTATGAAGTAGTGTGGGCAATTATGGCGTCCCACCAAAACTTATGTATGGAAGTAGTGTGGGCAATTATAGTGTCCCACCAAAACTTATGCATGGAAGTAGTGTGGGCAATTATAGCGTCCCACCAAAACTTATGCATGGAGGAAATGTGGACTTTCTCGTATTCCACCATTAACCCTTCGTTTTTCTTTCTCACTTTCTTTTCTTTTCAATAATGCGAGATGTTATGCATATGGTTGCATATGCTTGCGAAAGTAAATTAAGTAAATGTAAATGATAAAGCAACCGAAACAAGCATAAAGTAAAGGGGCATAAAGTAAAGAACATAAAGTAAAGGGCATAAAATAAAATAGATAGAATCCCGGATGAACGATGTATCGATCGAACTCCGCTAACAATAATAAAAGTAAAGGTCAAAACATAACGATTAACCTAAACTTTCAAGGATTCTAAACTTCCAAAACTAATCTAACTTAGAATCTTCTAAGATTCGAGGTTTTTATCGAGAAATCCTAAGTTTCTCTCTTAAAGGATTAATTCAAATCCTAAGGCACTATCTCACATCTTCTAACCTTAGATTGGATTCAAATCTTAGTTTCCGATTCTACAAATCAACGTACTTATTTGCTTTCTATAGTTACTTTAAATTCTAATCATTCTCACCTTAATTAAAAGTGAAGACTTCGCTCCTAAGCACCGGAAGAGCGATCAAACAAACGGTTCAAAAACACCTACAAAAGGATTAATATCCCGAAAATTAATAAATTACCAACTAACGATTAAACAACGATGAAACAAGCAAAAAACGGAAAATCCACCAAACCCCCATCAAAGAGGCTCTCGGCCCTCCCTAAAAACAAGGGTCTCGGGTTTGGTTTTTCGGGTTTTTGGCAATTTAAATACATTTTGAGTTGGTTTTAAGCAAATTCGATAATCCCGATTTCAATGGGTATCGATAAATAGGGTTTTTGAACATTAATCCCTTTCCCGAATTGAATTTAAATAAACATTCATTCATTAATTTCTAACCCATTTTCAATCCCAAAAGGGTAAATTTCAAACGGGAAGGGTTTCGACTGAAACTCGGTTTTAGGGTTATGGAATAGTTTCCAAAAACACTTAAAACTACTCCCGAATTGACAAACACCGAGTTCCACGGCAAGAAATCGAAAGAAAACAAGTAAAACTCCATTAAAACACTATTTGGAGTTTAGGGTCTGAAACTTTACTTACCGAGAACTCCGTAAAACACGAGTGGCAAGTACGAAGGCTAGGTGGAAAAGGATCGTAGGACCGATACCTTTCCAATGGAACGAGAATCAAGTCGATCCGGCAAGAAACGAACGAAATCAAAAATCTCACTTTTCTCTCTTGAAGCTCACGACCTTGGAGCAAAAATGAGGAGTGATTTTGGTCAATTTTGAGTCAAAGGCGAGTTTTTAAAGACAATTGAATAGTGTTTTTAGATATTTTGCAAATTGGGTAATTACAACTTTGCCCTTTTATGACTTTTGGCTTAAAAACGAATCCCGAACATCTCAAACTATCCCAATGGTGATTAATAATTATTAATTGGCCCGTTAATAATTATTAATACCATTTAAAACGTATTTAAATAAATAAAGCCATTAAAATGAATTAAAATGAAATAAATTACTAAATTCTAATTTAATAATAAATAAATGAATTTTAATTACTCAAATTAAAATAAAATAAATAATTTTTTTTTTTATCACAAAAATAACGGGACGTTACATAGATCTTTGGAGATTTGACTTGTAATTCCAGTCATTTTAATACTTTATCAATAACGTTTTGTTTAGTATGTATTTCTTTTGTCTGATGTTAGTTTCATTAAGTGTAATAGATTCCATATTTTATCGCCATAAAATATACTCTATTAACTATTGATTTGAAACCATCATATTCAACTACCTTTCATTTGCCAACAACTTAGCAATCACGCGAGTTTTGAGTTTGGTTAGTAAAACCTCATTTTACTTATACTTAACTCATTTGATGTTTAATTCGCAAAGGTCTTTTGTCGAATTCTTACATGGAAGTAAATTCATGTTCGAATTTGAGTCCGTGCAACTCATAAAATCTCCCATTTTATCTATGTGCACTAACATACTATTTGTAAATTTTATTTTAGTCACATTGGTTCTAGGATTCTCGAAATTCTTAAGCTCCCACTACAAAAGTAATTCTCCATTACTTTCATTTATTTAATGATTACAATTCTATACTTCTTATTATTTCCAAAATAATGTATAAGTATAAGTGACCCTTTTCAACTCAACTATTGAAAATTCATGTCATTTTTATTTCCCTTATTTTGAACTTTATTCATTGATTTTGAAGTCAATGAGTTTCACTTGGACTTCTAAAAGTCCGTTTGGTTTGTTCTATGACGCTCCCACTCAAATAAAGTTTTACAAGTAGTTTAACTATTTAAACTTTTAAATTACTACTTGTTTTATTGTGAAATAAAGTTATTGTAATTCTTTTCTATCTTAAGTAAGGTTTAAAGCCTTCAGTATCACCAATTTACTGAACTTATTTTTAATAATTTGTGAATTCAATTATCCACTAATTATTACTTTTCAATTTCTGTTTTGTTTATTCCATATTAGTTAGTACTCCTTTAAGACATCCTTTTAAATAACTGAATATTTGGAATATAAGAAATCGATTTAATGTTTCCTTATCACTTAAGTTCTAACATCTAAATGTCCAACTTTAGTGATATTTTAAGTCTAGTTATCTTTGATAAATCAAAGATGTTCTATTTTACTTATCCCATAAGTTTGTGGATTAATATGGTTATCATCTCGAATTCCTTGAGAACCATCTTTAAGAGATTAATCCCTCTAACTTATTTAAGTAATTTTAGCCTTAAGCATTGAAACATTTTTAAACCTTTATAACTTGTTTAAATATTCGGAGTTTAGAATTTGGTTCTGGAATTTATTTGTTTTATACTAAGTATTTTGAATAATCATCCAATCACACTTTGGAACTTTGTAATTGTAAAGGAATATTTACCTAAATAACTCTTATTTAAAATACTCCCAAACTTGGTTCATACGAAATGAGAACCAATAGTTATTACATATTTCAAAATAAAAAACAAATTGATAATTAAACTAAACTAGAAAACTATGGTTTGGAAAAAAAATATTTTTCTTCCATTTAGACTATAGTGAATCGAATATGAGGAAAAATAGGAAGAATAAAAGTTTTCAATTTCGAAAATTGAAATTAGAAGCTTTTGAATGAATAACCAAGACATTTGTATTTATACGCAAAACAGTTTTCCAATTGAATTTAGGAAATACTATCAAAATAAATACAAGATAAATTCAAAGAATAAAATCAAATTTTATTTCTTATTTATCTTACGTGCCGATTTTATGTGCATAAAATCAATAATTCAACAATAAGAAAAACTAAGTTTTCTTTGTTTAATTTGTCTTTGGTTAGACATTCTTTTATATATTTATTTTAGACAAAATAATTCAACAATTATTTCCTAAAATATCATATATGTGTCGATTTTGGTATATAAATTATTCAAATAATTTGAACCAAAATCCATTGAATTCATTAATTCAATTATAGATTCTTCCTTATTAATAAATCTTATTTATTAACTCTTGATATTTATTTAAATCAATCAATTATTCAAATAAAATATCATATTCCGATTTTGTATTTTATTATTAATAAATATTTATTATTTCCTATTTAAATAATAGAAATTATTTAAATTAATAATAAATATGTTATTTACTATTATCCTTTTAAATAATCACTATTATTTAAAATTAATAATAAATGTATAATTATTAATTTCCATTCAGGTAAACACATTACCTAAATAATTAATGATTATTTTTTAATAATATTTTATTATTAATTACCATTTAAATAAACACATTATTTAAATAATTAATAACAATGATATTAATTTCCATTTAAATAAACTCATTATTTAAATAATTAATATTGTCAGTTATTAAAGTAAACCGCTTTACTTAAATTATTCATTTCCTTTTCTAGGAAACATAGTTGTCATCGTTCAGTTTGTTCTTTCCAAGTATAGTGACTAAAACAGGTGCTATATTACTGAAATTTAAATAAAGTTTATCTTAATAATCTAACATGCATTCAACATTCAAATACTCAATGTTTCGACATATAATTAAATATGATGCATGAATGCGAACATATTAATGAACAGAAAAGCCCTAAAACATGTTGCTATGTCACGATATTTTAATGATACCAGTGAAGTGCCGTCAAATGATAGGTTAGTTACCATCATTAAAACGAGATGCCACTCGAACAATTGACAACTCCAGAATAACTCATATTCCTATGTCATTGTTTATCGTGTATTTGGTCCAGAGTTTTGATAACAAACTTTATCAAATTTCTTTTAAGTGTGACCCACCAATTTAGTCTTTTAAATAAAAATTGAAGAGTGTCTACGAAGTGTAGATTCAGTCTTCAACCGCATTTAAAATTCTTTATCCCTTTCGGGAGACCCAACTTGATATTGATTTATACAATAAACCTTCCTATGGGAATGAACACTGCAGCAGTTGTTACAGAGGCCATGTATAAATCTCACGTTTCGAGCCCATTAGTGGAGACCATAGGATACATTGACATGTTTCCTTCTCCCACTTAATATTTTAAGTTAGGGTTTCATAACTTAGACTAATTTAGGCTACTTCATTAATCCTAGTTTTAATTAACCTAATCAACTTTAACTCTTAAATTGGTTAGATTAATTTTATAAATGTGATTGTTCAAGTTTTCCTAATTAAAACTAATCACATTATGAGCCGTCTTAATAATTTTGATTTATTAATTTGAACTTTTCTCCCAGATCGCTCCCAGTTAGAGGCGCTCCGTGTTAGGGGAACTTTATGAAACCTCATCGCTTGGGCAGAGCTTTCTCGCCAGAGATCCGTTCAATTTAATTAATCTCAATTATTAATTTTTAATTAACCCTTAATTAAAAGTTTCTATTTGTTTATCTTATACGGATTTTGGCCCAATTGTTTAAACAATAATTCCATATTACAAATAATTCATTTAGTTTCTATTCAACTTTTAAACTATATTTAACTTTTGAATTTTAACTAAATAAGCATGCTTTTAATTCTAAAACAATTAGAATAAAATTATATAATTTTCGATAATAACATTTATAAAATAAAATTATAGCATGCTTCACATACATTAGCATGTAATAATACATATTATATCATGATGCATGCAAGCATGTATAATTAATTAAAATCATACAACCTATGGTGAGATTTTCTACATGACATACTCTTATGCATGAACATTATTTAAAAATTATATCATACATATAAAACAATTTAAATAATAAATAGATAAATTGACCAATATTCTTGGCAATATTTCTAAAACGGAAAATTAAAATTACAACTTAATTTAAATCTTCCATTGTAGAACTTGAGGCTCCAACTTTCTCTCCCCTCCATGGTGTAGGCGTGAATAGGGTATTTATGGAGGCAATATTATCTCCTATAATATTTCCATAAATACTTGTTTTAAAATAATTATCTTTTAACTATATGGAAAAAATAAAGAAAATATTTTCCATATAATCTTATATCAATTTCTAAATTCATAATTTAAAATATGGAGATAATCTTTAAAAAAGATTTTATCCTTATCTTAAATATTTGATTTTTTAAATTGATATAATAAGATAATTATGATAAAATATTTTACCATATCTTACCTTATCTCCTTTTTCTCTTCCTTGGGCGTAGACTTCATGGAATGGTGGAAAAAATTTTCTCCTCTTCCTCCCCTTTGGTGTAGTCGATTTTTGCCTCTATTGGTATGGGAAAATTACAATTTTTTCCTATACCCTAAAATTAGGGTTTACAAATTTTCTACTAAAATTTAAAACCTAAGTGCCTCAAGAATACCTAAACAGTCAATTAGCAAACCTCCACAATTTATATAAACATACATAAAACAAATTTTTATGCAACCCACCAAAATTTTCGAAAAATCACAAATTTTGCATGATTATTAAAATTAGCCCTGATACCAATTGAAGGGATGATTTACTAAACTAGCGGAATTTTATTTAGTAAACTTATTAACATTTAATAACGGATCTATTAACATCATGCAATTCGTGATAAAAACATGTAGATTCATGCTTAATTTCAAAAATTAAAGGCCTTTTACTTACATTGAGTAATACCAAGATAAAGGAAAGAGATAAATGGAGAATCGGTTGGAGGTTTCTTTACAACATCAAATCCTTAGCAACACCGGATCTTCTACGCTATATCCTGATCGATCAAACGAAACGCGATTGTGGGATCGAACTTAAGAAGAAATTGGGAAGAAGAAAAAATATTTTCTTCCCAATTACTATAGGAAAATCGGCCAAGGGGGGAGGGAGAAGGAAGAGAGAATTCCGAATTTCTAAGGAATTTAATTGTGTGATTTATGAATGACCCAAGCCTCCTATTTATAGGAAAATAAGAATCCTAATCACATTAGGATTAATCCATGGAGATAAATACAAAAAGAAAAAAGAATTATCTCTTTCCTTTATCTTGGTATTTCTAAAATGCCATAGATAAATAAGAGAATATTTTCTTTTCTTTATTTTATTTATCTTGGGTAAATAAATCTATATAATTATTATAGGATATAATTCAAATAAATATCTCCTACAAATTATCTATGATGGCCAAAATTAATAATAATTAATAAATCAAATTTATTTAATTAATTATTTTGGGCCAATTTCAATTGGGTTCATTAATCCAATTGGGCTTGAAACTCCCTCTTAAATTAATAAGTTCAACTTAATTAATTTATTTATTAATTACCATTTAAATAAAATATTTATTTAAACAATTAATAATATTAATATTTTCTCCCGACTAAATATTATCAAATTACATTTAATTATTAATTTCCATTTAAATAATTTTCATTATTTAAATAATTAATAATAAATATTTTAATTATTAATTTCCATTAAATAAACTCATTATTTAATTAATAACTTTATTGATAATATTTTAAATATACTCAATATTTAAATAATTAATAATATCTAATTACCATTTAAATATACTCAATATTTAAATAATTAATAATATCTAATTAATAATATTTCATTATTAATTTTCTGTTTAAATAAACTCATTATTTAAACAATTAATAATGTTTATATTAATTACCGTTTAAATATACTCAATATTTAAACAATTAATATTGCCTATTTAAGTAATTCACTTTACTTATACTTTCCATTTCTCCTACTTGATTTCGCGACTACGATATTTGGGCTAACATAGGGACCCGATGGACCTATAGATCATGGGCTTAATAATTAGTCAATTAAGTGATTAACTCATAATTAGTTAATTACTTATTATCTAACTATGAATAATTCCACTATAGAATCATAGCTGAACTCCCCTCACTACAGATGAGTTATGTCCATTTAGTTTATCTTTATTTATATCTGTGATATATCCTTCACGTGGAACCCTCATAATTACAGGGGGATAAATTTACTATTTTGCCCCTGTAATTACCGTTTTATCCTTGTGTTCTCGCTGATTCTCCAATGAACATTATCTTTAGTCGAACTAGAGATAATATACTTCTGTGATCAATAGAAGTCATGGCGCCACTGGTTCATGTCTTGAATCAGTACATCAAGAGAGTTTCATAAAGTTCCTAAAATGTTTAGGAGGAAAGTTATGAATTCCATTTTGTGAAAATGAGTTCTCAACTACTTATCTAGGCATGTTCCCAAAACAGAAGTGTATTGAGCGTTCTTACAGATCGCTCTCAACCATGTGAATCAAAGAACATAACTCCACAAATAGGAGGTCCGCATTTCACTCAGGATTGAGATCTATCACGGTTGATAAACTTAGTTTGATATTCGATCATTTCTCGTAAACGGTACTAATGAGAAATTTGATCGAACATTATGGTTGTGTCTTATACAATCAACATTGCATATGATACTTCCATTTCATGTCTCCCACATGAATGATCAAGATTAGATCATTTGTCTATAAACAAAATGCGAAGTTATCAACAGTGTTACCAGGATAAGGTTCCCAAACGTTATTCGTTTACTGTAGACACGTTTAAGTTACTCATCTCGACTTTAACCTCTCGTATGACTCACATACTAAGTCGTGCTTTCATAAGAGTAACTTAGGGTTTACTATTTGAATGTTTGATATTTATATATTTCCATATATACCTAATATCGTCAATTGAATAATCTAATATAAAGAACTTATGTTTATTTATTTAATTTAGTCTAAATAAATTATTCTTATTAAATAATTACAAGTTCTAGGACATCATTCCTAACATTTTTAAAATTATTTAAATACATAAAACACAGCGGAAGTCTTTATATTTAAAAAAACGGCGTGGTTATGTTTGAAAGTTGGCTAGCAAAAACCTGTTTACATTTTTAATTCAGAAATTTAAAACACAAGGAACTTCAACTTCCTATTTAGGAGTTCAAAAGGACTAATAATCATAAAAGTAAGACGTGTAGCTCTTAAGAGCTATATACAACTGTACAAATTTGAAAGATACAAAATACACAACTCTAAGTCTATGAACTTTATAAACACCTAGTCCTGTTAGGAATGGTGTCCTAGAACTTGTAATTATTTAATTATAATAATTTATTTTGAATAAATTAAATAAATAAACATAAGTTCTTTATATTATCTAGATTGATTCAATTGACGATATTAGGAATATATGGAAATATATTAATATCAAACATTCAAATAGTAAACCCTAAGTTACTCTTATGAAATCACGACTTAGTATGTGAGTCATATGAGAGGATTAAAGTCGAGATGAGTAACTTAAAAGTGTCTACAGTAAATTGATAACATTTGGGAACCTTATCCTGGTAACACTGTTGATAGCTTGGCTTTTTGTTTATAGACAAATGATCTAATCCTGATCATTCATGTGGGAAACATGAAATGGAAGTATCATATGCAATGTTGATTGTATAAGACAAGACCACGATGTTCGATCAAATTTCTCCTTAGTACCGTTTACGAGAAATGATCGAATATCAAACTAAGTTTATCAACCGTGATAGATCTCAATCCTGAGTGAAATGCGGACTCTTATTTATGGAGTTATGTTCTTTGATTCACATGGTTGAGAGCGATCTGTAAGAACGCTCAATAAACTTCTGTTTTGGGAACATGACTAGATAAGTAGCTGGGAACTCATTTTCACGAGATAACTTAAAAAATGGTATCGGATACCAAACATTAGGAAACGGTTTGAACGTGATTCGAGACATGAACAAGTGGCGCCATGACTTCTATTGATCACATAAGTATATTATCTCTAGTTTGACTAAAGATAAAGTTCATTGGAGAATCAGCGGGAACACAAGGATAAAGCGGTAATTACAGGGGCAAAACGGTAAATTTATCCGCCTGTAATTATGAGGGTTCCACGTGAAGGATATATCACAAATATAAATAAAAGATAAACTAAATGGACATAACTCATCTATAGTGAGGGGAGTTCAGCTATGAATCTATAGTGGAATTATTCATAGTTAAATAATAAGTAAATAACTGATTATGAGTTAATCACTTAATTGACAAATTATTAAGCCCATGATCTATAGGTCCATCGGGTCCCTATGCTAGCCCAAATGTTGTTGTAGCAAAACTTAATTATTAATTTAACTTAGGAAGAACAAATAATTTAAGTAATTGAATTTACTTAAAATTAGGCAATATTAATTATTTGAATAGTGATATTATTTAAATGAAAATTAATATTAATATTATTAATATTGATACAGTATTAATTGTTTAAATAAAGAGTTTATTTTAATGGAAACTAATATAACATTATCAATTATAATATTTTAAGGCAAAATTAATTGTTTAAATAAATAGCTTATTTAAACGGGAATTAATGTTAATATTATTAATTATTTAAATAATGATTTTATTTGAATGGAAATTAATAATTAGTATTATTAATTAAATAATGAGTTTATTTAATTTAATAATAAATATTAGAGAGAATTAAATATATTTGGTTTAAGAAACAAATTGGTTTGGCCCATAATAATTAATTAATTGAATAAGATTCAATGGTAATTAATATTTTAAATTTTGGCTAAATGTATTTAAATTAGAAATTGTTATTTGAATTTTTTCTAATTTTAAATACATAAATATATAATTATTAAAATAAAGAAAAAGAAAGAAATTATAAAAATATATATAATGGAAATCTCATTCTCCTTTCACTGTGCGTGCGTATTGGAGATGAGAGATTTAATTATATATATATTTTTTATTTATCTTTTCTATTATTTTAATAATTAGGAATTTAGGAATTCTAATTAGATTAGGATACTATATTTTCTTACAAATATGACCATTGGGATTCATATTTTACACACTTCTCACTTTAATTAGAAAAGTGAAAATTCTCTCTTCGGTTTTTGCCCAATTGCCGATTTTCCTTAGAGAAAAATTTAGAAGAAATTTCTTCTTCTTTTGTTCTTCCGGTTCGATTCCCACAAGTCGGTTTTGCTTTCGATCGGGATATAGTATAGAAGATCCGGTGTTGCTGAGGATCTGATGCTGTAAAGAAACCTCTCCAACCGATTCTCCATTAATTACTCAATGTAAGTAAAAGGGTTTTAATTTTCGAAATTAAGCATGAATCTACATGTTTTATCAAAAATTGCATGATGTTAATAGATCCGTTATTAATGTTAATAAGTTTACTAAATAAATTTCCACTAATTTAGTAAATCATCCCTTCAAGTCCATCTCTGATCCATCATCCTCTCGATCATGCAACACCAGCTCATCTTCCACGACCTCTAGCATGAGCATTACCTGAAATTGGTTGTAATATCATGAGCTAACAACAAAGCCTAGTGAGAATAAACAAAATAAAAAGTAACCTTAGACTCCAAACCCGCATCCGGATTTGTGTCCAAGTAAAACTCACATTCCCTTACCTTTCAACCACCAAAATGATTTTACATCAATATTTCACTTTTACTTACCAATTCTCCCAAATAAATGAGGAACTAACTTCCAACCATTAGGAGGATGTGTTTCATAACACAAATAACATTTGTATTTCATTCCCTTGAAATACCTTATACTATTCATAAGGTTTACATCAAGTCTTAATCTCCAATTCAGGATCTTGTAACTAAAAGAGAATCTAGTTCTCTTAATAATTATACAAGGTTCAATACACCCTTGCATTCTCTCATTAAACAATTCAATCTCATTCTTCTTTCCTAAGGCTCTCGGCTATACATCATATTTCATTTCTTTTCTCTATAGGAACTTAGGCTATCAAAAGTTTGTATAACCTTTACCAAAGCTCCCGAACTCAAGAAACTAACTCCAAAATAATTGAAAGGATGTTTTCATATCCATAAGCTCTTCTTGGTACATCCTTTTGATATCTCATACTATATATGAGATTTACCTTTCTTTAATGTTTGATAACATAATGTTATTCTTATTCATTAGCTCACTAAAGCAAGTATAAAAAGAGTAAATAATCTTTACATATGCATAACATCTCAATTTACTTTATTTTCTTATTTTCCATAATGAAATGTACAATTCTTCTCCATGATATAATTCCAATGAAATATGAATGAAGGTAATGTGAACTTCCCGTAGGATCCACATTCTCCCTTATGAATGAAGGTAATGTGAACTTCCCGTAGGATTCCGATTCTCCCTTATGAATGAAGGTAATGTGAACTTCCCGTAGGATCTACATTCTCCCTTCTTTTCTTTCTCACTTTCTTTTCTTTTGAATGAAGGTAATGTGAACTTCCCGTAGGATCCACATTCTCCCTTCTTTTCTTTCTCACTTTCTTTTTGAATCAATGATACAAGATGTTATGCATTTGCTTAAAAAGTAAATAAAAGTAAATATGAATGTGAATGGATCATGATGATGCAATATGATATGCATATGCTTTCAAAAGTAAATAAATATAAATATGAACATAATCGGAAGGACATAAAAGTAAATAGATCGTGAATTACTCTTATACATAAAACGAGTAATTAGGAACTTCTGAAAAATCAAAGAATAATTCAAGCCAACCGGCTTTCTGATAACTCGAGAGTTTGACTTAACATAGAAGTCTCCAATTCATTTCTCCAATTTTTATTAAACATACGAAGTTCCTTATTCACAATCCTCATTACTTTTGGAACCTTCAACTCTCGATAAACCATAGGAAACTCCGAAGTAAGTCTAAACTTAGAACTTCCAAAAGTTACTCGTTTCCTTCGAAGTACCTATGAGTTTTCTCACTCAACTAGAACTAACTCTCAAGCCTAAGCATGTTAGCTCACTTACTTTAATCCTTTCGATTAAACCTTAATCTTAACTTCCAATCCTACAAACCGTTCAACTTATTCGGTTTCTAAAGCTACTTTAAATCCTATTTATTCTCACCTTGGCCAAATGTAGTTATGCTCCAAACCTCCGATAGTGCGATCAATCAACGATCCAAAACACCTACAATTAAAAGTATATCTAACAATCATTAATAAACCAAATAACGATCAATCGTCATCTAAAAGCTCAAAACGACGAAAAACCCCAGAAAAACCCCAAGGGTGCTCACGGCCCCACAAAGGAAAATGGGTTTCGGGTTCGGATTTCCGGCTTTTAGGCACTTTAGAGGTGTTTCGGGTTGGTTTCAAGTAATTTGGTAAATCCCGATTTCAATGGGTAATGATAATTCGGGTTTTTGGACAATAATCGATTTCCCGAATTTAATTACAATAAACAAATAATCAATAATAAAATAACCCAATTCAACCCTCAAATGGAAATTTCAAATAGAATGGGTTTTGGCTCAAACTCGGGTTTTAAGGTTAGGGTAAAATCCCAAAAACACCTGAAACAACTTCCATAATTAAAATCATCGAGTTCCTCAGCAAGAAATCGAAGAATCAATATGAAAACTCCATTAAAACACTATTTGGAGCTTAGGGTTTGAAAATTTAACATACCTTTAGGCCATTAGAAAACGGATGGAAAGTACGATTGCTAGGTTGGAAAGAATCCTAGGACCGAGACCTTTCCGATGCAACCGAAATCAAGTCGATCCGTCAAGAAACGAACGAAATTCGAAAATCCCCTCAAACCCCCCATGAGACCCTTGGCCTTGAGAAGAAAAAATGAGAATATGTTGGTCAACTTTGGGTCAAAGGCAATTTAAAGAAGAGAAGTGAATAGTGTTTGATATTTTTAAGAAATTGGAAATTACGGTTGCGTCCTTTTAATGACTTTTGACTTCTAAATCGAACCCGAAGTTCTTAAACTAGCCCAATGGTGATTAATAATTATTAATTGGCCCATTAATAATTATTAATACGACCATAACTAAATTAGGCAAATAAAACTATTAAAAAGATTTCAAGCGAAATTAACTACTAAATTCTAAAATTAAACCAAATACTTTATTTAAAATAAATAAGTAAAATATTAAATAAAAAAAATTCACTCAAAATAACGGGACGTTACACCATGCAACCCTTCGTCTTCTTCACTCATTGGCTTTGGATGAGATTGCATTAATGATTGTTTTTAGATTCCAAAAAAGTTGTTTGGATATTCCATACGAGTCTTATCAAGTTCGTATATATCTTTGTTTTGGACAAGATCACATTAATTATAATACTTTAATTTGTGAAGTAAGATCTGCACCAATCTTCGAGTAAAATTTTGCCAGGTCAACACTGACCCAAGGTGTCATTTCGTCATTTTATCGCTTTTGTTTCTTTTCTTCTTTTTCTGAGGCTGTTGCAAGCGCGTAATTAAATTATTTTCCCCTGTTTATATGAGTGTTTTAAGTTGAATAGTCATATAAATAACTTGATTCGTTTGAATTTGTGTGTTTCTTCCCTTTGGCTGTTAGCTTCTCCAGCATTTTATTCTTGGCTGATTTCTTTTTAAGGAGGAGTTCAGCTACCTCCACTCTTCCCTTAAAGGCTTCAGTTTCTTTCTTTAGGCTTTCATTATCTTCCTTGAAAAATTTCAGATTAAGGCGAAAGACGGTGATTTCTTGCATGGCATCTATTTTGATTGAGGAGCTTCTAAAGAAGAAGAAGACTTCATTTTCCTTATGTAAGTTTCTACATGGGAGTTTCTTCTTAAATTGTGCAGGAGATCGTGGACAGTTATAAATGATAGCAACTGAGCTGGTGAGCTTTCCAAGCTCTTGGAACTTGTGCCTAATATTGATCTTCAGTCGAAAAGTTCTGAGCTCCACCTCTTATTTACTTAGATATTGTGACGACCAGACTCCTTTTTAAAATACTTAAAACATAACGCAGCAGAAGTGGTTCCATTTGTATTTTGCATTAACCAAAACAAGTTTATATGTTTCACATAAGAGAAAACGGGAAATGTGCATTTCCTAAGTTTAAGTAAACTTTAACTGCATCACAACAAGTTTAAAACCTAAAATAACGCTCTCTCGAGCTCAGGACACAAAACTATATAAGTTTACAAAACAACCAAAATGACCCTAGCATTCTACGATTCTACCAACCCATATCCCATAGCCATCGCAGGATTGGTCAAGTAGCACCACAACCTCTACCTTGACCTCTACCACGAGGCGTACATCTATGACGTGAAGAGTCCCGCCACTTGTCAGAAGCGTTGATGGTTGCTCGTGGGTCAAAACCTCTTAGCTTCTGGGACTTGGATGGATTGGCTCAGTGGATAGGATGGGTAGAAAGTACATCTCGAGAGCTTTTCAACGAGCTAAAGCACAATGAAAACGGGCGAGAGACAGCGAAGATCCGATAACTTCTTTCTCTCTCTCTTCTTGTTGTCGCAGGTTGGGGGGTGTTTTGGGAGCTTTTTCCTTTTCCTTTTTTATTTTTATTTTGTGAGGAAGATGAATGAATAGTAGCCTTATATGTATATATGTAAAATGACCCTAGTAAATCCTTGTTAAAGTTCGTCCCGAGTTCTCGTTGAATTACATTTCTAACTGTGAACTAACTCAATTATTTCTAAACTAGCTAAAGTGACTTATCAATTATTATTTGGCCCATTAACAATCGTAATACACTCGGTTCTACTTAAACGTGTCTAACAGAAATAAACTTAACGAACTATCTCGAGCTTGAAAATTAATTACTAAACTACATTTCTAAATAAACAAACAACAAAACAAATTAAAATTAAACTAAATAAAATAAAATTCACCTCAAAAGTAACGGGACGTTACAGTCTATCCTCTGAGAAAAGACTTTCCGTCCTCGAAAAGTAAGCTCCCTAGGGAAAACGGTGAGGATACTTAGCTCGCATCTCGTCCTCACATTCCCACGTAGCTTCTTCCGACACTTGGTGCTTCCAGAGAACTTTAACCAAGTTTATCATCTTATTCCTCAACTCCTTTTGCTCGATAGCTAAAATCTCCATCAGCTCCTCCTCGTAGGATAGATTAGCATCTAACGACACTGGCTCATGATCAATGATGTGCGAAGGATTCCCCACGTACTTCTTGAGCATCGACACATGGAAGACATTGTGTATGGCTGACAAAGTCGATGGTAAGGCCAAATGATACGCTACCTATCCAATCCGATCCAGGATCTCAAACGGGCCTATAAACATAGGGCTCAACTTGTCCTTCTTCCCAAACCTCATCACCCCTTTCATGTGTACCACTTTCAAGAATACGTGATCACCTACCTCAAACTCAAGTGCACTTCACCTCTCATCGGCGTAACTCTTCTGTATACTCTGAGCTACAGTCATCCTTTCCCGGATAAGAGTGGTCGACTCACTCATCATTTGCACCAATTCCGGGCATAGAAGCTTTCTCTCACCAACCTCATCCCAATGAGCCAGCGACCGACACTTCCTACCATAGAGCGCCTCAAAAGATGGCATCTCGATGGTAGCTTGATAGCTGTTTTTATAGGCAAACTCTACCAAATACAAATGAGAATCCCAACTGCCGCCAAAATCTAGTATACACGCCCTCAACATATCTTCCAGAACATGGTTAACTCTCTCCGTTTGCCCGTCGGTCTTGCGATGAAAAGCCGTGCTGAAATCTAAGCCAGTACCCATGGCAGAATGCAAACTTCGCAAAAAGTTCAAAACAAATCGAGTGGCCTGATCTGAAATAATCCTTACCGTTATACTATGTATTCTAACAATCTCCTGTACATACAATTGTGCCCAAGTCTCCAAAGGGTATGTGATTTTCCCAGATATAAATTGTGCAGACTTCGTCAAACGATCTACAATCACTCAAATCGTATCAAAACCCTTCAACGTCCTCGAAAATCCATTGTTGAATTCCATGGAAATCTCCTTCCATTTCCATTCAAGCTTGCTCAAAGTATTAAGATATCCCGATGAGCTCTTCCTTAAGGCCTTAACCTGCTGGCATAACTAAACACTTACTAACATAGTCTGCAATATCATGTTTCAAACGGGGCCACCAGTAATGTTGTCTCAGGTCCCTGTACATCTTAGTACTACCTGGATTCACGAAGAAGATAGAACTATGAGCCTCCTCCAACAGCTCCTTCCTGAAGGTCGATCCTAAAGGCACACATAATCTACTACAAATACATCAGGGTCATTATCGTTCGCGAAAGTAAATTGGTTTGGCGTATCCAACTCTGCCTATAAATGAGTCTCACCCCTCTGTGCCTCGATCATCCTCTGTCTCACAGTAGGCCCCACTGTCATACTAGCCAAACTCACTGTCACCTCGAATGTAAGGAATGCTACTTCAACTCGCTCCAAATCCCACCTCAGCCTCATCGGTAAAATCGATAAGTGCGATAACTTCCAACTAAGAGCATTCGCCACTATATTAACTTTACTGGGATGGTACTAAATGTCGTAATTGTAATCCTGAACAAGCTCCAACCATCGTCGTTTCCTCATATTCAACTCTTTCTGAGTGAAGAAGTGCTTGAGACTCATATAATCGGTGAATATCAAGATTTTCTTAGCGTATAAGTATTGCCTCCATAGCTTCAGGGCATGAACCACTACTACCAACTCCAAGTCGTGCGTCTGGTAAGCCTTCTCATGCTCTTTCAATTGTCGGGAAGCGTAGGCTATGACTTTTCTGTGTTGCATCAATACGCATCCCAATCCCTTCTTCGACGCATCGGTATAAATTAACAATCCACTAGACCCATCAAGTGATACTAAAACCAGGTGTCATCATGAGTCTCTTATTGAGCTCCTCAAAGCTCTCTTCACACTCCCAGGACCATACAAAATCTACTTCTTTCTTCGTCAGACGAGTCAGAGCCGATGATATCTTGCAGAAGTCCTGAAAAAAGCATCTATAATAGCTCGCAAGTCCAAGAAAACTCTGTATCTCTGCCACACTGGTTGGTCTAGGCCAACTACTGACTGCCTCGATCTTGGAAGGATTAATAGAAATCCCTTCGCTGGATACTACATGCCCCAAGAATGCTACCTCTCTCAGCCAAAAATCGTATTTAAAGAACTTTGCATAAAGCTTCTCGTTACGTAAAACCATCAAGACTTTCTCCAAAGTGTATGGCATGAAACTCCTCAGTCATAGAATACACCAATATATCGTCAATAAACACGATGACGAAGGAGTCGAGGAACCTCCTAAACACCGTATGCATAAGATCCATAAAAGCGGTAGAGGCATTAGTAAGGCTAAAAGACATAACAACGAACTCATAGTGGCTATACCATGTCCTAAAAGCTGTTTTAAGAATATCTCCATCCCTGATCCTCAACTAATGATATCCCAATCGAAGATCTATCTTCTAAAAGACAGTGGCTCCCCTCAACTGATCAAACAAATCCTTTATCCTAGGCAACAGATACTTGTTCTTCACCGTAACACGATTCAACTCCCGATAATCAATGCACAACCTCATCAAGCCATCTTTTTTCTTTACAAAAAAGAACGGGTGCTCCCCAAGGCAACACACTTGGGCTGATGAAACCCAAGTCTAAGAGCTCCTACAACTAGCTCTTGAGCTCTTTCAACTCAGCCGGTGCCATATGATAAGGTGCCTTGGACAAAGGAGCCATCCCACGGGTCACCTAAATCAGGAAATCTAACTCTTTCACTAGTGGCAAACGAATAACTCATCAGGAAAAACATCCACAAAATCCCTCACCACACGTATGGTATCTAGAGTAGGCACATTAACTGACATGTCAACTATGCTAGCAAGATAACCCTATGCACTGTCACTCAAGAGTGCTCTAGCCTGAATCACCAAAATGACCGCAGGAGTCGCCCCATTCTGAGTTCCTCAAAAACGAAAACTAGTCCCACTGGACCAATCAAGTCCACGACTTTCTCACTACAATCAGTTCTAGCATAGTTAAGTGATAACCTATCCATACCCAAAATAATATCAAAATCGGACATGAACATCACAATTAAATCCGCATGCAAACAATATCCCATAACAATCAACTCATGCCCTAATGACTCGGTCTCAAATACAGCAGACTCGACAAACTCAGCAGAAATAAAGGAGTGTGAAATCGAATAATGGAAAGGCAGAGTGTCCTAGTACCTGTAACCATGGTGTCTGATGCCTTAGCATCCTCACGACTGGTGGCAAACACCCGGGCCTGCTGCTGGTTCTGAGGTGGTAGTCTTTGTTGTTGGTTAGGCCTAGCCTGACCTCTACCACTAGTCTGGCCCTGTCCCTGGTTCTGGTTCTGTCCCTGTCTCTAACCTTGAAACTAGCCCTGACTTTGTCTCTGTGATCACTACTCTGCCATGGGGTATGAAATCGCGTGCAGTTCTATCTAATGTGCCTTAACTGGCCACATTGATAGCAGTTCTTCACTCTATGCACCCCAAAATGGTGCTACACACATGTATAACAGTAAGGCATAGGAGGAACCTGAGATCTAGGCTGGCTCATCTATCTCGAGTAAGCCTAAGATCCAGCCATTACCCCGCTCCTACCCTGGAACTGTTTCTGTGGCTGAGTCCCTTGACCTGAATGGTCATCCTCAGCCTTCCTCTTCTAGTAAGAAGACTGTGCAACTGCCGTGTCGGCCTTCCTCTTAGAGTACCCAATATCTAGAGCCATTGCAATCTCCAAGGCCTCGCTATAAGTGGCAGGTCGTAAAGCTCATGCCTGTCAACGAATATCCACCCTCAGGCCCAAAATGAATCTTTTGCAACATACCTAGTGGAAAACCTGGATAACTGGTCAAACTCCCTCTCATACTCAACTACGAACTGGTCCCCTTGTTTTAAAGTCAGAAACTGCACCTCTAACTGATCCCTTATGTCCTCTGGGTAGTATTTATCAAATAATTTCTCCCTGAACATCTCCTAGGTAACTATCAGTGCCGGGTCCAGAGAACGGGATAATCTCTCCCACTAGTGTAACGCGTCGTTGACCTGAGAATAGGTCCCACAGTGGACCTTCAGATGCTTGGGACACTGGATAGAACCAAGTGCCCTCTTGACCCTGATGACCCACCTATTGGTGAGTTCCAGATCAGTGGATGTCCCATCAAACTCAAATGAGGCATGCCTACTATCTCTTAAAACCTTAACCACATTGTTTGCCCCAGGCTCGTCAACTACCAGATCACGAACCCTAGCAGGAAAAATACCATGATTCGCATGCCCTCCTCCACCATGTAGTAGATCAAGATAGTCCTCCTCTGAAATGGTAACATTATGTCCATGCCTGGGCGGCTGATGAACCGGAGGCTCATTCTCTAGCCCAACATTGTCTGGAGCCGCACCTCCAGCACCAACATGATCCACAGGTGGTGGATTAACAACTCTAGGCTGACCCCATCCCGGTACCGCAACAGGGGCTGCACCTTTACTCATCCGGTGCTCTTGGAGGCATACTAGAAAGACAACAAGAAGAGTCCCAAGGTGAGTTACTTCAAAAGTATTACAAAGCCACACTTTTAAACTTAATAAACAAGGTAAGTTCTAAAAGTGTAAAGCCTAAGGTTACCTGGTGTCGTTGACCTCGATCAACTATATACACATGGATTATAAAATCAAAACATGAAAACATACGATGCATGTGGTCTACAGAACCCTTAGGCTCTGATACCAATTGTGATGACCCGACTCATTTTTAAAATACTTAAAACATAACACAGCGGAAGACACCTATTTTACTGAAAATTAGCGTGGTTCCATTTGTATTTTGCATTAACCAAAACATGTTTACATGGTTCACATCAGAGAAAACGGGAAATGCCTATTTCCTAAGTTTAAGTAAACTTTAACTATGTCATAACAAGTTTAAAACCTAAAATAACGCTTTTTCGAGCTCAGGACACAAAACTATATAAGTTTACAAAACAACCAAAATGAACCTAGCATTGTACGATGCTACCAACCCATGTCCCATAGCCATCGCATGATTGGTCAAGCAGCACCACAACCTCTACCCCGACGTCTACCATAACTCGTACCTCTATGACGTGAAGAATCTCGCCACTCGTCGGATGCGTTGACGGTTGCTTGTGGGTCAAAACCTCTTAGCTTATGGGACTTGGATGGATAGGCTCAATGGATGGGATGGGTAGAAAGTACGTCTCGAGAGTTTTCCAATGAGCTAAAGCACGACGAAAATGGACGAGAGACGGCGAAGATCCAGCAACTTATTTCTCTTTCTCTCTCTCTTCTTATTACCGCGGGTTGGGGGTGTTTTGGGAGCTTTTTTTTTTGTGAGGAGGATGAATGAATAGTAGCCTTATATTTATATATGTAAAATGGCCCAAATGTCCCTTTTATTAAATCCTTGTTAAAGTCCGTCCCTAGTGCTCGTTGAATTACGTTTCTAACTATGAACTAACTCAATTATTTCTAAACTAGCTCAAGTGATTTAATGATTATTATGTGGCCCATTAATAATTGTTAATGCACTCGGTTCTACCTAAACGTGTCTAATAGAAATAAACTTAACGAACGATCTCGAGCTAGAAAATTAATTACTAAACTACATTTCTAAATAAACAAAAAAAAATTAAACTAAATAAAAAAATCACCTTAAAAGTAACGGGACGTTACAGATATGGTTCTTTCCAATTCGGTCCTAGCTTTCCATCTCCGTTCTTCTTAATGTTTCTAAAGACTTTTTTTCGTACGAAATCGCCTATGTTCATTCGTCTCGTCTTCATCCTCTTGTTGTAATTACAAGCTAACATTTGTTGGTAATTAACCAATCTGGCTAAAGCTGCCTCCAATTTTGTGTCAATGTTATCTAAGGCTTCCACCATTAGTTGGTCATTTTCCCCATTCATTTCATTTATTTCGCTTTGGATGGTCGCCGGCTTTTCGAACTTGATCAACATATGGTCGAAATAGACTTCCATACTTTTCCTTAGTATTTTCTAGAACATGTGGTTCATTAGTCTTTGGTAAGTTGCTCCTGTATTTTTTAATTCGAATGGCATCACTTGGTAGTAGTATGTTCCCTTGTTGGTAATGAAGGAAGTTTTTTCCTGATCAGCCAGGTTCATTAATATCTGATTGTATCTGAAAAAAGCATCCATGAAGCTTAGAAGTTCAAATCTTTCCATCGCATCTACTAGTTGATCAATCTTCAGTATGGGAAGAAGTCTTTAAGATTACCTTACAGGTATGAGAGCTTAATCACGTTAGTTCACTTAAGATTGACTCGGATGATTGGGACTCTTGCATCTCTACTTTTTCTTTTTTCTTTGTTCATGCTGAATTACGAGTAGTGAATCATATTTATCCTGTCTGTTCATTAGTTTCATCTCCTAGTACAAGGTTCCTGGATTTAGTTTCTATCAGACTATCTTGGGAACTCTCGGGGGTCTGAATCTAGGTATTTCGTTGAAATATTTATACTGCCTCTAGACCTGCTCAACCTTTTCTTAGGTTTTGCTGTATCGCACTCCTCTAACTTGGTGTCCTAAGGTGTGAGCTCAGTTATAGCTTCTATGATCTCTGGTTTGAGACAGTGGCTCATGTTGAGATCAATCCTTTCCTACTTTTCAGCGTCGTTGTTATCGCGGTAGGTCTCTTTGGGCGATGCTGAATTTTTCTTAGGTTTATCCTTCCCTTTGGCAGGTCCCCACTTTTCTTTGGACCAGTTCTCTCAATTAGCAGTTCGCTCCTTGCATATTCGCATTGCCTCTCTATTGGGAGTTCTAAACTTTTAGGTGGAGTGGGATTTATTGGCCAGAAACGCGGAATAGGGGAGTTTTCCATCAATGTTTTTCACGGTTTGGCCTCATGATCCTCCCCTACGGTTGTTCACTTATACTTGGTTTACTCGAATCGGAGTAGAATCGTCAACGCTTTGACACCAATCCTTTTATCTTCTCTTTCTTTCTTATTCTTCCAAGTGTTCTCTTGCTTTTCGTTTCTCTTGGGGTTCGACTTCGCTCTTCTCTCAGAGCGTGATTGTCTCTTCTTCCTTCGCCCCTACATAACTGTATCATCATACGTTTTGAATCGTCATATGGAGATCCATTTTGAAGCGCGCTCGAGGGCTTCAACCATTGTTCTTGGTGATGACTTACTAAATGATCTCCACAACGCGTGGTCTGGATGACGGTTCGTGCAAATGCTGAGACAGTTTCCTCCTTTTTACAGTTAAGGATTTTCAATTTCACCTTTCAGAATCTGAAGATGAAATCCTTTAGGGATTCGTCTCATTAGGATGTTGTAGAGTTCTTGATTAGTTTTTGTATATTATTTGCTCACGCTATACTCTCCCTGAAAGGAAGTGGAGAGTTCTTAAAAACTATGAATTGACCCTTGTCTTAAGTAAGTTGTTAATTCATTTTAAGGTTTAGCCTTTCAGGCTTACATGGAATAACTTGCATGTCATTCTCTTCAAGTCTCATATCGGGACACAATTTGATCATATTACATTTATGGAGTGGGCGATATGTTTGGCAGAGTCTGCCAATTCCGTCATAGCGTTTGAAGTCCAGCATGTGGAACTATTCTGGTTGTTCCACAACCAAGATAACTAGATCCAAATCCTAAGCACCTGAAGAAATTTTCTTCGATCTTTCTCACCTCATCCTATCCTAGTTCTGATTAGGTATATTCTCTAGTCAGCTTTATGTACCTTTAAGAGGTTCCACAGTCTGAAGACCCATGGTTAGAGGAGATATTGATATCATCTCGATCTCTCTGTTTTCTTCCAACTTATTCTCTTTTCATCCATCAGCCACTTTTGCTTATGAACTACGGTTAGACGACGCGCTCGGCGGGATTCTCTTGCTAGGTGAGTAGGCACTCTTCTAGCCTTAGGGCTACTTCCAGGTTCTATGGACTACCTTTTCTGGCGTGATATCCCTTCTCAAAGACCGCTTCCCTATTCGTTTGAATCTTCTGCATAAAAAGCTTCTGGCTTTCACACAGTTCTCAGATGAACGCCATGAGGATCCTTCCAAAGTCTATGGCTATCTGGACCAACCTCTCACCTCTCTTTCCACCCAGTCATTCCATTTGGAAATAACTGAGAGATCCAGCGGTGGGGGAGTTCCTGCTTTTGTCGATGTTCTTTAAGTTTTTTGGTCTAGAGACCAATAGCGGGCGCAGACTAATCGGGTGAATGGTCTGGCCCCCTAGGTCATTTGAACTTAGTGTTTCAGGAGGAGCGAGTCTTTCGAGGGAACGTGGAAAGAAGTCTTCTCCTTCTAGACCCGCCTTGGCTGGAGCTCAAATAAACAAAATGGCATCTCCCATCGACTTGGGGAGTGGGTCTTGTCTTTTGTCATCTGCATTAACCCTGAAGGGTTCTTGGGAGAAGAAGTCTCTTTCCTTTGCACCTGCCTTGACTGGGGCTTAGAGGAGGATAATAACACCTTCCCTCAGCTCGTTCACTAATCAGAGAGAGAATGGATTGGACCTTTGCCAAATATTTAACCATCCTAAGATCTTTTGCTTCAAACAGCCCTTTCACTTGGTTCACCACGAGTTGGGAATCGCTTTTGATATTTAGTCTTCTAACTCCCAGTTTTAAGGCTCTCTGAAGTCCAACTATCAATGCTTTGTATCCGGCTCATTTTTTGAAGCGGATTGACTGTTCCAGGAGATAACCTTAAGGGGTCAATAGCACCAGTCCGGTGACGGACCACTTTGAGTTAGAAGATCTGTCGACGTATAAGGTCTAAACCTCTTGATTGGGATTATTGGACATGGGTGATTATGTTTCAACTCCTTTTAGACCCTTTTTGCTGACATTTGTTGAGGTCATCTCTGCCACGATGTCTGTAAGAATTTGTCCTTTTATGGCAGTTTGAGGTTTGTAAACAATATCATATCCTCCCAGCTCTACTGCCCACTTCATAAGCCATTTGAAGACGTCTTGCTAGTGAAGTATTTCTTTTAACGAAAAAGTTGTTCTTATTATGATTTGATGCCTTTGAAAATAGTGTTTCAATTTTCGGGACGCAACGGTTAGAGCCAATGCTAATTTTTACATAGTGGAGTACAGTGTTTCCACGTCCACCATAGTCTTGCTCACATAGTATATTGGATTCTGAATTTGTCCATCTTCCCGTACCAAAGCTGAACTAACTACCACGTCAGACACTGCCAATTAGAGGAATAGCTCTCTCCATCCTAGGGCTTGGCTAGCAGTGGAGGTGAGGCAAGATAGACTTTGAGCTCTTCGAACGCTTTTTGACATTCATCTCCCCAACTGAATTCTTTTCTCTTTTTCAAGGCTTTGAAGAACGACATGCATTTTTTAGATGAACGTGAGATGAATCAGTTCAAGGCTGCTAGGCAGCCAGTCAGCTTTTGTACTCCCTTCAGATTTGTAGGCCCTTGCATGTTGGTTATCACCTTAATCTGATCGGGAGTTGCTTCGATTCCTTGACTCGTTACTAGATGCCCTAAAAACTTTCCCGCCGGGATGCCGAAGGTGCATTTATCAGGATTCAGCTTCATCCCGTACTTTTTCAGTACCATGAAAGCCTACTCAATGTGTGCAGGATGGTCCTTAGCTCGCTTTGGCTTTATCAGCATATCATCAACGTATACCTTTACCGTCATTCCCAACTTCTCTTCAAACATCTTGTTCATGAGTCACTAGTAGGTCGCCCTAGCGTTTTTCAGCCAAAATGGCATCACTTTGTAGTAGTATGTGTCGATGTTGGTTATAAAAGATGTCTTCTCCTGTTCTTTGGGTTCATCTTTATCAGATTATAAAAAGAGAAGGCATCCATGATGCTCAGAAGCTTGTACCCCATGGTAGCGTCTACCAACTTATCTATTTTTGGTAGTGGGAATAAGTCATTCTGGTAAGCTTTATTGTGATTCGGGAAGTCTATGCATGCTCGCCACTTTTCATTTTTCTTCTTCACCACGTTCGCAAACCATTATGGGTATTTAACCTTTCGGATAAAGCCTTCTTCCAAAAGCTTCCTTACCTGTTCGTTGATTATCTCGTTTCTTTCTAGCGAAAACTGGCATCTTCTCTATCTGATAGGAGGCTGGTTCAGATCAACTTCAAGTTTGTAAGTTATTATCTACGGGTGTCTCCCTGGCATATCGGTGTGGTCCCATGCAAAAGTTTTCAAGTTTGTTTTTCTCAAAAACTTAGTTAGTCCATTCTTAAGGTCCCTCTTTAGTGCTTTCCTAATGCTTGTCATCTTCCCCCGGACTTCTGGACGAATCTGTATTTTTTCAGATTCTTCCTCAAGTGCTTCAAGTCTTAATTGAACAGAGGGCGAGTCTCTTTCGAAATCTCGCTCCTGTAATTTCTACGACTGACATTGGGCTTTCAACTTCACAATTTCAACCAAATAGGACCTTGAGACTTGTTGGTCTCCTTTGATGGTCCTAACTCCTCAGTTTGTGGAATACTTCAGCATTTGATGCAACGTTGATGGGTGAGCACCCATCTCGTGAAGCCATGACCTTCCGAGCAAGGCGTTTTATGTGGAACAAGTGTCAATCACATAAAAGAGAGTCATGAAGTTTGCACCTTCCACTCAGATTGACAACTTAATGGTTCCGAAGGACTTTATTGTCGTCTCGTTAAATCCCACCAACTCTTGGGAGTTCAAAGTGAGATCTGAATCTTTTAACTTCATGCTCTGAAAAGCTTACATGTACAACATATTGATGGAAGAGCCTTGATCTATCAAAACTCAGCTAGCTGTGTGAGTCCTGATTGACAACCAGATGACTAGGGAGTCATTGTCAGGGAGATGGACGTCCTATAAATTTTTTCGGGAATATTTGACGAGATCCTTGGAAGTATGCTCGACTCGATAGACAGGGAGTCTAACCTCATGTTGTACACTTTTGTGGCCATTAATAGACTCTCGGGTACAGTGGATTGAGCCTACCACGCCTTCGCCATGGGTTACAATTGGCACGACCAATCTCTCGCCATAATCTCCATTATCACGCTTTTCGTTCTCTCTGCGGACCCTACTCATAGAACCGATCGATCTCTCGAGAAAGGATCTTATAATTCTCTATACTGTGCAAGTTCGTCTTATGGAACTTACAGTACGTGGGCTATTTGGTTCTCGGCACATATCTCGGCCTATTTTCTCTCTGGGTTTCTTCTTTTCTCGAAGAATTTCTCGCTATTTCCGCTTGTGAAATCCGCTCAGGACTCCGTTTCCTCAAGTCTTTTACTCTTCCCCAAACTGACTTTCTTTCCGGTTCTTTCCTTTTTTTTTCTCTTTTTTCTTCTTTCCGAGCGTCCACACTCTCTTCTTCTTCCCTCATCGGTTTCAACTTCCTTTTTATTCCAAACTCCTTCAGTTTTCGATCCCATCCTCCACAACTCGCGGGCCACCCTTGCAGATTCTTCTTGAGATATCTTTGCCACCGCTCTTTCCAGCACCTCCTTCATGGTTCTAGGCCTTCTTTTGTTAAAACACCTCCATAGAGGATGGTTTGGGTATATCGCACGTGAGAATGCGATTGCAGCCTTCGAGTCGTTACAGTCTGGGACTTTCAAATTAACCTTTTGGAATGTCACGATGAAATCCTATAGTGGTTCTTTCTCTCCCATCAAGATATCATAGAAGTCATGATTCATTTTAATGAACTTTTGACTCACGCATACTCACTGAGGAAGCCGAGGTCAAATCCGAGAAGGTTTCAATCGATCTTTTAGCGAGACCATTGAACCACATCAAAGGTGACCCCTTCAGGCTTGTTGGGAAGAGTTTATATGTCAACACATCCAAATTTGTGATAGCACACAAGTGGACTCCATCATATTCATGAAATGAGCTACATGTTTCAACAGATCTTCGATGCCATCGTACATCTCAAATTTTGGAAGGATGAAGTTCTGCGGTTGTTTGACTCATCGGATTTCCCTTACGAAGGGAGAGTTTCCCAGCTCTCGGATGTTGACTTTTGGGCTCACTTTTTCTCGGAAAGCCTTTTCATCACATTCTCTTCGATGAGTTGTCTCATGTTAGAATGTTTTGGCTGCTTCTTTCGGTTTCGATTTCTACCTGTGGAATCCGAGCTTTCTTCACCCTCATCTTTTGACTGGCTCCAATCCTCCCCTTCTTTACTCTACTTCTGAGAGGGCGCTTTTATTTGAGTCTTTCGACGTGGCTCATTTTAGAGGGAGCTTCGCTTACTTGGGGCTGCCTTATCGGAAGATGAGATGTTCAGATCGACATCTTCCCCACATCGTCAGGCCGTCAGCTTAGTCCTCAAGTCATTTCCCGCTGGTAGTTTCCTTTTTCGGTCATGGTGGCCTTCCAACGTTGTCACCTGGTTTGTGATTTGCTGGATTTGGGCCTAAAAGGACCTCCCTCATCCACATTAAGACTCTTCTTACTGTTTACTTGAGTCGCCGCTCATTCTTCCCCAACACAAGGATCTTGTCTTTCTCACTTCCTCTATCAGTAGCTTGTTAGTTCCATCATTTTTCTGTATTCCGCCACCGAGACGGCAATCGTTCTAGCGCAACTTCGAGGTTTAGAATATCGTCGCCTTCATCCTTCCCTATTTTGGGAAGTATCATCGTTACGAGCACGCTGAGTTGCTAATCATGTGACCGCGTGACTGGTTATTTTCTTGATTGTGGGTACCGCGTGAGTATTGATATTTTGTCAGAAACTGCATGAAAAACAACCCCACAGTGGGCGTCAAACTGTGTGGGGTATTTCTCACACAGTTGAGCACATGAGGATACGTGCTAAGTTCTTGCCGCTGTGACTACCTGAGACAAACAAAAAGATTATCAGAAGGGTACCAGTGTGGTACCGACGAAGTGTTAGGAATGGTGTCCTAGAACTTGTAATCATTTAATAAGAATAAATTAAATAAATAAACATAAGTTCTTTATATTATCTAGATTGATTCAATTAATGATATTAGGAATATATGGAAATATATAAATATCAAACATTTAAATAGTAAAACCCTAAGTCACTCTTATGAAATCATGACTTAGTATGTGAGTTATACGAGAGGATTAAAGTCGAGATGAGTAACTTAAACGTGTCTACAGTAAACGGATAACGTTTGGGAACCTTATCCTGGTAACACTGTTGATAGGTTCGCATTTTGTTTATAGACAAATGATCGAATCCAGATCATTCATGTGGGAGACATGAAATGGAAGTATCATATGCAATGTTGAATGTATAAGACAGGACCACGATGTTCGATCAAATTTCTCATTAGTACCGTTTACGAGAAATAATCGAATATCAAACTAAGTTTATCAACCGTGAAAGATCTCAATCCTGAGTGAAATGCGGACTCCTATTTGTGGAGTTATGTTCTTTGATTCACATAGTTGACAGCGATCTGTAAGAATGCTCAATACACTCCTGTTTTGGGAACATGACTAGATAAGTAGCCGGGAACTCATTTTCACGAGATGGAATTCATAACTTTCCTATAAATTAACGGTATCAGTGCGATACCTAAACATTTTAAGAACTTTAGGAAACTCCCTTGATGTACTGATTCGAGACATGAACAAGTGACGTCACGACTAAAGATAAAGTTCATTGGAGAATCAGCGGGAACACAAGGATAAAGCGATAATTACAAGGGCAAAACGGTAAATTTATCCGCCTGTAATTATGAGGGTTTCACGTGAAGGATATATCACAGATATAAATAAAAGATAAACTAAATGGACATAACTCATCTATAGTGAGGGGAGTTCAGCTATGAATCTATAATGGAATTATTCATAGTTAGATAATAAGTAATTAACTGATTATGTGTTAATCACTTAATTGACTAATTATTATGCCCATGATCTATAGGTCCATCGGGTCCCTATGCTAGCCCAAATATCGTAGTCGCGAAATCAAGTAGAAGAAATGGAAATTTTAAGTAAAGTGAATTACTTAAAATAGGCAATATTAATTGTTTAAATATTGAGTATATTTAAACGGTAATTAATATAAACATTATTAATTGTTTAAATAATGAGTTTATTTAAACATGAAATTAATAATGAAATATTATTAATTATACATTATTAATTATTTAAATATTGAGTATATTTAAATGGTAATTAATAATTTGAAATTAATTAACAATTATTAATTGTTTAAATAATTAATTTATTTGAACGGAAATTAATAATTAAAATTAATTGATTAATAATAAAATATTGTCAATAAAGTTATTAATTAAATAATGAGTTTATTTAATGGAAATTAATAATTAAAATATTTATTATTAATTATTTAAATAATGAAAATTATTTAAATGGAAATTAATAATTAAATATAATTTGATAATATTTAGTCGGGAGAAAATATTAATATTATTAATTGTTTAAATAAAATATTTTATTTAAATGGTAATTAATAAATAAATTAATTAAGTTGGACTTATTAATTTAAGAGAGAATTTCAAGCCCAATTGGATTAAAGAACCCAATTGGAATTGGCCCAAAAAAATTAATTAAATAAATTGTATTTATTTATTGTTTTATGATGATAAAATCGGCCATACATGTAATTTTTGAGGAGATAATTGTTTGAATTATATCCTAAAATAATTACGTAGATTTATTTACCCAAGATAAATAAAAATAAAGAAAATAAAATAATCTCCTATTTATCCATGGCATTTTCGAAATTGCTAGATAAAGGAAAGAGATAATTTTTTTTCATTTTGTATTTATCTCTATAGATTAATCCTAATGTGATTAGGATTCCTATTTTTCTATAAATAGGAGGGTTGGGTCATTCATAAATCACACAATTCAATTCCTTAGAAATTCGGAATTCTCTCTTCTTCCCTTCTTCCCCTTAGCCGAAATTCCCTATTATTATTGGGAAGAAAAATATTTTTTCTTCTTCCCAATTTCTTCTTAAGTTCGATCTCACAATCGGATTTCGTTTGATCGATCGGGATATAGCGTAGAAGATCCGGTGTTGCTGAGGATTTGATGCTGTAAAGAAACCTCCAACCGATTCTCCATATTTTACTCAATGTAAGTAAAGGGTTTTAATTTTCGAAAATAAAGAATGAATCTACATGTTCTTCGTGTTTTTATCACAAATTGCATGATATTAATAGATCCTAAATTAAGTATTAATTTGTGTTACTAAATAAATTCCGCTAATTTAGTAAATCATCCCTTCAATTGGTATCAGAGCTAAGTTTAATTATCATGCTAAATTTGTGATTTTTCAAAAATTTTGGTGGGTTGCATAAAAATCGTTTTATGTATGTTTATATAAATTGTGCTATATAAATTGTGGAGGTTTGCTTATTGACTGTTTAGGTATTCTTGAGGCACTTAGGATTTTAAATTTTAGTAGAAAATTTGTAAACCCTAAATTTTAGGGTATAGGAAAAATTTGTAATTTTCCCATACCCAATGATGGCAAAATCGGCTACACCAAGGGAGGAAGAGAAGAAAATTTTTCTCCACCATTCTAAGAGGTCCACGCCCAAGGAGAGAGAAAATGAGGAGATAAGTCAAGATAATGGTAAGATATTTTAAGATAATTATATTGTTATATCAAATTGAAGAAATCAAATATTTTTGTAAAGACTCGATTTTTCTCAAATCTTTAAATCATGAGTAAAACAGCAGAAGACTTATTTTTACAAAAATTTGGCGTGGATCCGTTTAAAATACGAACTCCCTAAACCTGTTTACATGGGCTCAATCCAGAGAATTTAAAACAAACGACATTTCACTCCATTTTATACCCAAAATCAGAGAAAATAATACGAAATAATATACAACAGTTATTAAATTCTCATGAGCCATAAATACAAGTTTAAAAGTAATGACATATGATTTTTATCAAGCATTCGTAGAATGCTCCAAAAATGTACATGCAAGTCAATGTCCCAAAAGCCATCCCCTCGAGATCAAGCAACACCACCTCCCGACCTCGTCCTCTCCCACGAGTATTACCTGAAATGTTTAAGTGTAGCAACATTAGCATAAAAATGCTAGTGAGAAAAAGATGGATGCAAGCACTTCTATGGACCGAATCCCATATCGGAAAATGTGTCCAAATAATCCTAACGTGCTCTTACTACCCATTCAATATTCCCAAGTACTTTACATAAGAAAATCAATCCATTCTATTATATCGAAATTTCGAAAAAGTAAACATTCAAGCTCGTAAAATAAAGTACTAGTGCACAACAAAGTAATTAACAAAGTAAATAACAAAGTAAATTTCCCATTTGTGACCACATTGTCACCATACACAACCATAATATGACCTAAAAGCCATTGTGACCACATTGTCACCATATACGAACCATAGTATGACCCGAAAGCCAATGTGACTACATTGTCACCCAATATGAACCATAGTATGACCCGAAAGCCAATGTGACTACATTGTCACCCAATATGAACCATAGTATGACCCGAAAGCCAATGTGACTACATTGTCACCCAATATGAACCATAGTATGACCCGAAAGCCAATGTGACTACATTGTCACCCAATATGAACCATAGTATGACCCGAAAGCCAATGTGACTACATTGTCACCCAATATGAACCATAGTATGACCCGAAAGCCAATGTGACTACATTGTCACCAAATATAGACTAGTATGACTCGAAAGCCAAAGTGACTACATTGTCACCAAATATGGACTAGTATGACTCGAAAGCCAAAGTGACTACATTGTCACCAAATATGGACTAGTATGACTCGAAAGCCAAAGTGACTACATTGTCACCAAATATAGACTAGTATGACTCGAAAGCCAAAGTGACTACATTGTCACCAAATATAGACTAATATGACTCGAAAACCAAAGTGACTACATTGTCACCAAATATAGACTAGTATGACTCGAAAGCCAAAGTGACTACATTGTCACCAAATATAGACTAGTATGACTCGAAAGCCAAAGTGAGTACATTGTCACCAAATATATCTCACAAGCTTATCTAATTCTTTCCTTATGTAATTTCCTTAACTCCCAAATAATAAGCATTCTTGGAAAAGTTCTAAAATCTAATAATCCTCTTAACTTCGATCGAACAAAATCGTCAAGTAATTTGAAAGCATAAAAGTAATCACAACCATTTTATACTCACCTTATAATCGAAGTCAACTCCGAATCACCGGTTGACCAAAAATCACGAACGATGCACAAAACCTATAATTAAAATACACCTAAAGTAAATTAATTAACCGAAACGAACAACGATCATCACGTCATTAAAATAAAGGACAAAACAGCCCGAGAATTCATCCAAGAAGCCCACGGCCCTAGGGGAGTTCAAGGTGAAGTTGGTTTTCCGGATTTTTAAGCACTTTAAAGGCATTTCGGTTTGGTTTCGGGTACTTTAGAGGTTGGTAATATCAATGGGTAAACATGATTTAGGGTTTAGGTCAAAAGTTCAATCCCGAACAATTTAGTAAAATCATAAAACATAACAATTTCAAAACCCTAATCATTATAAAAATGAGAATAACTCAAAGAAATGGCTTTTGGCTCAAACCCAATTCTAGGGTTTAGGGAAACTTCTAAATAACAAATTCTAAAATTATCTTTAACACTTTAATTCAATAAATAAATAAATAAAATAATAATAAAAAAAAATTTCACCTCAAAATAACGGGACGTTACAATTTAAGATAAGGATAAAATCTTTTTAAGATTATCTCCATATTTTAAATTATGAATTTAGATTTGATATAAGATTATATGGAAATTTTTTATTTTTTATTTTTCTTTCCATATAATTAAAAGATAATTATTTTAAAACAAGTAATTATGGAAATATTATGGGAGATAATATTGCCTCCATAATTACCCATGCCCACGCCTACACCATGGATGAGAGAGAAAGTTGAAGCCTCAAGTTCTAGAATGGAAGATTTAATTAAGTTGTAATTTTAATTTTCCGTTTTAGAAATAGTGCCAAGAATACCGGTCAATTTAGCTATTTATTATTTAAATTGTTTATATGTATGATATAATTGTTTTAAATAATGTTCATGCATAAAAGTATGTCATGTAGAAAATCCCACCATAGGTTGTATGATTTTATTAATTGTACATACATGCATCATGATATAATATGTGTTATTATATGCTAATGTATGTGAAGCATGCTATAATTTTATTTTATAAATTTTATTATCGAAAATTATATTCTAATTGTTTTAGAATTAAAAACATGCTTATTTAGTTAAAATTCAAAAGTTAAATCTAGTTTAAAAGTTAAATAGAAACTAAATGAATTATTTGTAATATGGAATTATTGTTTAAACAATTGGGCCAAAATCCATATAAGATAAACAAATAGAAACTTTTAATTAAGGGTTAATTAAAAATTAATAATTGAGATTAATTAAATTGAACGGATCTCTGGCGAGAAAGCTTTTCCCAAGCGATGAGGTTTCATAAAGTTCCCCTAACACGGAGCGCCTCTAACTGGGAGCGATCTGGGAGAAAAGTTCAAATTAATAAATCAAAATTATTAAGACGGCTCATAATGTGATTAGTTTTAATTAGGAAAACTTGAACAATCACTTTATAAAATTAATCTAACCAATTTAAGAGTTAAAGTTGATTAGGTTAATTAAAACTTGGATTAATAAATTAGCCTGAATTAGTCTAAGTTATGAAACCCTAACTCAAAATATTAAGTGGGAGAAGGAAACATGGCAATGTATCCTATGGTCTCCACTAATGGGCTCGAAACGTGAGATTTATATATGGCCTCTGTAACACTGCTGCAGGTGTTCATTCCCATAGGAAGGTTTATTGTATAAATCAATATCAAGTTGGGTCTCCCGAAAGGGATAAAGAATTTTAAATGAGATTGATTGAAAACTGAATCTACACTTCGTAGACAATCTTCAATTTTATTTAAAAGACTAAATTAGTGGGTCACACTTAAAAGAAATTTGATAAATTTTATTAAACTCTGGACCAAATACACGGTAAACAATGACATAGGAATATGAGTTATTCTGGAGTTGTCAATTGTTCGAGTGGCATCTCGTTTTAATGATGGTAACTGACTTATCATTCGACGGCACCTTACTGGTATCATTAAAATATTGTGACATAGTAACATGTTTTAGGGCTTTTCTGTTCATTAATATGTTCGCATTCATGCATCATATTTAATTATATGTCGAAACTTTGAGTATTTGAATGTTGAATGCATGTTAGATTATTAAGATAAAGTTTATTTAAATTTCAGTAATATAGCATCTGTTTTAGTCACTACACTTGGAAAGAACAAACTGAACTATGAGAACTGTGTTTCCTAGAAAAGGAAATGAATAATTTAAATAAAGCAGTTTACTTAAATAAATACACAATATTAATTATTTAAATAATGAGTTTATTTAAATGGAAATTAATATTATTGTTATTAATTATTTAAATAATGTGTTTATTTAAATGGTAATTAATAATAAAATATTATTAATAAATAATTATTAATTATTTAGGTAATGTGTTTACCTGAATGGAAATTAATAATTAACATTTATTATTAATTTTAAATAACAGTGATTATTTAAAAGGATAATAGTAAATAACATATTTATTATTAATTTAAATAATGTCGATTATTTAAATAGAAAGTAATAAATATTTATTAATAATAAAATACAAAATCGGAATATGATATTTTATTTGAATAATTGATTTATTTAAATAAATATCAAGAGTTAATAAATAAGATTTATTAATAAGGAAGAATCTATAATTGAATTAATGAATTCAATGGATTTTGGTTCAAATTATTTGAATAATTTATATACCAAAATCGACACATATATAATATTTTAGGAAATAATTGTTGAATTATTTTGTCTAAAATAAATATATAAAAGAATGTCTAACCAAAGACAAATTAAACAAAGAAAAATTAGTTTTTCTTATTGTTGAATTATTGATTTTATGCACATAACATCGGCACGTAAGATAAATAAGAAATAAAATTTGATTTTATTCTTAGAATTTATCTTGTATTTATTTTGATAGTATTTCCTAATTTGATTGGAAAACTGTTTTGCGTATAAATACAAACGTCTTGGTTGTTCATTCAAAAGCTTCTAATTTCAATTTTCGAAATTGAAAACTCTTCTTCTTCCTATTCTCCTCGTAACCGATTTTATAATAGTCTACAAGGGAAGAAAATATTCCTCTTCCCAAAACCATAGTTTTCTAGTTTAGTTTAGTTATTAATTTGTTTTTATTTTGAATTATGTAATAACTATTGGTTCTCATTTCGTATGAACCAAGTTTGGGAATATTTTAAATAAGAGTTATTTAGGTAGATATTCCTTTACAATTATATTACAAAGTTCCAAAGTGTGATTGGATGGTTATTCAAAATACTTAGTATAAAACAAAAAAAATCCAAATCCAAATTCTAAACTCCAGTATATCTAAATGAGTTATAAGGTTTAAAAATGTTTAAATACTTAAGTCTAAAATTACTTAAATAAGTTAGAAGGATTAATCTCTTAAAGATGGTTCTCAAGGAATTTGAGATGATAACCATATTAATCCACGAACTTATGGGATAAGTAAAATCGAATATCTTTGATTTATCAAAGATAGCTAGACTTAAATATCACTAAAACTTGAACATTCAGATGTTAGAATTTAAGTGATAAGTAAACATTAAATCGATTTCTTATATTCCAAACATTCAATTATTTTAAAAGGATGTTTTAAAAGCAGTACAAACTGATATGGAATAAACAAAATAGAAATTGAAAGTAATAATTAGTGAATAACTCAATTCACAAATTATTAAAGAAAAGTTCAGTAAATCAGTGATACTGAAAGTTTTAAACCTTACTTAAGATAGAAAAGAATTACAATGATTTTATTTCACAATAAAAACAAGTAGTTATTTAAAAGCTTAAATTGTTTAACTACTTGTAGAACTTTATTTGAGTGGGAGCGCCATAATACGAACCAAAGGACTTTCGAAGTCCAAGTGAAACTCATTGACTTCAAAATCAATGAATAAAGTTCAAAATAAGTGAAATAAAAATGACATGAATTTTCAATAGTTGAGTTGAAAAGGGTCACTTATACTTAGACATTATTTTTGGAAATAATAAGAAGTATAGAATTGTAATCTTTAAACGAATGAAAGTAATGGAGAATTACTTTGTAGTGGGAGCTTAAGAATTTCGAGAATCCTAGAACCAATGTGACTAAAATAAAATTTACAAATAGTATGTTAGTGCACATAGATAAAATGAGAGATTTTATGAGTTGCACGGGATCAAATTTGAACATGGATTTACTTCCATATAAGAATTTGACAAAAGACCTTTGCGAATTAAACATCAGAAGAGTTAAGTATAAGTAAAATGAGTTTTTACTAACTAAACTCTAAATTCGCGTGATTGCTAAGTCGTTAGTAAATGAAAGGTGTATGAGCATGATAGTTTCAAATCAATAGTTAATAGAGTTTATTTTATGGCGATAAAATATGGAATCTATTACACTTAATGAAACTAACATCAGACAAAAGAAATACATACTAAACAGATGAAAACGTTACTGATAAAGTATTAAAATGACTACCATGGCTAAATAGTTGATAGTCATCTAGTTTGATTGGAATTACAAGTCAAATCTCCAAAAGTCTAGGACAAGTGGGAGATTGTTAGGAATGGTGTCCTAGAACTTGTAATCATTTAATAATAATAATTTATTAAGAATAAATTAAATAAATAAACATAAGTTCTTTATATTATCTAGATTGATTCAATTAATGATATTAGGAATATATGGAAATATATAAATATCAAACATTCAAATAGTAAAACCCTAAGTCACTCTTATGAAATCATGACTTAGTATGTGAGTCATACGAGAGGATTAAAGTCGAGATGAGTAACTTAAACGTGTCTACAGTAAACGGATAACGTTTGGGAACCTTATCCTGGTAACACTGTTGATAGGTTCGCATTTTGTTTATAGACAAATGATCGAATCCTGATCATTCATGTGGGAGACATGAAATGGAAGTATCAGATGCAATGTTGATTGTATAAGACAGGACCACGATGTTCGATCAAATTTCTCATTAGTACCGTTTACGAGAAATAATCGAATATCAAACTAAGTTTATCAACCGTGATAGATCTCAATCCTGAGTGAAATGCGGACTCTTATTTGTGGAGTTATGTTCTTTGATTCACATAGTTGAGAGCGATCTGTAAGAACGCTCAATACACTCCTGTTTTGGGAACATGACTAGATAAGTAGCTGGGAACTCATTTTCACGAGATGGAATTCATAACTTTCCTATAAATTAACGATATCAGTGCGATACCTAAACATTTTAGAAACTTTAGGAAACTCCCTTGATGTACTGATTCGAGACATGAACAAGTGACGTCACGACTTCTATTGATCACAGAAGTATCTTATCTCTAGTTCGACTAAAGATAAAGTTCATTGGAGAATAAGCGGGAACACAAGGATAAAGCGGTAATTACAGGGGCAAAACGGTAAATTTATCCGCCTATAATTATGAGGGTTCCACGTGAAGGATATATCACAGATATAAATAAAAGATAAACTAAATGGACATAACTCATCTATAGTGAGGGGAGTTCAGCTATGAATCTATAGTGGAATTATTCATACTTAGATAATAAGTAATTAACTGATTATGTGTTAATCACTTAATTGACTAATTATTAAGCCCATGATCTATAGGTCCATCGGGTCCCTATGCTAGCCCAAATATCGTAGTCGCGAAATCAAGTAGAAGAAATGGAAATTTTAAGTAAAGTGAATTACTTAAAATAGGCAATATTAATTGTTTAAATATTGAGTATATTTAAATGGTAATTAATATAAACATTGGAGAATTTGCCTATAATAACACTATTATTAGAGTTAAAGTCTTAAATAACTTAAGTTTTAAAAAATCCCTGATATGACATTTTTTTAAATCTATCAGCTGCAGCTTGCGTCTTTTTTGCCCTTTTTTTTCTGCTTTGCTCGATTTATTGAATCTTCAAGTCATCTTCAAACTCAATTAGATCTCCAATTTCTTTAGAAGTCTCTTAGATGAATTCTTGCGTATTACCAACGATCCGACTGAGGCGGCGATTGCTTATGGTTGGGTTAAAAATGCATCTCGTAAAGGTGAGAAAAAAAATTGATTTTTTTTATCTTGGTGGTGGAAATTTTGATGTTTCGCTTTTGAGTATTGAGGAAGGGATTTTTGAAATTAAGGCTACTGCTGGTGATACTGATCTTGGTGGTGAAAATTTTGATAATAGATTGGTTAATCATTTTGTGTCTGAGTTTAGAAGGAAGAATAAGAATGATACTAGTGGTAATGCTAAGGCTTTGAGAGTCATTAATAACTTACATTAGACCACTAATCTGTCTCATATGCATTGGTTGGTTGATTCTCATTACAGCACCCCATTTACCTTTTCATTATATAATTTTATTGCAGATTGAGAGGAATGCAGCAGCTGGAAGGACCCCTTCAAGTTTGCCAATGTTAACCCCTCCTCATGCTTCCCCCGACCTTTGCACCTTTTTTAGCCTATTAACAAAAAGGTATATAAGAATTCAAAGAATAAAACAAGTTAACCAAATTTACTAACTAGCCTCTTCAATATTACACTCAATATGTTAGTTGATGATAAAGATTTTTTTAGCTTTATCCTTCTCATGATTGACCTGTAGATGCAAAATTATTTTGGTAGCATTGTGTTATCTAAGGCATTGCATTGTGAGAAGGGCGAGAATTGATTTCACAAACTCATTGTCTATCGTGGTTATATCATGAATGCTCGGTCTTTTAATCAGCTATTCTTTTGACAATTATTGGCGATGGAAAAACTTTTGGGGATATGTGCATCGTGCTTAATGCAAAGGATATTTGTGTCATAGGGAGAAAACTTAATGATAAAGTTTATCACTGGCATACTAGGCAAGTACTATATATATTTTTTGCTTAGATTTTTTTCGTTCATTTGAGTCAAATTTTTTTTAAAAATTCTTTCATTAAAAATAGAACAACATTATTTTGGTGAAATGTAACCTGCTATTTTAATCTAAATGGTTTAATTCCTAGTTGTAGAAAAATAGAAGTTGGAAATCATTATCGTGCTCTTTTATAATATTCCTATAAAAAATGATGTCTCATGTCTTGTTTTCAACTATATTATTTGACTTGTAGGCATGTGGGCAACCTCAAGGAAAGAAGTTTAAAGGATTAGATGGTCAAGGATCCGACAGAAGTTATTCAACTATATTATTTGCTTTCCATTTATTTTGTGGTCAAAGTTGACTTGCCTACTTGGTTTTCTTTTAATATTTCTCTACTACCCAAGTTTTGATCAACGCCAGATTCTCTTTGATTCGTATTTTTTACTCACATCTGTTTTTTTTTTCAAGATTCGATTTTCTAGATCTGTTGAATTTTCTCGGTTCCATGACAATTGATTCCTTTTTCCCCCAGATTTTCTTGTTCGGCCTCTCCTGCTTCAGGATCAACTTTATCTTGGCTTTGTTCGGTTATATTAAAACATTTTGGATATAAGCTTTAGTTATGTTGATTGTTACTTTTCGTTTTTTGTTATATAGAGGGAATTTTAAGGTTTGAAAAATTACATCAAATGTATGGTCAAAGAGATCTTAATGCCTTGAAAAACTAAGGCAATAATTTTTTTTCTTCATATATTAGCATAGAGGTACAAAATTACATGTCAATTATCAGTGAAAGAGATAAATTAGGGTATGTGATTACAAAGTGTAATGGTGTTATTGATCATGATTGAAAGGATTTCATAAACAGTTATGGTATGTTCTAATCTTCCTCGGGTCTATCATTGTAAGACAGATGTGCGCTATGCGACCTATTGATTGTGGTTTGGTAGCTTGAATGTGCTTTCGAATGAACTTCAAATCTACTATAGTAGGGTTTCAAAAATTTCTAGGATTAAGTGAATTTGCAGGTCAATGTCATAATGTGCATCTGTGTATTCAATTTTTCGACTGGATAAAAGGAATAATTTAGTGAATTAAAGGGAATAATTTAGTGAATTAATCTGAAGTGCTATATTGAAATGTAGATCATATATGTTTTTGAATTAAAATTGTTTTTCAATAAATTATTGAATTAAAACTGACAAGTCGAACAATGAGAAATGAATCAATTCATACCCAAGGTAAGATTTTCCATCAATCTTTCTTATTTTGTTTTTTTTTTGTTTTTTTGTACTTGGAAATGGCTTGAATGACCATTTTTCTATTTCTCAAATTTAAGAGGGTCTATGTGTTAAAAAATAGAGATGAAAATGGTATTATTTTTGCATCATCGAGGACACCACCATAAACTCTTTTTTTTTCGTGGTCTTGTGTTTGCTTTTTTATATATATATATATATATAAAAGAGAGAGAGATTAGTACCAACTTAAACAAAAGATATTATGATCTGGGTTTGAAAAAGATATTATGATAAGTTATTGAATTAACTAATTCAATAACTTATTGAGTTAGCTTCAATAAAAGGTACCTCGATTATATATAGTAATTTTAATTCAATAAATTATTGATGAAGGCTCTGCTTAGAAGACATAAAAACTTTCCTAAGAATTTTAATTTGTGTTGTTTTTTTTTTAATAAAAAATATTAGGGGTGAGGATTGAACCACACTAAATGGAATAATTTAGTGAATTAAAGGGAATAATTTAGTGAATTAAACTATAACGTACATTTGAGATACTTGATATTGATTTTAATTCAATAAGTTATGGAATTAAATGGAATAATTTAGTGAATTAAAGGGAATAATTTAGTGAATTAAACTATAACGTACATTTGAGATACTTGATATTTGAATTAATATAATGTGAATTAAAGGGAATAAGTTCACGAATCCTAGCTCAAAAAATTGAATCTCTTATTCATTTTCTTAGATCTCAGACGATGATAACGCTAAATCTGAAAAAGCGTTTACCAAAATCTGATTTCTGATAAAAAAATTCTCTAAATTCGTGAAATCCTAAGAATTTAATGAAAATGAAAGGAGACTTACTGCTATGCAATAATCATATGTTAATATTCAGATATTTAAGGATTTAATGAAAGGATGGTTCTATTTTTTACTATTCACTATTTTATTTCCCCCAATTCACTATAATAGTGAATTACAAAAATTAATCCTAGTTTGTAAAAAAACTATGATTGAGTGTGTTGTGAGTGATTAAGTCTAAATGATTGAGCGTGTTGTGTGTGATTAAGTCTAAGATACTATGAGTTTTTGTTATGAATGCTAACGACTTAGTAGTTTTAGAAAAACAGTTAAAGGTTTAATGAAAAGGATGGTTCTATTTTTTACTATTCACTATTTTATTTCCCCCAATTCACTATAATAGTGAATTATAAATGTGATTTAATAATTAGTCCTAGTTTGTAAAAAAACTATGATTGAGTGTGTTGTGTGTGATTAGTCTAAATGATTGAGTGTGTTGTGTGTGATTAAGTCTAAATGATTGAGTTTTTGTTATGAATGTTAACTACTTAGTAGTTTTGGAAAAATAGTTAAGGATTTAATGAAAAGGATGGTTATATTTTTTACTATTCACTATTTATTTCCCCCAATTCACTATAATAGTGAATTATAAATGTGATTCAATAATTAATCCTAGTTTGTAAAAAAACTATGATTAAGTGTGTTGTGTGTGATTAAGTCTAAGATACTATGAGTTTTTGTTATGAATGTTAATGACTTAGTAGTTTTGGAAAAACAGTTAAAGATTAATGAAAAGGATGGTTCTATTTTTCACTATTCACTATTTTATTTCCCCCAATTTACTATAATAGATAGTGAATAAATGTAATTCAATAATTAGTCCTAATTTAAAAAAAAAACTATGATTGAGTGTGTTGTGTGTGATTAGGTCTAAGATACTATGACTTTTTGTTGTGTGTGATTAAGTCTAAGATACTATGAGTTTTTGTTATGAATGTTAACGACTTAGTAGTTTCGGAAAAAAAGTTAAAGATTTAATGAAAAGGATGGTTCTATTTTTCACTATTCACTATTTTATTTCCCCCAATTCACTATAATAGTGAATTATAAATGTAATTCAATAATTAGTTCTAGTTTGTAAAAAAAACTATGATTGAGTTTGTTATGTGTGATTAAGTCTAAATGATTGAGTGTGTTGTGTGTGATTAAGTCTAAATGATTGAGTGTGTTGTGTGTGATTAAGTCTAAGATACTATGTGTAACGACCCGCTTTCCGTTAAATTCTTTAAATTCAAATGCACAGCGGAAGACTCAATTTTTAAAGAAAAACGGCATGGGTTCGTTTAAAAATCGAATAACCAAAACCTGTTTACAACCCAAATTTCCAGAAAAAGCGATAAATTGGGAATTTCGCATACCAAAAGACATTTAGACCATAAAACATAGACATATTTTACACAAATACCCTTTCGGGCTCAAAAAGACACAAGTTATGTAAAGATGGAATAATTTACAAGCATTTCAATGAATGCTAAACAAAATGAGTTCTTAGTATTGTCCATACACCCTCTCGATCAGTCACGCGGCTCCACCTCCTCTACCACGCTTCTTAGCTCGAGGTTTACCTGAAAATTTTACGTGTAGCACCATTAGCATAACATGCTAGTGAGAGTAAAACGAAAGCAAGTAATCCTATGAACAAAATCTCATAACCGAAATCGTGTCCAAAGGTCTATAATGCTCAATACTACCCACATCCACACTTCCAATTTCCATACAATCAATCGATAGTAGAATGCCACCCATACACGTCATTCAATACCATGAGATAGAAATAAAGACTTAAAGTAAAATTAACATCCACAACTAAGTCTCACTACACGTTTCTAAAGAATCGGTAAAAATAACATTAACTATCTTTATTACCAAACAAGTTTCATCGTATCGTGCTATTGTATGGATCGAAATCAACATACCACGTACCATACCACGTACCACAACCATCGCACCATGATACGTATGGAACCGAATCAACATACTATCATGTGCCGTATCATAGATCATAATACCATGGTACGTACGGATCCGAATCCACATACTACCATGTACCATATCTCAATCATCGGATATCAGGACTTTCACCATTTCAGGTATCAGGACTTTCACCATTTCAGGTATCAGGACTTTCACCATTACAGGTATAAGGACTTTCACCATTTCGGATATCAGGACTTTCACCATTTCAGGTATCAGGACTTTCACCATTTCGGATATCAGGACTTTCACCATTTCAGGTATCAGGACTTTCACCATTTCGGATATCAGGACTTTCACCATTTCGGTATCAGGACTTTCACCATTTCGGATATCAGGACTTTCACCATTTCAGGTATCAGGACTTTCACCATTTCGGATATCAGGACTTTCACCATTTCAGGTATCAGGACTTTCACCATTTCGGATATCAGGACTTTCACCATTTCAGGTATCAGGACTTTCACCATTTCGGATATCAGGACTTTCACCATTTTAGGTATCAGGACTTTCACCATTTCGGATATCAGGACTTTCACCATTTCGCAACATGATACGTATGGATCCGAATCAATATACTATCATGAGCCACTTTACAAACTGTTAAGCTTCCTAAAAGTTAGTTAATCTCAAAGAATCCTACTAAGTTATTATGAAGCCTAACTATCTAGATTACACGAGTTAACACTCAAGTGTATCTATTGAGCTACATTAACTTTCAACCACTCAAGTAACTCTCATTCCACTTTCCTCTATCATCTCCAATTCATTTTGTAACACTTTCAAACCACTCCGATGTTTCCTTTTCATCCAACTAATTATAGTTCCAAAATTCCTCCACTAACTTCCGAATTAAAGTCTCTAACCAAACTTAAATTCTAAGAAGCTAAATCCCGCTTAACTTCGATAAACAATAACATTACGAAACTTAATTCATAAAACAACTAACTTTCATTTTAAACTCACCTTGTAAACGAAGTCAACTCCGAAACACCGGTTGACCAAAAATCACGATCAATGCACGAAACCTATAATTAAATACACCTAAAGTATATTAATTAACCGAATCGAAGAACGATCGTCACGATACTAAAATAAAAGACAAAACAACCCGGAACTTATGCCAAGAGGCCCACGGCCCAAGGGAAAGGAAGAAAAGGAATTTGTTTTCCGGATTTTAAGCACTTTAAAGACATTTTGGTTTGGTTTCGGGTACTCTGGAGATTGGTAACCTTAATGGGTATTCGCAATTTAGGGTTTTGAGCATTAAACCATTTCCGAAACAATTAGAAAATAGCAAAAACATAAAAAAACTAAACATCCTAAATCAAGCCAAAAGAAGGAAAACCACAAGGAACGGGTTTCCGGCTCAAACTTGGTTTTAGGGTTTAGGGAAAGTTCCTAAAAATGACTATAACGACTTTCCCGATTGATATCTTAAAGCTCCGATGAACGAATTCGAAGATTACAACTCAAAACCTCCATTAAAACACTATTCACATCAAAATTTAGAAACTTTAACATACCTTTAAGCCTCGAGAAAACGAGCGAAAATCACGATGAGTAGGTTGGAAAAGATCCACGGGCCAAGGGCTTTCCAACGGATGTAGAATCGATACGATCCGTTGAGAAATAAAGAAAACAAAAAAAAAAGGGAGGAGGGTTTGGTCTTCACGGCAGCAAGGAGGAGAAAAGTGCAGGAATTTCCAGGGAATTTGGCTTCATTGACCTTCAAATTTGCCAATTAAGGTTTTTTGACCTCCATTTGTATTTTAAACTTTTTTGACCCTATGATGATGTCATGTTAGTGTGAAAGTACATTTTTAACCTTAAAACTCTAATATATCCATCTATCTTCTATTTTTATCATTTTGAAAACCCAAAACTCCAACACTCTCTCCAATCTCTTCCAAAACTCTCTCCAATCTCTTCCAAAACCCCAACACTAAACTCTCCACTCTCTTCCAAATCTCCATCACAAACTTGAAGATAGCCTCAAGTAATTTCCAAGCTTTTGATTCTTGTCATAAGGTAATATAAGTTGATTCTTTAGTGTTAGCATTTACAAATCTAACATATGTAGTTATTTAAAATTGAAAAAAAAAAAAAACCGGTTCCTAGTTTTTTATTGTACCGAATTGTGACTTTCCGTTTGCCTTAATTTTGGCCCCGAATTTTGTAGCCCGATTTGATTTTGTACCCGAATTTTGAGTTTTTACCCCGAATTGTGAGTTTATCCCGAATTTTACCCCGAATTATGTCCCGAATTTTGCAATTTTTCCCGAATTTTGTCCCGAATTTAGGTTTTATTTATTCCGAATTTTACCAATGTGTCCCGAATTTTACCCCTTAGAATTATGTCCCGAAATGTTTCTTGAGATTTTCCCGAATTTTGCCCCGAATTTTGATTTTTCCCGATTTGGGTGGGGTTTAATTATGACTTTCTTCCCCGAATTTGAGCCCGAATATTTGGGAGCGGGGGGGATTTTGCTCTGCAAATTCTTCCCTAATATCTTTGCTTATATTTTTATAAATTTTGTTTACTTTATTTTTCCTCTTTTAGACTAAACTTTGTTTTTTTTTTTTTTTATAGGATGTCAATGGTAAGAATATTTATTCGTTATGATGGACATTGGGATGCTAACGGTAAAACTTATATTGGCGGTTTGATGAAAGGAATAGCGGTAAGTAAGGATATAACATATGAAGATCTCCTAGTCCGAGTTTATGCAGCTACAAAAATTAATCCATTAGTGTTAACTATTAACATCAAGTGCATTTACAAGTTATTGGTCGACTCTCCTCCATGCGACATAAATGATGATGACGACTTGAATTTTTTCTTCATGGGAGAAGATGTATCCCTACTTCCGCTGTATATATCCACTGTACCAAGAGATGTGGTTAGTGAAAGGAATATAGGATCCAATCCGTATATTGCGTCTGCTTCTGGTAGTAACCACGTACCCAATGACATTCGAAACTCGACAATCATCCCACCATTAGATGAGAACATAGTTCCATGTGATTTATCTAATGATATGATGAATTGGGAGAGAGAGAAAATGACGTGTGATTTGGTAGGTGATAATGATAATGCTCCATTGTTGGATGATCGAATTATGTCACAAAGGCTCGGTTTTTATCTCCTCATTCTAACATTCGGGAAAGAGGAGATCATAAGATTCAAAATCCATGCAAAATCTTGTTAAGAAAAGGAAAGAGTAAAAGTTCGTGAAGCAAAAGAAAAGTAAAGAATACATCAAGTTCAATGGATGTTATTTCACACGGAAATTCCATGGGTGCGAGTTTGAAGAGGGAAGAATATTTTTATCAAAAAAAGATTTGTTGATGAAATTGTCTATCATGGCGATGAGAATAAACAAAAGAGTTTAGAAGTGAAGAAGTCGACCAAAACTTTGTACTCGTGACATGTATTGATGAAAATTGTAAGTGGAGGTTACGAGCAACTTGTTTGAAAGGTTCACAATTATTCGAATTTGTAAGATTGTAGATGTTCACGCTTGTTCGCTTGATGTGTTGAATCATGATCATAGACAGGCTCAAGTTGGGTCATTGGAGATATAATAAAGTCAAGAGTTGAAGACGTTGGTCGTCTAGGGGGGGGGCCGAAGGATATAATCAAGGACATGCGAAAAGAGTACGGGTGTGAATATAAGTTATGATAAAGCGTGGCGTGCGAGAGGATGCATATGAGTTGGTTAGAGGATCACCTGAAGAATCGTACAATTTGTTAAGTCGATCTTGAAGCGCTAAAAATTGAAAATCCTGGAACAATATATTATCTTCATCTTGAAGATGAGCGTCACTTCAAATATTTTTCTTTGCCATGGGTCCTTCTATTAGGGGTTTCAAAGTTGTATACGACCGAGGTTATTCTTTGTTGATGGTCATTTTTGAAAGGAAAATATCGGGGTACACTATTAGTGAGTGTATGTTTGGACGGCAATAATCAAATTTACCCTGTTGCTTTTGGCATTGTAGATAGGGAGACAGATTTGTCATGGTCATGGTTTATGGAAAAACTAAAATGCGCAATTGGAGATGTTGATGATTTGGTCTTTATTTTTTAAACGGGGAAACAAAAGCATCACTAAATCAATCGCGTCGCTTTTTCGCATGCGATACATGGTTTTTGCATACATCATCGAGTATGAATTTAATCGCCAAATTCAAAAATGATGCAATCAATCCCATATTCTTCCTTGCTGCCAAATCATATCGCGAGTCAGATTTTGACCATTTTTGGGCTGAACTTGGGAGATACGAAGGTGTCTGTGAGTATTTGGAAGAGGTCGGACGTGAAAAATGGGCACGTGCTTTTTGTTCAGGGATGAGGTATAATATCATGACCACAAATATTGCAAAATGTGTAAATAGTGTATTGGTTAATGATAGAGAACTACCGATAACTGCATTAGTGGAAAATATTAGAGCCAAGTTGCAAGAATGGTTTTGGGAGCGTCGCATTGAGGCATCCAAAGTACAACCCGCCTTACGAATCATGCGTAAGAGATCATAAAAAAAATCATGAAAGGTCATTAATACTGGGAGCTATACATATTGATTGTTATCAATACAATGTACCGAGATGGAGAAAAAGTATGGAAAAGTCGATCCGAATTCTAAAGAATGTACTTGTCGGGTATTTGATTTAGATCAAATCCCGTGTCGCATGCATTAGCCGGCTGCAAGAGAACGCAACATCAATCCATATTCAATGTGCTCTTACTTTTACAAGACCGAATGTTGGGTGAATTCTATCTTGAGCCCATTATGCCAATGAGGGCATTCCTCGGAATGGAAAACGCCTCGGGGGTATGTACCGATTCACGTGTTGCCACCCAAATAGTGGCTCGTATTGGGCGTCGTAAGAAACGAGAATTCCATCAAGCTGGGAGAGAAGACTACTCATAATCGGAAATGTGGTAGATGTGGCTCCACCGGGCATAATAGAAAAACATGCCACAACCCGATTTCGTACAAGTAATCAATTTTATAAATAGTTGAACGAATTTATTTATTTGTATTATATTTATCATTGTAATGGAATTAGAATAGAGGAGGAAGCAAAGAAGGAAGGAATGGTGAGGGGAAAAAAAAAAAAAAAAAAAAAAAAAAAAAGTAATTTTTTGAAAAATTTGGGTTGCAAATTTGAATGAGATGAACTTTGGGTTTTTTTTTTTTTTTTTTTAATTTTTTTTTTTTCCTTTTCTTTTCTTTCTTTCTTTCATTCCTACTCCCTACTTCCTTATCCACCTTTATCCTTATCCTTCTTCTATATGGTAGTGAATTTTTGTTTTTTCGTGTAAACAAAAGTTTAATGCTATTAAAACTCGGAAAATTAAAAAAAAATTGACACATATGTTACAAACTACTTATGTAAAAATAGGAGTGTTTGACCACAACTCGGTCGCTAATTGAAACCTAAACGCTTTCATGTTCGATTGTTTTAAGGAAATAAAATTGGACCGGGTTACAAGATATTCAAAAAATTTGCAACAAAACACGCCACAATCAACACCACCCGCTTGTGTTGGCACATTATCCCTTCTTTCAATCGCCAAGGGTCGGTGGAATCAATCGATCCAACCGAATGTAATAAAAAGTGGCAGCTGTGGTGCGAAAAGGTTGCAACAAGTGCGTCAACGTGGCTACATCGGAACGATGGAAGAGAATCCCAAATTACAACCTTCCGATTTCGTAAATCGACTTGTAGTAAGACCCAATGAGCTCCAAGCACGTTAAACGCCGTGTACACCTAGTAAAGAATATGTAGTAGACGTCGTTAAAAATTTTGTATACATTTGAATGGTTAAAAGTTTCATATAAAACTTACATAATCGATCAAGCCCAATCGTCATTGTAATCGCGATTAGCACCTAATATATAGTCACCAATTAACCCTTCACCAAAGTGTGCTTTAGGTACCCAAGCGAAACCATTCTTTTTCGCATCTTCCGCTCATTCATTATCTTAATACAATCACTCTACATAAGATGTTTCGTTAATGACCATAAATTGCATAGATAAACAAAATGCATAAATATTGGGTTAGAAAGAAAACAAATCAAATTTCATTTAGAAAGAAAACTAACCATAAAGAATGCGTCAACTATTGCGAATGAATGACTGATGCACTCTGGTCTTTTCCGCACCTTTAATCGAATGAACATGAATATTGTATCTAAGTGCTGCAAATAAAACCGAAGATTAGAAAGAAAACAAATCAAATTTCATTCAGAATCTTCAAGACTTAATAACAAGTTTGATTGCCATACCTCATTATCCAGTTTTTTCGAATAAATTAAATCTTCAAAAAACTTCTTCTTCGGCTGGCCATAACAAGTTGGATGTCTAGTGTCTTCGACTGCCTTATCTATCCAACTCTGAAATCGCACTCTCACGTCTTTTGGTATTTTATGGGCGGGATCATATAAAGTAAATTTCGCGGGCTTTGCTATTTGTTTGGGATTTACATATGGAGATCGTAACTTGGGAGGGAGATGTATTTTCCTAGCAACTCGGGAAGAAGGCTTTCGCAAGTTTACTGGCCTATCTATTTGCATAATATCCGAACCGGATACCTCTTGAGATTCAATCGTGATTATCTCCTCTAATGAGTCATTATGAACAATGATATCTGCTACTCCCTCCATAGGATCCTCAACAATATCAATTTGGCCCAATGATTCTCTTATTTCACTACTCTTCTTTTCTTCCAATTCATCTTTTCTCACACATATTTCTTCCAAATCTTCTCTTACTACATAATTTTCTTCAAATTGTTCTTTTCTTTCACCCTAGGTAATACAGTAAAAGATGAATTCATAGACTAAATGGATGATATATTGTAAAAAAGTAAATACTAATATCGATGAATTCATACCTTACAAAGTATTTCTCCATGTTCATCAAGGTGGACAAGACTACTTGCATATCCGCTTTCGGTTCTCGACTTCCACTTTCAAGTCCCGCACCTCCGCTTCCAAGCGTTCGACACGAGCATCGCATCGTACAATACAATCTTTATAAGAGGAAGACAACCCTTTATGCTTGTGTTTTTTCTTCATCTCTTTCTCACCATTCCCGTGAGTTAGATTTTTTGAACTTTGTTTTTCAACCTTCTTACTCACGTCTTCAATTATTGTCTCCGTTCTAACATCTTCCTTTGCCTCCGTTCTAACATCTTCCTTTGCCTCCGTTCTAACATACGTGTCCTCATTATTATAAATAACCATCATCTGAAAAAATAAATTTAAAAAAATCTAATATTAATGTACACTAATCATAAGATGAATAAAACAAAAAATCACATCGAAACACCTCAAACCTTATCGTTAGAAAAAAACTCTCGTTTAAGGGCATCCATTTTTATCTTTTTATTACAATTCCAACCAAGTATTGGTGGCATCAATCCATCGTTCATTTTATATGCACACGTACACCCAATGATCGGTATAGTTTCATAAATCCACACCTATAAAAACAAATTACCACTTTACATATAATAAAATAGTCAAAAGAACAAAAAATGACTATATTAAAACAAGAAACACGATAAACACACCTGAAAGGCATACGGAAACCCGTGTAAACTGTACGAAACTTTATTCTTTTCCCCCTCCATCTCCTCATCATTGGCCCCCTCTTTTTCCTCCTCCTTTCCCCCCTCATTTTTCTCCTTCCTTTTCTCCTCCTCTTTCTTCTTCTTATTCTTCTTTTTTTGCCCTTTCGGTTGGTTTGGGTATTCGTTTGTCAAATGCATTTAGCAACCCAAGCATCGTCCTATTATATGAGAGTTCTGCCCAGTCATAATTTTCCCAACTCTCTTCATCATCCAACACCGATAACAGTTCGATATTTATCATTGTCGCCCTCGGTTTTCCCAACAATACTAATTCAATGAAACACATGAGGGCCAATTTCACCACATCTAAATCATCCATCAAGCCATGGTTTCCTAATTTTTTTCTAACTCACTTGATTTTACCGATACTCGTCATCAAACAACAATTTTCTAAGTCTAAGATTTGATTGCCCTTTGAAAAATTTCCACTACGTTTCAACCCGGAACATGCTCAAACGATTGCTTGGAAAAAGTAAGCACCTCACCTCCAATCAAAAATTTAATAATACTGGTATCAGGGTTGTTTAATCTCTTTTAACAAAAAATTGTGGATAAGTGGACCATTAAAAGGTAATATTCATGTCAATCAACCTTCCAATACTAGTGTTTCTAAAGATTTCTAATTGATCGGGAGTAAGAATAGTACGAATCAACTCACATGTCCTCCCTAAGTGTGATAGACAACTAAGTGAAGCATGAAAATATTTATCCGGACTTATTCTGAGGACCACTTCATCTTCTCCTTCATCTTCTCCCGAAAACATTTTTTCCTGAAACATACATTAATAACATTTATTTTTATATTCAAATAATAATAAATAAGTAAATTAATTAAAAAAAAAAAAAGGACCCACTGTCCATAAATTCGGTGCACCGAATTATATAAATTCGGTGCACCGAATTATATAAATTCGGTGCACCGAATTTGGTGCTGTGAACCGAATTCCAGGAATTCGGTTCACAATGGATTTCGTTCGAAATCCATTTAAGGATTTGGAACGAAATCCATTTCATGGGATTTCTCGAAATCCCAGGATTTCGTTCGAAATCCATTTAAGGATTTCGAACGAAATCCTTTTCATGGGATTTCTTTCGAAATCCCATGATTTCGGGGGGTTTTAACGATTTTTGAACGATTACATTAGGATTTCGTTCGAAATCCATGGATTTCGCGAAATCTGTTCACGTGTTAGGATTTCGTCTTAGATTACAAGTTTAGAGAAATTCATACCGTTTTTCTTCCGTCGAATTCCGCCGTCGCTGCCGCAGTCGTGAAAGATGAAAGAGAGAAGAAGAGGGAGTAAAAAAGTTAGGGTTTGGTTTGGGTTCAATGGACAAGTAAAAAGAGGGTGTTTTAGTATTTTCATACTAATATGACATCATCAAAAGGTTAGAAAAGTTTAAATTAAAATTGGAGGTCAATAAACCTTAATTGGTATATTTGGAGGTCAATGAAGCCAAAAACCCGAATTTCCAATTTTTTTACTAAGTGTTGATATTTAAGAGAAGGTGAATAGTGATTTTTAGATATTTAAGAAATCGGGTAATGACGCCTACGTCCCTCTTTTGTTTTTGCTTTAAAAACGAATCCCGAAGCTCGTAAATAAATCTAAAGGTGATTAATAATTATTAATTGGCCCGTTAATAATTATTAATGTCACCAAAACATATTTAAAGTACTAAAACGATTAAAAACAAATTCGAACGAAAATAGCTACTAAAATCGAAGTTACTGAATTAAAACTAAACTTTAAAAGCTTTAATAAAAAAAAAATTTACCTCTAAAAGTAACGGGACGTTAAAGACTACCCTCCTAAAAGAGCTTTTCGTCCCCGAAAAGTAGGCCCCTAAGTGAAAAGATGAGGATGCTTCGCTCGCATCTCATCCTCACGTTCCCACGTAGCATCTGATGATACTTGGTTCTTCCACAGAACTTTAAGCAAGTCTATCGTTTTGTTCCTTAGCACCTTCTGTTCTCTGGCTAGGATCTCAACTGGTACCTCTTCATAGAATAGACTAGTATCCAAAGTAACAGGTTCATAATCGATAATATGCGAAGGGTCAGCCACATACTTCCTGAGCATGGACACATGGAACACATCATGAACTGCTGACAAGGCCGGTGGCAAAGCCAATCGATAAGCTACAGACCCAACCCTATCCAGGATCTCAAAGGGGCCTATATACCTAGGACTCAACTTGCCCTTCCTCCCAAACCTCATCACCCCTTTCATGGGTGCCACCTTCAAGAATACGTGGTCACCAACCTCAAACTCAAGTGCACTACGCCTCTCATTAGCGTAACTCTTCCTTCTACTCGAGCCACTCTCATCCTCTCTCTGATAAGAGCAATGGAATCACTAGTCAACTGTACTAATTCCGGTCCCAGAAGTTTCCTCTCACCAACTTCATCCCAATGAGCTGGTGATCTCGCACTTTCTACCATAAAGTGCCTCAAAAGGTGCCATTTCGATAGTAGCCTTGATAATCGTTGTTATAAGCAAACTCAACAAGATATAACTGAGTATCCCAACTACCATCGAAATCCAAAGTACAAGCTCTCAGCATATCCTCCTGAATCTGGTTAACCCTCTCGATCTGACCATCTGTCTGAGGATGAAAAGCAGTACTGAAATCCAAGCTAGTTCCCATAGCAGTATGCAGACTCTGCCAGAATTTCGAAACAAAACGAGTGTCTCGGTCTGAAACAATCCTGACTGGCACTCCATGAAGTCTGACAATCTCTCTCAAGTATAACTGTGCCCATGTCTCAACAGGGTAGGTTATCTTCCCTGGTATAAAATGTGCACTCTTTGTCAACCTGTCCACTATCACCCAAATGGTGTCATAACCCTTCGCTGTCCTCGGTAAGCCACTGATAAAGGCCATCGATATTTCTTCCCACTTCCACTGAGGCACACTCAAAGGGTTAAGATAACCAGGTGGACTCTTCCTCAATGCCTTTACTTGCTGACAAACTAAACACTTACTAACAAAGTCAGCAACTTCACGCTTCATGCCAGGCCACCAGTAATGCTGTCTCAGGTCCATGTACATCTTAGTACTACCTGGATGTACAGAAAAGATAGAACTGTGAGCCTCCTCTAACAGCTCTTTCCCGTAAGTCGATTCTAAAGGCACACATAGCCTCCTACGATACATCAGCGCATTATCTGTGGAAAAAGTAAAATGGCTAGGTAAATCGGATTCTACCTCACGAAAACCTTTAGCCAAGTGTTTCTCACCCCTCTGTACCTCTATCATCCTCTGTCTCAAAGTAGGGCCAACCGTCAAACTTGCCAAGCTCACTGTAGTCTCAGCTGAAAGAATGGCTATCTCAGCTCTTTCCATCTCCCATCTAAGTCTCAATGGAATAGTACTCAAAGAAAACAAATGTGATGACTTTCGACTAAGTGCATCGGCAACTACATTGGCCTTTCCCGGATGATATTGGATGTCACAATCATAATCCTTCACAAGTTTCAACCATCTCCTTTGTCTCATATTGAGCTCTTTCTGTGTGAAAAAGTACTTGAGACTCTTGTGATCGGTGAAAATCAGAATCTTCTCACCATACAAGTAATGTCTCCAAATTTTCAATGCATGTACCACCGCTGCTAGCTCCAAATCATGAGTCGGGTACTTTTTCTCATGCTCCTTTAACTGCCTAGAAGCATAAGCTATTACCTTCCCATGTTGCATCAATACACATCCCAAACCCTTCTTGGATGCATCAGTATACACTGTCAAACCACCAGACTCATCAGGTGATACTACAACTGGGGTCGATACAAGTCGACTCTTAAGCTCCTCAAAGCTATCTTTACACTCATCATTCCACACAAACTCAACCCCCTTTTTAGTCAAATGAGTCAAAGAAGATGCAATCTTGGAAAAATCTTGCACAAATCGCCTATAATACCCGGCAAGTCCAAGAAAACTCCGTATTTCAGTCACATTAGTCGGTCGTGGCCAACTACTAACAGCTTCCACCTTAGAAGGATCCACAGAAATCCCCCTACTAGATAGTACATGCCCAAGGAAATTCACTTCCTTCAACCAGAATTCACATTTAGAGAACTTTGCATACAACTTTTGAGCCCTCAAAGTCGATAATACTTTCTCTAAATGGATAGCATGTAACTCCTCAGTCCTCGAATACACAAGAATATCATCAATAAACACTATCACAAAAGTGTCAATAAATCTCTTGAACACTGTATGCATCAGGTCCATAAAGGCTGCAGAAGCGTTAGTCAAGCCGAAAGACATGACAACAAACTCATAATGACCATATCGTGTCCTGAACGCAGTCTTAGGAATATCAGCATCCCTAATCTTCAACTGATGATACCCTGATCGAAGATCTATCTTCGAAAAGACAGTGGCCCCCTTGACCGATCAAACAAGTCATCTATCCTGGGTAAAGGATACTTGTTCTTCATTGTGACCCTGGTTCACTCTCTATAGTCAATGCATAATCTCATAGAGCCATCTTTCTTCCTTACAAACAATACCGGAGCTCCCCACGGTGACACACTTGGGCGTATAAACCCCAAATCTAAAAGTTCCTGCAACTGACTTTTTAACTCTCTGAGTTCAGATGGTGCCATACTATAAGGTGCTTTGGACAATGGAGCAGTCCCAGGTATCACCTCTATCTGGAAGTCTAACTCCCTCACTGGTGGCAAACCAGGTAACTCATCAGGGAAGACATCAATGAAATCCCTCACAATGGGTACAGAAACTAGGGTGGTCACACTAACAGATGTGTCGACTACACTAGCTAAATAACCCCAAGCACCATCAAGCAAAAGTGCTCTAGCCTGGATCACCGAGATAACCATAGGTGTCACCCTACCTCGGATCTCATAAAACCGTAAACTAGTCCCACATGGACCAATAAAGTCTACCACTTTCTCACTACAACCGATAATGGCGTGGTTGGCTGATAGCCAATCCATACCCAAAATAATATCAAAGTCAGTCATTGGCAACACAATCAACATAGCATGCAGAAAGCAACCCATAATACATAAATCATCAGTATAAATGACTCTATCCACAACAACAGATTTCCCGAGCGGAGTAGTGACATGCAACTCATGCCCTAATGGCTCAGACTGTAAGGCAGCAGACTCGACAAACTCAGCAGAAATAAATGAGTGACTAGCCCCAGAATCGAATAGTACAAAGGTAGAGTGCCCTAAAACGGACAAAGTACCTGTCACAACTGTACCAGATGCCTCGGCATCCTCTCGGGTGGTGGCAAAGACACGGGCCTGCTGTCGTGTCTAAGGCTGTGCCTGAACTGCCAGTGGTGCTCTCTGCTGCTGAATAGGCCTAACCTGGCCCCTACCAACAGTCTGACCTCGCCCCTGAGTCTGTCCTCCGCCCTGACCCTAACCTGAACTCTGACCCTGACCTCCACTATACCGTACTGTTTGCAAACTAGGGCAGAAACGTTTCACATGTCCAATCTGTCCACACTGATAGCATCTCACCACCTTACACTGACCCAGGTGGTACTCGGTGCAAATAGGACAGTAGGGTAACGGAGGAGCAAGAGCACTAGACCGACTTGTGGAACCGAGGTCCCGTCTGCTCCCTCGCCTTACCAGGAGCTGTCTCGATGGTCGTGTCCCTCGACCAGCAGAGGTCGTCCCCATCCTTCCTCTTCTGAGAAGAAGCCTGTGCAGCAATCTCAAAAGCCTTCTTCTCAGCATCCCCAATATCTAATGCCAAAGCGGCATTCAAAGCATCAGCGAAGGTAGTAGGTTGCAAGGCTCGTACCTGGCCTCGTAACTCAGCCCTCAAACCTACTATAAACCGTCTCCTCTTACTCTCAAGATCGATAACATGTCTGGTGGCAAACTTTGACAACCTATCAAACTCTCTCTCATACTCCACCACAGACATATCACCCTGTCTAAGGGTAAGAAACTGAATCTCTAACTGGTCACGTGTATCCTCAGGATAGTATTTCTCAAAAAAATTCTCCCTGAACATCTCCCAACTAACCGGTAAATCAGGACTGAGAGTATGAGATATACCATTCCACCAATAAAGTGCATCATCAACCAATGAATAGGTCCCACAATGAACCTTCAGCTGATCTGGGCACTTAATAAACCCAAGTACCCTCTCAATCCTGGTAATCCATCTCTCCGCATCAGCCGGATCAGTGGATGTACCATCAAACTCAGGAGTGTTATACCTGACATACTCCTTCAGAGTTTTCGCAGCATCAGTAACACCAGACTGATCTACCACTGGAGCAGGTGCTCTAACAGGTGGTATAGCCTGATCAGTATGTCCCCCACCACCTCGTAATAGATCTCTAAAATACTCCTCAGAAATGGTAACACTGCGACCATGACTAGGTGGCTGATCTACTGGAGGCTCATCCTCCCGATACTCAGGTGGTGGTGTAACTGCTCTAGTACGGCCTCTGCCTCGTACTGCAGTCGGTACCCTACTCCTACCTCTCCTCGGTGCAACTGTCCTCGGAGGCATACTGAAATCACATCAGAAAATCCTCACATGAGTTACCAGGAAAGTAAAAGCAAAAGTACACACAAACTAATCAAAAGAGAGCGTTCTAAGGATACCTGGCGCCGGTGACTTCGAGCGATGTTTGGACAATATTAAAATATGAAAAACATGCGATGCATGTGGTCTTCAGAACCAAAGAGGCTCTGATACCAACTGTAACGACCCGCTTTCCGTTAAATTCTTTAAATTCAAATGCACAGCGGAAGACTCAATTTTTAAAGAAAAACAGCATGAGTTCGTTTAAAAATCGAATAACCAAAACCTGTTTACAACCCAAATTTCCAGAAAAAGCGATAAATCAGGAATTTCGCATACCAAAAGACATTTATACCATAAAACATAGACATATTTTACACAAATACCCTTTCGGGCTCAAAAAGACACAAGTTATGTAAAGATGGAATAATTTACAAGCATTTCAATGAATGCTAAACAAAATGAGTTCTAAGTATTGTCCATACACCCTCTCGATCAGTCACGCGGCTCCACCTCCTCTACCACGCTTCTTAGCTCGAGGTTTACCTGAAAATTTTACGTGTAGCACCATTAGCATAACATGCTAGTGAGAGTAAAACGAAAGCAAGTAATCCTATGAACAAAATCTCATAACCGAAATCGTGTCCAAAGGCCTATAATGCTCAATACTACCCACATCCACACTTCCAATTTCCATACAATCAATCGATAGTAGAATGCCACCCATACACGTCATTCAATACCATGAGATAGAAATAAAGACTTAAAGTAAAATTAACATTCACAACTAAGTCTCACTACACGTTTCTAAAGAATCGGTAAAAATAACATTAACTATCTTTATTACCAAACAAGTTTCATCGTATCGTGCCATTGTATGGATCGAAATCAACATACCAGGTACCATATCACAACCATCGCACCATGATACGTATGGAACCGAATCAACATACTATCATGTGCCGTATCATAGATCATAATACCATGGTACGTACGGATCCGAACACTACAAAAAAACTGTCAAAATGCGACCAGAAATTTGCGACCAAAAAAATATGGTAGCTTTTTGGTCACCACCTGGTCACTTTCTTTGAAGGTTGACTCTAAGTGACCATTTGGTCACTTTTTTTGCGACCATATGGTCGCATTTTTGTGACCAAAATGTTCCTTGGTAGCAAAAAATGGCGCGTAATTTTGGAGGGAAGAAAGCTACCAAATGGTCACAATAAAAAGTGTTTTTTTGCGACCATATGGTCGCATTTTTGTGACTAAAATGTTCCTTGGTAGCAAAAAATGGCGCGTAATTTTGGAGGGAAGAAAGCTACCAAATGGTCACAATAAAAAGTGACCAGATGGTCGCAATTTTTGTGACCAAAAGTGAGCAGTGGTAGCTTATAATTGGAGGGAAGAAAGCTACCAAATGGTCGCAATAAAAAGTGACCAGATGGTCGCAATTTTGGTGACCCAAAGTGAGCAGTGGTAGCTTATAATTGGAGGGAAGAAAGCTACCAAATGGTCGCAATAAAAAGTGACCAGGATGGTCGAATTTTGGTGACCTAAAGTGAGCGGTGGTAGCTTATAATTGGAGGAAGAAAGCTACCAAATGGTCGCAATAAAAAGTGACCGGATGGTCGCAATTTTGGTGACCCAAAGTGAGCGAGTGGTAGCTTATAATTGGAGGGAAGAAAGCTACCAACCTGGTCGCAATTATAAGTGACCAGGATGGTCGCAATTTTGGTGACCCAAAGTGAGCGGTGGTAGCTTATAATTGGAGGGAAGAAAGCTACCAACTGGTCGCAATTATAAGTGACCATGGTGCATTTTTGGGGGCCAAAAGGGGGGGATGGTAGCTTATAATTGGAGGAAGAAAGCTACCAACAATCGACAAGATGGTCGCAAATTATGTGATTTTTATTGGACCAATAATTGATAAAGAATTTGGTGGGATAAAAGCTACCAAGTGGTCACCCAAAAAGTGACCATGTGGTCGTAAATTCGACTTGATGTGACCCAGGCGCATGAGGAAAATAGCGGGAAAATTTGGCGGGAAACTGCGACCAGGTGGTAGCAAAAATACTACCATCTGGTCGCAAATGAGCAGAGGAGTCCATTATAAAAACCCCTCCACCCATTGTTTCTTAGCATTAAGAAAAAAAGAAAATGAGAGAGTGGATGTATGTTCGTTTGATAGACGGGTATTTGAACGATGAGTTCGTGGCCGGGGTTGAACAGTTTGTTGAGTTTTGCATGACAACTGTCTATTATGAAAAGTATGGTGGAAAGCTACGTTGCCCGTGCAGGAAATGTGACAATAGGAAAATCATACCGGTTACAGAGTTGAAGGTCCATCTTTATCTTGGGGGTTTGTGCGAATTATTATCACCTGGGTGTTTCAGGGGGAAACACAGGAAATGTTCGACGCCGCATTACAGGGAATCGAGACGATACGAAGGTAGCGGCTCGAATGTAGAGGTTGTTGACGAAGAACGGAATGATGAACAACAGTATTGTCATATGCAGCAAATGATAATTGATGGTGCGGGGTATGGGGGCAATGAAAATTTCCGTGAAAGTTTAAACGTAGACGAAGATGAACGGGTTGTAGAAGAGGAAATGAATCCGGAAGCACGTAAGATGCATGAGATGCTAAAGACAGCCAGCCGACCATTGTACGATGGGTGTGAGGTAAGTCAACTTGCTGCTGCTACAGAACTTTTAAATATAAAGGCGCAATACAACATACCAGGGTAAAGGATTTGATGCGATTGCATCGTGGTTTCGTCGATGCGCTCCAGGAAGAAAATAATATGCCCCACGGTTTGTACGACACGAAAAAGCTAGTGGAGGGACTTGGATTACCCAGGTGGAGAAAATAGATTCGTGTCAAAACGGATGCATGATTTACTGGGATGTGGATGAGGACCTGCATCATTGCAAATCCGTTTTCTTCCAAGATACAAACAAGGGAAACGCGGCGATTCCGAATGCCCGCATGTTCTATTTACCGCGACCCCACGTCCTGGCAACGGTTGTATGCATCGGATGTGACGACCTCGCATATGAGATGGCATCACGAGCATTCACAGGATGAAGGTGTTATGAGACATCCCTCGAGATCTTTGCGGCATGGAAGCATTTAAATAATTGTCATCCGGATTTTGCACAAGATCCGGAAACGCCGATTGGGCTTATGCACGATGGATTCAACCCGTTCGGGGCATCCGGGGCACAATATTCAGTTGGCCATCATGGTAACCCCGTATAACTTGCCTCCCTCGATGTGCATGCGAGACCCTGTGATTTTTCTAACGAGTGATCGTGCCTTGGGCCCGAAAAGTCCAAAACGAAACTGGATGTGTATTTGCAACCACTTATTGCGAGTTGAAGAGGTTGTGGGTCGACGGTGTTATGACGTACGACATTTCAAGAAACAAAATTTCTTGATGCGCGCCGCGTTAATCCTGGACGATCGGTGACTTCCCTGCGTATTCAATCTGTCAAGGTATGTTGATATTTAATTGATTTCATATACATTTTTGAGTCGGTGTTTAGCTTTTGTTATTGCTTTCCTTAGTCATTGTAGTTAATTGTGTGAACCTCAATCTCCTCCTCTTAAAGGATGGAGTACGGCGGGGACATACGCATGTCCGCATTGCATGCTAGACACGGATGCATTTTATCTCGAAAACCGGTCGGAAAACTTGTTGGTTTGGCTGTCACCATCGATTCTTGCCTTTGAATCACACTTTCCGTTCAAACGGCGGTGGACTGGAAGAAGGGTCAACGAGTAAGAAAACAAACCCCCCGACCATGTATAGTGGAAGAGCAGTTCGCACGGTATAGATACTATAGGGATGCAGAAGATTACCAGGTGGAAGGTGCGAGAGTGCAAACAATGCGGCTAGAAAAAACACGGGTTGGAAGAAACGAAGTATTTTTTGGGATCTACCGTATTGGGAAGATCTACTGATTAGACACAATCTTGATGTAATGCATATCGAGAAGAATTTCTTTGACAACATTTTCAATACGATTTTGAACGTTCCGGGAAAAACGAAGGACAATCTGAAGGCACGTTATGATATACGGGAGATATGTGACCGTCCTGAGTTGGAGCCTGACGACAATGATAATTACGCAAATGCAAAGTACATGTTGACGACGGATGAAAAGAAAACATTATTTGAGTGGATCAAATCCATCAAATTCCCGGACGGATACGTTTAAATTTGAGTCGGTGTATAGACAATCAAAAACATATCATGTTCGGGATGAAAAGCCACGATCGTCATATATTCATGCAACGATTGATGCCCGTCGCGTTGAGACCGTTCCTAGAGAATAGACATTGGGAGCCGCTTGCCCGGTTGAGTGTTTTTTTCAGGGGACTTGACATGTCCTGGTGACGGAAGCTCTTGTCTCTGCAATGAGTTCGGAGATCGCCGTTATTATTTGTAAGTTGGATCGAATGTTCCCACCTGGCTTTTTTGACTCCATGGAGCATCTTCCAGGCATCTTCCATACGAGGCATTCTTAGGGGGTCCCGTACATTACCTGGATGTACCCATTTGAAAGGTAAGCACGGTTATTTTGTAATGTACGCGTATGAATCAAGATCAGTGATCATCGAATGTTAATAATGTTTTGTACCCACAGTACTTACGTCGGTTGAAAAAGATGGTTGGAAATAGATCACGAGTAGAAGGATCTATCCGTAGTGCGTCCTGACGCAAGAGACTACCACATTTTGTTCATACTACTTTGATCAACACATTGCGGAAGCGGTTTCGACCGTCAAAACGAAACGTTGTCGATAATTTACTTGAAGGTGTTGACATGAACGACTTGCCGATTTTTACCGAACCTGGCATGACAGTTGGAAGATCGGTCGGCGGCCGTTGACCGATTCCCGAGTATCACGTAATGCAGACATACGTGTTATGCAACTGCGCAGAGATCGAGCCTTACATAGAGTGAGTTTGTAACTTAACATTATTCCATCGCATAAACAATTACAAACTATTTGCTAACTATTTTTGTAACATACAGATTATTTCTAAACGTATACGTTAGAATGACACGAGTTGGTCTTACAGACGCTGAGGAGGGGTCAATAATCGACAAAGAGTTTCGTTCTTGGTTCAGTGCATACGTGAGTTATTTTAAATTGTCAAACAACCGTTGCATTATGTTGAAACAATTATTATCTTCCTAACATTACTGTATGTGGACAATGACACAGGTTGACTCCCCTACATTGCCGGTGGATGATCCTCGCATCATTTCTTTAGCAAAGGGACCTGGACGGATAGCAAGGTCGTATGGTGGATACGTCGGAAACGGTTACAGATTTCAAACGAAGGCGCATTCAGTGAACAGGGCAACAAACAACAGTGGTGTTTGCATAAAAGGTCACGTGTTCGGCACAAACGAAGACGATTACTTGAAGTAATCGATGAGATTCTTGAGATTCAATACGCAAGTCCACGCTAAAACGCATTGTTCTGTTCAACCGCACTTGGTTCGAGACAACTAGACGAGGCGAGTCCGTAAGATTGATCATTTACAAATCGTTGAGGTAAAGAAGTCTAAGCATATGCGCACCGGATAGGTTCGTCCTGGCTTCACAAGCGATTCAAGTTTATTACCTGAACTATCCGATTAATAGACGAGATCCTGGCCAGTTGGTTAGTTGTTTGTAAAGTTAAACCACGCCAGGTAGAAGAAAACTTGTCCGAGAAAGACGACCACGCAGAGGAAGCTGTTGCTTTTCAAGAAGATGAGATACGATCTCGTGCAATCGACGATGGTCAGGATGCAAGTACTGTTCGTCCTTTGAACGATGGAACGATAACATTGCATGATGATGATGATATACATGCTTCCACTTCTCACGCACGTGATATTGATGCTGAATTTATTCGAGACGATGAATCTGATAAAGAAACATAAGAAGAAGAAGAAGAAGAAGAAGAAGACTGTATGTGACGGACTACTTGGAGACGATGATGAATGAGATATTTCGTTAACTTGATTATTCAAATGTGTGTGTATGTGTTTAATTAATTAAAACTATTTCTTTTAAGGAAAGATTAAAAAAAAAAAATTATATTTGCTACCAAGTGATCGCAATTTCACACAAAAGGTGACCACATGGTAGTAATTTAGAAGTGAAATGCGACCGGTTGGTCGCATTTTATAATTATATTTTTAAAAAATATAAGTAAAATGGCTACCATATGGTCGCAAAAATGAGCGGTAAATTTAAATTTCCATGAAATTTATGGCGGTGAATTTAAAGATTACGACCATCCGGTCGCGATATTGGGTGGGCTCCTTGGTCGCAAAAATGAGCGGAAATTTAAATTTCCATGAAATTATGGGGTGAATTAAAGATTACGACCATCCGCAATATTTGGCGGTGAATTTCATTATTGTGACCGGATGGTCGCAATTATTGATGGGACTCGTGATATGATAGTTTGTTATGGATCATGGTAAAGTGGTGACCATATGGTCGCTTTTCATGAAATGCTACCATATGGTCGCAAATATCTCAAGAAATGCGACCGGTTGGTCGCCATTTTCCCCAAAGACGCGCGACTTTTCGTTTCTTGTCATAATTACATATTTGCGACCATTTGGTCGCAAAACCGATTTAAATTCCCATCGCTTTTCCTTTCCCCCGTTTCTGCTTTTCTTCCTTTCTCTTTTTCTTCCTCTCTTTTTGTTCTTTTCTCTCTTTCCCCTCCCTGTTCCCCGTTATTTCTTCCCATTCCCGTTCCAGTTCTTACTCTAAATCTAAAACCCTCAAACCCCAATCCCTGGTTTCTATTACAAGGTTAGTTTTCGTATAAAATTGAAGTTTAGTTTAAGAATTTATTTTACTTAGTTTTAGTTTTTAGTTTTCAATTAAGTAGTTTAGTTTAGTTTTGTTAATTTAATTAGTTTTAGTTTAATGAATCTAAATTTGTGTAATCAATTACTTAGTTTACTTTTGTTTAATTCATAGTATTTTAGTTTACATTAACTAATTAATTAGTTTAGTTTAATTTTGTTACTTTAAGTAATTTTAGTTTAATTAATCTAATAGTTTAATTAATCTAACTTAGTTTACTGTAATTCAATTTAAGTAGTAATTAATTTAATTACTTAATCTAATTTAGTTTAATTACTTATTTAGTTTATTTAAGATAGTTTACTTTAATTTAATAAAATTAAACTAAATTAATTTATAATTACACTAGTTTAAATTTTAATTTTAGTTTAATTAATGTAATTTAGATTACTTTAATTAAATCAATTAATTTAAAGTAGGGTAATTAATTCAAATAGTTTAACTTCAATTATACTTAAGTAGTTTAAATTAATTAATTACACTAATTTAATTAATTAATTTTAGTTTAATGAATAAATAAAAATTGTTTAATTACTTAATTTTAGTTAAAATTTGATTAAAGTAAAGTACAATTAGATTAATTAATCAGAATAATTTTGTTTAAGTATTCTAATCAATTAATTTGAAATAAAGTAAATTAAAATTAGATTAATTGAAACTAAAATTAATTCAATTAAACTTAAGATTTATTAATTAAAACTAACATAAACTAATCATTTAATTTGAATTAAAGTAAATTAAAATTAGTTTAATTGAAACTGAAACTAAAATTAATTCAATTAAACTTAAGATTAATTAATTACAACTAAAATAAACTAATCAATTAATTTGAATTGAAGTAAATTAAAATTAGATTAATTGAACTAAAATTAATTCAATTAAACTTAAGATTAATTAATTAAAACTAAAATAAACTAATCAATTAATTTGAATTAAAGTAAATTAAAATTAGATTAATTGAAACTAAAATTAATTGAATTAAATTAATTTGAGTTTAATTCAATTAATTTTAGTTCAATTAATATAATTAAATAATTAATTAATAATTAATAATTAATTAACTAATTAATTTAATAAAAAATAAAAAAAATAAAAACTAATATTGAAATTTAAATTTTAAAAAAAAATTCTTAAATGCGACCAGATGGTCACTTTTTAGGCGACCATCTAGTCGCATTTTAACTAAGCCTAAAAGTGACCATTTGGTCGCATTGGTCACTTTTTTAAATGCGACCAGATGGTCACTTTTTAGGCGACCATCTGGTCGCATTTTAACTGAGCCTAAAAGTGACCATTTGGTCGCATAAAATGCGACCATTTGGTCACTTTTTTATGTGACCAATTGGTCACTTATCTTTTTAAGCGACTATCTGGTTGTATTTTAACTGAGCCAATAAGTGACCATTTGGTCACAAAAATTACGACCATTTGGTCACTTTTTATGTCACCAAATGGTCACTTCTATTGAAGATAAAATGCGACCATATGGTCCCTTTTAATGCGACCATTTGGTCGCATTTTCAAAAGTTTGACATTTTTGCTACCAAAATTTTTTGCGACCATATGGTCGAATTTTTGTGACCATGCAGTCGCACAATTGAAATCCGACTAGCTTTTTAGCAACCACTCTGTTGGTCGCATTTTTGGTCGCATTTTAGGTTAAAAACGACCATTTGGTCGCAATTTACTGGTCGCAATTTGGCAGTTTTTTTGTAGTGGAATCCACGTACTACCATGTACCATATCTCAATCATCGAATATCAGGACTTTCACCATTTCAGGTATCAGGACTTTCACCATTTCAGGTATCAGGACTTTCACCATTTCGGATATCAGGACTTTCACCATTTCAGGTATCAGGACTTTCACCATTTCGGATATCGGACTTTCACCATTTCGTATCGTGGACTTTCACCATTTCGGATATCAGGACTTTCACCATTTTAGGTATCAGGACTTTCACCATTTCGGATATCAGGACTTTCACCATTTCGCAACATGATACGTATGGATCCGAATCAACATACTATCATGAGTCACTTTACAAACTGTTAAGCTTCCTAAAAGTTAGTTAATCTCAAAGAATCCTACTAAGTTATTACGAAGCCTAACTATCTAGATTACACGAGTTAACACTCAAGTGTATATCTTGAGCTACATTAACTTTCAACCACTCAAGTAACTCTCATTCCACTTTCCTCTATCATCTCCAATTCATTTTGTAACACTTTCAAACCACTCCGATGTTTCCTTTTCATCCAACTAATTATAGTTCCAAAATTCCTCCACTAACTTCCGAATTAAAGTCTCTAACCAAACTTAAATTCTAAGAAGCTAAATCCCGCTTAACTTCGATAAACAATAACATAACGAAACTTAATTCATAAAACAACTAACTTTCATTTTAAACTCACCTTGTAAACGAAGTCAACTCCGAAACACCGATTGACTAAAAATCATGATCGATGCACGAAACCTATAATTAAATACACCTAAAGTATATTAATTAACCGAATCGAAGAACGATCGTCACGATACTAAAATAAAAGACAAAACAACCCGGAACTTATGCCAAGAGGCCCACGGCCCAAGGGAAAGGAAGAAAAGGAATTTGTTTTCCGGATTTTAAGCACTTTAAAGACATTTTGGCTTGGTTTCGGGTACTTTGGAGATTGGTAACCTTAATGGGTATTCGCAATTTAGGGTTTTGAGCATTAAACCATTTCCGAAACAATTAGAAAATAGCAAAAACATAAAAAAAACTAAACATGCTAAATCAAGCCAAAAGAAGGAAAACCACAAGGAGCGGGTTTCCGGCTCAAACTTGGTTTTAGGGTTTAGGGAAAGTTCCTAAAAATGACTATAATGACTTTCCCGATTGATATCTTAAAGCTCCGATGAACGAATTCGAAGATTACAACTCAAAACCTCCATTAAAACACTATTCACATCAAAATTTAGAAACTTTAACATACCTTTAAGCCTCGAGAAAACGAGCGAAAATCACGATGAGTAGGTTGGAAAAGATCCACGGGCCAAGGGCTTTCCAACGGATGTAGAATCGATACGATCCGTTGAGAAATAAAGAAAACAAAAAAAAAAAGGGAGGAGGGTTTGGTCTTCACGGCAGCAAGGAGGAGAAAAGTGCAGGAATTTCCAATTTTTTTACTAAGTGTTGATATTTAAGAGAAGGTGAATAGTGATTTTTAGATATTTAAGAAATCGGGTAATGACGCCTACGTCCCTCTTTTTGTTTTTGCTTTAAAAACGAATCCCGAAGCTCGTAAATAAATCTAAAGGTGATTAATAATTATTAATTGTCCCGTTAATAATTATTAATGTCACCAAAACATATTTAAAGTACTAAAACGATTAAAAACAAATTCGGACGAAAATAGCTACTAAAATTGAAGTTACTGAATTAAAACTAAACTTTAAAAGCTTTAATAAAAAAAAAATTACCTCTAAAAGTAACGGGACGTTACACTATGAGTTTTTGTTATGAATGTTAACTACTAAATTTGTGATTAAATCAATATGAAGTATCTCAATTATGTGTAATAATTTAGTTTAATAAATTATTGATGAAAGGAGAAATTTTATTGAACTAATAAAACTCAAATTTTAATTCACTAAATTATTGACTAATAGAGAAAATTTAGTGAATTAATAAAGTTCATATTTTAATTCACTAAATAGTGAATAAGAGAACAAATATAGTGAATTGATAAATGAGTGACATTTTTGTAAATTTAATGAAAACAATTAATTTTGTTATATTAGAAAAAATGTCATTTGGGGAATTTTGAAAAGAGGGTGCCATTTAGAGAATTAGTTTTATAAAATGTGTCATTTGAGTCCATGCCCCTAAACATTATTAATTGTTTAAATAATGAGTTTATTTAAACATGAAATTAATAATGAAATATTATTAATTATACATTATTAATTATTTAAATATTGAGTATATTTAAATGGTAATTAATAATTTGAAATTAATTAACAATTATTAATTGTTTAAATAATTAATTTTATTTGAACGGAAATTAATAATTAAAATTAATTAATTAATAATAAAATATTATCAATAAAGTTATTAATTAAATAATGAGTTTATTTAATGGAAATTAATAATTAAAATATTTATTATTAATTATTTAAATAATGAAAATTATTTAAATGGAAATTAATAATTAAATATAATTTGATAATATTTAGTCGGGAGAAAATATTAATATTATTAATTGTTTAAATAAAATATTTTATTTAAATGGTAATTAATAAATAAATTAATTAAGTTGGACTTATTAATTTAAGAGAGAATTTCAAGCCCAATTGGATTAAAGAACCCAATTGGAATTGGCCCAAAATAATTAATTAAATAAATTGTATTGATTTATCGTTTTATGATGATAAAATCGGCCATACATGTAATTTTTGTGGAGATAATTGTTTGAATTATATCCTAAAATAATTACATAGATTTATTTACCCAAGATAAATAAAAATAAAGAAAATAAAATAATCTCCTATTTTTCCATGGCATTTTCGAAATTGCTAGATAAAGGAAAGAGATAATTTTTTTTCTTTTTGTATTTATCTCTATAGATTAATCCTAATGTGATTAAGATTCCTATTTTTCTATAAATAGGAGGGTTGGGTCATTCATAAATCACACAATTCAATTCCTTAAAAATTCGGAATTCTCTCTTCTTCCCTTCTTTCCCTTAGCCGAAATTCCCTATTATTATTGGGAAGAAATTGGGAAGAAGAAAAAATATTTTTCTTCCCAATTTCTTCTTAAGTTCGATCCCACAATCGGATTTCGTTTGATCGATCGGGATATAGCGTAGAAGATCCGGTGTTGCTGAGGATTTGATGCTGTAAAGAAACCTCCAACTGATTCTCCATATTTTACTCAATGTAAGTAAAGGGTTTTAATTTTCGAAAATAAAGCATGAATCTACATGTTCTTCGTGTTTTTATCACAAATTGCATGATATTAATAGATCCTAAATTAAGTGTTAATTTGTGTTATTAAATAAATTCCGCTAATTTAGTAAATCATCCCTTCACGAAGGACCCTCCAACGATCAAGTTAGGTGAGAGTGTTGGAGTGCGCCGCAAGATAGATAGTAGCGTTTAAGATTTGTGCACTTACTTACAACTCCTTTATACCCCTTGATCACGTGCTTGGCTTTGCTAGTCAGGAATTAAGCTTTGATGGGCTTTTCTTCGGCCCGGTGGAGTTTAATTCTCCTTTGTGCTGGCACCGATGGGCATGAACCCTTGTTTACTGATCTAGCTTACCGAACCTGTAAGAAGGAGATTTTTACCTTTTACAATGCCAAATCTTAAAAAATTTAGCATATATAAAAGTTAATTTATTAGATATAATTTGGTTAATTGATTAGAAAATGATTCGATTTTTTAGAATGAGAGTGTGAGACCCACACAATTTGGCAATCTCATTCCTAATTTTCAAACAATTTCATTCACTCATACAAGTTCATCAATCTCATTCCTTATTTTGTGGGTCCCAACAACTTTTATATTTTATTAATTTTCTTTTCTTTCTACTTTTTGTGAATCTCACATGAATTAATACTCTATTCTCATTCCAAGACTCTAGTAAACAAAATCAATGATAATTCTTTTCATTCTGATTCCGATTCTAATTTTTTTTAAGTAAATATAATAAAAAAAATCTTATTCTCATTCCATAATTTTTCATTTCGATTAATTTTCATTCTAATTCTTTCTCATTCTTATTCTCACTAAATAAACGAGGCGTTAAAGTATTTATTTATCGTTGTCTAAAATTGAGTTTGTGCTCCTCAAAGCCAAGTCCAGATTTATCAAACGTCAAATATCGTGTGCTGTTTGAACTTGATTGTACAGTGACGGATCGTAACGTCCTTTTCTTATAAAACTATTTAATAATCCCATGAATTAATACTCCTTCTATATCATGCTATTAAACCTATAATTCTAATAGAATAAATATCAATTATTTATATTCAACAGGTAGAAATTACATATCATAATAAGTTTTGAAAATTTTAATTTTAAATATTGTAAATTTTTTAAAAGTATTTTTCATTCATTAAATTAATTTTTTCTCATTGCTTATTATTATAGTTAGTTATTGATATATTTTAATAATATTTTGATTAAAAGTTGAAATTTTTATTACATTTAAAATTTACTTTTGAAAGCGTCATCTTTATAGATAATCCCAAGAACCCGAACAGCAGGACCTTGGAATAAATTCGCGACGCTTTTGCATGTCACATGATAAATTCACTCTTTTCTCCTTGTCCGTCCGATTTTATAATTCTCAAAAATTGACGGACTGGATTAAGCAACGCCGAAACGTTTTATAGGGGGTGACAGACAGTCATAGGGTGTGGTCGCCCTCAACGTTAGCTCCCATGGGCGTTTGTCATGGATTACGTGAGAAAGATAGAGAGGAGCTTCGGGCAGAATTGATAGAAACGGGCAGATGGAAGGATAGTAATTGACTGAAAATTTCAAAAGTCGGAAGCGTGGGCCCACCCGACGGGGTGACGTGTTACAATGCATCTTGTCAGTCACTGTCAAGCTGTCATAACGCATGTTGTCATCTTGAAAATAGAGGGAACGGTTAGATTCTTCATCACGTTCGCATTGCGTTAGTATTACATCACATGACATTACTTTTTTTTACTTTGATGTATTTCACCGACTTTTGATCTATTTCCTTCCTTTTAAATATCTTTGACATTATCGATACATTCGATGTGTCTCTAAAATAGAGGCTTAACTTTTTGTACAAGAGTAAAGAATATCTTCGATATATTCATCAAAGTACTACTCAATTATCATTGATCACCCCCTCTCTCTTTTTTTTTTTTATATTAAGTTACTGTTATTCGTTGATTACCCTCTCTCCCTTCTTTAAAATTATTATTAAATTATACCTTTATATTCTATATGTATTTTTAAACGTTCTTTAACTTTGTAAAATTGTAAATCATAATTTCAAATGATTAATTTTAATGAAATCGAGACATTATTTTACACATGTCTCGTATTCTAACACATTTAAAATAGTGAAAAGATTAAACATATAAATGTGATTTATAAATTTTACATCTTTTATTAAAAATTTGACCAATTTATAAAAACCAAAATATGTTTTTTTTAATATCTAATACTTATATGTTTCAATCCGAAGAAATTACTTGAGGAGGCTTAATTGAGGTTGCCTCTCAAATATATGACATATGTCTTTTGACCCATTAACTACTTTCTTCAATTAAAAGGAACTGGACCCCATATTGCTATTAGAGATTTTTTATATTAGGGACCGTTTGTTTCACATGAATCTAAGATTACCATGGTAAAGTAATCAGGATTACAATGTTTGTTTTTCACAATTCGTGGATACCAAGACATCTGAAGATGCTTGGAATCTCAGGATTCCCGTATGTTAGGAATGGTGTCCTAGAACTTGTAATTATTTAATTATAATACTTTATTTCGAATAAATTAAATAAATAAACATAAGTTCTTTATATTATCTAGATTGATTCAATTGACGATATTAGGAATATATGGAAATATATTAATATCAAACATTCAAATAGTAAACCCTAAGTTACTCTTATGAAATCACGACTTAGTATGTGAGTCATACGAGAGGATTGAAGTCGAGATGAGTAACTTAAAAGTGTCTACAGTAAATGGATAACGTTTGGGAACCGTATCCTGGTAACACTGTTGATAGCTTCGCATTTTGTTTATAGACAAATGATCTAATCCCGATCATTCATGTGGGAGACATGAAATGGAAGTATCATATGCAATGTTGATTGTATAAGACAGGCCCACGATGTTCGATCAAATTTCTCATTAGTACCGTTTACGAGAAATGATCGAATATCGAACTAAGTTTATCAACCATGATAGATCTCAATCCTGAGTGAAATGCGGACTCCTATTTGTGGAGTTATGTTCTTTGATTCACATGGTTGAGAGCGATCTGTAAGAACGCTCAATACACTCTTGTTTTGGAAACATGGCTAGATAAGTAGCTGGGAATTCATTTTCACGAGATGGAATTCATAACTTTTCTATAAATTAACGGTATCAGTGCGATACCTAAACATTTTAGGAACTTTAGGAAACTCCCTTTGATGTACTGATTCAAGACATGAACAAGTGGCGCCACGACTTCTATTGATCACAGAAGTATATTATCTCTAGTTCGACTAAAGATAATGTTCATTAGAGAATCAACGGGAACACAAGGATAAAGCGGTAATTACTGGGGCAAAACGGTAAATTTATCCGCCTGTAATTATGAGTGTTCCACGTGAAGGATATATCACAGATATAAATAAAGATAAACTAAATGGACATAACTCATCTATAGTGAGGGGAGTTCAGCTATGAATCTATAGTGGAATTATTCATAGTTAAATAATAAGTAATTAACTGATTATGAGTTAATCGCGTAATTGACTAATTATTAAGCCCATGATCTATAGGTCCGTCGAGTCCCTATGCTAGCCCAAATATCGTTGTAGCAAAACTAAGTTATTAATTTAACTTAGGAAGAATAAATAATTTAAGTAATTGAAATTACTTAAAATTAGGCAATATTAATTATTTAAATAATGAGATTATTTAAATGACTATTAATATAAATATTATTAATATTGATACAATATTAATTTTTTAAATAAAGAGCTTATTTAAATGGAAATTAATATAACATTATCAATTATAATATTTTACGGTAAAATTAATTGTTTAAATAATTAAATTATTTAAACGGGAATTAATATTAATATTATTAATTATTTAAATAATGAGTTTATTTAAATGGAAATTAATAATTAGTATTATTAATTAAATAATGAGTTTATTTAATTTAATAATATATATTAGAGAGAATTAAATACAATTGGTTTAAGAAACAAATTGGTTTTGACCCAAAATAATTAATTAATTGAATAAGATTCAATGATAATTAATATATTAATTTTTTGGCTAAATATATTAAATTAGAAATTATTATTTGAATTATTTCTAATATTAATTGTTAAATAAAGAAAAGTAAATAAATTATATATATATATATATATATATATATATATATATATATATATATGTTAATGGTGGCGTTGAAATCAACATGGAATTCGTACATGCGTGCGCTAGTTTGGCCATTAATATGTATATATATATATTTATATATATAATATTTTTTATTTATTTATCTTTTCTATTATTTAATAATTAAGAGATCAGTATAATTATAGAGATTAGATATCATATTTTCCTATAAATATGACCATTGAGATTCATATTTTGTATACTTCTCACTTTAATTAGAAAAGTGAAAATTCTCTCTCAAGTTTTTGCCCAAGCCGATTTTCCTTAGGGAAAAATTTAGAAGAAATTTCTTCTTCTTTTGTTTTTCCTGTTCGATTCCCACAAGTCAGTTTTGCTTTCGATCGGGATATAGCATAGAAGATCCGGTGTTGCTGAGGATTTGATGCTGTAAAGAAACCTTCAACCGATTCTCCATTAATTACTCAATGTAAGTAAAAGGGTTTTAATTTTCAAAACTAAGCATGAATCTACACGTTTTATCACAAAATTGCATGATATTAATAGATCCGTTATTAAATGTGTTAATAAGTTTACTAAATAAAATTCCGCTAATTTAGGAAATCATCCCTTCACCATATTCCTTAAAAAATATGGTTTTCTAAGATTTCAATGAAGATGTAATTGAACTATAATATTTTTACTCCTTTTTAGTCTCTACTTTTTTTTAATCATTAAATCAATATTATATTTTTGGAATAAAAAATATTGTATTCTGATAGTTAGAAAATTTGTATAATATCTCAATTAATATTATATTTATATTGAGAAGGATACAAATTAAAACAATATATATTTTTTATTTTTGGATAAAAAATTTCTTTAATTTATATAATTTCAATATTTAATTTTAAAATGAAAATAATTTTCTTTTATTTTTTAATTCACATATAATTTAATTTGTATGTACTAAACTAGTTTATAAATTAAATTTATTCTAAAACAATTTATTTGAAATTTTTAATACTCTTACCTTTTTATTATTTAATTATATTTTATCAACCCCCTCTTAGTTTCTATTTTTTATTTTAATTTTGTATATATAGAATAAAATTTATTTTAATTATGCAATAGATAAATTAACTGTTCAATATTAAATTAAACTAGAACTAGAATAAAATAAAATAAAAAAATTAATATGATAAATTTTTTATATTAAAAACCATGTAATTTAAATATTTTATTAACATGAATTAATCTATACAAATAAAAATATAACAAAAGTATTGTTGATGGAAATAAATAAGTGTATAATTAGAATCATATGTAATTATAATAAATTCTCTACATAAATGATGCACAGTTACCCAAATATTCTTAAACAATTATCTGAAAAATTTCTACAAAGCAAACACAGTAAACTAAAAATGTCGGGCACTTAGATTCCGGGCATCTTAAGAAACCGGGTATCTAGTTTAATAAGAATTGGAGCCACGATAAGTATATTGTGACAATCACCAATATATGTTAGAAGCTTAATCTATTCATTATAAAAAAAAAAAAAATCCAAACACAGTAATATGGTTCAATGAAAATTCATTATCTTAATCTTATTATTTTATTATTAAAAAATATTATTATAATTACTATAAATATTTCATTATTATCAAAATAATTGATCAATTTGTTTGAGATAAACATTTTTCTAGGGAAATTTCGGTGGGTAGCAGAATTTTCTTCAATATTTATTAATCTAGTAGTTTTAAAAAGTATTTGTAAATATAGCAGTTTTTTAAAAAACCTCATTCAAGTGAATCAAAGAAATCAACGATAACTTGGAGGTAATCAGTGATAACTTATCAGGTAATCAGTGATTACATGCACAAAATATCATTTGATATAGTGAATCAGTAATCAAGCGGAATCAGTGATTACTTATGTGAAAATCAATAATTACTTACACGAACTAGTAGCAATTTTTTAATATTTTAAGCGTGAATTTGAATTTTTCGCTATTTTTACAAATAGCTTTTTGGGCCGTAATCTTTACAAATATTTGTCATTTTTCAGCTATATGTGTAAGAGCCCCTTTTTCTTTACTCTTTCAATTAAAATAATATAAAACAAAGTAAGCAAATTGTAATTCATAATTAAAAATAATCACCAAGTAAAATTAAGAGAAGAATAACTGAACATTCTAAACAGTTAATAATATTTTCCCATTAATATTAGAAAACCTAATAAGTATATTATAGCATGTAAGAAAAAAAAAGAAAAAAAAAAAAATATATATATATATATACTATTTGGGTGATTCTCACAGTTGAGTATGTGACGTCACGTGCTTGATTCTAGCGACTCTCTTTATCTGAAATAGAAAGAAGACGGTCAAAGGTTTATCAATATGGTGTCGGTCAAGGACCCTCTAACGATCAAGTTAAAAATAATGGATAAGGATACTCTAACAATTCGGTATTGGTGTTTGTCCTTACTTGATTAGACGGGTTAACAACCTTTATATACTCCTTTCTGCTTGGAAAGTCATGGGCTTGCTTGGCCGTACTAGTCGGAATTAGTCTTCGATGGTCCTGAGGTTGGTCCAACTTTGACTAGTCCCTTCTCCCATTGTGGGTTTTTTTGGGCCTGTGCCCTTTTAAGACTGAACCAACTTACTCGACCTAGAAATGGGCCAATTTTGCCTTAACGGTGTCCCCTATTTTCCGTACTGAAAGTTTCAGTTTGAGAAATCGACTACAATGGTTCAGATTTATGACATTTTGTGTCGTCACAAACCTTTCGTATAGCTGGATACGACTCTTCGGCAAGGTGACTGCTTGGGCCTCATAAGTTATGATTTTCTGAAAGCCCAAACGGTATTCCCGCCTGCTAATCATCACGATCCCTTGGGATAGTTGGATGTTTGCCACGCGTCGCGACTCTAGGCCACATGTCATTTGCTTTAAGTAAGGTGTTCTTTAGAATTTAAAAGGGTTGCCCTTGATTTAAATTTTTGAATTGCCTGCGTATTTTCTGTCTTTGACGCTTCGCTTTCAAGGATTCTGCCCTATGTGTTCAAGGTCAGTTCTCTTGTCCTCCTTCATTTCATTAAGATTTGAAATGGTTAGAACTAAGGAATTTTCACGAGCCAAAGGTTACAGGACTACGAGGTTCGTCGTTGATGATGAGGACCTTGACGGTAGGGTGGCCCCAAGGGTAATGGAATAAACTTGGGAGTTTTTCCCTTACCTGGAAGAGATTCTCTTTCATTGTGAGCGAGATAGGTTTCATTTCTGAGTTTGAATCAGTGTTGGATGCTGAAACAATAGTATATTCTATTGTTCCCTTTGTGGTTAATGGTGATTCTAGTCATCTGGTCGGGGTCGGTTCTTTAGGGTTGCCTAATATTCCCCTTCTTGAGTCAGGACTCGCAAAAGGGGCGAAGAAAAAGGTTTCATCCATTCGCAAAACGACTGATCTGGTGGTAATTAAGAAGATTCATCCTAAAGATTGGTCTTCTGTGCTGACGCATGGGTGCCTGGATAGTTTGATGGCCTCTTATAGAATCCCCCCCTGAATTTGAGATGAGGCTCCCAAATGTGTCAGAGCAGGATCATACCTCTCATGGGGAGGGTTGGACCTCTTTCTACCCCCAAGTTCTTTAAATGCAGGGTGTAGTTTCCTCTTCATCCTTTCTTGGTAAGGCTTTTTACTGGTTTCAAGATCGACTTTGGGTGATTCATGTCGAACACCTTGAGGACCATAATTATGTGTTCTAGATTGAACATCAAATTGACTATAGGGATGGTTAAGCATTACTAGAGCATTCGATTGAACTCCCAAGATAAAATGTGCTTCATCCTTCAGATTCGTTCCAGTCACTGCTTCGTTGAAGAGCAAACCACTAGCGATAAGGGATAAAAATATAAATGGTTCTTTATCCGTGGTCCAATATTTCTTGAGGTCGTGCCCGTCCTACGTCTTGACAAGATTCTGGTGAGCGGATAGGTCCCTCTCTTATCTCTTTTCCTAGTTGAATCTTGATTTGATATTATCGGTGCAGTGAGCCTTATTTTTTCTTTATTTGTGTTTCGTTTCAACTACTGAATACCTTTGGAAGTCTCATAACTTGAACTTTTGCATTATGGGTCACTTGACAAGTACGCCCCTTTAAACTAGGAGAGTTCTCCCCCTCTTTTTTTGTTTATAAAGGTTTGAACTTGTTGGACCGGTTTCTTCAAGTCTCGGTGCTAGAATGTCTTCGAATGAACTTGTTCCCATCCCGACTCTAGGGAGCCATCTGCGCTCATGTCCCTCTTGCTAGGTACGAAGGGTAGGAAAACTGCAGTTGACGCTACTCATGATCAAAAGGGTAAAACACTTACTCAACCAAGTAAGGCCAGTTTGAATTGACCTCATCCCGTGAGAAACGCCAATGTGAAAGGGATGGAGATCACTGATCTTAATATGGATCCTCCGACTCCCAAAAGTAAGAGAAGTGGTAAGCTCGACCCTCTTGGTGATGCGATAAGGGGTGCTGAAGACCACATGAGAACTTATCCTAAAATGGTTTTCAGAGCATCTTCCCCTAGAAGTGATTATTCCCCTTTGAGGGATTCTGATTTTCTTCCCTCTAATTCTCAGAAGTTCGAGTAGGAGATGAATTCAACCTTTTAGGATTTGATCTCTTCTGCGTCCAGTTCTCTAACAGTTCAGCATTCTTCTGTTTTGGCTCCAAATGATGAACCTGCTCAGGTGGCTAGAACTTCTTCCCTTGTGGCTGGAGTTCCTTCCTCGAGAAAGGCGTTCCCTATGCTTAGCCCATTTGTTACTCTAGGAGTGGAGTATGAATCTTACTCTCTCGCTGAGGAGAATACCTTTATGCATGCCTTTAATGCAGAAGGGTATTCATAGGACATGGAAAGGGTCATCTTGGCTCCCCTTTTCAATTATATTGATAGGAGCGAGGCGGTGTTGAACATTTCTCATAGTTTTATACTGGTAAGTCACTTTCTGACCCATCGGATTTATGCTTTCCCTGCTTACATACACGTTATTTTTGTTTACATTTTTGTAGGGAGTGTAAGTAGGGGTCCAGTGAATCCATAACTTGGAAGTCCTTCGATCGAAATACCGAGATCTTGAACTCAAGGTGGTGTAGCTGGAGGCTGATTTGGGAAAAATGCGCTGTAGGTAGTAAAATTTGATCATGGAGAACCCTGCCTAGACCGCGGAGATTACTAATCTAAAGGCTTAATTCAACGGGCCGAAGAAATGAGTTCCAGCTGGAAATTGAGCTCCATGATTGCAAGAAGGAGAGTCAAGATCTTAGGGGTTTTCTGGATGATGCCCTTTTAGAGCGCGATTCGAATAGATAGCTTATTGAGCTTGAGCCCACTACCAAAACGAAAGTTGAGAATGATCTTCGGTCTAACGAAGAATCTCTATAGACAGTTAGGTACAAGCTTGCAGTCATTTCTTCAAAACCATGTCTCTCTGAAATCTCAGGTGGATGAACTCAAGTTTTATAAGGATGAGTTCGAGTCTCTAAGGGCGAACCTTGATAAGACCGAGTCAATTATTGAGGAAGCTTCGACTAGTCTTCAGATCGGCAGGGATGTTGTTAAACTTTCGTTATCTTCTAAATATGGGATGTTGTTGCTCTTCAAGATGAAATGTTGGGTGAGATCAACAATGATTCGAGCTGCTGCTCGTCAGGATGAACTCTAGCCGATGTGATCTATGAGCCTGACCCTATGATAAATGATGACGTTAGTGTTGATATCGATGCCCCATATGAGTTGCTTCATTCTCTTTCTGATGTGCCCCAAGATCCTCTCTTGCCTTCTAGCTTCTATATTGAACTATCTAATTGATGATTTTGTGTTGGTTGTCTTAAATTGTAGGCCTCCTGGAACAATTTTCTTTGCCTCTCCTTTTGGCATGTATGACTATTGATGTTCGTAGATTTTGTTAAGCTATTAATATCACTTACACTTGTATTGTTAAATCTACGTCTTTAATTCGTTGTTGATTTTGCACTTAAAGAGGGCTTCGCTCCTTTGAGAAGTTTAAAGTTCCTTACCTCCGTGGATGGCTTTAAGTGTTTGGTCGGAACAAGGCTTTTGACTCCGAAGAGGGCGTAGTGTGTTTGGACGGACCAAGGCCTTTGCCTGAAGAGGATGCTTGGACAAGCTAAGACTTTTACCTCCGAAGAGGGCTTTTTCTGCTTGGACGGACCAAGGCTTTTGAAAACCAAGGATATTGCTTCTGTACAGGGCTTCGTATGCTTGGATGGACCAAGGCTTTTATCTCCAAAAAGGGATTTCTATGCTTGGATGGACCAATGCGTTTGCCTTTGAAGACGGCTTGGTGTGCTTGGGCGGAACAAGACCTTTGTCTCCGAAGAGGACTTGATGCATTGAAATTGAGATACTGATGCAAGTTCTTCCCCTCTAAATCAAATAGATTCATATCTGTTAGAGGAGTTCCAGAAATGTATGTGTTCCAGTAAATAGCTCGAGGAACGAATGGTTCAGATCGAATTGGAAAATAGAAAATTTGTACTTGTCCATACGTACAATCAATGGAAGGATCAAGGCTTTTTGCCTCCGAAGGGGGCTTTAGGTGCTTGGGCGTGTTAGAAATGGTGTCCTAGAACTTGTAATCATTTAATAAAGATAATTTATTTCGAATAAATTAAATAAATAAACATAAGTTCTTTCTATTATCTATATTGATTCAATTGACGATATTAGAAATATGTAGAAATATATTAATATCAAACATTCAAATAGTAAAACCCTAAGTTACTCTTACAAAATCATGACTAAGTATGTGAGTCATACGAGAGGATTAAAGTCGAGATGAGTAACTTAAAGTGTCTACAATATATGGAAAACGTTTAGGAACCTTATCTTGGTAACACTATTGATAGCTAGCCATTTTGTATATATAGACAGATGATCTAACCCTGATTATTCATATGGGTGAAATGAAATGGAAGTATCATAAGCAATGTTGATTGTATAAGAAACGACCACGATACTTGATCAATATCTCATCAGTACCCTTAACGAGAAATGATCGAATATCAAACTAAGTTTATCAATCCTGAGTGACATGTGGACTCCAATTCATGGAGTTATGTTCTGTTATTAACATGGTTGAGAGTGATCTAATATGAACGCTCAATACACTATTGTTTTGGGAATATAACGAGATAGTAGCTGGAAATACACTTACATGAGATGGAGTTCATACTTTCCTACAAATTAACAGTGTCAGTGCGATACCTAAATATTTTAGGAAATTTAGGAAACTCCCTTTATGTACTGACTTGAGACATGAACAAGTGGCGCCACGACTTCTATCGATCACAGAAATATATTATCTGTAGTTTAACTACAAATAATGTTCATTGGAGAATCAACGGAAACATAAAGATAAAAGTGGTAATTATAAGGGGTAAAATGGTAAACATAATTCGCCTGTAATTATGAGGGTTCCACGTGAATGATATATCAGAGATATAAATAAAAGATAAACTAAATGGACATAACTCATATATAATGAGGGGAGTTCAACTATGAATCTATAGTGGAATTATTCATAGTTAGATAATAATTAATTAACCAATTATGAGTTAATCACTTAATTGACTAATTATTAAGCCCATGATCTATAGGTTCAGGTCTCTATGCTAGCCCAAATATGGTAATTGCGGAATCACTTGAAGAATTAAATATAATTTAAGTAAGATAAGTTACTTAAATAGCCAATATTAATTATTTAAATGATGAGTATATTTTAATGCTAATAAATATAAACATTATTAATTGTTTAAATAATGAGTTTATTTAAACAGAAAATTAATAATGAAATATTATTAATTGTTTAAATATTCAGTATATTTGAATGGTAATTAATAATTTGAAATTAATTGATAATTATTAATTGTTTAAATAATTAATTTTATTTGAACGAAAAAATTAATAATTAAACTAATTAATTAATAATAAAATATTTCCAATTAGAATTATTAATTAATTACGTAACGAGTTTATTTAATGGAAATTAATAATTAAAATATTTATTATTAATTGTTTAAATAATGAAAATTATTAAAATAGAAGTTAATAATTAAATATCATTTGATAATATTTAGTCTGGAGAAAATATTAATATTATTAATTGTTTAAATAAAGTACTTTATTCAAAAGATAATTAATAAATGAACTAATTAAGTTGGACTTATTAATTTAAGAGAGAGTTTATAGCTCAATTAGATTAAGGAACCCAATTAAAATTAGCCCAAAATAATTAATAAATAAATTAGATTTATTTATTAATTGTTATACAGAAAATCTGCCATATATATTAATTATTAGGAAAATAATTATTTGAATTATATCCTAAAATAATTACATAGATTTATTTACCCAACATAAATCTAATAAAAGAAAATAAAATATTCTCTTATTTATCTAAGGTATTTTCGAAAATACCAAGATAAAGGAAAGAGAAAATCTTTTTTCCTTTATATTTATCTCCATGGAATTTCCCTAATTTGATTAGATATTTCATAAGCCTATAAATAGGAGGCTTGGGTCATTGATAAATCACACAACTCAATTCCTATAAATTGAAATTCTCCCTTCCTCCCCTCCCCTAGGCCTTGCCGATTTTGGCTTTATTTTTAGGAAGAAAAATTTGTTTTCTTCTTCCTAATTTCTTCTAAAGTTTGATCCCACAATCGGGTTTTTCTTGTTTGATCGGGATATAGCGTAAAAGATTTGGTGTTACTGATGATTGATGAAGTAAATAAACAACCAACCAATTCTCCATAATTTACTCAATGTTAGTAAAAGAGTTTTAATTTTTCGAAAAACTAGCATGAATCTACATGTTTTTATCACAATTGCATGATGTTAATATATCATAAATTAATTGTTAATTTGTTTACTAAAGAAATTCTGCTAATTTAGTAAAGTAGTCCCTTCAGGGCGAACCAAGGCTTTTGCCTCCAAAGAGGGCTTCGTATGCTTGGATGGACCAATACTTTTGCCTCTAAAAAGGGCTTTGTCTGCTTGGTCGGATCAAGGCTTTTGCCTCCAAAGAGGGCTTTGATTGGAAAACAACAGGATAAGTAGTAATATTTTTCGTATTTATATTTAAAAGAAATTTATACTTTGTCCTGTTAAGGTGATCTTGTCTTCTTTGCTGTCAACGATCACCATTTGAGTGATTTTACTTCTTGGCTTTGCGAAGGCAAACTATTTCTTCAGAGACTCGTTTTCCTCCATGTACATGTCCAAGAGATTATTAGCAACCCTAAGGTGCTCCATTGACGCTCCAAATCGCTCGGAGGGGGGTCAAAGTTGCCCGAGTTTTTGAAGATTTCCCATTGCTCTTTCAGGGCGTGATTTTCCCTCTCCAATAGGTCAAGTTCTTCACTAAGTGCCCTTTGGGTTCGGTTCACGCTCTCCAATTCACCTCTTAGGGCTACTTCCTCATCCTTCTTCTCTTTTTGTTTGGTGAAATCCTAAGTTAGCATGAACTTGTCTTTCCTCAGTCGTCTGTTTTCAAATTTCAAGGTTTTCTTGGTGGTTCTTGAGGTCGTAGTTGATCCCACCATTATTTCAGCTAAGAAAGTCAACTGCATCATCAAGTGTCCATCCCAATTTATAGTGGTGGAGAGGAAGGATCTAGTCAGAAGTTGAAGGGACTGGTATTCAATTCAGCATTGCTTGTTCTATCAGACGAAGCGTCTTTTCAAAGGAATGATGTTGTTTTCTAATCAACTTAATTAATTGTCTGACATGTTGTAACTTCGATGCCTTTTCCAATTCCTTCATTAATGCGGGTTAGTGAGTGTCTTTAAATGGCATTCAACGCTTTGTATGTCAGGGCAATTACAGCCGTCACACATATGCGGGATGCTCAACATGTGCCACAATCTTGACGAGCTCCAGATTCTTTAAATAGGAGTGGGAAACATGGTTTTCCCATTCTCCACGCTACTACCAGAAGTGCTCTTGAATCTCCCATCTTTTTTTCCCTTGGTCCTGTTCAAGATATTCTTGGGCTTGGTTCCCATGGATGTTTCTCATGGTGTTCTATTTCTTTTTCATGTCTGGTCGCCTCCATTTGTAACCTTTCGAATAAGATTTTGGATGTGATCTTCTAATCCTCTTGGACCAGCTAGGTTTCATCCGACCAAGTTAGATGTGATATTTTATGCCTATGAGGATGCTCCTAAGGTTAGATTTCGCTTGGATTACCCCTCGCTTCGCCTCCCTATGTCGACTTCACCATTCTGTCATTCCAGTGGAGAATTCAGAGTGAGTTCTGGTGAGTTTTGATGTCCAGATAGACCTTAGCAAGTGCTTGAGCATATTTTCCCTAGACCGTTCTGATAGATCTCTGATAAGGGCGATTTTGTTGGGGGGAGAGGGCAAGTCCTAGTTAAAGGCTTTGTCTTCCCTTTCTTTTAAGGATCTTATTTGGTGTTACGTGGAAGCTTTCAACTGGTTGTTGGAAGAAGAAAAATATAGCTCTCCCCTAGGTTTCAAGCTTTAGTTTTAGTACAAAAACTTTCCCTTACTGCCACAACCATTGCCTTTGGCACAACTTTGGGTGTTTGAAAGCGTTTACTAAGATCGGATAGTGGGCTCCATTTATGTCGCATGTTGATATTTGCACTTTCTTAGGCGAAGCTCCCGACTTGTGGGTTCGAGCTTTACTTGTTTGTTTTGAAATAAAAGTTAGATATTCTGGATTTATCTCTTTATCCTTTTTCTTATGCCGATTTATCTCTTTATATTTTACCAAAATGATTGAGGCTTAGTCCGCAGGGGACATTTATTACTTAACGGATTAGGTCTTAAGTCCATAGGGGATGCATAATGTTTGCCTAACGGATTAGGGCTTAAGTGACACTTATACTTAGTGAAGGGAAAAATCAAAGTATATTCATTGAAAAGCCTACTTCAGCCAGTTTTACATTTATTTCTACAACATTCTTTAGACATGATAAATCCTCAAGTGAAGTGCATTCCAGGCTCTTGGGATCAGATTACTGTACTAATCTTCGAGATGGTATGTCCCTGGTATCCTTTCCTCGGTCACTTGGTATGGGCCTTCCCTGTTCGAATTTAACTTTCCTTCCCCAAGTTCCTGTGTGTTCTAGAATGCCTTTCGTAGAAGCAAGGTTCGCCTGGAAGTTTCGCTGTTTCACCTTCTTGTTGTAGTACTTAGCCAAATTTTGCAGTAATTTACAAGGTGGATATGTGTTCGCTCTCTCCTTTCCTCAGCGAGGTCAAAGGCTTCTGCCATCATGTGATTATTCTCACCTTCAAGGATCAAACTTGGGTAGTAAGGCTTATCATTTTCGTGGGGATGATTGCTTCCGTTTGAAGGCCATGGAGAAGAGGGTTTTGCCTATCGGGATTCTCGGGGTAGTTCGATAGGCCCAAAGGACTCCCGACAATCCATCCACCAATTTTCCCTTTGTTTGCGCAAACCTTTTCTTAAGACAATCCATTATGGTCTTGTTTGAAGCTTCAGCTGGCTATTTGCTTGAAAGCTCTACTTTCCGATTTTTGTAATACTTCCAGATGGACCCTCCCGGGAACTGGGTTCCGTTATCGTGGATGATGACCTTGGGGATCCCGAAACGTGTAAAGATATTTTTCCATAGAAAGATTTTAATCTTTCACTCTGTGCTAGTATCAAGAGGTTCAACCTTGTTCCATTTGAAGAAGTAGTCTATTGCAATGAGGTGGTAACACTTCTGCCCTACAACAACAGGGAGTTTCCCTACCAAGTCCAACCCTCATTGCATGAAGGGGCAGGGGCCGAAATTGTTGTTAACTGTGTAGGGGGAGAGTGGTTGATTTTAGTAAATCTTTGTCATTTGTCGCACTTCATCATGAATTCCTTCGCGTCTCTGAGCATGTAGGGCAGTAATATCCCTGTGTCAGCGCCCTTTAACTCTAGGACCGCGACCCAGCATGGTTTTTGCAGTGAACCAGATGCAACTCTTTCAATACATAAGAACTCTCCTGTTTTCCCAATCATTCAAGTAAGGTTCGTTGAAAGACTTTATGTACAACTCTTCTCGAATGAGTGAGTATCGGGCGACCCTCTTTCAGACTTTTCAAGCCTCAAGCCTTTCCTTGGGAAAGTAGCCCGTTCATAAATAATCAATGATGAGGCTTTACCAATCTGAATCGTTTCTTTGACTTTGATCTTCTATTGTCATAGCCATTCTGATCATGCTTTCTGCTCTTCCCCTGTTTGAGTGTGAATTTATGTTGCGCTCGGATAGGTAACCAATCAAGATCATTCTTCTTGTTTTTAAGTTGACAGCAGAGCCAAGGTTGGTCAGCGCGTCAGCATGGCTTTTTTGGCTCTAGGAATTTGATCGATATCATGCTCGTCAAAATTTAGCAAGGCGGATAGGACCTTTCCTAGATACTTTATCATCTTATGATCTTTCACTTCAAAATATCCTTTGACCTGATTCACCATGAGTTGGGAGTCGCTTCTGATGTTTAGGCACTTTACTCAACCTCCTGCAACCCAACTATCAATGCTTCGTACTCAGCCTCATTCTTTGAGGTCGTAAATCCAAAGTGGATCGACTATTCCAGGAGATAGCCTTCTAGGGTTGACAAGACTAACCTGGTGGCAGATCCCTTTGAATTGGATGACCCACCCATGTACAAAGTCGAGATCACCTCTTCTTAGTCAGCGGGGTTAGATCCCCCTGTCTTACACTTTTTAGTTCCTCAATTGCAGCTGCGTGTGTCATTTCTGCTATGAAGTTTGTTAGAATCTGACCTGTTATTGCAGTCTAGTCGTAGCAAATGTCCACTTTAAGATCTGCCCTGAGACGTCTGGCTTATGGAGCATCACTTTTAGTAGGAATGTTTTTTTCATGACAATCGGGTGCCCCTGAAAGTAATGCTTCAATTTTTGGGCGGCTATGATGAGTGTCAGCACTAAATTTTCCATGGTTGAGTACCTTGTCTCGACACTTATCATAGTTTTGCTGATGTAATATAAAGGTTGTTGAAGGTGGCCATCTTCTTTTACTAGTGCTGAGGTGACTAGAACATTAGATATTGCTAGGTAGACAATGAGTTTATCCCCTAGTAGCGGTGGCGATGAGAGATAGTTTTGAAGTTCCTCGAACGCTTTTTGGCAATCATCACCCCAACCAAACTCTTTTCTTTTCATTAATGCTTTGAAGAAAGGAAAGCATTTGTCTGAGGTTTGTGAGATGAAGCGGTTCACGACCTGATATGAATCATGGAACGTCACAAATAGCTCAATGATCAATCTCAAGATCAAAGTTCAAGACAAACATTGAATATTCATTTACATAACTACATTAGCAAAGTCAAGACAAGCTTTGAAGATACGAGCATGAAGGCTTACAAAGAGGACTTGATGAACTTTAATCTATGGAAAATGCATTTTGAAGAAGAGTATTGAAGAATTATTCAATCAGAATTGAAGAGAAGAGCTAATTAGGAAAGTTGAATCACTTTTACCAACTTTCCTTATTTGGACCACTTTCTATATTTGTTCCCAAACTTTTCATATATGATGTCCATGAATTTACAATGTATTTGGACATGTTTTAGGGTTTTATTTATCAGTTTTAATGCTTAGAATAGTTTAGGAATGATATAATATCTTTTAGGGCAAAACATTCCTAAAATGCACCAAATGCACTTAAGGAAAGATTTGGCAGATTTGTGCCTCCTTGTAATCCAAATTTCCTTAATGTTTTTTAGGGTTTCTTTGGCTATTTAAAGCCTCATTTGTAAGGTTTATACTAAGAATTAATATGATATAAAATAGCTTTGTTTTGCTTATTGCTTGGTTTATTTTACCTTGCATTTTGTAGCCTCGTTCTAGGTTGCATGTTTTAGAAACATTCAAGCATAACTTGATCTATTGTGTTTGTGGATTGTTTCGATCTTGAAATAAGAACAAGTTCTCTTATTTCAAGATATTAGATCATTGTAATAATATTTCCCTTCTTGGTTTCCAAAGGTTTTACCTTATTGTTCATTGGGGTTTTAGGATTTACATTTAGGGGACGTTCTTTGTCTTTCAAAGGGTTTCTATTTCAATTCTAGGGTTTCGTATCATTTGGTATCAGAGCTTAGGCTCAAAGGAAGATGTCTATCTTACTTGCTTTCTTGTTATTTGAATTTTTTTATTTTGTTCTTAGTTCATCCAAAAACAAGAAAAAAAAAAAAACTGTTCCAGAATTTCCTTATTTAGTTTTTGCCTACTGTTTTTAATTTTTTTCGTATAGTTCCCATTCGATTCTCAGAAAATCATCAACTATAAAAGTGTTTATATTTCTGTCTTGATTATTTTTTATTCAGAAAATTTGTCAAAAAAAGTAGAAGATTGAGAAAAAAATAGATCTTTGCAGACTGTCGGATTGTGCAGAAAATTGAAAAAAAAGTGTTCTTGCTTTTTTCTTGAAGAATTCATATTAAACTCATAATTTATGCATCTTGAATCCAAAAATCGTAAAGGGATTGTTCTAGAATTGTTTATTTCCTAAATAGCTAGAACTTACCATAAATAGCCAAAACTGTTTTTGGAAAGTATCCAATCTATCCCATTTTCGAATTTATGCATATCTTGCTTAAGAAAAGTCATATTTTCTGATTCAAACTACTTTAGAAAGGTCTTAACTCGAATTTTTCTCTTTTATGAAAGTTTTTTCTTGCTTATTCTTTCCTATTTACAAATATACACCATTTGCAAAATATGTCTTCTTTTTTTCTTTATCCACCCAAGCTAATTGTTTCTTATTTCTTGATTGTTACTTTTTACAAATTTCATTATTATCTTACTTGTTTGATAGTTACTAAAGTATGCTAATATTTCAAGGTTACATTTAGGGTCTAAAATTTGTTTTGAGTGCAAACAAGAGTGGATTGACATCTTTGAGCGTAAACACTTAGGGAGTGATTTGAAAGGTCCTATTTTTACTACTAACTTGTTTACTTGCAGCAATGTATCATGAAAGGTTTGATCAAATCACAAGTAATAGATGTCGAGAGGTAGAACATACCCAGAGAGAAAATAGAGAGGTTTATCATGGATGGATGGAGCATAGAAACTTAAGAGGTGATAAGCTCAAGGTACCTATTTTTCAAGGAAGATCAAATCCAGAGGTTTACTTGATAGGGGAAAGAGAGGTGGAGCTTTGTTTTGAAGAACACCCATGTAGTGATTCAAAGAAGGTACAATTTATAACCGGTAATTTGTGTGATTATGCACTAACATGGTGGAAACAATTGGTGAACGTAGGAAAAGAAGAACTTTGGAGGATCCAATTGAAACTTGGAATGATCTCAAATACATCATGAGGAAATGATTTGTATCAAGGCAATTTCAAAGATATCTTGAGCGAAAATTTGATGATCTTACACAAGGAATCAAGAGTGTAGATGAGTACTACAATGAGTTTAAATACCACATGGCTAGGGCTAATATTGAGGAGGATGAAGAGATTACTATGACATGGTTCTTAGATGGTTTAAACTATGAGATTGCTAGCCCAGTAAAAGGGTATACATTTATGGAGTTGGAGGAAATGGTTCACTATGCCACAAAGGTAGAAAAGAGGGTCAAAAGAAGAGTAGATACACGGTATGCTTCTAAACATTTTTTTGATTCTACTTCTTCTTATCAAATGGGTGAATATGGTACATTAGTGGATAAGAATGGGGATGCCTTTTTCTTGATTGATGATAGTGCAAAATTGATTTTAGATAAGGTTAAGATGATTGAAAGGGAACTTTCAAAATCGAAGAAAGTTTTCAATGCTAGCATGGAGGAGATAAAAGAGGATATTCATGCTAATGTTTATGTGGAGGAAACTAATGAGTTACAAATATGTTATATATTTGAAAAGAATGAGAATTGTCAAAAAGAGGGTGAGCCAAAAGAAAGAGAGATGAGCTCTCAAAAAGAAAAGAGTGAAAAAGAAATGAGTGAAATAAGTGAGCCAAAAGAAAGAGGGATGAGTGCTAAAAAAGAAATGAGTGACATGAGTGAGTCAAAAGAAAGAGTGTTTGAAAAGAATGAAAGAGAAATTTCAAAGAAAGAGAGTTGTGAGTCAAAAAAGAATGAGAGTAATGGTGAGAACATTGTGAGTTTTGTGTAGAAAGTGAGGCTAGGAAAACAATATTTTCAAACAAAACCCACTTTGTACTTTTGTGCAAAGATTCTTTCTTTCTAACTTATGAACTTCACCTTTACTTTTCTAGTGTTTTATCTAACCTTTTGATGAATTATAAGGACCAATTTTCAATTGGAATGGAGTACAAGGTCGATGACTTACAAGGGGCTGAAATACTAAAGGAACAAACATATTTCTTTCAAAGAGATATTGCAAATGGAATCCAAAGCCATAAAAGAAATTTGCTTACTTTTAATCCTATTGCATTGCTTTGTTCAAATGATTCTTTATTGTTTTCAAATTCTAATTTTAACATTAGAAATCATCCACACTTATTATGCTTTCATTATACACATGCATTTTTTTCTAGAAAAGTTCTTTCAGATGATCTTTACTTGTTTGATAGCTTATCACTTGCAAAGCTTGCTAATCAAGCATATCCATTAACTTGTGATGGTTTGTATTGTTCTTATATGCTTGCTAAGTTGTGTTTCAAAACTGAATTTGTACAACTTCAATTGAGTATTAATGAAAATTATTTGTTTTGTGTTATAAGAGTTGTACTTGATAAATAATTTAATGTGTTTATGGATAGCATGGATTTTGCAATTTTTCTAGTTTACCCCAGCACATTAGAAATATTTGAGTTTGATTATTTTTCATGTGCTTTGATTAATTTTTTATCTTCACCAAGTGATCTTCTTGTTAGTATTGTTGAGTATGAGAAAATTTACGAGATTGACTATGGTCCACCTATTCTGTTAGACTTGTTTCCATTGACCATTAACCATATTGTGAGTGTTGTGGTCTTTTATAAGCTTAGTTATGTTGTGGACCTAAAGGAAAGAAAGCCAACCATATTTGACCCTAGAGGTGTTAACTTGAAAGGAGAAAGAGGAAATACTATTATTGCTGTTTTCGTTGACAATTGACAATACACGAGGTACGTATGCTTTAGGTATTTTAAATTATGTTACTAACTTAAGTTTTTGTGATGTAGGTAATGTTTTAGATTCGAGGACGAATCCTTTTCAAGAGGGAGATGATGATATGAATCATGGAATGCCACAAATAGCTCAATGATCAATCTCAAGATCAAAGTTCAAGACATTAAATATTCATTTACATAACTACATTAGCAAAGTCAAGACAAGCTTTGAAGATACGAGCATGAAGGCTTACAAAGAGGACTTGATGAACTTTAGTCTATGGAAAATACATTTTGAAGAAGAGTATTGAAGACTTATTCAATCAAAATTGAAGAGAAGAGCTAATTAGGAAAGTTGCATCACTTTTACCAACTTTCCTTATTTAGACTACTTGTTCCCAAAATTTCCATATATGATGTCAACGAATTTACAATGTATTTGGACATGTTTTAGACCTTTATTTATCAGTTTTAATGCTTAGAATAGTTTAGGAATGATATATTATCTTCTAGGGTAAAACTTTCCTAAAATGTACCAAATGCACTTAAGGAAAGATTTAGCAGATTTTGTGACTCCTTGTAATCTGAATTTCCTTGTTGTTTTTTAGGGTTTCTTTGGCTATTTAAAGCCTCATTTGTAAGGTTTCTACTAAGAATTAATATGATATAAAATAGCTTTATTTTGCTTATTTCTTGGCTGATTTTACCTTGCATTTTGTAACCTCATTCTAGGTTGCATGTTTTAGAAACATTCAAGCATAACTTGATCTTTTGTGTTTGTGGATTGTTTCGATCTTGAAATAATAACAAGTTCTCTTATTTCAAGATATTAGATCATTGGAATAATCTTTCTCTTCTTGGTTTCCAAGGGTTTTACCTTATTTTTCATTGGGGTTTTAGGATTTGCATTTAGGGGTTCTTTGTCTTTCAAAGGGTTTCTATTTCAATTCTAGGGTTTCATATCACGACTGCTAAGCATCCCATCAATGTCTGTAATGCTGGGGTTTCTGCCCTAAATCTTATGTAATCCAATTAAACTATAAATAAATAAAGGAATTATTAATTAGTAATATTTATATTGTCATTTATTATTAGTTTAATAAATATAATCCATCATAAGATCCAGAGTTACTTATGATAATTTAAAGTCAGCATATGATGCGGGAAGATTCACTTAAGTGTGACTCAAAAAGTCTGTGGTACATGAATAAAGGTTGGGTGCCTTATTTCTAGTAACACCACTAGCACGACCCACTTGTGAATTGGCATAAGTGATCTCATCTGGATCGCTCATGTAGAGACATGTGAGTGGGGGTGTTGCTGTAATAGAGATTGTAGTAGACTGGACTAAGATAAACTTTTTGTCTTCTGGAAAAGCCGTTACAGAAAGACACTTCGTTTATCAACCGGTTGATCATGTACAATTGATCTTAATCCTGAGTGGATTATGAACTCCTGTTTGCAAGAGACATGCCTTTGATTTGCATAGGTGAGAGTGACTCGATATAGTTCGCTCAATAAGCCTCCCACTTTGGGGATTACATCTTGCTTATAGCTGGGAACGTAATTACACAAGATTTGAAATTCACTCTTTTCCATATAGGAAAATAAATAAGTAGTTCCCTTATGGACTGATTCGGTCTTGAATAGCGGGGCCCCATATTCCTCTGATCAAGGAAAAGGTTAAAGACGCATAATGGAGATTATGTAAGGTTGTTCATTGGAGAATCAGTTGGGCTTAAGGAACAAGATATATCATGGAGGTTAATACAATGCAAATACCTAGCCATGGATACGAACTAACTTGTGAAGGATCAAAGTGTAGCTAATGATTATAGCCAATGGATATAATATGTCTATAGTACAAAGAGTGCAACTCTAGATATTTAGTGGAGTTATCTATGAGTTAATGAATGAGAATTAATTGAATAAAAGGAGTTTTAATCAAATTCTGGATCATTGGAGCTTAGTCCTATAGGTCCATTAAGTCCTCCGAGCTAACGCATGTAATTGAGAACATAAATTAATATGATTAATTTCTTTGAGAAAATAGAATTAAATAGAGGAGTCTATTTGATTAATTAAAAGAAATTAAATAGAGGAGTCTATTTAATTATTTAATTAATTGTGGAATTAAATAGGGTAGTCTATTTAATAATTAAATAGAAAAGTCTATTTAATTAATTATGAGAGATTAAATAGAAGAGTCTATTTAATTAATTATGAGAGATTAAATAGAAGAGTCTATTTAATTAAATTAATTTTGAGTTGTCCAAAATTAGTGGGGATTTAAATAGAGGAGTCTTTTTAAATATTTAATTTGAGATTGTCAAATTAAAGAGGAAATAAATAAAAGGAGTTTTATTTATTGGAATAAATAAAATGAGTTTTATTTATTGGAATAAATAAAATGAGTTTTATTTATTTAATTAAATAAAATGGTTTTTGCATTAAATAAAAAGATATTTAAATAAAATGCTCCATTAAATAAAAGTAAAATGCCCAATATTGTCATGTGATGATGATAGGGGCATGTGACCCATGGTGGGGTCACATGCCACCTTGGTCAAAGAGTTGACTAAGTTTTGCATTTTATTTTATTTAAAATATATGAATATCTTATTTTAAATTAATGTGATTAATTTAAATAGAAGATATGGAATAATATATTTAAATTAATATTGATTAATTTAAATAAAAGATATGAGATATTTTATTATGGAATAAAATATAATATCTTTATTATTCAAATATATTTTAGAATATCTTATTTAATTATTAAAAGATATTCAAAAGATTTTCTGAGGCCTTAGTTTTCCTATAAATAGGAACCTTGGGGTGACCCCAAAACACACAACTAAGAGAGTTAAAGTAAAAGGCTCACGAAAAATTCCTCTCCTCCCTCAATCTTAGCCGCCGCCCACAGTGTGGTCAAAAGGGAAGAAATTTTTCTTCCCTTTTCCTTTTTCCAAAGGAGATAGTGCTCACGCACCGATTCTCTATTGTGCTTAGTGAGGAAGATCTTTTTGGTGGTCCCTGGATCGTAACTAGTCAAGAACGAGGAAGAGCCAGACACTTCTCTACAAGGGTTAGTATTTCTTTTATGCATTTAGATTTTGGTTATATTATACTGCAAGGAAAGATCCTTGGGACTTGCGTTTGAGAACTCTTTTAGAGGTCCTCAATCCCAACATGTACACCTTTTAGACTCTCAGGTGCCTTCATGTTCAACACTGTATGGATTTGGTAAGGGTTTGCCTCAATCCCTCAGTTTGTTACTAGGTGACCTAAGAATTTTCCAACTAGGATGCCAAAGGTACATTTGCTTTGGGTTCATCTTCATTCCATGCTTGTTCACTACCGTGAAAGCATGTTCTATGTGTAGCGAGTGATCCTTGGCTCGCTCTGACTTTACCAACATGTCGTCAATATATACTTCCATTATTTTTCCCAACTAGTCCTTGAACATTTTATTCCTGAGGGTCTGGTAAGTTACTCCAACATTCTTTATTCTGAACAACATAACCTTATAGTAGTAAGTGTTGATGTTGATTATAAATGATGTTTTCTTCTAGTCTTTTGGGTTCATCACAATTTTGTTGTACCCAGAAAAGGCATCCATGAAGCTTAACAGCTCATACCCTGTGGGAGCGTCGACGATTTAGTCCATTTTAGGTAGCGGAAAAGAGTTCTTTGAATAGGCCATATTGAGGTTTCACTACAAGAAACTGCCGTAATAGCGACAGAGCTCTAGCGATAAAAAGCGAATGCGTCCCAATGTAACGACGGAATTCGTCGCCCGTGTGAAGAGTTGACTTTCAGCGATGCATTCCGTCGCCTAATTAATCAGATATATTTAACGGAAAAAATAATTTGGACGTAACGATGGTTGGCGTCGCTAAAATTGGCGCCAAAAAGTCCCGCGTTAATAAGGAACGATGCAGTGCATCGTATACGATGGCGCGAAACATTCTCGTGCAAATGGACGACAGATTGCGTCACCCCACGTTATGGAGGGAATGTTTCCCTCTATTGGAACGATGAAATCGATCGTTAATTTAGATAGTAACGACCGATTTCGTCGTTAGTTCACAGTTTATATATGCCTCAGGTATGCAAAGAACTCATCATAAAAAACATTTTGTTATTTCTTTGCGTTTTTTTTCTACTGCAAAAAAAATGTGTGAATGGATGTATGTTCGTCTCTTAGAAGGCTATTTGAACGATGAATTCGTAGAAGGGGTGGAAGAGTTCGTTGAGTTTTGTGAAAGTACTGAGGATTTTGATCGTAATGGAAAAATGATACGATGTTTGTGCATAAAATGTAAAAATAAGAAGTTATATTCTTCATTTGATGTGAAGAAACACCTGTATAGTCGTGAGTTTGTGGAGAATTATTTCAAGTGGGTTTATCAAGGGGAATCTGATGATCAATATAATGTGGCGTTGGAGCGAGCCGTGTTGTACCAAGGAAGCAGCTCAAATGCTATACCGAATTTGGAAGAAGATCGTGATGAAAGATAGCAAGAGTATGGACAAATGCAACATATGATATACAAAGGTACGTTTACTCATACTCAAGACGATAATCAAACTATTCTAGAGGAGGAGGATATGAATCCAGAAGCGCAACGAATGTATCATATGCTCGAATCAGCAAGTATGCCGTTATACCCAAGTTGTGATGTCAACTGGCTGCAGCTACGGAGCTTCTAAATATAAAATCGGCATATCATATTCCAGAGAGAGGTTTTAATTCGATTGCACAATGGTTTCATCATTGTGCTCTTGCGAACAACACGCTTCCAGAAAGTTTATACGACACGAAAAAATTAGTGGAGGGTCTCGAGTTGCCTGTTGAGAAGATTGATTGTTGCCCGAACGGATGCATGATATTCTGGGGTGATGGAGATTCGAGTCTCCATAATTGTAAATTCTGTTTCCATCCGAGATATAAACAAGGTAAACACACTCTCATTCCACATACTCGTATGTTTTATTTACCGATCACTCCTCAACTTCAATGAATGTATGCATCGGAAGTCACGACATTTCATATGAGATGGCATTACGAGCATTTGCAAGAGGTTGGTCATATAAAACATCCATCTGGTACTGACGCGTGAAAGCATTTGGATCGTTGTCATCCAGAATTTGCAAGTGAGATTAGAAATGTGAGATTGGGGTTATGTACTGACGGTTTTAACCTGTACGGCGCTTCTGGTGCACAAGCTTCTGTATGGCCTGTTATGTTGACACCTTATAGTCTCCCTCCATCGATATGTATGAAAGATCCTGTGATATTCTTAACGGTTATCGTATCGGGTCCAAAGAGTCCAAAACAAAGGTTAGATATCTACCTCCAACCTCTTATTGTTGAGCTGACTAATTTGTGGAATAATGGAGCGTTGACTTACGATGTATCGAGAAAACAAAATTTGTGTATGAAAGCTGCAGTAATTTGGACGATAAATGACTTCCCGGCATATTCAATGTTATCTGGTAAGCACGATAGCTTATTAATTATAAATTATTTTCATTTCATAAAAATATGTATAATTAATTTAAACTTATCGTAGGTTGGAGCACATTCAGAAAGTTTGCTTGTCCTCATTGCATGATTGACACTGGAGCTTTCTCATTGAAACATGGACGAAAACGTGTTGGTTCGATTGTCATAGAAGATTTTTACCGAGCGACCATTTGTTTCGATCAAACAAGACAGATTTGTATAAGGGTCGTAATGCACGCAACCAAGGCCAGCTTCGAGTTTATAGCGGAATCGAAATATTACACAGGTTAGATTCTATTAGCATGAAAAAAATTACTGAAATAGGTGCTGAGGTTGCAAACAAGGCCGCTGGTAAAAACAGTGGATGGAAGAAACGAAGTATATTTTGGGATTTACCGTATTAGGGAGGTTTACTAATCAGACACAACTTGGACGTAATGCACATCGAAAAGAACGTGTTCAACAATGTCTTCAATACAGTTTTAAATGTGCCAAATAAGACGAAAGACAACCTGAAAGCACAGTATGACATCCAAGAAATATGTCGTCGCCCCGAGTTAGAGCCGAATGAAGATGGGCACTACTCCAAGGCCAAATACATGTTAAATACAAAAGAGAAAAAATTACTGTTTGAATGGATGCGATCGATTAAGTTCCCCGATGGTTACGTTTCTAATCTCTCGAGATGCATTGACGTGTAGAGTCATACTATTTTCGGAATGAAAAGTTACAATTGTCATGTTTTTATGCAACGATTGATGTCTGTTGCTTTCATACCGTTCCTCGAACAGAAACATTGGGAATCGTTGGCACAGTTAAGTTTGTTCTTCAGAGATTTGACATGCGCAGATTTAACACGAGAGACAATCGAATCATTAAACCGAGAGATTCCAGTTATAATATGCAAACTAAAGTGAATGTTTCCACCCGGATTTTTCGATTCGATGGAGCATCTTCCTGTTCATCTACCGTATGAGGCACTACTTGGGGACCTTATTCAATATAGATGGATGTACCCGTTTGAAAGGTAAAATATTATTATGTTAATTGACCTTTTTAGTATATTTAAAATACACATGATGCTAAATTTTAGATTTATTTTACAGCACGAATTCTAGATATTTGCATAGATTGAAGAAAACTGTTGGAAATAAAACATGAGTGGAAAGATCGATTTGTAATGCGTACCTGGTACACGAGACAACTACGTTCTGTTCGTATTACTTCGACCAACATATCTCCGACCACTTTCGCCCAGTGAACCGTAACGTGGTTGACAATCTTCCAGAAGGTGTAGACTTGAACAACCTGGATATGTTTATCATACCAGGCAAAGGTTTAGGCAAAACTATGCGGAGAAACTTAAGTGATGAGGAGTACCATGTCGTCCAGAATTATTTGTTATGCAACTCTGCGGAAGTAGAGCCATATATTGAGTAAGTTTTTCTCATTCATAGAGTTTTGTTTTATTTAACATGAATAATTTTGTTTAAATTTTCATTAATTAATACATTTTATGTAGATTATTTGTGAATTCATGTGTATGACCATCACATCTCGGTATTACTGAATCAGAAGAAGGGAACATCATCGATAAACATTTTCGTTCCTGGTTTTACAATTACATTAACAATCCCACAATTCCGATTGCTGATCAACGTATAATATGGATCGCAAAAGGTCCATCTAGAATTGCAAGATCTTACACCGGTTATCTGGTGTAAGGTTACAGATTTCAAACAAAAGCTCATTCAGTGAACCGGTCAATAAACAACAGTGGCGTATGTATAAAGGGTCAAGTATTTGGGAACAATGCAGAAGATTTCTTTGGAATCATTGATGAGATTATTGAGCTTCAATTTGCAGGTCCGAGTCTTAAACGTACAATTGTTTTTAACTGCACATGGTTTGAAACAACGCGACGAGGTGGAGTTCGCAATAATATCAATCTTAAAATTGTTGAGGTGAACCGGAGAAAACACATGCACACCCAAGATCGTTTTGTTTTGACACAACAAGCAATTTAGGTTTACTACTTAAACTATCCTGCTCACCGTCGAGATTTATCTGATTGGTTAGTTGTCTATAAAGTAAGACCGATGATAATGGATGACAGCCTCCCTGATAAAAATAGTGAGAACTACGTTGCATTCCAGGAGGATGAAGTGCAAAATCGTGAAATCGATATAGGTATTAATTCTGACACTGTGCGTCCGTTGAATGATGCATCAGAGACACTTTTGATGAAGGAAATGTCTATGTTCCACCTGAAAATGACAAAGATTCTTCTCCAGATGAAACAAACGAAGAAGACACTGAAGAAGACAACATTGATTCAAAAAAATGAATGATTCTAATTATGATGATTGAAGTATTTATGTGTAACAGGGGAAATAATAATTAAAAAAATATATAAATATTAACGACGGAAGGCATCGTTGAATTCAGATATAACGATGCCATGCGTCGTAAAACCTCACAGAACACAATGATAGGATAATTTTTCCCTAAGTATAGAATGGTTTTAACGACGGAATGCATCGTTGAATTCAAATATACATTGAATATAACGATGCCATGCGTCGTAAAACCTCATAGAACACAATGATGGGATAATTTTTCCCTAAGTATAGAATGGTTTTAACGACGAAATGCATCGTTGAATTCAGATATACATTGAATATAACAATGCCATGCGTCGTAAAACCTCAATGATGGGATAATTTTTCCCTAAGTATAGAATGGTGTTGGTATTAATGACGGAATGCATCATTCCCAAGTCAAACGGATAGTTTATTGGAAACTGTTCAAATCCAGGCCGACCGATTGCGTCGTTAATGTAATTAATAAGGCGCGAAGATAAAAAATTTCACGAAAATTGTGGCGCAAATGGGCGATGCAATTCGTCGCCTACTAATTTGAATAGTCACTTTCACTTTATTCGAAAAGTGGCTTGAGCGACGAAATACGTCGTGTATATAAAAAGCAGTGATGAATTGCGTCGTGTTGTTCATCGCCATAAGAACTTAGACGACAAACTGCATAGCTAGAACGAGGGATTCCGTTGTTAACAAAACACGTGCGACGAGTTTTTAAGTGATTAACGACGGAAGACGTCGTTAAATCCCTTATAAAACAGAACCGTTTCTTCCATTTTCACCATGCCCTTCCGTTTTTCTTCCTTTTCTCTCAAACATAATTCTTCTTTATTCGATTCCCTCAGCCAATTCCTTCCCATTTCTCTAAAAATCTTTCCCTTTCTTCAAACCCTCAATCCTTGGAATGAATCCGAGTAAGTTTCTTCAAATTTAATATTTGTTTTTATGTAATTAGTTTAAATTTATAATTAGCATGTTATTAGTTAATTTAGTTTAAAATTAGTTAACTTCAATTTAATTTTGTGTAGTTTAGATAATGTATGTAATATGTATTTAGTTTTCCCTAATTAGTTATGTTTTAATTAATTATATGTTAATTAGTTACTTTAGTTTGAAATTAGTATGAATGTTTTCATTTAATTATATGTTAATTAGTTAATTTTGATTGAAATTAGTATGTATGTTTTCATTTAATTATATGTTAATTAGTTATTTTAGTTTGAAATTAGTATGTATGTTTTCATTTAATTATATGTTAATTAGTTATTTTAGTTTGAAATTAGTATGTTTTCTTTTAATAATATTTTAATTAGTTAATTTAGTTTGAAATTAATTAAGGGTTTATAGGTTAGAATTTTAATTACTTAATTGTTGTATTGTAGGTCATGCCTCCCCGTAGACGCCCTCCAGCACCTTCTGACACACCTGGTGTCAGTAGTTCAGGGAGTTTTCTCCCCAGTGAGGAGGATGATGTCCGTCTCGGGGATACTCCTGACACGATCATTTAGCATAAGGATAGCGACCCGGCGCAGGAGCTCGTGTAGATGTCTATTTCCAGGAGGGTTCGCCTGTCATTCGAGGGCAGCCAGTAAGTTTTGTTTAGTTTGTATTCCTATTTCATTAATTATTTATTATCTACAAATTCTAACTTTTCAATTTTTTCCTTTTCATTTCAATAGGTTACATCCATCACGAGAGGTTTCAAGGAGATTTACGGAGGTATTGAAGATGCTTCCTGTACAGGGACACCCTCGTTGGCAGAGCATCTCTGCTGCGCACAAGCTGCATATGTTTGAGGCATGCAAGGTAAACATATTCAAAATATTATATTTAATTATATATATATATATATATATATATATATAATATTTTGAAAACTGACAGTTAATTTTTTTCGACAATATTTTGATATTCCAGAGGAGCTTACCGACGAGGTCATATACGCTCCCTGGCATCATCAGGGCGGCGTTCGGTACAGGGATACTTGCTACAATATTCGCCACGCCTCTGCCAATAAACGGCCAGCCCACATTTCTGCGGAGGACTTGGCGAATATCTTGGCGCTTACTCAGACGTCGGATGCCCAGAGCATTTCGACGATCAATAGGGCCAACCGGAATGCCAACCCGTCGAAGCACACTGGAGGGTCACGCTCCACATGCGAGCACAAGAAACGACTTGTAAGTTATTTTCTGTACTAATTAACTTTTACTTTATTGTCGTAAGTTATTCATTATTCGTTAATTATTTTTAACATTCACAGAAGCAAAAATTGGGTCGTCCGGTTCATGCTGCTGAGCTGTTTATCCGTCTCCACACCAAAGGTGGAGATACTCAGACTTTTGTAGACGATAGGGCAAGAGAGAAAGCGATGAGTGTTAATTATTATTTATTCTTTTTCAAATTTATTGATTTTTAGTATATTAGTTAATGAAATGATTTGATTTTTTTTTCTAGGCTCGTTACGAAGCGATTCTCGCTGATCGCTTATAGAGCTCCAACACAAGAGAATATCGAGTCGGCTTTTCTCGAGGCAGCAGGAGGGAGACGTCCAAATGGTACTATTCATGGACTCGGCAACCTCAGCCCTGTCATTTACGTCTATCAGCCTTGGTCTTCCCAGGCAGCTCGTTCGAGCGAGGATGCCGAACTTCGCGCGAGCAACGATACTTTGAGGGCTGAGACTGCAGAGCTTCGAGAGAGCAATGCATGGCTCATGGCGGAGGTGACAGGGATTACAGCTCGTCTCGATGAGTCCGAGCGGTCCAGGCTCAAGTTCGAGAGGTCGATGAAGGCAACGATGGACATCTTCATGGCGCAGATGCGCGGCGAGGGTTCTTCGACTTCCGTTTTTGGTTTCCCTCCTCCCGATCCTCCATCTGATCCTTATGTTGATTAGTCTTTAGGAAAAAAAACATTATTTTGTATTATTTGGGGATTTTTAATATAATTTATATAATATTATTTTTTCTTAAATTAAATTTTTTTTTTTGTAATTAAATTTAATTTTCAAATCACAATAATTTGTAATTAAAACTCTAAACCCTAATTAAATTTAAAAAAAAATAAATAAAAAAATTGACCAACGCATTCCGTCGTTATAGTCAAATATAACATTGACTTATATAACGACGCAATACGTCGTTGTAGACAAACAACGTAACGACGCATTCTATTGTTATAGTGAAACATGACTTTGACTTACAGAATGACTAAATTCATCGTTAAGGTCAACATGTGTCTTTGACTATTATAACGACGCAAACCATCGCCCAATTCTAGTCAACGAAACACAGCGATGAAATACTTTTCCCTCGTTATGGAACAAGGCATTTCGTCGTTAGTTTCGTCTAACGATGGAAAAATAACGTTAGACCATTTCGTCGTTAATTGCGTCGTTAATTCCTTTTAACAAATAACTATTGCCTCGTTTCGTCGCTAATTTTCCGTCACTAATTCGCATTTTTCTTGTAGTGTTTGTGAAGTCTATGCATGCCCTCCGCTTCCCATTCTTTTTCTTGAGCACAACTACGTTCGCCAGCCATTTAAGGTATTTTACTTCACGGATAAACCATGCTTCTAGCTATTTCCTCACTTCTTCGTTGATTATCTTGTTTGGCTCAGGAACAAACTTTCGACTTTTCTGCCTGATAGGAGGTATTTTGGATCAACTTTGAGGTTGTGAGTTATAATTTTAAGGCTGATCCCTGGCATATTCGTATGATCCCATGCGAAAGTCTTCTAGTGCTTCCACAAAAATTCAATCAACTTATCCTTAAGATTCTTTTCTAATGGTCTCCTTATCTGAGTGGTTTTCTCCTGATGTTTTGGGTGGACTTGTATCTCTTCCAACTCCTCTTAAAGGGCTTATGTTCGTAAGTAAACGGAATACGAGTCTTTGGCCGAATTCAATTTCTATAGTTGCTATGATTGGCTTTGGGCTTTCAGTTTCACAACTTCGACCAAGCAAGGCCTCAAAGTCTGCTAGTCCCCTTTAATTATCCTGACTCCCAACCGGTGGGATATTTTAGCATAAGATGGAGTGTTGATGGGTTAGCTCCTATCTCATGAAGCCATGGTCTTCCTAATAGTGCATTATATCTAGAGAGGGTGTCAATCATGTGAAACATGGTCATGAGATTCGAACCTTCCACCCGAACGGGTAGTTTAATGGTCCTAAAGGATTTAGTTGAAGTTCCATTAAATCCTACCAGCTTTTGGGTGTTCGGCATCATCCAACCCCTTCAATTTCATGCTTCAGAAAGCAGTCATGATTAGTATGTGATTGAGAAACCCTGGTCGATCAGGATCCTGCTGACAGTATGCATTCCGATGGACAGCGAGATGAACAGAGTGTCGTTATGAGGAAAGTGAACATCTTCTATGTCCTTTCGAGAATATCGGAAGGGGTCTTCAGACAGGGACTTAACTCAGTAAACCTGAAGTCTAGTTGTGTTGTACCCATTTGAGGGCATTGATTAACTCTCCAATATGGTGGATTGAATCAATCCTTTCCTCATCATGTGCAGCAATCGAAACTACCAGTCTTTCATTATTCCTACCGTCTCAATTTTCATTCCCTCTAGGTAGACCTAGTCCGCAAATCTGATCAATTTCTCGAGCTATGATCTTATAGTTCTCAGTGTTATGCTTGTTCGTTTTGTGGAATTTTCAATACACCTTTCCCTATTTAGTTCGCTGGTCATACCTCAACCTCTTGTCCCTTAGAGCAGTTCTTCTTCGGAAAGAGTTTTCTGCTCCTTCTGCTTGCGCAATCCACTTTGGACTTCCCTTCCGCAAGTCTTTTTACTCTCCCCCCCCCCAAACATACTTCCTCTCGTGTTCTTTCCCTTTTTCATCCTTTAACTTATCAGAATATTTCCTCTTTTCTCTACTTCATTCTTTTTTCTCCCCATCTTTTTTCTTCCACACTTCCTCCTTTTTCGATCCTATCCTCCGTAGTTCCCGAGCCACCCTTTTAGACTCCTTCTATGAAATCTTTGCTACCACATGCTCTAACGCCTCTTTCATGGTCATAGGTCTCTTTTTTTTAAAGGACCTCCACAGGGGGTGGTTCAGATGTATTACACAAGAGAATGTGGTTGCAGCCTCCGAATAGTTGAAAGATAAAACCTCCAGTTTGTCCTTTCTGAATCTTAACATGAACTTGTTTACAAGTTCTCCCTCTCTCATCAAGACATCATATAGGTCGTGGTTCATTTTAGTGAATTTTTAACTGACACTATATTTGTCGAAGAAAGCCTAGGTTAGGTCTGAGAAGGTTTTAATCAATCGTTTAGCTAGACTGTTGAACCACATCAGAGGAGATCCCTTCAAGCTCGTGGGGAAGAGCTTACAGGTCATTGCATCCAAGTTAGTGATAGGTACACAAGTGGATTCAATCATATTCACAAAGTACGCTACTTGCTCCATCAGATCTCCGGTTCCATCGTACATTTTGAACATAGGGAGAATGAAATTTTGGGGTTGCTCAACTGACAGGACCTCTTTCACAAAGGGGGAATCCTCTAACTTTTAGATGTGAACCACTAGATTTCCCCTCTTCTCTGAGAGTCCTTTCATTATATTTTCTTTGATGAGTATGAGCATATCTAGGTGCTTAGAGTATCTTTTGGTGTTTCGATCCCTTCCTGTTGAGTCTGAGTTGTGTTTCGGGTCTTCATCTACTTCTTCCGATCGGTTGGAATCATCTTCTTTTGTGCTTTTCTTCCTTTAAGGCGTTTTGCTCCGGGTTCTCTTGTGTGCTTCAACCTCATTTTGGGTGAAGCCTCGCTTGCTTGAGGGCAACCTTGTTGGAGGATGAATCACACGGAGAAACATCCTCTCCGCGTTATCGTTGCCTGGCTTGTGACTTGCCGACTTTAGGATTGGAAGGTCCTCCATCATTACCATCAGAGGATTTAGGCTTCTTTCCATTTCCCTAGAGTGCTGCCCCACTTTCACCTCCCCATCCAAATAGAGTTTTGGTGTTTCTCATTTATTCTATCAGCGTCTTGTTAAGTTCCATCAGTTCTTTGTATTCCATGGCCGGAATAGTAACGGTTTGTGCTACAACTTCCACATTGTCATTTTGACCTTCATCACCTCCTTCTCAGATGTTTTGAGAGACTTCATCATCACGAGCTCGCCTGCTCTCTGGCTCGATTATTAGATGACTTGTCATTCTCAGGTAGCAAAGCTACTGCGTGAGTATCAAAAGTTTGCCAGAAACTATCAATGAACAGGCCCCACGGTTGACGCCAACCTGTGTGGGGTCACTCTCAAAGTTGAGTACATGACTGCACATGCTTGATTCACTCGATGAAATAGAAAGAAGACAGTCAAAGGGACACCAGTGTAGTGCTGACCAAGGACCATATGACAATCAAGTTAGAGATAATGGATAAGGAGTCGCTAACAATTAGGTACTCATGTTTGTCCTTACTTGATTAGATGGGGTAACAACCTTTATATACTCCTTTCTACTTGGAAAGTCATGGGCTTGCTTGACCATTCTAGACGAAATTAGGCTTCGGTGGGCTTGAGGTTCCCAACTTTTATCAGTCCCTTCTACCATTATGGGTTTCTTCGGGCACGGGTCCTTTTCGAGACTGGACCAGCTTCTTTAAATAGGTATTTTTTAAAATTGAAAATACTTTGAAATTTTAAAAAATGACATTTTTTTCAAGGTATAATATGTAAGTTGGTTTCTATGCTTATTATATAGGATAAAATTAAGTATAAAAGGAAACTTGGCCTAATAGTAAAGACAAAGTGATATTACATTAAAAAAAAAGTCAAAAGAATATTTTACTTACCTATCTTCCATCATATAACTTGAGCGTCAGAGCCTCCATGGCCCGTACCACACCGGTACTCCTTCAAATAAGCTCTTTTTTTTTATTTTCAGGTGGGAAGCAAAGAAAAAGATTCGCATGTGAATAACACATGACTGACCATGATGGAAATTTGCTACCATACTTGCTTTGAGTTAAAGATATAAAAATGCTATTTTTGGAAAATTTTAAACTTTTGCTATTTTTAAAATACTAATTCTTAAAATTTTATTTTGAAAAGAAAAAAAAACATGTAAAGTGACTTAATGGTTAAGTGAATAAAAAAAATTAATGTAGAGGGTAAAATTCACTTGTGGACATGATTCAAGTCAAAATCCCAATTCTTAACTACATCAGCCCAAAATGAAAGGGAAATGCTCAAAGTCCATCAAGGCAAGCCCAGGACCTCGGGAAGCCTGGAATGCTACAAGCTTGAACTAACCGATACGTCCAAATACGGCTTGGATTCAGCTCGGACCTTCATTAACTGGAGGCCCAATTTTACAGCTTTCCTTATAAGATAATGTGAGTATATCTTCTTCCCTAAGATCGTGGAAGGAGAATTATCTTCATAATATATTATTCTTCAGATTTCATGGAAGCCCATAAGGAGAATCCCAAGATATTTCCTATATAAAAGAATTATCAACCTAAAGAACATGATGGCATTCATAATTCTACTCTAAAACGCTCATATTATCTACCTCCAAATTAGTGACTTGATCGTCGGAGACAATTTGGCAGACACTACACCGATGTTTTCTCCTTCTTGTTTTGAAGATACACAACAACAAGGAAACACATCACATGTAGAACGCACGTGATCGACTGTAGTGAAAATCATCCTCTACAGTTTGGTGTCCACCTTGGGGCCTCGAGAAACATATTCACGTAGGTTTCACCAATCACAATTAGACGAAGGTGGGAAAAATACTAGAACCAAGCAAACCTTTGCAGTCGATAACCCTCAAATCGATCAAGCTGACAACATTGAGGAAAGAAACACAACTCGTGAAGACGGAAACCACGACAATCAACTGGTCATGATAGCGTCCCAATAGGCGTTGCTCTGAGAACTATGCGAATGGCAAGAGCTTTTCATGTAAGAGATGTAGAAAAAGATGGAAGAGGCTTTCAAAAAGGAATACAATGTTGGACGGTTCGTCCAGAAAACAAAGAAGTAGTCATGAGGCCAGAAGAGCCAGCACCTACTCGCTTAGCAGGAAAATCCCGCACAACGTGTCATCAAACCAAAGCTCAAAAACAAAAGTGGTGGATGGACGAATACCCAGATCCATCAGGGGAAAATCACGAGAGTGGCCAATCCCAACAACAGGACGAATCTCTGCTAAAAAGAGGATCGGCCTTGAAGGCGCGAAATATGCAAAAGAGGCCAGAAGAAAATAAAGACACCGGGAATATATCTATATCTCCTATAAACACGAGTCTTCAGATCATGATGCCCCTGAAAGGTACAGAAAGCCTGACTAGATAGTGTACCCGATCAAAACTAGGATCCGACGAGGTGAGACAAATCAAAGAAAATATCCTAAGGCGTCTAGGATCGAAGATGGGAAAGACAATCATGAATGTATGAGCCTCAGGAGAATCCCCCTCTGGATCCATATATATTGGCCGTGGAACAACCAGAAAGTTTCGTATACCAGCTTTCAAGCTTTATGACGGAACTAGCGCCCCACTAAAAATATCACCCACTTCATAAATCTAATGGAATCAACTTGCATCCCAATTTGGGACTTAGTGAGAATGACATGCAAGTTATTACCTATTAGCCAGAAAGGATCAGCCTTAAAATGGTTTAATAGCTTACGGTGAGGGAACTCTTTACTACCTTTCAAGAAGAGTATAGTGTGAGCAAAAACTACACAAAAAGTAACCAGGACCTCTACAACATCCTAATGAGATTAGATGAATCCCTAAAGGACTTCATCTTCAGATTCCAAAAAGTAAAATTGGAAATCCTAGACTGTAGGAAGAAGAAGTTGTCTCAGCATTCGCACGAGCCATTCATATAGACCACACATTGTAGAGATTATTCGGTAAGTGAGTGCCAAGAACAATGGTTGAAGCCCTCTAGCATGCTTAATTGCATCCCCAGCGCAGCTAATATGGCGCCGGTAATGCCTCCTAGTCATCACCGGCGTGATGGCGCCGACAATGGGTTAGCATTTAACCTTATTGTCGCACAGCGCCGGCACTAGGTCCTTTGTCGGTGTTGTGGCACCGGCAATGACCCCCTTTGCCGGCATGGTGACGCAGGCACTGGGGTTACAATTTACTCTATGATAACCCCAGTGCCGGCGCTATGGCGTGGGTAATACCAATGCTTTTTTTAAAAAAAATTACTTGTTTTAAACTCCTCAAAAGCCACCTATTTATATATATATATTCAGATAGATCTAAATTATATTGAAACCCAAACATTTAGGAGATATAATAGGGCTCATCTCCTTCCCATGCCCAGTAATAGGAATTCCCTATACAAACATTGAAATAAGGTAAAACTCTAAGAGTCCAGATAGAAATAGAGCATTGCTAGGACAAATTATACACTACAAATGGATGGGAAAATGTGTTGAACAATTACCATTTTATTTTTAAAAAAACCGGCTTTATCATAAGAAATGGAAATCTAGTTCAGGTGGTTCCAAAAATATTATGACTACCCTGTTGCAATTGCAACCACAAATATAATTTTTTTTTTTAAAAAAAGGCGTATGGCAAAGCACCAAACTTAGTGCAACAAATAAAGTATATTGTCTGAATGTGGATGAATGAGTTCAAAGTTACAACCTTCACTATTCTTTCATCATTTACAGACCGTTTTAAGTCTGTTTGCAGCTTGAACAATGGTGTTTGTGATAACAGTTATAATGCTCGTTAGTAATGGAAAAAATAAAGTTTAGATACATAGATTTAAGTACCTGTGACATAAAATGCCTCTGAACAACAACCAACTGCTCATTTGATGTGTTAGGATAGGAAAATCATCAACCTGGCCAATAATGGTAAAACTTGTAGCGCAAAAGGTGTATGTGATCCAAAATATAAACAGTAACTTATAAGATTGAAGTGTCGCCAATACCTCCATAAAGCCGACATCTCCAGTTTAGCAAGGTCATTCTTCTGTCCAGAAAAGAACATTAAGACCCAACTTTTTAGATTACTTTTGAATACGAAAAGAGAACAAATTCTAACTATCAACATAAGTGCTTTATAGTAGTTGAAAACATAAATGTTTAATGTCCATACCTTGTGTTCGTCAAAAACTTCCCCAAAAGAATAAAAATCAAAAGGTCAGCCTATTACATATATCACTCCACATTAAAAAGCTTTGTGCTATAATAGAACAATATCAACACAAAATATTTTCAAGTCTAAAACATTACATATTTACAATCAAACTGAAATATAATTTCCTGTCTTGCATAGAAAAAGTTGAGTCGTACATAAGAACGCAATAATGTCGACAATTCAGTAATATTATTGTATTACACAAAGCTAAAGCAATAAGATTATACCCTTTTTAATCAATATATATATATATATATATATATATATATATATATAAAACAAAACTTGTTATCTCTAACTAGCCGTAACCTATCGTGCTTTAAAACAAAACGACAAGCATGTGTATTAATATTACTGCACAAAGATCAAGTCTTTTTCATTTGGGTTTACTTTTTTGTTCATATTCTTATAGCATTAGGTTATGATTTGAAATTTTTTTAATGTTTTTTAAACAGAGATTAAGTGAGAGTTAGAAAGTGAGAGAGGTAACAAGTAAATGCCAGATATGGAGGACAAACCTGAAGTATTGGAGGCTGTGTTGAAGGAAGCTGTAGATTTGGTAACAGATCTGAGCATTTTGAAGTCTGTTTTGATTCTTAAGTTGTCTTGTTCTCAAATTGGAAAAAACTCACATAGGTAAAATTAAAATAAATAAAAAATCATCTCAAATTGCTTAATACTCATCAATCATTCACAAAATTTACTAAATAACAATAAAAAAAACAACAATAGAACACTAAAACCACAAAAACCCCATTTAAAAAAAAACATAAGCCCTAAATCTTCAAAATCTATGAAATCTCAAGTATTTTTGTTAAAAAAAACCATAGAAACATACCTAAAAGTGTCGAATAGAAAAACCCCGACTTTGAAAACGTACATTAAAGAGTCTATGAAATCTACAACAAAATAAAACCTAAATCTATGTAATCTACAACAAAACTCAACTATAAAAAAAAAACTATAGAAACGTACCTAAAAGAGTCAATTAGCAAAATCTCGCGTCAATTAGCAAAACCTCGACTTTTGAACGGATGAAAATGGCTACAAAATGGCCAAGAAATCTAAAAAAGAAAAAAAAAAGCTTAAGGAAGTCGCTGCTCTAGTTCGCCTGCTGCTGAAAAAGGAAAAAAATTTGGGGAAGAAGGAGAATGGGCCACTCTGCGGGTTTTTAAGTGAGGGCATCGCCGGCGCACCCCACTTAGCGCCGGCATTGGGTAAGCCAATGCCGGCGCAACATTGGCCCAGCGCCGGTATTGGTCCAACGCTGGGCCAATGGTCCATCAATGCCGGCACAGGCCTTGCCCTGCGTCGGCATTGCCTACGCTAATACCGGCGCACCTGTTGTGCGTCGGCGATGCCCTCCTTTAAGTTGTAATATCGGCGCTTCGTCCATGCGTCGGTATTGCCGGCGTCGGTAGTGGGTAATATTCTTGTAGTGGGTGGATGTTGACAAAGAAAAATGGCTAAAAGCCATGGATCTCGAGATGGAGTCCATGTACTCCAACTCAGTCTGGGAACTTGTAGATCAACCAGTTGGGGTAAAACCCATTGGGTGCAAGTGGATCTATAAGAGGAAACGAGGAGCCGATGGGAAAGTGGAGACTTTCAAGGCTAGACTTGTGGCAAAGGGGTATTCCCAAAAGGAAGGGGTGGACTATGAGGAAACCTTTTCTTCTGTTGCTATGTTAAAGTCTATTAGAACTTTCTATCCATAGCAGCCCATTTCGATTACGAAATTTGGCAGATGGATGTCAAGACAGCATTTCTGAATGGCTATCTTGAAGAGAGTATCTATATGCTCCAACCAGAGGGATTCATTGTTCCAGGTGAAGGACAAAAAGTTTGTAAGTTGCTAAAATCTATTTATGGATTAAAGCAAGCTTCACGGTCTTGGAACAAACGATTTGACACTACGGTCAAATCATATGGCTTTGAACAGAATGTTGATGAGTCTTGTGTTTACAAGAAGATACTCAACAAGGATGTGGTTTTTCTCATTCTGTACGTGGACGATATCTTACTTATTGGGAATAATGTAAGGGTATTATCGGACGTTAAGAAATGGCTAGCTAATGAAATTCTAAATGAAGGATTTGGGAGAGGCTCAATATGTTCTTGGTATCCAAATAATAAGGAACCGAAAGAACAAGACATTAGCGTTGTCTCAGACATCCTACATTGACAAAATAGTTGCCAAGTATGGGATGGATAAATCCAAGAAAGGAGCGTTACCTTTCAGGCATGAGATTTATTTAACTAAGGACCAATGTCCTAAAACTCCTCAAGAAGTTGAGAGTATGAGACAAGATCCTTATGCATCGCCAGTTGGAAGTCTAATGTATGCGATGTTGTGTACTAGACCGAACATCCATTATGCGGTAGGGATAGTAAGCCGTTACCAATCAAACCCTGGTTATGAACATTGGGTTGCGATCAAGAATATTCTCAAGTATCTTCGGAGAATGAGAGAACATGTGCTAGTGTACGGTAAAGAGGATTTGATTCTCAAGGGGTACACGGATTCGACTTCCAGGCAGATAAGGATTCTAGGAAATCCACGTCCTGGATCGGCTTCACACTTTGTGGTGGAGCCATTGTTTGGTGGAGTATAAAGCAAAGTTGTATTGCCGACTCCACAATGGAGGCTGAGTACGTAGCCGCTGCGAAGCCGCTAAAGAGGGTGTCTGGCTTAGGAAGTTCCTAACCGATCTGGAGGTAGTACCAGACATGGACAAACCCATAACACTGTTCTGTGATAACAGTGGTGCTGTAGCCAATTCCAAAGAGCCTAGAAGCCACAAACGGGGAAAGCACATAGAGAGAAAGTATCACCTGATAAGGGAGATAGTCCAAAGAGGAGATGTTGTAGTGACAAAGATAGCCTCTGAGGATAATATTGCTGATCCATTTACAAAGACGCTTCCGGCTAAGGTGTTTGAGCGTCATATGGGTAGTTTAGGATTACTAGATAAATCTCTGTAAAGCTTTAGTGCAAGTGGGAGATTGCTGGGGTTTCTGCCCTAAATCTTATGTAATCCAATTAAACTATAAATAAATAAAGGAATTATTAATTAGTAATATTTACATTATCATTTATTATTAGTTTAATAAATGTAATCCATCAAAAGATCCAGAGTTACGTATGATAACTTAAAGTGAGCATATGATGCGGGAAGATTCACTTAAGTGTAACTCAAATAGTCTGTGGTACATGAATAAATGTTGGGTGCCTTATTTCTGGTAACACCACTAACACGGCCCACTTGTGAATTGGCACAAGTGATCTCATCTAGATCGCTCATGTAGAGACATGTGAGTGGGGGTGTTGCTGCAATAGAGATTGTAGTAGACTGGACTAAGATAAACTTACTGTCTTCTGGGAAAGCCGTTACAGAAAGACACTTCGTTTATCAACCGGTTGATCATGTACAATTGATCTTAATCCTGAGTGGATTACGAACTCATGTTCGCAAGAGACAAGCCTTTGATTTGCATAGGTGAGAGTGACTCGTATAGTTCGCTCAATATGCCTCCCACTTTGGGGATTGCATCTTGCTTATAGCTGGGAACGTAATTACACAAGAAGTGGAATTCACTCTTTTCCATATAGGAAAATAGATAAGTAGTTCCCTTATGGACTGATTCGGTCTTGAACAACGGGGCCCCATATTCCTCTGATCAAGGAAAAGGTTAAAGACGCATAATGGAGATTATGTAAGGTTGTTCATTGGAGAATCAGTTGGGCTTAAGGAACAAGATGTATCATAGAGGTTAATACGGTGTAAATACCTAGCCATGGATACGAACTAACTTGTGAAGGATCAAAGTGTAGTTAATGATTATAGCCAATGGACATAACTATGTCTATAGTACTAAGAGTGCAACTCTAGATATTTAGTGGAGTTATCTAGGAGTTAATGAATGAGAATTAATTGATTAAAAGGAATTTTAATCCAAGGTAATTCTGGATCATTGGAGCTTAGTCCTATAGGTCCATTAAGTCCTCCTAGCTAACGCATGTAATCGAGAACATAAATTAATATGATTAATTTCTCTTTGGAAAATTGGAAATGAATAGAGGAGTCTATTCAATTAATTAAAGAAAATTAAATAGAGGAGTCTATTTAGTTATTTAAATAATGGTGGAATTAAATAGAGGAGTCTATTTAATTATTAAATAGAAGAGTCTATTTAATTATGAGAGATTAAATAGAGGAGTCTATTTAATTAAATTAATTTTGTGTTGTCCAAAATTAATGGGGATTTAAATAGAAGAGTCTATTTAAATATTTAATTTGAAATTATCAAATTAAATGAGGAAATAAATAAAAGGAGTTTTATTTATGTAATTATTTAACGGAATTGTTCCATTAAATAATGAGGAAAATAAAAATGCCCAATATTGTCATATGAGGATGACATGGGCGTGTGACCCGGGGTGGGGTCACACGCCCCATTGGTCAAATAGTTGACCAAAAAGTTTGCATTTTTATTTATTTAAAATATATATGAATATCTTATTTTTAAATTAATATGATTAATTTAAAATGGAAGATATGGAATATCTTATTTAAATTAATATGATTAATTTAAATGGAAGATATGGAATAATATATTTAAATTAATATTGATTAATTTAAATAAAAGATATGGAATGTTTTATTATGGAATAAAATATAATATCTTTATTATTCAAATATATTTTAGAATATCTTAATTAATTATTTATTAATTAAAAGATATTCAGAAGATTTTCTGATGCCTTGGTTTTCCTATTGGGGTGACCCCAAAACACACAACCAAGAGAGTTAAAGTAAAGGCTCGGGAAATTCCTCTCCTCCCTCTCTCTTGCGCCGCCCATAGGGTGATTGGGAAGAAAATTCTTCTTCCCAATTTTTCCTTTTTCCAAAGGAGATAGTGCCCACGCACCGATTCTCTTTTGTGCTTAGTGAGGAAGATCTTTTTGGTGGTCCCAGGATCGTAACCATCGAAGAACGAGGAAGAGTCAGACACTTCTCGACAAGGGTTAGTTTTTCTTTTATGCATTTAGAATTTTGAATTTATTATAATGCAAGGAAAGATCCGTTGGGACTTCCGTTTGAGAACTCTTTTAGAGGCCTCAATCCCAACACATTGAACCTTAGAAAGTTCTAAGTTAAATTCGTTTCAAAACTTAGGATGGATCATTGGGAGTTAGAAGATCCATACTTTTAGATAGAACGGTTAAGGAACTTGAATGTACAACCTTGGATCTTATTTGGAAGTTTAGAATCCTTGGAAGATAAAGATCATACTTTAGTATGTATCGGTTGTACGGTTTACTTATCGTTCTTCCGAAATTTAATATCTATTACTTTATGCCCCTTTACTTTATGATTGTTTCGACTACTTTAATATTCGCACTTTACGTTTATTTACTTTTGCGAGCATACCATGACATATTGCACCATAACATCTCGCATCATTGAAAGAAAAGAAGGGAGAATGATGAATCCTACGGGAAGTTCACATTACCTTCAGAAAAAAAAAAAGTGAGAAAGAAAAGAAGGGAGAATGTTGAACCCTACGGGGAATGTCCGCATCACCTTCAGAGAAAAAGAAAAGAAAGTGAGAAAGAAAATAAGGTTGAATGGGATCCTATGGGATGTCTCATTACTTTCTTCATTCATAAGGTTGAATGGGGATCCTACGGGACGTCCTCATTATCTTCATTCATGCATAAAGGGTGAATGCGAATCCTACGGGATGTCCTCATTACCTTCATGCATATTATCGTGGTTAAAGGATCGAGATGTTATATTTATGTAAACTTTATTTACTTTTCTTATTTATGTTATAACAAGTTAATGGATGAGAATTTGACTACGAGTGTTAGTAATATCATCTTTTGGAGATTATAGAATGAAATTACCTAGAGTTTGGAGAACTTTAGGATTGCTTGTGTCAGATTAATTGGACACAAATCGGAATATGGGTTTGAGGTCTAACTTTACTTTTTATTCTTATTATTCTCACTGGGCTTAAGTTGTTAGCTCATGATATTACAAAAATTTCAGGTAATGCCCTGGCTAGAGGTCATGGGAGAGGAGATGGTGCTGCGTGATCGAGTTATGATGACCTTGAGATGGACTAGGTTGATTTAAAGTCCATGGACTATGTTTTGTGAATTTTACACATATTTTGGATTTGTATATTTGTAAATGGCTGAGCTTATTGTCTTTACTTTTATAATTATAAGTATTTTGAACTCCTGATTAGGAACTCGAAGTTCCTTGTGTTTTTCTTTAGATTTTGAAATTAAGATGTAAACAGGTTTTGGCTAGCCAATTTTCAAACATAACCACGCTAATTTTCTTAAAATATAAAGACTTCCGCTGTGTCTTCTAATTTAAATGATTTAAAAGTGTCGGGTCGTCACACATGGAAACCAAAGCCATTTATCAAGGCCAAATCAATGTTGAATTGCCCTATAAATACATCGCATCGGAATTCAGAAGAATCACTCAAAACACTTCTTTCACCCAACTCAACACATCCCTCTATCTCTCTACCGTGGACTCTTCATCATCCTCAAACGCCACAATTTCCTTCGCAAGAAGAAGAAAGCCCTAACTCGGACTAGATACATTATCCTTCAAAGAGAAGAAGAAAGCCTTATCTCGAACTAGACACATTATCCTTCGAAAAGAAGAAGAAATCTCTAACTCAAACTAGGCACGTTTTCCTTCACAAGAAAAAGAAAGCCCCAGCTCAAAGTAAGCACAATTTCCTTCGCAAGAAGAAGAAAGCCCTAGCTCGGTCTAGGAACAATTTCCTTCGCAAGAATAAGAAAGCACCAGCTCGGACTAGGCATTATTTCCTTCAAAAGAAAAAAAAGCTCTAGCTCAAAATAGGCACAATTTCCTTCACAAGAAGAAGAAAACCCTAGCTCGAATTATGCATAATCTCCTTCACAAGAAGAAGAAAGCACTAACTCGAACTAGGAACTGTTTCCTTCGTAAGAATAAAAAAGCCTAGCCCAAACTAGGCTCCTTCGCAAGAAGAAGAGAGTCCCAACTCGAACTAGGCATAATTTCCTTTGTAAGAAGAAGAAAGCCTAGCCCGAACTAGATATTAGTTTCTTTGTATGAAGAAGAAAGCCCTAGCTCAAACTAGGCATGATTTTCTTCGTAAAAGAAGAAAACCCAAGGTCGGACTACAAAAGAAGAAGAAAGCCTAGCCCGAACTAGGCACAATTTTCTTCGTAAAAAAAAGAAAGCTCTAGCCCAGACTAGGCATAATTTCATTCACAAGAAGAAGAAAGCCCTAGCTCGAACTAGGCACAATGTCCTTCGAAAGAAGAAGAATGACCTAGCCCGAACTAGGCACCATTTCCTTCGTAAGAAGAAAAAAGCTCTAGCCTGAACTAGGCACCATTTCCTTCGTCAGAAGAAGAAAACCCTAGCGTGATCTATGCACTATTTTCTTCGCATGAAGACGAGAGCCCTAGCTCGAACTAGGAATTATATCCTTCACAAGAAGAGAGAGTTCTAACTCGAACTAGTCACAATATCCTTCACAAGAAGAAGAAAGTCCTAGCTCGAACTAGGCACAATTTATTTCGAAAGAAGAAGAAAGCCCTAGCCCGAACTAGGCATTATTTCCTTCGAAAGAAGAAGAATGCCCTAGCTTGGACTAGGCACAATTTCTTTCATAAGAAAAAGAAATCCCTAGCTCGGACTAGGCATAATTTCCTTCGGGAGAAGAAGAAAGTCCTAGCCCGGACTATGCATAATTTCTTTCACAAGAAGAAGAAAGCCCTAGCCCGAAATAGGCATAATTTCCTTTGTAAGAAGAAGAAATCCCTAGCCTGAACTAGGCATTATTTCCTTCGGAAGAAGAAGAAAGCCTAGCTCGAACTAGGCACCATTTCCTTCACAAAAAGAAGAAAGCCTAGCTTGGACCGAGCATTATTTCCTTCGCAATAATAAGAAAGTCTTAGCTCGTACTAGGCACTATTTCTTTCGCAAGAAGAAGAGAGCCCTAACTCGAACTAAGCACAATTTCATTCGTAAGAAGAAGAAAGCCTAGCCCGAACTAGGCATTATTTCCTTCCAAAGAAGTGCCTTCGCTCGGACTAGGCACAATTTCCTTCACAAGAAAAAAAAGCCCTTGTTCGAACTAGGCACAATTTCCTTCGGACGAAGAAGAAAGCCCTGGCTCGAAGTAGGCACTATTTCCTTCGTAAGAAGAAGAAAGTTGTAGCCCGAACTAGGCACTATTTTCTTTTAAAGTAGAAGATAACCCTAGCTTGAATTAGGCACAATTTCCTTCGCAAGAAAAAGAATGCCCTAGCCTGAATTAGGCATAATGTTCTTCATATGAAGAAGAAAGCCCTAGCTCAGACTAGGCACATTATATGTAACGTCCCGTTATTTTTAAAGTGATTTTTTTTTATTATTTAATATTTTATTTATTTATTTAAATTAAAGTATTTAGTTTAATTTTAGATTTTAGTAATTTAGAATTTAGTAGTTAATTTTGTTCGAAAGCCTTTTAATCGCTTTATTAGCTTAAATTAGTTTTGGTCGTATTAATAATTATTAACAGGTCAATTAATAATTATTAATCACCATTTGACTAGTTTAAGAACTTTTGGTTTCGATTTATAAACTAAAATCATTAAAAAGGACGTAACCGTAATTTCTAATTTCTTAAAAATATCCAAATTCACTATTTATCTCTTTAAAATCTCAAATTTGACCAAAGTTGACCCAATCTTCTTCATTTCTTCTCCCCTTTGCCGTGGGCTTCATCCACCATGGGAGGGTTTTGGGTTTTCTTCAATTCTCAATCATTTTCGATGATGTCAGTTACGTTGGATTGCAAGGGACGAGGGCTATCTATCCCACCTAACCTTGTGCCATTTCTCGCTCCTTAAGGGAAGCCCTAAAAAGTAAGTTTTCAAAACTTTTTACATGGTTTTACTCGTTTTTTTTATTATAAATGAGTTTTGAAGTTGAAATCACGTATTTCTATCAAGGAATTTGACGAGTTTAAGCCCGGATTTTCAAAAAAAAAACTATTCACCCAAAAACACTATTCATCTGAAATCACTATTCACCCGAAAATCATACTTTTTCTCTTATTAGATTTGATGTCGAGTGTACGTTGACGTCTCATTGAACCGTTGGATTATACATTGACTTGCTAAGGTGAGAATAAATAGAATTTAAAGTAGCTTTAGAAACCGAATAAGTTGAATGATTTCTAGAATCGGAAGTTGAGATTAAGATTCAAATCGAAAGGATTAAAGTAAGTGAGTTAACATACTTAGGATTGGAGTTACTTATAATTGAGTGAGAGAACTCATGGATTTCTCGAGGGAAACGTTTAACTCTTGGAAGTTCTAAGTTTAAATTTGTTCCGGAGTTTAAGAATGACTATCGGAAGTTGAAGGTTTCTAGTATAAAGGTGTGAATAAGAAACTTGATTATGGAACTTCGGATATGTACTGAAAGCAATAGAGTCATTTGGGATTGGAGATTTTATGATAAAGTTAGTAATTCAATTTAACTGAAGGTCGTTTAGCTTGATTTATTTATTGTTTTTGCTGGGGTTTCTGCCCTAAATCTTATGTAATCTAATTAAACTATAAATAAATTAAGGAATTATTAATTAGTAATATTTACATTGTCATTTATTATTAGTTTAATAAATGTAATCCATCATAAGATCCAGAGTTACTTATGATAACTTAAAGTAAGCATATCATGCTGGAAGATTCACTTAAGTGTAACTCAAATAGTCTGTGGTACATGAATAAAGGTCGGGTGCCTTATTTCTGGTAACACCACTAACACGGCCCACTTGTGAATTGGTACAAGTGATCTCATTTGGATCGCTCATGTAGAGACATGTGAGTGGGGGTGTTGCTGCAATAGAGATTGTAGTAGATTGGACTAAGATAAACTTACTGTCTTCTGGGAAAGCCGTTTCAGAAAGACACTTCGTTTATCAACCGGTTGATCATGTACAATTGATCTTAATCCTGAGTGGATTACGAACTCCCGTTCACAAGAGACAAGCCTTTGATTTGCAAAAGTGAGAGTGACTCGATATAGTTCGCTCAATATGCCTCCCACTTTGGGGATTGCATCTTGCTAATAGCTGGGAACGTAATTACACAAGAATTGGAATTCACCCTTTTCCATATAGGAAAATAGATAAGTAGTTCCCTTATGGACTGATTCGGTCTTGAACAGCAAGGCCCCATATTCTTCTGATCAAGGAAAAGGTTAAAGACGCATAATGGAGATTATGTAAGGTTGTTCATTGGAGAATTAGTTGGACTTAAGGAACAAGATGTATGTCATGGAGGTTAATACGGGCAAATACATAGCCATGGATACAAACTAACTTGTGAAGGATCAAAGTGTATATAATGATTATAGCCAATGGACATAACTATGTCTATAGTACTAAGAGTGCAACTCTAGATATTTAGTGGAGTTATCTAGGAGTTAATGAATGAGAATTAATTGATTAAAAGGAGTTTTAATCAAAGGTAATTCTGGATCATTGGAGCTTAGTCCTATAGGTCCATTAAGTCCTCCGAGCTAACGCATGTAATTGAGAACATAAATTAATATGATTAATTTCTTTGGAAAAATGGAATTAAATAGAGGAGTCTATTTGATTAATTAAAAGAAAATAAATAGAAGAGTCTATTTAATTATTTAATTAATGGTGGAATTAAATAGAGGAGTCTATTTAATTTATTAAATAGAAAAGTCTATTTAATTAATTATGAGAGATTAAATAGAAGTGTAACGCCCCGTCACCAGAAAGTTAAAAATCAATATTATTTTGTTAAATAATATTAATCAGCTGGATCGATTAATTAGAACAGAAATATCGTGTTATTTCAAAAAGGGTATTATGGTAATTTTTCCCGAAAAACCTCAAAATTTGAAACTTATGATTTGATTAATATTTTGACATAAAATTGATCGTCTCAATGTCACGATTCCAACGCAACTGACGGCTTGTCATTCTGAGACCCGGTGAACAAGTTATAGACTTTTTAAGGTGAGTGGCAATTTCGTAATTATGGTAACTCGGGATTTTAACCTAATTTTAACTAAGGAAAAGAAGAAGAAAATTTTCCTCCTCCTTCCCACACCCTTGCTGCCGCCCCCCTTAGAGAAAGAGAAGAAGAAGATCCGTCAATTCGTCTTGTTTTCGTTCGATCGTGCATCGAGTTTTGGATTTAGGCGTTTTGGAATCGATTTTGGTCACGAAGGTAACGAAATTCCTCTCTTCTCTTTTCCTTCTTGATGCCGTGGGGTCTAGGGTAGTTATTGATGGGATTTTCGTCAATTGTTAATTAGGAGATCGGTGGAAATTGCCCAGAATCGAAGAAGGAAGATCGGAAGCCTTTTTCTTGAAATTCAATTAACGGGTAAGCTTTTGGGATTGATTTATCAATCATTTTAATTCTGGATTTTTATTTTATATTCATCATATGAACGCCAAGAACCCTAAACTTTGTTTCGATCTCCATAATCGTCAATTTTCCAAACCGTGGCCAAATACCCAATCAATCTTGATTACCAACACCTAGAACCATCAAGATCGATCACCCTAACTACGAAACCGCGACCGAACCACGTCCCACTGACCATGGCCAGCCGCGGCCCACACACCCCCCATGCCCCAACCTTAGCCAATCTCCTTCGCCGTTTGATTTCCGTTCTTTGATACACCGAACCCCAAACCTTTTGTATTAATTTAGTATATTTTAATTTTTATTTTAAGCTATTTAGGATCTTCGTTTTAGGTCTGGTTCGTCAAGGAAAGTAGCTTTGATTTTGGATTTAAGCAAATTTCGAGGTGAGTTAACGGTTTATTCGATGGTGGGGTTTTAGAGAAATCTAAAGCTTCTACCATAGATTTTATATTTCTATACATTCAAATATATTATTCTGGAGCTTTAGGAAGTGAATTCATATTGGAAACATCGAAAAATTATTTGGAGAAAGAATTTTTCGGTTAGAACTAGTTTAGTCATTTTTCGATTCCTTTGGTTTCTGATTAATTTGGGAGTTAATTCTGGAATATCATGGAGTATTTTATGATGATTTAGTATGAGATTTGAGTTCAACAAGATTGACAGTGAATAGTTGGTTTGACGGTTTTTCGGCAGTTTATCATAAAATGTATTTTTGCATGTTTATTTAGTATCTTTGGGGCTGCTGTATTTTAATTTCCCTTGCTGATTATGAGTGAGTATTATCAAGAGGATAATGTAAAGAGATTGTGAATTGATGGCTTGACAGGTGTGTTAAACTAGTATGAGGCTACGAGCTCATACTAGTAAAATATATATAGTTATGAGAGTGAGCTCATAACAGCTAATGGACGTTGCTCGTATGAACGATCCATTAGGGGTTAGTTATGGTTACGACTATAACTAAGTACCTAAGAATGGTTGTAGTCTCGTGAGACCGCCTTCTTAGTGGATGATTGATTTATTGATTGATTGTGTTTGTTAATTTAGATTGGGCCTATGTATCGGATTGGGATGTGTATTGGAAAGGGGGTAATGAATGTGGTTCTTGAATATGGAATTTAGATAATAATTGCGTATTCATGTAAAGAGATTGAATGTGAGGTTTAAGAGAAGTTTGTGTGAAAGAGACATTGGAGAGTGTCGAGTGTTGGGACCCTGGTTTAAGTTGTTAGAGACTATTTAAAGCTTTACCTTCGTTTAGATCGTTTCCTCACCGGCTTTAGCCTCACAAGGCTATTTGTGGTTTCTTTTCGTGAATAATGGACCGAGAGGTGGCGGTTGATAAAGTGGAAAAGATGAGGGGTTCATGTCACGGTGGCTAGCCAATGCATCATTTGTTTTCATTGAGTTTAAGAATAAAGTACTTGAACTTTATTGACTGTATTTGTTTTGTGAGATTTGAGTTTATAATAGTTTGAAACATTTCGTTATGTGATTTAGTACATCGTTTCTTTTGTTTTAAAATTTATAACTCCGGAGTTGTTGATTTTATTTAGATGACTATTTGTTTAAGGAAATTTTCATATTTTTCAATAAATTTCATTTATTGAGTCTTCCGCTGCATTAATTAAGCTTTGTTTAAACTCTGAAAAGTCGGGTCTTTACAAGAAGAGTCTAGTTAATTAAATTAATTTTGAGTTGTCCAAAATTAATGGGGATTTAAATAGAGGAGTCTATTTAAATATTTAATTTGAGATTGTCAAATTAAAGAGGAAATAAATAAAAGGAGTTTTATTTATTGGAATAAATAAAAGGAGTTTTATTTATTGGAATAAATAAAAGGAGTTTTATTTATTTAATTATTTAACGGAATTGTTCCATTAAATAAATAGGAAAATAAAATGCCAAATATTGTCATGAGATGATGATATGGGCACTTTGGTCAAAAGTTGACTAAGAGTTTTGCATTTTATTTTATTTAAAATATATGAATATCTTATTTTAAATTAATGTGATTAATTTAAATGGAAGATATGGAATAATATATTTAAATTAATATTGATTAATTTAAATAAAATATATAAGATATTTTATTATGGAATAAAATATCAAATCTTTATTATTCAAATATATTTTAGAATATCTTATTAATTATTTATTAATTAAAAAGATATTCAAAGATTTTCTGAGCTCTTGGTTTTACTATAAATAGGACCTTTGGGGTGACCCTAAAACACGCACGGTTAAGCAACCAAGAGAAGGCTCGGAAAATTCCTCTCTCTTTCTCTCTCCTTGCCGCCGCCGCCCTCCTTAGGGTATAGGGAAGAAATTTTTCTTCCTTCTTCCTTTTTCCAAAGAGGATAGTGCCCACGCACCGTTTCTCTTTTGTGCTTAGCGAGAAAAATCTTTTTGGTGGTCTCAGGATCGTAACCATCGAAGAACGAGGAAGAGCTAGACACTTCTCGACAAGGGTTAGTATTCGTTTTATGCATTTAGAATTTTGTTAATATTATACTACAAGGAAAGATCCGTGGGACTTTCGCTTGAGAACTCTTTTAGAGGCCTCAATCCCCAACAGTTTTCATGTCAGAAGTTCCTAATTTCTTATTTTATGTATAAGAGTGTTACGCGATCCATTTATCTTTATACCCATTCGGTTACCTTGAATGTTATATTTACTTTACTCACACTTGAAAGCATATTCATATCATATCATATTGCATCATCAAAATTGAAAGGAAAGCGAGATAATGAGGTGAATGCAAATCCTACGGGAGTTTTCATTACCTGACATTATTCATTAGAGGTGGAATACATTATTGAAAGGAATTTGTATATTTTATTTTGAAAAGCGAGATAATGAGTTGAATGCAAATCATACGGGAGTTTTCATTACCTAACATTATTCATTAGAGGTGGAATATAATATTAAAAGGAATTTGTATATTTTATTTTCGGAAAGTGCACTACAAAAAAACTGCCAAATTGCGACCAGTAAATTGCGACCAAATGGTCGTTTTTAACCTAAAATGCGACCAACAGAGTGGTTGCTAAAAAGCTGGTCGGATTTCAATTGTGCGACTGCATGGTCACAAAAATTCGACCATATGGTCGCAAAAAATTTTGGTAGCAAAAAAGTCAAACTTTTGAAAATGCGACCAAATGGTCGCATTAAAAGGGACCATATGGTCGCATTTTATCTTCAATAGAAGTGACCATTTGGTCACATAAAAAGTGACCAAATGGTCGTAATTTTTGTGACCGAATGGTCACTTATTGGCTCAGTTAAAATACGACCAGATGGTCGCTTAAAAAGCGACCATCTGGTCGTAATTTATGTGAAAGATAAGTGACCAATTGGTCACATAAAAAAGTGACCAAATGGTCGCATTTTATGCGACCAAATGGTCACTTTAGTCTCAGTTAAAATGCGACCAGATGGTCGCTTAAAAAGTGACCATCTGGTCGCAATTAAGATTTTTTTTTTAAATTTAAATTTCAATAATTAGTTAATTAATTATTAATTAATTATTAATCATTAATTATTTATTTAATTAATATTAAAATTTCATAAAAACAAAAAATTGGAATTCAAATAAAAAATATATATATAAAATATTAAAAAAACGTTTTATACAATCGAAAGAATCCTATAACTACTGCGGAGGGGCGGGGGGTGGGGGAGGAGGCGTCGATGACGAAGGGCCGCCTGGAGATCCAAGTACGCGGCCAAAGCGGATGCGACCTGGGCGTCGACTCGTGCCTGCATGCTGGCCTCAATATCAGCGACTCGAGTAACGAAGTCCTCACGCATAGCCTCCATGTCCGCGGGCACTGCCGCCGATCGCGGGCGGCCGGAGCTAGTGCTCGCTTCCGCCCGCCGAGGTCAGGGCACATCTCGCATAAAGGCGTCGCCCGTCTGAGCCGAGCCCAGGAACCGACCCATCGGCCGAACCCCTCCAGGAGCCTCCAAGAACGCCCTAGACGGTCCTCCTGAGTCGGTTGCCAGTCCGGTGTGGGCAACCGCGAGTCAAGGACTCCGTGAAACGTTCCTAAACATTTAAAATTCAGAAAATAAAATGGTTAATATATAATGTGTATGAAAAATTTTAAAGAAAAAATAATAATTGAAAAAAATATTAAATACCTGAACTTCTTTTCGCCTTATCGTCGATTTAACGTCCCGTCCTTCTTCGTGTGAAGAACTAGGTGCGGCTCATCGGGCGGGACGGGGCGCCGTGCTTCGCTTCCTAAAAAATCAAAGAGTGAAGAATAAAACATAATAAATTAATAAGTAATTGAAAAAAAGAAAACGAGAAAAAAGAAAACGAGGAAAAAAAAAATACCAATCGACGATGGTGCTCGCCGTGGGTCCGCGCCCACGTGTGTGTTTTATGGGATTCTTCGCGCGGTTGGCCTTATTCCTGCTTGACACTGCCATGCCCTGAGGAGGTGGTCAAGCTCGCGAGCCGCGCGTGGTCCTCCTGGCTCATCCACACGGGGCGGTTTGTCGCTTGCTTTCTCGCGCCTGAACATGAGGTCCTTGAATCGATCCCGGACGTGACTGGCCCCATAGGGGGAACAATCTACCGTCGGTGATATCGGGATCGATAACAGGAAACTTGCCCTGAAAAAATTGAAATAAAAATTGTTAAAGTAATAAATTTATTTCTATAAATTTCAAAATTAATTAATTATGAAAATAAATTATGTTTTTACCTTCCAATCACGTGACATCCGACGTTTCTCCGTCGTCGGAATCTTCGTCCGAAGGGTCGCCGGCAGTAGAGGCATGCTCGAGGACCTCGCGAAACCGTTTTGAAACGGTCGATGCGTCAGACTCGCAAAATCACAAAAAATTATTGTGCTATATATTAGAAACTATTAGTTAAAAAGAATAAAAAACTTTTTGAAAAATAGTAAACAAAATTACTTACGTATCCCCTTCAATCCAGGGGTGGAGTCTCGGCCCGAGACGGCCATGCGTGCATGAAGTCGAGGGGCCACTGATCCGACCCCGATGCGCACTGACGCCGACCCGGACGCATACCCTGATGCTAAGCCTGGCGCGTGGCAAGGGAGTCCTGCGCGACCCGTGGTGTCGCAGACTCGGTCTCGGGGACTCCATCATCGAGCGTGGCGGCAAGTCCCGTCTCGTGAATCAAGAGGATGTCCAACTCCTCCGTAGTCAAGTCCGCATCAGGGCAACGCCAGATGGCGTCATGGGAGACCCCTCGTCACCCGCGTCGCCGCTCGTCCTGACCGGGGAGGACGCTCGTCGCCCGTCATAATCCTACAACCAAAATAAACTAATTTAATACTAATTACGTAAGTAAAATATTGATTAGTTTATTTAATTAAGTAAATAATTTAAAATAAACTAATCAAATTAATTTGAATAAAAGTAAATTAAAATTAGATTAATTGAACTAAAAGTAATTCAATTAAACTTAAGATTAATTAAGTAAAACTAAAATAAACTAATCATTTAATTTGAAATAAAGTAAAGTAAAATTAGATTAATTGAACTAAAATTAATTGAATTAAACTAAAATTCAATTAATTTTAGTTTCAATTAATCTAATTTTACTTTACTTTAATTCAAATTAATTGATTAGTTAATTTTAGTTTTAATTAATTAATCTTATGTTTAATTGAATTACTTTTAGTTCAATTAATCTAATTTATATTTACTTTAATTCAAATTAATTGATTAGTTATAACTAATCAATTCAATTAAACTAAAATTAATTCAATTAAACTTAAGATTAATTAATTAAAACTAAAATTAATTAATTTTAGTTTTAATTAATTAATCTTAAGTTTAATTGAATTAATTTTAGTTCAATTAACCTAATTGTACTTTACTTTAATCAAATGTAACTAAAATTAAGTAATTAAACAATTTTTATTTAATAATTAAACTAAAATTAATTAATTAAATTAGTGTAACTCATTAATTTAAACTACTTAAGTATAATTGAAGTTAAACTATTTGAATGAATTACCCTACTTTAAATTAATTGATTTAATTAAAGTAATCTAAATTACATTAATTAAACTAAAATTAAGTAAAACTAAAATAAACTAATCATTTAGTTTGAAATAAAGTAAAGTAAAATTAGATTAATTGAACTAAAATTAATTGAATTAAACTAAAATTCAATTAATCTTAGTTTCAATTAATCTAATTTACTTTAATTCAAAGTAATTGATTAGTTAATTTTAGTTTTAATTAATTAATCTTAAGTTTAATTGAATTAATTTTAGTTCAATTAAGCTAATTTATATTTACTTTAATTCCAAGTAATTGATTAGTTAATTTTAGTTTTAATTAATTAATCTTAAGTTTAATTGAATTAATTTTAGTTCAATTAACCTAATTTTAATTTACTTTAATTCAAATTAATTGATTAGTTCATTTTAGTTTTAATTAATTAATCTTAAGTTTAATTGAATTAATTAATCTTAAGTTTAATTGAATTAATTTTAGTTCAATTAACCTAATTATACTTTACTTTAATCAAATGTAACTAAAATTAAGTAATTAAACAATTTTTATTTAATAATTAAACTAAACTATTTGAATTAATTACCCTACTTTAAATTAATTGTTTTAATTAAAGTAATCTAAATTACATTAATTAAACTAAAATTAACTAATCAATTCTAGTGTAATTATAAATTAATTTAGTTTAATTTTATTAAATTAAAGTAAACTATCTTAAATAAACTAAATAAGTAATTAAACTAAATTAGATTAAGTAATTAAATTAATTACTACTTAAATTGAATTAAAGTAAACTAAGTTAGATTAATTAAACCATTAGATTAATTAAACTAAAATTACTTAAAGTAATAAAATTAAAGTAAACTAATTAATTAGTTAATGTAAACTAAACTAATTAAATTAAACTACATAAACTAAAACTCAACTAATTAAAGTAAACTATCTTAAAAACTAAAACTAAGTAAACTCTAAATTCATAAACTAAACTTCAATTTGTTACGAAAACTAACCTCGTGTAATCGAAACCGGGATTGGTGGTTATGGATTTTCGGTTTAGAGGAAGAATGGGAACGGAACTGGGAAGAAATAACGGGGAACGGATAGGGGAAAGAGAGAAACGAACAAAAAGAGAGGAAGAAAAAGAGAGAGGCAAAGAGGAGAAAAGAAGAAAAGAAGAGAAAGCGGAAACGGGAAAAGGGAAAAAGAAACGGGGAAAGGAAAGGGAATGAAATTTAAATCATATTTTGCGACCAACCGGTCGCAAATATGTAATTATGACAGGAAATGAACAATCCGCGCGTCTTTGGGAAATTGCGACCATATGGTCGCATTTACAAATACAAATGCTACCATTTGGTCGCATTTATAGAAAAAGCGACCAAATGGTCGCCCAGTTGCCATTACCAAGACCAGCTATCTTGTCACGCGTCCCGTCAACAATTGCGACCATCTGGTCGCAATTATGAGATTCACCGCCAAATATTGCGACCATATGGTTGCATTACTTAAATTCACCGCCATAAATTTCATGAAAATTTAAAGTTACCGCCCATAATTGCGACCATATGGTCACAATTACAATTGTATTTTTTTAAAAATATTATTATACTTTTGCACAAATGCGACCATTTGGTCGCTTTTCTCCCTAAACCCTAAACCCTAAACCCTAAAATGCGACCAAATGGTCGCATTTCCCTTCTAAATTACTACCATGTGGTCACCTTTTTTGTAAAATTGCGACCACCTGGTCGCAAATATTAATATTTATATACTTTTTTTTTATATTGGGTTACTTTCTGATATTTACATATGACGGGAACTCTTGTTTCCATGTTGTTATATTCATTGATATGTTTCTTCATGATTTTCGAGATAAATTTTTGTAATTCTTGATTTGGAACTATTTGATTCTAATTAAGAGTTTTTTTTAATACGATATAGATAATTTTATTCTTGTTTTTCAAGATAGAAAGTGCTAGAAGGGAACCAAATAGACTATTGAAGATGTACATATTTATATATAATTAATTTGCATCCACATATTCATTGGAAGCAATTCCAACTGCAGAATTCGATATAAACATGTCAAAGTTGAAATCAAGAGGAATCTTTCTTATAATAAAAAAAAAGTTAATTTCATTTTCATCGTATTTCGTCATCTTTTGATTTTAAGTTTGGTCTATTGCTTTATTCATAATTGTAAATGCTTTACTTGAACAAAAAAGAGTCACACGACTATATTCAACTAGAGGTTTAAGGAAAATATAATTATTCTCCGTACAATATTATTGTTCTCTCTTGTATGGAAATTCGGATATTTTCAAGACGAGGTTAAATATTATTATTTACTCTACACAAATTTTAGAACAATCTAAAGGCGTTTAGATAGCTTATTGATCTTGAAGAGTTTTTATATTAATTGAAAGTGAATAATTTTTATTTAATTGACATTATTATTATTGTTAAGAAATGTAATCAATAAAATTAACCACATCTTGAAATTTTGGAATTATTGGTAATTTTTTCAATCATCTATTCTTATTTTTATTTTTTCTTTTCTAAAAGCTTATAATGTAATTTTATTTTATGAACAAATAAAATAAGACAAAAAATTTCATGTGCATCTCGCACGTGTTAAAAAATAGTTATTTATAAATAATTGGTCATATAAAATCATATAATTTGCGACCATCCGGTCACTTTCTAATGTGACCATATGGTAGCTTAATTCCCGGCAAAATTTTAAGCTACCACTCCCCAAAAAAGGTCACAAAATTGCGACCAAATGGTCACTTTCAATTGTGACCACTTGGTAGCTTTTTCCCCTCCAAAATTACGCGCCATTTTTTGCTACCAAGACATATTTTAGTCACAAAAATTGCGACCAGGTGGTCACTTTTAATTGTGACCATTTGGTAGCTTTTTTCCCTCCAAAATTACGCGCCATTTTTTGCTACCAAGGCATATTTTAGTCACACAAATGCGACCAAATGGTCGTTTTTATAGGTGACCAAGTGGTCGCTTTTTTTGCCCCATAATTTCGCGCCATTTTTTATGACTAAATCTACTTTTGGTCGCAATCTGGTCGCAAAAAAAGTGACCAAATGGTCACTTAAAGTCAACCTTCAAATAAAGTGACCAACTGGTCACTTTAAAGCTACCACTTTTTTTGGTCGCATTTTGGCAGTTTTTTTGTAGTGGTGAGATAATGAGGTGAATGCTAGTCCTACGGGAGCTATCATTATCTGACATTATTCGCATGTGATGTGTATATTGATGTAAGGGTTGTGTACGCTTTTCACTTGTTTAGCGAGTTGATGAGAAATGATTAGATTGTGTATGCTAACAATATCATCATTTATCGCAAATTGTGATTGTGGAATATGTTAAGTCCGAGTGAGATTAACATTATTTTATTTAACATAAAGGAAAGGTAAATCTTATATATAGTATGAGATATGAAAAGGATGAACCAGAAAGAGATTATATGATATGAAAACATTCTTCCAAATATTTGAGAGTTAATTTCTTGAGTTTTGGGAGCTTTGGTAAAGAATATGTAAATTTCTGATAGCCTGAGTTGTTATAGAGAAAAGAATTGAAACATTATGTCTAAGATACATTTCTATAGAGAAAAGAAATGCAATTGATGTATAGCCGAGTGCCATAGGAAAGAGGAATAAGATTGAATTGTATAATGAGAGAATACAAGGGTGTATTGAATCTTGTATAATTATTATGATGTATATGTAAGAGAACTAGATTCTCAATAAATTGGAAGATCCTGAATTTGGAGATTAACACTTGAATGTAAACCTTATGTATAGTATAAGGTATTGAAGAGAATGAAATAAAATATTATGTGTGTTATGAAACTCATCCTCCTAAAGGCTTGGAAGATAGTTCCTCAATTATTTGGGAGAATTGGTAAGTAAAAGTGAAATACTTGATGTAAAACCCTTTTGATGATTGAAAGGTAAGGGAATGTGAGTTTTACGTGGACACAAATCCGGATGCGGGTTTGGAGTCTAATGTTACTTTACTTTCTATCTATTTCCACTGGGCTTGCTTTTAGCTAATGATATTACAAACATTTTCAAGTAATGCTCGGGGTCGTGGGAGAGGAGCTGGTGCAGTCTGATCTAGTTGATGATGATGGCGGGATGGACTAGATATACTTTTAAAAGTCCATGGACTCATTTTGTTTTATTTTGTTTCTTTTGAGATGTAAATTTGTATATAAGCTCATAGGAGCTTTTCGTCTTAACTTTTATGATTATAAACTTCTTTAAACTCTGGAAAAGGAATTGCATTTCCTTGCTTTTAAATTTCCTGATGTGAAAAATGTATACAGGTTGTGGATAGTCAGAGTTTTAAACATATCCACGCCAAATTTTTATTAAATGTTAAGTCTTCCGTTGCAATTTGATTTTAAATTATTTAAAAGGAGTCAGGTCGTCACATTATAATTTGAAAGAAGAAAGACCTAACACAGACTCTGCAATTTACTATTCAAAAGAAGAAGAAGAAAGACCTAGCAGGCACTTTACCCTTCGAAAGAAGAAAGACCTGGCTCGGATTAGGCACTTTACTCTTTGAAAGAAGAAGAAACCTAGCACAGACTAGGCATCTTACCCCTAAAAAAAGGGTCTAGCTCAAACTTGTAACGTCTCGTTACTTTTGGGGGTAAAATTTTTTTTTATTATTATTATTTTATTTATTTATTTTAATTAAAGCTTTTAAAGTTAGTTTAAAAGTAATGATTTCGATTTTAGTAGTTATTTTCGACAGAAAACCCTTTTAATCTTTTAATACTTTAAATTCGCTTCGGTGACATTAATAATTACTAACGGGCCAATTAATAATTATTAATCACCTTTAGATTAATTTAAGAGCTTCGGGTTTTGTTTTTAATGTAAAAACAAAAGAGGGACGTAGGCGTCATTTTCCAAATTCTTAAATATCTACTTTTTACTATTCATCTTCATCTTAAATATCAAAAATTAGACAAAACCTTTATTTTTCTCTCCTATCTCTCTTCTTCATACATGGGAGCCTCCATTAATGAGAAGAAAAATCTCTTGGGTTTTCATCAATTCTTGACCGATTTCGATGAGGTCAGTTGCGTTGGATTGCTAGAGACGAGGGCTATCTATCCCACCTAACCTTGTGCCGTTTCTCGTTCTTTATGGGAAGCCCTAAAAAGTGAGTTTTCAAAACTTTTTATATGGTTTTGTTCATTTTTTATTATAAATGAGTTTTGAAGTTGAAATCATGTATTTCTATCAAGGAATTTGACGATTTTGAGCCCGAATTTTCGAAAAACACTATTCACCCGAAAACACTATTCATCTGAAATCACTATTCATCCAAAATCACTATTCACCAAAAAATCACACTTGTTCTCTTATTAGTTATGAATTGTAAATTGTAGTTCAATTGGTGAATTGTAGGTTTGTAATTGTCGCGTGGATTCGACTTCGATTCCTTGGATACTCGACTACAAATCCAAGGTGAGTTTAAAAGGGAAGTTAGTAATTTTATGAATTAAGTTTCATTACGATTTTGTTTATCGAGGTTAAGAGGGAACTATCTTCTTAGAGTTAATGATTGGTTGGAGACTTTAACTCGGAAGTGAGTGGAGAGAATTTGGAATTATAGTGAGTTCGGTGAAAAGGAAATATCGGAGTCGTTTGGAAGTCTTGTGAAATGAATTGGAGATTCCAAATGAAAGTGGAAGTTTAAAGCACTTTGAGTGGTTTGGGAGTCAAAGTGGCTTAGAAAATACACTTGAGTGATAACTCGTGTAATCCAAGTTGATTAGGTTCTTTAGTAACTTAGTAGAATTCAGTTAAGATTATCTAACTTATTAGAGAACTTAATGACTTGTGATATGGTACGAACGTACGTGGTATGTTGATTCGGATCCATACGAGCACGTTACAATGATTTATGATACGGCACATGATAGTATGTTGATTCAGATCCATACGGTATCATGGTGCGATGATTTGTGGTACAGTACATGGTAGTATGTTGATTCGGATCCATACGGTACCATGGTACGATGATTTGTGATACAACACATGATAGTATGTTGATTCGGATCCATACGGTATCATGGTGCGATGATTTGTGATACAGTACGTGGTATGTTGACTTCGGTCCATATGGTATTATGGTACTATGATTTGTGATATGGTACATGTATGTTGACTTCGGTCCATACGGTATCATGGTACGATGATTTATGACACGGTACATGATAGTACGTTGATTCGGATCCATACAGTATCATGGTATGATGATTTGTGATATGGTACGACCATACGTGGTATGTTGATTTCGATCCATACAATAGCACGTTACGATGAAACTTGTTTGGTAACAAAGATAGTTAGTGCTACATTTACATATTCTTTAGAATTGTGTAGTAAGACTTAGTAATGATTGTTACTTTTACTTTAAGTCTTTATTTCTATTACTTGGCATTGAAAGACCGTTACGGGTAGTATATTACTATCGTATGATTGTATGGAAATTGGAAGTGTGGAATGGATAGTAAAGAGCAATTTAGGCCTTTGGACACAATTTCTGGTATGAAATTTGGTTCATAGGATTACTTGCTTTCGTTTTACTCTCACTAGCATTTTTATGCTAATGTTGCCACACTTACAAATTTTCAGGTAAACTTCGTCCTAAGAAGCGTGGTAAAGGAGGTGGTGCTGTGTGACTTGTCGAGTTGGTGTACGGACAATGATAAACATGCTTTTGGTTTAGCAGTCTTTGAAATGCATGTAAATTATTTCCAACTTTCATACTTGTGTCTTTTGAACCCTGAAGGGTATTTGCTTAAAAACTGCATATGTTTTAAGATTTAAATCTCTTTTGGAAGTTTAAATTATATGTTGGAACGCGCATTCCCGATTTATCGCTTTTTCTGATTATGGGTTGTTGTAAACAGGTTTTGTTTATCCGATTTTTAAATGAACTCATGCCGTTTTTCTTTAAAAACTGAGCCTTCCGCTGTGCAATTTAATTTAAAGAATTTAACGGAAAATCGGGTCGTTACAAAACTAGACACAATTTCCTTCGTAAAAAGAAGATTGCCCTAGCCCGAACTAGACATTATTTCCTTCGCAAGAAAAAGAAAGCCCTTGCTCGAACTAGACACTATTTCCTTCATAAGAAGAACAAAGTCCTAGCCCGAACTAGGCACTATTTCCTTCGTAAGAAGAATAAAGCCCTAGCATGAACTAGACACTATTTCCTTCGCAAAAAGAAGAAAGCCCTAGACCGCACTAGGCACCATTTCTTTCTAAAGAAGAAAAAAGCCCTAGCTCGAACTGGGCACAACGAGAGAAGTAGAAGGTCTAAGCTCGGATTAAGCCCATCACCCTTTGAAAAAGAGGAAGCGTCATCCTTCTTCTCTCAAGAAGCTCTCAAAACGAACAAACAAAATCCGAAAACAAATCAAACGACAAAATTACGAAGTAATTAAGATAATGTTGCCTTTGTAGCAACTTTGGTTCACATGGACCTCTTCTTGCTTTCACTCTAGAGCACGCTCAGAAGTAACAACAGCGGAAATATGTAGAGGGTAAAATTCACTCGTGGACAAGGTTAAAGTCAAAAACCCCAATTCTTGACTGGATCGGCTCAAAATGAAAGGGAAATGCTCAAAGCCCATCACGGCAAGCCCAGGACCTTGTGAAGCCCGGAAAGCTATAAAAAAAAAAAGCAATCTCGAATAAAAAAAATAGGCAATCTCGGACCAAAAATGCATAATCTCGAATTCGAGATTGGTAAAAAAATTCTCATCATCTCAAAAAATCCAATTCGAAGCTAAAATAGGTAGTCTCAAACGAAAATATTGGACCAAAATTCCAATCTCGAAGCAAAATTGCATAATCTTGGATTCAAGATTGGTCCCAAAATCTTGACGTATTTGTACATGCTGCAACATTAAAATATCATATATTTATTTGTAAAATCTTTATGAGAGAAAACTTGAGAGAGAGTGTTGAGGATAAAGCAAAAAGGTAAAAAAAAAAATAATGAAATCATATAAGTTTTGCTTAGAAGTATAAAAAGTTTAAAGTTCAAGGGTAAGTATGTACTTTCACTTTTTAAAAATGTCAATATAGTTTAATAAATGATGGGAGGGTCAACAAACCTTATAATGGATTTTTAGATATCAACTTTCCTAATTTCCCCAATTCTTACCATTAATCTTTCTATTCTTTTTGTCTAATTTTTAAATTCTTTTCTAATATTTATTTTTTACATAATATAAAGTCACTTCAATTATCATCCCAAAAAAAAAAAAACTCACAACACTATTTTTATGAATAAATTATGGGATTTTAATTTTCTCACTCTCTTACTTTTTACTCTCAAATCATATACTACAATTTTTTTTTCTCCTGTTTATTGAATAGATATAATTATCCCAACTATTAGAGACAAAAAAAAAAAAGACTAAAACAAGTTTTTAACCCCCCAAACTTTTATTCTTATAAATTGTTTAAAGTTAAAGCTGATTTTAGTTATTGAACTCTTATCATGATCTACTAATTTCTGAAATCTCAATTTAGTAATAAACTTTCATTAACTTTAATATTTGACTCCATCCATACATGGTTTGAATATAATATGTAGATAGTAAATAGGATTAGATTACATTAATAGTAAGTTAGACATAATTTATAAAGGGCACTTGCACATATAGCTAAAAAAAGTCTAATACTTACAAAAATAGCAGCCTAAAAGTTATTTGTAAAAATAGAAGAAAAAAACTAAATTCACGCCTAAAATCTTACAAAATTGCCACTAATTCGCGTAAGTAATCACTGATTTCCTCATAAGTAATGATTGATTCTGCACATAGGTAATCACTAATTTTACTGATTCACTATATCAAATTATATTTCGTGCATGTAATCACTGATTACCTGATAAGTCATCACTGATTACTTCCAAGTTATCACTTATTTCTTTGATTCACTAGAATGGGGGTTTTTAAAAACCGCTATATTTACAAATACTTTTTGAAACTGCTAGATTTATAAATATTGAAGAAAATTCTGCTACCCAATGAAATTTCTCATTTATAAATATAATACGGATTAAATATAAAAGTTTGACGTATAAAATTAAATCGTGTAGATGAGTAATACATTCTTAAAATAAACTGGTGAAGAAATTATCGTTTTGGCCATCAAGTACATTTCAAGATAGGGGTCAAGGATGGGGTTGAGTGTGAGATAAGGACCCTCGGAGACCCGCTCCCATAAAGATTTCATAAAAACACTACAAAAATTAATCATTTAAAGGGATAATTTGATTGATTAAAATTCTTCTAGGACCAATTTTAATATTTTACAAGAGTTTAGGGGATCAATTGATGAAATTAAATATTCAAAGGTGTAAATATTACCACTCTTATAGTTTAAGGGTGATTTGTGTAATTTTCCCTTTATTTTATGAAGAAATGTCTCTTTTTAAGTTTTTTTCTTCTTTTTCTTTTAATAATAAAATGTGATACGAGTTGACGGACAATCCTTGACTGATAAAGACAGATTTAAGAATTTATTTAAATTAGCGGTTAGAAAATTTCCATTTTTGATGATACAGGCATCAAATAATTAAATAAAAAAAAAAACCAAAAATGCCAGCTCAGTTCAATGTTAACACCTAATTAAAAAAACTGCAGCCATCTTCGTTAAGAAACAAAGCCATTTCCTGCAAACACATAATGATTGGTGTAATAGAAATTTAGAATGCAAAACAAGACAATATTATATGGTAGAATGCAAAACATGACATCATCCCATTTCCCAAATCAAGTCCAATTCAAACAATTTTTTTTACTGCATTTTAAATTCAAATATATGATTAAACTTTGTACTAGAAAAATCAATGTCTGTATAAAGTGGGCAAAAAATTGATAGCAAAATAAATCATTATTTTTTTAAAACAAAAACGGAAAATAATAATAATTAGAATTATTATCAAGGGAGCATAAGTTGACTTTTCAGCACTTTCCCCTTACCCATGGCGAAATGTTTAATTTTGGTGAATATTCTATTAATAAAAAATAAAATAAAAACAATAATGTAATGAAAAATCGCCATTTGACAATTTAAGAGGAAGATTTTCTTGTCTTGATTGCTAGATTTAAGAAACCAAAGAAAGCTATGAAAATGAGTCTCACATAGTTTTCGATTCCGAACATCATCACACAAATCAAACCTCTTTTGGACTGTTGGTGTTGAATAATTAAATACTCCAAAAGTTAGATGGGTTGCTCAACATCAATAAGATAGTCTAGTAGTAAAAAGTCAATAATTAAAATCGAAAAAGACTTGGGTTCGTCGTTTTAAGGAGCCAAGTGTCATGGTCATGCTTGTCCAAGGTCTTGTTTGCTTATGGTCGTATGCCCAAGGCATTGTCCCCCTTGTCTCAATTAAGCTTTGTAAATAGATTAAGATTTTAATTATGTTTTTAATCACTTTTGTAAGCGAGTGACTCCTCGCCACTTTTCACGTCTGGCAGGCCTAGACCAAAAATGCTCCAGAATGTACTATAGGGGGGTATGAAGAGTCTCAACTCAATATTCTTCTATCTCGTTGTATGCTAGCAAGCTTTGTATTTTCTCACTGTTGTTGTCTACTATGTACTCTTGTTTTCGAATGAATCAAATCTTTCTTAAATGTATTTCTCCAAACACGTTTTATAAAACATTTTCTTGATAAACGTGCGTGGAGGTCATTGTATAGGGCGGGTTAGGCCCTAGTGTTTCGGCTGGCTTGTCCGTGAGCGGGGGCAAGCGCCACACAATCGTGTCTGTATTAACCAAGAATTCTACGATTGTGACACCAAGCTTCCTTATTGTGACTGGATTTTGGCTACATAGGCCAAAATCTTATTGCTTTTTCACACTTCTGTGTGTATGGGATGGAGGCTTGGCTCCTTTAAAGAGCATGGAGCCAAGTTTCTTGATTAAGAACTCTTCTCTCAAAAAATGTGGAGGTTCGATTCTTCTCAATCTCAATCCTAATCCCAATCCCCAATACTGAAAAGAAAGTTGGGTCGGCTGCTTCCAAGTTTTTTTCTTTGTGACTTCTAATTCTAAAGACCTTTTAAATCACTACTATAGACACTTCAAACATGTTTTTACTTGATTTTTATCCTAAAAAGTAAAAATTTCTTTTGGGACAATTTCAAATATGTTAAATTCTTTTATAATATTTACAATTTTTAAAAAAAATATATATATTCACAAAAATATTAGAAAGATTCTGAATATATCAGTCAAAGTATATTAGTGAACTATTAATATATCAATAATAGTTTATTAGTCGACTATCACTAGTATATACTTGCCATTTGAAATGCTAACATTTTAGTAAATATTTTTTTTTCCTAACAAATTTGTAAATATTTCACCAAATTATAACATTCATGTAAATTTCCCATTTCTTTTCATGATAGCTCCCAGACTTCTCTTTAAAATATTTTTCCATTTCTTTTCATGATAGCTCCCAGACTTCTCTTAAAAATATTTTCTTAAAAATACTTATAGAAATCATTTCTTCGAATGAATTAAAAAGTACTAATTAGAAAAAAAATATTTATAAAGAAACTTATTATTTGAACCATTTGCAAAATAAATATCAAGAGTCACTAAAAAAACATCAATTCTTATTAGATTGTTCAAATATTCAATAAAAACAAAAACAAAAACTGAAATTGAAATTCAAAGAGATCTAACACAATAGAAAAGCTAGCTTACCTATCTTGTAAGAATCTCTTTGTGAGCTTTAAAGGAGAGGATAACATTCCACACCAAGGCTATGATATTAGCTGCAAGGACCTGAAATTCATTTTACAAACACAGTTTACAAATCAATAATTTCAATACCATATAATATCATTCCAAATTTCTAAGAAAAATAGGTAACATAATTAAATTCAACGCCAAATAATCAAAAATCATATTGAAATGAAAGGCTGAGTACAAAGAAACTAATGCTATGACTTCTTCAAGCAAAGAAAAAAGAAAAAACAAATGGAATGGCACTCAAAAACTGGGTGCTTGAAGCCATTAAGAACAACTTTCACTAATAAGAGCTAACCATAAATAAGAAAGAAAAATCAATTTTCACAACGTATTCTCTAAAGGAAAATTGAAATTAAATTCAGAAGATAATCACAATGGCGTGGATAGTTGTTATTATATTTGAATAGGATGAATAAAATTCATCTAGTGATTTGATGGACAGGAACAAATATTACTGCTGAAAATATACCCAACGAAATGGTAAACAGAAACTAGGCAAGACAAAATATTGGGAGGCTGAAGGTGGCAATCGTCACTTTAAAGTTTAAGTGAGACGAGATAGATCCTAAGAAATATGATTGTGGTCAACAAATATATATATATACCTGGAATTGCTGTGGGACAAATCTAAAGTTGAGAAACTGGAAAGGTATCCAGAGCTTCCAATTAGCAAGAACAGAAGAAAACCACTCCTACAAAGCATTAATTTAACAAAAAGAAAATTTCAGAAGAAAATATTAAGGATGCCGAAAAAACTATCAAATAAAATACTGCTTCTATGTTAACGTGATAGATGGTTAATGGCACCTGTTCAAGCTTGGGAATAACTTGTGATGGCCGCCCTTCAAGCGTTACTAATGCGGCTAAGAAAACTCCAATGAATGCAGGAGCAAAAATGAACTGCAGTTATTTACAGCACATTCAGGAAAAGTACTTCAAGAATTTACTCCAGATAGCTTTTTCACTTGTATGAATTTACCTGATCAAGAAGAAGGCGCAAGAATGCACCTGAAGCTCCTGGAATTGTTACCAATTTACTTAGATACAAGTACCTACATGCATAAAAATAGTATTTAAATAGATTATAAAAATGACTAATTTCTATAGCTTTACTAGTAATTTTGGGCTTCAAATAAATGCCATTTCTGACGAGCTTTCAGATCAATCAGATATTGATTTAATGTCATATAGCCATGGTAACCAGCATTACAATTGATACAAATCACGTAACTTTGTAGCAAAAAAGTGACATGCTTCAGGTAATTTTATTTTTTTAGGAGACATGCTTCAGGTAATCAATAGATAAATTCTATTGAGGCTTCATTATCACATACAAAATATACCCTTGGACTCGAAAGAAAGGAGGAAAAGGATTTGGGAGGGATACCAGAAATGCAACGCCGGACCAACTAACACGAGCCCCAACAGAGCAAACAGGAACGTCCTTTTCAGATCTAATGATGACACTTCTTCAATAACAAGCTACAGGCACAAGTTAAACATCTAGAAAATTTTATGCAACATTCTGAAAGTAAACAGAAAATCAGAGAGAATCAATAATTCAATAAAAATTGAAAATCATAGATCTCTAAGATGATCGTGCAACATGCCCCAAATTCTCTATGATAACGCAATTGAAATCACTCTGGCTTTCTAGTGGAAATTGTTCTATTCAAAGAAACAAACTTCCCATTAATAATTGTAAAGGCACAAGAGGGGTTGGAACGAGCTGCTAACTAGCTATTAGTATAGGAAAGGGAGTATAATCTGCGGAATTTTTCTTTCAAAGGGAAATTAAGGAGCCATGGACGGACCTAGAAGAAAAATATTATATTTTTAGAAAATCAACTTTCATTTAGTAAAAAAGGAAAGAATACAAAGGAAAAGACCCGGTCAACATCAGCAGCAAATTTACAAGTATTGCAACCCAGTTAGATAATTGAAAAGATTAGAATACTTTGTTTGGAAAAAGGACACTTTTTATTGAATAAGTGACAAGTACAAAAGAAGCCAAAAAGCTCAATGAGAAAATAAAAGTTTCTTAAACCTTTCTGTAGGACTACGATCTTGTAGAGACAGATGATTAGGCTTATGGGCCTATAATCTCTCACTTGAAGGGTCTCATCCTTTTGAGAATCAGATATAAATGTTTCCATGAGGCATACATTAAGTTGGTTATGAAAAAACTCAGAGAAGACGTTCAAAAGGTCGGATTTGATCTTTAAAAAACTTTTTTTTTATAGGAAACATAGATATATATATATTAATAAGGAAGAGGAATTACAAAAAGGTGATTAGTAAATCACCAAAGCCAAAGGAATAAAAAAAAACCTCCAGAAGGCCTTAATCATGAAACTATCATAATTACAAAAAAAAATCTAAAAAGGGAGATCCATTGTGAAACTTTGAAGTGCGAAAACTCCCAAACTCCCATGACTTTCCGAGCTTAGTCGATGAAAATCCGTGAAAATCGATCCATCCAAAATTCCCAAGCAATGCAATTAACTGGGACAACTTAGATTCCTGAAGGAAAACAAAAACAGGATCATGGCTACGAAAGCAATCTCTCACAAGGCTTCTTTTGGCCTCAGCCCCAAGGCCCCTAACAATCCAACTAAGAATCCTCGTCAACAACTGATTGGATCCTTTGGAGAGACAAACTTTTGCTCACTGGTCGCTCGTAGTTAATTGAAGATTAAATATTTTTAAGTTCTGTAGAATCTCTGCTATTTGTGGAAAGGGTTACTCCTCTACTTCTTTGAGACTTCTTCCTTTTTGGAGTTAATTGTGTTCCACTATAAATCATCCACTCATCCAATCGCATGATCTTATCTCGAAGTACCCACCTCACTGTCATCCTAAAAGTCTTCCTCACCAACCTCCAAAGGAGACGAATGGGATGGCCCACCCTCAACCAGCGAACAGGTTCTATCCATCCCTACATGCTCACAAAGATCAGTTTCAAACACCTGGGGTTCAAAGTAATCCTCAACTTCCATCACAGCCAAAGAACTAGGCTCATCAGAAACAGGTTCTTCCGGCAAGCTAGAAGCATACATATCTTGTTCTGAATCTAGATCTTGACCCTTCTCCATAACTGTAGTGTGATGCATAGCAGTCCTCTTCAGGATAGACTTGGGAATTGCTTTGATAGAAAATGGTTTAGGGTGAACCATTTCTTTTTTTTTCCAAGTCAAATCTTTTAACTTTCTTTTTATCTTTACTAGGACTTTGTGTTTTAGTCTCATCAGCTATTTTCCAGACTTTCTTTGCTTTATTTTCCCTATTACTTTTGACAGGGCTACTGTGCAAAAAGCTCTCACCAACTTTACTGTTGAGCATCTCATCCTCTGATTGATTTAAAAAGTACACTCCTACTTTATTCTATTCAAACGGCTCCTTTTCAGGCCCATCGCTGTCAAGGACATTTCTGCTGGTATTTCCAATTTCAAAAGTACTTACTAAGAAACCACTGTTCCTAAACAGTGATATCCCTTTCACACCATTCTGTCACTGTGTGAGGCTGAAGCAGCAGATTTTGGGGGGAAAAGTAAGACTTTTGTAAACCCTGTGGACAACAGCTAATGGACTTCCATTCAACCCTTCTAATGTCCATTGGGTAAGGACCATCCTCCTTGCCATCACTGAAAAATTTGGACGCTGCACGCCGGGAAAAAGAACCATGCACTGCCGGAATACACCTCTCCAATAACTTCCAATCTTGTTAACAGACCAAATTAGCAATGAAGGTACTGTTATCAGGGCATCTAATCTCCACTTCTGCTGGTATAAATCCACAATAATTTTTTTGTACTTGAATCACGGCCTCAAAGCTGCCAATCCTGTTCAAAGTATTCTTAGAACATTTAATAAACCCTCCACAGAGATCACCAATAGCTTTGAAAGCTTCCAGCTCCCAATGAATCAAAGGAATATTCCTGATTTTAATCCAGCCTCCATATGAAGGATTTAAATCCATCCTCCCATGTTTGAAAGAGTTCCAAAACTCAAATTTAAGACAAATATTCTCATAAAAGCACCAACCCTCATTTGAGCAGAGACTTCCGGCCACTTCCTTATTAGGGCATTTAAGGATAGCTTAGTCTGGTTGGAAAGGATTGATGGCAAAATCATTTAATGCTGATCTTTTTTTTATCTGCTCCAAAATAGTACCCCAATCATCATGGAAGCATCTCTTGATGATGATCACCATAGATTCCATGCAAAGCTTGCTGACTAAACTATTCTTAACCACCTCTTGAACCCCTGACCTCTCTTTAAATTCTATCTCCTTCTTTCCTTTTGCTTGATTATCCAGTTTAACCACATCAGCAAAAGATGATCCCTTTCTAACTAGGGCTTGCCTTCTAGGTTTCCTGGCCGGTTCGGGATCTTCATATTTGCCATCAACAAATTTGACAAAATTACTCCAGCCTCCCTTATTGATTCCAGAAGGGATGAAAAGGTTGGTTTTTTCCCCATTAGCTGTAACTTTAGTGACATCTGCAAAAGTCCCTCTCCTATTTGTATTTTTTTCAATCCAAACCGTCCCATTCTCACACTCTATTCTTCTAAAGAACTTCTGGGTGTTAGGAGTATTAATGAGATGCTCTATAGCATCTCTAATCCAAACAAACAATGGAAGGTTCACAAGAGATGGCATACCAATTTTCTTTATTCTTCTCCCTAAGGAGGACTCTTCCATTCTTCTTTGCTTCATCAGGGCCAATGAAGAAAATTTTGTTTTCTATTTTTCACTTACTCTCCTCCCAAAAGGCCATGGAGAGCTCAAAGATAAAATATGGAGTATTTTGGGTTTTCCATGGAAGGGGCTTAGGTAAAAAAAGGGGGGATGATGGACAGGGTGGTGGCAGTTTGGTGACACTGGGATTTGCAGGCTGTCGTGAAAGACGGCAGAGAAGTTTAAAAAACTTAATAGTAAAACAGCCTGGCCCAAGAGCTTTGTTGGTTCCAAGATTTCTAATGACTTCCAAAATTCCCTCCTTAATAAATGACAAGCCAAATTTTGTCACCTAAGGAGATTGGGCTCCACTCAAGATTGGAAGAAATAGGGGTATACCTACTAGTTTTGATGTATAGGAGTATAAAGAAGGAGATAACTTCAACTTCTATCTCGGTTTCCTTGATAAGACTATCGTCATTGTAGTCAACAAATTGGGATACGATACTCTTCCTTTTAGGGTGGTGGACTATGTTATCAAACAACTAGAACTTCCATGCCTTCTATGAGCCATTTACCTTTACATTTTTGCGATCATCTTTAATCTTCTTTGAAATGGACTTCCATGAGTTGGATCTTCCAAATAGATAAAAATGGCTTTTCTATAAAAGAAAGAGGTCTTCTTTCTTCAATATCATCCACTTCCTTGATTAGATTCAGGGGGTCTCAGTTTTCATGGGTCAGGTTTTAAAATATAGGGTTCAGGCTTTGAATCTGGATAAGGCCTGTGGGTTTACTTAAAAATCTGCTTTCAACTTGATGTGGAAAACCATAGAGGATGACCCCAATATGGATTTGGTTTAGAAAGGTTCGTATCCTACCAAAATCAAAGTTTTCTTATGGCTCCTTGTGAACAATGGCCTTAACTCAAATTAAAAAAAATAGAAGCTAGGAAACCATAGATAGCCCTACAACCCAATAGATGTAACCTTTGTATGAAGGATTCAGAAACTACCAACCACCTATTCTTTCACTGTGACTGTTCTTCCTTCCTCTTGCGCTCCCTTAAGAAGATCACTTGAGTTGGGTGTTTCACAAGGACCCTAGAAACAACTTCCTGTCTACTCTCCTCGGTGGGAGCTAATACTGTTAGATCTTGTTGTTGGAAGCTTTGGCTTGAAAGGAATAGGAGGACTTTTGTTGACAAGCACAAGGAGAGTCTTGATCTTTTAGCTAGTTGTGTGCTTAATGCTTCCATTTGGAGTGCAAATTGTAAATATTTCTATAGCTATCCGCCTTCTATTATTGCCACTAACTGGCAGACCTTTTGTAATGCTTGTTTTCGGCCTTTTCGGTCAATTGAATCATGAATGAAATGCCACGTTTATTACCAAAAAAGAAAAAACTCCTCCAAAGAAATTCCAAGTCCACATAATTTTTTTTTTAAAAGAACACCTCAAAAGGCCATTTCATTGATATAATGAAACAAAAATGATAAAAAGATAAAAAAAAAGTAAGACATTACAAAAGTGGCAAAATAATCCAAAAGCCAAATAAAATGGTATACCATAAAATATGATTATAGTCTTCCAACTCCCAATTATACTAGGGGTGTTCAAATTCCCCACAGGGATGGAGACAGGAACGCTTTCTTCCATTCAATTTTCGGGATAGAGCAGGGATGGGGATGGGGGATTGCATTCCCTGCCCCGCGCTGATCCCCGAAGTTATTTCATTAATTAATGAATTATTCCCTAATATTATACTATTATTAATATTTTAATTCATACAATATTAAAATTTTATGATAATAAATGTTTTAAAACTAAAAAAGACAAAATATATATCTAGTTCTAAATTATAATTTAATTAAAGATATTTATGAAAATTAATATTAAAAAATTAAAAAAGTATTTTATAAACGGGGAAAAATTACTGATGGTCAACCCTATCGCCGCAAATTCCCCACGGGGAACCCCTGCCCCTGACTTTTTAAAGTAGGGATTTTAGCGGGGATGGGGAATGGTTTAGAAGGCGGGGACGGGAAATGCATTCCATGTCCCCGCCCCACCCGTGAACACCCCTAAATTACACCACCACCACCAATGGGGCCTAAGAACATAGGAGGAAGATCACTAAAGAAAGTCAAACGTATTATTTCTACCAAGAGCCACTGACCCAATAAAAAATTTAACTTTCTTCGAGACTTTCTCCTGTCATAATTTGGAGAAAAGAGAGTGGAGCAATTTAAAAGGGGAGGGTTATAATGGTCAAAGAATGACTTATAAGAGAATAGAAAAGAAGAGTTTAGAGTCCACAGCCTTTTATCATGAGAACCCACTCTGAATGAGAGATGATAGGAATGTTATTAGGGGTAAAATATTAATTGGGTAATAAGCTGGTTATGGAAGAATGGTTATAAATAGGGTGAGGAGATGGATTAGGAGATAGATAATTAGACGGTTATTTGGGCTTGAGTTTATCTCGAGAGGGGAGGCATCTAAGTTCCTTGAATAACTTGGGTTACCTTTTTGTATTTTCTTAATATTTTGAATAATTAATGCAATGTCCAGATTTGGTTCTTATCAAATTCAAAGACACCTCAAGTAGATTAAGAATAGAAACAAGCTCAGATAATTTTGTGTCTCGTAGGTGTCTATGAAATTGGAGATCAACATTCCCCAACGCTCCCTCCGTAAGAATGAAAGACGAGATAAGTAAGTTTTTAGCCAAGGTCAAGGAGTAAAGGAAGGGAAACAAGTCTTTTAAGGCTAAATCCCCAATCCAAATGTCTTCCAAAAAATGTATCCAGTCTCCATCCCCAATGTTTCATACCACAATGTTGAGGACAGAGGATAGCATTTAAAGATCTCCTTCCAAAGGCTTCTAGCAATACTCTGAGCTACCACTTGTGTTCCAACAATTTGGGTGGATTTGACAACCACCTTATGCCTAAGACTCTGATCTTCATATGAAAACCTCCAAAGCCAATTCACAAGCAAGGCAATATCTCCTATCCAAGTTTCTGATTCCCAAACCTCCATCCTGCAAAGGTTTCAACACTGTATTCCAGTTAACGAGGTGAGAGCCCTTACGGTCCCCTGAGCCTTAGTAAAAAAATTCTCTCGAGATCTTTTCAAGTTTGTCCCTAACACTTGTCGGCAATCTAAAAAAGATAAGTAGTTGGTAGTACCATAGACACTCGTAATCCAAACGACAGCAAGAGAAGCAAGGATGGTTACAAAATAAGCTCCAACATTAACCTCTTCAGTTGTTTTATCATCCCACAAAACAATAATGCCCCCTATAGAACCAAAGGCTTCAATGAAGGACCAACAAATATCTCAAGAACTCAAAATACACTTAATTGAATCCCGTTAACGAAGGAAAGCTTAGATTCGTAGAGTAAACCAAGTCCAAATTGATTTGTCTTTTGAGGCTCTTAATAAGGCCTTTTTCTTGGGTGGCCCAAGACCCTCAAGTTTAGGAGAGGATGTCATCGAGGGTGGGAGGACCCATCGAAAGTCTTTGAGCAGGCTTTAATTGTAAATTCGTAATAACATAGGAGATGAGATTTTTTAACTCCCTTGTGCCTTTTCTTTTCTTGTAACTCGGCTTTTGTCTTTTCCTTTCCTCCCTCTCTTTAGAATTAGGAACTAGAGTGAAACCATGTCACTCAAGTTTTGCTAGCCATAACATCCAAGGTTAGATCGCTTAGATCATTTTGAAGCAAACTAGAAGCGAGAACAATAATGGGGACTTAATAAATTCTTTGTGATTCTTCTTAGGGGTAATCCATGTCTTAAGCTCTCCCTCCCTGAAACCAGTGTCGTTAAGGCGATGTGAAAAGCTCGTCTATCGAGAGTGCTGTTGTGGCGAGCGACTTTAGTGAACTGCTCACTTTATCTCGCCTCTTCCATCATTAAATGGCGTTGAGGCGAGCACCTCATTGAAGGGAGGTGATGAGATGGGTAAATTACACCCAAAAAAATTTGGTAAAATTTTGGAAATTTACGAAATTTTGAAGTCCAAGAAAGGTGCAGCACATGTAAAAATTCAGTCTTTGAAAAGCATCTGCATCCACCATCCTTTATGATTTGCAAAGACTCCCTCTCCTCTTCGTCTTCTCCTTCTTTCTCCCTCTCGTTCTCTGTCACTCTTTCTCTCATGGTCTCTCTCACCCTGTCTCTCTGTCTTTCTCTTTTTCCCAATCCTTAATGCTAAATCCCAGCCATTGATACTAATCAAAAAAACCTTTTTTTAAATATATAATATTTTCTTTCTGTCTTTCTTCTATTTTTTTCTCCACCGCTCAAAGTCCCACACTCCCACAATAAAAAAAAACTCCTTTTTTGTTAAAAAATATAATATTTTTCTCTCATTTTTTCTCCCTGGCTCTCTCTTGTTCCCTTTCATCATCTACCATGATTACTTTTTTCTAAAAATTATATCTTGTTATGTTTTTTGTTTTTAACAGAATGGAAGGAAAAAACTCTAGTTAGCGAAGATCAGAATGTGAAATGTGTTCGAAGTGTCCACGAAAGGTTTTAGAAGAATTAAAGAAGTATCAAGAAATGATGAACAAAAAGAAGGAAGAGATGAATGCTATTTCCAATTCCAATTACATGTTCAGTCCTATTGAAGAAGAGGAGGATCTAATAGAACTTGAATAAGATGATGTAGAAGTAGTTGATAGCATGACAAGAAAGCGTAAAAGTGTAATCGGTGGTGGTGGTACATGTGGTGCTACAAAACCTCAACAAAAATGACACATGGATGACTTTTTTAAAAGGATCGTACTATGGTTGTTTGAAAGAGAGAGATTGAAAAAGTTGAAGCAAACAACTATTTCAGAGAGTTGACAGGTTATGTTGAAAGCTATAAGACAATTTGGTCCCGGTCTCCTCCCTCTTACCATGAGGCAAGAGTAACTTTCTTAAAAAAGGAAATGCAAACCACAAAAAACTCACGAAGGACTAAGAAATAGAATGGAAAAGAACGGGTGGTTGTCCTTTAGTATCTGTTGGGTGGACTGATAGAAGAAATCGAACTCTGATTAATTTCATGATGCATTTTGCCGCTGGTACCATATTCATTAAGTCTATTGATGCATAATCAACCATAAAGACTGGAGTTAAATTGATTAAGCTATTGGTAACATGGTGGAGAAGATTGGAGAAGAAAAAGTTGTCCAAGTCGTTATAGACAATGCTTCCAACTACATTTTAGCAGGTAAATTTAAATTGTTAAATGTTCAGGCTGAAAGTATCCACATCATTAATGGAGATGATGTTCAAACCAAACTTGTTTGAAAAAATATTTGTGGCGTTGCTACTAGGCGAGGAGGCATAATCCACTGAGGTGGTGGTGTTAACACAGTGGCTTTTGTGAGCAGGGTCTATGCTAAAGTGTTGGATAAGTCTTTTATGAAAATAATAAACTTAGGCTTCTTTGCAAAGCATACCTTTTTTTTCTTTTTCAAAGATGAGCCACAAAGTTTTCGGAATTTTTGTGAAGAGTGCTAAATTCTTTTTGTCTAAATTGCCTATTTCCAATCCTCCCTTTTTTTTTTTTTTGTTTCTGGACCGTGCTTCAATTTATCAAGTGAGACCCACCACCCTCCTCAACTCACCCTCACAAAAAATCTCTCATGTGCTTCCTCATGCTCTTTCTAACCCCGTTGGTACCCTGAAAACTGAGAGTTCATATGCGGGAATTCCACTCAAAACAGATTGCAAAAAGAGTCAGACAGCCACCCTTTGAAAAGTAACATTTCTTCCAGAAGGCCGATCTCTTCTGAACTTTTTCCACCACGTATTCCCAGAAAGTATCTTTTAAAGGTTATGCCCCAATGGTAGTCCAGCTATGAGAGGGGAAGGGGGGAATGTTGCAGCTAACAACATTAGCCCACCTATCCACTTTTGCAGGGTCACATTTAGTCACTAAGAGAGCACTTTCCCCTGTTTATTTTAGACCAGATATCCACCCAAAAATCTGGAGCATCCGCCAGTTTGCGCGAACCTCACCTAATCTTATGGGACAACACACTACACTACAACACTTGGTGTTAGGGAACTAGTAGGATAATATCGTAGGTAGGTGGTCACACATGGCTCTACCAACCGCAAAGCCCTTAAACACACCTCAATCCTCCATTCTCGTTAAAATCCTATTTATCATATCAAATGCCAAAGTGAAGAGAAAAGTGGATATGGTACATTTTGCCTACATTCTTCATTCGATTTAGCAAACTTGTATTCCTCTGATATCAACCGTTCAAAGAGTTTTCCTGTTATGTTGGAAGCTATAGGACAATTAGGTCCCGGCCTCATATCTCCCTATAAGTCACATTCTTAAAAAAGAAAGTGCAACACTGAAAAGACCTCATAAAAGACCATGAAATGGAATAGAAAAGAATAAAGTTGTTCTTTAATGTTTGATGGGTGGACTGATAGGAGAGATCAAACTTTGATTAATTTCTTGGTGCATTCCGTTGCTGGCACCGTATTCATTGAGTACATTGATGCGTCTTCAACCATCAAGACTGAAGATAAATTGTTTGAACTATTGGCTAACATGGTCGAGAAGAGTGGAGATGAACCTTTTGTCCAATTCATTACCGACAATCCTTCCAACCACAATTTTGCAGGTAAGTTTAAATTGTTGACTTGTATATTCAGGCTGAAAGTATCCACTTCATTAAAGGGGATGATGTCCAAACCAAAGCCATTTGAAGAAAATTTTGTGGCATTGCTACTAGGCTAGGAGGTATAGTCCTCTAAACCTAAGGTAGGGTCAGTGCTCGCATAAAACTCGGGCTTCATTGCAAAGCATACCACTTCTTCTTTTTCGAAGAGAAGCCTTTGGGCTTTCCAAAACGGGACATGTGGGTCCAGTGTTTTAGAAAGCAATAAGCACCCCAAGGCGATTACGTCCCCTAGGGCTTATGGGCAAAAAAGGCAAGGACTTTTTTTTAAGGGCATAATATAAAATTAAAATTTTATATTTTATATATGAAATTATAGTACAATCTATTTTTGGTAATAGAAATTATAGTACAATCAATAATAAGATTATAAAAAATTAAAGAAATGGGTACTTTTTCTTAGATATTGTTTAAAAATAAAGGCATGTGTTTATATATTTCCCATACAAAAATCATAAAACAAGAAAAAACAAAAAAGTTGTGAGAACACCTAAAGAGGACTAAGGCGCGCTCGCACCTTAGCATAAAAAGGCACGCTTCTTAAATGAAGCACACATTATTTCAATTTTCCTCGCCTCTCCTAGGAGTTGAGGAACACTTAAACGCGCGTCACAACCACAACATGCCAGGTCGAGTCAGTACAAGGTCTTTCTCTCAAAGCAAACAATTTCAATAGACCAGTTTCTTTGAGTGTGTGTTGGGGGTGGTCTTCAGTAAATGGGGGAGTTTCTTCTAAGAGATTCATGACGAGCTCCCAAATATCAGAAAAGCCCAAATACTCCTCTTGAAAAGCTCTCTTGTTTCTTTCCCACCAAACGAGCCAGATAAGAGCTGTGATAGCATTACGCCAAAGAACGAGAGCTTTCTCCTTCAAGACCACTCCACACAGCAAACCAAGGAGAAGAGGCTGAATTTGGAGAGGGGGGGGGAGGCGTGAAACAAGAAGATATCCAAAAGATTGAACCAGTAAAAGGGAGTTTCTTCTTCAGGCTTCATCACAGGCCCATGATAAGAACCAAATCGGGAAATTGTATTAAACACTCAAATTAACAAGAAAAAATGAAAGGGAGTTTATTCTTCAGGCTTCATCCTTCCGGCCTTTTTTGTTGATTTATGCTGGGATAATGATGTTCTTTTCTTCCATTGTAAAGGACTTTGGAGACTGATATAGGAACCTCTTTAATTAGAGATTTTTTTAGCCAAAATACGCAACCTCCACTGTTGCGAGGCACCAACAGCAAATCAAAAAGAATTTGATCTAAGTATCATTGGAAGATAGATTTTTTTAAAAAAAAGAGACGGCTTAAAAGTCCATTTCATTGATAAATGAAAGATACTACAAGAAAAGCAAAACGACAAAGTTCCGCATAGGACAAAGTAAATGTATTAGTATACTCCCGAATACCCGAAAAAAAAACCAAGACTAACACATAATTACAACTTACAAGTATGTGTGTTAAATGTTAATCAAGCTAAGAGGGTAATTATAAAAAAAAATTGGTCGTAAACACCCAAAAAGATGCATTTACACTTCCAAAAAGCGTATCTGCCTTCCGTCCCCAATTTTTCATTAAACACACTTAAGAAATAGAGGATAGCATTTAAAGATCTCTTTCCAACGTCTTCTAGCACTAGCCAAGCTACATCTTGTGTATCCCATCCATTTGGTTGAAACCTGCGCCTACTTACAATCACCATGTGCCATAACAGTGTTTTAAAAGGCGAGAAAAGTCCTCGCCTAGGCGCCTAGGATCAAGGCTCAGCCTTTGCACCTCGCTTCATATAAAGCCCCGCTTTTTAGGGCTTTTTTCCTGAGGCTCAAGCGAAAGGCGAGGGCTTTTTAGGGCTTTTTTTTTTTTAATCTTATTATGCGTTTTTATGATTTCATATGTCAATCTTTAGCATATATCAATGCAGTTTTCATATATCAATGCTTATGTTTGTTAAGAATTATGCTATGTTTTGTGTTTTGAATTGTTTTTGGTGAAATGAAGGTAACTTTTCTTCTTCTAAATATATATAAACTAATATTATTATATAGCGCGCCTTAAAAAAAAGCCCTCGCTTTTTTTGCGCGAGCCCCGGGGGACCTCATCGCTTTTTTGCGCCTTGCGCCTTTTAAAACATTGTGCCATAATCTCTAATGTTCATTTGGAAATTTCAAGAACCACTTCACAAGAAATGCCATATTTCTCCCATCCAAGTTTCCAATTTCCCAGACTACCTTCCTCCAACAGTTTTGACACCATAGACCATTTGACAAGGTGTGAACCCTTTCCTTTCCCCAAGCCTTCGCAGAGGAAGTCCCTCATAGTCTTTTCCACTTTGTACCTTATGCTTGTCGGAAATTTGAACGGGGATATAAAAACAAGTGGGTATACTAGTGAGGACCAATTAGTGTTAGGTGCAAGACACAAAAAAGCAATGGAGTCCCTGGGGCTTAAGTGCTAGGCGCATAATATCAGTGTTGTTCAGGCGACCTCAGGCGAGCGCCTATGGCGAGGGGTTTCCGCCCTAGGTAGGTGGTAGGTGACTCTCTTCAATCAGGCGTTTGACGCTCGCCTTTGCTTCCTTTTTGTCGCCTTGAAGCTCTATTTTTGGCGATAATGGCGACGCTTGGTTGATGTATGGTGATTGGGAGAAATATTTTGTAAGAGAAGGAGAATTTTAAAAAAAAAAAATCGATTATGTTTCAGTCTGACCTTCGATTTAGAGCAGCTCCATACTTCTCCCTTTTATTTTGCTCCTTTGCAAAGTTTGATTCTACTTTTTTTCCTTTGAAATTAATGGAGGGAAATGAAGAGTCGGTGTAAAATTAGAGGAAAAGATTTATTCGTATGTTGGAGATGGAGTTGGAGGGAAAAGGAAGAGTCTGAGAAGAGATAAAGGAAAAGTCTGAAATTGGAATTAAATGGCAGCTACATTGCAAATGAAGAATGGAAATGAAGGGTCTAAAATCTCATTGGCAGAGGCTTGTGGTGGTGTTGACTTGAGAGGCAAAGATTTGAAATTAAAGTTTTTTTAATTAGAATTTAGAAATATAATAATAAATATTAATTTGCTATCAAGTGATGGCTGCCACAATTTGCTATCAACCTTTAATGTGTTTAGTTTAAATTTAATTTTTTTTCTCTCTCTCTCTCTCTCTCATTTCTTAAATATTAAAAGTTTAATAATTAACACTTTGAAGCTTTATATTTATAATTTTTTTAACAAAATTTAGGCTATATATAATTTTATTTATTTATTTATTTAATTGCGCCTTACTCACTAAGGTGACGCCTTTTTGTCGCTTCTCGCCTCTAAGGCAATCAAGCCTTGCGCTTTGAAAACATAGCATAATATATAATTTTTTTAAATAAGAAACAATTTCATTGATAATATGAAATGTACAAAAAACCATCAAACGATACAAAAAAACTGGACCAATTGAGGGCAATGTGGGACGGTTTGTAATTACAAAACTCCTATACAAAAGCGCTCCAAAGAGAAGCAAACCACACCACCTTATCCCAAAGGTTATGCACAGAAGAATGATTAAAATCAGAATGGAAGAGCCGGCTATTACGTTCCCACCACACGAGCCAAACAATAGCACGAACAACATTACACCAGATGATATTAGCCTTTCTGTTAAACTTCTGACCACACAGTAAATCGTGGACAACCAACGACACAGAGTGATGGAGAGGCCCTTGCACGTTGAAAGTCCAAAAAAGCTTGTTCCACAACTCCATAGTAAAAGGGCAATGCAAGAAAACATGATTCGTGCTTTCACTATCAGCAGAGCATAAGGAGCAGACATTCGGGGAAAGAGACAAGGAAGAGAACCTTCTCTGAAGCTTATCATAGGTATTAAGGCCTCCTTTAAGGAGAGACCACAAGAACACCTTCACCTTAATTGGGTATTTGTCAATCCAAAGAGCTTTGTGGAGGTCATTAGGAAAAGCATTTCTTATAGGGGCTAAAGACAACAAAGCATTTTTACAAGAGAACTCAACCCCAACCCCTTTCCAAATTCTAGAATCATCAGAAGAGCCAATAGAACACCTATCCAGAGTCGAAAGCAAACCAACAAACTCTTCAATCTCCTCATTCTTCAAATTCCTCCTGAACCACAAATTCCAAGATCGAAAATTAGAGTCCCAAACATTGGCAACAGAAATGATCTTGTGAGTAGACAGCCTGTATAAGGAATGAAAAACCACCTTAAGGGGAGCATTAGTAATCCAAGGGTGGTCCCAAAAAGAAATCCTCATCCCATTCCCCAAACCAAAACAGGTAAAAGTGTCCATCACGCCATGAAGCTTACAAATCTGCTTCCAGGGACTGTGAATAGAACAAATTGTACTACTGCCAGCTTTCCAACCAAACAGATCAGTTCCATGAACTGCAGCTATGACTCTGTGCCACAAAGCTCCCTCCTCCAAAGGAAACCTCCACAACCATTTAAGGAGAAGGGAAATGTTACAATTGACAATATTTCCAAAAGCCAAACCTCCATATAATAAAGGACTGGCAACCACCTCCCACTTGACAAGATTCGAACCTCCGTTCCCAACACTACCTTTCCAAAAGAAGTCCCTCGGAATTTTATCAATATCTTTAGCAATATTCTTCGGAATAGAAAACACGGAGAGGTAATAAGTGGGCATACAACTCAGCACGGATTGCACCAGCGTCAATCTGCCTCCTTTAGACACAACCATATTCTTCCATTTATTAAGTCTCCTTTGAATACGCTCCAAAACCAGCTCCAACCCTCGGCTAATATATAATTAAAAAATTAAATATTTTATATATGAAAATAATAGTATTATTTAAAATAATATTATGAAAAATTATTGAATTGAGGGTTTTTTTAGATATTGATTAAAAATAAAGTCATATCTAGGTATTTTTGCATTTTCTCCCTTGACCCTAAATATTTGAAGAAAAAAATAATAAATATGAAAAAGAAAAAGAAAAAGGGACGGAAAAGACGTGAAGAGACTGTAAAGACATACGGGAAAGAGGGTGAAAAGACAAGAAAAAGGCTGAGGCACCTAGGCTCTAAGGAACGCATCACCTTGCCTCGCCTCGGGTAAGGCGAGGCACACAGTCCTTGAGCCTCTCACATAGGCGAGTGCCATTTGGGCTTTTTAAAACACTGGGACCGATTGAATTAGAGACAATCTTCCACCCTTAGAAAAATATCCTCTCTTCCAAGATGTCAATCTTTTTTCATTTTTTCCACAACCACCCAAAAGTTCTTCTTTTTCGGGTTATCACCTAGGAATAAACCTAAGTAGAAACATGGAGAGGAATGATTTGACATCCACCCTTATCTATTAGGACCTTTAATTTACTCTCATCCATGTTTAATCTCGTCAAGGAACATCTAGACTTGTTTATCTTCAACCGAGAACTCCATTCAAACATTTGGATGATATCAATGAAGTTTTGGAAAGAATCCTCGTTTTTGGAACAAAAAATCAACTTGTCATTTGAAAACTGGAAGTGGGAGAAAGGTAATTTATCTTTTCCAACTTAAAAGCCCTCCATTAGACCCGGCTCCAACCCTCATTCAAACCCTCTTACAAACAGTCTACTTAGACTATCAACCACCAAAGTGAAGAGGAAATGGGAGAGCGGGTCACCTTGTCTGATCTGCCGTATGACTAACTTAGAAGAGTTCGTGGGGCATCTCTCAAAGATTATTCCTCTACCTATATCGAAGTTAATGTAGAAATCAATTGAGAAAAGCAGGTCGAAGATTCTACAAGTCCTCGAGGTGGTTGAAGAGATGGTGGTGGTAGGGGGAAATGAGGTAGTTTTCAGAGATAAAGGTAAGTGAGAAAGTCAACAGAAAAGGTGGAGGGTTAGAGGGGTGGGAAAACAGGTTGGGGGAAGGGGCAAATAGCATTCCGTTAGCAACCGCCACTGTATTATATTATGGATATGAAAAAAATAACCTAACAAAGTATATTGACCGATGTTTCTTCTTCTAATCTTCACATAAAAATACAATTAATTAGTACTATGATATTTTCGTTCAATATGAACAATTTTATGAAAGCTTCCCTAATCACCAATATACTGTGAAATTCAATACACACCTTATTTGAAATGCCATATGCGTTGGATTCCCATAGGAATCATAGGGGGTAAAGCACATAAGGGTCTCAAAAAGTCATGATCACTATTACCACTTTCAGATAGAATGAAACAAAATCTTCAACAGTCAGGTTGCAAATCATATAAAAAGTCCACAGGCCTTGGCGAAGGATAAACTAACGGAGAAGTAGTGGATGAAAGACAGAATTAAATTTGTTTGTGCAGACATTAGGAGACGAACCTGGCAAATTAAATCTCCAAATAAATTCAGCAATGAAGATGTTACAGCTTTCACCAAAACAGGGTGTTTAGCAAGAAGAGCCAAATACCTGAAATAATATAATCAAGTTAAACCGACAACAAATGGGAAGTGGGAACCATGTTTTCAATTCAAAATTGTTGGAAAAAAATCAGGAGAAAAAGAAAAGAGAGTTGAAAACAATTTTTCAACTAGTACCATTTTTCCCTGCATATTCCATTTTGCTGAAAATCAAACAAATGGACTAAAAAGAAAAACTAAATAGAACAATTTTTTAAATCAGAAACACAGCATAATGTTAAAAAACAGGACAGTCAGATCAATTAGAAAATATTGGAACGTTCATTTGGAAGAGATGATGAAAGCAAGAGTTCATTCTGGTCAAGATGGAAGGAAATGGAATCTTAGAATGGTGCCTTACATCTGTGATCGTAACTAAATCTTACAAGATTTGATCAATTTTTTAAGAAGTTTGTGATTTAGTTTTTGATGCAGCGAGTAAGGGAAACAATTCTGAATTGTTGGTACCAAAAATAAAGCAGTAGATTCAGAAGTCCAACTGCAACAAGGGTTCGGTATCATTGTGTTAATAAAAAAATAGCTCGGGAGATGTTAACAAATTGATCTACTACAAAAACAAGACTTCATAATTTCAGGGACTAAAGAAGATTATTGCATTGTATTTGATGAGATCAACACATATCATATGAAAGAATGAACTCTTTGACACTCATAAAAAAGCCAACTTCATCTGGAACTCGTTAAAAATCTCCCCCCGACCCAACAACATTGAGAGTGTTAAATTATCGAGCAAAAAAATCCCATCGAGGCTTTCATTCATGTACCATAGAAATTCCCAAACTTAAAACGAGAAACTAGAGATTCAAAGCAAGATAAACGAAAGTATCAGCAAAGTATAGAATTGAGTTGCATTACCAAGACAACAAAGACCATTTACTCCCGCCTTTGCCGCTGTCCCCTTCATTCCCTCCATAATTTCCATCACCAGAACCACCAGAGCCACCATTTCCACCAGAACCGTCTCCAGAACCAGAAGAAGCTGAAATTCGAAAATTTGAAAATTGCATTTGACGTTGACCCATATCCTTAAACTCCAGTCTATGGTAATTTAAATGGGTTGATGAAGAATGGTGGAAAGAACAGAAATCAAATCCCTTAATTTGAATTGGGTTCGTAAGATTTCGAGCTTGGAGACCAAAACGCAAACTGGGTCCAGAACTAAAACTGAAACGCCGACATAAAAATGGAAGTTTTAACGAAATTGCGACGCCACTGGGAATCATATTTTTTGCTCTAGATTAGAGTTTTGATATCGATACAGGATGACAAGATAAGACAATGAAGAAAATGAAAATCGTGGTTTGGTTGTTCTTGCGAGGCACACTCTGCTCGAGGTACTTTCTCAACAAAAACTTGTTCGTGGGAATCTGGGATGTGTTTGGAAGTTCATTTGGGGCAATACTTGTAATATTTCTTACATGTAATAAAGAGAACTCAAAGTGTTTTTTTTTAAATAAACGTTTAATAGGTGCTTTTCAAAATTCTTTTTATTTTAAATCTTATACTACTAATTTATTTTATACATTTTCCGTCTTGAATTAATTACACCAATAACCACTTTAATTCACCAAATTTTAAAACTAATAGCAAATTATAATCAATATAAAAATACCCAACAACCACCATTTTTGTGGTGATCTTGTGGTTTTCGTTGTCTATCTTACCATTTTATCTCTGCTAATAATTATATCTCATTAATTGCATATCATTTAATTTATCATTTACTTTTTTATTTATTTTGAATAAAAATCAATCTTAATTGATTTGATGAATCTTTATTTAAGATAAACCTAAATATAGGTTTATTTTTAGCTTCATCGTTCTCTTCCTCTTCTCTCTTTCCTTCCTCACCGACGTTTTCTTCTCCAACTGTCTCCTTGATTTGTCAACGAGAGTATTATAGGCGTTCATGGCGTGTTCATGAGCCTTTATTCTTCCTCCGCTTTTGTCGACAAGAAATTAAGGAAGTCGGTGATAGGCCTCCTATCAGGTTCACGTTTAGCCGAAGAAACAAAAACAAAGAGCCCAAGGATGGGTCAATCACAGGTGCTAAGCCCACGGTTGGTAAGAGGTGGGAGTATCTGTAATGAGTGATTTGTAGGGGCCACCTTGTAATGCGGTTAGTAATCGTGAGAATGGCGTGGGAGTGAGTGATTGTGTGAGAGGCATGTTGCTTTATATATTTCAGTAGCTTTATTAGTTGGGTAAGGATTTGCTAAGTAATTGAAGGAGAGAGGAGGCCTCTCAAATTGCCTTCCATGGTTATATCAACCTTTTTCTGAATATAAATAAACTCTCATCTATTAAGTTCTTATCAGTTGTATCAAAACTCTATTCAGGGCCCGCCAACTACAAGAAAGATGGACACTCAAATGGAAAACTTGAAAGCAAGAATGGAGTCGATAGACAAGAGTGTCGCTGCTCTTTAATGAAGGGATGAAACTGATTCTGCAATGGCAAAAGGATTTTAATCAATCCTCTATTGAATCGCAAGGACAAATTGAGAAAAATAAGGGAAAGGGGAAAATTGTCGAGGAAGGTGAAGTGGCAGGTGAATCTAGTGTACCACGACGGATGGAATCCAAACATCAGGAACTTATGCCGATGAAAACTGAATTGTTTCCTTTTGAAGGAATCGACCCTGATGGTTGGGTTTTTCAAGCTGATCGATATTTTGAAACCCATCAAATTCCAGAGGCAGAACAGATGGAAGTGGTTGTGATGAGCATCTCCGGCGAGGCATTGGCTTGGTATCGATGGACAGAGAGTAGAAAACCATTGAAATCTTAGGTGGAATTCAAAGAAGCTTTGCCTTCATGATTTCAATCAACATGGGAAGACACTTTGTAAGAGGGAAGCGTGCGAGATTATCGACGAGCGTTTGAAGTATTGGTAGCGTTGTTGACGAAGATTCCAGACTCTGTATTAGAAGGCAACTTCAAAATAGGGCTTAAAATAGAGATTAGGGTTGAGCTTAAGATTTTTAAACCGGTGAGCCTGATTCCTATCATGGAGTTAGCCCAATCAGTGGAAGATAGAAACCATATTCTTAGATTTAGTAAAGGGTCCAATAATACAGGTATGGCCCGTTCATATTATAACTATGCTAGCCCAGTCCAAAGCCCAACTCCCAAGTAAACCCTAACCTACCAAACTCGTACAACCCTAGCTGAGGGAAATAAAAACAAAATATCTAGGACTAAAGAACCCAACGCTTCTAAACCCAATGCTTCTTTCAAGCGGCTGTCCGATGTAGAGCTTCAACGGCAGCGCAAGAAAGGGTTATGTTTTCAATGTGAAAAAAAAATTGGTAGGTCACAAGTGCAAAAACAAAGAGCTCAAGTTACTTATGGTTTTTTATGATTCCGAGGAGGAAATATTTCAAGAGATTACAAGAGACGAACAATTCCATAAACCCCCGGAGATGGTGGAGCTGTCAATTAACTCAATGGTCGAGATTACATCACCACACACCATGAAAATCTCTAGTGTTATTCTAGGTTGGGCGTTGTCGTTTTGATTGATTATGGAACTACCCACAACTTCATCTCAAATACTTTGGTGGGAGAGCTAAATCTGCCAACAAAAGCTATTGCTGAATTTGGAGTACAACTCGGATCTAGAACCACACTCCAAGGAAATAGTATTTGCAAAAGGCTTGTACTCGAGTTACCAAATCTATAAGCAATCGAAGAATTTTTACCATTGAATCTAGGAAGTTGCAAAGTCATATTGGGGATGCAGTGGCTGGAAACCTTGGGAGATATGCAAGTTAATTGGAAGCAACTGACCATGAAGCTTAAACAAGGTGATAGGGAAGTCATTTTACGTGGAGATCCATCACTATGTAACTCCTCTATCTCCCTGAGAGCGATGATCAAGGCTATTCGGAAAGAAGGACATGGCATTCTGTTGGAACATAATTCCCTCACGGTGACAAATGAGTTGCACCAACCACCGCACGAGGTGGAGCAAGTGCTGGAGAAGTTTCAGGATATATTTTCTTCTCACACCGGATGACCACCAACTAGGGCTCACTCTATTGTTCTCAAGGATGGGACATCTCCTATAAATGTCTATCTTTACTGATATGCCCAAGTGCAGAAAGATGAGATAGAGCGCTTAGTTGGCGATATGTTGGTCGCCGAAATAATTCAACACAGTCGCAGGCCTTTTTCGAGCCTGGTTTCACTTGTTAAGAAGAAAGATGAAAGTTGGCATTTTTGCGTGGATTATCGGGCTTTGAACAAATATACAGTACCAAATAATTTTTCGATCTCAATGATTGAAGAATTGTTGGATGAATTGGGAGGGTCAAAGATGTTCACTAAATTGGATTTAAAATTGCAGACATACCGAAAACAGCGTTTCCAACTCACGAGGGACATTATGAGTTTTTGGCTATGCCATTCAGCATTTCCAATGCCCCATCCACTTTTCAAGCCTTAATGAATGAGATACTACAACCTTATCTTCGTAAATTCGTGTTGGTATTTTTTGACGACATCCTAGTATATAGCCAAACGATGGAGGACCACATTTAACATATGACAGCTGTTTTGGAAGTTCTGAGTGCTCATCAATTGGTAGTGAATAAAAGGAAGTGCATTTTTTGTCAGACTTCTTTAGAGTATTTGGGGCACATTATTTCTGGAGAGAGGGTTCAAGATGATCCAAGAAAAGTCCAAGCAATGCTTTCTTAGCCTCTTCCTAAGAACTTGCGCGAATTACGGGGCTCCTAGGACTCACAGGCTACTACAGAAAATTTATGAAAAGTTATAGCAATACTGTCTGGCCTCTGACCAATCAATTGAAAAAAGATTAGTTTGGATGGACACTGGAAACCATAGAAGCATTTCACTTAGTGAAGAAAGCTATGACTAATGTTCCAGTGTTAGCATTACCAAACTATGAAAAAGATTTTTTAATCGAAACTGATGTTTCAGGTTATGGTTTAGGCGCAGTTTTAATGCAAGAACAATGACCACATTGCTTTTTACAGTCATGTTCTTTCGACTGAAGCTCGCCAAAAGTCTATTTATGAGAAGGAATTGATGGCGATTGTTTTCGCCATTCAGAAGTGGAGGCCATTTTATTAGGAAGAAAATTTATAATACACACTGACTAGAAGAGCCTCAAGCATTTACTGGAACATCGTTTGGTTAGTTGTGAACATCAGCGTTGGTTGACCAAATTATTGGGGTACAATTTCGAAATTCACTATAAGATTGTTCTCAAGAAAAAGGCCGTAGATGCCTTATCCAGATTCTCATATGAGGTCACCTTGGCAATCTTATCGGTTATTTCAGATGAGTATGTTGCACTTATTCAGAAAGATATTGAGGGGGATCCTTTTCCGTCCAATGTTCGGGAGGATATTCGCACTGAAGAATCTAGGCTGGTTCATTTCACTCTTAACGGGGGATTGTTGAAGTTTAAGGGGCGATTGGTCATTCCCAAAACATCTTCAATGGTGCTAACTTTGTTCAAGGAATATCATGACAGTTTGGTGGGCGGACATTCCGGCGAACTCCGAACTTATAAACGCCTTGCTGCTGATTTTTATTGGGAAGGCATGAAGAAGGGGGTGGAGCTCTTTGTTGAATCTTGTCTCATTTGTCAACGCAACAAGTATCAAACATTATCTCCTGTCAGTCTAATGCAACCATTACCCATTCCAAATCAGCCTTGGGGACAAGATGAAAGTTTGGGCGGGGGTATTGATAGGCCTCCTATCAGGTTCATGTATTACCAAAGAAACAGAAACAAAGAGCCCGAGGATGGGCCAATCACAGGTGTTGAGATGTAATGTGGGCTGAGCCCATGGTTGGTAAGAGGTGGGAGTATCTGTAATGAGTGATTTGTAGGGACCACCTTATAATGCGGTTAATAACTGTGAGAATGGCGTGGGAGTGAGTGATTGTCTTGGAGGCATGTTGCTTTATATATTTTAGTAGTTTTATTAGTAGGGTAAGGATTTGCTAAGTAATTGTAGGAGAGAGAAGGCCTCTCGAATTGCATGTTATGGTTGTATCAACCATTTTCTGAATATAAATAAACTCTCATCTATTGAGTTCTTATTAGTCGATCGCCATATATTTCTTCTCTGATCAGTCGCTTCTCTTCGCCCGGAAACGACGACAACGTTAATGGTGTCTTCATGAGATTTTATCGATTCAAAACATCGGTGATCAGATTCTCTCCAAATTTTGAAGGTTGTATCCTAGGAAACGGAGTAGATCAAACCTTCATGAACGGCAAGCCAGGTGACATCATTGGCGTGTTAATTATAGAGAAGCTTCTTACGATGGCGAACATTAACGTAATCCTTCGTGTTGTTCATAGCTTCTACTACAGGTCTATTTATCTATAATACACCGTTTATTAAATATAAGCATGTTTATATATGGCTGTTGCTGCAGTTGATTTATCAATAATATAACGTTTATTAAATATAAACATGTTAAACTATGTATATTTTTTACAATATTCGTCAAAACAATCGGTTATGTCTACTACTACAGGTTTTCATAGCCATTTCTACAAGTTGAGTTTTCAATTATACACCGTTTATTAAATATAAACATGTTAAACTATTTGTGATTTGGTTTTTCATTTTTTTATGTTTTTTTTTCAATTCAACCTTGCATTTGACTTAGTTTTGTTATTATTACTTTTTGTTTCTTTTTTGGTTTATCAATTATACACAGTTTTACTTTGTTAAACTAACGGTGATTCTCTTTTAAAATTTTCAGAGTTTGAAGATGTATTAATGGCGGTCGGAGGATGATCGAAGAAGAAAGAAATTCAAATTTACTGGAACAAAAAAGTATTCATAAGCTTTAAGATTTTTTTTTTATATTTTTAATTATTTTAGTTTTAAATTTTCCTCTAATTTTACAAAATTTAAGGGATTTTTATAATTTTCCTTAAATCTTGCATAAATTAAGGTAAATTAATTTGGGGGTATGTTTCGTCTTTTCATGATGTAATTTACTTTTACCGGTGGTGGTTTTGGGTAGTTTTGATAAATATATAAATGATTGTGTTTTTCTGAAATAAACACATTAAATTGTCCATGACTGAAATTAACTCTTCCGTCTTTAACAGTTCTCTACAATCTTTCTCCCTCTAACTTGTCTCTACAAACTTTCTCTCTTTATTTAACGCATACTTTGTCTCTCTAACTTATTTTTTTCCACACTTTCTCTCTCTCTAACTTATTCTTATGAACATTTTCTCTCAAATATCTATTTACACACAATTTCTCTCTCTAACTTCGACTTGCACATTTTCTCTCTTTAACTTGTTTCTATACATTTTCTTTTTCTACACATATTTTTTTAAAAAAACTCTAAGTAGAATCAAAAGCAAATAAACTCTTAGAGATATTGTTAGGGTTTATTATAATGTATAGTTATATGGTTAGAGACCCATTACTATGAGCCAGTTAAGGTAGACTTTAATGTGTATGTGATAAGTGGATAGCATGAATAATATTCTCTTCAACTCTTTAGTTTACATGGTATCAAAGCCTAAACATTCCTAGATTTGTTTGAGTTGGTAGAGTGAATTCTTGTTCAAGAGGTTAAAGTTCGAGTTCGGGACTCAATCAAAAGGGACCATTTGTCGACACCACCCCGTAGGAAGAATTGCCGCATACCAGAGAGTCAAGTCGCAACCACCGTTCGTCAAAATCACCCATGCGTGGGCCTCAAGTGCGACCTGAAGCTCTGCCTCTGATCTCACGCTCCGTGTGTGTGGGCGCGTGAGCACGTTCTTTCGCTTCCTATTTTATGGGTTTTGCACGCATCATGTTTTCCAGTTGTTTTCTGGTGATTTTGGAAGAAAGCAATGCACAGTTGGGATGAAAACGGGAGTTTTGTGTGCTGTCTTGATCTGGTTTTGGCTCTCTTTTTTCTGTCCATATCTGTTTGCTGTTAAAATTTGTTTATCTTTCGATTTTGGCTTGTTGTCTGCCTTTGGTTTTGTGTCCTATCTTTTCCATTCGTTTTCTATATTTTTTGGGGCTGTTTTCAGCCATTTGTTGGATTGTTCTTTACTAGTTGGTTGTTCTTTTCCGGATACACGCTTCCTCTGAATTGATGACTGAAAAAGAGGATTTGTGGAGATGAAGTCTGGTGTTACGACTGATGTGATTCACTCAATGTCTAGAACTACAAACTATAAGTTAGATCAGACCAACTATTTGGATTGGTCTAAGACCATTCGCTTGTATCTATCGAGTATTGGCATGGATGGTCATTTGACGGATGAGACATCAACTGATGCTACTCGAGTCAAATGGGTTCGAGAAGATGTTCGTTTATTTTTTGTAGATTCGTAATTCTATTGATAGTAGTTTGATTGATATGATCAGTAATTGTGATTATGTGAAGTCCATCATGAACTATTTTGAGTTTGTGTATTCGAGACAACAACAATACTGAAGTAATGGTTGATGGCATGGATCTAGTGGCAAGGGATAAGACTTGAAGAATGTAGTCTATCACTACTGTCATACACTTGGTCATATGAAGAACGAATGTCGAAAGTTGATGAACAAGAAGAAGTTTTTCAATGTTGCATACACCAGTGAGCCTCCTGATCAATACCAAGAACCTGTGAATCATCAGTCAATATTGCTCTTACTCAGTTAGGTGTCTTGTTTCTATTTCCTCCAAATGGATCATAGATTCTGGTGCAACCGACCATGTGATAGGTAATCCTAAATTACTTTCTACATTTGAACCACATACTTCTTCATCTCATGTTACTTTAGTAGATAGATCTACTTCCACTGTTATTGGATCCAGCCAAGCTAAACTTGTTGCTTCATTAAATTTGTCTTCTGTTTTCTGTTTTTAGCCTCCCTATTTTGTCCTTTAATTTGATATTTTTCAGTCAAGTTACTCGCTCTTTAAATTGATTTGTCTTATTCTTTCCCACTTATTATTTGTTTCAGGATCTTACGAAAAAGTAGATTATTGGTAAAGGACATGAGTCTGGCGGCCTCTACATTCTTGACCCTCAGTTTTCCATTGCGTTTGGAGTATTGTCTGCTTTTAATACTCATTGTCAATTCGGTCATCATTCTCTTTCTTGTTTTAAGAAATTGTGTCCTCAGTTTCAACATTTGTCATCTTTAGATTGTGAGTCGTGTTAGTTTCCTAAACACCATCATGTTAGCCATGGTCCTAGAGTCAATAAACGAGCAAGTGCTCACATTGAGCTAGGTCATTCATCTATCTGAGGTCTATGTCATGTTGCTTCTATAACCAGATTTTGGTATTTTGTAACTTTTGTCGATTATTATTCTCAAATGATATAGATATGTTTAATGAAAAGTTGTTCTGAGTTATTTTCTAAATTTTCTACTTTTTGTGCCTAAATTCAAACCCAATTTAATATTTCAATAAAAACTCTTCGAAGTGATAATACAAAAGCATATATGTCATCCACTTTTCAAAATTATATGACCACATAGGGCACTCTCTATCAAGCATCTTGTGTTGATACTCTGTCTTAAAATAGGGTTATCGATCGTAAAAATAGACATTTGTTGGAAACCGCACGAGCGTTACTTGTTTAAATGCAGGTTCCTAAACATTTTTGGGAAAATTCTGTTTCCACTACTTATTTTCTAATTAATAGCATGACTTCTTCAGTTCTTAATGGTCATATTCCTTATCACTCTTTCTTTCCCAATAAACCTCTATTTTCTATAGAGCCTAGGATATTTGGTTGCACGTGTTTTGTTTGGGATGTTTGCCCCCATGGCTTTAAAATGTATTTTCCTTGGCTACTCTCGGTTTCAAAAGGTCTCTACAGTTCTTAATAAATATCTGGTTTCTTTGGATGTTACTTTTCTGGAAAATAAACTTTTCTCTCCTTCCGTCTCTTACATTTGTTCAGAGGAGGATGATAACTTGTTAATTTACACCACTACAACAGTTGTTCCACCTCCGTCTGAAGTACCAATTTCTATTACTCCTCTTATACCAACCTCTTTGCCAATGTCTCCTTTTCCATCGGTGTTTACTCGTCATCCACGTATTGTACCAGATTTATATCCAGATACAAGCATTCAAGAAGCTTCGTCGTCAGATCATGTCACAAACGTTGATTTCCCTATTGCCCTTTGGAAGGGGAAACAAATATGTATGTATCTTGTTACTTCTTTAGTATCTTATACCAATTTGTCTCCTGCTTTATGTTCTTTTATTTCATCCCTTGATTTTGTGTCTTTACCTTATATTGTTCATGATGTTCTCTCATTCTTTGTTGCATAATGTCATGGTAGAGAAAATGCGGACCTTGGAGGAAAATGAAACATGAACTTTGGTCGATTCACCTACCAGTAAGAAAGCTATTGGTTATAAGTAGGTTTTTCCTATAAAAGATAACCCTGGTGGGTCTATTTCTCATTTGAAAGCTCGCCTCATGTCCAAAGGGTATGCTCAGGTCAATGGGATTAATTATTCTGACACATTTTCTTCTGTTGCCAAACTCACATCAATGAGATTGTTTATTTCTCTGGCTACTACACATGGTTGGCCTTTGCACCAGTTAGATATCACGAACGCTTTTCTTCATGGGGATCTTCAGGAAGAAGTATATATAGACCAACCACCTTATTTTTTTGCTCAGGGGGAGAATGGGAAAGTTTTTTATATGAGAAATTCATTGTATGGCTTGAAACAAATCCCTCGGGCATGGTTTGACAAATTTTACTTGGCAAATGAAAATTATGGCATGAGGAAAAGTTAGTAGGATTATTTGCTTTTCATCAAGAGTCTACGACTATGATCATTTTGTTAGTTCTGTATGTAGATGACATTGTCATCACAAGAAGTGATGTTGCAAGTATTTATCCCTCAAGGTTTTCCTTCATAGTCAATTCCATACAAAAGAATCTGGGGCGTTAAAATATTTTCTAGATGTGGAAGTGACGAGAAGCAATAAATGGATATTCCTACCTCAAAGGAAATATGTGCTAGATTTACTGTCAGAAACTGGTAAATTGGGGGATAAAACATGAAGCACCTCGTGAATCCTAATTTACTGCTCACAAATGATTGTTAATTATTTGAAGAACCTGAAAGATATTGAAGGTTGTTGGGAAACTCAATTATCTTACTGTAACTCATCCAGACATTGCATACTCAATTAGTATAGTGAGTCAATATTTGTCCTCACCCACTATTGAACATTGGAAGACTATTAAGCAGATTTTGTGTTACTTAAAACTGGAATTAATGACCAACTTTTAGCGACGATGTGTAATGGGACGCTGGTTAGCAACGAAATGTGTCACTGAGACCGAGTTTGACTTTTAGCAACGTATATGATCGCTATTGAGCGTCATAAATCACTACATCGATATCTCTGTTATTACAGAGACACATTACGCCGCTAATTAGCATCATAAATGACTCCATCGTTATTGTTTTATCTCAAGAAAAGGCGCGCATCTTCTCGTCAAATTAGCAACTTTTTAAACCTTAATTTAGCGATAAATTTGTCTCTAAAGAACTGTCTCAAATAATAATTAGGGTGAAAATTTCCCTTCTTATTCAGAGACATAGTCTGTTGCTGATGAAATCTATTTATTTTGCTTAGAGACGCATTTCGTTGCTAAAAATGGCGGGAAATTTTTCCTCGATTGGTTTAGACAAAATTCGTCTCTATTTTATGGAGGGGATATTTCCCGCCGAATTAGAGACCAATTTGGTCATAAAAGAGCAATTGAAAAATTATAAATAGGTGTAGAATAACTTCAAACACAAGTAAATTTCATAATCCATATTACCAAGAGAGAAAATATGTGAGTGGATGTACGTCTGTTTGGTTGAAGGTTTTCTCAATGACCAATTTATAGCCGGGGTCGAAGAGTTTGTTGGATTCTTTAATCCACTGTGTTATTTGATAACTATGGACAGAAGATATGATGTCCATACAAAAAGTGTGGAAATAAAAAGATATTACCGACAGATGATGTGAAGTTACACTTGTACAATCATGGTTTTGTATAGAGTTTGTACAACATGAAAAAATTAGTGGAGGGTCTTGGTTTACCAGTAGAGAAGATCGATTGTTGCCCGAACGAGAGCATGATATATTAGGATGCAGATACAAATCTTCATCAGTGCAAAATGTGCAATCATACGAGATACAAACAAGATAAAAAAGGTAGTATTCCACATACTCACATGTTTTATTTACCGATTACACAACATCTGCAACAGTTGTACACGTCAGAAGTCACAGCTTCTCACATGCGGTGGCATCATGAGCACTCTTAGGATGATGGAGTAATGAGATGTCCTTTCGATGCTGAGGCGTAGAATTATTTAATTGTTGTCATCCAGAATTTTCCCGAGAAATTATAAACATTAGATTTGGTTTATGTACTGACGGGTTTAACCCTTTTGGGGCTTCGAAAGCTTAATACTCATTGTGGCCAGTTATGTTGACGCCGTATAACTTGCCTCCATCGATGTACTTGAAAGATCCTGTGGTTTTCTTAATGGTAACTGTACCAGGCCCGAAAAGTCCAAAATATAAGCTAGATGTGTACCTTCAACCATTAATTGTTCAGCTCCGTGATTTATGAAACAAAGGAGTAGTGACGTATGATGTTTCACAAAAACAGAATTTTGTGATGCAAGCAGCAGTTATTTGGACGATAAGTGACTTCTAGACATATTTAATGTTATTAGGTACGTTTGTAAATTAATTCGTATGGAATTAATATTTTTGTACTTTTATAAGTTATAGTTTTCACGATTTAGATTAAAGATTATGGTTTTACGCCCAACGTAATGAATTTACTACCCTAACTAAATTCCTTAGGGTGGAGAACTTCATAAAAGTATGCATGCCCTCATTGCATGGACGATATTGGTGCCTTCTCGTTGGTGTATGGTCGAAAAACGTGTTGGCTTGATTGCCATAGAAGGTTCTTACCGCTAAATCATTCATTTCGAACGAATAAAACTGACTGATATAAAAGGCAAAGTGGAAGAAATGAATGCCCTCCTGAAATTCCCAAACTTAAAATGAAAAACTAGAGATTCAAAGCAAGATGAACGAGAATATCAGTAAAGTATAAAATTGAGTTGCATTACCATGACAATAAAGACCATTTACTCCCGCCTTTGCCACTGTCCCTTTCATTCCCTCCATAATTTCCATCACCAAAACCACCAAAGCTACCAATTCCACTAGAGCCGTCTCCATAACCAGAAGAAGTTGAAATTCGAAACTTTGAAAATTGCATTTCATGTTGACCCATATATTTAAACTCCAGTCTATGGTTATTTAAATGGGTTGATGAAGAATGGTGGAAGGAACAGAAATCAATTCCCTTAATTTGAATTGGGTTTGTAAGACTTCGAGGTTGGAAACCAAAACGTAAACGGGGTTTAAAACTAAAACTGAAACGATGACATAAAAATGGAAGTTTTAACGAAATTGTGACGCCACTGGGAATCATATTTGCTCTAGATTAGAGTTTTGATATCGATACAAGATGACAAGATAAGACAATGAGGAAAATAAAAATCGTGGTTTGGATTGTGCTTGCGAGGTACACTCTACTGGAGGTACTTTCTCAACAAAAACTTTTTTGGATAATTTCGCTTTCTCTCAACTGCATTTGGAATCTGGGATGTGTTTGGAAATTTCTTTTGGGTAAGTACTTGTAATATTTCTTACACGTAATTAAAAGAACTCAAAAAGTATTGGATAATTGGGATTTTTGACCTCCAAAATTTGGAAATAAGGGTTATTGACCTCTATTCTTATTTTAACCCTTTTTGACATTCTGATGATATCATTTTGCTGTAAAATGTCTAAAAACACCCTTTTGTTCTCTTCTTCTATGAAACCCTTTTGTTCTCTTCTTTCATGAAACCCTTTTCTTGTCTTCTAAATACTCCCTTCTATCTTCTTCACTCACAGCAGGGATGGAGAACAACGGTTAGTGGTGAAAAATATTTGACAAACCTCTTTTCTCTCAATTTGGGTATATATGACTTTGGGGTTTTGAGATTTTTTATTTGTATTTTTTTTCTCTCCCAAAACCTCAACACCCTCTCCACTCTTCACACATAGCCAAGTAATATTCAAACTTTTGATTCTAATTATAAAGTGGGGAAAAAAATCTTGGTTGCCTCAAAATTTACCCTAGAATTTGAAAATTTTCCCCGCAATATGAATTTTTCACCGGAATTTAAAATTATAATCCCTAAAATTAAAATGCTAAGAAAGAAAGAAAGAAAATAACTGGAATTTTGGGCAGAGCCCCCTTTTTTTGTTTAATTAATTATTTCATTCATTCTTTCTTTCTTAATTTTAGGCTTTATAATTTTTAAATTTCAGTGCAAAATTTATTTTTCGGGGAAAATTTTCAAATTCCAAGGCAACCTTTTTTTTTAAGAATCAAAAGCTTGAAGATTTCTTTGGTATGTGAAGAGAGTGGAGAGGGTGTTGAGGTTTTGGGAGAGATAAAAAATACAAATGAAAAATCTAAAAAATCCAAAGTCATACATACCCAAATGACAAATAATAGAGAGTTTGATAAGAGTGTTTATGAAAGTGGAGAATTAGAGAGAGAATATTTTAGAGAGATAAAATAAAATTCTAAATGATAAAGTAAAGTATTAGTTATATTAATGTTTAAGGGGAAAAAAGAACTTTAACAGTATAATGACATCATCAGGAGGTCAAAAAGGATTAAAAGGAGAATGGAGGTCAACAACCCTTATTTGTCAATTTTGAAGGTCAATTAAGCCAAAAACCCAAAAGTATTGTTTTTTTTTTAAAAATAAACAATTAATAGGTGCTTTTCTAAATTATTTTTATTTTAAATCTTATATTACTAATTTATTATATGGCTGATAACATGTATATTCATATTAAACATCTTAATTACATAAAAATTGAATGTAAAAATTAACTACGCAAATAGCCGTCAGCCATCTGCCAAAATGAAAAGCAGACGAAAATGCCTTTGCAAGTGGAACGTTGAAACAGTCACCTATGGTAAATGTGTCATAACCATGATTGACGCGCATTAATTACCAAAATTTGAAAAATAGGCGGAAAATCAGAAAAGGGGAAATCATGGGGAGTTTTGATTTCAAATTATTCAAAAAAAATTCAAAACATAATTGAAAGAAAATAAACAAAAACTAAACAAGCCTTCGAGATCTAGGAAACAATAGTATCAAGGAAGGAAATTTGGAAGCAAGGAAGAAATTGATGGAAGAACAAAACCATGATGGAAAAGGGAGAACAAATATCAAAGAACACAAGACGAAAACGTAATGAAGATGCAGAACAAGAGGAATACAGAGGAGGAATAAAATAGAAACCTGATGCACAAGAAGCAAAGGTACGATCTTTAACAAAATTGTGAAATAAATACAAGTTAAATTTAATTTAACATAATTTTTAAATAAAAGGGCAGGATTCAACTTAAGAAGAGGAAGAAGAACAATAGGCAGAGAGTTAGTATGTTAACAATAAATGATAGAATCTTTAAAAGACCTTGTAGAGTTGCGAAATGATGTGAATGTATTAATTGAGCAGAACTACAGGCTGAGGGTTAGTATGTTAATAATAAATTATAAATGACGAGTTTGGTGGAAAAAAATCTTGGTATTAAATTTGAAACATAAACAAAAAAGACCACTGACGATCAGGAGCAAAAGGACAACAAGGTATGACTATCAATCATCCAATGATTAACATATCAATTTTTATTAAGCAAAAAATATTTTGTGATAAATTGTAGGAATATTGAAAACAAATTCAAACATGATGAAGGGAGAAACGAAGAGCAGAGATCAAATGGAAGTAAAGCCATGGAAAATAACTTAGTGATTAACATCAATAAAGAAGTTGATGAAGAGGAAGGAAGGAAGACATTAGAAAATGAACCAATATTAACATCAATGAAGCATGTAACGACCCGCTTTCGTTAAGTTCTTTAAATTCAAATGCACAGCGGAAGACTCTATTTTTTTAAAGAAAAACAGCATGGGTTCGTTTAAAAATCGAATAACCAAAACCTGTTTACAACCCAAATTTCCAGAGAAAGCTATAAATCGGTAATGCGCATTCCAAAAGTGAGTTTAATCATAAAACATCGAAATACTTTACAAAAACACCCTTCGCGGGCTCAAAAAGACATAAGTATGGAAAAAGTATATGATTTACAAGCATTTTTACGAATGCTTATCCAAAAGAGTTTTAACATTGTCCATACACCATCTCATCAAGTCACGCGACACCACTTCCTCTACCACGCTTCTTGGCACGGGGTTTACCTGAAAATATTGTGGTGTAGCACCATTAGCAAACAATGCTAGTGAGAGTAAAACGAAAGCAAGTAATCCTATGAACAAAATCTCATAACCGAAATCGTGTCCAAAGGCTTATAATGCTCAATACTACCCACATCCACACTTCCAATTTCCATACAATCATTCGATAGTCATAAATTACCAGTATTCATCATTCAATACCATAAGATAGATATAAAGACTTAAAGTAAAGTAACATTCACTACTAAGTCTTACAACACAATTCTAAAGAATATGTAAAGGTAACATTAACTATCTTTATTACCAAACAAGTTTCATCGTATCGTGCTATTGTATGGATCGAAATCAACATACCACATACAGTCGTACCATGTCTCAAGTTACCGTACCATGATACCGTATGGACCGAAGTCAACATACTATCATGTACCATATCACAAATCATCGCACCATGATACGTATGGATCCGAATCAACATACTATCATGTGCCATATCACAATCATAGTACCATGGTACCGTATGGATCCGAATCAACATACTACCATGTACCATATCACAATCATCGGATATCGGGACTTTCACCATATCGGATATCAGGACTTTCACCACATCGGATATCAGGACTTTCACCACATCGGATATCAGGAATTTCACCATATAACAAATCACCGCACCATGATACGTATGGATCCGAATCAACATACTATCATGTGCCATATAACAATCATAGTACCATAGTACGTATGGATCCGAATCAACATACTACTATATACTATATCACAATCATCGTACCATGATACCGTATGGACCGAAGTCATCATACTATCATGTACCATATCACAAATCATCGTGACTCTCATCACATTGGATATCAGGAATTTCACCATATAGGTATCAGGAATTTCACCATATAGATATCAGGAATTTCACCATATAGCTATCAGGAATTTCACCATATAGATATCAGGAATTTCACCATATAGGTATCAGGAATTTCACCATATAGGTATCAGGAATTTCACCATATAGGTATCAGGAATTTCACCATATAGGTATCAGGAATTTCACCATATAGGTATCAGGAATTTCACCATATAGGTATCAGGAATTTCACCATATAGGTATCAGGAATTTCACCATATAGAAATCAGGAATTTCACCATATAGGTATCAGGAATTTCACCATATAGGTATCAGGAATTTCACCATATAACAAATCATCGCACCATGATACCGTATGGAGCGTATCACATACTATCATGTGCCGTATCACAAATTATAGTACCATGGTTACATATGGATCAAAATCACATACTACCATGTACTAGTTACAAACCATAGTACCATGGTTACATATGGATCAAAATCACATACTACCATGTACTATCCCACTAATCATCTCACCATGATTACATATGGATCAAAATCACATACTACACATGCAGAATCAAAGTGCTCAAGGTACCCACAAATCATCACACCATGATACGTATGGACCAAATCAACATACTACCATGTGTGAATCAATGTGCCTAAGGTCACCACAAATCATCTCACCATGATTACATATGGATCAAAATCACATACTATCACGTGCAGAATCAATGTGTCGTAGGTCCCCAAAAGTTAGCTAAACTCCAAAGAATTCTACTAAGTTAATTAGAAACCTAACCAACTAGATTACACGAGTTACTACTCAAGTGCATCTTCTAATTACTTTACTTCCAAATCCATCAAAGTAACTTTCAAATCAATCAAAGTAACTTCCAAAACCATCAAAGTAACTTCCATTCCACTTTCATCTAACATCTCCAAATCTCATTACCATACTTCCAAACCTCTCTGATGTTTCCTTTTCATCGAATTCATTATAACTCCAAACTTTCTCCACACACACTTCCGAATTAAAGTCTCCAACCAAACTATAATCCTAAGAAGTTATCTCCCTCTTTACATCGATAAACAATTACATAACGAAACTAAAATCATAAAACCACTAACTTTCACATTAAACTCATCTTAGCCAAATAACTCCAAATCTCCATTTTCCACGAAACAACAACCGAGCAATCGCACCTACAATTCACCAATTGCACAACATATTACAACTCATAACTAATATGCGAACAAGTGTGCAATTCCGAGTGAATAGTGATTTCGGATGAATAGTGTTTTCGGATGAATAGTTTTTTTCGAGAATCCGGGCTAAAAATCGTCAATTTCCATGATAGAAATTCATGATTTCAACTTCAAAACTCATTTATAATAAAAAACGAACAAAACCATATAAAAAGTTTTGAAAATTTACTTTTTGGGACTTCCCTTAGAGAACGGGAAACTTCAAAAAGGTAGGTTGGATAGGTAGCCCTCGTCCCTACCAATCCAACGCAACCGAAATCAAGCCGATCCATCGAGAAACGAATGAGAAGCGAAGAAAAGAAATTCTTCATCCATGGTGGATGAAGGCTACGGCCAAGGAAGGAAAGGAAAGAAGAAAATGTTGATTTTTGGTCAATTTTGTGGTTTTTAAAGATAAATGAATAGTAAAATTTAGATATTTTAAGAAATTGGAAATGACGCCTACGTCCCTCTTTTGTTTTTACTTTAAAAACGAAACCCGAAGCTCTTAAATAAATCTAAAGGTGATTAATAATTATTAATTGACCCATTAATAATTATTAATGTCACCGAAACAATTTTAAAGTATTAAAATGATTTAAATGAACTTCGGACGAAAATAGCTACTAAAATCGAAATCACTATTTTTTTTAAATTAACCTTAAATACTTTAATTAAAGTAAATAAATAAAATAAAATAAAAATAAAAAAATTTTACCCCCAAAAGTAACGGGACGTTACAAAGCAGCTGAGGTAGAGGTAATAATAATATTTGATAATAATTAATGCAAAACAATACATAAATATAAGTGCAACTTTTTGTGGTAGAACGTCGAACCATTGATAAGAAGAAATTCAAGAAAGAGGAAGGTGATACAAGAAAAGGAAGGAAATAAAGAAGAGAAAAAGGCTTCTGCAGGAAAGAAAAAAATACTCAAGTAAAAGATATATAGTACAAATTTAAGAATATTAAATATGATATATTGTTTAATAATGTACAACTATTTAACAATGACAAATAGCAAGAGGTGACTACAAGAGAAAGATCACTGAGGCCAAGAAAAAAGTAGATCAACAACAGAGCCATACAAAGAGGAATTTGGATAAAGAGAGAAGCCGAAAAAGAGCATGACTCAAGAATTGAAAGACGGTCACCAACTTTTCACATTCTAACATAGGAGGATGATAAAGTTTGACTTAATTATGTAATTTTCAGGTTTAAATTAAGAATGCGTATGTATGTGTTCTTATTGTTTTATAAACAGGCATCAAGTAATTATTAATGACTGGGTTATTTTGGTTTCAAATCAATATATTACATAATTATGTTAATTTAAACTACTACATATATAAGTGTAATACTACTGAAAATGTTGGACAAAAAAAACTATTTAACAATATACAACAACAAAAGGTAGTTAAGATTATGAAAACCAAAATAAAAAAAATTTCATTTCAATAAGACATCCGAACATAACGAATAAAAAAAAATTCAAAATACACATGAAAAATTAAAATAAACGTAGATAGTAGGGGTGAACAAGTACCCTGACACCCCGCCAACCCGCCTCACCTCGCCCCGTTTAACTGCGTAATCAGGGTCGGGGTAGGGTCGGGGTTGAAAATATCACCCCGTTTAATAAACGGGGAGGGATCGGGGCAAGGGCATGGTACCCCGTCGGGGCCCTGACCCCGATTAGTATGAATTTTTTTTAAACCCCCCCTCCCCATCATAAGCAGTCCACGGCCCAGCCCAGCCCACTTTGCTTTGTTTTTTTTTCTTTTTCTTTTTCTTTTCTTTTCTTTTATTATTTTATTTTCCTCTTCTCACTGACTCAGTTCACTTCAGTCCCTTCCTTTCCCTTTCCCCCTCACAGTCCCACGACTCCCAAGTCCCACCCACCCCACCCACCCACAATTATTTTTCTCTTCTCCTGCAAATCGCCCACCGCCTGCAAATCGCCGCCCTGCCCCTTCAATCGTCGACGCCGACGACGCCCCTCCCATCACCTCCTCTGCCATCGCCGGCCGCCGCCAGTGACAGGTTAGGGTTAATTTTTATTTTTTATTTTTTAGTCATTTCTATTTAGGGTTAGGGTTAATTTTTAAAATTTAAATTATGTTCATATTGATTTTGTATGTTAGGTTGTTGATTTTGCTATTTAAATTTACATCTTAGGTTGTTGATTTTGCATTTTAGGGTTAGAGTTTTTTTGTTACTTTTGAAAATAGAAATATTAATTTAAGATTATAGATGAATGGTTTGCTTTGAATTATTCAATTGCATTGTGCTTTTAGTTTTTAATGACTAAATTGTTGTGTGTTTCATTGAATAGGTTTTTTAAATGGGTAGTCATAGTGATGATGAATGGGAACATGAAGGAGATTACATGAGTGATGAGGCCCCGAAATTTGTAGATTCTGAAAATAAAACTGATGCTCAAGTAGAATCTAATGTAGTAGAAATAGAAGTTACGAGTAAAGGAAGAAAGAGAAGAAGAACTTCTATAGCATGGCACCACTTTGATGATGTGCCTGGGTATAGTGAGGAAGAAGGACGTGCTAAGTGTAGGCATTGTGGGGTTGTATACAAAGTAAATTCAAAATCATGTGGAACTAAATCCATGTTGGATCATCTTCGTAAACAATGCCCTAAGGATCCTCTTGGAGAAATAGCTAAGAAGAAGGGAGAACAATGTCAAACAAAGTTAGTGTTTACTCAAAAGAAAGGGGGTTCAGGAGATGGAGATTCAAATTTGACTTGTGAGACATTTAGTATATAAAACACAAGGAAGCTAATCGCTGAAATGGTGATCATGGATGAGTTGCCATTTGCTTTTGTGGAGAGAAAGGGTTTTACGCGGTTAATGAGAGGTACGGTTTGTTTATTTGAACCGAAGTTTATTGCGCCTTCTCGAATGACAGTGTCAAGAGATATTAAGGAGATTTACATGTCTGAAAAGAAAGCTATGAAAGAAATGTTCAAGAAACAAGGCTTTAGGATGTCCCTAACCACTGACACTTGGACATCGATTCAAAACATGAATTATATGGTTCTCACGGGACATTTCATTGATGATGATTGGAAGCTTCATAAAAGAATCCTCAATTTTCGTAAAATTGAAAGTCATAAAGGGGAAAACATTGGAAAAGAGATTGAAAAATGTTTGAAAGAGTGGGGGGTAGAAAAGTTCCTAACTTTGACGGTTGATAACGCTTCATCTAATGATACGGCGGTGGCTTATATTGTCAAGCGTTATAAGAACAATCTTGTCTTGAATGGTGAATTTTTACACATGAGGTGTTGCGCTCACATCTTGAACTTAATTGTACGAGATGGTTTGAAAGATGCTGAAGATTCGATTTCAAAGATTAGAAATGTAGTTAAATATGTGAGATCATCCCCCGAAAGATTTGCTAGGTTCCAAAGTTGTATTGAAGAAGAGAAAATTGAGAGTAAAAATGTAGTGTGCTATGATTGTGGAACAAGATGGAACTCTATATATTTGATGCTCGAAGCAGCTATAAAGTTTGAGAAGGCGTTTGACAGGCTAGAGGATCTTGACCCAGCTTATTTGGGTGAGGATAGGCCTAACATTGTTGATTGGGAGATTGCTAGGGTTTATGTCAATTTTTTGGCCGTGTTTTTTGGAGTCACGACAAGGATTTCCGGTTCACTTTATGTTACATCAAACCATGTTTATAAGGAGATCAGTCTAGTTCAGAATACCATAAAAAAGTATTCTGGGATTGAATACGAGGAGCACTTTAGGATGATTGTAAGTAGGATGCAAGCGAAGTTTGACAAGTATTGGGGAAATACAGAGAAGACAAACCTCTTGATCTACGTTGCAAGTCTTCTTGACCCACGATACAAAATGAAGATTCTGACATATTGTTTCCAGAGGTTTTTTAAACATGATGTGGCTATGGATCTATGTAAAAAGGTTGAGGGAGTTTTGAGGAATTTTTTTGAAGCATATAATTCTGTTGTTAAGTTGTCTAATACTTCTAATTCTAAGACAACTTCCTCTTCAAGAAAAAAGTCGGGTGTTGTTGTAGAAGATGACGCGTTTGATTTCTTAGATGGAATGGATGAGGATGAAAATAGTATTGTGGAGACAGAGGTGGATATCTATCTTTTGGAGACACGACCAAAAGATGAAGACAAATTTGATATACTTTATTGGTGGAAATGCAATTCAGCTAGATTTCCAGTTCTTAGTAAGGTTGCTATAGATTTATTATCCATACCGGTTTCCACAGTAGCTTCTGAGTCTGCATTTAGCACCGGTGGTAGGATTATAGATTCATTTCGATCTTCACTAGCTCCAGCTACAGTTGAGGCATTGCTATGTCTTCAAAACTGGTTAGACAGTGACAGTTGGTATAGATTTAAGACAATACTTGGATGAGGTTGTTCGAATTGAAGAAGGTAATTTTTCTTAATTCTATTTTTCTAATAATTTAGGAAGTTCATTAATTTCACTTATTCCTAATCATTTGTTTTTTACTTTGTAGAATTTGCTACATGTTCGCTTGAAGATGAAGGCCCTCTTCCTCAAACTGCAAGTCAATCTACTCAAGGAGTTGGATCCTCTAATACTAATGCACGTTCCAAATCAAAAGGCAAAGACAAAATTGCTTGAAATTGAATGTTTATGATTTTAATTTAACTTAAAACTTGGTGTTCTTTGTATTTTGTAACTTTGGTTTATGTTTTCTTTTTCTCTAAGATTTTAATTAGATGTTTATTTTATGCTTTTGAATTGATGGATAGATGAATGCATGGATTTGAATTGATGAATGCATTTGATTTTGAATGGATTTGGATTGATGAATGCCTTTGAATTGATGAATGCATTTGATTTTGAATGGATTTGGATTGATGAATGTCATTGAATGGATTTAGAATGAATGGATTTGGATTTGGATTTGATGAATGGATTTGATTAATGGATGGTGGTGTGGTGTGGATATTGATATGATTATGAGAATTGCTTAATTAGGTACAAACAAAAGTCTTGGTAAAGTTTTTGCAAAAAAAAAAAGTCTTGGTAAAGTCTTTGAATGGATTTAGAATGAATGGATTTGGATTTGATGAATGGATTTGATGAATGATTGGTGGTGTAGATATTGATATGATTATGAGAATTGCTTAATTAGGTACAAACAAAAGTCTTGGTAAAGTCATTTTTAAAACAAAACCATGCAAATTTTTTTTTAAAATCCAACCCCATTTACACCCCATTTATACCCCAACCCCATTACACCCCATTTATATCCAACCCCATTTACATATCAATTATACCCCAACCCCATTTACACCCCATTTATACCCCAACCCCATTACACCCCATTTATATCCAACCCCATTTACATATCAATTATACCCCAACCCCATTTACACCCCATTTATATTCCAACCCCATTTACACCCCATTTATACCCCAACCCCAATTAAGGAAAAATTATTTCTACACCATTTCTACCCACCCGCCCCCCGACCCCGACAGTTAAATGGGGCGGGGTCGGGGTCGAGGTGAAAGTTAATTGGGGCGGGGTCGGGGTGCCATTTTTTGGCATAAACGGGGTCGGGGTGTAATCGGGGTACCCCGACCCCGCCCCATGTTCACCCGTAGATAGTATGTATGTAATATTTACTGAAACTGTTGGACAAAATAAAATTACCAAACAATTTGATAGTATACAACAAAAAAGGTAGAAAAGATTATGAAAACAAAAATAAACAAAAATCATCTCTATTAAACATACAAACATAACGAATAAAATAGTTCAAATTAAACTTGAAAAGTTAAAAAAAAGTATACAGTATCTATGTAACAAAAACTGTTGGACAAAATAAAATTACTAAACAATTTTTTTTTTTTTTGCAAAATATTGAAGAATTATAAAATAAACAAACAATTTAAAAATATACAAAAACAAAAGAAAGATAAAATTAAAAAACCAAATAAAACAAAGTCCATTTCAATAAAGCATCCAAACATAACGAATTACTTAGTTCAAAATAAACATGAGTTTTAACAACAAAATAACAATACAAAACTAAAATAAAAATGAGATTCATAAACTAAGAACTTAAATCACTCCTTCGAACAAGAGCATTCCTGCAAGACTTGCGATTATGTCCTCTACCACCACACCTACAAAAATGCTTAGGTTGAGATGTTGCAACCTCAATGAAAGACAAGTGTCGTTTCAATCTTGGACGACTTGCCGAACGCCTAACATTAGAAGGGTGAACAACAATGAAACGAACTTTAGGGGGGACACTCCACTGTCTTCTATTACCAACCGGATAAACGTTACCAACATATGTACATCTCAAAGCTTCAATAGTATAATATATGTTCACATAGTTAGTTGGAGGAAGAATTTTGGACAATATTACAGCACATGCATGGGTGCAAGGAATTTTGAGCATATTCCAACATCTACAATCACACATTTACTTACTAATGTTAACAACATATTCCATATCAAAGTCAACGACATCATATTCATCATCATTTATAGGACGTACCTACACAAAAAAGTGACATTTAAAAAAATCAAATATAAGAATAAACATAAATTATATCAACAAAAATAAATAACAAAAGTACCATCATTCGACTGTGAATATTGATATTTCGGTGAACAATACGATCAGCCCAAGGGGTTAGTTTAGAATGAATTTGAGAGGCAACATAACGACGATCATGAAACCATTCTTGGAGTTTTAAACGAATCTCATTGATAACAGAAAACAACAAGCGACTCTCAATCTTTTAGCTCTCGCATATGTTCGTAGTCATGATATTGTACCTCATTCCATGAAAATAAGCTCGTGACCAAGTACGAGGATAAATCTCATTAAGGTAAGGAATAATTTTTAGTTCACACCTACCTAGTTCATTCATCAAACACTCAAACTCATATTTTGTGTAAGTTTGAGCACACCATTTGAACAAGTCCGTGAGCCCTTTTTTTTTACTCGAGTCTTGATATTGGAAGAAATGTGAAGCATACAATAACCATAATGACAGCCAGAAATCACCTTCTCTAAAGCTTTACATATGCTCGGATGACGATAAGATATAGTAGCAATGTCAGGAACATGTCCATACACATTCTTCAGATAAAAAAAAGAACCACTCCCATGAGCAATCATTCTCGGAGTCAACCACAATAACTGCTAATGGAAAAATCTGACTATTTTCTTCAAGGATGCAAGCAGTCATTAGAACCCCAACATACTTCGACTTCATGAACATGCCATCAATAGAAATTACTGGACGACATGTAGAAAACCTTTTTATTGAAGCACCTAAACACACAAATAAATACTTCAATCTGTTTTCATCATCAAGCAAACAACGAACATACGTTTTTGGAAAATTTTAAAAAAGTAAGAACAATAGTATAAAAATATTATATTGAATAAAATTAAAAAAAACAACCCTTGAACTAAAATAAACGCTAGAGACATAACACTACCATAATTTGTCTCAGCACTACATGCCAAAAACTAGGAACGAGAGCATAAGATTCTTCAGGATTTCCTCTAATTTTGTGTAGAACGATCTCATGAGCTTTCCACGCCTTCATGTAATTCATAACATCATTAGGAGTCATAAATGAACCCGAACCGATTGTAAATTTTCTCAAATATTCTCAGCGATAATAGCAGACCGAGCTTGAGGATGAGACCTAGTAATCATATAAATATTACAACAATGCTGAGAACTAAGCTTTGAAATAATCCATCAATCCATCTTAAGGTATCGAGTTGCTCTTATATAGAAACTACATTTTTCATCCTTACAACAAGCATAATATTGTTCATTATCAGATTTCTTAGTCACCATCTTGAAATTATGCTTTAAAGCATAAATGTTTAGGGCTTTTGTCAAAACAACCTTCGAAGAATACAGAGTATTATCAACCTTCAAATGGTAGTTATCCCTTGGACAATCAATGTTAAGAAACGTGACGTATTCAAAACCATCAGGGGTTTTTAAAAGAAATAGATCATTGCTGCTGTCATGGAAAACATACTCGAAATTATTAATTTGCAACGTCTTCTGGGCGCCGTGATTTTCTACAGCAACAAAGACCTCCATGAGTAGGGCGACATAGTCAGTATCATCATATGTATAATAACAAACATATGAAACCATATCATCTGAATCCAAGACAATGTACGTCTTTTGTTTAGCAATAGAACATATCTCTATATGCAATCGATGACAGTGAATGTTAAATCCAATTTCCCGAGAAAGCCTCTTTTGTAATGCACTTAGAGTAATGTTTCTAGGAATATGAATTACAACAGTTTCATAATCAACATTGTTTAGACCCGACTCTTTAAAATAGAATAAATAAATAACGTAAGCGGAAGACTTGAAATATTAATTGAAAAACCTATAAATCGATGAAAACATCCTTTTCATTTCAAATATCATAACTAAATTATTCAAGATGGGAAGCGCTTCCATTTTTATAAAATTCAAAACTAAGATAAGATAGGTTCATAAATCCAGAAATCAAAGAACAAATAAACATAAGTGATACTGGTCAAGAGAGCTTAACAACCCAAAAGGTAACAAAACGGATAAAATGAAAGTGTCATGATACAAGCAGTCTATGGACTACAACAGACTCTAGTCCATCCCTCATCATCGATCCTGGAATCATACTGCACCAGCTCCACGGCCACGACCGCGACCTCGTCCCGTACCTGAAAGTATAATATCATGAGCGGGAGACCTAGTGAAGATAAATTGAAAATAAAGTAAATTTAGATCCCAAATCCGATCTGGATTTGTGTCCAACGAATTCTACAATCTCTTGACTACCCAAACAAACTTCCAAATATAAAATCATACAAATCTCCCAAGAACAAAGAACAAATAATTAAACAAGTAGTCAAGTCTCCCAAGCTCGTAATAACCATAACACGTAAACATACGTTAAATCTTTCAGGAATACAACTAGAATAAGTTAAGTTCACGCAGTCTCAACAATGAATAAGAACAAAGAACATGTGAATAATGTGAGATGATACAAGCACACACAGTCTATGCATGATCCCATTATCTCACTCTAATATTATGCAAAGCTCACACAGTCTTTACATTCTTAACAAAAACCATGCAAAGCTCACGCACTCTTTACATTTAAACAAGAACCTCCCTAGTGAATAACGTTAGATGATGTAAGTACACGCAGCCAATACATGATCCCGTTATCTCACCAATGAAATACAAAGCTCACGCGGTCTTTAATATATATGTATCATAGCAATCATGAATAATATCAGATAATGCAAGCTCACACAACTAAATATTATCTCATTATTCATCTCCTCTGTTCATACAAGCTCACGCAGTCTATGCATTCCTCATGATACATATATAGCCTAACAACGAATAATACCAAACAATGCAAGCTCACGCAGTATATGCATTATCTCATTATTCCTCCATGCAAACAAGTGTGATAATATAGAATCAGAAATTCAAATTCAGAAATATAAATAGAGGCCCAATTTCAGAATAACTCAACAGAGTCCCATTAATTAAGAACATTATAACATATAGGCTCATAAGCCCATACTTTCATCGATCACATAATCCTACAAAATCGAATAACTTATATGCCAAAAGGCTCCAATTGCTGGAAGATCCCAGTCTCAGAAAATAAGTCCAAAGTAAACAGAAAGTCTCAATATCATAAATTAAACATCCAAGCACACATGATATCCACATTCAATCATAAACATACTTGAACCCAATAATTCCATACTTTAACTTCCAAGAACATGTAGTATCCTTAAATATCCAAATATCGATTCTATACCCCCAAGTCCTAATCAATCATATAAGTAGCATGCTTAAATCACATAATTCCAATTTGAACATAACTCCCGAGCCAAACAAATCGTTCAAGAACTTAGTTCCTAAATTTACTATAAATTCTATTTATCCTCACCTTTTTACAATTAGCTTGAAATCGAAACCCAAAGCGAGCAACGAGCGTGAAATCAAGTAACACCTACAATTAAATATACTCTAATGGCATTAATTTAACTAATCAAGCAATAAACGACTTTTAAAACGAAAAGAGCAAAAAATAGCCCGAAAATTCTTCCTTAATGCTCTCGGCCCAAGCTTTGAAAATGGGGGGGGGGGTGTCTCGGTCTTGTTGTGATTTTTGGGACGATCTCGGTTCATTTCAGATAGATTTAGGTAGGTAATTGACAATGGGTAACCAAATTAAGGCATTTGGACATGATTTAATTACCCAAATTAAAAGGAAAAATTGAAAATTGCAAGGGGAAATACTCAATGAGGCCCACGACCATGAGGGGGTTTTTTATGAGTTCGGGTTTTATGAATTTCTTTGATGTCTAAGCCAAGATTACTCAAGAACAGGTTTAAACATCCTTTAGATTTGAAATCTTCAAGTTCCATGGAATGGAAGATTTCAACTCAATCCCACACAAAAGAATGAAAAGAAATAAAAACCCAAAGATGAAAACACGAAATCTTACCCTTAAGCTTCTTGGAAGTTGGAGGAATGCTTCCAAGGTTAGATCAAAAGATAGATCGGGGCCCGATCTATCCATCGCATCCAAAATCACGCGAATTGGAGGAGGGACGAGAAAAAACCGTCCCTTGGAAGCTTTAAGAGGGGCGACAGTAATGGGGTTGGGGAGAGGGTTTGGTTTCTAATTTTATTTTGCTTCAAACTAAGGAGGAAGGAGATGACATCTAATTTTAGATGAGGAAGAAATTATTTGCTAAAGCATCCCCCAAGTCTTTTCTAGCTTTTAAAATAAACCCCATGCTTTTAAAACACAACTATCCTCTAAAATTAATCAACACAATTTAATCTAAGGTAGAAGGTAATTAATTATTATTAACTGGCCTATTAATAATAATTAATGCACCTAGTTCACAATAACTCTTTGAAATCTAAAATTATTAAATAAAGATTAAAACTTCTAAACTCTAGATTACCGGAATTAACTAATTAAATAAATAAAGGAATAATTAATAAATAAATAAAATAATTCTACTTCAAAATAACGGGACGTTACAAACATAAACTCCATTCTCATCAAAACTTCCACCGTGAAGAAGTGAGGCATCAATATATATAACAATCCTATAACAACAAAATGGAATTAACACAAAAACATTATAAAATTTGAATATATAAAACAACAGGAAAATTGTAAAGACCCGACATTTCAGAGTTATAAATTCAACGAATTGGATGCACAACGAAAGACTCAAAATAAATTTATTTTATTCAAAATATCAATCACAATTTTAAAAATAACAATTCCGGAATTGTATTACTTTTAAAGAAATCTCTACAGAAATTGAAAGACATCAAAACAGATATAAACCGAAATAAAATCCATAAAAATCCCATAAACATCAGTTAGAATAAAAAGACTAAAAAAATGAAAGAATGACAATAACTTGACGATAAAACTGACGACTGTCAAACAATATGAACCACTCATCTCCTCCATCTCATCAACTGCAACCTCTCGTCCCATTGTTACCTGAGAAAAAATATAGCATTGTGAGGCTAAAGCCAGTGAGAAAACAATCTAATTAACAGGTAAAGTTTTAAATGAATTAAACTGAGTCCCAAGCTCTCAACACTCTCCAATGACTCTTAAACACACTTTTCACTTAAGAACCTTCCATCTCATTGTAACGTCCCGTTATTTTTGAGGTGAAATTTTTATTTATTTATTTATTGAATTAAAGTATTAAAGATAATTTTAGAATTTGTTATTTAGAAGTAAATAGTTAATTTCGTTCGGAAACCTTTTTAACTGTTTATTTAGCTTAAATTAGTTTCGATGGTATTAATAATTATTAATAGGCCAATTAATAATTATTAATCACCATTGGGCTAGTTTAAGTGGTTCGGGTTTCGTTTTAAAAGCTTAAGGCAAGAAAAGGACGTAGGCGTCATTTCCAATTTCTTAAATATCAAAAACATTATTCATTTATCTCTTTAAATAAGTCAAATCAGACCAAATTTCATCATTTTTCTTCTCCTTCTTCTCCTTTGTCGTGGACATCAATTGGAGAATTCCAATTTTTGGTTTTTCTTCAATTTTTGGCGGATCGCTATAATTTCGGTTGCGTTGGATAGCCACGGGCCTGAGCATCATTTCCAACCTACCAATCGACCTTTTCCACCATTATCTCAAGGCTTTAAGGTATGTTAAAGTTGAAAACCTAAAGCTTCAAATAGTGTTTTAATGGTGATTTTGGTTTTAATCTTCCATTTCTTGCTCGGGAACTCGGAGATTTAGATCGAGGGAGTTGTTTTATGCATATTTAGAACTTTCCCTAAACCGTAGAATTGGGTTTGAGCCAAAAAACCATTTCCTTGAGTTTTTCTCATTTTTCATGATGGTTAGGGTTTTGAATTTGAAATGTTTTATGATTTTACTAATTGTTTGGGATTGAAATTTTGACCTAAACCCTAAATCATGTTTACCCATTGATATTACCAACCTCCAAAGTGCCCGAAACCAACCCGAAACCCTTTTAAAGTGCTTAAAAATCCGGAAAACCAACTCCACCTTGAAATCCCTTTGAGCCGTGGGCCTCTTGGGGGCATTTCCGGGGTGTTTTGTCTTTTATTTCAATATCGTGACGATCGTGGTTCAATTCGTTAAATTAATATACTTTAGGTGTATTTAATTATAGGTTTTGTGCTTCGATCATGATTTTGGTCAACCGGTGATTCAGAGTTGACTTCGTTTATAAGGTGAGTTTAAAATGGTTGTGATTACTTTTATGCTTTCAAATTACTTGATGATTATGTTCGATCGAAGTTAAGAGGGTTATTAAATTTTAGAACTTTTCAAAGAATGCATATAATTGGGAGTTAAGGAAAGTGCATAAGGAAAGAATTAGTTAAGTTTGTGTGATTTAAAGTGAGGTGTTATTGGTGGATTAAGTTATATTCTCGAGGAGGATTAGATTCCGGAAATTGGAGAAGAGTATTAGATACTCCGATGAATTGAGTGACTATAAGATAGTTAAAGAGAAACTTTGGAGAGATTCTTTGTATAGAATCGAGTTAGTATGATATTATTAGCGATGAAATTCGCTATTTAGTACTAATAAAGGGGAGTAGTACGTATGGCGTTATGATACGCGTGATATTTGTGTATGGTGACAATGTGGTCACGATGGCTTTGAAGTCATATTATGGTTTGTGTATGGTGACAATGTGGTCACGATGGCTTTGAAGTCATATTATGGTTTGTGTATGGTGATAATGTGGTCATGATGACTTTGAGGTCATATTATGGTTTGTGTATGGTGACAATGTGGTCACGATGGCTTTGAGGTCATTGATGGCTTTGAGGTCATATTATGGTTGGTGTATGGTGACAATGTGGTCACGGTGACATTGAGGTTACGGTATGGTTTGTGAAATTTACTTTGTTAATTACTTTGTTATGCACTAGCACTTTATTTTACGAGTTTGAATGATTACTTTCGAAATTTTGATATAGTAGAATGGGATTGATTTTCTTATGCAAAGTACTTGGGAATATCGAATGGGTAGTGTAAGAGTACATTATGATTTATTGGACACATTTTCCGATATGGGATTTGGTCCATAGAAGTGCTTGCATCCACCTTATTCTCACTAGCATTTTTATGCTAATGTTGCTACACTTAAACTTTTTCAGGTAATACTCGTGGTAGAGGACGTGGTCGTGGAGGTGGTGCTACGTGATCGCGAGTGAATGCTTTTGTATACTTGGACTAGTAAAATTATGTTTTGGAGCATTTTAGGAATGCCATATATATACATAAACTTGAAATGAAGTCTTAAAACTTGTATTTTGTGGCTCACGAGAGCCTAAGATCGGTTATATATATTTTCGAGTTTACTTTCTCTGATTTGAGTATAATCTGAAGTAGGAATTTCTATGTTTCAAATTCTCTGATTTGTGTTCATAAAAACAGGTTTAGGGAGTTCGTATTTTAAACGGATCCACGCCATTTTTTTAAAAAAGTTAGTCTTCCGCTGTTTATTTCTGATTTAAAGATTTGAGAAAATTCGAGTCTTTACACTCATACATAAATAGGCAACTCTAACTGGTTCCATATTCAAGGCATAATTTAATAATTACCACTACAAAAATAAATAGTTCTACCGACGTTAGCATTGCCGACACCTCCACTTAAAAGAGCACCATCGCGGCGCACAACCACGGCGTCGGAAATGGTGGACCAATACCGCCTTTATTGGATGGGCATTAGCTCGGCACTGGCCCAATACCTGCGCTAGGCTTGACATGCGCCGACATTGGGTTGTCCCATCATCGACGCATGTCATTTAAAGTATCGTCGGCGCGCACGTGCACCGACGATACAACTTTAATTCCCCAAATTATTCCCCCTACCCCTTCCCCCAGCTTTCTTCTTCCTACCTTTTTTCCCCTCCCCCTGCTGTTCCAATTCCAGCCGAACGCCCACGCCTCCCTTTTTTTTCTTTTTTTTGTCAATTCTTAACCGATTTCCTCCGTTCAAAAGCTAAAATTTACATTATCCATCGTTTTAGGTATGTTTCTACACTATATTTTACTTAAATAGTTGTTATTTTGTTATATTTCATAGTTTTAGGTTTTTTTTTGAAAAATTGGGTTTTTTTTTTGTTGTTTTAGTGTTTAATTCTTAATAATTAGTTGTTATAAAGTAGATTAGGCACACACAATACTTGATTGAATGGAGATTTGAGATGATTTTTTTTATGAACATGGATTTTGTTCAAGATTTTTTTTTTAAACAATTGTTGTGTTTTTTTAGTTTTAGTGTTAAATTGTTAAATTTGATTGGAGATTTGAGATGAATTATATCTTTTTTTTTTATCAATTATTGTTAATATGTTTTTATTATTTTTAAAAAAAAAAATATTCAATTAATAAATTAAAAATATGAATGAACAATTTATTTAATTTTAATTTTATTGTTTTTTGTATTTAATTATGTGATTAATTTTAAACTTTGCATATTTAGTAATGTGAGTTTTTTCAATTTGATGTTTTTGAGTTTTTAGGTTTTGTTAACATGTTTTTATTTTAATTTGTTTTAAAAAATGATTCAAATAATTAATTGAATAATGGAAAGAACAAAACTTGAATTGTTTTTAAAGTTTAGGGAAATTTCAAACTTTTTAGCATAAACTCATTGTTTTTTTGTATTTAATTATGTGATTAAATATGAAAGTTGGCCATTAAAATGACTAAATAATGCAATTGTAAATTGAAATAGATAATATTTTTGGATCTTTCGTGAGCGTAATATACAAATGTCAGGATCCAGGTTAATTTTCTGACCTTTTATATTTTGACGTCGTTATGTTTTAGGAGACAGCTATTCTGCAGCAAAGTTAGCCGTCTCAAAGCATGTCTTAATATTATTATGTTTTTCTTAGGTTTTCATGTGTTGATATAATTTTTTGTTTTTAGTATTTTTTTTTAATGTCATGGGAGACGGCTATCTTGCAGCAAAGTTAATGGTCTCAAAATATGTGTATATTTCTTTTTTACATAGAACTTTATCACGGAATTTACTTGGAATTGTTTTGTTTAAAATAGATCGAATGCCGATAAGAGTTGGATGGATCTAAATGATAGGTTTTGTAAAGAGTATATTGATGGGGTGAGTTCATTTTTAGAGGTTGCGGGGACGATTTTGAATGATAATGGAAATACTCGATGTCCTTGTTTAAAGTGTGTGACTGTTGGTTTTGCCACAATTCAAGAAATTAGAGAGTATTTGCATATTTATGGAATATCACGAGGATATATCTGTTGGATATACCATGGAGAGAATTTTAAAATGGGTAGCACGAGTAGTAGTGTTCCTCCCTTAGATGAATCATTGAGTGAAAATGATGATGATGATGGAATGATGGACATGCTTAATGACCTACAAGGTGGTGCATTTCATGAATATGAAACCGAGAACCCAGAAAATATGCTTGATGGTGAGGAAAATGTGAACACGAGTGAGTGTGAGAGCGGGTTCTCACACTTATTCGATGAAGCACAAAAAGAGTTATACCCGGTATGTATGAGTTTTTCATCTCTCAATTTCTTAGTGAAATCAGTTCATATCAAGGTTTTAAATGAGTGGAGTAATAAGTCGTTTGATATGCTTTTTGAGTTATTAAAAGAAGCATTACCCGAAGAGACGGTTCTACCTGGATAATATTATGCTTCTAAGAAATTCTTACGTGCGCTTGGATTGGGGTATGAATCAATTCATGTTTGCAAGTTTGATTGTGTTTTTTTTATAAAAGAATACGCGAAAGAAGAGTTTTATCCAATTTGTTGGGAACCACGATATGAGGTGAATGAGGGGAAAAATAAACATAAAGTAGCTCAAAAAGTACTTAAACATTTTCCATTGAAACCTAGGTTACAAAGACTTTTTGCATGAAAATATACAGCGTCTGATATGAGATGGCATAAGGATAAACATTTGGAAACAGAAGATTTTTATGTCATCTGTCAGATGTAGAAGGATAACATTTTGACAAAGAGTTTCTGTTGTTTGCTTTTGATCCTAGAAATGTGTATCTAGCGTTAGCATCTGATGGTTTTAACTCATTTGGGCAAATGAGCATCACATACAGCATGTGGCCCCTTTTTTTGGTTCCATATAACTTACCATCTTGGAACTGTATGAAAGAATCTACTTTTTTTTATGTCTTTACTGATTCCTGGCCCTAAGTCACCCAAGAAGGACATTGATGTATTCTTATAGCCATTGATTGAAGAGTTGAACAATTTATGGAGTGAGGGTATAAAAACTTTTGATAGCTCAAAGTCCAAGTATTTTTAATTACGGGCTGCGTTGCTATGGACCATCAATGATTTCTCCGCATATGGTGATTTGTCTGGTTGGAGTACGAAAGGATACAAAGCATGTCCAATATGTTTGGAAGATATTCTTCAATGGGTATTCAAAGCAAAATCTATTTCATGGGTCATCGACGATATATTCATATGGGCCATCTATGGCGTTTTGAAATAGTGTTTGATGAAAAACAAGAATTGAGGGGCAAGCCAAATATTAAATCTGGAGTTGAGATTATACAAGATCTAGATCGATGAATTTTTCCCAAGTTTGGTAAGCATCCTTGCACCCAAGAGAAGAAGAGAAAACAACTAGAAGAAAATGACAATTAGACTAAGAAAAGCTTATTCTTTAGTCTTCTTTATTGGTCTAAATTGCTTTTACATCATAAGTTAGATGTAATGCATATAGATATCTTGGTAGGAAAAAAATATCTATTGAAGGAAAGAATAAGGATACATTGAAAGCACGTCACGATCTGGCAGACTTAGGAATACGAGCTGAATTTCATATACAAAAAGTTGGGAGAGATAAGTTTGTGAAACCTGCTACTGCTTACGTATCGACTATGAGTCAGCGCATTGAGGCATGTAAGTTCTTGAAAAGTGTAAAATTTCCAGATGGGTTTGCGTCAAACATATCTTGGTGTTAATGTTAAGGCTGGAAAACTTACCGGGTTAAAGAGCCATGATTGTCCCGTTCTGTTTCAACGATTGCTACCATTAGCAATCCGGGCATTTTGAATTACGACATAAGACAGATGGTAGCAGAGTTCAGTAATTTCTTTCATAGTTTGTGTGTGAAAGTAATAAGTTTAGATGAGTTGGATCAGTTACAACGTGATATCACTTTTCTTATGAAAACTTGAAAGAATATTTCCTCCTGCCTTTTTCGATGTCATGGTTCACTTATCAATTCATTTGTCGTATGAAGCTCGAATAGTAGGGCCAGTCTGTTATAGTTGGATGTATCCAATAGAACGCAGTCTTCGGACATTTAAAAATTATGTGAGAAATACGGCACGTCCAGAAGGGTGCATAGCAGAGGAATATATTTTCAACAAGTCAATCACATTTTGTTCTAGATATCTTCAAGTGATTGAGACTCGATTGAACAGACTGGATCATAATTATGAAGAAGAAGTTGACAGTCATGAGAGAGTGACATATCAATGTTTAATGATATGTCTCGTCCTCTCGAGCGTTACGATCTATTAACCTTAACACAATCAAACATTGCTAAAGCACACTGGTACACCTTGAGTAATTGTGATGAAGTAGAACCATATTTACGGTATGTATATCTACTCCATATTCTTAACACTGCTTCCAATATATTTATATAGATTCCTTGTATTTACTTAATCATCTATAGGGATCACCTTGATTTACTTGAACACGAGGGCTTGAGTGACATACATAAACATCAAGAGGCACAATTCGCCAATTGGTTCAAACGTCGTGTAAGATATGTTCTCATATATTTTCATTTTGTAGCGCATTGTACCTATAAGTTTTCATACAAAAGTTTATTTGACAATGTAGGTTAGTGAATGGTGGAGTCTTCATGAAGTAAGTTATAATTTGTACGCATTGTCAATGAGCCCAGACAAACGTGGTAAATCATATACGGGATGCGAAGAACCTTTCATTGCATAAGGGGAAGAGTAAGGAAGATCTGACTATCCCAGAAGACTTAAAATGGGTGGTTGGCGACAATGCTAGATCATTTATCACTTAGAATGACAAATTGGTGCGTGCCCTTATACACCGAGCCACAAGAGATATGATTTGGTGCCGGTAGAGATTCTTAATGATATAAGGCAACGACTTGCAATGAGTCTTGTATTTAGATATGTGATTTGCAATTACTATATAATTTGCACTAACATGATTTCTAATGTGTTAAGGACAAATTCAATCTTCAATTGGCCAATGGCGTACATTGAAACTATTGAAGGAAAAATGATATCCTCTATGAATGAGTATCGATATGAGCTTGGAAAATACTACCACAATAACGTACGAGAGTTTGGTGAAGAGCAAGTTGAACACATGAGGCATCCAAGAGTGCATACTGATGATGAATGGAGGTTATTAATCGAGAAGTTGAAATCACCTGAATTTAAGGTAAAATAGTATTATTTAAATCTTAGTATCTTTATTTCTGAATAATAACTAATTAATTACTTATAATATTCATTTTGTGTAGAAACTATCAGAGACAAACAGTCATTCCCGAGCGGCAGTACCGTATTTACACAAAAGTGGCTCAAAATCCAATGCTAATAAGCTTTATAAGATGGTAATACTATTTCACACACTTTACTTATTAATCTTTTTTCCATTTTTATAGTATCATACATATTTTATATGAATATTTTTAGAGACAAGATAACCCAGAAGCTACATGGGTTGATGTGTTTGAGCAACAACACTCTTATGATAGTCCAAAAAGGTGGGTGAGCAGACAGGACGAAGCACATCATGTAAGTTTATTATTTTAAGTTTGTTATGTTTTTTTCCTTCAATATTTTGTATTCATTTCGTGTTTTTTCTATTGTCTTAGAAAAAAATAGTGGAATCAGACACAACAGATTCAAGCCCACCTATTACTGATATCGAGGCAATGGAGATGACTTTGGGTCATAGACCAGGCTATGGGAAAGGTATGGGTAGAGGGCCTAAACCTCCCCCAAAGTCAAGTAGTTCATCGAGATCTTCTTTGTCTTCAAAAGTGGAAAAACACACCCAAAGTCAATAACAACTAGCTCAAAGTCAGCAACAACTAGTTGAAGCCCTTACTACTATTGAGTTACTTCGAGCTCATGATGTGGAATTGCTGGGGTTTCTGCCCAAAATCTTATGTAATCCAATTAAACTATAAATAAATCAATGAGTTATTAATTAGTAATATTTACATCGTCATTTATTGATATGAATCATGGAGCACAAGACAAGATAGACAAGCTTAGGATGGTTCAAGGGCCAATGACAAGATCCAAGACCAAAAAATTGCAACAAGCTTTGAATATCCATTGTCAAGCATACATGAGCAAACTCAAGGAGACTTTTGAAGATTGGAACATTGAGGGTAAGGAAGAAGACTTAAAGCACTTCAACTTGTGGCATGTGCAATTGGAAGAAGAATTTGGACAAGTTGTGCAATCAGATTCAAAGAATGAAGCTTAGAGAGAAAGTTGCAAACTTTCCATATTTGACAACTTTCCTTATTTGAGTCTTTTATTTATTTTATGCATTTAGGGATTTTGTATAATGTTTTCCATGGCCAAAGGACATGTTTTAGGCCTTTTATATCCAGTTTATATGTTTGGAAAGGATTAGGAAAGATATTATTCTCTAGAAAAGATTTTCCACAAAATCTGCCAATTTCACATAAGGCAAGTTTTAGGCAGATTTTCTGCTCCTTGTAATCCGAATTTCCTAGCTTACTTTTAGGGTTTCTTTGCCTATTTAAAGGCATCATTTGTAACCCTAAAGACTCAGAATTCATATGATAATAATATTGCTTTTTGCTTTGCTAAAATTGCTTAGTTTTGTAGCCTTGTTCTTAGGTTGCATGTTTTAGGAACATTCAAGCAAACCTTGATCTAGTTTGTTTGTGAATTGTTTCAATCTTGAAATAAGAACAAGTTCTCTTATTTCAAGGTCTTTGATCATTGGAATAATCTTCTTTTCTTGTTTTTCCAAAGGTTTTACCTTTTTGTTCATGGGGTTTTAGGATTTGCATCTAAGGGGTTCTTTGTGCATCAAAGGGTTTCTTTATCAATTTCCTAGGGTTTCATATCATTTGGTATCAGAGCTTAGGCTCAAGGGAAGATTTCTATCTTACTTGCTTTCTTGTTATTTCAATTTTATTCTTGTTTTGTTCTTAGTTCATCTAAAAAAACCAGAAAACACATTAAAAAAAAAAGACTGTTCCAGAATTTCCTTATTTGTTTTTGCCTACTGTTTTAATTTTTTTCATATAGTTCCCGTTCGATTCTCAGAAAATCACCAACTACAAAAGTCTTTATTTTTTTGTCTAGTTTATTTCGTATTCAGAAACGTTTGTCAAAAAAAAGTTGGAAGATCGAGAAAAAAATAGATCTTTCCGGACTGTCTTTTTGTGCAGAAATTGAAAAAAAAAAAAAAAGTTTGTTCTTGCTTGATTTGTTGAAATTTCTGGAAAAAGTGGTTTGTGTTCGTATTGTTCTTGAAGAGTTCATCTTAAACTCATCCTATCTTCATCTTGAATCTGAAAATTACAAAGGATTTGTGTTAGAATTGTTTATTTCCTAAAAAGCTAGAACTTACCATAAATAGCCAAAACAATTTTAGGAAAGTATCAATTCTGTCCCATATTCAAATATATGCATATCTTGCTCAATTAAAGTCATTTTTTCTGATTCAAAACACATTAGGGAAGTCTAATTTCGAATTTTTCTCTTTTAGGAAAGTTTATTCTTGCATATTTTCTTTATTATTCTTTCCTTGTTATTAAAATACACCATAGTTGCAAAATCTGTCCTATTTTTCTTAACCAACCAAATTGCTTGTTCTTTTTTCTTTATTGTTACTTTTTATAAAGTTTCTTAGTATCTTAATTGTTTGATAGTTACTAAAGTGTGCTAAGAGTTCAAGGCTTCATTTAGGGTGTAAAATCTGTTTTGAGTGCAAACACGAGTGGATTGACATTTTTTGAGTGAAACACTTAGGGAGTGATTTGAAAGGTCCTATTTTTACATTACTAACTTGTTTCTCTTGCAGCCATGAATATTGAAGGTGATTGTTCTAATATGAAGGAGGAGATTAAGAAAACTGAAACAATGGAAGGTTACATCTTGAAAATACAAAGGGATGTTGATAGGAAGATGGAGGCTCAAACAAGGGAGATTGCCAACCTAAGTGCTCAAATACAAGCTTTGCTCTTAAACCAACCTAGAGCCAATCCAAATGTGGCTCCAAATGAGGCTAGGGAGCAACAAATTGTGCAAGGGACTGAGGCACATAATGAACAACAAGGGTGGGATCCTTATGATTATGAGGAAGAACCTAGAAATCAAATGAGAGCACATCATGTAGAAGGAAGAGGAAGAGGCCGGGGGTTCCAAGTTCAATGACCAAACAGGGAGTTTCCTCTTGCTAGAGATGATGACTTAAAGGGAATCAAGTTCAAAATTCCACCATTCCAAGGCAAGACTGATCCGGAGGAGTACTTGCAATGGGAGGCACAAACTGAGCACATATTTGATTGCAACAACTTCAGTGAGCAAAGGAAGGTACTTTTAGCAATTTCTGAATTTACTAATTATGCTTCTATTTGGTGGATTCAGTTAAAAGCTAAACTTAGAAGGGAGAGGCAACCTCAAATAGAGACATGGGCTGAGCTTAAGGGCATGATGAGGAAGAGGTTCATTTCAACAACTTATGAAAGAGATATAGTGTTCAAGTTGCAAAGGTTTGATCAAGGCTCAAAAAGTGTAGAAGACTATTACAAGGAGCTTGATATCTTGATGACAAGGGCTGGAATTGAGGAGACTGAATTAGCTACCATGGGAAGGTTTATGGGGGGCTTGAATAGAGAATTAAGGCACAAAGTTGATGCTCACTCTTGCTATGACATGGAGGAAATGTTACACCTTGCAATTAAATTTGAGTCACATATGCAAGAAGATTCTAAGTCAAGGTATTATTCTAAACCCTATTCATCCAAACCTACTTCATCTAAACCCACTTCTAGCCAACCTTGGGGAAACGACACCAAAAACACATATTCTGGTCGGGGGACCAATTTCCAAAAGACAAAACTATTTTTGATAAAAAGAGGGAGGGTGAGAGTTCTTTCAAGGGTAAGGGTAAAATAGAAGAAGCTAGGACTAGGGACATCAAATGTTGGAAGTGTCAAGGGTTAGGGCATGTCATGAAAGATTGTCCAAACAAAAGAACCATGTTTATTGAGAATGGGGAATACATATCCGGGGATGATGAGAGTGAACATGAAAATATGGAGTTTGAGGAGGAAAGTGATGGGAGTGTTGAGGAGGGAAACAAAGTAACTCTAGTGTCTAGGAGGGTACTTAGTGCACAAGTGAAAGAGAATGACCAAGACCAAAGAGAGAACTTATTCTATACTAGATGCTATGTAGAAGGAGTGCCTTGTAGTGTCATCATAGATGGTGGGAGTTGCACAAATGCCGTGAGTTCTACCCTTGTCACTAGATTAAACCTAACAACCAAACCCCATCCAAAACCCTACAAACTACAATGGCTTACTGATTGTGGAGTGTTGAAAGTGAACAAAAAGACTCTAATTTCTATGACTCTTGGGAAGTATAAGGATGAGGTGGAGTGTGATGTAGTTCCAATGCATGTTGGGGATATCTTACTTGGAAGGCCTTGGCAGTTTGATAGAAGGGCAATCCATGATGGTTATCTAAATAGGTACTCATTTACATTGAATGGAAGAAAGACCACACTTACACCATTAACTAGCTCCGAAGTATACATTGATCAATGTAAGTTAGAAAAGAGAAGGAAAGAGCTTGAGAGTGAGAAAAAGAAATTGAGTGATGCAAAAGAATTGAGTAACAAAAAGAAACTGAGTGATTCAAAAGAATTGAGTGACAAAAAGAAATTGAGTGATTCAAAATATTTGAGTGATAAAAATACTTTGAGTGAAAAAAGAGAGCAAAAGAAAGGAGTGAGCTTGTTTGCAAGAACTAGTGAGGTTAAGAGAGCTTTGTTTTCAAACAAAACAATCCTTGTACTTTTGTGCAAAGGATCTTGCTTTATCACTAACCAACTTAACCAAGATTTGCCTAGTGTCTTTGTTGATCTTTTGCAGCAATATGGAGATGTCTTTCCCGAAGAGATGCCTAATGAATTACCACCAATCAGAGGTATTGAACACAAGATTGACTTCATTCCAGGAGCTTCAATTCCAAATAGGCCAGCCTATAGAACAAATCCAACCGAGGCGAATGAGATTCAAAAGCAAGTGGAAGAGTTGCTTGCTAAAGGATATGTAAGAGAAAGTCTTTCTCCTTGCTCTGTCCCTGTTTTGTTAGTTCCTAAAAAGGATGGTACTTGGCGCATGTGTGTTGATTGTAGGGCCATTAATAAGATCACCATTAAGTATAGACATCCTATCCCTAGATTAGATGACATGCTTGATGAATTACATGGTTGCACACTCTTTACTAAAATTGATTTAAAATCAGGTTACCATCAAATTAGAATGGAATTGGGGGATGAATGGAAAACAGCTTTTAAAACAAAGTTTGGATTGTATGAATGGTTAGTAATGCCTTTCGGATTAACTAATGCACCTAGCACATTCATGAGGTTAATGAATCATGTTCTTAGAGATTTTTTGGGTAAATTTGTGGTAGTTTACTTTGATGACATTCTCATTTACTCTAGATCATTGCATGAGCATGTAAAGCATGTAGGGGCTGTTTGTGAAACACTTAGAAAAGAAAAGTTGTATGCTAATTTGAAAAAGTGTTTTTTTTGCATGGAAAGAGTAAAGTTCTTAGGGTTCATTGTGTCTAATAAAGGGGTAGAAGTAGATGAGGAAAAGATTAAAGCCATCCAAGAGTGGCCAACCCCAACAAATGTGAGTGAAGTGGGGGAGCTTTCATGGGCTTCTTGGTTTTTATAGGAGGTTTATAAAAGACTTTAGCACTATTGCTTCTCCTTTAAATGAATTGGTTAAAAAGAATGTTGTGTTTGCATGGGGAGTAGCCCAAGAATCTGCCTTCCAAACTCTTAAGGATAAATTGTGTAATGCACCACTACTTGTTTTGCCTAACTTTGATTTGACTTTTGAGATAGAGTGTGATGCAAGTGGCATAGGCATAGGGGCTGTTTTGATGCAAAATGGGAAGCCAGTGATGTACTTTAGTGAAAAGTTGAGTGGAGCTTCATTGAATTATCCAACTTATGATAAAGAGTTGTATGCATTGGTGAGGGCATTGCAAACATGGTAACACTACCTATGGCCAAGAGAGATTGTCATCCATACGGATCATGAAAGCTTGAAGCATTTGAAAGGACAAGACAAGCTCAACAAAAGACATGCAAAATGGGTAGAGTTCATTGAAACATTTCCTTATGTTATCAAGTACAAGAAAGGTAAGGATAATGTTGTGGCTGATGCATTGTCAAGAAGGTATGCTCTTTTCAATTCTCTTAATGCTAAGTTCTTAGGTTTTAAGCATGTTAAGACACTTTATGCACTTGATGATGATTTTGGAGAGATTTATGCTTCCATTGGCCGAGGGACTTCTTTTGATGACTATGTGATGTGTAATGATTTTCTTTTTAAGAAAGGTAAACTTTGTATTCCTAAATGTTCTATTAGGGAGCTTTTGACTAAAGAGGCTCATGGTGGAGGTTTAATGGGACATTTTGGGGTAGCTAAGACATATGACATGTTGCATGAGCATTTTTATTGGCCTAAGATGAATCATGATGTAGTTAAAGTTTGTTCTCATTGTATTACATGTAAGGCGACCAAGTCTAGGGTTAAACCACATGGATTGTATTCTCCTTTACCTATTCCTTTAGCACCTTGGTTAGATGTTTCTATGGATTTTGTGCTAGGCTTGCCGAGGACAAAAAGGGGAAAGGATAGCATTTTTGTTGTTGTTGATAGGTTTAGCAAAATGGCTCATTTCATTGCATGTACTAAAACTGATGATGCTAAACACATTGCTGACTTGTTCTTTAGAGAAGTTGTTAAATTGCATGGCATTCCTCAAAGCATTGTGAGTGATAGGGATGTTAAGTTTCTAAGTCATTTTTGGAGAGTTTTGTGGGGTAAGCTTGGGACTAAATTAATGTACTCCACTACTTGTCACCCCCAAACCGATGGTCAAACCGAGGTTGTCAATAGGACTATGGTTACATTGCTTAGGGCTATAATTGATAAAAACCATAAGACTTGGGAAGATTGCATGCCATTCATAGAGTTTGCATATAATAGGGTTGTCCATAGTACTACTAAATGCACTCCTTTTGAACTTGTTTATGGTTTTAATCCAACTACTCCTATTGATTTATTGCCCATGTTACCTACTGATTTTGTGAGTTTTGATGCTAGTACTAAGGTTGACAGGATTCAAAAGCTACACAAGGAGGTTCGAGAAAGAATTGAGAAGCAAAACAACAAAGTAGCTTCTAGGATCAATAAGGGTCGAACTAGACTTGTTTTTCAACCTGGAGATTGGGTTTGGGTTCACTTTAGAAAAGAGAGGTTTCCATTGCAAAAGAAATCCAAGCTTAATCCAAGAGGAGATGGTCCATTCCAAGTGCTAGAAAGAATCAATGACAATGCTTACAAGATTGATCTTCCAGGTGAGTATAATGTGAGTGCTTGTTTTAATGTTTCTGACTTAAGTCCTTTTGATGTAGGTGATGAATCAGATTTGAGGACAAATCCTTTTGAAGTGGGAGGGGATGATATGAATCATGGAGCACAAGACAAGATAGACAAGCTTAGGATGGTTCAAGGGCCAATGACAAGATCCAAGACCAAGAAATTGCAACAAGCTTTGAATATCCATTGTCAAGCATACATGAGCAAACTCAAGGAGACTTTTGAAGATTGGAACATTGAGGGTAAGGAAGAAGACTTAAAGCACTTCAACTTGTGGCATGTGCAATTGGAAGAAGAATTTGGACAAGTTGTGCAATCAGATTCAAAGAATGAAGCTTAGAGAGAAAGTTGCAAACTTTCCATATTTGACAACTTTTCTTATTTGAGTCTTTTATTTATTTTATGCATTTAGGGATTTTGTATAATGTTTTCCATGGCCAAAGGACATGTTTTAGGCCTTTTATATTCAGTTTATATGTTTGGAAAGGATTAGGAAAGATATTATTCTCTAGAAAAGATTTTCCACAAAATCTGCCAATTTCACATAAGGCAAGTTTTAGGTAGATTTTGTGCTCCTTGTAATCCGAATTTCCTAGCTTACTTTTAGGGTTTCTTTGCCTATTTAAAGGCCTCATTTGTAACCCTAAAGACTCAGAATTCATATGATAATAATATTGCTTTTTGCTTTGCTAAAATTGCTTAGTTTTGTAGCCATGTTCTTAGGTTGCATGTTTTAGGAACATTCAAGCAAACCTTGATCTAGTTTGTTTGTGAATTGTTTCAATCTTGAAATAAGAACAAGTTCTCTTATATCAAGGTCTTTGATCATTGGAATAATCTTCTTTTCTTGTTTTTCCAAAGGTTTTACCTTTTTGTTCATGGGGTTTTAGGATTTGCATCTAAGGGGTTCTTTGTGCATCAAAGGGTTTCTTTATCAATTTCCTAGGGTTTCATATCATTTATTATTAGTTTAATAAATGTAATCCATCATAAGATCCAGAGTTACTTATGATAACTTAAAGTGAGCATATGATGTGGGAAGATTCACTTAAGTGTAACTCAAATAGTCTGTGGTACATGAATAAAGGTTGGGTGCCTTATTTCTGGTAACACCACTAACACGACCCACTTGTGATTTGGAACAAGTGATCTCATCTGGATCGCTCATGTAGAGAAATGTGAGTGGGGGTGTTGCTGCAATAACGATTGTAGTAGACTGGACTAAGATAATCTTACTGTCTTCTGGGAAAGCCGTTACAGAAAGACACTTCATTTATTAACCGGTTGATCATGTAGAATTGATCTTAATCCTGAGTGGATTACGAACTCTTGTTCGCAAGAGACAAGCCTTTGATTTGCATAGGTGAGAGTGACTCGAATAGTTCGCTCAATATGCCTCCCACTTTGGGGATTGCATCTTGCTTATAGTTAGGAACGTAATTACACAAGAATTGGAATTCACTCTTTTCCATATAGGAAAATAGATAAGTAGTTTCCTTATGGACTGATTCGGACTTGAACAGCGGGGCCCCATATTCCTCTGATCAAGGAAAAGGTTAAAGACGCATAATGGAGATTATGTAAGGTTGTTCATTGGAGAATCAGTTGGGCTTAAGGAACAAGATGTATCATGGAGGTTAATACGGTGCAAATACCTAGCCATGGATACGAACTAAGTTGTGAAGGATCAAAGTGTAGTTAATGATTATAGCCAATGGACAAACTATGTCTATAGTACTAAGATTGCAACTCTAGATATTTAGTGGAGTTATCTAGGAGTTAATGAATGAGAATTAATTGATTAAAATGTGTTTTAATCAAAGGTAATTCTGGATCATTGGAGCTTAGTCCTATAGGTTCATTAAGTCCTCCGAGCTAACGCATGTAATTGAGAACATAAATTATTATGATCAATTTCTTTGGAAAAATGGAATTAAATAGAGGAGTCTATTTGATTAATTAAAAGAAATTAAATAGAGGAGTCTATTTAATTATTTAATTAATGGTGGAATTAAATAGAGGAGTCTATTTAATTATTAAATAGAAAAGTCTATTTAATTAATTAGGAGAGATTAAATAGAAGAGTCTATTTAATTAAATTAATTTTGAGTCGTCCAAAATTAATGGGGATTTAAATAGAGGAGTCTATTTAAATATTTAATTTGAGATTGTCAAATTAAAGAGGAAATAAATAAAAGGATTTTTATTTATTGGAATAAATAAAAGGAGTTTTATTTATTTAATTATTTAACGGAATTGTTCTATTAAATAAATAGGAAAATAAAATGCTCAATATTATCATGAGATGATGATATGGGCATGTGACCCATGGTGGGGTCACATGCCACTTTGGTCAAAAGTTGACTAAGGGTTTTCATTTTATTTTATTTAAAATATATGAATATCTTATTTTAAATTAATGTGTTTAATTTAAATGGAAGCTATGGAATAATATATTTAAATTAATATTGATTGATTTAAATAAAAGATATGAGATATTTCATTATGGAATAAAATATAATATCATTATTATTCAAATATATTTTAGAATATCTTAATTAATTATTTAATAAATAAAAGATATTCAAAAGATTTTCTGAGGCCTTAGTTTTCCTATAAATAGGAACCTTGGGGTGACCCCAAAACACACAACTAAGAGAGTTAAAGTAAAAGGCTCAATAAATTCCTCTCCTCCCTCTCTCTTAGCCGCCCATAGGGTGATTGGGAAGAAAAATTTCTTCTTCCCATTTTTCCTTTTTCCAAAGGAGATAGTGTCCACGCACCGATTCTCTTTTGTGCTTAGTGAGGAAGATCTTTTTGGTGGTCCCTGGATCGTAACCAGCCAAGAACAAGGAAGAGCCAGACACTTCTCTACAACGATTAGTATTTCTTTTATGCATTTAGATTTTGATTATATTATACTGCAGAAAGATCCTTGGGACTTCCGTTTGAGAACTCTTTTAGAGGGCTCAATCCCAACAACTGGTGTCAGAGCAGTCTTGTATTTATAATATTTTCAAAATTTTATGATGGGAATTGAAAATGATTTTAAAAACTGTTTTAAAATTGTGGTTTTGCGTTTTGGTTGAATTAGAATTTATTGGCCTAGGTTTTCTTTCCTAGAAATTTTGTAAACCCTTCTTGGGTATAGGAAAAATTTGTAATCGTTTTAGTCATATGGAGATATCGATCGAAACGATGGAGGAAAGAAAGGCGAACTGGATCCCGATCGGTATCGAAGCGGCTGTAGCATACGGAAAAAAAATTGTTTAGAGGCGGCAGCGCCTACTAGGTGCCTCCCCACGGTTTTTCCGGTTTTCGTTTTTTGGAGATCTTGGAGAAGTTCAAGATGGAAATTAATTTATATTTAGATATAGACTTTAATTTTCATAGATTTTGCCAATATTATCCCAACCAAAATTGCTTATTTATTTATTATATATTAGATACAATTAAATAGTAATTATTCATGCATAAAGTATGCCATAAATAATTATTCCCATCATAAATGCATAAATGCCATGATCATGCATCATTAATAGAGATTATTGATATTATGCTCATGCCTTGTATGAATATAAATGTTATATTTATTGTGCTAGAATTTTAATTAAGGGGTTAATTAGTAATTACTAGCAGCATGTTTTAGGTTTTAATTAAAATGGTCTAAAAGAGTTTAGTAACCGATATTTTAATTAATTGTTTAGTTTTAAATAGGATTTGAAACTAAAACCTAAAAGATGAGGTGTCATTATTTTTAATTAAAGAGTTAATTAAAAATTAATGAAGTTGAGTTTATTAATTTAAATATAACTCTGGCCCAAGATAAGAGGTTATTTAATCGTTCCATTAACACAGGACCCCTCTAACTGGGAACGATCTGGGAGTAATATTTTATTAATAATTCACTTCATTGAGACGGTGCATAATGTGTTAGGATTAATAGAGATTACACTACAAAAAAACTGTCAAAATGCGACCAGAAATTTGCGACCAAAAAAATATGGTAGCTTTCTGGTGACCACCTGGTCACTTTCTTTGAAGGTTGACTCTAAGTGACCATTTGGTCACTTTTTTTGCGACCATATGGTCGCATTTTTGTGACCAAAATGTTCCTTGGTAGCAAAAAATGGCGCGTAATTTTGGAGGGAAGAAAGCTACCAAATGGTCACAATAAAAAGTGTTTTTTTGCGACCATATGGTCGCATTTTTGTGACTAAAATGTTCCTTGGTCGCAAAAAATGGCGCGTAATTTTGGAGGGAAGAAAGCTACCAAATGGTCGCAATAAAAAGTGACCATATGGTCGCAATTTTGGTGACCAAAAGTGAGCAGTGGTAGCTTATAATTGGAGGGAAGAAAGCTACCAAATGGTCGCAATAAAAACTGACCATATGGTCGCAATTTTGGTGACCAAAAGTGAGCAGTGGTAGCTTATAATTGGAGGGAAGAAAGCTACCAAGTGGTCGCAATAAAAAGTGACCATATGGTCGCAATTTTGGTGACCAAAAGTCAGCAGTGGTAGCTTATAATTGGAGGGAAGAAAGCTACCAAGTGGTCGCAATAAAAAGTGACCAGGATGGTCGCAATTTTGGTGACCAAAAGTCAGGATGGTAGCTTATAATTGGAGGGAAGAAAGCTACCAAGTGGTCGCAATAAAAAGTGACCATATGGTCGCAATTTTGGTGACCAAAAGTCAGCATGGTAGCTTATAATTGGAAGGGAAGAAAGCTACCAAGTGGCCGCAATAAAAAGTGACCAGATGGTCGCAAATTATGTGATTTTTATGGGACCAATAATTGATAAAGAATTTGGTGGGATAAAAGCTACCAAGTGGTCACCCAAAAAGTGACCATGTGGTCGTAAATTCGACTTGATGTGACTCCAGGCGGTGAGGAAAATAGCGGGAAAATTTGGCGGAAATTGCGACCAGGTGGTAGCAAAAATACTACCATCCTGGTCGCAAATGAGCAGAGGAGTCCATTATAAAAACCCCTCCACCCATTGTTTCTTAGCATTAAGTAAAAAGAAAATGAGAGAGTGGATGTATGTTCGTTTGATAGACGGGTATTTGAACGATGAGTTCGTGGCCCGGGTTGAAACAGTTTGTTGAGTTTTGCATGACAACCGTCTATTATGAAAAGTATGGTGGAAGGCTACGCCGCCTGCGCAGAAATGCGACAATAGGAGAATCATACCTATTCTGAGTTGAAGGTGCATCTTTATACCTGGAGGGTTTGTGCGGAATTATTATCACCTGGGTGTTTCAGGGGGAAACACAGGAAATGTTCGACGACAGATTACGGAATCGAGACGATACGAAGGTAGCGGCTCGAATGTAGAGGTTGTTGACGAAGAACGGAATGATGAACAACAGTAGTTGTCGATGCGAAAAATGATAATTGATGGTGCGGGGTATGGGGGCAATGAAAATTTCCGTGAAAGTTTAAACGTGAGCGAAGATGAACGGGTTGTAGAAGAGGAAATGAATCCTGAAGCACGTAAGATGCACGAGATGCTAAAGACAACCAGGTAGACCATTGTACGATGGGTGTGAGGTAAGTCAACTTGCCGCTTGCCCTGAACTTTTAAATATAAAGGCGCGATACAACATACCAGGGTAGAGGATTTGATGCGATTGCATCGTGGTTTCGTCGATGCGCTCCAGGAAGAAAATAATATGCCCCACGGTTTGTACGACACGAAAAAGCTAGTGGAAGGACTTGGATTACCCGTGGAGAAAATAGATTCGTGTCAAAACAGATGCATGATTTACTGGGATGTGGATGAGGACCTGCATCATTGCAAATCCTGTTTTCTTCCAAGATACAAACAAGGGAAACGCAGCCGATTCGAATGCCCGCATGTTCTATTTACCGTGACCCCGTACGCCTAACGGTTGTATGCATCGGATGTGACGGCCTCGCACATGAGATGGCATCACGAGCATTCACAGGATGAAGGTGTTATGAGACATCCCTCGAGATCTTGCGGCATGGAAGCATTTAAATAATTGTCATCCCGGATTTTGCACAAGATCCGAGAAACGTCGATTGGGCTTATGCACGATGGCTTCAACCCGTTCGGGGCATCCAGGGCACAATATTCAGTTGGCCACCATGGTAACCCCGTATAACTTGCCTCCCTCGATGTGCATGCGAGACCCGGTGATTTTTCTAACAAGGATCGTACTTGGGCCAAAAAGTCCAAAACAGACCTGGATGTGTATTTGCAACCACTTATTGCGAGTTGAAAAGGTTGTGGAGTGACGGTGTTATGACGTCACGACATTTCAAGAAACAAAATTTCTTGATGCGCGCCGCGTTAATCTGGACGATCAGTGACTTCCCTGCGTATTCAATGCTGTCAGGTATGTTGATATTTAATTGCTTTCATATACATTTTTGAGTCGGTGTTTAGCTTTTGTTATTGCTTTCCTTAGTCATTGTAGTTAATTGTGTGAACCTCAATCTCCTCCTCTTAAAGGATGGAGTACGGTGGGGACATACGCATGTCCGCATTGCATGCTAGACACAGATGCATTTTATCTCAGAAACGGTCGGAAAACTTGTTGGTTTGACTGTCACCGTCGATTCTTGCCTTTGAATCACACGTTCCGTTCAAACGGCGGTGGACTGGAAGAAGGGTCGACGAGTAAGAAAACAAACCCCCCGACCATGTATAGTGGAAGACAGATTCTGCACGGTATAGATACTATAGGGATGCAGAAGATTACCGTGGAAGGTGCAGAGAGTGCAAACAATGCGGGTGGAAAAAACACGGGTTGGAAGAAACGAAGTATTTTTTGGGATCTACCGTATTGGGAAGATCTACTGATTAGACACAATCTTGATGTAATGCATATCGAGAAGAATTTCTTTGACAACATTTTCAATACGATTTTGAACGTTCCGGGAAAAACGAAGGACAATCTGAAGGCACGTTATGATATACGGGAGATATGTGACCGTCCTGAGTTGGAGCCTGGACGACAATGATAATTACGCAAAAGCAAAGTACATGTTGACGATCGATGAAAAGAAAACATTATTTGAGTGGATCAAATCCATCAAATTCCAGGGGCGGATACGTTTCAATTTGAGTCGGTGTATAGACAGTCAAAAACATATCATGTTCGGGATGAAAAGCCACGACTGTCATATATTCATGCAACGATTGATGCCCGTCGCGTTCAGACCGTTCCTAGAGAATAGACATTGGGAGCCGCTTGCCCAGTTGAGTGTTTTTTTCAGGGACTTGACATGTATAGAGCTGACGGAAGCTACTGTCGCTTCAATGAGTTCAGAGATCGCCGTTATTATTTGTAAGTTGGAGCGAATGTTCCCACCTGGCTTTTTTGACTCCATGGAGCATCTTCCAGTGCATCTTCCATACGAGGCATTCTTAGGGGGTCCCGTACATTACCTGGATGTACCCATTTGAAAGGTAAGCACGCTTATTTTGTAATGTACGCGTATGAATCAGTACAGTGATCATCGAATGTTAATAATATTTTGTACCCACAGGTACTTACGTCGGTTGAAAAAGATGGTTGGAAATAGATCACGAGTAGAAGGATCTATCTGTAGTGCGTACCTGACGCAAGAGACTACCACATTTTGTTCATACTACTTTGAGTCAAAACGAAACGTTGTCGATAATTTACTTGAAGGTGTTGACATGAACGACTTGCCGATTTTTACGGAACCTGGCATGACAGTTGGAAGATCAGTGCGAAGGCCGTTGACCGATTCTAGAGTATCACGTAATGCAGACATACGTGTTATGCAAGCGCAGAGATCGAGCCTTACATAGAGTGAGTTTGTAACTTAACATTATTCCATCGCATAAACAGCTTACAAACTATTTGCTAACTATTTTTGTAACATACTGATTATTTCTAAACGTATACGTTCGAATGACACGAGTTGGTCTTACAGGCCGAGGAGGGGTCAATAATCGACAAAGAGTTTCGTTCTTGGTTCAGGTCATACGTGAGTTATTTTAAATTGTCAAACAACCGGTTGCATTATGTTGAAACAATTACTATCTTCCTAACATTACCGTATGTGGACAATGACACAAGTTGACTCCCCTACATTACCTGGTGGATGATCCTCGCATCATTTCTTTAGCAAAGGGACCTGGACGGATAGCAAGGTCGTATGGTGGATACGTCGGAAACGATTCTGATTTCAAACGAAGGCGCATTCGATGAACAGGGCAACAAACAACAAGTGGTGTTTGCATAAAAGGTCACGTGTTCGGCACAAACGAAGACGATTACTTGAGTAATCGATGAGATTCTTGAGATTCAATACGCAAGTCCGAAGCTAAAACGCATTGTTCTGCTTCAACCGCACTTGGTTCGAGACAACCAGGCCAGGCGAGTCCGTAAGATTGATCATTTACAAATCGTTGAGGTAAAGAAGTCTAAGCATATGCGCATCGCCGATAGGTTCGTCCCTGGCTTCACAAGCGATTCAAGTTTATTACCTGAACTATCCGATTAATAGACGAGATCCGGCCAGATTGGTTAGTTGTTTGTAAAGTTAAACCACGCCAGGTAGAAGAAAACTTGTCCGAGAAAGACGACCACGCAGAGGAAGCTGTTGCTTTTCAAGAAGATGAGATACGATCTCGTGCAATCGACGATGGTCAGGATGCAAGTACTGTTCGTCCTTTGAACGATGGAACGATAACATTGCATGATGATGATGATATACATGCTTCCACTTCTCACGCACGTGACATTGATGCTGAATTTATTCGAGACGATGAATCTGATGAAGAAACAGAAGAAGAAGAAGAAGACTGTATGTGACGGACTTCTTGGAGACGATGATGAATGAGATATTTCGTTAACTTGATTATTCAAATGTGTGTGTATGTGTTTAATTAATTAAAACTATTTCTTTTAAGGAAAGATTTAAAAAAAAAAAAAAAAAAAAAAAAAAAAAAAAAATTATATTTGCGACCAAGTGGTCGCAATTTCACACAAAAAGGTGACCACATGGTAGTAATTTAGAAGTGAAATGCGACCAGTTGGTCGCATTTTATAATTATATTTTTAAAAAATATAAGTAAAATGGCTACCATCTGGTCGCAAAAATGAGCGGTAAATTTAAATTTCCATGAAATTTATGGCGGTGAATTTAAAGATTACGACCATCTGGTCGCAATATTTGGCGGTGGGCTACCATATGGTCGCAAAAATGAGCGGTAAATTTAAATTTCCATGAAATTTATGGCGGTGAATTTAAAGATTACGACCATCTGGTCGCAATATTTGGCGGTGGGCTACCATATGGTCGCAAAAATGAGAGGTAAATTTAAATTTCCATGAAATTTATGGCGGTGAATTTAAAGATTACGACCGTCTGGTCGCAATATTTGGCGGTGAATTTCATTATTGCGACCAGATGGTCGCAATTATTGATGGGACTCGTGATATGACAGCTGTTATGGATCATGGTAAAGTGGTGACCATATGGTCGCTTTTCATGAAATGCTACCATATGGTCGCAAATATCGCAAGAAATGCGACCGGTTGGTCGCCATTTTCCCCAAAGACGCGCGACCTTTCGTTTCTTGTCATAATTACATATTTGCGACCATTTGGTCGCAAAAATCGATTTAAATTCCCATCGGTTTTCCTTTCCCCCGTTTATGCTTTTCTTCCTTTCTCTTTTTCTTCCTCTCTTTTTGTTCTTTTCTCTCTTTCCCCTCTCCCGTTCCCCATTATTTCTTCCCGTTCCCGTTCCCGTTCTTACTCTAAATCTAAAACCCTCAAACCCCAATCCCGGTTTCTATTACGAGGTTAGTTTTCGTATAAAATTGAAGTTTAGTTTAAGAATTTATTTTACTTAGTTTTAGTTTTTAGTTTTCAATTAAGTAGTTTAGTTTAGTTTTGTTAATTTAATTAGTTTTAGTTTAATGAATCTAAATTTGTGTAATCAATTACTTAGTTTACTTTTGTTTAATTCATAGCATTTTAGTTTACATTAACTAATTAATTAGTTTAGTTTAATTTTGTTACTTTAAGTAATTTTAGTTTAATTAATCTAATAGTTTAATTAATCTAACTTAGTTTACTTTAATTCAATTTAAGTAGTAATTAATTTAATTACTTAATCTAATTTAGTTTAATTACTTATTTAGTTTATTTAAGATAGTTTACTTTAATTTAATAAAATTAAACTAAATTAATTTATAATTACACTAGTTTAAATTTTAATTTTAGTTTTAATTAATGTAATTTAGATTATTTTAATTAAATCAATTAATTTAAAGTAGGGTAATTAATTCAAATAGTTTAACTTCAATTATACTTAAGTAGTTTAAATTAATTAATTACACTAATTTAATTAATTAATTTTAATTTAATGAATAAATAAAAATTGTTTAATTACTTAATTTTAGTTAAAATTTGATTAAAGTAAAGTACAATTAGATTAATTAATTAGAATAATTTTGTTTAAGTATTCTAATCAATTAATTTGAAATAAAGTAAATTAAAATTAGATTAATTGAAACTAAAATTAATTCAATTAAACTTAAGATTAATTAATTAAAACTAACATAAACTAATCATTTAATTTGAATTAAAGTAAATTAAAATTAGTTTAATTGAAACTAAAATTAATTCAATTAAACTTAAGATTAATTAATTACAATTAAAATAAACTAATCAATTAATTTGAATTAAAGTAAATTAAAATTAGATTAATTGAACTAAAATTAATTCAATTAAACTTAAGATTAATTAATTAAAACTAAAATAAACTAATCAATTAATTTGAATTAAAGTAAATTAAAATTAGATTAATTGAAACTAAAATTAATTTGAGTTTAATTCAATTAATTTTAGTTCAATTAATATAATTAAATAAATAATTAATTAACTAATTATTGAAATTTAAATTTTAAAAAAAATTCTTAAATGCGACCAGGATGGTCACTTTTTAGGCGACCATCCGTTCGCATTTTAATCGAGCCTAAAAGTGACCATTTGGTCGCAAAAATGCGACCATTTGGTCACTTTTTTATGTGACCAATTGGTCACTTATCTTTCACATAAAATGCGACCAGGATGGTCACTTTTTAGGTGACCATCCTGGTCGCATTTTAATCGAGTCTAAAAGTGACCATTTGGTCGCAAAAATGCGACCATTTGGTCACTTTTTATGTGACCAATTGGTCACTTATCTTTCACATAAAATGCGACCCGGATGGTCACTTTTTAGGTGACCATCCTGGTCGCATTTTAACTGAGCCTAAAAGTGACCATTTGGTCGCATAAAATGCGACCATTTGGTCACTTTTTATGTGACCAAATGGTCACTTCTATTGAAGATAAAATGCGACCATATGGTCCCTTTTAATGCGACCATTTGGTCGCATTTTCAAAAGTTTGACTTTTTTGCTACCAAAATTTTTGCGACCAGGATGGTCGAATTTTTGTGACCATGCGATGCACAATTGAAATCCGACCAGCTTTTTAGCAACCACTCAGTTGGTCGCATTTTTGGTCGCAATTTAGGTAAAAAACGACCATTTGGTCGCAATTTCCTGGTCGCAAATTGACAGTTTTTTTGTAGTGTTAATCACTTGGCTTTCACATTAAAATCAATCTAACCAATTTATAAGAGCTATTATAAGTTAGATTGAACTTAGATATTAGAGGTAGCCTGGGTATATCTACGTAAAAACCTTAGCTAGCTATATTGAGTGGGAGAAGGACAAGTGACAACATGTCCTGCGGTCTCCAAGTTCGAATCAATGTGTGAGATTCATATAGGGCTTCTGTGGTGTAGGTAACTCTTCACTCATTCCTTCCAGAAAGTAACCGTATGAATCAATACCCAGGTGATTATCTTTGGGATAGGATTTTTAAAAGCTCTTGATGTTTGACTCTCCTTTCGATGACACTCATCAAGACAACTTTAAGCGATCTAAAACTTGGGTTACACTCAAAGGGATCCAGAAAGATACTTAAGACTATTGATGTTTGACTCTCCCTTCGGTGACACTCATGAAGAATAATATTTAAGTGATCTAGATGTTTCGCCTGACCAAAACATGGTAGCTAATAGAACTGTAGGATATGAGATACCCTGGGGATGTTCATTAATTGAGAGGAGTCTCATTTTAGTGGGAGGGAACCTTGACCTGCCTACGTAGGCATCGTTCCTGTCTCACTAATATACCATGACATTGAAATTGTGTTTTAAGGTTTTAGAATTTCATTAAATGTGCATTCATGCATCACGTTTAATAGATGCCAAAAGTATGAATGAATGGATATGTAAAATTGTATTACTAAGCATGTGTTTATTTATTACAGCACATTATGTCGAATTCTTTTATTGCAATTCTTGCTACTGAAAAATTGAATGGTGAAAATTTCGCCACTTGAAAAAACAACATCAATACCATTCTGGTTATTGAAGATCTCAAATTCACCTTTCTGGAGGAATGTCCTCCAGAACTGCCTGCTAATGCTGCTCGAACGGTTCGAGAGGCATATGATCACTGGATCAAGGCTAACGAGAAAGCTCGTGTCTATATCTTGGCCGACTTATCAAGTCGTATCCAAGAAGCTTGAACATCCGCCTACGACATATGAGATGTCAGAACGGCACAAGAGATGTTTGGCAAGCCATCTGAGCAAGCCAAACATGAGGCTCTCAAGTACATCATGAATGCTCGCATGAAGGAAGGAACTTCGGTTAGGGAACATGTCCTTAACATGATGGTCCATCTAAATATGGTTGAGATGAATGGTGGAACTATAGACGAGACTAGCCAGATCAGCATGATTCTTGAAACCCTTCCAGATAGCTTCTTATCATTCAAGAGTAATTATATTCTGAACAAGGTGGGCATGAACTTGTCCCAAATTATTAATGAGCTGCAGACTTTCGAGTCTATGTTGCTGAAAGGCAAGAAGACGAAAGCTGTGGAAGTAAATGTTGCTTCTGCTCATAGTGCCTCTATCTCGAGCACTAAGAATAAGAAGCCAAAGTTCTGGAAAAAAAGGGTAAGGGGGCAAACAAGAAATCCAAAAGAGGAAGAGTTCCCAAAGGAAAGTGCTATCATTGTAGTGGTGAAGGGCACTGGAAAAGGAACTGTCCCAAGTTCCTAGGAGAGAAGAAAAAGGACAAAGAAGGTAAATATGATTTATTCTTCTTGGAAACCTTTAATGTGGAGGATTGTAAATCCACCTGGATACTTGATTCAGGAGCCACTAATCACTTCTACTCTTCTTATCAGGGAAGTAACTCTTGGAGAAAGATCAAGTCTGGAGAAGTGTCTCTGAGGAATAGCGTGGGGCAGATGGTGGATGCAGTTTGTTGTTGATATAAAGTTATCTTTTAATAATAAAATGTTTATTTTTCTGAACACTGTTTATTATGTTCCTGGTTTAAACTGGAACATAGTTTTTTTGGGTTGTATTCGTAAAAAATATTATACCGTGGATTTCGGTATTAATAAAGTTGATATTTTTAATATAGAAACTTTATTTGTTCAGGAATAGAAGATAACAATTTATATATACTAACACCGTTAGCATGTGCAACACTTTATAATACTGAGTTGTTCCAGACTGCAGAGCCTAGAACTAATAAAGGTAGAATTTCTAAAGATGAGACCCTTCTATGGCATCTAAGGCGCAATTTTTACAATGTTTATCAATGATAAACAATGATTTATGTGTTTATCAGTGATAAACTTAGTGTAAAAATATGTAATTCAATGTTTATCACTGATAAACCAAATAAAAATTTGCTAGATTTACAAATGCCCGGGTGGCAGATTTTTATGCAATATTTGTAAAAATATCAACTTAAAAAAATATTTGCAAATATAGCAATTTTTATCATGTTTATCTGTGATAAACAATGATTTATGTGTTTATCAGTGATAAACTTAGTGTAAAAATATGTAATTCAATGTTTATCAATGATAAACTCGATCAGAATTTGCTATATTCGCAAATATTTTTTTTGAGCTTTTATTTTTACAAATATTACTAAAAATGTCCCAATATTTAACAGAGGATTGACAGTAGGGACCTAACCGAAAGCTAAATGAAAACTCGGGGGTTAAAATATTGTGTTTTGAAATATAGGGACCAAATAGAAAACAAAATCAAAACCGAAAGACAAAAAATGACTTTTTCCTTAATTATAAGTACTATGATAAAAAGTTCTTAGTGGTATATTATCTTATTTTTTGGTTCTATTATTTAAAAAATGTTTTTTAAATCTTATTTAGAGAAAATGTAAGTAGTTTAGATAATAGGTAGAAATAAGTTAGAGAAAAAACGTGTACAAGGAGAAGTTAGAGAGAGAAAATGTGTGAAGTGAAGTTAGAGAGAGAAGTGTAATGTAGAGATAAGTTAGAGGGAGAAAATGTATAGAGAGGTTAGAGAGAGAAAGAGTGTAGAGAGAAGCTATAGAGATAAAATGTGTAGAAGAATTTAAAAATACAAGGTTTACTTCAAAAATCACCTATTACTTCTTCAAAAAGCGGTTTGAAATGCTTTTGACTTTTACAAAAAGTGCTTACAAAATATTTCCGAACATAAATAATTGTATCTAATAAGTGCTTTTGCTCATTTAAAAACATTTTTGGCTTGGACAAAAACACTCCCAAACACACCCTAAGTTGTCTTAAAAAAAACCAACACTTAGTTCAGAAACCTAATATTTATTTATTAGATGTGTTTAATCATCTTGGGTTTGATTTTTCATAAACTCATGTTATATATAGTAAAAGACGTATGTTTATAAACCACTACTAAGAGAGCTTTATAACTCAAAACGTAAACTCACCTATCAAGTATGATAGCCTCCGAGGCCCACCTCGGCAAACACTAAAAGCATGAAGTCTGTCCTTAAGTGCCGAGCCACCGCTTGTGAATCCAATTCAATCAGGTCTAATCTCAACCTGATTCGGACATAACACAGGGGTACGGTTTAGCCGAGGGTTGGAAAGGAATGTCATGGCAAGCAACCTGTCAATTGACAGCTCATCAACAAGATCATCTCTTAAAATTATGGAAAATACATTATCCCCTAAAATCATGGGAAGCCCATCCGCACCAGGCCCATCGAGATTGGTATAAAAGGTGCTCAAACCTAATGAAACGAGTAATGTAATTTTATCGAAAGAACCTGATATGAATCATGGAACATCACAAATAGCTCAAGGATCAATCACAAGTTCAAAGATCAAGAGAAGCATTGAACATCCATTTACAAGCCTACATTAGCAAAGTCAAGACAAGCTTTGAAGATCTAAGTATGGAGGCTAACAAAGAAGTTTTGATGCACATTAATCAATGGCAAATGCATTTGGAAGAAGAGTATTGAAGACTTGTTCAATCATAAATGAAGAAGAGAGCTAATTAGGAAAGTTGCATCATTTTTGTAAACTTGTCTTATTTGGACCACTTTCCATATTTGTTCCCAAACTTTCCATATATGATGTCCACGAATTTACAATGTATTTGGACATGTTTTAGGCATTTATTTATCAGTCTTAATACTTAGAATAGTTTAGGAATGATATAATATCTTCTAGGGCAAAACTTTCCTAAAATGCACCAAATACACTTAAGGAAAGATTTGGCAGATTTTGTGTCTCCTTGTAATCCGAATTTTCTTGTTGTTTTTTAGGGTTTCTTTGGCTATTTAAAGCCTCATTTGTAAGGTTTACATTAAGAATTAATATGATATAAAATAGCTTTGTTTTTCTTATTGCTTGGTTGATTTTACCTTGAATTTTGTAGGCTTGTTCTACGTTGCATGTTTTAGAAACATTCAAGCACAACTTGATCTATTGTGTTTGTGGATTGTTTCGATCTTGAAATAAGAACAAGTTCTCTTATTTCAAGGTGTTAGATCATTGGAATAATCTTCTTCTTCTTGGTTTCCAAGGGTTTTACCTTATTGTTCATTGGGGTTTTAGGATTTGCATCTAGGGGTTCTTTGTGTTTCAAAGGGTTTCTATTTCAATTTTCTAGGGTTTTATATCAAAACCATCCAAACTCTTTTCTAACTTTTCCTATAATTTTACTGACTTGATTGTTGGAGATCATTTGGCACTCACCACACGTGCGTCTTCTTACTCTTCAATTACAGGAACTTGAAATGCTAGGAAGAGGATTACACGTGAATCATACATGATTGACAGTAGGTGGAAAATATCCACAACACTAGTAATGTGAAGAGTCTCTTGAGGTGCCACATTAATAGGTGTTGCATATTGTTTTTGCATGAGCATGTACAATTTGTCGAATTGGATTGATGTATAAGATCAATATGGTTGAGATTATGAAATTGTTAGAATGAGGAACTGTGATGTGAGATTATTATGTAAGGAAATGAATGAGAATGTGGAATTATTGAAATGAAACCTTAATTTAGAGACTTGAATAGAGTAGAATTTAACTTAATATGAGATATAGTGACCTGATGGGTATTGGGATTACATTGGACTCGAATAATTAGTTTAGAGACTATATAAAATGTTACTTTTACTCTAAGTTGTTTTCTCTTTGGTTTTAGCCTCATGATGTTTTTTTTAGGTAACAAAAGGGAAATAAGCTGGTGGACGATGATGGGTTCGATGGATGGTGGATGTTGGACTGTTAGTTGGCGCTAGGTCTCATGTTTTTTTTTGGAATTATTTAAATAAAATGAGTCTTATTTATTCTTTTGGGATTAATTTAATGAGTTTTAGTTTATTTGTCTCGTCATGTTATTTTATTCTTTGAAAGAGTATATTTTAAATATGTGTTCAGGAACATATTAATATATGTTTCATTGAAGTTTATTTAAATAAAGAGGTTATTAATTGTTAAGTCTTCCGCTATGTTTTGTTATTTGAGCTTTTATCAAACAATAAAGATTAAAATAGTTCTCAAACCTCATTAATACTAAAAGCAATAGATAATAATATAAGGATGTAAACTCTTATTATTTTTTAAGAAAAAAAAAAATAAATATAATAATGAGAGGATGTGGTTGAAAGATGAGAGGATAAGCTTTAAAAAAAGAAAGATGGGATCTTGGCTTGACACATGGCAAGGAATTAGTTTAAAAAAAAAAAACCAAACTCAATTTTTTCATCAGCCACCCGTAGGAAGGAAACAGAAAAGAAAGAGAAAAAGAAAAGGAGAGAAAAAGAGAATAGGAAAGGAAGGAAAGAAAGGAAATTTGGCTTGAATTTCTTGAAGGCTTCAACAATTGGTGGTCAATTTGGGGGTAATTACTTGTTGGTAAGTGATTTCTCCAACCCAATTCTTCTATTTGATAGATTTTTTTTAGATTTTGCTAAGCTTCAAAGTTTGTTTATTGGTTTTATGAGTTTTGTTATTTATGAAGTGATATGGGTTAATTTGAGATGGTGGTGTTTAAGATTAGAATGGTGGAGAAATGGAGTTTTTCCATATTTTGATGATGAAGTTGTGATGGAAAATTATATGAATTAGAAAGAGGATTATGTGTGGATGGTCTTCAATTTGAGTTGGGATTATGTGTGGGAAGAGGAAGAGCAACAAAGATTGATATTATTTGGTTTCGAAAGTATAGTTATTGAAGGAAAGTTGAAGCTCTAGCCATGTGATATTAACCACAATTTTATGTTATTTTCAATATGATTTTCTAACATTTCAAAGTATTAAATAGATGATTGATATGTATTTTCTTAAATCAATAATTTCAGGTGATATCGTGGCATAAATGATTTACGATTTGGAATGTTAACAGCAAAAGTTTGTTCGTGGATTCTATTTTAACATTTAAAATTATTAGTAGTATTGAGCTTTTAGTAGTTTATAAAACATAAAAGTTTTAGAGTTTATATATATTTGTATATGATTATTTATTGATATAAATATATATAAATGAAAGTTTTTAGATAATGATTATTCAGTATATATGATTTATGCCAGCTATGAAAGTTTCAATTGCAATTTTACAATGGTTTGGATATTATGATATTATTTTCAGTAGTTTATTTTCAAACCGCTAGAAACAGTACCCTCAGTTATCAGTTTTTAGCAGGTCTTTGGGACCCACTTTAGCATACACATAGGCTTTGGGCCGTATGTTAGGGTGCATAGCCTTTTGGGGGCAGCTCTGCTAGCGTATGACCATTTTCGGTATTCAGTTGCTCTACTGCATGCATGCCATGCAGTATGACCAGTTAATGGTACATTTTTAGTGTGGGTTTTATCACTATGATATAATATATGAACGGTTTTTATTATAAATATATAATTACGTACAAGTATTGATGGTTTCGACAACTAAATATTATAATTATTAAATTATGACTATAACCAGTTTTACGAGTTTTAGTTTTGAATATTATGATTATTAAGTTTTACGAATATTAGTTTTGTACAATTTTATGAATTTGGAAACTACTATATATTATGTAGTTTTTAAGAAAATATTAGTTTAATAAAAATTCCACTCACTGGGCCTTTTGCTCATTCTTTTCAAATGTTTTTCCCCCACAAGTAGCATTCGAGTTTCAGAAGATGATCGAGCCTACGACGAGCTTATCCACCACGTGTTTTGCATCAGCTCAGCCTAGTACATGAATCATTTATAGTTTGATTTAGTATTAGCATAGTTGTGTTTAGTTTGCCTTGATGGTAAGTGTTGGCATTTGGCTATCGCTTACCATTGGCACATGTCTCGTCTTGGGTATATAGGGAGGTCCCGAGTCGAGTCGTGACAAAGGATAGTACTTTCATCTTCTCCAGTAAGTATGTGATACATGCTTCTCACCATCATCATATGGCTCGCCGCCTAAAGGTCGGCTCTGACTCAACTCGGTCCAAACTCGGCTCGAAAGTCAACTTTTGACGGGCTGGCTCGGCTCGTTAATTGTTTGGATTGGATATGAGCCTCCCTTTTTTTGAACGAGTCGGCTCGTGGGCCGGCTCGTTTGAGCCTCCATAGGGCCGATCCAACGAGCCGGCTCAAGCTCGGCCCAAATAAAGCTCGCAATATTTATTTATTATTTAAATAAAATTTTATATTATTACCATTTTAAAAATTTAAGATAAAAAATTCTAAATTTTTTTTTAAGTTGAGAAAAATGTATATGATTAACATATGAGTTGGTGCCAACCTAGTTGGGATGGAACAATACTTGGCTGCTTAAAATTAAGCATCTGAAGCTGCTTAGAACCAGTAAAAAACAACCACATGGATAAAATTTATAAATCTTTTCTTTTTCTTTTCAATTTTTGTCCATGTGGCAGTTTTTTTTATTAGTCATAAGCATTTTTGGCTGCTTAATTTTAAGCACCTAACTAATTTCCGTTGGGATGTACTAATATTGTAGTAATGCATTTTATTCTCAAATATTCATGTATTAAATAATTAATAAAAATATTTATTTTTTAAAGTTGATACTTTTGTGTAATTACTAAATAGGATAAAATAAAATAGTTAAATTATTTAACGGATAAAATTGAATAATTTTTGTTTTCTTGCTGTTCAAAATAATAAGTTTAATATATTGTTTTTTCACTTTTTTTTGCTATTTAAAAGTTTAATATGTTAATTTTGTTAACACTTGAGTTTTTTTAAAAAGTGATTCAAAAGTTATGCACCATTGGCTGTTGAGAAAATGTGATACAAAATTGAACTTATATGATAGGCCGAGTTTGGCTCGCTCCAATGAGCCAGGCCCAAGCTCGCCTCGATGAGCCTAGCCCATGAGCCGATCCACAAGCCATAAAATTTTAGATTGGGCTGAGCTGGCTCGACTCGCCAAAAGCATAGGCTCGTTAGGCTCGAGCCAAGCTTGAGCCTTCTAATATTTGGGCCGAGCCGATAGTGATATTCACCATCATCATATGGCTCGTGGCCTAAAGGTCGGCCTTGACTCGGCACGGGCTCGGCCCGAGCTCGGCTCGAAGTCAACGTTTGTCAGGCCGGCTTGGCTCGGTTCTTTAATTGTTTGGATTGGATATGAGCCTCCCTTTTTTTGTACGAGTCGGCTCGTAGGCCGACTCGTTTGGGCCTTCATAGGGCCGATCCAACGAGCCGGCTCAAGCTCGGCCCAAATAAGGCTCGCAATATTTATTCATTATTTAATTAAAAATTTATATTAAAATTTAGATAAAAAATTATATTATAACTTAACAATAGAGTTTAAAAAAAAAAAACTATTATAACTTAACAATAGAGTTTATGTAGTGATGCACTTTATTCTAAAATATTCAAGTATGAAATAATTAACAAAAATATCTATTTTTTAAAGTTGATACTTTTATGTAATTACTAAATATGATAAAATAAAATAGCTAAATTATTTAGCGGATAAAATTGTTATTTAAAATAATAAGTTTAATATGTTAATTTTGTTAACATTTGATTTTTTTTTTTTAAAAAAAAGTGATTCGAAAGTTATACTTCATTGGTTGTTGAGAAAATATAATACAAAAATGCACTTATATGATAGGCTGAGCTTGGCTCACTCCAACGAACCAGGCCCAAGCTCGGCTCGATGAGCCTAACCCATGAGCCGAGCCACAAGCTTTAATATTTTAGATTGGGCCGAGCCGACTCGGCTAGACCAAAAGAAAAAGCTAGTTGGACTCAACCCCGAGCCGAGCTTGAACCTTCTAATGTTTAGCCAGCTCGGCCCATTGATGATGGTGAGATGACATGCTTCTCAATGACAAGGACCTTTATTTTTTTTAACATGTGTATCTTATTTTAATCGATATAGTTTTTATTATATATCAAAATCTCACCAAAGTCTCATACAAGTTTCTCTCTTAATTAATAGAATTTACTTTTAAAAAACTTGCCCTTTTACTTTCTTTCCATTTACTCATTCCAATTTACAGAGAAGACTATCCCGATTTTCAAATCAAACAAATTTATCTTTAGAGATAAAAACTCTCTTTATTTTCTTTTTCTTTCACTCACTTTTTTTTAACATGGACTTGTTATTTTTTAATATATATAAAAGGATGATTTTTAATTTATTGGTTTTATTTCTCAATTTTCTAGTTTTAATGTTATTTGATTTTTTTGTTCTTTTAACCGTACCCATTATCCCTCTAAAATGTATGAGATTTTGGTGAGATTTTGATATCTAATAAAAACTATATTAATTAAAAGAAAATACACACATGTCAAAAAAAGAATAATCCATGTCATTAGGAAACATGTATCACATACTTACTAGGAATGATGGAAGTATTATCCATAATATAAATAAAGATTCAAACAAATATAAAAATAGAGTCAATATTGCGAAAAGGAAGACTAATTATCACCAGAGAGATTCCATGGGGTCATATCCATTGGATAACTACCCAATACCCTAAAAAAGGATGTGAATCCTTGCACCTCCGTCAAGGCATTTTGAAGTTTCACCTCCGCTGTTGAAGCCTCCAAGTCCACATAAAACATATACTCAAAGTACTTCGCCGTCCCTTCCCCCGCCGCATCCACCAGCCTAATTGGACAACTCTGATACGGCCTCGACTCGATCTTCGTCAACCTTATATTCTTCAATGCAAACACACTCAACACCTTAACCAACATCAACGTCCCTTTCTCAAGCCCAAACACTATACTCGTCTTGAAAGCACAATCCATATGACTAACAATTGGCTCACGCGCCAGCATCATGAACCGCGTCACATTCATCGTATTGTCCTGAATGTCGTTGGCTAAGATCTCGAGCCCGTAAAGTTTCGCGGCCTGTGAGCTCGCAATCGCGGCAGTGGTTCGAAGGTTGTTGTTGGCAATGAATTCGGCAGCACCGGCAGTATCATCGAAGGGTTCACGAGTAACATTCAAGCCGAGTTTGGTAAGAGTGTGTTCACATTGAGACAAGGCTTGAGGATGAGAAATAACTCGAGTCAAAGACTCTTTCCGTACACCAGGTAAAGCTAAGAGACAATGATGAACTGGAATCTGAACCTCACCGATAATATGAAGGTTATGACGAAGAAGGAGATCATAATTCCTATGGATGGAACCGCCGAGGGAGTTTTCGATAGGGAGAACAGCTCGATCGGCAATGCATTGTTCAAGAGATTGAAAGGCAATCTCGAATTGATCGCAAGGAATTGTTTTGCAGAAAGGGAAGGCTTTATTGGAGGCAGATTCAGAGTAGGCTCCGGGAACGCCTTGGTAAGCAACGTGGAGGTCAGAAGTGTCCATAGGAAATGGAGAGAGATCAAGATCGGAAAGGTGTGGGTTAAACCCGTTAGTGAAAGAGAGATTGCCGTTGAGAATCACCATTTTGGTTTATGGGGATTTTTGGGAGTTGGTGTATGATCTCGATGGACAGGTTGTATAAGTTAAGTTTTATGGTTGTACTGCATGCCATTTATAGTTCTCCCATTTAATATTTTATATTAACTACTATTCTACCAAACAAGGAAGTTATTTCTACCCTTTTTTTTTCCTTTTCTTTTTAAATATAGTACGCCAGTTTTGAATAAAAATATTAGGTTAAAATGAAAATAAGACTTGTGTGTTTGAGATTAAATGTAAACACATTTTCTTTGAGTAGAAAATGAATATTTATTTATTACGTTTTTGAATGCTTGATTTTAGTCTTATGTTGATACAAAACTTCAAAATCTTCAATGGAATAAAATAGTTTATTTTTATCAAAATATTAAGTATGATTGAAGTCATAAACCATTTTATTTACTCATAATTTTAAAGTTTTAAAATGACCATAACATGAAATTAAAAAAGTTACTAACTAAAAGAAAATTAAACTTTTTATTTTTTTAACCATATGGTGTGTTTGCATATCAGCTCAATCAACTAGTTTCTACGGTCCGTTTGATGAAATATTAAGCATTAGTAGTATTATTGAATGTAACAAAAAAAGATAAAAATTTGGGACAGTTACTGAAATAACATATTTTTACACACTAATTACTGAAAATGTAAAATTTTTTTAAAAATTACTCAAATAGTACAATTATAGTTCAATAACTTAATTGAACTAAAAAATAATAAAATAGTTCAATAAATTATTGAATTTGAATATAAAAAGAAAAAAACAAACCAATTCATTATAAATACCTATGAAAAATAATTCAATAAGCTATTTGAGTAGTTTTTAAAAAGTTCTGACATTTTAATAATTAGTATACAGATTTATGTTATTTGAAACAAATTCTTTAAAAATTAATAGGTAGAATTTTTTTTTTTGTCGATAAACCGAAAGGATTTTAACAAGTATGTACATTAAGAAAAGGCTTCTACATTTTATTACCAGTCTATTATATGACGTTTATATAAAGAATTATTATTGTTTTTGACTCGTAAGGAGATTTTTCTTGACTTTCATATTTACATGTACCCTATATTTTTTTAATAAAATATATTAGAGGGGCAATCATATTTATTAACGACAATATAAATGAATCGATAAGTAAGTTGAAGGTTATATTTGCTCATATGTTAAGTTGATTGTTAGAATAAATATTATTTTTACATCATTCTTTTGAAGCCCTCTTATTAATATTATGAGTTCATTTTTTTAAATAAGTATTTTAAAAAATACTACTCATTAACCATTTTCCTGTATTAATTTAATTCAGATAGGTGGTTTAAAAAAAATATCAATATAATTATATTTTAAAAAATATCAAATTAATTTAAGGAGAAGTGAGACTCAAATTTTAAAGTTCATGGGAAAGAAATATATCTAACCAATTAAACAATGCTCGGATGGACCTATCAAAAAGCGTATGTTTTAACTTTCAAGTAACAAACCATTTTCAGAAAAAGGAAAAAGTAAAGCGATGAAAAGGTAGTGTTTGATGAGATGAGGTGGAAATGGAAAGGAAATGAGCACAAATCCCTTGTTTGGTGTACCAACCACCATTTAATGGAACGAAATTATTTGACATGTGTCCTAAACAATTGGTCAATTGCATTGACAACCCTCCATCTTGTAGTGTGAGCCAAGAAGATTCCTTTTGTTCTCTCTTTTAATGGTTAGACGAATGTATATATAAAGGGGTTGTTGCTTGTTTAAATCTTATTTTGGTCTTAAACTTCATACTTACTATATTTTAAAAGAAGATAGTTTGGTATTCACACCGTGAGTATGAGTTTGTACTCACTATCGTATGTGTCATTTTTCTATTGAATAAAATATATTAATGGTAATAAATATAAGAATTTCTTTTAATAAATATATGAGTCCCCTTAATATTTTATTCAATAAGAAAAGTGACTTGTAGGACAGTGAATACAAACTCACACTCACAAGTGAGTATCCAAATATTCTCCTATTTTAAACTTAAAGTTTCTAACATTTTGTTTTGGCATAGAAGGTTTTTGAGAAAAGATCAATTTATACCCCTAATCTTTATAGGTTATGTCAATTTAAACCCTAAACTTTCAATTTTATCGATCTAAACCCTAAAGTTTTATAAGTGAATCAATTTATACCCAACTTTAATTATCCGTTAAATCTCCGCCAAAGGAATTTTTCTGTACGTATAGAGTGGCTTTTGAAATATTTTCATGCTCAAATTTCAAAGGATTTGCGTGGGTTTGATTCATTGAACTTAAACTTGCAGGAATTAAGAAAGTTAAAACAATCATCAAAGCCTTTTCCAGTCCTTTCCCACATATGATATGCCGCATAAATTTTCATGGATTTTAGTTAATTATTTTAACTTATGCAAAACAAAAAAACCTTAGTCAAGCTTTGGCTGGTTAATTCCATGACATTTGTAACTATTTCTAAAATACTTATCTCAATATAAATTTGAGATAAAATTGGAATCTTAAAAGCCAAAACACAATGTTGTTCTTCTCATCAGCGATGGTCAATCTAAAAGTATCGCTAACCTAAATCATATAGTGGGGAAGTGCTTGACTTGAAGTTGAAGCCCGGCTTGTCAGAGAAACAAAGCTTCGATCTCATTCTTCATTCTTCGATTTTCTCAAAGCCTGTAAATTATATTAACATTGAACTCATCTTTTTCGTCTAAATTCTAAGCCATCTCTCAGACAGAAAACATTCGAAGATAGAAAAACAAAACTTGAGGAACATGACCAGCAATGACAAGCAAACCCACACAGTTCCCCTTAATATTTAAGGAAGATGGTCAGCCATTCACACGTGAGACGAGTCCATGGCGGAAATGCAACAGAAAACTAACAGTGGGTTTGGATTGATTCATTCACCTAAGTTTAGGGTTTAAATTGATGAAACTGAAAGTTTAGGATTTAAATTGATACAACCTATAAAGTTCAAGGATGTAAATTGATTTTTTCTTAACTTTTTATTAGTTCTTTTTTTTTTTATTATTCTTCAATATTATTATTTATTGAATGTATTTTAAAATCTAATGTGTAAATTATTAGATGGGGTTCTAAACTGTTTTACACATAAGTCATCACCTATAATAAAAAGATTAGTTAGGATACTTATATGTAAGCACTAAAAAATACTTACAGCCAATAAAAACATGTAGCATAGGTACTAAATTGTAACTCCACCTTTTCTTTTCAATTCATTTTCCTTCTAAATTTGACTCACGTGACATTTTTAACTGGCTATTAGCATTTTTGGCTAATTTACATGATATCAATATATATAAACAATAAATATGTAACGATCCAAATCCGTTAAATCCTTTAAATTCAAATGCACATCGGAAGACTTAATTTTTTTTAAAAACGACATGAGTACGTTTAAAATTCGGACTAACCAAAACCTGTTTACAAAGTTCACAACCAGAGAAAGCGATAAAAAGTGGAATGCGCATTCCAGATTATAAATAAACTTCTAAAAGAGCTTTAAAACCACGAGACTATTACAATTTTAAACAAACGATCTTCCGAGCTCAAAAACACAAAGTAAGAAAAGTAGAAATATAAACAAAGTATTTCAAGAATGCTATACAAAAGTGTTCCTGTTCTTGTCCTTTCATTGCCTCGAGTAATCAAGCAGCACCACCTCCTCTACCACCACCTTTCCCTCGAGTACCTGAAAAGTTGTAATATCATGAGGGAAAACTTAGTGAAGATAAATTGAAAAGAAAGTAACATTAGATCCCACATCTGTATCCGAATTTGTGTCCAAAGAACCTAACAATCTCTTTACTACCCAACTCATTTTCAACATTCCTTCCACAACCAATTACTCATATCGTTCCATCAAACAAGTTAATTGCCTAACAAGGCATCTCATCAAAACTAACATAATTCATACTCGGGAAGTAATTTAAGAAAATGAGAGGTGCCAACAATCCTTCATATCTCAATTACAATAAGCAAAAACATGGATAATACCAGATAATGCAAAGAACACACAACATATACATTATCTCATTATCCCTCCTATTAATACGTCCGCCATAAGTAAACATAAAACATGGATAATACCAGATAATGTAAAGATCACACATCATATACATTATCTCATTATCCCTCCAATTAATAAGTCCGCCATAAGTAAACATAAAACGTGGATAATACCAGATAATGCAAAGATCACACAACATATACATTATCTCATTATCCCTCCCATTAATACGTCCACCATAAGTAAACATAAAACATGGATAATACCAGATAATACAAAGATCACACAGCATATATATTATCTCATTATCCCTCCCATTAATACGTCTGCCATAAGTAAACATAAAATATGGATAATACCAGATAATGCAAAGGTCACACAGCATATACATTATCTCATTATCCCTCTCATTAATACGTCTGCCATAAGTAAACATAAAACATGGATAATACCAAATAATGCAAAGATCACACAACATATACATTATCTCATTATCCCTCCCATTAACACGTTCGCCAGAAACATAAAACATATCATGACGAGAAATAAACGAAGTTTAATAACGAGAAATAAACGAAGTCTCAATAACCTCCACTTTTAATCACTCCACAACCTGCAAATCCATAACTTATCCCAAAATCTTATAACGGAAAAATAAGGGTCAAGCCATAAGGACTTTAGATTAACAATATACTATTCACGGGAAAATAAAGTCTTATTCCATCATTCATAATCAAACGTCATTCCATCTTCAATTTCTGTAATCACATTCCCTTACACTTGAAACTCCAAATACCCAAAATCATCAAGATTATATCCAAATCGAACATAACCTATAATTCACCAAAGTTGGTCATTTCCACTCAAGAGTCCCTTAAGTTCACCCAATCACTCTTACAACTAGCTTCCAAGTCCTAACAAGTTAGTAAGCATGCATTTAATCCCTTATTTCCAATTTTAATCTCATCTCCCGATCATAAAAATCGTTTAACAAATTTGGTTCCTAAGTTTACTTTAAATTCTATTTATCCTCACCTTGAAAGTTCACGTGAAATAAAGTTCCAATGAACCGTCAAACGATCAATCGACACCTACAATTCACCGATCGAATACAATTTATAAACCATAACTAAAATAAGAAAAAAAAATGATTTTCGGATGAATAGTGATTTTTTGAGTGAATAGTGTTTTCGGGTGAATAATGTTTTTCGAAATTCCGAGCTCAAAATCATCAAATTTCTTGATGGAAATATATGATTTCAACTTCAAAACTCATTTAGAAACAAAATTAAAGAAATCCATAGGAAAAGTTTTGAAAACTCACTTTTTATGGCTTCCCGTAAAGAATGAGAAACGCCACAAGGCTAGGATGAAAAGAAAGCCCACGTCCTGAGCAATTCAACGGACTAAAAATCACAACGATCCACCGAGAAACGGTAAAAACCATGGTTTCCTCTCTTTTCCAATGGAGCTCACGTATGAAGAAGAAAAAAGATGAGATGAAATGCAACTTTTGGCTTATTAGAGAATTTATAGAGAAAATGAATAGTAAAAAGATATTTTAAGAAATCAGAGAATTACAGATACGTCCCTCAAAGTGATTTAGCTTATAAAACGAAACCCGAAGTACTTAAACTAGTCAAATGGTGATTAATAATTATTAATTGGCCCATTAATAATTATTAATACAACCAAAACTAATTTAAGCTAATAAAACTATTAAAAAGGTTTTCGAAAGAAACTATCTACTAAATTATAAATTACTAATTCTAAAATTAAACTAAATACTTTAATTAAAATAAATAAATGAAATATTTAAAAAAAATCACTTAAAAAATAACGGGACGTTACAAAATATGTCACATCAAGTATTTATTAAAATTAATAATAAGAACAAAAGTGATTTTGAAAGTAAAGTTGAGGGCTTGAACCAAATATTTAAAAGTTTAAGGATCAAAATAAATTATATAAAAATTTAAGGAGTAAAATAAAGTATTTAGAATTATAGGGAGTGAAATGAAATAAATATGAAAGGGTAAGAGTGAGATCAAAATATAAATTTAGACCAAATATAACGTGTGTAATGAATAATTGAAAACAGGAAAGAGAGGGGCGGAAGGAAGAAGAGAAAATTTATAACAAGATAAACAATTAAAATTAATAAAGAAATTCTTCATTTTTATATTTATGAGATCTTGTAATGATCCTACACTATTTCATATTACATAGAATGCGAGGTCATTTATATAACAGAGTTTAATCTGATTGATATAATATATTACTTTCAGTTCAATAAATAAATATATGGTTAATTTTTAATATTTATTATTCTGATTTTGTTTTGGGTTAATTTTTTTTTCATTCATATGAATTTTAAGATATTAAAAATCTCATTTTTTGTTTATTTAATTTTAATAATATACTTTTACTCCCAATAATTAATTGTTTTGATTTCAATAAATTAATGAAAAATAAAATTTTTATTTAGATAAATAGTAAAATAAATTGAAACAGATATCTAAAATCTATTATTTGAGAAAATTTTAGTTTAGAAAATGGACTTTTATATATACATATATCTGCTATCAAACTTGTACAATTTATTTTATATTATCTTAAACTATGTACAAAATTTGCCCTCGCGTAGTCATTAGAAAATTTGTTTTTGAAATGAAAATATATTAAGAATACTATATTTTTTAATTATTTTCAAATTTTAGTCCAACTTCACTTTTTTCAGAAATAAAGTACACATTTGATTTGAATTTTTAAAATATGATATTTTTACTCATGAGGTGTCAAAAATCATTTCTATTCGTATTTGTCGTCATCTTCCGATCATTTATAATATGGAAACTGACAAAAAATTTATTAATTAAATTTAGAGTAAAATACAAATAAGCTCCTGTAATTTTTGTAAAATGTATGAACACCTCTTATAGTTTAAAATGGTAAATCATACTATTGTGGTTCTAAATTATCTCAATGAGACCCCCCTTAACGTTATTAATTTTCTTTTAGCCATAATTTCATTGTTTGAACTTTGAACTCTGATTTGGATGATTTAAGATGTTTTGGAATCCTCTTTTCGGACTCTAAGCTATAGTCAGTTCAAAACTTCTAAATTCCCAGTAACAAAAAACGTTAATGGTGTAAATCATACCTAGTATTTTGATGATAATAAACTATTTTATTTATTAATGATTTTTAAGTTTTGAAATGACCATAATTTAGGTCCCGAAATGAGGATTCCAAAACATCTTGAATCATTCAAAATCAGAGCTCAAAGAAGAAGTTATGACTAAAAGAAAATTAATGACGTTGAAGGGAAGTGGTTTCATTGGAATAATTTGGAACCACAGAAGTATGATTTACCATTTTCAAATCACAATAGGTGTTCATACATTTGTAAAAACCACATGAGGCATACTTACATTTTACTTTGAAATTTATGAATTTTATCAGACATATGTGGAAAAATATTATTAATTTAATACGTCTATTTTTCTTATGGGATAACTCACGGTTTTTTTTTCTTTTCAAAAATTGCATTTTATAAATTCATATTTTTAAAAATAGCGAAAGTTTTGAATTTTTTTTAAAATAGTATTTTTTTTTCCTTATTAACCGAAAGTAAGTATGAAATTCAATCTACACACGCCTTTAACAAAATATAATTTTTAAAAATTTTAAAAATATCTATTAAAAAAATATCATTAAGTGGAATTTGTCATAACTTTAACACTTAAAAGTAGTTTTATTTTATTGATTAACTTACATTTATGTAAAGAATGAGTTTTACACATTTATTTTTTTACCATTAATGAAAAGAGAGCTTTTGGTTTGGGCATACATCAACAGAAAGAGAACTCTTACGTAGATGCACATTACGTAAAAGTAAAAGTTTACATTGAACAAAACTTTCTCTCGTAATGCTTTACATGAATAGAACTCTCATTCTTATGGAGGGGTAAATGTAGAGCATAGACGGAACTTTTGTCCGTTTAATTCAAATAATTTTTAATAGTTTATTGAAATCGGAAATAAATTTTCGAAACTATGAATAGCTCATTAAAATTACAATAATAATAAACTTACATAAAGAGAGTCTTAAATGATAATAATTCAATCAAAAAAAAAATTTCAATTAACAAATATTAGAAACAATGTGATCATCTTTATATATTTTTTGAAAGCAGTGATATTTACATAAATACATTTTTTGCTTTTTTTATATCTCTTTTTTTTAGGTAGAATATGAAAATAAGTTATTCCTTCAAAGGCATTTTATTTTTCGAAAACAAATTATGCCACTCAAAAAAAAAAAAAAACATGTGTCCATTTGCTGGCATTAACTTACATTATGTTGGCCTTCTCTCAAAAAACAAAAAAAATTATGAATAGAACTTTTATCCAAAAAATACTCTTTATTATATTTATAATTTTTAATAAAGATTTTTCAACACCAATTAATGTTCTGCCAAAATTGAATTAATTAATCAATATTAAAAGAAAAACCGAAATTCATTTGTGTCAACTTCCAAGGAAAACTTGCAAAAAAAAAAAAAAACTTCAGCGAAACCATGACTTCTTAAAAAATGAAAAGGTAGTGTTTGTAAAGGAAATGAAAATACGCAATCCCTGGTTTGGTGTACCAACATCTATTTAATGAAATGAATTTCTTTGACACAAACTTAAGAATTGGTCGTTGCATTGACAATCCCCATTTATTAACGTCTGAGGGAAGAAGATTCATTCTTTTCTCCGTTCAAATGGTTACACCTACGTTAACACACGGTCTAAACCATTATAATAATAATGGTCTATGTGGTTTTGGTCAAATACATGAATATTTCCGTAGTTAAAAATATGTAATTTGACCTCTTTATATTCAGGGCCGTTTCTACATAAATAAGGGTCCAGTGCGATATATAAATTTGGGCTCAATCATATAATTTCTAATATAACAAAACACGAAAATATATATAAAAAACATTATTTTTTTATTAAAACACAATATCAATAAAAAAGTACAATAAAAGAATGACATAAAAATATCAAAGGTAGTATAAAAAAAATATAAAAAATGAACTTTGAACTTATGTTGGGATCAAACTCAACTCACAATGACAGATAATATAGAGATATTATAGGGAGAATGTCAGCGAACGTGACTTAGAATAAATTTTCATTTATATATTATTAATACAAAACTTTTAATTCAAGATTTGGGGCCCCAAAAGTTCTGGGGCCCTGTTCCGTCGCACCAGTTGCACCATGCCAACGACGGCCCTGTTTACACTAAGTCGTTAACTTTCTTTTAGTCATAATATTTTCCTATCAACTTCAATAACAATGATTGGTCTATGTTATGGCAGCTTCCAAACATCGAAATCATCAATAAATAAAAGATTTTATGACTTTAATTATACATAATGTTTTAATTATTAATAAATTCGAAGATTCAAAGTGACCACAACGTAAAGATTGAAATGAAGATTTCGAAACATCTTAAAATCATCCAAATCATAGTTGAAAAAAAGAAATTACGGCTAAAAGAAGGTTAACGATGTTAGTAACAGAAGAAGTCAAATTGGTTAATTTTGTAACAATGTGAGTGTAATTTGTTATTTTTTTTTTATTAACGGTGGGTCTTTATATATTTCAGCAAAATCACAAGGGTTCTTATTTGCCGTTTACCCTATTATAATTTAGGTTTGTTGTATGAGTTTTAAACTTATTATATTTAATCCCTACAGTTTCTAACGTTTTATTTTGGTATACAAATGTAAAAAAAAATTCTTTTAATCACCATTATTTTTCTTAAATCATTTATCGAATATACTTTAAATCTGATATATGAACTATTATATACGACTTTAAACACTTGTTTTGTACACATGGTAAAATATTCATGAAGTAGATAAATAATAAACAAGTCAAATTAAATTTCTATTCAACAATATATTAAAAGGGGCATTTGCAAATTTAGTAATTTTGTAGTAATATTTGTAAAAATAAAAGCTCAAAAAATATTTGCAAATATAGCAATTTTTTATCAGGTTTATCAATGATAAACATTGAATTACATATTTTTACACTATGTTTATCACTGATAAACACATAAATCAGTGTTTATCATTGATAAACATGATAAAAATTGCTATATTTACAAATATTTTTTTGAGTTGATATTTTTACAAATATTGAATAAAAATCTGTCACCCAATGAAATTTCCCATATTAAAAACTAACGATAAGATATAGGGTAAAAAAAAAGGGAAATTTCAAGGGGCAGGAAATTTTTATGCAATATTTGTAAATATATCATTTTGAAAACTATTTGTAAAATAACAATTTATACTGTGCTAATGAGTTATTAACAATGATTAATGTGTGAATCAGTGATTTATTTAGTGTAAAAATATGTCATTTGATGCTAATCATTGATTGACAAGCTCAAAATTGGTTATATTTACAAATAGGATAAATTACCATTTTGGTTCTTGCACTTTGAATTGGATATCAATTTGATCCATATAGTTTTAAAATATGTGATTTTGCTCTTTCAACTTTTAAAAACTTACTTTCTAGCTCTTCTGTTAAGTTTTCTATTAGTTGACTGCAAATCACTCGTTGATGTGTCATTTAGAATGATGTGGCATGATGATGTATCAATTTTTAAATGAGGTGACATGTTTATTATTTTTATATCAATTATTTTTTTCTTACATGGCATTTAATAATAGTATTATATTATTTGCTTCTTCCATCTCTCTTTTCTCTTTCAATCCACCTTTGTGACACCTTATTACAAGGTATTGAATTTTATTTTGGAGTTTTATATTATTTTAAAATTTAAATAATATTAACAAGTCTATAAGTTAATTAAGTTGGATTATAATTAAATAGTATTTAATTATTGCAGTTTTGGTGGTAAAGATGTAGGAGAAGACCTAGGGACATTGCATAGTGTCATGATCATGCTTGTCCAGGGTCTTGTTTACTTATGGCCGTATGCCCACGACATTGTCCCCCTTGTCTCAATTAAGCATTGTAAATAGATTAAGATTTTAATTATGTTTTTAATCACTTTTGTAAGCGAGTTACTCCTCGCCACTTTTCACGTCTAGGCCTACGAGACTGAAAATGCTCCAGAATGTACTGTAGGGGGGGTATGAAGAGTCTAAACTCAATATTCTCCTACCTCATTGTATGCTAGCAAGCTTTCTTTTTTCTCAATGCTATTGCTTACAATGTACTCTTGTTTTCGAATGAATCAAAGCTTTCTCAAATGTATTTCTCCAAACACATTTTATAAAATATTTTCTACATAAACGTGCGTGGAGGTCATTGTATAGGGCGGGTTAGGCCCTAGCATTTCTGCTGGCTTGCCCGTGAGCGGGGGAAAGCGCCACACAATCGTGTCTGTATAAACCAAAAATTCTACAATTGTGACAGTTGGTATCAGAGCCATCAGTTGGCTTCTTTTGAAAAGTTGCGATCATGCCGAAGGGTCCATCTGATAAGACCCATAATGAGCGCCTTTTGTGGCTCGAAGAACATGTCAAATACTTGCTAGACGTGCCAGATTCAATTCGATTTTGTGAAACTCAAATTAAAGAACTTTCTAGTAAGCCTCTAGATGTTGAGGCGGTGAATAGTTGGATTGATGCCTTGCCAGTTGCTGAGCTGATAGGTTGGGTGGGAGACCCTTGAAGCAAAGATGGCAGGTTTTGGAAGTTTTGAGCGTGTTGAGAGCTCAACTAGTTATGTGGCCCATGTGGAGGGGCGAGACTGAAGGGATGATTTACTAAATTAGCGGAATTTTATTTAGTAAACTTATTAACATTTAATAACGGATCTATTAACATCATGCAATTTGTGAAAGACATGTAGATTCATGCTTATATTTTCGAAAATTAAAATCAAACCGGAACTTACATTGAGTAAAATCGGAGAATTGGTTGGAGGTTTCTTTACAGCATCAATCCTCAGCAACACCGGATCTTCTATGCTATATCCCGATCGATCAAACGAAATTCGATTGTGGGATCGAACTTTAGAAGAAATTGGGAAGAAGAAAAAAATATTTTTCTTCCCAACACTATGGAAAAATCGGCCAAGGGAGGGAGAAGGAGGAAGAGAGAGTTCCAACTTTCTATGGAATTGAATTGTGTGATTTATGAATGACCCAACCCTCCTATTTATAGAAAAATAGGAATCCTAATCACATTAGGATTAATCTATAGAGATAAACACAAAAAGAAAAATATTATCTCTTCTTTTTATCTTGCAATTTCGAAAATGCATAGATAAATAAGAGATTATTTTCTTTTCTTTTATTTTATTTATCTTGGGTAAATAAATCTATGTAATTATTTTTGGATATAATTCAAACAATTATCTTCTCCAAAAATACATATATGGCCGAAAATATGATGTATAATTAATTAATAATTCTAATTTATTTAATTAATTATTTTGGGCCAATTCCAATTGGGTTCATTAATCCAATTGGGCTAGAAACTCTCTCTAAAATTAATAAGTCCAACTTAATTAATTTATTTATTAATTACCATTTAAATAAAATATTTTATTTAAACAATTAATAATATTAATATTTTCTCCCGACTAAATATTATCAAATTATATTTAATTATTAATTTCCATTTAAATAATTTTCATTATTTAAATAATTAATAATAAATATTTTAATTATTAATTTACATTAAATAAACTCATTATTTAATTAATAATTTTATTGATAACATTTTATTATTAATTAATTAATTTTAATTATTAATTTCCGTTCAAATAAAATTAATTATTTAAACAATTAATAATTGTTAATTAATTTCAAATTATTAATTACCATTTAAATATACTCAATATTTAAATAATTAATAATGTATAATTAATAATATTTCATTATTAATTTCATGTTTAAATAAACTCATTATTTAAACAATTAATAATGTTTATATTAATTTCCGTTTAAATATACTCAATATTTAAACAATTAATATTGCCTATTTTAAGTAATTCACTTTACTTAAAATTTCCATTTCTTCTACTTGATTTCGCGACTACGATATTTGGGCTAGCATAGGGACCCGATGGACCTATAGATCATGGGCTTAATAATTAGTCAATTAAGTGATTAACTCATAATCGGTTAATTACTTATTATCTAACTATGAATAATTCCACTATAGATTCATAGCCGAACTCCCCTCACTATAGATGAGTTATGTCCATGTAGTTTATCATTTATTTATATCCGTGATATTATCCTTCACGTGGAACCCTCATAATTACAAAGGCGGATAAATTTACCGTTTTGCCCCTGTAATTACCGCTTTATCCTTGTGTTCCCGCTGATTCTCCAATGAACTTTATCTTTAGTCGAACTAGAGATAAGATACTCGTGATCAATAGAAGTCGTGACGTCACTTGTTCATGTCTCGAATCAGTACATCAAGGGAGTTTCCTAAAGTTCCTAAAATATTTAGGTATCGCACTGATACCGTTAATTTATAGGAAAGTTATGAATTCCATCTCGTGAAAATGAGTTCCCATCTACTTATCTAGTCATGTTCCCAAAACAGAAGTGTATTGAGCGTTCTTACAGATCGCTCTCAACTATGTGAATCAAAGAACATAACTCCACAAATAGGAGTCCGCATTTCACTCAGGATTGAGATCTATCACGGTTGATAAACTTAGTTTGATATTCGATCATTTCTGTAAAACTGGTACTAATGAGAAATTTGATCGAACATCGTGGTCCTGTCTTATACAATCAACATTGCATGTGATACTTCCATTTCATGTCTCCCACATGAATGATCAGGATTAGATCATTTGTCTATAAACAAAATGCGAAGCTATCAACAGTGTTACCAGGATAAGGTTCCCAAACGTTATCCATTTACTGTAGACACTTTTAAGTTACTCATCTCGACTTTAATCCTCTTGTATGACTCACATACTAAGTCGTGATTTCATAAGAGTAACTTAGGGTTTACTATTTGAATGTTTGATATTTATATATTTCCATATATTCCTAATATCGTCAATTGAATCAATCTAGATAATATAAAGAACTTATGTTTATTTATTTAATTTATTCGAAATAAATTATTATAATTAAATAATTACAAGTTCTAGGACACCATTCCTAACAATCTCCCACTTGTCCTAGATCTTTGGAGATTTGACTTGTAATTCCAGTCACACTGGATGACTATCAACTACTTAGCCATGGTAGTCATTTTAATGCTTTATCAGTAACGTTTTCATCTGTTTAGTATGTATTCCTTTTGTCTGATGTTAGTTTCATTAAGTTTAATAGATTCCATATTTTATCGACATAAAATAAACTCTATTAATTATTGATTTGAAACCATCATGTTCAACCACCTTTCATTTACTAACAACTTAGTAATCACGCGAATTTAGAGTTTAGTCGGTAAAAACTCATTTTACTTATACTCAACTCATTTGATGTTTAATTCGCAAAGGTCTTTTGTCGAATTCTTACATGGAAGTAAATTCATGTTCGAATTTGAGCCTGTGTAACTCATAAAATCTCCCATTTTATCTATGTGCACTAACATACTATTTGTAAATTTTATTTTAGTCACATTGGTTCTAGGATTCTCGAAATTCTTAAGCTCCCAATACAAAGTAATTCTCCATTACTTTCATTTGTTTAATGATTACAATTCTATACTTCTTATTATTTCCAAAAATAATGTATAAGTATAAGTGACCCTTTTCAACTCAACTATTGAAAATTCGTGTCATTTTTATTTCACTTATTTTTGAACTTTATTCATTGATTTTGAAGTCAATGAGTTTCACTTGGACTTCAAAAGTCCTTTGGTTCGTATTATGACGCTCCCACTCAAATAAAGTTCTACAAGTAGTTTAACAATTTAAACTTTTAAATAACTACTTGTTTTTATTGTGAAATAAAATCATTGTAATTCTTTTATATCTTAATTAAGGTTTAAAACTTTCAAGATCACCGATTTATGAACTTTTCTTTAATAATTTGTGAATTCAATAATTCACTAATTATTACTTTCAATTTCTATATTGTTTATTCCATATCAGTAAGTGCTCCTTTAAAACATCCTTTTAAATAACTCGAATGTTTGGAATACTAGAAATTGATTCTTTGTTCATTTTTCACTTAAGTTTAACATCTAAGTGTTGAACTTTAGTGATTTTAAGTCCAGTTATCTTTGATAAATCAAAGATGCTCAATTTCACTTATTTCTTTAAGTTTGTAGATTAACATGGTTATCATCTCAAATTCTTTGAGAACCATCTTTAAGAGGTTAATCCTTTAACTTATTTAAGTGATTTTAGACTTAAACATTTAAACATTTTTAAACCTTCATAACTTGTTTAGGTATTTAGTAGTTTAGAATTTGGATTTGGAATTTATTTGTTTTATTCTAAGTATTTTGAATAACCATCCAATCACACTTTGGAACGTTGTAATAAAATTGCAAAGGAATATTTAACTAAACGACTTTTATTAAAATATTCCTAATTTGATTCTTATAGGGTGAGAATCAATATTTATTACATAATTCAAAATTTAAAACAAAATTTAAAACTAAACTAAACTAGAAATATGAAAAATTAAAGACCGAAAACGGGAAATCCAATCTACTTCTATCTTGAGTCATCTTCAAACCAGGAGTGTTGAAGAATCAAGTCACACTGTAAAGTTTTTAAAAAAAACTTTGTGTTAGTGACTATTGAATCAACCATTCAAAATAAATTTCTCAAATTTTTCACTAAGTAAATCTAATTTACCTTCTTTCCCCTTTTTCTTTTCTTCGAGATATTTGGGGCAATTTCTCTTCCAATGTCCATCTATGTTGCAATGAAAACATTTCCCCTTAGGCTCTTTGGTCTCAGCCTTAAATGCTTTCTTCTTAGCATTGAGCTTGGTCTTTTTAGCAGTAGAGCTCTTTTTCTTCTTAGAAGCATTGAAGACAACATTTGCTTCTCCCGACTTCTTGTTTTCCTTTTTCATTGCTTGAAGGTTTGAAGTTCGTTTAGCAATTGAGTAAGGGAGTAGCTCGGTTTGTTCATGACCAAATTGCTTTTAAAACTGAAAAAACTTCGGTGGGAGAGATTCCAATATAAAGCTTATCCTGGGAATCGTCATCAATCATGGCCCCGTTCGTTTAGACTACGTTAAAGTAGTTCATCATTGTCAAAACATGATCACGAACGATGTGCCTTCTTTCATTTGAGTGTTATAAACTGACTTTATAGCATCATGACGTGCTTGTTTTGATGGTTGGCCAAACATGCCCTGCACGGAATCAGCTATTTCCAAAGCCGTTTCCATTGGTTCATGTTTCTTGGCTAAGACGTCACTCATCCCAGCCATCAAATAAACACGGGCCTTTTCATTTGCCCGGACCCAGCGCTCATATGCATCCTTAACAGCTTTAGGAGCATTGGTAGCAGGTGTATCAGGTTTAAGTTCACTAAGAACGAATTTCAAGTCTTCTACCACGAGAATGGTATTCATTTCATTTTTCCAGGAGGTGTAGTTATCTCCATTTAGTTTGTTCTTTCCAAGGATTGTGACTAAAGCAGATGCCATTTTACTGAAAATTTAAATAAACCTTATCTTAGTAATCTAACATGCTTTCAACATTCAAATATTCAAAGTTTCGACATATAATTAAATATGATGCATGAATGCGAACATATTAATGAACAGAAAAAGCCCTAAAACATGTTACTATGTCACGATATTTTAATGATACCAGGTGAAGTGCCGTCGAATGATAGGTCGATTACCATCATTAAAACGAGATGTCACTCGAACAATTGACAACTCCAGTAATCTCATATTCCTATGTCATTGTTTACCGTGTATTTGGTCCAGAGTTTTGATAACACAATTTATCAAATTTCTTTTAAGTGTGACCCACTAATTTAGTCTTTTAAATAAAATTGAAGAGTGTCTACGAAGTGTAGATTCGATCTTCAATCAATCTCATTTAAAATTCTTTATCCCTTTCAGGAGACCCAACTTGATATTGATTTATACAATAAACCTTCCTATGGGAATGAACACCGCAGCAGATGTTACAGAGGCCATGTATAAATCTCACATTTCGAGCCCATTAGTGGAGACCATAGGATTCATTGACATGTTTCCTTCTCCCACTTAATATTTTGAGTTAGGGTTTCATAACTTAGACTAATTCAGGCTAACTCATTAATCCAAGTTTTAATTAACCTAATCAACTTTAACTCTTAAATTGGTTAGATTAATTTTATAAAGTGATTGTTCAAGTTTTCCTAATTTAAACTAATCACATTATGCGCCGTCTTAATAATTTTGATTTATTAATTTGAACTTTTCTCCCAGGATCGCTCCCGGTTAGAGGCGCTCCGTGTTAGGGGAACTTTATGAAACCTCATCGCTTGGGCGAGCTTTCTCGCGAGATCCGTTCAATTTAATTAATCTCAATTATTAATTTTTAATTAACCCTTAATTAAAAGTTTCTATTTGTTTATCTTATATGGATTTTGGCCCAATTGTTTAAACAATAATTCCATATTACAAATAATTCATTTAGTTTCTATTCAACTTTTAAACTAGATTTAACTTTTGAATTTTAACTAAATAAGCATGCTTTTAATTCTAAAACAATTAGAATATAATTTTCGATAATAACAATTATAAAATAAAATTATAGCATGCTTCACATACATTAGCATATAATAACACATATTATATCATGATGCATGTATGTATAATTAATAAAATCATACAACCTATGGTGGGATTTTCTACATGACATACTTTTATGCATGAACATTATTTAAAACAATTATATCATACATATAAACAATTTAAATAATAAATAGCTAAATTGACCGGTATTCTTGGCACTATTTCTAAAACGGAAAATTAAATTACAACTTAATTAAATCTTCCATTGTAGATCTTGAGGCTTCATCTTTCTCTCTCCTCCATGTCGTAGGCGTGGGCATGGGTATTTATGGGGCAAATATTATCTCCTTAATATTTCCATAAATACTTGTTTTAAAATAATTATCTTTTAATTATATGGAAAAATAAAGAAAATATTTTCCATGTAATCTTATCTCAATTTCTAAATTTATAATTTAAGATAGAGATATAATCTTTAAAAAGATTTTATCCTTATCTTAAATATTTAAATTTTTTAAATTGAGATAACAAGATAATTATGTTAAAATATCTTACCATATTTTTACCTTATCTCATCCTTGGGCGTGGGCATCATGAATGATGGGGAAAAATTTTCTTCTCTTCCTCCCTTGGTGTAGCCGATTTTACCATCAATGGGTATGGGAAAATTACAAATTTTTCCTATACCCTAAAATTTAGGGTTTACAAATTTTCTACTAAAATTTAAAAATCCTAAGTGCCTCAAGAATACCTAAACAATCAATAAGCAAACCTCCACAATTTATATAAACATACATAAAACAACTTTTTATGCAACCCACCAAATTTTCGAAAAACACAAATTTGCATGATAATTAAAATTAGCTCTGATACCAATTGAAGGGATGATTTACTAAATTAGCGGAATTTTATTTAGTAAACTTATTAACATTTAATAACGGATCTATTAACATCATGCAATTTGTGAAAGACATGTAGATTCATGCTTATATTTTCGAAAATTAAAATCAAACCTGAACTTACATTGAGTAAAATCGGAGAATTGGTTGGAGGTTTCTTTACAGCATCAATCCTCAGCAACACCGGATCTTCTATGCTATATCCCGATCGATCAAACGAAATTCGATTGTGGGATCGAACTTTAGAAGAAATTGGGAAGAAGAAAAAAATATTTTTCTTCCCAACACTATGGAAAAATCGGCCAAGGGAGGGAGAAGGAGGAAGAGAGAGTTCCAACTTTCTATGGAATTGAATTGTGTGATTTATGAATGACCCAACCCTCCTATTTATAGAAAAATAGGAATCCTAATCACATTAGGATTAATCTATAGAGATAAACACAAAAAGAAAAATATTATCTCTTCTTTTTATCTTGCAATTTCGAAAATGCATAGATAAATAAGAGATTATTTTCTTTTCTTTTATTTTATTTATCTTGGGTAAATAAATCTATGTAATTATTTTTGGATATAATTCAAACAATTATCTTCTCCAAAAATACATATATGGCCGAAAATATGATGTATAATTAATTAATAATTCTAATTTATTTAATTAATTATTTTGGGCCAATTCCAATTGGGTTCATTAATCCAATTGGGCTAGAAACTCTCTCTAAAATTAATAAGTCCAACTTAATTAATTTATTTATTAATTACCATTTAAATAAAATATTTTATTTAAACAATTAATAATATTAATATTTTCTCCCGACTAAATATTATCAAATTATATTTAATTATTAATTTCCATTTAAATAATTTTCATTATTTAAATAATTAATAATAAATATTTTAATTATTAATTTACATTAAATAAACTCATTATTTAATTAATAATTTTATTGATAACATTTTATTATTAATTAATTAATTTTAATTATTAATTTCCGTTCAAATAAAATTAATTATTTAAACAATTAATAATTGTTAATTAATTTCAAATTATTAATTACCATTTAAATATACTCAATATTTAAATAATTAATAATGTATAATTAATAATATTTCATTATTAATTTCATGTTTAAATAAACTCATTATTTAAACAATTAATAATGTTTATATTAATTTCCGTTTAAATATACTCAATATTTAAACAATTAATATTGCCTATTTTAAGTAATTCACTTTACTTAAAATTTCCATTTCTTCTACTTGATTTCGCGACTACGATATTTGGGCTAGCATAGGGACCCGATGGACCTATAGATCATGGGCTTAATAATTAGTCAATTAAGTGATTAACTCATAATCGATTAATTACTTATTATCTAACTATGAATAATTCCACTATAGATTCATAGCTGAACTCCCCTCACTATAGATGAGTTATGTCCATGTAGTTTATCATTTATTTATATCTCGTGATATTATCCTTCACGTGGAACCCTCATAATTACAAGCGGATAAATTTACCGTTTTGCCCCTGTAATTACCGCTTTATCCTTGTGTTCCCGCTGATTCTCCAATGAACTTTATCTTTAGTCGAACTAGAGATAAGATACTTCGTGATCAATAGAAGTCGTGACGTCACTTGTTCATGTCTCGAATCGGTACATCAAGGAGTTTCCTAAAGTTCCTAAAATATTTAGGTATCGCACCGATACTTGGTTAATTTATAGGAAAGTTATGAATTCCATCTCGTGAAAATGAGTTCCCATCTACTTATCTAGTCATGTTCCCAAAACGCAAGTGTATTGAGCGTTCTTACGGATCGCTCTCAACTATGTGAATCAAAGAACATAACTCCACAAATAGGAGTCCGCATTTCACTCAGGATTGAGATCTATCACGGTTGATAAACTTAGTTTGATATTCGATCATTTCTCGTAAACCGGTACTAATGAGAAATTTGATCGAACATCGTGGTCCTGTCTTATACAATCAACATTGCATGTGATACTTCCATTTCATGTCTCCCACATGAATGATCAGGATTAGATCATTTGTCTATAAACAAAATGCGAAGCTATCAACAGTGTTACCAGGATAAGGTTCCCAAACGTTATCCATTTCTTGGAGACACTTTTAAGTTACTCATCTCGACTTTAATCCTCTTGTATGACTCACATACTAAGTCGTGATTTCATAAGAGTAACTTAGGGTTTACTATTTGAATGTTTGATATTTATATATTTCCATATATTCCTAATATCGTCAATTGAATCAATCTAGATAATATAAAGAACTTATGTTTATTTATTTAATTTATTCGAAATAAATTATTATAATTAAATAATTACAAGTTCTAGGACACCATTCCTAACAGAGACGATAGTATCGACGAGACACAAAAGATACTACTCAAGGTCGTGAACGATCTTATTGAAGACTTCAGAGCCACTGTGGAAGCCATAAGGGCTGAAGTGGTTGAATTGAACACAAGGTTGAATCTCACCATGCTGGCGGTGAACAACCAAGCTCCTGCTGTGGGGGCACCGGAAACGGCTAGAATCTGCATTCCTCAGCCAAAGCCATTTGGTGGGGCACGTGATGTAAAAGAATTGGAAAACTTCCTCTTTGATATGGAACAGTACTTTAGAGCTGCTAAAACAGATTCTGAAGAAGCAAAGGTCACCTTGGCTTCCATGCATCTAAGTGATGATGCCAAGTTGTGATGGCATTCGAAGTTTGATGATATACAACGAGGGATTTGTCAAGTAAACACATGGGATGAATTGAAACAAGCTCTGAGGACACAGTTCTTCCTTGAAAATGTTGAGTTCATTGCTCGAAGGAAGCTCAGAGAGTTGAAACACACAGGCACCATAAGAGACTATGTGAAACAATTTTCAGCTCTTATGTTAGACATCCGTGACATGTCAGAAAAGATAAAGTATTCAGCTTTGTCGAAGGGTTGAAACCGTGGGCTAGAATTAAGTTGTATGAGCAGAAACCTCAAGATGTGAGCACCGCCTTAGCAGCTGCTGAACGGTTGCTTGACTATAGTACTGAACCTTCTCAGCAGAAGAAAGCCACTCAACCCTTGAGCTCGGGAAGCAAACCTTCAAACTTTGGTGCACCTAAAAGTGGGGGAGACAAGAGACCCCCATATCAAGGAGGAACTAATATGACCAGAGGGCCGAATAATACAAACTATAATGCACGGGGGCCGTTGGCTTGTTTCCTTTGTAAGGGACCTCATCGAGTAGCTGAATGTCCCCATCGTGCTGCCCTCATAGCTATGCAATCAACAGTTTGGGCTAAGACAAATGAAGAGTTAGGGCTTGGAATTGAAGAAGCTGAAGAACAGGAAACCTTGAGAATGGGGGTGTTGAGTTTCTTTTCTGCCATTCAGAAACAAGTGGATGGAGTCAAGGACTCGTATGAACGAGGACTCATGTTTGTAGAAGCAGTGTTCAATGGTAAACCTGCAAAGAGTACTACGGATTCTGGAGCCACCCATAATCTCATGACCGAACAGGAAGCTAAATGTTTGGGACTAAAGATTGAGCAAGACTCGAGGAAGATGAAAGCAGTTAACTCCGCGGCCCTTCCCATAGTGGGAAGCGTAAAAAGAACTCGTATAAGTTTAGGCCAGTGGGCTAGAGATGTTAACTTTGTAGTAGTGAGGATGGATGATTTTGATGTCGTACTGGGTATGAAATTTCTCTCAGAACACAAAGTCATCCCGATACCTGTGACTAGAAGTTTGATAGTCACGAGCAACAACCCGACAGTTATTCCTGCTGTCATCAAACAACCGGGAGTTGCCCGTATGATCTTTGCCCTTCAATTAAAATGAGGGCTTGCGCATGATGAACCCACTTTTATGGAAACACCTCTATTTAAAGAGAAGTGTGAAAACGGACCCGTTCTGAGAGAAATTCAGCATGTGTTGGTTGAATTTGCTGATGTTATTCCTGAGAGTCTTTCGAAAACACTACCTCCGAGACAAAATATTGATCACGAGATTGAGTTAACACCAGGGGTGAAACCCCCGGCAAGACAGGCTTACAGAATGGCCCCACCTGAGTTAGCTGAGCTCAAGAATCAATTAGATGAGTTACTTTCTGCCGGGTTCATCCGACCTGCTAAAGCCCCATATGGTGCTACCGTTCTGTTTTAGAAAAAGAAATATGGTAGTCTTCGCTTGTATATAGACTATTGAGCCCTGAACAAGATAATTGTCCGCAATAAATACCCTTTGCCTAATATTCCTGACCTTTTTGATAGACTACACGGGGCAAAATACTTCACTAAACCGGACCTTCAGTCAAGATATTATCAAGTTAGAATTGCAGAGGGGGACGAACAGAAGACGACATGTGTTACTCGCTATGGTGCATTTGAGTTTTTAGTCATGCCAATTGGTTTGACAAACGCTCCTGCAACATTCTGTACGTTGATGAATCAGGTATTCCACGAGTATTTTGATAAGTTTGTTGTGGTTTATCTAGATCATATTGTTGTTTTCAGTCCTACCATTCGAATTCACCTTCAGTTGATGTTTGGTAAATTGCGGGAAAATCAGTTATATGTCAAAAGGGAAAAGTGTTCTTTTGGACAACAGCGCATCAGCTTCCTTGGCCACATAATCGAGTGCTGGTAGATTGGCATGGATGATGAGAAAGTTCGAGCATTCTAAGAATGGAAGGTCCCAACGACTATTTCTGAGTTGAGATCGTTCCTAGGGTTGACTAACTATTATCGTCGCTTCATTGAGGGATTCTCAAAGAAGGCGACACCCCTGACAGAATTATTGAGAAAAGTAATACTTGGTGTAACGTCCCATTAATTTTGAAGTGAATTTTTTTTATTATTTTATTTAATTTTATTTATTTATTTATTTATTTATTTATTTCAATTTAAGTATTTAGTTTAATTATTATTTTGTAATTTAGAATTTAGTAGTTAATTTCGCCCGAAATTCTTTTTAATCGTTTTAATACTTTAATTTCGTTTCGGTGACATTAATAATTATTAACGGGCCAATTAATAATTATTAATCACCTTTAGATTAATTTAAGAGCTTCGGGTTTCGATTTATGAGTTAAATTCATTTAAGGGACGTAACTGTCATTTTCCAATTTCTTAAAATATCTAAAATCACTATTCACTCATCTTTAAAAATCACAAATTTGACCAAAAATTACATTTTCTCTTCTTCTTCTTCTCTCATTGCCATGGCCATCATCTTCCATGGATGTGGTTTTGGTTTTCTTCGTTTCTCATTCGTTTCTCGGCGGATCGGCTTGATTTCGATTGCGTTGGATTGGTAGGGACGAGGGCTACCTATCCAATCTACCTTTTCGGAGTTTCCCGTTCTCTAAGGGAAGTCCCAAAAAGTAAGTTTTCAAAACTTTTTATATGGTTTTGTTCGTTTTTACTATAAATGAGTTTTGAAGTTGAAATCATGAATTTCTATCATGGAAATTGACGATTTTGAGCCCGGACCCAAAAACACTATTCATCCAAAATTACTATTCATCTGAAATCACTATTCATCCAAAAATTCAAACTTGTTCTCATATTATATATGAGTTGTAATATGTTGTGCAATTGATGAATTGTAGGTGTGATTGCTCGGTTGTTGATTCATGGGAAATTGGAGATTTGGAACAAAACTAAATGGGCCAAGGTGAGAATAAATAGGATTTAAAGTAGCTTTAGAAACCGAATAAGTTGAACGGTTTATAGAATCGAAAGTTGAGATTAAGATTCGATTCTAAGAGTAAAAGAAAGTGAGCTAGTGCGCTTAGGATTAAGAGCTAGTTCTTTGAGTAAAAACTTTGGAGTTTTTCGAGGGAACGTTGAACTTTTGAAAGTTCTAAGTTAGAATTGTTCCGGAGATTAGAATGGATCTTTGGAAGTTTAGAATCCTTGAAAGTGTAGATTACTTATTTAAGATAAGATCTACTTTATTTTAAGTATCGGGAGTTCGAACTATTTAATGTTCTTCCGGAATTCCTATCCATTTACTTTATGCATAAGGACATCTATGATCCTTTTACTTATGTCCTTTACTTTATACCCTTTACTTTATGCCCCATTCATATTTATGTTTATTTACTTTTGTGAGCATACGCATAACATCTCACACCATAACATCTTGCACCATAACATCTCGCATCATTGAAATGAAAAGAAAAGAAGGGAGAATGATGAATCCTACGGGAAGTTCACATTACCTTATGAGAAAAAGAAAAGAAAGTGAGAAAGAAAAGAAGGGAGAATGATGAATCCTACGGGAAGTTCACATTACCTTTAGAGAAAAAGAAAAGAAACTGAGAAAGAAAATGAGGGAGAATGATGGATCCTACGGGAAATGCCCACATTACCTTCTTCATTCATAAGGGAGAATGTGGATCCTACGGGAAGTTCCACATTACCTTCATTCATGCATAAAGGGCGAATGCGAATCCTACAGGATGTCCTCATTACCTTCATGCATATTATCGATGGAAATATATATCATGGATAAAGAATTGAGATGTTATATTTATGCAAAGTTTATTTACTCTTTTTATTTTGTTTTTATGATTATGAACGTTAGTTTTCTAGAGTTTAGAGAACTATAGAAAATATTATGTAAAACATACATTTCTAGAGAGAAAAGAAATGAAATTGATGTATAACCGGGTGCTATAGGAAAAAGGAATGAGATTGAATTGGATAATGAGAGAATACAAGGGTGTATTGAACCTTGTATGATTATCATGTGATAGACATGTAAGAGAACTAGTTTCTCAATAATTTGGAAGATCTCGTAATTGGAGAATAAGATTTGATGTAAACCTTATGTATAGTATAAGGTATTAAAGAGAACGAGATTCAAATGTTATATATATATGTTATGAAACATATCCCCCCTAATGGTTGGAAGATTGTTCCTCAAATATTTAGGAGACTTGGTAAGTAAAAGTGAAATATTGATGTAAAACCATTTTGGTGGTTGAAAGCTAAGAGAATGTGAGTTTTACTTGGACACAAATTCGGATGCGGGTTTGGGGTCTAACTTTACTTTTTATTTTGTTTATTCTCACTTGGCTTAGTTGTTAGCTCATGATATTACAAACATTTCAGGTAATGTTTGGGGTCGTGGGAGAGGAGCTGGTGCGCGCTTGATCGAGAGGATGATGACACAGAGATGGACTAAATACTTTTAAAGGATCATGGTATCATTTTGTTTATGTTGTGTCTTTTGAGATGTAAATTGTATATGCCTCTTAAGAGCTACACGTCTTACTTTTATGATTATTAGACCTTTTGAACTCCTGATTAGGAACTTGAAGTTCCTTGTGTTTTAAATTTATGAATTTAAAATGTAAACAGGTTTTGGCTAGCCAAGTTTCAAACATAACCACGCCAAATTTTTATTAAATAATAAGTCTTCCGCTGTCAATCTGATTTTAAATTATTTAAAAGTGTCGGGTCGTCACACTTGGAGTTGGACTCCTAATTGTCAAGCTGTGTTGGATAGCCTAAAGAAGGCCATGATGGAGGGTCCAGTCCTCAGGATAGCGAATGTCTCGAAGCCTTTTGAAGTGGAGACAAACGCCTCTGACTTTGCTCTTGGTGGTGTCCTTCTTCAGAATGGCCACCCGATCGCTTACGAGAGTCGAAAGCTAAATGATGCTGAGAGACGGTTTGCAGCGTCTGAAAAGGAAATGTTAGCTGTGGTCCATTGTCTTCGAGCCTGGAGACAATATTTGTTATGAGCCAAGTTTGTTGTGAAGACTGATAATACTGCGGTATGCCACTTCTTTACTCAACCTAAGTTGACCTCCTAGCAAGCATGTTGGCAAGAATTTGTAGCCGAGTTTGATTTCCAGTTTGAGCATAAACCAGGGAAGACTAATCTAGCAGCTGATGCTTTGAGTCGAAAGAGCGAACATGCGGCCCTGTGTATGTTAGATCACCTTCAAGCTGGTAAAGTGGCATGAATTATAAGAGAAGCAGTGAAACGTCACCTGAAAGATGATCCTGCGGCTCAGACAATTGTCAGCCTGGCTAAGGAAGGGAAGACGAGACAGTTTTGGGTGGAAGATGATCTCCTTCTCACAAAAGGGGGTAGGCTATATGTTCCAAGAGCAGGTGGGTTGCGAAAGTCTTTGTTAGAAGAATGTCATGACACCCTTTGGGCCGGCCATGCTGGCTGGCAACGTATGTTCGTCCTGCTGAAACGGGGGTACTATTGGCCGAACATGCGCGATGATGTAATGCAATATACGAAGACTTGCCTTATTTGCCAATAAGATAAGACTGAAAAGACCAAGATAGCCAGGTTGTTGGAACCTTTCCCCGTGCCATCTCGCCCTTGGGAGAGTGTCTCTCTGGATTTTATCACCCACCTCCCAAAGGTTGGAGAATTTGAAGCCATTCTGGTTGTGATAGATAGATTATCTAAATATGCCTCCTTCATCCTGGCTCCGAAGATGTGTTCGACGAAAATGACAGCTCAATTATTCTTTAAAAATGTTGTGAAGTTCTGAGGCGTCCCTAAAAGTATTGTCAGTGATCGAGATGCAAGATTTACAGGTTCGTTCTGGACCGAGTTGTTCACCATGTTGGGGTCTAATCTGAATGTGTCATCAAGTTACCATCCTCAAACAGATGGTCGGACAGAACGCTTCAATAGTCTCCTCAAAGAGTATCTATGCCACTTTATTGATGCAAGACAATGTAATTGGGTGCAATTGCTAGATGTTGCCCAATTCTGTTTTAATTGTCAGAAGAGCTCTACAACTGGAAAGAGCCCCTTTGAAGTTTCATGTGGGAGACAACCGTCTATGCCATATCTCACTGACAACCCGTATGTGCGGAAGAGCCCTCAAGCCTTCAACTTCACTAAGGAGTGGAGGCAGACCGTTGATGTAGCTCGGGCCTATCTAGAAAAAGCCTCTAAGCATATGAAGAAGTGGGCAGACAATAAGCTTCGTCCGCTAGAGTTTCAAGTAGGGGACAAAGTGCTTATAAAGCTGAGGCCAGAACAACTTCGATTTCGAGGGAAGAAGGATCACTGTCTGATGAGAAAATATGAAGGACCAGTTGAAGTCATTTGAAAAGTGGGCAAGGCCTCATACAAAGTTCAGTTGCCAGCTTGGATGAAAATCCACCCAGTCATCCATGTTAGCAATATGAAGTCCTATCATCCTAATATGGAGGATGAAGCTCGTAATGAAGTCCCAAGACCACCAGTGAATTTGAAGAATACCGCAGAAAGAATAGCAGAAGAAGTCCTAGTTGAGAGTGTTAGGAATGGTGTCCTAGAACTTGTAATTATTTAATTATAATAATTTATTTCGAATAAATAAAATAAATAAACATAAGTTCTTTATATTATCTAGATTGATTCAATTGACGATATTAGGAATATATGGAAATATATTAATATCAAACATTCAAATAGTAAACCCTAAGTTACTCTTATGAAATCACGACTTAGTATGTGAGTCATACGAGAGGATTAAAGTCGAGATGAGTAACTTAAAAGTGTCTAGAGTAAATGGATAACGTTTGGGAACCTTATCCTGGTAACACTGTTGATAGCTTCGCATTTTGTTTATAGACAAATGATCTAATCCTGATCATTCATGTGGGAGACATGAAATGGAAGTATCATGTGCAATATTGATTGTATAGGACAGGATCACGATGTTCGATCAAATTTCTCATTAGTACCGTTTAAGAGAAATGATGGAATATCAAACTAAGTTTATCAACCGTGATAGATCTCAATCTTGAGTGAAATGCGGACTCCTATTTATGGAGTTATGTTTTTGATTCACATGGTTGAGGTGATCAATACACTCCTGTTTTGGGAACATAGCTAGATAAATAGCTGAGAACGCATATTCACGAGATGGAATTCATATCTTTCTTATAAATTAACGGTATCAGTGTGATACGTAAACATTTTAGGAACTTTAAAAAACTCCATTGATGTACTGATTCAAGACATGAACAAGTGGCGCCACGTCTCTATTGATCACAGAAGTATATTATCTCTAGTTCGACTAAAATAAAGTTCATTGGAGAATCAGTGGGAACACAAGGATAAAGAGGTAATTACAGGGGCAAAACGGTAAATTTAACCGCCTGTAATTATGAGGGTTTCACGTTGTAACGTCCCGTTAATTTTGAAGTGATTTTTTTTATTATTTTATTTAATGTAATTATTTATTTATTTATTTCAATTTAAGTATTTAGTTTAATTATTATTTTTGTAATTTAGAATTTAGTAGTTAATTTCGCCCGAAATTCTTTTTAATCATTTTAATACTTTAAATTCGCTTCGGTGACATTAATAATTATTAACGGGCCAATTAATAATTATTAATCACCTTTAAGATTAATTTAAGAGCTTCAGGTTACGATTTATAAGCTAAAAGTCATAAAAGGACGCAACCGTCATTTCCGATTTCTTAAAAATATCCAAAACACTATTCATTCATCTTTAAAATGCCATTTTGACCAAAGTTGACTCTATTCTTCTCATTTTTTTTTCTCTGTAAGCTGTGGGCTTCAATGGGGAATGGGGGGATTTTTGGTTTTTCTTCGTTTCTCGACGAATCGACTTGATTTCGGTTGCATCGGAAAGCCTTCGGTCCTAAGATTCTTCTCCACCTAGCAATCGTGCTTTCCATCCATGTTCTACAGACTTCTCGGTAAGTTAAACTTCAAACCCTAAAGCTTTAAATAGTGTTTTAATGGAATTTTCTCTTTGATTCTTCAATTTCTTGTCGAGGAACTCGATGACTTTAATTACGGGAGTTGTTTTTAGTGATTTTGGCAACTTTCCCTAAACCCTAATACTGAGTTTCAGTCGAAGCCCTTCCCGTTTGAATTTTACATCGTGGGGGTTGTTTTGGGGTTTACTTTTATTGATATATTGTTTATTGTAATTAAATTCGGGAAATCAATTATTGTCCAAAAACTCGAATCATCGTTACCCATTGAAATCGGGAACTTCGAAACTACTTAAAACCAACTCGAAACACCTCTAAAGTACCTAAAAGCCGGAAAACCGAACCCGAAACCCATTTTCTATAGAGGGGCCGAGAGCACCCTTGGGTTTTTTCGGGGTTGTTCGTCGTTTTGAGCTTTTAGATGTTAATTGATCAATGTTTGATTATTCATGATTGTTAGATATACTTTTAAATTGTAGGTGTTTCGAATCGATGATTGATCGTGCTTTCGGAGATTTGGAGCAAATCTACTTTGGCTAAGGTGAGAATAAATAGGATTTAAAGTAGTTTTAGAAACCGAATAAGTTGAACGGTTTGTAGGATCGGAAGTTGAGATTAAGATTTGAATCTAAGAGTAAAAGAAAGTGAGCTAGTGACCTTAGGATTAGGAGCTAGTTCTTTGACTACAAACTTTGGAGTTTCTCGAGGGAAACATTGAACTTTTGAAAGTTCTAAGTTTGAATCGTTTCGGAGATTAGAATGGATCATTGGAAGTTAAAGGATCCAAACTTTTAGATAGAATGGTAAAAGGAACTTGAAAATAGAACCTTGGACTTTATTTTAGGAGTTTAGAATCCTTGAAAGTGAAGATTATTGTTTAAGAGGAGATCTTACTTTTATTAAAATATCGGAAATTCGATTTACTTATTTGTTCTTCGAAATTTCTTATTTATTGACTTTATGCATAAGGTCATCTATGATCCATTTACCTTATGCACTTTACTTTATGTCCTCTACTTTATGCCCTTTCGATTATGTTGAATGTTTATATTTACTTTACTTGCACTCGAAAGCATAATTCATATCATATCATATTGCATTATCGTTTATTGGGAGGAATAATGAGGCAATGCATAGACTGAGTGTGCTTGCATTGCCTGGTATTATTCGTTTTATATTTCCGTATATGTACATGAGGAATGCTAAAGGACTGCGGGACTTTGCATGATCGGAGGAGATGGATAACGGGATAGTGATGGAACTATGCGAGTTCACATTATCTGGTATTATCCATAATTACTATGATACATATACGAAGATACAGAGTGAATGAACTGACCTAAAGGAGCTTCATTACCTGTATTCGGTGAGTGAGATAATGAGGTGAATGAACTGACCTATGGGAGCTTCATTACCTGACATTATTCACTAGAGATGGGAAGATATTATAGAAAAGACTTTGTATATTTTATTTTGGAAAGTGAGTTTAATGAGGTGAATGAACTGACCTACGGGAGCTTCTTTACCTGTCATTATTCACTAGAGATGGAATACTATTATTGAAAGGACTTTGTATATTTTATTTTGGAAAGCGAGATAATGAGGTGAATGAACTGACCTACGGGAGCTTCATTACCTGACATTATTCGCATGTGATAGTTATATTGATGTAAAGGTTATATGTCCTTTACACTTGTTTAGCGAATTAATGAATAATGATTAGACTACGTGTACTAATATTATCGTCATTAATCGCAAATTGTGATTGTTGAATATATTAAGTCCGAGTGAGCTTAACATTATTATATAAAAAATAACAGAAAGTAAACTTTTGATAGCCGAATGCTATAGGAAAAGAAATGGGATTGAATTGATAATAAGAGAATATAAAGTTGTATTGAACCTTGTATATCTATTAAGTGATATATGTAAGAGAACTAGTTTTTCAACAAATTGGAAAATCTTGAAATTGGAGATTAAACTTTTGAATATAAACCTTGTATATAGTATAAGGTATATAAAGAAAATGAGATATAAATGCTATATACATTATGAAACCATACCCAGAAATGCTTGGAATGTAGTTCCACATTTATGTTGGAGAATTGGTAAGTAAAAGTGGAACACTTGATATAAAACTCTTTGAATGGATTGATAGCAAAGAGTAAGTAAGTTCTTGGACACGAATCCGGAGACGGGTTTGGGGTCTAACTTTACTTTTTATTCTGTTTATTCTCACTGGGCTTTGTTGTTAGCTCATGATATTACAACCAATTTCAGGTATGCTCGGGGTTCGTGGAAAGGGGAGCTGGTGCTGCATGATTGAGAAGATGATGGATCAGAGATGGACTTAATTGTGTATTTTGTATCTTTCAAATTTGTACAATTGTATTAGCTTTTAAGAGCTACACGTTTTACTTTTATGATTATTAGACCTTTTGAACTCCTGAATAGGAACTTGAAGTTCCTTGTGTTTTAAATTTCTGAATTGAAATGTAAACAGGTTTTTGGCTAGCCAACTTTCAAACATAACCACGCCGTTTTTTTTTAACATAAAGACTTCCGCTGTGTTTTATATTTAAATGATTTAAAAAGGAGTCGGGTCATCACACACATGAAGGATATATCACAGATATAAATAAAAGATAAACTAAATGGACATAGCTCATCTATAGTGAGGGGAGTTCAACTATGAATTTATAGTGGAATTATTCATAGTTAAATAATAAGTAATTAACTGATTATGAGTTAATCACTTAATTGACTAATTATTAAGCCCATGATCTATAGGTTCATCGGGTCCCTGTGCTAGTCCAAATATCGTTGTAGCAAAACTAAGTAATTATTTTAACTTAAGAAGAACAAATAAATTTAAGTAATTGATTTTACTTAAAATTAGGCAATATTAATTATTTGAATAATGAGATTATTTAAATAAAAATTAATATTAATATTATTAATATTGATACAATATTAATTTTCTAAATAAAGAGTTTATTTAAATGGAAATTAATATAACATTATCAATTATAGTAATGTAAGGCAAAAATAATTATTTAAATAAATAAATTATTTAAACGGGAATTAATGTTAATATTATTAATTATTTAAATAATGAGTTTATTTAAATGGATATTAATAATAATTATTATTAATTAAATAATGAGTTTATTTAATTTAATAATAAATATTAGAGAGAATTAAATACAATCGGTTTAAGAAACAAATTGGTTTGGCCCAAAATAATTAATTAATTGGATGAGATTCAATAGTAATTAATTATATTAGTTTTGGCTAAATGTATTTAAATTAGAAATTATTATTTGAATTTTTTTTCTAATTTTAAATATATAATTATGAAATATAAAAATGAAATTGAATAAGAGATAAATTATTATATATATATATATATATATATTAACTTTCATTTGGCTGTAGGTGACAGGCGTGCGCTGTGCACTTTTACAAAAACCAAAGGATAAAGTTTTATATATATTTATATTTTATATTATCTTTTCTATTATTTAATAATTATATAATTAGGAGATAAGCTTATCTAATTAGATTAGATATCATATTAAAATATGACCATTGAGGTTCATATTTTTTACACTTTTCACTTTAATTAGAAAAGTGAAAATTCTCTCTCAAGTTTTTGCTCAATTGCTGATTTTCCTTAGGGAAAAATTTAGAAGAAATTTATTCTTCTTTTGTTCTTCTGGTTTTGTAACATCCTGTTATTTTGAAGTGAAATTATTTATTTATTTACTTATTTATTTTATTTTATTATTTATTTAATGTTATTTATTTATTTCAATTTAAGTATTTAGATTAATTATTATTTTTGTAATTTCGATTTTAGTAGTTAATTTCGCCCAAAATCCTTTTTAATCGTTTTAATTCTTTAAATTCATTTCGGTGACATTAATAATTATTAATAGGCCAATTAATAATTATTAATCGCCTTTAGATTTATTTAAGAGCATCGGGTTTCGTTTCATAAGTCAAAAGTCATAAAAGGACGCAACCGTCATTTCCAATTTCTTAAAATATCTAAAATTACTATTCATTTATTCTTTAAATATCACCAATTTGACAAAGTTGACATCTTTCTTCTCCTTCCCTTCTCCATGGCCGTAGCCTTCATCCACCATGGATGTAATTTTTCTTTTCTTCAGTTCTCGATGGATCGGCTTGATTTTGGTTGCGTTGGATTGGTAGGGACGAGGGCTACCTATCCAACCTACCTTTTCGAAGTTTCCCGTTCTCTAAGGGAAGTCCCAAAAAGTAAGTTTTCAAAACTTTTTATATAGATTTGTTCGTTTTTGATTATAAATGAGTTTCGAAGTTGAAATAATGAATTTCTATCATTGAATTTGACGATTTTGAACCCGGATTTTTGAAAAACACTATTCACCTGAAAACACTATTCATCCGAAATTACTATTCATCCAAAATCACTATTCACCCGAAAATGCACACTTGTTCTCATCTTAGTTATGAGTTGTAATATGTTGTGCAATTGGTGAATTGTAGGTGCGATTGCTCGGTTGGTTATTCGTGGGAATTTGGAGATTTGGAGAAAATCTTATTTGGCAAAGGTGAGAATAGTTAGGATTTAAAGTAATTATAGAAAGCGAATAAGTATGATGGTTTGTAGAATTTGAAACTAAGACTAGAATCCGAATCTAAGATTAGAGGGAAGTGAGTTAGTGCCCTTAGGATTAGGAGTTAATCTTTTAAGTGAGAACTTAGGAGTTCTCGAGGAAAGCATTGAATCTTAGAAGATTCTAAGTTTGATTCGTTTCAAAACTTAGGTTGGATCATTGAAAGTTAAAAGATCCAAACTTGTATATAGAACGATTAATAGAACCTCGGATTATATTGGAAGTTTAGAATCCTTGAAGGTATAGGTTAATCGTTTAAGTTATGATTATACTTTTATTATTGTTTGCGGAGTTCGATTGACATATCGTTCGTCCGAAGTTTCCTATTTATTTACTTTATGTCTTTTACTTTATGTTTGTTTCGGTTACTTTATTATTCGCACTTTACTTTATTTATTTTTTGCAAGCATGTGCAAGCATAACCATAACATCTTGCACCATTATATATTGTACCATAACATCTCGCATCATTGAAAGAATGTGAAAAAGAAACGAAAGTGAGAAAGAAAGGAAGGGGAGAATGTTGGAGCCTACGGGTAGTGTCCGCATCACCTTCAGAAAAAGAAAAGAAAGTGAGAAAGAGAATGAAAGGTTAATGGTGGATGCTACGGGAAATGTCCACATTACCTTCATGCATAAGGTTGAATGGTGGATGCTACGGGAAATGTCCACATTACCTTCATTTCATGCATAAAGGGCGGATGCGTATCCTACGGGATGTACTCATTACCTTCATGCATAGATCGATGGAATAGAGAATCGAGATGTTATATTTTATGCAAAGTTATTTACTTTTCTTATTTTATGTCGTAACAAGTTAATGGATGAGGATTGACTACGAGTGTTAGTAATATCATCCTTTGGAAAGTTTAGAATGAAATTACCTAAAGTTTGGAGAACTTTAGGATTTATTATGTCAGGTAAATTGGACACAAATCGGAATACGAGTTTGAGGTCTATCCTTACTTTTTACTCTTATTATTCTCACTGGGCTTATGTTGTTAGCTCATGATATTACAAAAATTTCAGGTAATGCCCTGGCTAGAGGTCGAGGGAGAGGAGATGGTGCTGCATGATCGAGGGATGAAGACTTTGAGATGGACTAGGTGGTTGTAAAAATCCATATACATGGTTTCGTGAATTTTATATAATTTTGGAGTTGTATATTTGTAAATGGCTCTTAAGAGCTTTTGTCTTTACTTTTATGTTTATAAATCATTTTGAACTCCTAATAGGAATTTAATGTTTCTTGTATTTTTAGATGTCTGAATTTAAGATGTAAACAGGTTTTGGCTAGCCTATTTTCAAACATAACCACACCATTTTTCTTAAAATATAAAGACTTCCGCTGTGTTTTCTAATTTAAATTATTTAAAAGTGACGGGTCGTCACAGGTTTGATTCCCACAAGTTGGTTTTGCTTTCGATCGGGATATAGCGTAGAAGATCCGGTGTTGCAAATGATTGATGCTGTAAAGAAACCTCCAACCAATTCTCCATTTAATACTCAATGTAAATATCGGTTTTAAATTTTCAAAAATTAAAGCATGAATCTACATGTTTTTATCACAAATTGCATGATATTAATAGATCCGTAATTAAATGTTAATTAGTTTACTAAATAAAATTCCGCTAATTTAGTAAATCATCCCTTCAATTGGTATCAGAGTTAGTTTTAATTATCATGCAAAATTGTGAGTTTTCGAAAATTTGGGGGGTGCATAAAAAGTTGTTTTTATGTATGTTTATATAAATTGTGCTATATAAATTATGGAGGTTTGCTAATTGACTGTTTAGGTATTCTTGAGGCACTTAGAATTTTTAAATTTTAGTAGAAAATTTATAAACCCTAATTTTATGGTATAGGAAAAATTTGTAATTTTTCCATACCAAAAGGAGGTAAAAATTGGCACTACCAAGGGAGGAAGAGGAGAAAAATTTTCTCCACCATTCCATGATGTCCATGCCCAAGGAGGATAAAAGGATAAGATAAGGTAAGATATGGTAAGATATTTTAAGATATTTATCTTGTTATATCAATTTAAGAAATCAAATATTTAAGATAAGGATAAAATCTTTTTTTTAAAGATTATCTCCCTATCTTAAATTATGAATTTAGAAATTGATATAAGTTACATGGAAAATATTTTCTTTATTTTTCCATATAATTAAAAGATAATTATTTTAAAACAAGTATTTATGGAAATATTAAGGAGATAATATTTGCCCCATAAATACCCATGCCCATGCCTACACCATGGAGGAGAGAGAAAGTTGAAGCCTCAAGTTCTACAATGGAAGATTTAAATTAAGTTGTAATTTAATTTTTCTGTTTTAGAAATAGTGCCAAGAATACCAGTCAATTTAGATATTTATTATTTAAATTGTTTATATGTATGATATAATTGTTTTTAAATAATATTCATGCATAAGAGTATGTCATGTAGAAAATCCCACCATAGGTTGTATGATTTTAATTAATTATACATACGTGCATCATGATATAATATGTGTTATTATATGTTAATGTATGTGAAGCATGCCATAATTTTTATTGTATAAAGTGTTATTATCGAAAAATTATGTATTTTTGTTCTAATTATTTTAGAATTAAAAGCATGCTTATTTATTTAAAATTCAAAAGTTAAATCTAGTTTAAAAGTTGAATAGAAACTAAATGAATTATTTGTAATATGGAATTAGTGTTTAAACAATTGGGCCAAAATCCATATAAGATAAAAAATAGAAACGTTTAATTAAGAGTTAATTAAAAATTAAAAATTATGATTAATTAAATTGAACGGATCTCTGGCGAAAAAGCTCTGCCCAAGCGATGAGGTTTCATAAAGTTCCCCTAACACGGATGATAAGTCGTTATTTTAGCACATAAATTTGTGTTAATTGTTCATACTTTGATGATTAAATAGCCTAAGAACTACTTAATTATTTTTGATTTGTGTTTATGTGCTAGATTGGAGAAGAGAGGATGAAAAACGACTAAAAATTACATTTTGGAGCTTTCTTGACACTTCGGCGCCATGAGAACAACTTTTAGTGGCCCCAGCCACAAGGAAAAGTCTGATTCCAAGCCAAAATTCCAGAGAGTTCGGCGCCCCAGCGCTGATTTTCTAGCGCCATAGGAACGAAAGCGTTAAATTTCCAGATTTTAGTCTTTTTGCTCAGCGCCCCAGCGCCCAAAAATCAGCGCCGTGGCGCCAGTTCGGATTTTTAGGATAGAATCTTTTATCTTTTGTTTTAAACCCTAGTTTTCAAGATATAAAAGGATACTTCTTTTCTAATAGGGGGGAGAACGTTTTTCCCTAGGTTTTCTTAGAGAATGATGAACTCCATGTCTAGCTAAACTCCCGATTTCCAACCAAGGTTAATCAAAGTTTGATTTTTATATTTGTGAGATTTGTTCTTCATCTTTCTTTCTAATTCTTCTTTATTTCTATATTTTCTATTTTATGCATTCAATATCACATTGTTTGATTGTTCAAATAGGGCCCTTTGATCATTCTTCAATTTGATAGATCGTCAATTAGAGTGTTTAAATCCGTAATTGTTTATGCATTCTAAATCATGTGACAATTAGTATGAATGATTAATAAGTCTTTTCATCTCATGCTATGAAAATATAGGATCTAGTCTAAATAGATCGAACGTTTCGCATTTGTTGGCTAGAATTGGTCGTCCTTCTCATCTTATTGCTGTCATTGATTAAATTCTATTGTCGTACTCTAGGGTTGTCATTGATTAGGGAAGTAATTAATGATCGTATCTTAATTACCGACAAACTAAGGAAGGATAGATTAATAAGACGTTCTTAATAATCATAACCAATTTAGAGAATGAGTTAGGATTTCATTAGAAAATCAATGATCAAATAATATAAATCAAACGATGATTACACCTTTGGTTGGAACTTTCTCCCATTGAATCTCTTCTTAACTTTTATTGTTTTCTTTCTCAATTTCTCAACAAACTCAAAAACCCCCCAATTTTAATTCACCAATCTCTGTGGATTCGACCCTACTTTCCATTACTACAAATCCATAAACCCGAAAGTAGAGACTTTTATTTTTGGTGGATTCGACGCCCACCGCGCCTCTAACTAGGAGCGATCTGGGAGAAAAGTTCAAATTAATAAATCGAAATTATTAAGCGGCTCATAATCTGTTTAGTTTTAATTAGGAAAACTTGAACAATCACATTTATAAAATTAATCTAACCAATTTAAGAGTTAAAGTTGATTAGGTTAATTAAAACTTAGATTAATGAATTAGCCTGAATTAGTCTAAGTTATGAAACCCTAACTTAAAATATTAAGTGGGAGAAGGACACATGTCAATGTATCCTATGGTCTCTACTAATTGGCTCAAAACGTGAGATTTATACATGGCCTCTGTAACGTTTCGTTACTGTAGGAGGTAAACTTTTTTTTTAAATTAAAGTATTTAAGGTTAGTTTAAATTTAGAAATTTCAAATTTAGTAATTTCTTTCATTCGAAAACCTTTTTAATCCTTTTATTACTATAAATTAGTTTCGGTGACCTTAATAATTATTAACGGGCCAATTAATAATTATTAATCACCTTTTTATTACTTTAAGATTTTCGGGTTTCGTATTTTTAATTAAATCACTTAAAAAGGACGTAATCGTCATTTTCAAATTTCTTAAAATATCTACTATTCATCTCCACCTTCTTTAAAAGTCAATTTTGGTCAACAAAAGTTTCATCTTTGTTTCCTTCTTTCTCTCTTTGGTCGAGGGCCTCTTCTCCCCTCCCTCTCTCTTTGGCTTTTCTCAAATACTCTGTGGATCGCCGTAATTTCAGTTCCGTTGAAAAGGCCTCGGTCCAAGGATTGTTTCTAACCTAACAATCGAGGTTTTCATCCGTTTTTTAAAGACCTCAAGAAATGATAAAGTTTCTAAATTCAAGCTTTGAATAGTGTTTTAATGGAGTCCAAGATTGAAATCATCGATTTCTTGCTGAGAAACTCGAAGATTTCAATCGAGGGAGTCATTTTAGGTGATTTTAGAAACTTCCCTAAACCCTAAAACCGAGTTTGAGTCGAAAACCCGTTCCGTGTGATTTTCTCTAACTTGGCCATGGCTACGGTGTTTAGTTTGTTATGACTTTGCATTTTATTTAATTTTTCGGAAATCGATTATTTTGTAAAACCCTAAAATACGGTTACCCATTGATAAATAAAACTTCCAAAGTATTCGAAACTAACCTGAAACACCTCTAAATTGCATAAAAGTCGGAAAATCGAACCCGAGCCCCTCTTTCCCTTGTATGGCCGAGAGCTCCAGAATGCTTAATTCCGGGTTTTTCGTCGTTTTATGCGTTTAGTTGTTGTTTACTCGATTTTTGGTTAATTAATGATTGTTAGGTGTATTTGATTTGTAGGATTGTGATTGCTTGCGTGGTTTGGATCTCGACACGTTGGGAACTTGAACTTCACTTTCTAAGGTGAGTTTAAAATGGAAGTTAGTAATTTTATGAATTAAGTTTCGTTACGATATTTTTTATCGAGGTTAAGAGGGAAACTAACTTCTGGAAGTTAATACTTTGTTGGTGACTTTAAACTCGGAAGTGAGTGGTGTGACTTTGGAGTTCTAGTGAATTTGGGTGAAAAAGGTAAGATTTGAGCGGTTTGGAACTCTTGTAAGATGAATTGAAGAGTTTAGATGAAATTGGAGATTTCAGATGAAAGTGTAAGTTTAAGGTACCTCGAGTTGTTTGGGAGTCAAAGTGGCTTAGAAGTTACACTTGTGTGTTAACTCGTGTAATTCAAAGTAGAATTTGGTTCTTTAGTAGCTTAGTAGGATTCTATTAAGATTATCTAACTTACTAGAGAACTCTATGGTAAGACCGTACGGGGTAGTATGTTGATGTTGATCCATACGGTAACCCGTTACGATGACTTGTGATATGGTAAGACCGTACGGGGTAGTATGTTTATGTTGATCCATACGGTAACCCGTTACGATGACTTGTGATATGGTAAGACCGTATGGGGTAGTATGTGGATGTTGATCTATACGGTAACCCGTTACGATGACTTATGATATGGTAAGACCGTAGGGGGTAGTATGTCGATGTTGATCCATACGGTAACCCGTTACGATGACTTGTGTTATGGTAAGACCGTACGGGGTAGTATGTCGATGTTGATCCATACGGTAACCCGTTACGACGACTTATGATACGGTGAGACTGTACGTGGTAGTATGTTGATGTTGATCCATACGGTAACACGTTATGATGAAACTGGTTTGGTAACAAAGAAAGTTAGTGTTACAATTATAGATATTCATTAGAATGGTTAGAAAGACTTAGTAATAATCGGTACTTTTACTTTAAGTCTTAATATCTTTACTTTACAAAAAGCATATTACGTATTATATGATTGTGTGGAATTTGGAATGTGCAATGGGTAGTAATAGTGAAATGTAGGCCTTTGGACACAATTTCCGGAATTGAATTTGGTTCATAGGATTACTTGTTTCATTTTACTCTCACTAGCATTTTTATGCTAATGTTGCTACATTTACAATTTTTCAGGTAAGACTCGTGGCAAAGGACGAGGTAGAGGAGGTGGCGCCGCGTGACTTATCAAGACGATGGATGGATAGAAACATGACTAGTTTTGGTTCAACATCCTTGAAATGCTTACAAACATCTCATCATATTTTCTTATGTTGTACTTTTGAGCTCGGTGGAGCATTTGAATAATTTGTAAATGTCTTTGCATTTTAAAACTTTCTTTAGATGTTTTTTCATAGATTGGAATGCGCATTCCATGTTTACTGCTTTCTTTGAAATTGGGCCAATGTAACAGGTTTTGAATAATCCGATTTTTAAACGAACCCATGCCGTTTTTCCGTAAAAATCGTGTTTCCGCTGTGCACTTGAATTTAAAGGATTTTACGAGTTTTGGGTCGTTACAGTTGGTATCAGAGCCTCTTTGGTTCTGTAGACCACATGCATCGCATGTTTTCATGTTTTGATGTTGTTCTTGTCCAATCATCGTTCGAGGTCAACGGCGCCAGGTATCTTTAGAACTTTCTCTTTTGACAAGTTTAGTTGTAGTTTTGCCATTCCTTTCTTAGTATCTCATGTGAGGCTTTTCTGATTGTGATTTCAGTATGCCTCTAAGGACAGTGGCACCAAGGAGAGTTTGGAGCAGAGTACCGGCTGGAGTACGAGGTAGAGGTCGGGCGAGGGTAGTTACACCACCACCCCCTCCACCTGTTTATCGGGAGGATGAGCCTCCAGTTGATCAGCCACCTAGTCATGGTCGTAGTATCACCATTTCGAGGAGTACTTTTTAGACGTGTTACGAGGTGGTAGAGGACAAGCTGATCAGGTTATATCGCCTGTTAGAGCACCCGTTCCAGTGGTAGACCAGTTTGGTATTACTGATGCTGCAAAAACTTTAAAAGAGTATATCAGATATAATAATCCCGAGGTTGATGGGACATCTATTGATTCGGCAGTTGCTGAAAGATGGACTACCAGAGTAGAGAGGGTACTTGAATTCATTACGTGTCCGGATCATTTGAAGGTCCATTGTGGGACCTATTCTTTAGTAGATGATGCTTTGTACTGGTGGAAGGGTTTATTCCGTACTCTCAGCCCTGAGTTGTAGGTTAGTTAGGAGTTGATCAGGGAAAAGTTCTTTGAAAAATACTATCCAAAGGATACACGAAATCAGTTAGAGATACATTTTCTCACACTCAGATAAGGTGATAGGTCTGTTGTGGAGTATGAGAGAGAGTTTGTCAGGTTGTCAAGATCTGCTACCAAACATGTTACTGATCCTGAGAGTAAGAGGAAAAGGTTTATTGTAGGTTTGAGGGCAGGTGCGAGCTTTACAGCCTGCTACGTATGCTGATGCTTTGATTGCTGCTTTGGCCTTAAATATTGGGGATTCTGAGAAAAAGGCTAATGAGATTGATGCACAAACCTCTTCACAGAAGAGGAAGGTTGTGGACGACCTTTCAGGTCGAGGGACACAGTCACATAGACAGGCTCCTAGTAAGGGCACGGGACAGACAAAACCTCAGTTTCATGCAGGTCAGTCTAGTACACGGACCCCTTCTTTGCCCTATTGTCCTAATTGTACTGAGTACCACCTGAGTCAGTGTTATGTGAGGAGGTGCTTTCAGTGTGGACAGACCAGACATGTTAAACGATTTTTCCCTAGTTTACATACACCATAGCAGCGTGGGAGTCAAGGTTAGAGTTCAGATCAGGGTCAGGGCCGAGGACAAAGTCAGGGTCGAGGTCAGGCAGGTGGTAAAGGCCAGGTTAGGCCAACCCAGCAATAGAGAGCACCACCGATAGTTCAAGTACAGCCCCAGATACGACAGCAGGCTCGTGTCTTTGCCACTACTCGAGAAAATGCTGAGGCATCTGGTACTGTTGTTACAGGTAGTTTGTCAGTTTTAGGGTACTCTGCTCTTTTATTATTTGATTCTGGGGCTAGTCACTCATTTATTTCTGCTGAGTTTGTTGAGTCTGCTGCCTTTGATTCTGAGCCGTTAGGACATGAGTTGCATGTTACTACTCCGCTCGAAAAATCTGTGATTGTGGATAGAGTGGTTTATACTGATGATTTGTGCATTATGGGTTTCTTTCTGCATGCTATGTTGATTGTGATGTTGATGTCTGACTTTGATATTATTTTGGGTATGGATTGGCTGTCACCCAACCACGCCAACATCGGTTGTAGTGAGAAAGTGGTAGACTTTGTTAGTTCGTGTGGGACTAATTTTTGATTTTATGGGACCCTAGGTAGGGTGACATCTACAGTTATCTCGGTGATCCAGGCTAGAGCACTTCTGAGAGACGGTGCTTGGGGTTACCTAGCTAGCGTAGTAGACACGTATGTTAGTGTGACTACCCTAGTTTCTGTACCTGTTGTGAGAGATTTCATTGATGTTTTCCCTAATGAGTTACCTGGTTTACCACCAGTGAGGGAGTTAGACTTCCAGATAGAGTTGATTCCTGGGACCGCTCTATTGTCCAAGGCACCTTATCATATGGCACCAGCTGAGCTTAAAGAGCTTAAGAGACAATTACAATAACTTTTAGACTTGGGGTTTATACGCCCAAGTGTATCACCATGGGGAGCTCTGGTCTTTTAATAATAAAATGTTTATTTTCCTGAACACTGTTTATTATGTTCCTGGTTTAAACCGGAACATAGTTTCTTTGGGTTGTATTCGTAAACAACATTATACCGTGGATTTCGGTATTAATAAAGTTGATATTTTTAAAGATGGAAACTTTATTTGTTTAGGAATAGAAGATAACAATTTATATATACTAACACCGTTAGTATGTGCAACACTTTATAATACTGAGTTGTTCCAGACTGCAGAGTCTAGAACTAATAAAGGTAGAATTTCTAAAGATGAGACCCTTCTATGGCATCTAAGGCTTGGCCATATTAACCTCAATACAATTCAAAGACTGGTTAAAAGTGGACCTCTAAGTAACTTAGAGCTTGGTACACTCCCAGTATGTGAATCCTGTATAGAAGGTAAAATGACCAAGCGTCCTTTTTCAGCTAAAGGAAATAGAGCCACAGAACCACTAGAGCTTATCCATTCAGACCTTTGTGGTCCGATGAATGTAAAAGTTAGAGGTGGATATGAGTACTATGTGTCTTTTATAGACGACTACTCAAGGTATGGGTACATTTACCTGTTGCAATTCAAGTCTGAAACTCTTGAGAAATTCAAGGAGTTTAAAGCCTGAAATTGAAAAGCAACTTGGTAAATCTATCAAGACACTTCGATCAGATTGTGGTGGGGAGTATATGGACTATGAGTTCAAAGACTACTTGATAGAAAATGGGATTACATCCCAACTTTCAGCTCCTGGTACACCTCAGTAGAATGGTGTAGCTGAAAGAAGAAATAGAACCTTACTCGAAATGACGAGATCAATGATGAGCTATTCATCATTACCAGAATCTTTCTAGGGTTACGCATTGGAGACTGCGTTATACATCCTAAATAGGGTACCTTCTAAAAGTGTTTTAGAAACACCTATTGAGTTATGGTCGGGACGTAAAGTAAGCTTGCGTCACTTCCTAGTATGGGGATGTCCAGCACACGTGCTGAAAACGAACCCTAAGAAATTAGAATCACGGTCTAAGGTATGCTTCTTCGTAGGCTACCCTAAAGAGACGCGTGATGGATTGTTTTATAGTACTGAAGAGAATAAAGTATTTGTGTCAACAAATGCTACATTCTTGGAAGAGGACTATATAGAAAACCACAAATCTCCTAGTAAATTAGTACTAGAGGAGATGATTCCAAGTGAAACCACTAATGAGCCAACAATTGTTGTTGACTTGCCTATCTCTTCAAATAGGAAGAGAAATTCTAGTCAAATCCAGTTAAGTCCCCGTCGTAGTGGGAGGGCATCCAAGTTGCCCGAACGATATTTGGGATTAACTCAGGTCAATGATGGCGGTATTGACCTGGAGGATCCATTGTCTTATAAGGAAGCAATGGTGGATGTTGACAAAGAAAAATGGCTAAAAGCCATGGATCTTGAGATGGAGTCCATGTACTCCAACTCAGTCTGGGAACTTGTAGATCAACCAGTTGGGGTAAAACCCATTGGGTGCAAGTGGATCTATAAGAGGAAACGAGGAGCCGATGGGAAAGTGGAGACTTTCAAGGCTAGACTTGTGGCAAAGGGGTATTCCCAAAAGGAAGGGGTGGACTATAAGGAAACCTTCTCTCCTGTTGCTATGTTAAAGTCTATTAGAACTCTTCTATCCATAGCAGCCCATTTTGATTACGAAATTTGGCAGATGGATGTCAAGACAGCATTTCTGAATGGCTATCTTGAAGATAGTATCTATATGCTCCAACCAGAGGGATTAATTGTTCAAGGTGAAGGACAAAAAGTTTGTAAGTTGCTAAAATCCATTTATGGATTAAAGCAAGCTTCACGGTCTTGGAACAAATGATTTGACACCACGGTCAAATCATATGGCTTTGAACAGAATGTTCATGAGTCTTGTGTTTACAAGAAGATACTCAACAAGGATGTGGTTTTTCTCATTTTGTACGTGGACGATATCTTACTTATTGGGAATAATGTAAGGGTATTATCAGATGTTAAGAAATGGCTAGCTAACGAATTCCAAATGAAGGATTTGGGAGAGGCTCAATATGTTCTTGGTATCCAAATAATAAGGAACTGAAAGAACAAGACGTTAGCGTTGTCTCAGATATCCTACATTGACAAAATAGTTGCCAAGTATGGGATGGATAAATCCAAGAAAGGAGCGTTACCTTTCAGGCATGGGATTTATTTAACTAAGGACTAATGTCCTAAAACTCCTCAAGAAGTTGAGAGTATGAGACAGTATCCTTATGCATCAGCAGTTGGAAGTCTAATGTATGCGACGTTGTGTACTAGACCTGACATCTGTTATGCAGTAGGGATAGTAAGCCGTTACCAATCAAACCCTGGTTATGAACATTGGGTTGCAGTCAAGAATATTATCAAGTATCTTCGGAGAACGAGAGAACATGTGCTAGTGTACGGTAAAGAGGATTTGATTCTCAAGGGGTACACAGATTCTAACTTCCATTTGGCTGATAGTTGACAGGTTGACTAAGAGTGCACATTGCTGGGGTTTCTGCCCTAAATCTTATGTAATCCAATTAAACTATAAATAAATAAAGGAATTATTAATTAGTAATATTTACATTGTCATTTATTATTAGTTTAATAAATGTAATCCATCATAAGATCCAGAGTTACGTATGATAACTTAAAGTGAGCATATGATGCGGGAAGATTCACTTAAGTGTAACTTAAATAGTCTGTGGTATATGAATAAAGGTTGGGTGCCTTATTTCTGGTAACACCACTAACACGGCCCACTTGTGAATTGACACAAGTGATCTCATCTGGATCGCTCATGTAGAGCATGTGAGTGGGGGTGTTGCTGCAATAGAGATTGTAGTAGACTGGACTAAGATAAACTTACCGTCTTCCTGGGAAAGCCAGGTTCAGAAAAGACACTTCGTTTATCAACCAGGTTGATCATGTACAATTGATCTTAATCCTGAGTTGATTACGAACTCCTGTTCGCAAGAGACAAGCCTTTGATTTGCATAGGTGAGAGTGACTCGTATAGTTCGCTCAATATGCCTCCCACTTTGGGGATTGCATCTTGCTTATAGCCGGGAACGTAATTACACAAGAATTGGAATTCACTCTTTTCCACATAGGAAAATAGATAAGTAGTTCCCTTATGGGCTGATTCGGTCTTGAACAGTCGGGCCCCATATTCCTCCGATCAAGGAAAAGGTTAAAGACGCATAATGGAGATTATGTAAGGTTGTTCATTGGAGAATCGGTTGGGCTTAAGGAACAAGATGTATCATGGAGGTTAATACGGTGTAAATACCTAGCCATGGATACGAACTAACTTGTGAAGGATCAAAGTGTAGTTAATGATTATAGCCAATGGACATAACTATGTCTATAGTACTAAGAGTGCAACTCTAGATATTTAGTGGAGTTATCTAGGAGTTAATGAATGAGAATTAATTGATTAAAAGGAGTTTTAATCAAAGGTAATTCTGGATCATTGGAGTTTAGTCCTATAGGTCCATTAAGTCCTCCGAGCTAACGCATGTAATCGAGAACATAAATTAATATGATTAATTTCTCTTTGGAAAATTAGAAATGAATAGAGGAGTCTATTCAATTAATTAAAGGAAATTAAATAAAGGAGTCTATTTAATTATTTAATTAATGGTGGAATTAAATAGTTGAGTCTATTTAATTATTAAATAGAAGAGTCTATTTAATTATAAGAGATTAAATAGAGGAGTCTATTTAATTAAATTAATTTTGTGTTGTCCAAAATTAATGGGGATTTAAATAGAAGAGTCTATTTAAATATTTAATTTGAAATTATCAAATTAAATGAGGAAATAAATAAAAGGAGTTTTATTTATTTAATTATTTAACGGAATTGTTCCATTAAATAATGAGGAAAGTAAAAATGCCCAATATTGTCATATGAGGATGACATGGGCGTGTGACCCGGGGTGGGGTCACAAGCCCCATTGGTTAAATGGTTGACCAAAAAGTTTGTATTTTTATTTTATTTAAAATATATGTATATCTTATTTTAAATTAATGGGATTAATTGAAATGGAAGATATGGAATAATATATTTAAATTAATATTGATTAATTTAAATAAAAGATATGGAATGTTTTATTATGGAATAAAATATAATATCTTTATTATTCAAATATATTTTAGAATATCTTAATTAATTATTTATTAATTAAAAGATATTCAGAAGATTTTCTGAGGCTTTGGTTTTCCTATAAATAGGACCTTTGGGGTGACCCCAAAACACACAACCAAGAGAGTTAAAGTAAAGGCTCAGGAAATTCCTCTCCTCCCTCTCTCTTGCGCCGCCCATAGTTTCGGTGACATTAATAATTATTAACGGGCCAATTAATAATTATTAATCACCTTTAGATTAATTTAAGATCTTCGGGTTTCGTTTTATAACTAAATCATTTAAAAGGGGACATAACCGTCATTTTCTGATTTCTTAAAAATATTATTTTACTATTCACCTTCTCCTTTCTTTAAATAAGTCAAACATGGTCAAACATTTCATTTCTTTTCCTCCTTCTTCTTCCTCTTGTGGCCGAAGCCCCCACCCCCCCTCTCTCTCATCTTGGCTTTTCTTCCTTTCTCGGTGGATCGTCGTAATTCCTTTTCCATTGAAAAGCCCTCGATCCAAGGATCATTTCCAACCTAACAATCGAGGTTTTCATTAATTTTATACAAGCCTCAAGGTATGAAAAGTTTCTAAATCGAGCTTTGAATAGTGTTTTAATGGAGGTTGAGATTGAAATCTTTAAATTCACACACCGAAGCTTGAAGATTTCAATCGAGGAAGTCGTTTTAGACAATTTTAGAAACTTCCCTAAACCCTAAATCCAAGTTTGAGTCGAAAACCCGTCTCGTGTGATTTTCTCTCACTTAGCCTTGGTTAGAATGTTTAGTTTGTTATGATTTTGTATTTTACTTAATTTTTTTCGGAAATCGATTATTGTGTAAAACCCTAAAATACGGCTACCCATTCATATGGCGAACTTCCAAAGTATCCGAAAACCACCCGAAACACCTCTAAATTGCACAAAAGCTGGAAAACCGAACCCGAGCCTATTTATCCTTGTAGGGCTGAGAGCATGCCTAGGCCATTCTCTGTGTTTTTTGTTGTTTTATGCGTTTAGATGTCGTTTGCTCAATTTTCGGTTAATTAATGATTGTTAGGTGTAATTGATTTGTAGGATTGTGATTGCTCGTGTGGTTTTCGACCAAGGCACTTTCAGAGCTTGACTTCAAAACCTAAGGTGAGTTTAAAATGGAAGTTAGTAATTTTATGAATTAAGTTTCGTTACGATATTGTTTATCGAGGTTAAGAGGGAAACTAACTTATGAAAATTAATATTTGGTTGGTGACTTTAAAATCGGAAGTGAGTGGAGTGACTTTGGAGTTCTTATGAATTCGGGTGTAAAAGGTAAGATTTGAGTGGTTTGGAAGTTTTGTAAGATGAATTGGAAATTTTAGGTGAAATTGGAAGTTTAAGGAACTTTGAGTGGCTTGGGAGTCAAAGTGACTTAGAAGTTACACTTGAGTGTTCACTCGTGTAATTGTTCACTCGTCTAATTCAAGTAGTTTATGTTCTTTAGTACTTTAGTAGTTTCTCTTTTAAGTAATCTAACTTTCTAGGGAACTTGATGATTGTGTTATGGTAAGACCGTACGTGATAGTATGTTGATGTTGATCCATACAGTATCACGTTACGATGAATTGTGATATGGTAAGACCGTACGGGGTAGTATGTTGATGTTTATCCATACGGTAGCCCGTTACAATTACTTGTGATATGGTAAGACCGTACGGGGTAGTGTGTTGATGTTTATCCATACGGTAGCCCATTACGATGACTTATGATATGGTAAGACCGTACGGGGTAGTATGTTGATGTTTATCCATACAGTAGCCCGTTACGATGACTTGTGATTTGGTAAGACCGTACGGGGTAGTATGTTGATGTTTATCCATACAGTAGCCCGTTACGATGACTTGTGATTTGGTAAGACCGTACGGGGTAGTATGTTTATGTTTATCCATACGGTATCCCGTTACGATGACTTGTGATATGGTAAGACCGTACGGGGTAGTATGTTGACCCGTTACGATGATTTGTGATATGGTAAGACCGTACGGGGTAGTATGTTGATGTTTATCCATACGGTAGCCCGTTACTAATATTTAAATTTATTATTTATGTTAATCCAAAAGTAATAAAAGTACAATTATATTTGTCGGACATTTTGATAAAAAAAAATAAGAATGTAGGTGGTAGTTAACCAATATGTTGAATTAGCTATATATATATATTTCTCTTTTGGGAAGGGGCGGTGGGCTGTGGGTGGGGCTGGGATGGGCTTATTATTTATATATAAAAAGAGGTTTCGATTTGGGTGCAGTTTCACTGCTCCTAGATTGAAACCGAACCGATTCTAATCGGTATAGAAAATTATCGGATCGAACCAAACCGAAACCATCAATTTCGGTTCGTTCAGTTTAGTCGGTTTTGCTGTTTCAATTTTCACCCGTACTCTAGTGAACAAAAAGACTCGACAGAAGAGCAAGTGCTTGGAAAGCTCGGACTCAATTATGACATTGAATATTATGCGTAAAATTACTCTCTTTCAATTTATTTCCACCGAGTCGCTATACTCAAGGTGCTACACCTTTTCATTGCAGGCTGTGGAGCCGTTCGAGGTCGTGGAGGAAAGCGTGTATGCGTTGGAGCTTGGATGCGGACTTGGGATGGACTAAAGCGTCGTCGGAACTCGTTGGCCAGAGTTGTACATGCTTAGTTTGTAGAACACTGGGACGACCCGTCACTTTTAAATAAATTAAAATCAGAGAAAACAGCGGAAGTCTTTTAATTTACGAAAAATTGGCGTGGTTTTGTTTGAAAATTGGCATGCCGAAAACCTGTTTACATCCTAATTTTCAAATCTAACAAAATCTCATGGACTTTAAGTCCAAATCAGGAGTTCAAATATATAATATCATAAAACATCAACATTAGGCTCTTAGGAGCCAAATACAAAATACAATTCCTTAAAATTCATCAAAATAAGACATAAACTTTATAATCCATTAGTCCATCTCGAGGTCAGCATCCCTCGATCAAGCAGCACCACCTCCTCTTCCTCGACCTCTAGCCAAGGCATTACCTGAAATTGGTTGTAATATCATGAGCTAACAAACTAAGCCCAGTGAGAATAATAAGCATAAAAAGTAAAGATAGACCTCAAACTCGCATTTCGATTTGTGTCCAAATAACCTGACACAAACAACTCCTAAAGTCCTCCAAACTCTAGGTAATTCTATTCCATATTCTCCAAATGATACTAATTGGCACACTTAGTCTAATTGTTCATCCAATAACTTGTTATAACATAAAGTAATAAAAGTAAATGACTTTGCATAAAATATAACATCTCGACTCTCTTTCTCGTCTATCATATGCATAAAAGTAATGAGTACATCCCATAGGATACGCATTCGCCATTTATGCATGTAATGAAGGTAATGTGGATTTTCGCATTTCATCCACCATTCAACCTTATGTATGAAGGTAATATGGGTATCCACTCATCCACCATTCCTTATGCATGAAGGTAACGTGGGTATCCACTCATCCACCGTTCCTTTCATTCTTTTCTTTTCTCTTTTCAATGGTGCGAGATGTTATGGTACAATAAATAATGGTGCAAAATGTTATGCATATGCTTGCATATGCTTGTAAAAATAAATAAAGTAAAGTACGATTATTAAATAACCGAAACAAGCATAAAGTAAAGCGGCATAAAGTAAGACATAAAGTAAAAATAGATAGGAATCAAGGCATAACGATATGTAAATCGAATTCCGTTAACAATAATGAAAGTAAAGGTCAAACATAACGATTATCCTAACCTTCAAGGATTCTAAACTTCCAATGAATCCGAGGTTCTATCAACCGTTCTTTATCAAAGTCTTGGATCCTTTAACTTCCAATGATTCCTTCTAAACACCGAAACTAATCTAACTTAGAATCTTCTAAGATTCGAGACTTTCATCGAGACATCCTAAGTTTCTCGCCTAAAGGATTACTTCAAATCCTAAGGCACTAACTCACTTCTTCTAACCTTAGATTCAAATTCTAATCTTAGTTTCGGTTTCTACAAACCTTCACACTCATTTGCTTTCTATAAATACTTTAAATTCTAACTATTCTCACCTTATAAAAGTGAAGACTTTGCTCCTAAACACCGGAAGAGCAATCAACCACGTAGTTCGAAAACACCTACAATTAAGTTATCGCAAAAATCAATAACTTTACCAACTATCGATCAAACAACGACTAAACAAGCAAAAAGACGAAAATCCACCAAACTTCCCCTTTGAGGCCCTCGGCCCTCTCATCAAAAATGAGTCTCGGGTTTGGTTTTTCGGCTTTTTGGCAATTCAAATACGTTTTGAGTTGGTTTTAATCAAATTCGATAATCCCGATTTCAATGGGTATCGATAAATAGGGTTTTCGAACATTAATCCCTTTCCCGAATTGAATTTAAATAAACATTCATTCATTAATTTCTAACCCATTTTCAATCCCAAAAGGGTAAATTTCAAACGGAAAGGGTTTCGACTGAAACTCGGTTTTAGGGTTACGAAATAGTTTCCAAAAACACTTAAAACTACTCCCGAATTGACAAACACCGAGTTCCACGGCAAGAAATCGAAAGAAAACAATGAAAACTCCATTAAAACACTATTTGGAGCTTAGGGTTTGAAACTTTACTTACCGATAACTCCGCAAAACACGAGTGGCAAGTACGAAGGCTAGGTGGAAAAGGATCGTAGGACCGATACCTTTCCAATGGAACGAGAATCAAGTCGATCCGGCAAGAAACGAACAAAAACCAAAAATTCCCCTTTTTGCTCTTGATGCTCACGGCAAGGAGGAGGAGAAAATGAGAGGATTTTGGTCAATTTTGAGTCAATGGTGAGTTTTTAAAGACAAATGAATAGTGTTTTTAGATATTTTGCAAATTGGGAATTTACGATTTTGCCCTTTTACGAGTTTTGGCTTAAAAACGATTCCCGAACATCTCAAACTATCCCAATGGTGATTAATAATTATTAATTGGCCCGTTAATAATTATTAATACCATTAAAACGTATTTAAATAAATAAAGCCATTAAAATGAATTAAAACGAAATAAATTACTAAATTCTAATTTAATAATAAATAAATGAATTTTAATTACTCAAATTAAAATAAAATAAATAAAAGTTTTTTTTTATCACAAAATAACGGGACGTTACAAACACTTTTGTAATAAGTGTTATTTGTAACAAGAGTCAAGATGTTATGTTAAGTTATTTTCAAGTTATTGAAACTTTTTTGTTTATGTGTTAGTTTTTTTATATGCTTCCTCCTCGCTTGACATTTTAATGTATTCTTTTCTTTAAAACTGGGGTGTAAAGACCCGACTTTTCAGAGTAGCAAATAAACTTATTTTCAACAGCGGAAGACTCAATAAAATCCCTTTATTTAAAATAAAAACAAACTTCATAATCATTGAGAATTTAAAACAAAAGAAACTCCGGAGTTCAACTTTTAAACTAAAACAACAACGTTCAAATATAAGAGTAAAGACTAAAGAGTCTAAAAATCAACTACAATTCACAACGACTCAATAATTCAAATAAAAGTTTATAAACTTAATTCATCATTCAAAAGAAGAGTAAATTCGAGGCGCCTCCACAACATGAACGCTCATCTCTTCCACTTCATCAACCGCCACCTCTCGGTCCATTGTTACCTGAAAAATAACCACAGATAGCACTGTGAGGCTAAAGCCAGTGAGAAAACGAATTAAACAACGATAAAGTCTTAGGTAGTCTCTAACAACGCAAACCGAGTCCCAAGCACTCAAACGCTCTCCAATAACATCTAAGGCACAAGTCACTTAAAACTTCAAGTCTCACTCGCTTACAAGAATAGGAAATTCTCGCTAATTCCATATTCGAGACCTTTAACCATCAATTCTACTTGGATCATCAATCCTTCCATTCACATAACCATAGTAAAATATCCACACTTCTCATAATCTCACTATCATACATGAATAGGCAACACGACCGGGTTCCATATTCAAGACAATAAATAATACTTCCATACATGAATAGGCAACACTATCGGGTTCCATATTCAAGACATAACTCACTATCTTAACTCTAACTCAATCTTATGAGCTACATTAATTCAACACGTAATACTCATAACTTCTCAATAACAAACACTTAACACTCTTTCAAAGTCTCTTACGCTCAAAGCGTCACTTAAACTCATTCTCAATCAAATACATGAATAGACAATATCTCAAACTCCATATTCGAGGTTTTCTCGATAGTCTCACTTTACATGGATAGACAACTCTCACTAGTTTCATATCCAAGGCATTCATTCACTATCTTTCATCATCGATACTTAATACTTTGGGATAACTAGATAATTCTAATTTAACAAGGGAAACATCTTACAAACAACCACTAAGAAGGCGGTCCCTCGGGACTACTATCACTTCCTAGTACCTTGTTATAGTCACAACTATAACTGAATCTCTAGTAAATCATTCATACGAGCAATGATTACTAGCACCTGGTTATGGGTTCACCCATAACTGATATATGATTAGTTGTTAAGCTCGTAGCCTCAACACTAATTTAACACACCCTCTAATGATACATTCTTACGAGCAATGTTCATTAGCACCTGGTTATGGACTCTTCCATAACTGAAATAAAACATAGTATTAAGCTCGTAGCCTTAATACTAGTAAACACAATCCGACAGGCCATCAATCACATCATTCCCAACATTATACACATGATAATGTTCATAAAAATTCAATATAAATCATCAAATTACAGCAGCACAATCAGATTAACAACTAATTCACAAAACTGTCGAAAAACAGTAAAACTGCCGAAAACTGCCGAAAATCAAAATATGAACTTTTATGAATCCTAACTCAAAACTTAAGGCTATTGGCACTAAAAATCATCAAATAATTCCAGATTTATACTCATTATCATCCAGAGGCAAAACGAAACTAAAAACATCACTTTTGGCGAAAACGGCCTTCACAAGTTCTAACCGAAAACATTATTTTCTCCCAATTGTTTTTCGGTGTTTCCAATATTATTTCTCTTCCTAAATTTCCAGAATTACATATTTAATTATATGTGAAAGAATAAGCTACGGTAAGGGCTTTAGATTTCTCCAAAACCTTACCGTTGAATAACCCGTTAACTCACCTCGGAAAATTGCTTAAATCTGAAAACAAGCTACTTCCCTCGACGAACCAGACCTGAAACGAAGACTCTAAATAGCTTAAAATACCATTCAAAATATATTACAATCAATCAAAGAGGTTTGGGGTTCGGTGGATCAAAGAACGGAATTCAAACGGCGAAGAAAATTGGCTAAGTGTGGGCGTGGGGGTGTGTGGGTGCCGCGGCTGGCCATGGTCATTGGGACGTGGTTCGGTCGCGGTTTCGTAGTTGGGGTGATCGATCTTGATGGTTTAGGTGTTGGTAATCAAGATCGATTAGGTATTTGGCCACAGTTTCGGAAATTGGCAATTATGGAGGTCAATACAATGGCTAGGGTTCTTAACGTTCATAAAGTGAATATCAAAACAAAATTCCAGAATTGAAAAGGTTGCTAAATCCAACCCAAAAGCTTACCCGTTCAACAAAATTCAAGGAAAAAGGCTCCCGATCTTTCCTCCTTCGATTCCGGGCAAAACCACCGATCCCCTAATTAACAATTGATGAAAAATCCTATCATTAGCCACTCCTAACCCCACGGCATCAAGAAGAAAGAGAGAAAAGAGAAGTTTCGTTACCTTCGGACCAAAATCGCTTCCAAAATGCTTAGATCCAAAAACCCGATTCACCAACGATCAATCAACGAGCGAACGACGAATCTCCTCCTTCTCTTTCACTATGAGGGGCGGCGGCTAGGGTGTGAAGGAGAGAAGAGAGAAAGGAAAATGATGAATGAGAGGTGATCTTAGGTTAAAAATCCCGAGTTCACGTAATTACGAAAATGCCACTCACCTTAAAACGTCCATAACTTGACCACCGGGTCTCAGAATGACAAACCGTCAGTTGCGTTGCAATCGTGACATCGAGACGATCAATTTTATGTCAAAACATTAATCAAATCATAAGTTTCAAATTTCGAGGTTTTTCGGGAAAGATTACCATAATACCCTTTTTGAAAGTGACGGGGCGTTACATGGGGTGATGTGCCCAGTGATTGCATCTACTTTGTTTTTTTAAAAACGGGATACGTACCCCTGGCTATGTACATATGGTTGTGGCCAGAACTGTCTATCAGGTGAAATGGTTTTCTTAGTTTAAATCTCGTTTACTTTATGATTGTCCCCTTTATGTTTTTCAGCGTTTCCGCTGCATGTACTCAAGATCTAGTTCTGGTTAGGGTCGGGTTGTTACATCCAATCTTTTACCATCTCGATTGTAGTAACACTCCACTCACATGTCTCCACATAAGTGATCCAGATAAGATCACTTGTACAAGTTACAAGTGGGTCGTATTAGTAGTGTTACCAAAATAATGCACCCAATTGTATCCATATTACTACAAACTCTTTGAGTTACAAGTTGACTAAATCTTCTATATGCATTACATACTCCGTTCAAGTTACAATAAGTAAGTCTGAATCTTATGATGGATGAAACAAGCATTTATCATCAGAAAATAAATGGTAAGTATAAATATTACTAATAATTGAATAAACAAACAATCTTTTATCTATTAATAGCTTTTTGGATTGCATATATTAGGTCCCTGAAGGGATGATTTACTAAACTAGCGGAATTTTATTTAGTAAACTAATTAACATTTAATTACGGATCCATTAATATCATGTCATTTGTGATAAAACATGTAGATTCATGCTTAATTTCAAAAATTAAAACCCTTTTACTTACATTTAGTAATTAATGGAGAATCGGTTGGAGGTTTCTTTACGGCATCAAATCCTCAGCAACACCGGATCTTCTATGTTATATCCTGATCGAAAGCAAAATCGACTTGTGGGAATCGAACCGGAAGAACAAAGAAGAAGAAATTTCTTCTAAATTTTTCCCTAAGGAAAATTGAAAATTGGCAACTGTGCAAAAACTTGAGAGAGAATTTTCACTTTTCTAATTAAAGTGAGAAGTGTGTAAAATATGAATCCTAATGATCATATTTATAGGAAAATATGATATCTAATCTATATAGATATGCTTATCTCCTAATTATAAAAATAGAAAAGATAAATTAAAATTATATATATATATATATATATATATGTTAATCTGCGCAAACGAAATCAATTATATTGATTTTGTCTTTCAACGCATCAGGGACCACCATATACATATATATATATATATATATATATATATATATATATATAAAAATTTATAATTTACTCAATTTCTTTTATTTGGCCATTATTTATTTATATATTTAAAATTAGAAAAATTCAAATAATAGTTTGAAATTAAATACATTTCGCCAAAAAATAATATATTAATTACTATTGAATCTTATTCAATTAATTAATTATTTTGGACCAATACCAATTTGTTTCTTAAACTAAATTGTATTTAATTCTCTCTAATATTTATTATTAAATTAAATAACCTCATTATTTAATTAATAATATCAATTATTAATTTATATTTAAATAAACTCATTATTTAAATAATTAATAATATTAACATTAATTCCCATTTAAATAATTTATTTATTTAAACAATTAATTTTGCCTTAAAATATTATAATTGATAATGTTATATTAATTTCCATTTAAATAAACTCTTTATTTAAATAATTAATATTGTATCAATATTAATAATATTAATATTAATTTTCATTTAAATAATCTCATTATTTAAATAATTAATATTTCCTAATTTTAAGTAAAATCAATTACTTAAATTATTTGTTCTTCCTAAGTTAAATTAATAACTTAGTTTTGCTATAACGATATTTGGGCTAGCATAGGGACCCGATGGACCTATAGATCATGGGCTTAATAATTAGTCAATTAAGTGATTAACTCATAATCAGTTAATTACTTATAATCTAACTATGAATAATTCCACTATAGATTCATAGCTGAACTCCCCTCACTACAGATGAGTTATGTCCATTTAGTTTATCTTTATTTATATCTGTGATATATCCTTCACGTGGAAGCCTCATAATTACAGGCAGATAAATTTACCGTTTTGCCCCTGTAATTACCGTTTTATCCTTGTGTTCCCGCTGATTCTCCAATGAACTTTATCTTTAGTCGAACTAGAGATAAAGTACTTCTATGATCAATAAAAGTTGTGGCTCCACTTGTTCATGTCTCGAATCAGTACATCAAGGGAGTTTCCTAAAGTTCCTAAAATGTTTAGGTATCGCACTGATACCGTTAATTAAAAGGAAAGTTATGAATTCCATCTCGTGAAAATGAGTTCCCAGCTACTTATATAGCCATGTTCCCAAAACAGGAGTGCATTGAGCGTTCTTATAGATCGCTCTCAACCATGTGAATCAAATAACATAACTCCATAAATAGGAGTCCGCATTTCACTCAAGATTGAGATCTATCACGGTTGATAAACTTAGTTTGATATTCGATCATTTCTCGTAAACGGTACTAATGAGAAATTGGATCGAACATCGTGGTCCTGCTTATACAATCAACATTGCATATGATACTTCCATTTCATGTTTCCCACATGAATGATCAGGGTTAGATCATTTGTCTATAAACAAAATGCGAAGCTATCAACAGTGTTACCAAGATAAGGTTCCCAAACGTTATCCATTTACTGTAGACACTTTTAAGTTACTCATCTCGACTTTAATCCTCTCGTATGACTCATATACTAAGTCGTGATTTCATAAGAGTAACTTAGGGTTTACTATTTGAATGTTTGATATTTATATATTTCCATATATTTCTAATATCGTTAACTGAATCAATGTAGATAATATAAAGAACTTATGTTTATTTATTTAATTTATTTGAAATAAATTATTATTATTAAATAATTACAAGTTCTAAGACACCATTCCTAACAATCTCCCACTTGTCCTAGATCTTTGGAGATTTGACTTGTAATTTCAGTCAAACTGGATGACTATCAACTACTTAGCCATGGTAGTCATTTTAATACTTTATTAGTAACGTTTTCATCTGTTTAGTATGTATTTCTTTTGTTTGATGTTAGTTTCAGTAAGTGTAATAGATTCCATATTTTATAGCCATAAAATAAACTCTATTAACTATTGATTTGAAACCATCATGTTCAACGACCTTTCATTTACTAACAAGCGAATTTAGAGTTTAGTCAGTAAAAACTCATTTTACTTATACTTAACTCATTTGATGTTTAATTCGCAAAAGTCTTTTGTCAAATTCTTACATGGAAGTAAATTCATGTTCAAATTTGAGCCCGTGCAACTCATAAAATCTCCCATTTTATCTATGTGCACTAACATACTATTTGTAAATTTTATTTTAGTCACATTGGTTCTAGGATTCTCGAAATTCTTAAGCTCCCACTACAAAGTAATTCTCCATTACTTTCATTTGTTTAATGATTACAATTCTATACTTCTTATTATTTCTAAAAATAATGTATAAATATAAGTGAACCTTTTCAACTCAACTATTGAAAATTTATGTCATTTTTATTTCACTTATTTTGAACTTTATTCATTGATTTTGAAGTCAATGAGTTTCACTTAGACTTCGAAAGTCCTTTGGTTCGTATTATGACGCTCCCACTCAAATAAAGTTCTACAAGTAGTTTAACAATTTAAACTTTTAAATAACTACTTGTTTTTATTGTGAAATAAAATCATTATAATTCTTTTATATTTTAAGTAAGGTTTAAAACCTTCAGTATCACTGATTTACAGAACTTTTCTTTAATAATTTGTGAATTCAATTATCCACTAATTATTTCTTTTCAATTTCTATTTTGTTTATTCCATATCAGTTAGTACTCCTTTAAAACATCTTTTTAAATAACTGAATATTTGGAATATAAGAAATCGATTTAATGTTTGCTTATCACTTAAGTTCTAACATCTAAATGTCCAACTTTAGTGATATTTAAGTCTAGTTATCTTTGAAAAACCAAAGATATTCGATTTTACTTATCCCATAAGTTCGTGGATTAATATGGTTATCATTTCAAATTCCTTGAGAACCATCTTTAAGATATTCATCCCTCTAACTTATTTAAGTAATTTTAGACTTAAGTATTTAAACATTTTTAAACCTTATAACTCATTTAGATATTCCGGAGTTTAGAATTTGGATTTGGATTTTATTTGTTTTATACTAAGTATTTTGAATAACCATCCAATCACACTTTGGAATTTTGTAATATAATTGTAAATTAGGAATATCTACCTAAATAACTCTTATTTAAAATATTCCCAAACTTGGTTCATACGAAATGAGTTCAAATAGTCATTACATAATTCAAAATAAAACAAATTGATAGTTAAACTAAACTAGAAAACTATTGTTTTGGGGAGAAGAATATTTTCTTCCTTTTAGACTATTGTAAAATCGATTACGAAGAAAATAGGAAGAAAAAGAGTTTTCAATTTCGAAAATTGAAATTAGAAGCTTTTGAATGTTTAACCAAGACGTTTGTATTTATAGGCAAAACAGTTTTTCAAATGAATTAGGAAATACTATCAAAATAAATACAAGATAAATGTCAAGAATAAAATCAAAATTTATTTCTTATTTATCTTACGTGCCGATTTTATGTGCAAAAATTCAATAAGAAAAACTAATTTTTTCTTTGTTTAATTTGTCTTTGGTTAAACATTCTTTTATATATTTATTTTAGACAAAATAATTCAACAATTATTTCCTAAAATATCATACATGTGCCGATTTTGGTATTCAAATAATTTGAACCAAAATTCTATTGAATTCACTAATTCAATTCTAGATTCTTCCTTATTATTAAATCTTATTTATTAGTTCTTGATATTTATTTAAATCAATCATTTAAATAAAATATTATATTTCGATTTTTGTACTTGATTATTAATGAATATTTATTATTTTCAATTTAAATAATCGAAATTATTTACATTAATAATAAATAGGTTATTTAATATTATCCTTTTAAATAATCGATATTATTTAAATTTAATAATAAATTATTAATTATTAATTTCCATTCAGGTAAACACGTTACCTAAATAATTAATAATTATCTATTAATAATATTTTATTATTAATTACCATTTAAATAATTAATAACAATGATATTAATTTCTATTTAAATACACTCGTTATTTAAATAATTAATATTGTCAATTATTAAAGTAAACCGCTTTACTTAAATTATTCATTTCCTTTTCTAGGAAACATAGTTCTCATCGTTCAGTTTGTTCTTTCCAAGTATAGTGACTAAAACAGATGCTATATTACTGAATTTTAAATAAACTTTATCTTAATAATCTAACATTCAAATACTCAAAGTTTCAACATATAATTAAATATGATGCATGAATGCGAGCATATTAATGAACATAAAAGCCCTAAAACATGTTACTATGTCACGATATTTTAATGATACCGGTGAAGTGCCGTCGAATGATAGGTTAGTTACCATCATAAAAACGAGATGCCACTCGAACAATTGACAACTCCAGAATAACTCATATTCTTATGTCATTGCTTACCGTGTGTTTGGTCAAGAATTTTGATAACAAACTTTACCAAATTTCTTTTTAAGTGTGACCCACTAATTTAGTCTTTTAAATAAAAATTGAAGAGTGTCTACGAAGTGTAGATTCAGTCTTCAACTCGATTTAAAATTCTTTATCCCTTTCGGGAGACCCAACTTTATATTGATTTATACAATAGAACCTTCCTATGGGAATGAACACCTGCAGCAGTGTTACAGAGGCCATGTATAAATCTCACGTTTCGAGCCCATTAGTGGAGACCATAGGGATACATTGACATGTTTCCTTCTCCCACTTAATATTTCAAGTTAGGGTTTCATAACTTAGACTAATTCAGGCTAATTCATTAATCTAATCAACTTTAACTCTTAAATTGGTTAGATTAATTTTATAAATGTGATTGTTCAAGTTTTCCTAATTAAAACTAATCACATTACGAGGCGTCTTAATCATTTCGATTTATTAATTTGAACTTTTCTCCCAGATCGCTCCCAGTTAGAGGCGCTCCGTGTTAGGGGAACTTTATGAAACCTCATCGCTTGGGCAGACCTTTCTCGCCAGAGATCCGTTCAATTTAATTAATCTTAATTATTAATTTTTAATTAACCCTTAATTAAAAGTTTCTATTTGTTTACCTTATATGGATTTTGGCCCAATTGTTTAAACAATAATTCCATATTACAAATAATTCATGTAGTTTCTATTCAACTTTTAAACTAGATTTAACTTTTGAATTTTAACTAAATAAGCATGCTTTTAATTCTAAAAACAATTAGAATAAAATTATATAATTTTCCATAATAATGTTTATAAAATGAAATTATAGCATGCTTCACGTACACTAGCATATAATAACACATATTATATCATGATGCATGTATGTATAATTAATTAAAATCATACAACCTATGGTGGGATTTTCTACATGACATACTCTTATGCATGAATATTATTTAAAAATAATTATATCATACATATTAACAATTTAAATAATAAATAGCTAAATTGACCGGTATTCTTGGCACTATTTCTAAAACAGAAAAATTAAATTACAACTTAATTTAAATCTTCCATTGTAGAACTTGAGGCTTCAACTTTCTCTCTCTTTCATGGTGTTGGCGTGGGCATGGGTATTTATGGGGTAAATATTATCTCCTTAATATTTTCATAAATACTTGTTTTAAAATAATTATCTTTTAATTAAATGGAAAAAATAAAGAAAATATTTTCCATGTAATCTTATATTAATTTCTAAATTCATAATTTAAGATAGGGATATAATCTTTAAAAAGATTTTATCCTTATCTTAAATATTTAAATTTTTAAATTGAGATAACAAGATAATTATTTTAAAATATCTTACCATATCTTACCTTATCTCATCCTTTTCTCTCTCCTTGGGTGTGGACCTCATGGATTGATGGAAAAAAAAAAATTTCCCCTCTTCCTCCCTTGGTAGAGCCGATTTTTGCCTCCTTTGGTATGGAAAAATTACAATTTTTTTTAATACCCTAAAATTAGGGTTTACAAATTTTCTACCAAAATTTAAAATCCTAAGTGCCTCAAGAATACCTAAACAGTCAACTAGCAAACCTCCACAATTTATATAGCACAATTTATATAAACATACATAAAACGATTTTTATGCAACCCACCAAAATTTTCGAAAAATCACAAATTTTACATGATAATTAAAATTAGCTCTGGTACCAATCGAAGGGATGATTTACTAAACTAGCAGAATTTTATTTCATAAACTAATTAACATTTAATTACGGATCCATTAATATCATGCAATTTGTGATAAAACATGTAGATTCATGCTTAATTTCAAAAATTAAAACCCTTTTACTTACATTGAGTAATTAATGGAGAATCGATTGGAGGTTTCTTTACAGCATCAAATCCTCAGTAACACCGGATCTTAATTGTTAGAGTGCGAACAAATTCCCACATCGGTTAGAGAAGGAGATGATCATGGGAATATAAGGGGAATGAGACATCTCCATTGGTATGAAGCCTTTTGGGTGAAACCAAAAGCAAAGCCATGCAGGCCTAGGCCCAAAGTGGACAATATCATACCAATGTGGAGTTGTGGTGGCCCTGTTGTCCGCTTAAAAGTGGTATCAAAGCCATGCCCCGAACCTAACGATGTGGGTGGAATCCTTAAGTGTCGAACAAAGTGAGGAGCCTTGGAGACCTGGTCCATGGTGGGCTCTATCGGACAGGTAGGATGACCTGGATAGAGTAGACGGATGGAGGGGAGGCTCGGTGGATTTGTTCGAGGGGAGGATTTTTAGAGTGAGAATAAATTCCCACATTGGTTAGAGAAGGGGATGATCATGGGAATATAAGCGGAATGACACATCTCCATTAGTATGTTTAACAACCCGAGTTTCGGTAAGGGCATTTTGGTCTTTTCTTCAATTTTGATCTAAATGATTTTATTTTGAGTTATTATGGACCGTCGCGTCGATACGAATTCAACGGAATTGACTACGCTCAATTCCGAGTTCCGAGTAAAAAGATATGACCTGAATACCGTTTACGTCCCTAATTCTTATTATTTATTTCAGGGGCATTAACATATTTTATTCAGCTATTACTTGACACAAAACCCTAGAATTCTTTATTCTTTCTTTTCTTTCACGCAAGCAGCAGCACGCCATCAGTCTCAAGCCGAGTCCTTCGTTTTGTTTCTCAAGGTAAGATCTTATTCATTTTGATTCATTGATTCTTTTCCGTCAATCCCGAGTTAACCTCCGACCTCTGGGCTGTCTTTCGATCTCAGTTTTGAGCCCCGTTCTTCACCGGATATTCAAAGATTTCAACTTCAACTATCTCCAAATTCTTTGGTACGTTTTGTTTACTTTCGATTCTGTTGGTTTCCAATCATTATCGAGTTAATTTTAGTCTAATCGAGGGTCTTTTTTAGTGCGATTTAGACCCCCGGGAGCCGACTCTTCTTCGCCGAATCTGGAAATCGATCTCGGATTTGCTCGGGTTTTGGGTCGTTGTTTTCGTCGTGTTCTTCGTACGAGGTTCCGAGTCGAGGTGGTAGCTGATCCTATCGTTTTGGTAAACTTTGATTTGAAAAAAAAAAAACTACTACTGCATGAAAACGCACACGGCGTGCGTTTTCCTCCATGGACGCACGCTGCGTGCGGCAGGAGAGGAAGACCAGTCCAACTGGATTGGCCGGATCGGTCCAATTGGACCAGGTTCACTGGTCCGACTTGGTTCAGGGTCTATTTACGGTCTAATTGAGCTGGTTTTCGTCCCGTTCTTTCGGTTTTCATAAAATTGACTTTTAATTAATGTCAATACAGGTTTGGGGAACCTCTAGGATTTTTTTTCGCATCGTTGGAGTTCGATTGCTTGTTTGAATTGCTATTAAGGTAGGTTAATTCCTACTTAAAGTGTTAGATGAAATTTTCTTTGATTGTTTGCTTTGTCTACGATTCATGGTATGACTTGGGAGATGATTTATTAGTTGCTAGGAATTATTATATGATTTTGTGATTTTCGATTTTTATTTAATTATTATTTATGTTTGGTTAGTCGATAAGTGATAAATAGAGCCTTTAGGTTTTACAACTTGGGTTGAACCTATGCATAATAAATATTAAATTTGTAGAGCGAATACTATGGCACGTATCATGAGTGGCCCTATACCCCACTATGTTCATATTTTCAAGCGCATAGTATGGCACGTATCATGAGTGGCCTTATACCCCACTATGATACATATATGGAAATTTAATTAAAACAAAGACTAAAGGAAATGTTGTAGGCTAAGTACCTACTAAATAATTAGGCTAAGTATCTATACTTATAAATGAGAAATTGGGGATTTGGACTAGTATCCATTAATTATTATATTTGAAGTTGTAACGTCCCGTTATTTTGAAGTGAATTTTTTTTATTATTTATTTACATTTTATTATTTTAAATAATTAATCAATTTAATTTTAATTAAAGTTTTTAAGATTAGTTTAAATTTAGTAATTTCGATTTTAGTAGTTATTTTCGTCCGAATTTCTTTTTAATCGTTTTAATATTTTAAAATCGTTTCGGTGACATTAATAAATATTAACGGGCCAATTAATAATTATTAATCACCTTTAGATTATTTTAAGATCATCGGGCTTTCGTATTTTAAATCGAATCATTTAAAAGGGACATATACGTCATTTTTCAATTTCTTAAAAATCACTATTCATCTTCCTCATCTTTAAAAGTCAATCTTTGGTCCAAAACATCAAATTCATCTCATATTTTTTCCTCCAAACCCGTAGCTTAGAGAGGAGGAAAAGGGGAGAGAAAGAAATCGTCGCCCCGGCTTCGTTTCTCGTCCGTTTTACGTGATTTCGGATGCGTTGGAAAGCTCTCGCCGAGACCTTTCTACCCATCCTATCAATCGAGGTTTTCGATCGTTTTCTCGAGGCCTTAAGGTATGACAAAGTTTCTAAAATTTGATGTGAATAGTATTTTAATGGTGGTTTTGGATTGAAATCTTCAAATTCGTTCACTGAAGCTTAAAGATTTCCATCGGGAAAGTCGTTTTGGTCGATTTTAGAAACTTCCCCTAAACCCTAAAATCGAGTTTGAGCCGGAAACCCGTCCCTTGTGATTTTCCCTCTTTGGGCTATGATTAGGATGTTTAGTTAACTATGATTTTACGTTTTACTTGATTTTTTCGGAAATAGATTATTATGTAAAACCCTAAATTACGTTGACCCATTGCTATCCCGGTTTCCAAAGTATTCGAAAACAACCCAAAATGCCTCTAAATTGCATAAAAGACGGAAAACCGAACCCGAACCCTCCCTTTCTTGTTGGGCCGTGGGTCCCCTGGGGATTAAATCCGGGGTTTTCGTCGTTTTATGTGTTTACTTGCCGTTTGATCGGTTTTCGAATGATTATTGATGGTTAGGTGTGATTGATTTGTAGGTTTGTGATCGATTTCTTGACTTTGACTCCGGCACTTTGGAAGCTTGGATTTCATATCTAAGGTGAGTTTAAAATGGAAGTTAGTAATTTTATGAATTATGTTTCATTACGTTATTGTTTATCGAGGTTAAGAGGGGAACTAACTTCCGGAAGTTATACTTGGTTGGAGACTTTAAACTCGGATGTGAGTGTAGTGGTTTTGGTGTCAAATGGTTTTGGAAGTAAAAGAGGAAACAAGAGTGGTTTGGAAGTCTTGTAAGACAATTTGGAGACTTTAGATGAGATTGATTGATTAAGGAACTTTTGTGATTTGGGAGTCAAAGTGGCTTAGAATTACACTTGAGTATTGACTCGTGTAATTCAAGCGGTTTAGGTTCTTTAGTAGTTTAGAAGAACTTTATCTAACTTACTAGAGAGCTTGTTGGATTCTACGGTACTTGTGATACGGCACATGATAGTATGTGATACGCTCCATACGGTATCATGGTGCGAGGATATGTGATACAGCACATGATAGTATGTGATACGCTCCATACGGTATCATGGTGCGAGGATATGTGATACAACACATGATAGTATGTGATACGCTCCATACGGTATCATGGTGCGATGATTTGTTATATGGCGAAATTCCTGATATCCGATGTGATGAGAGATATGGTAATACCGTACGGGCTTAGTATGTGATATTGATCCATATGGTATACCCGATACGATGATTGTGATATGGTAATACCGTACGGGCTTAGTATGTGATATTGATCCATATGGTATACCCGATACGATGATTGTGATATGGTAATACCGTACGGGCTTAGTATGTGATATTGATCCATATGGTATACCCGATCGATGATTGTGATATGGTAATACCGTACGGGCTTAGTATGTGATATTGATCCATATGGTATACCCGATACGATGATTGTGATATGGTACTACCGATGCGGGCTTAGTATGTGATATTGATCCATATGGTATACCCGATACGATGATACTTGTTTGGTAACAAAGAATGTTAATGTTATAGTTTCATATACTCATTAGAATGGATAGAAAGACTTAGTAATAACGGGTACTTTTACTTAAAGTCTTCGTATTGTTACTTTTTAGGAAGCATACTATGTATGTTGATTATAGGCGGAATTTAGAATGCGGAACGGATAGTAAAATTGAAATCTAGGCCTTTGGACACAATTTCCGACATGGAATGTGGTTCATAGGATTACTTGCTTTCATTTTACTCTCACTAGCATTTTTATGCTAATGTTGCTACAATTACAACTTTTTCGGTAGAAGACTCGTGGTAAAGGACGAGGTAGAGGAGGTGGCGCTGTGTGACTACTCGAGACAATGAACGGACAAGTACATAAATGGTTTTGGGTGAAGCATCTTTGAATGCTCATGAACTTTTCACTACTTTTACCATGTATCATTTTGAGCTCGATGGAGCAATTGTGTATATTTGTGGACTTTAAAACTTTCTTTTAGAAGTTTTATGATGATATGGAATGTGCATTCCCGATTTAATGCTTTCTCTGATTGAGCCAATGTAAATCAGGTTTTAGTTTATCCGAATTTTAAACGAACCCATGCTGTTTTTCTGTAAAATCAAGTTTTCCGCTGCGTATTTGTTTAAAAGGATTTTACAAAAAAAATCGGGTCGTTACAGTTGGTATCAGAGCCTCTTTGGTTCTGTAGACCACATGCATCGCATGTTTTCATGGTTTGATTTGTTCTTGTCCAATCATTGTTCGAGGTCAACGGTGCCAGGTATCCTTGGAACCTTCTCTTTTGACAAGTGTAATTGTAGTTTTGCTTTTTTCTTCCTGGTATCTCATGTGAGGCTTTTATGATTGTGATTTCAGTATGCCTCCGAAGGCAGTGATACCTAGGAGAGGTCGGAGCAGAGGACAGACTGGGGTACGAGGTAAAGGTCGGGCGAGTGCAGTTACACCGCCACCCCCTCCACCTGTGAATCGGGAGGATGAGCCTCCAGTTGATCAAACACCTAGTCAGGGTCGTAGTGTCACTATTTCAGAGGAGTATTTTTTAGACCTGATACGGGGTGTTGGAGGACAGACTGATCGGGTTATACCACCCTTTAGAGTACTCACTCCAGTGGTAGACCAGTCTGGTATTACTGATGCTGCAAAAACTTTGAAAGAGTATATCAGGTATAACACGCCTGAGTTTGATGGTACATCTACCGATCTGGCTGATGCGGAGAGATGGATTACCAGGATTGAGAGGGTATTGGAGTTCATTAAATGTCCAGATCATTTGAAGGTCCACTGTGGGACATATTCTTTAGTTGATGATGCATTGTATTGGTGGAAAGGTTTATATCGTACTCTCAGCCCTGAGTTGCAGGTTAGTTGGGAGATGTTTAGGGAAAAGTTTTTCGAAAAATACTATCCAGAGGATACTCATGATCAGTTAGAGATACAGTTTCTCACACTCAGACAGGATGATAGGTCTGTTGTGGAGTATGAGAGGGAGTTTGACAGGTTGTCAAAATTTGCTACTAAACATGTTACTGATCCTGAGGATAAGAGGAAAAGGTTTATTGTAGGTTTGAGGGCAGGGCTACAAGGGCAGGTACGAGCTTTGCGGCCTGCTACTTATGCTGATGCCTTGAATGCTGCTTTAGCATTGGATATTGGGGATTCGGAGAGAAAGGCCTTTGAGATTGCTGCACAGGCCTCTTCTCAGAAGAGGAAGGCTGTGGATGACCTTCCAGGTCGAGGGACACAGTCACTTAGGCAGGTTACTGATAGGGGCAAGGGACAGACAGGACCTCAGAGTCACACAGGTCAGTCTACTGCTCGGGCCCTTTCTTTGCCTTATTGCTCTGATTGTACTGAGTACCACCTGGGAAAGTGTAAGTTGATGGAGGTGCTTTCAGTGTGGACAGACCGGACATATTAAACCCTTTTGGCCTAGTTTACAGACACCACAGCAGAGTGGGGGTCAGGGTCAGGGTCGAGGGCAGAGACAGATTAGTCCTATTCAGCAGCAGATAGCACCCCCGGTAGTCCAGGCACCACCTCAGACACGACAGCAGGCCCGTGTCTTTGCCACCACTCGAGAGGATCTTGAGGCATCCGGATCGTTGCTACAGTACCTTGTCGTTTTATGACACTCTCTTTTGTTATTTGATATTCGTTATGGTTAAGTCCGATAATCGTGTTTATGAATGTTATATTTTATTAAGTGGTTTTGAATGCTAGCTAGTCTTAGAAAGAGACGGAAGTTGTGATTCTAGCATCCGAACCAAAGTGTTGAGTAACATAGTGAGCAACTTGGTCAAGGTATTGTAAAAAGAACCAAGTCTTGTGAAGTTTACATGGGAACGTGGGGACAAAATGCAGTCTAAGTACCCTCGCTTTTCACTTAATAAGTGTGCTTTTCGAGGACGAAAAGTCTTTTAAGGAGGGTAGACTGTAACGTCCCGTTATTTTGAAGTGAATTTTTTTTATTATTTATTTACATTTTATTATTTTAAATAATTAATCAATTTAATTTTAATTAAAGTTTTTAAGATTAGTTTAAATTTAGTAATTTCGATTTTAGTAGTTATTTTCGTCCGAATTTCTTTTTAATCGTTTTAATATTTTAAAATCGTTTCGGTGACATTAATAAATATTAACGGGCCAATTAATAATTATTAATCACCTTTAGATTATTTTAAGATCATCGGGTTTCGTATTTTAAATCGAATCATTTAAAAGGGACGTATACGTCATTTTTCAATTTCTTAAAAATCACTATTCATTTTCCTCATCTTTAAAAGTCAATCTTTGGTCAAAAACATCAAATTCATCTCATATTTTTTCCTCCAAACCCGTAGCTTAGAGAGGAGGAAAAGGGGAGAGAAAGAAATCGTCGCCCCGGCTTCGTTTCTCATCCGTTTTACGTGATTTCGGATGCGTTGGAAAGCTCTCGCCGAGACCTTTCTACCCATCCTATCAATCGAGGTTTTCGATCGTTTTCTCGAGGCCTTAAGGTATGACAAAGTTTCTAAAATTTGATGTGAATAGTATTTTAATGGTGGTTTTGGATTGAAATCTTCAAATTCGTTCACCGAAGCTTGAAGATTTCCATCGGGAAAGTCGTTTTGGTCGATTTTAGAAACTTCCCCTAAACCCTAAAACCGAGTTTGAGCCGGAAACCGGTCCCTTGTGATTTTCCCTCTTTGGGCTATGATTAGGATGTTTAGTTAACTTTGATTTTACGTTTTACTTGATTTTTTCGGAAATAGATTATTATGTAAAACCCTAAATTACGTTGACCCATTGCTATCCCGGTTTCCAAAGTATTCGAAAACAACCCAAAATGCCTCTAAATTGCATAAAAGACGGAAAACCGAACCCGAACCCTCCCTTTCTTGTTGGGCCGTGGGTCCCCTGGGGATTAAATCCGGGGTTTTTGTCGTTTTATGTGTTTACTTGCCGTTTGATCGGTTTTCGAATGATTATTGATGGTTAGGTGTGATTGATTTGTAGGTTTGTGATCGATTTCTTGACTTTGACTCCGGCACTTTGGAAGCTTGGATTTCATATCTAAGGTGAGTTTAAAATGGAAGTTAGTAATTTTATGAATTATGTTTCATTATGTTATTGTTTATCGAGGTTAAGAGGGGAACTAACTTCCGGAAGTTATACTTGGTTGGAGACTTTAAACTCGGATGTGAGTGTAGTGGTTTTGGTGTCAAATGGTTTTGGAAGTAAAAGAGGAAACAAGAGTGGTTTGGAAGTCTTGTAAGACAATTTGGAGACTTTAGATGAGATTGATTGATTAAGGAACTTTTGTGATTTGGGAGTCAAAGTGGCTTAGAATTACACTTGAGTATTGACTCGTGTAATTCAAGCGGTTTAGGTTCTTTAGTAGTTTAGAAGAACTTTATCTAACTTACTAGAGAGCTTGTTGGATTCTACGATACTTGTGATACGGCACATGATAGTATGTGATACGCTCCATACTGGTATCATGGTGCGAGGATATGTGATACGACACATGATAGTATGTGATACGCTCCATACCTGGTATCATGGTGCGAGGATATGTGATACAAGACATGATAGTATGTGATACGCTCCATACGGTATCATGGTGCGAGGATATGTGATACACCACATGATAGTATGTGATACGCTCCATACGGTATCATGGTGCGATGATTTGTTATATGGCGAAATTCCTGATATCCGATGTGATGAGAGATATGGTAATACCGCACTGGGCTTAGTATGTGATATTGATCCATATGGTATACCCGATACAGATGATTGCGATATGGTAATACCGCACGGGCTTAGTATGTGATATTGATCCATATGGTATACCCGATCAGATGATTGTGATATGGTAATACCGATGCGGGCTTAGTATGTGATATTGATCCATATGGTATACCCGATCGATGATTGTGATATGGTAATACCGCACGGGCTTAGTATGTGATATTGATCCATATGGTATACCCGACACGATGATTGTGATATGGTAATACCGCACGGGCTTAGTATGTGATATTGATCCATATGGTATACCCGATCGATGATTGTGATATGGTAATACCGTACGGGCTTAGTATGTGATATTGATCCATATGGTATACCCGATACGATGATTGTGATATGGTACTACCGTACGGGCTTAGTATGTGATATTGATCCATATGGTATACCCGATACGATGATACTTGTTTGGTAACAAAGAATGTTAATGTTATAGTTTCATATACTCATTAGAATGGATAGAAAGACTTAGTAATAACGGGTACTTTTACTTAAAGTCTTCGTATTGTTACTTTTTAGGAAGCATACTATGTATGTTGATTATAGGCGGAATTTAGAATGCGGAACGGATAGTAAAATTGAAATCTAGGCCTTTGGACACAATTTCCGACATGGAATGTGGTTCATAGGATTACTTGCTTTCATTGTACTCTCACTAGCATTTTTATGCTAATATTGCTACAATTACAACTTTTTCAGGTAAGACTCGTGGTAAAGGACGAGGTAGAGGAGGTGGCGCTGTGTGACTACTCGAGACAATGAACAGACAAGTACATAAATGGTTTTGGGTGAAGTATCTTTGAATGCTCATGAACTTTTCACTACTTTTACCATGTATCATTTTGAGCTCGATGGAGCAATTGTATATATTTGTGGACTTTAAAACTTTCTTTTAGAAGTTTTATGATGATATGGAATGTGCATTCCCGATTTAATGCTTTCTCTGATTGAGCCAATGTAAAACAGGTTTTAGTTTATCCGAATTTTAAACGAACCCATGCTGTTTTTCTGTAAAATCAAGTTTTCCGCTGCGTATTTGTTTAAAAGGATTTTACAAAAAAAATCGGGTCATTTTAGAAGTTATTTCAATTTAGCTTACTTATATAAGTTGAAATTAATCTACTGAGCTAAAAACTCACGGTATTCGAATGCCCTGCAAATTTAAATTTTGCAGGTAACAATAATAATTTTGGAGCTCGAGGCGCATGACGAGGATTGTGCTACATGGAGGCCTTAGGATTTATTTGTTTTATCTTCTCCTTTGACTTTTCATATTAGTCATTTCTTTTGTTATTTGGGATATTTTAATTTATTTTATTTAAACTCAGGCATTTTATTTGGATTTTAATTATTTGAACTGGCGCCACATTTAAACGTTTTGTTTTATCTTTTATTTGTCATTAATAAAAGGCTTCCGCATTTATTGTTTTAACTCTATCTTATTTATAAAAGTGAATCCGCTCTTTTATTATTTATTTTTTTATTTTATTTGAGTCGGGTCGTCACAGTATGAGGCCTTTTGGGTGAAACCAAAAGCAAAGCCATGCGGGCCTAGGCCCAAAGTGGACAATATCATACCAATGTGGAGTTGTGGTGGCCCGGTTGTCCCCTTACAGTCCCAACAATCTCCCATTTTTAATAATGCTAATGAGATCTATCTCGTAATACTAAACTACTCATATGACTCTCAAACACTTTCCCCGGGAGTGTCTTTGTAAGGATCAACAATATTGTCTTCAGACTGAACCTTCATCTTTGAACTATCTCCCCTATTAGGTGATACTTTCTCTCTACGTGGTTTCCTCTTTTATGGCTTCTAGGTTATTTGGAGTTAGCCACTGCACCACTGTTGTCACAAAACAGTGTGATAAATTTGTCCATATCTGGAACTATCTCGAGATCGGTTAGAAATTTCCTAAGTCAAACAGCTTCCTTAACAACTTCACAAGCAATTACATATTCGGATTCCATTGTGGAGTCAACAATGCAACTTTGCTTGATACTTGTTCAAACAATGTCTCCACCACAAAGTGAATATTGGTTCATACGTGGATTTAATAGAGTCCTTATTTGCATAGAAATAAGAATTTGTATACCACTTGAGAATTAAATTCTCATTACAGTACTCATATGATTCATACTCATATGACTCTCAAACACTTTATCCGGGAGTGTCTTTGTAAGGATCAACAATATTGTCTTCAGACGAACTTTTGTCTTTGAACTATCGATCTTATTATGTGATACTTTCTCTCTATGTGGTTTCCTCTTTTATGGCTTCTAGGTTCTTTGGAGTTAGGCACTACACAACTATTGTCACAAAACAGTGTGATAGATTTGTACATATTTTGAACTATCTCCAGATCGGATAGAAATTTCCTAAGTTAGACACCTTCCTTAATAAGTTCACAAGCAGATACATATTCGGCTTCTATTGTGGAGTCAAAAATGCAACTTTGCTTGATACTTCTTCAAACAATGTCTCCCCACAAAGAGTGAATACTGATTCATACGTGGATTTAATAGAATCTTTATCTGCATAGAAATCAGAATTTGTATACCACTTGAGAATTAAATCCTCACTACCGTACACTAAAACAAGTTCTCTTGTTCTTCGTAGATACTTCAGAATGTTCTTTCCTGTCAGTGGTCATAACCAGGATAATGTCTTACTATTCCTACTGCATAACAGATGTATGGTCTTGTACACAACATGACTTACATTAGACTTCCAACTGCAGATGTATATGTTGGGATTTATGCCCTAGAATTCGTAATTTGTAATAGAATATTTTATGAATAAATAAAAGTATTATTTTAGTGAATTTTGTGCAATTTATTATATGTTGATATTCGTTAAATATTCAAACATTAATAGAAAATTCCAGAGTTACTAATTCTGTAATCTTGACTATTATGAGATATAAAGTGGATCTAGTCCAAGATAGTAACTCAAATAGTCTACACTGAACGAATACGGTGAGGAAACCTTATTCTGATAACACTATTGATGTTGTTCACTGATTTGATCCAAATCATTAGCATAATGTAGATGCAAGTGGAAACATCATATATAATGAGTTTATATAAGACTGGACCAGGATAATAAATCGATTCCTAAATAACACCGTTAATAGGAAATGATTTATATTATCGAATTTACGTTATTAAGATTGATAAGTCTCAATCCTGAGTATGTTGTGAACTCACATTAATGAAGTATTTTTCTTTGATTTACATAGTTGATGGTGATCTGCTGATACACTCGATAAACTCCCGTTTTGGGGAAATGACTAAATTAGTGCCTGAGAACATTTCTATACAAGATGGCATTCATAACTTTCCTAAAACAAATGAAAGTGTTAGTGCGACACTATTCTAACTTAAGAACTTTAGATATCTCCCTGTTGTAATTATTCGATACTTGAACATGAGGTCTCACCTTCTTATTGGCCCAAGAAGGATCGTTCTATACTTGAAAACTATAGAAAAATGTTCATTAGAGAATCATCGGGTACACAAGGATAAAAGAGATAATTACAAGGGTAAAACGGTAATTTTGACCCAGTTGTAATTATGAGATTACAACGTGAAGGATATGTCAAAACAAACTTAATAACAAATGGACATAACCCATCTATAGTGACGGGAGTTCAACTTAGGGTTTATAGTGGAATTACCTTAAGTTAATAATTACGATTAATTAATTAATGAGTTTATTTATAAATCAATAATTATTGGAGCCCATGATCTATAGGTCCATCAGGTCCCTATGCTAGCCCATATATCATTGTAACTAACCAAGTTATTAATTTAACTAGGAAGAAATATTTATATTTAAGTAATTAAATTACTTAAATAAGGGATATATAAATTGTTTAAATAAAGAGTTTATTTAAATGGAAATTGATATTAAAATTATTAATTATTTAAATAATGAGTTTACTTAAATAGAAATTGATAATTAATATTATTAATTAAATAATGAGTTTATTTAATTTAATAATAAAAAGAGAGATTTAAATATATTTTTTTATGAAAACAAATTAGTATTTTGCCCAAAATAATTAATTAAATTGATTTAGTTCAATATTAATTAATATATAAATTTTTGGCATTTATGTATTTAATTAGAATTAATTATTTAATTTTTTTCTAATTTTAAATATATAAAAGAATTGATAAATTAAAAAAAAAGGATAAATGGAGATTTATCTCCACTCCACATGTCAACATTTAAAAGAAAATTTGTTTTCTTTATATTGAATGTGGCTGACGCTTTTTTTGAAGTTTTTTTTTTATTTTTTTTAATTAATTTGATTATTTAAATTAAAGAAATAAGAAAGCTAATTGTATTAGAAAACCAATTCTTATTTTCTTATAAATATGACCGTTGGGTTCTCATATTTGATGCTTGAGGTTTATCAAAAAGTTCTCTCTTTTATTTTCCCTATTGCCGGTTTTTGGCTTCTTAAAATAAGAAGAAATTTTCTTCTTTGTTTGTTCTTCCGGTTCGATTCCCACAAGTCGGGTTGGTTTATGATCGGGATATAGCATAGAAGACTTGGTGAAGGAGATTGATACTGTAAAAAAAACTCCAACCGATTCTCCATAAATCTACAATGTAAGTTTTTCGAAAACCTTTTAACTCTAGTTTAAGGTTTGATCATAATTGCATGTTATTAACGAATCATTAATTAAGTGTTAATTAAATTACTAAAGAATTTCTGCTAATTTAGTAAATAGTTCCTTCAATATAAAGATATTGTCTCATACACTCAATTTCTTAAGTTGTCTTAGGAGACTGTTCTCCAAACTAATTCCATATCTGAATTGTAACCAACTTTTTTTGGGATTATCCATTCCATACTTGAAACTATTTTGTCAATGTAGCATGTTTAAGATAGTGCAAATGTTTCCTTCTTTTGATCTCTTACAATTTGGATTCCAATAATTTATTGTGTTTGTCCCAAATCTTTCATTAGAAGTTTGTTAGTAAGCTATTTCTTTATGTCAAACAACATTCTTAAATTATTTTCAATCGGTAAGATGTCATCATCATATAGAATGAGAAATATCACATCTTTATTGACTATCATCTTGTGTATAGAGGACTCGTCAATGTTTTATTTAAAACATATGATTTGAAAGTAAGGGCAAATCTTATTATCCAAAGACCATTAAGCTTGCTTCAATCCATAAATGGAATTTTACAACTTACAAAATCTTTGTTCTTCACCTTGAACGATGAATCCTTCTGGCTGGAGCATGTAGATACCCTCGTCAATATTGGAGACGATAGAGTTGTGGAAACGTGGTATATATATTTTTGCTAATTTTTTTTTACTTTCTTTTTGGCAACTTTTCTTAATTAAATAAGGTTAAAATTGTAAAAATGAAGATTACCTTCTCATGGGAATCATAGAGAGTATCTGATTTTGAAGATCATCAAATACCCTCATATATGGGGAAATACAATTTCCAGGAATTTTAAATTACTGCGATATTTTTAAATAACCCCTAAACAAACAATGGAATTAGATGCCCCTTAGAAGAGAATCTTAGATTGTGGCGAATCAAACGGGGTTAAAGGTAATTTTAAAATTTGGTGATTTTCCTTTCTAATTAGATGATGCAAAAATGAAGGGCCAAATTTCATCAAAAATTAATTTATTTCAAGTACTTTTTTAAATCATATTTACATACATTGAAGATTATTGGTTTTTATTATTAATTCTATTATTATTAATTTGTTATATCAAGAATCATCAAGTTGTAATTTGAAAAAAAAAAGTATGTAAATCATTTTTTCATTATTTCTAAAATAGACGAAAATGTCGCTAAAATTTCATTTTCCATGGAAATGTTGATGTTAACTTGAACCAATATGCACATCAGCCTACAACGGTGTCAAACGTCTTCTCCAATGTGATGAAAATGTCGTGAAAATTTCGTGATGTTGGTGGAAATTTCCAAACGGTAAGTCATCTACCATTTTTCTGTCAATTTTAATTTTATTTTACTAATTTCTTCCCCAATTCCATTCATTTATTTTAGTTAATAAGTATTTCTCTAATTATACTTTAATTTTATGGTCTCTAAGTCAGTAGAGTGGTTTAATATATATTTTTTTAATTGTTATAATTTTAATTTATAAGTTTTAATCCTAATAATATATTTTTTTTTTCAAGGGAAAAAAAAATCCTAATAATATTTTAATTTATAATTTTAAACTTATTTTGATTATAAGTTTTTAATTTGTCTAAAATTTGATTACCATTTCCATGTACGTGTCATGTTAAATATTTTTTAAAAAGCCCACTTTAAATTACATATTGAAATTACATGTCGTTTTTAGTATTATCTTTTGACAAATTTTATTATAATAAACATCTTTTAATATTATATTCCTGCAAAAAAAAAAATATATATATATATATATAATCTTTTTGTGAATGTTTTGCATCATTTGTAGGTACTAGATTTTCACCCTGTGCGTTGCACGAATTATTTTTAGTTGAGTTTTTATTTTATTTTTCATAGATGAGATTATCTGTTTTTCTATTTATTTTAAACAATAAAATATAGATGATATATTTATATAATATTATTAGTAAATGGTAGAATAACTAATAATAAAAAAAGTAACTTAAAATTCAAATACCATTGACAACATTAACAATAAAAAGTTTGATTGCTTCGTTTTATATTTTATACTTTTTAACATTTCTTTATCCATGCTACATAAATATATATTTGTATGTTTAAAATCTTCATTGATATACCTTTTAAAATTCAAATGATAGATAAATTAGGTATATATTACCTTTTTCTATATTTCATCAAAATATCATTATTGTATAGTTTGTAAATTTAAATAACTCTAACGCACCATGTTATAAAAAAAAATTCTATTTAAATAGCATATTTAGATTAGAAATTAATAAAAAAAAAAAGGTATTTTCCATGTTCGTTAGAAACAATCATATTAAAAACCTAATTCCTATTATATAAAATGTAAAAGCAATTCACTCCCACCATTTAGGTACTACCCATTTTATTGGAAAATATTATCAAAAACCGCAAGAATTACATATCTTCCACAAATTGTCGGTAAAACAAACATTAAAATTAAATTAAATTCTCAAAGGGAATTTGATAGTCTATGAGATGTAAACATAAGTTTTTCTCTCTTGCATGATAGCTTTTATAACAAAAGTGTTGTCTCGACTCAAATGTATCTGCATAAGAATCCAATATGAATATTTTTTTTTCTTTAATAAGCGTCAGCATCAAAACACTTTAAAAAAAAAAACTTAGATTCAATAGAGACTTAAACTTTATCCCGATGTGGAAGGGCCATTTCCCCCACCCTTCAGTCATCAGGCCATGGCAGCTAATCCAACCCAAATTGATTACATACTCATCCTTCAATTGAAGCTGAAAAAAGATTCATATGAAAATTCCTTCCTATCATTATCATTAGAGGCCAAATTCTTCAATCAGGAACCTTTTTCTTCTCCAGTCTATAATCACAACTCCAGTCTCAATTTTTTTTGTTTAAAAAAAGAGTTAGTGTTCAATATGATGCTTTTGTTTTTTCCTTCGGTAGAGATGGAGAAATTTATATATAGTGAGCAGTAGTTCATGCTAAGTAATTGAATAAATATTGTAACGGAAGATAATTTGTAGTAATATCCTTTCATTTCTACATAAGATAGTTACTTATACTCAGCAAATAAATATGCTTAATTATGTGTGTGATTGTTGGTTTTTTATTCATATGTCGAACACCAAAGATCATGTGAATTGAAATGTGTAAAGACTTGATTAATTTAAATAGATAGATGAAATAAATGGTCCAAAATTATTTTTGTTAGAAGATTACTAATTCTTTTTTTTTTTTTAATAATGTTTTCAATTTATCAAATAGAATCTTAAATATTTTAGACATATTATATTCATTTTATTGAATATAAATAGTTGTAGTAAGAATTCATTGAGCATTTAAAGAGGAACATCCGAAAAATAAACTGACCATTAAAACCAAATTATGAAACAGCGTGAAAACTGGTTTAAGTTAATTGGAAACACTTTACAAAACCAAAGCCACCACTTTACAAAACCAAAGCCACCACTTACCATTTAATCAAACTATTTAATTTAAAGATGGTGTAACGTCCCGTTACTTTTAGAGGTAAATTTTTTTTTTATTTAATGAAGCTTTTAAAGTTTAGTTTTAATTCAGTAACTTCTATTTTAGTAGCTATTTTCGTCCGAATTAGTTTTTAATCGTTTTAGTACTTTAATTATGTTTTGCTGATATTAATAATTATTAACGGGCCAATTAATAATTATTAATCACCTTTAGATTTATTTACAAGCTTCGGGTTTCATTTTTAAAGCAAAAACTAAAGAGGGACGTAGGCGTCATTACCCGATTTCTTAAATATCTAGATTTCACTATTCATTTCCCCTTAAAATAGAAAATCAAAGGCAATTTCATCAAAAATCTGCTTCTTCTCCTCTGTCCAGCCGTGAGCCTCCTTAAGCCAAAAACTAAATTTTGGTTTTTCTTTATTTCTCAACGGATCGTCTCGATTCTACATCCGTTGGAAAGCCCTTGGCCCGTAGATCATTTCCAACCTACCGAACGTAATTTTCGCTCGTTTTATCGAGGCTTAAAGGTATGTTAAAGTTTCTTATTTTTGTTATGAATAGTGTTTTAATGGTGGAATTGAGTTGTAATCTTCGAATTCGTTCACCGGAGCTTTAAGATATCAATCGGGAAAGTTGTTATAGTCATTTTTAGGAACTTTCCCTAAAACCTAAAACCAAGTTTGAGCCGGAAACTCGTTCCTTGTAGTTTTCCCTCTTTGGGCTTTGTTTAGGATGTTTAGTTTATTATGTTTTTGCTATTTTCTATTTGTTTAGGAAATGGTTTATTGCTCAAAACCCTAAATTGCGATTACCCATTAAGGTTACCAACCTCCAAAGTACCGAAACCAAACCAAAATGTCTTTAAAGTGCTTAAAATCCGGAAAACAATTCCTTTTCTTCCTTTCCCTTGGGTCGTGGGCCTCTTGGCATAAGTTCCGGATGGTTTTGTCTTTTATTTTAGTATCGTGACGATCGTTCTTCGATTCGGTTAATTAATATACTTTAGGTGTATTTAATTATATAGGTTTCGTGCATAGATCGTGATTCTTGGTCAACCGGTGTTTCGGAGTTGACTTCATTTGCAAGGTGAGTTTAAAATGAAAGTTAGTTGTTTTATGAATTAAGTTTCATTATGTTATTGTTTATCGAAGTTAAGCGGGATTTAGCTTCTTAGAAGTTAAGTTTGGTTAGAGACTTTAATTAGGAAGTTAGTGGAGGAAAGTTTGGATTTATGGTTAGTTCGATGATTAGAGAACATCGGAGAGGTTTGTAAGTATGGAAATGAGATTTGGAGATGTTAGATGAAAGTGGAATGGAAGTTACTTTGATGGATTTGGAAGTAAAGTAATTAGAAGATGCACTTGAGTGTTAACTCGTGTAATCTAGATAGTTAGGCTTCGTAATAGCTTAGAAGGATTCTTTGAGTTTAACTAACTTTTAGGAAGCTTAACGATTTGTAAAGTGGCCATGATAGTATGTTGATTCGATTCCATACGTATCATGTTGTGAAATGGTGAAATTCCTGATACCCGAAATGGTGAAATTCTGACTACCTGAAATGGTGAAAGTCCTGATATCCGAAATGGTGAAATTCTTGATACCCGAAATGGTGAAATTCCTGATACCCGAAATGGTGAAATTCCTGATACCCGAAATGGTGAAAGTCCTGATAACCGATGATTGAGATATGATACATGGTAGTACGTGGATTCGGATCCGTACGTACCATGGTATTATGATCTATGATACGGCACATGATAGTATGTTGATTCGGTTCCATACGTATCATGGTGCGATGGTTGTGATATGGTACGTGGTATGTTGATTTCGATCCATACAATAGCACGACACGATGAAACTTGTTTGGTAATAAGGATAGTTAATGTTATTTTTACCGATTCTTAGAAACGTGTAGTGAGACTTAGTTGTGAATGTTAATTACACTTTAAGTCTTTATTCTTTTTCTATCTCATGGTATTGACATGTATGGGTGACATTCTACTATCGATTGATTGTATGGAAATTTGGAAGTGTGGATGTGAGTAGTATTGGGCATTTTAGGCCTTTGGACACGATTTCGGTTATGAGATTTTGTTCATAGGATTACTTGCTTTTGTTTTACTCTCACTAGCATGTTATGCTAATGGTGCTACACTTAAAATTTTCAGGTAAACCTCGAGTTAAGAAGCGTGGTAGAGGAGGTGGAGCCGCGTGGTCGATCGAGAGGGTGTATGGACAATACTAGAAAACTCATTTTGTTTAGCATTCATTGAAATGCTTGTAATTATTCCATCTTTACATAACTTGTGTCTTTTTGAGCCCGAAAGGGTATTTGTGTAAAATATGTCTATGTTTTATGGTCTAAATGTCTTTTGGAATGCGAAATTCCCGATTTATCGCTTTTCTGGAATTTGGGTTGTAAACAAGGTTTTGATTATTCGATTTTTAAACGAACCCATGCCGTTTTTCTTTAGAAATCGAGTCTTCTGCTGTGCATTTGAATTTAAAGAATTTAACGGGTTCGGGTTGTTACAGTTGGTATCAGAGCCTCTTTGGTTCTGAAGACCACATGCATCGCATGTTTTTCATACTTTAATATTGTCCAAACATCGCTCGAAGTCACCGGCACCAGGTATCCTTAGAACGCTCTCTTTTGTTTAGTTTGTGTGTACTTTTACTTTTACTTTCCTGGTAACTCATGTGAGGATTTTCGATGTGATTTCGGTATGCCTCCGAGAACAGTTTGCACCGGGAGAGGTAGGGTAGAGTACCGATGCAGCAGATGAGGCGGGGGCCGTACTAGAGCGATTACACCACCACCTGAGTATCGGGAGGATGAGCCTCCAGTAGATCGACCACCTAGTCATGGTCGCAGTGTTACCATTTCCGAGGAGTATTTTAGAGATCTATTACGAGGTGGTGGGGGACATACGGATCAAGGCTATACCACCTGTTAGAGCACCTGCTCCAGTGGTAGATCGATCGGTGTTACGGATCTTGCGAAAACTCGAAGGAGTATGTCAGGTATAACACTCCCCGAGTTTGATGGCACATCCACCGATCCTGCTGATGCGGAGAGATGGATTACCAGGATTGAGAGGGTACTTGGGTTCATTAAGTGCCCAGGATCAGGGAAGGTTCACTGTGGGACCTATTCATTGGTTGATGATGCACTTTATTGGTGGAATGGTATATCTCATACTCTCGATCCTGATTTACCTGGTTAGTTGGGAGATGTTCAGGGAGAAGTTTTTTGAGAAATACTATCCCGAGGATACACGAGATCGGTTAGAGATTCGGTTTCTTACCCTCAGACGGGGTGATATGTCGGTGGTGGAGTATGAGAGAGAGTTTGACAGGTTGTCAAAGTTTGCCACCAGACATGTTATCGATCCTGGAGAGTAAGAGGAGGAGGTTTATAGTAGGTTTGAGGGGTGAGTTACGAGGTCGTGCACGAGCCTTGCAACCTACTACCTTTGTTGATGCTTTGAATGCCGCTTTGGCATTAGATATTGGGGATCTTGAGAAGAAGGCATTTGAGATTCTCGCACAGGCTTCTTCCGGAAGAGGAAGGTCAGGGACGACCTCTCCGGTCGAGGGACACGACCATCGAGACAGGCTCCTGGCAAGGGCAGAGGACAGACGGGACCTCAGTTTCACACAGGTCAGTCTAGTACTCTTGCTCCTCCCTTACCCTACTGTCCTATTTGCACCGAGTACCACCTGGGTCAGTGTAAGATGGTGAGATGCTATCAGTGTGGACAGATCGGACATGTGAAACGTTTCTGCCCTAGTTTGCATACAGTACGGTATAGTGGGAGTCGGGGTCGAGTTCAGGTCGGGTCGAAGGTTCAGTCAGGGTCAGGGCCGAGGACAGACTCAGGGTCGAGGTCAGACTGTTGGTAGGGGCCAGGTTAGGCCTATTCAGCAGCAGAGAGCACCATTGGCAATTCAGGCACAACCTCAGACACGACAGCAGGCCCGTGTCTTTGCCACCACTCGAGAGGATGCCGAGGCATCTAGTACAGTTGTGACAGGTACTTTGTCCGTTTTAGGGCACTCTACCTTTGCACTATTCGATTCTGGGGCTAGTCACTCATTTATTTCTCCTGGGTTTGTCGAGTCTGCTGCCTTACGATCCTGAGCCATTAGGGCATGAGTTGCATGTCACTACTCCACTCGGGAAATCATTGTTGTGGATAGAGTCATTTATACCGATGATTTATGTATTATGGGTTGCTTTCTGCATGCTATGTTGATTGTGATGCCCATGACTGACTTTGATATTATTTTGGGTATGGATTGGCTATCAGCCAACCACGCCATTATCGGTTGTAGTGAGAAAGTGGTAGACTTTATTGGTCCATGTGGGACTATGATACGAACCCTCAAGCGTTGACGGATTCAAGAACCGGATGATGGACCCTTGAACGGAAAAGCTTGAAAACCCTTAACAATTTGAATCAACCTTTAGGCGAGGTTGGGAAGATGATGACCTAATCGATCAATCCCCTAATTCAAGAATAGGTTTCTTTAATTAAGGTCGAGACACTCCACAAGAACAATGATCAATTGGACTTGAATGACTCTAAACACGCAATTCAAGAACATGAATTACAAAGAGGTTTTTTAAAGCAAAAAGCTTAAACCAAAACAAATCGATTTTCATTCATTGATATTCTGATTGTAAAGCTTACAAAAGAGGCTTTAAATAGCCTAATAAACCCTAGCTTGGTCAAAAATATGAAGGGAAATAAAGACCTAATAATAAAAATGTAAAAACTAGATTTTCCTAAATTCAAATTAGGAAAGTTTTCCTAATCTTTTAAACTTGGTCTCCAAGTTTGCAAAACTAAGGAAACAAAGTCAAATCTTCCCTATTACATCAATAATAATAATAATAAATAAAACTAAAGTAATAAAACTCAAATAAAATACTAAAATTCGAAATTGGAAGAAAATAGACAAAACTACAAGTGTCAGTCGCCGTTTTTTATGTCATTTTCACTCGTTTGAATGTTTTCATGCGCGATTTTCTTTGGAGCTCTTTGAAACAAATATCCCATGAGTTTAGAAGTGTTTTAAACTCATTTTCTTGATTAGTCAAGTATGTAACCAAATATCCTTGCAAATGCCCAAGAAAGTCAATCTTCACTCGTTTAGTCTTCGGATTCTTGATCTTTTCTTGATTGAAACCTTGGACTTCAATATTGTCAATTCTTTTACATTTGGGGCTGGGATGATTCATATCATTCTCTCCAACTTCGAAAAGATTCGTCCTCGAATCTAAAGGTTTGATCATGGTGGAGTCTCCCTTGAAAAATTCGCCAATTGTTAAAGCATTTGTGGCACCATTATTGGCATTGATTTCCTGCAAAAAATCATAAACAAAATCTTGGAAAGGGTTTAGCTTGAAACTTCCCATATGATACTCGAGTGCAAAGAGGGGTGGTGTGGCCAATAATTTCCTTTTCCTCTCAATTCTTCTAACGAGAGCTTGCTTTTCTTGCTCTAATTTTCTCAACTCTTCTTGCTTCTTTATTTTCTCCTTTTCTTCTCGCTCTAATCTCTCTCGCTTCACCGACTCCCTTTTCTCTCTTCTTTTTTGTTGTTCTTGTTCCATCCTCTTCAATCTCTCTTTTTCTTCTTCTTTAGTTTCATCTCCTTCTAGAGCCAAATCTATCTTGTTAGGGCACACCTCCCGAATATGCCCTCTTCCACGACATTTAGTACACTTGATATCTCTAGTATGTATTGTCATAATGGAAGAATTTTGTGGTTGCAAAAAAATTAGGGTTTTGAAAGATGAAGAAAAAAAAAACTGCTTGGTATTCAAACTTTGAAACGAGTTTTTAGGTAATTTAAGTTCTGATTTTGAATTTGATGTCTTCTGTAATTTTGTAGAGGATCAAAAAATAAACAGATTGGAAAAAAATTTCGTAGGAAAAGGTTAAGGGACGAGGTCAGTAGGTGATGTACAAGTTGGAACAAAAATCTGGAAATTTTCTGGTTTTTTTTAATGAAAGCGGTTTTGATGGGGGATTAGAAAAAGTGAAGACGTAGGTGATGAAGTAAACGAATTTACCTTTGATAACTCTCTCCTAGAGCAAGCTCTGATACCAAATGATACGAAACCCTAGGAAATTGAAATAGAAACCCTTTGAAAGCACAAAGAACCCCTAGATGCAAATCCTAAAACCCCGATGAACAATAAGGTAAAACCCATGGAATACAAGAATAAAATTGAAATAACAAGAAAGCAAGTAAGATAGAAATCTTCCCTTGAGCCTAAGCTTTGATACCAAATGATACGAACCCTCAAGCGTTGACGGATTCAAGAACCGGATGATGGACCCTTGAACGGAAAAGCTTGAAAACCCTTAACAATTTGAATCAACCTTTAGGCGAGGTTGGGAAGATGATGACCTAATCGATCAATCCCCTAATTCAAGAATAGGTTTCTTTAATTAAGGTCGAGGCACTCCACAAGAACAATGATCAATTGGACTTGAATGACTCTAAACACCCAATTCAAGAACATGAATTACAAAGAGGTTTTTTAAAGCAAAAAGCTTAAACCAAAACAAATCAATTTTCATTCATTGATATTCTGATTGTAAAGCTTACAAAAGAGGCTTTAAATAGCCTAATAAACCCTAGCTTGGTCAAAAATATGAAGGGAAATAAAGACCTAATAATAAAAATGTAAAAACTAGATTTTCCTAAATTCAAATTAGGAAAGTTTTCCTAATCTTTTAAACTTGGTCTCCAAGTTTGCAAAACTAAGGAAACAAAGTCAAATCTTCCCTATTACATCAATAATAATAATAATAAATAAAACTAAAGTAATAAAACTCAAATAAAATACTAAAATTCGAAATTGGAAGAAAATAGACAAAACTACAAGTGTCAGTCGCCGTTTTTGATGTCATTTTCACTCGTTTGAATGTTTTCATGCGCGATTTTCTTTGGAGCTCTTTGAAACAAATATCCCATGAGTTTAGAAGTGTTTTAAACTCATTTTCTTGATTAGTCAAGTATGTAACCAAATATCCTTGCAAATGCCCAAGAAAGTCAATCTTCACTCGTTTAGTCTTCGGATTCTTGATCTTTTCTTGATTGAAACCTTGGACTTCAATATTGTCAATTCTTTGACATTTGGGGCTGGGATGATTCATATCAGACTATTTTACGCTTTCATGGGATCCGAGGTAGGGTGACACCTATGGTTATCTCGGTGATCCAGGCTAGAGCACTTTTGCTTGATGGTGCTTGGGGTTATTTAGCTAGTGTAGTCGACACATCTGTTAGTGTGACCACCCTAGTTTCTGTACCCTTTGTGAGGGATTTCATTGATGTCTTCCCTGATGAGTTACCTGGTTTGCCACCAGTGAGGGAGTTAGACTTCCAGATAGAGGTGATACCTGGGACTGCTCCATTGTCCAAAGCACCTTATCGTATGGCACCAGCTGAACTCAGAGAGTTAAAAAGTCAGTTGCAGGAACTTTTAGATTTGGGGTTTATACGCCCAAGTGTGTCACCGTGGGGAGCTCCGGTATTGTTTGTAAGGAAGAAAGATGGCTCTATGAGATTATGCATTGACTATAGAGAGCTGAACCGGGTCACAGTGAAGAACAAGTATCCTTTGCCCAGGATAGATGACTTGTTTGATCACTGAAAAGGGCCCACTGTCTTTTCAAGATAGATCTTCGATCAGGGTATTATCGATTGAGGATTAGGGATGTTGATATTCCTAAGACTGCGTTCAGGACACGTTATGGTCATTATGAGTTTGTTGTCATGTCTTTCGGCTTGACTAACGCTCCTGCAGACCTTTATGGACCTGATGCATACGAGTGTTCAAGGGATTTATTGACACTTTTGTGATAGTGTTCATTGATGATATTCTTGTTTATTCGAGGACCGAGGAGTTACATGCTATCCATTTAGAGAAGGTACTATCGACTTTGAGGGCTCAAAAGTTGTATGCAAAGTTCTCTAAATGCGAATCTCAGTTAAAGGAAGTGAATTTCCTTGGGCATGTGGTATCTAGTAGGGGGGATTTCGTGGATCCTTCTAAGGTGGAAGTCGTTAGTAGTTGGCCACGACCGACTAATGTGACTGAAATACGGAGTTTTCTTGGACTTGCCTGGGTATTATAGGCGATTTGTGCAAGATTTTTCCAAGATTGCATCTTCTTTGACTCATTTGACGAAAAAGGGGGTTGAGTTTGTGTGGAATGATGAGTGTGAAGATAGCTTTGAGGAGCTTAAGAGGCGACTTGTATCGGCCCCAGTTTTAGTATCACCTGATGAGTCTGGTGGTTTGACAGTGTATACCGATGCATCCAAGAAGGGTCTGGGATGTGTATTGATGCAACATGGGAAGGTAATAGCTTATGCTTCTAGACGATTAAAGGAGCATGAGAAAAAGTACCCGACTCATGATTTGGAGCTAGCAAGGTGGTACATGCATTGAAAATTTGGAGACATTACTTGTATGGTGAGAAGATTCCGATTTTCACCGATCACAAGAGTCTCAAGTACTTTTTCACACAGAAAGAGCTCAATATGAGACAGAGGAGATGGTTGGAACTTGTGAAGGATTATGATTGTGACATCCAATATCATCCGGGAAAGGCCAATGTAGTTGCCGATGCGCTTAGTCGAAAGTCATCACATTTGTCTTCTTTGAGTCCTATTCCATTGAGACTTAGATGGGAGATGGAAAGAGCTGAGATAGCCATTCTTTCAGCTGAGACTACAGTGAGCTTGGCAAGTTTGACGGTTGGCCCTACTTTGAGATAGAGGATGATAGAGGTACAGAGGGGTGAGAAACACTTGGCTGAAGGTTTTCGTGAGGTAGAATCCGATTTACCTAGCCATTTTACTTTTTCCACGAGATAATGCACCGATGTATCGTAGGAGGCTATGTGTGCCTTTAGAATCGACTTACGAAAAAGAGTCAGTAGAGGAGGCTCACGGTTCTATATTTTCTGGACATCCAGGTAGTACTAAGATGTACATGGACCTGCGACAAGATTCCTGGTGGCCTGGCATGAAGCGTGAAGTTGCCGACTTTGTTAGTAAGTGTTTAGTTTGTCGCAAGTAAAGGCATTGAGGAAGAGTCCACCTGGTTATCTTAACCCTTTGAGCGTGCCTGAGTGGAAGTGGGAAGAAATATCGATGGACTTTATCGGTGGCTTACCAAGGACAAGAAGGGTTATGACACCATTTGGGTGATAGTGGACAAGTTGACAAAGAGTGCACATTTCATACCAGGGAAGATAACCTACCCTGTTGAGACATGGGCACGCTTATACTTGAGAGAGATTGTCGACTTCATGGAGTGCCGTCAAGGATTGTTTCGCATCGAGACACTCGTTTTGTTTCGAAATTCTGGCGAGTCCGCATCTTCTATGGGAACGGCTTGGATTTCATGTGCTTTTCATCCTCGGACAGTGATGGTCGGCCTAGAGGGTTAACCAGATTTTGGAGGATATGCTGAGAGCTTGTACTTTAGATTTCGGTGGTAGTTGGGATACTCAGTTATATCTTGTTGAGTTTGCTTATAACAACAGTTATCAGGCTACTATCGAAATGGCACCTTTTGAGGCACTTTATGGTAAAAAGTGCAGATCACCGGCTCATTGGGATGAAGTTGGTGAGAGGAAACTTCTGGGGACCGGAATTAGTACAGTTGACTAGTGATTCCATTGCTCTTATCAGAGAGAGGATGAGAGTGGCTCAGAGTAGACAGAAGAGTTACGCCGATGAGAGGCGTAGTGCACTTGAGTTTGAGGTTGGTGACCACGTATTCCTGAAGGTGGCACCCATGAAAGGGGTGATGAGGTTTGGGAGGAAGGGCAAGTTGAGTCCTAGGTTTATAGGCCCCTTTGAGATCCTGGATAGGGTTGGGTCCAGAGCTTATCGATTGGCTTTGCCACCTGCCTTTGTCGCCAGCTCATGATGTGTTCCATGTGTCCATGCTCAGGAAGTATGTGGTGACCCTTCGCATATATTATCGATTATGAGCCTGTTACCTTGGATGCTAGTCTATCCTATGAAGAGGTACCAGTTGAGATCCTAGCTAGAGAACAAAGGTGCTAAGGAACAAAACGATAGACTTGGTTAAAGTTCGTGGAAGAACCAAGTTTCATCGAGGCTACGTGGGAACGTGAGGATGAGATGCGAGCGAAACATCCTCATCTTTTCACTTAGGGGCCTACTTTTCGAGGACGAAAAGCTCTTTTAGGAGGGTAGTCCGTAACGTCCCAGGTTACTTTTAGAGGTAAAAATTTTTTTTATTTAATGAAGCTTTTAAAGTTTAGTTTTAATTCAGGAACTTCTATTTTAGTAGCTATTTTCGTCCGAATTAGTTTTTAATCGTTTTAGTACTTTAATTATGTTTTGGTGATATTAATAATTATTAACGGGCCAATTAATAATTATTAATCACCTTTAGATTTATTTACAAGCTTCGGTTTCATTTTTAAAGCAAAAACTAAAGAGGGACGTGGCGTCATTACCCGATTTCTTAAATATCTAGATTTCACTATTCATTTCCCCTTAAAATAGAAAATCAAAGGCAATTTCATCAAAAATCTGTTTCTTCTCCTCTGTCCAGTAGTGAGCCTCCTTAAGCCAAAAACTAAATTTTGGTTTTTCTTTATTTCTCAACGGATCGTCTCGATTCTACATCCGTTGGAAAGCCCTTGGCCCGTAGATCATTTCCAACCTACCGAACGTAATTTTCGCTCGTTTTATCGAGGCTTAAAGGTATGTTAAAGTTTCTTATTTTTGTTATGAATAGTGTTTTAATGGTGGAATTGAGTTGTAATCTTGAATTCGTTCACCTGGAGCTTTAAGATATCAATCGGGAAAGTTGTTATAGTCATTTTTAGGAACTTTCCCTAAAACCTAAAACCAAGTTTGAGCCGGAAACTCGTTCCTTGTAGTTTTCCCTCTTTGGGCTTTGTTTAGGATGTTTAGTTTATTATGTTTTTGCTATTTTCTATTTGTTTCGGAAATGGTTTATTGCTCAAAACCCTAAATTGCGATTACCCATTAAGGTTACCAACCTCCAAAGTACCGAAACCAAACCAAAATGTCTTTAAAGTGCTTAAAATCCTGGAAAACAATTCCTTTTCTTCCTTTCCCTTGGGCCGTGGGCCTCTTGGCATAAGTTCCGGGTGGTTTTGTCTTTTATTTTAGTATCGTGACGATCGTTCTTCGATTCGGTTAATTAATATACTTTAGGTGTATTTAATTATATAGGTTTCGTGCATAGATCGTGATTCTTGGTCAACCGGGTGTTTCGGAGTTGACTTCGTTTGCAAGGTGAGTTTAAAATGAAAGTTAGTTGTTTTATGAATTAAGTTTCATTATGTTATTGTTTATCGAAGTTAAGCGGGATTTAGCTTCTTAGAAGTTAAGTTTGGTTAGAGACTTTAATTAGGAAGTTAGTGGAGGAAAGTTTGGATTTATGGTTAGTTCGATGATTAGAGAACATCGGAGAGGTTTGTAAGTATGGAAATGAGATTTGGAGATGTTAGATGAAAGTGGAATGGAAGTTACTTTGATGGATTTGGAAGTAAAGTAATTAGAAGATGCACTTGAGTGTTAACTCGTGTAATCTAGATAGTTAGGCTTCGTAATAGCTTAGAAGGATTCTTTGAGTTTAACTAACTTTTAGGAAGCTTAACAGTTTGTAAAGTGGCCATGATAGTATGTTGATTCGATTCCATACGTATCATGTTGTGAAATGGTGAAATTCCTGATACCTGAAATGGTGAAATTCCTGATACCTGAAATGGTGAAAGTCCTGATATCCGAAATGGTGAAATTCCTGATACCTGAAATGGTGAAATTCCTGATACCTGAAATGGTGAAATTCCTGATACCTGAAATGGTGAAAGTCCTGATAACCGATGATTGAGATATGATACATGGTAGTACGTGGATTCGGATCCGTACGTACCATGGTATTATGATCTATGATACGGCACATGATAGTATGTTGATTCGGTTCCATACGTATCATGGTGCGATGGTTGTGATATGGTACGTGGTATGTTGATTTCGATCCATACAATAGCACGATACGATGAAACTTGTTTGGTAATAAGGATAGTTAATGTTATTTTTACCGATTCTTAGAACGTGTAGTGAGACTTAGTTGTGAATGTTAATTACACTTTAAGTCTTTATTCTTTTTCTATCTCATGGTATTGACATGTATGGGTGACATTCTACTATCGATTGATTGTATGGAAATTTGGAAGTGTGGATGTGAGTAGTATTGGGCATTTTAGGCCTTTGGACACGATTTCGGTTATGAGATTTTGTTCATAGGATTACTTGCTTTTGTTTTATTCTCACTAGCATGTTATGCTAATGGTGCTACACTTAAAATTTTCATGTAAACCTCGAGTTAAGAAGCGTGGTAGAGGAGGTGGAGCCGCGTGACTGATCGAGAGGGTGTATGGACAATACTAGAAAACTCATTTTGTTTAGCATTCATTGAAATGCTTGTAATTATTCCATCTTTACATAACTTGTGTCTTTTTGAGCCCGAAAGGGTATTTGTGTAAAATATGTCTATGTTTTATGGTCTAAATGTCTTTTGGAATGCGAAATTCCCGATTTATCGCTTTTTCTGGAATTTGGGTTGTAAACAGGTTTTGATTATTCGATTTTTAAACGAACCCATGCCGTTTTTCTTTAGAAATCGAGTCTTCCGCTGTGCATTTGAATTTAAAGAATTTAACGGGTTCGGGTTGTTACAGATGGCAAAACCGAATTTACCAGCCAATCGTTGCTAAGTTTGCAAATCTGAGATTAGCTAAACTTTATAACACAATCACTTTTCTAATTCATTTTCTGAATATTATAATTTCAATATAAAAGTATTGATTTAAAAATATGAATACGTTTTGGCAGTGGCGAGGCCAGAATTTTTTTTTCGGGGGGGCAAAAATCTATATAAAAAAAGGATTGTATAAAATGTCAATTCCACGCCGGTTTCGATATATTATATTACAAATTAATATAAAGTTAGATTTTTAGATTTTGACTTGTGCCTAATATAAAGTTATAAAATGGATAAAAAAATTTACTAGAAATTATGTTAATTATAAAAGTATACATGTCTTCAAAATAGAGATAAATTTTAAAATAATTTCTTAGTATATTAAAAAATATATATTAATCTCTCAAATCATTGAGATTAATTTTCATTTCAAATGTTTTTTTAATCTAATAATAAGAATCATAATCAAATTAACTTTATTGTGTATCATAGAGATATTTAACTAATTTTATATAATAATTAACAAGTTTGAAATATTTAACCAAAAGTACAAGTATGAAATAATAAAATTATAATAATTATGAAGCTCATGACATAAAACTATATAGTTATTAATAAAATTTGGATTTCACTGAAGAGACATTATTATTTATAATTTAGAAAAAATAAACTATTTATAAACAAAAAATTACACGCACTTCTAATTAGTTAATAAATATGAATTAAAATATTTATAAATGTTGAACATAAAATCATCACTACATAATTACAATAAAAAAAATATAGAAGTAAAAAAACGTATTTATTTAAAATTTTCATTTTATTAAACTTAACAATAAATAAGACATTGTATAACTCATATATAGATGCAACAAAATTATCAAGAAAAATCACCAATTATCCTATATATTTAAAAATATATATATATTTAAACCATAAAAACTCACATTAATGAACAATAAATTGGATTAGAGATTAAAAGAGGAAATTTAATAGTGACAAACCTAAATGTGGGATAATATATAAGGAAAATTTGTTTTTTAAAAGATTAAAATGTCTTAAATATTGTATAAATAAGGGGCAAACATCAAATTTTTGGGGGGGCAAAATTAAAAATTATATAAAAATATACATATAAAATTAAAATTTTGAAAATTTTGGGGGGGCAATTGCCCCCCCAAGGCCCTTAGTGGCCTCGCCACTGCGTTTTGGGAATTTTTTTTAATAATAAATTTAAATAAAATTACGATGAAATATTCATTAACTATAAAGTAAACATATTTAATAATAAATTAAAAAATATTTTATTTGAGAATTAAGAGTGGTTTTGATTTATTATGTTTTGATTTTATCAATAACCAATTATTATAATAAATTTTATATTTTTCTTATTCTTATTCTTATAAATAATTATGTAGTGTAGTGTTTTATTATTATATTAATAAAGAAAATTATATTATACTTTTTTTAATAATAAATACGAAAATAGGTTCATAAAATTTATGAAACCGACTATTAAGTGTGTCAGTAAATTATATTTTAAAGTTATTATATAAAATAAGAGTTAATATATTTTAAGATTTAAATAATAAATTGATAGTGATAATTAATTATTATAATAGTATAAATTGTAAATTTGAGAAATAATATAGGGGTAAAAAGGGTCCAAAAATGATTTTTCAATATCCCATTTTTAAGATATTAAAGATTAAAGATATGTTAATGATCACAAAATCAATTAAATATAACGTCTTAAAAGTAATTAGTTGATTTTAATAAGGAATCACTATGGTTTGAGAAATATATAACGTTATATACTCCCTTTTTTTATGACGTTATCGATTTTTATGGAAGATTTCAAGGATAAAACAAATTAATTGGTTGTGTTTGGTATTTTGATAATCAGTCTTAAATCTAATAGAAGTAATGTATTTATTCTACCATTTTGGAAAACTTTTATAAGATGGTAGAACTTCTCAATAAAACCATTATATAATATGATTTTAATTTTTACTCCCTAAAAAAATTAACTTAAAGATAAGAAAAATATATTCATGAAGAGATTTTAATATCATATTGTAAATTGTAAATTGGAATAATTGTACGGTTGTTGACCTGCTCATCACAAACAATTAGTTTCAACACTTGGAAAGGTTCTCCTTTCTTAGTTTCACCTTTCTCAATTGAGCATTTTCAATGTCCATTTTTTAAGAAATGGTTCAAAATCTTTTATAAGCATGATTATAGTAAAATAATTATAATTATAATGATAAGTATATATATAATAAATAATATCTAATAAATATTAATATTACTATTACTATTTCTATTATTATTACTATTACTAATGCTAATTATTAAATTAAATAATTAAATATTAATTAAATCGTAAAACAAATAGGAAAAACAAAAAATTACCTTAAATCAATCCGTTGGGTTTCTAAAGCAGCTGAATATTACCCAAAGAAGATGAATGTTATGCCAAAGAGGTTCATGTGATGTGTTTATATAATAGTTAGATTTTTTAGAGTTACAATTGAGAGAAACCATAAGTTGATGTTTAAATAACATTAATAGGTAAATAATTGTCATATTGAGTTTTTTTTTTTTTTTTAAATTGTAATCAATGGATAGTAAATGGTAATCAACTATGCTGCCTTTTGATGAGCTACGGTAGGTAGAATTGTTTTCATTAATCAACTTTTCATTAATTTTAATTTTAATTATGTGGTCTTTTAAATTTCTTTCTTTTTAAAAAATTCTATCTTGCATTTTGGACCAATTATTAACTTTTTATTCATAATGAAAATAACCTATTATTATTAATTTAATCATAGTGAAAATGAGAGGACATGAATGTAAAACTTCAAAATAAAGTGGGGTAAAAGGGTCCAAAAATGATTCCCCATGTAACGACCCGATTTTCCGTTAAATTCTTTAAATTCAAATGCACAGCGGAAGACTTAATTTTTAAAGAAAAACGGCATGGGTTCGTTTAAAAGTCGAATAATCAAAACCTGTTTTACAACCCAAAGTCCAGAAAAAGCTATAAATCGGGAATGCACATTCCAAAGTAAAGTTTAATCATAAAAACATCAAAATACTTTACACATACACCCTTCACGGGCTCAAAATGACACAAAGTATGTAAAAAGTATATGATTACAAGCATTTTACTATTGCTTATCAAAAGAGTTTAATATTGTCCCTTACACCACCTCGAACAGTCAAGCGACACCATTTCGTCTACCTCGCTTCTTAGGATGGGGTTTACCTGAAAATATTGTGGTGTAGCACCATTAGCAAACAATGCTAGTGAGAGTAAAATGAAAGCAAGAACTAAATCTCATACCAGAATTCGTGTCCAGAGGCCTAAATGTTCATTATTACCTGTAACCACATTCCAATTTCCATGTAAACATAAGATAGTATCATACTACCCGTATTCGTCATTCAAAACCATGAGATGGAAAATAAAGACTTAAAGTAAAATTAACATTCACAACTAAGTCTCACTACACGTTTCTAAAGATTAGGTAAAAATAACATTAACTATCTTTATTACCAAATAAGTTTCATCGTATCGTGCTATTGTATGGATCGAAATCAACATACCACGTCACGGTCATACCATGTCACAACCATCGCACCATGATACGTATGGATCCGAATCAACATACTATCATGTGCCGTATCATAGATCATAATACCATGGTACGTGCGGATCCGAATCCACGTACTACCATGTACCATATCACAACCATCGTCATCGGGTATACCATATGGATAAATATCCCATACTAAGCCCGTGCGGTATTACCATATCACAACCATCGCATCGGGTATACCATATGGATAAATATCGCATACTAAGCCCGCATTTGGTATTACCATATCACAACCATCGTACCGGGTATACCATATGGATAAATATCGCATACTAAGCCCGTACGGTATTACCATATCACAACCATCGTACCGGGTATACCATATGGATAAATATCGCATACTAAGCCCGTACGGTATTACCATATCACAACCATCGCATATCAGGAGTTTCACCATATCGGATATCAGGAATTTCACCATAGGTATCAGGAATTTCACCATAGGTATCAGGAATTTCACCATAGGTATCAGGAATTTCACCATAGGTATCAGGAATTTCACCATAGGTATCAGGAATTTCACCATAGGTATCAGGAATTTCACCATATCGCAACATGATATGTATGGATCGAAATCGACATACTATCATGTGCTAGTTACAAACCAAAGTACCAACATCACACCATGACTACGTATGGATCGAAATCAACATACTATCATGTGCTAGTTACTAAGTGCTCAAAGTTCCCACAAATTCATCACACCATGATACGTATGGATCGAATCAACATACTATCATGTGTGAATCATTGTGCCCTAGGTCTCCAATAAGTTAGCTAAACTCCGAAGAAGTCTACTAAGTTAAAAAGAAACCTAACGAGCTATAATACACGAGTTACTACTCAAGTGCATCTTCTAATTACTTTACTTCCAAAGTCATCCAAGTGACTTCAAAACCAACAAAGTAACTTCTAAATCAACCGAAGTAACTTCCAAATCAACCGAAGTAACTTCCAAATCAACCGAAGTAACTTCCAAATCAACCGAAGTAACTTCCAAATCAACCGAAGTAACTTCCAAATCAACTTTCATCTAACATCTCCAAATCATGTTACCATACTTCCAAACCTCCCCGATGATCTCTAATCATCGAACTAACCATAAGTCCAACTTTCTCCACACACACTTCCGAATTAAAGTTTCCACCCAAAACTTAATTCTAAGAAGTTAACCCCCTCTTAACATTGATAAACAATTACATAATGAAACTAAATTCATAAAATTGCTAACTATCATATTAAACTCACCTTAGCCAAATAACTCCAAATCACCACTTTTCACGAAACAACAACCGAGAAATCGCACCTACAATTCACCAATTGCACAACATATTACAACTCATAACTAATATGCGAACAAGTGTGCAATTTCGGGTGAATAGTGATTTCGGATGAATAGTGTTTTCGGGTGAATAGTGTTTTCACGTGAATAGTGATTTTCGAAAATCCGGGTTCAAAATCGTCAAATTCCATGATAATCATTCATGATTTCAACATCAAAACTCAATTACAATAAAAAACGAATAAAACCATATAAAAAGTTTTGAAAACTCACTTTTTAGGATTTCCCTTAGAGAACGGGAAACTTCGAAAAGCTAGGTTGGATAGGTAGCCCTCGTCCCTACCAATCCAATGCAACCGAAAACACGACGATCCATTGAGAAACGGATGAGAAATGAAGAAAAGAAAATCCACTTCAATGGTGGAATGGCTCACGGCTTGGAGGAGAAAAGGAGGAAGAAGATGACCACTTTTTGCTTAATAGCTAAGTTAAAAAGATGATAGTTAAGAAAAATATCTAGATATTTTAGGGTTTGGGTAATTACGGTTTTGCCCTTTTTGACCTTTTGCTTATAAATCGAAAACCGATGGTCGTAAAAATATCTAAATGTGTCTAATAATTATTAATTGGCCTGTTAATAATTATTAGAGTCACCGAAACGAATTAAAACGATAAAAAGGATTTTCGGACGGAAATAACTAATAAAACTGGAATTATTAATTTTAACTAATTTTAAAAGCTTTAAATAAATAAAAATAATAAAATAATAAAATAAAAAAAATTTTTACCTCTAAAAGTAACGGGACGTTACAGACTACCCTCCTTAAATGACTTTTCGTCCTCGAAAAGTGCACTTACCAAGTGATAAGCGAGGGTACTTACACTACATCTCGTCCTCACGTTACTACGTATCTCCTTCAACACTTGGTTCTTCCACAGAACTTTAACCAAGTCTAAAAGTTCTTGCAACTGACTTTTCAACTCTCTGAGCTCAGCTGGTGTCACACGATAAGGTGCCTTGGACAATGGCGTTGTCCCCGGTATCACCTCTATCTGGAAGTCTAACTCCTCACCTGGTGGCAAACCAGGTAACTCATCGGGGAAAACATAAACGAAATCCCTCACAACGGTACGAAAAACTAGGGTGGTCACACTAACAGATGTGTCAACTACACTAGCTAAGTAACCCCAAGCACCATCATACAAAAGTGCTCTAGCCTGGATCACCGAGATAACCACAGGGTCACCCTGCCTCGGATCCCGTGAAAGCGTAAACTAGTCCCACATGGACCAATAAAGTCTACCACTTTCTCACTACAACCGATAATGGCGTGGTTGGTCGATAGCCAATCCATCTCCAAAATGATAACAAAGTCGGCCAACAAAGATAGTAGGTTGCAAGGCTCGTGCACTGTCCTCGTAATTCGCCTCAAACCTACGATAAATCTCCTCTTCTTACTCTCAAGATCAATAACCTGTCTGGTGGCAAACTTTGACAACCTGGTCAAACTCTCTCTCATAATCCACAACGGACTGTTACCCTGCCTGAGAGTAAGAAATGAATCTCTAGTTGGTCACGTGTTTCCTCAGGATAGTACTTCTCAAAGAACTTCTCCCTGAACATCTCCCAACTAACAAGCAAATCAGGACTAAGAGTAATGGTTATACCATTCCACCAGGAAAGTGCATCATCAACTAATGAGTAGGTTCCACGGTGAACCTTCACCGATCCTGGGCACTTAATAAACCCAAGTATTCTCTCAATCCTGGTAATCCACCTCTCCGCATCGGCCCGGATCGGTAGATGTACCATCAAACTCGGGAGTATTATACCTGACATACTCCTTCGAGTTTTCGCAAAGATCGATCACACTAGTCCGATCTACCACAGGAGCAGGTGATCTAACAGGTGGTATAACCAGGATCAACATGTCCTCCACCTCGTAATGCATCCCTGAAATACTCCTCGAAAATGGTAACACTGCGACCGTAACTAGGTGGCCGATCTCACCTGAGGCTCATCCTCTTGGTACTCAGGTGGAGGAGGAGGCGGTGTAACCGCCCTAGTCCTACCTCTACCTCGTACCCGCCGGTACCCTACTACGACCACGCCTATGTGTCACTTTCCTCGGAGGCATACCTTGAAATCACATCGGAAAAATCCTCACATGAGATACCAGGAAAGGGAAAACTAAAGTACAAACAACTAATCAAAAGAGAGCGTTTTGAGGATACCTGGCGCCGTTGACTTGAGTGATGTTTGGACAATATTAAAATATGAAAAACATGCGATGCATGTGGTCTTGAGAACCAAAGAGGCTCGATACCATCCTGAACGACCCGATTTTCCGTTAAATTCTTTAAATTCAAATGCACAGTGGAAGACTTAATTTTTAAAGAAAAACGGCATGGGTTCGTTTAAAAGTCGAATAATCAAAACCTGTTTTACAACCCAAAGTCCAGAAAAAGCTATAAATCGGGAATGCACATTCCAAAGTAAAGTTTAATCATAAAAACATCAAAATACTTTACACATACACCCTTCACGGGCTCAAAATGACACAAAGTATGTAAAAAGTATATGATTACAAGCATTTTACTATTGCTTATCAAAAGAGTTTAATATTGTCCCTTACACCACCTCGAACAGGTCAAGCGACACCATTTCGTCTACCTCGCTTCTTAGGATGGGGTTTACCTGAAAATATTGTGGTGTAGCACCATTAGCAAACAATGCTAGTGAGAGTAAAATGAAAGCAAGAACTAAATCTCATACCGAATTCGTGTCCAGGAGGCCTAAATGTTCATTATTACCTGTAACCACATTCCAATTTCCATGTAAACATAAGATAGTATCATACTACCCGTATTCGTCATTCAAAACCATGAGATGGAAAATAAAGACTTAAAGTAAAATTAACATTCACAACTAAGTCTCACTACACGTTTCTAAAGATTAGGTAAAAATAACATTAACTATCTTTATTACCAAATAAGTTTCATCGTATCGTGCTATTGTATGGATCGAAATCAACATACCACGACGGTCATACCATGTCACAACCATCGCACCATGATACGTATGGATCCGAATCAACATACTATCATGTGCCGTATCATAGATCATAATACCATGGTACGTGCGGATCCGAATCCACGTACTACCATGTACCATATCACAACCATCGTCACGGGTATACCATATGGATAAATATCCCATACTAAGCCCGTACGGTATTACCATATCACAACCATCGTACCGGGTATACCATATGGATAAATATCGCATACTAAGCCCGTGCGGTATTACCATATCACAACCATCGTCACGGGTATACCATATGGATAAATATCGCATACTAAGCCCGTGCGGTATTACCATATCACAACCATCGTATCGGGTATACCATATGGATAAATATCGCATACTAAGCCCGTACAGGTATTACCATATCACAACCATCGCATATCGGAGTTTCACCATATCGGATATCAGGAATTTCACCATAGGTATCGGGAATTTCACCATAGGTATCAGGAATTTCACCATAGGTATCAGGAATTTCACCATAGGTATCAGGAATTTCACCATAGGTATCAGGAATTTCACCATAGGTATCAGGAATTTCACCATAGGTATCAGGAATTTCACCATATCGCAACATGATATGTATGGATCGAAATCGACATACTATCATGTGCTAGTTACAAACCAAAGTACCAACATCACACCATGACTACGTATGGATCGAAATCAACATACTATCATGTGCTAGTTACTAAGTGCTCAAAGTTCCCACAAATTCATCACACCATGATACGTATGGATCGAATCAACATACTATCATGTGTGAATCATTGTGCCCTAGGTCTCCAATAAGTTAGCTAAACTCCGAAGAAGTCTACTAAGTTAAAAAGAAACCTAACGAGCTATAATACACGAGTTACTACTCAAGTGCATCTTCTAATTACTTTACTTCCAAAGTCATCCAAGTGACTTCAAAACCAACAAAGTAACTTCTAAATCAACCGAAGTAACTTCCAAATCAACCGAAGTAACTTCCAAATCAACCGAAGTAACTTCCAAATCAACCGAAGTAACTTCCAAATCAACTTTCATCTAACATCTCCAAATCATGTTACCATACTTCCAAACCTCCCCGATGATCTCTAATCATCGAACTAACCATAAGTCCAACTTTCTCCACACACACTTCCGAATTAAAGTTTCCACCCAAAACTTAATTCTAAGAAGTTAACCCCCTCTTAACATTGATAAACAATTACATAATGAAACTAAATTCATAAAATTGCTAACTATCATATTAAACTCACCTTAGCCAAATAACTCCAAATCACCACTTTTCACGAAACAACAACCGAGAAATCGCACCTACAATTCACCAATTGCACAACATATTACAACTCATAACTAATATGCGAACAAGTGTGCAATTTCGGGTGAATAGTGATTTCGGATGAATAGTGTTTTCGGGTGAATAGTGTTTTCGGGTGAATAGTGTTTTCACGTGAATAGTGATTTTCGAAAATCCGGGTTCAAAATCGTCAAATTCCATGATAATCATTCATGATTTCAACATCAAAACTCAATTACAATCAAAAACGAATAAAACCATATAAAAAGTTTTGAAAACTCACTTTTTAGGATTTCCCTTAGAGAACGGGAAACTTCGAAAAGCTAGGTTGGATAGGTAGCCCTCGTCCCTACCAATCCAATGCAACCGAAAACACGACGATCCATTGAGAAACGGATGAGAAATGAAGAAAAGAAAATCCACTTCAATGGTGGAATGGCTCACGGCTTGGAGGAGAAAAGGAGGAAGAAGATGACCACTTTTTGCTTAATAGCTAAGTTAAAAAGATGATAGTTAAGAAAAATATCTAGATATTTTAGGGTTTGGGTAATTACGGTTTTGCCCTTTTTGACCTTTTGCTTATAAATCGAAAACCGATGGTCGTAAAAATATCTAAATGTGTCTAATAATTATTAATTGGCCCGTTAATAATTATTAGAGTCACCGAAACGAATTAAAACGATAAAAAGGATTTTCGGACGGAAATAACTAATAAAACTGGAATTATTAATTTTAACTAATTTTAAAAGCTTTAAATAAATAAAAATAATAAAATAATAAAATAAAAAAAATTTTTACCTCTAAAAGTAACGGGACGTTACACCCCAACATCCCCACTTTTAAGATATTAAAGATATAATTGCATTATATGATAGATTATGACTTAATTAAGTAATTGAAAGTTTCATACAAAACATCTAAAAATTCACCCATGTTTCCATTGTTTCCTTGATTTTTCTGGTAATAACCGTCGACGTCGAAATTTCCATAAATTTGAATTTCAACATTCCAGTCGTATCGACATTTAACTCCTTAATTGAGCTTAATACCGCTTAATTTTTATTCTCCATTGTTAAACCTGCATTGTTGAATGCTCTCATTGCAGATTCACACAAAAAATAAATAAGGAAATCCTCTTCCTCATATGAAAAGAAGAAGTAAAGCTTCATTTTTTCAATCTTTTTTTAGTTTCTCTAGTTCTTTCTGCTTCATATTAGTTTTTATTCTATATTGTTGAACCTCCATTGTTGAATGCTCTCATTGCAGAATCACACAAAAAACAAATATGGAAATCCTTTTCCTCGTATGAAAAGTAAAGCTTCAAATTTTCATACCCCAAGCGGTATTAAGCTCAATCAAGGAGTTAAATGTCGATGCGACGGGAATGTTGAAATTCAAATTTATGGAATAAAAACTAATGAGAAGCAGAAAGAACTAGAGAAACTAAAAAAAGATATGAAAATTGAAGCTTTACTTCCTTCTTTTCATATGAGGAAGAGGATTTCCTTATTTATTTTTTGTGTGAATCTGCAACGAGAGCATTCAAAAATGGAGGTTTAATAATGGAGAATAAAAACTAATATGAAGCATACTGTAGAAACTAAAACAATATATGAAAAATTGAAGCTTTACTTCTTTTCATATGAGGAAGAGGATTTCCTTAGTTATCTTTTGTGTGAATCGGCAATGAGAGCATTCAACGTGCGCATCACATTTTCATACTTTTTCTTCAGTTTGTTTATCTGTTTATAGGCCATCACAGCTTCAAGTGTTCGCCTGTGCAAAAAATACCACAAGTGGTCAAATGACATCCACTGATTACAAGATAGTATAAAGTCAGGCATAAAAAAACATTTTCATTTCATTCAACATAAACCAAGTTGAAACAAATGTGCAGGATTTATAAAGTAATACATCATTGCAGAAGATGGCCAGTTACAATAAATTTGCAAAGTAACAAAAGTTTCGGTTGCTTGAAATGGACAGGATTTATAATATTCAAAATACTTTCAAAGTTTTGTGAAACAACTCAACAAGTATAGTAGTGTAGTTTATAGTACCGAGCTACAAAAAAAGTGTCATTTAACACAGTAAGTGATGCAAGAACCTCTAAGGGACATTTTCATTGATATATGAAAAGAGGTATACAAAAAGATCAAAGGAGAGTAAATTACAAAAAGCCTTCAACCGGACACTCCATAAAGAAGTAAACCTAACTAAAAGTTGCCAAATATCATGAACGTCCATAACAACATCTTGGAAAACTCTTGTTTTGGTATAAACATACAAGCAACAAAAAAAGTGTCATTTAACTTTGTCCAGAAATCAGCAGCATTGACTAGCAAAAAAACAAAGGAGTTTTTTTAATTAAGAAATTAAAAGATGTCGATTTAAATAATGTGTAGGTTATGGTGATCTTTTCACCTTTTACCCATTAAAATCACTATAAAATATCATTATCTTAAATAAATATTAACTGAGATTCTATATTTAAACTCTAAGTTGGTTAACATCGACGACTTTAGAACAAGGCCAGGCACAATTGAGTGTACATAATATGTAACAAAAGAAATCAAACTTAGCCATGAAAAGAAAGACATTTGAGGAAATTGCTATTAGAGAAATCTGAATGGATGTGAGTGTCATATTGAGACTTTATTTTTAGAAATATAAATCTAAAGCTATTGAAAAGATCACCATTCAATGAGTTATAAAAATGAATAACGGGTGTCAATATCATTTTTTGACTGACCTGAGAAGCAGCAGCAGCAACAGTGCCTTATTCTCATCCCTTAACTCCTGCTCTACCAGCTGCTTTTTTTAAATCCCCTATTCCTTCCTGTATCTTTCTATGCTTTAAATGCAGCTGCATGAGTTTTTCTTCTATGTCTGCATACGTTCTAGCAAGCGTGCATGGCAGGCCAACCGGCTTGCTAGAACGGTATGCAGACTTAGAAGAAAAATTCATGTTTCTCCACAGAATTCTCTCCTGTTCAAGAGAGAAACTGAGAAGAAATGTACTGTTGTTAAGACAATTTGAGTAGACAATGCATTGGAGAAGCTCCTTTTCACAGATTTTTCTAGAGACTTTTGCATATGATCTAAACCAAGCTTACTGCCATCCGGAAGATCTTTCTGTGACGCAGATGACATTGTTGAAGCTTTTGCTGCTTTCGCTGATTCTAGGTGAAATGCAGACATCTCAAACTGTTGGGTTTCGTAAATTACGAGACTAACCTCTTGTAGACAACGCAGCAGAAATCACGAGAAACTCGAATGTTTAAGTATCGATCGTTGAAAGCAAATCACCGACGGAAGTGCTTTATTGTTCACAACCTAGATCCTTAAATTAAGAATGATGATGAATTATATTGTGAGAGAGATAGGGAGAAATCATTCGTTTTATCTCAGAGAGAGTTTTTCCTATTCTCTCATTATTCACGTTCCTCTTTTTTCACATCCTGTAGAATTGGCATATCTATCAAGATATGGAACTGCCATTTGGGCAGTTCCAAAAACTTCTATTAGGCAGTTGCCTTGGCAACTGCCCTTCATCTCCCACTCGCACATAATGGGTTACCCATCATGGGTGTACCTATTATATTGTTCCCATTTGAACGGGAAATTCTCTCACTTTTCAATCAAGGAGAAACATATTCTCTTTCATCAGCATCTAATTCATACAAGAAAATAGGTCGTGCGACCATCATACTTTCAATTCGAGAGCTTGTTACCTTACAACGGTTAAGTATGTAAGGTAACTCAACTGTGTCTTTAAGTAGAGTGTATGATGCAGTTCCCTAGATCATTTAGTCACATTTGTAATTCCAAATCCCTTTTAAAATATTACCTTTGTATTCACAATTATATTACAAAAATATAATTGGTCGACCGGTGAATACAATGTGATGTGACACTTAAAATAATCTTCTCTTTTCCTCAAAAATTTCCATCCCAAAACGATTGCTCTCTAGATAAGTCCCATTAGATCGAATCTATCATGACCATTGGTAACTTTCTAAGATAGCCAAATCGCAGTGAAACTTCAAGATTTTAGTCAAAGATCTTAAGGGTACTTGAAGACTTCTTAGTCTCATGGGTCTCACATTATTAAAAAGTAGAGATCTAACTTCTGTTACCCATTTAGGTCGATTTCAGCACATGTGGTATGAAACACATGTTATAGTATTATTCTCTATATTCATTGGAGTGTATGTCTTAATTTATACTGTACATATGATAGTTCAGATACACTTAATATCTAACTTGAGTCCACAACTCTACTTTATCAACTTATGACTGCAGGACTTCCATCTGGCTCATAGACAGTCAAGCGAATAGTGGGATCTATTCACTTTCTATTATAAATATAACCTCATCTTGATTCTTTATCAAGGCTATATTTAGATTAAGCATATGCTCTCTTAGTGTTGTTATCAATTAACAACAATATTGCTTAAAATATCTCATTTCTATTTGACACTAAGTCATAGAAGTGATTACCTATGTGAAAAGGCCAATCTACTGTCTGACATACTTTTAATTTAATGTACTAAACATTATTGTGCGTACGCAATTTAAAAGTACAAAACTTTATTCATAACTAAAAAATAGAAATACAATTTTCACTTCATGTGAAATCAAAAAAATCTACGCATGCCTAGAAATTTAACATGACCATTAAAAAGTATCTCTAAGGTATGAACAACCATATCCAGCGTAGATATATATTGCACATTCACTTCTTTCTGTGCAACCATATCTATCACAAAATTGTATTTAGTATCAATGTGCTTTGTCTTAGAGTGATATTTGGAATCATTTTGTAAATGTAATAGTAACTTTGACTATCACAATTTACTAACATAGAGTTAGACTTATTTTCATTGAATCCCAAGTGATTTAAGAATCTCTTAAGCCACACTGATTGAGATAGATTCTCTTTAATCTTTCTCTCTTAGAGGACACAATGAATAATCCACGGTTCCCACAAGCTACCTGGATATTTCTTTTACAACATTCCAATGGGCTTATTCAGGGTTTGACTATTATTTACTTACCATATTCACATAAAATATATGTCTGGTTTTGTACACATCATGATATACACGAGGCTACTAATAGCACTCGAGTAAGGAACTTTTCTCATTTGCTATATTTTCATGGAGTCTTTGGACACAATCTTTGACTTAAGCAATTGCCTTTTGCGATGGGAGTATTAATTGGTTTGCAGTCTTGCATTTTAAATCTCTCAAGGACTTTCTTGATGTAATGCCTTGTGACAAGGCCAATATCTTTTTGGAGTGATCTTTTTCAATCTTAACTCGAAATATATAAGCTGCTTCACCCATATCTTTCATTTGAAAGTTTGATGATAACCATTCCTTAATAGCTAATGTACATACTCCTTGTCTTTCCCAACCAACAGTATGTCATCCACATATAATGAAAGAAACACAAACTTATCTTTATGTGATTTGACATACACACAGTGATCCTTATCAATCATATGGAAATCATATTAACTAATAACTTGATGAAAACTTATATATCACTATCAGGAAGAATGTTTGAAGCCATAAATTGACCTCATTAATCTACACACTTTATGTTCTTACCCTTCGGTAACAAAACCAATGGGTTGTTGCATGTATATTTATTCTTCCAATTCACCGTTTAGAAATATTTTTTTAACATCCATTTGATGTAATTTTAAATCTAAACAAGCAACTATTGTTAGGATGAGACATGAAAGGTAAACCTCACAAGTATGGACTTAAATCTTTCGATAGAGCCATCAGCTTTACGTTTGATTTTAAGAATCCACTTGTTACCAATTGCTTTGCGTCCTTTAGGAAGATCAACTAGTTCCCAAGCACTATTTGGCTTCATTGACTCCATTTCTTCTTCCATTGCATTTATCCATTTATCCTTATTAGAACTTTGAAGAGCCTCTTGAACATTATTCAGCTCTTCATCCTCTTGAGGCGTAATCATGAAAATTTTAGAATTCTACCACGATTACTACGTCTTATTTGTGGTTCTGAATCACAGGTTATTTGTGGTTCTTTTGAATCACACAGAGTGTTCAAAATTTCTCCCACTTGGATGAGATACTGTTGATAACTAATTAGGAGTATTGCTCAATTCGTTTGATTGAATCAAACTATTTAGAATATTTAATTCATAAAGAGATGTCTCCTGATTAATCTCACCTTTTAATGGAAAATTATTTTCCAAGAATATAACATTACGTGATTCAAATTTTGTTAGGCTCCCACTTGCTTGTTCTCCGATGAAAACATACCCTTTTGAGGTTTCTGAGTATCGTATAAAAATACTCTTTTTACCTTTTGGACCTAGTTTTCCATATTGATGTGACAGCTCATGAATATAAGCAGCACATCCCCATAGTCTCAAACCACTAAGGTCTGGTTTTCTGCAAGTCCATAATTCATAGGGTGTAGAAGCAACAGATTTTGAAGGTACACGATTAAGAATATAAGTAGTAGTCAATAGAGCATCACCCCACAAAGTGATTGGCAATTTTGCTTGCGCTATTATTGACCTAACCATTTCTAAAAGAGTTCAATTTCTCCTTTAGGCATCCTCATTCTGTTATGGGGTTCAAGGAATGGTTAGTTGCCTATATATTCCTTTTTCTTCACACATTTGTTTAAACTCATTAGACAAATATTCACGTCCACGATTGTCCTTAAAGACTTAACCTTTAGATCCAATTGATTTTCCACTAAGGTAACAAATTTTCTAAAACACTCATGTTTCAGATTTGTGGGAAATCAAATAGACATAACCAAAACGTGTGAAATCATCTATAAAAGTGATAAAATATTCACCCCCATGTCGTGCCTTCACATTCATAGACCCACAAATATCATAATGAATTAATTGTAATGGGATTTTAGCCTTAGTTCCTTTATCAAATGGTTTTCTTGTCATTTTTCCCGCTAGACAACTCTCACAAGTTGGTAGTTCGACCCTATCAATCTTGGCCAAACAAACCTTTCTTTGTCAGTCTAGATATTCTATGTTGACCTATATGACCCAATCTAACATGTCACATAATAATATCAACATTAGCATCAACAGATGATGAAATAAGGAAAAAAAAACTTGCATAATTATTAGATATCAAATGAATAACATCTAATAAAATTAAAACCATTCATTAAATAATCATAACCATATTGTATGTTGTTCTCAAACTAAAATATATATAGTTTACTACCAAACATAATTTAAGTAAAAACAAGTCTTAAACGAACAATTACAGAAACTAAATTCTGTTGAATATTAGGTGCATATAACACATTATGTAGAATCTCCTTCTACATGTCCAGCTTACAGGAACTAATCCCTCTTTCAGATACGTATTGTTTCCAACATATAGCCATCTTGCACTTTGTGGAATTCAAAGAAATTCCACATATAGCGCATATAATTTGACTATGTGGTATCTGACTCCTGAGTCTAAGTCCACAAAGGATAAGAATCAGTTAATTAAAATATAGCTGGAAATAAAAGAATAACTTTCATGAAAAAGAACGAATCTTATGTGAATCAAAAGTTTGTACCTTCTTGGGTTCAGTACACTCACGAGCGTAATGACCCATTTTCTCACAGTTATAGCACTTAACCTTCACTTTGTTTTTATTTGGACGAAATTAGGGACCTTTTCCTTTATCATTTTGACCTTGGTAGTCATATTGTCATTTTTTCCCTTTAAGACCCTCTTAATGTTTACGCTTGTGGCCCTCATTCCCATGGGAGCTAGGACCAGCTATATACACATCACCATTAACATTTTCAAGCCTTATTGCCTCAATGTGATCTTCCTCTAGTTCCAGGTAACGTGCAACATCATTAAGAGTCTTAATACCCTCATTATGGGTAAGATGCACCTTCATGTGCTCCCAGTTATGGGAAGGGATCGAATGACAGCTTGAACTTATTGTTCATCAGTCAGAATGTGGCCAGCTTCTTTTTGCTCACTAATCATATTTGACATTTCCCTCATGTGTTGTCTTATATTATGATTAGGACGCTTTTTTATAAGTGTCAAACTTAATAGTAAGTTGTCTCAGTTTGGTGACATAAGTTCCACCAAACTTTGACTTCAGAGTTGCCCACATCTCCATGACAAGGTCATAGTCTTTAAACTCACGCATGATATCATTTTTCATGCTACTCAGCAACGTAATGCGAGTAAGTGAGTTCTTTGTTTTTCCAGGCCTCATAAGCCTCATGGTCCCTTTTGTGTTGAGCAGTATTGCCTTCCTCAGGCTCAGTCAACACATAATTCAGTACTTCTAAAACCTCTTGCTCTTTCAGGACATACTGAATTTTCATTGCCCAATTTTCATAATTATCCCCATTAACCTTTTCACCCTTATTAAAATTGGCTACTATATTCTTAGAAACAGAAGCCATTTTACTCATAAAACTCTAGAAGACATATATTTGCATATGATTAACTGTTTGCATCACACACTATTTTGTTGCAATTACAAACAATAAATTATTAATAACCATTCATATGGCATAGAATCGAAATATCACTAAGTTTCAAAATCATCATCTATGTATATATGAATTAATTATTATTAATTTATCACATTGCACATAAAAAATAATAATGAAACACAATCATTATTAAAACAAAAAAATAATGAAACACAATCATTAATATTAATAAGAAATAAGAAAATAATGAAACATATTCATTATTTAAATTCCCACATAAAAAACAATAAAATTCTATATAAATAATAGAAAAATACAATTAATCTAATTTTCTCTTAATTATCTCTTTGAGTCTCCATCCTTGAGACCATCCTAATTCTTATCCTTCTCGATATATTTTCTATAACAAATACAGAAAAATTAACCAACAAATGATTAAGTAACATATATGAATAAAAAAAATTTAATCATATTGATGTGAATGTCGAGAATTAATTAGGAATTTAAAATTTTAATTTAGAAAATTCGGAGAGTTAAAAAAAATCTCGAATTTATTTTAAAAATAAACTAAAATCCATTTGATTAGTATATATATTAAACAAACTCAAGGATTTTTAAAGTGAGGCTCATGGCCCATTGGGTGCCCACCCTTATATTTCTAAACTTTAGGTCTGTGGTTCGACTACTGGCAGAGGCGAATTTACCTTTTTTTTTTTTTTTTTTTAAATTGACGCTGGAACAGAATCGAAGGTACAGCCCAGAATTTTTTTTTTTCAGTTTTTTAAACAAAACTTCTGATCAACATAATTCCCTCGTTTTTCAACCAAAATAGTCGTATAATATATCGTTAGAAAGCTTTTCGAATGTACTTTCTAAAAATATAATAATCAAGACCAATGAATAATTGTACAAAACATAATCAGAGGCCAAAGTTACTGTTTTAAACTCTTATTTATAGTTTATTAAAACAGTGACTTTAAATCATCATAACATAGAATTTATGCATCCAATTGTGATGAAAATTTGAAGATCCATTCAAAACATTGTGCATAACATATTTGCAAAATTTCATAAGGAATGATAAACTATGCACAAAGTTACCATTAAAGGATCAAAGCTTTTTCTCATTCTTTAACACTTTAAAGAAACGATTTGATACTTTTTAACCTATGCTCTGATACCAATGTTGGGTTTCGTAAATTACGAGACTAACCTCTTGTAGACAACGCAGCAGAAATCATGAGAAACCCGAATGTTTAAGTATCGATCGTTGAAAGCAAATCACCGACGGAAGTGCTTTATTGTTCACAACCTAGATCCTTAAATTAAGAATGATGATGAATTATATTGTGAGAGAGATAGGGAGAAATCATTCGTTTTATCTCAGAGAGAGTTTTTCCTATTCTCTCATTATTCACGTTCCTCTTTTTTCACATCCTGTAGAATTAGCATATCTATCAAGATATGGAACTGCCATTTGGGCAGTTCCAAAAACTTCTATTAGGTAGTTGCCTTGGCAACTGCCCTTCATCAATTGTCACAGGTCGGACACGATGCAGAATAATTTTTAATTTTTGTTCGATCCGTGCGGCCTTAGAACCCTTCTAAGTCAGCCTACTCGATCACCTTACTTGATCACCCACAAAGTACACCACCACACACAACAACAAAGGGACAATATGCGACACTTATCGTTTTTGGGCTAAACCGACCCAATGGTACTTTAATTCACTTACAAAGTGTTACAATAGATGGAGATACTCTTTATCTACAAGGGAACTACCAAAGTCTACATCTACAAACGAAATGCACATCTATTTATAGATGAAATACAATATAAACGAAACTGCCCACTAAGTGTTTGATAAAATGCCTCAGTCAAGGTAACCGCCCGTAACCGCCTGAGACATGTGTGTTGGCGCCCATGCATCATGCCAACACACATCACATGTGCTTGAATTGTCCATAACCGTATGGAACCGCCCACCATGTGTGATAACCGCCCACTAAGTGTGGCAACCGCCCACTATGTGTGCCAACCGCCCACTATGTGTGCCAACCGCTCATCATGTGTGCCAACCGCCCATCATGTTGCTAGCAACCACCCACCAAGGTGTAACCGTCGCCCATCATGTGCGGAACCCACGCACATCATGCTTTGTAACCGCCCACCATGTGCGAGACCATCGCCCATGTGTGCGTCTGCCAAGGCCATCGTCAGCAACCGTTGCCCATGACTAGCGTAACCTCCCAATGCCTTCGCCCATGTTGCAGGCTCACGCCCACGCCCATGCCATCGCCCATGTCGCTGGCTCGCGCCCACGCCCATGGCATCGCCCATGTCGCTGGCTCGCGCCCACGCCCATGCCCTCACCCATGTCGCTGGCTCGCGCCCACGCCCATGGCATCGTCCATGTCGCTGGCTCGCGCCCACGCCCATGTGCCCATGAACTTTCCTCGCCCATGTTGCGTGTCAAGGACCACGCCTATGTCAGTCAGCCAACCCGCACACCCACACATGCTATTGTCTGTCTGCCTACTTGGGCATCGCCCACGCGTGCCGCGCCTAAGTGCCTATGGGCTACCATCGCCCATGTCGCGTGCCTAAGGTCACGCCCATGTCAGCCCCTCGTCTGGCCACACGCTAACCACGCGTGTGTTGGTGTCATGCCAGTGCCAAGTGCCTTAGTCCGTCAAACCACTTGTCTTAGCCAACTTTGTCTCGTGCCATCGCTCCCCTCTATGTATGCCGCCCACATACTCATGTCTTGGCTTGGTTTTCAGGCACGCCCAAGCCAAGATCCATGTCTCAATATTAAGGGTCTAACAAACTTAGAAAAACAATTTTCTTCATAGGCTATGAAGGAAAACTCTGAAGAATAGATGTGATTGTGGAAGAGGAGACATCTGAGGTTATGACTGTTGGTCCGATTGATGAAGCTGCTTTAACAATCATCAATTTCCATTTCTTCATCATCATCATCCACACGAGGCAATGTGTGGTGGAAATCGAAGGAGGAAGAAAATAGAAACACGTTCGATAGATTAAGTATCGAGAAGATATTTATGGAAAGGTCGAAAACTACTAGCCAGAAAATAGTCAATGATAATTCGGGAATATTGGGAGGCGGCGGTGGAAGCGAGAGAGGAAGAATCTGATCCAAAACGGGTAAAACCCCTTTCCCACGAAAATTACAAACTTAGAGGTATTGGGGTAACCGGAGATGAACGGCAGAGAGGAGGCTTCCGGCGGTGGATAAATGTTTTGCCAGAGTTGGAAGATGGGCGGCGACTGTAAGAGAAGAAATGGTGTATTGAGGGTCAAATGAAGGGGATGCAGATTAGGTTAAATATTCCTAATGGTCTTAAAGCCCATTTAATGGTCTAAAAAAATTACCCACCTGCCATATTTTAGAGTTCCTGAAGCCCATTTACAAGAAATGAACCAGCAAGAGAATGGGCTTACACCAAGTGAAAGAGTAACCTTAGTTTTTCAAGTAAATAGAAATGGGCTTGGTATTATAAAAAGCCCAACTAAACAAGAATCAGAGTTCGGACTATTGTTGACCTATTTGACTTGGTGTTCAGAAAAGTTCCCTAGCCATCTTTTACGGAGACGCCATGTCCACCAATGTAAAAGAGGATGGGATCCCACCATAGTGTTCTCAGCAACTCCAACCAGAGTTTCGACCAAAAAGGAAGAACAACTATTGGCAAATCGACGGCGATTCGATCAATATCCCCTAACTTGGGTGTGGCGAGAAGGCTTATGGATAATTCATGGAAATTTTAAAAAAATGGAAGTGTACTATGCTATTAAGTTTTGGTTCAGTGAAGAACTGATCGGAGACTACCAAACTGGGTATGCAATCCTATCTGAAAATTTCGGGTATGCAAACCTACAAGAATAATTATTTCCAAATACTTTGGGGCATTCATCAGTGGACTGTGTGGTATGTAATGTGGGAGAAGATGACAGATTCTCATTACATGCCCTGGTGTCTGAAGAATATTGGAACCATAAGTCGGGGAATGGGTTATACTGGGAAACTATACTGATGTGGGGAGAGGTCGAGTCCACGGCCTCAACAAGCAAATCCATGTTTGATTGGGAAATCCATCCCAAAGAATAAGGGGTTGAAACCCAAAGAAGAAGAGAAAACTCTCTCTATTTGATTGATATTCAAATTGGATACAAGATAAGATATATGATAAGATATGTCCTCAAATGAAACCTAAAATGACTATTTATAGCCTTACAATAAAAAGCCTAGTTTTAACCTAAAGTAATTAAAACTAATACTAATTAATTATACTAATTAATTACATCAAAGTAAACTAATTCCCTAATAAATAACCCTATACTAATTAACCTTATATGATTCACATCATTCTACCACACTAAAAAAAATGAACTCGACCTCGAGTTCGATCCCGCCGAAGAGAAGAAGACTCCAATTGAGAACGCGCGTAGCACTTCTTCCCAAATCCAAAGTGGCACCAAAGTAATGGGCCACGAAGAAGGTGGAAACAATAAAATGCATGGACTCGGATGTCGTTGAACCCGCCTCTTGAAATTAAAATCGGGGAAGTAAATGGAAAAAATTTCATTTTTCTTAATTGGATCAACAAGAAATGGGTCATAAAAATTAAATGTGAAATTGGGCTTTGGTGGAATTGGAATTGGTTGGCCAAGAAAGAAATTGGGCTTAGGAATAGGTGGTAAGAAGGGAATGGTTAAATTGAAATTTTGTTGAACTGGGTGAGTAAGAAATTGGTCTAAAAAGATTATGGGTTGAAATTGGGCTTGGTATTAGAAGAGTTGAAACCATTGTAATTGGGATTGAATAATCCTGTAGGGTAAAAAAAAAATTCATGAACCCTATTTGGCAAGGTGGGCCTTGAAGGGAAAGAAAAGAAATGGGCTAATTTTTTTGAAATGTCGGCAGATGGTGTGAGGGTTAGGTTAGTGTTTTGAGATAATGAAAAGTAAACAGCCGCCCCTACCTGATGCTTTGTTTCTTCTTCTCTCATTTCTTCATTGGCTTCACCAACTCCATCATCATCATCGGCTGAGTCATTCGTTGCTTCTTCTTTAGTGTTCGCTTCTGCCACCGCCGATTCGAGAAGGAAAAAGACAGCGCCATCATCGACTGCTTCTTCTTTGATAATAGCTTCGTCTGAATACCGCTTTTCTTCTTCTTCGTCAAAATCTTTCGCGGTCTTCGATGGGAGATCAATTTTACAATCTCTCGAAAACTCCTCAACTTCCAAGATTTCTATATCTTCTTCTTCATCATCAAATTGGCCGAATCTTTCCAATAATTTGATCCTTATTTTTCTCCAACTTCTGATTTCTCTTATTCCCTGATAAACTCTTTGATTTTGAAGTCTTTCCCACCAATAGTTAGCAAAACCCTTTAATTTTCTAGAAACTAAGAAGGCTTGTTCATCCATGGAAACCTCCATAAATTCAAAAAAGTCATCTACTCTCTCAACCCAATACCAGAATTCCTTCAATTTAATTAACCCATCAAAACTAGGGATTCTGAGTTTGGGATAATGTTGAGTATATGATTTTGTTGAAAAATATATTTGTCATCTTTTTGGTATAAGGGATTGACTGATTTTTTTTTTAAACTGTGTTGGAAAGAAATGGAATGGAATAGAGATGAAAAAAAAATGGGGAATGGGATTTTTTTTGGTTATGAAGAACAGGGGAAAGGGGGTTTGGATTTGAATCTGGTTTTTTTTTTATTAAATGGAACAGAGAGGTGAAAGGGAATGGGATGTTAAAACTGGTTTTGTTGTGGTTTTTTTTATTTATTTAAATGGACTGGAACAGTAACAAAAAGATGTGGGGTGGATGTTTTGATTTTGTTTTTGTTTTTGTTTTTTTGTTCTTCTTGGATTCAAGTGTATAGAAACAGTGGAATGAGAAGGGAAGACGATGGGATGAATCTGATTTTTTTTTTGAAACAATTGAAAGGAAACAGAGATGGATGAGACAGTTTGATCAGAAAAGTAAATGTAAATAGTAAGGCAACTTACGATGAACGAAGAACAAACCATCGTGGTTAAATCCACCTCCGATTTTGATTCTTCAAATTCGACCACCTCGATGAATCGGACCTCTCGGAACGGCGAGGCTCTGATACCAACTGATGTGGGGGGCGAGGTCGAGTCCACGGCCTCAACAAGCAAATCCATGCTTGAATGGGAAATCCATCCCAAAGAATAAGGGGTTGAAACCCAAAGAAGAGGAGAAAACTCTCTCTATTTGATTGATATTCAAATTGGATACAAGATAAGATATAAGATAAGATATATGATAAGATATGTCCTCAAATGAAACCTAAAGTGGCTATTTATAGCCTTACAATAAAAACCCTAGTTTCAACCTAAAGTAATTAAAACTAATACTAATTAATTACTTCAAAGTAAACTAATTCCCTAATAAATAACCCTATACTAATTAACCTTATATGATTCACATCATATACTCACTCAATATGATGATTGTGTTGGGGAACAGGGCACAATTTTTTTCAGAACCGATGATGAAGGTCCTTGCTCACTTACTTGCCAAGCAAGATTGATGACTTTTGTTGGAAGGAACACATCTAATTCCTTTTAGAGGGTGGTTGTGTATTGGGAGGGGTTGGAGTTGTTCAAGTGTCATTACTTGGACTTTTTTGCAACTTAGCCCTTTTTTTGAAAGTATTAAAGTATATGTCCAAACGTTTAAAGTAATTGAAGAAATGTCCTTTTTTTTTTCTGAAGTCGGGGGTTCAAAACTCGTCTTTAGGTGACTGGGCTAAAGACGGGTTTTCAAAGCATGTTTTATTGCCATGTGGACTAGTTTTTAAGTAAAAAAATTTTTACCTGAAGACGGGTTTTCAAACCAGTCCACATGGCAATAAAACGTGCTTTGAAAACCCGTCTTTAGCCCAATCACCTAAAGACGGGTTTTGAACCCCTGACTTCAGAAAAAAAGAACATTTCCTGAATTACTTTAAACGTTTGGACATATACTTTAATACTTTAAAAAAAAGGGCTAAGTTGCAAAAAAGTCCTCATTACTTAGCCAAACCTTGAGGACAAGCTGTGTTTCGGGGGCAGAGTATGTTAGGAATACCTATTAGATGGATAGGGGCATAATTGTAATTAGATAATAAGTTTGTTAAGGGAGTTTTGTTATAAATAGTGAGAGGTGGTGATATTTCAATTAGGCAATTAGATAGTTATTGTGGATTGAGTTTTACTCAAGAGGGGAGGCATTCAAGTTCCTCGAATTACTTGGGATTATTTTACCATTTTCTTTATTATTACTCAATATATTCAGTGTTATTCTAGTAGGTTCCTATCAGATAGAAGTTGCTTTTCCTATTATAGACCCCACCCTATATAATTCATTAAAACATAGGGACACCGAATTATAAGATCTTAGTAACATTACCTTAGATCGAGATTCAACAACACATGTAAAAACAGTATGTGACCGAGGACTCTCAGAATTTAAACTTGTTGCACCAGTCCTCCTGTTCGATAAACCATGCACAATTGTTTTGAAGTTATAAATTGTGATGTTTAAGACTTTATCCTAGTCGAATGGAGAATCACAGTGATAGGGGAACTAATAATACCGAAGTTTCAGAATAATAGTATAAATGACATTGATTGCAATTCTTAAATGTAAAAAATTACTGTTCTACCTTGTTATATAATGGAAGGGGACCTGAAATTTAGCGGATCCTATGGCTAATTGAAAGTTTATTAATATAATGTTAGGTTAATAATGCTTGAAATGCTCAGATTTTAACCTTGCATTTGGAGAGACTCCAAATCAGGAATCTAAAGTCAGCGTGCCTTCAGTTAAACCAGTTGATAAGCTCCATTTTTTCATGCTTCAGGAAGTTCAAGACATGGTGTCTCTGAAAGTACAAGGTATGGGATATTCCTGAAGTGCCACTGTTAATAATCACAAAAATTTGTCCCAAAAATTATTTCATGACAAGTACACTTGAATTTCAATTAGAATTGTTCAAAACCTGACAATTAATTGCTAATTTATTATATTTTACTATAATACCAAAATAGCTTGCAACTAGACAGAGTGCAAATTATATATCTATATATTTCGAGCAGTGCAACTTTGAATTCGAATTTTTATACCCAGTATAGGTATTTGGTAATTGATTAAATTGATTATCATATATGCTGTCTATTTACTTTACACCATCAAATTACATGCCATGTTACCATGAGGATAACATGTAAAATTAAACCAACTGAAACTTCAAAGTAAGTTGCAGTCCACAAAGTACACAGAAATATTGTGGGTTTATGTACTATGTTCTCTTCCTCCTGGTTCGTGCATGGTGGCCTCATGCGCACTATCACCTAAAAATTTCAAATATATATCATACTTATCTAAAGATTCTAAGCCAATCACAAAGTTGAGCAAGGGCATCAAAGTCTCTTAAATTAAGACAAGCATCCATACGATAGCCATATCTGAGTTTACAAGATTCTTAGAAGTATAAGAATCTTTCCTCAAAACAAAATATGTTGGAAATTTTGTATATAATGGGATATACATATATAAAATAATGTATGAAAGTAATGTGTTGTTAAAAGCTAAAATAACATCTAGTCTTTTATTTTAATTATAAGTTTTGGATAAAGACAAATTGTCTTTTTGTGACTATAACCTTACTTCAGGTTGTGTTTAATAAGAAAATGGATTTGCAATTCAAACGTTTGCATAAAGTTTGAAATAGGATTCAAGGAGTAAATTCACTAATTGGAGTTAAAATTTTGTTTCGTTTGTATTTAATGTTTTTAACTGTTTCTCTTCTCTATTTATAAGAATTTTAATTCTGGTTTAAATACAAATTTGTGAGTTATGTAGAATGGTTTCCTATAAATAAGAGTCATCTCTTAAAGTAGGGGTATCCAAAAAATCATATTATAATTTCTGATTTCTCTCTTATGTCTTTACATTTATTTCTTTTCATCTATTTTCTAAAAACTTTGGAGAGCTGTTCTTGAGGGTTCTTCGTGTGTATCTAGTTTTTGATCACATGAAACACGTCTTCATATCTTGCGAGTCGGTATGCCATAAAACTGCAAACAACCAGAGTAGGGCAATATTGTCTTAAGGACAGTACAACTGCACGCTTCGACGTTTATCAAATTATAGGAAGTTATTATAAATTGTAATTTCAATTAAGTTAAATTCTTGTTCTTACTAATTTATTTTGATTGTGTAACTCTGTACCAATATCAATATATATTACTGATGTTCATCTCGATTGTTGTTATTGAGCTTCGGATCCAACAATCTTAAGACAATAACTGTGAAACACATAAACAATAATTTGAAGTCGATATTGTTATTGATATTGGAACTCATCAACAACGAAGCCATCAACAATGTTGAAACGAGGTAGAGATAATCCTTCAAATATTAAATTTGAGATGTTGTTGGGTTTGGGTTTGGGTTTGTGATATGAATCATGGAGCTGAAGGGATGATTTACTAAATTAGCGGAATTTATTTAGTAACACAAATTAACACTCAATTTAGGATCTATTAATATCATGCAATTTGTAATAAAAACATGTAGATTCATGCTTGTTTTTCGAAAAATTAAAACCCTTTACTTACATTGAGTAAAATATGGAGAATCGGTTGGAGGTTTCTTTACAACATCAAATCCTCAGCAACACCGAATCTTCTACGCTATATCTCGATCGATCAAACGAAATCCGATTGTGGGATCGAACTTTAGAAGAAATTGGGAAGAATAAAAATATTTTCTTCCCAATTTTGAATAGTGGGAAAATCGGCAATGAGGGGGGAGAAGAGGAAGAGAGAGTTCCAACTTTCTATGGAATTGAATTGTTTTGATTTAGGAATGACCCAACCCTCCTATTTATCGAAAAATAGGAATTCTAATCACATTAGGATTAATCTATAGAGATAAATACAAAAAGAAAAAAAATTATCTCTTTCCTTTATCTAGCAATTTCGAAAATGCCATGGATAAATAGGAGATTATTTTATTTTCTTTATTTTTATTTATCTTGGGTAAATAAATCTATGTAATTATTTTAGGATATAATTCAAACAATTATCTCCTCAAAATACATGTCATGGCCGATTTTATCATCATAAAATAATAAATAAATACAATTTATTTAATTAATTATTTTGGGCCAATTCCAATTGGGTTCATTAATCCAATTGGGCTTGAAATTCTCTCTTAAATTAATAAGTCCAACTTAATTAATTTATTTATTAATTACCATTTAAATAAAATATTTTATTTAAACAATTAATAATATTAATATTTTCTCTCGACTAAATATTATCCAATTTATATTTAATTATTAATTTCCATTTAAATAATTTTCATTATTTAAATAATTAATAATAAATATTATAATTATTAATTTCCATAAATTCATTATTTAATTAATAATTTTATTGACAATATTTTATTATTAATTTAATTAATTTTAATTATTAATTTCCGTTTAAATATAATTATTTAAACAATTAATAATTGTTAATTAATTTCAAATTATTAATTACCATTTAAATATACTCAATATTTAAATAATTAATAATGTATAATTAATAATATTTCATTATTAATTTCATGTTTAAATAAACTCATTATTTAAACAATTAATAATGTTTATATTAATTACCGTTTAAATATACTCAATATTTAAACAATTAATATTGCCTATTTTAAGTAATTCACTTTACTTAAAATTTCCATTTCTTCTACTTGATTTCGCGACTACGATATTTGGGCTAGCATAGAGACCCGATGGACCTATAGATCATGGTCTTAATAATTAGTCAATTAAGTGATTAACACATAATCAGTTAATTACTTATTATCTAACTATGAATAATTCCACTATAGATTCATAGCTGAACTCCCCTCACTATAGATGAGTTATGTCCATTTAGTTTATCTTTTATTTATATCTGTGATATATCCTTCACGTGGAACCCTCATAATTACAGATGGATAAGAATTACCGTTTTGCCTCTGTAATTACCGCTTTATCCTTGTGTTCCCGCTGATTCTCCAATGAACTTTATCTTTAGTCGAACTAGAGATAAGATACTTCTGTGATCAATAGAAGTCGTGACGTCACTTGTTCAAGTCTTGAATCAGTACATCAAGGGAGTTTCCTAAAGTTCCTAAAATGTTTAGGTATCGCACTGATACCGTTAATTTATAGGAAAGTTATGAATTCCATCTCGTGAAAATGAGTTCCCAGCTACTTATCTAGTCATGTTCCCAAAACAGGAGTGTATTGAGCGTTCTTACAGATCGCCCTCAACTATGTGAATCAAAGAACATAACTCCACAAATAGGAGTCCGCATTTCACTCAGGATTGAGATCTATCACGGTTGATAAATGTGACGACCCGTCATTTTTAAATAGATTAAAATTAGAGAAAACAGCGGAAGTCTTTTATTTTTAAGAAAATTTTGCATGGTTTTGTTTGAAAGTTGGCATGCCGAAAACTTGTTTACATCCTAATCTTCCAAATCTAATAAAATCACATGGACTTTAAGTCCAAATCAGGAGTTCAAATATCTCATATCATAAAACAACATCAAAAAGCTCTCATGAGCTATTTATAAAGTGTAATTCACAAACTCTTTAAAGTTCTCAAAATAAATACATAAACTTTACAACCATGAGTCCATCTCGAGGTCAACATCCCTCGATCACGCAGCACCACCTCCTCTCCCTCGGCCTCTTACCAGGGCATTACCTGAAATTGGTTGTAATATTATGAGCTAACAAACTAAGCCCAGTGAGAATAATAAGCATAAAAAGTAAAGATAGACCTCAAACTCGTATTTCGATTTGTGTCCAAGTAATCTGACACAAACAATCCTAAAGTTCTCCAAACTTTAAGTAATTTCATTCTAAACTTTCCAAAGGATGATATTACTAACACTCGTAGTCAATTCTCATCCATTAACTTATTACAACATAAATAAAAGAAATAAGTAAACTTTGCATAAACATAAAACATCTCGATTTTCCTTATTTTCTTACTTTCCGTAATGAAATATACAATTCATTCTCAATAATATAATTCCAACGATAATTAAAATGAAGGTAATGCAAACTCCCGTAGGATTCACATTCAACCTTATGAAGAAGGTAACGTGGTCTATCCCGTAGGATCCATCGTTCTCCCTCCTTTTCTTTCTCACTTTCTCTTTTCTTTTCTATGAAGGTGATGTGAACTCCTCGTAGGGTTCATCATTTTTCCTTCCTTTCTTTTCTTTTTCACTTTCATTTCTTTTTCTCTTTCGTTTCTTTTTCTCTAAAGGTGATGCGGACATTCCCCGTAGGGTCCAACATTCTCCCCTTCCTTTCTTTCTCACTTTCCATTTCCATCAATGATATGCATGAAGGTAATGGAGACTCCCGTCGGATCCACATTCACCTTTTATGCATGAAGGTTATGGAGACTCCCGTCGGATCCACATTCACCTTTTATTTGTTTCTCCTCCCTTTTCCTCCATTTCAATGATGCAAGATGATATGGTGCAAGATGTTATGATGCAAAATGTTATGGTGCAAAATGTTATGATGCAAGATGTTATGGTTATGCTTGTACATGCTTGCGAAAGTAAATAAAGTAAAGGTGAATGTTAAAGTAGTCGAACAAGCATAAGGTAAAAGGGCATAAAGTAAAGTGCATAAAAATAAATGGATCAAAGATGTGATTATACATATAGTAAAAGACATAAAGTAATGAAATAGGAAACTCCGGAAATCGAACTCCGCTATAAATAATAAAAGTAAAAACATAATTTAAACGATTAACCCAACCTTCAAGGATTCTAAACTTCCAATAATCCGACCTAATCTTAGAAACGAATCTAACTTAGAATCTTTTAAGATTCAAGGCTTTCTTCGAGAAATCCTAAGTTCTCGCTTAAAGGATTAACTTCAAATCCTAAGGGCACTAACTCACTTCCCTCTAATCTTAGATTGGATTCTAATCTTAGTTTCCGATTCTACAAATCATCGTACTTATTCGCTTTCTATAGTTACTTTAAATCCTAACTATTCTCACCTTAGCCAAAAGTTTTGCTCCAAGTATCCGAAGCACGAATCAACAACCGAGTAAACGAGCCTACAATTCACCAATTACACAACATAAAACAACTCATATCTAATATGAGAACAAGTTTGAATTTTCGGATGAATAGTGATTTCTGGTGAATAGTGTTTTTCGAAAATCCGGGCTCAAAATCGTCAAATTCCTTGATAGAAATTCATGATTTCAACTTCAAAACTCATTTATAATCAAAAACGAACAAAACCAACTAAAAAGTTTTGAAAACTTACTTTTTGGGACTTCCCTTAGAGAACGGGAAATTCCGAAAAGGTAGGTTGGATAGGTAGCCCTCGTCCCTACCAATCCAACGCAACCGAAATCAAGCCGATCCATCGAGAAACGAAGAAAAGAAAATTCTCATCCATGGTGGATGGAACCCACGGCAAGGAGAAGGAAGAAGGAAGAAGAAAATGAAGCCAATAGTAAATTTTGTGATATTTAAAGAATAAATGAATAGTGAATTTAGATATTTTTAAGAAATTGGAAATGACGGATACGTCCTTTTATGACTTTTGACTTATAAAACGAAACCCGATGATTTAAACTAACCCAATGATGATTAATAATTATTAATTGGCTCGTTAATAATTATTAATACCATTAAAACGAAAATAAACGAAAAAGGTCAATTAAAAGATTAAAATCGAAATAAACTGCAAATTCTAAATTACCGATAAATAGATAAACTTTAATTACTTAAATTAAAATAAAATAAATAATTTTTTTTATCACAAAATAACGGGACGTTACAATAAACTTAGTTTGATATTCGATTATTTCTCGTAAACGGTGCTAATGAGAAATTTGATCGAACATCGTGGTCCTGTCTTATACAATCAACATTGCATATGATACTTCCATTTCATGTCTCCCACATGAATGATCAGGATTTGATCATTTGTCTATAAACAAAATGCGAAGCTATCAACAGTGTTACCAGGATAAGGTTCCCAAACGTTATCCGTTTACTGTAGACACGTTTAAGTTACTCATCTCGACTTTAATCCTCTTGTATGACTCACATACTAAGTCGTGATTTCATAAGAGTAACTTAGGGTTTACTATTTGAATGTTTGATATTTATATATTTCCATATATTCCTAATATCATTAATTGAATCAATCTAGATAATATAAAGAACTTATGTTTATTTATTTAATTTATTCTTAATAAATTATTATTATTAAATAATTATAAGTTCTAGGACACCATTCCTAACAATCTCCCACTTGTCCTAGACCTTTGGAGATTTGACTTGTAATTCCAGTCAAATTGGATGACTATCAACTATTTAGCCATGGTAGTCATTTTAATACTTTATCAGTAACGTTTTCATCTGTTTAGTATGTATTTCCTTTGTCTGATGTTAGTTTCATTAAGTGTAATAGATTCCATATTTTATCGCCATAAAATAAACTCTATTAACTATTGATTTGAAACCATCATGCTCATACACCTTTCATTTACTAACGACTTAGCAATCACGCGAATTTAGAGTTTAGTTAGTAAAAGCTCATTTTACTTATACTTAACTCATTTAATGTTTAATTCGCAAAGGTCTTTTGTTGAATTCTTACATGGAAGTAAATTCATGTTCGAATTTGAGCCCGTGCAACTCATAAAATCTCTCATTTTATCTATGTGCACTAACATACTATTTGTAAATTTTATTTTAGTCACATTGGTTCTAGGATTCTCGAAATTCTTAAGCTCCCACTACAAAGTAATTCTCCATTACTTTCATTTGTTTAACGATTACAATTTTATACTTGTTATTATTTCAAAAATAATGTATAAGTATAAGTGACCCTTTTCAACTCAACTATTGAAAATTCATGTCATTTTTATTTCACATATTTTGAACTTTATTCATTGATTTTGAAGTCAATGAGTTTCGTTTGAACTTCTAAAAGTCCCTTTGGTTCGTACTATGACGCTCCCACTCAAATAAAGTTCTACAAGTAGTTTAACCATTTAAACTTTTAAATAACTACTTGTTTTTATTGTGAAATAAAATCATTGTAATTCTTTTATATCTTAAGTAAGGTTTAAAGCCTTCAGTATCACTGATTTACTGAACTTTTCTTTAATAATTTGTAAATTCAATTATCTACTAATTATTGCTTTTCGATTTCTATTTTGTTTATTCCATACCAATTAATACTCCTTTAAAACATCATTTTAAATAACTGAATATTTGGAATATAAGAAATCAATTTAATGTTTTCTTATCACTTAAGTTCTAACATCTAAATGTCTAACTTTAGTGATTTTTAAGTCTAATTATCTTTGATAAATAAAAAATGTTTGATTTTACTTATCCCATAAGTTCGTGGATTAATATGGTTATCATCTCAAATTTCTTGAGAACCATCTTTAAGAGATTAATCCTTCTAACTTATTTAAGTAATTTTAGACTTAAGTATTTAAACATTTTTGAACCTTTATAACCTGTTTAGATATTTTGCAGTTTAGAATTTGGTTTTGGAATTTATTTGTTTTATACTAAGTATTTTGAATAACCATTCAATCACACTTTGGAACTTTGTAATATAATTGTAAAGGAATATCTACCTAAATAACTCTTATTTAAAATATTCCCAAACTTGGTTCATACTAAATGAGAACCAATAGTTATTACATCATTCAAAATAAAAACAAATTGATAACTAAACTAAACTAGAAAACTATGGTTTTGGGAAGAAGAATATTTTCTTCTCTTTAAGACTATTGTAAAATCGGTTACGAGGAAATTAGGAAGAAAAAGATTTTTCAATTTCGAAAATTGAAATTAGAAGCTTTTGAATGAACAACCAAGACGTTTGTATTTATACGCAAAATAGTTTTCCAATCGAATTAGGACATACTATCAAAATAAATACAAGATAAATGCCAAGAATAAAATCAAATTTTATTCCTTATTTATCTTACGTGCCGATTTTATGTGAATAAAATCAATAAGAAAAACCAATTTTTTCTTTGTTTAATTTGTCATTGGTTAAACGTTCTTTTATATATTTATTTTAGACAAAATAATTCAATAATTATTTCCTAAAATATCATACATGTGCCGTTTTAGGTATTCAAATAATTTGAACCAAAATTCTATTGAATTCACTATTTCAATTCTAGATTCTTCCTTTAATAAATCTTATCTATTAGTTCTTGATATTTATTTAAATCAATCATTTAAATAAAATATTATATTCCGATTTTTTGTACTTTATTATTAATAAATATTTATTATTTTCTATTTAAATAATCGAAATTATTTAATTAATAATAAATATGTTATTTAATATTATCCTTTTAAATATTCACTATTATTTAAAATTAATAATAAATGTTTAATTATTAATTTCCATTCAGGTAAACACATTACCTAAATAATTAATAATTATTTATTAATAATATTTTATTATTAATTACCATTTAAATAAACACATTATTTAAATAATTAATAACAATGATATTAATTTCCATTTAAATAAACTCATTATTTAAATGATTAATATTGTCTATTTATTTAAGTAAACTACTTTACTAAAATTATTCATTTCATAGTTCTCATCTTTCAGTTTGTTCTTTCCAAGTATGGTGACTAAAACAGATGCTATATTACTGAAATTTAAATAAACTTTATCTTAATAATCTAATATGCATTCAACATTCAAATACACAAAGTTTCGACATAAAATTAAATATGATGCATGAATGCGAACATATTAATGAACAGAAAAGCCCTAAAACATGTTACTATGTCACGATATTTTAATGATACCAGTGAAGTGCCGTCGAATGATAGGTCAGTTACCATCATTAAAACGAGATGCCACTCGAACAATTGACAACTCCAGAATAACTCATATTCCTATGTCATTGTTTACCGCGTGTTTGGTCAAGAGTTTTGATAACAAAATTTATCAAATTTCTTTTAAGTGTGACCCACTAATTTAGTCTTTTAAATAAAATTGAAGAGTGTCTACGAAGTGTAGATTCAGTCTTCAATCAATCTCATTTAAAATTTTTTATCCCTTTCGGGAGACCCAACTTGATATTGATTTATACAATAAACCTTCCTATGGGAATGAACACCTGCAGCAGTGTTACAGAGGCCATGTATAAATCTCACGTTTCGAGCCCATTAGTGGAGACTATAGGATACATTGACATGTTTCCTTCTCCCACTTAATATTTTGAGTTAGGGTTTCATAACTTAGACTAATTTAGGCTAACTCGTTAATCCAAGTTTTAATTAACCTAATCAACTTTAACTCTTAAATTGGTTAGATTAATTTTATAAAGTGATTGTTCAAGTTTTCCTAATTAAAACTGATCACATTATGAGCCGTCTTAATAATTTTGATTTATTAATTTGAACTTTTCTCCCAGATCGCTCCCAGTTAGAGGCGCTCCGTGTTAGGGGAACTTTATGAAACCTCATCGCTTGGGCAGAGCTTTCTCGCCAAAGATCCATTCAATTCAATTAATCTCAATTATTAATTTTTTTAATTAACCCTTAATTAAAAGTTTCTATTTGTTTATCTTATATGGATTTTGGCCCAATTGTTTAAACAATAATTCCATATTACAAATAATTCATTTAGTTTCTATTCAACTTTTAAACTAGATTTAACTTTTGAATTTTAACTAAATAAGCATGCTTTTAATTCTAAAACAATTAGAATATAATTTTCGATAATAACATTTATAAAATAAAATTATAGCATGCTTCACATACATTAGCATATAATAACACATATTATATAATGATGCATGTATGTACAATTAATAAAATCATACAACCTATGGTGGGATTTTCTACATGACATACTTTTATGCATGAACATTATTTAAAACAATGATATCATACATATAAACAATTTAAATAATAAATAGCTAAATTGACCGGTATTCTTGGCACTATTTCTAAAACGGAAAATTAAAATTATAACTTAATTAAATCTTCCATTGTAGAACTTGAGACTTCAACTTTCTCTCTCCTCCATGGTGTAGGCGTGGCAATGGGTAATTATGGAGGCAATATTATCCCCCATAATATTTCCATAATTACTTGTTTTAAAATAATTATCTTTTAATTATATGGAAAGAAAAAAAAAAATTTCCATATAATCTTATATCAAATCTAAATTCATAATTTAAAATATGGAGATAATCTTAAAAAAATTTATCCTTATCTTAAATATTTGATTTCTTCAATTTGATATAACAAGATAATTATCTTAAAATATCTTACCATTATCTTGACTTATCTCCTCATTTTCTCTCTCCTTGGGCGTGGACCTCTTAGAATGGTGGAGAACAATTTTTTTCTCTTCCTCCCTTAGTGTAGCCGATTTTTGCCTCCTTTGGTATGGAAAATTACAAATTTTTTCTATACCCTAAAATTAGGGTTTACAAATTTTCTACTAAAATTTAAAATCCCTAAGTGCCTCAAGAATACCTAAACAGTCAATTAGCAAACCTCCACAATTTATATAGCACAATTTATATAAACATACATAAAACGATTTTTTTGCAACCCACCAAAATTTTCGAAAAATCACAAATTTAGCATGATAATTAAAATTAGCTTTGATACCAATTGAAGGGATGATTTACTAAATTAGCGGAATTTATTTAGTAACACAAATTAACACTCAATTTAGGATCTATTAATATCATGCAATTTGTGATAAAAACATGTAGATTCATGCTTGTTTTTCGAAAAATTAAAACCCTTTACTTACATTGAGTAAAATATGGAGAATCGGTTGGAGGTTTCTTTACAGCATCAAATCCTCAGCAACACCGAATCTTCTACGCTATATCCCTATCGATCAAACGAAATCCGATTGTGGGATCGAACTTTAGAAGAAATTGGGAAGAAGAAAAATATTTTCTTCCCAATTTTGAATAGTGGGAAAATCGGCAATGAGGGGGGGAGAAGAGGAAGAGAGAGTTCCAACTTTCTATGGAATTGAATTGTTTTGATTTATGAATGACCCAACCCTCCTATTTATAGAAAAATAGGAATTCTAATCACATTAGGATTAATCTATAGAGATAAATACAAAAAGCAAAAAAATTATCTCTTTCCTTTATCTAGCAATTTCGAAAATGCCATGGATAAATAGGAGATTATTTTATTTTCTTTATTTTTATTTATCTTGGGTAAATAAATCTATGTAATTATTTTAGGATATAATTCAAACAATTATCTCCTCAAAATATATGTCATGGCCGATTTTATCATCATAAAATAATAAATAAATACAATTTATTTAATTAATTATTTTGGGCCAATTCCAATTGGGTTCATTAATCCAATTGGGCTTGAAATTCTCTCTTAAATTAATAAGTCCAACTTAATTAATTTATTTATTAATTACCATTTAAATAAAATATTTTATTTAAACAATTAATAATATTAATATTTTCTCCCGACTAAATATTAACCAATTTATATTTAATTATTAATTTCCATTTAAATAATTTCCATTATTTAAATAATTAATAATAAATATTATAATTATTAATTTCCATAAATTCATTATTTAATTAATAATTTTATTGACAATATGTTATTATTAATTTAATTAATTTTAATTATTAATTTCCGTTTAAATATAATTATTTAAACAATTAATAATTGTTAATTAATTTCAAATTATTAATTACCATTTAAGTATACTCAATATTTAAATAATTAATAATGTATAATTAACAATATTTCATTATTAATTTCATGTTTAAATAAACTCATTATTTAAACAATTAATAATGTTTATATTAATTACCGTTTAAATATACTCAATATTTAAACAATTAATATTGCCTATTTTAAGTAATTCACTTTACTTAAAATTTCCATTTCTTCGACTTGATTTCGCGACTACGATATTTGGGCTAGCATAGGGACCCGATGGACCTATAGATCATGGTCTTAATAATTAGTCAATTAAGTGATTAACACATAATCAGTTAATTACTTATTATCTAACTATGAATAATTCCACTATAGATTCATAGCTGAACTCCCCTCACTATAGATGAGTTATGTCCATTTAGTTTATCTTTTATTTATATCTGTGATATATCCTTCACGTTGAACCCTCATAATTACAGATGGATAAGAATTACCGTTTTGCCCCTGTAATTACCGCTTTATCCTTGTGTTCCCGTTGATTCTCCAATGAACCTTATCTTTAGTCGAACTAGAGATAAGATACTTCTGTGATCAATAGAAGTCGTGACGTCACTTGTTCAAGTCTCGAATCAGTACATCAAAGGAGTTTACTAAAGTTCCTAAAATGTTTAGGTATCGCACTGATACCGTTAATTTATAGGAAAGTTATGATTCCATCTCGTGAAAATGAGTTCCCAGCTACTTATCTAGTCATGTTCCCAAAACAGGAGTGTATTGAGCGTTCTTACAGATCGCTCTCAACTATGTGAATCAAAGAACATAACTCCACAAATAGGAGTCCGCATTTCACTCAGGATTGAGATCTATCACGGTTGATAAACTTAGTTTGATATTCGATTATTTCTCGTAAACGGTACTAATGAGAAATTTGATCGAACATCGTGGTCCTGTCTTATACAATCAACATTGCATATGATACTTCCATTTCATGTCTCCCACATGAATGATCAGGATTCGATCATTTGTCTATAAACAAAATGTGAAGCTATCAACAGTGTTACCAGGATAAGGTTCCCAAACATTATCCGTTTACTGTAGACACGTTTAAGTTACTCATCTCGACTTTAATCCTCTCGTATGACTCACATACTAAGTCGTGATTTCATAAGAGTAACTTAGGGTTTACTATTTGAATGTTTGATATTTATATCTTTCCATATATTCCTAATATCATTAATTGAATCAATCTAGATAATATAAAGAACTTATGTTTATTTATTTAATTTATTCTTAATAAATTGTTATTATTAAATAATTACAAGTTCTAAGACACCATTCCTAACAGGAGCCTCAAAAGAGATGAATGAGATTAGCTTCACTCAAGGATCAAGAGCTCAGAAGTTGGAACATGAAAGAAGATCTTGGCTAGAAATGAAGAGAAATGAAAACTTTTCAGAAATGGAATCTTTCCCGAAATGAAAACTTTCCATATATGGTAATTCGTGGAGAAGATCAAATTTACATTCAAAGGAAGCTCAACACCAAGGATTGAAGACTTTATGTAGAAATGGATGTTCCAAGTAGTGTAGAGCTTTAATTTTAGGATTTTTAAATTTCTAGGAGTAGTAGTTTTTATTTTTGATGACTCATCATGGTGATGTCATGATCAAGTCATCCTTATCAACACTTTATCTCATATTTTCGAAATTATAGTCATATTAGGAGTATGAAACTTGTTTTTCCTATTTAAAAGCTTTTATTATTCAATTAATAAACATATTTGATGAGTTAAAGAAAACTAGCTGATTGTGCTTGTCTTGGCTGGGAGCCATCTCTCTCAACTATGTAATCTTGATTTAGATTGCATGCTTAGGAGCATTCAAGCAACCTTGATCAAGTTATTTGTGGACTGTTTCAAATCATGGGGTAAGAAGTCATTATTGTTTCTTGATATTTGATCATCAAGGTATCATTTTTCCCTTACTTACACCTTGGGTTGTTTCGAATGGCATATGTGGGTCAATGGTTTGTTATTTTGGGGTCCTTAGTTAATTTTAAGGGTTTTAAAAGCAATTCAATGGAGTTTTCGTATCATTTGGTATCAGAGCTTAGGTTCAAGGGAAGATGTCTATCTTACTTGCTTTCTTGTTATTAAAAAAAAAAAGTTCCAGAATTTTCTTCTTTAGCCTACTGTTTTAGTTTTTTCGTGTATTTCTGTTTTGATTCTCAGAGACTCTTCAACTACAAAAGTGTTTAGCTTTCTGTCTAGTTTATTTCTTATTTAGAAAGGTTTGTCAAAAACATTTTGGAAAATTAGGAAACAATAAGATCTTTCAGACTGTCTGATTGTGCTAAAATTAAAATTTCTAGAAAAATGTTCTTCATGTTCTTAATATGTTCTTCATGTGTTCTTGACGTTTTCTTCAAAATATAGCTCTTCAATTCAAAATTATACTTTCAAAACCTTGAAATTGTGTTTTTAGTAAGTCCACCACCAAATTATCTGTTCTTTTCTTATCTCATCTCATCTCATCTTATCTCATCTCATTTTATCTTATCTTATCTTACCTTATCTTATCTTATCTCATCTCATCTCATCTTATCTAACCTTATCTCATCTTATCTCATCTCATCTCATCTTATCTCATCTTATCTTATCTTGTCTAATCTTATCTTATCTCATCTTATCTTATCTTATCTAACCTTATCTCATCTCATCTCATCTTATCTCAACTCACACTATAAGAATTTCGGGAATAGGTGACATCCTTTTTGCGTCACCTATTCGAATAGGTGACGGTTTTTTGACCGTCACCTATGGCAGTGTCACCTATTTAAATAGGTGACGTCCAAAAAAAACCGTCACCTATTCGAATAGGTGACGTTCTTTTGGCGTCACCTATCCGAATAGGTGACGCCAAAGAACGTCACCTATCGAATAGGTGACGCCAAAAAACGCCACCTTTCCTGAATAGGTGACGCCAAAAAACGTCACCTTTCCGAATAGGTGACGCCAAAAAACGCCACCTTTTCCGAATAGGTGACGCTAAAAAACGTCACCTTTTAGAAAAGGTGACGGGGAAAACCGTCACCCTTTGTCTAAAATTTGAGAAAAAAATATTTTTTTATTAATTGATTTCAAATAATATTTTTAATACACCTATCAAATTTAAATAAAATATTACAATAAAAATTAATAAATCACTAAATGCCTACATGAAATTACAATATTTTTAAACAAAAAATTAAATTACATCATACATAGACAATAAAGCAACAATTGCTAAAAGAACTTCAATCACCACTCCTGCCAAAATTCCAATAACCCAACTCACTGACTCCATTTTCATCTCCCCTCTTCTGTGCTCCTTCTCATTTGATTGTTAAAACCACTGATCAACACAAAAAGTATGTTAAATAATGCCAAAAAATATGAACTAATGCAATGAAAATAAAAAAAATAAAACTCATAGAGGACAATAGGGAAGAAACACTTGTTAACTTACCATTCCTATATAACAAACATATAAAGATTAACAAATACATGATAAAAGTTATTTTGTTAAATACCCAAGCCTACTTTAAGATTCCAAGCACGCTAATAAAATTTTACATTAAATGTTAAAACATAGACATATTCTCGTGATGACAAAACACGTTGAAACATCTTCTAGCTATGCAATACAAATAGCCATATTCAAAGACTGATACATACACAGAATGCCAAAGCATTTATATTAAAAATTGAACTCAAACTATGCAATACAAACATTACAAGTATAAAACTATTAATAACTATCAGCATAACTATGTAAATGACCAAAAAAAACAGTTTCTTAATGTAAAAAAAGCTTCAAAACTGCTACTTTATATGAAATTATTATAATCACTGTCAAAAACAGTAAAACATCCAATTTAAGCCTCAAAACAACATTAAAACATATATTTTAAGCCAAACAAATATTAACACGATATTATAATAAGTTTTTGTCCATAAAACATTGTCAAAATGACATGAAACAAGATCAAAACTATGTACATAATTAAAAAACTAACTTCTTAATGTAAAAAAAAAGAAAAAGAGCGCCCCAAAACTGCTACTTTATATGAAATACTACAATATGACTATAAAAAACAATAACAAAACATTCAATTTAAGCCTCAAAACAAGCAATAAAACATATATTTTAAACCTAAAATTTTTTAACACGACATTCTTAACAAATTTAGTCCATAGTACAATGTCAAAATGACGTGAAACAACAAAACTATAATATATGACCAAAAAACGGCTTCTTAATGTAAAAGAAAATGCCCCAAACTCGCTATTTTACATGGGAAAACTCAAAACAACGAGAGCACATATATTTTAAGCCCAAACAACTATTAACATGACATTATAACAAGTAAAGGATAAAAAAGAGTAAGTTTTCATATTGGCCTTACAACAACTATAATTTTAGATAGCCATAATACTCAATTTATCATTGCCATGACTACCATAATCATAGGATAGCCATGACAGTGAATCTACAATAATCAAGAATTTCAATGCTACTAATTTGAATTCCAACAACTTAAAATTGAATTATATAATGCACCTTTTTTTCATAGGTCATGGAGCATATAGTAACTGGAAAGCCTTGAAGTTTTGCGTTTTCACAAATTGACAAGACTTTTCCCCGCTCCAGGATGAGTAATTACCTATAAGAATTAGTAGACATTAGACAAAATGGTTTTCGAAGTTTCTATAAATGATCAACTATATCTTTTACATCATAAATATATTCTTTTACATTTTAAAGCATCCACAAATAGATGAAATTTTGTTATTTCAACTAGAAAATGGCAAATATGAAAATAAAAGAAGTGCCGAATAGAGATTAATTTTGTACGAGGATGACAGAAAGCTAGAGGGAGTTTTCTTAAAAAGTAATTAAATCAATGTTACCTTCAATCAGGAAGCATTAGGCATCTCTAAGTCAAGTTTACTAATTCCATTTCAGCTGCTGTGTTCAAATCAAAGAGAATAAAAGCTTTGCCTGAAACTTAATGGAGTTATACCTATATAAGCAATTATTTATAGGCAGAGCTTTATATACTGCACTTGTTTTTAAAACTTTTTGGTTACAATGGCAGAATTTATCCTCGTGCTTACTTGAAGGAAAAAAAACAGAGCTAAAAATGACACCCATATAAAATGGATCAATTATTTCCAAAGACCACTTTAACAAACTTATAAACCAAATAAGAAACAGAATTAACATCTTAAACAACAGTGCATACGTTAGTTTCGGAAGACAATCCTTCCGCCTCTTCTTCCTTGGTATTTTTGGTCAACTCATTTTGATCATACTCCTCATGTTTTGCCTTAGCAGCTTCCTGCAGCTGCTCGATCACCGATATAAAATGGGAGTGGTCTGTGAAAAATAAACTAAACCTTGATTGTAAGACCATAACTGATCAAAATATTAAATTAGTGAAGCATCCAAATAAAATTGAAAATTGGACTACTAGTCCTTTAGCAGCAAGCAACCCTGCCAAGTTTAGTTTCAGTCATCTGAGATTTCAAAAAAAAAACCTACATTCAATGTAATACAATGAAAAACAGTGAAAAGATGCATAGGAATCGATGACATTTCTCTGAATTAGAACAAAGAAAATAAACAAATTGTTCCTTTTAGCCACATACAATACAATACAATAGCCACAACCACAAAGAGCCGATTGGTAAAAATCTTCAAACCCCTAGAAGCAAGAGTCACATTGTTCCAGCATAAGGATCTTGGACTCTCAGCCACCCACCATATTAAACCCACATTGCACCATCAACATCACTAAGGCCATAAAAACATAACAAAAATGGGGAGTTCGCTCACAACGAAATTGAAAAGGGGACTGAATGGAAAAGCATATGAAAGATTTTTTTTCAAAGAAAACTATTCTCTTTAAGACAATTGAAAGTACAAAAAGGCAAACAAAACATAAACAGATATGCAAGTTTCATGTCAAGGCTGATGCATAAGATAACAGCTTTTCTTATAGACAAAAAGCTTCTTGGTAACCCGCTTAAAGTTAGTTTCCATCTTCATAATCCAAACTCAAGCTCATACGATAATTGGCTCTATCACAATATCAACAAAACAGGTTGTCGAGCTTATACATCTTCATTCTAACACAAAGGAAAAACATATTTTGCAGTAGCAAGGACAGCCAAAGACCAGAAAAGCAAGAAATAAACAAAGTCAATGATAGGATTATGAGAATGGATGCATTATTATTCATAGCATGTAAACATTATGGAAAATGTGAAATAAAATATTACCTTTAGCGCGATTACTCAAAGCATCAGACAGGCGTACTTCATTTTTAAATTTTAATTTGATTAGGTGGCGTGTTCGGCCAGGAAACAGCTGCTGTATCATACAAAAATCTTTCCCAAAGCCATTTTGCTTTGAAGCAGTGTTCGGCCAGGAAACAGCTGTTGTATCATACAAAAATCTGTCCCAAAGCCATTTTGCTTAGTAGCTCTGCTTCAAAGCCATTTTGCTTCCCTCTAAAAAAATACTATAAATTTTGATTAACAAGGACACCACAAAGAGTAATAAACACTACTACCTTTAAAGTGTATTACAATTTACACCTCAAGGGATCTGCATCAGATTTGTTATATCTTCAAGGATTTAGGGCTTCTATCATAGCTTGAGCTTCACGAGATTTCTCACAAGCCAGCTACTTGATTCCAAAACTACATGATTAAAAAAGACACCACAAAGAGTAAAGAAGAAAAAATTAAGAGAACATCTATCAATTGACCATTATAAAACATCAATTGATTGTTATAATGAAGTTGGTCACTTTCAACGTGTTAACACAAACACCATGAAAAGTGCAAATGGGTATGTACATAATAGATAATAAATGTATTTATGAGAAGATTTGAGAACGTAGAGTGCAAAAACATTTGAAAACTAGAAAACATAAACAAATTGGATGCACAATAATAGAATTAATGCTTTCCACATGATCATGGAAGCAGTTGAACATGGTTACCTTGCACTTCATTCAAGCAAGAGGTATGCTAGGCGGAGTTCCCAAGCTTTTGCTTTTCTATGGCCGTGGTCGATGTCTTGGATCTTCGCTTACGAGGAAAAATGCTACTATTCTCCAATAAAAAGGAATTAAAATAAATGTGAATCTCCAATAAAAAAGGAATTAAAATAAATAATCACTGCACAAAGTAAAGAGTGTTGCCAAGAACTTAATAAAATAGAAGCACAACAAGTAAACAAAAGAAATGTTGGCTACAAAGAATGTAAAAGAGATCTCAAAGAACTTTGAATACTACCAGATAGTACAGCCAAAATCACAAAATAATATTAAGATCATAACTATGCTTTGCTTCAGCAGACATCAACAAAGAAGGATATGAATGAAAAGTAACCAGACTTTCATGAATTAAGTAACTTACTTGGCTCAACAGAAGTCTTCCCCTGATCAGATTTACAACCTACTTCATTTTTGGTGTTATTGTGATTATCAAGATCACCATGTCTATTTCTGCAAGGAAATACTTGTCATCTATTGAAAATATATAATCATGTTCATAAAAAATCATTAATGTAACATCTATGACTACAAAACTTATTCATATAATCTATATCAGAAAAGAATAATGCTTTGATCATGAGCAATTATTTAGCTAAAATAATCCTAGAGAATAGATTTAGATAAAATAAGCCAATGCAACAATAAATTAGAAAATCACGTTTATCTACAAAATCATCAGACTCCTCTAATGTCTCAATGTTGTGAAGAGTTTTTGCTGGCTTTTTCATGAAACGAGACCGCACCACTGAAGTATTGACCACTGAAATAAAATGATATGAAGAACATTAACATGTAATTCACCATGAACGAAAACAACAGTATAAAAGGACCCAGAAAAATCAGTAGCTTGCCAATAAAACAGCTGTTATATCAATATCATTACTACTTGACCTTATTTACACTATTCGAACATAAGGTAAGTATGAAAAATTGAAAACTCTTACAGTTAGATTACCAAGATTTAAGATAAAGAAAAAGGAAAGAATGAAGCTTACTTGTTTACAATAAGTTCAATCATTAGGTTTCATTTATATAAGTTAATTCACCAAATATTTTTTTTAGATACCAATATCATAACAAGAAATCAATGATGATAAGCAACAATTCAATGATACTATTACCATATTTGAAAGGAAAAGGTAGAACTGGAAATATATACGTGAACGAGGAACAACAAAAATTCTAGAAACAAACTTGTGATGCCTAAACAAGAAAATGAAATAGTATGATTTTATCAACAAGATTCACTTGCAACTACTCTAAAATAAATGAATATTAGGTAAAATCTTTACAAAACAAAGATAGCAAAAATGGAACTAGCCAATCTTAATATTATCCAATTTGGGAGAGGAATGAATATGATATACTAAAAAATATATTACCAACACGCAGAACAACCCCAATTACGAATTGATTCCACCAATTTCCATATTAGGTGTCCAATCTGCATTGCTCAAACAACCTTTTACACAAGAAATTTCACAGATGAAACACATATTTGTTTTAATATCTTAAACAACTAAATGAAATCCATACCATTCAAAAAATTCTTATATTATTCAATTCACTCCTTTAATTTGAAAAAGGTAAAAAAAGTTATAGACTCTACCTGTATTCCTCCTTGCTCGAGAGATGCACAATTTGCTGACTTTTGTGCCATGCCAGAAATGAAAGTAAGTTCATTCTTGAAATGCATACCGATGGCCGTTGATGCACGCCAGGTGATGCCATTTGTTCCAACAACTTCCTTCTCTTCTTAGTAAGCACTAAGCTGCCAGCCCATCTACGTTTCTTTCGATTTTCCGAAAAGCAACAATAAAAAGAAAATAATAAGAATTATATCTAACATAAAACTTAGCCATGACAAGACAGAGAGATAAGACAATTAGATAACTTTTCCATGATTTTGGTTTGTACAAGAGGAAAATCAAAAAACAAAACAAAAATGACAAGTGAAATGATAATAAATAATAACAGATTACAATGTAATGGGTGGTACTAGTTTGAATCTAAAAATGTAGATCAAGAGAATAGATATCAATCTCATGTAGTATGTACTAAAAATTGTGACTAAAATTTATAACCCACAAAACAATTTAAAGAACAAATAAGACTTTGATCTATGTGACACAAAGACTAGAATTATTCATCAGATCAATATTTCTACTATAACTATTCAATCCAGAAAAAAAACTTGGAAAATGTAATACCAATAAATAAAAACAATTAAGATCTACTTGAAAACAAATGAATGAACTTGAAATCTAAAAAAAAACCATACATTTGAGCTTCTTGTGATTGGAGCAAGATGGGCAAAACCAAGATCCCTTAGGAACAGAAACAAGGATGGGATGGGTATGAGACAAAAGAGATGATGGCCATTATCTCATTTGTCACAAAGAACACAGATTCACTGATGCCACTACAGATCTGCTCCCTTACATCGAATCTGATCCAGTAATCTCCACGTAACCACCTCTTTTTCCATACTCACCATAATAAAAAGAGAGAAAATTAGCGCATGTTCAACAAGGAGATCCTAAAAAATGAAAACATTGACAAATCAACACAAAGATGAGTTCAAATCTACCAAAAATTAGGGCATGTGAAACTTTTCTTGCGAGAAATATAAATGCTAAGGAAGATTAGGGCTTTGAAACTTACCTTAAGATAGAGTGCGCATGTGAAAATACTTCGATTATAGAGTCAATTTCGTTTGAAAGATAGGGCACCTTCTTCTCCGTGGTCTTTGTTGAGAAACTGAGAATGAGGAAGAGCGATTGACAGCGGCTGAGGAAGAGAGACTTAGTCTGAGGAAGAACGACTTAGAGACTCCGTCTGAATGATGAATAAAGCGAGAGAGCAAGGAAGGAGAGACTTCATTGTTCGCCGTCGAGACAAAGGAGAGAGTTGTTTTAGGGTTGAGAAAAAATAGGAGAGAATAAATATCGAGACAAACGCGTGAAAAAAATTTTGGGGAGAATAGGTGACGGGGCATTAAACATTTTTTAACTGTTCATCCTTAATTTTTACCCAACCGTAACCTATTGAAATGTATAGTGTCACCTAATGTCATTTTTCTTATAGTGTCATCTTATCTCATCTAACGTTATCTTATCTCATCTCATTTTATCTTATCTTATCTTATCCATAACCTTATCTCATCTTATCTTATCTAAATTTTGTGTTCTTTTTTTTTCATTCCACTTCTTTTTTCGGGCACAATATGATTAACATCATTTTAGGTTCGTTGATTGCATTTAAGTATTACTAAAGCAGGGTTGCAGCCAAGATCCTACTAGAGAGTGTGAGCATTGCTTGAGTGTAAACACGAGTGAACTACAAATTCTTGAGTGTAAACACTTAGTGAGTGCTTGTGAGGTCCATACATATTTTTACTAACATTTTGCAGCCATGTCTAATGTGAAGAGAAAACAAAAACGATAACACCAACATCATGCTTTAGATTCGAGGACGAATCCTTTTCAAGAGGGAGAGAATGATATGAATCATGGAGCCTCAAAAGAGATGAATGAGATTAGCTTCACTCAAGGATCAAGAGCTAAGAAGTTGGAACATGAAAGAAGAGCTTGGCTAGAAATGAAGAGAAATGGAAACTTTCCCGAAATGGAAACTTTCCAGAAATGGAATCTTTCCCAAAATGAAAACTTTCCATATATGGTAATTCGTGGAGAAGATCAAATTTACATTCAAAGGAAGCTCAACACCAAGGATTGAAGACTTTATGTAGAAATGGAAGTTCCAAGTAGTGTAGGGCTTTAATTTTAAGATTTTTAAATTTCTAGGAGTAGTAGTTTTTATTTTTGATGACTCATCATGGTGATGTCATGATTAAGTCATCCTTATCAACACTTTATTTCATATTTTTGAAATTAGAGTCATATTAGGAGTAGGAAACTTGTTTTGCCTATTTAAAAGCTTTTATTATTCAATTAATAAACATATTTGATGAATTAAAGAAAATTGGCCGATTGTGCTTGCCTTGGCTGGGAGCCATCTCTCTCATCTATGTAATCTTACTTTAGATTGCATGATTAGGAGCATTCAAGCAACCTTGATCAAGTTGTTTGTGGAGTGTTTCGAATCATGGGGTAAGAAGTCATTATTGTTTCTTGATATTTGATCATCAAGGTATCATTTTTCCCTTACTTACACCTTGGGTTGTTTCGAATGGCATATGTGGGTTCAATGGTTTGTTATTTTGGGGTCCTTAGTTAATTTTAAGGGTTTTAAAAGCAATTCCATGGGGTTTTCATATCAGTTTGCCATGACGATAAGGGTTACTTGTGCTCATAAATCGGAGGTACATGTTATTATATTTTGTAAGCCATCTTAGTCGCAAAAATTTATATAAAAGTTGGATTATTAGTAATTTGGTTTTGCCAAATTACAAAATCTTCAAATTGATCAAAACATTTATATTTGAAGAAATTTATTAAAGTGGCCAGTTTGAAATGATATTCTATAGATAATATTGGAATCAGTAATTGAAATTGCTAAGTATGAAACCCCAATTTTGAATATAAAGGCAAGTTAGAAGGTAGTGATGTGGTTTAAAAAAAAAACTTTCATTTGCTAGATTTTGTGAATGTGAAGGCTGCATGTTTAACGAAACCAACCATTGAATTGATAATTTAAGTTCTCGAGGGGTTTCACTTTTCTTTGTATCTCATATTGATTTTTTATGGTTTTATTACTGTTTCCTCGTATTTAATAATATGAATTCATTTTTTCCCATCAGTTTCAAAATGATTCGTGGAAATGAAATTCATTAATAGATTTTTGAATATGAGAACCATCACCAAAATATCTCAATTTTATTTATGTGAAAGAGACACATTTACACAAGAAGCAAATCGAATGATGATATTGATACCATATCTTTCCCTTGTATTTTAATTGATAAATAGTGGGAATTATTTCCCTTACATGTTCTTATCAATTCTGCTGGATTAGTATTGGTGATCTTACTAGTCAAATGATATAAGATGTAACAAATTAACAATGGAAAAATTGTGAAAGACACTTGAACTGTAGTATAGCTTAGTTAATGTTGGAAGTTAAGAAATTTCTTGAGGGAAATTCTTAGACTTCCTTATAATTGATACCAAATTGGTAGTCAATTAAATTGAGGAGCTACAAATCATAATTTGTATCTTGCATGGCGAACGAATGAGGATCAGTGAACCCTTCAAAAGTGAGAACTGAAATTGAGAAGTTGTAATACTCCTAGAGTGAAGTTGCAAGTCATTTTCATTGACATGCATGACAAAAGAATGATCGTCGTGAATCATTCTTAGTGGCCGTTGTAATCGAGAAGTTGTCTTCTTCTTAGAAAAAATTCGAAACTATCTCAAATACAAGTGATGGAGTATATCATAAAGAATATGGTACCCTAACTCCAAAGTTTGGGTAAGAGAGTCCCAATCTAAAAGAATGTGAATTTTGGCTAAAGTGTAGTACCTAAAAGCATTCGAGGGTATGTTATGTCTATTGCAAGCCTAGGCAAATATCAGCTAAGTGCAAAAATTGCAAGAAGTTTAAAATAGAGTTTAAACTCAAAACCTAAGCAAGCGATCATAGTCAATGAGGACGATGATGATGAGTTTTTGCATAAATAGAGCTTGTTGCATAAGTAGAATGTAAAATCTTAAGTTTCAATAATATCAATAAAGAGATTTTCTTTTACATATATTATTGAGTCATGGCTTTAAAGTTTTAAAACATGTGAATTATCGCTCTGATTAGAGAATGATAATATAAAATTGATAATAGACATAAAAATTAAATTTACGTTGAATCAGTTCATGTTTATTATAAGCAATGTTTTACACAATGAAAATTATAGATTTCTTATGTGTAATTCAGAAGTGTCTGGAATTATAAAGAAAAGAATATATATATATATATATATATATATATGGAGTTCGTTCTTTAAAGATATGTATCTTTAAAGAACATAGTGATGGAATCAAATGAATTATAAAACAAGTAGTTCAAGTTGTCAAGTTGATCAAAAGACTGAACATGAATAAGAAACTGATCAGTCTTAGTCATAATCAGGAAATTGATCAAATTGATACTAAGAAAGCTAGTTATTTTATCCATATCTTTTACCTACATGGTAGAAAGGTGAGGCTCAACCAGAAACTAATGTTATTCCACATGATCGATAGTAAGATCGAATTCATGATGCAAGACAATAGTTGAGTATTGACTGACTTTCATCTTGGAAGCAAGTCAATTTGGTTGTAAATTGATCTTTATGAGAAAGCTTAAGGTTGATTGATCAATAAATAAGTAAAGTCTATTTATAGGCTAAAGGCTATAAACATAAAGATGAAATAGATTTATTTGATATCAATTTTTAGTGAATAGAATCATATCCATTAGGATGTTGATTGCTATAGCAACTTTATATGATTTGAAAATTCACCAAATGAATGAAAATAGAGATTAGATGAAGAAGTCTATATGAAAAACCGAAAGGGTTGGTTGTAAAAGGACATGAGAACAAAGTTTATAAACTTGTTAAGTCTTATATGTGTTGAAACAAATACCCAAACAATGACATGAGAAATTTGATCACACCTTGATATCCAATGGATTTACAATAAATGAGTGTGACAAATGTGTCTATTACAAAGTTATAAATAATGATCATATCATTATATGCTTATATGTGGATGACATGTTAATCATGTACATCACAGTACATCACAAGATTGATGATAGAATTAATAAAGAGAATGTTGAATTCAAACTTTGATGTGAAAGACATGGGTCTTATGAATGTTATTCTTGGAATTTGAATAACGAGAAATCCTAATGGATATATATTTTCTCAGTCACACTATAGAAAAAGTGTCGAGAAAATTTAGACATTATGAGAGTAAACATATAGTTACTCCTTATTATCCAACTATTAAAGATGAGGGTGAATCATATTGAGTATTCCAAAGTGATAGGGATTGTCATGTATATAATGAATTGTACAAAGCCTACTCAGTGTGTAGATTGACCGGATACACCAGCAATCCTAAAAGTGATCATTACGATACGTTAGTTTGAGTACTAAAATATCGTAAGCATACTTTAGACTATGAATTATATTATACATAGTATCCACCTGTACTCGAAAGATTTAATGATGCTAACTGGATATCATATAGCTTAGAGACTAAATTCACTAGTGGTTATATCTTTACCCTAGCTGGAGTAGCTGTTTGTTTTAGAAATCTATTAAAGAGACGTGCATTGCACGATCTATGATGGAATCTGAATTCATTACACGAGATATAGTGAAGAAGCGAAATGACTTAGGAACTTTCTAAAAGATATTCCTTTATGGTCAAGGCTTGTAAACGTTATATGTATCTACTGTGACAATTTAGCTGCTTTTGTGAGAGCTAGAGATATTGTCTGCAATAGGAAGTCAAGATATATTGGACGTAAGGCATAATTCGATAAAACAATTGCTCACTAATATTAATTGACTATGTGAAGTCAAAAGATAATATTATTGACCATTTAACCAAAGGAGTGACGAAGAACAATTGTCAAATACATCAAGGGAAATGGGATTTAAGCCTACCAAATAAACTATGTAGTGGTAACCTAACCTTGTTGACTGGAGATCCCAAGATCTAGGTTAAATAGGCAAACAAAGCTGGAATAGTTCATAGTAACATACACAGACTTTCGATCCTAACCCGTTTCCATGAACAGTGTAAATATGTGAATGTTAAGATAATATTGATAAAGATGTATTTTTAGAATACTTTAAATCAATAAGTTATCTATATGAGAGTATAATTGGGCCAGTTCTTTGAAAACAACACAAGCTTGTGTTCTCTAAAACTCTCATGAATGCGAGATCGAGTTCAGGACCAAACGAACTAAAACGTATAGAACTCAATAGAATGAGTTAAGTTATTGATGATAGATTGTTGTCTCAATTTACTAATAAAAGGATAGTTCAAGAAATTAATTTCACTATTTATTTGGTAAATTCGATAGTCTATCACTAAGGAAGGTTCAAGTTCAAAAGACACCTTTTCCTGATGCATAATTTAGCTAGTGCTCTCCAACTTTTGCAGTTTTCTCTTTTTCATGTTTTCTGAGTTTAATTACTTTCATGTGGGGGATTGTTGGAATTTTATATATAATGGGATATATATATATATATATATATATATATATATATATATATATATATATAATGGGATATATATATATATAACAGTGTATGAAATTAATGTGTTGTTAAAAGCTAAACTAACAATTAGTTTTTTATTTGAATTTTATATATTTAAAGTTTTGGATAAAGACAAATTGTCTTTTTGGTGGACTATAACCTTACTTCAGGTTATGTTTGATAAGAAAGTGGATTTGCAATTCAAACGCCTGACATATAGTTTGAAATAGAATTCAAGGAGTAAATTCGCTAATTGGAGTTACAATTTTGTTTCATTTGTATGTAATGTTTTTTACCGTTTCTCTTTTGTATTTTTAAGAATTTTAAGTCTGATTTAAATACAAATTTGTGAGTTACGTAGAATGGTTTCCTATAAATAGGAGTCATCTCTTAAAGTATGGGTATCTAAAAAATCATATTATAATTTCTGATTTTTCTCTTATGTCTTCACGTTTATTTCTTTTCATCTATTTTCGGTAAAAGCTTTGGAGAGATGTTCTTGAGGGTTCTTCATGTGTATCTGGTTGTTGATCGCACGAAAGACGTCATTGTATCTTGCGAGTCGGTATGCCATAAAACTGTAAACAATCGGAGCGGGGCAATATCGTCTTAAGGACAGTGCAACTGCACGCTTTGACGTTTATCAAATTATGGGAAGTTCTTATAAATTATAATTTCAATTAAATTTATTTCTTGTTATTACTAATTTATTTTGATTGTGTAACTCAGTACCAATATCAATATATATTACCGATGTTCATCTCGATTATTGTTATTTAGCTCTGGATCCAACAAAATACAAATAAACCATAGTCCAAATTATCATGGTTTTCTTCACAATAAAATGCTCTTATAAAAAATGAAGCAGCTACTCAATATTTAGGTTAAAAGCAACATTTCAGCACAAATTTTGAAAACTATAATTATCTTTCTCACAAACCCAAAAGACCAGTGAACTGAATATTGAAGTTCTTCTCTGGTCTTGCTCTTGCCTTAATTAAACTACATAGATTTTTTGTTTGGCGGATTAGCTAAATAGAAAACATATGAACAAAATTAGTAGAGATTAGAGAGATATAATAAAGTTAGGGTAATGTCATTCGGGTTATATGATGCGAGAGAAATCACAAAAGTTTTCATGGTGTGTCTATGAATGAAAAAAATATTGAGGACTTCACACTTCTCCTAGTCTCTAGATGGAGCTCCTTGTCTAAATTTCTTGCTATTAGTTAATTTTTTTAAGCTAATAAAAAATAATCTTGTAACCTTTTTTGACATTGATTTTGAGTTTATAAAGCATTTTATATCCAATAATAATGATGATGATGATGATGAAGTACAAGCAGTATAGATTGCTATACAAACTTAGAAGTTAAAACAAAAATCAATCAGTGTTATGGACCTGGTTAGTGGCAAAAAACTGATTGCTCTAATAATCTATATTAAAAGAGTTATTTAGCTTCAAATTTCAACAAAGAAATCATTTTGTTATGGGTGGATTTTCAAACAACTATACAACCACGTGGCACCCTTCTGGAGGACCTCGTGGGATGATTAAAGACCTCCACGTCACTAGTGGAGTGGGCCGGATGAGCACGCACTAGACCCAATAGGGTGGGTGCTCATCCTGGAAGACTACTTCTAGAAAGCTCGGCCTTCAGAAGAGGACTATGCACCGAGATGATGAACTTAATGGAATGAGCGCGTGAGGCCTAGCAAGGTGCGTGCTCATCCCTAAAAGACCAACTCACTCAAGCTTGGTAGAGTAGATGGCCATCCATATAAAAGATGGACAAAGATGGGCTCATAGGCCAGAAGAGACATGAGCCCACCTGATGTGGTATTATTTCAACACTAAGGCAAAGAGCCTGGATGCTCTTCTAAAGAAAGAGCACCGACCACCGAGGCCCGCTTTCAAACATGATAGGCGATCATTCAACCGAGAGCCGACACGTGACCGAGGGCCTATGCCTGACACCTACACGGTAGAGTCATCATTACACCTTTCTTATAAATACCGGAGGAGACCCACTGTTGAGGTATGCTATCTCTTCTACTACTCTGCTCAGCACCATCTTTGGTCCAACTTAGGCATTGGAGTGGATAGGCCGACACCACACCGGTGCTCAGTTGTTTCCTTGTGCACAATGTTGGCTCTTTAAAACTTGACTACTGCTGTGTCCGGACTTTTGGTGGTGCAAGATCTCTTACTTCAGCTCCCGATGTGGAAGCTGCTCATGCGGTTAGGACTTCTTCTCTTGTAACTAAAGTTCCCCCTTCAGAAGGATCTCTCCTTGTGCTTAAACCATATATTATTCTGGGAGCGGAGTATGATTCTCACTCCCATACTGAGAATGATATCTTCTTATGCGTATTTGACGTGGTGGGGCTATTCGCTCAATATGGGGAGGCTTGATTTGGCTCCTATCTACAACTATGATGACGGGAGCGAGACAATGTTATATTTATCTCATTGTTTCATGTTGGTACGTTCTTTTTGCTTCGCCAGAATCACGCCTTCCCTATATATTTGTTCATTCATATTTTTTTTGCAGGGAGTGCAAGAGGGGGCTTAGTGTATTCGCCATGTAGCAGCCCTTCGGTCTAAGTATCGAGTCCTTGAGCTCAAAGCTGTGGAATCAGAGGCCGATCTGAACAAGGTGCGCATCATGCGATAGTTTAACATGGTGATAAGGAACTTGCTCTATCTTTAGAGATCAAGAATTTAGAGACCGAGCTTGAGGATAATAGGAAGAAGAATTCAGGACTGGAGGTCGAGCTCACGAGTTTCAAGAAGGAGAATCGAACTCTTTAGCGGGCTCTCTATCTGACTTGAGTTCGGGTAAACAGCTGCTTTAGATTGAGTCTGTTGCTAGGACCAAGGCCGAAGAGGACCTTCGAAGTAATGAGGACTCCTTGAGGAAGGTCAAGGATGATCTACCGAGTGCTTCTTTGAATATCACTTCCTTGGATTCTAAGGTGAATGAGCTTGATCTTTACAAGGGCGAGTTGGAGGTTTTAATGGTGAACCTTGCTAAAGTTGAGTCTCTTACTGTGAAAGCCTCAGAGGTCTTCAAATTGGGAAAGACGATGTCAAACTCATGCTATCCCCTGGCCTATTGGAGCAGTTTAGTCCGGTTGTCTATGAAAATGTCGAGTTCATCAAGCCAGCATGCTAGATGAGATCGACGAGATTCGAGTTGCTGCCCCACATGACGAGGCCCTGACCGATGGAGCTCTTGCCCTTCGTTCAGGGACGAATGACGATGATAAGGTTATCAAGGTCATTGCCCTGGATGGCTTGTACATACCTCTCCCTGATGCGCTTTAAGACTTTTTTTTGCACTCCAGTTCCCATATTGAACTGTCTGACTGATTTTATTTATTTTGTGGGTAGTTCTTGGATTGTGGAATCACCAATTTAAACAATCTTATCTTTATTTCTTTCCTCACTTATGTATGATTGTGGATTGCGTAATTCGTTGGTTTTGCAATGCCATCAATCCGTTCTTTGTCAGTTTCATTAAGTTTATGCTTTCAGTTTTCCTTGGAGGCGACTTAACCGTTTAGGTGACTTGGCTTTTGGGCAGGCCAAGGAATTTAGTCTTGAAGAAAGCTTTCATATGCTTGGGCGGACCAAAGTTTTTTCCTCTAAAGAGCGGTTTGTGTGCTTGGAAAGACCAAGGCTTTCGCCTTCGAAGAAGGCTTTATCTTCTTGTAGGGACCAAGGTTTTTTGCCTCCGAAAAGAGCTTCGTGGGCTTGGATAGACCAAGGCTTTCACTTCCGAAAAGTGTTTCGTGTGCTTGAATGGACCAAGGCTTTTTTCCTCCGAAGAGGGTTTCATGTGCTTGGACGAACCAATGCTTTTTACCTCCGAAGATGGTTTCTTGTGCTTGGACGGACCAAGGCTTTTAACCTCCAAAGAGGGCTTCACATTCTTGGACGGACTAAGGCTTTTTTATTCGATTGAAGTTCGATAGGATTAATAATAACATTTTTCATATTTTTATTCAAAGGGAATTTATAGCATGTTTTCCTAGGGTGACCTAATCTTCATCGTTGTCGACGATCACCATTGACGTAATCTTTCTCCTTGGTTTTTCCAATCTGTGCTATTCTCCTGACATTGTTCAACTGGCATAGTTTATTTGATCCCGTTCTCTCCACTCCCCTTGTCTGATTCTATATTTATGTTGGGCTTAAGAAATTAATCAACTGGGATCATTCTCCTTATTTCTAAGCTTATGGGCGAACCAAGGTTGGCCAACACGTCAGAGTGACTATTTTCCATTCTTGGCATTTGGCCAATGTCATATTCATCGAAATCTGGCAAGAGGTACTGAACCTTTTCCAAGCATCAGATCATCCTAGGATCTTTTGTCTCGAAATTATCTTTGACCTTATTTACCACGAGCTGGTAGTCGCTTCTTATATCCAAGCGTTTGACTCTCATTTCTTTGGATCTATATAACCCAGCTATCAACGCTTCATATTCAGCCTCAATATTTGAGGTCGAGAATCCAAAGCAGATTGACTATTCCATGAGATATCCTTCTGGGGTCAATAAGACTAATCCGAAAGTAGATCCTTTTGAGTTGGATGATGCATCCATGTATAGGGTCCAAGTCGCTTCATCTGGGTTAGCAGGAACAGATCCCTCTACTTCAATCCTCCTCAATCTATTATCACTCGCAGCTGCGGACGTCATTTCTACCACAAAGTTGGCTAGGATTTGTCCTTTAATTGCAGTTCTCGGCTCGTAACTGATATCGTATCCTCCCAGCTGGATTTCGAAGGTACATTTTCTCAGGTTCAGCTTCATTTCGTACTTATTTAGTACTTTAAAAGATTGTCCCAAGTGCCGCAGATGATCTTCGGCTCTTTCTGATTTTACCAGCATATCATCAATGTACACTTCCATCATCTTTTTAAGCTGGTCTTTGAACATTTTGTTCATGAGACGCTGGTAAGTCGCTCCGGCATTCTTTAATCCGAACAACATAACTTTATAGCACTAAGTTCCGATGTTGACTATGAATTATGTTTTTTCTAGATCCTTCGGGTTCATCAGTATTTTGGTTGTACCCGGAGAAGGCATCCATGAAGCTTAGCAGTTGATATCCTGCGGTAGCGTCACAAGCTGGTCTATGTTGGGCAACGGAAATGAGTCCTTCGGACAGGCCTTGATGAGGTCTGTGAAGTCTATGCATGCCCTCCATTTCCCATTTTTTTCTTCACCACGACTACGTTCGTGAACCATTCTGGATATTTTACTTCTAGAACAAACCATACCTCTAGTAATTTTTTCACCTCTTCGTTGATGACCTTGTTTCGCTTTAATAGGTGGCTAATTTAGATCAACTTTAAGGTTGTGAGTCATGATCTCAGGATTGATCCCTAGCATATCTGTATGATCCCATATGAAGGTTTTACAATTTTTTCTCAAGAACTATGTCAACTCCTTTTTCGGATCTCTTTCCAACGTTTCCCTATTCTTGTGGTATTCTTCTAGTCTTCCGAATGGATTTGTATCTCTTCAGACTCTTCTTCGGGGGCCTCTAGTCGTAAGTACATAGAATGTGGGTCACCCGGCCAAATCTTGATTTTGTAGTTGTTATAACTGACATCAAGCTTTCATCTTTACAACTTCGATCAGGCAAGACCTTGAAGTTTGTTGGTCCCCTTTTATAACTCTAGCCCCTTGGCTGGGGGGAATTTCAGTTTTTGATGGAGTGTCGAGGGGTGACCCCAATTTCGTGTAGCCAAGGTCTTCCCAACAATGCATTATACCCTGAGTGGGTGTCAATAATATGAAATGGGGCCATCAGGTTCGCTCCTTCAAACTGAGAGCTTGATGGTCCCGGAAGACTTGGTCGAAGTTCTATTAAACCCTACCAGCTCTTGGGTGTTTGAAGTTAGGTCTGATTCCTTCAATATCATGCTTCGAAAAAACGACATGTATAGTATGTTGAGTAAGGAATCTTGGTCGATTAGGATCCTACTGACTGTATGAGTCCCTATTGACAACGAGATAACCAGTGTGTCATTATGAGGGAGGCGAACATGTTTTAAGTCTCTTCAGGAATACCAAATGAGGTCTTCGAACAAGAAGTTGACTCGGTAAACTGGGAGTCTAGCTTTTTGTTGTACCCTTTTATGGGCGTTGATTGACTTTCCACTGTAGTGGATCGATATGTGACGATCGAGGCTACCACCATTTCGTCGTCTTTGTCGTCTCAGTTTTCATTCCCTCTTGGTAGACCTAGCTCACAGATCCAGTCGATTTCCCAGGCCAGGATCTTGAAGTCTTTGGTTTTGTGCTTGTTTGTTTTGTGGAACTTGCAATATACGTCCCTATCTTTCTACCGCTAGTCATATCTTGGTTTTTTATTCCTCAGAGGATCTCCTCTTCGGAAAGAGTTTCTTATTTCTTGCGCGATTCGCTCCAGACTCCTTTTGCGCAAGTCTTTCACTCTGCCCCAGACTGATTTTCTCTTGATCTCTCTTCCTTGTTTGTCTCTCCACTTTTCGGACTGTTTTTTTCTTCTCTATTCTTCTCTCTCTTCTCACCCTCCTTTTTCCTCCATACTTCTTCTTTCTTTGATCATGCCCTCCGTAATTCTCGGGTCACCCTTTCAGACTCCTCTTGCGAGATCTTCGCTACTGCACGTTCTAGCGCCTTTTTCATGATTGTGGGTCTCCTTTTATTAAAAGACCACCACAGAGGGTGGTTCAGATGTATTGCACGTGAGAATGTAGTGGCTGCGCTGAATTGTTGTAATCTGGAACTTTCACTTGACCTTCCTAAATCTTAAGATGAAGTCCTTCAGGGGCTCTCCCTCCCCCATTAGAACGTCATGTATGTCATGGTTCATTTTTGCAAACTTTCGACTGATTCTATATTCACTTAGGAAAGCTGAGGTCAGGTCCGAGAAGGTTTCAATTGATCTTTTAGCTAGACCGTTGAACCATATTAAGGGTGATCCCTTCAAGCTTGTTGGGAAGAGCACACCATTGCATCTAGATTCACAATCAGTACACAAGTGGACTCTGTTGACTTTATAAGCCAATTAATCTTATTCTTATTTTGATGATAACAAACGTGTTTTTGTTACTAATCAATTTTCTGTGTTTTGATAGTCCATTGTGTAGAGAAAATTATAATGAGTCCAACGCAATTGGAATCGACTCAATCGGACTTCAAACGAGCGAGATATTGATTTTAGAAGATTGGAATTAAATTAATTATTTAAACCGGATCGTATATGGCGAGTTCACTACATTTAATTTGCGCTCAAATTCTCAGCCGTCAGATCAGATGGAATTCAAATTCAGTGGCTCAGATTATTTGGTATTTTGATTTAAAGAAAAGAAATGAAATCAGTTTATTTTTATAGCCGTTAGATCAGATGGTGGTTGAGATTGAAGGCCCAGATTTATTCAGATTTATAAAATAATGAAAAAGAAAAAAGAAATGTCATCAGCCATTCGATCGTCAAAGAAGCCATCATCCAACGGTCTTCAAAATTCAAAGCAGAAAATAAATGAAAAAGAAAAAGAAAAATCAGAATCGTTTCTCAGCCGCACGATCGCGATCCAGCGCTCCTCATCTCGCCACGTCGCTCGCGTGCACTCCAACAGCTGACGCTCTCTAACGCTGCCTGCACGCGTAGGACCCACGCCAGCTGCCTCCTCCTCTGCCGTTGCGACACGTGTCTGCGTGTTTCCAATGCCTTCAGCCTTGCTTTTTCTATTGTGCGTGAATTTCCCTTTTTTACCCTGATCTTTTGGTCAATGCCCTCTATATCCTGACCAGCTATTTATCATTTCCTGACCGTTTTTTTAAATCCCTCTCACAATGGTCTGCTGCCCGGTTTGCCCCTACTGCCAGGAATTTTATTAATAATTTGTTATTATTAATTTCAATTTCAGAAATGCTACAACCAATGACGCTTTGACACGTGGCCTTCTCATTTGACTTATTCTGAAGCATTTATTACACCATTTGGTTGATTACAATAATGCCCTTCACTGATTTGAATTTCCTTGAAGACATAAAGGCTACAAACGTCATTTCAAGCCCTTCTCCTTCAGCCTCATTTCTGAAAAAATTACAGTTCGAAAAATGGCAGTTTCTCCTTCTTTTTTTGTCAACAATGGAGCCTCCTCCTTTCCCCATTCACACCAATGAAGTCAATTTTCATTTAAGAAGGTAGATGAAGGTGGATGAAATAGTAACTTTTTTTTTACCTATAAAAGGAGCTCGAAATGGACAGATTTTACACCAAAAATCAGAAGCTAATTTTCATTGCTAAGATCAAAAGTTCTCTATTTTTAGTCATTATTTGTGAGCCTTATTGTGAGCTAAATTTGAGATTTACTAGCCAGTCTTAAGGGCTATTTTATTGAGAGTATTATCTCTTATTGTGAGCAAATTATTGTAATATTCATCCTTTGTGAGGATTTACTATTTGTAAAAGGTTTAATTCTTAAACCTTAGTAAAAAGAGAGATAGATAACGGTTGTCCTTGCTCCGTGGAAAGGGTCATTGTTCGAGTTTGATCTTGATCCCGCTAAAAGGATTGGGTTGCACTTGCTCCCGCAAAAAGTGAATACAAATTCCCGAGAGGCGCTCAGGGAGTGGACTAGGCCGCATTTTTGGCCGAACCACTATAAATATTGGTGTCACTTTCTCTAACCCTTACTCTTTAATTATTGCTTTATATATTCATTCCTATAATTTATCCAAGCATAATTAAATGGTTAGAAATTAATTGTGATAAAATACTTTCTATCATCATATCATTTTTGCTTACTTTGCTAAAAAGAATTTTAAGTATAAAATTCATTTATATTAATTGAATTTAAAAAGTGAAATTATTTTGTTAATCTTAAACTTTGAATTGATTGAAAAAGTTTTATAAATTTTTAATAAACCCTATTCACCCCCCCCCCCCTCTAAGGTTGCCTTAGATCCTAACAGACTCCATCATGTTCACAAAGTATGTTACATGCTCCATCAGGCCCCCTAACGCGTTGCCTCACCTTCGTCTCCCTAGCCAAATAAGGCTTTGGCCTTTCTCATTTCTGCCAAGAGCGTTTTGTTGAGCTCTATCAACTCCTTGTATTTTGCGGCTGGTAGAGTCACAGTTTGTGGTATGACTTCTACGTTGTCATTCCGAACTTTTTCACCTCCCTCTTGAAGGTTTTGCGAAACTTCGTAGTCGCGAGCTCACCTGCTCGCTAGTTGCGTCATTGGTTGGCTTGTCATTCTCAGATAGTAGGGTTACCGCGTGAGTACCGAAAACTGCTCGATGAACGGCCCCTGGATGGGAGCCAAACTGTGTGAGATGATTATAACAGTTGAACACGTGATGATACATGTTGATCCCCACGACTCTGGTTATCTGAAATAGATAAGGAAGATGGTCAGAAGGTACCAGTGTGGTACTGGCCAAGGACCCTCCAACGATCAACTTAGTGAGAGTGGATAAGGAGGCGCAAGAATTAGGTCTTGGTGTTTGTGCACTTACTTGATTTGATGGGTTGACAACTCCTATATACTTCTTGTGTTGTGGGCTTGCTTGACCGTACTAATCAAAACTAGGCTTTATTGGACTTTTAGTCAGCCCGGATTTGTCCAGTTCGCTCCTATTGCAGGTTTCTTCGAGCCTGGGCTCTTTCAGAACTGATCCAATTTGCTCGGCCTAAGGATGGGCAATTTTCACCCTCTACAAAAGATATTTATTGAATATACTAATATGCAAAGTTAATTATATAAATATATCATATACAACAAAAAATTTTAGTTATCGATAAAAAAGGATTAAACCACGTGCATGGCACGTGTTGGTTTACTAATTTTTAAAAATAACACTTTTTGCTTCAATTAATTAATACATTTTTTTATTAAATTAAAGGTTTTTTTTATTAATTATTTTCTTTTGTATTGTTGAATGATAAATCTTATTGTTGTTTTTTATATTTTTTTTAATATGTGCAGGAAGAAGAAAGCAATGAAACTGATCCAACTGAAAGTGGAAAGAAGACACAAAAACATACAGCGACCAACGATCAACGTACATAATATACTAAAAAGGTTAATAAATTAAAACACAATATAATGAAAAAGAAAAAACAACGTAGATAATTATATACTAAAAAAGTTAATAAAAAAATTAAAACACAGTATAATGAAAAATAAAGAACAATGTACATAATATAATAGGTTTTATAACAATATGTACGTAATACTGATTTATGTACGAAATATGTTGGATTTAAAAAAATTATGATATATAATAATGATTTATGTACATTAATGAACATAATTGTATGTATAACAGTAAAAATTAAAAGACAGAAGAAAAAAATGTATATTTATATAAAGGAAAGACAGAATGAGAGGGAAACGAGGAATGTGAAAAGTAAAATTCAAAATTTGAAAAGACAAATAAGGGATATGAAAATTTAAAAAGAAATTGAGAAAAAGATACTTTCGATCTTGACTCTTGAGTTTTCATTTTGTTTTCTATTTGATCCTCATGTTTTAAAACGTGATAGATGTTCCTCTGAGTTTTAGTTTAGCTTTCCATCACATCCCTATGTGCCATTTAAATATTAGTTTTATATTCATTTTATGTATCACAAGTTATTTGACATGGCATAATTAATAATTTTATATTATTATTTTTATTTAGATGGTTTATCTCCCCCTCCCTCTCTCTTTCTCTCTCCTCCCATCGTCTTCTTCCCCAATCTTCCCCATCTCCAACACAACAGATAGAACTGAAAGTATTGAGACTCAAAATCGAGGGGAAACTTTGCTTAAAGCTTTAGCTGCTTATCCATGATGATTTCCTCCAGTTTTCTTTTGAATATCCATCACAATCTCATCCCTAACTTTGTGCTATATTTCAACTTCTGTTTCTCACCAAAAGATTCCAATTTCAAGCTCCATGAATTTATCTTCCCAATCGGTTCTTCATTAGGTTGTTTTCAAGTTAGAGTGAAATATCTTTCTTCAAATATCATCCTTATGATTCAACAATTTTCTATCTCTCAAAAATTAGAAATCATTCATCATTTTCTCAGTTTTCCTCTCAGTCCATTTTATTATCATTTTACTTTGTTTGATCTGCCTAATTTTATTTTATTTATAGTTTTTACATCTACATGAACCCAAACCACCTGATCTTGTGCCACAAACATTTTGGTCTAAATACACGAATGCAACCACAACACAACCCCAATAGATTAATTCAGAAATATGGAAAAAGTTATATATATGAAACATTTCATAATTACCATCTATTTTTATAAGTTATGAACTATAGAGAAGAATTGCTTATTAGTTTTAAACAAGCAATGAATCTTCTCTATAAAAAAATAACGATTTTTTTTAGGGTAAAATGCAAATAGGACCCCTGTGGTTTCAGTCAAATGCATCAACACCCCCTGTGCTTTGAAAATGGTAAATTACCCCCTCGTGGTTAACATCTATCTCAAATTGGCCCTCCTCCGTCTATAGTCCGTTCATGGACGTTAAATAGCTGCCACGTAGACCCTTGATTTAATGAAATAACTCACATGCTCGACCCGACCCGGTTGTTGGATATCCAAATCGTGGGTTTAATGAAATTGTTAACACATGATTAAATCATTAGAATTTTTTGTTTGCCCTAGATGGAAACAGAACGCACGAAGAGAGGGAGAAGTTGAGAAAGAACGTATGAAGAGAGGGAGAAGTTGAGAAAGAACGCACGAAGAGAGGGAGTTCTTGAGAGAGAATGCACAAATAGAGGTGAGTTATTGAGAGAGAGCCACGAAGAGAGGTGAGATCTTGAAATCATTGAAGATTATGCAAGGTATGAAGAGCAAATTGAAATCGAAGCACAAGAATTTCAGAGGATGGAGCGATGATGATGAGATAAGAGTTGGGTCATTCATGAACAATGAGCGTGAGTATAAGACGTGTTTTTGTGGATTGAAAGCTTCGTTGAAAACCTCTTGGACTGAATCGAATCCAGGAAGAAGATTTCTATGTTGTATGGGTTATAAGGTATTTGTTAGAAATTAATTACTTTTTTGGAATTTTCAATTTGTTTGTTTTTTTTAAATCTTTATGCTCCAATGATGAAATTGGACTTGAGATCTTTTTTTCTGTAGAAAAGGTTATTATGGTGTGATATACATTTTGATTGTTCAAGATCTTAGTGGGGAATTTTTTATGATAGCTGATTAGGATGAAGTTTCAGATTAGTTATTGTTTGATTATTGATGAACAGATCGAATTGTAGTGAAATTAATGATATGTTTTTATTTTTGTTTTTGTGAAACAGAGGGCAGAAGCTTGTGGGTTCTTCGAATGGTATGATCCCGATGTTGGTTTTCGAGGTAGAGATGTGATTAATGAGCTCATCAACAAGAACAAGAAGATGGAAGATTTAATGAACAAGAACAATAATGTGGAGGATGAAATGTGTAGATTGAAGAGAAATGTGTTCATTTTAAGATGTCTTGTAATTTTTTTTATGTTTTTTGCTTTCTTGTTGCTTGTTTGTAAGCCTAAGTTGATATGTAATGTTTCTTATTTGAGTATGTACTGTTCCTTATATTAGACTCCTCTATGTAATGACATCCATGATCAATTTCAGCATGTAATTTTTTCTGATTCAAATCGCTCGGGACTAGATTCTTTAACAATCTCAACATTTCTTGATTCTTGCCATGAAGTGCTGTTACCTAAGTATGGCCACCAAAAGCGAAATCTTCATTTCCTCTTTTGACAATTTGGCTCATGCTAATCTTCTCATTAGGTGCTTTTATTTTAACAAAAATTGAATCCTGCCTTCTAGGACTAATAGAATGTAGTTTTAAATTAAGAGACTTAATACTCTTTGATGCTCTTGAATTAAACTTTAACATCAGATGAAGCACTACTTGAAAAATAACTTAATCTCAATAGCATGTTTGTTGCTGTTGTAATGGATTATACTTAGTAGCATCAAATCCAAAAGAGAGGCAAATATTGAAATAATTCTGAGATCACATTCTTCATAATCCAAAACAAAGACAAATATTCAAATTACAAATCAACCACCACCTATGTATGAGAATCAAGTTGTTCACAATGGTTCAAAATACAAGCATCCACCAACCTATTTTATAGATTTCATTCAACCTGTTCAATATACAAAACAACCTCTATTGATGAATGAAAACCAACTTGTTCGTAATGTTCAAAATACAAAACAAATCACCTATTTGAGATAGGTAATGTTCAAAATACAACCATTCACCTATTTTAAAAATACAATACTAACTATACAAAACAACTATTGATCAAACTCTTCTTCTTTCTCTTCCTCTTGATCTTGTTTGAAGTTCGCCTTTTCCTCGTACAACAATTCCGCCCCTTGAACTTCCTCGAGTAGTTCCACCTCTAGTAATGGATTCTTGTGTTGTAGGTGTTAATTGTACAGTGCTTGAACTTTCTTCATGACTAGGTCCCATGCTTGTACTCCCTTCCTCATAAGTGGTGCTTATTCGAGCCTACAAAAGAAAACGAACCACTTGGATAGAAGTGTAATATAAAAAATAGAGAAATTATAAATTACATTGCAACAATTGTAAAAAGACAGTCTAATAAATTGCAAAAAACAGTGGCAAGAAAGTGCAAAATCAGTCCAAAAATTGTCAAAAAAAAAAGTCCAAAAATTGTAAAAAAAAAGTCCAAAAATTACTAAACAAACAGTGAAAAACCAGTCCAATAAATTGTCAAAAGCAGTGGAATAAAAGTGCAAAAATGAGTCCAAATGAGTAGCAAAAACAGTCAAAAAATAACCAAAAAACAGTATTGAAAAATAGCCCAAAAATTACCAAAAACAGTCCAACAAATTGTTAAAAAAAACTGTGAATAAAAGTGTACAAAAAAAGTCCAATAAATTGCAAAAAAAAGTGGCAAGAAAGTGCAAAAACAGTCCAAAAAATTGCCAAAAAAGTCCAAAAAAACAGTGGAATAACAGTGTAAAAAATCAGTCCAACAAATTGCAAATCAGTAAGAAATAATAGCTATTTTCTATCTATCTATATGCATTTACACTCCTATACAAAAAAATCTATATGCATTTACACAGGTGTATTAATAAAGTGCAATAGCAGTTTATAGTTCAAATCAGTAGCAAAAAACCGTAAGAACATTCCAAATCAATGGAAAAAAGTGCAAGAAACAGTCCAAACCTTTTGTCGATCTGACATAAACCTCCACGGCCGATCATCATGCAGTGGTAAGTCACCCATTAGATTGGAAATAAACCAGCTCCATGATTATTTTGTCTCGGCTTCCACAGCGGCATATGCAATAGGATATATGTGTCCATTACCATCCTGCCCCACCGCTGCCAATATATGCCCTCCAAAATGGGTCTTAAGATGGCAACCATCCAAGCAAATCAAGGGCCTACAACCAACTAAGAACCCTCTTTTACATGCATCAAAACAGAGATATAACCTCTGAAATACGTTATTGTCAGTCTTTACTAGTGCAGTTGTCCCAGGATTAAATTGTCTCATAGCAACGCAAAAGCTCCAAACTAGCTTATATTGTTCCACTTCCGATCCTGCCAAAAATTTCAAGGCCTTTCTTTTGGCTTTATAACATTTGTGAGTGGAAATATTCACTTTGTAATCCCGCTTCAATTGCCCTTTAAGAGCCGTAAGCTTCCAATTTGGTTGATCCCTAAAGTTCTCAAGGTACCTAGCGGCTATCCAATTGGAATCCATCTTTGTGTTGATTGAATGTTTGCTACAGTTAACATGCTCCGATCTCCATGTCTTGATTTGAAAACATTTCCTTCTTGAGTTTTGAGAAGCATGAATCCTCCAACCACACTTCCTTTTGCAAACTGCAGTAACCCTTCCTTTTTCATTGTTTATGTAATCATAATCAAAACCATGTTTAATAGCATACTCCCTTAGAGCTTTCTTAAACTTCACGTGAGTAGTAAATGTTTGACCTAGCTCCAAAGGAATATAATGACCGGTATTGACCTCTTCATCGCGAACTTGTGGAAACCTCAAACAACGATAATCATCACAATCAGAATCACTAGGAAGACTCTTAAGCTCATCACTATCATATAAGTTCACCTCATCAACCCTAAGTAAGTTAGCATCTTCTCTTCGAAACTCCTCCTCTGTCCTAATTATTGGAGGAACTCTCACTTCTTCCATTACATCTTCATCAGTACAACTACCACCCTCACTCTCATATATATCATCATCCTCTTCACCATCTAACTCACACTCTTCACCATCTAACTCATACTCTTCATCTCCACCCACAATGTCCTCTTCACAGTCACCTAAATAAGGTGTAATTTCTTCTGTCTCTCCACTCACACTTCCCTCTTCACCAACAATTGATCCATCTACTTCAGGAATCAAGACAGTCTTATCCTCATATTCAATGTATATTTCTATAGCTTCCTCTTTACGATCTACAATTAACTCAATCAGATTAATTGCATCGTTATCCGAGTTAAGACTTCTTAGATGCTCAAAACTCTCGGCAGGAAGCTTAACCCAACATCTAACAATATCATTAAATCCAAACTCTACCGAACAGTTTCGTATCACCACCGGGGATATATAGTCAATATCTATGCTAGGGTATGTTTGTAATTTCCCCCCTACGTACCTCATAACCGATGAGCATTCAAACTTCCCTCCATAAAACAAATGAACCTTCACATGACCCATGCTTCCCTGAAATATATTAATAAATGAAACACAATGAGACTCACGTGATAACAATGGTAAAGTCAAAAAAAGCAGGTCCAACAGTGAGTAAAGATGATAATATCAGACAAGGACTAAAAATAAAATATAGACTTGAAAACAATAACTTCCATCAGACCATACCCCACACTTCATAATACCAAGACAGAAACAGACAGAGGAAACTTGAAAAAAAAAACCTTCACTCAAACCATACCCCACACTTCAGAAAACCAAGACAACAAAAAAAGGAATCTTATTCTTTTCGATTTTTTTTACCTTTTCTGCTATCAAACCTCATAAAGTGATAAGAATCTTCTTCAACCTCGAGATATTCCACTCTCCTTTTGATTTTTCAAATGGTCTCTCACTTTCCCTAAAAGAATCTCTCACTTTCCCTCAATCTTCTTCAACCTCGTGGATTCAACCCTCAAAAGTTTCTCTGTTCTGTCTAGGAAAAGAGGCAAAGAGATCTTCTAGGGTAAAATGTCATCAAACGCACGTTTTGTGTCAAGAGTAAGGTTTTTAATTAAACCCATGGTTTGGGTATCCAGCAATCGGGTCGGGTCGGAGACATGTGGGTTATTTTCATTAAATCAAGTGCCAAAGTGGCGTCTGCGTGGCGTCTACGTGGCAGCTATTTAAACGTCCATGAACGGACTATAGACGGAGGAGGGCCCATTTGAGATAGATGTTAACCACGAGGGGGTAATTTGCCATTTTCAAAGTACCGGGGGTGTTGATGCATTTGACTGAAACCACAGGGGTCCTTTTTGCATTTTACCCTTTTTTTTAATATTATCAGCCACGAATTCAAGATGTTTTTGAGCTACAAGATTCTGACCATCTGGGTTAGTTTCCAGCAAGGGACAAATGATAATTGTATTATGTCATCTAAAACATGCCATGTAAGCAATAAAATGAATATTTAAATGTCACATCATATTTCTGTTAACTATTTAACAGAGTTTAAAGGATGTGATGGAAAACTAAACTAAAACTCAGGGTAGATTTGACACATTTTAAAACATGAGGACTAAATAAAAAATAAAATGAAAACTCAGGGACTAAAAGTTTGTAAACGTAAAAGAAAATTAAAAAACATGAAGGAACAACTAAAATCATGTAATAATTAAATAAAATCAAAATCTGAAAACGAAAAATAAGGAGCTAAAAATGGTAATAACTCATTAATAACCATAAATCGTGTAAATAAATGACAGGAAATAAAAATTAAATAAGGGTAGATCACGAATGAAAAATACATCAGAATCATATATAGGCTATATAATGGCGAAAAAAAGGCGGGCCATAAAATAAATGGGGATATTTGTCTAATTGACCTCGAAATTTGAGCTCTAATGAAACTTGACCTAACTTTTCAATTTTTATAGATAAAACCTTATGCTGATTTTACTAAAGTGTGAAAAGACTAAAAACCCATTTTTTATATTGGTAGAACTCTCCTCAACCCCACTCTATATTTCTCCCTCTTTAAACTCTAAATTTTTATCCAAAAACTCACAAGTCTCTCTCTCTAAACTCTAAACTTGTACGAATTTAGATTCAATTGATAGGTATCGAAAAAACGAATAAATCGATATTTTATTTTCGCGAAATGGAGTCTGGATGAAGAATTTAATGCGAAAGTACTAAATTTTTTAAAACAATAAAAATTTGGATATTTTTTTATCGTTGCCTATGATCTTACCTATCATAAGCAATGATCGGTCAAATCATTAAGTAATAAAACATCTAAAAAACGTATTTTTCTTATAACTTTTTGTACAAAATTGGGATTACCACAAATTTAGTAGATAGATATCGAAAAAACGATGGGAATCAATATTCTATTTGTGCAAAACGGTGTTCAGATGAAGAAGTTAACACCAAAACACTAAATTTATGAAGAAATAAAAATCTGAAAATTTTTCGTGAAAAAAAAATTTCTGGGAATCTGACCAATCCCAGGCCATGATCGATCAAACCATTTTTTTTAATGTCAAGGTTTTTCAGAAGAAGAAGAAAAAAAAATCTGAGCTGGGATCTATCGGATCCCAGACCAAGATCGATCCAATCACAAATTATGATCAGTTTGATCGGACCGATCATAGATTTATTTATTTTTATTTTTCTAATTTTCCAGATTTTAATTTTTTTTCAAAATTTTAGTATTTTGGTGTTAACTTCTTCATCCAAACTTCGTTTTGCGCAAATAAGATATCGATTCCTATCTTTTTTTCGATATCTATCAATTGAATCTAAATTTGTGTCAATCCCAATTTTGTAGAAAAAGTTATAAGCAAAATACGTTTTTTTAGGTGTTCAATGATCTAACCGATCATTGCCTATGATCTGACCGATCATTGCCTATGATCTGACAGATCATTGCTTATGATCGTTCTTGATTGGTCAGATCATAGGCAACAATAAAAAAATTTCCTAATTTTTATTGCCTCAAAAATTTAATTCTTTGGTGTTAAATTTTTCATCCGGACTCCGTTTTGCGAAAATAAGATATCGATTTATTCATTTTTTCGATATCTATCTATTGAATCTAAATTCATTTCAAACCTCATTTTTTAGAAAAAAAGTTAGGAGCAAAATACTCCTTAAGAGGAGAGCATTTGGAGAGAGATCGGTTTAACACAAAAATCATACGTTTGGTATAATACGAAAATGCTAAATAATTCTTACATTCTTCTTCCTTGAACAAGTTTAGAGTTTAGAGAGAGAGAGAGAGACGTGAGTTTTTGGGTAAATTTTTAGAGTTTAGAGAGAGAAAGAGAAAGATAAAAATAAAAATAATGTGTGGTTAAAGAGACTTCTATTAATATGAAAAATAAGTTTTTGGTCTTTTTACACTTTAGTGAGAGATGAAAAATGAAAAGTGAGGTTAACTTTCATTTGGGCTCAAATTTCAAGGTCAAATAGGCAAATATCCCAAATAAATGAGACCCCCTAAAAGGGGCCATATGCTATTATCCCCTTATAAAACTTGGTAAAAAGAAAAAATATATATATAATGCTAATTTCTGAAGAAAAAAAAAACAATGTTTTTGTTTTAAAAACAATTTTCAAGAACAATGGTTGAATAATTAGGTATTACATGTTTAGAATCACTAATCAAAAATTGTTTGGATAGAAAAAAAACTCTTATTACAAAAAAAATAATAATAAATAAAAAAAAATGAGAGAGAGAATAAATTTAAAAAGAATTATCTAAACACGTGCAATGAAATTTTATTCTAAAAAACAAAAATTCACTACAAAAATCAACACTTCTACCGACGCCCTAATTACCGACGGTTTGAAATAATGTCGGCAATGATAACCATTGTCGACTCCACGTCGGTGATTTACCAAAATTTAAATAAAGGAATCCAATTGCCGACGTGGCGTCGGCATAGCACGATAAATAAAATCTATAATTAAACAATACCGACGTGGCGTCGGTGTTAGTGCAATAGAAGGGAGACATTGCCGACGTGGCGTCGGCAATTCATAATTCAGAAAACTTGTGAGCCAAAACACACCGTTTCTCTAGGGGTATGAAACGTGGCGTAACTAAAACGCCCCGTTTCATTAATAAGCTTGGGAATTACCGACGCCACGTGGCGTCGGTAATAATGAAGTGGGATAAAGGGGCAGAAAGCCCCTTTCCCCTTCATTTCTTCCTTTTCCCTTCATCTCTTCCCTGCTGCAGCCGACTGCCCCACGAAAAAAAACGCCATTTTCGCCATTTTTTCCTTCGATTTCTACCTGTTTTCAGTCGATTTCTTTCGTTTGAAGGCTTGGGTTTTTATTTTCGACATTATTAGGTATGTTTCTATTCCTTATTTCTAAAAAATAGTGGAAATATTGGTGATTTGGTGTTTAGGTTTTTTTTCAATTTAATTTTTTTGTGAATTTGTAGTTGGATAGTTTTTTTTTATATTTTGGCTTTTATGAATGAGAGATAGATTGATTGATTTTGATTTTTTTCAATTTTGGAAGGATTTTGTAGTTGTTTTAATTTTGACATTTTGTGAGTATTGTGTTTTTCTTAAAAAATATGTGCATTTTTTTTAATTTTGTGAGTTTTGTGAGCATCACCTTGATTTTTATATGAGTTTTGTGTTATTGTGATTTTTAAATTTATATGTGTGCTTTTGAATTTTGTAATTTTGAATGTATTTCATTGAATTACTTAGTCATTGTAAATAATGTATTTTTAGTTTGTAATATCTTTAATATATATGTAATTGTAAATTGTGTAGCACATTTGGTGTCATCTCTCGGTCAAAAGCACGCTATTAAAATGTCAGGTTCAAGGTTAGTTTTCTATTTTCATTTATTACGCTTATATTTTAGTGTTTTATTATTTGAAGACGGCTATCCTGTAGCAAAGTTAGCCGAATAAAATGAATATTTTATCATTCTTTTTTTTAGCTTGCACTTGTTTTTATAATTTGTTATTGGGAGACGGTTAACCTGCAGCAACGTTAGCCGTCTCAAAGCTTGTTGATTTTAATATTTTATCTTGGGTAACATTGGTTTTTAAAATGAGTTAAATGTTTTGTTTGAAATAGGTCTAATACCGATAGAAGTTGGATGGAATTAAGTGATAGATTTTGTAAGGAGTATATAGACGGAGTTATGTCTTTTTTAGAGGTTGCGAGGAAAGTTTTGAATGTGAGTGGGAAAACTCGATGCCCTTGTATTAAATGTCATAACACGTTTTTTGCAACACTTCGAGAAATCAGAGAACATTTGCACGTTCACGGGATATCACGGGGATACACTAGGTGGACATTCCATGGGGAAGAATTGCGTCAGTGTAGCACTGGTGATAATAATGTGTCTTTAGATCGTAACGTAGATGAATCAGTGAGTGAGGACGATGATGACAACGAGATGATAGACATGATCAATGATTTGCAAGGTGCCTTTCATAATGATGGAATGGAAACCCCTGATATTGGAACCGATTGGGGTGGCGAAAATGTCGAGACTCAAGATAATGAGAATGTGAGGGAGTGCGATGACGAGTTCTCACATCTTTTAGGTGAAGCAAAAAAAGAGCTATACCCTGGATGTGTAAAATTTTCATCCCTCGAGTTTTTGGTGAAATTAATACACATTAAAGTTTTGAACAGTTGGAGTGATAAGTCATTCAATATGCTTTTAGAGTTGTTAAAGAAAGCATTACCTAAAAGGACGTTATTGCCGGGATCTTATTATGCTTCGAAGAAACTGTTACGTGGGTTAGGATTGGGTTATGAATCCATACACGTTTGCAAGTTTGATTGCGTTCTCTTTAGAAAAGAATACGCTAAATGTGAAGTTTGTCCGGTTTGTGGGGAGTCTCGTTACTCGGTGAGAGAGGGTAAAAGTAAAAGGAAAGTTGCTCAAAAAGTTTTGAGACATTTTCCATTGAAACCGAGGTTACAAAGACTATTTGCATCGAAACATACCGCGTCTGATATGAGATGGCACAAGGATAAACGTTTAGAAAATGAAGGTGTTCTAAGACACCCGTCAGATGCGGAAGGGTGGAAGCATTTTGATAAAGAGTATCCGGTATTCGCTTCAGAATCTAGAAATGTTCGTTTGGCCTTAGCATCCGATGGGTTTAACCCATTTGGACATATGAGTATCCAGTATAGTATGTGGCCGGTAATTTTAGTTTCATATAACTTACCACCATGGAAATGCATGAAAGAATCTTTTTTTTTCATGTCTTTACTCATTCCCGGGCCTAAGTCTCCCTGCAAGGACATTGATGTTTTCCTAGAACCGTTGATAGAAGAGCTGAGTGATCTATGGAATGATGGGATTAGGACATTTGATAGCTCAAAGTCTGAATTTTTTCAATTAAAAGCTGCTTTGTTATGGACTATCAACGATTTCCCTACATACGGTGATTTGTCTGGTTGGAGTACAAAAGGATACAAAGCGTGTCCCATATGTTTGGAAGATACATCTTCTATGGGTCTTAAAAGTAAAATATGTTTCATGGGTCACCGACGACATTTGCATTCGACTCATCCTTGGCGTTTTGATAAAGTTCATGATGGACAAATTGAATTACGTGGAAAGCCGGTTATCAAAACAGGTGATGAGATATTACAAGATCTTAATCGGTTAAGTTTTCCCAAGTTTGGTAAGAATCCAAGCACACAAGAAAAGAAAAGAAAACGGATAGAGAACGATAATTGGAAAAAGAAAAGTATATTCTTCCGTCTCCCTTATTGGTCCAAATTGCTTTTACGTCATAAGTTAGATGTAATGCACATAGAGAAAAATATATGTGATAACTTGGTAGGAACAATATTCTCTATTGAAGGAAAGAATAAAGATACAGTAAAGGCACGTCATGATCTCGAGAAATTGGGTATAAGACCTGAATTGCATATAAAAAAGGTTGGGTCGAACAAATTTGTTAAACATGCCGCTGCTTTCACATTAACCACGAGTCAACGCATTGAGGCATTTCATTTCCTGAAAAATGTAAGATTCCCTGATGGGTTTGCATCAAACATATCCCGAAGTGTGAATGTTAAGAGTGGGAAACTTCAGGGATTAAAAAGTCATGACTGTCACGTTCTTTTTCAACGATTGCTCCCATTAGCAATTCGAGGTTTCTTGAATTACAATATAAGTCAAGTGCTAACAGAGTTTAGTAATTTCTTTCGAGCTATGTGTGCTAAAGTTATAAGCTTAGAAGAGTTGGAACAGTTGCAACGTGACATAACTTTCATTTTGTGTAAACTTGAAAGAATTTTCCCTCCGGCTTTCTTCGATGTAATGGTTCATTTATCGTTTCATTTGCCATACGAAGCAAGAATAGTAGGGCCGGTTTGTTATAGTTGGATGTATCCAATAGAACGAAGCCTTCGAACGTTGAAGAAATATGTTCGAAATCCAGCACGTGCGGAAGGTTGCATTGCAGAGGCTTACATTATGAATGAATCAATTACGTTCTGCTCTAGGTATCTTGAAGGCATTGAAACTAGATTTAACAGAGTAGAACGTAATTTTGAAGGATTGTGTAGATAGTAATGTATCAGTATTCAAAGAAACAGCTCGACCTATCGGTCGTGTCAATATATTGACTTCGACTCAAGCAGATATCGATAAAGCACACTGGTACACACTCCATAATTGCGAAGAAGTTGAACCCTATTTGCGGTATGTATGTGTCTAATGTTGTTTGTTTCGATTTAATATAGAAATATTGTGTATTGATACAATCTTCCATAGGGATCACCTCGATTTACTTGAACTTGAGAGCTTAAGAAATACACATAAACGACAAGAATCAGAGTTCAGCAATTGGTTCAAATGTCGTGTAAGCTACATTTCTTAAACAATTATATATATATATAGAATTGTTATTGTGATTTTAAATAAATAATCGTTATAATTGTAGGTTGCTGAACTATGGAGACTTAAAGAAGTAAGTTATGATTTATATGCATTATCTTTGGGATCGGATTTGCGTATTAAATCATATTCTGGATGTTGTGTGAATGGGATGCGTTTTCACACATTAGATAGAGCTTCAAGTCGTACGACAACAAGTTGTGGAGTTTCAGTTATAGGTGAACACGATGCAGGTTCCACGAATTTCTATGGATTGATAACTGAAGTAATAGAATTAAGTTATGTAAAATCAAATCGAGTCATAGTTTTTCGATGTGAATGGTATGATACATCTCCTTCTAAAATAAAGCAAGAGTCGGGTATAACATCAGTAAACATAACCCGTAAATGCTTTAAGGAAGAACCATTTATCCTAGCAAGTCAAGCCCAACAAGTTTTATATCTCGACGATATTAAAAATGGGAGTGATTGGAGAGTGGTACAAACATTAAGGCAAAAAAATGTTTGGGATGTTCTTGAGTTGGATGAAAACGATGAAAATGACAAGATTTTGCACGTGATTTCACCTTTTGATACACACGTGAGTGACAATTTAGAATTTCAAATGCTCGATAGAAATGACGTTCCGCGAATGAAGTTGATCTTTGGGGTCATGGAGCGAATACTTCGTACTTCAAGCTCCCGTATAGATAATGAAGACGTCACAAATGATGATATTGATGAGTTTAATAACGATAGTGATGAAGAATTGAGAGATGTCGACGAGGTAGAAGTTGATAGTGATGAATCGAAAAGTAATAGTGAGGAGTCGAAAATTATAGTGACTAAGTGAGGTTTGTTGAGTTTTATTATTTCATTACACATAATTAGTTTCTTTGTGCATTACTTAATCTTTTTTTTATAACATATGTTTTTTTCAACAGGAAAGGTAATGGTAAGGGGAAAGAACCAATGGATTCACAACCCATTGCACCAGGAAATAGGAGAACTCCTGGCTCGACGTGGTACAGGGATATATATCCGAGAGCCATCCTCGAGAGACGGTCTCACCTACGCCTCACCGAGGGACCATATACCATCTTCGACTTGGTGCATCGACAAACTCAACATTGCCAACATCCGCCAGGTTTGAATTAACGTACTTGACAAATATGTTTAGTGTTACCTATATGCAAATAATATGTAATGCTTTATTTTGTAGTGACGGATCAAAGCAAGGTACCAAGACGTGGCATTGCAAAAAACCTACCAATGAGGAAAAGGAAGCCGAGTGAGGGTAAGAAGAAAGTTATCATATCCCCAGAACTTAAGCGCGTGGTTGGAGATGCTTCAGAAAATTTAATCACTGAGGTAGGCGTACTCATACGTCAGCTTGTACCCCCAAGTCATAGGCAATACAACTTAATTCCACGAGAGATTCTAGACTCGATCAGACATCGTATTGCGGTAAGTGTTTATAAAATAATGTATATATTACATTGTTTATTTTTACTTATCTACTGACCATTCATTTTGTTTGTGGTTAGGATCAATTCGATCTCGATCTCACCAATAAAGATCATTACGATGTTATAAATGCTCAAATGATCGCCGATGCAAAAGAGTTTCGATATGAACTCTATCGAGGTTTCAGAAGAAACATTGACGAGTTTGGGGAAGAGGAGGCACGACGCATGGGGCTTCCACGAGTGCAGTGTGAAGATGAATGGAAGAAATTATTAGAAAAGTTTGATTCTCCTGAATTTAAGGTAATCTCGTATTTATACATCTCACATGTTTAAATTTCATCTATTTATTTACCTAACATAACTAAATTTGTAATTTGCAGAAATTGTCGGAACAAAATTCTAAGTCTCGGGCGCAGCTGCCATATTTGCATAAGGGAGGATCCAAATCAAATGCAAAAAATCATTACGAGATGGTATGTATGTATTTGTTTGTAAATTTTATTTTAAGGTTCACATAGTTAGTAGTATAACTTTTTTTTAAACGAATATATTAGACTCAAGCAAATCCAAATACAACCTGGGTGGATGTGTTTGAGAAACAACATTCCTACACTAAGGATCAGTGGGTGAGCGACTTGGCCAAGGAACAACATGTAAGTTTATTTCTTAATTTGAAATGATTTAATGTCATTTTATTACTATTTTTTAATACTAACCACACAACTTTTTTTTTGTATGTAGGAAAGGATGGTAGCGTATATTACCCCGCCTGAGAACCCCGAGAGCGAGGATGGAGCTGACGGATCAGATACGGTGGAGTCAAGCCAACCACCTATCTCTGATACAGAGGCTATGCATAGGGTTTTGGGTCATAGATCGGGTTACGTGCGAGGTTTGGGTAGAGGCCCAAAGCCTCCCTCGTCAGGTGGATCATCGGGTTCAGTTAGATCATCACAGACTGAATTGTTTGAAACGCAACATAAAGTTTATCAACTAGAAGAGGAGACGAAGAAACTTCGAGAAGAGATGGCACTTCAAGAACAACGTCGTGATGAGGAAACAAGAAAGCGTGATGAAGAAACAAGAAAGCTTCGAGAAGACTTGGCTCTTAAGACAAGACAATTTGAAGAATTCATGAGAACTTGGACGGCATCTCAAGGTCGTGGGGGTGAGGGTAATGCTTAGTGCATTAGTTTTTCAAACTTTGTTAGACATTTTGCGTTTTAAATATTTCAAACATCTCTAACTTATAAAAATTATTGTTTGTTATATTTTAGATAATTCCAATTTTGTTATATTATTTGCTGTGGAATTATGTGAAATTTAGTTTTAGTTTATAAGTACTAAAACAGGTTGCTAATAGGGGAGTATAAATAAGAGTAGTTTTTTAAAAAAAAAAAACCCCAGATACCGACGCTACCGTCGGCATAGGGTGTCTGGAAAAACCCAGTTACCGACGTTCTTAGTCGGCAATCCATCGTTTCAGTAGGTATTTTGGTTCGGGAATACCGACGCCAACGTCGGCTTTAATGTTACTATTTTCCGGCGTTAAGTCGGCTATACGTATGTCAGTATTGCCGACGTGGCGTCGGCAATACTCATTTTAGTATAGCCGACGTGGAATTGCCGAGGTTTTGACCGACGTAAACTTGACGTCGGTGGTTGTTATTACCGACGTGTAGGGATATATTACCGACAATATAAAGCGTCGGTAGTACGAAGGTTTTTTGTAGTGATTTGAAAACATCCAAACAAACTCTAATTATCTTATGAACTTAAAAAAGAAAAGCCAGTACAAGTACCTTAGAGGATGAAAGGGGAAAGAAGCTCTTAAAGCAAGCTGCATTCCCACATGACATATACCACCTCCAGCTTAAGTTTGCATCACAACTCGAACTCGAAAGCAAATGGAAAAGAAATCAACATTTTTGCTTCAAGGAAATTCGTTGAATAAGACTCAAAAGAACTCTGTTAAATTCAATGACATGAAAACTTTTGATAAATAGCTGAATATAAAAGCACAGATAGCTATTTAGACAAATGCTTCGAGTGTTGGTCTGTTCCCTGACTTCCTTGCATCTCTATTCGCTTTCAAGTTGGATTTTTCTTTTCTTCGTCTTTGCATGATAAAGATAACATCATACGAGGAAAAGTTTACTTCATAATCACAAGCATTGGAGGCTTATTCTGAATGCCCATAAGACACTGGAATTCAAAATGGGAGCTCCTAACAATCAGAGGAGAATAGAATATTATGTTTCAAGTCCTTCAAGTCACCATGGCAGAAGAATAGGACAGTTAATCAAAGGACCCAAGGGTAGCCCTCCACGAATATATTCGATGGTCAGAATAGGTAAAATGTAGAGACCATATTACCATCTTTTAATTCCACTAGGAGCCAAGTAACCTAACCACAGGTTAATTAAATTAATTGACATTAACCTGCAGAAAGCCACGAACCAAGCGTGCAAGTTGTCACCTTAATATAACAAATGGAAACATCAAGAGCGGATTTCTAAATCAAACGACTAGAAGAAGTATGTTATCCACAAAAAATCATTGTCACACACAGCAAACTCAGTCATCCCTCCAGAGCAGAATTTTCCTGCAAACCCACCATCACACCCTTAGAATTGGGGGCATGGCATCATAGCTGAAATCTTGAATGGATTTTGATGAATCAAGAAATCCTTATTGAAGAGTTCCAGTTCAAAACAGTTTTCATGGCATGAAGTTGAGCTTCAGAAATTTGAGCTTCAGATGCAACTTCACACAAATGTAGCATCCTCAATGTCGCATTGATGACCAATTTCTTTCCATAGAACTTCAAAAAACCGTCCAGCACCCAACTGCAAGATGATAGAAAAGACAAAAACGAAAACAGATTATAGCTGAGTTTTTAGAAGCACATCCTGCCAGTGGAGGGAAAAAAAACGCAGCAAAAAAATCAGACGAGCAAAATGTCTGAAGTTCTTATTATAAGTAATTATAAAACAAAACAAGATATAAATGCTTAAACATAATTAAATCTGAACTATAGGGATGGATAATTGGGGAACTTGAATAGTAAGACCAGCTGACCCACAAAAAATAAAGAAATCAGCTAAGTACTAAAAACAAAGAAATGAAAAATGTGACTTCATTTTGCTTAAGAGATGAGCAAATACTACCCTATGGATATTTATATTGGTCTTTACTTTAACATGGAATGCATAAAATTGTTCTAGGTTCTAGATTGAGCATGTTTGAAGTACACTGCAAAGGGATGATGATAAGTTAAAAGCAAAAGCATCAATTGCAAATGTCAATGCAGATAATGCTAAATGCAATCAAAGTATTAGAGTCCATATACTCTTCATCCAATAAAGGCAGGATCTCCGAGTATTTTCATGATTATGTGGCATCCAACTAATTCCAAAAAGAATAAAACAAAATATATGAGATAAAAATAAACAAACAAACAGATAACTGATAAAGAATGTCATTTGTTTCACGATTTGCTAAAAATTTAAGATAAAATCAGTCAGACGCCAACAAAATATTTGGTTGTGCCTCTTGGTGGAAAACCAAGAAAAAAGGGGTTTTGTAGAGCAATTAAAGATAAAATCAAAGGAAAACTAGCCAAATGGAAGGGGGAAAAATCATTATCCGGAAGATTTAACACTTATTTGAGTGCTATCTCCCTTGTACTTGATGTCTATTTTTCGAGTACCGAATAAGGTGGCTCCCACAATAGACAAATATAATATAGATTTGGTGGGACATCACTGCAAGATCAGTAGTTAATGGAGGTTTGGGAATTGAAAACATAAAAAAGTAGAAAATGAGCATTATTGGCCAAATGGCATTGGAGATTCCCAAAACGAGCTGGAGAATTTTGGCATAAAATTGTTCAATGTAAAAATGGAATGGCTAGATATGGGTGGTTCACTGAAGGGAAAAATATTGCCTTGTAGGAAAGCCCGTGGTGAATAGTTTCCAAGATTAAACCAACAATGAATTTGGGAGTTGACACAAGAATATCTTTACAGTGTGAAAAGCTATAACCACACTACTTACAATGTGGCAGTTGCAAAAACGGAGCAGTGAGACAAGATCTTGGAAGATAATGATGAGAAGAAATTAGTGAATTTGGTGAGCTGCTCTAAAAATTGAGCAATGTGAAGCGTAATAACAGGGATATGGACGCTAGAACCATCTGACAATTTTCCACTAAATGCTAATTCCTCAAGAGAAAGATGCAGTCCGGGAAAAGAGTTTAATCAAGAATGTTGGGGAAGGGAGAATACCAAAGAAAATTAAAGTGTTTAAGTGAACCAACTGTTTTGAAGCCCAAAATACTGCTGAAAAAAAGCTGGCCAAACGCCCAAATTCGGAAGTATCACCATCAGGGTGCAGTCTATGTTTGGGAAGGGAGGAAAACTATCCATTGCATATTTACAAGGTCCATAATGTTCAGAAGCTATTATGGACCTTGTAAATATGCAATGGATATTCCACTCCTAGGTCAAGGAAAATGTTCAACAACTCCTACAAGGCCTCCGATTCAAAAAAAAAAAAAAAAAAATATATATATATATATATATATATATATATATCATGATCAAACCTAATTAGTAATTAAAGCCATGATATGGGCATTGTGGTTTGATGGGAACTACAGAATATGATAAATTTCACTTGTATTAGAATAATAGAAACAGTACTCAATGGGAAATTCAAGAGTCCCCTAGCTCTTCCCTCACAATATAATTCTCACTAAAAAACTGACTCCCCTACCTCACACTCTACTTATACAACCTCTATTTGTTTAATTATAATTCTGCCCTCAACAAATAATGGACTCACCTTCATTTACATGATCGACATTCTCCCTCTCACACCTTCTTCCTTCTACTATAAACATTATAAAAGGTCAGGAGGTAGAAAGATGTGGTTTAAAAAAAGTCAAATTCAATGCACAAATTTGTATTCTCTAAAAAAAATTGTTGTGTAATTATATCCCACTTGTACTGTCTAAAAAATTAATAATGATTTAAACACATACTTCTTAAAAATAAAATAACAGTAATACAATCAGCCGGTGTTACTGTCTTGTGGGACAATGCTATCAGATCTATATGTTGGAATATTTATCTAGAGCTTAATAGAAGAATTTTTGTTGATAAGAACAAGTGTTGGGAACTTTCAGTTCTTAATGCCTCATTTTAGAGTGCAAATTGTACTCCCTTTTGTAATTATACCCCTTCTGGGATAGCTTGCTTCCAATTGAAAAGCTTTTTTGTAATCTTTTGTGGCCTAAGGGATTTTTCACTTATCAATGAAGTTGTCCATTTTTATTCTTTTTTTTTTATAGGAAACATTGAAATTATCATTAAGTAAAAATAATTACAAAAAAAAAGGTGAAGAGAGATCACCAAACTCCAAAAGGATTACAAAATGTTTTCCCAATTGGAGTTAATCAAAGGACACTGTAATTACAAAAAAGTTTAGCAAGAGAAGCAAAGATGGACACTTTAAACCGGATCAACTCCTAGACTTCATTAACCATAAAGTTGTCCAGTTTACTAAAAAAAAATCAGGCAGGTGAGTTCAAAGGAAAAAACTTGAAGGCTGGTTTCTTTATACCTCTTGAGTGGGTGGAAAGACATGAAACTCTTATCATATAATCAATTTGATTCCATAATCAATACAATTCCTATATCACAATCACCAATTCACCATCAAATAATCACCAACTTCCGGACAAATTGAAGTTACTTCCTCATTCACATCCCTCTAAAATTGGTAAAACCCAATTTCCTTCGCTTTTAGCTAACAACTCTTCATTGAAAGCTGCATTGTCACTTCCCTTGATTTCTTTTAATTCTTGCAGTTGTTTAGTTTTTCGACGTCCTAATAAAATAAGGTCCTGCATTTTCCTTCGAACAATATATATTGGATTAGGCTCAATCAAGCACCCTTTAACATAAGCCTCTCTGAGGAAAACAAGTTGGGTACTTCCCTTGGTAGAAATGTAAAATATCCCTGGATGTTTTAGTAAAAGTTCACGAACATTAACTTCAATAGCTAAGTCTTTCCTGAAATGAGTTAAACGCTCAACCTCAACCATTTTTTCCAAAGTCAAGCTCAAAAGCTCATGAAGAACAGCAACAGCTCGCTTCTCGTACCGTTGCATCCCACCACGAGAACGATCACGAACACTTTGTTTCCTCTCATAAGGCTTCACATATGGAAGCCTTTGCCAATTCCTCAGCTTCTCTCTAAACCCTCCCTTAATAATAAACCCAGTTGGGAAATTGATCGGAAAAGCGAATTTGATATCGAATTCACTTAGCCATTTCTCCCTGAATTCTCTCTCCCTCCACAGCTCTATTACCTCAGCCACCCCATTGTTTTTCTCCTCCTCCTCCTCTTTATCCACCAATTCAACAATCTCCAAATCAACCAATTTAAAATCATCAGAATACTTTCCAAGAATCGATTCCCGGAAGCCATCAGGCAAACCCAACTCCCTACTAATCAGCCTCAAAGCATGAATATGAAGAGCTCCATTTACAGAAATCATTAGTAACTTCTTCACGCGATTTACGGCCTCCATTTCGAGATCCTTAATAACAATCTCTCCTTGCTTAATCAAATCTCTCATCTTTTTGGTAAATCTACAACATAAATTCCTCCTCGTCGGATGGGTAAATACGTCGAACACGTGGGGGTATTTGTGAATGAACTCCCCAATTCCGACATTGAGGCCGACAATATTTCTCCATCTCGACATTATCTGTAGGGAAACAAAAGGACCGCGTTTTCGAAGGGACATGAGTTGATGGAATTTGAGAATAATTCTGAGTTTTCTGAAGTGAATTGCGAGATTGTCGAGCTTGGAGTCTCTTGTTCTGTCTTCTAAACGAGTTTGGGCATTGATCACTGGCTTTCTCCATCTTCTTTGACAGAAATAATTGAAAGGACCAAATGAGATTCTGGAAAAATAAGTTGCTGATTGAGATGATTTCATAGCAGCAGTTGCACGAACTCAACGAAGAAGTTCATTTACTTCCTTCGCTTCTGTTCAACTTAGCGCAGAGGCAAAATGCTCGCTACGGTAACCACGCACTGAAAAATTGAAAACCAAAGGGTATTTTAATAGAGACAATCAAGGCAATAGCCACTTTTGATTTTACTTTATAGCCACTATTACCAATTTTTTAAGAAATAGCCATTTTTGTAATTTCTGTTCCCAATATACTCTTATGTATATTTAACATTTATTTTTTGAAGAAATGACCATATATTGTGTTTTCTCTTTGTTAGCCATACATTGTGCTTTCTCTTTGTTCAAGGAGTAGGTTTTCGATTATTAGCCATATATTGTGCTTTCTCTTTGTTCAAAGAGTGTATAGAAGCTTCTCATTGACTTTGTCATGTATGTTTGCTTTTCTTTGATTTTTCTTTGAAAAAATGGTCACTCCGAATTTATCATTTATTCTCCATCTTTATTGGATCTAGCTTTATAAAAATAATTGTACACGTGGTACATCTGGTACACACATATACAACATGTACCTATTACGCGGATATGTAATCATTTTTACGCATTCGTAATGTTTAGATGTAATCATTTTAAATGGTTTGTAATCATTTTAGATGGTATGTATCAGATTTTTATTTAATTTCAAATCTTTGTTGCCGATATATGCATTTAATAAAAGTTAATTGTTCAATGTAAACCATGTAAGTAATTTGTTCAACCATAGGGGTTACGTAGTTTTCATGCAATTGATAATGTAAACCGTGCGTAAAATGATTTTTGTACATATGGTACAAATGGTATACAAATAACACATATACAACATGGACTCATTACACAGATATGTAATCATTTTTACACAGTCGCAGTGCTTAGATAGTATGTAGCAATAAATGTACTACCAAAAATAATGTACGCTTACAATATAGTATGTATACATCGTATATTATATACTTTTGGTTTAAATATACAACTAGATCCGCTTTATTAAATAAATATTCAGTACTTGTTATATACATAATACCCGGAAACAATAAACATATCAGATTTGTTTGATTTTCTTACAATATAGTATGTATGCATCGTATATTATATACTTTTGGTTTAAATATACAACTAGATCCGCTTTATTAAATAAATATTCAGTACTTGTTATATACATAATACCCGGAAATAATAAACATATCAGATTTGTTTGATTTTCTTACAATATAGTATGTATGCATCGTATATTATATACTTTTGGTTTAAATATACAACTAGATCCGCTTTATTAAATAAATATTCAGTACTTATTATATACATAATACGCAATAATAAACATATCAGATCTGTTTGATTTTCTTTGTTGTGATTGTGTTTGAATCCCTTCGTGCTCCCCCTTTTTTTTAGCCACCACCCTCAGATATATTTGGTTATTATCATTCTAATGCTAATCTCACGTTTTCTCCTTCTGATGATTTGTTCTTCAAAGGGAAACTTGTCCTTGTTGAACCTTCTTCTTTAAACGAACAAGGTTCTGAATCATACACTATAACACCTAAGCGGCACAACTGTAGCAGGGATATAGGCTTCATGGATTTCTCATCTTCTGGCCTGGAATAAGTTGAGAACCACGAGATTGGTTTAGTTTAGCCAATGAAATCACTTGCTTTGCCCAACAAATTATATTTTCATTAAACTAAAGTGCCACAATATGAACAACTATCCATTTCTTTTTTATCATTGAATCTTGAAAAAAATGAAATATTTGGTCAGAATGCTAATTATGACCATTCAATTGGCCATAAAAAGTTATGGGCATCCATTCCATGAATTCAATAATATTGACAAGGTAATGTACAATGAAAAAATTCATTACCTTGTTTTTGGCCACGATTTTGGGCATCCACTTCCTGATTTTGGCCCCGATTTTGGCAACGAGTGCGAGAAAAGATGAACACGATTGAGAGAAAATGTGGAGCCAGAGAGAGAGAAGAAGATGATGGAGGGAAATGAAAAGAAATGAAATGTTTAAGGTAAATGAGGTGGTTTTGTGTTTTCTTGAGATGGCCATATACTATAAAACTTGAAGTGGCCATTTTGTATAAATCATCACTGACAGTTTTTGTCTAATCATCACCTAGCCATTTTGTATAAATTTAATGTGGTTATTTATTTTATGTCATGCAAGGGTATTTTTGTAAGTACACATCTCAATAAAGTAAAAAACTGGCCATTTATTGAAATTTAAAATGTAATTATAATGATATTTATGGACAAAAGTGGCTAGAAACCTGGTTAACCCTTTTAATAATTGGTTAAATGACCCCTGCTTTTTTAATTAATTATTAATTTAGGTTTTTTTCACCTACACTTTTTATTATCCTATTTCTGTAAAAAAAAAAAACATCCAATCTAACAGGACTTATTTATTATTATTTTTTTATATCCAAGGTATATGAAAATACATTCTTGCCCCAATTTCTTTTACGTTTCTCCTTCTCTCCACGCTCATTTGCACGTTTGTATAACTTCCGTTATTTTCATCAATTCCACCATTTTTGTTCCAATCAAAAGCACAATGGCAGAAAAATTGGGGCAAAAGCTTCTCTGTCTGCTCAAACAATCCCCGAAGCTTACTTGGAGAACCAACCATGGAAGCAGAATCAACAAAATCACCGCACACGCTTACAATTGCTTCCATTTTTACAAAAATCTCTATCAAAATTAAGGCAATGCTTATACCATATTCCAAGACCACCATCTTCAGACCCAAAACAAACGTCCCTAGAAGAATAGCTTCTTATATGAATTGGAGTATCACCATTATCCATACCCTGATTCCAATCTTGTTTACCCTCTTCCCTTATTCCATCCTTGGATCCCCCATCAAATGTTTACTTCTTGAAGAATGAAAAAATTCATTAAGAAAATAAAGACTAATAACTACTTCAGAATCAACATAACCATTTTTATGAAGAAAAATATGCATTGAAAAAAATACCAGCATTATTATCATAAGAAAGAAACGACTTGATTTAGGGTTGTTGACATAGTTAAAAGAGACTAAGAACTAGTTGAAGGATTTTTACTAAAGACAAAATTTTTGATTTAACACATTTGATTGGAACGAAAATTGTGGACTTGACTAAAATGGCAGAAGCTACAAGCGTGGAAGAGTAGGAGAAAGGAGATGAAAGAAATTGGGGCAAAAATGTATTTTCACATACCTTTGAATATAAAAATAAAAATAAAAAGTCTGTTAGATTGGATGATTTATTTGACAGAAATTAGACAATAGAAAATGTAGGGCTAAATTGATAGCCCATGGGTGTAAATTGAAAAAACTTGAAAGTGCAGGGGTCATTGGTGCATTTAACCCTTAATAATTATTAGTTGAAATAACGTTGCACGTGATCATGTATTGTTTTTGGTATGTGTTGCACGTATTTTTAAGATCTTATATATTTTAAAGTTTTGAAATTATGATAGTGTCTAAATTATAAATCATTGAAAGGTGAGTAAAAATATCAAAATGGTCACATTTGAGGTTCCTTTTTTCCTAGTAGCCATGTTTTTTATTATATTTTATTTTAGCCACCATTCTGATGCCATTCTTCTAATATCCCCGTTCTACTGCTTTTGTCATGATGAAAATGTTATGAATGGTGTCCTAGAACTTGTAATTATTTAATAAGGATAATTTATTACGAATAAATTAAATAAATAAACATAAGTTCTTTATATTATCTAGATTGATTCAATTGACGATATTAGGAATATATGGAAATATATTAATATCAAACATTCAAATAGTAAAACCCAAAGTTACTCTTATGAAATCACGACTTAGTATGTGAGTCATACGAGAGGATTAAGGTCGAGATGAGTAACTTAAAAGTGTCTACAGTAAAGGGATAACGTTTGGGAACCTTATCCTGGTAACACTGTTGATAGCTTCGCATTTTGTTTATAGACAAATGATCTAATCCTGATCATTCATGTGGGAGACATGAAATGGAAGTATCATATGCAATGTTGATTGTATAAGACAGGACCACGATGTTCGATCAAATTTCTCATTAGTACCGTTTACGAGAAATGATCTAATATCAAACTAAGTTTATCAACCGTGATAGATCTCAATCCTGAGTGAAATACGGACTCCTATTTATGGAGTTATGTTCTTTGATTCACATGGTTGAGAGCGATCTGTAAGAACGCTCAATACACTCCTGTTTTGGGAACATGGCTAGATTAGTAGCTGGGAACTCATTTTCACGAGATGGAATTCATAACTTTCCTATAAATTAACAGTATCAGTGTGATACCTAAATATTTTAGGAACTTTAGGAAACTCCCTTGATGTACTGATTCGAGACATGAACAAGTGGCGCCACGACTTCTATTGATCACAGAAGTATATTATCTCTAGTTCGACTAAAGATAAAGTTCATTGGAGAATCAGCGGGAACACAAGGATAAAGTGGTAATTACAGGGGCAAAACGGTAAATTTATCCGCCTGTAATTATGAGGGTTCCATGTGAAGGATTATATCACAGATATAAATAAAGATAAACTAAATGGACATAACTCATCTATAGTGAGGGGAGTTCAACTATGAATCTATAGTGGAATTATTCATAGTTAAATAATAAGTAATTAACTGATTATGAGTTAATCACTTAATTGACTAATTATTAAGCCCATGATCTATAGGTCCATCGGGTCCCTATGCTAGCCCAAATATCGTTGTAGCAAAACTAAGTTATTTATTTAACTTAGGAAGAACAAATAATTTAAGTAATTGATTTTACTTAAAATTAGGCAATATTAATTATTTGAATAATAAGATTATTTCAATGAAAATCAATATTAATATTATTAATATTGATACAATATTAATTGTTTAAATAAAGAGTTTATTTAAATGGAAATTAATATAACATTATCAAATATAATAATTTTAGGCAAAATTAATTGTTTAAATAAATAAATTATTTAAACGGGAATTAATGTTAATATTATTAATTCTTTAAATAATGAGTATTTAAATGGATTAATAATTAGTATTATTAATTAAATAATGAGTTTATTTAATTTAATAATAAATATTAGAGAGAATTAAAAACAATTGGTTTGAGAAACAAATTGGTTTTGGCCCAAATTAATTAATTAATTGGATAAGATTCAATGATAATTAATATATTAATTTTTGGCTAAATGTGTTTAAATTAGAAATTATTATTTGATTTTTTCTAATTTTAAATACATAAATATATAATTATTAAATAAATAAATAAATAAATAAATATATATATATATATATATATATATATATGCATTTGCTGGGAGGCGGCATGTGAACTTTTCCCAAAGCGGGTGATATATATAATATATATATTATTTTATTTATCTTTTCTATTTATTTTAATAATTAGGAGATAAACATATCTATAGAGATTAGATACCATATTTTCCTATAAATATGACCATTGAGATTCATATTTTGTACACTTCTCACTTTAATTAGAAAAGTGAAAATTATCTCTCAAGTTTTTGCCCAATTGCCGATTTTCCTTAGGGAAAAATTTAGAAGAAATTTCTTCTTCTTTTGTTCTTCCGGTTCGATTCCCACAAGTCGGTTTTGCTTTCGATCGGGATATAGCATAGAAGATCCGGTGTTGCTAAGGATTTGATGCTGTAAAGAAACCTCCAACTGATTCTCCATATTTTACTCAATGTAAGTAAACGGGTTTTAATTTTCGAAATTAAGCATGAATCTACATGTTTTTATCACAAATTGCATGATGTTAATAGATCCGTTATTAAATGTTAATAAGTTTACTAAATAAAATTCCGCTAGTTTAGTAAATCATCCCTTCAGAAAAAGTGCACGTGCCTCTTTGTGTTTCATCTAACATTTCCCACACCAGTCCCAAGGTTGAATAGTTAATTATTACAATTATGTAGGCCAAGGTTCCTTCCCATGGAAGCTTCGGCATTCTCCTAGTTCGGTTCTCCTTTTTTTTTTAAAAAAAAATTCCCCCTCATTCTTGTGGCTGGTATGCATCTAGAGTTAGCTTCTAATGGAAGTTTATTTTTATACTTTACACTCATAGTCAGACCAAACAAAACCAGTGAGAGAGGTATCGCCCTTGTGTGTTTCTTATTCACTTAGTTTTCTAATTGTTAATGGAGTTATTACACGTGGAGGCGAAGAGAAACGGTACATGGAATACGGAAAGCAAGTATGTTTCCTATGTAGCTCAAATTATATCCTTTCCATTCACAGAGGATTTCAACGAATTCAAAGGCTCCATTACATCTCCCCTGGATCTCACTGTAAACATGAAGATATTAATTGAAGTAATCACAGGCGAAAACGTTTCCAAGTATCTTCCTATAGTTAATGACGATGATTGCAAGTTCTTTTAAAATCTCTCCAACATCGATGGCGTGAAATGTTCCGTAGTGATTGAAGTTGTTGACTCACCTGTGGAATATGACAATGACGATGCTGCATTTGCTAGTCTGGTTGAAGACGGAGGTTGTGAGGGTTTAAATAGAGCTTCGAATGTCAATTGGAAAGCTCGATGCAATATACTCGACGACTCTGATATACAGAGTGTACCAGATTCTTTGGCGGATGACCAAATTTCCTGATCCGTACATAATACAATGGACACTATACACGATAGTAGGGATGTTGATGACACATGTAAGAAGCCGCAGATTCAAGGAATATTGGACGCGGAATTTGATCCTAAGAACATGACAAATAGATTGACATAGACGCTATACATGATATACATGAAGACCTGGGGGACAAGGATGATCATCATATTTCATCACCGCGACCACGATCTCCATATTGTTATGGAGTTTATATTTCTTATAGAGTTAGGTACATTGATAGGCTCTATATACGAGATTACTGAAGTACATTTGATGTTCTCATTGATGATGTGTGCGCAAGCAAGAAGTTGCTTATGGATAGAACCACTTCTACTTCAGGGTAAGTTTGATCTAATCAGAGATGTGTGTACATTGTGTGCCATAAGGATGGTTGTGACTGGCACGCGCATTAATCAAGGTTTGCAAATTTTGAAGCTTTTAAAGTTCATATATTAAATATTGTGCACACATGCCCTGTCGACTACGTCTCATACAATCACCCCCAAGCAAATGCGGAGATCATCGCGGAATTCATCAAGGAATTTCATCCACCAATTAAGCGGAAGCTATTACGGCTGTATGAGATAAATGAGGTTATGAGGTCTAAGCATGGGGTATATGTTAGTTATGGAAAGGCGCACATGACATGTGAGTTAGCATTCATCTACTTTCAAGGTAGTCCAGAAGCTTCTTTCCATAATTTGACAAAATTTCTTTATGTCGTGAAAGAGAGGATCCTTAGTACTAAATCATTTACGGTGTTGTTTGTATTTTCCATCATTCTCTACAATATACAACGTATATGTACTATACATAATATACAATATATTCCTGTGCAGGCACGGTTATCTTTGTTGTTCATCGAGAGACATCCAGGTTCAAGTACATGTTTATTGCATTGAAGGCGTCCATTGAAGGATTTAGATTCTACAGACCAGATGTAACGCCCCGTTACTTTTGGAGGTAATTTTTTTTTTATATTTTAAATAAAGTATTTAAGCCTAGTTTAAACTTAGTAATTTCGATTTTAGTAGTTATTTCGTTCGAAAACCTTTTTAAACCTTTTACAACTTTAATTTAGTTTCGGTGGCATTAATAATTATTAACGGGCCAATTAATAATTATTAATCACCTTTAGATTATTTTAAGATCTTCGGGTTTCGTATTTTCATCAATCTTTTAAAAGGGACGTAGACGTCATTTTCCAATTTCTTAAAAAATCACTATTCATCTCCTTTTTCATTAAATAGTCAACTTTGGGTCAAATAAAATTGCATCTTATTTTCCTTTTCTCTTCCTTGAGGCCGAGGGCTATCTTCTCCCTCCCCCTCTCTTTGGCTTTTCTCCGTTGCTCGGTAGATCGCCGTAATTCTGGTTCCGTTGGAAAGCTCTCATCCCGAGGATCGATTCTAACCTAACAATCGAGGTTTTCATCAATTTTCTACAAGCCTCAAGGTATGGCAAAGTTTTCAATTTCAAGCTTTGAATAGTGTTTTAATGGAGGTTGAGATTGGAATCTTCAAATTCATACACCGAAGCTTGAAGATTTCAATCGAGGAAGTCGTTTTACGCAATTTTAGAAACTTCTCTAAACCCTAAAATCAAATTTGAGTTGAAAACTCGCCACGTGTTAATTTCTCTCACTTGACCAAGATTAGGGTGTTTAGTTTGCTATGATTTTACGTTTTACTTGATTTTTCGGAAATTGATTATTATGTAAAACCCTAAAATATCATGACCCATTGATATCTCGACTTTCAAAGTGTCTTTAATCAACCCAAATCATCTCTAAAAGTGCATAAAAGACGGAAAACCGAACCCGAACCCTCCCTTCCTTGTTGGGCCGTGGGTCCCTTAGGGTTTAATTCCGGGGTTTTCATCGTTTTATGCGTTTAGATGTCGTTTGCTCGATTTTCGGATAATTAATGGTTGTTAGTTGTATTTGATATGTAGGTTTGAGATCGATTGTTTGACTTTGACTCCGGCACTTTGGAAGCTTGGATTTCACATCTAAGGTGAGTTTAAAATGGAAGTTAGTAATTTTATGAATTATGTTTCATTACGTTATTGTTTATCGAGGATAAGAGGGGAACTAACTTCCGGAAGTTATACTTGGTTGGAGACTTAAACTCGGATGTGAGCGGAGTGGTTTTGGTGTACTTATGGTTTTGGAAGTAAAAGAGGAATTATGAGTGGTTTGGGAGTCTTGTAAGATGATTTGGAGACTTTAGATGAAAGTGATTGAATAAGGAACTTTAAGTGAATTGGGAGTTAAAGTAGCTAGAAATTACACTTGAGTATTGCTCGTGTAATTCAAGCGGTTTATATTCTTTAGTAGTTTATTAGAACTTTATCTAGCTTACTAGGGAGCTTGATGGATTCTATATGGTACTTGTGATACGGCACATGACAGTATGTTGATACGCTTCATACGGTATCATGGTGCGAGGCTATGTGATACGGCACATGATAGTATGTGATACGCTCCATACGGTATCATGGTGCGAGGTTATGTGGTATGGCACATGATAGTATGTGATACGCTCCATACGGTATCATGGTGTGAGGTTATGTGGTATGGCACATGATAGTATGTGATACGCTCCATACGGTATCATGGTGCGATGATTTGTGATATGGCATGTGCTATGTCGACTTCGGTCCATACGGTATTATGATACGATGAAAGATAGTTAGTAATGCAATTACATAATTTTTTAGATTTGTATAGTAAGACTTAGTAATAACGGGTACTTTTACTTTAAGTCTTGATATCATTACTTTTAGAAAGTATATTATGTATGTCGACTATATTTGGAATATGGAATGGGTAGTAAAAGTGAAATCTAGGCCTTTGGACACGATTTCTGATATGAAATGTTGTTCATAGGATTACTTGCTTTCATTTTACTCTCACTAGCATTTTTATGCTAATGTTGCTACAATTACAATTTTTCAAGTAAGACTCGTGGTAGAGGACGGGGTAGAGGAGGTGGCGCCTCGTGACCAATCGAGACAATGAATGGACAGGAACACAACCGATTTTGGGTGTAGCATTCTTGAATGCTCATGAACATTGTATCATTTTTTTTTATTATGTTTCATTTTGTGCTCGATGGAGCATTTGTATATATTTTGGACTTTAAAACTTCCTTTAGACTTTTTATCATAGTATGGAATGCATACTCCAGGTTTACTGCTTTTTCTGAAAAATTGGGATGTATAACAGGTTTTGGTTTATCCAAAATTTAAACGAACCCATTCCGTTTTTCTGTAAAATCAAGTTTTCCGCTGCGCATTTATTTTAAAGGATTTTACGAAAAATAGGGTCGTTACACCAGATATATCCGTCAACGGGACCTTCCTTAGGGAAAATACGGTGGCACTATGTTAGCCACGATGTGTAAGACACGAACAACCACATCTTCCCAATTTGTATGGTTGTAGTTGACGTTGAGAATGACACTGCTTGGGAATGGTTTTTCACAAAATTGAAGGTTTTGCTTGGGAACGACTTATCTGATGTTGCCATTATTTCTGACCACCATTATAGAATCAGGAAGGTTGTTAGTAAGGTGATGCCTAAAGCGAAGTATGGGTATTGCATGTATCACAAGTCAAATAACTTGAAAAGACAATTCAAGAAGAAGGGTGTGGGTGAGATTTGTGTGCACGCTGCCAGTGCGTATACGCTTCGTGAGTTGGAATTCCATTCCAATAAACTGTACAACATTTGCCCCACTATGCAGCAGTATTTAGAAGACGTTGGTTCCTCTCTATGGGCCCGTGCTTTGTTCCCTGGGTCTCGGTTTTCAATTATGACAAACTAACATCTCTAAAAGATTCAATTCTTTCATGTCACCTTTCCATGATTATCCTTTGGTTGCGTTCATAGAGGAGTACATCATTAAACTGTAGTCTTGGTTCCTTGCCCGCCAAAATTCAATCGCTAATAATCAAAACATATTTGTTGACGTCCCACACGCGGTGTTGTAGAAGCGCATCCAAGTTGGACACTTCATGAAGGTAAGCGCACGTTGTAGACTTTGTATAATATGTATATCATATGCTCCAACATCTAATTTTGGCGTGCGTATTTCACTATTTTTGCAGGTGAATGCAACCGATTCTTCCAAACTAATGGTTTTCGACACACATGGTGATTACAACATTGATGTTGATTGTAGGATGTGTTCATGTGGTAAATGGAAACAACAAATTATCCCATGTGCTCATGCATGTGCTGCTTTGAATTTTTTGCGCATCCTCATTGGAACTTATGTTCATGACTTCTATTTGACGGTTGTTGTTGTTCTCACATATGAAGGGTCGATTAATCCGTTAGGTAGGTTTAGGCAATGGGATGTGTCGAATCATCTCGTGTTTCTCCAGTTAGTCGGTGAGTATAAATCGTTGCTAAGATGCATTCGATGTAATGCAAACGGCCATAAGAGGGATAACTGCCGTAACGATCTCACCAAAGCCAGTTCGAGTAGAACAAAAAAGGACAAACGATGATGGTTTGCCAGTACAACCGCAAGGTAGCCACCCGTATTCTTTGTTGGTTTAGTTAATTTTGCCTCCCCAGGAATCATCATTTTGATCATCTTTCATGCGAACTAGGCTTAACAGGGTATAAGAATATTTTGGAGCTAATCAAAGTCTTCTTTTTAAATGGTCGGAAATAGTCTTTGTGTTTTTTGGTGCTTCTGTAACTATAGATCATCATGGTTTTTGTTTTTTTTATCATTATATCAGCTGTGAATTTACACATACAATGTATTAACTACGTTGGTATTCAGTATATATATTTCTCTGCCTTTCTGGTAGCATGGAAGTCCTGTAATATTCATGAAATTATACACTATATGGACTATGCAGCTCCCCCGTTAATGAACATTATCCTAATTGTATGTATAGCAGCTATTTTCACGAAAAAAAACATACAACTAACGCACTATATGTTATATATACATCCACGTATGGGAGTACCTTTTATCTTGAGGGGGAATGCACATAGACGTGTATAGCCTACAAGTATAACTGTTCTTTCACGTTAACACATTTTCTTATCAAAACATATATATTACAATACAGTTTGTTTAGGGATGTATGTAATAGGTATAATTTGTATATTATGTATAACACAGCCACCAACCTTCTAGCATGTAAATTACATCCTTTTAATAACACACTATACATACTATACAATTTTTACGCACGTAAAACAATGTAAAATACAAATACAAGCATATAAATATTGTATTGCATGTATAGTTTGCATAGTTTGTATATTACCACACAAACCAATAGTTTTTCATCAAACTAATGCATGTCTAGCACTCATACGACGCAAAAAAAACATATACGTACGAAATATAAGTATGCATAAGCAGCTATACGTCCATGTTTGGGTGTACATTTTTTATTTTTTTTAAGGGCTGACACACATAAAAATTGTATAGTGTGCATAATATGTATACAATATTATATAGGTTGTATAGTATGTATGTTTATGTTTATTGTCATTCATTCTCACAAACACACCAATGTAAGTTTTTATCATTTTAAGTTAAATCAATTCACAACTACATGTTCTACCTTAGTTTATACTAAAATAACACACTATATATGCTATACAGTCTATACGCTTGTAAAACAATGTAAAATACAAATACAAGTATACGTAGGTGATGTACGTAATATGCGTGCATAATAAGTATATAAATGTCGTATTGCCTATATAGTTTGTATATTACCACACAAACCAATGGTTTTTTCAATATGTCAATTCAACTTCGTACCAACACGTATATCATACATAACACGTATATTACTCTTCAGGGTTTAGGGTTTAGAGTATATCCTATATAGTACGTATATTACCATACAAACTAAAGTTTTACATCAAACCAATGCATGTCTAGCACTCATATGACACAAAAAAACATATACATACGGAATATACGTAAGTATACATCCACGTTTGGGGTACCTTTTTTTAGGGACGACGCACATACAAAATTTATAGCGTGCGTAATATGCATAAAATATTATATACCTTGTATAGTAAGCATTTTATGTCTATTTTCATACATTCTAAAAAACATACCAATGTAAATTTCTAGCATTTTAACTTAAACCAATCCACAACTTCACGTTCTAACTTAATTTACACTTTTTTCAAATCAGAATGTACTCAATCAATATAACAACTTAACTTCGCAGAAATGCGTATAGTGTATATAGTACATATAGTATGTAATTACTGACTAGTTCATATGTCTAATATACTTTCGACCAACGCGTATAGCATAAATAGTATGCATATTACGTTAATACTGAATAGTTCATACGTGAAAATATATTTACGACCGACCTTTTGCTGTGCCTAAGTAATACACATGCACATTAATTACGTTTTACCCTACAGTAGAATTTTTTCCATGTACTATGTATCACCCCAAAAAGCAGTACCAACTTAAGAGTATTTAATCACACCTTACAAATTCATTGTTAATCCAAACAACATAAACTTCATAGTACACTGCGAGGGGGGGGGCAGGTAGTGACAATACCGAAAGCACACTATGTGAACTATTCACCTTCATCGACACCCTGGAATTCATCAATTGTCACTGTTAACTGGATGTCGAAAGCTAGGGTGTTGCCTTGGGATGGTTGCCCACCCTCACTAACGTCCTCTTGACTTGGAACTTCCCCAACCTTGCTTTTCTTGTTAGGTTTCCATGCCCACCCCTTTTCAGTTCGTTGTGTCCGCTTCTTCTTCATCGTTTTTTTTTGCGTTTGGGTCAGTTGAACCCAAGGCATTAATGTACGGTTCCTTAAAGTACTGACCTAGATTCCTAGCTCGCGTTGGTCTCTGCAATGTAAGCATACACAATATGTGAAAAATATGTTATACTATACAGTATATACATCCAATAATATATATTCAGGCTTACGTCAACACCCTCTTCCAATTCATTCTGTACTGGTGCTTTTTTTGGGTCAATTTCAATGTTAGTTTGCTGAAAGTTTATGCGAAACAAAAAGTCATGCATCAATTATCTCAATTCACATCTACGTTGGATTTTTAAACACGTGATTTTCTTTATTAAATTAAGCTTTTAAATATACTCATTGCAAGTTTGCTCACCTGCTTTGTCTGCAAGCTTGATGCTTGGATATTAGCTATCTCCTCAACCTCCTCAGTTGCCTGTAAAACAACTTGACGTATCATATCAAGTTTGCTCACCTACTATACACGATCTACACTTTACTACGCATCATATCCATATCGGCATCATAATGCATGGGGGGAGTGTTTGTTTATTAGATTTAGTACTATACGTGAATAAAACACATATGAATGACAAAAGATAAGTTACAAACCTCATCTACTTTTGGCCCATCTATATTGCCAGAATCTACATCTATTTTATTCAAATCAGGGTCTACATCAGTTTTGCTCAACCCGTCCTGTGCATTAAACTCCTCAATATGGATTGTAGGATCTTGCGCAATTTCAACCTACAATAATTCACAATCATATAGTACTTGTCACATCGTCACATCAGGTACAAATAAATGTAGATACATACCAACTTAACATCTTGCATCACATGCTTTAAAATGTCAGTGACAACATCGTTCAATAGCTCGAAAGCACCTACTTCTCCTTCCGAATTGGTTGTTTTTGCTTCTTTTTTTTCGTTTTCCTCAAAATCCCCAAACACATGTTCCAGTACATTTCTCTCTTCACAAACATGCACACCAACTCCTGAATTGACTACCTGAAATACCAAAAAAAAAACATAGTTTTGAACGAGCTATACGCCACACATATGTTTCAATGGACATGTGTAGAATGTACAACACGGTGCACAAAAATAGTTTTACATTATCATTTTCGCCATCTCTAGCTTTACTATCTCTGCCGACTTCTATGCCATCATCACCCATTGTCCCTTTTACAATGTACATGTTCAAATATGTTAATACGTGTCAGCTAAGTAATATTATATCCTTTTTTTACATACAAGTTTGTAAATTACCTTATTCCCGTCATTATTACCACCAACATTTCTCCTCTCCTTTTCATCATTGAGATGTCTCATGTAGACGATGTCTATTATCAGGTCAACCTTTTGAGTTAACGAAGCTAATACGTCTTCTATCTTGTCAATCTTTTTGTTCAACTTTGGGAAAAAGACACTTTTGGTCCCTGAGTTTTGAGTTTGTTTACCATTTGGTCCCTGAGTTTTCATAATCGACATTTTTACCCCTGAGTTTTCATTTTGTTTACCATGTAGTCCCTACTGTCAAAAATCTGTTAAATACTTGACAGAAAAATGACGTGGCACTATTTTAATAATTATAAAGCTGATGTGGCACAAAAATATTATTTTTAAATATTATTTTAAATGATGTGATAATTTAAAATAATTTTGTTTTATTAAGTAACATTTCTCTTTCCCTTACTCCCCTTTCCCTCTCCTCTCCATCCCTTCTATCTCATCTTTTCATCTTCTTCACCTTCCCAGTTCCGTTTCCGTCAACCCAACAAATCATTTTCCATTAAAACCTGCAAAACAAAGCTTCATCATGGCCGTCGTCTAATTTATTAATCTGATTTATTTCCTTGAATCTATACCTGCAAAACAAAGCTTCACCTTGATTTATACCTGCAAAATAAAGCTTCATCCTGATTTATTTCCTTGAATCCCACCTGGTATGAGATAAATCCCTCACCTTCGATTTTTTTCCAGATTGAAACCATGAAATGGATCTACGAGGTTGAAGTTTCACTTTTGAGATTTGATTTTGATTTTGATCTTGATCAGATTGGAGCATGATCTTTGAATAATGATTATAGGTGAAATTTTTATTTTGATTTTCGTTCTTCTTTGGCATTGAAATCCCACACGACTCATTTCAAATCAAACTAAGAAACAAATTCAACAATTCATATCTAACAAACCCATATTCTTTTAATGGTTGTGAGAGAAATTTGACGAGATCTAACTCCGATTTGAAAAAACCCAGATTCTTTTGATGTTTTTTTCCCTCTCTCTTTAAAATTGTAAAAATAAAGTTATAACAAGAGAATTATAAGAATTGAAACCCTACCCTTTTCACTATATGGATTTTTCATCAATTTCAATGCAAAATAAATTTCCAATTTCTTCTCATTTAGTAGCAGCGGAGACAATCAAATTCATTCGTGTAATAAATCAAAGCTTCGTTTTTCATCCCAGATCTATCTATTTGGGTCACGATTTTTGGTGATAGAGCTCGAGTTGGCGATGAGGCGTTTGGGTGAAGTTTGATGTTCGACTTCAATGGCGGATGAAGAGAAATGATTAATTAAAAAATGAAATATTTGGTATGGGTTTTGGCTCCGAAGTTGAAGTTTTGTGTTGGGTTTGCCGCCATAGTCAATAGAAAGAGTGAGAGAGACTCAATCGGCATCCATTCAATCTTCTCTTCTATTTTCTGGCCGACTTGGTCTTTGAATTTTTATACATGGCGTCGTCAACTATAGCGATTCTCGAGGAGGACGAGAGTTGAGGGTCGTGTGATTTGATGAGAGAGAGAGGGTGAGAGAAAAGGTCAAAGAGGAGTTAGAAAAGAAGGAGAGATAATAAAATAAATATAAAATAATATATTTTATGCCACATAAGCAATATAAAGAATATATAATTAAAAAATAATATTATATCGATTTAAAATTAATTAAATATTGGCACGTCAGCCTTCTGTCAAGTATTTAACAGATTTCTGACGGCAAGGACCAAATGGTAAACAAAATGAAAACTCAGGAAAGTGACGGTTTTGAAAACTCAGGGACCAAATGGTAAACAAACTCAAAACTCAGGGACCAAAAGTGTCTTTTCCCTTCAGCTTTTTATACTCACTCTTTTTTTTGGATTGTCATCCTCGGATTATGTATCCTCATCCATGTCAGAGCTTACCGACACGTTATCCTTGGGTACTTCAACCTCCGCTTCGACGCTTTTCCCCTTCATCTTTTTATTTTTCTCAAACTCAGCCATGTAGTAGTACTTCCCCGGCTGTTCTACTGGCTACCTTTCACTCACAATAATATGCCTTCCAAATTCACCCCAATTGTAAAAAAATTCAAACACAGTAGGGAATGAACTTATAACATACAATATAAATTGTATATAACGTATAATATGTATTACAACACATCATAAAACATTATGCTATGCTTAATATACACACATGATTTACAGAGACAGTTCACAGTATGGAACGAACTTAAAACGTATAGTATAAATTGTATAGTATGTATTAAAACACCTTTTATAAAACAGTATGTTATACTTAATATACACACATCATTTACAGAGACAGTTTTGCGCATTGTCTTACAGTGGAAAAAATAATACATAGATATACTTGGTCATTAGAAACATCTTTATTAAGTTCTTTACATGTACAATGCCTCATAACATCCCACGCTAACAACCTCGGCTCATCATGACTTATTCGTCTTGCATACTTTTCCCTCATACTTAAAGCCGTAATTCTTTCGAAAGCCCAGTATATTAGTGCATAAGCACACCCACTAACTGCCATGCACTGTGACTCGCTGCTCCCCAACGCTCGTGTCACACTTTGACGTAAGAGGTCATATGATATCCTCCACCATCATCATCTTCCACCAGCCTAAAGTGTAGATCACTGATTGTGTTGGTTTGTTGTTTTGGAATGACTATACTCTCCACAATAGCCAACTGTGCAACCTTAATAGACATTTTGTCATTGTGAAAATCGTAGTCTTCTATCTCTTCCACCAAAGCTCTCAGGCTATATACCATGTATGTCTTGTAGAATTTTTTCTCGATAGAGCTTGGAGACAGCTTGTCCAAGTTTGTGAATTTAATATCATCACATATTAGGCCAATGATTACTGCAAAATCTTCAAGCGTGAAGTCAATAGTGTAACCACAAATGTTAAACATGAGCAGTGATTTATCGTCATTGTGAAATCTTATGCGGATAATCTGGAGTAGAAGCTGCGTGGGGGAAGTTCACTATTGAGAGCTCCCAGAAATTCAATAGAAATTATTCCTTCATCTTTTTTTTTTGTCTCTCTGTCATTTTCTCGTGCAGGATCCCCAACACATTTGTCTTGCAGTACACATTCATATTTTGATATTTTTTCCACACATTTCTTGGTTGGATCAGTTTTGGACACTGCTGTATATATTATACATGTTTTACATATCATACAATACAGATAGCCACAACGTACATAATAGTAAGTCAACACATAGTGTATAGTTGGTATAGCTAAAGAACATGATGTCTATAGACGCAAGTAAACACATCCACTATTATGCCAGTAACTCGTATAGTGTGTATAGCACACATGTTATACAGTTAATTTATACAAGCTATCACTCACCCATACGAACATGTATGTATTTGTATAGCACACTATAATGGCGATTGCCATCTATTTCCTACATCTACCTCTGACTTCTGTTTGCTTCCTCTAGATGAAGACTCTGGACTTTTACTCTTTTCTTTCCGTCCATCTTTGCATGTTACTTTTCAGGCATCTGCAAACACAATCGTAAGATTGTTACAAAACCAGTCTTGCTACTTTTATTTTAAAATGTAATGTTACTAATTATCTTCTCCTCACTATCGCTTGATCCTTCTGCACTATTATTTTCATGTACATTATCTAAACCCTCTTCATCTGGATGCACAGGGACTTTCCGCCTCTTTTCTGAACTTCATGTCTCTACCATGTCTGAAATTTTCAAACCAATTTTTATGATTTCTCAAGAAAGCAAGACGAAATGTTTGGAAAAGTTCCAAATCATAAGAAAAATACATGTTTTTATGTGTGTTTGCAGCTAAATTTTATCTCCAAGAACAGTTTCCAGCAATTAGAATGCGAGAAATGGGGGGAGAAAAATAAGGCGTGCGGGAGAAGACTCATTTCAAGCATTTTTAATATTTTTTTTCATCATGATCACTAAAAAGACAGCTCCGTATAGCGTGCATGTCAGTCGCCGCCTATCTGTCTAGTCTCCATATATCGGGCATGAATGATAAGGGCATTACGTAAAACCACACTCAAAGGCTGAGTGGACATGACTACCAAAGTGAACTTCAATAAACGTGGCTATTTTAAGATTTTTGGTCCATTAAGTGGCTATTCCTATTTTTCACCCTTGAAAGGTCTTTCATTATTTATGATATTTATTAAACTGGAATAGTTGTCTCAATATGCAATCATATTTGGTGATAATGTAAAATTGAATGTCACTTTTCAAAGCTTTCATCAGTAGTAAACATCACCCTCCAATGTGGCCTTTTATACTAGGTCACTCGGCTAAATAGATTTTGTTATTCTTTTCAAATGAAAAAAAAAGAAGAATCTGGTTGATTTTGAAGTAATCTTTTAAAATTTCTTCTCCACAAAGTAAACCATTTTCCTTTGCCCAAGCTACAATCATTGATGTGAAAAACAAAAACAGATGTAATTTTAAGCGTTTTTTTTAATAAATAGATAAAATAAAAAAGATTGGAATCAACATTTAATGTATACAGATAATTGGCATGAGGAGATTCTTTAACCGCTGGAAGCTTCAAAACTGAAAAAAAAACCCTATCAGTCAACAAATTGAGGTAATGAAGTATTGGAACATTACCATAAAGAGATTGTTGAGACATATCCCCTTTCATTGTCTTCTTCCTCCTCCCATTAAACAAGTTTTGAATAAATCAAAGATGAGATAAAAAAAAGTTGACATTGAAAGTTATAGAAAATCCTAGACCTCTTTTCTATAAATTAACTCGTTGCAATTGATTGTGAGCATGGCAACCGTCATCACATGCAAATTGAACAGAGAAACCACAAATGTAATAGTTCAATCGCCACCCTCTATTGCTTGATGTTCTTCCATTGTTTTTCTTGGATTGTCTGGAAAGGAACCCAGCTTCTTGAAACTCAATTTAGGAATCGTAGAAATTTGGTATGAATATGAATCGTAGAAATCGCATTCTAATTGCTGGAAACTGTTCAAGGAAGAAGAGAGAATGGGAGCCATGAGTTCCTGGTGCCTCATAATATAGATAAAGAGAGATCAGTCTCGATTACATGGAGGATTTTTCAAGAATCGAGATAAATCCTTTGGTGTTTCTAAGCTGATGATAAGATTCATGATCCTATTTATCAAAACTATAAATGAATCCACATGCATGAATCTCCCCATCACATAATTTTTGATATCCCTCCCATAACATTTATTTAAACTCATACATGAGTCTATCAAATTTTAAAAACAAAATAATAATAAATAAAGAAAAGATAGAAAGAGAACTTATTTATTAAAAATTTAAATATAAATAAATAGTAAAGAAGGGGAAAAAGGATATAGAGTCTTGAAAGTTGAAGGGTAGTAAGAGAATTAAAAAAAAAGGGTAAAGATGGAATGCAAAGTTTCTCCGCTTATTCTCTCTTTTAATATATTAAGAATTAAGATTATGGCTCAATTTCGAATTTAATTAGCTTTCACTTTTGTTTAGTGTCATGACGACAGTTGTATCACAACTCACTACGAAACTAACGCCTACTCATCATTTCGACCCCCAAGATTAGGGTGTGCACAAAACCGGATAAACCGATATAAGAGAACCGTGAATTTTTGGTTTTTTCCTGTTTGAAAGATTCAAAAACCAAATATAACCCAACCCGAACCACATTTAAAATAAATAAAAACAATTTATTGCTTCTTATCTTCTCTTCGAGTCACCCACCCTTTCTTTTCCATCAGAACCTTGAGCCACCCAACCTTTCTTTTCTGTTAGAACCTTGAGCCACATCCTTTTTACTTTTCTTTCTCACAAAACTTTTATAAACAACTCTTTTTATCATCTCTCTAGACATGAATTCAAATCTTTGTCTCTCTCTCCAAGTATGACTTCAAATCTTTCGTACGTAGCTTCATTTTTCAGATCTACACTTTTTGCAACATGCAAGGCTTTAGATCTACTCTTTCAAGCGTATAAGGCTTCATGTTTGTTCTCTCAAATTCGACGTGGTTCTCATCTCCATCTTCATCTTCAATTTTTGAAGGCGTACTTTCCTTCTGCTACATATATTTTATCTCATAACTAACTTAATCTTTTATATTTGTTATTAAATCTACTAAAGATTATGGCTCAGTCATCAGATCTACCACATATTTTGTTATCATTGTAAATTTTCTGTTGAATTTTTTAGATTTGTTGAGAAGTTATGGTAGCTAAAATCGAATCGGAAAAAATCAAAACTAACATAACCAACATTGATTGATTTTGTAAAAAATAAAAAAAGAGCAATTCATGATAATCATAAACCGAAGTGTTCAGTTTGGTTGGTGGTTTTATCCAAAACTGAACCAAATCGAACTGTGCACACTTCTACTCTAGATAAAAAGTTATGGCCTAAAATTCATTTCTACCGCTTTAGTCATTTTACTTTTCATCAATTTTGTGGTGTATATAAAAGCGTAAAAGAAAGATCTCATAGCTCGAGATCAAAGCAACAAAAATCCAAACTAACTTTGATTAAACTATAAAGTACAAAGAAATGTAGAAAAAAAAGGATCAACCCCTAAGAACAGACAAAAAGAAAAGGGAACTAACTCCCAACACCTAAAGAAAATAATACATAAGGTAAAAGATGCAAAGTTTTGCAATTCATAGGATCTCAATACCTATGAGAGCTACCCCTTTAAGTGATAACTCGAAAGAATATACCCTATTGAATGAGCTAAAAAATCACGTGCGGGGAAGAAACTGGACGACATGAAAGCGACCATTCCACTTCTTCTAAATATGGTAAACCATCGCACACCAAGTCACTCTCTACAATATGAAAATAAAAGATTTACACTTGAATTTAATGCAAACCCAAGGTAAGTTAGTCAACCAAGTCCCAATCTTGTGAACTGAGCAAGCTCGACAAAGAACTCCTCAGAAATTAAATTATTGAATGCCCATTCAAAGAAAACATGACCTCTAATCTTCCAGCTACTCGAGCATAGAAGGAAATCAATTAAAACATTATGATTCCAAACTCTAATATGATCAAACATAGCCAAAAGGTCACATATAGCCAACCAACAAATAAGTGAATGACGAGGAATACAGTCACCATACAAGAGAAGACGAGGCCTTGTCAGGGTGAACACAAATACAATCTCATGTATTGGATATGGAAAAAACCCAAGGAGTCCAGATATATTTATTTTCACGATCCAAACTAGGGTAGCATCCAAAACATAAGGCTGAACTGAATAAGTTCCTGAGAAATCATTGGCCAAGACCACTAACCATTAAGAGTAAGGAAAGTCGACATCTTAGCTCTATCGAACAACAAGATTACCATGAAGCTCTTAAAGGGGACCATAGAGTAACCAAGTATCATACCAAACAAAACATGAATTTGTTGGGAAATATACCCCCAATGAAGCAGGTTCAGATCAACGAATCGAACCCAATCAACAACAGAAACATCCAACAAATTGTTCATTGTAATTATATTCACAGATGAAGGACGTGAGATATAATCTAACGCAATGAAATGTAATTAGTAAATTAATTAAACCATTTAATTAACATTCTAAAGTTGGATATACATCATTATTATGCAAAATAGAAAAAATAACTAATTTCATAAATTATGTGATTTTTCAAAAAAACAACATACTTACAAAATAGATTTAATGGAGAATCAAACAAAGAATATTATATACTATATCACAATCGATCAAGCAAAACTTGACGATGGAACCGATCGAAAAGAAATCAAGTAGAAGAAAACTATTTTTCTTCTTTTGTACGTGTGTAAATCAGCAATTTCGAAAGCATAAAGAGGAAGAGAGCTTTTAATTCTTAATTGAATTGTATTGTATGTAATATGATTACTCAAAATTCCTTTATACATGCATTTGGTTTTCCTAATCACATTAGTGTTGGGCTATCTGTCCTAAATCTTATGTAATCCATTGAGACTATAAATAAATAAAGGATTATTATTTACTTAGTAATATTTATATTGTCATTTATTGCTAATAATAAATGTTATTCATCATAAGATGAAAAGTTACTTATGATAACTTAAAGTGAGCATTATATGCATAAGATTAACTTAAGTTGTAACTCAAAAAGTCTGTAGAATTATAAATAAAGGTTGTGTGCCTTATTTCTGCTAACACCACTAACACGGCCAATTTGTAAATTGGTATAAGTGATCTTATCTGGATCACTCATGTAATGACATGTGAGTGGGACTCTTAATTTGAATAACTAATAAAATATTTAAATAAATTACAATATGATAAAGAATTTGGGTTAGTTTGCTATACAATACGAAGTGAGGAACTGTAATAACCCGACTTTAAATACAAATCAGGTTACTCAATATTACACAGCAGAAGACTTCAAAATTTAATAAACCATTATTAAATCAAAATAGAGAATTTACTTTATAACATTATCTCAAAACAAATAGCTCAATTCTGGAATTTATTTAAAAAGAAAAAAAAGTAAAGAATTTAAATTGATCTACATTAGAGTTAACATACTTCATAAATGTGTAGGGTTGGCAACATATTTTCAAAGCATCAACACGTGAAAGACGTTATGAACACTAGACAAAGATGGTGGTAAGGCAAACTTATAAGCAAGTGGTTCAATCCTCTCTAGGATCTCAAAAGGTCCGATAAATCGATGGCTCAACTTTCCCTTCCTATAAAATCTCATAACATTTTTCATAGGCGCTATCTTTAAAAGACATGATCACCTGTTGTGAACTCAAGATCTGTACGCCTACTCTGAGTAGTTTTCATTCTCTCTCTAATCACATTAATAGACTGGCTCGGTAGTTGTACTAACTCATGTCCCAATAACTTTCTCTCTCAAACTTCATCCCAGTGAACATGAGACCTACATTTCTTTCCATACAGAGCCTTAAAAGGAGTCATCTCAATAGTAGCTTGGTAACTTAACTATTATTGTATGCAAATTCTACCAAATAAAGCTGATTATCCCAATTTCCACCAAAATCCAAGGCACAAGCTCGAAGCATGTCCTCTAAGATCTAATTAAATCTCTCGGTTTGGCCATTCGTCTGAGGATGAAACGCAGTACTAAAATCCAATCAAGTACCCATCACATGCTGCAGACTCTGCCAAAACTTAGAGACAAAACACATGTCTCTATGACAAACAATGAAAACCGGTACTCTGTGCTCAAATACATTTGAGCCCAAGTCTCTACTAGATAAGTCGATTTGTATGGAAGGAAATGCCTCGAATTTGTTAATCTGTCAACAATCACCCAAATGATTGGATTGCCCTTAGCCGTCCTTGGAAACCCACAAATGAAGTCCATAGAAACCTCTTCCCATTTCCACTCTAGAATGCTCAAAGGTTTTACATAACCATGAGGACTCCTCCTCAAAGCTTTCACCTGTTGACAAACTAGGCATTTACTTACAAACTCAGATACATCCTTCTTCATCTAGGCCACCAATAATGCATTTTCAAATCTCTATACATTTTGGTATTACCTGGATGAACATAAAGCATTGAACCATGTGCTTCCTCCAATAACTCCTTCCTCAAAGTCGCTTCCTAAGGCACACACAAATAACCTCGATAGACTAAGGCATTATCAGTAGTAAAGGTGAAGAGTCCAAGTAAATTAGTTTTAGCATCAAGAAAACAACCTATTAGACTATCGTCTTCTCTCTACGCATCGATGATCCTTTATTCCAGTGTCGGTCTCACTGTTAATCTAGCCATACTAATTGTAATCTCTGATGTCAACTCAATAAGATCAGTCTGATCCATCTCCCATTGTAACCTCGGATGTCTAGTCAATATTACCACCGGATGAATCATTTTTCTACTAAGTGCATCAACGACAACATTGGCTTTTTCAGGATGATACTGGTGTTAGGAATGATGTCCTAGAACTTGTAATTATTTAATAAAGATAATTTATTTCGAATACATTAAATAAATAAACATAAGTTCTTTATATTATTTATATTGATTCAATTGACGATATTAGGAATATATGGAAATATATTAATATCAAACATTCAAATAGTAAAATTCTAATTTACCCTTATGAAATCACGACTAAGTATGTGAGTCATATGAGAGATTTAAAGTCGAGATGAGTAACTTAAAAGTGTCTACAATATATGGATAACGTTTGAGAACCTTATCCTAGTAACAGTGTTGATAACTTGCCATTTTATTTATAGACAAATGATCTAATCTTGATCATTCATATGGGTGACATGAAATGGAAGTATCATATGTAATGTTGATTGAATGAGATAGGACCACGATGTTTGATCAAATTTCTCATTAGTACCGTTTACGAGAAAAAATCAAATATCAAACTAAGTTTATCAACCGTGATAAATCTCAATCCTGAGTGAAATGAGAACTCCTATTCATGGAGTTATGCTCTTTAATTCACATGGTTAAGAGCGATCTAATATGAATGCTCAATACACTTATGTTTTAGGAACATAACGAGATGGTAGCTGGGAACATATTTACACGAGATGGAATTCATAACTTTCCTATAAATTAACGGTATCAGTGCGATACCTAAACATTTTAGGAACTTTAGGAAACTCCCTTGATGTACTAATTTGAGACATGAATAAGTAGCTGTTGGAGAAAACGGTGATCAAACTAGGTGGTGAAGGGTGAGATGCAAGTGCACATGGTCAACAAGTAATAGTAGTGGTAAATGAGTGTCATGTCCCACGAGGATGGTTGGATATAAACAGAATTAGAATCAAAGGGTGATTGCAGCTATAGAATTAATTAGATAACAAAGCTAGGTGTTGTGATGCACAAAGTAAACGGATCAACACTAGGTGTAGATCGAAGGATTGGAATGTGATGATGTGTTAGGAATCCGGATAGACTGTTATCAACAAGCAGTAAGCTTGCCATGAGACTTCAAATATAGATGAAGTTTATGAGACAACAAGTGCGTAGGAAGACAAAATCAAGAATGAGCTTCCTCAAACACACTCTAACGCATTATCCGACCCTAGATTTTATCTCTAAAACCTTAGATGAATTATACTTCTTTTGAACTTCTAAGTACCATTCTCTATTCTTCTTAACCATTCCCTTATTTCTAAAGTTACGGATGAGATGATCAAGTAATATCTTACTCTAAGTTGTCATGCAATGAATATTTCAATACTTGCATAGACTCTTCTAACTCTACTTTCATAAAGGTTTAAAGAAGGACATGATCATAAAGAATATTACATCACAATCTCCATACATATATGAATCTCAGAACATTATCTTGTGTCTATCCATCTCCATTAACACTTTATCACAAAAGGATTTAGCCTATCATGGCTAACAATAACATGAAAATAAAAGTGTTCCTTAAACAAGAATTCATGCTTGAATGTAAAAACAGAAAGTTCAATTAATTAAACTAAGGATGAAATAAATAATCTACTAAGTAAACGCCTCCTTGCTTCATTCAAACCTTCCCACTCTTCTCTCTCTTCTCCTTGTCTTCCACACTTGACCTAAAAGCTTCTCTTTTCTTTTATATCCCTTTTGCTTTGTCTCCGCTTCGCTATTTTCATCTTTTCCTGCCAAAAAAGTAGTTGGTGAAGCTTATCGGGCTGCACGTGCCGCTGGGAAACTGTAGCATGAAGTGACTGCTGGTTGTTCCATCAAACAACTAACAGCGAAGATAAATATCTTTTTGTCCTTTAAGTGCCTTGCTTCAACAATATCATAACATGCTCTTTTTTATGCCTTGCCCTGCAACACTAGAGAATTTGCCAAGAGCACCAACTAGGAGCTTATGCTTGCAATGGCTAAATTAGAAAGCTTGGATGATAGACAATTAAAGATAGAAGAGTTATTAAAAATGGCTAAAGTTAGACAGAAAGCTCAAAAGAATTGAAAGCTACAAAAGTAACTTACATAAGTGCAGTGGCTCATCATTTCACTCAATTTCTTAGTTTTTTTACCTAGATTTATTCAAGATTAACTATGTGAATACTCCCCTTTCAAGGACTTATCACACCCCCAAACTTGGATCACTGCTCGTCCTCGAGTAATGCTCTTAAAGATAGAAAATAACAGGGATTGACATTTATTAATTCAACTTATTATTTACACTAGCTAAAAAGGGTTCCAGTATCAACATCTCCTTTTTCAGCAAGAGCAAGAACAAAGCTTTTCTAAAAACACGAAGGAAAAAAAAAAAACTCTCAGCAGTGTTTATGTGCAGCTCAATTTTCAAGCCTCTCTTTTCAATTCTTTTCTGTTAGTAAAGTTCCATCTTAGATTTCTTCCTTTTGATCTCCACTTCTCCAACTTGCCCTTCCTCTTTTGGATTCTCAAGCACAAAAAACTTAACTCCTTTTTCTTGTAATACTAAGAGCTTTATTGCTTTTGTTACATTTTCTTTTCTTTTCTCTCTTTTTTTTAGAAACAACTAAATGATGTGACTTCCTAGTCACCTTAACCTAGAAGCTTATCCTATGGGCTCACTCATTCCTATGGAAGATGAGTGACTATTTTTCCCATCCCATTTTCTGATTATTATTATTTATATATTTTTTTATGCACTTTGTGCATTGTGGGAACATGCTTTTGATTTTCTAAGGGAATTGGAACCATTGGCCTTGCAAAAGGATTGGTGGCTATGCCACCCCCAAACTTTTTTTTTTATTTACTTTGCTCTATACAAGGGTTTCAAAGAAAGGTTTTTGCTTTTGGATCACCATGGGGAGAAGTGCTTGCTGAATTAGCTTATGCTTAAGTAAGTGGCTCTCAAATTCTTTCTTAACTGACTTGGACTGTACAAAGAAGTTACATTCAAACTGAGGTCGTGTGAAAGTGCTGCCTTCTCAAGGTGCTTTTAGCTATATAAAATGTTCTTGCCTTGCATCCAAGGAGTTCTACTGCCTCATTTAAGGGATCCTTGCTAAGCTAACAAACTTCTAATTTATTTTTTATTTTTTTTAAGATTACTTAAAATGCAAAGCATAGAACAAAATCTGAAAATCAATCTAATTAAAACTAAGGAAACAAGAAGAGATAAAGGTAATTATATTACTATTAAAATTTGGATTTTTCTATGGGAGCAACAAGAGTAGAGTTCACAAAATTTAAAGAGTTCATAAAAACAAAACACTGGGAACTATCAATCCTCCCCATCAATCCTCCTAAACTTAAAATAGGTTGTGCCCTCACAACCAATTATCTACCTAGTTGTTCACAGATTGAGCATTACAGATAAAAGCAGGAAAAGAACAGACATAGCTCAAGCATAGATTATTTGCAGATAAGTTACTCATTAGACACTTACATGTCGTAGTCATCAATGTGAGCATTTTCCAGTTCCTCTTCCAAGCTATCATGATCATAGTCCCCATCTAATTCATGGTCACTGTTCCAGTCACATTTGTCAATCACTCCTATCTCAATCAAACGCCTCTCAAGTGCCTCTCTCTGGCTCGTAATGCAAGTCTTCCTCCTTCTTCACAAATTCTTCCACTTCTTCCAGAGTCACAGAAGGTTCTTTGGTATGTGATGGGGTACACTGCTCTTGTGGGGGAGGGTCCTCTTGAAAGAAATTGAACTCTCCCAAGATTGATGAAGGAAACTTAGGGAAGATTCTAGGAGGATGAATCTTATGGACCACTAAAGTGTCTTCAAGTACACTGTTGTGAATTTTATGGTAGGTCCACATGAGTTAGGTTTTCTAACATAGGCAAGATGGGCAAGGTAGGAGCAGGCTCTGGGGACTAATTGTTGGTGGAGGGATTGGACTTGGGCGACTGAAAACTCTAGCCATGCAATCTCTATCAATGATGCCACTTAAAATTTTCACCTCATCCCTATTTTCAAATTGAACCCCTGCCTTCTCACACAACCCTGTGATTAGACTTGGAAAAACCAAACACCGTGGCAACACTCTCAGCACATTTTTCCATCTCTCTAGAAATAATTCTCCCAAAATTAACAGGCTCTCGTAACATGACACTATAGAGAAATAACATGCGCTTAGCACTTACAGTTGTTTTGTGGGATGTAGGCATGGCACAGGTGAGCAAGCATATGAGCCACATTCTAGCAGTGGGTTTTAGATGGGCCTTTTTAACAGTGTAGATTTTCTGGCAGAAATGGACCACTAGGCCCCTGGGTGGCCTACATGCTGTAAAATTTCTTCGAAAAACTCAGGGTGCAACCCCTCCATATAATATCCAAAGAAATCCTCCTGGTTAGGTATCCCATAGTACTGATTTATCGCCCTTGGAGAGAAATTAACCTCTCGTCCTCGAACTCGGACAACATACTCCATTATGTCTGCAAAGTTTGCGTAAAACTCTCTCATAATGGTTAGGATTGGGTTCATATCGGGGTGACGAACCAACAAAACCATCTGAAGCGTCTCTACAGGTCTAGAGACATAGATGGGAAGGCCCCAAGCCACTGCATTGGTCATCTCAAAGCCCCTCTTAAACATGATCTCACAACATTTGAACACCTTGCGATATGCTTTGTCTGCTACTGGAAAATTAAACCGCACAGCTTCCAAGCGCTCTCTCATAGCCTGAACAGCATCGCCTATGTCTTCATCCAATTCATTTTCCTCTAGAACACCATCTATATGGATAGGATCATCGCATGCAACATCTTTTCCTTTCGATACCCTATTGGAAGATGCTTCAGTAGTGCGAGTAGATCGCTTCTGAGGAGTGGAAGCATCTAACTGCTTCCTTGTGTACACCATGGTGGGTTAGGGTTTTGGAGAGAAAAGGAAAAGAGTGAAATCTCGTAGAAAATTTGAAACAAGGGTAAAGAAAAGACGGTTTAAAAGGGACTGAGGGCAGGTGAAACGGTGCATTGGGGAGAGAAATGGAAACGTGGCCAATGAAGAACTACACGCGTCTCCTGAGTTACTACACAGTAATTATGTCTCTATGCGTGAAAAGATGTAACTGCCCCTTTCTTTCAAATTTCTACCTTCACCGTGAAAAAAAAATGAGAACATGTGCATCATGCTAGATGACTTAAAATCAGAAATATTACATTCATGCACCCACTATCAAATTAATAACTATCTCATTGGTTATGAATAACACAAGTTGCAAAATATCAAAGAAACCTACAAACCTGGTTGGAATGCAATCAGCTTGGCAGAATTATTACTTGAGAATGATCATGAAGCTCATTCTGCCACACATAGTTCTTGCTTATGGATCACAAAGAGGGATGGATAGCTTCTGCCTATCCACCTCCTATCCCCAATAATGCTTGATTCGCTAAGCATTGGCTTTGAGTTCATGGCCGGGTATGCCTTTGCAATCTTAAATGGACCTGACCATTTGGACTTCAACTTGCCTGGGAATAGCCTCAAACGAGAATTAAAAAGTAAAATCATCTCTCCTTCTAGGAATTCCATTCGAACAATTTTTTTATCATGCCACCTTTTTGTTTTTTCTTTAAACATTTTGGCATTTTCATACACTTGGTCTCTGAATTCTTCTAGTTCCAACAATTCCAAACCACGTCTTCTTCCAGATGATTGTAAGTCAAAATTAAGTGTCTTCAACGCCCAAAAAGTTTTGTGTGCTCTAGTTCCAAGTGACAAGTTTTTCCAAAAACAACTTGTTACGGAGACATTCCCAAAGGCGCCTTAAATGTTGTATGATATGCCCATAACGATTCATCCAGTTTCTCAGACCAGTCCTGCTGATTTAGATGGACTACCTTTTCCAAAATTCTCTTGATTTCTTGATTAGAGATTTCAGCTTGCCCTTTGCATTGCGGATGATATGTTGTTGCAATATTATGCCTGATATTGTATTTGGCAAGAATTGTTTCAAGCATCTTATTAGAGAAATGCATACCTTCATCACTGATTAATGCTCTTGGAGTCCCAAACCGAGAGAAAATATTCTTTTTTAGAAACTTCACTACTACCATTGCATCGTTTGTGGGTAATGTGACTGCTTCAACCCATTTAGACACGTAGTCCATTGCAACTAGGATGTATTGGTTTCCGCATGATGGTGCGAAGGGTCCCATAAAATCAATTCCGTAAACGTCAAAAAGCTCGATTTCTAAAATGTTGTTAAAGGGCATTTCGTGCCTCTGAGAGATGTTTCCTGTGCGCTGGCAGTTATCACACTTTTGCACAAATTCTTTTGCATCCTTGAACAATGTAGGCCAATATAACCCGCTTTGTAATACTTTTGCTGCAGTCCTAACACCACCAAAATGACCACCATATGTTGAGTCATGACAATGGGAGAGATTGGAATCCATTTCCTCGTCTAATGCACATCGTCTTAACAGTTGGTCTGTACACCTCTTTTGTAAATAAGGCTCATCCCACACGTAAGATTTTACATGATGTAAAAACCTTTTAAGCTTTTGCCCCGACAAACTTGGAGGTTGCTTTCCACTAGCAATGTAATTGGCAAAATCTTCAAACCAAGGATGATCAACTGCTTGGATCTTGAGTATCTATTAATCTAGAAAGCTGTCGTGTAGTTCCACTCGCTAGAATCCCTCTTTGGTGAATTCTAATCAGCCACTTGATTTTATACACTCTTCCTGTCTAGTATTTCTACATCAAATTCTTGTAGGTGTAAAATCCATCTCAACAAACGTGGCTTGGAATCCTTCTTTGTTAGAAAATATTTGAGTGCAGCATGGTCGCTATGGATCACAACTAGGGATGGCAAAATTCCTCGCGGGTTTAGCCCCAACCCTATAGGGGCGGAGAATCCCCACTTTATAGGGTTAGAGTGGAAAATTTTCCCAAATTTATTTTAGGGTTAGGGGATGGTGACACATTTCCCGCCTCGCCCCTGACCCTAAACCCGATATTTTAATAACATCATATGTATTTTGTTTACTTTTATATTTATTTAGTAGAAAAAATATATAAAATATGGTTATATTAACTTATAAATTATAAAATGTTTAATATTATGTTTTCTTTTTATCTTAAAAATGTATATTTTAAATATATATATTCTTTTTTTATATTACTTTTTTTTAATAAGAATTAAAATATAAAAAAGGGAATTTTTCCCGCAGGGAATCCCCGAACCCGCCCCGATTCTTTGATTAGAGGATAGGGTAGGTTATGGGTATTTAAAATCCCCGCGAATTAGGGGATGGGCATGGCATCCCCGACCCCGCCCCGCCCCGTTGCCATCCATAATCACAACCTTGGTTCCCAACAAATAATATCTGAACTTTTCTAATACAAAAACAATAGCCAACAACTCCTTCTCTGTGGTTGTATAATTTTTCTGAGCATCATTCAGCGTTTTGCTGGCATAGTGAATTACATGGAAGATTCTTTCTGTAATTTTGCCTAAAAAAGCTCCAATGGCATAATCACTACCATCACACATTAGTTTGAATGGTCTAGTCCAGTCTAGTGGAACAACAACAGGAGCTTGAATTAATGATGCCTTGAGGGTCTCAAATGCTGTCGAAAAGGTTTCTCCCATTACAAAGGGTGTATTGTGTTCCAACAAGGAACATAAGGGCTTCGTTATCTTTGAGAAGTCCTTGATAAATCTGCGATAGAATCCTGCATGGCCTAGAAATCTGTGAACTCCCTTTACATTGGCAGGTGGGCTCATATTTTTTATCACTTCTACTTTCGCCTTATCAACTTCAATACCTGCCATGGATATCTTATGACCTAATACAATACCTTCTTTAACCATGAAGTGACATTTTTCCCAATTAAGAACCAAATTTGTTTGTTGACACCATGCAAGGACTTTTTCCAAATGAATCAAACAAGAATTGAAAGTAGCTCCATAAACAGAGAAATCATCCATGAAAATTTCAAGTGAATCCTCTACCATGTCACTGAAAAGTGCCATCATACATCGCTGGAACGTGGCTAGAGCATTGCACAAGCCAAATGGTATTCTTCTTAATGCAAAGGTACCATAAGGGCAGGTGAAGGTCGTCTTTTCTTGGTCTTCTAGAGCAATGGATATTTGATTGTACCCTGAGTATACATCAAGGAAACAATAGTATTCTTTTCCAGCTAATCTGTCCAGAATTTGATCTAAGAAAGCCAGAAATGATCATTTCTAGTTGCTTTGTTGAGTTTATGTAGTCCATGCACACTCTCCACCCTGTAACAGTGCGTTGTGGAAATAATTCGTTGTTGACATTGGCTACTACAGTCATACCACCCTTTTTTGGAACACATTGAACTGGGCTAACCCACTTCCTATCAAAAATTGGGTAAATGATGCCTGCATCTAGCCATTTGATAATCTCCTTCTTCACTACTTCTTTCATGGCTGGGTTCAAACACCTTTGCTGTTCAATGGAACTAAAATTTGTGTCTTCCAACAATATCTTGTGTATGCAAATCGTGGGGTTAATTCCCTTAATGTCTGTCATTTTCCATCCCAATGCTGATTTGAACTTCCTCAAGACAACTAGAAGTTGTTGCTTGTGGATTTCTTCTAACATGGAGTTAATGATCACTGGAAAAGTTTTATTTTACCCCAAAAAGTTGTACTTCAAATGTGATGGCAGGGTTCTTAGATTCAGAGAAGGTGGTTCTTCCTCGGAAACATCCGAGCACTGAATTTCATTGATTTATCTGATTAGTGGTTCATAACAAAGTGGCGTTAAAGTGTTAGAGTCAATGTACTCAATTGCTTGAACACTGAGTTCCTTTCCACACTTCTTCTTCCAATGCTTTTCTAATGTTGAATCTACAAGATCAATCATAGGGCAACTTTCTACATGGTTAGGAAATTTCAAAGAATTAAATATGTTGAAAGTTACCTTCTGGTCATTGACACACATGGTTAATTCACCCTTGTAAACATCCACTAATGTTCTTCTCGTGGCTAAAAATGGTCGGCCAAGGAGGATAAGTACCTTCTTATCTGCTTCAAAGTCTAAAATGATGAAATCTGCTGGGAAGATGAATTTGTCCACTTGCACCAAAGCATCTTCTATTTTTCCCTCTGGGTGTGCAATTGATTTATCCGCAAATTGCAAGGTTGCTCTGGTTGGTCTTGCGGCACTCACTCCCAACTGTTTGAAAATTGATAGTCGCATCAAGTTGATACTGGCTCCCAAATCACAGAGTGCCCTCCCACAGTAAGTATTACCAATAGAAAACGGAATGGTGAAGCTCCCTGGGTCTTACAGTTTTGGTGGGATGTTTGGCTGAAAAATGGAACATACCTCAAAGGCATGTTAACTATTTCTACCTCATCAAGCCTTCTTTTCTTGGAAAGAATATCCTTCATGAATTTTACGTAATTAGGCATCTGTTGTAAGGTTTCTACCAATAGAATATTAATGTGCAACTGCTTTAAGACTTCCAGAAATTTTTTGAATTGGACATCTTGCTCTTGTCAAATGAATCTTTAAAGAAATGGAGGAGCGCAGTCTCTTTTAATTTTGCTTGTTGTGGCATGATCTTGAGCTGCTACATTCTGTTGAGTGGTTGAAGAATCTGAAGGGATGATTTACTAAAATAGCGGAATTTGATTTAGTAAACTAATTAACATTTAATTATGGATCTATTAATATCATGCAATTTGTGAAAAACATGTAGATTCATGCTTTAAATTTCGAAAATTAAAATCAAAACTTTGAGTACTAAATGGAGAATCGGTTGGAGGTTTCTTTACAGCATCAAATCCTCAGCAACACCGGATCTTCTACGCTATATCCCGATCGATCAAACGAAACCCGATTGTGGGATCGAACTTTAGAAGAAATTGGGAAGAAGAAAAAATATTTTCTTCCCAATTTTGAATAGGGAATTTCAGCCAAGGGGGAGAAGGGAAGAAGAGAGAATTCCGAATTTCTAAGGAATTGAATTGTATGATTTATGAATGACCCAACCCTCCTATTTATAGGAAAATAGGAATCCTAATCACATTAGGATTAATCTATAGAGATAAATACAAAAAGAATAAAGATTATCTCTTTCTTTTATCTTGCAATTTCGAAAATGTCATAGATAAATAGGAGATTATTTTCTTTTCTTTATTTTATTTATCTTGGGTAAATAAATCTATATAATTATTATAGGATATAATTCAAATAATTATCTCCTACAAATTATCTATGAAGGCCAAAATTAATAATAAATAATTAATAAATCAAATTTATTTAATTAATTATTTTGGGCCAATTTCAATTGGGTTCATTAATCCAATTGGGCTTGAAACTCTCTCTTAAATTAATAAGTCCAACTTAATTAATTAATTTATTAATTACCATTTAAATAAAATATTTTATTTAAATAATTAATAATATTAATATTTTCTCCCGACTAAATATTATCCAATTTATATTTAATTATTAATTTCCATTTAAATAATTTTCATTATTTAAATAATTAATAATAAATATTATAATTATTAATTTCCATCAATTAACAATTTTATTGACAATATTTTATTATTAATTTAATTAATTTCAATTATTAATTTCCGTTTAAATATAATTAATTATTTAAACATTTAATAATTGTTAATTAATTTCAAATTATTAATTACCATTTAAATATACTCAATATTTAAATAATTAATAATGTATAATTAATAATATTTCATTATTAATTTCATGTTTAAATAAACTCATTATTTAAACAATTAATAATGTTTATATTAATTGCCGTTTAAATATACTCAATATTTAAACAATTAATATTGCCTATTTTAAGTAATTCACTTTACTTAAAATTTCCATTTCTTCTACTTGATTTCGCGACTACGATATTTGGGCTAGCATAGGGACCCGATGGACCTATAGATCATGGGCTTAATAATTAGTCAATTAAGTGATTAATACATAATCGGTTAATTACTTATTATCAAACTATGAATAATTCCACTATAGATTTATAGTTGAACTCCCCTCACTATAGATGAGTTATTGTCCATTTAGTTTATCTTTATTTATATCTCGTGATATATCCTTCACGTGGAACCCTCATAATTACGACGGATAAATTTACCGTTTTGCCCCTGTAATTACCGCTTTATCCTTGTGTTCCCGCTGATTCTCCAATGAACTTTATCTTTAGTCGAACTAGAGATAAGGTACTTCTGTGATCAATAGAAGTCGTGGCGCCACTTGTTCATGTCTCGAATCAGTACATCAAGGGAGTTTCCTAAAGTTCCTAAAATGTTCGGTATCGGCACCGATACCGTTAATTTATAGGAAAGTTATGAATTCCATCTCGTGAAAATGAGTTCCCAACTACTTATCTAGTCATGTTCCCAAAACAGGAGTGTATTGAGCGTTCTTACAGATCGCTCTCAACTATGTGAATCAAAGAACATAACTCCACAAATAGGAGTCCGCATTTCACTCAAGATTGAGATCTATCACGGTTGATAAACTTAGTTTGATATTCGATCATTTCTCGTAAACTGGTACTAAGGAGAAATTTGATCGAACATCGTGGTCCTGTCTTATACAATCAACATTGTATATGATACTTCCATTTCATGTCTCCCACATGAATGATCAGGATTAGATCATTTGTCTATAAACAAAATGCGAAGCTATCAACAAGTGTTACCAGGATAAGGTTCCCAAACGTTATCCATTTATCTAGACACTTTTAAGTTACTCATCTCGACTTTAATCCTCTCGTATGACTCACATACTAAGTCGTGATTTCATAAGAGTAACTTAGGGTTTACTATTTGAATGTTTGATATTAATATATTTCCATATATTCCTAATATCGTCAATTGAATCAATCTAGATAATATAAAGAACTTATGTTTATTTATTTAATTTATTCTAAATAAATTATTATTATTAAATAATTACAAGTTCTAGGACACCATTCCTAACAGAATCAAGATTTGCAGTTTGTCCTTGAGGGCCTTCTTCATTCAGTAAGTCTTTTCTGTTGGGTTGGGTGTTTGCTTCCTTTTTTTCTTTTGACAAGTTCCTTAGGAACATTTTCTTGCTGCTGGTTGGTGTTACCACTTCTCAACGTAATCACATTATAATGCTCAACTCCCTTGCCCTTCAGATTATTCACTATGTCACTAGGTAGGTTACCTTATGTAACGTCCCGTTATTTTGTGATAAAAAAAAAACTTTTATTTATTTTATTTCAATTTGAGTAATTAAAATTCATTTATTTATTATTAAATTAGAATATAGTAATTTATTTCATTTTAATTCATTTTAATGGCTTTATTTATTTAAATACGTTTTAATGGTATTAATAATTATTAACGGGCCAATTAATAATTATTAATCACCATTAGGATAGTTCGAGATGTTCGGGATTCGTTTTAAGCCAAAAGTCATAAAAGGGCAAAGTTGTAATTACCCAATTTGCAAAATATCTAAAATTACTATTTGACTATCTTCTTTAAATGAGCTCATTGACCACAATTGACCAAAAATCTTCTCATTTCTCTCCTCCTTTGCCGTGAGCTTCAAAGAAGAAAAGGGGGAGGTTTTGATTTTGTTCGTTTCTTGCCCGATCGACTTGATTCCGGTCCATTGGAAAGGTATCCGTCGTGACGAGTCTTTCCTACCTAGCCTTCGTCCGTTTCTCTCGAGATCCGAGGAGTTCTCGGTAAGAATCTCTTGAAACCCTAAGCTCCAAATAGTGTTTTAATGGAGTTTTACTTGTTTTCTTTCGATTTCTTGCCGTGAAACTCCGGTGTTTGTCAATTCGGGAGTAGTTTTACGTGTTTTTGGAAACTATTCCATAACCCTAAAACCGAGTTTCAGTTAAACCCTTTCCGTTTGAAATTTACCCTTTTGGGATTGAAAATGGGTTAGAAATTAATGAATGAATGTTTATTTAAATTCAATTCGGGAAAGGGAGTAATGTTCAAAAACCCTATTCATCGATACCCATTGAAATCGGGATTATCGAATTTGCTTAAAACCAACTCAAAACGTATTTAAATTGCCAAAAAGCCGAAAAACCAAACCCGAGACCTCATTTTGATGAGAGGGCCGAGAGACTCTTATGGGGGGTTTGTTGAGTTTTTCGTCGTTTTGTATGTTTGGTCGTTGTTTAATTGTTGGTTGGTATTTTATTAATTTTCGGGATATTAATCCTTTTGTAGGTGTTTTTGAACCGTTTGTTTGATCGCTCTTCCGGTGCTTAGGAGCGAAGTCTTCACTTTTAATTAAGGTGAGAATGATTAGAATTTAAAGTAACTATAGAAATCGAATAAGTACGATGATTTGTAGAATCAGAAACTAAGATTAGAATCCAACCTAAGGTTAGAGGATGTGAGATAGTGCCTTAGGATTTGAAGTTAATCCTTTAGGCGAGAAACTTAGAATTTCTCGTTGAAAACCTCGAATCTTAGAAGATTCTAAGTTAGATTAGTTTCGGAGTTTAGAATCCTTGAGAGTTTAGGTTAATCGTTATATTTTGACCTTTACTTTTATTATTGTTAACGGATTTTCGATTTACATATCGTTATGCCTTGATTCCTATCTATTTTTACTTTATGTCTTACTTTATGCCGCTTTACTTTATGCTTGTTTCGGTTATTTAATAATCGTACTTTACTTTATTTATTTTTACAAGCATATGCATAACATTTTGTACCATTATTTATTATACCATAACATCTCGCACCATCGAAAAGAGAAAAGAAAAGAATGAAAGGAACGGTGGATGAGTGGATACCCACGTTACCTTCATGCATAAGGAATGGTGGATGAGTGGATACCCACATTACCTTCATACATAAGGTTGAATGGTGGATGAAATACGAAAATCCACATTACCTTCATTACATGCATAAATGGCGAATGCGTATCCTATGGGATGTACTCATTACTTTTATGCATATAATAGACGAGAAAGAGAGTCGAGATGTTATATTTTATGCAAAGTCATTTACTTTTATTACTTTATGTTATAACAAGTTGTTGGATGAACAATTAGACTATGTGTGCTAATTAGTATCATCATTTGGAGAATATGGAATAGAATTACCTAGAGTTTGGAGAACTTTAGGAGTAGATTGTGTCAGTTAATTGGACACAAATCGAAATGCAAGTTTGAGGTCTATCTTTACTTTTTATGCTATTTATTCTCACTGGGCTTAGTTTGTTAGCTCATGATATTACAACCAATTTCAGGTAATGCCTTGGATAGAGGCCGTGGACGGGGAGATGGTGCTGCGTGATCGAGGGATGCTGGCCTCGAGATGGACTTGTCATTGTATAGTTTATGTATCACTTTTATGAATTTCAAAGACTTTAATGTTGTATTTTGGCTCATAAGAGCTTCTGGATGATGTTTTTATGATATTATATATTTGAACTCCTGATTTGGACTTAAAGTCCATGAGATTTGACTAGATTTGAAAATTAGGTTGTAAACAGGTTTTCGGCATGCCAATTTTCAAACAAAACCACGCCAATTTTTCGTAAATTAAAAGACTTCCGCTGTCTTCTCTGAATTTAATTTATTTAAAAGTGACGGGTCGTCACACCTTAAGGTTTTGCATTAAGTGAGGATGCTAACTGGACCACTTGGTTTTCTAAGTTTCTCATGGATGCGTCATTCTTGGTAATATATTCCTTCATAAATTTCTCTAGTGAGCTGACTGGATCACATGTTTGCTTTTGCTGATTCATTGGTTGCTGAGCTTGCAAGGGTATGGACCCTTGCTATGGATAACTGTTGTGCATTGGCTGATTGTAATTCATTGGCCTTGGTGGTGCTGCATAAGATGGTCTTGCTCTTGAATGGGTTGATTGGTTCCATGAAAAATTTGGGTGATGTCTCCAGCTAGGATTATAAGTGCCGGAGTAAGGATTAAAATTCTTGTTGTACTGAAGAAAATTTACAGACTCTGGATTCTATTGGCATAATTCTTCAGGGTGTCCTTCCTGACAAATGGTGCAAGTAATACCATTGTAGAATAAAGTAGAGTGTATCTGATTCACCCCTTGCACTAATCCACCTTGATTTGGGGAAGCACTTGTAGTCCCCATTGTTGCATTCAGATTTTTCATGAACATATTTGCCATTTGCTGTGTTAGGGCATTTAAATCCACTCCCACATCTCCATCTGTTTGCTTGAGTGGTGCACTGGGCCATTGATAGCTGTTATACACTATCCTTTCCATAATATCTTGTGCTTCACTATAAGATTTTGACATGATGGTTCCATTGAAAGCTGAATCATTGGCAAATGACTGTTTGCATCTAAACCCTTGTAAAAAGTTCCAATCTTAAGCCACCCTGGCATTCCATGCGGAGGACAATGTCTTATCATCTCTTTCCATGTTTCCCACACATCAACTAATGGTTCATTATTGTATTGTACAAAGTTTTGCAAATTTGTCATAATCTGAGATGCTTTGCTTGGAGGGGAGTATTTAGTAAGGAATTTATCAACCATATCAGCCCAACAATGGATTGAATCAACATCCATTGATAGTAACCATGAACTTGCTTTTCCTTTTAATGAGTATGGGAACAAAGACAATTGTAAAGCTTCATCTGACACTCCAGGCATTTTAAAATAATTGCAAAGCTGCAAGTACAGTTTAATGTGATTGTGTGGGTCTTCATGACTCCCTCCTCCAAACTGACCAATTGAGTTAAGCATGGAGAACATAACTGGATTGAACTCGAATTTATCCGTCTCTATCTCTGGTCTTGCAATGGTGGGTCCTAATCCTTCCAAATTTGGGCGAGCAAACTCTCGCATCACTCTGTGTCTATCTTCAATGTATTGAATAGCTTGAAGATCATCTCCTCGATTCCTGGCTGCCTCATGCATTCCAACTCCAACAGAAGGTGGTGGTTGGTCCATGGCAGCTCCAATTTGTGCTTGATTATTTAATCTCCATCTGCGAAAGGTTTCTCAATTTCTAGATCGTATAGAAATTCTTCTCCTTCAGAGTTACTACTTCCTGCAACACTCATAAAATTGGTCAAATAACAACAATAGTAATTACACAATGAAACAATCAATCACTTCAATCTCCCTCAATCTTTAAAATTGGTCAAATATGCACTTCAATCTCCGTCAATCTCTAAACTTGGTGGTGAAAACAGTTATCAAACTAGGTGGTGAAGGGTGGCATGCAAGTGCACATGGTCAACAAGTAATAATAGTGGTACGTGAGTGTCGTGTTCCACGAGGATGGTTGGATATAAAGAGAATTAGAATCTAAGGGTGATTACAGCTACAAAATTAATTAGATAACAAAGCTAGGTGTTGTAATCCACAAAGTAAACGGATCAACACTAGGTGTAGAGCGAAAGATTGGAATGTGATAAAGTGTTAGGAATCCGGATAGACTGTTATCAACAAGCAGTAAGCTTGCCACGAGACTTCAAATATAGATGGAGTTTATGAGACGACAAGTGCGTAGGAAGACAAAAGCAAGAATGAGTTTCCCCAAACACACTCTAACGCATTATCCGACCATAGATTTTACCTCTAAAACCTTGGATGAATTATAATTCTCTTTTGAACTTCTTAGTACCATTCTCTATTCTTCTTAACCATTCCCTTATTTCTAAAGTTACGGATGAGATGAACAAATAATATCTTACTCTAAGTTGTCATGCAATGAATCTTTCAATACTTGCATAGACTCTTCTAACTCTATTTTCATAAAGGTTTAAAGAAGAACATGATCATAAAGAATATTACATCACAATCTCCATACATATATGAGTCTCAGAACATTATCTTGTGACTATCCATCTCCACTAACACTTCATCACAAAAAGGTTTAACCTACATGGCTAACAATAACACGAAAATAAAGCGTTCCTTAAACAAGAATTCATGCTCGAATGTAAAAACAGAAAGTTCAATTAATTAACTAAGGATGAAAAAAATAATCTACTAAGTAAATGCCTCCTTGCTTTGTTCAATCCTTCCCACTCTCATCTCTCTTCTCCTTGTCTTCCACACTTGACCTAAAAGCTTCTCTTTTCTTTTATATCCCTTTTTCTTCGTCTCCGCTTTGCTATTTTCATCTTTTCCTTGTGCAGCTTATCGAGCTGCACGCGCGGCAGGGAAACTGTAGCATGAAGTGACTACTGGTTGTTCCATCTAATAGCTAACAGCGAAGATAAATATCTTTTTGTCCTTTAATGACTTGCTTTAGCAATATCATAACATGCTCTTCTTTATGTCTTGCCCTGCAACACTAGAGAATTTTCCTAGAGCACCAACTAGGAGCTTATGCTTGCAATGGCTATATTGGAAAGCTTGGATGATAGTAAATTAAAGATAGGAGAGTTATTGAAAATGGCTAAAGTTAGATAGAGAGCTCAAAAGAATTGAAAGCTACAAAAGTTACTTAAATAAGTGTAGTGGCTCATCATTTCACTCAATTGCTTAGTCTTTTTACCTAGATTTATCCAACTTTAACTATATGAATACTCCCCTTTCAAGGACTTATCAGTAGCACCACGACTTCTATTGATCACAGAAGTATATTATCTATAATTTGACTACAAATAGTGTTCATTGGAGAATCAGCGGGAACACAAGGATAAAAACGTAATTACAAGGGCAATTCTAGCCTTAACCGAAACGTTTTCCATAAAAAATTCTTAACAAAATCTTAACATCTTCCTACAATCAAGCTTTCCAGAATATAAGTACTTATAAAAAGCTTAGAGATCATCTACAGAAAGATTTTAGATTACTCCAAAAAATCACTGTTATTTAACTCGTTCACTCACCTCGAATTTGCAAATTCCAGCTTCAATCAATCTAAAAAAATTACAATTCTAAAAAATTAAAATTAATCCTAAATTAAATTGATAAACATAATTTAAATTGGGTTTAAGATTGACGTCACGAAAATCCAACCAATCGACGAAACGGGTCATCAAAAGAGGAAGGCAACAGCGTAGAGGATTATGCCCTTTTGGCGTGGCTGAACCAAAGCTAAGGGGTCGGGGTTTGGTTTTCTTTTTTTGTTTCAATGGACAATTATTGAAACGACCAGATTTTCGTTAAATTTTATAATTTCAAAGTCACAGCAGAAGACTTGGTTTTTTAAAAAAAAAAACAGCATATGTTCGTTTAAAAATCGGATTAACCAAAATCAATTTACATTTACCCAATTTCAGGAAAACAATAAACATGGAATGCGCATTCCAGATTATGATCTAACTTCCAAAAGATCTTAAAATCAGGAGACATATTACAATTTTTAAACAAATGCCCTTTCGAGCTCAAAATGTAAAGTCTGAAAGATGATAAAATATGTACAAGCATTTCCAAGAATGCTATACCAAAAGTGTTCATGTTCTTATCCATTCATCATCTCGATATGTCACACGGTGCCACCTCCTCTACCACGTCCCTTGCGACTAGTCTTACCTGAAAAATTGTAAGTGTAGCAACATTAGCATAAAAATGCTAGTGAGAGTAAAATGAAAGCAAGTAATCCTATGAACCAAATTCCATACCGAAAATTGTGTCCAAAGGCCTAAATAGCACTTTACTACCCATTCCACACTTCCAATTTCCGCACAATCATACAATAGTAAAATACTTCCCATAATAGACTTTCAATCCCGTAAAAAAATGAAATAGAGACTTGAAGTAAAAGTAATAACTATTACTATGTCTTAACTCTTACTACACAATTCTAATGAATATATGTAATTGTAACACTAACTTTCTTTATTACCAAACAAATTTCATCGTAACGTGTTACCATATGGATCAACATCAACATACTACCATGTACGGCCTTACCATATCAGAAGTCATCGTAACGGGTTACTGTATAGATCAACATCAACATACTACCCTGTACGGTCTTACCATAACACTAGTCATCGTAACGGGTTACCGTATGGATCAACATCAACATACTACCTCGTACGGTCTTACCATATCACCAGTCATCGTAACAGGTTACCGTATGGATCAACATTAACATACTACCCCTTACGGTCTTACCATAACACAAGTCATCGTAACGGGTTACCGTATGGATCAACATCAACATACTACCCCTTACGGTCTTACCATAACACAAGTAATCGAGTTCCCTAGTAAGTTAGATTACTTAAATTAGATTCTACTAAAGTACTAAAGAATATAAACTACTTGAATTACACGAGTTATCACTCAAGTGTAACTTCTAAGCCACTTTGACTCCCAAACCTTTCAAAGTACCTTAAACTTCCACTTCCATTTAAAATTTCCAATTTCATCTAAAACTCTTCAATTCATCTTACAAGACTTCCAAACTACTCAAATTTTACCTTTATCACCAAAATTCATAAGAACTCCAAAGTCACTCCACTCAGTTTCCAGTTTAAAGTCACCAACCAAGTATTAACTTCTAGAAGTTAGTTTCCCTCTTAACCTCGATAAACAATATCGTAACGAAACTTAATTCATAAAATTACTAACTTCCTTTTTAAACTCACCTTGGATTTGTAGTCAAGCTTCCCAATATGATGAGATCAAACCCACACGATCAATCATAATCCTACAAATCAATTACACCTAACAATCATTAATTATCCGAAAAATCAAGCAAATGACATCTAAACACATAAAACGATGCAAAACACGAAGAATAACCCTAGGCAATCGCTCAGCCCTACAAGGATAAAAGGGCTCGGGTTTTGTTTTCTGACTTTGATGCAATTTAGAGGCGTTTCGGGTTAGTTTCGGATACTTTGGAAGTTCGCTATATCAATGGGGTAACCATATTTTAGGGTTTTACACAATAATCGATTTTCGAAAAAATTAAGTAAAATGAAAATCATAACAAACTAAACACCCTAGCCAAGGTCAAGTGAGAGAAAATCACAAGGAAAGGGTTTTCGACTCAAACTCGGTTTTAGGGTTTAGGGAAGTTTCTAAAATTGTCCAAAATGACTCCCTAGATTGAAATCTTCAAGCTTCGGTGTATGAATTTGAAGATTTCAATTTCAACCTCCATTAAAACACTATTCAAAGTAAAATTTAGAAACTTTGTCATACCTTGAGGCTTTTAGAAAACAGATGAAAACCTCGATTGGTAGGTTAGAAACGATCCTTGGACCAAGGGATTCTCAACGGAACTGAGATTACGGCGATCCACCGAGTATTAAAGAAAAGCCAAGAGACAGAGAGAGTGAGAGGAGAGGGCTACGACCTTGCAAGAAAGGGAGAAGAGAAAGAAAATGAAAAATCTTGACCAAAGTTGACTTTTTATAGATGAGGGAGATGAATAGTAATTTGAGATATTTTAAGAATTTGAAAATGACGATTACGTCCCTTTAAATGATTTAGTTATAAAACGAAACCCGAAGATCTTAAATCAATCTAAAGGTGATTAATAATTATTAATTGGCCCTTTAATAATTATTAATGTCACCGAAACTAATTTAAAGTGATAAAAAGATTAAAAAGGTTTTCGAATGAAAGTAACTACTAGATTCGAAATTACTAACTTTAAACTAACCTTAAATATTTTAGTTAAATAAATAAAATAAAATAAAATAAATTTACCTCAAAATAACGGGACGTTACAATTATTTGGGTGTAAGGAAAATCAAAATCAATTGGGAAAAAAGTCAAAAGTTTACAATTGGAAGATGAATGATTTAGGGATTTGGCTAGGATTTGAAAATGTTCAAGAACATAAAATTCCATATTTTTAAAAATTAAAATTTCAATAAAGAACTCACCATAAACGTCTAGAATGCAAACCAAATGATCTCTAATTGTTCTCAAGACTCAAGAGCGCTACGATCCAGTCACCTACCATGTAAAATTGAAACAAAAATGTTCAAGAACTACCTACCCTGGAGGGGGCGTGAGGGAAAAAGAGAGGAGATGAAATTTACCTTTTCTTAATTTCTTACACAAATGAGGCAACCCTAACTCTTTTTTCTTTCTTTTCCTTAATTACTAACTTCACCTCCTTTCCAACAAGTTGCACAAAAGTCCTCCTCCTACAACTCATCTTTTCAAAAAACCTTCAATTGCAATTTAGTTATTCTTAAATAAGTTTCCAATTTAATAAATATTATTAACCAGAATAATATTAATTCTAATTTAAACAATACCTTGTAACAGGGCGTTACATGAATTCACTTATTTTAATAATCATAAAACAATGAACTCATCAAAATTGTAAAAAATAACAAAACTTAGAAAACTATTAAATTTAAATTTAAAATATCCATATAAAAAATCTAATAAAGAAGAACAACAATGAGAATCGTCATTATACAATGCAATAACAAAAACTAATAAAAATGATTAGTAAAATAACTCAAAATAGCAAAAAGTGCTATTTTAAAATAAAAAAAAAACAATTAAAACTTTTAATATTTTTGAAATGAGAGTAAGGAAAAGTGTTATTTACTATATTTCTCTTAAATATAAAAATTCAACTTACAATGAGAATACGATCAAAATATTAAAAAAAAAGTACTATTAGTCAAAATTATACTTCATCTACAGATTAATTGAACTTTTGGATGTGTGAAATTCAATTTGACAATTGTACTTTACTCATTCTCTTTAACAATTACAATTATAATGTATCACATGAAACTAAACGGCATATATAGACATAATTAAATTTAATTAAGGGTATAGTTTGAATTTTTAAAATATAAAAGGTTAAAATTTTCTAAAAATGATTCTTTAGTTTTTACCACGTGCAATGCACATTTTTTCTTTCCAATATTTAAAAACTTTATGCTATATTTTTTTTTTTAAAAATATATTGTAACGACCGATCTGTTAAATCCTTTAATCTAAAAGTCACAGCGGAAGACTTGGTTTAAAAAAAATGGCATGGGTATGTTTAAAATTCGGACTAACCAAAACCTGTTTTACACTGTTCACAACCAGAGAAAACATAAAAAAGTGGAATGTGCATTCCGATTATAAATAAATTTTTAAAACAAACATTAAATCATAAAAACCATTACGAGTTTTAAAAACGCTCTCACAAGCTCAAAATAAAAAGTGTGGGAAAATGGAAATGTATGCAACAAGCATTCTAGAATGCTATACAAAACCATGTCCATGCTCATGTCTAATCCATTGTCCTCGAAGATCAAGCAACACCACCTCCTCTACCACACCCCTTTCGTTGAGAAGTACCTGAAAAGTTGTAAGTATAGCAACATTAGCAAAAAAATGCTAGTGAGAGTAAAATGGAAGCAAGTAATCCTATGGAATTCCATGCCAAAAAGTGTGTCCAAAAGCCTAACATACTCTTTACTATCCATTCTACAATTCCAATACAACCTAATCATAAACCAATCAACTTCCCAATTCCGACTCACATCGAACCATATAAAGTTTTACAATTGAATCAAAACATTTGTACAAAGGATAAACATGTATTTACATAACAACTAACAAACAAGTTAGGATGCTCATGTCATGAGCTTGATTTATCCACAGATCTCCTCATATAACATCGCTCATATCCTGTTTCATTTATGAACTTGTTATATCCCAAGATCATATTATAAAGTATCCCAATCTTCTCATATAGCATTGCCCATAGCCTGTTTGATTTATGAACCTGTTATATCCCAAGATCATATCACATAGTATCTCGATCTCCTCATATAACATCGCTCATAGCTGTTTCATCGATGAACCTATTATATCCATAAATCCGCTCATGACTCTATTGCATCACAACACAATCAACTAACAAACAATTCAATCATACTACAATTACACTCAATTACATTCTTATCTTCTATACTTCTCAAAGTGTTTCCTCTTGCCAAAATCCCAAGTACATCAATCGTACTAGCATTAGAACTACCACATCAAGCCATAACCCTTAATCCTCACTTAAGGTGATAATATCGAATAAAACATCATTCGTAAACACCACCGATACCAAGTTCCATGAAGTCCATAGTTACCAAAGTAAGCAAAATCAAGGTTAACATATCAAGACAATAGAACATAAACAACTCCCAAGAAAACTACTAAGCTACTATGGTCCAAAACTACTCTCAAAGTACCTTCAGTTTTCAAGCTTCTTCTAAAAATTCTCCATAGCCTTACAAGACTTCCAAAAAGTACTAAAACTTACTTTTTCAACAAAATTCGATGATTAACTCAAAATACACGTACATACAAACTATCTCGAACTCACTTCCAAGGTTCATAGTCACCATCCAACCCTTAATATCTATTAACAATAAACAAAAATCTTATCCTCAATCAAACAATAACGTAATGTAACTCGATACATAAAATTACTAACGACCACTTTAAACTCACCTTAACCAAGAAGTCGAGCTTCCAAAGAGTCGAAAGAAATTCTCCCAAGCGTTAACAAAGCCTACATATAAAATACACCTAATAAACATTAATTAACCAAACATCGAACAAACGACACATAATGCATAAAACGATGAAAAACCCCAGATTTAGCCCCAAGGAGCTCTCGGCCCAAAACCAGGGGAGGGTGTCGGGTTTGGTTTTCTGGCTTTTAGGTATTTAAGAGGTGTTTCAAGTTGGTTTCGAGTAATTTGGAGGTTTGTACTATAAATGGGTAAATATAATTTCAGGTTTTGAACAAGATTTCCTTCCCCAAAATTAAGTAAAACACAAAACTATAATAATTAAAAACACCCTAGCCACCCTGTGATTTGGTTAATTCAAACGGGACGGGTTTTCAGTTCAAAAACGATTCTAGGGTTAATGAAAAGTTTGCAAAACACTTAAAACAACTTCCTCAATTGAAATCTTCAAGTTTCTTAGTGAGAAATTGAAGATTTCAACCATGGTTTCCATTAAAACAACTATTTGAACAAAACCCTTCAAGATTTAGAAACTTTGTCATACCTTGAGGCCTCTTGAAAACGAAAGAAAAACTCCAAAAGTAGGTTGAAAATGAAGCTTGAACTGAGGGCTATCCAACGCAACTAGAATAGAGACGATCCGTCGAGAATTGAAGAAAACCCAAGAGAAATTCTCCCAAAATAGCCCACATGGTTTTGAAGGAAAAGAAGAGAAGGAATTTTGATTTTTTTTGTTGTTGTTGACTATTTGGTGTATTTAAAAAGAGAATGAATAGTAAAAGATATTTTTAAGAAATCGAAAATTACGAACCTCATCCCTAGTTTGCTTTTAGCTTATAAAACAAAACCCGGAGCACTTAAACTAGCTAATAGGTGATTAATAATTATTAATTGGTCCGTTAATAATTATTAATACCCCCAATACTAATTTAAGCTACTAAAGTAATTAAAAAGGTTTACGAACAAAATAAACTCCTAAATTCTAAGTTATTAATTCTAAAATTTAATTTAAATACTTTAATTAAAATAAATGAATAAAAAAATTACTTCGAAACAAACGGGACGTTACATATATGCATTATAGAATTATTTATAATTGAAAAAAAATAGTTTCTAATACAAAATGCATGTTTTTTTTTTAAAATTTCCATGCTTAGTATGTGGCTAAAGTAAATAATTTTATAATTATTAGTAGGTTTATTTAAAATTTAAAATTATTATATAGTTTACTAATATACTAAATTATTATGCCTAATTATATACTAATTTAAAGAATTATATTTTGTATCCTCAATTTTTTAAAATTATTTCTTAAATTACCATTTAATAAATGTTTTTTTTGCAAACATTGGTTAAATATGAATAAAAAATAGTCAAGTGTTTTTAAAATAGATTAAATGTAAATTTTCATTTAATAGAATATGAGTATAAATATCTAGGGTAAAATGCAAATAAGACCTCTGTGGTTTTTGCTGGGTTTGAAAATAGCAAATCACACCTCCGTAGTTCAAAATTATTCAAATCACACCCCCTAATTGCTCGTTTTATGTTTAAGAGTAATTCACGATCTATTTACTTTTATGTCCTTTCGATTATGTTGAATATTTATATTTATTTACTTTTGAAAGCATATGCATATCTTATTGTATCATCATGATCCATTTACTTTATGCTCTTCATTTATTTTAACATTCATATTTATGTTTATCTACTTTTGAAAGCATATGCATAACATCTTGCATCATTGAATTGAGAGAAAAGTGAGACAAAAGGTGAATGAGAAACTTACAGGTGTTTTCATTACCTTCATGCATAAAAGGTGAATGCGGAACCTACGGGTGTTTTCATTACCTTCATGCATATTATCGGTGGAATGGAAAGTGAGACAAAAGGTGAATACGAAACCTACATGTGTTTTCATTACCTTCATGCATAAAAGGTGAATGCGAATCCTACAAGAGTTTTCATTACCTTCATTATTCATTTGAGATGGAATAATATCATTGAGGAGGAATTTTATATTCTATTATGGAAAGTAAGATAATTAGGTGAATGTTAGTCCTACGGGAGCTACCATTACCTAGCATTATTTGCATAAGATGTTTTGTTTATGTAAAGATTGTGAATTATGTTAAGTCCGAATGAGATTAACATTATGTTATCAAACATAAAGGAAAGGTAAATCTTATATATAGTATGACATATAAAAAGGATGAACGAGGAAGAGATTATGGGATATGAAAACATTCTTCCAAATATTTGAGAGTTAGTTTCTTGAGTTCGGGATCTTTGGTAAAGGTTATATAAACTTTTGATAGCCTAAGTTGCTATAGAGAAAAGAAGTGAAACATTATGTCTAACATACATTTCTATAGAGAAAAAGAAATGAAATTGATGTATAGCCTATGCTATAGGAAAGAGGAATGAGATTGAATTGGATAATGAGAGAATACAAGGGTGTATCGAACCTTGTATAATTATCATGGTATATATGTAAGAGAACTAGATACTCAATAGATTGGAAGATCTTGTAATTGGAGAGTAAGATTTGATGTAAACCTTAAGTATAGTATAAGGTATTAAAGAGAACGAGATTCAAATGTTATATGTGTTATGAAACACATCCTCCTAATGGTTGGAAATTAGTTCCTAAATTTATTTGGGAGAATTGGTAAGTAAAAGTGAAATACTTGATACAAACCCTTTTGGTGGTTGAAAGGTAAGGGTATGTGAGTTTTACTTGGACAAAAATTCGGATACGGGTTTGGGGTCTATTGTTACTTTTTATCTTGTTTATTTTCACTGGGCTTGCTTTTAGCTCATGATATTACAACCAATTTTAGGTAATGCTCATGCTAGAGGTCGTGGGAGGGGAGCTGGTGTTGCATGATTGATGGATGATGACCTCGAGATGGACTAGGTGTTTATAAAAGTCCATGGACTTAGTTTGTGCATTTTGTATCTTTTGATTTGTATATTTGTATATAGCTCTTAAGAGCTTCTCGTCTTACTTTTATGATTATTAATCCTTTTGAACTCCTGAAATAGGAATTTGAAATTCCTTGTGTTTAAATTTCTGAATTGAAAATGTAAACAGGTTTTGGCTAGCCAAGTTTCAAACATAACCACGCCGTTTTTTAAAAAAATTATAAAGACTTCCGCTGTGGTTGATTTTAACATGATTTAAAAAGGAGTCGGGTCATCACAACTTTCCTTCACGAGGATGATAAAAGACATAGGTCAGGAGACCAACTTGAGAAGATGAGTCTTCCTTCTAGTAAGTTTAAAAAATACTTACCACGGTCTCGATTTAACAACTACTCATGGAGATCAAAGACAAAAACTTGGTTAGGTGGCCGCCTAGAATGAAAGCAGGGTCAAACAAGAGGAACAAAGACAAGTATTGCCTTTTTCACAAAGACCACGATCATACCACCTCTTATTGCTCCGATCTCAAGGAAGAAATTAAGACTCTTATTCAGAGAGGATGCTTAAAAGAATTTGTTAGAAGTAGAGGATCTCACCACGATATTAAATCTGATCAAGGAGACCATGATCGTGGCAATCAATATTTTCCATATAGGGAAATAAGAACTACCTTTGGGAGCCCGTCTGCTGCAGAAAGGCGCACCCAAAACCATCCTAGGAAGGATCAAGCTAGATCACTGAAATAGTAGGCTAACACCAACACATTGATCAATTCTCAACTACAAGGCTCTACAGCACTTAAGTCAAGCAACTTAAGTTTTATTTCAGTAATTTTACTTAGTGCAATTTTATTTTTCCAATAAAGTTTTCTATTGTGAGAGCTTTAACATTAATTGGAGTAAGAATGTACCTTTTCTACTTTATTAAAAATTGCATCCATGTAAATCGATTATAGTCAAATTATTCTGAGAACCATTGGACTCGAGCAGGAATTCAAGACATATAGATCTACTCAAGTAGGGGCCAACTACGTGAACCTACTACAATAAATTGAAAAAGTTCTAAGTCTGCCAAGGTGGAAGAGCTAAGTTCTAAGTCCGCCAAGGTGGAAGACCTAAACTCTAAGTCCACAAAGGTGGAAGAGCTATATAAAAATTCTAAGTCTACTAGAGAGTGCAGGGCTTGCACGAGCCACATCTCGTACAAGAATTTTAAAAGAGAAAAAATTCTAAGCCTACTAGGGAGTGCAAGGCTCTCACGAGTCGCACCTAGTGGAAGAGTTTAAAAGAATAAAAATTCTAAGCCTACTAGGGAGTGCATGCTCTCATGAGCTGCACCTAGTGAAACACTTGAAAAGAAGAAAAAATTCTAATTCTACTAGGAAGTGTAGGGCTAGTACGGGCCACACCAAGGAGAAGAATTTAAAACGACAAAAAATTCTAAGTCTAGTTAGGGAGTGCAGGGCTCACACGGGCTGCACCTAGTAGAAGAATTTAAAACAAAAAAAATTATAAGTCTACTAGGGAGTGTAGAGCTCTCACGAGCCGCACCTCATAGAAGAATTTTAAAAAAGAAAAAATTCTAAGCCTACTAGGGAGTGCAGGGTCTCACGAGCCGCACCTAGTGGAAGAGTTTGAAAGAATAAAAATTCTAAGCCTACTAGGGAGTGCAGGGCTCTCACAAGCTACACCTAATGGAAGTGTTAAAAAGAAGAAAAATTATAAGTATATACTAGAAAGTGTATGGCTCATATGGGCCGCACCTAGTAGAAGAATTTAAAACAACAAAAAACTCTAAGTCTACTAGGGAGTGCAGAACTCACACAAGCCGCACCTAGTAGAAGAATTTAAAACGATAAAAAAATTCTAAGTCTACTGGGAAGTGCAAGACTCTTACAAGCTGCACCTCGTAGAAGAATTTTAAAAGAGAAAAATTCTTAGCTACTTGTGAGTGCAGGGCTCATACGAGCCACACCTCATAAAAGAATTTTAAAAGAGAAAAAAATTCTAAGTCTACTAGGGAGTGTAGGGCTCTCACGAGCCACACTTGGTGGAAGAGTTTAAAAGAAGGAAAAATTCTAAGTCTACTTGAGAGTGCAGGGTTTGTACAAGCTGCACCTCGTAGAATACTTTTCAACTACGTGAACCTACTACAATAAATTGAAAAAGTTCTAAGTCAGCAAAGGTAAAAGATATAAATAAAAAATTTAAGTCTATTTGGGAGTGCAAGGCTCGCATGGGTCGCACCTCGTAGAAGAATTTTAAAAGAGAAAAATTATAAGTCTACTAGGGAGTGCAGGGCTCTCACGAGCTGCACCTGGTGTAACGTCCCGTTACTTTTGAAGTGAATTTTTTATTTATTTATTTTATTTTAATATTTTATTTATTTTAATTAAAGTATTTAGTTTAATTTTAGTTTTAGTAATTTAGAATTTAGTAGTTAATTACGTTCGAAAACCTTTTTAATCATTCTATTAGCTTAAATTAGTTTTGGTCATATTAATAATTATTAACAGGCCAATTAATAATTATTAATCACCATGTGGTTAGTTTAAGAATTTCGAGTTTCGTTTTATGAGCTAAAAATCATTAAAGGGACGTAACCGTAATTTCTGAATTCTTAAAAATATCCTACACTATTCATCTCCTCTTTAAAATCATCAAAGTTGACCAATTGACCAAGAAATTCATTTTTCCTTTCTCTTCTTCTTCTCCAAACGTGAGCTTCATCTTCCATGGAGGTTTTAATGGATTTTCTTTGTTTCTCGGCGGATCGTCTTGATTTCAGTTGCGTTGGATTGCTCGGGACAAGGGCTACCTATCCAACCTAGCTTTTTGGCGTTTCTCGTTGGAAGTCCTAAAAAGTGAGTTTTCAAAAGTTTTTATATGGTTTTGTTTGTTTTTGTTTCTAAATAAGTTTTGAAGTTGAAATCATGTATTTCCATCAAGGAATTTGACGATTTTGGGCTCGGATTTTTGAAAAACACTATTCACCAGAAAAACACTATTCATCTGAAATCACTATTCACCCGAAAATCACACTTTTTCTCACCTTAGTTATGAGTTGTAATACGTTGATCGATTGATGAATTGTAGGTGCGATTGCTCATTTGTTGGTTCGTGGGAACTTTGTTGTCACACGAACATTCGAGGTGAGAATAAATAGAACTTAAAGTAAACTTAGAAACCGAATAAGTTGAACGATTTGTAAAATCAGAAGTTGAGATTAAGGTTTGAATTGAAAGGATTAAAGTAAGTGAGCTAACATGCTTTGACTTGGGAGTTAGTTCTAATCGAGTGAGAGAACTTATTGGTGTTTTGAAGGAAACGAGTAACTTTTGGAAGTTCTAAGTTTAGACTTACTTCGGAGTTTCCTAATGTTCATCGAAAGTTGAAAGTTCCAAGTATAATAGGGTGAATAAGGAATTTGGATTAGGAACTTCGAACATTTAATAAAAACAATGGAATCAATGGATTTGAGGCTTCTATGTTAAAGTTAATGACTTGTGTTTATCTGAAGGCTGTTTGGCTTGATTTATTTATTGTTTTTCAGAAGTTCCTAATTGTTTGCTTTATGTATAAGGGTAATTCATGATCCATTTATCTTTATGCCCTTTAGATTGCTTTGAATGTTTATATTTACTTTTACTTGCACTTGAGAGCATATTCATATGTATTATGCATAATCGAAATTGGGAGGAATAATGAGGCAATGCATACACTGAGTGTGCTAGCATTGTCTGGTATTATTCATTTTATGTTTATGTATATGTATATGTATCATGAGGAATGCTAAAAGACTGCAAGACTTTGCATGATCAAAGAAGATGGATAATGAGATAATGATGGAACTATGCGAGTTCACATTATCTAGTATTATCCATAATTACCATGATACATATATGAGGATACAAGGGTGCATTGAACCTTGTATTTGGTGGGTAAGTTAATGAGGTAATGTTTAGCTTGCGGGAGCTTCATTACTGTCATTATTCACTAGAGGTGGGAAGATATTATTGAAAAGACTTCGTGTATTTTATTTTGGAAAGGGAGATAATGAAGTATTGTTAGCCTGCGGGAGCTTCATTACTGTCATTATAAGCATTTGATGGTTATGTTGATGTAAATGCTGAATGTATTTTACATTTGTTGAGCGAGTTAATGAATAATGTTGAGACTGCGTGTGCTAACATTATCGTCATTAATCGCGAATTATCTTGTTTGAATATGTTAAGACCGAGTGAGCTTAGCATTATTTTTTAAAGAAAAAAAAATGTAAACTTTTTATAGCCTTAGTTGCTATAGAGAAAAGAAATGAAACATTATGTATAACATACATTTCCATAGAGAAAAGAAATGAAATATGATGTATAGCAGTGCTATAGGAAAAAGGGATGAGACTGAATTGTATAATGAGAGAATACAAGGGTGCATTGAACCTTGTATAGTTATTATGATATATATATATATATATATATATATATGAGAGAACTAGATTCTCAATTAATTGGAAGATCTTGAAATTGGAGATTAAATACTTGAATATAAACCTTGTATATAGTATAAGGCATTAAAGAGAATGAAATAAGAAAGATATGTGTGTTATGAAACACATCCTCCTAAATGCTTGGAAGCTAGATCCTCGATCATTGGGAGATTTGGTAAGTAAAAGTGGAATACTTGATGTAGATCTCTTTGAATGGATGGATACCAAAGAGTAAGTGAGTTCTTGGATACAAATTCGGATGCGGGTTTGGAGTCTAATGTTAGTTTACTTTTTGTTTATTTTCACTGGGCTTGCTTTTAGCTCATGATATTACAAACATTTTCAGGTAATGCTTGTGCTCGGAGTCGTGGGAGAGGAGTTGGTACAACCTAATTGAGTTGATGATGATGTCGAGATGGACTAGATATACTTTTAAAGTCCATGGACTCATTTTGTTTTATGTTTTGTCTTTTGAGATGTAAATTTGTATATAAGCTCATAAGAGTTTTTCGTTTTAACTTTTACAATTATAAACTCCTTTAAACTTTAGAACATGAATTGCAATTCCTTGTCTTTTAAATTTTCTGATGTGAAAAATGTAAACAGGTGTTGGATAGTCCAAGTTTTAAACATATCCACGCCGTTTTTTTTTAAATACTAAGACTTTCATTGCATTTTGGTTTTTAAATAATTTAAAAGGAGTCAGGTCATCACACCTGGTGGAAGAGTTTAAAAAAAGTAAAAAATTCTTAAGTATACTTGGGAGTGCAGGGCTCGCACGAGCCACATCTGGTGGAAGAATTTAAAAGAAGAAAAATTCAAAGTCTATTAAGAATGCAAAACTTGTAGGAGAATTAGGAAAAAAATTCTATGACTACGAAATGTCAAGGGCTCGTAGAAGAATTAAGATAATATTCTAAGTCTACGAAGAATGTGGGGCTCGTAGAAGAATGAAGCTCTTGTCAAGACTCGACAAGAAATTAACTCCTGAAAAACAAATTGAATTTGGTTGGGGAAAAAAAGTCAATCGATTGACCGATCAACGCGGGTCAGTCAAAAACCCGCGAGTCAAATACTGACTCGCATCAGCGGGTCTGGCTTTTACCCACGGGTCAATATGCGGGTTGGCATAAAACCGCGGGTTTTTACTTTTGAAAGAAGGACGAAAAGAAAGAAAGAAAAAAAAGAAAAAAAATTGCAAATGCTAATGCGTCAGACGCAACAGCAGCATAAAGGGAAAAAAAATTATTGTGCAGAAAAGGAGGGAAGAAAAAGAAAAGAAAAGAAAATTCTTTTTACTCTTTTGCATTATCTCTAATTCTTTTACTCTCTTACTTTTTTTTTTTATCAAGTTCACATTTTTATACTATGATTATAAGAGTAAATTTTAGTCTTAAAATCAACGGGGCAGAATGTATTCGACGGTGAAGCTGACAACCAATTCAATTTGATGATCAAGGAAAAAAAATCAAACTAACAGGTTCCAACTATAACACTTAGTGTTTTTCTTAATTTTTGAAGACGACTAAGACAAAAGTCAAGTTACGAGGCTCCACAGATGATATTTTTCTCAAATTTTGATATGTGCTAAGGAAGAAAATTCAAGTTACAAAAACAGAAACTTGAAGTTCTGTAAAATTCAACACTTAGAATATTTTCAGAAAATTCACTGAGGCAAAATTCTATTTTGAAACAATACTCCCAAGCAACATTGAACTCTCATCTCAACTCAGCTCGGGAGTAGGGGGCCTCCTTTGTGGGGTGAGATGAGATAACCCGTGAAATTTTACAACTTGGCAAAAATATCTACACACACTGTCTGACCACAATACCTGGGAACATCGTTTGACCACAGTACTTGGGCACGCCGTCTGAGCACAGTGCCTGAGCACGTCGTCTAAGCACAGTGCCTAGGCGCTGTCTGAGCATAGTACCTGAGCACGTCGTCTGAGTAAAGTACATAGAAACGTCGTGCCTAATCATAAAGTCTACGCACCTGACAAGATATGGCTATGCAGTCTCCAACACAGGCTTACATACTTGAGATCGAACACAAGTATCCACTTGATAAATGACACGTGGTGTAACCCGTAAGTGACACGTAATTGAGAAGCCACACATTACCCAATCTTGACTCAACACGTGACACGATAATGTCATTAATTTCCTCTCCTTCAAATAGGAGAAGAAATTCATTCATTATGTAACTAATTCTACTCTAAATTCTCCATGGCACACTAGCTCTGACTTAAGCATCGGAGGGTGTTAGGCCGGCACCACACCAATGCTCTATTCCTTTTCTGTGAAGGTACGTTTGGCAAACTACCTAGCCCACCGCCTACGCAATACCGTCAGTGCAGTGCACGACCTCTGACTCATCCTAGCTTCTAAGTTCATTGCTTACGTAGAACCTCTCCATTTTTAGGCAACAACCAAGACCGTGACAATCAAGATTTCTCAACTAGAGAAATAAGAATTATCTTTGGGGGCCCAATTATTGAAAAAGAGCCCAAGCCCTAGGAGAGCTACATTAGGATACTGGGGTAGTAGGCCAAGACATCAACACATTGATTGATCTCATCTGAAAGGCTCTACTACACCCATGAAGATGTCAAGCAAGTTAGATTTTATTTCAACAATTTTATTTATTGTGGTTTTCAATTCCAATAAAGTTTCTTATTGTAGGAGCTTCCACAATAAATGAATAAGAATGTATTTTTATACTTTATTAAAATTACATCTATGTAAATAGCTTAGTGTCAAATTATTCCGAGAACCCTTGAACTCGAGCTACACTTCAAGATATAAATATTTACTCGAGTGGGGGCCAAGTACGTAAAACACTACAGTAAAGTAAAAGTTCTAAGTCCACCAAGGTAGAAGAACTCTACATCAAAATGAAAAAGTACTAAGTCCGTCGGGGTAGAAGACATAAAGGTTCCAAGTTCACCAAAGTGGAAGAGTAAAATGAAAATGTTCTGAATTTACCAAGGTGGAAGAGCAAAAAGTTCTAAGTCCACCAAGGTGGAAGAGAAAAATGAAAAAGTTCTTAGTCCATTAAAGTGGAAAAGCTTTACATAAAAATTCTAAGTCTACTCGGAAGTGCAGGGCTCTTAAGATCCACACCTAGTAGAAGAATTTAAAATGATAAAAAAGTTCTAAGTCTACTAGGGAGTACATGGTTCGCACGAGCCGCACCTGGTAGAAGAGTTTAAAATTAGAAAAAATTCTAAGTCTACTAAGGAGTGCACAGCTCGAAAGAGGCGCACCTTGAAGAAGAAATTAAAACGACCAAAAAATTCTAAGTCTATTAGGGAGTACATAGCTCGCACGAGCCGCACCTGGTAGAAGAATTTAAAACGACTAAAAAAATTCTAAGTCTAATAAGGAGTGCAGGGCTCGCACGAGCTGCATCTTGTAAAAGAATTTTAGAAAATAAAATTTTTTAAGCCTAGTAGGGAGTGCAGGGCTCTCACGAGCCGCACCTGGTGGAAGAGTTTGAAATTCTAAGCCTATTAGGGAGTGCAAGGCTCTCACGAATTGCACCTAGTGGAAGAGTTGAAAAGAAGAAAAAAATTCTAAGTCTACTAGAAAGTGTAGGGCTTGTACGAGCCGCATGTTCTCTAATTAAAATAGTTATTATGTAGTAGAAAAAAATTAAAACGATAAAAAATTATAAGTCTACTAGGGAGTGCAGGCACGAGCTGCAGCTCGTAGAAGAATTTTAAAAGAGAGAAACTTTTAAGCCTACTAGGGAGTGCAGGGCTCTCACGAGCTACACTTGGTAAAAGAGTTTAAAAGAAGAAATTTTTTTGAGTCTACTAGGGAGTGCAGGGTTCACACGAGCTGCACCTCATAGAAGAATTTTAAAAGAGAAAAATTCTAGGCTTATTAGGGAATGCAGGACTCTCACGAGCTGCACCTGGTGGAAGAGTTTAAAAGAAGAAAAAATTTTAAGTTTACTAGGAATTGTAGGGCTCGTACAGGCAGCACCTCGTACAAGAATTTAAAATGACAAAAAATTCTAAGTCTACCAAGAGTATAAGGCTCATAGAAGAATTAAGGAAAAATTCTAAATTTACTAAGAGTGTAGGACTTTGACAAGCTACACCTACGAAACAACACTTAGAAAATTTGAAGTTAAATCAATCAATCTTGTGTAAAGACTCAACGACAAGTCGACCTCCAAAAACCAATATGAAATTTTTTTTAAAAAAAAACTGGTCAACCGGTCAGCACAAAAGAAGAAAAAAAAGTTGTAGCAGCGAAGTGAAAAGAAAAAAAAAGTGCAAGGGAGGGAAATCCTGCGAGTCAAAACCTGACCTGCCTAGATACGACATGAATACGTTTAAAATCAGAATGGAAGTCTTAGTATTAAAAAAAGGGCATGGATACGTTTAAAATTTGAACTATCCAAAATCTGTTTACATTTTTCACAATCAGAGAAATCGTAAAGACAAGAAAATGTGCGTTTTTTGAAGTAAAGTTCAAATGAGTTTAGAATTATAAAAGTTTAAAACCAAAAAGCTCTTATGAGATTACATACAAACGTGCATCAAAAGATGAAAAACATAAAGTAAACATTAGTCCAGGGACTATACACTTTCTCTAGTCCATCTAGCCATCATCGTCACCAAGATCAATTAACACCGGCTCATCTCCCACGACCTCGACCACGGTCAATACCTGAAAAATTGTAATATCATGAGCTAAAGTCCAGTGAAGATAAACGGAAAATAAAGTAACATTCACTACAAAAAAAACTGTTAAAATGCGACCAGAAATTTGCGACCAAACAAAAGTGGTAGTTTTTTGGTGACCATCTGGTCACTTTTTTTGAAGGTTGACTCTAAGTGACCATCTAGTCACTTTTTTTACGACCAGATTGCGACCAAAAGCAGAAGTAGTCATAAAAAAATGGCGTGAAAGAAGCGACCATTTGGTCACCTAGAAAAACGACCAAATGGTCGCATGTTTGTGACTAAAATATGACTTGGTAGAAAAAAAATAGTGCGTAATTTTGGAGGGAAGAAAGCTACCAAGTGGTCACAATTAAAAGTGACTACATGGTCGCAATTTTGGTGACCTTTAGTGAGTAGTGGTAGCTTAAAATTGGAGGGAAGAAAGCTACCAAGTGGTCACAATTAAAAGTGACTACATGGTCGCAATTTGGTGACCTTTTAGTGAACAGTGGTAGCTTAAAATTGGAGGGAAGAAAGCTACCAAGTGGTCACAATTAAAAGTGACTAAATGATCGTAATTTTGGTGACCTTTACTGAGCAGTGGTAGCTTAAAAATTTGGCAGGGATTAAGCTACCACGTGGTCACATTAAGAAGTGACCAGCTGGTCACAAATGTTGTGATTTTATGTGACCAGTAATATATAAATAATTTGGTGGGATAAAAGTTGCCAAGTGGTCACCAATAAAAGTGACCATGTGGTCGTAAATTCTGACTTGATATGACCCGGGGCAGTGAGGAAAATGGCGGGAAATTTTGGCGGGAAAATGCGACCAGGTGGTAGCAAAAATGCTACCACCTGGTCGCAAATGAGCAGAGGAGTGCATTATAAAAACCCATCCACCCATTGTTTGTTAGCATTAAGAAAAAAGAAAATGAGAGAGTGGATGTATGTTCGTTTGATAGACGGGTATTTGAACGATGAGTTCGTGGCCGGGGTTGAACAGATTGTTGAGTTTTGCATGACAACTGTCTATTATGAAAAGTATGGTGGAAAGCTACGTTGCCCGTGCAGGAAATGCGACAATAGGAGAATCATACCGGTTACAGAGTTGAAGGTGCATCTTTATAGTCGGGGGTTTGTGCAGAATTATTATCACTGGGTGTTTCAGGGGGAAACACAGGAAATGTTCGACGCTGCATTACAGAAATCGAGACGATACGAAGGTAGCAGCTCGAATGTAGAGGTTGTTGACGAAGAACGGAATGATGAACAACAGTATAGTCAGATGCAACAAATGATACTTGATGGTGCGGGGTATGGGGGCAATGAAAATTTCCGTGAAAGTTTAAACATAGACGAAGATGAACGGGTTGTAGAAGAGGAAATGAATCCGAAAGCACGTAAGATGCACGAGATGCTAAAGACAGCCAGCCGACCATTGTAGGATGGGTGTGAGGTAAGTCAACTTGCTGCTGCTACAAAACTTTTAAATATAAAGGCGCAGTACAACATACCTGGTAAAGGATTTGATGTGATTTCATCATGGTTTCGTTGATGCGCTCCAGAAGAAAATAATATGCCCCACAGTTTGTACGACACGAAAAACCTAGTGGAGGGACTTGGATTACCCGTGGAGAAAATAGATTCGTGTCAAAACGGATGCATGATTTACTGGGATGTGGATAAGGACCTGCATCATTGCAAATTCTGTTTTCTTCCAAGATACAAACAAGGGAAACACAGCCTGATTCTGAATGCCCGCATGTTCTATTTACCGCTGACCACACGTCTGCAACAACGGTTGTATGCATCGGATGTGACAGCCTCGCACATGAGATGACATCACGAGCATTCACAGGATGAAGGTGTTATGAGACATCCCTCAGATGTTGCGGCATGGAAGCATTTAAATAATCGTCATTCGGATTTTGCACAAGATCCGAGAAACGTCAGATTGGGCTTATGCACGGATGGCTTTAACCCGTTCGGGGCATCCGGGGCCCAATATTCAGTTTGGCCAGTCATGGTAACCCCGTATAACTTGCCTCCCTCGATGTGCATGCGAGACCCGGTGATTTTTCTAACAGTGAGTGATCGTACCTGGGCCGGAAAGTCCAAAACAGAAACTGGATGTGTATTTGCAACCACTTATTGCAGAGTTGAAAAGGTTGTGGACTGACGGTGTTATGACGTGCGACATTTCGAAGAAACAAAATTTCTTGATGCGCGCCGAGTTAATCTGGACGATCAGTGACTTCCCTGCGTATTCAATGTTGTCAGGTATGTTGATCTTTAATTGCTTTCATATACATCTCTGAGTCTGTGTTTAGTTTTTGTTATTGCTTTCCTTTGTCACTATAGTTAATTGTGTGAACCTCAATCTCTTCCTCTTAAAGGATGGAGTACGGCGGGGACATACGCATGTCCACATTGCATGCTAGACACAGATGTATTTTATCTCAGAAACGGTCAGAAAACTTGTTGGTTTGATTGTCACCGTCGATTTTTGCCGTTGAATCACACTTTCCGTTCAAACGGCAGTGACTGGAAGAAGGGTCGACGAGTAAGAAAAAAAACCCCCCCGACCATGTATAGTGGAAGACAGATTCTTCACGGTATAAATGCTATAGGGATGCAGAAGACTACAGTGGAAGGTGCAGAGAGTGCAAACAATGCGGCTGGGAAAAACACGGGTTGGAAGAAACGGAGTATTTTTTGGGATCTACCGTATTGGGAAGATCTACTGATTAGACACAATCTGGATGTAATGCATATCGAGAAGAATTTCTTCGACAACATTTTCAATACGATTTTGAACGTTCCGGGAAAAATGAAGGATAATCTGAAGGCACGTTATGATATACGGGAGATATGTGACCGTCCTGAGTTAGAGCCTGACGACAATGATAATTACGCAAAAGCAAAGTACATGTTGACGACGGATGAAAAGAAAACATTATTTGAGTGGATCAAATCCATCAAATTCCCGGACGGATACGTTTCGAATTTTAGTCGGTGTATAGACAGTTAAAAACATATCATGTTTGGGATGAAAAGCCACGACTGTCATATATTCATGCAACGATTGATGCCCGGCGCCTTCAGACCGTTCCTAGAGAATAGACATTGGGAGCCGCTTGCCCAATTGAGTGTTTTTTTCAGGGACTTGACATGTACAGAGCTGACGGAAGCTACTGTCGCTTCAATGAGTTCAGAGATCACCGTTATTATTTGTAAGTCGGAGCGAATGTTCCCACCTGGCTTTTTTGACTCCATGGAGCATCTTCCAGTGCATCTTCCATACGAGGCATTCTTAGGGGGTCTCGTACATTACCGCTGGATGTACCCATTTGAAAGGTAAGCACAATTATTTTGTAATGTACGCGTATAAATTAGTACAGTGATTGAATGTAAATTATGTTTTGTACCCACAGGTACTTACGTCGGTTGAAAAAGATGGTTGGAAATAGATCACGAGTAGAAGGATCTATATGTAGTGCGTACCTGACGCAAGAGACTACCACATTTTGTTCATACTACTTTGATCAACACATTGCAGAGCAGTTTCGACCAGCGAAACGAAACATTGTCGAAAATTTACTTGAAGGTGTTGACATAAACGACTTGCCGATTTTTACGGAACCTGGCATGACAGTTGGAAGATCAGTGCGTAGGCCGTTGACCGATTCTGAGTATCACGTAATGCGGACATATGTGTTATGCAACCGCAGAAGAGATCGAGCCTTACATAGAGTGAGTTTGTAACTTAACATTATTTCATCGCATAAACAAACTATTTGCTAACTATTTTTGTAACATACGGATTATTTCTAAACGTATACGTTCGAATGACACGAGTTGGTCTTACTGCGCCGAGGAGGGGTCAATAATCGACAAAGAGTTTCGTTTTTGGTTCAGTGCATACGTGAGTTATTTTAAATTGTCAAAAAAACCGTTGCATTATGTTGAAAAAATTACTATCTTCCTAACATTACTGTATGTGAACATTGACACAGGTTGACTCCCTTACATTACCGGTGGATGATCCTCGCATCATTTCTTTGGCAAAGGGACCTGGACGGATAGCAAGGTCGTATGGTTGATACGTCGGTAACGGTTACTGTAACAACCCGAACCCGTTAAATTCTTTAAATTCAAATGCACAGCAGAAGACTCGATTTCTAAAGAAAAACGGCATGGGTTCGTTTAAAAATCGAATAATCAAAACCTGTTTACAACCCAAATTCCAGAAAAAGCGATAAATCGGGAATTTCGCATTCCAAAAGACATTTAGACCATAAAACATAGACATATTTTACACAAATACCCTTTCGGGCTCAAAAAGACACAAGTTATGTAAAGATGGAATAATTACAAGCATTTCAATGAATGCTAAACAAAATGAGTTTTCTAGTATTGTCCATACACCCTCTCGATCGACCACGCGGCTCCACCTCCTCTACCACGCTTCTTAACTCGAGGTTTACCTGAAAATTTTAAGTGTAGCACCATTAGCATAACATGCTAGTGAGAGTAAAACAAAAGCAAGTAATCCTATGAACAAAATCTCATAACCGAAATCGTGTCCAAAGGCCTAAAATGCCCAATACTACTCACATCCACACTTCCAAATTTCCATACAATCAATCGATAGTAGAATGTCACCCATACATGTCAATACCATGAGATAGAAAAAGAATAAAGACTTAAAGTGTAATTAACATTCACAACTAAGTCTCACTACACGTTTCTAAGAATCGGTAAAAATAACATTAACTATCCTTATTACCAAACAAGTTTCATCGTGTCGTGCTATTGTATGGATCGAAATCAACATACCACGTACCATATCACAACCATCGCACCATGATACGTATGGAACCAATCAACATACTATCATGTGCCGTATCATAGATCATAATACCATGGTACGTCACGGATCCGAATCCACGTACTACCATGTATCATATCTCAATCATCGTTATCAGGACTTTCACCATTTCGTATCGGAATTTCACCATTTCGGTATCAGGAATTTCACCATTTCGTATCAGGAATTTCACCATTTCGGATATCAGGACTTTCACCATTTCGTATCAGGAATTTCACCATTTCAGGTATCGGGAATTTCACCATTTCACAACATGATACGTATGGAATCGAATCAACATACTATCATGGCCACTTTACAAACTGTTAAGCTTCCTAAAAGTTAGTTAAACTCAAAGAATCCTTCTAAGCTATTACGAAGCCTAACTATCTAGATTACACGAGTTAACACTCAAGTGCATCTTCTAATTACTTTACTTCCAAATCCATCAAAGTAACTTCCATTCCACTTTCATCTAACATCTCCAAATCTCATTTCCATACTTACAAACCTCTCCGATGTTCTCTAATCATCGAACTAACCATAAATCCAAACTTTCCTCCACTAACTTCCTAATTAAAGTCTCTAACCAAACTTAACTTCTAAGAAGCTAAATCCCGCTTAACTTCGATAAACAATAACATAATGAAACTTAATTCATAAAACAACTAACTTTCATTTTAAACTCACCTTGCAAACGAAGTCAACTCCGAAACACCAGGTTGACCAAGAATCACGATCTATGCACGAAACCTATATAATTAAATACACCTAAAGTATATTAATTAACCGAATCGAAGAACGATCGTCACGATACTAAAATAAAAGACAAAACCACCCTGAACTTATGCCAAGAGGCCCACGGCCCAAGGGAAAGGAAGAAAAGGAATTGTTTTCCTGGATTTTAAGCACTTTAAAGACATTTTGGTTTGGTTTCGAGTACTTTGGAGGTTGGTAACCTTAATGGGTAATCGCAATTTAGGGTTTTGAGCAATAAACCATTTCCGAAACAAATAGAAAATAGCAAAAACATAATAAACTAAACATCCTAAACAAAGCCCAAAGAGGGAAAACTACAAGGAACGAGTTTCCGGCTCAAACTTGGTTTTAGGTTTTAGGGAAAGTTCCTAAAAATGACTATAACAACTTTCCCGATTGATATCTTAAAGCTCCGGTGAACGAATTCAAGATTACAACTCAATTCCACCATTAAAACACTATTCATAACAAAAATAAGAAACTTTAACATACCTTTAAGCCTCGATAAAACGAGCGAAAATTACGTTCGGTAGGTTGGAAATGATCTACGGGCCAAGGGCTTTCCAACGGATGTAGAATCGAGACGATCCGTTGAGAAATAAAGAAAAACCAAAATTTAGTTTTTGGCTTAAGGAGGCTCACTACTGGACAGAGGAGAAGAAACAGATTTTTGATGAAATTGCCTTTGATTTTCTATTTTAAGGGGAAATGAATAGTGAAATCTAGATATTTAAGAAATCGGGTAATGACGCCTACGTCCCTCTTTAGTTTTTGCTTTAAAAATGAAACCCGAAGCTTGTAAATAAATCTAAAGGTGATTAATAATTATTAATTGGCCCGTTAATAATTATTAATATCACCAAAACATAATTAAAGTACTAAAACGATTAAAAACTAATTCGGACGAAAATAGCTACTAAAATAGAAGTTACTGAATTAAAACTAAACTTTAAAAGCTTCATTAAATAAAAAAAAAATTTTACCTCTAAAAGTAACGGGACGTTACAGTTACAGATTTCAAACGAAGGCGCATTCAGTGAACTGGGCAACAAACAACAGTGATGTTTGCATCAAAGGTCACGTGTTCGGCACAAACGAAGACGATTAATTCGGAGTAATCGATGAGATTCTTGAGATTCAATACGCAAGTCCGATGCTAAAACGCATTGTTCTGCTCAACTGCACTTGGTTCGAGACAACCAGACGAGGTGGAGTCCGTAAGATTGATCATTTATAAACAATAATATAGTTATAAATATTAAGTAAAATTCTTGTTAACCAGTGAATTTTCCCCGTGCTAAAATGAACTTAATAAAGTTGTCTGATTAGTATATTTTAAATCTGAGGTAAAATGAACAATTTCAATTATTACAAACACATTTCCAACCAAATTGAGAAAGCGGGAAAGGCTGCTGCTCACACACTCTAAAAAAATTCCCGAAAATTGAAACATTTCAACGGAGTAAGAACAACAAACTGAAGTGGGTTTCAAATTTAGGGTTTGAATTTCCCCGATAATGCCTTCGTTTCCTCCTCCTGGTTCTGTTACCATCTGCGAAATCAATCGTGACCTCAGTCAGTTTTAATTTCTTACTTTGCTTCTCAAGTTTGAAGTTGCGTTGTTTTATTTCTAGTCAAATTGATCATAATTTGTTCATTTGTTAATCTGCAGTCACCGCCGATTGCCTCTCTGATGATCGAGCGAATGAAACTTATGGGAAAGTCCTTGTAAGTAAATGATATGCTTATATGCACACATTTCTATCTGGACCTTGATGTTTTTGTTTATGGAATTTTGTTATTTTTTTTAATAGGGTATGGTATTTAGTCCGGTTCCGTTTCAGCCGGATTTTTTAGTTTCGTCAAATCCTGAGCAAAGTACCGAGCCACAAAACGATGGAGCTAATGTCGAGATTGTTGAAAGAAAGGGTGTGATTGCATTGTTGCAGGGCTTTTTCGAGGACTCCATTAAGCGTTTTTTTCGCCCTAATGATGTGAGTTTTTCTCATTGTTATGAGTTGTGACCTACTAATCTGATTTAGAAGCATTTTAAAGAACTGTAGATTTTAAAGAACTGTAGTTTTTCTCCTTGGGTGGCCTTTTTGTATACTTTTCATTTTTCAATGTAAGTGTTTCTTATCTAAAAAAGAGAACTGTAGATTTTATTTTATTTTCGTATATTTTTTTTTTTGAAAATAACACCTCAAAAGGCCATTTCATTAAAGTAATGAAAGAGGAAAATAAAAACAGTACATTAAAAAAGTGGCAAAACAAACTAGAAGCCACAAAAGCATGGTATACCATATACCTCACTACCTATCACCCCGCACTGCCACCTAATTACAAGTATGCGAGCCAACTATTTATAATTAAACCTAAAGGGTAATTACAAAATAATTTTGAAGTTGACACCCAAAAGGATGCATTTACATGTGCCAACTCCCAAACATAGTTCCTGATCTCATTTCCTCCCTAAAGATCATTCTATTCCTTTCCAACCAAATTCCCCATGTTATAGCACAAAAACCCACTATCCAAAGGCATTTTCCCCTGTCTTTGAAATGGGGGAATAATAGTAGCTTCTCCAATGTTTGGCGAAAAGATGTATTATCCACCTGAGTTATCCCAAAAGTGTAGAATTTTTTTTTTCCAAATTTGCCTCGAGAAATTGCACTTCCACATGATATAGTTAAAATCCCCTGAATCCTGATTACATAAACTACACCAATGGGGATTAGGAAGAAGATCGTTGAAGAAACTCAAAAGTGTTAATTTTACCCAATGCCACTGACCATATAAAAAACCTGACTTTCTTTGGGATCTTCACCTTCCATAACTTTGCAAAGAAAAGGGTGGATGGACTCAAAGAAGGCTTTTGACTAAACTCAAAAAATGATTTGCAAGTAAAAATGTTAGAAGAATTTAGGGACCACAACCTAGTATCCTATCACCTAAGCCCTCTCTCACTGAAACACCCTCAAGATTTGAGATGATAGAAGATAATTCTGTCATTTCCCTATCTCGGATTAATCTTCGAAAATGGAAATCAGTATTCACTCTTTTTTTTATATCCCTGAGTGTCCGGGCCAGCTTACGCGCACCTCAACTAATCTCATGGGACAACCACACGACCCTATAACATGTGGCGTCGGGAAACTCATAGAATAATATCCTAGATAGGTGGTCACACATGGGTTTGAACCCATGACCTCAAGGTTTGAAGGAGAACATCTTAGCCATTGGGCCAACCCATGGTGCATTTTTGGAAAAAAAATGTTACTTTTCCAAAGGCCGAAGGCCCATACTCATTCAATAAGTTCTTTGAGGAATCCCAACTTATTACTTGTCCATTTTCAGAATTCCAGCAAGTATCAGAGAGGATTTGGAAAAACTTCTAAGAAATTTTCTATGGGAGGGTTCATGTGAGGGCAAGGGGGCCCACCTTGTCAATTGGAAGTAAGTTTCAGGTGCTTTGAATGAGGGTGGACTTGGAATTGGAAACTTGGATAAAAGAAATTTGGCTCTACTGGTAAAATGGTTGTGGAGTTTCCCCAATGAACCACTTAGTCTATGGCACAAAGTGATTATGAGTAAATATGGTTGTCTACCAAATGGATGGGATACGAACGTAGTGTTTAGAGGTACTGCTAGGAATTCGTATTCACTCTTAATCCCTCATTTTGAATAAAGGTCGAAATTGGTGCATTTTTGGATAGGGTTAGGGAATACAACAAAGGGTATAGATCTTGAAAGGCAACTTCCCCAAGCCAAGCGTCCTCTCAAAAGCGCATTCATTTTTTCGTTTCCAAGTCCAATCTCCCATTTGATACAGTTAAGGACGAGAGGGTAACATTTGGATATCGCCTTCCATGGATTCCTAGCGGTACATTCGTATCCCATCCATTTTATTGACAACCATATTTACTCATAATCACTTTGTGCCATAGACTAAGTGGTTCACTGGGGAATCTCCACAACCATTTTACAATTAGAGCCAAATTTCTTTTGTCCAAGTTTCCAATTCCAAGTCCACCTTCATTCAAAGCACCTGAAACTTGCTTCCAATTGACAAGGTGGGTCCCCTTTTCCTCACATGAACCCTCTTATAGGAATTTTTTTAGAAGTTTTTCCAAATCCTCTCTGATACTTGCTGGAATTCTGAAAATGGACAAGTAATAAGTTGGGATTCCTGAAAGAACTGATTGAGTGAGTATGAGCCTTCTGCCTTTGGAAAAGTAACTTTTTTTCCAAGATGCTAGTCTTTTCTTGACATTTTCAACCACAGGTTCCCAAAAGCTTTTCTTTTTTGGATTGTCCCCTAATGGCATTCCCAGATCTTTGAATGGGAGGTTCTCAATCTTACATCCGAACCTTCTAGCCGTAGAGACTAGTTTTCCATCATCCATGTTCAAACCAGCCATCAAACACTTTCCTCAGTTATTTTTAATCCAGAACTCCATTCGAAGAGTTGGATAATGTCCAAGAAGTTTTGGAACGATTCTTCTTTACCAGAGCAGATCAAAGTGTCATCCGCATAATGAAGGTGGGTTAACGAAATTTTGTCTCTCCTAATTTGAAAGCCCTCAATCATCCCCCTTTCCAAGCCATGCTCAAATAGTCTACTCAAGCTGTCTACTATTAAGGTAAAGAGGAAAGGTGATAATGGATCCCCCTGTCTAATCCCGTTAAACACTTTCCCCCCTAGTTTACAATTTATGATGAAAGAATAGTTGACCGATCTCGTATAAGACCACATCCACGCTCTCCACTTATATCCAAATAATTTTCTCATGATGACTTGATCTAAAAAACTCCAATCCACATGGTCATAGGCTTTTTCAAAGTCAATCTTAAACAAGAGGCCTTCTTTTTTCCTAACTCTATAATCCTCGATAGCCTTGTTTGCGATTAAGATCTCATCCAGAATTTGTCCCCCTTCAACAAAAGCCCCTTGGTTGGGCGAAACCGTGGAGGGGAGAACTTTTCTTAATCTACTAGCCAAAACCTTTGCAATTATCTTGTAAAGACTCATTACAAGGCTAATGGGTCGGAGATCTTTTAGGTTTTCAACCTTCTCCTTCTTAGGAATCAAGCAAACAAAGGTCTTACTAGCCGAAGCATCAATTATCCCCCTTTCAAAAAATTCCTTAAAAACCTTTTCCAAGTCACCTTTCACAACATCTCAATTGCTTTGGAAGAAAGCCATCAAATAACCATCAGGTCCAGGCTCCGTATTCCCATCACAACTGATCACCACATTTTTTATTTCCTCCATATTGAAAGGCTTCTCAAGAGTCAAACTCTCATTCGTGCTAATTGGGTGGCAGTCTATGCCATCGATTACTGCACGTGGCATTGAGCTTGAAGCATAGAGACCTGAGTAATAAGAAATCATTACATTGGCAATCTTCTCCTCATTGAGAATGGTAGATCCATCCTCTTTGTATATGAGAGAGTAGAGTTCTGTGAATGAAACATATAGTCTGAGTTATCTGACTTAGAGTTTGGAGTAAACAGAGAATAATCTAGGTGGCAGTGTTGGTCTTTTCTTTTGAGTATACGGGGTATATGATTTGGCTTTTTGCTTTGGGGCTTTTGGTATGACTTGCCCTTTTGGCAGTGTTGGTCTTTTCTTTTTGTGACTTGCCCTTTTGTTATTGATATGTATCATCTTTTGTTATATCAATAAAATGAGCTTTTGGGGCGTCTTTTTCATAAAACAGAGAATTCTCCGAATGGCTATCTAAAATTCGAGTTTTCTGTCTTGCTCCATTACAATTATGCTGAAGTATAGGAAGCGTTCTATTTGTTGTATTTCTTTCTATTAATCATTTTGATCTTTAACTACCATTTAATTGCAATATAGTCCATTTTTTTCCTCCCAAATATTACTAATTTTGCTGAAAAAGCTTCTATAACAGCAACCTGTTGTTTGACATAAATAAGAAAATTGGGTCATTTGTGATGAACTTCTTTGCATATGTAACTGTGTTTTTAATAGCGCATTTTTGTGTTCGATTGGAGTCACTGGGGAATTTTTGTACATAAAGGATCAAATTGCAACTAATTATAAGTTATGGACTCAATTGAGAAAATGGGAGTCTAAGAACAAATTGGGTTACAATTGGAATAAACTTTGCGGGTTTGCCTTGACCGAAATGGTCTATGGTTTTGATATGAAGTTGTGAGATTGTTTGATTGATAAAAATGAAAAGAAAAATATTACCTAGCAAATATAAAATATTTATAATTTAATGAAAAATTTCAAGAAATTTCGTGTAGCATTGAATTTTTCAGTTTGCTAGCATCCCTTATTTTCTAAAAAATTTTAAATGAAGAAAAAATTCAGAGCAATTGAATTTTTCAAGAAAAATTCAGAGCAACAGAAAGTACTATATTTATAAAATGAAAAATTTCAAGAAAAATTTAAAATTGAACTGAATATTAAAATTGAGAGCAATTGAAAATTTCAGTTTGCTAGCACCCCTAATTTCTGTGTCCTACTGACAGACCCTACATAAGGGCAACAAGGAAAGATTTTGAAATTCATGATGCCTTTTGCCTTCAAGTTTTTACTTTGATGTGCTGGTGCAGGATCTGCAGGTTCTACATATTTGGCTACATAAATTATATGATTCAAATTTTTTGAACACAACTCCATCCTTAATATTAAGGAAGTTTGACCTTGGAAATGTGATATGACATCTTGTCTTTGTATGGGGCATTTATTTTTTTTATATAAGGGACAATTTCATTGATAATATGAAAAATACAAAAGGGCCCTCAAAGGATTACAAAAAGCTTGACCAATTGAGGGCGATTTGAGAAGGACTATAATTACAAAAATCCCTAACAAGGGAGCTCCAAAGGGAAGCATGCCAGACCACCCCATCCCAAATATTAGTCAAAGAGGAGCATTTGAAATCAATGCGAAAGACACAGTTGTTTCTTTACCACCAAATGAGCCAACAAATGGCTCGAATCACATTAAGCCAAAGGATCTTAGCTTTCCTTTTCAAAGGATGACCACATAACAGCCCATAAACTGCATCAGGAGCCGAATGATGGAGAGGCCCATACACATTGAAGATCCTGAAAAGGTTGTTCCAAAGGCTCGAGGTGAAGGGGCAATGCACAAAGATGTGACCCGCGCTTTCGCTATCCAATAAACAAAGAGGGCAAACATTAGGGGAGAGAGCCATATTGGGAAACCTTCTTTGCAACTTATCGTTAGTATTCAAACCGTCTTTAAAGATAGTCCAAAGAAGGACCTTAACCTTTTTAGGATACTTATCTTGCCAAAGAACTTTATAGAGATCATCCGAAAGGGGGATTGTTGTTATAAGAGATGGTCAGAAAAGCATTTTTGCAAGAAAACCCATTACCAAGACCATTCCAGCATCTAGTATCTTGAGACATCCGAATAGTAGACCCTTCCAGAGTGGCTAAAAGACTAACGAACTCATCCACCTCTTCGTCCTTCAAATTTCTTTTAAAAGACAGATTCCAAGCACCAATAGAATAATCCCATAGTAACAGTGCTTAACTTAGCAGAAGCCAACCCAAACAATCTTGGGAAAATATCTTGAAGAGGAATATTAGAAACCCAAGGGTCTTCTCAGAATCTGATATTCAGACCATTCCCCAAAGCGAAGAAAGTGTAGGTTTTGAAAACGGCCTCAAGCTTAACGATCTGCCTCCAAAGACTAAGATTAGAACAATAGGTGTTGCAGAGAGATCTCCACCCTCTATCAATTTTCCCATGAATCGCAACCACAACCTTGTGCCATAAAGCCTCATCCTCTAAAGGGAATCTCCACAACCACTTAAGAAGAAGCGATTTGTTCTGGTTGACAACGTTCCCAAACGCTAGCCCTTCATTGGAAAGAGGATTAGCCACAACCTCCCATTTGACAAGATTAGAACCCCCATTCCCATCGCTACCTTTCCAGAAAAAATCCCGCAGCATCTTATCAATGTCTTTGGCAATAGAAATGGAAATAGTAAAAACAGAGAGAGAATAAATCGGCATACAGCTCAACACCGATTGAACAAGAGTCAGCCTACCCCCTTTAGAAAAAGTTAACTTCTTCCACTTGCAAATTCTTTTTGAATACGCTCCAAATCCGGCTCCCAGAAGCTTCTCAATCCTGGATTGCCCCCAAGAGGGAGACCCAAATAAGACAAGGGAAGCGAAGTAAACTTACACTGAACCATAGAGGCAGCAAAGGAAGACTCCACCGAATTCAAGTTAACACCAGCCAGGAAGGATTTGTCCAAATTAAAATTCAGACCCGACATCTTTTCGAATAAGCGCAAAACATGAAGAAGATTCCCTAATTTCTCCTCATTAAAAGGAGAAATAAGCAGCGTATCGTCAGCAAATTGAAGATGATTAACCTTCAAGGCATTTCTCCCCAGCACCGCACCTTCAATCACCTCCGCCTCTTGAGCATTAGATAGCAATCTACTGAAGGAATCAGACACAAGGATAAAAAGAAAAGGGGACAGCGGGTCACCTTGCCTTAAGCCTCGAGTAGCGAAGAATTTACCCCGTGGTTTACCATTGATAATAATGAAAAAATTATCCGAGGTGAGACACCCTCTAATCCAGCTTCTCCATCTCTTCCCAAAACCTTTCACAGTCATAATCGATTCTAAGAACTCCCAATCAAAACAATCATTCGCTTTTTCAATATCCAACTTAATAATAACGCCCTTAAACTTCTTCTTCCTCCACTCTTCAATGATCTCATTAGCCACCATGATAGAATCGGTGATTTGTCTACCACCCATGAAAGCATTTTGAAACCCGATAGTAGTTTTGTGAAGCACCCTTTTTAGTCTTTCAGCCAGAACTTTGGAAATAATTTTATACTGCCTGGTAGTTAAGCTTATAGAACGATAATCTTTGACTTCACGAGCATCCACTTTCTTCGGAATCAAAGAAATAAAGGTAGCATTAGTGATGGAATTAACGATACCTTTCTAAAAAAACTCTTGGAACATAGCCATAATATCGTGCTTAATTATGTTCCAGAAGTTTTTAAAGCATTTGGCCGTAAAACCATCAGGCCCCGGGCTTTACTACTCCCCAAAAGTGCAATAGATCTCCTGCTGTGAAAAGGACTGTTCCAGAAGCACATTATCACTCTCATCAATGGGGTCCCAATTTAAATTACTCGGAAGAAATCTGGCTCCCCTGTCTTTAGAGAATTTGGTAGAAGGAAACAAATTCTTGTTCAATGTCCCTGTCGGAAAGCAAACTTCTACCATTTCTTACTTACACTTCAGAAATAATCGCTTTATTCTTCTTGCCATTCAGATATTTATGGAAGAAGCTGGAATTCACATCACCCTCTTTCAACCACTGAACATTACATTTTTGTCTCCAAAAAGCCTCCTCCATAGCTGAAATGTCCCATAGTTCCATTCTCAGAGAAGTTCTAACATCACACTCATCAGAGAAAAGGCCCTAGGCTTCCTCCAGGCCATCCAGAGTAGCCAAACTAGCGGTAATCTGCATTTTCTTGGTCTGGACATGGCCGAAAACTTCCAAGTTCCAAACTTTCAGCACAGATTTTAGCAATTTCAATCTCCCCATAAGAGAGTAACCATGCCAACCATACACAACAAACGAATCCCAACGAATCCCACCAACCTTTGAGAGAGGAAGCGAAAGTAGAATATGGGACATCCACATATTCTTGAAACGGAAAGGTGTCGGGCCCCATTTAATACCGCTAGATTGCATCAGAATAGGAAAATGGTCAGAAGTTATACGATCTAATCTCTCCACCCTAGCTTCAAGGAACAGATTCATCCACTCCTCAGAAACCAGGAAGCGATCAATCAGCGACAAAGACACTCTTCTACCCATTCTAGACCATGTGAACAACCCATTGGCTAGAGGGATATCAATAAGAGAGAAATTATCAATAAACTTGTTGAACGTCTTCATACTTATGGTGAGCCTATTCCCAGAGGATTTCTCATGGGACCACCTGGTGACATTGAAATCACCCCCTAAAAGACAAGGACCAGAACACAGCCCCCCAAGATCGTTAAACTCCTGCCAAAATTGAGGTCTATAAGAAGGAGAAGCAAGGCTGTAAATGCCTGAAATCCAAACTTTAGTGTTATCAGCCAACTGCATCAGTAAAGAAAGCGAGAAAGCCCCAGCATAGACTTCCAGCATTTCAAACTTGGGATCATTCCACAAAATAATAATACCACTAGAGGCACCAATAGCATTAAGAGAAGACCAGGCTATATGTCTTGAGCTCCACAAGGATTTAATCATGCGGATATCCAGATTGGATAATTTGGATTCTTGGAGAATAACAAAATCGGGATTAAGGAATTTAATGAAATCTTTAACAAGATTTATTTTCTTCGGGTTCCCGAGACCCCTAACGTTTCAACTGAGAATCCGCATCAACAACCAGAAGAGCCTGCTTCCTTCTGAGAACAGGGAACTGTCATAATTAACCGAAGATACCAGATTAATCATTTCCCTAATGCATGCTGTCTTTTTCTTCTTCGAACCCTTTTTAGTAGCTCACTTAACCACATCTGGAATAACTTTCAAATTAAGAGGGCATTTATGGAGCTTATGTTCATGGAAAAGCATATAATACATCTGCAATTTGCATAGAAGGCTTTATGGTCTGGCCCAACCTACGTAGAACACCTTGGGAGTTGGGAATGACCCTGGTACTTTTCCTTTATTCTTTAAAAAAAATAACTTTGAAGCTGTTTGTGTTGCTAAGTCATTGATGTTTAGTTAGTTGAATGCAAAATGCAATCCACTACCAAAGCTTGTGCATAATAACTTGAAAAAGTAAGTTGTTAAGCCTTTACACTAATAGATCCATTTAAAAAAATTGTCTGGAGTGGTGGGGGTTAAAGTGGTGAATGGAAAGGTCTGAAATTCATGAAGAAACTAAGAGGCCTTAAACTAAATATAAAATAGTGGAGTATTGAAACTTTTGGAGATGTAAGAGTAAAGGAAAAGGAAATGATTGCGAGCCTGGAACACTTGGACAATTTGGATGAGAGAGGTGAGTTTTCGGAGATTGGAAGAGATGAAAGGGCCAAATTTAAAAGGGGGGGAGGGGTTGGAAGAAACAATTACATAGGGAGACTGTACCTCATCACTTTTTCATAGAATGACCTCTTGCAGCAATGGCAAGATCCGTATTCCTTTCTTGGTCAAAGGGGATGGATCAACTATAACCCAGGAAAGTGAATTGTGGAAGCGGTTGTATCTTTTATTCTTCCCTCTATGATATGAAACCCTAGAAAATTGAAATAGAAACCCTTTGAAGACAAAGAACCCCTAGATGCAAATCCTAAAACCCCAATGAACAATAAGGTAAAACCCTTGGAAACAAAGAAGAAGAAGATTATTCCAATGATCTAATATCTTGAAATAAGAGAACTTGTTCTTATTTCAAGATCGAAACAATCCACAAACACAATAGATCAAGTTATGCTTGAATGTTTCTAAAACATGCAACCTAAAACAAGGCTACAAAACTAAGCAATTTCGGCTAAGCAAAAAGCAATATTATTATCATATCAATTCTTCATGTTTAGGGTTACAAATGAGGCTTTAAATAGCCAAAGAAACCCTAAAAACAACAAGGAAATTCGGATTACAAGGAGGCACAAAATCTGCCAAATCTTTCCTTAAGTGCATTTGGTGCATTTTAGGAAAGTTTTGCCCTAGAAGATATTCTATCATTCCTAAACTATTCTAAGCATTAAAACTGATAAATAAAGGCCTAAAACATGTCCAAATACATTGTAAATTTGTTGGAACCATTTTGGGAACAAATATGGAAACTTTGGAAACAAATATGGAAAGTGGTCCAAATAAGGAAAGTTTGCAAAAGTGATGCAACTTTCCTAATTTGCTCTTCTCTTCATTTCTGATTGAACAAGTCTTCAATACTCTTCCTCCAAATGTATTTTCCATAGATTGAAGTTCATCACGTCCTCTTCCATAGCCTCCATGATCGGATCTTCGAAGCTTTTCTTGACTTTGCTAATGTCGGCCTGTAAATGGATGTCAAAGCTTCTCTTGAACTTTAATGTTGTGATTTGTCCTTGGGCTTTTTGTGACGTTCCATGATTCATATCACTCTATATGCTTCAGGATCAAAGCTGATTGCCAGGATTGAAAGGATAGACCGACATCCATTTCACTCTTTAGAAAGCTTAGGTCTTGAATGACTTTTCAAGTTGAGGAAATTAAAGATGATGTGGTTAGCTGTGATGGTAATAAGGCACTGAGTCCAAATAGATTCTCTTTGAATTTTTTTTTTTTTTGATAAAAATTGGGATATGGTGAAACCTTATTTGGAAAGAATTTTCAAGGAGTTTTTTGAAAGAGGGAATAATTGATGCTTCCTCTAATGAGACCTTTGGGTGCTTGATGATACCCAAGAACGACAAGGCCGAAAGCCTAAAAGACTTCCATCCATAAGCCTTGTCACCAGTCTCTACAAGATCATTGCCAAGGTGCTAGCAAGGAGGCTTAAGAAGGTTCTTCCCTCCGGTGTTTTAAAAGGCGCAAGTCACAAAAAAGTGATGAAGTCTCCCTGGACTTAAGAGCAAGGTGCAAAGAAAAGTGAGGGTATTAGAATCTCTTCGTTGACAGTAAAAATGCCTATTAAGTGTTTGATCCAAAGCCTTGGTTATTATTGTGGTCATTACCACGCCTAATCAAGGCACTATATGGTTAGCTTAGTGAAGGTGTCAATGGGGACTGTGGGTTCTTTGTATGGAGTACTCTATTAAATGCCTCTTCCAGACTAGTGATCTGGGAGCTAGAAAGGACATTGGCTTTGGCTGTCTCAAATTCAGATGGAAGATCAGCCAGAAAACTCATCACGACCATCTCTTCTCGTTGTGCTTGTTGAAATTTGATGTCTTTACTAAATGATAACAACATATTCAATTCAGTATTAGTTTTCTTGAATTTCATAAAATAACTTATAAGATACCTCTTTCTATAAAAAAAAAACCTTATAAGATACCTCTCTCCCTTCTTTGCACAATGATGGGTTGGCCAAGTAGTCAAGAGGTTCCTTTCCAACCTTGAGGTCATAGGTTCGAATCATGTTGGCCAAGGATATTATCCTATGAGTTTAGCCAAGTGTTGTAGGGTCGTGTAGTTGTCCCGTGAGATTAGCCGTGGTGCGTGAAAGCTGGCCCGGACACTCACGGTATCAAAAAAAAAAAAAAAGCCTTGCAAACATCAAAAGTGTGGTTGATCGGTCCTTTTCATGAGTACAAAAATTCCAAATACTCTCTCACCGATTCACAATGCTTAACCAAATTCGCCACGTCATTCTCAATTGAATTCTTGACTTTTTAGAACAAACGAGCATCATCTTGCAACCAAGTCTTCAAAGTGGCATCCTTAGGTGGATCATCAGTCGCCCATCCATATCAACATTTCAAAGATAAAGCTTAATCATGTTAATCTAATCGTAATAATTTGCACCATTTAACTTCTGTTCCATGATTTTGGACGTCATTGGGACAATTTGAGACATCATGACGGGGTTTTTTTTTTTTTCCAACCATAATACCAAGAAGGTGATGGAGTATGGATAAAACACATTAATAAGATGAAAAGAGAAGCCAAAACAACCAAAATAATACAAACCAGATTTGGACAGAAGCAAAAAAGCCCGGAAAACCAACTTGTTGAGCAAAAAACCACTCAACCGAACGGTTTGTTCACAATCCATACCTGCAAACGTGACGGGAAACACAAATTGAAGCAAACGCTGCTGATTGGACACGAAAGCAACCTCTCAGGACGTGCGTGAGACAAGGGCGGAGATCTTATGGTGGCGTGAGAGGCCCACACGCAGGTTAGACAATGGCCAAAGTTGGACAGAAAATTTTGACGGAGCGGGTATACTTTCTTGGTGGATTGTGACGACAAACAACTACTCAAAAGTTGTAATACACGATCCAAACCCTTGTTTTACCTAAGTATAATCAAAGAAAGAAACCATAACGACACACCAAACTCTCGAATAGAACCTAATACTCTGATACCATGTTAATTCAGAGAATATTAATTGGTTTTGATGCATTCACTAATCACATACACATATATACACATTAAAGAATGGGTTAATGGTAATGGACCTCTAATTACTAAACTATACAATATAATATATTCTATCAATATCTGTAATAATTATAAATAGTTGGCCCGTATACTTGTAATTGGGTGGCGGTGTGGGTCCCTGTTTGGGCATACGGGGTATACGGCCTGTTTCTTGTTATGGCCTTTTGGTTTATTTTACTTGGTTTTATTTTCTTTGTATCTTCTCTAATTACATCAATGAAATAGGTTTGTAAGCCGTCTTTAAAACGAAAACACTAACAAATCCATATTATAGGTAAAATACCTACCAGCAGTATATCTTCATGGAGTGAGCTGGCACCAGCATAAACATATTCTAGCTTTCATATCTGGGCCAAATCAAGTTGTTGTTCGTGATTATGAAAATGCAGGTCATCAAATCTGGTTCACCATATGATTTGATTTTAACACTGTTGTCTTCTTTGTATTTAGAAGACTAGCAGTTACCTTTTGTTTTTTTAACCAGGTTCATTTAATCTTAAAATTTCCTTTTGCAATTCCTTTCAAATACAAGCCAATGTATTTATCTTTTGAACAGAATGGAAAGACCCTTGCATTTTGACTCATGACTTGCAAAGAGATGTTAAAGTACTTGAGTGGAGACCAAATGGGGGGAGGACTCTATCTGTTGCATGCAAGTAAGTATCATAGAGCTGCAATCATATCATTTAAAATAAACACTCTTTATATGCCAGAACTCAGATTCTTGTCCATAATGTTACCATACACAAACTCTTTTATTTTGACTTGACTTGAATACATGTGTTGGATATTCTATCAGAGGTGGAATTTGCATTTGGGCTGCTTCTTTCCCAGGAAATGCTGCTTGCGTGAGACCTGGTGCAGTCTCGTTCTTAGGATCCTTCTCAAGAGGCTCTGGAGTTCGATATACTCTAGTGGATTTTCTTAGAAGTCAAGATGAACAGATGAGTGCCCTGTCATGGAGTTCCGATGGAAGATATCCATATGAAATTTAATTTTTATAGCACTTTGCATGATAGTAGAAGTGTTTGTTTGTGGGTGGTGGGTGTTTGTTTCTTTGATCAACCTGGTAGCTGGTAGTGGCCTGGTAAAATTTTGCATATGATGTGTTATTTCTAATTATTATTTTCTATTTTCTTCTTGCAGAAGTAGTTTGTCTTTGAGTTTTTTTTTTTTTCATGAAGTTATTTGTTTCAACTTGATATAAAAAGCTTCTTTGACTGCTATCACATTTTTGGCTTCTGCCTCGTATGAGAGCTCTTCTTTCACCATATGGGATGTTGCTCAAGGTATGATGAAAAGTTAATCTTCTGAATTATTATTCATGAGTATTTACTAGTTTCAAGAGAAAAAAAATGGTAGAGATTTTTTCCCTTTGCTTCCCTATGTAGTTCTTGTGTGAAACGTTTCTTGTCCCAAAAAAAAAAAAGAATAATATTTCAGACAGCATGTCCATAAAATACACCTTCCTCAGTATTGTGTCATTAATCCTTGAACTGCCTGATTATTTTTCTTTTGTTCTTTATCTTTTTTTTCCAGACATTTATTTTTTGATTTCAAGTCTCTCTCTCTATCTTCCTCCTTCCCTCATGCTTAAAATATCAAAGAAAATTTATCTTAATTGATTGCTGTGATTTTCTAGGGTCAGGAACGCCCATTCGACGTGGATTAGGTTGTGTATCAACACTTAAGTGGTCACCTACTGGTGATTACTTTTTTGCTGCAAAATTGTAAGCAGGAGTCTAACGTCTGCATTTTTTTTAATACATAAATCACCTAAATGTGATTGTTTTTCGGATATGTGAGATCCTTCAATTTACAGTGATGGAACCTTTTATCTTTGGGAAACAAACACATGGACATCTGAACAGTGGTCTTCAACAACTGGTTTTATCACGGTACTTTGAAATTTTTTTTTTTATTTGTTCCAACTTGTATAGGGATCTCGACTCTCTCTCTCACACTATGCTTAGTACTACATATCATTTAATAAAAATAATGGAATATGAAAAAAACTTCGTTGAAGAAGATTTACAAAAATGCTATCCTGTGGTGATTGATATGGAATTAGATAGAACACTCATTTTTTAGAACAACTTTTATCAATGAATTAAAGCATGGGAGGATAAGAAATCCAAACCCATAGTTTCCTATGTTTTACAAAAAAAGAAGAAAACTCTGTAGTTAGCTAGTAAATAGAATGGAAGAAATATTATAGTTACACAAGCCCTTGTCTATAGAACAAGAAAAAAGATTTTTTTTAAAGGAGCTGATCCCTATCACTTCTCCAAGTTTCTGTTCATTTTTTATGAGTCAAGGAAGCATTACTACCATTATTATTGGATGAGGACGAGGTTGGTGTGTTTTGTACTTGATTTAGTAACTAATCTTAAGATTTCTCTTGGCAACTGATCTTAAGATTTCTCTATTCTGTTTTGAAAACTATTGAGCTGCAGTGCATATATAGTAGCTATTCTGTTTTGAAAACTATTTTATCTACGCTGCAGTGCATACATAGTAGGTAAAGCAAGTACTAATCTCAATGACCTCTATAACTGGATAAGGTTTTGATTACACCAGATATGGAAACTCAATTCATTTTTTTTCCAGGAGACAATACCACCAATTTACCCCTTATCTTAACCTTTTCCATCTTGTTATTAGTACAAAGTAGTAACAACTGTCATGGCGTGAGATTGCTTGCAATTATTATTCTCTCTTTTTCACATTTTTTTAAGACGTTAAAATTTATAGTTATTGTCTTATTGGTGATCTTTTTTCATGACCACCATTATAATTCTCAGCACATCAATTTTGTATGATTGAAGAATTAATATTTGATGACATCAGGGAGCAATTTGGGATCCTGATGGACGTATGATATTACTTGCATTCTCCGATTCTTCAGTATTGGGTTCTATTCACTTTGCATCAAAGCCTCCATCATTAGGTATATAATTCACTTCTGGAATTGTTGAGTCAGTTATCAATCTCTTATAGGACATGGGACACTCTGGACTTAATCATACCATCTCACATATTGTCAACTGCAGTAATCTAATAAGATGTTATGAAGTTTTATGATTTCCAGGGAAATTAGAGGATGCAGACAATGAGAGTTTAGTGAAAAGGAATAAAAAAATAATTTACTGGATTTTACTTATGTTGGTTTCTGCCGATAATGGTTTAGATTATTGTCAAATGAATCTCGAAACTCTTTTCTCATGTTTGAGTTTCAGATGCATCATCATATCCAGGTATTGGGTGACATTTGTTTATCTTTACATGTTCACCTAAGATCCTAGCACGAATTTCTTGTTTTATTGCATATACTGCTTGGCTGTCATAATCTCTTGTATTGTTTTGGGAGAATACTCAAATAGTAGAAGAAAATAAAATATAAGTACTCATATAGCACAACTTTTGAAAATTTATCAAAATAGCATATTACTTCTAGCTATTTCAATTAATTTGTGAATGGTTACTTTTAAAATTTACTATTTTAACTTTTATTTTGGGTTTAATATTATCATCTAAATGAGATGTTCGGAAGAAAAACTCTCATTTACTATATTAGTTATACACCATATCATCAAAATCAAAATAGCATATTGCTTTTAATTAGTGAACTCCTTTTTAAGTAAATAATTAAAAGTAGAAACATAAATGAATCACATATCTAAATTCTGCTATTTGGGATAATTTTCTAGAAAGTATGCTAATCCTTAAAGTAGATCTTTCATTGTTGCTTGTTTGTTGACTTAACCTATGTTTTACAGATGAGTCCAAGTGATCGCCCATGGCGACTTGTAGGGGGTGTAAATGGGTGGGATTTTTGTTAACATTAACCACCGATTCAGAAAAATAAAAAAGAATTAAGTACTGATTTTCTTAACAGCCAAATTGAGGTGGGGGAGAAAATTGAACCGGCCCGAGATGGACTAAAGAATTTACCAAATCTGACCAATTCTATAAAACTGAACCAACCAACATTTATTAAGGTTGGTTTTTGGGTTTTGATTTACACTCAACCCATGGGATGAGCAAGGCAACATGCATTTGGAATGTGGTCTAAGGTTAGCACTTTCACTAACGCAATTGCCTAAGGCACCTCTCACTCAGTCGCCTTGAAGTCACCTTTCAATCACCGATGAAAAGCAATCTGGAAAAATCTTTTTTCATTCATCTCACTTGAAAATACAATCTTTTTTCAACATATAATTTTTCCTTCTGTTACATGTTATGTCTTCACTCAGGTGAAACTTCTTATGCACCTCACAACTCTGGACAAGCAAGAAACTGGTCACCTTAAACTGCATGGTGTATATTCGAACTATTGGACCTGATATATTCTCAATGATTTTTGTCTCCAGATGCACATCTACTACCTGTTGATTTGCCAGAGATAATTACTTTGACAAACAGGTATTCATATTATATTTTGTTAGAGTTCCATAAAAAAAATTATTTTTTGTTAGATCCATGCCTTTGACATGATTATGGTTGTTAATTATGTAATAATTTAGAAGAAACTGTTTATTAAAATTTTGACAAGCGTGTATTTTATTTTTCAGCAAGGGTATTGAGAAGATAGCATGGGATGCTTCAGGAGAGCGACTTGCTGTATCTTTCAAGGATGGAGATGAATTATATAATGGCCTGATCGCAATATATGATATTAGACGGACTCCTTTGATTTCTGCATCACTAATGTAAGTTATTGACATTTTTCACCTTTGACACTCTAGTCGCTATTTTTTCTTCGTAAGTCATTGTTGACATGGATGTGCAATCATTTACTTCTCGTCCAGTGGCTTTATTAGAGGACCTGGGGACAATCCAAAGCCAGTTACATTTTCATTTCATGGAAAGTTTAAGGAGGGACCCTTGCTTTCAGTGGTATGTTTCATAAAAATCTCTTGGCTTTTACACTAAGTATTTTGAATAAATGTTCAAGACACTGGCATACACCACTTATGTTAATTTCAAAATTCAATATGGATTTATTGGAAGAGACGGTAGACGGTAGACGATATAAGTATATTGTTTTAGTTTTTTTTCTTCTATTCCTTACATTTAAACAAAACTGTTGACAAATTTGATCTCAATTTCACATCATTTGCAGTGTTGGAGCAGCGGATTTTGCTGCACCTATCCACTCATATTCCATTCGAATGTTCTTCCCTAGTTTTGTTAGGTACTGCATACTGCATATCCAACTTGTATGTGTGCAACAGTGGAATTTAGATTGTATATGCAATTACTGAATATATGGATATATGGTTTCGATTACAAAACAGGTATTCATTAATGAATAGCAACTAAATATTCAAGGAGTTGAGTGTTTGGAGTTGGGAAATGTTTTGTAGGAAACTCTATTTCCCAAATTTAAGATTCGAGAGCTTTATATTAGAACTTGTACTTCTGATTAAATAAAATTAATGTCGAACGAAAGCTAAAGAATTTGTTTGATAATACATTTTTTTAATGTTTTTTTAAAAAAAAAAAAAAATCCCTATTCACAAGTTTGTAATTTTTGTAGCAGTGTTTAACTTGTAAAAATATTCTTCCTTTAAAATAAATTGCAATAAAATATATTTTGAGGTCATGTTAAAGAGATGCGGTGAGATATGCTTTGTTATGTCTCCTGCGATGTATCCTTATTTAATTTGTGCTATACATGTAATGTTATCCTTATAATGTAACCACCTGTACTAGGAATGTATTGAATCATAGATGTGAGTCAGAATTTCAACATAAAAAAAGTGTTGTATACTTTAGAGATCATCGTGATATGTTGGAAAAAATAGGATTGTTGTCGAACGATTCAAACTTGGATCCTATTGTTGAAGTGTTCAACTATAGAACTATTCTTGTTATTTTAAAAGTGGAGAACTCACCATTGAAACTATATTTTAATATTTTACACTAATAGGTGAGAAAAAATAGAATGATATGAGAAGTTTATTTCCCAAAACAAGATGTTTTAAGACAAAATTGAAGAGTAAATGATAAGATTGTAACTTGTGGGATAATATGATTAGTAACATTTGAAGGTTATGTAATAACTTTATTTTCAACACTCTCTAGATGTCCATTGTATAATACGTCTCATTGAAACCGTACTAGAAAAAACTCAATGTGGTGAGAAAAAAAAAACCTTTGTGAAAGAAAGTGTACATATTTCATATAATAAGATTTACCTAATTAAAAATCTTATTAGGAAAATATAATGACAAATGTTACGCATAGTGTTCTAGAATTTAAAATTATTTAATAAATATAATTTATTTTGAATAAATTAAATAAATAAACTTAAGTTCTTTAAGTATATTAATTCATTAATGATATTAGATATATTTCACATTCAAATAGTAAAGTCACAAAATTACTTTTATGAAATCACGACGGAGTATGTGAAACATACGTGAGGATCCAAGTCATAGATAAATAACTATAGAGGGTAAAATCACTCTGTAAGATAGACCCAACCCCAGCAATACAGACTGTAAAAGGCCTTTCGACCTCTGAGGCCCACAACGGCGACCATTGAGGATCCGCTCTTTGTCCCAAAGAATCGAGCCAATATGGATGAATCCAACTTGTTCAAGTCTGGTTTCAGTCCAACTCGGATATAACAAGACAGTCCAATTTAGTCGAGAGCCGAAGAGAAATGTCATGATGACCAGCCTATCAAATGACAACTCATTCTCAATATTTTCTCCAAAGATCATGGAAGATATATCTTCCCCAAAGATCACGAAAAGCCCATACGCACTAGGCTCATTAGAATGGCTATAAAAGTGCCCTAACCTAATGAAACATGTAATGCAATTTTACTTGGAGAACCATCCAAGCACTTTTCTACTTTTGCCACCAATTTTACTGACTTGATCTTCGAAGACCATTTGGCAGGCACCATATCGGCGTCTTCGTACACTTCAATTGCAGGAACTCGAAGGTGCGAAGAAGATGATTTCACATTAATCGCACGTGATCGACAGTATGTGAAAAGTATCTGTGACGACACAACTCTTTTTAAACCATTTTGAAATAAAAGCAGAAAGACTTAAATTTAAATAAAAATTCGTCATGGTGACATTTAAAACTTGGACTATCACCATGCTTGTAAATACACTCTTCACAAATAAGACAAATAAAAACGGAATGCACATTCCTTATATAAAAATCTCAAATCCAGATAGTCTTATCGACCATATACATAAATCCAAATTTAGAGAAAAGATGGGAGAAAATTTGCTCTCATGAGCCCAAAATACAAAATATGTAAATAAAATATGAAAGTTAAAGTCACATGAGTCCATGGACTGTAAAACTCCTCTAGTTCATCTCTATATCATCATCCCTCGAGATCAAGCCGCACTAGCTCCACTTCCACGACCACATCCTCGGTCCATACCTGAGAGTGTAATATCATAAGCAAAGCCCAGTGAAGATAAATAGATAGATAAAGTTACTTCAAGTTCAAAATCCGTATCCAGATTGGTGTCCAAAGAACTTACAAACTCTTGACTACCCAACCCTTTTATACACCTTATGATACTACCAAACAAATACAACTCTCAAAGCTACAGGTAGCTAATGAACACATCTTACATCCTTTGATTCATGCTAAGGCACAACACCCATAAAATAACCTTATCACTCATAAGTATTCTTAGTAACACAATTACTCAAAATCATAAGCATGTATATATAATGATAAGCAAAGAACATATAGCCTTTACAGTCTAGTTCCTCTCATGACAAGCAAAGCACATATAACCTTTACAGTTTATTCACTCTCATGACAAGAAAAGTACATATAACCTTTACAATCTATTCATTCTCATGACAAGCAAAGTACATATAGCCTTTACAGTCAAATCATTCTCATCACAAGCAAAGTACTTATAGCCTTCACAGTCTAATCACTCTCATGACAAGTAAGTTACTTATAGCCTTTACAACCTATTCTCTCTCATGACAAGCAAAGTACTTATAGCGTTTACAGTCTATTCTCTCTCATAACTGTAACGTCCTGTTACTTTTGAGGTATAAAAATATTTTATTTATTTATTTTAATTTAATTTAAGTAATTAAAGTTATTTTAGATTTAGTAATTTAGAATTTAGTAGTTTATTTCGGTTTAAACCTTTTTAATCGCTTTAATAGCTTAATTTAGTTTTGTTCGTATTAATAATTATTAACGGACCAATAATTATTAATCACCATTTGTATAGTTTAAGAACTTCGGGTTTCGATTTAGAAGTCAAAAGTCATTAAAAGCACGTAACCGTCATTTCCAAAATTCTCAAAATATCAAGTTACTATTCACTTATCCTTAAAAACACATCATTGACCAAAATTGACTAAATTTTCATCTTCTTCCTCTCTTAAAACAGTGAGCATCAAATGGTTTGGGGGGATTTTTGAGTTTTTTTCGATTCTCGACGGATCGACTTGATTTCGGTTGCATCGGAAAGCTCTCGGTCCTAGGATTCTTCTCAATCTAGCAATCGTACTTTCCATCCGTGTTCTAAGGGCCTTAAGGTATGTCAAAGTTTCAAACCTTAAGCTTCAAATAGTGTTTTAATGGAGTTTTCATTTTGAATCTTCGATTTCTTGCCGAGAAACTCGATGACTTTAACTACGGGAGTTGTTTTAAGTGTTTTTGGAAACTTTCCCTTAACCCTAAACTTGAGTTTGAGCCGAAACTCGTCTCGTTTGAAATTTGAAAAGTTTGGGCTGTTTTGGGATGTATTTTTATTGATTAATTGTTAATTGTTAATTGTAATTAAATTCGGGAAAGCAATTATTGTCCAAAAACCCGATTTATTGTTACCCATTGAACTGGAAACTTCCAAACTACTTGAAACCAACCCGAAACACATCTAAATTGCCTAAAAGCCGGAAAACCAATCCCGATGCCCATTTTACCTTGTATGGCCGAGAGCATCATTTGGCCTATTCTTGGGTTTTTCGTCGTTTTATGCTTTTAGATGACAATCGATTGATGTTTGTTTAATTATTGATTGTTAGATGTAATTATTTGTAGGTGGTTGTTGAATCATTGCTTGATCACTTTTCCGGTCAACGGAAGCGAATCTACATTTGCCAAGGTGAGAATAATTAGAATGTAACGTAGCTTTAGAAACCGAATAAGTAGAATGATTTGTAGGATTGGAAGTTGAGATTAAGATTCGAATCAAAGATTAAAGGAAAGTGAGCTAGTATTCTTAGGTTAGGAGCTAGTTCTTTTGAGTGAGAATACTTTTAGATGTTCTCGGGAGAAACGTTGAACTTTTGGAAGATTCTAAGTTTAGAATCGTTTCGGAGTTTAGGATGGATTATTGGAAGTTGAAGGATCCATGCTTAGTAGAATGGTTAAGGAACTTGAATGTAGAACTTTGGATTTTATTGGAAAGTTTAGAATCCTTGGAAGTGGAGACTTATTCGTTAAGTTAAGATCTTACTTTTATTAAAGTATCGTTGATTCGATTTACTTATTGTTTTTCCAAAATTCCTATTTATTTACTTTATGCATAAGGACATCTATGATCCATTTACTTTATGCCCTCCGGTTACTTTAACATTCATATCTATGTTTATTTACTTTTGAAAGCATATGCATAACATCTTGCATCATTGAATTGAAAGGAAAGTGAGAAACAAAAAAGGTGAATGTGAATCCGACGGGAGTTCTCATTACCTTCATGCATAAAAGGTGAATGCGAAACCTACGGGTGTTTTTATTACCTTCATTCATATTATCGGTGGAATTGTATCATGGAGAAGGAATTGTATATTTCATTATGGAAAGTAAGACAACAAGGTGAATGTTAGTCCTACGGGAGCTACCATTACCTAACCTTATTGATTTGAGATGTTATGCTTATGTAAAGATTATTTACACCTTTTAATACTTGTTTTAATGAGTTAATGGATGAGGATTAGTTTACATAGACTAGTAATATCATCTTGAAGAGATTATGGATTATGGAAGTACTTTTCCAAATGGTTAAAAGTTAGTTTTCTAGAGTTTAGAGAACTTTGGGAAAGAATGTGTGAGTTTACTTGGACATAAATCATAATACGGGTTTGGAGTCTATTGTTACCTTATATTCTGTTTATTTTCATTGGGCTTGTTGTTAGCTCTTGATATTACAAACATTTTCAAGTAATGTTCGGGGTCGTGGAAGAGGAGCTGGTGCAGCTTGATCGAGAGGATGATGATACAGAGATAGACTAGATACATTTTTAAAAGTCCATGGACTCATTTTGTTTTATTTTGTGTCTTTTTAGATGTAAATTTGTATATAAGCTCATAGGAGCTTTTCGTCTTAACTTTTATGATTATAAACTTCTTTAAACTCTGGAAAAGAAATTCCATTTCCTTGCTTTTAAATTTCCTGTTGTGAAAAATGTATACAGGTTTTGGATAGTCTAAGTTTCAAACATATCCATGCCAATTTTTTATTAAATATAAAGTCTTCCGCTGAAATCTGATTTAAATTATTTAAAAGGAGTCGGGTTGTCACAATGACAAACAAAGTACATATAGTCTTTACAGTCTAAATTATATTGTTTCATAATAATAAATAAAGCGTTAAGCCTCATGGCTTTTAGATAACAACGTACATCAATAATATTTAACTAGTCAAGCCCATCAGCCTTCAGATAATAACATGCTAAAATCATAATAGAGTGAAGCCCAACGACCTTCAGATAACAAAATGCTAAAATCATAATAGAGTTAAGCCCAATGACCTTCAGATACCATCATACAATTAACGCTAATGCATAACCTCGTTCCCAACACTTCATAATTATGTATAATCCCTTGTCCATTTCCATAACCACCTTCCATTATACTTGAAAGCTCTAAATTTCCACATAAACAAGTGTAGACACTGTATTTGGTCCGGCTTATTTAATTAAATTATTTATTTTAACAAATTGTTTAATTTTATTTATATTCAAAATAAAATCTAAGAGCTTATATAGTAAACTAAGTTGAAATGAATTGTTACAATTTACTACAATTAAAACCCATAGAATTGTGGTGTATAAAAAGCCACCCCTAAATTAATTGTGGTTTTCAAAACCACCTTAATAAATTTGATATTTTTCTTTAATGCATAATAATTAATAATGAGAGGGTATTTTAATTATTTTGAAACTTTTAATAATAAGAAGGTACTTTACCCTAAAAATTAATTTCATATTTCACTTTAGTTTATAATAATTATCATTTTTAATTAATCATAATAAAGGCTTAAATGTTAAAAACCCATGACAATATTCAAATTATAGTCCATAGGATTTATGTTGGGATAAAAATTTGAAATTATAACCCACTTTTATACCTTATTTTTAATCTATTAATGTTTTAATTTATTTTATTAAAATGTTAACAAAAAAAATTACAATATTTTATCTTTCAATTTAAAGAAAAATAAAGACTAATTTATAATTCAATTACAAAAAATTCAATATTTCTCAACTTCCATAATTTTTAACTAAAATAATTGATTCTTTTATCATAGTTATTTTGATTTACATAATTATAACATAAATAAAAATATAAACTCATACTTTATTAACTCAATAATTTTATAATTAATCAATAAAAATACAAGAATCATATTTTACTTCTCTTCTAAATTTCTTGTGCCGACCCGGCTTGTAAAACAAGGACGCGAGTACGCAAAGCGGAAGCAAAGACTCTCATATTTAGTTTAAATGATATAACAAAACAAATCTATAAAAATTTGGACATGAAGTATACGTAGACTTTTATAAACCTGCTTAATGTTCAAGCCCGCCTCGTCGGCCGTTTCAAAATATCAAGTATAGTTGAAAATCATAAAGTATGCGGTGCACCGGAAAAGAGTTATGATAGACCGTTAATACAAACATAAATATTTACATAAAAAGTTTTCAAGCTTTGGCTCCAAGACAAGGACTCATCATATCACAAAAGAAAACACTTCCAGGAAACATGACTTGCGTGACCGGTGGCCTACCCAAAGTCCTCATCTCATACGTCAACGGGCACCACCTGCCGCACCTCTCCCACGACCTCTATCGGTACCTGAAAGGTGATATAAAACACCTCTAAGCATGACACTCAGTGAAAGCAAAAAGAATTAAAGTCGTGATATGCAATGCACGAGATGATATGCTCAAATGAAATCAAACAGTTATGAATGTATAAAAACATACAAGAAAGTATAAACATGTATGCTTAATCAAGTCATTGGTATTACAAACCCATAGCCCATTCGTGACAAGAACGTTCAAACCGATATCACTTTCCACAATACTTTTTGGCAACATGTCTTTCCATAAACTTTTCCCGTGTCTCACTACACGCATTTCACAAATCATTTGAGCTGTAGCTCATTTTATTTACTACACTTCCCCATATTACATCAAGCCTTTATCAAACCAATACCACATTCCATTCACTTTCCGAATCACTTTCATTTACCGTTACACTTTCCCGTGTTTCACTACGCACCTTCAAACGACATTGGCTAAATGCATAAGAATGATCAAACTTAAACATGTATGTTATGCAAACTAACAATTTTTCAAGTTCAAGATCAAGTCAATCTGATACCAACTTTCCATTTCACATTCCTTGGGTCTCATTACGCGTTTTTCACAAACTATTTCAATAATCACTTGAGCCGTAGCTCATATATTCTTCCAGGTTATCGTAATAACCACTCTAGCATCTAGGCCATCCACCACACAGCGCATCGAAGCTACACAATATCCGTCACGGTAACCACATGTAACGTCCAACAACCACTCACCATTACATGGGTTACGACCCCATGACCATGCAACAAACGAATGATTTACATGAATGGGATGAATGAAATGTAAATGAACATGTTTTCTTTGTAAATTCTCATCGAATACAAACTTTAGCATAACAGGTTCAAGTAGGATAATCCTCCAATCAGCATATTACTCAATCCTTTCTCATAACACTCTCAAAGAGTACACTAAGCATATAAAGTCATATTCTAAGCATTTTGCCTCTCGTCTAGACTATGCATGACCTATCAAACAATAATCAAAAGCATGTTGAGAATAAATGAATATAAAACCCAATTTAGTATATGATTCGATCTTTAACTTGACACATGTATAAATACAAATAAAACATATAAGAATAGCTCAAGTTCTAAGTGAATGTAAAAATGGTTAAAGGTATTTCCGTAATTCTTGAATTCTTGACAACTTGTCAAGTTTAGCTCATATCTTCTATTTCTTTCACAAACTTAATTCTCTTCTAAATTCAAGCACCAAAGAAATTTCAATTCCAGCCATGACAAGTTCAAATTTCATCCCACAACATTTCACTAATACCCACAACAACACCACCATCACCACTTTCACAAATAGGCTCTCAATTAGCTTTCTCTTGCCCTTATTCTATATCAAACATTCCAAACATATTTAGATTCAAAGTGACACATTTATCTCAGCCCAATATAAACAAAACACAACCCAAACTCAGTTAGTGGAAAAAGTTCCAAAACTAGTCAAATTAAGGTGCAATTTTCAGCCAAATGGGAATTTATCAAAAATTCATTAGGTTGATCTTACAATGTGTTTTTTCATGTATAATATATACATATAATCACCAAAAAATTTCAGAATTGATAACTTTTCAAAATTAATCAAGAAAACCCAAAACTAGCTAAGTTTAAAACTAGTATTTTGGCCAAATTTGAAAATCGTCAAAAAATCATTTCCTTACTCTTCCAAGTTTTTTTTCATGTGAAATATATATATTTAGGCATACATAAGTTCCAAAATTGAGAGTTTCTAAGTAAAAGCCAAGAAAACCCAAAAATTGAAAAGCTAGAAGTTTGGGAAAAACCACCATTAATGGAGTTTTTGAAAGCTTACACCCAACCATGGCTTCCATAATCCTATTTCATAAATAGGTGAAACTTAAAGCTTGAATTCATCATTTGAAAATAGAATTCCAGAATTTAAAAATGAAAGGAAACCAACACACAAGTGATTAAAAACATTAACTAAGAACAACCCAAAATCTCCATGGAAAACCCAGAAACGTTTGAGTTCTTGAAATGAAATCTTACCTTTAGAGCTTTCTTAACCAATAGATTCTTGCTTCAATCTTCCTAAAATGATGTTTCTCTCACAAAGCAACAATAAAAAAACCTTTGATTTAGCTAAGTTTTATGAAGAATTGATGAAGAGAAGAAAAATCACCTCTTGGTGAAAATTGGGGGGGGGAGAAGATGAAGAAATGGGTTTTGTTTTTTTGTTTTTTTTTAATTCCCACTTATATAGTTAAGTAATGGCTGAAACTAAAAGTTACTAATTGCAATATTGTCCCCCACCTTTTCACCTAACAACCAAAGCCCTTCCACCCAAAACTTTGCTAACTAGTCCCCACTTTAAATTTATTTGCTAACTCACCTTTTCTCCTTAACTAACCATGGTTAAAAGTTTTTCTTTTAAACAAATCTTACACCCTTAATTAATTTTAACCATGGTTAACCACCAAACAATCAAATTATAAATAGAAAATAATTTCTAAAATGCTTATCATTAATCACACAAGCATACCATTTAAGTATATTTTTTTAATTAACTACTTTTTAAAACCCGGGACCTTACATTTCTAAAATTACAATAATAATACTTTCTCCTCTCATGAAGGGTCATTATATACATTAAAAATGAAAGAATTAATCTGTGACGACCCGACACTTTTAAATAATTTAAATTAGAAAAACACAGCAGAAGTCTTTATATTTTAAGAAAAATTGGCGTGGTTATGTTTGAAAAGTGGCTAGCCAAAAACCTATTACATTTTAAATTCACAATTTAAAATAAACAAAGAACTTTATGTTCCTAACCAGGAGTTCAAAAGGTGTTTATAATCATAAAAGTAAAGACAAAAGCTCTTAAGAGCTATTTACAAATCTACAAATCCAAAATTATATAATGTTCACAAAAACGAAGTCCGTGGACTTTAAGTCAACCTAGTCCATCCCGAGGTCATGATCCTGCAATCATACAGCACCAGCTCCTCTCCCACGACCTCTAGCACGAGCATTACCTGAAATTGGTTGTAATATCATGAGCTAATAACAAAGCCCAGTGAGAATAGACAGAATAAAAAGTAAAGTTAGACCCCAAACCCGTATTCGGATTTGTGTCCAAGTAACTCTTATAACTTTCTCACTAAATTTCCAAAACTGGAGAATAATAACTCCCAAAGTTTAGATGAAAGTGATCAAACTCAAATTTCTCCTTAAAAACCTTCATCGAAGTATAAGGTTATAATCCTTTGACCAAAAAACTTATATCATCTTCTCTTGATATAAACATATTTAAATAAAAACAGTTTTGTGATGAATGACAATAATAATAGCTCCCGCAGGCTATGTGTAAGCTCTCGTGGCTTTGTGATAGCTCCCGCAGGCTATGTGTCAGCTCCCGCAGGCTATGTGTCAGCTCCCGCAGGCCGTGCAATAGCTCCCGCAGGCTATGTGGTAGCTCCCACAGGCTACGTGAAAGCTCTCAGGCTATGTAGTATGACTTTGAAAATCTTGTGATTTAAAATAAAATAAAAGTAAAGTGCATAAACTGCCGTTCATAAAGTGCATTGCATAAAGTATATAAACAGAAATTTCGGAAGAATAATAGGTAAACCGAACTCCCGATAATTAAACAAAGTAGATTCTTTCTTAATTAAGTAATCTACACTTCCAAGAGTTCTAAAGTTCCAAATAAAATACAAAGTTCTATTTTCGAGTTTCTTTAACCAATCCATCTAAAAGTTTGGATCCTTTAACTTCCAATGATCCATTTTTAATGTCCGATACGATTCTAACTTAGAACTCCCTAGTGTTTGATGTTTCCCTCGAGAAACTCCAAAGTTTTCACTCAAAGAACTAGCTCATAATCCTAAGGCACTAGCTCACTTTCTTTTACTCTTAGATTCGAATCCTATTCTTAGCCTCCGATTTTACAAACCGTTCTACTTATTCGGTTTCTAAAGTTACTTTAAATCCTATTTATTCTCACCTTAGAAGATGTAACTTCGCTCCAAACCTCCGGAAGAGCGATCATGCAAGGAAAATCAATAAACACCTACAAATAATTACATCTAACAATTAATAAATAAACATACATCAATTGATTGACAATTAAAGGCATAAAACGACGAAAAACCCCGAATATCCCAAAGGATGCTCTCGGCCATGATAGGGAAAATAGGCCTCGAGTTTGGTTTTCCGGCTTTTAGGCAATTTAGAGGTGTTTTGGATTGACTTTAAGTACTTTGGAAATTCCGGTTTTCAATGGGTAACGATAAACCGGGTTTTTAAACAATATGCCATTTCCCGAATTGAATTACAATAAACATTATTTCAATAATAATTAACCCATAATCAAACCCCAAAAGGTAAATTTTAAACGGGAAGGGCTTCGACTGAAACTCGGTTTTAGGGTTAAGGGAATGTCAAGTAATAGTTACCCAATAAGTTTTTCATCAACATTCAACAACAAAATTGGAAGGGAATGAGCGTTTTGGCCAAGAACTCAAAAGCTTGAATCAAATTCCATGGAAATACTAAGAGAATTCGAAATCTAGGGCTTACCTTAGAGAGTTGGAAACATTCTAAGAGTGGAATGGGTAGAAAGGTCTCGGCGAGAGCTTTCCAACGCATTCGAAATCACGCAAAACGGCCAAGAAACGAAGCCGGGGCGACACTTTCTTCCTCTTCTCTTTTCTTCCTCTTGTTGTTCGGGTTTGGAGAGGAAAAATGAGATGTTTTTGGTCAAATGCTTGGTCAATGGTATTTTAAAGAAGAAAATGGAATAATGTTTAGATATTTAGGAATTTTGGAAATGACGGTTGCGTTCTTTTATGACTTTTGACTTATAAATCGAAACCCGAAGTTCTTAAACTATCCCAATGGTGATTAATAATTATTAATTGGCCCGTTAATAATTATTAATACCACCATAACTTATTTAAACAAATAAAGCCATTAAAATGTCTTAAATCGAAATAAACTACTAAATTCTAATTTATCAATTAATAAATAAACTTTAATTACTTAAATTAAAATAAAATAAATAAACTTTTTTAATCACAAAATAACGGGACGTTACATAATCCTTCAAAATTCAAAGAGGCAACTATATATATTTAAGAACACTCTAGAATTTTAAGTGGTGCTTGTCTGTTTACACCTCCACCACCCTTATCTCCATCATCTTTCATCTCCACATGGTAGCTATTTGGATCTAAAATTTACCATTGATTTTACTTGGTTAACAAGTTCAAATCTAGACCCTTGATTTGAACTTGATGACCAAGCAACTTTTACTGTAAATATGGGCACTCCCCTTCATGGAAAATCATCAAAAAATTCACCAAGTAATATCTGGAGTGATAAATAAAGAGTGAGGGAAAGAAAAGAATTTTCATTGAGAGAAGAAACAAAAACAATACACTTTTATGGTTAGATCTTATTCTCTTCCATATTCTGAGTTCAACACTCATCATAATCATCTTTTTCTTTCTTTCTTTCTTTTTATGTAAAATTTTAACAATTATTATTATCATTATCAATTACTAACTTCACCTAATAAATAATGGAATAATTATTTCTATGTTAAATAAATAATAATAATTTTTCGTTTCACATTTAAATAGAAATTACTTTTCTTCTTAAATTTTATTATTTTAGATATTAAAAAAATATTATACCAAAAAATGTGTCTTTGTGGAATAATTAATTCCTTCATAAATCACATAATTTTTCCTCAAAATAATAATATTAATTTAGATTAAAATGTTACTACTTATGTTTTTCATCTTTTACTATTTATTATCATTATCATTATTATTCTTTCAATTCTTCTTCTTCTTCTTCTTCTTATTATTATTATTATGAGTAAATTCAGCAATAGTTATTTTTAATAATTTATTAAAAAAGAAAACACATATGATTAATAAATACTTTTTTTTCTCTCTCTTACAAATAGAAATAGCATTTCTATTAAAATTTCATTATTTTAAAATTACAAACTTGTTTTACATGAAACAAAATATTCAAGAGTTAAATGAGATGCACTTGTGGAACTTAGTTCCCTCATTAAAAACAAAAATCACTTTTATTTTAAATACAAAATAATTATTTTATTAATAAAATAAAAATAAAATTGTCTTTTAAAAAAACAATCCTATGACGGATTTGAGAATGTCAAACTTCTCAACTTCTCGAGGTGTAAGATTTTTTTAAAATAAAAAATTCTTATTATTATTTATCCAATATTCTTTATTCATTATCATCATCATCATCATCATCATCATCATTATTATTATTGTTACTATCATCATCATCATCGTCGTCGTCGTCGTCATCGTCATCTTCATCTTCATCTCCATCTCTATCTCTATCATCATCATCATCATCATCATCATCATCATCATCATCATCATTATTATTATTATCGTAATTACCATCATTTTACTTTAATTAATGGATAATAACTCCACTCATTTTACTCTTTAAACTTGCTCTATTTTTAGAGTCAAGAAAAGGTTGAATGAGACATTTATTTAAAAATAATTAGATCAATATATTAAAAAAAATTAATTAAAGAACCAATTTTATTAAAACTAGTTAAGATAACATGAAATAAACTTGGTAATTGTTTTTACGGGTGTTGTAGGGTGCTAATACCTTCCCTACACACAACCGACCTCCGAACCCGAATTATATATATTATCGCAGACCATTTTAATTATTAATTTATGTGACCAATCACACCTTTACTATGGTTGGTGGTGACTCTCAAACATATTTATAAAAGACCACTCGTAAACTGATGTGGTCACTGCGCATCGCGAAAACTGGTTGCGACAGCTTGGCAACTCTGCTGGGGACGCAGGTTAAAGAAATCTAGAAGGTCAGGCCAAAAAAGAAATTGTTGTCTTTATTATCGATTCTTATGTCTTTTATTACCTTTTGTGATAATTATTGCTTTTTTTTTTAAAAAAAGAGTTATATTTTCGTGAATTTTGCTATATACATCAATTCACACACGTGCACTTAAGTCACATACACTCATGAGCCTCCTACCCAGGCTATACCATTATGATTAGAATGAGGATTTAGTAATGAGACCTTCATGCACTACAAAAAATAGCATCACTGGTGACGCAAGCATTAACCACGCACGAAAAATAGGTGGCTAGTGTGAACCATTGACCACGCCCAAAGGGCGCGTCATCAATGGTTCATGGCATAAAACCATCTCCCACGCCAGATGGGTTGGCGTGGGCGATGGTGGGCTCGCCAGCCCACTTATCCAAATGAATAAGTGGGCCGCCATTCGCCACGCCTGAGTTGCGTCACCAATGAGGATACATTTAACAAAAAAAAAAAGCCTGTTTTACTCTTCCTTTTTTCACATTTAACAAAAAAAGAAAAGCAAACAACAAAATCCTCTCGTTCGTCCCCTTCTTCTCCCAAAAAATTTTTCTCCATTTTTCGCTTGGATCTCTCAACCAAGTAGTAGCGCCGCCTCGTTCGTCCGCTGCCTTGTCGTCCGCCTCTTCATTCGTCCGTCGCCTCGTTCGTCCCCAAGCAGCAGCTCCTTTGTTCGTCCCCAAGCAACAGCGCCGCCTCGTTCGTTCCCAAGCAGCAGCGCCGCCTCGTTCGTCCCCAAGCAGCAGCGCCGCCTCTTCGTCCCCTAACAGCAGCATCTTCGTCCCTTCGTCCCCAAGGAGCAGCGCCGTAAGTGGAAGCCCTAAATCTTAAAGTAAGTTTCCAATCTCTCTTATTTTTCAAAAAATTAAGTTCAACAATACTCTCATGTCTATCTGATTTCTGAAATATATGCCCTAACTTTCAATTTCTCTCTGATTTCGAAAATTGTCAAAGAAATTTGATATCTCATCTCAATGTTTGTTCAATCATTTTAATTTTTCGGATATTTTAATAAATTAAACCACATATATGTGTTAATAGTCATATATCTCACTTCTGGATTTGTTGATTTGATGATCTTAATTTTTTTTATTAAGATATTGAGGAATCTCTACTTTCTAATCAGGATCTGCTACCTTTTTTGTTTCTTTCACTGTCAGTGGTGTGAATTTAACTGGGTTGAATGAGAATTATTGTATGTAATTGAGCTTCAAGTATGTAATTGAATGAGAATTATTGTATTATTATTTAGTTGGGTTTAATATCATGTGGTGTGAATTTCATTTACAATTTGATCCAACAGGCACATTCCATCCTTTAGCTTGGTCAAACATGTTTTTTTTTTAATTGATATTGATGGAGATGCAGAGATATAATGTGTGTGTGAGAGAGAGGAAAAGATGAGTTCTTTCCCTCAAAATGAAACAAAACAAAAAATGTGTGAGTTTGGCTCTAAGACTTGTCTCCATCACAAGATTGTGTGAGTTTTTTTTAAGGGGTTGGTGGGGTTACGTACTAATATTCTTCAACTCCCATTTCTTTAGAGTCTTTGTTTTAGGATAAACAATCAATATCTTATCATATGTATCATGATATAAATATTCTTCCCTGATTACCAGTTTAATTTAATCTCTTCCTTTAAAACAAAAACATAATTAGCTTTACCAACAAGCACTGTTGTCTTATATTTACTGTTACCAATTTAAATTAATCTCTTTTCAAATGTAACTTGAAACAGGTTTTAGTAAGTTATCTCGATCAACGCTCAACGATGTCTGGATCAAACAAGTAAAATTTCTAAACTTTATATAGTTTTTTTTACTAATAACTCTATATCATATGTTTTATTGTTTGTATAGCAACAAATGGTTCAATATATGAGTCCGCCCGAGACTGATGATGGCTCAGACACGGTGGAGTCTAGACAACCTCTCTGTGACATTGATGCCATGCAAAAGACGTTGGGTGATAGATCGGGATACCGGAGAGGTATGGGTAGAGGCCCAAAACCTCCCCCCAAGTCTGGTTCATCATCACACTTATTAGGGCCTTCACAGAATGACCTCCTAACTCAAGAGAAGCTCAACGAGGCTCTTCTGTCTATTGAGGCACTTCAAGAGAGTGAAGTGCAATGCGAAGAAGAATATAAGATGCGTGAGTTGCAACGCGAAGTCTTATAAGATGCGTGAATTGCAATGTGAAGAAGAATATAAGAAGCTTCAAGAAGATATGAACGTGCTCATGAGATTTTTTAAATCTCAAGGGGGTGGAGGTCAGGGCCAAGGTAGTGGAGGAGGTGATGCATAATTAGACACTTTCTAGTTTGTAATTTATAAAAACCATGTTCTTTATATTGTACTCTTCTTTGACTTAAGTAAACCCGTGTTCTTTATATTGTAAACTCTTATTCGACATTAAAAATACTTATTCTATGAAATCTATAATGACTTAGCTTTACAAATACTTGCTGTTGTGCAGAGATCTAAAATATGTATATGCTTATTACAGGGATGCATTTGGGGAGTCTAAATATGAAGTATTTTTTTAATTTTTTAAAGCCATTAGCCACGCAAATGCGTCACCAATGAGGTGCCTTAAAAATAAATAAAACGCAGTTAGCCACGCAATCACGTCACTAATCGTGAGAATCAGTCAACCTTTTCTTGCGTGGCAATTGGCTTATTGGTCATGTGCCACGCAGACTCAGCATGGTAGATGCAGGCCATTAGCCACCTCTTGTCTGCGTGGCTAATATTAGGGATCAACCACGCACACTCACCGTGGCTAATATTGAGCATCAGTCACGCAAGTTAAGCGTGGTAGATGCTTGAAAGCATCCGTGACGCGTTGCATTATCGCGTCACAGATGCTCAAAACGGGCATTCATGACGCGGTATTGACGACGTGCTTTGCCACGCGTAGATCACGTCACCAAAGGTTATTAGTGACGCAAATGTATAGTATTGGTGACGCTATCGCGCGTGGCTAGTTCCAGAGATTTTTGTAGTGATGGAGCCCAAGTTCTGGCATAGGTCTGTGAAATTCCTCACTCGAGTAAATTCTATTTTGAATTACTTGAGGACCTTTTTAATTTTAGGGTATTATAGAAACTCCCCTTCACAATATAAAATCATAGAACCTACCTAGTAATTATTTAAGTTAAACCTTAGGACTTACTCTTAAAAGGGAAAAAGACACTTTTGGTCCCTCAGTTTTGTGTTTATTGACAATTTGGTCCCTGAGTTTTCAAAACCGATATTTTTGGTCCCTCAGTATTCGTTTAGCTTTCATTTCGGTCCTTGCTGTCAAAACTCTGTTAAATATTTAACAGAATGCTGACGTGGCATTTTTAAATAATTTTTAGGATGACATGAAAATATTAAATTTCTTATAAGGTGTATTTCAAATGATGTGGCAATTATATTATTTTATATTTATTTTATTCTCTCTTCCTTTGTAATGACCCGATTTTCGTTAAATCCTTTAAATTCAAATGCACAGTGGAAGACTCGAATTTTAAAGAAAAACGGCATGGGTTCGTTTAAAAATCGGATTATCCAAAACCTGTTTACATTGACCCAATTTCAGAGAAAGTAGTAAACATGGAATGCGCATTCTAGATCGATATTTAAACTTCTAAAAGAGTTTAAAACCATAAGACATTTACACATTTAAACAAATACTCTTCCAAGCTCAAAACATAAGTAAGAAAGTAGTAAATATTAACAAAGCATATCAAAGATGCTTTACAAAATATGTTCCTGTTCTTGTCCTTCATCCTCTCGACAGATCAAGTGACGCCACCTCCTCTACCATGTCTCTTACAACGAGTTTTACCTGAAAAATTTCAAGTGTAGAAACATTAGCATAAAAATGCTAGTGAGAGTAAAATGAAAGCAAGTAATCCTATGAACCCAATTTCAGACCAGAAATTGTGTCCAAAGGTCTAAATTGCTCTTTATTACCCATTCCACACTTCCAATTTCCACACAATCATACAATAGAAGTATACTTCCCATAATAGACTTTCAAACCCATATGAAAATGAAATAGAGACTTGAAGTAAAAGTAATAACTATTACTAAGTCTTTCTACACAATCAGACAAGTGTAATACTTTCCAGAATAAACTTTCAATCCCGTAAAGTAATGAAATAGAGACTTGACTCAAAAACTGCCAACTTAACATAACAAGGTAAAATAAAAGAGTGGCTAGCTCCATAATCAAACATAATAAAAGCCAAATGGCGTAAAATTGATAAAATATAGATCACTACCATACCGGCCGCTTTTCCTGATAATCCTGACCTTTGTTGCTATGTTGTGATGGTTATATCTTATAAGCCCTACAAAAATGGTGTGATTCCAAGTTTGATTACAAACATAGCATCTTGGTGGAAGTGTGCATCTCCAAAAATGGAAACTAGCACAACTATTGTAGTAAGGATGAACCTGTCCTTGTTGAGCTCCACCTCGAACAAGTTGCTGCTGCTGCGGTATCCCTCAATTTTCATCATTATCCTTAGCTTTCTTCTCCTGAGAGGTAGTTTGTCCCGTAGTAGTTAGTTTTCTCCTCTTTTCAGAAGATGTAAAATCCAAGATAAGGACGACTCCTAAGCCTCCTTATTCAAATCTTGAATGAACTCGACCTCAGAGATCATTTGCTTTCTTGCAAAGTAAAACTGGTGTCTGTCAAACACCTTAGTCCAATAACGTCCTAACCTCCCAACATAGGATTCACTTTAGAGTCTATCTTTAAAAGACTCACTAGGTCCAAACTACGACCTACAAATTTATCACATTCTCCATCCAATTAGATGGTCAAACACAATGTGATTTGAAGTTCACCAACCTTCACATTGCCTTAAAAAGTCATCGCTATCACGGTCCAACAACATTCCTTCTAGATCTCAGTCAAATACCAACACTCAACCTTAGTGTTAGTTAATCTTGAGAATTTACCAAATATGGATCTCGATAACTCGACCTCGGGTATAATCCAATTCAAATTAGTACATCATACCGTGATAGTGATCAAACTAGGACATTGACCAATTAACAAAACCGTTAATGGTCTTCATTAGACTTATCACAAAATGTTCTTACTTCCACTCTTGTGTGGTAACACACTTTCCTTTTAACACAATACTCTCACAATGATGTACCACTTACCATAATTCAACTTTCTCAAAATCAAACCAAGATTTTGTCCATTAAGTTGAATCTAGGTTATTGGACCCGAGCCAAACCAATTACTTATCAACAATTACTCACTTCCAACAGGTGCTTCATCTCTTAATACTAGGCTCCAGACAAACATGTCCCTTTTTTACACACAAATGTCAACACACATCTACTAAGACCACTACTTAGCAATTGTGTGACAATAACACTTTAATCAACTTTAAGGATCAAACGATTGATCTCTCGGAGTATCTCGTCTCCTTTACTTTGACATTATGTCAATACACTTAACGAGGTGTATAACCTCCAAATCTGCACGGGGTCATGCACATTCTTAGCACTCTTACCAAATCTCAATCTGGGTCAAATATACATAACCACATAGTGGTTTTACGAGGATGTGAAATATCACAAACATCATTAACTTCTAACAATATTCTCATAAACTCTTCCAATATTAAAGAAATAAAGCATGAGAATAAAAGTTATAGGTATACTTGGTGCTGCCGATCTCAGATGATGATTAGAGAATGGACTTAAAACAAAACATGAAAACAAACATGCATAGCATGTAGTCTACAGAACCCGTAGGCTCTGATACCAACTGTAACGACCCGAGCCTTTTTAAATCATTTTAAAATCAAACACAGCGAAAGTCTTTATAATTTAAAAAAAACGGCGTGGTTATGTTTGAAACTTGGCTAGCCAAAACTTGTTTACATTTTAAATTCAGAAATTTAAAACACAAGGAACTTCAAGTTCCTAATCAGGAGTTCAAAAGGTCTAATAATCATAAAAGTAAGACGTGTAGCTCTTAAGAGCTATATACAATGTACAAATAAAAAGATATAATATACATAGACTAAGTCCATGGACTTTTATAAACACCTAGCCCATCTCTGATCCATCATCCTCTCGATCATACAGCACCAACTCCCCTTTCCAGAAAAATGGGCATTACCTGAAATTGGTTGTAATATCATGAGCTAAAAGCAAGCCCAGTAAGAATAAACAAAATAAAAAGTAACCTTAGACTCCAAACCCGCATCCGGATTTGTGCCCAAGTAAAACTCACATACCCTTACCTTTCAACCACCAAAAGGGTTTTATCAAGTATTTCACTTTTACTTACCAATTCTCCAAAATAACTGAGGAGCTATCTTCCGAGCCTTTAGGATGATGTGTTGCATAACACACCCAAACATTTATAATTCATTCTCTTAAATACCTTATACTATCCATAAGGTTTACAGCAAGTCTTAATCTCCAATTCGGGATCTTCTAACCAAAAGAGAATCTAGTTCTCTTAATAATTATACAAGGTTCAATATACCTTTGTATTCTATCATTATACCATTCCATTTCATTCCTCTTTCTTATAGCACTCAACTATATATCATATTTCATTTCTTTTCTCTATAGAAATGTATGTCATTCATCAAGTTTCATCTCTTTTCTTTATAGCAACTTGGGCTATAAATAGTTTACATAACCTTTACCAAAACTCTCGAACTCAAGAAACTAACTCCCAAATAATTGGAAGAATGTTTTCATATCCATACTCTCTTCCTGGTTTATCCTTTTGATATCTCATACTATATATGAGATTTATCTTTCCTTTATGTTCGATAACATAATGCTGATCTCATTCATTAGCCCATTAAAACAAGTATAAAAGAGTAAATAATATTTACATATGCATGACATCTTAATTCACTTTGTTATTTTTCTTTCGATAATATGAATGAAGGTAATGAAGACACCCGTAGGTTCCGCATTCACCTTTTATGCATGAAGGTAATGAAAACACCCTTAGGTTTCACATTCACCTTTTGTTTCACTTTCCATTTCACCGATAATATGCATGAAGGTAATGAAGACACTCGTAGGTTCCGCATTCACCTTTTATGCATGAAGGTAATGTAAAATTCCCGTAGGATTCACATTCTCCCTTCTTTTTTTTTTCTCACTTTCCTTTCGAATCAATGATACAAGATGTTATGCATTTGCTTCAAAAGTAAATAAAAGTAAATATGAATGTAAATGGATCATGGTGATGCAATATGATATGCATATGCTTTCAAAAGTAAATAAAAATAAGTATGAACATAATCAGAAGGACATAAAAGTAAATAGATCGTGAATTACTCTTGTACATCAAACGAGTAATTAGGAACTTCTGAAAATCAAATAATAACTCAAGCCAACCGGCTTTCTGATAACTCGAAAATTTGACTTAACATAGAAGTCTCCAATTCATTTCTCCATTATTTATTAAACATATGAAGTCCTTATTCACAATCCTTATTACTTTTTGGAACCTTCAACTCCCGATAAACCATAGGAAACTCTAAAGTAAGTCTAAACTTAGAACTTCTAAAAGTTACTCATTTCCTTCGAAGTACCTATGAGTTCTCTCACTCAACTTGAACTAACTCGCAAGCCTAAGCATGTTAGTTCACTTAATTTAATCCTTTCGATTAAACCTTAATCTCAACTTCCGATCCTACAAACTGTTCAACTTATTCAGTTTCTAAAACTACTTTAAATCCTATTTATTCTTACCTAGGCCAAATGTAGTTATGCTCCAAACCTTCGATAGTGCGATCAATCAACAATCCAAAACACCTACAATTAAAAGTATATCTAACAATCATTAATAAATCTCAAGGGTGCTCTCGGCCCCTCAAAGGAAAATGGGTTTCAAGATCGATTTTCTGGCTTTTAGGCACTTTAGAGGTGTTTCAGGTTGGTTTCAAGTAATTTGGTAAATCCCGATTTCAATGGGTAACGATAATTCGGGTTTTTGGACAATAATCGATTTCCCGAATTTAATTACAATAAACAAATAATCAATAATAAAATAACCCAATTCAACCCTCAAATTGCAATTTCAAACGGAACGGGTTTTGGCTCAAACTCGAGTTTTAGGGTTAGGGTAAAATCCCAAAAACACCTAAAACAACTTCCGTAATTAAAATCATCGAGTTCCTCGGCAAGAAATCGAAGAATCAATATGAAAACTCTATTAAAACACTATTTGGAGCTTAGGGTTTGAAACTTTAACATACCTTTAGGCCCTTAGAACACGAATGGAAAATACGATTGCTAGGTTGAAAAGAATCCTAGGACCGAGGCCTTTCTGATGCAACCGAAATCAAGTCGATCCGTCGAGAGACGAACGAAAATCGAAAATCTCCTCAAACCCCCATGAGACCCTCGGCCTTGAGAAGAAAAAAATGAGAAGATGTTGGTCAACTTTGGGTTGAAGGCAATTTAAAGAAGAGAAGTCTATAGTGTTTGATATTTTTAAGAAATTATAAATTACGGTTGCGTCCTTTTAATGACTTTTGACTTCTAAATCGAACCCAAAGTTCTTAAACTAGCCCAATTGTGATTAATAATTATTAATTGGCCCGTTAATAATTATTAATACGACCATAACTAAATTAGGCAAATAAAACGATTAAAAAGATTTCGAGCGAAATTAACTACTAAATTCTAAAATTAAACCAAATACTTTATTTAAAATAAATAAGTAAAATATTAAAAAAAAATTCACTTCAAAATAACGGGACGTTACACTTAGCCTACTGTAAAACCACACGAGATGCCTCTAAAATACCAAGAAACCGGAAATTAAAAGTTGAGACCTCTCCCCTTTTGCTTTGGCCGAGAGCCCCTAACCTTCCCCTGGCTGTTTTGTTGTTTCATTTTATTAAGAAATAGTTTGTACATTTTTTGGTAGTTTAACACGTTTGGATACTTTCTCTACTTGTAGGTTTTGACCCACGAGCAATCAATAACCCATCCGATGAGTGGCGTAGTCCTACGCGTTCAAAAGGTGAGATTAAAACGAATTGTAAATAGTGTTATGTTCTCACGTTGCAAGACATTAAAGTTAGCTTGAAGTTAAGCGTTACACTCTTCTTTGTGTGGTTTGGAAGTCAAAGATACTTGAGAGATTAGCTACTAAGGTTAGTCTAACTAATGGTTTGTGAGTTTACAAGGTTTAGGAAACGAAATCGCTCTCGTGAAGTTTAGCTAGCTTAGGAAGAGTTGGTCTTAGATTCCTTGTTTTTAATTGGTGTTGAGAGTGATTGGAATGTGGTTATACTCGAGGTGCATTCGGTTACACATAATCTTTAAGCGATGGGATTTTCCACCTAGTGCTATCCAAGGGGAATAGTACAACTAACCGTGAAAGCATGTGATTTGCTATTTAATCGTGGAAGCATGTGATTTGCTTTATAATCATGGAAGCATGTGATTTTCTTTTTAATCGTGAAAGCATGTGATTTGCTATTTAATCATGAAAGCATGTGATTTGCTATTTAATCGTGAAAGCATGTGATTTGCTTTATAACCGTGAAAGCTTGTGATTTGCTACTTGTTTGAAGCCATGAGTTAGATACTTAGTGTTTTTATAGTTTGATTGAATGTTTAATTATCGAATTCTTTACCGAAATCAAATGGAAGTGTTGTTTGCACCTAGAAACTAAAATGGGTAGTATGGAATACTTATGACATTGGACACATTCTCCGATTGAGATTTGAGTGCATAACGTCATTTACTTTTCGTTTTATTCTCACTAGCGTCATGCTAATGTTGCTACATTACAAATTTTCCAGGTATGTCTCGTGGGAGAGAGCGAGCTAGAGGTTGTGGTGCAGCTTCACCAACCAGAATGATACGTGGATATGGATTTAGGCGCCTACGAGTGTTAATAGAGTCTTTTGATGTTATAAAATGATGTAGTCGTGTTTTGAGCTTGAAAGAGCTTTTCTTTTGGAGTTTTAAACTTATTTTGGGGTAGTTGAAGATTATAAAACTTAAGAAGTGCGTGTTTTATCATTTCTTTGATGTGAACCTTGTAAACAGGCTTTGGTTTATTCAAAATACAAATGGAACCACGTGAATTTTCCGCAAAATTATTGTTTTCCGCTGCGTACAACATTAAGTGTTTTAAAAGATGTCGGATCGTCACAACAAACGGATTCGATGTTCCTCAGTTGTTCAAAAATCACAGATTCGCTTGATCTCCGTTCGTGTTACAGATCAAAGCTTCATAATTCATCCCAGATCTACCTCCATCTATATGTATTTCAGTCTGATTCGAGGGAGAAGATAGATTTGGATATGGGAGGACACATGAGTCTAAGACACTGATCTATGTATAATTGTCGGCCACAATTTGAAGAAATTGGATATGGGTATAGATGAAAGCCCGAGGAATTTGAGTATGGATATCGAAAAGTTTTCTTTGAACGAGAAGTCTTACGCCAATTTCAACATCCTCTTTTACCTCAATTACGCGGCCTTTTGAATACTGATAAAGTTGTTGGATTCGCCATTGATTATTGTTGTGATGACCCGACTCCTTTTAAATCATTTAAAATCGAATTACAGCGGAAGACTTAATATTTAATAAAAATTTGGGGTGGATTTGTTTAAAACTTGGACTACCTATTTACACTTTTCACAATCAGAGAATTTAAACGACAGGAAATGCAATTCCTATGTAAAGATTAAAGGAGTTCAAGGTGATAAAAGTTAAAACAAAAAGCTCTTATGAGCTTATATACAAATACACAACTCATAAGATAAAACATGAAATAAATGTGTCCATGGACTTTAAAAGTATCTCTAGTCCATCCCACCATCATCATCAACTAGATCAGATTGCACCAGTTCTTCTCCCACAACCCCGATCATTACCTGAAAATGTTTGTAATATCATGAGCTAAAAGCAAGCCCAGCGAAAATAAACAGAAAATAGAATAACAATAGACTCCAAACCCGCATTCGGATTTGTGTCCAAGAACTTACTTACTCTTTGTTATCCATTCATTCATCAAAGAGATTTACATCAAGTATTCCATTTTTACTTACCAAGTCTCCCAAATGATCGAGGATCTAACTTCCAAGCATTTAAAAGGATGTGTTTCATAACACATATAATATTGTATTTCATTCTATTTAATACCTTATACTATACATAAGATTTACATTCAAGTGTTAATCTCCAATTTCAAGATCTTCCAATTAAATGAGAATCTAGTTCTCTCATATATATATAACATAATAACTATACAAGGTTCAATACACCCTTGTATTCTCTCATTTTACAATTCAATTCCATTCCTTTTTCCTATAGCACTCTGCTATACATCATATTTCATTCTTTTTCTCTATGGAAAAGTATAATATACAAAATGTTTCATTTCTTTTCTTTAATAAATAATGCTAAGCTCACTCGGTCTTAACATATTTAAACATTCATTAACTCACTAAACAAGTGTAAAGGGCACACAACCTTTTCATCAATATATCCATCACATACAAATAATGTCAGGTAATGAAACTCCCGTAGGCTAAGTTCATTCACCTCATTATCTCGCTTTCCAAAATAAAATATACAAAGTCCTTGCAATAACATCTTTCCATCTCTAGTGAATAATGATAGGTAATGAAACTCCTGTGGGCGAAGTTCATTCACCTTATTAAACTCACTTTCCAAAATAAAATATACGGATTCCTTTCAATAATATCTTCCGACCTCTAGTGAATAATGACAGGTAATGAATGCTCCTGTAGGCTAAGATCATTCACCTCATTATCTCACCCACCGAATACAATGTTCAATGCACCCCTTTATCCTCGTATATGTATCATAGTAATTATGGATAATACTAGATAATGTGAACTCGTATATGTATCATAGTAATTATGTATAATACTAGATAATGTGAACTCGCATAGTTACATCATTATTTCATTATCCAGCTCCTCCGATCATGCAAAGTTCACGCAGCCTTTAGCATTCCTCATGTACATATACGTAAACATAAAACGAATAATACCAGACAATGCAAGCTCACTCAGTCTATGCATTGCCTCATTATTCCTCCCAATTTCGATTATGCAATATGATATGATATGATATGAATATGATTTCAAGTGAAAGTAAAATAAATATAAACATTCAAAGTGATCGAAAGGCATAAAGATAAATGGATCGTGAATTACCCTTTATACATAAAACAAGCAATTAGGAACTTCTGAAAATAATAAATAAATCAAGCCAAACGGCCTTCAGTTAAACTTGAATTACTAACTTTATCATAAAGTCTCCAATTCAAATTATTCTATTTCTTTCAATAAATATCTGAAGTTCCTTATCCAAATTCCTTATTCACCCTATTATACTTGGAACTTTCAACTTCCGATAAACATTAGTAAACGCCAAAGTGAATCTAAACTTAGAACTTTCAAGAGATTTGTTTCCTTCGAAACACCTATGAGTTCTCTCAACTCAAATTAGAACTAACTCCAAGCCGAGATTTATTGGCCTATCGAGATACTTAATCGAGTAGAAGTGGTAGCTTATAGTTTAGTTTTACCACTTTCGTTATCGGCTGTTTGTAATGTTTTCCATGTATTGATGTAATGTTTTCCATGTATTGATGCTTCGGAAATACATGGTGAATCCGTTCCACGTGATTTTTTATGAACTGGTAGTTTTGAATGCTAATATGTCTTATGAGAAGACACCCGTTAAGATAAGAGCATTCGAACAAAAGTTGTTGAGAAATAAAACGATTCACTTGGTTAGGGTTTTGTGGAGAAACCAAGTGTCAAAGGAAGCAACGTGGGAACGTGAGGATGAGATACAGTCTAAGTACCCTCGCTTTTTCGCTTAGTGAACGCACTTTTCGAGGATGAAAAGTCTTTTAAGGAGGGAGACTGTAACGTCCCGGTACTTTTGAGGTACAAAAAAATTTATTTAATTTATTTATTTTAATTTAACTTAAGTATTTAAAGATTATTCTAGATTCAGTAATCTAGAATTTAGTATTTTACTTCGGTTTAAATCTTTTTAATCGTTTTATTTGCTTAATTTAGTTATGGTCGTATTAATAATTATTAATGGGCCAATTAATAATTATTAATCATCATTGGGATAGTTTAAGAACTTTGGGTTTCGATTTATAAGTCAAAAGTCATTAAGGGACGCAACCGTCATTTCCAATTTCTTAAAAATATCCAAAACACTATTCCATCATCTTTAAATATACCATTTGACAAAAAGTTGACTTCATCTTCTCATTTTTCTCTCCTAATGCCGTTAGCAAGGGATTTTCAGCTTTTGTTCGTTTCTTGATGGATCGGATCGATTTCGGTTGCATCGAAAAGCTTTCGGTCCTAGAATTCTTCTCCACCTAGCAATCGTGCTTTCCATCCGTGTTCTAAGGACTTCTCGGTAAGTTAAAGTTCAAACCCTAAGCTCCAAATAGTGTTTTAATGGAGTTTTCATGTTGAATCTTCGATTTCTTGCCGAGGAACTCGATGATTTTGATTACAGGAGTTGTTTTTAGTGATTTTGGAAACTTTCCCTAAACCCTAAAACCAGGTTTCAGTCGAAACCCTTCCCGTTTGAAATTTACATCGTGGGGGCTGTTTTGGGGTTTATTTTTATTGATATATTGTTTACTGTAACTAAATTCGGAAAATCGATTATTGACAAAAAAAAACCCGAATCATCGTTACCCATTGAAATCGGGAACTTCGAAACTACCCACTACAAAAAAACTGTCAAAATGCGACCAGAAATTTGCGACCAAAATAAAGTGGTAGTTTTTTGGTGACCACCTGGTCACTTTCTTTGAAGGTTGACTCTAAGTGACCATCTGGTCATTTTTTTTGTGACCAGATTGCGACCAAAAGCAGAAGTAGTCATAAAAAATGGCGCGAAAGAAGCGACCAATTGGTCACCTAAAAAAATGACCAGCTGGTCGCATTTTTGTGACTAAAATATGCCTTGGTAGCAAAAAATGAAGCGTAATTTTGGAGGGAAAAAAGCTACCAAGTGGTCACAATTAAAAGTGACTACCTGGTGGCAATTTTTGTGACCTTTATTGAGCAGTGGTAGCTTAAACTTGGAGGGGAAAAAGCTACCAAGTGGTCACAATTAAAAGTGACTAACTGGTCGCAATTTTTGTGACCTTTATTGAGCAGTGGTAGCTTAAAATTGGAGGAAAAAAAGCTACAAGTGGTCACAATTATAAGTGATTAAATGGTCACAATTTTGGTGACCATTAGTGAGCAGTGGTAGCTTAAAATTTTGGCGGGAATTAAGCTACCACGTGGAAACATTCAGAAGTGACCAGATGGTCGCAAATTCTGTGATTTTATGTGACCAATAATTTATAAATAATTTGGTGGGATATGGGGACAATGAAAGTTTCCGTGAAAGTTTAAACGTAGACGAAGATGAACGGGTTGTAGAAGAGGGAATGAATCTAGATGCACGAAAGATGCACGAGATGCTAAAGACAGCCAGCCGACCATTGTACGATGGGTGTGAGGTAAGTCAACTGGCTGCTGCTACAGAACTTTTAAATATAAAGGCGCAGTACAACATACCCGGTAGAGGATTTGATGCGATTGCATCGTGGTTTTGTCGATGCGCTCTAGAAGAAAATAATACGCCCCACAGTTTGTATGACACAAAAAAGCTAGTGGAGGAGGACCTGCATCATTGCAAATTCTGTTTTCTTCCAAGATACAAACAAGGGAAACGCAGCCTGATTCCGAACACCCGCATGTTCTATTTACTGCTGACCCCACGTATGCAACGGTTGTATGCATCGGATGTGACAGCCTCGCACATGAGATGGCATCACGAGCATTCACAGGATGAAGGTGTTATGAGACATCCCTCAGATGCTGCGGCATGGAAGCATTTAAATAATTGTCATCCGAATTTTGCACAAGATCAGAGAAACGTCAGATTGGGCTTATGCACAGATGGCTTCAACCTGTTCGGGGCATCTGGGACACAATATTCAGTTTGGCCAGTCATGGTAACCCCGTATAACTTGCCTCCCTCGATGAGCATGCGAGACCCGGTGATTTTTCTAACAGTGATCGTACCTGGGCCGAAAAGTCCAAAGCAGAAACTGGATGTGTATTTGCAACCACTTATTGCAGAGTTGAAAAGGTTGTGGACTGACGGTGTTATGCCGTACGACATTTCGAAGAAACAAAATTTCTTGATGCGCGCCGCGTTAATCTAGACGATCAGTGACTTCCCTGCTTATTCAATGTTGTCAAGTATGTTGATCTTTAATTGCTTTCATATACATTTTTGAGTCTATGTTTAGCTTTTGTTATTGCTTTCCTTAGTCAGTGTAGTTAATTGTGTGAACCTCAATCTCCTCCTCTTAATGGATGGAGTACGGCGGGGACATACGCATGTCCACATTGCATGCTAGATACAGATGCATTTTATCTCAGAAACGGTAGGAAAAATTGTTGGTTTGACTGTCACCGTCGATTTTTGCCGTTGAATCACACTTTCCGTTCAAATGGCAGTGACTGGAAGAAGGGTCGACGAGTAAGAAAACAAACCCCCCCGACCATGTATAGTGGAAGACAGATTCTTCACGGTATAGATGCTATAGGGATGCAGAAGATTACAGTGGAAGGTGCAGAGAGTGCAAACAATGCGGCTGGGAAAAACACGGATTGGAAGAAACGGAGTATTTTTTGGGATCTGTCGTATTGGGAAGATCTACTGATTAGACACAATCTTGATGTTATGCATATCGAGAAGAATTTCATCAACAACATTTTCAATACGATTTTGAACGTTTCGGGAAAAACGAAGGAAAATCTGAAGGCACGTTATGATATACGGGAGATATGTGACCGTTCTGAGTTGGAGCCTGACAACAATGATAATTAGGCAAAAGCAAAGTACATGTTGACGACGAATGAAAAGAAAACATTATTTGAATGGATCAAATCCATCAAATTCCCGGACGGATACGTTTCGAATTTGAGTCGGTGTATAGACAGTAAAAAACATATCATGTTTGGGATGAAAAGCCACGACTGTCATATATTCATGCAAGGATTGATGCCCGTCGCGTTCAGACCGTTCCTAGAGAATAGACATTGGGAGCCGCTTGCCCAGTTGAGTGTTTTTTTCAGGGACTTGACATGTACAGAGTTGACGGAAGCTACTGTCGCTTCAATGAGTTCAGAGATCGCCATGATTATTTGTAAGTTGGAGCGAATGTTCTCACTCGGTTTTTTTGACTCCATGGAGCATCTTCCAGTGCATCTTCCATACGAGGCATTCTTAGGGGGTCCCGTACATTACCGCTGGATGTACCCATTTGAAAGGTAAGCACAGTTATTTTGTAATATACGCGTATAAATCAGTACAGTGATCATCAAATGTAAATTATGTTTTGTACCCATAGGTACTTACGTCGATTGAAAAAGATGGTTGGAAATAGATCACGAGTAGAAGGATCTATCTGTAGTGCGTACCTGACGCAAGAGACTACCACATTTTGTTCATACTACTTTGATCAACACATTGCAGAGCAGTTTCGACCGGCGAAACAAAACATTGTCAAAAATTTACTTGAAGGTGTTGACAGAAACGACTTGCCGATTTTTACGGAACCTGGCATGACAGTTGGAAGATCAGTGCGTAGGCCGTTGACCGATTCTGAGTATCACGTAATGCAGACATACGTGTTATGCAACTGAGTAGAGATCGAGCCTTACATAGAATGAGTTTGTAACTTAACATTATTTCATCGCATAAACAAACTATTTGCTAACTATTTTTGTAACATACAGATTATTTCTAAACTTATACGTTCGAATGACACGAATTGGTCTTACAGACGCCGAGGAGGGGTCAATAATCGACAAAGAGTTTCGTTCTTGGTTCAGTGCATACGTGAGTTATTTTAAATTGTCAAAAAAACCGTGGCATTTTGTTGAAAAGATTACTATCATCCTAACATTACTGTATGTGAACAATGACACAGGTTGACTCCCCTACATTACCGGTGGATGATCCTCGCATCATTTCTTTGGCAAAGGGACCTGGACGAATAGCAAGGTCGTATGGTGAATACGTCGGTAACGGTTACAGATTTCAAACGAAGGCGCATTCAGTGAACAGGGCAACAAACAACAGTGGTGTTTGCATAAAAGGTCACGTATTCGACACAAACGAAGACGATGACTTCGGAGTAATCGATGAGATTCTTGAGATTCAATACGCAAGTCCGACGCTAAAACGCATTGTTGTGTTCAACTGCACTTGGTTTGAGACAACCAGACGAGGCGGAGTCCGTAAGATTGATCATTTACAAATCGTTGAGGTAAACAAGTCTAAGCATATGCGCACCGCTGATAGGTTTGTCCTGGCTTCACAGGCGATTCAAGTTTATTACCTGAACTATCTGATTAATAGACGAGATCTGATAGATTGGTTAGTTGTTTGTAAAGTTAAACCACGCTAGGTAGAAGAAAACTTGTCCGAGAAAGACGACCATGCAGAGGAAGCTGTTGCTTTTCAAGAAGATGAGATAAGATGTCGTGCAATCGACGATGGTCAGAATGCAAGTACTGTTTGTCTTTTGAACGATGGAACGATAACATTGCATGATGATGATGATACAAATGCTTCCACTTCTCACGCACGTGACATTGATGCTGAATTTATTCAAGACGATGAATCCGATGAAGAAACAGAAGAAGAAGAAGAAGAAGACTTTATGTGACGGACTTCTTGGAGACGATGTTGAATGAGATATTTCGTTAACTTGATTATTCAATGTGTGTATGTGTTTATTAATTAAAACTATTTCTTTTAATGAATGATTAAAAAAATTATATATTAATATTTGCGACCATGTGGTCGCAATTTCACACAAAATAGCTGTCCACATGGTAGTAATTTAGAAGGGAAAGGCGACCAAATGGTCGCATTTTTGGAAAAGTATAATTATATTTTTAAAAAAATATAAGTGAGATTACGACCAATATATGGTCGCAAATCTGAGTGGTAAATTTAAACTTTCATGAAATTTATGGGGGTGAATTTAAAAATTACGACCATCTGGTCGCAATATTTGGCAGTGAATTTCATTATTGCGACCAGATGGTCGCAATTCTTGATGGGACTCGCGATATGACAGCTGTTCTTGATAATGGTAAATGGGCTACCAAATGGTCGCTTTTTCAAGAAATGCTACCAGATGGTCGCAAATATCTCTAAAATTGCGACCATCTGGTCGTATTTTCCCCAGCACGCACGACCTTTCGTTTCTGGTCATGATTACATATTTGCGACCATTTGGTCGCAAATTCTGATTTAAAAACCACACAGATTTCCTTTCCCCCGTTTCCCTTTTCCTTTTCTTTCTCTTTTTTCTTTTTTTTCTCTCTTTCCTCCATTCCGTTCCCCGTTGTTTTTTCCCCGTTCCTACTCTAAACCTAAACACCCTAAACCTCCAATCCCGGTTTCTATTACGAGGTTAGTTTCGTATACGTTTTAAGTTAGTTTTTAGTTAGTTTTAGTTTAAGTTTATGTTTAAATTTAATTAGTTTAGTTTAATGTTGTTAATTTCATTAATTTTAGTTTAATTAATGTAATTTAGTTTAATTAAGTACTTAGTTTACTTAAGGTTAATTAATATAATTTCGTTTACTTGAATTAATTGATACATTTTAGTTCAACTAATCTAATTTTAATTTAGTTTCATTTAATTAATTAGTTTAGTTAAGTTTAGTTTTTATTAATTAATGTTAGTTAAATTTAATTAATGTTAGTTAAGTTTAATTAATTTTAATTAATTTTAGTTTAATTTAATCTAATAGTTGAAATCTTCATTACTTAGTTTACTTTAATTAATTACTTAGTTTAGTTTATTTGAGTTTTAATTAATTAATGTTAGTTTAATTTAATTAATTTTAGTTCAATTAATCTAATTTAGTTTAATTCTTCATTACTTAATTTACTTTAATTTAATTAATTTTAGTTCAATTAATCTAATTTAATTTAATTCTTCATTACTTAATTTACTTTAATTAATTTTAGTTTAATTCTTCACTACTTAGTTTACTTTAATTACTTCATTTTAGTTCAATTAATCTAATTTTAATTTACTTTAATTCAAATTAATTAATTAGTTTATTTTAAATTATTTACTTAATTTATGTTAGTTTAATTTACATTATTTAATCAATTTAATTTAGATTATTTCATTAATTAATTTAATTTATTTCAATATTTTAATTATGTAATCAGTATTAAATTAGTTTAGTTTGGTTGTAGGATTCTGACGGGCATACGACGTCCTCCCCAGTCAGACGAGCTTGACGATGCGGGTGACGAGGCATCTCCGCAGCCGCTTATTGCCGCTGCCCCTGATGCGGACCTGACTACAGAGGAGTTGGACATCCTCTTCGGTTACGAGGCGAGACTTGCTGCCACGCTCGATGATGCAGTCCCAGAGACCCAGTCTGCGACACCACGACTGCCGCAGGACTCCCTTGCCACGACTCCCAGCTTAGCATCAGGGTATGCGTCTAGGTCTGCGTCCGGGTCTGCATCAGAGTCGGATCCAGCTGGCCCCTCCACTTCATGCACGCAGCCGTGTCGGGCCGCAGACTCTACCCTTCGGATTGAAGGGGATACGTAAGTAATTTTGTTTATTGTTTTAATTACTTTATTTTTAAACCTTTAAACTTTTTTCAAAGTGTTTTTATTCCTGTTAACTAATAGTTTCTAATAGCAAAATAATTTTTATGTTTTTGCAGAGTACAGCCGCATACAATCGTTTCAAAACGGTTTCGCGAGGTCTTCCAGAGCATGCCTCTACCCAGCGACCTTTGTTGGCAGAAGATTCCGACCACGGAGAAACGTCGGATGTACGACAATTGGAAGGTAAAAAACATTATTTATTTTTATAATTAATTAATTTTGAAATTTATAGAAATAAATTTATTACTTTAACAATTTTTTATTTCAATTTTTTCGGGGCAAGTTTCCTGTTATCGATCCTGATATCACGGACGGTAGATTGTTCCCCCTATGGGACAATCACGTCCGGGATCGATTCAAGGACCTCATGTACCAGGGGCGCAGAAAGCAAGCAGCAAACCGCCCCGTGTGGATGAGCCAGGAGGACCACGCGCGGCTTATCGCGAGCTTGAGCACTCCTGAGGGCAAGGCAGTGTCAAGCAAGAATAAGGCCAACCGCGCGAAGAATCCCACCAAACACACAGCAGGGCCCGGATCCACGACCAGGCACCATCGTCGATTGGTAAGTTTTTTTTGGTCGTTTTCTTACGTACTTTTTTCTCGTTTTCTTTTTTCAATTAGTTATTAATTTATTATGTTTTATTCGCAATCTTTAATATTTTTAGGAAGCAAAGCGGGCGCCCCGTCCGCCCGATAAGCCGCACCGTTCTTCACACGAAGAAGGACGGGGCGTTAAATCGGCGATAAAGGCAAGCGATTCGTATTTAATAATTTTTTCAATTATTATTTTATCTTTAAAATTTTTCCTAACTTATATATTAACTATTTTATTTTCTGAATTTTAAATGTTTAGGAACGTTTCACGGAGTCCTTGAGTCAGCAGTTGCCCACACCAGACTCGCAACCGACTCAGGAGGACCGTAGAGAGGCGTTCTTGGAGGCTTCTGGAGGGGTTCGGTTTGATGGATCAGTTCCTGGGCTCGGCTCGTACGGGCGACGCCTTTACGCAGATGTGCACCGGCCTCAGCGGAGCGGAGCGAGCACTAGCTCCGGCCCTTCTCGGGTTGAGCAGCAGCTGCGCGAGGACTTCGTTTCTTGAGTTATTACGATTGAGGCGGACATGCAGGCATGGGTCGAGGCCCAGGTCGCAGCAGCTTTGGCCGCGTACTTGAGATCCCTAAGCGGCGGCCATTCATCATCGACGCCTCCTCCGCCACCCCCCGCCCCTCCGCAGTAGTTCTAGGATGCTTTCGTCTGTATAAAACGTTTTTTGAATATTTGATATATATATATATATTTTATTTTAATTCCAATTTTTTGTTATTAAATTTTAATATTAATTAAATAAATAATTAATAATTAATTAACTAATTATTGAAATTTAAATTTTAAAAAAAAATCTTAAATACGACCATATGGTCGCATTTTATTTCAAGAAAACGACCATTTGGTCGTATTTTGACTGAGTCCAAAAGTGACCATTTGGTCACATAAAATACGACCATTTGGTCACTTTTTTATGTGACCAATTGGTCACTCACTACAAAAAAACTGTCAATTTGCGACCACGAAATTGCGACCAAATGGTCGTTTTTTTGCCTATAATGCGACCAAAAAAGCGACAAAATAAGTGGTGGCCAAAAAGCTGGTCGGTCCAGAATTTGTGCGACTGGATAGTCACAAATATAAGACCAAAAATTTTTTATCGCAAAAAAGTCAAACTTTTGAAAATACGACCAGATGGTCACCTTAAAAGTGACCATATGGTTGTAATTTATCTTCAAGATAAGTGACCAATTGGTCACATAAAAAAGTGACCAAATGGTCACTTTTAGACTCAGTTAAAATACGACCAGATGGTCGCCTAAAAAGTGACCATCTGGCCGTAATTTATGTGAAAGATAAGTGACCAATTGGTCACATACAAAAGTGACCAAATGGTCATATGTTATATGACCAAATGGTCACTTTTAGACTCAGTAAAAATACGACCATATGGTCGCTTACTCAGTAAAAATACGACAATATGGTCGCTTTAAAAGTGACCATATGGTCGTATTTAAGAATTTTTTTTAAAATTTAAATTTCAATAATTAGTTAATTAATTATTATTTATTAATTATTAATTATTTATTTAATTAATATTAAAATTTAATAAAAAAAAATTGGAAATAAAATAAAAAATATATATATCAAATATTCAAAAAACGTTTTATACAGTCGAAAGAATCCTAGAACTACCGCGGAGGGGCGGGGGGTGGGGGAAGAGGCGTCGATGATGAAGGGCCGCCGCCTAGAGATCTGAAGTACGCGGCCAAAGCGGATTCGACCTGGGCCTCGACTCGTGCCTGCATGTCGGCCTCAATCGCAGCGACTCGAGTAACAAAGTCCTCGCGCATAGCCTCCATATCCGCGCGCAGCTGCTGCTCAACAGGAGAAGGGCCGGAGCTAGTGCTCGCTCCGCTCCGCTGAGGCCGGGGCACATCTGCATAAAGGCGTCGCCCGTACGAGCCGAGCCCAGGAACTGACCCATCAGGCCGAACCCCTCTAGCAGCCTCCAAGAACGCCTCTCTACGGTCCTCCTGAGTCGGTTGCGAGTCTGGTGTGGGCAACCGCTGACTCAAGGACTCCGTGAAACGTTCCTAAACATTTAAAATTCAGAAAATAAAATGGTTAATATATAAGGTAGGAAAAATTTTAAAGAAAAAATAATAATTGAAAAAATTATTAAATACCAGTCGCTTTCGCCTTATCGTCGACGAACGTCCTGTCCTTCTTCGTGTGAAGAACGTGGTGCAGCTCATCAGGCGGGACGGGGCCCCCGTGCTTCGCTTCCTAAAAAATTAAAGAGTGAAGAATAAAACATAATAAATTAATAACTAATTGAAAAAAGAAAACGAGAAAAAAGTTCGTAAGTAAGAAAACGACGAAAAAAAAAACATACCAATCGACAATGGTGCTCGTCGTGTGTCCGCGCCCCCGCTGTGTGTTTGGTGGGATTCTTAGCGCGGTTGGCCTTATTCCTGCTTGACACTGCCTTGCCCTCAGGAGTGCTCAAGCTCGCGAGAAGCCGCGCGTGGTCCTCCGGGCTCATCCACACGGGGCGGTTTTCTGCTTGCTTTCTGCACGCCCGGTACATGAGGTCCTTGAATCGATCCCGGACGTGACTGTCCCATAGGGGGAACAATCTACCGTCGGTGATATAGGGATCGATAACAGGAAACTTGCCCTGAAAAAAATGAAATAAAAAATTGTTTAGGGTTTAGGGTTTATTTCTATAAATTTCAAAATTAATTAATTATGAAAATAAATGATGTTTTTTACCTTCCAATTGTCGTACATCGGACGTTTCTCCGTCGTCGGAATCTTCTGCCAGCGAAGGTCGCTGGGTAGAGGCATGCTTTGGAGGACCTCGCGAAACCGTTTTGAAACGGTTGTATGCGACTGTACTCTACAAAATCATAAAAAATTATTGTGCTATTAGAAACTATTAGTTAACAGGAATAAAAAACACTTTGAAAAATAATAAACAAAATTACTTACGTATCCTCTTCAATCCGAAGGGTAGAGTCTGCGGCCCGAGACTGCTACGTGCATGAAGTGGAGGGGCCAGCTAGATCCGACCCTGATGCAGACCCGGACGCAGACCCGGACGCATACCCTGATGCAGACCCTGATGCTAAGCCAGAAGTCGTGACCAGGGAGTCTTGCGGCAGTCGTGGTGTAGCAGAGTCAGTCTCAGGGACTGCATCATCGAGCGTGGCAGCAAGTCCCGTCTCATAACTAAAGAGGATGTCCAACTCCTCCGTAGTCTGGTCCGCATCAGGGGCAGCGCCAGTTGGCGTCTGCGGAGACCCCTGGTCACCCGCGTCGTCAGGCTCGTCTGACTGGGGAGGACGTTGTCTGCCCGTCATAATCCTACAACCAAAATAAACTAATTTAATACTAATTACGTAAGTAAAATATTGAATAAATTAAATTAATTAATTAATGAAATAATGTAAATTAAACTAACATAAATTAAGTAAATAATTTAAAATAAACTAATCAAATTAATTTGAATAAAAGTAAATTAAAATTAGATTAATTGAACTAAAATTAATTCAATTAAACTTAAGATTAATTAATTAAAACTAAAATAAACTAATAATTTAATTTGAATTAAAGTAAATTAAAATTAGATTGATTGAAACTAAAATTAAATGAATTAAACTTAAGATTAATTAATTAAAACTAAAATAAACTAATCATTTAATTTGAAATAAAGTAAATTAAAATTAGATTGATTGAAACTAAAATTAATTGAATTAAACTTAAGATTAATTAATTAAAACTAAAATAAAGTAATCAATTAATTTGAATTAAAGTAAATTAAAATTAGATTAATTGAACTAAAATTAATTGAATTAAACTAAAATTAATTTAATTCAATTTATTTTAGTTTCAATTAATCTAATTTTAATTTACATTATTTCAAATTAATTGATTACTTTATTTTAGTTTTAATTAATTAATCATAAGTTTAATTGAATTAATTTTAGTTCAATTAATCTAATTTTAATTTACTTTAATTCAAATTAATTGATTAGTTTATTTTAGTTTTAATTAATTAATCTTAAGTTTAATTCAATTAATTTTAGTTTCAATTAATCTAATTTTAATTTACTTTATTTCAAATTAATTGATTAGGTTTATTTTAGTTTTAATTAATTGAATTAAACTTAACATTAATTAATTGAATTAAACTTAACATTAATTAATTGAAACTAAAATTAATTGAATTAAACTAAATTAAGTAATGAAGAATTAAAATAAATTAGATTAATTGAACTAAAATTAATTAAAGTAAACTAAGTAATGAAGATTTCAACTATTAGATTACCCTAAACTAAAATTAATTCAATTAAACTAACATTAATTAAATTTAATTTCTAACATTAATTAATAAAAACTAAACTTAACTAAAAAAATTAATTAAATTAAACTAAATTAAAATTAGATTGATTTGAACTAAAATGTATCAAGTAATTAAAGTAAAGTAAACGGAATTAGATTAATTAACCTTAAGTAAACTAAGTACTTAATTAAACTAAATTACATTAATTAAAATAAAATTAATGAAATTAACAACATTAAACTAAACTAATTAAATTTAAACTAAAACATAAACTAAAAATAACTTAAAACGGATACGAAACTAACCTCATTATAGAAACCGGGATTGGAGGTTTAGGGTGTTTAGGTTTAGAGTAGGGTAGGAACGGGGAAAAAAGAGAGAAAAGAAAGAAACGGGAGAAAGAAAAAGAGAAAGGAAGAAAAGAAACGGGGGAAAGGAAAAGGGATCTGATTTTAAATCAGATTTTGCGACCAAATGGTCGCAAATATGTAATAATGACAAGAAACGAAAGGTCGCGCGTGCTGGGGAAAATGCGACCATGTGGTCGCATTTATTGAGATATTGGCGACCATATGGTAGCATTTCTTGAAAAAGCGACCATATGGTCGCCACTTTGCCATGATGAACAACAGCTATCATATCACAAGTCCCATCAATAATTGCGACCATCTGGTCGCAATTATGAAATCCACCGCCCAAAATTGCGACCATATGGTTGTAATATTTAAATTCACCGCCATAAATTTCATGGATTTAAATTTACCGCTCATATTTGCGACCATATGGTCGCCATTTCACTTATATATTTAAAAAAAATATAATTATACTTTTCAAAAAATGCGACCATTTGGTCGCCTTTCCCTTCTAAATTACTACCATGTGGTCACCTTTTGTGTGAAATTACGACCACATGGTCGCAAATATTAATATATATACATATATTTTTTTTTTAATCATTCCTTAAAAGAATTAGTTTTAATTAATTAAACACATACACACACATTTGAATAATCAAGTTAACGAAATATCTCATACATCATCGTCTCCAAGAAGTCCGTCACATACAGTCTTCTTCTTCTTCTTCTGTTTCTTCATCAGATTCATCGTTTCGAATAAATTCATCATCAATGTCACGTGCGTGAGAAGTGGAAGCATGTGTATCATCATCATCATGCAATGTTATCGTTCTATCGTTCAAAGGACGAACAGTACTTGCATTCTGACCATCGTCGATTGCACGAGATCTTATCTCATCTTCTTGAAAAGCAACAGCTTCCTCTGCATGGTCGTCTTTCTCGGACAAGTTTTCTTCTACCTGGTGTGGTTTAACTTTACAAACAACTAACCAATTTGTCAGATCTCGTCTATTAATCGGATAGTTCAGGTAATAAACTTGAATCGCCTGTGAAGCCAGGACGAACCTATCAGCGGTGCGCATATGCTTAGACTTGTTTACCTCAACGATTTGTAAATGATCAATCTTACGGACTCCGCCCCGCCTGGTTGTCTCGAACCAACTGCAGTTGAACACAACAATGCGTTTTAGCGTCGGACTTGCGTATTGAATCTCATCGATTACTTCGAAGTAATCGTCTTCGTTTGTGCCGAACACGTGACCTTTTATGCAAACCCCATTGTTGTTTGTTGCCCTGTTCACTGAATGCACCTTCGTTTGAAATATGTAACCATTACCCATGTATCCACCATACGACCTTGCTATCCGTCCAGGTCCCTTTGCCAAAGAAATGATGCTAGGATCATGCACCGGTAATGTAGGGGAGTCAACCTGTGTCATTGTCCACATACAGTAATGTTAGGAAGATAGTAATTGTTTCAACATAATGCAACGGTTTTTTGACAATTTAAAATAACTCACGTATGCACTAAACCAAGAACGAAACTCTTTGTCGATTATTGACCCCTCCTCAGCGTCTGTAAGACCAACTCGTGTCATTCGAACGTATACGTTTAGAAATAATCTGTATGTTACAAAAATAGTTAGCAAATAGTTTGTAATTGTTTATGCGATGAAATAATGTTAAGTTACAAACTCACTCTATGTAAGGCTCGATCTCTGGCGATTTGCATAACACGTATGTCCGCATTACGTGATACTCGAGAATCGGTCAACGGCCTCGACTTTGTTCTTCAAACTGTCATGCCAGGTTACTGTAAAAATCGGCAAGTCGTTCATGTCAACACCTTCCAGGAAATTTTTCGACAATGTTTCGTTTCGGGCCGAAATCGCTTCTGCAATGTGTTGATCAAAGTAGTATGAACAAAATGTGGTAGTCTCTTGCGTCAGGTACGCACTACAGATAGATCCTTCTACTCGTGATCTATTTCCAACCATCTTTTTCAACCGACGTAAGTACCTGTGGGTACAAAACATAATTAACATTCGATGATCACTGTACTAATTCATACGCGTACATTACAAAATAACTGTGCTTACCTTTCAAATGGGTATATCCAGCGGTAATGTACGGGACCCCCTAAGAATGCCTCGTATGGAAGATGCACTGGAAGATGCTCCATGGAGTCAAAAAAGCCAGGTGGGAACATTCGCTCCAACTTACAAATAATAACGGCGATCTCTGAACTCATTGAAGTGACAGTGGCTTCTGTCAGCTCTGTACATGTCAAGTCCCTGAAAAAAACACTCAACTGGTCACTTTTTTGGTGACCACTTGGTAGCTTTTATCCCACCAAATTCTTTATCAATTATTGGTCCCATAAAATCACATAATTTGCGACCATCTGGTCACTTATAATTGTGACCATTTGGTAGCTTTCTTCCCTCCAATTATAAGCTACCACTGCTCACTTTTAGGTCACCAAAATTGCGACCATTTAGTCACTTTTAATTGTGACCATTTGGTAGCTTTCTTCCCTCCAATTATAAGCTACCACTGATCACTTTTAGTCACCAAAATTGCGACCAGTTAGTAACTTTTATTTGTGACCACTTGGTAGCTTTTTTCCCTCCAAAATTACGAGCCATTTTTTGCTACCAAGACATATTTTAGTCACAAAAGTGCGACTAGATGGTCGTTTTTTTAGGTGACCAATTGGTCACTTCTTTCGCGCCATTTTTTATGACTACTTCTGCTTTTGGTCGCAATCTGGTCGCAAAAAAAGTGACCAGATGGTCACTTAAAGTCAACCTTCAAAGAAAGTGACCAGGTGGTCACCAAAAAACCACCACTTTTTTTTTGTCTCAAATTTCTGGTCGCATTTTGACAGTTTTTTGTAGTGACTTATCTTCAACATAAATTATGACCAGATGGTCACTTTTTAGGCGACCATCTGGTCGTATTTTGACTGAGTCCAAAAGTGACCATTTGGTCACATAAAATACGACCATTTGGTCACTTTTTTATGTGACCATTGGTCACTTATCTTCAACATAAATTACGACCAGATGGTCACTTTTTAAGCGACCATCTGGTTGTTTTTTCAAAAGGTTGACTTTTTTTAGACCAAATGTTTCTGGTTGTATATTTGTGACTATCCAGTCACACAAATTCTGGACCGACCAGCTTTTTGGCCACCACTATTTTTGTCGCTTTTTTGGTCGCATTATACCTTAAAAACGACCAGTTGGTCGCAATTTATGGTCGCAAATTGACAGTTTTTTTGTAGTGACTTGAAAAACGCCTCTAAAGTGCCTAAAAGCCGGAAAACCAAACTCGAAACCTATTTTCTATAGAGGGGCCGAGAGCACCCTTTGGGTTTTTCCGGGGTGGATCGTTTTGAGCTTTTAGATGTTAATTGATCGATGTTTGGTTTATTAATAATTGTTAGATATACTTTTAATTGTAGGTGTTTTGGATCGTTGATTGATCGTGCTATCGGAGATTTGGAGCAAATCTAATTTGGCTAAGGTGAGAATAAATAGGATTTAAAGTAGATTTAGAAACCGAATAAGTTGAACGGTTTGTAGGATCGGAAGTTGAGATTAAGATTCGAATCTAAGATTAAAGAAATGTGAGCTAGTGACCTTAGGATAGGAGCTAGTTCTTTGAGTGAGAACTTTTGGAGTTTCTCGAGGGAAACATTGAACTTTTGAAAGTTCTATGTTAGAATCATTTCAGAGATTAGAATGGATCATTGGAAGTTAAAGGATCCAAACTTTTAGATAGAATGGTTAAAGGAACTTGAAAATAGAACCTTGGATTTTATTTGGGAGTTTATAATCCTTGAAAGCGAAGATTACTGTTTAAGATAAGATCTCACTTTTATTAAAGTATCAGAAGTTCAATTTACTTATGTTTCTTCCGAATTTCCTATTTATTTACTTTACGCATAAGGACATCTATGATCCTTTTACTTTATGCCCTTTACTTTATGCTCTTTGGTTACTTTAACATTCACATTTATATTTATTTACTTTTGCAAGAATACGGATAACATCTTGCACCATACCATCTTGCATCATTGATTCGAAAGGAAAGTGAAAAAAAAAAAGAAGGGAGAATGTGAATCCTACGAGAAGTTCACATTACCTTCAGTGAAAAAGAAAAGAAAGTGAAAAAGAAAAAGAAGGGAGAATGTGAATCCTACGGGAAGTTCACATTACATTCAGTGAAAAAGAAAAGAAAGTGAGAAATAAAAGAAGGGAGAATGTGGATCCTACGGGAAGTTCACATTACCTTCATTCATTTATAAGGGAGAATGTGGATCCTACGGGAAGTTCACATTACCTTCATTCATGCATAAAAGGTGAATGCGAATCCTACAGGATGTCTTCATTAGCTTCATGCATATTATCGGTGGAATTATATCATGGAGAAAAAATTGAGATGTTATGCTTATGCAAAGTTTATTTACTCCTTTTATTTTTTTTTTTATGATTAATGGTTGAAAGTTAGTTTTCTAGAGTTTAGAGAACTACAGAAAAGGATTATGTAAGACATACATTTCTAGAGAGAAAAGAAATGAAATTGATGTATAGCCGAGTGCTATAGGAAAAAGAAATGAGATTGAATTGGATAATGAGAGAATACAAGGGTGTATTGAACCTTGTATAATTATTATATGATATATATGTAAGAGAACTAGTTTCTCATTAATTAGAAGATCTCGAAATTGGAGAATAAGATTTGATGTAAACCTTATGTATAGTATAAGGTATTAAAGATAACGAGATACAAATGTTGTATACATATATGTTATGAAACATATCCTCCTAATGGTTGAAAGATATTTCCTCATTTATTTTGGGAGAATTGGTAAGTAAAAGTGAAACATTGATGTAAAACCATTTTGGTGGCTGAAAGGTTAGAGAATGTGAGTTTACGTGGACACAAATCCGGATGCGGGTTTAGAGTCTAACTTTACTTTTTATTTTGTTTATTCTCACTGGGCTTTGTTGTTAGCTCATGATATTACAAACATTTTCAGGTGTTCAGGTCATGAGAGAGGAGCTTGTGCGGCTTGATCGAGAGGATGATGATGCGGAGATGGGCTAGATGTCATTTAAAAGTCCCGGGGCTTATCTTATCTTATTTTATTTTATTCTCGATATTTGAGATGTAAATTGTTATAAGCTCTTAAGAGCTTCTTATTTCACTTTTATGATTATAAACCTCTTTGAACTCCTGAATAGGAACTTGAGTTTCCTTGTGCTTTAGATTTCGGAATTTAAATTGTAAACAGGTTATTGATAGTCCGAGTTTTGAACATATCCATGCCAAATTTTTATTAGATTTAAAGTCTTCCACTGTCAATCTGACTTTAAATCATTTAAAAAGAGTCGGGTCGTCACATTAATAACTTATGCTAAGTTCTCTCAGTCTTAACATATTCAATAAACACAATTTGTGATGAATGACAATAATAATAGCTCCCGCAGGCTATGTGATAGCTCCCGCAGGCTATGTGTAAGCTCCCGCAGGTTTTGTGAAATGATATGAATATACTTTCAAGTCCAAGTAAATAAATATAAACTTTCAACATAATCGAAAAGACATAAAAGTAAATAGATCGTGATGGTGCAATATGATATGCATATGCTTTCAAGTGCAAGTACATAAATATAAACATTCAACATAATCAAAAGGACATAAAAGTAAATAGATCGTGAATAACTCTTAAACATAAAACGAGCAATTTGGTACTTCTAAAAATCAAAGAATAATTCAAGCCAACCGGCTTTTTGATAACTCAAGAATTTGACTTAACATAAAAGTATCCAATTTCTTACTCCATTGTTCATTAAACAAACGAAGTTCCTTATTCACAATCCTTATTACATTTGAAACCTTCATCTCCCGATAAACCATAGGAAACTCCGAAGTAAGTCTAAACTTAGAACTTCCAAAATTTACTCGTTTCCTTCGAAGTACCTATGAGTTCTCTCACTCAACTTGAACTAACTCTCAAGCGTAAGCATGTTAGTTCACTTAATTTAATCCTTTCAATTAAACCTTAATCTCAACTTCCGAACATACAAACCGTTCAACTTATTCGTTTTCTAAAGCTACTTTAAATCCTATTTATTCTAACCTCGAATGCTCCTGTGACAACCGAGTTCCCACGAACCAACAGATGAGCAATCACACCTACAATTCATCAATTGCACAACATATTACAACTCAAATCTAATATGAGAACAAGTGGGATTTTCAGGTGAATAGTGAATTCGGATGAATAGTATTTTTGGATGAATAGTGTTTTGGGTGAATAGCGTTTTTTGAGAATCCGAGCTCAAAATCATCAAATTCCATGATAGAAATTCATGATTTCAACTTCAAAATTTATAATAAAAAACAAACAAAACCATATAAAAAGTTTTGAAAACTTACTTTTTGGAACTTTCCTTAGAGAACAGGAAACATCGAAAAGGTAGGTTGGATAGGTAGCCCTCGTCCCGAGCAATCCAACACAACCGAAAACACGAAGATCCGCTGAGAAACAAAGAAAAGCCAAAGAAAATTTCTTCTCATCCATGGATGAGAAGCTCCACGGCAATGGCAAGGAAAAAGAGAAGGATTTTGGTCAATTGGTCAACTTTGATGTTTTTAAAGCAGAATGAATAGTGATTTTGGATATTTTTAAGAAATCGGAAATTACGGTTGCGTCCCTTTAAAGATTTTAGCTTATAAATCGGAACCCGAAGTTCTTAAATTAGCCAAATGGTGATTAATAATTATTAATTGGCCCGTTAATAATTATTAATAGGACCAAAACTAATTTAAGCTAATAAAACGATTAAAAAGGTTTTCGGATGAAAATAACTACTAAATTCTAAATTAAATCTAAAATTTAAATTAATAAATTCTAAAATTAAATTAAGTGCTTTACATCAAATAATAATAAAAAAAAATTCCGTGTAAAATAACGGGACGTTATAGTCTACGCTCCTTAAAAGACTTTTCGTCCTCGAAAAGTGCGCTCACTAAGTGAAAAAACAGCGAGGGTACTTAGACTATATCTCATCTTTACGTTACCGCTCTTTTGAAACTTGGTTCCTCCAAGAACCTTAACCCAGTGAATTGATTTGTTTCTCAACACTTTTGTTTGAATGCTAAGATCTTAACTGGTGTCTCCTCATAAGACATATTAGCATCCCACACTACCGGCTCATAATCAATCATGTGGGACGGAATCCACCATGTATCTCCGAAGCATCAATACATGGAACACATTACAAACGGCCGATAATGAAAGTGGTAAAGCTAAACAATAAGCTACCACTTCTACTCGATTGAGTATCTCGATGGGCCAATAAATCTAGGGCTCAACTTGCCCTTCTTTTCAAATCTCGTCATATCTTTCATAAATGCCACTTTTAAGAATACGAGATCTACCACTACAACTTGAATAGACTAAACCAAACTCTACTGTCAACTTTGGGCAGCCCTTAACCTCTTTCTAATCAAAGCGATAGACTTGCTAGTCATTTGTAACAACTTGGGTACCAAAAGTCTCTTTCCTCTAAATTCATCCCAATGTGTCGGAGAACGACATTCTCTACCATAAAGTGCCCAAAACTTCGAGACAAAGCACATGTTCCAACTTAATACAATCTTCACCGGCACACCATTCGATCTAACAATCTTTCTTAGGTACCACTGTACCCTAGTATTAACTGGATAGGTGATCCTTCCAAGAATAAAGTGTGCAGTTTTGTCAAACAATATACCATCATCCAAATGGTATCATAACTCTTGCCATCTTCGGCAAACCCTTGATAAAATCAATAGAAATCTCCTCCCATTTCCATTCAAGTACTCTCAAAGGTTAAGATAACCCGGTAGATTTGTCCTTAAGGCCTTGACTTACTAACAAATCAAGCCAACTACTAACTGCCTCAAACTTAGAGGAATCAATATATAATCCTCTTCTTGATACCATATGGCCTAAAATGCCATTTTTTTCAGCCAAAACACACACTTTGAGAACTTAGCTTACCATTCTTATTTTGTAACACTGTCAAAACTTCTCGTAAATGCATAGCATAAAACTCCTCAGTCCTGGAATAAACCAAGATATCATCAATAAACACAACCATAATAGAATCGATGAACTCCTGAACACAGTATGCATAAGGTCTATAAATGCTACAGACGCGTTGATCAAACTAAAAGACATAACCACAAACTCGTGATGTCCATAACGCGTCTTAAAACAGTCTCGAGAATACCTTCATCCCGAATCCTCAACTGATTTAAAATCTCAAATCTATATTTGAAAAGATTGCGACTCCCTTCAACTGATCAAACAAGTTCTCTATCCTGGGCAAAGGATACTTGTTTTTCCACAATAACTGGATTCAACTCTCAAAAATCAATGCACAATCTCAATGAACTGTCTTTCTTTTCACAAAGAACAAGGTGTTCCTGACAAGGATGCACTAGGGCGAATAAACCCTGAGTTTAAGAGTTCCCATAACTGACTCTTAAGCTCTTTTAACTCAACTGGTGCCAACGATAAGGTGCTTTGAACCATGGAGCTGGCCTAGGAGCAACCTCAATCAGAAAATCTAACTCTCTCACCGATGGCAAACTGGGTAACATAACTGGGAAATCATCAACGAAATCCCTCACCACTGGCATATAACTCAAGCTAGTCCTCGGATATAGAAGTATCAACAACATTAGCTATATAATCTCAAGCTCCAATACTCAGAAGCATTCTAGCCTCTATCATAAATATCAATGTGGGTGCTACTCGGCTACTAGACCCACGAAAACATAAACTAGTCCTACATGGACTCATAAAATCAAAACTTTCTTAGTACAAACTATAATGGTATGATTGGATGATAGCCAATCCATAACAAATATCTCATCAAAATCAAGCATATGCATAACAATCAAAGTAGAATGTGAACATCTATTCATAATACACATGTCATCATAACTAATCACACCATCAATAATAATAAACTTCCCCTTCTGGGGTAAAAACACGCATCTCGAAACTCAACAGTCTCAACTCAAGAGCTGCCAACTCGACATAACAAGAAAAAAATAAAAGAGTGGCTAGCTCCAGCATCAAATAGAACAAAAGCCAAATGGCTCAAAACTGATAAAGTACCCTTCACTACCATACCTGCAGCTTCAGCATCTTTTCTAGTAGAAAATACTCAAGTATAATGCCAAGCAGGTGGAGAAGGTAATAAGCGTAAATCTGTACTGACTGAGCCTGTTTACCTCGATCTCTACCTCTTTTCTGACATATGTCCCTACCCTAGGGAGCATACTGAGCTTGTGGTGCCTGCTGTAGTCTTTTTCTGATAATCTTTTGTTACTATGTTGTGATGGCTATATCTTATACGCCCTACAAAAGTGGCGTGATTCCAAGTTCGATAACAATCATAGCATCTTGGTGGAAGTGTGCATCTGCCAAAATGGAAACTGGCACAATTATTGTAGTAAGGATGAACCTATCATTGTACTTTTGGCTGTCCGTGTTGAGCTCCACCCTGAACCTGTTGCTGTTGTTGTTGCTGCGACGGTATCCTTCAATTTGAATCGTCATCCTTTTCTTTCTTCTCCAGAGAGGTAGTCTGTCCCGTAGTAGTTAGTTTTCCCTTCTTTTCAGAAGATGTAAAATCCAAGATAAGGGCAACTCCTAAGCCTCCTTATTCAAATCTTGAATGAACTCGACTTTAGAGATCATTTCCTTTCATGCAAAGCAAAACTGGTGTCTGTCAAACACCTTAGTCCAATAACGTTCTAACCTTCCAATATAGGATTCACCTTAGAGTCTATCTTTAAAAGACTCATTAGGTCCAAACTACGACCTACAAGTTTTCTCAAATTCTCCATCCAATTAGATGGTCAAACACAATGTGATTTGAAGTTCACCAACCATCACATTGCCTTAAAAAGTCACTGCTATCACGGTCCAACAACATTCCTTCTAGATCTCAATCAAATACCAACACTCAACCTTAGTGTTAATCAATCTTGACAATTTACCAAATATGGGTCTCGATGACTCAACCTCGAGTATAATCCAATTCAAATTGATACATCATAGTGTAATAGCCACCAACTAGGCCATTAACCAATTAACACAATCGTTAATGGTCCTCATTGAGACTCATCACGTAAAGTTCTCACTTTCTCTTTTGAGTGACAACACACTTTCCTTTTTGCACAATACTACCATAAGGATTGACCACTTACCATAATTCAACTTTCTCAACTCAAACCAGGAACTTGTCCATTGAGTTAAATCTAGGTTACTGGACCCGAGCCAGACCGATTACTTATCAACAATTACTCACCTCAAACAGGTGTTTCATCTCTCAATATTGGGCTCCAGACAATCGTGTCCTCTTTTTACACATACAAAGTCAACACACATTCACTAAGACCACTACTTAGCATTGTGTGACAATCAAACTTTAATCAATGTTGAGGATGAAATGATCAATCTCTCAGAGTATCTCGTCTCCTTTACCTTGACATTATGTCAATATGCTTAACGAGGTGTACAACCTCCCAAACTGCACAGGGTCATTAACATTCTCAGCATCCATACCAAGATCTCAGCCTTGGGTCAAATAAACATCACCAAATAATGTGTAACAACCTTCTCATAAACTTTTCCACTAGTAAAGAAATAAAGCTGAGAATAAAAGTTCTAGGCATACCTGGTGCTGCTGATCTCAGATGATGACTAGAGAGTAGACTTAAAACAAAACATGAAAACAAACATGCATCGCATGTAGTCTACAGAACCCTTAGACTCTGATACCAACTATGATGACCCGACTCTTTTAAATCATTTAAAAACTAAAATACAGCGGAAGTCTTTATATTTAAAAAAAACAGCGTGGTTATGTTTGAAACTTGGCTAGCCAAAACCTGTTTACATTTTTACATCAGAAAAATTATACACAAGGAATTTCAAATTCCTATTTCAGGAGTTTAAAAGAGTTAATAATCATAAAGTTAAAACTAGAAGCTCTTAAGAGCTTATATACATATTTACCATTCAAAAGATACCAAATATAACAAAAACAAGTCCATGGACATTAAAATATTCCTAGTCCATCTCATCATCATCATCCAGATTAATCTGCACCAGCTCCTCTCTCCACGACCCCGAGCATTACCTGAAAATGTTTGTAATATCATGAGCTAAAAGCATGCCCAGTGAAAATAAAAAGAATAAAAAGTAACCTTAAACTCCAAACCCGCATCCGGATTTGTGTCCAAGTAAAACTCACATTCCTCTACCTTTCAACCACCAAAATGGTTTTATATCAAGTATTTTACTTTTACTTACCAATTCTCTCAAATAATTGAGGATCTATGTTCCAAGCCTTTAGGATGATGTGTTTCATAACACACATAACATTTGTATTTCATTCTCTTAAATACCTTATACTAACCATAAGGTTTACATTAAGTCTTAATCTCCAATTCAGGATCTTCTAACTAAAAGAGAATCCAGTTCTCTTAATAATTATACAAGATTCAATATACCCTTGTATTATCTCATTATACAATTCCATTTCATTCCTCTTTCCTATAGCACTCGTCTATACATCATATTTTATTTCTTCTCTATAGAAATGTATTTAATACATAATGTTTCATCTCTTTTCTCTATAGCAACACGGGCTATGAAAAGTTTACACTTTCTAACCAAAACTTCCAAAACTTGAGAATAATAACTCCCAACGTTTAGAAGAACACTGTCATATCACAATTCTCTCTCTTATACCTTATTCTTAATAACTCTTAAGAAATATATGGTTTATGCCCATTGGTCCTTAATAACTTATTCTAAGTTCTCTCGGTCTTAACACATTCAATAAACACAATTTGTGATGAATGACAATAATAATAGCTATCGCAGGCTATGTGTAAGCTCCCGCAGGCTATGTGATAGCTCCAGCAGGCTATGTGATAGCTTCTGCAGGCTATGTGTAAGCTCCCGCAGGCTTTGTGAAATGATATGAATATACTTTCAAGTGCAAGTAAATAAATATAAACTTTCAACATAATCAAAAAGACATAAAAGTAAATAGATCGTGATGGTGCAATATGATATGCATATGCTTTCAAGTGCAAGTAAATAAATATAAACATTCAACATAATCAAAAGGACATAAAAGTAAATAGATCGTGAATTACTCTAAAACATAAAACGAGCAATTTGGTACTTCTGAAAATCAAAGAATAATTCAAGCCAACCGGCTTTTTGATCATTCGAGAATTTGACTTAACATAAAAGTCTCCAATTTCTTACTCCATTGTACATTAAACAAACGAAGTTCCTTATTCACAATCCTTATTACATTTGAAACCTTCATCTCCCGATAAACCATAGGAAACTCCAAAGTAAGTCTAAACTTAGAACTTCCAAAAGTTACTCATTTCCTTCGAAGTACCTACGAGTTCTCTCACTCAACTTGAACTAACTCTCAAGCGTAAGCATGTTAGTTCACTTAATTTAATCCTTTCGATTAAACCTTAATCTCAACTTTCGAACCTACAAATTGTTCAACTTATTCGGTTTCTAAAGCTACTTTAAATCCTATTTATTCTCACCTCGAATGCTCCCGTGACAACCGAGTTCCCACGAACCAACAGATGAGCAATCGCACCTACAATTCATCAATTGCACAACATATTACAACTCATATCTAATATGAGAACAAGTGGGATTTTCGGGTGAATAATGAATTCGGATGAATAGTGTTTTCGGGTGAATAGTGTTTTTTGAAAATTTGAGCTCAAAATCATCAAATTCCATGATAGAAATTCATGATTTCAACTTCAAAATTCATTTATAATAAAAAAACGAACAAAACCATATAAATTTTTTTGAAAAGTTACTTTTTGGGATTTCCCTTAGAGAATGGGAAACATCGAAAAAGTAGGTTGGATAGGTAGCCCTCGTCCCGAGCAATCCAACGCAACCAAAAACACAAAAATCCACCGAGAAATGAAGAAAAGCCAAAGAAAATTTCTTCTCATCCATGGATGAGAAGCTCCATGGCAATGACAAGGAAAAAGAGAAGGATTTTGGTCAATTGGTCAACTCTGATGTTTTTAAAGGAGAATGAATAGTGATTTTGGATATTTTTAAGAAATCGAAAAATACGGTTACGTCCCTTTAATGATTTTAGCTTATAAATCGAAACCCGAAGTTCTTAAATTATCCAAATGGTGATTAATAATTATTAATTGGCCCGTTAATAATTATTAACTCGACAAAAACTAATTTAAGCTAATAAAACGATAAAAAAGGTCTTCGGATGAAAATAACTACTAAATTCTAAATTAAATCTAAAATTTAAATTAATAAATTCAAAAATTAAATTAAGTGCTTTACATCAAATAATAATAATTAAATTAAATAATAAAAAAAATAAAAAAAATTCCGTGTAAAATAACGGGACGTTACAATTATACTCTAGAATACTCATATTATCTGTCTCCAAATTACTGACTTGATCTTCGGAGACGGTTTGGCAGGCACCAGACCGATGTTTCCTCATTCTTGTTTTGCTGATATTCAAGATCAAGGAGACACATCGCACGTAGAATGCATGTGATCAAATAAAGAGGAAATAATCCTTTACTGTTTGGCACCCACTATAGGGCCTTGAGAAATACATTCACGCAAGCTTCACCTTTGACAGCCAGACAGAAAACATAAAGAATACTAGAAGCAAGCAAAAACTTGTGGCTATAAATCTCTCAGTCGATCAAGCGAATAACGCTGGGGAAAGGGAAACAAACTGCAAAGAAGTCAATCGTGACAATCATTTAACAATGATACCATCCCAAGAGACGTTAATCTGAGAGCTATGTGAAAGGAAAAAGCTTTTCATGCAGGAGATGCAAAACAAGATAGAATAGACCTTTAAGAAAGGATACCATGCCGAAACAGGTCATCCGTAGAATCAGAAAGTAGCCCTAAGGGGTATACTCATCTAGCAGGAGAACTCTGCCTAGCACGTTGTCTTACTGTGGTTTAAAAGCAAAAGTGGTGGATGGATGAGTATCCTGAGCCATCAAGATCAAACCAGACAAGTGTGACCGACCCTAAGATAGCAATAACCAAATCTTTAGGGAGATCTTTATTAAAAAAGAGGCTTGGTCTAGAAGGCGCAAAATATGAAGAAGCAGCTCAAACAGAAAGAGAAGAAGCCAGAAGAAAATAGAGACACCGAGATGAAATCGATATCTCCTTGAACCACGAGACTTTCGACCGTGGAACCCCTCAAAGGTACAGAAAGCTAAGCAGAGAATACACCTGATTAGAACTAGGATTGGACGATGCCAGACAAATCGAAGAAAATGTCTTGAGGCGCATAGGATCTAAGATAGGGAAAGTTGTCATGAACATACGAGCCCCAGGAGAATCCTTTCTTGATCCATATATCTTGGCCGTAGAACAACCAAAACAGTTTTGAATGTCGACCTTCGAATCTTATGACAGAACTGGAAACCTCACCGAGCATATCGCTCAATTCATAAATCTGATGGAATCAACTTGCATCCTGATTTTGGACTTGGATAAAATGATATGTAAGTTATTCCCTGTAAGCTTGAAAGGCTCAACCTTAAAATGGTTTGACAAGTTACGGCAAGGGTCGATTTGAAGTTTTCAACAACTTTCCTCTAGCCTTCAGGGAGAATATAGAGTGAGCAAAAAATACTTAAAAACTAACTAGGACCTTTATAACACCTCGATGAGATGAGATGAGACCCTAAAAGACTTCATCTTCAGACTCCGAAAAGTGAAATTGGAAATCCTTGACCCTAAGGAAGAAGAAGTTGTCTTAGCATTCGCACGAGCTATACATCTAGACCATGCGTTATGGAAATCATTCAGTAAGTCAGCGACAAGAATAATAGCAGAACCCTTGAACGCACCTCAAAGTCGATCTCTATAGGCTAGTCATAACGTATAACAATAAAGTTTTGTAGCGATGAAGAAAGAAGAGAGAATCATTCCCCGAGAGAAAGAGGGGAGTCAGACCCCAAGGGAAACGAAAAGCAAGAGGACCATTCTAATTAATTATCTAGAAAAAGTCAAGCATTGATAGATGTCAAGTACGCAGAATCTTAGCCTAGGAGGCGTGCTACTCAATAATAAACAAGAAGTTATATTGAAGATTCTTCGGAGGATGTTACCTGGGATGCTTAGATGATAAAGAAGCAAGGTACGTCATGGAAGAACTCCATATGGACCGTTATGGCAACCAATCAGAAGGACACTCACTTATTCATAGAGCCCGTACTCAGGATTACTCTTGGGATCAGATGTTCAAACAATGTAAGGAGTTTGTGAAAACCTATGACAAATATCAAAGATTTGCATCCAAACACCGCGTCCTACACGCCCCTCTCACTATGATTACGTCCCCATGACTGTCCATGCAGTAGGGACTCGATATAGTAGGTAAAATCCTTATGGTGAATGGGAAAAAGGTGCTACCTATTAGTCGCAGCCGATTATTTCACCAAGTAGATTAAGGTTGGACCATTGGCCAAGATCACCGAGCAGCATGCCAAATAGTTATTATGAAAGAACATAACCACTCCCTTCGAAATCCCAAAAACCTTCGTTGCAAACAACAGAACATAGTTCACAGGAAGTATAATTTGCCAATTTTGCTCAGAGCTGAACATTGAACTACGGTATTCATCTCCAAGGCATCAGTAAGAGAACAGGCAGGCTGAAGCCTCAAAGAAAACCTTTCTTAACACTCTCAAGAGAAGTCCAAAGGAAAAAGGGCCAAGTAGCTTCCAGGCATATTGTTAGGACTACACCATGAATTCCCACTAAGAAAACCTTATTCGCTTTCACCTTCGAGAAAAAAGCCATAATTCCAATAGAAATTGGAATCCTAACTGTCCAAAGTAAAATAAGATAAAAAGATGAAGAGAACGACCAACTGATGATATAGGCCTAGACAACCTAAACACTAAAAGGGAGTTAGCCTCGGCTAAATTGGCTAATTACCAACAAAAAGGTCAAACCAAGGCTTGTGAACGTGGGGGACTTTGTACTACAAAAGTATTTTATAACACTAAAGAGCACGAAGACCACATGTAAAGACTTTAATTTTCTCAAATCTTTAAATCATAAGCAAACATCGAAAGACTAGATTTAAAAAAAAAAATTGGCGTGGATCCGTTTAAAATACGAACTCCCTAAACCTGTTTACATGAGCCCAAATCAGAGAATTTAAAACAACAGGAATTCATACTCCAGTTTATACCCAAATCAGAGAAAATAAACTAAAAAATATGTACAACAGATCTTAGGCTCTTGTGAGCTACAAAATACAAATTTAAAGACATCAATATCTGAAGTTTATATATAGCATTCGTAAAATGCTCCAAAATATGCCTTTTTAGTCCAAGTCCCAAAGTCATCCACTCGCGATCAAGCAACACCACCTCCACGACCTCGCCCTCTCACATGAGTATTACCTGAAAAAGTTTAAGTGTAGCAACATTAGCATAAAAATGCTAGTGAGAATAAGATGGATGCAAGCACTTCTATGGACCGAATTCCATATCGGAAGATGTATCCAAAATCCTATCGTGCTCTTTGCTACCCATTCTATACTCCCAAATACTTTGCATAAGAAAATCAATCCCATTCCACTATATCGTAACTTCAAAAAATAAACATTCAAGCTCGTAAATAAAGTACGAAAACAACTAATTAGTACTAAGGCATAACAAAGTAAATAATAATGTAAATTTCCATTCTCATTGTGACCACTTCGTCACAATTCACATTTCAAACCATGACCACATTGTCACCATTCACATACCACACCGTGACCACATTGTCACCAATCACATTACCACGCCGTGACCACATTGTCACCAATCACATTACCACGCCGTGACCACATTGTCACCAATCACATTACCACGCCGTGACAACATTGTCACCAATCACATTACCACGCCTACCACACATACCACACCTACCACATATACCACATGATGATTCGTTTTTCGTTACCACACATACCACGCCTACCATACATACCACATGATGATTCATTTTTTTATTACCACACATACCATGCCTACCACACATACCACATGATGATTCATTTTTCATTACCACACATACCACGCCTACCACACATACCACATGATGATTCGTTTTCCATTACCACACATACCACATGATGATTCGTTTTTGTTACCACACATACCACACCTACCACACATACCACACGTACCACATGATGATTCGTTTTCGTTACCACACATACCACACCTACCACACATACCACATGATGATTCGTTTTCATGCCACGCATACCATAACGCCACATGTACTACTCCCCTTTGGTAGTACTAAATAGCGAATCTCATCGCTAATATTATTAAACTAACTCAAATTCACATAATACTTTCTCTCCAAAGTTTCCTTTAACTTCCTTATAACCACTCAATCAAACGGAGTAATCTAATACTCTTTTCCAATTTCCGGAAACACAATTCTCCTTGAGAATACAACTTAATCCACAATTAAACAACTCACTTTAAACACACCAAAAGTTTACTAATTTCTTTCCTTATGCACTCTCCTTATCTCCCAACTATATCCAATCTTGGATATGCTCTAAAATCTAATAACCCTCTTAACCTCGATCAAACATGATCGTCATGCAACCCGGAAACATAAAAGTAATCACAACCATTTTAAGCTCACCTTAGATTTGAAGTCGAGTATCCAAGGAATCGAAGTCAAATCCACGCGACAATTACAAACCTACAATTCACCAATTGAACTACAATTTACAATTCATAACTAATAAGAGAACAAGTGTGATTTTTGGGTGAATAGTGATTTCAGATGAATAGTGTTTTTGGACGAATAGTGATTTTCAAAATCCGGGCTCAAAATCGTCAAATTCCGTGATAGAAATACGTGATTTCAACTTCAAAACTCATTTATAATAAAAAAAAAACGAACAAAACCATATAAAAAGTTTTGAAAACTCACTTTTTAGGGCTTCGCTTAGAGAACGAGTGTAATGGCCCGAGTGTTAGAATAATAATAGAGTTTATCTATTTTATTTATTTAAATTTATAAATTGGTTAAATGAGTTTTACTTTGATATTTATATTTTAAACTTATTAAATGAATTTTTGTGAATGGATATTAAAGGTTTGATAAATGAATAATCATAGTTCGTGAGGTGGTTTGGGATCTTGGAAAAATTATCATAAACCGATATTTGGTAAATTGAAATTTAAAATAATATTCTATGGCATATTTGAAGCTAGATATTTATTTTGAGCTAATTAATTAATTTTAAATAAGTTAATTTAGGTTGGGATAGAAACTAACTATGGTTGGTTGGACAAAAAAAATAATAACAATTAACTATGGTTAAATGTAATTTGAGGTTAATTTTAAATTAAAAATAAATGAAAGGTAATGGTCTAATTTTGAGTGGGTTAGTATGAAGTTTTTAAAGAAAAATAAGGTTAGAAAACAATAAATGATGAGTCATTTAATGAGGTGTCATCTCTTCATTTTTTTCTCTTCTAATTAAATAAAACAAAAAGAGATTTTAATATTCTTTTCTTTTCCCTGCTTCAGCCGAACATCACCAGCCATGGGGGTCACGATTTTTTGCCAATTTTTCTTCTTCATTTTGCTTGATTCTAAAGGGAAAAATCATGGGTTTTGATGGGTAATGGATTCTAGGACTATTAGAACAAGATTTACTAGTTATTTATCCTCTTCTTCTTCTCCTTTCACGCCGAACAGCAGCAACAGAGGGGAGTTGCGATTTTGCTCTCCCTTTTCTCTCTTTGTTTGGTTTAAATCATGGGGAAAAAGCTTGAATCATGAAGGGTTTTCAAAATAAGGAAGATTGAAACAAGTTCCCTCAAGAAATCAAGAGTTTTAGTAAGTTTTTCTCAACCCTACAATTTTAAAATTTAAAGCTTTTGGTTAAATTGAAGAATTTCTATTTTGTAATGGAAGATTTCAATGGGAAACTATGTTTTAATATGTTAATAGAACCTACCCAAACAAAAACGAAAAGATTAAACTTTGTTTTGAATTTGGAACTTTAAAATTCAATGGTTGTATAGAATTATAGACATGTATTTGAATTGTTTCTTAATCTCTTTTGAATTTTAAGAATTTGAATGGATACTTTCATTATTGAGTTTGAATTTATGTGTTTTATAAATTTACCATAGGAAGAAAGAATGGAAATAGACTTGGCAAAATTTCATTCAAAAGAGATTCTTCACCCCACTGTTTTTGTATTTCTATGAAATAGGGGCTGTTTTGGAGAACTTTGATTAAATTGTTGCTTCATGTGTGATAAATGTTAATGAATGAAAATTAAGGTGTTTTTGTGTATAAATATTGTTTTGTGTAGGTAAGGGATCAAACAACTACAAGTTACGCAAGCTAGTTCCATTGTAGCAAGGTGGGAATAAAAAGAATGTAAAGTACTTTTATGTTTGATTTTTTTTATATAATGAATTGTTATGGGATTTGATGTTTAAGTTTGGGTAGGATTGACGAGTTTCAATAGATGGTAGAGATGTTGCCAACGAAAAAGAAATTGAAAATGTGTAAGACAAGAACGGGTTACGGGGAGCGTGAGCTTGTAAAAAACATTGAATTTATTAGTTGGAGTTAGAATGGTTATGAGATAAGGTAAAGTAAGGGAGGTTTTTGACATTAGGATACGACAGAAGAGTAGAAAACAATGAACAAAACCCAAGCTCAAAACCTCTATTGTTGGCCATTTGAAGTTTTCGTAGTTTTCCTAATTTTGGAGTTTTCTTAGCCATTTCTTAAAGTCTTTCAATTCTGGTTTATTTGGGTGTTTAAATACATATTTTACAAAAGAAAATCAAGATAGGAACTCCAACCTTTGATATCTCAAAAAGTACCCAAGAGGCCAAAAATCACTACTTTTCTATTTAGCTAGTTTATGGACCTTTTGGTTCGAACCAGGTTCCGAGGTTTAGTTAATTGTTATTAATGATTTATGTATGATTTATTAAGTTTGTTTGAAGGTTATTTACGATTAGTGTTTGTAGGGAAAAGTAATTTCCAATCGGGCCTCAAAAGCTAACTAGTAAAGGGTGAGAACAAAAGGAATAAAAATGGTGGCGGTGGAAGGTTTGTAATTTGTGAAAAGAATATGGTGGGATTTAAATGCTCATGGCTGATTGGTAGGTGCTTTGGGATGTGTTGTAAAAGAGAAATGGAGTGGTGAAAGTATTAAATAACGAGATCCAAGCGTGGTTCGTTCTTAAGAGCCGAAAAGAGCTAAAATTGCTAAAACCCATTTGTCTTTGGATACAATTTGAGTATTTAGGATGTGTTATTTTTTTTCATACATCTAAATTGGAAAAGACATACATGATATTTAGTCTTCTATACCACTTGGGTTAAATATTTGTTCGATAACCACAATCTTAGCTAGTTTACATCACCACTTGAGTACTTGCTTAATTTACATATCATGCGAGTTAATTTATTCCGTATCTTTGTTTCTACTCGTATTTCAAGTGAAGATCGAGTCATATGCTAATTTGGGACTTATTATACATATGCTCGATATGTTTTAGATTATTGTTTGACAAGCACAGTTTGGCAAAATGCTACGGCATCACGTTTGAAGTTGGTGTTTTCTTAGACACTTTGAAAGTGTTGAACGATAGTTTGAAACTGAGTACTACGTTGTTTGAGAACTCTGTTTATTCGCTTTATCGTACTTATATATTAGTTTAAATGTTAATAATAAAGAAAGTATGGTTAGTGCATATCATTCCATTCCACTTTATTCACGCATTCTAGATGTTTGACATTTTGCCATGGGGTCGTAGCCCGTGTAATGGTGAGTGGTTGTTGGACTTTACACGTGGCTACCGTGGCGGAAGTGGTGAGGCTCCGAGGTGCTGTGTGGTAGATGGCCCGGAAGCTAGAGTGGCTACAGAGATAGCCTGGAAGTATAATGAAATATGTGAAAAAGGGCAGAGGCTACTGAAAAAGCCAAGTGTGTATAAAATGGCAGATGGCAACTGAAAATGCCAAGTGTGTGAAACGGCTATTGAGATAGTCGAGTATGTGAATGGTTACTGAGATAGTCGAGTATGTGAATGGTTACTGAGATAGTCGGATATGTGAAACGGTAATTTGGTATTGGAATGATCTATGTGATCGAGACGTGACTGTATATTTGTTTTGTTGTTAGTTTTGATTGAGCATAAATGTTAAGCTTTTGAATAAACGTATGCAATCATACTTTTTTATCTCCCTTTGATCATGTCTTTGAAAGTTTGATAACACTTTGCTTGTAACTTTCTGTGTTTATCACATTGTTGGCCTTGATGTTTAAATCATTTAGTTCATTTCAAATTCATCAAATCGTTATTTTCTTTTCTTTTAACTTTAAGATGTTTATTTCCCCGAGATGTTGTGTATAATTGTTTTTATATAAGTTTGTGAAAAGTAGAGTACGAGAGGTGAGTTATTGCGTACTATAGGTTTATGAAAGAGTAGAGTACGTGAGATGAGTTAATGTGTATTATGGGTTTGATTGGATTCGAGGATTGAAATAGGGTAAGTATGAGACGAGGATAAGAAAAATGAATGGTTTTGAATAAAGATATGAAGTGTGAGTATGCTTGTAGATGAGTTTTTGGTAAGTGCTTTTGGTTTTGGTTAGCTTACAACGGTTTATTAATTAACTTAGTTGGTAAACATTTGTTTACCTTGGGGTTGTGACAACTTTTAGTTTGGCTACGAGATGAGCGATAGAGAGTAGGTTCTATAGTGAAGACATAAGCCTCGCAGGAAGGATGAGACACCCGAGTACTTGAACTCATTTTGGAGGATGGAACTCATGCATAAACTTTCTTTCTATTCTTTTTATTTCCACTGAGTTATCAAACTCAGAGGTGCTTTATATCACCTTTCAGGTTGTTGCGGTCGAGGTCGTGGCTAGGAAGATGGTATGCCTTGAAGCTTGGATGTCGAGTTTGGAAGAGGACTAGTGGACTGCATCTCGAGCTCGAGTCGTGTGGATTGCATAAGAAGTGCTTATGAAATTTTAGTTGAATATCGTTGTTTATAGTCCTTGTATAAATTGTTTTAAGTTGTTTCACTTTTGAAACGTTATTTACTATTTTTCTGCTTGGAAAATTGATGTAAACAGGTTTTGGTTTATTCGATTTTTAAATGGAACCACGCAAGTTTTCCGTAGAAATTGTTGTTTTCCGTTACGAGACGTTTTAAATGACATTTAAATTTCTTATTTCCCGCGCTTCCGCTGAGAGTACTCGCGGCTAGTCTTTATTAGAGTCGGATCATTACAACGAGAAACGGCACAAGGTTAGGTGGGATAGATAGCCCTCATCCCGAGCAATCCAACGCAACTAAAAACACGACGATTGACCAAGAAACGAAGAAAACCCAAAAGAAAATCTCTCTCACCATTGATGGTCTCGGCCAAGAAGGAAAGAAGAGAAGAAAAATATGATTTTTGGTCAACTTTGGTCTATTTAAGAAGAGGGATAAATAGTGATTAGATATTCAAGAATTCGGAAATGACGCATACGTCCTTTATTTTCCTTAAGCTTTTAAAACGAAACCCGAAGTACTTAAACTAGGCTAATGGTGATTAATAATTATTAATTGGCTCATTAATAATTATTAATACAACCGAAACTAATTTAGGCTAATTAAACAATTTAAAAGTTTCCGAACGAAATTAACTATTTAATTCTAAAATTAATTTTAATACTTTAAATAAATAAATAAATAAATAAAATCACCTCAAAATACGGGACGTTACACCACAAGTTCAGCCCAAATTAGGAAGAACCATATCTAAATAAAGAATAGGTGAATCCCAGAACATTTCGACCGAAAGATCAATATGGGGCACAAGTTCCAAAAACTTAGAATGCCCACAAGCTCAGACGCTATCAATTTTGACTTGTGGGGGATTGCTGTGAAAAATCATGTTGCGATTGAAGCAATCCTTCCACGATCTTCTCGCTATTTAAGAAGAAACTCTCATTCAGAAACTCGCATCAAGAAAATAGAGTCATCTTCTTCCTCAGTAACCCCTCCATCAAAATGGACGCTAGAGTAAGAAATCATTGTCTTTCGCCTCAATCTGGAATTCTTCAAGGAAGATAATGAAAGAATAAAGAAAGAAAATGAAGCTCTAAAGAGAAGAGTGAAGGTAGTTGAATTCCTCTTTAAAAAGAAATCAGCTAAGAATAAAAAGCTAGAGTGAAAGCTAACAGCCAAAGGGAATAAATACATGAATTCAAATGAAACGAGTTATTTATTTGACCCTTCAACTTTGAACACTCATATAAATTGGGGAAAATTAATAGGAGAATCCCAAAGAGTCAAAACAAACAGTGTGGCACAATAATGAAGCTCCTGAAGAAATTTAATGAGCGCTTGCAACAGCCTCGGAAAAAGAAGAAAAGAAACTGAAGTGACAACAAGAACAAACAGGGAATTAATAAAGAAATGACACCCTAGATCAGCATTTTCGTGACAAAATTTCCCTCAAAGATTGCAACAGATCTTACTTCGCAAATTAAAGCCTTATAATGAATGCAGTCGTGTCCAAAATAAAGATAGATGCAAACTTTATAAGACCCGCATAGAAAATCCCAAAAAATTTCTTGGAAACGAAGAACCATCATTAATATAACCCTGTCCAAATTCAATGAGCGAAGAAGACGAAGCATTGCATAACAACCAAATTCATTTATCTAGGCCAAATCAATGTTGACCTGCCTTGTAAATACATCACCTCATAATTTAGAAGTAACTCAAAATTGAGTTGTGTGAAAAACTGATGAACGCAATACTGCACACTTCCCACATCTTCTGAGGACATCAAAGGATGGGCAAAATCATCTGCGAAGAAAAAGAACAACTACAGAGTTCGCACCGATAAAGCAAAGTGATCCTAGAAAATCTTCAAAAACACGCAAGCGAACTCCACGTGAAAGTGACCCAACTAATTAGAGAGATAGATACCTCTGATAATGAGGAGGATGATCAACCTTTTCCTCTTAAAGTATAAGATGAAGTTTAAAACCCATCAGAGCCCTTTAAGATTCTGATGAAGAAGATAAAGAGGATGGCAACCAGCCCATCTTTTCAAGTAAAAAGAGAAGATCATCAGCTTATTTCCCTCTCCTCTTCAAGTAAAGAGAGAAGATCACATACTCTCTATTTTCTCCATTCCTGTTTTGATTTGATGTATAGAAAGCCCTAACTCCGACTAGGGAAAATATCCTTCATCTGATAAGAAAACTCTAGCTCCGATTAGGCATAATTTCCTTCATCAAAAGAAGAAGGCCCTAGCTTAAACTAGGCACAACTGCTATGATTAGAAGAAGAAAGTCCTAGCTCAGACTAGGCATAATTCCCTTCATCAGAAGAAGAAAGACCTAGCTCCGACTAGGCACAATTCCCTTCATCATAAGAAGAAAGCCCTAACTCGAACTAGGCAAAATTCCCTTCATCAGAAGAAGAAAGCCCTAGCTTAGCTATGAACAATTCCCTTCATCAGAAGAAGAAAGCCCTAGCTCCTACTATACACAATTTCTTTCATCGGAAGAAGAAAACCCTATCTCCAACTAGGCATAATGTAACAACCTGAGTTTTGGTAAGGGCATTTTGGCCTTTTCTTCAATTTTAATCTAAGTAATTTTATTTTGAGTTATTATTAACCATCGTGTCGTTACGATTTCAACGAAATTGACTACGCTCAATTCCGAGTTTCGAGTAAAAAGATATGGCCTGAATACCGTTTACGTCCCTAATTTATATTATTCTTTCAGGGGTATTATTGTATTTTCCCATCCAATCACTTGACACAAAAACCTAGGTCAAAACAATTAAAATTTTATTTTTCTCCTCATTTTCCTCGTATTAGCGCCGTCTCTCCCTCTCAGTGCTTGTGCGTTCGGATTCTCACAAGGTAATGATTGATTCCTATCAATTCATTGTTTCTTTTTTGTTGATTCTGAATTGATCTCCAACCTTTAGGCTGCCATTTAAGGTCAGATTCGAGCTCCGTTACTCGCCGAAAATTCGAGAAAATCCAACCTCATTCATCCCTGAATCCTTTGGTAATTTACGTTAATTTTATTCCTCTTTGTTTTCTTATCGTTCTCGAGTCAATTTTAGTCTAATCGGGTGGAGTTTTCATTGGTTTTTCTTTAGATTTAGAGCTTCGCCGGACTGCCTTTCTTCCTCACCAGAATCTGAGAATCCTCATTGCGGGTTACTTCGGTTTGGGTTGTCCTTTTTTATCGAGTTCATTGTACATGGGATCTGAGACGGGGGTGGGCGTTCTCCTGGAGTTTGGTAAGCATTGGATTTAAAGTTATTTAAAAAAAATAAAGAACAAAGGGAAAACACATGTGTTTTCCCTCTATTCTGTGCGTGCCGCCTACCTAAGGTTAGGGGTGAACCGGTCCAACTGGACTGGCTAAGCTGGTTCAGACCGGTTCAGGGTCAATTTTGACCGTGAACCGGTCCGGTTTTCATTAATTTGACTTTAAATTAATGTCAATACAGGTTTTGGGATTTTATTTGGCATCGTTTGGAGTTCGATTGCTTGCTTGATTTGCTATTAAGGTAGGTTAATTCCTACTTAAAGTGTTAAATTGAATTTTTTTTTGTTTGATTAATTGCCTATGATTATTCGTATGACTTGGGAGATGTTTTTAATAGATTTCTTCGTATTTTATGTGATTATATGGCTTCCGGTTATCATTTAATTATTATTTGAGTTCGGCTATTTGATTAGTGATAGATAGAGCCTTTAGGTTTTACAACTTGGGTTGAACCTATGCATAATAAATATTAAATTTGTAGAGCGTATACTATGGCACGTATCATGAGTGGCCTTATACCCCGCTATGATCATATTTCCAAGCGCATAGTATGGCACGTATCATGAGTGGCCCTATACCCCACTATGATACATATATGAAAATTTAATTAAAACAAAGATTAAAGGAAATGTTGTAGGCTAAGTACCAACTAAATGAATAGGCTAAGTACTTATATTTATAAATGAGAAATTGGGGATTCGGACTAGTATCCAATAGTATTACATTTGGTGTGATTTCAATTTAGCTTATATAAGTTGAAATTAATCTACAGAGCTAAAAACTCATGGTATTCGAATGCCCTGCAAATTTAAATTTTGCAGGTAAGAATAATAATATTGGGAATCGAGGCACGTGACGAGGATGGGGCTACATAGAGGCCTTAGGACTTATTCATTTACACATTTCTCTTTCGGATTTTCATTATTGGTTATTTTCCAATTATTTGGGATATTTCATTTTTATTATTAAACTCACTTATTGTATTTGTTTTTTATTAGACTTTTATTTTTTAAAATAGCGCCACATTTAAATGTTTTGTTTTTTTATTTTTTCTGGTTATTTAATAAAAAGGCTTACGCATTTATTGATTTACTCTCATCTGTTTATAAATTGAAATGAGTTCCTTTAATATTTATTTATTTATTTTACATTGAGTCGGGTCATCACACGTAATTTCCTTCATAAAAAGAAGAAAGCCTTAGCTCCGACTAAGCACAATTTCCTTCATCGGAAGAAGAAAACCATAGCTCTGACTAGGCACAATTTCCTTCATTAGAAAAAGAAAGTCCTAGCTCTGACTAGGCACAATTTCCTTCATTAGAAGAAGAAAGCCCTAGCTCGAACTAGGCGCAATTTCCTTCATAAGAAGAAGAAAGGCCTACCTCCGACTAGGCATAATTTCCTTCACACATGCATACCTCTACTTGCTTTCACTCCTAAGTGATCTTAGAAGTAAAAGCAGTGTAAATCTGTAGAGGGTAAAATTCATTCTATAATAAAAGGCCCAAGTCAAAACTCAAGTCTTGACTTTTTTGACCCAAAAAGAAAGAAAACGCTCACAGGCCCATCACGTTGAGCCCAATCATGAAGTTCAGAATGCTATGAGCACGGAGCAAATAATACTTTCGTGGAGACTCGAACTAGGTCGGACTTAGTAAGGCGATTCGCCCGACCATGGAACACGCGGAAAACTTCCTTAACTGATGATATGAGTATGTCATTTGCCAAAGATCATGGGATAGAGATATTATCTTCAAGGTATGCTATCTTCCTAATATCAAGGAAGAATACTATATTGGATTAAAGAAATCCTCTATATAAAGCTCTCTACAAAAACCTAAAAGGTATGACATTCATAATTCTACTCTAGAATACTCATATTATTTGCCTCTAAATTGCTTTCTTGATCGTCGGTGATAGTTTAGCAGGCACCAGACCATGTTTTCTCATTCTTGTTTTACAGATAATGAAGATCAAGGAGACGCATCGCACGCAGAAATCATCCTCTACAATTGCTATGATACACATATATGGAAAATGTATAGACTGCGTGTACTTTGCATACTATTGAGTGAATTAATGAGATAATATTGAGACAGCGTGTACTTACATTATTTGTTGTTTTTCACATGTGGAAGTGTTATATATGAGAAATTTAAAGACTGCGTGCACTTTATATACTATTGAGTGAGTTAACAAGATAATGTTATGACCACATATACTTGCAGTATTTGTTGTTTTTCACATGTAGAAGTGTTATTTATGGGAAATGTAAAGAGTATGTGTACTTAGCATACTAATGGATGAGATAAAGAGAAATGTAAAGATTTCTTGTACTTTGCATACTTTTTGGTGGGATATGAGATAATGTTGAGACTGCGTGTACTCTCATTATTTGTCATTCTTCATATGTTTAATTTAAATAAGTAATGTTGAGACTGGGTGTACTTAGCATGTACTTGTTTAAAATCTTGGGAGATATATTCTATAAGAGCTTGATTATGTGCAATGTTGTCATGAGCTTGGTGGTAACTTGACTGCTTGTTGGATTTAGTTGTTAATGTACTTTTGGGAGATGCTTAGAGGAGTTATCTTTATGTTATATTTGGGTGGTCAAGAGTTAGTAGATTCGTTGGACACAAACATGATTCAGATTTGGAATCTAACGTTACTTTTCTTTCTAGTTATCTTCACCAAGTGTTATCACTCAGGTGCGAGACGAGGTCGTAGTTGTTGAGCTGGTGAGGTGTTGCCTGATTCAGAAGGATTACATTAGAGATGGACTAGTGGTTGTTTTAAAGTCCATGGACTATTTATGATTACTTGGTTTTTGAAAACATTGTCTGTTAAGCTCTAAGAGCATTTTTATCATACTTGAATTTATTCATGTTTTGGGATTTATGAGATGATGATTTTATGAATACTTCGAACTTCTTATTTATGAGAAAAATGGATAAGTATCCCCGATTTATAAATAATGGGTTTTACCAAAAACTGTTTATCAGGTGTTTAATGCTTTAAAAGTCTTTCGCTTGCGTTATTGATGATTTATTTCAAAAATAAAGAGTTGGGTCTTTACACTTTAGGTTCTCATTGATTTGGTAAAGCCCAAATAATTTTCTTCACCTTCTCAATATTTAGATAAGTTTTTCCAAGATCTTCTAAAGAATTTACAATGTTAGTAAATCTAATGAACATATCCGAAATAGATTCATTATCATCAAATTCTAACCATTTCATAATTATGTACTAACATATCTCATTTAGTCTCTTTGAGTTTATCGGTTCCCTCATGTGAAACTTCAAGTTGATGCCAAATTTCCTTAGTGGTTTTGCATATACAAACTCTATTATATTCAATTTCATTCAAGGCACAAAACAAGAAATTTATAGTTTTAGCATATAAACCATATGCTTTCTTTTCATTCTTAGACCATTCAGATTTAGGCTTAAGGAAACTAATATTTTCATCAATTTTAATAGGATGATTAAAATATTGTTCTATAATATCCTATAAATCAACATATAAAAAAAAATCAACGAAATTGAATTCTATTTTTCCAATAATTATAATTAGAACAATTAAAATAAGGAGGTTTAATAATTGATTGACTATCACCAAAAGGCTTAAAATGAAGTGTTGACATAGCTTAAGAAAATAAGCTTTAAAAAAAATTAAAATAATTAGAGCACCTTGCTTTGATACCAATTGTTAGGATCTAAGGCAGCTCTAGAGAGATGGGGGGAGGATGAATATGGTTTAAAATAATTTTATAAAAGTTTTTAAATCAATTCAAAATATCTGATAAACAATTTAGCATTTTATAAAACAAATAAAATAAAGAGTTTAAGGTTAGAAAGAACTCCCAAATTTATAGTGGGCCACAACTCGGGCTTTACATCCATTCCCTGAGAGTCTTGGGAATTTTTTATTCTACTAATTCAAACGATCATTTTCATAGTTGAGGATCTAAGTGTCACAACAATCTTTTCCACGGAGCAAGGACAATCATCACAATGACCTTTTTCTCGGAGCAAAGCAACCGTACAACGCACTCTTTTTAATTGAGGTTCAAGAGTAAACCTTTACAATGCAAATCCTCTCAAAGGATAAATATTACAAATATGAAAGCTTACAAATAGAGAGAATCACTCTCAAGAAAATAGCCCTTTACAATGGCTATAAATACACAATTTGCCTCACATAATTGCTAAAAAAGATATAATCTGGAATTCAGCCTATATTTATTGCTTTTGTTCACTTCCATTTCCTAGTAAATAAATAGGTAATAAAAAATATTATCGTTGTAGAATTCATCATTACCATTTGTATGTAAGGTTTTCTTCTTTCACAAACTGTCTTCGAACTTTGTGCATGGAGGAGAGAATTTTGGAAGAGTAAGTGACTTTGCATGCATGGAGGAGAGAGGATAACAAATTTTGATTTAATAGATAAATTCATAGTAAAATTTGATTGTAAAAGGATAGAAATAATCTCTATATTGCCATAAAAGTTCAAATTAAATAAGGGCAAGGATGTAACTTCCCATGTGTAATAATTGCATCAGGAGAGAGAGAATGTGTGTCGCATAACTACTTGCTGAACAAAAGGTGGTGGGACCCACACGTCTTAAAAATAAAATCTAATATTTAACTACATCTTTAGAAGACAACTCGCACGACTACGGAAACGCTCGTACTCACTCAGATTCACCGTTGGATGCAATCAATCTCGTGGCTAAGAAAAATGAGATTTTGTGGCTACTCAAGGAGCGTTCGATGTGAAGTGGCGAACAACCGAGATAGAGGTCTATGTATGAAGCACGTTCAATGATCATAATTGTAATTTCCTTTTTATTTTTTTAATTATATTTCGCTTCAAAAAATAGATGTTGACCGTTGGATGAGTATCTCTTTGACAAACCAATGACTAGCAATTATGTTTTCTTTAATTCGTAACTCATAATTAATCTGGGCCTTCCATTTCGAAATCAAACAAATATGATGACTATAGGAGAGAGCACAATATATGTAATAAACTCGCTACATAAGATTCAACCGAATTAATTAAATTAATTCTCATATTCTAAAATCAATATCTTGCTCGTTTGAAATCTGATTGAGTCGATTCCAATTGTGTTGAGCTCGTTATAATTTTCTCTAAAAAAATAGACTATTGAAATACATAAAATTCATTAATAAAAAGGGGAAAAAAACATTTTTGGTCCCTGAGTTTTAAGTTTATTGACAATTTGGTCCCTGAGTTATCAAAACCGACATTTTTACCCCCTGAGTTTTCGTTTAGCTTTCAATTTGGTCCCTGCCTTCAAAACTCTGTTAAATACTTAACAAAATGCTAACGTGTCATTATTTTACTATTTTTAATTTTTTTATTGCATACGTGGTATATTTTATATGACATGGCGTATTTAATTAATTTTATATGACATGACATATTTAATTAATATTTATATAGTTTATGTTATTATCTTTCTCCCTCTTCCATGTTCATCTTCACTGTTTCTTCATCTCCTTCCCATCTTCTTCAGATCTGAGATTCACATCCTTCTTCAGATCATGTAAAAATATAGACATATTTCATTTTAATTTTACATGATTTTTTTATTTTACATCCTTCTTCTTCATATCTGAGATTCATCTTCCATCGTTTTATTTTTCTTCTTCAGCTTCTGCGGTATCACCGTCATGCTTCATCACTGTCGCCGGTTCACTCAAAATAAAACAGAGAGAGAAAGAAATGTCTTACCTCTTGCTTGAAGGGTCACACGAGATAATTTTTTTCCTTTGATTTTTTATCTCCATATTTAAAACATAGAAACTCCATTTTTTTCCTCTCAATCCAAGCTTGTGATTCAACACTTCTAACCAATTTCATACCAAAATCAAGAAATTTGATTGAAGCCTCAAATTTTTACTTTTCGATTCTTTTGGATCTTCTTGTTAATTTTTCCCACGCTTCTATATTGTAATTTGTGATGGGGGTTTAACTGAAAATATAATAAAAGATAATGCCAATCGTGAAACCAAAGGTTCTCGATCCTTGAAAAAATTGTTCGAGCAAAACGAGGATAATAATCATGAAGCCATGGGGTCTCGATCCAGTAGAAAAATCGTTTAGATCAACATTTCGTTTTTAGATCTAACTTTAATTTGTTCTTGAAGAACTTAAATAAAAGATTTTTTTTTTGTAGATCTAAAATTTTGAAAATGGGTTTTTAAGAAGCTTTGAAAATGGAGATTCAATTTTGTTTTTGTTCCATTTTTATTTCATCTCTGAAAATGGGTTCAAATCCCAGATCTTTGTTTTTGTTTCATTTTTTAATTGATTTTATAAAAACCAATTATGAACGAACGATGACTTTCAGTTTGAATAAAAAAAACTGGGTTAAAGATATTGAAAGCAGTTGCCTTGGCAACTACCTGATGGTGGTTTTTGGAACTGCCATAGGCAGTTCCATATCTACCAAGATATGTTAATTTTTCCTTTGCGTGAGAAAAATAACGTAAGAAAAAGAGACAACAAGAGAATACAGTATCTCTCGAATAGTAAACTCTCTATATTACTCTAAATCCTCTATTCATCATTTTATCTAAATAAGATTAAGGATCTAGGCTGTGAATACAATAAAGTCCGTCCATCGGTGATTGGCTTTCAACGATCGATACTTCGCATTTTTGGGTTTTTCGTGTTATTTCTGCTGCGTGTCTGCAACAGGTTAGTCCCGCATTTACGAAACCCGACATGGGTATCAGAGCATAGGTTTAAAAGTATCAAAAGTAGTTTCTTTGAAATGTTGAAAAATGTTTAAAAAAAAAGGGCTTTGATCCTTTAATGGCAAGTTTGTGTATGGTAGATCATTCCTTATCATTTTTTTTGCAAGTATGTTATGAATTATATTGCGAATCTTTCTGCAAATTTTCGTAACAATTTGATGCATAAATCATAAGTTTTAAGGATTTGAAGTCACTGTTTTATTTTTGAAAAACTATAAATAAAAGTTACAGTAACTTTAACTCTTAATAATTTTTTTGTACAATTCTCAATTTTTTGTGATTATTGTATATTTAGAAAGTATGAGTAGAGAGCTTTCCATTGATTATATGATCAATTTGGTTTAAAAATGAGAAAGTTATGTTGTTTCAAAGTTTTGTTAAGAAACTGAAAAAAAAACTGGGATGTTCGTTTTCGTGCTGTTCTGTTTCTATTACAACGTTATTAAATAAAATGCTCATTGGAAAAACGACCGACTGACAGTTTGAACCAAGGACCTACACGAGGTTCATATTAATTTCATCCACTGGGCCATAGGCCTTATATCGGATTTATATGATTTCATGTATTATATATATATATATTAAAAGATTAATTTAGAGATTAAATTTTATAAATGTAAATTTAAATTCAGAATTAATTCTCGAAATATACATAAATATGATTAAATTTGTTTTAATCATATATATATATATGTTACATAATGTCATAATCATTTTTTATTATTATTTTTATTTGTTACAGAAAATATGTCGAGAAGGATAAAAATTAGGATGATCTCAAGGATGGAGGCTCAAAAGATAATTAAAAGAAAATTAGATTAATATTTTTTTCTATTATATATATGTTAATATAATTGAATTTTCTATGGGTATTTTAATAATGAATATGTTTCATTATTTTCTTATTAATATTAATGAATGAGTTTCATTATTATTATTTTTTAATAATGATTGTGTTTCATTATTATTTGCATGTAAGTTGATAAATTAATAATAATTAATTCATATATACACAGATGATGATTTTGAAACTTAGTGATATTTCTATTCTATGCCATATGGATGATTATTAATAATTTATTGTTTGTAATTGCAACAAAATAGTGTGTGATGCAAATAGTTTATCATGTGCAAATATATGTCTTCTAGAATTTTGTGAGTAAAATGGCTTGTTTTTCTAAGAATATGATGCCGATTTGAATAAGGATGAAAATCTTAATGAGGATAATTATGAAGTTTGGGCGATGAAAATTTAGTATGTCCTAGAAGAGCAAGAGGCTCTAGAAGTACTGAATTATGTGTTGACTGAGCCAGAGGAAGGCAATACTGCTAACACAAAAGGGACCATGAGGCTTATGAGGCCAGGAAAATAAAAAAAAAAACTCACGTGCTTGCATTACGTTGCTAAGTAGCATGTAAAATGATATTATGCGTGAGTTTAAAGACTTTGACCTTGCTATTGATATGTGGGCAACTTTAAAGCTTAAATTTGGTAAAACTCCTTTCACCAAACTGAGACAACTTACTATTAAGATTGACACTTATAAAAATGATCATAATCATACTATAAGACAACACATGAGGGAAATGTCTAATATGATTAATGAGCTGAAAGTAGCTGGCCACATTCTGACTGATGAGCAACAAGTTCTTACTTCCATTCAATCTCTTCCCTATAACTTAGAGCACATAAAGGTGCCTTTTACCCATAATGAGGGTATTTAAGACTTTTAATGATGTTGCACGTCACCTGGAACTAGAGGAAGATCGCATTAAGGCAATAAAGCTTGAAAATATTAATGGTGTTATGTATTTGACTGGTCCTAACTCCCGCGGGAATGAGGGTCACAAGTGTAAACATCAAGAGGGTCATAAAGGGAAAAATGACAATAAGAAAGAAGAAATACAACCAAGGTCAGAATGATAAAGGAAAATGTTCCCAATTTCGTCCAAATAAGAACAAAGCGAAGGTTAAGTTCTATAACTGTGAGAAAATGGGTCATTACGCTCGTGACTGTTACTGAACCCAAGAAGGTACAAACTTTTGATTCACAAAAGATTCGTTCTTTTCTTGAAAGTTATTCTTTTGTTTCTGGCTCTATTTTAATTAACTGATTCTCATCATTTGTGGACTGTAGACTCAGGAGTCAGATACCACATAGTCAAATTATATGCGTTATACGTGGAATTTCTTTGAATTCCACAAGGTGCAAGATGACTATATGTTGGAAACAATGCAAATGTACCTGAAAGAGGGATTAGTTCCTGTAAGCTGAACATGCAGAATAAAGAATATATTGATTCTGCATGATGTGTTATATGCACCGGATATTCGACGGAATTTAGTTTTTGTAATTGTTCATTTAAGACTCGGTTTTACGTTAATTATGTTTGGTAGTAAACTATATATTTTAGTTTGAGAACAACGTACACTATGGTTATGGTTATTTAATGAATGGTTTTAATTTTATTGGATGTTATTCATTTGATATCTAATACGTATGCAACTTTTTCCCTTATTTCATCATCTGTTGATGCTAATGTTGATTTATTATGTGGCCTGCTAGATTAGGTCATATAGGTCAACATAGAATATCTAGACTAACTAAAGAGGGTTTGTTAGGCCAAAATTGATAAGGTCGAACTACCAACATGTGAGAGTTGTTTAGCGGGAAAAATGGCAAGAAAACCATTTGATAAAGGAACTAAAGCTAAAATTCTATTACAATTAATTCATTATGATATTTGTGCGTCTATGAAAGTGAAGGCACGATATGGAGGTGAATATTTTATCACCTTTTAGAGATGATTTCACACGTTTTGGTCATATCTATTTGATTTTCCACAGGTTTGAAGCATGAGTGTTTTAGAAAATTTGTGACCTTAGTGGAAAATCAATTATATAAAAAAAAGGTTAAGTCTTTAAGAACAAACCATGGACGTGAATATTTGTCTAATGAATTTAAACAAATGTGTGAAGAAAAAGGAATACTATGACAGTTAACCATTTCACGAACCCCACAATAGAACGGGGTGGTTGAAAGAAGAAATAGAACTTTTTTAGAAATGGTTAGGTCAATGATTGGGCAAGAAAAATTGTCAATCACTTTTTGGGGTGATGCCTTATTGACTGCTACTTATATTCTTAATTGTGTACCTTCAAAATCTGTTGCTTCTACACCCTATAAATTATGGACTGACAGAAAACCAGACCATAGTGGTTTGAGACCATGGAATATGTGCTGCTTACGTTCATGAGACGTCACATCTGTATGGAAAACTAGGTCCAAGAGGTAAAAAGAGTATTTTTTTATACGATACTCAGAAACCACAAAAGGGTACGTTTTCATCGGAGAACAAGCGAGTGGGATCTAACAGAATTCGAATCACGTAATGCTACATTCTTGGAAAATAATTTTCCATCAAGAGGTGAGATTAATCAGAAGATATCTCTTTATGAATTAAATATTCTAAAATGTTTTATTCCATCAAACGAATTGAGTGATACTCCTAATCAATTATCAATAGTATCTCATCCAAGTGGGAAAATTTTGAACACTCTATGTGATTCAGAAGAACCACAAATAACCCGTGATATAGAACCACAAATATGGCGTAATAATCGTGGTAGAATTTCAAAACGCCATTATGATGATGAAATTTTCATGATTACGCCTCAAGATGATGAATAGCCGAATAATGTTCAAGAGGCTCTTCAAAGTTCTAATAAGGATAAATGGATAAATGCAATGGAAGAAGAAATGGAGTCAATGAAGTCAAATAGTGTTTGAGAACTAGTTAATCTTCCTAAAGGACGCAAAGCAATTGGTAACAAGTGAATTCTTAAAGTCAAACGTAAAGCTGATGGCTCTATCGAAAGATATAAGGCCAGACTTGTAGCCAAAGGTTACACAACAAGAAGGAATTGATTATGAAAGACATTCTCTCCTGTTGTGAGGTTTACCTCTATATGTCTCATCCTAACAATAGTTGCTTGTTTAGATTTAAATTACATCAAATGGATGTTAAAACAATATTTCTAAATGATGAATTGGAAGAATAAATATACATGCAATAACCCATTGGTTTGGTTACCGAAGGGCAAGAACATAAAGTATGTAGATTATTGAGGTCAATTTATGGCTGTAGACATTCTTCCAAACAGTGGTATATCAGTTTTCATCAAGTTATTGGTACATATGATTTCCATATGATTGATAAGGACCACTGTGTGTATGTCAAATCACATAAAGATAAGTTTGTGATTCTTTTCATTATATGTGGATGACATACTGTTGGTTGGGAAAGACAATGAGTATATACATTAGCCATTAAGGAATGGTTATCATCAAACTTTCAAATGAAAGATATGGGTGAAGCAGCTTATACATTTGGATTAAAGATTGAAAGAAATCACTCCAAAAGGATGTTAGCCTTGTCACAAGGTAGACATCAAGAAAATCCTAGAGAGGTTTAAAATGCAAGACTGCAAACCAATTGATATTCCCATCGCAACAGGCGAAAGCTGAAGTCAAAGATTGTGTTCAAAGACTATGAAAATATAGCAAATAAAAAAAAGTTCCTTACTCGAGTGCTATTAGTAGCCTAATGTATGTCATAATGTGTACAAGACCAAACATATATTTTATCATGAGTATGGTACGTAAATACCAGTCAAACCCTGAACAAGCCAATTGGAATGTTGTAAAAGAAATATCCAGGTACCTTGTGGGAACCATGGATTATTCATTGTAACATCCAAAAGAAAAAGAAAAAAGATAATCTATCTCAACAGTGTGGCTTAAGAGGTTCTTAAATCATTTGGGATTCAATGAAAATAAGTCTAACTCTGTGTTAGTAACTGTCATAGTCATGTTGCTATTACATTTACAAAATGATACCAAAAATCACTCTAAGACAAAGCACATTGATACTAAATACAATTTTGTGATAAGCATGGTTGCACAAAAAGAAGTAAATGTGCAATATATATCTACGCGAGATATGGTTATAGATTTTTTATAAAGCCTATACTCTAGAGATATTTTTAATAGCCATGTTAAATCTCTAGGCCTGCGTAGATTTCGATTTCACATGAAATGAAAATTTTATTTCTATTTATTAGTTATGAATAAAGTTTTGTACTTTTAAATTGCATACGCACAATAATGTTCAGTACATTAAATTAAAAGTATGTCAGACAATAGATTGACCTTCTCACATAGGTAATCACTTCTATGACTTAGTGTCGAATAGAAATGAGATATTTTAAGCAATATTGTTGTTAATTGATAACAATACTAAGAGAGCATATGCTTAATCTAAATATCGCCTTGATAAAGAATTAACATAAGGTTATATTTATAATCGAAAGTGAATAGATCCCACTATTCACTTGACTGTCTATGAGCCAGATGGAAGTCATGTAGTCATAAGTTGATATTTTTTTAGGAAAAGAGAAGATTATTTGAAGTGTCACATTACATTGTATTCACCAGTCAACCAATTGTATTTTTGTAATCTAATTGTGAATACAAAGGTAATATTTTAAAAGAGATTTGGAATTACAAATGTGACTATATGATCTAAGGAACTACATCATACACTCTACATAAATACACAATTGAGTTACCTTACATACTTAACCGTTGTAAAGTAACAAGCTCTCGAATTGAAAGTATGATAGTCGCACGACCTATTTTCTTGTATGAATTAGATGTTGATGAAAGAGAATATGTTTCTCCTTGATTGATAAGTGAGAGAATTTCTCGTTCAAATGGAACAATGTAAAAGGTACGCACATGATGGGAAACCCATTATGTGCGAGTGGGAGATGAAAGCAGTTGCCTTGGCAACTGCCTGATGGTGGTTTTTGGAACTGCCATTGGCAGTTCCATATCTACCAAGATATGTTAATTTTTCCTCTGTGTGAGAAAAATAATGTAAGAAAAAGAGACAACAAGAGAATACATCTCTGTATCACTCTCAATCCTCTATTCATCATTTTATCTAAATAAGATTAAGGATCTAGGCTGTGAATACAATAAAGTCCGTCCATCGGTGATTGGGTTTCAACGATCGATACTTCTCATATTCGGGTTATTCGTGTTATTTTCGCTGCGTGTCTACAACAGGTTAGTCCCGCATTTACGAAACCGAACAAATATTGACAATGGTTGTAACACTTTTTCCAGATCTGGGATTTTTTAAGTTTAGAAGATGAAGAGAGGAGGAAATGAAAGGTGATAAAGAAATTAGAGAGGAAGAGATATGAGAGAGAGTTAGATTTTATTTATTTATTTTGGAGAGAATCTAGATTCAAACACAGTTTTTCTGGGATTTTGTTTGAAATGGAAGAGAGGGAGAGATTTTGGGTTTTCACATTGAAGATCTTTGAGGAAGAGGAAGGAGATGAAAGATGAGGAGAGAGATAAATATTTTAAAATAGATTAATTTAAAAATATTAATATAAAATTACATAAAAAATACAACCTCATTTAAAATATGCCTCGTCAGCAATTAAATATATACAAAATAAATTAATTAATGCCACGTAAGCATTCTATAACAGAGTTTTGACGGTAGGGATCAAATTGAAAGCTAAACGAAAACTCAAGGCGTAAAAATGTCGGTTTTGAAAACTCACCCTCTGTTTGGATCCAAGAAAATATAAGAAATGATTTTAAATTCTATGATTTGAAATACTAGAAATGATTTCAAATTCTTAATTGTGTTTGGAACAGTAGGATTTGAAATGATTTTAATTTTCATTTTGTGTTTGGATGTTTGTAGGAAATGAAAAGAAAGTGAGGATATTACGAATTTAACATTTATGTTTCTAAATAGTTAGTGGGTAGTTAATGGAGGAGAGGTTAGATTAGTAATTTACTTTGAAATTCTTTAAAATCCTACAAAATCCTACCATTTTGGTAAGGAAATTTTTTTACGTAAAAATTGGATTTGAAATCATTTCTGATTTCAAATCCTAATATTTTTAATTGAAACAAACACTGGAATTGATTTGAATTCCTTTTAGATTTGAAATCTTATGAAATCCTGGGAAACAAACAGACCATCAGGGATCAAATTGTCAATAAACTTAAAACTCAGGGACCAAAAGTGTCTTTTTCCCTAAAAAAAAAACCGTTAGTTATGATCAAAATAAAATAACAAGATTATTTGACTTTGAATGTCAACATGACGACTGTTGAGGAATATTCTCTACACATAATATTAACGATCATGCATGTTAGTTAATAATGAATTAATAAACCAATAAAATTTTGGTGTGCACTATATTTAAATCTCACATCCTTCCCTCACACCCTACACAGAACCCATGCCAAAATTGGCGAAAGATGTGGTGAAGCAATGAGCAAGATCCCAGGATCTAGCGAAAGAGGTGTAGATCAAAGAACAAGATTTAATAACTAGCAAAACTAGTGGCGGAGCGGTAAGCGAGATCCCAAATCTGGTGGAACAAGCGGCAAAGCAACAAACAAGATCTCAGATTTGGCGGAGTTTTGCTCATATTTTGTGTTAAGGCTTGCAAATGGTCGATTGGTTGTGAAAAATGCAGTGGTTGAACAGAAACCTCGTGGGCTTGGTTTCTCGTCCCCATAGAGGATGCCAAACTGTTGAGGTAAAAAATAAACTCTATGGTCAAGATGCTGCCACGTGCTCCCTCCAGTAAGAGAGTTTTACAGAGTTAGGCCTTAAAAATTGGTTATAGTTATAGCTGAGTATGTGAGTGATGGGGTATTTATAGGACTGTTAGATGGGGGCGGGTCTGATGTGTGGGTTTGGATTGGCCCGAAGGCTAGCACGTGTGACCTCTTGCTCGGCCAGGATTAACAGTAGAGTTAGTGGCACAAAGATGTTGCCAATCATAATTCACAACATTTAAAAAAAATAAAATAAAAAACATTCATATGGAACTTTTTAAAATTTATTCCATTCTAATGCATATATAACCCGAAAGCACTATTGCGAATTTTGCCCAAGCCATCATTTTATATTTCTCTGCAAACCACACCGCAGTATGCTTCATATAGCTTCTTGTTTCTTCGATTATCTCAAATATTCATATTTTTAAGGGAAATTTGGAAAAACCACCCATGAATTATAAGAGTATTAACACTTACACATTTAAAGTTTCAATTTGATCAATTGACCTCCTAAACTTTGTAAATTGTTGAAATTGGACGGAAATTTGGGTAAAATGACCTCCAAAATCTTAAATTAATGTTTTTTGACCTCCATTTCCATATTAACCTTTTTTAACCTTATGATGATGTCATCTTTGTGTGAAAACTCTCATTTACCCTCATCTCCACTCTCCTTCATCTTTCCAAAAACAACAAGATATTCATCTCCCTCTTAACTTCTCATCCTTCAACCATTGATTCTCCATTTATCAACTTCAACTTCCATTGATTCTTCACTCTCTAACAACGAAATGGTACACAACAATTCGAAATCTCAAAACTCCTTCGATTTACATGGATTTCCATGAAAATCGAAGGATTTCCGGAAATGAAAATCCTTTGAAATCCATGGAAATCTCGATTTCCATGGATTTTCAAAACCGGACCTAGAACAACAACAATAATAATAAGAAGAAGAATAAGAAGAACTCATGTTTTTAGCTTCATCTTCAACAAACCCACAACCATTACCAACTCTTGGAGCTTCATCTTGAGTAAAAAAAGTGGGGAACTTCGGAATCCAGAAAAAAAAAAAATTCTCCGCATTCCGGAGCTCCGGAATCCGATTCTGGAAAACAAAAATTAAAAAAAAAAAGTTGTGGGATATCCGGAATCTAAAAAAAATTTAAAAAAAAGTTGTGGAGAACTCCGGAATACGAAGGTAACCTCCGGAATCCGGAAAAAGGAAAAAATAAATAAATAAATTTGGGTCCGGATTTTCAAACAGGGGGTGGGGGGCTGGCCCCCCAAATTTTTTTTTTCTTTTTTTCTTTTTCCGAATTCCGGAGTTCCCCCACATTTATTTTATATTTTTTTTCGGTTTTGAGATTTCTTGTTGTTGTTGTTGTTGTTGTTGTTCGAGGTCCGGTTTTGGAAATCCATGGATTTCGAAGGATTTCCATGCGATTTTCATGGATTTCGAAGGATTTCCATTTCCGGAAATCCTTCGATTTCCATGGTCCATGGAAATCGAAGGGAGTTTGAGATTTGGCAGGGTTGTTGTGTACCTTTTCGTTGTTAGAGATGAAGATTCAAACAAGTTGAAGTTGATAGATCAATCAATGGTGGATGAGAATTTGAGAGGGAGATAAATGTTTGTTCTTCTTTTTGGAAAGATGGAGGAGAGGATGAGAGTTGAGATGAGGGTAAATGAGAGTTTTCACACAAAGATGACATCATCATAAGGTCAAAAAAGGTTATTATGAGAATGGAGGTCAAAAAACATTAATTTAAAATTTTGGAGGTCATTTTACCCAAATTTCCAAATTGGACCCACATAATTTTAATCGAACAAATTACCCCCTTTAAACGATTAATCTACTAATTTTTTTATGAAATATTTGTGGAAGCGGGTCTCCGAGTGTCCCTATCCGTCACTCAACCCCGCTTTGATCCCCATCCCGAAATGTTCATGATTGTCGAGATGATAATTTCTTCACTGATCTCATCCTTCACTACCGCATTTATTTTAGAGATGTATTACTCATCTCTATGGTAATTTTTAAAGGTCCAATATAAGGATTTAAGATGATAATTTATCAAATTAAAAATTTTTAAGTCTAATTTTAACACTTGACAAAATTATGGGGTAAGTGTTACACCCATAGTTTAGGGGTGGTTTATATTGTTTCTCACCCGCAAGTTACAATGTATTGATATCATGAGGTTCTATCTTAAAACTAATTGAAGATGAGTAACTTATGTATCTTATAAACACTGTGAGTTCTTTTTTGTCACACTCCATTGTTGGGATTCTCAACACAATGTATTCCAATTAAGGATTTGGTCATTTGGTCTTCGATTTCCAGTCCGTCGAGCTTCATGGTTTGGTCACACTCAATCATGTAGAAAATCGCTCTTCGCATAAGAGTATCTTGATTTACAAGAGAGATTTGTTTTTTTTCTTTTTCTAATTGACAATTTCCCGCCCAGATGAGACGTGCTAGAAAACATTAAGTTCAATATTAACGGTGACAACTAAACTCGAGGGTTGCGCTCGTTGTGAGACTTAACTCAACACCCTACGACATGAGCTGATTGGTGGAATTGGGAAGGCTAGGACGGGTTGGGATGACCGAATCTCAATTTTCATAAGGATAGCCATATGCATCATGGCTTTTCAATGTAGTTTTTTAAATTTGGGATATTGTTACACCGACCAACAAAAACAAACTTTACTCCGTCTTCTATTTAGCTGTATGTCTAATTTATAAAACCAAGTGCTAAATATATAAAATCATTTTAACTAAAATACAATCCAAGAATTCCTTAGCTTTTCAATATTCTCTTTAATAATACCAAAAAAAATTCCAAAAGTGTGTCTAAAAATTTAATCGTAGCCAAAATTTCAAAGATTAGTTAAAAAAAAAATTATTAAAAATGTTTAATTTTGAAAGAAGAGAAAACAAAAATCTAAAAAAATATAGAAGAAAAGCAACATTCATATCTGCACATTTAAAAATCCACAAATTAAAATCAGCTGGCTGTTTGTAGACTAGACAATTACATTGATTATGATGTTAGACGATTAAAATTCTTAGAGAAACCTTAGAGCAAGATTCAGACATTGCTGATTTTTTTGAGTTTTGAAGGAGGCGTACGCCTCTTTCTCATCCTCCGCTTTCGACCAAGCTTCATTCTTCGAAGTCTGATTTTCTTTTGGAATTTCATCTTCATCTTCTGCTCCAGCTTCTTCTGCAACTTCGGCTCCAACGCAATTTCATTATCAAATAACACATCTGAATCTGAATACTCACTTTCTGATTCAAACTCAACTGCGTCAGGAATTTCAGAAGTTACTTTTACAACGGTTGAGCTTCTTTTCTGGTAATTGCAATTTCCAATTCGATATTTGGATTCAGGCTTCGAGAGAAACATGGAAATCGAAACTGAAAAAAGACGAAAACCGAATGGAAGAGCACGATTAACTGTTGCGAAATGAAAATCCAATCACAGAGTTCAAAATTACAGACCAAATCACTGATTATCATGTTGTTAAAAAGGAAAGGGGGTAAAATTAAAAAAACTAGGGTTCGCGGAAGCTAAGGGGAAAGGGGAGCGTACCAGGAGTTGGAGTAGAAGTTGAGGACGATGATGAAGAGTAAAAGAAAGATTCAACTGAACCAAAGGAATTGAATCGAATTAGAACCGTCATCTCGCCAAATTCTTCACTACTGTTCACACCATTTGAGAAATCTTCACTCTATATATAGGAGAATACTTGTGTCCTAATAAATTAGCATATCTCCTCTCATATCCATTTCTATTGGTTAAAAAATAATAAGTGATAATTAATATATATTTTTATTAATTATATGTGACCCATTAATTTACTTTTAACTTTTTTAAAATAAACACATAAGGAGATGAGGAGGAGATCTTCCTCACTTACTAGAAGGCAAGTATTTTCCATATATATATATATATATATATATATATAAGAATAGACTTTTAAAAGGGGTAAAATTGCCATTCTAGCAAAAGTTTCTATAATATTTAGACTTACGATAAGTTTTGGACCGTTATGTATAACAAATGGTATTAAATGTCTTCGACATTGTCGATATGTCTCTAAAATAAAGGTTCGACTTTTTAAACGGAGATAAACAATATCTTCAACATTTCCATCGGAGTACTACTAAACTATCGTTGATGACCCTCTCTTTTTTTTTTGTACTTTTTTTTAATCATTCTCTCTATTTAATTTATTACTAAGTTTTAGTTCATGCTCCTTTAATTTTTTTAAAACATTTAAGTTATTCTTTTTATCTCTCTTTAATCTAATGATTTTTTATTTTATTTTCTTGATGTTAAGTATCTGACTTATTTAATGAGTAGTTCAAGTTTCATTGATTAATTCTAAATATTCATTTAATTTTTCATCGTTTCCATTATTTTATCCAAATATTCGTTGACATCAATATTTCCATCGACATATTCATAAATTTGAAGCTCGATATTTCTATCGACATCGACTTTCACCTTAAACAATCTTTTCAATTTCATTTCTTATGTTTCAAAATGTTTTACTTTAGTATTTGGCTTTAACTCTGCTTGAAGCTTCAATTCACGAAAATAAAAAAAAAATTCATCTTTAAAACAAGGCAAAACATAAAAATATATATATATAATCAGAAAGATACAATACTTTCCAGTTAAGGTTTCAAAGGATGTTAATGGCCAAGGACGAAAATTGAAATATTTTAAATCATCAAAGATTAAATTGAAACTCCTAAAACATTAGGAATGAAATTGAAATATTTTAAAAGATTAAGAAATAAATTGAAACTTTTGAAACATTATGGATGAAACTGAAAAAGCTATATACATCAAGTACCAAAAGTTATATTTAACCTAATATCAAGCCATTTCTACATACAAGTTGAGTTGAATTAATCAACTTCAATCACAACTAAGGGCTAATCCTTTATTCAAACTCAATCAAGTTTTCTCAAACCTAATCAAATAAACAATTAAACTATCACAAGTTAAAGAGATTCAGGAATACGTGGTACCGTTGAACGTGAATAGCGACTTGGGAAGGACTTAGTAGCCATACAGGTTCTGATACCAATTGTAACAACCCAACCCAAATATTAGACTAGGCCGCGATTACTGTAACGACCCGACCCTAAAGCAAGTCAAGATCGTGAGTACTTTCAGCAAAAGCGTAATTGAACTCAAAATACGAAGGACAAACAATAGTCATTCGAAAGATGCACATATACTTCTATCAACAATCAAGCAAATTTCAAAGAAATCAATAATTCGTTTTAAGGCACATACACAAACAAGTTTTTTAAGTTAGGCAAACAACTTAACTTAACAATATCATTAATCATTTTTTATGGAATTTGGTGTAATCTTTCATTTTATGAATGAAAGTATTACCTTCCAACCAATTAACATTTTGACACTTAAGTTAAACATTCTTCTTGCTTACTAACTTAAAGTCTATGTCTTTTAAGCGATACATACTCAACTCATTTTCATGCTTAGTCATCATTTACGCTTTAAGTAGTATCATGCTACTAAGAATTCTTTTAATAACATTAATGAACATAAGACCTATTATTCCCTAAGATCATTATCTTCATGGAATTTCTTAATCAAAGATGCTTAGTTTATTTCTAAGTAAAGGTATCTAAACTATGTTAAATGACAAGTTTAGGTTATCTTTACTTTCTAGATATTAGCATGGTTGTTATAATTTATCTCATAATCCATTTACATGCTTATCAATTAACATGGTTTCTCTTATATGTCTAACTCAAACTCATTTACATGCTTACCAATTAACATGGTTTCTATTAAGAATCTAAACTCATTTACATGCTCTTGGAATAAACCCATTTTATTTATTAGCAACATATCATATTAACTCATTTACATGCTTATAAAATCAACTCGTTTTATCCATTATCAACACACAACAACTTATATTTACTAAGCTTCTTTTACATGTCTAGTCAAAGTGAGCAATATTTTCTTTAAGCATACAACTTACTTACTATTTCATTTTTATTCATAATTCACATTTTAATATCACCTTATTCTCACCTTTGAAACTTGGTCCATGCAAACTTACCCATCCAAAAGTGCCCCCATGAAATAGTTTATTCTAGTCCAATATTCTTTCTTTCTCTTAAACTAATCATCTATAATTAATTACATTCCCACCTTTAGTTTAAAAATAATAATGATTAATATTTAACCCAACCATAGTTAACTAACTCAACTTCAAGATTAAATTATGAAATAATTCTCCCAAGCTCAAATAATTACAAACAATTCAAAATAATTCACAATATAATTATTAAAATTATTTCTAAGCTTGAATAAATATTTTAATTTACTTTCTAATTATTTATAATTTCCCGGGTCCTTACAAGCACTCTCAGCGGAAGCGCGTAAAACATGTGTAACAACCCAACTTTTCAAAGTTTAATTTCAAATATAATAAAACAGCGGAAAACTCAAAAAGTATTCTTTATTGAAAATAAAGATTCACATCATTTCAAATATTCATTTTAAACAAAAATAGTAATTCCGGAATTATAAAGTTTACATAAAACTATATGAAATCAAATGACATTGTATCAAATAAGAAATCAAAATAAATAAAGGATATCCAATCTCAAAGTTTAAAAAAAAAATAACTTAAAGTATAAATTCAGTAAGACTCGATATAATATTCATAAATAGTTATGAATAACAAGAATGGCCAACAATCAACATGTGTTAGCTTTTTGGGCTTCAATCATACCCAATATTTTGATGATAACAAACCAAAATATACACTGATAGTTTCGAAGTTTTTAAGTGTCTATGTTGTAGAGCTCGAACCAAGGATTCCAACGCCTTTCGAATCGCCTAAATCAGAGTCCAAACGAAGAAGTTATGGACAAAAGAAGTTTAGATGCAAATATTTAATCTGGATGACACCATCACTGACGTGGACAAAAAGGGCGAACCATAATGTGACACGTGGCCAAATAAGTGACGTGGCAAAGTCAATGGTCAACTATTGATGACGTGACACTTCAAACGGTAACATTTTGTGATATGAATCATGGAATGTCACAAAAAGCCCAAGGACAAATCACAACATTAAAGTTCAAGAGAAGCATTGACATCCATTTACAGGCCTACATTAGCAAAGTCAAGACAAGCTTCGAAGATCCGATCATGGAGGCTATGGAAGAGGACATGATGAACTTCAATCTATGGCAAATACATTTGGAGGAAGAGTATTGAAGACTTGTTCAATCGAAATTGAAAAGAAGAACTTTGGAGGATCCAATTGAAACTTGGTGTGAACTCAAATACATCATGAGGAAACGATTTGTACCAAGCCGATTTCAAAGAGACCTTGAGGAAATGTTTGAAGATCTTACACAAGGAAACATGAGTGTTTGTGAGTACTACAATGAGTTTAAATATCCCATGGCTAGAGCTAATATTGAGGAAGATGAAGAGATGACTATGGCATGGTTCTTAGATGGATTAAACTATGAGATTGTTGACCAAGTTAACGGGTATACATATGTGAAGTTGGAAGAAATGGTTTACTATGCCACCAAGGTAGAAAATAGACTCAAAAGAAGAAGAGATACACGGTATGCTTCTAAACCTATTTCCAATACTACTTCTTCTTATCAATTGGGTCAAAAGGGTATATTAATGAATGATAATGGAGCTGCCTATGGCTTGGTAGAGGAAAATGCAAATTTGATTTTAGAGAAGGTCAAGATGATTGAAAGAGAACTTTTAAAATCGAAGGAAGTTTTCAATACTAGCATGGAAGAGATAAAAGAGGATATTCGTGCTAATGTTTTTGTGGAGGAAACTTGTGAGCTACAAAAGAATTATTATGATAGAAAATAGCTTTGTTTTGCTTATTGCTTGGTTGATTTTACCTTGCATTTTGTAGCCTTGTTCTAGGTTGCATGTTTTAGAAACATTCAAACATGAATTGATCTATTGTGTTTGTGGATTGTTTCGATCTTGAAATAAGAACAAGTTCTCTTATTTCAAGGTATTAGATCATTTGGTATCAGAGCTTAGGCTCAAGGGAAGATTTCTATCTTACTTGCTTTCTTGTTGTTTTAATTTTTATTGTCTTGTTCTTCGTTCATCGAAAATTTCAGAAAAAAAAAAAAAAAACTGTTCCAGAATTTTCTTCTTTAGCTACTGTTTTTGTTCTTTTGCGTATAGTTTCAATCCGAATCTTTGAAAGTCATAAACTACAAAAGTGTTTATCTTTGAGTCGTGATCATTTGGTATCAGAGCTTAGGCTCAAGGGAAGATTCTGTCTTACTTGCTTTCTTGTTATTTCAATTTTTTACTTTTTTGTTCTTTGTTTATTCGTAAACCAGAAAACACAAAAAAAAAAAAAGGAAAAAAAAATTCTGTTACAGAAATTTCTTCTTTCGCTACTGTTTTTGTTCTTTTTCGTATAGTTACATTCCGAATCTTAGAAAGTCATCAACTTCAAAATTATTTATATGTGAGTTATGTTCATTTGTTATGAAGAGTTCTTTGTCAACAAAAAATTGGAAGATTGAGAAAAACATAGATATTCGCAGACTGTCGGATTGTGCAGAAATTGAAAAAAAAAAGTGTTCTTTCTTGATTTGTTGAAATTTCTGAAATTAAGTGATTTGTGTTCGTATTTTTCTTGAAGAGTTCATCTTAAACTCATCAAAGTTTCTTCTTTAATCCGAAAATTGCAAGAAAATTGAGCCAAAATTGTTTTTTTTTCCTTAAAGCTAGAACTTACCATAAATAGCCAAAACTGTTTTTGGAAAGTTTCAAATCTGCCCATATTTGAATATATGCATCTTTTGCTATAGGAAAGTATTATTTTCTGATCCAAATTGCTTTAGGGAAGTCTAATTTCGAATTTTTCTCTTTTAGGAAAGTTTATTCTTGCTTGTTTTCTTTCTTTTTCTTTCCTTGTTACAAAAATACACCATTTGAAAAATCTGTCCTTTTATTTCTCTAGCCACCCAAGCTGATTGTTTCTTATTTCTTTATTGATACTTTTTACAAATATCATTAGTATCTTAGTTGTTTGATAGTTGCTAAAGTGTGCTAATAGTTCAAGGTTACATTTAGGCCATAAAATCTGTTTTTGAGTGCAAACACGAGTGAAATAACATCTTTGAGTGTAAACACTTAGGGAGTGATTTGAAAGGTCCTGTTTTTTTCCATTACTAACTTGTTTACTTGCAGCAATGTATCATGGAAAATATGATGAAAGGAGGAGCAATGGATGTCGAGATGTAGAGCATACTTGGAGGGAAAATGGGGAGGCTTATTATGAAAGGATGGTGCATAGGAGCTTTGGAGCACATAAGCTCAACTTATATACTTTCCATGGGAGTGTAGATCCAGAAGAGTACTTGCAATGGGAAAGTCAAATTGAGCATATCTTTGATTACAACAACTATAGTGAGGAAAGAAAGGTATTTCTTGCTAGTGGAAAATTCACTAATTATGCTTATGTTTGGTGGTCTCAATTGAAGGAAAAACTAAGGAGAGATCGACAACCACATATTGATACTTGGTATGAACTTAAATATCACATGAGGAAGAGGTTTGTGCCGAGCCAAAGTCAGAGAGCTATTGTGAAAGAATTTCTAGATCTTACACAAGGTGAAAGGAGTGTTGAAGCTTATCACAAGGAGTTTGAAGTTCTCATGGCAAGGGCTGTCTTTTTTTGAAGATAATGAGTCTACAATGACAGGGTTCTTAAAGGGTTTAAAAGAGGAGATTGCTTATTGTGTCGAAGGAAAAACATATGTAGAATTGGAACACATGGTTTACTATGCAATTACGGTGGAAAAGAGACTTGAAAGAAGGGCTGCAAAAAGGTATTCTACTAAACATCTTTCCAATCGATTCCTTCTCAAGAAAATCAATTAAAGAGTGCATTAAAGAGAAAGGATGTGGTTGCCAATGGCTTGATTAAGAAAAAGGTAACATTTGCTTCACAAGACCACTTCCAATCAAATATTCATATGAGGGAAACTTATGATGCATGTGAGTTAAAAAAGTGTTCTACATTTGAAAAGAATGAGAATTGTCAAAAAGAGAGTGAGCCAAAAGAAAGAGAGATGAGTTTTCAAAAAGAAAAGTGTGAAAAAGAAATTATTGAAATAAGTGAGCCAAAAGAAAGAGAGATGAGTGCTCAAAAAGAAATGAGTGACATGAGTGGGTCAAAAGAAAGAGATTTGAGTTCAAAAGAAAGAGTGTTTGAAAAGAATGAAAGAGAAATTGAAAAGAAAGAGAGTTGTGAGTCAAAAATGAATGAGAGGAATGGTGAGAACATTGTGAGTTTTGTAGAAAGTGAGGCTAGGAAAACAATGTTTTCAAATAAAACCCACTTTGTACTTGTGTGCAAAAATTCTTTCTTTCTAACTTATGAACTTAACCTTTGCTTTTCTAGTGTTTTAGTTAATGTTTTGCAGAATTACATTGATCAATTTTCAATTGGAATGGAGCACAAAGTAGATGCATTTCTAGGGGCTGAAATACTTAAGGCACCACCATACTTCATGGAAAAAGATGTTGCCAACAGGATCCAAGGCCAGAAAAGGAAGTTTCTTACTTTTAATCCTTTTGCATCGGTTTGTTTAAATGATTATTTCTTGTTTTCCAATTCTGATTTTAAGACTAGAAATCATCCAAACCAATTATATTTTTATGATAAACATGCATTCTTTTCTAGCAAAATTCTTTTGGATGATCTTTACTTGTTTGACAACTTATCACTTGCAAAACATGTTAAGCTAGCCTATCCATTTACTTGTGATGATGTGCATAGTTCTTGTTTGTTTGCTAAATTTGATCTCAACTCTGATATTTTACCACTTCAATTTCATTCTAATGATAAACATATGTTTTGTGCTACACGAATTATCTTTGATAAGACATATGATGCATTTAGGGAGAGCATGGAGTTTTCATATTTTCTAATTTACCCCAACACATTAGACCTATTTGAGTTTGATTATGGTTCATATGCTTTGATTAATGTGTTACATTCACCATGTGATCATCTTGTGAGTAGTGTTGAGTATGAGAAAATTTACGAGATTGACTATGGTCCATATATTCTATTAGATGTGTTACCACTATCCACCAACCATATTGTCCGTTTTGTGGTCTTTGATAAGCTCGAATGTTTTGCTGATTTAAAGGGAAGGAAACCAACAATATTTGACCCGGGAGGTGTTAACTTGAAAGGAGAAAGAAGGGTACCATTGTTGCTCTCTTTGGTGCCAATTCACAATACACAAGGTAAGTGTGCTTTATGTGCTTTTACTTATGTTATTAACTTAATTTATTGTGATGTAGGTAATGTTATAGATTCGAGGACGAATCCTTTTCAAGATTGAGGGGATGATATGAATCATGGAATGTCACAAAAAGCCCAAGGACAAATCACAACATTAAAGTTCAAGAGAAGCATTGACATCCATTTACAGGCCTACATTAGCAAAGTCAAGACAAGCTTCGAAGATCCGATCATGGAGGCTATGGAAGAGGACGTGATGAACTTCAATCTATGGCAAATACATTTGGAGGAAGAGTATTGAAGACTTGTTCAATCGAAATTGAAAAGAAGAACTTTGGAGGATCCAATTGAAACTTGGTGTGAACTCAAATACATCATGAGGAAATGATTTGTACCAAACCGATTTCAAAGAGACCTTGAGGAAATGTTTGAAGATCTTACACAAGGAAACATGAGTGTTTGTGAGTACTACAATGAGTTTAATATCTCATGGCTAGAGCTAATATTGAGGAAGATGAAGAGATGACTATGGCATGGTTCTTAGATGGATTAAACTATGAGATTGCTGACCAAGTTAACGGGTATACATATGTGAAGTTGGAAGAAATGGTTTACTATGCCACCAAGGTAGAAAATAGACTCAAAAGAAGAAGAGATACACGGTATGCTTCTAAACCTATTTCCAATACTACTTCTTCTTATCAATTGGGTCAAAAGGGTATATTAATGAATGATAATGGAGTCGCCTATGGCTTGGTAGAGGAAAATGCAAATTTGATTTTAGAGAAGGTCAAGATGATTGAAAGAGAACTTTTAAAATCGAAGGAAGTTTTCAATACTAGCATGGAAGAGATAAAAGAGGATATTCGTGCTAATGTTTTTGTGGAGGAAACTTGTGAGCTACAAAAGAATTATTATGATAGAAAATAGCTTTGTTTTGCTTATTGCTTGGTTGAGTTTACCTTGCATTTTGTAGCCTTGTTCTAGGTTGCATGTTTTAGAAACATTCAAACATGAATTGATCTATTGTGTTTGTGGATTGTTTCAATCTTGAAATAAGAACAAGTTCTCTTATTTCAAGATCATAGATCATTGGAATAATCTTTCTCTTCTTGTTTTTCAAGGGTTTTACCTTTTTGTTCTTGGGGTTTTAGGATTTGCATCTAGGGGTTCTTTGTTCTTTCAAAGGGTTTCTATTTCAATTTCCTAGGGTTTCATATCATTTTGGGTGACGTGGCATTACACGTAGATGATGACGTGGCAGTTGAGAACCAACCACAAAGTGACACGTGGAGAAGCGACTGATGAAGCGTTGATCGGATCAAGCAAAATTGATGCTGACAGACAAATAGGAAGACGACATGTGGAGAAGAAGATTTGATTTTAAAAATTAAAATGTGGACCAATAGATAGGCGACACGTGGCGAGTTGCTTTGAAATTGAAAAAAAAAAGGCAAAAGCTAGCACGCAACAGGCTGGGAATCGACGCGCCTGACGTGCGCGTGCAGCACATGCGCCAGCTGTGGCGCTTCCTCATTGGCATTTGACGTCCACTCTCTCTTTCGCGACTGGGGTTTGTTCAATCCGGCTGAGCTGAAGCAGATTTGAATTTTTCCCTTTTTCCAGCCCGTTTTTCTTCAATTATTTTCAGCCATTGGATCTTTTTTAAGTCCATCAACGGTCCAGATCATCCCTGAAGCATAAACACGTTTTTGACTATCTTTAAACCCTATTTTGAGATCAAAAACAGTACCTAATGCTCTCTAATCTGTTTTAACTTGCTGCCCAAAATTCCCAAGAGCTCCATCCTTCAATTCTCTTTTTCAATCCTAATTTTGCTTATTATTTTTGTGAGAGATTTAGTGTGTGAGGAAATTGTGATAATTTTAACGGTACAAAATTTGTGTATCTCCTATTTGAGAGGATTTGTGAGGTTCTTTATTGGGATTTGTATTAAGGTGTGGGATCACCTTGGGGTGTGAAAAAGAAATTGGTTAGATCCTGAACCAGTGAAAAGGATCGGGGTTTTCTCTTTTTCCTGTTGAAATAAAAGAGGGAGATTATACCGGTTTGATTCTCACCCGTAAGAGAATCGGTGATAGTGAAAAATCTCAAGGAGGAGCCTTGGGGAGTGGACGTAGGCTTGCCGAACCACTATAAAAATCTTCGGTGTCTTCTTTCCCAAAATTTTGTGATTTTCGCACGTTTCATTTTATTGATTTGTGTTTGTTGTTGTGTGTCAATTAATTGCTTGCATCGATCTTTCGAAAATATTGTCGGTTCAACAAATTCACTAATTTACATCTTGTTTGCTTTAAATTTTAATTTAGTTGATCAATTTGAAAAACGTATTTGTTATAAATTCAATTTTAAATTTATAATTTTTTAAAGCAACCTTATTCACCCCCCCCCCTCTAGTGTTGCCATTCGGTCCTACTGAAGGGATGATTTACTAAATTAGCGGAATTTATTTAGTAACACAAATTAACATTTAATTTAGGATCTATTAATATCATGCAATTTGTGATAAAAACATGTAGATTCATGCTTGTTTTTCGAAAAATTAAAACCCTTTACTTACATTGAGTAAAATATGGAGAATCGGTTGGAAGTTTCTTTACAGCATCAAATCCTCAGCAACACCGGATCTTCTACGCTATATCCCGATCTATCAAACGAATCCGATTGTGGGATCGAACTTAAGAAGAAATTGGGAAGAAGAAAAATATTTTCTTCCCAATTTTGAATAGCAAAATCGGCAAAGGGAGAGAAAAGGAGGAAGAGAGATTTTTCAATTTCCAAAGAATTGAATTGTGTGATTTATGAATGACCCAACCCTCCTATTTATAGAAAAATAGGAATCCTAATCACATTAGGATTAATCTATAGAGATAAATACAAAAGGAATAAAGATTATCTCTTTCCTTTATCTTGCAATTTCGAAAATGCCATAGATAAATAGGAGATTATTTTATTTTCTTTATTTTATTTATCTTGGGTAAATAAATCTATGTAATTATTTTAGGATATAATTCAAACAATTATCTCCTCAAAATACATGGCATGGCTGAAATTATCATCATAAAATAATAAATAAATACAATTTATTTAATTAATTATTTTGGGCCAATTCCAATTGGGTTCATTAATCCAATTGGGCTTGAAACTCTCTCTTAAATTAATAAGTCCAACTTAATTAATTTATTTATTAATTACCATTTAAATAAAATATTTTATTTAAACAATTAATAATATTAATATTTTCTCCCGACTAAATATTATCCAATTTATATTTAATTATTAATTTCCATTTAAATAATTTTCATTATTTAAATAATTAATAATAAATATTTTAATTATTAATTTCCATTAAATAAACTCATTATTTAATTAATAATTTTATTGATAACATTTTATTATTAATTAATTAATTAATTAATTTTAATTATTAATTTCGTTTAAATAAAATTAATTATTTAAACAATTAATAATTGTTAATTAATTTCAAATTATTAATTACCATTTAAATATACTCAATATTTAAATAATTAATAATGTATAATTAATAATATTTCATTATTAATTTCATGTTTAAATAAACTCATTATTTAAACAATTAATAATGTTTATATTAATTACCGTTTAAATATACTCAATATTTAAACAATTAATATTGCCTATTTTAAGTAATTCACTTTACTTAAAATTTCCATTTCTTCTACTTGATTTCGCGACTACGATATTTGGGCTAGCATAGGGACCCGATGGACCTATAGATCATGGGCTTAATAATTAGTCAATTAAGTGATTAACACATAATCAGTTAATTACTTACACTATAAGAATTTCAGGAATAGGTGACATCCTTTTGGCGTCACCTATTAGAATAGGTGACGGTTTTTTGACCGTCACCTATGGCAGTGTCACCTATTTAAATAGGTGACGTCCAAAAAAAACCGTCACCTATTTGAATAGGTGACGCCAAAAGAACGTCACCTATTCGAATAGGTGACGCCAAAAGAACGTCACCTTTTAGAAAAGGTGACGGGGAAAGAACGTCACCCTTTCGAATAGGTGACGCCAAAAGAACGTCACCTTTTCGAATAGGTGACACTCGAATAGGTGACGGTCATGAAATACAGTAGAAAAGGTGACGGGGAAAAACCGTCACCTATTGTCTAAAATTTGAGAAAAAAAATATTTTTTTATTAATTGATTTCAAATAATATTTTTAATACACCTATCAAATTTAAATAAAATATTACAATACAAATTAAAAAGTCACTAAATGCCTACATGAAATTACAATATTTTTAAACAAAAAATTAAATTACATCATACTGACAATAAAGCAACAATTGCTAAAAGAACTTCAATCACCACTCCTATCAAAATTTCAATAACCAACCGGCATGTCAGGATCTTCTGTCGTCATTCCTCCAAATCTTACTTCAAGCATGCCAGGATCTGAACAATGGCAATTTTAAACTAGTTAGATTCTTCTCTTTTGCATTTATAAAATTATTTTATAATTTTAGGAAAAACACAATGGAAAACCGATAACCAAGATAGTTCAAGTAATGAGCTCCTAAAAACGCTAGTCAACATTAAATCCAAACATTTAGCATCAAGTCCATAAATTTAACAGAAGAGAAATGTTATACAAAATGATTCAGCTAATGAAACTAACCCGAAAAAAGGACACCATTTGAAACATGATCCCGGTTTCTGCTACAATATTGACTAGACTAGAGCATAAGAAAATACATCAGTCATCCTATTAGGTGCTTGCTAAATGAAATTGATATGACATAAAAAAATGGAAATAAAACCATCAAGAACACAGTAGAGCACAAACATAAATTTTTGTTCATATAATGATAGTTTCGAATGTGCAAAAAAACACTATTCATTTTGCATATGAGGCTATGTGAGACAGGAGAGTAGTTAGGACAACATAACTTAACAAAGTCACACTTTAGACATTCCACAAGCAAAGAAGCAAAAAACTGAAAGCAAAATTCAACTAAACCTTCAATTTACTCCATTAAATACTTCAAGCAAACAAAATTAACACATTCCATTCCAATAAAACCAATCAACCAACAAAAGGGCCCAAGAACAATACATTCCCAATGTTTTTAACTTTTTATTATCATGTCATATTTCTTGAAGTCATCTCAATCATAATAATGCAGGATCTGTTAAGTGGAATAAATCCAAGGAGACAAGAAGGAAGAGACATAGAAAATTGATTATGGTGTGACAAACCTCAAATTATGGTGTTTAATCTACAGCAAACCTTCTCCAGTACCATCTGTGCCACCAAAACAAGGTTTCCAAGGTCAATTCTAATAATGGGGGATAAGATAAGATAGATAATAATGTAGAACAACTTTGCTTTTCAATTTTTGTTCTTATAAACATAATGGAGGATAAGATAAGATAGATAATAAGTGTGAAATTTTTAAAAGGAAACAAGAATCTCAAAGTTACTTAAAAAAGTGTGAAATTAAGCCAATTGGTTGGAATTAGAAACCATCAATTATGAGATGTACGTACGAACAATAATAGGAAGAAGAAGTTTCATTCCCTCTTCAATATTCAACACAATAGCAGGATGCAGAGCATAACTTGGCAGCTGCCCACCATGAGACAAAGCAAAAAACACACACTTTTCACTAATGAGAAAAGAACAAAATGAGTCAGAAAGCCAAAATTCTTATAGTGTAAATTTAAAACAAAAAATTAGGCTCAAACTTGATATTCTGAAAGATCTTCAATGGAGGCACTTAAGCGATGGTGTTGGATTGGATGATGACCTTTCAACCATTTAAAATTTGCAGTGAGAGCACTAGATATCCAGCCTCCACAAGAATAAGAAATGGGGTAATGAAAAAAAGGTTTCACCATAAAATAATGGTCTGCCAACTATAAAAGGCAAGTGACAATAATTGATTCTGTGAAGACAGAGATAATCCAACTGGATCCTTCCCAAGTGCCCCAACATGTTTTGGTAAAACCATAATGTTATGATGTCCTACGATCCTTCTCCAATTGCTTTCACTAAAGAACAGACAATATACAAACTTCTACTAATATCAGTGCCATCTGTTGTGATATCATCTGATTGTAGCCATAATTCCAACTTAGAAAAGGTATCAGAATTACATTAAAGACTACTACTCTAGACTTGCCGACTGTCAAAATTACACAAAATTAAAACAAATATTGCAAGTCAAAGCACTTCTATTATTGAAAGAATTGCTCATTTACATGAAAGACAAAAGGATCCCACATACCTCGTTTTCCCTAGTTTGCTAGCATTTTCATCCTCCTCATCACCGAGGTCAAATTCTCCAAGCTAAAAGGGAAGCATAAATATCGATTTTAAATTACCAGAACAACAAACATCTTAAATTGGCAACAATAAGAAACGATGATATCACCAGTAATAAGCTTCCAATAATAATATAGTAATACAATCAATCAGAACAGACTACCTCAACTATCTACAAAGCATGATCAAGAAACCAACAAAGCACAATTGTTATACAAATCCTATAAAAAATGACAATCAGGAAAATTGATCACTGAAGAACACTTTGTCCTTGACAAAATACCAATGCTTTAGTTTATATTTTGTTAAAAGGGATGTTTTTTAAGCAAGTTGAAAAAAACAAAAAAGCACTTTTTACCATTTCTTGCAATGCAATAGACCTCTTGTTTGTATTCAATTGGCACTGCTCCATGGAAAAAAAAACAAATAATAACAGAAACTTGAATTTATCCCAACAAATAAGTTGAAAAAAAGTGACTACTTGGGAAGTCCTCGTGTTGTAGTCTTTTTTATCTATTTGTAGTTCCGAACTAAATGATCCACTCTCGTTATTTCTATAAAAGTACTCGTAGATAAGTGTATGTACATGACCAAATCCCACATCCTACATTTAACCAAATTACCTTGAAAAAAAGAAAGAGCTGAGAAATTTCAAATTTCTACACTTTGAAGATCAGTTCCCATATGAGCTGTATTTTCCAACTGTGTATATATATATATATATATATATATATATTTTCAATTTGCAAGTTGGGTTGTGGACAGAAATGACAATGACTTTAATTACAGTGGAATCAGAAGACATAATAATTGAAGGGGGATCAAAAGAAAAAGTTTTGTTATCAGTAAAAAAATAAAATAAAATTGAAGTCTCTTCCTTCCCCTTAATTGCTCTATCTTTCTTCCTTTTGCCTCTTTTTTTTTGTCATCTGATCTGGAAAGAAGGATTGGGATTCCTATTTTTGTATAACAAGATAGGATAATTTCCTCGGATGGGGTCTTGACAGCTGAGCAAACAAAACAAAAACATTACCACAGTAAGTTTATCAGATTGCTTCTTTTTCTGTGGCAGCATGTTGTTTTTTATTGCTTCCAATTTGAAAATTATTACTCTGTTTTCATCAAAATGGATCCTTTCATTGCAATTTTTTCTCCCATTGCCTTTTTTGTGTTTATTTTAAGCTCATGTAAACCAACCAATGGCTGTCTCAAATCCAACTCTGATTTCTCTGTTCTAATATCTAGGAATCCCAAATCTTTATATGTTCACCTTATTAAAAATAGAAAATTATCATTTAAGCTTACGACATTTGATAAGATACTTAGACATGCACCTCGAATCAATAAGGTCATTGGTCCCTTTTACCAGTGAGTGCATCAGTCACTTCCTAGGCAACTTATGAAGACTTTGGGAAGACAACATGATTAACGCATACCAACTGGTAATCAAACATAGCACCCTGACAACTAAACAAAAAACGACCAAAAAGGTTTTTAAGCAATATACCTGATTGTAAGCTTCACCAGGCTTGCAATCAACAGCCATGTCCATATGAGCAACAAAAAAATGTTGATGCACATGTGCGTATAAACCTGGTGCTATCATTGCGCCGTATTTTCGATATTCACCAGGTTGCAATGTTCCTAGGCTGAGTATTCCAGTCAACTTGACTTCACCTTAAATTTTACCATCCTGCGATAAGACACATACATATCAATAAACCACTACTCGAGAAAAAATTAGGATCAACAAGAGTAACACACTCGAGTGAAAACTTTATAAGATATGTCATAGACTCAAATCTGGAATTTCAAAGAGACACAAATGTCCAGTTCAATGATCAGATGCACCAATCTAAAAGAGAAAACGTGCCTGATAAAAGTGCCAGAAGAATCCATATTCATAATTAGCCACAGTACAAATAAAGGGAACTGTTAGTCGCCTTGATCTTCTAACTTCTGCCAAGCCAGTCCTCCAGTCTTGATGCTTCCAAAGAATTACATGATCCTCTTCATGGTGCATACACACATAGTTTTCAATTGTTTCAACTCCTCCAGTGAAATTTGTAAAATGAGCATCAAAATATTTGATGTAACCCAGACAATCACATCCCTGTGAACAGTAAAATGTTAAACAATGAATACGATTCAATTAGGGGGGGGGGGGGAAGGAATATGCTACTAAATTACAAATCACATCATATGACTAGCGAGCAAAAAAACAATTCAAACCTTCTTAAAAGAATGTGCATTTTTTCCAAGTCCATCTTCTCCTACATCAAACGCATTCTTTCTATAATGTGCTCATTTCTATAAGCAAGTAAACAAAAGAAATATTGGCTACAAGAATGTAAAAGAGATCTCAAAGAACTTTGAATACTATCAGATAATACAGCCAAAATCACAAAATAATAAACCTAATACATTTCAGATATCATGATATTTCCCTCAAAATTTATAAGTGAAAGAAAGAATATGAAATAAAATAATAGGGATGATTATTTGTTACTGTTAGAGACACTTCCTCAGAGAGAACACACCTGATTTTGAACTTAGAGCTTGATGAACGCATAGATCCGAGAACTCATAGACTTGGGGCTTGTTTCCAGAAGGATTTTCGCACAAACCAGAGTAAAAAAAACGTTTTGGCTTAAGACTTTGATGGAGAAGAAGAAGAAGATGATGATGATGAACTAGAACATCTTGGCTTGATGATTTTCACCCGATTTTTATCTGATTTTGCTTAGGGCTTGATAGATTTCAACAGATTTTCATCTTATTTAGGCTTAGGGATTGATGGAAACGAAGACTCAAAAGCCAAATTTTAGAGCAAAAGCCAAGGAAATGAGAGAAGATCAAAGACAACGATGAAAGAAATGCAACATCGAAGACTGAGATGACAACGATGAGAGCTGAAAATCGATAAGAAGATCACAACGATTTGGTGAGAGAACGGCTAGGGCAAGGAGAGAAGAAGAGAACTGAAAGGTCAAAGAGAAGAAGAGAACGGCTAGGGCAAGGAGCTGAAAAGCGTGAGAGGTGATTTGGTCGAGAGCTGAAAATCGTGTTATGCTTTTTTTTCTTTTTTAATTATCAAATCAAGACAACAGTGACGAGCTTTTTTTCTTCCTTACTATTCCTCCGTTTTTTCCACACAAGTGTCACCCATTAAAATGTTTAGTGTCTCCTATTGTCATTTTTCTTATAGTGTTATTATCTAACTATGAATAATTCCACTATAGATTCATAGCTGAACTCCCCTCACTATAGATGAGTTGTTGTCCATTTAGTTTATCATTATTTATATCTGTGATATTATCCTTCACGTGGAACCCTCATAATTACAGGCGGATAAATTTACCGTTTTGCCCTTGTAATTACCGTTTTATCCTTGTGTTCCCGCTGATTCTCCAATGAACTTTATCTTTAGTCGAACTAGAGATAAGATACTTATGTGATCAATAGAAGTCGTGACGTCACTTGTCCATGTCTCGAATCAGTACATCAAGGGAGTTTCCTAAAGTTCCTAAAATGTTTAGGTATCGCACTGATACCGTTAATTTATAGGAAAGTTATGAATTCCATCTCGTGAAAATGAGTTCACAGCTACTTAGCTAGTCATGTTCCCAAAACAGGAGTGTATTGAGCGTTCTTACAGATCGCTCTCAACTATGTGAATCAAAGAACATAACTCCACAAATAGGAGTCCGCATTTCACTCAGGATTGAGATCTATCACGATTGATAAACTTAGTTTGATATTCGATTATTTCTCGTAAACCGGTACTAATGAGAAATTTGATCGAACATCGTGGTCCTGTCTTATACAATCAACATTGCATATGATACTTCCATTTCATGTCTCCCACATGAATGATCAGGATTCGATCATTTGTCTATAAACAAAATGCGAAGCTATCAACAATGTTACCAGGATAAGGTTCCCAAACGTTATCCGTTTCATCGTAGACACGTTTAAGTTACTCATCTCGACTTTAATCCTCTCGTATGACTCACATACTAAGTCGTGATTTCATAAGAGTGACTTAGGGTTTTACTATTTGAATGTTTGATATTTATATATTTCCATATATTCCTAATATCATTAATTGAATCAATCTAGATAATACAAAGAACTTATGTTTATTTATTTAATTTATTCGAAATAAATTATTATAATTAAATAATTACAAGTTCTAGGACACCATTCCTAACACCTACAACATGAACCCCTCATCTTCGCCACTTCATCAACCGCCACCTCTCCGTCCATTATTTCCTAAAAAAAATATAGCACTGTGAGACTTTAAAGCCAGTGAGAAAAAAAGTCAAACAACATGTAAAGTTTTAAATAACCTCTAAACGAATCATATCGAGTCTCAAGCACTCAAACACTCTCCAATAACATCTAAGGCACAAATCACTTAAATTTCAAGTCTCAACTCGCTTACATGAATAGACAAATCTCACTAATTCCATATTCAAGACCTTTAACCATCAATTCTACTTGGATCATCAATCCTTCCGTTCTCATAACCATAGTAAATATCCACACTTCTCGTAATCTCATTCTCATACATGAATAGGCAACTCTAACTAGCTCCATATTCAAGGCAATACATAATAATTCCATATATGAATAAACAACACTATCGGGTTCCATAATCAAGGAATAACTCATTATATTAACTCTAACTCAATCTCATGAGCTCAATTAATCCAACACGTAATACCCATAACTTCTCATACACTATCTCTTATCGATTCCAGAACATTAATTATTATTAAATTAACAAACAACTAGAATTAGTATGCAACACTAGATAGGCGATCTCTCGGGACTACTATCACTTTTTAGTACCTGGTTATAGCCTCGACTATAACTGAACCTCTACTAAATCATTCATATGAGCAACGATTACTAGCACTGGTTATGGGCTCACTCATAACTGAATAAAACTAAGTATTAAGCTCGTAGCCTTAATACTAGTTATCACAACCTGCCAGGCCATCAATCTCAACTGTCTCAACATCATACACATGATAATATTCATATAAAATCAGTATTAATCATCACAATACATCAGCCCAATCAGTTTAACAATTAATTATCAAATCTGTCGAAAACAGTAAAAACTACTGAAAACAATAAAACTACCGAAAAGACGAAATTCTACCTTAATACTTCCCGAATAAATTTTCATGGTTAAGGATCATATTAAACTCCCAAATATTCCAGAAATAAGATTAATAACATTCGAAATTGATTTGAACTACGAAACTACAATTTTCACCGAAAAACGCCTAAACTAGTTCTAACCGAAAATAATTTCTCCCAAGTAATTTTCGGACATTCCCAGTATCAATTCTCTTCCTAAATTTTCAGAATAATATATTTAAATATTTAGGAACAAACAAGCTACGGTTTGAGCTTTAGATTTCTCTAAAACTCCACCGTTGATCAAACCGTTAACTCACATTGATTACGCTAAAAATCCAAATTACCAAGCTAACTTCCACCACAAACCAGACCTAAAACGATGGTCTAAAGTAATTAAAATCCATGCTAAAAACATTACCAAAAGATGCTAAAAGGATTGGGGTTCAACGGCTCGAAGATCGGGACAATCAAACGTCGAAAAAGTCACCATTTGTATAGGGACAGTAGCCACGGTGCTGCTGCCCTTGCCGTGGCTGAACCGGCGCCTTCAGGTCTTAGTTTTGTTGCAGGTTCAAGTTCTGGGAGATCGATTTTGATGGGTTTTCAAGTTTAGGAAAGGTAGATCATAATCGCTTGGAAAAAAGGCTTTAGATCGGGGATTGGAAAGCGGCGGAGTTTTGTTTCATGGATGAGGTTCTTGAATTTAATAAATTTAGACAATAACTAAATTTTTCAGAATTTAAAGGATTAATAAATCGATTAAAAAAGCTTACCCAAAGCTAGGAATCCAAGAAATCAACCTTCAATCTTCACCTTACTTCAACTATACTTCAAATCGGCCACCTACCAAGCGAAATTGATGAACAAAACATCAATATCCCACTAGGGGCGGCGGCTTGGGGAATTCAAGGTGATAAGAAATTTTACCTTTTTGATTAAATAAAGATCCTCCAAACACTTCCAATTTCAGAATCGCACCTCGAATCGTTACCCAAACGATGAAGAATCAAACGAAATTCTCCAGGCCTTCTCCAAGGGGCGGCGGTGGTGTGAGAGGGAGAGAAGATAGTCTCAAATCTGAAAATTGTAAATGGGAAGTCATCTTAGGTTAAAATCCCGAGTTGCAATATCTATAAAACTGCCACTCACCTTAAAACGTGTATAACTTCATCACCGGTTCTCAGAAAGACAAACCGTCAATTGCGATGGAATCTTGACATCGAGACGATCAAATTCATGTCAAAATATTAATCTAATCACAAGGTTCAAATTTCGAAGTTCTTAGGAAACTACCGCTGAAAAGCTTTTGTGGATGACTAAGCAAGCTCGTCTGAAGTTGCTTGAGGATAGTCAGACTCTTGAGCAATTGCGCACCTCCGAAATCAACTCAGCCAATCGAAAGGCGAACCGGGTTATGCATACTAGCGGGACTCACAGCCATGATGAGCATTACGAGATATTGGTAAGTACTTTTAATCTTTCGTTTATGTCTTTAATGTTTTTAAATTATTGTTTTCCTAATCTTTTATTTTTCCTGTTCTCATTTTCCCAGACTCAAGATGGACGTGGGGTCAATCCGGTTGTTTTGTTTCTCCATCTACACACAAAGGGCCACGATGGGGGTTACTTTTGTGGATGATCGAGGGCAGGAATTAGCGGTTAGTTTATTTCTTTTCGTGCTTTCAAATAAATTTAATAATATTTTTTTAACTTGCTCAAATAAATGTTTGGTTGATTTTTGTAGAGAAAAGTTAAAGAAACGCTTGAATCGTTAATGCCCACTCTTGAGCCTCAGCCTACTCAAGAAAACCATCGTGATGACAGTCAGTGGTGTTCGTCCCGATGGCTCAGTCCCTGGTCTTGGCGCTTACGGGAGAGAGCTTTATGCAGACCTGTCGTGTGCTTCAAGTTCTTCTCATGCTGAGACCAAGTCTTTGAGGTGAGACAACGCCTCATTATGCAAAATGGTTGAAGAGATCGAGCAAAGCACTCAAGCATTCAAAGATAATCTTCAGGATCAGCATGAACAACTCAAAGATGATCTTCAGGCTCAGCATAATCGGTTGAAGGATGACCTCATGGGTTGGATGAACCTGTACAGGGAGGCTGGCTTCAGATCTACTTTTCGACATCCAGATTCCGAGCATATGAGCCCTCTGTAGTTTTTTTCCTGATATTTTATTAACTTTTTTTATATGAATATTTAATGAAATTTTTGTTTTGTTTCGATATTGTATATATATATTTAATTATTTTTTTCTTTTAATATTAATAATTAATTTTAAAAAAATAGCTAATATAGCGACGCAATGTGTCGCTTTTATCTTCTTCTTTTTTTTTCATTTTTTAATTGTATAAATAGGGATGGAGTTCATCGCAAAAGTCAATCAGTTGAGTTTATTAGAGAACGAATACGTCTCTGCCTTAGCGATGGAATGCGTCGCTAAACATAGCGAATAACTGTGTCGCTAATATTAGCCTCTAAAAGAGAGACGTAGTAAGTCATTGTGTCTCTATTGGCAGCGATACATTGCTTCACTAATATAGTCAACATTTTATTAGCAACTCAATATTTTTCTGTTGCTTACAATATATTTTGCTGCTAATATCAACAAGCGATGACTTTTTTGACGATCAACCAGTTCATCGCTATTTCTGTTGCTAAATTCAATTAGCGACGCAACTGTTTTCCTTGTAGTGTAAGTTACTAAGTTAACTAAATGACATTAATTGGAGTAATTAACATTATTTAGTCCACTTTAAGTTTCATTAATCAGTTATCAAATTGCAATTACCCAAAATAAAGAATCAATTAATAAATGAATAACATATTTGTAATCAATAAATAAATTCTACCGGTAAAAACTCGGGATGTTATATTAAAGAATCTCCAACAAATTCTCCATAAAATCTTATGTAAGTATTGTTTTCGATAAAACAAAAACATTTCAAGTTTAATGTTTAATGTTTATGGTTAATTATGTATGATAATAATGTAGATACAACTTTAGCATGTTCATGTTTATTTAAAAACTAATTGATTCCGTTGTGTTAGATTTAGATTTTACTTTCTATAAATAACTCATCAACTTGCTTTTGAATGTCCTTAGCTTCAATAGGATTAGTCGTAGTCTCATTAGTTGATGAGGTCGTGTTGGCATTTCTCCGACTATAATAGATATAATCCTCGTCTCCCTGACATTCTCTGCTACTCCATTGTCCGTTGTACTTAGTAATGGCTGCTGAGTTTTGTCTTTCTTGGCTGAGGAGGTATATTAAGACTTTTCTTCTTAGACTACAAGATTTTTCCATGTAGGAGTTTCTTCCCTTTTTCTTGTGCTATAAATCTCCTGGGGTGAGGTATCTATTTGCCCAATTAATGAGCCTCTGGCTATTTGCTCATCTAGTCTTTATCTTTTTTTTTCCAGCATTCGCCGATGTCGATTAGAGATTCTAACTTCTGGAGGGTTTTGCACGTTCGATTTTGAAATATGGCCCGACCCTCTGCGAGAGCTTTGGGATGTTTGAATACGTTTCCAAACTAAGAACATTCACCTCTGGTAGTTGTCATGACCATAACCCACTTTCTTCTAGCTTTCAAGTCCCTTTGTGGGGGGAGCAAACCTCTATTTATAGATCGTCTGAATGGGATGAGAGGCCTACAGACCAAAGGCCTTGGTGCAGATATGGAATGAACCTTGTCTGATTGGTCTCACCCGGGAATCACGACGTGACTATGCAATCCCCAGAGGTCTATCCATCATGGGAGCATGATAGTGACCGACTCAGCTGCAAGTCGAGGCCGAAGTGTCACGACTCAGTATAGGAGGGACGAAGGTGAAGTTCCTTGGTCTAGAAGGGATTGAGATAATATGGGTTATCGTGCTTGAGGAGGTTGAGCTAACCTGATAGGGGTCTCTTTAAGTGGGTCTTACCCGTTGGCCGAGCTCGAAACCAAGGGTTGCTGACCGATGAGTATGTTTGTGTTGCTCGCAAAACAGGGCGTATACCACGTGTTGAGACATGTAAGGCAGGTTCCTGGGTTGTACGAAATTTCCCCAATACATCATTAGTAAGTGTTGTGTGGGAGTGGAGACGAATTGACGAAAAAGGAATTATGTGCTAAGAATTAAAAGAGAGAATATTATTCATGTGTTTGAGGTTATTTTATATTTTCTAAAATCCATAGTTATAGGTAAAGGCTATTTTTAGTATCATCTTTTTGGTTAATCAAGAATGTTTCTTAAGAAGATCATCATTATTATTGTAATCCTATAAACTTTTCTAGAGAAGAATGGCCTATACACAGATATTGAAATTGAAATGATGGTGAATGAGAAGTTGGAGAGAGAGTTCAAATTGACTAAAATGGTAGTGCTCACAATTATTTAAAAAACAGAAAACGCTCAAATGTCAAAATCTAGATTTCAGCTTTGACAAATTTATTTCTTTTAGTAATCTACTAGTATATAATTTTTTATACTCTTGTTATATCAAATATTTGTTATCCTAATTTTTATATAACATGTCATATGTATTTATTATCAATAACTAGTTAAACGGTAAGATGATCTAGTTAATCTCGCTATGACATAACTAATTATTATCTTTATCTTCAATCTTTAATATATTAAAAGTGGTAATCCTTGAAAATCATTTTTGGACAATTTTATCCCAACCTATTTTTAATAATTTTCAATAATGCCATTTCAACCTTTAATTTTTAGTGGGACATCCGTAACTTTATATGCATTCAAAGAGATTCAAAGCAAGGAGGAGGCCAATGGACAATGAATTCAATAGTCTTTTGGAGTGGTCATCATAAAATTAGATAAACAGTCATTTGCTTAATTACATCTCAACATTTATTTTCTATTTCTTTCAATTTAAACCAGCAATTTTCTTCTTTAGTTGATTAATTTATCAAATGATTCAAATCAAATCCATAGAAAATAACATTCTCTTCCAGATTTCTTATTTGTATGAACGAGAGATCGTGAGTTGGAAGCTAAATCTACAAACTGAAGACAGATGGATCAAGTGTCAGGTTATACTTTCAACAATAATTTCAGGAATTACGGTCTTTGAAATGTTGAAAGACAAATACAATTTAGGCCTTTTCATAATCAATTTCTTTGCTATAAACTGAAGAATGGAAGTTGTTTTTGGTGATTTTTTTGGGGTGAATTTCTTGGAAAGCTCAGAAAGGAGAAATATGGTCATGAACTCATTTATTGTATTGAGGCAAATTGTTCTTTTTACGTTTATGCAAGAGGAATTATGTTTGTAATTAATTAATTTTTTTTATCTTTTACATTATCGGTATCTCCTATTGGTTCTCGATATGATTTTTACTTTTTTCAATATATATATATATATATATATATTAGTTTATTTGTGATTTTCATGTTGTTGATTGTTCAATTCGGATTGATACTTACTTTATTTAGCCTATTTGTACCTTCAAATTATGTTGAAAAATTAAATCATTTTCTCAATTATAGATGGGCATTTATCATGTGTTCTTTGATAAATGATAAAAAAAAAAAAATTATACAGATAAACAAAAAAATATACCTTGATAAAAAATATAAGATAAATGTCATTTACTCATGCTGTGATTAGGATACAAGGAGTTAACGTGGAGTCAGATTTTTCAAATTTTACTCTGAGGACTTTCTTCTTCAATTATGTGTATTTTTTTTTTCACTTTTTAACATTTTTTTATTTTACATTTTTACCTTTGTTTTAGTTGACTTTATTGAAGGTGTTGATATCTTATTGATCCTTACCATGAACCATTTATTTGTGCCCAGGTAATTCACAGTGTTTGTTGATTAAAAATTACCATTATAAAAAACCTTCAACCACTTTGCTTTCATATGATGGAGATTAGTTTAAATTAGATTCTAATTTTAAAATAATAAAACCTTAATTCCTTAATTCCTAAATATAATAAGTGATAGCAATATCTAACTGATATCTTATTATTATAAAAGACAATTATCTTTAAGGAATTGACAAGTTTCGGAATTCGATTAGATTGATAATTTCAATTTTAATAAAAAAATATATCTATATTAGAATATTAAAAATAGATTATAACTAATAATAATTTAATTTGTCAATAAATTTAATATTACTAAAGATCGATAAAAATTAAAACTAACACAATATTTATGGTCTAATTATAAAAGCGCGCAATCTCAATTTAAAAAAAAGAAAAGAAAATTGGGTGGGGGAAACTTATAAATCCAACATTAGTTGGGAATAAAAAACAAAATCCATCCATGAATTAGGTTGTAGCAAATACCTTTCTGGACTTTTTTTAAAGTAATTACCCTCTTAAACTATTATTTTAAACAAATACCCTCATTAACTTTTATAAGTGTTTTATTATTTTAATTTATATATTTCATTATCATACAAGTTGTGATAAATACCCCAAAATAATGTGAGTTGTGACTCGAATTATTTATATATTTCATTATTTTGATTTTATGTATTTCATTATTTTTTCAATAAAAAAATCACAATATTATATTTAAAAAAACGAGTTATACTCATCATTAAATTTTAAGATAACGAGGATAAATTCACGTAGGTTAAATCTAGTTAATTGAAGTGCAGATGTGTATTAAAAAAACTCAGCTAAATACCAAACGTCACACTGCATTAAAACCTGATTAATACGATATGACCCGTCCCCATGTATTAGACAATAGACATTACTGAAAGGCCAGCAAAAGTATGCTTGATTTTGTTCCGAGCTATCTTTTCTGCTTCCTATTTCAAACTCAATGTTTCATTTATTTATTTCAAGTCATAAATTATTTGGTTAGGGGATCTCCTAGAGATTTTCTTAAGATCTACACGAGTGAAGACGAAACATGTTGAAACTTGAAAGGACTCATATTGGTTTGTGTGATAAGATGCTTTATATTATAAAATGTATGTGTAAACTAGCTTGAATACCTACTGTTAATAAGCAGAAATGTAGAATAAATATTGGACATCCTTCTCTCGAGTAACATTTACCGATGTCATGGAGTTATTGTTGCCTCTATTTTTCGTTTCTTCTAATTCCTATTTAGGGTCGAGGAAGGAATGATTGGGGAAACTGGTTATTCCAAGAGGCTTCAAAACAGAGTAGGCAGTAGATTTGCACAAAATTTCACAAAGAGGAAGAGCAGATCAAATTAGAGGAACAGTGCCCTTTTCCTAACAAAATACATACACGTAACTAAAGCCCATCTGTTAAAACTAAAGATTAAAAACTGTCCACAGATGGTGTTTGAGAAAGCTAGATAATTTCCAATGATTGAGAGCAGCCAATGTAACCTCTCCCCCCACCACCCCCTTCCTCTTTTCTCCTTGTTTCTAAACATATTAGTTAGGCAGAAAGATCTGACCTGAAATGAAATCTCATCTCAAACTTCAAATTCTTCTTCCTCCAATGTTTCGGCTTAGTTTTACATTAATTATCAGCTCAGATCAGTTGGCTTGTTGAGATTGTCAAACCAATGTATCACCCCGACGAATATTACACTTGCAAAGAGGGCAGGTTGCATTTATGCGAAGCCATTTGCCGATGCATCCACAATGAAAATGGTGGTTGCATGGGAGAGTATAGAGCTCAGTTCCATCCTCATATCGCGAAAGGCAAATGCAACATTCCTACAGAAGTAAATCTTCGCATATAAGTTTTAAATAAGGGAAAAGGCTGAACAACACATTTTTAATTGCAATATCAAAAGCACCACAAAAAAGAAAGAGCAATTTCAAAGACAAACATCACAGTGAGTAATTGACAAACAAAAAGATTAATCTAGGACAGTGAGCCGGTATATGTAGACTCTTATCATAAGAAATACATAAGAGTCACGGTCAGATGGGAATAGAATTAAATGATGGAGCAATGAGTAAATACAAAGTTTGATACACCCACTTAGAAGCCAGGGAATTTAACACGGATATAATGAGGAAACAGAAAATGAACTGTAATTTTGCACATCTAATGCCTAATAGAAAGCAGTGTTTCATCTTTTCATGATAACTTTAATTATTTTGATAATATTTCTCTTGTTTTGCACAGATGGAGAACCATATTGATACTAATCTCTAACATTAGAATTAAAAATAAATAGGGTTTGCGAGTGAGTTAGTTTATTATCATTTACCAATAGGAGTAACAATTAGTTACCCACAGAACTATAAGATTCTGTCAATTTTAACAGCTACGAGTGGGAGGAGGGAAGAAAACTACGGAGAATTAAAAAAAAAAAAACTATAGATGTGTCAACTGAAAATTCACATCATATGCTCATCTATCTTGCTGAGAACAGAAGCGAAATACTCATAACTTTAGAATAACTTTTCATTACTCTATGGTGAAAGTGTGTAATGCAATGAAAGGTTTAGGCCACAATTCTCTGAAACTTTCCGCACGAGAAAATACTGATGCAATAAAATCATACTAATCCACCAGACATAATATAGACCTCAACAGCTTGTGACATAAAAGACAAGGTAGGATTGCTCACTGAATCTTCTGTATGAAGAGCAAGTTCTTTGACACGGCGATTGTTATCCAACTCCAATCTTGCCCCAACAAGTTCTTGTTCTTTTTCATGTTTAAATGTCCCAAATGATGAAGCCTGGCGAAATGTATACCTAGGAAGAGTCCTGATATCCTCTTCTGAGGCACCTTCTCTTGCAGTCATGGCATAGGCAAATGCTACAATTGGAATACAGCAACAAAGGGAGAAGAAAACAACACATGCCATCCCAATGCAAAAGATGATAAAGAACAAGTCAAAGGCTAGAAAGACGACTGTTAACCTGCAATTGAAGATAAGGTATTCAGCACTGAAACCCTATATTTGGTATAACAATGAATAGAACAATAAATCAAAGTACGGACTGAACAGTAGCACCAGTTGGCTGAGATCTTCTAACATCAAATGCAAGAAGATCTTATTTTCCCTTGTCCTTCATATATTTCTTTAGGGTTTACACTGTTATAATTTCTACTAGTTTCTAATCAAATCACAAAAAGAATTCAACTGACCAGAAACAGAACCTAAATACTAAAGATATATGGTATACCTTCCTTTTATGGGCTCTGGTAAAACTTTTACAGACCCATTTTTAATTGCTTGAAATTTAACACTCACCAGATCAATTTTGATATGCAAATATATCACTAGTAACCAAAACTTAAAGAACAATAACTTCGTAATACCATTATTTATAACACACTATTAAAGCTTATTAAAAAATGATAAAAGAAAAATATATACTGAATTGTTTTGAAGACGTCAGAATTATTCACCTTTCATTATAGAAAGAAGAATACACGAAGGAAGATAACGTATCTTCGCAACCAAGCCAACCAAAATTACTTTCGATGAAGTTGCAAATTTGTAAATGAAATAACTGCTGCCATAGGAAAACACATTAAGAGTCCGCCATGATCGTAAAGTTCTTACCAGTAAAGACGGGGAGAATCTTGCAGAAGTACATGGCCACCCATAACAATCCAATAGAATCCAAAAACCCACCAGACTGACGATGTCATTGTATTCATTGACTCCAACCTTTTCATAATGCTAGAAGAAGAAAGAAAAAGAACAAATTACTCCAAAGCTTGCTATTGTAGCTTAGAGTTCTGTATGTTTTGATTTACATTCTTATCAATTCACAGAATAAATGTGAAAAGTCTTTAAGAAGTTAATGACCGGTTTGTTCAATGAAACATAAAATCAAAAAAATAAAATAAATCCAAAAAACTTATAGATGAATATAGGTTGTTACATGACCAATATATGATTTTCTCTTTCAGATTTTTCAAATGTCTAGCAAATTTGGATTTTGAGTTTGCAAAGTGTGTAAAAAGGTGAATGAATAATAAAAGATAAAGCTTACTTATAAAGACCTAACGATAGGTCATATTACAGCACAGTCATACAGGTAGTTTGTGTTTTAATAACTCCAGGATAAGGGAAATCAATCTTGTTCATTGATATATTAAAACATTTAATAGCCCTTATTCAGAGGCACTCATTCTTCTTGGACATTGGACAGTGTAGAAAATCCCTAAACGCGCAAGAACTTTCCATGGCTATACACCTATCTTTTAAATACTTTACACATTAAATACACTATATTTTGTGATATAAATCAATTCTACTATCTGCATTGCACAGAAAATATCCTGTGGTTTAAACCAAGCAAATGAACAACTCGTCTAGACATGTTTCTTATGCCCTTCTAAAGGGTGTCATTTTGGAATTGATATTGCAAAACAATTCAAGGATGGATAAGTCAAATCCTGCAATTGACATTCTTCATCAATGTAAAAATTGGAAGTTTTTTCTTACACACATTTTCATCTATGATGTCTAAAGAGTGAACCAAACGAAGAAGAAAACAAGAAAGAGTAATAAATTTGCACACTTTAAACATATCCAAAATAATGTTCATAAAAATATTGAATGACTTATTAAAATTAAATTAAATTATAAAAGAAAATCAAATAAGTGAAAATTGTTTAGTCAGATCAGGAGGAAGTAGATTTAAACATGGATAAATCAGCCTAATTGAATTTCACATTCTAACCGGTCACTAATTAAATTTCGAAAGAAGAGAATAGAACTAAGTTTGGTACATATATTGCTTATACATCTGCATTAAAACCAAAAATCACAAATCAATAGTCCAGACAAATAATAAACGACACAATCTACAAAAACTTATTAGAGATAACTTCAATAATTGAATTCTTTCTTTCCTTCTACATATCAACCTCAATTAGATACCTAACAAAGAACATGCATTTTGCCTAATCCACAATATATAATATTTGTCAATTTCGGGCCTAAACCCTCATATGACCATCCTCAATTCTAACCGATACGGGACTTTAATCACAACCCAAACCGTGCATTTTCAATTATCCATCAATTTTACAATTTTTTTTTAAAAAAAAAAGAGAGAGAGAAGTTACCTGCGATGAGCCAGACGATCCTGAAAGCCATGGCGAGAAATGTTCCTGAAATACTCAAAGAAGACAAAGGCGACATGCAAAAGACATTGTAAAGCATACCCAGAAATCCAAAGACGCAAAGGAGTAGAGGGTTTTTCTCTAAAAGTGGATAAGAGAACAACGATAGAAACAAGGACAAAAGCCAAGTTCCAAACAACGTCCAGAACTAAAATGGGCATAGAATAAGAGCAATTATCCCTAATGAAAGAACGGCGAGTAAAATCATCAGTTTCTTCATCTTCTTCTTCATCATCAGTATCCGATCGAGATTCTGTACAATCCCTTAGTAAGGAACGGTGGCGCTCTGAAGTAATCAAGCGAGTTGTATAGCGAGTTAAAGGGATTGTAAAAGTAGTGCTTACGGTCGAGTATCGAAATACTGAATCATTGAAATTATCACCATTTCTACGCAATATTTGCTCTTCTTCCATTACAGAGAGAGACAGAGAAAAAGAGAGAGAAAAGTGAGCGAGTGAGTGAAACTAAGGCACAGGTAGCTGAGAGACTAATACAGGGAGTAAAACGACGTCGTATATGGTAACCGTTCAGACACAGGTTTGTTAAAATGCTATAATTATTGTTACATAATTTCAATTTTCAACGACAAAGGTTGTTTTGTTATTTATTTAGTAGCTGAGTTGGATTATTCTATTCATTTTTCCTCATTTATTAAGAGGTTTTTGTAAATAAATATATAGTTTTGTTTAGCAAATAGGTCAATATAGTAGCTTTTTAGGGCGTTTTATTATTGTTACTCATCGATGGATGGTTAGTAGAAGAAATTATGAAACTTGAGTTTATGTGACATGAGGTTAAAAAGTTTAGGTTTATGTAGTCTGTATCTGGATGCGAAAGATAATAGGTTTCATAATTTTGAGTTTATGTAATATGTGTTTTTTTAATTGTGTTTCAGTTTTATTGAACTTTTTGGGACGAGTTAATAAACTCAAAGCCTTTTACTATTTTGTAACTTATGAATTTAGAAACAAAAAAATTGAGATAGTTAAATTTGTATAATTTTAACCTAATCCACCACACCTATCATATCAAACTCGTTGTAAAAAATTATTATATTTATAAATATTTTTAAATAATATTATCTTATAAAATTTCTCATTTATTTAAATTATTGAAAAAACAAAACAAAGGCAAAAGCATTCTCTTATTAGTTTTGAATAATTCTAATTATGGAATAAAAGAATTGTTGGATCATTTTTCTTTTTTCCTTTTTTTATAAAAATGTTGTTTTTGATAATCATGGGTTGGCCAAAAATAAGACTGCAAAACTAATAAGTAACATTCTTTAGAATTAAATAATTTAATAGCAGGTTTGTGACAACAATTAATGTAGCATGGCATTGTGTTGGAAGGTACAATTCAATAATAGAGTTAATGCAATAAATATTGTGACGCTACTTTTCTTTTAAAACAATATTTTATATCGGTTGATGAGAAAGTTACTTACCTCCTTGTCATGAAATCTCTAAATAAGACAGAATTATTTATTTTATATTTGTGAGTATCTGGGATAGTTTAGGTCTGTTTCAAATAATTTTACAGATAACCAATATACCCTACAATATTTAGGGTCGAGAAATTTGTAGCATTATATCATAAGTAGATGGTCACACATTATTTGAACTCATGATCAAGGTTTGAAGGAGATCACATTGACCAATGAGTTAACCCTAGGTAGCTAAATGAATGGGAAGTCTGGAATAAGTTGGTCCAGGTGTGGTAATTTTTTAAGAAAAATTCAATGGATAGCAGAATTTTATACAATATTAGTTTTAACCATGTGCAACATATTTAAAAAATTAATAATTGAATTTATTATTTAGTTCGTTTATATGCTTTGTACAATTGATTTAAAAATGATTGAAATCGTTTTCAATTTATAAAATGATTTTTTTTTGTTCATTTTCATAATTATCACGTGACAAAATAAAAGCATATTTTGGAGGTATTAGTTTTGAGATATGTATTGTGTGTCGTAAATTAACTTAAAAACACAAAAGAGCTCAAATAACTGAAGGGATGATTTACTAAATTAGCGGAATTTTGTTTAGTAAACTTATTAACATTTAATAACGGATCTATTAACATCATGCAATTTGTGATAAAACATGTAGATTCATGCTTATATATTCGAAAATTAAAAACCGGAACTTACATTGACTGAATAATGGAGAATCGGTTGGAGGTTTCTTTACAGCTTCAATTCCTCAGCAACACCAGATCTTCTACGCTATATCCCAATCGATCAAACGAAATTCGATTGTGGGATCGAACTTTAGAAGAAATTGGGAAGAAAAAAAAAATATTTTTCTTCCCAACAATATGAGAAAATCGGCAATGAGGGAGGGAGAGGAGGAAGAGAGAGTTCCAACTTTCTATGGAATTGTATTGTGTGATTTATGAATGACCCAACCCTCCTATTTATAGAAAAATAGGAATCCTAATCACATTAGGATTAATCTATAGAGATAAATACAAAAAAAAAAAATATTATCTCTTCTTTTTATCTTGCAATTTCAAAATGCATAGATAAATTAGAGATTATTTTCTTTTCTTTTATTTTATTTATCTTGGGTAAATAAATCTATGTAATTATTTTAGGATATAATTCAAACAATTATCTTCTCCAAATAATCATATATGGCCGAAATTTACATGTATTAATTAAAAAAAAAATTCTAATTTAATTAATTAATTATTTTCGGGCCAATCCCAATTGGGTTCATTAATCCAATTGGGCTAGAAACTCTCTCTTAAATTAATAAGTCCAACTCAATTAATTTATTTATTAATTACCATTTAAATAATTAATATTTTCTCCCGTCTAAATATTATCAAATTATATTTAATTATCAATTTCCATTTAAATAATTTTCATTATTTAAATAATTAATAATAAATATTATAATTATTAATTTCCATTAAATAAACTCATTATTTAATTAATAATTTTATTGACAATATTTTATTATTAATTAATTAATTTTAATTATTAATTTCCGTTCAAATAAAATTAATTATTTAAACAATTAATAATTGTTAATTAATTTCAAATTATTAATTACCATTTAAATATACTCAATATTTAAATAATTAATAATATCTAATTAATAATATTTCATTATTAATTTCCTGTTTAAATAAACTTATTATTTAAACAATTAATAATGTTTATATTAATTACCGTTTAAATATACTCAATATTTAAACAATTAATATTGCCTATTTTAAGTAATTCACTTTACTTAAAATTTCCATTTCTTCCACTTGATTTCGCGACTACGATATTTGGGCTAGCATAGGGACCTGATGGACCTATAGATCATGGGCTTAATAATTAGTCAATTAAGTGATTAACTCATAATCGATTAATTACTTATTATCTAACTATGAATAATTCCACTATAGATTCATAGTGAACTCCCCTCACTATAGATGAGTTATGTCCATTTAGTTTATCTTTATTTATATCTCGTGATATTATCCTTCACGTGGAACCCTCATAATTACAAAGGATAAATTTACCGTTTTGCCCCTGTAATTACCGCTTTATCCTTGTGTTCCCGCTGATTCTCCAATGAACTTTATCTTTAGTCGAACTAGAGATAAGATACTTCGTGATCAATAGAAGTCGTGACGTCACTTGTTCATGTCTCGAATCGAGACATCAAGGAGTTTCCTAAAGTTCCTAAAATGTTTAGGTATGGCACCGATACCGGTTAATTTATAGGAAAGTTATGAATTCCATCTCGTGAAAATGAGTTCCCAGCTACTTGTCTAGTCATGTTCCCAAAACAAGTGTATTGAGCGTTCTTATAGATCACTCTCAACCATGTGAATCAAAGAACATAACTCCACAAATAGGAGTCCGCATTTCACTCAGGATTGAGATCTATCACGGTTGATAAACTTAGTTTGATATTCGATCAATTCTCGTAAAACCAGTACTAAGGAGAAATTTGATCGAACATCGTGGTCCTGTCTTATACAATCAACATTGCATATGATACTTCCATTTCATGTCTCCCACATGAATGATCAGGATTAGATCATTTGTCTATAAACAAAATGCGAAGCTATCAACGATGTTACCAGGATAAGGTTCCCAAACGTTATCCATTTCTCATAGACACTTTTAAGTTACTCATCTCGACTTTAATCCTCTTGTATGACTCACATACTAAGTCGTGATTTCATAAGAGTAACTTAGGGTTTACTATTTGAATGTTTTGATATTTATATATATTTCCATATATTCCTAATATCGTCAATTGAATCAATCTAGATTATATAAAGAACTCATGTTTATTTATTTAATTTATTCTTAATAAATTATTATTATTAAATAATTACAAGTTCTAGGACACCATTCCTAACAATCTCCCACTTGTCCTAGATCTTTGGAGATTTGACTTGTAATTCCAGTCCAACTGGATGACTATCAACTACTTAGCCATGGTAGTCATTTTAATACTTTATCAGTAACGTTTTCATCTGTTTAGTATGTATTTCTTTTGTCTGATGTTAGTTTCATTAAGTGTAATAGATTCCATATTTTATCGCCATAAAATAAACTCTATTAATTATTGGTTTGAAACTATCATGTTCAAATACCTTTTCATTTACTAACAACTTAGTAATCACGCGAATTTAGAGTTTAGTCAGTAAAAACTCATTTTACTTATACTTAACTCATTTGATGTTTAATTCGCAAAGGTCTTTCATCAAATTCTTACATGGAAGTAAATTCATGTTCGAATTTGAGCCCGTGCAACTTATAAAATCTCCCATTTTATCTATGTGCACTAACATACTATTTGTAAATTTTATTTTAGTCACATTGGTTCTAGGATTCTCGAAATTCTTAAGCTCCCACTACAAAGTAATTCTCCATTACTTTCATTTGTTTAATGATTACAATTCTATACTTCTTATTATTTCCAAAATAATATATAAGTATAAGTGACCTTTTTCAACTCAACTATTGAAAATTCATGTCATTTTTATTTCACTTATTTTGAACTTTATTCATTGATTTTGAAGTCAATGAGTTTCTCTTGGACTTCAAAAGTCCTTTGGTTCGTATTATGACGCTCCCACTCAAATAAAGTTCTACAAGTAGTTTAACAATTTAAACTTTTAAATAACTACTTGTTTTTATTGTGAAATAAAATCATTGTAATTCTTTTATATCTTAATTAAGGTTTAAAACTTTCAAGTATCACCGATTTATGAACTTTTCCTTAATAATTTGTGAATTCAATAATTCACTAATTATTACTTTCAATTTCTATATTGTTTATTCCATATCGGTAAGTACTCCTTTAAAACATCCTTTTAAATAACTGAATGTTTGGAATACTAGAAATTGATTCTTTGTTCATTTTTCACTTAAGTTTAACATCTAAGTGTTGAACTTTAGTGATTTTAAGTCCAGGTTATCTTTGATAAATCAAAGATGCTCAATTTCACTTATTTCTTTAAGTTTGTAGATCAACATGGTTATCATCTCAAATTCTTTGAGAACCATCTTTAAGAGGTTAATCCTTTAACTTATTTAAGTGATTTTAGACTTAAACATTTAAACATTTTTAAACCTTCATAACTTGTTTAGATATTTAGTAGTTTAGAATTTGGATTTGGAATTTATTTGTTTTATTCTAAGTATTTTGAATAACCATCCAATCACACTTTGGAACGTTGTAATAAAATTGCAAAGGAATATTTAACTAAACGACTTTTATTAAAATATTCCTAATTTGATTCTTATAGGGTGAGAATCAATATTTATTACATAATTCAAAATTTAAAACAAAATTTAAAACTAAACTAAACTAGAAATATGAAAAATTAAAGACCGAAAACAAGAAATCCAATCTACTTCTATCTTGAGTCATCTTCAAACCAGGAGTGTTGAAGAATCAAGTCGCACTGTAAAGTTTTAAAAAAAACTTTGTGTTAGTGACTATTGAATCAACCATTCAAAATAAATTTCTCAAATTTTTCACTAAGTAAATCTAATTTACCTTCTTTCCCCTTTTTCTTTTCTTCGAGATATTTGGGGCAATTTCTCTTCCAATGTCCATCTATGTTGCAATGAAAACATTTCCCCTTAGGCTCTTTGGTCTCGGCCTTAAATGCTTTCTTCTTAGCATTGAGCTTGGTCTTTTTAGCAAGAGAGCTCTTTTTCTTCTTAGAAGCATTGAAGACAACATTTGCTTCTCCCGACTTCTTGTTTTCCTTTTTCATTGCTTGAAGGTTTGAAGTTCGTTTAGCAATTGAGTAAGGGAGTAGCTCGGTTTGTTCATGACCAAATTGCTTTTAAAACTGAAAAAACTTCGTTGGGAGAGATTCCAATATAAAGCTTATCTGGGACTCGTCATCAATCATGGCCCCGTTCGTTTCAGCTACGTTAAAGTAGTTCATCATTGTCAAAACATGATCACGAACAGATGTGCCTTCTTTCATTTGAGTGTTATAAACTCGACTTTATAGCATCATGACGTGCTTGTTTTGATGGTTGGCCAAACATGCCCTGCACGAATCGCCTATTTCCAAAGCCGTTTCCATTGGTTCATGTTTCTTGGCTAAGACGTCACTCATCCCAGGCCATCAAATAAACACGGGCCTTTTCATTGGCCCGGGACCCAGGTCATATGCATCCTTTACGACTTTAGGAGCATTGGTAGCGGTGTATCAGGTTTAAGTTCACTAAGAACGAATTTCAGGTCTTCTACCACAAGAATGGTGTTCATTTCATTTTTCCAGGAGGTGTAGTTATCTCCATTTAGTTTGTTCTTTCCAAGGATTGTGACTAAAGCAGATGCCATTTTACCTAAAATTTAAATAAACCTTATCTTAGTAATCTAACATGCTTTCAACATTCAAATACTCAAAATTTCGACATATAATTAAATATGATGCATGAATGCGAACATATTAATGAACAGAAAAAGCCCTAAAACATGTTACTATGTCACGATATTTTAATGATACCAGTAGTCCGTCGAATGATAGGTCGGTTACCATCATTAAAACGAGGTGCCACTCGAACAATTGACAACTCCCGGAATAACTCATATTCCTATGTCATTGTTTACCGTGTATTTGGTCCAGTATTTTGATAACACAATTTATCAAATTTCTTTTAAGTGTGACCCACTAATTTAGTCTTTTAAATAAAATTGAAGAGTGTCTACGAAGTGTAGATTCGATCTTCAATCAATCTCATTTAAAATTCTTTATCCCTTTCGGGAGACCCAACTTGATATTGATTTATACAATAAACCTTCCTATGGGAATGAACACTGCAGCAGATGTTACGAGGCCATGTATAAATCTCACATTTCGAGCCCATTAGTGGAGACCATAGGATTCATTGACATGTTTCCTTCTCCCACTTAATATTTTGAGTTAGGGTTTCATAACTTAGACTAATTCAGGCTAACTCATTAATCCAAGTTTTAATTAACCTAATCAACTTTAACTCTTAAATTGGTTAGATTAATTTTATAAAGTGATTGTTCAAGTTTTCCTAATTTAAACTAATCACATTATGCGCCGTCTTAATAATTTTGATTTATTAATTTGAACTTTTCTCCCAGATCGCTCCCAGTTAGAGGCGCTCCGTGTTAGGGGAACTTTATGAAACCTCATCGCTTGGGCAGAGCTTTCTCGCCTGAGATCCGTTCAATTTAATTAATCTCAATTATTAATTTTTAATTAACCCTTAATTAAAAGTTTCTATTTGTTTATCTTATATGGATTTTGGCCCAATTGTTTAAACAATAATTCCATATTACAAATAATTCATTTAGTTTCTATTCAACTTTTAAACTAGATTTAACTTTTGAATTTTAACTAAATAAGCATGCTTTTAATTCTAAAACAATTAGAATATAATTTTCGATAATAACATTTATAAAATAAAATTATAGCATGCTTCACATACATTAGCATATAATAACACATATTATATCATGATGCATGTATGTACAATTAATAAAATCATACAACCTATGGTGGGATTTTCTACATGACATACTCTTATGCATGAATATTATTTAAAAACAATTATATCATACATATAAACAATTTAAATAATAAATAGCTAAATTGACCGGTATTCTTGGCACTATTTCTAAAACGGAAAATTAAATTACAACTTAATTAAATCTTCCATTGTAGATCTTGAGGCTTCATCTTTCTCTCTCCTCCATGGTGTAGGCGTGGGCATGGGTATTTATGGGGCAAATATTATCTCCTTAATATTTCCATAAATACTTGTTTTAAAATAATTATCTTTTAATTATATGGAAAAATAAAGAAAATATTTTCCATGTAATCTTATCTCAATTTCTAAATTTATAATTTAAGATAGGGATATAATCTTAAAAAGATTTTATCCTTATCTTAAATTTTTAAATTTTTAAATTGAGATAACAAGATAATTATGATAAAATATCTTACCATATCTCATCTTTTCTCTCTCTTGGGCGTGGACCTCATGGAATGGTGGGGAAAAATTTTCTTCTCTTCCTCCCTTGGTGTAGCCGATTTTGCCATCATTGGGTATGGGAAAATTACAAATTTTTCCTATACCCTAAAATTTAGGGTTTACAAATTTTCTACTAAAATTTAAAATCCTAAGTGCCTCAAGAATACCTAAACAGTCAATAAGCAAACCTCCACAGTTTATATAAACATACATAAAACAACTTTTTATGCAACCCACCAAATTTTCGAAAAACACAAATTTGCATGATAATTAAAATTAGCTCGATACCAATTGAAGGGATGATTTACTAAATTAGCGGAATTTTGTTTAGTAAACTTATTAACATTTAATAACGGATCTATTAACATCATGCAATTTGTGATAAAACATGTAGATTCATGCTTATATATTCGAAAATTAAAAACCGGAACTTACATTGACTGAATAATGGAGAATCGGTTGGAGGTTTCTTTACAGCTTCAATTCCTCAGCAACACCAGATCTTCTACGCTATATCCCAATCGATCAAACGAAATTCGATTGTGGGATCGAACTTTAGAAGAAATTGGGAAGAAAAAAAAAATATTTTTCTTCCCAACAATATGAGAAAATCGGCAATGAGGGAGGGAGAGGAGGAAGAGAGAGTTCCAACTTTCTATGGAATTGTATTGTGTGATTTATGAATGACCCAACCCTCCTATTTATAGAAAAATAGGAATCCTAATCACATTAGGATTAATCTATAGAGATAAATACAAAAAGAAAAAAATATTATCTCTTCTTTTTATCTTGCAATTTCGAAAATGCATAGATAAATTAGAGATTATTTTCTTTTCTTTTATTTTATTTATCTTGGGTAAATAAATCTATGTAATTATTTTAGGATATAATTCAAACAATTATCTTCTCCAAATAATCATATATGGCCGAAATTTACATGTATTAATTAAAAAAAAAAATTCTAATTTAATTAATTAATTATTTCGGGCCAATCCCAATTGGGTTCATTAATCCAATTGGGCTAGAAACTCTCTCTTAAATTAATAAGTCCAACTCAATTAATTTATTTATTAATTACCATTTAAATAATTAATATTTTCTCCCGTCTAAATATTATCAAATTATATTTAATTATCAATTTCCATTTAAATAATTTTCATTATTTAAATAATTAATAATAAATATTATAATTATTAATTTCCATTAAATAAACTCATTATTTAATTAATAATTTTATTGACAATATTTTATTATTAATTAATTAATTTTAATTATTAATTTCCGTTCAAATAAAATTAATTATTTAAACAATTAATAATTGTTAATTAATTTCAAATTATTAATTACCATTTAAATATACTCAATATTTAAATAATTAATAATATCTAATTAATAATATTTCATTATTAATTTCTGTTTAAATAAACTTATTATTTAAACAATTAATAATGTTTATATTAATTACCGTTTAAATATACTCAATATTTAAACAATTAATATTGCCTATTTTAAGTAATTCACTTTACTTAAAATTTCCATTTCTTCCACTTGATTTCGCGACTACGATATTTGGGCTAGCATAGGGACCTGATGGACCTATAGATCATGGGCTTAATAATTAGTCAATTAAGTGATTAACTCATAATCGATTAATTACTTATTATCTAACTATGAATAATTCCACTATAGATTCATAGCTGAACTCCCCTCACTATAGATGAGTTATGTCCATTTAGTTTATCTTTATTTATATCCGTGATATTATCCTTCACGTGGAACCCTCATAATTACAAAGGATAAATTTACCGTTTTGCCCCTGTAATTACCGCTTTATCCTTGTGTTCCCGCTGATTCTCCAATGAACTTTATCTTTAGTCGAACTAGAGATAAGATACTTCGTGATCAATAGAAGTCGTGACGTCACTTGTTCATGTCTCGAATCGAGACATCAAGGAGTTTCCTAAAGTTCCTAAAATGTTTAGGTATCGCACCGATACCGTTAATTTATAGGAAAGTTATGAATTCCATCTCGTGAAAATGAGTTCCCAGCTACTTGTCTAGTCATGTTCCCAAAACAGAAGTGTATTGAGCGTTCTTATAGATCACTCTCAACCATGTGAATCAAAGAACATAACTCCACAAATAGGAGTCCGCATTTCACTCAGGATTGAGATCTATCACGGTTGATAAACTTAGTTTGATATTCGATCAATTCTCGTAAAACGGTACTAAGGAGAAATTTGATCGAACATCGTGGTCCTGTCTTATACAATCAACATTGCATATGATACTTCCATTTCATGTCTCCCACATGAATGATCAGGATTAGATCATTTGTCTATAAACAAAATGCGAAGCTATCAACAGTGTTACCAGGATAAGGTTCCCAAACGTTATCCATTTACTGTAGACACTTTTAAGTTACTCATCTCGACTTTAATCCTCTTGTATGACTCACATACTAAGTCGTGATTTCATAAGAGTAACTTAGGGTTTACTATTTGAATGTTTTGATATTTATATATATTTCCATATATTCCTAATATCGTCAATTGAATCAATCTAGATTATATAAAGAACTCATGTTTATTTATTTAATTTATTCTTAATAAATTATTATTATTAAATAATTACAAGTTCTAGGACACCATTCCTAACAATAACTACTTATAAATTGTAAAAGCTTATAAACATTAGGGGAAAAATTAAACATTTACAAACAGTGAAAAAAAAACAACAAAAAAACAAATTGTGAAAACTTAAAAGTCGTGGTCTACACTACTCGCTATGATGGATGGAGTGACTATGATCTTAATGTAATTGAAACTTAGAAAACAAATAGTGAGAATCTATCTATCTAAGATCACTACAGCAAAATATGTCATACTTGACCTTTAAAATGTGTCAAGATTCAATAAACTTGACACTTTTTCTATTGTCAAATATGTCAGTGTCAAGTATAATTGCAATGCACTTGACACATTCACTATAAGAAAAATGGGAATAGGAGACACTGGCTATTTTAAAAGGTGACGCTAAAAGAAAAAAACGGATGAACAGTAAATTTAATAAAAAAAACCCGTCACCAATTGTCAAATCTCTCGTTCGCTCGTTCACTTATATGAAAACTCAGAAGAAAAAAAAAGAATCTCCAAATCACTCTCGCTCGCTCCAAATCCCTCTCGCTCCAAATCCTTCTTTGTCTCCAAATCTCACGAAATCTCCAAATCCCTCTGGCTCTCGCTTCAAATCCATCTCCAAATCTCACTCTCTGACGAAATTTCATACGAATTCGCTTCAAACCCTAAGCAACAATCTCATTCTTAGTCTGTCGAATCTAAATCTATCTCCCTCTGACTCCATTCATCTCTTCATCTCTATCTGTTTCTCATTCTAATTTTCACAGTGAGCAGCAATGGAGATCTTGGGTTGTAGGTCACCATTTTTATCTCCCATTTCACTCTCGCTCATTGGCTTCACCTCAAAATTAGATTTGTGGCTTTTTTGGATTTGAAATTCAAAGAACCAAATGTAGGGATTCATTTCGTTTTTAGATTTAGGGTATATGGGATCACAAAGAAGAAAAATAGTTACTTCTGAGAATTTACTCATCATAAAGAAGATTTATTCTAAATTTTACTTTAGTGACCTAGATCTGCAAATGAGTTTTCTAGTTCATTGACAGGTCAACTTGGAATCAGGTTCGTTTCCTCTTCTTTTACATAGCTTTTCTTGTATGCTCATTCAACTTGAGGATGTATTTGTTAAGTTCAAGAAATAAAAATTTCTTGTTTCGTTAAATCAGCTGTTCTTCGTTCTAGATTGCTGAAATTTTGAAATGGAGAAAATAGGGGAGATTAGGGCTAGGAATTCGGGAAGGGAAAGGAGAGGAAGAAGAAGAAAGGGGGAATTTGGGGGAGAGTTTGAGGCGAGAGAGAGATTGGTTAATGAAGAGAGAATCCATTAGAGAAAATAAAATCGGAGTTTGTGAGTGAGGAAGAGAGTGAAAGAAATGGAGAAAATGTGGGAAAATGTTAATGAAGGTTTGGAAATGGTGGTCAGGCTAATGGAAAATCTGGGAAGAGAAATTGTGGATATGAAACACCATCCAATTCATGGTGGTTGTTTGTTTTTTAATTGGTGATTCTGCATGCTCGTATTAATAACCATTTAAGGAGAAATAATGTTGAAATATAAGAAGTTGAGATGAACTGTAATCAGTAATGGTACCTACTTGAGTGATATAAGTGGGTTGTATATGAATGATTCATCATCAATTTAGTATGTAAAAAAAATTATATAAGTCATCCACAATCATTGATGTATTAGAAGGATTGGTCATATCAACTGGGTAATGTCAAACGAATATTGATGCCATGAGTGCTAATTGAGATTATATAGTTGTTCGGTATGCTAATGAATCACATAATATAATATGGTGGATGTTATTGCTTGTAAAATATTTTGGATTTTATACTTCATTTTTTGCTCCATATTTTTGCACATGATTTGGATCACTTGTATTATGCACTGAATCACATTCAAATATGTCTGTGTGCTTTCCTCTTTTATTATGATGATACTTTACAAAATAATTTCTGATGTGGTTTTCTTTTGATAAATGGTGATACATGCGGTCTCATTGTCAATAACAATGATGAGTGGCCATTAAAGTACTCTAAGTTCTTTATTGAGGTAATATCATTGGTTTCATTAATTAGTAAACTATAAAAGTTTTGTGTCATTGGAATGACGTAACTACTCAATATATTCATAAATCATAACACTTACTTTGTCCAATGGTCGTTATAATAATTGAACTATTTTTGTGAGACTCCATATGGTTGTAGTGTATATTTATCTTATTATGGTAATTACCTCCACACTTTACAATGCTTTATTTATGATGTTATTTTCCCCTTCGGCATACATTACAAGTAACCACTTGACGATTAATTTGTCTGCAATTCTTTACTCATCATAAAGAAGATTTATTCTAAATTTTACTTTAGTGACCTAGATCTGCAAATGAGTTTTCAAGTTCATTGACGGGTCAACTTGGAATCAGGTTCGTTTCCTCTTCTTGTTCTTATTTTTGGGTTTTTTGGATTGTTTTCTTATTTGTGTATGCTCATGCATTTTGGTATTTATTGTAACTATGATGTGTGTTTCAGGAAGCTTCTGAAGCTTTCTCATTGACAATTTAAACTATTGAGTTATTCTTCCGGGCTATAATAGCTCGTATCGAAAATGGAAGAGATCATTGACATTCTTCTACTGGTTTTGGGATTTATTTTCATGTTTTAGACACTTTTTTTTTGTTATTTTGGTGTTATTTCTTATTGTTGTTATTTGATTGAAATAGAAGAAAAAGGTTTGTGAAGCCCATTACAACGAAGAAACAGTCAAATATAGATCATGTTACTGGAAAAATTGGTAATTATCCTTAATTTCTTCTTTCTTTGTAAGAGTTTAAAACATTACAAGTGTATGTAGGAATGACTTTTATAATAAAAAGAAAAGATTATTACCAATTGCTATGCTGCATAATTATCCTTAATTTTGTTATTTTGCAATTTTTTTTTGTTGATTTCCAATTGCTTTGCTGCATAATGTCTTAACAAGCATATTTTAATTTCTTTCAAGCAAAGGATTCTCAGTGTCCACTACTCAATACCACACTACGTTAGAGTTTCCTTGGATTGCAAGCACCTTCTATCTCGAATATTTGTAGCTGATCTAGCAACTGCCCTTTATGCCATATCAACATAGGTGATGAGGTGCTTGATGATCTTGACGTCAAGAACATTAATTTGTCATAGTTATTTGTTTTTTTTTGTATTGATATGATTTAATTTTGTTTATAGAATGTAATTCATCTAGGCATCGAGTAATATTTAAATTTTGAGATTGTAATATTTAATTAAATTTGACAGGTATATTATATAAATTTGATTTATAATTAATTTTAAAAAAATATTTTTTTTCTCAAATTTTAGACAATAGGTAACGCTCTTTTGGCATCACCTATTTGAATAGGTGACGATCATTTTGTGACCGTCACCTATGGCAGTGTCACCTATTTAAATAGGTGACGTTTTTTTGGTGTCACCTATTCAAATAGGTGACGGTTTTTACCCGTCATCTATTTGAATAGGTGACTTTTTTTGGCGTCACCTATTGGAATAGGTGACGTTTTTTTGGCGTCACCTATTGGAATAGGTGACGTTTTTTACCTGTCACCTATTCGAATAGGTGACGTTTTTTTGGCGTCACCTATTGGAATAGGTGACGTTTTTTTGGTGTCACCTATTGGAATAGGTGACGTTTTTTACCCGTCACCTATTCGAATAGGTGACGTTTTTTACCCGTCACCTATTCGAATAGGTGACCTTTTTTTGGCGTCACCTATTCGAATAGGTGACGGTTTTTTTGGACGTCACCTATTTAAATAGGTGACACTGCCATAGGTGACGGTCAAAAAACCGTCACCTATTCGAATAGGTGACGCCAAAAGGATGTCACCTATTCCCGAAATTCTTATAGTGATTAGAAGAGTCAAAATTAAAAATATTGACACGGTTATCGCGTCAAGTGATAAATGTAGTTGACATTTTTTACGAGCCAATGTTACCAAGGATTTCTTGACACATTATTGGTTGTCAAGAAAAACACTCTTGACACATTTGTATTTGTCAAGTATTCATAATCGGAATCGTTGTTTACATATTAGTTGACGTGTTTTACATATCAATGAATATGTTTTTTCAATGTAATATTTGTATTCAGAGCTTTCTACCTGCTCACAATTTTATAGCATATTTACCTGCTCACAGTTTTAATGAAATATCATAGCGAAATTAGATTCAAACTAAAACCAAACTTCATTCTAATTTAGAATCAAATTACAATACTAATTGCAAAACATAAACATAAGAAAAGAGATCTCATAATAGCTAAATATTGGGAAAGGTAACAATATTCCAAAGTGCAACCACTAAAACTATTAATTTACCATAGTTTTTAAACAAATCCTAACCTATAAGTAGAAATTAAACTAACAAAAAAACTATTAGGTATGTGTCACAAAAGTTACGCCCACAAAAAAGAATAAAGCAAATGTAATAAACTCTTAAATAGACAACCTAAAAGCATAATTCCAACCAATAACAAACAGAGTAATTTGCCATGTGTCCAGATAAATTGTGCTAAAAATTCAGTCCACTCGATCCCCACCTCATCAATTTTATGTTGAGAGTAGGCAACCCTTGTGTCGATCTACATGTTTTAAAAAATAGATTTAATATAAAAATTTGTAACTACGAATTATATTTAATACAAAAAATTTATAACTATGAAATATGTACCATTAACATTCTTCCATGTAGTGTTTTTCCGAGATGTCTGTGATGGATTATGAGATTTGAACATTGTGAGTGCCCTCCAAATATAAAATATCGTCTTAAACAAAAATCATGTGCTAAAAACAACTTCAAGTACAATAAAGAAATTCAAGGGAAAAAACTAAGTTCAAGTTCAAAAGACAACTTCAAGTGGTAAAAATAAATCCAAGTGACAACCTTTTAAGTGTAAAATGTTTAAAAACAGTACAAAAAACAACCCAAAAACAGCTTATGACAGATAAAAAAATATAGTCCAAAACAGATGAGTAATATGAAGCTATTAGTAATCATAAAGTAAGAGAAAACATTAAAGCCATTAAATTTAAATTTTATAAATAGTAAAAAAATAGAAGGTATGACTTGCATTTGATTCTTTTTTTTTCCTTTTTTTTTTTTAATTTTTTTTAATTTTTATTTATGAGTATCTGGGACAGTTTACGTGCAACTCAACTAATCTCACGGGAAAACCATAGGACCCTACAACACGTGGCATCGGGAAACTATCTTCTTAAACGGGCTAAATTTACAACAAATAAATTAAGAATCTCAATGTTCTAACATAACATTGAAATAAATATATAATAATCTCACTAAAAATCATTTAAGAGAAAATCTCATTGTTATTCTTGAAATGATAAATAATTCAAGATAATGCTCAATAACAAAAGGGAAGAAGATAAAAATATCAAATGGCAAATGAGGAACAAAGAACAAACATTTATATTTTATAAATGGGGAATAAAATGAATATTTTCTCTCTCATACATAAAACTTTACTTTTACTTAAATATGGTACTCACAGAATAGTCATCATCAACAAACCATATAGTCTTGCCTAGAACAAACAAGACAGTCAAGCAGGGAAAATGGTTCTGCTCTAATACTGGGATGGTTTTTGTGATAATTAGTTCTTAAAACATATGGTTTGACAATCTTTCAATTGCAGGTGGACTTCAAACAAGAAAACATTTTCAAGACCTTGCTTTGAACAATTATCACACGAAATACAACAAAAAAAACTATTTATGGAAAATGTGGTAATTGAAAAAATATAAGGAATCTATTTTTTACCAATCCCACGGCTAAACGAAAGAACAATTTGTGACGACCCGTCACTTTAAAATAATTTAAATTAGAAAACAAAGCGGAAGTCTTTTATTTTAAGAAAAATTGGCGTGATTATGTTTGAAAATAGGCTAGCCAAAACCTGTTTACATCTTAAATGCAGACATCTAAAAACACAAGGAACATTAAGTTCCTATCAGGAGTTCAAAATGATTTATAAACATAAAAGTAAAGACAAAAGCTCTTAAGAGCTATATACAATTGTACAAATCTCAAAAATGATATAAAATTCACAAAACCATGTACATGGATTTTTACAACTACTTAGCCATCTCGAAATCATCATCCTCTCGATCAAGCGCGCACCAGCTCTTCTTCCACGATCCCAAACATTACCTGAAATGTTTGTAATATCATGAGCTAACAAACTAAGCCCAGTGAGAATAATAAGAATAAAAAGTAAGGTTAGACCTCAAACTTGCATTTCCGACTTGTGTCCAAGAACATACTTACTCTTTGCTATCAATCCATTCAAAGAGTTTATATCAAAATGTCCCACTTTTACTTACCAATTCTCCAATATAATTGTGGAACTACATTCCAAATATTCTGGGTATGATTTCGTAAATGCATATAGCATTTATATCTCATTTTCCTTATAAACCTTATACTATATACAAGAATTACATCAAATCTTATTCTCCCAAAAGATGATATTACTACACTCGTAGTCAAATCCTCATCCATTAACTTGTTATGACATAGAATAAGTAAAGTAAATAAACTTTGTATAAAATATAACATCTCGATTCTCTATATCATCAATCATAAGCATGAATGCATGAGGACATCCCATAGGATTTTGCATTTGCCCTTATGCATGAGGAAGTAATGCGTACGTTCTGTAACTTACCATTCAACTCCCTATGCATGAGAAGTAATGTGTACGTCCCGTAACTTACCATTCAACTTATTTCCTTGTTTTACTTTCTTTTCTTTTTCTGATGGTGATGCAGACACTACCCGTAGGCTCCAACATTCTCCCCTTCTTTTCTTTTTCAATGCATGATGCGAAAATGTTATGGTGCAATATGATATGCATATGCCTGCATATCCTTGTAAAAGTAAATAAGTAAAGTACGGAATTAAAGTAGGCGATGCAAGCATAAAGTAGAGGGGCATAAAATAAAAGACAAAGTAAAATAGATAATAATCTCGGACGAACGATATGTAAATCGAACTCTGCTACAAATAATAAAAGTAAAATCATAACTTAAACGATTAACCTAACCCTTCAAGGATTCTAAACTTCCAATATAATTCGAGGTTCTATTAATCGTTCTATATAAAAAATGTGGATCTTTTAACTTCCAATGATCCATCCTGAACTCGAAACGAATCTAACTTAGAATCTTCTAAGATTCGAGGCTTTCTTGGAGAAATCCTAAGTTCTCATTTAAAGGATTAACTTCAAATCCTAAGGGCACTAACTCACTTCCCTCTAATCTTATATTTGAATTCTAGTCTTAGTTTCCAATTCTACAAACCATCATACTTATTCGTTTTCTAAGATTACTTTAAATCCTAACTATTCTCACCTTAGCCAAAAGTAATTTTTGCTCCAAGTCTCCAATTCCCACGAAACAACAACTGAGCAATCGCACCTACAATTCATCAATTGCACAGCATATTACAACTCATATCTAATATGAGAACAAGTTTGTATTTTCGGATGAATAGTGATTTCGGATGAATAGTGTTTTCGGGTGAATAGTGTTTTTTGAAAATCCGGGCTCAAAATGGTCAATTTCCATGATAGAAATTCATGATTTCAACTTCAAAACTCATTTATAATAAAAAAACGAACAAAACCATCTAAAAAGTTTTGAAAAATTACTTTTTGGGACTTCCCTTAGAGAACGGGAAACTCCGAAAAGGTAGGTTGGATAGGTAGCCCTCGTCCCTACCAATCCAACGCAACCGAAATCAAGCCGATCCATAGAGAAACGAATGAGAAACAAAGAAAATAAAATCCACATCCATGGAGGATTGAAACCCACGGCCAAGAAGAAATGGAGGAGGAGAAAATGAAGTAAACTTGTCAATTTTGGATTTTTAAAGATAAATGAATAGTGAATTTAGATATTTTAAGAAATTGGAAATGACGGTTGCGTCCTTTTATGACTTTTGACTTATAAAACGAAACCCGATGCTCTTAAATCAATCTAAAGGTGATTAATAATTATTAATTGGCCTATTAATAATTATTAATGTCACCGAAACGAATTTAAAGTATTAAAACGATTAAAAAGGATTTCGGGAGAAATTAACTACTAAAATCGAAATTACAAAAATAATAATTAATCTAAATACTTAAATTGAAATAAATAAATAAATAAATAACATTAAATAAATAATAGAATTAAATAAAAAAATTAATAAAAAAATTTCACTTCAAAATAACGGGACGTTACACAATTAAATTGAAAACAACCCAAAATTTATCCCATATCATTTAGCCACATTTCACGAAAAAGAAATTGACAAAACGAAAGTGAATTTGATCATTTGAAACTCACTAGATATATTTGCATTTTTGGGAGCACATCATGTGGATGGCATATTTCATATCTATTACAAATTTACACTTTACCTTATCTATAAAGAGAGGCATAAAATATTTCAAATCTTTTCAAAAGTCCTATAAAAGCTTCTCAACCCTATAAGAAAGGGAGATCTATCAGATAATGGAAAACAAGGAAAAGGGAAAAGGCCAAACAAGTGGCCCAAAAGACTAGATAAATAAACAAGTAAATAGACTACTAGCATATGGGCTTGGGCTAGAGGCAACAATATGAAGCATGGATAATCCAGTATATAACCTATTTTAATCAAATACTAAGTTTTTATACCCCATCAACTTTTTTAAAGTTTTTTGGCCCATTTCTGATATGATATTTTTTAATATACCTGATTTGTCGTTCTTTTATCATTTATTATTTTGGCTTAAACAATTTATTTTATCTTATTTTGATTTTTTTACTTATTTTGTTCCTTGATTCCCTCCTTTAATTTTTTTTTAATTAAATATTATCATTAATTATACATTGGCTGCGATCTTTCTCCATCTTCTCTCTTTTCTCTTTTTTTCACTATCTCTCATAATCTCCAAACCTAAACCTAATTTTTCATCTTCTTCCTTTACTTTCTTACTAGTGCCGCCGCCCTCCAAACCCAAACATAATTTTTTTTTTCACGTTTCCTTCTATTCTTTTCTTTTTATTTCGAAATATATTTTCATATTTTAATCGTCATTGTTAAGTTAGGGTTTGTGGTGACTTTTTTGATTCACGATTCCTTATATCTGCATTTTTCGATGATGGCCAAGGGTTTACTCTCAGTTAATATCAAAGATTCTTTTTCTTCTTCTTCTTATTCTTATTCTTCTCTTCTTCTTTTTTTTTTTTTCTGTGTTCGCTGTATAGTAGAAGTTTTTTTTTTTAATTATACTGTACATGAATATGGTTCTATGCTATAACTATTTACTTTTTTTTACTGTTTTTATTTTATGTTTATAACGTACAGTATAGCGTTAATTATTATTACGTACTTTTTAAACGGAACATTTACTATATTTTAATTTTTTATTCTATGTTGATAACATACAATATAATGTTTATTGTCATTACTTATTTTTTAAAGGGAAAATTTACTATATTGTACTGTTTTATTCTATGTTTATAACATACAGTATAGTGTTTATTATTATTACTTACTTTTATTTTGGTAAATCATTATATGTTTCATGTAATATTGTACAGTATATTTTTTTACTTTATTACATCTTTTTTGTATTGTACATAAATATATTATATTATATTATACTGCACAATATAATATTGGATTTGCATACAGTATCACTATATAGAATATAATGTACATCAAAAGAATTTTCTGGAGATTCGCCGGAAAAATGGTTATCAATTTTGAAATGTTTAGATTTTTTTGTTTAGTTTTGATTTTTTTTTTAAATTTATGATTTTCTCTCTTGTTTTATTTTATGTTTTTTTTTCGTTTTTAATGTTTCCTTGATTTAAGTATATTCAAATCTTAATTCTTTTTCTTCTTTACTTTTTCCTTCATTTTAGTAAGGGTGGTTTTGGGTATCTTACATATCAAACAAGCTATTTTGTTTTTTGTTTTTTATAATGACCCCTAAGCTTTATTTTTGGGGCAATTTCAAATATGTTAGAAATTTTTATAATATTTACAAATTTGTTAGGAAAAAGCAAAAATGTTAGAATTTTAAAAATTTTAAGTATATTAGTCAATCACTATTAATATATCAGTGAACTGTTAGTATATCAATGATAGTTTATCAGTCGATCATTAATAATTTATCATTGATATACGATTAATTATTTACTGATATATTATTAGATTGACTGATATACTCGACTTTTGAAATTCAAACATTTTTATAAATATTTTTTTCCCAATAAATTTGTAAATATTTCACCCAATTATAACATTCATGTAAATTTCCCTTTATTTGGTGGGATATCTACGAATATATACCTACGAAGCACACGATAGACTTGCCAAATCAATATTACTCATAAAAAGTAAGGAAAAACACATAAATTTTTATAATTATATAAACCGTTGGTTTTTATTTCTTTATTAAAATTATTGTTTAAGTTAATTATTGATTCATTATGAAATATAATAAATTATCTAAATTAAATTAAAATCATAGTTTTTCATGTACGTTATATAAGTTTATAATTTATGATAATTAATGCAATTTATTAACAGTACTTATCTCAATATTCTATATTAAAGATACAATTCAATAATTATCCATCATCCGATTAACCATATATTCTCTCTAGGGTGTTCTCTATGGGAGTTCCGGGCCAGCTTTTTGTGCTGAGTTAGGGACGCCACTGGTGGAATTTTTTTCTTAAGGTGTGTAGTCGGTTTGGGGTGGGAGATGGCTTCGGAGGAGATAATCTCCAAATGGGAAAATCTGAAACTCACTGAAGAGGAGGAAAGTGTGGTGGCAATTGAGGAGGAAGACATTGATGCATCAGATAGAAGACTGGAAAATGGTTTGGTTGGAAAATTATTATCAATCAAAACTATCAATTCGGAATCATTCAGAACGGTTATGCCAAGTATTTGGAACATGGAAGAACGTGTGTCAATTGAAAATGTGGGAAACAATCTGTTTCTTTGTTCCTTCAATTCTGAGAGGGATAAAACAAGAATTCTGCAACAAGGCCCATGGTTTTTTGACAAAGCGATTCTGTTGCTTGAAGAACCTAAAGGATATTTTCGATTCTTCAATCTGGAGTTTCGATGGGCGTCGTTTTGGATTCATCTACACGAGCCACCCATTGCTTGCTATTCAAAAAAGATGGCAACTATTTTGGGAGGTAGAATTGGGTTAGTTGAGGATGTTGACGTAAATGATAATGGAAAATGCTGGGGGACGAACATTAAGAATTAGAGTTAAACTGGATGTCAAGAAACCTTTGAGAAGAGGGCTGACAATCAAGGTTGGTGCTATGGCGGAAGAAACGTGGATCCCAATCACGTATGAAAAACTTCCTGATTTTTGTTATACATGTGGCTTTTTGGGTCATGTAACGAAGGAGTGCAGAGAGAGAACCCTGGATGATGAAACTGATAGTTCACAGTTTGGGCCATGGCTACGCCATGGGGTCACGAGACAGAAGCAGAAACCCATGAACAATAATCAGAAAACGGGGAGATATAATCAGAATAAGGTAGAAGAACCAGTCCAACCAATTTTTCAGAAAGATTTGTCGACGCAGGCATATGATAGAGGCTCACCGGAAATTAGTCCGGCCAGAACGGCCACGGAGCACGGTGGAAAATCTAATTACGGAAATAGCTTAAATCATGGAGACTCTAATGTCAATCATAATATCGCCAGCATTATTAAAGGAAAGGAGTTGGCCTTTAATCAAGCTGAGTCTGATATTTCGGGAAATGACAAAACAGAAAAAATCCTTAAATTAGTGGAGACAACGAAGCATGTAGAGGATGTTGGGCCTACCTCTGTTTGTACTCAAACAAACAATGGCAACCTTGATGGGCCACAAACTTTATCAAGCCCAAGTGAACCAGACAACCCGAGCCAACATTTAAGTAACGGATGCTCTTTAGGCCCAAAAAATAGTTCAGGAAGAAAATGGAAGAGGATGGCTCGAGAAAAATCAAAGGCGGATAATTATCCCTTAAGTCAGGTGTGCTATCACAACCCTGAAGTTCAAATCTTTCTTTCTGGTTCTAAACATGCAGGTTTGATTCTTTTGGGGGACGCCCATGGAAGAAGAACAAAGAATATGATGATTCTACGGGGAATCTACTGGCGAAGGTTGCTCAGCAACCTCGCCAATCATCATGAAACTCTTATGTTGGAATGTTCGAGGAGCGGGGAATCCTCGAACATTCAGAGCTCTGCATCATCTGATGCAAACAAAACATCCCCAAATTGTTTTTCTCATGGAAACACGATGTGGGAAAAACATGGAGAATGATATAAAACAACAACTGGAGATGGCTAATTGTATTACAATCCCTATCAGGGGAAAGAGTGGGGGTCTGATGCTTTTATGGAAAGAAGGAATTCAGGTATCTGTCCGTTCTTACTCTATGGGGCATATTGACTCTGAAGTGATCAGCAATGGTTTCTCCAGAAGATTTACTGGCTTTTATGGAAACCCGGTTACTGATATGAGAAAGGATTCTTGGGCCCTTCTTCGAAGACTAAGTACCCTTTCTCAACTTCCATGGCTTGTGGGTGGAGACTTTAATGAAATATTGGAGGACAATGAAAAACTCGGAGGAACAGTAAGATCATCTACACTTATCAGTAATTTTCGTGATGCCTTAGATTTCTGCTCACTGTCAAGTGTGGAGTTTCAGGGTGATCCTTTTACGTGGACAAACAAAAATTTCAAAGGAACTCCCATTTGGGAGAGACTTGATCGTTTCTGTTGGACTAGCGGCTTACAGTCCCATTTTAGTGCTAGTACAGTTGAGCACCTAGATTTTCTTGCTTCGGATCATCGATCAATCCTTATTACGCTCAGGATGTCCCATCAATATCATTCTAGGAGAAATCAATTTAAACCAATTAGATTTGAAGAAAGTTGGACTAGATTTGATGAGAGTAGAAGAATTGTGGAGAATATCTGGAGGCCTCAAAGTAGAAATGCAATATCTAAAATCAGATCCTCAGTCAGTAGCTTAGCCTCTTGGAATAAGAAAAGACTGCGGGGTAGCATTAATGAAGCAATTGAGATTTTAAAGAAGAAAACTAATCTCCTGTACAATAGTAAGGACCCTGTTCAGATTCAGAACATCAAAAATCTTGAACGTGATCTTGAACAATTGTTTGAAGAGGAAGAAATATACTGGAAGCATCGAGCTAGAGAAAATTGGCTTAACTGGGGAGATCGTAATACTAGTTGGTTCCACCAAAGAGCAAGCTACCGGAAAAGGATAAATCAGATTGATGGAATTTTTGACTGTAACGGAATATGGCAGAATGAAGAAAATGAGATTGCTCATGTGGCTGTAAGTTATTTTGAAAAATTGTTCTCGTCTTCCAACCCTTGTGAAGATTCCATTAATAAGGTGCTAGACTGTATCCCTCGTTCTGTTTCTGATGATATGAATGCAAGTCTTACAAGGGATTTCACCAAAGAAGAAATTGAGTTTTCGTTACGATGTATGCATCCTTCAAAAGCTCCAGGTCTTGATGGAGCTCACGCTGGTTTCTTCCAACATTACTGGAGCATAGTTGGCAACGATATAATTGAGACGTGTTTGAGAATTCTCAATGGTGGGAGCTCTGTTGCTGAGATTAATGACACTTTCATTGCTTTAATTCCGAAGACCAATAAGCCTCAGTTTATGACCGGTTTCAGACCAATAAGTCTATGCAATGTCGTTTATAAATTGGTGGCAAAGACACTAGCAAATCGGATGAAAATTGTGCTTGACAGAATTATTTCCCCCTTCCAAAGTGCTTTTGTCCCCAACAGGTACATTACTGATAATGCTATTCTGGGCTTTGAATGCATTCATGCGATTACTAATAAAAAGATTGGGAGAATTGGAGATGTTGCTCTGAAATTAGACATGAGCAAAGCATATGATCGTGTTGAGTGGACGTTTATTAAGCAGGTGCTGTCCAAAATGGGTTTTGCTAGTCGCTGGACTTCTCTTATCATGGACTGTGTAGAATCTGCTTCTTTTTCTGTGTTGGTACACCGCGTTCCTCAAGGGAATATCTTTCCTCGAAGGGGTTTAAGGCAAGGGGATCCTTTATCCCCTTATCCGTTTTTGATTTGTGCTGAGGGTCTCTCAGCGATGCTTCAAATTGAAGAAAGGGAAGGCCGCATTTCGGGCTTTAAAGTAAACAATCACTGCCCCTCTATCTCTCATTTATTCTTTGCGGACGATAGCCTGATCTTCATTAAAGCTACCAAAACTGATTGCAACTCTCTCAAAGAGATCCTGGACACCTATGAAAAAGCGTCAGGCCAATCAATTAACTTTGATAAATCGGTGTTCATGACGAGTAGAAATACAAAGTCAGAGATGAATGTTTACATTGCCAGGAACTTGAATTTACACCAAACTGAGACTCTGGGGCGTTATTTAGGCCTTCCTTCTCAGAACGCTAGAAACAAGAAAGCCATTTTCAGGGAGGTGAAGGATAGAGTATGGAAAGCACTCCAAGGTTGGAAGGAAATTTTTTTTTCTTTAGGAGGCAAAGAAGTTCTTATAAAAGCTGTTGGACAAGCCATTCCCACTTACACTATGAGCTGTTTTAAGCTACCCTCAACTCTTTGTGATGATCTTCATGCTTCCTTTGCAAAATTTTGGTGGGGTTCGACAGATTCTAAAAGGAAAATTCATTGGAAAAGCTGGACTAAAATGTGCATCAACAAATTCGACGGCGGCCTGGGTTTTCGTGATCTTAACCTGTTTAATCAAGCGCTTTTGGCCAAACAATGTTGGAGGGTGATTCGAAACCCTCAAAGTTTACTAGCAAAGGTTTTGAAGGGTAGATATTTTAATACTAAAAGTTTCTTGAAGGCAAAGCTTGGTAATAACCCTTCATATATCTGGAGAAGCCTCTTATGGGGGAAAGATCTATTTGTGAAAGGGTTTCGGTGGCGAATCGGGAATGGCTATAGTGTCACCATTGATACAGATCCATGGCTCCCCAAAAATGATTCGTGTAAGGTGTCCTGGACTCCTAATCAGTTGAAAGGCCTTAGTGTTGCGACTTTGCTGGATGATCATGGCAGGTGGAATGCAGACCTCATCAGAGACAATTTTCTAGCGGAAGATTCAGATCTAATCTTGAGCATTCCTATCGGAGATAGACGAATTTCTGACTCCATTATTTGGAAAGGCAATACCAATGGAGTCTTCACGGTTAAAAGCGCATACTAGATCGGGATAGCAGAAAATCTTGCCCAGAATGCTTCTTCTTCGAACTCTAACTCTTCAAACCATTGGTGGAAATCTCTATGGCATTCATCAGTCCCTTCCAAAATCAAAATATTCGGATGGAACTTGTTCATGGACATCATCCCCTCACTGACCAATCTTAGGAAAAAAGGTATGGTTATTGATCCCTGGTGTTTTGTTTGCAAAACTAATATTGAAACTTCAAGTCACGCGATTTAGGGCTGTTCTGATGCAAAAAAAATTTGGCTGGCTCTGTTTCCTGAGGCAAACTTTGTTTTTCAAGATCATTGGAGCCCTGCAGATTGTTTTTTCTGGTTTTTCGAAGCAAATAAGAAACAAATAGAGAGGCTACTTATTACCGCTTGGCATATCTGGAATAACAGAAATTCTTGGGTTTTTAAAAATACACGGGCCAATGTTCAAGAATCTGTTAACAAAGTGTTGGGTTGGGAAGAAGAATTCCAGACTTCCATTAGAAGTTCATCCCTTCCTTTCCATATTGGTGGTTGCTCTTCCTCTATTTCTTCATGGATCCCCCCTGAGGAAAATTTCTTGAAGCTCAATGTTGATGCTGCGATCAATCCAATGCGTCGTATAGGAGGATTGGGATGGGTGCTTCGAAATCATGTTGGAACTGTTTTAATGGCAGGATGCAAGGAGGTTCTTTCCAGCTCTCCCAAGTTTTTGGAAGCTTTGGCAGTGCGAGAAGGAATACGTTCGTTGGATACTTCAGGTCTTCGGGTTTATATTGAATCAGATTGTCTGGAGGTTATTAATCTGATTGGCAGGAAGTCTGTTGATCTCTCTGAGATTGCAAGCATCATTGATGAGATTTGGGCCATTTCGGAGGAAAATTTGGTCGTTGGTTTTAATCACATTAAGAGGGATCTCAATCTCTTTGCTCATAGGCTTGCTAAGGAGGCTGCTTCAGGAGGTGTTACTGGTTGTTGGAAGCTTTCTTTCCCTTCTAGGATTCAATTTTTACTTTCTTAGCTTTGTTCTACTGTTGTGTTGCTCAAAAAAAAAAAAAAAATATATTAAAGACTAAATTAAAATGAATAAATAAACGAAAAGTTGTAATAAAAAAATAGAAAAAAAAAAGTTCTCTTTTTTTAAAATTGATTAAATTGTACTTCTATTGAATAGTAACAGAAAAAGGATACTTCATCGTACTCAATATAATGTATTTCTTGATATTTGATTTGAACGCGCAAATCCCTATTTGCAACCGATGACAATGACTGTTTAATCCAACTCTCTAGACAGTTTCTTTTGTAAACCCTCTAGTGAAATGTTCTTTGCAGTATGAAATTGTTGGGATTTTGCAAGTATATGAAATTATTGATAAAACTCTAAATTTGCTCAACAAGTTTGTTTGGTGACCAAGTCTTAATTGTGGCCATTGGATTTGCTTGGTGGGCAAGAATGAATTATGATCGTTAGATTATACTTGGTGACTAAGGCTATTTGTATTATAAATAGAGGCAACCTTTGCTGGCAAATGTATCTTAAAAATACTATGAGTGTATTTGTATTGGGTTCGGGGAGGGCTTTGGTGAGAGTGTGAGAAATATTGTAAAAGAAAGAGTTTACTTTCTTGAGGACTTTTGAGCGTAATACACAGTTTTGTGTATTGAATCTTTTTCACTGTAACTCTTGATTCATCATAGCGAAATCCGCAGCGGTAGCAACTGAACGTAACCAATTTGGGTGAATCAGTATAAATTCTTGTGTCGTTTGATTGTGTTGCTTTATTTATTTTTCTCGATTAGTTTATTTATTCCTAACAGTGAATGTGGGAAGATGTTTTTTCCCAATAGAAATATCAGAGTCTGGTATTCTATATGAGTACCTTCATCATCAAATCGTCCGCCGTGAAAAAGATAAATCTCAATTGGTCTATCCATTCTAGACAAGAAAATAAAAAATAAACAACACAAAAAAACAAAGGGAATAAGAAACCAATGTTAAAAAAGTATAAGCTAATGAAAATATGTAAGAGGATGATAAATTAAAAAACGGAACAAACTACTTATGAAAACTAAATTACAAACGTGTTAGCAAAGGAAAATACTTGTTTCAAGAGGAACTTGTTCATACTTTCATATTTGTTTTGTTTCTATCCTTAATCCTTACTATATAAAAGATAGAATGTTTTAGGAAACATTTTTTACAATTATACCCTTCTACAAATCTTAGAATTATAAACTTTGTCATTTTAATTAATTACCATCACCAATTGATTAAGTACTAGAGTGCTCTCTCTAACTAACCACCATTTTATTATTAACTCATGAAATTAATATAGTAGGTTTAAAATAATTATTATCAAAATCATTTTTATTAAGAAATCAAAATTATTTATTGATTAATTCAAAAAAAAATTTATTTATTGATATCATATAATAAATTTTTGATATTATATTTTAATAATATATATTAATGAAAAAAACTCTTCATTTGTTTACTTAATTTAAAAAAAATATCCAAGGTGAATTTAGATGACCTTCTAATCTCTTCATTCGTCTTTTGGTCCCCATGGATGATGTTTTGGCTTCAATATAGTTAAAGGGTTGTAATTACTTAATTAGCTTTGGAGACTGATTCCCTTTTTCATCTTCCTTTGAATTAAAACCCCCCATTAATCTCCATTACAGTTGTGACTAAAAATCTAATATAAAAGATAGATGATAGTGATTTGAAGTTGTTGTTGCGTGGAAATGGTACTAAGTGTAACACGCGGGCGTGCTCCGCGCCAATGCCGTTCTTGCTTCCACGTGTGCAACGAACAATAAATTTGTATTGAGTCGGAGGCGATGATCCGCGTTGGAGGTAACTTGCATGAGTGTCCTGCTACGTACGTGGTAACCTACGGAGGTAGTCCGCTACGTCACCTACGTAAATAGAGCTAGTAGCACCGGTGTGGTGCCGGCCTAACACCCTCCGATGCTTAAGTTAGAGCAGAGCAGAGCAGAGCTAGTGGTTAGAGCAAATGAGGAATGAAAATGAATTCCCTTTTGGCCATTTCTCATCTCCTATTTATAGGAGTGGAAATGGATGATGTCATCAAGCCACGTGTCACACACGGATTGGTACATGTGTTGGGTCTTGAATGGGTGTAGGTGTGTTGGTAGCTGGTGCGCACCTACGCTCCTCTGAGGTGGAGGGTGGATACGCACAGCGTAGCAGCACAGCAGCGGAGCTTCTTACTTGGACACTTAGTCAATATTTCACCAAGATGGGTCCGCGTCTCTACGCACCTGCGAGCTTGTCATTCCATCTTTAATTAGATGGTTGTGCCTCGCGGTCCTTGACACTTGAGACGACCATGGTCCGTTAGTGGTGGAGGTCGAGTCCGTCGTGCGTGGCACGCTCAAATAACCAGGCTCACTCGCGTAGGCCGAAAGAGTTTAAAATTCCTTGTATCTCTTCGTATGCTCGACACGTGGTCACTTCACTCTTAGCGATATTTCACCCATAACAGTGGCCCCCACTCCCAAGTCGGGTTGGGGTAGCTTATCACCACTTGGGAGTGCTCTTGAGGGTGAAATTTTTCCAAGTATTCTCTTAGATGGTCACCACTACCATGCACCTCCATTACTCAACCCTTCATTAAATTCAAATTTACTATTGGACTTGGTTGGTAGGATACTTATCACCATCGTTCCTTCATTACCGATCTAAGCCGTCGATTTCACTTACCACGATCCAATGGCTAGGAGATGAGTTGATCCCACTATAAATTGGTGGGACTTCCTTTTCTCATTTTCACACTTGGTAATTTGGAGAAGCCTTCATATAATGAATTAACCTTGCAGAGCTGACTTCCTTTGCATTTGAAACAATCCAATTCGACATAATATTCTCTCGAGTGATTTTTAATTCATGTTTTTATATCTTCGTGATCCTCATATAACGACCTTGTTTTTCTTTCCTATTTTTGGAGGAACTGAATACCTTGTAGCTTCTTTCCTCAAATTTTTTCACAATCTCAACCTGATTCCATAAAAAAAATCTGAGCTACATAGCAGACTAGTAGAAAATTTACATAGCGAATCAGTAGAGAAAATTTACATAGCAGATTGGTAGAATTTCAATTTTCTGAAAATCTGGCAAATGGCTATGAATACTTTGTAGCTTCAATTTTATGTCGTTTTTTGTAGACGTAGCTGAGACTTTCATTATGACGCAACTGACCTTCAACAAGACAGGTAAGATCAAACTTTCTCTTAGCAGACTCATATTTTGTAGCATCTGTTCTCCCACAAAACAGATCCGGGTTTTTCATTTTTGACATAGCAGACTTGATAAACTGTTGTGTTCAGTGGCTTGCTGCTTTGCAGATTTACAACTAATAAACAGAGTCACAGGGTAGGTATAATTTCTTTTGAAATTACCTCAACTTAGCACTTAAAAAATCTTATAGCAAACCAGCAGAGCTTATATTTAGAAGAAAGAAGTCTCTTCAACAAAGCAGCCCTACTTCTCGCCAAAAACACATAGCAGACCTCTTATTTTCCTTATATCAATTCTTCATAATTTGAAATTACACAGCAGAGCACCCAATTTTTTGTTAAATTTTCGAGCTTGCATTTTTGACAGAGCAGACTTGTCTACTTTGCATAATCTTGAAATCCCGAAGAAGTTAACGTTGGTCCTCTGCACGATTACATAGTAGACCTCTCTCTCTCTCTTTTTTTTATCTTTGAACTTTCAAAATTATTAACCTCTGCAAGACCACGTAGCAGACCTGCTTCCAATTCTTTTGAAGCAACATCCCTGTTTTTCTCAGACTTACATAGCAGAGCAAATGAAAAATTGCAAATTTCTTTCAACCTTACGGTTTCTGACATTGCAGACCTGCTTTCAAAAAACTTGAATATTTTGAAATCCCAAAGTAATAGATCTCTATAAGGTTACATAGCAGACCTATTTCATCATTTTGTTTTTTTATAGTCTGATTGTCTTTGCAACACAACAAAGCAGAGCAGTAGGGTTCTTTGAAAATGCAGTGCTCCGAAAATACATAGCAGAGCTGTTTCAATCTCTTGCTTTTCTTTTTTCATTACCTAACCAGCCACTCAAATCATAAATGACCCAAATTCTCCTGGATCTTTGTAAATAGAAGCAGCACAATGAATCTCACACGGAAGTCAATCTTCTTCGCAATCCTGTAATCATTCTCATCTTTATTGCTGATCAATCAGTGGATCAACTGGTTCGTTCTCTTTTATTCGAGACGAAGAACTGAGCGCTCATCTGATTTGAGCAAAATACCAGCCTGTTCTGAGTCTCTTACCCCACGATGAACAAGATATTAGGAGAACGCTCTCTCTATCATCCTAAACCAATGACTCAAGCCTCGCCCCCGATCAATTCCTCGTGACATCCTCCGTGAACCAGCAATCACAAACGAAATTTTGAAGCCGATTTACATGGGAGAGTAGATCAGGAGAAAACTTCTTGTTGTAAACCGAGAATCTGCTTTCACGCTGGCCGTCTTCCTCGCCTAGTCTCTTGAATATTCTTTGAATCAAAAACTCTAAATCGTGGGTTTCATCTCCCCCTTACCGAGAACCGATGTGATTCGAGTGAGAATTCATGGATTTCGAATTTTTTGGTGAGGAAAAATCGAAGATCGTTGAGCTTCTAATTCTCTTTCATGGGGGCCGAATCGCGAAGGGGAGAGGGAATCAGTGGCTTCATTGAGAGAAATTCTCATCTGCTCGGTTCATGGATTTGGTTTGTAGCTTCGATCTCAGTTTAATGGCGGCAGAGGTGTGAGTTTCTCGATTTCTAGGGCTTGAGAGAAGAGACAATCGAAAGGATAGAGAGATGATTCCACAAATTTTTCACTCAAACCCCTTTCAGATCTCATCTTCCATGAGGTTGTTACTTTAATTTGCTTCAAAATAGTCTTCCATGGCAGCAACGAGAGAGGGAAATCGAGAGACGAGAGAAGGGGATTGAGGGAAAAATCGAGAGAGAGAGAGAGAGAGACCGAATTTGCTATGCGTGTTCTTCAATTTCTCTCTTTTTTCTTTTTTTTAACACACGACCCGTCTGCCCGTCTACCCGAATGCTTCCTCGACCCGGCTACCTGCGAACCCGAACCGGACTTTGGCCTGCTACGCGTGCGTCCCAGTCTCTCGCTGGGCTTGGTGCAAGTGTGGCCCAACCCTTTTACTTGGGCTGAGCTACTTACGCCCTTTTTTTTATTATTTATTGTAAATTCCAGCTTGCAAATTCCAGCAGCCCTCTTCCCTTTTTTTTAATTGTAAATTGCATTGCATTGCTAACATTACATAGAAATTAACCGAACTAATTTCGATTTCGCAGGGCCACGCACTTTCCAACTTTGAGTAGAGGTAGTAAGTTTAATTTCCACTCTTGACTCGAGGTAGTGAATTTAATTTCCACTATGCCCTTAGCAATTTTTGACAATATTTTTACACAGTCGATCCATAAATTTCTCAACTGTGTCTAACAAAATTATTGTTTTCCTTTGTTGACTTGTTTGAATGTTCACAGCCACACTGCTTACTTAGGGAACCAGAGTCGACCCATTTCTCATTACTAAGAGTTCAGGTACGTTTTTGGTCTTTCCCTTAGTATAAATTCATTCAAGTAGTGTAGCTCAGTGAGAGTTTTGATAGTAGCTAAGGTAGATCATTTTCATTCTAGGATGTCTGACGAAGAATCTAGTTACTATACCGGGAGCGCAGCAGAGCATGGGGGGGAAAGTTCTGAGACTGAACAGTCTTCTCCTTCCCAAGATATCGCGATTCACCCCTACCCATCTACCATTACCATAGAACAATTAGAGTATATCAGGGTGAAATATGACATCCCCTCATTCATTAGCTTACGGTGTCCCGAAGAAGGGGAGACACCCTTCAACCCTCCTGCTGGGGAGGTAGCCTTTTATTTGAAAATGTTCAAGTGTGGGGTTAGACTTCCGCTTCACTACTTCCCTCAAAAATTTCTATTGTTGTCACGCTTAGCACCCGCCCAGCTTGGGCCGAATGGGTGGACTATATTACTCGGGTGCTGGGTTCTTTGGAGCCTTAGTAGTGGAGGGACTCCTCTATCTTATAAAACTTTACATGGTCTCTACCGTCTGAAGTCATTACCTGGAGGGAATTTCATGTATTACCTTACGGCGCGAGGGGAACCAATAGTGGCAACTCCTTCTTCTGTCAGGAACTGGAAGAATCAATGGTTCTTTGTAGGTGGTGACTGGTTGTTCGATGTTCCTGGACAGGATTTCACATACCGCGTTCCTAGAAAATTCAGGATTCCTGGTAGGCTCAATTTATTTAATCTCTTCCATGTTGCATTGCAGGAAATAACCGGGAGATTTATCCTTTCTCTGAATTTGCTCAGTCGGTGATCAATCGGATATTGAGTGTCCCTATCGCGCAGCACAGCACCACTGCTCTTCTCACAAAAAGACGACTGATCTCAACTGGACTATTTCAACCTGTTTCTGAGGAAGCCGGTATGTTTGTTTTGACTCTTCTTTTATATTGCTTCATCACAACATAATACTTTATTTCTGTTTCAGATATGTTGCGTGCCATGTCGTACATTGAGCAGCGTCGCCGCCAAGCTCAGCAAGCTTTGATCTGTGAGGCTAACTCAGGTGATGCGCCCGACGAGGAGCATCGTCGTCAACAGGCGCACGTCAGGTCACCTTAGGTTCATACGCCCTCGGGCGCAATTACGATCGCTTCCTCTTCTCGTGGTACCCGTCGTTCCTTAGCTGAGTTTGAAGGTCCTTATGCTCATGGAGAGAGTGAGGCTGAGCTAAGAAGTTATATCGATGAGATCACCACCAATTTTCGGGAAACTTTGATTAACGATCGGGAGGAAGTAATTACGATGAGTTCGACCCGGTTGTTTGGTCTTTCCATCCAAGATTCTTTCAAGGTAAACTTTGGCATCCTCCATGGTTTCTCTCCCTTCTACTTTTCATTCTACTGGTATGGCTCACACATTGTCTTACGTTTTCAGGCTGGTGCTAGAGCAAACCTGGCTGCCCTGAGGGTGCTGAATGATTGTGAGCGCCTCAAAGAAGAGTTGGGTGATCGTGACAACTCTCTGGCCGAAGGAGCCCGCTTGCTGTAAGAGGCCCGTGCTAGGAATCAATTTCTTGAAAGGGACTTAGCTTGTGAGAAAGAGGTTTCATCCGAAATGTCGGTCAAGTTCAACAACCTGGAAGCAAGGACTCAGAATTTAGAGGAGCTGAAGAAAATGCTTAAAGCTTGTGGAGAGTATGACAATTTGTAAAAAGAAATCTTCGTTTATGGGATCGACTATGCTGTAGAACGTGTATCTGAAAAGTATTCGACATTGGACCTGAGCTTTGTCAATGACGCATGTTAACGCTCCCTCGTAGTTTGACTGACTCTCTGAGACGTTGCTTTGCTATGCTTTTCTCTGTCTGATGGGGTATGTTCATCTTCTGACTCATTTATGTTTGTTTCTTTAACTCTTTAGCTTGGTATAGGCGTATGATTGCCTTTAGTTGCGTTCTCATGCTTTCTTGAAAACAGCTTCAGTCATTTTGACTATTTGATGAATAGAGTTTTTATCTTATGTTGCCTCTACCTCTTCACTTCTATTTCTCAAGTATTGTTAGTCTGATGTTGCTGTGCAGCCATGCATCCTGAATGAACTTAGGATTTTTTCGTTTTAAATTCTTCTACTAGGTGCAGCTCGTGCGAGCCTAGCACTCCCTAGTAGACTTAGAATTTTCTCATTTTAAATTCTCCTACCAGGTGCGACTTGTGTGAGCCCTGAACTTCCTAGTAGACTTAGAATTTTTCTCAATTCTTCTACGAGGTACGGTTCGTGCGAGCCCTGTACTCCCAAGTAGACTTAGAATTTTTTGTCGTTTTAAATTTTTCTACCAGGTGCAGCTCGTGCGAGCCTAGCACTCCATAGTAGACTTAGAATTTTTTCTCATTTTAATTTCATCTACCAGGTGCGGCTCGAGCGAGCCCTGCACTCTCTAGTAGACTTATAATTTTTCTCATTTTAAATTCCTCTACCTGGTGCGGCTCGTGCGAGCCCTGCACTCTCTAGTAGAATTAGAATTTTTATGAGTTTAGGATTTTTGTTTCCAAATGTGGTTATTTAGGTGTGGCTATGCCCCCTATACTCTGAATGAACTAAAAATTTGTCTTCTTAAGTTTTCCATTCGCCGATTTCGTTGAACCTCTAAGCGTGTAGTGAAGTAGCGTGAGCTTAAGATTTATTTTTTCTAAGCCTTGCTACTCAGGAGCGGCTGTGCAGCCCTGCATCCTGGTTGAACTTAGAATTTTAATTATCTTAAGCTCTTCATTTGTTGATTTTATTGAACATCCAAACATGTAGGATTGTAGTAGACTAGTAAATTATATGTTCATATAGCTGACCCCCCACTCAAGCAGAGCTTCGAACCTTGAAGCTTTACTTGAGTCTTTGGAATTTTAGAGTAGCTTGACATAAGCTTAGTGAAGTGTATCCTTGGCAGTAGCTTGAGTTTTCTCTCTTATATTTTTTTATACTAGAATCGCCTTTGAAGTTAAAGAGTCGTGTTCTCATTTCTTTGATTGAAAAAATTCATACAATAGAGAAAACTTTAACGCGGAGAAAGATACAAAGACATTAGTGATAATAAGTTTTGAGATGTCCTGCTCCTATGGATGAGATAGAGTCTAGCCATTGAGGTTAGTTAACCTATGGGTTCCTGGCCTTAAAACCTTAGTGACTTTGTTTATACCTTCCTGAGTGGGTCCTAGAGCTCCGCTGCTTTTGTCCTTCTGGCGGGGCTACTAAGGGAGGTTTCCCCTCTTCTTCTGCCAAGTAGGTCGTAGCGGACTGCGCCTCTTTCTTAGAATGCTCTACGACTATCATGTGTACCAGTGTAGTACCCTTCATAGTTGTATAGTAACACTCCCGAGAGACCTTTTTCTCCCCTTTGATCACGCCTACTCCATTTGCAGTAGGGAACTTCATCATTTGATGGTAAGTTGATGGTACGGCCCTGAGCGCGTGGATAGTAGGTCGTCCCAATATGATATTATAAACCGATGGGCACTCAACCACTTGGAATTCTACCATCTTAGTGACGGTGTTGGGTTCTTCTCCAAAAGTGACCGGCAACTCAATACTTCCTTCAGGGATGACCTGTTCTCCTCCAAATTCACAAGGGTGCTGGATTTCTTTTCAATTTTTCTCTTCCAATTCCCAATTTTTCAAATGCACTTAGAGAGAGTATGTCTACCGAGCTACCGCCATCGACCAGAATACGGTGCACTCTTAAGTTAGCTACAATGATTACCACTACCAGTGCATCATTGTGAGGTTGATGGATGTCAGCAACTTCTTCTTCATCAAAATTAATTTTTGCCTCACGTCTAGGCATTGTATGAGTAGAGAAGACTTCGAATCTAGGTGGGGCGTGACTTACCTCTCGGGCACTTGCCTTTCTTTTCCTGCTTGATTCTCCACCCCTGGTCCACCAAATATAGTTCTTATGTCACCCCCAAGGGCTTTTGACCGCCTCGGTCCTGGTCTTTCTGTTCAGGTCTTGCCTCGCGCTGACCTCCTTCCCTCCTCATTACAAACTCCTTTAGGTACCCTCTTTGAATTAAAGCCTCAATTTCTTCCTTAAGGTCAAATCAATCGGAGGTAGTATGACCGTGATCTTTGTGGAAAAGACAATACTTGTCTTTATTTCTTTTGTTTGATCCCGCCTTCATCCTTGACGGCCACCTAACCAAGTTCTTATCTTGGATTTCCATGAGTAACTGTTCTGCTGGTATGGTGGTAGGGGTGTATTTTTTGAACTTGCTAAGAGGAAGGCTTTGTTTATCAGGTTGATCTTCGGTCTTCCTTCTCTTATCATCCCTATGGTGATCATCCCTCCGGGTAGTATCTTCTGTTTGATCTTTTCTTTTATATTCCGAGTGTTTGCTACTACCCCCTTCTTCTGGAGCTCTTCTTGCACTGAGCAACTCTTCGGCACTCATGTATTTTTGCGCCCTAGAAAGAAGCTCGGTGTATGTAATCGGGGTCTTTTTGCCTAACGACCACAAGAATTTCTCATCTTTCAGCCCCGCCATCATGGCAGTCAGAGCTATGTCATCACTATAACCTTCTACTTTCAAAGCTTCATTATTGAATCTCACCATGTAGTCACATAGGCTCTCCCCCCATTTCTGACGAATAGTTAACAGGTGCGTAGCCGGCTTCTTGTGATCCCTTCCACCAAGGAACTGAGTCACAAAGGACAGCGTAAGATCCTTAAACGAGGAAATGGACCTTGGCTTAAGTTGTCTGTACAATCCTCGTGCAGGGCCTCCTAAGGTGAGAGGGAATGCCCTACACTTGATTGCGTCTCGGACTCCCTGGAGCTCCATCCAGGTCCAAAACGTATCGACATGTTCAATCGGGTCCTTAGAACCATCATAGGTGGGCATGGTTGGCATCTTGAACTTGGCGGGTAGATCCACCTCCATAATGTCATCGGTGAATGAAGGCTCTGCCTGCTCAAGGAGGTCTTCCAGAAAAAGGGTAGCCTTACCTCGGTACTCCTTCTTCATGTGACCGAGCTCGTCTTGAAGCTTTTTTTAACTCCGGCGCCCAAGGTTGAGTACTTTCCGCAGTGGACTTCATAATTTCAGTTTGCTCTTATCCTTTTTTTGTTCAAAACATCTCGGAGGTCGGATCCTCCCTTCAGTCGAGATTGTCCATGGTAGAAAGGTTCAAGACGGAATGGGGTAGCATGTTGATTGTTCGTCCTCTGCTTCCCCCTCGAGCCACCTTCTCCATTGGTTCGCGACTCATCTACATACTCCACATGCTCCTTGACTTTGCCGTTACCGGGGTTTGATTCTTGACGGTCAACCACAAACTTCTAATTGAGTATTTCGAGTACCTTTGAAAGGTCACGATTCACAACTTGAACTTGTTCCTCCAAGGCATCCACCCTCCTATCCGGCAGAGGTTCAACTCTCTCAGACTCCGCTTCTTGAACCCGGTCTCTGTCCCCATGAGCTGGGTACCTTCTTATGCGAGGAATGTTGTTTTCCACTCCTTCATCACAACCACAGTGCTCTGTATGACTTCTCCGACTCATTCTTGATGATAGAGCACGTAATAAAGTATACGTTCCTATAGACGGCGCCAACTGTTGTTGCGTGGAAATGGTACTAAGTATAACACGCGGGCGTGCTCCGCGCCAATGCCGCTCTTGCTTCCACGTGTGCAACGAACAATAAATTTGTATTGAGTCGGAGGCGATGATCCGCATTGGAGGTAACTTGCGTGAGTGTCCTGCTACGTAGGTGGTAACCTACGGAGGTGGTCCACTACGTCACCTGCGCAAATAGAGCTAGTAGCACCGGTGTGGTGCCGGCCTAACACCCTCCGATGCTTAAGTTAGAGCAGAGCAGAGCTAGTGGTTAGAGCAAATGAGGAATGAAAATGAATTCCCTTTTGGCCATTTCTCATCTCCTATTTATAGGAGTGGAAATGGATGATGTCATCAAGCCACATGTCACACACGGATTGGTCCATGTGTTGGGTCTTGAATGGGTGTAGGTGTGTTGGTAGCTGGTGCGCACCTACGCTCCTCTGAGGTGGGGGGTGGATACGCACAGCGTAGCAGCACAGTAGCGGAGCTTCTTACTTGGACACTTAGTCAATATTTCACCAAGATGGGTCCTCGTCTCTACGCACCTGCGAGCTTGTCATTCCATCTTTAATTAGATGGTTGTGCCTCGCGGTCCTTGACACTTGAGACGACTGTGGTCCGCTAGTGGTGGAGGTCAGGCCTGTTGTGCGTGGCACACTCAAATAACCAGGCTCACTCGCGTAGGCCGAAAGAGTTTGAAATTCCTTGTGCCTCTTCATATGCTCGACACGTGGTCACTTCACTCTTAGCGATATTTCACCCATAACAGAAGTGTTGCAAAGATTTTTACTAAAGGTATAGATTAGAGAAGATGATTGTTCAATGTACAAGTTGGACGCAAGTGCTACAAGGAAGACAAATTCAAGAAACCACCTCTCCATTTCATTGTATTTTCATATTGAAATGAGTTTAGAAAATTCAATTTTGTTTAAAAAGAGATTTGATGTAAATAATTTTTTAACAAAATCATCAATTTGTATTATGACTATATACAAGGTCATTGTAATTTTTGTTATTTAAAATCAATTTGCTCCTTATTTTATCATATTAGTTAGAACCGATGTTGTTTCTTTCCTCTTTGACCCTCAAACTTCTTCGTTTGATTAGTTTAAAAAATTATTCTATTAAGAAGGGACGAAGATGAGACTAAAAACTAAATGAATAATTTTTGTGTAATATGCATTCTGATAGTTTTGATTGAATGCTAATATAAAAGATAAATATCTACAGAAAAAACAACAAACATTACACTAATTTAAAAATAAATTAAAATTATAAGAAATAAAGTTTATCAAGTTTGAATTTCTTAAATAGAACTTAAAATTGAAATAAAATAACTACTTTCATAATTTTGATGAAAATTTTGACTACAAAGTTTTTTTTAAACCATTTGGAAATAGTGGATGAATCTAGAGTGTGAATACAAGAGTTATTAATATAGAATATATCTATTTATATTTTATTATTATAGAGTGAAATAAAACTAAAAGTTTCACATGTATCACACGTGTTAAAATACTAGTTAGTTATAAAAGTTAGTGGGACCCACACCTTTATTAAAGGTGATGATATTTAATTGAAATGGACAAATAGAAATTAAAGGATGTAGAAGCTCCTTCAAACTAATTTGGAGGCAAGTATTATCCGTTAACAAAGAAAAATACTTGCTTACAAACTAGTTTAGAAGAGCTCCTTCTACGGATGACAACAGGGCGGGGTGGGGTCGGGGATGCATTTCCCATCCCTAACCCGTGGGGATTTTTAATCCCCATACTCTACCATATCCCATAATAAAAAAATCGGGGGCGGTTCGGGGATTCCCTGTTCGGGGATCGGGTTTCCCCCGTGAAACTTCCCCGTTTTATATTTTAATTATTATTTAAAAAAGAATATAAAAATGAAATATATATTTAAAATATACATTTTTAAGACAAAAAGAAAACATAATACTAAACATTTTATAATTTATTAGTTAATATAACCATATTATATATAGTATTTTCAATCAATAAAGATAAAATTAAACAAAATACATGAGATGTTATTAAAATATCAGGTTCAGGATCGGGGGCGGGGCGGCGGGGGAATGTATTTCTATACTCGTACCCTAAAAGAAATTGGGGAAAAATTTCCCCCATAACCCTAATAAAACGAGGATTCCCCGCCCCATAGGGTTGGGGCCCCTAACCCGAGGGGCCTCTAACCCGCGCGGGAATTTTGCCATCCCTAGCTCCTTCATACTTCCACATTTGTTTTTGTTTCTATTGGTTTATTAAAGTTAGTGGAACCCACATATTTATTAAATGTGATAATATTTAATTGAAATGGATCTATAGAAATTAGAAGATGTAGAACCTCCTTCAAACTAATAGATGAACACAGAGAACTTAGATCGTAGAGATGGGACATATAAATTTAAAAACGTAATTAACGAAATTGTAAAAGGTAAAAATGAAAATGAAAGGAAATTAAAGATATGATTTTAGAGTGATAATACGAAATGCCAAGAAAAAATCTGTTTCAAAAATTAAAATCATATGTGGCCTTAAAAAAATATGTTTGTAATTTGTCTTAACATCACATTATTATTGTAAATACATACTCAGATTTGGTCCATCACGTAAATATTTCTTATTATTTTGTTTTATTAAAGCTTCAGTATCTATTCATGGTTTCAAAAATAAATAATATACCATGAAAAAAATAATTTATATAACATTTTTACAAAATTAGTGTTTGCAAAATTAATTAGTGATTCGATTCAACTACATTTTTTATCTTCTGGATCAAGAAATGTACACAATGAAGTACAATTAAACAGAGCAAATATTATTGTTGTTGCGTGAAAACGGTAGTAAGTGTAGCATGCTGACGTGCGTCGCGTCAACGCCGCTCTTGCTTCCACGTGTGCAACGAACAATAAATTTGTATTGAGTCAGAGGTGATGATCCGCGCAGGTGGTGACTTAAGTAGGAGTTCAGCTACGTAGGCGGTCACCTGCACAAAAGAGTAAGTAGCACCGGTGTGGTGCCGGCCTAACACCTTCCGATGCTTAAGTTAGAGTAGAGTAGAGCTGGTGTGCCAAGCAAAAGAGGAATGAATATTAGTTACCCTTTTAGCCATTTCTCATCTCCTATTTATAGGAGTGGAAATGGATGATGTCATCAAGTTACGTGTCACACATGGATTGGTCCATGTGTTGTATCTTGATTGGGTATATGTATGCAAGGAAGTTGCTGCGCACCAACGCTTCTCTAACGTGGGAGGTAGATATGCATAGCGTATCTGCGGAGCTTCTCACTTGGATACTTAGTGAATGTTTCATCGAGATGGGTCGGCGCCTTTGCACACCTGCGTGCTTGTCACTCCATCTTTAATTAGATGGTTGTGACTCGTAGTTTTTGACAATTGAAACGACAACGGACCATTCTTGATGGTACGTTCCCCACTAGGGGTTGAGGTCAGGTCCGTCGTGCGTGGCTTGCCCAAATGATTAAGCTTATGCGCACTCCATAAATATTTTGATTTTTCACGTGTCTCGTTGTATGCTTGACATGTAGTTGTTTTACTCTTATGAAATTTCACCCATAACAGTGACCCTACTCCCGAGTCGGGTTAAGGTGGCTCACCACTGCTTGGGAGTGCTCTTCAAAGCGAGTAATTTCAATAAAAATCATCTCAAATGTCTCCAACCACCAATTGTCCCATGACTTCCTAAATTAAATTCTAATTCGTGTTTCTGTCTTACGCAGCTGGTAACTTGTACAATTAGTTCGTTTTTGCAGAGCTTCGTAGCAGATCAATTTGTTTTTGCAGAGCTACATAGCACCAGTGGAATAAACATAAAATCATAGCATATTTTATGACTCTGATTTTCATATGACAGACGTGAAGGGATGATTTACTAAACTAGCGGAAATTTATTTAGTAAATTTATTAACATTTAATAACGGATCTATTAACATCATGCAATTTGTGATAAAAACATGTAGATTCATGCTAGTTTTTTCGAAAATTAAAACCCTTTTACTTACATTGAGTAAAATATGGAGAATCGGTTGCAGGTTTCTTTACAGCATCAAATCTTCAGCAACACCAGATCTTCTACGCTATATCCCGATCGATCAAATGAAACCCGATTGTGGGATCGAACTTTAGAAGAAATTGGGAAGAAGAAAAAATATTTTTCTTCCCAATATCAAGAGGGAAAATCGGCCAAGGGGGGAGAAGGAGAAAGTGAGAATTCCAAATTTCTTAGGAATTGAATTGTGTGATTTATGAATGACCCAAGCCTCCTATTTATAGGAAAATAGGAATCCTAATCACATTAGGATTAATCCATGGAGATAAATACAAAAAGAAAAAAGAATTATCTCTTTCCTTTATCTTGGTATTTCTAAAATGCCATAGATAAATAAGAGAATATTTTCTTTTCTTTATTTTATTTATCTTGGGTAAATAAATCTATATAATTATTATAGGATATAATTCAAATAATTATCTCCTACAAATTATCTATGATGGCCAAAATTAATAATAAATAATTAATAAATAATATTTATTTAATTAATTATTTTGGGCCAATTGCAATTGGGTTCATTAATCCACTTGGGCTTGAAAGTCTCTCTAAAATTAATAAGTCAAACTTAATTAATTTATTTATTAATTACCATTTAAATAAAATATTTAATTTAAATAATTAATAATATTAATATTTTCTCCCGACTAAATATTATCAAATTATATTTAATTATTAATTTCCATTTAAATAATTTTCATTATTTAAATAATTAATAATAAATATTTTAATTATTAATTTCCATTAAATAAACTCATTATTTAATTAATAACTTTATTGATAATATTTTATTATTAATTAATTAATTTTAATTATTAATTTCCGTTCAAATAAAATTAATTATTTAAACAATTAATAATTGTCAATTAATTTCAATTATTAATTACCATTTAAATATACTCAATATTTAAATAATTAATAATATTTCATTATTAATTTTCTGTTTAAATAAACTCATTATTTAAACAATTAATAATGTTTATATTAATTACCGTTTAAATATACTCAATATTCAAACAATTAATATTGCCTATTTAAGTAATTCACTTTACTTATACTTTCCATTTCTTCTACTTGATTTCGTGACAACGATATTTGGGCTAGCATAGGGACCCGATGGACTTATAGATCATGGGCTTAATAATTAGGCAATTAAGTGATTAACACATAATCAGTTAATTACTTATTATCTGACTATGAATAATTCCACTATAGATTCATAGCTGAACTCCCCTCACTATAGATGAGTTATTGTCTATTTAGTTTATCTTTATTTATATCTGTGATATTATCCTTCACGTGGAACACTCATAATTACAGATGGATAAGATTTACCGTTTTGCCCCTGTAATTACCGCTTTATCCTTGTGTTCCCGCTGATTCTCCAATGAACATTATCTTTAGTCGAACTATAGATAATATACTTCTATGATCAATAGAAGTCGTGGCGCCACTTGTTCATGTCTTTAATCAGTACATCAAGGGAGCTTCCTAAAGTTCCTAGAATGGTTAGGTATCGCACTGATACCGTTAATTCTTTAGGAAAGTTATGAATTCCATCTCGTGTAAATGAGTTCCCAGCTACTTATCTAGCCATGTTCCCAAAACAGGAGTGTATTGAGCGTTCTTACAGATCGCTCTCAACCATGTGAATCAAAGAACATAACTCCATAAATAGGAGTCCGCAATTCACTCAGGATTGAGATCTATCACGGTTGATAAACTTAGTTTTATATTCGATCATTTCTCGTAAACGGTACTAATGAGAAATTTGATCAAACATCGTGGTCCTGTCTTATACAATCAACATTGCATATGATACTTCCATTTCATGTCTCCCACATGAATGATCAAGATTAGATCATTTGTCTATAAACAAAATGCAAAGCTATCAACAATGTTACCAGGATAAGGTTCCCAAACATTATCCATTTACTGTAGACACTTTTAAGTTACTCATCTCGACTTTAATCCTCTCGTATGACTCACATACTAAGTCGTGATTTCATAAGAGTGACTTAGGGTTTTACTATTTGAATGTTTGATATTTATATATTTCCATATATTCCTAATATCTTCAATTGAATCAATCTAGATAATATAAAGAACTTATGTTTATTTATTTAATTTATTCGAAATAAATTATTATACTTAAATAATTACAAGTTCTAGGACACCATTCCTAACAAGACGAGCATAGCAGAGCCTGTAATTTTCGCGTACGACTGTTAGCTTTTTGTAACGTCCCGTTACTTTTGAGGTGAAAATTCTTGTTATTATTATTATTATTGCTTCACTTAGTATAATTATAGTGGTTGGTGATTGTTTATTTTACTTAGAAATTTAATTTAGTATTTTAGTTTTCGGTTCGAGTTCGATCGTTAAGTAATTTCTGTTAGAACGTTTAAATAGAATTGGGTGTAATAACGTTTATTCACGGGCCAATTACTAATTTTTATACCACTTTAAGTTAGATTAGAAGTGGTCAAAATGAATTGGAATTGGAACTGTGCAATAACAAGAACTCGAGACACTTTTTACTAAATAATTTGAAGTCGGGACATAACGGTCATTTAGTAAAACTTATATATATATATTTAATAAACCTTCAATAAGCATTTTGAAAGAAAAATAAAGGCAAACTTGAAATGGAAACGCCCCCCAACCCGTGAGTTCAAGGAAAGTGAAAATCTGGGATTCCGTCGCCGTTTCTCGACCGATTTCATCTAATACCATCAATCGAGTCAATCCGTTCCAGATCCGGGAGATACGAGGTAAATAAGAAATGGGTTTTATGTTTTTCTTTTTCCCGATTTTGCGTTTAAGCTTCGATTCGTTTTTCTCGGGTGTCGTTGGTGATTTCTAGTTAGGGAAAATCATTTTGGTCGAGGTTGTTGTCTTGAATATAAACCCGAGTCGAATGGAAAACCCGAGCCCTTTGAGGTATTCCAAATCGAGGGTTCTGTAAATTGAGATTTGTTATTTTTTAAAGTGTTTTCTGTAAGTAATGATCAAAAAACTGGAACCCGATGTTTTTCCTCTTGCCTTGGTCGTGAGCTTCATAGAGTTCCGGGATTAAGTTTGATTCTTATTTTAGCTATTGGTTATTCGTTCGTGGTTTAGAAATTAATATGTTTAGTTGTATATTTTACTTTGTAGGTTTGAACCACAAACAACCGTTCATGCATCCAACGAGCGGTGTTTCTTCCACGCATCTTAGAGGTGAGTTTAAAATGAGCTTTAGTGTTTTAATGCCCCGGATTAATTGACGATTTAGTTGAATTGAGGTTAAGGGTTGTGGATGTTTAGGAGGAAAATATTGTGGAAATCATGTTTGGGCTAAGGAAAGTACATTAAGACGGGATTCTCGTCACTGAATGGTATTAAGACTTGAGAGCTAAAGTGTGGTTTGGGTGTGATCAATTTGATAGGAGAGATGGAAAGTGACGGTTCGGACTCGGAACTTCCGAGGAGGGAAAAATAGCCTAATCTGCTTTAGGTTTTCTCTTAATTATTATCCTACGTACTTAGGTAATAGGATAGAAACCGTGGTGACTAATGGTGACTTATATTCTTGGTGACTATGGTGACTTATATTCGTGGTGACTATGGTGACTTATATTCGTGGTGACTATGGTGACTTATATTCGTGGTGACTTATATTCGTGGTGGCTATGGTGACTTATGGTGACTTATATTCATGGTGACTATGGTGACTTATGGTGACTTATATTTGTGGTGACTATGGTGACTTATATTCGTGGTGACTATGGTGACTTATGGTGACTTATATTCGTGGTGACTATGGTGACATGTAATTATGGTGACAATGGTGACTATGTAATAATGGTGACAATGGTAACTATAGGAACTATGTATGAATGGTGCAAGTTATACGCGATGTGACAAGGGAAGTTTGAAATGTGTTATGGTAGTTGAAATAGACTTTAACCAAGCCAATTATGTTTACTTCCCTCTGCATGTGGTTCTGAATGTAAATGCATATTTAGCCTTATTTGTTGATGTGCTCGGTGTTTAGTTATTGGACACTATTTCTGATAAGAACTTCGGTCCATATAAACACTTGATTTCATTTTACTCTCACTAGCTTTATGCTAATGTTGCTACACTACAATTTTACAGGTACATCTCGTGGGAGAGGTCGGGGTAGAGGTCGTGGTGCTGCTTGACTGACCGTGCGATGAGCCTGGGATATGGAATTGTGGCATTGTGAAAATGCTAGTCTTTTGGTCGTTTGTAAATATGTAAATATGGCGTTCTGAGCTCGAAAAAGCGTTGTTTTGTGTTTTAAACTTATTATGTTGTTTCTATGTTTTTCTTAAACTTAGGAAATGCGCATTTCCCGTTTTTCTCTGATGTGAACATTGTAAACAGGTTTTGACATGTTCAAAATATAAATGGAACCACGCAAATTTTCTGTAAAATTGTTGTCTTCCGCTGCGTAATGTATTAAGTGTTTTAAAACGAGTCGGGTAGTCACACTTTTCCTCCATCAATGTGAACTTATTTTTCACAAAATTACATAACAGAGTAGTAGAATTTCTAAAAATCTAGCAAATGGATATGAATAGTTTGCAGATTCAATTTTGTTTGTCGTTTATTTTGTAGACGTAGCTGAGACTGAATTTGATGCAACTAACTTTCAACAAGACAGGTAAGATCGAACTTTCTCTTTCTTTTTCCTGCCCAAAGGAATTTTTTCTTCAAACTTCATGACGAAAACGTTTAAAATCCTTGAAATTCTGTTTCTATGGCATGAGAGATGAGAGAACGAAAGGACGTCGATGCTGCTGCGTTTTCTCCTTTTTATTTATTTATTTATTTTTTAAAAAGATCTACAGACCAGAGCTTCATTTTTATATAGTAGAGCACCAAATTTTTTGTCAATTTATTTCAAACTTACGTTTTTTTGACATAGCAGACCTTTAACTTCGAATTTGCTTTATATTTCTTGAATTGACTTTTATTAAAATTGAACTCCAGTGAATCAGTAGCTTTGAACATATCTTTCTTCCATTTTTTTACACGAGGAAGGTGGGCATACTGATTCCTGATTTTTCTTAAGATAGACTAACTTAGCAGACGTGTTTTTCGTAGAATCACTTAGTAGAATTATCACTTAACAAACCAACATAGCAGAGCTTATAAAATCGTTGGCTTTTGCTTCATCATTGTGAATGTAGCAGGCATTGAATATCCTCTAATTTGCGCTATGTGTCTTTGATTCCTGACTCTTCATACAACAGATCAACACAGCAGAGCCTTGGGAATTTGCATAGCAACATACGATTCGAGCATATCTCATCAGGTACATTTCCCTCCTATGATTTTAAGGGAATTTTTAACATTCACTAACAAAAAAAAAAAAGAAAAATATTTAATTAATGATTTTATAAAAACAATTCAAACTAAAAAACTTGAAAAATTAAAATATGAATTCTAATTCATATCATCTCAATATGGATTATAAAAAGCAACTTTTGAGTATGTTAATAGGTAATATTAAGGGAAAGATTATTTTTAAAAAGAAATCAAACTTTTGTTATATAAAAGTTTAAGATTAAAAATATTATTAGGCATAAAATTTTCATTTACAATAACTTAAAGAATGATTTTGATTATTGATCAATAATATTTAGGGTTAAATGCACTACTGACCCCTGCACTTTCCAGCTTTTTCAATTTACACCCCTGGATTATCAATTTAGCTTTTTTCACCCCTACACTTTCTATTTTCCAATATCTGTCAAAGAAAGTGTTAAAACTAACAGACCTTATTTTTTTTTTAATATTTTTTATATTTAGAGATATGGGAAAAGACAGTCTAGTCCTCACTAACTATGGTCAACTTAAATTCATTAATCTATTTCTTCCTTCACCCTCTTTCTTCTACCACTCCCAAACCGGCCATGGACATGGCGCTTTACAGGTAGCCCCAACGAAAACCAGCCTAAAATGAATGAAAAAAAACTGGAAAATTGGAATTAGATCTAATCTTAATCTGAAGAAGAAAATGACCATTTCGTCGTCTCTATTTTTCTTTTTAAAAAATCATTTTTCGTGCTCAAGAGATATGAAGGATTGTTGGCACCTTTTTGAAGCACTATACGGTAAGAAGTGCATATCACCAACTCATGGGGATGAAGTTGGTGAGAGGAAACTTCTGGGACCGGAATTAGTGCAGATAACTATCAATTCCATTGCTCTTATCAGAGAGAGGATGAGAGTGGCTCAGAGTAGACAGGTGTGAAGACCCGTCACTTTTAAATAAATTAAATTAGAAAACACAGCGGAAGTCTTTTATTTTAATAAAAATTGGCGTGATTATGTTTGAAAATAGGCTAGCCAAAACCTGTTTACATCTTAAATTCAAACATCTAAAAACACAAGGAACATTAAGTTCCTATCAGGAGTTCAAAATGATTTATAATCATAAAAGAAAAGACAATAGCTCTTAAGAACCATTTACAAATATAAAACTCCAAAATTATATAAAGTTCACAAAACCTTTTACATGGATTTTTTACATAACACTTAGTCCATCTCGAAATCATCATCCTTTGATCACGTAGCACCATCTCCTCTCCCTCGACCTCTAGCCAAGGCATTACCTGAAATTTTTGTAATATCATGAGCTAAAAACTTAAGCCCAGTGAGAATAATAAGCATAAAAAGTAAAGATAGACCTCAAACTCGCATTTCCGATTTGTGTCCAACTTACCTGACACGATCAATCCTAAAGTTCTCCAAAGTTTAGGTAATTTCGTTTTATACTTTCTAATGATGATATTACTAATAATCATAGTCAATACTCATCCATCAACATTGTTATGACATAAGTAAGAAAAGTAAATATACTTTACACATCATACTACTTCTCGATTCTCTCTTTCATATATCATAAACATGAATGCATGAGAGCATCCCGTAGGACTTCGCATTTACCCTTTTGTGAGTGAATGAAGGTAATGCGGACATCCTGTAGGCTCCTATTCAACCTTATGCATGAGGAAGTAATGCGTACATCCTGTAGGCTACCATTCAACTCCCTATGCATGAAGAAGTAATGCGTACATCCCGTAGGCTACCATTCAACTTCTTTTCTTTCACATTCTTTCTTTTCTCTGAAGGTGATGTGAACTCCACGTAGGGTTCATCAATCTTCCTTCTTTTCTCTTTCACTTTCTTTTCTTTTTCACTTTCATTTCTTTTTCACTTTCGTTTCTTTTTCACTGAAGGTGATGTGAACTCCACGTAGGGTTCATCATTCTTCCTTCTTTTCTCTTTCACTTTCTTTTCTTTTTCACTTTCATATCTTTTTCACTTTCGTTTCTTTTCAAAGGTGATGCGGACACTACCCGTAGGCTCCAACATTCTCCCCTTCATTTCTTTCTCACTTTCATTTCTTTTTCATGAATGGTGCGAGAATGGTATGATGTAATATGATATGCATATGCTTGCATATCCTTGTAAAAGTAAATAAATAAAGTGCGGAATTAAAGTAGTTGATGCAAGCATAAAGTAAAGGGGCATAAAGTAAAAGATATAAAGTAAATGACATAAAGTAAAATAGATAAGCATTTCGGATGAACGATATGTAAATCGAACTCCGCTACATTAATAAATGTATAATCATAACTTAAACGATTAACCTATACCTTCCAGGATTCTAAACTTCCAATATAATCCGAGGTTCCATTAATCGTTCGATATAAAAGTTTGGATCTTTTAACTTCCAATGATCCAACCTAAGCTTCGAAACGAATCTAACTTAGAATCTTCTAAGATTCAATACTTTCCTTGAGAACTCCTAAGTTCTCACCTAAAGGATTAACTCCTAATCCTAAGGGCACTAACTCACATCCCTCTAAACTTAGATTCGGTTTCTAGTCTTAGCTTCAATTCTACAAACCATTATACTTATTTGCTTTTTATAGTTACTTTAAATCCTAACTATTCTCACCTTTGCCAAATAAGATTTCTCTCCAAGTTTCGAAAGCACGATCAAACAATGATCCGAAACACCTACAATTAATTACATCTAACAATTAATAAATAAACATACATCGATCAATTAACATCTAAAAGCTCAAAACAACGAACAACCCCATAAATCCCACTATGAGGCTCTCGGCCCCCCCATGAAAAGTGAGTCTCGAGTTTGGTTTTCCGGCTTTTAGGTACTTTAGAGGTGTTTCGAGTTGGTTTTAAGCAATTTCGAAGTTCCCGATTTCAATGGGTATCGATGATTCGGGTTTTTGAACAATAAACGATTTCCCGAATTTAATTTCAATAAACATTAATTCACTAATTTATAACCCATATTCAATTCCCAAAAGGTAAATTTCAAACGGGAAGGGTTTCGACTGGAACTCGGTTTTAGGGTTATGGGAAAGTTTCCAAAAACTCTTAAAACTACTCCCGTATTTACAAACACCGAGTTTCACGGCAAGAAATCGAAAGAAAACAAAGAAAACTCCATTAAAACACTATTTGGAGCTTAGGGTTTGAAACTTTGCTTACCGAGAACTCCGTGGATCTCGAGAGAAAGGAACGATGGTTAGGTGGAAAAGAATTCTAGACCCGAGGGCTTTTCGATGCAACCGAAATCGAGTCGATCTGCCGAGAAACGAGTAAAAACCCAAAAAATTTCTTCCCCCCCTTTGAACTCTCGGCCTTGAGGAGCAAAATGAGAGGTTTTCTTGGTCAATGATGGTCAATGGTCATTTAAAGAAGAATAGGGAATAGTGTTTAGATATTTTAAGAAATTGGAAATGACGGTTGCGTCCTTTTATGACTTTTGACTTACGAATCGAAACCCGATGCTCTTAAATAAATCTAAAGGTGATTAATAATTATTAATTGGCCTATTAATAATTATTAAAGTCACCGAAACGAATTTAAAGTATTAAAACGATTAAAAAGGATTTCGAGCGAAATTAACTACTAAATTGAAATTACAAAAAAATAATAATTAATCTAAATACTTAATTTGAAATAAATAAATAAATAAATAACATTAAATAAATAATTAAATTAAATTAAAAAAAAATCACTTCAAAATAACGGGACGTTACAGTCTACCCTCGTTAAAAGACTTTTCGTCCTCGAAAAGTTCGCTCACTAAGTGAAAAGCAAGGGTACTTAGACTGTATCTCATCTTCACGTTCCCACGTTCCTTCCTTTGACACTTGGTTCTTCCAAAGAACCTTAACCAAGTGAGTTCCTTTTTATTTCTCATCACTTTGGTTTGAATGCTCTTATCTTAGCGGGCGTCTTCTCATAAGACTTATTAGCATTCAAAACAACTAGTTCATAATCAATTGCGTGGGACGGATTCTCCATGTATTTTCAAAGCATCAATACATGGAAAACATTGCAATCGGCCGATAACGAAAGTGGTAAATCTAAACAATAAGCTACCACTTCTACTCGATTGAGTATCTCTATAGGTCAATAAACTTTGGCTCAACTTACCCTTATTCCCAACTTTCATAACACCCTTCATTGGTGCCACTTGAAGTATACGAGATCTACTACTACAACTTGAACTGACTACAACGAATCCTGCTGTCAACTTTGGTTAACCCTTAACCTTTCTCTAAACAAATGATAGACTCGCTAGTCATTTGTTACAACTTGAGTACCAAAAGTCTCTTTTCTCCAATCTCATCCAAATGAACAGGAGAACGACACTTTCTTCCACAAAGTGTCTAACCAGTGCCAAAACTTCAAGACAAAGCGAGTGTCTCGATCTGATAAAATCTTCACCGGCACACCACAATTTATCAATCTTTCTTAGGTACAACTGTACCCTAGTCTTAGCTGGATAGATGATCCTTCCAAGAATAAAGAGTGCGGTTTTCATCAAATGGTCTACAATCACCAAATGATATCATAACTTTTTGCTCTCTTTCGGCAAACCCCCAATAAACTCGATGGAAATCTTCTCCCATTTCCATTCAAGCACTTTCAAAGGTAAGATAACCCGGTGGATCTTTAGGGCCTTGATTTGCTAACAAATCAACCACCTACTCACATACTTTACAATCTCATGTTTCATCCCAGGTCATCAATAATATTGTCCCGATTCTTGTACTTCTTTGTATTGCCTGGATGAACATAAAAGATAGAACAGTGAGCTTCCTCCAACAGTTCTTTTCAAAAGTCGATCCTGAAGGTAAACATAGCCTCTTACGATACATCAGAGTACTATCTGTAGAGAAGGTAAAATGGCTAGGAAAATCTGACTCAGCCTCTCTAAAACCGGCCTGCAAAAGAGTCTCTCCTCTTTGTGCATCAATCATCCTCTACCTCAAAGTAGGTCCCACTGTTAAACTAGCCAAACTCACAGTGACCTCGGCAGTAAGCAATGCTATCTCAGCTCGTTCCATAACCCACCTCAATCTCAAGTGTATTGCTGACAAAGCTGATGAATGAGAAGACTTTCTACTGAGTGCGTCATCCACTACATTGGCCTTCCCAGTATGATACTGAATATCACAGTCATAATCCTTAACGAGCTCTAACCATCTCCGCTGTCTCATATTCAATTTCTTCTGAGTGAAGAAATACTTGAGACTTTTATGGTCAGTAAATATCAGAATCTTTTCATCATACACATAATGCCTCCATATTTTCAATGCATGAACAATAGCTGCCAACCCTAAATCATGAGTCAGATACTTCTTCTCATGGTCTTTCAACTGACGGAAAGCATTAGCTATAACTTTCCAGTGTTGCATCAACACACATCCCAAACCCCTATGGGAAACATCTGTGTACACAGTCAGAACACCGGTTCTATCAGGCGACACTAGAACAGGTGCTGTCACAAGCCTCCTCTTGAGCTCTTCAAAGCTCTTTTCACAATCCTCAGACCATACAAAATCAACTCCCTTCCGAGTCAAACGTGTCAAAGCTGAAGAAATTTTGGAGAAATCTTGCACAAACCATCTATAATAGCCTGCAAGTCCCAAAAAACTGCGAATATCAGCCATACTCGTCGGTCTAGGCCAGTTACTAACTGCCTCAATCTTAGAGGGATCAACAGATACTCCTCTACTTGATACTATATGGCCTAAAAATGCCACTTCCTTCAGCCAAAACTCACACTTTGAGAACTTGGCATACAATTTTTGATCTCGTAGTACCGTCAAAACTTCCCGTAGGTGCATAACATGCAACTTCTCTGTCTTGGAATAAACCAAGATATCATCAATAAAAACAATCACAAAAGAGTCAATGAACCTCCTGAACACCGTGTGCATAAGGTCCATAAAAACTGCAGGCACGTTGGTCAAGAGAAAGGACATAACTACAAACTCATAATGTCCATAACGCGTCCTGAATGCAGTCTTGGGAATATCCTCATCCCGAATCCTCAACTGATGATAGTCAGATCTCAAATCTATCTTCGATAAGATAGTGGCTCCTCTCAATTGATCAAACAAGTCTTCTATCCTGGGCAAAGGGTACTTGTTTTTCACCGTAACATGGTTCAACTCTTTATAGTAGATACATAATCGCATAGAGCCATCTTTCTTTTTCACAAACAACACCGGGGCTCCCCAACTGATCATATAGATCATCAATCCAATGCAATTGATACTTGTTTTACATTGTAACTTGATTCAACCCTCGATAATTAATACACAGTTTCACTGAACTGTCTTTCTTTTCACAAACAACGAGGTGCTCCTTACGAGGATGCACTAGGGTGAATAAACCCTGAGTTTATGAGTTCTTATAACTCACTCTTAAGTTCTTTTAACTCAGCTAGTCTTTGGTATAGAAGTATCGACAACACTAGTTAAATCATCTCAAGCTATATCTCTTAGAAGCATTCTAGCTTCTAACATACATATCAAAGTGGGCGTTACTCGTCTACTAGACCCAGGAAAGCATAAGCTAGTCCCACATGGACTCATACAATCAAAACTTTCTCGATAAAAACTATAATGATGGTACGATTAGCTGATAGCCAATCTATACCCAATATCACCTCAAAATCAGACATATGCATAACAATCAAAGTAAAATGTGAGCATCTACTCATAATGCAAATGTCATAAGTGCCATATGCACTATCATCTTAATAAACTTCCCCATCGGGTAAAAACACATCTCGAAACTCAACAGTCTTGGCTTAAAAGCTACCAACTCATCATAATACGATAAAAATAAATGAGTGGCTAGCTCGAGAATCAAACAAAATAAAAGGCAAACGGCCTGAAAATAACAAATATAAATCACTACCATACTGGTAGCTTTTCCTGATAATCCTGACCTTATTACTACGTTGTGATGGTTGTATCTTATACGCCCTATAAATGTGGCGTGAATCCAAGTTTGATCACAACATAGCATCTTGATAGAAGTGTGCATCTCCCTGATGGAAACTGGCACAACTATTGTAGTAAGGATGATCCTATCCTTGTACTTTTGGTAGTCCATGTTGAGCTCCACCTCGAACCAGTTGTTGTTGTTGTTGTTGTCGCTGCTGCGGTATCCCTTGACTGGCATCGTCATCCTTTGCTTTATTCTTCTGAGAGGTAGTCTGTCCCGTAGTAGTTAATCCTCTCTTCTTTTTAGAAGATGTGAAATAAAAGATAAGGACGACTTCTAAGCCTCCTTATTCAAATCTTGAATGAACTCGACTTCAGAGATCATTTACTTTCTTGCAAAGCAAAACTGGTGTCTGTCAAACACCTTAGTCCAATAACATTCTATCCTTCCAACATAGGATTCACTTTAGAGTCTATCTTGAAAAGACTCAGTAGGTCCAAACTACGACCTACAAGTTTCTAAAAATTCACCGTCCAATTAGATGGTTAAACACCATGTGAATTGAAATTCACAAAACCATCTCATTGCCTTATAGAAGTTACCGATATCACGGTTCATCAACTTCCTTCTATATTTCAATCAAAACCAACACTCCACCTTAGTGTTAGTCTTGACCATTTACTGAATATGGATCTTCATTACTCGACCTCGAGTATTTCAAATTCAGATTGATACACCATAGTGTAATAGCAACCAAACTAGACCATTCACCAATTAACATTGTCGTTAATGGTCCTCATTGAGACTTATCACGTAAAGTCCTTACTTCCTCTTTTGAGTGGCAACACACTTTTCTTTTAGCACAATGCTACCATAAGGATTTACCACTTACCAAAATTCAACTTTCTCAACTCAAACCAAGAACTTGTCCCAATGAGTTAATTCTAGGTTACTGGACTCAAGCCAAACCGATTTATTTTCAACAATTTCTCACCTCAAACAGGTGATTCATCTCTTAATACTGGGCTACGGACAAACATGTCCCCTTTTTACACGTAAATGTCCACACATATCTACTAAGACCACTACTTAGCAATTGTGTGACAATAACACTTTAATTAGGTTTAAGGATCAAACGATTGATCTCTTGGAGTATCTCATCTCCTTTCCTTTGACATTATGTCAATACTCTTAACGAGGTGTATAACCTCCAAAACTACACGGTGTCATTCGCCTTCTCGACACCCTTACCCAAATCTCAAAATGGGTCAAATAAACATAACCACATAGTGGTTTTACAAGGATGTGAAATATCACAAACATCATTAACTTCTAACAATATTCTCATAATTCTTCCAATATCAAAGAAATAAAGCATGAGAATAGAAGTTATAGGCATGCCTGGTGCAGCTGATCTCAGATGATGACTTGAGAATGGACTTAAAACAAAACATGAAAACAAACATGCATCGTATGTAGTCTACAGAACCCTAAGGCTCTGATACCAACTGTGAAGACCCGTCACTTTTAAATAAATTAAATTAGAAAACACAGCGGAAGTCTTTTATTTTAATAAAAATTGGCGTGATTATGTTTGAAAATAAGCTAGCCAAAAACATGTTTACATCTTAAATTCAAACATCTAAAAACACAAGGAACATTAAGTTCCTATCAGAAGTTCAAAATGATTTATAATCATAAAAGAAAAGACAATAGCTCTTAAGAGCCATTTACAAATATACAACTCCAAAATTATATAAAGTTCACAAAATCATGTACATGGATTTTTTACATAACACTTAGTCCATCTCGAAATCATCATCCTTTGATCACGTAGCACCATCTCCTCTCCCTCGACCTCTAGCCAGGGCATTACCTGAAATTTTTGTAATATCATGAGCTAACAACTTAAGCCCAGTGAGAATAATAAGCATAAAAAGTAAAGATAGACCTCAAACTCGCATTTCCGATTTGTGTCCAACTTACCTGACACGATCAATCCTAAAGTTCTCCAAACTTTAGGTACTTTCGTTTTATACTTTCTAAGGATGATATTACTAATAATCATAGTCAATACTCATCCATCAACATTGTTATGACATAAGTAAGAAAAGTAAATATACTTTGCACATCATACTACTTCTCGATTCTCTCTTTCATATATCATAAACATGAATGAATGAGAGCATCCCGTAGGACTTCGCATTTTCCATTTTGTGCGTGAATGAAGGTAATGCGGACATCTCGTAGGCTCCCATTCAACCTTATGCATGAGGAAGTAATACGTACATCTCGTAGGCTACCATTCAACTTCTTTTCTTTCACATTCTTTCTTTTCTCTGAAGGTGATGTGAACTCCACGTAGGGTTCATCAATCTTCCTTCTTTTCTCTTTCACTTTCTTTTCTTTTTCACTTTCATTTCTTTTTCACTTTCGTTTCTTTTTCACTGAAGGTGATGTGAACTCCACGTAGGGTTCATCATTCTTCCTTCTTTTCTCTTTCACTTTCTTTTCTTTTTCACTTTCATTTCTTTTTCACTTTCGTTTCTTTTTCTGAAGGTGATGCGGACACTACCCGTAGGCTCCAACATTCTCCCCTTCATTTCTTTCTCACTTTCATTTCTTTTTCATGAATGGTGCGAGAATGGTATGATGTAATATGATATGCATATGCTTGCATATCCTCGTAAAAGTAAATAAATAAAGTGCGAAATTAAAGTAGTGGATGCAAGCATAAAGTAAAGGGGCATAAAGTAAAAGATATAAAGTAAATGACATAAAGTAAAATAGATAAGCATTTCGGACGAACGATATGAAAATCGAACTCCGCTACATTAATAAAAGTATAATCATAACTTAAACGATTTACCTATACCTTCCAGGATTCTAAACTTCCAATATAATCCGAGGTTCCATTAATCGTTCGATATAAAAGTTTGGATCTTTTAACTTCCAATGATCCAACCTAAGCTTCGAAACGAATCTAACTTAGAATCTTCTAAGATTCAATACTTTCCTTGAGAACTCCTAAGTTCTCACCTAAAGGATTAACTCCTAATCCTAAGGGCACTAACTCACATCCCTCTAAACTTAGATTCGGTTTCTAGTCTTAGCTTCAATTCTACAAACCATTATACTTATTTGCTTTTTATAGTTACTTTAAATCCTAACTATTCTCACCTTTGCCAAATAAGATTTCGCTCCAAGTTCCGAAAGCACGATCAAACAATGATCCGAAACACCTACAATTAATTACATCTAACAATTAATAAATAAACATACATCGATCAATTAACATCTAAAAGCTCAAAACAACGAACAACCCCATAAATCCCACTATGAGGCTCTCGGCCCCCCCATGAAAAGTGAGTCTCGAGTTTGGTTTTCCGGCTTTTAAGTACTTTAGAGGTGTTTCGAGTTGGTTTTAAGCAATTTCGAAGTTCCCGATTTCAATGGGTATCGATGATTCGGGTTTTTGAACAATAAACGATTTCCCGAATTTAATTTCAATAAACATTAATTCACTAATTTATAACCCATATTCAATTCCCAAAAGGTAAATTTCAAACGGGAAGGGTTTCGACTGGAACTCGGTTTTAGGGTTATGGGAAAGTTTCCAAAAAACTCTTAAAACTACTCCCGTATTTACAAACACCGAGTTTCACGGCAAGAAATCGAAAGAAAACAAAGAAAACTCCATTAAAACACTATTTGGAGCTTAGGGTTTGAAACTTTACTTACCGAGAACTCCGTGGATCTCGAGAGAAAGGAACGATGGTTAGGTGGAAAAGAATTCTAGACCCGAGGGCTTTCCGATGCAACCGAAATCGAGTCGATCCGTCGAGAAACGAGTAAAAACCCAAAAAATTTCTTCCCCCCCTTTGAACTCTCGGCCTTGAGGAGCAAAATGAGAGGTTTTCTTGGTCAATGATGGTCAATGGTCATTTAAAGAAGAATAGGGAATAGTGTTTAGATATTTTAAGAAATTGGAAATGACGGTTGCGTCCTTTTATGACTTTTGACTTACGAATCGAAAGCCGATGCTCTTAAATAAATCTAAAGGTGATTAATAATTATTAATTGGCCTATTAATAATTATTAAAGTCACCGAAACGAATTTAAAGTATTAAAACGATTAAAAAGGATTTCGAGCGAAATTAACTACTAAATTGAAATTACAAAAAAAAAAAATTAATCTAAATACTTAATTTGAAATAAATAAATAACATTAAATAAATAATAAAAAAAATACTTCAAAATAACGGGACGTTACAACAGGAGAGTTACGCTGATGAGAGGCGTAGTGCACTTGATTTGTAGTAGGAGATCACGTGTTTTTGGAAATGGCTCACGTGAGTGGTGTTATGAGACTTAGAAATAAGTATAAGTTGACAGTAGGATTTGTTGTAGTCAGTTCAAGTTGTAGTAGTGGATCTCGTATACTTCAAGTGGCACCAATGAAGGGTGTTATGAAAGTTGGGAATAAGGGTAAGTTGAGCCCTAGTTTATTGACCTATCGAGATACTCAATCGAGTAGAAGTGGTAGCTTATTGTTTAGCTTTACCACTTTCGTTATCGGCCGATTGTAATGTTTTCCATGTATTGATGCTTCAGAATTACATGGTGAATCCATTCCACGTGATTGACTATGAACTGTTAGTTTTGAATGCTAATATGTCTTATGAGAAGACACAAGTTAAGATAAGAGCATTCGAACAAAAGTTGATGAGAAATAAAAAGGAATTCACTTGGTTAAGGTTCTTTTGAAAAACCAAGTGTCAGAGGAAGTAACGTGGGAATGTGAAGATGAGTTACAGTCTAAGCACCCTCGCTTTTTCACTTAGTGAGCGAACTTTTCGAGGACGAAAAGTCTTTTAAGGAGGGTAGACTGTAACGTCCCGTTATTTTGAAGTGAATTTTTTTTTTTTTTTTATTATTTATTAATTTTATTTATTTATTTCAATTTAAGTTTTTAGTTTAATTATTATTTTTGTAATTTCAATTTTAGTAGTTAATTTCGCCCGAAATTCTTTTTAATCGTTTTAATACTTTAAATTTTATTTCGGTGACATTAATAATTATTAATAGGCCAATTAATAATTATTAATCACCTTTAGATTTATTTAAGAGCTTCAGGTTTCGATTCATAAGTCCAAAGTCATAAAAGGACGCAACCGTCATTTCTGATTTCTTAAAAAAAATATCCAAACACTATTCATTTGTCTTTAAAATCACAAGTTTGACCAAAGTTGACTCCATTGCTTCATTTTTTCTTCCCAAAACCGTGGGTACCAAGAGGGGGAGGAAAATTTTCGAGTTTTGCTCGTTTCTCGGCGAATCGACTTGATTTCGGTTGCATCGGAAAGCCTTCGGTCCTAGGATTCTTCTCCACCTAGCTATCGTGCTTTCCATCCGTGTTCTAAGGAGTTCTCGGTAAGTAAATCTTCAAACCCTAAACTCCAAATAGTGTTTTAATGGAGTTTTCATTGTGATTCTTCGATTTCTTGTCGGGAAACTCGGTGTTTGTAAATATGGGAGTTGTTTTCACTGATTTTGGAAACTTTCCCTAAACCCTAAAACTAAGTTTCAGTCGAAACCCTTCCTGTTTGAATTTTACCTTTTGGGGTTTGAGTATGGGTTATGTATTGATGATATATTGTTAATTGTACTTCAATTCGGGAAATTACATATTGTTCAAAAAACCTAATTATCGATACCCATTGAAATCGAGAATATCGAAATTGCCCGAAAAGTACTCGAAACACTTTTAAAGTGCTTAAAAATCCGGAAAACCAACTCCTCTTTTAATTACCCTTGGGCCGTGGGCTTCATGTGGCATTTCCGGGGTGTTTTTTTCTTTTATTTCAATATCGTGACGATCGTGGTTCAATTCGTTAAATTAATATACTTTAGGTGTATTTAATTATAGGTTTTGTGCATCGATCGTGATTTTGGTCAACCGGCGATTAGGAGTTGACTTCATCATTAAGGTGAGTTTAAAATGGTTGTGATTACTTTTATGCTTTCAAATTACTTGACGATTATGTTCGATAGAAGTTAAGAGGGTTATTAGATTTTAGAACTTTTCCAAGAATGCATATAATTGGGAGTTAAGGAAAGGGCATAAGGAAAGAATTAGTTAAGTTTGTGTGATTTAAAGTGAGATGTATTTTGGTGGATTAAGTTATATTCTCGAGGAGAATTAGATTCCGGAAATTGGAGAAGAGTATTAGATATTCCAATGAATTGAGTGGCCATAAGATAGTTAAAAAGGAATTTGAAGAGATTCTTCGTATAGAATCGAGTTAGTATGATATTATTAGTGATATGGGATTCGCTATTTAGAACTACTAAAGGGGAGTGGTCACAATGACTTTAAGGTCATAATACTATGGTTCGTATATGGTGACAATGTGGTCACAATGACTTTAGGTCATACTATGGTTCGTATATGGTGACAATGTGGTCACCATGACTTTAAGGTCATACTATGGTTCGTATATAGTGACAATGTGGTCACAATGACTTTGAGGTCATACTATGGTTCGTATATGGTGACAATGTGGTCACCATGACTTTGAGGTCATACTATGGTTCGTACATGGTGACAATGTGGTCACAATGGCTTTGAGGTCATATTATGGTTCGTATATGGTGACAATGTGGTCACAATGGCTTTGAGGTCATATTATGGTTTGTGTATGGTGACAATGTGGTCACAGTGACATTGAGGTCACGGTAGGGTTTGTGAAATGTGACAATGTGGTCACAAATGTGAAATTTACTTTGTTATTTACTTTGTTATGCACTAGTACTTTATTTTACGAGCGTGAATGTTTACTTTTCGAAATTTCGATTTAGTAGAATGGGATTGATTTCTTATGCAAAGTACTTGGAAATATCGAGTGGGTAGTGAAAGAGCACATTAGGATTTTTTGGACACTTTTTCCGATATGGGATTTGGTCCATAGGAGTGCTTGCATCCATCTTATTCTCACAAGCATTTTTATGCTAATGTTGCTACACATAAACTTTTTCAGGTAATAGTCATGGAAGAGGACGAGGTCGTTGAGGTGGTGTTGCTTGATCACGAGTGGATGGCTTTCGGTACATGGACTTTATATGTATATTTTGGGGCATTCTATGAATGCTATGTTGTTTGTCATAAACTTCTATTTTTGTGGCTCATGAGAGTCTAAGATATGTTGTACATATTTTCGAGTTTATTTTATCTGATTTGGGTATAATCTGGAGTAGGAATTTCGTTTGTTTTAAATTCTCCGATTTGAGCCCATGTAAACAGGTTTAGGGAGTTCGTATTTTAAACGGATCCACGCCAAATTTTTATAAAATCTAGTCTTCTTCTGTTTGTTTCTGATTTAAAGATTTGAGAAAATTCGAGTCTTTACAACCACAAATCTATCTGATGAAGATATCAAAATTTGTTCAGATTCCAAGGCTGATGGTTTTGGTTTTGTCGATGAATAAGTGGGTGTTTAATAGTTTCTTCATATCTTGATGAGTTTTTTTGGGTTTCAAAGTTTGAACTTTGTTTTTACTTTGGTTTCTCTTCTTAAAAATTACAAGATTTGAGATCTTTTCTTTTCTAAATCAATTGAGATCTGACCCAGCAAAACAAACCACTCACCATTTTCTAGGACTTTTAAATTTTTATTTTCTCCTAAAGATTCAGTCTCAATGAAAGACTCGTAATTTTCTTATACTGGGTTTTTTCGCTAGAATCTCTAATCCCTAACATTTGTTTCAGTTCTTCAGCTCAAGAGTCATATTAGTTAAATTTCATTGTTATCGTTATTCGATTTTGGTGGGGTTAAGTTTAATAATGGTTAGAAAAGGTCGTCAAGAATTAGAGGTTGTTTGGTTTCTGAATCTAAGAAAGAGAAGATGAAAAAGATGATGAACAAGGAGATGGAGGAGAGATGGTAAGGAGGCAGAGAGAGGAAAATATAATTACTTAAAAATTAAAAAAAAATATTAGAACTCATTAACCGTGTCATTAAATTAAAATATGTCAAATATACGGCTCCTTTCAAATATTTAACGGTAGTTTGACAGTAGGGACCCAATTAAAAACTAAATGAAAACTCAGGGGTTGATTTGTGGCTTTTTAAAACTTAGTGACCAAATAAAAAACAAAATGAAAACTCAGGGATCAAAAGTGTCTTTGTAACGACCCGATTTTCGTTAAATTCTTTAAATTCAAATGCACATCGGAAGACTTAATTTTTAAAGAAAAACGGCATAGGTTCTTTTAAAAATCGGATAACCAAAACCTGTTTACAACAACACATATTCAGAGAAAGCGATAAATCAGGAATGTGCATTCCAGCATATAATTTAAACTTCCAAAAGAGATTTAAATCATAAAACATATGCAGATTTTAAACAAATACCCTTCCGGGCTCAAAAAGACACAAGTAAGAAAGTTGGAAATAATTTACAAGCACTTCTAAGAATGCTAAACCAATAGTATGTTCATCATTGTTCGTACACCAACTCGGCAAGTCACACAGCACCACCTCCTCTACCACGCTTCTTAGGACGAGGTTTACCTGAAAATTTGTGAGTGTAGCAATATTAGCATAAAAATGCTAGTGAGAGTAAAACGAAAGCAAGTAATCCTATGAACCAAATTTCATACCAGAAATTGTGTCCAAAGGCCTAAATTGCTCTTTACTATCCATTCCACACTTCCAATTTCCATACAATCATACAATAGTAATATACTACCTGTAATAGTCTTTCAATACCATGTAATTGAAAATAAAGACTTAAAGTAAAAGTAACAACCATTACTAAGTCTTACTACACAATTCTAAAGAATATGTAATTGTAATACTAACTATCTTTGCTACCAAACAAGTTTCATCGTAACGTGCTATTGTATGGATCGAAATCAACATACCACATACGGTTGTACCATATCACAAGTCATTGTACCATAATACCGTATGGACTGAAGTCAACATACCACGTATCGTATCACAAATCATCGCACCATGATACCGTATGGATCCGAATCAGCATACTATCATGTGCTGTAACACAAATCATCGTACCATGGTATCGTATGGATCAGAATCAATATACTACCATGTACCGTACCATAATATCGTATGCACCGAAGTCAACATACCATGTACCGTATCACAAATCATCGCACCATGATACCGTATGGATCCGAATCAACATACTATCATGTGTCGTATCAAGAAAGGTTAAGCTCCCTAATAAATTAGATAATCTCAAAGAATTCTACTAAGTTATTAAAGAACCTATCTACTTAGATTACACGACTTATCACTCAAGTGTATTTTCTAAGCCACATTGACTCCCAAACCACTAAAAGTGCTTTAAACTTCCACTTTCATTTAGAATCTCCAATTCATATTTCAAGACTTCCAAACCACTCCGATATTTCCTTTTCACCGAACTTACTATAATTCCAAATTCTCTCCCCTCACTTCCGAATTAAAGTCTCCAACCAAACATTAACTCTAAGAAGTTAGTTCCCTCTTAACCTCGATAAACAAAATCGTAATGAAACTTAATTCATAAAATTACTAACTTCCCTTTTAAACTCACCTCGGATTTATAGTCCAGCTTCCAAAGTGCCGAGATCAACACCACTTGATCAATCACAATCCTACAAATCAATTACACCTAACAATCATTAATTAAAAAAAAAATCGAGCAAACGACATCTAAACACACAAAACGTCGAAAAACCCAGAAATCTCCCTATGAGGCTCTCAGCCAAACAAGGCTAAATGAGGTTCGGGTTCGGTTTTCCGGCTTTTATGTAATTTAGAGGCATTTCGGGTTGGTTTCAGATACTTTGGAAGTTCGTAAAGTCAATGGGTAACCGTAATTTCGGGTTTAAGGCTTAAATCATCCACCTAAAATAAAAAGAAAATAAATTAAAGCAACTTTAGGAACACCCATAGCAGCCACAGTTTTGGGGTTGTTCAAAGAGGGTCGGGCTTCCGTTTTGATTCAATGTTAGGGCCAACGATGGACATACATCAACCCTAGACACTTTTATTTTATCTAGAAACTTCAATTAATCAAAGGATAAAGGAGGGATTCAAGCTGAAGGGATGATTTACTAAACTAGCGGAAATTTATTTGGTAAATTTATTAACATTTAATAACGGATCTATTAACATCATGCAATTTGTGATAAAAACATGTAGATTCATGCTTAATTTCGAAAATTAAAACCGGAACTTACATTGAGTACAATATGGAGAATCGGTTGGAGGTTTCTTTACAGCATCAAATCCTCAGCAACACCGGATCTTCTATGCTATATCCCGATCGAAAGCAAAACCGACTTGTGAGAATCGAACCGGAAGAAAAAAAGAAGAAGAAATTTCTTCTAAATTTTTCCCTAAGAAAAATCGGCAATTGGGCAAAAGCTTGAGAGAGAATTTTCACTTTTCTAATTAAAGTGAGAAGTGTACAAAATATAAATCTCAATGGTCATATTTATAGGAAAATATCATATCTAATCTCTATAGATATGTTTATCTCCTAATTATTAAAATATAATAGAAAAATAAATAAAAATTATATATATAAATTCAATTTCCTGCGTGCGCCCACTCACCCACAAATTTATATATATATATATATATATTTATTTATTTATTTACTTTTCTTTATATAATAATTGTATATTTATATATTTAAAATTAGAAAAAATTCAAATAATAATTTATAATTTAAACATATTTAGCCAAAAACTATTATGTTAATTACCATTGAATCTTATTCAATTAATTAATTATTTTGGGCCTGTGTTTCTTAAACCAATTGTATTTAATTCTCTCTAATATTTATTATTAAATTAAATAAACTCATTATTTAATTAATAATAATTATTATTATTAATTTCCATTAAAATAAACTCATTATTTAAATAATTAATAATATTAACATTAATTCCCATTTAAATAATTTATTATTTAAACAATTAATTTTGCCTTCAAATATTATAATTCATAATGTTATATTAATTTCCATTTAAGTAAACTCTTTATTTAAACAATTAATATTGTATCAATATTAATAATATTAATATTAATTTTCATTTAAATAATCTCATTATTCAAATAATTAATATTGCCTGATCTTAAGTAAAATCAATTACTTAAATTGTTTGTTCTTCCTAAGTTAAATTAATAACTTAGTTTTGCTACAACGATATTTGGGCTAGCATAGGGAGCCGATGGACTTATAGATCATGGGCTTAATAATTAGTCAATTAAGTGATTAACTCATAATCAGTTAATTACTTATTATTTAACTATGAATAATTCCACTATAGATTCATAGCTGAATTCCCCTCACTATAGATGAGTTATGTCCATTTAGTTTATTTTTATTTATATCTGTGATATATCCTTCACATGGAACCCTCATAATTACAGACGGATTAAATTTACCGTTTTGCCCCTGTAATTACCGCTTTATCCTTGTGTTCCCGCTGATTCTCCAATGAACTTTATCTTTAGTCGAACTAGAGATAATATACTTCTGTGATCAATAGAAGTCGTGGCGCCACTTGTTCATGTCTCGAATCAGTACATCAAGGGAATTTCCTAAAGTTCCTAAAATGTTTAGGTATCGCACTGATACCGTTAATTTATAGGAAAGTTATGAATTTCAGCTCGTGAAAATGAGTTCCCAGCTACTTATCTAGCCATGTTCCCAAAACAGGAGTGTATTGAGCATTCTTACAGATCGCTCTCAACCATGTGAATCAGAGAACATAACTCCATAAATAGGAGTCCGCATTTCACTCAGGATTGAGATCTATCACGGTTGATAAACTTAGTTTGATATTTGATCATTTCTCATAAACGGTACTAATGAGAAATTTGATCGCACATCGTGGTCCTATCTTATACGATCAACATTGCATATGATACTTCCATTTCATGTCTCCCACATGAATGATCAGGATTAGATCATTTGTCTATAAAACAAAATGCGAAGCTATCAACAGTGTTACCAGGATAAGGTTCCCAAACGTTATCCATTTACTGTAGATATTTTTAAATTACTCATCTCGACTTTAATCCTCTCGTATGACTCACATACTAAGTCGTGATTTCATAAGAGTAACTTAGGGTTTACTATTTGAATGTTTAATATTAATATATTCTTAATATCGTCAATTGAATCAATCTAGATAATATAAAGAATTTATGTTTATTTATTTAACTTATTCGAAATAAATTATTATAATTAAATAATTACAAGTTCTAGGACACCATTCCTAACACAAGCATGAATCATAGATGGAATTTCAAAATCAACAATACCCATATTTTAAAGAATTTCCCTCACCTTTTCGTCCCTTGGAAGTGAATGGAAAGGCTTCAAATGTAGGATGGGTAGAAAGCTTGTTGCAAGAGCTTTCCAATGAGCTAAGGCATGAAGAAATCGGCCAAGAAACGAGGGAGACCCGACACTTTCTTTCTCCTCTTCTTACTCGGGTTTAGGGGGTTTTGGGAGAGAAAAAGATGAGCAAATTTCTAATTTTTGCTAAGGATGGGTTTTTAAGGAGATGATAAATAGTATTTTGATATTTTTAAGAAATTGGAAATTACGCCTACATCCTTCTTTTACTTTTTGCTTTTAAAACGAAACCCGAAGCTCCTAAACTAGTCAAATGGTGATTAATAATTATTAATGGGCCCATAATAATTATTAATATGACCAAAACTAATTTAAGCTATTAAACAGATTAAAAAGGTTTTAAAACGAAATTAACTACCAAATTCTAAATTACTAATTCTAAACTATAATTAAATACTTTTATATAAAAAAAAATTATCTCAAAAGTAACGGGACGTTACAGTCTTTTTCCCTAATATTTAACTGAATTAAAGTCCCGAAACTGAAGAATGTTAAAATATTTAGGAAGCCCTTTTTATTTTTGTATTTATGCTAGATTGTAGGCTTTCGAAATCACCTCTCTTCTAGTTCTAATGAGTACAACATCTCCAACGTTTAAAAGAAGTAAAAGGCAGAGTCAATTTCATCAAGTAGATTATCGAAGTCGTATGGGAAAATATTGAGTTATGTAGACCAGTTGGTTTGCATTAGAATCCTTGATTATTATATCAACAATTCTAAAAAGACATTCATGATTAAAAACAATGCCACACAAATGATTCACTTCCATTCAGACATCAGAACACCACTTGAATGCATAAATTCAAATGAATTTTTTCTTCAAATGTGACGACCCGACTTAAATAAAAGTCCAGGACGCGAGCACGTAACGGAAACGAACAGAATAAACCTTAAAACTTATGAATTAACAAAACATTCGAAATTTCGGCATGATGTATACGTAAATTCAAAAACCCAAATTCATACATCAACCTGTTTAATAACAACATCGGCCGGTTTAGAATATCACACAAGATCAAAATTCAAAACAAATGTTTGGTGCACCAGTTCAAAACGTTATACAAAACATAATATGTACAAAAGGTTTTAATTTTTTTTTTACTCCAAAACATAAACATTACTTTCAGACAACGTTCCCAAAACCCATGACTCGCTGACTGTAGGGCAATCCAAAAGTCTTCATCTCGAGCTATCAACGAGCACCACTTGCCGCTCCACGCCCTCGTCCCCGAGCATTACCTGAAAGGTGATATAGAGCACCTTTGAGCATGACACTCAGTGAAAACAAAAGAATATGAACGGTGATGCGGAAATGATCATAGTTAAATGTATAAAGAGTAATGACATGCTTAAAAATGTAAAACAAATAGAATAAATGCAATGCGAATGGATGGTGTCAATTAAACACAAGTTCTCTAACAAACACTTTCGTCAAACCGTTACCATATCGAACTTATCACAATTACCATCCTCTTTAATTTCTCAAGGCATGCCATCTTAAATCCGGTGTCTTACTACGCCCCAAGTTACATGATCAATCATCATCCGAGCCGTACCTCATCTCAATTTCGAGCTATCTCAACGTCACTAGCATCTGGGGCATGCACTATATAGCACACCAGAGCTCATCACCTTTCCACGGTAACCACGTGTAATGTCCAACACCCATACACCGTTACACGGGTTAATCACATCTCCGCCATGGTAACCACGTATAACGTCCAACACCCATACACCGTTACATGGCTTACAACCCCATGGCCACATGTCGAAAGTATGAAATGCATGAATGATGTGTTATGAAATGTAACGACTTGTCATGCTTTCTTACAATTCTTAACAAAGTATTACTTCCCGCTCAACGAGCATATGTAAAGCCATGCCTCTAAGCAATACATAACAATGTCATGCTATATAACTTGTTCAAATATGCACAATAAGCATATAATTAATTTCCAGCAAAAGCATTACTACATCCAGGATATCTCAATCGCTTTATTACCGAGCATAATCAAAATCATGCTAAAATCATATAAGAATATTCCCAAATCAGCTTATAACCCAATCATGGACTAAAATATAATGAACAAGTAGGCAAGTATTTCTAGCTCATGTGGTAAGTAGAGGCAAAGTTCAAGTAGTCATGTTTAACTAGCCAATTCATAGGTAAATCATGCTCATGTGGACATATATGCATTCTCTATCTCATTTGGTATATTCATACAAGTGACATAATCATATATCTCAAGGTAGATATATTTAAAGAAGAAAACATATCAATTTAACTCAATTTTGCAAACAAGAGTAGTCAATTTATGCATTTCCGCTCTTTCGACTTTTACGACGAGTCAAGCATGAACCTCGCCCCTCATTACTTTCACAAGGCCACTCCTTCATCAAACATGAGTCCAAGTGACTCCAAATCATCCATGACAACAAATCAATCCACAACCACACCAAACATTGAAACAAATCGGCAACACCCTTCCGATTCTTTGTGTTCTCACCTTTACCAATTTAGGAACTGTAAACTAAAGAGTTGAAGAAGAATTGAATTGATATTATTTACTAATCACATACACATATATATACACATTAGAGTCTAACCTAATGGGCTTAAAAGTAATGGGCCTAACTATGTAACTATACATTATAATAAACTCAATAATATGTCTAACACTCCCCCTCAAGTTGGAGCATGTATGTTAATCATGCCCAGCTTGTTACAAAGGTAGTCAATCCGTGGCCCATTCAAAGCTTTTGTAAAGATGTCGCCTAATTGTTCTCCGGTCTTTACATATCCAGTAGAAATCAGCCCCAATTGTATTTTCTCACGAACAAAGTGACAATCAACCTCAATGTGTTTAGTACGCTCATGAAAAACAGGATTTGAAGCGATATGAAGGGCAGCTTGGTTATCACACCATAGTTTCATTGGATGCAAGACTGAAAATCCCAACTCAATAAGAAGTTGACGAATCCATATCACTTCACAAGTTGACTGAGCCATAGCTCTATATTCTGATTCAGCACTAGATCGTGACACAACATGTTGCTTCTTACTCTTCCAGGAGGCTAAATTCCCTCCCACAAAAACACAATAACCAGTAGTTGATCTTCGATCTTCCTTAGACCCAGCCCAATCAGCATCTAAGAAGCATTCAATCTCACTGTGTCCATGGTTGCCATATAGAATTCCTCGTCCAGGGGCACGTTTTAAGTAACACAAAATCTGCTCAACGGCCTTCCAATGTTCAATAGTAGGTTAGGACAAATATTGACTCACTATACTAACTGAATATGCAATATCTGGACGAGTTACAGTAAGGTAATTGAGTTTTCCAACCAACCTTCGATATCTTTCAGGTTCTTCAAATAATTCACCATCTTTTGTAAGCTGCAAATTAGGATCCATTGGGGTGCTACATGGTTTAGCCCCCAATTTACCAGTCTCTGATAGCAAATCTAACACATATTTCCTTTGAGAAAGGAAAATCTTTTTACTGCTTCTCGTCACTTCAACACCCAAAAAATATTTTAACGCCCCTAAGTCCTTTGTATGAAATTGACTATGGAGGAAAGTTTTGAGGGATAAAATACCTGCACTATCACTTCCTGTGATGACAATGTCATCTACATACACAACCAACAAAATGATCCCAGCTGCAGACTTGCGATGAAAAACAGAATGATCTGATTTACTTTTTCTCATACCAAATTGTTCAACTGCCAAGCTAAATTTACCAAACCATGCCCGAGGGCTCTGTTTCAAGCCATACAACCATTTTCTCAGATTACAAACCTATCCATTCTCCCCCTGAGCAACAAATCCAGGTGGTTGCTCCATATATACCTCTTCTTGAAGATCCCCATGAAGAAAAGCGTTCTTGATATCTAATTGGTGCAAAGGCCAACCATATGTAGCAGCCAGAGAAATAAACAATCTAACTGACGTGAGTTTGGCAACAGGAGAAAAAGTGTCAGAATAATCAATCCCATAGACTTGAGCATACCCTTTAGCAACGAGGCAGGCTTTCAAACGAGCAATAGATCCATCAGGATTAACCTTAATTGCAAAAACCCACTTACAACCAATACCTTTCTTACCTGTGGGTAAAGCGACCAAAGTCCAAGTTTCATTTTCTTCCAAAGCCCGCATTTCCTCGATCATGGCATTACGCCATCCAGAATGAGAAAGGGCATCATGAACAGTCTTAAGTAAAGACACAGAATCAAGTGATGCAATAAAAGAACACAAAGAGGGAGACAAATTGTTATAAGATACAAAAGAAGTAACAGGATATGTACATGTTCATTTCTCCTTGCGGAGGGCAATAAGGAGATCAACTTCTATGACTGGATCTGACGACGAAGCCTTTTGAAAGCTGGTATCTGGACATGAATCTGGTACAGTACGAGGGCGACGGGTAAACACTTGAGGAAAGGGAGGCATGGGCAGGGAGATTGGTAGAGGAGGAGAAACAACAGTTGGTACTTCAGAGGGAGGTGGCAAAACAGAAGTCGGTATTACAGAGGGAGGTGGAACAACGGTAGTAGTGGTGTAGATTAACAAGTTATCATCCTCTTCCGGAGAAATGTAGGAGATAGAAGGAGAGAACGGTGTATTTTCCAGAAAAGTAACATCCGAAGAAACCAAATATCTATTAAGAACGGTAAAAAAACATCGATAGCCCTTTTGAACCAGAGAATAGCCAAGGAAAATACATTTTAAAGCCTTGGGATCAAGTTTAGAAAGTTGAGGACGAACATCCCGAAAAAAACATGTGCAACCAAATATCCTAGGTTCTATAGGAAATAAAGGTTTGTTGGGGAGCAAAGAGTGGTAAGGAATTTGACCATTAAGAACCGAGGAAGACATGCGATTAATGAGAAAACAAGCAGTAGAAACAGCATCTGCCCAAAAATGTTTAGGAACCTGCATTTGGAAAAGTAAAGCTCGAGAAGTTTCCAACAAATGTCTATTTTTACGTTCAACTACTCCGTTTTGAGACGGAGTATCGACACAAGATGTTTGATGGAGAATGCCATGTGTGATCATAAAATTTTGAAAATTGGATGACATATATTCTTTTGCGTTATCACTTCGAAGAGTTTTTATTGAGATATTGAACTGGGTTCGAATTTCAGCACAAAAAGCAGAAAAATGAGAAAATACCTCGGAACGAGATTTCATGAAATAGAGCCATGTCATGCGAGAGAAATCATCGACAAATGTAATAAAATACCGAAATCCGGTTATAGAAGCAACAGGACAGGGACCCCAAACATCGGAATGAACTAACTCAAAAGGAGCACTTGCACGTTTATTGACTCGTGGACCATGACTGACACGATGGTGTTTAGCAAACTGGCACGACTCACAATCTAAAGAGGACAAATGCTGAAACTGAGGGCACAATTTCTTAAAAACAGAGAGAGAAGGATGACCTAATCGACAATGAGTATCAAAAGCAGACGATGACGATACTCCAGAACATGCAGCAGAAAACTGAGGGTCAAGAACGTAGAGGCCGCCAGATTCATGTCCTTTACCAATAATTTGCTTCGTCGTAAGATCCTGAAACAAACAATAAGTGGGATAGAATAAAACACAACAATTTAAAGAGCGAGTAATTTGACTGACAGACATCAAATTAAATGACAAATCAGGGAGGCTAAGAACACAAGACAAAGGTAATGAAGGAACAGGTTTAGCTTGACCAGATCCAATAACAGTGGAAGTGGATCCATCTGCTAAAGTAACATGAAAAGACGAAGTGTGTGGTTCGAATGTAGAAAGTAATTTAGGATTACCTGTCATATGATCAGTTGCACCAGAATCTATGACCTATTTGGAAGAAGAAGAAACAAGACATGATGTCGATTTACCTGACTGAGCAAGAACAGTACCGGAAGCAAGCTGATGATTCACTCTTTCAGCCATAAAATCAGTAGAACCTTGTACTTAGCAAGAAGAAACAAACAACGAATAAAAACAATCCAACCAACGGCTAAATAATTAGCCACTAACAATCAACCAACCACAACACCCAACAAACGGCTAGGGATTAAGCCTCAAATATGTGGTTAACGAATGGATAAGTAACACAAAATCTGGACAGCGAGCATAAACCCAGAAAAACACAGATCTAACAAAATTACCGCAAAAAAAAAAGTGTGGACAAAGCCGAAAATTCCTCGTTTCAGTCAAAACCAAGCAGTGTTTATACCTAAAACCACTCCAAAACAATCAGAAATAAAATTCTGAACAAAACCAAACAAATTGCAGCGAGTCACGACGGCGCACGCGCCCTCACGTGCCGGCGCGTGAAATCGGGGCGGAGGATGACGGCGGCGCGTAGGCTTCACGCGCGGCTGTTTTCGGCGAGTGGTTGTTGCGACGTGGATCTCCGGCAAACGGCGGTTCTTTCTATAGGGGTGGTGTCGACAAATGGTCACTTTAAACGAGACCCGAACTCGAACCCTAACCCCTTTTGGACAAAATTCACTCTACCCAACTCTCAAACAAATCGAAAAGAAATTTTACGCTCTGATACCATGTAAACTAAAGAGTTGAAGAAGAATTGAATTGATATTATTTACTAATCACATACACATATATATACACATTAGAGTCTAACCTAATGGGCTTAAAAGTAATGGGCCTAACTATGTAACTATACATTATAATAAACTCAATAATATGTCTAACAGGAACCAACTTGTTTAGGATTGTCTTCCTCCTACAACAAACCATTGTAAACACATTTGAGTTCAAAATAATGATATTGCCTCAGCCCATAATCATCAAATTCAAACCCAACCCTTAAGAACACAAACAACCCCAAAACTAGCTAAAAATGAACTAGTTTTTAGGCCAATTTTGGAAACCTTTCAATAATCATTCCCTTATCCTTCCAAGTTGTTTTTCATGTGACACATATACATATATACACACATACTTTCCAGAATTTAAGAATTTCAAAGTAAAACTAAAGAAAACCATATTTTAGAGAAACTAGAAATTCCAAAACATTGGCAATTTAAGGTGTTTTTCAACATGAGTTCATCCATGGCTTTTAGTTCCTCATAAACTTGCTAAAAATACATCTTAAAGCTTTAAAACATCAATTTAAAGCCAATTTCCAGAATTTAACATCCTACAAATTCAAGCCAAGAACTCAAAATAACAACCAACATAAGCTTGGAATTTCAACATCAATGGAGGTCAAGTGTTCTTGCAAAACCATGGTTCCCAATTTCCTTTTAAATATACATGAACCTTAAAGCCAAAACTCATCAATTCAACATCAATTTTCCAGAAATATAAAAGTATGAAAACCCACATACAACAACTCCTTAAACTCCAAATAAGAGGATTCAAGTGTGGGTTTGGAATTGAAAATCAAAACAACAATACCCATAAAAATCTGAAACTTTCCCTCACCTTTTTCATCCCTTAGAAGTGGATGGAAATACTTCAAATGTAGGATGGGTAGAAAGCTTGTTGCGAGAGCTTTTCAACGAGCTAAGGCACGAAGAAATCGGCCTAGAAACGAGAGAGATCCAACCCTTTCTTTCTCTTCATTTTTTTTCTCAATTCTTGCTCAGATTTGGGGAAGGAAGAAAAAGAATGAAAAATGTGTTTTTTGATTTTTCTCTTTTCTTTTCTCTTAACTTCCATTATATAATTTTAATTCCTAAAATCAAAATAATGAAATTGCAACAAGGTCCCTCCACCTCCTACATTTACACTTCAAATCCTCCCACCTCCTAATATATGTTTAAAGTCCCTTTTCATCTTTCCTTTGCTAACGAGCCCTTTCATCCAATAAATTTTGTCAATAAATCCTTTTCCCTAACTTAACCATGGTTAAACTAACTATGGTTAACCCTCAAAATTCAATTAAGTAGAGATATTAACTTTCTAAGGATTTAATAAATTACCCAAGCATGCTAAATCAAATAAATTCCTTAATTAATAAAAATTACAAACCCGGGCCCTTACATCAAATAATTAAATTCTTAGATTATATGTTCTTAATTTGAAAAACTAAATGAATTTCTTTAGTCTAAAAAATCACTTAACAAATTGCAGTCACATGGAATCATAACTTTTCACTTCCCGGCCCGAAGAAGAACACGTGAAATCAAATTTTCTGCTTAAATTATTCCGGTGCACCAATTTCTACTTGAATTTTTTTTTTAAATTAATTGAAGACATAGTTATCTTTATCTTTAATATATTAAATAAAAAGTGAAAATCATTGAGAATCATTTTTAAAATTATTTACCTTTTATATATAATTCTTAAATACTGAACTTATCCTTAGTTAATAGTTATTATTAGATAGTTACTTTCTATTACCCCTTCTTGGAGTAACGGTCCATATACGATTTTAAATGATCATTCATGTAATAAAATAAGAAAATAAAGACGTTTCATATACTAAGGGCCCGTTTGGGATAGCTTTTGAAAATACTTAAAAGTGTTTTTTTAATGGTTATAAAAAACGCTGTCTTTATTCAAAAACATTGTTAAACACTTTCAAAAGATATCTCAAATGCGCACTAAATAGATATCTTTATGTTGAAAAATGAAAAACACCATAATCCATCACTGTCAATAGAAGAATTTCTTTCTAAATTATTACTAAATTTGTAGCCAAAAGAAAAAATAAATATACTTTGATAATTTATGGTGCCTTTTAGTATTCTCCATCAGTAGAATAGAAAATTGATATAATTTGTATTCAAATTTGATTAGAATAGATTACTAGACACTACAAGAAGCTTAACTTTTTTTTAGAAGGTCAAAACATTTGAATAATATTTAAAAAATCTTCAGTATTTCTTTTTAAGGCCAACTCAACCTTTGAAAAAGGTCGGATAAGTCCCATAGAAAAAGATTTTTCAAAGGTTATATATTATCGATAATAATTCAATAATTTATTGATAAATTTATTTTTGAAAATTATATTTTTCAAAGGTTGTTACCATTTTCAAGGGTTAACAAGTTTGTTTTCTTGGAAAAAAGTATTTTTATCAATAGATTAGTATCCTTTGAAAAAAGTAATTTTTTTAATCCACAATGACTATCCTTTGAAAAACGTATTCATTTAACCATTACAACTGGCAACTTGATTTCAAGTGAAAAAACCATCACTCTCATAAATACCATTACTGTGTACCAAGACAAGCCAAACAAGAAAATTACAAACATTTCCATTTATCTTGAATTTTTTTTATAGTAATCTCATTTAATACACAAAACGACTATAAAATTCCAAAATATCAAATACTGAGCCATTAGATCCCCACTTATCAAGTTTTCATGAACGTCTTGCGATCTCCATACTCTATTCAAATTAGGGGTGTAACCGGTTTGGTTCGGTTCGGTTTTTTAACCGAACCATTAAAACCGACTGGTTCGGTTTATTGAAATTTAGAAACCGAACCGAACCAGTTTTAAAGGGAAACCGGTCCGGTTCGATCCGGTTTTTACCGGTTTCGGTTTCTCGGTTCCTCGGTTTATTTTTTCACCAGTGAAGAAGCCAGGTTGGGAAAGGTTTTTTTTTAATCACATCTTCGCTATAAAAATTACCGTCTCTTTCTTTCAACCTTTTCTTTCAGCAAGATTTTTGACAAAAAAAAAACTAGAGAAGTAGTACTTATTTTGAGGAAAGATCCCTTTTTTTTTTCCTTAATTGAAAAGGGTAAAAAAAAATTAATGATTTAGATAATACCAGTAGTGAGAGAAAGAGAGTCTTTAGAAAGAGAAATATTTTGCCTTGCTATCATGGATTTGCCATCAATTTCTGAGAAAATGTTAATGGTTGATACATTTCTTGCAACTTTAGAGGTCAGAAGCGACATTCAATTTCACCGGAAAATATATGAGCGGCGGCCATAGGTCAGAAGAAGCGGCGGGTAGGTTAGAAGAAGCGGTGCCCTTTTTTTTCCCCCTACTGTCTGTGTTTTGGATAAAATCACGAGGCTTGAGGATAGGGAAAGAGAAGGAGGGAAAGAAATTGGGGCAGGGGCTGGGCCTAGTGTTATTTTTTTTAATTATATATATAATATTATTATTATATATATTATAAACCGGTTCGGTTTTAAACCGAACCGGTAAGTGGGGAACCGACCACCGAACCGGCCAGAGTCGGTTCGGTTCAGTTCCTTTGAAAGGAAAAACCGAAACGGTTCGGTTTTTCCAGGTCCGAAGTGGTTTGGTTTTTTCGGTTTCTCGGTTTATTTTTTCACCCCTAATTCAAATCAATCATGTTTCATCTTACCAAGGACGCACTTTTGTAAATTCGTAAATTGTGCCAAAAATATAACAGATGGAGTTGTGACAACTCGTGACTTTTCAGGTGAGTAAGAAACAAAACATAATTTAGAACATTCATACTTATTTCAGTTATGAATTGAATGTTTGGTAAATGACTTGAAAGTATAGTTAACAAAAACTTAAGATTTCAATTAAAACTTTGTTAATCTATACTATCTAAAAAGTGGCTTAGAGGAAAAACTTATGATTTCCATTTTTACCCTTATAATTCATTTAAATTTCTATAATGCCATCATTCAAAATTATTACCAATTAAAAAAAATTTATACTATCTAAATTTTTCTAAATATACTTTCTTATTATTAAATTAATTAAATACAGCAAACAAATTTTATACTATCAAAAAATTTCTAAATATACTTTCTTATTATTAATAATTGAATATTATTACAATTAATTAAATACAATAAACAAATTTTATACCATCTAAATTTTTTTAAATATACTTTCTTATTATTAAATTAATTAAATACAATAAACTAAAATTATCTTCGTTCAATAAATATTTCAAATATATTTTATCATAAGCTTATTTCAAAAATTAATTTAGTAATAATTTATTGGTCATATTTATAAAATAAATAATTTCATAGACTTATTAAATTTAAAATCAAACCCAACAATCAAATTAATTTTTAATAACTTTTCGTCTACTATTTTCTCTAACAAACCTTTCCCTTCTTAATTCCTTTTTTTTTTAATTATATTAAGATTAGGTCAAGCAGGGGAAAACACACACTAAAACAATTCTCTCTCTATAATTTAAATATATAATTACATTAGTGTGATTATTTCTTAAAATATCAAAACCAAAGGACATATATAACATATCATCTTGTAACACCCCAAATAAATGAGTAGTAAAAAAGTTTTGTAACTCACTAATTGAATTAAAAATTTATTGAAATTTTCGCTTTTAATTTACTATATATATACATGTAAATAGAGATGAACTAACACACCAATTTAAAAACAAAAAACTAGATGTTTAAGGATAGAGTTATGGAAAGGAAATGAATATTAGGTACGATTAACGAGATGATATAAAATCCTGAAATGTATTTTTTTTTTTCATCTTAAAGATATTTTTTAATGTGGGTTACGTTAATTTCTTCCATTTCATTATAAAATTTGAATTTTCAAAATATTAATTAAGAAAATAACTTCATAATAATATTGACATTTTTATTATAAAATTTGAAAGACAAACCACGTGCCCCACGTGCATGGCACGTGTGAAAAACCTAGTCCTTGTTAAATGTCTTAACCATCATTGGAAGTTTAAGAAATATCATTTTTTTCTTGGTGATGACCAAATACCCCTACCCTGTTTTTTTTTTTAGTTTTGAAAATTTTCCCGACAACTCGAGCCTACATTTTCTTAACCCAAATTGTTTATTGTTGATTAGTAAAACTGAAATCGAGAACAACCATGTGAAACGTCATGCCGAGCAATTGCAATTTCCATTACCTTGTATCCGTTTACATATGACCTTCGAAGTGATGTTTTGGCCATTTTACCTACTTTTTATGTCCGATTTAGTTGTTTGTGTTGTATTTAAATGTTGATAGTTTTGTGAATTGAATACATTAAAAATATTTGTGTAGGTAAAGTTCATGTTCCAACGAGGATTCAAGAGTAGAGGTTACTTTTATGAGTGTAATGATCCGACTTAACAAATAAGTCTAAGCCGCGAGTACACTCAACGGAAGTGTGGACCCTCATTAGTTCGCTCATAAATTCAATATTTCGAAAAAAAATGCTAAAGACAATATTTGCAAACAAATTAAACATTTAATAATCAATAGTCACGTCTACCTCTCTTTAATTTAAACCAACAACTAAACAAATCAATTGAAACTATGAAAAAGAAACAAAGTTTGGGTTAACTTTAAAATCGTTTAGGGGTAAACGTTTATTACAACCCAAAATAAAAGTATGTTAGTATGAACATAACAAAAAAAAACCATACATGAGACAAAAGAGTATCATAGGCCATTAGACACTCCAGCCCATCCAAAATTCTCGCCTTGAAGGTTCGACGAGCACCAACCGCCTTGTCTCGACCCTAACCTGATATATAGCACTTTTGAGCATGACACTCAGTGAAAATAAAATGAATTAAAGTAATGGTATGTCATGATTAAAATGAACTAGAAGTAGTTTAAAATGATGCATCCAAAATGGCTAAATGACTTAATGAGAAAATGCATAGATAATAACTAAAAGGCTTAAACATGTGTGTTAAACAATGATCATCAATAATGCAAACACAAGGTCAAGACATTATTAACTTATATTCAAATTGATACCATTTCTCATTTACACTTTCCACACGTCATGCGCGTCTCAAAGGCTATCTCGATAACTCTCCATAAATTCTAGGCTTTACACTAGCCTCTCGAGCTTTTGCTTATTTCACAATTCTAGGCTTTTCTCTAGCCTCTCGAGCTTCCGGGCCATCAACCACACAACGCCACAGAACTTGCTCAAATCACACAACAGCAACCATATGTAACGTCTAGCTCATCTCCCCATTATATAGATTACAACCACATGACGTTCAAACACAAAGAATGAAATGAAAGTATGTAATGAGATGCAAGTATGTAAGCTATAGTTATAACACAAAATATTCTTAAACCTCAAACTAGTTGAGAATGTAAACGAATGTAACCTAATTAGTATATGACTCTATCTTTCACTTGACACATCTTATAAACACAAATGAGCATTTAATATCAACCCAAAATCAGAATAGAAACATGGCTATATCAATGTCAATCCCGCTTATTTCGCTTTCTCAAATTTTTCGCGACTAGTTCGACTAATCAATTTTTCTTTCACTATCACCCTTTTCCTTTCTTACTTTCAAACACAACGTAATGATATCAATAGATCTTTTCCACATATCAGCAAACACAACCTCACAATCCTCATGGTCACAACCACATTCAATCATCCAAACTATTACACGAATCCGCTTTATTCTCACTTTGGTCAATTTCACCAAAATCTTGCTTATGCTTGACCTCCTCCTACATCAGTTCATATCAAAACTTATTTAAGTTTATAATATCACAATATCTCAACCAATAACAATCAAATAAAATCCGGAACCTGGTTTAACCCAAAAGTCACAAAACTAGCTAAAACGAGTGATGCTATTTTTGGCCATTTGAGTGATTTTTGAAAAATCATTGGCTTGACCTCCTAACTAGTTTTTCTTATTCAAAATACATTAATCAATCAAACAAACAAACAAACGAAGGGTAATTAATCTAAAAGACGAAAAACAACCAAGGTTGTTGACAAAGAAGCCCAAGGACAAGAGGGGTTATTTTGGGAGATGATGGTGTTTTTCCGGCTTTTGAGAAATTTAGAGACGATCCGGGTTAGTTTCAAGTACTTTTATATCAAACGTTTGAAGAACAATCAAGAAAACCGTAAATGAAATTCCAATCTCGAAATTTTCAAGTTTCTTAAAGGAAATTGAAGATTTCAACTTAAAATCTCATTTAGAATAAAAAAGAAACAAAACCATAAACAAAGTTTTAAAATCTCACTTTCTAGGGCTTCCCTTGGAGATGGAGAAACGTCTTAAGAGTAGGATGGAAAGAAATCCTAGGTCACAAGCAATCCAACACAAAAAGAATCGTCGAAAACGGTCAAGAATCGAAGAATACCCGAAAACTAGAATCACCACCCTAGGGGCATCAACCATGGGGGTGTAGAGAGGAAGAAGTTTGTGTTTTGTTTTCTTTGTTTAAAAAGATGAGGAAGATAAAGACCCTTGAATTTGAAGAGAAAGAAAAACTTTGCAAAAAGGCTCTCAACTTTACCTTTAACTTTTAATATGTGCCCCAAGCCTTTGAAGACACCGAAAGTAATTAAAATTAACCAAAAGCACTCAAACTAGCTAAAAGGAGATTAATGATTATTAATTGGCCCGTTAATAATTATTAATACACTTGGTTCTAATTTATACTTCTAAAGTAATAAACGTCAAGTAAAAGAATATAACTTCTAAAATCTACTCTAAAATGAAATTAAAATGCTTTAAATTAAATAAAAAAATGGCCATAAAAAAATTAACGGTACGCTGCAGCTTTTAATCGTGTGAATCAAATAACATAACTCCATGAATAGGAATTCACATGTCACTTAAGATTGAGATTTATCAGTGTTGATAAACTTAGTTTGACATTCGATCATTTCTCGTAACGGTACATTTGAGATATTGATCAACTGTCTTGGTTATGTCTTATACAATCAATATTGTATATGATACTTCCATTTCATGCATGTCACCCACATGAATAATCCAGATAAGATCATTTTTAAATTATATAAAATGTACAACTATCAACAGTGTTACCAGAATAAGGTTCTCAAACATTATCCATTTACTGTAGACACTTTAAGTTACTTATCTCGACTTTAATCCTTTTGTATGACTCATATACTTAGTCATGATTTCATAAAAGTAACTTGGTGTTTTTCTATTTGAATGTTCGATATGAATATATACATATATTCTCATATTGTCAATGAATCAATATAGATATAAAAAAAAGAACTTATGTTTATTTATTTTATTTATTCAAAATAAGTTATCTTTATGAAATAATTACAAGTTCTAGGACACTATTCCTAACAGTATGAGATTTGACCCATTCTCAATGGCTCATTCAAGTTAAGACAAACACTTTTTTGGAGATAGAAACCCTACTCTTGGGGATATAAAACGCCCCTCTTTTACAGTCAATTTGCGTCTTCTTAAACTGGACTTTCCTAACTTTATCGTCGGAGACTCTCATGTTCTACACCACAATGGTGTTATTACTTTGATAGTGTTCTCCTTGTTATTCTAGGAATCCACCTCAAGCATTCTAGTTTGAGGAGGAAGAAGAAGGGAACAAGGAAAAGCATCATTGACCGTGGAGGGAGATTTCACCCTCCAAACATAATATTCACACCCTCACAATTCAATTAAGATTAAAATTTTTCTCTCTCTTCCACATATAGTTTCCAATTTTACCTTGATAAAATAGAAAGAAATTGGTTTTCTTCTTTAATTTGTTAGATTTACTTCCACCAGTTTGTCTTACTTACATTCAGGCGTTAGTGTAGAAGATCTGGTGATCGTTTAAAGAACCTCCAACCAAATCTCTATCTTATTTATTGTAATTAATTTTCAAAGGAAAAAACTTAACTACTTAGGCCCAATAGAAAAGGGCCAAGTGGCAGTTTTTTTTTTTTTTTTTTTTTTTTTTTGCTTTTATCAGTTACTTTTCCCATTTCTATTGGGCCTAAGCAGCCCAATTTTGTTCATTTTCAAAAAACCTTGATCTTCATAGTTTGTATTTTTTTATTATTTTGTATGATATTAACAAAGAGCTAATTCTAATTAATATTAAAAGTTTTTAATTAATTACTAATTGCTTCCACTCATGTTAGATTAGATCTCATTTCCTTCAAATCGATTTGAGCTTCCACTCTATTTAGCTCTTTGAGGATATTTTCATCGGACTCCGAAGAGTCATTGTGTAATGTTAGAAGGAGGATCATTGTCATCACTTGATGGATTTTGTTTGCCGCTATAAAAGATATTGTCGTGGATTTCAGGATGTTCGAACACATTCCCAACATGAGAATCTTTATCTTTTCTGCATATTGTCATATCCTACTTCATTTACGCTTTTGAGAAAGTGCGTGACAATTAAGGGCCCGTTTGGTAACCATCCCAATTCTGTTTCTTGTTTCTATTTCTCATTTTTTAAGAAATGCAGTTGTTTGGTAACTATTCCTGTTTCTTGTTTCTCATTTTTTTAGAAACCATTCTCAAAATTGTATAGAAATTTTAGAAACGACAAATTCTAGTTTCTTGTTTCTCATTCTTGTTTCCAAACTTTTCAACATATTAATAAATTATTATATTGTCTCGTTTTGACTTATAAAATATATTATAAATATTTAAAAATTATATTGATATAATATTTTTAAATATGTCATTTAAAATTGTAATATTTTCAAAATATTTTTATTTTTTTTAAATGAGAAACAAAAACAAGAAATAGTTACCAAACACATTTATATTTTTTTTTTATTCCAGAAACAAGAAATAAGAAACAATTACCAAATATGTTTCTGTTTCTCTTTTTAAAAAAACAGAAACAAGAAACAAGAAATAGAAATAAGAAACAAGAAATGGAAACGAGGAATGTTACCAAACGGGCCCTAAATGTCAACCCTCGGCCCTCCACAAATGGCATAAAACTGTAAATGTAGAAATCTACAATAAATGGCTATGGTTGATTAGAGTTGCTCCCTTCCATGTGTTCAGGAATAGATCAATAGGAATAACATCGGTGTGGAGCTAACCATGGAGGCTCGATGATCAAGTTAGTTTTCTGAGTAGAAATAAGCAACACATTGAGAGGAAAAATATGAATTTGTATGATAAAATGATATTTTGTTTGTACACATGATGTTGTAACGTTTATGAGTGATGAGTCTTTGTATTTATGGATCTTTGAAGTGAGCCGAACACTACACATTGAGGCATGTCTTGCACGTGAGTCGGTTGACTAATTTTACCCATTATATTTAACCAATTAAAATAAATAAAAGAAAAATCTACATTCAAAATTTTCACGGAATATTACTAGGATATATATGGGGAAATTTCACTCGGTAACGAATTTCGATACAATATTTGTAAATATATCATTAGTTAAAACTATTTACAAATATAACAATTTTTACTAAGTTAATAAGTGATTAACAGTTATTAATGTGTGTATAAATGAAAAACTTAAGGTCTGTTTGTGATAGTTTTTAAAAGCGTTTAAAAATGTTTTTTTAATGGTTATCAGAACACTTTCTTTATATAATTAAAAACAATTTTAAAAGTTATCACAAATGAGCATTTAGTTTAAAAATATTTAATTTAATGTTTATTACTGATTTATTCGATCAAAATCTGTTATATTTACAAATATTTTTAAAACCGCTATTTTTATAAATATTATTTAAAAAAAATTGCTAGATTTGTAAATGCCCTAAATATAATGATATTATTAAAAAAAATGAAATCTTTATATTTTATAACTTTATAAAACACATATAACGTTAGTTCAGACTATTACAAAATATACAAAATGCCCCTTGTCTAAAACAAAAAAAGACTTGCTAGTTTTTTATTTTTTATCAAAAAAAAAAAAAAACGAGAGCAAAAATAAAGAAAGTTCTCCAGTATGAATATATAGTGAAACGAGTGCAATTATTGTTATTGATTGCTTCTTCCCACCTGAAAATGAAATCATTCAAGTAGATCAGCATTTCATTGACTCTCAAACCAATCCAACCTAATCCAATATTATATGTAATCTTATAAGACTTGGACTATTAAAAATGTTATTTAATATTACATTTGTGCATATCATTTATTTATTTTAATATTCTAAATCAAACTAGACTTATTAATTAGGACTCATTCTGATATCTAGCAAAAGATATTATTAAAATAATTAAAGAGTATTGGAACTAAAATAGGGAATAAAAAATATACTAGGGGCCGTTTGTTTAACAAAAATCTAAGATTACTATGGTAATGTAATTAGGAAATCAGTTTGTAGAATTCATGGATAACCAAGCATCAGAAAATGCCTGAAATCTCATTATTTAATTATATTTAATAAGCTTTAAAAACATGAGTTTTCTAGAATTTTAATGGGTTTTTCATTATTTAATTATATTTAATCAACTCTCTAACTCTCTAACTTTCTATTTTTTATTTTATTTAAAATAAATCAATTTAATGATCTAATAATAAATCAGTGTATAAATTAATTTATATATATATAATGAAATTTATTTTAATTAGATAATATATTAATTAACGATTCAATATTAAATTAAACTAGAATTAGAACTAGAATAAAATAAAATTTATTAAATAAATAAATACATTAAATTTTTAATAATAAAAATCATATAATTCAAATATTTTATTAACATAAATTAATCTATACAAATAAAAATATAAGAAAAGTATTGTTGATGTAAATAAATAAGAGTATAATTAGAATCACGTGTAATTATAATTCATTACAGTAAAATACTATTTTGGTCCCTGAACTTTCCCTCAAGTTTCATTTTCGTCCCTAAACTTTCAAAAGTTACATTTTTCATCCATGAACTTTCCGATTCTTCTGTTTTGGTCCTTTAGATTTTGTTTTCTAGATTCGTAAATGCCCTAAATATAATGATATTATTAAAAAAATGAAATCTTTATATTTTATAACTTTATAAAACACATATACCGTTAGTTCAGACTATTACAAAATATACAGAATACCCCTTATCTAAAACAAAAAAAGACTTGCTCGTTTTTTTTTTATAAAAAAAAAAACGAGAGAAAAAGCAAAGAAAGTTCTCCAATATGAATATATAGTGAAACGAGTGCAATTATTGTTATTGATTGCTTCTTCCCACCTGAAAATGAAATCATTCAAGTAGATCAGCATTTCATTGACTCTCAAACCAATCCAACCTAATCCAATATTATGTGTAATCTTATAAGACTTGGACTATTAAAAATGTTATTTAATATTACATTTGTGCATATCATTTATTTATTTTAATATTCTAAATCAAACTAGACTTATTAATTAGGACTCATTCTGATATCTAGCAAAAGATATTATTAAAATAATTAAAGAGTATTGGAACTAAAATAGGGAATAAAAACTATACTAAGGGCCGTTTGTTTCACAATAATCTAAGATTACTATGGTAATGTAATCAGGTGTAACGACCCGACTCCTTTTTAAAATCATTTAATTATAAATACAGCGGAAGTCTTTACATTTAAAAAAAATTTGGCGTGGTTATGTTTGAAAGTTGGCTAGCCAAAACCTGTTTACATTTTAAATTCAGAAATCTAAACCACAAGGAACTTCAAGTTCCTATTCAGGAGTTCAAAAGATTTATAATCATAAAAGAAAAACAAAAAGCTCTTAAGAGCCATATACAAATGTACACATAAAAAATATATAAAATACACAAAACGAAGTCCATGGACTTTAAATACACCTAGTCCATCTCGAGGTCATCATCCTCCAATCATACAGCACCAGCTCCTCTCCCACGACCTCTAGCATGAGCATTACCTGAAATTGTTTGTAATATCATGAGCTAACAACAAAGCCCAGTGAGAATAACAAGAATAAAAAGTAACAATAGACCTCAAACCCGTATTCTGATTCGTGTCCAATTAATCTTACATAATCTTTCCTAAAGTTCTCTAAACTCTAGGTACTTCCATAATCTAGCTATAATCTCCAGATGATGATATTACTTGCACACATGGTCTAGTTCTCATCCAATAATTCGTTAAGACAAATATAAGCAAGAGTAAATAAACTTTGTATGAGCATAACATCTTAATTCATTTTACTATCCTACTTTCCATAAAAGAATATATAATTCCTTATCAATGATACTAATAATATGCATAAAGGTAATGGAACCACCTGTAGGTTTCGCATTCACCATTTCACTTTTCATTTCACAGATAATATGTATGAAGGTAATGAAAACACCCGTAGGTTTCGCATTCACCTTTTGTCTCACTTTCCTCTCAATTCAATGATGCAAGATGTTATGCTTATGCTTTCAAAAGTAAATAAATATAAATATAAATGTTAAAGTAACTTAAGGGCATAAAATAAATGAATATGAACTTCGGAAAAACAATAAGTAAACCGATCGAACGGTACTTTAATAGAAGTATGATCTTAACTTCCAAAGATTCTAAACTTCTGAATAAAAATCCAAGTTCTATATTCATTATTCCTTAACCATTCTATCTAAAAGTGTGGATCTTCTAACTTCCAATGATCCATCCTAATCTCCCAACGATCTAACTTAGAACTTCTAAAAGTTCCACTTTCCTCTCGAGAACTCCAAAAAGTTCTCACTCAAAGAACTAGCTCCTAATCCTAAGAAAACTAGCTCTCTTTCCTTAAAATGTTTTAATTCGAATCAAAGTCTTAACTTCCAATCCTACAAATCATTATACTTATTCGCTTTCTAAAGCTACGTTAAATCCTAATTATTCTCACCTTGGTAAAAGTGGTTTCGCTCCAAACCTCCGATAATGTGATCAAACAAAGATCCAAAAACACCTACAAATAGAATTACATCTAACAATCAATAATTTACCAAATAACGATCAAACGACATCTAAAAGCATAAAACGACGAAAAACCCTATAAATCCCACAAAGAAGCTCTCGGCCCCCTATAAAAATGGGTCTCGGTTTGGTTTTCCGGCTTTTTGGCAATTTAGAGATGTTTCGGGTTGGTTTTAAGTAGTGTGGTAGTTCCCGATTTCAATGGGTAACATTAGGGTTTTTGGACAATATGTAATTTTTTGAATTTAATTACAACAACAAATAATCAATAATAAATAACCCAAATTCAACCCCCGAAAGGTAAATTTCAAACGGAACGAGTTTTGGCTCAAACTCGGGTTTAGGGTTAAGGGAAAGTTTCCAAAAATACTTAAAATAACTCTCGTACTTAAAATATTCGAGTTCCTCGGCAAGAAATCGAAGAATCAAAATGAAAACTCCATTAAAACACTATTTGGAGCTTAGGGTTTGAAGTTTAACTTACCGAGAAGTCCTTAGAACACGGGTGGAAAGCACGATTGCTAGGTGGAAAGGAATCCTAGGCTCGAGGGCTTTCCGATGCAACCAAAATCGAGTCGATTCGTCAAGAATCGAACAAAACTCTAAATTTTTTCTTCCCCTTTGAGTCCCACGGGTTTGAGAGAGAAAAGGATGAGCAATGGTCAATTTTTTGCTCAAATAGGAATTTAAAGAAGAAAGTGAATAGTGAATTGATATTTTTTGGAACTTTAGAAATGACGGTTGCATCCTTTAATGACTTTTGACTTAAAAATCGAAACCCGAAGTTCGTAAACTATCCAAATGGTGATTAATAATTATTAATTGGCCCGTTAATAATTATTAATACCACCATAACTAATTTAAACTAATAAAGAAATTAAAAGAACTTAAACCGAAATAAACTACTAAATTCTAAATTACCGATTCTAAAATAAACTTTAAATACTTAAATTAAATTAAAATAAATAAATAATTTTTTTATTTTTTTTAACCTAAAAAAATAACGGGACATTACATTAGGAAAACAGTTCGTAGAATTCATGGATACCCAAGCATCAAAAAATGCCTGAAATCTCATTATTTAATTATATTTAATAAGCTTTAAAAACATGAGTTTTCTAGGATTTTAATGGGTTTTTCATTATTTAATTATATTTAATCAACTCTCTAACTCTCTAATTTTCTATTTTTATTTTATTTAAAATAAATCAATTTAATGATCTAATAATAAATCAGTCAATAAATTAATTTATATATATATATATATATATATATGTATATATATAATGAAATTTATTTTAATCATATAATATATTAATTAACGATTCAATATTAAATTAAACAAGAATTTAGAATAAAATAAAATTTATTAAATAAATAAATACATTAAATTTTTAATAATAAAAATCATATAATTCCAATATTTTATTAACATAAATTAATCTATACAAATAAAAATATAAGAAAAGTATTATTGATGTAAATAAATAAGAGTATAATTAGAATCACATGTAATTATAATTCATTACAGTAAAATACTATTTTGGTCGCTGAACTTTTACTCAAGTTTCATTTTCGTCCTTAAACTTTCAAAAGTTACATTGTGTCCATGAACTTTCCGATTCTTCCATTTTGGTCCATTAGATTTTGTTTTTCTGTCTAGAACACTATTGTAGGGCTTATGTGGCATGTAATTGATGATGTGATACTATAGAAATATACCGTGAGATTAAATACCATAGAAAAATGAATATAAAGGAAGGTTAATATCATCTTTTTATCATTAATTCCAATCTTAAATCTCACTGTATATTCGTGTTTCCACGTCATTTAACTTCATTGTATATTTATATAATGTAACATCATCAATTATATACCACATAAGCCCTCCGGTAATGTCCTAGATGGAAAAACGCAGACTGAGGACTAAAATGGAAAGAACCCTAAAGTTTAGGGATGAAAAATGTAACTTTTGAAAGTTTTGGGACGAAAATAAAACCTGAGTGAAAGTTCAGGGACAAAAATGGTATTTTACCCAATTAGTTATCTACATAAATATTGTACAGTCATCCAAATATTCTTAGGCAATTAATCTAAATTTTTCTACAAAACAAACACAATAATCTGAATATGACAAACATCTGGATTCCGAGCATATGAGATTCCAAAAATCTTAAGATGTCTGGTATCTAGATTCCCTACAAACGAATGGCCTAGGGTTATTGCAAATCAGTTTGTCTAATATAGAAATATATGGTTTAAAACTAGTTTCACGTATTAATGTAGTTTATAAAATTATAAATCACACATCTCTTCTAATTAGTTTTTTACGAATTTGAGATAAGTGTTTAATTTAACCATTCAAAACTCATAATTTATTTTTAATATAATAGAAATAAGTGACAAACACATAATAATAAATATTTATCTCAATTTTTTTCAAATTAATTGTTTTTTTGAAACTAGGGATGTGATTTACCATTAATCCAATTAGGAGTAAAAATACGTGGAGGGGGCGTGAAATTCAAAGCGGATTAATCCTAAAAATAAGAGGAGGATGTGTTACGGCTTAGAAGGCAAATAAAATATTGACAGAAATGGGTAAATTTGGATAAGATTGGGGATATGCTCTCTTCTTAAAGTAAAAGTCTTGTATTTTTTTTTTTGGACACTCCCTCACCTCACACTCAGACTGCTATGATACTGAAAGTGACAGATAGAAATCGCGTCCTGCTTCATCTAACTCCTCAAATTAGAATGCTAGCTCCATGGACACGTCTTCGGTAGTTAATGTATTATTACTTACTATTATATTATTAATTTTTTTTTAAGATATTACATCAAATTAGAGAAGTAAAGATTCGAACCTTCAACTTTATAGAAGAGAGCATGTGTCTAACCAGTTAAGCTATACTCGTATTGACGATTAGTATTATATTATTACATAACACATACTGGAAATTTTAATGGAGGGAGGAATTCGAAATGATTCGAGAAGTTAACATGAGTATAATTTAACGGGACCGATCTTATTAAAGACCAGGGGCACGTGCCCTCCCTCGCTTGAGCTTTTTTTTTTCAATTTTTATTATATATATAACATATATATAATTAAATTTTTTTTGTTTAGGGTTTAAAATTATCCTGTTTTATTCACATCAAATTTCATTTGTTTTCTAGAATTTTAAAAAGATTGTAGAGTAAAACTATATAAACAACTATTTAATATAAGAAAATAAACATGATTAGTTATCAAATCACATATATTATCTTACTAATTGCAACTCTTTTTCATAATTTCTAACACCATATGTTTCAATTTTATATAATTTTCTTCAAATCGATTAAATTAATTGCTAAATTTATATAAAAACTAGTTAATAGAAGGTTAAACTTGCCACTATTTATATAATTTAAGGTTTAAATTGATAACATTTAAAGTTTAAGGTTAAAACTGATAATACCCAAAGGTAAAAAATGATTTTATTCTCAAATAACTATTATTAAATTTAAAATTTGTTCAAATGTTACCATTGGTTAAATTTAAAAATAATAATAATAATAATAATATTAATAATAATAACAATAATAAATCAGTTGATATTCACTTTTCAAGGAAATAGATAATCCAAAATTCTTCTAACCTTCGAAATTATAGTTATTCACAGGAAGAACGCGAGGATAGGACCTATGAAAGCAAAATTTGTATGATATGAGTATGCTTCTTGTACTCCACAGCTAAATGAGTATAGAAAGCTGTGTTTTTCTTTTTCTTTTTCTTTTTCAAATCCTTCCTTGAAAGCAAGGCAATCGAAAAGAGGTAATTTCTTCCCTTTATAAAGAGCTTCAGCCTTGACTTAATAAATTATAACATAATTCAAATTCCCCGACTGAATAATTCTTAAAAATTCAGGCAATTCCCATTCATTTTGTTTTTGTCTCTTTGATTATCTGTTTTGCTTGTCAATTGTTTTTGTTTTCCATGAAATGGGTCTGCTTTGACTTCATGATTCTCAACAATAATTGATTTTTCATCTTCCATCAACTGCCATTACTTAATCCCTTGATTTTTCTCTATTGGGTCTGCTTGAAAGTTTATAAATTTAGTGTTTATTCCTGCAACTAAACTATGATTTTGTAATTGGAATGTGTTTCTATATTTATAGATCTCATTAAAAAGGTAATTTAGTTGTTCCTTCTTTGATTTGATTTTCTGTTTAGTAGTTAAAACTATACTGAATTTGGTGTTTTTTTTATTTTTATTTTGATAGTGTTGGATGCAGGGATTGTAATGGGTTCTTGTAAAGTCTCATATTGTGTTCTTTTGCTCTACTTCTCGATTGGTGTTAGCTTTGTGTGTCAATCATTTCCTATTGAAGATGATACCTACCAGACTGCTCGGTTAGCTGTAAATGCTTCTTCGGCGAGGAAGATACCAGAAACACTGTTTGGATTATTTTTTGAGGTTGATTATTTCAATTGCAACTTCTTTTCTGAATTCACTTCGAAGTTCGATCTGTTATATATTATGATTGTCTATCATTGGTTGTGTTTATGCATGCCTTTTGCTGAGAGTTCAAGTCTTGTGTTTAGAGATATATGTATCAATTCAGATACAGGAAGTTGCAATGCAAGTGTTGAAAGGCTATAAAATCAGAGTTGTGACGTATTTTCCATCTTGCTCTTGAAAAATGGTAGTTGATTTGGTTCCGAAACAGCTTCAACTTTTAGTTCAGGATTACTTTAATAATCTGAGTCATTTCTTTAATTTAGCTCACAACATATATGTATGTATGTATGTATTTATTTATTTATTATTATTTTATGAAATTTGTTGATGAGTCGATACTTAAGTGTTGGAGAATTTAATTCCTAAAGCTTCATAATTTGTGCTTACAATCATATGGTCCAATATCATGTTAAATTAGCTCTGCTGTTAAGCCTTTAAATTCTCAGGTTGGAGTCATTTGAGTATTATTATTTACGTTACCATTTTATGGTCTTTTCTGATATCATTTTATTTTTAGTAAAGACATCTTTGGTTATAAGGTTAAGCTTTTTCCCAAATGTTTTTTCTTGCAGGAAATTAATCATGCGGGAGCTGGTGGAATATGGGCGGAACTTGTAAGCAACAGGGGTCAGTTCAAAATACCCTGAATATATATTTTTTAAATTTATTAATGGAAAGAAGTAGAAATTAGTGATATGAGATCCTACGATTTTAGTCAGTTATTTAATTTGATTAAAAACTAAACTTTCCATATCAAGGAATTGTAAAGGTAGCTACAGTTACCTAATGCATCCAGAGAGAGCAAGCCCGTAAAAGGTGACTTGCTCCCCAAACAATAGAATCCATCTACAAGTATACCTCTTACTATTAACGATAAAAAGAAAGAGTAATATTGCAGAAATTGGCAGTAATAAAGGCAAAAGAAGTGTTTGAAGGATAGTGAATTTAGATATTGAATAGCTTTCATTATTCAATGTAAATAAGGAGAGGGATGAATTCTTAATGCTTGAATTACCATTCTGTTATATGTTTTTACTGAAGTTGTGGGATTGTATATTAAGTTCTTGCATTCACAATTCATTTATAATAGAGATCAATTTGAACTAGCCGATGGATCAATTTGTTTTGGTGGTATACATATATTTTGTGTTCACTTAGGTGTAGTGTAACCATGGATGATATTTCGTGGAGTCAGAACATGTGGATGACAAAATCTCCTTGATCCTTTGCCTGCAGGCTTTGAAGCTGGGGGCCCTAATACTCCATCTAATATTTATCCTTGGTCAATCATTGGAGATGAGTCGACTATAAGTGTATCAACAGACCGTTCATCATGCTTTGATCGGAATAAGGTGGCTCTCCAGATGGAGGTGTTGTGCGGTAGTGGAGGTGCCAATGTCTGTCCAAGTGGGGGAGTTGGTATTTACAACCCTGGGTTCTGGGGGATGGTAAGTCTCTCTTTGAGAAGGATTTTCTTACCAATGCTTGGTTTGTTCAAGCTCATTGTAACTTTCTTCGTCTTCTCTCTCTTAGAATATTGAACAGGGGAAGACATACAAAGTGGTTTTTTTTGTTCGATCCTTGGGACAAATTAATGTGTCAATTTCATTTACAGATTCAAATGGACAGAAAATTTTGGCAACATCATCCATATTGTGAGAATGTCTGAATTTTTTCGTATGAGTTCCTTGGTAAAATGGTAATTCAATATAAATTAGATCTCGTCTTGTAGGGCTTCTGCTTCTGATGTTTCAAACTGGACAAAGAAGGAGGTTCTATTAAAAGCTCTGGGAACAAATCACAATTCTCGTTTGCAGTTGACAACATCCATAAAAGGGGTCATATGGTTTGATCAAGTCTCAGCCATGCCACTAGAAACCTACAAGGTATTTTGTCTTCATATCTCAGTTTATATCCATAATAAGATATTAATTTGCTACAGTTGCAGTTTCTTTTTACAAATTAGTTGTGCATTTAAATTGCTGCCATTCAGATTTCTAAAAGTTATTCATTTCATGCATTTATGTAGGTACGGTTTTTATACATTCACTCAAACTGAGTTATTCATCCAAAAAATTAAGCTCTTTCTGAACTATAAACAATTATATAATTCTTTTTTTTTTGTTAAATTGAGTTACGGTTTTTATACTTTTATGCTTCAAAAGATGAACTCAAAAGAACTTTTCAAAGTTCTTTTATCATTTATGTCTAGAGGACATTAACGTTGATAGATGCTAAACTGCATAAAAAATGGCAAGGGATGAGGATTTTATACAGGATTATGGACAGTTCGGCAAGTGGTCAAATTTTCTATTGGACCGAAATTACAATTTCACTTTCCTTCTAATTTTAACCCTTATTTTGTTTGCAGGGTCATGGTTTCCGAAGTGATCTCATCGAAATGCTGGCTGATTTGAAGCCCCGATTTCTTAGATTTCCAGGTAATTGTAGATTTAATTTATCGTATCCTTCCCACAAGAGTTTTTTTTCAAAAAAAAAAATTTCTTACTTGGGTACTAATTTAGTCCAGTCTTGTTCGAGAAGGGTATCTTATCTTTCTTCACTTTCTTGTCACCAATGGAAATGCTAGCCATTCTTCTTTTGAACTTTGTACTTGTCAATTGCTTCATAGGCTACCACAATCATATCAATGATATTGATATGTAACAACTGCCCTTGATTAAAAGATATGGTGTCTGATTAACTAGCATACCCACATACATGACAAACAAGAAAATATCGACAACAATGTTTACTAAAATATAATTATATATATATATATATATATATATATATATATATACATCTGATATTTTTATAAATTTCAATGATTTTCACGTTATAATTTTTTTTTTAGTTTATAATATTTACATATGAAAGACAATATATAAAAAAAATATGGAAGATGCAATCAGAAACTAATTACATATTTTAATGATGCAATACCTGATAAACATTTTTTTTTCAAATAATTCAATATTTTATTAAAAAAAAAATTAAAGTCAATCATGTTTATACTCTTGCATGAAGAAAAAGTTTGATATTTTTCACTCTTTTTTTTTCCTCCTATATTTCCTTAAATATCTATTGATTATTTATTTTTAAAATGACAACGCTTTAATTGTACAACATATGTGTTTGACAAGCATCCAACATGTGTCTTATATGTTGTTTGACACGTGTCTCATGTGTTCAACAAACATCCAACAACAAAATGTTCTGCATCTGTTCTATGTATTCAACAAGTGAAAGGTTTAGCACATGTTTAATATATGATAGGTTGTTCTTGTTGGACACAGACCCAGACACAGATAGGGATATGGACACCGGGACACATTACCTAAACTAAAGTGTTCGTGCTTCATAGTTGTCTAACAAGACAAATTTCACTGCATTGACTAGAACCTTTGGGATTGTATTACAAATGCTGGTTACAAGTCTGATACGTTAAAAGTTTCTCATTCTGATTGAGTTTTCCATCTTCAGAATAAAATAGATGGGAGACTTGAGGGTGATAGGATAGCGCTGACAATCCCCTGATTCTAAAAAACTTTAATGACCCATAAGAAGTCTGCACAAACAACTTCCAATATTCTTTGATGAAGGCACCTGAATAGGCATCCAAACTAGGAGAAAAACTAGGGGAAACCGAAATATTTCCCACCCAGCTGAAGAATAGCTTGCCTAATCTCATCCTGATCAAAACTATTTTTTCGAGCCAAGTATGTGTTTTGGACGAATCACTAATGTCCAAGTTTTAAGAAATCTAAACACAGCTTTTCATGATAGTTCAGGCATTATGGTGAAAGAATGGAACTTTGAATGTTTGTTTTGTTTCATTTTTCCATCTCCCTCAAATCCTGTTATATTATTTTGAATTATATGAATTTGTTTGCAATTCCAACTTTTAGTACTCTTTTAAGATGCATATCTTTCTGATTTCAACATTGAAGTAGTTCTATCATGAAGTACACTATTTAGTATTTAGGTCATGGTCAATTTTGAAAACTCTTGGTTATTTAATGCACTAATACTTTCTGGCATTAAACACTGTATCTTCATGATTCCTCGAAGTTCTAGATAACTCGTATGTAATATTTTTCTTCATCAAATCAACATAGGTGGATGCTTCGTTGAAGGTGAATGGTTAAGAAATGCCTTTCGCTGGAAAGAAACTGTTGGACCATGGGAACAGAGACCTGGGCACTTTGGTGATGTTTGGAATTACTGGACCGATGATGGACTTGGCTATCTTGAATTTCTTCAAGTGAGTGTCATATTTAATTTTCCCAGAGGAAGAATATAAATGTCTTGAGATGTTGAATTAATCATGCTTGATTTTTTTAAAGTTAAAAACACTAGAATATATTAAAATTTGCCAACCTGAGAATAGAATATATTAAAAACACTAACTACCATATCCATTCCTGTGAGGTCGAAAGTTCAAGACTCCCCTCCCCTTAATTGATGTAATATCTCAAAAATAAATATATATTAAAATGTGAAAGACATTTTTTTTATGAGAGTCACAACTTTCATTGAGAAGAATGAAAGAAAACAAAATTTTGGCCACCCACGAACAAATGCTTGATGTATGCTCCATGATCCTCTTTTCATCTTTAAAATGAAAAGTGGTTTCTCTTTCGAAGAAACATAAATGGCCCGATCAACAAGTGTCAACAAATTTTTTTTTTTATGCATGATCCAATTGTTAATAATAAAAAAAGAGGTTTATTACAAAAGAATTTTAAAATTGAAACCCAAATAGAGGCGTTAGCATGAACTCTTTTCCAAACAGCTTTCACCTCTACCCCTTAAATACCCTTCTATTCCTCTCGAGCCATAAACTTCATAGTATTGCAAAATATCCTGCTTGCAACGATAACACCATTGATGCCTTAGGGAAAACGATGAAGATCTGTCGAAAGTCAAAACTAATTCTTTGTAGAGAAACCAATATGCAAAGAACCTAACTTTCTTTGGGATCTTCATCTGCCGAAGCTTAGATTGGGAAACCATTCCTGAAAGAAGGTATTTTCAATTTAAGGTTTTTCTCGAACACAAACTTGAGTTGATTACACAACTCTTCATTTGACATAGGTGAGAAATAACGGATAACGTTTAGAAGTTGCCTTCCAAGGATTCTACCCATACAATGAACAACTAATTTGGTGTCCCACCCATTGGAATAATGGAATGGAGGTCATGATGACTCTCAAGTCTCAATAATCTAGGTTGTTGTGGTTCAAGGAGCAAACACCAAAGCCATTTTAGCTAATAAGGCTGCAGCTTTTGTCCAAATTCTCAATCCTCAACTATCACTCTCTTAATTTAGACCTGAGTTTCAATTAAGTGAGGACCTATCCGACAATGGAAATCAATATTATCCGAACCCACACCCTTTACCTTGAAATCAAACTGAAGCTCCTTTACCGCCAAGAAAGCCCAAGTCTAGAGTCCAGTGGATTACCTATTACAATTAGTTGCACAACCAAAAACTGCACGGTATCAGGAAGCACAAGGAAGGCTAAAACTGAATTGTACGATCCCCCAATACACAAATGAACAACAGTACCATGGACACGCCCCAAATCTCACGAAATGAGTATTCAAAGGAATAGAATTACAATCCAGAGAGGTTAAATGGATTGATAAGTTCAAAGAAAGGATCGAGCATAAGATATCCTTCCAAAGCAATAAAACATGGGAATAGCTAAATCACAAAAATATAGCAACAACATAATGAAAACAGAATTCAATAGGATGTAAATGATTTCATAAGTTAAACATCAAAGTAAAATTTTATGGTGATAAATATTTGAATTAGCTTCCAGAAAAAGATGTTGATACTTCAGTTACCTCATAAGTTTTGTTTTTGGGAAAAGAATGGCTCACTAGCCAATTTTATTGATAAATGAAAGATAATAATAAAAGAAAAGGAAAAAGGATAAAGTCCTTCAAAAGTACAACCAAAACGTATACCCGTATACCCTTAGTAGACCAAGGCTAGTTACCTCATAATTGGTATTATGGTATTTTCCTACAAACTTGTCATAATTGTTTTTTATTTCATGATATAATTAATAATTCTCTTCAAGATTTCTTGACTATAATATTGAGCTCATCTTGTCGCTGCAGCTGGCTGAAGATCTGGGTGCTTTGCCAGTTTGGGTGTTCAACAATGGTATTAGACATGCCTTTTCTTTTTCTTTTTTTTCCCATTACTGTTGTCTCTCTTTTTCAGCATCTGCTCATTTTCTTTTCCATTTTTCAGGAATCAGCCATCAAGATCAGGTTGATACTTCCAATATCCTACCTTTTGTAAAGGTATGCCCCCAATCATTTTGCTTTCACTAATTTATAAGCATAATTTGTGAATACTGAATTCAATAAAATACTTTTTATTTGTTTTAATATAAACTCTGTTTATTTTTTCTTTGAAAAGGTTTATCGTTGTCTTTCACATGAAATATTTCAGTATTACGACTCTTACCCATATAGATAAATACCACGTGTTTTAATTTTGCTTAGTTAGTCATGTTGTAATGATTTTAGGAAGCCCTTGAAAGTATCGAGTTTGCGAGAGGAGATCCTAATTCTACTTGGGGCTCTGTTCGGGCTTCAATGGGACATCCAGAACCTTTTGACTTGAGATATATAGCCCTTGGAAATGAGGACTGTGGCAAAAAGAATTACCGAGGTTTTTCTATCTTATTAGATAATCCTGCTGTTACTTTCTACTTAATTTCATAACTGAACTTCTGTAGCATTATTTAATTAAATTAGGTAAAAAGCATAAAAAATTCATTGCCAATATTTTTATGGTATATTTTTAACAGTCCTGATTCAGAATATACAGTGTAAAAGATTTGATTGTTGATGAAACTTTTCTTTGCTTTGCATGTTACTGCTATGTGTTTATTGTTTAACTAAATTTTTGCAAAGAATAAAAGATTGATGTGAGTTCACAAAATGCCAAAGAAGCAAGTTTTACAGTGAGGAAAGAAATTTGGTTTGCATCAGTTGCTGAAGTTTTGTTCTTATGTGATATCAGGAAATAAAATTCTTGAAAATGCCCTTGAAGGGTGGAATATTGTGGAAATATAATAAACCCGAGTAAAGCTGTTGACGAGCAGACTAGACTTGAACCAGTTTAGCTGACTTAATTATTTCAGTTGGAAGATAATCTTCACAACTTTTTTCCCCTTACATTGGCCATTAAAACTTGTTTTGTTTAGGTTGTCTTGTTTTGACTCTTCATTGTATGTTTGTTTAGTTGGTGACTAGTTTTCAAATGTAGAGTGGAGAAATCAGTGCCTCTTGGTTAAAAAGTATAACATTTAAGCCTTCTTTCCATTATTTTTTTGGGTGCTTGTAACAATTTTAAGCAAGAAACACTGAACTCAAGTGGACTTTGCATGTATCACTGGAAAACAAACTAAAACTACAATACTAATCTGCTTTCTCTCTCAAATCTTTTGTTTGGACAGGAAATTATCTTAAGCTTCACGATGTTATAAAACATGTCTATCCTGACATCAAAATAATTTCAAACTGTGATGGGTCTTCTCGGAAGTTGGATCACCCGGCTGATTTCTATGACTATCATGTATGTCCTTAAGCATCATCTTTTCTATTTTAGTAAATGGAATATTGTTGTTTATGATATAAGATTACTAGTTTTTTGTCAGACAACTATGTAAAAAAATTTCATACTAATTTTTCCCTTGATTAGATATATACCTCTGCCAGTCAACTGTTTTCAATGGCTCATACCTTTGATCAAACATCCCGTAATGGTCCAAAGGTATTGCTTTATGTATCCCCATTTGCCTATTTTTTCTCTCTCTTCCTTTTTTACTAAATATAGAATGCAAATTAACTTCATCGAGTACTATCCAGGCTTTTGTGAGTGAGTATGCTGTGACTGGAGCAGATGCTGGCACAGGCAGTCTCCTTGCAGCCCTTGCCGAAGCTGGATTTCTCATTGGACTTGAAAAGAACAGGTTTTTAATATTGAAACAGTGATAATGTTATATCATATTCAAAATAATGATATATGTTTGTTTTCCTTTTCTTTTAAAATTGTCATAGTTGCTTATAATACTTGAGAAAAATTATTTCCTGCCTATAATTCCTTTTTCGACAAAACCGCTGTTCATTGCTTTGGATACCGAGGTAAGGAAATTCATCTTCATATGCTTACCTATACCATCTTTTGATCCTCACAATAGGATTTTTGGGGATATGACCTCTCTTTTGTTTTAGTTTCTCTTTCAAAAAGTGATCAGCTAAGCAAAGGTTGGTCAAGACTCAAGACACTGAGAGCTATTTTTTTTCATGTTTTTTGCAGTGATGTTGTTGAAATGGCAAGCTATGCACCACTTTTTGTGAATTCCAATGACAGAAAGTATCATTTTTCCTTGTCATATGCATCAAGTTTTATAGAATGATAAATGTGAATGATCTATTCTTGATTGATATACTAAAATGGAAAACCTTATTTCATGAAGATGGAATCCAGATGCTATTGTCTTTAACTCATCGCACCTGTATGGAACACCTAGCTACTGGGTGCAACAGTTATTTGCGTTGTCAAGTGGAGCAAATTTACTTGAAACAAAACTTGAGGCTAATTCTTCTAGTTCACTTATTGCATCTGCTATCAAATGGAAAAATTTGAAAGATAACAATGACTATTTAAGGATTAAGGTATGTATGTATTGTATGTCCGAACATGCTTTTATTGATCAATTTTTAATTATAACATTCTCATTTTTTTCCTCCTTGAACCTTCAGGGATTTTTTTTATTCCTTATTACTTGGATTTGATTACGCCCTTCTTTGGTTAAAGGATTCTGTGGTACCAAATATTTGTTCATAGTCAATGATATATCTAGTCAAACCCAATTGTCTGATGATTTAGCTATCATATAAGTTCACTGTTCATACACACCCGCATTTTTCGAATTTATTTGCGGCGGTGGATGGAATTATGCATCTTGTAAGCTGGTCGAATGATATGCATTCTGCTGTGGTGGTGTGACAAATGATAGATACCACTTCCTAAGCCATCTGCGAACATCTGATGTTTATTTTATCTTCTAATTTGTTTATGTGATGGCTTTTTGGTTTGTTAGGCTTCTCTTAAAGTAGCCCATAGAATGATTAGTTTTTGTAAGATCTTTCATTTTTTTTTACTTGAACATCTTTGGCAGATTGTCAACTTTGGAAGCAACAAAGTGAACCTTAATATAACTGTGGATGGTTTGGGTACATATTTCATTAATAAATCCGGGTCATTACAGACTGTACTTACATCTGGTAATGTGATGGATGAGAATTCCTTCAACGATCCAAAGAAGGTAACTCTAATACTTACGGCCCTTAAATTTATTCGAGGGGGTATAAAAAGAAGAAACAATATTGAAGCTTTCAGTTAAATGTTGTTACATGTTTTTTTCTAAACTTTCCATAGCCTGAGGTTGCCGAACCAGGTAGCTAATAAGACCTCCATGCATAAACTTTCTAGAGACCCTTTGCCTCGAGAAACATAATTTACTGTGGAGTTGTAAATAATGCGAGTGTTCCACTGGATGCAGGTGCTACCCATCCAAGTTCCACTTAATAACGCTGGCAAGGACATGTATGTGCTTCTGTCCCCACATTCTGTAACTTCATTCGACTTCTTGACGGAATCGAGCAATCTCAGGATGCCTGGAACCCATCTTTCCTCAGTATCTGCTATTTGAAAATAGATATTTATATATATAAATCTGATAACCAAAAATATTGAATGCATATATATGTCTGATAATCTTTCGGACACTGAATATATTATTCGGTTCGCAGATATATGTTATTATCTTTATAGTATGAACAACTTCCAGTTTCATGCACTGGGTGAAATAAGACTTGCATTTTAAAATATCATTTTACAGGTTTGATATCAAAAGCAGTGTACTTGTAAATAAACATACGAACTATAATACTAATGCAGCAGTTTGATCTCTTGTTTTTCATTCTCTTTTTGTTCTTATTTTCGATTTTAATTTTTAACGTATCATTGGAGATGCTGACTAGTAGTGGTGGGTCAACCCATTCTGACCCTCGGGTCAATCCAACCGGACTAGTGAAGGTTCATGGTCAACACGATAAAACTCATGACTTGACCCACACCAACTCATAGGTTATGTCGGTTCGATTTTAGAAAATATTGCATAAAAAAATTAGATTGTAATAGAAAAACCGGGACAAGGAGATTGTGATGAAGTGAGGTATACTCGAAACAAATCTTCTTAAGACAATATTTCATCTTTTGTCACGACACATCTGTTTTCTAAGATACAACACTCCCTCCAAAACTAAAACAACACTTTAGTTAATCTTGACGAGAGAACCAATTTATGAACAAACTCTATTGGAATTATTTTGGCAAAATAACAATAAGATAGAAGAAATAGATTATACAAATTGATATATGAATTTTTTCTTACAAAATTCTGAAATAGGAATTAAGCACAACCGTTCGATCGTGATCAATTACAATAGTCACGATTTAACTAAAGGAAGTGAGATCTAAATATTACACGTCAAAATTAATTAGTTTTTAACTAAACACTTTAATTAACATGTAAAAGTCGGATCCACGTTATTATTATGCAAAATAAATTATTAACCCTGAACTTGAAAATCTAGGGTTTTAAAAAATAATACTTACATAATGTTTTAATGGAGAATTGGTTAGAGGTTTTGTAATTTCACCAAGTCTTCTCTACTATATCTCTATCGTTAGCAAAACCCAACTGTAGAAATTGATATTTAGAGGGAGAGAGGAGGAGAGAGGTTTTTGATCTTCTAATTGAATTGAAATGAATATTATGATTATCCAAGGGTCGTTTATATAGACAAAATGATATCCTAATCTCATCATGTAAACCATTTTCCTAAGGGAAATTTCATTGTGATAAGGATCATGGAAGCATTGCTAGCCCAATTCATGTTCCAACCGGCCCAATCACAAGATCTAAAGCAAGGAAGGTACAACAAGCTTATTTGTCACATTTGCAAGAATGGATCGGTTCTGCCCAAGCTATCTTTGAAGATGTAAAACCCAATTTGGATGAATATTTGACATCAAAAGTTCATATTTGCAATGTACAAGTGCACAAAGGAGTTTGCATTGAAGATCCATGAGTTCTCCATGATTTATGCTAGTTGCATTTAATCTTGCTCTTTTAGCATTAAATGCAAGTCAAAGGGTTATTGAAGACATCTAAAGCTTTCTTAATCACTTGAAGACACTTATGACAAGAAGAACAAGCTATTTTAGTTACAAGTCTTTTTAATAGTAATTTCAGTTTTGTTTTTGCTTAAACTCAATTTTCAGTTACTTTTTGAGTATTTAATGATGCTAGCTGATTGTATTCATGACAATTAAGGTCAATTTCGAATTTGCTTTGTAAAGGCTTATAAAGCCATGACCAGATTGTAAACGATCAGATAATGATATTTTAAAAGAAAATACAAATTACTCTTTGAGAGTTTCCTTTGAAAACCTAGAGCAAGTTCTTAGAGTTTTCACTTTGCAATTCTTGTGTTTAGAGTTGCTGCCGAGTCATTCAATTGGGAATTGATCATCCTAATTGTGGATCGATTCAATCTAGAACAAGAAAACCAATTCTTGTCTCTAGATCTTTGATCTAAGAGGTAATCCATTCTAGCCTAAATCTCTTGGTTGATAACATCTAGATTCAAGGGTTCATGCTAATCACATAGCATAGGGTGTTTGAACTTGAAATTTAAGTTTGCCTAATCATTTGGTATCAGAGCCTTGGTCGAAATCCTTTGGCCATACTCTAGGATTGATTCTATGTTTGATTTTTGTTGAAATTGCATTTTGTTCTTCAAATCTGGAATTCTGCCATATCTATTCATTTCTGTCCATTCATATACTTTTCTTCATCTTTTCATTTTTTTTCTTTTTCCATCTTGAAGATCACGTTTAGATCTTGAAAATCAAAAGAGAGAGAGAGAGAGAGAGAGAGAGAGAGAGAGAGAGAGAGAGAGAGAGAGAGAGCAATTGCATATGAGAGCACCAAATCTGTCCAACTAGTGTTCTTGTAAAAGTTCTTGCAAAATCTGAGTTTGATCCATAAATTTTGTATAGATCTGACTTAAAAGTGTTACTCCATCAGTTACATGTGTTTATCCATCAGTTATAAGTCATAATACATGCTCCTTTATAACTGAAACGTTTTCAATTCAAAATTTGTTGTAACTGTCCACTTTTGTAACTACCGCATTTAATGCATCTGTTGACATTTCAAACTCTATTCTAACGTCCGAATTTGTTTTTTTTTGTCTGAAGAGAAAAGTTTCATCTCATTGTTATCTTTTAAAGTTCAGAAGGTCACTTAGTCCAAATCGTAAAGGAAACCATTCAAATCGTGGAATCCATTTCTGTGCGCAGGTTTAATCTAATTTCCAACACATTCATTTTTGTGAGTTTGTGTTTTCGTGTCTCAAAGAATTTTTGAATTTGGCCTTTTGTATGCTCTTTATTATCATATTAATAAGCTACTTATAGGCTGCCACTTGAAAATTCGTTCTTGAACTGTCACTTTTCTTAACTTCTTTGCTTAATATTCCTGTGTTTGCTTATACATTCTGTTTTTTTTTTCTTGTTCTGATTTGTATCTTTTCATAAATTTAGTTTGTTTAATACTGATTGCTTGATATTTGCGGTACTTTAAACACAAGATTCTTCCATTTGATCACGAGATCCCTATTTGACATTTTGGCCTTCCTTGAGTGCTTAAACACGAGTGTCCTTGAGTGACATATAGTGAGGGAATGTTGTGAGGTCCAGAATACTTGTTACTTTGTGAGGAACATTATGACACAAGAGGGAAATCATTCTGAGGAGATTAGTAATGCTAGGTGGAGGGAGGCACAAACTGGGGTGTTTGCTAGGCTTACTCAAACTTTAGAAGATCTTAATGAGCGCACGGGTAGATTGGAGCTAGCTAACAACCAGCAAAGGGATGAGAATCTAGATGTAGGGTTTGAAAATGAAGAGGATGACAATGTTACTTTGTTGGCTGGAGTAAACCCTAGGAGAGAACAAGGAGATGGCCGAGGAAGGGGTAGAGGTAGAGGAAGAGAATTAGGACCACCTAGGAGACATATGAGAGAGTTACAAGATGGAAGAGTAGAAGAGAGAAATTCAGGGGGTGTTAAACTCAAAATTCCACCATTCCATGGGGGGTCTAATCCGGAGGAGTACTTGCAATATGAGCACAAAATAGAGTATGTCTTTTATTGCAACAACTTTAGTGAGGAGAGAAAAATGAAGCTTGCCGTGGCTGAGTTTTGTGATTATGCTAGTATTTGGTGGACTCATCTTAGGAGTGAATGGAGGAGAAACTATGAGCAACCAATTGAAACTTGGGAGGAGCTTAAGGTATTGATGAGGAAGAGATATATTCCAAAGCATTACCATACGGAAATAAGGAACAAATTGTTTTCATTGCAACAAGGATCAAAGAGTGTTGATGAATACTATAGAGAGATGGATGTCTTAATGACTAGATCTAATATTGCTGAGAGTGAGGATGACACTATGTCAAGGTTTTTGGGAGGCATGAATAAAGAGTTGGCTCATAGAGTGGATATGTATCACTATTTTGACATGGAGGAACTCTTGCATATTGTGGAGAAAATTTAGAAACAAATGGCTTGGGAGAAAGACAATTCCAAGAGGTTCACTTCTAAATCCACTTTTCCATCATCCAATACTTGGAAAAAGGGAGTTAGTAGTTCCAAAGGAGACTTCAAGCCTAGAACATCATTTGAGGCTTCCAAGAAGGATAAGGGGGAGTCTTCTAAGGGTAAGGAGAAGGAGGGTGAAACAAAAGTTGTTAAGAAGAGAAATAGAGATATAAAATGCTGGAAATGTCAAGGAATTGGTCACATAAGCCGAGATTGTCCTAATAAGAGGACCATGATTATTAGAAATGGGGAGGTAGTCACTGATGGAGAGGAAAGTGACAATGATGAGGAAAATGAGGAAGAGGATGAGGAGTATGAGGAAAAAGTGGAGGATGGGAACCAATTAGCTCTTGTTGCTAGAAGAGTTTTGAGTTCACAAGTGAAAGAAGATTGTGTAGCTGACCAAAGAGAAAACTTGTTCCATACAAGTTGTTTAGTGAATGGCACACCATGTAGTGTTGTGATTGATGGAGGAAGTTGTACAAATGTGGTGAGCCTATTTCTGGTCAAGAGGTTACAATTACCAACTCAAGCACATCCTTCACCATACAAGCTTCAATGGCTTAATGATTGTGGAGAAATGAAGGTAGTATCTCAAGCTCTTATTTCCTTTAATCTTGGTAAATACAAAGATGAGATATTATTTGATGTTGTACCTATGCTTGCTGGAGATATTTTACTTGGTCGTCCTTGGCAATTTGATAGGAAAGTCATGCATGATGGGTTCTTGAATAGGTATACTTTCACTAAGGATAGTAGGAAAATTACTCTTGTACCTTTATCTTCAAAAGAAGTTTGTAATGATCAATTGAAACTTGAGAAAAAAAGAATTGAGTTTGAAGAAAAAGAAATGAGAGAAAAGCAAGAGTTGAGTGAAAAGAAAGTGGTGAGTGAACAATTAGAGAAGAAATTGAGAGAAAAAGAGAAAAGAGATGCAAAACAAAACAAAAGCAAGCAAGTGAGTCTATTTGCAAGAGTTGGGGAAGTGAGGAGAGCTTTACTTATCCAAAAACCAATCTTTGTGTTTTTGTACAAAGGAGGGTATTTGGCTACTAACCCTAACCAAACTTTGTCTTTGCCAAGTGTGTTTTCTTCTCTTTTGCAGGAATTCAAGGACATGTTTTCAGAAGATGTACCCGAGGGATTACCACCAATCAAAGGCATTGAGCATCAAATTGACTTCATTCCCGGGGCTGGAATTCCAAATAGGGCAGCTTATAGAGCAAATCCTACCGAAACAAAGGAAATTCAAAAGCAAGTGGAAGAGCTTTTTGCAAAGGGCTATATACGTGAGAGTTTGAGTCCTTGTTCGGTTCCGGTAATCTTGGTACCTAAAAAAGATGGAATATGGAGAATGTGTGTGGATTGCAGAGCCATCAATAAAATCATTGTAAAGTATCGTCACCCTATTCCTAGGTTAGATGATATGCTTGATGAGTTGTATGGATCATGTCTTTTCACTAAAATAGACCTTAAATCTGGATATCATCAAATAAGAATGCAAGTAGGTGATGAATGGAAAACAACCTTTAAAACTAAATTTGGTTTATATGAATGACTTGTTATGCCTTTTGGCTTGACTAATGCACCAAGTACTTTCATGAGACTGATGAATCATGTTTTAAGGGAATTTTTGGGTAAATTTGTGGTTGTTTACTTTGATGACATACTGATCTATTCAAGGAGTTTGATTGATCATGTGGAGCATGTTAGGTTGGTTCTAATTACACTTAGAAAAGAGAAGCTATATGCTAATTTTAAAAAGTGTAGTTTTTGCATGGATAGAGTTAACTTTCTAGGATTCATTGTGAGTAAGGATGGAGTTGAAGTAGATGAGGAGAAAGTTAAAGCTATTAGAGAATGGCCACAACCTAAAAATGCTAGTGAAATTAGGAGTTTTCATGGTCTTGCTAGTTTTTATAGAAGATCCATTAAAGATTTTAGCACAATAGCAGCACCATTGAATGAACTTGTTAAAAAGCATGTAACTTTTGTTTGGGGAACATGCAAGAAAAGACTTTCAATGAATTAAAAGAAAAGTTAACCAATGCACCATTGCTTGTCTTGCCTAACTTTGAAAAATCTTTTGAAATTGAATGTGATGCAAGTGGAATAGGCATAGGGGCTGTTTTAATGCAAGATGGTAAGCCTTTGATGTACTTTAGTGAGAAATTAAATGGAGCATCTTTGAACTATCCCATCTATGATAAGAAGTTATTTGCTTTGGTGAGAACTTTGCAGGTTTGGCAACATTATCTTTGGCCCAGGGAGTTTGTGATCCATATTGACCATGAGAGTTTGAAACACCTCAAAGGGTAAAGTAAGTTGAATTGGAGACATGCCAAATGGATTGAGTTCATAGAGACTTTTCTTTATGTCATTAAGTTACAAGCAAGGTAAGGACAATGTGGTAGTTGATGCTTTGTCAAGAAGGTATAACTTATTCTCTTCTCTAAGTGCTAAAATTTTGGGATTTAAGCATGTAAAGGAATTGTATCCTCTTGATTCTGATTTTGGACATATATATGCTTATTGTGTTAATGGGAAATCAGTAGATGACTTTTATGTCTTTGAGGACATGTTATTTAAAAGGAATAAGTCGTGTGTGCCTAATTGTTCCATGAGAGAATTGCTTGTTAAGGAATCACATGAGGGTGGTTTAATGGTCATTTTGGGATTCACAAAACTTATGACATGTTGAATGAGCATTTCTATTGGCTTAAAATGAGGCATGATGTGCATAAAGTGTGCAAAAATTATTTTAAGTGCAAAGAGGCTAAATCTCGATCACAACCTAATGGATTGTATACACCTTTGAATGTTCCTACTGAACCTTGGACAAAAATTTCAATGGATTTTGTGTTAGGTTTACCTAGGTCCAAAAGAGGCCATGATAGTATCTTTGTTGTGGTAGATCGTTTTAGTAAAATGGCACATTTTATTGCTTGTCACAAAACAGATGATGTTAAGTATATTGCATCCTTGTTCTTCAAAGAAGTGGTTAGATTGCATGGTATTCCTCAAACTATTTGTGACGACCCGTCACTTTTAAACAAATTAAATTCAGAGAAAACAGCGGAAGTGTTTTATTTTTAGAAAATTTTGCATGGTTTTGTTTGAAAGTTGGCATGCCGAAAACCTGTTTACATCCTAATTTTCAATCTAATAAATTCACAAGGAACATCAAGTCCCATTTCAGGAGTTCAAAGATATATATCATATAAACATCAACATTTAAGCTCTTATGAGCCAAATACAAAATACAATTCATTTAAGTTCTTAAAGTTTATCAAAATGAGACATAAACTTTACAAACAAAAGTGTCCATCTCGAGGTCAGCATCCCTCGATCACGCAGCACCACCTCCTCTCCCTTGACCTCTGGCCAGGGCATTACCTGAAATTGGTTGTAATATCATGAGCTAACAAACTAAGCCCAGTGAGAATAATAAGCATAAAAAGTAAAGATAGACCTCAAACTCGCATTTCGATTTGTGTCCAAATAAATCCGACACTTTCTTTCCTAGAATTTTCCAAAGTCTAGGTAATTCTAATCCATTTTCTCCAAAGTATGACATTACTACACTTGTAGTCAATTCTCAACCATTAACTTGTTATGACAAAGAATAAGTAAAGTAAATAAACTTTGTATAAAATAATATAACATCTCGTTTCTCTATTTCATCAATCATATGCAATGAAGGGTTCGCATATACCCTTATGCATGAATGAAGTAAATTCATCAATCTCGTAAGATACCATTCACTTCTTTTTCATTAAGAGTAATGAGCAAATCCCGTAGGATCCCATTCGTCTCTTTATCACATAGAGTAATGAGCCAATCCCGTAGGATCCCATTCGTCTCTATTTTCACTTTCTTTTCTTTTTCACTTTCTTTTTCTCTTTCACTTACTTTCTCTTTTCGTTTCCTTCTCAAAGAATGATGCGAGATGTTATGCAGATGCTTGCATATGCTTGCAAAAGTAAATAAAGTAAATGTAAATGATAAAGTAATTAAGACAAGCATAAATTAAAAGAGCAAAAATAAAGACATAAGGTAAAGGACATAAATAAAATAGATAGCAATCTTGGATGAACGATATGTCGATCGAACTCCGGCATCAATAATAAAAGTAGAATCATAACACGAACGATTAATCTATTAACCATTCTAAGAACAAACTTGGATCTTCTAACCTCCAATGATCCAACCTAAGCTTAGAAACGAAGCTAACTTAGAATCTTCTAAGATTCGATACTTTCCTCGAGAACTCCTAAGTTCTCACTTAAAGGATTAACTCTTAATCCTAAGGGCACTAACTCTCAAGCCTCTAATCTTAGACTCGGTTTCTAGTCTTAGTTCAACTCTACAAACCTTCACACTTATTCGATTTCTATAATTACTTTAAATCCTAACTATTCTCACCTTTATTAAAAGATGACCTTGCTCCTAAGTTCGAAGGAGCGATCAACCACACGGTTCAAAAACACCTACAAACGAATTATATCATACAATCAATAATTCACCAACTATCGATCAAACATCAACCAAACGTACAAAACAACGAAAAACCCAACAAAATCCCACATGAGGCCCACGGCCCTAGCATCAAAATTGGGTCTCGGGTTTAGTTTTCCGGCTTTTGGGCAATTTAAATACGTTTCGAGTTGGTTTTAAGCAAATTCGATAATCCCGATTTCAATGGGTATCGATAATTAGGGTTTTTGAACATTAAGCCCTTTCCCGAATTGAATTTAAATAAACATTCATTCATTAATTTCTAACCCAAAATCAAATCCAAAAGGGTAAATTTCAAACAGGAAGGGTTTCGACTGAAACTCGGTTTTAGGGTTAAGGGATAGTTTCCAAAAACACTTAAAACTACTCCCGGATTGACAAACACCGAGTTTCACGGCAAGAATTCAAAAGAAAACAATGAAAACTCCATTAAAACACTATTTGGAGCTTAGGGTTTGAAACTTTACTTACCGAGATCTCCGCAAAACACGAGTGGCAAGTACGAAGGCTAGGTGGAAAAGGATCGTAGGACCGATACCTTTCCAATGGAACGAGAATCAAATCGATCCGGCAAGAAACGAACAAAAACCAAAATTTTATTTTTCTTCTTTGATGCTCACGGCAATGAGAGGGGAAAAAGAAAGGATTTTTGGTAAAAAATGAGTCAAAGGAGAATTTAAAGAAGATAGTCAATAGTGTTTTTAGATATTTTGCAAATTGGGAAATTACGATTTTACTCTTTTATGACTTTTGGCTTAAAAACGAATCCCGAACATCTCAAACTATCCCAATGGTGATTAATAATTATTAATTGGCTCGTTAATAATTATTAATACCATTAAAACGTATTTAAATAAATAAAGCCATTAAAATGAATTAAAATGAAATAAATTACTAAATTCTAATTTAACAATAAATAAATAAACTTTAATTACTTAAATTAAAATAAAATAAATAAAAGTTTTTTTTTATCACAAAATAACGGGACGTTACACTATTGTTAGTGATAGTGATGTTAAGTTTCTAAGTCACTTTTGGAAAGTTTTGTGGGGTAAACTTGGAACTAAATTGTTTTTTCAACTACATGTCATCCACAAACCGATGGACAAACTGAGGTTGTTAATAGAACTTTAGGGACTTTGCTTAGAGCCATCATTTCAAAGAACTTAAAATCATGGGAGGACTGTTTACCTTTTGTGGAGTTTGCTTATAATCGTGCTATTCATAGTACTACACATTGTTCTCCATTTGAGGTTGTTTATGGCTTTAACCCTTCTACCCCACTTGATTTACTTCCTTTGCCTACTAATGTGTTTGTTAGTGATGAAGCTACTTCTAGGGATGATTACATCAAGGAGTTGCACAAGGAGGTTAAGGAACGCATTGAGAAGCAAAACTCAAAGGTTGCTACAAGAATAAACAAAGGAAGAAGGGAACTTATTTTTGAATTGGGAGATTGGGTGTGGATACACTTTAGAAAGGAGAGATTTCTTTCTCAACGGAAATCTAAACTTCATACTAGGGGTGATGGCCCTTATCAAGTTCTTGAGAGAATCAACAACAATGCATACAAGATTGACCTTCCAGGTGAGTATTCGGTTAGTTCTACCTTTAATGTTGCTGATTTGAGCCCTTTTGATGTAGGGGATGATGACCTTGATTCGAGGACAAATCTTTTTGAAGAGGGGGGAGATGATAAGGATCATGGAAGCATTGCTAGCCCAATTCATGTTCCAACCGGCCCAATCACAAGATCCAAAGCAAGGAAGCTACAACAAGCTTATTTGGCACATTTGCAAGAATGGATCGGTTCTGCCCAAGCTATCTTTGAAGATGTAAAACCCAATTTGGATGAATATTTGACATCAAAAGTTCATATATGCAATGTACAAGTGCACAAAGGAGTTTGCATTGAAGATCCATGAGTTCTCCATGATTTATGCTAGTTGCATTTAATCTTGCTCTTTTAGCATTAAATGCAAGTCAAAGGGTTATTGAAGACATCTAAAGCTTTCTTAATCACTTGAAGACAACACTTATGACAAGAAGAACAAGCTATTTCAGTTACAAGTCTTTTTAATAGTAATTTCAGTTTTGTTTTTGCTTAAACTCAATTTTCAGTTACTTTTTGAGTATTTAATGATGCTAGCTGATTGTATTCATGACAATTAAGGTCAATTTTGAATTTTCTTTGCTTTGTAAAGGCTTATAAAGCCATGACCAGATTGTAAACGATCAGATAATGATATTTTAAAAGAAAATACAAATTACTCTTTGAGAGTTTCCTTTGAAAACCTAGAGCAAGTTCTTAGAGTTTTCACTTTGCAATTCTTGTGTTTAGAGTTGCTGCCGAGTCATTCAATTGGGAATTGATCATCCTAATTGTGGATGGATTCAATCTAGAATAAGAATACCAATTCTTGTCTCTAGATCTTTGATCAAAGAGGTAATCCATTCTAGCCTAAATCTCTTGGTTGATCCATCTAGATCTAGGAGGGTTTGAATTCATGCTTCAAGGGTTCATGCTAATCACATAGCATAGGGTGTTTGAACTATAAATTTAAGTTTGCCTTATCACATTGGGTGGCAGATTTTTATGCAATATTTGTAAAAATATTATCTTAAAAAAGTATTTGCAAAATAACAATTTTTATCATGTTTATCAGTGATTAACAATGATTTATGTGTTTATCAGTGATAAACATAGTGTAAAATATATAATTCAATGTTTATCACTGATAAACCTGATCAAAATTTGCTATATTTGCAAATATTTTTTTGAGCTTTTATTTTTATAAATATAGTATAAAAATTTGCTAGATTTGCAAATGCCCATTTTCCTAATTATAGGGATAATGGTAGAGAATTCTCTCTCCCAATTTCTTACGGTGGCCGAAAATAACAAGGAGAGGGAAAAGAATAACCTCTTACATCCCTTTATTTTTTTAGAATTTGTCTGAAATAGCATAAATCTGCATACTAATTACTAAAATGTCAGAACTTTTTAAAAATTACTCAAATAGCATAATTATAGTTCAATAAATTATTGAACTATAATTCAATTAATTATTGAACTACTTTTCATATGTATTTTTATCGAATTTGTTTGTTTTTGGGTTTTTTTAAGTTCAAGGTCAATAATTTATTGAATTATTTGATATTTTTTATTATTATTTTCAATGAATTCGTTAAATTTTTTAATTTTTTTAATTCAATAATTTATTGAACTATAGGTCAATAATTTATTGAACTAAAATTATGCTATTTGAGTAATTTTTGAAAAGTTCTAATATTTCAGTAATTAGTATACAAAAATATGTTATTTTAGTAATTGCCCCTTATTTGTGTCATCTTTGATAATCTAATATTTTTAATTATTCCATATGATTAATATACATTGGCTGAACATTAAGAACTAATAAAAAAATCCCATCCATTTACTTTAGGGAAGATTGCAAATCTAGAAATTTTTTTATTTAATATTTATAAAACTATCAACTCTTAAAAATATTTGAAAATATAGCAAGTTTTAGCGGTTTAATCAGTGATCAACATTGAATTACTAATTTTTACAATAGGTTCATCACTGATAAATGTTGCAAATAGTTTTAAACAATGACATATTTGTAAATATTGTATTAAAATCTGCTATCCAATGAAATGTCTATTTAATTAATTATCTAGGCTAAAACCAATTAAATTCATAAATCCAATTGAGTTTAAAACTCTATTTTGAATTAATAAGTCAAACTCATTAATTATTAATATCAATCTAGTTATTAATTTCCATGTATATAAACTCATTATTTATGTGGTGTAAATTTTCCACCACTCTCATTTGTCTTCAATATGAGAACATCAAATGAGCTTAATCGAAGGAGTACTAATGTGTTATTAGCCACGTGGTCTTCGATGGTCAAGTTAGATGGTGGTGGAACACAAAAGGTAAGTTGGCTTCTTAGGGATTGATGTAGAAACGTGCTTTGATATGAGCACAACGGATTGGGCCTTCTCAATGTTAGGATCTAAGGCAATCCTAGAAAGGGGAGTGGTGAATAGGGTTTTAAATAAATTTATAAAACTTTTCAATCAATTCAAAAATTAACTCAATCATTAGCAATTTAAAGAGCAAATAAAATAAAGAGTTTAAGGATAGAAATGACTCCCGTATTTTATAGTGGTTCGGCCACAACTAAGGATTTATGTCCACTCCCCGAGTGCTTCGGGAATTTTTGAATCCACTAATTCAAATGATCCTTTCCACGGTTGAGGATCTAACCGTCACACCAACCTTTTCCACGGAGCAAGGACAACCGTTTATAATCATTCTTTTTAACTAAGGTTCAAGAGTAAACCTTTACTGTAACGTCCCGTTACTTTTGGGGGTAAAATTTTATTTATTTATTTATTTTAATTAAAGTATTTAAGGTTTGTTGAAAAGTAGTTATTTCGATTTTAGTAGTTATTTTCGTCCGAAATTCATTTAAATCGTTTTAATACTTTAAATTTGTTTCGGTGACATTAATAATTATTAATGGGCCAATTAATAATTATTAATCACCTTTAGATTTATTTAAGAGCTTTGGGTTTCGTTTTTAAAGTAAAAACAAAAGAAGGACGTACGCGTCATTTTCCAAATTCTTAAATATCTAAAATACACTATTCATCTTCTCTTAAATATCCACAAATTAGACATTTAGCTCATTTTCTTCTTCTCTTCTTCCTTGGGGGTCGAAGCTATCAAGGGGGGATTGAAAATTTTTGGGTTTTCTTTAATACTCAGCGGATCGTATCGATTCTACTCCCGTTGGAAAGCCCTTGGCCCGTGGATCATTTCCAACCTACCGATCGAGATTTTCGCTCATTTTCTCGAGGCCTTAAGGTATGTCAAAGTTTCTAAAAATTGATGTGAATAGTGTTTTAATGGAGGTTTTGAGTTGAAATCTTCAAATTCGTTCACTGAAGCTTGAAGGTTTCAATCGGGAAAGTCGTTATGGTCAATTTTAGAAACTTTCCCTAAACCCTAAAATCGAGTTTGAGCTAGAAACCCGTCCCACGAGATTTTCCCTCACTTGGCCATGTTTAGGATGTTAGGGTTATTGTGTTTTTTCTATTTACTTATTTTTTTGAAAATCGATTAATGTGCAAAACCCTAATTTACGGATACCCATTGTAGTTGCGGACCTCCAAAGTATCTGAAACCACCCCGAAACACCTCTAAAGTGCATAAAAGCCGGAAAACCAAACCCGAACCCTATTTTCCCTTATATGGCCGAGAGTACCATAAGGATAAAATCCGGGTTTTTCATCGTTTTGTACGTTTAGATGTAGTTTGAACGATTTCTGGTTAATTAATGTTATTTAGGTGTAATTCGTTTGTAGGATTGTGAATTGATCGTGGATTTGCAACCTCGGAAATATCGGAGCTTGTCTACAAGCTAAGGTGAGTTTAAAGTGAAAGTTAGTGGTTTTATTAATTGAGTTTCGTTATGTTATTGTTTATCGAGGTAAAGAGGGAAGTAGCTTCTTAGAATTAAGTTTTGGTTGGAGACTTTAATTTGGAAGTGAGTGGAGAGAATTTGGAATTATAATGAGTTCGATGAAAAGGAAACATCAGAGTGGTTTGGAAGTATTGCAAAGTGAATTGGAGATATTAGATGAAAGTGGATTCGAAAGTTACTTTGATTGGTTTGGAAGTTAAAGTAGTTAGAAGATACACTTGAGTGATAACTCGTGTAATCTAGTTAGTTAGGTTTCTTAATAACTTAGTAGGATTCTTTGAGTTTATCTAACTTATTAGGAAGCTTAACCTTTCGTAATATGGCACATGATAGTATGTTGATTCGGATCCATACGTACCATGGTACTATGATTTGTGATATGGTACATGGTAGTATGTTGATTCAGATCCATACTTACCATGGTACTATGATTTGTGACACAACACATGATAGTATGTTGATTCGGATCCATACGTATCATGATGCGATGATTTGTGATATGGTACATGGTAGTATGTTGATTCGGATCCATACGTACCATGGTACTATGATTTGTGACACGGCACATGATAGTATGTTGATTCGGATCCATACGTATCATGGTGCAATGATTTGTAATATGGTGAAAGTCCTGATATCCGATGTGGTGAAATTCCTAATATCTGATGTGATGAGAATTACGATGATGTTAACACGGTACATGATAGTATGTTGATTTTGGTCCATACGGTATTATGGTACGATGACTTGAGATATGGTACGACCGTACGTGGTATGTTGATTTCGATCCATACAATAGCATGATACGATGAAACTTGTTTGGTAATAAAGATAGATAATGTTACATTTACATATTCTTTAGAATTGTGTAGTAAGACTTAGTAATGAATGTTACTTTTACTTTAAGTCTTTATTTCTATCTCATGGTATTGAATGACGGTTACGGGTAGTATATTACAATCGTATGATTGTATGGAAATTGGAAGTGTGGATATGGGTAGTAATGAGCATTTTAGGCCTTTGGACACGATTTCTAGCATGAAATTTAGTTCATAGGATTACTTGCTTTCGTTTTACTCTCACTAGCATTTTATGCTAATGGTGCTACACTTACAAATTTTCAGGTAAACCTCGTCCCAAGAAGCATGGTAGAGGAGGTGGAGCCGCGTGACTTGCTGAGATGGTGTACGGACAATATTAAAACACTTTTGGTTTAGCATTCGTATAAATGCTTGTAAATTATTTCCATTTTCCATACTTATGTCTTTTTGAGCCCGAAAGGGTAGTTGTGTAAAGTATGTCTTTGTTTTATGACTAAATTCTCTTTTGGAATGCGCATTCCCGATTTATAGCTTTCTCTGAATTTGGGTTGTAAAACAGGTTTTGGTTATTTGATTTTTAAACAAACCCATGCCGTTTTTCTTTAAAAATCGAGTCTTTCGCTGTGCATTGAATTTAAAGAATTTAACGGAAAGTGGGTCGTTACATTTACACTTTATAAATTCTCTCTAAAGATAAATAATACAAGAATTTTACTCACAAACAGAGATTAAATCTTTAATAAAATTAACCCTTAAGATTGGCTAGAAATACACAAGTTTTACTCACAAAAAGCTCAAATGAAGGAAAAATGAAGGATTTGAGAGCTTCAAAAATAAGATATTTTGCCTATGTTTCTTGATAATTATTATGTCATTTTCGAGCTCTATAACTAGGTAATAAAAATATTACCGTTATTTTTAATCATGAGCATCTTTCAAACATTGCTTCATCTCCATCTTCAAGAAATAGCTTCAAAAATGGTGCATGGAGGAGAGAGAGACCACTCATAATTTGATGATGTAGGTGCATGGAGGAGAGAGGAGGAATTTCAAATTTAATAAATAAATTCAGAAACTAAATTAAATGCCAAAAGACCAAGACACCCCCATACTTCCATAAGAGTCCAAAATAAAGTAGGGGCAAGTTCGTAACTACCCATGTAATTAATGCTTCAAAAAAAGCAAGGAGAGAGAGGCGACACGTGGCGCGTGCTGAGGGCTGACCAAAAGGTGTCGGGACCCACTTGTCATAAAAGGTAAATATGACTTTAATGATGCATGAAGAGAGAAAAAATAATTCCTCAAGCACACAATTCATATACTCTCTTTTACGGCCGTTGGATGCGCTTCAATCAATAGATGAGATGAATTAAATATGTGGATGCTTTATGAATGTCGAATTGATGAGATCGAACGGAGGAGATGGAGACTGACGTAAGCGAGAGTGCAACAGATATATTTTGAATTTTCCTTTTCTTTTTGAATTAATTTATACTTCAATAAATGAAAACCGTTGGATGAGAAAACTTTAGCGATCGAATGACTACATAAAGTCTGATTTCTTTCATTTTCTTTAATTCATAAATCTGAATTAATCTTGACCTTCCATTTCAAAAGTAACGTGATCTGATGGCTGAGATAATGAGCTCATAATAATAACATGAACTCGCCGCATACGATCCACGAATTAATTAAAATTAATTCCATCTTCTAAATTAAATATCTTGCTCGTTTGAAGTCCGATTGAGTCGATTCTAATTGTGTTTGACTCATTATAATTTTCTCTACAACATGGACTATCAAAACACAGAAAATTGATTGATAACAAAACACTTTTGTTATCATAAAATAAGAAATAAGATTAATTGACTTTAAATGTCAACAATCTCCCCCTTTTTGATGATGACAAACCATAATGGAAAATGAAAGAGTAAGAGTATAAATATTCAAGAAATGATCAATATAGCATATGAAACACTCCCCCTAAAATAAATTCTTCCCTTTAAAAACATTATTAATTTAAGCACAAGAGAAGTGTCATTTTCCTTATCAATGTTCTCCCTCTTTTGGAATCAATCAAAAGGAATAAATATTCAATAAGCATATTTAATTCCAAAAGTTTCATCAAAATAAGTTTTAATTTGAATTTTAAAACTCCCTCTAAATAATTTCATAAATTCAAATGATAATCATTTAGAAGCACCATACCTTAAGATTCCAAGGGCAAGCCTATTTTTGCAAAAGCTTTCTTCATTCAAAGGCTTGGTGAAAATATCCGCAAGTTGATCACAAGAGTTAACAAAATCGAGAATAATAGATACATTTTGCACATGTTCTCTTATGAAATGATGTCCAATATCAATATGTGCTTTGTTCTAGAATGATGTATTGGATTTTTAGTTAAATCAATAGCACTTGAGTTGTCACAAAGAATAGGAAATTTTTCAAATGATAAACCATAATCACATAAAGTTTGTTTCATCCAAAGAATTTGTGCACAACAACTAGCAACGACTATATATTCCGCTTCGGTAGTAGATAAAGCAACTGGGTTTTGTTTTTTACTAAACCATGAAACTAAAGAACTACCAAGAAATTGGCACGTACCACTAGTACTTTTTCTATCAAGTAAACTTCCCGCATAATCGGCATCAGACTATCCAACTAAATTAAATTCAACATTCTAGGATACCATAAGCCTAAACTATAGGTTCCAAGCAAATATTTAAATATTCTTTTTACGGCATGCAAGTGTGATTCCTTAGGACAAGATTGAAATCTAGCACATTGATTTTTCCTTTCTTGTTATCACCGAAGGTCACTAAACCACCTTCTTTTTTGGTGAGAGTGGAAAACTTGGAATGATCACCCATCATGTGTCTTGAACATTCACTATCCAAGTACCACTTGCTCTTCTTTGAGGTTTTCAAAATACCCTACAAAAAATAAGAATTCATGTCTGATCCTTTGGTACCCATACTTGTTTGGGTCCATTTTGGTTAGCATTTTCATACTTTGGAATCCAAGTTCCTTTTCTTTTCAAAGCATTTGATCTTGAAATATTTGAACTATTAGATTTATGAAAATGACATTAGTATGCTTTATGTCCATAATTGCCACAAGAAAAACAAACAACATCATGTAATGATGGATCTTTTACAAAGAATCTATGCACATGCTTTTTCATATAATAATCATTTCTAGAATTTTGGAACTTTGATCTATGATGAGTAGCATAACCATTTTTCAATTTAAAGCACTTAGGTCTAATATGACCTTTCATACCACAATAATGTTAAATAGGTACAAAGTTTGATTTAGGAAAATCAACCTTAGCATTTTTAACATTTTGTACCAAAGATGTAATATTAGCCTTTTTATCATTATGTATAACTGATGTAGCATTTTCAAGTTTAGGCATAATAGGAAATTTATCATTTTTCATATAAGTGGATTCTTTAACAAAATTAGATTTTGAAGATGAAGGAATTGAAACTTCATCCATATATCCAATACCCTTTTTCTCTTTATGAGGTTTACCCATATTAATCATTTTATCAATAGTTTGAGCTCTAATGGTAAACTTTTTAATATTGTCATTAGCTTCATCAAGTTCTTTCAAAATTTTAGACTCTTTTTCTCTAAGAACAATGAGTAGCTCATCCTTTTCAAAAATATTTTGTTCAAGAAATTTGATTTTATCAAGCAAAACATTCTTTTCTTCACATGAAACATGAATTTGATCACTAGTTGCATTATTCAGACAATCAACTTTTTCAACCAAGGATTTATTTTCATTTAATAAATCTCCATGTTTCCATAACGTCCCGTTACTTTTGAGGTAATTTTTTTTATTTTTAATTAAAGTATTTAAAGTTAATTTTAAAAGTAGTAATTTAGAATTTAGGAGTTTATTTTGTTTTCAACCTTTTTAATCGCTTTATTAGCTTAAATTAGTTTTGGTTGTATTAATAATTATTAACGGGTCAATTAATAATTATTAATCACCATTTGGTAAGTTTAAGAGTTTCGGGTTTCGTTTTATAAGCTAAAATCATTGCAGGGACGAAATCATAATTTCCCATTTCTTAAAAAATATCTTGCACTATTCATCTCCTCTTTAAAATCCCAAAATTGACCAAAATTGACCAAATCTTTTCTCCTTCTCTTTGCTCATTGCCATGGCTTTCTTCTTCCTTGGGAAGTTTTTTGGTTATTCTTCAATTCTCGACGAATCGTTTCAATTCTCGTTGCGTTGGATAGCCCTCGATCCAAGCATCCTTTTCAACCTACCAATCGAACTTTTTCTCCGTTTTCTAAAGGCCTCAAGGTATGAAAAAGTTTCTAAAAATTCCTTCAAATAGTGTTTTTATTGGAATCCATGGTAGAAATCTTCGATTTCTTGCCGAGAAACTCAAAGATTTCAATGGAGGAAGTTGTTTTATGTGTTTTTGGGAACTTACCCTAACCCTAGACTCGAGATTGAACCAAAACTTGTCCCGTTTGAAATTTACAAATTGTGGGCTGAATATGGGATGCTTTAATTGATTATTTGTATGTTGTAATTAAATTTGAAAAATCAATTATTGTCCAAAACCCTAATTATGATTACCCATTGAAATTGTGAATTTCCAAACTACTTGAAACCAACCTGAAACGCCTCTAAATTACCTAAAAGCCGGAAAATCAAACCCGAGACCTATTTCCCTTGGTGAGGCCAAGAGCTTCGTTTGTTCGATGTTTGGTTAATTAATGATTGTTAGCTGTAATTTAATTGTAGGTGTTTTTGGACCATCACTTGAATGCTCTTTCGGAATGTGGGAGCAAAATCCACTTTTTCCAAGGTGAGAATAAATAGAACTTAAAAGTAAACTTTGAAACCGAATAAGTTGAACGATTGTAGGATCGGAAGTTGAGATTAAGATTTGAATCGAAAGGATTAAAGTAAGGGAGCTAACATACTTAGGCTTGAGAGTTAGTTCTAATTGAGTGAGAGAACTCATAGATGTTTCAAAGGAAATTATTAACTCTTGGAAGTTCTATGTTTAGATTCACTTCAGAGTTACCTAATATTTATTGGAAGTTGAAGGTTCCAAGTATAATAAGGATTTTGAATATGGAACTTCGTACATTTATTAAAAACAATGGATTTGAGACTTTTATGTTAAAGTTAATATCTCGAGTTTATTTAAAGGCCGTTTGGCTTGATTTATTCATTGTTTTTCAGAAGTTCCTAATATATTGTTTTATGTATGAAGGGTAATTCATGATCCATTTATCTTTATGTTCTTTCGATTACTTTGAATGATTATATTTATGTTTACTTGCACTTGAGACCATATGCATATTCATTTTGCATAATCGTATTTGGGAGGAATAATGAGGTAATGCATAGACTTAGTGTGCTTGCATTGTCTGGTACTATTCATTTATTGTTTACATATATGTATTATGAGGAATGCTAAAGGCTGCGTGAACTTTGTATGATCGGGGGGAATGGATAATGAGATAATGATGGAACCATGCGAGTTCACATTATCTAGTATTATCCATAATTACTATGATACATATATGAGGATACATGGATGTATTGAACCTTGTATTCAGTGGGTGAGATAATGAGGTAATGGTTAGACTAAGTGAGCTTTCATTACCTGATATTATTCACTAGAGGAGGGAAGATAATTATAAAAGGCTATGAATACTTTGATTTGGAAAGCGAGATAATGAAGAATTGTTAGACTGAGTGTGCTTTCAATTCTGTCATTATAAGCATAATTTGATGGTTATATTAATGTAAAGACCGAGTGTACTTTACATATATTGGGAGAGTTAATGCATAATGTTGAGACTGCGTGTGCTAACATATCGGCATTAATCGCAAATTATGATTGTTTGAATATGTTAAGACCGAGTGAGCTTAGCATGGTTTATTAAGACAAATGAATATAAACCTTATATATAGTATGAGGTATTAAAGAGAATGAAATAAGAAAGATATGTGTGTCATGAAAACATTCTTCTAAATGTTTGGGAGCTAGTTTCTCAAGTATTTGGGAGATTTGGTAATTGGAAGTTGAATGCTTGATGTGAAACCCTTTTGAAGTGGTTGAGTGATAAAGATTATGTAAGTTTTACTTGGACACAAATCCGGATACGGGTTTAGAGTCTAATGTTACTTTATTTTCCGTTTATTTTCACTGGGCTTGCTTTTAGCTCATGATATTACAAAAAATTTCAGGTAATGCTCATGTTCGTGGTCGTGGGAGAGGAGCTGGTGCTACCTGATTGAGTTGATGATGATGCCGAGATGGACTAGAGATGCTTTTAAAGTCCATGGACTCATTTTATTTTTGATGTCTTGTCTTTTGAGATGTACATTTGTATATGAGCTCATAAGAGCTTTTCGTTTTAACTTTTATAACTATAAACTCCTTTAAACTTTACGACAGGAATTACAATTCCTTGTCTTTTAAATTCTCTGATGTGAAAAATGTAAACACGTTGGATAGTCCAAGTTTTAAACATATCCATGCCATTTTTTTAAATACTAAGACTTCCGTTGTGTTTTGGTTTTAAATTGATTTAAAAGGAGTTGTGTCATCACCGTTTCTTTGAAAGCACACTATACTTTTTAGTTATTTTCTCAAAACTTTATTGCATGCATTCAAATTCATTCAATAATTTGACATAAGAAGAAGAGTTAAGATGTACCTCATTTTCATCTTCTTCATCAATATCACTCTGTGCCATAAAACACATATTTGCAACTTCTTCATCTTTTTCACTTTCACTTTCATCACTATCATCCCATGTAGCCTTCATAGCTTTCTTTAATTTCTTGGATGATTTTAGAAGAGGACAATCGGTCCTAATATGACCGGGTTTCTTGCATTCATAACAAATAATTTCATCTTTCTTGCTCTTTTCACCATTTGAATCTCTTTGATTGGTGAATTTTTTCTTGAAATGGTTCTTCTTCTTTAAGAAACTTTTGAATCTTTTAGAAGGATAAGCCATATCTTCATCATCAAGATTATCATCATTTTCGGTATCTTCTTCAAAAGATGTAGATTTAAGAGCAATCCTTTTTTCTTTCTTCTTTTTATCATCTTCCATGTTCTTCTTGATTTTGATCTTATGAGTCATAAGAGATCCAATTAATTCATCCATAGAAAGAATTTTCAAGTCTTTAGCTTCTTGGATGGCGGTGACTTTAGGTTCCCATTGCTTTGGTAAAGCTCAAAGAATTTTCTTCACCTTCTCAATATTTAGACAAGATTTTCCAAGACCTTCCAAAGAATTTACAATGTTAGTAAAACTAATGAACATATCCGAAATTGATTCATTATCATCAATTTTAATAATTCATAACTATAAACTAGCATGTCAATTTTAGTTTCTTTGACTTGATCGGTTCCTTCATGAGTAATTTCAAGTTTTTGCCAAATTTACTTAGTGGTTTTACAAATTGAAACTCTATTATACTCAATTTCATTCAAAGCACAAAACAAACAATTTATAGCTTTAGCATTCAAACCATATGCTTTCTTTTCTTCCTTAGACCATTCGACCCTAGGCTTAGGGGAACTAACATTTTCAACATTTTTAATCGGATTATTAAAACCTTGTTCTATTATATCCCATAATTCAACATCAAGAGAAATCAAGAAAAATTTCATTCTATTTTTCCAATAATTATAATTAGAACCATTAAAATAAGGAGGCTTATTAATTGATTGACTATCACCAAAAGGATTAAAATTATGTGTTGCCATAGCTCAAGCAATTAAGCTTTAAAAACAATTTTTAAAATAATTTTGAGCACCTTGTTCTAATACCAATTGTTAGGATCTAAGGCAACCCTAGAGGAGGGGCGAATAGTGTTTTAAATAAATTTATAAAATTTTTCAATCAATTCAAAAATTAACTCAATCAATTTAGCAATTTAAAGAGCAAATAAAATAAAGAGTTTAAGGATAGAAATGACTCCCATATTTTATAGTGGTTCGGCCACAACTCGGGCTTTACGTTCACTCCCCGAGCGCTTCGGGAATTTTTGAATCCACTAATTCAAATGATCCTTTCTACAGTTGAGGATCTAACCATCACATCGACCTTATCCACGGAGAAGGGACAACCGTTTATAATCACTCTTTTTAACTAAGGTTCAAGAGTAAACCATTACACTTTATAAATCCTCTCTAAGGATAAATAATACAAGAATTTTTCTCACAAACAAAGATTAAATCTCTAATAAAATTAGCCCTTAAGATTGGCTAGAAATACACAAGTTTTAACTCACAAAAAGCTCAAATGAAGATGGAAAAATGAAGGATTTGAGAGCTTCAAAAATATGATATTTTGCCTTTATTTCTTGGTAATTATTTTGCCATTTTCGAGCTCTGTAAATAGGTAATAAAAATACTACCGTTATTTTTAATCATGAGCATCTTCCAAACATGGCTTCATCTTCATTTTCAAGAAATAGCTTCAACAATGGTGCATGGAGGAGACAGAGACCACTCATAATTTGATGATGTATGTGCATGGAGGAGAGAGGAGGAATTTCAAATTTAATAAATGAATTAAGAAATTAAATTAAATGCCAAAAGACCAAGACACCCTCATACTTCCATAAGAGTCCAAAATAAAGTAGGGGCAAGTTCGTAACTCCCCATGTAGTAATTAATGCTTCAAAAAAAGCAAGGAGAGAGAGGCGACACGTGCTGCGCGCTGAGAGGCTGACTAAAAGGTGTTACCCACTTCACATAAAAGGCAAATATGACTTTAATGATTCATGGAAAGAGAAATAATTGTGCAAGTACACAATTCATGCACTCTCTCTTACGGCCATCAGATGTGCTTCAAGCAACGGATGAGATAAATTAAATATGTGGATGCTTTATGAACGTCAGATTGATGAGATCGAACAGAGGAGATTAAGATTGACGTAAGCGAGAATGCAACAAATATATTTTGAATTTTCCTTTTGTATCGACCCAAATCTATTAAATCTTTTAAATTCAAATGCACAACAGAAGACTTGGTTTTAAAGAAAAACGGCATGGGTACGTTTAAAACTTGGATAAACCAAAACTTGTTTACATTGGCCTCAATCAGAGAAAGCAATAAAATTGGAATGCGCATTGCAGATTATGATTTAAACTTCTAAAAGAGCTTTAAAACCATAAGACATTTACAATTTTAAACAAGTGCTTTTCCGAGCTCAACACACAAAGTAAGAAAAGTAGGAAGTATAAACAAAGCATTTCAAGAATGCTAAACAAAAGTGTCCTCTGTTCTTGTCCATTTATTGCTTCAAGATATCAAATGGTACCACCTCCTCTACCAAGTCTCCTATGTCGAGAAGTACTTGAAAAAAATGTAAATGTAGCAACATTAGTATAAAAATGCTAGTGAGAATAAAATGAAAACAAATAATTCTATGGACCAAATTCCATATTGGAAATTGTGTCCAAAGACCTAAATTGCTCTTTACTACCCATTCTACACTTCCAGTTCATTCTAATCATACACCAATCGACTTCCCGATTTCCGAATAATATCAAATCACAACCATTACCAATTTCGTACCACATCAAGATATCTTGTATCGTGTTACCGTATGTCACCACCTCAACATACTAACACGTACAGCGTTGCCAAATCATATTACAACATCTAAATACCTCATAGCGTGTTATCGTATGTTACCACTTCAACATACTAACACGTACGACGTTACCAAATCGTATGTCCTCGTAACGTGTTACTGTATGGATCAACATCAACATACTACCACGTATGGTCTTACCATAACAAGTGTCATCGTAACGTGTTTCCATATGAATCAACATCAACATACTACCACGTACGGTCTCACCAAACAAAATATCCTCGTAACGTTGTTACCATATGGATCAACATCAACATACTACCACGTACGATATTACCAAGCTGAGATGCTCATTATATGAACTCGATCTATCTGCCAATCTTGCCATATAACACCCGCTCATAGCCTGTTTCATCTATGAACTTTTTATATCACAAGATCATATCACATAGTATCTCGATATATGACTCCTATAACCTCTTTCATTTATGGACTTCATATATCCATAAGTATCCTGATAAGTGAGGCCCATAGCCTCTTTCATCCATGGACTACACATATATCTATAAATTGGTTCATTAAATGAGCATCTCAACACAAACAACTAACAACACTCAATGACATGTTTATCTTTTGTACTTGTCAAAGTCTTGCCTCTTACCAAAAGTTTTGAGTACATCAATCGTACTACCATTAGAATTCCATACTCCACGTTATTACCACATCAAATCACAATCCTTATTCCTTACACAAGGTAATAAGATTATATAAATACTAACCATGAACATCATCGATGCCAAGTTCCACGAAGTCTCTTAACTCCCCAAAACAAGCAAAATCGAGGTTTAACATCACCATGTCACGAATGACAATAAATCACCTTAATACATAAGTATAATTTCCAAGCCGTTACCATAATCCACGAGTTAACTTTCAAGCATTTCCTCTGCTTTACTTTAGTAAAAAACTACCTAAAGTAATTTTAATTCCCCATTTTATCTCAAAATTTCCATAACCTTTGATACTTCCAAGAATAACTCCTAAGCTACTTTGATCTAAAACTACTCAAAGTATCTTAAATTCTCAAATTTCTTCTAAAACTTTCCATAATCTTACACGACTTCCAAAACGTTCTTAAACTTACTTTCTCATCCAAAATCACTAAAAAGCTCCAAAGTCACTCAAAATCACTTCCGAGTCTAAAGTCACCAACCAAATAAGTATTTACTCCTAGCAGATTGTTTTGTCACTAAACCTCGATCAACAAAATCGTAATGAAACTTAATTCATAAAATTACTAACTTCCATTTTAAACTCACCTTAGCCGAGAAGTCGAACTTCCTAAGTGTCGAACGAATTACCACACGTACGATTATCAAAACCTACAATAACACCGATCGAATACAAATTATAAACCATAACTAAATAAGAAGATTGGTTTTCAGATGAACAATGTTTTTCAAAAATCTTACCTCAAAATCGTCAAATTTCTTGATGGAAACACATGATTTCAACTTCAAAACTCATTTAGAAACAAAATAAAAGAAATCCATGGAAAAAGTTTTGAAAACTCACTTTTTAGGACTTTCCTTAGAGAATGAGAAGCACCATAAGCTTAGGATGGATAGAAAGCCCATGTCCCGAGCAATCCAACGCAAAAGAAATCGTCGAAAACGGTCGAGAATCGAAGAAAACCCAAAGAAATCTCTCCCAAAAATGGAGTCCACGATTTTGCAAGGAGAAGGAGAAGAGAAGAAATGACTTTTTGTTGACCAAATTTGATTTTAAGGAGAGAATGAATAGTGTTAGGATAATTTTAAGAAATCAAAAATTACGAATACGTCCTTTTAAATGATTTTAACTATAAAACGAAACCCGAAGCTCTTAAACTAGCCAAATGGTGATTAATAATTATTAATTGGCCTAATAACAATTATTAATACGGCCAAAACTAATTTAAGCTAATAAAACAATTAAAAAGATTTTCGAACAAAATTAGCTACTAAATTCTAAATTACTAATTCTAAAATTAAACTAAATACTTTAATTAGAATAAATAAATGAAACAAATAATTAAAAAGAAATTCAAAAAATTTCGAAGGCCTTAGTTTTCCTATAAATAAAAACCTTGGGGTGACCCCAAAACACACAACTAAGAGAGCAAAAGAAAGGGCTCAGGAAAATTCGTCTCCTCCTCTCTCTTCCATAGCCCATAGGGTAAGGGAATAAAATTTTGGGAAAAAGACACTTTTGGTCCCTGAGTTTTCAATTTATTTACCATTTGGTCCCTGAGTTTTAAAAACCGACATTTTAACCCCCGAGTTTTCATTTAGCTTACCATTTGGTCCCTGCCATCAAAAGTCTGTTAAATATTTAACAGAATGCTGACGTGGCATTAAAATATTTGTTTAATATATATTTTGTTGCTTACGTGGCATATTTAAATGAGGTGGCATAATAAATGAATTTTATATTAATAATTTTAATTTATATATTTTAGATTAATTATTTATCTTCTCTCTCCTCTTCATCTTCTTCCTCTCTCCTTCAATCCTCCATAGTAGCTTTCTGAAACCAATCAAACCCTTTCCGCCGATCAAACCTTTTTCGCCGACCAAACCCCTCAAAATCATGATCTGCTCGCTTACGCACCAACCTCATACCTTCCCAGTTCTCATCCACCGATCGATCTCGATAAAACAAAAAGATTCCTAATCGCCAATCTCTTTCCACGCTCAACAATTCCTAATCGCCAATCTCTCTCTCCACAACGAAACCCATCTCCAATTCCTCGCTGTTTCCTCTGCCCCTTCCGGCCATTGCCGTCAATTCCTCCAAGAACTTCACCACGCTTCCGAAATCAAGATCCTCGTCGCCTCGATCGAAAACGAATCTGAATCTAACGATTTCATTTTGCTGATCCATTAGGGTTTGATGGCGCAATTCTCGTCGCACCCATGTGTAAAATCTCTGAGAAAGTAAAACCCAGATGGCCGATTCCTCAATTTCTCACTGCAATTGCCAAATTCTTACCGACTCTGGCGATTGTTCCGACTGCTGATCTTTTGGAGAAATTTGTGAAAGTTGAGGAGAAGAAAATCGTGGCAGAAATGAATCCAATGAGGTATAAGGGAAAACCCAGATTGGGAACTGTTGTGGAACTTCTTAGAGTGACTGAATTTTTGAGTTTGAGAATTGGAGATGTGAATCTTCCATTCATTGTTCTTCATGGGAGTGGTGATGTGGTTACTGATCCAAAAGTGAGTGAGGCTTTGTATGAAGAAGCAAAGAGTGAGGATAAGATAAATTCTTCGGCAAACCATTCAGAAAGGAAAAATTCATCAACACCGGTTTTTATTTCATCAGATCCAACAACAAAACCATCGCTTTGTTCAACAAATGGTACAATTCCAGACTCAATTCAACGGGAATGAAAGAACAAGACGTTCTTCACAAACTCATCCATGGAGGAATCATTCATAAACTAAATTTGAGGGTTCGGTTTCTTGACACTCTGTTTTTTAGTGGATTTTGGGGAAAACTCCAGATTTGATTTTCAAGCAAAATAATTTTTTTTATTCCAAAAATTTGTAGATATTTTGTAATTCCAATCAAAATTTTAAGCATCCCCATGTGATCTCTTTTGAATTAGATATATATCTCAGATCTGGAGTTTTCCCCAAAGTGGTTTGAGATCGACAAACAACAAGTGGGTATTTCGCATCCTTTGTGTTTATTCGTGAACAGATTCAGAACGATTCGAGCAGTTGAGAAGAAAATGACGTTTTTTGTTGTTAGAGAACGATGATTCTCCATCTCCGGTGAAGTGAGGGAGAGAGAAATATTATCTCGTCGTTCAGCCGGTTGTGATGGGCTGGAGAATTGATGGAGATAAAGTGATGAGAGAGGGTGAGGAGAGAGAAAGGGTAGTGAGGGAGAGAGAAATATTATCTTATAAAAAAGAAATTAAAAATATATAAAAATTGCCACATCATTTAAAATAATATTAAAATCAATATTTTAGTGCCACATCAGCTTTTATATTATTAAAAATATACCACGTCAGCATTCTGTTAAATATTTAACAGACTTTTGATGGCAGGGACCAAATGGTAAGCTAAATGAAAACTCGGGGGTTAAAATGTCGGTTTTTAAAACTCAGGGACCAAATGGTAAACAAATTGAAAACTCAGGGACCAAAAGTGTCTTTTTCCCTAAAAAATTTTTCTTCCCTCTTCCTTTTTCCAAAGAGGATAGTGCCCATGCACCGATTATCTTTTCTTTTATGCATTTAGTTTTGAATATATTATACTGAAAGGAAAGATCCTTGGGACTTCCGTTTGAGAACTCTTTTATATAGGTTTCAATCCCAATAGGATTATGATTGGGATATTCAGTACCATCCTAGAAAGGCCAACGTAGTGGCAGATGCACTTAGTAGGAAGTCATCACACTCATTAGTCTTTTCTGCTACACCGTTGAGGTTGAGATGAGATATAGAACGAGTTGAGATTTCTCTTTTTATTGTTTGAGGTTACAGTGAGTTTAGCTAGCTTGCCAGTGCGGCCTACTTTGAGACAGAGCATAATTGATGCATAAAGAGGTGTGGTTCACTTATAGGCCAGTTTTTTAGAGGCGGAGTCACACGTGCCTAACCAATTTACCTTTTCTATAGATAGTGTTTTGTTGTATCATAAGAGGCTTTGTTTGCCTTTGGGATTGACTTTTAGAAAAGAACCATTAGAGGAAGCTCACAGTTCTATCTTTTTTGCTCATCCAGGTAGAACAAAGATGTACAGGGACCTGAGACAATATTATTGGTGGCCTGGTATGAAACATGAGATAGCAGAGTATCTTAGTATGTACCTGATTTTTCAGCAAGTCAAGGCATTGAGGAAGATTCAATCGTGTTATCTTAACCCTCTGAGTGTGCCAGAATGGAAATGGGAGGAGATTTCCATAGATTTTATCAGTGGTTTGCTGGAGACGTCAAAGGGATGCAATACCATTTGGGTTATTGTAGATCATTTAACAAAGACCACACACTTTATACCTTGGAGGATAACCTACCCATTTGAGACTTGGGAACAATTGTACTTACGGGAGATTGTTAGATTACATGGTGTGTTAGTGTAGATTGTATCAGATCGGGACACCCGGTTTGTCTCGAAGAGAGGAGACTTTTGAGACCCAAGTTTTTACAGATGACTAGCGAGTCCATCGCTTTGATTATAGAAAGGATGAAGGTTGCCCAAATTCAACATAAAAGTTATGCTGATAAGCGTCGTAGTTCGATCGAATTTGCAAAGGAGGATCATGTATTCTTGAAAGTGGCACCCATGAAGGGTGTTATGAAATTTGAGAAAAAAGGCAAGTTAAACCCTAGATTTATTGGTCCTTTCAAGATACTCGAACGAGTTGGAGTGGTAGCTTATCGTTTAGCTTTACCACCTTCGTTATCAATCGTTCATAATATTTTTCATGTATCGATGCTTCAAAAATACATGGTAGATGTGTCCCACGTGATTGCTTGAGTCTGTGATTTTGGATGCTAATTTGTTTTATTAGAAGACACTAGAAGACACCAGTTGAAATCCTAGCATTTGAACAGAAGGTGTTAAAAAACAAAACGATCAACTTGATCAAGGTTTTGTGGAGAAACCAAATATCAGAGATGCGGGCTAAGTTTCCTCACCTTTTCACTTAGTGAGCGCACTTTTCGGGGACTAAAAGTCTTTTAAAGAGGGTAGACTGTAACGTCCTGTAATTTTACAAGGTAATTTTTTTAATTATTTTATTTAAAGGATTTAATTTAATTTTAGAGTTAGTTAACTTAAATTTTAGCATTTATATTCTTTTACTCTCCGTTTATTACTTTAGAAGCTTAAATTAGTATTAGGCATATTAGTAATTATTAACGGACCAATTAATAGTTATTAATGACCTTTTAGCTAGTTTAAGTGCTTTGGGTTCAGTTTTAAAAGCTAGAAGCAAAGGAAGGGCATTATCGTAATTTTTCCTTTCCCTTTAAATTAATTCATCCCGATCATCTTCTTCATTTGACCAAGCAAAGAAAAAAACATAAACCTCTCTCTTCAAGCCCCATGGCTGACGCCCCTTGTGGGTTATTCTAAGCTCGGGTTTTCTTCATTTCTAGATCGATTTCGACTATTTCTTTTACGTTGGATTACTTCGGACTTGGGATTTCTATCTATCCTACCCTTGTGACGTTTCTCTTCCTCTAAGGGAAACCTTAGAAAGTGAGTTTTCAAAACTTATCCTTTGATTTTGTTTATTTTTACTCTTAAATGATACTCTAAGTTGAATCCTTCGATTTCATTCATGAAACTAGAATATTTCGTATCTACATTTTCATTAGGTTTTACATGTTGATCTCTAAAGTTGTTGTTATAAAGTACCAGAAACTAAGCCGATTTGTTACTAAAATTGCTCAAAAGAAACCATTTCCAACCTTTTATTTCTAAAAAACACTATTCACTTGGAAATACTATTCATTTAAGATCACTGTTCACCCGAGAATCACTATTTTCTCATCTTATTTATGGGTTGTAAAATATTTTTCAATTGATGTTCTTGTAGGTGTTGGTTGTTTGTTGACAGTTCATTGGAACGTTGTTTTCACTTCAACATTTAAGGTGAGGATAAATTGAATTTAAAGTAAACTTAGAAACTAAATTTGTTGAACGATTCGAATGATCGGAAGTTGAGATTGATTTTTGAATGGGAGATTTATATTATGTCTACTAACTTGTTTAGGCTTGGGAGTTAGTTTTTGTTATGACCTGACACTTTTAAATAAATTAAATTAGAAAACACAGCGGAAGTCTTTATATTTTAAGAAAATTGGCGTGGTTATGTTTGAAAATTGGCTAGCCAAAACTTGTTTACATCCTAATTTCAAAATCTAATAAAATCACAAGGAACTTTAAGTCCCAAATCAGGAGTTCAAAGACTTATATTCATAAAATAAAGACAATAACCTCTTATGAGCTAAATACAAATGTACAATTCACAAAATCCTTAAAGTTCACAAAATTAAATCCATAGACTTTTACAACCACGAGTCCATCTCGAGGTCATCATCCCTCGATCACGCAGCACCATCTCCTCTCCCACGACCTCTAGCCAGGGCATTACCTGAAATTTTTGTAATATCATGAGCTAACAACTTAAGCCCAGTGAGAATAATAAGAATAAAAATTAAAGTTAGACCTCAAACTCATATTCCGATTCGTGTCCAATTAATCTGACACAATCATTCCTAAAGTCCTCCAAACTCTAGATAATCTCGTTTTATAATTTCCAAAGGATGATATTGCTAACATACGTAGTCTAATACTCATCCATTAACTTGTTATGTTATAAGTAAGAAAAGTAAATAAATTTTACATAAACATAACATCTCAATACTTTATCCATGATATATATTTCCATCGATCATATGCATGAAGGTAATGAGAATATCCCGTAGGATACGCATTCGCCCTTTACGCATGAATGAAGGTAATGCGGACATTCCCCGTAGGGTCCAACATTCAACCTTATGAATGAAGAAGGTGATGCGGACATTCCCCGGAGGGTCCAACATTCTTCTCTCCTTTTCTTTCTCTCTTTATTTTCTTTTTCTCTGAAGGCAATGCGGACATTCCCCGAAAGGTCCAACATTCTCTCCTTCTTTTCTTTCTCTCTCTGAAGGCGATGCGGACATTCCTCAAAGGGTCCAACATTCTCTCCTTCTTTTCAATGATGCGAGATGTTATGATGCAATATGTTATGGTATGCTCGCAAAAGTAAATAAACGTAAAGTACGGATATTAAAGTAGCCGAAACAAGCATGAAGTAAAGGGGCATAAAGTAAAAGACATAAAGTAAAATAGATAGGAAATTCCGGAAGAACGATATGTAAATCGAACTCCGCTACATTAATAAAAGTAAATCCTATCTTAAACGATTAATATATCCCTTCAAGGATTCTAAACTTCCAAAAATAATTCGAGGTTCTATTAATCGTTCTATATAAAAGTTTGGATCTTTTAACTTCCAACGATCCATCCTATGCTTCGAAACGAATCTAACTTAGAAAATCCTAAGATTTAATGTTTTCCTCGAGAACTCCTAAGTTCTCACTTAAAGGTTTAACTCTTAATCCTAAGGGCACTAACTCACTTCCCTCTATTCTTAGATTTGAATCCTAGTCTCAGTTTCCAATTCTACAAATCATTATACTTATTTGCTCTCTAAAATTACTCTCAATCCAAACTATTCTCACCTTAGTAAAAGATAATTTCGCTCCCAACCTCCGATAGAGTGATCAAGCAAAGTTCAAACCACCTACAATTAGAATTACATCTAACAATCAATAAATTACGAAATAACGATCAAACAACATCTAAGCGTACAAAACGACGAAAAACTCAACAAACCCCAACATGAGGCTCTTGGCCCCCCCCCCCAATGAAAAGTGGGTCTCGAGTTTGGTTTTCCGGCTTTTAGGCAATTTAGATGTGTTTCGAGTTGGTTTCAAGCAATTTTGATATTCCTGATTTCAATGGGTATCGATAATTAGAGTTTTTGAACAATATGTAATTTCCTGAATTGAATTACAATAAACATTATTTCAATAATTTATAACCCATATTCAAACCCCAAAAGGTAAATTTCAAACGGGAAGGGTTTCGACTAAAACTCGGTTTTAGGGTTATGGGATTCTTTCCAAAAACACTTAAAACAACCCCTGTACTTAAAATCATCGAGTTTCCCGATAAGAAATCGAAGAATCAAAGAGAAAACTCCATTGAAACACTATTTGGAGCTTAGGGTTTCAAGATAAACTTACCGAGAACTCTGTATATCACAGGTGGCAAGCACGATGGTTGGGTGGAAATGAATCGTAGGACCGATATCTTTCCAACGGACCCGGAATCAAGTTGATCGGTTGAGAATTAAACAAAAACCAAAATTTTCTTCCCCCCCTTTGGAACCCACGACAATGAGGAGAGAAATGGATGGTGATTTTGGTCAAATTTGGTCAAATGGAGATTTAAAGAAGATAATGGAATAGTGTTTAGATATTTAGGAATTTTGGAAATGACGGTTGCGTCCTTTTATGACTTTTGACTTATAATTCGAAACCCGAAGTTCTTAAACTATCCTAATGATGATTAATAATTATTAATTGCCCCGTTAATAATTATTAATACCATTAAAACGAAATTAAACTAAAAAGGTAATTAAAAGATCTAAACCGAAATAAGCAACTAAATTCTAAATTAACAATTCTAAAATAAACTTTAATTACTTAAATTAAAATAAAATAAATAATAAATTCTAAATTAACAATTCTAAATGATGGTTGCGTCCTTTTATGATTATAGGCATCGTTGTTAGCTTATGCTCTTTCAGTTAATTTGAATGGTTAAGTTATGTTTACTTGTGCTTTGAGAACTTATTTACATTTAATGTACCATATAACTCTGTTTATGATTTAATACATTATTACATGAGTGGAATAATGAGACAATGCACAAACTATATGTGCTTGCATTGTTTAGTATCATTCGTACTATTTTTTTACATATATGTATCATAAGGCATGTTAAAGACTGCATGTACTTTCCATGATTAGGGGGTGGATAATGGGATAATGGTGTGACTAGGTGTGCTCACATTGTCTGATATTATCCATAATCGTTGTGATACATATATGAGAGAAATGTAAGGACTGAATGTATGTAACATTGGTGGGTGAGATAATGAGGTAATGGTTAGACTACGTAAGCTTTCATTACCTATCATTATCTACTAGAGGTGGGAAGATAATAATGAAAAGATTACATGTTCTTTGATTCATAAAGTGAGATAATGAGATGTATTTAGATTGCGTGTGCTTTAATACTTGTCATTATAAGCATGTTGATGGTAATATTGATGTAAAGACTGCGTGTATTTTACATGTGTAAAGCGAGTTAATGAATAATGTTGAGACTTCGTGTGCTAGTATTATTGTCATTAATCGCGTGTTATTATTGTTTGAAACATGTTGAGACCGGGTGAGCTTAGCATAAGTTATCATAGAGAAAGATAACGTGAACATTATATATAATATGAGTTATTATAGAGAAAGGAATGAGAATGACATGTATAGCATGGGATACGTACTTTGAAATGCTTGACAACTAGTTTCTTGATTATTTGAGAGATCATGTAATTTAAAGTTGAATACTTGATGTGAAACCTTTTGAATTGGTTGAGTAGTAAAGAGTGTGTAAGCTTTTTGCATACAAATACGGATACGAGTTTCAGGTCTAATGTTACTTTATTCTCTGTTTATCTTCAATGGGTTTTCGCTAATGATATTACAATTTTCAAGTATGGCTCGTGGTCGTGGTCGTGGGAAAGGAGTTGATGCTACTTGATCTTGGTGATGATGAGGATGAGATGGACTAGAGAGGGTTTATAGTTTATGGACTCATTTTTATTTTATTTTATTTCTTCTAGTTGTACGTTTTGTTTATATGCTCATGAGAGCACCTTTACTTTAAACTTTTATATGATCTGGAACTTATTTTAAACTTTTTCGTAAATATGGAATGCACATTCCACCCTTCAAATTCTCTGTAGAAATTTGTATTTACAGGGCATTGTGATAGCCAAGTTTTAATTTACCATGCCAGATTTTATTTAAAAATTAAGTCTTCTGTTTCATTCTAGTTTTAAAATGATTTAAAAGGAGTCTGGTCTTCACAAAATAATTGTTCATGCATTTATTATGAATGTCATGTAGGAAATCCCACCATAGATAATGTATGATTAAATTATAATTAATTGTACATACATACATTATTATGTGATAAAGTTGCTATTATATTTATGTATGTGATAAGCATGTTTATTTTGTATTTTTAATTGTTATTTATGGAATATAAAATATTTATGATAAATGTGATTAGGATAAATGCATGCTAAGTTTAGATAATATCCAAATATTAAAATGTTTAAAATTGAATAGAAACTAAAATTGATATTCGGATGTGAAATTATTTGTCTAAACAAAATTGGACCAAAATTCACATAAGCACAATTGAATAGATATTTTAATTAAAGGTTAATTACAAATTAATGAAAATGGTTAGTTAACTGCCCTAGCGATGAGGTTTTTCAAAGTTCCCTTAACACTGAGCGCCTCTAATTGGGAGTGATCTGAGAAAAATGTTCAAAATAATAAATCGTTTTCATTAAGAAGGTTCATAATGTGATTTGTTTTTATCTAGGAAGCTTGGCAATTCCCATTAAAATTAATCTAACCAATTTAAGAGTTAAGATTGAGTTAGGTTAAATACAACTTAGATAAATTAACGAGCCTAAATTTGTCTAAGTTTGAAAACCCAATTTTAAAAATATTGAGTGGGAGAAGGAAACTTAACAAAGTATCGTAGGGTTTCCATTATTAGGCTCACAACGTGAGATTCACACTTGACCTCTTTCCATAGAAGTGCACATTCCCATAGGAAGGTTCTATAGTGTGAATCAATATCAAGGTTGGTCTCCTGCAAGAGATAAAGGACTTTAAATGTGAATGGAAGACTGAATCTATACGTACACACTCCTCAATTTTCATTCGAAATTCTATCACACTCGAAATAAATTTATAATGTCTGTTATCAGAATTCTAGACCAAACACACGGTAAATCAATTCCATAAGAATATGAGTTATTTTGGATTGAAAATTGTTCAAGAAGGATCTCAGTTTAATGTATAGGGTGACTGATTTTTAAATCGACGACATTCTACGTGAGAAGGTTAAACTATCATTATGTGTAGGGTATTGTTTTGAACATTTCAACATTCATGCATCATGTTTATTTTTATGCTGAACACATTGTTTGATTATAAAATTACTAATTAGTTCACTTAATTTTATTTATTAGAGCAACAATGTCCTCCTCTAATATTGCAACCAATAAAATTGATAACTTTATGAAATGAAATGAATTTTAAACAACACTTTAAATCAAGATACTAGTCTAACTGATAATTATCCTAATTTGTAATTAGATACAATTAATCGTATAAATATGATCCATAAATGTATGATTGACTTATAAAGTAATTCTAATTTGCTTGTAGCTGAATCGTGATTAGTGGAAGATAATTTATTTGAAGGGGTATTTGATTCTAGTGCCACAAACTACATTTGTTCATCCCTTTTATGTCGGATTCTTGGATTAAAATAGAACACGGTACATATTCAATACAATAGAAACATGACATGTTTTCCATTCAATTCTCAGTATATATAGTTATATGACTTTTTTTTGGTTCCTGAATTTTCTAAAAATCTAGTGTCAGTATCACTTTGCAAGAGAAATGGTTATTCGATTGACTCAAGGATTGATGAGATCAAGATATACAAAGGAGATTAAGATATAGCCTCATCAGTCAATAAGAAATTTTTTTTCATATTGAGTCCGTCAATAGGAATAACAATGCATAATATTGAAATGTTCAAGACTGCTAAAAGAAGAACTAAAAGACAAAAGGTTTAAAAAAAATGTATTTATGATATCTAAAGCTAGGTCATATAGACTTAGACAAGATTGAAAGACTCGTGATATCAAGTTTTCTAAGTAAGTTAGAAATCAGAACCATGTCAGTATGTGAACCCTATTTAGAAAGCAAAATAACCAAAATACCTTTTTCTGGAAAAAGATATAGAGCCTAAGAACCACTCAAACTTGTGCATACGAACCTTTGTGGACCATTTAATGCAAAAGTTCGCATTGTATTTGAATATTACATCTCTTTCATTGATGATTATTCATGCGCTGGTTACATTTATCAAATGATCCACAAATCAGAAGCTCTAGACAAGTTCAAAGATTATAGTTGAAGTGGAAAACCAATTAGGTAAAACCATCAAAACACTTCGATCAGATTGTGGTAATGAATATCTAAACTTAGAATTCAGAGATTATTTGATAGAACATGGGATAATATCCCACCTTTCACCTCTCAGAATACCTCAGCAGAACAGAGTAACTGAACGTTATTAGACATGACTAGATCAATGATGAGTTTTGCAACATTGTCACCCTCATTTTGGGGATATGCAGTTATGACTGCATTATACATACTCAATGTAGTTCCTTACAAAAGTGGTTCTAAAATTCTTCAAGACTTATGGAATGGACGTAAAGGAAGTTTATGATACTTTAGTATTTGGGGATCACCAACCCATGTGTTGATGGCGAACCCAAAGAAGCTAGAACCTCGAAGTAAAGTATGCCTTTTTGTAGGCTACCCAAAACAAACAATGGGATGGTACTTTTACTGTCCCGTAGAAAACAAAGTATTTGTGTCAACAAATGCAATTTTTCTCGAAGAAGATTTTATGAAAGACACAAAACCTAGAGTGCAATGGTGTTAAATTATATAAGTGATAAAAACACAATTTATCAATCAACAAGAGCTGTTGATAAAACACCTGAAACCCACGTGCAACCTTTATCTGAACGCCGAAAAAGTGGAAGGAGTATTTGAAACCCACAACACTTTATAGGATTTGGAGAAATTCACATTTCCACATTTGATGACAATCCATAAGACCCATTGACTTATAAAAGTGCAATGCGAGATATTAATAAAGAAAAATAGCTCAAAACCATCGATCTTGAGATGAAATCGGTGTATTCCAACTCTTTCTGAACTCTCATAGATCTTCCAAATGGTGAAAGGCCCATTGGATGCAAATAGATTTATAAAAGAAAATGAGGTGCAGACGAGAAAGTTGTGATTTTCAAGGCTAGATTATTGGCAAAAGGATATACTCAGAAGGAGGGTATTCACTATGAGGAAACTTTTTCCCCGGTTCCATGGTGAAATCTATTTCACCATCTTATCCATTGCTGCTGATTCTGATTATGAGATTTAGCAAATGAACGTTAAAACTGTCTTTCTGAATGACAATCTAGATGAAAGCATCTATATGCTGCAACCAAGAGGATTCATTACACTAGGGCAACAACAAAATGTTTGCAAGTTGCAAAGGTCCATTTATGGACTCAAGCAAGCCTCAAGGTCTTGGGAACATTAGGATTGACGATGACCTATGGCTTTGAACAAAACCTGGATGAACCTTGTGTATACAAGCGTATTATAGAATACAAACAAGTATTCATAATTCTTTACGTTGATGATATATTGTTACTTGGAAATAACAAAAGAACATTAATTGAAGTTAAAGAATGGCTAGCAAATCTATTCCAAATGAAAGATTTGGCAGAGGCTAGTTATATTCTTGGGATTCCGATCATTCGTGATCGTAACAAGAAATCACTAGCACTGTCTCAAGCATCGTATATTGATAAAATCATTAAACGCTTTCCCATAGAAAATTTCAAGAAAGGTATTGGACAATCTAACTTATTTTAAATCATTTTAAAACAAGAACACAATGGAACACTTAATTGTTTATAAAAATTCGGCTTGGTAACATTTAGAATTTGGACTATCACAATGCCCTATAAATATAATTTTTCAACAAAGAATTTTAAGAGTGGAATGCGCATTTCATATTTACGAAAAGTCACAAAATTAGTTCAAGATCATAAAAATCTAAGGTAGAAATACTCTCATGAGCTCATATACAAACGTGCAACAAAAGATGGAAAATAAAGTACACATAAGCCCACAGACTGTACACTATCTCTAGTCCATCTCTCCATCATCATCACTAAGATCAAGTAGCACCAGCTCATCTCCCACAACCACGACCACGTCCACGGTCCATACCTAAAAATAATGTATCATGAGCAAAAATCAAGTAACAATAAACAGAAAATAAAGTAACATTTGACCCGAAACCCATATCCGGATTTGTGACCAAAAAGCTTACATACTCTTTACTACTCCACCACTTTAAAGGGATTCACATCAAACATTACAGCTTCAAATTATGTGTAACGTCTCGTTTCTTTTGGAGGCAAAATTTTTTTTTTATTTAAATCAAAGTATTTAAGGTTGGTTTAAATCTAGTAATTTCGAATTTAGTAGTTATTTTCATCCGAAAATCTTTTTGATCCTTTTATTACTTTAAATTAGTTTCGGTGACATTAATAATTATTAACGGGCCAATTAATAATTATCAATCACCTTTAGATTATTTTAAGATCTTCGGGTTTCGTTTTATAACTAAATCATTTAAAAGGACGTAAGCGTCATTTTTCGATTTCTTAAAATATCTTCTTCTACTATTCATCCATCTTCTTTAAATTCAACTAACAGTCAAAAATTGCAAGACCACTCTTCTTTCTTCCTCTCTTAAACGTGGGTGCCATTTTTAGAGAAAGAAAAGGCTTGGGTTTTTTGTCAATTCTCGACCGATTTCGATAATTTCAGTTGCATTGGATTGCTCGGGACGTGGGCTTTCTTTCTAACCTAGCCTTGTGGTGTTTCTCGTTCTTTACGGGAAGTCCTAAAAAGTGAGTTTTCAAAAAAATTTATATGAATCTCTTTATTTTTGTTTATAAACAAGTTTTGAAGTTGAAATCATGTGTTTTCATCAAGAAATTTGACGATTTTGAGTCCGGATTTTCGAAAAACACTATTCACCCGAAAACACTATTCATCCGAAATCACTGTTCACTCAAAAATCACTATTCATCCGAAAATCAATTCTCTTATTTAGTTATGGATTATAATTGTATTCGATCGGTGTTATTGTAGGTTTTGATAATCGCACGTGAGGTAATTCATTTGACACTTTGGAAGTTCGATTTCAAGTCTAAGGTGAGTTTAAAATGGAAGTTAGTAATTTTATGAATTAAATTTCATTACGATAATGTTTATCGAGGTTAAGAGGGGAACTAACTTCTGGAAGTTGTTACTTGGTTTGTGACTTTAAACTCGAAAGTGAGTGGAGTGACTTTGGAGTTCTAGTATTTGGGTGAAAAAGGTAAGATTTAAGTGGTTTGGAAGTCTTGTAAGATGAATTGAAAAGTTTCAGATGAAATTGGAGATTTTAGATGAAAGTGGAAGTTTAAGGCACTTTGAGTGGTTTGGGAGACAAAGTGGCTTAGAAGTTACACTTGAGAGTTAACTAGAGTAATTTTAAATAGTTTCTGTTCTTTAGTAGCGTAGTAGAATTCTGTCTATCTAACTTACTAAGAAACTTGATGATTTGTGATATGGTAAGACCATACGGGCTAGTATGTTGATGTTGATCCATACGGTAAACCCGTTACGATGATTTGTGATATGGTAAGACCGTACGGGCTAGTATGTTGATGTTGATCCATACGGTAAACCCGTTACGATGATTTTTGATATGGTAAGACCGTACGGGCTAGTATGTTGATGTTGATCCATACGGTAAACCCGTTACGATGATTTGTGATATGGTAAAACCGTACGCGCTAGTATGTTGATGTTGATCCATACGGTAAACCTGTTACGATGATTTGTAATATGGTGACATCATACGTGGTAGTATGTTGATGTTGATCCATATGGTAACACGTTACGACGAAACTGATTTGGTAACAAAGAAAGTTAGTGCTACAATTACTTATATTCATTAGAATGGTTAGAAAGACTTAGTAATGTTAGTACTTTTACTTTAAGTCTTATCTTAATACTTTACGGAAAGCATATTACAAAGTATATGTTTGTGTGGAATTAGAATGTGGAATGGGTAGTAAAAGTGCAATTTAGGCCTTTGGACACAATTTCCAGTATGGAATTTGGTTCATGGGATTACTTGCTTTCATTTTACTCTCAACAGCATTTTTATGTTAATGTTGCTACATTTAAAAAATTTCAGGTAAGACTCGTGGCAAAGGAGGAGGTAGAGGAGGTGGCGCCACGTGACTTATCGAGGCGATGGATGGACAAGAACATATCTAGTTTTGGTTTAGAATTCTTGAAATGCTTACAAACATCTCATCATATTTTCTTATGTGTACTTTTGAGTTTGGTGGAGCATTTGTATTATTTGTAAATGTCTTTGGATTTTAAAACTTTCTTTAGAAGTTTTATCATAGATTGGAATGCGCATTCCATGTTTATTGTCTTTTTTGAAATTGGGAATATTTGTAAACAGGTTTTGGATAATCCAATTTTTAAACAAACTCATGCCGTTTTTCCGTAAAACTCGTGTTTCCGCTGTGCACTTGAATTTAAAGAATTTTATGAAAATCGGGTCGTTACATTATGAGATCTCCCAAATAAACAGGAACTAGATCTCAAGTATATCAAAGTTTCGTATCTCGTACTATACATATCATTTTCATTCATTTCTCTATAGCAACTCATGCAATACATAACTTTCACATTTTCTTTCTCTATAGCAACTCAAGCTATACAAAACTTTCACATTTCCTTTCTCTATGATAACTCATGCTAAGCTCACTCGGTATCAACATGTTTCAAACAAGAATATCACGCGATTAATGGTAATAATGCAAGTACATGCAGCTTTAACATTATTCATTAACTTGCTTTACACATGCAATGCACACGCAGTCTTTAGATCAATATAACAATCAGCACGCAAATAATGACAAATATTGAAAGTACACGCAGTCTAACAATATCTCATTATCTCCCTTACAATGCAAAGAACATGCAATCTTTACATTACTTTCTATCAATAACATTTGAATACTGATAGATAATGAAAGCACACACAGTCTAAACATTATCTCATTAACTCACTCTCCAATGCAAAGTACATATAGTCTTTACATTACTTTCTTCACACCACTGATAAACAATGTCAGGTAATGAAAGTATACCCAGTCTAAACATTATCTCATTAGCTCACCCACAAATGCTAGGTACATGCAGTCTTTACATTTCTCTCATATATGTATCACAACGATTATGGATAATACCATATAATGCAAGCATGTCCTCCTTATTTGCTACGAGTTCATCGTAAATATTGTGATGTGGATGGTCGTAATATATTTTGTTGACTTTTTTGTGACTAATTACATTGCGTCGCTAATTGGTGATGCCAACAGACGCAAAATGTTCAGCGTGATGAATTTTTCTTCGACGCTTACGGTTGTCGCAGTTCTCATAGTAAATAATCTATCCGTGATGCGTTTCATCGCACATAGAAATTTTTTTGTAGTGATTTCTCTATCTTCTAACTCTACACTTTAGCATTTCCTCAATCTCTTAAGAGCTTCAAAGTCAAAGTCGTATTGTTTAAGGTTAGAAACCCTAATTTACTCTCTTTGATGTTTCTTTGACATTATAACTTACAATTATAATCTTCTTGTATTAAAGTTAAATTCTAACAATTTTATTTCTATATTTTTTTTAATTAAATTGTTCATTCCTGCATATTTGATTTAGGAAACAAAAATTCAAGTGACATTAATCTATGAAATTATTGTAAAATTAAGTGGATAAAAAGTTATTTTCTTTGGTTACATATGTTCATTGCACATGGTAAAAACTAGTATTTATAAAACCAAAAGTTATGTCTATTCACAAATAGACAATGATCACCTTATATGTTCATGTCTTTTCCATCAAACGACAACCATTTAAAAATTAATAACTTTTCATGTGTAATGAATGGACACATTTTTTAAATACGTTCTTCCACCAATAATTAAATCAATTTAAGTCATTAATTAATTATTAAACTGCTAATTAATTATTATTTGGGTCATAATAAATTCTTATATACAACTCATACTACTTTTACACAAAATTTAACCTTGAAAAATGAAATAACAAATCTAAAAGAGAACCCCACGACACACGAACGATTCTTCAAAACAAAAATAAACTATTAAAACATACCCCAGTTTCCATTAAATTTTTTATATGCCAATTAAGTGTTTTATTAGATAATGGTGTTAATTTTTAGCTCTAACAAAAATTTAGATGATGTCTGAGGTCTGGCCTATAAAATTGGTCAGGGAAAGCTAGATGAAAATTAGTCTCAAAAGCACATCAATATATATTTTATATAATAACTTGAGATTATTATTAGAAAAATTATTCGTTTTATGAATAAGTATTTTAAAATTAAAAAATGTGTTGATTTTTTTTTTTTTGAAAATGACATTTATTATAGGCTTTTGTGGGTTTGGTTACTTACTTTTAAGTCAGAGAAAAAACATATTACTTTTCAAATTATTAAGAATTTTATGCTATTTTTTTGCCACTTGAAATTGTACAACCAAATCTTTCCCTAAAAAGAATAAATTTGACTGCACAAATTTGTGTATCTAGCTAGCTACACCAAACAAATTGAGTGTAACTTTTTTTTTTGTAAATAACATTTTTTTTTTACTTTTTTGCCACTTGGTTGCACCCAAGTTGTTCGGTGCAGCCATGCACAAAATTGTGCTCCTAAGTTTTTCTCTAAAATGAAAAACTTAAAATAATATATATATCTTTTTTTTTTCCCATTTGACAGCACCCAAGTGGCTTGGTGCACAAATTTAGAGGTTGTAGCAAACCAATTGGGTGCAACCATGTTTTTTTTTTTTTTTAAATAACATAGTTTTTTACTTTTGCCACATCTAAGTGGTTTGGTGCAACCATGGCTGCATACCAATAAACTTGTGCAGCCAACCAATTTTTTTTTAAAGGTAACATATTGTTTTTACTCTTTTTGCCACTTGGGCTGCACCCAAGTGATTTGGTGCAGCCATGACTATACAATGTGTAGCCAAGTTTTTCTCTTTTTAAAATATCAAAATATTGAAGAAGTTTTTGTTAATATATGCAAAGGAGGTTATTGGATAATTATAAACCTTTAGACTTATCTCCACTGATTGATTATAATAATAATAATTTAAAAAAAATATCTTGTTTACTAATTAACAAGGGAGATGAAAATGAACATATTTTATATATTAATAGAAGAAAAACAAACCTGCGAGGATAAAACACCATAATTGTTTTTATATATATAGGAGTCTCATAAGTACAATTGCATTAAGGGATCTAACTCTTTTACTTTATCCACGGTTTCAACTCTATTATATATTAAGTTTTCTTCCACTCATTGCAAATTATTATATCTTAAACATTTTTTCTTAGTATTCAAACATTATATATTTATTATTGTTTTCATTACTTTACTCACTTTCCACCACCACCTCTACCCCACCCACTACCGTGTCCTCTGCCACTGTGTTGTGTCCTCCAGCTCCACCTCCACCTCCACCACCGTGTCCTCCGTCATCGTGTCCTCCGCCTCCCCATCCACCTCCACCTCCACCTCCACCTCCATGGGCTCCACCGCCTCCGCCTCCACCACCTCCACGGCCTCCTCCATCTATTTTATATATAGTTGGAGGATTAAAAAAAATTGGACTTTTTAATAGTAAATTAAAAAAAAAAATTCAGACTTTTGAAACTTTTTTTAACTTCCAATAATTTAATGCAGGGAAGCATTAAATTAATAAACTTATTAAAATAGTAAAAACTAAGAAAAATTGAGAATTACAAAATTCTAATTTAGAGTATCCCCAATAATAATCATAAAAAATTAATTAAAAATAATAATAATCATCATGAAAAAAACAATGAGATTCGTCATTTCATAATAAAGTGAGTTTATTTTTAACCAAATACACTAGTTGAATAAAAGAAAAAAAAAGTAATTTTTTATGTCATAAATTTTTAAAAATTAAATAGTTCGATAAACTATTGAACTTGAACTTAAAAAAACAAATAAATTCATTGAAAATATCATAAAGAATAATAAAATATAGTTGAATTATAATTATAGTATTTGAGTCATTTTTAAAAATTCTAACATCTTAATAATTAATATAGAGATTTAAACACAAATTCTATGTTTTGTACGTACAATTTGGAATTGTTTGCGCTTCATCGAGTGTAAATGGACAGCATCTAACACAACGACCATTGCGAAAACGGCAGCACCCACGTCTACAACGAATAATCTGTTTTGATTCTACGTTTACTAAAATAACAGACACACAAACATCACAAACTATGGATTTTAGAATTTTAATTTTTTTTTTTAAACATTAACTAATTTAATGTAAAGAGAACATTTAATAGATTAATTTATCAAATTAACAATTAAAAAAAAAACTTGAATACTCAATTCTAATTCAAAATATTTCAATAACCATAATAAAAATAACGAGGTTTGTCATTCTGAAATCAAGTAAAAAAAATTGTCAACGTAATGAAACCCAAAAAAGTGTTATTCTAAGTTAAACATTTGCTATATTTAAATTTTCAGGGAAAAACATTATTCGATATAATTCCTTGATCAATATATGGGATTTGTTACAGACCATTTGGAATTGTGTGCGCTGAAAATGGACAACATCTAATGCAACGACCATTGCGAAAACGGCAACACCCACGTCTGCAACGAACAACCTGCTTTGATTCTTGTGGCTTCTAATTAAAATATCACAATTAAAAAATAAAATACAATATAATATTGATCATTCAATAATACAAGAGAAAAATTAATGTAAAAGAACTTTCATTATTTAATGAAAGAATTGAAAATTTTTAAACCTATTGCTTTTTTGAAAAATATCAATTAAAAAAGTATCCTAGGTTGAAATTTCTTTAAATTATTATAAATTGAAAATCAAAATTGATCCGATATTTTTCCATGTCGTTATGTGTTTCACTTTCATGACAATTTTGTTTATTTGTTATTCTTTTTTAGTCAATTTTTTTTGAAATCTTATCTACGTTTTAAAAACTAAAGAAATAGTTGTAAAAATTGTCATCCAACCAGAACTAAAGATTCCACTTATATATTTTTACCATAACTTGAAATAATGATTTGAAAATAAAATATAATAAAAACGTTTTAAGCATTTTGCAATATTAAGAAGACTACAGATTCTAAAAAAAAAATTAGTAATGTTAAGAAAGAGTTATTCATAATGGTATTATTTTTCTTAAATTATCTCATATTGATATATACTAAAATGATATTAATTTTAATTATTTATTTAAATAGTAGTTCACTAAGTTAGTGAACTAATATTGAACTAGTTCACTAAATTAGTGAACTATTTACTCTTTATAATTGATATTTTTATTTTCATTTTGGATTGAATAATTTTCCTGCAGACTATTTTTTTAAAATTAAAATTTGTATATATTAAATTGGTTATACTTTCATCAAAATATATTCCTTCTAGTTCATTGAATTGGTGAATTAGAAATAATGTGTTACTTTGATCAATTTTTAAAAATTGTGTTATATCAGTAATTGTATATATTTTTCTACTATATCTGAGTAATTCACTTTTTAGTTTGGTGAAAATTATATGTTAATGAAGGTACACATTTTTTTCAATTTTTTTTTCTTTTTCATTTTGAGTAATTGATAGGAACCATCCTTTGTTATAATATTAAAGATCCCATAATTCAAGCAAAATTGTTTGTGATTTTTATAAACAATAACATTTAAAAAATAATTATAAACGTAATAAAGCTTTTTTTAATAATAAATATAGGAGTTTGAACATATCAATTAGTGATTAAAATCGATTTACATATTTTAAAAATAAGTTAATAACTAATTCATATGATGTATGATAATCACTTCACATAAAATAATTGATTTATATATTCCAACGATTGACTTGGCGAGTAAATTAATAATTCATCATAAATATATATATAAAAAAAAATATATTATACATTAATAGTAGTTACCTTGAACTTCAACATTCTGATCTTTGTTTACTTCGGATACAGCCGAGGCAATAACAAAAATAGACAAAAACAAGAGACAAACAAACACGACAGCTTTGGACTTCATTTTTCTCTTCGAAATTAAATCAAAAATGGTTTTTGATTTTTGATGGAAAGAATAAATCAGCTACGTATTTATAGTGCTAAAAAATGGATAATATTATTTTAAAGAAAGAAAATCAGAATAAAAGAAACATGGTTTGAATGGAATTGGCTCATTACTCAAAACGTATCACTTCGGGTTTTGGAAACAGAAATGGTGTAAAGTTGAGAGGTGTGTAAACTGGCAAGTTTGCCAAGTGTGTGTTATTAGTTACTACTCACTCAGTTGCACTTGTTTGACTAATGACTTGTTCTGACTTCAAACAGTCCAGATTCGTTGGCGCAAAAACAATCTGTGTAATGAATAGGGACTTGGAGCCAATCTAAGAACTTACAAGATATAAGTATATTTTGCTCTAATCTTATCTAATCCGTGGAGACTATGAAAAAATAAAGAAATATTATTTTTTTTAACAATATTTATATTGTTATATATTACTTATAATAAATCTTAGGGTAAAATACTATTTCAGTCCCTGAACTTTCACTCGAGTTTCATTTTCGTCCCTGAACTTTCAAAAATGATCATTTTCGTCCCTGAACTTTCCAAATCGTTTCGTTTTCGTCCTTCCGTTCATTTTTCTGTTAGTTGACCGTCAGTGAATGATGACATGGCAATTTTAATGATATGGCATGCTGACGTGGCATCTTTTAATATTATTTTAATAATTTTTTAATCTCTCTCCTCTCCCCATTTTTCTCTCTACTCCATTAATTATCTCTCTCTCCTCTCCATTATTTCTCTCTCTCTCTCCTCCATTATTTCTCTCTCTATCCCCATTTTTCTCTCCACAACAGCTTTCATCAAACGAAACTTATAATTGTACCGGTTTGATTCTCACCCGCAAGAGAATTGGTGATAGTGAAAATCTCAAGGAGGAGCCTTGGGGAGTGGACGTAGGCTTGCCGAACCACTATAAAAATCTTCGGTGTCTTCTTTCCCTAAACTCTTTAATTACCGCACGTTTTATTTTATTGATTTGTGTTAATTGTCGTGTGTTGATTAATTGCTTGCATTGTTCCTTTGAAAATAGTATCGGTTTAACAATTCATTAATTTACATCTTGTTTACTTTAATTTTCAATTTAGTTGATCAATTTGAAAAACGTTCTTGTTATAAGATTAGATTTTTAAATTTATAAATTTTTAAAGCAACCCTATTCACCCCCCTCTAGTGTTGCCATTCGGTCCTACAATTGGTATCAGAGCGGGTGCTCAAACTTTTGGAAAACACTTTTGTCAAAAATATTTTTTTCATCGTTTTAAGTGAAAAATCATTTCCGAAAAATTATTTTTTGTTAATTTTCAATTCTGATTTTTTATTTTATTTTTGAGAAAAGTTGTGAAAAATATTTTGTTTTGAATTTTATCTTTTGGAATTTAATTATTTTGAGCAATGGCAAACACCGGAGCTAACGGTTTTTCTGAGGGTCAATCTACTACTAGGCCACCATACTTTGATGGAAATAACTTCTCTTATTGGAAAACTAGGATGAAAATTTATTTAATATCTGTTGATTATAATCTATGGGAAATTGTTTCAAAAGGTCCTATAATTCCAACTAAGAAGGTAGAAAATGAAGTTGTGCCTAAGAGTGAAAATGAGTTTCATCAAGATGATAAGAAAAAGATGTCTTTCAATGCTAAAGCCATAAATTGCTTGTATTGTGCTTTATGTCCTAGCGAATTTAATAGGGTGTCTGCATGTAATAGTGCAAAAGAAATTTGGGACAAACTTGAAGTTACGCATGAAGGAACAAATCAAGTTAAAGAATCTAAGATTAGTATGCTTGTGCATAATTATGAACTGTTTAAAGTCGAACCTAATGAATCTATTACTGAGATGTTTACCAAGTTCACAAGCATCATAAATTCTTTGAAAAGCTTGGGAAAGGAATACACTACTTCAGAGAATGTGAGAAAGATTCTGAGGTCACTACCAAAAGCATGGGAAACTAAAGTGACGGCGATACAGGAAGCAAAAGATCTCACTAAACTGCCTTTGGAGGAGCTTATTGGTTCACTCATGACACACGAGATCACTATGAAGGAGAATATGGAGGATGACACTAAAAAGAAGAAAAGCTTGGCATTAAAGTCAACATCCTTTCAAGATGACTCTGATGATGATATAAATCTGAATGAAGAAGAAATGGCATATCTCACGAGGAAATTCAAGAATCATTTCAGAAAGAAAATTTTTGCAAGGAAATACAATAATCAGGAATTCAAAGGTGAAAAGAGCAACAGGGGACAACATCATATGCTATGAGTGCAAGAAACCAGGACATGTGAAGTATGATGCCTACGCTTGAAATCGTCATCAAAGAAGAATAAGAAGAAAGCAATGAAAGCTACTTGGGATGAAAGTGATGAAAGTGACTCTGAAAGTGAGGAAGAAGTAGCAAACCTATGTTTCATGGCTTTCGAGGATGAAGATGACAATGATGATGAGGTATGTAACGAAAACACCACTTTTGATGAATTGATGGATGCCTATAATGAGATAAAGTATGAATTCGAAAAATTAGGCATGGAATATGTTACATTGAAAAAGAAAACTAGTAAAATTGCTCTTGAAAATAATGATCTATTAAATGAGCATGATAAATTGATGGAAGAGTGTGAGAAGTTAAAGAATGATTTAATGACATCTGATTCAAAGTTGCATGCATTAAAAGAAGAGTATGAGATCTTAGAAAAGAAAAATGAAAATTTGAACTCTACTCTTTTAAAATTCACAAATGGTCAAAAGCTTCTAGATATTATGATGGGTAAACAACAGGGTGCTTTAGACAAAAGTGGTATAGGATATAAACCTCATTTAATGCAAAAGAAATTTTCAAACTTCTTTGTAAAAGAAAGCACTACATCTTCTATTGTTTGTAATGCATGTGGAAAACTTGGTCATAAAATATATGCATGCAAGTTTAGAAAATCGAGTGCATTAAATGGAAGTAAAATGAAATGGATTCCTAAATCTTTGCTTACTAACTCTCAAGGACCCAAGCAAGTATGGGTACCAAAAACTTTATTCTGAGATTTCTTATTTAGGTGTGCTTGAGGACTATAAAGAACAAGTGGTACTTGGACAGTGGCTGCTCAAGGCACATGACCGGGGACCCAAATAAATTCTCACACCTAGAAAGGAAAGATGGAGGTCACGTGACATTTGGTGACAACAAAAGAGGCAAGATCATCGGCAAAGGTAAAATTGGTAATGATTCAAATTTTCTTATTGAAAATGTTTTACTTGTTGATGGTTTAAAACATGATCTGCTGAGCATTAGTCAATTGTGTGATAAAGGATATCAAGTGGTATTTAATGATAAAAACTGCATTGTTGAGAAAGTTGCTGATAGGAAAATATTGTTTGTTGGAAATAGAAATCATAATGTCTACACAATTGATTTAAATGATTATCCTGCTGTGAGTGATAAATGTTTTTCTGCTTTACATGATGACTCTTGGTTATGGCATAGAAGATTAGGCCATGCTAGCATGTTTTTAATTTCAGATATTTCTAAGAAATCACTTGTAAGAGGTCTTCCTAAATTGAATTTTGAAAAAGATAAAATTTGTGATGCATGTCAAATGGGTAAACAAACTAAGTCTTCTTTTAAATCAAAGAAAATGATTTCCACTTCTAGACCTTTACAACTTTTGCATATAGATTTGTTTGGCCCTACTAGAGTGGCAAGTTTAAATGGAAATAATTATGCATTTGTTATTGTTGATGATTTTTCAAGATATACATGGATTTTATTTTTAAAACATAAAGATGAGGCTTTGAAAAATTTTGTGAGTTTTTCAAAAAGGGTTCAAAATGAAAAAGGTTTTATGATTTCTAAAATTAGAAGTGATCATGGGGGAGAGTTTGAAAATGATGCTTTTGAAAAGTTTTGTGATGAAAATGGATATACACACATTTATTCTGCTCCAAGAACTCCACAACAAAACGGAGTTGTTGAACGGAAAAATAGGTCTTTACAAGAATTAGCTACTTCTATGTTAAATGAATATAACTTACCAAAATATTTTTGGGCTGAAGCAGTTAATACAGCTTGTTATGTAATGAACCGTGTTTTAATAAGGCCTACTTTGAATAAAACCCCCTATGAGTTATTTAATAATAAAACTCCAAATATTGTATATTTTAAAGTCTTTGGGTGTAAATGCTTTATCTTGAAAAATAAGGGAAATTTAGGGAAGTTTGAATCAAAATCTGACATTGGCATATTTTTGGGATATTCTTCATCTAGTAAAGCATATAGGGTTTTTAATAAAAAATCTCTTGTTGTTGAAGAATCAATGCATGTTGTTTTTGATGAGTCTGTTATTGTTACTTCTAATGAGATTAATGCTAGTGATGAGTTAGATCAATCTTTGGAGGATTTAAGTCTCAAAGATAAGGTTTTGGATACTACCAGGGCCGGCCCTGAGCATGTTCAACATGTGTGACGGAACAGGGCCCCCAAATATCGAGGGCCCAAAATAAGGGATGGGTTTATATAGTATTTAAAATTATTATATTACAAAATATGTATTAAAAAGGCGAACCGATAACAAGAAAAAGATAGTGGCGCGTTGGCATCCATCTCCTACTATATGATTTCCTTGTAGCCCCAGATCCCTTGTTCGATCCTTGCTAGAGGTAGTTTTTTTGTATTTTTTAGATTTTTTTATGCCAGTTATTTATTTATGATCCCTGTTGGAGCCGGAGGTAAGTTCATATATTTTTTTATGCTAGTTATTTATTTATTATATATTGTTCATTTATAAATTTTAGAAAATAAAATTTTAAATTATGATTAAAAAATTTACATCTCACTTTATCTATTTCAAACTCACCGTATATAATGAAAAATATCGCTCAATAGAATTTTAATCTTAATTTATAATTTAACTAAATTTTGATTAAAAAAACATTTTTTTCTCTAATATTGTAGATTTACGTATCACATTGTTGATATATTTTGAAATTGAACATATTTTTTTAAGTTTATTAGTTTGATTGTTGTTATAAATCTATTGATTTAATATTTTTCTTTTATTCACTGAACGCAAAAAATATCATTTTATAATATTCTAAAATATTATGTTATTATTTGAAATATACTTTGAAAAAATTATCATTTAAAATGCAGTAGTGTAGTTATACTTAATTATATATGTAGATCGTTCGTCCTTGTGCTCTTGAACCTAAATCATATCTGTTAATGCCCAAGATAGAGTTTTACTAAATAAATTGAAAAAAATATTATATATATATATATATATTTATTTATTTATGTGGACTAAGGAAAATATATTTTTAAAATTCTATTTTCTAAAATCTTTATACTCTATAATTTTATTGTTATTGTATTTTTATAAAAATTAGTTTTTTTGTAAATTTTTTTATATTAAGGATTATATGATATGGATCCAAAATTATATATTTTCGCACTGGGCCCCTATTTTCTTAAGACCGGCCCTGGATACTACACCAAATGAGACACAACTTGAAGGTGAAAATGAACTCCCTAAGGAGTGGAGGTATGTTTCTAACCATCCTATGGAATTAATTATAGGTGATCCTTCTTCGGGTGTTAGAACTCGTTCTTCTTTAAATGCATTAAATAATATTGCTTTTGTGTCTAAAATTGAACCAAAATCTTTTAAAGAAGCTGAAAATGATGAGTTTTGGATTAATGCAATGCAAGAAGAATTAAATCAGTTTGAAATAAATGAAGTTTGGGAATTAGTATCTCGTCCTATTGATCATCCTGTTATTGGCACAAAATGGGTTTTTCGAAATAAAATGGATGAATCTGGTAATATTGTTAGAAATAAAGCTAGGTTAGTTGCACAAGGTTATAGTCAAGAAGAAGGAATAGATTATGAAGAAACCTTTGCACCAGTAGCTAGACTTGAATCAATTCGAATGTTACTTGCATTTGCATCTCATAAAAACTTTGTTTTAAATCAAATGGATGTTAAAAGTGCATTTTTTAATGGCTTTATAATGGAGGAAGTGTATGTTGAACAACCCCCTGGTTTTGAAAGTTTTGATAATCCAAATCATGTTTTTAAATTAAATAAAGCTCTTTATGGTTTGAAACAAGCTCTTAGAGCTTGGTATGATAGATTGAGTAAATTTTTGCTTGATAATGGATTTAAAATGGGAATAGTGGATAACACTTTATTTATTAAAACTAAAGATAATGACTTGCTTTTAGTTCAAATATATGTAGATGATATTATCTTTGGTGCCATTAACCCTTCACTTTGTGAAGATTTCTCTAAGTGTATGCATACAGAATTTGAAATGAGCATGATGGGAGAACTCAAATTTTTTCTTGGGCTTCAAATCAAACAACTTGATGATGGAATCTTCATAAACCAAGAAAAGTACACTAAGGATCTACTCAAAAGATTCAAGCTTGACAATGCAAAGGTAGCAAAAACTCCGATGAGTACAACTACAAAGCTTGATAAGGATGAAAAAGGTAAAGAAGTAGATATTAAATCATATCGAGGTATGATCGGATCTCTACTTTACTTAACTGCGAGTAGGCCGGATATTATGTTTAGTGTATGCATGTGTGCTAGATTTCAGTCTTGTCCAAAAGAGTCACATTTACATGCTGTTAAGAGAATTTTTAAATATTTACTTGGAACTTGTGATTTAGGCCTATGGTATCCTAAAAATGCATCGTTAGATTTAATTGCTTATTCTGATGCGGATTTTGCTGGTAGTTTAACTGATAGAAAAAGTACTAGTGGAACTTGTCATTTTCTTGGAAGTTCATTAGTATCTTGGTATAGTAAAAAGCAAAATTCTGTTGCATTATCTACTACTGAGGCTGAATATATTGCACTTGCTAGTTGTTGTGCTCAAGTTTTATGGATGAAACAAACATTGCGTGATTTTAATTTAAACTTTGAACACGTGTACATTCATTGTGATAATTCTAGCACGATTTGTTTAACTAAAAATCCCATTCAACACTCTAGGACAAAGCATATAGATATTCGACATCACTTTCTTAGAGAGCACGTACAAAATGGAAATATTGTTGTTGATTTTGTTAATACGGAAAACCAAGTAGCGGATATACTTACTAAGCCATTAAATGAAGATTTATTTTGTAAGAACCGACTTGCACTTGGTATTATCCGTCTTTGATTGCATTTGTTAGGGGGAGCGATCTTGTATATATTTATTGGCATAATTTTTTTTTGTTGTTTAAATTGATTTTTGCATAAATTCCGTTATTGAGGGGGAGCTTTAATATTGTTTTGATGTTACAAAGGGGGAGAATTTGTCTAGAAAATTTTTTGCATGATATTATCAATTTTTCATGAGCCACTTGATTATTTTTCTTGAGTGGTTTGTAATCATCAAAAAGGGGGAGATTGTTAGCTTTTTGGGCTTCAATCATACCTAATGTTTTGATGATAACAAACCAAATATATACTGATGGTTTCGAAGCTTTTAAGTGTCTATGTTGTAGAGCTCTAAACAAGGATTCCAACGCATTTTGAATCGGCTAAATCGGAGTCCAAACGAAGAAGTTATGGACAAAAGAAGTTTGGAATCAAATACACATCTCGGATGACATCATCACGTGACATGGACAAAGAGGGCGAACCAAAATTTGACACGTGGCAAAATAGATGATGTGGCAAAGTCAACGGTCAAATATTGATGACGTGGAAGATGACGTGGCACTTCAAACGGTCATATTTTGGGTGACGTGGCAGTACACGTGGACGATGATGTGGCGTAAGGAAACCAATCAGATGATGACATGTGGACAAGAGGGATGACGGGGCGTTGACCAGACAAAGGAGATTGATGCTGACGCAATTACATCGGACGAACGGCGAAGCGACACGTGGAATCCATTTGAATTTAAAATAAAAACTCTGCACCAATAGATAATCGACACGTGGCGAGCAGCTTTAAAACAAAAAAAAAAGGACAACAGCTGGCACGCAGCAGCAGGCGACGACACGCCTGAGGACCGCGTGCGCTACACGAGCCAGCCGTGTTTCCTCCGGATTGGGTTAAACGCGGGCGTGCGTAACACGCGCTGTAGCGCGACTGGGCGTGACCGAGGCGACGCAGCTGTTACTCAATTTCCGGTTTTTGATAATTTTTTACCGTTTTTCATCCTACTTTTTCAGCCATTGGATCATTTTTTGTCCCATCAACGGTCCAGATCTGTTCTGAAGCTAAAACACAATTTTGGCTATTCTTTAACCCTTTTTTTTCAGATCTAAACAGCAACCAATACTCTCTAATCTGCTCTATCTTGCTGCCAAATAATTCCCAAGTGCTCCATCATTCAAATCTCTCATTTAACCTTAATTTGCTTGTTACTTTTGTGAGTGATTTAAGTGTGTGAGGAATTTGTAATTTTTTGAACGGTACAAAATTTGTTTATCTCCTATTTGAGAGGATTTGTGAGGTTTCTTTTTAATTCAAATTCATTGGGATTTGTATTAAGGTGTGGGAACACCTTGGGGTGTGAAAAAGAAATTGGTTAGATCCTGAACCAGTGAAAAGGATCGGGGTTTTCTCTTTTTCCTGTGAAATTAAAGAGGGAGATTGTACCGGTTTGATTCTCACCCGCAAGAGAATTGGTGATAGTGCAAATCTCAAGGAGGAGCCTTGGGGAGTGGACGTAGGCTTGCCGAACCACTATAAAAATCTTCGGTGTCTTCTTTCCCTAAACTCTTTAATTACCGCACGTTTTATTTTATTGATTTGTGTTAATTGTCGTGTGTTGATTAATTCATTGCATTGTTCCTTTGAAAATAGTATCGGTTTAACAATTCATTAATTTACATCTTGTTTACTTTAATTTTTAATTTAGTTGATCAATTTGAAAAACGTTCTTGTTATAAAATTTAAATTTATAAATTTTTAAAGCAACCCTATTCACCCCCCCCTCTAGTGTTGCCAATCGGTCCTACAATAATTCCCTCAGTTGAAGAATTCAACCTTCTCTTCTATAGTCTTCCAGCGACCAAGAAAACGAAAAATTAAATAACAATCGCCATAGCCACAGCTTCACCGTCACGCCGTGAAGAAGGTGGAGTTCGCCGTTCATGATTTTTTTTAATTTGCAAAACAAGCAACTCGAAGACCCAAAAACCAATTCTTTCATTTTCGAAAAAATCAAATTTCTAATTTAGATAGGGAAATATATGAAATAGAGAAAGAAAAAAGAAACAAAATCAAATTTTCATCCCCAGATTGTGAAGCAAAACCAAAAATATCCATACTAGATGCTGGAGCAAAACCAAAATCACAAAGCTTGGCTAAGATATTATTTCCCTATTTTTATGCTTTCATTCTTACAAATTTTCAGATAAACTGAAGCAAAAACCAAAGAAACAAGGATTTGAAGTTCCATTTTCTTCATCATCCCTTCCATAAACCCCCATTTCCAGATTCTTCAACTACACCACCGCCAAGACAAACCAAGATCATTTTGCCCAACAAAAAGCCTGAAAAATGTCTACCAGAATTTCCCCCGACGATTATGGCGGCCCACCGTTTCATCTTGTAACAAATAATGAGGTGTTTCGTTCGTAGATGGCAACACCAGGAATTTCAGGGAGATCGAAATCAGAATTGGAAGGGCCATTTTTTGAGGAGTGGGTGGGTGAGTGAAATTTCAAATTACCTTGATGGAGGAGGGTTCATCGGAGAAGAAGGTAGAGGGGAAGAGAGAGAAATAAAGAAAATAGAGGAAGAGAGGGAATTAATGGAGGAGAGAGAAAAACGGGGAGAGGATAAAGATTAAAGACTTATTAAAAAAAGGATAAATTAAAATAATATTAAAAGATGCCACGTCAGCATGCCATATCATTAAAATTGCCATGTCATCATTCACTGACGGTCAACTAACAGAAAAATGGACGGAAGGACGAAAACGAAACGATTTGGAAAGTTCAGGGACGAAAATGATCATTTTTTAAAGTTCAGAGACGAAAATGAAACTCAAGTGAAAGTTCAGGGACTAAAATGGTATTTTACCCTAAATCTTATAATCCAAATAAACACGATATAAGGAAAAGTCTAGATTGAGCTAATCATCACAACCTCTCTTTTTCAAGTATGTTATAATCCAAATAAACACGATACTTTCTCTCAAAAGTTTCCTTTATCTTCCTTATAACCACTCAAATTAACACACCAAAAGTTATGTAATTCTCCTTATTCACTTTCCTTAACTCCCAATTACTTCCAATCTTGGATAAACTCTCAAAATCAAGTAACCCTCGTAACCCCGATCAAACATGATCGTCATGAAATCCGGAAACATAAAAGTAATCACAACCATTTTTAAACTCACCTTAGAATTGAAGTCAACTCTAATTCGCCGATTGATCGATTTTACGAACAATGTACAAAACCTACAATTCAAATACACCTAAGGTACATTAATTTAACGAATTGAACAACAATCATCACATGACTAAATTAAAGGACAAAACAGCCCGGGATTTTGCCCAAGAGGCCCACGGCCCAAGTGGAAGAAAGAGAAGGAAAATGAAATTCCGGGTTTTATGCATTTTAGGAGCAATCCGGGTTGGTTTCGATTACTTTGGAGGTTCGTACCATCAATGGGTATTCTTCATTTAGGGTTTTGGACAATAGTTCAATCCCGAAAAATTAAGTAAAACAATAAACAATAGCATTTGAAATACCCTAGCCATCACAAAGTAAGGGAAAATCAAAATGAATGGGTTTCCGGCTCAAACTCGATTCTAGGGTTAGGGTAAGTTTCTAAAATCACTTAAAACGACTTCCTCGATTGAAATCTTTTGAGTTTCTCGGCAAGAAATCGAAGGTTTCAACCAAAAACTCCATTAAAACACTATTTGAAGCTTAAATTAGAAACTTTGTCATACCTTGAGGCCTTTAGATATCGAAGGAAAAACTCGATTGATAGATTGGAAATGATGCTTGGACCAAGGGCTATCAAACGCAACTGAAATTACGACGATCCGCCAAGAATCGAAGAAAAACCAAAAATCAAACCCTCCCTTATGAAGCTCTCGGCCAAGAAGAAGAAGAGGAGAAGAAAATGTAGAGTTTTGTCTAATTTTGACTTAATAAAGGAGAACATGAATGGTGTTTTGATATTTTTTAAAAATCGGAAATTACGCATACGTCCTTTATTTGCTTTTAGCCTTTAAAATGAAACCCGAAGTACTTAAACTAGCCCAATGGTGATTAATTATTATTAATTGACCCGTTAATAATTATTAATACAATTGAAAGTAATTTAGGCTAATTAAGCAATTAAAAAGGTTTCCGAACGAATTTAACTACTAAATTCTAAATAACTAATTCTAAAATTAACTTTAATACTTTAACTAAATAAAATAAATAATTAAAAAAAAAATCATCTCAAAATACGGGACGTTACAATAAATTATTAATAACCATCCATGTGACATAGAATCGACATATCACTAGGTTTTAAAATCATCATTTAGGTATATATGAATTAATTATTATTAATTTATCACATTGCACACACAAAAAAGATTAACAATGAAACACAATCATTATTAAAACAAAAAATAAATAATGAAACACATTTTTAAATATTAATAAGGAAATAATAAAACATATTCATTATTTAAATGCCAATAAAAAAATACAATTCTATTAACATATATATAATAGGAAAATACAATTAATCTAATTTTCTCTTAATTTTTTTTTTCTAGAGTTTCCATCTATGCGACTATCCTAATTCTCATCATCCTCTACATATTTTCTTTAACAAATATAGAAAAATAATCAACAAATGACTATGGCATTACATAACATATATGATTAAAAAAAATTAATCATATTTGCATCTAAGTGGAGAATTTATTAAGAATTAAATATTAATTTAGAAATTCAGAGGGGTTTAAAAAGTCCGAATTAATCAAAAATTAAAATAAAAATCCATTTGATTTACTGTTTATACATATACTATATAAAACCATTAAATTTCGAAGTTGGGCTCATGGTCCAGTGGGCGTGCATCAATCCAATGTTATATATGACCCTTAGGTCCTGTTCATAACCAGGTTGAGGCGTTTCAACATTTTTGTTTTTGTATTTTTTTAAATGCTGAAACTGTGAGGGAAGAACGCAAACGCTGCCCAGATTTTTTTTAAAGTTTCTTAACAAAATTTAAAACAACATAACTTCCACATTTTTAAATCAAAATGATCGTGCAATATATCGTTAGAAATCTCTTCGAATGTACTTTATAAATATACAAGAGTCATAAATTTTTTGATAATTATACAAGAATCTATCAAGGGTTAAAGTTACTGTTTTTAAAATTTCACTAGTTTTTGAAAAACAATGACTTCATATTCTTATATCTCATGTTATAAACATCCAAAAGTTTTGAAAAAATTACAGATCAATTAGTAATAATATGCATAACTAACATGCAAAAAATTATAAAGAATAATAATCAATTCACAAAATTGCCACTAAAGATCTAAGGTTTTTTAAAATTCTTTAACATTTTAAAGAAACAAGTTTTGATATACTTTTTAAATCCAGCTCTGATACCAATGTGAGGTTTCATAATATGAAGACTAACCTCTTGTAGAAACGTAGCGGAAATAATACGAGAAACTCGAGTGTTTAAGTATAGATCGTGGAAAGCAAATCACTGACGAACGTGCTTTATTGTTCACAGCCTAGATCCTTTCCTTATAAACTGAGTGATTAATTGATGGAGAAAATTTTTTCTTTCTAAGATATTTCTTTGTAATCTCTTTTTTTATGTGTTTTTATCTCTATTTTTTCCTTACGTACTTAGGAGGAAATCCATATCTTGGTGGATATGGAGATATGGAACTGCTTGGCAAATCAAAGAAACTGCCATTAGGCAATTAAGGAAACATCCATCAAGTTGTAACTCAAAAAGTCTATGATATTATGAATAAAGGTTGGGTGCCTTATTTCTAGGAACACCACCTAACACAACCCACTTGTAAATTATTACAAGTGATCTTACCTTGATCACTCATGTAGAGTCATGTCGTGGGGGTGTTGCTCCAATAGAGAATGTAGTAGAATAAACTAAGATATACTTACTATCTCTAGGTAAAATCGTTCAGTGAGATACTTTGTATATCAATAGGTTGATTATGTATAATTGATCTTAATCCTGAGTGAATTACGAACTCTTGTTTGTAAGAGTCAAACCTTTGATTTACTTAGATGAGAGTGGTTTGATATAGTTTGCTGAATATGTCTTCCACTTTGGGGATTGAATCTTACAGATAGTTGGGAGCGTAGTTACACAAGATTGGAATTCACTTTTTTTCTTAAAAGGAAATGTAGAGGATGATTTTCGCTACGGTTTATCACATACGTTTCACATGCAACTGTCTTCCCAGCTCTTAAAATATCAGCAAAACAAAGGTGAGAAGACGTCGGTAGGGTGCCCATTAAACCATCTCTGACGATCAAGTCAGTAAATTTAGAGTGAGAGAATACGTAGAAATAGTATAGTTCTCCTAGATAAAATGAGCATTACCCGTTTTTTAGGTTTTTGATACCTTTTATAGCCAATCTCATAGGCTATTTCCGGTAGGCCTCCATAATATCTGGAGAATAAAATATAGAGAAGATAATATCTTCTCCATGATATTTAGGAAGGAGATATTCATCATATTATCTGATATGAAATGTTCCTTTTCTGAACCTTGGCGAAGCTGATCGTCTTTATTAATCAGAGCTGGGCCAAGACCAATTCAGATGAACTATCTTATTTGTGTTGGCCATTTTAAGAATATTTGTTGGACCGTGTGCGCTTGTCGTGATGGGCCTTAGATCGTTTTGCATTTTTTAGGCCGTGATATTCAAAGTTTAGGCCTTCGACTTGGGCTTATTTCATGGGGCGATTTTACCCTCTACAGATTTTTCCTACTTTTACTTCCAAACGATTTTTGAAGTGAAAGCAAGTAGAGGTTTTGCATGTCCGATATGAGTTGACTCGCATCCCAATGGAGTGGTTTTTGTTAGAGGATGAGACACATGTTTTCCCACTTAGGGTCTAAGAGTATTTAAAATCGAAGGAAAGGAAAAAAGGTCATCTGCTCTACGACGTTTTCATTCCTCTTAGATTTTGGATTTCCTTAGCGAACTCATTTCTGACATGTTCGATGACAGTTGGGGTTTTGATTCTTTAGTAACTTCGTCTGCTCATCTTTGATTCTGAAGGGGAAGAAGTTCTTCATTAGGTTGTTCTCCAAATTGAAAGGTGAGTCCTTGTGATTCTAGGGTTTAAGTTTTTTTTGCTTATTTTCTTTATAGTTAGGTTTAGCTAAAATTATGTTAAAATTCGATCTGGTCTTTCAATTCGCTTCATGGATTTAACTAAGACCGTCGACTCTAGCTAAATATATCTTGTCTCAAGCCTTAGCTTTACCCAAAAATTTTTATCAGGTGTTATTTAATTTAAAAAGTCTTCCGCTAGCGTTTATTCTGATTTTAATAAAAAATTAAGAGTCAGGTCTTTACAGAAGAGTTCATCTCAGCTGGCTCAAGCTAGGGCTTGAGACAAGCCAGAAACCCAAAGTTATAAGGACTTCAGGCCAAACTATGATAAAATAGCATAAGCAAGATGAGGATAAAATAAAAACGAAATTTTATATGTATAAGAAAAGCATACAAGCCAAAGCACAGTAAAGTAACAGTCAAAGAACTATACAAGCTACTTCGTAGACCGAGGGACATCCAAAATCCATCTACTAAGTTTTCACATAAAACTTAAAGAGATCACATAAAACACATTAGAACCCATCTTTTGCAATGCCTGGCCTTGCTCCCGTAACATTAGATCTTATGTCGCCCGCATAAGCATTTTGTCTTACAAAGACAATATCCCATTCAGGATGCACTTCCTAAATCAAACAATAGGTCAAATCAAACCCATACCCCCATAGCTCAAGTTGGAGGGGCTGAAAATGTGAAGAAACTTCAAGCTCCTTCTTCAGAATAGCACCATGTTTCAATTTGTCCTTACGTTGTTGGTTCTCATCCTGTATAGTAGAAGACATGCGCTTATGCTCCTCTATTAGTTGATCCAAGCGGGCATTAGACTTTTGTGTAGCAATAATGATTTGTTGGATTTTTCCATCCTAACCATCTCTTGTAGTCAACCTATCTCACGTGATTGTCTTGGAACAACATGATTGAGTGTGAAACCACACTACAAATAGAGGGGAAAGTTAGTAACTTCAAATCGAGAAAATTATATGAAAGAAAAACTTACCCTAATTTTTTCTTCAAGGAAGATGTCTCGATGTCCATCCCCTAAGATTACCCCACGCATGTCCTGCCAAATAGTCTCTACCTCCCCATGGAATGAATTAGGTTGGGGGCATTTGTAACTTCAACTATTGGGAGATGAGACTATGTGACTGGTGCCACTCACTGACGCATCCCGACTAGCTTCTATACAAGTTGTAGGTAGCCGACGTCAATGGATATTCTCAACAATATGAGGTGGCATACCAGACAAATGAATGAAATATGAAAAAGCAGTTAACTTTTAGCCTTACTCGGAAGAAGGAGGAGCTGAGACTCAGATAACATTTTTCACAAAATAAAGCTGAAGAAGATCTTTCTTTATCCGCAAGATTCAAGATATGTAGAATAGGATTGGCTTTGAGATTCAGGGTGAAATCCTTTAATTTAAGGGGGCGAACATACCAGGGCACATGGAAAGACAAAGGAGTAGAATATGCATATCTTTGACCCGGGGTGCGCCATATTTAAAAACCTCTTGCAAAAAACCATTTACATGTCTAGCCTTTCACTCGAATTGAATCGAGCACTAAAAGGTTATCCCTGGAAGAGAGGTAATAAATATTGTCAAATCCTGAAAGGGTCATTAAGTGATAACGTGCATAGATTTTGAGTAAGAAAAAAAATTCTCACCACCAATCATATTCCACATCACCCAATATCCAAGTAGTATGATCCACGTGCTAGAAGTTAATTGACAAGGAGCGATACACAATTCATGTTAAAAATCTCTGAGAATATGATGTAAGGGCAGTCACACCCAACATTCAAACATCTTAAGATTAAGAGCAACCTCCCTGGGTGGAGGATAAAGAAATTTATCAATTACTCTCTGGGACTCTCAAAGTGATAGAGGTAGAAATGTGATATTTTTCTCTTAGTATATCGAGGTCCCTCCTAGTGACAATCGAATATGGAAACTCAAAAAGGGAACTGAAAAGCCACCTGATGTTGTTGAGTTAGGCCGATGAAGAACACTAATCATATAAGGTTGTTTAGAAAGATTATAAGGTAAAGCACTAGTTGGCGTCGAGCTAAAGGATGTTTGAGCGGCATTAAAAGTAAGGGGTGTATGAGTAATGAAAGGCACAAAACTACGAGCAAGATAGTTTATAATTTCATGCTCATTATAGGATGAATTAGACGTACTATCCTCATAAAAAGTAGACTCTGAATCATAACTCTTCCCTTCACTATACATCAACCTAATCAATTATAACTACCAAGCTTGGAAGAGCGATAAATACATTCCGACACACTAAGAAGGAAAAATGTGGTATCTGAGTGCGCGAAAAGATTAGCTCTGAATAACCTTTGAATAAACCTGTATAAAAAAAGAGAAAGAGTAAAGAGGAAAAAAAGGACCCAATAGGGCTACCGATGAGCCCGAGCAAAAAAAAAAAAAGATGACCAAGTGTGACCCATCTGGGACTTCCAGATGCTAAGCGCTTGGCTAGCCATGCATTAAACACTTGTCTTTAATTGTTGACCCAATCTAGTCATCCAAAAAGAAAAAACTAACCTGTATTTCATCAGATGATATAGAGTAAATAAGTGAAAGAAAAAAATTCTCCCAATATTATTTTGAATTTTTTATAATAAAATTTATATTTTCCATAAAAATTAATACATACTCCCCAATTGGTCAATCCTCCATGTGGATATTGAAACTACTCATCAAACATATCAAGCAAAAGAGTAGTGGCCACTGTTGTAGGTGGTTCTTTATGGCTAAATATTTCTTGACACGTGTGTAACCTCGTGGCATATTGAAACACCTCATCGTCACAATAAATCAAGATTATGTGTACCGCACATAGATTGAGGCAGATTAAGAAGAGTTTGTATGTACGAACTGTGTGGCTATGACATATGTACAGGTTGTTGCACATATATCGACGTGGTCTTAGACATGTAGCCTAGGAGTCACACCACACAAAGTCAGAGTGGACTAGAATATGTACATAATCTAATGCACATTTATCAAAGTGACCTAAGAGAAGTCCTATCACATAAATATAGAGACTATGAATGGCCAGGTTTGAAGCTCACATTAAGAAGTTCAGAGGGCTAGGTTTATACCCAAAAGCCCGTTTAGACACACAATCTATGGGATATTGGGAGTGACGAGTGGCTAAGGGCAATAATGTATGCATAAATTTATCTTATCCAACCTCAAGTCCACTTGGCGCCTGTCACACCCAGGTTGTCCATTGAGCCGACCTAGCACGCCATTAGCATTGTTCTACATCTAGCTCTGATCATTACCAAGATTAAGAGCATAAAATTAACAAGCTGACTCTCTATAAATAATTAGGCTCCAACGGATTGTTGTATGCTATACAAACCTTACAAAAGCTGTACTAAAAATCTAGCTCTAACTGGATTGTTGGAGTACGGTGGGCGGCACCAAGCCGGTGTCACTTCCTTTGCAGATTTCCAGCTTAAGTTCCGGTGATACATCCCTATTTATATCTAGTTACCACACATGTGGAGTTAATGAGTGTTTTAGGCCCCGTTTGGTATGTGATTTAGATTTAATTTTATGAATTTGGATTAAATGAATAAAGTAAAATGAATGGAACAAGTGTTTGGTTTGAGATTATTTAAAAAAAAATTAAATCTAGATACATTTCATAGTGAACCCAAATTTAGGAACCAAATGAATAGTTTGAAGGGTAATTTATTAAAATTTGATGGGTGTAAGTTTTGTTATACAAATTAAAAGTTTTGATAATATAATTATTATAATTTAGAGGTGCTTTTATATAATTTTTCTAAAAACAGACAACCTAAAAAGTAAAGACAAATAAAAGTCAACGCGTACCTGCCTTCTGAACATTTCAAATAAGCAATAATTCGCCTCAAAAAATCCCAATTGAGAAATCTGGTCACAAAGTCAACCAAAGCTTTATTTCGCTTTCAAACGAACATGGAAGGATTGTTATTCGGTATGGCTGAAAGCATCTTGATTAAACTTTCTTCAAAAGTTTATCAAGAAATTTCTTCCGCACATGGAGTTTGCAATGATCTTAAAGACTTAGCAAACACTATCTCAATAATAAAAGCTAAACTTTCCGATTCTCAGCTTAAAAAATCCCATAACAATGCGGTGTGTATCTGGATGGAGCAACTTAAAGATGTTCTCTATGAAGCAGAAGATGTGTTTGATGAATTTGATTATGAAGGATTGCGTAAGAGGACCACCAAAAAGGTAATGCATTTTTTCCCAATTAATTCATTCAAATTCAAATTCAAAATGGCTCATAGAATCAAAGAAATTAGGAAAAAATTGGATGTGATTGCTTCACAAAGGCAAGCATTTGATCTCATTGAAAGAGAAACCGAAACAGATTATTTCTCACACACTATCCGAGAGATGACTCACTCATTCATCCATGAATCTGAGATGTCTCGTATTGTTGGTCGAGACGATGACAAAGAAAGAATTGTTCAATTTTTAGTTCACTCAAATAACAATAGAGAACTCTCCATTATCTCGTTGGTTGGAATGGGCGGGTTAGGAAAGACCACACTCGCTAAATTGATATACAATGATCATAGAATCAAACAATCTTTTCAAAAGAAAATGTGGGTTTGTGTGTCGATGGATTTCGATGTCCAACGGTTGACGAGAGAGATTCTTAGTTCTACAATTGATTCAGAAATAAGCGAAAGCTTAACGATGGATCAATTGCAGAGTAAGCTTCGAGAAAAGTTGGTCGGTCAAAGATTTATACTTGTTTTGGATGATGTTTGGAATGAGAATGTAAATAAATGGAGGGATCTAAGACAATTTTTGATGGTAGGTGCCAAAGGAAGCAAAATTTTGGTAACCACTCGTATGAACTCGGTTGCAGATGTTATGAACAGCGACGGAAAACATGAACTAAGAGGACTTTCTGAGGAAGAGTCTTGGTCTTTGTTTGCAAAATATGTAACTGAAGAGGAAAAAGAGATGGAGATTTCGTGTGATCTAAAGAGAATCGGTGAAGAAATTATCAAAAAATGTGAAGGAGTGCCTTTGGCAATTAGGAGCTTAGGAAGTTTGATGTATTCAAAAACTAGTGCTAGAGAGTGGGAAAGTATAAAAGACAGTGACATATGGAAATTAGAAGATGAAAGGGAGGACGGAATTTTACCGGCTTTGAAATTGAGTTATAACTTGATGCCATCTTACTTGAAACCTTGTTTTGTTTATTGTGCTATTTTGCCGAAGGATTATGTGTATTCATATGACAGAATAATTCGATTATGGATGGCACGGGGTATGCTTCATTCTAAAACTGAGACGGAAGAATTAGAGGATGTAGGTGAAAGATATGTCAAGGAATTATACTCGAGATCTTTCTTTCAAAACATGCAAAGAAGTGATATTAACTTTGATTATACATTTAAAATGCACAATCTTGTTCATGATCTCGCGCTTTCAATTGCACGAGATAAGTACTTGACAATTGAATCAGATATTGCTTCTGGCATTTGTGAAGATGCACGACATTTATATTTATCTGGTTCCGTAAGATTTACGGGGACACATTTTAAGCCATTGAAAAGTGTAAGATCTGTTGCGTTTGCCCCAAGATCAGGTTTCTCGGTTTATTTTGATTGTTATAAGATCATTGACGAATGCATCACGAAATTCAAATTCTTGCGGGTGTTGGAGTTGGAATCAGTATTAGATGAGTCTTTACCACAATCTATTGGTAGGCTGAAACATTTGAAGTATCTCAACTTGAGAAGGAACTTCCATCTCAAAAGCCTTCCAAATTCAATTTGTGAGTTGTGGAGTTTGCAAACCTTGATACTTGAACGTTGTGATGAACTTGAAGCCTTACCAAGAGGCTTGGAGGGTATGATTAGTCTAAGATATTTGTGGATTAATGGTATGCTAATGTCTCAATTGCTCCAATATAAGTTCGGAATAGAAATCTTGAGTAATCTTCGATTTCTAGCAATTAACGACCGTCCATGTTTGCCAATACCGACATATTGCGGAAGATTCAATATGGAAAATGAAGAAGAAGAACAGGCCATTAATAGCTCAACAGTTATCCAATCAAAACTCCAGACACTACACCTTCAATATTTGTCATGGGTGGCCTTCCCTAAATGGCTTCGAAGCTTTGCAAAAACATTAAGACGGCTTCGAATCATACGTTGTTATGAATTGCATACATTACCAGAGTGGCTATCAGAATTTTCATTACTTGAAACACTTGAGATCATGTATTCCAAGAATCTATCACAAGGAATGGACAATCTGACTTCCCTGACGAACATGGTAAAAATCAATATTGTGGAAGATTAGGTCTAAAAGTAATGATACACATTTGATTATGCTAATATTCTCAAAATTTTATTTCATTATGCTATTATAATAATATTCGGCTTTCAAATGATTGTTGAAGTTGGATCCTATCGGATCGGAATGCATTTAGGTTGTAAAGATAAACTCTATTTTTTTTTCTCCATTTTTATCTGATTTTCTTCATTGATCACTTCGCAAGATACTCTTCAAATGTATGTTATTAAAACTATGTAAACTGTCTCTCTCTGTTTTTTTTTTTTTTTTTAATAAACAGTGTTTTTCATTGATGTATGAAAAAGACAAAAAGTGGCTTAAAAGAGGTTGTAGAAAGCCTTCTAATTAGAGGCAGTAATAGAAGGACTATAATTACAAAAAGAATTACAATTAGCATTTAAAATGGAGGCATTGAGAATACTAAACTCTCAAAACTTTTTCTTCTTCATGCAGAATTTTTGTTTCTTCCAAGTCAAATATTCCGAGCTATTCATCTCACCCCATTCTCCCAATAACAATAAATACTTTGAAATAAATTGGCTTTTTGTTTTTTTTTTTGTTATCATCATCATAATAAGAACTTTTTTAATATGAAAATTATTGTTTATTCCAGATTTTTTTTAAGTAAGAAAAGTCTTCCAAAAAAAAAAAAAAACATCAAAGCCACCAAGGCTACAATCAAAGAAATCCAACAAACGTAAATCAGAAAAAAAAATCAGTCATTTCAACAAGATTATGTTTACATTCGAATTTCCTCTCTCAAGCGAGTGTGAATTCAAGGATTCCAAGTTACAAACTCCAAGCTCGGAGTTTAAATTACGTGCATGGCACGTGATAATTAAACAAAATATTAATAAATAATAAATAATCTCTATCTCTATCTCTACTATATTAAAATGAGCTAATATGGAGAAATATTTTTGGACCATATTACCCTTCATCAATTACTAAAATCACAAAATATGTCACTAATTAATTGTGAATTATTAATTAATAATAATAATATTAATAATTTGAAATATATTTTCAATTTACAAAACATGTTAGTGAATAAAGATAAGGGAAATTTTATTGGGTAGCAAAATTTTCTTCAATATTTAAAATCTAGCAGTTTTAAAAAGTATTTGCAAATATAATAGTTTTTTTAAAAACCCTCATTCAAGTGAATCAAAAAAATCAGTGATAAGTTATCAAATAATCATGATTATATGCATGAAATATCATTTAATATAGTGAATCAGTAAATTCAGTGATTACCTCTACTCGTAATCAGTGATTACTTATGCGGAAATCAATGATTACTCAAGCGAACTAGTGACAATTTTATGATTTTTTTTCCATATGCTATTGTTGACATAGAATTTCAAATGGAAGGAAATTAAATGCGAAATAAATATAATTTGTATTTGATAAATTGAATGTTTCAATCACTAATAAATTGATCATCTAATTCTCTATCTAAAATATAAACTTCGATTGCGAAGGTCGGTTGGCGTATTTCTCGGATCAATGGACTGAATCTTCAACTTTTGGGCATGTAAAGAATCAATCAATTTGTTGTGGTCTTGAAGCTTGAACACTAAAGACTTTGAAACTTTGTGAGAATTTAGTCTTCAACAATTTGTCTTCAAGATGGTTGTCAGAGAGTCTTTAAAGTCTTCTATCTTCAAAGTCGTCAACGTTTAGAGTCTTCGATCTTCGGTCTTGAGGAAATCTTCAAGAAGTCTTTGGTCTTTGAAGTCTTCGGTCTTTGGCCTTTGAGAAGTGTTCGATCTTCGAGGCTTTGATCTTCGTAGTCTTTGAGATCAAATCTTCAGTCTTTTTGTCTTCGAGTCTTTGATTGTTAAAGTCTTTAATCTCGATTTCGAGATCTTTGATCTTCAAAGCATCTTCAGTCTTTTCTCTAAATCTTCTATGTTGTTCTTCGAGGTCTTTAATCATCAAATTCTTTAGTCTTTTCTTTGAATCTTCTCCATTGTTTACCTCCTCTAATGAATAAATGACCCCTCTATTTATAGGGTTTTCTGTGGACCTTAGGTGGATATGTGCTTCATTTGATTTGGGCTCAATCGCCAAGTGCCATATCTTCATTGGACTAACTTATGACATCCAATGGCCAAGAAAAAGACGCGTGGCATTATTTGATTGCCAATTTAATGTCTTTTAGTTTAACTAGTCCATAGACATGTTCCATGCACATGAAATGGTAAGTTTTTTTTTACTCTATGTTCAACTTTTATTATTATAATTTTAAAAAGCTTGAAAATATTAAAAAGAAAAACAACTTATTTTTGTTACGCAAAAATGTTTATTTAGTAAATATTCATCAATCATGTTTTATCAAATTAAAGTTGCTACCCTAACCAATTACATCACAATTCTTCACAATGAAAAATTGTTTTCCCTTATGCCCGACGAATTTAAAACTCCTTGATATCATTTCAAGTAAAAAAATATTTTATTTCACCTTTTAAAGTTCCAACTATGAAGGAATGAAAACAATCAAAGAAAAAGTAGATAGATCTTCTTAATAGTAAAGAGTTTTGAAACTTTCTTAATAGTAAACATCAATAAACTACGAAAGCATCAACGATCAATTGAATAAAAAAATGGAGTAATTTAATTTAAATTTAAATTGAAATTCTAAATCTAAATCTAATTAATTTAATTTTATAAAAAATGATTTAGATTTGATTTCTATTCATTGCATACTATCAAGAGGCCATTTTTTTTTAAAAATGTAATAAAAAAACATCATAAAAAACGAAACACCAACAACCAAATGGAATAATTTGAATTGAAATTTTAAATCTAAATCTAATTAATTTAATTTTATAAAAACATGATTTATATTAGATTAAGATTCATTGAATACTATCTAAAGCATAGTGCCATTTTTAAAACAAATGTAATAAAAAAAATCAATAAATTAAGAAAGCACCAACAACCAAAGGAATCATAAAAAATGGAATAATTTAATTTGAACTAAAATTCTAAATATATATCTAATTAATTTTTTTTTTAAATTATTTAAATTAAAATTTTCAAATCCATTTTGGAATCTCTTTCTTTAACTATAAATAAGGCATGGTTGGAAGGGAGTTAAAAAAACAAAAGCAAAAAAAGAAAAAGAAAAAGAAAAATAGTGGTGGAAAAATAAAAAAGAAAAACAGTAAGAAAGGAGAGGGAAAGAAAAAGAAAAATACTTTTATATTATCTCCAAAATTCTCTCTTTCACTTTCAATCTCTCCCTCCCATTTTTCCCTAATCTCGTGAAAGAAGAAAAAAATAACCCGACTTAAGTCCCCTAGTCAATAATATCATTACGGCGACTAATTAGTATTCATAAAACTTAATCAACAATTGACTAACAAAAACCAGATAATATTTTTATTTAAAAAAAAGAGGTTAAAATCTTTTTTTTAAATGTAAAATGATTACAAAAGCACCAACAACCAACTGAATCAGAAAATGGAGTAATTTCATTTGAATTAAAATTCTAATTCTAAATCTAATTAATTTAATTTTATAGATTTCGATTCATAGTGCCATTCAAAAAGAATATATTAAAAAAATCAATAAATTATAAATTACGAAAGAAAAAGAGGTTATATTCTACTTTTTTTTTAAGAAAAAATATGAAAAAAATTGTTAGATTAGATTTCGATTCATAGTGTCATTTTAAAAAATATATATATAATTAAAAAAACATCAATAATCAATAAATTATAAATTACGAAAGAAAAAAAGGTTGAATTCTATTTTTTTAAATGTGAAATTCTATAAAATAAAATAAAATTACATTTTCGTTAGTAAAGATTACCCTTAAAATCGTGCAATTGCCAGATCAACAATATGGATGAGATATTCTTTTTCGAATAACACATACTTTAAATTTCCAGTTTATGTATAATGGCTTCAAATCTTTGATAAATAAAAGATTCGTTGGCTTATTTGACATTGTGAATATTTGTTTATTCTAATGGTAAAAGTTTGGCATTGTTTTTTTTTTTTTGGATAAAAATGCTAGAAATGGGTGGTCGTGAGTATTTTTCAACAAAAAATTGGCCATTTTAATATTGTTTGAAGACTTTTGGGAATGGATTCTATTGGTATCATTTCCAGAGGGATACAATAAGATTGACATCTTTTAACATAGATTCTGTGAATGACCATTTTTTCCCATTCATCTCTTCGGTGAGGTTTTGTAACAACCCGACTCAATCAGAGGCTAAGCCTCGAGTACTCTTAGCGGAAGCGCAAAAAACAAGAAATTCAAACACACTTAAAATAAATCGAAGCGGAAAACAACAATTTTAAGGAAAATTTGTGTGGTTCCATTTAAAAATTGAACAAACCAAAACCTGTTTTACATGGTCTCAAGCAGAAAAAACGATAAATTAATAAGCTTTTCTAAAGTAAAAAAATTCAAAACGACTCCATGAACACTTTACAAAATGACAACAATCTAATAGATTACATAAGTCATCTCTTATGCAACAAACACAACTCGAGCTCGAGGTACAATGTCCACTAGTCCATTTCCAAGCTCGGCATCCAAGTTCTAACGCATACCAGCTTCCTCATCACGACCCCGACCGCAACAAAACCTGAAAGGTGATATAGAGCACCTTTGAGCATGACACTCAGTAAAAACAAAAGAATATGAACGGTGATGCATATGTTCACAATGTAATGCACAAACAAAAGTTTAAAGAAGGCAAGTATCGCCACTTCAATATAAATAAGTATGCTTGACCAAAATGTTAGCTTTTCGAACCGTATCCATATTTCATACACTCACGATTCACTATCAATTTTCATTACACCTCTCACTTTTCAACACGCACGTTTGTTGACTTTCTAAGCCAATTAATCTTATTCTTATTTTGATGATAACAAACGTGTTTTTGTTACTAATCAATTTTCTGTGTTTTGATAGTCCATTGTGTAGAGAAAATTACAACAAGTCCAACGCAATTGAAATCGACTCGATCAGACTTCAAACGAGCGAGATATTGATTTTAGAAGATTGGAATTAAATTAATTATTTTCATCCGGATCGTATATGGCGAGCTCATCTTATTTATTATGCGCTCACTTTTCCATCCGTCAGATCAGAGGGTAGCTGAGATTAAAGGCCTAGATTAATTCATAATCTTGAATTAAATGAAAAGGAAAAGTCAGATTTATTCCAGCCGTCAGATCTCCTTACTTTTTGAATCAGTGGCTCAGATCTTCTCTCATTTACAAATTATTATTCGGAAATAAATAAATAAAAAAAAAGGAAAGAAAAAACCGGAGCCGTTCGATCGCTCACCGCCTCGCATCCGACGCTCATCAGCTCACCACGTAGCTGCGCGTGACCCAGACGCTGACGCGCTCCTGCGCAAGCCTGCAGCTGCTGTACGCGTGGACCCCACCGACGCTGTCTCCGCCTCTCACAACGTAACACGTGTCCAGCTGCTCCCAATAAAGCAGATTTGCTTTTTCTATGCGTATGAAATGTCCTTTTTTCCCCTCAGCTTTTGGTCTAATGCCCTCCATGTGCTGACCTATATTATTTGATTCTCCTGACCGAATTTTGAATCTCTCTCTCAACGACTAGCTGCCCAATTTGCCCCTGCTGACCGAAGATTTTATTAATAATATTATTATTATTAATTCCTATTTCAGAAATGCTTCAGCCAATGATTGTTTGATACGTGGCTCTCTTTATTGACTTTTCTGAAGCAATTATTACACTACTTTGGTTAAATACTTCTTTGCCCCTTCTCATATTTGAATTTTCTTGAAGACTTAAAGGATATAATCGTCATTTCATAACCTTCTTCATCAACCTCATTTCTGGAAAATTTTCAGACGAAAATGCATATTTTTCTTCCTTCAATGGAGCCTCATCCTTCTTCCATTCATACCATTGAAGTCAAAAATATTTATGAAGGTGGATGAACGGTAATATTTTTTTACCTATAATTGAGCTCGATTTTGACAGATTTACACACCAACGAAAACAGAAGCTATCTTCTCATTGCTAAATCCTAAAGCTCTTCATTTTTAATCTCTTTGTGAGTATTTTTGTGAGCTAAAATTTGTGATTTACTAGCCATTGTTAAGGGCTAATTTATTAAGAGTTTTATCTCTTATTGTGAGCAAAATTATTGTAACATTTATCTTTTGTGAGGATTTACTATTTGTAAAAGGTTTATTCTTAAACCTCAGTAAAGAGTGATAGAAAACGGTTGTCCTTGCTCCGTGGAAAGGGTCATTGTTCGGGTTTGATCTTGATCCCGCTAAAAGGATTGGGTTGCACTTGCTCCGGCAAAAAGTGAATACAAATTCCCGAGAGGCGCTCGGGGGGTGGACTAAGCCGCATTTTTGGCCGAACCACTATAAGTTTTGGTGTCACTTTCTCTAACCCTTACTCTTTAATTTTTGCTTTACATATTTATTCTCATAATTTACCAAAGCATAATTAAATGGTTAGAAATTATTTGTGATACAACATTTTCTATTATCATATCATATTTGCTTACTTTGCTAAAAAGAATTCTAAGTATAAAATTCATTCATATAATTGAACTTAAAAAGTCCAATTATTTTGTTAATCTAAATCTTTAAATTGATTGAAAAAGTTTTATAATTTTTTTAAACCCTATTCACCCCCCCTCTAGGGTTGCCTTAGATCCTAACAACGTTTAGAACGGCTTTACATACATCTTTCGTTCAAATCAATACCGCATTCCGTTATACTTTCCCCATCTTGTGCCTTCCTACCCTCGACATTTACTACACTTTGCCTTAATATTCTCATGAACCTCACCAAAAGCAAGCTAAACTAATTACCTCTCTTTCTCTTGCACTTCCCTAAACCTGTTCCTCCTCGCTTCATACCTTCTGGCCAAACAAACCTATATTACTCGTTAACATGTTCCTCGTACTTAACTCTTTCACATATCCCAGAGGATATAAATAATAGAAGTTAACGAAAGTCCAGAATCAATACGATTGAGATGACAAGCAGACAAAATATGTATGTTTAAAAGTTAAGTTTCCACGAATAAATACAACTGTTGTTACTTGATCATATATTCAAACCGGTGCCACATCTCGATTACACTTTCACGTGTCTTTCTACGCACATCTCAAAAGTGAAATTCGAACCCAAGACTATCTCAAACTGAGCTAATGGCATAATGCAAAGATGTAGGTGTAATGACAAAAATGCATAAAAATATTCAAATGCTTAAACATGTATGTTTGAACAAACCGTGAATATGCTAATCTCATAACCGTATCACATAAGCATAACCATTCCATGATCCTTTTTCCACACAAACTTTCAAACATCACAATCCTTTATTTTCCATAATCGCGTCTCACTACGCATTTACACACACTAACACAATCACCACTCGAGCCATAGCTCCTCATAATCATCCAGGTTATCAAAATAACCACGCTAGCATCCAGACCATCCACCACACAACGCCTCAGAGCTACACCACATCCGCCACGGTAACCACATGTAACGTCCAACATCCACACACTGTTACACGGGTTACAACCCCATGGCCACAAACTGAAAGTATGAAATGCATGAATGATGTGCTATGAGATGAAATGAGATGGGCATGCTTGCTTTCGTTAAACATTGTATATCAAATTCTCAATTCAATGGCACAAGTAGAAAAATTCCTCTAAGCAGTATGTGACTCAATCATTATACGCATTATGCTCAAAATTCACATAGACACATGGTTCACATTTCACACTTTCCTCTATTATCTCATTCGCAAACTATCCATCGAGCATAAGCCGAAAACATGTCAAGTATACATATGACTTGATCTCTAACTCGAAACATGTGAATATGCCAGTAAAATGTGTGAGAAAAATACAAGTCACAAGTATATGCAAGATAATAGTCATCTTGTTCTATAATCTTGACAACTTGTCAAGTCTAGCTCATCTCCTTCGCAATATACGTTTCCTTTTCGTATTCAATCATCAAGAACCATACTTCCAGCCATAACAATTCTAAAACCACCTCGTACCATTTACAAACATCCACAACCACGTCATTTATAATCACACTAATTCATCACCACAGTCCCAATTCTTGTGTCTCACGTTTTCTTAGTCAAACATGACTTAACCATGGCTTCTTTCTTCATCAATCAAAACCATTGAAAACAAACTAATCTTAAGCTTAAAAAATTGTAAATACATTCGTAAGGAAAAATAATCTAAACCCCGAAAATCGAATTGCTCCAAAAAGCCTCTAAACTAGAAAAAGAGAAAAGTGGTGATTTTGGCCATTTGAGGAATTCTTGAAAACTCTTTGATTGGGGTTCCTGACTTGATTTTATTATGTAAAATATGTATTTAAACACCCAAATATACCAGAACTAAAAGACATTAAGAGAAAGCAAAGAAAAAAATCCCAAATTAAGAAAACTAGGTAATCTTCAAATGGCCAACAATGGAAGCTTTAGTTTTGAGTTCTATCCTTGGCTTCCCACATTAAGTGGTATCTAAACTATCTAGACTTCACTCATTTTCGAGATAACACGCATACCCTTCGATGATGTCTTATTTTCAACCTACACTTCCATAACTCCACCAAGCTACAACTTCTAACCCTTTTTAGCCTAGAGCACTTCCCACCCATAACCGAGCTAGTTTACTCAAGATAAACTTATCTCCACTAATTCTCTTTCTTGTCTTACTCATATTTCCATAGTTTAAACACCCAAAAATCAAGCATAAAATACTTGAAATCCTTTTCGTTCCCACCTATTACATGTAAATCACATTTCAAGTATTAAGTCTTAACCAACCGTTCACGTAATTATTTAAGCATAAAACCGATAGCATATCAAGAATTCATGATAATAGTCCCAATTCAGCATCTGACTCGTTCAAGGACTACAAATGTAAATATTAACAAGTATACATGTTCAAGTAAGCATACAAACTAAATAAACACATATCGGTTCGAGCCATCTAGCTCATTGTGGTCCTCTTAATATTGGTCGGGCTCACTTTCCACTTTCCGTCACCTCCTCGCACTTTGATCCCTTACTATTCACAATCCATAGCTAACAAACCAACCATAATCATAGTTAAAATCACTTCACAATCACCCTTCAAAAGCTTGCACAACATCGCTAACACCACTCTAATTCCTGGTGTTCTCACCTTCACAATTGGTCTCAACGGTGCCCGCTCATGTTCTTCCTACAACAAGCCAATCCACATTCATTTAATCTTAATATAATATTCTATCTTAGCCTATAACACATACACAAGATTCTGAACCCGTTAAACGGAAAAAGTTCCAAAACTAGTCAATTTAAAGTGTAATTTTCGGCCAAAATGGGAATTTACCAAAAAAAAGTCATTAAGTTAAACCTCCAATGTGTTTTCCATGTATCTTATTTACATATAATGACCCATAAATTCCAGATTTGAAAACCCTTTAACAATAGTAAAAAAAAAACTCAAATTTTGTAAAAGCTAGACATTTGGAAAACCACCATTAATGGAGGTTTTGAAAGCTTCCCTTAACCAAGGTCTCTACCCATTCCTCTTTCAATACCTATCTATATCCATAAGCATAAACTTATCATCACAACATGAATTCCCAGAATTAAAATAGAAGAACAATCCCCCAAAGCTTCAATTCACAAGAAAACCCAAAACCCATAAAACCTAGAATACTCCATGGATGAATTCTTACCTTGATGAGTTGAAAGCTTGTGAATTCCACTTCCAATCTTCCTATCTATTAGCTTTATGCACAAACCAAGAAAATGAAGGGATGATTTACTAAATTAGCGGAATTTATTTAGTAACACAAATTAACATTTAATTTAGGATCTATTAATATCATGCAATTTGTGATAAAAACACGAAGAACATGTAGATTCATGCTTTATTTTCGAAAATTAAAACCGGAACTTACATTGACTGATTAATGGAGAATCTGTTAGAGGTTTCTTTACAGCATCAAATCCTCAGCAACACCGAATCTTCTATGCTATATCCCGATCGATCAAACGAAATCCGATTGTGGGATAGAACTTTAGAAGAAATTGGGAAGAAGAAAAATATTTTCTTCCCAATTTTGAATAGGGAAAATCGGCTAAGGGGGGAGGGAGAAGGAAGAGAGAATTCCGAATTTCTAAGGAATTTAATTGTGTGATTTATGAATGACCCAACCCTCCTATTTATAGAAAAATAGGAATCCTGATCCCATTAGGATTAAAAGATTATCTCTTTCCTTTATCTTGCAATTTCGAAAATGCCATAGATAAATAGGAGATTATTTTCTTTTCTTTATTTTATTTATCTTGGGTAAATAAATCTATATAATTATTATAGGATATAATTCAAATAATTATCTCCTACAAATTATCTATGAAGGCCAAAATTAATAATAGATAATTAATAAATCAAATTTAATTAATTAATTATTTTGGGCCAATTTCAATTGGGTTAATTAATCCAATTGGGCTTGAAATTCTCTCTTAAATTAATAAGTCCAACTTAATTAATTTATTTATTAATTACCATTTAAATAAAATATTTTATTTAAACAATTAATAATATTAATATTTTCTCCCGACTAAATATTATCAAATTATATTTCATTATTAATTTCCATTTAAATAATTTTCATTATTTAAATAATTAATAATAAATATTTTAATTATTAATTTCCATTAAATAAACTCATTATTTAATTAATAATTTTATTGATAACATTTTATTATTAATTAATTAATTAATTAATTATTAATTCCTATTCAAATAAAATTTATTATTTAAACAATTAATAATTGTTAATTAATTTCAAATTATTAATTACCATTTAAATATACTCAATATTTAAATAATTAATAATATCTAATTAATAATATTTCATTATTAATTTCATGTTTAAATAAACTCATTATTTAAACAATTAATAATGTTTATATTAATTACCGTTTAAATATACTCAATATTTAAACAATTAATATTGCCTATTTTAAGTAATTCACTTACTTAAAATTTCCATTTCTTCTACTTGATTTCGCGACTACGATATTTGGGCTAGCATAGGGACCCGATGGACCTATAGATCATGGGCTTAATAATTAGTCAATTAAGTGATTAACACATAATTAGTTAATTACTTATTATCTAACTATGAATAATTCCACTATAGATTCATAGCTGAACTCCCCTCACTATAGATGAGTTATGTCCATTTAGTTTATCTTTTATTTATATCCGTGATATATCCTTCACGTGGAACCCTCATAATTACAAAGGATAAATTTACCGTTTTGCCCCTATAATTACCGCTTTATCCTTGTGTTCCCGCTGATTCTCCAATGAACTTTATCTTGATCGAACTAGAGATAAGATACTTCGTGATCTATAGAAGTCGTGACGTCACTTGTTCATATCTCGAATCAAGTACATCAAGGGAGTTTCCTAAAGTTCCTAAAATGTTTAGGTATCGCACCGATACCGGTTAATTTATAGGAAAGTTATGAATTCCATCTCGTGAAAATGAGTTCCCAGCTACTTATCTAGTCATGTTCCCAAAACAGGAGTGTATTGAGCGTTCTTACAGATCGCTCTCAACTATGTGAATCAAAGAACATAACTCCACAAATAGGAGTCCGCATTTCACTCAGGGATTGAGATCTATCACGGTTGATAAACTTAGTTTGATATTCGATCATTTCTCGTAAACTGGTACTAATGAGAAATTTGATCGAACATCGTGGTCCTGTCTTATACAATCAACATTGCATATGATACTTCCATTTCATGTCTCCCACATGAATGATCAGGATTCGATCATTTGTCTATAAACAAAATGCGAAGCTATCAACAGTGTTACCAGGATAAGGTTCCCAAACGTTATCCGTTTACTGTAGACACGTTTAAGTTACTCATCTCGACTTTAATCCTCTCGTATGACTCACATACTAAGTCGTGATTTCATATGAGTAACTTAGGGTTTACTATTTGAATGTTTGATATTTATATATTTCCATATATTCCTAATATCGTCAATTGAATCAATCTAGATACTATAAAGAACTTATGTTTATTTATTTAATTTATTCTAAATAAATTATTATTATTAAATAATTACAAGTTCTAGGACATCATTCCTAACAGAAAAACCCCTTTGATTTCAACCAAATTCCATGAGAAATGAGGGGGAGAAAAAAAAACTTCACCATGAAGGGGGGGGGTGTGACGACCCGATTATTTTTAAATTCATTTAAATATAAAACAAAGAGGAAGTCTTTATATTTTAAAAAAAATGGCGTGGTTATGTTTGAAAATTGGCTAGCCAAAAACCTGTTACATTTTAATTTCAGAATTTAAAATACACAAGGAACATTAAGTTCCTATCCAGGAGTTCAAAAGAGTTATAATCATAAAAGTAAAGACGAAAAACTCTTAAGAGCTATACACAATTGTACAAATCTCAAAAATATATAAAATTCACAAAAACTAAGTCCATGGACTTTTACAAACACCTAGTCCATCTCGAGATCATCATCCATCGATCATGCAGCACCATCTCCTCTCCTACGACCTCTAGCTAGGGCATTACTTGATAATGTTTATAATATCATGAGCTAACAACAAAGCCCGGTGAGAATAATAAGAATAAAAAGTAAAGTTAGACCTCAAACCCGTAATCCGATCTGTGTCCAATTTGTCATACATATTCCTTCCTAAAGTTCTCTAAACTCTAGGTGATTCCATGATCTATAATCTTTGGAGGATGATAATAATAGCACACGTAGTCTAATTCTCATCCATTAACTTGTTACAACATATATAAGAAAAGTAAATAAACTTTACATAAACATAACATCTCAATTCTTTATCCATGATATATATTTCCATCAATAATATGCATGAAGGTAATGAGGACATCCCGTAGGATTCGCATTCGCCCTTTATGCATGAATGAAGGTAATGTAGAACTTTCCGTAGGATCCACATTCTCCCTTATGAATGAAGAAGGTAATGTGGAACTTCCTGTAGGATCCATCATTCTTCCTTCTTTTCTTTCTCACTTTCTTTTCTTTTTCTCTGAAGGTAATATGAACTTCTCGTAGGATTCATCATTCTCCCTTATTTTCTTTTTCACTTTCTTTTCTTTTTCTCTGAAGGTAATGCGAAACTTCCAGTAGGATTCACATTCTCCCTTCTTTTCTTTTTCACCTTCTTTTCTTTTTATCTGAAGGTAATGCGAAACTTCCCGTAGGATTCACATTCTCCTTTCTTTTCTTTTTCAATGATGCGAGATGTTATGCATATGCTTGCAAAAGTAAATAAAAGTAAATGTGAATGTTAAAGTAGCCGAACAAGCATAAAGTAAAGGGGCATAAAGTAAAAGACATAAGGTAATTAGATAGGAATTTCCGGAAGAACGATAAGTAAATTGAACTCCCGATACATTAATAAAAGTAGATCATATCTTAAACAAATAATCTACTCTTTCAAGGATCCTAAACCTCCAAATAAAATCCAAGGTTCTATTAACCATTCTATCTAAAAGTTTTGATCCTTTAACTTCCAATGATCCATCCTAAGCTTCGAAACGAATCTAACTTAGAACTTTCTAAGGTTCAATGTTTTCCTCGAGAAACTCCTAAGTTCTCACTCAAAGAACTGGCTCCTAATCCTAAGGTCACTAGCTCACTTTCCTCTATCTTAGATTCAAATGTTAATCTTAGCTTCCAATCCTACAAATTGTTATACTTATTTGCTTTCTAAAGTTGCTTTAAATCCTAACTATTCTCACCTTGGTAAAAGAAGATTTCGCTCCCAAATTCGATAGAACGATCAAGCACACGGTCCAAAATCACCTACAATTAGAATTATATCTAACAATCAATAATTAACCAAATATCGATCAAACAACATCTAAGCACACAAAACGACGAAAATCCCTATAAACCCCACCATGAGGCTCTCGGCCCTCCATAAAAAGTGGGTCTTGGGTTTGGTTTTCCAGCTTTTAGAAAATTTAGATGCGTTTCGAGTTGGTTTCAAGAAATTTGGTAATTCCCGATTTCAATGGGTATCGATAATTAGGGTTTTTGGACAATATGTAATTTTCCCGAATTTAATTACAATAACAATATATCAATGAAAATAAACCCCAAATTCAACCCCGAAAGGTAAATTTCAAACGGGAAGGGTTTCGACTGAGACTCGATTTTAGGGTTTAGGGAAAGTTTCCAAAATCACTAAAAACAACTCCCGTAATTACAAACATCGAGTTTCCCGACAAGGAATCAAAGAATCAATGAGAAAACTCCATTAAAACACTATTTGGAGCTTTAGGGTTTGAAGTTTAACTTACCGAGAAGTCCGTAGATCACGGGTGGGAGGCACGATTGTTGGGTGGAAAGGAATCCTAGACCCGAGATCTTTCCAATGCACCCGGAATCAAGTCGATTGGTTGAGAATTGAACAAAACCCAAAAATTTTCTTTCCCCTCTTGATCCCCACGGTTTTGAGAGAGAATAGATGAGTGAAAATGTCAACTTTTTTGTCAATGGTGATTTAAAGAAAAAAAGGGAATAGTGAATTGATATTTTAAGAAATTGGAAATGACGGTTGCGTCCTTTAATGACTTTTGACTTATAAATCGAAACCCGAAGTTCTTAAACTATCCCAATGGTGATTAATAATTATTAATTGGCCCGTTAATAATTATTAATACCACCATAACTTATTTAAACTAATAAAGCAATTAAAAGGACTTAAATCGAATTAAACTACTAAATTCTAAATTACCGATTCTAAAATAAACTTTAATTACTTAAACTAAAATAAAATAAATAATTTTTTTTTATCACAAAAATAACGGGACGTTACAGGGGGTTACGGTTTTGGGGAAAAAGAATAGTGCAAAATGAATTTCGTTTTTTTTTTCCTTTTTAATTTCCTTATATGTTTTTAATTACTAAAATCAAAATAGTCAAATTTCAAGTAAGTCCCTCCACCCCTTCATTTTAACTCCAAATCCTTCCAACTCCTAATATTATTACAAAACCCTTTTTTAATCTTTTCTTTGCTAATCAACCCTTTATCCCAAACTAACCATGGTTAGTTTCTTACCCAACCTTAGTTCACTCATTTAAACTTAATTAATTAACTCAAATAAATAACCAACTTCAAGTAAGTCATAGAATATTATTTTAATTTCAATTTTCCAAATATTAAATTAAAATATCAGTTTATGATTATTCTTTTTTTCCAAAAGCCCGGGCTACCTCACAAACCATGGTTATTAATTTACCAAACCTCCATTATACTTTTTCCATGGTTAACTCACATCAAAATAATTATTTAACTTCATTTCAATAACAATTTCTTACTAAACAAATAGATTTTCAACTTCCATAACTTAAAATAAAAGATTTTAACTATTTTAATTATTTTTCCAAAACCCACGCAGTCACAGGTTTTTAACAGTTTTCTTTTTATTTGTTTTTTACGGCTAAAAACCTGAAAAGAAGCGAGTCATCAGCAGCCATTTGGCGTCCATTTTTCTATTTCAATTTTACTTTCTCTTGGGGGTGGGATCCACGTCATTAAACTCCTTCCTTGAAACGAATAAAAACCACTGCAAATTGTTTCGCCTTAATTTAGATTTTCTCTATTTTAATTTAATATTTTATGAGACCATGACTTGAGTTAAATTTTTGAATAGGTTTGTTTAACAGTTTATTAAGTTCGAATAAATGCAATATAAAATATTAAATTAATAAAAAGAATGGTAGTAAAGGAATTAATTTAAAAAGTGAGGGTAATTTAGAAACTCAATGTTTATCCTACTCTTTCCCACTTTTTAATATGTTATAGATTAGAGTCATGTGTCAAATTTGGATTTGTCTCAATTTAATGACATGTAATTTTGTCATTGGCTTGAATTATTACTTGGCAATTTACAATTTTCTGAATTTTCTTCTTCAACAAATGCCCTCTTTTCGATATTTCTACACGAGTTTGGTCGTGGGTGAATCTTGAAAATTTATGTGAGCACATTTTATATGTCAAAATTTGATTTTAATCGACACTTTTTTTTTCTTTTTTGCCATATGATTTTGATAATCTATTTTTATTCTCAATTTTTTTATCCATCATCCAATTTAATTCTATAAATTTGGAGGAATTGATATAATTTTATATATCAAATTGATAAAATGAAAATTTTGCCCCGACATTTAGATTTGAACTTTAGATTTTAAATTGGCTTTTCTTTTTGCTGATCAAAATTTGAACTTTGCTTTGAAATCTTGATCATAAATTCTTTAGTTTTATAGGTGGAGTGATCGAATTCTATCTTCAATTGAGATTTATGTTTGTCACGACCCGACCCGGGATCTTCCTATAAACCCGTGACGAGTCATGCGCCGATGGCAAGCGATAGCCCGAAAGCCAACACTTACCATCAAGGCAAACTAAACATAACTATGCTAATATTAAATCAAACTATAAATGTTTCATGTACTAACTAGACTGATGCAAAACACGTGGTAGAAAAGCTCGTCGTAGGCTCGATCATCTTCTGAAACTCGGAAGCTACCTGTGGGGGGAAAACATTTAAAAAGAATGAGCTAAAGGCCCAGTGAGTGGAATTTTTATTAAACTAATATTTTCTTCAAAACTACATAATATATAGTGTAGTTTCCAAATTCATAAAATTGTTTAAAACTAATATTCGTAAAACTTAATAATCATAATATTCAAAACTAAAACTCGTAAAACTGATTATAGTCGTAATTTAATAATCATAATATTTTAGCTGTTGAAACCATCAATACTTGTACGTAAATATATATATAATATAAACTATTCATATACTATATATCATAGTGATAAAAACCCACTAAAAATGTACCCTTAACTGGTCATACTACATGTAGAGCGAAGTCATGCATGCAGCAGAGCAACTGAATACTAAAACTGGTCATACGCGCGCAGAGCTACCCCCAAAGGGCTAAGCACCCTAACATACGGCCCAAAGCCTATGTGTATGCTAAAGTGGGTCCCAAAGACCTGCTAAAAGCTGATAACTGAGGGTACTGTTTCTAGCGGTTTGAAAATAAACTACTGAAAATAATATCATAATTTTCAGACCATTATAAAATCCGTAGCTGGCATAAATCATATATACTGAATAATGATTATCTAAAAACTTTCATGCATACATATTTATATAAATAAATAATCATATACGATAATATAAACTCTAAAACTTTTATGTTTTATTAACTACTAAAAGCTCAATACTAATAATAATTTTAAATGTGAAAATAGAATCCACTCACAAACTTTTGCTGGGAACATTCCAAATCGTAAATATTTAAAGTCTCGATATCACTTGAAAATATTGATGTAGGAAAATACATATCAATCATCTATTTAATAATTTGAAATATTAGAAAACCATATTTAAAATAATATAAAACTGTGGTTAATATCACATGGCTAAACTTTCATTTTTCCTTCAACAACTACATTTCCAATATACTTTTCAAAGCCAATAATATCAAACTTATTGCATTTCCTCTTCCCACCCATAAATCTCAACTCAAATTGAAGAAAAACCAATATACAAATCCTCTTCCCAACTCATACAATTTCCATAGCAACTCTATAAAAATATGGAAAACTTCATTTCTACACTATTCTTAATCAATCTTTACACCAACTTCTCAATTTAACCCATGGAAGTTCAACTCTTTCATCATTTCACTTAAAATCCATAAACAACAAAATTTATATAAAACCCATAACTCATATTTGAACCATTGCAAAAACTACCAAAACTCATCAAAATAAGAATTGGATTGAGGAAATTACTTACCAACAAGCAATTACCCCCAAATTGACCACCAATTGTTGAAGCCTTCAAACAATTTCAAGGAAAAATTCCAATTTTCCCTTCTCTTTCTCCTTTTCCCTTTTTCTTTCTATTTTTCGTTTTCTCCTTCTCTGGTTACGGGTCAGCTGCAGCAAAATGATTCAGTTTTAATTTTTTTTTTAAAAGACCTCCTGCTGCCACGTGTCAAGGCCACCTCCAGATATTTTTGAACTTATCTTCTTTTCTTTTCTTTTCCTTTTTGTTGTTGTTTTTTTTAATCTGACGTTACAATGTTAGTGGCAGATTGCAATTTAAATAGGATTTGATCTTGTGGCGATCAAAGGCTTCGTGAGATTTGTGGCGATCAAATACTTTGTGATGGCTTATGGTGATAAAAGAACTTAACAACCAGTTTATTATTTAAATTTCTCTTGAAGCCGCTGATGATAGTAAGTCAAAAACAACAAATAATTTGCTAGAGTAATTGATTTGGATTTTCACATCTTCGAGTTTTCAAATATGGCTTCTCTGACTTACAAATTATTTATTTATTTATTTATTTTTTACACAAAGAGATATCCTGACTGCAAATATGATACTTTCCAAATTCATTCCTGAATTTTTTAATGCCTATTTGATCATGCGTATACTTTTGATTTTTTTTTAGTCAGTATTAGATACTTCTCAAGTTTCCTGGGTCGACACATAGCAAATGCTGCGTAAAATTCTTGGAATAAAAATTTACGATGATTTTGCCATTTGTAAAGATAGTACTATATTTGTCTACTCATCAGGATGATTCCATATTTTTGAATTTCAAATTCAAAATCCACGCGAATAATGGAATTATGGGATTAACATAATCCTATAAATTTATTGGATGCAATTATGGAATTTCATCGCTTAATGTCTCGACGTAGCAGTTCTCAATAATTCAAAGCTACCATTTATCCAGATTGTTTGATCGTCTGACTGTGAAAGGTAGATTATTGAACCCTTCATTATTTCATATGTATCTTTATTATTTTTTTTTTTGCAGTGTTGATGATGCCCCAGTATACTGATCAACTTCTTATGCAGTGTTAACACTCTCACGTGCTGTTAATATTATATACGTAATAATACTTCTCATGTGTTGTCGTTAGTCACCTTTCCAACAACCCCGACTCAACTTCTTGACAGTGACAACACTCTCATCTCATATGCTGGCAATGTTACCTTTTACTTTGGTAACAATACTTTCACACGTGTGATGTCGATGATCACCTTTCTGAAAATTCTAACTCAGCTTCTTGATAGTGACAACACTCTTATGTGTTGGCTAACGTTACCTTTTACTTTGGTAACAATGATTTCACATGTGCTGTCGTTGATCACTGTGACGACCCATCACTTTTAAGTAAATTTAATCAGAAAAAAATAGCGGAAGTCTTTTATTTTCAAAAAATTTGGCGTGGTTATGTTTAAAAATTTGCTGGCCAAAACCTGTTTACATCTTAATTTCAAAATCTAAAATACAGAAGGAACATTAAGTTCCTATCCAGGAGTTCAAAATGATTATAATCATAAACATAAAGACAAAAACTCTTAAGAGCTATATACAATTGTACAAATCTCAAAATTATATAAAATTCACAAAACCATGTACATGGATTTTTACAACTACGTAGTCCATCTCGAAATCATTATCCTCTCGATCAAGCGTGCACCAGCTCCTCTTCCACGATCCCAAACATTACCTGAAATGTTTGTAATATCATGAGCTAACAACTTAAGCCCAGTGAGAATAATAAGAATAAAAGGTAAAGATAGACCTCAAACTCGCATTTCAATTTGTGTCCAATTAATCTGACACAATTCATTCCTAAAGTCCTTCAACTCTAGGTAATTTCATTCTATATTCTCTAAAAGGATGTTATTACTAACTCTCGTAGTCAATCCTCATCCAATTACTTGTTATGACATAAATAAGAATAATAAATAAAACTTTGCTTAAATATAACATCTCGATTCTCTTTCTCATCTATCATATGCATAAAAGTAATGAGTACATCCCGTAGGATACGCATTCGCCATTTATGCATGAAATGAAGGTAATGTGGATTTTCACATACTATCCACCCTTATCCTTATGTATGAAGTAGCGTGGACTTCTTCTGTAATATCCACCAATACTTATGCATGGAAGTAGCGTGGACTTTTCCCGTAGTATCCACCAGTGCTTATGCATGGAGGTAATGTGGACTTTTCTCGTATTCCACCATTAACCTTTCGTTTTTCTTTCTCACTTTCTTTTCTTTTCAATAATGCGAGATGTTATGCATATGCTTGCAAAAGTAAATAAAGTAAATGTAAATGATAAAATAATCGAAACATGCATAAAGTAAAGGAGCATAAAGTAAAGACATAAAGTAAAGGACATAAGTAAAATAGATAGTAATCTCGGACGAACGATATGTCGATCGAACTTCGGTATCAATAATAAAAGTAGAATCATAACTTAAACGATTAACCTATACCTTCAAGGATTCTAAACTTCCAATATAATCCGAGGTTCTATTAATCGTTCTAAATACAAGTTTGGATCTTTTAACTTCCAATGATCCAACCTTAATTTCGAATCGAATCTAATCTTAGAATCTTCAAAGATTCAATACTTTCCTTGAGAACTTCTAAGTTCTCACTTATAGGATTAACTCTTAATCCTAAGGGCACTAACTCACATCCCTCTAATCTTAGATTCGGATTCTAATCTTAGTTTCAAATTCTACAAACCTTCATACTCATTCGCTTTCTATAGTTACTTTAAATCCTAATTATTCTCACCTTAGCCAAATAAGAGTTCGCTCCAAGTTTCCGAAACCACGATCAAACAATGATCCGAAACACCTACAATTAATTACATCTAACAATTAATAAATAAACATACATCGATCAATTAACATCTAAAAGCTCAAAACAACGAACAACCCCATAAACCCCACTATGAGGCTCTCGGCCCCCCCATGAAAAGTGGGTCTCGGGTTTGGTTTTCCGGCTTTTAGGTACTTTAGAGGTGTTTCGAGTTGGTTTTAACAATTTCAAAGTTCCCGATTTCAATGGGTATCGATGATTCGAGTTTTTGAACAATAAACGGTTTCCCGAATTTAATTTCAATAAACATTAATTCACTAATTTATAACCCATATTCAAATCCCAAAAGGTAAATTTCAAACGGGAAGGGTTTCGACTGAAACTCGGTTTTAGGGTTATGAGAAAGTTTCCAAAAACTCTTAAAACTACTCCCGCATTTACAAACACCGAGTTTCACGGCAAGAAATCGAAAGAAAACAAAGAAAACTCCATTAAAACACTATTTGGAGCTTAGAGTTTGAAACTTTACTTACCGAGAACTCCGTGGATCTCGAGAGAAAAGCACGATCGATGGGTGGAAAAGAATCCTAGACCCGAGGGCTTTCCAATGCAACCGAAATCAAGTCGATCCGTCGAGAAACGAGCAAAACCCGAAGAAATCCCTCCCAATCACCATACCCATGGTTTTGAGGGGAAAAGGATGAGGAATGTGGTCAATTTTGAGTCAATGAGGTTTTTTTAAAGATGAATGAATAGTAATTTGGATATTTTAAGAAATTGGAAATGACGGTTACGTCCTTTTATGACTTTTGACTTCTAAATCGAAACCCGATGCTCTTAAATAAATCTAAAGGTGATTAATAATTATTAATTGGCCTATTAATAATTATTAATGTCACCGAAACGAATTTAAAGTATTAAAACGATTAAAAAGGATTTCAGGCGAAATTAACTACTAAAATCGAAATTACAAAATAATAATTAAACTTAATACTTAAATTGAAATAAATAAATAAATAAATAACATTAAATAAAATATAATAAAATAAAATAAATAAATAAAAAATAATAAAATAAAAATTTCACTTCAAAATAACGGGACGTTACAATCACCTTTCTGAAGATATTCTGACTCAACTTCTTGACAGTGACAGCACTCTTATGTGCTGGCTAACGTTACCTTTTACTTTGGTAACAATGGTTTCACATGTGTTGTCGCTTTATCACCTTTATGAAGATATTGACTCACCTTCATAACAGTGACAACACTCTCATGTGCTGGCTAACGTTATCTTTTACTTTTTTAACAATGCTTTCACACATGTTGTCGTTGATCACCTTTCTGAAGATACTGACTCACCTTCCTGAGAGTGACAACACTCTCATGTGCTGGTTGACGTTACCTTTTACATAGGTAACAATGCTTTCACATGTGTTGTCGTTGATCACCTTTCTGAAGATGTTAACTCACCTTCCTGACAGTGACAACGCTCTCATGTGCTGGTTGGCATTACCTTTTACTTTGGTAACAATGCTTTCACATGTGCTGTCGTTGATCATCTTTATGACAATCTCGACTTTTGATAGTAGTGAAGACTTTGCCTAGCAATGATGTCTCTCACAACGTTCTATTATTTGAAGTCATCGTGGTAGTATTGAGAAAAATGATGAGTGTAGACCCCTGAGCACATCATATTTAAAAGAGAATGAATATTCTAGATTCCTTCCTATCTTCCTAAAAAAATGAATTTTTAATTTCTTAGATAAAAGAGGAATGAGAAAAGAAATAGAGAAAAAAAAAAGTGGAAATCCAAAAAAAATACTTTTTGCAAAAATAGGAAAAGTAGTGGATGAGTTTAAATTGTTTTATTTTAAAATAAATGATTTGTTAAAAAGGGAAGGATAAAAGAAATAGAGAAAATGAGTGGAAATCTAGAAAAATATTTTATGCCAAAAGGGGGAAATGGTGGATAAGTATTATGTTTTAAAATAAATGAAAAAGAAAAGAAAAGAAAGAGGGGGAAATTTTGAATTCATAGACAAAAGAGGTAAGTAAAAAGAGGGGGAATAGGGTTGGAAGATTTTTTTCAAATTTATAGCTAAAAAGGGTAAAACTCATAAAAAAATAAAAATAAAATTAGAACCCAAAACCCTAATCCCCATCCTATAAATTAATCTTATTCTCCCATTTTCAAGGGAGGGAAGAGGCCCCCAATTTTCATAAAGTTTTTACCATTCACCCAATCTCCCATCTCCAATTCCTCCATCTTTTCCCAACCACCATTCATTCATCTCTCCTTTTTCCTCTCTTCATACCTTGAAAAAAAACAAAAACAAAAAAACATCCCACACCTTTCTTTTTATCATTTACCAAATCATAAATTTACACCATTCACAAAAGATCCTCCCAACTTTCCATCACTCACCAAATCTCTCTCATAACCATTATCCCCACTCCTCCACCATTCTCATATCATTTAATTTTATCCAATAACTCTATCATCTCATTTTTACACACAAAGGGGATTCAAGAGGTAATAAAGATGTCATGCTAATTTTCATTTTTACATGGGTATGCTTATTTATTTCTCTACTTACATGATTGGTGTTGAGTTATTTCCATCTTCAAACAAAATAAGTTTCATCTTTCAAAAACTGTTTTTTTTAAGTTGAGTCTTTTATGTTCAAATACATTCTGAAATTTATATATATTTATTTGATTTATGTGATAATTTTTTCATGAAAATAGACTCCAATATGAATACATAGGAAAAAGAATCAACTAATTCCGATATGTGGTTTGAAAGTTATGATTTTTTGAAATTTATTGTTCAAATGAATTTATATGTTACGGGAATTTCTGAGCATGTTCTACTTCATGATGTTTCTGTATTTATATGTTTAGTTTAATTATTTATGAATATTTTTATTTGAAACTAGACTCATAAAGGAAAATTTAGAAACAAGAATCACTTCATTTCGTTAAGTATAAAAAAAGATAAGATTTTTCAAAGTTGGTATAAAATTCTGTAAAACCGAAAATGAAGCATTTTTCTTTCATAAAAATTTGATTTTTTTGTCTATAAAACATGAATGTTTTTTTGAAGTGATGGTTTTATTTGATTGTCTCATTTTTATATTTCATATTTATGTTTATGATTTATTTCCTTAGCTAAAATTAATTGACATCTATTTTTGGTTAAGTTCATTGTTTTGTGTACTTAATGTTAAAAACCAATTTATTTTAAAAAGTAATTTCTTACTTCAAAACTCATCTTAAAAGGATTTTTTTTTCCCTCTTCAAAACCCATCTTTCCAAAAGTTTTCTTAAATTTTGAAATTTGGGAGTACAAGGATGCTTTGATCCCAAATTTCATAAGTTAAGAAGTTCATGGTTTGATTTTAAGAATTTTAAAATTACCTTTTTTCAAAAAGGAAAATATTCATTTTAAAAATTTCTTAGAATTTAAAATTTGGGAGTACAAGGATGCTTTGATCCCGAATTTCATGATTTAAGAACTTCATGATTTCATATTAAGAATCAACTAAATAATTTATTTTCTTAAAAACCCATTCTTCCAAAAATTCTAAAAAAAAATTGAAATTTGGGAGTATGAGGATGCTTTGATCCCAGATTTCATGATTTGAGATTATGAAAAAAAACCACTTTATAAAAAGGAATTGTTAGGATGCTAACTTTCCTAATTTTAAATATTTGAAAACTCCTTAAGGGAATTTGAGGGGGTAAGGACGCTTTCTTCTCAAACATCTTAAGGTGAGAAGTCTTGTGGTAGGATGCTATAATGAGACTTCATTTTTTAATGGCTTTATGCCACTCATATTTAAATTATTCATATCATTATAATGATTAATGTTGTGATCAAATAAATATGAGACATTTTAAAATCAACACAAAAAAAAACATTTTTTCTAATGGCTTCATGCCACTCACAATTGTTTAACAATATCATGAAAGTCATTAGTGATATTGATTAAACATATGTGGGACATTTCAAAATAAATTAAAAAAATATATATTTTGTTTAAGTAAAAGCTTTTAATGGCATAAAAGAGAATAACCAAAACAATAATCGTTTTTTAAAAACGAATGTTCAGGGTGCTCATACCTTCCCTAAACATGAATAAACTCCCGAACCCATTTTTCAAATTTCGCAGCCCATTTTATTTTTGTCTTTCTCGGGTGACCAATCACACCCATTTCAAAACCAATGATTGGTGGCGACTCTTGTTTTGTTTTTCTTGTTCTTTTCTTTTACCATGTTGTCAGGTTAGAAAAGGACTTGTGTGCATTTTTTAAGAGGGTCGGCCTTTCCGCGTCGTTCGAGGGGGTAGCGACAATGAGGTAAGGATTTCCATAAGTTACATACGTATCCTTTATATGAACAGGGATCAAGTCATAACGTAGTTCGATAGCAATAATTTTTTTTGGGTGGGCCGTTCATCTTTTAAACTCATGCGAGCTAGGAGTATCATGCAGTTTAGACTCTTGCGATAAGGTGCTTACATTTCAAGCTCAAAATTGTCGGAGAAATTTCCTTTTGGTGGCGTAGTTAACATCGTCTTTTTCATGTACTTGGTTAAATTCTTTTTCTGTTGGATTGGTGGAAATGACAAAATGTCGCTTCACTTTCAAAGAACCTTCTGTAGTTATGAGAAGGGAATATTTTCTCTTGATCCGTGAAGGGACGGTACTTTAGATTTCTTTTTCATCATTTCCTTCCATCAACAATCTTTTCTTAAAGATATTCGCTTTACTTTGATGTTGACACTTATCCATAACATTTATTTATAGCATTTTTACATTACCGCTCTTATTTTATTTCAACACGCGCATTGTTCCCTTCAAAAAAATTGGAACCCCGCATCTTTAATTTTAATATCAATTTGTCCTGCTTTTCGGCGCATGCTTAATTAAAAAAATACTTCCCTCATCCCCAAATTTTTTTCATACGATTCCAATCCTCCTTCAAATCCTCGTAGAAATTGTTTTGTCATTTTCATCAATTTTCTGGGTTTACCTTCATTCTCATACTAGCTATATTTTTTAAGGAGTAATTTTACAAACGTTGTAATTGAAAATGGTCGAGGGTTTCAACTTTTTCTGAGAAGATAAATTTCTTAAGGTATTAAACCATGTACTGCTTGCCTCCCTTGTCAAAGCCCTAACTTTAATTGGCAAATTTTTTTTGCATTTTCTTTGCAGCTTTGTTTGTTCACCATCTCTAGTATTGTAATTAAATCATTGAATGAGCAAGATTGTGGCTAGTAGAAGACAAAGAGCATTATCCCTAATACAGGGTCAAGGATCTCACTGACACACCATCATGATTATATTGGAAACATATGTCAATGGCATGTAAAAGATGTTCTACTTATAAATTCTGTTTTTTTTTAAATGATAAGAAACCCTAAGGATCTTTAAGACGAGATTCATCATGGTGAGTTGAAATCCAACAAGATTGAGTTAGACAAATTTTTAGCTACTACTTTTGAAACTGGAATGTTGAATTGAACTTTTATTTTATCATTGTTGTTGTTTAATGTAAGTTTTTTGGTATTGTTTTATTTTTCTTATCTCTATACCTTTTTTTGGTATTTTAAAATTTTAATTTGATTGTTGTAATCAACATGAAAGCATTATTTCAATTCAATAGATGGTTCAAGAATTTACTTCAATAGAAGTTTTATCCTAATTTTACATTTGATCATTATTTGCAGGCATTTCTATCATTGATTAGAGTTTTCCCTTTCAACTCCATTTAGTTTTGTTTTCCTTGTTAACTTTTTTGTAGTTGAGAGCAATGTAACACTCATATTTAAAATGTTTCTAAAAAAATATATTTGAGCTTAGGTAGTCAATTCTATTTGCTATCAGTTTTGTTTCTAATTATTTTTTATGTAATTGGTATTTGTTGTTAGCATCCATAAATCTACTAAATATTTATTGTTACTTCTCTATCCATAGGAAGTGTAAAAACCAATTGATTATTTTAAGAATTACACTTCCCACATTATAGAAGTAAGGTTTATTTGGATAGTTGCTCAGGCTAATGAGAGAATTGATTGTGTCTGATTAGAATTGGTAAGAAGTTTTAAAACCTTGCATTATAATTTTGGATGATCTTTTTATTCTGTTTTTAATTTAATAATAATATAATCTTGATATTTTCTTAGAATTTAGCAGCAGGTGATAGAAGTAAGCTATACATTGTATTTTGATGACATCATTCCTTTACCCTATAATTTTATATTCCCTTTGGTCAATTAGTAATGAAGAAATTAGCTACAAAATATTTTTAAAAAGGAATATTATCATTTTGAGTTATTTTAAATATTATTTATTATTTTGCAGATCAAATATTCCATATTTATTTTGTTCTCTCTATCAACTTTACCCTTATGAGATTTTGATTAATTAAAAATTAATTTTGCTTTTGAGCATTTATATTTCCTTACTTTTTATTTCACATTTTTTCTCTCATCTTTAGAAACTTAAAACCAAATATCATTTTTTTTCCCGAAACCTAGTTTTAGTAGTCATGGTAGCTCTTTAAGACCTGGTTATAATGCATATTGTGATTTGTAATAATGATTATTCCTCGTTAACAGTATGTAAAGGTGGTAGAAGGCATTTTTCTAACCAATAATTATCCTAACTGAATTTATTTCAAGTCTTATACCATTCGAGTATGTTAGAATGTTCATTACTTAACCACACTCTTATGTATATCTCGTAACTTTAGAAATGCTAGACAAGAAGATGCTCACGAATACATGGTTAACTTGATGGTGAATGCTCATCTGAACTTGGATAATTTTTTTAAAGAGCAGTGGGTTCTAACTTTTAGTCCATCAAATATGAGGAGAAAAACTCACATTTATGGGCTTAAAAAATACTAGTTGTGTCTGTCATCGACTAGTTGATGGTTGTGACGACCCGACTCTTTAAATTCATTTAAATATAAAACACAGTGGAAGTCTTTATAATTTAATAAAAATGGCGTGGTTATGTTTGAAAAGTGGCTAGCCAAAAACCTGTTATATTTTAAATTCACAATTTAATACACAAGGAACTTTAAGTTCCTAACTAGGAGTTCAAAAGATGTTTATAATCATAAAAGTAAAGACAAAAGCTCTTAAGAGCTATTTACAAATATACAAATACAAAATTATATAAAGTTCATAAAAACGAAGTCCATAGACTTTAAATCAACCTAGCCCATCTCGAGGTCATCATCCCTCGATCACACGCAGCACCATCTCCTCTCCCACGACCTCTAACCAGGGCATTACCTGAAATTTTTGTAATATCATGAGCTAACAACTTAAGCCAAGTGAGAATAATAAGAATAAAAAGTAAAGTTAGACCTCAAATCCGTATTCCGATTTGTGTCCAATTTGTCTTACATATTTCTTCCTAAAGTTCTCTAAACTCTAGGTAATTCCATTCTATAATCTCCAAAGGATGATAATACTAACCCATGTAGTCAAATCCTCATCCAATAACTTGTTACAACATATATAAGAAAAGTAAATAAACTTTACATAAACATAACATCTCAATTCTCCTTGTTGTCTTACTTTCCATAATGAAATATACAATTCTTTATCCATGATATAATTCCACAGATAATATGCATAAAGGTAATGAAGACATCCCGTAGGATTCACATTCACCTTTTATGCATGAAGGTAATGGTTACTCCCGTCGGATCCACATTCACCTTTTATGAGGATATCCCGTCGGACCCTCATTCACCTTTTTTTGTTTCTCACTTTCCTTTCCTTTCATTTCAATGATGCAAGATGATATGCATATGCTTGCAAAAGTAAATAAACATAAATATGAATGGAGCATAAAGTAAAGGGCATAAAGTAAAGTGCATAAAGTAAATGGATCAAAGATGTCCTTATGCATAAAGTAAATAAGTAGGAATTTCAGAAGAAAAATAAGTAAATCGAGCTAATGATACTTTAAATAAAGTAAGATCGTATCTCAAATAAGTAATCTATACTTCCAAGGATTATAAACTTCCAAATAAAATCCAAAGTTCTATTTTCGAAAACCTTTAAACATTCTATCTAAAAGTTTGGATCCTTTAACTTCCAATGATCCATTACTAATCTCCAGAATGATTCTAACTTAGAACTTTCTAAGGTTCAATGTTTTCCTCGAGAAACTCCTAAGTTCTCACTCAAAGAACTAGCTCCTAAACCTAAGGTCACTAGCTCACTTTCTTTTATTCTTAGATTCGAATCTTAGTCTTAGCTTTCAATACTACGAATCATTATACTTATTTGCTTTCTAAAGTTACTTTAAATCCTAACTATTCTCACCTTAGTACAAGATGACTTCGCTCCTAAATCCTAAAGAGCGATCAAACGAGCGGTTCAAAAATACCTACAATTGAATTATATTACACAATCAATAAATTACCAACTATTGATCAAACAACAACTAAACATACAGAACGACGAAAAACCCAACAAACCCCCCACAAAGAGGCTCTCGGCCCACTCAAGTAAAATGGGCTTCAGGTTTGGTTTTCCGGCTTTTAGGCAATTTAAAAGTGTTTCGAGTTGGTTTTAAGCAAATTCGATATTCCCGATTTCAATGGGTATCGATAAATAGGGTTTTTGAACATTATGCCCTTTCCCGAAATGAATTTCAATCAACAATATATCACTAATTTATAACCCATAATTAAACCCAAAAGGGTAAATTTCAAACGGGAAGGGTTTAGACTGAAACTCGGTTTTAGGGTTATGAGATTGTTTCCAAAAACACTTAAAACAACTCCCTTATTTACAAACACTGAGTTCTACAAAACGAAATCGAAGGAAATCAAAGAAAACTCCATTAAAATACTATTTGGAGCTTCGGGTTTGAAACTTTACTTACCGAGAACTCCGTATAACATGAGTGGCAAGTACGATGGTTGGGTGGAAATGAATCGTAGGTCTGATACTAAATAAACAAATCAATATAAGGAAAATTCTAAATTCCCAACATCAAACCTCGGGTCTTTACAAGACCATGCAAGAAAAATTTGAAGAGGTTATGAACAGAACAGGATGGGCGAAACCTCCACCACCCATTCACCCGGGCGAAAGAACTCGCAAACCATACCAGCCATGCAAACCGGCCAGGTCGTAATGACGAAGATCAAGAGAATGGGAGATCACTGAAACCTCCAAGGTAGGCCTATCCAAGTTTACCGATGTCGATTTTGAAGAAGTTAACTCGTTTGAACGAGTACCGGCGAAACTAAGGCTCGTACCAGAAGGGGCGAAATCTGCCGAATTCGCCAAACAAGATGAAGAAAGAAGAGAAAGGCGGTAACCAGGAGATTTTGAATACCAGTCAAGCCGAGGATCTTCAGATTAATCTAGTCTATGAAGTCAAATCAAGTAGCAAAGAGGCTACCATCACACTAAGATCGAATCTAAAGGTTACAAAAAATTAGAAGAAAAGATTCTCAAAAGATTGGGATCAAAAACAGAAAGATTCACTCCAAACTAACGTAACCCAGGAGAATCACCGCCAGATCCCTATGTTCTTGCGATCGAGCTACCAGGAAAATTCCTAATACCAACTTTCGAACTATATGAAGGGACCAGTGACCCAACTGAGCACATAGAGAACTTCATCAATCTAATGGAATCAAATTGCATTCCTTTAGAAAACCTTGAGAAGGTAACCTACAAATTAGTTTCTTTAAGCCTGAAGGGATCACCTCTTAAGTGGTTCAATAATCTCGATAGAGGATCGATTCACAGCTTCCAGCAACTCTCATCAGCTTTTCAAGGCGAGTATAGCATAAGCAAGAAGTACGCAAAGACAAACCAAGATCTCTACAACATCCTGATGAGAAAGAATGAGATATTGAAGGATTTTATTTGCAGATTCAAGAAGTGAAGTTAGAAATTCCTAACTGTCGGGACGAGGATGCATCATCAGCTTTTGCAAGAGCGATACACCCAAATCACAAACTCTAGAGATATTTTAATAAATTCACACCCTGGACCATGACAGAAGCCCTGGAGGGAGCATCGAAACAGATCAAAATCAAATAATCAACCAGGATAGCACGTGAACTCCCTACGGGTGACAAAGAACAAAATACCTCTAGTGAAAAAAGGTACAAATCAAAAAGTGACAAGTACGAAAAGCCCTAGAAAAGCGGAAGAGACAAGTTTGATAGGAGAGATCGACCAAAGAAGGAGGAAGACAATGAACCCATCCGCCTTCACAAGGCAGACGTCAAAGGGAAAAGGGAGGATACGCGAAATGGTACCAAAAACAAGGCTGAGAAATATTTTGAATTCCATTATAATAGTTCTCATTCAATTGAAGAATGTCGTGCACTGAACAAAGAGGTAATGAGGATTTGCAAAGAAAGAGCAGCAGGAAGAGAAAAATGGGAGAAAGCTAAATGGGGAGACCAACAAGGCCAAAAAGTAGAGAAAAATCCCGCAACTCCCAAAGAAACCTTTCCGGAAGATTTGGATGAAAAGAAAGACATGCTTCCATTAAGTATGATCCATTGCAAAGGACCGGAAATTATCAAGGCTATGTCAGAACTCAGCCACCACCAAAAGATTACTACCGATGAAGGAAATTCAGACAATAACGGTAAGACTTCCGAGGTCGCCACAGAACTTCCTAATGGACGAGGTGTGAGTCCGGGTAAGCAATGGTGTCCAGTGAAACTAAGTTTAATCCACTACACTGACTCAAGTGTGACCGAGGTTAAGAGGAAAAGTAGGGATGCCAGAATTCCAGTCTTCAGGATGGAATATAAACAAACCAACCCAATCACTTTTTCACACTATGATTTGGTCGACGTCCATCACCCACGTAACGATGTGTTGGTTGTGTTCGTGTCTATGGATAAATATCATATCCATCGGGTAATGATTGATCAGGGCGTGGGGACTAATGTGATTTTCATAAAACTGCGGAACGAGAGGAAGGTAGACGAAGGAAAAATATAAGCAAGCAAGCAGCAGCTGGTTGGATTCAATGATGCAGTCTCTTTCTCTTCTGGGACAGTGGAGCTCCCAAACGCCATCAGATGAGTAACCAAGGTACTTTTATATTTTAGACACTAACTCGAGCTATCACATGATTTTAGGCCGGCCTTGGTTGCACGTGATGAAGGCGATTTTATAAACCGAGCACCAAAAACTGAAGTTCCCCTATTAAGGAGAAAACTTCGTGATCAGGGAAAACCAAAGCACGGCAAGGAGATGCATGGTAGATGCCATAAAGCTCAAATCTGTAGAGAAATTGCAACCACAAGAGGAGTCGAAGATCCTGACATCGAGACAGAAATATCTCCGACCTCAGGCTCCCGAAGAAGACTAAAAAGTGTTAGTTATACATCCCGAGGATAAAGAACGGAAAATACAAATTGGAATGAAAGCAGATGAAGCAGTGAGGAATGAGCTATCAACAGTTTTATGTTCTAGATGGACGACTTTTTCCTGGGATCATATAGATATGCTCGGAATAAATCCAGCAATCATCAATCATAAGCTTGAAGTGGATCCTAAGCATGCGCCAGTTCAACAGAAAAGAAGGAAGTTCGCTCTGCAAAGGAACCAAATTATCGATGATGAGGTCCAAAGGTTATTAGAAGTCGGGTTCATTCATGAAGTAAAGTATCCCGAATTGTTGGCCAATGTTGTAGTAGTGAAGAAAAAGAATGATAAGTGGAGAGTATGCATAGATTTCATAGATCTAAACAAGGCGTGTCCGAAAGATTCTTTCCTACTACAAAACATCGACCAACTTGTAGACGCAACCTTAGGATACGAATTGCTAAGCTTCATGGACGCCTTTTCTGGATATAACCAAATCATGATGAATCCATATGATCAGGAGAAAACCTCATTCATAACAAACAAGGGCATGTATTACTACAAATTAATGTCATTCAGATTAAGGAATGCCGGAGCAACATACCAAAGGTTGATGAATCGTATATTCGAGAATAAATTGGGTAGGACAATAGAAGTCTACATCGACAACATGCTTGTAAAATCTGAAAAAGGTGAAGATCATCCTTAGCATCTCATAAACGCCTTCAATATCCTCAACGAATATGGAATGAAGCTCAATCCGAGCAAATGCACCTTCGGACAAGTGTCTCCCCTTCTTCAAATTTCTTAAAGGAAGTAAGGAGTTCAGATGGGACAAGAAATGTCAAAATGCCTTTGAGGAGTTAAAAGACATATTTGTCTAAATCCCCACTCCTGTCAAAACCGAAAGATGAAGAAGCCCTCATCATCTACCTTACGGTATAAAAAAAAGAATTAAGTGTCGTACTGGTCAGAGAAGAAGAGAAGGCCCAACAGCCCATATATTATGTAAGTAAAGCATTGCTTGATGCAGAGACAAGATACACTGAAGTATAGCAGCTAGCTTTGGCAATGATAACTGCCCTGAACCCTAAACCCTAAACCCAAACATTGCTTTCAAGGCCATCGAATCATCATACGAACTACCTTCCCTTTGAAATCAATTCTAAACAAACCCGACGCAACTGGGAGATTGATGAAATGGGTGATAGAGTTGGGAGGGTATGATATCACATATGAACCTAGAACAGCTATCAAAGGCCAAGCCCTGGATGAATTTATCACGAAAATGACCAACCCTGAGCAACACGAGGTCTTTGAAGGCGATGAACAAAAAAGAAATGTCACAAACTACTAGTAAATCTACGTAGACAAATCCTCCAATGCAAAAGAAAGCGCAACCGGAGTTGTTATTAAAATACCTAAAGGCTTCCTACAAGAGCAATACATCAGGTTCGCTTTCCAAGCCTCTAAGAATGAAGCAGAATACGAAGCCCTCTTAGCAGGGTTAAATCGGATAAAGGAGCTTGAAGCGAAGAAAGCAAAGATATCCTGAGACTCTATGCTAGTAACAAAGAAATTCAGCGGAGAATTCGAAGCGAGAGATCCAAAAATATTGAAGTACATAGACAGAGTCAAGGACCTCACAAAATGCTTCAAAGAAATCGAAATAGAACAAGTTTCGAGAATTGAGAACGAGCACGTCGGCGCGTTAGCCAGACTCAGTTCATCACTCGAGCACAAATTGAGAAGAACAATACCAGTGGACTATCTGGAACATTTGAGTATTGAACTCGACAAAGACAAAGCAAATGAGGTGTCCCAGGTATCGGTGAGATGAGAAGAACCACCATGGTATCAAGACATTAAAAGATATCTCGTCAAACGGAAAGTTATCGGGAGACCGAGCTCAGGCACGGAAAATCCAATCTCAAGTAGCCCGATATTTGATCATAAATCAGGTACTATATGGAAGATCCTTTGGAGGTTCATACCTCAAATGCATCGACAATAACGAGGCCACCTACATAATGCAAGAACTCCACTTGGGATGTTGATGAAACCACTCAGGAGGACGTTCATTATTTCACCAAGCATGAAGTCAAGGCTACTATTGGAGTAGAATGTACGAGCAATGCAAAGAAGTCATCCAAACCTGAGACAAATGCCAACGATTTGCGTCCGAACATCATGTTTTGCATACACCCCTCACTACAATCGCAGTTCTTTGGCCATTCATGCAATGGGGACTTGACATAGTGGGAAAATTACCCATGGTAACAAGGCAGAGATGCTTCCTACTTGTAGCAACTGATTATTTCACCAAGTGGATGGAAACTGAACCCCTCAGAAAAATTACTGAACATTAGGTCAAGAAATTCCTCTAGAAAAACATAATCACTCGGTTCGGGATCCCACGAGTACTTGTGGCAGATAACGGGATGCAATTCACTGGGAATTCAATCAGAACCATGTGCTCGGACATGAATATTCAATTGAAGTTCTCAGCCCCTAGATATCCCCAAGCAAATGGTCAAGCCGAAGCATCAAACAAAAATATCTTGAATAACTTGAAGAAAAGGTTTGAAAAATCCAAGGGAAGATGAACTGAGGAGCTTTCAGGAGTATTATGGGCGTACAGAACCACTCCTCGCACTTCAACAGGCGAAACACCTTTCACCGTCACTTACGGAGATGAGGCAGTAATACGAACAAAATCATGTATCCCTACACTACAAGGCAAACTCCCAGATGATGGCCAAGAGAATGACCAGCTGATGATAGAAGCACTGCATAACCTAGACGAAAGAAGAGAAAAAACGTTCATAAAACTCACAGGCTACTAGAAAATCCTAGCTCGGAATAACAACAAAAAGGTTATGCCTCGTCCTCTAAAAGTAGGAGATTTCGTACCTAAATTTTTTTTTCCAAAACACCCAGACACCTGGAGATGGAAAGCTCGGAATAAATTGGGAAGGGCCTTATAATATAACTGAGGAGATCAAGCCAGGCACATATCATCTGAAGGATGAGCACGGACAACGGATTCCAAGAGCGTGGAACGCCAAGCAATTGAGATGTTATTTCTATTAAGAGAAAACGTGGGGAGAGTGAAGTAAGACGTGCCAAAATAAATGTGAACTCTAACCACATGACTATAAATAATAGAGCATCTAACAAGTATCCCACATAACTGAAAATAGAACCCTCATATTCATCTTTTGCTCCTCGATCGCTCTCATTACAAGACAAAATAAACGTCTAAAAAATTCAAGTGGAGCAACTAAAGCTCCAAAAGGAAAACCTCAAGAAAGAAAATTTGGAGCTCAGAAGCAAGCTCGATATATGCAACTTCCTTCTTGACAAGAAGACAAGAAAAAACAAGAATCTGAAAAGAAAGATAACCGCAGTAGGCCGCTAATACGACGACCTTCAACTTGAAGAAAAGGAGGAGAAAATAAACATCCTCGAACAAGAAATTTCCAAGAAGGACATGGAAATAGCCTTTCTGAAGCTCGAGTTCGACGAGCAGAAAGATGAAATCAAGAAATTGAAGAAAGAAAAGAAGGAAGCAAGCCGAGCAATGTAGCTATAACCCTCTTTATTTTCTATTTTTCCTTCTGAATTTTATTTTTCCCCTTTCCTTATTGCATCCAATGTACTTTTACAGTTCAATTTCATTTAATAAAAATCCATCTTTCTCGTATCCAAGAATGTTACTCTTCTAATTTTTAGAAAATAAGTCTAAACAGACACACATTTCAAAAATGAAAGTTAAAATCATAGATTTACATGAACGTTATTAAATTAATAGTTCATGTAAATAAGGGAAATAAGTAACTCAAAATAAAAAAAAAACCTTTCGGCAACCTGGACACAATCAGCATGCACGGACAAAAACAAAAACTCTGGAAAGACGTAAAAAAATAGATTCTAAGGCGATTGGACTATCTGGGAAGAAATGCAAACTTAGAGAGAATAACCCCCATGATTACTGACAACAACGTCAACATAAAAGAAATTCTTGAAGATCTGCATTAAACCCCTGACTGCGTACAGCTGAAACAGGGAATGCATTTAATGAACCCAAGTGTAAGAATCCGAAAAGGAAAAAACAGGATACCCGGATACAAGATCCGAAATGAAGCGATCATTTAATATAATTCCCTTCCAAACCGGGTCGGATCAAAGTGGTTAATTCGGGTAGGCGCTAAGAATTTTGCGCCCATCATAAATCTAATCGGTACATATCTTCATTAAGGCGAGTTGGAAAACCAAGAAACCTCATGATGACCTCAGAGAAAAAAACGCCAAAGGAAAACCAAACGCCCTTAGGCTCCTAAAGAAGCCAAATCCTGGTCTATAAATAAGACCAGACACCGCACTAATGGAAGAAAAAACGATTGAAAGAATCACATAAAACCCTATTATCTTCAACCCTCCAACCTTGAAGAATGTCTTCTTCCGATTCTAGCCTCAGCGATGGCAACAACTACGCAAATTGCAACCGCTGGATGAAAGGAGAGAGAGACAGAAACAAAGAATCATGAGGACGATGTTGAGAAGAAAAGACCAAGAGCTCAATGAGGAAAGTTGAGCCCTCAGGTAGCAGCGTCAACTCAACAGACGCTTAATCATAAGGTTTAAAATCATGAGAGAGAGATTGGGGAAGCCATCCCGAGCGCGTCCCACGCCTTTCATGGAACAAGGAGGATATGGGAAATAATTGACCTCGATGCTGAAGAAGCTAGGTGATCACCACATTGTATGGATGATTTCTTGGATGATCTCATGGCGCGAGTCTCTGAGATGAACGCGGAGATTGACCATCCCACCCACTTCCTAGAACTGATATGAATCATGGAACGTCACAAATAGCTCACCAATCACAAGATCAAATATCAAGAGAAGCATTGAACGTCCATTTACAAGCCTACATTAGCAAAGTCAAGACAAACTTTGAAGATCCAAGCATGGAGGCTAACAAAGAGGACTTGATGAACTTCAATCTATGCTAAATGCATTTTGAAGAAGAGTATTGAAGACTTGTTCAATCAGAAATGAAGAGAAGAGCAAATTAGGAAAGTTGCATCACTTTTGCAAACTTTCCTTATTTGGACCACTTTCCATATTTGTTCCCAAACTTGCCATATATGATGTCCACGAATTTACAATGTATTTGGACATGTTTTAGGCCTTTATTTATCAGTTTTAATGCTTAGAATAGTTTAGGAATGATATAATATCTTCTAGGGCAAAACTTTCCTAAAATGCACCAAATGCACTTAAGGAAAGATTTGGCAGATTTTGTGCCTCCTTGTAATCCGAAATTCCTTGTTATTTTTAGGGTTTCTTTGCCTATTTAAAGGCTCATTTGTAACCCTAAATATGAAGAATTCTCATGATAATAATATTTTTTTTTGCTTAGCCGAAATTGCTTAGTTTTGTAGCCTTGTTCTAGGTTGCATGTTTTAGAAACATTCAAGCATAATTTGATCTAGTATGTTTGTGAATTGTTTCGATCTTGAAATAAGAACAAGTTCTCTTATTTCAAGATATTAAATCATTGGAATAATCTTCTTCTTCTTGTATTCCATGGGTTTTACCTTATTGTTCATCAGGGTTTTAGGATTTGCATCTAGGGGTTCTTTGTGCTTTCAAAGGGTTTCTATTTCAATTTCCTAGGGTTTCATATCATTTGGTATCAGAGCTTAGGCTCAAGGGAAGATTTCTATCTTACTTGCTTTCTTGTTATTTTAATTTTTCTTGTCTTGTTCTTCGTTCATCAAAAATTCCAAAAAAAAAAAAAAACCCACAAAAAAAAAAAAACTGTTCCATAATTTCCTTCTTTAGATACTGTTTTTGTTATTTTTTGTATAGTTTCAATCCGAATCTTAGAAAGTCATAAAAGAAAAAAGTGTTTATCTTTGAGTCTTAATTATTTTTTATTCAGAAAAGTTTGTCAAAAAAAAAGTGGAAGATTGAGAACAAAATAGATCTTTGAAGACTGTCGGATTGTCCAGAAAATTAAAAAAAAAAGTGTTCTTGCTTGATTTGTTGAAGTTTCTGGAAAAAGTGGTTTGTGTTCGTATTGTTCTTGAAGAGTTCATCTTAAAATCATCAAATTTTCTTCTTGAATCCAAAAATTGCATGAAAATTGAGTCAAAATTGTTTTTTTCCTTAAAAGCTAGAAGTTACCATAAATAGCCTAAAACTGTTTTAGGAAAGTTTCAATTCTGTCCCATATTCAAATATATGCATATCTTGCTCAATTAAAGTCATATTTTCTGATTCAAATCACTTTAGGGAAGTCTTAACTCGAATTTTTCTCATTTAGGAAAGTTTATTCTTGCTTGTTTTCTTTCTTATTCTTTCCTTGTTACAAAAATACACCATTTGAAAAATCTGTCCTTTTATTTCTCTAGCCACCCAAGCTGATCATTTCTTATTTCTTTTTTGATACTTTTTACAAATATCATTAGTATCTTAGTTGTTTGATAGTTCCTAAAGTGTGCTAATAGTTCAAGGTTACATTTAAGCCCTAAAATCTGTTTTTGAGTGCAAACACGAGAGAACGAACATCATAGAGTGTAAACACTTAGGGAGTGATTGAGAGGTCCTATTTTTATTATTAACCTTTTTATTTGCAGCAATGTATCATGAAAAATATGATGAAAGGAGGAGCAATGGATATCGAGATGTAGAGCATACTTGGAGGGAAAAAGGAGAGGCTTATTATGAAAGGATGGAGCATAGAAGCTTAAGAGGTGATAAGCTCAAGTTAAATACTTTCTATGGGAGTTCTAATCAAAAGGAATACTTGCAATGGGAGACAGAAACCGAGCATTTCTTTGATTACAAAAATTATAGTGAGGAAAGAAAGGTAATGCTTGCTATTTCCAATTTCACTAATAATGCTCATGTTTGGTGGTCTCAATTGAAAGTGAAACTAAGGAGGGAGAGGAAACGACCAATAGAAACATGGTATGATCTTAAGTGCCATATGAGAAAGAGATTTGTTTCAAGACAACATCAAGAGCATCTTGTGCAAATGTTGGATAAGCTAATACAAGGATGTAAAAGTGTGGATGAATACTACATGGAGATGGAGTTGCTCAAGGCTAGGGCTAATGTGGAGGAAGATGAGGAGTCTACTATTGTAAGGTTCTTCAATGGATTGAATAGAGATATTGCTTGTCAAGTGGAGTTACAACAATTTGAGGAGTTAGGAGAGTTAGTGTATTTTGCCAATAAGGTTGAAAGAAAAATCAAAAGAAGAAGAGATACACGGTATGATTCTAAACCTATTTTCAATACTACTTCTTCTTATCAATTGGGTCAAAAGGGTCTATTAATGGATGATAATGGAGCTGCCTATGGCTTGGTAGAAGAAAATGAAAGATTGATTTTAGAGAAAGTTAAGATGATTGAAAGTGAACTTTTAAAATTGAAGGAAGTTTTCAATGCTAGCATGGAGGAGATAAAAGAGGATATTCGTGCTGATGCTTCTGTGGAGGAAACTTGTGAGTTACAAAAGTGTTCTATATTTGAAAGGAATGAAAATTGTGACAATGAGAGTGAGCCAAAAGAAAGAGAGAATAGTGATGAAAAAGAAAAGAGTGAGCCAAAAGAAAGAGAGAATGAAAAGAAAGAGTGTAATGAGATGAGAAAAAAAGAAAGAGAGATTGATTCAAAAGAAAGAGTGCTTTGAGGTTACAAAGTGTGAGACATTTGAGTTTAGTGAGCAAAAAGAGAGTGAAATAGAGAGTGAGAGCTTGAAAGTTAGATCAAGTGAGGCTAGGAATGAAATCTACCAACCTACATTTGTACTTTTGTACAAAGAGGTTTGTTTTACACTTAACCCATCTTTGCCTAGCATGTTTGTTGAGTTTTTGCAGGAATTCAAAAGATTGTTCCCTAATGAGATGCCTAGTAATTTGTCATCAATGCAAGGCATAAAACATCATGAAAACAACATTCAAGGGGCTGCCATACTCAATAGATCAAGACCTCACATGATTCAATGCATGGAAAATCCGGTTAAAACAGCCATGGTCAAGTATCCTAACCCATTTCTCGATGATATGTATAACACTTGTTTGCTTGCTAAAATTGATCTCAACTCTGAATATATACCTTTTAAATTGCATTCTAATGATAAAAAATTGTTTTGTACTACAAGAGTTAGATTATTTCATGAAATTGTGGATAGTATGGGTTTAACATCTTATATTCATTTCACGAACATATTAGAAATATTTGAGTTTGACAATGGTTTACTTGTTTTTACTGATTTGATACCTTCACCATGTGATCATCTTGTGAGTATTGTTGAGTATGAGAAAATTTACGAGATTGACTATGGTCCATATATTCTATTAGACTTGTTCCCACTATCCACCAACCATATTGTTAGTGTTGTGGTCTTGGATAAGCTAGGTTGTTTTGCTGAATTAAAGGGAAGAAAACCAACAATATTTGACCCGGGAGGTGTTAACTTGAAAGGAGAACGAAGGGTACCATTGTTGCTCTCTTTGGTGCCAATTCACAATACACGAGGTAAGTATGCTTTAAGTGCTTTTATTTATGTTATTAACTTAAGTTTTTGTGATGTAGGTAATGTTATAGATTCGAGGACGAATCCTTTTCAAGAGGGAGGGGATGATATGAATCATGGAACATCACAAATAGCTCACCAATCACAAGATCAAATATCAAGAGAAGCATTGAACGTCCATTTACAAGCCTACATTAGCAAAGTCAAGACAAACTTTGAAGATCCAAGCATGGAGGCTAACAAAGAGGACTTGATGAATTTCAATCTATGCCAAATGCATTTTGAAGAAGAGTATTGAAGACTTGTTCAATCAGAAATGAAGAGAAGAGCAAATTAGGAAAGTTGCATCACTTTTGCAAACTTTCCTTATTTGGACCACTTTCCATATTTGTTCCCAAACTTGCCATATATGATGTCCACGAATTTACAATGTATTTGGACATGTTTTAGGCCTTTATTTATCAATTTTAATGCTTAGAATAGTTTAGGAATGATATAATATCTTCTAGGGCAACACTTTCCTAAAATGCACCAAATGCACTTAAGGAAAGATTTGGCAGATTTTGTGCCTCCTTGTAATCCGAAATTCCTTGTTATTTTTAGGGTTTCTTTGCCTATTTAAAGGCTCATTTGTAACCCTAAATATGAAGAATTCGCATGATAATAATATTGCTTTTTGCTTAGCCGAAATTGCTTAGTTTTGTAGCCTTGTTCTAGGTTGCATGTTTTAGAAACATTCAAGCATAATTTGATCTAGTATGTTTGTGAATTGTTTCAATCTTGAAATAAGAACAAGTTCTCTTATTTCAAGATATTAAATCATTGGAATAATCTTCTTCTTCTTGTATTCCATGGGTTTTACCTTATTGTTCATCGGGGTTTTAGGATTTGCATCTAGGGGTTTTTTGTGCTTTCAAAGGGTTTCTATTTCAATTTCCTAGGGTTTCATATCAAGAACTCTCAAAAGATAAGGACAAGAATGATGACGATGAAGAGGATGAGGATGATGAAGATGACGAGGATGGTGGGAGTGATGAAGGGGATGATAACCGTCAGGATTGCCCCATGATGTAAAAGATCCTCCCATCCGCTGGAGAAATACTGAAACCTCCAGAGCTCTCTCTTGCATCCTTAAGAATGGTAAAAGTATGAGACAACTCCTAGGCTCTTCTCTCTTACTTTCTTTCTTAACAGAAACTGTGTAATTCCAGTAAAGTTGTTAAATAGATACAATTTTTGCTTTAATTCAAGTAAAAGAACATTTAGTCATAACGATTAGGTGATTAAATCTTATAAAAATAAGGAAAGAAGCCCTAGCTCAGACTAGGCAATATCTTCAAAAGATAATTTAGCCCTTATAAGAATAAGGAAGGAAGCCATAGCTCGGACTAGGCAATATCTTCGAAAGATAATTTAACCCTTATAAGAATAAGGAAGGAAGCCCTAGCACGAAATCTTCGAAAGATAATTTAACCCTTATAAGAATAAGGAAGGAAGCTCTAGCTCGGCCTAGGCAATATCTTCGATAGATAATTTTACCACCCTTATAAAAATAAGGACGGAAGCCATATCTCGGACTAGGCAACATCTTCGAAAGATAATTTAACCCTTATAAAAATAAGGAAGGAAGCCCTAGCTCAAACTAGGTAATATCTTCGAATGACCCTTATAAAAATAAAAAAGGAAGCCCTAGCTTGAACTAGGCAATATCTTCGAAAGATAATTTAACCCTTATAAAAATAAGGAAAGGAGCCCTAACTCTAACTAGGCAGAATCTTCGAAAGGTAATATAACCCTTATAAAGTAAGGAAGAAAGCCCCAGTATGGACTGGGCAAGATTTTCATAAATCAACTAACCCTTGCAAAGAAGGAAAGAAGATTTAGCTTTGATTAAGCAAAACCATTATAAATTGAACTTGACCAAGAAAAACATAGTGTCAAGTCATACATGAAGTGCCACCGCCCTTGCGAACGCAATTCATAGAGTATCCAAAAATAAAAAGTATTCCAAACAATAAGTTGATTATAAAGTCAGTATTTTAAAGAGAAGAGAAGGAACGATCAAAGAGGCTACCAGAAAGCTTAGGTGATGTCGACAACTTCTTTGGAATTCTTTACCGAACAAGAAGTAACCGCCAAATCACCATCCTCCTCATACAAGGAATCATCGATGATTCTCAATTGCTCGGTCTTCCTCATCCAGAAGAAAACGAAAGGGCTCAAATACTTCTGCGGCATCTTCTCTTCTGACAGGACTAAATCGAGATCTTTCTTTTTCAGAAAGTCTCAATTTCAACTTGTCACGACTAATCCTCACCGCATAAGCACCATCACTTTCCACCATGCGAGTAAGCTTCCGGTTAACATCCACAAGAGAATTCTGGGAACGCTCGAATTTAGCGCGAAGCCCCTCAATCGTTTCATTCCTCTAAGTCAGCTCACCCTTCAATCCCCTCATAAAGGCTTCAAGCTCCATGCCACTATCCTCCACAGTCTTTAATTTTTTTGTCGTCTCCACAATCGTAGCTTTTGAGACAGCCAACTTCTGAGACGAAGCAATAGAGGACTGCTTAGCAGCCTCACCATCATGCAAGGCTAATTTCATTAGATAAACCATATGAGCCTGCGCTTGGAAGCCTTCGAGTAGGAAAAGAAAACAATTCAAAAAGAACTAAACTCGTATCATAAAACGGGCATAGGCGGCAAGACATTACAACCATAGTTCGCGCAACTAAATGATCCACCGATTCTTATGGATAAGATAAGCCAAACACCGGAGGCAGAGACATAGGACCGAAATCCTTCTAGAATCCAACTGAAGCCATGAAGTTCTACATAAAAGTGTCATGCAAAGCACTGCCAGAGCGATGCGAAGAGGAAAATACCGGATCTACTCTCATGAACTTCATCTCATGTCAAAGATAATGGGTGAAAGGGGGAAATCCTTCATGGAAGGAAGAATCTTGCGAGGATGTAGCAGGATGAGCAGAGGAAGTCCCAAATGTGGAAGATGGAGCGAAAGATACTAAGCCAGGACTTTTCACCTTGCGCGTTCTTTTCTTCTCTCGAATAGGAGGTTGAATGTTATCAACCACGTTTTTTCCTCTTCAAACGCGACGAGGAGTGAAAATCAAGCTCCTTGCTGACAGCCAAAGTGAATCCCTCCAGCTTGTTCCTCTCAGACATGCTTGGCCGTTGATAGTACAACTTCAAGCTCCCCCGCCTCCTATTAATTGAAAAGAAATCAGTAGTTGGGGAAAAGAGAAAATTGCTTAAAATGTATTCATCTAAGGATTATGTACCTTTAACCCCAGGAAAAGGATCTGAATAAAAAGGGACCCAAAGTCCTATCAAAACAAGCTCCTCCTCACAGAAAAAGCTTCCTAAACAAATTGTCCAATCTTCTTCAAATCTTCACAAGCACTGATGTCTGAAGCCTTGAGGTCCAACTTACTCAAAATTCGCACTACATAAATGAAAAAATATAGTAAGAACCAAAACCTCAAATGAACGAAAACGAGGTGGAACATGATCGTTCTCACCCGACTCTTTCAAAACCAAAGGGAGAGGAATCCCGTCAGAAGCTAATTTTCCTCTAATGAAGAACCATATATTCTTCCATCTTTTATCACTAGAAGGAAGACCAATGACTATCTTCCTCCCAACAGAACATTGGAAGTGAAAACGAGAAGTATCCTACTGGTTAGACCTGGAAGACCAGAAATGCGAGAGCATCCCCAAGGTCAAACTCTTGCTAGTTCTAGTAGTAACGGCCAAAAGACTTACCAAACCACTCCACATATTCGGCATAACTTGTCCGAGGGAAACATCCAAATCCCTCAAAAGAGAAGCCATCCTTGTCCCAATAGAGAACCTAACTCCACTGTCAAAAGAGATTTCATAAAAGGAAGTCCAACCATCCCCAATGTCATGGTGAGCACGCTCTTCTGAATTCAGAACCATCATTTCCACATCTGGAGGGACGCGATAAGCAAGACGATAGATATTCAAGTCGAATTGTTTTAGCACAGACGCTTTCAAAGAAGGATGATCCACAACTCTTAACCTACCACTAGAACTTCCAGCAGCTTTGTAATCTGGGTTACCAGGAGGATCACAAGCATCCGCTTCATCACTAAGAGTTTCCTCAGAGTCTTGACCAGATCATCCAGATTCACTCGAAGAGGACGAACGGCTTAAATGAGGATCATCTAGATTGTCCTCCGATGATTCTGGAATGGGAATCATAAATTAGTCCTCTCGCATCGTCTCAGCAAGAAAATATTCCCTAACAGCATTTCAACGTCGTATTTATTAGCAATAATAGCTAATCCACTAGAATACACATACATTCTCACTCCATTTCGCCATTCTTCGGCTACCATTCCAGAAGAATGATCAATGGATAACGAATTCCTAGCCCTAGGTCAATGACAATAAAATTAGGAAAAAAACACCAGTGCATGTCAATAATTCTAAAGAAAATGACTAATTTTAAACAAATCGCGACTGGGGATGGCACCACTTCTTCGTCTAAATAACTCTTGAAATTTTCTAGTGAAAAGGGGATCTGGAATACAAGAAGACGAAGAGAAGAAGGAATTTCCCTTCTCAAATTTTATAATGTTCACCTTAAAAGGTTACGTGTGTCAACAGGCTGCGAGTTCAGGTTGCCTCGAACTGTATAAACCTCTACTTATTTTCACTTCCAAGTAACTCGGACATAAAAATAGGGGAAAACTGTAAGAGGGAAAAATCACCATGGACCAAGCCAATATCAAAAGCCCAAAACTTGATAGGCCCGACCCAAACAGGAAGGAAATCAGCCCTCATCATCGAGCACATCCGTATCATGAACATCCCAAAGCCCACGAGCACGGATGGGCCATAGAGTCCGGAACATGGCATACGAGCTCGGACTATCAAAGGCGGTTCACTTTGAATGACGGGCGATTGAACTTTACCTTACCGAAATAAAAGGAGATATTCTCTCCACAAATTATGGGATAAAGATATTATTTTATCTCCCAAATATCAAGAAAATCTACCATATCTATCATAAGAAATATGTTATATAAAGGGTAGTAAAAGCCCTAATATGGTAATGCATTCTTGATCATATAACCTAATTCAATCCATACTTTCTGCCTCCAAGTTCTAACTTGATCATCGAAGACGGTTTGGGAGACACCACACCGGTGTTTTCTTGTTCTTTTCTCTCAGGCTGACGAGTTCGAGGAGACCTGACGCATGTAATTTGCACGTGATTGACTGTAGTGGAATTCATCTTCTACAGTACTCATTCAGGATTCAAACTTTGAAAATCTAAATGATAGAATTGAAATTGCTTTCTTTTAACACTTGATTAGTATTTTTCCCATTCAGGATTAAAATTGGTGAGCAGCTATGTTCCTTGTTTCATAAACTCTAAAAGTCTTTATTTTTAGGAGATGATCCTATTTTGTAATGAGTTTATGTGATTTTGTTATGAAAATTTTGGAGGAAAATAAATCTGATGTTCTTTAATAATCATTATGATTCTTAAGTTTCACCTTTTTTTTTTCTTCCATTGAGATTTCCTTCAAAGCGTTATTTTTCATTAGTCCATTTGACTATTGCAATGTTTTTAATATAGAATTTTCCAAAATATTGAAAAAAAATTAAGATATGTTACTAACTTCACTAAATGAGTTTAGAAACTTATCAAGATTGAATTTCCTTTGCAAGCATAATTCAAGAATTTTGAAGAATATGTAGAATTTGCTATGAAAGGCATCTTGAATACATCAATAATAGTGTTCGAGTAGTAATAGATATCACTATTTTGAGCCTCATAGATTGAATTTAGATGTTGTTCAAGTTTAAGCTGAAGAGTAATGTTGTAATATACATAAAAAAAAAAATCAATCTAATTCCACTAGTGCTTCTAAGTAGTTGATTTTTTTCTTTTTTTTGGAAATCTTGTGAATGAGTTTTTTTCCGATTTTTTTACTCATGTGTAGTTCCCTTCAAAGTTTAAAATTTTAATATACAATACAAGTTTATGTAGAGAAAAACTTGACAGTGATATCTATTTTTTTCCTCTGATTCTTTTCATTGTTTCGCAGTCTTACAAATTACTAGTGAGCTTTAGTAATTAGTGGATGTAGATTTAATTGATCAAACAAATATTTCTTGTTTTTCTCTTCTTTATATGCTTAAGATCTAGTTATGGTTTTTTTTAGTCTAATTCATGTTTCCGTAAGAATCTTTTTCAATAGTATGATAATGTATGCTACCTATTATTATAATGAGTTATTATACTTTGTAAAAGTCATGGGTGCAATTGTTCGTGGTGATCAATTTGGGAAAATTTGGAATTGTTGGAAGGTATTTTCTCCAAGTTTCAAAAAAGGTAAAATCTAATTTCTTTCCATCTAATTTTTAGATTTAATGTTCTTGGAAAGGCCATGCTTGATTTCCTTAAATCCTAACTTTTCTTGGTAAACCTTAAACCAATTTCAATTCTTTTAAAACCTAGAAACCCTAGCTCCTTCTTTCTTCAAAAACTCATTTACTCTATTCTATTTATCATCAAAACAGAACCCGAGCCATCGTCGAGGTGCCGCCTCCACTGCCACGTGCAGATGGTTATTGCTACTAACCCAAAAACAGCCCCTTTGAAGATTGTTTTGCATTTCGTTTGTCCGTCGTTTCGTTTCGCGTCGTTTGTATCCTTTTAGTGTATGTTTAGTATGAGATTTAGTTTAGTTTTTAATCAAATTTAGGTGATTATTTTAAGTTGTGGAATTCTTGAAAAAAGCTTGAAACTTAATTCAAGAACACAAGGTGAGTGAACATGTTTTAAATTTTCTATTTGCATGTGATGATCTTCTTCATTAACTTGGAAAGAAAATAAAGGTTCTTTGATCAGATAGAGGTGGTGAATATGGTCCACTTGTATGACTAATTTTTGTACAGAAACTAGTATTATACATCAGACAACAGCACCTTATACACCACAACAAAATGGTGTATCTGAAAGGAAAAACTGAACTCTTAAAGACATGATTAATTGCATGTTAAATAGTTCAGGTTTACCACAGAACTTGTGGGGGGAAGATTTTCTTAGAGTAAACTTTATATTAAACCGAATTCCACAAAAGAAGACAAATAAGTCAGCTTATGAGTTGTGGAATGATAAACTCCCTACGTATAAAATGTTGAAAATGTGGGGGTGTTTAGCAAATGTACAATTTCCTTTACCTAAGAGGACAAAACTTGGATCAAAGACAGTTGATTCTGTGTTTATAGGCTATGTCTTACACAGTGCAACTTATAGATTCCTAGTAGTTAATTTACAAGTGTCTGAAATTAACAATAACGCTATAATGGAATCTATTGAAGCTGAATTCTTTGATGATGTGTTTCCATATAAGAAACATACTGAAATTGAAACAAAGAGAAATTATGAAGTAAGTACTTCAAGAAATCAGAATGATCTAAAAACTGAATATGAACAGGAAACTGATCATGATCAATCTGAACCCAGAAGAAGTAAAAGAACTAAAACAGTTACTTCATTAGGTCCAGATTTTCTTATCTATATGGTAGAAAGTGAAACTCAAACTTATAAAGAGGCAATGTTTACTCCAGATTCTTTGAATTGGAAGTAAACCATTGATAATGAAATAAGTTCCATTATGCAAAACAATACTTAGGTATTGGTTGATTTAACACTTAGGAGTAAACCAATTGGTTGCAAATGGATCTTTAAGAGAAAGCTCAAAGTTGATGGCTCTATAGATAAATATAAAGCTCGTTTAGTAGCTAAAGGCTATAAACAAAAGGAAGGAATAGATTTGTTTGATACCTATTCTCCTGTGACTAGAATCACATCCCTTCGTGTGTTGATTGCTATTGTATCTATACATAATTAGAAATTCATCAAATGTATGCGAAAACTGCATTTCTAAATGGAGATTTAGACGAAGAATTTTACATGGAACAACCAGAAGGGTTTGTTGTAAAAGGATATGAAAATAAAGTTTTTAAACTTGTTAAGTCATTATATGGCTTAAAGCAAGCACCCAAACAGTGGCATGAGAAATTTGATTACACTATGATATCTGATGGATTTAGAATCAATGAGTGTGACAAATGTGTCTATTATAAAAATGTAAATAATGAATGTGTCATTATTTGCTTATATGTGGATGACATGTTAATCATGTGCACCACTAAAGAGATAATAGAATCAACAAAGAAAATGTTGAATTCTAATCTTGATATGAAAGATATGGGTCTTGCTGACGTTATTCTAGGAATAAGAATAACTAGAGATTCTAAAGGATATATACTTTCTCAATCACACTATATAGAAAAAGTTCCTTTAGATTTATTTACAAGCTTCGGGTTTCGTTTTAAAGCAAAAAGTAAAAGAGGGACGTAGGCGTCATTTCCTAAATTCTTAAATATCTAAAAGTTACTATTCATCATCTTTTAAATTTACAAAAATAGGCAAAAATTGATCATTTTCTCTCCTTCTTCCTCTTGAATGCCGTGTGTAACGTCCCGTTATTTTGTGAAAAAAAAAACTTTTATTTATTTTATTTTAATTTGAGTAATTAAAATTCATTTATTTATTATTAAATTAGAATTTAGTAATTTATTTCATTTTAATTCCTTTTAATGGCTTTATTTATTTAAATACGTTTGAATGGTATTAATAATTATTAACGGGCCAATTAATAATTATTAATCACCATTGGGATAGTTTGAGATGTTCGGGAATCGTTTTTAAGCCAAAAGTCATAAAAGAGCAAAATCGTAATTACCCAATTTACAAAATATCTAAAAACACTATTCATTTGTCTTTAAAAACTCACCATTGACTTCAAAAATTGACCAAACTCATCCAAAATTCCTCCTCCTTTGTCGTGGGTCTCAAAGAAGAAAAAGAAAATTTTCGATTTCGTTCGTTTCTTGCCAGATCGATTCGATTCTCGTTCCAGTGGAAAGGTATCGATCCTACGATCATTTTCCACCTATCCTTCGTACTTGCCGCTTGTATTATACGGAGTTCTCAGTAAGTTTTTCTTGAAACCCTAAGCTCCAAATAGTGTTTTAATGGAGTTTTACTTGATTTTCTTCGATTTCGTGTCGTAGAACTCGGTGTTTGTAAACTCGGGAGTAGTTTTACGTGTTTTTGGAAACTATCCCATAACCCTAAAACCGAGTTTCAATAAAACCCTTCCCGTTTGAAAATTCCTCTTTGGGGTTTGAATTTGGGTTTTAGATTCATGTATAATTGCATATTTGAATTCATTTCGGTAAAGGGATTAATGTTCAAAAACCCTAATTATCGATACCCATTGAAATCGGGATTATCGAATTTGCTTAAAACCAACTCAAAACGTATTTAAATTGCCAAAAAGCCGAAAAACCAAACCCGAGACCCTTTTTTATAGGGAGGGCCGAGAGCCTCTTTGATGGGGGTTTGGTGGATTTTCCGTCTTTTTGCTTGTTTCATCGTTGTTTAATCGTTAGTTGGTAATTTATTAATTTTCGGGATATTAATCCTTTTGTAGGTGTTTTTGAACCGTTTGTTTGATCGCTCTTCCGGTGCTTAGGAGCGAAGTCTTCACTTTTAATTAAGGTGAGAATGATTAGAATTTAAAGTAACTATAGAAAGCAAATAAGTACGATGATTTGTAGAATCGGAAACTAAGATTAGAATCCAATCTAAGGTTAGAGGATGTGAGATAGTGCCTTAGGATTTGTAGTTAATCCTTTAAGCGAGAAACTTAGGATTTCTCGATGAAAGCCTCGAATCTTAGAAGATTCTAAGTTAGATTAGTTTTGGAAGTTTAGAATCCTTGAAAGTTTAGGTTAATCGTTATGTTTTGACCTTTACTTTTATTATTGTTAGCGGAGTTCGATCGATATATCGTTCATCCGGGATTCTATCTATTTTACTTTATGCCCTTTACTTTATGTTCTTTACTTTATGCCCCTTTACTTTATGCTTGTTTCGGTTGCTTTATCATTTACATTTACTTTATTTACTTTTGCAAGCATATGTAAACATATACATAACATCTCGCATCATCGAAAAGAAGTTGAATTGTAAGTTGCGAACGCACATATTACTTCCTTATGTGGAGTTGAATTGTAAGCTGCGGACGTACATATTACTTCTCATGCATAGAAGTTGAATTGTGAGTTGCGAACGCACATATTACTTCCTCATGTGGAGTTGAATTGTAAGTTGCGGACGTACATATTACTTCTCATACATAGGGAGTTGAATCGTAAGTTGCGAACGCACACATTACTTCCTTATGCGGAGTTGAATCGTAAGTTGCGGACGTACATATTACTTCCTCATGCATAAAAGAAATTGTGGAATCCTACGGGATGTCCTTATGCAATCGTGATTATGATTGATGATATAGAGAATCGAGATGTTATATGTTATACAAAGTTTATTCACTTTACTTTCTTTGTCATAACAAGTTAATGGATGAAGATTGACTACGAGTGTAGTAATGTCATACTTGGAAGAATATGGATAGAATTACCTAGAGTTTGGAGAACTTTAGGAGTAGAATGTGTCAGTTTAATTGGACACAAATCGAAAGGCGAGTTTGAGGTCTATCTTTACTTTTTATGCTTATTATTCTCACTGGGCTTAAGGTGTTAGCTCATGATATTACAACCAATTTCAGGTAATGCCTTGGCTAGAGGTCGAGGAGGAGGAGGTGGTGCTGCGTGATCGAGGGATGCTGACCTCGAGATGGACTAATGGAATTGTAAAGTTTATGTTATATTTTGATGAACTTTAAGAACTTTAATGAATTGTATTTTGTACTTGGCTCCTAAGAGCCTAATGTTGATGTTTGTATGATATACATATTTGAACTCCTGATTTGGACTTAAAGTCCATGTGACTTTATTAGATTTGAAAAATTAGGATGTAAACAGGTTTTCGGTATGCCAATTTTCAAACAAAACCACGCCAATTTTTCGTAAATTAAAAGACTTCCGCTGTTTTCTCTGAATTTAATTTATTTAAAAGTGACGGGTCGTCACACCGTGGGTACCAAAACCCTTCCTCCAAATTTTGGTTTTTGTTTAATACTCGACGGATCGTATCGATTCTACGTCCGTTGGAAAGCCCTTGGCCCGTGGATCATTTCCAACCTACCGATCGAGATTTTCCCTCATTTTCTCGAGGCTTAAAGGTATGTCAAAGTTTCAAATTCTTGAAGTGAATAGTGTTTTAATGGAGGTTTTGAGTTGTAATCTTCGAATTCGTTCACCGAAGCTTGAAGGTTTCATTCGGGGAAGTCTTTATATAAAATTTTAGAAACTTTCCCTAAACCCTAAAACTGAGTTTGAGCCGAAAACCAGTCCCTTGTGATTTTCTCTCACTTGGCTTTGTTCAGGATGTTAGGTTTATTGTGTTTTTGCTTTTTACTTAATTTTTCGGAAATCGATTGTTGATCAAAACCCTAAATTTTGGGTACCCATTGTAGTTGCGAACCTCCAAAGTATCCGAAACCAACCCGAAACACCTCTAAAGTGCATAAAAGCCAGAAAACTAAACCCGAACCCTATTTTTCCTTGTATGGCCGAGAGCACCATAGGAAGGAAATCTAGGTTTTTCGTCGTTTTATGCATTTAGATGTAGTTTGAATGTTTTCCGTTTAATTAATGTTATTTAGGTGTAATTCGTTTGTAGGATTGTGATTTGATCGTGGATTTGCAACCTCCGATATATATTGGAGCTTGTCTACAAGCTAAGGTGAGTTTAATGCGAAAGTTAGTGGTTTTATGAATGTAGTTTCGTTATGTTATTGTTTATCGAGGTAAAGAGGGAAACAACTTCTTAGAATTAAGTTTTGGTTGGAGACTTTAATTCGAAAGTGAGTGGAGAGGATTTGGAATTATAATGAGTTCGATGATAAGGAAACATCGGAGTGGTTTGGAAGTATTGCAAAGTGATTTGGAAATGTTAGATGAAAGTGGAAATGAGAGTTACTTTGATTGGTTGGAAGTTAAAGTAGCTAAATGTTACACTTGAGTGATGACTCGTGTAATCTAGTTAGTTAGGTTTCTTAATAACTTAGTAGGATTCTTTGAGATTAACTAACTTATTAGGAAGCTTAACCGTTTGTAATATGGCTCATGATAGTTGTTGACTTCGGTCCATAAGTATCATGTTGCGAGAGTTTGTGATATGGCTCATGATAGTATGTTGACTTAGGTCCATACGTATCATGTTGCGAGAGTTTGTGATATGGCCATGATAGTATGTTGAGTTCGGTCCATACGTATCATATTGCGAGGGTGTAAATAGTAAATAGTAGTATGTTGATTCGGATCCATATGGTACTATGGTACTATGGTTTGTGATACGGCCCATGATAGTATGTTGATTCGGATCCATACGTATCATGGTGCGATGATTTGTTATATGGTGAAAGTCCTGATATCCGATGATTGAGATATGGTACATGGTAGTACGTGGATTCGGATCCGTACGTACCATGGTACTATGAGCTGTGATACGGCACATGATAGTATGTTGATTCGGATCCATACGTATCATGGTGCGATGGTTGTGATATGGTACATGATAGGTTGTTGACTTCAGTCCATACGGTATCATGATACGGTAACTTGAGACATGGTATGACCGTACGTAGTATGTTGATTTCGATCCATAAAATAGCATGAAACTTGTTTGGTAATAAAGATAGTTAATGTTATTCTTTTTATCTATTCTTTAGAAATGTGTAATGAGACTTAGTTGTGAATGTTAATTTTACTTTAAGTCTTTATTTCTATCTCATGGTATTGAATGACTATTATGGGTAGTATATGACTATCGAATGATTGTATGGAAATTGGAAGTGTGGATGTGGGTAGTATTGAGCATTATAGGCCTTTGGACACGATTTCGGTTATGAGATTTTGTTCATAGGATTACTTGCTTTCGTTTTACTCTCACTAGCATGTTATGCTAATGGTGCTACACTTACAAATTTTCAGGTAAACCTCGAGCTAAGAAGCGTGGTAGAGGAGGTGGAGCCGCGTGACTAGTCGAGATGGTGTATGGACAATATTAAGAACTCATTTTGGTTTAGCATTCATTGAAATGCTTGTAAATTATTCCATCTTTACATACTTATGTCTTTTTGAGCCCGAAAGGGTATTTGCGTAAAATATGTCTATGTTTTATGATCTAAATATCTTTTGGAATGCGCATTCCCGATTTATCGCTTTTTCTGGAATTTGGGTTGTAAAACAGGTGTTGGTTATTCGATTTTTAAACGAACTCATGCCGTTTTTCTTAAAAGTCGAGTCTTCCGCTGTGCATTTGAATTTAAAGAATTTAACGGGTTCGGGTCGTTACAACCATCAAACATCTTGATTTGAATTGTACCCTTTACAACCACATTGCATGCTCCATTGTTTCCAAGCAACACTTGTCCTCCATCATAGACTGAATAGGTCTCAAACCAATCTCTATTTGGGGACATATGGTATGTACATGTTGAATCCAAGAGTCATTCTGTGTCTAATACTTCATCACTGACTGCAAGTACCTCTGCACTTGGATAAGAATCCTCAATTTCAGGTTTCATGGCCATGGTCACTTAAGCTCCACCTTGTTCTCGCTTTCCTTTAGGACGTAGATTTGCATCAAGACTGTTTCTCATATAGTGACCTTCTTTATTACAATGGAAACATCTACAGGACTTATTCTTTCCTTTATACCTGTGTTTCCCTTTTCCTTTCCCTTCTTTCTTTTCTCCCTTTGCCTTCACAATGAGTAGTTCCCCTTGAGTCAACCTTTTGATCAATCATCAATTCAAGATCCTTGGATCTCAGTGCATCCAGGACTTCTTCCATTTTCAATTCAACTCTTCCATACTTCGTTGCAGACTTCACAACCTTATGGGAATCAGGTAATGAATTGAGTAAAATGATGCATTGATCCTTCTCTTAGTCACCTCCCAAGAATTTGACAGTGTGCTACTTGAAATCATCAAGATTGGTTTCAAGAGATTATGATTGATCCATCTTAAAGTTAAAGAGTTTCTCTTTAAGATAGATTATATTTGGCAAAGATTTCTTCTGGCATTTGCCGTTCAATTTCTCCCATAATTCAGATGCTTATTCAAGATCTTCTATATCTCTAAGAATAGAATCTGACAGGTGAAGAAGAATGGTGCTGTAAGCAATCTATTGCATCGTCTTCTTCATGATATCCCTAAGCTTTGGGGGCATATCTTTGGGATCTTCAAGAGCAGAGGCCTTCTGTTGGACAACCAAAGCTCGCATCTTTCTCTTCAACAAAACGAAGTTGCCCTTGCAATCAAACTTCTCCACTTCAAATCTCATGAGACTCATCTTCGAATTTCCTGGTTTTTTCTGACCTCTTGGATCTTGATCTTCAATGGCAGGCTCTGATACCAGTTGTTATAACTCAAGACAAAATAAGAACTCAAGAACTCTCACACTCTATGAATCAAAGCTCTCTTAATTTTTCCTTTGAAAGATTAAAGCATTAAGAATAAAGTTTTTACAAGAAAATCTTCAAGAACAACTATGCTAATGGAATGATTTTCTGAGATTACAATCAACCTTTAGACATTGCTAATTCTTCCTCTTATATAGCAAAGCTAACATGAACCTATTAACAAACAGAAAAGAAAACAAATAAAGTCTTAATTGGCTAGACTGCACCACGAGGCTTCATGAGCTGATAATTGTTTTAATAGAAAATGTGAAGCCATTTTGCAGCTGCTTCTCATGTGCTTCCTTTTACTGATTTAATGGAAAATTAACTTTGAAATGTATTATCACTCAATATCACAAAAGTTGTTAGTCAGTTGATAGTTTGATCATAGGATTGTTAATTTCTTTTAGAAAATGGTTAAGAGTTTGTTAGTTGTCATTGATCCTCTATAAATGTAGAGCTACTGCTAGCTCATACAAGAAGGCGATGAGAATAGACTCAATTTGTTCTCTTTACATGGTATTAGTAGTTCAAGAAAGGCGAACTGCCAAGATCCTCGGGTAAACAAAAATGGCGACCTCGTCTAATACATAAACAGTACCTACTTCTACAACCTCTGGACAAACTTAATCAATTGTAAACCTTCTTCATCACACATCTATTGTCAACCTATCTGAAGACAATTACATGTTATGGTGACTTTAAGCTATGACAGCTATATGGAAGGACATGGCCTTGAGATTAGATTGTTGGAACTTTATAACCAGCTCTGAAACATATCTTTACTTCAGAAACACCCGCGGTGAAATTCTTGAATCCTGAGTTTGTACAATGGAAAAAGCAAGACAAACTCATTTCTTCCTAGTTAATAGGATCAATGGCAGAAGAAGAGTTGTCACAAATTGTGTATACTTCTACTTCCCAAGAAATTTAGTCTAGCATAGAGGAACTATTCTACTTTCAAGACATGCTGAAGATAATGTACTACAAGATCAAAATGCAGAATCTCAAGAAAGACTCACTAAACATTAAAGATTTTCTGGCAAAAATGAAAGCTCTAGTGCACTCTTTTGCATCTGTTGGACATAAGATCACAGAGAAAGATCATATTATGCACGTTCTTCAAGGCCTTGGTCAAGAGTATGATCCTATCACTTCAGTTAAAACCTCTAAATCAAAGAAGCAATCTTTCAAGACTACTACTGCTTTTCTCTTGTCACAAAAAAAACTCGAATTGAAAAGAACAATCCCAATATGGAAGTTGTAAATCGTTACAACTCCGAACTTTGGCCAGATAGAGATGACTACAAACCCAAATACCAATTTTGATCAAAGAAACAATGGTTAGAGAGATAGAGGCAAACAATGGAACAATTCTTGCCACAGTGCCAATTATGCACCAAAATTGGACATACTAGCCTCAAATACTACTCTTATTTTGACCCGAACTTCCATGGAGAGAATAATAATCAGAGAACACCTACAACAATGGAGGCAGTAAAAACTACTATAATCAGATATTTATAACAGCAACAACTATAACAATAGAGGCAACAATGGAAATTAGTTCAACTCTGGAAACAACATGTCTGCAATGCTAATTTGAATGACCTGGGATCAGATGTAAAATGGTATCCAGACTCATGTCCAACTAATCATGTTACACATCATATCAATTACCTCAACATGGGCAATGAATACTTTGGCAATGGTGCAAGTTTGTCCATTTCTCACACTGGCAAACCCAAAATCAAACAAACACATTTTAGCTGCATCATTGCCAGCTCTAATAAACATTCAATGAATACAATAGTCAAGAAGGGAATAAGAAAGCCCAAAATCAATGAGGCAATGATCACTTATCTTGTAGTCCAAGAACCAAAATCGGTTAAGGAAGCACTGTCCTGTCCCCACTGGAAAACAGCTATGCAGGAAGAGTATGATGCTCTTATGAAGAAAAAAACATGGAGCTCAAACTGATAATAAGAAAGTCATAGGCTGCAAGTGGGTATTCAAGATCAAAAGGCACTCTAATGGAACAGTGGCTAGATACAAAGCACGCCTAGTAGGAAAAGGCTTTCACCAATCAGCTGATTTCGACTTCTATGAAACATTTCGCCCCGTAGTTTAGTAAAGCCCACTACCATAAGAGTCTGATTTACTAAAGCTCTAGCTCATGGCTGGAATCTAAGGCAACTTGACATAAACAATGCCTTACTTCATAGCATTCTTAGAGAAGTTCACATGGAGAAGCCCCTGGATCTTACCTATACACCATTAGTCTGTAAACTTCATAAAGCCTTCTATGGCTTGAAACAAGCACCACGTGCTTGGTATGAAATATTGAGTAATTTTTGTTTTATCAAGGATTTCAAAACTCCTAATTCAATTGAAGTAAATAAGGATAGTATGTTTGATTTTCCATTCCACAATAAAGAACGGTTGCTGCAAAAAAAGAGTGTGGTGAGCAACTGGCAACTAGAGCAATTTAGCTGAATTTTCGATATAAAAAAATATGGCAAATTTACCAAAAAGAAACATTATGGTATATCTGTGTAATCAGGCTGGGATAAGGTAAAAATATGAGATTGTTATCCTAATAGAAAAAACAATAGTGGAAATTATGCCTAAAACTCTCTCTGACACTTTTCCCAAGACTGTCTTTCGGTCCAGTATCTTCTATACAGAAGGGTCTCCTCCCCCAGGCCCCCACCATCTCTTACGGTGGTGTTTTTTTCTTTCCTTTTCTTGAACTTATCATTTTCTTCATTCTTTCTTTTTTTGACCATGGAGTACAGTTTAGTGTAGTTAGAGAGCCCAATGGCTTTTTCAGTAGAAAGTAGTGTTAAGATTGAAAATAAGGACTTCTTCTTGGGACCTGATAGAGCTAACAAAAAAGGAAGAGCTCTATTGAGGGAAAAAAACAGGGATAACTGGTATGCTTTGTCTTTAGAACCTCTAATGGTTGCTTGGGTGAGGGACCTCATTGATATGATGATTATAAGACCCAATAACCAAAAATTCTTTATGAGAAAGGATTGTGACAATGGAACTTGTTGGATTCAAAAACTAAGAAATAGGAGAGGCATTTTTGCTTATGTTATAAGGTTATGAAAAATGGGGAAAAAACCAATATTTTCATACCTTTTGGAGTTAATAAGAATCGTTGGAAAAAGTTTGTTCAATTGATTGATGGGAAGTTTGAAGTCCCAGAGGTAGTTGTGAAGAAGAGGAGGGATGCTTTTGTTCAAACATCCATCTCTTACGAGGAGGTGACTAAGAATGAAGAGAGAAAAGAGAAGGTTTTGGAGGAAGTGAAGACTAGTGGAGTGGTGAATGGCTCCATTCAAAGATTGCGATTCATCTGTATAGAAGGTGCGTTCAACCACATGAGATTCTAGATAGATGACTTTCAAATAAAAGGCAGCCAATTCATCCTTAATAGCTCTCAGAGAGTCTTCACTCAGTCGAAGATCACCCTCAACCTTGGTTTTGGCGCTAGACTTAAGCTCAAGAAGCTGCTTGTTCGAGTCACGTTCTTACACGACTTTGATCAAAGAATCCCTGAGAGCTCGATTCTCCCCTTTAGATTCTTCAAGCTCAGCTTTCAATCTGGAATTCTCCTCCTTGGTTGCCTTGAGTTGGGCCTTAAATTTGGTAATCTCCGTGACCAGTGCATGGTTCTTCGTAAGCAAGTTGAATTGCCTACCATGCACCTTGTCCAATTAAGTCGACTGTTCGGTCACCTTAAGCTCCAAATCTCAGTACTTCGGTCGAATATTCTCCAGATTTAGAATGCACTAGACTCCTGCTTGCAATCCCTGCGAAATAAAGGAAAGGGTGAGTCGCATGAAAATGGGAAAAACCTAAATTCAACAAACTGGAAAGAGACTCACCAATAGGTAACGATGAGAGATGTTTGACATTGTCTCACCCTCGTCAGTATAGTTGATAAGGGGAGGCAAATCAAGCCTCCCCATATCAGGGGAATACCCCACAGTGTCAAAGACACGTCAAAAGATGTTCTCTTCGGCAACGGAATGAGAGTTATACTCTGCCCCTAGAGTGATAATCGACCTGAGCATTGGAAGCTCCCGCCTAAAGAAGGGATTCCAGCTACAGGGGTAGGAGTACCACCCATCGGAATGGCCTCAACACGCGGAGTCAAAATAGGAGAGTCCTGAGCCAACATGGATTCAAACACAGAAACCGTTAAATCATAAAATGCCGAGGACATCTCTTAGTCAGACTCCTGAGAATCATAAGAGAAAATATCATAACTCCCAAAAGGGGAACAACCATGCTCGAGAGAAAAAGGTTTGTGAGCCATTTCATGATGTTTCCGTAAGAAATCCTCGGCGCCTCTTACCGCGATACCAAATGCATCAATCCTCCCATCCTTTCTCCTTTTAGGGATAAGGGGGTCTAAAGTAAAGTCGATAATCTCAACCCCCGGTACCTTGGTACTTCCCAAAGGGCAAGACCGTTTTGGCTTGGCTCGATTGAATTCTGCCACCAGTTTCCCCTTCCTATCTTAGGAAGCCTCTACCACTGCTCTCCTTCTTTTCACACCTAGTAGAAGAGACATAAGGGCGGATGGCTCCCTAGAAGTCAGAACTAGAACAAGCTTCTTCATGGACATCCTAGCACTGAGACCTGCAGAAACAGCCCAAAAGATTCAACATTCATGAGCAAAAGAAAGGGAAAGGCTAATCAAGAACACTTACTAGGGAGAGACAAATATACGAATTCGCACGGAGTTGTCCACAACCTAGCAAAAATGATCTAAGGTTCTTGGACGAACTCTTCTCAGTCAAAAAAAGCGTAATTTTCAAGGGATTCGCAACGTTGAACTTCGGCTGATAAGGTTTCCTTCGAGAGATATTTGAAAGCTGAAAAGAAACACAAATGTGGTTACAATAAGTCTCACGACGCCAGCAACACAAAAGAGAGACTCAGCAAGATAAACAATACAAAATAATCAAGCAGAAGAAAGGGGGGACCCATCCCCTCACCAATTTCTTGCAAAGAGATAGGAGGGGCGCAACCTTCAGGAAAGATCGGGCCACAGATGAAAACACACTTATCTTTCCAGTCCTTGTCATTGGTGGTTTTCTCTTAACCAAACAATGACCAAAACGGCTCTAGAGGACAAAACGCATCTTGTCTTAGGAGTTCAGATGAATACACCAATAATGTGCGACCATCCCTATAGTTAGCTTAACGTTCAAACTAGAATACATAAATATGGTAGTAATTATGGTTCTCAAAGTGTTTGGCATGAACTGACATTAAAACTGATAAAGAGTCTAGCTAAGAAAGGAAGAAGAGGGAATCGCACCCCACACCTGAGAACTTGGGATAGAAGGAGGTCTAACCATCCCCAAGAGAAATATGGGCCTGTTCTGATGCAGTTGGAAGTCTCATCTTAAACTCAAGAGGGATCCCATACTCAACCTTTAAGCTATCAATACATTCTTGCATCAATACAGAGGGTCAATCATTAGGGTGACTTTTTTGAACTACCCCTGATCCAGTCGTCTTACGTCTCAAATGAGCCGTCTTCTTTTTCCCCCTTTCACAGGATCAGACTCAAGAGAGAAGGGTTTGGTGACCCTACGACACCAATTGCGCCCGTAGAAACAGAGCTCCCTCCAACCATAGGGGGAACAGTAGAGAAGACTGTCACTTCAGCATCAAACGCCGATTTGAATTCAGAGATGGAACCAATCCCGCTAATAGTAGAAAGGGAATCTTTTTCAGGAAAGGGGAGAACACCTATGTTACCTTCAGGGTCACCCCTGGACGAGGAAGTAAAACCATTTCTCTGAGAAAGAGAAGAAGAAGGGCTAGCAGTAGTCCTAGGGTTAGGTTCAACTCTCTCAAAAACCCTACCATCCAGGTTGCCATCTTCCACTACAACCCTCACAGATCTACGACCTATGACTCAAGGGACTTCCCCAAATTTGACCAGACAAATGCTACTTAATGAAAAAGTAAAGTAAGAGAACTAACCTTGAATCACAAAAGGCAGAATCCTTGAGAGCAAAGCGTCAAAGATAGAAGTAACGATTTGGGAAATTCAGAAAAAGGTAGACCTTTCAAATCTAAAAAGACACGCTATTTAAAGGAAACAACATACGGCAGACCATCACGACGCGTGGCAAGCATCCGACGATCCCCAGGCATCGCAATGATAAAGAAAGCAAAGACATGGGTCATTTGAGGATTTTTTAAAACAGCTTGTGAGGCCCAGACGGCCACCTCACCGAAGAGTCGTGTCCTGTCAAACTATAAAGTTGGGATGAATCGCAAGAAACATCAAAATATCAAACTAACACATTCGATATCCCACACTGAACTTTTTAGCACGGAAAATAGGGAAAAACTCTAAAGGGTAAAAATTATTCATTTACAGATCGTGCAAGCTGGATCAATCCGAAAAGGCTCACACTTGATAAGCCAATACTGGGATGAGCCGTTCGTAAATGGGCCAGGTGAAAGCGCAATAAAGCCTAGTTCTAACTAGCAAGGTCAAACAAGCCCACAATTCAAGGAGTATATAAGAGCTACTAACCCATCAAACCAAGTAAGTGCACAAACATCTAGACCTAATATTCTGGGTTGCTCCTTATCTATTTACTAACTTGATCATCAGAGGGTCCTTGGCTAGTATCACACCGGTGCCCTTTTGACCGTTCTTTCCCTTGTTCAGATAACTAGAGCCACCAGAGTAAAGCACGTGATCTCACATGCTCAACTGTGAGAAACATCCCACACAGGAGTAAATACACTTGAAAACTCTAGTTTATCAAAAGTGTGAATGAGAGGATAATCTTTATGTTCCATTTTTACATTCAATCTTGATCTTCTTTTTTTTTCTTAAATTCATAAAAAAAAATAAACTAAAATTTAAAATATTTATATACAATTTTCAAGGAGTAAATACATACAAGTCCATTTAGTATTAATTTCGATACACTGAAGGCTGGAACATCATTAAATTGATAATTTGAAAGTTAAAACTGATTTATTTGCTTTACTCAAATTTCTACATGATTACACTCATCCAGGCTCAAAAAATAAAAGAAAGGTTAATTCAACTATCTCTTTGATGAGGAATCAAACCCATAAAAAATTGAATTTAGCTCTTTCCTTGCTCATTATAGATGAGCATATTCAATTATGATAGTCAAGCTATGCATGTTGTCGAAGATGAGTGTTAGAGAGAAGCGGTTGCCGATAGCAAGACAACAATGGAGAAAAGAGAAGGTGATTGTCAGATAATTGAAAACCAAGTTTAGGTTTTAGTGTTGGCGCGGGTGAGGAGCATGTGAAATTATTATGAGAATTATGATTTACTATGGATATTTTTTAATATATATATATATAGTCTTATTCTTAAATTTATTGTATATTGGTAATTGGGAAATGAAAATGTGAAATTTAAATTCATGGTTTTTATGGATATTTTTATATAAATAATCTCATTATTAAATAATTAACAAAAAAGAATCTCATTTAAATAAACTTTCTATTTAAACAATTAATACCACATAATATTTAAGTAAGTAAATTACTTTAAATACTTGTTATTCCTAGTAAAATAAAATAACTTGGCTTTGAATCTATGATATTTGCGCTAGCATAGCGACCTAATGGACTTATAAATCATATGTTCCAATAAATGTTAATTAATTAATTAATCAAAATTATTTATTAAGAGTTATTCCATTATAAACCCTAAGTTGTACCTCCCTCGTTATAAATGAGTTATGTTTATATGTTATCAAGTTAGTTTATGACAAAATCTTCACGTGGTAATCTCATAATCAAAGCTTGTTTTACCCTTGTCCGTACAAAAAAAGGGGTTTTGCGACGGCCAATTGATGATTCCCTAAAAGAGTAAATCTTATGCCCAAAGTTGGATAAAAACAATAAGAAAAGTGAGTAACTTAGTAAAATAGTTATGTATTGTATATGATTAGCTTAAATTTATAATAGCTCTTCTATTTATTCACTTTTTTATTCTTGCTATTATTTTTAGCTATTTTGATTCTTTCTCTCCCATTTTCTCTTGTTTTACCTGAGGTGGAAAGACAAGTGGTTTTATATCCGGGGAGGACTAACTTCTGATGGGATTAAGATTCCTTTAGTCTTGAAGGAATTGGGTGACAGCGAAAATCACGTCGGGTGTAAATTTTGGAACAGGTTCGACTTTTGGCTCTTCTGCACCCAATTCTTTGTCTCCTATTGCCCATTCTCCTCGACCGGATATAGAGTTGATGAAAGTAAATCCAATTGTCTCTCAATCTCATCGCTCTATATCTACTTTGGACGAGAAGTGGTTCCAAGGTCTTCTTACCATAATGGGTTTTCAGTCTGATTATGAGACGATCCCCCTTCCTCCTGTGTATAGGTCACATCATCCAGAGGAATCTATGTACCATCTATCTGCACGAGCTATATTGGTAGGAATCTCATCTTTTCTTTATTTCTTTCCATTATTGCAAGGCTGATCAGGCCCAAATGGCTCTTTTGTTGAAAACAACTCTGTGTGAAGGCGAAAAGGCAAAACAGTCACTTTCGTCCACTTTCTAGAAGCTGGTATCGGTCGAGGTGGAATCCTCTAAAGCCGCTGGGAGGTTGAAAGCCAAGCAAGAGGAATCAAATAAATTGCGTGCGCAGTTGGATAAGCTTGGGGAATATTTGAATAGGAAAGATGAATTGTTTAAGAAGGGTCGCATTGCGATGGATCGCATTCCAGACGAAGCTGGAAAGATAGCTGATGACCATGCTCAGGCTGTTAACAACACAAGCCTGCTGGGTGTGAAAATTGGTCAGGACGAGCTTAAGTTGTCTCTTCTATAAGAGGTAAGGTCTTATTGCAGTCTTGGTCGAAGATCAGAAACTGTGGAAGAATTTAAAGAATTCCACCAGATGCTGGATGAAGAAGACAAGAGGCTTTCGGAAGCAACTGTGGAGGACAACTTTTTTGAAGATGATGATGGTCAAGAAGGTGGCGGAACCGGTGAGGTCGTTTTGGGGCCTCCTAAAAAGGTTGACCTGAAAGTCGTTTCCTCCCTCACACCTTAGTGGCGAGTTCTCAGACTGTGGGTTCCTCAATTTTTCATATTTATCTTCGAACAACTACTCCTGAATTGTGGGAGGTTCTCTTACTCCTTTTATTCTGCTCCCTGAATTTGAATCCAAAGAAACTTATTGTGCTTGCATGGGCGACGCTATTTACATTAGATCCTTTTATCTTTCGTTTTTGGTGTTTTGTACTTCGTCGGTGTTGCGTTCTTTGAGGAATGTAATGTCTAGTCTGTGCTAGGGCTTTCTTCTTGTTTGAAGGTTAAGTGCCCAGTTTGTGGTGGAGTTTTTTCCTTTTATAAAGGTTTAAGTGCCTAGTCTGTGCTAGGAGTTTTTCCTTTTTAAAGGGTTATCTGCCTAGTGTGTGTTAGGGCTTCTTCCTTCTTATGAAGGGTTAAGTGCGTAGTCCATTCTAGGGCTATTTCCTTTCATAAAGGGTTAAGTGCCTAGTCTGTACTTGGGCTTTTTCCTTCTTGTGAAGGGTTAAGTGCCTAGTCTATGCTAGGGTTTTTTCCTTTTTTATGAAGGGTTAAGTGCCTAGTCAGTGCTAGGGCTTTTTTCTTCTTATAAAGGGTTAAATGCCTAGTCCGTGCTAGGGCTTTCTTCTTCTTTCAAAGGATTAAGTGCTTAGTCCGTGCTAGGGCTTTTTCCTTTGATAAAGGGTTAAGTGCCTAGTCTGTGTCAGAGCTTACTTCTTCTTTCGAAGAGTTAAGTGCCTAGTCCGTGTTAGGGATTTTTAGCTATTTCACTTACAAGAGATATCAAAAATAAAACTTTGTATTTAATAACACCAGGTTACAATGCTAAAATATAATATTTCCAGAAAGTAAAGATATGAACAAAAAGAATTATCTAAGAGCTAGCCATTGGCCCTTAAAGGTTTAGAGAGAGCTTTGAAGGGTTAATATATTCCCTCGAAGTAGGTGGTGGAGAGTTTAGGGGAGCAGGTCCTCGTCCTCTTCATCATCACCACCATCTTCATCATCCTCATCATCTGAAGATCCAAATTCGTTGATCATCTGAGTTACTTCTAAACTTAGTTCAGCTGCTCGTTCTTGGAGATCATCTAGGACGTCATCTGTACGGCGATGTGATCATAAGGGTTCTTGGATTTCTCAGGCTATTATCTCTCCGATTCTTTGGAGCCCGAAGAACAGGTGGGAGGCGTGAGGTTGAACCTACTTGCGTTCATCCTTCGCTTCGATCAATCTCTCATACATTCAAATGTATAGTTGTCCATTTTCATTATATATCTCTTTTTCTTCTCGCAGCTTCTGCTTCTTCCTTATCAATCTCTCCTTCATGTTTCTCTCCCTTTTTAGGCTTTGGAGAGTCACCGAAGGAGATTGGAAATTTTGCATTGATCGTTGTTTACCACCGAATTGGTAGAATCCATGGGAAGATAGAGGGTTTGCAGATGAAGAAGATAAGGAGGGAAAGTAGTAAGAGCGAGGAATTTGAATTTCTAACTGAGGTTGAATGGCTCTCTCTAGGGGTCAATGGACCTTCTATAGGTGTGCTTTATTGTTCACCTTCGTCACTCGTCTTGTTGGGAACAATTCGGTGATATCAGACTGAATTGCATTTAATACGGTTAAATTATGGGGATCGTTCACTTTTCCGAGGAAAATTTTGGCAAGGTAGTGCCCTTGATATTAGTGCATTCCTCTGTATGCATTCCTTCGTATTCTCTCTGAACGGTTGCGTTGAATTCTATATCTCGTAGTTGTATGTTCTTGGAGATTCTCTAAGATTGCATCGGTTGGGCGGTGTGAACACCGTGGTTGATCTCTTTTTCCACGGATTATCTCTTCCATCGTTTGGATGCTCTTAAGTACGCTGGAAGTGCAAAGCATGACCTGCATCAATTTATCTTCTAGACTGTTTAGTCAGTTGCATTGGCTAAAGTAGAGCGCTCGATTGTTATCTTCTCGTCGAGCAGATCATCAATTTGACGCTCCTTTTCTCGCAGTTTCTTCCTCAGGCCTCTTTCTATTTTGGAAGCATTGTTGATCATTTCCCTTAGGTGTATAATATGGCACTGATTGTCATTTATGTCTGAGGAGGAGTAAGGATCCATAGTTGATGGGAACTGAGGAAAGCGTGAGAAGTGTGTGAATGCTTCTGTTTCGAGGCGTCGTATTTATAAGAGCGGTCTGTGTTGAATTAGCCTAGTTTTTAGGCGCGTCTTGTTTTCTTCGCTCGTTAATATTTGAACAACGAAGTTTCTCAATGGAGTCTTCTCATGGACTTGATGATTTTTTTAAAAGGCGGGTCATATTAAGTCTGAATGAGGTCGTATTAAAGAGGATGCCTTAGACCTGGAAGTGAGATGTTGCTAGGGCAGCGTTATGTCATCTCACCATTAATTAGGAAATCATAACTTGTACCTGTTTGTTCCTTTTGTTTCTTTAGTGATGTGATATTCCTTTTATGGTTTTCCCTTTTTTGTATGGCCATTTGGAATGAATGACCATGCAAACAATATTGTCCAATTTATTATTCTTTTTTGAAACGCGTGTCTAGGTATAGACTTATTTTCAAAAAAAGATAATGAAAAGACGAGTTGGAAAATTTTCTTAATAGCTTCCTGCTGAGTACATAACAAACAAAATTAATAGGAGTTCACATTTCACTCAGGATTGAGATTTATCATGGTTGATAAACTTAGTTTAATATTCGATCATTTCTCATAAACTGTACTATTGAGATATTGGTCAAATATCGTGGTTCTGTCTGAAGAGATGATTTACTAAATTAGCGGAATTTTGTTTAGTAAATTTATTAACATTTAATAACGAATCTATTAACATCATGCAATTTGTAAAAAAACATGTAGATTCATGCTTATATTTTCGAAAATTAAAATCAAACCGAAACTTACATTGAGTAAAATTGGAGAATTGGTTGAAGGTTTCTTTACAGCATCAATCCTCAGCAACACCGGATCTTCTATGCTATATATATCACGATCGATCAAACGAAACCCGATTGTGGGATCGAACTTAAGAAGAAATTGGGAAGAAGAAGAAAAATATTTTCTTCCCAATCATAATAGGGAAATCGGCAAAAGGGTGGAGAAGGAAGAAGAGAGTGTTCCAATTTTCGATGGAATTGAATTGTCTTATTTATCAATGATCCAAGCCTCCTATTTATAGGAAAATAGGAATCCTAATCACATTAGGATTAATCTATGGAGATAAATACAAATATATATATATATATATTTCCATTATCTTGTATTTTCGAAAAAATACATAAACAAATAAGATATTATTTTTCTTTTCTTTTAATTTATCTTGTATAAATAAATCTATGTAATTATTTTAGGATATAATTCAAACAATTATCTCTTCCTAAAATACATGGTATGACCGAAAATAGCATTAATAATTAATAAATAATTCCAATTTATTTATTTAATTATTTTGGGCCAATTCCAATTGGGTTCATTAATCCAATTGGGCTTGAAACTCTCTCTTAAATTAACAAGTCCAAATTAATTAATTAATTTATTAATTACCATTTAAATAAAATATTTTATTTAAACAATTAATAATATTAATATTTTCTCCCGACTAAATATTATCAAATTGTATTTAATTATTAATTTCCATTTAAATAATTTTCATCATTTAAATAATTAATAATAAATATTTAAATTATTAATTTCCATTAAATAAACTCATTATTTAATTAATAATTTTATTGATAATATTTTATTATTAATTAATTAATTTTAATTATTACTTTCCGTTCAAATAAAATTAATTATTTAAACAATTAATAATTGTTAATTAATTTCAAATTATTAATTACCATTTAAATATACTCAATATTTAAATAATTAATAATGTCTAATTAATAATATTTCATTATTAATTTTCTGTTTAAATAAACTCATTATTTAAACAATTAATAATGTTTTTATTAATTACCGTTTAAATATACTCAATATTTAAACAATTAATATTGCCTATTTTAAGTAATTCACTTTATTTAAAATTTCTATTTCTTCTACTTGATTTCGTGATTACGATATTTGGGCGAACATAGGGACCTAATGAACCTATAGATCATGGGCTTAATAATTAGTCAATTAAGTGATTAACACATAGTCAGTTAATTACTTATTACCTAACTATGAATAATTCCACTATAGATTCATAGCTGAACTCCCCTTACTATAGATGAGTTATTGTCCATTTAGTTTATCATTATTTATATCTGTGATATTATCTTTCACGTGGAACCCTCATAATTACAAGCGGGTAAATTTACCGTTTGCCCCTGTAATTACCGCTTTATCCTTGTGTTCCCGCTGATTCTCCAATGAACTTTATCTTTAGTCGAACTAGAGATAATGTACTTCTGTGATCAATAGAAGTCGTGGCGCCACTTGTTCATGTCTCGAATCAGTACATCAAAGGAGTTTCCTAAAGTTCCTAAAATGTTTAGGTATCGCACTAAATTCGTTAATTTATAGGAAAGTTATGAATTCCATCTCGTGTAAATGAGTTCTCAGCTACTTATCTAGCCATGTTCTCAAAACAAGAGTGTATTGAGCGTTCTTACCGATCGCTCTCAACCATGTGAATCAAAGAACATAACTCCATAAATAGGAGTTCGCAATTCACTCAGGATTGAGATCTATCACGGTTGATAAACTTAGTTTGATATTCGATCATTTCTCGTAAACGGTACTAATGAGAAATTTGATCGAACATCGTGGTCCTATCTTATACAATCAGCATTGCATATGATACTTCAATTTCAGGTCTCCCATATAAATGATCAGGATTAGATCATTTGTCTTTAAACAAAATGCAAAGCTATCAACAGTGTTACCAGGATAAGGTTCCCAAACGTTATCCATTTACTATAGACACTTTTAAGTTACTCATCTCGACTTTAATCCTCTCGTATGACTCACATACTAAGTAGTGATTTCATTGGAGTAACTTAGGGTTTTACTATTTGAATGTTTGATATTAATATATTTCCATATATTCCTAATATCGTCAATTGAATCAATCTAGATAATATAAAGAACTTATGTTTATTTATTTAATTTATTCAAATTAAATTATTATAATTAAATAATTAAAAGTTCTAGGACACCATTCCTAACACTGTCTTATACAATCAACATTGTATACGATACTTCCATTCCATGTCACCCACATGAATGATCGGGATAAGATCATTTCTCTACTATACAAAATGGACAGCTATCAACAGTGTTACCAGGATAAGGTTCTCAAACATCATCCATTTAGTGTAGACACTTTAAGTTACTTATCTCGATTTTAATCTGCTCATATGACTCACATACTTAGTCAAGATTTCATAAGAGTAACTTTGGGTTTTTACTATTTGAATGTTTTTATATAAATATGTACACATATATCTTATATCGTTAATAAATCAATATAGATATAAAAGAATCTTGATTTATTTATTTAATTTATTCTAAATAAATTATCTCCATATAAATAATCACAAGTTTTAGGACATCATTCCTAACAGGAATAGTAAATCGCAACTGGTAAATTGGGCCATGGATGAAGAACCACTTCTTTTTCCATTCCTTGTCCCTAAAGATTAGTAAGCTCACCAAGTTGTGGTTCGAGCTCTAAGCGCATCCTATCTTAGGGATTCAGCCTGTTAGGAATGATGTCCTAGAACTTGTAATTATTTAATTATAATAATTTATTTCGAATAAATTAAATAAATAAACATAAGTTCTTTATATTATCTAGATTGATTCAATTGACGATATTATGAATATATAGAAATATATTAATATCAAACATTCAAATAGTAAACCCTAAGTTACTCTTATGAAATCACGACTTAATATGTGAGTCATACGAGAGGATTAAAGTCGAGATTAGTAACTTAAAAGTGTCTATAGTAAATGGATAACGTTTGGGAACCTTATCCTGGTAACACTGTTGATAGCTTCACATTTTGTTTATAGACAAATGATCAAATCCTTATCATTCATGTGGGAGACATGAAATGGAAGTATCATATGCAATGTTGATTGCATAAGACAGGACCACGATGTTCGATCAAATTTCTCATTAGTACCGTTTACGAGAAATGATCGAATATCAAACTAAGTTTATCAATCGTGATAGATCTCAATCCTGAGTGAAATGTGGACTCCTATTTATGGAGTTATGTTCTTTGATTCACATGGTTGAGAACGATCTGTAAGAACGCTCAATACACTCCTGTTTTGAGAATATAGCTAGATAAGAAACGCATCTTCACGAGATGGAATTCATAAATTTCCTATAAATTAACGGTATCAGTGCGATACCTAAACATTTTAGGAACTTTAGGAAACTCCCTTGATGTACTGATTCGAAACATGAACAAGTGGTGCCACGACTTCTATTGATCACAGAAGTATATTGTCTCTAGTTCGACTAAAGATAAAGTTCATTGGAGAATCAGCGGGAACACAAGGATAAAGCAGTAATTACAGGGGCAAAACGGTAAATTTATCCGCCTGTTATTATGAGCGTTCCACGTGAAGGATATATCACAGATATAAATAAAGATAAACTAAATGGACATAACTCATCTATAGTGAGGGGAGTTCAGCTATGAATCTATAGTGGAATTATTCATAGTTAGATAATAAGTAATTAACTGATTATGAGTTAATCACTTAATTGACTAATTATTAAACCCATGATCTATAGGTCCATCGAGTCCGTATGCTAGCCCAAATATCGTAGTCGCGAAATCAAGTAGAAGAAATGGAAAGTTTAAGTAAAATGAATTACTTAAATAGGCAATATTAATTGTTTAAATAATGAGTTCATTTAAACAGAAAATTAATAATGAAATATTATTAATTAGACATTATTAATTATTTAAATATTGAGTATATTTAAATGGTAATTAATAATTTGAAATTAATTGACAATTATTAATTGTTTAAATAATTAATTTTATTTGAACGGAAATTAATAATTAATAATTAAAATTAATTAATTAATATAAAATATTATCAATAAAGTTATTAATTAAATAATGAGTTTATTTAATGGAAATTAATAATTAAATATAATTTGATAATATTTAGTCAGGAGAAAATATTAATATTATTAATTGTTTAAATAAAATATTTTATTTAAATGGTAATTAATAAATAAATTAATTAAGTTGGACTTATTAATTTAAGAGAGAGTTTCAAGCCCAATTGGATTAATGAACCCAATTTAAATTGACCCAAAATAATTAATTAGATAAATTTGATTTATTAATTATTTATTATTAATTTCGGCCATCATAGATAATTTGTAGGAGATAATTATTTGAATTATATCCTATAATAATTATATAGATTTATTTAACCAAGATAAATAAAATAAAGAAAAGAAAATATTCTCTTATTTATCTATGGCATTTTAGAAATACCAAGATAAAGGAAAGAGATAATTCTTTTTTCTTTTTGTATTTATCTCCATGGATTAATCCTAATGTGATTAGGATTCCTATTTTCCTATAAATATAGGAGGCTTGGGTCATTCATAAATCACACAATTAAATTCCTTAGAAATTCGGAATTCTCTTTTACTTCTCCCTCCCCTCTTGGCCGATTTCCCTAGTCCATTGGGAAGAAAATATTTTTTTCTTCTTCCCAATTTCTTCTTAAGTTGATCCCACAATCGGGTTTCGTTTGATCGATCGGGATATAGCGTAGAAGATCCGGTGTTGCTGAGGATTTGATGCTGTAAAGAATCCTCCAACCGATTCTCCATATATTACTCAATGTAAGTTTTAGAGTTTTAATTTTCGAAAATTTAAAGCATGAATCTACATGTTTTTATCACAAATTGCATGATGTTAATAGATCCGTAATTAAATGTTAATTAGTTTACTAAAAAAAATTTCGCTAATTTAGTAAATCATCCCTTCACAGCCGAAGATCCAATAGTGCGTGATCATCCTTATGGTCAGAAGGATATCAAATCCACATAAAGGGTGGTCAGAGTCCTCATAGTATTCGACATAAATTTCCAAGGGTAATCCCAAAGTCAAAGAGAAGTCTAGCAAGGAAGAAGGGAATAGGGAATCTCAACCTTACATAAAAAACATAGGATGAAATGAGGTTCAACCCTCACCCGAGGAAATGTGAGCGCGCTATAGAGCGCTTGGGAGTCTCATTTTGAACTCTGAGGGGATCGAATATTAGACTCTTAACTTGTCCAAGGCAGCCTGCTGCATCTTGGACGAAAAGTCTTTCAGATGGTCCTTTTTCTTGAGGACACGAGTTTTTAGTTTAGACAAACCTTTCTTTTTCTCTCCCCCCAACCGGCTTAGGTTCAATAGGGGAAAACTTAACACTACCGGTATCCTTCCTCTCGAAAGGACAAAGCCTCCCCTTTCCACAGAGGGCACAACGAAAGAAACTGCCACTAGAATCAAAGGCTGAAATAAAGTCATTAATAGACCCAAGTTCACAGTTAGTCGAAAGAGAACCTCGTGCTTCCAATACTAGAATTGCGTGTAGATTAAGGACTTCCAAATCTGCTTCATTTCCTCCAAGCTCGCATTTAAAAGCAGAAACTTGTATGGTTTCTTCAGGGGGAGAGGAAGAAGGGGGAGTGGCGACAGCCCTCAAATCAGAAACAACCTCCCTAAAAACTCTACTCCTCAAAATCATATTCAGTAATCTCATATCTCACCGTCCTACGGTTCATGGCCCTAGAAAATTTCTTAGACCTAGTCATTTGTAAGCCTTGAGGGAAGAAAAGAAGGGAACATAGGGGATTAACCTTAGATGACGGAGGGCAAAATTCAGGTCCACGAAGCATATGAGAGAAATCACATGAACGAATATCGCGAGAAAGAAATAATACATAACCTTTCAAACTAGAAAGATCGCAATATTTAAATCAAAGGATATACCAAGTTACGGTCGCGGCGTGTGGCGGGTATCCAATGAACCCCCAGGGGGTCATGATGGTTATAATCAGAAAATGAGCCGGTTAAATTTCAAAAATTTGCGAAGCTCAAACGACCATCTCACTTAAAAGGCGCAGCCAGCTGTCCAAAATGCTATGACGGTCCAGGCAAAACGTCACAGACCTTGAGTGACCTTTATCAATTTCTCGTACTGAAAAATCTAGCACGAGAAATGGAAGAAAACCATAGAGGGTAAAAATCACCCATCTATAGGCTAACCGAGGTGAGTCGATTTCAAAAAGGTCCAAATTATTGTCAAGACCCGGAGTAAAGGAAATGTAACTGAGAATGGGCCAAACCAAGGCCCAAATCGAAAAGCCTAGTTTCAACTAGCATGGACAAGCGAGCCCACAATTACTCAAAAAGAGACTATATAAGGCTAACTAACTCACCAAATCAGGTATGAACAAAAAATCAAAACCTAAATTCTTGCGGCGCCTTATCCATTTTCTAAAAATACTAATTTGATCATCAGAGGGTCATTGGCTGGTACCACACCAATGCCTCTGACCGTCATCTCCTCTCTGTTTCAGAAATCTAAGGTTGCAAGATCAAGCATGTGCCGTCACTTGCTCAACCGTGAGAACTACCCCTCACGGTAATTAAATACATTAAATAGGCTATGATATTTTAAACTAGGAATTATTATTTAAAATTTTCCAATATAACATTTCAAAATCAAAGAGAAATATCAAATTGCAAAAAAAAAGGACGAAAGGACAAAAGTTTATCCATTTTTAGGTGCATAGCCATATCATGAATAAATGAACCATTATCTTTGCCATTAGAAATAAAAATTCTAATTGAATTAGAATATACCAAATTTTATTATATATACGATCACTGGGTTGTCCTATTTTCACTCCTCACTTTAATTAGAAAAGTGAAACTCTCTCTCATCATTTAAACCTTAGCCGAAAAACATGTTGTAGAAAAAAAGAAATGTTTTTCTTCTTTAGTTCTTACGGATCAATTTCCACAAAGTCAGTTTTGGATTCGATGAAGATTAAGAACCGCTAACCAAATCTCCATTTAATTCTTTGTAAGTATTTTCGAGAACCTTTAGACTTTAAATTTAAGGCCTTTTCATTATTTTTACATAATATTAACTATGATCCATATTAATTAAGTTGTTAAATAATAAACCAATTAATTTTTACTGTGCGTTAAATTTAGATCTCATATCCTACCATTTGGGCTGTGGGTTGGCTATTTTTGACGTTTAGGGTAACTTGAGATGGATGCTCGAGAAGGAGGGTGTCTCGAGTCAGACTATTTTTGAAGTTTTTATGCTTGAATGGGGAGCTCGAGGGCTCGTAAGGCTTCTTGGAGATTTCTGAGGAAAGCTGGGCTCGATCTTTTTTTGGAACGTTATGCCTACATGGGGAGCACAATGGCTCGGCCGCATAAGGCTTCTCGGATATTCTTGGGAGAACTGGGCTCGACCTTGCTTGGAGATTTGGGGTGCCAGGTTCCTCATCTTTTTTATCCTCCACACTCAGTAAAGTCAAATAACTTCAGAAAGAACGAATATAATGATCGAGACCAAATTGTAGTAATAATGGAGGTTGAAAACGGCAGTCAATGGAAAAAGAAAACAAGAAAGAAAGATGAAAAGAGCTATAAAACATGATTTTTTAAAATCCCACAAAACAATAAATATGAGAATAATTAATACCATATTTCACATTTAAACATAATATTCCATAGCATCAAATCTGAACAAATGTGGAATTTTATAAAATAATATATGATTTAAAACTAGGGTAAAATGCAAATGAGACCCCGTGGTTTATTTCAAATGCATGAACACCCTCTGTTGTTTGAAAATAGTAAATCACACCCTTGTGATTCCAAAAAAATTCAATCAGACCCTCCATTTCAATGCCAATAATTTTATTTTAGCCATAACTTCTTCGTTTGAACTCCGATTTGGATGATTCAAGAAGTTTTGGAATACTCATTTCAGGCTCTACATAATAGTCACTTTAAAACTTTGAAATGATTAATAAATAAAAGAGTTTATTAATATCAAAGTACTAAGTATGATTGACACCGTTAACTCTTTTGGTTATTGATGATTTAGAAGTTTTTAAGTGACCATAGCATAGAGATTGAAATGAGGATTCAAAAATATCTTGAATCATCCAAATCAGAGTTCAAATGAAGAAGTTATGATTAAAAGAAAATTAACAGCATTGAAAAGGGCGGTCTGATTAAAAAAATTTGGAATCACAAAGGTGTGATTTGTCATTTTCAAACCATATAGGTATTCATACATTTGAAACAAATCATATGGGTTTCATTTACATTTTACGCTTAAAACTATAAAATATTATAAGTTGAGAAGAAAGAGAAAATAAAAAGAGGAGCGGAAGAGGGGATGTTTTGAATAATAATAAAGAAAGAAAAAGCCGGACAATGTGATAGCACGTTTCATCATTGAACTGATGAAGCGAAAAAAACAAAAAGAGTTAAATTTTACCAGTTTATAATTACTAGTGAAAGTTATGATACATTGTCAATTTTTTTTTAATTTGATAAAATATCATTTTAATTCAAAAAGAGAATTTTAAATGTAACAAATAAAAAATCAATGATCGACTTATTTATTTATTAAATAAAATTTGTGTCTATAATAATTTTTTAAAGATGATATTTATTAATAAAAAAAATATATACTCTTGTCAAAATGAAGAATGATTGTAAATCTAGTAATTTTTCTTTTTAATATCATAGCTTTAAAATATTTATAAATATAGTAAAAATTTGAGCACATCAATTAGTAATTTATATTAAATTACATATCGTTAAAATAAGTGAATCTCCAATTCATATATTAATCAAGGAGATTTGAATTTTCAGCCAATAAAAAAAACATATGTCTAACCTTCATGTTGGCACACATTAATTAATATTAATTATTAATTAATAAGAAAAAGTTTGTTATATTTACGAATTGTTTTAGACAGTGATATATTTTTAAATATTACATCATAATTTATTACCTTGTAAAACTTCCTTAAAAAATTATGTTTTGAATTACTAATTTTTATCTCAAATGGTTAGAGATATTTGATTAAAAAAGGACATATAATATTAATGATCAGTTGCGTCGTGCGTGAATGGCGCGAGGAATAGAAACATCCGCCAAACACATCAATGCCAGCAAGAGAGAGACAAACGGAGACGGATTGGATTCTTTGTCTGTCTCTTTGATAAATCCGTCTTTCAATTCCTTCTAAAAAATTTGGTGAGCAGAGAGGCTTAGCTGGTTTTTTTTTCTCCTCTCTCTCCCAACATTTCTATTACCCCCCCTTCTTCTTCGTTTCTCTCACGTATATGCACGTAGTTTCTATACATGCGTTGAAAAAACAAACGGGAATTGATCCTTTTTCTTTTTTGAATTGAGTCCTCATTTGGGTTTCATCTTTAAGGGTTTTTCTGGCAATCAAATAAAAAAAAAAAGGTTTTTGTTTTTATTTTTGGTTTTTGGTAGAGGAAACCGTGTGGGGTTGATCGTTCATGATGACCCCCAAAAAATCCAAAAGACTTTATCAAGTTTGGAGGGGAAGTAATGTGAGTTATTTTGTGAAATGGGTTTGTTTTTGTTTTTGAATTTGCTGTAATTATGATTGAGCTTTCTAAGTTCAACTTGATCGTTTTTGTTTCCAGAAATTTTTCTGTGGTGGGAGATTGATATTTGGTCCTGATGTGTCATCTCTGTTTCTGTCCATATTTCTCATTGCTGGTCCTGCAGTTGCTTTCTGTGTAAAGATATATTTGAAGATCTATGATCATAAACCGCGGAATTCTCATTTGTATCCTGTACTAATTGTCGCTCTTTTTCTCACTATTCTGGTCAGTTTTTATTTTGTTTTACTTATAACTTTATACATTCATTCAGTGATTCCTATGTGACACTTTTAACTTATTAACTTACCCCAAGGACAAGGTAGCTATAAAGATGAAACCGCGTTCGTTTTCATTTCTAGAATGAATTATTTGTCAAGCATTCATTCAGTATTTCTTATGTGATATCTTTAACTTGTTAACTTAATCCTAGAAATCAATGTAAGTTTATAGTCAGAATCGTGTATTTTGTATTGAATAATTGTGTATACTTTTAAGTACAAGAGTACTAGATAAATAAGGAAAATACAAGAATTGTGCTAATCGTATTTTACAGCCTAATTGACAGTGTGATTACAGTTCAGTTGATTGAGTGATTACAGCATAATTGATACACGTTAACAATCAGAATGTTTATTTATAGTAGTTCCTTCCATGATTGATCTCCTGAATTTTTTTCATCATATGTAGTTCTCTTTCTTCTTCTGTGATTATCGATAACAAAATTAACTCTTAACTTCATTGGTCTACATCTAGTACTGTTGGCTTAAGTCGTTATGAAAGTTCTCATCTCATAGTGCCACAAACAAAAAAGTATTATGAAAGTTAGTAGCCACTAGCTTTAAATATTCTGCTGTCTATATGATGCACCTGTAGCTAACAGCAGACAAACACGCAAACACGCGGATATATTTTTCTAATTTGAAGAGAACTGTTATGTCGTTGACTTCATTTATGGAAATATGGCATCTTTGATTCTGTTATTGCTGTTTCAAGATTCAGACAAAATGGAAAAATGGTTTTCGTATGACTTGTAACCCATTTTGGATGTTGTGTGAGTTGGGACATGATGTTAGATCGAGTTACAAGGAAACTTTATACTCAATTGAATTGCTAATAAATTTATCTTGTAGAATGACTTGCATGATTAGCTATTTGGAATGAACTCTTCAGGGTTATTAATTTGAATCAAAATTTCACATTCCAAGTAAACCATGTGCAGGATTTGATTTTTCTCTTCTTGACTTCTGGTAGAGACCCTGGTATACTACCTCGAAATTTAAAGCCTCCTGAGTCAGATGAATCAGACAATATAGCTACACCATCTATGGAATGGATCAATGGAAGAACCCCTCATCTGAAAATCCCTCGGACTAAAGATGTAATTGTAAATGGTCATACAGTAAAAGTCAAGTACTGTGAGACTTGTTTGTTTTATCGTCCTCCCCGTGCTTCTCATTGTTCCATATGCAACAACTGTGTTCAGAGATTTGATCATCACTGTCCATGGGTTGGGCAGTGCATTGGAATAGTAAGTTACTCTTAACTTTAAGCTTCAAATAATGTAATTATGTTTTACCTCGAAATCCATTTCATTGAATTCAAAGTATTAAGCAATGGCAATTAGGCTGTGATTAAAGTAAGAAATCGAAAACTTATTAGGTTAAAAAGTCAAAGTTCTATAGTTGCTCTATTATTTGTCAGTGGGTTGATCTGTTTGTAAAAATAGTTAAGCTATTGAGTTATTATAGAATCCAATTTCAATGTATCTGCAAAAAACACTTCTCTTGCAATGGCAGTGCCGGCACGTATTAAGCATGTTTATGAATCTTGTATAGGAATTATTTTCTCCGCTGCATCAAATTCTCATTAAGATGCATGTAAGAATCCACAACTCGGTGCTCGATTTAAAATTCTGAAATTCTTGGATTTACACATCTTTAGCATGTGAGGGAGGATATATTTAATATAATATAAATAATGCTGAAGATAAATAAATATGAAGGATTTTATAAGGCATACTGAAAAATATAAAGGTACTTGATAAGCCCCCATTCATAAGGTGTATGAAAGAAAGAAGAAGAGTGATGAGGCCAAGCAAAGGAAGGAAACAAGTAACATGTGAGAGAATCTTTAGCATATTTGGTGTGAGGTGGATTGTAACTGTCTGGGGACAAGTTAGTAATTGAATAAGAAATAGGCTGCTATATATATCATAGTGAGAATATCTTGTAATTATCTTTTGACATTGAATATTATCTGTGAAAGAGAGGAGGGTTAGGGGTCTCTTGAATTACCCCTCGGCGCTAATTCTTGTCTAATCTTGCATTCCTTTAACTATTGTTCTAACAGTACTCTAAATGCTTGAAAAAACATCACAAAATACTAGTTAGTTTCATTATAATTTATGTTGGATTCTAACTGTTGTATTAACTTTGGTTATGATTGCAGCGTAATTATCGGTTCTTCTTCATGTTCATAACAACCTCTACTATTTTGTGTGTATATGTGTTAACATTTTCAATGGCCAACCTTATTCATCATGGAGAAACCTTTTTGAAGGCAGCATCTAAAGATATACTGTCGGATATTCTAATAGTGTATTGCTTCATTGCCTTTTGGTTTGTTGGTGGCCTTTCCATATTCCATTTCTATCTTGTATGTACAAACCAGGTGATTTTCTTATACTCCAGAGCTCGAATTCACAAGTCGTGTGTATTATGATTTGATTTTCTAGAATTGCATCTGCATACATAAATATTCACCTTGAATTCACAAATTATTCTTTTTTTTTTCCATTTGTTTTTTTGTATGAAAGAATGTGAATATCATAACAATAGAAAGAGGATACAAAAAGGCACATGAGATTCACACCAGTACTATCGGATAATTTCATTTTCCATTTTTTAATATAATACCTTGACTTTTTCCCATTATTAGCGTGCTAGTTTACTTTTAAATATTCTACCGCTTGGTTGCCTGTTCTATTAAGTCATGCACAGCTTCTATTAACAATCAGTTTAACTACCTATTTTGCATCTCTAATATTTGTTCCTACACAGACTACCTATGAGAATTTCCGGTACCGGTATGATAAGAAGGAGAATCCATATAACAGAGGAATGATTGAGAACCTTAAAGAAGTATTTTTCTCCAAGATACCACCTTCGTTAAATAATTTCCGATCCATTGGGGAGGATGATCACATGATGGTGGCCGTTACTCCTAATCTTGACGGTGTCCTTACCACAAAGGAGAAAATTGACATTGAGATGGGAGGTAAACTTATGGAGGATGACGCCTTCCCAATTCCTGATATGTTGAGGAACTTGGACTATGATGTTTTGGAAGATGATTTTAAGAATACTGTTGAAGGAAGATCAGATTGTGATCCGCTATTTCCTCTTAACCAGGAAGATGAGAAGTTCGCAAGAAATGCCAGTGATAGAACGATTGATAATCTGCAAGTATCATCATCTCTGGGAGCTAGAGATCCAGTAGCTGTAGAAAGTTCCATCACTACTAGGGATAATGCCAACGAAAATGACTCGTCTCAAATTAAAGCATCAAAATACTAGTCAGAAAGGTAATCTTCTCCCTCAGTTTATTGAAAAGAAGACAAGTCATATATGTTAAGCCTATACTGATCATGATCTTATGCTTATGAACATTGACAAAGACAACATCAATTTTAGTTGCTCCTAACTCCTAAGTGGAAAATATCTATTAAATGTAAAAGTAACAGTATTGGGCAGAAAATTGTACATTCAAGAATCTATGTTAAGCCAATAATTATGGGAGTAAATTTTCTCCCTGGTATCATTATCAACAGTTTTAACATGTTAGAATATACATGTCACACATACATACATACATATGCGTATACTATATAGTATGTACTAAGAAACCGTTTTCATTATGAATAGGATCATCTTCTATTGTACAATTATGATATAGAAAAGTAAAATTAATAAGACCAAACATTCTTATTCCCAAAATAGTTTTATCCTTTTCATTGGACCTTTCCTTGTAAGCTTTATCTCATAAAGAATTGAATGGAACACAATAGTTTCAGAAGGATTCCATGGAGCTGTATAATATTATCTCAAGGTTCAAAAATTGATTGAATTGAAACGAGAATTTAAAATTAAGATATCACATTAAAACTAAGAAGCCAACGTATGTGCTCTTGATAAATTCAATAATTTTCTTTAATAGATTTCATTAAGAAGAATGCAAGTGAAAAAAAAAAAACAGAGGCTGAACATAAACAACGTGCTTTAAACAAAGGGACACTTATTCCTCCCCAGTCAAATATACCACGAGATCTTGAACCAAATCTTTATTAGAACTAACGATGGCAAAGAATATGATTTATCCTCCCATGCCTTTATGTAAGAAACACACCAATGTAAATAAGCCTTCTGACTGATGTTCATAGTGTTAATCCTCCCATGAGAAAAGGTGGAATGGAAGTGAAAATTCAGCTTCCATACCTTCACAAAAAGGTGGGAGATAATAGCAGGAAAGAAAACTTAATAATTGGAAAAAGAACAACAAGAAAAGGCTCTAGAGGACTCAAGCGACCAAACCCGATGATCCTTGGAGTTGGATTGAAAAATAAATCTTGGACAAGGGACAACAGCAAGAATAGATTTATAACATTCGTATAAAATATTGCTCTATTGAAATGATGATTAAAAGATAAGTGACCCTCCCCCGGAGGAGGAAAGGAACAAGTAGATACTTTAAAAGGAAGAAGATTATAGAGACAAGGGAAGAGAGACTGTAGGGGACCATTGTCAGACCAATGATCCTCTCAAAAAAACGAATAAAAGTATCATGCCCTATCAATCCCTCCACAAATTTTAGAAAGGAAGGTAGTCGCTAAGAAATAACTTTCTATGTATTTCTACAAGTGCCTATGTCATTTGTACTTTGCTCACAATGATGTTATGTCATAAACCCTCAGACTCTTGTTTATTTTGATATTTAAAATTGGAAGGACCAGTCTCTCCCATACAATGTGGCATAGCCCGCTCCTGACTCATCAAGGAAGGGGCATATCATTTTAATGATCTATCTTACTTCAAGAAAATTAGTACTTAGTGTCTTAGTCATAATAAATAGTTTGCAAAACTTGGTGAAGAGGGAAAAAAAAAGAAGCTCCGGTAGATGTTGGAATCTACCATCAAGTTCCGTCAACCTGTCAAACAACAAAGAAAGCATCAAGAGTTCAACTTGCAATAGTGTGGGTTTGACAAAGAGACTCTGAAGATCATGTCAAAAGGAAGGCTTATTTACCTTCTACTCTGACCCATATGGTAAGCCTTCCCATTTATGGACAGGTGCTACCATTGAATCCGATAAGCTCCACTCGGCCCGAAAGGAGTTTATTGTCATTGATTTCCATTTCTTTCAACATGTTGTGGAATAGCATGTTGAGCAAACTACCTCGATTGATGAGGATTCTCTTTACCACATATCACAAGTGCAATGTTTTGTAGTCGATGCATCTCTTCGAGGTCGGCCTCCATGACGTTGATCACTCAAAGGCTCTATTTTCATGGGTCTCACATAGTTGTGCTTTTTGACTCGAGTTAGATTCAATGATAGAATGAATTAAGTTGATTACCTTAATTAGCTTTTTTGAATCATGGAAATCTTTCTTTTCTTGAGATTCTTTCATTCTTGTCAATGAAAAATAAAAATGTAGTGGTCATCCTTCCTTAATAAGTTGCTCAATCTCGAATTAGAGGACAGTCAGCAATCTTAAATGTTGTGACCATGCTCCTTGTGGAATTGGTAGTATGAGGCGTGGTGTTCTTGGAGTCATTAATTTGTATTTGTTTTGGCTTGGAGCGAGTTCATGAGCACATGATGTGAAGGCCAAGAGACGTCGGCGTAAGGACACCTAGTGTGAGAAGACAACGATTGCAAACAGGGGCAGCAGACGGCTTGGAGTTGGTGGAGGCGACAACGTTGAGGGAGATCGGTTGAGAGTTTCAGAGGGGGTTTGTGTTTTTTTTTTTGGGAGAGTTGTGGAGGCTCCCAAGAGTCGAAACACCAAATTATCCCTAGAAAACAACTCAAGTCGGTGTCATTGTGGGTAATTCTATCATAACTTATTACTCTGGGATCAAAATGACGAACCGTTTGCGGCGTTGAACTCGCAATAATACGATAGTTGTTAATGTTGTTAATGTCCCATTATAATCACAATTACCAAAAGGAAATAGATCTAAAGAACAGGGCATTACAGACAGATGAGAAGGTAAAGTATGTGTTTTTGGGTATAAGAATAAGGTTCAATAGCAAAAGTAGTGTTTGTTGTGTGTGGGAATGAGATGTCATCATGAACAGAAAAAAAAATATATATTCATTGCCAATAGTGAATATAATATAACCAATAAAACATTAGAATAAGCTTCACAAACCTTTTCAAAACAATCCTTAAAAGGGTAAAAATACTTTTGTTTCTAATTGATTAAAAAGTAGTTTTAACTACGTCCCTTTATATCACTGTCTTGTCACTGAATTTGCATTTTATTGCCACATCCTCTCTTATTGACCATTTGCAAAACAGGTACATCTTTCTTCAATCCGTAAAGTCATCTGAATGAGGGGCAGTGGTAATGGCCTGAAATTGTTATTGTAAATTACAAAACCGAATGTAGAAATTTAATGTTAATGGATATCAAAGATATGTTGCCATAAGGCCTTTTTCTCTTTTTATTGTGCTTTTGTTTGTTTTGTTTTGTTAAAACGTTGGAGCTTTATATTTTATGTATGAGGTGTTAAAAAATAAAGATCAAAATTTTCAGCGTTGGAGGTATTCATGGACAGTGATCTATATAACGCTTTAGATGCTTGGGTTCGTTGATTAGGATAAAGAGTTGGGGGTTACACAAGCCTAATCGATGTTTGTATCCTTGTTTTGAAATCATGATGATGAGTTTCTTAACCCCTCTCTATTGTAGCAATACCCCGCCTCACATGTCTTTACATAAGTGAACCAGTTGAGATCACTTGTGCCAATTCACAAGTGAGCCGTGTTAGTGGTGTTATCAAAATAAGGGACCCAACCTTTATTCGTATACGTACAACTTAAGTGAATCTTCCCGCGTCACATGCTCATCATAAGTTATCATAAGTATCATTTAAATAATAATAAATGACAATGTAAATATTACTAATTAAAGAATTATTTTTATTGATTTATAGTTTAATTGGATTACATTAGATTTAGGACAGAAACTCAGCACGAACATCTGAATGTTGAAACTTTAGGATATTTAAGTCTAATTATGTTTAATTTAAAAATATTCGATTTTACTTATTCCCATAAGTTTGTGGATTAATATGGTTATCATCTCAAACTTTTGAGAACCATCTTTAAGAAATTAATCATTCTAACTTATTTAAGTAAATTTGGACTTAAGTAATTAAACATTTTAAACCTTACAAGCCATTTAGATATTCTGGAGTTTATAATTTAGATTTTTAACTATTTGTTTTATATACTATGTATTTTGAATATTTATCCAATCACACTTTGGAACATTGTTATAAATTGTAAAGGAATATTTACCTGATTTGGTCCTTATGAAATAAGAACCAATATTTATTACATAATCCAAAAAAAAAAAAACTAAACTAAACTAGAAAACTAAAAGAAAAATGAAGACTGAAAGTAGTAAACCTAATATACTTCATTTTTTTAATCGTTCTTTAGATTAGCATTGTTAAAGACGCCTTTCAAGAATCAAGCAGCAACTATAAAGTTTAGAGAATATTTCTCCTAGATCGCTCCTAGTTAGAAGCGCTCTGTGTTAAGTGAACTTTATGAAACCTCATCGCTAGGGCAAAGATTTCTCACCAGAGATCCGTTCAATTTAATCAATCATAACTTTTAATTTTTACTTAACCCTAAATTAAAAGTTTCTGTTTGTTTACTTTATATGGATTTTGGTCCAATTGTTTAAACAATAATTCCATATTACAAATAATTCATTTAGTTTCTATTCAACTTTTAAATTAGATTTAATGTAAGGGCCCGGGTTCGTATTTTATTTTAATTAATTGGAAGGTTATATTTTTTATTTATTTGATTTTTTTGAAGCTTAACCATAGTTAGTTTAACCATGGTTAAGTTAGGAAAATGACTAAATGGAAAATATCAAGTGGATGGAGGGCTAGTTAGCAAAGGAAAATAGAGAAAAGGATTAAAAAATTAATTTTAGGAGGTGGGAGGACTTGGAGATTAAAATGAAGGGGTGGAAGGACTTTGTTGCAATTTGATTATTCTTATTTTAGAAATTAAAAGTTTATAAAGTGAAATTTAGATAAAAAGGAAAAAAAAAAAAAAAAAAAAGACAAATTCCTTCTTCTTCCTCCTCCAAAGCCGTGAGACCCTTCCCCTCTCTCCCTCATTTTTCTCTTTTCTTTCCTCATTCAATTCCTTTAATCTCTAGCCAATTTCCTTTGGGTTCTTGTTGGATTGTGAAAGAAGTTAAGTTTAAGGAAGGATCAAGCAAGGATTCATTGATTTCCATAAGGTTTAAGGTAAGAATTCATTCCCACAACTCAAGCTTTTTCTAGGTTTTTCCATGGAAGTTGTTTGGGTTTTCTTCTTTGGTGTTTTAAGTGTTGTTGTATGAGGTTTTCTTTCTTGTGTAAATTCTGAAAATATAAGTTAAGGTATGATGTGGAATTTTAAAGATTAACTATATGAATTTAAAAGGGAATTGTAAACCATGGTTTTGCAAGAACACTTGACCTCCATTAATGGTGAAGCTCCAAGCTTATGGTTGTTGATATTTGAGTTTTTGGCTTGAAAGTGTAAGATGTTAAAATCTGGAAATTGGCTTTAAATTAATGTTTTGAAGCTTTAAGATGGATGTTTAACAATATTATGAGGAACTAAATGCCATGGATAAACTCATGTTGAAAAACACCTTAAAATGGCAATGTTTTGGAGTTTCTAGTTTCTTTAAAGTATGATTTTCTTTGGCTTTACTTTGAAGTTCTTAATTCTGGAAAGTATGTGTCTGTGTGTATATATATATATATATATATATATATATATATATATATATATATTCCACATGAAAAACAACTTGGAAAGGTAAGAGGATAATTTTTGAGAAGCTATCAAAATTGGCCTAAAAAGCTAGTTTTTACACTTAGCTAGTTTTGGGTTTTTCTTGATTAATTGTGCAAAGTTTTCAATTCTAGAAATATTGGATGTCAATATGTATATTTTATACATGAAAAACTTATGGGAAGCTTAACTTAAAGATTCTTGGGTTAGTTTCCTATTTGGCCAAAAATAGTAACCAATTTGACTAATTTTGAGCACTTTACTACTAACCGGGTTTGCGATGAGTTGTTGTTACCATGGGCTGATTTATATGTAATAATTTACATCTAAATTATGTGTGGGATGTTTCATGTAGGATAGGAGACAAGAACAAGCTCCGAGATCATATCGAAAAGGTGAGAACACAAAGAATCGGAAGGGTGAACGGCGTGTAGTTTCAAGCGTTTTCAGAGTTATCTCAAAATGTTATTGTAGTTAAAGGTGGAAGTTATTGGTGGTGTGGTTGGTAAAGATGTGAACCCAAGAGAAATGTGGTAGTGGATATTAACCTCGACAATGGCTAAAAAGAGGCCGAATAATTGTTGACTCAAAACCGGTTTTCACTTTGAGTAGTTGATCATATAAGCATGTCTGCTTGCTTTATATTTGAGTTTAAGTTTATAAATGAGTAATATTCTGATTTGGGAACATGTTTATGCATACTTGCTATATTTCCCAATTTATGTTAGGTGGTTAGAGATCAATGTAATTAAAGAGGAAAAATATGATCATGAACCGTGAGTTTGCATGAATACTGTGCATCGTGTGGGTAATGTTCGTATTGTATTTTAACTTGGGATGTTGTTCCACCTATGTTCAGTAAACCAATACTTGTTATAGTATGTTGTAGAAAGGAAGCATGCTCATTCCATTTTATTTCATATCATTCCACCATGCATATCATGTGATCGACATGTGGCCATGGGGTTGTAACCCGTGTAACGGTGTATGGGTGTTGGACGTTACGCGAGGTTACCGTGGAAAGGTGATAAGCTCCGGTGTGCTTTATAATGAATGGCTCGAATGCTAGTGAATGTTGAGATAGCTTGAAATTGAGATGAGTTACGGCTTGGATGATGATTGATCATGTAACTTGGGTGTAGTGAGATGCCGGATTTGAGATGGCATGGCTTGAGAAATTAAAGAGGATGGTAATTGTGATAAGTGCGATATGATAACGGTTTGACGAAAGTGTTTGTTAGAGAATTTGAGGTTAATTGACACCATTCATTCACATTGCCTTTATTCTATTTGTTTTACATTTTAAGCATGTCATTACTCTTTATACATTTAATTACGATCATTCCGCATTCACTGTTCATATTCTTTTGTTTTCACTGAGTGTTATGCTCAAAGGTGCTCTAAATCACCTTTCAGGTAATGCTTGGGGACGAGGGCGTGGAGCGACAGGTGGTGAACGTTGATAGCCCGAGATGGAGATTTTGGATTGGCCTATAGTCATGCGAGCCAAAGGATTTTGAGGAATGTTATTTGATAGTCGAACTTGTATTTGGAGTCAAGTCTTGAAACTTATGTGTATATGTCATGTTTTTATTGTAAAACTGGTGCCTAAATTGCTGTTTAGACTTTGAACCCTTGATTTTTCTGAACCGACCGACGAGCCGTTTATGTTAATAAACATGTGTATGTATGTTTTGGGTTAATGAATTTACGTATACATCATGCCGAAATTTCGACTATTTTTAATAATTCATATGATTTAAGTTTAAACTTCCCGTTTCCGTTACGTGCTCGCATCCTGGACTTTTAAATAAGTCGGGTTGTCACATTTAACTTTTGAGTTTTAACTCCATTAATTCGAATGGCGTTCGGCGCGAGGAGTCGTTTCGTTATTCGAGGTGGTGACGTCAGGCGACGTTTAGTCACGTCAAAGGTCTGACATTCCCGTCAAATCGCCTTAAATGTGATAGATCGTCTTGAATGCGGTTAAATTCGGGGGATTAACCGCTTAATTACCCATTAACGTCCACGTCGTTTCGCATGCCGGATTGCGCGTGGTGTCGCTGGATGCTTGACAGCTGTCGCAATCGCAACGGCTCGAGGGTCCTTTAAATAGGCCTTCGCGATTTCCCTTCCATTTGCTTCCCCAGACCCTGTTTTTGAAAAGCTTTCCTTCGTTCTCAAATTTTCAAGTCTTCTTACAGGGTTCGAGGTTCCATGCCATGGGGTTTTCCCATTTTCCCTTGTTCCTATTCCATGTTTGGCCTTTCTTGGTCATGGCTTGCACCGAGAAAGTTTGGTCGTGATCTTCTACGCCTGTTTGGTCAGTACCGGAGGACTTGGCATTGGTGGTCGTGGTCCTCCACGCCTGTGAGTGTCGAATCCAGGGTACTGTCTGCCTGGGGTGACCAATTGCCTCACCGCCTATCACCGTGGCTCCGGAGTTTGTTCCGGCAGCCTCCGGGGGCCGGGGTGAACGAGGGGGAGACGGTTTCCTTTCCGTCCCTTCGATGGTCTCCTTCGTCATCACATCATCCGGGGCTTCAGCATTGGAGGTGGCAGCTCGTCTCGTATTTAAGGAAACGAGAAATGCGTTACCGCCGAACCGAGGTGGTCTTCTGGTTCCCTTCCTTGGGTCTCCCTTGCTATGACGAGAGAAGCGAAATCCTGCCCGGGTTGAGAGTTTCGGGTGAGAGCTCGGCTACTTTCCAAAATCCATCAGGGGGCCAGGTGTGGCGGGTCGAAGTTCTTCCTCTCTTTCGCCTGACGGGTTCTGCTGAGCCTCGGAATCGATGAGTTGGTGGAGTAGCCGACGGATGAACTGGTCCCGGCCACTCGCTCTTTGAGCAAAACCCTCATCCTCTCTCAGGGGGACGTTCTTGATGTTTCCGACGACGACACTTCGCATTCCACCGTTTTGCTTTGTAGAACTCGTGTAATTTCCTTCGGCTGAGTTCCCAACATGTGGGTCCGAGCCTTACTTGCTTGTTGTGAAATAAAGTTGGCGTTTTATTCACCTTCTGTTTCTTTGCCTTACTCTTTGCGTGGGTTACTTTCTATAATTCCGAACGCATTAAGTTCTTTGGTCCGTGGGGGACTTAGAAACTATCCCAGAAAGTCTGGTGTTTCAATCCGAGGGGGATTTAGTAACTTGCCGAATCGGATTAGGGCTTGCTCTTTTTTTTTTTTTTTGCGTAAAAAGCATCAAACGATCATGTGGGAGGAAAGACACGTAATACTTGTATATTAATTTGAAATGGGCCTCTTTGGCTAAGTACTTACATGATTCTCTCACACTCACACATGGTAAATGTTAGGATCTAAGGCAACCCTAGAGGGGGGGTGAATAGGGTTTATTAAAAATTTATAAAACTTTTTCAATCAATTCAAAATTTAAGATTAACAAAACAATTACACTTTTTAAATTTAATCAATATAAATAAATTTTATACTTAGAATTCTTTTTAGCAAAGTAAACAAATATGATAAGTACTTGGAAATATTAAATCACAATTAATTTCTAACAACCAATAATTTCTCAATTTAATTCAAACAATAAATATGTCAAGCATAAATTTAATTTCCAATTATTGTTATTCAATGACCCCAAAAAAAATGCACAATAAATATTTAGCAATTTATATTAGTGCAATAAGTAAAGAGGATAGGGTTAGAGAAATGACACCAAGATGTATAGTGGTTCGGCCAAAATCCGGCCTAGTCCACTCCCCGAGCGCCTCTCGGGAATTTATTACTTTTTCCGGGAGCAAAGTAGAACCCAATCCTTTTACGGGATCAAGATCAAACCCGAACAACGACCCTTTCCACGGAGCAAGGACAACCGTTATCTATCACTCTTTTTACTAAGGTTTAAGAGTAAAACCTTTTACAAATAGTAAATCCTCACAAAGGATAAGTATTACAAGAATTTTTGCTCACAATAAGAGATAAAAATCTCAACAAATTAGCCCTCAAGAATGGCTAGAAATACACAAATTTTCGCTCACAAGAAGGCTCAAAAAGATGACTGAAAATGGAGAGCTTTTGATCTTAGCAATGAAGATTAGCTTCTAATTTTTGGTGTGTGAAATATGTCATTTTCGAGCTCTATTTATAGCCAATAAAAAGTTACTATTCCATCCACCTTCATAAATATTATTTGACTTCAATGGTGTGAATTGAGGAAATGAGAGGCACCATTTTTGTCAAAAAAGTGAGGAAGAAAACTGTCATTTTTGGACTGTAAATTTCCAGAAATGAGGTTGATGAAGAAGGGCGCGAAATGACGAATATAGCCTTTGAAGTCTTCATACAAATTTAAATCAGGAGGGGCAAAGTAGTAATCTCCCATAATAGTGTAATCATTGCTTCTGAAAAGAGAGTAGTGGAATCCACGTGGCGAAACGTCATTGGTCAGAGCAAATCGATTTTGAATTTAATAATAATAATAATATAAATAGAAACCCGGCAAATAGGGGCATTCAGGCGGATGACCGTTGTGAAGAGATTTAAAAATCGGTCGACTAAGTGATAAAGTAATGGTCAGGACATAGAGGGCATTGACCAAAAGACCAGGGGCATATTGGACATTTCATTGCATCATTAAAAAGCAAATCGCTTTATTGGAAAGACAAGCCGCCACGTGTCAAAGAGAGAGAGGCGAGGCGAGAATAGTGGGGGACAGTGGAGCCCGCAGACGCTCGCGCGCGCAGAGGCCTTGGGCGTCGTGGACGATTAGCGGCCCGTGGATGCGAGGCGGTGGCGTGATCGTGCGGCTCCGGTTTTTCCTCCTTTTTCTTTTTTTTTTTTTTTTTTTTTTTTTTTAATTCGAATATATATAATTTGTAAATCTGAGAAGATCTGAGCCACTGATTCAAAAGGTAAGGAGATCTGACGGCTGTAATAAATCTGACTTTTCTTTTTCATTTAATTCAAGATTTGAATAAATCTGACCCTTCCATCTCAATATAAAATCTGATCTGACGGCTGATAATTTGAGCGCATGAAACATAAGATGAACTCGCCATATATGATCCGGATGAAATAATTAATTTAATTCCAATCTTCTAAAATTAATATCTTGCTCGTTTGAAGTCCGATTGAGTCGATTCCAATTGCGTTGGACTCGTTATAATTTTCTCTACACAATGGACTATCAAAACACAGAAAATTGATTAATAATAAAAACACGTTTGTTATCATCAAAATAAGAATAAGATTAATTGGCTTAGAAAGTCAACAATCTCCCCCTTTTTGATGATGACAAACCATAAGGGAAAATGAAAGAGTAAGAGTATAAGTATTCAATAGATGTTCAATATAGTATGTGAAATACTCCCCCTAAATAAATTCTTCCCCTTAAAAAATATTTTTAATTTAAGCAAGAGAAGTGTCATTTTCCTTATCAATTTTCTCCCCCTTTTGGAATCAATCAAAAAAAAGTAATATTCAATAAGTATATTTAATTCCAAAAGTTTCATCAAAATAAGATTTGAATTTGAATTTCTAAACTCCCCCTAAATAATTGCATAAAATTCAAATTATTTAGAAGTGTCATACCTTAAAATTCCAAGAGCAAGCCTATTTTTGCAAAAACTTTCTTCATTTAAAGGCTTGGTGAAAATATCCGCAAATTGATCACAAGAGTTAACAAAATTAAGAATAATATAACCATTTTGCACATGTTCTCTTATGAAATGATGTCTAATATCAATATGTTTAGTTCTAGAATGATGTATTGGATTTTTAGTTAAATTAATAGCACTTGAGTTGTCACAAAGAATGGGTACTTTTTCAAAAGTTAAACCATAATCACATAAAGTTTGTTTCATCCATAAAATTTGTGCACAACAACTAGCAACGGCTATATATTCGAAGCCTGGTAGTAGATAAAGCTACGGAGTTTTGCTTTTTACTAAACCATGAAACTAAAGAACTACCGAGAAATTGACAAGTGCCACTAGTACTTTTTCTATCAAGTAAACTTCCGGCATAATCGGCATCAGAATATCCAATTAGATTAAATTCAACATTTCTAGGATACCATAAGCCTAAATTATATGTTCCAAGTAAATATTTAAATATTCGTTTTACGGCATGCAAGTGTGATTCTTTAGGACAAGATTGAAATCTAGCACATAAACATACACTAAACATAATATCGGGTCTACTTGCCGTTAAATAAAGTAAAGAACCAATCATACCTCGATATGATTTGACATCTACATTTTTACCTTTTTCATCTTTGTCAAGCTTGGTTGTTGTACTCATAGGAGTCTTTGCAATTTTTCCCTCATTAAGCTTGAATCTTTTCAATAATTCCTTTGTGTATTTTTCTTGATTTATGAATATTCCATCTTTGAGTTGTTTGATTTGAAGTCCAAGAAAGAAACTAAGTTCTCCCATCATGCTCATTTCAAACTCATTATGCATAACTTTAGAAAAATCTTCACACAAAGAAGGATTAGTAGAACCAAAAATAATATCATCAACATATATTTGAACTACTAACATATCATTATCTTTGATTTTAATAAAAAGAGTGGTATCAATTTTACTCATTTTAAAATCATTATCAATCAAGAATTTACTTAATCTTTCATACCAAGCTCTTGGAGCTTGTTTCAAACCATAAAGTGCCTTTTTCAATTTAAAAACATGATTTGGAAATTCAAAGTTTTCAAAACCGGGAGGTTGATCAACATAAACTTCTTCCATAATATAACCATTTAGAAAAGCACTTTTTACATCCATTTGATATAAAATGAAATTTTTATGAGAAGCAAAAGCTAGTAACATACGAATTGCTTCTAATCTAGCAACCGGTGCAAAAGTTTCATCATAATCAATTCCTTCTTCTTGAAAATAACCTTTTGCAACTAATCTAGCTTTATTTCTAATAATATTTCCATTTTCATCAAGTTTATTTCTAAAAACCCATTTAGTACCAATAATGGAATTATTTTGAGGTCTAGGGACTAATTCCCAAACTTTATTTCTTTCAAATTGATTTAATTCTTCTTGCATAGCAAATAACCAAGATTCATCAAATTGAGCATCTTCAAAACTTTTTGGTTCAATTTGAGAAACAAAAGCAAGATTATTAAACATATTAAGAGATGAACGAGTTCTTACACCTTGAGTTGGATCACCAATAATTAAATCGGTTGGATGGTGTGTAGCATATCTCCATTCCTTAGGCAAAGATTGTGAAGCACTTTCATTCGAATTTTCAATTTGCTCACTCGAAGTAGCTTCATTGCTTTTATCACTAATTTGCAAATTATCAAGATTCTTTTCTAAAACATTAGTATCAAGAGAATCATTAATAACATTAACATCACCATGAAGAGATTCATCAAATACTATATGCATGGATTCCTCAATAACTAAAGTTCTTTTGTTAAAAACTCTATAAGCTTTACTAGTTAAGGAATAGCCAAGGAAAATACCAATATCGGTTTTAGAATCAAATTTACCAAGATTTTCCTTATTATTTAGAATAAAACATTTGCAACCAAAAACTTTAAAATAACTTATAATAGGGCTTTTTCCATTCCATAATTCATAAGGAGTTTTATCCAAAAATTTTCTTATTAAAACTCTATTTAAAACATAACAAGCGGTGTTTACGGCTTCCGCCCAAAAATATTTAGGAAGACCATATTCATTTAACATAGATCTAGCTAATTCTTGCAAAGAACGATTTTTCCGTTCAACTACACCGTTTTGTTGAGGAGTTCTAGGAGATGAGAAATTATGAGTATAACCATTTTCATTACAAAAATTTTCAAAAGCAATATTTTCAAATTCTCCACCATGATCACTTCTTATTTGAGAAATCAAAAATCCTTTTTCATTTTGAACTCTTTTTGTAAAATTAATAAACTTTTTCAAAGCTTCATCTTTATGTTTTAAAAACAAAACCCATGTAAAACGAGAATAATCATCAACAATTACAAAAGCATAATAATTTCCTCCAAAACTAGAAGTTCTAGAAGGACCAAATAAATCCATGTGTAAAAGTTGTAAGGGTCTAGTAGTGGAAATATCATTTTTAGATTTAAAAGAAGATTTTATTTGTTTACCCATTTGACAAGCATCACAAATTTTATCTTTTTCAAATTTTAATTTTGGCAAACCTCTTACCAAACACTTTTTAGAAATATTTGAAATTAATTTCATGCTTGTGTGACCTAATCTTCTATGCCATAGCCAAGAATCATCATTTAAAACGGATAGGCATTTTTCATTTAAAGAGCATGCATTTATATCAATAGTGTAAACATTTGCATCTCTATTTCCAACAAATAAAACTTTGTTATCACACACATCTTTTATAAAACAATGCTTTTTGTTAAAAGATACTTCATAACCTTTATCACACATTTGACTAATACTTAATAAATCATGTTTAAGACCATCTACTAATAAAACATTTTCTATTAAGGAAGAGGAATCGTTACCGATACTTCCTTTACCAATGATTTTTCCTTTCTTGTTATCACCGAAGGTTACTAGTCCACCTTCTTTCTTGGTAAGTGTGGAAAACTTGGAATGATCACCCGTCATATGTCTTGAGCATCCACTATCCAAGTACCACTTGTTCTTCTTTGAAAATTTCGAACATTCCTACAAAGAATAGGAATTCATGTTTGATCTTTTGGTACCCATACTTGTTTGGGTCCATATCGGTTAGCATTTTCATATTTTGGAATCCAAATTTTCTTTATTTTCAAAACATTTGATCTTGAAATATTTGAACCACTATATTTATGAAAATGACATGAATAAGTTTTATGTCCATAATTTCCACAAGAAAAGCAAATAACATCATGCAATGATGGATCTTTTACAAAGAATCTATGCACATGCTTTTTCTTATAATTATTTTGGAACTTTGATCTATGATATGTGTTCCTCTTAGAATGTGTAGTATGACCATTTTTCAATTTAAAACATTTTGGTCTAATATGACCTTTCATACCACAATAATGACAAGTAGGTACAAACTTTGATTTAGAAAAATCAATCTTAGCATTTTTAACATTTTGTACCATACATGTAGCATTAGCCTTTTTATCCTTATGCACAAAAGGTTTAGCATTTTCAAGTTTAGGCATCATAGGCAATTTATCATTTTTCATGCAAGGGGTTTCTTTAACAAAAATGGATTTAGAAGATGAAGGAGTAGAAATTTCATCCATGTATCCAATACCCTTTTTCTCTTTATTAGGTTTACCCATATTGATCATTTTATCAAGAGTTTGAGCACCTATGGTAAACTTTTTAATATTATCATTAGCTTCATCAAGTTGTTTCAAAAGATTGGTCTCTTTTTCTTTAATGACAATAATAAGCTCATTCTTTTCAAAAATGTCATGTTCAAGAAATTTAATTTTATCAAGTAAATCATTCTTTTCTTCACATGAGACATGAATTTGATTACTAGATGCATTTTCCAAAGAATCAACTTTTTCAATTAAAGATTTATTTTCATTTGATAAATCTACATGTTTCTTTGAAAGCACACCATACTTTTTAGTAATTTTCTCAAAGCTTTGTTGCATGCATTCAAATTCATTCAATAATTCAATGTAAGAAGAAGAGTTAAGATGTACCTCATTTTCATCTTCTTCATCATTGTCACTATGTGCCATAAAGCACATATTTGCAACTTCTTCTTCTTTTTCATTTTCACTTTCATCACTATCATCCCATGTAGCTTTCATAGCTTTCTTTAATTTCTTGGATGATTTGAGAAGAGGACAATCGGTCCTAATGTGACCGGGCTTCTTGCATTCATAACAAATGATTTCATCTTTCTTGCTCTTTTCACCATTTGATTCTCTTTGATTGGTGAAATTCTTTTTGAATTGCTTCTTCTTCTTTAAGAAGCTTTTGAATCTTCTTGATAGATAAGCCATATCTTCATCATCAATACTTTCATCATTTTCGAATCTTCTTCCACAAAAGTTGACTTGAGAGCAATGCTTCTTTCTTTCTTCTTTTTATCATCTTCCATGTTTTTCTTGATTTTGATCTCATGAGTCATAAGAGACCCAATTAATTCATCCATGGAGAGAATTTTCAAATCTTTGGCTTCTTGGATGGCGGTGACTTTTGGTTCCCATTGCTTTGGTAGAGCCCAAAGAATTTTCTTCACCTTTTCAATGTTAGAATAAGATTTTCCAAGTCCTTCCAAAGAATTCACAATGTTAGTAAATCTAATGAACATATCCGAAATTGACTCATTATCATCAATTTTAAATAATTCATAACTATGTACTAACATGTCAATTTTAGTTTCTTTAACTTGATCGGTTCCCTCATGAGTAATTTCAAGTTTATGCCAAATTTCCTTAGCGGTTTTACAAATAGAAACTCTATTATATTCAATTTCATTCAAGGCACAAAATAAGAAATTTATAGCTTTAGCATTTAAACCATATGCTTTCTTTTCTTCTTTAGACCATTCGGCCATAGGCTTAGGAGAACTAACATTTTCAACATTTGTAACCGGTTGATTAAAACCTTGCTCAATAATATCCCATAATTCAACATCAATAGATATTAAGAAAAATTGCATTCTATTCTTCCAATAGCTATAATTTGAACTATTAAAATAAGGAGGCTTATTAATTGATTGACTATCACCAAAGGGATTAAAATTATGTGTTGCCATAGCTCAAGCTATTAAGCTTTTTAAAACAAATTTTCAATAAAAATTTTGAGCACCTCGCTCTGATACCAATTGTTAGGATCTAAGGCAACCCTAGAGGGGGGGTGAATAGGGTTTATTAAAAATTTATAAAACTTTTTCAATCAATTCAAAATTTAAGATTAACAAAACAATTACACTTTTTAAATTTAATCAATATAAATAAATTTTATACTTAGAATTCTTTTTAGCAAAGTAAACAAATATGATAAGTACTTGGAAATATTAAATCACAATTAATTTCTAACAACCAATAATTTCTCAATTTAATTCAAACAATAAATATGTCAAGCATAAATTTAATTTCCAATTATTGTTATTCAATGACCCCAAAAAAAATGCACAATAAATATTTAGCAATTTATATTAGTGCAATAAGTAAAGAGGATAGGGTTAGAGAAATGACACCAAGATGTATAGTGGTTCGGCCAAAATCCGGCCTAGTCCACTCCCCGAGCGCCTCTCGGGAATTTATTACTTTTTCCGGGAGCAAAGTAGAACCCAATCCTTTTACGGGATCAAGATCAAACCCGAACAACGACCCTTTCCACTGGAGCAAGGACAACCGTTATCTATCACTCTTTTTACTAAGGTTTAAGAGTAAAACCTTTTACAAATAGTAAATCCTCACAAAGGATAAGTATTACAAGAATTTTTGCTCACAATAAGAGATAAAAATCTCAACAAATTAGCCCTCAAGAATGGCTAGAAATACACAAATTTTCGCTCACAAGAAGGCTCAAAAAGATGACTGAAAATGGAGAGCTTTTGATCTTAGCAATGAAGATTAGCTTCTAATTTTTGGTGTGTGAAATATGTCATTTTCGAGCTCTATTTATAGCCAATAAAAAGTTACTATTCCATCCACCTTCATAAATATTATTTGACTTCAATGGTGTGAATTGAGGAAATGAGAGGCACCATTTTTGTCAAAAAAGTGAGGAAGAAAAGTGTCATTTTTGGACTGGAAATTTCCAGAAAATGAGGTTGATGAAGAAGGGCGCGAAATGACGAATATAGCCTTTGAAGTCTTCATACAAATTTAAATCAGGAGGGGCAAAGTAGTAATCTCCCATAATAGTGTAATCATTGCTTCGAAAAGAGAGTAGTGGAATCCACGTGGCGAAACGTCATTGGTCAGAGCAAATCGATTTTGAATTTAATAATAATAATAATATAAATAGAAACCTGGCAAGTGGGCATTCAGGCGGATGACCGTTGTGAAGAGATTTAAAAATCGGTCAACTAAGTGATAAAGTAATGGTCAGGACATAGAGGGCATTGACCAAAAGACCAGGGGCATATTGGACATTTCATTGCATCATTAAAAAGCAAATCGCTTTATTGGAAAGACAAGCCGCCACGTGTCAAAGAGAGAGAGGGAGCGAGAATAGTGGGGGACAGTGGAGCCCGCAGGCGTCGGCGTCGCCAGGGCCTTGGGCGACGTGGACGATTGGCAGCCGTGGATGCGAGGCGGTGGCGTGATCGTGCGGCTCCGGTTTTTCCTCCTTTTTCTTTTTTTTTTTTTTTTTTTTTTTTTTTTTTTTAATTCGAATATATATAATTTGTAAATCTGAGAAGATCTGAGCCACCGATTCAAAAGGTAAGGAGATCCGCTACTGTAATAAATCGACTTTTCTTTTTCATTTAATTCAAGATTTGAATAAATCGACCCTTCCATCTCAATATAAAATCGATCGACTGGTGATAATTTGAGCGCATGAAACATAAGATGAACTCGCCATATATGATCCGGATGAAATAATTAATTTAATTCCAATCTTCTAAAATTAATATCTTGCTCGTTTGAAGTCCGATTGAGTCGATTCCAATTGCGTTGGACTCGTTATAATTTTCTCTACACAATGGACTATCAAAACACAGAAAATTGATTAATAATAAAAACACGTTTGTTATCATCAAAATAAGAATAAGATTAATTGGCTTAGAAAGTCAACAGTAAATTCTCAAATGCGTGGCGTTCCATGCTCTCGGAATCAGTTCGCCCTTTCCATCTTCAAGACGATAAGTTCCCGGCTTGACTTCTTCGATCACCTTATACGGACCTTCCCAGTTCGGTCCTAATTTTCCTGCTCCGGGCTCTTGCGTGTTCTGGAATACTTTCCTCAGGACGAAATCGTTTACTTTGAAGCTGCGCTGTTTCACTTTCTTCTCGAAGTATTTGGCCAGTTTTCTTGGTAGCATGCCATTCGGACTAGCGCTTGCTCCCTTTTTTCTTCGGCCAAGTCTAACGCTTCGCCATCATGGCGTCATTTTCGCCTCCGGGGATCGAGCTCTGGTCGTGGGGATGCTCATTTCCGGTGGGAACAACGGCCTCTACTCCGAAAGCCATGGCGAATGGAGTTTCGCCGATTGGGATTCTAGGGGTGGTCCAGGTATGCCCAAAGGACTCCAGGCGCTTCATCTACCCATCTTCCCTTTGCTCGTCCTAGTCTCTTCTTCAGAGAGTCCATGATGGTTTTGTTTGAAGCTTCGCTTGTCCATTCGCTGCGGATAGCGGGGCGTCGAGTACCAAGCTCCACTTTTCTCGTCCGCACAATATTTACTGGATAGAATTTCCCGTGAACTGAGTTCCGTTATCAGTGATGATAATTTTGGGAATTCCGAAGCGGGTGAAGATGTGCTTCCAGAGGAACATTTCGACTTTCCTTTCTGTAATCTTTGCCAATGGCTCGGCCTCGATCCACTTAGAGAAGTAGTCCGTTGCAACGATCAGGTAACATTTCTGTCTTGGAGCTAACGGCAATTTTCCCACCAGGTCTAGTCCCCATTGCATGAAGGGCCAGGGGGCCGAGATTGTAGTTAACATCGTCGGCGGTGCGTGAATGGTCTTTGCGAACCTTTGGCATTTATCGCAGCGGGAAACGAAGTCTTTCGAATCTTTCACCATGGTGGGCCAGTAGTACCCTTGCGTCAACGCTCTATGGCTTAAGGACCTCGGTCCTGCGTGATTTCCGCAGTGTCCAAGGTGCAACTCTGCCAAAACGTAAGAACTTTCTGACTTTCCCAGACATTTCAGATAGGGTCCACTGAAGGATCTCCTGTACAACTCTCCTTGGATGATCGAGTACCTAGCCGCTCGGGATCGGACTTTTCGTGCTTCCAGTTTTTCTTCGGGCAGATGTCCCGATTGTAGGTATTCGAGGATCTGGTTTCTCCAATCTGACTCAAGCTCTGGATTTTGTTCTACCGGCATTACTTGTCCAACTGTTCCATCGTCTCCACTCCCCATGTTCGAATCAAGGGTGATGCTTGGTTCGGACAAATGATCGACGGGAATGATTCTTATTGTTTCCGTTTGGACTGCGGATCCGAGATTAGCCAGAGCGTCAGCATGTCCATTTTCAGCCCTCGGTACTTGGCTGATGTCGTACTTCACGAACTGAGATAGTATGGACGTAACTTTTTCCAGATACTTCGCCATCCTGGGGTCCTTTGCCTCAAATACCCCTTTTACCTGGTTCACCACGAGTTGAGAATCACTTCTGATGTTTAAGTTCTCAACTCCCAGTTCCTTCGCTCTCTGTAGCCCAGCTATCAACGCTTCGTATTCGGCTTCGTTGTTTGAAGCTGGAAATCCGAATCGGATTGACTGTTCTAGGAGGTATCCCTCGGGGGTCGACAGGACTAGCCCTGCGGCGGATCCTCTTGAGTTCGAGGACCCATCAACATTTAGGGTCCAAGTCTCTGCTCCGGGGTCAACCGCGAGCGGCTGGTTTGTTTCGATCTCGCTCAAATTTGCTGGGGTCATTTCCGCGACGAAATCCGCGAGGACTTGTCCCTTTATGGCTGTCCTCGGCTCGTAAGTTATGTCGTATCCACCCAATTCTATCGCCCATTTTGTCAGTCGTCCCGAAACGTCCGGTTTGTGGAGGACGGCTTTTAGTGGGTAGGTGGTTCTTACCACTATCCGATGGCCCTGAAAATAGTGCTTACCGCGCGATGCGACTATCGAGCTAGTGCTAGCTTCTCCATCTTTGAGTACCAGGTGCTTCGGCATCGATCATCGCCTTACTCACATAGTAAATTGGGTCTTGGACTTGACCGTCTTCGCAGACCTAGCCGAAGCCGACACCGCATCGATACCGCTAGGTATAGGAACAACTTTCGTTATCCGAGGGCTTGGCCAACAATGGGGGCAAAGACAAGTAGGCTTTGAGCTCTTGAACGCTTCGGCACTCGACTCCCCAACCAAACTCCTTGCTCCTTTTCGAGCTTTGAAGAACGGCATGCATCTATCCACGACCGGATATGAACCTGTTCAATCTTGCCAAACACCCGTTAGCTTACAGACACCCTTCGATTCGTCGGTGCTTGCATGTCTATTATTGCTTGGATCTGGTCGGGGTTCGCCTCGATCCCGCGGCTGGTCACCAGGTGACCCAGGAACTTGCCTGCCGGGACTCCAAACGTGCATTTATCGGGGTTCAGGTTCATCCCGTATCGATTCAGAACTTCGAAAACTTGTTCCATGTGGGCCAGGTGGTCTTCAGCCTTTCGCGACTTGATTAGCATATCGTCGATGTACACCTCCATCGTTTTCCCCAGAAGATCTTTGAACATTCTATTCATCGGCGCCGATAGGTGGCTCCAGAGCGTTTTTTCAAACCAAAGGGCATCACAAGATAGCAAGATGTGCCTACGTTGGTTATGAACGAAGTCTTTTCTTGATCTTCTGGGTTCATCTTGATTTGGTTATATCCGGAGAAGGCGTCCATAAAGCTGAGTAGCTCGTATCCGGCCGTGGCATCTACCAGTTGATCTATTTTTGGTAACGGGAAGGAATCTTTCGGGCAGGCCTTGTTGAGGTCGGTGAAGTCAATACACGTCCTCCACTTTCCATTCTTCTTCTTTACTACTACCACGTTGGCCAGCCAATCGGGGTACTTTACTTCTCGGATAAAACCTGCTTCCAGGAGCTTCCGCACCTCCTCGTTGATTATGTCGTTCCTCTCGGGCGCGAACTTACGTCTTTTCTGTTTGACGGGGGGTCGATTCGGATCGACCTCGAGATTGTGGGTTATGATATCGGAACTTATACCGGGCATGTCCGTGTGGTCCCAAGCGAATGTTTTCCAACTTTTTCTCAAGAAGTTTGCCAGTCCGTCTTTCAGATCTCCTTTCAGATCCTTCCCCATGCTCGTCGTTTTCTCCTGATCCTCTGGATGGATCCATATTTTCACTGATCCGTCCTCAGGTGCTTCGATTCTTGGCCGAGCAAAGGGCGGGCCTCCTTCGGGGCCCCGATCCTGTAATTGCTATGCTTGGCATTGGGACTTCAACTTGACGATTTCGACCAAACATGACCTTGCAACTTGCTGATCCCCTTTTATAACCCTAATCCCCTTTTCGGTAGGGTATTTCAGCTTCTGGTGAAGCGTTGAAGGGTGTGCTTTCATATCATGAATCCAAGGTCGTCCGAGCAAGGCGTTATATCCCGAGTGGGAGTCTATGACATGGAAGAGCGCCAGAGGGCTCGCACCCTCGACCCTGACTGGCAATTTGATTGTTCCGTTGGACCTCGTCACCGCCCCGTTAAATCCCACTAGATCCTGAGAGTTCATCGTGAGGTCTGACTCTCTTAGTTTCATGCTCCGGAACGCTGACATATAGATTATGTTGATGGAAGACCCTGGGTCTACCAGAACCCTGCTGACCGTGTAGGATCCGATGGATATTGATATTACTAAGGCGTCATTGTGGGGCAGATGCACGTCTTCCAGGTCATTTCGGGAATACTTAATCAGATCTTCGGAGGCGTGCTCGACCCGATAGACGGGGAGTCCAGCTTCGCGATAAGACCTTTTATGAGCGTTGACGGATTCTCCGGTGCAGTGGATCGAACTGATTTGACCGTCTCCCGGAACTTCCGCTGGTGCGGCGAGCCTTTCGTCTGTTTCTCTCGGATCCTGCCTATCAATTCTTCGGTTCGGACCTTGCTCGCACACGCGATCTATCTCCCGGGCTAAGACCTTGCAGTCTTCCGTGGCGTGCCCTTTAGATTTATGGAATCTGCAGTAGGGTTCCTTTCTTTCCAGGCTTTTTTGGGCGTACCGTGGCCTCTTTTCTCTCTCCTCCTTTCGGAAAGAACGAGGTGTTTCCGTGTGGAGAATTCGTTCCGGGCTACACTTCTTCGGATCTCTGATCCTTCCCCATACGGATTTTCTTTCCTTTTCGTCTCCCTTTTCCTCCTTTCCCCTATCCGAGCGTCTGCGCTCCCTTCCTCTCCTTTCATCAATGTGAGGTTCTCTCTTCTTCCATATCCCCTCGGACCTTGATCCCTCTCTTCGCATTTCTCGGGCTACCCTCTCGGACTCATCCTGCGATATCTTTGCCATTGCTCTGTCCAACGCCTCTTTCATAGTCGTAGGCCTCCGTTTGTTAAAGGACCTCCAGAGGGGATGGTTCGGGTGTATTGCCCGTGAGAATGCGGTGGCCGCCTCTAGGTCATTACAGTCTTTGACTTCTAATTTAACCTGTCGAAATCTGACGATGAAGTCTCGGAGGGTTTCTTTTTCTCCCATCAGCACGTCATAGAGGTCGTGGTTCGTTTTAGCGAACTTCCGACTCACGCTATATTCGCTGAGGAAGGCGGAAGATAGGTCCGAAAAGGTTTCGATGGACCTTTTAGGGAGGCCGTTGAACCATAACAGGGGTGACCCTTTCAGGCTTGTGGGGAAGAAACGGCAGGTCAAGACATCCAGATCGGGCCCAATCACGCACGAGGACTCCATCATATTTACGAAATGAGCCACGTGTTCCATCGGGTCCCCAGTTCCGTCGTACATTTCAAACTTTGGGAGGATGAAGTGTCTCGGCTGTGGGACGGACATGACCCTTCTCGTAAAGGGAGAGTCTCCCGGTTCTCGGGCATCCGAATTAGGTTTAGCTCCTTTCTCGGATGCCTTCTTTGCCAGCTTTTCTTCGAGGATCTGCCTCGCATCCGTGTACTTCCGTTGCTTTTCTCTGCGCTCGTTCCTGCCCGCGGATGCCGAGCTTCCTTCGTCACTTCCGGTATAGCTCGAATCTTGGTTTCCTCCGTCACCTCTCTGCGACGGCGCCTTATCTCTAGTCTGCCGGGCGGGGCCTGTTTTGCTTGGTGCGTCCTTTTCCATCGACGAGGAGATCTCTAAACTTGCGTTTTCCCCCCGTCGACGAGCCGTCAGCCTGGTACGGAGGTCGTCTCCTAATACATTCTTCGCCTTTTCGGACATGGTGGCCTTCCTACGCCGCCGTCTGGCCTGAGATTTGCCAGTCCGTGGCTTAGAAGGGCCTCCCTCATCAACGTTCAGGATGTTTTGGCTGTTGGCTTGGACCGCCGCCAAGCCTTTCCCTAATAAGGCCCTCATTTCCCGTACCTCTTCTCTCAGAGCTTTGTGGGCTTCTACCATCTCTCGGTGCCTTGTCAAAGCGATGGTGATGGTTCCCGATGTCGGGTCAAGGTTCTGAGCATTGAGGTCTTGAGTATCATCAGCTACTCCCTTATCTCGGTTTGCGTTTTCGTTAAGAGCTCGTTGCCTGGACGAACGAGTAGTCATTGATTCGTCTTTGTAGGAACCGCGTGAGTATCTAGATTCTGCCGGGAATCAAAGATGAACGGCCCCACGGTGGGCGCCAAACTGTGTGGGGTATTTCTCGTCGAGGTTTCGTTCCACACGATAGAGCACGTCGAGTTGCGTGCTATCCCTTAACGGCGGAGCAACCTGAAACACTACAACAAATGACAATCAGATGGGTACCGGTGTGGTACCGCCGACGACCCTCCGACGATCAAGTTAGGTGGTGGTAGGTGAGATTTTGCCTTGCGCCGCAAGGGTTAGGTCAAGGATAATCAGGTTGTTCGTTTTTTAGGTTAAAGTGTCATACCTGATTTGATAGGTCATGTGCCTTTTATATTTCCTTCATTGAGGGTTCGTCGATTGGGCTAGCATGGGACTAGGCTTAATGGGCTTGCACTTGGCCCAACGAGGTGAGCTCTTTATGGTGTTGGCTCGGATGGGTTTTTCTCCATACGGGCCGGCCTGTAGTGAACGTGGCCCGTACGAGGGCTAGATCCTTTAGGACTTGGTCCGAATGGGCCTGTCCCCGTATGACTCGGCTCGATATGAGTGCAGCACATAAGAGGGCTATTTTTACCCTCTACAATTCCAATTTAGAAATTCACCATTAAAATAGGGAGATAATCTTAAAAAGATTATTTCCTTATTTTAAACATTTGATTTTCTAAATTGACATAGCAAGATAATATATTATCTTACCATGACGTACCCTTTCTCTCTCCTTTAGGCGTGGCACTACAAAAATACTGTTAAATTGCGACCAAATCATTGAGTAGTTTTTTTTGTGACCACTCTGGTAGTAAATATGAAGTTTGACTTAAAATGACCATATGGTCACTTTTTTGCGACCAAATTGTGACCAAGAAAAGAATTAGTCATAAAAACTGGCGCGAATGTTTGGTGGGAAGAAAGTGACCATATGGTCACTGCAAAATTACGACCATATGGTCGCAATTTTATGACACGGGGTGTAGACACCGATTTTTATCCGATATTATTTAAAATTAAGAAGTTTTGAATATTTAAAATAAATTTTAAAAAAATGTTTTATTTTAATTTTGGAGTTTTCTTCTAATCTAGTTTTTTTTAATTTAATTAGATTGTAATATTGTAAATTTAATTATTTAGTTTTCTTTTTCTTTTTGTATTATAATGAAATAGAAGTTTTGAAATCATGTATAATATTTTTTTAAATTATTAAAAAAAATGATGATAAAAAAATAATAAAAAAAAGAGAAGAAAAAGAAAAAAGAAAACGAAAAAAAGGACAAAAAAAATCTTCAAGATCTCCCTGCCATGGTCATTTTTTCTTCATCTTCTTTTTCAGCCCATTCCCTCAATTTCAGCTTACAAAGTTTGAAAAAAAGAAGATCTCATAATCCCTCAAAATTAGCTGCTCTATTAGACTTTGAATGTCCCTCCCATACTTCCATGTTTTTTTCAATCTATAAATAGACTTGTTCTTCAAGAGGAAGAAGGGGGGAAGAGGTGAAAAGGGAAGAAAAAAGAGAGTCCATAGTCATTCATGACAAGAAAAATGTTATAAACCATTTTTTTCTCCCATGTTTTTCCAAGTTGCTCTGTTTTTTTCTCATTAAAAAAAAAGGAGAAACTCATCATTTTCGCGCCAAAATCGTCGGAATAAAACACCAAAATCGCCGGAAGTTTACCCGTTTATGTTGTTCTCTTTGTGTATGGATCTAAAATAAAGAAAAGGGCCTGAAATCGTTGGTACCGCACTTTCGTGGAGGCTCTTTTTTTTCGTTTTTCCGAGAAAAGAAAAGGGGAAGAAGACTGTTTTTTTCTTTAAAAATCATTGCTGTCTCAAAGATCGTATTATCTATATATTTAATTTACAATATTAATTAATATGTATAGTGTTTAGCCCAGTGGTTTCCGTCCACTTTTACCTTCCTTCAGTCCCAGGTTCAACTCTTAATGGCGTCAGTTTCATTTATTTTTAGGATTTACTGATTTCATACAGATTATATATAGACATTGTTCTAATAATCACATGTTAGAAAGATAGCTCATTGGCTTTGTGGGCTGTTTGTCCTTGTCTTGGGGCTGGGTTCAATCCTTGGCAGGGGCAATTTTATTTTTTATTTAATCCAACTTTTAAAGTTTTATAGTTGTTTTAATTATATTTTGTTTACTAAAAATTTTACATATCAATCCAATATTCTATTTTAATAATATAATTCTTATTTCCATTTTACCCTATTTTTAATTAGTTTAAACCTTAATTTAATTGACTTATTTAATTTGTTTTTTGCTATGCTCAATTTTAATTTAATTATTATGTCACATTTATTTTCTTTGTGATTTCTCATATTCAAAACCAACACCATAACTTAAGTCAGTCCTCTAAAATATTATACTAAAATTTGTTTAAAATTTTTAAAATAAGAAATTGGGAAATTTTAGGATGCTAATTTTTCAATCTTAAAAAAATCAAACTAAATATTCCTATCTTAAAACAATAAATATATCCTTATTTAAAAACCAATAAAATTTAAAAATATTAAAAAACTTCAAATTGACTAAATAACTCTTCCTCAATAATAAAAATTAAAATTTAAGAAAACCTTTAGCCATAGTAAGAATTTCACTTCCAATTTTAATAAAAATATTTTATAAAAACAAATGATATTCTCCATAAAACACAAAACAATTCTCACATTTTAAAATGTTCAAAAAATATAATTTTCAAAAATACCGACGATAGAGTTTTAGGAGTTTTCAGGATGCTGATATCCTATTATTTCTTGAGGAATAAGAGTTTAATTAAGGGATGCCGAAATGGAACTCAAATAAAAAGATTTTCTAATGGCTTTTACGCCACTCATACTAATTTGATTAAGCCTTCTAACGTTTAAGGTATTAATCAATAAATAATGAGACATTTAAAAATAAAATTTAAAAACATATTGTGTGTTAAAAAAAACCAAAGGCTTTAACATAAAACATTAAAGATAAATAACAGTAATCGTTTTCAAAACGAACATAATAGGGTGCTAATACCTTCTCTATGTGTGAATAAACTTCCGAACCCATTTCAAAAGTTAGTAGACTATCCTTAATAAAATTCCTAGGTGACTAATCACACCTATCCCAAAAAAACCAATGATTAGTGGCGACTCTTTTTCTTCTCCGCGTCGCGGGTACGTAGCAACACGGGGTATCATTTAGTAGCAAAAAAAGGCGCGTAAATTTGGCGGGAAAAAAGCTTCCGTGTGGTCACATTTCAAAGTGACCATTTGGTCGCAATTTTGGTGACCTTTAGTGACCAGTGGTAGCTTAGAAATTTGGCGGGAAATAAGCTACCAAGTGGTCACATTGTTAAGTGACCAGATGGTCGCAAATGTTGTGATTTTAAGTGATCAGTGGTAGATAAATAATTTGGTAGGAGAAAAGCTACCAAGTGGTCACCAAAATAAGTGACCACGTGGTCGTAAATGCTGTGACTTGATGTGACCCGGGGCAGGTGGGAGAAAAGCTACCAAGTGGTCACCAAAATAAGTGATCATGTGGTCGTAAATGCTGTGACTTGATGTCACCCGGGGAAGTGAGGAAAATGGCGGGAAATTTTGGGAGGAAAATGCGACCAGTTGGTAGCAAAAATACTACCATCTGGTCGCAAATGAGCAGATGAGTCCATTATAAAACCCTCTCCTCCCATTGTTTGTTATCATTAAGAAAAAAGAAAATGAGAGAGTGGATGTATGTTCGTTTGATAGACGGGTATTTGAACGATGAGTTCGTGGCCGGGGTTGAACAGTTTGTTGAGTTTTGCATGACAACTATCTATTATGAAAAGTATGGTGGAAAGCTACGTTGCCCGTGCAGGACATGCGACAATAGGAGAATCATACCGGTTACAGATTTGAAGGTTCATCTTTATAGTTGGGGATTTGTGCAGAATGATTACCACTGAGCGTTTCAGGGGGAAACAAAGGAAATGTTCGATGCTGCATTACATGAATTGAGACGATACGAAGGTAGCAGCTCGAATGTAGAGGTTGTTGCCGAAGAACGGAATGATGAACAACAGTATAGTCAGATGCAGCAAATGATACTTGATGGTGAGGGGTATGGGGGCAATGAAAATTTCCGTGAAAGTTTAAACGTAGTCGAAGATGAACGGGTTGTTTAAGAGGAAATGAATCCGGAAGCACGTAAGATGCACGAGATGCTAAAGACAGCCAGCCGACCATTGTACGATGGGTGTCAGGCAAGTCAACTTGTTGCTGCTACAGAACTGTTAAATATAAAGGCGCAGTACAACATACCTACTAGAGGATTTGATTCGATTGCATCATGGTTTCGTCAATGCGCTCCAGAAGAAAATATTATGCCCAACAATTTGTACGACACGAAAAAGCTAGTGGAGGGACTTGGCTTACCCATGGAGAAAATAGATTCGTGTCGGAACGGATGCATGATTTACTGGGATGTGGATGAGGACCTGCATCACTGCAAATTCTGTTTTCTTCCAAGATATAAACAAGGGAAACGCAACCTCATTCCGTACGTCAGCATGTTCTATTTACCGCCGACCCCACGTCTGCAACGGTTGTATGCATCGGATGTGACAGCCTCGCACATGAGATGACATCACGAGCATTCACCGGGATGAAGGTGTTATGAGACATCCCTCGAGATCTTTGCGGCATGGAAGCATTTAAATATTTGTCATCCGGATTTTGCACAAGATCTGAGAAACGTCAGATTGGGCTTATGCACGGATGGCTTTAACCCGTTCGGGGCTTCTAGGGAACAATATTCAGTTTGGCCACTCATGGCAACCACGTATAACTTGCCTCCCTCGATGTGCATGCGAGACCCGTGATTTTTCTAACAAGGATCGTACTTGGGCCGAAAAGTCCAAAACGGAACCGGATGTGTATTTGCAACCACTTATTGCAGACTTGAATAGGTTGTGGACTGACGGTGTTATGACGTACGACATTTCGAAGAAACAAAATTTCTTGATGCGAGCCGCGTTAATCTGGACGATCAGAACTTTCCTTCGTATTCAATGTTGTCAGGTATGTTGATCTTTATTGATTTCATATACATTTTTGAGTATGTGTTTAGCTTTTGTTATTGATTTCCTTAGTCAGTGTAGTTAATTGTGTGAACCTCAATCTCCTCCTCTTAAAGGATGGAGTACGGCGGGGAAATACGCATGTCCACATTGCATGCTAGACACAGATGCATTTTATCTCAGAAACGGTTGGAAAACTTGTTGGTTTGATTGTCACCGTCGATTTTTATCGTTGAATCATACTTTCCATTCAAACCCTAAAATGCATTGTTCTGTTCAACTGCACTTGGTTCGAGACAACCAGATGAGGCGGACTCTGTAAGCTTGATCATTTACAAATCATTGAGGTAAACAAGTCTAAGCATATGCGCACCGCTGATAGGTTTGTCCTGGCTTCACAGGCGATTCAAGTTTATTACCTGAACTATCCGATTAATAAACGAGATCTGACAGATTGGTTAGTTGTTTGTAAAGTTAAACCACGCCAGGTAGAAGAAAACTTGTCCGAGAAAGACGACCATGAAGAGGGAGTTGTTGCTTTTCAAGAAGATGAGATAAGATGTCGTGCAATTGACGATGGTCAGAATACAAGTACTGTTCGTCCTTTGAACGATGGAACGATAACATTGCATGATGATGATACAAATGCTTCCACTTCTCACGCACGTGACATTGATGCTGAATTTATTCGAGACGATGAATCCGATGAAGAAACAGAAGAAGAAGAAGAAGAAGAATCGACGACCGAAGAAACTGAGGATGATGAATGAGACATTTTGTAACTTTATGATTCACTGTGTATGTGTTTATTAAAACTATTTCTTTAATGAATGATAAAAAAAATATATATTACTATTTGCGACCATATGAGAGTAATTTAGAACTTAAATGTGACCAGTTGGTCGCATTTGTGCGACCAGTTGGTCGCAAAACTCAAAGGGTATTCTAAAATGTTCATGAAACATGAATCAGCTTGAGTTTCATGATCCAATATTTGGACAGAATCATCATCATCATCTTCAATATGCTCAGTTTTAAACATTACTTTCTTTTCCTTGATTGGATATTGGATTTCAAAAGCACTATGATCAAATATAACAGCATAGAAACAAGAGTTCCCTTCATACCTAAATATCAGAAAGTAACCCAATTTAACAGAGTAAAACTCCACAAAATCCTGCCAACCATTTTGAAACCATATTTGTCCCTTGCTTTTTGTCAATCCCACATTCCATTCTGCACCACCCGACACCTTAAGACATACCTACTTATTTCGCAAAGCATTTCCGTGTTCTCGGACGAACTTCCTCGGAATATTCTAAGAAACGGAAAATGGAATCTTATTCTTTAAAACTAAACTGTCTGTTTGCGATAACTTTTGAAAGTGTTTTTGATGACTTTTAAAAATTATCCCAAACGGTACCCGAAACAAAATATCAAAACTTTATGATATCACTGTGTATGTGTTTATTAAAACTATTTCTTTAATGAATGATAATATATATATATATATATATATATATATTAATATTTACGACCAGATGGTCGCAATTTAACACAAAAGGTGACCACATGGTAGTAATTTAGAAGTGCAATGCGACCAGTTAGTCGCATTTGTGGAAAAGTAGAATTATGTTTTTCAAAAAATATAAGTTAAATTACGACCATTTGGTCGCAAAACTCAAAGGATATTATAAAATGTTCATGAAATTTTTGGCGGTTAATTTCATAAATGCGACCATCTGGTCGTAAATTTGAGCGGTAAATTTAAATTTTCATGAAATTTATGGCTGTGAATTTAAATATTGGACCATATGGTCGCAATCCTTGGCGGTGAATTTAAAGATTACGACCAGTTGGTCGCAATTCTTGATGGGACGTGTGATATGACAGCTGTTGAAGATAATCCCAAATTTGCGATCAGATGGTCACTTTTTCAATAAATGCGACCAGGTGGTCGTAATTTCCCCAGCACGCGCGACCTTTCGTTTCTGGTCATGATTATATATTTGCGACCATTTGGTCGCAAAATCTGATTTAAAACCAGCAACGTTTTCCTTTCCCCCGTTTCCCTTTTTCCTTTCTCTTTTTCTTTCTCTCTTTTCTCTCTTTTCTTTCTTTCCCCCGTTCCGTTCCCCGTTATTTTTTCCCCGTTCCCATTCCCCGTTCCTACTCTAAACCTAAAAACCCTAAACCTCCAATCCCGGTTTCTATTACGAGGTTAGTTTTCGTATAGATTTTAAGTTTTAATAAGTTAGTTTTAGTTTTTAGTTTTTAGTTAGTTTTAGTTTAAGTTTAAATTTAGTTTACTTAGTTTTAATTAATTAGTTTAGTTTAATTTTGTTAATTTAATTAATTTTAGTTTCATGAATCTAATTTAGTGTAATTAATTAATTAGTTTACTTTAGTTTAATTCATCTAATTTTAGTTTACTTTAATTAATTAATTAGTTTAGTTTAATGTTGTTAATTTAATTAATTTTAGTTTAATTAATGTAATTTAGTTTAATTAAGTAATTTAGTTTAATTAAGTACTTAGTTTACTTAAGGTTAATTAATCTAATTTCGTTTACTTTAATTAATTAATAATTTTTAGTTCAATTAATCTAATTTAGTTTAATTTAATTAATTTTAGTTTAATTTAATCTAATAGTTGAAATCTTCATTACTTAGTTCACTTAAGCTAATTTTAGTTTACTTTAATTTAATTAATTAATTAGTTTAGTTTATTTTAGTTTTAATTAATTGATGTTAGTTTAATTTAATTAATTTTAGTTCAATTAATCTAATGTAGTTTAATTCTTCATTACTTAATTTACTTTAATTTCATTAATTTTAGTTTAATTCTTCAGTACTTAGTTTACTTTAATTACTTCATTTCCGTTCAATTAATCTAATTTTAATTTACTTTAATACAAATTAATTAATTAGTTTATTTTAAATTAGTTAATTAATTTATGTTAATTTAATTTACATTATTTAATCAATTTAATCTAGATTATTTCATTAATTAATTTAATTCAGATTATTTCATTAATTAATTAATTTAATTATTTTAATTACTTAATTAGTATTAAATTAGTTTAGTTTAGTTGTAGGATTATGACGGGCAGACGACGTCCTCCCCAGTCAGACGAGCCTGACCACGAGATTGACGAGGGGACTCCGCAGCCGCCTACTATCGCTACCCCTGATGCGGACCTGACTATAGAGGAGTTGGATGACCTCCTCTTCGGTTACGAGCCGGGAGTTGCTGCCACTCTCGATGATGCAGTCTCTGAGACCCAGCCTGCGACACCACGATTGGCGCAGGACTCCCAGGCCACGACTTCCGCGGGAGCATCAGGGTCTGCATCACAGCCCGATCCTGCGGGATCCTCCACTTCAGGCATGCAGCCTCCGCGGGCCGCCGACTCTACCCTTCGGATTGAAGGGAATACGTAAGTAATTTTGTTTATTGTTTTAATTACTTAATTTTTAAATCTTTAAACATTTTTAAAAGTGCTTTTTTTTCTGTTAACTAATAGTTTCTAATATCACAATATTTTTATGTTTTTGCAGAGTACAGCCGCATACAACCATTTCAAAACGGTTTCGCGAGGTCCTCCAGAGCATGCCTCTACCCAGGTCGCTGGCAGAAGATTTCGACGACGGAGAAATGTCGAATGTACGACAATTGGAAGGTAAAAAACATCATTTATTTTATAATTCATTAATTTTCAAATTTATAGAAATAAATTTATTACTTTATTACTTTAACAATTTTTTATTTCAATTTTTTCAGGGCAAGTTTCCTGTTATCGATCCCGATATCACGGACTGTAGATTGTTCCCCCTAATGGGACAATCACGTCCGGATTCAAGGACCTCATTTACCGGGCGCGTAGAAAGCAAGCAGCAAATCGCCTCGTGTGGATGAGCCCGGAGGACCACGCGCGGCTTATCGCGAGCTTGAGCACTCCCGAGGGCAAGGCAGTGTCAATGAGGAATAAGGCCAATCGCGCGAAGAATCCTACCAAACACACAGGCGGGGCCCGGACCCACGATGAGCACCATCGTCGAATGGTAAGTTTTTTTTTTTTTTTTTTTGCGTACTTTTTTCTTGTTTTCTTTTTTCAATTAGTTATTAATTTATTATTTTTTCTTCTTCAATCTTTAATATTTTTAGGAAGCGAAGCACGGTCGCCCTGTCCCGCCCGATGAGCTGCACCGCGTTCTTCACACGAAGAAGGATGGGACGTTCGTCGACGATAAGGCGAAAGAAGTTCAAGTATTTAATAATTTTTTCAATTATTATTTTTTCTTTAAAATTTTTCCTAACTTATATATTAACTATTTTATTTTCTGAATTTTAAATGTTTAGGAACGTTTCACAGAGTCGTTGAGTCAGCGATTGCCCACACCAGATTCACAACCGACTCAGGAAGACTGTAGAGAGGCGTTCTTGGAGGCTGCTGGAGGGGTTCGGCCTGATGGATCAGTTCTTGGGCTCGGCTCGTACGGGCGACGCCTTTACGCGGATGTGCCCTGGCCTTAGCGGAGCGGAGCGAGCACTAGCTCCGGCCCTTCTCCAGTTGAGCAGCAGCTGCGCGCGGAGGTTCAGCAGCTTCACACCGACATGGACGCTATGCGCGACGACTTCGTTTCTCGAGTCGCTGGGATTCAGGCGGATATGTAGGCACGGGTCGAGGCCCAGGTCGCAGCATCTTTGGTCGCGTACTTCAGATCCCTAGACAGTGGCCATTCATCATCGACGCCCCCTCCGCCACCCCTCGCCCCTCCGCAGTAGTTTTAGGATGCTTTCTTCTGTATAAAACATTTTTTGAACATTTGATTTATATATATTTTATTTTAATTCCAATTTTTTTGTTATTAAATTTTAATATTAATTAAATAAATAAATAATAATGAATTAACTAATTATTGTAATTTAAATAAATAAATAAATAATTTATTAAATACGACCAGATTGTCGTATTTACCCTAAGATAAATGATCATCTGGTCACATTTTGTCTGTGTACAAAAGTGACCACTTGGTCGCTTATAAAAGACCATGTGGTCACTGTTGCATGTGACCAACTGGTCACTTTTTTTCAACTTAAATTACGACCAGATGGTCGTATTTTATCCCCAAACAAACGACCATCTGGTTGCATTTTGTCTGAGTACAAAAGTGACCATTTGGTCGATTATAAAATGACCACGTGGTCACTTATTCATGTGACCAACTGGTCACTTATCTTCAACTTAAATTACGACCAGATGGTCACTTTTTTAAGCGACCATCTGGTCGTTTTTTAAAATGTTGACTTTTTTGCGACCAAACATGCTTGGTCGTATATTTGTGACTTAAAGTCGCACAAATTCCGGAACGACCAACATTTTTGCCTCCACCATGTTGGTCGCTTTTTTGGTCGCATTCTACTATATAAACGACCAGTTGGTTGCAAATTACTGGTCGCAAATTGACTTTTTTTTTGTAGTGTGGACCATATAGAAGGTAGGGAAAAATTTGCTTTTCCTCTTTGCATTCCATTGCCGATTTCAAGAGAGGAAGGCTGATGACGACCATCAAGGTCGTGAGACCCAACCATATCAATTGATCAGATTTTTCGGAATATTCTGGTTTTTTATCACCTCATTCTAAACTTAGTCAGCAAAATCAAGAAATTAACCAAACTAATTTTTGGTGTACCTTCCATATAATATAAACGGTCTTTTACAAGCATAACATATCAATTTATTATATGCATATGATAAAAGATAATAAAGTTGATTACACCACTTAATTACACACAATTAATCATTATTAAAGAACTTAGAGATAATTAGGCAATCGAGGAGTGACCAGGACTTCAAGCGGAGTAACTTTCTCATTAGCCAATCCGAAATTCTCCGACATATCAATCAGTTCATTTGTGGGATTCTTAATCTCAAACGACTGTAAAAAACCAGCCAAAGTAAAATGCACCATTTGAAGTCCAAACAAAACCGCAGGACACCCTCTTCTTCCACTTCCAAATGGAATCAATTCAAAGTGGTTTCCTTTCACATCAACATTTTTATTAGTCGTCAAAAACCGTTCTGGTTTAAACTTAAACGGGTCAGGCCAAACTTTCGGATCTGTTTGAATTTTCCAAATGTTTGGAATCAATTGTGTTCCTTTCGGAACAAAATAGCCGGCTACAACACAGTCTTTATAGAATTCTCTTTGTCCTAACAAGGGCCCTGGTGGATATATTCTCATTGTCTCTTTTACTACAGCTTGTAAGTAAACGAGGTTCACTATATCGGATTCGTTTACGCGTCTTTCTCGGCCAACTACTTCGTCGAGTTCTTGCTGTGCCTTTTCCAATGCTTCTGGGTTGTTTAGTAATAGACTTAGCGCCCATGTTAGAGTCACTGTGCTACTTTCTGTTCCACCTGATATCATATTCTAAATATACAAGGTATGTATTGCGTTTAATTAGTATTCTCTCTTTTTGACATGCCTAAAACTAGATAATAAAGTTAAAAAATATGATTAAATTTATCTTAACCCATAAGATTAAGATTTAGGGTCTATTGGTAATTTAACATGACATCAGAGCTGGAGATCAAGAGTTAAATTTCCGTTTTGTCATTTTCTTTTATTTCCGGCCCCGATTATTAATATTTTGCATCATTGGATTTCATACATATATTTGATCCCACATGTGAGGGGGAGCCTTAAGTTAAATCTATATTAATCAAAATTCATCGATTTTAAACTTTTGGTTCTATTGATGATTTAACAAAAGTAGACATAAAATGGATAATAACATAAATACGTTAAGATATTTTGAAAAATATTTAGGGCCCGTTTGAGATAGTTTTTAAAAGTGTTTTTTTTTATGGTTATAAAAACACATTATTCAAATACGCTTTCCAAAATTATCTAAACGGGCACTTAGACTATTAGTCGGGAACAGAACCTTTCACATATGTTTCAAGTTTTTATATTAGTGCACTAATATGTTGAATCCTTAAAGAATCAGGACATTTGAAACAAGGAGGTGTAGTTTTCTCCAAACAAAAAATAACTCTAATTTTTATTAGTTCATTTTTATTATTTTAATAAATATATAGGTCCCTCATGAAAAAGAATAATTTTATCTATTCACAAATGATATGATACATACAAAAATTAAGAAGGAATTTCTACTCACGCATGAAAAGATAAATATTATTATTTTGATTCTCATTTGCTTTTTCCTAACTTTCTTATGTGTCTCATTTATATTGATTAAACATGTCCGCATATGATTTTTTTATAATGAATACATGTGTCTTGTTAATATATCATATCTAATAAAAGTGAAACATGTAGGAAATGCAGTAAGGGAGCGTACCAATGTTGTGGCCTTAGTAATGGTATCACCATCAAAACCCGCAACTTCTTTGCCATCAAATAATGAAACGAGAACATCCATGAAATCTCGATTCTTTTTATCTAAACCAGAAGCCTTCTTGAGCTTATGTTCTTCCAACCATATGTCGAGAATCTTGTCGAATTGTTTGAATATCTTTTTCATACTCTTCAATTGTCCACCAAAATCAAACCATTCAAGAAGAGGAATGTAGTCTCTTATTAAAGCTTGACCCATCAAATGAAAAGAATCTCTTATAGCCATTTGAAACTGTTTTGCTTCTTCCTGACCACCCTCAGCTTTAGCACCAACACATCTTTTTCCTATAATTATCTTAAGAAGCATATTGAGAATTACATCACCAAACCACGTCTTCATCTCGACCGAAATACGGTCTGATGATCGAATCAAGATTGTTTTCTCTAACTCTCTTATAGCAGTGTCGATTTCAAAGAACATGACATCTTTTACTTGTTCAACACGTTGATTAGAGAGAAGCTCCATATGAACTACCCTACGCATCTCACGCCAATAAGGGCTATAAGGCGCTAAGCCAAACAAAGCAAAGTCATAGGAAAATTGCCGCGAGCCGGATAGATCTGGACGAGAAGCAGCGGCGAAATCATTAATGCACATGCTTTCTTTAGCCATTTCCCAATTACTAACTACCAAAGCCGATCGAGAACCGAGCTTTAAGCTAAATATCGGTCCATATTTATCGGCTAAGTCTCCCAAAGCAATGTGAGGGAGCTTTGCATTGTGTAAAAGGTGGAGGTGGCCTATTATGGGCCATGCACACGGCGGCGATGGGGCTTGTTTCCGGTCAGAAACTTCGGGGCGTTGCCACTTCTTTTGTGACAGATAATAATAGGAAAAGATGAGCAAAACTACCGCTGTGATTGGTAGCATTGGATTGAAAGAAGTTGATTGAAACTCCATTTTTATTTTTATTTTGGTGAGGAGAAGGGGGACTTTACAATTTTGTGGGAGATGCTTGTGATTTTGATACTGTGATCAGGACAGATTTATAGTGGATTTGGGCTTTGAGGTAACACAGTGAATACTCTTTAATATCCACCAGACAAAAAATATTTGAGGTAAGACCCTTTGGGATAAGGTTTAGATCCATCAAATGTCTAGGTTTTGATTTGAGACTGTTTTTGTTTTCGTTATGAATAGACAGAGATGTTGCAAATTTCTTTAATATCCACCACACAAAAAATAATTGTATTTGTTTCTCATTTGTTTTTCTTATAGATAATAACAAAATATTCTATCTATACTATTGGATTCGACATCTCATTCTCCTAAACTCAAGTCATTTATAGAATTCACTCTCATTTTCATATGATCCAATTAACACATACCTCATAAACTAATATGAAGACATAAATTTTTTTCTAGCGGGGACAAAATGATTTATATGGAGAGAATGGTGTGAGCGGGTCTATTCAATATTTATTTAAAAATATATATATATATAAAGGCGAACCCGACATTTTTTTAAGCTTAAGTTGATTGGAACCGTTGCTAGCGAGAGATTATTCCAAGGGGCGGGTATAATGTGGCTGCCCTCAAAATAGCGACATCTGTACAATAAATGGAACGGCTTTCACCTCGCCATTTCCTTTCTATTTTTAGTAATGGGAGAGAGAATGAGATGGCCAATTACAAAAATTGTCCGTTTTGAACTTTATTTTTTTTTTCCCCTTTTTTAGTAAAATTTGTCAAATTGTACTAATATGACCAAAAAAAAAAAATTTAACATATTAACATGTTAAAAATAACGTTTTGAACTAAAATAATATAATGTAATAATTGAATTAATCTCTCTAGCTAAAAATCATAATTTGAATTTGATGTTAGAAAAATAATCTATGTTATATAAAAAGTTAGTAAATAAATTTATACTCTTCAACCTAGTATTTTATTTCTATTTATTATATCCACAAAAAATATTATTCGTTCATTTTAATTATCAATCCTATTATAAACATAATAATTTATTTATTTATTTTTAAGTAATAGTTTTATTAAATAATAATAAAAAAGATTACACTTTGAATTTAATTTAGTCACGGGTTCAATAAAAAAATTCCGAACAATTATACTATATAGAAAAATATTTTGTTTTAAAAAATTAAGAATAATTCCACTATGCATAAAATTTGTTTAGCATAATAATTTTTTAAAAATAATTTCAATACAAAAGGTTGGTATTTTCATATATGTTCTTTAATATTTTCTATATTCATTACTTCTATATAATTATGAATTATATTTTTAATATAAAATAATTTACCTCTGTGATATTCTTGAATTAATAGGTAAGTGAAAACATAAAATAAAATATTTATTTTCAAACTTAAAAATAATATAACACAATTTTAAATAATAGTTTGGGAATCATATTCATAAAGTCTTTTTTTAAATCATTAAAAGAGTTAATTTCTAAAGAATTTAGCTTTTGGAAATGATTTTTTTACTAATAAAACTGAATAATAATTTTACCAACTCTTTTACTTTGGAAATAAAAAGTTCAGGCTTTTCTGGAAGGAAAAAAAATGTTTGGCATTTGTAAAATAAACGGAAATCAAGTTCCGTTATTGTTTTGATTCATAGTGATAGATGCCACTTTTTGGGAGGGGCAGCCACATTCTGGAAGGAAAGATTGATTTTAGTGCTGCCCGTAGAGCCTAGAGGAATGAAAAGTCCGTTTACCGTAAAAAAAACCAATTGAAGAAAAAAAGAAAAAGAAACTCTTCTTTTTATGGTAACAGCCTCACTGTACCCGGTACATGGAAGAATTTCTCCCGTAAGAGAAGGAAAGGTTGATTTTAATGCTGCCCGGAAAAAAAAAAATTGAAAAAAAAAAAAATTCTATAAATAGTAACAGCCTAAATGTACCAGGCCTATAGTACATGAGTAATTGAGTCATAGTAACAGCCTAAATGTACCAGGCCTATAGTACATGAGTAATTGAGTCACGTTTTTCGTATTGATAATATGAATGAATGGTTTCAGTCGATTTGATTTATTTTTTTTAATATCCACCATGTTAAAAACATTTGAGGTAGGCCCGTCAGGATAACATTTGTGTGGTTGAGAAATGAAAATTAGACAGATGTTGCGAAGTAACTAGGACTTCAATAATTTAAGTGAAATAAAACATATATATAAAAATACTAATAAACTTCACTAAATCTGTTTGAAGGCAGACATTTTTCGGTTTAATCATGGGAATGAATTATTTAAGGGGGTGTTTGGTTGGAAGAATTGAGAATGGATTCATATTTGTTTTTCATTTGTTTTTGTATGGATAATAACATCATATTCTTATGTGGTCCTATTAGATTCGACATCTTATTCTCACAAACTCACATCATCTACAAAATTCATTCTCATTTTCCGTAGAATCGAAACATATGCATAACAAACTCAGACTACTTATTCTATTCAACATACATTTTCAGACATCTAAAACTCAGGTTTTCATTTATCCATTCCCCCAACCAAACACGAGTTCAAGACCCGCAATTAACTAGTCTTCATCAACCATAGTCTGGAACTCGGGTTTTAAGAACTCAAGTTTATTGGTCATGTTCGAACACATGTTCAGGCAATCCGTAGCTAAAAAATATTAATGCGACACGGGTATAGGTTTGTGTTATACACTCTTATGCTCTGAAAGGAAAGGCAAAAATGTCACTCGCTAAGAACACACCACCCAAGGTAGGGAGAGGAGTAAAATTGAAAAATAAAGATTAGATAAAACTTCCTTCGTCATTAATTAGGAGGCTCCTCCTAACTTATTTATGTGTTATATTTTTATTGAATAATATACATTATAGTTAATATATATATATATATATTGGCCCTATTTAATAAATACCTATCTCTCACTAATAAGAATTATCCAATAGAATTATGACACGTGAGTAAACTAGAAGGAGCTCCTCATAACTTGTGAGGAGAGAAGTTTTAACCATAAAAGTTTATGTAAAAATTGAATTTTTTCGGTAAAAATTTGAAATTTATGTATAATTGATCTATTTTACCCCCTTATTTCGTAATATTAGATTTATATAATTTTGCCCCCCCTCAATTTTTAAAAAATTAAAAAATATATGAAAAATATAAAAAAAAAAATTAGGTTAAAAGTTGAAACTTTAGTATAGTTAATATATTCTACCTCCCCTTATTTCTTAAAATTAGCTATATGTAATTTTTGTCCCTTCAAAGTTTTTTTTTTTTACTCGCGGAGCTTGGATTTAAGTCGAAGGGGTACGTAGTTTAAGCTACAACTTAGAACTCTCAAATCGACAGAAATTGAATTGAAACTAACTAAAATCTCTTAAAATTCAATAACTTATGCTGCTTATGTGTCAAAACTAATTCACATGTCAATTTCAATTTTGATATATAAGTGGTTCATTTTCGATTTAGTGTCGATTTTAACCAAAACTGACATAAACCGAATTAAAAACACCCCTAATATATAATACATGCAATTATATGATTATTAATTATAATATTAATAACTATGAAAATAAATTCTAAATATTCATTAGTGGTATTTAATTTTTTGAAAATAAAGTCAAGTAAACATTAATAAAAAAAAATTAATCTACTTTGTTTTTAATTTTCAAAATCATTCTATTTATATTAATAATTATATAGATAGATGGATGATAAATGTAGAGGTAAAATTCACCATGGACAAGGTCCAATATCAAAAGCCCAAATCTTGATAGGCCCGGTCCAAATAGAAAAGGAATATTTAAAGCCCATCCACGACTTAGTATCTGGAAGTGCGAGCTTGGACTAGCGTGAAGTTCAGAACGCTTTCTAACAGCTCGGACGATCGAAGGCGGTTTACTTGGCCGAAGAACACGCTCAAAGTTGCCTTATCCAATCACTATAAAAAAAAATTGTTAAATTGCGACCAGAAATTTGCGACCAAATTATTGGGTAGTTTTTTTTGGTGACCACTCTGGTAGTAAATATGAAGTTTGACTTAAAACGACCATATGGTCACTTTTTTGTGACCAAGAAAAGAATTAGTCATAAAAAATGGCGCGAATTTTTGGCGGGCATAAAGTGACCATATGGTCACTGCAAAATTACGACCATATGGTCGCAATTTTGTGACGCGAGGTATCATTTAGTAGAAAAAAAGGCGCGTAAATTTGGCGGGAGAAAGGCTACCATGTGGTCACAATTCAAAGTGACCATTTGGTCGTAATTTTGATGACCTTTAGTGACCAGTGGTAGCTTAGAAATTTAGCGGGAAATAAGCTACCAGGTGGTCACATTGTTAAGTGACCAGATGGTCGCAAATGTTGTGATTTTAAGTGACCAGTGGTAGATAAACAATTTGGTGGGAGAAAAGCTACCAAATGGTCACCAAAATAAGTGACCATGTGGTCGTAAATGCTGTGACTTGATGTGACCTGAGGCAGATGGGAGAAAAGCTACCAAGTGGTCACCAAAATAAGTGACCATGTGGTCGTAAATATTGTGACTTGATGTGACCCAGGGCAGTGAGGAAAATGGCGGGAAATTTTGGCTAGAAAATGCGACCAGTAGGAAGCAAAAATACTACCATCTGGTCGGAAATGAGCAGAGGAGTCCATTATAAAACCCCCTCCTCCCATTGTTTGTTATCATTAAGAAAAAAGAAAATGAGAGAGTGGATGTATGTTCGTTTGATAGACGGGTATTTGAACGATGAGTTCGTGGCCGAGGTTGAACAGTTTGTTGAGTTTTGCATGACAACTATCTATTATGAAAAGTATGGTGGAAAGCTACGTTGCTCGTGCAGGACATGCGACAATAGGAGAATCATACCGGTTACAGATTTGAAGGTTCATCTTTATAGTCGAGGATTTGTGCAGAATTATTACCACTGGGTGTTTCAGGGGGAAACAAAGGAAATGTTCGACGCTGCATTACATGAATCGAGACGATACGAATGTAAAGGTTGTTGTCAAAGAACGGAATGATGAACAACAGTATAGTCAGATGCAGCAAATGATACTTGATGGTGCGGGGTATGGGGGCAATGAAAATTTCCGTGAAAGTTTAAGCGTAGATGAAAATGAACGGGTTGTTGAAGAGGAAATGAATCCGGAAGCACGTAAGATGCACGAGATGCTAAAGACAACCAGCTGACCATTGTACGATGGGTGTCAGGTAAGTCAACTTGCTGCTGCTACAGAACTTTTAAATATAAAGGCGCAGTACAACATACCTGCTAGAGGATTTGATTCGATTGCATTGTGGTTTCGTCGATGCGTTCCAGAAGAAAATATTATGTCCAACAGTTTGTACGACACGAAAAAGCTAATGGAGGGACTTGGCTTACCCGTGGAGAAAATAGATTCGTGTCAGAACGGATGCATGATTTACTGGGATGTGGGTGAGGACCTGCATCACTGCAAATTCTATTTTCTTCCAAGATATAAACAAGGGAAATGCAACCTCATTCCGTACGCCAGCATGTTCTATTTACTGCTGACCCCACGTCTGCAACAGTTGTATGCATCAGATGTGACAGCCTCGCATATGAGATGGCATCATGAGCATTCACAAGATGAAGGTGTTATGAGACATCCCTCAGATGCTGCGGCATGAAAGCATTTAAATAATTGTCATCCGAATTTTGCACAAGATCCGAGAAACGTCAGATTGGGGTTATGCACGGATGGCTTTAACCCGTTCGCGGCATCCGGGGCACAATACTCAGTTTGGCCAGTCATGGTAACCCCGTATAACTTGCCTCCCTCGATGTGCATGCGAGACCCGGTGATTTTTCTAACAGTGATCGTACCTGGGCCGAAAAGTCCAAAACAGAAACTGGATATGTATTTGCAACCACTTATTGCAAAGTTGAAAAGGTTGTGGATTGACGGTGTTATGACGTACGACATTTCGAAGAAACAAAATTTCTTGATGCGCGCCACGTTAATCTGGACGATTAGTGACTTCCCTACGTATTCAATGTTGTCAGGTATGTTGATCTTTAATTGTTTTCATATACATTTTTGAGTATGTGTTTAGCTTTTGTTATTGCTTTCCTTAGTCAGTGTAGTTAATTGTGTGAACCTCAATCTCCTCCTCTTAAAGGATGGAGTACGGTGGGAAAATACGCATGTCCACATTGCATGCTAGACACAGATGCATTTTATCTCAGAAACGGTCAGAAAACTTGTTGGTTTGATTGTCACCGTTGATTTTTACTGTTGAATCATACTTTCCGTTCAAACGGCATTGACTGGAAGAAGGGTCGACGAGTAAGAAACGATACCCCCCCGACAATGTATAGTAGAAGGCAGATTCTTCATAGTATAGATGGTATAGGGATGCAGAAGATTACAGTGGACGGTGCAGAGAATGCAAACAATGCGGCTGGGAAAAACACAGGTTGGAAGAAACGGAGTATTTTTTGGGATCTACCGTATTGGGAAGATCTACTGATTAGACACAATCTGGATGTAATGCATATCGAGAAGAATTTCTTCGACAACATTTTCAATACGATTTTGAACGTTCTGGGAAAAACGAAGGACAATCTTAAGGCACGTTATGATATATGAAAGATATGTCACCGTCCTGAGTTGGAGCCTGACGATAATGATAATTACACAAAAGCAAAGTACATGTTGACGACGGATGAATCCGATGAAGAAACAGAAGAAGAAGAAGAAGACGACTTTATGTGAGGGACTTCTTTGAGACGATGAATCTGACGAAGAAATAGAAGAAAGAAGAAGAAGAAGAAGAAGAAGCGATGATCGAAGAAACTGAGGATGATGAATGAGACATTTTGTAACTTTATTATTCACTGTGTATGTGTTTATTAAAACTATTTCTTTAATAAATGATAAAAAAAAAATATTAATAATTGCGACCATATGGTCGCAATTTAACACAAAAGGTGACCACATGGTAGTAATTTAGAAGGGAAAGGCGACCAGTTGGTCGCATTTGTGAAAAAGTAGAATTATGTCTTTCAAAAAATATAAGTTAAATTATGACCATCTGGTTGCAAATATGAGCGGTAAATTTAAATTTTCATGAAATTTATGGCGGTGAATTTAAAGATTACGACCTTCTGGTCGCAATTTTTGACGGTGAATTTCATTATTGCGACCAGATGGTCGCAATATTTGATGGGACGCGTGATATGAAAGTTGTTCTGGATAATGGCAAATTGGCGACCAGATGGTCACTTTTTCAATAAATGCTACCAAGTGGTCGCAAATATGTATAAAAATGCGACCAGGTGGTCGTAATTTCCCCAGCACGCGCGACCTTTCGTTTCTGGTCATGATTACATATTTGCGACCATTTGGTCGCAAAATCAAATTTAAATTCAGATCAGTTTCCTTCCCCCGTTTCTTCTTTTTCCTTTCCTTTTTTCTTTCTCTCTTTTCTTTCTTTTCTCTCTTTCCCCCGTTCCGTTCCCCGTTATTTTTTCCCCGTTCCTACTCTAAACCTAAAAACCCTAAACCTCCAATCCCGATTTCTATTACGAGGTTAGTTTTCGTATAGATTTTATGTTTTAGGTTAGTTTTAGTTTTAGTTTCTAGTTAGTTTTAGTTTTAGTTTAAATTTCGTTTACTTAGTTTTAATTAATTCGTTTAGTTTAATTTTTTTAATTTCATTAATTGTAGTTTAATGAATCTAATTTAGTTTAATTAATTACTTAGTTTACTTTAGTTTAATTCATCTAATTTTAGTTTACTTTAATTAATTAATTAGTTTAGTTGAATGTTGTTAGTTTAATTAATGTAATTTAGTTTAATTAAGTACTTAGTTTACTTAAGGTTAATTAATCTAATTTCGTTTACTTTAATTAATTAATAAATTTTAGTTCAATTAATCTAATTTTAATTTAATTAATTAGTTTAGTTTAGTTTAGCTTTTATTAATTAATGTTAGTTAAATTTAATTAATTTTAGTTTAATTTAATCTAATAGTTGAAATCTTCATTACTTAGTTTTCTTTAATTAATTACTTAGTTCACTTAAGCTAATTTTAGTTTACTTTAATTTAATTAATTAGTTTAGTTTATTTTAGTTTTAATTAAATTAATTTTAGTTCAATTAATCTAATTTAGTTTAATTCTTCATTGCTTAATTTACTTTAATTTAATTAATTTTAGTTTAATTCTTCAGTACTTAGTTTACTTTAATTACTTCATTTTAGTTCAATTAATCTAATTTTAATTTACTTTAATTCAAATTAATTAATTAGTTTATTTTAAATTAGTTAATTAATTTATGTGACGACCCGTCACTTTAAAATAATTTAAATTAGAAAACACAGCGGAAGTCTTTTATTTTAAGAAAAATTGGCGTGATTATGTTTGAAAATAGGCTAGCCAAAACCTGTTTACATCTTAAATTCAGACATCTAAAAACACAAGGAACATTAAGTTCCTATCAGGAGTTCAAAATGATTTATAAACATAAAAGTAAAGACAAAAGCTCTTAAGAGCCATTTACAAATATACAACTCCAAAATTATATAAAATTCACAAAACCATGTACATGGATTTTTTACATAACACCTAGTCCATCTCAAAGTCTTCATCCCTCGATCATGCAGTACCATCTCCTTTCCCACGACCTCTAGTCAGGGCATTACCTGAAATTTTTGTAATATCATGAGCTAACAACTTAAGCCCAGTGAGAATAATAAGAATAAAAAGTAAAAATAGACCTCAAACTCGCATTGCGATTTGTGTCCAATTAAACTGACACATTCTTTCCTAGAATTCTCCAAAATCTAGGTAATTCTATTCCATTTTCTCCAAAGTATGACATTACTACACTCGTAGTCAATCCTCATCCATTAACTTGTTATGACAAAGAATAAGTAAAGTAAATAAACTTTGTATAAAATATAACATCTCGATTTTCGATATCATCAATCATAAGCATGAATGCATGAGGACATCCCGTAGGATTCCGCAATTGCCTTTATGTATGAGGAAGTAATGCGTACGTCCGTAACTTACCATTCAACTCCCTATGTATGAGAAGTAATATGTGCGTCCTTAACTTACCATTCAACTCCGCATAAGGAAGTAATGTGTACGTCCGTAACTTACCATTCAACTTCTATGCATGAGAAGTAATGTGTGCGTCCGTAACTTACCATTCAACTCCGCATAAGGAAGTAATGTGTACGTCTGTAACTTACCATTCAACTTCTTTCCTTGTTTTACTTTCTTTTCTTTTCAATGATGCGAGATGTTATGCATATGCTTGTAAAAGTAAATAAGTAAATGTAAATGTTAAAGTAACCGAAACATGCATAAAGAAAAGGAGAAAAAGTAAAGACATAAGATAAAGGACATAAGTAAACTAGATAGTAATGTCGGACGAACGATATGTCGATCGAACTCCGGTATCAATAATAAAAGTAAAATCATATCTTAAACGATTAACCTATACCTTCAAGGATTCTAAACTTCCAATATAATCCGAGGTTCTATTAATCGTTCTAAATACAAGTTTGGACCTTTTAACTTCCAATGATCCAACCTTAAGTTCGAATCAAATCTAACTTAGAATCTTCTAAGATTCAATACTTTCCTTGAGAACTTCTAAGTTCTCACTTTAAGGATTAACTCTTAATCCTAAGGGCACTAACTCACATTCGACGTCCTCCCCAGTCAGACGAGCTTGACGACAAGATTGACGAGGGGACTCCGCAGCCGCCTACTGTCGCTGCCCCTGATGCCGACCTGACTACGGAGGAGTTGGACGGCCTCCTCTTCGGTTACGAGCCGGGAGTTGTTGCCACTCTCAATGATGCAGTCCCTGAGACCCAGCCTGCGACACCACGATTGGCGCAGGACTCCTAGGCCACGACGTCCGTGGGAACATCAGGGTTTGCATCATAGCCTGATCCTACGGGACCCTCCACTTCAGGCACGCAGCCTCCTCGGGCGCAGACTCTACCCTTCGGATTGAAGGGAATATGTAAGTAATTTTGTTTATTGTTTTAATTACTTAATTTTAAAATCTTTAAACATTTTTAAAAGTGTTTTTTTTTTTTTTGTGTTAACTAATAGTTTCTAATCGCACAATAATTTTTATGTTTTTACATAGTACAGCCGCATACAACCGTTTCAAAACAGTTTCGCGAGGTCCTCCAGAGCATGCCTCTACCTAGCGATCTTCGCTGGTAGAAGATTCCGACGACGGAGAAACGTCGGATGTACGACAATTGGAAGGTAAAAAACATCATTTATTTTTATAATTAATTAATTTTGAAATTTTTAAAAATAAATTTATTACTTTATTACTTTAACAAATTTTTATTTCAATTTTTTCAGAGCAAGTTTCCTGTTGTCGATCCCGATATCACGGATAGTAGATTGTTCCGCCTATGGGACAATCACGTCCTGGATCGATTCAAGGACCTCATTTACCGGGCGCGCAGAAAGCAAGCAGCAAACCGCCCCGTGTGGATGAGCGCAGAGGACCACGCACGGCTTATCGCGAGCTTGAACACTCCTGAGGGCAAGAAAGTGTCAAGGAGGAATAAGGCCAACCGCGAAAATAATCCCACTAAACACACAGGCGGGGCCCGAACCCATGACAACCACCATTGTTGATTGGTAAGATTTTTTTTTTGTTTTTTACGTACTTTTTTCTTCTTTTCTTTTTTCAATTAGTTATTAATTTATTATTTTTTGGGTAAAATACCATTTTCGTCCCTGAACTTTACATCTGGTTTCGTTTTCGTCCCTGAACTTTCCAAATCGTTTCGTTTTCGTCCTTCCGTCTATTTTTCCGTCTGGTCATTAACGGAGGCTGACGTGGCATGCTGACGTGGCTTTTTTTAATAATATTTTAATATATTTTTTAATTTTTTTAATCTCTCTCTTCCTTTTCTCTCTCCTTTCCCCCTTTCTCTCTCCTCCATGGCCATCTTCTTCCCCTCTTGAGCAAAATCAATCCAGCCAAAGCTTCTATGCTTCCATGGCTTTTAACTAGCTCTTCATATAATCTGGCAGCATCTTCTTCACGGCCATGCCTGAGCTTGAAGGAAGCGCTTCCGTAATATAACATCAAGCTTGCGCCTTGATCATGGCATCGACCACCATTTGACCGCAAAATCAAGATACAACAATAGCGCCTTCGATGTCTCCAAGACGTTCTTTCCAGAGACACAAGGGTGGCAATGGTGGCGGTATGTGTTGAATATCGTATTTTAGACAGGGAATCAAAGGCAATATGATGGTGACCAGCGCGGCAACGAACTGCGCCCTTGCTAGGAGAACCAACTTGGACTTATCAGGGAATTTTTCAGCAAAATGACCAAGAATTTCTTCAGCTTTCCCAGCCTTATTCTCTCTAACTAATACAGCTGCTAGGGTAAATCTGACAACCGAGAACCGGGCCCCATCGATCTCTCTCCCGATTCACAGCCATGGAAGACGAATTGAAGCCACATGCGTTTTCGTTTCTCCCTCGCGTAGCAGCCAAAAATCGAAGACTCTCTCTCTCTCTTCAACGCTAACCTGAGGAGAATCCATTGAAAATAAATTGATTCAAATTGAAGCTACAGATCGAACCAATTGAAGATCACCTTTGCTTTCTTCTTCTTCACCACGAATCGAGTCCAAAATTCGAAGCCTTGGAACTATGGAAATCACCGATCCTCTATTCGGTGGTCTTCTTAAAGCTGAATTCCATAACCAGATTGAAGCCTAGAAGGGAAAAGTTGGCCTTCGTCATCTTCCATGGCCATGAAATTGGTTTTGCTCAAGAGGGGAAGAAGATGACCATGGAGGAGAGAAAAAGGGGGAGAGGAGAGAGAAAAGAAAGAGAGATTAAAAAAATTGAAAAATATATTAAAATATTATTAAAAAAAGCCACGTCAGCCTCCGTTAATGACCAGACGGAAAAATGGACGGAAGGACGAAAACGAAACGATTTGGAAAGTTCAGGGACGATTTTGATCTTTTTTGAAAGTTCAGGGACGAAAACGAAACCAGATGTAAAGTTCAGGGACGAAAATGATATTTTACCCTTATTTTTTCTTCTTCAATCTCTAATAATTTTTTAGGAAGCGACGCACGGTCGCCCTGTCTCGCCCGATGAGCTGCAGCTTATTCTTCACACGAAGGATGGGACGATCGTCGACGGGAAGGCGAAAGAAGTTCAGGTATTTAATAATTTTTTCAATTATTATTTTTTGTTTACAATTTTTTCTAACTTATATATTAACTATTTTATTTTCTGAATTTTAAATGTTTAGGAACGTTTCAAGGAGTCGTTGAGTCAGAGGTTGCCCACACCAGACACGCAACCGACTCAGGAAGACCGTAGAGAGGCATTTTTGGAGGCTGCTGGAGGGGTTCGACCTGATGGATCGGTTCCTGGGCTCGGCTCGTATGGGCGACGCCTTTACACGGATGTGCCTCGGCCTCAGCGGAGCAGAGCGAGCACTAGCTCCGGCCCTTCTCCGGTTGAGCAGCAGCTGTGCGAGGAGGTTCAGCAGCTTCACACCGACATGGACGCTATGCGCGACGACTTCGTTTCTCGAGTCGCTACGATTGATGCGGACATGCAGGCACAGTCGAGGCCCAGGTCGCAACACCTTTGGCCGCGTACTTCAGATCCCTAGACGGCGGCCATTTATCATCGATGCCGCCTCCGTCACCCCCCGCCCCTCCGCAGTAGTTCTAGGATCATTTCTTTTGTATAGAACATTTTTTGAATATTTCATTTATATATATTTTATTTTAATTCCAATTTTTTATTATTATATTTTAATATTAAATAAATAAATAAATAATAATTTTAATATTAATTAAATAAATAAATAATCATTTTAATATTAAATAAATAAATAAATAATAATTAAAGAAATAAATAATAATTAAATAATTAAAAAAAAATATTAAATACGACCATATGGTCGCATTTTAAATGACCATTTTAAACGACCAGATGGTCGTATTTTATCCCTAAACAAACGACCATCTGGTCGTATTTTTTCTGAGTCCACAAGTGACCATTTAGTCCCTTATAAAAACGACCACGTGGTCACTATTTCATGTGACCAACTGGTCACTTACCTTCAACTTAAATTACGACCATATGGTCACATTTTTAAGCGACCAACTGGTCGTTTTTTCAAAATGTTGACTTTTTTGCGACCAAACATGCTTGGTCGTATTTTTGTGACTATACAGTCGCACAAAATGACGGAACGACCAGCTTTTTCGTCACCACCATGTTGGTCGCTTTTTTTGTCGCATTCTACAATAAAAACGACCTGTTGGTCGCAAATTGACTTTTTTTTTTAGTGAATCACACGAATATATATATTCCTAAGATTATGGGATTGAAAGATTATTCGGAAAAGATATTATCTTCCTAATATCAAGGGAGTATACCAAATTGAGTCCATGAATTCTACTATATAAAGTGCTTTACAAACCCTAAAACGTTAATGCATTCTTGATTATTCTACTTTATAATACTGATATTCTCTGCCTCCAAGTACTAACTTGATTGTCGAAGCGGTTTGGCAGGCACCACACCGGTGTTTTCTTGTTTTTGATTCTCAGACGAACAGGGTCAAGGAGACGAGACGCACGTAATTCGCACGTGATTGACCGTCACGATTTCATCCACAACAATTTGGCTCCCACCGTGGGGCTACGAGAAAAACATTCACGTAAGCTTTACCAAAGATAGTAGACAAAAACATGAAGAACACGAGGAGCAAACAAGCTCTCACAGACAACTCAATCCTGGATGACGCAAACAACCTGGAGAAAGGAAGGGAAAAGCAAAGAACAGAGTGTTGGGATTGAGGCCTCTAAAAGAGTTCTCAAAGCGAAAGTCCCACGGTTCTTTCCTTGCAGTATAATATTAACAAAATCTAAATGAATAAACAGAATACTAACCCTTCACTACAAAAAAAACTGTCAATTTGCGACCAAATGGTCGTTTTTAGTGTATAATGCGACCAAAAAAGTGACAAAAATGGTGGTGGCCAAAAAGCTGGTCGGTCCAGAATTTGTGCGACTGGATAGTCACAAATATACGATCAGAAAAGTTTGGTCACAAAAAAGTCAACCTTTTGAAAAAGCGACCAGGATGGTCGCTAAAAAGGACCATCCTGGGTCGTAATATATGTTGAAGATAAGTGACCAGTTGGTCACATAAGAAAGTGACCAAATGGTCGTATTTCATGTGACCAAATGATCACTGTTAAACTCAGTCAAATCACGACCAGATGGTTGCTTAAAAAGTGACCAGATGGTCGTAATTTATGTTGAAGATAAGTGACCAGTTGGTCACTTTTGGACTCAGTCAAAATGCGACCATATGGTCGCATTTAAGAATTTTTTTTTAATTTAAATTTCAATAATTAGTTAATTAAATATTAATTATTTATTTAATTAATATTAAAATTTAATAACAAAAAATTGGAATTAAAATAAAAAATATATATATATATATATATATATATCAAATATTCAAAAAACGTTTTATACAGACGAAAGCATCCTTGAGCGGAGCGGCGGGGGGTGGCGGAGGAGGCGTCGATGATGAATGGCCGCCGCCTAGGGATCTGAAGTACACGGCCAAAGCTGTTACAACCTGGGCCTTGACTTGGGCCTCGACCTGTACCTGCATATCCGCCTAAATCGCAGCGACTCGAGACACGAAGTCCTCGCGCATAGCGTCCATGTCCGCGCACAACTGCTGCTCAACCGGAGAAGGGCAGGAGCTAGTGCTCGCTCCGCTCCGCTGAGGCAGGGGCACATCTGCGTAAAGGCGTCTCCCGTACAAGCCGAGCCCAGGAACTGATCCATCAGGCCGAACCCCTCCAGCAGCCTCCAAGAACGCCTCTCTACAGTCCTTTTGAGTCGGTTGCGAGTCTGGTGCGGGCAACCGCTGACTCAAGGACTCCGTGAAACGTTCCTAAACATTTAAAATTAAGAAAATAAAATAGTTAATATATATGTTAGGAAAAATTTTAAAGAAAAAATAATAATTGAAAAAATTATTAAATACCTGAACTGCTTTAGCCTTATTGTCGACGAACGTCCCGTCCTTCTTCGTGTGAAGAACGCGGTGCAGCTCATCGGGCGGGACAGGGCGACCGTGCTTCGCTTCCTAAAAATATTAAAAATTGAAGAATAAAACATAACAAATTAATAACTAATTGAAAAAAGAAAACGAGAAAAAAGTACGTAAGAAAACGACCAAAAAAAAACTTACCAATCGACGATGGTGCTCGTCGTGGGTCTGGGCCCCAGCTGTGTGTTTGGTGGGGTTCTTCGCGCGGTTGGCCTTATTCCTGCTTGACACTGCCTTGCCCTCAGGAGTGCTCGGTTTGCTGCTTGCTTTCTGCGCGCCCGGTACATGAGGTCCTTGATTCGATCCCGGACGTGACTGTCCCATAGGGGGAACAATATACCGTCCGTGATATCGGGATCGATAATAGGAAACTTGCCCTGAAAAATTGAAATAAAAAATTGTTAAAGTAATAAATTTATTTCTATAAATTTCAAAATTAATTAATTATAAAAATAAATGATGTTTTTTACCTTCCAATTGTCGTACACCCGACGTTTCTCCGTCGTCGGAATCTTCTGCCAGCGAAGGTCGCTGGGTAGAGGCATGCTCTGGAGGACCTCGCGAAATCGTTTTGAAACGGTTGTATGCGGCTGTACTCTGCAAAAACATAAAAATTATTGTGCTATTAGAAATTATTAGTTAACAGAAAAAAAACACTTTGAAAAAAGTTTAAAGGTTTAAAAATTAAGTAATTAAAACAATAAACAAAATTACTTACGTATCCCCTTCAATCCGAAGGGTAGAGTCTGCGGCTCGAGAAGGCATGCGTGCATGAAGTGGAGGGGCCAGCTGGATCCGACCCTGATGCATACCCGGACGCATACCCTGATGCAGACCCTGATGCTAAGCTAGGAATCGTGGCCAGGGAGTCTTGCGGCAATCGTGGTGTTGCAGATTGGGTCTCGAGGACTGCATCATCGAGCGTGGCAGCAAGTCCCGACTTGTAAGCGAAAAGGATGCTGTCCAACTCCTCTATAGTCAGATCCGCAACAAGGGCAGCGGCAGTAGGCGGCTGCGGAGTTGTCTAGTGACCCGCGTCGTCTGGCTCGTCTGACTGGGGAGGACGTCGTCTGCCCGTCATAATCCTACAACCAAACTAAACTAATTTAATACTAATTACGTAATTAAAATATTGAAATAAATTAAATTAATTAATGAATGAAATAATCTAAATTAAATTGATTAAATAATGTAAATTAAACTAACATAAATTAAGTAAATAATTTAAAATAAACTATTTAATTAATTTGAATTAAAGTAAATTAAAATTAGATTAATTGAACTAAAATGAAGCAATTAAAGTAAACTAAGTAGTGAAGAATTAAACTAAAATTAATTAAATTAGGTTAATTGAACTAAAATGAAGTAATTAAAGTAAACTAAGTAGTGAAGAATTAAACTAAAATTAATTAAATTAAAGTAAATTAAGTAATGAAGAATTAAACTAAATTAGATTAATTGAACTAAAATTAATTAAATTAAAGTAAATTAAGTAATGAAGAATTAAACTAAATTAGATTAATTGAACTAAAATTAATTAAATTAAAGTAAATTAAGTAATGAAGAATTAAACTAAATTAGATTAATTGAACTAAAATTAATTAAATTAAACTAACAGTAATTAATTAAAACTAAAATAAACTAGACTAATTAATTAAATTAAAGTAAACTAAAATTAGCTTAAGTGAACTAAGTAATTAATTAAAGTAAACTAAGTAATGAAGATTTCAACTATTAGATTAAATTAAACTAAAATTAATTAAATTTAACTAACATTAATTAAATTTAACTAACATTACTTAATAAAAACTAAACTTAACTAAACTAATTAATTAAATTAAACTGAATTAAAATTAGATTAATTGAACTAAAATTTATCAATTAATTAAAGTAAACAAAATTAGATTAATTAACCTTAAGTAAACTAAGTACTTAATTAAAATAAATTACATTAATTAAACTAAAATTAATGAAATTAACAACATTAAACTAAACTAATTAATTAATTAAAGTAAATTAAAATTAGATGAATTAAACTAAAGTAAACTAAGTAATTAAATTTAAACATAAACTAAAACTAACTTAAAACTTAAAATGTATACGAAACTAACCACGTAATAGAAACCGGGATTGGAGGTTTAGGGTGTTTAGGTTTAGAGTAGGAACAGGGAAAAAACAACGGGGAACGGAACGGGGGAAAGAGAAAAAAGAAAGAAAAAAGAGAAAGAAAAAGAGAAAGGAAAGGAAAAGAAACGGGGGGAAGGGAACTGATCTGATTTTAAATTAGATTTTGCGACCAAATGGTCGCAAATATGTAATCATGACCAGAAACGAAAGGTCGCGCGTGCTGGGGAAATTACGACCATCTGGTCGTATTTTTAGAGATATTTGCGACCATCTGGTAGCATTTATTGCAAAAGCGACCATTTGGTTGCCCATTTACCATTATCCAAGCAATGTTGTCATATCACGAGTCCCATCAACAATTGCGACCATCCAGGTCGCAATAATGAAATTCACCGCCAAATATTGCAACCAGGATGGTTGTAATTTTTAAATTCACCGCCATAAATTTCATGAAAATTTAAATTTACCGCTCAGATTTGCGACCATATGGTCGTAATTTTACTTATATTTTTTGAAAAATATAATTATATTTTTCCAAAAATGCGACCAACTGGTCGCCTTTCCCTTCTAAATTACTACCATGTGGTCACCTTTTGTGTGAAATTGCGACCACATGGTCGCAAATATTAATATATATATATATATATTTTTAATTGGGTTACTTTGTGGATTTTTACTCTGTTAAATTGGGTTACTTTATGATATTTAGATATGAAGGGAACTCTTGTTTCCATGTTGTTATATTTGATCATAGTGCTTTTGAAATCCAATATCCAATCAAGGAAAAGAAAGTGATGTTTAAAACTGAGCATATTGAAAGATGAAGATGATGATTCTGTCCAAATATTTGACCATGTGGTCGCAAATATTAGTATATATATATATATATATATATACATTAATTATTCATTAAAGAAATAGTTTTAATAAACACATACACATTGAATAATCAAGTTACGAAATGTCTCATTCATCATCGTCTCCAAGAAGTCCGTCACATAAAGTCTTCTTCTTCTTCTTCTATTTCTTCATCGGATTCATCGTCTCGAATAAATTCAGCATCAATGTCACGTGCGTGAGAAGTGGAAGCATTTGTATCATCATCATCATGCAATGTTATCATTCCATCGTTCAAAGGATGAACAGTACTTGCATTCTGACCATCGTCGATTGCACGACATCTTATCTCATCTTCATGAAAAGCAACAGCTTCTTCTGCATGGTCATCTTTCTCGGACAAGTTTTCTTCTATCTGACGTGGTTTAACTTTACAAACAACTAACCAATCTGTCAAATCTCGTCTATTAATCGGATAGTTCAGGTAATAAACTTGAATCGCATGTGAAGCCAGGACAAACCTATCAGCGGTGCGCATATGCTTAGACTTGTTTACCTCAACGATTTGTAAATGATCAATCTTATGGACTCCGCCTCGTCTTATTGTCTCGAACCAAGTGCAGTTGAACAGAATAATGCGTTTTAGCGTCGGACTTGCGTATTGAATCTCAAGAATCTCATCGATTACTCCGAAGTAATCGTCTTTGTTTGTGCCGAACACGTGACCTTTTATGCAAATACCACTGTTGTTTGTTGCCCTGTTCACTGAATGCGCCTTCGTTTGAAATCTGTAACCGTTACCGACGTATCCACCATACGACCTTGCTATCCGTCCAGGTCCCTTTTCCAAAGAAATGATGCGAGGATCATCCACAGGTAATGTAGGGGAGTCAACCTGTGTCATTATTCATATACAGTAATGTTAGGATGATAGTAATTTTTTCAACAAAATGCCACGGTTTTTTTGACAATTTAAAATAACTCACGTATGCACTGAACCAAGAACGAAACTCTTTGTCAATTATTGACCCCTCCTCGGCGTCTATAAGACCAACTCGTGTCATTCGAACGTATACGTTTAGAAATAATCTGTATGTTACAAAAATAGTTAGCAAATAGTTTGTTTATGTGAAGAAATAATGTTAAGTTACAAACTCACTCTATGTAAGGCTCGATCTCTGCGCAGTTTCATAACACGTATGTCTGCATTACATGATACTCAGAATCGGTCAACGGCCTACGCACTGATCTTCCAACTGTCATGCCAGGTTCCGTAAAAATCGGCAAGTCGTTTATGTCAACACCTTCAAGTAAATTTTCGACAATGTTTCGTTTCGCTGGTCGAAACTGCTCTACAATGTGTTGATCAAAGTAGTATGAACAAAATGTGGTAGTCTCTTGCGTCAGGTACGCATTACAGATAGATCCTTCTACTCGTGATCTATTTCCAACCATCTTTTTCAACCGACGTAAGTACCTGTGGGTACAAAACATAATTTACATTCGATCACTGTACTAATTTATACGCCTACATTACAAAATAACTGTGCTTACCTTTCAAATGGGTACATCCAGCGGTAATGTAAGGGACCCCCTAAGAATGCCTCGTATGGAAGATGCACTGGAAGATGCTCCATGGAGTAAAAAAAGCCAGGTGGGAACATTCGCTCCAACTTACAAATAATAACGGCGATCTCTGAACTCATTGAAGCGACAGTAGTTTCCGTCAACTCTGTACATGTCAAGTCGCTTAAAAAAGCACTCAACTGGGCAAGCGGCTCTCAATGTTTATTCTCTAGGAACGGTCTGAACGTGACGAGCATCAATCGTTGCATGAATATATGACAGTCGTGGCTTTTCATCCCGAACATGATATGTTTTTGACTGTCTATACACTGACTCAAATTCGAAGCATATCCTTCCGGGAATTTGATGGATTTGATCCACTCAAATAATGTTTTCTTTTCATCCGTCGTCAACATGTACTTTGCTTTTGCGTAATTATCATTGTCGTCAGGCTCCAACTCAGGACGGTCACATCCCAGTAAATCATGCATCCGTTTTGACACGAATCTATTTTCTCCACGGGTAATCCAAGTCCCTCCACTAGCTTTTTCGTGTCGTACAAACTGTGAGGCATATTATTTTCTTCTGGAGCGCATTGACGAAACCACGATGCAATCGCATCAAATCCTCTACCAGGTATGTTGTACTACGCCTTTATATTTAAAAGTTCTGTAGCAGCAGCAAGTTTACTTACCTCACACCCATCGTACAATGGTCGGCTGGCTGTCTTTAGCATCTCGTGCATCTTACGTGTTTCCGGATTCATTTCCTCTTCTACAACCTGTTCATCTTCGTCTACGTTTAAACTTTCACAGAAATTTTCATTGCCCCCATACCCCGCACCATCAAGTATCATTTGCTGCATCTGACTATACTGTTGTTCATCATTCTGTTCTTCGTCAACAACCTCTACATTCGAGCTGCTACCTTCGTATCGTCTCGATTCTTGTAATGCAGCGTCGAACATTTCCTGTGTTTCCCCCTGAAACACCCAATGATAATAATTCTGCACAAACCCCGACTATAAAGATGCACCTTCAACTCTGTAACCGGTATGATTCTCTTATTGTCGCATTTCCTGCACGGGCAACGTAGCTTTCCACCATACTTTTCATAATAGACAGTTGTCATGAAAAACTCAACAAACTGTTCAACCCCGGCCACGAACTCATCGTTCAAATACCCGTATATCAAATGAACATACATCCACTCTCTCATTTTCTTTTTTCTTAATGCTATCAAACAATGGGTGGAGGGGTTTTTATAATGGACTCCTCTGCTCATTTGCGACCAGATGGTAGTAATTTTGCTACCATCTGGTCGCATTTTCCAGCCAAAATTTCCTGCCATTTTCCTCACTGCCCCGGGTCACATCAAGTCAGAATTTACGACCTCATGGTCACTTTTTGTGGTGACCACTTGGTAGCTTTTATCTTACCAAATTATTTATATATTACTGGTCACATAAAATCACAGCATTTGCGACCATCTGGTCACTTATTAATGTGACCACGTGGTAGCTTAATTCCCGCCAAATTTTTAAGCTACCACTGCTCAATAAAGGTCACCAAAATTGCGACCATTTAGTCACTTATAATTGTGACCACTTGGTAGCTTTCTTCCCTCCAATTTTAAGTCACCAAAATTGCGACTATTTAGTCACTTATTATTGTGACCACTTGGTAGCTTTCTTCCCTCCAATTTTAAGCTACCACTGCTCAATAATGGTCACAAAAATTTCGACCAGTTAGTCACTTTCAATTGTGACCACTTGGTAGCTTTTTTCCCTCCAAAATTACATGCCATTTTTTGCTACCAAGTCATATTGTAGTCACAAAAAGGTGACCAGTTGGTCGTTTTTTTAGGTGACCAATTGGTCGCTTATTTCGCTCCATTTTTTATGACTACTTCTGCTCTTAGTCGCAATCTGGTCGCAAAAAAAGTGACCAGATGGTCACTTAGAGTCAACCTTCAAAAAAAGTGACTAGGTGGTCACCAAAAAACTACCACTTTTGTTTGGTCACAAATTTCTAGTCGCATTTTGACAGTTTTTTTGTAGTGCTTGTCCAGAAGTGTCTGGCTCTTCCTCGTTCTTCGATGGTTACGATCCTGAGACCACCAAAAAGATCTTCCTCGCTAAGCACAAAAGAGAAACGGTGCGTGGGCACTATCCTCTTTGGAAAAAGGAAAAGGGAAAAAAAAAATTCTTCCTTTGACCCTAAGGGGGCGGCGGCGGCACTGAGAGAGAGGGAGAGGAATTTTTCTGAGCCTTCTCTTGGTTGCTTAACCGTGTGTGTTTTGGGGTCACCCCAAAAGTCCTATTTATAGGAAAACCAAGACCTCGGAAAATCTTTGAATATCTTTTTAATTATTAAATAATTAATAAAGATATTCTAAAATATATTTTGAATAATAAAGATATTATATTTTATTCCATAATAAAATATTTCATATCTTTTATTTAAATTAATCAATATTAATTTAAATATATTATTCCATTTAAATTAATCACATTAATTTAAAATAAGATATTCATATATTTTAAATAAAATAAAATGCAAAACTTAGTCAACTCTTTGACCAATGTGGCGTGTGACCCCACCATGGGTCACACGCCCCTATCATCATCCCATGACAATATTGGGCATTTTATTTTCCTTTTTATTTAATGGAACAATTCCGTTAAATAATTAAATAAATAAAACTCCTTTTATTTATTTCCTCTTTAATTTGACAATATCAAATTAAATATTTAAATAGACTCCTCTATTTAAATCCCCATTAATTTTTGACAACTTCAAAATTAATTCAATTAAATAGACTCCTTTATTTAATCTCTCTATTATATAATTAAATAGACCCCTCTATTTAATAAATAATTAAATAGACTCTTCTATTTAATTTCACCATTAATTAAATAATTAAATAGACTCTTCTATTTAATTTCTTTTAATTAATCAAATAGACTCCTTTATTTGTATTTGCCTTAATTGATTTGACAACTTCAAATCAAATGCTTGAAATCATTTTTCCAAAGAAATTAATCACCACTGATTTATGTTCTCAATTACATGCGTTAGCTCAGAGGACTTAATGGACCTATAGGACTAAGCTCCAATGATCCAGAATTACCTTTGATTAAAACTCCTTTTAATCAACTAATTCTCATTCATTAACTCCTAGATAACTCCACTAAATATCTAGAGTTGCACTCTTAGTACTATAGACATAGTTATGTCCATTGGCTATAATCATTAACTACACTTTGATCCTTCACAAGTTAGTTAGTATCCATGGCTAGGTATTTACACCGTATTAACCTCCATGATACATCTTGTTCCTTAAGCCCAACTGATTCTCCAATGAACAACCTTACATAATCTCCATTACGCGTCTTTAACCTTTTCCTTGATCAGAGGAATATGGGGCCCATCCGTTCAAGACCGAATCAGTCCATAAGGGAACTACTTATCTATTTCCTATATGGAAAAGAGTGAATTCCAATTCTTGTGTAATTACGTTCCCAGCTATAAGAAAGATGCAATCCCCAAAGTGGGAGGCATATTGAGCGAACTATTCGAGTCACTCTCACCTATGCAAATCAAAGGCTTGTCTCTTGCGAACAGGAGTTCGTAATCCACTCAGGATTAACATCAATTGTACATGATCAACCGGTTGATAAACGAAGTGTCTTTTTGTAACGGCTTTACCAGAAGACAGTAAGTTTATCTTAGTCCAGTCTACTACAATCTCTATTGCAGCAACACCCCCACTCACATGTCTCTACATGAGCAATCCAGATGAGATCACTTGTGCCAATTCAAGAGTGGGCCGTGTTAGTGGTGTTACCAGAAATAAGGCACCCAACCTTTATTCATGTACCACAGACTATTTGAGTTACACTTAAGTGAATCTTCCCACATCATATGCTCATTTAAGTTATCATAAGTAACTATGGATCTTATGATGGATTACATTTATTAAACTAATAATAAATGAAAATGTAAATATTACTAATTAATAATTCCTTTATTTATTTATAGTTTAATTGGATTACATAAGATTTAAGGTAGAAACCCCAGCACTAAGCCACCTCTAGAACCTCTTGTTGTAGTAGCAAACCAAGATATACTCATCCTCGAGATATATGAAAAGTAAGAATTGTTCATGAAGACCATGCAAGCAAAGTTCGAAGAGGTTGTGAACAGGCAAGGTCGACCGAATCCACCACCCCCTGCCCAAAGGGAAGACGAGGCTCGCAAGACATGTCCAGCTCATATATCCATGAGATCACAAAGACAATAATTGAAGAATGACGAGATTCCTGAAGTCTCTAAAGACGGACAATCAAAAGTCACTGGCACAGATATCGAAGAAATTAACTCATCGGGGCGAGTACTATCCAAACTGAGACTTGGTCCAAAGGAGCTAAATATGCCGAATCTGCCAAGCAAGACGACGAAAGAAAAAAATAGATGACATTAGAGAGGTTCGGACAATAAGTTAGATCGTGGGTCGTTCGAGCAATCTAGTCGGTAGAGACAACGCAGGCAACGAAAAAACTACGATCACACTAATCTGGAATTCGAAAATTACAAAAAACTCGAGGAAAATATTCTCAGAAGGCTGGGTTCCAGAACCGAAAGATCAATCTTGAACTCGCGTAATCCAGGAGAGTCACCGTTAGACCCTCATGTCCTTGCAGTCGAATTACCCAGGAATTCTAGATACCAACCTTCGAACCCTATGACAAAACGAGTGATCCAACAGAGCATATTGATCACTTCATCAAATTGATGGAATCAAATTGCATTCCCCTAGACGACCTGGAAAGAGTAACCTGGAAACTCTTTCCTCTAAGCCTGAAAGGATTAGCTCTTAAATGGTTCAACAGCCTTAAAAGGGGATCGATCAGTAACTTCCAACAACTCATCATCTTTTCAAGAAGAATATAACGTTAACAAAAAAATATGTGAAGACAAACTAGGACCTCTATAATATCCTGATGAGGAAAGACGAAACGCTAAGGGACTTTATTTGCAGATTTAGAAAGGTGAAATTGGAAATTCCAAATGGCCGGGACGAAGATGCAGCATCAGCTCTAGAGATCTTTTAACAAGTCCTCACCATGGACTATGACGGAAGCACTAGAGCGAGCATCGAAACAGATCTCAATAGAATAATCGGCCAAAATGACGCGTGAACTTTGCACAGGCGACAATGATCGATATTCCTCCAATGAAAAGAGGTATGAATCAAAGAGTGACAAATATGAAAAACCCTGGAAAAGATGCAAAGATAGACCTGACTGAAGGGATCGACCGAAGAAATAAGAAGACAACGCTCCTATCCGAGTCCAATAGGTCGATACGAAGGGGTAAAGGGAGGACACGCGAAATCGTCCTATGAAAAGCAGCAGTGATAAATACTGGGAATTTCACTACAATAGTTCTCATTCGACTGAAGAGTTCCAGACACTAAGCAAAGAGGCAATGAGAATTCGCAAAGAAAGAGCAGCAGGAAAGGAAAAATGGGAAAAGGCTAAATGGGGAAACCAGTAGGATACAATTCCCAAAGAAGCCCTACAATTCCCAAAGAAACCTTCCTAGAAGACTTAAATGGGAAAGAGGATATGGTTCCCTTAAGCATGATACATTGCGAAAGACCAGAAACCATTGAGGCTATGTCAGAACTCAACCTCCATGAAAAGTTCATAGTCAACAACGGAAGCACGGATGACGGTAGTCAAACCTCCAATATTTCCGCGAAACTCCCCAAGGAACGACTAGGAATTTAGGAAAACAATGGTGTCCCATGAAGTTAGATTTTATCCACTGCACCAACTCAAGTATCAACGAAGCCAAAAGGAAAAAGCAGAGATGCCAGAATTCCGGGCTTCAGAGTCGAGTATAAGCGCACCAACCCAATCATATTCTCGGACTATGATTTAGTCGACATCCATCACCCTCACAACGATGCACTAGTTGTATTTGTATCGATGGATAGATACCACATCCATTGACCAGGGCGCCAAGACCAATGGAATCTTTAGAAAGTCCCTAGACGAGATGAAGGTTGAGGATGGGAAAATCCGAACAAACAAGCAACAGCTGGTTGGATTCAACAACGCTATATCACTCTCTTCCGGGACAATAGAACTTCCCATCGCCATTGGAGGAATAACCAAGGTAACCCCCTTTCACATTTTAGATACTAACTCAAGCTATCACAAGATTTTTGGCAGGCCTTGGCTACACGCGATGAAGGCGATTTCATCAATTGAACATCAGAAATTGAAGTTTCCTCATAAGGGAGAAATCATCAGGATTAAAGGAAACCAAAGCACGTCAAGGAGTTGCATGATAGACGCCATAAAGCTCAAATCTACAGAAAAATAGCAACTACAAGAGGAGCCAGAGGTTCTAAAATCAAAACTAGAATACTTCAAACCTCAGGCTCTTGATGAAGACTCGAAAGCGTTAGACATACATTCTGAGGATAAAGAAAGTACAATGCAAATCATAACAAAAACGAGCAAGGCACTGAAAAAAAACTTTCCACACTCCTCCATTCTAGATGGAAGACTTTTGTCTGGGATCATACAGACATGCCGGGAATCAATAGAAATTATTAGTCACATCCTGGAAATGGATCCTAAGCATGCACCAATTCGACAGAAGAGAAGAAAATTTGCTCCAGAAATAAACCAGATCATTGATGACGAAGTCCAAAGATTACTGGAAGCTGGATTCGTTCGAGAAGTAAAATATCCAGAATGGTTAGCTAACGTTGTGGTAGTGAAGAAAAAGAATCGGAAGTGGAGAGTGTGTATAGACTTCACGGACTTAAACAAAGCATGCTCGAAAGACTCTTTCCCACTACCAAAAATTGATCAACTCGTAGATGCAACCTCTGGATATGAACTGTTAAGTTTCATGGATGCCTTTTCTGGATACAATCAAATCATGATGAATCCATCCGACCAGGAGACGACTTCGTTTGTGACAAATAAAAGCTCTTATTGCTACAAGGTAATGCCCTTCGGATTAAGAAACGCTGGCGCAACATACCAAAGACTGATAAATCGTATGTTCGAGAAGGAGTTGGGGAGAACCATGAAAGTCTACATCGACGACATGTTGGTAAAATCTGAAAGAGCTGAGGATCATCCACAGCACCTTAGAAATGCCTTTGATATCTTCGACGAGTACAGAATGAAACTTAATCCAAGTAAGTGCACCTTCAAAATCCCTTCTAGAAAATTTCTTGGTTACTGTCGCTACATAATAGCGACGCAGAAAATAAAAGGGAGTCGCCACTAATCATTGGTTTTTATATTGGGTGTCATTAGTCACCTAGTCATTAAACAAAGAAAGGTCTACTGACTTTGAAATGGGTTCGAGAGTTCATTCACACATAGGGAAGGTATTAGCACCCTATTATGTTCGTTTTTATAATGATTGTTGTTTTTTTATTTTATTTGGTGTATTATTGAAGAAAGCCTTTATCTATAAAACAAAATTTTTTATTTGTTATTTTAAAATGTCCCATGTTTTATTAATCAATACTTTAGTAATAAGGCATGATTAAATAAGTATGAGTGGCGTAAAGCCATTAGAAAAATATTGTCAGAAATTTTAACTCAGTATTCTGAGAAAAAATTTCTTACCTTAAGAATGTTTAGGAGCATGGTATTCCAACGCCCCATATTCCGTCGTCGGAGTTTTCGAAAATGATTTGTTTCTTGTTCAAGTTTTTAATGGGATATTATAAATTTTTATCTTTGTTATTAAAATAATTTTTTTAGCTCAAAATTAGGTTTAGGGTAGGTTTCACTTTTGGCCCCTAGGTTTTAAATGGGAAAATTTTATTTGAAAAATCTTTTATTTATGGTATAAATGGACAATTAATATCGTAATAAATGTCAATTTTTATTTAAGGCTTATATTATTAATCTTTTGTGTTTTTTTAGAAAGTTTGGTAAATTAAAACCCTAAGAAATTCTAATTTCTATATTTTAAATTTTATTGTTAATTTTTATACTTTGAAAAATCAGTATTCTAATTAATTCTAATTCTCATATTTAAATTTAATTGTTAATTTTTATGCTTTGAAAAATTAGTATCCTAATTAATTCCAATTTCTATATTTAATTGTTGTTAATTTTTATGCTTTGGAAAATTAGTAGTCTAATTAATTCTAATTTCTATATTTAATTGTTGTTAATTTTTATGCTTTGGAAAATCAGTATTCTAATTAATTCCAATTTCTATATTTAATTGTTAATTTTTAAATTTCAACTTTTATTTTTAATTTTTTGATTTCATTCCTTATTAACCTATTCAAATAAAATCAATACTTTATACAAGAAAAGTAAAAATCACAAAAAATCATATTTACAAAATATCAATTTATTGCAATTAAAGTATTCTAATCCCATTATAATAAAAATATCAAACAAATATGTCAAATTAATTTAAATTAAAATGATTAGGGAAAGTAAAGATATATCATATTTTCAAATTTCCATAAATTTATCAAGACCTAAATAAAAAAAAATTGCAAAAAGAATAATACTTAAATAAGGAAATATAAATAAAATGCAAACTTTGGGGTTTTGAACCCAAGACCAAACATCAACAAAACTATAGTAAAATAACCAATGAGCCATGTAGGTAGATATGATAATTAATAATTATTAAATTACAATTTGCATCAATCTAGAAAAGAGCAATATAAACAAAAATATGACTTTCATGGGATTTGAACCAGGGACAAGAGTATGGAAAAGCAATAAATCAGCCACTAGGCTACATGTTCACATGTGATACAAAAGATAGAAACATAAATTCAAATATGCAGATAATGAAAATTAAGGATTTTTACCAAACTTGTAGCTTTTCTTTCCTGCTCTTTATACCCACGACAGACAAAAAAAAAACCTCTTTTAACATTTTTAAGTAGATTTTTTCACCAAAATCGAAAACCCAATAAAGAAATTTATTCCGACGAAATGTGGATAATTTTCCGGTGAATGTAGGATAGCTTTAAGATGTAGATATGGGTTTTTGGTTATGGTTGAAACAATGGAATATGGATTTGAGTCCTTGGGATGATGGGATGAGATTTGGATGGAGGTTTAAAGAGAGATGTGGTGTGGTTTGGCTATGGTTTCTTGGAGATGAAAATAAAAAATAAAAAAAATTCCTTGGCTTCTATGTTTTTAACATGAAAGAAGGGGAGAGGAGATAAAAATTTTGCTCTTATGAATCTTGTGTGTGTTTAGGGTTGTAGAAGGGCTCTATTAATAGCCAAATGGAAAATTAAAATTAGAAAAATAATAAATGAGAATAAAATCAATTTTTAATTCACCCCAAAATCATGTAGAAATTTGATTTGATTTTATTTGACAACTCACAAAAATAATTTTCCTATGTTTAAATTGATTGTCATTTAAAAATTATTTTCTAAATCATTTTTTAAAACAAATTTCAATTCAAATCAATTTTAACCAAATCTAACACAATGTTATTTTTTATTATTTTATTTTTATTTTTATTCTCACTAATAAAACACTAGAACAAAAAAAATGCAATTATATTTACCATAAAAATCTATTTACTAATTTTAATTAAACATTAATAATTTTTTTTTTCCACAAGTAGAATTAAATTAAAATAACATCGGACGAAAATAGGTGTCTACAGTTACATTGTAACCAAAAGCGGAATAGAAGCAAACCCGGACTAAATCAACGTGATCCTCCAAATGGAAGCACCTAGGAGCATTAAAGGAGTCCAAATGCTTACCAGGTGTCTAGCTGCACTGGGAAGGTTTATCTCCTGGTCTTCGGACAAGTGTCTTCCCTTCTTCAAAATACTTAAAGGAAGCAAAGAGTTTGGATGGGATGAGAAATTGCCAACAAGCCTTTGATGAGCTTAAAACATACCTCTCCAAACCTCCAATCCTGTCCAAATTGAAAGATGAAGACCTCATCATCTATCTTGCAGTCTCCAAAACAGCAGTGAGTGCTTTCCTGGTCAAAGAAGAAGAAAAGATCCAACAGCCCATATATTACATAAGCAAAGTATTGCTCGACGCAGAGATGAGATATACAGAAGTAGAAAAGTTGGCACTAGCAATGTAACAGCTTCAAGAAAGCTTAAGCATTACTTCCAGGGCCATCAAATCATCGTACGGACAACCTTCCTACTAAAGTCAATTATGCATAAACCCGACGCATCCGGAAGACTGATGAATTAATATCTCCCTTTATTTAAGTAAATTAATTACTTAAAAATAATTATTTCTTCCTAGTTAAATTAATAACTTGGCTGGTTACAGTGATATATGGGCTAGCATAGGGACCTGATGGACCTATAGATCATGGGCTCCAATAATTAATGATTTATCAATTAAACTCTTCAATTAATTAATCATAATTATTAACATAGGGTAATTCCACTATAAAGCCTAAGTTGAACTCCCCTCACTATAGATGGGTTATGTCCATTTGTTATTAAGTTTATTTTGACATATCCTTCATGTGGTAATCTCATCATCACAACTGGGTCAAAATTACCGTTTTTCCCTTTTAATTATGTCTTTTATCCTTGTGTACCCGATGATTTCGAATGAAAATTTTTCTATAGTTTTCAAATATAGAACGATCCTTCTTAGGCCAGTGAGAAGGTGTGGCCTCATGTTCAAGTACCACATCATTACAACAAGGGAGACACCTAAAATTCCTAAGTTAGAATAGTGTCGCACTAACACTTTCATTTGTTTTAGGAAAGTTATGAATGTCATCTTGTATAGAAATATTCCCAAGCACCAATTTAGTCATATCCCCAAAACAGGAGTTTATTGAGTGTATCAAAAGATCACCCTCAACCATGTGAATCAAAGGAAAAGACTTCATTAATGTGCGTTCACAACATACTCAGGATTGAGACGTATCAATCTTAATAACGTAATTTTATATCATAAATCATTTCCTATCAACGGTGTTATTTAGGAATCGATTTATTATCATGGTCCAGTCTATATAAACTCATTATATATGATGTTTCCACTTGCATCTACATCATGCTAATGATTTGGATCAAATCAGTGAACAACATCATTAGTGTTACCAGAATAAGGTTTCCTAACTGTACTCGTTTACTGTAGACTATTTGAGTTACTATCTTGGACTAGATCCACTTTATATCTCATAGTAGTCAAGATTAGAGAATTAGTAACTCCGGAATTTTCTATTAATGTTTGAATATTTAGCGAATATCTGCTGGGGTTTCTGCCCTAAATCTTATGTAATCCAATTAAACTATAAATAAATAAAGGAATCATTAATTAGTAATATTTACATTGTCATTTATTATTAGTTTAATAAATGTAATCCATCATAAGATCCAGAGTTACTTATGATAACTTAAAGTGAGCATATGATGCGGGAAGATTCACTTAAGTGTAACTCAAATAGTCTGTGGTACATGAATAAAGGTTGGGTGCCTTATTTCTGGTAACACCACTAACACGGCCCACTTGTGAATTGGCACAAGTGATCTCATCTGGATCGCTCATGTAGAGACATGTGAATGGGGGTGTTGCTGCAATAGAGATTGTAGTAGACTGGACTAAGATAAACTTACTGTCTTCTGGTAAAGTCGTTACAGAAAGACACTTCGTTTATCAACCGGTTGATCATGTACAATTGATCTTAATCCTGAGTGGATTACGAACTCCTATTCGCAAGAGACAAGCCTTTGATTTTGTAAAGACTCGAATTTTCTCAAATCTTTAAATCAGAATAAACAGCGGAAGACTTTATTCTTGTAAAAATTTGGCATGGATCCATTTAAAATATGGACTACCAAAACCTGTTTACATGGACTCAAATCAGAGAATTTAAAACAACAGACATTTCATTCCATTTTATACTCAAAATCATAGAAAATAACACGAAGATATATACAACAGATCTTAGGCTCTCATGAGCCACAAAATACAAGTTTAAGACATCAGTATCAAGTTTATACTTAGCATTTCTAAAATGCTCCAAAATATGCTTTTACTAGTCCAAGTATCCAAGACATCCACTCGCGATCACGCAGCACCACCTCCACGACCTCGCCCTCTCGCACGAGTATTACCTGAAAAGTTTAAGTGTAGCAACATTAGCATAAAAATGCTAATAAGAATAAGATGGATGCAAACACTTCTATGGATCAAATCCCATATCGGAAAATGTGTCCAAATAATCCTAACGTGCTCTTACTACCCATTCAATATTCCCAAGTACTTTACATAAGAAATCAATCCCATTCTACTATATCGTAAATTCAAAAGGTAAACATTCAAGCTCGTAAAATAAAGTACTAGTGCATAACAAAGTAAATTTCACATTGTGACCACATTGTCACATTTCACAATTCAACCGTGACCACTTGTCACCATTCACATTCACACTCGTGACCACATTGTCACCAATCACAAATCATATCATGACCTCACTATCACTGTGACCACATTGTCACCATACACAACCATACCGCGACCTCACTGTCACCGCGACCACATTGTCACCATACATAATCACACCGTGACCACATTGTCACCATACACAAATCATACCGTGACCTCACTGTCACCGTGACCACATTGTCACCATACATAACCATACCGTGACCTCATTGTCACCGTGACCACATTGTCACCATACATAACCATATCGTGCTAACTCGATTCTACACAAGAATCTCCCCAAAGTTTCTTTTAACTATCTTATAACCACTAAAAAAAACGGAGTATCTAATACTCTTCTCCAATTTCCGGAATCTAATTCTCCTCGAGAATATAACTTAATCCACCAATAACATCTCACTTTAAACAACAACAAAACTTAACTAATTTTCCTTATGCACTTTCCTTCACTCCCATATAATATACATTCTTGGAAAGTTCTAAAGTCTATTAACCCTCTTAACCTCGATCGAACATAATCGTCAAGAAATTTGAAAACATAAAAGTAATCGCAACCATTTTAAACTCACCTTATAATCGAAGTCAACTCCGAATCACCGGTTGACCAAAATTCACGATCGATGCACGGAACCTATAATTAAAATACACCTAAAGTATATTAATTAACCGAATCGAATAACAATCATCACGATACTAAAATAAAAGACAAAACAACCCTGAATTAGGCTCACAAGGCCCACGGCTCAAAGGAAGTTCAAGGTGAATTTGGTTTTCCAGATTTTTAAGCACTTTAAAAGGGTTTCGAGTTGGTTTCGGCCACTTTGGAGGTTGGTAATATCAATGGGTAAACATGATTTAGGGTTTAGGTCAAAAGTTCAATCCGGAACAATTTAGTAAAATCATAAAACATATCAAATTCAAAACCCTAACCATAATGAAAAATGAGAATAACTCAAAGAAATGGCTTTTGGCTCAAACCCGATTCTAGGGTTTAGGGAAAGTTCTAAATATGCATAAAACAACTCCCTCGATCTAAATCTCCGAGTTCCCGAGCAAGAATTGAAAGATTAAAACCAAAATCACCATTAAAACACTATTTGAAGCTTTAGGTTTTGAACTTAAACATACCTTAAAGCCTTGAGAGAATGGATGGAAAGTTCGATTGGTAGGTTGGAAATGATACTCGGGCCCGTGGCTATCCAACGCAACAAAAATTATCACGATCCGACAAGAATCGAAGAAAAGCCAAAAATTGGAGAATCACCAATGATGCTCTCGGCCTTGGGAAGAAAAGAAGAAGAAAATTTGGTATTTTGTCTAATTTTAGCTTATTTAAGGAGAAAGATGAATAGTAATTTAGATATTTAAGAATTTCGGAAATGACGCCTACGTCCTTTTCTTGCCTTAAGTTTTTAAAACGAAACCCGAACCATTTAACCTAGCCCAATGGTGATTAATAATTAATAATTGGCCTATTAGTAATTATTAATACCATCGAAACTAATTTAAGCTAAATAAACAGTTAAAAAGGTTTCCGAATGAAATTAACTATTTACTTCTAAATAAAAAATTCTAAAATTATCTTTAACACTTAATTAAATAAATAAATAAATAAAATAATAATAAAAAAAATTCACCTAAAAAATAACGGGACGTTACAGATTTACATAGGTGAGAGTGACTCGAATAGTTCGCTCAATATGCCTCCCATTTTGGGGATTGCATCTTGCTTATAGCTGGGAACGTAATTACACAAGAATTGGAATTCACTCTTTTCCATATAGGAAAATAGATAAGTAGTTCGCTTATGGACTGATTCGGTCTTGAACAGCAGAGCCCCATATTCCTCTGATCAAGGAAAAGGTTAAAGACGCATAATGGAGATTATGTAAGGTTGTTCATTGGAGAATCAGTTGGGCTTAAGGAACAAGATGTATCATGGAGGTTAGTACGGTGTAAATACCTAGCCATGGATACGAACTAACTTGTGAAGGATCAAAGTGTAGTTAATGATTATAGCCAATGGACATAACTATGTCTATAGTACTAAGAGTGCAAATCTAGATATTTAGTGGAGTTATCTAGGAGTTAATGAATGAGAATTAATTGATTAAAAGGAGTTTTAATCAAAGGTTATTCTGGATCATTAGAGCTTAGTCCTATAGGTCCATTAAGTCCTCCAAGCTAACGCATGTAATCGAGAACATAAATTAATACGATTAATTTCTCTTTGGAAAATTGGAAATGAATAGAGGAGTCTATCCAATTAATTAAAGGAAATTAAATAGAGGAGTCTATTTAATTATTTAATTAATGGTGGAATTAAATAGAGGAGTTTATTTAATTATTAAATAGAAGAGTCTATTTAATTATAAGAGATTAAATAGAGGAGTCTATTTAATTAAATTGATTTTGTGTTGTCCAAAATTAATGGGGATTTAAATAGAAGAGTTTATTTAAATATTTAATTTGAAATTATCAAATTAAATTAGGAAATAAATAAAAGGAGTTTTATTTATTGGAATATATAAAAAGAGTTTTATTTATTGGAATAAATAAAAGGAGTTTTATTTATTTATTTATTTAAAGGAATTGTTCCATTAAATAAAAAGGAAAAATAAAATGCCTAATAATGTCATTGGTGGATGACATGGGTGTGTGACCCATGGTGGGGTCATACGCCCCTTTGGCCAAGAGTTTGTATTTTATTATTTGAAATATATTTAGAATATCTTATTTAAATTAATATGATTGATTTAAATGGAAGATATGGAATAATATATTTAAATGAATATTGATTAATTTAAATAAAAGATATGAGATATTTTATTATGGAATAAAATATAATATCTTTATTATTCAAATATATTTTAGAATATCTTAATTAATTATTTATTAATTAAAAGATATTCAAAAGATTTTATGAGGCCTTTCCTATAAATAGGAACCTTGGGGTGACCCCAAAACACACAACTAAGAGAGTTAAAGTAAACGCTCAGGAAATTCCTCTCTTCCCTCTCTCTTAGCCGCTGCCCATAGGGTATTGGGAAGAAAATTTCTTCTTCCCAATTTTTCTTTTTCCAAAGGAGATAGTGCCCATGCACCGATTCTCTTTTGTGCTTAGTGAGGAAGATCTTTTTAGTGGTCCCAGGATCGTAACCATCGAAGAACGAGGAAGAGTCAGACACTTCTCGACAAGGGTTAGTATTCTGTTTATGCATTTAGATTTTGTTAATATTATACTGCAAGGAAATATCCGTGGGACTTCCTCTTGAGAACTCTTTTAGAGGCCTTGATCCCCATCAACTGGTATCAGAGCAGTCTTGTTAATATAATATTTTCAAAATTATATGATGGGAATTGAAAACGATTTTAAAAACTGTTTTAAAATTGCGGTTTTGCGTTTTGGTTGAATTAGGATTTACTGGCCTAGGTTTTTCTTTCCTAGAAATTTTGTAAACCCTTCTTGGGTATAGGAAATTTTTAAATCGTTTTAGTCATATGGGATATCGATCGAAACGATGGAGGAAAGAAAAGATGAACCGGATCCCGACCGGTACTAAAGGAGTCAGCACCGCGAGCTACAGGTGGTGAAAACCCACGGCGGCGGTGCTGCAGCAGTGGCGCTACCCGCCGCTGCGAGGCTCTGCGGCAAGCGCTCACGAATTAACAGCCGCTGCCGCGACTGTAGCAAACGAAAAAAATATTGATAGGGGCGGCGGCGCCTAGGGTTAAAACCCTAGGTGCCTCCCTTCGGTTTTTCCGGTTTTTGTTTTTCTGGAGATCCTGGAGATGTTCGTGATGAAGATTATTTCTGGAGATCCTAAATTAATTTATATTTAGATATAAGTTTAATTTTCATAGATTTGGCCAATAATATCCAAACCAAAATTGTTTATTTATTTATTATATATTAGATATAATTAAATAGTAATTATTCATGCATAAAGTATGCCATAAATAATTATTCCCATCATAAATGCATAAATGCCATGATCATGCATCATTAATAGAGATTATTGATATTATGCTCATGCCTTGTATAAATATAATTGTTATATTTATTGTGCTAGAATTTTAATTAAGGGATTAATTAGTAATTACTAGCAGCATGTTTTAGGTTTTAATTAAAATGGTTTAAAAGAGTTTAGCAACCAATATTTTAATTAATTGTTTAGTTTTAAATAGAATTTGAAACTAAAACCTAAAAGATGAGGTGTCACTATTTTTAATTAAATAGTTAATTAAAAATTAATGAAGTTGAGTTTATTAATTTAAATATAACTCTGGTGAGAAAGCTCTGCCCAAGATAAAAGGTTATTTAATCGTTCCATTAACAAGGGACCCTTTTAACTGGGAGCGATCTGGGAGTCATATTTTATTAATAATTCTCTTCATTGAGACAGTGCATAATGTGTTAGGATTAATAGAGATTAATCACTTGGCTTTCACATTAAAATCAATCTAACCAATCTATAAGAGCTATTGTAAAGACCCGACTTTTCAGAGTATAAAACAAATGTATTTAAAACAGCGGAAGACTCAATAAATGATCTTTATTGAAAACATGCAAACTGTCAAATCAATAAATGCTTAAATCAAAACATAAACTCCGGAGTTCAAACTTTGAAAACAAAACAGTAATCCAAAAACATAACCTCAAATTCGACAACTCAAAATCATAAAATAAAGTTCCGATGACCAAATAAAAGCCCAAGTAAAATATGTATATTATTCATAAATATTAATGAATAAATAAAACCGGCGCCGATATGACATGAACCCTCATCTTTTCCACTTCATCAACCGCCACCTCTCGGTCCATTGTTACCTGAAAAAAACAACAGATAGCACTGTGAGGCTAAAGCCAGTGAGAAAACGACTTAATCAAAGATGAAGTCTTAGATAGTCTCTAACAATTCAAACCGAGTCCCAAGCACTCAAACACTCTCCAATAACATCTAAGGCACAAAATCACTTAAAACTTCAAGTCTCACTCGCTTACATGAATAGGCAATTCTCACTGATTCCATACCCAAAACCTTTAACCACCAATCTCACTTACATCGCTAATCTTTCCGTTCTCATAACCATTGTAAATATCCACACTTTTCATAATCTCATTCTCATACATGAATAGGCAACCTAACTAGCTCCATATTCAAGGCAATGCATAATAACTTCTTACATGAATAGGCAACACTACCGGGTTCCATATTCAAGGTTTCTCAATAAAACTTACTTTACTTGGGTAGACAACTCTCACTAGTTTCATACCCAAGGTTTTCATTCACAATATCCCAACAACAATACTTAACATTCCGGATAACTGGGTAACTCTATTTTAACAAGCAAATAATTTAACAAACAAACATAATCAATCAATCATTCATACTCTCCACTAAGAAGGCGGCTCTCGGGACTACAAACCTTTCTTAGGCACTTAGTTACAGTCGTAACCATAACTAATCCCCTAATGGATCGCTACAAACCTTTCTTAGGCACTTAGTTACAGTCGTAACCATAACTAATCCCCTAATGGATCGTTCATACGAGCAACGTCCATTAGCTGTTATGAGCTCACTCTCATAACTATATATTTTACTAAGTATGAGCTCGTAGCCTCATACTAGTTTAACACACCTGTCAAGCCATCATTCCACAATCTCTTTACATTATCCTCTTGATAATGTTCATTCACAATCAGCAAACACAATTAAAATACAGTAGCTCAAAGGTTCTAATTAAAGCATGCACAACACATCATTACGATAAAACTGCCGAAAACGGTCAAAACTAATAATTCAATCCTAAATATGCTCAACTCAAAACTCATGCCAAATCACCATAAAATACTCCATAATATCCCAGAATTAACTCCCAAATCAATCAGAACCAAGTAGAAATGAAAAACTCCAAAAACTCACCAAAAACGCCTAAACTAGTTCTAACCGAAAAATAAATTATTCCAATAGATTTTTCTTATGATTCCAATATCAAAACTCATCTTAAAACTCCATAATTTCCAGGATTATCATTCATCTCAAACAAAATCAATTCGATGTAAAGAAAACTCACTTTTACCGAAAATCTAATTCTCCCGAATTAAAAACGATATCTTCGATGGTCCAAATTCATCCAAACGTTCCAGAATATCATGATTAAATATAATGAAATGAATAAACTACGGTAAGAGCCTTACATTTCTCTAAAACTCCACCGTTGACTAAACCGTTAACTCACATTGTCTTTGCTAAATTTCCAATTTCCAAGATAGTTTCCACCACCAATCAGACCTGAAACAAGGGTCCTAAACATTAAATTTTCATGCTAAAACAGTACCAAGAAGTGATAAAAAGATTGGGGTTCAATGGCTCTAAGATCGGGAAAAAGGCAAACGACGAATGGTCACTGTTTGAAGGAGACAGCAGCTACGGCGCTGCTGTCTTTTGCCATGGCTGAACGGTGGCCTTCGGGTCACGGTTTGGTCTCGGTTTCAAGTTCCGGGTATCGGTATTGATGGGTTTTGGTTTTAGGCAAAGGGGATCAACACCGATTAAGTTTTAGGCGAAGAATTAAGTGACAAAAGACAATATGGAATGAGTGTTTGGGCAAGGTTCAAGAACATCATAATTTCATAATTAACACCAATTTCCAGAATTTAAAAAGATTAATAATCGGTTTGAAACACTCACCCAACGATAGGAAATCACGAGATCAATCTCCAATCTTCACCTAACGACTCACCACGATCAAATCGAACACCTAACAATAAAATTTGACGAACCGAACATCGATTTCAAAAGCCTAAGGCGGAGGCAACTTGGGAAATTAAAAAGAACAAGAAGATTTACCTTTTGATAAAATAAGGATATTCCAAACACTCCAAATACGAGATCGATCATTGAATCGATGAAGAAATGACGAACAAATCAGAACACGGGTCTTCTCAAGGGGGCAGCGGCCATGGAGGCAAGAATGAGAGTCTAAAATTGATAAAGCCAAAAGGGAAGTCATCCTAGGTTAAAATTCACGAGTTGGCATATTTACGAAATTGCCACTCACCTTAAAACGTCTATAACTCGATCACCGGGTCTCAGAATGACGAACCGTCAGTTGCGTTGGAATCATGACATCGAGACGATCAATTTTATGTCAAAATATTTTTCAAATCACAAGGTTCAAATTTCGAGGTTTTTAGGGAAAAATTACCATAATACCCTTTTGAAATAACACGGTATTTCTGCTCTAATTAATCGATTAAGCCTGATTAATATTATTTTAAAAATAATATTCATTTTGTAACTTTCTCGTGACGGGGCGTTAGAGCTATTATAAGTTAGATTGAACTTAGATATTAGAGGTAGCCTGGGTATATCTAAGTTAAAAGCCTTAGATAGCTATATTGAGTGGGACAAGGACAAGTGACAACATGTCCTGCGGTCTCCAAGTTGGGATCAATGTGTGAGATTCATATAGGGCTTCTGTGGTGTTGGTAACTCTTCACGCATTCCCTCCAGAAAGTAACCGTATGAATCAATACCCGGGTGATTCTCTTTGGGATAGGATTTTTTAAAGCTCTTGATGTTTGACTCTCCCTTAGGTGACACTCGTCAAGATAACTTTAAGCGATCTAAAACTTGGTTAACACTCAAAGGGATCCATTTAGAAAGATACTTAAGACTCTTGATGTTTGACTCTCCCTTCGATGACACTCATCAAGAATAATATTTAAGTGATCTAGATGTTTCTCCTGACCAAAACATGGTAACTAATAGAACTGTAGGTTATGAGATAGCCTGGGGATGTTCATTAGTTGAGAGGAGTCTCATTTTAGTGGGAGGGAACCTTGACCTACCTACGTAGGCATCGTTCCTGTTTCACTAATATACCATGGCATTGAAATTGTGTTTTAAGGTTTTAGAATTTCATTAAATGTGCATTCATGCATCACGTTTAATAGATGCCAAAAGTATGAATGAATGGATATGTAAAATTGTATTACTAAGCATGTGTCTATTTATTTACAGCAATTATATCGAATTCTCTTATTGCAATTCTTGCTACTGAAAAATTGAATGGTGAAAATTTCGCCACTTGGAAAAACAACATCAATACCATTCTGGTTATTGAAAGATCTCAAATTCACCCTTCTGAAGGAATGTCCTCCAGAACCGCTTGCTAATGCCGCTCGAACGGTTCGAGAGGCATATGATCGCTGGATCAAGGCTAACGAGAAAGCTCGTGTCTATATCTTGACTGGATTTACTGAAGTCGTATCCAAGAAGCTTGAACCTCTGCCTACAGCATATGAGATGCTGCAATCGGCACAAGAGATGTTTGGCAAGCCATCTGAGCAAGCCAAACATGAGGCTCTCAAGTACATCATGAATGCTCGCATGAAGGAAGGAACTTCGGTTAGGGAACATGTCCTTAACATGGTGGTCCATCTAAATGTGGCTGATATGAATGGTGGAACTATAGACGAGACTAGCTAGATCAGCATGATTCTTAAAACCCTTCCAGATAGCTTCTTATCATTCAAGAGTAATTAAATTCTGAACAAAGTGGGCATGAACATGTCCCAAATTCTTAATGAGCTGCAGACTCTTGAGTCTATGTTGCTGAAAGGCAAGAAGACGAAATCTGTGGAAGCAAATGTTTCTTCTACTCATGGTGCCTCTAGCTCGGACACTAAGAATAAGAAGCCAAAGTTCTGGAAAAAGAAGGGTAAGGGAGCAAACAAGAAATCCAATAGATGAAGAGTTCCCAAAGGAAAGTGTTATCACTGTACTGGTGAAGGGCACTGAAAAGGAACTGTCCCAAGTTCCTAGAAGAGAAGAAAAGGGCAAAGAAGGTAAATATGATTTATTCTTCTTGGAAACCTTTAATGTGGAGGATTGTAAATCCACCTAGATACTTGATTCAGTAGTCACTAATCACACTACAAAAAAATACTCTTTTAGTGACAGAACATTCTGGGATAAAAAATTTTTGTCACTAAATAAGTCAGTTAGGGATGAAAATTTAATTTCGTCCCTAATCTCTGCGATTGGATAAAAAAAAATTGTAGTAAATGTAGAGCGCAAAAAATCCGTGAACGATTTGAAATTATATCATTTAATTGTGACAAAAATTGTGTTTTGTCTCTTACTTTAGATTAAAGATTAAAACAGTGACGTTTTGTTTTAAGTGGCCATGAAAAAAAAAGATTTCCTTTTGCTAGCCTTATTATTCAATCTAACGGTAGAAAAAAAGTTAGACCAAATACAGCAACTTAATTATTTGATCCAACCGTAGAATAAAAACCCACGCTTATTCTTCTTTTTTTTCAACGCCTTAAGCTTTCTTTTTGCCTCCCACGAAACTTTGAGCTTTTGGCATTTCCCCGCACGATAAAAATTTTGCCCCGCTCTTTTATGCCTCCAATTTTCAACCTTCTTGAAAAAATCTTGTAAGTTATGGCAATTAATTGTGCAAGGGAAATTCACAATTTTGATCTAGTTGCTCAGACTCTTCTCAAATTTTATAAACTCTATTTTTGGCTATATTCCCAAGATTTTCAATCCTAGCAAATTTGGTACGTTTTTCCCCTAATTGTTCCCTAATTTTTTTGGAATTCATCATGTAAATCAAGTTTGTGAACTGATTTTTAGTGGGTTAAATAATTGCAATTGCAAATAGTTTGATTGGTTTCTAAAAAGAGATCTTTGTTTTTTACGAACCAAATAGATTTGGTAGATTATCTTGACAACGATTATTTTGAAGCTTCAATTCCCCATTTCATCTTCTTTCACAAAACTTATTCTTAGGTTTTGAATATTGTCATTGATTAGTTATATACATCCTTTCCTATTCTTATAAAAATATGTAAAATCTTATATAAAAACCCAAATTAGAAAACGATCACAGAAGCTAAAAAAAATTCGTAGCTTTATAATTTCATTTGAAGAAAATTAATACGCCTTTTAAATTTGTATTTTCATAATTTTGTTTGTCTTTTTAATAATTTTGAAAATTTTGCTGGTATTATGATGCCATTTGATCTTTTATTGTAATAATAATTATATTGAAGTAGTGTAATTTTTAGATACAATTTGGGTGTCTCGAGATCGCTCCTTAAATTTTATTGAAGTAGGAGCTTTTTTTAGACTCAAGCTACTCACCCTTGCACATAGTGGAATATGTTCTATGAACCTTCTTTAATCATTTTTATACTAACATAAAAGCTTTCCTTACTATCTAAAATTTCATAGTAGAGACTCTTAAATTTACATGTTTATAAAATTACTGTCATCATTATTTGAGATTAAGGGATTAATGGTATAATGAAAAAGTTTAGAAATTAAAGGTACAATGTTCCTTTTTCTTATTTAAAGATTTATTCTACAGAGTTTGGAGAAATTCAATTTTTACGCATGATTGTTAAATGGAGATCATTCCATGTCTTCTTTTGTTTCATTAGTGAGTTACTTTCTATTTATTATGTAGGTTCTTTTGTAACTATATTTTGGGAATTTTAATGCTTTGATTGATTACCACTTACAATAAAAGTTTTCTTGGGTGTAAGACTTGGTTTTCACCATTAGCATGTTTCTCTTTTGAAAGTTTAAAAACTGTGTTATTTGTGTTTGTAGGTAGGTACACATTCAAATATTCAAATTTTATTATTTCACATTTTTAGAAGGCAAGTTGTGCTTCTGAAGGTATGCCTACATTTATTTGAAGATTTTTCTTATAGAATTCACTGCTATTGAAATATAGATTTTTGTTAAAGGAATATATATATTGTCATATGTGAGAAAATTAAATTAAATTTATAAAAACATCGACTTATTACTATTGCAAGTCTATTCCCTCAAAATATTAATTAATTTTAGATTTACAATTTATAAATTGAATAGAATTTTATTTTGAAACAACTCTTACCTAATTGTCCCGCACGACTACTCGAGCCTAGGAGAATCAATAGGCGAACTCTTGTACCATCATCATCCTTGCTCTCTCTTTATAAAACCAAATATCCATCATTTTTTTAAAACATCAATCATTGATTAGTTATTTAAAAATATTAAAAAGTTTTCAACTACAAAAAAATTTCCAAGTTAAAGAACTTCCATGAATACAAATATCTTTTATTCCTTCTTGAAAACGTTAGTGCATTATCAACTGAAACTAAATATTGTTATTCAATATTTGAAATATGAAAAGTCTCGTCCTTAAAAGTCCTTATTTCAGTATCAGTAGCTTAGTATATATTATAAAAAAATAACTAATTAAGTTATTAAAAACAAATTTAATCATTTACTTTATAGAATTATGAAAAATAGATTAATGTGTAGAATTCTTGTCTGCTCTTTTTTCACAATCTTATTCATCTAACTTGAAGCTCTGCAGCCTACTAGACATATTGGATGGCAAAAAAGATGGATAGGTTTGTACTCTAATTAATTAATTGTACTTTTTTTTAATGTATATTTAAGATTATAGTGGATTTTTGTTGTTATATATAGATAGGTAAATATCCCAAATTCATCTGGATCAATCTCAAATAATTAGATTTATATTTATCCTAGTTATTTAATTGTGTTTATATGCTTTTTGTATGGCCTTTTATAATCTAATTTATTTAGTGTATAATGTTTTATTTAGCTGGATTACAAATTATTTTTATAACAAATATAATTATTATGGATAGGAATTGGATAAAACTTCGAGATAGGTTGTGTAGAGAATATGTCGATGGTATTAGATCATTCATTGATTTTGCAAGGAAGACGATTAATGAGGAAGGAATGACACATTGTCCTTGTAAGAATTGTCAAAATACGAATATGAAAAAGTTGGATGATATTGAAGGTGACTTGTATAATTATGGGATGTCTCCATCATATGGTAGATGGATTTTTCATGGTGAAAGTTCAGATATATCTTCTTATTTAAGAACTCTAGAAGAAACATCAAGCAAGGATGAAATGCAAAATAGAGTGGTTGATGATGAAATGGTTAATGTTTTGAATGATTTAAAGCATGGAAGAGATACTGAATATTGGAGTCAATTGAATACAACTGAGGTTGAACCTAGTGATAACAAGCAATTTACAAGTAATGAGTTTCAATCTTTATTAGAGGAATTGAATCAGGAATTGTACCCAGGGTGTACTCAATTTTCTGCATTAACCTTTTTAGTTAAGTTAATGCATATCAAAGTACTTAACCTTTGGAGTAACAAGTCATTTGACATGTTATTACAATTGTTAAAAGAAGTTTTTCCTATTGGTTCTAAGATACCAGGTTCACATTATGATGCAAAAAAGATGTTACGTGATTTGGGGTTGGGATATGAATGCATTCATGCATGTAAGAATGATTGTGCGTTACGTGATTTGGGGTTGGGATATGAATGCATTCAAACATTTCAACTTCATGCAACTTTGATGTGGACAATCAATGACTTTCCAGCATATGGTAATCTATCTGGATGGAGTACTAAAGGGTATAAGGCATGTCCTGTATGTAATGAAGATATCTCATCTATGCCATTACGAAGTAAAATTTGTTATATGGGACATCGTCGTTATTTACCTATGACTCATGCTTGGCGTAGAAGCAAACAATATAATGGAAAATCAGAAAATAGAGTTCCACCACGAAGTTTCTCAGGAATGGAGGTTCTTCAACAATTAGAAAGCCTAGATTTTCCACCTTTGGGAAAATCTACTAATACATTACGGTCTAAAAGAAAGAGACTTCATAGTGATTGGAATTGGGTGAAAAAAAGCATATTTTTGAGTTGCCATATTGGGTAAATCTTAAGATCCGACACAAGCTTGATGTTATGCATATTGAGAAGAACGTATGTGATAGTATTTTGGGTACAATGTTAAATATTGAAGGCAAAACAAAAGATACAGATAAAGCACGCAAGGATTTAGAGGACTTGAAAATTCGTAAAGAACTACATATCAAACAAGTGGGGAACAAAATGGTGAAACCACACGCTTGTTATGTATTGACATCAGAAGAACGAATCAAGTTTTGCAACTTCTTAAAAACAGTAAAGTTTCCTAATAGTTTTGCTTCAAATCTAAGTAAGTGATCAAGGATGGGAGAATATCAGGACTCAAAAGTCATGATTCACATGTGTTGATACAACGACTTATACCCTTTGGAATTCGTCCTTTTTTATCCAATCAAGTAAGCAACATATTAGCTGAACTGTCGAATTTCTTGAAGGACATAACTGCGAAGACATTAAAAGTTGAAACATTGGATAAACTACAAAAAGCAATTGTCTTGATTCTATGTAAGTTAGAGAGAATTTTTCCTCCAGCTTTCTTTGATGTGATGGTTCATTTACTTGTTCACCTACCAGAATAAGCTAAACTTGTGGGCCCAGTTAGTTATAATTGGATGTATCCAATTGAAAGGCATGTTTCCTTTAACTCTTCATTTGTTTAAAAAAAAATCTTCAACTTTGTAAACTAATATATGTATAACTGCGAACTCTAAAACAATACGTGAAAAATAAAGCACGCCCTGAAGGTTCAATAGCAGAAGCTTACATTGCAAATGAAGCACTTACATTTTGTTCAATGTATCTTCATGGAATAGAAACGAGATTTAATATGGGGGAAAGAAACGAAGATAGATCAGAACCTAGTACAATAAATGGACAATTGTCTATATTTTCACAAGATGCACGTCCAATCGGTGGTGGACAAATGAAAGAGTTGTCATCTTCTGAATTGGAAAAAGCTCATTGGTATGTTTTAACGAATTGTGAAGCAGTAGATCAATACAGAAGGTACAAGGTTCTTGATCTTTATTTTTTTATAAATTTATTCATAATTGAATTTATAACATTCAATATCTTTTTTTCCCTTCAAAGAGAACATAAGAGTGAGCTAAGTAAGAGAAGCAAAATCAATTTAACTCAAAAGCACGAAACTGAATTTCATGATTGGTTCAGAAGAAAAGTAAGTTTTTTTTTCTGTTATAATTTTCTAATTTATTATTAAAGTAAGATGATATTTAAAATTTCTCATTTTTTAGATGAAATCTCAAGTTCATTTAAGATCTAGTGAAGTTGCAAATGAGTTATATGCTCTTTCCAGTGGTCCCGATAGCCGAATACATTCGTATAATGGTTGCATTGTCAATGGAGTTAGATTTCATGTAAAAGAACGAGATGCTCGTCGTACGACTCAAAATAGTGGAGTTGTTGTCTTTGGTGGACACGATAGTGAGAAAATAGACTTTTACGGTGTGTTGGTAGAAGTGATTGAATTGGAGTATATTAATAATAAAAAAGTCTTGCTATTCAAGTGTGATTGGTATGATACGAATTCACGGAAGAACCGTATTAAAGAAGAGCACAATTTTACAAGCATATATACATGTCACACTTGGTATCAGAACGATCCTTATATTCTTGCATCTCAAGCTCAACAAGTGTTCTATATTGATGATTTGCTATTTGGAAATGGATGGAAAGTAGTTCAAAAGATTCAGCATAGACATTTATGGGATGTACCTGAAAGGGAAGAAATTGATTTACATGAAGTTGATAAACTGGAATGTATTGTTGAAGACATTGATATTGAAACACAAATGCTAAATAGAACTGATGTAAATCCTAGCGAGACAATGTTGGAATTAGATGAAATTGATGAAACATTCAATGTTGAAGAAGAAGAAGATGAAGAAGGAGGAGAAGAAGATATTAGATCGGTGGATAGCGATGAACTTGAAAGGATCAATGAAATTGATCAAGATATTGACACAGATATAGAAATCTAATTTGTATGTATCTTATTTAAATAATTATAAATAATATTTTTATCATGTTTGGTTATATGATCAAGTTTAGCATGTTTCATATTGACAATAAATTATATGCTATTGTGTAGGAACAAATCTGGGCCGGGTAATGATGAGGATGAAATGATTATTGATGAAGAAATGATTAGTAAGAAAGAAACAAGTATGGAAAAGCAGGTTTGTGGTCCTACTTGTGGAGTTGGTTTAGACAAAATCTTACAAAGTACGGGTGTTATAAAAATTACATGGACAAAAGAAATGGGGAAACCGGTTGGGAAAAATGCAAGTCCCTTCAATACTGAGATTGGAACTTTAGTTAGACGATGGGTACCATTAAAGTATACGAAGAAAAAAGATATCGCTCCAGATATATATGATATAATAGTTGAGCGATTACTGGTAAGTGGTATATATTTGTTTGTTCATTGTTAGTTTATTAAATTTAAGAAGTTACTAATGCAACTACGTGTTAATTTTTTCAGAACCGTTTTGAAGTTGATATATCACAACATCATATTGTGAAATATATCAAATATGAGATTGGAGCCCAATTCAGGAGTTATAGATCAAAGCTCTATAAGCATTATGAGAAACACAATGACCCAAAAAAAGCTCGTAAAGATCCACATAAAAGTGTGAGGTCACTTTCAGACTGGAATATGCTCTGTGATAGATGGAAAACATCTACTTGGAAGGTAACTAATTAACTTTTTAATATAATTTAAGAGCTGGTTAATGATTATAAATATTAATATTTTTTTATGTAGGAAAAATCTGCAATGAATAAGTTAAGTAGAAGCAAGATTCCTTTTAACCATCGCGCTGGAACCAAATCTTTTCTAGCTCATCAAGAGGATAAGGTAACATACATTAAGTTATATTTTCAATATCTTTATAATATTTACTCATTTAATATTACATGATATTTATGAAACAGAGAAAGGATGATGGTACATACCTAAGCCCTATAGAGTTATTCTACGAGACTCATTATAATTCAAAGAAAGGTTGGACTAGCACATTAGACAAAGAAGCGTATGTGAGTATTTTTTTTGTTTAGTATCAATCAAACTTTATTGTTATATGCTCAGACATTTTATAATTTGGCGTATCAATTGTCATGTATAGGATGATATGATAATATTGAAAAAAGAATACGTAAATGCGGATATTGATCCAATGACAGAAGAAGAGATCATGGTGGCAGTTCTTGGAAATAGATCATCTTACATGAAAGGAATGGGATATGGACCTAAACCTCCTCCTTCTAAACCAACATCATCTCCATCTCAAGAGTATGTCAGATCTTTGGAGGATCGTTTGGCGAAGCAAGAGGAATTGATGGAATCACAACGTCGTGAATTTGAAGAAAAATTTCGTAAATTTAATGAGTTCATGGAAAAGTCTATGGAAGGAGGTTCATCTTGTAGTAAGGTATTTTATTTCATTTCAAATATGATACAAATTGTAGTTTAATTTACATTTTGAATATTTTGCTATGGTCTATAACTAGTGGTGCCTGGAAAGAAGATTATGGGGGTTAGTTTGGAAGTAAGATAATGGCTAATATGAAAAATGAGTATGGTTTTAATTTTTGTTTTGTGATGATGAGTTTTTGTTTGGTTATTTTTCATGATTTTGTTTACAATAAAAGTGATTATGGCTTATGTTTTGTAACTTTACCTTTTGTCTTTATGGTCATGGTCTGAAGGTATGATTCTTTGTTAAACTGATATTTTATTTATATATTTGTCTGATTATGGATATGGTTTATATGTTTGCTTATGACCTTAGTTTAAAGTTATGGTAGTGATTTTATAGGAGTTTTATGTTTGATTTTTCATAACTTGTGATTCTGGTTTTCATTTTAGTGAACATGGTTATGGGTTGAGAAGCTTTTTGTTTTTTGAATCATACATTACAAGTTCATGGGTACTCTTGTATAAATACATTTCAAGTTCTGATGATGTTCTTCTTACTTGAGTTATTTTGTAATGTGCAGGAGTGAACATTGAAGACTGCATCTTTTTCTCTTGTAGATATGGACTTTTTTTTTTATCAAACATTAGGAATTATGATGCTTTTAGTTTATGGGATCGTACATTAAAGTTTATACTGTACATGCTTTTCAAATTAAATGTTGATGACTATCTTTTGTTCATGTCTATGTTTTTAGGATTAGATATTACTAGTTTTTTATGATGCTTTTTAGGGATTAGAAAATAGGAGTTTAGAAGTGTTCTAATGTTTTTTTAGATAGATTGTGTACTTTCTAATTTAGTGTAGTAAATATTTGGTTCAGTTTATTGATTACATGTCTTATATTGTTGATCTTGAACTTTTATGAATTAATTTTTATTTACATGTAAGTATTTAAAAAGAAAGACTTAAATGTATTTTATGTTTGTTAGTTAGAATGAATACATGGATATTTTAGAGGGAAAAACAAATTTTAAATAACATAATATGTTAAAAATATGTGAAACGTACAAAGATATGTAATTAAGTGTAAAAAACAAATTTCATCTCAAGATTTTTTTAGATGTACATTTGGAAACGAACAATTGATATTGTTACTAACTTTAGGGATAAATGCTATTTCGTTACTAAAATTGTGTTCGTCTATATTCAGTGACAAAATGATTTTTGTCCTTAAAGATAGTGATGCAAATATTTTACTCGTCGCTAGCTTTAGGGACGAAAAAATATTTTAGGGACAAAAATCTTTTTCGTCACTTAATAGGGACGAAAACCATTTTGTCGCTATCTTTAGAGACGAAAAATATTTTTGTCACTAGTGACTTTCAGTGACACACTTTTAGACACGAAACATGTGACGAAATTTTTTTCGTCCCTATGAAGCTTTAGCAACAATTTTCACTTTTTAGGGACAAAAAAAATTCGTCCCTAAAAGTGTTTTTTCTTGTAGTGTCACTTCTGCTCTTCTTATCAGGGAAGTAACTCTTGGAGAAAGATAGAGCCTGGAGAAGTGTCTCTAAGGAATAGCGTGGGGCAGATGGTGGATGCAGAAGTTGTTGCTGATATAAAGTTATCTTTTAATAATAAAATGTTTATTTTTCTGAACACTGTTTATTATGTTCCTGGTTTAAATTGGAGCATAGTTTCTTTGGGTTGCATTCGTAAACAACATTATCCCGTGGATTTCGATATTAATAAAGTTGATATTTTTAAAAATGGAAACTTTATTTGTTCAGGAATAGAAGATAACAATTTATATATACTAACACTGTTACTATGTGCAACACTTTATAATACTGAGTTGTTCCAGACTGCAGAGTCTAGAACTAATAAAAGTAGAATTTCTAAAGATGAGACCCTTCTATGGCATATAAGGCTTGGCCATATTAACCTCAATAGAACTGGTTAAAAGTGGACCTCTAAGTAACTTAGAGCTTGGTACACTCCCAGTATGTGAATCCTGTATAGAGGGTAAAATGACCAAGCGTCCTTTTTCAGCTAAAGGAAATAGAGCCACAGAACCATTAAAGCTTATCCATTCAGACCTTTGTGGTCCGATGAATGTAAAAGCTAGAGGTGGATATGAGTACTATGTGTCTTTTATAGACGACTACTCAAGGTATGGGTACATTTACCTGTTGCAATTCAAGTCTGAAACTCTTGAGAAATTCAAGGAGTTCAAAGCTAAAGTTGAAAAGCAACTTGGTAAATCTATCAAGATACTTTGATCAGATCGTGGTGGGGAATATATGGACTATGAGTTCAAAGACTACTTGATAGAAAATGGGATTACATCCCAACTTTCAACACCTGGTACACCTCAGCGGAATGGTGTAGTTGAAAGAAGAAATAGAACCTTACTTGAAATGACGAGATCAATGATGAGCTACTCATCATTACTAGAATCTTTCTGGGGTTACGCATTGGAGACTGCATTATACATCCTAAATAGGGTACCTTCTAAAAGTGTTTTAGAAACACCTATTGAGTTATGATTGGGACATAAAGTAAGCTTGCGTCACTTCCGAGTATGGTGATGTTCAGCACACGTGCTGAAAACGAACCCTAAGAAATTAGAATCACAGTCTAAGGTATGCTTCTTCGTAGGCTACCCTAAAGAGACGCGTGGTGGATTGTTTTATAGTACTGAAGAGAATAAAGTATTTGTGTCAACAAATGCTACATTCTTGGAAGAGGACTATATATGAAACCACAAATCTCCTAGTAAATTAGTACTAGAGGAGATGATTCCAAGTGAAACCACTAATGAGCCAACAATTGTTATTGACTTGCCTATCTCTTTAAATAGAAAGAGAAATTCTAGTCAAATCCAGTTAAGTCCCCGTCGTAGTGGAAGGGTACCCAAGTTTCCTGAACGATATTTGGGATTAACTCAGGTCAATGATGGCGGTATTGACCTGGAGGATCCATTGTCTTATAAGGAAGCAATGATGGATGTTGACAAAGAAAAATGGCTAAAAGCTATGGATCTTGAGATGGAGTCAATGTACTCTAACTCAGTCTGGGAACTTGTAGATCAACCAGTTGGGGTAAAACCCATTGGGTGCAAGTGGATCTATAAGAGGAAAAGAGGAGCCGATGGGAAAGTGGAGACTTTCAAGGTTAGACTTGTAGCAAAGGGGTATTCCTAAAAGGAAGGGGTTGACTATGAAGAAACCTTCTCCCCTATTGCTATGTTAAAGTATATTAGAACTCTCTTATCCATTGCTGCACATTTTGATTATGAAATTTGGCATATGGATGTCAAAACCGCATTTCTTAATGGGTATCTTGACGAGAATATCTATATGCTCCAACCAGAAGGATTCGTTGTTCAAGGTGAAGGTTAAAAAGTTTGTAAGTTGCTGAAATCCATTTATGGATTAAACCAAGCTTCACGGTATTGGAACAAAAGATAGCTTCACGGTCTTGGAACAAAAGATTTGGCACTACGGTCAAATCATATGGCTTTGAACAGAATGTTGATGAGTCTTGTGTCTACAAGAAGATACTCAACAAGGATGTGGTTTTTCTCATTCTATACGTGGACAATATCTTACTTATTGGGAATAATGTAAGGGTATTATCGGATGTTAAGAAATGGCTAGCTAACGAATTCCAAATGAAGGATTCCAAATAATAAGGAACCGAAAGAACAAGACGTTAGCATTGTCTCAGACATCCTACATTGACAAAATAGTTGCCAAGTATGGGATTGATAAATCCAAGAAAGGTACGTTACCTTTCAGGCATGGGATTTATTTAACTAAGGACCAATGTCCTAAAACTCCTCAAGAAGTTGAGAGTATGAGACAGTATCCTTATGCATCAGCAGTTATAAGTCTAATGTATGCGATGTTGTGTACTAGACCGGACATCTGTTATGCAATAGGGATAGTAAGCCGTTACCAATCAAACCCTGGTTATGAACATTGGGTTGCAGTCAAGAATATTCTCAAGTATCTTCGGAGAACGAGAGAACATGTGCTAGTGTACGATAAAGAGAATTTGATTCTCAAGGGGTACACGGATTCTGACTTCCAGGCAGATAAGGATTATAGGAAATCCACGTCTGGATCAGTTTTCACACTTTGTGGTGGAGCCATTGTTTGGAGGAGTATAAAGTAAAGTTGTATTACTGACTCCACAATGGAGGCTGAGTACGTAGCTACTTGCAAAGCTGCTAAAGAGGATGTCTGGCTTAGGAAGTTCCTAACCGATTTGGAGGTAGTACCAGATATGGACAAGCCCATAACACTGTTCTGTGATAACAATGGTGCTGTAGCCAACTCCAAAGAGCCTAGAAGCCACAAACGGGGAAAGCACATAGAGAGAAAGTATCACCTGATAAGAGAGATAGTCCAAAGAGGAAATGTTGTAGTGACAAAGATAGCCTCTGAGGATAATATTGCTGATCCATTTACAAAGACGCTTCCAGCTAAGGTGTTTGAGCGTCATATGGGTAGTTTAGGATTACTAGATAAATCACTGTAAAGCTTTAGTGCAAGTGGGAGATTGCTGGAGTTTCTGCCCTAAATCTTATGTAATCCAATTAAACTATAAATAAATAAAGGAATTATTAATTAGTAATATTTACATTGTCATTTATTATTAGTTTAATAAATGTAATTCATCATAAGATTCAGAGTTACTTATGATAACTTAAAGTGAGCATATGATGCGGGAAGATTCACTTAAGTGTAACTCAAATAGTCTGTGGTACATGAATAAAGGTTGGGTGCCTTATTTCTGGTAATACCACTAACACAGCCCACTTGTGAATTGGCATAAGTGATCTCATCTGGATCGCTCATGTAGAGACATGTGAGTGGGGGTATTGCTGCAATAGATATTGTAGTAGACTGGACTAAGATAAACTTGCTGTCTTCTGGTAAAGCCGTTACAGAAAGACACTTCGTTTATCAATCGGTTAATCATGTATAATTGATCTTAATCCTGAGTGGATTACGAACTCCTGTTCGCAAGAGACAAGCCTTTGATTTGCATAGGTGAGAGTGACTCGAATAGTTCGCTCAATATGCCTCCCATTTTGTGGATTGCATCTTGCTTATAGCTGGGAACGTAATTACACAAGAATTAGAATTCACTCTTTTCCATATAGAAAAATAGATAAGTAGTTCCCTTATGGACTGATTCGGTCTTGAACAGTGGGGCCCCATATCCTCTGATCAAGGAAAATGGTAAAGACGCATGATGGAGATTATGTAAGGTTGTTCATTTGAGAATCAGTTGGGCTTAAGGAACAAGATGTACCATAGAGGTTAATACGGTGTAAATACCTAGCCTTGGATACGAACTAACTTGTGAAGGATCAAAGTGTAGTTAATGATTATAGCCAATGGACATAACTATGTCTATAGTACTAAGAGTGCAAATCTAGATATTTAGTGGAGTTATCTAGGAGTTAATGAATGAGAATTAATTGATTAAATGGAATTTTAATCAAAAGTAATTCTGGATCATTGGAGCTTAGTCCTATAGGTCCATTAAGTCCTCCGAGCTAACGCATGTAATCGAGAACAAAAATTAATACGATTAATTTCTCTTTGGAAAATTGGAAATGAATAGAGGAGTCTATCCAATTAATTAAAGGAAATTAAATAGAGGAGTCTATTTAATTATTTAATTAATGGTGGAATTAAATAGAGAAGTCTATTTAATTATTAAATAGAAGAGTCTATTTAATTATTAAATAGAAGAGTCTATTTAATTATTAAATAGAAGAGTCTATTTAATTATTAAATAGAAGAGTCTATTTAATTATAAGAGATTAAATAGAGGAGTCTATTTAATTAAATTAATTTTGCGTTGTCCAAAATTAATGGGGATTTAAATAGAAGAGTTTATTTAAATATTTAATTTGAAATTATCAAATTAAATGAGAAAATAAATAAAAGGAGTTTGATTTATTGGAATAAATAAAAGGAGTTTTATTTATTTATTTATTTAAAGGAATTGTTCCATTAAATAAAAAGGAAAAATAAAATGCCCAATAATGTCATTGGTGGATGACATGGGCGTGTGACCCATGGTGGGGTCACACGCCACTTTGGTCAACAGTTGACCAAGAGTTTGCATTTTATTATTTGAAATATATTTAGAATATCTCATTTAAATTAATATGATTGATTTAAATGGAAGATATGGAATAATATATTTAAATTAATATTGATTAATTTAAATAAAAGATATGAGATATTTTATTATGGAATAAAATATAATATCTTTATTATTCAAATATATTTTAGAATATCTTAATTAATTATTTATTAATTAAAAGATATTCAAAAGATTTTTTGTGGCCTTAGTTTTCCTATAAATTGGAACTTTGGGGTGACCCCAAAACACACAACTAAGAGAGTTAAAGTAAAGGCTCAGGAAATTCCTCTCCTCCCTCTCTCTTAGCCGCCGCCCATAGGGTATTGGGAAGAAAATTTCTTCTTCCCAATTTTCCTTTTTCCAAAGGAGATAGTGCCCATGCATCAATTCTCTTTTGTGCTTAGTGAGGAAGATCTTTTTGGTGGTCTCAGGATCGTAACCATCGAAGAACGAGGAAGAGTCAGACACTTCTCGATAAGGGTTAGTAGTCTGTTTATGCATTTAGATTTGTTTAATATTATACTGCAAAGAAAGATCTGTGGGACTTCCTCTTGAGAACTCTTTTAGAGGCCTCAATCCCCATTAAATAGATAATTAATTAAATGTTAATTATTTTACTAAATAAATTCTGCTAATTTAGTAAAGTAATCCTTTCAGGGGAAGAGGTCTCATTGGAATAATTTGGAACTACATGGGTGTGATTTTCCACTTTCAAACCACGAGGGGTGTTCATGTATTTGACAAAAATAACAGAGGTCTTATTTGCATTTTACCCATTAAAAATAGTAGAAGAATATACAAATAATATCAAGTTTTAGAATCAAATTAAACAAGCTTGTCATTGCAGCCAAATACCCTAAAAATAGGTCAAATTTGGAGGCTTTTTTTATACTAAAGTTCATTGTGGCCTTTGAAGGGATGGATCTACTAAATTAGCGGAATATCATTTAGTAATCTAATTAACATTTAATTACGGATCTATTAATATCATGCATTTTGTGATAAAAACATGTAGAATCATGCTTTAAATTTCGAAAATTAAAACATTTACTTACCTTGAGTAAAATATGAAGAATTGGTTAGAGGTTTCTTTACATCATCAATTGTAACGACCTGTTACCAAGTAAGAGTATAAACAAAATTGGAAATTATTAAAATTCTCTCAAAATGATACTAATGAAGTTGGATGGATGAATTTGGTGAAAAATACATCGTTATCTCGTAAGGGTATTTTAGTAACTTCTCAAACTTCCAAATTAAAACCACAAGTTTAGTTTAATATTTTTAGATGATGTGGATCGTCTCATCATTACGATTCCAACGCAACTGACGGCTTGTCGTTATGAGCCCGATGAATGAGTTATGATCGTTTTTGCATAGTGGCATTTTCGTAATTAACTGAAATTGGGATTAAACCCTAAATTCTTCTTCTTCCTCCTCCCTAATCTGAAATCAGCCTCCATTTACCACTTTTCTCCTATTTTCGCCTAAAAGACATCTCCAGGATTGATTTCTCCATAACTTCCTCATCCGGACTCCGATTTACGCAAGTCATTTTTCCGTTATCTTTCTATTAACGCTAATTTAATAGCAAGATCAATTCTGTATAAAAAGTTATGGCTTAAAAACCCCTCGGGTTTGATATGGTTTTTCGACTCTGATCGATTTTTCTTTTCTAATTCATCATTGCAGGTCGTATTTATCGGATGTTCTTAAAATTATATAAGTTTCAAAAGGTAGAGATTATTTCCCTCATATTTTAAAAGAGAAGTAAGGTTCTTGAAAACGCAATTCAAGGTGAGTAGAATTATGTTAAGCTTTAAATTGTGAATGTTTGTATTTTTCTTTTTCTTTATAAGTTGATCTCTGATTTTTAGTATGAAATTGGATGTTTAAATGATTAATAATAAGGTTTTGGGGCTGTTTATAAACTTTTATAATTTGGAGTTTAAGGATGTGTAAAAGTGGATTAAAGCATGCTAAATTGTGACTATCGATATCGATTTACGATAAAACTGAAATTGTGAGTTTTCTATGTTGTTCTTGGATGTATAAACATATTTTGGGTGTTTAAGGTTACATTGAATGTTTAAAAGTAGATTAAACATTGTTAGATAAGAATTACTGCGGTTGTCTGACTAGTGCCCTTTAAGTCGATAAATTTAAGCCTAGGTGGTTAGTTAGTCGATATTTGTTCTCTGAATTCCTTGTGGCTATTTTCCAAATGTTTAGGGGCTGTTTTGGGAGTCATTTTATAGCCGTTATGCCGCTGAAAGTTAATTAGAAAATTATTAATTTTAGAATGTCTGAAAAAGGAGCGAAACTACACTAGTTTAGGCTAGTTTCGTTTCTAGATCGGTAAATCGTTGGGAGTTGTTGGAAGTGATCCCAAAATGGTTTTATGAGTGATTTTGGGATATTTTATAATGATTTAAAGGTGAATTTTCTAGAAATTGACTTTAGAGAATTTTCGGCCTAGAAAGAGGGTTGTTTCGAGAAATTGAGTTTAGACTTAATTTGAACATCACAGTAGTGATGTGTAGGATCATATTACTTAAATACCTCGAGTAATATGGTAGTAGGTTCGCTTTAAGCAAAAGCCTTGCTTAAAGAAGAATATTTGCCGTTAAGGGAGATTATACGGTTGTGCACAACTCTATAGCACTTAACGGGGCAGGTTCATTCCATATGTACAATGGAAAAGAATATTTAACTCTTAAGGATTTAAAATGTGAAAACAGTTTTTAAATGCCTTGTTGAGCAAAGTCTCTCTTTGTTTGCAGACAAAGAGGAGATTAGAGGTATTAGGAAAAATTAAAGATCGAAAAGTTTTAAAATGAGAAAGAGAGTTTAAAACTGTTTCAAAAGTTTTTATTCTTTTAATTTGAGGATTAAGAGATAATGTGAAGGAATGTATTAACTAAGAGAGCTTTGGGTGAAAGAGTATTTTCGGAAGTCGGTGAGGTCGGTTATGGACTTAAAGTCTTAGAAAAATCTCTCATGGCATTATTTTTATTTTAACATTTTTCTACTCATTGGGCGTAGCCTCATGATGCTACAACTATTTTTTTCAGGTAAAGGAAAGAAGAAACTCGGTGGCTGATGTGGTTCGATGTGGTGTTCGGTTGGCATGGATTTGCAACGCCGGCGAAGTCTTGTTCTTTATTATTTGTTTTCGGGGATAATGTCTTTTGACTTCATATTTTGTTTTGTTTTTAAATAAGTATATTGAATATACTTTTATTTGAGAATTTCTAAACAATGATTCGAGATTATTTTGTTTTGATGTTTTGAGGTTTTTAAAGTCAAACCGATCGGTTTAGAATTGTTATTTGGTTTGATTTTAAATGAAAAGAACTTGACTTTTGTTTTAATTGCTTCCGCTGTCTTTAAATTATAAATTCCATGTGTTTTGGGATTTTTGGAAATTTCGGGTTGTTACATCAATCATCAGCAACACCGGATCTTCTACACTATATCCTGATCAATCAAACAAAATCCCATTGTGGGATCGAACTTAAGAAGAAATTAGGAAGAAAAAAATTATTTTTCTTCCTAAAACTATATCCAAAAATCATCAAAGGCAAGGGGAGAGGAGAAGAGAGAACTTTCAATTTCTTAGGGAATTGAATTGTGTGATTTATGAATGATCTAAGCCTCCTATTTATAGGAAAATAGGAATCCTAATCATATTAAGATTAATCCATGGAGATAAATACAAAAAGAAAAAAAGATTATCTCTTTCCTTTATTTTGGTATTTTGAAAATGCCATAGATAAATAAGAGGATATTTTCTTTTCTTTTATTTGATTTATCGTGGGTAAATAAATCTATGTAATTATTTTAGGATATAATTCAAACAATTATCTCCCTAAAATTACATGATGGCCGAAAATTATATGATAAATAATTAATAAATGCAATTTATTTAATTAATTATTTTGGGCCAATTTCAATTGAGTTCATTAATCCAATTGGGCTTGAAACTCTCTCTTAAATTAATAAGTCCAACTTAATTAATTAATTTATTAATTACCATTTAAATAAAATACTTTATTTAAAAAATTAATAATATTAATATTTTCTCCCAACTAAATATTATCAAATGATATTTAATTATTAATTTCTATTTAAATAATTTTCATTATTTAAAAAATTAATTATATTTTAATTGATAATAATTTATTATTAATTAATGATATTAATTTAATTATTAATTTCCATTTAAATAAAATTAATTATTTAAACAATTAATAATTACCAATTAATTTCAAATTATTAATTACCATTTAAATATACTCAATATTTAAATAATTAATAATGTCTGATTAATAATATTTCATTATTAATTTCCTGTTTAAATAAACTCATTACTTAAACAATTAATAATGTTTATATTAATTACCGTTTAAATATACTCAATATTTAAACAATTAATATTGCCTATTTAAGTAATTCCCTTTACTTAAAATTATACTCATTTCTTCTACTTGATTTCGCGACTACGATATTTGGGCTAGCATAGGGACCCGATGGACCTATAGATCATGGGCTTAATAATTAGTCAATTAAGTGATTAACTCATAATCGGTTAATTACTTATTATATAACTATGAATAATTCCACTATAGATTCATAGCTGAACTCCCCTCACTATAGATGAGTTATGCCCATTTAGTTTATATATCTGTGTTATATCCTACACGAGAAACCCTCATAATTACAAATGGATAAATTTACCGTTTTGCCCCTGTAATTACCGCTTTATCCTTGTGTTCCCGCTGATTCTCCAATGAACATTATCTTTAGTCAAACTAGAGATAATATACTTTTGTGATCAATAGAAGTCGTGGTGCCACTTGTTCATGTCTCAAATCAGTACATCAAGGGAGTTTCCTAAAGTTCCTAAAATACTTAGGTATCGCACTAATACCGTTAATTTATAGGAAAGTTATGAATTCCATCTCGTGAAAATGTGTTCCCAGCTACTTATCTAGTTATGTTCCCAAAGCAGGAGTTTATCGAGCGTTCTTACAGATTGCTCTCAACCATGTGAATCAAAGAACATAACTCCGCAAATATGAGTCCACATTACACTCAGGATTGAGATATATCACAGTTGATAAACTTAGTTTGATATTCGATCATTTCTCGTAAACGGCACTAATGAGAAATTTGATCAAATATTGTGGTCTTGTCTTATACAATCAATATTGCATATGATACTTCCATTTCATGTCACCCACATGAATGATCAGGATTGGATCATTTGTCTATAAACAAAATGCGAAGCTATCAACAATGTTACCAGGATAACGTTCCCAAACGTTATCCATTTACCGTTGACACTTTTAAGTTACTCATCTCAACTTTAATCCTCTATATGACTCACATACTAAGTCATGATTTCATAAGAGTGACTTAGGGTTTTACTATTTGAATGTTTGATATTTATATATTTCCATATATTCCTAATATCGTCAATTGAATCAATATAGATAATAGAAATAACTTAGGGTTATTTATTTAATTTATTCGAAATAAATTGTCTTTATTAAATGATTACAAGTTCTAGGACACCATTCCTAACAGCCTTATCAAAACATCACTATGATTATCAAATGTTATAAATCTCAATCCTCAATGAGCCGTGAACTTCTACTTGTGGAGTTATATTCTTTTATTAACATAGGTGAGAATGACATATTGGTACATTCAATATAACTCTTGTTTTTGGGACATGATACAATGGGACTTGGGAACAAATCTACACAAGATTAAAATTATAACTTTCCTATTATGACTGTGTCAGTGCAACACTTCACCATTTTAAGAACCTTAGATAACTCCCATGTTATACTGATTCAAGACTTGAACAAGAGGCATCAACTTCTCACTAGTTTTAGAGGGATTCATTCTATAGTAGGACTATGGAAATTGTTCATTAGATGATCAATGGGAACACAAGAAGATAGATAAAATTATCGGGGTAAAACACTAATTTTAATGTCGCTGTAAAAATGAGATTACCATGTGAAAGATACGTCATAATATACTTGTAATATTTGGACACAACACATCTATAGTGAGGGGAGTGAAACTTCGGGTTTTTAGTAGAATAACCCTTTAATTAATTAAAGAGTCCAACTAATTATCTCATAAATTATTGGATCCCATGATCTATACGTCCATGGGATCCCTATGCTAGCCCAAATATCGATATAGCCAAAATTAAGTTAGAGTTAATTTCATAAATAGACAATTAAATCTCATTTATCTCAATTAGACCATGAGTTAATTTATATTTCAAAACTACTCAAACCTCAACCGACCGATTTCAATTACGTTGTGAAAAGACGAAGCGTACTCCCGAATAAATTTTCCTTAGATTTTGCAAGATATAAGGAAAGTTATAAAATCTCTTAAAAATGTGTAAAATTTAAGGAAAAAATAAATCTTAAAAATTAAAACAAAAACAAATATATTTTCAAATTCTTCTAGGTAATATCGAAATTCTTTCTTCTTATATCTTTCTCGAACCGCCATTAATATTTCTTCAAGGTCTGCAATTTTTTAAACAATATCCTCGTTAGTTTAATAATGTTAAATTTGATAAAACTTAGAAAAATAAATAATAAAAAGTCAATATCTTAACAAATATGATACATAGTTTAACACGTTTATTTTTTTTATAAATTGTCTATAATTGATATATCGAAAAGGAAACAAGTAGTAATAACTCTTCATTTTCATTCATAACGCTCAGTTGTAAGTTTTTATAATGTGTTTATCATTAGTAAAACATAGTAAACCCATGTCATATTCAACTATTGAATTATAGTAAATGAGAATTTTCAATTACAATGAGTAATAGTGAATGTGAATTTTCGTTTACTTAGGAAACTTAAAAAACGAGAAGTCATTGAGAAAGAAAGGAAAAGAATCTGAGGTGAAAACATTAAAAAAAAGAGTTTAACAAAAGTAAACCAAATACAAGGTTGACTTGAAAGAAAAAAGAATTGAAAAAACACTATGAAATAGATGACTAACCCGGATTGTGTTGTTTGACAACACCTTTATCATTCTTTATATCCTCATATTTTTTAGATTGGTATAAGTAATCAATTTCATTAAAAAGACAATGTTTATCTATGTTAAACACAACCTTTCAAACTCAAATCATCTTCATACACCATTTGAATAAAATATTCATTTTAAATTGTTCGAACCAAATGATGCAGACTGATGTGATAGATGACATAGATCTTATTCTGGAAAAGGGGAGGAGTAAGAAGAGGAACTAACACATTAATGAACAAGATGCAAAAATGATATGGAATAATTGAAATGCTATGAAAGAAATGAAAGAAATTAAATCCAGTATATAAATATGGTTAAAACAAACCTTTTGAAAAAAAACAATAAGAAGAAGAAGCTTTAAAAAGAGAAAAAAAATAGATGTGGTAGAGAGAAAAAAAAGTGATGAACAACTATTTTTATGGAAAATTATTAACAAATTCAGTGAGATAGGTTGAACGATTTTAAAAGGAGGAAAATTTTCTTAAAATTAAGTATGTTTGTTTTGAATCAAATCAAAAAAATTCTAATTAATTAGGCGAGATGATGGTGCTGGTTAGAGAAAGAGAAGATGAGATTAATGCTCCATGATTTAAGGAGAATATTAAGATGGAATTAAAAAAGAAAAAAAAAAGGAATTATAAAAAGGAAAGAGACAACGAAAGGGTACGTACTATGGTAAAACAGTCATCTCAAAAGATCACATCCTGAAATGGTGGTTCTTTGTTAAAATTGAAATAAATTAGGATTAATTGTGAAATTGAGTGTGAAAAAACTAGCTATATCTGTAATTAACTCATCAAAGTTATTAATTCAACTAAGGAAAAATAAATAAATTTAAATAATTTAATTATAATATTATTACTTATTAAAATAATGAAATTATTTAAATAGAAATTGGTACTACTAATAAGAATATATGTGTTGGACTCATTATGTTATTATAAGAGATTAAAACCTGATTGAATTTATGAAACTCAATTTGATTTTGGCCAAAAAGAAATCAATTAATTGGATGGGAGTGGATTAAATAATTACAACGTGATTTTAGGCTAACATATTAATTATAGGAACTAATTTAAAATTTGTTCAAAATTAATTAAATAAAGAGAGATTTTTTTAAGGGGGTAAAAGTCATAAGGAAAATATTTTACTTTTCTTCTCTGTAATTTTGGGCCACATGAGATAATGGGTGTAGGATAGGTATGGAAACCCTAGAGGGGTGAATAAGATTTTAGGTTAATTTAAAAAACATTCAATTAATGACTTCTAATTAATAAGTTAATTTGACTTTTTAAGATCAAACAATTAATATGAATACCCTACCCTAGAGGGGTGAATAGGATTTTAGGTTAATTTAAAAAACATTCAATTAATGACTTCTAATTAACAAGTTAATTTGACTTTTTAAGATCAAACAATTAATATGAATTTTATACTAAAATTCTTTTCAACAAAGTAGGGTAGTTTGCAATAAGGATTGGAAATATATTAAATCACAATCAATTTCTAACAATAAATAATTACTTCAATAAATGTTATGTAATAAATATGTGAAACATCAATTTAATTTCCAATGATTGATATTAATGATCCCAAATAATTAGCACATTAAATATATTGCAATTAATATTAGTGCAATAGAAATGACACCAAGATGTATAGTGGTTCTTCCAAAATCCGGTCGAGTCCACTCCCCGAGCGCCTCTCGAGAATTGTATACCGTTTCTGGGAGGAAGTACAACCAAATCCTTTTACCAGGCTCAAGATCAAACTCAACCATTCTTTTTTCGGGATCAATAACAAACCCAATCCTTTTACGGGGAGCAAGATCAAACTAAATCGTTCATATTTTCACTGGTTAGGAAACTGGCCCCAAGTGTGAATTAATAATTTCACACAAATACAAATCTCTCTCAAAGAATAAATATGAAGTTTAAATCTCACAATACAATAAGGCTCTTAATAGCCAAATAAATCACTCAAAATAAATCCCAAAATAATGTAAAAGTTAGCTTGAAGAACTTCAACAATGGAGATAAAAAATCTGAATTTTTCTTCTAATTTTTGCTCAATGTTTTAGGCCATTTGAAGGAGGAAGAAGAGTGCAACTAGTCGTTGGCCATGTGTCACCCTCTCATTGGTTGAGGAATTATGAAATTTGAATTAATAATAATATTATTATTTTCCACGGGCAACGGGGGCAAAAAGGGCAAAAGAGCTGTTGTGAGAGAGCTTCAAAATCGGTCAGCAAAGGGGAATAAATAAAGGTTAGGACATGTGCGATATAAGTCCAAAAGATTAGGGGCAAGAGCGTCAATTTAGATGGCCTTGATAGCTGGAAATCAGATATAGGGAAAGAGCTACGCCATTTGTCGGCTCACGGCTAGAAGAAGCAAGTTAGTGGGGCCCGCGTCTTCAGCGTGAAGCAGCTGCTGGGGACAGCCGAGCCACGTGGTGTCTTGCGAGAGTCAGAAAGCAGGGGCGCGTCAGCGGTGATAGACACGCGTGATTCTTTTAAATCCAAATATATATATATATATATATATATATATATATATATATATATATATATATATATATATAATTTAAAATCCAATTTTCTTTTCTTGATAACTTCTTCGTTTTAGCTCGGAATTGGACGATTCAAATTGCACCGTGCTCAATATTTTTCGCTCTATAAAACACATCACTAAAATACTAAAATTGATTAGTATTAAGTATTTGTTATCATCAAAACATAGTTAAGTGAGATTAATAAGCCCAAAAAGCCAACAATAGGTTAATCCAGTATATAGCCTACTCTGGCCATATACTATATTTTTTTAGCCCAACAACTTTTTTTAATATTTTATAGCTCATTTATGATATGATTTTTTTTTAATATACTTATTTTCCCCCTTTTTTTTCCAGATTTTTTCCTTTTATGTTCTGCTAAGTTTCTCTCCTATCATTTCTATTCCCTAATTTTATGTGATTTGCAATCTCATTTCGAATTATTTAAGTTTTATTTAATATTTTTCTTCCCCCGTTTTCATTTATTCTTTTTCTTCTTCCTCCTCCATGTTCATCAGTTTTTTTTTTCAATCTCCATTACGGCGAACAACCCACCCCAATTATCTGTTTTATCATTGGAAGTAGCGACAGATCTGCAATGATTCCTCTCGTGGCGGCAGCCAATTTAGAGTCAAAACTGAAACCGTGTTCGGCTTGCCAGAAGAAAGTTGGTTTGATCGAGTTCAAATGTAGATGTGGGACTATGTTTTGTAGGACCCATAGATATATGGAGAAGCATGGGTGTTCGTTTGATTTCTAAGCAATGGGAAGGGAGGAAATTGCTCGAGCTAATCCTTTGGTGACGAAGCAAAAACCCAGATATGGTATAATACAATAACAAATATACAAATTGTACAATGTTGAGGCTAAAGAATAAAAGAGAAGCTCACATCTGGTATAGTACATTATCAGATGCTATTAATGTACTCTGATGAAGCTAAAGAATGATAAACCCAAATTGGATATAGTATAGTATCAAATATACAAAATGTACGTTGTCGAGCCTAGGGAATGAAAGAGAAGCTCTAATATGTTATAGTACATTATCATAAGCTTTTTTTTTTACCCCATAGATGTTAGTGAAGTTCTTGAATTATTTATTACTCTTCATTATGGCGTTCTTTATCGAAACTTTTTTGTACCTACTTTATTTCTATAATTATTATAGAATGGTATGCTTTTTTTAAATGGGTTGGGTTATTCTCATGTTATATCCACACATGTGTTTATTTCAATGTTAAAAGATTAAATTTACATGGATACAACATGAGATTAAAGGTCCGTTTGGTATAGCTTCTCCTAAAAATGTTTTGTGTTGAACATTTTAAAAGAAATACTAATGAAGTGTTTCATCTAAAAACACTTGAGTATACTAAAAAGTGATTTTGGAGAAAATACTTGATTTGTGATTCTTCTAAAAGTGTTTATAAACAAGTATATCACTTAAAATACTTTACTCGAGTGTTTTTAGATGAAACACTTCATTGATATTTCATTTAAAATGTTCAACACAAAACATTTTTAGGAGAAGTTATACCAAACAAATACTAATGAAGAGTTTAATCTAAAAACACTTGAGTATACTAAAAGGTGATTTTGGAGAAAATACTTGATTTGTGATTCTTCTAAAAGTGTTTATAAACAAGTATTTCACTTAAAATACTTTACTCAAGTGTTTTTAGATGAAACACTTCATTAGTATTTCTTTTAAAATGTTCAACACAAAACATTTTTAGGAGAAGCTATACCAAACGGGCCCTAACTCAACCCATTACATGGGGTAGATACAACATTTGCCTAGTAGTTATCTAACATAATACAAGAATAGGTCATGAGTTCAAACTCTAACATTTTCAATTGTCCTCATTTATTAATATTTCTCGTGATTGAACCTTATGCTAATACCTAAACTGAAGCGTGTGAGGAATGTAGAAAATATTAAAAGATTAAAGTTATATTAATTCAATAACGTAAATTTAGTGGTGAGTGATATAACAACACCATTTGTTGTTTTACTTTCTGTTTTGGGGAACCTTTTTTTTTGCATATTGGTTTCACGACTTGGGTTTTCTACCCCTTGGTGTTTGTACTCTCATTTCATATCTTCAAAATAATAATAATAAATAAATAAATAAATATCAAATTCTCCTAGAAAGAATAATTATCCTTTCCTAGATAAAAGTCTCTTTCTTCTCAAACTTCAATCTTTGAAGGGTGACCAAAAAGCTTTTAGATTTTCATTTTTAAAAAACTATGTAGATGATGCGTGTTAAAAGTTTGGTTGTGCGTGTGCTTTGAATAAAAAAAAAAAAGTCGCTTTTTGTGTTTAAGCATGAAAGCAATCATTTTGCAAAGGAGTTAAAATTATGGACAAAGTTATGTCCTTACCGTACACAGATGTTAAATTATGTACACCTTGAACAATACTGAGGAATCCATCAGCAGAGCAGAACAAGAGACATCTTCCAATCCTGGTGGGTCCAAATTCTCCGACTGATTCACTTCTGAATAGAAATGAAAGCATGGTTTTCATTCATTCTGATTTTTTCTTCATATCCACTTTCTCTTCTTTCGGTTGATGAAATAGTAACTTAAATGTCCAGACTGCTAATACAGTTCCTTTTATGGGTGCAATCCAATATACGAGAATGTGTTCTTTGGTTATATGCTCCCCACGAGCATACGCCCATCCCATTACCTACAGCAAAATTAAAACATATTATTATGTTTTTTCTATTTCATGTCTCGAAACGACCTAACGCAAATAATATAATATTATTCTTCTTACAAAATATGGTTAGTACTTACAGAAGCAGGGTTCATGCAGCCGCCAGTTAGATCAGAGCCAAGAATATGAAGAGTCAACTTGGAAACACTTGAAATCCATGTCTTCATGAAGAAATTTCCAGAGATTTTTCTGGAAAGTCCTAGTGAGATTATTACAATAGTGAATGTCAACAATCCTTCTGTAAGTGCACCGTGATGGATGGCAACATTCAAACGTGGCCCTCGTCCGGCTTCAGGAAATGTCTGGATAATGAGCCTGACACCAGTAATAGCTCCGATTACCTGATGGGAGAAGGCAGAAGAATCTATTATTGTCGTTGAGATATAAACCAGACCATCCATGATCTATTGTACGGTTAGTGGAATAATTGTGATTAACATATGTAACACTAACACCAAGAGAGTAGAAAGTACAGTTAGCACAGAGAGCCTCTATGGTGTTTCTTTCCACCCACGCATTTCTTTTCCTTTTAGATTGCCTCTTCCGCATAATTATTTTAAAATAAGAACTAGGAACATAATAAGGAAGCAGAGGAACAAGATACAAAAATGGGAAGGTAGGATATCAACCCCGAAGCAAAGATGATCACAAAGAACTCTTGGAATTGACAGATAAAAAAATGAGTCACGATTACAAAAACATCTAGAGGAAGATCTCCAGACAGAAGCCACAATTTTGATAATATACCAAAGTTCAGATTCATCCTGAAATATTCTGTAGTTCCTTTCCAATCACACCTTCCCACACTGTAGCCCTGATAGCACAGTCCCAAAACACAGTTGCTTTTAATTTAAAAGGATAACCACAAAAGAGTTGCTTCAAACACAGTGATTCTTCAGAAAAATCAAGAGACACCAAACATTAAACAGCATAAACCATTAATTGTGAATAAGAGAGTTTTGGATAAAGAGCTGGCTTTCAAAATCTCAGCTAGGAGACAAATTTACATGCAGATTCCTTCTCTGAATAATGTATGCAGTATTACTTCGATTACGAAGCACCAAAAAAATAAATCTAGCTTTCTCCAGGAACCTTGCCTTCAAGAAGCATAAGAGAACGCACCGCGGGTGATAAAATTTTTATCAAAGAGAAAAGAGAACGGATATTTCGCAGGTAAACCTCATGAACTATCCCAACCTCATCTCATTTTTCCATTCTATCGGTTCACCTAAATGCTTTTATGGTCCACAGAATAATGGCAAGATTGCCAACCTCTCTATCACTATGAGGTTACTAAACTCTAGTTTAGCCCTTATGCATCCAATTTCAACACCTTTCACAGTGGCTCCTTTGGTTTTCGACAAGTGATACAGGCTGCAAAAAACCAACTTCAAATGTATGTTCATAACCCATATATTATATTTTTTTTATAGGAAGTAACCCATCTATTATTCCAAAAACCTATAGTAGTGCCCTCAGCTACTGGAAGAGAATAAACTCGCCATTTAGCATAAAGCATGACCACCCACTCCATGAGCGTCATACTTACTATAAATAATTGACTGCCAAAGAGATCCCACCTCAAGAGGAAATCTCTAAAGCCCATTAGAACACAGATTAGATTCCTAAGCTTTAGATTAACAAAGCCAAGGACCTCTTTCTTGAGAAGAGACACCTTCCTTCAGGTCACAAGAAGTCCTTCATCCTTCTTTTCCACAACCTAGCAAATCCATGTGGCATCTTAAACAAAGAAAGAAGTACATATTTGAAAGCAGTAATTGAATTAAAGTCATTCTTCCACCTTTTGGGATAATAGAATTCCTCCGTTTGTCCAATCTGCCAGCAACCCATATAATAATCAGGTTACAAAAATCAACGACAACTTCAATTGGATTTTCTTCCCAATGAAAACCCAAGTAGGGGAGAGAAACACACAATAAGAGAGCATATAATTTTATAAGCCAAAATAATTTCTTGTTGGTCGACACTAATGCTTGCTATGATTGTTTTACTCCAATTTATTATTGTACTTGCTGCCATGTTTCAAAGCTCTTTAATATAAGTACCAAAGAGGCTACCACAGTGTTAAGGGCTTGAGGTCTTAGGAGTAGGTAAGCCCAAGGTCTTGGGTTTAAGCCTCTAGGTAGCATGTTAAAATAAGAGAAAAACCTCGTTGTCTCCCGGACTTGTTGGGGCGTCTTCTTGTGGATCAGTGGGGTAGTGCATGATACCATAAAGAAAGAAAAAAATAACTAAAAAGGAATCCAACCTACAGTCATTGGCTAATAGAACAAATCAACAATTTCTTTGTTATTGATAAAAGCAAGCTGATTTTTGCAGAGTGTTGAAAAGAACTATTTTCAATTCTATCTTCCATAATATTTGCCATTATTCTGTAAATGCCATAAACATAAAGTTAAAGGTCTAAAGTTTCTCCTCCTGGTGGCTATCGTTTTATACAGGATTATACAAAAGATAAGTCTCTTCCAAGTATGCATCAAACATCCATTTTCAAAGATGTCTTGGAACAACTTAAAAAAATCAACTGTGATAAAGTTCTTAACTTTAAAAAAAAAACATAAGAACATTCGGGTCAAAAGATTACTCATTGCCTAAGATCTTAATCAACTACAGGATTTCTTCGAAAGATCTCTCTCAGCCTCGATCTCCTTCTCCACGAATCACCTAGATCAAACATTGTTTCCTTCTAAGCTGAGCAAAACCTATGGAATAATTTGGAAGAGTAGTAAAATAATTTTAATTAAGGAAGCTTAATCTTTAAGGTTTTCTTTGTGTAGAAGTATTGTTGAAAGGTAATAAAGCATGAATGATAAATTATTCAACTTGGCTAAATGATATGCAATAAATACAATTAAGAAGTTAAAATCTGATCGTTTTTCCCCCAATAAGAAACAGTAATTTATGAATAAAGAAAAAAATCAAAAGAAGAGGGGAAGACAATAAATGCACCAACCCAAGCAGGAGTCAAATGCATAAAAGGACAATATAGCTTCAAATTCTTTTTTCTTTTGAGATATAACACAAATTGGAGGAGGGAGACTCGAAACTTTCGACCTTATAAGAAGGAAGTGTGTGCTTAACCATTGAGCTATGATTGTATTGGCATATAGCTTCAATTTAAAATAAGATAATGCGAACAATCATAAAAATCAGACAAAAATCACATCAAATTTCAATAAAAAAAGACGGCAAAGAAAGTAAAAAGAGAACCTGAGCAGGAATTCTAGCACCAATGGTGAAAAGAAAGTTAACAAAATCGCCAGAAAAAGCGGCAGATAAGATAGTAAGAGGATTATAAGCAGCTCCTTTGGTAATCTTCCCCAAGAACGCAAAGAAAAACATATTGAGAATTGAAAGAGAAGCTTTGATAATCTCACCCATGGGTTCATTGCTGAAACCCAATATACCAAAAACAAATATCTTTATCAGAATCGAAGACCAAACCCACATGAAAGATACTATAAAATCCAATATCAGTAAACGAGTTCTAGAAGAAGACATCGCTGCCTGAAGAATAATAATGAAAAATTTATTTGGGAATTTCTCTTCTCTCAGATTGATCTATCTATATGAATCACTGAAAAAGATAGATAAGGAACGAATAAAGGGGTAATCATTTTGATTGGTCATTGGCTCTTTAAAGAAAACAACCATTGTATCTTTTTGGTAGGGTCGGAGGAACCTTCATCGATTTTGACAATGGTCAGAATTCCCATATTCTTTGTTGACCAGGGCCCCGTACTCATACACCGTTCGCGGTCCCAATAGTTAAATCTCTATGGGAGCGTTTGAAGTGCGAGAATTGGCCATAGGAATGAGAATTTAATTTTCATTCCATTGTTTGGTTCAACATATATTATCATTTGCATTGACATTCAATTCTCATTCAAATCTCCATTTTATTTAACATTGACATTGGCATTTGTCATTGATATTTAATTAAACTCTCTCCAATTTTGTGCTATTTGGTATTTCTAATAGAAAAAAATAAATATTATGAGTATTTTAGTAGGTTATAGTGAGCAAGATAAAATTAAAAAACATTTTTTAATTAAAGAAAATATACATGTTTTTTAAATCAAAAATATTTTTTTAAAAAAACTCAATATATTATACATAATTAAATTAAAAAAATATGTTCAATTTTAAATAAAAAAAAATATACATATTTTTTAAATCAAATTTTTTTTTAAAGAAACTCAATATATTATACATAATTAAATTAAAAAAATATGTTCAAAATAATACACTAAGTAATTTAGATAAATTTTACTTTATAGTACTTTTTTCAAGCTTAATTCCAAATACAACAATTTTCTTTTAGCCATAACTTCTTTGTTTGAACTCCGATTTGGGTGATTCAACATGTTTTGAAATTCTAATTTCAGGATCTATATAATAGTCACTTCAAAACTTTGAAATGATTAATAAATAAAAGAGTTTATTAACATCAAAATACTAGGTATGATTGACACTGTTAACTCTTTTGGTTATTGATGATTTAGAATTTTTGAAGTGACCATAGTGTAGAGAGCAAAATGAGGATTCCAAAACATCTTGAATCATCCAAATCGAAGTTCAAACGAAGAAGTTATGATTAAAATAAAATTAATGACATTGAAGGAAAGAGGTTTGATTGAAAAAATTTGGAACCACAAGGGTGTGATTTGCCATTTTCAAACCACGGGGGGTGTTCATGCATTTGAAAAAAACCACAGGGGTTTTATTTGTATTTTACCCTTTTTTTAAATAACACATTTTCACTTTTTTTAAATTAATAATTTTGTTTTATTATTAAACCCTAGATATTTAATGACAACAATCACTTATTTTTTACCGTTAATTAATATCAACTAATTTATATAATAATACATGATTGTAAGAAATTGATACCTATATGTTTCATCAATTTTATTTAATGAAATAATATTTAAAGGGAAATTAAAAAATTCAAACTTATAAATAAATATAGTTGATAATTTTAATTTAATTAAATTTAATATTATTAATTAATTTTTTCAATGTTTTAATTAAATTTTATATAATAATTAAATAAAATAACAAATCATATTCCTTCCTACAAAAACAATAATCATATTCCCATAAACTAAATTCCAGCACACTCCAAACATAGACATCATATTCCCAGGCATTTGAATCTCATTCCAACACACTTCAAACACAGACATCAAATTCTCATACATTTTATTCCATACTACTTATTCCCAGACATCTAATTCTCAGGCATTCAATTCCGATTCCCGCACTTCAAACGCCCCCTATTAGTTTGAAAGAAAATTTATTATTTTAATATTGGCCAAAATCCTATTTCCAAACCATATTTTAAAAAGTTGAATAATCAAATCGCCATATTGGATTGTACTAAATAATTATAAAATTAGACATATCCGGGCGTAGATGGTGTTTCTTCATTTTTTTTTACCCTTTTACCCTTTATTCATTTAATTACGTTTATTTTTAATATTTGATTTTAAATTCTTAATTAATTGTAAATTATTGTCTTGATTTTATGTTCAAATCCCACCAAATCAGCCCATATCCCACGTTTACACTGACCTTTTTCTTTTCTTTTCAAATTTTCAGATTCTTGAAGATGTATTTTCCCAGTTCTGTTTTCTTCCTCTTTGTGCTTCTTCTTCCATTTATTTCGTTCTCTTAAATTACTGTTATACGTCTTGATTTTTTTTTTCTATCATTGTTACACATTAAATTCCACCAAATCAGCCCCAATCTCACGTTTTCAGTTTCTTTTTGTATATTTTTTTAATTTCAAATTTTCAGAATCTTCATGATGTATTTCCGTTTTCCTTTACAGTTGTGTTTTCTAATAATTCGTGGTTCTTTTAATAATGTTTTTTATATTTTTCATATTATGTTTAATTTATTTCACAATTGAACAAAAATAAACATGATTAAATATTTATATAACTCATTTGTTATATTTGTGTCTTTTATCATGGTTTTTATCCTTTACCGTAATATATTTAAGCAAAGGAAAAACATATTCAATTATAAATTAATTTTATCAATCATGGTCTGTTTTGAAACATAGCAATTTGAAATGTAATTTCAGCTACATCAAACGAAAATTATGTTTAAAATTCAACACTAATAATAACCATATGTTTTAAAATCAAAATAACTCGACATTTTCAATTTGTCTATCTAGATGTAGCTTTTTTGTGTTTCTAGCACTCTGGTATTATTCAGGGATTCAATGTACTTGGTTAACTGAACAAATTGAAGTGTGATTGCAAGTTTTGAGGTTGTGAGTTGTCACTACTTTTTTTTCTTCTTCAAATTACTGAAATCAATAAATACTTATCATGAGCACAGAAAAATGTAGTCAAACATTTATCAATGTTTAACAAAAGTAAATATTTATATTAGATTATTTGGGACAGTTTAAAATATAGAGGATAATTTAACAATATTTAACAAATATACATATTTACTTATGTTCAATAAATATTGCTGTTATGATGCCTTTTTTTTATCTCCATATCATCTGGTTCTTTTTGTTCGTATGAGTTTTCTTCTTCAACGCTTTCTCCATCTTCAATATCTTCCTTCTCGTTTGAATTTGCACAGTATTCAGATTCTTCCATAGTTTCTTTTCCTTTTCGAGTTGTTTTCTTTTTTCTACTACCATATTTTGTTTCCTACTTCATGATGAAAAAGAATCAATCTTTTTTTTTTCGAAAAAAAGAAAATATGTAATCTGTAAAAAAAAATTCTGTCATAACAATTTCATTTCTTTGCAATAACGTACCCCTTCTACCGTTTCTGAATCTAAATTTTATCCAACCTCCATGCTTTTCTCTTCTAGTTGCTTCTTTTCTTCCACATTATCTTGTATGATCAGTCTCTTTCTCGCCATTAAGATCTGGTTTTTGTTCACCATCTTCTGTTTTCTCTCTCGCCTATTTTCTAAATCTTCTCAGAACGTTTTTCAGAAATCTCTGGTTGATTTATTTTCTCTTGAGATTGCTCATTTTCTTTTATGATCAATCTCTTTCTCGCTATTAAGATATGTTGTTTTGTAACCATGATTTATTCTCCATTCTTGCCTCTTCTCTTCTCAGAAATTTCAAATATGTTTTCAATGTGATTTTGAATTTTGAGAGATAATGGATCTTTATATTTTCAATTTCCCCTTTCCCTCTTGATTTTCCTTTTTTGAATCCCAAGATTTTGGCCTTTTTTTTAGATGGCATGTTCTCCTAAAGTCAACGCCAAACTTGTCTCACGTCAAGGTAGGTTATTTTCGTCAATTGTGTTGAGCATGCGATGGTGGTTGTCTAGAATTGTAATTAATTGGTCCATCTCAACATTGGTGTAATTATGATAGGGTTTTTGATTATTCATGTTACTAACCCTTTTAAAAATTAAGAATGGTTTTTCTTGTTGCTCTTGTACATAGAGTAAAAATAGACCCAATATTTATAAATATTAGTATTTTCACACAGATAATGCCCATGATTTAATTTCTTAATTTATAAATAATTAAAAAAATTATAAATAACACAAAAGGGAAGGAAAAAAACACAAAAACAACTAAAATATTAAAAGAGCAATTAGAGAGTAGGCTTTTACAAAAATAATCTAATTACTTACAAGTTCTAGCTTTTATATTGAATTACTTGGTCTTTTTACCAGATTTTACCCAAGTTTAGCTGCATGAATACTCTCGTCATGAGGACTTATTACACCCTCAAACTTGAATAATTTCTCGTCCTTGAGTAATGCCAAAAAGATAAATTTACAAAACTAAGCTAGCTATTTACAATGACTAAGATAGAGATCCTTTATCAACACCTCTTCTCCACAAGAGCTAAGCTTCTTGAGTTCCTCTTTTCAATTTCTTTTCAATTAACAAGGCGACTATCCTAAAGCTCTTTCTCTTAAAGCTAAACTTTATCAACTTACACTCCTTTGTTTTGATCCCCAAACACAAAAAGCATATCCTCTTACCTTGCAATAATAAGAGCTTTATTGCTTTTGGTACAGTTTCTTTTCTCTTTCACTTTTTATTTTTTTTATTAGAAGCAACTTAGTGACGTGACTTCCTAGTCACGTTCACCTAGAGGCTTGCCCTATGGGTCACTCATTCCTATGAAGAGGAGTGACTATTTTTCCAACTCATTTTCTGATTTTATTTTATTTTTTATTTTGGTGCACTATGTGCATTTTGGGAACAACCTTTTACTTTTCTAAAGGTATTGGAAACATTTGGCTTTGCAAAAGGATTGGTGGCTATGCCACCCCTAAACTTATTTTTTTTTATTTACTTTGCTCTATGCAAGGGTTTTAAAGAAAGATTTTTACTTTTGGTTCCTCTAAGGCAGAAGTGTTCGCCTAGAACTCTCAACCTTAAGTAAGTTTCTCTCAAGTCTCTTTTCTAATTGATTGGATTTGCACAAGGGATACTAAAGATTGAAGAAGTGTGGGAGATTTGCCTTTTCTAAGTATCCTTGGTTCTAGGTTTAGCTTTACTTTTAAGCAAGAAGAGTTTCACTTGCCTCATCTAATGGATCCCAACCTTGCCACAGGCTCCTAACAAAACTAGATAAGTATACAAAATTTTCCCTCTTTTTCTTTTGAAGACAAACTGAATAAAACTAGCAAGACAAAAATAATAAAGCTGAAAATTTTGTAAATTTTTATAATGAAACAGAAGAAGAAATAAATTAGAAAGATAATTATATTAAACGTAAATTTGGATTTTGATAGGCGGGAAAAACACAAAAATGGTCTTTTTCAAGCTAGACTTCCAAAAACAAAAATATCATGGGGACTATCTTTCCTCCCCCAACTTAAACAAGGTTGTGCCCTCACAACCAATCATAACAACAGTTTATAAAGACAGTATTTAAGCAGAAATAGAGAAACATAACATAAATAAGAAACTAGAAAGCTCAAGTAACATTTGCAAATGGGTTCTAACATTGGGATCCAACTTGGGGTTATTCTTTGGACAATTTGATGAAGCCCAAACCTGGTTTAGGAGATAAGGATTTAAAAAGAAGATTTAACCTAGAAAAAATAGGCAGACTTCAACACAAGGTAGAGGCAGTTCTGAAACGTGAAGAGGCAGTAGCAGAAATACAAAGGAGACTTCTTCTTCTTCAAGGATTTTGTTTGCAACTCTTCCTTGATTATTATTCTTGCTTTTAATTATTCTTTCTTCTTCTCCAAACTCTATTGTTAGATTATGTTAGCTCTAGTTTTAATTTTGTTAAACTCTTTTGTTCATTTAGAATTTATTATGAACTAAATTTCTTAGGTTGGAATTGATGGATGAACACTAAGGGGAATTAGATTTCAAAACTTTATTGAATTCAGTTTTTATACTTAATCAATAGAATTGTTATTCTTGACCCTTTACTTATGCTTGATCAACCTAAGTAAATTGTTTTGTTTAGTTTTAATTCTGAAAAGGTTAAAATTGAATAGAAATTATTGATTGATAGGGTTTAGTGATTATTTAAAATTGTTATTTACATAGACATATGTATTTAAGCTCTAAAGCAAACAAGAGTACTAAAATATATTTCTTAATCTAATTTTACCTAGACATAGGATTTAAATTGGGTTAGAAATCAGAATCATGCTAGGCTTGACGAAGTCACGTGAATAATTGGGTTTACTTGCTTAAAAAGTGTCTTCATTATTGCAGATTGCTGCATCAGTGCTGTAGCAATTTGAATTCTAATGCTATTTAGGGGGATTCTTAATTTTCCAACTACTTTTCTCTATATAGTTTAATTTCTTGAATATTTTTGCACATTTTAGGAGTAATTTTAGCAACTTTAAATCATTCTTATTAGGTTATTAAATTTCTCATAATTACATTCGAATTAAGTCATTTAAATTTGCATATTTTCACAATTTTAGTTATTTAGTCTCATAAATCTCACTACCTTCAAAACACCATTGCTTTTTTTTTTATTTCATTAAATTATTTTTTAAACACCATTTTAAATCACTAATCCTCTTGGGAATGATACTTGACTTATCAATCTATTACTTGTTAGACTGCATGCACTTACGTAACATGATTTCACACAACCACCTAGGGGAAAAATTCATATGTTTTCCTTGAACTCAGATCACATACTCATTCATGTCTTCGAAGTTTACATAAAAATCCCTAGAGATTGTCAAGACTGGGTTCATAGCAGAATGACGTACAAGCGAATCTAAACAAAGTGTTTCCACATGACCGGAAGCATATCTTGGAAGACCCCATGCAACAACGCTTGTCATCTCGTTTCCTCTCTCGAAAAGGATTTCAAAACACTTTAACACTCTCTGATATGCTTGGTCTGCTTGAGGAGAATATAATCTCACTACTTCAAGGTGCTCAGCTAGTGCTGAACAAAAACATGCATTTCATCATCAGAACATCTTCATCCACAGGGTTGTCAACTTGGATAGGATCATCACATGCAATCCCTTTTCCCTTTAGAAAGGTGACTACTTGAAGCTTCAGAAATCCTAGTGGATCACTTTTTAGGAGTTGAATGGTCAAGCTAGTTTCACGTCATGACCATTGGATTAGTGAAGAAGACGATGATTTAGGGTTTTTCAGCACTGGGAGATGAATGGGTTACAGAGGGAAAATAGAAATGAGAGAAGGGCTTTGAGATATAAAAGAGCATGGGGTAGATGAAATGGCGTGTTGTGGATAGTAAATGCAACAGGGGTGAAGGTACAGCCATATGTGGAGATGGATTCACCGTAGGGTAATAATTAACTTCCTCTGCATGTCAGAAGACAAGGATGCCCCTCTGGATAAAATGAGAACTCTTTTTAAAATGAAACACATGCTTTCAGCGTGAAGTGGGGTAAAACTTAAAATTTTCACCTTTTTGTCAATCAATAGTACCAATAGAAACTTAATATGGCATTAATAACATGAGAGAGTTAGAATTTATGCAAACCTAGGTGTGTGTTGCACCAATTGGGGGTAGCTTGGTTCTGGGATAAAACTATGAAGCTCGTGCTACCACTAAAAGACATTGCTTATGGATCATGAAGGGGAATGGATAGCTTCTGCCTCTTCACTTATTGTCCCCAATATTGCTTGACACGCTAGGCATTCACCTTGAAAATGTTCGATGGCTCATCCATCACCTATGAGATCCAGAGTTCCAAAAGGGTAAACCTTGGAAATTTGAAATGGTCCAGACCACTTGGATTTTAATTTCCCTGGGAATAATTTTATCCTTGAATTGTAAAGAAAAACCATCTCTCCTTCTTTGAACTCTCTTCTTACAATTTTTTTCATTCCATTTCTTTGTCTTTTCCTTGAAGATTTTTACATTCTCGAAAACCTAATCCCTGAGTTTCTCCAACTCTAGTAGCTCCAAACAACGATGGGTTCACTTGATTGCATATTAAAGTTCAGGGCTTTTAATGCCCAGAATGCTTTATGCTCCAGTTTCAAGGGTAGATGGCAAGCTTTTCCAAACATTACCTGATACGGTGACATTCCTAAAGGTGCCTTGAAGGCTGTGCGATAGGCCCAAAATGATTCATCTAACTTCACAGCCCAATCCTTTCAATTAGGGTGAACTACCTTATTAAGGATTCTCTTTATCTCTCGATTGGATATCTCAGCCTGACCATTACACTGCGGGTGATATGATGTAGCAATTTTGTGTCTAACTCCATATTTGGCAAGAATGGTTTCTAGCATCTTGTTGTATAAATGTGTTTTTTCTTCACTTATCAAAGCCCTAGAGGTTCTAAACTGTGAGAAAATCTTCTTTTTCAGAAATTTGATAACGACTTTTGCATCATTGGTAGGGAAAGCAGCAGCCACAACCCACTTAGAAACATAATCCACTGCAATTAGAATGTACTGATTTCCAAAGGATGGTGGAAAAGGTTCCAGAAAATCAATTCCCCAAACGTCAAAAAGTTCAATTTCCAAGATGTTGTTTGCCTTTGGGAAATATTTCATGTCCTTCGATAGTTGCCACACTTTTAAACAAACTCTTTGCATCCTTGAACAATGTAGGCCAGTATAGCCTACTTTGTAACACTTTAGCTGCTGTTCTCACTCCCCCGAACTGTCCTCTGTATGGTGAATCATGACGTTGATAAAGAATTGAACTTATTTATGTGTCTGACACACATCTTCGTAATAATTGGTATGCGCATCGTTTGTACAAATATGGCTCATCCCACAAATAAGATTTGGCGTGGTGAAATAATCTTTTAAGCTTATGCCTTGACATGTAGGAGGTGACTTCCCACAGACTATGTAGTTGGCAAAATCTGCGAACCAAGGGTGGTCTAAGTCTTATACTGCTAGTAGCCTCTATACCTTTCTTTGATGAACTCTAACCTTGATAGGTGGTCAGCTACTTGATTTTATACACCCTTTTGATCTCGTATTTCCATATCAAATTCTTGAAGAAGTAGAATCCATCTCAGTAAGCGTGACTTGACATACTTTTTTGAAAGCAGGTACTTGAGTGCGGCATGGTCACTGTGGATTACCATTTTAGTGCCTAACAACTATGACCTGAACTTTTCTAGAAGAAATATGATAGCCAGTAGCTCTTTTTCTATTATGGTGTAGTTTTTCTGAGCATCATTCAATGTTTTGCTGGCATAGTATATTGCATGAAAAATTCTCCCTGTTTTCTATTCTAGGATAGCACCAATGGCATAATCACTGCCATCACACATGAGTTCAGATGTTTCTAGACAAGCATCACTTATCACGAAAGGTGTGTTATGCACCAGCGAAGAGCATAAAGCCTTAGTTATCTTAGAAAAATATTTGATAAACCGTCGATAGAATCCTACATGCCCTAAAAAACTTTGAATGTCTCTAACATTGGTTGATGGACTCATGCCTTCAATTACTTCTACCTTTGTTTTGTCAACCTCTGTCCCTGCCATAGATATATTGTGTCCCAATACAATTCCTTCTTGAACCATGAAGTGGCATTTTTCCCAGTTTAGAACTATATTTGTTTGCTAATATCCTGTGAGCACCTTCTCCAAGTGATTTAAACAGGCTATGAATGTCTCTCTATAAACTGAGAAGTCATCCATGAAAATTTCAAGTGAATCTTACACAATATCACTAAAGAGTGCCATCATACAATGTTGGAATGTTGTTGGGGCATTTCAAAATTCGAATGGCATTCTTTTGAATGTAAATGTACTGTATGGACAAGTGAAAGTGATTTTCTCTTGGTCTTCTAGAGTAATAGCAATCTGATTGTATCTCGAGTAACCATCAAGAAAACAATAGTATTCTTTTCCAGCCAATATATCCAACATTTGATCAAGGAATGGAAGTGGAAAATGGTCATTTCTTGTTGCTTTGTTGAGTCTCTTGTAGTCCATGATACTCTCCAACCCATAATAGTGCATTATGGAATCAAGTCATTGTTGTCGTTAGCGACCACAGTCATACCACCTTTTTTGGAACACATTGCACTGGGCTTACTCAATTGTTGTCAGAGATTGGGTAAATAATCCCTGCATCTAACCATTTGATGATCTCTTTCTTCACAACTTCCTTCATTGCAGGACTCAGGTGCCTCTACTGCTCCACAGAACGAAAAGTACTGTCTTCTAAAAGTATTTTATGTATACAAATGGTGGGGCTTATCCCTTTGATGTCTGCCATGGTCCATCCCAATGCTGTTTTGAATTTTCGCAATATCTCCAAAAGTTTTCTTTCATTTTTCTCTTTTTCCAATTGAGAGTTGATTATCACAGGCAAGGTGAGGGTAGGGTTTTGAGCACAAGAGAGGGTGGTTCTTCAATGGAGGTTTTTGGACATTGGATTTCATCAATTTTCCTAGACAAGGGTTCAAAATGGGGTGTGGTCATGCTTAAGAAATCAAGCGGCTCTAGATTCTCAGCGTCTTGTTCTTCTCCATACTATTTTTTCCAATGTTTTTCCACCACTAAGTCTACAAAATCAATCACATAGCAATTCTCTACATACTTAGGAAATTTCAATTAATTAAAGATATTGAAGGTTACCTCTTGATCATTGACTCACATAGTAAGCTCTCCCTTTTGAATATCCACTAACGTTCTTCATGTGGCGAAAAATGGGCGACCTAGAAGGATTGGTACTTCTTTGTCTGATTTAAAGTCCAAGATGATTAAATCTGCTGGGAAAATAAATTTATCCACTTGTACCAAAACATCTTCTATTTTTCTTCTGGATGTGCAATAGATTTATCAACAAATTGGAGAGTTACCCTAATAGGTCTTATAACACCTACTCCCAACTGCTTGAATATTGATAAGGGCATTAGGTTGATGCTTTCTCCTAAGTCACATAATGCTCTCCCACAGTAAGTATTTCCAATCGAACATGGTATGGTCAAACTCCCTGGATCTTATACCTTTGGTGGTATTTTTAGCTGAAAAATGGAGCACAGTTCAGATGTCATGTTAACTGTTTCCATCTCATCGAGCCTTCTCTTTCTTGAAAGGATATCTTTCATGAACTTCACATAATTTGGCATCTGCAAGAAGGCTTCCACCAGCGGAATGTTGATATGTAATTGTTTCAGCACTTCTAGGAAATTTTTAATCTTAATATCTTGATCTTGTCTAATGAATCTTTGACGGAATGGAGGTGCACTACTTCCACTGACCTTCTGTTATAGGATATGACTTTCTGTTTCTTCAGTCTACTGAAAACTCTGAACATGCATTGGTGTTGTGTCTATGGATTTCTTCTGAACTGCCTCTTCACTAGTCAAATTTTCTTTGCTTGGTTGGATGATGCTGGGATTAAATTCCTCTCTCTTTTGACTGATTCTTTCTGAGCTGCCTCCTAAAATTGGGAACTTGTCTTCCCATTCCTTAATGTAATCATATTACAATGTTCAACCCATTTACCCTTTAGATGATTCACAGTGTCACTGGGTAAATTACCTTGAAGTCTTGAATTAATAGTGGCTGCTAGTTGTCCAGCTTGATTTTCCAGGTTCCTCATGGATGCCTCATTTCTAGTGATGTATTCTTTCATAAACTGCTCTAATGAACTCACTGGGTCTGCAACTTACTTCTACTAGTTCATGGGTTACTGGCTTCGCTGTTGTTGCATTGGCTGGGGTTGTGTAGGTTGGTCCTCTTTATTGGTAACTATTTTGATTACCCTGATTGTAATTCATGGGTCTTGATAAAGTGTTTGATGGTCCAACTCCTAAATTGTTAGGTTGATTCGATGCGAAATTTGGGTGATGCCTCCAACCAGGATTGTAAGTGCTTGAGTATGGGTTGAAATTCTTGTTCTAGTGAACAAAATTCACAGATTCAGGATTTTGTTGGCATAACTCTACAGGGTGTCCTTCTTGGCATATGGTGCAAGTGATTTTGTTATAGAATGAAGTAGAGTGTACTTGATTCACTTCCTATACCGAAGTACCTTGATTTGCTTGAGGGTTCATAGTTCCCATTGTTGCACTCAGATTTTTCATAAACAGGTTTTCCATTTGCTATGTCAGAGCATTTAGGTCTACCCCTGAACTGAGCCATTGATAACTATTGTTGACTATCCCCTCCATAATGTCTTATGCTTTATTATAAGACTTTGACATAATGGTTCCATTTGATGTAGAATCTATAGTTAACCAGCATTTAGACCTTTGTAGAAAGTCTCAATCTGGAGTCATCCAGGCATTCCATGCAAAGGACAGTGCCTTATCATCTCCTTACATCTTTCCCAAGCGCCAGCTAATGTTTCATTTCCGTGTTGCACAAAATTTTATAGATCTGTTCTTATCTGAGATGCCTTGCTGGGAGGAGATTTTTGTGGACTTTATTTGTGGATTTCCTAGGACTTTGAAAGGTTATGATACTATTTGGGTAATTGTAGACCGTTTGACGAAGTTCGCACAGTTTTTACTAGGGAGGATTACTTACCCAGTTGAGACTTGGGTACAGTTGTACTTGAGAGAGATTGTTAGATTGCATGGTGTGCAAGTGAGGATTGTAGTGGATAGGAACATGTGGTTTGTTTCAAAGTTTTGGAAGAGTTTGCATTCTGCCATGGGTATCGGTTTGGATTTTAGCACAACTTTTCATCCTCAGACTGATGGTCAGACAAAGAGGGTTAATCAGATATTGGAGGATATGCTGAGAGCCTGTGTTTTAGACTTTGGTGTTAGTTGGGACTCTCATTTATACTTGGTAGAGTTCGCATATAATAAAACTTTCTAGGCTACCATCAAGATGGCACCATTTTAGGCACTTTATGGAAAGAAGTTTCGTTCACCCGCTCATTGGGATGAGGTATGAGAGAGGAGACTTTTCGGACCCGAGGTGCTTCAGATGACCAGTGAGTCGATTACTCGGATTAGAGAGAGGATGAGGGTTGCCCAAAGTTGACAGAAGAGTTATGTCGATAAGCGACATAGCCCGCTTGAGTTCGAGGTGGGGGATCACGTATTCTTAAAAGTGGCACCCATGAAGGGAGTCATGAGATTTGGGAAGAAGGGCAAGTTGAGCCCTAGGTTTATCAGTCCTTTTGAGATTCTTGATAGAGTTGGGGCAGTGGCTTGCCGTTTAGCTTTACCACCTCCTTTGTCGGCAGTTCATAACGTTTTCTATGTATCGATGCTTCAGAAATACATGGCAGATTCTTCCCATGTGATCTATCACGAGCCCACGGTTCTTAATGCTAACATGTCTTATGAGGAGACACCGGTAGAAATCTTAGCATCGGAACAAAAGGTGTCGAGGAATAAGACTATTAGTTTAGTAAAGGTCTTGTGGAGGAACCAAGTGTTGGGGGAGGCTACTTGGGAACGTGAGGATGAGATGAAGGACAAGTATCCTCACTTGTTCGCCTAGAGAGCTTACTTTTCAGGGTCGAAAAGCCTTTTTAGGAGGGTTGAATGTAACGTCCCGTTATTTTGTTGATGGTAAATTTTTATTTATTTATTTCATTTTATTTTGTTTAAAGCATTTTTTTTTGTTAAATTATATTTTTACTAGTTATAATATTCTACTTGTTAGACTGGCGGTGTTATAGTGTTATTTAGAACCTAAGTGGACTGAATATTATTATTATTAATGGGCAAATAATAATATTTAAATTCACTCTATCGTTATTTCTACGGTTTGGACTGATTCCTTAGAGCTCTGGTTATATCGTGTACTCTTGAAAGTTCAATTATTTTTACTTATTAGGCTGAAATTAGGGAGGCCCAATAAGACAAGTTTAGAGGTCTTTGGCTTTATTATTATTTTTAAAAAAAAGAAAAGAAACAGAAAACCCTAATCTATCTCTCAACAATTTCGGTCGCCTCACCTACCATCCACTGTTCGAATTTCTTCTTGTCTCCAACGCCCCAACTCCTTAAGTGAGCTGCTTAGAGAAACACATGAGCTTGGTTAGCTGCCACCGTTTTGTTGCTTTACAATTAACCAATAAATTTGAGTTTTTTTTTTTGTGAGGAATAAGACAAAAATCAAATAGTAAATTGCCTTGGTTGATGCGCAAGGAAGTGGTGAAGATTAGAGTTTGCTGGATGATGCTCCTCCACGTTTGAAGTGGTTTCTTTATTTCTTTAATTTTTTAAAAAAAATTAAGACAAGTGGTGCAAGGAAGTAGATCAACAAAGAAGAAGAAGTAACGTGTGAGTGTTCTAATCTCCTCTCATTTTGTCTTCTGCCAAGTGTTGCCCACCCCCATATTTTAATCTCCTCTCATATTTTAAATTTCTTAAGGAAATTATTACTCTTTTTTCAGCCTTTAGTTTGCTTATGAATTGTTTTTAAGCAAACTACCGCCTCAATTTAGCCTTCCTTATTTAATTTCTTAACTTTTACATTCTGTTTTCCTTTTGGATTCTGTTCAAATCGACCCTACCCCTCCCCATGAATTGAGCCTCATTTTTGTTAAATTGATGTATGTAAATTCTTGTGTAGTTAGTTAATGTATGTTAGGTGTAATTAATTTGTAGGTTTCGGTAACCATTCGCAAATTTGATCTTCCGGCATTTAAGATTGTCTTCTTTTTTCTAAAGTGAGTTTAAAGTGGTTTTATTTGGTTTTATGTATGAATTGCACGATGAATTGTTAATTGAGGTTAAGAGGGAATGTGAAATTTGGATCCTAAGAGGATATTAGTTGCTTTGATGATGTTGGGAGTGAGTCTTGTGACTATACTTTGATTTAGTCTTTCGGAGCATAGATAGAAACTCAGAAATGTAAAGTAAAGTTTATTATGGTAAATGGTGGTTTCAAGATGAATGAGAGTGTTTGGGTTTGGTTTTGAGAAAAGTTAAGTGAGACTTGGAATTGGGAAATGGGAAAACTAAGTGTTGGGTGTATGGTTAGTAAAACGATATTTTCTAGTTTCATTTAGTACCTATGTGTTCTTCGTATTTACTTTTCTTTCATAGAATGGTTAGTGGCATGATTTATCGTCTTACGCTTACACTTTGTATGATTTGGCTAATGCTTCTTGGTCGAGAACATTAGTGGTGGTAATTTCATTTTGGTAATATTCTTGGTCGAGAATATTAGAGAAAATAATTTATTTGGCTAATGGTTCTTGGTCGAGAATATTAGGGGTGGTAATTCAGTCTAGGTCTAGCCAGTAGTAGAGAGCACTGCTGCCAGCTCAGACACATACTCAGCCACCTCAGTAGGCTCGTGTTTTTGCCACCATTAGAAAGGATGTCAAGGCGGCAGGTACCGTTGTTAAAGGTACTTTGACCATTTTGGAGGATTCTGCTTTTGTTTTATTTGATTCTAGGGCGAGTCATTCCTTTATTTCTGTTGAGTTTATTGAGTCTGCGGCTTTTGAGACATCGCCTCTAGGGCATGAGTTGTATGTTACTACCCCGCTTAGGCAGTCTGTTATTGTGGATAGAGTTATTCGTACTGATGATTTGTGCATTATGGGTTGTTATTTACATGTTGTTTTGATTGTTATGCCGATGTCTGATTTTGATATTATTTTGGGTATGGATTGGCTGTCAGCCAACCACACCAATATTGGTTGTAGTGACAAAGTGGTAGACTTTGTTGGTCTCTATGGGACTAGTTACCGTTTTCGTGGCACTCGGGGTAGAGTGATGCCTGCAGTTATTTCTGTTATACGGGCTAGATCACTTTTGAGTGATGGTGCATGGGGTTACTTGGCTAGCGTAGTAGACACTTCGATTAGTGGGACTACCCTTTCTTCAGTACCCATTGTGACGGATTTCACTGATGTGTTCCTTGATGAGTTATCCGGTTTACCACCAGAGAGAGAGAGAGTTAGATTTCCATAGAGGTGTTACTTGGGACCGCTCTATTGTCCAAGGCACCTTATCGTATGGCACCGACTGAGTAGAAAGAGCTCAAGAGTTAGTTACAAGAAGCTCTTGGACTTAGGGTTTATTCACCCTAGTGGGTCCCCGTGGGGAGCACCCGTGTTATTTTTGAAAAAGAAGGACAGTTCAATGAGGTTGTGCATTGACTATCGAGAATTGAACCGAGTTACTGTGAAAAACAAATATCCTTTGCCCAGGATTGAGGATCTTTTTGATTAGTTTAAGGGAGCTACTGTCTTTTCGAAAATAGATTTGAGATCCGGTTACCATCAGTTGAGGATCCGGGAGGATGATATTCCCAAGACTGCTTTCCGGACGCATTATGGACACTATAAGTTTGTGGTTATGTCTTTCGGTTTGACTAACGCGTCGATGGCTTTTATAGATCTCATGCAAACTGTGTTTAGGAGTTTCATAGAGTCCTTTGTATCGTGTTCATTGACGATATTTTGATTTATTCTGAGACCTAGGAGTTGCATGCTATACACTTAGAGAAGGTTTTGACAATGTTGCGAGAGCAAAAGTTGTTTGCAAAATTCTCTAAGTGTGAGTTTTGGTTAAAAGAAGTGGTATTCTTAGGCCATGTGGTTTCGAGTAGAGAAGTGATAGTGGATCCCTCTAAGATCAAGGCGGTGAGTAGTTGGCCTAGACCAACTAGTGTGACCGAGATTCATAGTTTTCTTGGCCTTACCGATTATTATAGACAATTTGTGCAAGATTTTTCCAAGATAGCATCGGCTTTGACGCATTTGACGAGAAATGGAGTGGACTTTGTTTGGTCCGAGGAGTGTGAAAAGAGCTTTGAAGAGCTCAAGAAGAGACTTGTGATGGTACCAGTTTTAGTGACTCCCGATGGGACTGGTGGTTTGACAATTTATATTGATGCTTCGAAGAAGGGTCTAGGTTGCATTTTGATGCAACACAGGAAGGTTATAGCTTATGCTTCCCGTCAGTTGAAGGAATATGAGAAAAGTATTTGACTCACGATATGGAGTTGGCAGCCGTCGTGCATGGTTTGAAGATTTGGTGGCATTACTTGTATGGGGAGAAGATCATGATTTTCACGGACCACAAAAGTCTTAAGTATTTCTTCACTCAGAAGGAACTGAATATGAGACAACGGTGATGGTTGGAGTTAGTCAAGGACTATGATTGCGATATTCAGTACCATCCCAGTAATGCCAATGTAGTGGCGGATGCACTTAGTAGGAAGTCATCACACTTGTCTGCCTTACCGTTGAGATTGAGATGGGATATGAAGCATGCTGAGATAGCTCTTCTTACTGCCGAGGTCACAGTACAATTAACTAGTCTGACAATGGGACCTACTTTGAGACGGAGGATGATTGAGGCACAGAGTAGTGAGGCCCATTTACAGGTCATATTCCGTGAGGTGGAGTCAGATATGCCTAGTCATCGTCAGAGGCTATGTGTACCCTTTGGGTCGACTTTCAGGAAAGAACTGTTGGAGGAGGCTCATAGTTCCACCTTTTCTGTTCATCCAGATGGTACTAAGATGTACAGGGACCTGAGATTGCATTACTGGTGGTCTGGTATAAAACTTAAGGTTGCGGAGTTTGTGAGTAGGTGTTTGACTTGTCAGCAAGTCAAAGCTTTGAGGAAGAGTCCACAAGAGTATCTTAACCCTTTGAGTATACCGGAGTGGAAATGGGAGAAGATTTCTATGGACTTCATTTATGGATTTCCTAGGACTTCAAAGGGTTATGATACTATTTGGGTGATTGTAGACCGTTTGACAAAGTCTGTACACTTTTTACAAGGAAGAATTACTTACCAATTGAGACTTGGGCACAGTTGTACTTGAGAGAGATTCTTAGATTGCATGGTGTGCTAGTGAAGATTGCATCGGATCGAGACACGCAGTTTGTTTTGAAGTTTTAGAAGAGTTTGCATTCTGCCATGGGTACCGGTTTGGATTTTAGCACAGCTTTTCATCCTCAGACCGATGGTCAGACAAAGAGGGTTAATCAGATATTGGAGGATATGCTATGAGCTTGTGTTTTAGACTTTGGTGGTAGTTGGGACTTTCATTTATACTTGGTAGAGTTCGTATATAATAACAGTTTTTAGGCTACCATCGTGAGGCACTTAATGGCAGGAAGTGTCGTTCTCAGGCTCATTGGGATGAGGTCGGAGAGAGGAGACTTTTGGGACCTGAGTTACTTCAAATAACTAGTGAATCGATTACTCTAATTAGAGAGGGGATGAGGGTTGCCCAAAGTCGACAGAAGAGTTATGTCTATAAGAAATATAGCCCGCTTGAGTTCGAGGTGAGGGATCACATATTCTTGAAAGTGGCACCATGAAGAGAGTCATGAGATTTGGGAAAAAGGGCAAGTTGAGCCCTAGGTTTATCTGTCCTTTCGAAATTCTTGATAGAGTTGGGGCAGTGGCTTACCGTTTAGCTTTACCACCTTCTTTGTCGGCCGTTCATAACGTTTTCCATGTATCGATGCTTCGAAAATACATGGCAGATTCTTCCCATGTGATCGATCACAAGCCCATGGTTCTTAATGCTAACATGTCTTATGAGGAGACACCGGTAGAGATCTTAGCATTCAAACAAAAGGTGTTGAAGAACAAGACTATTAGTTTAGTAAAGGTCTTATGGAGGAAACAAGTGTTGGGGGAGGCTACTTGCGAATGTGAGGATGAGATGAGGGACAAGTATCCTCACTTGTTCGCCTAGAGAGCTTACTTTTCAGGGTCGAAATGCCTTTTTAGGAGGGTTGACTGTAACATCCCGTTATTTTGTTGATGGTAAATTTTTATTTATTTATTTCATTTTATTTTTTTTAAAGCATTTTTTTTGTTAAATTATATTTTTACTAGTTATAGTATTCTACTTGTTAGACTGGCGGTGTTATGGTGTTATTTAGAACATAAGTGGACTGAATATTATTAATGGGCAAATAATAATATTTAAATTCACTCTATCGTTATTTCTACGCTTTTGACCGATTCATTAGAGCTCTAGTTGTATCGTGTACTCTTGAAAGTTCAATTATTTTTACTTATTCGGATGTAATTAGGGAGGCCCAATAAGACAAGTTTAGAGGTCTTTGGCTTTATTATTATTTTTTTTAAAAAGAAAAGAAATAGAAAACCCTAATCTATCTCTCAACAATTTTGGTAGCCTCACCTACCATCCACAGTTCAAATTTCTTCTTGTCTCCAATGCCTCAACTCCTTAAGTGAGCTGCTTAGAGAAACGCATGAGCTTGGTTGGCTGCCACTGTTTTATTGCCTTACAATTAACCAATAAATTTGAGTGGAAATAAGACAAAAATCAAATAGAAAATTGCCTTGGTTGATGCGCAAGAAAGTGGTGAAGATTGGAGTTTGTTGGATGATGCTCCTCCACGTTTGAAGTGGTTTCTTTATTTCTTTAATTTTTTTAAAAGAAATTAAGACAAGTGGCTCAAGGAAGTAGATCAACAAAGAAGAAGAAGTAATGTGAGTGTTCTAATCTCCTCTCATTTTGTCTTCTGCCAAGTGTCGCCCACCCACATTTTCCATATTTTAAATTTCTTAAGGAAATTATTACTCTTTTGTCAGCCTTTAGTTTCCTTATGAATTGTTTTAAAGCAAACTACTGCTCCAATTTAGCCTTCCTTATTTGATTCCTTAACTTTTCCATTTTGTTTTCCTTTTGGATTCTATTCCAATTGACCCTACCCCTCCCAATGAATCGAGCCTCGTTTTTGTTAAATTGATGTATTTAAATTCTTGTGTAGTTAGTTAATGTATGTTAGGTGTAATTAATTTGTAGGTTTTGGTAACCGTTCGCAAATTCGATGTTCCGGCATTTAAGGATCGTCTTCTTTTTTCTAAGGTAAGTTTAAAGTGGTTTATGTATGAATTGCACGACGAATTGTTAATTGTGGTTAAGAGGGAATGTAAAATTGGGATCCTAAGAGGATATTGGTTTCTTTGATGATATTGGGAGTGAGTGCTGTGACTATACTTTGATTTAGTCTTTTGGAGCTTAGATAGACACTCAGAAATGTAAAGTTAAGTTTATTATGGAAAATGGTGATTTCAAGATGAATGAGAGTATTTGGGTTTGGTTTTGAGAAAAGTTAAGTGAGACTTGGAATTGGGAAATGGGAAAACGAAGTGTTGGGTGTGGTTAGTAAAACGGCATTTTCCGGTTTCATTTATTGCCTATGTGTTCTTCGTATTTACTTTTCTTTCATAGAATGGTTAGTGGCATGATTTATCGTCTTACGCTTGCACTTTGTATGATTTGGCTAATGCTTCTTGGTCGAGAACATTAGTGGTGGTAATTTCATTTTGGTAATATTCTTGGTCGAGAATATTAGAGATAATAATTTATTTGGTTAATGGTTCTTGGTAGAGAACATTAGTGGTGGTAATATCATTTTGATAATATTCTTAGTCGAGAATGTTAGAGACAATAATTTGCTTGACTAATGCTTCTTAGCCGAGAACATTAGTAGTGGTAATTTCATTTTGATAATACTCTTGGTCGAAAATATTAAAGATAATAATTTATTTGGCTAATACTCTTGGTCGAGAACATTAGCGGTAATACATGGATTGTGGATGTTAAATAATTGGTTCCTTCGATAACATGTGGAATGTAAGTTCAGGATTGAATTGTATGCGGCATAAGTTGTTTGGGAGTATAGAATGGGCAGTAAAGAGCATGCTACGATTTCAGACACAATTTCTGATGTGGAATTTGTCCATAGGAATACATGCCTTCATTTTACTCTCACTAGCATTTTTATGCTAATGTTGCTACACTTTAATTTTTCCAAGTACGCCCAGTGATAGAGGTCGTGCTAGAGGTGGTGGTACTAGTGATCACTGGATGATGGCTTAGACTAGGACTGAATTGATATATGCATTCTAGGAATGCATAAACTTTAGACACTCTTTGAACTTTTATCATTTTCACTATCTTATTGTGTTATTTTGGAGCTCGAGAGAGCACTTGACTGATTTATGATTTTGAGTTTGTTTCCCTTGAATTTAAAACTATGTCGTGAATGCGCATTCCCAGGATTTATCTATTTTATCATTTATTTTGGTTGTGAGCAATTTATTTTGTTGTCGGCACGTTCAAAATACAAACAACACCATGCCAAATTTTCGTGAAATCAAGTCTTCCGCTTTTTATTTCTTATTTAAAGTATTTTAGAAATTCGGGTCTTTGCAAAAAGTTCGCTCAATCTTTGGATCGTAGGTATAATCTACTCCTTCACAATCACTGCTTCCTTCAACACTCATAAAATAAAGTCAAACAAATAGTAATCAACGATTTCAAAAGAACTATAAGATACAGATGAATCCTTAATCACTAAAAGCATTAAATGTGAATTATCCCTAGCAGTGGCACAAAAAACTTATTGGTTGAAATGGTGATGTGGATGTGATTAAACTAGGTTGAAGGTGGATGGTGGCATGCAAGTACACATGGTCAATAAGTAATAACGTGGTAAGTGAGTGTCGTGTCCCACGAGGGTATTGCTTTTAAGACAAGTTTAGTGCGTTAAGGATTTGTATGTACTGCTGAATGAGGTTATCTGAATGAAATGTTGTAGTGCAAGAAAGAAAATGATCCAACACTGAGTGTAGATCAAGAGAGAATGATTGTGATGTTGTGCTAGGGTTTTATGGTAGGTTTGTCAACTCAAGTGGAGTGCTTGTGGTGGAAGCCCTAAGTAGAACAACAATTTGTGAGATAAACAACATGCTCAGGTGGAAAGGAGGAGGCTCAAGTTCTCTCAAACAATACCACAATCTCTTAGCCTCAAGTTCTATTTCTAAAACTATAGATAAGAGATTGCTACTCTTTAATTCCTAAAACCATATTTTTTTTTCTATTTACTTAACCTTTTGTTTATTTCTAAACGTGAAGTTGAAGTTGACAAGTTGATCTCCTGTAATTGTCATGCAATCGTTTTTCAATACATACTTGAACTCTCCCGACTTCATTTTCACAAAGTTTTAAAGAGGGATAAGAATTTGAAGAAATCAACGTCACAAATTATTATAAATACTCAAGTTCCCAATTCATGAAGTATTACCTATCCAAATTCCCATCTAGCACAACATCACAAAAGGGTTTTAACCTGTCATGGCTTTGAACAACAAGGAAGCTAAACAATAACTCGAAATGCAATCTATAAATAACGATAAAATTAAAGAACTGAAACTGTAACGTCCCGTTATTTTAATGGTAATTTTTTTCGTTTTATTTTATGTAATTAATTTATTTCAATTGTAGAAGTTAATTATTTAAATTTTGTTAATTTATATTTTACAAGTTATAGTCGTTTACTTGATAATTTTAATGGTGTTAATTAGAAACTAGTGTTATTAATGGGTCAATTACTCCGTCACTAGTCCAACAGAAATTGATTTTTGTTATAAAAAGCCCATAAACTAAATCAAATATTTAGTTTTATATGTTTGTAAGTTGAGTTTTGGTGGGCTCAAAATTGTCTGGAGACTTGTGTTTTCAATTCAATTTTGGTGGGACCTTTGACTTTGTTCTTTAATAAAAAAAAAGAAAGAAAGATGTCTCCTAATCCTTTAGACCAACCCTAAGAACCTTTGGGATTTATCCATAAAAAAAAAGGGTTAAATGCACCAATGACCCCTGCACTTTCAAGCTTTTTCAATTAAAAAAAATTTAGTTTTTTTCAGCCTTACACCTTCATGTGTCCAACTTATGTTAAAAAAATCATCCAAACTATCATATTTTATTTTTTAAAGTATGTTTTATACTTATGGGTGTGTGAAAAGACAATTTACCCCTCAAAATCATCTTCCTCCGCATCTGTTCTCCTTCCTCTTTTTCTCTCTCTGGTTCTAATATTTTCCATTTTGTCTTTAAAATTTCCTCTGATTTTCTTCTCCTCTAGTGGTGCTTAAGATTTTTTTAGCTTCGTTTTCTCTCATCCTTTTTAATTTTCTGAAAAAAACCTTGTTATGCCCCAAAATCGTAGATTAAAACCATAAAATCCCCTTCCCCAAATTCTCCCTTCTCCGTCGCCGGCAAATACTTTCAATATCAAATCAGTATTACAACTGAATTTTGAGGATTTTTCCCCTCAAATGGCAACATGGATTCAATCTTTTCCTATCAAAGATGATGTATTTGAGTTACAACTTTTTCCATTTGATGAGATCAATTATTTGCAGCTGATTCTTTAACTTGTCGCACTGAATATGAAGATGTAGTAACTGAGCAATCTATTGCAAATCTTTGTGGATATCCATGGTATAATTATAATCTCTCTTCTGATAATAATAGAAAAGGAAACTACAAATTATCCTAATATATTCTAATTCTGGGCATGGATTTGTTACATCTGGGTTTCTTAAATTTCATTCTAATGGAAATCCCAATTACCACATGTAACGTCCCATTATTTTGAAGTGAAATTTATTTATTTATTATTATTTTATTATATTTTATTTAATATTATTTATTTATTTATTTATTTCAATTTAAGTATTTAGATTAATTATTATTTTTGTAATTTCGATTTTAGTAGTTAATTTCGCCCGAAATCCTTTTTAATCGTTTTAATATTTTAAATTTGCTTCGGTGACATTAATAATTATTAATAGGCCAATTAATAATTATTAATCACCTTTAGATTGATTTAAGAGCATCGGGTTTCGTTTTATAAGTCAAAAGTCATAAAAGGACGCAACCGTCATTTCCAATTTCTTAAAATATCTAAATTCACTATTCATTTATCTTTAAAAATCCAAAATTGACAAGTTTACTTCATTTTTCTTCTCCTCCATTTCTTCTTGGCCGTGGGTTTCAATCCTCCATGGATGTGGATTTTATTTTCTTCGTTTCTCATTCGTTTCTTGATGTATCGGCTTGATTTTGGTTGCGTGGATTGGTAGGGACGAGGGCTACCTATCCAACCTACCTTTTCGGAGTTTCCCGTTCTCTAAGGGAAGTCCCAAAAAGTAAGTTTTCAAAACTTTTTATATAGATTTGTTCGTTTTTTATTATAAATGAGTTTCGAAGTTGAAATCATGAATTTCTATCATGGAATTGATGATTTTGAACCCGGATTTTCGAAAAACACTATTCATCCGAAATCACTATTCACCCGAAAATGCAAACTTGTTCTCATATTAGATATGAGTTGTAATATGTTGTGCAATTGATGAATTGTAGGTGCGATTGCTCGGTTGTTGAATTGTGGGAAATCGGAGATTTGGACCAAAACTAATTTGGCAAAGGTGAGAATAGTTAGGATTTAAAGTATCTTTAGAAAGCAAATAAGTATGATGGTTTGTAGAATTGGAAACTAAGACTAGAATTCGAATATAAGTTTAGAGGGATGTGAGTTAGTGACTTAGGATTATGAGTTAATCCTTTAAGTGAGAACTTAGGAGTTCTCGAGGAAAGCATGGAATCTTAGAAAATTCTAAGTTAGTTTCGTTTCGAAGCTTAGGATGGATCATTGGAAGTTAAAAGATCCAAAACTTTTATTTAGAACGGTTAATAGAACCTCGGATTTTATTGGAAGTTTAGAATCCTTGAAGGTTAGGTTAATCGTTTAAGTTATGTTTTTACTTTATTAATGTAGCGGAGTTCGATTTACATATCGTTTGTTCGAAGTTTCCTATCTATTTTACTTTATGTCTTTATTTTATGCCCCTTTACTTTATGTTTGTTTCGGTTACTTTATTATACGCACTTTACTTTATTTACTTTTACAAGGATATGCAGACATATGCATATCATATTGCACCATAACATTTTCGCATCATGCATTGAAAAAGAAAAGAAGGGGAGAATGTTGGAGCCTACGGGTAGTGTCTGCATCACCTTCAGAAAAAGAAAAGAAAGTAAAACAAGGAAAGAAGTTGAATGGTAAGTTACGGAACGTACACATTACTTCTCATGCATAGAAGTTGAATGGTAAGTTACGGGACGTACACATTACTTCTCATGCATAGGGAGTTGAATGGTAAGTTACGGGACGTACACATTACTTCTCATGCATAGGGAGTTGAATGGTAAGTCACGGGACATACGCATTACTTCCTCATGCATAAGGGCAAATGCGAAATCCTACGGGATGTCCTCATGCATTCATGCTTATGATCGATGAATTAGAGAATTGAGATGTTTTATTTTATACAAAGTTTATTTACTTTTCTTATTTATGTCATAACAAGTTAATGGATGAGGATTGACTACGAGTGTTAGTAATATCATCCTTTGGAAAGTTTAGAATGAAATTACCTAGAGTTTGGAGAACTTTAGGATTGATTGTGTCAGATTGTTTGGACACAAATCGGAATGCGAGTTTGAGGTCTATCTTTACTTTTTATTCTTATTATTCTCACTGGGCTTAGTTTGTTAGCTCATGATATTACAAACATTTCAGGTAATGTTTGGTATCGTGGAAGAGGAGCTGGTGCGCGCTTGATCGAGATGATGATGATTTCGAGATGGACTAGGTGTTATGTAAAAATCCATGTACATGGTTTTGTGAATTTTATATCATTTTTGAGATTTGTACAATTGTATATAGCTCTTAAGAGCTTTTGTCTTTATGTTTATGATTATAATCATTTTGAACTCCTGGATAGGAACTTAATGTTCCTTTGTGTATTTTAGATTTTGAAATTAAGATGTAAACAGGTTTTGGCCAGCAAATTTTCAAACATAACCACGCCAAATTTTCTTAAAATAAAAGATTTCCGCTGTGTTTTCTAATTTAATTTATTTAAAAGTGTCGGGTCGTCACACCACATCTTTAAAATTGAATTCAAATGTCTTTTATAATAATAAAAAAAAAGACCCATTTGATAATCTTATATGATTTAACTTGAATTCTCTTACTCCCTTCTCGCTTTGAACAACGAAACCACTTTTTGAATATTTTATAACAAAACTCAAACAACCTTATCACTTTCTCCTAATCCATACCTCTAAAAAAATTTCTCTACCTCCAAAAAACTTTCTCAACTGATAACATTCTCTTTCGTGCCAATACCAGCAAGGGGTTTCTCTGATACTCAAATGGAGAAGGAGAAGATTGGGGGAAAAGAATTAAAAAAAACTATAATTTCAATGGGTTAAAATGTCTTTTCACACACCCTAAGATATAAAAAAATATTAAAAAAACAAGATCTGTTAGTTTGGATGATTTTTTTGACCGAAATTGGAAAATAGAAAGTGTAGGAGTGAAAAAAACTAAATTGATAATCCAGGGTGTAAATTAAAAAAGCTTAAAAGTGCAGGGGTCAGTGGTGCATTTAACCCAAAAAAAAAATTGAACTTTCACTTGCCTTCTTCTTCCTCCGTGTGCCCTTCACCGCCACTCTAGCAGCCCTTAAAACGTGAAACCAAATTCATTTCTCTTCTTCCTTCCCCAATCTTTGACAAGTGGCGATTTAAAGGTTTGGGTGTTCTTGGTCTTCCCTAACTTCCTTTAACAAGCTTTTTCGCAGAAGCTTGAAGTGGCATGAAGGGAACTTGGTTCTAGAACTCTAAGAGGAAGACCCACCATTTTTGTTGAGCTTCAATTTGAAGGTATAAACTTATTAGCTTACTTTTTTTTCTTCATTGTCTTCAAATTTCTTTAAGTCCATGCTGGAACTCATGAAAAGCTGAGCTTTAGATCTTTGAATTGATTCATGGTGTTTTAATTATATATTTATTTTATTATTATTATTTAATCCCCCCACCTAAATCGTAGACCATCTTGGTTTTTTTTAAATATATATAATATTGCACCACTTGCCTTCAAATCGTGATCATTACCGCCCCTGCCGTTTTCTACTTCTTCCTTGTAACGTGGGCCTGCCTTTTTTTTTAAATGTTGTTTTAATTTATATATATATATATATATATATATATATATACACGTAAACACAAAACCTTGTCTTCAAATTGTGTCCACCAACGCCCCTGTGTCATTCTTTGTCTCTAGCCACTTTTAGTTACATGTTCATATGTTAAATTTTACTTTCATATATATATATATGTATGTATTAAGACCAAAATCAACCTTAGACTTGAACTCCCACTTAACCCTCGCACTTAATTTGATCGGACTCGTGTCGTATTGTTGAGTCTAATTGTTAAGTTTTCTAATGAGGGTTGGTATTTAAGTGTGTATTAATGTAGAATTTAAATGATAATAATTGTAGGTGGTGTCGACTAGCTCGCGTAACACCGTCGGGAGTTAATTGTTTGCTTTTCTTCAAGGTGAGTTTAAATTGGTTGTTAGGTAGTTTTATGATTTCGGGCTACTTGACGTTTATGTTGGATTGAGATTAAGAGAGTAACCATAGGGGATGTTTAGAGAAGTATTGGAGATACTTTGGGAGATAAGGAATAAGTAAAAATACCTAGTGATTTTCTATGGTTGGAGTTTAAAGCCATGGTAGTGAATTGGTTTGTGTAAATTGTAAAATTAGAGACTTTGGATGATCGGGAGTATTACAAAGGTTATTTCTTATTTTTAGTAGATTATGGGAGTTGGTAAGTTTAGAGAGGTATTACAAAGAAAATGGTTGTTTGTTGAGATTAAGGATCCATCGATAAAAGAATTTTGGAAATTAACCTTGAGATTAAGATTTCCTTTTTCCTAGTTATCTTTGGGAGAAAAATGAAAATGTGAAAGCCATGTAGATTTGGCTACTAGAAATGAAAACCGTGAAATCCATGAGGAATTGGCTACTTGAAATGATATGGTGAAATTCCTGATAACCGATATGGTGAAATCCCTGATAACCGATATGGTGAAATTCCTGATAACCGATATGGTTAAATTCCTGATAATCGATATGGTGAAAGTCCTGATAACCTATGTGGTGAAAGTTACGAGATTAGACTACTTGAAAGAAATGGAATGTTGTTGAATGATTTTAGTAGTTGTAATAGTTGTACAATCGTGTTTAATTAAGTGGTATCAATAACGTGTTGTAAATGTTTACAAGATTTTGATAAATATTATTACGTGTTTCTTTTGGATATGCCTCCTTGCATTTTGAGAGTAAAGTATGTTAAGTAAAAGTTATTAGTTCTTGGACGCATGTTCCGATATGGAACTCGGTTCAAAGAATTTTCTAACTTCCAATTTTTTTCTCACTAGCTTTATGCTAATGTTGCTACACACACAACTTTCAGGTAGAGCTCGTGGTAGAGGGTGAGCTAGGGGTGGTGGTGCCGCTTGACCACTCGATGGTGGATTTTGGATATTGAACACTCGACATCTAAGGATGTCAAAGTCTAGTCTTGAATTTATTTGATTATGGATTTTGTATTTGAGCTCATAAGAGCATACTTTTACAAAACTTTGCATGTTTTGTGATTATGTTTTAGATTTAAAGAGAAGAAATGCGCATTTCAATTTTTTTGATGTGAACATAGTAAACAGGTTTTTGAGTAGTCCGATTTACAAACTGACCCACGCAAATTTTTCGTAAAATCTTTAGACTTCCGTTGCATTTTGTTTTAAAATAAGATTTGAAAACTCAGGTCGTCACAGATACTAAGATTTAACTACTGAAAAATAGCAATAACCAACTAATGCTTCTACGATCTTTGTTTTCACTGTAGCTCATTCCTTGCTTCGTTCTTCTCTCTCCTTTTTCTTTGATGACCATCAAAGCTTATGTAGTAAGACTTCTTTTTTTTCTTTCTCATGATTTTTCCCGTAAAAAATGATAGTCGGTGAACTCTACTGGGTTGCAGACTATTACACGCCTATTTGAAAGAATGTAGCGAGAAGCGATAGCAGCCTGTCATATTAGACGCAGCTGGCAACAAGCAAAATAATTAGCTCATCTGAAGCAGTTGCTTCAGCATCCACTCAGCTTGCTGCTAAAATATTAAAAGAGCAATTAGAGAGTAGGCTTTTACAAAGATAATCTAATTACTTACAAGTTCTAGGTATTATATTAAATTACTTGGTCTTTTTACCAGATTTTACCCAAGTTTAGCTACATGAATACTCCCCTCATGAGGACTTATCATCATGCTTAGTGAAGAAAAATCAAACTATATTCATTAGAAGACCCAGAAGTGGCATGTGTTATATCTGAATGGACTAATTTACTAAATTAACGGAATAATATTTAGTAAACTAATTAACATTTAATTAAGGATCCATAAATATCATGCAATTGTGATGAAACTTTTGACTGAAACTTTATTACATAGAGTAAATTATGGAGAGTTGGTTGGAGGTTTCTTTACAACATCAAACCCTTCAACACCGGATCTTCTAGACTATATTCAGGAACGTTAACAAAACCCGATTGTGGAATCGAACTAGAAGAAATTAGAAAGAAGAAAAAAGATTTTTCTTCCTATTTTATATAGGTAAAATCGGCAATGAGGGGAGAAGAGAAGAAGAGAGATTTTCAATTTCTAAAGAATTGAGTTGAAGTGTTTACAAATAACTCAAGCCTCCTATTTATAGGCTAATGGAAAATCTAATCACCTCAAGAATACTCCATGGAGATAACTATAACAGAAGAAAAAAAATTCTCTTTCCTTTATCTTGGTGTGGCCGAAAAACACCTAGATAAATAGGTAAATATTTTATTTTATTTTATTTGCTTTATCTTGAGTAAATAAATCTATGTAATTATTTTAGGATATAATTCAAACAATTATCTTCTGAAAATTACATATATGGCCGAAATTCCCTTTATTAATTAACTACTAAATTTATTTTATTTCATTAATTATTTGGGCCATTTTCAATTGAGTTCATTAATCCATTGGGCTAGAAAATCTCTCTTTAAATTAAATAAGTCCAACTTAATTAATTTATTTATTAGTTACCATTTAAATAAAAACTTTATTTAAATAATTAAAAATACTAATATTTTATCCCAAGTAAATATTATCAAATAATATTTTATTATTAATTTATTAATTTAATTATTAGTTTCCATTTAAATGATATTAATTATTTAAACAATTAATAATTACCAATTAATTTCAAATTATTAATTACCATTTAAATATACTCAATATTTAAACAATTAATATATTTAATTATTAATTTCCTGTATAAAGAAACTCATTATTTAAACAATTAATAATGTTTCTATTAGTTACCGTTTAAATATACTCAATATTTAAACAATTAATATTGTCTATTTAACTAACTTGCCTTACTTAAATCATTCATTTCTTCTATTGATTTCACGACTACGATATTTGGGCTAACATATATAGAGACCCAGTGGACCTATAGATCATGGGCTTAATAATTAGTTAATTAAGTGATTAACTCATAATCAGGTAATTACTTATTATCTAACTATAAATAATTCCACTATAGATTCATAGTTGAACTTCCCTCACTATAGATGATTTTATGTCCATTTAGTTTATCTTTTATTATATCGGTGATATATCCTTCACGTGAAAAACTCATAATTACAGATGGGATAAATTTATCGTTTTGCCCAAGTAATTACCACTTTATCCTTGTGTTCCCGCTAATTATCCAATGAACTTTATCTGTAGTCCAACTAAAGATAAGTACTTCTGTGATCAGCAGAAGTCGCGGAACCACTTGTTCATGTCTCGAATTAGTACATAAAGGGAGTTTCCTAAAGTTCCTAAAATGATTAGGTATCGCACTGATACTGTTAATTTATAGGAAAGTTATGAATTCCATCACGTGCAAATGTGTTCCCAACTACTATCTCAGTATGTTCCCAAAACAATAGTGTTTTGAGCATTCAATTTGGATCGCCCTCAACCATGTGAATCATAGAAGATAACTCCATGAATAGGAGTCCGCATCTCACTCAGGATTGAGATACATCACGGTGATAAACTTAGTTTGATATTCGATCATTTCTCGTAAACGGTACAATTGAGATATTGATCAAATATTGTGGTCTAGTTTTATACAATCACCATTATATATGATACTTCCACTTCCATGTCACCAACATAAATGATCCGAATAAGATCATTTGTACGCTATACAAATGGACAACTATCAACAGTGTTATCAGGATAAGGTTCCCAAACATTATCCATTTACTGCAAACACTTTAAGTTACTCATCTCAACTTTAATCCTCTCGTATGACTCACATACTCAGTCGTGATTTCATAAAAGTGTTTTTGGGTTTTACTATTTGAATTTTCTAATATAAATATATAAAATATTCCCCATATCGTCTATGAATCAATGTAGTTACAAAGATACTTTATTTTATTTATTTATTTAATTCAAAATAATTATATTTATTAAATAATTACAAGTTCTAGGACACTATTCCTAACAATCTTCTACTTGACCTAGATCTTTGGAGATTTGACTTGTAATTCCAGTCAAAAATGGATGACTATTAACTACTTTGCCACAATAGTCATTTTAAAACTTTATCAGTAACGTTTTTCATCTGTTTAGTATATATTTCCTTTGTCTAAAGTTAGTTTCATTAAGTGTAATTGTAAAGACTCGAATTTTCTCAAATCTATAAATCATAAGCAAACAGCGGAAGACTAGATTTTAAAAAAAATTGGCGTGGATCCGTTTAAAATATGAACTCCCTAAACCTGTTTACATGAGCCCAAATCAGAGAATTTAAAACAACAGGAATTCATACTCCAGTTTATACCCAAATCAGAGAAAATAAACTTAAAAATATGTTCAACAGATCTTAGGCTCTCGTGAGCCACAAAATACAAATTTAAAGACATCAATATCTGAAGTTTTATATATAGCATTCGTAGAATGCTCCAAAATATACCTTTTTAGTCCAAGTCCCAAAGTCATCCACTCGTGATCAAGCAACACCACCTCCACGACCTCGCCCTCTCACACGAGTATTACCTGAAAAAGTTTAAGTGTAGCAACATTAGCATAAAAATGCTAGTGACAATAAGATGGATGCAAGCACTTCTATGGACCGAATTCCATATCGGTCGAAAATGTGTCCAAATTCCTATCGTGCTCTTTATTACCCATTCTATACTCCCAAGTACTTCGCATAAGAAAAAACAATCACATTCCACTATATCGTAACTTCGAAAAATAAACATTCAAGCTCGTAAATAAAGTACTAAAACAACTAATTAGTACTAAGGAATAACAAAGTAAATAATAATGTAAATTTTCATTCTCATTGTGACCACTTTATCACATTTCACATTTCAAACCGTGACCACATTGTCACTATTCACATGCCACACCATGATCACATTGTCACTAATCACATACCACACTGTGACCACATTGTCACCAATCACATACCACACCGTGACCACATTGTCACCAATCACATTACCACGCCGTCCACATTGTCACCAATCATATTACCACGCCGTGACCACATTGTCACCAATCACATTACCACACCTACCACACATACCACATGATGATTCGTTTTTCGTTACCACGCCTACCACACATACCACATGATGATTCGTTTTTCGTTACCACACATACCACGCCTACCACACATATCACATGATGATTCGTTTTTCGTTACCACACATACCACGCCTACCACACATACCACGCCTACCACACATATCACATGATGATTCCTTTTTCGTTGCCACACATACCACGCCTACCACACATATCACATGATGATTCCTTTTTCGTTGCCACACATACCACGCCTACCACACATACCACGCCACACATACTACTCCCCTTTGGTAGTACTAATTAGCGAATCCCATCGCTATAATTATCAAACTAGCTCAAATCCACAAGACGATTTATCCCAAGTTTCCTTTAACTATCTTATAACCACTCAAATCAACGGAGTAATCTAATACTCTTTTCCAATTTCCGGAAACATAATCCTCCTTGAGAATACAACTTAATCCACAATTAAACAACTCACTTTAAACACACCAAAAGTTTACTAATTTCTTTCCTTATGCACTTTCCTTATCTCCCAACTATATCCAATCTTGGATACGCCCTAAAATCTAATAACCCTCTTGACCCCGATCAAACATGATCGCCATACAACCCGGAAACATAAAAGTAATCACAACCAGCGATTAGGAGTTGACCAATTTCACGATCGATGCACGAAACCTATAAATCAAATACACCTAAAGTATATTAATTAACCGAATTGAACAATGATCGTCACGTTACTAAAATAAAGAACAAAACAACCCGGGAATTCACCCAAGAAGCCCACGGCCCAAGGGGAAGGAACGAATAAAGATGATTTTCCGGATTTTAAGTAATTTAGAGGCATTTCGGGTTGGTTTCGGTTACTTTGGATATTGGTACCATTAATGGGTAATCCTAAATTAGGGTTTTGGACAATAAATCATTTTCGAAAAATTATGTAAAATCATAATCCATACTAAATACAAAACCCTAACCAATACCAAAAACGGGAAAAACAAACGGAAATGGTTTTCGGCTCAAACCCGATTCTAGGGTTAGGGTAAATTTCCAAAATCACCTAAAACGACTCCCACGATTCAAACCTTCGAGTTTCCCGGCAAGAATTAGAAGATTTAAATCAAAAACTCCATTAAAACACTATTTGGAGCTTAGGTTAGAAACTTTGTCATACCTTAAGGCCTTAAGAAAACGGATGGAAAGCTCGATTATTAGGTTGGAAATGATGCTCGGGCCCATGGCTATCCAACGCAACCGAAATTATAGCGATCCACCAAGAAACGAAGAAAAGCCAAAAATTGGAGAATCCCAATTGATGCTCTCGGCCAAGGAAGGAGGGGAAGAAGAAAAATGAAGTCTTTTGGTCAATTTTGCTTTATTTAAAGATGAATGAATAGTGTTTTTTGATATTTTAAGAAATTGGAAATGACGCCTACGTCCTTTATTGCCTTAAGCTTTTAAAACGAAACCCGAAGCACTTAAACTAACCTAATGGTGATTAATAATTATTAATTGGCCCATTAATAATTATTAATCAAATCGAAACTAAAATTAGGCTAATTAAGCGATTAAAAGGTTTCCAAACGAAATTAACTATTTAAATCTAAATAACTAATTCTAAAATTAACTTTAATACTTTAAATAAATAAATAAATAAAACAAAATAAAAAATTCACCTCAAAATAACGGGACGTTACAGTAATAGATTCCATATTTTATATCCATAAAGTAAACTCTATTAACTTTCAATTTGAAACTATCATGTTCAAATACCTTTCATTTGTTAACAACTTATGCAAACTTTTCATATTTGGACCACTTTCCATATTTGTCCCTAAACTTTCCATATATGGTTACAATGAATAAATGATGTATTTAGACATGTTCTAGGTCATTTATATCAAGTTTATTAGCTGGAAAATAATTAGGAAACATATTATCATCTAGGAAAAAATTTCCCCAAAATCTCCCAAATCTATATAAGGCAAGTTTTGGACAGATTTTATTCTCTTCCTTATTTTGAATTTCTTAGCTAGTTTTAGGGCTTTATTTTGCCTATTTAAATGCTCATTTGTAACCCTAAATACTCAGAATTCATATGGTAATAATATTGTTTTGGTCTATCCAAAATTGCTTTGTTTTGTAGCCTTGTTCTTAGGTTGCATGCTTTAGGAACATTCAAGCAAACATTGATCTAGTTTGTTTGTGGATTGTCTCAATCTCGAAATAAGAAAAAGTTCTCTTATTTCAAGGTCTTAGATCATTGGAGTATTCTTCTTCTTCTTGTTTTCCAAGGGTTTTACCTTATTGTTCATTGGGGTTTTAGGATTTGCATCTAGAGGTTCTTTGTGTATCAAAGGGTTTCTATTTCAATTTTCTAGGTTTCATATCAAGCTTCCTCTTGTTTGGGAATACATTTTGGACCAAAATATTAAAAGAGAATATGTACCACTCCAAAAACATGTTTGTAATTGAAAAGCTTGTTTCAAAGTACTTGTTTCACTCTCTAGACCAAATTGAAACCAAAGACCTAAGGTTTCCCACTTGTTAAAGTTGTCCTTTTGATTAGGTCCATCATAAAGATCCAAATTGAGCTTCCTCTTTGTGACGACCCGTCACTTTTAAATAAATTAAAATCAGAGAAAACAGCGGAAGTCTTTATTTTAAGAAAAATTTGCGTGGTTTTGTTTGAAAATTGGCATGCCGAAAACCTGTTTACATCCTAATTTTCAAATCTAATCAAATCTCATGGACTTTAAGTCCCAAATCAGGGGTTCAAATATATATATCATAAAAGCATCGATAAAAGCTCTTATGAGCTAAATACAACATCAAAGTTTTAAAATTTATCAAAATCAAGACATAGACTTTACAACAAAAATGTCCATCTCGAGGTCGCATCTCTCGATCACGCGGACCACCTCCTCTCCCCTCGACCTCTAGCCAAGGCATTACCTGAAATTGGTTGTAATATCATGAGCTAACAAACTAAACCCAGTGAGAATAATAAGCATAAAAAGTAAAGATAGACCTCAAACTCGCATTTCGATTTGTGTCCAAAATAAACTGACACATTCTACTCCTAAAGTTCTCCAAACTCTAGGTAAATTCATTTTATACTTTCTAAGGATGATATTCCTAAAATCATAGTCAATACTCATCCATCAACAATATTATGACATAAGTAATAGAAGTAAATAAACTTTGCATCATATTAAACATCTCAATTCTCTCTTTCATCGATCATATGTATGAATGCATGAGAGCATCCCGTAGGATTCGCATACGCCCTTATGCATGAGGAGGTAACGTGGTCTATCCCGTAGGATCCATCGTTCATTCACCCTCCTTTTCTTTCTCACTTTCTCTTTTCTTTCAATGATGGTAACGTGGTATATCCCGTAGGACCCATCGTTCCCCCAATCATTTATTTCTCACTTTCTCTTTTCTTTCAATGATGGTAACGTGGTATATCCCGTAGGACCCATCGTTCCCCAATCATTCTTTCTCACTTTCACACTTATTTTCCATGATGCGATATGGTATGATGCAATATGATGTTTTATAGCGTAAATAAATAAAGTGCGTAATTAAGATAACCATCACAAACATAAAGTAAATGGCATAAAGTAAAGAACATAAGTAAATGACTTAAAGTAAAATAGATAAGAATCTCGGACGAACGATATGACGATCGAACTCCGATAACAAATAATAAAATTAGAAACATAACTTAAACGATTAACCTATGCCCTCCGGATTCTAAACTTCCAAATAATCCGAGGTTCTATTAACCGTTTTAAAAACAAGTTGGATCTTTTAACTTCCAATTATCCAACCTAAGCTTCAAAACGAATCTAACTTAGAATCTTCTAAGATTCAACACTTTCCTTGAGAACTCCTAAATTCTCACTTAAAGGATTAACTCTTAATCCTAAGGGCACTAACTCACATCCCTCTAATCTTAGATTCGAATTCTAATCTTAGTCTCATACTCTACAAATCATTACACTCATTTGCTTTCTATAGATACTTTACATACTAATCATTCTCACCTTAATAAAAGTGAAGACTTTGCTCCTAAACACCGTAAGAGCAATCAATCACGCGGTTCGAAAACACCTACAATTAAGTTATATCGCAAAAATCAATAACTTTACCAACTATCGATCAAACAACTACTAAACATACAAAGCAACGAAAAACCCAACAAATCCCACAAAGAGGCCCACGGCCCTAACATCAAAATTGGGTCTCGGGTTTGGTTTTCCGGCTTTTTGGCAATTTAAATACATTTCGAGTTGGTTTTAAGCAAATTCGATAATCCCGATTTCAATGGGTATCGATAATTAGGGTTTTTGAACATTAATCCCTTTCCCGAATTGAATTTAAATAAACATTCATTCATTAATTTCTAACCCATTTTCAATCCCAAAAGGGTAAATTTCAAACGGAAAGGGTTTCGACTGAAACTCGATTTTAGGGTTATGGAATAGTTTCAAAAAACACTTAAAACTACTCCCGAATTGACAAACACCGAGTTCCACAGCAAGAAATCGAAAGAAAACAAGTAAAACTCCATTAAAACACTATTTGGAGTTAGAGTTTGAAACTTCACTTACCGAGAACTCCTAGGATCTCGAGAGAAACGGACGATGGCTAGGTGGGAAATGATCCTTGACCCGAGGGCTTTTTGAAATATCCAAGCTCGAGTCGATCCAGCAAGAAACGAACAAAAACCGAATTTTCTTTTCCTCTTCTTGGAGCTCACGGGTGGGAAGGAAGAAAATGGAGGCTTTTTGGTCAATTTTGAGTCAAAGATGATATAAAGAAGATGAATCAAATAGTGATTTTAGATATTTTGCAAATTGGGTAATTACGGTTTTGCCCTTTTATGACTTTTGGCTTAAAAACGAATCCCGAACATCTCAAACTATCCCAATGGTGATTAATAATTATTAATTGGCCCGTTAATAATTATTAATACCATTAAAACGTATTTAAATAAATAAAGCCATTAAAATGAATTAAAATGAAATAAATTACTAAATTCTAATTTAATAATAAATAAATAACTTTAATTACTTAAATTAAAATAAAATAAATAAAAGTTTTTTTTTATCACAAAATAATGGGACGTTACACTCTTGTTTGGGAATACATTTTGGACCAAAATATCGAAAGATAATTCGTACCATTCCAAAACCTTGTTTGTAATTGAAAAGCTTGTTTCAAAGTACTTGATTCACTCTCTAAACCAAAATGAAATAAAAAAAAACCTAAGGTTTCCCACTTTTTAAAGTTTTCCTCATAATTAGGTCCATCATAAAGATCCAAATGGACCTTTCTCTTGTTTGGGAATATATTTTGGACCAAAATATTGAAAGAGAATATGTACCACTCCATAAACATGTCTGTAATTGAAAAGCTTGTTTCAGAGTACTTGTTTCACTCTCTAGACCAAATCGGAAACAAAGCCAAAAGAGCCTAAATGAAAATACTTTCACTGCAACATAGATGTGACGACCCGACTCCTTTTAAAATCATTTAAATATAAAACACAGCGGAAGTCTTTATATTTAAAAAAAAAGGCTTGGTTATGTTTAAAAGTTGGCTAGCCAAAAACCTGTTACATTTTAAATTCAGAATTTAAATACACAAGGAACTTCAAGTTCCTATCCAGGAGTTCAAAAGGGTTATAATCATAAAAGTAAAGACGAAAAGCTCTTAAGAGCTATATACAAATGTACAAATCCCAAAATGTATAAAATTCACAAAATCGAAGTCCATGGACTTTATAAACACCAAGTCCATCTCGAGGTCATCATCCATCAATCATGCAGCACCAACTCCTCTCCCACGACCTCTTGCAAGAGCATTACCTGAAATTGTTAGTAATATCATGAGCTAACAACAAAGCCCAGTGAGAATGAACAAAATAAAAAGTAACAAAAGACCCCAAACCCGCATCCTGATTTTTGTCCAAGTAAACTTACATATTCTTTACTAAAAACTCCCAAAAATTTAGAAGAATGTTTTCATAACCAATATCTCTTTCTGGTTCATCCTTTTATTATCTCATGTAATATATAAAATTACCCTTCTTTTATGTTTAATTAAAATATTAAACACGTTTCAGACTTAACATAACCAACCATCACAATTACGATAATGTTAACATACGAGTCTAAACATTATTCATTATCTCAATAAATAAATGAAAGAGGCATACCACCTTTATATCTATATAATCATCACAAGCGAATAATGTCAGGTAATGAAGCTCCCATAGGCTAAGTTCATTCAACTCATTATCTCGCTTTTCAAATTAAATATACAAATTCCTTTCAATATTATCTTTCCATCTCTAGTGAATAATGACAAGTAATGAAGCTCCCATAGGCTAAGTTCATTCACCTCATTAATCTCACTTTCCATGATAAAATATATAAATTCTTTTCAATAATATCTTCCCACCCCTAGTGAATAATGACAGGTAATGAAGCTCCCGTAGGCTAAGTTCATTCACCTCATTATCTCACCCACCAAATACAGGTAATGATCTCCCGTAGGCTAAGTCATACCCTGTATCTTCATATATGTATCAAAGTAATTATGGATAATACCAGATAATGTGAAATCACATAGTTCCATCATTATCTCATTATCCATCTCCTCCGATCATGTAAAGTATTGCAACCTTTAGCATGCCTCATGATACATATACGGAACATAAAACGAATAATACCAGACAATGCAAGCACACTCAGTCTAAGCATTGCCTCATTATTCCTCCCAATAAACGATAATGCAATATGATATGATATGATATGATTATGCTTTAAAGTGCAAGTAAGTAAATATAAATATTCAAAGTAAATGAAAGAACATAAAGGTAAATGGATCACGTAAAATCTCTTAAACATAAAGTAAGAAAGTAGAAACTTCTGATAAGAAAAACAATAAATAAATCAAGCCAAACGGCCTTTACTTAAACTTGAAATTTCTAACTTAGTCATAAAGTCTCCATAACCAAATTCTTATTCATTCCATTATACTAGAAACCTTTAACTTCCAAGAATCATTTTAAGCCTCGGAACTACTCTAATCTTAGATCTTCCAAGAGTTAAACATATCCTTCGGAACACCTAATTAATTATTAATTATTAATTCCGTTCAAATAAAATTTATTATTTAAACAATTAATAATTGTTAATTAATTTCAAATTATTAATTACCATTTAAATATACTCAATATTTAAATAATTAATAATATCTAGTTAATAATATTTCATTATTAATTTCATGTTTAAATAAACTCATTATTTAAACAATTAATAATGTTCATATTAATTACCGTTTAAATATACTCAATATTTAAACAATTAATATTGCCTATTTTAAGTAATTCATTCTACTTAAAAATTTCCATTTCTTCTACTTGATTTCGCGACTACGATATTTGGGCTAGCATAGGGACCCGATGGACCTATAGATCATGGGCTTAATAATTAGTCAATTAAGTGATTAACACATAATCAGTTAATTACATATTATCTAACTATGAATGATTCCACTATAGATTCATAGCTGAACTCCCCTCACTATAGATGAGTTATGTCCATTTAGTTTATCTTTATTTATATCTGTGATATATCCTTCACGTGGAACCCTCATAATTACAGATGGATAAATTTACCGTTTTGCTCCTGTAATTACCGCTTTATCCTTGTGTTCCCGCTGATTCTCCAATGAACTTTATCTTTAGTCGAACTAGAGATAAGGTACTTCTGTGATCAATAGAAGTCGTGGCGCCACTTGTTCATGTATCGAATCAGTACATCAAGGGAGTTTCTTAAAGTTCCTAAAATATTTAGGTATCGCACTGATACCGTTAATTTATAGGAAAGTTATGAATTCCATCTCGTGAAAATGAGTTCCCAGCTACTTATCTAGTCATGTTCCCAAAACAGGAGTGTATTGAGCGTTCTTACAGATCGCTCTCAACTATGTGAATCAAAGAACATAACTCCATAAATAGGAGTCCGCATTTCACTCAGGATTGAGATCTATCACGGTTGATAAACTTAGTTTGATATTCGATCATTTCTCGAAACGGTACTAATGAGAAATTTGATCGAACATCGTGGTCCTGTCTTATACAATCAACATTTCATATGATACTTTCATTTCATGTCTCCCACATGAATGATCAGGATTAGATCATTTGTCTATAAACAAAATGCGAAGCTATCAACAGTGTTACCAGGATAAGGTTCCCAAACGTTATCCATTTACTGTAGACACTTTTAAGTTACTCATCTCGACTTTAATCCTCTCGTTTTACTCACATACTAAGTCGTGATTTCATAAGAGTAACTTAGGGTTTACTATTTGAATGTTTGATATTTATATATTTCCATATATTCCTAATATCGTCAATTGAATCAATCTAGATAATATAAAGAACTTATGTTTATTTATTTAATTTATTCTTAATAAATTATTATTATTAAATAATTACAAGTTCTAGGACACCATTCCTAACAGGAGTATTATGCTCCTAAAGCTCCAAACAGGTTAAACTCGTCAGTGCATAACCCCAATTTGACATTTCTACTCTCTCTTACAAATTCTGGATGACAACGATCCAAATGCTTCCACGTGTCAGCATCAGATGGTTGTTTCATAAGACCATCCTATTGGGAGTGCTCGCGATGCCATCTCATGTGAGAAGTCATTACTTCAGATGCATACAACCGTTAGAGCCAAGGAGTGATAAAAAAATAAAACATACGAGTATATGGAATAAGAGGGTGTTTACCTTGTTTATATCTTAGATGGAACAGATTTTACAATTATGAAGCCTCGAATCCCCATCCCCCATGATATCATGCATCCGTTTGGGCAACAATCAATCTTTTCAACAGGAAATCTGAGACCCTTAACCAATTTTTTCGTGTCTTATAAACTTATAGGTAACATGTTGTTTGTTGGGGTGCAATGATGAAACCATTGTGAAATCGAGTTAAAGCCTCTCTCTAGGATATGATATGATGCTTTTATATTAAGAAGCTTCGTAGCTGTAGTCAGTTGACTGACATCACAACTCAGGTGCAATGGCCTACTTGCTGATTCGAGCATATATTTCATTCGTTATGCTTTTGGAGTCATGTTCTCCTCCTTCAGAATAGTATGACTATCGTCTTTAGTATGATTAAACGTACCTTCAAATATCATTTGATGCATCTGTCCAGACTCTTGCTACATGTCATAACTCGGTTCTTCCACATTTGGCACTGCGTTCGAGCTACTATCTTCCTATAATAAGGACTGCTCCAACGCCGCATGATACTGATCGCTAGTTTCTCCTTGATACACCTGCTGATAATAATTTTTCACAAAACCACAACTATATAGGTGTTTCTTCACATCAACTGGTAAATTTTTTTTTATTTCGATACTTTCTGAATGGATATCACATCTTCTTTCCATGGTGATAAAAAAATTCAGTACTTTCCCAAAACTCTACACTCTATTCCACCCCTGCTACTAACTATTCGTTCAAATAACCTTATAACAAACGAAGATACATCCATTCACGTATTCTTTTTCAAAAAATAAAAAATAACACAAACAAAACTCAGAATCTTTCAAACTGAAAACCTCATCAAACGTAAGTATGGAAATATTTTTTATGATAGTGATATCTTATTGCTTGACGCATCTATTTATAAGTACCAAAATGCAAAACTAGTAATGAAATATGTCGCTAACGTTGGCGGGAATGTTCCCGCAAACTATTAGCGACAGATTGTAAAGGTTTGCGGGAAATTTTGCCGTCATATTTGTTAGCAACGGATTCCGTCGCCAAAGAGGGCGGGAACCTTCACGCAATTTATAACGACGTATTCCGTCGTTCCATATTTTCGTGGGAACTTTTAGCGTTAAAACAAGTGATGCAATCCATCGGTAAATCTAGCGCCAGTGCTTGACGCCAACTTTTTGACCAAACAAGTGACGAAATGCGTAAACTCTGAGTCGCTAATACAATTTTTTCTTGTAGTGTTAACCTTATGAGATGAATGTCTATAGTTTTTAACATGAAATGAGTAGTTTTTAAAAATGGGTTGACGTGCCTTTTGATGCGTTCACTTTCTCTAGATTGGTTAAATGGGATACGTGCCCCTGGTCACGTACATATGGCTTCAGCTAGAAATGTTTATCAGGTGATATAGGGAACATCTTTTGTTTTTAGTTGGAATGTTTATCTCAGATACTTATCAATTAAGTCATTATGCTTCCGCTGAAAGTACTCATAACCTAGACCGGGTTTTAGAGTCGGGTCGTTACACTTTATTAGGTGAATCATCTTGCCTTATATAAACACATGGAATTGTGCTCGTCGGCTCTCTTAACCGTGCTAGTTTAGACTAGACTTTTTTTGGGGCTTTGGTTAGGCCTCTTCAATCATGCTACCCTTAGTCGAATTTCACAAACCGAGTTACTTCATAATCAATCCATCTTACTGAGCCCATATGTTGGACGATTTTTACGCTGCATTATTATATTTTCTTTTATTTTATAATTAAGAAATAAGGAATCCTAATGAGATTAGAATATCATATTTTCTTATAGATATGACCATTGGGGTTCATATTTCTTTACTCTACAATTCTAATTTGGAATTAGAATTTTTTTTTCCTCTCTAATATGCCTTTGCAGATATTATGGCCTAAAATTAAGAAGAATTATCTTTCTTCTTTTGTTCTTCCGATTTGACTCCCACAAGTTGGTTTCACTTTCGATCGGGTCATAGCGTAGAAGGCTTAATGATTAAAGAACCGCCAACCAAATCTCCATTTAAAATTGGATGCAAGTATTTTCGAATGTCCTTATACTTTCAGTTGAAGTTTTTCATTATTTTTGCATAATATAATGATGATCCATGTTAATTTAAAGTTAATTAACAAACCAATTACTTTCTGTTGCGCGTTAGATTCAGAGATCTCACTCTCTTAAGAAATATGCTACCTTAAAAAAGAAATCTAGTAAAATAGCTCTTGAGAATAATGATCTAATTAGATGAACATGATTTATTAATGGAGGAATGTAAGAAGTTTACAGAATGATTTAATGATATTTGATTCAAAGTTGCATGCATTAAAAGATTAATATGAAATTTTGGTAAAGAAAATTTATAATCAAGGGAAACAAATGAATTAAGTCTTTTCACCTTGGGGATAAAAGAATGTTCAAGTGTATACTTTAAGCAATGAACCTTAGACAAAAAAAATGAGCTCGCTTAATTAAAAAAAGAGAGAGAGTGAGTGAGAGACACATCGGGTCGGTGGAAGCAAAAGGCTAGCTTTGGAGAAAAGCCCATATGAATGAAGGCTCGCTCATTTGGCTGAGTATGAAGAAGAGAAGATGCAGGCCCACATAACTGGCCAACTCAAATGGCGCTACTTTAGTCCACGGCTCATAGTTCACACTGCTTGATGTTCGCGGATCAGGTCGGGTAAAGACAAACAGATGACTAAGAATAAAATCGCACTTCGTCTCCTCGGTTTTCTTCCCTCGAAGCTTAGGCTGAAAATATGGTTCTCATAATTCTTCACTTCTGGATTTAAGTAACTCAGCTAGATGAATGAAATCGAGACCGTAAATTACTTCTTCTTTGGTCTGTCCTCATGGCTCTAGACATTAACGCCAAAACAAGAGCTCTGTGCTCCTTAACACTTTCATCAAACAATAAATCCAAGATCAGTCTCTCACCTGAATTGTTACTAAAAACTAAAGATCCTTCCACGCGCCTCTGTTTAAATAAACTCAATGCAGAAAATGGAAAACTTAAAGAAATTGGTTAGCAGTGGAAAGAATAATCAAAATTAATTATGGAATTGAAACCTCGGTTTTCTTTCCAAGTATTTCACAAGCCTTCAGCTTTTCCCCTTTTGCGATGTCTTCAAATTTAAGTTCAGCAAAAGTCCAAAATTTATCACATGCTGCTTTAAATTCAAATTATATATATAATCAGCAATGTTGTGATAAACACCTATTCAATCATAGACAAATTATCCCTCTCTTGTGTGAATCTAATAGGAAAAATAATACGATTAATAATAAAGCAATAAAATGACAGCAATAATTTTACGTGGAAAAATCCTCCAATACGAAGAGTAAAAACACCACGAACTATAGTCACAAACATATAATCAACACTGGGTACAATAAGTCCTCTCAAAATAATACTAGAGGTATACAACATCAACATCAAGATAAAGAGTAATCTTGACAAACAATGAATGAGAAACTTGGAGAAACCTCACTTAGAAAAGTGGCACCTTTGTGCTCAATACAATCTGATTTTAAAAGACTCAAAATCCGATCTTCACCGTTCAGATTAAAGTACCTTGCCTCAGAAACCCGCTCACCAAATTTCAGCTCGATCCAACAGTAAAAAAAATCTCCAAATTGGCCGCTTAAAGTCTAAGGCGGGATTGTAATTTTTCTCCAAAAGCTCTCAATTTCTCTCCTAGCTACCGTCTCTCTTTTTCGCAATTAGCCGGCTGCTGAACGATTCTCTTCGAAACCCAATAAAGCCCTATTGGGCTTGGGCTTTTGGGTTTCCTCCACATGAGGAAATAATCCCAACAAATCTCCCTCTTTCCGTTATGTGGAGGAACTTTCCATTCCAGCAGCAGAATGACAAAACTCAAGCTTCTCCCTCGATAACGACTTTGTGAACATATCAGAACCATTATCATCAGTATGTATCTTCTCAAGTTAAAAAAAAATTCATTGAGAGCATCTCTCATCCAATGATATCTAACATCGATATGCATAGTTCTTCCATGAAAGATAGAATTCTTACCAAGGTGAATTTCACTCTGACTATCACAGAATACCACATAACGTTGTTGTTTGAAACCAAGCTCTTGTATAAAATGTTTCATCCACAACAACTTCTAAACGCTTCTGCTGCTACAATATACTCTGCTTTAGTTGTAGAAATTGCTACATATTTCTACAACCTAGACTTCCATGACACTGCTCCCCTTGAAAAGGTCATCATATAGCCTGAAGTAGATTTTCTATTATCTACATCCCCTACCATATTAGAATCAGTATAACCAACAAGTATTGGTTTCCCATTTCCAAAACTAAGCTTAAAACTGGAAGCACCACGTAAATATCTCATGATCCACTTAACTACCTCCCAATGATCTCTCCCTCGATTAGATAGGAAACGACAGACAAGACCAACTGCATAAGCTAAGTCTGGTCTAGTACATACCATGGCATACATCAAGCTCCCAACTGCTGAAGCATATGGAACTTGTCGCATGTCTTTCTTCTCTTTATTTGTAGAAGGGTTCTGCTTACTACTTAATTTAAAGTGACTAGATAAAGGAGAACTAACCACTTTAGCTTTACTCATATGGAATCTTTCAAGCACTTTTTCAATATATTGCTCCTATGACATATACAACTTCTTGGATGCTCTATCTCGCTCAATATGGATCCCAAGAATCTGCTTAGCTAGCCCCAAATCTTTCATAGCAAAGGATTTATTCAACTGTTTCTTCAACCTGTCAATTCTTGAAACATTCTTGCCAACAATCAATATGTCATCCACATAAAGCAATAATATAACAAAATCATCATAAGAGAATTTCTGAACGAAAACACAATGATCAGAAGAAGTCTTCTTGTAGCCTTGCTCCCCCATAACTGACTCAAACTTCTTGTACCGCTGTCTCGGTGCTTGTTTCAATCCATATAGACTTTTCTTCAACTTGCAAACATATTCATGTTTGCCCTTTATTTTGAAACCCTTTGGTTGCTCCATATAAATATCTTTATCTAGATCCCCATGAATGAATGCGATCTTGACATCCATCAATTCAATCTCTAGATAAAGACTAGCTGCCAAACCCAAAACAACTCGAATAGAAGACATCTTCACAACAGGAGTAAAATTCTCATCAAAATCAATGTCTTTCTAAACCCTTTAACAACCAATTTAGTTTTGTATCGTGGCTGTGAAGTATGTTGTTCTTGCTTCACTCTGTAAACCCACTTATTTTTCAAATCCCTCTTTCCTTTCGGCAACTTGACAAGCTCAAAAGTGTGATTCTCATGTAGTGACTTCATCTCATCTTCCATTGTATCAATCCACTTTCTTTTGTGCTCATCATCAATAGCTTCTTCATAACTTTCAAGTTCTCCCCCATCGGTTAACAACACATAATAATCAATAGTATATCGTGTGGAAGGATGTTTATCTCTCACTGACCTCCTAACTGGAATATCTGGTGGGACTACTACGGTCGAAGACTGCTCATATACCTGATCATCAACTTTTGTTTCTGTAGGAGCTCCATAATCACCTCTATCAACATGTTGATCATCATGCATTTCATTTCAACTTGAGTAGGAAGTTGTGTGAAAGGAATCAGATCCAAATAAATCAAATAATCATTCGGTTGCAACTCTGCTTTATCATTCTTCTCAATGTCCTTTATGATTTGGTCTTCTACAAATACAACATCCTGACTTCTAAAAACCTTTTTGTGCACGGGATCATAAAGCTTATAACCAAACTCATCTTGGGCATAGCCAATGAATACACATGGTCTCATTTTTGTGTCAAGTTTAGATCTCTCATCAATAGAAATGTGAACAAATGCTTTACAACCAAAAACATGCAAATGATTGTAAGAAATCTCTTTCCCTGACCAAATTCCATCTGACACTTAATTTCCTAAAGAAACACACAGTGTTAGATTAAGAACATGTACAACTGTACTCAAAGCTTCACCCCAAAAAGATATTGGCAATTATGACAACAAACATCTCACTCCTTCAACCAGTGTTCGATTCATTCTCTCTACTAACTCGTTCAACTGAGGAGTCTTAAGAGGTGTCTTTTAATGTCGAATGTCATGATATCTACAATACTCATCAAAAGGACCACAATACTCACCTCCATTATCATACCTGATGCATTTCAATTTAACTCCAGTTTCTCTCTCAATAAGTCCATGAAACTGTTTAAATACATCCAATACCTGATCTTTTGACTTCAAGGTATAAACCTAAGACTTTCTAGAATGATCATCTATAAATATCACAAAATATAGAGAACCACCAAGTGTTCTTATTTTCATAGGATCACACACATCAGAATAAACTAGATCAAGTTTACCTGGCTTCCTTGAACTTTGATGAGACGTCTTGAAGGCAACTCTGGTTTGTTTCCCTACCAAGCAATGTGCACACCTCTTTAAATATGCATTCTTTACACCAGAAAGATGATTCTTCTTGACCAAATGCATCAAATCCTTCTCACTCATATGACTAAGTCTGTTATACCACAACTCTATTGCATCATCACTACTAACTGCATTGATAGTGGAATCTGTCACCCTTGCCTGCATCAAATACAAAGAGGAAATCGTCTCACCTCTAGCTACAATCATAGAACCTCTAATAAGCTTCCATTGACCATTTTGAAAGGTGTTGCAAAACCCTTCTTTATCAAGCTTACCTATGAAAATCAAATTCAATCAAATATCAAGAATGTGTTTCATATTTTTCAGAATCAAAGTAGCGCCATTACTAGTTTCCAAACACACATCACCCATATCGATGGTTTTAGTACAACCGTCATTACCCATCCTTACAGAACCAAAATAACCAGACGTGTAGGATGTGAAGAAATCTCTTCTCGACGTGAGACACCACTATCAATCACCCAATCAGTCGGTTGGCAAACAAGATTGATAAAATCACCATCATACACAAAGAGAAATTCCTCTTTTGCAGTAGCAATTATTTCATCATTGTTGTCATCATTTACCCTTTCTTTACACTTGTCATTTTTGTTCCCTCTTTTGAACTTGTGACAATGTTTCTTTATGTGCCCTTTCAAACCACAGTGGTAACACTCAACATTTGAAAACTTGTTGGGTTTACTTTTGCTTCTATGTCCATTCCTTAAACTTCTACTTTGACTTCTCCCCCTATTTTCAATGACTAAGACATCGAATTTTGAAGAAAAACCTTGTGACTTTCTTCTTGTTTCCTCATTCAAGACACTACTCTTGGCCAAATTCATAGTGATCTATTTATCAGGAACAGAGTTTGATAGAGAAGTTTTAAGTGTTTCCCATGAATCAGGCAATGTGGCAAGAAGCCATAAAACATTTACCTCTTCCTCAAACATGACATTCATTCCAGCTAACTGAACATTCATTCTAGCTAACTGATGAAGAATCCCTTGGAATGTATTCAAGTGATCTGATACAGAATTACCATCTTGATATCTCAGATATATCAATTCTTTCAACAGATACAATTTGTTGTTACCGGTCTTTCGAGCATATAGTTCTTCAAGTTCCTTCCACTAAGATCTTGCATGTGTCTCCTCAATAATGTGATTGAAAACATTATCATCTACCCATTTTCTGATATAGCCGAATACTTGTTCATACATAAATTCCCATTCCTTATCGGTTATATCTTTTAGCTTTTCAGTAGCAAACACAGGAAAATGCATATTCTTCACCATCAAGAGATCTTTCATCTTTGCTTTCTATCATTCAACACAAGGCACAAATCAATTACAACATACGCTCTGATACCACTTTGGTGGGATAAACAGTAATTCAATCAAAGACAAATTATCTCTCTCTTGTGTGAATTTAATAGGAAACAATAATACGACTAATAGCAAAGCAATAAAATAATACCAAGAATTTTACGTGGAAAAAACCCTCCAATGCGAAGAGTAAAAAGACCAAGAACCGTAGTCACAAACCTCTAATATAATCAACAATGGGTACAATAGGTCATCTCTAGATAAAACTAGAGGCATACAACATTAACATCAAGATAAGGGGTAATCTTGGTAAACAATGAATGAGAAACTTGGAGAAACCTCACTTAGAAAAATGGCATATTTCTGCTCAATACAATATGATGTTAGAAGATACGAAACTCGATCTCTACTATTCAGATTGAAGTACCTCGTCTCGGGAACACGCTCACCAAATTTCAGCTCGATTCAATGGTAAACGGACCTCCAAACTGGCTGCTGAAAGTCTGAGGCGGGATTGTATTTTTTCTCCAAAAGCTCTCAATTTCTATCGGCTACTGTCTCCCTTTTTCGCAATTAGCCTGCTGCTGAACAACTCTCTTTAAATCACAACAAAACCCTATTGAGCTTGGGCTTTTGGGTTTCCTTCACATGAGGAAATAAGCCCAACAAGCAAATCACCACATTACTTTCAAACAATATTTTATTTATTTTATGATATATAAAAGTAAAACTCCAACATATTAAATATGTCCATAGTTTTTCGTCCATCCCTCTTCTTTCAACCTTTTTTTTTTCTTTCTTTTAAACTTCCATTTTAACTTTTCTCCTCCAGCTCACTTCTCTCGGTGGTTATTTGTAGTTTTAGAGGGAGAATGATTGAAAATTAAGTGCCAATGAAAATTCACATCTCGAATTTGAGCAATATTTGGTCTTAAATGGCAATGATTTTGTTTCTATGCAGGTGTGTTTTGGTGGTGTGTAAATTTATTTGGGGCATATAACTCCTAGTGTTTTAGTTTGGAAATTGTTTTCATGTTTAATGGTAAAAAAAATCTCTCTTCCTCCACAACTTGTATATCTCTTAACAAAAATAAACACTCAGAGTTTACTGTATCATAAATCTGTCAAGAAACTTTCTCAATCAGTCACACATCTCAATACCTGGAATTTTAAGCATTTGATTTTCAATCTTTATCTCTATTGCTACAACCACCGAGAAATCTGTGTAATATAATATCAATTTCCTCTCATATAAGACTTTTAATTAAACTATTAAATTTTGAGATATTAAGAATATAAATATGTGCAGCGCATGTATTAAAAAATTAATGTGAATAAAAATATAAAATGCATCTGATAAAGTGACAAAAACTCAGTCTGTGTAAATTATGTGAAGGTTCAAATTCCTCCCCTCTTTTAACCATTGTAAAAAAACATGTAAATAGAGTACAACTGTATATCTTGGAGTAATTTCTTCACTAAAATTTGAAGCTTTTTTTTATTATTAAAAAAATATTTATGTTTATCAATTCCTATGGAGCATTATAACTGTTTCTTTCGGTTTGGAAAGAAAAAAAAATCATGACACTCAACAACAATATAATAGGATCAAATTTGCCTTGAAAAATACAATGACATATGGTCATTTCAAGGTGTGTGGTTTTTTTTCTTTAATTTCGACACATGGCACTTATTTTTATGAGTTATTTCAAAAATATCAAATATTTTGCCATTTCCTCTGCTTTCCAACAATACCAGAATACATAAATCATGCTACAAAAAGTAAAGATGCCAAATTCCTATTAACATTAAATACAACTAGTTAAATACCTTTTTTGACTTTTTAATGACAGTTGCATCTCCACCACATTGTTTCTTAAACGCTAGTTAATATCATTTCATTGGAATTTCAATTCTGAGTAAAACGAACCCTAAACATTTTATTCAATGTAATTCATAAGTGAAAAATCAAAACTTCAAGAGAGAGAGGGAGAAAGAAAAATAGAATGGTCGGGAGGGGCGAGAAGAATAATAACCTGAAGATACTCTCATTATTAAAAGTAAAATTTCAACACGAATATAAATTTAAGAAATCAAAGGCTAAAGCAATGCGACTATTTATCAGCAATATCACCGAGAATAAACAATACCATGCCAACAGCCCAACACGAATATAAAATTTTCTATTATTATAATATAATTAGTTTTTTATTTTATATATTTTGTGTAATTTTTTTTATTGCTATTCGAGAGAGATATAAGTGAGCAAATTTTCATATGGCTTTTTCACACATGGAGAGATTAGTGAGGTAGAGCATTAGACATTGGGTTGGATAATAGTGGACGTGTGAGTGGTGAATAAGGAAGAATATCCTAATAGTGCCTGGAAGTTTAGTAACGAATATAATAAATTGTTCAATTATTTGTTTTTATATTATAATGAATTTTGTTATTGTGAGTTTTTCTTTATTGATTGATAGATATTGTATTTGGAAGTTTATATATTCTTTCTGTAGTTTGTGGTGTTTAATTATAATATGCTAAAAATATCATAATAAAATTTTGAGTAAGCTGATGGTAAAATTAAGTTTTTATTTAATATAAATATGGTATTAAAATTACTATTTTTAAATAGCCAAATAATTTCAACGGATTTTATAAATAACCCTTTATAAATTTATTCATCATTACATTCTAGATATAATTTATTTTAGCTGTAGTTTTTTTGTCATGATAAATTCATTATAATAAATTGATGCCTTAATATAGGGATTCTTGGGTTACCTTTTACAAAAAAATTATTTAGATGCAAGAAAAAGAGAAAATTAATGTGTTAATTAATACATATCAAACAAAAGAAATTTGAGATTAGGTGCTCACAAAAATATAAATATAAACTCAAGTATATCTTAAAATCATAATTTAATTAAAACAGTGGAATATATAGTATATTAAAATGTTATATATTTTAAAAAAACAAGATTGTTTTAATAACAAATTTCAAAAATACCATTGTTGAAGAATAAAATTCGGTAAATTACAAATTGCCGCGTAATAATTCAAGCCAATGACAAAATTACATGTCATTAAATGAAGACCAATCATAAATTGACACGCGTCTTTAAATTAAATTAAAAGACATTAAATTTGTAAATCAAATAATGCCACATGTCTTTTTCCTTGGGATGGATGAGATAAATTAGTCCAATGAAAATATGTCACGTGGCAATTGGGCCCAAATCAAATAAAGCCCATATCCGACCATTCATTCGTTGACGGAGAAGATTCAGTTAATTTCATTCCATTTAAAATTATGTGTAAACAACCATATTTTTTAAAAAAACAATTTTTAACAATCATTAATCATTAATATAATAAAAGTAAATCATTATGAATTTATCAAAATAGTACAATCTAACAAAACTTAAAATACTATCGAATTCTAATTCAAAATATGTCAATAAGCCTATTAAAAAACAGATAGTAATTTTAAAAAGGGGCATTTCCAAATATGTTAGAATTTTTTTTATAATATTTACACATTTGTAAGAAAAAAAAAATATTTACAAAAATGTTAGAATTTTAAAAATTCTAAGTATATCAGTCAATCATTATTAATATATCAGTGAACTATTAGTATATCAATGATAGTTTATCAGTCGATCATTAATAGTGTATCACTGATATACTATTATATATCACTGATATACTATTAATTATTGATTGATATACTAATAGATTGACTGATATACTTAACTTTTGAAATTCTAACATTTTTGTAAATATTTTTTTTTCCTAACAAATATGTAAATATTTTACCCAATTATAAAATTGATGTAAATTTCCCTTTTAAAAATAGGATTTTTTTTTTAATAATAAAATTTAAAAATAACATAATTTAAAAACACTATTCAACCTTCATTAATATTTTTTAAAAAAATATTATCATCGACATGGTGCATTTTAACAATATTTTATGCTTATGTTTCCATCAGGAGATGATGATTCATTTTATATGCTCAATTATATAATATGATTTAGGCGTGAAATTAGTCAATCATAAATTAAATAAATTAATCAATCATAAATTCAAATAAATTAAAGAAAGATGGTCAAAGACACATTAATATTAGAGATTTCAATAAAAATGAAAAAACAGATAATTAGATATTTGTAAAAATTCAAAATAACCTAAAAAGAGGAGTTTTCACGTGCTTACACGTGGTGAAAGTCTAGTCTTTAAAAGGTGTAGATTGCAATTCATATATATCAGAATTTAAAATATAAAAAATTAATGTCTTAAAAAAGAAGGCAACTTTCACATGACAATGACTTTACAACAACACCAATAGCGAACCACCACTCTTTCTTTTCATAATTTTAATTTTTTTTTTTGAAAAAAAAGGACCTTGGCCGTCCAAATTTACCTCACCCAACAGATAGAATAGAACCTAAAAAACTTTGTAATGCGAAGGATTGTCTGCAAGCATTGCCTTGCAGAATTGCTGTCTTTCCTCATCGCTTTGCCTACTACGATCTCGGCCCCCATCGCCACAAAATCTGATTTTCGTCTTTTCAATCTTCGCACCACTTTCTCAGTCTAAATAGTTTTAAGAAATTTATAATTGAGACTTAATAAATTAGAGGAAATTATTAGAGAAATTGACTACAATAATATATTTTAGATATTTATATCTATTTCTATTTATGTCATTATTTCCTTTTTAAAAAAATGAGATAAGTATATTATTAGCAATGTAGGTACAATAAAAAAACACAACATAGCAACCGTCTCCTATTTCTCATTACATAGCCACAAATTCTATTTTATTTTATCAAAAGAGATAATTACAGATATAACCACTTTAATTTATTTTTATTTTTTTTAGATTAACCACTTTAATTCACTCAATTTTAAAATTAATAACAAATTACAATCAATATAAAAAATACCCAAAATCCACCATTTTTTGTGGTGATATGGTAGTTATCCTTTTTAATATTGTCCACCTTACCTTTTTATCTCTCATAAATACTATATTTTATTAATTACATATCATGTAATATATAATTTACTTTTTTTTTTAATTCAAATCAATCTCTCTTAATTTTTTGAATTTTTATTTAAGGATTAAGAAAGTAACCTAAATATACGTCTTCTTCCTCCTTTGTTGACGATAAACAAGAGGAAAAAAATCTCAACTCCTTCTCAGTTCTCACCACCACCATTGATGTCGCTTGAGCACACACTCCTTTTTGGTCTCTCAGATTTTAAATTAAACCAAAATTTTTTGCAAGGAGCCCTTTCATAATTTAGCCAGGAGCCCTTTCATAAGTGACTAAAATATTAGCCACATTCCAGCATTCATAAATAGAGGCTTTAAAGAATAATAAACTATCATCAGCGAAAAATAAGTGGGAAATAGATGGGGTCGAAGGAGCTACCTTGATACCAGAAATATACGACCGGTCCTCAGCTTTACGAAGGAGAGATGATAAGCCCTCAGCACAAATCAAAAACAGATAGGGTGAAAGTGGGTCTCCTTGACGAAGACCACGATGAGAACAAATATTAATAAGAACTGAGAAAGAAACTGTTTCAATGCACATTGCAATTCTGTTAATCCAGTGATCGCTAAAGCCCTTCTTGACCATCATAAGCTTAACAAAGCTCCACTCTACTCTATCATAAGCCTTACTCATGTCAAGCTTTAAGGTTGAAAATCCCATATTGCCTTTATATTTGGTCTTTACCGAATGGAGACATTCAAAACCAATAAGATCATTGTCAATAATTAGTCGGCAAGGAACAAAAGCGCTTTGGGAAGGAGATATGATTCTATGAAGGACTTTCTTTAGTCTATTAGCAAGAACCTTAGCTATTAACTTATACAACACATTGCAAAGACTAATTGGCCGAAAATCACCAACAGTCTTACGATTGTTGATCTTTGGAATCAAAACAATCCACGTTTCATTGAATGAACTAGGCATCCTCCCTTCCTCAAGGCAAGCTAAACACGCATCCTTCACACTATCTCTAACTATATGCCAATATTTTTTTATAATATAAAGCCTGACGACCATCAGGCTCCGAAGATTTGGTGGCTCCCATCTATTTTAAAGCAAACTCAATTTCATCACCATTAAATGCCTTGTCTAGTTCTTGGTTCATATTAATCGAAATTGTAGGAGTAACAACATCAAGGATTTTCTCAGCAGCTTGAAAATTAGTTGCAGACATTTTAAACAGATTGTTGAAGTAGCTTACAACGTTTATTAAAAGTAGACAGTTTTATCACATTTAATATTTTTAAACTTACGGTTATTTTCTTAATAAAATTATAGGGCTTGAAGAATTATTAATGGTGGTTGGAGGATTATTAGAGAGAAAGAAGTATTCAGAATCATGGAGGTTTTTTTCTTGTATTTTAAACTTTTTTAGATTTACGTTTTCATTTAATTTTACAAAATTTTAGGGATTTTATAACTTTCCTTAAATCTTACACAAATTAAGAAAAATTAAATCAGGGGTATGTTTTATCTTTTCACAATGTAATTTAATTTGACCGGGATCCTCATAGCTTGGTGGTTTTAATTTCTTTATCCAATTCTTCCAAGTGAAAGGTTTCGAATCTTGGTAAGAAACAAGATATATATATATATATATATATAAATATATATATATAAAAGATCATGCTTTTTTTAATAAGCAATATTAATTTGTTCATCACTGAAATTAACCCATATCAAAATACCTTTCCTTCATTTTTTTTTCTCTTCTCACTTCTCTCTTTTATTTTCAATTTCTAAAAAAAAATCTCTCCTTCTCTCACTTCTTCCCTCTACATTTCTCTCATTTTTCTCTAAGAAAATCTTAGATGTTTCATTAAAGAAATTACTTTGGGCAAATAATGTATAAAATTGAAGAAAATGTATGTATTTTTCGTTTTTTCTTTTCCTTTTTTTCAATGAAAATCCCTCAAAAAATGAAATTTTCTACCTTTTATTCCTAAAATGTTTAGACCTACTTTGAATTTTGAAGATTTCAAGCAATTTTTTTATATGTTTCAACATATTTTCTTAAAAAAAATCTTAGATTTATGATTTGAAGTAAACTTAGATCTATTTTGGACCTTGAAGATTATGTACTATACGTATTGTACGTGGCTATTATATATTATTTTTCAATATTCTGTACAATAAATATTATATGTAGCTATTATATATTGTTTTTTTTAACATTATGTACTATATGTATTGTACGTAGTTATTATACTATACGTATTGTACACGTGGCTGTTATACTATACGTATTGTACGTGACTATTATATATTGTTTTTCAAGTTTGTTAACACATCTTTTTTACAATGCAGAGGACACACAACAACATATATTATGCACAAAAGCAATGTGTGGAGTTGGAGAATCTCCCTCCCCGGCTAGGCTACTACGTTTTCTTGTTTGAAATTCCAGGTCTGGTCTTCATTGGTATTTGCTTTTTGCTCACCCACTACGTTTTTTTTTAGTTTTTCCCCCGCCCGGTCGAGCTGTCTGAGGTCGATGGTGCATCCGGTAAGCTCTTTCGGTATTCATCTCCAGAGCCCGGTCAGATGCTTCAATCCTTCATTCATATTCCGTCTCCTTCCTTTTTTCATGTCTATATTGCGAGTTTACAGCTCGAATCTTTTACTAGTCTTCCCCACCCTTTTGAAAGTACCCCACTCTCTTGTTTCTAAAGAATATATATTAATTACGTTATGTACATAAATATAGTACAAAAGCAATGCACAAATATATATTATGTACAAAAGCAATGCGTATATATTTTACAAAAAAAAAATGTTGTAAAATTAAATAAAAGTGAAAATCATAGAAATTTAAATAAAACTAGACTTTTTACAACATGCGATGCACGTGTGTTAATCTAAATTTAATTTAATTTTATAAATTATAGTAATGAATAAATTAATACTAAAAATAGCAGTGTTTTATTACAAAAATAGATTGTTAAAAAAAAAAAATTGCATACATACATTAAATTTGTGATGATAATTTTGGTAATATTTTTTTTTTTTTTTTTTTAATAGGTAAACATAAGTTTTTCCATTTGATGATATAAAAAGGTAGGGAATTTTAGCGAGGGTGGGTCGAACTAATTTTAGAAATTAATTAAACATGATCTTGTAATATAAACTATAAAAAAAATATTGTTTTATGATTTAATAATTTTTATCTGTATTTCATGTGTATGTAATTATATATGTTTAAGTTTTTTTAAAAAAAATAAAATTACATATGTTTGTATACATAAAAAAATACTAAATCGTAAAACAATATTTTTTTTTATGTTTTTTTATATATATTAATATTTTAATATACCTGAAACTAATAGTTATTCATTAAATAATTCCATCTAATAAACTTACATTACAATTGTTTGAACTTCTAATTTATTTATACATTTCATAAGTAGGGATTGAAGTTCCAATAATTATTTATATTCATGATTTCATCTATTTCTAGTTTTTTTTTTTTCATGCATATCTATGCTTCATTATTAGTGAATAATTGTGAAAATTCTGAAATTTACATTTATTTATTGAAAATTTAAACTTTTGCTAGCCTACTGTAAAAAAAATATCGCAAGTTATGTTTCTATTTTAATTTAATATTCTAATATAAATATATATCTTATTAAAATTAAAAAAAAAAAAACGATGTTATCAATTTATATGTAGGAAATTGTCATGATAATATATTCTTCAATTAAAAGCATTCAAAATATCCCACTAAGAAAGTCCTCAAAAGTATCGAATATGACATATTTTGTAAATTTTTAAAAGAATAATAATGTCAAAAATGTTTCTGGAAAATAATATCCTTTAATTTACTTATATAGTGCTTATAATCTGTATCATGTATGCAATGTTTTTTTTCCTTATAAATACTTATAAAATTAAGTAATTTACATACAACATATGATGTAATTGATTAATTAATTCATCATTACACGTGATTTTAGCTATTTTTTCTACAAAATCAGAATGCTTGCTAATATATAGGCCTCATCATATGGATAAAGCCCATGGGCCGGCCCAAGCCCAGCCCAGGCTCGGCCTTCACCGCCTACCGTAAGTCAATCAATTGACGACGGGCCAGCCGACCCTACTTATAAATCAATAACTTGGATATGGACCATGTATTTGAGCCCAAAGCTCTACCAGGGCTTTATCCATAGGGCCCCATCGGCCCGCCCGAGGCCCGCCCTAAGCCCTGGTTCAAAGCCCGTTCAAAAATTATTTAAAATATATATATATATATATATATATATATATATATATATATAAAAAATTATAAAATATATATAAATATATTTTATATTTGAGAAAACGCGCATACGATTTATGCATATAAGTAGGTGCCAATCTAGTTGGGATGTATTTACATTGCAATGATGCAAATTATTTCTCGAAAAACAATTATGTAAATCTTATTTCTTGGTGAAATCATTATATTTCATCATTATTATTTATCCATTTTAATTTGTCTCTTTTTAAGTTAAATTAAAAAAATAAAATATGTATATAGTCAAATTAAATTAAAAGAATGATAAATAAATTTAATTTAAAAAGTTTAATTCCATATAAAATAAAGTATAAATAAAAAAAAAATATAATAACAAAATAATAAATTAACTTCATCACTTTATAGCTAAATTTAAGTTTAATTAACATATAGGAACAAATATAAATAAATAATTTAATAGTAAAAATTTAAATTAATTTTTTTTTCATCATTTTAAAGTTAAGTTTAAGTTTAAAAAGTTAAAAATAATTTTTTAAAAATACAACTAATAATTTAATAGAAATTCAATTAAATGCATAAAAATTTGAACCGGGGCCAGGCCAAGCCAGAACCAGCCAGGCCGGCCCTACCTATATATTTATCTTATGGGTCCAAGCCCAGTGGTGGCTGGCTTGGGCTTACCCTTTTAAGTCGGGCCGGCAGCGGCCCTACCATTTCGAGCAGGCTTGCCAGCCGGCCGGCCGGCCTGCCAAGCCCATTCATTTAAGTAAGGCGGGCCATTACCTACCATTGATGAGACTTACTAATATATGATATGAAAAACCCAAAATGTTGCTATTATTATTATTTTCTCTAAAAATTTCTCTTTTTTAAATTCAAATAATTGATTTTAAACTCATTTAATTATAAAATACCAAAAAAAAATGACATTTCTCTTATTGTTTTAGTTGAGAAATGTCATTTTTGAAAAATTTCAAATTTTTTATAATATTTTAAAATATCAATTCTTAAAATGTCATTTTTGAAAAACCCTCCTTTAAATTATCAACAAGCACGTAAAATCCCTTTTAAGTGCTTGTTGGTCTCTATTTTATATTTGGTGATATGGTTTGGGTTACTCTGTAGGCCTGACAGTTAGCACGTACAAGATCTCTTTTTGTCTGCTCCATGAGAGGGGTTCCCTCGAGGTGGATCTTGGGCTCAATTAGGCACAAAGCCTTTTTTTCTCTAAAGGGAGTTCGGTGGCTCAACATTGACGATTCTCGTGGAGACTCGTGGAGTCTTGTGCTCGACCCGATTTGGAGCTTCTTGCCCGCGAAGGGAGCTCATGACTCGACCTTTGCGGGTGTCGTGGAGAAGTCCGCCATATGTAGAATATAACTAAATTATCAATACATAAAAGAAAAGAAGGTAATCATGTTAAGACGTCAGGATTTAAACAAGATAAATTATATTAAATAACACTTTTACCTCCTTTCATTTAAAAATAAAAAATAAAAAAATGATTTATTTATAAATATAACATTTTTTATTTTCATTAAATTAATGAATATGAATTAGTTTCATTAATTTTTTCTTTTGTATTATAAACTGATGAATCTTATTATTATTTTGTACAATATTTATCGGGATAATTTAAATTAAAATTCAATACTTTTAAAAGTTTGGTTGCTTTTAAATTAAAACCCAAAAGTTCAATGGTTCATTTTTTATTTTTTATTTTTTTTGAGCAACAATGGTTCAATTATTTATTGAAATAGAAAGAATATGTTATTCTATTAAATTTAACTATATATAACTAATTACATATTTTTTTTCTTCTATTTTGATAACTCTACTACTATAATTTGGAAAATGGAAAGGATAAAAAGAAAAGAAGAGAAAAAGACTCGGAATGAGAGTCTCTCCCCACCAAACTCCAAAGAGATGGCAGTAGTTGCATTCAAGTTGAAGAAATCCGCAACAGCAATATGCTTGTCGGTAACCACTGCTTAGCTTAGAGACAGACAAACACACAATTTCAATGACAGCTTCTCTCTAACCAAAATATCAGATTGAACAATTCTCCTTAGATCATCTGATTTTCTGCTCAGGAAGCTTTTAGCAACTGAAAGCTTTGCTGATAGAAAATCTGACGGAAAAAAAAAAATCCATTTCTGGATCTAAGTTTAGGAGTGTGAATTTCCATCTGGGACTCAATTTTCTTTCAGCATAATCCATTAGAAAGTGGATTAACAAGTATTTAGAGTGTTTTGAATTATCCGATCCAATGTTAGTCCAAAATCGTTCATCGCCTGATTCCCCCAAAACCCAGATCAAAAAACAGCCAAAACTCCGTTCAAATCGCGTCTCTGAATCAAAAAGTCTTGATTTCTCCACATGGGTATCTGAAAACATGTACAAAATCGTTACAATTTTGATTCTTATCGTAACCGTTGCTGCTCTTTTTTTCCTCCGAAATGTCGGAGATACAGCAGCTCTTCTCTGCTTTCAGTCTGAAGCGACTGCTTTGGAGAAGATTCATTTTCCCAAAATTGATTGGAATTCGATCTCTTCAATTCCGGCGAAGTCTTCTTTGTACCCGGATTTTCGCTCTGAACAATGGATCATCGTCTCGGTATCTGATTATCCAAGTGATTCATTGCGAAAGCTTGTAAAAATGAAAGGGTGGCAGCTCTTAGCAATTGGGAATTCGGGGACGCCGGCCGATTGGGCTCTTAAAGGTGCGATTTTTTTGTCTGTAGAAGAGCAATCTAAATTAGGGTTTCGGGTAATTGATTTTCTTCCGTACGATTCTTTTGTGAGGAAAAATGTTGGGTACTTATTTGCAATTCAACATGGTGCTAAAAAGATTTATGATGTTGATGATCGTGGGGATGTGATTGATGGAGATATGGGAAAACATTTCGATATCGAATTGGTTGGTGAGGGTGCGAGGCAGGAGATTATATTACAGTATAGTCATGAAAATCCTAATAGAACCGTCGTAAACCCATATATTCATTTTGGGCAGAGATCAGTCTGGCCTAGGGGCTTGCCATTGGAAAATGTAGGTGAAATTGCTCATGAAGAGTTTTACACTGAAGTGTTTGGTGGGAAGCAATTCATTCAGCAGGGAATTTCTAATGGTCTTCCTGATGTTGATTCGGTCTTTTATTTCACTAGAAAATCAGGGTTGGAAGCATTTGATATTAGGTTTGATGAACGGGCACCAAAAGTTGCGTTGCCACAAGGTATAATGGTCCCTATTAATTCCTTTAATACGCTTTATCACACGTCGGCATTCTGGGCTTTAATGCTTCCTGTTTCTATTAGCAGAATGGCTTCTGATATCTTGAGAGGATATTGGGGCCAGAGGCTCCTTTGGGAAATTGGTGGTTATGTTGTGGTTTATCCTCCAACAGTTCATCGATATGATAAGGTTGAAGGATACCCATTTTCTGAAGAAAGAGATTTACATGTGAATGTGGGACGTTTGATTAAGTTCTTGATTTCATGGAGATCAACCAAACATAGGCTGTTTGAAAAGATTTTGGAGTTGAGTTTTATAATGGCCGAGGAAGGCTTTTGGACTGAGAAGGATTTGAAGTTTACAGCAGCTTGGCTTCAGGATTTGATTGCTGTTGGGTACCAGCAGCCAAGGCTAATGTCATTAGAATTGGATCGGCCACGCGCAACTATTGGTCATGGAGATCGGAAGGAGTTTATTCCACAAAAACTACCATCCGTACATCTTGGGGTTGAGGAAACTGGGACAGTGAGTTATGAGATTGGGAACTTGGTAAGATGGAGAAAATTTTTCGGAAATGTTGTGCTTATCATGTTTTGTACTGGCCCTGTGGAACGAACTGCTCTGGAATGGAGGTTGCTATATGGGCGGATATTCAAAACGGTGATAATTTTATCAGAGACCAGGAATTCGGATTTGGCTGTTGAAGAAGGCCGGTTGGATCAAGCATACAAGTAAGTCACTTTCTAAGCATCATCAACATGTTTATGTGAGTTCCAGTCTACTGTTAAGTTGACAATTATGCTTGACCTTGAGAATGTTTTGACTTTCTTTTTTTGTATAGTGTTTAAGACACTTTCATTTATTTTTACTATTATTTACCAATATAACATATTTTATGTTTTTTTCTGATAGGAAACATAAATATATATATTGATAGAAAGATAGGAGATACAAAAAAGGTGATAAAGAAATCACCAAAGCCAAAGGATTACAAAAAACTCTCCCAGTTGGCGTTAATCATAAAGCTATCATAATTACGAAAAGTTCTATTAAGAGTGCTCCATTGAGAGACTTTGAACTTCATGGCATCCCACACCTCGTTGACACTTCTAGCTTTGTTGTTAAATATTCTGTAATTTCTTTCCATCCAAAGCTCCCACACAACCCCTTTAACTGCAAAGTCCCAAAGAGTTTTGGCCTTTTTGGAATAAGGATGGCCTAGAAGGAGGCTTTCAAAATTGAGGTTGGCTTTTTTGTGAAGGCAAAGATTTAAATTGAAAGTGGATTTGAGAGAGGTCCAAAGACTGTGGGCAAAGGGACAGTGATGTTATATATAGAATATTATGAGTATTCTACCAAAATGGTTATAACTAAGCCTCATCAACCGTCCCAAGCCCAACCCAAGCCCAGCTCGTAAGTCAACAGTTGACGGGGCAGGCCCGACTCGTCTTGTAAATCTTTGGGCTGGATATAAATAACGTATTTGAGCCCAAGCCCGGCCCACAGGTTTTATCCATAGGGCCCCTATCAAGTCCGGTCCGAAGCCCAGCTTGAGGCCCATTCAAAAATTATTTTAATATATATAATGTAAATATTTTTTTTTATATTTTAATATAATCTTATAATTATATAATTATAAAATATAATATATTATAATTAAAAAAATATATATTTTTAAAAAATGAAATTAAAAATTTAATTTAATATAATCAAACTAACCTACAAGAATGATAAATAAAGTTAATTTAAAAGTTTAATAAACAATATATAAAAACAAAGTATAAATAAAAAAATAAATAGGATGGTAAAAAATTAAATTAACATTTTTTTTCCATCACTTTAGAGTTAAATTTAAGTTTAAAAAGTTAAAAATAAGTTTTAAAAAATGCAATTAAAAATTTAATGGAAAATTTATTTTATCCCATGGGTCCAAGCTCGTGGATTGGGCTTGAGTTTACCATTTTAAGTCAGGCTCGGGTCTAGGCCAGGCCCGCTCATTAACCAGGCATTGTAAGCCAGCGTGGACCGGCCCTAGCCCACTCATTAAGGGTTGGCCCGGCCCATTTATGAGGCTTAGTTATAACGGAGTTTAACCCCATTACGACTTTGACTTCTGAGTCTAGAAGATGTGATAGGCATGCCATTTTACTGGTGACCACACACTTTGGAGTCGGCTCGGTCTATTGATGAGGCTTAACCCCATTACTACTTTGACTTTTGAGTTCAGAAGATCTGATAGGCATGCAGTTTTAGTGGTGACCACAGACTTTGGAGTCTTATTCCTTGAAAATTCCATTTACGGCTTTTATTTCTAAATCATTTCAAACATGATGCATCGATGTGATGATATCATCCTTGGAACCACTATAGCAAGTAGGTTGTATTTTAGGAGCATATTTCTATTGAAGAGCAGTCTATGCTGACAGTACTATAATTGTTGCGATATATAAATGATTAAATTTGCTTTAGCCCAGCGGCTTAAGTTTTTGGGTTCTTTTGCTGATTTAATATGGTATCTGAGGAAGAGTTTCGGTGTCCAAACCGCTGCAAAAAAGTAGAATTTTTGTTGTTGGTGGAACGACACTTGTTCTGGGCTTTCATGTGAAATGTACCTATTTTTCAACCTGTATTCTCCTTTCTTGTTTTTGTCTTGTTACTTGCCAGGTCAAGCTTTCAAACTATTTTTTGCTAAATTTTGTTGCTAATTACAGGTTTTTGCCCAAAATTTTCGATACTTACACTGGTGCAGAAGGATTTTTATTCCTTCAAGATGATACAATTCTTAATTACTGGAATTTGCTACAGGCGGACAAAACCAAACTCTGGATAGCTGATAAGGTATGTATATCTCAACAGAATTTTTTTTTAATGTGTTCCTTAGTTGAATCGCAGCCTTAGGAAACGATGAACCCATAATTAGTAAGAAATGATATGGTGATATCTTTTTCTAAAAAACATATGATAAAGTGATATGAGGGAACATCTTTTAGCCTGCAAAAATTATTTCTCAACTGCTGAAATGCTTATTGGTCTAAGTCAAATTGGCTTAATTTGAATCTGAAACCTTTAATCTCTCTACTTTTCTCTCTTAATACTTCAATGAAATCAGGTACCCGAATCTTGGACTTCTGTGTCAGTTGATAGCTCAGACTGGTTTATGAAGCAATCAAACATGGTGAAGAAGATAGTGAGCATGATGCCAGTTCATTTTCAAGTGAGTTATAAGCAGTCTGTAAAAAGTGGCCAGACCCTCACCATATGCAATTCTGAGGTCTTCTACATTCCTCGACGCTTTGTTGGAGACTTTCTCGATCTTCTTGGTTTAGTAGGTGATCTAGAAATCCATCACAAGGTTGCAATCCCCTTATTCTTTACCTCAATGGATTCAGTTCAGAACTTTGATCCAGTATTGAGTACCATGAGCTATAAACAGAAACCACCTCCTACAAATTCATCAACCATTTATTCTGTTCAAGTGCCTGCTGTTCATCCATGGAATGTGTCAAATGAACAGGATTTCATCAAGTTGGTCAGAATTATGGCAGAAGGTGACCCACTTCTGGCAGAGTTAGTTTGAGGAGGGAAAAAAAATGAAAAAAAGGGGGAAAAAGAGTAGAATTCAATACTGAAACAGTTTGGAGGATGGAAGGGAAGATGTGTAAACTAAAAGAAACTGTTGTACCATACTGCTATTTTTGGTTCAGAGTGGGGGAAAATACTTCCCACCAAACCTCCTCTTCCCTCTTCTTCCCACCCTTTTTGTAGAGTTTGTGTGATTTATTACTGATTAAATATTCCCAGTCGGAGAAGGAAAAAAAAAGAAATTGTATTCAAATAATTCTTTTGTTTCATTAGTATATGAACAGGAAAGTATATCGATCACTCCTTGATGTAGATAGACATGCAAGTTATTCCTGGTTTTTGGATTTTGTTATTAAATATTTGGGTAAATTACCCTTTTGGTGCCTATAGTTATGGTTTGATTGTATTTTGGGTCCTGGTAGGTTTAAAAGTATATTTTTGTCCATTGATTATGAGCAACATACTTTTTTAGTTCTTCTATTAAATTTATTGTTACTCGACTATTATTAACTTGTGGATGTGATTCTTTTCAATGATATGACACTGTACCTCATTTAAAGAGAGTAAATTTTATTGAAGCAAAGCAATAGTATATAAGGCTAGCAATTCGAGAGGCTACCTTCTCTCCTAAGAAAATACCAACTAATTCTTCATTTTTTCTATTCTATTAACAGAGTATATATATATAGACAATTTTTTGACAACCCGAGACTAGGTTTTCATTCCCCGAAATGTTAATTGTTTATTACTAAAACCAGAATTGAGAAAAACCATGTGAAATGACATGTGGAGAGATCCCCGATTTTTATTCCTTGAGGCAAAGGATTATTGATGCTCAGAGGGGAGACGAGAGTTTATCCTATGGTTTTCGACAAGTTGAGTCATATATGTCGAGTTATTTCACCTTCTCCACCGATAATGCATTAATGTGTCGTATGAGGTTGTGTGTACCTTTAGGATCGATACTTAGAAAAAAATTGTTGGAGGAGGCTCACAATTCCATCTTTTCTGTACACCCAGGTAGTACAAAGATGTACAGGGACTTGAGACAACACAATTGGTGGAAGGGCATGAAGAATGATGTTGCTGAGTTTGTTAGTAAATGCCTAGTGTGTCAACAGGTAAAGGCACTAAGGACAAGACCACAAGGATACTTGAATCTTCTATGTGTGCCTGAGTGGAAGTGGAAATAAATTGTCATGGATTTCATTACCGGACTGCCAAGAACAGTGAAGGGTTTTGATATGCTATGGTTTGTTGTGGACTGATTAACAAAGTCAGCTTACTTTTTGTAGGGGAAATTGACTTATTCAGTAGAGAAGCGGCCCGAGTTTTACTTTCGAGAGATTGTGAGGTTATATGGAGTACATGTCAAAATAGTTTCGGATCGAGACACCTGTTTCATTTCAAAATTTTGGCAGAGGTTGCATAGTGCCATCGGCACAAAACTTGATTTCAATACATCTTTTCATCAGATAGATTGGCAGACTGAGCGAGTTAAACAATTCTAAAGGATATGCTTCAATCATGTGTTTTAGGCTTTGGGGGCAGTTCAGATAATCAGTTGCATCTTGTTGAGTTTGCCTACAATAACAGTTTTAAGTCTTTTATCAAGGTGGCATCATTTGAAGTGTTGATTGGCCAGAAGTGTCATTCTACGGTTCATTGGGATGAAGTGGGAGAAAGTAAATTGTTGGGACCCGAGCTAGTACAGATAACTAGTGATTCTATTAACCTGATTCAGGAACGAATGAAAACTACCAAGAGTAGGAAGAAGTGCTATGTCGATGTTTGATGGACTGCATTTAAGTTCACTGTAGGAGATCACGTGTTCTTGAAGGTAGTTTCGATGAAGGAAGTAATAAGATTCAGGAAGAAGGGCAAGCTAAGTCGAAGGGTCACTGGACCGTTTGAGTTCTTGGACAGGAGTTAGCATTACCACCGCATATAATGCGGTGCATAATATTTTTCATGTGTCCATGCTCAGAAGTACATCGCATGTGATTGACTTCGAGCCTGTGTGACCATTGATGCTAGTCTGTCCTATGAGAAGATCTTGGTTCATTGGCTACCAAGAAAAAATTGTTGAGAGGGAAAACCGTAGACCATGTGAAGGTTTTATGGAGTAATCAAACGCAAGAGGAAGCCACTTGAGAAGGAGAAGATAAAATAAGATCGAGTATTCACACCTTTTTGTATAACTAATGTTACTTTTTAGGGATGAAAAGTCTTTTTAGGTGATTAGACTGTGACATCCCGAGACTTTTAGGGGAAATCACAAAATTTAAATCCTTTTCCATCATTCATCATCTTCAAGTTAAGAAAAAAAGGTTCTCATATTCTTCATTTTTGTCTGACTCATTATTCTTTCTTCGCTTACAATGTAAATTCTTTTGATTAATTATTCTTCATTTTTCTTTGATTCACTGATCTTTATTATTGACTATTACTAGCAGAAAAGTAAAAGTAGAAGGGAAAGAAGTAAAAGATTGTCGAAGAACTTCATTCGTTCAAATCACTAAAAGTACCCAAAATATAGTTTAAAAAACTCAGGTATGAGGTAATGAGATCTGATAAAAACTTAGTTTTAAAGAACTTGGATCTAAATGAGTATATAGATCTACCAAAAAAAATCCATATGAACCTAGATCTAAAAAATAATATAAAAAAACAGATCTGAAAGGAAAATCCATATCTGAAAAAGAAAGGGAAAAAAAAAACAGGAATGAAACGAGAAACAAGATCTGAAAAAAAAAACAAATCATGAACGCAGGTATGTATCACAAATTCTCAATAAACACAGATATGAAATGACTAATAAACTTAGATTTGAACACTCCTTAAACAAACCCATATATGAAGTTGAAACACACCCACAAATCTAGATCTTCATGAGTCAAATTCCACGCCTTTTCAAAATTAAAGAGTTGACTTCTACTTCTCTTTTAGAGGCTTAGAACGTGAGAGCTGAATAAGAACTTCACCATGGACATTCGAATTCGCATCACGTGGCCAATGATACTCTTTTTTGGGGGGAGAAGAAGAAGATGATAAGGATGATAAAAAAAATCTTAAGACTGAAAGAAGAAAAGAAGTATGAAGCTTCCATGGCCTCATGGAAAGAAGAAAAAGAACCAAAAGAAGTATGAAGTTTTCATGGTCAAGAAGAAGAACCTTCACCTGGGTGTTTCTCCAGAAAAGAAAAGAATTATAAATCATATTACGATTTTGTTTTATTTAATTTTGTAGGTTTGATTTAAGATTCAATTTGTATTTTTAAATCTAATTATTAAAATTTTTATATAAATGATAGAATAATAAAATAACTATGAAATTTAACTATAAGTTAAAGCCGTGTAAGCATCCTAATAATTATAAAATTAATTGATTAATACCATGTCAACTATAAATTAAAAAAAATAATTCCACGTCACTCTTCTGTTAAGTATTTAACTGAACTTTGACAACAGGAACTAAATAGTAAACAAAATGAAAACTCATGGATTAAAATGTCAGTTTTTAAAACTTAGGGACCAAATTGTAAACTAAATGAAAACTTAGAGACCAAAAATGTATTTTTCCCTTTTATTAATTATTTAGGTCAGTTTCAATTGGGTTCATTAATCCAATTGGGCTAGAAAATTTCTCTTAAATTAAATATGTGATGACCAGACTCCTTTTAAATAATATAAAATCAGATTGATAGTGGAAGACTTAATTTAATAAAAATTTGGCATAGATATGTTTAAAATTCGGATTATCCATAACCTGTTTACACTTTTCACAATCAGAGAAATTAAAGACAAGGAATTGCAATTCCTTTTTGTAAAGATTAAAGAGTTTATGACTGAATAAATCAAAACGAAAGCTCTTATGAGCATATAACAATTTACATCTCAAAAGACACAACATAAACAAAATGAGACCATGGTCTTTTTAAAAGGTATCTAGTCCATCTTTGTGTCATCATCCTCTCGATCAAGCGCGCACCAGCTCCTCTCCCACGACCCGAACATTTCCTGAAAATATTTGTAATATCATGAGCTAACAACAAAGTCCAGTGAGAATAAAAAGTAAAGTTAGACCCCAAACCCGCATCCGGATTTGTGTCCAAGTGAAACTCACATTCTCTTACCTTTCAACCACCAAAATGGTTTTACATCAATGTTTCACTTTTACTTACCAATTCTCCCAATTAATTGAGGAAATATCTTTCAACCATTAGGAGGATATGTTTCATAACATATATATATATAACATTTGAATATTGTTCTCTTTAATACCTTATACTATACATAAGGTTTACATCAAATCTTATTCTCCAATTACGAGATCTTCCAATTTATTGAGAAACTAGTTCTCTTACATATATATCACATAATGATTATACAAGGTTCAATACATCCTTGTATTCTCTCATTATCCAATTCAATTTCATTCCTTTTTCCTATAGCACTCGGCTATACATCAATTTCATTTCTTTTCTCTCTAGAAAAGTACGTCTTACATAATCCTTTCTATAGTTCTCTAAACTCTAGAAAACTACATAATCTATCATCTCTAATGGATGATAATACTAACACATGTAGTCAAATTCTCATCCATTAACTCGTTAAAACAAAGGTAAGAAAAAGTAAATAAACCTTGCATAAGCATAACATCTAAATTCTTTCTCCATGATATAATTCCATCGATAATATGCATGAAGGTAATGAAGACATCCCGTAGGATTCGCATTCACCTTTTATGCATGAATGAAGGTAATGTGAACTTCCCGTAGGATCCACATTCTGCCTTATGAATTAATGAAGGTAATGTGGACTTTCTGTATGATCCACATTCTCCCTTCTTTTCTTTCTCACTCTCTTTTCTTTTTCTCTGAAGGTAATGTGAACTTCCCGTAGGATTCATCATTCTCCCTTCTTTTTCTTTTTCACTTTCTTTTCTTTTTCACTGAAGGTAATGTGAACTTCCCGTAGTATTCATCATTTTCCCTTCTTTTTCTTTTTCACTTTCTTTTCTTTTCATTTCAATGATGCGAGATGTTATGGTATGCTCGCAAAAGTAAATAAACGTAAATATGAATGGAGCGTAAAATAAAGGGTATAAGGTAAAGGACATAAAGTAAATGGATCATAGATGTCCTTATGCATAAAGTAATAAATAAGAATTTCGAAAGAACAATAAATAAATCGAACTTCCGATACTTTCATAAAAGTAAGATCTTATCTTAAACAAAAGATCTTCACTTTCAAGGATTCTAAACTCCCAAATAAAATCAAAGGTTCTAATTTCAAGTTCCTTTAACCATTCTATTTAAAAGTTTGAATCCTTTAACTTCCAATGATCCATTCTATTCTCCGAAACGATTCTAACTTAGAACTTTCAAAAGTTCAATGTTTCCCTCGAGAAACTCCAAAGTTCTCACTCAAAGAACTAGCTTCTAATCCTAAGGTCACTAGCTCACTTTTCTTTACTCTTATATTCGAATCTAAATCTCAACTTCCGATCCTACAAACCGTTCAACTTATTCGGTTTCTAAATCTACTTTAAATCCTATTTATTCTCACCTTAGCCAAAGTAGATTCGATCCAAATCTCTGATAGCACAATCTATCAACGATCCAAAACACCTACAAATTAAAAGTATATCTAACAATCATTAATAAACCAAACATCGATCAATTAACATCTAAAAGCTCAAAACGACGAAAAACCCCAGAAAAACCCAAAGGGTACTCTCGACCCCTCAATGGAAAATGGGTTTTGGGTTCAGTTTTCTGGCTTTTAGGCATTTTAGAGGTGTTTCGAGTTGGTTTCAAGTAGTTTCGAAGTTCCTGATTTCAATGGGTATCGATGATTCGGGTTTTTGGACAATAATCGATTTCCCGAATCTAATTACAATAAACAATATATAATTAAAAATAAACCCTAAAACAGCCCACACGATGTAAAATTCAAACGGAAAGGGTTTCGACTGAAACTCGGTTTTAGGGTTTAGGGAAAGTTTCCAAAATCACTAAAAACAACTCCCGTAATTAAAATCATCGAGTTCCTTGGCAAGAATTCGAAGAGTTCCTCGGCAAGAATTCGAAGATTCAACATGAAAACTCCATTAAAACACTATTTGGAGCTTAAGGTTTGAACTTTAACTTACCGAGAAGTCCTTAGAACACAGATGGAAAGCACGATAGCTAGGTGGAGAAGAATCCTAGGACCGAAGGCTTTCCGATGCAACCGAAATCAAGCCGATCCGTAGAGAAACGAGCGAAACCCAAAATTTCCCTCAATCCCCATGAGAGCTACGACCAAGAGAAGAGGAGAAATGAATTTTATTGTCAACTTTGGTCAAAGTGGGATTTTAAATATGAGTGAATAGTGTTTTGATATTTTTAAGAAATTGAAAATGACGGTTGCGTCCTTTAATGACTTTTGACTTATAAATCGAAACCCGAAGCTCTTAAATTAATCTTTAGGTGATTAATAATTATTAATTGGCTTATTAATAATAATTAATATCACCGAAGCAAAATTAAAGTATTAAAACGATTAAAAAGAATTTCGGACTAAAATAACTACCAAAAATCGAAATCAGTACTTTTAAATTAACCTTAAATACTTTAATTAAAATAAACAAATAAAAAAAAATATTTTCAAAATAACGGGACTTTGCAAAATAATTCCAACTTAATTAATTAATTTATTAATACCATTTAAATAAAAAAAACTTTATTTAAATAATTAAAAATATTAATAATTTCTCCCGACTAAATATTATCAAATAATATTTAATTATTAATTTCCATTTAAAAATTTTTCATTATTTAAACAATTAATAATAAATATTTTAATTATTAATTTCCATTAAATAAACTTATTATTTAATTTATTAATAATTCTTGATTGTATTTTATTATTAATTAATTAATTTATTATTAATTTTTGTTTAAATAAAATTATTTAAACAAATAATAATTTACAATTAATTTCAAATTATTAATTACCATTTAAATATACTCAATATTTAAACAATTAATAATATTTCATTATTAATTTCCTGTTTTAATATTCTCAATATTTAAACAATTAATATTCCTTATTTAAGTAGCATAACTTACTTAAATTCTTTATTTCTTAAATAGTCAAATAAATGACTTGTTTTATTACAATGTTATTTAGGCTAGTCTAGGGACCCGATGGTGTTAGGAATGGTGTCCTAGAACTTGTAATTATTTAATAATAATAATTTATTAAGAATAAATTAAATAAATAAACATAAGTTCTTTATATTATCTAGATTGATTCAATTAATGATATTAGGAATATATGGAAATATATATATATATGTATATATATCAAACATTCAAATAGTAAACCCTAAATTACTCTTATGAAATCACGACTTAGTATGTGAGTCATACAAGAGGATTAAAGTCGAGATGAGTAACTTAAACATGTCTATAGTAAACGGATAACATTTGGAAACCTTATCTTGGTAACACTATTGATAGTTTTGCATTTTGTTTATAGACAAATGATCGAATCCTGATCATTCATGTGGGAGACATGACATGGAAGTATCATATGCAATGTTAATTGTATAAGACAGGACCACGATGTTCGATAAAATTTCTCATTAGTACCGTTTACGAGAAATAATTGAATATCAAACTAAGTTTATCAACAGTGATAGATCTCAATCCTGAGTGAAATGCGGACTCCTATTTGTGGAGTTATGTTCTTTGATTCACATAGTTGAGAGCGATCTGTAAGAACGCTCAATACACTCCTGTTTTGAGAACATGACTAGATAAGTAGCTGGGAACTCAATTTCACGAGATGGAATTCATAACTTTCCTATAAATTAACGGTATCAGTGCGATACCTAAACATTTTAGGAACTTTAGGAAACTCCCTTGATGTACTGATTCGAGACATGAACAAGTGACGTCACGACTTCTATTGATCACAGAAGTATCTTATCTCTAGTTCAACTAAAGATAAAGTTCATTGGAGAATCAGCGGGAACACAAAGATAAAGCGGTGATTACAGGGGCAAAACGGTAAATCTATCCGCCTGTAATTATGAGGGTTCCACGTGAAGGATAATATCACAGATATAAATAATGATAAACTAAATGAACAATAACTCATCTATAGTGAGGGGAGTTCAGCTATGAATCTATAGTGGAATTATTCATAGTTAGATAATAAGTAATTAACTGATTATGTGTTAATCACTTAATTGACTAATTATTAAGCCCATGATCTATAGGTCCATTGGGTCCCTATGCTAGCCCAAATATTGTAGTCGCAAAATCAAGTAGAAGAAATGGAAATTTTAAGTAAAGTGAATTACTTAAAATAGGCAATATTAATTGTTTAAATATTGAGTATATTTAAACGGTAATTAATATAAACATTATTAATTGTTTAAATAATGAGTTTATTTAAACCGGAAATTAATAATGAAATATTATTAATTAGACATTATTAATTATTTAAATATTAAGTATATTTAAATGGTAATTAATAATTTGAAATTAATTAACAATTATTAATTGTCTAAATAATTAATTTTATTTAACGGAAATTAATAATTAAAATTAATTAATTAATTAATTAATAATAAAATGTTATCAATAAAATTATTAATTAAATAATGAGTTTATTTAATGGAAATTAATAATTAAAATATTTATTATTAATTATTTAAATAATGAAAATTATTTAAATGAAATTAATAATTAAATATAATTTGATAATATTTAGTCGAGAGAAAATATTAATATTATTAATTATTTAAATGGTAATTAATAAATAAATTAATTAAGTTGGACTTATTAATTTAAGAGAGAGTTTCAAGCCCAATTGGATTAATGAACCCAATTGGAATTGGCCCAAAATAATTAATTAAATAAATTAGAATTTTTATTAATTACTATTGTAATTTTCGGCCATATGTATTATTTGGGAGAGATAATTGTTTGAATTATATCCTAAAATAATTACATAGATTTATTTACCCAAGATAAATAAAATAAAATAATCTCCTAATTATCTATGGCATTTTCGAAATTGCAAGATAAAGGAAAGACATAATCTTTATTCTTTTTGTATTTATCTCTATAGATTAATCCTAATGTGATTAGGATTCCTATTTTCCTATAAATAGGAGGGTTGGGTCATTCATAAATCACACAATTCAATTCCATAGAAAGTTGGAACTCTCTCTTCCTCTCTCCCACCCCTTGGCCGAAATTCCCTATTCAAAATTGGGAAAAAATATTTTTCTTCTTCCCAATTTCTTCTAAAGTTCGATCCCACAATCGTGTTTCGTTTGATCGATCGGGATATAGCATAGAAGATCCGGTGTTGCTGAGGATTTGATGCTGTAAAGAAACCTCCAACCGATTCTCCATTAATTACTCAATGTAAGTATAATTGGTTTTAATTTTCGAAATTAAGCATGAATCTACATGTTTTATATCACAAATTGCATGATGTTAATAGATCCGTTATTAAATGTTAATAAGTTTACTAAATAAAATTCCGCTAATTTAGTAAATCATCCCTTCAGATGGATCTATAGATCATGGGCTTAACAATTAATCAATTGAGTGATTAACCTCAGAATCAATCAATTACTAATTATATAACTATGAATGATTCCATTATTGATTCATAGCTGAACTCCCCTCACTATAGATAAGTTATGTTCATTTAGTTTATCTTTTATTATATCTGTGATATATCATTCACGTGAAAAACTCATAATTACAGATGAGATAAATCTATCATTTTTCCCCCTGTAATTACCGCTTTATCCTTGTGTTCCTGCTGATTCTCTAATAAACATTATCTATAGTAAAACTAGAGATAAAATATAACACCCAGACACAAGGTAATTTTAAAAATTTAGAATTTAATATTACTTTGGTTAATAATATTAAATTGTTGGAAAATTAATCAAGAATACTATTATTGCATCCATAGGCTACTTGGATGGAAATTTGCAAGAGAATGACCATTGGGCAATTTTGGAGAGGATTTTAACAATTAAGGAAAAGAAGGAAAATGATGGTAAGGGTTAGCTCATTTGGTGTCAGACAAAGAAAATGAAGGTAAAAAATTTCTCTTTTTCTTCTTCTCTCACGCCGCTGCCCCTTAGGATTAGCCACTCACGTTTCAAAATTATTTTTGGGTGACAATTCGAAGTGTGATCGAGTTTTGGATTTGTTGAAACTTGGGAGATCAATTGACAATTGAAAGGTAACCAAATTTTCTTTCTCTTCTTTTGCTCTTCACGCCGCTGCCCCGATGGGTGTGAGAATTGATATTTTGTTTCAAATTTGCGTGATAGGTGATCGAAACAGAGCTTAGTTGGATCTAAGTGAAAATTGGAGCTCCTTACATCAACCTCATATCGTTTTGGGTGAGTTTTAATCGATTTTTTATACTTTTTAAAATTCTAGAAAATTAGTTTTTGATATGAGTTCTTTAAATTCTTGAAAACTCTTCAAGAAACTGATTCTCGATTCACCGTTCGGTCCCAAAATCTTCCAATTATTCCCAATCGATTTTGATTCTCCCTACACCGAAACATAAAAAATGATCACCCGGAACTTCAAAATTTGACCAAATTGATAACCTAAGGTCATGGTTCATTGGGATAAAGTGGGAGAAAGAAAATTATTGGCACCCGAGCTAGTGCAGATAACTAGTGATTCTATTAACTTGATTCAGGAAAGGATGAAAACTGCCTAGAGTAGGAAGAAGTGCTATGTCGATGTTTGATGGACTGCATTTAAGTTCACTGTAGGATATCACATGTTCTTGAAGGTAGCTTCGATGAAGAGGGTAGTAAGATTCGGGAAGAAGGACATGCTAAGCCGAAGGGTCACTGAACTGTTTGAGGTCTTGGACAGGAGTTAGCATTACCATCAGCATTATATGCGGTGCATAATATTTTTCATGTGTCCATGCTTCGGAAGTACATCGTATGTGATTGACTTCGAACCTCTATGACCATTGATGCTAGTCTGTCCTATGAGAAGATCTTGGTTCATTGGCTACTGAGCAAAAATTGTTGAGAGGTTAAACCATAGACCTTGTGAAGGTTTTATGGAGGAATCAAACGCAAGAGGAAGCCACTTAAGAAGGAGAAGATAAAATAAGAGCGAGTATTCACACCTTTTTGTATAACTAATGTTACTTTTTAGGGATGAAAAGTTTTTTTAGGTGATTAGATTGTGACATCCCGAGACTTTTAAGGGTATAAAAAAATTAAAGTCATGCATACTTGTTAGAGTTAAGTCTTGAATGTTAGGTACATGTGTTGAACCAAAGTTTTATTTGTCTGAGTAATGGTAACTAAGTTAGGTTAAAGTAATTTTTAAGAAAAAGTAAAGAGAAAAGAGAAGGTTAATTAAGTCTTTTTCCCTAAAGGTGCATTTTTTACATTTTCAAAAGTAAATCATATTCCACCCTAATTCTAATCTTAACCTTTAAGGTAGTCAAATGGCATTTTGCTTCTTCAAAAGCTTCCGTAGACGAAATTCTTGAGGAGAGAGAGAGATTAGGTTTTCATCAATTCTTGATTATTTTACTTGATTTTGGGTGGAAAAGAAAGGTAGTAGCTCGTAGATTCTGAATCCAAGAGTTGTTTTAAAGGAAATCAAACTAGGAAGGTTTTCAAGGGTATTTTTCTTTTATATTCTAGTGAAGGCAGAGACTAGGTGGATGTGCAAGCGTTTGGAGATACCGTTCTCAATTCCGTCATTGAGGACTACACGTAAATTACTTTCTATCTATTATTTCTACTGAGTCTCTATACTCAAGGTGCTACACCTAACCATTTCAGGTTATGGGAGCGGTCGAGTTCGTGGTGGGAAGCTGGTATGCATTGGAGCTTGGATGCAGACCTGGAGATGAACTGGTGAGTGTCAAACTCGCTGGCTAGAGTCATATTGTATAGTTGTAGAACACTTTTGTAATAAGTGTCATGTGTATTAAACGTCAAGTTGTAAACTATGTGGTTTTCAAGTTAATGAAACTTATTTGTTTATGTGTTAGTCTTTATGTGTTCTTCGCGCTTGGATTCCCTGACTTCTTGTGGTTCATTGGATTCCCTGACTTCTTCTTCTTCTCCGACTTTCTCCCTTTTCTTACTTCTTTCATTAGAGTTGTACATTTCAATGGATGATCTTTCCATTTCTGTTTCCATGGTAAAACTAGGTTAACTCCCTTCTCAATCGCTGTAATATTTTTATCCATCACCTCCATATGAGCTTCCAAGGTGTCCATTCGTGTGTCCATTTTTCTCGTGATTGAAATGCCTAGGTAGAGCTCTAATACCACTTTTAGAGACCTCACTCAAAGAGAGCAAATTTTATTGAAGTAAAGCAATAGAACATAAGGCTAGCAATTCAAGAGGCTGCCTTCTCTTGTAAGAAAATACCAACTGATTCTTCGTTTCCTTTTCTATTAATAGAGAGCATATATATATATATATATATATATATATATATATATATATATATATATATATATATATATATATATATATATATAGAGAGAGAGAGAGAGAGAGAGAGAGAGAGAGAGAGAGAGATAGATAGATAGATAGATACTACTCTTCCTTTACAAAGATATTCCGCACACCTTGACTCCTATACAGATCATTTACAGGGTACACAAGAGGTCCCTACACGTAATCAGTAAAATTCCCTAATAGACTCTGTAAGGGCTCGGGTAATTGGAAATAATTAGGAGTTGAATTAAAATATTTATTTGAGCTTAAAAGTAATTTTAATATTTATATTGTGAATTGTTTGCAATTGTTTGATTTTAGAAGAATTTTAGCATACTTTATTTTGTGAACTGGGAACTGTGTTGAGTTAAATATTAACCATGGTTAAATATAAAATAAAGATAAATTCATTTAACCATAGTTAAGTTATAAGAGAGGTTAGTTTGAGAGAAATGAAGAGATTTGGACTAAATAACAATGTAGGGGGTTCCTCTTTTGATACTAAAAAGATAAGAGACTTATTAGCAATAAATAGACTTCATATATATGTTTACTTGTCATCTTCTTTCACATTTTAAATCCAAAAATTTGCTGCAACATTCCTCTCCTTCTCTCTTTCTCGGTCAATCATAAGGAAAGCATAATTTTTAGGTTTTCTCATCTCTTCACCAAATCACTTCATTCCAAAACCTAGATTGTTTAGATTTTTGAGGAGAAGAAGAAGAAAGAAGAATTCTACCATTTCCCCTTTGTTTTACACATGAATCACAATTTTTTAAAGCTAGGGTTTTGAGAAAATTTGGGAAATTGTTATATTGAGTTTGGGTTCTTTTAGTTATCAAAGAATTTGATAAAATCATCTAAAACTTGTAAGAATTGGGATTTTGATTTTCGTGTACAAAATTTTTAAGTTTAGGGTTCCAAAACATATTTTGAATTGAGTTTATGGGTAATTGTTTGAGTTTTGAGTGAACTGAAACGTTTGGTAACTAAAATAAGGTTTTGTTAGGATTTTTCCTTAAAATCTATATTATAAAATCTGTTTTTGGGTTAGAAAACTATGTATTGATGATAAAAGTAATGAACATTCAAAATTGGGACAAAATTCACCAAGAGGCCGAGAACACCTCTTTCCCCACTGTTTTTGTATTTGAAATTATGATTGTTTTGGTGTGTGCGGGTTTGGGGCTCTTTTGGGGTCACGAAATGATTCCAAAACATTAGTAAAATGTTTATAAACAATATTAAGAGGGTAGGACTCATATGGGACTGTTTTGGGTTAATTGAATTCGTCTAAAATAAAATGGTGTGTATAGTATTCTTGCTACTACTTGGTATTGTTGTATGTGATCGAATGTTTGTAGGTATTTCCTTGATTTTCCTATCCAAATAAAGGTAAGACCAAGGTGAGACTAAAATGTGAATTAAGAATGTGAATGAAATGGTAGGTAAATTTTATGTTTAAAGAAAAATATTACTCAATATGACTTGACAAGTAAAAGACATCTAGTAAATAAATTGTTATGTGATGCTAATGAATAAAATGATAAGCATGTAAATGGATTTAGACATTTAATAGAAACCAAGTTAATTGATAAATGTTTGAATGAGTTATAGGATAAGGGATAACAAGCATGTTAATGTCTAGAAAGTAAAGAGAACCTAAACTTGCCATTCACCATAGTTTAGATGCCTTTACTTAAAAAATGAACTAAGCAACTTTAATTAAGTAATTCCATGTACGTTGATAATCTTAGGAAGTAATAATAAGCTTATGTCCATTGTTGCTATTAAAAGAATTCTAAGTAAGCATAATACTGCTTAGAGTGTAAATGGTTTCTAAATATGAATAAGAATAGACTTAAGTTATTAAAGGAAGAAAATGATTGACTTTAGGAGTCAAAGTATTAGTAATTGGATTAAACACCACAAAAAGCTTTAGTACTACCGACGCCATGCAAGGTCGGTAATAACACTTTGAAGTCGGCAATGAGAACAGCTGACGGTAAGTAAACGTCGGCCACAACGTCGGCAATTCCACGTCGGCTATACTGTTATGAGTATGGCCGATGTGGCGTCGACGATACTGATGCAAGTAAAGCTGACACCTTGTCTGCCTTTGACAATATTTATGTCGACGACATGAAGTCGACATTGGGTTGATCAAAACGAGTATTATGTAATTTCTACTCCCCTACTAGCAACCTGTTTTAACACTTATATATTGTAACTAAATTACACAGAAGTCCAGAGTAAACATAACAAAATTCGAATTATCTAAAATCTAACTAACATAAACCACCAAACAACAATTTTTATAAGTGTTAGAGGTATTTAAAACACGAATTGTCCAACAAAGTTTGAAAAAATAATGCACTAAGCATTACCCCCATCCCCACGACCTTGAGATGCCGTCCAATTTCTCATGAATTCTTTAAATTGTCTTGTCTGAAGGGCCAAGTCTTCTCGAAGCTTTCTTGTTTTCCCATCACGCTTTCTTGTTTCCTCATCACGACGTTGTTCTCGAAGTTTCTTTGTCTTCTCTTCTAGTAAATAAACTTTATGTTGCGTTTCAAACATTCAGTTTGTAATGATCTAACTGAACCAGATGATCCACCTGAAGAGGGAGGTTTTGGGCCTCTACCCAAACCTTGCATGTAACTCGATCTATGGCCCAAAACCATATGCATAGCCTCTGTACCAGAGATAGGTGGTTGTCTCAACTCCACCATATCTGATCCGTTAGCTCCATCCTCGCTCTCGGGGTTCTCAGGTGGGGTAATATACGCCTTCATCTTTTCCTACGTACAAAAAGATAGTTATGTGGTTAGTGTTAAAAAATAGTAATAAAATGACATTAAATCACTTCAAATAAAGAAATAAACTTACATGTTGTTCCTTGGCCAAGTCGCTCACCCATTAATTTTTATTGTACGAATGTTGTTGCTCATACACATCCACCCAAGTCGTATATGGATTTGCTTGAGTCTAATATATTCGTTTAAAAAAGTTATACTACTAAATATGTTAACCTTAAAATAAAATTTACAAACACATACATACCATCTCGTAATGTTTTTTTGCGTTCGATTTTGAACCTCCCTTATGTAAATATGGCAGCTGCGCTCGAGACTTAGAGTTTTGTTCTGAAAATTTCTGCACAAGACAAATTTAGTTATGTTTAGGTAAATAAAGATATGAAATTTAAATATATGAGAGATGTATAATACAAGACTACCTTAAATTCGGGAGAATCAAACTTTTCCAGTAATTTCTTCCATTCATCTTCACACTGCACTCGTGGAAGCCCCATGCGTCGTGCCTCCTCTTCCCCATACACGTCAATGTTTCTCCTGAAACCTCGATAGAGTTCATATTGAAACTCTTTTGTATCAGCAATCATTTGAGCATTTATAACATCGTAATGATCTCTATTGGTGAGATCGAGATCGAATTGATCCTAAACACAAACAAAATAAATGGTCAGTAGAGAAGTAAATATAAATTTTGTAATATAAACACATTATTTTATAAATACTTACAACAATACGATGTCTGATTGAGTCTAGAATCTCTCGTGGAATTAAGTTGTATTGCCTATGACTCGGGGGTATGAGATGACGTATGAGTACGCCTACCTCAGTGATTTAATTTTCTAAAGCCTCTCCAACCACCCGCTTAAGTTCTAGGGATATGATAATTTTCTTCTTACCCTCACTCGGCTTTCGTTTCCTCATTGACAAGTTTTTTGCAATGCCACGTCTTGGCACCTTGCTTTGATCCGTCACTACAAAATAAAGTATTACATATTATTTACATATAAGAAAGACTAAACATATTTGTCAAGTTAGGATAATTCAAACCTGAAGTAGATGTCGGCAATGTTGAGTTTGCCGATACACCTGAAGTCGAAGATGGTATATGATCCCTCGGTGAGGGCGTATGTGAGACTGTCTTCGAGGATGGCTCTTGGATCTCTATTCCTCCATCACGCCGAGCCGGAGTCCTCCTATTTTCTGGTGCAATGGGTTGTGTGTCCAAATTTTCTTTCTCCTTACCATTACCTTTCACGTTGAAAAAAAAACATAAAAAATGAACATAAGTTAGAAAAATAGATTAAGTAATGTACAAAGAAACCTATGTGTAATGAAATAATAAAACTCAACAAACCTCACTTAGTCACTATAATTTTCTGACTCATCACTATTACTTTCTGATTCATCACTATCAATTTCTACCTCGTCGTCATCTCTCAATTCTTCATCACTATCATTCTTAAACTCATCAATATCATCATTTGTGACGTCTTCATTATCAATACCAACTTCATTGCCGAGAACATCATTTCTATCGAGCATTTGAAATTACAAATTGTCACATGTAAAATCTTGTCATTTTCATCGTTTTCATCCAACTCAGGGACATCCCAAACATTTTTTTTCCTTAATGTTTGTACCACTCTCTAGTCACTCCCATTTTTAATATCGTTGAGATATAAAACTTGTTGGGCTTGACTCGCTAGGATAAATGGTTTTTCCTTAAAGCAATTACGAGTTATGTTAATTGATGTTATACCATTCACACCGAAAAACAATGACTCGATTTGATCTTAGATAACTTATTTCTATTACTTCAGTTATCAATCCATAGAAATTCATGAAACCTTCATCGTGTTCACCTATAACTGAAACTCCACAACTTGTTGTCGTACAATTTGAACCTCTATCTAATGTGTATAAACGCATCACATTCACACAACATCCAGAATATGATTTAATACGCAAATCTGGTCCCAAGATAATGCATATAAATCATAACTTACTTCTTTAAGTCTCCATAGTTCAGCAACTTGCAGTTATAACGATTATTTGTTTAAAATCACAATATATATATATATATATATATATATATATATATATATAATTGTTTAAGAAATGTAGCTTACATGATGTTTGAACTAATTGCCGAACTTTGATTCTTGTCGTTTATGTGTATTTCTTAAGCTGTCAAGTTCAAGAAAATCGAGGTGATCCCTATGGAAGATTATATCAATACATGATATTTTTATATTAAATCAAAACAAACAACATTAGACACATATCGCAAATAGGGTTCAACTTCTTCGCAATTATGAAGTGTGTACCAAATTGCTTTATCGATATCTGCTTGAGTCAAAGTTAATATATTGACACGGCTGATAGGTCGAAAAGTTTATTTAAACACTGATATGTCACTATCTACACGATCCTCACCTTCATCTTCAAAATTACGTTCTACTCTGTTAAATCTAGTTTCAATGCCTTCAAGATACCTAGAGCAGAACGTAATAGATTCATTCATAATGTAAGCCTCTGCAATGCAACCTTTCGCACGTGCTTGATTCTGAACATATTTCTTCAATGTTCAAAGACTTCATTCTATTGGATACATCCAACTATAACAAACCAGCCCAACTATTCTTGCTTCGTATGGCAGATGAAATGATAAGTGAACCATTACATCGAAGAAAGCCGGATGGAAAATTTTTTCAAGTTTACACAAAATGAAAGTGTAATGTCTCGTTACTTTTTGAGGTAAATTTTTTTTTTTATTATTTAATTAAAGTTTTTAAGATTAGTTTAAATTCAGAAATTTCGATTTTAGTAGCTATTTTCGTCCAAAATTGTTTTTAATCGTTTTAATACTTTAATTATGTTTTGGTGACATTAATAATTATTAACGGGCCAATTAATAATTATTAATCACCTTTAGATTTATTTAAGAGCTTCGGGTTTCGTTTTTAAAGTAAAAACAAAAGAGGGACGTAGGCGTCATTTCCAAATTTCTTAAATATCTAAAAATCACTATTCATCATCTTTTAAATAATCAAATCAAAGGCAAAAATTGATAAAATTCTTCATCCTTTCTCCTCTTGAAGCCGTGGGTATCAACACCAAAACCCCAAAGTTTGGTTTTTCTTTATTTCTCGGTAGATCGTCTCGATTCTACTTCCGTTGGAAAGCCCTTGGCCCGTAGATCATTTCCAACCTACTGATCGAGATTTTCGCTCTTTTCCTCGAGGCCTTAAGGTATGTCAAAGTTTCTAAAACTTGAAGTGAATAGCGTTTTAATGGAGGTTTTGAGTTGGAATCTTCGAATTCGTTCACCGAAGCTTGAAGGTTTCACTCGGGGAAGTCTTTATAGTCAATTTTAGAAACTTTCCCTAAACCCTAAAATCGAGTTTGAGCCAGAAACCCGTCCCTTGTGTTTTTCCCTCACTTGGCCATGTTTAGGATGTTAGGTTTATTGTGTTTTTGCTATTTACTTAATTTTTCGGGAAATCGATTGTTGATCAAAACCCTAAATTACGGATACCCATTGTAGTTGCGAACCTCCAAAGTATCTGAAACCAACCTGAAACACCTCTAAATTGCATAAAAGCCGGAAAACCAAACCTGAACCCTATTTTTCCTAGTATGGCCGAGAGCACCATAGGGTGGAAATCCGGGATTTTCGTTGTTTTATGCGTTTAGACGTTGTTTGTTCGATTTTCGGTTAATTATTGATTTTTGGTGTAATTCGTTTGTAGGATTGTGATTTGCTCGTGGAATTGCAACCTCGGTTATATATCGGAGCTTGTCTACAAGCTAAGGTGAGTTTAAAGCGAAAGTTAGTGGTTTTATGAATTGAGTTTCGTTATGTTATTGTTTATCGAGGTTAAGAGGGATTTAGCTTCTTAGAATTAAGTTTTGGTTAGAGACTTTAATTCGGAAGTGAGTGGAAAGAATTTGGAATTATAATGAGTTCGATGAAAAGGAAACATCGGAGTGGTTTGGAAGTATTGCAAAGCGATTTGGAGATGTTACATGAAAGTGGAAATGAGAGTTACTTTGAATGGTTTGGAAGTTAAAGTAATTAGAAGATACACTTGAGTGATAACTCGTGTAATCTAGTTAGTTAGGTTTCTTAATAACTTAGTAGGATTCTTTGAGATTAACTAACTTATTAGGAAGCTTAACCTTTTGTGATATGGCTCATGATAGTATGTTGATTTGGATCCATACTTATCATGGTGCGAGAGTTTGTGAATAGTACATGGTAGTACGTGGATTCGGATCCGTACGTACCATGGTACTATGGTTTGTGATATGGCACATGATAGTATGTTGATTTGGATCCATACGTATCATGGTGCGAGGGTTCGTAAATAGTACATAGTAGTATGTTGATTCGGATCCATACGGTACTATGGTACTATGGTTTGTGATATGGCACATGATAGTATGTTGATTCGGATCCATACGTATCATGGTGCGATGATTTGTTATATGGTGAAAGTCCTAATATCCGATATGGTGAAAGTCCTGATATCCGATATGGTGAAAGTCCTGATATCCGATGATTGTGATATGGTACATGGTAGTATGTTGATTCGGATCCATACGTACCATGGTACTATGATCTGTGATACGGCACATGATAGTATGTTGATTCGGATCCATACGTATCATGGTGTGATGATTTATGATATGGTACATGATAGTATGTTGACTTCGGTCCATACGGTATCATGGTACGGTAACTTGAGACATGGTACGACCGTATGTGGTATGTTGATTTTGATCCATACAATAGCACGATACGATGAAACTTGTTTGGTAATAAAAATAGTTAATGTTACCTTTACATATTCTTTAGAATTGTGTAGTAAGACTTAGTAGCGAATAATACTTTACTTTAAGTTTTTATATCTATCTCATGGTATTGAATGATGAATACGGGTAATATATGACTACGTATGATTGTATGGAAATTGGAAGTGTGGATGTGGGTAGTATTGAGCATTATAGGCCTTTGGACACGATTTCGGTTATGAGATTTTGTTCATAGGATTACTTGCTTTTGTTTTACTCTCACTAGCATTCATGCTAATGGTGCTACACTTACAAATTTTCAGGTAAACCCCGTCCTAAGAAGCTTGGTAGAGGAGGTGGAGCCGCGTGACTTGTCGAGATGGTGTATGGACAATGTTAAAGACATCTTTTGGTTTAGCATTTGTTAAAATGCTTGTAAATTATTTCCATTTTACATACATGTGTCTTTTTTAGCCCGGAAGGGCATTTGTGTAAAATTTGTTTATGTCTTATGATTTATTTCTCCTTTGGAATACGCATTCCTGATTTATAGCTTTCTCTGAATTTGGGTTGTAAAACAGGTTTTGGTTATTCGATTTTTAAAAGAACCCATGCCGTTTTTCTTTAAAAATCGAGTCTTCCACTGTGCATTTGAATTTAAAGAATTTAACGGAAAGCGGGTCGTTACAGAAAGTTATGTCACATTGCAACTGTTCCAACTCTTCTAAGTTTATAACTTTAGCACATATTGCTCGGAAAAATTACTAAACTCGGTTAGCACTTGACTTATATTGTAATTCAAGAAACCTCGAATTGCTAATGGGAGCAATCATTGAAAAAAAATGTGACAATCATGACTTTTTAACCCCTGAAGTTTTCCACTCTTAACATTGACACTTCAGGATATGTTTGATGCAAACCCATCAGGGAATCTCATATTTTTCAAGAAATGAAATGCTTCAATGTGTTGACTCGTGGTCAATGTGAAAGCAGCCGCAGATTTAACAAATTTGTTCGACCTGACTTTCTTTATATGCAATTCAGGTTTTATACTCAATTTCTCGAGATTGTGGCATGCTATTCTTGTATCCTTATTCTTTCCTTCAAAAGAGAGTATTGTTCCTACCAAGTTATCACATATATTCTTCTTTATGTGCATTGCATCTAACTTATGACACAAAAGCAATTTCAACCAATAAGGGAGACAAAAGAATATACTTTTCTTTTTCCAATTATCGTTCTCTATCAGTTTTCTTTTTTCTTCTTGTGCGCTTGGATTCTTACCAAACTTGGGAAAAATTAACCGATTGAGATCTTGTAAAATCTCATCACCTGTTTTGATAACTGACTTTCCACATAATTCGATTTGTCCATCATGAACTTTATCAAAATGCCAAGGATGACTCGAATGTAAATATCGTCAGTGACCCATAAAATATATTTTACTTTGAAGACCCCTAAAAGATGTATCTTCCAAACATATGGGACACGCTTTACATCCTTTCGTACTCCAACGAGACAAATCACTGTATGTAGGAAAATTGTTGATAGTCCATAACAAAGCAGCTCTTAATTGAAAAAATTCAGACTTTGAGCTATCAAATGTCTTAATCCATCACTCTACAAATCACTCAACTCTTCTATCAATGGTTCAAGAAAAACATCAATGTCTTTTCTGGGAGACTGCCTAGGTATGAGTAAAGACATGAAGAAAAAAGATTCTTTCATGCATTTCCATAGTGGTGGCCATATACTATACAGGATATTCTTATGTCCAAATGGGTTAAACCCATCAGATGCTAAGGCTAAACGCACATTTCTAGATTCTGAATCGAATACCGGATACTCTTTGTCAAAATGTTTCCACCCTTCCGCATCTAACAGGTGTCTTAGAACACCTTCATTTTCTAAACATTTATCCTTGTGCCATCTCATATCAGACGTGGTATGTTTCAATGCAAATAGACTTTGTAACCTCGGTTTCAAAGGAAAGTGTCTTAATACTTTCTGAGCAACTAACCTCTTACTTTTACCCTCTCTCACCTTGTAACGAGACTCCCCACAAACTGGACAAACTTCACATGTAGCATATTCTTTTCTAAAGAAAACGCAATCAAATTTGCAAACGTACATGAATTCATAACCTAATCCTAACCCACGTAACAACTTATTTGAAGCATAGTAAGATCCCGGTAATAATGTCCCTTCAGGTAATGTTTTCTTTAATAACTCTAAAAGTATATTAAATGACTTATCACTCCAACTGTTCAACACTTTAATGTGTATTAATTTCACTAAAAACTCGAGAGATGAAAATCTTACACATCCAGAGTATAACTCTTTTTGTGCTTCACCTAAAAGATGTGAGAACTTGTCGTCACACTCCTTCACATTCACATTATCTTGACTTTCGACATTTTCGCCATCCCAATCGATTCCAATATCAGGAGTTTCCATTCCATAATCATGAAATGCACCACCTTACAAATCATTGATCATGCCTATCATTCCATTGTCATCATCGTCCTCACTCACTGATTCATCTACGTTACGATCTAAAGGCACATTATTATCACCAGTGCTATAGTGCCTCAATTATTTTCCATGGAATGTCCACCTAGTGTATCCCTTTGATATTCCGTGAACGTGCAAATGTTCTCTGATTTCTCGAAGTGTTGCAAAAAATGTGTTATGGCATTTAATACAAGGGCATCAGGTTTTCCCATTCACATTCAAAACTTTTCTTACAACCTCTAAAAAAGACACAACCCTACCTTGAACCCTAAACTCCCTCTATATAATTCTTACAAAATCTATCACTTAATTCCATCCAACTTATATCGGCATTAAACATATTTCAAACAAAACATTTAACTTATTTTAAAAACCAATGTTACCCAAATACATCTTAAACAACACATGCAATATTAAAAAAATACATCCTAAACCACAATAAAATATAAGAGTGGTAAAGGAAAATAGAAAATTAACCTTGAACCCGACATTTTAATAGCGTGCTTGATTGAGAGATGACACCAAAATGTGCTACAAAATGTCTAATTTCATATATTAGAGATGTTACAAACTTAAAATATGTTCTTTACAATGACCACGAAACTCAATGAAATACATTCAAAATTACAAACTTTAAAATCGCATATTCTTAATTTTCAACAATATAAATTTAAAAATTACAATTTAATTTGAAACAAATTAATGAATGATGACAATATCACAAAACTCATATAAAATTGATGCTTATTAAAATCACAAAACTAAAAAAAAATGTACAAATTAAAACAACTACAAAAATGCATCCTAAATTGAACAAAATCAGCATCAATCACGCAAATCTCACAACAATCCAACTACAAATTATAAATTATACAATATACTAACAACAATCCAACTACAAACTCACAAATTTTTTTTTGAAGAAAAACCCTAAACATGAAATCACTCAAATCTCCACTATTTTTGAGAAATAAAGAATGGAAACATATCTAATAATGTCGAAAATCAAAACCCAAGTCTTCAAATGAAAGAATTCGGCTGAAAAATGGTCAAAATCGAAGAAAATGGGGGCAATTTTTTTGTATTTTTTCCACGGGGAAGACGGCTGGGTCAGCGCTGTTCTTGAGGAGAGGAAGAAAATGAAGGGGAAAAGGGATTTTTGCCCCTTTATCCCCGATTCATTATTGCCAACATGAACGACACGCGTTCTGCATGCACAGCTTAAATGAAACGGTGCATTTCAATGGCTTATTTCGCAACGGGCATTGCCAATGTGGCATCGACAATGACGTTAAAGGAAGCACACCGTTTTAAAGTACCCAGAGATTGTCGACGTGTCGTCTGTGTTGTTTTACGTAGAAATGTTGTTATTGATACTTGGCTGACGTGGCGTCGGCAATGTCTTTATATTTTTTTCAACTTAACAAAACACCAACATGGTGTTTGTGATATTGCTCATTGCCGACGCGAACTTGTGTTGTCGGCAATGATGGCATCGATAGAAATGTTGATTTTTGTAATGAAACTAAAACTCATAGAAAGATTATTAATCTTTAATATAATGAGTTGTTTGCTTAACATTAAGGAATTTTGTGATGTATGAATTAATTATAGATCGGGGTTAAGTCCATATGATTTATTCGCTTTTGTAGCGATAAATGATACAAGGTGAGAGATGTGTTGGATCAGGATAAAATGATTAGTAGTAAAGAAAACTGCTTGAGTTATTTAATACAAGATAAGGGATTACTCCTAGTTTCTTAGAATTAGAAATTAATTGTTAGATTTCTCAAGAGTTTAATTGTTCAATGGTAACTTAAGTTCGGAAAGTATCAAAATGCTAAGAACCTAGGTTGAAGTTAAACTATCTAGAACTTATCATATAAATGGAAATGAATCTAGGATCTAGGATCACTAAAAAAAGTAAGGTAATTACTTAAAAGCCTTAAATTATATGTAGTCTTAATGCTTATGAAATTCTAAGATGTGGAAATGGACATAAGTTGTAACGTCCCGTTACTTTTGGCGGTAAATTTTTTTTTTATTATTATTTTATTTATTTATTTTAATTAAGCTTTTAAGATTAGTTTAAATTTAGTAATTTCGATTTTAGTAGTTAATTTTGTCCGAAATTCATTTAAATCGTTTTAATACTTTAAAATTGTTTCGGTGACATTAATAATTATTAATGGGCCAATTAATAATTATTAATCACCTTTAGATTAATTTAAGAGCTTCGGGTTTCGATTTATAAGTCAAAAGTCATTAAAGGACGCAACCGTCATTTTCAATTTCTTAAAAATATCCAAAACACTATTCATATTCTTCTTTAAATTTCCATTTGACCAAATTTGACCAAAAAACATCTCATTTTTCTTCTCCAAACCGTAGCTTCAAGGGGGGGGGAAGAGATTTTCGGGTTTCGCTCGTTTCTCGACGGATCGGATCGATTTCGGTTGCATCGGAAAGCCTTCGGTCCTAGGATTCTTCTCCACCTAACAATCGTGCTTTCCATCCGTGTTCTAAGGACTTCTCGGTAAACCCAGAGCCAAGAAGCGTGGTAGAGGAGGTGGTGTCGCGTGACTTGCCGAGATGGTGTACGGACAATATTAAAACACTTTTGGTTTAGCATTCGTATAAATGCTTGTAAATTATTTCCATTTTCCATACTTATGTCTTTTTGAGCCCGAAAGGGTAGTTGTGTAAAGTATGTCTTTGTTTTATGACTAAATCCTCTTTTGGAATGCGCATTCCCGATTTATCGCTTTCTCTGAATATGGGTTGATGTAAACAGGTTTTGGTTATTCGATTTTTAAACGAACCCATGCCGTTTTTCTTTAGAAATTAAGTCTTTCGCTGTGCATTTGAATTTAAAGAATTTAACGGAAAATTGGGTCGTTACAGTTAGTATCAGAGCCTCTTTGGTTCTGAAGACCACATGCATCGCATGTTTTTCATATTTTGATATTGTCCAAACATCGCTCGAAGTCAACGGCGCCAGGTATTCTTAGAACGCTGTCTTTTGATTGGTTTGTTTGTACTTTTGCTTTTACTTTCCTGGTATCTCAAGTGAGACTTTTCTGATTGTGATTCAGTATGCCTCCGAGGACAGTTGCACCGAGGAGAGGTAGGAGCAGAGTACCGACTGCAGTACAAGGCAGAAGTCGTACTAGAGCAGTTACACCACCTCTACCTAAGTATCGGGAGGATGAGCCTCCAATAGATCAGCCACCTAGTCATGGTCGCAGTGTTACCATTTCTGAGGAGTACTTTAGAGATCTATTACGAGGTGGTGGAGGACATGTTGATCAGATTATACCACCTGTTAGAGCACCTGCTCCAGTGGTAGATCAGTCTGGTGTTACTAATGCTGCGAAAACTCTGAAGGAGTATATCAGGTATAACACTCCTGAGTTTGATGGTACATCTACCGATCTGGCTGATGCGGAGAGATGGATTACCAGGATTGAGAGGGTACTTGGGTTCATTAAGTGCCCAGATCAGCTGAAGGTTCATTGTGGGACCTATTCCTTGGTTGATGATGCACTTTATTGGTGGAATGGTATATCACATACTCTCAGTCCTGATTTGCAGGTTAGTTGGGAGATGTTCAGGGAGAAGTTTTTTGATAAATACTATTCCGATGATACACGAGATCAGTTAGAGATTCAATTTCTTACAGTCAGACAGGGTGATAGGTCTGTTGTGGAGTATGAGAGGGATTTTGACCGGTTGTCAAAATTTGCTACCGGACATGTTACTAATCTTGAGAGTAAGAGGAAAAGATTCATAGTGGGTTTGCGGGCAGAATTACGAGGGCAGGTACGAGCCTTGCAGCCTGCTACATATGCTGATGCTTTGAATGCCGCTTTGGCATTAGATATTGGAGATTCTGAGAAAAAGGCTTTTGAGATTGCGGCACAGGCCTCTTCTTAAAAGAGGAAGGCTAGGGAGGACCTTTCAGGTCGAGGGACACAACCACATAGACAGGCTCCTCATTTGCCCTACTGTCATAATTGTACTGAGTATCACCTAGGTCTGTGTAAGGTGATGAGGTGCTTTCAGTGTGGACAGACCGGACATATTAGACCTTTCTGCCCTAGTTTACAGACACCACAGCAGAGTGGGGGTCAGGGTCAGAGTTTAGGTCAGGGTCAAGGTCGAAGACAGAGTCAGGTTATTCCCAATCATACACGCAGCAAGCCCGTGTCTTTGCCACCACTCGAGAGGATGCTGAGGCATCTGGTACTGTTATCACAGGTACTTTGTCAGTTTTATAGCACTCTCTTGTATTATTTGTTGTCTTATATGGTGAAATTCCTTAGACCTATATGGTGAAATTCCTGAGACCTGATAATCGTGTTTATGAACGTTATATTCTATTAAGTGGTTTTGGATGCTAGTTAGTCTTAGAAGGAGACACCAGTTGTGATCCTAGCATTCGAACCAAAGTGTTGAGAAACAAAGTTATCCACTTGGTCAAAGTATTGTAAAGGAACCAAGTGTTGAAGGAGATTACGTGGGAACGTGAGGACGAAATGCAGTCTAAGTACCCTCGCTTACACTTGGTAAGTGCTCTTTTCGAGGACAAAAAGTCTTTTAAGGAGGGTAGTCTATAAAGTCCAGTTACTTTTGGGGGTAAATTTTTTTTTATTATTATTTTATTTATTTATTTTAATTAAGCTTTTAAGATTAGTTTAAATTTAGTAATTTAGATTTTAGTAGTTATTTTCGTCCGAAATTCATTTAAATCGTTTTAATACTTTAAAATTGTTTCGGTGACATTAGTAATTATTAATGGGCCAATTAATAATTATTAATCACCTTTAGATTAATTTAAGAGCTTCGGGTTTCGATTTTTAAGTCAAAAGTCATTAAAGGACGCAACCGTCATTTCCAATTTCTTAAAAATATCCAAAACACTATTCATATTCTTCTTTAAATTGCCATTTGACCAAAAAACATCTCATTTTTCTTCTCCAAACCGTGGCTTCAAGGGGGGGGGAAGAGATTTTCGGGTTTCGCTCATTTCTCGACGGATCTGATCGATTTCGGTTGCATCGGAAAGCCTTCGGTCCTAGGATTCTTCTCCACCTAACAATCGTGCTTTCCATCTGTGTTCTAAGGACTTCTCGGTAAACCCCGAGCCAAGAAGCGTGGTAGAGGAGGTGGTGTCGCGTGACTTGCCGAGATGGTGTACAGACAATATTAAAACACTTTTGGTTTAGCATTCGTATAAATGCTTGTAAATTATTTCCATTTTCCATACTTATGTCTTTTTGAGCCCGAAAGGGTAGTTGTGTAAAGTATGTCTTTGTTTTATGACTAAATTCTCTTTTGGAATGCGCATTCCCGATTTATCGCTTTCTCTGAATATGGGTTGATGTAAACAGGTTTTGGTTATTCGATTTTTAAACGAACCTATGTCGTTTTTCTTTAAAAATTAAGTCTTTCGCTATGCATTTGAATTTAAAGAATTTAACAGAAAATCGGGTTGTTACATAAGTAGTAGTTCCGTGAGAGCCATTAAAGTAAATAGAAATATGTTCATTAGATAAGCTTAATGGAAGAATCTATTAAGAGGGTTAGAGTTAACAATGGGTAGTTAATCTATAACCTCATTCTTCAAAGCTTATCTTATTAATCAAAGGTGAGAGCAATTGGAAAAGGGAAATGGGCATGTAAAGAGCTTGGCGTTCAGGGTCATATTGCTTCTTGAGATTGGTTCAAGTTTTATGGTACGCAAATAATTCTTAACCAATGCTTAGAGGAGAGTTAAGAAAGATTTAATCTTGATGCTACTCTAGGCATCGATGAATGAACCTACTAGGAAAACATATTCAATATATGTCAAAGTTAACGACGTTCCCTTAATACGTATGTGTAGCTTGTCATTAAATGAAGCACGATCATATTCTTAAATGTTATTTTTTTTGTACAAATGTTGAATCAACGATTGGATTATATGCTTGCTTATTAAAACTAGCATGTTATTAAAGTAACAAGTGAGTTAGATACTGATTATGGGTTATAGTGTCTTATTGTATTATAATCGTCGGGTTAGATAGGAGTTGACGACTGTTTATTGGAAATACATGGTATTATTGAATTGTGATTGGGAATGGTAAGTTGAGAAATGATTGTGGTAACTATCGAGGCTATCCTTGTGATGCCTGTTTAGTGGGAAGGAGTATGAAACTATCGTGGATATTGTAATGGCATAGTGAACAGATCGCGTAAAGTGAGTTAAGTATGCAATGACATAGTGAAGAGATGGTGTATACTGAGTTAAGCATGCAGGGGCATAAACTGAAGGAAAGTCCGTTACGAAGAGTTGACTATGGGGAAATAATAACTTCTTGTAGGTTTTCTCACTTGCTCTTGTTGTTTGCTTTGTTTTCAATGTTTTGCTTATGAATGTTCGTGACAAGAACCGATATGCGTTGCTAAGCTAGAGGTAGGAAATTAAGAAGCATACTTAGGCTTGAAGCTAGAACCAAGTGAAACAATACTGTTTTGATTAGGGAATTATGTGTATAATTCTAGTCTTTTCTTTTTGTATTAAGAACTTTGTTAAGTGAGATGTCTTGTCGATTATTTGATAGGGTTCGACATGTGGCATCATAATGTTTCATGTAAAACAGCTTATTTATACATATATATATATATATATATATATATATACATATACGTATATGTATACATGTATATATACACTATATATATATATACATATATATATATGAAAATCCTCTTCTTCTTTTTTTAAATAAAGAGATTCTATAAGTATGTGTTGTTTGAATTTACTAAATGCTTAGATTTTCGAAAACCTTGCATCTGCTTTCATTAGGTTGTGTGATTTGATGCGCACCACTAGTGGCATATTACGACCTCGACCAGAACTGTTTATGTTACGTCCCGTTATTTTACATGAATTTTATTTTATTTTATTATTTATTTATTTATTTATTAATTATTATTATTTGGTGTAAAGCACTTAATTTAGTTTTAGAATTTATTAATTTAAATTTTCGATTTAATTTAGAATTTACGAGTTAATTTCGTTCGTAAATTCTTTTAATCGCTTTATTAGCTTAAATTAGTTTTGGTCGTATTAATAATTATTAACGGGCCAATTAATAATTATTAATCACCAATTGGCTAATTCAAGATCATCAGGTTTCGTTTTATAAGCAAAAATCATTAAAGGGACGTAACCGTAATTTTCGATTTCTTAAAAATATCTAAAATCACTATTCATTCTTCTTTAAAATAAAAAAAATTGACCAAGTTGACCACATTTCTTCTCATTTTCTTCCTCCATTGCTGTGAGCTCTCTTCTTCCATGGTGGGAGGGATTTTCTCTTGGCCTTTCTTCGATTCTCGACCGATTTCGATGAGGTCAGTTGCGTTGGATTACTCGGGATGTGGGCTATCTATCCCACCTAACCTTGTGGCATTTCTCGTTCCTTAAGGGTAGCCCTAGAAAGTAAGTTTTCAAAACTTTTTACATGGTTTTGTTCGTTTTTTTATTATAAATGAGTTTTGAAGTTGAAATCATGAATTTCCATCAAGGAATTTGACGATTTTGAGCCCGGATTTTAGAAAAACACTATTCACCCGAAATCACTATTCATCCGAAATCACTATTCACCCGAAAATCATACTTTTTTTTTATTAGATTTGAATTGTAATTCGTTGATCGATTGATGAATTGTAGGTGGCGGGTGTGCGTTGAAGTCTCGTTGGATTATACTTTGACTTGCTAACACTATAAGAAAAATGGCATTAGGTGACACTAGTATTTTAAATGGGTGACACTAGGATAAAAAGGAGGAACAGTGGAAAAATTTATGCTGCCCGTCACCTATTCTTTGAGAAAAAAATATACGCGTGTTTTTTTTCTCCCGTCTCCCTCTTTTAACTCATATTCTTGGAAAATAAATTTTAGTACTTTATTTACGATATGCTTCAAATTTCCAGAATCTTAGCTGAATGAACTTGTATATATTTAGTATTCTGCTTGCTATAACAGTATCACTTGGGAAGAGGTCATATTGGAGTTTCAATGAAATCTAAACTTTATCATTTATTGGAGCAACGAGCAGCCGATTGGTAATTATCAACTGTTTTCCTAATGCTGTTATGGGCTATTTCTGGTATTTTTTCATTCTAACTCGTAATGTAATCTTGCAGCCGGTATTTTATTTGTTCCTTTATGGCGTGGAAGTGGTTATACTACCATGTTTTTCAAGGTTCAGTTTTTAATTTGTGGCTTCTATTCGTTAATTATGCTCTTTGTTTTATAATCATTCTCTTTATCCGAAAGATTTATCTGTTGATGTTATTGTTTATTTTTTTTTCCTCTTTTCATAGTGACGGATCAATTCTTCTTTTGATGTTATATGTTGTACTCCATATTTGCGATGTGAATAAATTTGTATAATTTCTTACCATCAAATTTTAGAATTCATTCAACGCAAATAAAATGTTTGCAATGATTGAGTAGATTGCAATAGTTGAAGATTGTAAGTCTGATTGAAGCGTTTTTCTGCATTATGAATTTGTAAAATACTCTTGATTGTTTCCTTCATTGTTATTCTCTGTTATTTTTTTAGTATTTGGATCCTAAGGAGGCTTGTGTTTTCTTTGTGCTCGCTTCCACTTCTAGTTGGTTGCCATTATTAGTAAAAAGATAAGAGACTTGTCTAAAATGCTAGAGTATTTATCACAGCTTCCTCTGTTCACATTGGATGTTATTTTTTGCTCCACATAATTTTTCTAACTTTTGATCATGATTAAAGATTACTACACCTTACTTGCTTAGTTAAATGTCAAATATGGGTACATGAGAATTTTTTTCTCCAATCCATATGTGTTTAAATTATAACTTTAGGTTATGCCTATTAGTAGAATGCTTAATTTTTAGCAGGACTTAAAATTGGTGTTGTTAATACAGGAGCTAATCTGTTATCCATTACTTCTTTTCTCTTTGTTTTTTTAGGTCAGTGAATGTGAATGGACTTCTTTGTTTTCTTTATGTAAAGTTTGCGAAATGATTTTTTTAGATAGTGAAAATGATCAGAAGATCAGTTTGTATTCCAACACGAGTCTGTCTGGTTCAAAGGAAGACGGTTTCTGCCAATAGTATGGGCTGAAACTCCTGGAAAAGCAGAAATTCAGCAATTAAAACCTGCTTTAGATCCCAAGGGAAAAAGGGTTGGAGAGGAGTGGTTTACCACGAAGAAGGTTGAAGATGCTTTTACAGTGTATGTATTTTTTTTTGAAATAATAATACACTCTTTGAAATTTCTCTTTTAGCATATTTTCAAATTTTTTCAATTGAGTGGTCAACAATTTATTTACTCTTTCAGGTATCAAGAGGTTGTACCAGAGCAAAAGCAAGAGTAGTGGGATTGTTGAGAGATCTTTCTTTTTAATTGCTAGCTAAAATTAACGTCCTTGTCTTTACTTCCATGTTGATGATAATTGCCAAGGCATTATTTGCTCATTTGAGGTACGTAGTTGAGTCTATTTTCTTTCAACATGCTTTCTTCTTATATTAAAAAGAATGAGGATCCTTTTGTACTCACAAGATGAGCATAAAATCAAGAAACAATTGGAGATACCCTTGGAAATTTGAATAGGCTACATAATCTACTTGCAAAAGAAAAATCTTAATATGACTTGTCTTGGTAAGTATATTAAGTTTATAAGACAATGCTTACTAGCTTCTAGTTTATTTGATGGTTGACTTGATATTGTTTTCTTCCTATAATTAAATGAGATTTCTATGTTTACTCTTCTGTGAGATATTATATTGGTTTGGTTTTCTTGGGTTCAAATAATTATTTTTCTTAATGGTAATCTCTTTTAATTTCTTCTGGTTGTTAATTAGCATGAATAAGCAAAATTGTAAAAAGCAGCCACCATAATGTTATATGCCCTACTCTATGACATTGTCCATTGAAAGAGTCTTTGCTCTTGAAAAAATTATGCCTTAATTATTTGTTTTGTGATTATGGAGGTGCGGGATCTGTGTTTTCTGGTAACAAGAGCTATGATGAACCTGCTTAGGGAACGTTTGGGTGATGTTGCTCTGTTTTGGGCTTTAACGCTAAAAGTTCCTCCAAGATAAGCAGACAATTTTAAATTAAAATTATGCTTATTGAGAACTTGATTTAGCTCATTCCTCATGTTTGTAGTGGCTTTGAAAGGTTTTCTGTATTTAAAATGCCCCATTTTTCGAATTACCGTAACTTTAGAATGGTAATTTTCTGAACTTTCCTTCTTCGAAAGCTTTCATTTTTCATCTATGAAGGGAAGGTGTTTGTGAGAGAGTGGGGCATTGTATTGTGATATATAATTATAGAAAATAACCTATGATTGAAGAGAATTTGAAAGGGAGTGGAAGTGGGAATGAGAGTGATGTTCTTATGGGTGAAAGAGATTAATCAGTGAAAGACTTTTTATATATATATATATATATATATATATATATATATATATATATATATATATATATATATATATATATATATATATATATATGTAGATTGGAGGCAGAGTTTTGTGTCTATTTTGGGGTGTAAAAATATTTGATTTGGTAGTGTAGACATGGGGCACGTTTAAAAATTGATGTTGGCTTTGAATATCTATCATCTTTGTGAATTTTTCTTTATTTTGTGCCTATTCAAATTGTGTTGTAGATCTATTATTTTCTTTACTTTTTCATTGGGAGTCATTCTACATGTATTGTGTTGAATGCTGTTATATTATGTATAGCATGCTCAGATATTGAGTTTGTCGTTGTCCTTTAACATCTATATTGAGCAACAAAGTGGTTCACTTTTGGATGGTATTGTGACATCTGATATATACCTCCACCACTGTCCTTTTTTTATTCAAATCAGCTTCCTGGCTTTTTTTTTCTGTGTAATGTAATGGGTCTGCTTTTTTATGTAAATCGATTTTCATTGTTATCATCTTTTTCATTCGTTAGGGGATATTTTGAATTCTATATTGATTAACTTTGTTATTACCATTTGAATATTATTGAATGTTACTAAGAATGTTGTTAACTTGTTATTTGTAAGGGTACTCTAGTTATGAAAAGAAGAGATTAGATTACATTAGGATGAAGCTGGAAGCCTCGTGATTGGGAAAGCCTTTCCTCCACTTACCGTCCTCAGTATTATAATCAAGGTAAATATCCTTATTAAACATTGTCAAATAAAGAAGTGATGTTTTATTTTAATAAGATTTAGGGGTCCGTTTGGTGTAAATTTCTTATTAAACATTGTCAAATAAAGAAAACATTGTTTGGTGGCTTGGTTATATTTGAGGCTCTCATCTCCCTTTATGAGAGCTTCTGAAATTTGTACTCTTGGCCAATTTCTCTATTGTTGGAATGAATGTTAGTGTGATGTGGAATTCAATAGGTATAATTGATTTTTAGTTAGCTTTGTTTTATTGGCATGTCATTCTCAAATTTCATTTTATTTTAATTTTGTTGCTAGATAGCAAAGCTGAGTATGAAACCTTTCTCTTGCTTATTGGATGTGGCGTTGGACAAGATTCGATACTCGAGAGATACAAAGTTGAGCATTGGAGTTGTTTTCTTTGGTCTCGGAGTATGCACTATAACTGATGTCATAGTGTCAACACCAAGGGATCTGCTGCCATGATAGCTGTATGAAGCACTTCTCTACAGCAATATGTAAGTTTTCTATAGGTAATTTTTTTAAGAAACTCTTAATCGCTTGACAATGTTAGCACAATATCCAGTTTATTATTAAAAAAAAAATATTAGCACAATATTGTCCTTATTTATTTTTTGAAATGCATAACTTTTATATAAATATTAACTGTGTTTTAAGGTATGGATGGCTTAACTTGTCAACAGCATTACTAGAAAAAATTCTTGTCAATATTAACTCTGCTTGTTTTGACTAATTTATTTTCTTCTATGGATCAATTGTAAATTTTGATTATTTCTTTTAATTAATTTTTTGTTATTACTTTGACTTGCTTTTGGTGATGTTTAATTTTATCCATGTAATTCGGATATCATAAAACTTCTTATTGATTAATGAGTTTTTGTCAAGTTTTTTAAGTGGGAGCTTGTTGTTTTGTGGGATTTATTTGATGATATTGTATTTTGTTTTGTTCTTTTTTTTAATTGTGCAGGGTTTAGATGGAAGGAAATTTGAGTAAATACCACGGGACCAAACAACTTCTGTAGCAGAGTACTCTTTGTTGATATGCAAATCAAATAATGATTATAGACTGTGAATGAAAATCGTCTCTTCTTGAATCCATAAGTCCGGTAACTTTGTTATAGGAAAAAGACATTTTGTGTTGTGTTCTTTTTTATTTAATTTTTGGAGTGGTGATTAAATTTCTTTTAACAACTCTAGTTTTATTGTCTAAGTATGATGTAATTTAATTTTTTTTGCTTAAAAATATTGTAATGATATTTTAATTTTTATAGTAATATTTTATTTAAATTTATTATGTGCACTAAAAACTTTATTTGAAATAAATTAATAAAAAAATATTTATTTTCTCAAATTTTAGACAAAGGGTGACGGTGTTTCCCCGTCAACTATTCTAAAAGGTGACGGTGTTTTATAACCGTCACCTATTCCAGTGTCACCTATTTGAAAAGGTGACGGGTAAAAAAGGTCACATATTCAAATAGGTGACGGGTAAAAAAGGTCACCTAATCAAATAGGTGACAGGTAAAAAACGTCACCTATTCCAATAGGTGACGGTTTCTCATGGCCGTCACCTATTTAAATAGGTGACACTGCCATACCGTCACCTATTCAAATAGGTGACGCAAAAAAAAGTCACCTATTCCCAAAATTCTTATAGTGATCAGATGACGTGGATGTAGACTCCCAGGCGACGTAGACATAGCCATAGCCTCCTAGGTGATGTAGCTTTATCTTTTCAGGTGACGTAGACATGTCGATTGTAGATTCTTTAAACAAAAGAAATTCCACTTGTGCTGATGTCATTTCACCCATAACAATGTGTTTGGTAGTTTTCGTGAAACAGGGAAATGACAAAGCAATTTCTTGATAAAACTCTCTCTTATCTATTAGGTATGATACAAAATGCTTAGTTTAATCAATGCATGAAATTTTGGCTCATTTATTCATCTTTTCTTTATTTTTTCAGATGCCTTTGAATGATACAATGGTTAGTAGGTTTGTTTTACCACATTTTTTTTATATTTTTTTATTTATCTTGTCAATTGTCACTAATAAGTCAAATAATTTTAAAATGACCATTTTAACTAAATCATCAAATCTCCTAGATCTTTTCGAATGTTCAGATAAATTTCTTCAAAATAAGTATATAAATGTTTCTATATTCCCTGATATTCTACATATATTGATGATATTCTTGTATGAAAAGTTTCAATAGGTTTATAGGGTATACCATATTTGGATTCATGTTTCTCATCTCGTTAAGACTTAATTTAAGCAAACTTGCTAGTATAAGTTATATTTTTTATTTATTGTAACTAAAAAATGTCATATTTGGTTTGATTTATTTTTGTCATAATAAGATTAATATTCCTTAATTGATACTTTTGATATTTTTTAAAAATTATTTCATGATTTCACTTTCCTTATATTAAATATTGACCTTACAATAAACTAACCCTTCTCTTCAATCAGATGTCATAGGGGTGAATATTTGGAAGGACAACTATCTCAAAAAGGTCAAAATTTACCTCTGGACTATTTTCCACGGGGGATTAAATACTTTTGACAAGCTTCAAAGAAGGTTCCCTACGATGGCAATGAGCCCGAACCGTTGTGCTAGTGTGGAAGACCCTATGCACTTATTTTGGAATTATAATTTTACTGCCACTCTTTGGAGATTATTGTTCAACATCTTCAATTACCAAGGTTCGAGCCTTTGTGTAAGGGTCCGAGAGTTTATGTAGTATAATTAGAAATTTTCTTAATATTGTTATATTTTAATTGATGATTTTAAGTATGAAAAATTATTTTCTATGTCAATTTTGGGTTAATTAGTAATTAACCATAGTTAATTTAACTATGGATGGAGAATTTGGTAAAAGAAGGAAGCTTAACTATGGTTTAGTTTAGTAAAAGGATTGTTTAGTAAAAGAAATAGGAGGAAGGGCTTAATTGTAATATTAGGAGGTGGTGGGTTGTAGGAGGAATTGTAGGAGGTGGAGGGGCTGATTTGCAATTAGATTTTAGTTATTTATTTTAATTTTGGAAATTCAAAGTATAAATAGTGAATTAAAGAAAAAAAAAAACAAAACATCATCTTCGAACTAAAGGACCCGAGGAACCCCCCCCCCACCATTTTCCTCCATTTTCGAAAGCTTCCTTCATCTTCAACCTTGCATGGTGGGTGAATTCAACTAGGATCTTGTGGATTCATGGTGGAATCATCATAATAAGAAGATTCAAGCAAGTTGTAGGAGGTTTTAGACAAGATTAAGGTAAAATCCTTAACGTAGGTTTTGAAGGTTTTATAGTTTCCATGGATGTGTTTTGAGGTTTCTTAATTGTAATTTTAATGGTGATTAGGAGGGTTTTCTTCCATGTTACAATTCTGGAAGTGGGCTATGAAAAATGATGATTATTAATCCTGAGATTTGCTAAGTTAAAGTTCAAGTAATTGAGAATTGGTTGAGAAGTTCTGAAATCTCCATTAATGGAGGTATTGCTAGCTTCTAGTGTTTTGAAAGCTTTGTGGTTTCATGACTTATATGGAAGATTAACAATTCTGGAATTTATGTGTGTTATATGTAATTAATACACAAGGGAATTTAATTAGAAGTTCATTAAGGAAAAGCAATGGACTAAGTCCATTTGGCCGAGAATGCCATCCAAAATATTGTGTAGTTTCGGAATTGTTCTCCTAGTGGGTTTCCGAAATTGTGTTAATTTTATAAGCTGATTTGTAATGTTAATATTAACTTAAACATGTATGGATTGACTTGTTGTAGGACAAGAATGAGTGGACACAAGCGAAGTTAAATACGAAGGTGAGAACACAAAGAATCGGAGGGTTGATTGGCATTGTGGTTCACAAATCTTTCTGAGCTATCTTGAATGTGGATGTTTATGATTGTGATTAGTTGGGATTTGGAAAGTATGGTTAGTAAGTTGATGAAAGTAAGGCAAAGAAATGAAAGATAGAATTGACTCCGATAATGGTTTTAAGAGCCGAAGAGTTAGTTAGCTCAAACCGAAACATGTTTGAATAATTGTTTTTCATAATCATGCTTACTTGTTAATTAATTTACTCTTAGTCCATGATTGAGTCATATACTGAATTAGGGCTATTATTGTGAGTACATGTCATGTGTCGATTATTGCTCGATGATTAGCTTGTGAATGAGAAAATAAAAGTAGTGCTTGAAATGTGAGATGTATAATTAATGAATATTAAGCAAGATGTGTGGTATGATTGAGTCATACACAGTTTGAAGAAACTGATTTGTTTATGCTCATTGGGCCGAGAGTACTTTCCATGATAATTATTGAAAGAAAGCTTGATTATTCTATTTTCATTTCATAACACATTATTCATGCATTTCATTTGATTATTGATTGGCCATGGGGTCGTAACCCGTGTAATGGTGAGTGGATGTTGGATGTTACACGTGGTTACTGTGGCGGTGATATTGTGTAGCTTCGAGGCGCTGTGTGGTGGATGGCCTGGATGCTAAGTGGTTATTGTGATAACCTGAAAATTGATAAGAGCTACGACTCGAATGTGTTATTGTGATGTGAAATGTATAGGGCGTAGTGAGACGCCGGGTTTTGAAATGGTAAGATTTATGAACTAAGAGAAAAAGAAAAATGTGGTACATGGTATATGTTACTTGTTTGATGATGGTACGGGTTTGAAAGGTTTACAGTTTGAATATGTTGAACTATCTTCGATGCATTGCTCGTTTATTTACATTCCTAAAATATCATTCTATTTGTGCATTTATGCGATGTACATTGCACATCACCACTCATATTCTTTTGTTCTCACTGAGTGTCATGCTCAAAGGTGCTTTATATCACCTTTCAGGTGTTGCTCGGGGACGAGGACGTGGAGAGGCAAGTGGTGCTCATTGATACACGAGATGGAGTTCTTGGATTGGCCACTAGACACGCGAGTCTCATCGAGGGGTCATAGATTTTGTGGTTAATCGTCTTTTGTGATCTAAACACATTTTATGTAAATGTTTTACATAGACTTATGTTTTGCAAAAACTTTATAGTGGTGCACCACGACATTTTCACCATATACTTTTCGTTTGTTTTCTATATGTTATATAACTCTAAACCTACTTGATGATATAAGACAACCGACGAGCCGGGTTTCCTGTTTAAATACAAGCAAGATTTTTAAAAGTTTATGTACATTTCATATATGATTTTCCAATGTCTTGCGTTATGGTCTTTTGGACGAAGCACGGACCTTACTTCCGTTTGCGTACTCGCGTCCTAGGCTTATGTGATAAGTCGGGTCGTCACACTTTGTCATCTCCATCAACCGTTGGCCAGTTTGCTGTGTGGTGTCAGGTTTAAGAATCAAGCTTTAGTCCTCTGGCATAACGTGATTCGGGCAGTTCTTTGGCTCGTTTTGTGGGAGAGGAACAATAGAATTTTCAATGACAAATCTTCAGACTATATGCTGATTTGTGATCTTATTATTAGATTTAGCTTCTCGTGGACGGCTAATTCTAAGTACTTTTGTAAATACAATCCTTCCTTCATTGCCACCAAATGGAGGAATTTTATGTAATCCGGGGTGTGGTTTCTTTTGTATCCCCCTTTTTATTTATCAATGAAATATCTATTTGTAACGTCCTGTTACTTTGAGGTGAAATTTTGTTTTTATTATTATTGCTTCACTTGGTATAATTTTAGTAATTGATTATTGCTTAGTTACTTAGAAGTTTAGTTTAATATTTTAATTTTAGCCTCGGGTTCGATCGTTAAGTTATTTCTGTTAGAAACGTTTAATTAGAATCGAGTGTATTAATGATTATTAGTAGGCCTATAATTGATTGTTAAATCATTTTAAGTTAGATTAGAAGGGGTTAAGTTGAATTGGAGCTAGAAAAAAAAGAAATAACGAGCACCCGAGACAACTTTACTTAGGAAATAGGAGGAGGGGCATTATGGTCTTTTACCGAATATATTTATATATATGCCTAAGTCTTTTGCAAGGGAAAAACAAAAAGAAAAAAAGAGAGAGCTCCCAAAAACCCCCAAACCCGTAGCTTGAAGAGAAAAAAAGTGAAGAGAAAGAAATATCCGGTTCTCCTTCGTTTCTCAGCCGTTTTCATCTTGCCTTAGCTTGTTGGAAAGCTCTCGAGACGTACTTTCATTTCGTACCATCAATTGAGCCGATCCGTTCCAGATCATGAAGATACGAGGTAAAGAAGAAATGGGTTTTTAGGTTTCCTTTTTCTCGATTTTGCGTTTAAGCTTCGATTCGTTTTTCTCGGGTGTCATTGGTAATTTCTAGTTAGGGAAAATCATTTTGGTCGAGGTTAGTGTCTTGAATCTAAACCAGAGTCGAATAGAAAACCCGAGCCCTTTGAAATATTTCAAACCGAGGGTTCCGTGAATTGAGTTTTGTTATTTTTAAAAGTGTTTTCTTTAAGTAATAATCGAAAAACCGGAACTCGATCCTTTTCCTCTTGCCTTGGCCATGAGCTTCATAGAGTTCCGGGATTAAGTTTGATGCTTATTTTAGCTATTGGTTATTCGTTCGTTGTTTAGGAATTAATATGTTTAGTTGTATATTTTACTTTATAGGTTTGAACCACGAGCAACCGTTCACGCATCCAACGAGCGGTGTTTCTTCCTCGCATCTTAGAGGTGAGTTTAAAATGAGCTTTAGTGTTTTAATGGCTTGGATTAATTGACGATTTAGTTGATTCGAGGTTAAGGGTTGTGGATGTTTAGGAAGAAAAGATTGTGGAAAGTATGTTTGGGCTAAGGAAAGTCCATTAAGACGAGATTCTCGTCACTGAATGGTATTAAGTCTTGAGGGCTAAAGTGTGGTTTGGGTGTAATAGATTTGAAAGTAGAGAAGGAAAGTGACGGTTCGGACTCAGGACTTTCGAGGAGGGAAAAATAGTCCTAACCTGCTTTAGGTTTTCTCTTAATTATTATTCTACATAATTAGGAAATAGGATAGAAACCGAGGTTAATTATGGTGACTTATGGTGACGTGTAATAACGGTGACTATGGTGACTAATGGTGACTTATATTCGTGGTGACTATGGTGACTTATGGTGACTAATGGTGACTTATATTCATGGTGACTTATATTCGTGGTGACTATGGTGACAGTGGTGACTTATATTCATGGTGACTATGGTGACTTATGGTGATGTGTAATAACGGTGACTATGGTGACTTATGGTGACTACGGTGACTATGTATGAATGGTGACAATATAATTAAGATGACTATAGCGTTGTTATACGCAAGGTGACAAGGAAAGTTTGAAATGTGTTATGGTAGTTGAAACTGACTTTAACCGAGCCAATTATGTTTACTTCCCTATGCATGTAGTTCTGAATGTAAATGCATATTTAGCCTTATTTTTTGATGTGCTCGGTGTTTAGTTATTGGACACTATTTTTGATAAGGACTTCGGTCCCTATAAACACTTGATTTCATTTTACTCTCACTAGCTTTATGCTTATGTTGCTACACTACAATTTTTACAGGTACATCTCGTGGGAGAGGTCGGGGTAGAAGTCGTGGTGCCGCTTGACTGACCGTGCGATGAGCCTGGGATATGGAATTGTAGCATTATGAAATGCTAGTCTTTTGGTTGTTTGTAAATGTGTATATAGTTGGTGTCCTGAGCTCGAAAGAGCGTTGTTTTATGTTTTAAACGTTTTATGTTGTCGTTTATATTTTCTTAAACATAGGAAATGTACATTTCCTGTTTTTCTCTGATGTGAATAATGTAAACAGGTTTTGGTATGTTCAAAATATAAATGGAACCACGCAAATTTTTTGTCAAATTGTTGTCTTCCGCTGCATAATGTAATATGTGTTTTTAAAGGAGTCGGGTTGTCACACTATTATTAAAAAAAAAATATTGACCTTACAATGAACATGGAAATAAAGCCTAGAATTGGAATAGAATATGGTAAGAAATAAAGAATGAAATTGAAAGGAATAATTTGATTAAATTACCAAACTTAAAGTAATTATAAATGGAATTTAGTAGGATACTAATTTTCTAATTTTCCAAAACATAAAATTAACAATCAAAACTTTAAATATAGAAATTGAAATTTATTAGGGTACTAACTTTCCAACTATGGCATAATTAATAGATTTTTCAAATAAACTTTTTTTTTAAAACCTAGAGACCAAATGTGAAGATTACCCTAAACCTAATTTTGAGTTAAGTAATAATTTTAATATTAAAGATAAAAAAAAATTATAAACTAAAGAACTTTATTTTTAAACATAAACAAGATCATTTTCAAAAAAACTTCGACGATGAAATATAGGAGCATTGGGATACCAATCTCCTAAACATTCCTGAGCTCAGAAATTTTATCTCGAGATGTTGAGATAAAATTCCCAACAATATTTTTTCTAATGGTTTTACATCACTCATAATTATTTTAATCATACCTTATTATTAAAGTATTGATTCATAAAACATGAGACATTTAAAAATAACCCAAAAAATAACTTTGTTTTTACAAATAAAGGCTTTTTCAATAATACATCAAATAAAAAACAACAATCGCTTTGAAACGAACATAATAGGGTTCTAATATCTTATCTATGTGTGAATGAACTCCCAAACTCATTGTCAAAAGTTGGTAAATCATCCTTAATTTAATAAGTAGATGACTAATCACACTTATCCTTTAAAAACCAATGATTAGTGACGACTCCTTTTTTTTCATGTCATGGACACACGTAGCTACAAAAAGTAAACAGTAAAGTGAAGCGCACTTAAGACTTTTCCATTTAAAGAGCATTTTGGAAATTTTCACCTTTAGCAAGTACCTTGTCATCCTCCACATAACCTAGTAGCTTGTCATTTTTCACCTTAATTAAGTATGATGTCATCTTCCACAATTATGAAGTAGGATGTCATCATCCACTTGCAAGTTGTTTGTCATTTAAGATTGTGTTCAAACCTTCTATGGTCTTGAGTTTCAAGATAAGAGAGAAAAAATTGGGGTTTGATCAATTCTTCACTATTTTGCTAGATTTTTGGTGGAAAAGAAAGGTAGTAGGTCGTAGATTTTGAATCCAAGAGTTGTTTTCAAAAAATCAAGCTAGGGAGGTCTCCAGGGGTAAATTTCTTTTCCTTTGCTTTGAACTTTGAGTTTTTAAAAGATTTATATTGTGTTTTTAATATCTGATTCATGGAAACTTAAAAATGTAAAACAAACTTTGCCAAACCTTGTTAAAAGTCTTAACCATCTTAAGAAGTTCAAGAAAACTACTTTTCATTTGTCTTTGGTGATGAATGAATAACCCTTGCCTTATTTCATTGAGTTTTGAACAATTTCTTGACGACCCGAGACTAGGTTTTCATTACCCAACATTTTAATTGTTAATTACTAAAACAAGAATCAAGAAAACTCATGTAAAATAACATGCTGAGCAACCCGATTTTTACCTCTTGGATTTAAAAACCCCATCCCTATGAAATGGTATTTTTGTCCATTTGACCTACTTCCCAAAGTCCGAGTCGACTTTTTGTTTGTGTTCAAATAATGGTAGCTTTGTGAATTGAATAAATTATAAATATTTTATGTAGGTGAAGCTTGTGTTTGAACCGGGATTCAAGAGTAGAGAGCTGACTTTTTATGAGTCTTGAATGGTGAAAATGGAATGGAAGGTTAATTAAACCAATAAGGTAAGCAGGCCTATGCATATTGTGAGACAAGTTATGTTGAGCGTACTTTGAAACTAATTGGTGGATTACTATATAGTATGTTCTAATTGCTTAACTTTGTGATTTTGTAATTATTTGTGTAAGAACATTTTGAATGTGAATGTGTACGTAATGGTAGTTGACAAAAATTTAATTTGTTGTTTTATTCTTGTTTGATTGGATAATGGTTATCTATGGAGTTCTTGGGCTTATGTTAGGTGTGTGTTAGGGTTGCTATTTAGTATAATGTTTTAGTTAAAGTTTTAGCTGTTTTCTCATTTATGTTACACTGGATGTCATGAGCATGTTATGGTGAAAAATGTGATATTAAAAGGCTTTTGTGGTGCTATGTGTTCTCCTGAAATTTCATAAAGATGTTAAGCTTTCGAGGTGTTGTGTGTTCTCACACAATACCGGAAAGATATTAGGCTTTCGTGGTGCTATGTGTTCTCACGGAAGAACGGAAAGATATTAGGCTTATGTGGTGCCGTGTGTCCCTCGGAATGTCAGAAAGATGTTAGGCTTCCTTGGTGTTGTGTGTTCTACCAAAATGCCAAGAAGATGTTAACCTTCCGTGGTGCTATGTGTTCTCCTGAAATGTTGGAATATGATAAGTTTCTGTGGTGCTGTGTGTTCTTCTGGATTTCTTACTAAGTAATAGCCAATGTGGTGCTGTGTATTCTCTCGGAGTGCTTGGTTAGTTGAAGGTGTAATGCGGAATGTTATCATAACAGGTTTCCTTTTTGTTGTTTAAATTTATAAGGTGCTTATGAATATAATGTCTTATGGAAATGAAAGTTCCAAAGCAATGTTTTTTTTCCTCAAATAATGATCTCAGTTCAATTGCCTTAATTGTTTTATAATGATTCACTCTTTCCATTGTGTTTTCACTGATGCTACTCTTTTTTGTTTCAGTGCGAACTGGGGACGCAGACATGATAGAGGTGCCGATACACATTGAACTGCTGAGGGGCCAAGACTTCTAGTGTTTTGGGAAGCATAGGGTTTACTATTGGTTTAAATGTATATGAGGTTAGGTTACTAAAAGATAGATGTTAATGTACATTTTGCTAACCTTAGAACTTTTGATGTGGAGTTGAGTTATTTTTCGTTATAAGATATAACGTGATCGTTAATAACTATGGTTCGAAACTTATGTAATAGTCTTTACACTCATGCTGATTTGTGTGAAATGCTTAGTTTTCAAAAACGGGTTGATGTACCCATTGATTGTGTTCACTTTTATTAGGTTGGATAAATGGGTTATGCTCCCTGGGACGCATACGTATGGTTTTGGCTAGAAATATTTATCAGGTGTCTTCTTGTTGGAATATCTATCATTGTTTTACTTTTCATTTGCGTCCTAACGCTTCCGCTGAAGGTACCTGCGACCTGGGCTAGAATTTAGGGTTTGATCATTACAACATGATACTTTCTATAAAAAATATTTCTTTAATGCAGCTTTCCGTGTGATGTTATAAAGTTTAGAGTAACCCAAAAATAGTTGGGATTGGGCCTTGAAGACATAAAGTGGGAAACTTAATTTGGTTATTAAATCAGTCAGGATTGAATTTTTAGAGTAACAGTATTGGCATAAGGGGATCTTATCCAGGATTGAATTTTTAGAGTATTAGGATTGGCATAAGGGGGTTTTTCTTCTATGGGATGAACGACGTAGTTGGCTTGATCAACTTGACCAGATACATCAGGAGCAGTTGGTAGGGTAGGATGAGCTTGAATTCTTCTTGTTAGAGGATTAGGCATGCAAAAAATTATTTCCATGTTATATCAATTAGTGTAAACTCTTTTTTTTTTAAATAATAATAATAAATAAATAAATAAGAGGATAAGATTGAATTTTTTAAAAAAGAGGAGGAGATAAGGTTAAAAATAAGTTGGATCTTGGCTTGACACATGGCAAGGAATTGTATATTAAAAAAAACAAAATAAAACCCATCTTTGCTACAACAGTCGTAGGAAGGAAAAAGAGACGGGGGAAAGCAAGGAAACAAGAAAAGAAGAAAAGAAATGAAAAATTGGGAATTTGGCTTGGAATTGTTTTTTGAAAATAACATCAATTGTGAAGTTTTGAGTTCAATTTGTGGTGTAATTGCTTGTTGGTAAGTGATTTCTTCAACCAAATTCTTCTATTTGATGAATTTTGGTAGATTTTGCTAAGTTTCAAGATTTATTTATGGGTTTTATGAGTTTTGTTGTTTATGAATTCTAAGTGCTATGAGTTAAATTGAGAGGTTGGTGTTTAAGATTAATTAAGAATGGTGAGAAATGGAGTTTTTCCATATTTTGATGGAGTTGTTATGGAAAATTGTATGAATTAGAAAGAGGATTTTGTGTTTTTCTTCAATTTGAGTTGGGATTATTTGTGGGAAGAGGAAGAGAAACAAGATTGATATTATTTGGCTTGAAAAGTATATTGGAAACGTAGTAATTGAAGGAAAAGTGAAGCTCTAGCCATTGGAATTTTAACCGTCATTTTATGTGTTTTCAATATGTTTTTCTAATACATAAAAGTACTAAAAGATTATTAATGCGTATTTTTATTCAATATATATTTCAGGGGATACAGAGATTGGCACCGCTTATAACCCGGGATCGTAAGCGGGATAGTTTTTATGAGTGGTTAAAATATTATTTTCGAATTATACATAATTATTTACTTATAAATTTCAAGTTAGCCTATATATTATGAATATCCTATTATACACATGTTTTTATGATTTACAAATTATGTTTATGTTTTTTTACTATTACTTATGATTATTCTTATGAAATTGGACATTACGTTAAAATGGAAAAAGTATTAGCTTCCATGAATTTATGATGGTTTGCAAGTATATAACAGTTTTTGTAAGCTATTTTCAAACCTCAAAATTATTGTACCCACTAGTTCAGCTTTTAGCAGGTCTTTGGGACCCACTTTAGCATACACATAGGCTTTGGGCAGTATGTTAGGGTGAATAGCCCTTTGGGGGCAGCTCTGCGCGCGTATGACCAGTTTTAGTATAATCAGTTGCTCTGCTTCATAACTTGATTTATCTTTTTTGTAGTATGACCAGTTGTGGGTATGCGTTTGGTGTCGGTTTTCTATTATATAATTACGATATAATATTATTACATGAACTTTGCTAACTATGAGTTTTATTTTGTATGAAAAGTGATTTTCTCAGAAACATATTTGTTTGCTAAAAGTCGTGTTTTCTACGATATTTAACTCAAAAGTATATGTTAGTTTATAAAAGATCCCACTCACTGAGTTTTTGCTCACGATTTTCCATGTTTTGTTTCCCCCCCCCCCTCCAAGTAGCTCTTGAGTTTCAAGGACAAGCCTAACGAGAGACGGTTACACCACTAGTTTTGGTTTCATCTTTAGCTAGCCTATGTATGACATTTTTGTGTGATTGTACATGTTTGTTTATTAGGGTTTAGGGTTTAGGGTTTAGTCGGTGATGGCTCGTGAGAGAGTAAGTAGCTTTTATGATTTTTGAGGCTACCTGGGTAGATGGAGATGTTTATAGCTGAAGAAATCCTATAAATGCTTCTCTTAATATTAGAAAATTAAGAATTAACGTGTTTGACTGATTTTGAGTTAATTATGAGAGCGAAGCCCTTTATAGATTATACAGAATTATGTAAAATGTATTTACAGGTTGGTTTACTCGAAAAATAAATGGAACTTTGCCAAAATTTTCTTAAATATGTAGAATTTAAATTAATGATTAATTAGTTATTTTATTTTCGCTTGATGGTATGCGTTGGCATTAGCTTTCGCTTGCCATCGGCAAGTGTTGTCTCGAGTGTTTAGGGAGTTATCGGGAAGAGTCGTGACAGTTAGACTGTCATTCTTATGCATCTTATCACAATCCAAAGGGAAAGATACCAACATTCGTGCAGAAACTTGCGATCAGAGTGAAGAGACAACTTTATTAAATTAGCGGAAATTTATTTAGTAAACTAATTAACTTTTAATTCAAGATCCATTAATATCATGCAATTGTGATTAAGCTTTGACTGAAAAATTAAGTCTTTTATAAAAACAATAACTTTTACTTACATCGAGTAAAATAAGGAGAATTGGTTAGAGGTTTCTTTTCAGCGTCAACCATTAACACCAGATCTTCTAGACTATATCAACGAACGTTAACAAAACCCAATTGTGAGATCAAACTAGAAGAAAATTTAAGAAGAAAAGAAAATTAAAATTAATAACAAAATCGGCAATGGAGAAGAGATGAGAAGACGAGAGAGCTTTCAATTTCTAACGAATTGAATTATTGTGATTTATGAATAACTCAAGCCTCCTATTTATAGGCCAATGGAATATCTAATCAAATTAGAAATATTCAATGAGATAAATATTTAAAAAAAATATTTTGTCTCCTTTATGAGCATATGGCCGAAATTAGCATTAAATAAAGGGAAATTTTGATTTTTCTTTTATTTGCTTTGTCTTGGGTAAATAAATCTATGTAAATATTTTTAGAATATAATTCAAATAATTATCTTTTTAAAATACACATAGCTTTAACTAGCCATTTTTCCTTCCCCCTTTTTTCCTATAGCCACCTTTTTTAAAACATCTCAAAATAGCCACATCTCAATGTAAAAAGACATAAACACCCTTAATGTCAAATCATCCTCTCTCTCCTCCTTCATCACCGTCCCATCCTTTTTTTTTTAAATATTAACATAACTCTCTCTACTTTTCATAATTATTTTTAAAAATATTTTCCCTCCCATCCCCCCCCCCCCTTTTCTTCTATATATTTGATTCTCTCCCTCCCTCCCTAGTTTTTGTTTTCCATTTTTTCTCTCATTTCTTCTTCCCTCTCCCCCTTATTTCTTTATCCATTCCCTATCATTTTCTTCCCTTGCCCCCTTATGTAAATATTTTTAGAAAAAGTGTATGTTAAACATACGATCTTCAGAACCAAGAGGCTCTGATACCAACTGTAAAAACCTGACCTTTCAGAACAATAAATATACTTATTTAAAATAGCGAAAGACTCAATAAATGTTTTTTTTATTGAAAACATGCAAACTTTCTAATCAATAAATACTTAAATCAAAAAATAAACTCCTGAGTTCAATCTTTTAAAACAAAACAATAATCCAGAAATATATTCTCAAATTTCACAACTCAAAATATAGAAATAAAGTCTCTAAAATCAAATAACACCCAAATAAAATCTGTAATTTATTCAATAATAATAATGAATAGATAAATCGACGCCATCACGACATGAACCCTAATTTCCACTTCATCAACCACCACCTCTCGGTCCATTGTTACCTAAAAAAACAACAGATAGCACCGTGAAGGCAGTGAGAAAACGACTTAATCAAAGATGAAGTCTTATATAGTCTCTAACAATTCAAACTAAGTCTCAAGCACTCATCACTCTTCCAAGATCTCTTACACTCTAACCGTCACTTAAAACTCAATCTCAATCTTTTACATGAATAGGCAATTACTTGGATTCCATATTCAAGACTATACAATAAATTCTCACTCTACATCGAGAGACAACTTTCCCTAGTTTCTTACCCAAGACATCTCAATCATACACTCTCACAATCTTTACTAATTTCCCAAACTAACTAACATTCCTTAACTTAACAAACAATATAAATTCACAAACCACTAAGAAGGCAGTCCCTCTGAACTATTATCACTTCTTAGTACTTGGTTATAGCCTTCAACTATAACTGATAATCCCCTAATGATTCATTCATACGAGCAATGAATATTAGTACTCGGTTATGGACTTTTCCATAACTAAAATGACTTAGTGTTGAGCTCGTAGCCTCAACACTAGTAAACAAATTCAAACCGGCCATCAACATCAACACAAAAATCCTTATGCACAAGATAAATATAACTAAAATTCAATTAGAAACATGAAAATACAGCAGCCCCAACTTATAACATAAATTTCCCAAAATTTCCGAAAACTGCCGAAATATTGAAAATGCACTTTTATGCTCCCTAACTCAAAACTCAAGGAAATTAACACTAAATATCTCCAAATAATTCCAAATTTAAACCCATAATCAATTAGTAGCAATTCAAAACTAAAAACGTCAGTTTTCGTCGAAAAATGCCTAAACTATTTCTAACCGAAAATTATTTTCTTCCAATTCATTTTTGGTGTTTCCAAAAGTCCATTCTCATCCTAACATTCCAGAATATTATATTTAAATATATTGAATCAAATAAGCTATGGTAAGAGCCTTAGATTTCTCTAAAACCCCACCGTTGATCAAACTGTTAACTCACCCCTGTCCTTGCTAAAATTCCAATTCTTAAGCTACTTTCCACCACCAATCAGACCTAAAACGAAGGTCCTAAACAATTAATTTACATACTAAAACAGTACCTAAAGATGCTAAAAAGATTGGGGTTCAATGGCTTGAAGAACGGGAAAAAGGAAAACGACGAATGGATCGTTGTTTGAAGAAGACAGCAGCTACGACGCTGCTGTCTTTGCCATGGCTGAACCATGGCCTTCGGGTAACGTTTTGGTCTTGGTTTCGGGTTCTGGGTGATCAGTCTTGATGGATTTTGGTTTTAGGCAAAGGAAATCAATACCGATTAAGGTTTAGGCTAAGGATTAAGTAACAAGAGACATTATGGAATGGGTTTTTGGGCATGGTTCAAGAACATCATAATTTACTAATTAACCATAAAATCCAGAATTTAAAAAGACTCTAAATTGATTCTAAACACTCATCCAAAGATAGGAAAACATGGAAACGAATCACGAACTTCGTCTATCAACCAACCACAATCAAGACGAGCACCTAACAACAAGATTTGACGGAAAATCATCACCATCAAACCCTAAGAGGGGCGGCGGCATTAGGTATTAAAAAAGAAGAGAATTTTTACCTTCTTGATCAAAAAGATGATTCCCAAACTCTCTAATCCACAAACAAGAAAGCAAACGACGATCAACCAGTAACCAAACGAACGGAAATCCGGAAGTCTCTAATGAGGGGAGGGGGCGGCGGCAATGAGAGAGGAGAGGAGAGAAATTTTTCTATTTTTCTTATTTTTTGATAAATGAGGCAAACCCTAACCTCCTTCACCCTTATTTTCCTAATTTGGTCTTTCATCCTTCCTTTCAAAACAAATTTCTAAAAATTCCTTCCCTTGCAATTTGTCTTCCAACAAAGCCTATGGATGCAAATAAGAAAATTTTAAATCGAAAGATTAAAACTCGGTATTATTAAATGAAAAATTAATTTTTAACCAAAAATTTGAATTACCTTGTAACGGGCCGTTACATATTAACCATGGTTAAATTAGTGAAGAGCGTTAGTTAGCAAAGGGTTTTAAGGGTAAGGACTTTTTAGCAAAAGAAAAGAGGAGGAAGGGCTTAGTTTAAATTGTTGGAGGTGGAGGGAGTTAAGGAATAAAATGAGGAGGTGGAAGGACTTGATTGCAATTAGAATTAAGTTATTATTTTAATTGTTGGAAATTAGAAAGTTTATAAATGAAAATAAGAGAAAAGAAAAGAAAATTGGAAGCAAAATCCCTCATCTTTCTCCCTCCCCAAAACCGTGAGCCCTTCTCTCCCTTTCCCCTTCATTTTTTGTCAATTTTCTTTCATCCCATCTTGGTGTTTATGGGTAAATTCAAAAAGGTCCTTGTTGATTCATGATAGAATCAATGTATTAGGAAGATTCAAGAAAGATTTAAGAGGAATTATGTGACGACCCGTCACTTTTAAATAATTTAAAATCAGAGAAAACAGCGGAAGTCTTTTGATTTACGAAAAATTGGCGTGGTTTTGTTTGAAAATTGGCATGCCGAAAACCTGTTTACATCCTAATTTCACATCTAATAAAATCTCATGGACTTTAAGTCCAAATCAGGAGTTCAAATATATAATATCATAAAAACATCATCCATAAGCTCTTATGAGCCAAAATATGATACAAAATAATCAAAGTCTTTAAAATTCACAAAATAAAACATAGACTTTACAAATCCATTAGTCCATCTCGAGGTCAACATCCCTCGATCACGCAGCACCACCTCCTCCTCCTCGACCTCTAGCCAAGGCATTACCTGAAATTGGTTGTAATATCATGAGCTAACAAACTAAGCCTAGTGAGAATAATAAGCATAAAAAGTAAAGATAGACCTCAAACTCGCATTTCGATTTATGTCCAATTAAACTGACATACTCTTTCCTAGAGTTCTCCAAGTCTAGGTAATTTATTCCATATTCTTCCAAGTATGACATTACTACACTTGTAGTCAATTCTCAATTATTAACTTGTTATGACAAATAAAGTAAAGTGGATAAACTTTGTTTAACATATAACATCTCGATTCCCTATATCACCAATCATAATCATGATTGTATAAAGACATCCCGTAGGATTTCACAATATCTTTTATGCATGAGGAAGTAATATGTACGTCCGCAACTTACAATTCAACTCCACGTAAGGAAGTAATATGTGCGTCGCAACTTACAATTCAACTCCCTATGTATGAGAAGTAATATGTACGTCCGCAACTTACAATTCAACTCCACATAAGGAACTAATATGTACGTTCGCAACTTACAATTCAACTTCTATGCATGAGAAGTAATATGTACGTCCACAACTTACAATTCAACTCCACATAAGGAAGTAATAGGTGTGTCGCAACTTACAATTCAACTTCTTTTCAATGATGCGAGATGTTATGCATATGTTTACATATGCTTGCATAAGTAAATAAAATAAAAGTAAATGATAAAGCATCCGAAATAAGCATAAAGTAAAGGGACATAAAGTAAAGAACGTAAGGTAAAAGGGCATAAAGTAAAATAGATAGAATTCCGGACGAACGATATATCGATCGAACTCCGCTAACAATAATAAAAGTAAAGGTCAAACTATAACGATTAACCTAAACTTTCAAGGATTCTAAACTTCCAATAATCCGAGGTTCTAACAACCAATCATTATCAAAGTCTTGTATCCTTAAACTTCCAAATGATCCATTTTAAACTCCGAAACTAATCTAACTTAGAATCTTCTAAGATTCGAGGTTTTCATCGAGAAATCCTAAGTTTCTCGCCTAAAGGATTAACTCAAAATCCTAAGGCACTAACTCACTCCCTCTAATCTTAGGTTGGATTCTAATCTTAGTTCCAAATCTACAAATCAACGTACTTATTTGCTTTCTATAGTTACTTTAAATTCTAATCATTCTCACCTTAATTAAAAGTGAAGACTTCGCTCCCAAGCATCGGAAGAGCGATCAAACAAACGGTTCAAAAACACCTACAAAAGGATTAATATTCCGAAAATTAATAAATTACCAACTAACGATTAAACAACGATGAAACAAGCAAAAAGACGGAAAATCCACCAAATCTCCCTCTTTGAGGCCCTCGGCCCTCTCATTAAAAATGAGTCTCGGGTTTGGTTTTTCGGCTTTTTGGCAATTCAAATACGTTTTGAGTTGGTTTTAATCAAATTCGATAATCCCGATTTCAATGGGTATCGATAATTAGGGTTTTTGAACATTAATCCCTTTCCCGAATTGAATTCAAATAAGCATTTATACAAGAATCTCTAACCCAAATTCAATCCCAAAAGAGAAATTTTCTAACGGGAAGGGTTTCGACTGAAACTCGGTTTTAGGGTTATGAAGTAGTTTCCAAAAACACATAAAACTACTCCCGAATTGACAAACACCGAGTTTCACGGCAAGAAATCAAAAGAAAACAATGAAAACTCCATTAAAACACTATTTGGAGCTTAGGGTTTGAAACTTTACTTACCGATAACTCCGCAAAACACGAGTGGCAAGTACGAAGGCTAGGTGGAAAAGGATCGTAGGATCGATACCTTTCCAATGGAACGAGAATCAAGTCGATCCGTCGAGAAATAAGCGAAATCGAAATTTTTCTTTCCCTCTCTTGAAGCTCACGGTTTGGAGGATAAAAATGAGCACTTTTTGGTCAATTTTTGAGTCAAAGATGATATAAAGAAGATGAAGCAAATAGTGATTTTAGATATTTTGCAAATTGGGTAATTACAACTTTGCCCTTTTATGACTTTTGGCTTAAAACGAATCCCGAACATCTCAAACTATCCCAATGGTGATTAATAATTATTAATTGGCCCGTTAATAATTATTAATACCATTAAAACGTATTTAAATAAATAAAGCCATTAAAATGAATTAAAATGAAATAAATTACTAAATTCTAATTTAATAATAAATAAATGAATTTTAATTACTCAAATTAAAATAAAATAAATAAAAGTTTTTTTTTTTTATCACAAAATAACGGGACGTTACAAATTAGCTAAAGATTAAGGTAATTTCTCATCCTAGTGTTCACGTGTTTTCTAGGTTTTCATGAAGGTTCTTAAGTTTTCTTATTTGGCGTTTAAGGTGTGTTTGTGTGGAGTGTTCTTCCATTTATAATTTCTGGAAGTTTAACTTAAAGAATGATGTTTATAAATCCTAAGAATTTTCAAGTTGATGTTCAAGTGTGATTGGGAGTTTTGGTTAAAAGGAAAGATTAAAACCTCCATTAATGGAGTATTTCTAGCTTTTAGCTTGTTGAATCTTTGGGTCTTATTTATTCTACTTTAAATCTGGAATTTATGCTTAATGATGAGGTTGAGCTTTAGGGTTCATACATATTGAAAGGGAAAAGGTGGAAACAAATGGGTAGGTGTAAGCTTTCAAGAAACTCCATTAATGGAGGTTTCCCAAGCTTCTAGCTTTTTCAATTTTTGAGCTTTCTTGACTTTAACTTGGAAACTCTTAATTCTGGAATTTATGTGTACCTAAATGTATATATTTCACATGAAAAACAACTTGGAAGAGTAAGGAAATGATTTTTTTTTAAAGATTCTCAAATTTGACCAAAATACTAGTTTCAACTTAGCTAGTTTAGGGTTTTCTTGTTTAATTTTAAAAAATTATCAAATCTGGAATATATGAGTGCTTATATAAATATATTATACATGGAAAACACTTTAGAAGAGCAACCCGATGATTTTATGATAATTTTCCGTTTTGGCCGAAAATTTCACCTCAATGGCTAGTTTTGGGACTTTTTTTTTTCCACTAACCGGGTTGAGTTTTGTGCTTGTTCTTGTTGAGCCGAGATATTTACTTTATTATGGGTTTAAATATGATTGGAATGTTTAATGTAGGGCAATGCGAGAGCAAGCTATAGAAAGCCTTTCGTGAAGGTGAGAACACAAGAATTGGAACGGTGTTGGTGGTTTGGTGTGAATCTTGGTGATGTTGTTATGGATGCTTGCAAATGGTGTGTGATGGTTTTGAATTTGTTATGGCTGGTAGTAGGGACCTTTGATGCTTGAATACGAAGAGGAAATGAATATTGTGAAGGAAACGAGAATTATGAGTTAGACTTGAACAATTGTCGAAATTACGAAAATATGATAATATCTTGCATCCTTTAGTGACTTGAGCTTTTCTTACATATTCTATTTGCATATTCACACGTGTCGAGTTAAAGATCGAGTCATATACTGATTTGGGCTATATTTATGCATACTTATCATGTTTCGGGCTATGCTCGATGGTTTGTTATGGAAAAGCTTAGAAAAGAAATTGCTTGAAATGTGCACTAAGGGTTATGTGATTTTGAGCCTAACGTGTATAGTGATTGAGTTGTATACTGCTTGGAGGAATTGTCCTATTCAAGAGACATTGAATTGAGATTTTGTTATACAATATTTACCAAAAGCAAGCATGCCAATCTTATTTCATCTCATAACACATCATTCATGCATATCATGCTATCAGTTTGTAGCCATGGGTTCGTAACCCGTGTAACGGTGTGTTGGTCGTTGGACGTTACACGTGGTGGATGTGGTGTAGCTCCGAGGCGCTGTGTGGTGGATGGCCTAGATGCTAGAGTGGTTATTACGATAACCTGGAAGATTAAGAAGAGCTCGGCTCGGATGTTATTGTACCATGTGAATTAGGCATAGTGAGACTCCGGTCTTGTGATCGTGATGCGATTTGGGGCATAGTAAGATGTCGGGTTGTGATGTCATAGCTTGTGAACTAAAAAGGAATGGTAACTGTGAAATGTGAAACGTGGTAATGGCTTGACGAAAGCAAGGATTGAAAGGCTTATGGTTTGATTATAATTATCCATATACATTGCATTTGTTCATTATTTACACTTTAAGCATGTCATTCCTTTTGTGCATTTTATTATGGCTCGAGTAGTGAATATGCTAGTATGTGAAAAGTGCATAGTGAGATGCAGAAATTGTGATTGAATGATTATGTTGATTGAAAGGATTGTGAGGGAAAAGATTATGAAATGATTATGCTTACTCGATACGGTTATGAGGATGAAAACTCACGGTTTGTTCAACATACATGCTTAAATTTTCATTGCACATCTTATACATTCATTGATAATTGAATTCTTACGCATAGTATCTTGAGCATCACATCTCATCGTTTCAATTCTTTGTTTTCACTGAGTGTCATGCTCAAAGGTGCTCTGTATCACCTTTCAGGTACTCGGAGAGGACGTGGTCGAGGAGTGGCAGTTGGTGCACCTTGACACTCAAGACGAAGACTTTTGGATAGGCCTCTGATCACGTGAACCACACTTTCTGGAAGTTTTTGTTGTTTTCGGAATGTTGTGTCTATGTCTTAGGATCGTGACTTTAAAAATTTTATGTACATATTATATTTGTATAACGGTTTTACTCTGGTGCACCATACCTTTTGATTTTGAATTAATATGATATTTTGAAACGGCTGACGCGCCAAGTTTGTTGATAAACAGGTTTCTATGCTTTTATGTGTGTTTATGGAATTTACGTATACTTCATGCCAAAATTTTCAATGCTTTGTTAAATCATTTATTTTACGCTTTAGATCCTTCGCTTCCGTTTTGCGTACTCACGTCTTAGACTCGAATTTCGAGTCGGGTCGTCACAATAGTGCTATATTTTTTTTTCATGTAACAATGGGATGCGAAGTAGCAGTTAATGAGATAGCGGAGATGAGTAGTTCATACTGTTCGACGGCCATAGGTTTAATCGTCAAGCTATTGTCATTCTTTCATTTTTGAGTCTTTTTATTCTAACTGATGTTTATGAGATTTTTTTATGGATTTTATTTCGATTATATCCGTTTGGATGTCTTTCAATTTCTTTAGAGATTTCTTAAAAATAATACAACTCTGGAATTGTTGTTTTTTGTTATTTTTATTTGAATTGTTATTTGAACAGAGATTGTGAATTGATATTTTGAATAAAATGAATTAATTTTGAGTCTTTTGTTGTGTAATTCGTTAGATTTATAACTCTGAAAAGTCGAGTCTATACAAAAATACTTCAGTGATCAATAGAAGTTGTGGCGCCACTTGTTCATGTCTTGAATCAGTATATCAAGAGAGTTTCCTAAAGTTCCTAGAATGATTAGGTATCGCACTGTTACCATTATTTCATAGGAAAGTTATGAATTTAATCTCGTGTAAATGTGTTCCCAGCTACTATCTCGTTATGTTCTCAAAATGGGAGTGTATTGAGTGTTCATTCAGATCGCTCTCAATCATGTGAATCAAAGAACATAACTCCATGAATAGGAGTCCACATTTCACTCAAAATTGAGATTTATCACGGTTGATAAACTTAGTTTGATATTTGATCATTTATCGTAAATGGTACAATTGAGAAATTTGATCAATTATCGTGGTCCTGTCTCATACAATCAACATTGCATATGATACTTCCATTTTTCATATGAATGTCCCAGATAAGATCATTTGTAAACTATACAAAATGGATAGCTATTAATAGTGTTACCAGGATAAAGTTCCCAAACGTTATTCATATACTGTAGACACTTTAAGTTACTCATCTTGACTTTAATCCTCTCGTATGACTCACATACTTATTCGTGATTTCATAAAAGTAACTTAAGGTTTTACTATTTGAATGTTTGATATTAATATATTCCCAATATAGTCAATGAATCAATATAGATAAAAGAAAGAACTTATGCTTTTTTATTTAATTTATTCAAAATAAATTATCTTTATTAAATAATTATAAGTTATAGGACATCATTCTTAACACAAAGCAAGTAATTAATAATTAAAATATTATTAATTGATATTATTAATTATTTAAATAATTAGTTTATTTAAATAGAAATTTAAAATTAAATTAATATTATTAATTAATAATAAAATATTATCAATTAGCATTATTAAATAATTAAATAATGTGTTTATTTAATGGAAATTAATAATTAAAATATCTATTAATATTATTAATAATTTGAATAATCTATATTTTTTAAATGGAAATTAATAATTAAATATTACTCGATCATATTTAATTGGGAGAAAAATATAAATATTATTAATTATTTAAATAAAGTATTTTATTTAAATGGTAATTAATAAATAAATTAATATTAAAGCTTATAATTAATTAAGTGGGACTTGTTTAATTTAAGAGAGAATTTCTAGCTCAATCCAATTGAAAATGACAAACTAATTAATCTAATTAATTAAGTAAATTAGATTTATTAATTAATTTATATAGATTTATGGGATTGCATTTATTGATGATTGTACTCGAGTTTCATGGGTTTATCTTTTAAAGCATAAATTTGATGTCACTTCTATTTTCCAAACTCTCTTTATAAAAAAATCATTTTGAGAGTTCAAACGTATTCGTTCTGATAATACTCAAGATTACTTTAATCAAAGTTTAACCTCTTTTGTTCAAAAACAAAGTATTATCCATGAATCATCATGTGTTTACACTCAACAAAATGGAGTTTATGAGAGGAAAATTGGACACCTCCTCACTGTAACCCACACACCTTTTTCAAAGGCATGTCCCCAAGACGTTTTGGCGGGAAGTCATGCTAACAGCTGCACATTTGATTAATCGCTTACCCATTCGAGTACTTGATTAAACCTGAAGGATTCATAGTATCTAATATGCTCCAATAAGAAGGATTCATAGTTCAAAGTGAAGGACAAAGAATTTGTAAGTTGCAGAAATCCATTTATGGACTAAAAGTAAGTTTCACAACCTTGGAACATAAGAGTTGACACCACTTTAAATCAAATGGTTTTGAACAAAATATTGATAAGTTGGAGAGTCAACAAAGATGTATTTCTCATTCTATATGTAACAATATCTTACTAATTGGAAACAAAGATGTTAGTAACATTTGATTGAAGACTTCGCAAATTCGAAGTGATAATCTGAACGCGCGAAAGAGGAACAGGGAAAAAAAGTTTATGATGTTTACTTTCTTTTTTAATATATAAATCTTTCCATGACTCAATGAAGACTAGAATCATCATTATTTCACTTATTGAGAAGGTTATTAAACCTCACTCTTCTTGACGTAGAAGCATTCAAGCACCATAGATCATTGTTCATGCAAGTGTTGAACCATCAACAGATTGAGAGATTAAAAATCCTTACAATATTTCATCAAATATAATTAATGTTTTTGTCATAGACAAATTATTTAAGAAAATATACTACAGGGTTCTTACACATATAACATAATCAAACCCAATATTTATCAAAATATCTGTCCAAAAACTTATTTACAAATATAGCAAAGAGCATAATTTTAATTACAAAATTACCACTAGTTTCGTACATGTAATCAATGATTTTACGCATGTAATTTACTAATCCACCTTATAAATAATAAATGGGTTTACCGACAGTATTAATTGGTAACTTTCGCATATGATCACTCATTCACCTTATACGTAATCATTAGTGAACATTGGTTCACATAAGTGAGGTTTTTTTTTTTTAATGTTATATTGGAAAATACTAAAATGCTATAAATATGGTAGAAAATTTGGCTACATGATGAAATTTCCCATAAATTATAGGGTGAAGAAGTATCATATTGAACTCAAATTTTACTAGTGTACATGAAAAAAAATCATCATCACTATATATAATTTTCCTATAGTTTATTCTCATACAAGATTATGCCTGCTCCTTCTGCAATGACATTAACACTAGCATTATGTTTACAAACAACAATGGATGAAAAGAATACAATTTAATAAATTGGGAAGGGGAACCCCACAATACACAAGAGCCGATTACCAGCCCTCTAAAGGAGGGAGCAAAATAGCCTTTCATCCCCAAAAGAGTCCCAAAATATGAGTTGAAAACTTGTAGAAAGAATGAAAGAATTTGACCTTTAACTGAAAGGAACGAGCTGTATTGTTCATTGCAAATAGCTGCTTACAAAATGTGCTTCAGCTGCCACGGTTACCGAATGAAATCAACAGTGTGCAGCTTTGAGAAAGACATCAAATGGACTTGAAGCTGGTAATCTAAACATATTCGGATGACAATGGAATTCAGCCGAGCAATGCGTCATAACGGGTCCAAGGGGAGATCTATATAAGTTCTCCATGAAATTGTGCTCAATGATTGGTTTACCAACCTGCACTTTCAAGAATACATAACAAATTCTTATGTTTTACATATGCTAATTGGACTTATATTTTGATTGAACAATTATAGTAAATCATTGCTCAATATAATGACATTTATAAATATTAATTAGCAGATATTATTAGAAAAAAATGGCTAGATTTTCAATCATCCCCTCAATTTTTTATGTATTGTTATTTTTTTTCATTTAATTAGAGTCTCATCTTACATTTTGGTCTTGCCTTTGTTATTTTGTGTCACTCATCCAACTTTCTTATTTCACTCTTTCCTCTATCTCTCAATGTCTATATTCCATCTCTCACCAACTTGGATTACCTGATCTTGATAGAATTAATTTATAACCTCTCTCTCTCTAGTCTCAACACAATACTGTAACTACCGAGAGATCCTTCAAATTTGTGACACGGGAACTTACAGCTCCCTGAACCAACAAGCTACAAAGTTTAACAGTTTAAATCCCTTCAACTAAGTTTGACAAATGTAATGATATATGATCCAACATTAAATACCTCATTCTCTTGGTTTTGTAAGGATAAAATCAACTTTTCATGCTTCTGTTGGGAAGTCATCAGAGTAGACATTTTCCGCTGCTTTCCCATCATCAGGACCTCGCAATGGTGTGCCATTTCCTTGAAAGGCACATCATGTGTTGTAGAGATAGAGATTCTTCCAACTTCATGAGCTGTTTCGAATACCTGAGTAGTTAAAACATGATTAACCTACAAATAAAAAATAAATCTCAAATTTTAATCGCTTTATTAAATAATGAGAGCATGAAAGTAGCTGACGTACTGATTCTAAAAGTTGATTCACACTCAAGAGAGGAATCAAATTGTGCAACTCTGGATTATCTTTAGTTTGACTTTCAAATAAATCGCCAAGAGATTCTTCGTCGATGGGAAAAAATGGAGCAAACTAACCCAAGAAAATGTATCCAAGTTTAGAAAACTTTATGCTACATGGGTTAATTATCTCATTAATGGAATTATTAGAGTTCGAATCAGTAACCTGATATGCTTTATTTGAAGTATCATCTAACAGCTGATTTCCCAGAGGACAAATATCATCAGCTAAGAAGTCGCTCAGAAGCTCTTCCTTTATTCTGGACAATTGAGACTGCACCAAAAAGATCGTCACTATTTCTACTGTTTAGTTAGAAGAAGAAAAAGTCAAATCATCTTATGTAACTAAGAAATAATTCTTACCTCTGATAAATTATCCAAGCTCTTCACAATCTCAGAAGCAAAAGATTCTCTAGTATGATCTTCAGTTATCTGTATTTCAGCTAGAGATTTCAACGCCAGATCATCATCCTCACTAGATCCATATGGACTTGTCATTTGATTGGACCCTACGGTAATGGCTCGTAACTTGCACTCTTCTACCAAATGTAGGAAGGGATCAGCCTAAACAAGTTCAGAAACAATTCAAAACTAAAAAATTATTAACACCTTGAGAAAATATAAATGGAGAAGGAACATAAGTGAATATTTACAGATAAGCAAATACATAACAGGGAAAATAACTATGATTTCAATACTTCAATGATAAGCAAATGGCCGACATACCATTTTTTCTTCTAATATAGTCTTCATATGGGTAAAAAAGGGAATGATATTAAAAGCTTTTGATGAAAAGAGGATCATTGACGTAGCAAGAGTAAATAAGGATCTACGACGTGATGGTGGCAATGTCCCTGCAATTAGAGCACAAAGAGCAGCTTCAGTTTCAAATTGATGAAATCAAACTTCATCATTCTTCAGTACCAATTTTCTGGTAAACCATTTCCCTGAGGAATAACTCATGAACATGCCTAAAGGCTCGTTTGGGATAGCTTTTAAAAATATTTAAAAGTGTTTTTTAATGGTTATAAAAAACACTCTCTTTATTCAAAAACACTTTTAAACACTTTCAAAAGTTATCCCTACGGGCACTAAGAAGTAAAACTACACCTAATTCTCTTCACTTCAAAATTTTATTTTAAATACACTCTGCTGTGTAATCTATTTCTTTCTCATGAAAGTTGACAGATGCACAAAATGACTTCATACATCATTCTTGTATCTTTCTTCCCACAATAATATCATATTAAGCGCTAGTCCAGCAAGAGATGAGATTCAAGTGGAACTCTATACCAAAATTTAAAATCACACCTCCTTTATCGAGAGAAATATCTCGCAGTGAAAATGCTAGCTGAAAACTCCGTACTAGAACCTCATCACTGGAGTTCTGCATGAAAAGAACCATACATTGAAAAATTCAATCAAAGAATAGAAGAACGAAAAATATTAAAAGGGAAAAAACCTAAGGTACTTAGCAACGTTGTTTAGTCTGAGATACATTACATCCTTCTCACTATATTTTCTTGGTTCAGCTTCAAATAGAGTTTCACAACACAAATTCCCACCAATCTTTAAGCATTACATCCTTCTCAGTATATGTTCTTGATTCAGATTCGAGTTTCACAACACAAATTCCCACCAATCTTAAAGATCTTTGTACAAGGGCCAAACTCAATTGTCTAAAGAAAATTTTATGACTCCACCAATTGGCATCATCTAATAATTGTTCAGAATAATTTTATCATTACACTAACTGGTACCGCCTACCAATTATTAGAGAAATGAACAATAACTGAAAATTTAACTTGTCACTTCAAGAAATCACTCAAATACATTTTTATACAGGATGTTGAGAGCCATTTAGTGGTTTTGAAAGTTAATATTATTTTATTTTTCATGACTATCCAAGTTACTATTTATATAATATTCTTGAGAGTCAAATTAGCTTATGTGCCCCTCAACTAATCTCACAAGAGGATCGCCTGACCCTACAACATTTGACATCAAAAAACCCGTAGGATAATATTCTAGGTAGGTGGCCCATGGTTTTGATGAAAAAGAAAAGAAACAGGTTCTCAACCTATAACGTCACATCCTCTCCTCTGCAACTCAAGGAAATAGGGGAAAAATTAACAATTCCGTTCCAATAACTATAAACAGTTGGAAGACTACTTTTTATATAGGAAATAAACTTGTATTAGGAAAACAAAGTAAGCAAAAAGGACAGGAAGGATATAAGGTGATATGAATCATGGAACGTCACAAAAAGCCCAAGGACAAATCACAACATTAAAGTTCAAGAGAAGCATTGACATCCATTTACAAGCCTACATTAGCCAAGTCAAGACAAGCTTTGAAGATCCGATCATGGAGGCTATGGAAGAGGACGTGATGAACTTCAATCTATGGCAAATACATTTGGAGGAAGAGTATTGAAGACTTGTTCAATCGGAATTGAAGAGAAGAGCTAATTAGGAAAGTTGCATCACTTTTGCAAACTTTCCTTATTTGGACCACTTTCCATATTTGTTTCCAAAGTTTCCATATTTGTTCCCAAAATGGTTCCAACGAATTTATGATGTATTTAGACATGTTTTAGGTCTTTTATATTCATTTTATATGTTTGGAAAGGATTAGGAAAGATATTATTCTCTAGAAAAGATTTTCCACAAAATCTGCCAATTTCACATAAGGCAAGTTTTGGGCAGATTTTGTGCTCCTTGTACTCCGAATTTCCAAGCTTATTTTTAGGGTTTCTTTGCCTATTTAAAGGCCTCATTTGTAACCCTAAAGACGAAGAATTCATATGATAATAATATTGCTTTTTGCTTTGCTAAAATTGCTTAGTTTTGTAGCCTTGTTCTAGGTTGCATGTTTTAGAAACATTCAAGCATAATTTGATCTAGTATGTTTGTGAATTGTTTCGATCTTGAAATAAGAACAAGTTCTCTTATTTCAAGATATTAGATCATTGGAATAATCTTCTTCTTCTATTCCATGGGTTTTACCTTATTGTTCATCGGGGTTTTAGGATTTGCATCTAGGGGTTCTTTGTGCTTTCAAAGGGTTTCTATTTCAATTTCCTAGGGTTTCATATCATTTGGTATCAGAGCTTAGGCTCAAGGGAAGATTTCTATCTTACTTGCTTTCTTGTTGTTTTAATTTTTATTGTCTTGTTCTTCGTTCATCGAAAATTTCAAAAAAAAAAAAAAAAAAAAACTGTTCCAGAATTTTCTTCTTTAGCTACTGTTTTTGTTCTTTTGCGTATAGTTTCAATCCGAATCATTGAAAGTCATAAACTACAAAATTGTTTATCTTTGAGTCGTGATTATTTGGTATTCAGAAAAGTTTGTCAAAAAAAAAGTGGAAGATTGAGAAAAAAATAGATCTTCGCAGACTGTCAGATTGTCCAGAAAATTGAAAAAAAAAAAAAAATGTTCTTGCTTGATTTGTTGAAGTTTCTGGAAAAAAGTGGTTTGTGTTCGTATTTTTCTTGAAGAGTTCATCTTAAACTCATCATTTATGCATCTTGAATCCCAAATTATCAAGTTGAATGAGCCAAAGTTGTTTGTTTCCTAAAAAGCTAGAACTTACCATAAATAGCAAAAACTGTTTTAGGAAAGTTTCAAATCTGTCCCATATTCAAATATATGCATATCTTGCTTAAGGAAAGTCATATTTTCTGATCTAAATTGCTTTAGGGAAGTCTAATTTCGAATTTTTCTCTTTTAGGAAAGTTTATTCTTGCTTGTTTTCTTTCTTATTCTTTCCTTGTTACAAAAATACACCATTTGAAAAATCTGTCCTTTTATTTCTCTAGCCACCCAAGCTGATTGTTTCTTATTTCTTTATTGATACTTTTTACAAATATCATTAGTATCTTATTTGTTTGATAGTTGCTAAAGTGTGCTAATAGTTCAAGGTTACATTTAGGCCCTAAAATCTGTTTTGAGTGCAAACACGAGAGAACAAACATCATCGAGTGTAAACACTTAGGGAGTGATTGAGAGGTCCTATTTTTTATTATTAACCTTTTTATTTGCAGCAATGTATCATGAAAGGTTTGATCAAATGAGAAGTAAGAGTTTTCGAGAGGTAGAACAGACCCGGAGCCAAAATAGAGAGGTTTATCATGGCGGGATGGAGCATAGAAGCTTAAGAGGTGATAAGCTCAAGTTAAATACTTTCTATGGGAGTTCTAATCAAGAGGAATACTTGCAATGGGAGATAGAAACCGAGCATTTCTTTGATTACAACAATTATAGTGAGGAAAGAAAGGTAATGCTTGCTATTTCCAATTTCACTAATAATGCTCATGTTTGGTGGTCTCAATTGAAAGTGAAACTAAGGAGGGAGAGGAAACGACAAATAGAAACATGGTATGATCTTAAGTGCCATATGAGAAGGAGATTTGTTTCAAGACAACATCAAGAGCATCTTGTGCAAATGTTGGATAAGCTAATTCAAGGATGTAAAAGTGTGGATGAATACTACATGGAGATGGAGTTGCTCAAGGCTAGGGCTAATGTGGAGGAAGATGAGGAGTCTACTATTGTAAGGTTCTTCAATGGATTGAATAGAGATATTGCTTGTCAAGTGGAGTTACAACAATTTGATGAGTTAGGAGAGTTAGTGTATTTTGCCAATAAGGTTGAAAGAAAAATCAAAAGAAAAAGAGATACACGGTATGCTTCTAAACTTATTTCCAATACTTCTTCTTCTTCTTCTTCTTCTTCTCAAATGGGTGAAAATGATACATTAATGGATAAGAATGGGGCTGCCTATGGCTTGGTAGAGGAAAATGCAAATTTGATTTTAGAGAAGGTCAAGATGATTGAAAGTGAACTTTTGAAATCGAAGGAAGTTTTCAATGCTAGCATGGAGGAGATAAAAGATGATATTCGTGCTAATGTTGGTGTGAAGGAAACTTATGATGCATGTGAGCTACAAAAGTGTTCTATAATTGAAATGAATGAAAATTGTGAAAAAGAGAGTGAGCAAAAAGAAAGAGAGATGAGTGATAAAAAAGAAATGAGTGATTCAAAAGAAAGAGAGATGAGTTCAAAAGAAAGAGAGATTGAAAAGCAAGAAAGTGAAATTGAAAAGAAAGAGAGTTGTGAGTATAAAAAGAATGAGGACAATGGTGAGGAAAATGTGAGTTTTGTTGCAAGTGAGGCTCGGAATGCTTTGATTTCAAAAAAAACCCACTTTGTACTTTTGTGCAAAGATTCTTTCTTTCTAACTCAACTTAACCTTTGCTTTTCTAGTGTTTTAGCTAATGTTTTGCAGAATTACATTGATCAATTTTCAATTGGAATGGAGCACAAAGTAGATGCACTTCAAGGGGCTGAAATACTTAAGGCACCACCATACTTCATGGAAAAAGATGTTGCCAACGGGATCCAAGGCCAGAAAAGGAAGTTTCTTACTTTTAATCCTATTGCATCGGTTTGTTTAAATGATTATTTCTTGTTTTCCAATTCTGATTTTAAGACTAGAAATCATCCAAACCAATTATATTTTTATGATAAACATGCATTCTTTTCTAGCAAAATTCTTTTGGATGATCTTTACTTGTTTGACAGCTTATCACTTGCAAAACATGTTAAGCTAGCCTATCCATTTACTTGTGATGATGTGAATAGTTCTTGTTTGTTTGCTAAATTTGATCTCAACTCTGATATTTTACCACTTCAATTTCATTCTAATGATAAACATATGTTTTGTGCTACACGAATTATCTTTGATAAGACATATGATGCATTTAGGGAGAGCATGGAGTTTTCATATTTTCTAATTTACCCCAACACATTAGACCTATTTGAGTTTGATTCTGGTTCATATGCTTTGACAAATTCGTTATCTTCACCATGTGATCATCTTAAGAGTATTGTAGAGTATGAGAAAATTTTTGAGATTGACTATGGTCCACATATTCTTTTCGGCTTCTTAACACTAAGTTTTACCTTTTCTGTGAGTGTTGTGGTCTTTCATGAGCTAGATTTTGATGTGGATATAATGGGACGGAAGTTCAAAGTTTTTGATCCGGGAGGAGTTAGACAAGGGAGAAAACATCAAGATGCTTACAAATCTGATTTACAAGGTAAGTATGCTTTATGTGCTTTAATTTATGTTATTAACTTAATTTATTGCGATGTAGGTAATGTTATAGATTCGAGGACGAATCCTTTTCAAGAGGGAGGGGATGATATGAATCATGGAACGTCACAAAAAGCCCAAGGACAAATCACAACATTAAAGTTCAAGAGAAGCATTGACATCCATTTACAAGCCTACATTAGCCAAGTCAAGACAAGCATACTTACCTTGTATCCACAAAAAGGTAAGTGCGTGGAAATCTTATTGTTCTTGAAGAGTTCATCTTAAACTCATCATATCTTCATCTTGAATCTGCAAAAGGCAAAGGAATTGTGCTAGAATTGTTTGTTTCCTAAAAAGCTAGAACTTACCATAACTAGCCAAAACTGTTTTTGGAAAGTATCAAATCTGTCCCATATTTGATTATATGCATCTTTTGCTTTAGGAAAGTCTTATTTTCTGATTCTAAACACTTTAGGGAAGTCTTAACTCGAATTTTTCTCTTTAAGGAAAGTTTATTCTTGCTTATTTTCTTGTTATTCTTTCCTATTTACACAAATACACCATTTGAAAAATCTGTCCTTTTATTTCTCTAGCCACCCAAGCTAATTGTTTCTTATTTCTTTATTGATACTTTTTACAAATATCATTAGTATCTTAGTTGTTTGATAGTTGCGAAAGTGTGCTAATAGTTCAAGGTTATATTTAGGCCCTAAAATCTGTTTTGAGTGCAAACACGAGTGAATTGACATCATCGAGTGTAAACACTTAGGGAGTGATTGAGAGGTCCTATTTTTATTACTAACTTGTTTACTTGCACCAATGTATCATGAAAGGTTTGATCAAATGAGGAGTAATAGATGTCGAGAGGTAGAACATACCCGAAGCCAAAATAGAGAGGTTTATCATGGAGGGATAGAGCATAGAAGCTTAGGAGGTGATAAGCTCAAGGTACCTACTTTTCAAGGAAGATCAAATCCAGAGGTTTACTTGACATGGGAAAGAGATGTGGAGCTTTGTTTCGAAGAACATCCATGTAGTGATTCAAAGAAGGTACAACTTATAACCACTCAATTTTGTGATTATGCACTAACATGGTGGAAACAATTGATGAATGATAGACAAAGAAGAACTTTGAAATAATATTTATTTATTGTCTATCATTCAACAATTGATGAATGATAGACAAAGAAGAACTTTGAAATAAAAATTTCAAATAAAATCATCACGTTCCACAAAAAGGTAAGTGCGTGGAAAACAACTTTGGCTCATTCAACTTGATAATTTGGGATTGAAGATGCATAAATGATGAGTTTAAGATGAACTCTTCAAGAAAAATACGAACACAAACCACTTATTTCCAGAAACTTCAACAAATCAAGCAAGAACACTTTTTTTTTTTTTCAATTTTCTGGACAATCCGACAGTCTGCGAAGATCTATTTTTTTCTCAATCTTCCACTTTTTTTTTGACAAACTTTTCTGAATACCAAATAATCACGATTCAAAGATAAACACTTTTGTAGTTTATGACTTTCAAAGATTCGGATTGAAACTATACGCAAAAGAACAAAAACAGTAGCTAAAGAAGAAAATTTTGGAACAGTTTTTTTTTTTTTTTTTTTTTGAAATTTTCGATGAACGAAGAACAAGACAATAAAAATTAAAACAACAAGAAAGCAAGTAAGATAGAAATCTTCCCTTGAGCCTAAGCTCTGATACCAAATGGTATGCTCATTTCTTTTCGCTCACTCATTTCTTTTTGAAATTTTGTCAAGACAAGAGAAGAGAAGCATTGACATCCATTCACAAAAAGCCCAAGGACAAATCACAACATTAAAGTTCAAGAGAAGCATTGACATCCATTTACAAGCCTACATTAGCCAAGTCAAGACAAGCTTTGAAGATCCGATCATGGAGGCTATGGAAGAGGACGTGATGAACTTCAATCTATGGCAAATACATTTGGAGGAAGAGTATTGAAGACTTGTTCAATCGGAATTGAAGAGAAGAGCTAATTAGGAAAGTTGCATCACTTTTGCAAACTTTCCTTATTTGGACCACTTTCCATATTTGTTTCCAAAGTTTCCATATTTGTTCCCAAAATGGTTCCAACGAATTTATGATGTATTTAGACATGTTTTAGGTCTTTTATATTCATTTTATATGTTTGGAAAGGATTAGGAAAGATATTATTCTCTAGAAAAGATTTTCCACAAAATCTGCCAATTTCACATAAGGCAAGTTTTGGGCAGATTTTGTGCTCCTTGTACTCCGAATTTCCAAGCTTATTTTTAGGGTTTCTTTGCCTATTTAAAGGCCTCATTTGTAACCCTAAAGACGAAGAATTCATATGATAATAATATTGCTTTTTGCTTTGCTAAAATTGCTTAGTTTTGTAGCCTTGTTCTAGGTTGCATGTTTTAGAAACATTCAAGCATAATTTGATCTAGTATGTTTGTGAATTGTTTCGATCTTGAAATAAGAACAAGTTCTCTTATTTCAAGATATTAGATCATTGGAATAATCTTCTTCTTCTTCTATTCCATGGGTTTTACCTTATTGTTCATCGGGGTTTTAGGATTTGCATCTAGGGGTTCTTTGTGCTTTCAAAGGGTTTCTATTTCAATTTCCTAGGGTTTCATATCATAAGGCATCAGCAGACCCCCTAGCAACTTGGAATAACATAATGCTCTCCAATTACTATCTGTGATTATAGGAGAATAGTAACGAAATTTCCTATCAAAAGAGCTCCATAGGAATCAATGAAACTTAAAAGATGTTGGAAAGCATGATATGACATAATTTGTGGAAAAATAATTAGTGGGTCCCACGTTCGTAATGAAACTAAGGAGCTTGAAATTAATATTTAATACAAGCTTATTAAACAGGAACAATTATTTGGCCTAAATCATGTTTGAGGTGTTTGGAATAAGACTCCAAAGTATCCTTGATGAATATGCAATCATGTGGTTTTTAAAAGAATGTAGTTGTCCCACATTGATAAAATAAAATCACAAAGCAACCTCCCACCATTTATAAGTAAGGAGCCTCATACGACTACAATTATGAGGCAAGTCCATGGTCAAACTTTACCAATGCAAGAAACACTAATCGCGGGTGTGCGCATGTCACAAAGGATGCATTAGGCGCATTTTGCATGCATGTATGCATCAAGGGCCTTTTATTTTCCCAAACGGCGGCAGCAGTGATGGTTGACATCTGAAGGGCCCTGCGATGGCTGACGATAAGTCACATGTTGCGGCAGTTGAAGAAGCAATGGGTTGCGACTGTCTGGCTGGAGGTTGGACAGCCATTGACGTAAAAAAGTTGCGACTGTGGGATGCAGCTGTTCAGTGCGGAAGTTGCACTACATGCCAAAAGGTTCCAATGCAAGCGGTTGTACTGCGAACAGGTGTGACTGATCATAGAGGGACACAATCAAGATGGTAGGTTATGAAGGAACACTCGAACCGTATGAATAGCCATCAGGAATAGTCATCAGATTGCCTATATAGGCAATCATATTCCAGAATTGAGAACTTCAAATTCGAATTCCAGAGAGAGAATTTTTAAATTTCTCTATTCTCTCCCACTGTTTCTCTGCTTAATTGCATCCCTGTTTTTGAGAAGAGTTTTGTTCAAGTTTGGTTGTGCTTGATTAACTTTGGTTAAGAGTGATGTATCTTGGGAGACATACAATCTACCTTTACATGGACGAAATTATGTCTCAATGACATTTGCTTTTATGCATACCGCAGTTCAATTAGTCTCCTATTTGTTTTTCATCCTTTCTATGTTTTAGTGTCTATTCAATCTATAGCATGTTGATTTTACCGACAAAAATGGGGAAATAGAGAGAAAAAAATAGACTCCACTCTTCATCAGCATTTTGAAAAATTCTTTCAAAGGGGAGTCCATTCCTGAAAGAGGAACCAGAAGCAATCCAAAATTTGAAGCGGAGAGTGGATGAAAGAGTGGTTGATATCCTCACCGGCAGAATGGTTATTAACACAAACATGATAGATCAAAGAGTGGTGAGGGTTCCTCTTCTGAGTCCTATCATAGTATATTTAAGCACCAAGTAACAGAAAAATAAAATAATAATAAATAAAATAAACTGGACTTCTTAAAGATTTTTCCATTCCAAATCTTATTACTAAGATCCTTTGGCAATCTAAAAAGATGAGTAGACAAAGCTCAAGGGTAAAAATGTCAGATATATGGATGGATCCACCTCAAAGGTTTTCTCAATGGTTGGAAATTTTATTCTAATTACTTTCCATTCACCCATTCAATTTCTCTGAGCTCCTAATTTTCAGATTCCAGGAACCGGGGCCTTCATTCTAGCAGTTTCAGTTAGCAATAGAACATTGTTTAGCTTCAAAAAAGTTGTATATATTAAGAAAGCACAAGCTGAGAATACCATATAAGGACTACCCATCTTGAAATTACAACTCTATATCCTTCACAAAATCTCTGAGGTCTCTTCAAAATTTCAGATTTCAGGAAGCTGGGCCGCATTCTAGCAGTTAACAATAGAGCATTGTTTAGCTTCAGACAAGTTGTATATGAAAAGCACAAGCAGAGAATATCATAGGGAGACTACCTATCTTCTCAAAATTAAAACTCAACATCCTTTTCCAAGGATAAAAGAAGTGTTAGATTCAACTTATTCCCTACCTTTCAATTTAAAGGGTAGAATCGGGGAGGGAAGGGGTTTTAAAAAATGAAACCTGCTAAGTCATAAATTTTTAAACAGGATTTCAACGGGGAATGTCAATCAAGTAACTCAGTTCAAGATTTATAAGTATTTCCCTACCTTTGAGAATTTGTAAACTACGGGACTTGGAGCAGTTGATAAGTAGTAGAGTAGACAAACCGAGAATATTTTTACAAGGAGGATTGGATATAACTGGTGCCAAAGGGAGTATGTTTCATCATTCATGAAATAAACTCAAACCCATTTACAAGAGACCAGTTTTTCTTGATGTTACCTATACTTAGGCAGCAAGAAACAATTAGAAAAGAGACTGAAGACCATTAGACAAGACCATTAGGGAGGGAAGGGGCTTTGAAAAATGAACCCTGCTAGGTCATAAATTTATCTTAAACATCAACGAGTAAGTAATGTCAATCAAAGTAACCCAGTTCAAGATTTAGAAGTATTTCATCTAAAATTGGCTTTAAATGGAGATGATAGTGAAAAAAAATAAACATATCCTGCTAGGTCATAAATTCATCTTAAAACTGGCCTTGAATGGAGATAATAGTGAGAAAATGAACAATGAACCCTGCTAGACATATATTCATCTTAAACAGGATTTCAAGGGGGGGGGGGGGGATGTCCACAAAAAATGGAAGTAGATGTTCTTCACATTGCATAAAATGACTCGACTTGATGAAAACATTGAGAAGTTGAAAATATTTATGTAAAATGAATGCACACGTAAAATGCATCAAGGATAAATTCAAAGATCCTACCCAATCTAAGTACCAATCGCAAAATGGATATGTTAGAAGAAATGTACATATATTCAGATTCATTATAAATTACATGCCTTAATGGAGCACATATAATGCCTGGTTATCCCAGAATGGGATTTTTTAAGGAACAGATATCACAAGATCATCCCAAAAAAAAACGACATATACATATGTCCAGAAAGTATATATTGTCTTCAACTTAATAACACAATTTTTTACCTTCGATTGAGAGAACAACAAGATCAAGCTGTATGTATGTGCAATTCCTTCATAGTTTTCTGGAAAATTTGTGGGAGATAAGGACTGTGCCAAAATTGATGAGAGCAAAAGTGTGATCTGGCGACTACTTAACCGGAGGGCCTCCTGAATCAGAGGAAAAAAAGAAAGAAAGAAAATGTAAGCAACTCAGTAACCAAAGCTTGATGACATGCATTATGAAGTACTCCATGCATAAAGACGCCCCCACCTCCTTCCTTAAATTGCTAAGTTACACCCTTGAAAACCACCATAGAGACAAGAAATACATCCCTAATGTCAGGGATAAGAACTCCTTGTCCCTGGCCCCACGAGTGTTTTGAGATCACGGTCAAGGACATGATTGGGGCGGACCGGGGCACTTGGGAACCCGAACCCATAGAGATTTCACAATAATAATTTAAAGGAGGTAATTGTCAGATTAAAATTTATGGGTCCAATTTTAACATAATACAAAGTTTAGGGAGCCAACTACTCAAATTGAAAGTTCGAGGGTGTAATTGGTACAATATGCAATTTTCCCTAGAAACTTCAAAGTTTAGGGAGCCAATTGCTCAAATTGAAAGTTCAAGGATCTAGCCACTAGATGGCTAATCAATTTTGGAAAAATGACAAACAATTAACAGATAATCTAAGAGTCTATGTCCAAATAAACTCTAGAAGGATTAATATACCAAATTATGAATTAAAGAAATAAATAATCTTGTAACGACAAATAAAAAAAGGGGGAAAAAGAACTAGCCACATGACGACCTTGCCTATCAAAGTAACTCAATTAAAAGGATTAATATACCATTATGAATTGGATAGGATACAAACTCAGATTAAAGGCTAGCAGTTAGACAATGAATGTTTAATGATAAGAACTCAGTGTCTAGTGAGCCCAGGAATTGTTCATATGAATTTATGAATTACATGGGGAGTTGGGGAGTCTCTCAAATACTCCTTATGATCAGTGTACTATTCTGCGCAATTACATGTTACTGGAACTTTCAGCTCTATCACAATACAAAATTGGAAAAAATTATGTCCATATCATGCTAAGCAGTATTCTACTATGCCTAAATTGGTGAATTTGTATGAATTTATACTCTAGGTACAATTATTCCAACAAAAAAATTTAAAAACCCAAATAATATTCACACAACTTACTGGTTCATTGCTCAAGTTGGTCTTTGAAGTGGCATCAGTTTTCAAAGGTGAAGAAGAACTTTTTATACTATGTACCCGGCTGTAGGATGTCTTCAATCTACTTAGCATACCATTACTTACATTTCCCGGTTCACCCTCTGTAATAAAACTATCTTTTGTATCCGGACAACCATTTTCCACTGAGGAGAATTTTTCATTCCGCAACTTCTGGAAAAGGGCAGCTGAAGAGGAAAAAACCGAGACTGTTCTTGAAAGTGTCCTAGGAATATCAAATGGCTTCATACACTCAACATTGGAAGACCGAAGTCGAGGAAAAACTGAAGAAGGCACAAGGGCAACTGAAAAAATACGATGAGCTCCAACTCGTGTTTCATGATCTGGATGGACCATCGCTAGAAGTAACTGATAAAACAAAGCCTCAGGGAATGCCTAAAGCATGAAACACTGAATTTATTAAAATCATAAAGCTAAACTTTGCTGGAGAATGAATCAAGTTTAAAAAGCAGTAGACTGTTTTCTTGCCTTGTTTTGATATGACAAGCTAGGCAAGGATGCTACAATCTGAGCAGTACGATAAACGACTGAAATTGTAGTTCTGGCTATAACGGAAATGGTAGAGATATTCTCCAACATCACAGCCATGGCATCAAGAACTGGACCTGCTTCTCCAACCTGCTTGCCAGTGCTCAGCAAAGCATTAAATTTTTTAAAATGTACAGAAATGAAAGGTTTATCAATGAATTTTGAAATACTTATAAATTTATCAACATTAAAATACTCTTGAAAATATCACTTGTCTTCACCTTATGTATTAACTGTACCAAACACTCATCGACTGCTTCACTGAAGCTTTTATTCCAATTTCTTACATCATCCCCTAAGTTTGTATCATCAAGTGAGCAGTGTATGCTCTTCCGCAAATGCCTCATGCAGTCACTCACAGCACTAATTATTGCAACACAAGGTTCAACCTTTACATCTTGGACAAGGGAGGTGGTCACAGCAACAATGTCAAGCTGCATATTGGGCTGCTTCAGGACATTTTTATGGTCAAGATGTTTAATTAATATGGATATCAACACATGAGTACTTAGCCCTGAAAAAGACAAACAAACTGAATAATCAGCTAGAAAGTTCCCATACAACAGTATAGGAAAAAGTAAAATGAAAGGGGAAAAAAATAAACAGAGTAGAAAAGAAAGAAGAGAACATACCAGATTTATCCATTAAGGACTGTAAATCTTTTAGAACTGGGACTGCAAGACCGTGTTCAATAGACCATAGATTTTCATTATCAAAATAACGGAACAAAGATTCCAAGATACGCCTCATGGTTGTAGCTTCCTTGGCAAGTTTGGCCATGTTTTGTAGGCAAATTCTCGACCAAAAGCAAGGGACATCCTCCCTGCAGAAGCAAAGATACATTATTTACAACCAAACATTTATCTCAACAAATTGATAGCACATGGATTTAATCCAGTCATGAATTGTAATTACCCTCTCAAGTTCACTTCACCCCTTCTGATTACAATTTCCCTCCCAGATGGTGTACTCATCGTGACAACTGATGATGGAGGGATATAACCCCCAGCACGCACTTCTTGCACCCATCGATCTTCTAAATTATCTGAACTTTTTCCAGGAACCCCATAGTTCTCTAGGACCACTGAAACAATCTGCGTAAAGACAGAGGGAGAAACTAACTAGGCAACAAATCTCATATATTCAAGATCTATACTACGGAATATATGAAAGCAATAGAAATAATGCACTATAATAGAAGGGATATATGAAAGCTGTTTGAAAAAATCAAGATTTTCTAAAATAGTGGAACATGCAAATTATATTAAAAGAAACAGAATGAGAGTATAGTATGCCAAGGATATCAAAATTAACATGAGTCCAAAATTTCTGAATGAACTTACATTATTGAATTCCACAGAAATATGAGAGTATTCACCCATAAACCAGACCTAGAAAAACATATAACAAATTAGTGATAATGAGTGTATTAGTAAGATGCATTCACTGAAGAACATGAAAATCAACAGGAATGTACATCGCAATGAAATTTTTTAAACAATTCAATGAATAGAATACACATATTAGTGCAGACAAGTGTACTATTATTATTAATATTAAAAGCATACTTGCATCCAGAAGATCATCATACAGAAAAAGAGGGCTAAGGCTATTGACATAGGTAAGATCAGAAAAGGTAGATGATTATCTAAAAAAGGGGTAAAACCAGAACAAGTAGATAACTACACTTGTCAATAGCCTCTATAGCCTTAACCACATATAAAAGAATTATTTTTATACTGCTAAATATAATTACAGAAAGTGATAAGCGCAGTGAGGTGATATCTCCCGTGGTTCTCTTATATATAAAATGTTTATTTTTATATGATGGACTTAAAAAAAAATACTCTTGCTTTTTTTTTTGCACTTCACACTTAAACCTCAGAAGACTTGATCACCTCAATGCGCTTATCACTTTCCAGAATACAGCCTCCAACTTAGACTAATTGAAAGAACTAGCCTACCTTAGTACTTCAAGGACTGTTACCCATCCTAAAGTCCATAGCTTTACCACGAAATGACATTACAAAACGGAAAACTAGGACGTGCCATAATGTTTTCCATGAATGTTCCTAAATATATATGGGGGTAAGCCGTTCTCACGACTTCCTACCATATCAATAGGATGCCTAGTAAAGTTATAAATTTTCAAACCCCACTTACATGTTTGAAAGTGGTTGCCCGACAATGCGCATATATTCTGACTTACCCATTAAAGTCTTTGAATGCACTACTTATGTTCACAGCCAGTTTTGATCAAAGATTGATCATAGAGCTGTTAAATGTATTTTTCTGGGTTAATCTTCAAGCCTGAAGGGACATATGCATCACAGAGTTTTTTTTAAAAAACTCTATGTGAGTATGTGTCATTTTAGGAAAAACAACTCTAATTCACCAAAATTCTCTTCATGGGGAGAAACAAGATGTGGAAGTTAATTTTTGGGACACTAGTTCTTGAATTCCAAGTGTAGAGATCCCAATCAAGGGGAGAAATAGAAATACTACAAATTAAACCTTTTCCTAACAATAATGAAATTCCTGAAGATGATTAAATTCTTGAGCATAAGTTTAAACTAAAAGAAAATTTAATTAAGGGCATAAAGACCAAATGGCTGACTCTTCACGTACCTGGCCTGAATATCCAAGGAAATGTATTGAAACATATATAATAAGTTGCCTATTCTTGATGTTAATAATATTTCTCATTATTTCTCCGTTCTTAATGTTCTCATTCCCTCAACTACTCACTCAAAATGTATCCCCTGAGTTGTCTGACCTTCATGTTCCTATAGCTAACACTCGAAGTTGCACCAAATATCATGTTACTAATTATCTCTCATAAGTCATATCAAAGATTGTCAGTCGTAGGATTTAACTTCTAAAATAACTCATTTAGTTGTTCCAAGGAATATACAGGAAGCTTTAGATGAACCGAATTGAAAATTAGCACAGATGGAGAAGATGAATGCTCTGAGGCACAATGATACTTGCGAGATAACAGATTTACCTAAAATTAACTCTATTAGAGTTCTCTTGTCTCTTCCTATCAAAATCTTAATTGGTTCCTCCAACAACTCAACATGCCGAGGGGTAATAAAAACTGATCTATGGGAGTTTTTTCTTTATGGAAAATGTTAGCTACATTTTGAAAAAAACAAAGCCAATATTGAACTTGGGTATAAATTATCCTTTTCAAACCCACGGATATGGGAAATATCAATGAAACAAATGGGGCCTTGGGTAATTTTTTTATCCAAACCTTACTCTACTACTCTAATTGCCAATGGGAGAGAGCCTCTTGTATCCCCACCAATTGGGTTTTTAGGCTATGCCTCCTTTTAAAGGTTTCATTCTATCAATGAATTTTGCTTTTTATCAAAAGACGATTAAAAAAAACAGGAAAAACAAATGCTAAGATATCGTTTCTTTAATTTTCTTTAGACATTTAATTTCTTTTGAGTCGCCTTACTTAGATATAAATGGTAGGGGGGAAAAGAGTACCATAGAAGAAAGTCCCTGCAAACCAGCTGAACGCAGTTGTTGAGCCCTTTCATCATTTCCAATTTCTTGAGCTAGTTGACACAGTTTTGGAATAAATGCTTCTAAGGTAAACATGTAAGTCCCATTACTCTAGAATAAGAAATGACCATCAGAACTTTTGATTATAAAATGCATTAAAAAAAGTACACCTAAAGCTCCATATTAAGGAATGAAGAACTATTTTTTCAATTACCTGACTATTTACAAAATCAAATAGAGTCTGGCATCCTATTATTTGCATTTCCTTCTGCCGAGCTTGATCCATCAAAGTTTGCATAATGCTTATTAAGCTACTTGCGAAAAGAGGCCTACAGATAAAGGCCACATGAGTCAATCACTTATGTTGAATTTCATCTCTGTTCTAGAGATTTTTTTTTTAAAAAAAAGACACCTCAAAAGGCCATTTCATTGATAATTTATGTTCTAGAGATGGATGGCCGAGAACACTGCAATCCTACCTTTAATAGACAATGGATATGTAACACATAAGTCCTGATTATCTCAATTATTCTTATTTCCTTCTTTTTCCTTTTCTTTTGTAAAGAAACAATGTGCTTGGAGTTGAACCAACAATGCATAAAGGAAGAAATAGCAATGTCCTCGGATAAAGAATACATAAAGAAGGAAGAAATAGATATGCATTCTAATCTAAAATGCCAAGCAAATTGAAAAGATTCTTTTGATACTCTTTCTTTACACAGCTCCCACAAGGCAGACCAAAACTAACAGCAAACAATCTATATAATATATATAGACCTAGCTTTGTTCCTAAAATTTGGTACAATAGTTGAAACACAAGTCAACTTATGAAGGTTCCATCTAGTATGTTGAAATTATGAAATGGCTACCCCCAATATTGCGTCGCAGTGTACTAACAATGAATGAGCAAATTCCTAAATCTTCTAGCTTCCAAAATAGAGTCCATTTGTAACAATCAATTTGGACCTCCTGAAAAAAATTATGTATTTCAAATCCTCCCCAACAATTCTCTATCATTCATTAGTTTTAATAATGGTGCAAACACTTAAATAATATATTTTATTTTTGCATACTAATTATTGAAATGTTTTCTATAAAAAAAAAATTATATACTAAAATGTCGGAACTTTCTAAAAATTACCCAAATAGCAGTTCAATAAATTATTGAATTATGGTCAAGGTTTAAAATGTCGATGTCGGTAAGTCAATTTTACGGAAATAATGATGTCGATGTTGATATCGAATCCAGGAAGTGTCGATGTTGATGTCGATAATTTTTTTTTTGAAATATAATTCACAAACAACCTTATAATTACTAATAACAATATCACTTAATACACACTTACTTAAATATTTTAATTTTATATAAAGATCAATAACTCGATATTTTTAGATAGTTATTTTAATTTTATATGAAATTTATTAAATATTATAAAAGACACACTTACTTAAATATTTTAATTTTAAATTTTATTTAATAAATCCCTTTATATTAAAAGTTACAACCTAAAACTACCACCACTTAATAACTTAGGCCCAAATAAAAACCTAGCCCACCTACTATTTATACCTTTATAGCCAAAAAAAAAAACCCTAATGTCTCAGCACCCGTCCAACCCCCTCTCTCTCACTCTCCCCTCTCCTTCTTTTTCGAATCTCAAGGAAAACAAGTCCATTTCCGGCTGTCAAATGTCGGCGACATATCAACGATGCCAGCGACATTTCGATGCCTCCGATTTCCAATATGTCGTCGACGACATCATCGACATTTCAAACTCTGATTATAGTTTAATATTTTATTGAACTAATGAAAGGAAGAAAAACAAAGAAATTCATTGAAAGATTATGCGCCAATTTTCAAATGGTAGTCTCCACCCTCCACACCTAACCAAAGAGTATTTCATGATTTCACTGAGTTTAGTAAGGATTCTAAAGTAGAGGTAATCAGTTGGATTATTGGAGAGAACTAAATGGATTAGAATGAATCTACCCCTTTCATGTATTTGGAAGTTCTTCCATCCTTGAGTCTACCTGTTATTTTTTCAATAACTCCATACCATAAAAGTTCTGTTAGGAGAGACTCTGAAGAGTGACACTAAATACTACAAAGGCTACTCACATAAGGAAAAAGAGGGCATTGAACTTGATGTATGTGCTTTATTGGATGTTAAACTTCTTTCATTTCGGCTTGTTTTGGCAGGGCTTGCTTTCTGAATTATTATAGCTAGTGGGCCCAAGTACAGCAGCGAAGAGTATTGCTAGTTGCTGTAATATAGGGCACTCGTCTTCCTCGTGGAGGAAGATTTCTTTAGATATTTAACAATCACCAAGAACCTAGGATGTTAACCACATATTTTAAAACTTGAAAGGCTTCATCATTGACTTTATCTTGCTACCATATTGCATAACCATTGGAATTGTAAAGCTGGTTCTCTTCACTTCAGCTATATGAGCGTTCCTCTTAGTGAAGTTCCCAAATCTCCCTCCTTCAAGGTCATGTGCAATGCTTAAGAGATTAGGAAAATGGGAAAAAAAATCCCATATTAAGAGGTTGTTGGCTTATTATAGCTCAAACAGATCATTGCCCAAGCAGTTTTGGAAAACCTCCCAAATTTTTTTTTCCACTTTCTCAGTTCTAGTAAAAATTGCTAAAGAAATTGGCACCCAGGAATTCTTTTAAGAAGGAGCCTCTCTTAAAATGCCATCAAGGCTTTGGAAACACTTAGAAGAAAAATGATGCTTTAAGCTAAATCGGTTGGGCACCTTCCCTTGGAAATCACAAGCAAATATGAAATTTATAGAAACAGTTAGTTCTCAAAAGTTGCAGCCACAAAGGCTAGAAGTCCTTGGGAATTGTTTCCAAGCTCAACAGCCTTGTTTCTCAGCATTCGACTATAGAGTTTTTTTTTTTTTTTTTTTTTTTGGGTAATAAACAATGCAATTTCATTGCAGTGTTTTAAAAGGCGCAAGGCGCACAAAAGCGATGAGGTCTCCCGGGGGCTTAAGCGCGAGGCGCAAAAAAAAGCGAGGGCTTTTTTTTTTAAAGCGCACTATATAATAATATTAGTTTATATATATATTTAGAAGAACAAAAGTTACCTTCATTTCACCAAAAATAAAAAATAACATTAATTAACTTTAAACAATAAGTTATTCTATAACATTAATGAAAAGAAAAAATGACTGAAAAGACAAGAGTAGTGAGAAAAAGGATTGAAAAGACATAAGAGGACTGAGAAGTCAAGAAAATGTCATAAAAATCTGGAAAATGACTGAAAAGTTTAATTTTTTGACTGAAAAGTCTGAAAACTGACTGAAAAGTTTAATTTTTTTGACTTAAACGTCTGAAAACTGACTGAAAAGTAGAGTACATGACTGAAAAGTTTAATTTTTTTGACTGAAAAGTCTGAAAACTGACTGAAAAGTCAAGAAACACAAAAAGCGAGATAGGCGCGCGCCTCGAGGCGCAGGAAAAGCGTGCGCCTAAGGACCTAGGCGCGCGCCTTTTCATAACGCCTCGCCTCGACTGAAGCGAAGCGCAGGCCTTGAGCCTTGCGCCTAGGCGTGCGCCTAGGCGTGCGCCTAATGGGCTTTTTAAAACACTGTTTCATTGATAAATGAAAAGGCCAAAAAAGGCAAGGAACTACAAAAAGCCCTAGCTGTTTTTTTTCCGGCTTGATAATAGGATTACAAAGAGGTTAAAGATGGCTTAACTTGGGAACGGTTTTGTTGTTAAATTAATTGTACCATTCGACTATAGAGGTTAAAGATGGCTTGACTTTTTGTTGGCTTGATAATTGGATGGTCCTCTCTGCAAAAAAAATTCCCAAATGGTACAATTAATTTAACAACAAAACCATTCTCAATAAGGAGGCTTGGAACTCTGCAAATTCATGCTGGGATTACAGTTTTAGAAGAACTCTCAATTACAGAGACCTTACAAAACGGACAACAAAAACCCTCCACGAAATCATTGAAATTTCTCCCAAGTCCTCGCCCTCATTAGTGTACCTTTGCAAAGAGAAAGCTAAGGATTAATCATCTTTTCCTCGCCCGCCTCTTTATCTCCAATCTTTGACAGAGAAGCTTTTGATATTTTCAACCTTCAATGCGTCTGATAGACCTCCCATACGAAAGGTATTTGAAAGGAGAGAGAAAGGAGGAAAGATTGGTGAGCTGTGAGAGAATCTTTGTGGAAGATTTGGGCTGAGGTGGGTGTAACGGTTTTTGGGGTATTTCAGTAATTAAATAAGGGCTGAGAATGCTATTTATATACCCTGTAATGTTTGGAGTTGGTTATCTTGAAAATAAAGAAATATAGTGAATCTTGGAGAGTTTTGGAGAGTTTTGGGGTCTCTCAAATTTCCCCTTTTGCTTATTCTTGTGTGAATTCTTTTTTTTTATTCTATCAGTGGTATCAAAGCACCGATCTGGGAAAACAGAAAATGGCAAAAAAAAGTGATAGTCGGATAGACGCTCTTGAAGAGCAAATGGTAAATGTTCAAGAAAAGCTCACTGGAATTCAGGGTTCCTTGGAGGTTGGAATGACAAGAAATGCTGAGACAGCTCAAGAGACCAATCACCAACTACAAGAGTTGAGGCAGATGTTGTTATCAATGTCGCAAAAATCAGAATCGATAGGGACTGTGGTTCTTCAACCCTTCCACAAAGGAAAAGGAGCGTTGCAAGCGGAAGAAACTACCGAAACAACCCAGAAAAATGATTCGAATATGGTGACCACTAAAGAGGCGGAGATGGACGATCTGGCTGGCGGAAGTGGAGGGTCATCTAGGGCAGTTGTTCATTCGGGAAAACCAAGGAAATTAGAAATGCCTATTTTTGAAGGGGAAGATCCAGATGGGTGGCTACACCGAGTAGAGCGTTATTTTAACGTTAACAAACTATCGGAGCAAGAAAAAATTGATGCAGCAGCTTTGTGCATGGAGGGAGAAGCTTTGGCTTGGCATCGTTGGGTTGAAGGAAGACAACCGATCGACAGGTGGGAAGAGTTTTGAAAACTTCTTCTTAAGAGATTTCAATCGACCCAATCGGAATCTCCTTCTGAGAGGTTGTTGGCGGTAAAGCAGGACTCCTCTGTTCGTGACTTCCGGCGTACGTTCGAAACTCTAGCAGCACCGTTAAAGAATTTGACAAATGAGGTTTTGGAAGGGGTTTTCGTAAATGGGCTAAAACCCGAAATTAAGATGGAGCTCCGAAAACTCAAGCCCAAAGGATTGGCGGAAAAATTAGAGACAGCCCAGTTGATTGAAGATTGTAATACGGCCCAACCGGTCAATCCAAATGCGTCCAAACTCAGCGGATCCGGGTATGGGTTGACTCGTTATGTTTCTTTTCCACCAGGTAAGGGAGTTAACCCTAATTTCCGTCAAACAACAGCACCAATAAACGCCTCCATCAATCGCGAACGTTTTCCTCCATCTTTTCGAAAGCTCATTGATGCCAAGTTACAAACCAAACGTGAGAAAGGGTTGTGCTACCGATGTGATGAGAAATTTCTGCCAGGACATCGATGTAACAAGAAGGAATTGCAAGTTCTGCTGGTCAGGGAGGAAGAACATGAAGATTGTTCTAACCATGGGGCTGTTATTACAAATGAAGAAGTGCAAATCATAGAACCAGAGGCTGGATGCGAGTTTGTTGTCATGTCTCTTCACTTTATGGTTGGGATTGATTCACCAAAAACTATGAAGCTGAAGGGTCAAATTAATCAAGGACGTGGTAGTTTTGATTGATAGTGGGGCTTCCCACAATTTTATTTCCATTACTCTGGCTGAAACATTAGCCCTTCCTCTGGATATAACTTTCACCTATGGCGTAATGATGGGAACTGGCTCTACGGTTCAATCAAATGGGATTTGTCGCAATGTGGTGTTGTCTCTTACGGAATTAAGAGTTGAAGCTGATTTTTTGCCACTGCCACTGGGTAGTTCAGACGTAATTCTGGGAGTACAATGGCTAGCTTCTCTCGGTGATGTGATTGCAAATTGGCAATACTCTACAATGCGTTTTCATTTGGGAGGTTTGCCGATTGTCCTAAGGGGGATCCAAGCTTGAGTAAATCATTGGTTTCACTCAAGACTATGATGAAAACAGTGAATAAGGAGGGACAAGGAATTTTGGTGGAGGTAAATTCTTTTGACGTGTCCTCTGCAAATGACATAGCTATCGCATCCGGTGCTCCTATGGAATTTGAGATTCAGCAGGTCTTGAATGCATTTGCTCAAGTTTTCGAACCACTGCTCGGCTTACCACCTGCTCGGCAAATGACATAGCTATCGCATCCGGGTCTAATATTGAGCTCATCCCGGGCGCTCCACCTGCTAATGTTCGCCCTTTTCGGTACCCACAATTTCAGAAGAATGAGATTGAGAAGCTAATCTTGGAAATGCTGGTAGCGGGAATTATTAGACCAGCACAAGCCCTTTTTCAAGCCATGTTCTTCTAGTCCGAAAGAAAGATAGGAGTTGGCGATTTTGTGTAAACTATCGAGCATTGAACAAAGTCACTGTACCCGATAAATACCCAATCCCGATTGTCGATGAGTTACTCGATGAATTGTCCGGTGCTGTAATCTTCTCTAAGATCGACCTCAAATCCGGATATCATCAGATTCGGCTCACTGCTGATGCTATCCCAAAATCAGCATTCCGGACACACGAAGGACACTACGAATTTCGTCTCATGCCTTTTGGTCTCCGAAACGCACCATCCACCTTTCAGTCCCTGATGAACGACATTCTTCGCCCCTTCCTTCGCCATTTTGCCTTGGTTTTCTTTGACGACATTCTGATTTATAGTTCTACAATAACAGAGCACGCGAAACACTTGTCGACAGTTTTTGAAGTATTGGTAGAGCATAAGCTCATCACGAAGAGAAAGAAATGCCAATTTGCCTTGACTAAAATTGAATATTTGGGTCATGTAATCTCAGCCCAAGGCGTAGCAGTGGATCCATCCAAAATTGAAGGAATGGTCAAATGGCCAACCCCTTCTTCTATTAAGGCGCTTCGCGGATTCTTAGGTCTCACAGGCTATTACCAAAAATTTGTAGCCAATTACGGTCTCATAGCTCATCCCTTGACACAACAACTCAAGAAAGACTCTTTTCGTTGGAATCCAGAGGCAGAAATGGCATTCCATTCTCTAAAGCAAGCCATGACCACTGTCCCTGTTTTAGCTTTACCAGACTTCAACAAGGTTTTTGTCATTGAAACAGATGCGTCCGGATTCGGCATCGGAGCGGTACTATCTCAAAACCAGCAGCCAATAGCCTTTTTTAGCCAGGCTCTCACCCTAGTTATCAACACAAGGTTGTGTATGAGAGGGAGCTTTTAGCCATTGTGTTGGCAGTTAAAAAATGGCGTGCGTATCAACTTGGCCGGAAATTTGTGGTGCGTACGGATCAGCGTAGCCTTCGGTTTTTGTTAGACTAGCACGAGAAGTTTTTGGAGAATATCAACGGTGGGTCTCTAAATTGATGGGATACGACTTTGTAATCCAATACAAACCAGGCTTGGAACATAAGGCGGCAGATGCCCTGTCCCGTTGTCCCGTGACTACCGAGCTTCAGCATATTACGGTCCAAGGTGGAATCAATATTAGTTTGATTCGGCAGCAAGTTTGTGATGACCCCGAACTCCTTTCTATCTATGACAAGATTTCTCAAGGAGACACGGCCACCTATCCTCACTTTACTGTTTGAAATGAAATTTTATATTACAAGGGAAGACTTGTGTTACCAGCTACTTCTCCAACCATTCCCTTACTTTTAGAAGAGTTCCATTGCAGCCCAAGTGTCGGACACGGTGGGGTTCTTAAAACATATCACCGTTTAGCAAAAGAGGTTTATTGGAAGGGAATGAAGGCCCAAATTCGTAAATTTGTAAGTGAATGTGAGATTTGTCAACAAGCTAAATACTTGGCTATGTCTCCTGCCGGGCTGTTGCAACCACTTCTGATTCCGGAACGAGTTTAGGAGGACGTTTCTATGGACTTTATTGAAAAGCTACCCGTCTCGAATGGGTACGATACTATTCTTGTGGTAGTTGATCGTCTCAGCAAATACAGTCATTTTATTGGGTTGAAGCATCCTTACTCGTCCCTCACAATAGCTAAAGTTTTTCTAAGAGAAATTGTCCGCCTCCACGGTATTCCACGAAGTATTACTTCTGATAGGGACAAAATCTTTACTAGTCTCTTTTGGGAGGAACTCTTCAAATGGCAGGGCACTAAGTTGAAGCGTAGTACCGCTTATCACCCTCAAACCGACGGTCAAACCGAGGTGGTAAATCGCAGCCTAGAAACTTACTTACGATGTTACACTATGTTTCACCCAAAAAAGTGGGCAGATTGGCTTTTGTGGGCTGAATTTAGCTTCAATACTGGCTATCATACTTCCATTAAGATGAACCCCTTCGAATTTTTATATGGCCGCGCCCCACCTCCCATTTTACCGTACGACGTTGCAGCCTCACCCGTGTCACTGGTCGATCAGTAACTAAAGGATCGTGATAAGACCCTTCGTGCTTTAAGAGTTTATTTACACAAATCCCAGCATCTCATGGTAAAGTATGCCGATGCAAAACGTCGTGCTGTTGACTTTGAAGTCAATGAATGGGTATACTTGAAGCTTAAACCATATCGACAGTCTACTGTTTCGCATCGGTCCCACGCTAAGCTTGCACCCAGATTTTTTGGGCCGTTTCAGATACAAGAAAAAGTTGGACCCGTCGCGTAGCGCCTGTCACTACCCCCCGAGTCACGGATCCATCCTGTTTTCCATGTCTCCATGTTACGTAAAGCTGTTGGGAAAACTATGTCCTCTTCTCCTCTTCCACCAAATTTGGCTGCTGATTTCTCCTTAACATTCAAACCTCTGCATATTCTGGGTGTTCGTGGCCTGAACCTTGTCACGGATGACAGGGAGGTCCTCAGACAGTGGCGTAATTCGACACCGGCTGATGCAACTTGGGAGCCACTGCAACAATTGGCCAAGCAATTTCCTGATTTCCACCTTGAGGACAAGGTGTGTTTTTGGGGGGGCGAGAGGTGATAGAGCCCCCCCCCCCCCTACGAAAGGTATTTGAAAGGAGAGAGAAAGAAGGAAAGATTGGTGAGCTGTGAGAGAATCTTTGTGGAAGATTTGGGCCGAGGTGGGTGTAACGGTTTTTGGGGTATTTCAGTAATTAAATAAGGGCTGAGAATGCTATTTATATACCCTGTAATGTTTGGAGTTGGTTATCTTGAAAATAGAGAAATATAGTGAATCTTGGAGAGTTTTGGGGTCTCTCGAATTTCCCCTTTTGCTTATTTTTGTGTGAATTCTTTTTTTTATTCTATCAGCATCCTTCCTTCAGAGATTTTTTGGTTACTACCTAAAGGATAAAGCTCAGATCCTTTCCGTTAATGGTCTTTGCACTACCTATAGAAAGAAATTAACAGATCTTCAAAAACACCACTAATCATCCCCTCCCCTTCATATTTTCCGATTTGAGGTCGTTTGTGTTCTGAAAGGCTTTTCCTTGTACATTTCATGTATCAATCAATGAGAATGAATTTGTTTCTTAGGTTAAAAAAAAGGTTCCATTCGACTTTTAGAAAGACTAAAAAGACAGTCAAGTTTGTAAACTTCAAAATTATATATATTTCTAAATATTGTATTCTCTCTTAGAAAAGATACAAGTAGATATTATTAAATGCAGATATCCAAAAACAGAAAAAGAAATACAAAATATGCGCCAACTCACATTTGCTCCTTACAAGTAACCAAAAGTTTTCTGTAGATGGACATGACTATTTTCACAGCTTGAAAATTTTCATTCCTCAATTCTTTGTAACACCTTCTCTCGAGAGAACTTGTGATCTGGTCGTGGAATTCAGAAATAAAAATTAGTCCAGGAACTAATATTGAGCAGCATACTTTGCTTGTCATTGATGTCATTATTGGGGGCAAAGGGAACGTATCCAAGGAGAAGAAAACATGAAATTTGGTTCATAGGGATATTTCCAGAAAGCAAAAACAAGGAAATAAAAGATAAAATGCAATTTATACTAAGGAATACGTGAATATATGAATAGCAGGAACCAGAAACTACTACCACGTGATTGTTTACTTGGAGCAGAAATTATAACCTACATATTTAATTAGATGAAAAGTGAGCATAATCCTTTGTTAATTTGATAATTTGATGGATAAGTGTCTTATTCATTACTTTTCTTTTCTTTTTCAAGGATAGGCTCATAAGCCTATTTCATTGAGAAAATGAAAGAAACAAAGAGCAATAAACATTTATCCACCACTAATTACAAGAGTGAATCAAAAAACCCAAAATCAATCCCAAGCCACCACCTAATTACAACTATGTGGGCCAAAGTTAATATTTGCAAATAAAGGAATATTACAAAAAGGTTTGGAAATTGACACCCAAAAAGAAATATTTACATGTGCCAAATCCCAAACATATTTTCAAGGCCGCTCTTCCCATTCAAAAAATGTATTGTTCAATACTGAGCCTCTTATTTGATAGCACGACCTCAAAAGCCATTAAAGATTTCTCTTCTAGTTGAAACTTTCATTTGCACATCATTAAACAATCGATTGAATAATTAAACGCATATTAAAGTAGTTTTGCAACATAAAAAAATTGTTTCATTGCTAGGGCAGCCTCCCTATCACTTAATGCAAATGTTGTATCCTTCCAAAATCTCACTCAAGTACCAAAAGTAAGAACGTTGCTTTGACATTCACATCAAATAATTTTAATGAGAAACAAAGCCATTAAAGATTTCTCTTCAAGTTGAAACTTTCATTTGCACATCATTAAACAATCGATTGAATAATTAAACGCATATTAAAGTAGTTTTGCAACATAAAAAATTGTTTCATTGCTAGGGCAGCCTCCCTATCACTTAATGCAAAGGTTGTATCCTTCCAAAATCTCACTCAACTACCAAAAGTAAGAACGTTGCTTTGACATTCACATCAAATAATTTTAATGAGAAACAAAGGAAAAAAACTGTCACTACTTCAACTCAGAAAGGTTACATGCTCTTCAGACATGTCAAATATATGCAAAGGAATACAACAAAGAAAATAAGGATTCATGGATAAATTTTATTTTTAAAGGAACTTGGCAGCATGTATCTTTATATCAGCTAGAAAGTTATACTATCCAACTTGGTTCCCAGAAAATTTCTTCAATAATCAGATATACTTATACAGGCATCATTATCTATGTGTGACTGACTAACTATGAACAATCTTTCTTCAATGATCAGACACAGGTTTCCCAAGCCCCATGAAACCTTCTGAAATAGTAGAAATGCTGATGAACAGATGGCCCAAGAAGAAGTGTGGGTCTTAATAGCACGTGGCCTGTTTTATGATGAGCAGATGGTGCAAAGGAATACAACAAATAAAATAGGAATCCATGGATAATTTTTTTTTATAGGAACTTTGTAGCATGTATCTAATATCAGTTAGAAAGTTATCCTAACCAACCTGTTTCCCAGGAAATTTCTTCCACAAAAAGATATACATACCTATACAGTCATCATTATCTATGTCACTATGTGTGACTGACTGACTTATTTCTGGACCCATTAAATAGAAAATATCCTTCTTGTGGAATTGATGGGCTTGAAGGCCCAATTAGAGAGAAAATGTAAAAATGGGAGTGCTCAACCTTATTGAAAAGAAATCAAACGAGCTTATTCCCAGCCACATTATCAAGCTTGTCACACATGATAAGAAAAATAAACCTTGTATTATCTGAATTTTACAATTTTGATGGAGTTTGGGAAAAATAGGAGAAAAATAAGTTTGGGATAAAGTGCAACAAGTGACTAAAGAAAAAAGCCGTTTTTCTCGCTGTCAAGATTGTGCTATCCACTGTTCAGGTCTGATTTTGTGGATTTTTTGTTTGATTTTGTGGTTCTTCATTATTTTGGGATATATGGTCAAAAAAGTTGAGAAGAAACTCGTGGTGGTATATCCAATATGATTCCCATGATGTCAAGAATCATAGATCAGAAAGTTGAATAGATCAATTTACAAAAACTGGCGTAAGACTATCCTCTAATAGTTACGGAGTGTAGAGATAGATAATCATATATATGATAATCCACCTCAGGAGAATCAGAGAAGATTTGGATGAGAGTTGATGCTCGTTTGATCTTGCAAATCAAGAATTCAATAGAACATGGGGTTGTTGGTTTAGTCAAACATTGTGACTATGTGAAAGAATTAGTTGAATATTTGGATTTTCTGTATATCGGAAAAGGCAAATAAATAGAATGTATGGGCTTGCAAAGAGTTCCACCGTTCCTTAAGGGAGGAAGGACGCCTTTTACAAATTACTTTATGGAATTTAAGAAAATCTACTTTGAGTTGAGCACGTTGTTACCTTTTAGTAAGGACATCAAGGTTCAACAAACCCAACGAGAGCTTCTGGCTGATATGTGCTTCCTATCTAGCATTTTACCAAAGTTTGAGATGGCTAAATCTCATATTCTCTCCACTACCAAGGTCATTTAGTAGAGATACTGAAAATTCACAGTTGACACCAGTTCCTATTTGTCAGCGAAACGCGCTTATCAGACGAGGAAATGAAACTTTTAGTGATATGAGGGTGCAAATCAAATAATTCACACATTCTGCTACTCGAAAGCAGGACTCCGTGAAATTGTTAGTTGTTATGATCGAAAGGTTGGCCAAATTGATGGATAGAAAGCACATGGTTCAGACAGCTACTGTGGCTACATCTTAAAATTCTATTGATATTTTTGCTATTGATTCTGCTAAATTTTAGCAGTACCAGGATCATTATAGGCTTCATCTTCTTCTCAAGTTAAGACTCTTGCTGAGTCAAGTAATCGAAATAAATGTCTTATGTCATCCTCTTCAAAGTGGGTAATTGACTCTAGTGCTTCAAATTTCATCTCCAATCATGAGTTAGTTATTTATCTATAAATAAGAATGTGGGAAGAGGGGAAGGAATAATGAAGTATTTTGGTGTAAACTTGAGGCATTATCCTCAGTGAAGGATCGAAAGTTTGAGAATTATGGGAGGCATCCAAGTTCCTTGAATTACTTGGGATCTTATTGTATTTTCTTGTTATTTTGAATAATTAATACAATATCCAGATTTGGTTCTTATCAATACCATATCAAGTTTTGTTCCCTGGCAAGTCATTGATTCATATTAAGCAAAAAAAAAAAAAAAAATTGGTTGTACGTGCTATTTCAGGATGTTCTTCCATATCTTACAAAATTAGATCCCAAATCTTCCATGAGCATTCTTCTAGGTTATTCCCAGATGCATAAGGGATATCGCTGTTTTTGTCCCTCTTTAATCGCTATCTTGTTTCCTCCAAGTCAATTTTGTTGAGAACCTTCCATTTTTCATCATCACCTCATCCGCAGCTCCAAATGAGGTTGATAATGACTTGCTCATTTGCTCACGTCAACTCTCAACGACAAAAGACTCCGGATACATGTCCTATTTCAGACACATCAAATCCAATTTCTGATGATATCCCTATTGCACTTCACACAGGTGGTACGCTGAATTGTACTTATCCTATAGTATCATTTATCTGCTCCAATGTGTTCATTTGTTCTTTCTCTTAATGGTATCTCCATTTCTAAAGCAAGACATGCCACTATATCTCATGATGGATGGCGTGATGCCCTGATGGAGGGGATGACTTCCTAAATGCTAATGGTACATGAGATTTAGTATCTCTTCCTGCAACTTGCAGGTAAGAAAACGATTGGTCAAAATGGGTCTATGGAGTCAAGGTAAATCCCAAAGGTTTTGTTGCTCAACTAAAAGCATGTTTGGTTGCCAAATGCTATGCGCAAACATATGGGGTTTATTATCTGATACTTTTTCACCCATTGCTAAGTTGACATCTCTTTAGTTGTTCATCCCCATGGCTCCTACGCATCATTGGCATTTACATTAACTTAACATAAAAAGGTGTTTCTTCATGTTTAAATGGCAGCCTTTGTTGCTAGGGGGAGAAAACCAAGTTTTGTCGACAAGCATGGTCTGGGAACAAAGTCCACAAGCATGGTTTGGAAAATTCAGTCAAGTTCTTGGAAACTTTGGAATGAAAAAGAGTGCCTTTGACCATTCTTTCTTCTACAAACGATTTAAGAGTGGCATCATCTTATTAGTTGTGCCACAACTAATAAGATGATGAAATTGTCAATCCTGGAAGTGATGCACCAGGAATCAAGTCACTTAAAACCTTTCAACCTCACTTGTTTGGTTACATAATATAATAAATTATTAAGAAAATTATCAATATAAATATATAAAATAATAATAAGAGCATTGATCTACTTTGCAATATAATACTATTATGTAATAGTTAATGTAATAATTTTTTATTTTTTATCTTTTTTTTTTTTTGAAAAAAAGGCCTCACAAGTCCATATCATTGATTAATGAAAGAAGATACAAAGAAAACGAAAAGCGGATAACGAAAAAATAAATGTATACCACGTGTATCCAAAAATCACCACTTATTTACAAGGATAATTAATGTGGTAATAATATCATTAAATTATTTGATGGAATGGAAGGATTCTTCGTATAGGTTAAGGAGAGACTTTCAACCATTTTTGGTGGAAAGGAATGAAAAAAGGAAAGGATTCCTCTGTAAAAATGTCTAACCAAACAAAGGAATACTTGTGCAAAAATAAAACAAGGAAATAGGTCTCCCTCTCCATTTCCGCATGCCAACACTACCTAATCCTCTAATGCAGAACACAATATATTTGAGAGCAAACATTCTTGCCAAAAGTGCTATCCATCTCACTGTCATCTACATTACAGACAATATAATATGTGAACAAGTCACCACTAAAGTGAACAAAATAATTTACAAAGTATTATTGTGCATCACTCAGCACAACTCAACTTTAAAGCTTAACAAATTTTACCTTTGGAATTCGAAGGGGATTTTTCGCAGCATATTCACACAATTTCCCTATCTTCCGATCATTTGGTCCGTCTTCCTAACATAATAGAGGGGAAACCCTAGTCAGTCACTTGGACACAAACAAAAAAGTGATTAACAGGTGAATCTAAAAAATGTATGTCTATGTTGTGCACAAAGGTAACATTTATTTTTGCATATATGATGTTCATTCATATAAATAGAGCTTAGAGATAGGTACATGTAGACCTAACTGCTGAATTGAAGTAAAAATCCCATGGCTAGTGATCACCATGAACGGGGGAAGTGGGGTTAGTCATCAAATAAAAAAAGAGAGTGGTGCAATGTGAGAGAAGTATAACCTGCTAGTGCTCTAATGGAGAGAAGAAATATAGTCTTAATCTGAAAACAAAGTCAAAAGGGGATCGGGCTACATTTCTATCTTATAAAACGCGGAATAATTTCTCCCTGAACTGATCTTGCTGTAACTTAAGAGGTTTCACAGTGCAATACAAATAGTTAAGGACGAAGAGATTGGAAAAGAGAGTTACCCAATCTCCAAAATATACATAAGACTCTTAAATTCACAACGCACATGAATACAATTTTCTGCATAGAAATTGTTGCCCCAAGTAAAGACTTAAGTTGACCATCCTATAGTGGAGGATAACTTCAACAGGGTTACTATAAATTGAGATGTATCATACAAACGTTTGAAATTATTTTAAATTGACGGAGCCTCGAGAAATCTTCACAGTCAACATACTGTAACTTATAATCTCCTACAGTAGCTGTTTCGAATTGAAAGGGGATTGCATCTCATCCTCAATTGATGTAGAAACCTAGGTGAAAGGAATAACACTTGCTCGACCATAAATGAATAGACTCGTTGGGATGGAAAGAAAGTTTCCCTCTCACATGGTGTAAGCAAAAGGAAAGCTTGTACCGTGATGTGCTCAAATCAATCATCAGATGCGCATGAAGGAAAATGTAATTATATTTAGTTATTTTCAAATATGTTTACTCAATTTGATGAAACAACTCTACATCAGGTTGCAATATAATGTTCGAGACCATAGATTACCAAGTCAAATAGAATCGATAAAGCAGAGCAAAATGGGGTAGTGCCAACATAGAAGCGTAAACCATTTAGACATAAAAGGGAAAATAAAATGGATACGTGAAACACGAGCTAGCTAAAGTTTGCCTTAATTCTAGTTCAGTATGCTAAAAATCTTACTTCGGTTTTTTTCTACTTTGAAATTGATCATATAGATAATTTAAAACGTGCCACGACTTGTCGCCACAAATTTTTTTCCCAGTCCACGTTAATGGAACATGAAACCAATAGCAATTCCAATTCAAAACAATAACAGATCAATAATGAAATTCAATAATCACTAAATATACTGACCTGATTGCGAGGAAATATTTCTGCAATAAGTTTCTTGTACCTCTTGACAGGCTGCCTAGATCGTGCCCTCATTGCTGGACAGAAGAAACAAAGACTACCACATGCAGGCAAAACTTGCCGAGAAACCACACCCGAAATTACGCTCATTTTTCTTGATTACGAGAAAAATATAACAAATCCTCAAAATGATGCTTTCTTTCCCTTCTAAACAAATCACGAACTCGGATTTCAATGCCGGAAGGGAAAGAAAAGCGCCACTTCAAAGCCAATTAACCAACCTACAATTTGAAATTTTCTCGTCACCAAATCACAAGTCAAACGCGGCAACAAAAAATTTGTCTCGAGTCGTGAAATTTTCTGGTTAGGATCAAAAAATTCAATTTCCAAATGGAAAAATGCCTCGATTTTAATTGAAACTGCGATGGAATTACCTTGAGATTGATTATCTGAGAGAGCAGAGCAGAGCAGAGGCTGGAATTCCTCTAAATCATGAAGAAATCAAATCGTACCGGAATTCCAGAAATTTTTTTTTTTTCACCGCAAAAACCTCTCTCGCTCTCGCTCTCCCTTCTCAGATTGAATTTGTCTCAGTAAATATATATAAAGGAAAATGATGGAAACTAAAACTAGCCGTTCCTGCCAATCATGACTGGGAAAATTTCCCCACTTTTTCAACGGCAAGGTTGTCTGTGGGTCCCTAATACATGGGTATGATCTTCAACCCATCATAACCGTCAATCATGTGGGCCTAAGTTGATAAATTCTCTTCAAGTTTTTTATAATACTCTTCTCGTTTATAGACGTGCTGTCTCGATAGCAAGCCGGTCGGTAATGATTGTTATCATATGTTTGTCCCTGTTAATTCAATTAATGGCTAAATACGTAAAACACATTTGCATTTTAGTAAAATTATAAATCACACTTTTTAATCAATTAGTTTTGATGAAATTAATATACGGTTATATTCTACGTATGTCATGTATTATGATTTTATAAAAAAAAATGGGTAAAGTACCCCTTTAGTCCCTGAGTTTTGGAGGTCGTGTCTATTTGGTCTCTGCGTTTTCAATTTGTATCTAAGTGGTCCCTGAGTTTTGGATGTCATGTCTATTTGATCTCTGCGTTTCCAATTTGTGTCTAAGTGGTCTCTGAGTTTTGGATACTATGTCTATTTGGTCCCTAGATTTTCAAGAACTAATAGAAATGAGTTCAATTGGTGCTTAATTTAACGTATTCGTTAACTTCTTATCATATTATTGACTTAATGCTGACATAACATGTTTAATTGGTCAAAATACGAATATAGGAATAAATCTTTCATCAATCTAGGCCTAAAATTTGACATAATTATTAATCTCATGTCAGTATTTTGATCAATTAAACATTTTATGTCACCGTTAAGTGGATATTATGTTAATGAGTTAACAAATTAAGAAAGAATTAAACTTATTTCTAATAATCTAGGGACTATTTAGACACAAATTGAAAACTCAGGGACCAAATAGACACAATATTTAAAACTCAGGGACCAAATAAACACAAATTGAAACGTAGGGACCAAATAGACACAATAACCAAAACTCAGGGACCACTTAAACACAAATTGAAAACGTAGGGACCAAATAGACACGAGCTCCAAAACTCAAGGACCAAATGAGTACTTTACCCAAAAAAAATTGACAGATGTGTAAAATTTTAAACATAACTCATATGCTAATAAGATATAAAATTTATAGATAACACTCAAATGTTCAAAAATTTTGAAATTTTTAATGGTTTTGGAATACGTGGTATGCGTGTAATATAGATGTACTAATCGATAGAAGAGTGTGAGTTGCAATTTTCCTAAAGTACAAAGATATTTTTTTTTAAAAGGTGCAGGGGTATGATTTAATAATAACCTAAAGTGCATATGTGTATTTTGTATTTAGCCCTTCAATTAATAAATTCGATTGAATTGAGGTATATTGGTTCTATTTTAATTTGATTACTATAATTTTTAAAGTTTCAAATTATCTCCATTGATTGGAATGCAATATAAATAACATATAAAAAAATGAGCATATTTACCTAAAATTATGTAATTTCATTCAAATAAATTTATTCATAATAAATATTATTTACAAAACATTACAAGCGATGTGACATCATTCCTAACACATTCATTGTTTGGTTACTCCTGTATTAGTAGTTTATGATTTTTACTTGAAACTCTTAAATCATTGTCATTTTTCGAATGTGATGTTGTGTATTTTTTTTATTAATTATCGTTATTATTTAAACAATTAATAATATTAATATTAATTTCCATTTAAAAAGACTCATTATTTAAATCATTAATATTATCATTATTTAAGTAAATAAAATTTCTTAAATGATTTGTTTCTTCCTAAGTTAAGTTAATAGCTTAATTTTTCTACTGCAATATTTAGGTTATTGTAGGGACTAGATGGACCGATAGATCATAGGCTCCAATAATAAGATAAAGGGTAAAATATCATTTTGGTCCCTACACTTTCAATCAAATTTCATTTTCGTCTCTAGACTTTCAAAATTAGCGTTTTTAGTCCCTCGACTTTCAAAAAACCTACCTTTTTAGTCATTTCGTTAAGTTTACCATTAGTTGACCAATAGTCAATCGCTGATGTGACATTATAAATGACGTGGTTGGCTGACGTGGCAAATTTTAAGTTAGGTGGCACTTAAAATTTACCACATCATTAATATTGCAACTTCAGTGGCTGACGAAAGGACTAAAAATATAGGTTTTTGAAAGTCGGGGGACAAAAAAACGCCACTTTTGAAAGTTCAAGGACAAAAATGAAACTCGAGTGAAAGTTTAGGGACCAAAATGGTATTAATCGGAAAAGTGACGTTTTTAGTAGGTTTTCGAAGGTCATAGGGGACAAAAAACGTAGGGAAAAACTAAAATTATATTTTCTTTCTTGTTAAAATTGCTATCCATCATTAAATGATGATATTTATAGAAATATATACTTTCGTTCGTGGAGGGCTTTTTCCTTCGTTCGTTCAAACCTTCAGCGTCGAAGACAAGTAATTTTGTTACTCTCTTTTTTAACCAATGGTTAGAGAGTAAGGTTTAAAAAATATGAATAAAATACAACCCAATAGTTTTTTTTATTTAGGCAAACTTAAATTTTAACAAACAATATTAATTTTATTTTTATCAAATAAACAACATTGATTTTAAATATAAACTTATTAAACAATAGAATTTGAAATATACAAATTTGTGGGAATAATTAAAACTATAGTTCTTTCATAATCTACTTTTTGACTTTGATCTTTATCTTCATTGGTAAATCTTCTGGGGCCTTTGAAGTTGATCCTTTATCTTATATTTCGTTAATCTCTTGCACAATGAAACTACCTTTTTCCCTACTCTCTTCATTCCATTTGTCCAATCTTATGAGAAATTTGAATTTTTTTTCCTTGGGTGACAATCAACTCTCCATAAAAATGAGAATCTTCTTTTTTCATCTAAATTTACATATAATAAGTTTGAATTAGATTGTGAACCAACACAATTGTCAATAAAAGATGAATCATTTCAATAACTACCTCTAGCATTTCTGCAGCATACTTTGAAACATCACATCCTACCAATATTTCTGCCGCCTCAAAAGCAGTCACATTTGCAATTTTCTCACCATCTAAAACAAAAATGCTTAGCCTATACTTTCTTACAAATGAAACTGTCATGTTGCAATTGTGACAAAAGACTGTCTCATTATTTTCATTTGCATACACTATTCCATAACAATTCTTACATTTCTCAAACCATGGGTTGCTTTTGTTCATAATCTTGTCGATAGATGCAATGAATTAACAATGCATGCCATTTATATCCCCATTAATAATATCTTTAATACTAACCAATTTTGCCTCTTGCATTTTTTGGAAGAAATTATGATATCTGATTTTTCGGCGTGTTTTAACAGACTCTTCTTCCTGCATAAAAATTATATTGTTTCAGTTATCATTACAAAATATATATAATAATAAAATTGTAAGATAAAATTGATGAATTTTATATTTTAACATACTTTACTTTGAAATTAAATTCTTTGATGCATCAAGATCTGGATTTATAATCACTACACTTGCCAAAGTAGTTGTAACATTCATCTCTCCTGAAACAAAATAGAACATATAGTATTGTCAGTGTATATATATATGTGCTTATATTTTTAATTTTAAAAAGAAATAAACAATTATTTAGGGTGTACCTTCATATAATTCAACCTTTAAATTAGATATATATATATACGATTGGATTATTTTGTATGTGGTTTTCTAATTCAAAACCTTCATTCATAGTCAGATGTCCCCAGAGTACTAATTTGATTTGCTTGCCCCTATACAAAACAAAAATAATAATTAAATAATAATAATAATAATAATATTCAGGCTAAATTATCTTTGTAATAATAAGATGAATTTAAAGAAATAACATAAAGTTATTACCTTTCTTTAGTAAGAAAAACATCTTTCTTGACGATGTTTTTGAAATCTCTTGTTCTGTAACGTCCCGTTATTTTACACAGAATTTTATTTATTTATTTTAATTATTATTATTTGATGTAAAGCACTTAATTTAATTTTAGAATTTATTAATTTAAATTTTAGATTTAGTTTAGAATTTATAACTTAGAATTTACGAGTTTATTTCGTTCGTAAATTCTTTTAATCGCTTTATTAGCTTAATTTAGTTTTGATCGTATTAATAATTATTAACGGGCCAATTTATAATTATTAATCACCTTTTGGAAAGTTTAGATGTTTCGGGTTTCGTTTTATAAGCTAAAAGCAAATGAGGGACGTAATCGTAATTTCTGAATTTCTTAAAAAATATCTTTTTACTATTCATTTTCTCTTTAAGGGTCAAAAATCACATTTCCTTCTCATTTTCTTCCTCCATTGTCGTGAGCTCTCTTCTCTTGGCTTTTCTTCGATTCTCGACCAATTTCGATGAGGTCAGTTGCGTTGGATTGCTAGGGATGTGGGCTATCTATCCCACCTAACCTTGTGGCGTTTCTCATTCCCTAAGGGAAGCCCTAAAAAGTGAGTTTTCAAAACTTTTTACATGGTTTTGTTCATTTTTTTATTATAAATGAGTTTTGATGTTGAAATCACGTATTTCTATCAAGGAATTTGATGATTTTGAGCTCGGATTTTCAAAAAATACTATTCACCCGAAAATCATACTTTTTATCATTTTACTTATGATTTATAAAAATGTTTTCGGTTGATGTATTGTAGGTGTCGATTGCACGTTGATGCCTCGTTGAACCATTGGATTGAACTTGAATTGCTAAGGTGAGAATAAATAGAATTTAAAGTAGCTTTAGAAACCGAATAAGTTGAACGATTTGTAGGATCGGAAGTTGAGATTAAGGTTTAAATCGAAAGGATAAAAGAAGGTGAGCTAACATGCTTAGGCTTGGAGTTAGTTCTAACTTGAGTTGAGAGAACTCATAGGTGTTTCGAAGGAAACGAATAACTCTTAGAAGTTCTAAGTTTAGATTCACTTCGGCGTTTACTAATGTTTATTGGAAGTTGAAAGTTCCAAGTATAATAGGGTGAATAAGGAATTTGGATAAAGAACTTGATTATGGAACTTCGAATATTTATTGAAAGCAATATAATCATTTGAATTGGAGACTTTATGATAAGGTTAGTAATTCAAGATTAACTGAAGGCCGTTTGGCTTGATTTATTTATTGTTTGCTTATCAAAAGTTCCTAATTTCTTATTTTATGTATAAGAGTGTTACGTGATCCATTTATCTTTATGCCTTTCGATTAATTTGAATGTTTATATTTATTTTACTTGCACTTGAAAGAATATTCATATCATATCATATCATATTGCATAATCGAAATTGGGAGGAATAATGAGGCAATGCATAGACTGAGTGAGCTTGCATTGTATTATTCATTTTATGTTTACGTATATGTACATGAGGAATGCTAAAGGGTTGTGGGACTTTGCATGATCGGAGGAGATGGATAATGAGATAATAATGTAACTATGCGAGTTCACATTATCTAGTATTATTGTAACGTCCCGTTATTTTGAAGTGATTTTTTTATTATTTATTTATTTATTTTAATTAAAGTATTTAAGGTCAATTTAAAAGTAGTGATTTCAATTTTAGTAGTTAATTTCGCCCGAAATTCTTTTTAATCGTTTTAATACTTTAAATTCGCTTCGGTAACATTAATAATTATTAATAGGCCAATTAATAATTATTAATCATCTTTAGATTAATTTAAGAGCTTCGGGTTTCGATTTAGAAGTCAAAAGTCATAAAAGGACGTAACCGTCATTTCTAATTTCTTAAAAATATCAAAACACTATTTACTCATCTTTAAAATCACCACTTTGACCAAAATTGACCAAAACTTGTCATTTTTCCTCCTCCAAAACTGTGGGCTTCATCCATGGGAGGGAGATTTTCGGGTTTCGTTCGTTTCTCAACGGATCGGCTCGATTTCGGTTGCATCGGAAAGCCCTCGAGTCTAGGATTCCTTTCCACCTAACAATCGTGCCTTCCATCCGTGTTCTACGGACTTCTCAGTAAGTTAAAGTTCAAACCCTAAGCTCCAAATAGTGTTTTAATGGAGTTTTCCTTTTTAATCTTCGATTTCTCGCCGTTAAACTCGATGATTTTAAGTACGGTAGTTGTTTTTAGTGATTTTGACAACTTTCCCTAAACCCTAAAACCGAGTTTCAGTCGAAGCCCTTCCCGTTTGAATTTTACATCGTGGGGGTTGTTTTGGGGTTTACTTTTATTGATATAATGTTTATTGTAATTAAATTCGGGAAATCGTTTATTGTTCAAAAACTCGAATCATCGATACCCATTGAAATCGGGAACTTCGAAACTACTTAAAACCAACTCGAAACACCTCTAAAGTGCCTAAAAGCCGGAGAATCGAACCCGAAACCCATTTTCTATTGAGGGGCCGAGAGCACCCTTTGGGTTTTTCCGGGGTTGTTCGTCGTTTTGAGCTTTTAGATGTTAATCGATCTATGTATGTTTATTTATTAATGATCGTTAGATATACTTTTAATTGTAGGGGTTTATTGATTCTTTGCTTGATCGCTCTTCTGGAGGTTTGGAGCGAAACCACATCTACCAAGGTGAGAATAAATAGGATTTAAAGTAACTTTAGAAACCGAATAAGTAGAACAGTTTGTAAAATCGGAGGTTAAGAATAGGATTCGAATCTAAGAGTAAAAGAAAGTGAGCTAGTGCCCTTAGGATTAGGAACTAGTTCTTTGAGTGAAAACTTTGGAGTTTCTCGAGGGAAACATCGAACACTAGGAAGTTCTATGTTAGAATCGTATCGGACATTAAAAATTGATCATTGGAAGTTAAAGGATCCAAACTTTTAGATAAAATGGTTAAAGGAACTCGAAAATAGAGCTTTGGATTTTATTTGGAAGTTTAGAATCCTTGGAAGTGTAGATTACTTAATTAAGAAAGAATCTACTTTGTTTAAATTATCGGGAGTTCGGTTTACTTATTGTAAATCTGAAATTTCTGTTTAGTTACTTTATGCACTTTACTTTATGCATTTTACTTTATGCACTTTACTTTATGCAATGCACTTTATGCACTTTACTTTATGCAATGCACTTTACTTTATGCAATGCACTTTATGAACGTTACTTTATGAACGTCACTTTATGCACTTTACTTTTATTTTACTTGAAATCACAAGATTTTCAAATTCATATCATATAGCCTGAAAGCTGTCACGTAGCCTGCGGGAGCTACCACATAGCCCACGGGAGCTATTGCATGGCCTAAGGGAGCTGACACATAGCCTGCGGGAGCTATCACAAGCTGCAAGAGCTTACACATAGCTGCGGGAGCTATTATTATTGTCATTCATCATAAAATTGTTTTTATTTAAATATGTTTATATCAAGAGAAGATGATATAAGTTTTTATGGTCAAATGAATATAACCATATACCTTGATGAAGGTTGTAAGGAGAAATTTGGGTATGACCACTTTCTTCTAAACTTTGGGAGTTATTATTCTCTAGTTTGGAAGTTTTAGTGAGAAAGTTGTAAGAGAACTAGTTTCTCAATAACTTAGAAGATTTCATAATTGGAGAATAAGATTTGATGTAAACCTTGTACATAATATAAGGTATATAAAGAAAATGAGATATAAATACTAAATGCATTATGAAATCATACCCAGAATTTCTTGGAATGTAGTTCCACAACTATATTGGAGAATTGGTAAGTAAAAGTGGAACACTTGATATAAAACTCTTTGAATGGATTGATAGCAAAGAGTAAATGAGTTTTACTTGGACACAAATCCGGATGCGGGTTTGGGGTCTAACTTTACTTTTTATATTGTTTATTCTCACTGGGCTTTGTTGTTAGCTCATGATATTACAAACATTTTCAGGTAATGTTTGGGGTCGTGGGAGAGGAGCTGGTGCGCGCTTGATCGAGAAGATGATGACACGGAGGTGGACTAGACATTCTTTTAAAAGACCATGGTCTCATTTTGTTAATTTGTATCTTATGTTATGTAAATTTGTATATAGCTCTTTAGAGCTTTTGGTTTACTTTTATGATGTACTCTTTTGAACTCCTGAAATAGGAATTTGAAATTCCTCATGTTTAAATTTCTGAATTTAAAATGTAACAGGTTTTGGCTAGCCAATTTTAAAACATAACCACGCCATTTTTTTTAAAATATAAAGACTTCCGCTGTGTTTTATATTTAAATTATTTTAAAAGAGTCGGGTCGTCACAATTATCCATAATTACTATGATACATATACAAGGATACAAGGGTGTATTGAACCTTGTATTCGGTGGCTGAGATAATGAGGTGAATGAGCTTAGCCTACGGGAGCATTCATTACTTGTCATTATTCACTAGAGATGGGAAGATATTATTGAAAGTGTTAGGAATGGTGTCCTAGAACTTGTAATTATTTAAATATAATAATTTATTTCGAATAAATTAAATAAATAAACATAAGTTCTTTATATAATCTAGATTGATTCAATTGACGATATTAGGAATATATGGAAATATATAAATATCAAAACATTCAAATAGTAAACCCTAAGTTACTCTTATGAAATCACGACTTAGTATGTGAGTCATACAAGAGGATTAAATTCGAGATGAGTAACTTAAAAGTGTCTACAGTAAATGGATAACGTTTGGGAATCTTATCCTGGTAACACTGTTGATAGCTTCGCATTTTGTTTATAGACAAATGATCTAATCCTGATCATTCATGTGGGAGACATGAAATGGAAGTATCATATGCAATGTTGATTGTATAAGACAGGACCACGATGTTCGATCAAATTTCTCATTAGTACCGTTTACGAGAAATAATCGAATATCAAACTAAGTTTATCAACCGTGATAGATCTCAATCCTGAGTGAAATGCGGACTCCTATTTGTGGAGTTATGTTCTTTGATTCACATAGTTGAGAGCGATCTGTAAGAATTGCATATGATACTTCCATATGTTTTGGGAACATGACTAGATAAGTAGCTGGGAACTCATTTTCACGAGATGGAATTCATAACTTTCCTATAAATTAACAGTATCAGTGCGATACCTAAACATTTTAGGAACTTTAGGAAACTCCCTTGATGTACTGATTCGAGACATGAACAAGTGACGTCACGACTTCTATTGATCACGAAGTATCTTATCTCTAGTTCGACTAAAGATAAAGTTCATTGGAGAATCGCGGGAACACAAGGATAAAGCGGTAATTACGGGGGCAAAACGGTAAATTTATCCGCTTGTAATTATGAGGGTTCCACGTGAAGGATAATATCACGAGATATAAATAAATGATAAACTAAATGGACATAACTCATCTATAGTGAGGGGAGTTCACTATGAATCTATAGTGGAATTATTCATAGTTAGATAATAAGTAATTAACGATTATGAGCTAATCACTTAATTGACTAATTATTAAGCCCATGATCTATAGGTCCATCGGGTCCCTATGCTAGCCCAAATATCGTAGTCGCGAAATCAAGTAGAAGAAATGGAAATTTTAAGTAAAGTGAATTACTTAAAATAGGCAATATTAATTGTTTAAATATTGAGTATATTTAAGCGGTAATTAATATAAACATTATTAATTGTTTAAATAATGAGTTTATTTAAACATGAAATTAATAATGAAATATTATTAATTAGATATTATTAATTATTTAAATATTGAGTATATTTAAATGGTAATTAATAATTTGAAATTAATTGACAATTATTAATTGTTTAAATAATTAATTTTATTTGAACGGAAATTAATAATTAAAATTAATTAATTAATAATAAAATATTGTCAATAAAATTATTAATTAAATAATGAGTTTATTTAATGGAAATTAATAATTATAATATTTATTATTAATTATTTAAATAATGAAAATTATTTAAATGGAAATTAATAATTAAATATAAATTTGATAATGTTTAGTCGGGAGAAAATATTAATATTATTAATTGTTTAAATAAAATATTTTATTTAAATGGTAATTAATAAATAAATTAATTAAGTTGGACTTATTAATTTGAGAGAGAATTTCTAGCCCAATTGGATTAATGAACCCAATTGGAATTGGCCCAAAATAATTAATTAAATAAATTAGAATTATTTATTAATTATTTTATGATGCTATTTTCGGCCACCATATGTAATTTTGGAGGAGATAATTGTTTGAATTATATCCTAAAATAATTACATAGATTTATTTACCCAAGATAAATAAAATAAAAGAAAAGAAAATAATCTCTTATTTATCTATGCATTTTCGAAATTGCAAGATAAAAAGAAGAGATAATATTTTTTTCTTTTTGTATTTATCTCTATAGATTAATCCTAATGTGATTAGGATTCCTATTTTTCTATAAATAGGAGGGTTGGGTCATTCATAAAACACACAATTCAATTCTTTGGAAATTGAAAAATCTCTCTTCCTCCCTTCTCCTCCCTCCTTGGCCGATTTTCTCATAGTATTGGGAAGAAAAATATTTTTTCTTCCCAATTTCTTCTAAAGTTCGATCCCACAATCGAATTTCGTTTGATCGATCGGGATATAGCGTAGAAGATCCAGGTGTTCTTGAGGATTTGAAGTCAGAAAAGAAACCTCCAACCGATTCTCCATTATTCAGTCAATGTAAGTTCCGGTTTTAATTTTTCGAATATATAAGCATGAATCTACATGTTTTATCACAAATTGCATGATGTTAATAGATCCGTTATTAAATGTTAATAAGTTTACTAAATAAAATTCCGCTAATTTAGTAAATCATCCCTTCAGAAAGAAATTCGTATATTTTATATTGAAAAGTGAGTTTAATGAGGTGAATGAACTTAGCCTACGGGAGCTTCATTACCTGTCATTATTCACTAGAGATGGAAAGAGATTATTGAAAGGAATTTGTATATTTTATTTTGGAAAGCGAGATAATGAGGTGAATGTTTAGTCCTACAAGATCTTTCATTACCTGACATTATTCGCATGTGATGGTTATATTAATCTAAAGGTTGTGTGCCCTTTACACTTGTTTAGTGAATTCATGAATGTTTAAATATGTTAAGACCGAGTGAGCTTAGCATTATTTATTAAAGAAAAGAAATGAAACATTATGTATATGTAACGTCCCGTTACTTTTAGAGGTAAATTTTTTTTTTTTTTTTATTTTATTAATTTATTATTTTTATTTATTTAAAGCTTTTAAAATTAGTTAAAATTAGTAATTTCGGTTTTATTAGTTATTTCAGTCCAAAAATCCTTTTTATCGTTTTAATTCGTTTGGTGACTCTAATAATTATTAACGGGCCAATTAATAATTATTAGACACCTTTAGATTTATTTAAGACCGGTCGGTTTTTCGTTTTATAAGCAAAAGGTCAAAAAGGGCAAAACCGTAATTTCCAAACTACCAAAATATCTAAATTCACTATTCCATCATCTTTAAAAGTCACAAAATTGACCAAAACTTGTCATTTTTCCTTGCCATTGCCGTGAGCAACTTCAAGCCATGGATGAGAATTTCTTTTCTTCGTTTCTCGGCGGATCGTCGTGTTTTTCGTTGCGTTGGATTGGTAGGGACGAGGGCTACCTATCCAACCTACCTTTTCAAGTTTCCCGTTCTCTAAGTGAAGTCCCAAAAAGTAAGTTTTCAAAACTTTTTATATGGTTTTGTTCGTTTTTTATTATAAATGAGTTTTGAAGTTGAAATCATGAATTTCTATCATGGAAATTGACGATTTTGAACCCGGATTTTCGAAAAACACTATTCACCCGAAAACACTATTCACCCGAAAACACTATTCATCCGAAATCACTATTCACCCAAAATTGCACACTTGTTCGCATATTAGTTATGAGTTGTAATATGTTGTGCAATTGGTGATTTGTAGGTGCGATTGCTCGGTTGTTGTTTCGTGAAAAGTGGTGTTTTGGAGTTATTTGGCTAAGGTGAGTTTAATATGATAGTTAGCAATTTTATGAATTTAGTTTCATTATGTAATTGTTTATCAATGTTAAGAGGGGGTTAACTTCTTAGAATTAAGTTTTGGGTGGAAACTTTAATTCGGAAGTGTGTGTGGAGAAAGTTGGACTTATGGTTAGTTCGATGATTAGAGATCATCGGGGAGGTTTGGAAGTATGGTAACGTGATTTGGAGATGTTAGATGAAAGTTGATTTGGAAGTTACTTCGGTTGATTTAGAAGTTACTTTGATGGATTGGAAGTCATTTGGATGACTTTGGAAGTAAAGTAATTAGAAGATGCACTTGAGTGTTAACTCGTGTATTCTAGTTAGTTAGGTTTCTATTTAACTTAGTAGACTTCTTCGGAGTTTAGCTAACTTATTGGAGACCTAGGGCACAATGATTCACACATGATAGTATGTTGATTCGATCCATACGTATCATGGTGTGATGAATTTGTGGGAACTTTGAGCACTTAGTAACTAGCACATGATAGTATGTTGATTTCGATCCATACGTAGTCATGGTGTGATGTTGGTACTTTGGTTTGTAACTAGCACATGATAGTATGTCGATTTCGATCCATACATATCATGTTGCGATATGGTGAAATTCCTGATACCTATGGTGAAATTCCTGATACCTATGGTGAAATTCCTGATACCTATGGTGAAATTCCTGATACCTATGGTGAAATTCCTGATACCTATGGTGAAATTCCTGATATCCGATATGGTGAAACTCCTGATATGCGATGGTTGTGATATGGTAATACCGTACGGGCTTAGTATGCGATATTTATCCATATGGTATACCCGGTACGATGGTTGTGATATGGTAATACCGTACGGGCTTAGTATGCGATATTTATCCATATGGTATACCCGATGCGATGGTTGTGATATGGTAATACCGCACGGGCTTAGTATGCGATATTTATCCATATGGTATACCCGGATGATGGTTGTGATATGGTACATGGTAGTACGTGGATTCGGATCCGTATGTACCATGGTATTATGATCTATGATACGGCACATGATAGTATGTTGATTCGGATCCATACGTATCATGGTGCGGTGGTTGTGACATGGTATGACCGTGCGTGGTATGTTGATTTCGATCCATACAATAGCACGATACGATGAAACTTGATTGGTAATAAAGATAGTTAATGCTATTTTTACCTATTCTTTAGAAACGTGTAGTGAGACTTAGTTGTGAATGTTAATTTTACTTTAAGTCTTTATTTCCATCTCATGGTTTTGAATGACGAATACGGGTAGTATGATACTATCTTATGTTTACATGGAAATTGGAATGTGGTTATGGGTAATAATGAACATTTAGGCCTTTGGACACGATTTCTGGTATGAGATTTAGTTCATAGGATTACTTGCTTTCATTTTACTCTCACTAGCATTGTTTGCTAATGGTGCTACACCACAATATTTTCAGGTAAAACCCGTCCTAAGAAGCGAGGTAGACGAAATGGTGTCGCTTGACTGTTCGAGGTGGTGTAAGGGACAATATTAAACACTTTTGATAAGCATTATTAAAATGCTTGTAATCATATACTTCTTACATACTTTGTGTCATTTTGAGCCCGTGAAGGGTGTATGTGTAAAGTATTTTGATGTTTTTATGATTAAACTTTACTTTGGAATGTGCATTCCCGATTTATAGCTTTCTCTGGACTTTGGGTTGTAAAAACAGGTTTTGGTTATTCGACTTTTTAACGAACCCATGCCGTTTTTCTTTAAAAATTAAGTCTTCCGTGTGCATTTGAATTTAAAGAATTTAACGGAAAATCTGGTCGTTCTGGATGGTATCGAGCCTCTTTGGTTCGAAGACCACATGCATCGCATGTTTTTCATATTTTAATATTGTCCAAACATCACTCAAGTCAACGGCGCCAGGTATCCTCAAAACGCTCTCTTTTGATTAGTTGTTTGTACTTTAGTTTTCCCTTTACTTGGTATCTCATGTGAGGATTTTCGATGTGATTTCGGTATGCCTCCGAGGACAGTGACACATAGGCGTGGTCGTAGTAGGGTACCGGCTGGGGTACGAGGTAGAGGTAGGACTAGGGCAGTTACATCGCCTCCTCCTCCACCTGAGTACCGAGAGGATGAGCCTCCAGTAGATCAGCCACCTAGTCACGGTCGCAGTGTTACCATTTCCGAGGAGTATTTCAGGGATCCATTGCGAGGTGGAGGACATGTTGATCCTGGGTTATACCACCTGTTAGATCACCTGCTCCTGTGGTAGATCGGACTAGTGTGACCGATGTTGCGAAAACTCGAAGGAGTATGTCGGGTATAATACTCCCGAGTTCGATGGTACATCTACCGATCCGGCCGATGCGGAGAGGTGGATTACCAAGGATCGAGAGAATACTTGGGTTTATTAAGTGCCCAGATCGGTGAAGGTTCACCGTGGAACCTACTCATTAGTTGATGATGCACTTTCCTGGTGGAATGGTATAACCAATACTCTTAGTCCTGATTTGCTTGTTAGTTGGGAGATGTTCAGGGAGAAGTTCTTTGAGAAGTACTATCCTGAGGAAACACGTGACCAACTAGAGATTGATTTCTTACTCTCCAGGAGGGTGCAACGGGTCCATTGTGGATTATGAGAGAGAGTTTGACCAGGTTGTCAAAGTTTGCCACCAGGACAGGTTATTGATCTTGAGAGTAAGAAAGGAGATTTATCGTAGGTTTGAGGCGGAATTACGAGGGACAGTGCGAGCCTTGCAACCTACCATCTTTGTTGACTGACTTTGTTATCATTTTGGAGATGGATTGGCTATCGACCAACCACGCCATTTTCGGTTGTAGTGAGAAAGTGGTAGACTTTATTGGTCCATGTGGGACTAGTTTACGCTTTCACGGGATCCGAGGCGGGGTGACACCTGTGGTTATCTCGGTGATCCAGGCTAGAGCACTTTTGTATGATGGTGCTTGGGGTTACTTAGCTAGTGTAGTTGACACATCCTGTTAGTGTGACCACCCTAGTTTCGTACCCGTTGTGAGGGATTTCGTTGATGTTTTCCCTGATGAGTTACCTGGTTTGCCACCAGGTGAGGAGTTAGACTTCCAGGATAGAGGTGATACCGGGGACAACGCCATTGTCCCAGGCACCTTATCGTATGGCACCAGTGAGCTCGAGAGAGTTGAAAAGTCGGTTGCAAGAACTTTTAGACTTGGTTAAAGTTCGTGGAAGAACCAAGTGTTGAAGGAGATACGTAGTAACGTGAGGACGAAATGTAGTGTAAGTACCCTCGCTTATCACTTGGTAAGTGCACTTTTCGAGGACGAAAAGTTTTTTAAGGAGGGTAGTCTGTAACGTCCCGTTACTTTTAGAGGTAAATTTTTTTTTTTTTTTTATTAATTTATTATTTTTATTTATTTAAAGCTTTTAAAATTAGTTAAAATTAGTAATTTCAGTTTTATTAGTTATTTCCGTCCGAAAATCCTTTTTATCGTTTTAATTCGTTTCGGTGACTAATAATTATTAACGGGCCAATTAATAATTATTAGACACCTTTAGATTTATTTAAGACCGTCGGTTTTCGTTTTATAAGCAAAAGGTCAAAAAGGGCAAAACCGTAATTTCCAAACTACCAAAATATCTAAATTCACTATTCCATCATCTTTAAAAGTCACAAAATTGACCAAAACTTGTCATTTTTCCTTGCCATTGCCGTGAGCAACTTCAAGCCATGGATGAGAATTTCTTTTCTTCGTTTCTCGGCGGATCGTCGTGTTTTCGGTTGCGTTGGATTGGTAGGGACGAGGGCTACCTATCCAACCTACCTTTTCGAAGTTTCCCGTTCTCTAAGGGAAGTCCCAAAAAGTAAGTTTTCAAAACTTTTTATATGGTTTTGTTCGTTTTTTATTATAAATGAGTTTTGAAGTTGAAATCATGAATTTCTATCATGGAAATTGACGATTTTGAACCCGGATTTTCGAAAAACACTATTCACCCGAAAACACTATTCACCCGAAAACACTATTCATCCGAAATCACTATTCACCCAAAATTGCACACTTGTTCGCATATTAGTTATGAGTTGTAATATGTTGTGCAATTGGTGATTTGTAGGTGCGATTGCTCCAGGTTGTTGTTTCGTGAAAAGTGGTGTTTTGGAGTTATTTGGCTAAGGTGAGTTTAATATGATAGTTAGCAATTTTATGAATTTAGTTTCATTATGTAATTGTTTATCAATGTTAAGAGGGGGTTAACTTCTTAGAATTAAGTTTTGGGTGGAAACTTTAATTCGGAAGTGTGTGTGGAGAAAGTTGGACTTATGGTTAGTTCGATGATTAGAGATCATCGGGGAGGTTTGGAAGTATGGTAACGTGATTTGGAGATGTTAGATGAAAGTTGATTTGGAAGTTACTTCGGTTGATTTAGAAGTTACTTTGATGGATTTGAAGTCATTTGGATGACTTTGGAAGTAAAGTAATTAGAAGATGCACTTGAGTGTTAACTCGTGTATTCTAGTTAGTTAGGTTTCTATTTAACTTAGTAGACTTCTTCGGAGTTTAGCTAACTTATTGGAGACCTAGGGCACAATGATTCACACATGATAGTATGTTGATTCGATCCATACGTATCATGGTGTGATGAATTTGTGGGAACTTTGAGCACTTAGTAACTAGCACATGATAGTATGTTGATTTCGATCCATACGTAGTCATGGTGTGATGTTGGTACTTTGGTTTGTAACTAGCACATGATAGTATGTCGATTTCGATCCATACATATCATGTTGCGATATGGTGAAATTCCTGATACCTATGGTGAAATTCCTGATACCTATGGTGAAATTCCTGATACCTATGGTGAAATTCCTGATACCTATGGTGAAATTCCTGATATCCGATATGGTGAAACTCCTGATATGCGATGGTTGTGATATGGTAATACCGTACGGGCTTAGTATGCGATATTTATCCATATGGTATACCTGTGCGATGGTTGTGATATGGTAATACCGCACGGGCTTAGTATGCGATATTTATCCATATGGTATACCCGGTACGATGGTTGTGATATGGTAATACCGTACGGGCTTAGTATGCGATATTTATCCATATGGTATACCCGGTACGATGGTTGTGATATGGTACATGGTAGTACGTGGATTCGGATCCGTATGTACCATGGTATTATGATCTATGATACGGCACATGATAGTATGTTGATTCGGATCCATACGTATCATGGTGCGATGGTTGTGACATGGTATGACCGTACGTGGTATGTTGATTTCGATCCATACAATAGCACGATACGATGAAACTTGATTGGTAATAAAGATAGTTAATGCTATTTTTACCTATTCTTTAGAAACGTGTAGTGAGACTTAGTTGTGAATGTTAATTTTACTTTAAGTCTTTATTTCCATCTCATGGTTTTGAATGACGAATACGGGTAGTATGATACTATCTTATGTTTACATGGAAATTGGAATGTGGTTATGGGTAATAATGAACATTTAGGCCTTTGGACACGATTTCCGGTATGAGATTTAGTTCATAGGATTACTTGCTTTCATTTTACTCTCACTAGCATTGTTTGCTAATGGTGCTACACCACAATATTTTCAGGTAAAACCCGGTCCTAAGAAGCGAGGTAGACGAAATGGTGTCGCTTGACTGCTCGAGGTGGTGTAAGGGACAATATTAAACACTTTTGATAAGCATTATTAAAATGCTTGTAATCATATACTTCTTACATACTTTGTGTCATTTTGAGCCCGTGAAGGGTGTATGTGTAAAGTATTTTGATGTTTTTATGATTAAACTTTACTTTGGAATGTGCATTCCCGATTTATAGCTTTCTCTGGACTTTGGGTTGTAAAACAGGTTTTGGTTATTCGACTTTTAAACGAACCCATGCCGTTTTTCTTTAAAAATTAAGTCTTCCGCTGTGCATTTGAATTTAAAGAATTTAACGGAAAATCGGGTCGTTACAGTATATTATACATTTCCATAGAGAAAAAGAATGAAATATGATGATAGCCGAGTGCTATAAGGAAAAGGAACAAGATTGAATTTTATAATGAGAGAATACAAGGGTGCATTGAACCTTGTATAATGATAATTGATATATATATATATATATAAGAGAACTAGATTCTCATTTTAATTGGAAGATCTTGAAATCGGAGATTAACACTTGAATGTAAACCTTATGTATAGTATAAGGTATTAAAGAGAATGAAATACAATATTATGTGTATTATGAAACACATCCTCCTAATGCTTGGAAGTTAGTTCCTCAATTATATGGGAGAATTGGTAAGTAAAAGTGAAATACTTGATACAAACCCTTTTTGGTGGTTGAAAGGTAAGGATATGTGAGTTTTACTTGGAAACAAATCCGGATGCGGGTTTGGAGTCTAGTGTTACTTTTTATTTTGTTTATTTTCACTGGGCTTGCTTTTAGCTCATGATATTACAAATATTTTCAGGTAATGCTCGGGGTTGTAGGAGAGGAGCTGGTGTAGTCTGATCTAGTTGATGATGATGGCGAGATGGACTAGAGATACCTTTAAAGTCCATGGACACATTTATTTCATGTTTTATCTTTTGAGTTGTATAATTGTATATAAGCTCATAAGAGCTTTTGTTTTTAACTTTTATCACTTTGAACTCCTTTAAGCTTTACACAGGAATTGCATTTCCTGTCTTTTAAATTCTCTGATTGTGAAAAGTATAAACAGGTGTTGGATAGTCTAAGTTTTAAACATATCCAGGCCAAATTTTTTATTAAATAATAAGTCTTCCACTGCAATCTGATTTAAATTATTTAAAAGGAGTCGGGTCGTCACATGTTCTTATATCTACCCTTGACTTGATCAAATATAAAACTCCTATGCAATCTTCTCATTTAAAATAAAATTAAAGTTAATAACTTAAATGTATATTTAAAAATAAAAAAAAAAGTTGAATAACGTACCTATCAAATTTCTAGAATCAACTTGAGATAAAAACTCTGAATATTTAATGAACTTATCATTCTCAAATAGAATTGGAAATGTTTGTTTTGTCTCTTCAATTTCTGTGGCCGTCATAAAGCTTATTTGAATGTCATCATTAACATTTGAAACTTTTTTATTAACAGAACTCACATTTCCATTTACGATGTAATAGGTTTTTTTTTCAAGAATTTCACCTATAGTTTCTATAAGTTTATTGAACATGACTACTTGAATTTTGGTTCACTGTAAGAACCCAAAAATTAATTAACATAAGAGCTTTTTTCATATAATTACTATTTATCCTATCCTAAACGTTAAAAGCAATAAAATAATGAGCATACATTATGATACTTTGTAAAAAATAAAAAGAAAAAAAAAATCTTTGACTTAAATTCCCTGTTGAACAATACCATGTATATCATTTTATACTAAGAAATAGATTTTGTGAACCAACTTTAGTTACAAAGTGCCAAGAAATATGTAATCCAAAAAAATAAAGAAGCATCAACAACCATGTAACGTTCCGTTAATTTTCATAGTATTTTTATTTATTTATTTATTTATTTTTATTTAGTTATTTATTTTAGTTAGATTGATTTAAGCTTCATGAATTAGTTATTTTAGTTTAGCATAGTATAAGACTTAATTAATTTTCTTTAGTTATTAATTGACTTCCTAATTAGTTGTTTCCATTAATAATTAGTTGTTTGTTTTAATAATAAGTTATTATCTTAGGTTATGTTTGATATTTTAAGAGATTAAGGGAGTGTGGGGTCTTTTCTTCTCAATTTTTGTCTTATCTCCAAAATTTAGGGCAACAATTATTGGGCAAAAGGAAAGAGAAAAACACAATTCCTTTTTTTTTCTTTCTTCTCCATCGTGAAACGCAAAGCAACAGCCTCCCTCCCTCAATTCTTTTTTTTTTAAAAAAAATTTATTCTCTCTTCGTGAAGCCAGCTACCGCGCCCCTCATCTACTCTTCTCTCTTAAATTCTTCTCCCTCTTCATGAACTACCGCCCACACCGTCATTAGCCACCGCCTCCGCAGCCACTAGTCAACCATGAGAGCTTGGAGATTGAAGCTCGAAAACCCTTCAATATTGAATGTCCTCGAGGTGGGTTATTCTTTTCTCGTTTAGGATTCGTTTTAGTAAGTTTTGAAACTAACTAGTGCTCGTCCAACAACCGTAAAGTCATATTTGAAAGCTCGCCGGAAAACGGGAACGGATTCACCGTTTTGAGAGAAACCTTGGATGTTGCTTCGATCTTTCGATATACTTAGCTTATTAGACTTATTCCCGGACTTTTCCCACCGTCAGGACCCCTGAAACTCGCCGGAAATAAGGACACGATGAGCAGGTCGTTTTTCTTTCGTTTTGTTATAGCTGTTGCGCGTTCGAGAGTCTAAATGAAGGAGAAACGGTTCGGTTGAACCAGCTGGCCGGTTCACCGGCCGAACCAGTTTAGCTGGTTCAGCTTGGTTCAACCTTGATTTTGGCCAAATTCAGCTATTTTGGTTCGATTTCTGCTATTTTAAGTTGGTTCTTGTGCTAATTAGTTGTAATTAATGGTTTTCCAGGTTCCAAGCAATTCTAGGGGCGATAATTTTATTTTAATTGAGGTCGATTATTGATTTTAGAAACCTCCCTAAGCTTCAAAGGTGAGTTTAAAGTGGTTTTATGTATGAATTGCATGACGAATTGTTAATTGAGTATAAGAGGGTATGTGAAATTGGGATCCTATGAGGATATCGGTTGTTTTGATGATTATCGGGAGTGAGTGTTGTGATATATACTTTGTTTTGCTTTCAGAGTTTGGATAGAAATTTGAAAATGGAAAGTTAAGTTTATTATTGTAAATGGTGGGTTCAAGATGAATTGGAGTTTTCGATTTAGTTTGGAGAAAAGCAAAGTTTACGGGTGAAACTTGGATTTTGATTATGGGAAACTAAGTGGAATATATCGATGGTGGATCGAGGGTTTCCGGTTCCTTTTACTTATTGTTTTCCTTTCGTTTATGCTTTATGCTTTTCTTTCATAGAAGTATTACCGGCGCGATTTAATATTCTTACAAGCCTACTTTACTTTTGCTAAGTTTGAATGGGAAACACTTTGGTTCGTGGGACTTGTAAACCGTACTCGGATTCTTTAGATAGAGTATGCGTGTTACCTAAATATTAAATAATGAACTATATTCGGATTCTTTAGATGGAATATATGTATCAATGAGACTTGTAAACCATACTCGGATTCTTTAGATGGAGTATGCGTGTTACCAAATGTGAAATAATAAACTATACTCGGATTCTTTAGATGCAGTGTATGTAATTACTTGGTCGAGAACATTAGTGGTGGTAATTTCATTCTTGGTAATATTCTTGGTCTAGAATATTAGAGATAATAACTGATTTGACTAATGCTTCTTGGTCGAGCACATTAGTGGTGGTAATTTCATTTTTTAATATTCTTGAACGAGGATATTAGAGACATATCTTATTTGACTAATGCTTCTTGGTCGAGAACATTAGTGGTTGTGATTTCATTTTGGTAATATTCTTGGTCAAGAATATTAGAGGTAACGTTCTTATTTTGCTAATGCTTTTTGGTCGAGAATATTAGCGGTGATACATGGATTGTGGATGTTGATTGGTGGTTTAATTGTTTTCTTCGGTAATACGTGGAATGTAAATTCGGGATTAAATTGCATGTGGGTATAAGTTGTTTGGGAGTATAGAATGGGTATTAAACAGCATGCTAGGATTTTGGACACAATTTCTGATATGGAATTCGTCCAGAGGATTACATGTCTCTATTTTACTCTCACTAGCATTTAATGCTAATGTTGCTACACTTTAATTTTTCCAGGTACGCCCTGAGGTAGAGACCGTGGTAGAGGTGGTGGTGCCGCGTGATCACGGGATTATGGATTGGACATGGACAGGGCTGTGTAGTGCATTCTAGGAATGCATGGTACTAGACTATTTTAAACTCTTTATCTGTTTTCTTGGATTTATGCTATCTAGCGCTCGATAGATCATTGACTATTTTATTTATGCTTTTGGATATTATTTTGAGAACTTAAATGTCGGAAATGCGCATTTCCATGATTTTTCCATTTTTATCGCTAATTCTGTTGTGAACAGTGTATTTTGTTTTTGACATGATCAAAATACAAACGACACCAATGCCGAATTTTCGTTAAAACAAGTCTTCCATTGTTTATTTTTGATTTAAAGTATTTTAGAAAATTTGGGTCTTTACAAGCCAATTCAATCAGAATTTCAAAAGAGAGTGAGATTGGATTTTTAAATATTTAAGAACAAATACGTGTAATTTATAAGAAATATGTAGTAAAAAAATCATAAATTACAGAAGCATCAAAGACCAACTTAAATATATAAGAAAAATGTTGAATTTTTATTAATAACTAACTAAATTAAAATCTTATTAAAACAATATATTTAGATTTGCTTTTTTAAAATACCTAAATTTTTTTATCAATATAGAAGAAATACGTAAAAAAAATTTAAAAAAATTGATTTTGATTAGATTTTTAAAAAGAACCAATTTATTAAATAATTTATTACGCATTTGTCCTGAATACTTCAAAATAGGTATTTTTAAAAATCTAATCTTTGATTCTTAAAAATACTTTAATTTTATAAATTTCATAATAAATACGTAATAAAGAATTTAATAAATTTAGATATAATTAATAATCAACTGGATAATTTTTTTAAAAAAATTGATTTAGATTTGATTCTTAAAAATGCTTAAATTTTTAAAATTTCATAACAAATACGTAGTAAGAATTTAATAAATTCAAATATATAAGAAAAATGTTGAATTTTTATTTATAACTAACTAAATTAAAATCTTATTAAAACTAAAGATTTAGATTTGCTTTTTTAAAATACATAATTTTTTATCAATATAATAGAAATACGTAAATTTATGTAAAAATTTGATTTTAATTAGTTTTTTAAAAATAAATAATTAAAAAAAAAACAGAAAAAATACTTAATAAAAGGGTATGAATTTGGAAGAATGAAGTCAATTTAAAGTGGGAGTCTTAATCAGAATTCAAAAGATAGTGAGATTGGATTTAAAAATACCTTATTTTTATGAAAAAAATCACAACAAATACGTACTAAAAGAAATTATAGCCAACTAAATTTGTTTTTTTTTTAAAATTTGATTTAGATTATATTTTAAAAAATACCTAATTTTGTAAATATCAGAACAAATACGTGTAATTTATAACAAATATGTAATAAAAAAATAATAAATTACACAAGCATCAACAACCAACTCAAATATATAAGAAAAATGTTGAATTTTTATTAATAACTAACTAAATTAAAATCGTATTAAAACAATAGATTTAGATTTGCTTTTTCAAAATACCTAATTTTTTTTATCAATATAGAAATACGTAAAAAAAAAATTAAAAATGATTTTGACTAGATTTTTAAAATTAAATAATTTAAAAAGAACAAATTTATTACGTATTTTTTCTAAATATTTTAAAATAGGTATTTTTAAAAATCTAATATTTGATTCTTAAAAATACTTTAATTTTATAAATTTCATATCAAGTACGTAATAAAAAATTTAATAAATTCAAATATAATTAATAACCAATTGGATATTTTTTTTAAAAATTGAAATACTTTAAAATCTTATTAAAACAATAGATTTAGATTTGCTTTTTAAAATACATAGTTTTTTTTTATCAATATAGAAGAAATACGTAATTTAAAAAAAAAAACAAAACTGATTTTGATTAGATTTTTAAAAATAAATTATTTAAAAAGAACAAATTTATTACATATTTGTTCGGAATATTTAAAAATAGGAATTTTTAAAAATATAATCTTTGATTCTTAAAAATACTTTAATTTTATAAATTTCATAACAAATACGTAATAAAGAATTTAATAAATTCAAATATAATTAATAACCAACTGGATATTTTTCTTTAAAAAAAAGAAATACTTAAATTTTTAAAATTTCATAACAAATTCGTAGTAAAGAATTTAATAAATTCAAATATATAAGAAAAATGTTGAATTTTTATTAATAACTAACTAAATTAAAATATTATTAAAACAATAGATTTAGATTTGCTTATTTAAAATTCATAATTTTTTTATCAATATAGAAGAAATATGTAAAAAGAAATTTAAAAAAATTGATTTTGATTAGATTTTTAAAAATAAATAATTTAAAAAGAACAAATTTATTAAATAATTTATTACGTATTTGTTCTGAGTATTTGAAAATAATTATTTTTAAAAATCTAATCTTTCATTCTTAAAAATACTTTAATTTTATAAATTTCATAACAAGTACGTAATAAAGAATTTAATAAATTCAAATATAATTAATAACCAATGGGATAAATTTAAAAAAAAAATTGATTTAGATTTGATTTTTAAAAATATTTAAATATTTAAAATTTCATAACAAATATGTAGTAATGAATTTAATAAATTCAAATATATAATAAAACTGTTGAAGTTTTATTAATAACTAACTAAATTAAAATCTTTTTAAAACAATATATTTAGATTTGCTTTTTTAAAATACCTAATTTTTAATCAATATAGAAGAAATACGTAAATTATGTAAAAAATTGATTTTGATTAGATTTTTAAAAATAAATAATTTAAAAGGAACAGAAAAAATACGAAATAAAAGGGTATGAATTTGGGAGAATGAAGTCAATTTAAACTGGGAGATTGAAGTTATAATTGTGACGACCCGACACTTTTAAATAATTTAAATTAGAAAACACAGCGGAAGTCTTTATATTTTAAGAAAAATGGCGTGGTTATGTTTAAAAATTTGTTGGCCAAAACCTGTTTACATCTTAATTTCAAAATCTAAAATACACAAGGAACATTAAGATCCTATCCAGGAGTTCAAAATGATTATAAACATAAACATAAAAACAAAAGCTCTTAAGAGCTATATACAATTGTACAAATATCAAAAATGATATAAAATTCACAAAACCATGTACATGGATTTTTACAACTACTTAGTCCATCTCGAAATCATCATCCTCTCGATCAAGCGCGCACCAGCTCCTCTTCTACGATCCCAAACATTACCTGAAATATTTGTAATATCATGAGCTAACAAACTAAGCCCGGTGAGAATAATAAGAATAAAAAGTAAGGTTAGACCTCAAACTTGCATTTCCGATTTGTGTCCAAGAATATACTTACTCTTTGCCATCAATCCATTCAAAGAATTTATAGCAAAATGTTCCACTTTTACTTACCAATTCTCCAATATAATTGTGGAACTACATTCCAAATATTCTGGGTATGGTTTCGTAAATGCATATAGCATTTATATCTCATTTTCCTTATAAACCTTATACTATATACAAGAATTACATCAAATCTTATTCTCCCAAAAGATGATATTACTACACTCGTAGTCAAATCCTCATCCATTAACTTGTTATGACATAGAATAAGTAAAGTAAATAAACTTTGTATAAAATATAACATCTCGATTCTCTATATCATCAATCATAAGTATGAATGCATGAAGACATCCCGTAGGATTTCGCATTTGCCCTTATGCATGAGGAAGTAATGCGTACGTCCTGTAACTTACCATTCAACTCCCTATGCATGAGATGTAATGTGTACGTCCCGTAACTTACCATTCAACTTCTATGCATGAGAAGTAATGTGTACGTCCCGTAACTTACCATTCAACTTCTTTCCTTGCTTTACTTTCTTTTCTTTTTCTTAAGGTGATGTGGACACTACCCGTAGGCTCCAACATTCTCCCCTTCTTTTCTTTTTTAATGCATGATGCGAAAATTTTATGGTGCAATATGATATGCATATGTCTGCATATCCTTGTAAAAGTAAATAAGTAAAGTACGGAATTAAAGTAGTCGATGCAAGCATAAAGTAGAGGGGTATAAAATAAAAGACATAAAGTAAAATAGATAATAATCTCGGACGAACGATATGTAAATCGAACTCCGCTACAAATAATAAAAGTAAAATCATAACTTAAACGATTAACCTAAACCTTCAAGGATTCTAAACTTCCAATATAATCCGAGGTTCTATTAATCGTTCTATATAAAAGTTTTGGATCTTTTAACTTCCAATGATCCATCCTAAACTCCGAAACAAATCTAACTTAGAATCTTCTAAGATTTGAGGCTTTCTTCGAGAAATCCTAAGTTCTCACTTAAAGGATTAACTTCAAATCCTAAGGGCACTAACTCACTTCCCTCTAATCTTAGATTTGAATTCTAGTCTTAGTTTCCAATTCTACAAACCATCATACTTATTCGTTTTCTAAGATTACTTTAAATCCTAACTATTCTCACCTTAGCCAAAAGTAATTTTTGCTCCAAGTCTCCAATTCCCACGAAACAACAACCGAGCAATCGCACCTACAATTCATCAATTGCACAACATATTACAACTCATATCTAATATGAGAACAAGTTTGCATTTTCGGATGAATAGTGATTTCGGATGAATAGTGTTTTTCAAAAATCCGGGCTCAAAATCGTCAATTTCCATGATAGAAATTCATGATTTCAACTTCAAAACTCATTTATAATAAAAAAACAAACAAAACCATCTAAAAAGTTTTGAAAACTTACTTTTTGGGACTTCCCTTAGAGAACGGGAAACTCCGAAAAGGTAGGTTGGATAGGTAGCCCTCGTCCCTACCAATCCAACGCAACCGAAATCAAGCCGATCCATCGAGAAACGAATGAGAAACAAAAAAAATAAAAATTCATCCATGGTGGAAGTGTCTCACGGTTGAAGAAGAGAAAGATGAGAGGAAATGGTCTTCAATTTGTCAAACTTGGGAATTTAAAGATGATGGAATAGTAAATAGATATTTGTTTTAAGAAATTGGAAATGACGGTTGCGTCCTTTTATGACTTTTGACTTCTAAATCGAAACCCGAACTCTTAAATAAATCTAAAGGTGATTAATAATTATTAATTGGCCTATTAATAATTATTAATGTCCCCGAAACGGATTTAAGGTATTAAAACGATTAAAAAGGATTTCGAGCGAAATTAACTACTAAAATCGAAATTACAAAAATAATAATTAATCTAAATACTTATATTGAAATAAATAAATAACATTAAATAAATAATAAAATAAAATAAATAAATAAAATAATAAATAAATAAAAAATTTCACTTCAAAATAACGGGACGTACAATAATCGAAGGAAATCTAGAAAATTACTTGTTCGTCAATAAAGATTACTCTTAAAATCGTACAATTGTCTGATTTACATGGCTTAGGTATTTCTTTCCGAATAACACATTATTTTAGTTTCCAGTTTCTCTTTAATGGCTTTAAATATTTGATAAATAAAAGATCTGTTGACTAATTCGTGAATATTTGTTTAAAGGTTCTTGAGTTTTTGTTCAGTAATGGCTTCAAAGAATTGATAATGTAGAACTATTCTAGAAATGAGAGGTTTTTGAGTAATTTGTGAATAAATTTTGTGACATATTTAATGATGCTTGGAGACTTTTGAGAATGACTTCCATTGATTTGACAGTTAAGATTTGAAAAGAGGTGAATGGAAATATAAAGGATTTGAAAAGAAGTAAATGGAAATATAGAGACAAAAGAACGAATCATCTCTTCCCAAAGTGTAATGATAGTTAAGATTTGAAAAGAAGTAAATAGAAATATATGTATTAAGACAAAAGCGTAAGAAATTATCATTGATGATGTTCACTTTTTTTTAATATGATGTTTTATAATGACAGTTAAGATTTGAATAGAAGTAAATGGAAATATATGTATTAAGAGAAAAGAGGCCATTCATTTGTCCCCAAAGTGTAAGAAAATTAAATTATTAGAAAGAGGGGTGATAAACGAAATAATTTAAAAAGTAGGGGTAGTTTAGGAACCTAATGTTTCTCCTTATTTCCCCACTTTTATATACATTATAGATTCAATCATTTGTTACTCTGATAGTATATATATTCGATGAGTATTTTTTTTAAAGTTATTTTCTTTTAGATAGTTTTATTGGTGATATATTTTTTAACATATTTAATTATTTTTCTTCTAAGAAATTAATGATTAGTGACTTTAAATATTACATAAAAACATATATAAAGAGACTAAAATTTCAAAAAATTGCTTTCAAAACGATGCATAAACATGTCATTAGTTTATATTATGATGATTTTAAAATTGCTAGTAGAATATAGCTGTAAATTATATAGAAAAGGTCAATATTAGAGAATATAGTAGGTTTGGCACGTAAGATAATGTAGAATTAAATTTGACACCTAAAATGGGTAAATAACCATTTTGGTCCCTAAACTTTCAAGCGAGTTTCATTTTCGTCCATGAACTTTCAAAAAGTGGCTTTTTTGGTCCCTCGACTTTCAAAAACTGACCTTTTTAATCATTCTGTCAGTCACTGGTGTGGCAGTATTGATGATGTGGTAGACTGACGTGGCAACTAAGTGCCACCTAACCTAAAATTTTCTACGTCAGCTACCACATCATCAATAATGCCACATCACCAACTGTCGAACTGTCAACTAATGGAAAACTTAACGGGATGACTAAAAAGGTATGTTTTTAAAAATCAAGGGATTAAAAACGCAAAGTTTGAAAGTCCAAGGACGAAAATGAAACTCGATTTAAAGTGTAGGGACCAAAATGTTATTTTACCTTAAGATAATTAATTTATTAAACTCATTAATCTATTAAGTACTATTATTAACTATGAATTATTCCACTATAAACTCAAGTTGAACTCCCCTCACTATAGATGAGTTATGTCCATTAGTTATCAAGTTCAATTGTGATGTATTCTTCACGAGGTTAAACTCATAGTTATAGTTGAGTCAAAATTATCATTCTACCTCTATAATTATATCTTTTTCCTTGTGATCCCACTGATTCTCTTGCTATGTCCCTTTGTTGGTGATGAATGGGGTTTTTTCCTTGTCAGCTGGGTTCATTAGTATTTGATTGTACCAAGAGAAGGCGTCTATAAAGCTTAGAAGTTCAAATCCGGCGGTGGCATCTACCGATTGGTCGTTCTTCAGTAGTGGGAAGGAATCTTTTGGCAGGCGTTGTGTAGGTATGTGAAATCTATTCAGACTCTCTACTTCCCATTATTTTTCTTTACTACCACCACATTTGCCAACCACTCTGGGTATTTGACTTCTTGGATGAACCCTGCTTCTAATAGCCTTTGAACTTCCTCATCAATTTTTTGATTACGCTCTGGTGCAATTTTCGCCTCTTCTCCCGTGCAGGTGGGTGCTTGGGATCCACCTCAAGCTTGTGCATGATCACTTTCTCTTTAATTTTGGGCATGTCTGTGTGGTCCCATGCGAACGTCTTTGACCTGGAGCAAAGGAATCCAGTCAGTTGTTCCTTCGTTTCTTTGTTCATCTTTGTTCTGATCTGTGTTATTTTTTTTATTTATGCTCGGGGTGTATGATCAGTGTCTCTAAGTCTTCCTTGCCAGCCTTCGGCCAAAAGTATGTATGCTTTGGTTCCGCGTCTATTGGCTCCTACTCTGGTTTATATTTTTCTATAGATTTGAGCTTTATGGCGTCGACCATGCAACTCCTTGTCATGATTTGGTTTCCCCTTATCACGACAATTTCATCTTTTAAAAAGGAATTTCATCTTTGGATGTTTTGTGGATGCTAGGGTTTTCATCCCATGCAACCAGGGTCTTGCGAGGATCATACTATAGCTTGATTTGGTATCTAGAATATGAAAAGGTGTTACCTTTATAATTCCTCTAAGGATGATCAGTAATTTAATTGTTTCTGATAATTGCGTGACCGCATTATTAAATCCGACTAGCTCTTGTCTGCTCGAACGAATCTTCGCTTTATCCATTTTCATGCCTTCCAAAGATGCTCAGAATATGATGTTAGTCCATGCTCCATGATCTACCATGACTCTATGGATGTTGTATTGGTCCATTATCACTTTGATGCCTAAGGCACCATTATGTGTTTGGTGGACATTTGATAGATCTAAGTCTGAAAAAGTAATCACGTTGGTTTGTTTGAATTCAATTCAGAGGACCGGGACCCTTACATCTTTGCTCTTTCTCTTGGCCTAGTTTAAGTTGAATTTCTCGCATTGAATCAAGCTTATTTTGAGTTGCTCGCTCTCTTCGTCGTTTTGCATCGGGTCTGCGGATTTAGTGTCCATCAGCTCTGTAAAGACCCGAAAAATCGTGTGTAATTAAAATCAGAGTTAAAAGCGGAAGTCTAGATTTTTATGAAAAATTGGCATGATGCCGTTTGTATTTTGGATTAGCCAAAACTTGTGTACATGGTTCGCAAGCAGAAAAGCAATAAAACGTAGGAAATGCGCATCTCCTAAAGTTGTTTGAGTCCCAAAATGGACAAAATACAATACAAAACATAAAATACTCTCAAGAGCTCAAAATGGAAGTATAAACATGTAAAGTGCAAATCAAAACAATTGTTCGTGCATCCTCTAGGAATGCCCAAAGAAGAAAGTCCAAGTCCATCCCGTCATCGTCCCGCGATCATGCGGCACCACCACCTCTACCACGGCCACGACCTCTAAAAGTACCTGAAAAGATTAAAGTAGAAACATTAGCATAAAAATGCTAGTGAGAGTAAAGTAGAAGCATGTAGTCCTATGAACAAACTCCACACCAGAAGTTGTGTCCAAGGCCTAACACGTTCATTTCCTCCCAAATCTTAACTCCCAATCAACAAGTCATACAATTCACTCAAGTTTCTAGATAAACATGATATTATAGCCCGTCAAGTATAGCAACACAATAAAATAGCTCATGCACATAAGGAAAGGTAACATCTTCTTCACTTTACCAACCACTAATTTGAAAGTAAACAAGTCATATGCCCAACTATTCAGAAACGTCAAAAACTCGGTATATTGACAACCCAACTTGTTTCATCCAAGATCCCCAATATTTCACATTTCATATAGTATATCGACAACCCGACCTGTTTCATCCTAGGTCCCCGATAATTCCATTTTTCACATCGTATATTGACAACCCAACCTGTTTCATCCTAGGTCCCCAATATTTCACATTTTGCTTAGTATATCGACAACCCAACCTGTTTCATCCTAGGTCCTCGATATTTCATCAATCACGTAGTATATTGACAACCCGACCTGTTTCATCCTAGGTCCCCAATATACTTTCAAATCACTTGGTATATCGACTATCCGACCTGTTTCATCCTAGGTCCCCGATATACCTATCATCACATAATCAACCATTCATTTCCACTTTTCAATCACAATCTTGTTATATTTCGTTTCATTCGCATCATGGTTCAAGTGTTCAACACCGTCCTCTACTCATATTCAAGCTACTAACCAACTAAACCATAACTCACCCCAATAACCTCAAGGTCACTCAAACAAGGTTCTAAGCGAAAGGAAGCTCAACATCACTATGGTATGAGTAAAAGTGGACTCTTCCAATCCTGTCCTCTAACTTATTGCCCAAGTGCACTTTCCCCCAACTGAAGGGATGATTTACTAAACTAGTGGAAATTTATTTAGTAAATTTATTAACATTTAATAATGGATCTATTAACATCATGCAATTTGTGAAAGACATGTAGATTCATGCTTATATTTTCGAAAATTAAAATCAAACCGGAACTTACATTGAGTAATAAATGGAGAATCGGTTGGAGGTTTCTTTACAGCATCAATCCTCAGCAACACTGGATCTTCTATGTCATATCCCGATCGATCAAACGAAACCCGATTGTGGGATCGAACTTTAGAAGAAATTGAGAAGAAGAAAAAATATTTTTCTTCCCAATTCTATAGGAAAATCGGCAATGGCTATGGGAGAGAGGGGGAGATAATTTCTCAATTTTTATGAATTGAATTGTGTTATTTATCAATGACCCAAGCCTCCTATTTATAGGAAAATAGGAATCCTAATCACATTAGGATTAATCTATGGAGATAAATACAAAAAAAGAAAAAAAATATTATCTCTCCATTATCTTGTATTTTTGAAAAATACATAAATAAATAAGATATTATTTTTCTTTTCTTTTAATTTATCTTGGATAAATAAATCTTTGTAATTATTTTAGGATATAATTCAAACAATTATCTCTTCCTAAAATACATGGTATGGCCGAAAATAACATTAATAATTAATAAATAATTCCAATTTATTTAATTAATTATTTTGGGCCAATTCCAATTGGGCTCATTAATTCAGTTGGGCTTGAAACTCTCTCTTAAATTAGTAAGTCCAACTTAATTAATTAATTTATTAATTACCATTTAAATAAAATATTTTATTTAAACAATTAATAATATTAATATTTTCTCACGACTAAATATTATCAAATTATATTTAATTATTAATTTCCATTTAAATAATTTTCATTGTTTAAATAATTAATAATAAATATTTTAATTATTAATTTCCATTAAATAAACTCATTATTTAATTAATAAATTTATTGATAATATTTTATTATTAATTAATTAATTTTAATTATTAATTTCCGTTCAAATAAAATTAATTATTTAAACAATTAATAATTGTCAATTAATTTCAAATTATTTATTGCCATTTAAATATACTCAATATTTAAATAATTAATAATGTCTAATTAATAATATTTCATTATTAATTTTCTGTTTAAATAAACTCTTTATTTAAACAATTAATAATGTTTATATTAATTACCATTTAAATATACTCAATATTTAAACAATTACTATTGCCTATTTTAAGTAATTCACTTTACTTAAAATTTCCATTTCTTCTACTTGATTTCACGACTAGGATATTTGGGCTAGCATAGGGACTCGATGGACTTATATAGATCATGGGCTTAATAATTAGTCAATTAAGTGATTAACACATAATCAGTTAATTACTTATTATCTAACTATGAATAATTCCACTATAGATTTATAGCTGAACTCCCTTCACTATAGATGAGTTATTATCCATTTAGTTTATCATTATTTATATCTGTGATATTATCCTTCACGTGTAACACTCATAATTACAGATGGATAAGATTTACGTTATGCCCCTATACTTACTGCTTTATCCTTGTGTTCCCGCTGATTCTCCAATGAACATTATCTTTAGTCGAACTATAGATAATATACTTCTGTGATCAATAGAAGTCGTTACGCCACTTGTTCATGTCTCGAATCAGTACATCAAGGGAGCTTCCTAAAGTTCCTAGAATGGTTAGGTATCACACTGATACCGTTAATTCTTTAGGAAAGTTATGAATTCCATCTCATGTAAATGAGTTCCCAGCTACTTATCTAGCCATGTTCCCAAAACATGAGTGTATTGAGTGTTCTTACAGATCGCTCTCAACCATATGAATCAAAGAACATAACTCCATAAATAGGAGTCCGCATTTCACTCAGGATTGAGATCTATCACGGTTGATAAACTTAGTTTGATATTCGATCATTTCTCATAAACGATACTAATGAGAAATTTGATCGAACATCGTGGTCCTGTCTTATACAATCAACATTGTATATGATACTTCCATTTCATGTCTCCCACATGAATGATCAGGATTAGATCATTTGTCTATAAACAAAATGTGAAGCTGTCAACAGTGTTACCAGGATAAGGTTCCCAAACGTTATCCATTTACAGTAGACACTTTTAAGTTACTCATCTCGACTATAATCTTCTCGTATGACTCACATACTAAGTCGTGATTTCATAAGAGTGACTTAGGGTTTAACTATTTGAATGTTTGATATTTATATATTTCCATATATTCCTAATATCTTCAATTGAATCAATATAGATAATAAAGAACTTATGTTTATATATTTAATTTTTTCGAAATTAATTATTTTTATTAAATAATTACAAGTTCTAGGACACCATTCCTAACACCAACAACCTCAAGTAATACTCCTTCTCTCTCAAACAACTCGAGTACTCCCGAAACATTCTCATCCTCGCCATAAGAGGCCCATCTCCCAAAATCCCAAATCCGGATTCTAAACCCAACTCCAAGTGTAAAGGCACACAAGTCACTCGTTCTCACTTCCAAGGCCAAATCACACTCTAATCTCATCTTAGGCTCTCATCTCACAATTCCCTCTTAAACCCAATCAAACAACCCATCAATGGAAAATGGTCATATAACCACATACAACTACTCTAAACTCACCTTGGTGAAAAGAAGTCGAATTCAACACCGATTGGACGATTTCATGAACGTAGCTCAAAACCTACAATTTAAATACACCTAAAATATATTAAGTTCATGAAATGAACAACGATCGACACAAATTAATTAAACGAACCAAAACAGCCCGGGTTTGGGTATAAAAGGCCCACGACCAAGGAGGGAAAAGAAGGGAAGAGTGATTTTTGGGTTTTGAGCATTTTAGAGGCAATCTGGGTTCGTTCTAAGCACTTTTTAGGTACGTTCTATCAATGAGTAAACATAAATCGAGGTTTAGGGCTAGAATCAACCACCAAAACTTAAAGGAATTCGAAATTGTGACGACCCGTCACTTTTAAATAATTTAAATCAGAGAAAACAGCGGAAGTCTTTTATTTTAAGAAAATTTGGCGTGGTTATGTTTGAAAATTTGCTGGCCAAAAACCTGTTTACATCTTAGTTTCAAAATCTAAAATACACAAGGAACATTAAGTTCCTATCCAGGAGTTCAAAATGATTAAAATCATAAATCAACGACAATAAGCTCTTATGAGCTAATTACAAAATACAAATCATCAAAATGATATAAAGTTCACAAAACAACCATGTACATGGATTTTTACATAACACCTAGTCCATCTCGAAAATCATCATCCTCTCGATCAAGCACGCACCAGCTCCTCTTCCACGATCCCAAACATTACCTGAAATGTTTGTAATATCATGAGCTAACAACTTAAGCCCAGTGAGAATAATAAGAATAAAAAGTAAGAATAGACCTCAAATTTGCATTTCGATTTGTGTCCAAATAATTGGACACAATCTTTCCTAGAATTCTCCAAAGTCTAGGTCATTCTATTTCATATTCTTCCAAGTATGACATTACTACACTTGTAGTAAATCCTCATCCATTAACTTGTTATGACAAAGAATAAGTAAAGTGAATAAACTCTGTTTAACATATAACATCTCGATTCTCTATATCATCAATCATAATCACAAGTGCATAAGGACATCCCGTAGGATTCCACAATTTCTTTTATGCATGAGGAAGTAATATGTACGTCCGCAACTTACAATTCAACTCCACATAAGGAAGTAATATGTGCGTCGCAACTTACGATTCAACTCCCTATGTATGAGAAGTAATATGTACGTCCGCAACTTACAATTCAACTCCACATGAGGAAGTAATATGTACGTTCGCAACTTACAATTCAACTTCTATGCATGAGAAGTAATATGTACGTCCGCAACTTACAATTCAACTCCACATAAGGAAGTAATATGTGCGTTCGCAACTTATAATTCAACTTCTTTTCAATGATGCGAGATGTTATGCATATGTTTACATATGCTTGCATAAGTAAATAAAGTAAATGTAAATGATAAAGCAACCGAAACAAGCATAAAGTAAAGGGCATAAAGTAAAGAACATAAAGTAAAGGGCATAAAATAAAATAGATAGAATCCCGGATGAACGATATATCGATCGAACTCCGCTAACAATAATAAAAGTAAAGGTCAAAATATAACGATTAACCTAAACTTTCAAGGATTCTAAACTTCCAATAATCCAAGGTTCTATCAACCAATCATATCAAAGTCTTGGATCCTTAAACTTCCAAGTGATCCATTCTAAACTCCAAAACTAATCTAACTTAGAATCTTCTAAGATTCGAGGTTTTCATCGAGAAATCCTAAGTTTCTTGCCTAAAGGATTAACTCAAAATCCTAAGGCACTAACTCACTCCCTCTAATCTTAGGTTGGATTCTAATCTTAGTTCCGATTCTACAAACCATCACACTTATTCGATTTCTATAATTACTTTAAATTCTAATCATTCTCACCTTAGCCAAATAATTCCAAATCTCAAATTTCCACGAAACAACCACCGAGCAATTGCACCTACAATTCACCGATTGTACAACATATTACAAATCATAACTAATATGCGAACAAATGTGCAATTTCGGGTGAATAGTGATTTCGGATGAATAGTGTCTCGGGTGAATAGTGTTTTTCGAAAATCCGGGCTCAAAATCGTCATTTTTCATGGTAGAAATTCATGATTTCAACTTCAAATCTCATTTATAATCAAAAACGAACAAAACCACCTAAAATTTTTTGAAAACTTACTTTTTGGGACTTCCCTTAGGGAACGAGAAACTTCGAAAAGCTAGGTTGGATAGGTAGCCCTCGTCCCTACCAATCCAACGCAACCGAAAACACGACGATCCGCCGAGAAACGAAGAAAGGAGAAGAAAAAGTTTCTTCTCATCAATGGAGAAGAGAGCTACGGCCAAGGAGGATGAAAAATATGAAGGAAAATTGTCATTTTTGACTTTTAAAGAGAGAATGAATAGTAAAAAGATATTTTTAAGAAATTGAAAAATGACGGTTGCGTCCTTTTATGACTTTTGACTTCTAAATCGAAACCCGATGCTCTTAAATAAATCTCAAGGTGATTAATAATTATTAATTGGCCTATTAATAATTATTAATGTCACCGAAACGAATTTAGAGCATTAAAACGATTAAAACGAATTTGATTAAAATTAACTACTAAAATCGAAATTACAAAATAATAATTAAACTAAATACTTAAATTGAAATAAATAAATAAATAAATAACATTAAATAAATAAATAAATAAAATAAATAAATAAAATTCACTTCAAAATAACGGGACGTTACAGAAATTAAGGCAATGTATAACCACTACAAGTCAGCCACGACAAGGAGGATCCATAGAGGTCAGGTTTTTCGCTTGGCTTGGTTTATGGTTCAACGGAGGTTGAAGATTAACTTCCAAAATGGTTTTCCAACATCATTTAGCAACATATTTGGGAGAGGGGTGAAGGTTTGGCCAAGGAGAAGCATTTAGAATTCAAAAACTCAAGAAAAGTTCAAAATCACGTTTTCTAGGGCTTACCTTAGAGAAAGAGATGGCTCTTGAGACTACAATGGATAGAAATATCTCGGAAAGCCTGTTCCAACGCACTAAGCCACGAAGAAAACGGTTGAGAAATGAACCCGACCCAAACCCGTGAAGTTCCCTCTTTTCCCTTTGCTTGCGTTGGCTTCAAGATGAGGAGAGGATGAAATCTTTTTTTTTTTGTTTTGGATTTTTATGAATTGGAGGAGAAGGTGAATAGTTTAAAAGGTGATCAAATGACCAAAATGCCCCTTTTTCCTTAAGTTTTCTCCTTAACGAACCCAACCTTGACTCGTAATTAATTCTAGTTAACAACTATGAATAAAACTAGCTAAAGGTGATTAATGATTATTAATTGGCTCATTAATAATTATTAATGATGCGAAATATTAAAATATAACACAAACGGAAAATAAGGGTCTTGAAATATAAAGCTTCTAAGTTCTAAACTATTAATTCTAAAATAAATCTAATGCATAAATTAAATAACTAAATAAATAAATAAATAATTCACCTAAAAACTACGGGACGTTACAATCAACCCTCCTAAAAGGGCTTTTCGTCCTTGAAAAGTACACCTCCTAGGCAAAAAAGTGAGGATACTTGTCCCTCATCTCGTCCTCACGCTCCCAAGTAGCCTCCTCCGATACTTGGTTTTTCCACAAAATTTTCACTAGGCCAATCGTCTTGTGCCTCAACACATTTTTCTCCGATGCTAGAATCTCCACCAGTGTCTCCTTATAAGACATATTAGCATCAAGAACGATGGGCTCATGGTCTATCATATGAGAAGGATCCGCCATGTATTTTCGAAGCATCGAAACATGGAAAACATTGTGAACAGTCGATAAAGAAGGTGGTAGGGCTAAACGGTAAGCGACCGCTCTAACTCGATCAAGAATCTTAAACGAACTGATAAACCTAGCGCTCAACTTGCCCTTCTTCCCAAATCTCATCACGCCCTTCATAGGTGCTACCTTCAAGAACACATGATCACCCACTTTAAACTCAAGTGGACAACCGCGTTTGTCGGCATAACTCTTCTGTCGACTTTGGGCAACCCTCATCCTCTCTCTAATCAAAATGATAGACTCACTAGTCATCTGTAGCAACTCAGGTCCCAAAAGTCTCCTCTCTCCAATCTCATCCTAATGAGCGGGAGAACGACACTTCCTACCATAAAGTGCCTCAAATGGTGCCATCTCGATGGTAGCTTGGTAACTATTGTTATATGCGAATTCCACCAAGTACAAATGAGAGTCCTAACTACCACCAAAGTCCAAGACACAAGGCCTCAAATATATCCTCCAAAATCTGATTAACTCTCTCTGTCTAACCATCGGTCTGAGGGTGAAAAGCCGTGCTAAAATCCAAACCGGTACCCATGGCAGAATGCAAATTCCTCCAAAACTTCGACACAAACTAAGTGTCCTGATCTGATACAATCCTCACGGGCACACCATGCAATCTAACGATCTCCTTTAGGTACAACTGTGCCCAAGTCTCAACTGGATAAGTAATCCTCCCCAGAATAAAGTGTGTAGACTTTGTCAAACGATCCACAATCACCCAAATAGTATCAAACCCCTTGGGCATTCTAGGCAACCCACAAATGAAATCCATGGAGATCTCCTCCCATTTCCACTCGGGTATACTCAAAGGATTAAGTTATCCTGATGGACTCTTCTTCAAGGCCTTGACTTGTTGACAAGTCAAACATCTACTCACAAACTCCGCAATCTCAAGCTTTATTCCGGGCCACCAGTAATGCTCCCTCAAATCTCTATTCATCTTGGTGCTACCCGGATGAACAGAGAAGATAGAACTATGAGCCTCCTCCAACAGTTCTTTCCGAAAGGTCGAACTCAATGGTACACATAGCCTCTGATGATACATCAAAGCACTATCGGAAGCAAAAGTAAAGTGACTGGGCATATCCGACTCAGCCTCTAAAAAACCGGCCTGTAAATAAGCCTCATCCCTCTGTGCCTCAATCATCCTCTGTCTCAAGGTAGGCCCCACTGTCAAACTGGACAAACTCACCGTAACCTCGGCAGTAAGGAGGGCTATCTCAGCACGCTTCAAGTCCCATCTCAACCTCATCGATAAAGCAGACAAGTGCAAAGACTTCCTGCTAAGTGCATCCGCCACCACGTTGGTTTTCCTGGGATGGTACTGAATATCATAATCATAGTCTTTCACAAGCTCCAACCATCGTCGTTGCCTCATATTCAATTCCTTCTAAGTGAAGAAATATTTGAGGCTCTTGTGATCCGTGAATATCGAGATCTTCTCTCCATACAAGTAGTGTCTCCAAATTTTTAAAGCATGTACAACCGCTGCCAATTCCACATCGTGAGTCAGATATTTCTTTTCATGCTCCTTCAACTGACGGGAAGCATCAGCAATAACCTTCCCATGTTGTATCAAAATGCAACCTAAACTCTTCTTCGAAGCATCGGTATTAACCGTCAGGCCGCCACTTCTATCGGGTGACACTAGAACCGGTGTCATCACTAGTCTTTTCTTGAGCTCCTCAAAGCTCTTCTCACACTCCTCGGACCATACAAAGTCCACTCCCTTCTTGGTCAAATGGGTCAAAGCCGATGTTATCTTAGAAAAGTCTTGCACATATCGTCTATAGTAACCGGCAAGCCCAAGAAAATTGTGAATCTCTGACACATTAGTTGGTCTAGGCCAACTACTAACCGCCTCAAGGATCCACCATCACCCCTCTTCTAGAAACCACATGGCCTAAGAATGCCACTTCCTTTAGCCAAAACTCACACTTAGAGAACTTTGCATACAACTTTTGCTCTCGTAACACAGTCAAAACCTTCTCTAATTGTATAGCATGCAACTCTTTAGTCTCAGAATAGATAAAAATGTCATTGATAAACACAATAACAAAGGAGTCAATGAACCTTCTAAACACGGTGTGCATAAAATCTATAAAAGTCGCCGACGCGTTACTCAAACTGAAAGACATTACCACAAATTCATAGTGTCCATAACGCGACCGAAAGGCGGTCTTAGGAATATCATCCTCCCAAATCCTCAACTAATGGTAACCTGATCTCAAATCTATCTTCGAAAAGACAGTAGCTCCTCTCAACTGATCAAATAGATCCTCAATCCGTGGCAAAGGAGATTTGTTTTTTACTATAACCCGGTTCAACTCTCTGTAGCCGATACACAACCTCATTGAGCCATCTTTCTTTCTCACAAACAAAACGAGTGCTCCCCACGGGGACACACAAGGGCGGATAAACCCTAAGTGTAAAAGCTCCTGTAAATGAATCTTGAGCTCTTTCAATTCAGTTGGTGCCATACGATAAGGTGCCTTGGATAATGGAGCCGTCCCAGGCATCACCCCTATTTGAAAATCCATCTCTCTCACTGGTGGTAACCCGGGTAACTTATCAGGGAACACATCATTGAAACCCCTCATAATAGGTACAGTATCTAGTGTAGTTCCACTAACTGACGTGTCAACTACACTAACATACCATCACTCAAAAGTGATCTAGCCTGAACCGCAGAAATAACTGTAGGAGCAACTTTACCACGAGTCCCATAGAATCGATAACTAGTCCTACATGGACCCACAAAGTCTACGGTCTTAGCACTACATCCAATATTAGCATGGTTGGCAGATAGCCAATCCATACCCAATATAATATCAAAATCAAACGTCAGCATAATAATCAAATCAGCATGCAGAAAGCAACCCAAAATACACACATCATCAGTATGAATAACTCTATCCACAGTAACAACTTTCCCAAGTGGACTGGAAACATGCAACTCATGCCCAAGTGGTATAGACTCAAGTGTAGAAGACTCGACAAACTCAGCTGAAATAAAGGAATGACTCGCCCCACTATCAAACAAGGCTAAAGTAGAATGGCCCAAAACTATCATAGTACCTATCACAACGGTACTCGATGCCTTAGCATCTTCTCTAGTAGTGGCAAAAATACGGGCCTACTGATGTGGCTGAGGAGCTGTCTGAGGATATCCCTAAACTGGCAGCGGTGCTCCCTGATACTGGTTAGGCCTAGCCTGGCCTCTACCACCTGTCTGTCCACGACCCTAAACCTGGCCTCGACCCTGTCCCTGACCTCGACCCTAACCCTGACCTCGACCCTGATACTGCTGTGGGATTTGAAATCTTGGGCAATACTGACGTACATGTCTTAACTGTCCATAGTAGAAGCATCTATTCCCCTTACACTCACCAACATGATACTCACTGCACTGGTTGCAAAAAGGAGCGGTAGGAAATGGAGCTCTAGGATGGCTCGTCTGCGGTCCCAGACTAACCTGAGGTCTGGTCTGTCCTCTTCCTCTACCCTGAACGGATCTAGGTTGCTATGTCCTTCGACCTGTATGACCATCATCGGCCTTCCTCTTCTGCGAAGAGGTCTGTGAAGCTGCTAGCTTGGCCTTCCTCTCAAAGGGCCCAATGTTTATAGCCAAAGCAATGGCTAAGGTATCAGCATAAGTGGTAGGTTGTAAAGCTCGTACATGCCCTCGAATATCGGCTCTCAAGCTGTAACGTCCCGTCATTTTGTGATAAAAAAAAAACTTTTATTTATTTTATTTTAATTTAAGTAATTAAAGTTTATTCATTTGTCTGTAAATTAGAATTTTGCACTTAATTTCGGTTTTAATCTTTTAATTGACCTTTTTAGTTTATTTATGTTTTAATGGTATTAATAATTATTAACGGGCCAATTAATAATTATTAATCACCGTTGGGATAGTTTAAGAAGTTCGGGATTCGTTTTTAAGCCAAAAGTCATAAAAGGACGTAACCTTCATTTCCAAATTTCCTAAATATCTAAACACTATTCACTTCATCTTCTTTAAATTGCATTGACTCATTTTTTGACCAAAATCATCTCCAATTTCCTCCTCAAAACCGTGGGGCTCAAAGTGGGGGAAGAATTTTTTGGGTTTTCTTCGTTTCTTGGCGGATCGACTCGATCTTGGATAAATCGGAAAGCCCTCGAGTCAAGGATCATTTTCCACCTAGCTTTTGTCCGTTTCTCTAGAGATCCTAGGAGTTCTCGGTAAGTAAAGTTTCAAACCCTAAGCTCCAAATAGTGTTTTAATAGAGTTTTCTTTGTTTCCTTTCGATTTCTTGTCGTGAAACTCGGTGTTTGTAAATACGGGAGTAGTTTTAAGTGTTTTTGGAAATTTTCCCTTAACCCTAAAACCGAGTTTCAGTCGAAACCCTTTCCGTTTGAAATTTACCTTTTTGGGTTTAATTATGGGTTAGAATTTAATGAAATAATGTTTATTTAAATTCAATTTGGGAAAGGGCATAATGTTCAAAAACCCTATTTATCGATACCCATTGAAATCGGGAATATCGAATTTGCTTAAAACTAACTCGAAACACTTTTAAATTGCCTAAAAGCCGGAAAACCAAACCCGAGGCCTATTTTCTTTGTGAAGGCCGAGAGCATCTTTTTGGGGGTTTGATGGATTTTCGTCGTTTTGTATGTTAGGTTGTTGATTGTTTGATAGTTGGTAAAATTATTGATTGTGTGATATAATTCATTTGTAGGTGTTTTCGAACCGCTTGTTTGATCGCTCTTCCGGTCTTGGGAGCGAAGCTAGCTTTCTTTAAGGTGAGAATAGTTAGGATTTAAAGTAACTATAGAAAGCGAATGAGTATGATGGTTTGTAGAATTTGAAACTAAGATTAGAATCCGAACCTAAGATTAGAGGGTTGTGAGTTAGTGCCCTTAAGATTAAGAGTTAATCCTTTAAGTGAGAACTTAGGAGTTCTCAAGGAAAGTATCGAATCTTAGAAGTTTCTAAGTTAGATTCAATTCGAACTAAGATTGGATTATTGGAAGTTTAGAATCCTTGAAGGTATAGGTTAATCGTTTGATTTATGATTCTACTTTTATTATTGTTAGCGAAGTTCGATTTATATATCGTTCGTCCGAGATGCTTATTTATTTTACTTTATGTCATTCACTTTATATCTTTTACTTTATGCCCCTTTACTTTATGCTTGCATCAATTACTTTAATTCTGTACTTTATTTATTTACTTTTACAAGGATATGCAAGCATATGCATATCATATTGCATCATACCATTCTCGCACCATTCATGAAAAAGAAATGAAAGTGAAAAAGAAATGAAAGTGAAAAAGAAAAGAAAGTGAAAGAGAAAAGAAGGAAGAATGATGAACCCTACGTGGAGTTCACATCACCTTCAGTGAAAAAGAAACGAAAGTGAAAAAGAAAAGAAAGTGAAAGAGAAAAGAAGGAAGAATGATGAACCCTACGTGGAGTTCACATCACCTTCAGAGAAAAGAAAGAATGAGAAATGAAAAAGAGACGAATGGGATCCTACGGGATTTGCTCATTACTCTAAGTGAAAAAGAGACGAATGGGATCCTACGGGATTTGCTCATTACTCTTGATGAAAAAGGAGTGAATGGTATCCTACGGGATTGACGCATTACTTCTTCATACATAGGGAGTTGAATGGTATCCTGCAGGATTGACACATTACTTCCTCATGCATAAGGCTGAATGGGATCCTACGGGATGTTCTCATTACCCTTCATTCACGCATAAAAGGGCAATTGCGAAGTCCTACGGGATGCTCTCATGCATTCATGTTTATGATATATAAAAGGGAGAATCAAGATGTTTTATTTTAAGCAAAGTTTATTTACTTTTCTTACTTATGTCATAACAATGTTGATGAATGAGTATTGACTATAATTATTAGTAATGTCATCCTTAGAAAGTATAACGAGTTTACCTAGAGTTTAGAGAACTTTAGGAGTTATGGTGTCAGATTAATTGGACACAAATCAGAATACGAGTTTGAGGTCTATCTTTACTTTTTATGCTTATTATTCTCACTGGGCTTAGTTCGTTAGCTCATGATATTACAAAATTTCAGGTAATGCCCTGTAAGAGGTCGGGGGAGAGGAGGTGGTGCTGCGTGATCGAGGGATGCTGACCTCGAGATGGACTATTTTGTTGTAAAGTTTATGAATTTTACTTTTGAGAAGGATTTGTGAATTATACTTTGTATTTAGCTCATAAGAGCTTTTTATCGTTGTTTTTATGATATTACATCTTGAACTCCTGATTGGAACTTAATGTTCCATGTGATTTTATTAGATTTGAAAATTAGGATGTAAACAGGTTTTCGGCATGCCAACTTTCAAACAAAACCACGCAAAATTTTCTTAAAATAAAAGACTTCCGCTATTTTCTCTGATTTTAATTTATTTAAAAAGTGACGGGTCGTCACACAAGCCCACAATAAATCTCCTCTTCTTGCTCTCGAGATCGGCAGTGTGTCCAGTAGCAAACCTGGACAACCGGTCAAACTCCCTCTCATACTCAACCACAGAACGGTCTCCCTGTTTCAAAGTCAAGAACTCTACCTCCAACTGATCCCTGATATCCTCAGGATAGTACTTGTCGAAGAACTTCTCTCTGAAAATCTCCCACGTAACTACCAAAGTAGGGCTCAAGTATCTAGACAATCTCTCCCACCAATGTAAAGCATCATCAACTAGAGAATAGGTCCCACAGTGGACCTTCAGTTTCTCTAGACACTGAATAGAGCCAAGAGCTCTCTCTACTCTAATTACCCACCTCTCAGCAAACTCCGGATCGGTGGAAGTCCCATCAAAATCAAAAGGGGCATGTCTGATGTAATCCTTCAAAACCTTAGCAACATCATGAATCCGAGGCAAGTCTACCACTGGATCAGGTACTCTAACAGATGGTACAACATGATCCGTACGTTCTCCACCACCCCGTAACAACTCTAGATAGTCCTCCTTAGAAAAGGTAACACTACGACCATGCCTAGCAGGTCGGTCAACTGTGGTCTCATCCTCTAGCACGACACCTCATGGGATCGAACCTCTAGCATCGTCATGGTCCTCAGGTGGGGGTGGAGTAACTGCTCTAGGTTGACCTCGGCCTCTACCTCGACCTTGTACCGTAGCCAGCACCACACGCTCCTAAGCGCAGCTACTCGAGGAGGCATATTGAAATTACAAACATACAAGGGCCTTGTGAGCTACTAAAGAAAATAATCAACATTACACTTAACTTTTTCAATAACAGTTCTAAAGTGCAAATTCTAAGGTTACCTGGTGCTGGCGACCGCGGACGATGCTTGGACATGGACTTAAACTGAAACATGAAAAACATGCGATGCATGTGGTCTATAGAACCCTTAGGCTCTAATACCAACAGTAAAGACCTGAAAAATTGTGTGTAATTCAAATCAGAGTTAAAACTAGAAGTCTAGATTTTTACGAAAAATCGGCATGGTGCCGTTTGTATTTCGGATTAGCCAAAACCTGTGTACATGGTTCGCAAGCAGAAAAGCAATAAAACATAGAAAATGCGCATCTCTAAAGTTGTTTGAGTCCCAAGATGGACAAAATACAATACAAAACATAAAATGCTCTCAAGAGCTCAAAATGGAAGTATAAACATGTAAAGTGCAAATCAAAACAATTGTTCTTGCATCCTCTAGGAATGCCCAAAGAAGAAAGTCCAAGTCCATCCCGTTATCGTCCCGCGATCACGCGACACCCCCACCTCTACCACAGCCACGGCCTCTAAAAGTACCTAAAAAGATTACAGTAGCAACATTAGCATAAAAATGCTAGTGAGAGTAAAGTAGAAGCATGTAGTCTTATGAACAAACTCCACATTGAAAGTTGTGTCCAAGGACTAACACGTTCATTTCCTCCCAAATCTTAACTCCCAATCAACAAGTCATACAATTCACTCAAATTTCCAAATAAACATGATATTATAGCCCGTCAAGTATAACAACACGATAAAATAGCTCATGCACATAAGGAAAGGTAACATCTTCTTCACTTTACCAACCACTAATTCAAAAGTAAACAAGTCATATGCCCAACTATTCAGAAACGTCACAAACTCGGTATATTGACAACCCGACCTGTTTCATCCAAGGTCCCCAATATTTCACATTTCACATAGTATATCGACAACCCGGCCTGTTTCATCCTAGGTTCCAAATATTTCACATTTTACTTAGTATATTGACAACCCGGCCTGTATCATCCTAGGTCCCCAATATACTTTCAAATCACTTGGTATATCGACAACCCGACCCGTTTCATCCTAGGTTCCCGATATACCCATCATCACATAATCAACCTTTCATTTCCACTTTTCAATCACAATCTCGTTATATTTAATTTCATTCGCATCACGGTTCAAGTGTTCATCACCATCCTCTACTCATATTCAAGCTATTAACCAACTGAACCATAACTCACCCAAATACCCTCAAGCTCACTCAAACAAGGTTCTAAGCGAAAGGATGCTCAACATCACTATGGTATGAGTAAAAGTGGACTCTTCCAATCTCATCCTCTAACTTATTGCCCAAGTCCACTTTCCCCCAACAACCTCAAGTAATACTCTTTCTCTCTCAAACAACTCAAGTAGTCCCGAAATATTCTCATCCTCGCCATAAGAGGCCCATCTCCCAAAATCCCAAATCCGGATTCTAAACCCAACTCCAAGTGTAAAGGCACACAAGTCACTCGTTCTCACTTCCAAGGCCCAAATCACACTCTAATCTCATTTTGGGCTCTCATCTCACAATTCCCTCTTAAACCCAATCAAACAACCCATCAATGGAAAATGGTCATAAAACCACATACAACTACTCTAAACTCACCTTGGTCAAAAGAAGTCAAATTCAACACTGGTTGGACGATTTCACGAACGTAGCTCAAAACCTACAATTTAAATACACCTAAAATATATTAAATTCACGAAACGAACAACGATCAACACGATGTAATTAAACAAACTAAAACAGCCCGGGTTTGGGTATAAAAGGACCACAGCCAAGGAGGGAACAGAAGGGAAGAGTGATTTTCTGGGTTTTGAGCATTTTAGAGGCAATCTGGGTTCATTCTAAGCACTTTTTAGGTACGTTCTATCAATGGGTAAACATAAATCGAGGGATAGGGCTAGAATCAACCACCTAAAGTTAAAGGAATTCAAAATTAAGGCAATGTACAGCCACTACAAGTTAGCCACGACAAGGAGGATCCATGAAAGTCGGGTTTTTTGCTTGGCTCGGTTTATGGTTCAAGGGAGGTTGAGGATTAACTTCCAAAATGGTTTTCCAACATCATTTAGCAACATATTTGGGAGAGGGGTGAAGGTTTGGCCAAGGAGAAGCATCTAGAATTCAAAAACTCAAGAAAAGTTCAAAATCACGTTTTCTAGGGCTTACCTTAGAGAAAGAGATGGCTCTTGAGACTACAATGGATAGAAAGATCTCGGAAATCCCGTTCCAATGCACTAAGCCACGAAGAAAACGGTTGAGAAACGAAGCCGGATCGAATCCGGGAAGTTCCACCTTTTCCCTTTGCTTGCATCGGCTTCAAGAGGAGGAAGAGGATGAAATCTTTTTTTTTGTTTGGCTTTTTATGAATTGGAGGAGAAGGTGAATAGTTTAAAAGGTGATCAAATGACCAAAATGCCCCTTTTTCCTTAAGTTTTCTCCTTAACGAACCCGACCTTGACTCATAATTAATTCTAGTTAACTATGAATAAAACTAGCTAAAGGTGATTAATGATTATTAATTGGCCCGTTAATAATCTTTAATGACCTGAAACATTAAAATATAATGGCTCCTAAGTTCTAAACTATTAATTCTAAAATAAATCTAACTGCATAAAATAAATAAATAAAATTCACCTTAAAACTACGGGACGTTACAAGCTCATTCTAATAGTACTTGGAATCTACATGTTTGGATTCAAGCCCTTGGTCGTCATCAACGGTTTTCTTTCGAGATTTTTGTTCAGTCTTGGGCCTGCTCGACCCGTTTTCAAATTGCGTTGCTTCACTTGCTCCCCTTTCTTCAAACTCAACCCCTTGAGAAATTATGTCGGTCATAGCCTCAATAATTTCTGGCATGACACGATGGATCATATGTAAAATCGATCATGTCTTGTTTTCTTACATTTTCATTCTCGGGGAATGTTTTCTTAGGAGGAGCAGGATTCTTTTCTGCCTTCTCCTCTTTCAGAGCTCCCCACTTTGATCTAGACCAGTTTTCTCGGTTGGCGGTCATTCTCGCATTACTTTTCTGTTGAGAGTCCTGCATTCCTCAGTAAAGTGAGAGTTGTTGTCATGAAAAGCACAGTATAAGAACTTTAATGTCTGCACTCCTCGCGGATTACCCTCGCGAGTTTACCTTATGATTCTTGGTTTTTGTTTGGTTTACTCGGATTGGGGCACCATGGTCATTGCTCCTGCGCCAGTCTTTCCTGTTTGCTTTTTCCTTCATATTCCTCTAGGAGTCTTCATGCTTTTCGCTTCTCTTGTGATCAGACTTTGATTTTTCTCTAGGGGCTTGACTTTCTTTTATTCCTTCATCCTTACGCAGCTCTTGTGCCATGTGTTCTGATTTGTTGATAGAGATTTGTTTAGATGCCCTTTCAAGTGCTTCGGTCAATGTTCTGGGTGTTGATTTGCGGAGCAATCTCCATAGTGCATGGTCTGGATGAATGGCCGGAGTAAATGCTGAAACAACTTCTTCTTCCCTACAGTCAGGGATTTTCAATTTCACTTTGTGGAACCTACAGATGAAATCTTTCTGAGATTCATCTCGCCTCATCAAGACGTTGTAGAGATATTGATTCGTCTTTTGCGTACTTCTTACTTACGCTATATTTGTTGGGATTGAGACCTCCATAAAAGAGTTCTCAAGCAGAAGTCCCAAGGATCTTTTCTTGCAGTGTAAAATTATTCAAAAGTAAATGAATCAAAGAAAAGCTAACCCTGTAGAGAAGTGTTAGGCTCTTCCTCCTTGTTCTTTGTTACGATCTTGGGACCACCAAAAAGTTCTTCCTCACTAAGCACAAAAGAGAATTGGTGCGTAGGTACTATCCTCTTTAGAAAAAGGAAGAGGGAAAAAGAAAAAACTTGTCTTCTCTATACCCTAGGGGCAGCAACAGAGAGAGGGAAGAGAGGAATTTTTTTTAGCCTTTTCTTTTGCTCTCTTAGTTGTGTATTTTGGGCTCACCCCAAGGTTCTTATTTATAGGAAAACTATGGCCACAAAAATCTTTGAATATCTTTTTAATTATCAAATAATTAATGAAGATATCATAAAATATATTTTGAATAATTAAGATATAATATCTTATTCCATAATAAGATATTCTCATATCACTATTTAAATTAATCATTATTAATTTAAATGAATTATTCCATATTTTACTCATTTAAATTAATCATATTAATTTAAATTAAGATATTTCATATATTTCAATTAAAATAAAATGAAAATAATTGGTTAATAAATAACCAAGGTGCCGTGTACCAACCCTACCCATGGGTCACACGCCCACATCATCATCTCCATGACAATATTGGGCATTTTATTTTTCCTTTATATTTAATAGAAAAATTCCATTAAAGATATAAATAAATAAATCTCCTTTTATTTATTTAATTTCTCTTTAATTTGACTACCTCAAATTAAATATTTAAATAGACTCCTCTATTTAAATCCCCATTAATTTTGGACAACTACAAAATCAATTGAATTAAATAGACTCTTCTATAATTAAATAGACTCTTCTATTTAATTTCATTTAATAAATCAAATAGACTCCTCTATTTGTATTTACCTTAATTAATTTGACAAATTAAAATTAAATACTTGAAACCCTTTTTCTAAAGAAATGAATCCATATTAATTTATGTTCTCAATTATATGTGTTAGCTCGGTGGAATTAATGGACCTATAGGACTAAACTCCAATGATGTAGAATTACATTGATCAAACGCCTTTAATCAATTAATTCTTATTCATTAACTCTTAGATAACTCCACTAAATTGTTAGGAATGGTGTCCTAGAACTTGTAATTATTTAATAATAATAATTTATTAAGAATAAATTAAATAAATAAACATAAGTTCTTTATATTATCTAGATTGATTCAATTAATGATATTAGGAATATATGGAAATATATAAATATCAAACATTCAAATAGTAAACCCTAAGTTACTCTTATGAAATCACGACTTAGTATGTGAGTCATACGAGAGAATTAAAGTCGAGATGAGTAACTTAAACGTGTCTACAGTAAACGGATAACGTTTGGGAACCTTATCCTGGTAACACTGTTGATAGCTTCGCATTTTGTTTATAGACAAATGATCGAATCCTGATCATTCATGTGGGAGACATGAAATGGAAGTATCATATGCAATGTTGATTGTATAAGACAGGACCACGATGTTCGATCAAATTTCTCCTTAGTACCGTTTACGAGAAATGATCGAATATCAAACTAAGTTTATCAACCGTGATAAATCTCAATCCTGAGTGAAATCCGGACTCCTATTTGTGGAGTTATGTTCTTTGATTCACATAGTTGAGAGCGATCTGTAAGAACGCTCAATACACTCCTGTTTTGGGAACATGACTAGATAAGTAGCTGGGAACTCATTTTCACGAGATGGAATTCATAACTTTCCTATAAATTAACGGTATCAGTGCGATACCTAAACATTTTAGGAACTTTAGGAAACTCCCTTGATGTACTGATTCGAGACATGAACAAGTGGCGCCACGACTTCTATTGATCACAGAAGTACCTTATCTCTAGTTCGACTAAAGATAAAGTTCATTGGAGAATCAGCGGGAACACAAGGATAAAGCGGTAATTACAGGGGCAAAACGGTAAATTTATCCGTCTGTAATTATGAGGGTTCCACGTGAAGGATATATCACAGATATAAATAAAGATAAACTAAATGGACATAACTCATCTATAGTGAGGGGAGTTCACTATGAATCTATAGTGGAATTATTCATAGTTAGATAATAAGTAATTAACGATTATGAGTTAATCAATTAATTGACTAATTATTCACCCATGATCTATAGGTCCATCGGGTCCCTATGCTAGCCCAAATATCGTAGTCGCGAAATCAAGTAGAAGAAATGGAAATTTTAAGTAAAGTGAATTACTTAAAATAGGCAATATTAATTGTTTAAATATTGAGTATATTTAAACGGTAATTAATATAAACATTATTAATTGTTTAAATAATGAGTTTATTTAAACATGAAATTAATAATGAAATATTATTAATTAGATATTATTAATTATTTAAATATTGAGTATATTTAAATGGTAATTAATAATTTGAAATTAATTAACAATTATTAATTGTTTAAATAATAAATTTTATTTGAACGGAATTAATAATTAATAATTAATAATTAATTAATTAATAATAAAATGTTATCAATAAAATTATTAATTAAATAATGAGTTTATTTAATGGAAATTAATAATTAAAATATTTATTATTAATTATTTAAATAATGAAAATTATTTAAATGGAAATTAATAATTAAATATAATTTGATAATATTTAGTCAGGGAGAAAATATTAATATTATTAATTGTTTAAATAAAATATTTTATTTAAATGGTAATTAATAAATAAATTAATTAAGTTGGACTTATTAATTTAAGAGAGAGTTTCAAGCCCAATTGGATTAATGAACCCAATTGGAATTGGCCCAAAATAATTAATTAAATAAATTGTATTTATTAATTATTTTACTATGATAAAATCGGCCATATGAGATAATTTGTAGGAGATAATTGTTTGAATTATATCCTATAATAATTATATAGATTTATTTACCCAAGATAAATAAAATAAAGAAAAGAAAATAATCTCCTATTTATCTATGGCATTTTCGAAATTGCAAGATAAAGGAAAGAGATAATCTTTATTCTTTTTGTATTTATCTCTATAGATTAATCCTAATGTGATTAGGATTCCTATTTTCCTATAAATAGGAGGGTTGGGTCATTCATAAATCACACAATTCAATTCCTAAGAAATTTGGAATTCTCTCTTCTTTCTTCTCCCCCCTTGGCCGATTTTCCCTAGTCCATTGGGAAGAAAATATTTTTTCTTCTTCCCAATTTCTTCTAAATTTCGATCCCACAATCGGATTTCGTTTGATCGATCGGGATATAGCGTAGAAGATCCGGTGTTGCTGAGGATTTGATGCTGTAAAGAAACCTCCAACCGATTCTCCATTTATTACTCAATGTAAGTTTTGATTTTAATTTTCGAAATTTAAAGCATGAATCTACATGTTTTTTCACAAATTGCATGATATTAATAGATCCATAATTAAATGTTAATTAGTTTACTAAATCAAATTCCGCTAGTTTAGTAAATCATCCCTTCATAAATATCTAGAGTTGTACTCTTAGTATTATAGATATAGTTATGTTCATTGGCTAATATCATTAACTACACTTTGATACTTCACAAGTAGTTCGTATCCATGGTGAGGTAATTTTACCGTATTAACCTTCATGATACATCTTCTTCCTTAAGCCCAACTGATTCTCTAATGAACAACCTTACATAATCTCCATTATGCATCTTTGCTTTTTCCTTGATCAGAGGAATATGGCTCTCGCTGTTCAAGCACCGAATCAGTCCATAAGGGAACTACTTATCTATTTTCCTATATGGAAAAAAGTGAATTCCAATCTTGTGTAATTACATTCCCAGCTATAAGCAAGATGCAATCCCCAAAGTGGGAGGCATATTGAGTGAACTATATCAAGTCACTCTCACCTATACAAATCAAAGGTTTGTCTCTTGTGAACAGAAGTTCGTAATCCACTCAGGATTAAGATCAATTCTACATGATCAACCCATTGATATACGAAGTGTCATCCTGTAACGGCTTTCCCATAAGACAATAAGTATATTTTAGTCCAGTCTACTATAATCTCTATTGCAGCAACACCCCCACTCACATGTCTCTACATGAGCGATCCAGATGAGATCATTTCTGCCAATTCACAAGTGGGCCGTGTTAGTGGTGTTACCAGAAATAAGGCACCCAACCTTTATTAATATACAACAGACTATTTGAGTTACGACTTAAGTGAATCTTCCCACATCACATGCTCACTTTAAGGTATCATAAGTAAGTCTGGATCTTATGATGGATTACATTTATTAAACAATAATAAATGACAATGTAAATAATACTAATTACTAATTAATAATTCTTTTATTTATTTTTAGTTTAATTAGATTACATAAGATTTATGGACCCCGACAATCTCCCACTTGTACTAAAGCTTTACAGAGATTTATCCAGTAATCCTAAACTACCCATATGACACTCAAACACCTTAGCTGAAAGCGTCTTTGTAACTGGATCAACAATATTATATTCAGAGGCTATTTTTGTCACTACAACATCTCCTCTTTGGACTATATCCCTTATCAGGTGATACTTTTTCTGTGACGACCCGACTCTTTTAAATCATTAAAAAAGTAAAACACAGCGGAAGTCTTTAAATTTAAAAAAAAACGGCGTGGTTATGTTTGAAACTTAGGCTAGCCAAAACCTATTTACATTTTCACATCAGAAAATTTAAACACAAGGAATTTCAAATTCCTATTTCAGGAGTTTAAAAGGATTAACATCCATAAAAGTAAAACCAGAAGCTCTTAAGAGCTATATACAAATTTACATAACAAAAGATACAATTAAACAAAAGGAATCCATGGACTTTTAAAAGCATCTAGTCCATCCCTGATCCATCATCCTCTCGATCATGCTGCACCAGCTTCTCTCCCACCACCACGGGCATAAGCATTACCTGAAATTGTTTGTAATATCATGAGCTAAAAGCAAGCCTAGTGAAAATAACCAAAATAAAAAGTAACAATAGACCTCAAACCCGTTTTCTGATTTGTGTCCAAATAATCTTACATATTCTGTCTTAAAGTTCTCTAAACTCTAGAAAACTAATTTCAACCATTTAGAAATGTACTTCCATAATCCAAAATCTCTAGAGGATGATATTACTAGAATACGTAGTCTAATCCTCATCCATTAGCTTGTTAAAACAATTATAAAAAGGAGTAAATAATCTTTACATAAGCATAACATCTCAATGAATAATGTTAAGTAATGGTAGCTCCCGTAGGACTAACATTCACCTTGTCATCTTACTTTCCATAATAGAATATACAATTCCTTCTCAATGATATAATTCCACCGATAATATGCATGAAGGTAATGAAAACACCCGTAGGTTCCGCATTCACCTTTTATGCATGAAGGTAATGAAAACACCCGTAGGTTTCGCATTCATCTTTTGTCTCACTTTCCATTCCACCGATAATATGCATGAAGGTAATGAAAACACCCGTAGGTTTCGCATTCACCTTCTTTTGTTTCTCACTTTCCTTTCAATTCAATGATGCAAGATGTTATGCATATGCTTTCAAAAGTAAATAAATATAAATATGAATGTTAAAGTAACTGAAGGGCATAAAGTAAATGGATCATAGATGTCCTTATGCATAAAGTAAATAAATAGGAATTTTGGAAAAACAATAAGTAAATCGAGCACTTCAACAAATAAGTCTCCACTTCCAAGGATCCTAAATTTTTCAAATAAAATCCAAAGTTCTACATTCAAGTTCCTTAACCATTCTATTAAACTTGGATCCTTCAACTTCCAATAATCCATCCTAATCTCCGAAACGATTCTAACTTAGAACTTCCAAAAGTTCAACGTTCCTCTCGAGAAAATCCAAAAGTATTCTCACTCAAAAGAACTAGCTCCTAACCTAAGAATACTAGCTCACTTTCCCTTAATCTTTGATTCGAATCTTAATCTCAACTTCCAATCCTACAAATCGATCAACTTATTCGGTTTCTAAAGCTACTTTAAATTCTATTTATTCTCACCTTAGCAAGTCAAAATATAGTCCAATTGTCCAACAAGACTTCAACGTACACCAGACACTACAATTCATCAATCGATCAATGAATTACAATTCAAATCTAATAAGAGAAAAAGTATGATTTTCAGGTGAATAGTGATTTCAGATGAATAGTGTTTTCTGGTGAATAGTGTTTTTCAAAAATCTGGGTTCAAAATCGTCAAATTCCTTGATAGAAATTCATGATTTCAACTTCAAAACTCATTTATAATAAAAAATGAACAAAACCATGTAAAAAGTTTTGAAAACTTACTTCTTAGGGCTTTCCTTAGGGAACGAGAAATGGCACAAGGTTAGGTGGGACAGATAGCCCTCGTCCTTAGTAATCCAACGCAACTGACCTCATCGAGAATGGTCGAGAAATGAAGAAAAGACAAGAATTTTTTTTCTCATCCATGGATGCTCACGTTAGAGAAGAAGAAGAGAAAGGAAAAATGATTCTTGGTCAACTTTGAGTCAATTTTGAGATTTCAGCAGCAGCAGCAACAGCAATAAGTTCGAGGTGGAGTCCAACATGGACAGCCAAAAGTACAAGGACAGGTTCATCCTTACTACAATAGTTGTGACAGTTTCCATTTTGGGAGATGCACACTTCCATCGAGATGCTATGTTTGTGATCAAACTTGGAATCACGCCACTTTGGTAGGGCGTATAAGATATAACCATCACAATATAGTAACAAGGTTCAGGATTATCAAGAAAAGCTGCAGGTATGGTAGTGATTTATACTTTGTCAATTTTACGCCATTTGGCTTTTATTATGTTTGATTCTGAAGCTAGCCACTCTTTTATTTTATCTCGTTATGTTGAGTTGGCAGCTTTTGAGTTGAGATTGTTGGGTTTCGGGATGTGTGTTTTTACTTAGAGGGGGAGTTTATTATTTTTGATGGTGTGATTAGTATTGATGATATGTGTATTATTAGTAGTTGTTTGCATTCTACTTTGACTATTATGCTTATGCTTGATTTTGATGTGATATTGGTTATGGATCGGCTATCATCCAATCATACTGTTATAGTTTGTACTGAGAAAATTGTTGATTTTATGAGTCCATATGAAACCAGTTTACGTTTTCGTGGGTTTAATAGCCGAGTAGCCACTTTGATATCTATGATAGAGGCTAGAATGCTTTTGAAGGTTGTAACTTGAGGTTATTTAGCTAGTGTTGCCGATACGTCGGTACCGGAGACTAGCTGAGTTTAATGAGCTTAAGAGCCAGTTGCAGGAGCTCTTAAACTTAGGGTTTATTCGCCCTAGTGCGTCCTAGTGGGGAGCACCTTGTTGTTTGTGTAAAGAAAGACAGTTCAGTGAGACTGTGCATTGATTATCGAGAGTTGAATCAAGCTACAGTAAAAAACAAGTATCTTTTGCATTAGATTGATGACCAATTTATTCAGTTGAGGATTCTAGATGAGGATATTTCCATAGATTTATTCAGGGGTTCCCGAAGATGGCAAAGAGTTATGATACCATTTGGGTAATTTTAGACCGTTTGATGAAACCCGCACACTTTACCCATGGTGATTAATAATTATTAATTGGCCCGTTAATAATTATTAATCAAACTCTTTGCAATCAAACGATCTAAAATTACCCAAATGGTATCATAACTCTTTGCCATCTTCGGCAAACCCCTGAATAAATCCATGGAAATATCCTCATCTCGAATCCTCAACTGAATAAATTGGTCATCAATCTAATGCAAAAGATACTTGTTTTTTTACTGTAGCTTGATTCAACTCTCGATAATCAATGCACAGTCTCACTGAACTGTCTTTCTTTTCACAAACAACAAGGTGCTCCCCACTAGGATGCACTAGGGCAAATAAACCCTAAGTTTAAGAGCTCCTGCAACTGGCTCTTAAGCTGATTAAACTCAGCTAGTCTCCGGTACCGACGTATCGGCAACACTAGCTAAATAACCTCAAGTTCCAACCTTCAAAAGCATTCTAGCCTCTATCATAGATATCAAAGTGGCTACTCAGCTATTAAACCCAGGAAAACGTAAACTGGTCCCATATGGACTCATAAAATCAACAACTTTCTCAGTACAAACTATAACAGTATGATTGGATGATAGCCAATCCATAACCAATATCACATCAAAATCAAGCATAAGCATAATAGTCAAAGTAGAATGCGAACAACTACTAATAATACACATATCATCAATGCTAATCACACCATCAACGATAATAAACTTCCCCTCTGGGTAAAAACACACATCCCGAAACCCAACAGTCTCAACTCAAAAGCTGCCAACTCAACATAACGAGATAAAATATAAGAGTGGCTAGCTTTAGAATCAAACAGAATAAAAGCCAAATGGCGTAAAATTGACAAAGTATAAATCACTACCATACCTGCAGCTTTTCTTGATAATCCTGACCCTTGTTACTATGTTGTGATGGTTATATCTTATACGCCTGACAAAAGTGGCGTAATTCCAAGTTTGATCACAAACATAGCATCTTGGTGGAAGTGTGCATCTCCCAAAATGGAAACTGTCACAACTATTGTAGTAAGGATGAACTTGTCCTTGTACTTTTGGCTGTCCATGTTGGACTCCACCTCGAACCTGTTGTTGTTGCTGCTGCTGAAATCTCAAAGTTGACCAAGAATTATTTTTCCTTTCTCTTCTTTTTCTCCAACGTGAGCATCCATGGATAAGAAGAAAAATTCTTGTCTTTTCTTCATTTCTCGACCGTTCTCGATGAGGTCAGTTGCGTTGGATTGCTAGGGACGAGGGATATCTATCCCACCTAACCTTGTGCCATTTCTCATTCCCTAAGGAAATCCCTAAGAAGTAAGTTTTCAAAACTTTTTACATGGTTTTGAAGTTGAAATCATGAATTTCTATCAAGGAATTTGACGATTTGAGCCCGGATTTTCAAAAAACACTATTTACCCGAAAACACTATTCACCGGAAAATCATACTTTTTCTCTTATTAGATTTGAATTGTAATTCATTGATTGATTGATGAATTGTAGTGTCGGGTGTACGTTGAAGTCTCGTTGGACTGTTGGACTATACTTTTACATACTAAGGTGAGAATAAATAGAATTTAAAGTAGCATTAGAAACCGAATAAGTTGATCGATTTGTAGGATTGGAAGTTGAGATTAAGATTCGAATAAAAGATTAAGGGAAAATGAGCTAGTATTCTTAGGTTAGGAGCTAGTTCTTTTGAGTGAGAATACTTTTGGATTTTCTCGAGAGGAACGTTGAACTTTTGGAGTTCTAAGTTAGAATCATTTTGGAGATTAGGATGGATTATTGGAAGTTGAAGGATCCAAGTTTAATAGAATGGTTAAGGAACTTGAATGTAGAACTTTGGATTTTATTTGAAAAGTTTAGGATCCTTGGAAGTGGAGACTTATTTGTTTAAGTTAAGATCTTACTTTTATTAAAGCATCGTTGGTTCGGTTTACTTATTGTTTTTACGAAATTCCTATTTATTTACTTTATGCATAAGGACATCTATGATCCATTTACTTTATGCCCTCCGGTTAGTTTAACATTCATATTTATGTTTATTTACTTTTAAAAGCACATGCATAACATCTTGCATCATGAATTGAAAGGAAAGTGAGAAACAAAAAAAGGTGAATGCGAAACCTACGGGTGTTTTCATTACCTTCATGCATAAAAGGTGAATGCGGAACCTACGGGTGTTTTCATTACCTTCATGCATATTATCGGTGGAATGGAAAGTGAGACAAAAGGTGAATGCGAAACCTACGGGTGTTTTCATTACCTTCATGCATAAAAGGTGAATGCGGAACCTAGGGGTGTTTTCATTACCTTCATGCATATTATCGGTGGAATTATATCATTGAGAAGGAATTGTATATTCTATTATGGAAAGTAAGATGAAAAGGTGAATGTTAGTCCTACGAGAGCTACCATTACTTAACATTATTCATTGAGATGTTATGCTTATGTAAAGATTATTTACTCCTTTTTATAATTGTTTTAACGAGCTAATGGATGAGGATTAGACTACGTATGCTAGTAATATCATCCTCTAGAGATTTTGGATTATGGAAGTACATTTCTAAATGGTTGAAATTAGTTTTCTAGAGTTTAGAGAACTTTAGGACAGAATATGTAAGATTATTTGGACACAAATCAGAATACGGGTTTGAGGTCTATTGTTACTTTTTATTTTGGTTATTTTCACTGGGCTTGCTTTTATCTCATGATATTACAAACAATTTCAGGTAATGCTTATGCCCGTGGTGGTGGGAGAGGAGCTGGTGCAGCATGATCGAGAGGATGATGGATCAGGGATGGACTAGATACTTTTAAAAGTCCATGGACTCCTTTTGTTTAATTGTATCTTTTGTTATGTAAATTTGTATATAGCTCTTAAAGAGCTTCTGGTTTTACTTTTATGGATGTTAATCCTTTTAAACTCCTGAAATAGGAATTTGAATTTCCTTGTGTTTAAATTTTCTGATGTGAAAATGTAAACAGGTTTTGGCTAGCCTAAGTTTCAAACATAACCACACCGTTTTTTTTAAAATATAAAGACTTCTGCTGTGTTTTACTTTTTAAATGATTTAAAAGAGTCGGGTCGTCACATTTTATCTATGTGCTTTCCCCGTTTATGGCTTCTAGGCTCTTTGGAGTTGGTTACCGCACCACTGTTATCACAAAACAGTGTTATGGGTTTTCTATGTCTGGTACTACCTCCAGATCAGTTAGGAACTTCCTAAGCCAGACACCCTCTTTAGCAGCTTCGCAAGTAGCTATGTACTTGGCCTCAATTGTGGAGTCAGCAATACAACTTTGCTTTAAATTCCTCCGAACAATAGCTCCACCACAAAGTGTGAAAACTGATCCAGACGTGGATTTCCTAGAATCCTTATCTGCCTGGATGTCAGAATCCATGTACCCCTTGACAATCAAATTCTATTTACCGTACACTAGCACATGTTCTCTCGTTCTCCGAAGATACTTGAGAATATTCTACACTGCAACCCAATGTTCATAACCTGGGTTTGATTGGTAATGACTTACTATCCCTACTGTATAACAGATGTCCGGTCTAATACATAACATCACATACATTAGACTTCCAACTGCTGATGCATAGGGATATTGTCTTATACTCTCAACTTCTTGAGGAGTTTTAGAACATTGGTCCTTAGTTAAATAAATCCCATCCCTGAAAGGTAACAATCATTTCTTGGATTTATCCATCCCTAACTTGACAGCTATTTTGTCAATGTGGGATGTCTGAGACAACGTTAACGTTTTGTTTTTACAATCCCTTATAATTTGGCTACCAAGAACATATTGAGTCTCTCCCAAATCCTTCATTTCGAATTTGTTAGATAGTCATTTCTTAACGTCCGATAATACCCTTACATTATTCATAATAAGTAAGATATCGTCAACATATAAAACGAGAAAAACCACATCTTTACTGAGTATCTTCTTGTAGACACAAGACTCATCAATAGTTTGTTCAAAGCTATACGATTTGACCGTAGTGCCAAGTCTTTTATTCCAAGACAATGAAGCTTGTTTTAATCCATAAATGGACTTTAGCAACTTACAAACCTTTTGTTCTTCACCTTGAACAATGAATCCTTCTGGCTGGAGCATATAGATACTCTCATCAAGATAACCATTCAGAAATGGTGTCTTGACATGCATCTGTCAAATTTCATGATCAAAATGGGCAGCGATGGATAAAAGAGTTCTAAAAGACTTTAGCATAGCAATAGGGGAGAAGGTTTCTTCATAGTCAACGCCTTCCTTTTGGGAATACCCCTTTGCTACAAGTCTAGCCTTGAAAGTCTCCACTTTCCCATCGGCTCCTCATTTCTCTTGTAGATCCACTTGCACCCAATAGGTTTTACCCCAACTGGTTGATCTACAAGATTCATGGCTTTTAGCCATTTTTCTTTGTCAACATCCAACATTGCTTCTTTATAAGACAATGGATCCTCCAAGTCAATACCGCCATCACTGACCTAAGTTAATCCCAAATATCGTTCGGGCAACTTGGGTGCCCTTCCACTACGATGGGGACTTAATTGGATTTGACCAGAATTTCTCTTCCTACTTGAAGAGCTAGGCAAGTCAACAACAATTGTTGGCTCATTAGTGGTTTCACTTGGAACCATATCCTCTAGTACTAATTTACTAGGAGATTTGTGGTTTCCTATATAGTCCTCTTCCAAGAATGTAGCATTTATTGACACAAACACTTTATTCTCTTCAGCACTATATAACAACCCACCACGAGTCTCTTTAGGGTAGCCCACGAAGAGGCATACCTTAGACCATGATTCTTATTTCTTAGGGTTCGATTTCAGCACTTATACTGAACATCCCCACACTCGGAAGTGACGCAAGCTTACTTTACGCCCCGACCATATTTCAATAGGTGTTTATAAAACACTTTTAGAAGATACCCTATTTATGATGTATAACGCAGTCTTCAATGCGTAACCCTAGAAAGTTTCTGGTAATGATGAATAGCTCATCATTGATCATGTCATTTCGAGAAAGGTTATATTTCTCCTTTCAGCAACACCATTTTCCTTAGGTATACCAGGTACTGAAAGTTGGAATGTAATCCCATATTCTACCAAGTAGTCTTTGAACTCATAGTCCATATACTCCACACCACGATCAGATCGAAGTGTCTTGATAGATTTACCAAGTTTCTTTTCAACTTCAGCTTTAAACTCCTCGAATTTTTCAAGAGTTTCAGACTTGAATTGCAATAGGTAAACATACCTATATCTTGAGTAGTCGTCTATAAAAGACACATAGTACTCATATCCACCTCTAGCTTTTACATTCATTAGACCACAAAGGTCTAAATAGATAAGCTCTAGTGGTTGGCTCTATTTCCTTTACCTGAAAAAGGAAGCTTGGTCATCTTACCCTCTATACAGGATTCACATACTGGGAGTGTAGAGGTCTACTTTTAACCAGTCTTTGAATTCTGTTAAGGTTAATATTGCCAAGCTTTAGATGCCATAGAAGGGTCTCATCTTTAGAAATTCTACTTTTACTTGTTCTAGACTCTACAGTCTGGAACAACTAAGTATTATAAAGTGTTGCACATATTAACGGTTTTAGTATATATAAATTGTTATCTTATAATCCCGTACAAATAAAGTTTCCATCTTTGAAAATATCAACTTTATTAATACCGAAATCTACGGTATAAGATTGTTTGCGAATACAACCCAAACAAACTATGTTCCAGTTTAAACCAGAAACATAATAAATAGTGTTAAAAAAACATTTTATTATTAAAAGATAACTTTATATCTGCAACAACTTCAACATCCACCATCTGCCCCACGTTATTCCTCAGAGACACTTCTCTAGGCTTGATCTTCCTCCAAGAGTTACTTCCCTGATAAGAAGAGCTGAATTGATTAGTGGCTCCTGAATCAAGTATCCAGGTGGATTTATAATTCTCCACATTAAAGGTTTCCAAGAAGAATAAATCATATTTACCTTCTTTATCATTTTTCTTCTCTTCTAGAAACTTAGGACAATTCCTTTTCTAGTGCCCTCACCATTACAATGATAGCACTTTCCTCTGGGAACTTTTCATCTCTTGGATTTCTTGTTGGCTTTCTTACCCTTCTTTTTCCAGATCCTTGGCTTCTTATTCTTAATACCTGAATTAGAGGCACCATGAGTAGAAGCAACATTTGCTTCCAAAGCTTTCGTCTTCTTTCCTTTCAACAATATAGATTCGAAAGTCTGTAGCTCATTAAGAATATGGGACATGTTGATGCCCACCTTGTTCAGAATATAGTTACTCTTGAAAGATAAGAAGTTATCTGGAAGGGTTTTAAGAATCATGTTGATCTGGCTAGTCTCGTCTATAGTTCCACCATTCATCTCAGCCACATTAAGATGGACCATCATATTAAGGATATGTTCCCTAACCGAAGTTCCTTCCTTCATACAAGTATTCATGATGTACTTGAGAGCCTCATGTTTGACTTACTCAGATGGCTTGCCAAACATCTCTTATGTCGATTGCAACATCTCATATGTTGTAGGCAAAGGTTCAAGTTTTTTGGATACAACTTCAGTAAGTCCAGCCAAGATATAGACACGAGCTTTCTTGTTACCTTGATCTAGCGATCATATGCCTCTCGAACCGTTCAAGCAGCATTAGCAGGTGGTTCTGGAGGACATTCCTTTAGAAGGGTGAATTTGAGATCTTTAATAACAAGAATGGTATTGATGTTATTTTTCCAAGTGAAAATTTTTTCACCATTCAGTTTTTCAGTAGCAAGATAACAATTAGAGAGTTCGACATAATTTGCAGTAAATAAATAAACACATGCTTTAGCAATATATTTTTATACATCCATTCATTCATACTTTTGGCATCTATTAAACTTGATGCATGAATGCACATTTAATGAAATTCTAAAACCTTAAAACACAATTTCAATGCATGGTATATTAGTGTGATAGGAACGATGCCTACGTAGGTAGGTCAAGGTTTCTTCCCTCTAAAATGAGACTCCTTTCAACTAATGAACATCCACAGTCTATCTCATATCCTACAATTCTTTAGTTACCATGTTTTGGGCAGGCGAACCATTTAGATCACTTAAATATTAATTTTTGATGAATGTCACTGAAGGGAGAGTCAAACATCAAAACTCTTAAGAGTCTTTCTGAATGAATTCCTTTGAGTGTTGCCCAAGTTTTAGATCGCTTAAATTTATTTTGATGAGTGTCACGGAAGGGGGAGTCAAACATCAAAAGCTTTAAAACATCCTATCTTGAAGAGAATTACCCGGGTATTGATTCTTGCGGTTACATTCTAGAGGGAAAGAGTGAAGAGTTACCAACACTACAAAATTTCTATATGAATCTCACTCATTGATTCCAACTTGGAGACCACAGTACATGTTGTCACTTGTCGTTCTCCCACTCAATATAGCTAGCTAAGGCTTTGTAACAACCCGGTTTTTCACTTAAGAGCATTTTAGCCATTTCACCAATTTTGATCCAATCAATGTCATTTTTAGTTCATTTTAAATGTCACATCGAAATGAGTCCAACACAATTGACTATGCTCAAATCTGAGTTCCAAGTAAAAAGATATGGTCTAAATACCGGATGTGCCCTTATTCCTTATATTTGTTTATTAAGTCTTTTTCCCAGCCAATCAAATTTCATTTAAATAATAATGAACCCTAGGTCAACTTCTTCTCTCTCTCTCTCTCTCTCTCTCTCTCTCCCTGATGCTGTGAAGAACCCTTTGCAGGAATTCGTCAATTTTCTTTTCCGTTTTGTTGGTTTCTACAAGGAACTTTGAAGCTGATTCGTAATCATTTCTTTCCAATCATTTTGAACTACTATAATAACTGTTTTCCAAGCTTTTAATCTCTTGGTAAACTCAGTCGCCGTGGATCACGCTTCGCCGCCATTCTTGGAGTTTTTGGTCGTGATTCGAGTGGTTCTACGTCTGGTTCTTTGTGGTTTTGAATCTCTTCCATTTATGCTCAATTTCTAGTAGTTTTCTCCATCGCACGAGCTCAGACACGCTGGTTTTAGTCTTGCCAGAATCTGAGCATGAAGCTCACCGTTTTTTGAGTTTTTCTTCGCGGGTTTGCTCGAGTTTGAAGTTTATTTTCATTGGGTTCTTCGCTACGTTTGATCCGAGATGAGTGTTGAGTGATTTCTAATAAGTTTCTGTTGTTTTTTTTAAAAAAAAGAGAGAGAAGGAAAATGAAATCTACGTTTTCCTTGAAGTCACGCGCTGATGGGGGAGGAAGAACCGGTCCAATTGGACCGGCTGGTTCAGCTGGTCCATACCGGTTCAGAGCCATTTTCCTTTCAATTTGAGCCAGTTTTCGTTCCTTTAGCCCGGTTCTCGCAAAATTGACCTTGAATTAATGTTGTCACAGGTCTTGGGCATCGTTAGGATTTTTATTAGAGTTATTTCGAGCTCGATAGCTTGGTCAATTTGCTATTAAGGTAGGTTAATTCGTACTTAGAAGTTTAAATTAAATTCCTTGTGATTTCTTGTTTGATGTCTGATTATTAGGATAACTATGGGTGATGAAATTATTTATTTTTAATATTGTTGTGTGTGCGTTTTGATTTGTGAAGTTGTTTATATTTGATTTATGATCGTTAAATGGGTTTAATTATAATTAGAGCCTATAGAGTATTTAAGTTGAATTAATCATTTTAATAAACCCATATTAAATTTGATATTTTGTAATATATTTAATGATTGATTTATTGTATTAAGATTATTGGACCGTCTCGATAATTAATTTGATATAATAGACATTAATTATTATAAATGGATTCTTGAATGTTTATTAATAAAACTTAATGTTTTAATTGATTAATACTAATAATTTATAACTTTTTAATAATCATTTTTAAATGATTTATCAATACTTAGGATAATTTTTAGAGACGTTCATGATTGATGGTTATGACTGGGTAGACTTATTCAATTAATGAATATAAATAATAATTTGATAGTTTCTTTGTTGTGACTTGATTGTGTTGATTTCTTTTTTTTTTAACTATTTGTGATGCGAATGTTGTGTTGTTTTAGATATTTCTGTTTGTTGGTTATTTTATTATTTGTGTGTTATGATTGGGGAATTATTTTAAGATCAATTGTTGTTTGATATTTATTTGAATGATTTTACTCAGATATATGATAATCACGTTGGATACTGTGGCATGTATCAGAATGGCCATTATGATACTATACTATAAAGTCGAACACTGTGATTATGATATATCTAAGTAGTTGAGATGAGTTTGATAAGTGATTACCACAATGGATAGTGTGTCACGTATCATAGTGGCCACTATGATACTATATTATAGAGTCGAACACTGTGGTTATGATCTTTCAGAGTTGAATTATTTTATTATTTTGTGAGGTTGTAGGCTAAGTACCTACTAATTGTTGATGAATGCTGGAAATGGACGAGTATCCATACGTTATTATAGTTATGAGATGTTTTGAATTTAATTTACTTATTTGAGTATGAATTTAATCTACTGAGCTAAAAACTCACGGTATTCGAATGCCCTGTAAACTTTTATTTTGCGGGTAACCCTGATAATAATGGAAACCATGGCGATTGACGAGGATGGCATTACACTAAGAGACCCTTAGGACTTGTCATTTATTTCTTTCTTTCTTTTAGAATATTTCATTTTATTAACTATTTTGTCAGTTGTTTTTATGGATTTTCATTTTCATTTATTTTTTTTAATTATTTAAATTGGTGCAAAAATAAAGGTTTTATTTTGAATATCTTTTGGTAATTAAATAAACGTTTCTGCAATAATTTGGTTTTACTCTGATTTAATTTTCTTTTCTTCAAATAAGTCATGTATTTACTTATTTATCTGGTTATTTTGGGTGGGGTCGTTTTAGGCTTTTGCTTAGATATACCCAGACTACCTCTAATATCTAAATTCAATCTAACTTATAATAGCTCTTATAGATTGGTTAGATTGATTTTAATGTGAAAGCCAAGTGATTAATCTTTATTAATCCTAACACATTATGCACCATCTCAATGAAGAGAATTATTAATAAAATATCACTTCTAGATCGCTCCCAGTTAGAGGGGTCCCGTGTTGATGGAACGATTTGAATAACCTCTTATCTAAGGCAGAGCTTTCTCGCCAAAGTTCTGTTTAAATTAATCAATTCAACTTCATTAATTTTTAATTAACTCTTTAATTAAAAATAATGACACCTCATCTTTTAGGTTTTAGTTTCAAATCCTATTTAAAACAAAACAATTAATTAAAATATTGGTTACTAAACTCTTTTAGACCAATTTAATTAAAACCTAAAACATGCTGCTAGTAACTACTAATTAACCCCTTAATTACAATTCTAGCATAATTATAAATATAACATTTATATTTACACAAGACATGAGCATAATATCAATAATCTCTATTAATGATTCATGATCATGGCATTTATGTATTTATGATGGAAATAATTATTTATGACATACTTTATGCATGAATAATTACTATTTAATTATATCTAATAAATAATAAATATTGGGATAATATTGGCCAAATCTATGAAAATTAAAAATCTATATCTAAATATAAATAAATTTTCATATTGAACATCTCGAGGATCTCCAGAAAAACAAAAAAAACAGAAAAACTGACAGAAGGGGAACCTAGGGTTTAACCCTAGGCGCCGTCACCCTAAGAAAAAAAAATTTCCGTATACGGCAGCCGAGTTAACAGCTGGCTGCTGCTGCAGTCCCGCCGTAGTGGTGGTGGTCTCCACCTGCAGCTCGCAGTACAGACTCCTTTGGTACCGGTCAGGATCCAATTCACCTTTCTTTCCTCCGTTGTTTCTATCGATATCACATACGATTAAAACGAATACAAAATTCTAGGAAAGAAAACCTAGGCCAATAAATCCTAATTCAACCAAAACGCAAATCACATATTTTAAAACTCCTTTTAAAATTAATTTCAATTCCCATCAAAACTTTTGAAAACATTATGTATACAAGACTGCTTTGATACCAGTTGTTGGGATTGAGGGCTCTATAAAAGAGTTCTCAAGCAGAAGTCCCAAGGATCTTTCATTGCAATATAACATTATTCAAAAGTAAATGCATAAAAGAAAAACTAATGCTTGTAGAGAAGTGTCAGGGTCTTCCTCCTCGTTCTTGGTTATGATCCTGGGACCACCTAAAAGTTTTTCCTCACTAAGCATAAAAAAGAATCGGTGCGTGGGCACTATCCTATGTGGAAAAAGGAAGATGGAAGAAAAAACTTTTCTTCCCTATACCCTAGGGGCGGCAGCGGCAGAGAGAGGGAAGAAAGGAATTTTTCTGAGCCTTTTCTTTGGCTCTCTTAGTTGTGTGTTTTGGGGGTCATCCCAAGATTCCTATTTATAGGAAAACTAAGGCCTCAGAAAATTATTGAATATCTTTTTAATTATCAAATAATTAATAAAGATATTATAAAATATATTTTTAATAATTAAGATATTATATCTTAATCCATAAGAATATCATATTAATTTAAATTAAGATATTCCATATATTTCAATTAAATAAAATACAAATAATTGGTTAATAATTTACCAAGGTGCCGTGTGACCCTACCCATGGGTCACACGCCCACATCATCATCTCCATGACAATATTGGGCATTTTATTTTGGCTAAATGTGGATTTTCATCCCTGATGTTTTCATGAAGTTTCAATTTCGTCCTTAACATTTCAAAAGTTTCAATTTCATCCCTGATGTTTCATAAAGTTTCATTCACACCCTTTTACAAAATAGTGTTAGCATGAAGTAATGAAATGCTTACGTGGCTGAGCTAAGCTAGCTTTTTTTAATGTTACAATAAAACGTGAGTCGACCATATACTTGCTCTGACCCGTTGATTCAAATTAAATGAAATCCATCCACTAAAATTTGTCCCTTAAAATTCCTTACAAACGAATCAATACAGAAACCCTAAAAAGCTAAGATTAGAGATGACGCAACAAGCTTCGATCAAGAAAGAGATGTGAGGTACCATTACCTATATGAAACTTTTCTTGAATGAAAGATCTTAAAATTTAAATTCTTCAGTCCCCAACCAACCAACAATTCTGTAAACAAAAGGGGTGGCAATGGGGATGAAAAAGTGGAAACTTAGAGATGAGGCAAAAGAAAAATTTAATGCTTATTTGTCTTTATTTGTTTCTTTCCTTTTTCATCTACTGTTTGTTTGTTTCATAGTTGTCTCATTTTGAAAATTTTAGTTTATATGATTTGTATGTGGTCCATTTAATGGATACTAAAAATTTAAGCACTATGCTATTATATATGCAATTATTTGTTTTACTTTATTTTATTTTTAACAAGTTATTCATTTAAAAGATCTATTTGTGTTTAACATGATTTTATACTACATAATGTGATGGTGGCAACAAATTTTCATGTCATTCTTCATCACTGAGGTGAATTTATATACAAACCGAGTCTTAAGTATGTTGGAGGTTTGGTGGATGTTAGTGAGCAGTGTGATCCTGATTTGTGGTCAAAGTTAGAGTTAGAAAATATTGTGAAACACATGGATATAATACATGGAAATCTATTTTTTATGAGAGTTTTGAAGGAGAGGTGTTTAAGGTAGTTGAAACTGATGAAGATTCATTGAACATGGCAGCTCTAGCTATATCCAAGGAGCCTCCGATTATTAATGTGTATGTGGACCATATAGTTGAAGAACGGATGTTTGAAAATGAAATACATAAGACAAAAAGAGTGATTGAAAATGAAGCATGTGAAAAGGTTGGGATTGAGAATAATGAATCTGATTATAATCAAAGTGAAGAAGAAGAGGACAGTGCATATGATATAAGCTTTTGTGATAGTTATGAAGATATGGAAGACGATATTTGATAAGTCCTCATAAGGGGAGTATTCATACAACTAAACTTGGGTAAATTTGGGTAAAAAGACCAAGTAATTCTATAAAATAGCAAATCATTGTAGATATTTGAACTACTTTTGTGATTGCCAATTCTTTTGAGACTTATTCTGATTTTAGCTCTTTTCGTATAGTTTTTCCCTTTTTGATAACTCTTGCCTTCAGGTTCCAGATGCTGACTATTTTGAGATTAAGATGTTAGGTAGTTCTCTTGGAAGTTTTCTCTTATTTCAGGGCAAACTCCGTTGAAAGCATGCAGAGTGAATGTTGAAGCAAGTGAAATCAGAGAAGGGAAGATATTTATTTATTTCCCTATCGCCAGCTGCTTTCGATGGGACAGGCCGCTGTCACTTCGCGCTACACTGGTCGTGCATGTAGCCCGTTAGAGCTCACCAACTACTATTTTGGCGGAAAAAAGGATGAAAATGAGAGAGGAAGCTTGGTTAATACTTAAGCAAGCTAGGTTATTTGAGAGGAGTGAAGAAGAAGATGAAGACGAAAAGAGGACGCAAGGAGTAGATTATAACATAAGTTTAGAGTCATTTAGTTGGTTTTTCCTTAGTAGTTAACTTTAGTTAAAGCTTGTTATCTTTATCCCTTCATGAACTACTTTTAACAAGATAGTTTACTTTGTATATCATTACAAGTCATATTAGGCTAAAACTCTTTTGTTATGTTGTGCTAAAGGAGATACAGGATAGGCGAGATTTAATATTCTGAAACTCAAATATTTACACAAATTTGTGATGATTGAAATCTTCACGTTTTTATTCTTCTTTAAAGCTTTATGGAAATAGAGTTGGAAGAGTTCAAGCAAGTATTAAAAAATCCATTGCATGACAACTTAGAGAAGAAGCAACTTATTCATTTTAATCTTAACATTAGAAATAGATAGAGGGTTAAAAAGAATAGACAATATTAAGTTTTAGGAGTTTGAAGGTAGCAGTCAATTATCTGAGGTTTTAGAGATAGAATCAAGGGTTAATGAGTTGTGTTAGGGCTTGTTTGAGAAAGCTTGACCCTTTCCTTTTTATTCTAAGCATGTTGTTGTCTCATAAATTTATGTTGTATTGAGAGTTCCATTGCAAGCCTTCCACTTGACAGTAAAAACCTATCCTAAAGCCCTAGCACAACACCACAATCATTCTCTCTCAATCTACACTCAGTGTTGGATTCGTTTAACTTCTGCATTACAACATCTCATATTGATAATTTACATTGTCTTGTTGTTTTCATAAATCATTAGTATTTGTATCTTGCCTTAAAATAACCATCCTCGTGGGACACGACACTCACTCACCACTACTATTACTTGTTGACCATGTGCACTTGCATGCCACCTTTCACCATCTAGTTTAATCATCATTTTCACCAACAATATTCTTTATGATGATTTTGTTGATAATGAAGTTGAGGTTGGTGATAAGGTGGAACATGATGAGTTGATTGGTGATAATGAACAACCAAAACTATAAATCTTAGTACTGGTATGAGATTGGCGAATGAAAAAGATGAACTTAGTAACGATAGCTCTGATTTAGAATCAAAAGTAATGGTATGACTAATTTTTCTATTAGCAAAGGTTGGGAAATCAAATTTGTTAAGAACGATAATGTTAGGGTGAGACCTAAGTGTAGGGATGAATGTCCATGGGTTGCTTATGTAACCAAAATGAGAGGGGAGAAAAGCTTTCAACTTTGAACTCTAGTGAACACTCATACATGCACTAGATTGTTTAATAACATAAGAGTGACTTCAAAGTGGATGGGAGACAAACTAGAAAATCGGGTGAAAGTTGAACCAAATATTAAGCTATCAACTATTCAAGAGAAATTGCTAAGGAAATATGTTGTGCAAATATGCAAGTGTAAAGCATATAGAGCTAAGAAGAATGCAAAACAATTGGTCGATGGATCTCACAAAGAACAATATGGTAAATTGTGGAACTACTGTAATGAGCTTCTAAGAAGCAATCCTGGGAGTTCAGTTAAGTTAGATTTCTAAACAGTTGATTATGACATTGAACGACCCAGGTTTAGTATATTTTTCCAAAGACTTTATATTTTCTTTGATGGTATGAAAAAGGGATTCTTAGCAGCCTGTTTGCCATTCATTGGATTAGATGGTTGCCATTTGAAGGGACAGTATGGAGGGCAATTACTTACAGCAATTGTTAGGGATCCAAATGAGCAAATCTTTCCATTAGCATTTGCAGCAGTGGAGATAGAAAATAAGGATTCATGTAGGTGGTTCCTTGTAAATCTTCTTAATGATATTGGTCATATTTGTGAGCGTAGATGAACTTTTATCTCTGACCAACAAAAGGTACAAACATATTCTTCAATTTTTAAGAATTTTATATTTATTTTTCTTTAACACCTTGTTTACATTTTCTTAAGAATTTGGTTACCATTTACTTAATTAATTTTTTAGGGGTTGGTGCAAATGTTTGAGGAGTTGATTCTTGGTTTTGACTATAGATATTGTGTACGCCATCTTTATAACAATATGCGTAAGAAGTACCCAGGAAAGCAATTGAAGGATATGATGTGGAAAGTGGCAAGATCAACTACTCACATACAATAGACCAAGGAGATGGATGAAATTAAGAAAATTGAAGAATGAGCATACAATTGGTTGAGTAATCTTAATCCTTCTTTGTGGTGTAAGTTTGCTTTCACTAGCTATCCCAAGTGTGATACCTTGCTAAATAACATGTGTGAGGAATTTAATGCTAACATTCTAGATGCAAGGGATAAGCCAATTATCTTGATGATGGATTGGATTAGTAATCATTTGATGAGACGGTTCCAAGTTAATAGAGAGCGGATGAACAATGTAAATGGAAGAATATGTCCAAAGATTGCTAAAAGATTAGATAAGAGAAAATTGAAAGTAGAAATCGAGTTTCCACTTTTGCTGGATATTCCGAGTGGGAGGTTCGGTGTGGTTTGGAAGCGAATGTAGTTAACTGGAACCTTCGCACATGCTCATGTCGAAGGTGGGAGCTAACCAGTATTCTATGTAAGCATGCAAGTAGCTGTATATTTTTTCGGTATGAGGATGCTGAGGATTATGTCGATGCATGTTATTCACTGGATGCTTATAAAGAGTGTTATGCCCCTATTATTCACCCCACAAATGGTGAGAACTTGTGGGCTAAAACAATGAATAATGAAAAAATCTGTAACGTCCCGTTATTTTGAAGTGAATTTTATTTATTTATTTACTTATTTTATTTAATATTTTAGTTATTTAGTTTAATTTTAGTTTTAGTCATTTAGAAATTTAGTAGTTAATTTCGCTCGAAACCCTTTTTAATCATTTATTAGCTTAAATTAGTTTTGGTCGTATTAATAATTATTAACGGGCCAATTAATAATTATTAACCACCTTTGGGCTAGTTTAAAAACTTCGGGTTTCAATTTATGAGTTAAATTCATTAAAACGACGTAACAGTAATTGCTAATTTCTTAAAAAATATCCAAAATCACTATTCATCTCTTTAAATTCTCAATTTGACCAAAGTTGACCCGATCTTCTTCATTTCTTCTCCTCTTTGCCGTGGGCTTCATCCACCATTGAAGAGTTCATGATTTTCTTCGTTTCTCATTCGTTTCTCGGCGGATCATAGTGTTTTCGGTTGCATTGGAATATGCTTGGGACGTGGGCTTTCTTTCCATCCTAGCCTTGTGACGTTTCTCGTTCTCTAAGGGAAGTCCTAAAAAGTGAGTTTTCAAAACTTTTTACATGGTTTTGTTCATTTTTTTTTTATTATAAATGAGTTTTGAAGTTGAAATCACGTATTTTTATCAAGGAATTTGATGATTTTGAGCCCGGATTTTAAAAAAACACTATTCACCCAAAAATACTATTCAATCGGAATCACTATTCACCCAAAAATTCACACTTGTTCTCATCTTAGATATGAGTTGTAATATGTTGTGCAATTGATGATTTGTAGGTATGATTGCTCGTTTGTTTGTTCGTGGGAACTTAGTTGTCACGCGAGCATTCGAGGTGAGAATAAATAGAATTTAAAGTAGCTTTAGAAACCGAATTAGTTGAATGATTTGTAGAATCGGAAGTTCAGATTAAGATTTGAATCAAAAGGATTAAAGTAAATGAGCTAATATTCTTAGGCTTGGAGTTAGTTATAATTGAGTGAAAGAACTCATGGATTTCTCAAGGGAAATGTTTAACTCTTGGAAGTTCTAAGTTTAGATTAGTTCCAAAGCTTAAGAATGATTATCGAGAGTTGAACGTTTCGAGTATAATAGAATGAATAAGGAATTTGATTATGGAACTTCGAATACTTATTGGAAGCAATAGAATCAATTGATTTGGAGACTTTATAACGAAGTTAATAATTCAAGTTTAACTAAAGGCCGTTTGGCTTGATCTATTTATTGTTTTTTTATTAGAAGTTCCAAATTCTTATTTTATGCATAAGAGTATTACGTAATCCATTTACCTTTATGTTCTTTCGATTTCTTTGAATGTTTATATTTATTTACTTGCACTTGAAAGTATATTCATATCATATCATATTACATAATCAAAATTGGGAGGAATAATGAGGCAATCCATAGACTGAGTGTGCTTGCATTGTCTGATATTATTCGTTTTATATTTCCGTATGTACATGAGGAATGCTAAAGGACTGCGGAACTTTGCATGATCGGAGGAGATGGATAATGAGATAATGATGGAACTATGCGAGTTCACATTATTTGGTATTATCCATAATTACTATGATACACACACGAAGATACAGAATGAATGAACTGACCTACGGGAGCTTCATTATCTGTATTCGGTGAGTGAGTTAATGAGGTGAATGAACTGACCTACGGGAGCTTCATCACCTGTCATTATTCACTAGAGGTGGGAAGATATTATTGAAAAGATTTGTATATTTTATTTTGGAAAGTGAGTTTAATGAGGTGAATGAACTGACCTACAGGAGCTTCATTACCTGTCATTATTCACTAGAGATGGAAAGATATTATTGAAAGGACTTTGTATATTTTATTTTGGAAAGTGAGATAATGAGGTGAATGAACTGACCTACAGGAGCTTTATTACCTGACATTATTCGCATGTGATGGTTATTTTAAAGTAAAGGTTGTGTGCCTTTTTCACTTGTTTAGTGAGTTAATGAATGTTTAAATATGTTAAGGCCGCGTGAACTTAGTATTATTTAATAAAGAAAAGAAATGAAACATTTTGTATATTATGCTTTTCCATAAAGAAAAAGAATGAAATATGATGATAGCCAAGTGCTATAAGGAAGAGGAATGAGATTGAATTGTATAATGAGAGAATACAAGGGTGTATTGAACCTTGTATATTTATTATGTTATATATAAGAGAACTAGATTCTCATTTTAAATTGGAAGATCCTGAATTTGGAGATTAACACTTGAATGTAAACCTTATGTATAGTATAAGGTATTGAAGAGAATGAAATACAAATGTTATGTGTATTATGAAACACATCCTCCTAAAGGTTTGGAAGATAGTTCCTAAATTATTTGGGCGAATTGGTAAGTAAAAGTGAAATACTTGATATAAAACCCTTTTGGTGGTTGAAAGGTAAGGGAATATGAGTTTTACTTGGACACAAATCTGGATGCGGGTTTGGAGTCTAATGTTACTTTTTATTCTGTTTATTTTCACTGGGCTTGCTTTTAGCTCATGATATTACAAACATTTTCAGGTAATTCTCGGGGTCGTGGGAGAGGAGTTGGTGCAGTCTGATCGAGTTGATGATGATGCTGAGATGGACTAGTTATATTTTATTAAAGTCCATGGATACATTTTATTACATGTTTTGTCTTATGAGTTGAATATTTGTATATAAGCTCATAAGAGCTTTTTATTTTAACTTTTATAACCTTGGTCTCTTTTAATCTTTACACAGGAATTGCATTTCTTGTCGTTTAATTTCTTTGATTGTGCAAAGTGTAAACAGGTTGTGGATAGTCTAAGTTTTAAACATATCCAATATTAAGTCTTCTGCTGCAAATTTGATTTTAAATTATTTAAAAGGAGTCGGGTCATCACAGTTGGTATCAGAGCCTAAGGGTTCTGTAGACTACATACGATGCATGTTTGTTTTTCATGTTTTGTTTTAAGTCCACTCTCGAATCATCATCAAAGATTAGCAGCACCAGGTATGCCTTGAACTTTTTTTCTAAAGCTTTATTTCTTTTTTAGTGGAAAAGTTTATGAGAAGGTTGTTAAATGTCAATTGTATTGTGATATTTAACCTCCTCGTAAAACCAATATTTGGTGATGTTTATTTAACCCAAGACTGAGATCTTGGTAAGGATGCTGAGAATGTGAATGACCTCGTGCAGTTTTAGAGGTTATACACCTCGTTAAGAGTATTGGCGTAATGTCAAAGTAAAGGAGACGAGATGTTCCGAGAGATCAATCGTTTGATCCTCAAAGTTTATTAAAATTTAATTGTCACACAATTGCTAAGTAGTGGTGTTGGTAAATGTGTGTTGACATTTATGTATAAAAAGGGGACATGATTGTCTTGAGCCAGTAATAAGAGATGAAACACCTATTTGAGGTGAGTAATAGTTGATAAATAATTGGTCTGACTTGGGTCCAGTAACCTAGATTCAACTCAATGGACAAGTTCCTTGTTTGAGTTGAGAAAGTTGATTTATGGTAAATGATAAATCATTGTGATAGTATCGTGTTAAAAGGAAAGTGTGTTGCCACCTAAAAGAGGAAGTTAGAAAACTCTGTGATGGGTCTCAATGAGGACCATTAACAATTGTTAATTGGTTAATTACCTAGTTTGGTCGCTATTACGCTATGGTGTATCAATCTGAAATTGAATATACTCGAGATCGAGTTATAGAGATCCATATTTGGCAAATTGTCAAGGTTAACTAACACTAAGGTTGAGTGTTTGTATTTGATTGAGATCCAGAAGGAATGTTGATGGACCGTGATATCGGTAACTTTTTTAAGACAATGTGTTGGTTTGGTGAATACTTCAAATCACATTGTATTTGATCATCTAATTGGATGGAGAATTTGATAAACTTGTAGGTCATAGTTTGGACCTAATGAGTCTTTTCAAGATAGACTCTAAGGTAAATCCTAGGCTGGAAGGTTAGAATGTTATTGGACTAAGGTGCTTGAGAGACACCAGATTTTCTTTGCAAGGAAGGAAATGATCTACAAAGTTGAGTTCATTCAAGTTACGAGTGAAAAGGCTATTGAGTTTGTCCTATTCTTGGATTTTACATCTTCTGAAAAGAAGGGAAAACTAGCTACTACAGGAAAGAATTTCTCTCAGAAGAAGAAGACAGAAGATGATGATGCTAGTCAAGGGATACCGTCCCAATGGAAGCAGCAGCAGCAGGTGCGAGATGGAGCTCAACATGGACAGCCGAGAGCACAGGGACCGGTTCATCCTTACTACAATAGTTGTGCCAGTTTCCATTTTGGGAGATGCACACTTCCACCTAGATGCTATGTTTGTGATCAAACTTGGAATCACGCCACTTTTGTAGGGCGTATAAGACATAACCATCACAACGTAGTAACAAGGGTCAGGATTATCAGAAAAAGTTGCAGCATGCACCACCCGCTCAGTATGCTCTCTAGGGTAGGGGCAGATATCAGGACAGAGGTAGAGATTGAGGTAGACAGGCTCAGCAATACAAATTTACGCTTGCTACCTTCTCCACCTACTCGGCATCACACTTGTGTATTTGACACTATAAAGGATGCTAAGGCTGTAGGTATGGCAGTGATTTGTTTTTTTGCTTTGTCAATTTTAGGCCATTTGGCTTTTGTTCTGTTTGATTCTGGAGCTAGTCACTCTTTTATTTTATCTCGTTATGTTGAGTTGGCAGCTCTTGAGTCGAGATTGTTGGGTTTCGAGATGTGTGCTTTTACCCCAGTGGGGAGGTTTATTATTGTGATAGTGTGATTAGCACTTATGACCTGTGAATCCGGAATAGTTGTTCATGTGTTACTTTGATTGTTATACTTATGTTTGATTTTGATGTGATATTGGTTATGGATTGGCTATCATCCAATCATACCATTATAGTTTGTACTGAGAAAGTTGTTTATTTTATGAGTCCATGTGGGACTAGTTTACGTTTTCGTGGGTCTAGTAGCCGATTAGCACCCACTTTGATAACTATGATAGAGGCTAGAATGCTTCTAAGTGATGGAGCTTTGGGATATATAGCTAGTGTTTTCGTTACGTCTGTACCGGAGACTACCTGAGTTTAATGAGCTTAAGAGCCAGTTGCATAAGCTCTTAAACTTGGGGTTTATTCGCCCTAGTGCGTCCTCGTGGGGAGCACTTTGTTGTTTGTGAAAAGAATGACAGTTCATTGAGACTGTGCATTGATTATCGAGAGTTGAATCAAGCTACAGTGAAAAACAAGTATCATTGCATTGGATTGATGATATATTTGATCAGTTGGGGAGAACCGCTATCTTTTCGAAGATAGATTTGAGACCCGGTTAAATCAGTTGAGAATTCGGGATGAGGATATTCCTAATACTGTTTTAAAACGCGTAATGGACATTACGAGTTTGTAGTTATGTCTTTTGACTTGACCAACGCGCCTACAACTATTATGAACCTTATGCATACTGGGTTCAGAAGGTTCATCAATTCTATCGTGATTGTGTTTATTGATGACATTCTGGTTGATTCTAAGACCGAGGAGATGCATGATATGCATTTGAAGGAAGTTTTGACAGTGTTAAGAAATCAGAAGTGGTATGCCAAGTTCTCAAAGTGTGAGTTTTGGCTAAAAGAAATGGCATTTTAGGCCATGTGGTATCAAGAAGAGGATTATATATTGATTCCTCTAAGATGGAGGCTTATAGTAGTTGGCCTAGATTGATTGGTTTGCCTAAGATTCTACGGTTTCTAAGGCTTACAGGCTCATTTTTGAGAGGCAGAGTCAGACATGCTTAGTCGATCTATCTTTTTTTACAGATAGTTCGTAATACATTGTAGGAGGCTTTGGGTGCCTTTGGGATCGACTTTTGAAAAGTGCTGTTGGAGGAGGCTCTCAGTTGTATATTTTATGTTCATTCAGGAAGTACAAGATGTATGGTAACGTGAGAAAGTATATTTGATAGCCTGGAATGAAACATGAGATTGCAAAGTATGTGAGTAGGTGCTTGATTTGTTAGCAAGTCAAAGCCTTAAGGAAAAGTCTACCGGGTTATCTTACCCTTTGAGAGTGCCTGAATGGAAATGGGAGGAGATTTCCATGGATTTTATTAAGGGTTTGCAAGAGATGGCAAAGAGTTATGATACCATTTGGGTAATTTTAGACCGTTTGATGAAACCCGCACACTTTACTCTTTGAAGGGTCACCTATCCAGTTAAGACTAGGGTACGATTGTACCTAAGAACGATTGTTAGATTGCATGGTGTGCTGGTGAAGATTGTATCAAGTTGGAACATATGCTTTGTCTCGAAGTTTTGGCACTGTTTAGGCACTTTATGGTAGAAGTATCGTTCTCCCGCTCATTGGTATGAGGTTGGAGAAAAGAGACTTTTGGTACCCAAGTTGTTACAATGATTAGCGAGTCTATCGCTTTGATTAGAGAGAGGTTAAGGGTTGCCCAAAGTCGACAGAAGAGTTATGCCGATAAACGTTATAGTCCACTTGAGTTTGTAGTGAGTGATCACGTATATTTAGAAAGTGGCACCTATGATGGGTGTTATGAGATTTGAGAAGAAGGGTCAGTTGAGGCCTAGATTTATTGGCCTATCAAGATACTCGATCGAGTATGAGTGGTAGTTTACTGTTTGGCTTTACCACTTTCGTTATCGGCCGTTTGTAATGTTTTCCACGTATTGATGCTTTGGAAATACATGGTGAATCTGTCCCACGTGATTGATTATGAACTGGTAGTTTTGGATGCTAATATGTCTAATGAAGAGACATCAATTGAGATCCTAGCATTCCAACAAATGATATTGAGAAATAAAAGAATCAGAGAAAGCAACGTGGGAACGTGAGGATGAGATACAGTCTAAGTACCCTTGCTTTTCACATAGTGAGCACACTTTTCGGGGACAAAAAGTCTTTTAAGGAAGGTAGACTGTAACGTCCCGTTATTTTGAAGTGAATTTTTTTTAATTTTTTATTTATTTTATTTAATATTTTAGTTATTTATTTTAATTAAAATATTTAGTTTAATTTTAGTTTTAGTCATTTAGAAATTTAGTAGTTAATTTCGCTCGAAACCCTTTTTAATCGTTTTATTAGCTTAAATTAGTTTTAATCGTATTAATAATTATTTACGGGCCAATTAATAATTATTAATCACCTTTGGGTTAGTTTAAGAACATCGGGTTTCGATTTATGAGTTAAATTCATTAAAAGGACGTAACCGTAATTTCTAACTTCTTAAAAAATATCCAAAATCACTATTCATCTATTTAAATTCTCAATTTGACCAAAGTTGACCCAATCTTCTTCATTTCTTCTCCTCTTTTCTGTGGGCTTCATCCACCATTGGAGAGTTCTTGGTTTTCTTCGTTTCTCGACGGATCATAGTATTTTCGGTTGTGTTGGAATGCTTGGGACGTGGGCTTTCTTTCCATCCTAGCCTTGTGACGTTTCTCGTTCTCTAAGCGAAGTCCTAAAAAGTGAATTTTCAAAACTTTTTACATGGTTTTGTTCGTTTTTTATTATAAATGAGTTTTGAAGTTGAAATCACGTATTTCTATCAAGGAATTTGACAATTTTGAGCCCGGATTTACAAAAAACACTATTCACCCGAAAATACTATTCACTCGAAAATTCACACTCGTTCTCATCTTAGTTATGAGTTGTAATATGTTGTGCAATTGATGATTTGTAGGTGTGATTGCTCGTTTGTTTGTTCATGGGAACTTAGTTGTCACGCGAGCATTCGAGGTGAGAATAAATAGAATTTAAAGTAGCTTTAGAAACCAAATAAGTTGAACGATTTGTAGAATCGGAAGTTGAGATTAAGATTTGAATCAAAAGGATTAAAGTAAATGAGCTAATATTCTTAGGCTTGGAGTTAGTTATAATTGAGTGAAAGAACTCATGGATTTCTTGAGGGAAACGTTTAACTCTTGGAAGTTCTAAGTTTAGATTAGTTCCGAAGCTTAAGAATGATTATCGAAAGTTGAAGGTTTCGAGTATAATGGAATGAATAAGAAATTTGATTATGGAACTTCGAATACTTATTGGAAGCAATAGAATCAATTGATTTGGAGACTTTATAACTAAGTTAGTAATTCAAGTTTAACTAAAGGCCGTTTGGCTTGATCTATTTATTGTTTTCTTATTAGAAGTTCCAAATTCTTATTTTATGCATAAGATTAATACGTGATCTATTTACCTTTATGTTCATTCGATTTCTTTGAATGTTTATATTTATTTACTTGCACTTGAAAGCATATTCATATCATATCATATTACATAATCGAAATTGGGAGGAATAATGAGGCAATGCATACACTGAGTGTGCTTGCATTGTCTGGTATTATTCGTTTTATGTTTCTGTATATGTACATGAGGAATGCTAAACGACTGCAGGACTTTGCATGATCAGTGGAGATGGATAATAAGATAATGATGGAATTATCCGAGTTCACATTATCTGGTATTATCCATAATTACTATGATACATATACGAAGATACAGAGTGAATGAACTGACCTACGGGAGCTTCATTAACTGTCATTATTCACTAGAGGTGGGAAGATATTATTGAAAAGACGTTGTATATTTTATTTTGGAAAGTGAGTTTAATGAGGTGAATGAACTAACCTACGGGAGCTTCATTACCTGTCATTATTCACTAGATATGGAAATATATTATTGAAAGGACTTTGTATATTTTATTTTGGAAAGCGAGATAATGAGGTGAATGAACTGACCTACGAGAGCTTCATTACCTGACATTATTCGCATGTGATGGTTATTTTAAAGTAAAGGTTGTGTGCTTTTTTCCTTTGTTTAGTGAGTTAATGAATGTTTAAATATGTTAAGGCCGAGTGAGCTTAGTATTATTTAATAAAGAAATGAAATGAAACATTTTGTATATTATGCTTTTCCATAGAGAAAAAGAATGAAATATGATGATAGTCGAGTGCTATAAGGAAGAGGAATGAGATTGAATTGTATAATGAGAGAATACAAGGGTGTATTGAACCTTATATATTTATTATGTTATATATAAGAGAACTAGATTCTCATTTTAAATTGGAAATCCTGAATTTGGAGATTAACACTTGAATGTAAACCTTATGTATAGTATAAGGTATTGAAGAGAATGAAATATAAATGTTATGTGTGTTATGAAACGCATCCTCCTAAGGGTTTGGAAGATAGTTCCTCAATTATTTGGGGGAATTGGTAAGTAAAAGTGAAATACTTGATATTAAACCCTTTTGGTGGTTGAAAGGTAAGGGAATGTGAGTTTTACTTGGACACAAATCCGGATGCGGGTTTGGAGTCTAATGTTACTTTTTATTCTACTTATTTTCACTAGGCTTGTTTTTAGCTCATGATATTACAAACATTTTCAGGTAATGCTCGGGGTCGTGGGAGAAGAGCTGGTGCAGTCTGATCGAGTTGATGATGATGCTGAGATGGACTAGTTATACTTTATTAAAGTCCATGGACACATTTTATTATATGTTTTGTCTTATGAGTTTAATATTTGTATATAAGCTCATAAGAGCTTTTTATTTTAACTTTTATAACCTTGATCTCCTTTAATCTTTACACAGGAATTGCATTTCCTATCGTTTAATTTCTCTGATTGTGAAAAGTGTAAACAGGTTGTGGATAGTCCAAGTTTTAAACATATTCATGCCAAATTTTTATTAAATATTAAGTCTTCTGCCGTAAATTTAATTTTAAATTATTTAAAAGGAGTCGAGTCGTCACAAAATCATACCTCCTATTTTGATAAAACAACCTGGAAGACCAAGAAAATCGAGGAGGATGGAACCAAATGAAAGTAGAACTAGCTCTAAGTTAAGCAAACATATGCATTGGGTTGGTAGGTGCTCAAACTGTAATGAAGTTGGCCACAACAAAAGAACTTGCAGAAGTGTGAAAGGAGTTGTAAGTTGCCCTTTTTTTTTTTTACCCATACATGTTGAAAAATGTAAATAACTTTTGTACATGATAAGGAACACATGACTCAATGACCAATGGTTCTAAATGTCCACCTAATGTCCAAGAAAAGGCGAAACAAAAAGTTACTAGGAAAGGAACCGTAAGTTATTGTGCGAAACTTTAAGTTATTCCTTTTTCCCTACTATCATGTACTGAAAATTCAATTACTTTTTGGTTCATGATAGGAAACACACTCTTCATCCAAACTTCCATCAAGAGGACGTATTATGAAGAAAGTTAGTAATGCTCCTTTGCTTCCAATATAGGACTACAGTCGTATCATATTTCCAAACATCCATATTGGAAGTCAACAATCAATGGAATGCTCCCACCAAGACAATGAAAAGTGATAGATTGCAAGCTTTTTTTTGTAAAGCAGCTGCTTCATTTTTTTTGTATAGTGGCTCTTAGGATTTTAGAAGCTACTAATGGAATATGTGTATAGCAGCAATTAGATATTTCTAATTAATAAGCTTAAGATTATTTTGTATAGCTACTATGATATCTTTTTATAGCTGCTAATTTGAAGTTAATTTTCAATATGTTTATGTGAATTGGCATAAATTACTAAGTGAAGATTTTTTACTGTTTATTTATATGACCTTTAGCATTGCAGGCTCTACATGTTTATTTTACTTATAGCTATTATGGTAAAAAAATTGATGAATGAATTTTGGACTTATGTTTGGTGTGAATTGAAAGAGGAAAATACCAAATTAACTATAAATTGAAGTGATTGAAAGGTATATTATCAATACCATTTGATATAAATTGATTTATAATGCTATTTGAACAATTAAATATTGTGTGATTTAGATCATCTATCCCCCTTTGACTGTATACTCAAATTTGATATGAATTGATTCATTACTTTACATTTCTTCCTTATTTTTCTCTCAAGTTTGGTACCACAACTTTTACCTCAACAAACTCAAATCAAGAAGCAATTGTATGCTCATTGAATGACTGAACAAAACTCACAAAAAGTGTAAGATGTGATTGGCAAAACGATCATATTAGAACCATTTGATTTTCTTGAAATGATTGGAAAAAAAGAATTAATAAAGACTGCATTTATTTATAGTGGAGCAAAATATGAACACCTTAATTGGAAACTCATCTATAAAATCTATATTCATATCAATCTAAATAAATCTATAAAATTACAAAAGTTTAAACCACTAAAAAATAGTTGTTCCAATATATTTATCATTCATATAAATCTAGAGATACACAAAAACTTGAATATCAATCTAAATTTACAAAAAAAATTGAATATGAATCTAGATTTTGGCCATACAGAAACCATAAAGCTTTTTTAAAAAATCATCCATTTCCTTAACAGCCAGCCCCGTTTTGGTTGATTCATAACTTCCACTTTGGTTTCTAGAGCGTAGTGCCTGAATCTCCAAAATTCAATATGAAGATTAATTTAACCACGTTCGAGAATTTTTTTCGTATACACAATACTCAAGCCTCTTTCTTGATCGTTTAACCTTCCAAGCTTCTTCCCCGATCATCTAGTCAATTCTCTAAAAAAGCTTTTTGGGTTTTTCTTTTAATTCATCTACTGTGTAAGAGATTTTAGGGATTTTAAGCGTAAGAAATTTCAAGCAGGTGGATTAGGGTCAGAGCATGTAGTTGGTTTGACCCATGGTTTGTTTCAATATTAAAATAGCCAGCTCAACTCACAAATTTCCTTCTTATTGATGCCACATAAGCATTTCATTACTATATTAACGTCGTTTAGTAAAAGGATGTGAATGAAACATCAGGGATGAAATTGAAACTTTTGAAACGTCGAGGACGAAATTGAAACTTCATGCAAACATCAAGGACGAAAAGCTAAATTTATCCTTTTATTTTTCCTTTATATTTAATAGAACAATTCCATTAAATATATAAATAAATAAAAGTCCTTTTATTTATTTAATTCCTCCTTAATTTGACTACCTCAAATTAAATATTTAAATAGACTCCTCTATTTAAATCCCCATTATTTTTTGACAACTACAAAATGAATTTAATTAAATAGACTCTATTATTTAATCTCTCTATTATATAATTAAATAGACTCTTCTATTTAATAAATAATTAAATAGACTCTTCAATTTAATTTCACCATTAATTAAATAATTTAATAGATTATTCTATTTAATTTCATTTAATTAATCTAATAGACTCCTCTATTTGTATTTGCCTTAATTAATTTGACAACTTCAAATTAAATACTTGAAACCATTTTTCCAAAGAAATTAATCCATATTAATTTATGTTCTCAATTACATGCGTTAGCTTGGAGGACTTAATGGACCTATAGGACTAAGCTCTATTGATCTAAAATTACATTGATCAAACGCCTTCAATTAATTAATTCTTATTCATTAACTCCTAGATAACTTCACTAAATATCTAGAGTTGCACTCTTAGTACTATAGGCATAGTTATGTCCATTGGCTAATATCATTAACTACACTTTGATCATTCAAAAGTAGTTCGTATCCATGGCTAGGTAATTTTACCGTATTAACCTCCACGATACATCTTGTTCCTTAAGCCCAACTGATTCTCTAATGAACAACCTTACATAATCTCCATTATGTGTCTTTGTTTTTTCCTTGATCAGAGGAATATGAGGCCTCGCTGTTCAAGCACCGAATCAGTCCATAATGGAACTACTTATATATTTTCCTATATTGAAAAGAGTTAATTCTAATCTTGTGTAATTACGTTCCCAGCTATAAGCAAGATGCAATCTCCAAAGTGGGAGGCATATTGAGCGAACTATATCGAGTCACTCTCACCTATGCAAATCAAAAGTTTGTCTCTTGCGAACAGGAGTTCATAATCCACTTAGGGTTAAGATCAATTGTACACATGATCAACCGATTGATATACAAGTGTCTTTGTGTAATTGCTTTTTCAGAAGACAGTAAGCATATCTTAGTCCAGTCTACTACAACCTCTATTGTAGCAACACCCCGACTCACATGTCTCTATATGAGCGAACCAGATTAGATCACTTGTGCCAATTCACAAGTGGGCCGTGTTAGTGGTGTTACAAGAAATGACACACCCAACCTTTATTCATATATGTTGTGTGAAATCGTGTTACGCAAGTGCACGTAGTCTAACAAGTAATAAAGTGATAAGAAAGATCGTTCCCACGAGGATTAGTGACTTAAAATGGTGTTTAACAAATAGCTTAAAGAAAATAAAAACAATGATAAATTGGGGTGATATGATTTATGAAACAAAACAACTAAAATTGTGAAATTATGCAAAACTAAATAAATAAATTCTAAATTAATTAAGGAAAATAAGTACGATGGTCTAAAGTGGCTGAAATTACTCCTAAAATATGCAAGAAGATTAAAGTGATTAAACTATATAAAGATGAGTGGTTGGAAAATCAAGAATCCCCCTAAAAAGTCTTAGAATTCACAATACTGCAGCAGTGTTGTGGCTATGCTGCAACAATCTACAATAATAAATACACTTTTTATGCAAGTAAACCCAATTATTCAAGTGACTTTGTCAAGCCTAACATGATTCTAATTCCTAATCCAACTTAAATCCTATGTCTAGGTAAAATTAGATTAAGAAATATGTTTTAATGTTCCGGTTTAGGCTTTAAGGTGTAAACATATATGTCTATGCATTACCAAAAACAATTTCAAGAATTGTTAACCCCTATCAATCAATATTCTTTTCCATTCAATTTTAACCTTTTCAGAATTAAAATTAAACTAAACAATTCACTTAAGTTGATCAAGCATAAGTAAAGAGACAAGAAATATCAAACTATTGATTGAGCATAAAAATTGAATTCATTAAAGCTTGTGAAAAACTAATTCCCCTTAGGGTTCATCTATCAATTCCAACCAAAGAAATTTAGTTCATAATAAAATCTAAAATAACAAAGAAAAGCATAAATAATAAATCTACTCTAAGCATATTTGAAGGTTCAACAATGGAGTTTGGAAACTAAGAAGAAGAAGAACAAGAGAGTATAAAAGAAAGCATAAAGAGAAAAGAGAAAAGAATCAAATCCGAGTTTCCAAGAATCGAAGCTTTTCTCCTCTCCCATGGCTGCTACATCTTCCTCCCACTTTGAGCTTTTTGCCTCCAATGAAGAACTAGGGTTTCTTTCTTTTTCTTTTCTCCTTTTATAAATGATTTTCTTTCAAGATTAGGTTTGGGCTTTATCAAATCATCCCAAAAATTGTTCCTAGATGGATCCCAAGGCTTGCCCTAATTTTTCCTCACGTTTTTGGGATGAAACTGGGCTGAAAATAGTGATCTGCTACTGCTGTCCAGACTGCTTTAGTGTGCTGCTGTAACGTCCCGTTACTTTTGGAGGTAATTTTTTTTTTATTTTAAATAAAGTATTTAAGTTTAGTTTAAACTTAGTAATTTCGATTTTAGATGTTATTTTCGTTCGAAAACCTTTTTAAACCTTTTACTACTTTAAATTAGTTTTGATGACATTAATAATTATTAACGGGCCAATTAATAATTATTAATCACTTTTAGATTATTTTAAGACCTTCGGGTTTCGTATTTTAATCAAATAATTTAAAAAGGACGTAGACGTCATTTTCCAATTTCTTAAAACTTTACTATTCATGATCATCATCCTTAAATAGTCTACTATTGGTCAAACTTCTCATTTTTCTTCTTCCTCCTTCTTCTAGCTTGGGCCGAAACCCCTCTCCCCCCCTCTCTCTCTCTTGGCTTTTCTCCGTTACTCGGTGGATCGCCGTAATTCCGGTTCCATTGAAAAGCTCTCATCCCGAGGATCGATTCTAACCTAGCAATCGAGCTTTTCGCTCGTTTTCCCGAGACCTTAAGGTATGACAAAGTTTCTAAATTTTGATGTGAATAGTGTTTTAATGGAGGTTTTGAGTTGAAATCTTCAAATTCACACACCGAAGCTTAAAGATTTCAATCGAGGAAGTCGTTTTAGCAAGTTTTATGGACCTGATGCATACAGTCTTTATGGACCTGATGCATACAGTGTTCAAGAGGTTCATTGACTCCTTTGTGATAGTGTTTATTGATGATATTCTTGTATATTCGAGGACTGAGGAATTACATGCCATACATTTAGAGAGGGTGTTATCGACTTTGAGAGCTCATAAGTTGTATGTGAAGTTCTCTAAATGTGAATTCTGGTTGAAGGAAGTGGCTTTGCTTGGGCATGTAGTATCTAGTAGAGGGATTTCTGTTGATCCTTCTAAGGTGGAAGCCGTTAGTGGTTGGCCCCGACCTACTAATGTGGCTGAGATACGTAGTTTTCTTGGACTTGCAGGTTATTACAGACGATTTGTGCAAGATTTTTCCAAGATTGCATCCTCTTTGACTCATTTGACGAAAAAGGGGGTTGATTTTTTGTGGACTGATGAGTGTTAAAATAGCTTTGAGGAGCTTAAAAGACGACTTGTATCGGCCTCAGTTTTAGTATCACCTGATGAGTCTGGGGGTTTGATAGTGTATACTGATGCATCCAAGAAGGGTTTGGGATGTGTATTGATGCAGCATGGAAAGGTGATAGCTTATGCTTCTCGGCAGTTAAAGGAGCATGAGAAAAAGTACCCGACTCATGATTTGGAGCTAGCAGCAGTGGTACATGCATTGAAAATATGGAGACATTACTTGTATGGTGAAAAGATTATGATTTTCACCGATCATAAGAGTCTCAAATACTTTTTCACCCAGAAAGAGTTAAATATGAGACAGAGAAGGTGGCTAGAACTTGTGAAAGATTATGACTGTGACATACAGTATCATCCGGGAAAGGCCAACGTAGTTGCTGATGCACTCAGTCGAAAGTCATCACACGTATCGGCTTTAAATACTATTCCGCTGAGACTTAGATGGGAGATGGAAAGATCTAAGATAGCCTTTCTTACAGCTGAGGTTACTGTGAGTTTGGCAAGTTTAACTGTCGGCCCTACTCTGAGACAGAGGATGATAGATGCACAGCGGGGTGAAAAGCACTTGGCTGAGGGTTTTCGTGAGGCAGAGTCCGATTTACCTAGCCATTTTACTTTCTCCACTGATAATGCATTGATGTATCGTAGGAGGTTGTGTGTGCCTCTAGAATCGACCTACAGAAAAGAGCTGTTGAAGGAGGCTCACAGTTCTATCTTTTCTGTGCATCCAGGTAGTACCAAGATGTACAGGAACCTGAGACAGCATTATTGGTAGCCTAGGATGAAACGGGAAGTTGCTGACTTTGTTAGTAAATGCTTGATATGTCAGCAAGTGAAGGCTTTGAGGAAGAGTCCACCTGGTTACCTTAACCCTTTGAGCGTACCTGAGTGGAAATGGGAAGAAATATCGATGGACTTTATTAGTCGCTTGCCGAGGACCGCAAAGGGTTATGACACCATTTGGGTGATTGTGGACAGGTTGACTAAGAGTGTACATTTCATACCAGGAAAGATAACCTATCCTGTTGAGACATGGGCACAGCTGTATATGAGGGAGATTGTCAGACTTCATGGAGTGCCAGTCAGGATTGTTTCAGATCGAGACACCCGCTTTGTCTAGAAATTCTGGCAGAGTCTACATACTGCTATGGGCATTGGCTTAGATTTCAGTACTGCTTTTCATCCTCAGACAGATGGTCAGACCGAGAGGGTCAACCAGATTCTGGAGGATATGTTGAGAGCTTGTGCTCTAGAGTTCGGTGGTAGTTGGGATACTCAGTTGTATCTTGTTGAGTTTGCTTATAACAACAGTTATCAGGCTACCATCGACATGGCACCTTTTGAGGCACTTTACGGTAGGAAGTGCAGATCACCGGCTCATTGGGATGAAGTTGGTGAGAGGAAACTTCTGGGACCGGAGTTAGTACAGATGACTAGTGAGTCCATTGCTCTTATCAGAGAGAGGATGAGAGTGGCTCAGAGTAGACAGAAAAGTTACGTTGATGAGAGGCGTAGTGCACTTGAGTTTGAAGTTGGTGACCACGTATTCATGAAGGTGGCACCTATGAAAGGTGTGATGAGATTTGGGAAGAAAGGCAAGTTGAGCCCTCGATTTATAGGCCCTTTTGAGATCCTGAATCGGATTGGGTCTGTTGCTTATCGATTGGCCTTACCACCGGCCTTGTCGGCAGTGCATAATGTGTTCCACATGTCCATGCTCAGGAAATATGTGGCCGACCCTTCACACATTATTGATTATGAGCCAGTTACATTGGATGCTAGTTTATCTTATGAGGAGGTGCCAGTTGAGATTCTTGCTACAGAACAAAAGGTGCTGAGGAATAAAACCATAAACTTGGTTAAAGTTCTTTGGGATAATCAAGTTTCAGAGGAAGCTACGTAGGAACGTGAGGACGAGATGCGGGCAAAGTATCCTCACCTTTTCACGTAGGGAGCCTACTTTTCGGGGACGAAAAGCCCTTTTAGGAGGGTAGAATGTAACGTCCCGTTACTTTTGGAGGTGATTTTTTTTTTTTTTTAAATAAAGTATTTAAGTTTAGTTTAAACTTAGTAATTTCGATTTTAGAAGTTATTTTCGTTCGAAAACCTTTTTAAACCTTTTACTACTTTAAATTAGTTTTGGTGACATTAATAATTATTAACGGGCCAATTAATAATTATTAATCACCTTTAGATTATTTTAAGACCTTCGGGTTTCGTATTTTAATCAAATCATTTAAAAAGGACGTAGACGTCAATTTCCAATTTCTTAAAATTTTACTATTCATGATCATCATTCTTAAATAGTCAACTATTGGTCAAACTTCTCATTTTTCTTCTTCCTCCTTCTTCTAGCTTGGGCCGAAACCCCTCCCCCTCTCTCTCTCTCTCTTGGCTTTTCTTCGTTACTCGGTGGATCGCCGTAATTCTGGTTCCGTTGAAAAGCTCTCATCCCGAGGATCGATTCTAACCTAGCAATCGAGGTTTTCGCTCGTTTTCTCGAGACCTTAAGGTATGACAAAGTTTCTAAATTTTGATGTGAATAGTGTTTTAATGGAGGTTTTGAGTTGAAATCTTCAAATTCACACACCGAAGCTTAAAGATTTCAATCGAGGAAGTCGTTTTAGCAAGTTTTAGAAACTTCCATAAACCCTAAAATCAAGTTTGAATTGAAAACCCGTCCCGTGTTAATTTCTCTCACTTGACCAAGATTAGGGTGTTTGGTTTGCTATGATTTTACGTTTTACTTAATTTTTCGGAAATCGATTATTATGTAAAACCCTAAAATATCGTGACCCACTAATATCTCGACTTTCGAAGTGTCTTTGATCAACCCAAATCACCTCTAAAAGTGCATAAAAGACGGAAAACCGAACCCGAACCCTCCCTTCCTTATTAGGCCGTGGGTCCCTTAGGATTTAAATCCGGGGTTTTCATCGTTTTATGCTTTTAGATGTCGTTTAATCAATTTTCGGATAATTAATGGTTGTTAGGTGTATTTGATATGTAGGTTTGTGATCGATTGCGTGACTTTGACTCCGGCACCTTGGAAGCTTGGATTTCACATCTAAGGTGAGTTTAAAATGGAAGTTAGTAATTTTATGAATTATGTTTCATTACGTTATTTTTTATCGAGGTTAAGAGGGGAACTAACTTCCGGAAGTTATACTGGTTGGAGACTTTAAACTCGGATGTGAGTGGAGTGGTTTTGGTGTACTTATGGTTTTGGATGTAAAAGAGGAATATGAGTGGTTTGGAAGTCTTGTAAGATGATTTAGAGACTTTAGATGAAAGTGAATGAATAAGGAACTTTAAGTGATTTGGGAGTCAAAGTAGCTAGAAATTACACTTGAGTATTGACTCGTGTAGTTCAAGCGGTTTATGTTCTTTAGTAGTTTATTAGAACTTTATCTAGCTTACTAGGGAGCTTGATGGACTCTATACGGCACTTGTGATATGGCACATGATAGTATGTGATACGCTCCATACGGTATCATGGTGCTAGGTTATGTGATATGGCACGTGATAGTATGTGATACGCTTCATACGGTATCATGGTGCTAGGTTATGTGATATGGCACGTGATAGTATGTGATACGCTCGATACGATATCATGGTGCGAGGTTATCTGACATGGTACGTGATAGTATGTGATAAGCTCCATACTGTATCATGGTGCGAGGTTATGTGATATGGCACATGATAGTATGTTGATACGCTCCATACGGTATCATGGTGCGATGATTTGTGGTATGGCACGTGGTATGTCGACTTCGGTCCACACGGTATTATGATACGCTGTGGTAAGGGGGGCACTCTACAAAATGAGCGTATAAATGCATTATACTTTATAGCACTATACACGCTGTGGTGAGGTTGGCATTCAAAGATTTGAGCGTGTATGGATGTGTTATTATTGTTATCATTATTATCGTACTACACATGCGGTGATACGGGTGGCACTCGCAGAATTGAGCATGTGTGGTTGCGACGTTTTTCTTTAGCACTTAGTATATCACATTCTTTTACTTGTATCTTGGTATGAGTTTTTTTTTTATGATGATAGAATGTTTTCGAGGAAATCCATGACTCATAAAATTCGTTGAGCCACGAAGATGAGAAAGTTTATTATGTATGTTGATTATATGTGGACTTTGGAATGTGGAATGAGTAGTAAAAGTGAAATCTAGGCCTTTGGACACGATTTCTGACATGGAATGTTGTTCATAGGATTACTTGCTTTCATTTTACTCTCACTAGCATTTTTATGCTAATGTTGCTACAATTACAATTTTTCAGGTAAGACTCGTGGTAGAGGACGAGGTAGAGGAGGTGGCGCCGCGTGACCTATCAGGACGATGAATGGACAAGAATGTTTGCGGTTTTGGGTGAAGCATTTTGAATGCTCTTGAACTTTTCATATTTTATTATGTTCATTTTGAGCTCAATGGAGCATTTGTAAAAATTTGTATCTGTTTTTCGAACTTTAAGCTTCCTTTAGTATTTTCATCATATTATGGAATATGAAATTCTGGTTTACTACTTTTTCTGGAAAATTGGGTTGTAAACAGGTTTTGGTTTATCCGAATTTTAAACGGGCCCATGCTGTTTTTCTGTAAAATCTAGTTTTTCCGCTGCGCATTTGTTTTAATGGATTTTACAAAAAATCGGGTCGTTAGAGCTGCAGCCCACAGCAATGTTGTAAAATCTGCACTTTTTCCCTTTGTTCCTACATCAAATTTGCAACTTTTTAGGGATTTCTTTCATTCAAAATGACAAGATTAAAATACCAAAAGCCAAAAACACTTCAAACATATTATTTAAAGTGCTAAAAACTCGAGTTTTCTCAAAGTAAGCTTAATTAAAGAATGATGCCAAATGAGTTCAAAGTATGCACAATGTGAGCAAAGTTCAATCAATTATTCATATAATATGCATTAAAATAGGACCAAATAACTCTATTTTATAGAGTTATCAATATACCACAGATTATTTAAGTTACAACTTAAGTAAATCTTCCTGCATCCCATGCTTACTTTAAGTTATCATACGTAACTCTGAATCTTATGATGGATTAAATTTATTAAACAATAATAAATGACAATATAAATATTACTAATTACTAATTTATTTATCTATTTATAGTTCAATTGGATTACATAACATTTAGGGTAGAAACCCCCAGCAATATTCTCCTTGGAAGGCGGTAGAGAGTTCTTAAAAACTACAAATCGATCCTCGTCTAAGGCTATTAAACCAATTCAATGCTGAAACCTTCAGGCTCATGAAAAATTACTTACATGTCATTCTTTCCAGATCCCACATAGGGACACAAGTCGATTCCATCAAATTGATGAAGTGGGTGATGTGCTTGGTGGGCTCACCAGTTCTATCATAAAGTTCAAAAACCGGCATACGAAATTGTTCTGGCTCCTCTATGGCTAAGATATATGGATCCAAGAGGGATTTTCCTAGATCCCGTTAATTGATGACGACTTTTCCCATCTTGGATTCCGAACGTCTGAAAATGTTTTCTTCAATCTACCTTACCTCGTCTAAACCTAGTTCTGAATGAGTATTCTCTTTGGTCAGTTTCTAAATTCTATGAGGGCTTCCATGGTTTGGATAGCCATGGTCTAAAGAGATGTCAATTTTCTCACGATGCCTTTGTTTTCTCCCAGCTTCTACTTTCTTCAATCGCGTTGTTTTTGCTTTCTCTAATCGCACTGTTTACATATATTTCGCACCTTCATGGCCTAGTCTTTTTTGGTGGAGTTCCGCCCTAAGGACTTAGCTGCATCTATCTCCAAATCATTCGCTCTAGCCTGATTTGTATTTGATGGTTCAAGAACATTGCCGATCCACCATTTTTTCTTTTGAGCAGTGATTAATGGACGCGTTGGACGAGGTTCTTTAGTTGGGGCTGCTACCTAACCTTGCGGATGATCTTTACTAGCATGGTATCCCTTTTTGAAGGCTTCTTCCAGCCTATTTTGCATATCTTTCATGAAAAGTGTTTGCTTTTCACAAAGCTCTCGAATTAGCGCCTTCTAGGTTGCTATCGTCGTAAAATGGTCTTCAAAATTGGTTTCACGATCAATGTTTCTATCCTTGACATCATCAGCACGTTCGAGATTTGGATTGTCAGTCATGAGCGCATGCTTGATTCTCGTGTTCTTCATATTCTCCGTCTGTTTGTCTATGTGAAGCCTGCGTTAATATATTTATTGAGGCCCCACGATGGGAGCCAAATTGTAAAGGATGATTTATGTTACGATCGATCACGTGTGATTCGTCTCCTCGATCCTTGAAGATCTGTAAAACAAGGATAAGAAAACACCGGTGTGATGTCTGCCAAACCGTCTCCGACGATCAAATTAGTAATTTGGAGGTAGAAAATATAAGTGTTCTAGAGTAGAATTATGAATGTCCGACCGTTTAGAGTTTTCTAGAGTGCTTTATATAGAGGATTTCTTAGGTCCAATATGGTATTCTTCCTTAATATTAGGAAGATAATACATCTAAAAAATAATATCTCTATCCCATGATCTTTGGGAACTGATATTCTCATATCATCAGATAAGGAAGTCTGTTGCGTGCTCTATGACCGAATGAACCCCTTTATTGCGTCTGAGCTGGTTCGAGTCTCTACGAAAGTATTATTTGGTCTGTGCTCGTAGTGTTCTATGTTTCATGATCAGGTTCGGCCGTGATTGGCATGTGAATGCTTCCTTTCTGTTTGGGCCGAACAAGTCAAGGATTGGGCTTTTGACTTGGACCTTTTATTCCGGAGTGAGTTTTTTCCTCTACAGCGACTACAATATTTGGGCTAGTATAGGAACTCGATGGACCTATAGATCATAAGGCTTAATAATTAGTTAATTAATTGATTAACTCATAATTAGTTAATTACTTATTATATAACTATGAATGATTCCACTATAGATTCAAATCTAAACTCCCCTCACTATAGATGAATTATGTCCATTTAGTCTATCTAAAATGCGTCTGTGTATATCCTTAACATGGAAAATTCATAATTATAGATGGGTTAAATTTACTGATTTTCCCATGTAATTAATGTTTTATCCTTATGTTCCCTCTGATTCTCCAATGAACATTATCTTTAGTTTAACTAGAGTTAAATACTTCGATGATAAATAGAAGTTGTGGCTCCACTCGTTCATGTCTTGAATCAGTACATCAAGGGAGTTTTCTAAAATTCTTAAAATGATTAGGTATCACACTAAAATCGTCATTTTTTTGGAAAGTTACGAATTTCATCTTATGTAAATGTGTTCTCAGCTATTATCTTATGATGTTCCCAAAACCCTAGTGTATTGTGCGTTCTTACAGATTGCTCACAATCATGTGAATCAAAGAACAAAAATCCATGAATAGGAGTTCACATTTTACTCAGGATTAAGATTTATCACTGTTCGATAAATTAGTTTTATATTCAATCATTTCTCGTAAATGATACAAATGAGACATTGATAAAATATCTTGGTCTAGTCTTATACAATCAATATGTATATGACACTTCCACTTCATGTCACCCACATAAATGATCCACATGAGATCATTTGAAATCTATACAAAATGGACAACTACCAATAGTGTTAACAGGATAAAGTTCCCAAAGTTATTCATTTATTGTAGACACTAATTTACTAACCTGAGCTTGAATCCTCACGTATGTTTCACATACTCACTCGTGATTTTATGAAAGTAACTCATGGGTTTTAATATTTTAATGTTTGATATATATATATATATATACACACACACACACACACACACACATATTTCTTATATAGTTAATGAATCAATATAGAGAAAATGAACTTGAGTTTATTTATTTAATTTATTCAAAATAAATTATATTTATGAAATAATTACAAGTTATAGGACACATTCCTAACAATCTACCACTTGTCCTAGATCTTTGGAGATTTGACTTGTAATTCCAGGCAACCTGGATGACTGTCAACTACTTAGCCATGATAGTCCTTTTAAAACTTTATCAGTAATTCTTTTATTTGAAGTTAGTTTCATTTAGTTTAATAGATTGCATATTTTATTGCCATAAAATAAAATCTGTTAACTTTTAATTTGAAACTATTAATAACCAAATGCCTTTCACTCACTACCACTTTAGTAATCTTAAGGATTTAGAGTTTTGGTTGGTAAAATTTTATTTTATTGTACTTAACTCATTTTATGGTTAGTTCAATTGTTATATGGAATTCTAACAAATCCATGTTTAAATTTGATTGCATGCATCTCATAAAATTCTACATTTTATCTCTGGGCACTAACATATTATTAGTAATTTTATTTTAGTCACAATATTTCTAGGATTTTTGAAATTGTTAAGCTCCCATTATAGAGTAATTTTCTATTACTTTTGTTTAAAGATTACAATTTTATACCTATTGCCTTTATTATTTCAAAAATAATATTAAAGTATAAGTGATCTTTTTTAATTCTATTATTAAAAACTTACGTCAGGTTTCTTTCACTTATTCATTTGTGAACTCTATTCATCATTTTTTAACTCCATTGGTTTGGTTCGTTCTATAATGCTCTCACTCAAATAAAGTTATATACGTAGTTTTAACTAACTTAAAATTTAAACAACTACTTGTGAAATAAAACAATTGTAATTTTATGTTTTTTATCTAACATTTGTAAGGTTTGAACACTTCAGTATCACAGGTTTACTGAATCTTAAATTTAAAAAATTTGTGTTATTATTCACTAATTATTGTTTTTCAATTTTTATTTTGTTTATTCCATATCAGTTAGTACTTGTAACGTCCCGTTATTTTGTGATAAAAAAAAAACTTTTATTTATTTTATTTTAATTTAAGTAATTAAAGTTCATTTATTTATCATTAAATTAGAATTTATTAGTTTATTTCATTTTAAGTCATTTTAATGGCTTTATTTATTTAAATACGTTTTAATGGTATTAATAATTATTAACGGGCCAATTAATAATTATTAATCACCATTGGGATAGTTTGAGATGTTCGGGATTCGTTTTTAAGCCAAAAGTCATAAAAAGGGCAAAAATCGTAATTTCCAACTTCCTAAATATCTAATTACTATTTGCTCATCTTCTTTAAATGACCATTGACTCAAATTGACCAAATCTTCATCCATTTCTTCTCCAAACCCGAGCAAATAGAGGAGGAAAAGAGAAGAGGAAGAAACGGTCGCCCCGGCTTCGTTTCTTGGCCGTTTTGCGTGATTTCGGATGCGTTGGAAAGCTCTCACCGAGACCTTTCTACCCATTCCACTCTTGGAACGTTTCCAACTCTCTAAGGTAAGCCCTAGATTTCGAATTCTCATTGAACTTCCATGGAAATTGATTCAAGCTTTTGTGTTCTTGGCCAAAACTCTCATCCCCTTCAACCTTTGTTGATGAATGTTGATGGAAAACTTATTGTGTAACTATTACTTGATTTTCCTAAACCCTAAAACCGAGTTTCAGTCAAAACCCTTCCCGTTTGAAATTTACCCTTTTGGGATTGAAAATGGGTTAGAAATTAATGAATGAATGTTTATCTAAACTCAATTCGGGAAAGGGCTTAATGTTCAAAAACCCTATTTATCGATACCCATTGAAATCGGGAATATCAAATTTGCTTAAAACCAACTCGAAACACTTTTAAATTGCCTAAAAGCCGGAAAACCAAACCCGAGACCCTTTTTCCTTGTTAAGGCCGAGAGCCTCTTGTGGGAATTGTTGGGTTTTTCGTCGCTTTGTATGTTTAATTGATGTTTGATCGATAGTTGGTAATTAATGATTGTGTGATGTAAATCATTGTAGGTGTTTTTGAACCGCTTGCGTGATCGCTCCTTCGGACTTAGGAGCAAAGTCTTCTTTTAATAAAGGTGAGAATAGTTAGAATTTAAAGTAATCATAGAAATCGAATAAGTGTGAAGGTTTGTAGAGTTTGAGACTAAGATTAGAATCCGAATCTAAGATTAGAGGGTTGTGAGTTAGTGCCCTTAGGATTAGGAGTTAATCCTAGGAAAGTATCGAATCTTAGAAGATTCTAAGTTAGATTCGTTTCTAAGCTTAGATTGGATCATTGGAAGTTAAAAGATCCAATCTTGTATTTTAGAACGATCAATAGAACCTCGGATTATTGAAAGTTTAGAATCCTGGAAGGTATAGTTAATCGTTTAAGTAATGATTGTACTTTTATTATTGATACCGGAGTTCGATCGACATATCATTCGTCCGAGGTTACAATCTATTCCTTTTTTTTTTACTTAATGTCATTTACTTTATGTCATTTACTTTATGTTCATTTACTTTATGTTTGTTTCAGTTACTTTATTATTCGCATTTTACTTTATTTACTTTTGCAAGTATGTGCAAGCATATCATTGCATCTCGCACCATGGCATTTTGCACCATGACATCTCGCATAAAAGAAGTACAGAACGTTGGAGCCTACGGGTATTGTCCGCATTTCCTTCTGAGAAAAAGAATGAAAATGAGAAAGAAAAGAAGTACAGAATGTTGGAGCCTACGGGTATTGTCCGCATTTCCTTCTGAGAAAAAGAATGAAAATGAGAAAGAAAAGAAGTATAGAATGTTGGACCTTTCGGGGATTGTCCGCATTTCCTTCTTCATGCATTTTATGCATATGATTGATGAAATTATATATATTCTGGATAGAGGATCGAGATGTTATATTGTTATGAAAAGTTATTTACTTTTTCCTGTTTATGTCATAACAAGAATTTGGATGAGATTAAGACTACGAGAGTTAGTAGTATCATCCTTTAGAGAATGTAAAAATGAATTACCTAGAGTTTGAAGAACTTAGGAGTGAATTGTGTCAGATTGTTTGGACACAAATCGCTATACAAGTTTGAGGTCTATCCTTACTTTTTATCCTTATTATTCTCACTGGGCTTAAGTTGTTAGCTCATGATATTACAAACATTTCAGGTAATGTTTGGGATCGTGGAAAAGGAGCTGGTGCGCGCCTGATCTAGAGGACGATGATTTTGAGATGGACTAACTAATTGTAAAAATCCATGTACATGGTTTTGTGAATTTTATTAAATTTTGAGATTTTACAATTGTATATAGCTCTTAAGAGCTTTTGTCTTTACTTTTATGATTATAAATCATTTTGAACTCCTGATAGGAACTTAATGTTCCTTGTGTTATTTAGATTTTGAAATTAAAATGTAAACAGGTTTTGGCTAGCCACTTTTCAAACATAACCACGCCAATTTTCTTAAAATAAAAGACTTCCGCTGTTTTCTCTGATTTAATTTATTTAAAAAGTGACGGGACGTCACAGTACTCTTAAAATATTTTTAAGTAACTGGATATTTGGAATATTAGAAATTGCTTTTATGTTTAATTATTACTTTAGTTTCAACATCTAAAAGTTTAAATTTAGTAATTATGAGTATAATTTTCGTTACCTTAAAGACATTTGATTTTACTTATTACAACAAGATTGTGGATTAATATAGTTATCATCTCAAACTTTTGGAGAACCATCTAAGAAATTAATCTTTCTAAATTATTTAAGTAAAGTTAAACTGAAGTAATTAAACATTTTTAAACCTTATAACTAATTTAGATATTTCAGACTTTAGAATTTGATTTTGGAACTATCTTTTTTATACTGAGTACTTTGAATAATTATCCAATCACATTTTGGAACATTGTAATAAAAATGCAAAGGAATATTTACTTAAAAAACTTTTATTTAAAATATTCCTAATTTGGTTCTTATGAAATGAGAACCAATAAGTATTACACAATTTTTAAAATAAAAACAATTTAAAACTGCTAGAAAACTAAATGAAAATGAAGACTGAAAGCATTAAATCTAATCTACTATATTTCTTGAATGGGGTCCTTCAAATCAGCATTGTTGAGGACATCCTTTCAAGCATCAAGCTACAACAAGAAAGTTTAGAGAAAAATTTGAATTAGTGACAAGTGAATCAAACATTCAATTAAATTTCTAATTTTTTTCACTAATGAAATCTAAATTACTTTCTTTCCCCTTTTTCTTCTCTTCGAGATATTTCGGGCAAATTCTCTTCCAATGTACATCTATTGTAACGTCCCGTTTATTTTGAAGTGAATTTTTTATTTTTATTTTTATTTTATTTTATTATTTATTTATTATGTTATTTATTTATTTATTTCAAATAAAGTAATTGATTTAATTTTTATTTTTTTGTTGTAAATTAGAATTTAGTAGTTTATTTCGGTTTAAACCTTTTTAATCGTTTTATTAGCTTAAATTAGTTTTGGTCTCATTAATAATTATTAACGGGCCAATTAATAATTATTAATCACCATTGGGCTAGTTTAAGAACTTTGGGTTTCGATTTATGAGTTAAATTCATTAAAGGGACGTAACCGTAATTTCCGATTTCTTAAAAATATCCAAAAACACTCTTCACTCATCTTTAAAATCACCACTTTGATCAAATTTGACCAAAACTCCTCATTTTTCATCTCGAAAACCGTGAGCCTTAGTGAGGAGGAAGAAATTTTCGGGCTTCGTTCATTTCTCGACGGATCGTTACAATTTCGGTTGCATCGGAATGCCCTCGGTCCAAGGATTCTTTTCAACCTATCAATCGAGCTTGTCCTCCGTGTTCTAAGGGCCTAAAGGTATGTTAAAGTTTCAAACCCTAAGCTCCAAATAGTGTTTTAATGGAGTTTTCATATTGATTCTTCGATTTCTTGTCGAGGAACTCGATGATTTTAAGTACGAGAGTTGTTTTTAGTGATTTTGGAAACTTTCCTTAAACCCTAAAACTGAGTTTCAGTCGAAACCCTTCCCGTTTGAAATTTACATCGTGGGGGTTGTTTTGGGGTTTATTTTTATTGATATATTGTTTATTGTAATTAAATTCGGGAAATTGCATATTGTCCAAAAACCCGGTTTATCGTTACCCATTGAAACCAGAACTTCCAAAGTACTTGAAATCAACCAAAAACACCTCTAAATTGCCTAAAAGCCGGAAAACCAAACTCGAGGCCTATTCTTCCTTGCTTGGCTGAGAGCACTCTTTGCGGATTTTTGGGGTTTTTTCGTTCTTTTATCCTTTTAGTTGTCAATCTTTAGATGTATGTTTGATTATTAATTGTTAGATGTAATTATTTGTAGGTGTTTATTGATTCTAATTAAATAATGAGTTTATTTAATGGAAATTAATAATTAAAATATTTATTATTAATTATTTAAATAATGAAAATTATTTAAATGGAAATTAATAATTAAATATAATTTGATAATATTTAGTCGGGAGAAAATATTAATATTAATTGTTTAAATAAAATATTTTATTTAAATGGTAATTAATAAATAAATTAATTAAGTTGGACTTATTAATTTAAAAGAGAGTTTCAAGCCCAATTGGATTAATGAACCCAATTGAAATTGGCCCAAAATAATTAATTAAATAAATTTGATTTATTAATTATTTATTATTAATTTTGGCTTTCATAGACAATTTGTAGGAGATAATTATTTTAATTATATCCTATAATAATTATATAGATTTATTTACCCAAGATAAATAAAATAAAGAAAAGAAAATAATCTCCTATCTATCTATGGCATTTTCGAAATTGCAAGATAAAGGAAAGAGATAATCTTTTTTCTTTTTGTATTTATCTCTATAGATTAATCCTAATGTGATTATGATTCCTATTTTTCTATAAATAGGAGGGTTGGGTCATTCATAAATTACAACAATTCAATTCTTTGAAAATTGAAAAATCTCTCTTCCTCCTTTTCTCTCCCTTTGCCGATTTTGCTATTCAAAATTGGGAAGAAAATATTTTTCTTCTTCCCAATTTCTTCTTAAGTTCGATCCCACAATCGGGTTTCGTTTGATCGATCGGGATATAGCGTAGAAGATCCGGTGTTGCTGAGGATTTGATGCTGTAAAGAAACCTCCAACCGATTCTCCATTTATTACTCAATGTAAGTTTTGATTTTAATTTTCGAAATTTAAAGCATGAATCTACATGTTTTTCACAAATTGCATGATATTAATAGATCTACTAAATCAAATTCCGCTAGTTTAGTAAATCATCCCTTCAACTCCTTGTGGCCAATGTTAACCACGTATAACCGGCTTCCATCGATGCGTATGAAAGATCTTGTTATTTTCTTAACAGTCATCGTGCCCAATCTGAAAAGTCCAAAATAAAGGTTAGATGTGTATCGAGAAAATAAAATTTCTGGATGAGAGCTGCAGTAGTTTGGACGATCAATGACTTCCTAGCATATTCTATGTTATTTGGTAAGAATCTTTTTATTCATTATTTTTACCCTGAGCATGGAGCAGAACATTAATATTTACACTTGTCAGGGTAAAGCACATCGAGGAAGTTTGATTGTCCTCATTGCATGCTTGACACTGGAGCTTTCTCGTTGAAAAATGGATGAAAAACTTGTTGGTTTGATTATCATAGAAGATTCTTACCAAGCAACCATTCGTTTCGAATAAACATGTCAGATTGGTATAAGGGTCGGAGTGCACGCAACCAAAGCCCTTCCAAAGTTTTCAGCAGGAATTGAAATCTTACACGGGTTAGATTCTATGGGCAATTAAAAAGTTACTGAGATTGGTGCTGAGGTTATAAACAATGTTGTTGGTAAAAACATTGGTTGGAAGAAACAAAGTATTTTTTGGGATTTATCGTATTGGGGAAATTTACTGATTAGACACAACTTGGATGTCATGCATATTGAGAAGAATTTGTTCGAAAATGTATTTAATATAGTTTTAAATGTGCAGAATAAGATGAAAGACAATCTGAAGGCACGATATGGCATCCAAGAAAAAGGTTGTTGCCCAGAGTTAGAGCCAAGGCCAAATACATGTTGAATATAGAAGAGAAGAAATTAATGTTTAAATAGATGTGATCGATTATATTCAATAATGGTTACAATTATAATCTCTTTAGGTACATTGATGTGCAGAGTTGTAATGTTTTATGAATGAAGAGTCATGATTGTCACATTTTCATGCAACGATTGATGCATGTTGCATTCAGACCATTCCTCAGGAAGAAACAAAGGGAACCGTTGACGCAGTTGAGTGTGTTCTTCAGGGAGTTGACTTGTGCAGACTTAACCTGAGAGACAGTCAAAGCATTAAATCGAGAGATTCCAGTTATAACTGTAAATTGGAGCGAATATTTTCACCGGCTTTTTTTGATTCAATGGAGCATCTTCTGTATGAGGCATTGCAAGGCGGTTCAGTTCAATACAGATGGATGTATCTGTCTAAAAGGTAAAGTAATATAGTTAATTATATTAAATATTTTATTGAATTTGCTTTTATACAGATTTAGATCAATATTACTCAATTTGTATATTCTAGGATATTTGTATATGTTGACGACAACTGTTGGAAATAAGGCTAGAGTGGGAGGATCAATTTGCAATGAGTACCTAGTACATGAGACAAAAACATTTTGTTCATATTACTTTGATCAACATGTATCAGATCAGTTTCACCCAGCCAACCATACCATGGTTAACACATTACCATAACGAGTAGATCTGTAACATCCCATTAATGTTCGATACAATTTTTTTTATTTAAAGCTTTTAAATTAATTTTAAAGTGTGTTAATTTAGATTTTAGAATTTATAATCTTTTATTTGATGTTTATTAGTTTAAAAACTTAAATTAGAATAATGAGTATTAATAAATATTACAGGCCAATTAATAATTATTGATCATCTGTTAGCTAGTTTAAATGCTTTGGGTTAATTTTTAAAAACTGGAAGCAAAGGAGGGTTTTTTTTTCCTCATAATTTTCATTCTCAACTTTAAATATTTATCCTTATCTTCTTCTTCATTTGATCAAACCAAAAGAAAGGAAAAGCTTCAAAATCTGCTCTTCTTCTCTTTTCATGGCTGAAACTAGCTTTGCATATTGAGCTTTCGGGTTTTCTTCATTTCTTGACCAATTTTGCCGATTTCTTTTGTGTTGGATTGCTTAGGGCCCTAGGCTTTCTATCCATCCTAACCATTTTGACGTTTCTCTTTCTCCAACAGAAGCCCTAGAAAGTGATTTTCTTAAAACTTTTCTTATGATTTTGTTTATTTTTACTTATAAATGATATTTTAAGTTAAAACCATCGATTTCCTTCAAGAAACTAGAAGCCTTCGAGCTCACAATTTTATAAAACACTATTTATCTAAAATCACTATTCACCCAAGAATTACTCTTTTCTCATCTTAGTTATGGGTTGTAAAAATATTTTCAATTGATGTTCTTGTAGGTATTGGTTGCTCGTTGACGGTTCGTTGGAACGTTGTCTTCACTCAAGCATGCTAGGTGAGGATAAACAAAATTTAAAGTAAAGTTAGAAACCAAATTTGTTGAACGATTCGTATGATTGGAAGTTTGATATTAATTTTGGATATGAGAGACTTAAAGCATGCTTACTAATTTGTTTAGGCTTGAGAGTTAGTTCTAAAATGAGTTGGGTGAGCTTATGGAACTTTGAGTAGAAATGACTAAATCTTGATGATTTCTAGGCCGATTTGGATCTAATCTTGATGATTTTGGGTAATTGAAGTGCCAAGTGTAAGGGAATGTGATTATGGGAATTGAAGATGAAATCATACTTGATTATGAATTATGGAAATGAGATTTTATTTGCCTATGAATAGTATGTTGTTAATCTGAAGGCCTTATGGATTGACTTTATTTTCTGTTATGAGATTTTGGGATAAGTTATAGATTTGAAGGTTATAGAGTGATAGGAAGTGGAGGTTATTGAGACTTTATTTATCTTTTGTTATTTAGACTCCATTTACTTTTCATTATTGAGACTCTGCTTACCTTTCATTATTGAGACTCTGTTTACTTTTCGTTATTGAGACTTCGTTTACTTTTCATTATAGTTTCACAAGACCTTTTGATTTTTAGAGCTTATCGATGTGGGAATGCTTCAACTTTTTAAAACTTATTTATGCATTTTAAATTTTCAATTGATATGAGACCAATTATATAACCTCTTTTTCTTTCCAGCTTGCAAAAATAATATTTATTTATATTATATTATTAATTTATCAATTATTTCAATATTCATGTAAATATTAATTTATAAACCATTTTATCATTTTCATTTTAGTTGATAAATTTTAATCATAATGTTATTTTGATTATTAGTTTTGATTCTAATGTTATTTTGATTATAAGTTTTAATGAAGTTTAATCCTAATTTTAATTTGATTATATAATTAAGTTTTTAGTTTAACTGAAATTTTCTTACTATTTCTATGTGTGTTTAATAATGTTGATTTTTTTTTTTTAAATTCTCATTCAAAATAACATATTAAAGTCTTCATGTTATTTTTATTATTATCTTTTTAATGTAATAAACATATTTTAATATTATATTTCGATATATTTTATTGTACTTTTTACATCTTGTTTTGTTTTGCATCATTTGTAAGTGTATAATTCTAATATATGATAGATTATGACTTAATTAATTTATTATGAGAGTTTCATACAAAAAATTCACCTATGTTTTTTTAATTTCCGTGATTTTTCAAGGAATGTCCGTTGACATCTATATTTCCATCGATATTTCCGTAAATTTGAACCTCGACATTTCCATCGACATCAATATTTTACTCCTTGGTTTATGGAAAGAATGTCGGAAATGAGAATAATATGTATAGCCTAAGTTGCTATAAAGAAAGAAATAAGAATAATATGTATATCCTGAGTTGCAATAGAGAAACGAAATGAGAATGATATGTATAGTATGAGATACGATACTTTGATAAGCTTGAAATCTAGTTCTAGTTTATTTGAGAGATCCTGTAATTGAAAGTTGTAATAGTTTATGTGAATCCCTTTGAAATAGTTGGGTAGCAAAGAGTATGTACGCTTTGGGACACAAATCTAGATACGGGTTTGGGGTCTAATGTTACTTTATTTTATGTTTATCTTCACTGGGTCTTCGCTCATGAAATTACATTTTTCATATATGGACCGTGGACGTGGTCGTGGTCATGGGAGAGGAGCCGGTGCTATTTGATCTCGATGACGATGTTGCGGAGATGGACTAGAGAGAGTTTATAGTTCATGGATTTATATTTATTTTATTTTCTATCTTTTATTGCACATTTTGTATATGAGCTCATGAGAGTATTTCTACCTTAGACTTCTTATGATTTTTGAAATTGTTTTGAACTTTTTATGAACATGGAATCCGCAATCCAATCTTTATAATGTCTATTGGGAAAATTGTATTTACAGGGTCTGGTGACAGTCCAAGTTTTAAATGCCACCATGCCGAATTTTTGAACTTGGTGATAGTTCAAGTCTTTCGCTGCGTTCTTGTTTGAAAATGATTTAAATGGAATCGGGTTGTCACAGTTAGTATCAAAGCCTAAGGGTTCTGTAGACTAAATGTCACGACCCGACCCGAGTACCCCCTAACCACTCGAGACGACACGTGCCAATCGCAAGCGAAAGCTAATGCCAACGCATACCATCTAACATAACTAAAATAACTAGTTAATAATCAATTTAAATTCAACTTATTTAAGAAAATTTTGGCAGAGTTCCGTTTGTTTTTCGAATAAACCAACCTGTAATACATTTTACATAATCCTGCATAAACTATAACGGGCTCCGCCCTCAGAATTAACTCAAAATCAGTCAAACATGTTAATTCTGAATTTACGAATATTAAGAGAAATATTTACGTGATTGTTCAATTGTAAACTTCTCCATCTACCCAACTAGCCTCAAAAATCATAAAACCATTTACTTCCTCACGAGCCATCACCGACATTTATAAACATACATATACAAACACACACAAAATGTCATACATAGGCTAGGTGTGAAGATGAAACCAAAAACCGGTGGTGTAAACGGCTCTCGTAGGCGTATCCTCGAAACTCAGGAGCTACCTGGAGGGGGGGGGGGAAACAAAACATGGAAATCATGAGAAAAAACTCAGTGAGTGGGTTCTTTTATAAACTAAAATATACTTTTGAGTTAAATATCGTAGAAGACATAACTTTTAAGCAAGCGAATATAGTAAATAACGTAGAAAATATAACTTATAAGCAAACGAACATATTTATGAGCAAAACACTTTTCATACATAATAAAAGCTCTTAGCTAGCGAAGTTCATGTACTAATATCATATCATAATCATATAATAGAAAACCGACACCAAACGCATACCCACAACTGGTCATACTACACACAAGATAAATCAAGTTATGCAAGAGCACCCCGATTATACCTGAACCTGGTCATACGCTACAGTAGTCGCCCCCCAAAGGGCTATTTACCCTAACATACGGCCCAAAGCCTATGTGTATGCTAAAGTGGGTCCCAAAGACCTGCTGAAAACTGAGCTGGTGGGTACGACATTTAGTGGTTTGAAAATAGCTTACAAAATTTGTTATATACTTGCAAACTATAATAAATCCATGGAAACTAATACTTTTTCCATATTAACATAATGTCCAATTTCAAAGGAATATTCATAAGTAATAGTAAAAACACATAAACATAGTTTGTAAATCATAAAAACATATGTATAATAGGATAATCATAATATATATAGGCTAACTTGAAATTTATAAGCTAATAATTATGGATAATTCGAAAATAATATTTTAACCACTCACAAAAACTATCCCGCTTATGATACCGGATTATAAGCGGTGCCAATCTCCGTATCACCTGAAATAAATATTGAATAAAATACCCATTAATAATCTTTTAGTATTTTTATATATAGAAAAACATATTGAAAACACCTAAATTGACGGTTAATATCCCAATGGCTAAAGTTTTACTTTTCCTTCAATAACTATATTTCCAATACACTTTTCAACCCAAAAGATTTCATTCTTGTTGCTCATCCTCTTCAAACACACTTATTTCTATCTCAAACAATTTTCCATAACAACTTCAACTTCAAAATATGGAAAACTCTATTTCTCCACCATTCATAATAAATCTTACACACCAACTTATCAAATAACCCATAGCACTTCAAATTTATAAATAACAAAGCTCATAAACCCATAAGCCAACTTTGAAGCTTTAGCAAAATCTAACAAAATCCATCATATTGAAGAGTTGGGTTGGAGAAATGACTTACCAATATGCAAATCAACCACAAATTGAACTCAATTGTAGAATCCTTCAAAAAATTCAAGCCAATTTTCCTTCCTTTCCTTCCTTTCGTATTCTCTTTTTCTCTCCTTTCCTTTTTCCTTTCTTCTCTGTTTCCTTCTACAGTGGCTGATGAAGAAATTAAGTTTAGTTGGTTTTTTTTAATCTAAAACCTTGCCAAGTGTCAAGCCAATAGACCACTTTTTTTTTATCCTTATCTTCATATTTCCCTTTTTAAAAAAATTTCAGCCTTATCTTCTTCTCTTTATTATTATTATTTAAAAAAAAAAAAAAAAAAGAGTTTACAAACTATTACCTCCTTTTAAGAATTTCGTCCTCGAAATTCAACTCGAAGAAAATAGCTGAGGATACTGAGAACGCATAAGATCTTCACTTTCCCAAGTCGCCTCATCAACCGTGTGATTCTTCCATAATACCTTAACAAGAGAAATAACCTTTTTCCGCAAAACATGTTCTTTTCTGTCAAGGATTCTGACTGGCTCTTCTTCATATGATAAATTCTCCTTCAATTGCACTGGTTGTGACTCCAATATGTGAGATGGATCCGGTACATACTTACGTAACATAGAAACATGAAATACATCATGAATCCTAGATAGCTCCACTAGTAAAGCCAATCGATAAGCAACTAAACCAATACGTTCAGTAATCTCAAAAGGGCCAATGTATCTCGGACTTAACTTCCCTTTTCTACCGAACCTTAAAACTCCTTTCCACGGTGACAAACGAAGAAATACTCTATCACCCACCTGAAACTCTAAATCTCTTCTACGTTTGTCTGCATAACGTTTTTGCCTCTTCCGTGCTATCTTCAAATTTTCTCTTATCACTTTCACTTTATCAGTAGTAATCTGCACTAACTCGGGACCCATTAATTTCCTCTCTCCGACCTCGTCCCAACAGATTGGTGTTCTACACTTTCTCCCATATAACCCTTCGTATGGTGCCATCAAGATACTGGAATGATAACTATTATTATACGCAAACTCCATAAGCGGCAAATGTGTATCCCAGTTTCCTTTAAATTGTAGAACACAAGCTCGTAACATATCCTCCTAAGTCTGGATTGTTCTTTCTGACTGTCCATTTGTTTGCGGGTGAAAAGCAGTCCCAAAATACAACTTTGTCCCTAAAGCTCGCTGTAAACTAGGCCATAACTTAGAAGTAAATCTCGAGTCTCTATCAGAAACAATCGATACTAGAGTTCCATACCGACTAACTATTTCATCAACATACAGTTTGGCTAATCTGTCCAACGAGTATGTAATTTTAATCGGTAGAAATCTGGCTGTTTTTGTTAATCTATCAACTATCACCCAAATGCCATCATGACCATTCTAAGTGCGAGGAAGACCAAATAAGAAATCCATCATAATACGCTCCCACTTCCATTCTGGAACAGGAAGTGAAATCAAAAGCCCAGCCGACTTCTGGCGCTCCGGTTTAACCTGCTGACAAATAAGACATCTCGATACACATTCAACAATATCTCTTTTCATTCCACACCACCAATAATGCTCTCTCAAAGTACGATACATTTTCGTGCTACCTGGATGCATAGCATACGCTGAGCCGTGAGCCTCATCAAGAATTTATTTATTCAAATCTACATTATTTGGAACACATAATCGATTCTCCATTACTAAGCCTCCATCCTCTCTAACCTTATAATCCGTTCGTTGATTTTTCTGCACCTCCTCTTTAATCTTACTCAAAACTGAATCTTCAGCTTGAGCTTCTATAATTTGAGCAATCAATACTGGCCGTACACAGAAATTTGCAACTAAAGCCCCTGATGTCCCCACTGATAACTCAGCATTCAATGCAGTGAACTCACTTATCAAGGAAGAACTTGTTGCATTATAATCCGCATCTAACCTATTCGATTTCCTGCTAAGGGCATCTGCAACCACGTTAGCTTTTCCTGGATGATAATCAATCGTGCAGTCATAATCTGCAATCAATTCAATCCATCTTCTCTGCCGCATTTTCAACTCTTTTTGATCAAAAATATACTTCAAACTCTTGTGATATGTATAGATATGACACTTTTCTCCGTATAAGTAATGACGCCAAATCTTTAGTGCCAATATAACAGCAGCTAATTCCAGATCGTGTGTCGGATATTTACACTCATGACTCCTCAGTTGTCTTGAGGCATAAGCTATAACCTTGCCATTTTGCATCAAAACACACCCCAATCCTTGATGGGAAGCATCACTGTAAATATCATAATCCTCTCCTGAAGTCAAAAATGTCAGAATAGGAGCAGAGATCAATTTTTTCTTCAATTCTTGAAAACTCGCTTCACAATCATCTGTCCATACAAACTTTGTATTCTTCTTCATCAAACTTGTCAATGGAAGGGCTATTCTAGAAAATCCAGGCACAAAACGTCGATAATAGCCAGCTAATCCGAGAAAACTACGCACTTCTGTAACAGTCACTGGCCGTTCCCATTTAACCACAGCTTCAATTTTATGAGGATCAACATATATTCCCTCTTTTGAAATCACATGTCCCAAAAACATAACTTTATCAAGCCAAAATTCACATTTACTGAATTTCGCATATAATTGTTTCTCTCGTAAAATCTGTAGTATCTTTCTAAGATGCTCTTTATGCTCCTCTTTATTTCGAGAATACACAAGTATATCATCAATAAACACAATAACAAACCGATCTAAGTAAGGATGAAATAATCGGTTCATTAAATCCATGAACACTGCATGAGCGTTAGTTAACCCAAACGGCATAACTAGAAACTCGTAATGCCCGTACCGAGTTCTAAAAGCAGATTTTGGCACATCTGTCTCTTTGATTTTAAGCTGGTGATACCCTGATCTCAGATCAATCTTAGAAAACACAGAGGCACCTCTAAGCTGATCCAGCAAATCATCAATACGAGGCAACGGATATTTGTTACGCACAGTCACTTTATTCAGTTGCCTATAATCAATACACATTCTCATTGTACCATCTTTCTTTTTCACAAATAACACTGGTGCACCCCATGGGGATACACTAGGTCTAATAAAACCTTTATCAAGTAATTCCTGTAACTGTATCTTCAATTCTTTCAACTCAGTCTGAGCCATCCGATATGGTGCTTGAGAAATAGGAGGTGTACCAGGAACTAACTCAATCCCAAACTCAACTTCTCTATCTGGTGGCAACTCAGTTAAATCTTCTGGAAACACATTTACAAATTCTTGTACAACTGGAATGTCTTCAAGTTTCAGCTTACTAATCTGAGTATCGATCATATGAGCCAAATATGCAGTACAACCCTTTCTAAGCAATTTACTAGCTTTGAGAGCCGAAATTACACACGTCGGTAAGATCTTCCTTTCACCACTAAACATAATCTCAGATTCACCTGGTCGTTTGAACACAACTATCTTTCGAAAACAATCAACCGATGCATGATTTGCAGATAAGAAATCCATACCCAGAATGATGTCAAAATCACATATATCTAAGGGTATTAAATCCACAAGTAAATCCCTTCCATCCACCACTATTATACAATTCTTGTAGACACTATCTGCTAACAACGACTTCCCAATCGGAGTGGCTACTACTAGTTCATTATGCAACTTTTCCAACATTTTATCAGCACAAGAAGAAAAAGTAAAAGAAACAAACGAATGCGTGGAACCAGGGTCAATCAAAACATGTGCATTTGTGCCAAAAATGGATAACTTACCCATCACAATCTCTGGCGTTTCCTGAGCCTCCTGTTGATTCATGGCAAAAACTTTGCCTTGTGCATGAGGACGTCCCACTTGACTCTTCTGCTTCGTATTGTTTGTACTCGTAGTACTACCTTGCCCCACGCCACTCCCCGTTGTACTTTGCACATTAGATCCCTGTTTTTCTTGATTACTTCCTTGACCACAAAGAGATGGTTGCACAGTAATTCCTGGTACACTACCACGTTGCGAAAACATCGGACATTCTCTTTTCATATGACCTTCCTGACCACAGTTATAGCAAACATTCACACCCCTCAAACACTGCCCAAGTTGGAATCTACCGCATGTCAAACACTGAGGGTATCTAGTTGTCGTGAACTGTGGAAAACTACCAGATGATTGCTGGGAGCTACTTTGAGTAGGTCTAAAATTCGATGACCCCCTAAAATATGGTTTGAAATTTCCACGACTTGCCACGCCAGGCCAAGACCCTCGATTACTTCTCATGTGTGGTCGTACACCAGACGTATCAGTGCTAAAAGATTGAGCACCACGACCAACCTTTGATTGTTCTCCTTGACTTCTTCTTTCTACTATACCCTTCTCAACACGAATTGCTGCTTCTACCATTTTGCCAAGATCGGTCCATTGTAGGAGTGTAACAACTATTTTAATATCTCCTCGAAGGCCCTCTTCAAACCTTTTGCATCTATCAATCTCATCTGTAATCACAGTGGTAGCATATTTTGATAGTTCAATAAATTTCTTATAATACTGAGCAACACTCATAGAACCCTGTACCAACTTCAAGAATTCATTCCGTTTGGCATCTCTATACGATCGGGGATAATACTCTTCATAGAATGTATTCCTGAAGTCAGCCCAAGTGATAGGTGCAAGGTCTTGACGTCTACTCACAACCAATTTCCACCAATCTTCAGCCGCCCCTTCTAACAAGAAAGTACCCAGCTTCAATTTTCTATCATCGGGACACTGCATCACCTCAAAACATTTTTCTATTTTAACTATCCATGCTTCTGCCTCAGCTGGATCAATTGTTCCTGCAAAACTCTTTGCACCAAGAGCTGTTGCCTGCTCTATTTTGTAATCTTTCTCAGCTTCCCTACTTTGACTATGCATTCTCAACCCAGAAGCTACCGCCTGAGCCATACTCTCAAATAGTTGCTCATTTGTAACATTAGTTAGTTCAGATTGCTCTCCAACTGGTCGGTTAGTTCCCCGATTCATTTCCCCGTCAAATGTGTTTTCATTCATTGGATTTTGCCCTCCAGTAGCTTGTTGAGTTTCAATAGGAATATCCTCAAGCCTACGAGTTCTGCCACCACGAGACATGTGCACCTACAACATAAATCATGTCATGCAATAACACTCAAATGCAATTAACTTTAATTGTAGTGTCTAAATAAATCACAAAAGAATCGTATTGCTCTGATACCAAACTGTCACGACCCGACCCGAGTACCCCTTAACCACTCGAGACGACACGTGCCAATGGCAAGCGAAAGCTAATGCCAACGCATACCATCTAACATAACTAGTTAATAATCAATTTAAATTCAACTTATTTAAGAAAATTTTGGAAGAGTTCCGTTTGTTTTTCGAATAAACCAACCTGTAATACATTTTACATAATCCTGCATAAACTATAACGGGCTCCGCCCTCAGAATTAACTCAAAATCAGTCAAACATGTTAATTTTGAATTTTCGAATATTAAGAGAAATATTTACGTGATTGTTCAATTGTAAACTTCTCCATCTACCCAACTAGCCTCAAAAATCATAAAACCATTTACTTCCTCACGAGCTATCACCGACATTTATAAACATACATATACAAACACACACAAAATGTCATACATAAGCTAGGTGTGAAGATGAAACCAAAAACTGGTGGTGTAAACGGCTCTCGTAGGCGTATCCTCGAAACTCAGGAGCTACCTGGAGGGGGGGAAACAAAACATGGAAATCATGAGAAAAAACTCAGTGAGTGGGTTCTTTTATAAACTAAAATATACTTTTGAGTTAAATATCGTAGAAGACATAACTTTTAAGCAAGCGAATATAGTAAATAACGTAGAAAACATACCTTATAAGCAAACGAACATATTTCTGAGCAAAACACTTTTCATACATAATAAAAGCTCTTAGCTAGCGAAGTTCATGTACTAATATCATATCATAATCATATAATAGAAAACCGACACCAAACGCATACCCACAACTGGTCATACTACACACAAGATAAATCAAGTTATGCGTGAGAGCAACCGATTATCTCAAATCGGTCATACGCTGGCAGAGTCGCCCCTTTAAAGGGCTATTTACCCTAACATACGGCCCAAAGCCTATGTGTATGCTAAAGTGGGTCCCAAAGACCTGCGCAAAACCGAGTGGTGGGTACGACATTTAGTGGTTTGAAAATAGCTTACAAAATTTGTTATATACTTGCAAACTATAATAAATCCATGGAAACTAATACTTTTTCCATATTAACATAATGTCCAATTTCAAAGGAATATTCATAAGTAATAGTAAAAACACATAAACATAGTTTGTAAATCATAAAAACATATGTATAATAGGATAATCATAATATATATAGGCTAACTTGAAATTTATAAGCTAATAATTATGGATAATTCGAAAATAATATTTTAACCACTCACAAAAACTATCCCGCTTATGATCCCGGATTATAAGCGGTGCCAATCTCCGTATCACCTGAAATAAATATTGAATAAAATACCCATTAATAATCCTTTAGTATTTTTATATATAGAAAAACATATTGAAAACACCTAAATTGACGGTTAATATCCCAATGGCTAAAGTTTCATTTTTCCTTCAATAACTATATTTCCAATACACTTTTCAACCCAAAAGATTTCATTCTTGTTGCTCATCCTCTTCAAACACATAAACTTATTTCTATCTCAAACAATTTTCCATAACAACTTCAACTTCAAAATATGGAAAACTCTATTTCTCCACCATTCATAATAAATCTTACACACCAACTTATCAAATAACCCATAGCACTTCAAATTTATAAATAACAAAGCTCATAAACCCATAAGCCAACTTTGAAGCTTTAGCAAAATCTAACAAAATCCATCATATTGAAGAGTTGGGTTGGAGAATTGACTTACCAATATGCAAATTCACCACAAATTGAACTCAATTGTAGAAGCCTTCAAAAAATTCAAGCCAATTTTCCTTCCTTTCGTATTCTCTTTTTCTCTCCTTTCCTTTTTCCTTTCTTCTCTGTTTCCTTCTAAGGTGGCTGATGAAGAAATTAAGTTTAGTTGGTTTTTTTTAAGCTAAAACCTTGCCAAGTGTCAAGCCAATAGACCACTTTTTTTTTATCCTTATCTTCATATTTCTCTTTTTAAAAAATTTCAGCCTTATCTTCTTCTCTTTATTATTATTATTTTTTTAAAAAAAAAAAGAGTTTACACTAAATATTGAACATGTTTTGTTTTAAGTCCACTCTCTTGTCATCGTCTGAGATTAGTGGCATTTGGTATCCCTAGAACTTTTATTCTTAAGCTTTATTTTCTTTAGTTATGGGAAAGTTTATGAGAAGGGGTTCTACCTCGTTAAACATTATTTTTATTTGTGATATTTTATCTCCTCGTAAAATTACTATGTGACGATTTTGATTTGACCACGAGCTGAGATCTTAGTAGGGGTGTTGAGAATTTGAATGTAGTGTAGTTTTTGAGGTTGTGTACCTCGTTTAGTGTTTTGACGTTGTGTCAGTGTAAAGGTGTAACGTCCCGTTGCTTTTGAGGTAAAAAAAATAAAATTATTTATTTTATTTTATTTTAATTTAAGTATTTAAAGTTTATTTTAGAATCGGTAATTTAGAATTTAGTAGTTTATTTCGGTTTAAGTCCTTTTAATTGTTTTATTAGTTTAAATTAGTTATGGTGGTATTAATAATTATTAACGGGCAAATTAATAATTATTAATCACCATTGGGATAGTTTAAGAACTACGGGTTTTGATTTATAAGTCAAAAGTCATTAAAGGATGCAACCGTCATTTCTAAAATTCCTAAAATATCAATTCAGTATTCATATTCTTCTTTAAATTGCCTTTGACCAAAAGATTGACCATTTTTGCTCATCCTTTCTCTCTCAAACCCGTGAGCCTCAAGGGGAAGAAGAAAAATTTCGGGTTTCGTTCAATTCTTGACGGATCGACTCGATTTTGGTTGCATCGGAAAGCCCTCGAGCCTAGGATTCCTTTCCACCTAACAAATGTACTTTCCACCCGTTATCTAAAGACTTCTCGGTAAGTTAAACTTCAAACCCTAAGCTCCAAATAGTGTTTTAATGGAGTTTTCACTTTGATTCTTCGATTTCTTGTCGGGGAACTCGATGTTTTTAATTACGGGAGTTGTTTTAAGTGTTTTTGGAAACTTTCCCTTAACCCTAAAACTGGGTTTCAGTCGAAACCCTTCCCATTTGAAATATACATCGTGGGGGCTGTTTTGGGGTTTATTTTTATTAATATATTGTTTATTGTAATTAAATTCGAGAAATTGCATATTGTCCTAAAACTCGGTTTATCGTTACCCATTGAAACCGGAACTTCCAAAGTGTATTTGAAATCAACCCAAAACATCTCTAAATTGCCTAAAAGCCGGAAAACCAAACCCGAGGCCTATTCTTCCTTGTTTGGCTGAGAGCACCCTTTGGGGATTTTTGGGGTTTTTCGTCGTTTTATGCTTTTAGTTGTCAATCGATCGATGTATGTTTAATTATTAATTGTTAGATGTAATTATTTGTAGGTGTTTATTGATTCATTGCTTGACCACTCTTCTGGAGGTTTGGAGCGAAACCACTTTTACCAAGGTGAGAATAAATAGGATTTAAAGTAACTTTAGAAACCGAATAAGTAGAACGGTTTGTAGGATTTGAAGTTAAGACTTTGATTCGAATCAAAACATTTAAGGAAAGAGAGCTAGTTTTCTTAGGATTAGGAGCTAGTTCTTTGAGTTGAGAGAATTCTTAGGTGCTTCAAGGAAACGAGTAACTTTTGGAAGTTCTAAGTTTAGATTTACTTCGGAGTTTCCTAAGGTTATCAGAAGTTGAAGGATCTAAGGATAATAAGGATTTTGAATAAAGGAACTTCGTTGGTTATTAAAAAATGGAGTAATGAATTAAAGACTTTTAGGTTAAGTCAAATCTTGAGTTTTAGAGGCCGGTTGACTCGTTTCATTCATTGTTTTATTTCAAAAGTTCCTAATCGTTTATTTTATGTATATAGGTAATTCATGAGCTATTTACTTTATGTTCTTTCAATTATTGATGAATGATTATATTTATTTTACTTGCGATGAAAAAGATATTCATATTATAACACAAAGCCTGCAGGAGCTTTCTAAAGGGATGATTTACTAAATTAGCAGAATTTATTTAGTAACACAAATTAACACTTAATTTAGGATCTATTAATATCATGCAATTTGTGATAAAAACATGTAGATTCATGCTTGTTTTTCGAAAAATTAAAACCCTTTACTTACATTGAGTAAAATATAGAGAATCGGTTGGACGTTTCTTTACAGCATCAAATCCTATGCAACACCGGATCTTCTACGCTATATCCCGATCGATCAAACAAAATCCGATTGTGGGATCGAACTTAAGAAGAAATTGGGAAGAAGAAAAATATTTTCTTCCCAATTTTGAATAGCAAAATCGGCAAAGGGAGAGAAAAGGAGGAAGAGAGATTTTTCAATTTCCAAAGAATTGAATTGTGTGATTTATGAATGACCCAACCCTCCTATTTATAGAAAAATAGGAATCCTAATCACATTAGGATTAATCTATAGAGATAAATACAAAAGGAATAAAGATTATCTCTTTCCTTTATCTTGCAATTTCGAAAATGCCATAGATAAATAGGAGATTATTTTATTTTCTTTATTTTATTTATCTTGGGTAAATAAATCTATGCAATTATTTTAGGATATAATTCAAACAATTATCTCCTCAAAATACATGGCATGGCCGAAATTATCATCATAAAATAATAAATAAATACAATTTATTTAATTAATTATTTTGGGCCAATTCCAATTGGGTTCATTAATCCAATTGGGCTTGAAATTCTCTCTTAAATTAATAAGTCCAACTTAATTAATTTATTTATTAATTACCATTTAAATAAAATATTTTATTTAAAAAATTAATAATATTAATATTTTCTCCCGACTAAATATTATCCAATTTATATTTAATTATTAATTTCCATTTAAATAATTTTCATTATTTAAATAATTAATAATAAATATTATAATTATTAATTTCCATAAATTCATTATTTAATTAATAATTTTATTGACAATATTTTATTATTAATTTAATTAATTTTAATTATTAATTTCCGTTTAAATATAATTATTTAAACAATTAATAATTGTTAATTAATTTCAAATTATTAATTACCATTTAAATATACTCAATATTTAAATAATTAATAATGTATAATTAATAATATTTCATTATTAATTTCATGTTTAAATAAACTCATTATTTAAACAATTAATAATGTTTATATTAATTACCGTTTAAATATACTCAATATTTAAACAATTAATATTGTCTATTTTAAGTAATTCACTTTACTTAAAATTTCCATTTCTTCTACTTGATTTCGCGACTACGATATTTGGGCTAGCATAGGGACCCGATGGACCTATAGATCATGGGCTTAATAATTAGTCAATTAAGTGATTAGCACATAATCAGTTAATTACTTATTATCTAACTATGAATAATTCCACTATAGATTCATAGCTGAACTCCCCTCACTATAGATGAGTTATGTCCATTTAGTTTATCTTTTATTTATATCTGTGATATATCCTTCACGTGGAACCCTCATAATTACAAAGTGGATAAATTTACCGTTTTGCCCCTGTAATTACCGCTTTATCCTTATGTTCCCGCTGATTCTCCAATGAACTTTATCTTTAGTCGAACTAGAGATAAGATACTTCGTGATCAATAGAAGTCGTGACGTCACTTGTTCATGTCTCGAATCGAGACATCAAGGGAGTTTCCTAAAGTTCCTAAAATGTTTAGGTATCGCATCATTACGCTTAATTTATAGGAAAGTTATGAATTCCATCTCGTGAAAATGAGTTCCCAGCTACATATCTAGTCATGTTCCCAAAACAGGAGTGTATTGAGCGTTCTTACAGATCGCTCTCAACTATGTGAATTAAAGAACATAACTCCATAAATACGAGTCCGCATTTCACTCAGGATTGAGATCTATCACGGTTGATAAACTTAGTTTGATATTCGATTATTTCTCGTAAACAGTACTAATGAGAAATTTGATCGAACATCGTGGTCCTGTCTTATACAATCAACATTGCATATGATACTTCCATTTCATGTCTCCCACATGAATGATCAGGATTTGATCATTTGTCTATAAACAAAATGCGAAGCTATCAACAGTGTTACCAGGATAAGGTTCCCGAACGTTATCCGTTTACTGTAGACACGTTTAAGTTACTCATCTCGACTTTAATCCTCTTGTGTATGACTCACATACTAAGTCATGATTTCATAAGAGTAACTTAGGGTTTACTATTTGAATGTTTGCTATTTATATATTTCCATATATTCCTAATATCATTAATTGAATCAATCTAGATAATATAAAGAACTTATGTTTATTTATTTAATTTATTCTTAATAAATTATTATTATTAAATAATTACACGTTCTAGGACACCATTCCTAACACTTTCATATAGCCTGCGGGAGCTATCATATAGCCTGCGGGAGCTATCACATAGCCTGTGGGAGCTATTATTATTGTCATTCATCACATTTTATGTTTATTTGAATATGTTAATACCGAGAGAAGATAATATAAGTTATTAAGGTCAAATGAATATAAACCATATATCTCGATGGAGGTATTAAGGGAAATTTAGGTATGACAACATTCTTCTAAACTTTGGAAGTTATTATTCTCTAGTTTTGGAAGTTTTAGAGAGAAAGTTGTAAGAGTTACTTGGACACAAATCCGGATACGGGTTTGGAGTCTAAGGTTACTTTTTATTCTGTCTATTCTCACTGGGCTTTGTTGTTAGCTCATGATATTACAACCAATTTCAGGTAATGCTCGTGCTAGAGGTCGTGGGAGAGGAGCTGGTACTGTATGATTGCAGGATGATGACCTCGAGATAGACTAGGTGTATTTAAAGTCTATGGACTTTATTTTTTGAATTTGATACATTTTGGATTTGTATATTTGTAAATGGCTCTTAAGAGCTTTTCATTTCACTTTTATGATTATAAATCTCTTTGAACTCCTGAATAGGAACTTGAGTTTCCTTGTGTTTTAGATTTCGAAAATTAAAATGTAAACAGGTTTTGGCTAGCCAACTTTCAAACATAACCATGCCAATTTTTTTTAAATATAAAGACTTCTGCTGTGTTTATAATTAAATGATTTTAAAAAGGAGTGTTGAGATACTCCGAGAGATTGCTCATTTGATCCTCGACGTTTAATAAAGTTTGATTGTCGCACAATTGCTAAGTCATGGTGTTAGTTGAATGCGTGGTTGACATTTTATGTGTAAAAGAGGGACATGATTGTCTAGAGCCCAGTATTAAGATATGAGACACTTGATTAAGGTGAGTAACTGCTACGTCTAACACCCACACACCGTTACACGGGTTACGACCTTATGGCCACAATTCGATCATATGATATGGATGAATGATGTGTTATGAGATGAAATGGATTTGGCATGCTTTCTTTCAATAACATCATATAACGAAATATCGATTCAACGAGTATAAATAGGAAAATTCCTCCAAGTAGTATATAACTCAATTACTATACGCATCATGCTCAAAATTCACATAACTCATGGTTCACATTTCAAACATTTCCTCTATTAGCTTATTCGCAAGCTATCCATCGAGCCTAAACTGAAAAACATGTCAAGTATGCATAATTATAGCCTCAAATCAGTATATGACTCAATCATGGACTAAGAACACAAGTATTAAACAAATAGGCATGCTTATGTGAACAACTATTCATAACATATTCCGGTTTTGAGCTAACTAGCTCTTCGGCCCCTTTAAACCGTTGCCAGAGTCAACACCTCTTCCCGTTACTTCTCCTAATCCCATCACCTTACCAACCATACACCACAAACCACCATTACTCACAACCATATAAATCCATTTCCAAGATAGCTCGGAAAGAATCGTGAATACAACACCAATCACCCCTCCGATTCTTTGTGTTCTCACCTTCGTGGATCACCGCTTATCCTTGTCCTACAACAAGTTAATCCACCTAAATACATAAGTTAATATTCACATCACAATCAGTTTATAATACTGCACCAAAATATCACACCCGCTAAGAGAAAAAAGTCTCGAAACTACATGATTTTAAGGTAACAATTTCGGCCAAAATTGGCCTTATCATAAACTCTCCCAATTGAACTTCCACTGAGTTTCCCTTATATAACACATATATATAACATAAAAAAAATCCAGAAATCATAGTTCCTCCATACAAGACATCATAGAGTTAATAATACCAAAGCTAGGAATACTCCATTAATGGAGGTTTCAAATATCTTCTTAACCATAATATTCTCCAATACCACTTAATCATTTTTTAACATTCTTCGGATTGTTACCATCACTTTCATAACTAAATTTCCAGAATTTAAACATGGAAGAACACCCTTATAACACAATTTAAACACCAATTAAGAAACACCAAAATAAATCCATGGAAAAATCTTACAAAACTACAAACCCTAGGATGAAGCTTACCTTGACTCTTTAGTCAATTCCACCTAAAACTTGCTTGAATCTTCCTACCAAGATGAATCTATCATGAATCATCCAGAACCCTCTTGGATTAACCTACAAACTCAAGCTAGATGAAGGTCAAAATGTCAAAAATGGAGGAGATGAGAGAGGGGGTCACGTGTTTGGAGGCGGAAGAGAAAGATGATGATTTTTTTTTTTAGTTTTCCTTTTCCCTTAATTCCATATATATACTTTTAATTTTCATAATTAAAATTAATAACTAAAAGCTAATTGCAATCACCCCCTCCACCTCCTACATTTACTTCAAAAACCCTCCACATCCTAAATTTAAAAAGAAACCCATCCTCCTAATTTTCTTTGCTAACAAGTCCTTGCCCCTTAATTTCTTTTACTAACCAACCCTCTCCACTAAACTAACCGTGGTTAAAACTTCCCTTTTTAATTATTTCACCACCCATGGTTAAATTAACTATGGTTAATTACCAATTAACCAAAATTTACATAGCAAATAATTTTCCATACTTAAAATCATTAATTAAAATATACCAATAATAAGGAATTTTCTAATTACTCTATGATAAAATCTCGGGTCCTTACATATTATCTGGTATTATCCATTTTTATGTTTTTAAAGGCGGACGTATTAATGGGAGGGATAATGTATTTGTTGTGTGTTCTTTGCATTATATGGTATTTTCCATGTTTTATGCTTACTTATGGCAGACGTATTAATAGGAGGGATAATGAGATACTCTATATGATCTGTGTTCTTTGCATTGTCTGGTATAATCCATAATTTTATTAACTTGTAACTTAGATATGAGGAACTGCTGGCACCCGTCAGAATCTTAAGTTACTTTTCGTTTGTGAAATACGTAAGTCTTAAGGCTCATCCCTCTGAGCCTCAATCATCCTCTGTCTCAAAGTAGACCCCACTATCAAACTAGCCAAACTCACCATAATATCGACAGTAAGAAGGACTATATCGGCACGCTCCAAATCCCATCTTAACCTCATCAGTAAAGCAGAAAAGTGTGATGACTTTCAACTAAGTGCATCTACCACCACGTTGGCTTTTCTAGGATGGTACTAAATATCACAATCATAATCTTTCACAAGCTCCAACCATCGTCGTTGTCTCATGTTCAACTCCTTATGAGTGAAGAAGTACTTGAGACTTTTGTGATCGGTGAATATCATGATCTTTTCCCCATACAACTAATGCCTCCATATTTTTAAGGCATGGACTACCGCCACCAACTCTATATCGTGATTTAGATATTTCTTCTCAGATTCCTTCAACTAACGGGAAGCATAAGCTCTAACTTTCCCATATTGAATCAACACACACCCTACTACAAAGCAACTGTATAAACTATCAAATCTCTAGTTCTATCGGGTGACACTAGAATCGGTGCCGTCACAAGCCTCTTCATGAGCTCCTCAAAGCTCTTTTCACACTCCTCAGACCACACAAAGTTCACCCCCTTTTTAGTCAAGTGAGTATAGGCCAATGCAATTTTAAAAAAGTCTTGCACGAATCGTCTGTAATAACCGGTAAGCCCAAAAAAACTACAAATCTCGGTCACATTAGTTGGCCTAGGCCAATCACTAACTGCCTCAATCTTAGAGGGATCCACCGTCACCCCTCTACTAGAAAGCACATGGCCAAAAAATGCCACTTCCTTCAATCAAAACTCGCATTTCGAGAACTTAGCATACAACTTTTGTTCTCGTAACACAATAAAAACTTTCTCCAAGTGCGTAGCATGCAACTCCTATGTCTCTGAATAGATCAAAATATCATCAATAAACACAATAACAAATGAGTCAATGAACCTCCTAAACACAATATGCTTGAGATCCATAAAAGCTGTAGGCGCGTTGGTCAAACCGAAGGACGCAACCACAAACTCATAATGCCCATAACGCATCCTGAAAGTGGTCTTGGAAATATCCTCCTCTCGAATCCTCAACTGGTAATAACCAGATCTTAAATCTATCTTTGAAAAGATAGTAGCTCCCCTAAACTGATCAAATAGATCCTCAATCCTAGGAAAATGATATTTATTCTTCATAGTAACTCGGTTCAATTTTTGGTAGTCAATACACAACCTCACTGAACCGTCCTTCTTTTACACAAACAATACGGGTACTCCCCACGGGGACACACTAGTGCGAATAAACCCCAAGTCTAAGAGCTTCTACAACTTACTCTTGAGCTCTTTCAACTCAGTCAGTGGCATATGATGAGGTGCCTTGGACAATGGAGTCGTCCCAGGAACAACCTCAGTCCTAAAATCTAACTCTCACACCGGCGATAAACTGAGCAACTCATCAGGGAAGACATCAACGAAATCCTCACAACAAGCACATAACTTAAGCTAGTCTCAGGTACAGACGTATCAACCAGACTAGCCAAGTAACCCCACGCTCCATCACCTAGAAGCGTTCTAGTTTCCATCAAAGAAATCAAAACCGGTCCTACCCGACCGTTAGACCCATGAAATCAAAATATGGTCGCACATGGACCCACAAAATCAACAACCCTCTCGGTACAACTAATAGTAGCATGATTGGCTGATACGCAATATCACATCAAAATCAGACATAGTCATCACAAATAAAGTAGCATGCAAGTAATAGCCTAAAATGCACAAATCATCTATGCTATTCACTCTATCAACAATAAAAGACTTCTTCACAGGGGTGGAAACATGTATTTCATAACCCAACAATCTCGACTCAACTGTCGCAGACTCGACAAACTCTAACGATATAAAAGAATGGCTAGCCCTATAATCAAACAAAACATAGGCTGAATGACCCAAAACAGACAAAGTACCTGTCACTATCGTACCTAAAGCCTCAGCATCCTCTCTGATAATAGCAAAAACACGTGCCTAATGTTGCACGGGTGGTGGAGGCGGTGCCTGAACTATCAGCGGTGCTCTATGCTGCTGATTAGGCCTAGCCTTGCCTCTACCCCTTATCTAACCACATGTCTGGCTCTGACCACCACGCTGCTGAGAGGTCTGAAGTGTCGGGCAATACTATTTAATGTGTCCCACAATGCCACAATGAAAAGGCTTCTGCCTCTTGCACTCACCAAAATGATACTCAGAACAACGATAGCAATAAGAAGTTGGAGCTCTAGGATGACCTGTCTGCTATCCTGGGCAACTTTGAGGTGCAGCCTGTCCTCCGTCTCTACCCTTAACATATCTCTGTGGTTTTGTCCCTCGATCTGAATGGTTATCCTCTGTAACGTCCCGTTATTTTGAAGTGAAATTTTTATTCTATTTAATGTTATTTATTTATTTCAATTTAAGTGTTTAGTTTAATTATTATTTTGTAATTTAGAAATTTAGTAGTTAATTTCGCCCGAAATTCTTTTTAATCGTTTTAATACTTTAAATTCGTTTCGGTGACATTAATAATTATTAATAGGCCAATTAATAATTATTAATCACCTTTAGATTAATTTAAGAGCTACGGGATTTGATTCATAAGTCAAAAGTCATAAAAGGACGCAACCGTCATTTCCAAAGTTCTTAAAAATATCAAACACTATTCCCTTTACTTCTTTAAATATCCTTTGACCAAAATTGACCAAGTGTTCATCCATTTTCTCTCCTCCAAGCCGTGGGTGAGGTTTTGGGAAAAAGAAAATTTGGGTTTTGCTTATTTCTCAACCGATCGACTTGATTCCGGGTGCGTTGGAAAGATCTCGAGTCTAGGATTCATTTCCACCTAACCATCGTGCTTTTCTCTCGAGATCCACGGAGTTCTTGATAAGTTTATTTTCAAACCCTAAGCTCCAAATAGTGTTTTAATGAAGTTTTCTCTTGATTCCTTCGATTTCTTATCGTGAAACTCGGTGTTTGTAAATACAGGAGTTGTTTTAAGAGTTTTTGAAAACTTTCCCATAACCCTAAAACCGAGTTTCAGTCGAAGCCCTTCCCGTTTGAAATTTACCTTTTGGGGTTTGAATATGGGTTATAAATTATTGAAATAATGTTTATTTAAATTCAATTCGGGATTGACATATTGTTCAAAAACCCTAATTATCGATACCCATTGAAATCAGGAATATAGAATTTGCTTGAACCCAACTCGAAACACATCTAAATTGCCTAAAAGCCGGAAAACCAAACCCGAGACCCATTTTTCATGGGGGGGCCGAGAGCCTCATGTGGGAGTTTGATGAGTTTTTCGTCTTTTTGTATGCTTAGGTGTTGTTTGACCGATATTTGGTTAATTATTGATTGTGACATATAATTCTAATTGTAGGTGTTTTTGAACCGTTCGTTTGATCGCTCTTTCGGATTTAGGAGCGAAGTCATTTCTTTCAAAGGTGAGAATAGTTAGGATTAAAGTAACTATAGAAAGCAAATAAGTATGATGGTTTGTAGAATTAAACTAAGACTAGAATTCGAATATAAGAATAGAGGGAAGTGAGTTAGTGCCCTTAGGATTAGAAGTTAATCCTTTAAGTGAGAACTTAGGAGTTCTCGAGGAAAGCATTGAATCTTAGAAACTACTAAGTTAGATTCGTTTCGAAGCTTAGGTTGGATCATTGGAAGTTAAAAGATCCAAACTTTTATATAGAACGATTAATAGAACCTCGGATTATGTTGGAAGTTTAGAATCTTTGAAGGTATAAGTTAATCGTTTAAGATAGGATTTACTTTTATTAGTGTAGCGGAGTTCGATTTACATATCGTTCTACCGAGATTCCTATCTATTTTATTTTATGTCTTTACTTTATGCCCTTTACTTTATGTTTGTTTGATCTTTACTTTATGCCCTTTACTTTATGCCCTTTACTTTATGTTTATGCCCTTTACTTTAATATTCATACTTTACTTTTATTTACTTTTACAAGCATGTGCAAGCATAACCATAACATATTGCACCATAACATCTCGCATCATTGAAAAGAAAGTAAGAAAGAAAGGAAGGGGAGAATGTTGGAGCCTACGGGTAGTGTTCGCATCACCTTCAGAGAAAAAGAAATGAAAGTGAGAAAGAAAGGAAGGGGAGAATGTTGGAGCCTACGGGTAGTGTCTACATCACCTTCAGATAAAAAGAAACGAAAGTGAGAAAGAAAGGAAGGGGAGAATGTTGGAGCCTACGGGTAGTGTCCACATCACCTTCTTCATTCATAAGGTTGAATGGGTATCCTACGGGATGTACCTATTATCTTCATTCATGCATAAGGGTGAATGCGAACCCTACATTACCTTCATGCATATGATCGATGGAATAGAGAATCGAGATGTTATATTTTATGCAAAGTTTATTTACTTTTTCTTATTTATTGTTGTAACAAGTTAATGGATGAGGATTTGACTACGAGTGTTAGTAATATCATCCTTTGGAGAGTTTAGAATGAAATTACCTAAAGTTTGGAGAACTTTAGGATTGATTGTGTCAGATTAGTTGGACATAAATCGGAATACGAGTTTGAGGTCTATCTTTACTTTTTATTCTTATTATTCTCACTAGGCTTAAGTTCTTAGCTCATGATATTACAAAAATTTCAGGTAATGCCCTGGCTAGAGGTCGAGGGAGAGGAGATGGTGCTGCATGATCGAGGGATGACGACCTTGAGATGGACTAGGTTGATGTAAAGTCCATGGACTACGTTTTGTGAATATTTCACATATTTTGGAGTTGTATATTTGAAAATGGCTCTTAAGAGCTTTTGTCTTTATGTTTATGATTATAATCATTTTGAACTCCTGGATAGAAACTAAATGTTCCTTATGTATTTTAGATTTCGAAATTAAGATGTAAACAGGTTTTTGGCTAGCCAATTTTCAAACATAATCACGCCATTTTTCTTAAAATATAAAGACTTCGCTGTGTTTTCTAAATTAAATTATTTAAAAGTGTCGAGTCCTCACATCCTTAGCCTTTCTATTATGTAAAGAGGTATGTGCAGCTACTAACTCAACCTTCTTCTCAGAGGCCCTGATGTCTAATGACAAGGCAAAGTCTAAAGCCTGAGCATAGGTGGCGGGTCATAAAGATCGTACTTGGCCTCAGATGTCTTCTCTCAAACCCACTATAAATCTATTCTTCTTGCTATTAGGCTTGGTAATATGCCCAGTGGCAAATTTGGACAACCGATCAAACTCACTCTCATGTTTCAGTGTCAGAAACTGTACCTCCAACTGATCCCTGATATCCTTTGGGTAGTACTTGTCAAAAAAATTCTCCCTAAACATCTCCCAGGTAATCACCAAGGTAGGGCTCAAAGAACGAGATAGCCTCTCCCACCAATATAGTGCGTCATCCACCAAAGAATAAGTCCCACAGTGGACCTTTAGTCACTCAGGACACTGAATAAAGCCAAGTGCTCTCTAAACCCTCGTAACCCATCTCTCAGCGAGTGTCGGATCAGTGGATGTTCAATCGAACTCAAAAGGGGCATGTCTGATATAATCCTTCAAAACTCTAACAATATCGTTACCTTGAGGCATGCCAACTGGATCAGATTCTGGATCCAAGTTCCCTCCACCACCATGTAGTAGCTCCAGATAATCCTCCTTAGGAATGGTAACTTTACGCCCATGACTAGGTGGTCTGTCAACTAGAGTCTCATCCTCTCGCACATCACCATCCTGGATCGATCCTCTAGCATTAGTATGATCCTCAGGCGAAGGTGGGGTAACTGCTCTAGGTTGACCTCGGCCTCGACCTCGTATTGTAGCTGGTACACAGTGCCTACTCCTCATAAGTGCAGCTGCTCTCGGAGGCATACTAAAATCACGACTAAATAAGTTCTAAGTAAGTTACTAAGAAAAAGGGACACTACCATACTACATTCAAACTTAGCCATAGAAAAAAAAATTCCTAAAAGTGTACATTCTGAGGATACCTGGTGTCATTGACCTTGAACGATGCTTTAGACAAGTACTTAAAATCAAAACACAAAAAACATGCAATGCATGCGGTTTACAGAACCTAACCTGAATCTGATACCAACTGTAAAGACCTGACTCCTTTAAAACATTTGAAATCAGAATGTACAGTGGAAGACTAGATTTTAAATAAAAAAAAATTGGCATGATGCCATTTAAAACTCAGACTTTCCAAAACATGTTTGACATTGTTCACAACCAGAAAATATAGAAATATAGGAAATGCGCATTTTCGACTACAAGTGATTAAAAAATACAAACATCAAATCATAAAACCAAATCATGATGCTCTAAAGAGCCAAATACAAGTGTTTTCAAAAGAATGAGTATGAGATTAGTTAAAAGAAACTATCAACACGCATGCTAGGATGCTCAAAAGAATGATGTTCATGCCGAGTCCAAAAGCCATCACTCAAGCGGTCAAGCAACATCACCTCCCCTCCCTCGACCTCTACCCCGAAGAGTACCTAAAAAAGTAAAATGCAGCAACATTAGCATAAAAGTGCTAGTAAGAGTAAAATGGAGGCATGTAATCCTATGAACAAATTCGATATCAGAAATTGTGTCCATAGGCCTGACATGCTCTTTACTACCCATTTTATACTTCCGAAAAACCTAGTCATGATATCAATCATAAACCCAACCACGCAACATCCACATAACTCATTCCCAACTGGCATTTAAACAAAAGTAAGCATATAAATCCGATTTCTATGGCATAATCAAGATTAGAGTACTCAAACATTCGCTAAGTTCACCATTGCTCACATAACTTGATATAATGGCGCCCATGGCCTGTTTCATCCATGAACCCATTATATCCTAATTCACATTTCCATATCACATTGTATCACATAATCTCGATATAATGGCCCCCATGGCCTGTTTCATCCATGAACCCATTATATCCAAATTTCCACATTTCCATATCACATCGAATTGCAAATCTTGATATAATGGTGCCCATGGCCCGTTTCATGCATAAACCCATATATCAACATTTCCACTTTCCATGACACAATCAATTCACATTTCCATAATTAGCATTTCACATCCTATCGTCGTTTCATAAAGTACATCATATAAATAAAACGATAATTACAAACACTACCTTACCAATGTTACAAGAACAATAATAAATAAAAAAAGGCTTAAATGAAATTAACCATCATGTCACCATCGTTATCATTCCATGACACTCATAACTACTAACGTAAGCAAGTCAAGATCATTAACCATCCCCTAACGGTAGGGATCATCATTACATTGCGTAGCCAAGTCCTAATAGTCTCCCTTCATTACCTTGAACCAAAACCTTCCAAGTTACCATTCGTTCCTAAGCTCGATCTCAAGAATCATCCAAAACTCACATCACTTCCAAGTATTCCCCAAAACTTATCTCTACTCCCAAATACTAACTTAAACTCCAAAGGCCATTCAAAATCCAAAAACCAACACCTAAACTCACTTCCAAATCTATTCTCACCAACCAATGCATCACAACTCTTTCATTTACCCAAATAACATCTTAACCTCGATCAAAACAAGGTCGTCATGTAACATGATCATAAAACAAGGTCGTCATGTCGAAGGACCAATCGAGCTAACAGTTGACAATACATACAATTAAAATGCACCTAAAATTCATTATTAACCAAACAAAAGAAAATTGATGCCTAACTCATAAAAGAGCAAAAACAGCTTGGGGAACCCCTCCAAAATAGCTCTATTTTGGGGAAAAGAAATTCTCGACTTTTGACACTTTTTGAGCTTTTCGGGTTAGTTTGAGTAGTATTAAGTGTTTCCTAATAGTGTGTAATATTAATTAAGAGAAGAGGGCTTGATTCTTCCATCAAATTTAAAGGAAATGAAAAAAAAATAAAGCATGCTATTGGTATTACATAGCAGCCACGACCAAGGAGAGGGAATTGATGTCGGGTTTTTCTTTGTTTCGGTCCAAGGGTTGAGGAGAAACATCAAAGAACTTCCAAATAGATTTCCAACAACAAAACCTTCCAATTTTTAGAAAGGGATTGAAGATTTGGCCTTAGAATTCCATTTGGAATAAAAAACTATGAAAAACTTCAAAACTTACTTTTCTAGGGCTTTTCTTGCATAAGGAGATGATCTCCAAGAGTAAGAAGGGTAGGAAATCCTCGGCGATACCTTTCCAGTGCACTAAAAAATAAAGCAATTGGTTGAGAATTGAAGAAAACCCGGCCCTAGGAAGAGCACCTTGGATCGTCGGCCAAGGGAGGAGAAAAGAAGGAAGATTTTTGCTTTTTTTTGTCTTTTGTGGTTTAATGAAGAAGATGAATAGGTGGGTTGGTATTTAAGTGTCTTTGTCTTTTTACCAAAATGCCCCTCAAAGCAATCCCTTCTTTAAAGAAAACCAGTCCTTGGAACGTAATTGATTCTAATTACAATTAAGGCAAATAAACTAGTTAAAGAGTGATTAATGATTATTAATTGGCCCGTTAATAATCATTAATGCCTCGAACCTTAAAAATATAAAACAAGCATAACTAAAAGTCTGAAAAAAAATAAAGCTTCTAAGTTCTAAATTATTAACTCTAAAATTAATTTAACTACTTTAATTAATTTTAAAAAAAATTACCTCAAAATAACGGGACGTTACAACCCATTTTTGAAATATTGTACCAGCTACTGATTTTTTTTAATAAGATGATAACATATCATGAACCCTTGGAAAGATGTACCTCAAAATATGAAAAATATCATTTCAATTGTGGTTGCCCCAATGTAGGATAAATTGAACATATTTTCCCTTTAATTATGACGCAACCAATTTTATTTTACCAAGTTTATTAATTTGGTCATATCTCGGTAAAATATTTTGATCATTATAACTCAAGAGTAGGATACAACTAACTCTCATCTTTTTTTCTACTTTGCCCAAATGTAATAATTGTTTTTACATTAAATTTGCTAATCCAAATATTTTAAAGAGTGATCGGGGCATCATCATAAAAAATTTCAAAGTTGAAGAAAAATACAAAATATCATGCAATGTTGACCAATTTAAACGGTAAATAGGATTCACCGTATTTAAGGTTCTATACACGTGTGTGTGTGTGTGATCAGTCCCTTCTATTTTGTTATTTTTCATTTCAAACCTGTTTATGCAAGATGTAAATTAAATTGGCCTTTAATAACTCTAGAATTTTCCTTCATGTTACCCTCGAATTGAGTTAGATAATAATGCACTAGGATCGTCGAAACTTAAGAGAAATGACCCCTAAACTTTCCTTTTTTTTTAACAGTAGCTTTCACACACCAATTGCTGGAACACCATACCAATGGTAGTTCGTCCTTTGACTATTTATGATAAGTAAACTCAGATTACTCAAAGGTGGCTATAACTGATCATAATAAGTGTCAGCTCTTTCTGTCTCAATTATATCTTTTTTTTACATACATCCATTGCCGAGACCTTTACCCGAAGGCGGTCTTAACAGATCGTAATGGATGTAGCTCTTTCTTTCTCATTTTCTTATTATTGGGAGGAACAAAAGGTATTCTCAAAAGGATAAATGTAAAGAATGCCCAAGTCATCTTCTAAGTGAAGCATTACCCAACTCTTAATTTGGATAACTATCCAGAAAATTGAATAGACTTTCAGAGTCAAATCCCACATTCACATAAACAGTTCTAAACCTCCAAATAATAACATAAAGTGGACTGTGTTCGTAAAAAGGTGTAAAATAACTATAAATAAGGTGAAACAAGTATTTAGCCAAATTTGAGAACTTATAAAATATTTCACAATTTTCAAATACTAGAAATTTCTAATGGTGCTATCATTGACTAGAAAAGGTCACGACTTCATTGAAACTACACCCTCTTTATCTTTGAGAAAGTCATTATATTGCATATACCCCTTTTCATTTTTTTAGTGCATAATTCAAAATCAATATGTGGAATCTATGACAAATTTAGGGTTATAAAACTTAGACGCGACCCATTAGGTTCAACACTAGTCATCACCCTCAAAGTTCTCAAGAAAGCACATGAGCTCAAGGTTTGGGTAAGGAGATTGGATTTCACACTTGACTTTATCAATAGAAGGGAATCAATCTGTTTATTATAACAAAGACTTTCTTCTGAATTGAGAATTGTCTCTAATGAAGCTTGCCTTTTTTTAATGACATTTTATTTATTCTTGATTTTGATCCATTTTTAAAAGTATATGAAGGTAGATTAAATAGCTTAATTAACAAGTAAATTTATTATGACAATTTTTTTTTTGAAATGTATGACATGTACACCTAATTTTGGCATTTAACCTAGACTTTATCTATTTGACCCTTTAAATAATTTATCATGTTAATGAATGGATCAAATGAAATGTCAAAAAATTCTAGTGAATGCACATACAAATGTGAAGACTTTACACAAGCTTTACTTATTTGACCATTTAAAACTATTTATGAATGATAAAACAAAACGTATGAAAAATTAGGGGATGCATATGTAAATGACTCTATATAAGTTTTTTTTATTTTTTATTTTTATTTAGATGTTAAAGTCATAAAACGTATTTTATACATGTTTAAATTTTGCATTTACGTCAAAAATTAACATGTATATATAAATGACATGTCTAAGTGAACAACTTGACTCTTTTTTTAGGACATTATTTTATGCAAATGTAGACCCGTAAAATAAGTTATGAGACTAGAATACCATAAGGAATGGAAAAGCATTGATATTATTGTGCAAAAATGAAATTTACAATTTTTACATAATATTACCTTAGGTGTAAGCATGCGACCATTTTTTATAATGAATCATATGATGTAATGCATGGAACTATTTTGATAAATAAGTGGATTGCATACAACTACTCAAGCCATTTTTATTTTTTTTTAAGATAATACTAAAAATGAAAATGTCTCGACATTATCATTTTAAATGATGTTGAATATGAGATGAGATGAATGTCATGCAAATGAAATGCATAAGCTGCATTTTCCTTTCTTAAATTAATGAGAAATATGAGGACCAACTTTTTTTTTATTATATGTACCTATAATATCTAATATATGTCATGCTACATAAAATTATATTAAAAATAATAACATCTTAGCTATCCTAGATATAATGGAGATAAATATGATATGAAATAGAAACTAGCATGCAAATGAAATGCTTTGTAACGACCCAAATCCGTTAAATCCTTTAAATTCAAATGCACAGCGGAAGACTCAATTTTAAAGAAAAACGGCATAGGTTCATTTAAAACTTGGATAAACCAAAACCTGTTTTTACAAAGTTCACAACCAGAGAAAGCAATAAATGGTGGAATGCGCATTCCAATTGATATTAAACCTTCTAAAAACAACTTATAAACATAAACCATTACAAAATTTAAAACAAACGCTCACACGAGCTCAAAACATAAAGCATGAGAAAGTATAAATATATTCAAAGCATTCAAGAATGCTAAGAAAAAGTTCCTTGTTCAAGTCCTTTCATCGCTTCGTGAAGTCAAACAGCACCACCTCCTCTACCACGTCTCCCTCGTCGAGATTTACCGGAAAAAATAAGTGTAGCAACATTAGCATAAAAATACTAGTGAGAATAAAATGAAAGCCAGTAATCCTATGGACCAAATTCCATACCTGGAAATTGTGTCCAAAGACCTAACTTTCTCTTTACTACCCATTCTACACTTCCAAATCATCATAATCATACACCAATCAATTTCCCAATTTCCAAATCGTATCAAGCCACATCTAATACCAAATCGATACCAAATCATAATACCATATCATATTACCACATCTAAATATCTCGTAACATATTACCGGTATGTTACCACCTCAACATACTAACACGCACGGGCGTTACCATATCAAGTGTCCTCGTAACGTGATATCGTATGGATCAACATCAACATACTACCACGTACGATCTTACCAAATCACGTATCATCGTATCGTGTTACCGTATGGATCAACATCAACATACTAACACGTACGGTCTTACCAAATCACGTATCATCGTAACGTGTTAATGTATGTATCAACATCAACATACTAACACGTGGGGTCTTACCCAATTCTCACATAAAGTATTACCGTCGAAATCCAAACACCATAGATCACATACCACCAAATCTCGGATTACCATAAGTTGCCACATAATACCACATCAGGTATTACCATCGAAAATCAAACACTTGTACAAAGGATAAGCATGTAACTACGTAACAACTACCAAACAAGCTGGGATGCTCATGGTAAGAACTCGATTTATCTGCCAATCTTATAATATAACATCGCTCATAGCCTGTTTCATCTATGACCCTGTTATATCCCAAGATCACGATCCCCTCATATAACATCGCTCATAGCCTGTTTCATCTATGACCCTGTTATATTCCAAGATCACATCACATAGTATAACATCGCTCATAACCTGTTTCATCTATGACCCTGTTATACCCAAATCACATCTCATAGTATCTCGATCTCCTCGTATAACATCGCTCATAGCCTGTTTCATCTATGACCCTGTTATACCCCAAGATCACATCACATAGTATAACATCGCTCATAGCCTGTTTCATCTATGACCCTGTTATACCCAAATCACATCTCATAGTATCTCGATCTCCTCGTATAACATCGCTCATAGCCTGTTTCATCTATGACCCTGTTATACCCAAATCACATATCATAGTATCTATAAATTGGTTCATTACTTGAGCATCACAACACAAACAACTAACAAACAATACAATCATACTACAATTACACTCAATGACAAGCTTATCTTTTGTACTTAAAGTGTTGCCTCTTACCAAAAGTCCCGAGTACATCAATCGTACTATCATCATGATTCCATACTTCCCAGTACTAACGCAATCAACATCATTCCTTATTATCATATCAACTTTCATACTCCACATTATTACCCTAATATAATACAATCCTTATTACTCACACAAGGTAATAAGTTCATAAAACATTAACCACTATCATCACTGATGCCATAATTCAACGAAGTCTTATAACTCCCAATAAACAAAATGAAGTTTAACATCATCATGTCACGAATGACAATAAATCACCTCAAATCACAAGAATACTTTCCAAACCATTACCATAAACCATGAGTTAACTTCCAAACATTTCCTTTGCTTTACTTTAGTCAAAACTACCTAAAGTAAATTCAATTCCCAACTTTGTCTCAGAATCTTTATAACCTTTCATACTTTTGAGAATAACATCTACGCTACTTTGATCTAACCTTCTCAAAGTACCTTAAACTTTAACTTTCATCTAAACTCTTCAATTCATCTTACTATACTTCCAAATCACTCATAACTCCTCTTTTACTTCCAAATTCATAAGAACACCAAAGCCACTCCACTCACATCCGAGTTTAAAGTCACCAACCAAGTATAACTTCAGGAAGTTAGTTCCCCTCTTAACCTCGATAAACAATATCGTAATGAAACATAATTCATAAAATTACTAACTTCCATTTTAAACTCACCTTAGAATTGAAACCAAACTTCGAAAGTGTCGAGGTAGATCCCACGCGAGAAATTACCAACCTACAAATAAGTTACATCCAATAAACATTAATTAATCAAAATTTGAACTATCGACATCTAAACGCGTAAAATGATTAAACCCAAGTTTTTAACCTTATGGTGCTCTCGGCCATAGGAGAGAAAATGAGGTTCGGGTTTGGTTTTTCGACTTTTAGGCATTTTAGAGGTGTTCCGGGTTGGTTTTAGGTACTTTGGAGGCTCGAGATATTTATGGGTAACCGTATTTTATGGTTTTACATAATAATCGATTTCTGAAAAATTAAGTAAAACACAAAATCATACTAAACACCCTAGCCATGGCCAAGTGAAAGAAAATCATACGGGACGGGTTTTCGATTCGACTCGAGTTTAGCTCCAAGACAACAACCTCATCCAAAGTGATTTTTCATAACTAGAATTCACAAACAACACCCGGGAAAAACGAATCAAGGCTTACATACAAGATTGGAAATAAAGATAACACAAAAACCCATTTCTTCCTCACCTTGTATCTCCTGGATCTTTAATGGATTGGCCCGATTGATGGGATGGGTAGAAAGATCGTCTCGAGAGCTTTCCAACGAGCTAAGGCACGATGAAAACGGTAGAGAAACGAAGCCAGGGCGACAATTTCTTTTTCTTCTCTTTTCCTCATCTCTAGCTACGGGTTTGGAGCTTATTTTTCACTTCTCTTTTCTTTTTTTTTCTTATCATTATCCTTGAAAAACATGAGTAGATATATATAAATAAATTTTGGTAAAAGACTATATTGCCCCTCCTCTTATTCCTTAAGAAAACTTATTCCGTGTGCTCGTTATTTCACGTTTCTAATTCCAATACTACTTCACTACTTCTAATCTATCTTAAAAGTATTTAACAATAAATAATGGGCCCGCGAATAATTTTTAATACGTCCAAATCTAATTTAAGCTAATAAAACGATTAAAAAACGGTTTTCGGACGAAATTAGCTACTAAATTCTAAATTTATAAAATTAAACTAAATACTTTAATTAAAATAAATAAATAACTAAATGAAATATTCAATTAAATAAAATAAAATAAAAATTTCACTTCAAAAAAAATAACGGGACATTACATGCTTAATCTAAACATTTGATGAATTTTTTTTTCTTTTTTTTCAACTTTTTTTATATGAAAAAAATATATTAGGACCATTTTTTTTGTTTTTATTTAGATGATGCTATTGCCATGCTAGGTGAAATTAATCTAAAAATGATTATTCCTAGCCTTTCCTATATGTATTAAGAATGATGTGAGATGTAATGAAACTATCATGCAAAATAAATGCATAAATAATATCGAAAAAAAAATTTGAATTTTTTTTTCAATCATGATAAAAAAAGAATGATGTGATTTTTTTATGTATGCAAAGTTTATAGAAAACTTGTGCGAAGATGGTAAAAAGAAAAAAAAAATCTCTTTATTACTTTCATTTTTTTATTTGGGATGATATGTGAAAATATTTTTTTACTTCTCTTTTAATTATGTGTAAAAAAATCTTATTTTTTTTAATAATGTGTAAATTAATTTTTGATTTTTTTGTTGACAGCGTGTATTTTTTTTTTTAGGATAGTAACTAAAGATAATATTTTATTTTAATATTATGTGTTAAAAAAAATTATCATGATGTATTATAATTTTTCTTTATCAATGATGTGTAAATTTAAAAAAAAAGCTTTTTTTAATTATATGTCGAATAATTTTTTAATGATGTGTATTTTTTTTCCTTGAATGATGTGTAAAGAAAATAGTTTTTTTTTTAATAATGTGTAAAAAAAACAAGTCTTTCTATTTTTTTTTATTTTTTTTTTCTTGAATAATAATGTGTGAAAGAAAGGAAAAAAGTCCAACTTTTATTATTTTGATCATGAGCGCATTTTTTTATTTTTTTTTTAAATGTGATATTAGTGGTAAAAAAAAGTTTTTTTTTTTTTTTTCAAATATGATAATGTGTAAAAAAATGTCCAGACAATTTTTTTGTGGAGTGGTAATTTGAAAAATGAGTTTTTTTTTACGAGATAGTGTATGAGTGATTTTTTTGTTTTTTAATGCAACAGGTGAATTTTTTTTTTAATACGATACTAAGTAAAAAAAACATTGTCTTATGTGAAAATAGGTGGAAAAAAAATATTTTTTCTTTTCTTTGATGTGAAAATGTGAATTCATTTTTTATTTTATCGTAGATTTTCTTTTTTGATGTGATAATGAGTAAAAAATAGTAATTTTTCATGTGATAATGTGAATGATTTTTTTTTTTATATATAGAATAGTAAAAAGGCATTTTTTTAAGGTTATAATGAATATAAAGAAATTTTTTTCTTAATGTGATCTTGAGTGCTTCTTTTTTTCACTTTAATATGATAATGAATTAAAAGGAAAAGATATATATACTATGTGTTTTAATGTGATAACTTGAATGATTTTTTTTAATGTGATAATGAGTATAAAAATTCAATTTTTTTTTCTTTTTTTTAATGTGATAATGTGAAATGTCTTTGTTCACACAAAGAAATTTCTATGTAAAGAAATTAGATGCGGAATGAAATATATTTGTATTGATGAATTTAGTGTTACAATCTCTAATATATTGTTCCTCTGATTCTTTCTCACAAGTATGAACTTCGATATGAGGGCCGTCGGCGTATTTCTCGGATCAAAGTGTTGATGTTGTTGAAATTTTAGTCTTCAAAGCGATCTTCGAGGAGTCTTCAAAAAGTCTTCAGTCTTTGAAATTCTTTAATCTCCAAGGAATTCTTCGTGGTGTCTTCGATCTTCAGAGTCTTCAAGAAGTCTTCGATCTTCAAAGTCTTCTAGCTTCTGAATATTTTTCCGACCTCCGAAATAGTGAATGGTCTACTCTATTTATAGAGTTTTATGTGGACCTTTGATGGATATGAGCTTCATTTGATTTGGGCCCGATTGCCATGTGGCATATTTTCATTGGACTAATTTATGTCATCCAATGATTATGAAGAAGACACGTGGCGTTATTTAATTTGTCAATTTTATTTCTTTTAATTTTATTTAAAGACACGTGTCAAAATTGGATTTGTCTATATTTTAATGACATGTATTTTTTTGTCATTACGTGGCTATTTGTAATTGGTTAAATTTATCCTTCTACAAATGCCCCCTTTTCAAGATTTATGCACTTTTCAATTTTTTTTTTTTGTGGGTTGATCTCGAAAACACATGTAATTAAAATTCACGAATCTTTAGAATTTGATATAAACTTTTTTTTTTTTTGAAATACCTATATTATTTTAAAAATGGTGGGTAACTTCTTTTGTGTGATGGGATTGGAACAAAATTTAAAAGAAGATTTAAATTTGATAAAGATCTTAATGTGGAAGGGAGTTTGAAATTGATAAAGATTTTAATTTATCATCAGGAAGATTTTATTATCATTATCTTCAAGTATCTATATAGAGATAAAGTCATCTCCCTATAAATTGCAACTCACAAATTGTATTAAACTCCTTTTTTTTTTTTCGTGGAGGATTTGCTTAACCTTCGACGAAACGCCTGCTTGCAATTTATTACTTTTTCTCGTCGTACAGAGGTACTCCATCGCTCATGCCTTGATTTATATATATATATATATATTTACAAGACTTACTTTACATACCAACCTTGTTTTCGTTAATCAATTGTTGTATTTTCTTGAATTTCGTACAGAAAATTTCTTAAATTGCAATACTTGTGCCAATCAATTATTTGTGAAGTGCTCACATCTTCAGGAAAGGGATAGGTATGACATGTATCCTACTTTCTTCATCATGAATCTTCTTTTGGCATTACATGTATTTACCAAAATTACTTCACCCCTCTAATTTTTATTTTACATAATGTAGCTGATGCATGACCAAGATATATTGTAACAATATATTTAGTTGTCAATATCTTCGAAAATAGATATACTGTACAAAACTACCTCATGATTATCAATATATCTTCAAATTTCAAAAGTTTCTCTCTCTACATAATATGCATAGCTAATAAAGATGGGTCTCACATCTTAAAACAATCAATGATTTGTAAGACCTTTTTTTTTTATGAAGATGCAATATTTGAAGTGTTAAATTGCACATAATAATTTTGATTTTCTTTGATCTGACATTGATTTATGTTGTACCAAAATTATTTCATTATTCAATTAAATTTGGCCTTTGAACAAAACTTTCTTCATATATATAAAAGTCTTTATACTTTCGATATATATATATGTTGACTTATGATAAATTTGGATATTTTTCTACAGAGAGAATTTTGTTGCACTGCAACTTGGGTCTTTTAAAGAGAATTGGTATTCATCAATTTAAAAGGTAGGGTACCATTAGTTTATTGGTTTACTTCTCAGCATTGAAGATGGTATATTTTAATACTTCATTAACTTTCAACAAACATCCCTTTTCGTATATTGATATATTCATCCTTTTGGAGGGGCAATTTGAAACTAATATTTGAGTTGGTGATTCATTTGAGAAGTCAAGAATTTTGCTTCTACCTCCGCTCGACTTAGAGGTAAATCGTTCGCCAATTCGTATGATTTTTTTTAATAATTTATGAGCTCTGCATTAGTCAATGACTCCTCGATAAATCATTTTTTTTAATAGAGTATTCACGGGATCTTTAATTTAAGGACAATTTTGCATATAGAATCCAACCCGTTTTATTGTGCGTTCTAATTCGCATGAATATTGATCAAGTTGCTTAAAAGGTAGGTGCATATATTTTTTATATACACATACATCCTTTTTTTTTTATCTTCATTTGATTTGCAACAATAATGCCCCCAGTTTATCGATTGACTTCTCCTAGCAGTGACAACACTCTCATGTGCTGGCTTTGGTAACAATGCTTTTACATGTACTGTTGTTGATCATCTTCCTGAAGATATTGACTCACATTTCTACGGTGACAACACTCTCATGTGCTGGTTTTGGAAACAATTCTTTCACATGTAATGTTGTTGATCACCTTTTTGAAGACATTGGCTCACCTTTCTACAGTGACAACACTCTCATGTGCTGGTTTTGGAAACAATTCTTTCACATGTAATGTTGTTGATCACCTTTTTGAAGACATTGGCTCACCTTTCTATAGTGACAACACTCTCATGTGCTGGTTTTAGAAACAATTCTTTCACATGTACTGTTGTTGATCACCTTTCTGAAGACATTGACTTTCTACAATGACAACACTTTCATATGCTGGTTTTGGAAACAATTCTTTCACATGTACTGTTTTGGATCACCTTTTTGAAGACATTGACTTACCTTTCTACAGTGACAACACTTTCATGTGTTGGCTAATGTTTCCTTTGGTAACAATGCTTTTACATGTGCTGTCGTTGATCACCTTTTTGAAGACATTGGCTCACCTTTCTACAGTGACAACACTCTCATGTGCTGGTTTTGGAAATAATTCTTTCACATGTGCTGTCGTTGATCATCTTTTTGAAGATATTGACTCGCCTTGCTGACCATCTCGACATTCTTTTTTTTTATATCTATGTTACCATATTTATGTGTATGTATATATTCTTAGATGTGTACATTTTAACATCTTTTTTTATCATCTTTATTTTTTTTATAGGATTATGGTATATTTTGTAGAACATGTTGGCTCCAAAAAGAAGTATCTATCTATTTTAGAGGATGAAAATCAATTAAGTAAAGATGGAGTTCTTCTTGTTTTGAATGAGCTGAAAGACGGTCCTTTTGCAAAGAAATGGTCGCGCTTGGATGATTCTGGCTCATTAGCCAAATGGTCTGTGGAGAAATTAGTAGCTCATGACTCTTCAAAAGTATGGATTTTGCAGTCTCCTATACACACCAAGCCTTTTAATGAAGATCCCGAACTAACTTTAGGCCATCGAATAATTTCTAGTGAAACTCATTGGGGTCCTTCACTAAAGATATATGGACAATTCTCTTATGTCTCTTATTATTGGGAATGGTTGGAGACTGTAGTTGGTCGAAGTGGCAAACTACTTCATAATGCACGTTTACTTGATGTTGTGCTTGCTTCACTTTACATTTATGATCATGATTGTAATATAGTTCGAGCTTTTTTTGAAGCTTGGTGTTCATCAATAAACACACTTCATAAATCTTTTGGGGAATTATCTATCTCTTTATGGAATTTATGGAAGTTTGGGGGTCTCCCTATAAGAGGAAATTTTTACGATGAAGTTGTTCCATGTAGTAAAGAATTGACACTCCCTCCCAATAAGAATGAACGACTTCCCACAAGTTGTGAATATCTCTTTGCCGCATATCATCGTATTGCATCTTTAAGGTCAGATCAATCTCAAATCCCCGTTGAAGCATGGATTTCTTTTTGGTACAAAGGTGTTTTAAAATATTTAAAGCACTCTTCCAGAAAACCGAAAAAAAATGATTCGTTCTCGATTAATTAATAATCCAAATAGTTTATCTTCTAAAAAGCGTGAATGGTCAAATGAAGAAGAGAAGATATTTTATGATCTTGGCGTCAAAGATGAATGGAAAGAGAAACTTATTTAGCTTCTTTTCTTTCTTGCTGGCTGTGTGTATTCGTGTTTCCTTATAAGGGTAATAATTTCATTCGTCCGGGAGTTTTTAAGATTGCTAGCTCAATGGCTGAGGGTTTTGTTTACAGTCTTGTCGTTCCAGTTCTTGCCAACATTTATCATGGATTAGGAAAGATCAGCAATTCTTTTCCTTTAGCTGGTTGTTCGGAAGCTTGTTTCCCAGTGCACTATGTTTATGGTTGGCTTGCTCACTATTTCAACGCTCATTATAAAATACCCACAGAAGTTAAAGGTCTGATGATGACTAATTTTTCGGGAGAAGGTGGGGCTAAGCATTTTGATGATTTGCAAGCTCGTGAGCTAATTCAGGGAGGAAAATCTGTATTTTGGCATGTGAACCTTTATTTTAAGGGTGAGCTCTTAACAGATGACGGCAACTTGACATTTTTATTCATCTCAAACTTTGTGAGTCTTCGATCATGTTATTTATCGTCAAGGCATGGGAGTTCCATGATAATAGAATCATATAGTTCTTGCAGATTTAGTAGGCAATTTGGGTTTCATCAAGATATAGCCAATGAACTGGGAGATGCTCCTTTTATTGACTTGGACAATGTCTTACGCCATTGGAGAATTTGCATTCGTTCTAAATCATTGTCTCAAGTGTATGTTCCAGTACCTGTTTTGAATCCTCATGACCAAGTCTCCCGACGTTATAAGAATTGGTGGTCAAATAAGCATGGAAATTATCTGGAAGAAGGCTTTGACATTCTAGTAGCTAGTTATCTTCCTTTACCATCGAAACCGAAGCGGCCTAAAGATATTGGCAACGACAATGAACATGGAGGTAAAAAGATCTGTCTACTTGAAACCGAGTTATTACAACCAATAATCAATGTTTCAAGGCATAAAAATGACAGCAACAGTAGTACCGGTGATCGTCATTGGAAAAGGCCTAAAAAATCAAAGAAGCCATTTCTTTATGACGATGAATTTTTTGATGATGTTCCAAGTGCTTCAAATTTTACAAATCAAGTTGCAGCTTTGGTAAGTTTTTTGTTTTTAAACAACTTCACCAAAAAAAATTTAAATTTTTTTTCTTTAACTTGATTTTTTTTTAAAAAAATAAAAAACTTGTAGCTTCCTTGTGATGATTTTGTTCAAGAAATTCAAGGACAACATAGTGATCATTCATTCATGAGTCCTAATGCTTTCGATTCTGCGGTTGCCGATGTACAAAATTCTAAGGCATTGGAGAAAGATTTTATAGTGATACCTGATAATTCTCCCATTAAAAGAGTTGACGATGAGCAAAACAAAGAAAAGCAGATTTGTATCCCCCATTCAGAAATCTCCAATTTTTGTGCAGAAGATGTTATCTCCAACTTTCGGCGCCAAAGTGCTTTAGCTATGTGGGAAAGTATTCGGCAAAAACTTATTCGTACTTCTTTTGAGATGGTTCCGAATATCGAGGGGGTAATACATAAAATACTTCACGCCATTTCAGAAATCAATGCAATTGATTCAGTGCCTTTACAAAATAATGTGAACCAGTATTTTCATGAAGTCAAGAGGTATAACGAGTTGCAATCATCATTCTCTTCTCAATTGACTACAGTGGATCGAGATCGTCAGCTAGTGGATTACAAGTCTCGTTTGGAGGAAGTATCTTCGAAAGAGAGTAGTTTACTTACAAATCAAGATGAATTCCAGCAACGTTCAATGGCAATTACTTGGGAAATTGAAGAATTAACAGCAAAGATTGAAGAATTAAAAGTGGAGCATGTGGCTTTGGAAGTTAAAAATGAGGAGAATGAAGAAAGTTTAAATCATCAAAGATCTGAAGCCTAAAAAATACGTGAAGAAGTAAATGCCCTTGAGAATGCTCTGACTTTGACTGAATCAGATGTGAAGTCTTTGAATGCGCTCCGTCAATTATTAGAAAAGTCACGTGAAGTGTTGAAAGAGTACAAGTGGACGACTTAATTTTTTATTTTTTATTTTACTTTTTCAGAATTGAAAACATATATTGTTTTATGTCTTTTTTTTTATCAGTGAATTTTTTTATATTTTTTTATTACTTTCAACTGAATGAACTTGGAATTTCTTCTGAATTATTTATATTGAGCTGAACCATAGTCACAGTATATTTGAAGTTTTTTTTTTTTCGGTGAACTGAACTTAAAGTTTCCTTTAACCTGCCTACGTACCCTTTATTTGAATAGGAATCAAGTCAAACGTAGTTCAATTACAAAGATTTTTTTTAATGAATGAACTGAACTTAAAGTTTCCTTTAAGCTGCCTACGTACCCTTTATATGAATAGGGATCAAGTCAAACGTAGTTCAAGTACAAAGATTTTTTTTTAATGAATGAACTGAACTTAAAGTTTCCTTTAAGCTGCCTACGTACCCTTTATATGAATAGGGATCAAGTCAAACGTAGTTCAAGTGGTAAAGAAATATTTTTTTTTAATGAATGAACTGAACTTAAAGTTTCCTTTAAGCTGCATACGTACCCTTTATATGAATAGGGATCAAGTCAAACGTAGTTCAAGTACAAAATGTTTATTTATTTCAAGCGAAATATTTTTTAAGAAATTTGCCATTTATGGGGCCGATTCTTAATCCATCTTTATCAACTATCTTGTATACTCCGTTCGTGTAGACTTCTTTCACGACAAAAGGTCCATCCCATTTGGGTGTAAATTTGTTTCCAGTATGTCGAGTTGTGATGATTGGTCTTCAAACTGCGAGTATAAGATCGCCAACTTGAAATGACCGAGGTCGCACTTTTTGTTGAAGGCTTTGGACATTCGCGCTTGATAACATTCTAAAGACTGTTGAGCATCAAGTCTTATTTCATCTAGAGCTTCTAACTCTTGAAGGCATATCTTTGCATTATCTTCTTCAGTTAATCCTTCTTGAATCGCCATCCGTAAAGATGGAATTTCTCTTTCTAGAGGAAGGACAACTTCCACACCATAAACAAGAGAATAAGGCGTAGGTTGAGTAGGAGTGCGATAAGTTGTTCTGTATGCCCACAATGCTTCTCCAATCTTTCTTTGTCTTTGACACAACTTTCTTCAACAAGTTGCAAAGCGTCTTATTGAAAGCTTCTGCAAGACCATTTGCTGTAGCATTGTACATAGAAGAGTTATATTGCTTGAAAGAAAACTTTTCACATAATTTGTCAATAAAGGCATTAGAAAACTGTCTTCCATTATCTGTCACAATATAACGGGGAATACCATATCAATAAATGATGTGAGTACGAATGAAATCTGCTAGTGTTCTTTTTTAGCTTCTTTGAACGTGATGGCTTCTGCCCATTTGGAGAAATAATCTAAGCCCATTTGGAGAAATAATCTATTCCTACAAGAATGTAAGAGTGTCCTGCTGATGACTTGGGCGTTATAGGTCCAACAATATCAAGTCCTCATGCTTCAAAAGGCCAAGAAGCCACAGTTGGATGTAATGGCTCCAGAGGCTGATGAATGAAGTTCGCGTGAAATTGACAAGCTTCACACCTTTTTGCATATTCCATAGAGTCTTGGACCATTGTAGGCCAAGAATATCCCGTTCTCTTCAATTGAAAATGAAGTTTATGACCTGATTGAAGAGCACCACAAACACCTGAATGAGCTTCTTCTAATGCTTGGCTTGATTCTTCTTTTCCTAAACATCGAAGGAAAAGTCCCTCGTACGAACGACGATATAGCGTATCTTTATAATATATGAATCGAGCCGCTCTTCTTCGAACCTCAGTCTTATGGCGGGAGCCTGAAGGGAGTATTCCATATTGAAGATAGTCTATAATGGGTTGCCGCCAATCTTCCTCTTCTATGACGTAGGCGGATATCATATTTATTTCAAGATGTTCGTTTTCAGCTATTGGCATAATCCATTTCTGACAGAGAGAGATATTTAAGATTCCTTCCTCTCCAAGTGTTAATGCAGTTGCAAGATTTGCCAAAGCGTCTGCTTTATTATTTTCTGCTCTTGGAATATGCTCTAAGGCTACACTTTCAAACTTGTCTAAAAGATTTTTGGCAAGTTTGAAATAGGGTATAAGGTCTTCGTATTTGACATCATATTCTGACAATAATTGGTTGATTATCAACTTTGAATCACCGTAGATGTTTATATATGATATTTCAATCTCTAATGCCATTTGAAGACCAATAATGAGCGTTTGATACTCAACGACATTATTCGAGCATAATTCACCAAATGTGAAGCTGTATGGCAACATGTGATTTTCAGGTGAAATGAAAATTACACCTGCTCCTGCTCCATTTCTTCGAGCTGCTTCATCAAAGTACATAGTCCAAGGTTCGTTAACTTCAACACAAAAGACTTCATCATCCGGTAAATCTTCAGATAATTTCCAATTTGACGGGATTGGGTGATCTGCTAGGAAATCTGCCAGTGTTTGTCCCTTGATTGCTTTTTACAGAATATAGACAATATCATATTGTTGAAGTAGAATTTCCCATTTAGCCAATCGCCCAGAGAGAACTGGTCTGGATAAGATGTACTTAATTGGATCTGCCTTTGCTAACAGATGAATTGTGAAAGCTTGCATGTAATGTCTTAACTTGTTAATGGCGAAAAAAAAGTAAAAGACACATTTTCTCGATCGGAGAATAATTTAATTCGACTCCAATCAAAGTTCTGCTCAAATAATAAACTGCTCATTCTTTGCCTTTTTCGTATTCTTGTGCAAGTAAAGCTCCAAGTGATCTTTCCTGTGCAGCAATGTATAAGATCAAAGGTTTCCCTGCGATTGGTGCACATAAAACTGGTGGATTAAGCAAGTATTTTTTTATGCTATCAAAAGCATTTTGACACGCTTTATCCCATTCAAACTTAGCATCTTTCTTCATCAATCTCTGAAAAGGCTGACGACAACCTGCCAAGTTTGAGATGAACCTTTGGATGTAAGCTAAATGCCCTTGAAGACTTCTTAACTACTGTAAATTTTGAGGCTTGGGCATCTTCTGAATGGCGTCAATTTTTGTTTGATCAATTTCAATTCCTCGATGTCTCACGATAAAGCCAAGGAACTTTCCTGAAGTCACGCCAAATGCACATTTGTGGGGATTCATCTTCAGTTGATACTTCCTCATTCGTTCGAAAATCACCCGTAAATCTTGTGAATGATTTGCCCTTATCTTTGATTTGACTACCAAATCGTCTACATAACATTCAACGTTTCTATGTAGCATATCATCAAAAATCTTTTGCATAGCTCGTTGGTATGTAGCTCCAGTATTCTTCAAGCCAAAGGGCATTACTTTGTAACAATATATGCCTTTTGGAGTGCGAAAAGCAGTCAATTCTTCATCTTCAAGAGCCATCCGTATTTGATTGTACCCAGATGATCCATCCATAAACGATAAAGCTTCATGTCCTGTAGTTGCATCCACCATAATTTCTGTGATTGGCAATGGGAAGTCATCTTTTGGGCATGCATTATTCAAGTCACGAAAGTCAACACAAACGCGAAGTTGTCCATTCTTCTTTTTTACAGGAACAATATTTGCTATCCATGTCGGATATTGCACTTCGCGTATGAATCTAGCTTCAATTAGCTTATTGACTTCAATTACTATCTGAGGAATAAGCTCTGATCGAAAACGACGTTGTGCTTGCTTGATTGGTCGATACTCGTCTTTGATTGCAAGGTGATGAACTGCAATTTTAGGGTCATGTCCTGGCATTTCTTTATATGACCAAGCAAAGACATCCTTGTATTCGGTAAGCAACTTAACATACTCAATTTCTTCATCTTCAGTAAGTGATGCACTTAGAAAGGTTAAGCGAGGCTCTTCTGTCGTTCCAAGATTCACTTCTTTAAGTTCATCGACTGTTGGCTGATTACCATCTTCTAGTGTTGGTGGAGCCTCATCAGCATCTTCCTCAAATGTTTCTGAATCTGAAGTTTCTTCAATTGTAATACGATGACAAGCTGCATCATTGTTTTCAAAATTCTCATCATGTTCTTCTTCTGACGAATTGTTGGAAATAATCAAATGTTGCTTCACCTTTAGAGAGCCATTCTTGAAGGGACAATACTTTGAATTTCCTTCTTCTCTCTCTCTTCTGTTGATGATCTCTTCTCTAAAGCTTTTAACTCACCTTCATGTTGATCACTTGGTACTTTAAGGCGACCAAATACAGAAATCCGACCCTGCTTCTTTTCTTTTGTCGTAGCTAAACTCAACCTCTGAAAGACTGAAGAATGGAGCGAAGTTTAATGTCGATCCTTCTTCGCTATAATAGATACACTCAACCTTTTGAAGATAGGAGAACGAGTTGTCGGAAGTTCTATACGATCAAAGACAGATATTCTTTTATCAACTTCTTTTTCTTTCTTTTCAGGGATATCAATTTCTTCTGCTGTGATATAATTCATATTTACAGCTTTCTTTTTCCCCTTTCGAGCTATACGTATTGGTTTAGATGGTTTATAACCAATTCCTTCTCTAGAAATGGGTATAGTATAACCTTTCTTCAAAAGCTTTTTCTGTGTTTCAGAGAGTTCGGATCTTTCATCATCAAAGATTTTCAAACCTTTCATCCCTGGAAAAGCTTTAAAATCGTAACCTGCCTTTAAAAAAAGCTTGTATGCATTTGGATCGAATCCTTCTTTAGTTCGTTTGTTGGGAAGAGATTCATTCTTGTTTCTCCCCTCATTATGAGTAAAGCCCGCAGGTGGATTCTTGATTTCCTGATTCACTATTTTTGTTAGTGGAATCGTAAATCCCTCCTTCAAAATTTCAACATCCTGAACTTTTACACCTTTTTGACATTCGACAAACGGTGATTGGCCTTCCTTCCGTCGAGACAAAGGTACGTAACGTAAAACAGAAGAATTGTTAGGAATGGTGTCCTAGAACTTGTAATTATTTAATAATAATAATTTATAAAGAATAAATTAAATAAATAAACATAAGTTCTTTATATTATCTAGATTGATTCAATTAATGATATTAGGAATATATGGAAATATATAAATATCAAACATTCAAATAGTAAAACCCTAAGTCACTCTAATGAAATCACGACTTAGTATGTGAGTCATACGAGAGGATTAAAGTCGAGATGAGTAACTTAAAAGTGTCTACAGTAAATGGATAACGTTTGGGAACCTTATCCTGGTAACACTGTTGATAGCTATTGCATTTTGTTTATAGACAAATGATCTAATCCTGATCATTCATGTGGGAGACATGAAATGGAAGTATCATATGCAATGTTGATTGTATAAGACAGGACCACGATGTTCGATCAAATTTCTCATTAGTACCGTTACGAGAAATGATCGAATATCAAACTAAGTTTATCAACCGTGATAGATCTCAATCCTGAGTGAAATGCAGACTCTTATTTGTGGAGTTATGTTCTTTGATTCACATAGTTGAGAGCGATATGTAAGAACGCTCAATACATTCCTATTTTGGGAACATGACTAGATAAGTAGCTGGGAACTCATTTTCACGAGATGGAATTCATAACTTTCCTATAAATTAACGGTATCAGTGCGATACCTAAACATTTTAGGAACTTTAGGAAACTCCCTTGATGTACTGATTCGAGACATGAACAAGTGATGTCACGACTTCTATTGATCACAAAAGTATCTTATCTCTAGTTCGACTAAAGATAAAGTTCATTGGAGAATCAGCGGGAACACAAGGATAAAGCGGTAATTACAGGGGAAAAACGGTAAATTTATCCACCAGTAATTATGAGGGTTCCACGTGAAGGATAATATCACAGATATAAATAATGATAAACTAAATGGACAATAACTCATCTATAGTGAGGGGAGTTCAGCTATGAATCTATAGTGGAATCATTCATGGTTAGATAATAAGTAATTAACTGATTATGTGTTAATCACTTAATTGACTAATTATTAAGCCCATGATCTATAGGTCCATCGGGTCCCTATGCTAGCCCAAATATCGTAGTCGCGAAATCAAGTAGAAGAAATGGAAATTTTAAGTAAAGTGAATTACTTAAAATAGGCAATATTAATTGTTTAAATATTGAGTATATTTAAACGGTAATTAATATAAACATTATTAATTGTTTAAATAATGAGTTTATTTAAACATGAAATTAATAATGAAATATTATTAATTATACATTATTAATTATTTAAATATTGAGTATATTTAAATGGTAATTAATAATTTGAAATTAATTAACAATTATTAATTGTTTAAATAATTATATTTAAACGGAAATTAATAATTAAAATTAATTAAATTAATAATAAATATAAATTGGATAATATTTAGTCGGGAGAAAATATTAATATTATTAATTGTTTAAATAAAATATTTTATTTAAATGGTAATTAATAAATAAATTAATTAAGTTGGACTTATTAATTTAAGAGAGAGTTTCAAGCCCAATTGGATTAATGAACCCAATTGGAATTGGCCCAAAATAATTAATTAAATAAATGAGATTAATATCACTAGTATCCAGATTAATTCACCTAATTTCAATTATGCCGGTTGTTAGGATTATATTTCACTTATACCCATAAAACACCATTTTTAGTGGTGATATGGTGGTTACTATTTTTAAAGTTGTCTTTTTTACCCTTTTATCTCTCCTAATAAATATATCTTAATAAATTCATTCCATTTCATTTATAATTTATTTATTTTATTTTATTTTGAATTCAAATCAAATCAAATCTTTTTTAATTATAGGAATTTTTTAATGAAAACTAATATAACTAAATAGAATAAAAACTTCATTTTTTTAGGTCAAAATAAAATACCTATGCACGTCAATGGATGAAAAAATGTGTAGCCGTTTTCCTCTTTTCCTTCTTCTTCATCATCAGATTCCTCTATTGAGCTTTGTTTTTGTCTTTGTAATTAGGGTTTTTCTTGGATTAGGATATCGGTTTCGAAAGATATGACGATGAAGAAGAAGAAGAACGATTTTTCTGGGTTATTGGATCTTCCGTCGTCAATGGAAACAAGCACATTGACTGATATTTCTGAAAAATGTTTGAAGAATGGGGTTTGGGGAAAATGAGTAAATGATATTTCGTCAGGAGAAAATGATCTTTAGATTTTTTATACGGTTGATTTCTTCTCCGACGATGTAGATCTGGTAAGTTTTTATGCTTGAAGATGTAGATCTTGTAAGTTTTCACGTTGTTTTTTTCCAGATCTGAATGAATTTTTAAAACTGTTTATTTTTGTTCAACATTTATTTTTATTTTCTATTTACATATCTATAGAATCTTTGATCTTTTTTTCATCTCCAATTGTTTTTCTCTTTCGTTTTTTGCTACTTTTGTCTCTGTATTTTGTTGGATATGAACAGCAAGGACATTCGAATTTTCCTAAATAAATGTTTACTAAAAGTAAACTGTTTATAAAAAAAATTACCTTTTTAATTGTTTATAAAAATTTGACCGTCTTCTCGGTTACCAAACTTATGATTCTTTACTGGTTTGGTTTTCCGGTCATGATTCAAATTCATTGCGAGATCTGAAAAATAGACGAAGGTGATCGTTGTTGTGGCTCGTGTTTTCGTTCAATCGAGGAAGAAAGCGACAACCAAGGTACATCAATAAATGTTTACTAACAGTAAACCGTTTATAAAAATTTGTACCTTCCAATTCTTTTTCATCTCCAATTTTGTTCATTCGCTATCTCAGGAAGGACATTTGAATTTTCCAAAATAAATGTTAACTAAAAGTAAACTGTTTATAAAAAAAATTACATTTTCAATTCTCAGTGAACTTGCTTTCTATGTATTTTATAGATAAGTTACTTTTAGTGAAATGTTTATTTTTATTCAATGTTTTTTTTTAAAGCCTTTTTTACATATGTTTTCAAAACCGTTTCATCAATTTTTGTAACGTCCCGTTATTTTTGTGATAAAATTTTATTTATTTATTTATTTATTTTATTTTAATTCAAGTAATTAAGTTCATTTATTTATTATTAAATTAGAAATTTGCAAGTTATTTCATTTTAATTCCTTTTAATGGCTTTATTTATTTAATTACGTTTTAATGGTGTTAATAATTATTAACGGGCCAATTAATAATTATTAATCACCATTGGGTTAGTTTGAGATGTTCGGGATTCGTTTTAAGCCAAAAGTCTTAAAAAGGGCAAAATCGTAATTTCCAACTTCCTAAATATCTATTTACTATTTGTCATCTTCTTTAAATGAGTCATTGACTCATTTTGACCAAAACATCACCATTTTCTTCTCCAAACCCGAGCAACAAAGGGAAGAAAAGAGAAGAGGAAGAAACGTCGCGCCTGGCTCGTTTCTTGGCCGTTTTGCGTGATTTCGGATGCGTTGGAAAGCTCTCGCCGAGACCTTTCTACCCATTCCACTCTTGGAACGTTTCCAACTCTCTAAGGTGTTTTTGAACTTCGTGGTTGATCGCTCCTTCGAACTTAGGAGCTAAATCATCTTATTAATAAGGTGAGAATAGTTAGCATTTAAATTAAATATGGAAAGCAAACTAGTGTGATGGTTTGAGAGTTTGAAACTAAGATTAGAATCCGAACCTAAGATTAGAGGGTTGTGAGTTAGTGCCCTTAGGATTAAGAGTTAATCCTTTAAGTGAGAACTTAGAAATTCTCGAGAAAGACTTTGAATCTTAGAAGATTCTAACTTAGTTTCGTTATGAAACTAAGGTTGGATTATTTTGAAGTCAAAATGATCCAACTTGTAATTTAAAACGGTTAATAGAACCTCGGGTTATTTGGAAGTATAGAATCCGGAGGACATAGGTTAATCGTTTAAATTATGATTCTAATCTTATTACTAATGTCGGAGTTCGATCGTCATATCGTTCATTCGAGTTTCTCAGTTATTTTACTTTTTGTCATTTACTTTATGTCTTTACTTATGCCCATTTACCTTATGTGTATCTTAATTACTTTATCATTTACTTTACTTTATTTAATTGTACAAGCATATGCAAGCATATGCATAACATTTTGCACCATTATTTATTATACTACAACATCTCGCATCATTGAAAAGAGAAAAAGAAAAGAATGAAAGGAATGAAAGGAACGGTGGATGAGTGGATTCCCACGTTACCTTCATGCATAAGGTAAATGATGGATGAGTGGATTCCCACATTACCTTCATCATGCATAAGGTTGAATGGTGGATGAGTGGATTCCCACATTACCTTCATGCATAAGGATAAGGGTGGATAGTTTGTAAAAATCCACATTACCTTCATTACATGCATAAATGGCAATTGCGTATCCTATGGATGTACTCATTACTTTTATGCATATGATAGATGAGAAAGAGAGTCGAGATGTTATATTTTTTTTTTGCAAAGTCATTTACTTTTCTTACTTTATGTTATAACAAGTTAAAGGATGAACAATTAGCCTAAGTGTGCTAATTAGTTTCATCAAATGGAAAATATGACTTAGAATGACCTAGACTTTGGAGAATTCTAGGAAGGATTGTGTCGGTTTATTGGACACAAATCGGAATGCGAGTTTGAGGTCTATATTTACTTTTTATGCTTATTATTCTCACTGGGCTTAGTTTGTTAGCTCATGATATTACAACCAATTTCCGGTAATGCCTTGGCTAGAGGTCGAGGAGAAGGAGGTGGTCTTGCGTGATCGAGGGATGCCTGGCCTCGAGATGGACTTGTTGGTTTTGTAAAGTATATGTTAATACTTTATGAATTTTCAAACACTTTGATGTTGTATATAGCTCATAAGAGCTTTTGATGTGGTTTTTATGTGATGAAACATTTGAACTCCTGATTTGGACTTAAAGTCCATGAGATTTTATTAGATGTGAAAATTAGGATGTAAACAGGTTTTCGGCATGCCAATTTTCAAACAAAACCACGCCAATTTTTCGTAAATTAAAAGACTTCCGCTGTTTTCTCTGATTTTAATTTATTTAAAAGTGACGGGTCGTCACAATTTTTGTATCCGAATCAATTTTAAGTGCACATTAATAAATTGTTTACTTTTTATTGGTACATCAATAAATGTTTACTAACAGTAAACCGTTTATAAAAATTTGTACTTTCCAATTCTTTTTCATCTCCAATTTTGTTCATTCGCTATCTCAGGAAGGACATTTGAATTTTCCAAAATAAATGTTTACTAAAAGTAAACTGTTTATAAAAAAAATTACATTTTCAATTCTCAGTGAACTTGCTTTCTATGTATTTTATAGATAAGTTACTTTTAGTGAAATGTTTATTTTTATTCAATGTTTTTTTTAAAGCCTTTTTTACATATGTTTTCAAAACCATTTCATCAATTTTTGTATCCGAATCAATTTTTAGTGCACATTAATAAACTGTTTACTTTTTATCTTTGTTTTTTTAGGATGACGAACAAGAAAGACGTTCGATTTTTCCATGAAGAAGAAGTCAGAAGGTTGAAGAACAAAGTTAGAAGTTTGAAGATTTTTTATTTTATTTTTGTTATAGTTTTTATTTTTATTTAGATTTGATTTTTCCATTAATTTTGTAAAATTTAAGGAATTTTATAACTTTCCTTAAATTTTACACAAATTAAGGAGAAATTAAATCAGGGGCATGTTTGTCCTTTCACAATGTAATTTAATTGGCCGGTGGCGGTTTTTGGGTACTTTTGATATTTAATAAAAACACCCGGTATATTTGATATATCCATTATTTTTTTGGTTATTAGTGAAATTCACCCTAAATAAATTGTATTTATTTATTATTTTATGATGATAATTGTTTGAATTATATCCTAAAATAATTACATAGATTTATTTACCCAAGATAAAGAAAATAAAGAAAATAAAATAATCTCCTATTTATCTATGACATTTTCGAAATTGCAAGATAAAGGAAAGAGATAATCTTTATTCCTTTTGTATTTATCTCTATAGATTAATCCTAATGTGATTAGGATTCCTATTTTTCTATAAATAGGAGGGTTGGGTAATTCATAAATCACACAATTCAATTCTTTGGAAATTGAAAAATCTCTCTTCCTCTTTTTCTCTCCCTTTGCCGATTTTGCTATTCAAAATTGGGAAGAAAATATTTTTCTTCTTCCCAATTTCTTCTTAAGTTCGATCCCACAATCGGATTTCGTTTGATCGATCGAGATATAGCGTAGAAGATCTGGTGTTGCTGAGGATTTGATGCTGTAAAGAAACCTCCAACCGATTCTTTATATTTTACTCAATGTAAGTAAAGGGTTTTAATTTTTCGAAAAACAAACATGAATCTACATGTTTTTATCACAAATTGCATGATATTAATAGATCCTAAATTAAGTGTTAATTTGTGTTACTAAATAAATTCCGCTAATTTAGTAAATCATCCCTTCAAGAATGTCGTGAAGTTTCTTCCTTCGATACTTCTTGCGCTTATACATCCGAAGTATCTATTTTTGAATTGGTCATTTCTTCTATCAACTTTACTTGTTTCTCGTCAGAACCTTCGATCATAGGAATCTCCGTCGGTACAATTTCTTCTACCATGTTACTTTGCATATAAAATTTGGCGTCTGTAAAGTGAGATTCTGCCTCTGTAAAAGGTTGGGCATTGGCTTATACATTCTTTACACCATTTTGATAAAACTTGAAGCATTGGTGTAAGGTGGATGTTATAACTCCATTTCCATGAATCCAAGGGCGAACCAGTAGCAACTTGTAGGTGGTCTTGCAATCAATCACATGAAATATAGTGCAAGCTTTCAAATCTTCAATGGTGAGCTCTAAGTGAATCATCCCTATTGCTAGTTGCCCTCCTTGATTGAAGCCTTGGATCACCAGCCGACTTTTCGATAATTCTTCTATTGTGATGCCTACTGCTTCATAGTTGATTTAGGCATTATATTGACAGCTGAGCCATCATCAATGAGAATTCGACTAACTCTTTGTTCACGGAGATATCCTAAAACAAATAGAGGTCTATTATGTGGTTTAGACCCTAGTAGTAAGTCTTCATCTTTAAAGTCAATGGCCATGAAACATGAGGCACATACATGCTTTTCGAAATTTTTTGAATGAGAAGCACTAGAACCTTGTAATACCTCGGCAAGAGTATCTTTTACTTTCTGGGGCAGTGAAAGGAGATCACTCATCGTGAAAGAAGATAAGTCCTCCAAATTCACCACAGATTCAATTTTGTGTGTAGCGGGGATGTCATTTTCCACTACGCTTACAGTGCTGCATGTAACAACGCCACAATCTTCTCCTTCAATGTCACTCAAGAAATTCATAGGAAAGAAATCTTGTAAAGTTATCTTTCTCCGTGGTCGAGGAATTTCTTTACTTTCTTCTACAATAAGTTTAGGCATCTTCACTGTCTTCTTACTTTTCTTCTTCTTAAAATGCCTATTCTTCTTTCCATTTCCTTTCTTATTCTTCTTCCTGAAAGGGAGAGATTTCTTTTCAACATGATGTTCTTTTCTTGGCTTTCGGCGGGTTACAAGAGTCCATTCATCTTCATCATTTTTGGACTTGACTCTATCTTCGTTGTCTTAAGCCTAACTTCATATTCATTGTCTTCAAATTTAACTTCATATTGCAACGTCTCTACGGGAGTCTCAGTCTCGAACCAAATAGCAACTGGTTCCAAAGTCCCAAATTGAATTAGGCTGACTTTCAGATTCTTAGACCTTGGATTGTTCAAAGTTGATGCTACTGCAGTATGGTTCGATTGAGCAACTTCATCAAGGTCCAACTCAATCTTTCATTCTTGGGCTAATTTTAAGATTATTTCCTTCAGAACAAAACATTTTTCCACCTGGTGACTGACGACTCGGTGATATTTACAGTAGTTGGGATCATTAACTTTTTCCAATTCTTCCGGTCTTTTACACTCTGGTAATTCGATCAGTTGGTTCTTCAATAACTGTTCTAGCATGTCCGGAATGTCTGAATCGGGAAAAGGATAGAATTTTTCTTGTCTTTCCTTTAAAGTTAAACGACGCTTTTCATTTCCTGATCGCTTTTCATCTTTCTTATCTTTTCCTTGAAACTTGAATGGGGTTGTGTTAACAACAAGTGATTCTTTTGTAACAGACTTTGAAGTCTTATCTACCTTTTTGACACTGAAGGGGAATGACTTTGAAGTCTTGCACTCTGGCACTAGAAGTTCTTTGCTCCCTCTACTAGCAATGCTTAACTCCATATCATGAGCACGGGTCGCTAGTTCTTCGAATGTTCGAGGTTTTATACCCTGTAAGATATAAAGAAAATTCCAATGCATGCCTTGAATACACAATTCTACAGCAGATACCTCCGTTAAACGATCTTTGCAATCCAAACTTAGAGATCTCCAACGGTTGATATAGTCGACAACTGGCTCATCTTTTCGTTGTCGTGTGTTGGTGAGTTCCATCATGCTGACTGTCCGTTGCGTGCTGTAAAAGCGATTCAAGAACTCCTTTTCAAACTGCTCCCAAGTATCAATAACCTCGGGCTCTAAGTCTGTGTACTAGTCAAAGGCATTCCCCTTCAGTGTTCGGATGAATTGCTTAACAAGTAAATCTCCGCGAGTTCCAGCGTTTTCACAAGTTTCCACAAAGTGAGCTACGTGTTGCTTTGGATTGCCTTTTCCGTCGAATTGCTGAAACTTGGGTGATTCATAACCCATCGGCATTTTCAAACTATCAATTCTCTTTGTATATGGTTTAGAATATAAAAGAGAAGTTTGAGATAGTCCACCATATTGAGCTCTAACGGAATTCATTATCATGTCCTGTAGTTGTTGAATAGATAAAGAAGCAATCGAGGTAGAGTGTTGATCTTGATGAACTTCTGGTTTCATCTTCTCCTTGTTATTATCTTCAGTAATTTTGTTTTGAGAAGCACTATGACTTGATTCACCATCATCCTGAATCTCCAGTTTTTTCATAAGAAAGACAATCTTTTGATCTTTTTCATCATTTGTCTTAGTTAGGTTGGAAGGTCTTTTTTCCATCTCTGCCATCTGTTCTTCAATCGTAGCAGCATTCGCCATCATGACAGAAACATGAGATCCTTCTGAATGTTCAAGAGAATTAGATATTTTTTCTCAGATTCATGTTCAAAAAGAAGGTTAGCTTTGACAGTAACATTCTCTTCAGGGAGTGATAATTGTTGTTGTTTCTTCTTTTTACTCTCAACAATAGAAAGAGATTGGTTTTCTTGTTGTCGAATATCTTTAGAACGACTACGAGTGATAGGACCCGTCTGGGAGTCAGTTGCAGCAGTTGAAGATGTTTTCTTCGATGCCATTGATTCTTGATGAAACTTGAAGTTGATAAGAAAGAGATGAGAGGTAGAGATTGTCCCACTGGGCATGCCAATTTGTTAACACAAAGAAATTTCTATGTAAAGAAATTAGATGCGGAATGAAATATATTTGTATTGATGAATTTAGCGTTACAATCTCTAATATATTGTTCCTCTGAGTCTTTCTCACAAGTATGAACTTCGATACGAGGGTCGTCGGCGTATTTCTCAGACCAAAGTATTGATGTTGTTGAAATTTTAGTCTTTAAAACGATCTTTGAGGAGTTCTTCGATGAGTCTTTGAAAAGCCTTCAGTCTTCGAAATTCTTTAATCTTCAAGGAGTTCTTCGTGGTGTCTTCGGTCTTCAGAGTCTTCGAGAAGTCTTTGATCTTCAAAGTCTTCTAGCTTCTGAATATTTTTCCGACCTTCGAAATAGTGAATGGTCTACTCTATTTATAGAGTTTTGTGTGGACCTTTGATGGATATGGGCTTCATTTGATTTGGGCCCGATTGCCATGTGGCATATTTTCATTGGACTAATTTATGTCATCCAATGGTTATGAAGAAGACATGTGGCATTATTTAATTTGTCAATTTTATGTCTTTTAATTTTATTTAAAAAGACGTGTCAAAATTGGATTTGTCTATATTTTAATGACATGTATTTTTTTTGTCATTACGTGGCAATTTGTAATTGGTTAAATTTCTCCTAAATGTGATAACATAAATGGATATCTTCTTCTTTTTTATGTGTTTATTAGTGAAAGGAAAAAAATATGAAAAAAAGACTTTTTTTTAATTAATGTGTCAGTGAGTGATTTTTTTTTTTAATTTTGATAATGAATGTTTTCTTTTTTAATCCTAGGGTTAACCAAGAAAATAGCCACATTTAATCTAAAATAAGAGTACATAGATAGACTTGTGAAAATTAATGTGGATAGCCACATTTATTGTGCCAGGAGAGAGGAAGAGAAGGGAAATACCAAATCTGCGTTTTGTAGTATGAAAAGTAATTGTCAACTATGACACACTGTATGAGTTGTTCTCGTCTGACACACTATACACATTGTACGAGTTGTTAATTTTCCCTCTCTCTTCGCTTTCTTCATTTTCCCTCTTTCTTCCTTACTCGTTTTTTCCTCTTTCTTCATTATCTTTCTCTATGGTCTCTCAGTAATTCCTTGCATTTTCCTAGTTTTTTTTAAGAACATATAATTTGTTATTAAAGAAGTAACTCACTTGTTCTTTTTTCTTAAACTTTTCGTTTTTTATCACCATTTCCATTCTATTTTGTTTTTAACGTTTTGTTTTTTTTTCTTTTGTGGCTACTTGAAAAAATTACTTATTTTTCTTTGATGTGGCTATTTGAAGATGTTATGTGGTTATTTATTGTTTTACTTATGTTTTTGTTTTTTTTTAAGATGGTAGTTGTTGAAGATGGTTGCTTCTTTTTTTAAGATGTTTTTTTAATATGTTTAACTTTATGATCTTTCCTTTGTTTTTTATTTTAAGAAAATGATGTTTTATAATTAGATGACAATACAAGAAGCAAGGGGCCATATGAAGGGATGATTTACTAAATTAGCGGAAATTTATTTAGTAAACTTATTAACATTTAATAACGGATCTATTAATATCATGCAATTTGTGATAAAAACATGTAGATTCATGCTTAATTTCGAAAATTAAAACCCGTTTACTTACATTGAGTAAAATATGGAGAATCGGTTGGAGGTTTCTTTACAGCATCAAATCCTCAGCAACACCGGATCTTCTATGCTATATCCCGATCGAAAGCAAAACCGACTTGTGGGAATCGAACCGGAAGAACAAAAGAAGAAGAAATTTCTTCTAAATTTTTCCCTAAGGAAAATCGGCAATTGGGCAAAAACTTGAGAGAGAATTTTCACTTTTCTAATTAAAGTGAGAAGTGTGTAAAATATGAATCCCAATGGTCATATTTATAGGAAAATATGATATCTAATCTCTATAGATATGCTTATCTCCAAATTATTAAAATAAATAGAAATATAAATAAAATAAATATATATACATTTTAAGTCTTGCACGCCCAGGTCAGACGCCACTTTGACTTTGAATATATATTTATATTCATTTATTCTTTATTTAAACTATTTATTTATTTAATAATTATATTTATATATTTAAAATTAGAAAAATTCAAATAATAATTTCTAATTTAAATACATTTAGCTAAAACTAATATAATTAATTACTATTGAATCTTATCCAATTAATTAATTATTTTGGGTCAATACCAATTTGTTTCTTAAACCAATTGAATTTAATTCTCTCTAATATTTATTATTAAATTAAATAAACTCATTATTTAATTAATAATACTAATTATTAATTTCCATTTAAATAAACTCATTATTTAAATAATTAATAATATTAACATTAATTCCTGTTTAAATAGTTTATTTATTTAAACAATTAATTTTGCCATAAAATATTATAATTGATAATGTTATATTAATTTCCATTTAAATAAACTCTTTATTTAAACAATTAATATTGTATCAATATTAATAATATTAATATTAATTTTCATTGAAATAATCTCATTATTCAAATAATTAATATTGCCTAATTTTAAGTAAAATCAATTACTTAAATTGTTTGTTCTTCCTAAGCTAAATTAATAACTTAGTTTTGCTACAACGATATTTGGGCTAGCATAGGGACCCGATGGACCTATAGATCATGGGCTTAATAATTAGTCAATTAAGTGATTAACTCATAATCGATTAATTACTTATTATTTAACTATGAATAATTCCACTATAAATTCATAGCTGAACTCCCCTCACTATAGATGAGTTATGTCCATTTAGTTTATCTTTTATTTATATATGTGATATATCCTTCACGTGGAACCCTCATAATTACAAAGGATAAATTTACCGTTTTGCCCCTGTAATTACCGCTTTATCCTTGTGTTCCCGCTGATTCTCCAATGAACATTATCTTTAGTCGAACTAGAGATAATATACTTCGTGATCAATAGAAGTCGTGGCGCCACTTGTTCATGTCTCGAATCCAGTACATCAAGGGAGTTTCCTAAAGTTCCTAAAATGTTTAGGTATCGCACTGATACCTTGGTTAATTTATAGGAAAGTTATGAATTCCATCTCGTGAAAATGAGTTCCCACTACTTATCTAGTCATGTTCCCAAAACAGAGGTGTATTGAGCGTTCTTACAGATCGCTCTCAACCATGTGAATCAAAGAACATAACTCCACAAATAGGAGTCCGCATTTCACTCAGGATTGAGATCTATCACGGTTGATAAACTTAGTTTGATATTCGATCATTTCTTAAACGGTACTAATGAGAAATTTGATCGAACATCGTGGTCCTGTCTTATACAATCAACATTGCATATGATACTTCCATTTCATGTCTCCCACATGAATGATCGGGATTAGATCATTTGTCTATAAACAAAATGCAAAGCTATCAACAATGTTACCAGGATAAGGTTCCCAAACGTTATCCATTTACTGTAGACACTTTTAAGTTACTCATCTCGACTTTAATCCTCTCGTATGACTCACATACTAAGTCGTGATTTCATAAGAGTAACTTAGGGTTTACTATTTGAATGTTTGATATTAATATATTTCCATATATTTCCAATATCGTCAATTGAATCAATCTAGATAATATAAAGAACTTATGTTTATTTATTTAATTTATTCGAAATAAATTATTATAATTAAATAATTACAAGTTCTAGGACACAATTCCTAACACCATATTCATCAACAGAGCATAGTATGCTTTTAAAAACATGAAAAGTTTTTTTATGTACTGTAAATTTTATGAGTATAATGTGTACTATTACATGTACACTATTTTATATGTGTTGTAGAATACTACAATTTTGAAGGAAAATATATTATACTTTTTCAAATGTGAATAAGTTTTTATATATATTGTAAAATCTATGAGTATATTGTGTGCTACATGTTCGCTATTTTATACATACTTTGAAAAACTGGAATTCACCTAGAAAAAAGGAGTTAGAACCCAGAACTCCTTTGTCTTTATTGTTATAAAATGGATGATAACATTACTTTGTTACATTCAATAAACGACTCATGTATTAAATTTTGTATATTGTGTATACAACGTACATGAACAAGTATATATAGTACGAGTGAGCATAACATTTTAAATATTAAACTAACAAAGATACATTATGTACTACGTTGGTAAATGAACGTACGAAAAGTACTGATGCACATGCACCCCTTCTAAAAGAAAAAAAAAAGGGAAAATTTAAATTTAAAGTTGTCTAAAAAACATAAAAAGAAAAGATGAAGCTTGAGTGAGAAGGAGAATTGCTTCATAAAAATCTGGAAAGATAAGATTTTTTCCTAGAAATCTGCATTGAAAAAGTTGGCAGAAAAATAGGGATGGTAACATCCTAGAAATCCACAATTGCAAGGACAAAGACCCATTAAACCTTCCCTTTTACCAACCGGGTACTGTTTGCATAGGAATTTGGTATTATAGCTAATGATTATAATTAGGGGTATAAAAGGTATGAATAATCTGAATAAATATCTTGGTGGTTATTTTTTGTAATATAAAATATGGTGGCTATATTTTGATACGAGTGTTTAAAATATGGCTATTCTCATCATTGTCTCTTAATCTTATTGTGAGAATGTGAATGAAAATATTTTTTTTTCCTTTTTTGTGTGACTGTGGATGAAAGAAGTATTTTTTTTCAAATCAAATATGACAATGTGAATAAAAAAAATGTACTTTTTAGTGTTTTTTAGATATTCAAAAATACATTTTTAATGCAACAAAATGATTTTTTTAGATACTTTTTTTTAATTTATATATAATGAATAATATTCTATTTTTATGACCATGAAAAAAATTCCTTTTTAATGTGATATACAAAAACTTAAACAAAAATTAAAAGAATCAAATAAATGGAACATGTTGTTGTATGGTTGGTTCTAAGTTTCTTATAAAAAGGTCCCCAGATTAAATGAGTTAATCTAAGCGAGAATATTTCATGCTCCTACACAGGAGCCGAAACCCCTCTAAGTTCAACAGTACAACATTTTCTTATATTATCCTACAAGGTTTCAGCCTGGCTTGAGAGCTTGTGATTGTGTGTGAATATGATACATATAATATTACGCAAATAAGATAATGAAAATACACAATTATGGTAAGAAAAAAATGGACAAAAAAATGTAAAAGAATAACAAAAGATAAAATTAAATGGCTTGCATCTCTAAGATGCCCCTAGCGAAGTCGCCATGCTATCGCAACGTGATTTCGACCCGGAGCGGCAGACGTCATAAAGATGTTTTGAAGTTTCCACCAACCATTTCGGGTGTGATTGGTCACCCTTTATATTAACAATAAAAATGAAACGGTTTTTGAAAACCAGGTTAGGTCCGGGAGTCGATTGTGTTTAGAGAAGGTGTTAGCACCCTACAAAACCCGTTTGAAAACGGTTACCATATTTTATCAATTATTATCCTATTTTATTTATTTAAAAATGGTCCATTACTTAATTAATATTTCTTTTAAATTTGAATATTATTTTATAAAAGAAAATGTGAAATTCATGTATTTGGGAAGTGTTCCACAAAGAGACATTACTTAATTCAACATTAATTATATTTCGTTTTTTTTAAAAAAAAATTTGAACACGACACTTTATTTATTTATTTATTTTTGTAAGGAATTTTATGTATTAAATAATTTAATTTTAACTTAGAAAAATTTATCTTTTTTTTAAAGAGGAATTTCATGCATTTATGGAAAATTCCACAAAGAGACATTACTTACTTCACTATGTAATTAATTTTTAATTTTAAAATTTTTGAGACATGTCACTTTCATTTTAAAGAAATTTGTGTTGAGTAACTTTATTTCAAAATTAAAGACTTTTTTTAACGAGGAAATTGATGCATTTGTAAAAAATTTACAAACAGTCAATTATTCAACCCCAAAGTTATTTGATTTTATATTAAAGATCCCAGTTTACAAACAATTTGAATCTAATTTCAATCTTAATATTTTTTAAAAAGAGAAACAAAAAATATTTTGATAATTACATGGTATCATGCCTTAATTTTAATAGATCGTCGGTGAGCCATAGATATGTTAATTTATGATGCATAAATTTATTTATTTTTACATGGTAATATGACCAGTGGCGGAGCCAGAAATTAAGTTCAGGGGGGGCACGACAGTATATCTACACATAACATTTTCTTAATAATAGTAATATTATTATTATAAAAAATTTAAAATTTTATATATTCATCAATGGTATTTTTATAATTGAAAAATAAAGATATACATCATAAAATTAGGGGCAATTACTGAAATAACATATTTTTACACACTAATTACTGAAATGTCAAAACTTTTTAAAAAATATTCAAATAGCATAATTATCGTTCAATAAATTTATTGAACTAAAAAGGTATAAAAAAAACTAATAAATTCATTCAAAATAATAATGAAAAACAATCAAATAGTCGATAAATTATTGAACTTGAATTTAAAAAAGTAAAAAAAAAAATCATTACAAAATACTCATGAAAAATAGTTCAATAAATTTATTGAATTATAATTATACTATTTGAGTAATTTTTATAAAATTCTAACATTTTATTAATTAGTATGTAGATTTCTGCTATTTGAGATAAATTCTTTAAAATGTACTAAATTTATTTTATATTTATGAAATTGAAGCATAAAAATAATTACATGTCTTCTTATAAAAATTTATAAATTAAATAAAATATATATATAATTACATACAAAAATTTAATTTATTAAAGTAAATATATTTTCTTTCATAAAATAATGATTTTTTAAAAAATAAATTATTAGGTTTGAAATTATTAGAAAATAAAATGCAAATCAAATGAATTCTTATGTTTGAAGTGGGATTCGAACAAGGGAATGGAGGAAAAGAATCTGTTTTGCGCACGCCATCCATCCACTACGCCAACTTTACAAATTTATCAATAATTTATTGATATTTTATATATTTAAAATATAGAAGAGGCATCATATTTTATACATTTAAAAAAATCGAGGGGGGGCACGTGCCCCCTCTGGTCCCTACGTGGCTCCGCCCCTGAATATGACATAATGTCAACCTAATGCATGGTGTAATTTAATAATATATATGCATGAAATTTCAAAATTTAAAATGCATGACAATTTGAATAGATTTTTCATAAAATGTTAAATGACAACATATATGTTAAATGCACATAATTTTTTTTGACAATTGAAATATCATTATGAGATTAAAAATGCTTAGCTAAAATATATAATGAAATACATAACTATGAATTGAACACAAATATTTTTTAAAGATAAACTTAGATAAATTTGACTTCTAAATCATGAAACTTACAGAGGATTTAGACTTTATTTTAGTATAAAAATAACAATAAAAGTGAACAAATGGAAAAATCAAAATAAATCAAAAGTCAAGGCTTGCTTTTATTTATTTATTTAAAATAATAATAATTCTAAAAGAGAAATGAGAAATCTCACTTAAAATAGTAGCATACTTATACACAGTGAAATCTGATGTTAGATGACTTGAAACCTTATCTCCACCGTTCAGATTGAAATACCTCGTCTCAAGAACATATTGTCCAAATTTCAAAACGATCCAACGGTAAAAAAAAAAAAACTTCAAGCAGCCTACTGAAAAGACAAAACGATATTACAATTCTCCAACTTAATTTCTAAAAAACTCTCCCATTATGACTGATAACTCGTAATTTACGCCTATTTATTAGTGTTATAATCTCCAAAATAATTAAAATATGATTGTTAATTGATTCAAATGTCCATAATATTGTTAATCTTTGAATTTCATGAACTTAGGCAAAAACTGAAGGGATTATTTACTAAACTAGCGGAATTTTATTTAGTAAACTTATTAACATTTAATAACGGATCTATTCACATCAAGCAATTCGTGATAAAAACATGTAGATTCATGCTTAATTTCGAAAATTAAAGGCCTTTTACTTACATTGAGTAATAAATGGAGAATCAGTTGGAGGTTTCTTTACAGCATCAATCCTCAGCAACACCGGATCTTCTGTGCTATATCCCGATCGAAAGCAAAACCGACTTGTGGGAATCGAATCGGAAGAACAAAAGAAGAAGAAATTTCTTCTAAATTTTTCCGTAAGGAAAATCGGCAATTGGGCAAAAACTTGAGAGAGAATTTTCACTTTTCTAATTAAAGTGAGAAGTGTACAAAATATGAATCCCAATGGTCATATTTATAAGAAAATATGATATCTAATCTATATAGATATGCTTATCTCCTAATTATAAAATTAGAAAAGATAAATAAATTAAAAGGAACATGACCCATGCACGCACTGACGCTGTAGGCTGAGCATTTGACATTTCATTTTTTTTTAATTTATTTATATTTACTTTTCTTTCTTATGTATTTAGTATTTAAAATTAAAAAAAATTCAAATAATATTTTCTAATTTAAACATATTTGGCCATAAACTATTATATTAATTACCATTAAATCTTATTCAATTAATTAATTATTTTGGGCCAAAACCAATTTGTTTCTTAAACCAATTGAATTTAATTCTCTCTAGTATTTATTATTAAATTAAATAAACTCATTATTTAATTAATAATATTAATTATTAATTTCCATTTAAATAAACTCATTATTTAAATAATTAATCATATTAAAATTAATTCCTATTTAAATAAGCTATTTATTTAAACAATTAATTTTACCTTAAAATATTATATTAATTTCCATTTAAATAAACTCTTTATTTAAAAAATTAATATTTTCATAATATTGATATTAATAATATTAATATCAATTTTTATTTAAATAATTAATATTGCCTAATTTTAAGTAAAATCAATTACTTAAATTATTTGTTCTTCTTAAGTTAAAATAATAACTTAGTTTTGCTACAACGATATTTGGGCTAGCACAGGGACCTGATGGACCTATAGATCATGGGCTTAATAATTAGTCAATTAAGTGATTAACTCATAATCAGTTAATTACTTATTATTTAACTATGAATAATTCCACTATAGATTCATAGCTGAACTCCCCTCACTATAGATCAGTTATGTCCATTTAGTTTATTTTTATTTATATCTGTGATATATCCTTCACGTGGAACCCTTATAATTACATGCGGATAAATTTACGGTCTTGAAGCTTGAACACTAAAGTCTTTGGAACTTGTGAGAATTTAGTCTTCAAAAATTTGTCTTCAAGATGGTCGTCACGAGAAGCTTTAAAGTCTTCGAAGTCGTCAACGTTTAGGGTCTTCGATCTTCGAGATCTCCGGTTTTCAAGAAGTCTTCAAAGAGTCTTTGGTCTTTAAAGAGTATTTGGTCTTCAAAAAGTCTTTAGTCTTTGAGAAGTCTTCGATCTCAAGGCTTCGTTCTTTAAAGTCTTCAATCTCGATCTCGAGGTCTTCGATCTTCAAAGAAAATTTGGTCTTCGATCGTCGAACTCTTTAATCCAGATCTTTTTCGTTGTTCTTCGAGGTCTTTGATCTTCAAAGTCTTCAGCCTTTTCTCTGAATCTTCTCTGTTGTTGACCTTCTTCAAATGATTAATGGCCTACTTGAGTTTTCTATGGGCCTTTGGTGGACATGGGCTTTATTTGATTTGAGCCCAATTGCCACATGACATATTTTCATTAGACTAATTTATGTCATCTAATGGCCAAGAAAAAAACATGTGGCATCATTTGATTTGCCAATTTAATGTCTTTTAATTTAATTTAAAGACACGTGTCAATTTATGATTGGTCTTTAATTAATGACATGTAATTTTGTTATTGGCTTGAATAATTTATAATTTGACAAATTTTCTCCTTCTACAAATGCCCCCTTTTCAAGATTTATGCACGAATTTGGTTGTGGATGAATCTTGAAAATATAGCTCTTAAAAATAGAAGCTAAAAAAAATCCCGAGTTTGAGATGAGGGGCATATTGGTAATTTAACCATTTTTTGGGAATTCATGACATTCAAATTCTAAATATTCCGGTGCAATCGTCTCGTCGTTAAGATTCCAACACAATTCGCGGATTTAAAATCGGAGCCCGGAATAAAAAGTTATGATAGATTTATTTTTTATATATATATATTGAAGGGATGATTTACTAAATTAGCGGAATTTTGTTTAGTAAACTTATTAACATTTAATAACGGATCTATTAACATCATGCAATTTGTGATAAAACATGTAGATTCATGCTTATATATTCGAAAATTAAAAACCGGAACTTACATTGACTGAATAATGGAGAATCGGTTGGAGGTTTCTTTACAGCTTCAAATCCTCAGCAACACCAGATCTTCTACACTATATCCCGATCGATCAAACGAAATTCGATTGTGGGATCGAACTTTAGAAGAAATTGGGAAGAAGAAAAAAATATTTTTCTTCCCAACACTATGAGAAAATCGGCAATGAGGGAGGGAGAGGAGGAAGAGAGAGTTCCAACTTTCTATGGAATTGTATTGTGTGATTTATGAATGACCCAACCCTCCTATTTATAGAAAAATAGGAATCCTAATCACATTAGGATTAATCTATAGAGATAAATACAAAAAGAAAAAAAAACATTATCTCTTCTTTTTATCTTGCAATTTCGAAAATGCATAGATAAATTAGAGATTATTTTCTTTTCTTTTATTTTATTTATCTTGGGTAAATAAATCTATGTAATTATTTTAGGATATAATTCAAACAATTATCTCCTCCAAATAATCATATATGGCCGAAATTTACATATTAATTTAATAAATAATTCCAAATTATTTAATTAATTATTTTGGGCCAATCTCAATTGGGTTCATTAATCCAATTGGGCTAGAAACTCTCTCTTAAATTAATAAGTCCAACTCAATTAATTTATTTATTAATTACCATTTAAATAAATATTTTATTTAAACAATTAATAATATTAATATTTTCTCCCGTCTAAATATTATCAAATTATATTTAATTATTAATTTCCATTTAAATAATTTTTATTATTTAAATAATTAATAATAAATATTATAATTATTAATTTCCATAAATTAATAATTTTATTGACAATATTTTATTATTAATTTAATTAATATTAATTATTAATTTCCGTTTAAATATAATTAATTATTTAAACAATTAATAATTGTTAATTAATTTCGATTATTAATTACCATTTAAATATACTCAATATTTAAATAATTAATAATGTATAATTAATAATATTTCATTATTAATTTCATGTTTAAATAAACTCATTATTTAAACAATTAATAATGTTTATATTAATTACCGCTTAAATATACTCAATATTTAAACAATTAATATTGCCTATTTTAAGTAATTCACTTTACTTAAAATTTCCATTTCTTCTACTTGATTTCGCGACTACGATATTTGGGCTAGCATAGGGACCCGATGGACCTATAGATCATGGGCTTAATAATTAGTCAATTAAGTGATTAACACATAATCGATTAATTACTCATTATCTAACTATGAATAATTCCACTATAGATTCATAATTGAACTCCCCTCACTATAGATGAGTTATGTCCATTTAGTTTATCATTATTTATATCCGTGATATTATCCTTCACGTGGAACCCTCATAATTACAAAGGATAAATTTACCGTTTTCCCCCTGTAATTACCGCTTTATCCTTGTGTTCCCGTGATTCTCCAATGAACTTTATCTTTAGTCGAACTAGAGATAAGATACTTCGTGATCAATAGAAGTCGTGACGTCACTTGTTCATGTCTCGAATCAGACATCAAGGGAGTTTCCTAAAGTTCCTAAAATGTTTAGGTATCGCACCGATACTGGTTAATTTATAGGAAAGTTATGAATTCCATCTCGTGAAAATGAGTTCCCAGGCTACTTGTCTAGTCATGTTCCCAAAAAAGAAGTGTATTGAGCGTTCTTACGGATCACTCTCAACCATGTGAATCAAAGAACATAACTCCACAAATAGGAGTCCGCATTTCACTCAGGATTGAGATCTATCACGGTTGATAAACTTAGTTTGATATTCGATCAATTCTCGTAAACGGTACTAAGGAGAAATTTGATCGAACATCGTGGTCCTGTCTTATACAATCAACATTGCATATGATACTTCCATTTCATGTCTCCCACATGAATGATCAGGATTAGATCATTTGTCTATAAACAAAATGCGAAGCTATCAACGATGTTACCAGGATAAGGTTCCCAAACGTTATCCATTTATCGTAGACACTTTTAAGTTACTCATCTCGACTTTAATCCTCTTGTATGACTCACATACTAAGTCGTGATTTCATAAGAGTAACTTAGGGTTTACTATTTGAATGTTTTGATATTTATATATTTCCATATATTCCTAATATCGTCAATTGAATCAATCTAGATTATATAAAGAACTTATGTTTATTTATTTAATTTATTCGAAATAAATTATTATAATTAAATAATTACAAGTTCTAGGACACCATTCCTAACATATATATATATATATATATATAACCCAAAAAAAAATTTCTCTTCCTAAACAAACATACGCCCGTTAAGGTTTTTTTTTTTTTTTTTTTTTTCAATTTTTTCTTTTTTATCTTAATCTATAAATTAATAGATTATGATATCTTTGGAACAAGAGATAGTCTTCTAATCAATCACAACTTCTCTTTTCACTCTATAAAAAAGAGCCTTAGACCTCCCATATTTTTCATTCACAAATTCTTTCTTCTCTTCAAAATTTCTCCGAGTCATCTGGCGAGTTTCCAGCGAATTTCCGGTAAGTTTTCTTTATATTTAAATCCTCTTTTTTTTAATCCTGATCTTGAGAAATTTTTTTTTTTTCAAATTCAGAATCAGAATTTCTTTTTTTCAAAATTTTTTTTCAACTTTGACTTTTTCTGACTTTGACTCCGAATTTGACTTCTTCTTTTTTTTTTTTTTTTTGCATAGGCGTATTATGACCACATTCACTTTTAACAGTGACGACACTCCTCAATAGTTCCAGGGCGGTGGTCACCTTCGTTTCGCAGTGACGACACTCATCAATAGCACAAGGGCGGTGGTACCCTCGCTTTACAGTGACGACACTCCCCAATAGTTCCGGGGCGGTGGTCACCTTCTTTTTACAGTGACGACACTCCCCAATAGCACCAGGGCGGTGGTCACCTTCGCTTTACAGTGACGACACTCCCCAATAGCACCAGGGCGGTGGTCACCTTCGCTTTACAGTGACGACACTCCCCAATAGCACCAGGGCGGTGGTCACCTTCGCTTTGCAGTGATGACACTCCCCAATAGCACCAGGGCAGTGGTCACCTTTTTTTTACAGTGACGACATTATGCCCCTAATTTATAGGCGGTCACAAGCTCAACGATCTTGCGGTAAAGATAATGCCTTCGATTTACCAACTCAACAATCTTGACTATTGATCGTGGAGTCTCTCCTAGCGGTGATGTTACTCTCAACAATCCATTACTTGAATTCAACATGATATTCTTGAGAAAGATGATGAGGTAAGAATTCCAATTTTTTTTGTTTGGACTAGACTTAAATTTTGTTTTAAGCTGCCTACGTACCCTTGTATGAATAGGGATCAAGTCATAACGTAGTTCGATTGATTTTTTTTGTTGGTTGACTGAACTTAAAATTTTCTTTAAGTTGCCTACGTACCCTTTATATGAACAGGGATCAAGTTATAACGTAGTTCAATGAGATTTTTTTGGGGTGGGCCGTTCACCTTTTAAACTCATGCGGGCCAGGAGTATCATGCAGTTTAGGCTCTTGTGACGTGGAACTTACATTTCAAGCTCAAAATTGAAGGAGATTATTCTCTTTTGTGGGACGTTTGACATCGCCTTCTTCATGTACTTGTTCGGTTGGATTTGTGGAAATGACGAAATATCGCTTCACTTTTAAAGAGCCTTCTGTACTTATGAGAAGGGAAGATTTTCTCTTCATCCGTGAAGGGATGATACTTTGGATTTCTTTTTCATCATTTTCTTCTAACAATCTTTTCTTCGACATCTTCGCTTCACCTTGATGTTGATCGTTTGATACTTTGAGACGGTCGAAAGCGGAAGTTTGAACCTGATTTTTCTTCCTTGATGTAGATACGCTTAACCTTTGGAAGACTGAAGAGCGAGAAGAAGCGGAAGTTTGATGTTGATCCCCTTTCTTCGTTGTAGCTACGCTCAATCTTTGAAAGATGGATTTGCGGGAAGCTGGAGCTGTAACTTGTTCGAAGATAGAGGGCTTTTGATTGATTCCATCTTCTTTTGTCTTGACTTGGTGCGTCTTTGTAGTTGCATTTGTAAAAGAGTGTTCATGTTCGATCACGTTGACAGTATTGCACTCGACAACTTCGTCTTCTTCATCCTCTACGTCATCAAAGAAGTCATTTGAAAAAGTATCGTCTACCTTCTTGACTTATTCATTTTCTTTTCTGAAATCAGAGACTAAGAGTTCTTTATTTCCTCTTCTAGCAATACTTAACTCCATTTCATGAGCGCGAGTTGCTAGTTCTTCAAATGTATAAGGTTTTATACCTTGTAAGATATAAAGTAGTCTCCAATGCATGCCTTGAGTGCACATCTCTACTGCAGATAGTTCGGTCAAGCGATCTTGGCAATCCAGACTTAGTGCTCTCCAACTGTTGATGTAATCAATAACGGGTTCATCTTTTCGTTGTCTCGTGTTGGTGAGTTCCATCATGCTAACTATTCGTCGCGTGCTGTAGAAATGATTAAGAAATCCTTTTTCAAACTCTTCGCAGTTATTTATAGATTCTGGTTCTAAATCCATGTACCAATCGAAAGCATTTCCCTTCAGAGTTCGTACAAACTATTTGACTAGAAGGTCTCCTCTTGTGCCAGCATTTTCACAAGTTTCGATGAAGTGAGCGACATGTTGCTTTGGGTTGCCTCTTCCATCAAATTGTTGAAATTTTGGTGGCTGATATCCGACTGGCATTGTCAAGTTATCAATCCTCTTCGTATATGGCTTGGAATACAAGAGAGAATTTTGAGATGGTTCGCCATATTGGGCTATGATTGCATTTGTTATCATGTCCTGAAGTTGTTGAACAGATAGTGAAGCAATTGAGGTAGACTATTCTATTGAAGTGCAATGTCGCTGTTGGGGATTTTCCTGTTTGGTTTTCTCGCTACGACTTGATTCAGCAAGATCTTGATTTTCTAGCTTTTGCATGAGCATTGCAATCTTCACATCTTTTTCTTGTGCCGCTATCATCATCAAAGCAATGTTCTTTTCCATTTCTGTCATTCTCTCTTCAAAAGTAGCCGCAGTGTTTGGAGATGAGTTTTCTGATGCCATTGATTCTTTGACAAAACTTGAAGTCGATTTGAGGATGAGAAAGAGATGAGAGGTAGAGATGGTCCCACCGGGCGTGCCAATTTGTTCACACAAAGAAATTTCTAAGTAAAGAAATTAAATGCGGAATAAATATAATTTGTATTTGATGAATTGAATGTTACAATCTTTAATGAATTTATCCTCTGATTCTTTCTCTAAAATATAAACTTCTATGCGAGGGCAGGTTGGCGTATTTCTCGGATCGTTGGACTGAATCTTCGGCTTTTGGGCTTGTGAAAAGTCAATCGATTTGTTGCGGTCTTGAAGCTTGAACACTAAAGTCTTTGGAACTTGTGAGAATTTAGTCTTCAACAATTTGTCTTCAAGATGGTCGTCACGAGAAGCTTTAAAGTCTTCGAAGTCGTCAACGTTTAGGGTCTTCGATCTTCGAGATCTCCGGTTTTCAAGAAGTCTTCAAAGAGTCTTTGGTCTTTAAAGAGTATTTGGTCTTCAAAAAGTCTTTAGTCTTTGAGAAATCTTAGATCTTCAAGGCTTCGTTCTTTAAAGTCTTCAATCTCGATCTTGAGGTTTTCGATCTTCAAAGAAAATTTGGTCTTCGATCGTCGAACTCTTTAATCCAGATCTTTTTCGTTGTTCTTCGAGGTCTTTGATCTTCAAAGTCTTCAGTCCTTTCTTTGTTCTTCTTCGAGCTCTTTGATCTTCAAAGTCTTCAGCCTTTTCTCTGAATCTTCTCTGTTGTTGACCTTCTTCAAATGATTAATGGCCTACTTGAGTTTTCTATGGGCCTTTGGTGGATATGGGCTTTATTTGATTTGAGCCCAATTGTCACATGACATATTTTCATTAGACTAATTTATGTCATCCAATGGCCAAGAAAAAGACATGTGGCATCATTTGATTTGCCAATTTAATGTCTTTTAATTTAATTTAAAGACACGTGTCAATTTATGATTGGTCTTTAATTAATGACATGTAATTTTGTCATTGACTTGAATAATTTATAATTTGACAAATTTTCTCCTTCTACACCTACCTTTTTAGTTCTTTTGCCAGTCGCTGATATGACATTTCTAATGATGTGGCTGGTTTATTTACAAAATTTTAAGTGCCACCTAATTTAAAATTTACCATGTTATCCTGCCATATCATCAATAATGTCACATCAGTGTCAACTAACGGAAAACTTAATAGAAGGACTAAAATGTAGGTTTTCAAAACTCGAGTGACCAAAAACGTAAATTTTGAAAGTCCATGGACGAAAATGAAACTTGAGTGAAAGTGTAGGGACCAAAATAGTATTTTACCCTTGTTTTTATTTTCAAAACTATGAGATTTTTTTAAAAAAAAAATAAAGGGAGAGAAGAAGTGAAAAAAAAATAGAGGGAAGGGGACACACGAGGTCTGAGATTTTTTTTTAAATAAATAAATAAAACAACTACACTGAGAATGAAACCAAACTGAAACTGATAAGGCGATTCAATTCTGATCGGTCTATTCGGTTCAATCGGTTTTTCGGATTCATTCTTAACCCTAATAAAAATACGTTAAGTATAATATAAACTCCATGAAAAATTAATTAGTGAAAAGGACATAGTAGTCAAAGGGTAAAATTTGGAAAACGCAAAAGAGATCCGATTTCCTTCCTATTTTATTTTCTTTTTCTATTTTTTTGTCAGGGAGATTTTTTACTTAATCCCCAAGAAACGTTACGATTTTTTCTTGGTGCCCACGTATTAAGATTCTTATAAATAAAAACAAATAACAACCCTTTCCATTCATCTCAATACCGTAACCGTCAAACCTCGACTCCATCGCCGACTAAATATTCAATTACTATCGACGATGGCTCCTCCAACCCTTCTCGGCCCTCCCGAAATCTACCAGCCAATCAAAGAATCCGAATCACCAGCTTCCGTTGCCGGCACCGGCGCTAGCGATCCTTTCATGGATTTAATGGTGGCCAATTTCAACAAAATCAATAAAACCGTTAAACCCCCAATGGGTTTGACGGAAAACATGTCCGCAACTTTCCTTTCCTCCGGCAACCCATGTCTCGATTTCTTCTTCCATGTCGTTCCCAGCACTCCCTCTGAATCATTGACTCAGAGACTAACCCTTGCTTGGGATCATAACCCTTTAACCACTCTCAAACTCATTTGTAATTTACGAGGTGTTCGTGGTACTGGAAAATCCGACAAAGAAGGGTTTTATACGGCTGCGTTATGGCTTCACAAATTCCATCCTAAAACCCTTGCCTGTAATATTCCTTCTCTTGCTGATTTCGGCTACTTTAAGGATCTTCCTGAGATTCTCTTTCGTCTTCTTGAAGGATCCGATGCGAGGGAGAATCTGAAAAAAGAGTGGTTGATGAGAAAAGGAAGTAGGAAAATGAATAAGAGGTTGTCTTCGATTCGAGGGTTTCGAGGAGGTAGGGTTCCTCGTGGATATGGAAGACATGGAAGGTTTGGGCAAGAAAAGTCGAAGAAAAAAAAGAAGAGAGTTTTGTCTTCTCTTGATAAAGAGAAGAAAGAGATGAGAGTTTCTGAGGCTATGGCGAGATCGAAGGGAGAGAAAGAGAAGGCTAGTTTGGAGAGGAAGAGAAAGAAGGTTTCCATGGCTAAGAAGGCTGTCGAACGTTATGGAAGAGATCCGGATTATCGATTTTTGTACGATAGGGTCTCTGATTTCTTTGCTGATTCTTTGAAAGCGGATCTTGAGTATTTCAGTTCTGGGGATTCGAGAAAAATTAGTCTCGCTGCGAAATGGTGTCCTTCTATTGATTCATCCTTTGATCGATCGACATTACTCTGTGAGAGCATAGCGAGGAAGGTTTTCCCACGCGAATCATACCCAGAATATGAAGGGGTCGAAGAGGCGCATTATGCATATAGGGTTCGTGATAGATTGAGGAAGGAAATTCTCGTACCACTTCGAAAGATCTTGGAGTTGCCGGAAGTTTTTATCGGAGCTAATCGATGGGATTCAATTCCTTACAATAGAGTAGCCTCTGTTGCGATGAAATTGTACAAGGATAAGTTCGTGGAACATGATGGAGAACGGTTTGGCCAGTATTTGAAAGACGTAAAGGCCGGAAAGGCGAAAATCGCCGCTGGAGCATTGCTGCCGCATGAGATTATTAAATCTTTGAATGATGATGAGAATGATGAAGGTCAAGTTGCAGAGCTTCAATGGAAAAGAATGGTGGATGATTTGTTAAAGAAAGGTAAAATGAGAAACTGCATTGCTGTTTGTGATGTTTCTGGAAGTATGAATGGGACTCCCATGGAAGTGTGTGTTGCTTTAGGTCTTTTGGTTTCTGAATTGTGTGAAGATCCATGGAAGGGTAAGGTTATCACATTCAGTCGGACACCTCAACTTCACTTGATTGAAGGAGATGATCTGAAATCGAAATCTGATTTTGTGAGGCGCATGGAATGGGGGATGAACACTGATTTCCAGAAGGTGTTCGATTTGATTCTGAAAGTGGCTGTGGCGGGAAAATTGAAGGAAGAAGAGATGATAAAGAGAGTGTTTGTTTTCAGTGATATGGAGTTTGATCGAGCATCTGCCAACTCATGGGAAACAGATTACCAAGTGATTGTGAGAAAATTTACAGAGAAAGGATATGGATCTTCCGTGCCGCAGATTGTGTTCTGGAATTTAAGAGATTCGAGGGCGACGCCAGTGCCAGCAACGGAGAAGGGGGTTGCATTAGTGAGTGGATTCTCAAAGAATTTGATCAATTTGTTTTTAGACAATGATGGTATCATCCAACCTGATACTGTAATGGAAGCTGCTGTGTCTGGCAAAGAGTATCAGAAGCTGGTTGTGGTAGATTAATTACGTTTCTTTCTTTCTTTTTGGCATTTCCTTTCTTGAGGGTATCAGAAAATCCAAATGTTCTGTAGTTTTGGAGAATTTCAAGAGAATGTTTTGTTTTTCTTCTTAATAATGAAAATGCCATTTTAAAATTCTATGTTCTGTGGTTTGAATATGAGCCTTTTTGAATTCAAATTCTATGTTCTGTGGTATGAAAATGCCGTTTTATAATTGTGTTCTTTTACTTCGATTTTTTTAAGAGTGTGATTCTATTCCAACATTCCTCCATTTTGTTACTGTTAATAATTCTCTATATTGAAGCTATAATTGCTGATGGAGGAGTTTGCAGAGAAGTTTGATATTGATTTTAACAGTTTCTTTATATTGGTTTTGTTGGTAAAGAGTATTGCGGTAAATGTTTCTTGCTCCTTTAGAATTCTCTTGTGGCTTTTTACAATATGATGATGATGATATCTCAAACATAGCAACAGGGTTTAAAAAAAATTCAAAAATGGCATTTGAAAACCTGGCCCTGAGCGCAAATCAACTAGAAGTGTTGTTGTTACTCGGTAATGGCATTCTTCATCTTCTCCGTGAACGGTAATGTCGATAATTTTCTCTAATTAATATATCATAGCCTCTCCAAAAGCTAGTTAATCAAGTCATCCATTTGAATATGGTTGCATCAAATTACTTAAAATTAGTTAGTAAATTGACTTCTTTCGCATGTGTTCAGAAAATTTGTGGTTGCCGCCTTCAACAAGTGAAAGCGAAAGCTTGCTCCTTCCCAAGCCGTCAACTTGGGTTAATGTCATTTTATATTCAAGTCATTTGTTTGCTCATTATTGCTATGGGACTTTGCCCTGATATGCTTAAAAACATGTTTCGAGCTATATTATTTCCCGTGGAAGTTGTCAAAAGCTTTTGGGATCGAGATGGATCCTCTGAGTTTGTGCTTAAAGGGAGATTTGATGCTGGATGGAGTTGTTTCTTGGGGGTGGATGTTGCAAAATGTGGACATCTGATGCAGATGGACTGCTCAAACAAGTCATAACTTTGAACTCTATCTTTGATGCATTTAGATGTGTCAAGTGAGTCATGAAAATCAACACTAATCTTGTTCCACGTGTCAAACGACCCGATATATGAGCTTTTACGGGTCAACCCATTGTGACCCTCTATCTTTAATGCATTTAGATGTGTCAAGTGGGTCATGAAAATCAAAACTAATCTTGATCCACGGGTCAAACCATCCCGATATATGAGCCTTTACTGGTCAACCCGTTGTGACCCATGACTTGACACACATCTACCCACGGATCAAGTAACTCACGAGTTATACCGGGTTACGTGTTGTGTTGGGTTGACTTTCAAGTCGTTCAACCCACTAGTTTAAGGTTGGGTTGACTCACGAGTAATAAAAATTCACGAATTATCTCAAATCATGAGACACAACCTCTAAATTAGGGTTAACCGTTGTATAACTAGTTAAAATTAGATGTTAATAGTGTAGTTAGTTATTAATGAATATTATATACTTAATTTAATCAAAACATAATTGTTAACATTGAGGAGAATCATTACGCTCATTTTGCAACCTTGAGGGTTTCTCAAAATTGCTCTCAATCGGATACCAATACTCAACCACAGTGTTAATTAACCTGGACATTTTACCAAGTGTGGATCTTGATAACTTGATCCCAAGTATTTCAGATTTAAATTGGCACACCCATAATGTATTAGCTACAACGAATAGGTCATTAAACAATTAACACAATCTCCAACGGTCCTCATCGAGAACCATGACTAAGGATTCTAACTTCTCCCTCTTGAGTGTCACGTACTCCCAATTTAAACACAATACTAACATAGTAACTCATCATTATCCATAATACTCATACTTTCCTTTACTAAGGCAGAGACTCGATCTTCCTCTCATAATTGACAACACTCGGGTAACAATTCTCATTAACGTATTCCTTAAATAATTGTAGGTCATCAGAATCAAGATGGACCAAATACTTTCTTAAAACTCCTACCCGAAGTAAGTATTTTCTTTTAGTAATGGGTCCCTACAAATAATCACATTCCTTATGAACACATGAAATCTAGAAACACACAACCAACATATGCAATTAACTTCTTAGAGAAAGTGATGTAGTAGAACTAAAAATCAAACTCCACTAGGTTATATAACCAGATCTCTTGGAGTAACTCATACTCCCTTTAACAACATTACTTTACTATATACTATTATGGGTGAACAATCTCTAGCGCAGGACCAAACTAGATTAATTACAATTAACAACTACTCCACTCCTTTTCTCGTCCATTTTAAAAAAATTTCCACGGCTTATCTCCAACAAATAATAAAAGTCATAGTATTATTACGTTTGACAGTTTTGGACTGCAACCAGTTGACTCTATCCATTTCCAGTTAGACGCCAGCTAATAAGCTGACATTTTACAACATTTTAAAGTTTGTGATCTGATCAAAATCTTCAACGCAATTATACCATTATTATTTTTTTTATTTTTTTTGTTAACCATGATTTCTTCTTCTTCTTCTTCATCTCCTTGCAAATGGAATTGGAAATATGATGTTTTTCTGAGTTTCAGAGGTGAAGACACTCGTAAATCCTTCACTGACCATTTATATACATCATTGAAACGTGAAGGGATTCATATTTTTAGAGATGAAAATGAAATTCAAAACGGCATTACCATTTCATTGAAGCTATTGGAGGCAATTGAGGCATCACAGATTGCAATCGTCGTTTTTTCAAAAAACTATGCTTCTTCAACTTGGTGTTTAGAAGAACTTGTTAAAATTCTTCAATGCAATAAAGAATTGGGTCAAACTCTTCTCCCAATTTTTTACGATATCGATCCGTCCGATGTGCGAAAGCAAAACGGAACATTTGCAGAAGCCTTCGCAAAACATCATGCAAGATTTGGAGAAGAGAATGTCAATGTGATACAATGGAGAGATGCTTTATCACAAGCTGCCAACCTTAAAGGCTGGAATTCAAATGAATGGTATTCAACATTTATTCCATTTCCATGATTGCTATATCTTAACATGTATTGATTGATTGAATTGATTTGATTGAATTTATAATTTCCTGCATTAGGTCTCATGAAACAGAGCTTATTGAAGAAATTTCTAGAGAAATATGGAAAATTATTCTGCCAAACTTTAAAACAACCAACAAGAACCTTGTCGGAGTTGAATCGAGATTGAAGGAAGTAGTTTCTCTTTTGGATGTAAATTTAAATTCAACAAGTACATTCATAGTAGGGATATGGGGGATGGGTGGTATAGGAAAGACCACCATTGCGCGAGCTGCTTATGATCAAATCTATCATAACTTTGAAGTTTATAGCTTTCTTTCTAATATTAAAGATGAAATTCAAAGCGATCTAGCATCCCTACAAGGCAAGTTTCTTTCAATGATTTTGATGAAGAAAATTGAAATATGGGATTCTCATAAGGGTTCTATTATGATGGAGAAAGTTCTTTCCAACAAAAAGATACTACTTGTATTGGATGATGTAGATCAGTTAGACCAAATAGAGGGATTGATTCCTAATCAACATATGTTCGGTTCGGGGAGTAGAATTATTATCACGACAAGAAATGACGATTTGCTGATAACCTTCGGAGTAGAAAGAAGATATGAGGTTCGTAATTTAGAAAATGATGAAGCAATTCAACTTCTTAGTTTAAATGCATTTGGGAAACCCAATCCTAAGGAAGGGTATTTAGATTTTCTTGAGAGTATAGTCAAACATGTTGGAGGCCTTCCATTAGCGCTTCATGTCTTGGGTTCGTCTTTACGTAATAAAGAGGTTAAGGTATGGAAGAATGCAATAGCTAAATTGAAAGAAGGTACTATGGATGAAAAGATTTTTAAAGCTCTTAAACTAAGTTATGATGGATTGAACAAGGAAGAAAAAGAAACTTTTTTGGATATTGCTTGTTTCTTCAAGGGAAAAAAGAAACAGTGTGTTGTTAAAATACTAGATGGGTGTGATAATTTAGCTATGGAAAGGATTGAACTTCTTATCCAAAAATCTCTCATTACAGTTTCACAAAACGATCGGTTAAAGATGCATGATTTATTGCAAGAAATGGGTAGAGAAGTTATTCGTCGAGAATCCAAGCAAAATCCATGCAAGTATAGTAGGCTGTGGAATCACAAGGATGTAAAGGAAGCTGTAAAAAGTAATATGGTAAGAAGTGAAGAAAGACTACAATAGTTTTTTAAACTTGTTAGTTAAGTAATCGGATTCAAAATTCCTTCTTTTTTTTTTTCAGGTCATCGAAGAAATCCAAAGCATAATTTCTAAGTCGAAAGAAGAAAAATTATCAATTTTCGATCATGAAATCTTCTCGAGGATGCCCAGACTTAGGTTGTTAAATGTTTGTAACATACAATTGCCTGAGGAATTGAAATGCATTCCTATCAAGTTAAGATACCTCAAATGGAGAGATTATCCTTTGGAGTTTCTCGAAGTTGATTCTGAAGCAAGTGAGCTTATTGAGCTTCATATGTGCCATAGCAAGTTGAAACTGTTTTGGAAAGGAAGAAAGGTAAAACTCTCATCAAAATACACAGATAAAATTATTACTGAAAAATTTCCATATGAAAAACTATTCTTTTGTTTTTACTTTTTTTTATTGCTTATCCTTTTTGTTTATTTACAGTGTCTTAATAAATTGAAGTACATCAAACTCAGTCATTCTCGGGAGCTTCTCGAGACACCGAATTTTGCAGAAGCTCCAAACCTTGAACAACTGGATCTTGAAGGTTGTACAAACTTGCATAATATTCATTCATCGATTTTTTCGATTAAAAAGCTTCTGGTTTTGAATTTAAAGAATTGTACAAGTCTCAAAAGCCTTCCAAATTCAATTGAAATAGAGATTCTTAGAAATTTGATCTTGTCTGGTTGTTCAAAAATCGAAAAGATCCCCGAGTTTGTTGACATCAGAGGGAGTTTGTTGGAACTTTCTTTAGATGGTACCTCAATAGTTGAATTGCCAGCAACAATTGGAAACTTAAGTGGTCTTACTAAGTTGAATTTGAAAAACTGCAATAACCTTCTCTTTATTCCAAACTCTTTTTCTTTATTGAAATCTCTTAAAAGTTTGGATTTTTCTGGATGCCCAAGACTTGGCAATCCATTCTCTGAAAACTTGGAGAATACAGAGGATTTGGAGGAGCTTGATGTGAGAGGAACTGCAATAAGAAAGAAACCATCTCTAGTTGGACTAAGATGTCTATTAAATTTGTTTCCAAAGGTTCCATCAATTGGTTTTGGAGCACAATCTTTATCTGGTTTAAGTTCTTTAACTCAGCTTAATCTCAATGGCTGCAACCTTGGAGCATTGCCGAACTGTATTGACTCGCTATCCTCCTTGGAAGTGTTAGATCTCAATGACAACAATTTTTCATACCTTCCAGCAACCATGTCTCGACTTTCAAATCTAAGATGGTTATACATGGATCGATGCAAAAGACTTTTATCATTGCCAAACCTTCCGCATAAAACACGATTTGTTAGTACACAGGATTGTATTTCACTCCAAAAGATTGAAGGTTTGTCGTTACAGTGTGGTTTTAATTATGTATCAAACTAGAATCCAATGACATATGCAGATGGTTGATCAAATGCATACAAGTAAGTTTATATATCCCAATACAACTCATATATATATATATATCCTTTCCATTGTTCACATGAGATATTTTATTTTTCATTATGCGCACGCAGGCAAAAGACCGTTGTTTTGAATCAGGAATTCTTATTATAGTATCTGGAAATGAGGTTCCAATGTGGTTTACAGTTAGAGTAATTGGCTCCTCAATTCCCATAGAATTGGGTCAGTATTCTTCAATAAGTCTCGCTGGATGTGTTGTCTATGGTCCCCGGGAACGTGCAGACGAGGCAATTGAAATCAATAACAGTGTTCTAGATAACCACTTAATTGGTGTAATTCAAATATTTTTCAGAAAAAGTTCTGGGAAAACGACTTCATTTACCCTTAATCGACTCCATCGGTTTGCAAAGTCAGATCACATTAGCTTATTCTGGGTACCATTACCAAGACGTCACTGTACGGATGTTACATCAATTTATTTTAGGCCAGCATTTGCTAATCGCAAAGATATTGAAGTGAAGAAGTGTGGGATTCGTTTGATATCTAAGGAAGAGATTCCAAATCTTCAGACAATGGATCAATGGGATGCATCTTAGTGAAGCTGATGGAAGGGGGAATAAATGGAAGGAAAAAGAAGAAATATATATCATCTCATTCTCGGTCCACTTCTCCATCCACATCCATTTGTTTCAAAATTTATACATGCTCAAGTCTCGGTCGTTTTCGATCAATCTGGTGATGATGTTAGTGAATCTTGGGAAGGGCAACTATAACAACTACAAGGTTTCTTAAACCTTGATGTTCACTTGTCATCATATTTTATGAATTATATGTTCTTCTCTTATCCATCCATGTTTTTCCTATAAGTAAACAAAGGAAAGAAGGTGATTTGAGTTGTGATAATCTTTTACTTTAAAAAAAAAAAATTTTAAATAATGATTTTTTCAAAATTGATGTCAATTTGCAAAATATAATTTTCAAAACACAAAACTCAAAAAAAAAAAAAAAAAAAAAAAAAAAGGAATTAAACAAGAAAAGCCCACGAGAATTTTACGTATATCATCTTTTTTCATTTAAAGGACTAAAATAATGGGTTACACTAATAAGAAATTGATAAAGTTTGTTATCAAATTTCTTGACCAAACACACGATAAAATAATTCCATAGGAATATGAGTTATTCTGAATTGGAAGTTGTTCGAGAAGGGTATCGATTTAACGTACAGGATGACTGACTGATCATTCGACGTCACTCTACCTGGGAAGCTTAAACTATCGTGGTATAATAATCTGTTTAGGGTATTTCTATTTATTGAACATTGTAGCATTCATGCATCATGTTTACTTTTATGCCAAACACATTGTTTGAATATAGAATTGCTAATTAAAATTCACTTAATTTTATTCATTACAGCTACAATGTCATCCTCTAATATTGCAACCGATAAAATTGATAACTTTGTCAAATGGAATGAATTGATAAATGACACTTTAAATCTGGATTTTAGTCTAATTGTTAAAGATCTTAATTTGCAATCAGATGCAATTAGTCGTGTAAATATGACCAACAAATGTATGAATGGCTTAGATAGTAATTCAGATTTACTTGTAGCAGAATTGTGGTTAGTGGAAGATAACTTATCTGAATGGATATTTGATTCTGGTGCCACAAACCACATTTGTTCATCCGCTCTAATGTCTGATTCTTGGACTAAAATAGAACATGGTACATATACAATGTGAGTAGAAACGGGGCAGTTCCTTACAGCAGTTGCATGTGCAGATATTTGTCTGTAATTCAATTCTTGGTATATACAGTTATACAACGTTTTACTGGTCCCTGGATTTGCTAGAAATCTAGTGTCAGTTTCACGTTGCATGAGAAATGGTTATTCAATCGAGTCGGGGATTGATGAGATCAAGATATACAAAGGAAATTCGTATATAACTTCAGCAGTCAATAGAAAAACTTTGTTCATATTTAGTTCGTCAATAGGAATAACAACACATAATATTGAAATGTTCAAGACTGCAAAAACAAGAACTAAAAGACAAAAGGTTTCAAAAGAAGAAACGTATTTATGGCATCTAAGGCTAGGTCATATAAGCTTAGACCGACTTGAAAAACTCGTGAAAGCTGGTTCCCTAAGTCAGTTAGAAATTGGAACCATGCCAGTCTGTGAACCCTGTTTAGAAGGCAAAATGACCAAAAGACCTTTTACTGGAAAAGGTAATAGAGCCTCGGAACCACTCGAACTTGTGCATACGAACCTTTGTGGGCCATTTAATGCAAAAGCTCGCGGTGGATTTGAATATTACATCCCTTTCACGGATGATTATTCACACTATGGATACATTTACCCAATGATCCACAAATCAGAAGCTCTTGATAAGTTCAAAGAGTATAAAAAGTTGAAGTGGAAAACCAATTAGGTAAAACTATCAAAACACTTCGATCTGATCGCGGTGGAGAATATCTGGACTTAGACTTCAGAGATTATTTGATAGAATATGGGATAACATCCCAACTTTTAGCACCAGGAATGCCTCAGCAAAATGGTGTAGTTGAAAGAAGAAACCGAACGTTTTTAGACATGACTAGATCAATGATGAGTTTTGCAACATTGTCACTATATTTTTGGGGATATGCAGTTAAGACTGCATTATACATACTCATTGTGGTTCCATCCAAAAGTGTTTCTAAAACTCCACAAGAGTTATGGAATGGACGTAAAGGAAGTTTATGACACTTTAGGATTTGGGGGTAGCCCGCTCACGTGTTAATGACAAACCCAAAGAAATTAGAACCCTGAAGTAAAGTATGCCTTTTTGTAGGCTACCCAAAAGAAACAAAGGGTGGGTACTTTTATTGTCCTATAGAAAACAAAGTATTTGTGTCGACAAATGCAGTTTTTCTTGAAGAGGATTCTATGAAAGATATAAAACCCAGAAGTGCAATGGTGCTAAATGAAATAAGTAATAACAACGCAATTCATCAATCAACAAGAGCTGTTAATAAAACACCTGAAATCCAGGTGCAAACGTTATCTGAAACTCAGAGAAGTGGGATGGTTATTAGAAATTCAGAACGCTTTATAGGATTTTGAGAAATCCACATTGCCATAGCTGATGACAATCCGGAAGACCCATTAACTTATAAGAGTGTAATGCGGAATATTGATAAAGAAAAATGGCTCAAAGCCATGGATCTCGAGATGGAATCAATGTATTCCAACTCTGTCTGGACTTTCATAGATCTTCCAAATGATGAAAAACCCATTGGTTGCAAATGGATCTATAAGAGAAAAAGAGGTGCAGACGGGAAAGTTGAGACTTTCAAGACTAGATTAGTGGCAAAAGGATATAATCAGAGGGAGGGTATTGACTATAAGGAAACTTTTTCCCCAGTTGCCATGGTTAAATCTATTCGCACCATCTTATCCATTGTCGCTTATTATGATTATGAGATTTGGCAAATGGACGTCAAGACTGCCTTCCTTAATGGCAATCTAGATGAAAGCATCTATATGATGCAGCCAGATGGATTCATTACTCCAGGACAAGAACAAAAGGTTTGCAAGTTGCAAGGTCAATTTATGGACTTAAGCAAGCCTCAAGGTCTTGGAACATTAGGTTTGACGATGCAGTCAAAACTTATGGCTTTGAATAAAATGTAGATGAACCTTGTGTATACAAGCGTATCATAGAAGACAAAGTGGTTTTCATAATTCTTTACGTTGATGATATTTTGTTAATAGGAAATAACCAAGGAACGTTAATAGAAGTTAAAGAATGGCTGGAAAATAAATTCCAAATGAAAGATTTGGGAGAGGCTAGTTATGTTCTTGGGATTCAGATCATTCGTGATCGAAGCAAGAAATCACTAGCACTGTCTTAAGCATTTTATATTGAAAAAATTATCAAACGTTTTGCTATGTAAAATTCCAAGAAAGGTATTTTACCTTTTAGGCATGGAATTAGTCTATCTAAGGAACAATCACCTAAGACACCTCAAGAAGTTGAGGAAATGGGACATATACCATATAGTTCAGCAGTAGCAAGTATAATATATGCAAAGTTATGCACTAGACCGGATATCTGTTATGCAGTGGGAATAGTCAGTAGGTTCCCATCCAATCCTGGAAAGGAACATTGGGTTGCAGTTAAAGCAAATCTCAAGTGTCTTAGAAGAACCAGAAATTATATGTTAGTGTATGGAGATAAGGATTTGGTCCTTACATGATACACATATTCAGATTTCCAAGGTGATAAAGATTCTAGGAAATCAACATCGGGTGCATTGTTTACATTTGGTGGAGCCGCCATAGTTTGGAGAAGTATTAAGCAAGGTTGTATTACTGACTCCACTATGGAAGTAGAATATGTTGCTGCTTGTGAAGCTTCAAAGGAAGCTGTCTGGCTCAGAAAGTTCCTAAAAGATTTGGAAGTCGTTCTAAATATGGAATTGCCCATAACTCTCTATTGCGACAATAGTATTGCAGTGGCAAATTCAAGGGAATTGTAACGTCCCGTTATTTTGAAGTGAAATTTTTTATTTATTTATTTTATTTTATTTTATTATTTATTTAATGTTATTTATTTATTTATTTATTTCAATTTAAGTATTTAGATTAATTATTATTTTTTAATTTCGATTTTAGTAGTTAATTTCGCCCGAAATCCTTTTTAATCGTTTTAATACTTTAAATTCGTTTCGGTGACATTAATAATTATTAATAGGCCAATTAATAATTATTAATCACCTTTAGATTTATTTAAGAGCTTTGGGTTTCGATTCATAAGTCAAAAGTCATAAAAGGACGCAACCGTCATTTCCGATTTCTTAAAAATATCAAAATACTATTCATTTGTCTTTAAAAATCAAGCAATTGACCAAAAGTTGACCTCATCTTCATTTTTTCCTCCTCCTTGGTTGTGGCTATCAATGGGGATTGGGGGGGTTTTGGTTTTTGCTCGTTTCTCGACGGATCGGCTTGCTTTCGGTTGCATCGGAAAGGCCTCGGTCCTAGGATTCTCTTCCACCTAACCATCGTGCTTTTCTCTCGAGATCCACGGAGTTCTCGGTAAGTAAAGTTTCAAACCCTAAGCTCCAAATAGTGTTTTAATGGAGTTTTCCTTGTTTTCTTTCGATTTCTTGTCGTGAAACTCGGTGTTTGTAAATACGAGAGTTGTTTTAAGAGTTTTTGGAAACTTTCCCATAACCCTAAAACCGAGTTTCAGTCGAAACCCTTCCCGTTTGAAATTTACCTTTTTGGGTTTGATTATGGATTATAAATTAATGAATTATTGTTTATTTAAATTCAATTCGGGAAAGGGCATAATGTTCAAAAACCCTAATTATCGATACCCATTGAAATCGGGAATATCAAAATTGCTTGAAACCAACTCGAAACACATCTAAATTTCCTAAAAGCCGGAAAACCAAAACCAAAACCCTTTTGTGAGGGGGGGCCGAGAGCCTCAAAGTTGGGGTTGTTGGGTTTTTCGTCGTTTTAAAACGCTTAGATGTTGTTTGATCGTAAGTCGAATTATTTATTGATTGTTAGATGTAATTCTAATTGTAGGTTGGTTTGAACTTTGCATTGACCTTGTTATCGAAGGTTTGGATTGAAATCTTCTTTTACAAAGGTGAGAATAGTTAGGATTTAAAGTAATTATAGAAAGCGAATAAGTGTGATGGTTTGTAGAATTGGAAACTAAGATTAGAATTCGAATCTAAGATTAGAGGGAAGTGAGTTAGTGCCCTTAGGATTAGGAGTTAATCCTTTAAGTGAGAACCTAGGAGTTCTTGGGGAAACTATTGAATCTTAGAAGATTCTAAGATAGATTTGTTTCGAAGCTTAGGTTGGATCATTGGAAGTTAAAAGATCCAAACTTTTATATAGAACGGTTAATAGAACCTTGGATTATATTGGAAGTTTAGAATCCTGGAAGGTATAGGTTAATCGTTTAAGTTATGTTTTTACTTTTATTATTGTTAGCGGAGTTCAATTGACATATCGTTCGTCCGGAGTTTCCTATTTATTTACTTTATGTCTTTTACTTTATTCCCCTTTACTTTATGTTTGTTTCGGTTACTTTATTATTCGCACTTTACTTCATTTACTTTTTGCAAGTATGTGCAAGCATAACCATAACATCTTGCACCATAACATGTCGCATCATTGAAAAGAGAAAAAGAAAAGAAAGTGAGAAAGAAAAGAAGGGAAGAATGTTGGAGCCTACGGGTAGTGTCTGTTAGGAATGGTGTCCTAGAACTTGTAATTATTTAATTATAATAATTTATTTCGAATAAATTAAATAAATAAACATAAGTTCTTTATATAATCTAGATTGATTCAATTGACGATATTAGGAATATATGGAAATATATAAATATCAAAACATTCAAATAGTAAACCCTAAGTTACTCTTATGAAATCACGACTTAGTATGTGAGTCATACAAGAGGATTAAAGTCGAGATGAGTAACTTAAAAGTGTCTACGATAAATGGATAACGTTTGGGAACCTTATCCTGGTAACATCGTTGATAGCTTCGCATTTTGTTTATAGACAAATGATCTAATCCTGATCGTTCATGTGGGAGACATGAAATGGAAGTATCATATGCAATGTTGATTGTATAAGACAGGACCACGATGTTCGATCAAATTTCTCCTTAGTACCGTTTACGAGAATTGATCGAATATCAAACTAAGTTTATCAACCGTGATAGATCTCAATCCTGAGTGAAATGCGGACTCCTATTTGTGGAGTTATGTTCTTTGATTCACATGGTTGAGAGTGATCCGTAAGAACGCTCAATACACTTCGCTTTGGGAACATGACTAGACAAGTAGCTGGGAACTCATTTTCACGAGATGGAATTCATAACTTTCCTATAAATTAACCAGTATCGGTGCGATACCTAAACATTTTAGGAACTTTAGGAAACTCCCTTGATGTCCCGATTCGAGACATGAACAAGTGACGTCACGACTTCTATTGATCACGAAGTATCTTATCTCTAGTTCGACTAAAGATAAAGTTCATTGGAGAATCAGCGGGAACACAAGGATAAAGCGGTAATTACAGGGGCAAAACGGTAATTTTATCCGGTGTAATTATGAGGGTTCCACGTGAAGGATAATATCACGGATATAAATAATGATAAACTAAATGGACATAACTCATCTATAGTGAGGGGAGTTCAACTATGAATCTATAGTGGAATTATTCATAGTTAGATAATAAGTAATTAACTGATTATGTGTTAATCACTTAATTGACTAATTATTAAGCCCATGATCTATAGGTCCATCGGGTCCCTATGCTAGCCCAAATATCGTAGTCGCGAAATCAAGTAGAAGAAATGGAAATTTTAAGTAAAGTGAATTACTTAAAATAGGCAATATTAATTGTTTAAATATTGAGTATATTTAAGCGGTAATTAATATAAACATTATTAATTGTTTAAATAATGAGTTTATTTAAACATGAAATTAATAATGAAATATTATTAATTAGATATTATTAATTATTTAAATATTGAGTATATTTAAATGGTAATTAATAATTTGAAATTAATTGACAATTATTAATTGTTTAAATAATTAATTTTATTTGAATGGAAATTAATAATTAAAATTAATTAATTAATAATAAAATATTGTCAATAAAATTATTAATTAAATAATGAGTTTATTTAATGGAAATTAATAATTATAATATTTATTATTAATTATTTAAATAATGAAAATTATTTAAATGGAAATTAATAATTAAATATAAATTTGATAATATTTAGTCGGGAGAAAATATTAATATTATTAATTGTTTAAATAAAATATTTATTTAAATGGTAATTAATAAATAAATTAATTAAATTGGACTTATTAATTTGAGAGAGAATTTCAAGCCCAATTGGATTAATGAACCCAATTGGAATTGGCCCAAAATAATTAATTAAATAAATTAGAATTATTTATTAATTAATACATGAATTTTCGGCCATATGATGTATTTTGGGAAGAGATAATTGTTTGAATTATATCCTAAAATAACTACATAGATTTATTTACCCAAGATAAATAAAAATAAAGAAAATAAAATAATCTCCTATTTATCCTTGGCATTTTCGAAATTGCTAGATAAAGGAAAGAGATTATCTTTTTCTTTTTGTGTTTATCTCTATAGATTAATCCTAATGTGATTAGGATTCCTATTTTTCTATAAATAGGAGGGTTGGGTCATTCATAAATCACACAATTCAATTCCATAGAAAGTTGGAACTCTCTCTTCCTCCTTCTCCCTCCCTTGGCCGATTTTCTCATATTGTTGGGAAGAAAAATATTTTTTTTCTTCTTCCCAATTTCTTCTAAAGTTCGATCCCACAATCGAATTTCGTTTGATCGATCGGGATATAGCATAGAAGATCTGGTGTTGCTGAGGAATTGAAGCTGTAAAGAAACCTCCAACCGATTCTCCATTATTCAGTCAATGTAAGTTCCGGTTATAATTTTCGAATATATAAGCATGAATCTACATGTTTTATCACAAATTGCATGATGTTAATAGATCCGTTATTAAATGTTAATAAGTTTACTAAATAAAATTCCGCTAATTTAGTAAATCATCCCTTCAATTGGTATCAGAGCTAATTTTAATTATCATGCAAATTTGTGTTTTTCGAAAATTTGGTGGGTTGCATAAAAAGTTGTTTTATGTATGTTTATATAAATTGTGGAGGTTTGCTTATTGACTGTTTAGGTATTCTTGAGGCACTTAGGATTTTTAAATTTTAGTAGAAAATTTGTAAACCCTAAATTTTAGGGTATAGGAAAAATTTGTAATTTTCCCATACCCAATGATGGCAAAATCGGCTACACCAAGGGAGGAAGAGAAGAAAATTTTTCCTCATCATTCATGATGCCCACGCCCAAGGATGAGATAAGGTAAAGATATGGTAAGATATTTTATCATAATTATCTTGTTATCTCAATTTAAAAATTTAAATATTTAAGATAAGGATAAAATCTTTTAAGATTATCTCCCTATCCTAAATTATAAATTATTAAATTGATATAAGATTACATGGAAAATATTTTCTTTATTTTTCCATATAATTAAAAGATAATTATTTTAAAACAAGTATTTATGGAAATATTAAGGAGATAATATTTGCCCCATAAATACCCATGCCCACGCCTACACCATGGAGGAGAGAGAAAGATGAAGCCTCAAGATCTACAATGGAAGATTTAATTAAGTTGTAATTTAATTTTCCGTTTTAGAAATAGTGCCAAGAATACCTGGTCAATTTAGCTATTTATTATTTAAATTGTTTATATGTATGATATAATTGTTTTTAAATAATATTCATGCATAAGAGTATGTCATGTAGAAAATCCCACCATAGGTTGTATGATTTTAATTAATTGTACATACATGCATCATGATATAATATGTGTTATTATATGCTAATGTATGTGAAGCATGCTATAATTTTATTTTATAAATGTTATTATTGAAAATTATATTCTAATTGTTTTAGAATTAAAAGCATGCTTATTTAGTTAAAATTCAAAAGTTAAATCTAGTTTAAAAGTTGAATAGAAACTAAATGAATTATTTGTAATATGGAATTATTGTTTAAACAATTGGGCCAAATCCATATAAGATAAACAAATAGAAACTTTTAATTAAGGGTTAATTAAAAATTAATAATTGAGATTAATTAAATTGAACGGATCTCCAGCGAAAGCTCGCCTTGGCGATGAGGTTTCATAAAGTTCCCCTAACACCGGAGCGCCTCTAACCGGGAGCGATCCTGGGAGAAAAGTTCAAATTAATAAATCAAAATTATTAAGACGGCGCATAATGTGATTAGTTTAAATTAGGAAAACTTGAACAATCACTTTATAAAATTAATCTAACCAATTTAAGAGTTAAAGTTGATTAAGTTAATTAAAACTTGGATTAATGAGTTAGCCTGAATTAGTCTAAGTTATGAAACCCTAACTCAAAATATTAAGTGGGAGAAGGAAACATGTCAATGAATCCTATGGTCTCCACTAATGGGCTCGAAATGTGAGATTTATACATGGCCTCTGTAACAACTGCTGCAGTGTTCATTCCCATAGGAAGGTTTATTGTATAAATCAATATCAAGTTGGGTCTCCCGAAAGGGATAAAGAATTTTAAATGAGATTGATTGAAGACTGAATCTACACTTCGTAGACACTCTTCAATTTTATTTAAAAGACTAAATTAGTGGGTCACACTTAAAAGAAATTTGATAAATTGTGTTATCAAAACTCTGGACCAAATACACGGTAAACAATGACATAGGAATATGAGTTATTCTGGAGTTGTCAATTGTTCGAGTGGCATCTCGTTTTAATGATGGTAACTGACCTATCATTCGACGGCACTTCACCTAGTATCATTAAAATATCGTGACATAGTAACATGTTTTAGGGCTTTTCTGTTCATTAATATGTTCGCATTCATACATCATATTTAATTATATGTCGAAACTTTGAGTATTTGAATGTTGAAAGCATGTTAGATTACTAAGATAAGGTTTATTTAAATTTTCAGGAAAATGGCATCTCGCTTTAGTCACAATCCTTGGAAAGAACAAACTAAATGGAGATAACTACACCTCCTGGAAAAATGAAATGAACACCATTCTCGTGGTAGAAGACTTGAAATTCGTTCTTAGTGAACTTAAACCTGATACACCGCTACCAATGCTCCTAAAGTCATTAAGGATGCATATGAGCGCTGGGTCCGGGCAAATGAAAAGGCCCGTGTTTATTTGATGGTCGGATGAGTGACGTCTTAGCCAAGAAACATGAACCAATGGAAACGGCTTTGGAAATAGGCGATTCGTGCAGGGCATGTTTGGCCAACCATCAAAACAAGCACGTCATGATGCTATAAAGTCGGTTTATAACACTCAAATGAAAGAAGGCACATCTGTTCGTGATCATGTTTTGACAATGATGAACTACTTTAACGTAGGTTGAAACGAATGGGGCCATGATTGATGACGAGTCCCAAGATAAGCTTTATATTGGAATCTCTCCCATCGAAGTTTTTTCAGCTTTTAAAAGCAATTTGGTCATGAACAAACCGAGCTACTCCCTTACCCAATTGCTAAACGAACTTCAAACCTTCGAAGCAATGAAAAAGGAAAACAAGAAGTCAGGAGAAGCAAATGTTGTCTTCAATGCTTCTAAGAAGAAGAAGAGCTCTACTGCTAAAAAGACCAAGCTCAATGCTAAGAAGAAAGCATTTAAGGCTGAGACCAAAGAGCCTAAGGGGAAATGTTTTCATTGCAACATAGATGGACATTGGAAGAGAAATTGCCCCAAATATCTCGAAGAAAAGAAAAAGGGGAAAGAAGGTAAATTAGATTTACTTAGTGAAAAATTTGAGAAATTTATTTTGAATGGATGATTCAATAGTCACTAACACAAAGTTTTTTTTTTAAAACTTTACAGGTGCAGCTTGATTCTTCAACACTGCTAGTTTGAAGATGACTCAAGATAGAAGTAGATTGGATTTACTGTTTTCAGTCTTTAATTTTTCATATTTCTAGTTTAGTTTAGTTTTAAATTTTGTTTTAAATTTTGAATTATGTAATAAATATTGATTCTCACCCTATAAGAATCAAATTAGGAATATTTTAATAAAAGTCGTTTAGTTAAATATTCCTTTGCAATTTTATTACAACGTTCCAAAGTGTGATTGGATGGTTATTCAAAATACTTAGAATAAAACAAATAAATTCCAAATCCAAATTCTAAACTACTAAATATCTAAACAAGTTATGAAGGTTTAAAAATGTTTAAATGTTTAAGTCTAAAATCACTTAAATAAGTTAAAGGATTAACCTCTTAAAGATGGTTCTCAAAGAATTTGAGATGATAACCATGTTAATCTACAAACTTAAAGAAATAAGTGAAATTGAGCATCTTTGATTTATCAAAGATAATGGACTTAAAATCACTAAAGTTCAACACTTAGATGTTAAACTTAAGTGAAAAATGAACAAAGAATCAATTTCTAGTATTCCAAACATTCAGGTTATTTAAAAGGATGTTTTAAAGGAGCACTTACTGATATGGAATAAACAATATAGAAATTGAAAGTAATAATTAGTGAATTATTGAATTCACAAATTATTAAAGAAAAGTTGATGAAATCGGTGATACTTGAAAGTTTTAAACCTTAATTAAGATATAAAAGAATTACAATGATTTTATTTCACAATAAAAACAAGTAGTTATTTAAAAGTTTAAATTGTTAAACTACTTGTAGAACTTTATTTGAGTGGGAGCGTCATAATACGAACCAAAGGACTTTTGAAGTCCAAGTGAAACTCATTGACTTCAAAATCAATGAATAAAGTTCAAAATAAGTGAAATAAAAATGACACGAATTTTCAATAGTTGAGTTGAAAAGGGTTACTTATACTTATACATTATTTTTGGAAATAATAAGAAGTATAGAATTGTAATCATTAAACAAATGAAAGTAATGGAGAATTACTTTGTAGTGGGAGCTTAAGAATTTCGAGAATCCTAGAACCAATGTGACTAAAATAAAATTAACAAATAGTATGTTAGTGCACATAGATAAAATGGGAGATTTTATGAGTTGCACGGGCTCAAATTCGAACATGAATTTACTTCCATGTAAGAATTCGACAAAAGACCTTTGCGAATTAAATATCAGATGAGTTAAGTATAAGTAAAATGAGTTTTTGCTAACTAAACTCTAGATTCGCGTAATTACTAAGTCGTTAGTAAATGAAAAGGTATTTGAACATGATAGTTTCAAATCAATAGTTAATAGAGTTTATTTTATGGCGATAAAATATGGAATCTATTACACTTAATGAAACTAACATCGAGACAAAAGAATTACATACTAAACAGATGAAAACGTTCTCGATAAAGTATTAAAATGACTACCATGGCTAAGTAGTTGATAGTCATCCAGTTGGACTGGAATTACAAGTCAAATCTCCAAAGATCTAGGACAAGTGGGAGATTGTTAGGAATGGTGTCCTAGAACTTGTAATTATTTAATTATAATAATTTATTTCGAATAAATTAAATAAATAAACATAAGTTCTTTATATAATCTAGATTGATTCAATTGACGATATTAGGAATATATGGAAATATATAAATATCAAAACATTCAAATAGTAAACCCTAAGTTACTCTTATGAAATCACGACTTAGTATGTGAGTCATACAAGAGGATTAAAGTCGAGATGAGTAACTTAAAAGTGTCTACGATAAATGGATAACGTTTGGGAACCTTATCCTGGTAACACTGTTGATAGCTTCGCATTTTGTTTATAGACAAATGATCTAATCCTGATCATTCATGTGGGAGACATGAAATGGAAGTATCATATGCAATGTTGATTGTATAAGACAGGACCACGATGTTCGATCAAATTTCTCCTTAGTACCGTTTACGAGAATTGATCGAATATCAAACTAAGTTTATCAACCGGTGATAGATCTCAATCCTGAGTGAAATGCGGACTCCTATTTGTGGAGTTATGTTCTTTGATTCACATGGTTGAGAGTGATCCGTAAGAACGCTCAATACACTTCTTTTGGGAACATGACTAGACAAGTAGCTGGGAACTCATTTTCACGAGATGGAATTCATAACTTTCCTATAAATTAACGGTATCGATCGCGATACCTAAACATTTTAGGAACTTTAGGAAACTCCCTTGATGTCCTGATTCGAGACATGAACAAGTGACGTCACGACTTCTATTGATCACGAAGTATCTTATCTCTAGTTCGACTAAAGATAAAGTTCATTGGAGAATCAGCGGGAACACAAGGATAAAGCGGTAATTACAGGGGCAAAACGGTAATTTTATCCTCTGTAATTATGAGGGTTCCACGTGAAGGATAATATCACAGATATAAATAATGATAAACTAAATGGACATAACTCATCTATAGTGAGGGGAGTTCAGCTATGAATCTATAGTGGAATTATTCATAGTTAGATAATAAGTAATTAACTCGATTATGTGTTAATCACTTAATTGACTAATTATTAAGCCCATGATCTATAGGTCCATCGGGTCCCTATGCTAGCCCAAATATCGTAGTCGCGAAATCAAGTAGAAGAAATGGAAATTTTAAGTAAAGTGAATTACTTAAAATAGGCAATATTAATTGTTTAAATATTGAGTATATTTAAGCGGTAATTAATATAAACATTATTAATTGTTTAAATAATGAGTTTATTTAAACATGAAATTAATAATGAAATATTATTAATTAGATATTATTAATTATTTAAATATTGAGTATATTTAAATGGTAATTAATAATTTGAAATTAATTGACAATTATTAATTGTTTAAATAATTAATTTTATTTGAATGGAAATTAATAATTAAAATTAATTAAATTGGACTTATTAATTTGAGAGAGAATTTCAAGCCCAATTGGATTAATGAACCCAATTGGAATTGGCCCAAAATAATTAATTAAATAAATTAGAATTATTTATTAATTAATACATGAATTTTCGGCCATATGATGTATTTTGGGAAGAGATAATTGTTTGAATTATATCCTAAAATAACTACATAGATTTATTTACCCAAGATAAATAAAAATAAAGAAAATAAAATAATCTCCTATTTATCCTTGGCATTTTCGAAATTGCTAGATAAAGGAAAGAGATTATCTTTTTCTTTTTGTGTTTATCTCTATAGATTAATCCTAATGTGATTAGGATTCCTATTTTTCTATAAATAGGAGGGTTGGGTCATTCATAAATCACACAATTCAATTCCATAGAAAGTTGGAACTCTCTCTTCCTCCTTCTCCCTCCCTTGGCCGATTTTCTCATATTGTTGGGAAGAAAAATATTTTTTTCTTCTTCCCAATTTCTTCTAAAGTTCGATCCCACAATCGAATTTCGTTTGATCGATCGGGATATAGCATAGAAGATCTGGTGTTGCTGAGGAATTGAAGCTGTAAAGAAACCTCCAACCGATTCTCCATTATTCAGTCAATGTAAGTTCCGGTTATAATTTTCGAATATATAAGCATGAATCTACATGTTTTATCACAAATTGCATGATGTTAATAGATCCGTTATTAAATGTTAATAAGTTTACTAAATAAAATTCCGCTAATTTAGTAAATCATCCCTTCAGTGTCCGCATCACCTTCAGAAAAAGAAAAGAAAAGAAAGTAAAATAAGGGAAGAAGACGAATGGTAGCCTACGGGTTGTACGCATTACTTCTTTAGTGAAAGTAAAACTAAGAAAGAAGACGAATGGGTAGCCTACGGGATGTACTCGTTACTTCTTCATGCATAAGGTTGAATGGGAGCCTACGGGATGTCCGCATTACCTTCATTCATGCATAAGGGTATATGCGAACCTTACATTGCATATGACCGATGGATTAGAGAATCGAGATGTTATATTTTATGCAAAGTTATTTACTTTTCTTATTTTATGTCGTAATAAGTTAATGGATGAGGATTGACTACGAGTGTTAGTAATATCATCCTTTGGAAAGTTTAAAATGGAATTACTTAAAGTTTGGAGAACTTTAGGATTGATTGTGTCAGATTAATTGGACACGAATCGGAATACGAGTTTGAGGTCTATCTTTACTTTTTATTCTTATTATTCTCACTGGGCTTAAGTTGTTAGCTCATGATATTACAAAAATTTCAGGTAATGCCCTGGCTAGAGGTCGAGGGAGAGGAGATGGTGCTGCATGATCGAGGGATGAAGACTTTGAGATGGACTAGGTGATTGTAAAAATCCATGTACATGGTTTCGTAAATTTTATATAATTTTGGAGTTGTATATTTGTAAATGGCTCTTAAGAGCTTTTGTCTTTACTTTTATGTTTATAAATAATTTTGAACTCCTGATAGGAACTTAATGTTCCTTGTGTTTTTAATTGTCTGAATTTAAGATGTAACAGGTTTTGGCTAGCCTATTTTCAAACATAATCATGCCAATTTTTCTTAAAATAAAAGACTTCCGCTGTGTTTTTCTAATTTAAATTATTTTAAAGTGACGGGTCGTCACAGGAACCAAGATCACACAAAAGATCAAAACATATAGAGAGGAAGTATCATCTTTAAGGGAAATAGTGCATCGTGGGGACATGTTGGTCACGAAGATAGACACGAAGGACAACAAAGCTGATCCGTTTACAAAGACTCTCACAGCTAATGTGTTTGAGGGTCACCTAGAAGGACTAGGATTACGAGACATGTCTCACTTACTCTAGGGCAAGTGGGAGATTGTTGGGATTTATGCCCTAGAATTTTTAATTTGTAATAGAATATTTTATGAATAAATAAAAGTATTATTTTAGTGAATTTTGTGCAATTTATTATATGCTGATATTTGCTAAATATTCAAACATAAATAGAAAATTCCGGAGTTACTAATTCTGTAATCTTGACTACTATGAGATATAAAGTGGATCTAGTCCAAGATAATAACTCAAATAGTCTACAATAAATGAATACGGTTAGGAGACCTTATTTTTGTAACACTGTTGATGTTGTTCACTGATTTGATCCAAATCATTAGCATGATGTAGATGCAAATGGAGACATCATATATAATGAGTTAATATGAGACTGGACAAGGATAATAAATCAATTCCTAAATAACACTGTTGATAGGAAATGATTTATAATATCAAATTATGTTATTAAGATTGATACGTCTCAATCCTGAGTATGTTGTGAACTCACATTAATGAAGTCTTTTCTTTTGATTCACATGGTTGAGAGTGATCTGTTGATACACTCAATAAACTCCTGTTTTGGGGAAATGACTAAGTTGGTGCTTGGGAACATTTCTATACAAGATGACATTCATAACTTTCCTAAAACAAATGAAAGTGTTAGTGCGACATTATTCTAACTTAGGAACTTTAGGTGTCTCCCTTGTTGTAATGATTCAGTACTTGAACATGAGGCCTCACCTTCTCACTGGCCCGAGAAGGATCGTTCTGTACTTGAAAACTATAGAAAAATGTTCATTAGAGAATCATCGGGTACACAAGGATAAAAGAGATAATTACAAGGGTAAAACGGTAATTTTTTACACAATTGTAATTATGAGATTACCACGTGAAGGATATGTCAAAATAAACTTAATAACAAATGGACATAACCCATCTATAATGAGTGGAGTTCAACTCAGAGTTTATAGTGGAATTACTCTAAGTTAATAATTATGATTAATTAATTAATGGGTTTAATTAATAAATCAATAATTATTGAAGCCTATGATCTATAGGTCCATCAGGTCCCTATGCTAGCCCATATATCATTGTAACTAACCAAGTTATTAATTTAACTAGGAAGAAATAATTATATTTAAGTAATTAAATTACTTAAATAAGGGATATATTAATTGTTTAAATAAATAGTTTATTTAAATGGAAATTAATATTGAAATGATTAATTATTTAAATAATGAGTTTATTTAAATAGAAATTAATAAAAAAATTATTAATTAGATAATGAGTTTATTTAATTTAATAATAAAATTAGAGAGAATTAAATCCAATTAATTTTATGAAATAAATTGGTTTTGGCCCCAATTAATTAATTAATTGGATTTGATCCAATATAAATTAATAGGATTTATTTTTGGTATTTATGTGTATTTAGAAATAATTATATAAATTATTTCTAATTATAAATACATAAAAGATAAAAGATAAATATCATTAAAAAAAAGGAAAAGATAAATTTTGTCTTGGATGGCCACGGCACTTGGCATTTTAAAGGAAAATTTTGATTTTGCATAATGCAAATGGAGCTGATGCCACCTTTTATCTTTTATTTTATTTTTAAATAATTTTGATTATTTAAATTATGAAAATAAGAATACTAATTTAATTAGGAAACAAATTCTTATTTTCTTATAAATATGACCATTGGGTGCTCATATTTAAAACTTGATATTTATAAAAAAAAAAAAAAAAAAAAAAAAAAAAAAAAAAACTCTCTTTTATTCTCCATATTGCTCTTTTTTTGGCTTCTCAAAATAAGAAGAATTTGTCTTCTTTGTTTGTTCTTCTGGTTCGATTCCCACAAGTCGGGTTGGTTTGTGATCGGGATATAGCGTAGAAGACTTGGTGAAGTGGATTGATGCTGTAAAGAAACCTCCAACCAATTCTCCATTAAATCTACAATGTAAGTTTTCGAAAACCTTATAATTCTAGTTTAAGGTTTGATCACAATTGCATGCTATTAACGGATCCGTAATTAAATGTTAATTAATTTACTAAAGAAATTCCGCTAATTTAGTAAATAATTCCTTCAATATTGGACTCTTAACTTTTCCAAGTCAGCCTGCTTCATCTTGGATGGAAAGACCTTCTTCTTGGGGACAAGAACTTTGAGTTTAGACGAACCTTTCTTTCCCCCCCAACCGGATCGGGCTCAACAGGGGAAATCCCAGGCACTTTCGGTGTCTTTTACTCCTGTAGAAGAAACAAAGTCTCCCCTTTATACAGAGGGCACGATGGAAGAAACCGTCACGTTAGAATCAAAGGCTGATAGGATGTCATTGAGGGACCCAAGTTCACAATCAATTGAAAAAAAAAACCTGCACTTCAGTACCGAGAGTGCGTGTAGATGAAGAAGGGACTTTCAAATCTACTTTTTTGCCTTCGAGCTCACCTCTAAAGATAGAAACTGACGTGGTCTCAGGAGGGGGAGAAGAAGAGGAGGAAGGGGAACTGTCAACAACCTTGAATCAAAAGGAACCTCCCTGAAAACTCTACACTCAGAACAAGATTCATTAACCTCGTATCTCACTCTCCTACGGTTCATGGCTATAGCGACTTTCATGGACCTAGTCATTTGTAAGCCTAAAGGAAAGAAATGAAGGAGACAGAGGGGGACTAACCTTAGGTGACGGAGGTCAAAGTCCAGGTCCGCAAAGCTTTAGAGAAAAAGCATAAGAATGAGTATCGAGAAAAAAGAAATAACCTTTCAACCCAGAAATGTCGAACTATTTAAATCGAATGATATATTAAGCTACGGTCATAACGAGTGGCGATAATCCAACGACCCTCAGGGATCATAAAGGCTACAAGTGGGAAATGTGTCGGTTGGGATTTCAAAAATCGCAATTTACGAAGCCTAAAGTGGCATCTCACTGAGAAGGCACAACTAACCGACTGAATGGTTATGCCGGTCTAGGGGAAACGTCACAGACCTTGAGCAACCTCTATCGATTGCATGTACTGAAAAATACAGCATGAAAAATAGGGGAAAACTAGAGAGGTCAAAATCACCCATTTATGGGCTAATTAAGGTGGGCCGATTCAGAAAAGGTCCAAGCCATCAACACTAGGAGTAAAGGAAACTAGACTAAGAATGGGCCAGCCCGAAGCCCAAAATCGAAAAGCCTAATTCTGACTAGCACGAACAAGTGAGCCAACGATCAATTGGTCAAAGAGACTATATAAGCCTAACTAACTCACAAAATCAGGTATGCACAGAAAACCAAGAACTGAATTCTTGCGGCGCCTTATCTATTTTCTGAGAACACTAACTTGGTTGTCAAAGGGTCCTTTACCGGTACCACACTCGTGCCCCCTGAACATCATCTCTTCTCTATTTCAAATATGTAAGGTTGTAGGAATCAAACATGTGTCGCCACGTGCTTAACCGTGAGAACCTCCCCTCACAGCATGAATTATGAAATTTATTATCAATTTTTCCTAAGGTAAAATTCATATAAGATCCCTGTGGTTTTTGTCAAATGCATGAACACCCTTTGTGGTTTGAAAATGACAAATCAGACCCCTGTGGTTCCATATTATTCCAATGAGACCCCTCGCCTAGAACGCTATTAATTTTCTTTTAGACATAACTTCTTCGTTTGAACTCTGATTAAGATGATTCAACATGTTTTGGAATCCACATTTCGAGCTATATGTTATGATCACTTCAAAACTTTGAAATCATTAATAAATAAAAGAGTTTATTATCAATAAAATATGAGGTATGATTGATACCATCAACCCTTTTAGTTATTGATGATTTAGAAGTTTTGAACTAACCATAAAGTAGTGCTCGAAATGAGGATTCCAAAATATCTTGAATCATCCAAATCGAAGTTCCAACGAAGAAGTTATGACTAAAAGAAAATTAATGGCATTAGAGAGGAGGGGTCTCATTGGAATAATATTAAACTACCGGGGTATGATTTTCCATTTTCAAACCACACGGAGTGTTCATTCACTTGATAAAAACCACAGGAGTCTTATATGCATTTTACCCTTTTTCATAATAATAAAGTAGACTCGACTCTCGCATGTTAATTAAATCAATTAATTAGTTTCTGTTGCATTACCTTAGATCTTACTTCCTACTAAAAGTATTTAATACTATATAATTTTTATTGTTTGGTTCTAATATTTAAAAATGTTTTTGATCTTATTTACAGCTTTTTTTAGAGAAAAAAAATGTTGGTAGAGAAAGAAAACGTGTAGACAGAAGTTAGAGATAGATAGTGTATAAATAGAAGTTAGAGAGAGAAAATGTGTGCAATAGGTTAGAGAGGGAAAATATGTGGAGAGATGTTAGAGAGAGTGTGTGTGGAAAAATAATTAAGAGAGAGAAACTGAGTAGAGAGAGGTTAGAGAGAGTGAATACGTAGAAAAGAAACTAGTGATACAAGGTTTAAAAAATCAAAAGTACATACAAAAGCACATAATAGTTTCTTCTTTAAAAAAACTGAAAAGTACTTTAAGATATACAAAAAGTGCTTATAATATATTGTAATGCAAAAACATGCATCTAACAAGCGTTTTTACTTGTTTAAAAGCGTTTTTTTCTTAGTAAAAAACAGCCCAAATACACCCTAAGAATTATTAGTTGTACAACTCATTTGATGGGATATATATATATATATATATATATATATATATATATAACATTTATAAAGAAATCATTTTTTTTGTTAGAGCACTCCTTATATTGAAAATTGAGAAATTTCATTGAGTAGCGGAATTTTCTACAATATTTATAAATATAGCATTTTTAAAAAGTATTTACAAATATAACAGCTTTTTAAAAACCCTCATTCATGTGAATGAAATAAATCAGTGATAACTTATAAGGAAATAAGTGAGAAATATTAGGTAATCAGTGATTCATGCTCAAAATAGCAGTTGATATTTTGATATCAGTAAAATCAGTATTACTTGAGGAAAGTAGTGATTATTTATGCAGAAATCAGTGACTACTTACGTGAAACTGGTGGCAATTTTATAATATTTTAGGTGTGAATTTGAATTTCTGTGTGACGACCCGACACTTTTAAATAAATTTAATTTAGAAAACACAGCGAAAGTCTTTTATTTTAAGAAAATTGGCGTGGTTATGTTTGAAAGTTGGCTAGCCAAAACCTGTTTACATCCTAATTTTCAAATCTAATAAAATCACATGAAACTTTAAGTCCCAATCAAGAGTTCAAAGATTTAATATCATAAAACAATAACCATAAGCTGTTATGAGCTAAATACAAAGTACAAATCTTCAAAGTCTTTAAAGTTCACAAAAGTAAATACATAAACTTTACAACAACTGAGTCCATCTCGAGGTCAACATCCCTCGATCACGCAACACCATCTCCTCTCCCTCGACCTCTTGCCAGGACATTACCTGAAATTTTTGTAATATCATGAGCTAACAACTTAAGCCCAGTGAGAATAATAAGCATAAAAAGTAAAGATAGACCTCAAACTCGTATTCCGATTTGTGTCCAATTAATCTGACACAATCAATCCTAAAGTTCTCTAAACTTTAGGTAATTTCGTTTTATACTTTCTAAGGATGATATTACTAATAATCATAGTCAATACTCATCCATCAACATTGTTATGACATAAGTAAGAAAAGTAAATATACTTTGCACATCATACAACTTCTCGATTCTCTCTTTCATCTATCATGAACATGAATGCATGAGAGCATCCCGTAGGACTTCGCATTGCCCTTTTGTGCGTGAATGAAGGGTAATGAGAACATCCCGTAGGATCCCATTCAGCCTTATTCATGAGGAAGTAATGCGTCAATCCTGCAGGATACCATTCAACTCCCTATGTATGAAGAAGTAATGCGTCAATCCCGTAGGATACCATTCACTCCTTTTGAATCTAGAAGTAATGAGAACATCCCGTAGGATACTCATTCAACTCCTTTTCTTTCACATTCTTTCTTTTCTCTGAAGGTGATGTGAACTCCACGTAGGGTTCATCATTCTTCCTTCTTTTCTCTTTCACTTTCTTTTCTTTTCACTTTCATTTCTTTTTCACTTTCGTTTCTTTTTCACTGAAGGTGATGTGAACTCCACATAGGGTTCATCATTCTTCCTTCTTTTCTCTTTCACTTTCTTTTCTTTTCACTTTCATTTCTTTTTCACTTTCGTTTCTTTTTCACTGAAGGTGATGTGAACTCCACGTAGAGTTCATCATTCTTCCTTCTTTTCTCTTTCACTTTCTTTTCTTTTCACTTTCATTTCTTTTCACTTTCATTTCTTTTTCACTTTCGTTTCTTTTTCATGAATGGTGCGAGAATGATATGATGCAATATGATATGCATATGCTTGCATATCCTTGTAAAAGTAAATAAGTAAAGTGCGGAATTAAAGTAGCTGATACAAACATAAAGTAAAAGGCATAAAGTAAAGGACATAAAGTAAAAGACATAAATTAAATAAATAGGAAACTCCGGAAGAACGATACGTAAATCGAACTCTGCTACAATAATAAAAGTAAAACCTATCCTAAACGATTAACTTATACCTTCCAGGATTCTAAACTTCCAATATAATCCGAGGTTCTATTAACCGTTCTATATAAAAGTTTGGATCTTTTAACTTCCAATGATCCAACCTAAGCTTAGAAATGAATCTAACTTAGAATCTTCTAAGATTCGATAGTTTCCTCGAGAACTCCTAAGTTCTCACTTAACGGATTAACTCCTAATCCTAAGGGCACTAACTCACATCCCTCTAATCTTAGATTCGGTTTCTAGTCTTAGTTTCAAATTCTACAAACCTTCATACTCATTTGCTTTCTATAGTTACTTTAAATCCTAACTATTCTCACCTTTGCAAAAGAAGATTTCGTTCCAAACCTTCGATAACGCGATCAATGAAAGGTTCAAAAACACCTACAATTAAAATTACACCTAACAATTAATAATTAATCAAATAACGGTCAAACAACATCTATGCGTACAATACGACTAAAAACCCAACAACCCCAACAATGAGGCTCTCGGCCCCCCCTTCATAAAAGGGTTTTGGTTTTGGTTTTCCGGCTTTTAGGCAATTTAGATGTGTTTCGAGTTGGTTTCAAACAAATTCGATATTCCCGATTTCAATGGGTATCGATAATTAGGGTTTTTGAACAATATGTCATTTCCCGAATTGAATTTAAATAAACAATAATTCATTAATAAATAACCCATAATCAAACCCCAAAAGGTAAATTTCAAACGGGAAGGGTTTCGACTGAAACTCGGTTTTAGGGTTAAGGGAAAGTCAAGTAGTAGTTACCCAATAAGTTTTCCATCAATATTCAACAACAAAATTGGAAGGGGATGAGGGTTTTGGCCAAGAACTCAAAAGCTTGAATCAATTTCCATGGAAATACTATGAGAATTCGAAATCTAGAGCTCACCTTAGAGAGTTGGAAACGTTCCAAGAGTGGAATGGGTAGAAAGGTCTCGGCGAGAGCTTTCCAACGCATCCGAAATCACGCAAAACGGCCAAGAAACGAAGCCGGGGCGACACTTTCTTCCTCTTATCTTTTCTTCCTCTTGTTGCTCGGGTTTGGAGAGAAAATGGATGAGTTTTTGGTCAATTTTTTTGGGTCAAAGGCAATTTAAAGAGATGAAGTGAATAGTAAATAGATATTTAGGAATTTTGGAAATGACGGTTGCGTCCTTTTATGACTTTTGACTTATAAACCGAAACCCGAAGTTCTTAAACTATCCCAATGGTGATTAATAATTATTAATTGACCCGTTAATAATTATTAATACCATTAAAACGAAATTAAACTAAAAAATGTAATTTAAAAAGATTTAAACCGAAATAAACTACTAATTTCTAAATTACCAATTCTAAAATAGACTTTAAATGCTTAAATTAAAATAAAATAAATAATTTTTTTTTTTTACTTCAAAAGTAACGGGACGTTACATTCTGTCATTTTTACAAATAAGTTTTTGAGTTGCTATTTTTATACCTATATTGGACCTAATTCTACTATTTTTGCAATAGCCCTTTGAAAATTTATATTAACACCCATGGCAGAGAAGTGTTCACCCAACTTTTAACAATCATTGGATAATTAGAGGGGAAAGAAGTTCTAGAATGATGGTAATAATTGAAACCACAAATCTTCCACATCTTTTCAGTGTCAAAAGTATTTCATAGAAATGGTATCTTATAGAAAAGTGGGACCCACAAATAGACTTATTCCGATAAGAAAGAACAAAAACAAAACACAATCATACACAAGAAGCCAGAAAGCCAAACACCAAACAATACAAATCTTGTTAAGGACTTGGAGGGCCTAACTAACTGCTCTCTTTTTTGACCTCTCTCAATTCCTTAACTGTATAGTATAACTGCAAACCATAAAATTTCAATAACAAAATAAAAAGTATTACCTATATTCTTTCACTTTTTTTTTTCCTTTAATTTTTATTTCCCAAACGAGAAAAATAAGGAAGAGAGTTTGGATGTGGTTTTTCAACACTCAGGAGTAGATGTGTGATCTCTCCTTCCATCATGGCAGTAGTTATAGACCAGGTAATTGCTCTGCACCCACTCCATGGCCTTGTTCTGCTGCTGGCTCAACCCGCCCGGGGCAGTGGGTCCGGAGATCGGTGGGCGGCACGATGCTGGTCCGTCAACAGTGCATCCTCCTAGTTTGAAATTTTTGTACCTTCCAATAAACGGCTGGTACTTATAGTCCGCCTTGTATTTTCCATCCTCTGTCGCCCAGGACGATGCATCCCATATCGATCCGTACACCGACATTGGCCTTGCCGGAAAAGTAGCATCGCTCTTTCTCTCGTACCTTCTTATCGGTATGTCGTCGACGAAGAATCTGCACGATAATATCAACAAGAATAAATAAAATTTCATATCATATGATCATGATTATGAGTTCGGTTGGAAGATATTTTTGGTACTGACATGATTTCTCTAGGCGTCCAAAGAATGGCATAATTGTGAAAATCTTGAGTTGGATCAAACCAGAGATGAAACCTCACTTCTCTTCCGATAACGTTTCCATCTCCACTTCCTTTCATATACACATTTGTCTGCAATACATATGGTTTATCTGAGGTTGTCCCGAGGAATTCGATGTCGATTTCGTCGTGGTGTCCAGGGTAATCTTCGTTATTCGAAAGCTGTTGCACAAAACCAAAGAAAATGAATTTAAGAATAAATTCAGTCGAGGAATAGAGTTTTTTTTTTACACAAAAAATTAGACAGAATTCTTACATAAAGAGAAGTAATAACTCCTGCAGTGTAACCAGGTTGAAGTTTAATTGCAGCCCCAAAGTATCCCGATTGATATCGATGGAGCGACTTGAATCCGCTTCCTGTTTTGCACCCAATAAAGTTAGCTGAGAGAGTCAAGTAATAATAAATGATTGAAGAATTAGAGCTTCTTCAGAATAACTTTTAGAAGAGGCTAAAAATGTTTTTGGTCTAAAAAAAACCAAGTGTCTGTTTGGAATAAATTTTAGATGTGTTAAAAAGTATTTTTTTAATATAGAAAGTGTTTTGACAACCAATAAAAAAACAATTTTAAACATTTTCAAAAGTTAAATTATTCCAAACCGGTACTTAGTGAAGTAAGTAACCTGAGGTACTATCAAGCCAGATAGTTAAAGAGTCTTGGTCTAATCTCTGGTGCTGAGAGCCCCAAAGGTTTCTGAAACCGAGACTGAATGCTATTGAGTTAATTTGGTTACTAGGAGAGTAACCAGGTGAAGGTGGATTCAGGCAGCTGCTAAAAGAGACAAAGAGAAATAAAACAAGAACCAAAAGATGAGGCATTGAAGAAAAAAGAGGAGTGAGAAAACAATATTATTAATAGAAAGGTTTTAGTGTTAATTCTTTGTTTGTATTGGTGGAAAAGCAAAGAGGAGAATTTGTGAGTTTTGTTTGAAGAAAAAGTATGGCAATGGGAATTGGTATAAATAGAAAGATTTCAGGACCCACAATGGGAAGATGATAAAGTTGGCTGATGGTAGGAGAGTTGGACTAAAGACATTTTCTATGCCCATTTGGTCATAAAATTATGTAGGAAATCAAAAAGTCCAAAAACTTGTACTTCTCTTTTGCTATTGGCCTTTTTCGTTACTCATTTATGATGGTCTTTCTTTCATCAACCAGAAATTGATGATTTTTATTAAAAAAAAATGAGAAGAGAAAGAGAGAAAAACAGGTAACTAGACATGATTTCTTATTTCTTGTTTATATTTCATATTTTGTATACCAGTTTCTATTTTAAAATAAAAACATATATACTAGTCATTTCTTTATTTCAGGTTCTCCAATTTTTATGGAAAACATAAACAGAAAAAAAAAAATCAAGAAATCAAGCATTTTATAAACGTTTCTAAGAAATGAAAAACAATAAATTGGAAACAGTTACAAAATACAAACTTTTCTCAAAATTTAGAAAATAGAGATAGAAACAAAAAATTAGAAACAAGAACGTTATGCAGCGCCTTCCTATTATTTGCGGGTGCTGTTGCTAAATCCGCTCAATTTACTCTTCATGTATGGTTTTTTACTCATAATTTTAACATTTAATCGGTCAATGATTTAAGGGAAATTTCATTGGATAGCAATATAAATCTAACAGTTTTAAAAAGTATTTGTAAATATAGCAGTTTTTTAAAAACCATTATTAAAGGGAATCAAAGAAATCAATGATAACTTTGAGTTAATCAATGAAACTTATCATGTAATCAGTGATTACCTGCACAAAATATCATTTGATATAGTGAACCAGTAAAATTAATTATTACCTATATATGGAATTAGTGATTATTTATGCAGAAATCAATGATTACTCACGTGAATTAGTGGTAATTTTATAATATTTTAGGCGTGAATTTGAGGTTTTTTTTCTATTTTTAAAAATAACTTTTTTCGCTGTTATTTTTATTAATATTTAACAATTTTCAGTAATATATAGCCCCCATGATTTAACCCACTCTGTCACTCACGTTGCTCTCTTAATCATTTCCATATAACAATCCAAGGGAGTAGTAGAATCTTTCGAATTGGACCACCCAAAAGTCAATACTAGTTTCCCCCTCTGAAAATGAAGCAATTAAATTATAAGGTAATTGATTAAAATATACCTATAGTATCTAACATCTGATTTGATTCATAAATTTTCAATCATTTCAATTTTAAGTGTTTTATTTAATTCATAAATTTTAATTAGTTATGAAATAAGTATTTAATGTTAAATTTGAATTAGTGTATATATTGATTTCAGATGAATTTAAAAAATAACACTTTTTTTTTTATTTCAAAATTTTTAACTTCATTATGGATTTCATTGCTAATTCTATAGATACCCATTATATAAATGTATATTACATATAAATGTGTGGTTTTTAACAAAAAGCAAAAATACCCAATGTTCAACACACGCGCCGGCTGGATGGCAATGAAAAGACTAATGATGCCCTTAAGTATCCAAATATTAATTTAATTTCCTAAAAACCCGTATAGCATTTAATTAACCGTCAGAGTTTTTGAAAAACCGAAAAACGTGCAATGATGATAGCTGATTTTTTGAATTTTAAAATTGAAATTATAAGGAAAAAAAGAAGCGGTGAAGTAACTGAAAAACGAAAGAGAGAAAGGAGGGTGATTTTGGGTTGCGAAACCTAAATCTCAAAAAATCTACAGCGGAAGAAAATAAAAAACGGAAGGAAGAAAAAAATGGCTAGAACTCGAGGAAACGTTAATGGAGGACGAGGGGTAAGTATTGTATTTTCGTAATTTATAGTGAAGAACGTTTTGTATATTCGATGGTGTTTATAAACAAACAGGGGGAGATAAAAATGCAGGGACGAGGACGAGGGAGGAAAAAAAGTGATAAAGAAACACTGATTGTTGAATCAGAAGTCGAAAAGAATTATAATGAAGAGGTATTTTGATAATTTAAAAACATATTACTAATCTATGATTTTAAAAGTAACATGCATGTGTTTGATATGTATATACAATCAAATAGGAAGCAGAGGAATTGGAAGGGGGGAAGGACATATCAGAAGAAGAACATGCGGAAGAAGATGAACAAGAAGTTGAAGTAGAAAATCAGGTATACTGAAATAAACATTTCCTTTGGCTAACTAGTGTAAACGTTTCTAAAAAGTAAATGTTTACTTATTAAAAACGAAGAAAAGTCTCTGTGATTAAAAAATGCGTTTATTATTTTAGAAATGTTGATAAAAGGTATACAGTTGCATTAATGAAAAAAATGAATTTTGAGCTTTCGTAAAGCAGAATGTGAGAGCAAGCAGGACAAGAAGTGCACGGGGGAAAACACAAGCAACTGGGAAGGATCAAAGAAATAAAAATGTAAGGACATTACAAAGTATTGTTATTTGGGTGATATATATAGTATTTCATTTGAAAATAATTGATGGTGCAGAAGGTTTCGAAAAAGAAAGGAAGTAAAATTGATGACTACTTTCAAAAGAACGATGGGGCAAGTAGACATAAAACAGTAAGAATATATTCATTGAGTATGTATAAAATAACAAACGTGAGAAAAAAAAGTAGGTAATGAGCATGAAATCTTTGATTGCAGGGGGATGAATACGTAATTAAATCGGAAGACTGGCATAAGGAGAAGAAGACGGTTGCATTTGCAAAGTATGATATAATTGAGGAAGTCGAGAAATTTTGCACTGACAGAGTGAGGAGCTTATTGGATGATTGCTGCTTGCGAGACGTATTAAGAAGTCGATTAGAAAGTTCCCTGCAAAATTGATGCAACAGCTACTTGGACGGAGCATAAAGAATGATAACCCAAATGAGCTAAGTTTTAAGTTTGGTAGTGAAATACATACCTTCAGCATCTTCGATTTCTGTTTGATTACCGGATTAAACTGTAATCCAGTAAAGATAATTGATGTAGACGTCCTGCCAGAGAGTGAACTATTGGAGACCATATTTGCAAAGATACGGAAGATAGACTACAAAGAGTTGGAATGGGGATTCAAAGGGTGTGATTTTTCGGATGAGGAGTTGTCTTTGAAGATGACAAAGCTATATGTAGTAGAGAGCCTGGTAATACCAAAACAAACAGGAACAGGGATCCAAAGGAAACATGTCCGATTGGTTGAAGTTGCGGAAGCATTTGATGGATATGCTTGGGGGAGACTTTCATTTAACTTATTGGTGTCAAGCATGAACAGGATAAAGGAGTTTCCGGATGTTAAATACCAAAGAATATCGGGTTTTCCACAGGCATTGATTGTTTGGGCATGTGAGATATTGTCTGCTTTATCTTTGAATTCAGCATACGCAAAACGTGTCGAAAGTACAACTCCTCGATTGCTGAACTGGGATTACCACAAACAAGGGACTTGGATGGCATATGAAAAAGATGTATTCACTGATCCCGTAAGTACAGAATGTTAGTTATATATAAATGTTTACTTTCTGATAATTGTTTTTAAAAAAATAAACATTATATTAGATGTAAAAACATTATGTTAACCACACAGGTGATTGTGGTTGGGATGAAGCCTACAAAAGAGGAACTGGAACTGGAATACATGCAGTATGTTCAAGAAGAAAAAAAGATGAGGGAAAAGATGAAGAAAAAGGTGGGAGAAAGTAGTCGTTATGATGATTTAGAAATATTTGAAGAATCAGGAGGAAATCGATCGGAAATGGCTGAAGACATCAAGTTAATTTTACAACAAAACTATCTCATGCAGCAGAGCATAACAGATTTGCGGACAAAGGTTGATGACCTCTACAAACTAGTGAGCAAAGAACATGGAGATGAAGAAATGGAGAGAGATGAATATGGATACACGGTATGTGGAAATGAAGTATGTACATTTGTAACATTTCCTATAGAATTTATAAAAAATAACATATGTAATATCAGGTTGTTGATGAAGAAGTGATGGGAGGAAAGGAGAAAACTTTGTATGAAGAAGAAAGGGTTGACTTGACAATTGATAAAGATGATGGACAATCTGATCCAATGGCAAAAGATGTGGAGGTATGTTTGTTTTAAAATATTTAACAAATGAAAAAGAGAAACATATTTACGTAGTATCAATTTAACAATAGGTTAATAATATGTAGGATCAAATAAAGGAGAAAGATTGTGATGTTTCACCTGTGAAGATGACTCCGGAAATAGTGGAATGGTTGAAAAATAAGGAACAAGCATTAGTCATATATAGGGTAAACTATCTACTCGTAATACTGTGTTTTAAAGTGGAATGTGTTAATTAAAAATAAATTGTTTGAAATCTGTATACATAATTAGGGAGGAGAGCAAACATTTACTGAAACTATTGAAGAATCATCAAAACAAGCTGAAGATGAAGATGAAACAAGGAAGAAAAAAGGAAAGGGGAAAGAAAAACAAGGCGGGAGAAAAGAGACAAAGGGTGGAAATAAAAGAAAGAAGAAGGAAGTTGAAGAGAATGCAGATGTTATTGAAAGGCCAAAAAGAAATCGTAGGGGTGGAAGAACAACTTCAAATCCATACACGGATAAGTTCGGTTCAAATGACAAAGCACATGAGGGGCTTTCATGTACTAACACCACCAACTCAGAACGAGTAATTCGCTTATGTTTCTCTACATGCAGACTAGTTACAAAGGTTTTTGAATATATAAAACTATGATGATGTTAGTTTGGAATGTAAACTGATGTTATTTTGGGAGTTAGTATGAATTGGAAAGTAAACGTAATGGTAGTGAACTTTTTGACTTATTTGGTAAAGGTTTTTTTAAAAATAAACATTTATTAACAAAGCACGGATTCATAAAGGAAATGGGTGCAGTGGTTTTTTTTTTAAAAAAAACAATGAGGATGTTGGTTTGAAATGGTATTGACATATTTGGACAACTATGATAAACGTTTATAGAAAATAAACAGGTATTAAACAAAACACTTATTAAGAAAGACAAAGGGAAGCGAAATATTGGCTACAAATTTAAACTGTTTATAAAATATAAATGTTTGACAAAAAATAAACATTTATTTTGTAACTACGTATTTAAAATAACGCATATGTAATACTGGATAAAGTCGTTTAAGATGCATATGAACTACACTTGGTTATGTTCAGTGGAAACTAATATTAAATGATTAATTACCATTACTGGTGAAACTTTTGTACAATCATGTGAATCCAACTTAGATGAAGGGTGCTGTTTCAATATAAATATTTGACAACAAATAAACATTTAGAGTGTACTGTTTAGTAAGAATAACTCAGACCATTTATAAATGAACAGCATGCTACTGACCAATTTGAATGCTAGAAACTTCAAGCATTGTAAATGAAAATTAAATTAACTTCGTTAAAACCAGATTCGTAGATGAAGATATACATTTAAATTTGTAAAACAAGATAAACAATAAAAATGTATTATTTTGAATTAAGAAACAGAAATAGAATTGAAAATCTAGTAACAAAGCCATAATGTCGAAATTAATGAAAAATAACATAATAAAAAAGAGAAAAGTACCAGTTTTGTGAAAAAACTAAATAAAAAAATAAAATAAAATGAATAGCAATGGAAGAAAGAACAAAATAAACACCAATATTAGTTGATATCATAACGAATAGCATTCCTGCACGTTTTGCGATTATGACCGGATCCGCCACAACGTGAACAACTCTTAGAACCATAACCAGAGGATATAGATTCAAGGTGCGAAATATGCCTTTTCATCTTGGGTCTACCAATAGGACGACGAACATCAGGAGGGTAAACTAAAACATCATTGACTTCAGGAGGAGTAGTCCACTGTTTACGATTACCAATAGGGAAGATTGTACCAGCGTAAGTAGAATGAAGAGAATCAATAGAGTATGAACGGTGAACATAATCAGTAACAGGGAGGTTTCTTGATATTATGGAAGCACATGCATGAGAACAAGGAATTTTAATTAGATTCCAACGCCTGCATTCGCAAGTTTTCTTGGAAATGTTAACACGGTACTCCATCTCCCCAGTTACAACAACGGAATCAACATCGTTCAGGTGACGAACCTAAAAAGAACAACGTTTATTAAAAAAAAACAGTATCTAAATAAGTATACAACATAATTGAAGTTGGGAAAAAAAACCCATACCATCATCCTTCAACCACCTTCAATGTTGGTTCTCAAAATAGATTCAGCCCCCGGGGTGATAGTTGAATTAGATTCAAAAGCATCCAAACGACGTTTATAAAACCATTCCTCCAATTTCAAGCGAATCTCTTCCAAAGCACTAACAATAGGTAACTCTCTTGCGTTCTTCAAAACTGCATTATAACTTTCGCATATGTTTGTGGTCATAATATTAAACCTAACGACAGGAAAGTATGCACGAGACCAAACGGCTTTACGAATGTCATTGAGATATGGGATGATTCGAGGGTCCATTAATTCAAGTTGATGAAACAAAAAATCATGCTCCTCTTTAGTATATGCTTCAGCACAACGTATAAAGTGTTCTGCCAATGACTTATTATGAAAACGACTCTTAATATTCTGAGAAAGATGATGCATGCATACACCATAGTGAACACCAGGCATAACTTTGGAAACAGCTTTATAAATACTTGGGTGTCGATCGGAAATAACAGATAAATATTTCCTACCACCAATAATTGAACTCAAGTTAGTGAAAAACCACTCCCAAGAATTATCGTTTCCAGAATCAACCACAGCAGCCGCAATTGGAAAAATTTGATTGTTGCCGTCTAATGCACAAGCAGTCAACAAAGTACCAGCAAACTTAGCTTTTAAGAAAGTACCGTCAACGGAGACAATAGGGCGGCAATGTTCAAAACCAGAAATAGAAGCACCAAGACTCATGAATAAGTATTGAAATATGTTTTTCGGAGTGAGTTGGTATCTAATGAAAGATCCTGAAAAAGTAGACAAAGTATAAAAAGCATTTGTAAAAAGAGTAAAAGGGAAAAAGATATAAATAAAATATAAACAGTATATATAAAATAAACATTTATAAACTATTACTAACCAGGATTGTGGAACCCAATAACATAACAAAATTTGGGGACAAGAGCATAAGATTCCACAGGGCAACCTCGGATTTCCTTCAAAATTATTTCTCTGGCACGGTAAGCCTTAGAATAACAAACATTAATCCCATGCCTTTTATGCATAAAGTGGATTACTTGATTCACCGACATAATGTAACGACCCGATTTTTCGTTAAATTCTTTAAATTCAAATGCACAGCGGAAGACTTAATTTTTAAAGAAAAACGGCATGGGTTCGTTTAAAAGTCGAATAACCAAAACCTGTTTTACAACCCAAAGTCCAGAGAAAGCTATAAATCGGGAATGCACATTCCAAAGTAAAGTTTAATCATAAAAACATCAAAATACTTTACACATACACCCTTCACGGGCTCAAAATGACACAAGTATGTAAAAAGTATATGATTTACAAGCATTACTACTAATGCTTCAAAAGTGTTTAATATTGTCCTTACACCACCTCGGCCAGTCAAGCGACACCATTTCCTCTACCTTGCTTCTTAGGACGGGGTTCACCTGAAAATATTGTGGTGTAGCACCATTAGCAAACAATGCTAGTGAGAGTAAAATGAAAGCAAGTAATCCTATGAACTAAATCTCATACCAGAAATTGTGTCCAAAGGCCTAAATGTTCATTATTACCCATAACCACATTCCAATTTCCATGTAACCATACGATAGTAACATACTACCCGTAATCGTCATTCAATACCATGAGATGGAAAATAAAGACTTAAAGTAAAATTAACATTCACAACTAAGTCTCACTACACGTTTCTAAAGAATAGGTAAAAATAACATTAACTATCTTTATTACCAAATAAGTTTCATCGTATCGTGCTATTGTATGGATCGAAATCAACATACCAAGTACGGTCATACCATGTCACAACCATCGCACCATGATACGTATGGATCCGAATCAACATACTATCATGTGCCATATCATAGATCATAATACCATGGTACGTACGGATCCGAATCCACGTACTACCATGTACCATATCACAACCATCGTCATCGGGTATACCATATGGATAAATATCGCATACTAAGCCCGTGCGGTATTACCATATCACAATCATCGATCGGGTATGCCATATGGATAAATATCGCATACTAAGCCCGTCCGGTATTACCATATCACAACCATCGTCATCGGGTATACCATATGGATAAATATCGCATACTAAGCCCGTGCGGTATTACCATATCACAATCATCGGATATCAGGAGTTTCACCATACCGGATATCAGGAATTTCACCATAGGTATCAGGAATTTCACCATAGGTATCAGGAATTTCACCATAGGTATCAGGAATTTCACCATATCGCAACATGATATGTATGGATCGAAATCGACATACTATCATGTGCTAGTTACAAACCAAAGTACCAACATCACACCATGACTACGTATGGATCAAAATCAACATACTATCATGTGCTAGTTACTAAGTGCTCAAAGTTCCCACAAATTCATCACACCATGACTACGTATGGATCAAATCAACATACTATCATGTGTGAATCATTGTGCCCTAGGTCTCCAATAAGTTAGCTAAACTCCGAAGAAGTCTACTAAGTTAAATAGAAACCTAGCTAACTAGAATACACGAGTTAACACTCAAGTGCACCTTCTAATTACTTTACTTCCAAAGTCATCCAAGTGACTTCAAAACCATCAAAGTAACTTTCCAAACCACTCCGATGATCTCTAATCATCGAACTAACCATAAGTCCAACTTTCTCCACACACACTTCCGAATTAAAGTCTCTAACCAAACTATAATCCTAAGAAGTTAACCCCCTCTTAACATTGATAAACAATTACATAACGAAATTAAATTCATAAAATCACTAACTTTCACATTAAACTCACCTTAGGTTTTAAGTCGAGTATCCAAGAATCGAAGTCGAATCCACACGACAATTACAAACCTACAATTCACCAATTGCACAACATAATACAACTCATATCTAATATGAGAACAAGTTTGCATTTTCGGATGAATAGTGATTTCGGATGAATAGTGTTTTCGGATGAATAGTGTTTTCGGGTGAATAGTGTTTTTCGAAAATCCGGGTTCAAAATCGTCAAATTCCATGATAACCATTCATGATTTCAACATCAAAACTCAATTACAATAAAAAACGAACAAAACCATATAAAAAGTTTTGAAAACTCACTTTTTAGGATTTCCCTTAGAGAACGGGAAACTTCGAAAAGCTAGGTTGGATAGGTAGCCCTCGTCCCTACCAATCCAACGCAACCGAAAAACCTGACGATCCATTGAGAAACGGATGAGAAATGAAGAAAAGAAAATCCACTTCAATGGTGGAATGGCTCACGGCTTGGAGGAGAAAAGGAGGAAGAAGATGATGACTTTGTTTAGTTGCTAAGTTAAAAAAGATAGTAAAGAAAAAAAATATCTAGATATTTTAGGGTTTGGGTAATTACGGTTTTGCCCTTTTCGACCTTTTGCTTATAAAACGAAAACCGACGGTCTTAAATAAATCTAAAGGTGTCTAATAATTATTAATTGGCCCGTTAATAATTATTAGAGTCACCGAAACGAATTAAAACGATAAAAAGGATTTTCAGACGGAAATAACTAATAAAACTGAAAATTACTAATTTTAACTAATTTTAAAAGCTTTAATTAAATAAAAATAATAAATTAATAAAATAAAAAAAAAATTTACCTCTAAAAGTAACGGGACGTTACACATAAACTTTCCACTACCAACCCTAAAAAAATCTCTGATATAATCAGCAATAATAGAAGATGTGGCTTGAGGATGACCGGATTTGATAATATCAACAGAACACGAATGTTGGAGGCAAAACTTTTTAATGGTTCACCAATCAGTACCCTCATATGGAGAAGCTTTAACAAACCAAGTGCATTCGGTGTCTTTACAGCAAGTGAAATATCTTCCACCATCAGATTTTACAACCCGGAAAAGGAAATTATGTTTCAAAGACTGAACCTTAATAGCTTTTTTCAAAACATGCTTTGAAGCATAAATAGCGTTCTCAGTCTTGAGGTAAAAAGATTCACGAGGGCATTCAACGTTTACCATGGATATAAAATCAAAACCCGCAGGTGCCTCATCAACATAAAAGTCTTCGGGACTACTATAAACACCTAAATCAAAAACAGGTTGCGTTTGGATCAAAGGACAAGGAGGGTTGCTAGCAGAATCATTAGTTGCTGGATTAGAAACTGTTTCCTTTTTGTCAATAACTAGAGAAACACAAGCGGAATAGTTGTCAAAAATAAAAGTTTCAAGAAATGCAACATCATTGTCCGATTTGACATCTAAATAAACCCTAACTTTGGATTTTGTGATCACTTCCATCAACAAGCAATGGGAATTCGGATTGAAAGGAACTTTCCTACGAATCTTTTTGATAAGATCTATAAACGTTGTGTTTTGGAAATACATCATAGACTTGAGTTCGTAACATTCGTAAACATGAGCTTCGTTCCAACAGCCATCGTAAATGATATCAATAGATGTAGACCTCATTTCGTGGGAATAAAAGAAAAGAAAACGAAATGGCAGAGAAGAAGAAAAGTAAACGACGAAAATGGCAGAAATGAATTACACAAAAAAAAAAAAAAAGATGGACAGAAAGTAGACAAGGAAAGAATGATAGGGAAAACGAATTAAAAAAAAATCGTAACAATTCATTTACTGTTACGAAATCCCTTAATTAAAGGAGTAATTCATTGCAAAATTAAAAAAGGAAACACAAAATCGATTCAGATATGTATAGTAGCTAATAAATCTGGAGGGGCAAGAAGGTAAACATCACATAAGGCAGCCACCGTGCATTCCTAAGATTTGGGTGGTTGTTGGGTAAAATTGAAATAAAATGAAAACCTCCATCAAAAGTGGATTTAGGTGAATTAATGTGGTCATGGGAGCAATTATTTCTAATATGTTTATCAAAATCGTAAAACCTAAAAAGTTAATAATAATGAAACAAAAATTATTAATTTAATGAAGATAAAAATATCTTCTAAAAAAATCAAACTTTTACTATATATTAAATGAGGTATGAATAGGGGCTATTAACTATAATTTCTTTTTTTCAAAAAAAAAAAACAAACTATAATTTCTCTTGATTTAGTTATTGATGAATATCAATCTTCTTATTTTGTTTTTTATTAGTTGAGTTAGGTTGTGTTGTAAACATTAGTAATTACTTGATACTTCTTTCATTTGAAGAAAATTATATTCAGTTAACTAAGCGAGTAGCATGAAAATAGGCAAAAATAACCTTTTATGGCCCATGTCTTTGAAAAAAACAATGGGTCCATGCGTAGAGATTTGATGAGAGAGGAGTAGACGTTATTGACAAAAAATAACAATGTAGGTTTAAATGTAAAATTAAGGGGCAATTTCAAAATTTTCTTTTATAATATTTATAAATTTATTATTAAAAAAAATATTTACAAACATGTTAGAATTTCAAAGATTCGGAATATATCAGTCAATCACTATTATTAGTATATCCCTCATAGTTTCGAACATTAATAGTCTACCACTGATATACTATTAATAGTGATTGACTACACTTGACTTTTGAAATTCTAATATTTTTGTAAAAAGAAATTTCTAATAAATTTGTAAATATTTCACCTATTTATAACTTTGATGTAAATTTCCCTAAAATTAAATAATGTTAGACAATCATGGAGCACGATTTCCATTGAAGAAACATAAAACCTTGGTAAAAAAAATTCACATTTGATCTGAATGCATTGAAAAATAGTTCTGATACATTTAGTACTGAAAAATACTATTGTTCGTGACTTTTCAAAAAAACAAAATAATAAAATAAAAGAACCAAAAACCCACAAGAGTTATAAAAACAAATCAAAAAATCTTTCGGTTAGATTTGAATGAAAAAAGAAGCTAAAATCGAAAGAGTAATAGAAAACATATAATGTGTAAAGTAATATAAAACATTTAGAGAAGAGAAAAAAAAAAGAGAGATGAGGAGGTAGAGCAATGTAAAAACATTTAAATAAAATGTATCCACAAAATAATGTGTATTATATATATTATTTATAATGTGTGCTATATATAATTTAATATACTTTTATGTACAATAGTTACATTAACTAGAAACATATGATACATAGGTTTTGTGATTAACATGATCAATGTGATACCGTGTTGTTGGTATATTATGTACACTGGGTACATTATTGTAAACATATGTTTTGTTACTAATTTGTCAAAGATCATGAATGATGGCGATGTCATATTGTGGTATATCGTGACATTAAAGTCAACATCAACATTGTGACTAATTCCTCTAAAATCTCTGATCACGGTGGCGATGGATCTGAGACGAGTTCAGGGTGGGTAGAGATGATGATGGTCACTTAGAGAAAAAAGAGATAGCTGCGGCGCCAAATCTACGACGGCGAATAGATCTAGAAAATAAAATAAAAAATATGAACATGAAAAGCAAAATTAAAAATCTCTGACCATCATGGATATAAGCGCGGCCATAACGACAAAAGCTAGTACAAAGAAGATAGTTGCGACTCCTAATCTATGGTGGCAAAGTAATCCGGGAAAATAAAATCTAGATCAAGGAGAAGAATATAAAAATAAAGATAGAGAATATGAAGTAAAAACGAAACTTAAGAAGAGGAGATTTTTTTTAAATAAAGGTAAAAACAAAAATCTTATTTTAAATAAATTATAAGATTTATGTATGGTAAGGGATGGACACTTAACAAATTAAATAAAAATCAATTAAAAATTTGTAATTAATGCAGATTTGAAGGTATAATGGGAATATATTGTACAATATAAACTAGATAAGACTATAAAATTAAATATTTACGAGCTAAGCTATAAATTGAGTCCAATACCCTTAAACAAACCATATCTTATATCTATCATTATCTTAATTATATTATTCATAAACCGACTTTTCATATCTCTCAACAGTAAATCTTATATGAAACAAAATCTTGATTATTGAAAGAGAATCCTAATTAAAATATGAATAATCGTGTTTTCAATGAACAGCTTCAAGTTCAAAAGTTCAAGTTCTTGATTGGAAAATTGTCATATTTTCAACACTTTGTTTTAAAGGTTGAATCCTTGGACTTGTCAAATTCGTAATTAGCTGCAAAGCCTACATCCATTTCCATTTGAATAAAGCTTTTCTGAAACAGTGCTTGAGAATTTAATAAAAAAAATAAAGAATTTATCTCAAATAACATAATTCTGAATACTAATTACTAAGATGTCAAATTTTTTTAAAATTATTCAAATAACATAATTATAATTCATTAATTGAACTATTTTTATGTGTATTTAATGAATTTGTATGTTTTTAAGGCCAGGTTTAATAATTTATTGAGCTATTTGATTATTTTTCATTATTATTTTCAATGAATTTATTAGTTTTTTTTACTTTTTTTAATTCACTAAATTATTGAACTATAATTATGCTATTTTAGTAATTTTTAAAAAGTTTTAACATTTTCAATAATTAATATGTAAAAATATGTTATTGGGTTAATTGCCTCAAATAAATATTAAATTTTCTACTGAATAAGAGTCCGAAAAAAGCATATTTTTAAATATTATAACTTCATGCAGAGAAAGAGAGCCATCATTGTAGAAAAAAAAGCAGATGCTGGGATTTGGGCGGCCATGGTCTTCTTGGCCGACAGGCCGAGGCTACGTACAATAGACAAGTACTCGCGAGAGCCACAGAAAGAAAGAAATAAGTAAATGATATAATTAACAGATTTAAGTAATGTGGAAATTAAACCATTAAAAGTCAATCATGAGCTTGTCATCTATCGACCCACCCACCTCACTTTCATGTTTATAATTGTCTCCTTTCGTTGCCCCAACTTTCTAACATAGGGCCATTATTTGAAGATTAGGAGAAAAAATATATATAATTATTTATAGATCATAAATTTTAAAAATTTATAAAATTGCAGATTGTTATTGGTTTAATATATTAGTGAATTGTTTACTTTTTATATTTAGAATTTGCTTTAAATAGTATAAATTTACATACTAATTACTAAAATTTCATAACGTTTTTAAAATTTATTCAAATAGCACTACAAGAATTTCATGAAAATGTGACGTGGTCACCTTTTTTATAAGGTGACGATTTTTTGACCGTCACCAATGCCAGTGTCACCTTATGTATACGATGACGAACGTTAAAAATCGTCACCTTTTTTAAAAGGTCTGATGGTGAAAATCTGTCACCTATCAAGGAGCGTAATTTTTTTTTAAAAAAAAACCGTCACCATTTTAAAAAGGTGACGGTTTTTCCCTATCACCGTTTTAAAGAGGTGACGGTTTTTCCCCGTCACCTTTTGTCTAAAATTTGAGGAAAAAATATTTTTTTTTTCAAAATGGATTATACATCAAATTCATATTACGTCTGTCAAATTTAACTAAATATTACTCGATGCCTACATGAATCACATTCTATAAACAAAAATATAAAACATATCATACTTAAAAAAACAAAAAACTATTCCAAATGTTTACAAAACAAACATTATTGAATCCTATAGTTGATATGAATCATGGAACGTCACAAATAGCTCAAGGATCTATCACAAGATCAAAGTTCAAGACAAGCATAAAACATCATTTACAAGCCTACATTAGCAAAGTCAAGACAAGCTTTGAAGATCCGAGTATGGAGGCTAACAAAGAAGACTTGATGCACATTAATCAATGGAAAATGCATTTTGAAGAGGAGTATTGAAGACTTGTTCAATCAGAAATGAAGAAGAGAGCTAATTAGGAAAGTTTCATCACTTTTGCAAACTTTCCTTATTTGGACCACTTTCCATATTTGTTCCCGAACTTGCCATATATGATGTCCACGAATTTACAATGTATTTGGACATGTTTTAGGCCTTTATTTATCAGTTTTAATGCTTAGAATAGTTTAGAAATGATATAATATCTTCTAGGGCAAAACTTTCCTAAAATGCACCAAATGCACTTAAGGAAAGATTTGGCAGATTTTGTGCCTCCTTGTAATCCGAATTTCCTAGTGATTTTAGGGTTTTCTTTTGCCTATTTATAGGCTCATTTGTAACCCTAAATACTAAGAATTGATTTGATAATAATATTGCTTTTTGCTTAGCCGAAATTGCTTAGTTTTGTAGTCTTGTTCTAGGTTGCATGTTTTAGAAACATTCAAGCATAATTTGATATAATATGTTTGTGAATTGTTTCGATCTTGAAATAAGAACAAGTTCTCTTATTTCAAGATATTAGATCATTGGAATAATCTTCTTCTTCTTGGTTTCCAAGGGTTTTGCCTTATTATTTATTGGGGTTTTAGGATTTGCATCTAGGGGTTCTTTGTATATCAAAGGGTTTATATTTCAATTTTCTAGGGTTTCATATCAATAGTACAACCATCCAAATGAAAAATTCAATCTAGGAGCGGTATTAGTTGCTTTATACGATTGCATTACTTCAATAACATTGTAAGGCATCTGTAACACACTACATTGAATTTATTAATATAAGATAGGAAAATTCTTTAAACCATAAAGCTATCATCTTCTTATTATTTTTTTCACAAGTCTGAGTTCATCAAGAAAGCACCGAACCTCCATTTCACTTCCAGTCTACATTGGCTTAAAAAAATAGTACACTTAATCAACAGAAGACAATTTCAAGATGCATGACACATAAGAGTTTTGAAGTATAGGGACATACTTCAAAAGAGATCTAGATTATGTACAACTAGAAGAGGTTTCAATCAAAATGCAAGAATTCAAGACTTTACATAATACCTACAAAAGCAAAAGAAAAAGGCTTAGATAAGACTATCAAGGGAATTTCATCTCGATGCCAAAGTGAAGAGCCCTTGTTTTTTGTAATATCAAGTATTTAGAGAATAATGAGCCCACATGTAGCATTCAAAGATGCTTTGTTAACTAAGAAAATTACAAAAACACTCCAGAACAGCCACACATGAAGTAATACAAGAAGAAGAGAGTGAGAAATAGATCGAGAGAACCAAAACTTTAATTATGGTGATAAATATAAAAGTTATAGAAATTGCAGTAACATAGATAGAAAACATGGAAATTGTGTTTGATAGTGAATAAAATCATGTCCATGGCATTAAACTTTTCCATGGCACAAATTCGTATCCCTCTCCAAATCTATGAAGGGTCCAATTGGTACAACTTACCCTAAATATGTTTTGAGTGAATGTTTTAGAATAAATATTAATTAAGTGTTTCATCTAAAAATACTTGAGTATACTAAAATGTGTTTTTGAAGAAAGTACTTTATTTTTTATTCGTCCAAAAATGTTCATAAACAAGTATTTCACTTAAAATACTTCTCCCAACTATTTTTAGATGAAACTCTTAATTAGTATTTCTTTTAGAATGTTTACTCAAAACATTTTTAGGAGAAGTTATACCAACGAACCCTAAGAAAATAATAATAAGTGGCTTATGAAAACATAATAAAGCAAGTCAATAAAGTATTTGAAATATAGCAACCAAACAACTATTGACATGCAAGCTTGATCATCTTCAAGTATCTTGAACCTGCTATAGGACCCTATAGGAAATGAATTAGTAATAGCAAAATAAGACATTACATTTCTACGAGAAGCTTTACATAAAAATCGTGTTTCACAAGGCAATTTACACAAAATCACATCTTGAAGAGATGATTTAGAAGTTGTTTTTCAAACTACCTATATATGTTCAAAGAGCCACTTCAAGCCAATGACTAACATAAAAAGATAGAAAGTGATTTTTGAAATAGGAATAAAAAAAAAAAAAACCAAATCTACAGTTTCCATCAAGTTGTTGAATGTGATGCCTAAATAGTGATGAAAGTTTAGGTTCTTTTAGAGCTACGTTTTACAAAGGAGAGAGAGGGGGGGGGGGGGGTAAATACAATATAAGCATAATTGAAAATAACATGCACATTCAAAACCCAAAGATAATTATATATGGTGACAACTCAAATTGTTGGGATTAGGGCCCCTATAAAAGAGTTGGGAAAAAAGACACTTTTGGTCCCTCAGTTTTGAGTTTGTTGACAATTTGGTCCCTGAGTTTTCAAAACTGACATATATACTCCCTGAGTTTTCGTTTTGTTTACCATTTAGTCCCTGCCGTCAAACATCAGTTTAAATTTTAGCAGAATGATGATGTGACATTTAGTTATTGATTTTATATATATTATATTGATTTATGTGGAAAATTTTATTGATGTGGCATATTTATTTAATTTAATATTGATTTATGTAATTACCTCTCTCCTTCCATGTTCATCTTCTCCCACTTCATCTCCTTCCCCAAATCTGAAATACACAACCACGACGAAGCTCCATCTCCGGCGAGCTCATAACTAAAACTCTGCATCTTTCTCCCACTTCATCTCCTTCTCCAGATCTGAAATACACAACCACCACGACGAAGCTTCAATTTCTCCCCCTCCAACTCCACTTCAAAGAAAATATTTATGATATTTCAATATATTGCAAATACCCAAACCCCTCAGATTAAACACAACAGAAGAATGCACTGAACATAACAAATGTGAATTAAAAAATTCAATCCTTCCTTACTCGCCTGTATTATTGCATTTAAAACAAAATTATGCATATGGGTTTTGAGTTTGAGTAGATAAATAAGATCCTTAAAGACTAAATAATAAAATCAAGATTTTGGATCTAAGTTTTGCATGTGGGTTTCGAAGATAAGGTTTCACATTAATCAAAAATTTCATTTCAAACTCATTCCGAAATTTCATTGTAATTCCATCTCAGATCATAATCTAAAAACTCATGCCTTTACTCTCTAGTTTCGTAATAGATCAATGTTAAGAGATGTGGATTTGCTCAAATAAAAGAGAACATAAATAGATATGCTTAAAGAAAGAGAACAGAGATGTGGATTTCCTCATCGATATGATATTTCCCAAAAAATATTATTTGCTTTCTTGATAGATCTGCTCAAAGAAAAGAGAACAAAGATGGTGAGTAAGGAAGGATTGAATTTTTTAATGATTTTTTTTTGTTTTCTTGATAGATCTGCCCAAAGAAAAGAAACAAAAAAATTTCTTTGTTTTCTTGATAGTCCGGAGCAGATATCCTCTTCCGACAGCGGTGTGGTTTCGTGAGAGAGAGATGTGAGAGAAAGTGACATGGAGGAGAGAGAATAAATTAATATATTTATCACATGATTTAAAATATATAATATAAGTCATTTTATAATGCCACGTCAGCTTAAAAATTGATTAAATAATGCCACGTCATCATTCTGTTAACTAATTGACTGAGGTTTGACGACTGGGACTAAATGGTAAACAAAATGAAAACTCAGGGAGTATAAATGTCGGTTTTGAAAACTCAGGGACCAAATTGTCAACAAACTCAAAACTGAGGGACCAAAAGTGTCTTTTTCCTAAAGAGTTCTCAAGTGGAATTTGAAGGAACTATTTACTAAATTAGCGGAAATTCTTTAGTAAATTAATTAACACTTAATTACTGATTCGTTAATAACATGCAATTATGATCAAACCTTAAACTAGAATTATAAGGTTTTCGAAAAAAACTTACATTGTAGATTTATGGAGAATCGGTTGGGGTTTTCTTTACAAGCATCTGTAACGCCCCCGTTACAAGGTAAGATCAATTTTGAATTAAATTAAAATTTTAATTTAACTATCGGGTTTGGAGATTATTGATAAATAATTTATATTTATTGTTATAGGATTTTGGGTGACACTTTATGATAGGTGTCACATTTGCAAATGGTGAGGTATCTTGGATTAGGAGATAATTGATGATGTGGCAAGTTTAGCCCCAAAACCTAATCATAATTAAGGAAAAGAAAGAAAGAAAAAAAAACAACTCCCTCATCCTCTCCCACACCTCACGCCGCCACCCTCAAAGAAGAGAAAGAGATTTTTCCGCCTCGTTTTGTTTCGTTCTTCTATTGATCGTGATTCGGGTTTTGAATTTAAGCGTATTGGGAATCAATTTTGGACACAAAGGTAACGAAAACCCTCTTCCTCTTTTTCTTCTTGTTGTCGATCACCATAGCCATGAAACCGCGACCGAGCCACGACCCGAAGGCCATGATCAGCCGCGGCCCACACACCACCCACGCCCCCAACTATAGCCCAATTCCCTTCGTCGTTTGTTTTCCGTTCTTTGATCCATCAAACCCCAAACCTTTTGTATAATTTTAGGATATTTTAATTTGTATTTTAAGTTATTTAGGACCTTCGTTAATTTTTGGACTTAAGCGATATCGAGGTGAGTTAACGGTTTATTCGTTGGTGGGGTTTTAGAGAAATCTAAGGCCCTTACTGTAGATTGTATGTTTCAATATATTTAAATATAATATTATGGAGTTTTAGGAAGTGAATTCATGTTGGAAACATCGAAAAATAATTTGGTGAAACAATTTTTCGGTTAGAACTAGTTTAGTCGTTTTTTGGCAGTTTTTGATGTTTTTCGATTCTATTTGATTCTAATTAATTTGGGAGTTAATTCTGGAATATTATGGGGTATTTTATGATTATTTGGCATGATATTTTAGTTGAGCATGATTAAGATCGAATTGTTAGTTTTGACGGTTTTCGACAGTTTTACCGTAATGATGTATTTGCATGCTTTAATTAGACTCATTGAGCTGTTGTATTTTAATTGTGTTTGCTGATTGTGAATGAACATTATCAAGAGGATAATGTAAAGAGATTGTGGAATGATGTCTTGACAGGTGTGTTAAACTAGTATGAGGCTACGAGCTCATACTTAGTAAAAATAGTTATGAGAGTAAGCTCATAACGACTAATGGACGTTGCTCGTATGAACGATCCATTAGGGGATTAGTTATGGTTACGACTGTAACTAAGTGCCTAAGAAAGGTTTGTAGTCCCGAGAGACCGCCTTCTTAGTGGATGGTTTGAAAGATTGATTGATTATGTTTGTTAATTTAGAGTTGGCTTATGTTTCGGATTGGGATATGTATTGGGAGGATTATTATGAATGTTGGTCTTGGATATGGAATTAGTTATTCATTGCCTATTCATGTAAAGAGATTGAATGTGAGGTTTAAGTGACGTTTTGTGAGAAAGTGACATTGGAGAGTGTTGAGTGTTGGGACTCGGTATAAGTTGTTAGAGATTATTTAAAACTTTACCTTCGTTTAGATCGTTTTCTCATTGGCTTTAGCCTCACAGTGCTATCTGTGGTTTCTTTTCAGGTAACAATGGACCGAGAGGTGGTGGTTGATGAAGTGGAAGAGATGAGAGTTCATGTCGTGGTGGCTAGCCAAATGCATTTAAATTTTTATGGAGATTAATTATAAAGTATTCAAATTTTATTGACCATATTTCGTTTTTATGAGATTTGAGACTCATGTTAGTCTTAAAACATTTTGTTATTTGATTTAGCTCATTGTTTTTGTTTTAAAGATTGTAACTCCGGAGTTGTCAATTTTAATAATTGCTTATTTGATTTACTGTTGAAATGTCATACTTTCAATAAATGATATTTATTGAGTCTTCCGCTGCATTTATTATGTTTGTTTAAAACCATGAAAAGTCGGGTCTTTACAGCATCAATCCACTTCACCAAGTCTTCTATGCTATATCCCGATCATAAACCAACCCAACTTGTGGGAATCGAACCGGAAGAACAAACTAAGAAGAAAAATTCTTCTTATTTTAAGAGGCCAAAAATGGGCAATAGGGGAGACTAAAAGAGTGAGCTTTTGATAAATGTCAAGTTGTAAAATATGAGCACTCAATGGTCATATTTATAGGAAAAATTGGTATTTTAATCCTATTAAAATTCCTTATTTTCCTAATTAAATAATTAATCAAAATTAATTATAAAAATTGAAAAGAAATCACGCCAGCATTATTCAAACTTAGGAAATCAAATTATATCAAACTATTGACAAGTGGCGTGCTTATCTTATCTTTTCATTTTGCTTTTATCAATTATTTTGTATTTAAATCAATGTATTTATAATTTAGAAAAATTCAAATAATCTTTTCTAATTAAATACATATTGCCAAAAATCTCTAAATTAATTAATATTGAATCAAATTCATTTAATTAATTATTTTTGGGAAAAATACTAATTTGTTTCATAAAACAAATATATTTGATTCTCTCATTTTATTATTAAATTAAATAAACTCATTATTTAATTAATATTATTAATTATTAATTTCTATTTAAATAAACTCATTATTTAAATAATTAAGAATTTCAATATTAATTTATACTTAAATAAACTCTTTATTTAAACAATTAATATCTCCCGCATTTAAGTAATTTAATTACTTAAATATAATTATTTCTTCCTAGTTAAATTAATAACTTGGTTAGTTACAATGATATATGGGCTAGCATAGGGACTTGATGGACCTATAGATCATGAGCTCCAATAATTATTGATTTATTAATTAAACTCATTAATTAATTAATCATAATTATTAACTTAGAGTAATTCCACTATAAACTCTAAGTTGAACTCCCCTCACTATAGATGGGTTATGTCCATTTGTTATTAAGTTCGTTTTGACATATTCTTCACGTGGTAATCTCATAATTACAACTGGGTCAAAATTACCGTTTTACCCTTGTAATTATCTCTTTTATCCTTATGTACCCGATGATTCTCTAATGAACATTTTTCTATAGTTTTCAAGTATAGAACTATCCTTCTCAGGCCAATGAGAAAGTGAGGCCTCATGTTCAAGTACCAAATCATTACAATAAGGGAGACACCTAAAGTTCCTAAGTTAGAATAGTGTCGCACTAACACTTTCATTTGTTATAGGAAAGTTATGAATGTCATATTGTATAGAAATGTTCCCAAGCACCAACTTAGTCATTTCCCCAAAACAGGAGTTTATTGAGTGTATCAACAGATCACCCTCAGCCATGTGAATCAAAGGAAAAGACTTCATTAATGTGAGTTCACAACATACTTAGGATTGAGACGTATCAATCTTAATAACGTAATTTGATATTATAAATGATTTCCTATCAACGTTGTTATTTAGGAATTGATTTATTATCCTGGTCCAGTCTTATATAAACTCATTATATATGATGTCTCCACTTGCATCTACATCATGCTAATGATTTGGATCAAATCAGTGAACAATATCAACAGTGTTACCAGAATAAGGTTTCATAACCGTATTCATTTACTGTAGATTATTTGAGTTACTATCTTGGACTAGATCAACTTTATATCTTATAGTAGTCAAGATTATAGAATTAGTAACTCCGGAATTTTCTATTAATGTTTGAATATTTAGCGAATATCAACATATAATAAATTGCACAAAATTCACTAAAATAATACTTTTATTTATTCATAAAATATTCTATTACAAATTACGAATTCTAGGGCATAAATCTGAACAGAATTTCCATGGATCTTTCCTTGCAGCATAACATTAATCAAACTTAAATGCATAAAAAAGAGTACTAACTGTTGTAGAGAAGTTTCTAATGATTCCTCTTCCTCCTTGGTTACGATCTTGGGACCAAAAAAAAATCTTCTTCACTAAGCAAAACACAGAAACAGTGTGTGGACACTTTTCTTCTTTGGAAAAAAGAAGAGGGAAGAAAAATATTTCTTCCTAAACCAAACCGACGGTGGCGGCAAGAGGAGAAAAGGGAGAGGAAATTTTCTGAGCATTTTTCCTCCCAAAAACACTATTCATCTTAAATCACTGTTCACCTGAAAATCATTTTTCTCATTTTAGTTATGGGTTATAATTTTTTTTATTGGTGTTATTGTAGGTGGAGTTTGTTCGCTCATTTAACGCCTCGTTGAGCCGTTGGTTTGCCGTTCTTGGGTTTCACTAATAGGTGAGAATAAATAGAATTTTAAGTAAACTAGGTTTATGTTCATTTTGGTGGAATTGACTAACTCTTGCTGATTCTAGGTTTATGTTCGATTTGGTGTTTCTTGGTGATTTTTGGTAATTGGAGTTTCTAAGGGTAATGGGTTATGGTTATGGAAATTGGGAATGGAATCACGTTGATTATGACAGGATAAAAAATGAGACTTTATTTTTTCGTTAATAGCATGTTGGTATCTAAAGGACTTAATTATGGCTTGACTTTATTTTATGTAATGAGATGTTATAGATTTTAAGGTTATGGAACTTTTATGGAAATCATGAATTGTGAGACTATGGGACATTGTTTATATTTATTTGTACTTTGAGACCCTGTTTATGTTTATCATACATAATTATGTGGGAGGTATAATGAGGCAATGCAGAGACTGCATGTGTTTGCATTGTTTGATATTATTCGTATTGTATGTTTACATATATGTATCATGAGGCATGCTAAAGACTGCGTGTACTTTGCATGAATGGGGGTGGATAATGAGATAATGTTGAGACTGTGTGTGCTCTCACATTATTTGGTATTATCCATAATCGCTGTGATACATATGTGAGAGAAATATAAAGACTACATGTACCTTGCATTGATGGGTGAGATAATGAGATAATGTTTAGACTGCATGTGTTTTCATTATCTGACATTATTCACCAGTGGTGGGTCTAATGTTACTTTATTTTCCGTTTATCTTCACTAGGCTTTCGCTTATGATATTACACTTTCAAGTTTGGTCATGGGAGAGGAGCTGATGCTACTTGATCTCGAGGACGATGGTGTAGAGATGGACTAGAGAGGTTTACAGTCCATGGATTTATGTTTACTTTATTTTCTAACTTTTATTGCACGTTTTGTATATGAGCTCATGATAGCATCTCTCCTTTAAACTTCTTATGGTCTTGAACTTGTTCTTGATTTTTTTTTTTATAAATATGGAATGTGCATTCTACCCTTGAATCTGTCTGTTGGAAAATTGTATCTATAGGGCATTGTGATAGTCCAAGTTTTAAACGTCACCATGCCAAAATTTATTAAGAATTAAGTCTTTCGCTGTGCTCTAGTTTTAATATGATTTAAAAGGTGTCAGGTTGTCACATTCACTAACATCAACTAATAAGCATTAACACAGGCCAGATCATAAGATACACAAACATCTTAGTGTAGTAGTTCTCGGAACACATTACCTACTACATGTCAATCTCATACGTAAGCTTACCCTTTATCATATAAACAAAGTTTCATTTAACGATCACCACTCTTTTGTCACATCTTAAATCATCACTTATTATACGCGTATTACGAATAAATCCTAAATCAAAGGATAAACTCTCTTAGTTTAGCAAGTGCAACTTATAATGAGTAACTTAGGTTAAGGCTAAATGCAAGGAACCTCCTATTTACAAATCCTTACCACATCGTAAAAAACTTGAATATGAACTTACGCTTACTATTTTATGCTAAGGATTTGGACACTCTGTTTTTAAAAAGTTACCTCTTTAGCCTTGAACCAACCAAACTCTAACTTGACTTTCCCAAATTCATTCTATCTGAACTCCCCATAATCAACTTACACTTGACAAAAGCTTAATTGGCATTAGAAGAAGAATCTTTAACATCATATCGGTCTAAAAGGAAAACACTAATTTAACAAAGAACGAGGCAAATATACACCCTTAGCTAGATAGTGACACTTCCTTCTCACAATTATCTTAACCTATTTTTAACTCTTCTTACGTCACTCTAACCTTATATGACCATTCAAGCTGAAAATATGTAGTCCAACTTAACTATCACATCCTCGTGTATAATCATGTTTACGTTCATCCATATACAACAAACACACAATGTCTTTAAGATAATAACATAGATAAGCCAAAAAAATACAACTTAAAGATACATTTATGTACACCCACAAACAACCAAGCAAACACATTCTTCTTATTCAAGAACGTTCTCTTGATCTTTATTACAATCGAGAACGTTCCTCTCGTTTCACCATAACTCGTCTTTTCCGATACTCCATAATACAAGGGTAGGTATCCACAACCTAGCTTATTTGTTAAAGTCAACTTACGTAATCGAGAGTACAATAGTATGCTCAAGTAAAGACATATAGAAATCAACTCTTATCCATACACTTCCTTTAAAACACACCCTTTATTAAGGGAGTTAGTTAGTTTGCAAGTTAGTTTGTTAATGTGACAGCCGGACCCTATGAGGGCGGGGAGTGATCGCCGGTGCAATTAGTAGGCACGGACAAGGAGCGGCTCCTGGCAGGCTTCTAGGCTAAGGGCCACATGGATGAACCGACTCCACATCCGAATGAGAGGGATTCTAAGACTGTACTGGTATGGGACGGTACAGTTGAGGAGAGCTTAATAAGATTAATAGGTACTACCTGTACTAACAGGTTAACCTTCCTTTTCGATGGCTCAATCGTAAGGAACTCCATAGTTAAGCGTGCTTGGCTTGGAGCAATCCTAGGTTGGGTGACCTCCTGCTTGATGGCAGGATGGGTGTGAGTGAGGACAAAACATACTGAAAGGACTCGTGTTAGTTTGTGAGGACAGTCGTTAATCTTAAGAGCAAATCCGGGTCGTTACAGTTAATACAATGATTAGCTTACTATAAATACTTGTAAGATACTCTTCATCAATACATAACTCATTATTTACTTCTCTGTCTACCTTTACTTTCTTACACTAAGATGGTATCAGATGAACTCTCTCTTTCAGCTCTCTTTTCCATTTTTCTTTCTTGATTTTCCCGCCCTTTTCCATTGATTTCATCTTCGTTTTTCACTTGTTCTTCCTGTTCTTCATCTTGTGATTCTCTTCAACAATGGCTACCACTATTCAAGATTCTTCTCCTCTCGCCTCTCAAACCACACCTTCAATCGCTCAACATCACAACAATCCTTATTTTCTTCATTCTTCTGAAAATTCAACCTCTGTTTTGGTTGCACCTCCTCTCAATGGCGATAACTATCAATCATGGAGTAGATCTATGTGCCTTTCTTTATCAGTGAAGAACAAGCTTGGATTCATCAATGGTTCATTAACTTGTCCTGAATCAGATTCATCACTTCAGGTTTGGCTTTGTGTTAATGATGTGGTTGTCTCTTGGATCCTTAATTATGTGGCCAAAGATATATCTGCTAGTCTAATTTATGGACTTAGAATCTATCAACTTCGTTGTGAATTAATGACTCTTACGCAGGGAGATCTTTCTGTCAATTCTTACTTCACACAGCTCAAGATTATTTCGCAAGAGATGATGGAATACAATCCAAAGATTTTTTGTACCTGTGGAGAATTCAAGAAATTGAATGATTTCTTTCAACGAGATTACTTTCTAAGTTTTCTAATAGGACTAAATTCTACTTATGCTCAAATAGTTTCACATATCCTTCTAATGGGTTCCCTACCTTCAATCAACAAGACATTATCCTTGATTCTTCAGGAAGAAAGGAAATGAAGTATCAAGAACATTGAGCATTCTGTTCAACCTGAACCTTTGGCTTTTGCAACATATCAAAATGACAAATTTACCTCGAATCTACAAAAATACAAAGGCAAATCTCGTCCTTTGTGCACTCATTGTGGCGTCTCTGGACATACTATAAATAAGTTCTATAGATTACATGGCTTTCCACCAGGATTCAAGTTTTGCAACAAATCACCTAATATCAGTTCTGCAATTCCTCATTATGCAAATGCCAATTTTAATGCCAATCTGACTAATGCTCCTATTTCACAGCCTATTTCTCATTGCACTTAATTTAGTCCATCACAATATCAACATATATTTCAAATCCTTACTTCAATAAATGGCTCACAGTCTAATGCTACAACATCAACACCTAGCTTGGATACTTCACTTCCATCCACTGCTCAAGTGATAGGTAAATGCTTATCCTTACCTGACTCATATGATCTTACTCCTCAATTTTGGATTATTGATTCTGGCGCAACACATCATATATGTTATGAATTATCATGCGTCAAGAATATTAAAAAGGTTACAAACACTTCTGTGAGTTTGCCTAACCATCAGCAGATATCAGTCTCAGCCATTGGTGATGTAATATGGGTCGTCTACATACCTGAGTTTCATTTTAATCTACTATCTGTCAGTGCATTAACAAAGGACTTTTCAATGTGTTTGTCTTTTTCTGCTACTACTTGTTTTTTCAGGAAATGTCAACATTGAGGATGATTGGCAAGGCTGACTCTCATCAGGGATTGTATATCTTGAAGTCTATTAAAATGGCTTCACCCTCTACTACACTTTCACATTGTTGTTCTGCTACTGGGAAACCATCCACTCGTACTTGGCATGCTCGTTTGGGTCATCTTTCTTATAAGACTTTACATTTATTGTAAAATAAAATCAGTTTAGATTCTGCATTGCTTTTGAATCAGTCTCTGGACCCTTGCTGTATTTGCCCTTTGGCTAAACAAAAAAGATTATCTTTTCCATCTCAAAATAATATCTCTCAATCTTCTTTAGAATTGATTCATTGTGATACATGGGGCCCTTATCACACACCCACTACACAAGGCTATTTGTACTTTCTCACATTAGTGGATGATCATAGCAGATTTACATGGACATATTTGATGAAGCATAAATTTGATGCTCTCTTTCTGATTCCAAGATTTTTTAAGATGATTAAGACCCAATTTGAAAAGGACATTAAGGAATTCAGATCAGACAATGCTCCTGAGCTCCAGTTTCAGTCCATTGGTGTTCTTCATCAAATGTTGAAACACCACAGTAAAATGATGTTGCTGAGAGAAAACACTAACTTTTATTAAATGTAGCTTGTGCCCTCTATTTCCAGTCCAAGCTACCAATCAAATTTTGGGGAGAATGCCTTCTAACATCCACATTTTTAATAAACATAACACCTTCGCCGCCCTTGCTGAACAAAACAGTCTCCTTTTGAATTGTTATTTGAGCAACCTGTGGATTATCAATTTCTAAAAGTATTTGGCTGTTTATGTTTTGTATCCACCCTCACTGCACATAGAAAGAAGTTTGATCCACAAGCCAAGCAGTGTATTTTTATGGGAGGAATCAAAGGGTAAAAAGTCTATGATATTGCTACTAAGCAATTCTTCTTTTCCAGAAATGTTATTTTTCATGAACATCTCTTTCCTTTCAAAGATATTGCATCTCCTGGTTCCATTGATCTATTCTCTAATTATGTACTACCACTTCCCTTATCCATTGACTCTACATCACCCACACACCATGTCTCCCCACCTATTACTCCATCTATTACTGCTCTTTCTCTTCCAGCTGACCCTTCAATCATATCTCCTTTATCATCTCTCTCTCCTAATCCAATACCTCAATCTCATAATAACCTCCGCAGATTAACCAAACCATCCAAACAACCCTCTTATTTACATGATTTCCATTGTAATCTCATCTCAAACTCAACACCTACTCCAGACTTATCAAAATACCCATTACAATCTGTTTCATCATATCATCAACTTTCACCTACCCACAAGGCATTCACCATCAATCTATCTCTTGATTATGAGCCTCAATTTTTTCAGCAAGCAGTAAAGTTTGCACATTGGAGACAGATCATGGCCAAGGAAATTGAGGCAATGGAAAGAACTAAAACTTGGTCCATTGTTACCTTCCCTTCTTCTCAACATGCCATTGGCAATAAGTGGGTATGTCAAATTAAATACAAACAGGATGGCTCAATTGATAGATACAAAGCACGTTTAGTTGCTAAGGGATATTACCAACAAGAGAGACTTGACTATCTTGAAACTTTTTCACTCGTAGAAAAAATTGTCACAATCAAGGTTCTTCTTTCAATAGCAGCTAAATTCTCTTGGCATCTTGCTCAATTGGATGTCAATAATACTTTTTTACGTGGAGATTTATTTGAGGGGGTCTTCATAGAACTACCTTTGGGTTATAACTTGTCTAATCAGGTTACTAATCAGGGGGAGAGACTTGTATGTGAACTTAAAAAGTCTTTATATGGTCTAAAGCAAGCCTCAAGACAATGGTTCAATAAATTTTCAAACTCTCTCACTTCTTTTGGATTCAAACAGTCTCAATCTGACTGCTCTTTATTCACCAAAGGACATGGTTCTACTTTTGTGGCTTTGCTCGTGTATGTTGATGATATAGTGGTCATTGGCCCTTCATTAACTGAAATCAATAAGGCAAAACAGTATCTCCATATACAATTTCTTCTCAAAGACCTTGGTGATCTCAAATACTTCCTTGGCCTTGAACTATCTCGTACAAATTCTGGTATTTTCTTATCTCAAAAGAAGTATTGCTTACATTTGCTAGAAGACACTGGTTTCCTTGCAAATAAACCAAATCATTTACCTATGGATCCTAAACAAAAGTTATCTGCTACTTCTAGAATTCTGCTATCTTCTTCTGATGCAACTGCCTATCGAAGACTCATTGGTAGACTTTTGCATCTCACCATTTCCAGACCCGATATCACTTTCAACATTCACAAATTGAGTCAATTAATATCTACCCCTACTACTATGCATCTTGAGGCTGTTCATTCCTTGCTAAGATACCTCAAAAATAGTCCAGGTCAGGGAATTTACTTTCCAACTTCTTCTTCTAATCTGCAACTCAAGGCCTTTGTTGATGCTTATTGGGGCGCTTGTTTGGACACTAGAAGATATGTAACTGGTTTCGGTATCTTCCTTAAAGAATCTTTGGTTTCATGGAAAGACAAAAAGCAGGTAATTGTCTCACGTTCTTCGGCAGAGGCAGAATATCGAGCTCTTGCTCTTGTTACAAGTGAATTGGTTTGGCTCTCTTACTTGCTTAAGGATCTGCAATGCCCTCTCACTTCACCAGCTGCTGTGTTTTGTGACAATCTTGCTACAATTCATATTTCTTCCAATCCTGCATTTCACGAGGGCACAAAACATATAGAGTTAGACAACCATTTTGTGCAAGAGAAGCTTACAGCTGGCCTCATCAAACTGCTGCCCATTCATACAAATTTGCAACTTGCAGACATCTTCACAAAGGCCCTCACAACTCCTCTTTTCTTTTTTTCTTCTTGACAAGCTAGGTGTCCTTAATCCATACCACCCACCTTGAGAGGGAGTATTAAAGGAGTTAGTTAGTAAGTTAGTTTGTTAATACAATGATTAGCTTATTATAAATACTTGTAAGATACTTTTCATCAATACATAACTCATTATTTACTTCTCTCTCTACCTTTACTTTCTTACATTACGACCCTTCTTAATTTACATCATATTAATAAAGCTACTACATACAGTATATCTATCCACAAATCCACAAATAAGCCAAACACGAATTGAGTATCCCACTTTTAAATTCAATATGAAATCAAGGGTTTTGGCTAGGGCACCAAAACCCTTGATTTCTTGAGGAATCTTACTCCAAATTACTTCCTATAATGAAAAACAAAACATGAAACATAAAAACCACACTTGAATTCGAGCAAGGAGGAGCAAGATTTGTAGCAAAAAATTACCCCTCTACTGTAGTGTCAGCCGGATAATAGAAGAGAGAAAGAATCTGTGGCTTTTTTTTAAAAATCTTTTTTTCGTTTTTTTTTTGTCAGATGAAGGAGATGATACCAACCCATAACAAAGTTTTAATGTTATTTGCAAAATAGTCCTTTCCTTTTTAATAACCTCATCAGGTACCCTTTGCCATTGCAATCCTGACCTCCTAATTACTTCTTTCTTAATTTGAACCCAATGTTTAATTAACCATGATTAAATACTAACTCATTCAATTAACCATAATTAATTTCTTACTCAACCATAGTTAATCAATTTAAGATATGTAACTAACTTCATATAAATCTCAAATAACCATTATAATTCAATTTCCAATTATTAAAAATTAAAATAATCATTTATTAATAATTTATAATGATTTTCCTAACTCGGGCCATCACAAAGGTAGAATTTCTCTAATCTAAATACAAGATGGTAGAATAAATTATTATATATCTTGTATTCGTATTTGGTTGACAATGTGAGGTGGAGGGGGCTTTCCCGACAGTTCCCATCCTAGCAGTTGGTCGACTAATCTTCTTCATGACATATCCTTCTTTGGCTTTTATAAAAAAGACAAGTGGAAGTTGATGAAATCTTTCAAACGTCATTATTTGACAATATATTTTTTCCACTAAAATTATTTTATATGCATAAATTATAAGCCTATGGATCAAGATCGATTATATAAATTGTTTTATAGGAATAAAATTATTGAGGAAAAATAATTTAAGTTCTTTAAGAAAAACAATACAGTTAAATTTTGTTACTTGAAAAAAAAAAAAACTTTCTTGTTCATTTTCTAATAATTAATAAAAAAAATTAAGCTAAATTTGATTGAGTAGTAGAATTTTATGTAATATTTGAAAATATAGCATTTTTAAAAAAATATTTACAAATATAGGAGTTTTTTTAAAAATCCTCATTATGTGAATCAGATAAATCAGTGATAACTTATAAGATAATCAGTGATAACTATTAGGTAACAAGTGATTCATGCCCAAAATATCAGGATATCTATAAAATCAGTGATTACTTATGAGGAAATCAATTATTACTCTTGCAAAATTAGTGGCAATTTTGTAATATTTTAGACGTGAATATAAGTTTTTTGCTATTTTTACAAATAAGTTTTTTTCCTACTATTTTTATTATTATTAGACCTAATTTTACTATTTTTACAAGAGACCCTAAAAATAACTATAGAACTTTTAGAATATCATTCGATCAATATTTTGATAAGTATTTCTATGCCATGAATGTTATTTATTAACTAGGTACGTCATGTGTATATCCCTTGGAAAATTTCATGATTAATTTTTTTTACAATATACATTATACAATTTGAAAAACATATAAGTATATATATTTTGTACAATGTAATTACCATTTTATCCTTCCTTACTTTATTCACTGTACTCTCCTCCTTACTTCTTGTGTGAGTAAGTTCCCAAATTATATTGTGGTTAGGTTCTACAATAATAGTATGAACCTAAATAAAAAGAAGATCAAACAAAATAATTTAATTGATCTTCATTAAAAATAAATAGTAGAAAAACTCCAAACCTTCATCTGCGCCAATATTTTAGAGGAAAATTGTAAATCTAACTTAAATAAATTGAAAATGATCTTCACAAATTCACATATCAAAAGCGAGAATATCTAAGAAAGATTAATTAACATACAAAAAAACCGAAATAAAATTCACATCAACTCGTATATGCATGAATTCGAATAAAATTGATCTAAAGACAACTGAATTATGATAGAAACGAAAAATTAGTTGAGATCAACAATTTCACTTCTTTAATTTTTTGCTGGTTCAAAATCAGCACAACTAAAACAGAACATAGTAAAAAACGAGAAACCATAAAATGCTAAACTATTTTGCGCTTCATAGAGCCACTAGAAAATGTCATACCAAGTCAACAAGATTACTATATCTAGCTCAAAAGCATAAATTCAAGCTAGTACATTAACAATCATTCTTTCAATTATTTGTTGTATGCTTTGTGACCCGCATATATAATAGACATTTGATTTTTGAGCGATTTCTTTGAATCCTTACACACATTTTCTACATTTCAACAAATAAAGTATTAAATTTATGGAAGCAAACAATTATTAGAAGTCTCGTTTAATATTTAACGATATTCAGTTGACTTCCATAACTTAGTAAGATATATTACATCTTCTTTTGTAATTTCTTTTGAAATGTTGCCAAAGCTCCTTCAAGTTTATCATATTTGTAAAATAAGTTTTTCTTTAAGCTATCTCTTCAATTAAGAGCCATAAATATGTTAATACACAATATAATCGTAAGAGAAAACAACAATAGAAGGAAAGACTATATAAAGTTGATGAAAACATAGTGGAAAAGGATATAGAGATTAATTGGTGATACCACTTTTAAAATACTTGAACCAAAGTTAGGACGATAGCTCCTGTTTCTTACTAAATTTCAATTTTCTTAAACATCCTAGATGCATAAGGCTAACGAACTTCAATGATTAAAAGAACTAATACATCAAGTTATATTAATAAGATATGATAATTATGTTCTCAGTTTTGTAATTGTTAGCAAATTCAGAGTACTAATATAACATTAAATCTTTGCAAACTACATAGTTTACACCACAAAGGGAAACTAATATCTTGTCTAAAAATATGATTGAGATCTATGTAGTATGGACACAATATTTAACCTTAAATATATAAATGAATTTGCATAGCTGATTTGTAAGAAAAACCAGATTTCCTTTTATAAGAAAATTATAATGCATAAATTTGTTCATTGTTGATAAAATTATAAAACAAAATGCTTAATTATTGTAATGTTTCATAAAAGTGAGAGAGAGTTTGAGATATATATATATATATATATATAATACATGAAGACCCATAATGACCTAAAAAGGCCTGAAAGACAAGAGAATTAAAATACTATAATAAACATATTGTAACACTCCCCCTCAAGCTGGAGAATATTGGTTTTAATCGTGCCCAGGGCTTGTTGCAAACGTAATCGATACGAGCGCCATTGAGAGCATTCGTAAAGATATCTCCTAACTGGTCACCAGTCTTCACATATCATGTGGATACTAAACCTTGTTGATTTTTTTTTTTTAAATAAAATGACAATCAATTTCAATATTTTTTGTTCTCTCATGGAATACAGGATTAGAGGTAATGTGCATTGCAGTTTGATTGTCACTCCAATGTTTAGTAGGAACATTAATGCTAAACGAAAACCTAGATAACAACTGATGTATCCACATGCCTTCACGCAGCCTGTACCATAACTCTATATTTCAATCAGCACATGAACGGGAAACTACATTCTTCTTCTTACTCTTCCAAGAGACAAAGTTTCCTCTAACAAACATACAATATCCCGAAGTAGATTGGCGATTCTCTTTTGATCCTGCCTAATAAGCATCTCTAAAACACTTAACTCTATTATGACCACTACAAAAAAAACTGTTAAATTGCGACCAGAAATTTGCGACCAAAGTATTGGGTAGTTTTTTTGGTGACCACTCTGGTAGTAAATATGAAGTTTGACTTTAAATGACCATATGGTCACTTTTTTGCGACCAAATTGCGACAAAGTAAAGAATTAGTCATAAAAAATGGCGCGAATTTTTGGCGCGAAGAAAGTGACCATATGGTCACTACAAAATTACGACCATGTTGTCGCAATTTTGTGACATGGGTTATCATTTAGTAGCAAAAAAAAGCGCGTAAATTTGGCGGGAGAAAGGCTACCAAGTGGTCACAATTCAAAGTGACTATATGGTCACAATTTTGGTGACCTTTAGTGACCACTGGTAGCTTAAACATTTGGCGGGAAATAAGCTACCATGTGGTCACATTTTGAAGTGACCAGATGGTCGCACTTTTGGTGACCTTTAGTGACCAATGGTAGCTTAAAAATTTGGTGGGAAATAAGCTACCAGGTGGTCACATTTTGAAGTGACCAGATGGTCGCAAACGTTGTGATTTTAAGTGACCAGTGGTAGATAAATAATTTGGTGCGAGAAAAGCTACTAAGTGGTCACCAAAATAAGTGACCATGTGGTCGTAAATGTTGTGACTTGATGTGACCTGGGGTAGTGAGGAAAATGGCGGGAAAATTTGGAGGGAAAATGCGACCATTTGGTAGCAAAAATACGACCATCTGGTCGAAAATGAGCAGAGGAGTCCATTATAAAATCCCCTCCTCTCATTATTTGTTAGCATTAAGAAAAAAGAAAATGAGAGAGTGGATGTATGTTCGTTTGATAGACAAGTATTTGAACGATGAGTTCGTGGCCGGGGTTGAACAGTTTGTTGAGTTTTGCATGACAACTGTTTATAATGAAAAGTATGGTGGAAAGCTACGTTGCCCGTGTAGGAAATGCGACAATAGGAGAATCATACCGGTTACAGATTTGAAGGTTCACCTCGCAGTTTACGATTTGTGCAGAATTATTATCACTGGGTGTTTCAGGGGGAAACAAAGGAAATGTTCGAAGCTGCATTACAGGAATCGAGACAATACGAAGGTAGCAGCTCGAATGTAGAGGTTGTTGCCGAAGAACGGAATGTGAACAACAGTATAGTCAGATGCAGCAAATGATACTTGATGGTGCGGGGTATGGGGGCAATGAAAATTTCCGTGAAAGTTTAAACATAGACAAAGATGAACGGGTTGTTGAAGAGGAAATGAATCCGGAAGCACGTAAGATGCACGAGATGCTAAAGATAGCCAGCCGACCATTGTACGATGGGTGTGAGGTAAGTCAACTTGCTGCTGCTACAGAACTTTTAAATATAAAGGCGCAGTACAACATACCTGGTAGAGGATTTGATTCGATTGCATCGTGGTTTCGTCAATGCGCTCCAGAAGAAAATATTATGCCCCACAGTTTGTACCACACGAAAAAGCTAGTGGAGGGACTTAGATTACCCGTGGAGAAAATAGATTCGTGTCGAAACGGATGCGTGATTTACTGAGATGTGGATGAGGACATGCATCACTGCAAATTCTGTTTTCTTCCAAGATATAAACAAGGGAAACGTAGCCTCATTCCGTACGCCCGCATGTTCTATTTACCGCTGACCCCACGTCTGCAACGGTTGTATGCATCGGATGTGACAGCTTCGCACATGAGATGACATCACGAGCATTCACAGGATGAAGGTGTTATGAGACATCCCTCAGATGCTGCGGCATGAAAGCATTTAAATAATTGTCATCCGGATTTTGCACAAGATCCGAGAAACGTCAGATTGGGCTTATGCACGGATGGCTTTAACCCGTTCGGGGCATCCGGGGCACAATATTCAGTTTGGCCAGTCATGGTAACCTCGTATAACTTGCCTCCCTCGATGTGCATGCGAGACCCGGTGGTTTTTCTAACAGTGATCGTACCTGGGCCGAAAAGTCCAAAACAGAAACTGGATGTGTATTTGCAACCACTTATTGTAGAGTTGGAAAGGTTGTGGACTGACGGTGTTATGACGAACGACATTTCGAAGAAACAAATTTTTTTGATGCGCGCCGCGTTAATCTGGACGATCAGTGACTTCCCTGCGTATTCAATGTTATCAGGTATGTTGATCTTTAATTGCTTTCATATATATTTTTGAGTATGTGTTTAGTTTTTTTTATTGTTTTGCTTAGTCAGTAGTTAATTATGTGAACCTCAATCTCCTCCTCTTAAAGGATGGAGTACGACAGAGAAATACGCATGTCCACATTGCATGCTAGACACAGATGCATTTTATCTCAGAAACGGTCGGAAAACTTGTTGGTTTGATTGTCACCATCGATTTTTGCCGTTGAATCATACTTTCCGTTCAAACGGAAGTGACTGGAAGAAGGGTCGACGAGTAAGAAAAGAAACCCCCCGACAATGTATAGTGGAAGGCAGATTCTTCACGGTATAGATGCTATAGGGATGCAGAAGATTACAGTGGACGGTGCAGAGAGTGCAAACAATGCGGCTGGAAAAAACACAGGTTGGAAGAAACGGAGTATTTTTTGGGATCTACCGTATTGGGAAGATCTATTGATTAGACACAATCTGGATGTAATGCATATCGAGAAGAATTTCTTCGACAACATTTTCAATACGATTTTGAACGTTCCGGGAAAAACAAAGGACAATCTAAAGGCACATTATGATATACGGGAGATATGTCACCGTCCTGAGTTGGAGCCTGACGATAATGATAATTATGCAAAAGCAAAGTACATGTTGACGACGGATAAAAAGAAAACATTATTTGAGTGGATCAAATCCATCAAATTCTCGGACGGATACGTTTCAAATTTGAGTCGGTGTATAGACAGTCAAAAACATATCATGTTCGGGATGAAAAGCCACAACTGTCATGTATTCATGCAACGATTGATACCTGTCGCGTTCAGACCGTTCTTAGATAATAGACATTGGGAGCCGCTTGCACAGTTGAGTGTTTTTTTCAGGCACTTGACATGTACAGAGCTGACTGAAGCTACTGTCGCTTGAATGAGTTCAGAGATCGCTGTTATTATTTGTAAGTTGGAGCGAATGTTCCCACCTGGCTTTTTTGACTCCATGGAGCATCTTCCAGTGCATCTTCCATACGAGGCATTCTTAGGGAGTCCGGTACATTACCGGTGGATGTACCCATTTGAAAGGTAAGCACAGTTAATTTGTAATGTACACGTATAAAGTACAGTGATCGAATGAAAATGTTTTCTACACATTCTACCTACCCACAGGTACTTACGTCGGTTGAAAAAGACGGTCGGAAATAAAGAAAGAGTAGAAGGATCTATCTGTAGTGCGTACCTAACGTAAGAGACTACCACATTTTGTTCATACTACTTTGATCAACACATTGCAGAGCAGTTTCGACTAGCGAAACGAAACAGTGTCGAAAATTTACTTGAAGGTGTTGACATAAACGACTTGCCGATTTTTACAGAACCTGGCATGATAGTTGGAAGATCAGTGCGTAGGCCGTTGACCGATTCTGAGTCTCACGTAATGCAGACATACGTGTTATGCAACTGCGCAGAGATCGAGCCTTACATAGAGTGAGTTAGTAACTTAACATTATTTCATCGCATAAACAATTACAAACTATTTGCTAACTATTTTTGTAACATACAGATTATTTCTAAACTTATACGTTCGAATGACACGAGTTGGTCTTACAGCCGCTGAGGAGGGGTCAATAATCGACAAAGAATTTCGTTCTTGGTTCAGTGCATACCTGAGTTATTTTAAATTGTCAAAAAAACCGTGGTAATTTGTTGAAAAAATTAATATCTTCCTAACATTACTGTATGTGAACAATGACAGGTTGACTCCCCTACATTACCGGTAGATGATCCTCGCATTATTTCTTTGGCAAAGGGACCTGGACGGATTGCAAGGTCGTATACTGGATACGTCGGTAACGGTTACAGATTTCAAACGAAGGCGCATTCAGTTAATAGGGCAACAAACAACAGTGGTGTTTGCATAAAAGGTCATGTGTTCGGCACAAATGAAGACGATTACTTCGGAGTAATCGATGAGATTCTTGGGATTCAATACGCAAGTCCAACGCTAAAACACATTGTTCTGTTCAACTGCACTTGGTTCGAGACAACCAGACGAGGCAGAGTCAGTAAGATTGATCATTTACAAATCGTTGAGGTAAACAAGTCTAAGCATATGCGCACCGCTGATAGGTTTGTCCTGGCTTCACAAGCAATTCAAGTTTATTATCTGAACTATCTGATTAATAGACGAGATCTGACAGATTGGTTAGTTGTTTGTAAAGTTAAACCACGCCAGGTAGAAGAAAACTTGTCCGAGAAAGACGACCATGCAGAGGAAGCTGGTGCTTTTCAAGAAGATGAGATAAGATGTCGTGCAATCGACGATGATCAGAATGCAAGTACTGTTCGTCCTTTGAACGATGGAACGATAACATTGCATGATGATGATACAAATGCTTCCACTTCTCACGCACGTGACATTGATGCTGCATTTATTCGAGACGATGAATCTGATGAAGAAATAGAAGAAGAAGAAGAAGAAGAAGAAGAAGAAGAAGAAGAAGAAGAAGAAGAAGAAGAAGAAGAAGAAGAAGAAGAAGACTTTATGTGAGAGACTTCTTTGAGACGATGAATCCGACGAAGAAATAGAAGAAGAAGCGGCAATCAAGAAACTGAGGATTGAATGAGACATTTTGTAACTTTATGATTCACTGTGTATGTTTTATTAAAACTATTTCTTTAATGAAGGATAAAATATATATATATATATATATATATATATATATATATTAATATTTGCGACCATATGGTCGCAATTTAACACAAAAGGTGACCACATGGTAGTAATTTAGAAGTGAAATGCGACCAGTTGGTCGCATTTGTGGAAAAGTAGAATTATGATTTTCCAAAAATATAAGTTAAATTACGACCAGTTGGTCGCAAAACTCAAAGGGTAATCTAAAATGTTCATGAAATTTTTTGTGGTTAATTTCATAAGTGCGACCATCTGGTCGCAAATATGAGCGGTAAATTTAAATTTTCATGAAATTTATGGCGGAAAATTTAAAGATTACGACCATCTGGTCGCAATTCTTGGCAGTGAATTTCATTATTGCGACCAGTTGGTCGCAATTGTTGATGGAACGCGTGATATGACAGCTGTTATAGATAATCGCAAATTTGCGACCAGCTGGTCACTTTTTTAATAAATGCTACCAGGTGGTCGCAAATATGTGTTAAAATGCGACCAGGTGGTCGTAATTTCCCCAGCACGCGCGACCTTTCGTTTCTAGTCATGATTACATATTTGCGACCAGTTGGTCACAAATTCTGATTTAAAACTCAGCACCGTTTTCCTTTCCCCCTTTTCCGTTTTTTCTTTCTCTCTTTTCTTTCTTTTCTCTCTTTCCCCCGTTCCGTTCCCCGTTATTTTTTCCCCGTTCCCATTCCCCGTTCCTACTCTAAACCTAAAAACCCTAAACCTCCAATCCCGGTTTCTATTACGAGGTTAGTTTTCTTATAGATTTTAAGTTAGTTTTAGTTTTTAGTTTTAGTTAGTTTTAGTTTAAGTCTAAATTTAGTTTACTTCGTTTTAGTTTTTAGTTTTTAGTTTTAATTAATTAGTTTAGTTTAATTTTGTTAATTTAATTAATTTTAGTTTAATGAATCTAATTTAGTGTAATTAATTAATTAGTTTAGTTTAATTAATTTTAGTTTAATTAATGTAATTTAGTTTAATTAAGTACTTAGTTTACTTTAGGTTAATTAATCTAATTTTCGTTTACTTTAATTAATTAATAAATTTTAGTTCAATTAATCTAATTTTAATTTACTTTACTTTAATTAATTAGTTTAGTTTAGTTTAGTTTAGTTTTAATTAATTAATGTTAGTTAAATTTAATTAATTTTAGTTTAGTTTAGTTTTAATTAATTAATTAATGTTAGTTAAATTTAATTAATTTTAGTTTAATTAATCTAATAGTTGAAATCTTCATTACTTAGTTTTCTTTAATTAATTACTTAGTTTAATTAATCTAATTTTAGTTTACTTTAATTAATTAATTAGTTTAGTTTAATTTTGTTAATTTAATTAATTTTAGTTTAATTAATGTAATTTAGTTTAATTAAGTACTTAGTTTACTTTAGGTTAATTAATCTAATTTTCATTTACTTTAATTAATTAATAAATTTTAGTTCAATTAATCTAATTTTAATTTACTTTAATTTAATTAATTAGTTCAGTTTAGTTTAGTTTAATTTTAATTAATAATGTTAGTTAAATTTAATTAATTTTAGTTTAATTAATCTAATAGTTGAAATCTTCATTACTTAGTTTTCTTTAATTAATTACTTAGTTAAATTAATCTAATTTTAATTTAATTAGTTTAGTTTAATTTAGTTTTAATTAATTAATTAATGTTAGTTAAATTTAATTAATTTTAGTTTAATTAATCTAATAGTTGAAATCTTCATTACTTAGTTTACTTTAATTAATTACTTAGTTTAATTAATCTAATTTTAATTTACTTTAATATAATTAATTAGTTTAGTTTAATTTAGTTTTAATTAATTAATGTTGGTTTAATTTAATTAATTTTAGGTCAATTAATCTAATTTAGTTTAATTCTTCATTACTTAATTTACTTTAATTAATTAATTAATTAATTTTAATTCAATTAATCTAATTTTAATTTACTTTAATTTAATTAATTAGTTTAGTTTATTTTAGTTTTAATTTATTAATGTTAGTTTAGTTTAATTAATTTTAGTTTAATTAATCTAATTTAGTTTAATTCTTCATTACTTAGTTTACTTTAATTTAATTAATTTTAGTTTAACTAATCTAATAGTTTAATTCTTCATTACTTAATTTACTTTAATTAATTCATTTTAGTTTAATTAATCTAATAGTTTAATTCTTCATTACTTAGTTTACTTTAATTAATTCATTTTAGTTCAATTAATCTAATTTTAATTTACTTTAATTTAATTTAATTAATTAGTTTAGTTTAGTTTAAATTAGTTAATTAATTTATGTTAGTTTAATTTACATTATTTAATCAATTTAATTTAGATTATTTCATTAATTAATTTAATTTAGATTATTTCATTAATTAATTTAATTTAGATTATTTCATTAATTAATTAATTTAATTACTTAGTATTAAATTAGTTTAGTTTAGTTGTAGGATTATGACGGGCAGACGACGTCCTCCCAGTCAGACGAGCCTGATGACGAGATTGACGAGGCGACTCCTCAACCGCCTACTACCACTGCCCTTGATGCGGACCTGACTACATTCGAGTTGGACAGCCTCCTCGCAGTTTACGAGGTGTGAGTTACTGCCACTCCCTGAGACCCAGCCTCCGACACCACGATTGGCGTAGGACTCCCAGGCCACGACTTCCGCGGAAGCATTAGGGTCTGCATCCCAGCCCGATCCAGCGGGACCATCCACTTCAGGCACGCAGCCTCCTCAGGCCGCAAACTCTACCCTTCGGATTGAAGGGAATACGTAAGTAATTTTGTTTATTGTTTTAATTATTTAATTTTTAAATCTTTAAACATTTAAATTTTTTTTTTGTTTTAACAAATAGTTTCTAATATCACAGTATTTTTTATGTTTTTGCAGAGCACAACTGCATACAACCGTTTCAAAACGGTTTCGCGAGGTCCTCCAAAGCATGCCTCTACCTAGCGAGCTTCGCTGGCAGAAGATTCTGACGACGGAGAAACGTTGGATGTACGACAATTGGAAGGTAAAAAACATCATTTATTTTTATAATTAATTAATTTTGAAATTTTTAAAAATAAATTTATAATTTTTTATTTCAATTTTTTCAGGGCAAGTTTCCTATTATCGATCCCAATATCACGGACGGTAGATTGTTCCCCCTATGGGACAATCACATCCGGGATCGATTCAAGGACCTCATTTATCGGCACGCAGAAAGCAAGCAGCAAACCGACCCGTGTGGATGAGCGAGGAGGACCACGCGCGGCTGATCGCGAGCTTGAACACTCCCGAGGGCAAGGCAGTGTCAAGGAGGAATAAGGCCAACAGCGAGAAGAATCCCACTAATCACACAGGCGGGCCCCGGACCCACGACGAGCACCATCGTCGATTGGTAAGTTTTTTTTTTTTTTGGTTTTTTACGTACTTTTTCTTGTTTTTTTTTCAATTAGTTATTAATTTATTTTTTCTTCTACAATCTCTAATATTTTTAAGAAGAAAAGCACGGTCGCCCTGTCCCGCCAGATGAGCTGCACCTCGTTCTTCACACGAAGAAGGACCGGACGATCATCGACGGAAAGGCGAAAGAAGTTCAGGTATTTAATAATTTTTTCAATTATTATTTTTTGTTTACAATTTTTTCTAACTTATATATTAACTATTGTATTTTCTGAATTTTAAATGTTTAGGAACGTTTCAAGGAGTCTTTGAGTCAGCGGTTGCCCACACCCGACTAGCAACCGACTCAGGACGATCATAGAGAGGCGTTCTTGGAGGCTGCTGGAGGGGTTCGGCCTGATGGATCAATTCCTCAGCTCGGCTCGTACGGGAGACGACTATACACCTCGTGCCTCGGCCTCAGCGTAGCGAAGTGAGCACGAGTTCCGGTCAGTCTCCCATTGAGCAGCAGCTGCGAGAGGAGGTTCAACAACTGCACACCGAGCTGGACGATATGCGCAGCAACTTCGATGCTCGAGTCGCTGCGATTCAGGCGGATGTTCATGCTCAGGTGCAAGCCCAGGTCGCAGCTGCATTGGCCGCGTTCTTTGGACCCCGAGATCTCGGTTCATCATCTTCGGCGCTGCCTCCACTACCCCCTGCTCCTCCGTAGTAGTTTAGATTTCTTTTCTTGTATAGTACATTCTTTTGGAAATTTATTTATATATATTTTTATTTTTATTCCTTTTTTTTATTATTTAATTTAAATAATTAAAATAAATAAATAAATTTAAATAAAATAAAAATAATATTTAAAAATTAAATAATTTAATTTAAACAATAAAATAAAAATAATAATATTTACAAATTTAATAATTTAATTTAAACAATTAAATTAGAAATTAATTAAATTATTAATTACATTGGTGACCACCTGGTCGTATTTTTCAAAATATCAAACGACCAGATGGTCACAATTTATAAAATATAAAACGACCAGCTGGTCGCAATTTATACGACCAGATTGTCGCCTTGGGCTGATGCTCAAACTACCAAATGGTCACTTAAGAAGGTGACCATTTGGTCACTAATATAAACGACCATGTGGTCACCTTTTTTATGGACCAACTGGTTAGTTGTCTACAACTTAAATTACGACCAGTTGGTCACTATTTTACGCGACTGTCTGGTCGTTTTTTCAAATGTTGACTTTTTTGCGACCAAATACGTTTGGTCGTATTTTGGTAACCACTTGGACGCACAAATGTCCTGGACGACCAGCTATTTTGCCACGCCAGGTTTGGTCACTTTTTTGGTCGCATTTACCTTAAAAACGACCGTCTGGTCTCAATTTCCTGGTCGCAATTAGACTTTTTTTTTTTTGTAGACCATGATCCATGTATAGAATCCAGCGTCCGGGTGCAGATTTTAAATAACACATAATTTGTTCTACGGCTGCTTAATGATCAACGGTCGGTGAAGACATATATTGACTAACAACACTAACTGTGTAACAACCCGAATTCGTTAAATTTTCAAAGGAACAACGGAAGACTTGATTTTAAAAAAAACGGCATGGGTACGTTTAAAATTCGGACTATCCAAAACCTGTTTTACATTTTTTCGCAGTCAGAGAAAGCAATAAAAAGTGGAATGCGTATTCCAGTTATAAATAAATTATGAAATAGACAGAAAATCATAAGGACAGTTACAAGTTTTAAAACGCTCCCACGAGCTCAAAATACAAAGTAAATGATAATAGAAATATACATAACAAGTATTCTAGAATGCTCCACAAAAGTCCATGTCCAAGTCCAATCCATCGTCCTTCGGTCAAGCAACATCACCTCCTTTACCACGTCTTCTATGTCGAGAAGTACCTGAAAAATTGTAAGTGTAGCAACATTAGCATAAAAATGCTAGTGAGAGTAAAATGGAGGCAAGTAATCCTATGGACCGAATTCCATACCATAAATTTTGTCCAAAGGACTAAAATGCTCTTTACTACCCATTTTACACTTCCAATATAACCTTATTATACACCAACCAACTTCCCAATTCCAACTCACATCGAATGTAATGACCCGAAATCTCTATAATACTTTAAATCATAGTAAACAGCGGAAGACTTATTTTAACGAAAAATCGGCATGGTGCCGTTTGTATTTCGGACTAGCCAAAACCTGTGTACATTTGTCCCAAATCAGAGAAAGCGATAAAACTAGGAATGCGCATTCCTTAACAGTTTAAGTCCCAAAATGGACTGTAACGTCCCGTTATTTTGAGGTGAATTTTTTTTTATTTTAATTATTTGTTTATGTAAAGCATTAAAGTTAATTTTAGAATTAGTTAATTTCGTTCGGAAACCTTTATAACTGTTTAATTAGCCTAAATTAATTTTAGTGGTATTAATAATTATTAATAGGCCAATTAATAATTATTAATCACCATTAGGCTAGTTTAAATGGTCCGGGTTTCGTTTTAAGAGCTTAAGGCAAGAAAAGGACGTAGGCGTCATTTTCGAAATTCTTAAATATCTAAACACTATTCGTCCTTCTCCTTTATTAAGTCAAAATTAGACAAAAAATCATAAATTTCTTCTCATATTTTCTTCCCAAACCCGTAGCTTAGAGAGAAAAAAAAGAGGAGAGAAAGAAATTGTCACCCCGGCTTCGTTTCTCGACCGTTTTCATCGTGCCTTAGCTCGTTGGAAAGCTCTCGAGACGTACTTTCTACCCATCCCAACAATCGAGGTTTTCATCTGTTCTCTCAAGGCTTAAAGGTATGTTAAATTTAAAAACCTAAAACTTCAAATAGTGTTTTAATGGTGTTTTTGGTTTTAATCTTCCATTTCTTGCCCGGAAACTCGGAGATTTAGATCGAGGGAGTTGTTTTATGTATATTTAGAACTTTCCCTAAACCCTAGAATCGGGTTTGAGCCAAAAACCATTTCAATGAGTTATTCTCATTTTTATGATGATTAGGGTTTTGAAATTGTTATGTTATGATGTTTTTCTTAATTGTTCGGGATTGAACTTTTGACCTAAACCCTAAATCATGTTAACCCATTGATGTTACCAACCTTCAAAGTGCCCGAAACCAACTCGAAACCCTTTTAAAGTGCTTAAAAATCCGGAAAACCAACTTCACCTTGAACTTCCTTTGGGCCGTGGGCCTTTTGAGGGCATTTCCGGGTTGTTTTGTCCTTTATTTTAGTATTGTGGCGATCGTTATTCGATTCGGTTAATTAATATACTTTAGGTGTATTTTAATTATAGGTTTCGTGCATCGATCGTGAATTTTGGTCAACCGGTGATTCGGAGTTGACTTCAATAATAAGGTGAGTTTAAAATGGTTGCGATTAATTTTATGTTTTCGAATTGCTTGACGATTATGTTCGATCGAGGTTAAGAGGGTTAATAGACTTTAGAACTTTCCAAGAATGTATATTATTTGGGAGTTAAGGAAAGTGCATAAGGAAAATTAGTTAAGTTTGGTTGTTGTTTAAAGTGAGATGTTATTGGTGGATTAAGTTATATTCTCGAGGAGAATTAGATTCTGGAAATTGGAGAAGAGTATTAGATACTCCGTTTATTTTGAGTGGTTATAAGATAGTTAAAAGAAACTTTGGGGAGATTCTTGTGTAGAATCGAGTTAGTACGATATTATTAGTGATGGGATTCACTATTTGGTGCTACCGAAGGGAGTAGTACGTATGGAGTTATGATATGCGTGAGTTATGTTTGGTGACAGTGAGGTCACGGTACGATTTATGTTTGGTGACAGTGAGGTCATGATACGATTTGTGTTTGGTGACAGTGAGGTCACGGTGATAGTGAGGTCACGATATGGTTTTTGTTTGGTGATAGTGAGGTCACGGTACAATTTATGTTTGGTGACAGTGAGGTCACGGTATGATTTATGTTTGGTGACAGTGAGTTCACGGTAGGTTTATGTTTGGTGACAGTGAGGTCACGGTACGTTTATGTTTGGTGACAGTGAGGTCACGGTATGTTTATGTTTGGTGACAGTGAGGTCACGGTACGTTTATGTTTGGTGACAGTGAGGTCACGATATATTTATGTTTAGTGACAGTGAGATCACGATATGTTTATGTTTGGTGACAGTGAGATCACGATATATTTATGTTTGGTGACAGTGAGATCACGATATGTTTATGTTTGGTGACAGTGAGGTCACGGTATGATTTATGTTTGGTGACAGTAAGGTCACGGTATGATTTATGTTTGGTGACAGTGAGGTCACGGTATGGTTTATGTTTGGTGACAGTGAGGTCACGGTATGTTTTGTGTTTGGTGACAGTGAGGTCATGGTACGGTTTGTGAATGGTGACATGTGGTCACGGTTAAATTATGAAATTTACTTTGTTATGTTTTAGTACTTTATTTCACGAGCTTGAATGTTTACTTTTCGAAACTACGATATAGTAGAATGTGATTGATTTTCTTATCCAAAAAGTACTTGTGATTATCGAATGGGTAGTAACGAGCACCTTAGGATTTTTGGACACATATTCCGATATGGGATTCGGTCCATAGAAGTGCTTGCATCCATCTTATTCTCACTAGAATTTTTATGCTAATGTTGCTACACTTAAACTTTTTCAGGTAATACTCGTGGGAGAGGACGAGGTCGTGGAGGTGGTGTTGCTTGATCTCGAGCGGATGGCTTTTGGGACATGGACATATATGTATAATTTGGAGCATTCTATGAATGCTATGTTGTTAGTCTTTAAACTTGTATTTTGTGGCTCATGAGAGCCTAAGATGTGTTTTACATATTATCGAGTCTACTTTCTCTGATTTGGTTATAAACTGAAGTATGAACTTCTGTTGTTTTAAATTCTCTGATTTGGGCTTATGTAAACAGGTTTTGGTAGTCCATATATTAAACGGATCCACGCCAAATTTTTATAAAAATAAAGTCTTCCGCTGTTTATTCTGATTTAAAGATTTGAGAAAATTCGAGTCTTTACATGGACAAATATAACATAAAAACAGTAAATTGCTCTCTCGAGCTCAAAATACAAATCCAAAGTATGCGAAAATCGTAAATCAAAATGCGAGAGTTTTCATGCATTCAAGAATTCTCAAATGATCAAGTCCATGTCCTTTTTCCATCATCTCGCGATCACGCGGCACCACCACCTCTACCTGAAAAAAATTAAAGTGTAGCAACATTAGAATAAAAATGCTAGTGAGAGTAAAATGGAGTCATGCAATCCTATGAACGAATTCCACATTGGAAATTGTGTCCAAAATCCTAGCATGCTCTTTACTACCCATTCCATACTCCCAAGAACCTTAGCCCCACATGTTATTCAATCCCGAACTTACATTCCACATGTTATTGAAAGAAACAATTAGACCACTAATCACATCCACAATTCATGAATCACCACTAATGTTCTCGACCATGAAACATTAGCAAAATGAGAACGTTACCTCTAATATTCATGACCAAGAATATTACCAAAATGAAGTTACTACTACTAATGTTCTCAACCAAGAACCATTAGCCAAATAAATTATTATCTCTAATACTCTCAACCAAGAATATTACCAAAACGAAGTTACTACCACTAATGTTCTCGACCAAGAACCATTAGCCAAATAAATTATTATCTCTAATATTCTCGACCAAGAATATTACCAAAACGAAGTTACTACCACTAATGTTCTCGACCAAGAACCATTAGCCAAACAAATTTACACTTTACTGTAACATCACAACCTTGGAAAAATTTGACAACCCGACCTGTTTCATCCAAGGTCCCTAATATTTCCATAACCACATCGTTCATTGACAACCCGACATGTTTCATCCAAGGTCCCCAATATTTCCATAAGCACGTCGTTCATTGACAACCCGGCCTGTTTCATCCAAGGTCCCTAATATTTCCATAACCACGTCTTTCATTGACAACCCGGCCTGTTTCATCCAAGGTCCCCAATATTTCCATAACCACGTCGTTCATTGACAACCCGGCCTGTTTCATCCAAGGTCCCCAATATTTCCATAACCACGTCGTTCATTGACAACCCTTCATCCAGGTCCCTGATATAACCACGCCGTTCATTGACAACCCGGCCTGTTTCATCCAAGGTCCCCAATATTTCCATAACCACGTCGTTCATTGACAACCCGGCCTGTTTCATCCAAGGTCCCCAATATTTCCATAACCACGTCGTTCATTGACAACCCGGCCTGTTTCATCCAAGGTCCCCAATATTTCCATAATCACGTCGTTCAAACTACCATTAGCCCACCACCGCAATTAGACATAAAAATAAAGTATATAACCTGGTCGAACCCGTTATCACTATGGTAAAAAGTAGAATACGCACGTAAGAACCGATAATCAAATAAATATAAAGTGCAAGCGTAAGAAACGATAAATCATGCCATTAGCCATTCTATGAAAGGAAAGCAGATACGAAGAACACATATGCAATGAATGTTAACAGAAAACATCGTTCCACTAACCATACACCCAACACTTAGCTTTTTCCCATATCCCAATTCAAGTTTCACCCTAAGCTTAACTTTTCTCGAAACCAATCCCGAATCTCCCATTCATCTTGAAATCTCCAATTACAATAGTAAACTTTACTTTACATTGCCAATTTTATATCTAAACTCCAAAATACAATTAAACCAATGTAATAGTCACAACACTCATTCCTGATAATCATCAAAGCAACCAAAATTCTCATAGGAATTCAATTTCACATACCCTCTTATACTCAATTAACAACTCGTCATGTAATTCATACATAAAACCACTTTAAACTCACATTTGAAGCTTAAGGAAGTAGCTAAAATCAAAAACCGGTCTCAATTAAAGTAAAATCACGCCCCTAGAGTTGCTCAGAACCTGGGATATTATTAATTACAATTAATTAGCACGAGAACCAACTTAAAATAGCGAAAACCGGACCAAATTAGCTCAAATTGGCCAAAAACCATCTTGAACTGGTTGAACCGGTTCAAGTGAACCGGCCAGTCGGTTCAAGTGAACTGTTTCTTCTCCAAATTCATCACGCACGCACGGCCAGGAACAGCAAAACGAATTCAATCGAAACCGCTCACCTCTACTTTGTTTTCCAGCGAATTTTGGGGTCCTAACGGTGGGAAAAGTCCGGGAGAATGTCGTACAAGTCGAGTATTACGAGAAATCGAAGCAACGTCCGAGAAATCCTTTCAAACCGATCCCGTTTTTTGGAAAACATCCCAAACTGATTCGAGGTCGTAGAATGAGTACGGTTAGTTCAAAAACTTCTAAAAACGAACCTCAAACACTAAATAACAGAGCTCACCTCGTGGAAGTTCAAGAACGACAAGTTTTGAGCGTTTTCTGACGAAGTTGAGAGCTTCTCCTTCAAGCTCCCATGGCGGTTAAGGCGGTAGCACGGTGGTGATGTAGTGGAGTGGAGGGTTTGAACGGCGGCGGGGTGGTGTGGCTGAGTGAAACACGAAGGAAGGGAGGGATGCTAGGGCGGTTGGTGCGGCGGCGTGATACGAAGAGAAGAAGAACATTTTTTGTTTTTTTTAAAAGTGGATCGCTGCTACGGCTTGTTCACGAAGAAGAAGAGGGGAAAAATCATTTTCCTAAAATCAAGGGTATAAGGCCCAATGGTAGTTGCCCTAATTTGTGGGGAAAATAAGACAATAAGGAAAGAGACCCACACTTCATTACTCTTAAAATAACTAACACCATCATTAATAAAATTAACTAAATGAATAAATAAATAAAATAAATAACTAAGATACAATAGGTAATTAATAAATAAATAAATAAAATTACTACGAAAATAACGGGACGTTACATCAAACCACAACTATTACAAGTAATAACCGAATCTCTATCTTACCTTGTTAGCACACCATATATCGCATTTCGTACCACATAAGATATTATCATTGAAATCAAAACACTTGTACAAAGGATAAGCATGTATTTACATAACAACTAACAACCAAGTTGTGATGCTCATGTCATGAACTCGATTTATCCATCGATCTCTTCATATAACATCGCTCATAGCCTGTTTCATCTATGACCCTGTTATATCCCAAGATCCGTTCATGACCCTATTGCATCACAACACAAACAACTAACAAACAGTACAATCATACTACAATTACATATCAAAGTGTTGCCTCTTACCCATAAGTCTCAAGTACATCAAGCCTTATTAGAATTCCCTACTCCACGGTACTACCACAATCAACATCAATCGTATCACATTAGAATTTCCATAATCAACGGTACTACCACAATCAAACCATAACCCTTATTCCTTACACAAGGTAATAAGATCGAATAAATAGTAACCAAGACTCATCATCGATGCCAAGTTCCATGAAGTCCATAGTTCTCAAAGTAAGCAAAATCAAGGTTAAACTGTTAGGAATGGTGTCCTAGAACTTGTAATTATTTAATAATAATAATTTATCTCGAATAAATTAAATAAATAAACGTAAGTTCTTTATATTATGTAGATTGATTCAAATAACGATATTAGGAATATATGAAAATATATTAATATCGAACATTCAAATAGTAACACCCTAAGTCACTCTTATGAATTCACGACTTAGTATGTGAGTCATACGAGAGGATTAAAGTTGAGATGAGTAACTTAAAGTGTCTACAGTAAATGGATAACGTTTGGAAACCTTATCCTGGTAACATTGTTGATAACTTCACATTTTGTTTATAGACAAATGATCTAATCCTGATCATTCATGTGGGAGACATGAAATGGAAGTATCATATACAATGTTGATTGTATAAGACAGGACCACGATATTCGATCAAATTTCTCATTAGTACCGTTTACGAGAAATGATCGAATATCAAACTTAGTTTATCAACCGTGATAGATCTCAATCCTGAGTGAAATGTGGACTCCTATTTATGGAGTTATGTTCTTTGATTCACATGGTTGAGAGCTGTTAAGTCTCGAATTTTCACAAATCTTTAAATCAGAAGTAAAACAGCGGAAGACTTATTTTTACAAAAATTTGGCGTGGATCCGTTTAAAATACGAACTCCCTAAACCTGTTTTTAAGAACATATCTCAGAGAATTTTAATCACATATATTCCTACTCCAGAATATACTCAAATCAGAGAAAGTATCTCAAAATATACTTACAACCGACTTTAGGCTCTCATGAGCCACAAAATACAAGTTTTAAGACTTTATTTCAAGTTTATAAGTATATAATGCATTCCTAAAATGCTCCAAACTTAGATTTACTAGTCCAAATATCCATAAGCATTCACTCGAGATTACGCAGCACCACCTCCACGACCTCGTCCTCTACCACGAGTATTACCTGAAAATAAAGTGGTGTAGCACCATTAGCAAACAATGCTAGTGAGAATAAGATGGATGCAAGCACTTTTATGAACCAAATTCCATATCGGAGAATGTGTCCAAATAAATCTAAGTACTCTTGCACTACCCATTCAATATTCCAAAGTACTTTACATAATAAGATCAATCCATTCTACTAACTCGTAAATTCGGAAAGTAAATATTCAAGCTCGTAAAATAAAGTAGGTACTAGTGCTTAACAAAGTAAATGACAAAGTAAATAACAAAGTAAATAACAAAGTAAATTTCTCATTTCATCCGTGACCACTTGTCACCAATCACAACCATACCGTGACCTCACTGTCACCGTGACATCCGTGCATAACAATATGCAAGTCACCAATCACAAACATTTCGTGACATCCGTGCATAACAATATGCAAGTCACCAATCACAAACATTCCGTGACATCCGTGCATAACAAGATGCAAGTCACCAATCACAACCATACCGTGACCTCACTGTCACCGTGACATCCGTGCATAACAATATGCAAGTCACCAATCACAAAAATTCCGTGACATCCGTGCATAACAAGATGCAAGTCACCAATCACAAACATTCCGTGACATCCGTGCATAACAAGATGCAAGTCACCAATCACAAACATTCCGTGACATCCGTACATAACAAGATGTAAGTCACCAATCACAAATCACGCATATCATAATGCCATACTTACTACTCCCTTTGGTAACACCAAAAAGTGAATCTCATCACTAATAATATCGTACTAACTCGATTCTACACAAGAATCTCTCCAAAGTTCTTTTAACTATTCTAAAACTACTCAAGATAAAAGGAGTACATAATACTCTTCTCCAAGTTCCGGAATCTAATTCTCCTCGAGAATAATAACTTAATCCACCAATAACATCTTACTTTAAACAACAACCAATCTTATTTCATTCTCTTTAATACCTTATACTATACATAAGGTTTACATCAAAAATTACAATCTCCAATTTCAAGATCTTCCAAATAAATGAGAATCTAGTTCTCTCATAAACACAATTCAATCTCATTCTTCTTTCCTATGGCTCTCGGTTATATATCAATTGCATTTCTTTTCTCTATGGAAATGTATGTTAGACATAATGTTTCAATTCTTTTCTCTATAGCAACTTAGGCTATCAAAAGTTTATATAACCTTTACCAAAGCTCCCGAACTCAAGAAACTAACTCCCAAATAACATACATTCTTGGAAAGTTCTCAAGTCTATTAACCCTCTTAACATCGATCTAACATAAACGTCAAGCAATTCGAAAACATAAAAGTAATCACAACCATTTTAAACTCACCTTAGCCAAATTAGTTTTGGTCCAAAACTCCGATTTCCCACAATTCAACAACCGAGCAAACGCACCTACAATTCATCAATTGCACAACATATTACAACTCATATCTAATATGAGAACAAGTTTGCATTTTCGGATGAATAGTGATTTCGGATGAATAGTGTTTTCACGTGAATAGTGTTTTTCGAAAATCCGGGTTCAAAATCGTCAAATTCCATGATAACCATTCATGATTTCAACATCAAAACTCATTTACAATAAAAAACGAACAAAACCACCAAAAAAGTTTGAAAACTTACTTTTTGGGATTTCCTTTAGAGAATGAGAAACGGCACAAGGGTAGGTGGGATAGAAAGCCCTCATCCCGAGCAATCCAACGCAACTAAAAACAAGCCGATCCATCGAGAAACGAATGAGAAACGAAGAAAAGAAAAATCAAAATTTTGGGGTTTGGGGTATTGAGGGTTTCGGCCTTGAGGAAGAAGGAGAAGAAGATGAAGATGAATTTTTGCTTAAGTGTTAAGATAAAGAAGATATTTACAAAAGAAATATCTAGATATTTTAGGGTTTGCGAAATTACGGTTTTGCCCTTTTCGACCTTTTGCTTATAAAATGAAAACCGACGGTCTTAAATAAATCTAAAGGTGTCTAATAATTATTAATTGGCCCGTTAATAATTATTAGAGTCACCGAAACGAATTAAAACGATAAAAAGGATTTTCGGACGGAAATAACTAATAAAACTGAAATTACTAATTTTAACTAATTTTAAAAGCTTTAAATAAATAAAAAAATAATAAATTAATAAAATAAAATAAAATAAAAAATTTACCTCTAAAAGTAACGGGACGTTACAAGAGCGATCTGTAAGAACGCTCAATACACTTCTGCTTTGGGAACATAACTAGATAAGTAGCTGGGAACACATTTTCACGAGATGGAATTCATAACTTTCCTATAAATTAACGGTATCAGTGCGATACTTAAACATTTTAGGAACTTTAGGAAACTCCCTTGATGTATAGATTCGAGACATGAACAAGTGACGTCATGACTTCTATTGATCACAGAAGTACATTATCTCTAGTTCAACTAAAGATAAAGTTCATTGGAGAATCAATGGGAACACAAGGATAAAGCGGTAATTACAGGAGCAAAATGGTAAATTTAATCCACCTGTAATTATGAGGGTTCCCCGTGAAGGATATGTTACAAATATAAATAAAGATAAACTAAATGGACAATAACTCATCTATAGTGAGGGGAGTTCAGCTATGAATCTATAATGGAATTATTCATAGTTAGATAATAAGTAATTAACTGATTATGTGTTAATCACTTAATTGACTAATTATTAAGCCCATGATCTATAGGTCCATCAAGTCCCTATGCTAGCCCAAATATCGTAGTCGCGAAATCAAGTAGAAGAAATGGAAATTTTAAGTAAAGTGAATTACTTAAAATAGGCAATATTAATTGTTTAAATATTGAGTATATTTAAACGGTACTTAATATAAACATTATTAATTGTTTAAATAATGAGTTTATTTAAACAGGAAATTAGTAATGAAATATTATTAATTAGACATTATTAATTATTTAAATATTAAGTATATTTAAATGGTAATTAATAATTTGAAATTAATTAACAATTATTAATTGTTTAAATAATTAATTTTATTTGAACGGAAATTAATAATTAAAATTAATTAATTAATAATTAAATATTATCAATAAAATTATTAATTAAATAATGTGTTTATTTAATGGAAATTAATAATTAAAATATTATTATTAATTATTTAAATAATTAAATTAATAATTCAATACCATTTGATAATATTTAGTCGGGAGAAAATTAATATTATTAATTGTGTAAATAAAATATTTTATTTAAATGGTAATTAATAAATAAATTAATTTAAGAGAGAGTTTCAAGCCCAATTGGATTAATGAACTCAATTGGAATTGAATTATTTCAAGCCCAATTGAATTTATTTCAAACCCAAGATAAATAAAATAAAATAAAGAAAAGAAAATATTCTCTTATTTATCTATGGCATTTTACAAATACCAAGATAAAGGAAAGAGATAATTCTTTTTTCTTTTTGTATTTATCTCCATGGATTAATCCTATTGTGATTAGGATTCCTATTTTCCTATAAATAGGAGGCTTGGGTCATTCATAAATCACACAATTAAATTCCTTAGAAATTCGGAATTCTCTCTTCCTTCTCCCTCTCCCCTTGGCCGATTTTCCGTAGTGATTGGGAAGAAAATATTTTTTTTCTTCTTCCCAATTTCTTCTTAAGTTCGATCCCACAATCGGGTTTCGTTTGATCGATCGGGATATAGCGTAGAAGATCCGGTGTTGCTGAGGATATGATGCTGTAAAGAAACCTCCAACCGATTCTCCATTAACTACTCAATGTAAGTATAAATTATTTTAATTTTCGAAAATTTAAAGCATGAATCTACTTGTTTTTATCACAAATTGCATGATGTTAATAGATCCGTAATTAAATGTTAATTAGTTTACTAAATAAAATTCCGCTAATTTAGTAAATCATCCCTTCATAAACATCACAATGTCACCAATGACAATAAAAACGTTAAATCACAAAGTATAACTTCCAAGCCATAACCAAGTTCACGAAGATCGTAATTTAAAAGTAAACAATTATCAAGTTTAATACATCAATGCTACCAAAGACAATAGAACACATGCATTACATAAACAACTCCCAAGAAAACTTCTAAGCAACTTTGGTACAAAACTACTCAAAGTACCTTCAATTTCCAAGTTTCTTCTAAAATTTTCCATAGCCTTACAAGACTTCGAAAACGTACTAAAACTTACTTTTTCAACCAAACCAATAATTAACTCAAAATATACTTAAAATACAAACTATCTCGAACTCACTTCCAAGGTTCATAGTCACCATCCAACAAGTATTAACTCCTAGAAGACTTTTTTGTCACTTAACCTCGATCAAACAATAACGTAATGTAATTTGAAGCATAAAAGTACTAACCAACCTTTTAAACTCACGTTAGCCAAGAAGTCGAGATTCCAAATAGTCGAAAGAAGGTCTCACAAGTGTTTAACAAAACCTACAATTAAATACACCTAATAACCATTAATCAATAAAATATCGAACAAACGACACCTAAACGCATAAAACGACGAAAAACCTAGTTTTAGCCCTATGGAGCTCTCGGTCCAAAACTGGGGGAGGGTGTCGGGTTTAGTTTTCCGGCTTTTGGTATTTTAGAGGCATTTTGAAGGTTTGCACAATCAATGGATAAATAAAATTTAGGGTTTTGAGCATGAATTCCTTCCCAAAAGTTAAGTAAAACATAAAATTATAATAATTTAAAAACACCCTCAGCACTCAATTCTAGGGTTAGGAAAAGGTTGCAAAAACACTTAAGACAACTTCCTCGATTGAAATCTTCAAGTTTCGTGGTGAGAATTTAAAGATTTCAACCTTGGTTTCCATTACAATACTATTTGGAAAAAAAACCCATAAAGATTTAGAAAATTTGTCATACCTTGAGGCCTTTTGAAAACAAAGGAAAAGTTTCAAAGGTAGGTTGGAAAGGAAGCTTGGACCGAGGGCTATACAATGCAACCGAAATCGAGTCGATCCGCCGACAATCGAAGAAAATCCAAACTTTTTCTTCCCACAAGGAGACCCACGACCTTGGCAAGGAAAAGGAGAAGAGAATTTTGACTAAAGTGGTGTATTTAAAGAGATAATGAATAGTAAAAGATATTTTTAAGAAAACGAAAATTACGAACTCGTCCCTTGAATGCTTTTAGCTTATAAAACGAAACCCGAACCACTTAAACTAACCACAAAGTGATTAATAATTATTAATTGGCCCGTTAATAATTATTAATACGACCTAAACTAATTTAAGCTAATAAAACGATTAAAAAGGTTTACGAAAAAAATAAACTCCTAAATTCTAAGTTATTAATTCTAAAATTAATTTAAATAATTTAATCAAAATAAATAAATTAATTAAATATTAAATTAAAAAAAATTACCTCAAAAGTAATGGGACGTTACAGACTAAATATGTAATATCGGGTCTAGTAACAATCAAATAGTTCAATTTACCAACTAATCTTATATATCTCTCCGGATACTTAAGTAACTTTGAAGGCAAAATCAAGAGTCATTAAAGGCTAAATAAATTTCCATCTTGCATAAACAAATATTACTTGAAAAATAACAAAATATGTAACGTCCCGTTATTTTGGAGTGAATTTTTTTATTTTATTTTATTTTATTTTATTTAATATTTTTTATTTATTTATTTATTTCAATTCAAGTATTTAGTTTAATTATTATTTTGTAATTTCGATTTTAGTAGTTAATTTTGCCCGAAATTCATTTTTATCGTTTTAATGTTTATTTTTCGTTTCGATGACATTAATAATTATTAATAGGCCAATTAATAATTATTAATCACCTTTAGATTTATTTAAGAGCATCAGGTTTCGATTTATAAGTTAAAAGTCATAAAAGGGCAAAATCGTAATTTCCCTTTTACCTAAATATCTAGATATTTTCACTCATCTTCTTTAACTATCATCCTTGACCAAGTTTGACCACAAAAACTCCATTCTTTCATCACCAAAGCCGTGGGTCACATGGGGGAAAAGGGGATTTTCGGGTTTTCGCTCGTTTCTCGGCGGATCGACTCGATTTCGGTTGCATCGGAAAGGGCTCGGGTCCAGGATTCTTTTCCACCCAACTATCGTACTTGCCACTCAAGATCCACGAAGTTCTCGGTAAGTTTCTCTTGAAACCCTAAACTCCAAATAGTGTTTTAATGGAGTTTTTGTTGATTTCCTTCGTTTTCGTGTTGTGAAACTCGGTATATGTAATTACGGGAGTCGTTTTATGTGTTTTTGAAAACTTTCCCTAAACCCTAAAACCGAGTTTCAGTCGAAACCCTTCCCGTTTGAAAATTCCCTTTTGGGGTTTGAATATGGGTTATAGATTAATGAATAAATGTTTATTTAAGTTTAATTCGGGAAAGGGATTAATGTTCAAAAACCCTATTTATCGATACCCATTGAAATCGGGATTATCGAATTTGCTTAAAAACAACTCAAAACGTGTTTAAATTGCCAAAAAGTCGAAAAACCAAACCCGAGACCCATTTCATGGGAGGGCCGAGAGCCTCCATGTGGGGGGGTTTGATGGATTTTCGTCATTTTGTTTGATTAGTGGTTGTTTAATCGTTAATTGGTAATTTATTAAATTTTGAGTTATAATTTCAATTGTAGGTGTTTTTGAACTTTGCTTGATCGCTCTATCGGAGGTTGAGAGCGAGATCTTCTCTTACAAAGGTGAGAATAGTTAGGATTTAAAGTATTTAAAGAAAGCGAATAAGTACGATGATTTGTAGAATCGGAAACTAAGATTAGAATCCGAATCTAAGATTAGAGGGAGTGAGTTAGTGCCTTAGGATTTGAAGTTAATCCTTTAGGCGAGAAACTTAGGATTTCTCGATGAAAGCTTCGAATCTTAGAAGATTCTAAGTTAGATTAGTTTCGGAGTTTAGAATGGATCATTGGAAGTTAAAGGATCCAAGACTTTGATAAAGAACGGTTGTAGAACCTCGGATTATTGGAAGTTTAAAATCCTTGAATGTTTAGGTTAATCGTTATGTTTTGATTCTTTACTTTATTAGCGGAGTTCGATCGTTATATCGTTCGTCCGGGATCCTTGTTTATTATACTTTATGTTCTTTACTTTATGTTGTTTCAATTACTTTAATTCCGCACTTTACTTATTTACTTTTACAAAGATATGCAAGCATATGCATATCATATTGCACCATAACATTTCGCAACATGCATTGAAAAAGAAAAGAAAGGGAGAATGTTGGAGCCTACGGGTAGTATCCGCATCACCTTCAGAAAAAGAAAAGAAAGAAAAGAAAAGAAAGAAGGAGTTGAATGGTAAGTTGCGGACGTACACGTTGCTTCTCATTTAGGAGGAGTTGAACTATTAGTTACGGACGTACACATTACTTCTCATGCATAGGGAGTTGAATGGTAAGTTACGAGTGGTACACATTACTTCCTCATGCATAAGGGCAATGCGAAATCCTACCGGATGACCTCATACATTCATACTTGTGATTGATGTAATAGAAAGTCGAAATGTTATAATTATGCAAAGTTTATTTATTTTTCTCATTTATGTTATAACAAGTTTATGGATGAACAATTAGACTAAGTGTGCTAATTAATATCATCCTTTGGGAGAATAAGAATTTGAAGTAAACCTTATATATAGTATAAGGTATGTATGGAAATGAGATATAAATGCTTTATGCATTTACGAAACAATACCAGAAATATTTGAAATGTAGTTCCACAATTATATTGAAGATTTGGTAAGTAAAAGTGGAACACTTGGTTATAAACTCTTTGAATTGACGATATCAAAGAGTAAGTATGTTCTTGGACTCAAATCAAATGCGAGTTTGAGGTCTATTCTTAATTTTTATTCTTATTATTCTCACTGGGCTTAAGTTGTTAGCTCATGATATTACAAACATTTCAGGTAATGTTGGGATCGTGGAAGAGGAGTTGGTGCACGCTTGATCGAGAAGATGATGATTTCGAGATGGACTAGGTTGTTGTAAAATCCATGTACATGGTTTTGTGAAATTTATATCATTTTGATGATTTGTATTTTGTAATTAGCTCATAAGAGCTTATTGTCATTGTTTTATGATTATGATCATTTTGAACTCCTGGATAGGAACTTAATGTTCCTTGTGTATTTTAGATTTTGAAATTAAGATGTAAACAGGTTTTGGCCTGCAAATTTTCAAACATAATCACGCCATTTTTTTCTCAAAATAAAAGACTTCCGCTGTGTTTTCTAAATTAAATTTATTTAAAAGTGACGGGTCGTCACAAAATAGGAAGGGTTGCTAACATACACGCTTGTATATAACCTTAAGTGTGGTGAAACCTATATTATAGTTAAATTGATAAACATTGCTTGATATCTTGTGTTTTCCATAAATTGGAAAATTTATATGTTGAGGCTTGGGTCTCTTATTTCAAATATTGGACTAACAAATATAAGGCAAGAAATATCGCTACATAGAAGAATAGTTGAAAAACTTGGGCAAAGCCAAAATACCGAGGCAAGATTTAGTTGCATTCTACTCTTGAGATATAATAATTGACATATATTCTAAGAATAAGGCCAAATCAACACACTAGGGCAACCTTGATCAAATTGATATTTTTGTACCTTGAAACACATCTTTTCATGAGTTCATTATATGGGGCCACCATCCTATTTATGTTTTGTAGGAAAATATTACAACTTACTCTTGATAGTTATATACACGAACACATGAGTGTGTTCATTTAAAATTATTTCTTCAGTTTAGTTATTTGTGGGATTGTTATTAATTATTTTAGAAAGGATTTTGCTTTCATTTAAAGGTTTTACTTAGTAAACTATGGATAAAAGTTAACTAGAGGTGGAGGAATGAGAAAAGAACAATTAACAATGGTTAGTTTTGAGAAGAAGGACTACTTTGTTATAAAACTATTAGCAAGGGTATGAAAGCAAGGTGGTGGGGTTTTTTATTTGATTTGAGGAAGAGAAGGGACATTTTAACAAAGTTGACAACTCTTGCTCTCATATTCCTTAAGCATTTCATTTAGTTAATTTTAGAAAGAGAAAATAAAACAAAACTTTCTCTTCTCTTGGCTTGGAATCAAGGGATTTTTAAAGATTTTGGGTTTTCTTGTTTCAATTCTCTTCTCTTGGCTTGGAATCAAAGTGATTTTTAAATATTTGTGATGGAAAAGTGATCTAAGGAAGTTTGGAAGAAGAATCTACAAGTTTTAAACAATTCAAGATAATAATTCATTCTTATAATTCAATCTTTTCATCTAGGTTTTAAGTGTTTTGGGTTTCTTCTTGTGGGTGGCTGTAAGATCACTTTGCTTTGAGTATTAATCTCTTTTCAATTTCTAGAAATTAGTTTCAAAATCAAATCTCAAGTCCTAAGTTTTTAAATTCAAAATTGGTCTTGAAAGTAGGAAGCCATGAATGGAACTCAAGCTCAAAACCTCCATTGTTGACAATTTTAAGGTTTATAGTTTTCTCAATTTTGAAGTTTTTTTTAACTTTTTCTTAACTTCTTTCAATTCTACATAATAAAATCAATTTGGAAAGTCGAGCCAATAATTTTTGAAAAACCACCCAAGTGGCCGAACCACCCCCCACTAGCTAGTGTTTTTCGACGTTTTGTTTTAACCGGGTTCTGGGTTTTAGTTGAATGTTCTTGCTGGTTTATTTATGATATGTTGAGCTTATTGAAAGTTATGAATTGATTTTATTTCTAGGAGAAAACAAAGTCAAGCAAAGCCTCTAAAGTGATAATAAAATGGGTTCAAGTAATGGTACGAGGCACTAGGATATCGAATGGAATGTGGGTGATTATGGTTTTGTTTTGAGATCTTAGGGGTTGAACGAAATAAAATTGATGCCTTGGAGGTAAGAAAGGTAAGTATATGATAGTTGAAGAGAAAGTATGTAATTTTAGTGGTAAACAGTTTGTGGCACAGTTGCGAGAGAAGCGGGTTGATGAATGTTTATGTTTATGGATTTTAAACCTTTGTTTTACATTCTGATTTTCAAGATATTATTGTCATGTGTGTACTTTGAATTTAGTTAAAGAACCAGTCATATACTGGTTATGGGTACACACATGTATATCCTGCATCGAGTTTGAGATAACGTATAAGTCATAACATTATTTGTAGTTTGCATACACTACAACAAATCAAATTTTGATGACAGGCAAAAATTGTCATCGTAAGAATATGATGACTTTTGTAAGTTTCACAACTGTGAGTGTAATCTTAACTTACGATGACACATTTACAATGATATTTTTTAAACATCATCTTATAGACTGACATTATACAATGAATTTGTATAATTTTTTACCATTAGTCATCATAAGTAACAATGACACTTTGAAATAATGTCAGTTATAGGCTGTCATTTTAAAAGTGTCATTAAACATATAATGACAAACCGACTGTTATTGTGACGACCCGTCACTTTTAAATAAATTTAAATTAGAAAACACAGCGGAAGTCTTTTATTTTAATAAAAATTGGAGTGATTATGTTTGAAAATAGGCTAGCCAAAAACCTGTTTACATCTTAAATTCAAACATCTAAAAACACAAGGATCATTAAGTTCCTATCAGGAGTTCAAAATGATTTATAATCATAAAAGAAAAGACAATAGCTCTTAAGAGCCATTTACAAATATACAACTCCAAAATTATATAAAGTTCACAAAACCATGTACATGGATTTTACAACAACCTAGTCCATCTCAAAGTCGTCATCCCTCGATCATATAACACCATCTCCTCTCCCTCGACCTCTAGCCAGGGCATTACCTGAAATTTTTGTAATATCACGAGCTAACAACTTAAGCCCAGTGAGAATAATAAGCATAAAAAGTAAAGATAGACCTCAAACTCGTATTCCGATTTGTGTCCAATTAATCTGACACAATTCACTCCTAAAGTTCTCTAATCTCCAGGTAATTCTGTTTTATACTCTCTAAGGATGATATTACTAATAATCATAGTCAATACTCATCCATCAACAATGTTATGACATAAGTAAGAAAAGTAAATATACTTTGCACATCATACAACTTCTCGATTCTCTCTTTCATCTATCATAAACATGAATGCATGAGAGCATCCCGTAGGACTTCGCATTTGCCCTTTTTGTGCGTGAATGAAGGTAATGCGGACATCCCGTAGGCTCCCACTCAACCTTATGCATGAGGAAGTAATGCGTACATCCCGTAGGCTACCATTCAGCTCCCTAGGCATGACGAAGTAATGCGTACATCCCGTAGGCTACCATTCAACTTCCTTTCTTTCATATTCTTTCTTTTCTCTGAAGGTGATGTGAACTCCACGTAGGGTTCATCAATCTTCCTTCTTTTCTCTTTCACTTTCTTTTCTTTTCACTTTCATTTCTTTTTCACTTTCGTTTCTTATTCACTGAAGGTGATGTGAACTCCACGTAGGGTTCATCATTCTTCCTTCTTTTCTCTTTCACTTTCTTTTCTTTTTCACTTTCATTTCTTTTTCACTTACGTTTCTTTTTCTGAAGGTGACGCGGACACTACCCGTAGGCTCCAACATTCTTCCCCCTTCTTTTCTTTCTCACTTTCATTTCTTTTTCATGAATGGTGCGAGAATGGTATGATGCAATATGATATGCATATGCTTGCACATCCTTATAAAAGTAAATAAGTAAAGTGCGGAATTAAAGTAGTTGATGCAAGCATAAAGTAAAGGGGCATAAAGTAAAAGATATAAAGTAAAATAGATAAGCATCTCGGACGAACGATAAGTAAATCGAATCCGCTACATTAATAAAAGTATATCATCTTAAACGATTAACCTATGCCTTCAAGGATTCTAAACTTCCAATATAATCCGAGGTTCTATATAAAAGTTTGGATCTTCTAACTTCCAATGATCCAACCTAAGCTTCGAAACGAATCTAACTTAGAATCTTCTAAGATTCAATACTTTCCTCGAGAACTCCTAAGTTCTCACTTAAAGAACTAGCTCCTAATCCTAGGGTACTAGCTCACTTCCCTCTAATCTTAGATTCGAATTCTAATCTTAGTTTCCAATTCTACAAACCATCACACTTATTCGATTTCTATAATTACTTTAAATCTTAACTATTCTCACCTTGGCCAAATAAGATTTTCTCCAAATCTCCAAATTTCCACGAATCAACAACCGAGCAAACGCACCTACAATTCACCAATTGCACAACATATTACAACTCATAACTAAGATGAGAACAAGTGTGCATTTTCGGGTGAATAGTGATTTCGGATCAATAGTGTTTTCGGGTGAATAGTGTTTTTCGAAAATCCGGGTTCAAAATCGTCAAATTCCATGATAGAAATTCATGATTTCAACTTCAAAACTCATTTATAATAAAAAAAACGAACAAAACCATCTAAAAAGTTTTGAAAACTTACTTTTTGGGACTTCCCTTAGAGAACGGGAAACTCCGAAAAGCTAGGTTGGATAGGTAGCCCTCGTCCCTACCAATCCAACGCAACCGAAAACACGATGATCCTCCGAGAAACGAAGAAAAGCCAAGAAAAAGTCTTCTCATCCATGGAGAAGAGAAAGCTCACGGCAAAGAGAAAGGAGAAGGAAAAAGATGAAATGATTTTTGTCAACTTTGGTGATATTTAAAGATAAATGAATAGTAATTTTAGATATTTTAAGAAATTGGAAATGACGGTTGCGTCCTTTTATGACTTTTGACTTATAAAACGAAACTCGATGCTCTTAAATAAATCTAAAGGTGATTAATAATTATTAATTGGCCTATTAATAATTATTAATGTCACCGAAGCGAATTTAAAATATTAAAACGATTAAAAAGGATTTCGGGCGAAATTAACTACTAAAATCGAAATTACAAAAATAATAATTAATCTAAATACTTAAATTGAAATAAATAAATAAATAAACAATATTAAAAAAAATTCACTTCAAAATAACGGGACGTTACAGTCTACCCTCCTTAAAAGACTTTTCGTCCTCGAAAAGTTCGCTCACTAAGTGAAAAAGCGAGAGTGCTTAGACTGTAACTCATCTTCACGTTCCCACGTTGCTTCCTTTGACACTTGGTTCTTTCAAAGAACCTTAACCAAGTGAATTCCTTTTTATTTCTCATCACTTTTGATTTAATGCTACGATCTTAACTGGTGTCTTATCATAAGACATATTAGCATCCAAAACTGACAGTTCATAATCAATATCACATGAAAATCAAACATATACATAACAATCAAAGTAAAATGTGAGCATCTACTCATAATGCAAATGTCATAAGTGCCATACGCACTATCATCATAATAAACTCCCCCACTGGGTAAAAGCACACATCTCGAAACTCAACAGTCTCGGCTTAAGAGCTGCCAAGTCATCATAACAAGATAAAAATAAAAGAATGGCTAGCTCCAGCATTAAACAAAATAAAAGCCAAACGGCCTGAAAATAACAAAATATAAATCACTAACATACTGACAGCTTTTCTTGATAATCCTGACTTTGCTACTATGTTGTGATGGTTGTATCTTATACGCCCTATAAAAGTGTCATGAATCCAAGTTTGATCACAATATAGCATCTTGATGGAAGTGTGCATCTCCCTGATGGAAACAAGCACAACTATTGTAGTAAGGATGATACTATCCTTGTTGAGCTCCACCATGAACCAGTTGTTCTTGTTGTCGTTGTTGTTGTTGATGTTGATGTTGTTGTTGCCGCCGTTGTTGCTTCTGCGGTATCCCTTGACTGGCGTCGTCATCCTTTGCTTTCTTCTTTTGAGTGGAAATCTGTCCCGTAGTAGTTAATCCTTTCTTCTTTTCAGAAGATGTGAAATAAAAGATAAGGACGACTCCAAAACCTCCTTATTCAAATCTTGAATGAACTCGACTTCAGAGATCATTTACTTTCTTGCAAAGCAAAACTGGTGTCTATCAAACACCTTAGCCAATAACCTCCTAACCTTTCAACATAGGTTTCACTTTAGAGTCTATCTCGAAAGACTCAGTAGATCAAAACTACGACCTACAAGTTTATCAAATTCTCCGTCCAATTAGATGGTCATACTCAATGTGAATTGATGTTCACCAAACCATCTCATTACCTTATAGAGGTTACTGATACCACGGTCCATCAACTTCTTTCTATATTCCAATCAAGTATCAACACTTAACCTTAGTGTTAGTCAAACTTGAGAATTTACTGAACATGGATCTTCATTACTCGACCTCGAGTATTTCCAATTCAAATTGATACACCATAGTGTAATAGAAACCAAACTAGGCTATTCACCAATTTACATTGTCGTTAATGGTCCTCATTGAGACTTATCACGTAAAGTCCTTACTTCCTCTTTTGAGTGGCAACACACTTTCCTTTTAGCACAACGCTACCACAAGGATTTACCACTTACCATAATCCAACTTTCTCAACTCAAACCAGGAACTTGTCCATTGAGTTAAATCTAGGTTACTGGACTCAAGCCAAACCGATTTATTTTCAACAATTTCTCACCTCAAACAGGTGTTTCATCTCTTAACACTGGGCTTCGAACAAACATGTCCCCTTTTTACACATAAATGTCCACACACATCTACTAAGACCACTACTTAGCAATTGTGTGACAAAAATACTTTAATCAGCTTTAAGGATCAAACGATTGATCTCTCGGAGTATCTCATCTCCTTTACTCAGACATTATGTCAATACTCTTAACAAGGTGTATAACCTCCAAAACTGTACGGGGTCATTCACCTACTCGACACCCTTACCCAAATCTCAAAATGGGTCAAATAAACATAACTACATAGTGGTTTTACAAGGATGTGAAATATCAAAAACATCATTAACTTCTAACAATATTCTCATAACTCTTCTAATATCAAAGAAATAAAGCATGAGAATAGAAGTTATAGGCATACCTGGTGCTGCTGATCTTAGATGATGACTTGAGAATGGACTTAAAACAAAACATGAAAACAAACATGCATCGCATGTAGTCTACAGAACCCTAAGGCTCTGATACCAACTGTGACGACCCGTCACTTTTAAATAAATTTAAATTAGAAAACACAGCGGAAGTCTTTTATTTTAATAAAAATTGGCGTGATTATGTTTGAAAATAGGCTAGCCAAAAACCTGTTTACATCTTAAATTCAAACGTCAAAAAACACAAGGAACATTAAGTTCCTATCAGGAGTTCAAAATGATTTATAATCATAAAAGAAAAGACAATAGCTCTTAAGAGCCATTTACAAATATACAACTCCAAAATTATATAAAGTTCACAAAACCATGTACATGGATTTTACAACAACCTAGTCCATCTCAAAGTCGTCATCCCTCGATCATATAACACCATCTCCTCTCCCTCGACCTCTAACCAGGGCATTACCTGAAATTTTTGTAATATCATGAGCTAACAACTTAAGCCCAGTGAGAATAATAAGCATAAAAAGTAAAGATAGACCTCAAACTCGTATTCCGATTTGTGTCCAATTAATCTGACACAATTCACTCATAAAGTTCTCTAATCTCCAGGTAATTTGGTTTTATACTTTCTAAGGATGATATTACTAATAATCATAGTCAATACTCATCCATCAACAATGTTATGACATAAGTAAGAAAAGTAAATATACTTTGCACATCATACAACTTCTCGATTCTCTCTTTCATCTATCATAAACATGAATGCATGAGAGCATCCCGTAGGACTTCGCATTTGCCCTTTTTGTGCGTGAATGAAGGTAATGCGGACATCCTGTAGGCTCCCACTCAACCTTATGCATGAGGAAGTAATGCGTACATCCCGTAGGCTACCATTCAACTCCCTATGCATGAAAAAGTAATGCGTACATCCCGTAGGCTACCATTCAACTTCCTTTCTTTCACATTCTTTCTTTTCTCTGAAGGTGATGTGAACTCCACGTAGGGTTCATTAATCTTCCTTCTTTTCTCTTTCACTTTCTTTTCTTTTCACTTTCATTTCTTTTTCACTTTCGTTTCTTTTTCACTAAAGGTGATGTGAACTCCACTTAGGATTCATCATTCTTCCTTCTTTTCTCTTTCACTTTCTTTTTTTTTCACTTTCATTTCTTTTTCACTTTCGTTTCTTTTTCACTGAAGGTGATGTGAACTCCACGTAGGATTCATCATTCTTCCTTCTTTTCTCTTTCACTTTCTTTTCTTTTTCACTTTCATTTCTTTTTCACTTACGTTTCTTTTTCTGAAGGTGATGCGGACACTACCCGTAGGCTCCAACATTCTTCCCCCTCTTTTCTTTCTCACTTTCATTTCTTTTTCATGAATGGTGCGAGAATGGTATGATGCAATATGATATGCATATGCTTGCACATCCTTATAAAAGTAAATAAGTAAAGTGCGGAATTAAAGTAGTTGATGCAAGCATAAAGTAAAGGGGCATAAAGTAAAAGATATAAAGTAAATGACATAAAGTAAAATAGATAAGCATCTCGGACGAACGATACGTAAATCGAACTCCGCTATATTAATAATAGTATATCATCTTAAACGATTAACCTATACCTTCAAGGATTCTAAACTTCCAATATAATTCGAGGTTCTATATAAAAGTTTTGATCTTCTAACTTCCAATGATCCAACCTAAGCTTCGAAACGAATCTAACTTAGAATCTTCTAAGATTCAATACTTTCCTCGAGAACTCCTAAGTTCTCACTTAAAGAACTAGCTCCTAATCCTAGGGTACTAGCTCACTTCCCTCTAATCTTAGATTCGAATTCTAATCTTAGTTTCCAATTCTACAAACCATCACACTTATTCGATTTCTATAATTACTTTAAATCTTAACTATTCTCACCTTAGCCAAATAAGATTTTCTCCAAATCTCCAAATTTCCACGAATCAACAACCGAGCAAACGCACCTACAATTCACCAATTGCATAACATATTACAACTCATAACTAAAATGAGAACAAGTGTGCATTTTCGGGTGAATAGTGATTTCAGATGAATAGTGTTTTCGGGTTAATAGTGTTTTTCAAAAATCCGGGTTCAAAATCGTCAAATTCCATGATAGAAATTCATTATTTCAACTTCAAAACTCATTTATAATAAAAAACGAACAAAACCATCTAATTTTTTTTTGAAAACTTACTTTTTAGGACTTCCCTTAGAGAACGGAAAACTCCGAAAAGCTAGGTTGGATAGGTAGCCCTCGTCCCTACCAATCCAACGCAACCAAAAACACGATGATCCGCCGAGAAATGAAGAAAAGCCAAGAAAAAGTCTTCTCATCCATGGAGAAGAGAAAGCTCACGGTAAAGAGAAAGGAGAAGGAAGAAGATGAAATGATTTTTGTCAACTTTGGTGATATTTAAAGATAAATGAATAGTAATTTTAGATATTTTAAGAAATTGGAAATGACGGTTGCGTCCTTTTATGACTTTTGACTTATAAAACGAAACCCGATGCTCTTAAATAAATCTAAATGTGATTAATAATTATTAGTTGGCCTATTAATAATTATTAATGTCAACGAAGCGAATTTAAAATATTAAAACGATTAAAAAGGATTTCGGACAAAATTAACTACTAAAATCGAAATTACAAAAATAATAATTAATCTAAATACTTAAATTGAAATAAATAAATAAATAACATTATTAAATAAAATATAAAAAAAATTCACTTCAAAATAACGGGACATTACAGTTATTATATAGCATAGATGACAGACATTAAACGTCATTATTTACCATCTAAATATCCGCTACCATTTATTTTTATAATTTCCCATTATTTCAAAAATAACCTGCAATAATTAAATATCTACAATGCAGCCATCACATTCCTACTTCCTTTCAACAAAAAGAAAAAAAATTAAACAATGAAACATACTTAAACATTTAACATCACATATTCCATTTCTATTTCAACAAAAAAAAAGTTTGGTGTTTCTTTATAAAAGAAGACACACTACAATTCACATATTAAAAATTATATGTGATGGGGTTTCTGCCCTAAATCTTATGTAATTCAATTAAACTATAAATAAATAAATGAATTATTAATTATTAATTAGTAATATTTACATTGTCATTTATTATTGTTTAATAAATGTAATCCATCATAAGTTCAAGAGTTATTTATGATAACTTAAAGTGAGCATGTGATGTGGGAAGATTCACTTAAATTGTAACTCAAATAGTCTATGGTATTTGAATAAAGGTTGGGTGCCTTATTTCTGATAACACAACTAACACTGCCCACTTATGAATTGGCACAAGTGATCTCATTTGGATCGCTCATGTAGAGATATGTGAGTGGGGGTGTTGCTGCAATAGAGATTGTAGTAGATTAGACTAAGATGTACTTACTGTCTTTTGATAAAGTCGTTATAGAAAGACACTTTGTATATCAATCGATTGATCATGTATAATTGATCTTAATCTTGAGTGGATTACGAACTTCTGTTTACAAGAGACAAATGTTTGATTTACATAGGTGAGAGTGACTCAATATAGTTTGCTCAATATGCCTCCCACTATAGGGATTGCATCTTTCTTATAGCTGCAAATGTAATTACACAAGATCATAATTCACTTTGTTCATATAGGAAAATAGAAAAGTAGTTCCCTTATAGACTGATTTGGTGCTTGAACAGCGGGGCCCCATATTCCTCTGATCAAGGAAAAATCGAAGACACATAATAGAGATTATGTAAGGTTGTTCATTAGAGAATCATTTAGGCTTAAGGAACAAGATGTATCACGGGAGTAATACGGTAAAATTACCTAGCCATGGATACGAACTAGTTGTGGAAGGATCAAAGTGTAGTTAACGATTTTAGCTAATGGACATAACTATGTCTATAATACTAAGAATGCAACTCTAGATATTTAGTGGAGTTATCTAGAAGTTAATGAATAAAAATTAATTGATTAAAGGAGTTTAATCAATGTTATTCTAGATCCTTGGAGCTTAGTCCTATAGGTTCATTAAGTCCTCCCGGCTAACGCATGTAATTGAGAACATAAATCAATATAGATTAATTTCTTTAGAAAAATGGTTTCAAGTATTTAATTTGAAGTTGTCAAATTAATCAAGGCAAATACAAATAGAGGAATCTATTTGATTAATTAAAAGAAATTAAATAGAGGAGTCTATTTAATTTTTTTAATTAATGGTGAAATGAAATAGAGGAGTTTGTTTAATTATTTATTAAATAGAAGAGTCTATTTAATTATTTAATTTGAGAAAGTCAAATTAAAGAGGAATTAAATAAATAAAAGGAGTTTTATTTATTTTAGTATTTAATGGAATTGTTCTATTAAATAAAAATAAAAAATAAAATGTCCAATATTGTCATGGAGATGATGGTATGAGCGTGTGACCCATGGGTGGGTCACATGCCACTTTGGTTTTTATTTAACCAAAAATATGCATTTTATTTTATTTAAAATATATTTAATATCCTTAGTTTTCCTATAAATAGGAACCTTGGGGTGATCCCAAAACACACAACTAAGAGAGTAAAAGAAAAGGCTTAGAAAAATTCCTCCTCCTCTCTCTCTCTGCCGCCGCCGACCCATGTGGTCTAAGGGAAGAATTTTTTTCTTCTCGTTTTACTTTTTTCAAAGAGGATAGTGCCCACTCACAAATTATCTTTTGTGCTTAGTGAGGAAGAACTTTTTGGTGGTCCCTGGATCGTAGCCAAGAAAGACGATGAAGAGCAAGACACTTCTCGACAAGGGTTAGTCTATGATTTATGCATTAGTTTTTAGAATAATATCATACTGCAAGGAAAGATTCTTGAGAACTCTTTTATAGAGGTTTCAATCCCAACAATAATAACATCCTCAATTGTTACAAAAATATACTTGCTATGCATATTCAAAAACTACGAATGAAATTGAATCATGAATGTTTGTTTCCATTTTGAGCTAGGCATATTCACAAAATACATTAAACTTATCGAAAGGAATCAATGATGTTGTATGCTCTTTTCTCTTAAATGAAATTGGTAACAAACCAACCAAATATTACTCAAACCTTGTCAAGTTGTGCTTGGGTATATGGATTCTTCGAAGTAGACTGCATAAAAATATTAGCACATACAAGGTTAGTACAAAATAACTATATACATTAAAATTAAAATTTATAAACTATTAAAGTCATACGTACAAAGAATGTAATAGCCACACTCCACATTCCCTGGTTGACATAGACACTATTCATATAAAAAAAAAGAAAATAAAAAGTTATAATTTAGAAAAATTTAGTAAAAAAAGGAAAAAAGTTATAACTTAGAAAAGCGTAGTAATAAGTTCGATATAGTTTACCTTTGCAACTCTCCAACTAGTAGTTTTTCGACTTCGATCTTCAATTTCAGATTGATATAGTTTGATTGCCCTATATAAAACAATAACATATTGAAATAGATTGAAAATTACTATTAATATAAATACTAGCTCAACAAAAACTTAGTAACCATAATACTTTCGCTATTAAAACTATTTTGATGTCCTCCCTTATACCATTGTGTAAAGAATCAAATCCAAACACGGATTTCTCATGCACATGCACCATATATAATGTCCAATGATAACTATTAATATTAAATATTTCAATATTAAAATTTACACACTAAACATATTACAATAAAAGAAACATTTTAATTATTCAAACTTACCCAGGGTTGTAAGGGATGAGTAACAATTGATTTTGTTGAACATTTTGTAGCACACTATCAACCCTCTTTGCTCGATCATCATTTTAATTACAACATGGGGCAATGTCGCTTGGGTCCATAACCTTAAATTTTATAATGACTCCGGTAACCTTAAATTTGTCCCAAAGATGCCTACACAAAATATAATTATAAGTAAAAATATTATCCAAACACACAAAGACACATTTCCTTAATTCTAATTACTTACCTGATATATGTCAATATACAAAAACTTGAGATTTTCAACATTACCAAAAACTCCATAATATCATCAAGCATAAGAAAAATTACTTTCTCTTTGCTAAAGATATCTTCATCCAAATGCACACGTACCGACCTATCCTCATTCAATGACTTTTCCTCGTACTTGTAAAAACGTTTTATGAGGGATGTACATTGATTTTGGAAGGAGAAACGAGGTACTTTCTTGGGGGTTTTTTTTCTTGAACTTCTATCATAATAAACTCAAATTAAAACGATAACTACATTTGAATAAAAATATAATCCATTGAATAGAAAAATATGATATACCTTCTCTTCTTTCATAAGTATCACCAAATCACGAGGCCAAGCAACAAAACTATTGTTCACATCAAAAATAACATTTCCACATTTCACACATAGACATCGTAATGGATTTTTCACATTTGAAAGTTATAATACACTTTTAATGAAGTTCTCAACACCTAAGTCATTTTCCATTGACATTCTATCTTTCACCATCCACAACTTATCCATAATGAAGTACAAGTTACCTAAGTTAATGAAAAATGATAATACAAGGTATGAGTTGTCATTATCCAATTAAACGACTTATATTGTTAACTAAGTCATACAAAACATCAATATATACTTCACTATGGCTACCGTAATTACAGGATAGCCATAGTCCAACCTATTCAAATTATATTTTAATTGTAACAAATACTTACATAATAATATCGAAGAAAAAAAAAAGAACTAATTCTCACAAAGCTATAGTCTATAATTCACTATGGCTACCATAATTACAGGAGAGCAATAGTCTAACCTATTCAAAATATATTTTAATTGTAACAAATATTTGCATAATAATATCGAAGAAAAAAATTATGAACTAAGTCTCACAAAACTTTAGTCTATAATTCACTATGGCTACCGTAATTGCAAGATATCCATAATCTAAAATATATTCTAATTGCAACAAATACTTGCATAATAATATCGAAGAAAAACGAGAAAAAAAAAAGTTATGAACTAAGTCCAACAAAGCAAGTCTATCATTATTCACTATGACTACTGTGCAGAATAGCCATAGTCCAACTTATTCTAAATATATTCTAATTATAACAAATACTTGCATAATAATATCAAAGAAAAATGACAAAAAAATTAATTAAAAACCTGAAACTTGACAAACAATTTGCTTAAGCGACGAAATAGCGAAGTGAAAAACGAACTCCTTTAATAAACTCTTTATACGAAAAAAGTCAACTAACCTAAAAAGAATATTGATGGAAAACATTTAAAATTAGAAACTCTCTAAATTTTCAATGTTTTATCCAAAAAAAAAAAAGGAAAGAATAAATCAACCCATTTGAAACAGTAAAACAAGAAATACTGTCAGCATGTTCAATCTACAAAACCCAATGATCGATGTATCCTAGTTTTAATATAATTATTATGTTTCATTAACTTATACAAATAAATCAACCTTGTTTTTGAACAAAGATTAATTTGAAACTTAAATATCCTTCATAAAATCCAAACTCGAATGCTTGCCAAAAAAATTCATAAAATTTGTATACAACTGAACTCAAGATACTTCACGATAACCTACAACAACAATCTGGAATTCCAAAAAAAAAATAGTGAAGAACAAACTCCTGGAACGATGGAGCGCTCAAGAGCATTGTTTTGCGAATGAACGCTTGTGGAGAACAACGTTCAAGTGGAGAACGATGAAGAATCAACGGAGAATGAAGAATCTAGAGTTTTGCAAATGAATCGGGCGAAAAATGGAACGAATTAGGTAATAGAATGGAACGAATCAAGTCAAAGAACTAAAAGAATAGTGGAGATGAATGGCGTTAACAGAGACAGATGATTCAGTGTTTTATGAACAAATCAGGGTGGAGAACGGAACTATCCGTAGAGAGGACGTTGAAGATGGGCGAAGGAGCGAACTGAACAACGTTTTCAGAAGGACGACATTTGAGAGAATCGAATTGTACCCTAAGATTTTTGTGTGGTATGTGGGCTAAACTAAATTTTATTAGAAAACGATGATAGACAAAGCCTGACATTGACAAAATAATGACGGACATAAATAATGATAGACATGAATGGACATTATTAGTAAAACGATGACACATTTTTCTGAAAATTAATGTCAAACACTAGTTTACAAATTGTTGAGAGTATTGTAATTTTATTCAACAAATAGTGATAGTCAATGTATGACATTGTAACGACCCAACTTTGTTAAATCCTATAATTTCAAAGACACAACGGAAGACTTAGTATTTTAAAAAAACGGTATAGGTACATTAATAATTTGGACTATCCAACCTGTTTTACATTTTTCACACCTAGAGAAAACATAAAGACATGGAAATTTTGTGTCCTGAGCTCAAGACATAAAATCATAAAGACAAGTTCAAGTTTTAAAATGCTCTCACGAGCCCAAAATACAAAGTATATGAAAGATGGAAGTATAAACATCAAACATTTCTAGAATGCTCCACAAAATATCCACGTCCCTGTCCAAAAGCCATCGTCCCACGGTCAAGCAAGACCACCACCCTTTTGCACGCTCTCTTTTACGAGAAGTACCTTAAAAGTTGTATGTGTAGCAACATTAGCATATAAATGTTAGTGAGAGTAAAATGGAGGCAAGCAATTCAATGGACTGAGTTCCATATCAGAGAATGTGTCCAAGGTCCTAGCAAGCTCTTTACTACCAATTCCATATCCCAAAATAAAATTTATGCATAATATCAAATATATAAAGTATTGTATTTAAGATTGAAAATAAAAGTGCTAACCATAAATGTGTCTTTCTAAACCACAACTATCACAAAGTAATAACCATATTACCACTTGTTACCACATCACGTATTTGCACATGTTACCACATCACGTATTACTATATGTTACCACATCACGTATTACCTCATGTTTATCACATCACATATTTCCACATGTTACCACATCACGTATTATCACATGTTACCACATCACGTATTATCACATGTTACCACATCACGTATTACAATAAACAAATCCCAAGAATTCTCTAAATTACTTTGGTCCAAACCACTCAAAGTACCTTCAACTTCCAATATTCTTCCAAAATTCACCATAGCCTTACAAGACTTCCAAGAATTCTACTAAAACTTTCTTTTCACCTAAAACTATTAATAAACTCCAAGAATACTTGCTAAAACAAAACTAGATCTCTAATCACTTCTAAGGTTTAAAGTGACCATCCAACAACTATTTTTTCTTAATAACAAGTAAACCGCTTTGTAACGATCCGTTACCAAGTAAGAGCATAAAAAATTGAAAATTATTACAATTCTCTCAAAATGATACTAATGAAGTTGGATTGATGAATTTGGTGAAAAATGGCTCGTTTTCTCGTAAGGGTATTTTAGTAATTTCCCAAACCTCAAAATTAAAACCAAAGTTTAATTTATTATTTTTATGTGATGTTGATCGTCTCGTTATTACGATTCCAACACAACTGACGGATCATCATTCGGAGGCTCGGTGAATGAGTTATGATTGTTTTAATGCAGTGGCATTTTCGTAATTAATTGAAATTGGGATTAAACCCTAAAATCTTCTTCTTCTTCTTCCCTAATCCGAAAGCCAGCCCTCCATTAATCTCTTTTTCTCCAATTTTCGCCCAAATAAAATTCTCCATAATATTTTGGCCATAACTCACTCGTCCGAACTCCGATATACGCAAGTAAGCTATCTATTTCTATCGGTTTTTTGTTGTCTTTCCTTTAAGCATAATTTCGTAGTAATCTGAATTTTGTAGAAAATGTTATGAGCCAAAAACAGCTCGGATCTGTTATGTTTTTCTCTGATTCTTGATCTATTTACTTCGTATATTTTTCGTATAGATGTAGAAAGGCTCTTCCTTGCAGTGGGGATGAAATTTGAGAAAGGTTTATTCAAATTTCAAGAGAGGTTGTAGGATTTCTTGGAAAGAAGATTTTTAATTCTTTAATTCAGGAACCTAAGGTGAGTAGAACTAGTTAAGCGTTAATTTGTTTCTTGCATTGTTTTTTTTTCATTAAAAAGGATGTATGCTATCTCTGATTTTTGGAGTTTTAAGGTTATTTTAAGTATGAATGATATGTTCTTGGGCTGAACTTAAGTATGTAAGTTTTGGATTTTAAAGGATGTCGAAAAAGGCGAACACATGCATGTTTAAGGTGTAACTTTGCTCAATAATTGTTAAAATCATTTGTGATTAATTCTAGACTTTTGTGCGCTATGTAGTATGATTTTAATGAGGTTTTATGACATTGAGCTATTGGAATTTAGTGGTATTTGGAGGATTAGTGCCCACTAGGTTTCAAAACTAGCTTAGGATTTCGCCCATTTGTGCGAGTTTGATTATGAGTTATTTTTCCAAGATTCCTAAGTGTGTTAGAAAGGTTATGGAAGTGTGGAAATATGACCTTTTAGCTTCTGGTTGAATTTAGGAAAATAAACCAACACCTAGTGACCGAAAATAGAGCAAAACTACACTAGTTTAGGCTAGTTTTGCTCTATTGGTTTGAAAATTGTTGGGAGCTATCCTTTTGAGTTGGGATTGTGTTCTTGGGTGTTTTTAACTCATTAAAATGTTAGGAAAATGTAATTTTTCCAGAATTTTAAAATTTCAAGTTTAAGCCACGAAAAAGTCAGTTTTAGCATGAACGGGTTTTCTAGACTAAAAACTGGACATAGGCTTACTAAAACATTCTGGCAATAATGTTTTAGTTAAATCATATTGTTTTGGTGCCTTAAACAATATGATTGGAGGTTCGCACTAAGTAGGGCCATACTTAGTGAAGAATATGTCATTAAGTGGATAGTTATAGTTGTGCACAACATAATATCACTTAGTGGGGCAGGTTCATTCCATTTGATCAATGGGAAAGAATATACAAGTAGGTTCGCTTGTGTGTCTTGCAAACACATAAGAAGAATACCTCAAAAGGTTGAAACGTGGAAACACGTGTTTGATGCTTTTGAGCGAGAAACTCACTTTTGTATATGAACAATAGTTGAGTTAAGGCATTGTGTAAAATTGAACTCTTTAAAGTTGTGAAAACTTGTTGGAAGTTGTGAGGCGATTATAGTTACTGAGTAAAGTGGTATTTATCTCGAAAGGTTTAAATTGTGAAAAAATAGTGTTTAAATCATTTTCGAGTGAAATCTCTTTATTTGTGGATAAAGAGGAGATTTGAGGTGTTGATTTAAGTGTCAATTTGAAAAGTTTGAGTGAATTTTTGGAAATCGGTGAGGTCGATATTGGACTTAATGAATTTAGGAATCTTCTCATGGCATAAATTTTTATGTAACTTTTTCTACTCATTGGGCGTAGCCTCATGATGCTACACTTTTTTTCCAGGTAAAAACAAAAAAGAAAGCCGGGCACTGATGGAATTCGTGATCGGTGGATGGTTGGAGTGGATTTACACCGCCGGCGACATTTATTTCCTTCTAGTAGGTCTAGTTGGGTTGATTCTCATTTTATTTGAGTTTTATTGTGTTTTTGAAATACGTTTGGATTTTTCACGTTTTTATTGAGTTTCATCACTGTTGGTTTATTCTTTTGAATGATGAACTGAATTTAGTGTTTTAAATAAGTTCGATCGAACTGAGAACAGTTTTGGTTTATAAAATTGAAATAAATGAATTTTTCATTTGATTTAATGCTTCCGCTGTTGATTGTTGTGTAATCCATGTTTTGGGAATTTGGGGATGTTACACGCTTAACCTCAATAAAAAAAATCGTCATGCAATTTGAAACATAAAACTACAATTCGCCACTTTAAACCCACCTTAGTAGTCGAGCATCCTAAGAGCTGAAAGAAAGTCACACGCGCGATTAACAACACCTACAATTAAATTACATTTAATATACATTAATTAATCAAACATCGAACAAACGACACTTAAAAGTATAAAATGACAAAAATAGCCCGATTTTGACTAAATGAGGTCCACGGCCCAAAACATGGGGGTTATGGGTTTGATTTTCCTGCTTTTAGACATTTTAGAGGCATTCCAGGTTGGTTTTGAGTAGTTTTGAATATTGTAGTATCAATGGGCAGTCAAATTCAGGGTTTTCGATAAGATATCTTCCCCCAAAGTTAAAGAAAACACAAAATGAAACAAGTAAAAATAACCATAACAGTCCCACGGTTTAGTGTCTAAAAAGGGGACAAGTTTTTTTATTCAAACTCGAGTCTCGGGTTAGGGAAAGCTTGCCAAACACATAAATAAACTTCCTTAATTGAAATCTTCAAGTTTTTTGGTGAGAAATTGAAGATTTCAACCATGGATTTCATTTAAACTTCAAATGAAAAAAAAATCCATAATGATTTAGAAACTTTTTCTTAACTTGAGGCCTCTAAAAAATGGAAGAAAAGTTTCAAAGGTAGGTTGAAAAGGAAGTTTGGAGCGAGGGCTTTCCAATAAACTAAGAATCGAGACGATTCGTTGAGAACTGACAAAACCCAAGAACAATTCCCCCACTTTGAGCCCCACTGCCATGGAAGAGAAAAGGAGAGTGATTTTTTTTTTTTGGCTTTTAGGAGAATTTAAAGAGAAGATGAATAGTGTAGATATTTAATTAGAAAATCAAGAATTACGAAATCGTCCCTCATTTGCTTTTAGCTTTTAAAACTAAACCCGAAACACTTAAACTAGCTAAAAGGTGATTAATAATAATTAATTGACCTGTTAATAATTATTAATTCGCCCAATACTAATTTAAGGTACTAAAGTAATTAAAAAGGTTTACGAATGAAATAAACTCCTAAATTATAAGTTATTAATTCTAAAATTAAATTTTAAAAAAATTACCTCAAAAGTAACAGTACGTTACATACATGGTTTATTAAAATTTTAAAATATGTTATCTTCTAAAAACACTAGTGAAATTTGTTGTAGTGATATATGCATATCATACATTGTGTTTGACGTCATGAGGTCGTAACCTGTGTAATGGTGTGAGACGCTTTATGTTGCAGGTGGTTGTCGTGGTGGAGTGAGCAAGTTTTCCAACGTTGTGTGGTTGATGGCACGAAAGCTCAAGTGCTTGTCTAAGGTTCTGTGCGCAGACCTTGATAACAACATGAAGTAAGCAATTCAGCTTAGTTGTGACTAAGAAGTGTTATGTGTGAGTGCTTCCTAGTCAGACCAGTTCTGAGATATGTGTGATGGTGCCGATTATAGTAAGGAAATAAGCAATAAGGTTTCGCCCTCACTTGGAGTGAGCTATAAGTGATGGCCTCCTAGTCAAACTGTTCTTTGAGTAAGACGTGTGGATAGAAATGGTTCTCGTTTGATGCTCGGTGGCATAAAAGATTGGGTTCAATTTGTTTATATAATTTTTTTATTCCACTTTGTTTATCTTAAATGTGTTATATAATTGCTTTAGTGTCGTTTTATTTTCTCTAAGTTATCATATTGAGAGGTGCTACTTATCACCTTTCAGGTACTAGCAGAGGTCCGGGACGAGGCAAGGCAGTTGGTGTTCGTTGAACATTCAGGACAAGACTTTTATATTGGCTAGAGTGTCTTATTGCATGAGATACTTTTGAGTATAGTCTTGTTTTGTAATTAATAACTTAAACGTGTATTTTGGGTTTTATTAACGTGTAACTCTTAAACATCTTTGAATTTATCCAAACTTTGTTTCTTTTCCAAAGTATTCATTTGACTTCATAGGTTGTTGGTTTTAACTAAAAGAGGCAGACATGCCTATTGCTTAATAAACTTATAATTGTGATGACTTAATTATAAATATTATCCTAAGCATCTTTTGAGATAGTGAATTTATAAGTGAATTCTTGAGGGTCTACGCTTCTATTTAGTGTACTCGCGGCTTAGACTTATTTGTTAAGTCAGGTTGTTACACTTGGTATCAGAGCCAGGTTGGTTCTCTAGACGTGTATTATGTATTTGAGTCAGCCAGTTGTTAATATTAGGAATGGTGTCCTAGAACTTGTAATTTTTATTAAAGATAATTTATTTTGAATAAATTAAATAAATAAACTCAAATATTTCTGTAACTACTTGATTCATAAACGATATAAGGAATATTTTATATATTTATATCAAAACATTCAAATAGTAAAATTCACGATTATTTATGTTGAGTCATACGAGAAGATTAAAGTGGAGATGAGTAACTTAAAGTGTCTACAGTATATAAAAAACGTTTGAGAACCTTATCCTGGTAACACTATTGATAGTTGTCCGTTTTTGTATAGTGTACAAATGATCTTATTTGGATCATTCATGTGAGTGACATGAAATGAAAGTATCATATGAAATTTTCATTGTATAAGATCGGACCACGATAGTAGATCAATATCTCAATTGTACCGTTTACGAGAAAATATCAAATATCAAACTAAGTTTATCAATCATGTTAGATCTCAATCCTGAGTGAAATGTGGACTCTTATTCATGGGTTATGTAGAGCAATCTAAAATGAAGGCTCAATACACTCATGTTTTAGGGACATAACGAGATAGTAGTTGGGAACACATTTATACAAGATTAAATTCATAACTTTCCTATAAATTAACGGTATCAGTGCGATACCTAATCATTTTAAAAACTTTAAGAAACTCCCTTGATGTACTTATTCGAGACATGAACAAGTGGTGCCATGACTTCTACTAATCACAAAAGTTTTTTTTATCTTTAGTTGGACTATAGATAGTTTTCATTGGAGAATCAACGAGAACACAAGGATAAAACAGTAATTACAAGGGCAAAATGATAAATTTATCTCATCTCTAATTATGAGTTTCCCACATGAAGGATATATCACAAATATAATAAAAGATAAACTAAATGAACCTAACTCATCTATAGTGAGGGGAGTTCAGCTGTTAATATATAGTGGAATTATTCATATTAAAACAATAAGCAATTAACTGATTATGAGTTACTCAATTAATTGACTAATTATTAAGCCCATGATCTATCGGTCAATCGGGTCGCTGGACTAACCCAAATAACGTTGTAATAAAACAAGTCATTTGTATGGCTATTGAAAAAGTAAAGAATTTAAGTAATTTAAGTTACTTAAATCGGCAATATTAATTGTTTAATTATTGAGTATATTTAAATGGTAATAATAATTTGAAATTAATTGGCAATTATTAATTGTTTAAATAATTAATTTTATTTAAACAGAAATTAATAATTTAATTAATTAATTAATACTAAAATATTATCATTCATTTATATGTTAGTAAACACAATACTGACATTTATGTTAATAACCTTGTTGTTACATTTAAATAAAATAGATACATAAGAAAATTGTTAATTTTTTAATAATGACAGAAACTATTCATGATTTTTTACAAAACCATAAGGACAAAATTGAAAATTTCTCTTTTTTCCTCATGTTTTTAGATGGATAGAATACAAATATAGTTCTGTGTCACTTTATTTTTTTCAATGGAATAAAAGTGTTTTATTATTGGTCTTGTACATGTGATGATATTTTTAAATTTGAGGATGTTTTGGTCATCCTTACGTTTCTTCAGTGTTTTAGTTAATGTCAATTTTACTTTTTTCCCCTTTTCCTACATTTAGTTGTTGAGAACTAAAAGTATATGTTAACTTTAAAAGATATCCTCATGAGCATTGCATGTACCATAGGATGAGATTGGATGTCTATGTCATATGTTGGTGACTTGTTTAATTATGTTGCACCTGGAGAAGAGCCACTTGGTAATGAAGATGTTTCATCTTTTTTGCAATTTGCTTTTGCTAGGCAAAATGAGATTGCAGATAAGTTGCACAAAGAGCAACTAGATACTCAATTTCAAAGGTTGACAGATGGTGGATTTGAAGAAAATATTTCTGCATATTGCTTTTATGCAAAGGGAAGTTGTAAGAATGGAGAGCAACTATTTTATGTTTTGTTGATGGTATTTAATGTTTTAATCTGTTTGTATGCTTGATACATATGACATCAACAAGAGTTTTAATTATTTTTTTTAATTAGTGATTCTCTAAGATGCATGTCAAAATTAATATTAACCTATGAATTCATTCTCTGATGTATCCCCTTTAATACTAACTAAGAGAAAGTTACAAGGAAAGTTTACGAAGCCTTAGACAAGAGAGCGTTTAAGGAGAAATGAGTGGGATAATATCCCCTTTAAAATTTTAAATTACCCTTTGGTTTCGAGTTTTCAAACCAAAACTCTTGGTTTCACTTGCAAATCCGCCTTTCAATTGCTATGAAAGAGTCTAGATGATTATCTGAACCTGGCTTTAGTGTTGAAGGGGGGCATTACCTCAAAGTCTTTTTGTGCCTTTTTCTGAATGATGGGCTAAACTCCAATCAAAAGATGCAAACTAGGAAACCTTGGAATGATTTATGAGAAATTTGTGTACTTAACACTTCCAATTGGAGTTCAAATTGTAAATATTTTTCTAGTTATGCCTCTAACTGACATGCCTTTTTGTAATTGCTAGTGTAGCCTTTTTTAGGTCTTTTCAATTATCAATGAAAGAGCTCAGTTTATAACAAAAAAAAATTATAAAATTGACTGGGTGGTAGAGTTGTGAAAATACCGATTTCATTCATATTTTGGACCTTAGCTTCCCTTTCAATGATCAATAAATTAGTACAGGAATGAAGTCAATATGCCTCTCCCATATAAAGGCTGTTTGATTTAAGGAGATGATTGAAGTATACGTTTGATAGTATTATTGTTTGCATCAAGTATGTTATGCTTTTTAGGTTTATGATAATACCCAAAAATCTTAATTTTTAAATAGGGAAATGCCCAATTAAATCATGCAACCTTTATTGAAACTAACTTTTTGAAAAGAGAAGATGTACATTACAACTTATCTTCAATAATGCAACTGAACTTGTCTAAACATTAGATGGATAAGGATATGAAAACCGACTAGGAAATATCTCAGCAATATTTAATGTTATGGTTTTATTCAAAATGCATCAAGACTTGGAGATGGTTCATTTTATATGTTTATGTATTATTCTTATTTTAATGCAAAATCTGTTAGAAGCTACTAAATTGGTATGTGTACGAGTTATCAAATAGTTTGCAATACTGAACATTTGATTAAGCATTCATGTCAAAGAGGATAATCATGGGATTGATAGTTGTTCTTTCATTTGTACCACGTTAGGGATTTGATTTGATCAGGCAGATGGTTCACACCTTACTTTGGAGGAAAATGTTGCCTACACCAAGTTCATATATTTCTTGGCTCACTCAAAGAACATGCTAGTGGAAGCTCAACTTGGTAGATTGTCCAGAACAGACGATGAATATGGAGGTGACGTTTTCATGTTTTTTTTTTATTTCGTAGCTTTTTTGTTGGGGTTTTGTTTAACCTCGGTCTAAATTTTAATTAAAAGTTACTATAGACCCCTGTAATCGAATATACTTTTTGTTTATAGATTTTAGGTTATTTCATCATACTTGATATATTTACATTATCAAGTATAACTTTTTGTTGGGGTTTTGTTTACCTTATGTATAACTTTTTGCTAAACTACTTCTATGGATGGAAGAATCTCATATTTTGTATGACTTTCCTTAAGTTATGAAAGTTTGCATTCAAGAATATTTTTTTGTATTGGTACAAAAAGTGTAGTTTCTATATATTCCTTTATAAATGTTATAGTACATCACCATAGCAATCAAATTATATTACTGAATAAGGGTTTACTATACAAACGTTATAAATTATAAATGACCCTAAACTACAGAAGAAACTATGACGTTAGTAAAAGGATATTACAAATATACAATAGCGTTTTAAAATAGCTATATTATAGGTTATCATGGCATTTCAGAGATGCTATGTTATATTTTCATAACATTCAAAGTATGCAATTACTTGGAATGTTTATACCATATATAATAGCGTGAATCAAACACTATGAAATGTCTCAGACTTTTAATTATGTGGGCAACCATGGCGTTAATAAAAACGTTATGAAATATCAACAATAGCGTATTCTGGACGCTATAGAAAGCAATATTTGTTGTAGTGTCAGTTCTCTTTTCTTTCCTTCGTCGTTTCGATCAATATCTCCATATGATTAAAATGATTACAAATTTTTCCTATACCCAACGAATGAGTTTTTACAAAATTTATAGGAAAGAAAATGATATGAATCATGGAACGTCACAAATAGCTCAAAGATCAATCTCAAGATCAAAGTTCAAGACAAGCATAAAACATCCATTTACAAGCCCACATTAGCAAAGTCAAGACAAGGTTTGAAGATTCGAGCATGGAGGGACTTGATGCACATTAATCAATGGAATATGCATTTTGGAGAGGAATATTGAAGACTTGTTCAATCAGAAATGAAGAAGAGAGCTAATTAGGAAAGTTGCATCACTTTTGCAAACTTTCCGTATTTGGACCACTTTCCATATTTGTTCCCGAACTTGCCATATATGATGTCCACGAATTTACAATGTATTTGGACATGTTTTAGGCCATTATTTATCAATTTTAATGCTTAGAATAGTTTAGGAATGATATAATATCTTCTAGGGCAAAATTTTCCTAAAATGCACCAAATGCACTTAAGGAAAGATTTGGCAGATTTTGTGCCTCCTTGTAATCCGAATTTCCTTGTTGTTTTTAGGGTTTCTTTTCCTATTTAAAGCCTCATTTGTAACCCTAAATACCAAGAATTAATATGATAGAAAATAGCTTTGTTTTGCTTATTGCTTGGTTGATTTTACCTTGCATTTTGTAGCCTTGTTCTAGGTTGCATGTTTTAGAAACATTCAAGCATAATTTGATCTAGTATGTTTGTGGATTGTTTCGATCTTGAAATAAGAACAAGTTCTCTTATTTCAAGGTATTAGATCATTGGAATAATCTTCTTCTTCTTGGTTTCCAAGGGTTTTGCCTTATTGTTTATTGGGGTTTTAGGATTTGCATCTAGGGGTTCTTTGTCTTCAAATGGTTTCTATTTCAATTTCCTAGGGTTTCATATCAGAAAACCTAGGTCAATAGTTCCAAATTCAACCAAAACGCAAACCACATATTTTAAAACTCCTTTTAAAATAGTTTTTCCCATCATAACAAAAACTTTTTAGAAAATATTATAGAAACAAAACTGCTCTTATACCAGTTGTTATGATTGAGGTCTCTATAAAAGAGTTCTCAAACGGAAATCTCAAGGATCTTTCCTTGCATTATAATATTATTCTAAAAGTAATGCATAAACAGAAAACTGACCTTTGTAGAGAAGTGTCTGGCTCTTCCCCGTCCTTCTTGGTTACGATCCTGGGACCACCAAAAAGTTCTTCCTCACTAAGCACAAAAGAGAATCGGTGTGTGGGCACTATCCTCTTTGGAAAATGGAAGAGGGAAGAAAAACTTTCTTCCCTATACCCTGGGGGGAGCAGAGACAGAGGGAAGAGAGGAAGTTTTCTGAGCCTTTCTTTTGCTCTCTTAGTTGTGTGTTATAGGGTCATTCCAAGGTTCCTATTTATAGGAAAACTAAGGCCTCATAAAATCTTTTGAATATATTTTCATTATCAAATAATTAAATAAAGATATTATAAAATATTTTGAATAATTAAGATAGAATACCTTATTCCATAATAAGATATTCCCATATCATAATTTAAATTAATCCTTATTAATTTAAATTAATTATTCCATATCTTACTCATTTAAATTAATCATATTAATTTAAATTAAGATATTCCGTATATTTTAAATATAATAAAATGCAAATACTTGGTTAAAAATTAACCAAAGTGGCGTGTGACCCTACCCATGGGTCACACGCCCACATCATCATCACCATGACAATATTGGGCATTTTTAATTTTTCTTTTTAACTTAATAGAACAATTCCATTAAATATTTAAATAAATAAAGCTCCTTTTATTTATTTAATTCCTCTTTAATTTGACTATCATAAATTAAATATTTAAATAGACTCATCTATCCCCATTACTTTCGGACAACTGTAAAATTAATTTAATTAAACAGACTTCTCTATTTAATCTCTCTATTAAAATAATTAAGTAGACTCTTCTATTTAATAAATAATTAAATAGACTCCTCTATTTAATTTCATCATTAATTAAATAATTAAACAGACTCCTCTACTTAATTTCATTTAATCAATCAAATAGACTCCTCTATTTGTATTTTCCTTAATTAATTTAACAACTTCAAATTTAATACTTGAAACTAATTTTCCAAAGAAATTAATTCATATTAATTTATGTTCTCAATTACATGCGTTAGCTCGGAGGACTTAATGGACCTATAGGACTAAGCTCCAATGATCTAGAATTACATTGATCAAATGACTTTAACCAATTAAATCTTATTCATCAACTCCTAGATAACTCCACTAAATATCTAGAGTTGCACTCTTAGTACTATAGACATAGTTATGTCCATTGGCTTATATTATTAACTACACTTTGATCATTCACAAGTAGTTCGTATCCAGGGCTAGGTAATTTTCCCGTATTAACCTCTGTGATACATCTTGATCCTTAAGCCCAACTTATTCTCTAATGAACAACCTTACATAATCTCCATTACGCGTCTTTGATTTTTTCTTGATCAGAGGAATATGGGGCCCCGCTATTCAAGCACCGAATTAGTCCATAAGGGAACTACTTATCTATTTTCCCATATGGAAAAGAGTGAATTCCAATCTTTTGTAATTACGTTCCCAGCGGTAAGCAAGATGCAATCCCTAAAGTGGGAGGCATATTGAGCGAATTATATCGAGTCACTCTCACCTATGCAAATCAAAGGTTTGTCTCTTGCTAACAGAAGTTCGTAATCCACTCAGGATTAAGATCAATTGTACATGATCAACCGATTGATATACGAAGTGTCATTTTGTAACAACTTTACCATAAGACAGTAAGTATATCCTAGTCTAGTCTACTCCAATCTTTATTGCAGCAACGCCCCCCTCACATGTCTCTACATTAATGATCCAAATGAGATCACTTGTGCCAATTCACAAGTGGGCCATTTTAGTGGTTTTACAAGAAATAAGGCACCCAACTTGATATACCACGGACTTTTTGAGTTACAATTTAAGTGAATCTTCCCGCATCACATGCTCAATTTAAGTTATTATCAGTAACTTTGGATCTTATGATGGATTACATTCATTAAACAATAATTAATGACAATGTAAATATTACTAATTAATAGTTCCTTTATTTATTTATAGTTTAATTGGATTACATCAGATTTAGGGCAGAAACCCCAGCACGAAGGAGTTGTGACGTATGATGTTTCATAAAAACAAAATTTTGTGATGTGAGTAGCGGTTATTTGAACAATAAGTGACTTGCCGGTATATTCAATGTTATCAGGTACATTTGTAAATTAATTCATATGAAATTAATATTTTCGTACTTTTATAAGTTATATGTTTTCACGGTTTAGATTAAAGTTTATGGTTTTACGCCCAATGTAACGAATTTACTACCCTAACTAAATTCATTAGGGTGGAGCACTTCGGGAAAGTTTGCATGCCCTCATTGCATAGACGATATCGATGCCTTCTTGTTCGTGTATGGTCAAAAAACGTGTTGGTTTGACTGCCATAAAATGGACATGTGGTCACTCCCGTTCTCATTTTCATAGACTCAGGATGAACATGTGGTCACTCCATATGAGTTGCATCTCCATCTGCACACGAAGGGCTATGATGGGGTTACTTTTGTGGTTGATCGAGCATGGGAATTAGCGGGTAGTTTATTTCTTTTCGTGCTTTCAAATAAATTAAATAATATTTTTTTTAACTTACTCAAATAAATTTTTGGTTAATTTTTGCAGGCAAAAGTTAAAGAAACGCTCGAAGCATTATTCCTCACTCACTAAAAGAAAAAACCGGGAGAGCGACAAAATAGTTTTCCACGGTAATTAGCGACGGATTTCGTTGTTGTTAACCACGTTGACTTTTAGTGACGTAAGCCGTCGTGTGTTAGGTCGTTAATATTGGCGCCAAGAAATGACGCCCTTTTTAACGACGAATTCCGTCGTTTGTGTTAGCGCCAAAAATTCCTGCTAGTTTAAAATCTGAGGGAATGCGTCATTAAAAATGGAGCGAAACTTCCCGCCAAATTTAGCGACGAAAACTCTTGGCAAAAGAAAAGGCGCCAAATCGTCCCGCGTGAATTAACGACGAAATCCATCGCCAAAAGAAGCGGGAATATTGCCACTTCTTTTGGCTACAGATTTCGTTGCTAACACTCCAGAACATAGCTTATAAATAGATCTTTTGAGTATATATCAGCATCATAAAAATCATTTACATACTCACGATGTTTGTTATTCGTTTGTTGTGTTTGGTATTCGTTTCTCAAAAAAATGCGTGAATGGATACACAATCGTTTTTTAGAAGGTTATTTGAAAGACGAATTCGTAGCAGGGGTGGAAAATTTCATAGAGTTTTGTCAAAATAATGATTATTTTGATCGAAATGGAAAAATGATACGGTGTCCATGCAGAAAGTGCATAAACAAAAGGTTAGTTTCATCAATTGATGTGAAGAAGCACCTGTATAGTCGTGGATTTGTTGAAAATTATCACCAGTGGGTGCATCAAGGTGAAACTGATGAACAATATAATGCGGTGTTGGAGCAGAGTTTGTTGTACGAAGGTAGCTTCTAATTATTGAAGAACCGAGTGATGACATGCAGCAAGAGTATGGACAGATGCAGCAGATGATATTTGAAGGTACGTTTAATCATACTCAGGACGATAATTATTCTATTTTGAAGAAAGAAGAAATGAATCCAGAAGCAAAAAGAATGTATCAGATGCTCAAATCAGCTAGTATGTCGTTATACCCTGGATGTGATGTCAGTCAACTGGCCGTAGCTACGAAGCTTCTAAATATAAAGCAGCATATCATATCCCAAAGAGATGTTTTAACTCAATTTCACAATAGTTTCATCGTTGCGCCTTTACGAACAACACATTGCCTCAAAGTTTATACAACACGAAAAAATTAGTTGAGGGTCTCGGATTGCCTGTTCAAAAGATCAATTGTTTCCTGAACGGATGCATGATATTTTGGGGGGACGAAGATTCGAGTCTACATCATTGTAAAATATGTTTTCATCCGATATATAAACAAGGTAAACGCACTCTCATACCATATACTTGTATGTTTTATTTGCTGGTCACTCCTCGTCTCCAAGGATTATATGCATCTGAAGTAACAGCTTGTCACATAAGATGGCATCACGAGCACGCGCAAGAGCATGATCTTATGAAACATCCATCTGATGTTGACGCGGGGAAGCATTTGAACCATTGTCATCCAGATTTTACGAGCAAGAGTAGAAATGTCAGATTGGGGTTATACACTGAAGGGTTTAATCCGTTTGGAGCCTCTGGAGCACAATACTCCTTGTGGCCTGTTATGTTGACTCCTTATAACTTGCTGCCATCTATGTGCATGAAAGATCCTGTTATTTTCTTAACTGTCATCGTTCCAGGTTCGAAGAGTCTGAAACAAAGGTTAGATGTATACCTTCAACCGTTTATTGCTGAGTTACTTAATTTGTGGAATAATGGAGTATTGATTTACGATGTATCAAGAAAACAAAATTTCTGTATGAGAGCCGCTGTTATTTGGACGATCAGTGACTTCCCGGCATATTCAATTTTATCCGATAAGCATATTACCTATTCATTATACTTTTGACTAAAATGTATGAGCATGTGAATCGAACATTAATTTTTCCACTGCTGTTAGGTTGGAGCATATCGGAAAAGTTTGCATGTCCGCATTGCATGCTTGACACAGGTGCATTTACCTTGAAGCATGGAAGAAAAACATGTTGGTTCGATTGTCATAAAAGATTCTTACCGAACAACCATTCGTTTCGAACAAACAAGTCAGATTGGTATAAGGGTCGAAGTGCATGCAACCAAGCCACTCCTCAAGTTTTCAGCGGAATTTAAATCCTACACGGGTTAGATTCTATGGGGATGCAGAAAATCACTCAGATTGGTGCAGAGGCTGCAAACAAGGTTGCTAGTAAAAACACTTGTTGGAAGAAACGAAGTATTTTTTGGAATCTACCGTATTGGGGAGATTTATTTATCAGACACAACTTGGATGTCATGCATATTGAGAAGAACGTGTTTGATAATGTCTTCAATACGGTTTTAAATGTGGCAAATAATACGAAAGACAGCCTAAAGGCATGGCATGACATCAAGGAAATATGTCGTCGCCCAGAGTTAGAGTCAGACGAGAGTGGGCGATATGCCAAGGCGAAATACATGTTGAATATAGAAGAGAAGAAAATATTGTTTGAATGGATGAGATCGATTAAATTCCCTGACAGTTATGTGTCGAATCTCTCAAGGTGTATCGACATGTAGAGTCATACTGTTTTCGAAATGAAAATTCATTATTTTCACGTTTTCATGCAGCGGTTGATGCTTGTTGCATTCAAACAATTTCTTGAGCAAAAACACTAGGAACCGTTGGCGCAGTTGAGTGTGTTTTTTGGGAATTGACTTGCGCAGACTTAAATCGGGAGACAGTCAATTCATTAAATCGAAAGATTCCAGTTATCATATGTAAATTGGAACGAATGTTTCCACCAGCATTTTTTGATTCAATGGAGCATCTTCCGGTGCATCTACTGTATGAGGCATTACTAGGCGGTCTGGTTCAATACAGATGGATGTACTGTTTGAAAGGTAACACACTATATTGAGTCTTTTTCTTAACTATATATGAATATATTAGATCTAGTATAGTGAATCGATATGCAAAATTTCAGATATTTGCATCGGTTGAAGAAAATTGTGGGAAATAAGGCTAAAGTGGAAGTGTCAATTTGCAATGCGTACATGATATACGAGACAATAACTTTTTGTTCATATTATTTTGATCAACATATAGCAGATCAGTTCCGCCCAACGTCCAACCGTAACATGGTTGACAGATTACCAGAAAGCGTAGATATGAATGACCTAAATATTTTTACCGTACCAGGGAAAGCTTTAGGCAAACCAATGCGAAGACCCTTAAGCGATGACGAATATCATGTCGTCCAAACGTATTTATTATGCAACTGTGACGAAGTTGAGCCGTATATTGAGTGAGTTTGTTTACTATTTTACATTTTAATTACACCAATTTATTTTTTGAATAAATTATCAATTCATTTCATGCACAGGTTATTTCTGAAATTCTTTATACGACCATCGCACCCTTGAATTACTGAAGTCGAAGAAGGAAAAATCATCAATAGAGATTTTTGTTCGAGTTTTACAATTATGTGAGTTATTTGATTTTCGTTCCTGCTTAAACCAATAGAAATATTTCATTCCTAGTTTTGACAACGTGACTCAATTCAATCTTTTTATTAGGTTGATTCACCGACAACACCAATATCTGATCCACGCATAATATCATCACAAAAGGTCCAGCAAGAATCGCAAAAGCATACACCGGGTATCTTGTTCAAGGGTACAAATTTCAAACAAAAGCTCATTCAGTGAACCGAGCAACGAACAACAATGGTGTATGCATAAAGGGTCAAGTGTTCGGGAATGATGCAGAAGATTCCTATGTAGTAATTGATGAGATTATTGAGCTTCAATTTTCAGGTCCAACTATAAAGCGCGCGATCCTATTTAACTGCACGTGGTTCTAAACGATGCAACGAGGTGGGACTCGCGTGCATCCAAATCTCAAAATTTTAGAGGTAAACCGGACAAAACACATGCGTACTACAGATCGGTTTCTTTGGCACAACAAGCAATCCAGGTTTACTATTTACATTATCCGGCAAATCGACGAGATCTTTCCGATTGGTTAGTTGTCTGTAAAGTAAGATCGATGATAATTGTGACGACCCGACTCGTTTTAAATAATTTAAAATCAAGTTTGTAGCGGAAGACTTATTATTTAATAAAAATTTGGCGTGGATATGTTTAAAACTTGAACTATCCACAACCTGTTTACACTTTTCGCAATCAAAGAAATTAAAAGATAGAAAATGCAATTCCTGTTGCAAAGATTAAAAGAGTTCAAGGTTATAAAAGCTAAAATAAAAGGCTCTTATGAGCTTCTATACAAATATTAAAATCATAAGACAAATCATGAAATAAAATTGTCTATGGACTTTAAAAGTTACTCTAGTCCATCTCAACATCATCATCAAACTCGATCAGACTGCACCAGCTCCTCTCCCATGACCTCGAACATTACTTGAAAATGTTTGTAATATCATGAGCTAACAACAAAGCCCAGTGAGAATAAACAAAATAAAAAGTAACAATAGACTCCAGACCCGCATCCAGGATGTGTGTCCAAGAACTTACTTACCAAGTCCCCTAAATGGTCGAGGATCTAACTTCCAAGTATTTAAGAGGATGTGTGTCGTAACACACATAATATTTTATTTCATTCTCTTTAATACCTTATACTATATATAAGGTTTACATTCAAATGTTAATCTCCAATTTCAAGATCTTACAAATAAATGAGAATCTAGTTCTCTCATATATAACATAATAATTATACAAGGTTCAATACACCCTTGTATTCTTTCATTATACAATTCAATTCCATTTCTCTTTCTTATAGCACTCGGCTATCATCATATTTCATTCTTTTTCTCTATGGAAAAGTATAATATACATAATGTATCATTTCTTTTCTTTAATAAATAATGCTAAGCTCACTCGGTCTTAACATATATAAACATTCATTAATTCACTAAACGAGTGAAAACGGCACACAACCTTTACTTTAATATAACCATCACATGCGAATAATGTCAGGTAATGAAGCTCCTGTAGGTCAGTTCATTCACCTCATTATCTCGCTTTCCAAAATAGAATATACAAAGTCTTTTCAATAATATCTTCTCACCTCTAGTGATTAATGTCAGGTAATGAAGCTCCCATAGGTCAGTTCATTCACCTCATTAAACTCACATTCCAAAATAAAATATTCAAAGTCTTTTCAATAATATCTTCTCACCTCTAGTGATTAATGTCAGGTAATAAAGCTCTCGTAGGTCAGTTCATTCACCTCATTAAACTCACTTTCCAAAATAAAATATACAAAGTCTTTTCAATAATATCTTCTCATCTCTAGTGATTAATGTCAGGTAATGAAGCTCCCGTAGGTCAGTTCATTCACCTTGTATCTTCGTATATGTATCATAGTAATTATGGATAATACCAGATAATGTGCACTTGTATAGTTCCATCATTATCTCATTATCCATCTCCTCCGATCATACAAAGTCCCGCAGTCCTTTAACATTCCTCATGTACATATACGGAAACATAAAACGAATAATACCAGACAATGCAAAGTATTGCAACCTTTACATGTCTCATTATTCCTCCCAATTTCGATTATGCAATATGATATGATATGAATTATGCTTTCGAGTGTAAGTAAAGTAAATATAAACATTCAACATAATCGAAAGGGCATAAAGGTAAATGGATCATGAATTACTCTTATACATAAACAAGCAATTAAGAACTTCTGATAAGAAAACAATAAATAAAACAAGCCAAACGGCCTTCAGTTACTTGAATTACTAACTTTATCATAAAGTTTCCAATTCAAATGATTCTATTGTTTTCGATAAATATCCGAAGTTCCTTCCTATTATACTTGGAACTTTCAACTTCCGATAAACATTAGTAAACGCCGAAGCGAATCTAAACTTAGAACTTCCAAGAGTTATTTGTTTCCTTCGAAACACCTATGAGTTCTCTCAACTAAATTAGAACTAACTCCCAAGCCTAAGCATGTTAGTTCACTTACTTTAATCCTTTTGATTGAACCTTAATCTCAATTTTCGATTCTACAAACCGTTCAACTTATTCGGTTTCTAAAGCTACTTTAAATTCTATTCATTCTCACCTCGAATGCCCCCGTGACAACAAAGTTCCCACGAACCAACAAACGAGCAATCGTACCTACAATTCATCAATTGCACAACATATTACAACTCATAACTAAGATGAGAACAAATGTGAATTTTCGGGTGAATAGTGTTTTTCAGTGAATAGTATTTTCGGATGAATAGTGTTTTCGGGTGAATAGTGTTTTTCAAACATCCGGGCTCAAAATCATCAAATTCCTTGGTAGAAATATGTGATTTCAACTTCAAAACTCATTTACAATAAAAAACGAACAAAACCATGTAAAAAGTTTTGAAAACTCACTTTTTAGGACTTCCCTTAGAGAACGGGAAACATCAAAAAGCTAGGTTGGATAGATAGCCCTCGTCCCGAGTAATCCAACGCAACTGACCTCATCGAAAACGGTTGAGAAACGAAGAAAAGGCAAGAAAAACCAAAACCCTCCCATGGTGGATGAGAGCTCACGGCAAGAGGAGAGAAAGAAATGAAGGATTTGATCAAATTTGTGATTTTTAAAGATGAGTGAATAGTGATTTTAGATATTTTAAGAAATTGAAAATGACGGTTGCGTCCTTTAATGACTTTTGACTTATAAATCAAAACCCGAAGCTCTTAAATTAATCTAAAGGTGATTAATAATTATTAATTGGCCTATTAATAATTATTAATGTCACCGAAGCGAATTTAAAGTAATAAAACGATTAAAAAGAATTTCGGGCGAAATTAACTACTAAATTCTAAATTACAAAAAAAAATAGTAATAATAATTAAACTAAATACTTAAATTGAAATAAATTAATAAATAATAACATTAAAAAAAATAAAAAAATAAAAAAAAAATTCACTTCAAAATTAACGGGACGTTACAGTCTACCCTCTTTAAAAGACTTTTCGTCCTCGAAAAGTGCGTTCACTAAGTGAAAAAGTGAGGGTACTTAGACTGTATCTTATCTTCACATTCCCACGTTGCTTCCTTTGACACTTGGTTCTTCCAAAGAACCTTAACCAAGTGAATTCCTTTTTATTTCTCATCACTTTTGTTCGAATGCACTTATCTTAACGGGTGTCTTCTCATAAGACTTATTAGCATTCAAAACAACCAGTTCATAATCAATCACGTGGAACGGATTCACCATGTATTTCTGAAGCATCAATACATGGAAAACATTACAAACAGCCGATAACGAAAGTGGTAAAGCTAAACAATAAGCTACCACTTCTACTCGATTGAGTATCTCGATAGGCCAATAAACTTAGGGATCAACTAACCCTTATTCCCAACTTTCATAACACCCTTCATTGGTGCCACTTAAAGTATACGAGATCCACTACTACAACTTGAACGAACAACGTCGTTTGTCGACATAACTCTTCTGTCGACTTTGGGCAACCCTTAACCCTTCTCTAAACAAATGATAGACTCGCTAGTCATTTGTTAAAACTTGAGTAATAAAAGTCTTATTTCTCCAACTTCATCCAAATAAGCGGGAGAACAACACTTTCTACCACAAAGTGTCTAAACAGTGCTATCTCGATAGTAGCCTGGTAACTGTTATTATAAGCATATTCTTCCAATTACAACTGAAAGTCCTGACTACCACCAAAGTCAAGAACACCAACTCTCAACTTTTAGCAATTGATACCCATGGCAGTATGTAAACTCTGCCAAAACCTTGTGACAAAGCATATGTCCCGATTTGATACAATCTTCACCGGCACACCACACAATCGAATAATCTTTCTTAGGTACAACTGTGGCCTAGTCTTAACTGGATAGGTGACCTTTCCAAGAGTAAAGTGTGCGGGTTTCATCAAATGGTATACCATCATCCAAATGGTATCATAATTCTTTGCCACCTTCGACAAACCCTGATAAAATCTATAGATTTCTTCTCCCATTTCCATTCAAGCACTTTCAAAGGTTAAGGTAACCCAGTGGACTCTCCCTTAGGACCTTGACTTTCTAACAAATCAAGCACCTACTCACATACTCTTCAATCTCATGTTTCATGCCAGGTCATCATAATATTGTCTCGGTTCTTGTACCTCTTTGTATTGCATGGATGAACATAAAAGATAGAACTGTGAGCCTCCTCCAACAGTTCTTTTCAAAAGTCGATCCTGAAGGCACCCAAAGCCTCCTATGATGAATTATGAACTATCGGTGAAACAAAGATAGATCGACTAGGCATGTCTTATTCTGTCTCTCGAAACAAGCCTGTAAGCCTTAGAAACCATAGAATCTTAGGCACACCAGTCAATCTAGGCCAATTACTATATGCCTCCATCTTAGAGGAATCAATATATAATCCTCTTCTTGATACCACATGGCTTAAGATGCTATTTCTTTTAGCCAAAACTCACACTTTGAGAACTTGGCATACCACTTCTGATTTCTTAATAATGTCAAAATTTCCTTCAAATGCATATCATGCATCTCCTCAGTGTTAGAATAAATCAGACTGTCATCATTAATCACAACATCAATAGAATTGATGAACCGCTTGAACACAGTATGCATAAGATCCATAAAAGTTACAGGTGCGTTGGTTAAGTCAAAAGACATGACTACAAACTCATAATATCCATATCGTGTCCTGAAAGCAATTTTAGGAATATCTTAATCCCGAATCTTCAACGGATTTAACCGGATCTCAAATCCATCTTTGAAAAGATAGCGGTTTCTCCCCAACTGATCATATAGATCATCAATCCAATGCAATTGATACTTGTTTTTCATTGTAACTTGATCCAACCCTCGATAATCAATACACAGTCTAACTGAACTGTCTTTCTTTTCACAAACAACAAGGTGCTCCTTACGAGGACGCACTAGGGTGAATAAACCCTGAGTTTAAGAGTTCCTATAACTGACTCTTAAGCTCTTTCAACTCAGCTAGTCTCCGGTACAGAAGTATCGACAACACTAGTTAAATAAACTCAAGCTACATCACTTAGAAGCATTCTAGCTTCTATCATAGATATTAAAGTGGATGCTACTCGGCTACTAAACCCACGAAAACATAGACTAGTCTCACATGGACTCATAAACTCAAAACTTTCTCAGTACAAACTATAATGGTATGATTGGATAATAGCCAATCCATAATCAATATCACATCAATATCAGACATATGCATAACAATCAAAGTAAAATTTGAACATCTACTCATAATACACATGTCATAAGTGCCAATCGCACTATCACAATAATAAACTTCCCCACTGGGGTAAAAACACACATCTCGAAACTCAACAGTCTCGACTCAAGAGCTGCCAACTCATCATAACAAGATAAAAATAAAAGAGTGGCTAGCTCCAGAATTAAACAGAATAAAAGCCAAACGGCTTGAAATTGACAAAGTGTAAATCACTACCATACCGACAGCTTTTTCTGATAATCCTGACCTTGCTACTATGTTGTGATGGTTGTATCTTATACGCCCTATAAAAGTGGCGTGATTCCAAGTTTGATCACAAACATAGCATCTTGGTGGAAGTGTGCAACTCCCTAAATGGAAAATGGCACAACTATTATAGTAAGGATGATCCTATCCTTGTACTTTTGGCTGTCCATGTTGAGCTCCACCTCAAACCTGTTGTTGCTGCTGCTGTTACTGCTATTGTTGTTGCTGTTGTTGCTTCTGCGGTATCCCTTGACTGGCATTGTCATATTCTGTCTTCTTCTCCTGAGAGGAAATCTCTCTGTAGTAGCTAGTTTTTCCCTTCCTTTCATAATATGCGAATTCCAAGATAAGGATAACTCCTAAGCCTCCTTATTCAAATCTTGAATGAACTCAACTTCAGAGATCATTTCCTTTCTTACAAAGCAAAACTGGTATCTGTCAAACACCTTAGTCCAATAACATTTTAACCTTCCAACATAGGATTTACTTTAGAGTCTACTTGAAAAGATTCAGTAGGTCCAAACTACGACCTACAAGTTTCTCAAAGTTCACCGTCCAATTAGATGGTCAAACACAATGTGAATTGATGTTCACCAAACCATCTCATTGCCTTATAGAAGTTACCGATATCACGGTCCATCAACTTCCTTCTATAATTCAATCAATCACCAACACTAAACTTAGTGTTAGTCAATCTTGACAATTTACTAAATATGGATCTTCATTGCTTGACCTCGAGTATAATCCAATTCCAGATTGATACACCATAGTGCAATAGCGACCAACTAGGCCATTCACCAATTAACATTGTCGTTAATAGTCCTCGTTGAGACTTATCACTAAATGTTCTTACTTCCTCTTTTGAGTGACATCTCACTTTTCTTTTAATATATTTTACTTTCACAATGATTTACCATTTATCATAATCCAACCTTCTCTACTCAACTTAGGAACTTGTCCATTGAGTTAAATCTAGGTTACTGGACCCGAGCCAGACCAATTCGTATCAACAATTACTCACCTCCAATAGGTGCTTTATCTCTTACTTCTGGACTTCAGACAATCATGTCCCCTTTTACACACAAATGTCAACACACATTTACTAAAACACTATTTAGCAATTCTGTGACAATTAAAGTTTAATCAATCAATGAGGATCAATTGTTCAATCTCTCAGAGTATCTTGTCTAGTAACGTCCCGTTATTTTGTGATAAAAAAAACTTTTATTTATTTTATTTTAATTTAAGTAATTAGATTTTATTTATTTATCGGTAATTTAGAATTTGCAGTTTATTTCGGTTTTAATCTTTTAATTGACCTTTTTAGTTTATTTTCGTTTTAATGGTATTAATAATTATTAACGGGCCAATTAATAATTATTAATCACCATTGGGATAGTTTGAGAAGTTCGGGATTCATTTTTAAGCTAAAAGTCACAAAAGGACGCAACCGTCATTTCTAAATTTGTAAAATATCTAAATTACTATTTGGTCATCTTCTTTAAATCTCCTTTGACTTCAAAATTTGACCAAAAGCTCTCCAATTTTCCCTCCCCACCCGTGAATATCAAAGAGGAAGAAAGAAAATTTGGTTTTTGTTCGTTTCTTGCCCGATCGACTTGATTCCGGGTCCTTTGGAAAGGTATCGGTCATACAAATCTTTTCCACCTAACCTTCGTACTTGCCACTCGTGTTTTACGAAGATCTCGGTAAGTAAAGTTTCAAACCCTAAGCTCCAAATAGTGTTTTAATGGAGTTTTCTTTGATTTCCTTCGATTTTGTGTTGTGGAACTCGGTGTTTGTAAACTCGGGAGTAGTTTTAAGTGTTTTTGGAAACTATCCCTTAACCCTAAAACCGAGTTTCAGTCAAAACCCTTTCCGTTTGAAATTTACCCTTTTGGGTTTGAAAATGGGTTAGAAATTAATGAATAAATGTTTATTTAAATTCGTTTCGGGAAAGGGCTTAATGTTCAAAAACCCTAATTGTCGATACCCATTGAAATCGGGAATATCGAATTTTCTTAAAACCAACTCAAAACACTTTTAGATTGCCAAAAAGCCGGAAAACAAAACCTGAGGCCTATTTTCCTTGTGATGGCCGAGAGCCTCTTGTGGAGTTTTGTTGGGTTTTTCGTCGTTTTGTACGTTCGGTTGATGTTTGATCGATAGTTGGTTAATTATTGATTGTATGATATAATTCATTTGTAGGTGTTTTTGAACCGCTCGCTTGATCGCTCCTTCGGACTTAGGAGCAAAGTCATCTTTTAATTAAGGTGAGAATAGTTAGGATTTAAAGTAATTATAGAAATCGAATAAGTGTGAAGGTTTGTACAGTTTGAAACTAAGATTAGAATCCAAACCTAAGATTAGAGGGTTGTGAGTTAGTGCCCTTAAGACTAAGAGTTAATCCTTTAATGCTGGGGTTTCTGCCCTAAATCTTATTGTAATCCAATTAAACTATAAATAAATAAAGGAATTATTAATTAGTAATATTTACATTGTCATTTATTATTAGTTTAATAAATGTAATCCATCATAAGATCCAGAGTTACGTATGATAACTTAAAGTGAGCATATGATGCGGGAAGATTCACTTAAGTGTAACTCAAATAGTCTGTGGTACATGAATAAAGGTTGGGTGCCTTATTTCTGGTAACACCACTAACACGGCCCACTTGTGAATTGGCACAAGTGATCTCATCTGGATCGCTCATGTAGAGACATGTGCTGCAATAGAGATGGTAGTAGACTGGACTAAGATAAACTTACTGTCTTCTGGGAAAGCCGTTACAGAAAGACACTTTGTTTATCAACCGGTTGATCATGTACAATTGATCTTAATCCTGAGTGGATTACGACCTCCTGTTCGCAAGAGACAAGCCTTTGATTTGCATAGGTGAGAGTGACTCGTATAGTTCGCTCAATATGCCTCCCACTTTGGGGATTGCATCTTGCTTATAGCTGGGAACGTAATTACACAAGAATTGGAATTCACTCTTTTCCATATAGGAAAATAGATAAGTAGTTCCCTTATGGACTGATTCGGTCTTGAACAATGGGGCCCCATATTCCTCCTGATCAAGGAAAAGGTTAAAGACGCATAATGGAGATTATGTAAGGTTGTTCATTGGAGAATCGGTTGGGCTTAAGGAACAAGATGTATCATGGAGGTTAATACGGTGTAAATACCTAGCCATGGATACGAACTAACTTGTGAAGGATCAAAGTGTAGTTAATGATTATAGCCAATGGACATAACTATGTCTATAGTACTAAGAGTGCAACTCTAGATATTTAGTGGAGTTATCTAGGAGTTAATGAATGAGAATTAATTGATTAAAAGGAGTTTTAATCAAAGGTAATTCTGGATCATTGGAGCTTAGTCCTATAGGTCCATTAAGTCCTCCGAGCTAACGCATGTAATCGAGAACATAAATTAATATAATTAATTTCTCTTTGGAAAATTGGAAATGAATAGAGGAGTCTATTCAATTAATTAAAGGACATTAAATAGAGGAGTCTATTTAATTATTTAATTAATGGTGGAATTAAATAGAGGAGTCTATTTAATTATTAAATAGAAGAGTCTATTTAATTATAAGAGATTAAATAGAGGAGTCTATTTAATTAAATTAATTTTGTGTTGTCCAAAATTAATGGGGATTTAAATAGAAGAGTCTATTTAAATAATTAATTTGAAATTATCAAATTAAATGAGGAAATAAATAAAAGGAGTTTTATTTATTGGAATAAATAAAAGGAGTTTTATTTATTGGAATAAATAAAAGGAGTTTTATTTATTTAATTATTTAAAGGAATTGTTCCATTAAATAATGAGGAAAATAAAAATGCCCAATATTGTCATTGGATGATGATAGGGGCGTGTGGCCAAAGGTGGGGTCACACGCCCCCCCTTGGTCAAAGGGTTGACCAAAAAGTTTGCATTTTTATTTAAAATATATGAATATCTTATTTTGAATTAATATGATTAATTTAAAATGGAAGATATGGAATATTTTATTTAAATTAATATGATTAATTTAAATGGAAGATATGGAATAATATATTTGAATTAATATTGATTAATTTAAATAAAAGATATGGAATGTTTTATTATGGAATAAAATATAATATCTTTATTATTCAAATATATTTTAGAATATCTTAATTAATTATTCATTAATGAAAAGATATTCAGAAGATTTTCTGATGCCTTGGTTTTCCTATAAATAGGACCTTTGGGGTAACCCCAAAACACACAACCAAGAGAGTTAAAGTAAAGGCTCATGAATTTCCTTTCCTCCCTCTCTCTTGCGCCGCCCATAGGGTGATTGGGAAGAAAATTCTTCTTCTCAATTTTTCCTTTTTCCAAAGGAGATAGTGCCCACGCACCGATTCTCTTTTGTGCTTAGTGAGGAAGATCTTTTTGGTGGTCCCTGGATCGTAACCATCGAAGAACGAGGAAAAGTCAGACACTTCTCGACAAGGGTAGTTTTTCTTTTATGCATTTAGAATTATGAATTTATTATACTCCAAGGAAAGATCCGTTGGGACTTCCGTTTGAGAACTCTTTTAGAGGCCTCAATCCCAACAACTGGTATCAGAGCAGTCTTGTTAATATAATATTTTCAAAATTATATGATGGGAATTGAAAACGATTTTAAAAACGGTTTTAAAATTTTGGTTTTGCGTTTTGGTTGAATTAGGATTTATTGGCCTAGGGTTTTCTTTCCTAGAAATTTTGTAAACCCTTCATTGGGTATAGGAAAATTTTGTAATCGTTTTAGTCATATGGGATATCGATCGAAACGATGGAGGAAAGAAAAGATGAACCGGATCCCGACCGGTACCGAAGGAGTCGGTACCGCGAGCTGCAGGTGGAGAAGACCACCACGGCGGCAAAGAAGAAAATGCTGCCGCCAATGTCAGCCAGCAATGAACAAAAAAAAAAAATGAGGTGGCGGCGGCGCCTAGGGTTAAAACCCTAGGTGCCTCCCCTCGGTTTTTCGTTTTTCTGGAGATCCTGGAGATGTTCGTGATGAAGATTATTTCTATATTAGATATAGGTTTAATTTTCATAGATTTGACCAATAGTATCCCAACCAAAATTGCTTATTTATTTATTATATATGTGATATATATAAATATTAATTATTCATGCATAATGTATGCCATAAATAATTATTCCCATCATAAATGCATAAATGCCATGATCATGCATCATTAATAGAGATTATTGATATTATGCTCATGCCTTGTATAAATATAATTGTTATATTTATTTTGCTAGAATTTTAATTAAGGGGTTAATTAGTAATTACTAGCAGCATGTTTTAGGTTTTAATTAAAATGGTCTAAAAGAGTTTAGTAACCAATATTTTAATTAATTGTTTAGTTTTAAATAGGATTTGAAACTAAAACCTAAAAGATGAGGTGTCACTATTTTTAATTAAAGAGTTAATTAAAAATTAATGAAGTTGAGTTTATTAATTTAAATATAACTCTGGCGAGAAAGCTCTGCCCAAGTTAAGAGGTTATTTACAAGTTCCATTAACACGGGACCCCTCTAACTGGGAGCGATCTGGGAGTCATATTTTATTAATAATTCTCTTCATTGAGACGGTGCATAATGTGTTAGGATTAATAGAGATTAATCACTTGGCTTTCACATTAAAATCAATCTAACCAATCTATAAGAGCTATTATAAGTTAGATTGAACTTAGATATTAGAGGTAGCCTGAGTATATCTAAGTTAAAAGCCTTAGCTAGCTATATTGAGTGGGAGAAGGACAAGTGACAACGTGTCCTGCGGTCTCCAAGTTGGAATCAATGTGTGAGGTTCATATATGGCTTCTGTGGTGTTGGTAACTCTTCACTCATTCCCTCCTAGGAAAAACCGTATGAATCAATACCCGGTGATTCTCTTTGGGATAGGATTTTTTAAAGCTCTTGATGTTTGACTCTCCCTTCGGTGACACTCATCAAGATAACTTTAAGCGATCTAAAACTTGGGTTACACTCAAAGGGATCCATTTAGAAAGATACTTAAGACTCTTGATGTTTGACTCTCCCTTCGGTGACACTCATCAAGAATAATATTTAAGTGATCTAGATGCTTCGCCTGACCAAAACATGGTAACTAATAGAACTGTAGGATATGAGATAGCCTGGGGATGTTCATTAGTTGAGAGGAGTCTCATTTTAGTGGGAGGGAACCTTGACCTACCTACGTAGGCATCGTTCCTGTTTCACTAATATACCATGGCATTGAAATTGTGTTTTAAGGTTTTAGAATTTCATTAAATGTGCATTCATGCATCACGTTTAATAGATGCCAAAAGTATTAATGAATGGATATGTAAAATTGTATTACTAAGCATGTGTTTATTTATTTATCAGCATAACTCTCTAATTGATATTCTTACTATTGAAAAACTGAATGGTGAAAATTACGTCACTTGGAAAAACAACATCAATAACATTCTGGTTATTGAGATCTCAAATTCACCATTCTGGAGGAATGTCCTCCAGAACTACTTGCTAATGCCGCTCAAATTGTTCGAAAGGTATATGATCGCTGGATCAAGGCTAACGAGAAAGCTCGTGTCTATATCTTGGCTGGACTTACTGAAGTCGTATCCAAGAAACTTCAACCTCTGCCTACAGCATATGAGATGCTGCAATCGACACAAAAGAAGTTTGGCAAGCCATCCGAGCAAGCCAAACATGAGGCTCTCAAGTACATCATGAATGCTCGCATGAAAGAAGGAACTTCGGTTAGGGAACATGTCCTTAACATGATGGTCCATCTAAATGTGGCTGAGATGAATGATGGTACTATAGACGAGACTAGCCAGATCAGCATGATTCTTGAAATCTTCCAAATAGCTTCTTATCGTTCAAAAGTAATTATATTTTGAACAAGGTGGGCATGAATATGTCCTAAATTCTGAATGAGCTACAAACTTTCGAGTCTATACTGCTGAAAGGCAAGAAGACGAAAGTTGTGGAAGCAAATGTTGCTACTGCACAGGTACTAAGAATAAGAAGCAGAGGGTCTAGAAGAAGAAGGGTAAAGGAGTTACCAACCCTACAAATAATTCCAAGAGAGGGAAAGGTTCCTAAAGTGACTCTTGAAGAAGGATCAAGCTTAGAGAAGTGTCTCTAAGGAATAGCAAAGGTCAGATGGTGGATATTGAAGTTGTTGCTGATATAAAGTTATCTTTAAATAAAATGTTTATTTTTCCTGAACACGGTTTATTATGTTCCTGGTTTAAACCGGAACATAGTTTCTTTGGGTTGTATTCGTAAACAACATTATACCGTGGATTTCGGTATTAATAAAGTTGATATTTTTAAAGATGGAAACTTTATTTGTTCAGGAATAGAAGATAACAATTTATATATATACTAACACCGTTAGTATGTGCAACACTTTATAATACTGAGTTGTTCCAGACTGCAGAGTCTAGAACTAATAAAGGTAGAATTTCTAAAGATGAGACCCTTCTATGGCATCTAAGGCTTGGCCATATTAACCTCAATAGAATTCAAATACTGGTTAAAAGTGGACCTCTAAGTAACTTAGAGCTTGGTACAGTCCCAGTATGTGAATCCTGTATAGAGGGTAAAATGACCAAGCGTCCTTTTTTATCTAAAGGAAATAGAGCCACAGAACCACTAGAGCTTATCCATTCAGACCTTTGTGGTCCGATGAATGTAAAAGCTAGAGGTGGATATGAGTACTATGTGTCTTTTATAGACGACTACTCAAGGTATGGGTACATTTACCTGTTGCAATTCAAGTCTGAAGCTCTTGAGAAATTCAAGGAGTTTAAAGCTGAAGTTGAAAAGCAACTTGGTAAATCTATCAAGACACTTCGATCAGATCGTGGTGGGGAGTATATGGACTATGAGTTCAAAGACAACTTGATAGAAAATGGGATTACATCCCAACTTTCAGCTCCTGGTACACCTCAACAGAATGGTGTAGCTGAAAGAAGAAATAGAACCTTACTCGAAATGACGAGATCAATGATAAGCTATTCATCATTATCAGAATCTTTCTGGGGTTACGCATTGGAGACTGCGTTATACATCCTAAATAGGGTACCTTCTAAAAGTGTTTTAGAAACGCCTATTGAGTTATGGTCGGGACGTAAAGTAAGCTTGCGTCACTTCCGAGTATGGGGATGTCCAGCACACGTGCTGAAAACGAACCCTAAGAAATTAGAATCACGGTCTAAGGTATGCTTCTTTGTAGGCTACCCTAAAGAGACGCGTGGTGGATTGTTTTATAGTACTGAAGATAATAAGGTATTTATGTCAACAAATGCTACATTCTTGGAAGAGGACTATATAGGAAACCACAAATCTCCTAGTAAATTAGTACTAGAGGAGATGATTCCAAGTGAAACCACTAATGAGCCAACAATTGTTGTTGACTTGCCTATCTCTTCAAATAGGAAGAGAAATTCTAGTCAAATCCAGTTAAGTCCCCGTCGTAGTGGGAGGGCATCCAAGTTGCCCGAACGATATTTGGGATTAACTCAGGTTAATGATGGCGGTATTGACCTGGAGGATCCATTGTCTTATAAGGAAGCAATGGTGGATGTTGACAAAGAAAAATGGCTAAAAGCCATGGATCTCGAGATGGAGTCCATGTACTCCAACTCAGTGTGGGAACTTGTAGATCAACCAGTTGGGGTAAAACCCATTGGGTGCAAGTGGATCTATAAGAGGAAACGAGGAGCCGATGGGAAAGTGGAGACTTTCAAGGCTAGACTTGTAGCAAAGAGGTATTCCCAAAAGGAAGGGGTGGACTATGAGGAAACCTTCTCTCCTGTTGCTATGTTAAAGTCTATTAGAACTCTTCTATCCATAGCAGCCCATTTCGATTACGAAATTTGGCAGATGGATGTCAAGACAGCATTTCTGAATGGCTATCTTGAAGAGAGTATCTATATGCTCCAACCAGAGGGATTCATTGTTCAAGGTGAAGGACAAAAAGTTTGTAAGTTGCTAAAATCCATTTATGGATTAAAGCAAGCTTCACGGTCTTGGAACAAACGATTTGACACTACGGTCAAATCATATGGCTTTGAACAGAATGTTGATGAGTCTTGTGTTTACAAGAAGATATTCAACAAGGATGTGGTTTTTCTCATTCTGTACGTGGACGATATCTTACTTATTGGGAATAATGTAAGGGTATTATCGGACGTTAAGAAATGGCTAGCTAACGAATTCCAAATGAAGGATTTGGGAGAGGCTCAATATGTTCTTGGTATCCAAATAATAAGGAACCGAAAGAACAAGATGTTAGCTTTGTCTCAGACATCCTACATTGACAAAATAGTTGCCAAGTATGGGATGGATAAATCCAAGAAAGGAGCGTTACCTTTCAGGCATGGGATTTATTTAACTAAGGACCAATGTCCTAAAACTGCTCAAGAAGTTGAGAGTATGAGACAGTATCCTTATGCATCAGCAGTTGGAAGTCTAATGTATGCGATGTTGTGTACTAGACCGGACATCTGTTATGCAGTAGGGATAGTAAGCCATTACCAATCAAACCCTGGTTATGAACATTGGGTTGCAGTCAAGAATATTCTCAAGTATCTTCGGAGAACGAGAGAACATGTGCTAGTGTACGATAAAGAGGATTTGATTCTCAAGGGGTACACGGATTCTGACTTCCAGGCAGATAAGGATTCTAGGAAATCCACGTCCGGATCAGTTTTCACACTTTGTGGTGGAGCCATTGTTTGGAGGAGTATAAAGCAAAGTTGTATTGCTGACTCCACAATAGAGGCTGAGTACGTAGCCGCTTGCGAAGCTGCTAAAGAGAGTGTCTGGCTTAGAAAGTTCATAACCGATCTGGAGGTAGTACCAGACATGGACAAACCCATAACACTGTTCTGTGATAACAGTGGTGCTGTAGCCAACTCCAAAGAGCCTAGAAGCCACAAACGGGGAAAGCACATAGAGAGAAAGTATCACCTGATAAGGGAGATAGTCTAAATAGGAGATGTTGCAGTGACAAAGATAGCCTCTGAGGATAATATTGCTGATCCATTTACAAAGACGCTTCCGGCTAAGGTGTTTGAGCGTCATATGGGTAGTTTAGGATTACTAGATAAATCTCTGTAAAGCTTTAGTGCAAGTGGGAGATTGCTGGGGTTTCTGCCCTAAATCTTATGTAATCCAATTAAACTATAAATAAATAAAGGAATTATTAATTAGTAATATTTACATTGTCATTTATTATTAGTTTAATAAATGTAATCCATCATAAGATCCAGAGTTACGTATGATAACTTAAAGTGAGCATATGATGCGGGAAGATTCACTTAAGTGTAACTCAAATAGTCGTGGTACATGAATAAAGGTTGGGTGCCTTATTTCTGGTAACACCACTAACACGGCCCACTTGTGAATTGGCACAAGTGATCTCATCTGGATCGCTCATGTAGAGACATGTGAGTGGGGGTGTTGCTGCAATAGAGATGGTAGTAAACTGGACTAAGATAAACTTACTGTCTTCTGGGAAAGCCGTTACAGAAAGACACTTCGTTTATCAACCGGTTGATCATGTACAATTGATCTTAATCCTGAGTGGATTACGAACTCCTGTTCACAAGAGACAAGCCTTTGATTTGCATAGGTGAGACTGACTCGTATAGTTCGCTCAATATGCCTCCCACTTTGGGGATTGCATCTTGCTTATAGTTGGGAACGTAATTACACAAGAATTGGAATTCACTCTTTTCCATATAGGAAAATAGATAAGTAGTTCCCTTATGGACTGATTCGGTCTTGAACAGCGGGGCCCCATATTCCTCTGATCAAGGAAAAGGTTAAAGACGCATAATGGAGATTATGTAAGGTTGTTCATTGGAGAATCAGTTGGGCTTAAGGAACAAGATGTATCATGGAGGTTAATACGGTGTAAATACCTAGCCATGGATACGAACTAACTTGTGAAGGATCAAAGTGTAGTTAATGATTATAGCCAATGGACATAACTATGTCTATAGTACTAAGAGTGCAACTCTAGATATTTAGTGGAGTTATCTAGGAGTTAATGAATGAGAATTAATTGATTAAAAGGAGTTTTAATCAAAGGTAATTCTGGATCATTGGAGCTTAGTCCTATAGGTCCATTAAGTCCTCCGAGCTAACGCATGTAATCGAGAACATAAATTAATATAATTAATTTCTCTTTGGAAAATTGGAAATGAATAAAGGAGTCTATTCAATTAATTAAAGGAAATTAAATAGAGGAGTCTATTTAATTATTTAATTAATGGTGGAATTAAATAGAGGAGTCTATTTAATTATTAAATAGAAGAGTCTATTTAATTATAAGAGATTAAATAGATGAGTCTATTTAATTAAATTAATTTTGTGTTGTCCAAAATTAATGGGGATTTAAATAGAAGAGTCTATTTAAATATTTAATTTGAAATTATCAAATTAAATGAGGAAATAAATAAAAGGAGTTTTATTTATTGGAATAAATAAAAGGAGTTTTATTTATTTAAATATTTAAAGGAATTGTTCCATTAAATAATGAGGAAAATAAAAATGCCCAATATTGTCATTGGATGATGATAGGGGCGTGTGGCCCAAGGTGGGGTCACACGGCCCCCCTTGGTCAAAGAGTTGACCAAAAAGTTTTCATTTTTATTTAAAATATATGAATATCTTATTTTGAATTAATATGATTAATTTAAAATGGAAGATATGGAATATCTTATTTAAATTAATATGATTAATTTAAATGGAAGATATGGAATAATATATTTGAATTAATATTGATTAATTTAAATAAAAGATATGGAATGTTTTATTATGGAATAAAATATAATATCTTTATTATTCAAATATATTTTAGAATATCTTAATTAATTATTCATTAATTAAAAGATATTCAGAAGATTTTCTAATGCCTTGGTTTTCCTATAAATAGGACCTTTGGGGTGACCCCAAAACACACAACCAAGAGAGTTAAAGTAAAGGCTCAGGAATTTCCTCTCCTCCCTCTCTCTTGCGCCGCCCATAGGGTGATTGGGAAGAAAATTCTTCTTCTCAATTTTTCCTTTTTCCAAATGAGATAGTGCCCACGCACCGATTCTCTTTTGTGCTTAGTGAGGAAGATCTTTTTGGTGGTCCCTGGATCGTAACCATCGAAGAACGAGGAAGAGTCAGACACTTCTTGACAAGGGTTAGTTTTTCTTTTATGCATTTAAAATTTTGAATTTATTATACTGCAAGGAAAGATCCGTTGGGACTTCCGTTTGAGAACTCTTTTAGAGGCCTCAATCCCAACACTTAACATATATGAACATTCATTAATTCACTAAATGAGTGAAAAAGGCACACAACCTTTACTTTTATATAACCATCACATGCGAATAATGTCAGGGAATGAAGCTCCCGTAGGTCAGTTCATTCACCTCATTATCTCGCTTTCCAAAATAGAATATACAAAGTCTTTTCAATAATATCACTTCATCTCTAGTGAATAATGACAGGTAATGAAGCTCCCGTAGGTCAGTTCATTCACCTCATTAAACTCACTTTCCAAAATAAAATATACAAAGTCTGTTCAATAATATCTTCTCACCTCTAGTGATTAATGTCAAGTAATGAAGCTCCCGTAGGTCAGTTCATTCACCTCCTTAAACTCACTTTCCAAAATAAAATATTCAAAGTCTTTTCAATAATATCTTCTCACCTCTAGTGATTAATGTCAAGTAATAAAGCTCACGTAGGTCAGTTCATTCACCTCATTAAACTCATTTTCCAAAATAAAATATACAAAGTCTTTTCAATAATATCTTCTCACCTCTAGTGATTAATGTCAGGTAATGAAGCTCCCATAGGTCAGTTCATTCACCTCATTAACTCACTCACCGAATACAGGTAATGAAGCTCCCGTAGGTCAGTTCATTCACCTTGTATCTTCGTATATGTATCATAGCAATTATGGATAATACCAGATAATGTGCACTTGTATATTTCCATCATTATCTCATTATCCATCTCCTCCGATCATGCAAAGTCCCGCAGTCCTTTAGCATTCCTCATGTACATATACGGAAACATAAAACGAATAATACCAGACAATGCAAAGTACTGCAACCTTTACATGTCTCATTATTCCTCCCAATTTCGATTATGCAATATGATATGATATGAATTATGCTTTCGAGTGTAAGTAAAGTAAATATAAACATTCAACATAATCGAAAGGGCATAAAGGTAAATGGATCATGAATTACTCTTATACATAAACAAGCAATTAAGAACTTCTGATAAGAAAACAATAAATAAAACTTCAGTTACTTGAATTACTAACTTTATCATAAAGTCTTCAATTCAAATGATTCTATTGTTTTCGATAAATATCCGTAAGGTAGTTCCTTATCCACCCTATTATACTTGGAACTTTCAACTTCCGATAAACATTAGTAAACGCCGAAGCGAATCTAAACTTAGAACTTCCAAGAGTTATTCGTTTCCTTCGAAACACCTATGAGTTCTCTCAACTAAATTAGAACTAACTCCCAAGCCTAAGCATTTTAGCTCACTTACTTTAATCCTTTTGATTGAACCTTAATCTCAATTTTCGATTCTACAAACCGTTCAATTTATTTGGTTTCTAAACCTACTTTAAATTCTATTCATTCTCACCTCGAATGCCCCCGTGACAACAAAGTTCCCACGAACCAACAAACGAGCAATCGTACCTACAATTCATCAATTGTACAACATATTACAACTCATAACTAAGATGAGAACAAATGTGAATTTTCGGGTGAATAGTGTTTTTCAGTGAATAGTGTTTTTCAAAAATCTGGGCTCAAAATCGTCAAATTCCTTGATAGAAATACGTGATTTCAACTTCAAAACTCATTTATAATAAAAAATGAACAAAACCATGTAAAAAGTTTTGAAAACTCACTTTTTAGGACTTCCCTTAGAGAACGGGAAACATCGAAACGCTAGGTTGGATAGATAGCCCTCGTCCCTAGCAATCCAACGCAACTGACCTCATCGAAAACGGTTGAGAAACGAAGAAAAGCCAAGAAAAAACCAAAACCCTCCCATTGTGGATGAGAGCTCACGGCAAGAGGAGAGAAAGAAATGAAGGATTTGGTCAAATTTGTGATTTTTAAAGATGAGTGAATAGTGATTTTAGATATTTTAAGAAATTGGAAATGACGGTTGCGTCCTTTAATGACTTTTGACTTATCCAAAGCTCTTAAATTAATCTAAAGGTGATTAATAATTATTAATTGGCCTATTAATAATTATTAATGTCACCGAAGCGAATTTAAAGTATTAAAACGATTAAAAAGAATTTCGGGCGAAATTAACTACTAAATTCTAAATTACAAAAAAAATAGTAATAATAATTAAACTAAATACTTAAATTGAAATAAATAAATAAATAATAACATTAAATAAAATATAAAAATATAAAAAAATTCACTTCAAAATTAACGGGACGTTACAATAATAGATGACAATCTTCCTGACAAACATAGCGAGAATTATGTTGCATTCCAAGAAGATGAAGTGCAACGTCGTGCAATTGATGACGGAATTAACGCTAAAACAGCTCGTCTGTTGAATGATGAAACTGAGACCATTTTTTATCCTACAAACGTCTATATTCCAACTGATGACAGAGAATCATCTCCGGACAATACACATGAAGAAGAAATTGAAGAAGACACTGATGAATCAGATGAACTCGTTGATGATGAAAGTGACAATTTCGATGATGAGGATGACTGAAATATCGTTCCATTTGTATGATGAGTCTTTTTGAATCTTGTAATAAGAAGTAATTGAAAAAATATATATACAGATATTAATGACGGAATTCGTTGTTAACTAACGACTATATTATATTATTAATTTCATTGGCTGTTCATATTCATTAACGACGGAATTCGTCGTTAAATAACGGCTATATTATATTATTAATTTCATTGGATATTCATCTTCGTTAACGACGGAATCCGTCGTTAACTCACAATAAATATGCGGCAGACTTTAATTTTCGTGAAATTTATGGCACCAGTTTGAAATTATTTAATGACAAATTCTGTCGTATCCTTAAACCAAACAACGATATTCGTACATGTTAGAGACGAAATTCGTCATGTTGTTCATGCTCTTCAAGCCAAACGACGACATTCATAGACACGAACGACGGATTCTAAGTAACCAGCGACGGAATTTGTCGCCGATGAAAACACGCACGTCGGATTTTAAGTAACCAGCGACGAAATTTGTCGCTAATTTACAATTAAAACCCCTTCGTAGTAGCCATTCGTTTCATTTCCCTTCCCATTTTCTTTCATTTTCTCTCAACTTCTCTCTTTTCTCTTCATTCTTTTCTTTTGTTTTTCTTCCTAAACTCATTTCTTTTCCTTAATCTTATTCCTTAACCTTCCTTCTTCCATCAACCGAAACGATTTAATGTAAGTTCAATTCTTGAACCCAAATTTTTTTTACTTTAATTTCATGCTAGTTTAATTCAATTAAATTAGTTAAATTAATTTAAGTTAGTTTAGTTTAATTTGGTTGAATATAATTTTAGTTGAATATAGTTTAATTTAATTTTAGTTTAGGGTTATTAATTAATGTTAATTTAATTTAATTTAATTTTAGTTGAATCTAATTAGTTACATTAATTTTAGTTAGTTTAATTTAATTTTAGTTTAATCTAATTGGTTACATTTATTTTACTTAATTTACTTTTAATTTCATTTTAGTTTAATTTAATTACATTAGTTACATTAATTTTAGTTAATTTAGTTTCATTTAATTTTAGTTTAATATAATTAGTTACATTAATTTTACTTAATTTAAGTTACTTTAATTTAATTTAATTTTAGTTTAATATAATTAGTTATATTAATTTTACTTAATTTACTTTAATTTACTTTTAGTTTAATTTAATTACATTAGTGACACTAATTTTAGTTTTAGTTAATTTAATTTACTTTAATTTTAGTTTAATCTAATTAGTTACATTAATTTTAGTTAATTCACTTTAATTTAATTTTAGTTTAATTTAATAACATTAGTGACATTAAATTTGGTTAATTTAGTTTAATCTAATAAGTTATTTCAATTTATGTAGATTATGCATCGTAGGCGTCCCCCGATTCCTACTGACGTCCTAGAGCATGATGGTTCCTTTAGAAGTCAAAATCCAGAGGAACCAACTCGGTTAGGAGATGATCATGATGAGCCAGCTCAGAATCCTCCCGAGTCTTCTGTTCAGCCCAAGCAGTTGTCTATTGCAAGTCGGGTTATATTATCACTCGAGAACGACAGGTTAGAGTTGTCTCGTAACGTATCAGCTCGGTTCACAGACGAGCTACGCATTAGTCCTGTCCCAAGCCACCCACGATGGCAGGACGTCCCGACTCCCACCAAGATGCGTTTATTCGCAACTTGGAAGGTATGTAAACTTTATTATTTGATTTCTTAATTTCTTAATTTTTTCTAAATGTTTTTTTACCCAACATGTTTGTTTTTGTAGTTACATTTCGTCATTCCGCCCGAGCTCACGAATGACGTGATATTCCCTCTGTGGAATTCCAAGGTGGGTGACCGTTATAGAGATGAGAGCTATAATGTGCGACGTGCACCAGCTGATAGGCGCCCGCAGCATATTTCACCTGAGGAGCACGATGCCATTATGCGGCGGAGCTAGACACCGGACTCTATATGTATCTCAGCGATCAACAGGGCAAATCGGTTCGCAAACCCCTCGATGCACACAAGAGGGTCTCTCTCAGCCTTAGAGCATCACAGACGATTCGTAAGTATTTTTTTCATTTTCATTAATTACTTCTTTTTTTTACTGTTCATTACTAAAGATTTATGTTTTCTTTACAGGAACAACCTCTGAAGTGCCTTGTGGATCCAGCGTAGCTCTTTGTTCTTCTTCACACAAAGAAGAATGATCAGAAGACTTATGTCGATGCCAAGGCAAAAGCACGTGCGGTTACTATTTACATTATTTAGGATTTAGGTAACTAATAATCAAACCTTTTTTTATATTCACGCAGGACCGATACGATGAGATTATCGCTGAGCGCGTACCCATTCCTGAGAGTTAGGCTCAGACAACTTCAGAGGATCTGCAGGCTCCCTATCTCGAGGCAGCGGGAGGCAGACGTGTTGACGGCTCCGTCCCAGGACTCGGGAGTTACGAGAAGCTATTGTACACCTCTGAGCCACGATCGTCTCAGTATACCCGCGCTAGAGCTGAGAATGCGGAGCTGAGACAAGACAATGCCTCCCTCCGACAGGAGCTCTCAGTCCTAAGGGAAGAGGCAACACGAGATTGTGAGGAGCGTGCACGGGAACATGAGGAGCGTCACAGTTTTGAGGCTTCGATGCAGGCTACGTTGGCTGCATTGTTGGCTCGGATTGACGGCTCCCCCGGTGCATCTTCATCATCCACTTCTCCGGCCAATCCTCCTACAGATCATTAGTTTAGTTCTTTTTTTTTTAATTTCAGATTTTGTTTCTATACTACAAATTTGTATATATTTCGAATCATTTATTATTTAATATAATATTATTTTTTTATTACATTTCTTATTTATTATAATTTTTTAATATATATATATATTAATATTAGTAAATAATTTAAAAAAAATTCTGGTAATGTTAACGACGAAATTCGTCGTTAAAGACAAACAAAAAAATTGGCGAGGTTTTTTATTTCGTCCCTACTAAATGACGAAATCCGTTGTTAAGTTGATCCAAAATTAATAGTGAGGATTTCTATTTCGTCCCTAGTAAACGACAAAATCCATCGTTAAGTTGATCCAAAATTATTAGCGAGGTTTTATATTTCGTCCCTGGTCAACGACGGATTTCGTCGTTAAAACGGTCAACATATGTTAATGAACTATTTCTTTTTCCTCCCTGGTAAACGACGAATTTCGTCGCGAAAAGTACCAACGATGGACGAAATTCCGATGACCATTATCGTCGCTGATTTCGTCATTACGGGTTCCATTTTCGTCGCTAATGGTCCTTTTCGTCGCTGAAATTTCGTCGTTAAACTCCTTTTTTTTGTAGTGACTCTTGAGTCTCAACCTACACAGGAAAACCATCATGATGCTTTCCCTCTGGCAGCTGGTGGTCTTTGTCCTGATGGCTCAGTCCTCAGTCTTGGTTCTTACGGGAAGCAGCCACGTGGTTCGAGTTCCGCTTGTGCTGAGATCTAGCCTTTGAGGCGAGACACGCCTCTTTGCCTAAAGAGATTGAGGAAATAAAACAAAACGCTGAAGCCTTCAAAGCTGACCATGAAAATATCAAGGCTCAAGTCTTAGGCTGGTTGAACATTCATACAGAGGCCAGCTCTGGATCTACTTCTCGGCATCCAGATTATGAGCATACGAGTCCTCTCTAGTTTTTTAGGATATTTTATTGACTTTTGTGTAATTTTTTTTAATATTAAATTTTAATGAAATTTATTATTATATATTTATTTTGTTTTTAATTATTTTTTTGTTTTAATATTAGTAATTAATTTTAAAAGATAAAAAAAAAAAAAAAAAATATAGCAACGCATTGTGTCACTTTTATCCATTTTATCATTTTTTTTAATTTCATCTATAGTGATGGATTCCGTTGCTAAGGTCAAATAATTGACTTTATTAGCGAAGAAATATGTCTCTATTTTAGCGATCAGTAGCAAATAATTGTGTCACTAAACTAAGCGACTCATTGAGTCCTTAAAAGAAAGATATAGTGAGTTATTAAGTCGCTATTCTCAGCGATATATTACATCGCTAAAATAGTCAACATTTTATTAGCGACTTATTATTTTACTGTCGCTGTTAACGATACAATTCGTTGCTAATATCAATGAGTGATGACTTTTTTTGCGATCATCCAATTCATCGCTATTTTCGTCGCTAAGTTCAATTAGTGATGCAATCTTAGCAATTACGTCGCTTAATATTGCGTTGCTAATTTAAGCTTTTCTTGTAGTGATAGATGAAATCTCTGTGGTAATTACCGAACAAAAATCTCTTTGTGGTAATCAAACATCTACTTTATATATGAGAAATTCTAATAAATGACAAAAAAAAATATGCGTAATTTTAAAAATAGTTTAGGCCTGTTTGGTTTGCAATTAGAAAAACAGAATTTGAATTAAGTGGATTAAAATGAATTTAGAATTGTATTATGTGAATTTATTGATTTCGAAATTGTGTTTGGTAACAGATTCATAATTCAAAATTGAAATCCTGAAAAATATAATTTATGTTTGGTTGGTTATTCAAAATTCAGAAATGAGATTGTGAATCAAAACATGTGTTTGGTCAAAGATCCAGATTTATTCTTAATTTTTAAATAAATATTTTCCATATATTTTTATAATTGTAAATGTTTTGAACATAATAACTTTTAGTTTATAATATTATATGAATTTTATTTTACTAACTATATTATAATTATACACTGCCCAAAAATACATTCACATCCTCTTTATTTGTTCTTTATTTGGACACTAGCATCAATATGTTTAAAAAAATATCTCAATATTATAATTATATAGTGCCCAAAATACATTCACATCATCTTTCTCTCTTTTTAAATAGAAACTAATTGAGACAACCTCTCATACATTGTTCAATTTATGGAACCCAGTCTAAAACTTCAACTAATTTTATGTATACAAGTTAAAATCTCATTGTTAGTTCTGCTAGCTATCTTGGATAAATGTTGAAGTCAATGATGTCATTTGCAGAGCTCTAAGCTTCTCTCATCTACCTACAAAATTTTCAACCAAATTTAAACTCAATTAGACAATGGATTGAACTTCAGAAGAGTTTAAAATTGGTGAATCTAATTAAGCAGAAGTAACAAAGTAGATAGATTAAAACAAATAAATATGCAAATATGATCAAACCAAGAAGCAAAGACAAGATAAAAAAAAGTAATTATAGACTATTAAGTATAACTTAATTCCAAGAGGGAACTTGATTTTCTCAAGCATTCAGCTACATGAAAGACTATCCATTTTGTTCATATTTATTGTGAATAACGACCGTAAAATCTCCCTCATATCAATTTTGTTCATATTTCAAAAGAATTTCTTCTCAGGATATGATTCTTTTCCTAAAGAATTATACGTGGATTTGAAGAACCTCAATATGATAACTAGAAAATAAATTTAAAACCTAATTGAAAAATGCAACTTCCATATGAGTTTTGATTATTTTCTCACATTACTATTATTGTAAGTGAATTTTAACAGTATATTCAAACAAAGTGGCTGACAAAATGAAAATAATCAAAACTCATTTACTTCATTAGTTTGTCCAGGGAAGCCTTGAAATGCCTTCCTTTTGTAAGGGCGTTGTATATATATAGTTCATACAATGAATTCTAGAAAAAAGAAAGAATACAAATTCAGCTAGTTGTTAAAAAAAAGGTATAGTGATACTTCCCTTTCACCTTTCTTATCTTAAGCATCTTAATATTGTATTTCTGTTCTATGTCCTATAGATAACAAAAGAAAACCAATTGGTAATTTCTTTCTAACAACACATCTAAAATGATATATATCACACAACAAAACAATATTCATTGCTTTCTATTATCCCCACTTCAGTCTTTAAACAAACAAATGGGGAAAAATGATGGATTTATGAATACCAAAAAAGTCAAGAAGCTAGCAGATTAAAGGGCATTCTTCCAAGTTTTGTTCTTCTTTCCTGCAAGGTTCACAAGCTCTCTGTATAATTAAAACTAAAAATGGACTTAATTAGACAAAGAACTCTACTGATCTTTTCATCAAATAATGAAAATAAAGCATGAACGATCAAATTAAAAAGAAAAAAAAAACAGATGATATACTCTGTTAGTCTATCATTTATAAAAAAAATCTAAAATGAGAGAGAAGGTTTACCATGATGACTACTGGTTCGTACGTGGAAAGAAGATGCAAAGACGAAGTAAAAAACACCAATAAAGATAAGACCCACATACGAACCTATCAAGACCCAAATGCAAGAACCCTAAATTAATTCAAAATTCATATGCCCCATCCAATTAAACAATTAGGTTTCACATTTGACAATCACAACCATTAAGAATTGAGATAGGGCGGGCGAGAACAAACTGACTGAGATTTTAGCCGAAGCTTCTTGAAACAGTAACATTAACTTCACTTACCATTATAAATGAAAGAAACACTTGTCCCGTACTTGATTCTAGAGAAGAAGATCTGTTCAAAGCTTTCAGATGTCAATTTTTCATCGCATTATTTGGGATTTTGATAAGAAAGAAGAAGCTTCTTAGGAATGGGGCTTCACTGATACCTAATTTTCACGCCGATGGCGTAATGGAGTTGAACAGACACAGCGTTATTTACGAATCGACCGGATTGCATTTCATTAAATGTGATCCCGTGTTTTTATTTTGGTTGGGGAATGGTGAGATTCTTTGAAAACATAAAAAAGAATAATCCAAAATTTTGTTTAAAAAATGAGTAGTATTCAGATCCAATTCTTTTTATAAAAATAGAAGGGTAAACCAAACATTAATCCATTCTATTCTTTGAATCCAGATCCATAAAATTAGATCCGAATCATAAACCAAACGGGTCCTAATGTTATAAAATATTTTAAAAATAACATTTCTCAAATTGAAATCTACGAAACTCAAATTGAGTATAAGAAATGTCATTTCCAAAATATTTCAATAAAATAATGTTTATCTATACTATATTAAAAAGCTAACAAGTTGGGGAAACATTTTTAGACTAAAATACCCTCTATATAATTAACAAATTACAAAAATAAATTACTTTATATAATTAACAAATTACAAAAATAAAGAAATTTATGATATCAAATTTAAAAACTTAACATTTATTTTTTAACGTAACAAATTTATAAAAATTAAAAACTTAACAAATTTCTTTACAAAACTAAATCAATATTTGAAATTTATGTTATCAAATTTAAAAAATTCACAAACTTTTTTTAAAACGTAACAAATATATCAAATTTAAACACTTACCAATTTTAATTTTTTTAAAAATTAATATCATATAATTTTAACAAAAAAATATAAATGTAAAAAAATGTAACACAACATTTTTTTTATTAAATTAAAAACTTAACATTTTTTTTTCTAAAACTATCAGTATCTTAAAAACGTAACAATTTTTTTAAATTAAATCAATATTTGAAAAAATCTATAATTAACATATTACAAAATTAAATCATTATTTGAAATTTATGATGTTAAATTTAAAAACCTAACAATTTTTTTTTAAACGTAACAATTATATCAAATTTAAAAAACGTAACAATTTGTTTTTAAATTAAATCAATATTTAAAAAATCTATAATTAACATATTACAAAATTAAATCAATATTTGAAAAAATCTATAACTAACAAATTACAAAATAAAATCAATATTTGAAATTTATGTTATTAAATTTAAAAACTTAACAATTTTTTTAAAACGTAACAAATATGTCAAATTTTAGAACGTAACAAATTTTTTAAATTAAATCAATATTTAAAAAAATCTATTATTAACATATTACAAAATTAAATCAATATTTGAAAAATCTATAACTAACAAATTACAAAATTAAATCAATATTTAAAATTTATGATATTAAATTTAATTGATTTTATAAATCATTTTAGATTCATTTTCTACCCTATAAAAAGAATCGTCAGTAAACTATTTTCTGTCATATTTTGTTGACTAAGTTTAACTGCGTTTTTTTCTTTCTTTTTAGATTGTTGGATGCTCCTCGACTCAATTCCATATTCCTGTTTTTATGTTCAATAAAAAATTATTCCTTCCTTTATAAATTGAATTTCTTCTTTATTTTAGCTACTTTATTTTATTTTTCAATATTTATAAGTAAAGTACTGATGAATAATATAATATTCGATCTTATTCATCTTATGTTAAAATTTTCATATCTTTCATAAATGTTGAAATCATCTTGAATATGCTATTTACTCCTTGCGTCAGCAATTCAAGAACTTGGAAAATATCCGAAGAAGGATGGACGGGGTGGAGAGAGCCATAGCTGAGATCGGGCACAACATAAGTGAAATTATTTTTTTTGAGAAGGTAAGTGAAATTAATTTACTAATGGGAAACAATGGCCGAATTGATTTTAAAGTTAAATCAAGAGTTCTATGATATGATCAAAACAAATAAAAACACTCAGGCCACCAAATTTAAGCGACAACTCTAAAAAAACAGAGATTACAGGACAGCCACGAGCTTGGAGGAGACGATCATCAGCTTTTGGACGTTGACCTTGCACACCAACCACGAGATGGAGGATAAAATCATATCATATTTTAACATTTTTTAATTTAAAATTAAAATTAAAATAAAAATTTTAATTCAAAAAATGTTAAGTAAGGATTTGATTTTAATGTAACAGAATAAGTTTTGAATCAATTATTTTTATCTAAATAAATCCCCTTAATTTAATTAAAAATGAATTTTACTTATAAATCTAATTTAATTATATTCAAATGAATTAACTGAGATTAATTTTTTTGATTTAATTGAATCAACATTTGAATTCAAACTTTAAATATAACCTAATTATATTAATTTGATTATTAAGATTTGATTTAACATTAATCTAAATTCAATTAATTGGTTTAGTTAAATTAAGATTGAGTTCAATTTTTAAATATGATGTAATTTTATTAATTAAGTTTTAGATTATTTTCTACCCTATAAAAATATATTTTTTGTCATGTTTTGTAGACCAAGCTTATGAATAATGTATTATTCGATGTTAAAAATGACACACACTATAATATATACAGAAAGAAAAAAAACAAAAAAAGTGAATACTCTCTCCATTTTATTTGCTTAATGTTATTTGGCTCATTTCTATATAACTATAACTATAATACATTATGTTGATATTTCGAAAGAAAAACGATACTGTGCATCAGCAGAATATTAATTATGTTTAAGGGAAAAAAAAAACTTTTTAAAAAATGACATTTTTTAAGAAATGATATTTTCAAAAAAAGGTAAAAAAATTTGAAAGTTTTAAAGAAAATTATTGTTTCCTCCCTAACAAAAATAAAATCAAATCAAATCAAATCCACATATATGTACCTTTAAAAAAATGTCATATTTGAAAGTTTCAAAAAAATTGTTATTCTTTAAAAGATAAATTTATAAATGTCTTATAGTTAAATTTATTTTTCTAAAAACTAATATTTAAAATTAAAAATAAAAATAAAAAATCATTAAAAATGGAAAGGTATGATAATAAATTTATTAGTAAATAGGTTGCATTTTTAAAAATTGAAATAAAAAATAAAAAGATCATGTTTAGATAGAGAAAGAGATAAAAATGTAAAAAAAAAAAAGGCTTGGTTATACAAATATACAGGTTTTATTTTATATTTTAAAATTTTAATCTAATTTTTGAAACACAACATTTAAAAAAAAAAGTGGAAAGTTATGATAATAAATTTTATTTTATATTTAAAATTCTAAAACTAAAAACAAAATCATTATCGATTCAAATTTAAATAACAACAGATAAAAATGTAAAAAAAGTAAGACTCATTACTTATTTTTTTTGTCATATTTATTTATTAAACTGGTAGATTTATTTTTAAATAAATTATTGAAATTATATATAGATCATCAAAATTATAAAAATTAATATTTAATATATAATTATATGAGAATTCACAAACATATTTAACAAAAAAAAAATGATATTATACATAATTTTTTACCCTGAAAAAAACAAAGACGAAAAAAAAAATAATGAAATAGATATGTATTTTATTTTAAATAAAAAATAGAGAAAAAACCAAAACCAAAGATAAATATTATTTAAAATAATAAAATGAAAAAAACAAAGTAAATAAAATATATATGTGCATCGCACGTGGTAAAAACTAGTCTATTAAAATTTCCCATATTATGTATATATTGAAAAGAAAAAAAAATAGTCCCAAAACATTAGCGAGGAAAGGTGAGATGTTAAAAGCAGCTAGTTTGTAGGGTGGGAAGACAATAAGAGGACATCGATGAGAGAGAGTAAAAAAGGTGCGAAGGAGGGAGAGAAGCTTACTCTCCTACTTTCATGGAACATTCCTAAACCTCTTTGTCTCTCATGGAAGATCAACCGTGAACAATAACACTCAAATTCTACCATTCAAAAATAAAAAACTATTTATTTATTTATTACAATAAAACTCTCTCCCCATCTCTTTCTGCACTCTGTTTGGTTTATTGTATGAAAAAAACCATTGAGATTCTTTCTTTTCGTTCAATCATATGGGGACCATTGCCTTGTATGATGTTATACAATCTCACCAATTTGACAACAAAATAGGTGAATTCATCCCGGTTTTTCGGAGTTCGATTGTCTCGTTGTGTCTTGCTAAATTGGTCATTTTTCTTTCATATTTCTCCTCATTTTTATGTTTTTTTTTCAAAAAAGAAGACGTGAGGTTTACTTGCATTAATTATAATAATCCGCTCCAATTTGACAATAGCTTCCTCCCGCAACAAAATACTTGGTCCTTGATAATACTCTATTAACAATTATAGTTTAACTAAACAATCTCTCAGAGTTAATTAATAATGTGATGAGTAACTCTTCATATTTTTTATGTGAGATTCTTAATATGTCCTTATTCTTAGGCGTGATCCTATATTTTGGTTTTGATATCACGTTAATATTCATGGACTTCCATTTAAAAATTAATTAAGAATGAGATGAGTAACTTATGTTCTTATAAACATTGTTAGGTAAATAAATATTTTTATGTGTGATCCTTAATAGATAGACTCATTGCCTACCTACATTTATTTAAGTTGCAAATAAATTCACTAATTCAAAAAATAAGATTGGATTCAAAGGTTAACCCAATTCATTAATCAGAGGGACAATATTTTGCAGTTTTATCTTCCGAGTGTGTGAAATAGATGTTTGGAAAAACTTCGATTTTATCTTTTACCTTTTTTTTCCCATGTGGCTCCAATTTAATTTTACATAGCATAGTTATAATTTACTTATATTTGCCTCATTTATCGTTTGTGACATGAATGTTTTGTTTCAGGTGTTAAAAAATCTGTTACCGGAACCGGAACAGGAATAAAGTCTGGTAGGAGATGGCAGTAATGTGACGGAAATGACCCACTAATTCTTTTATTTATTAATTTGTTTCACAATTTTCTACCCTATCTTACATATAAAAAAACATGTTTAGGGAAATAATTGCGAGTATTACATAAAGTTGTGTATATAAAACGAGTACGTAGTTCTCAAATTAGGATGACGGATTTGTATAAAGTTATTTTTAAATTAAAAAAAAAAAAAATCCTTTTTGTTATATTTTAATTTTTGTTCCATCATTTGTAGTAATAAATATTTTGTTTTTCTTACTAGAATTAAATAAGTTAATTATAGGTAAATTTGCATAAGTATTAAAATTTAATTCAATATTTACAAATCTATCATTTTTTAAAAGGGCAAGAACTAAAACGACATATTTAAAAAATAAATTCTCATTAGCCCTTTTCATAAGCACTCAAATGACACTATTGATCATTTTTCACTAAAATTACAAAACATTTACTCGTTTATTAATTCAGTACATTTTTTCCGTTATTCAATAATTTATCGAATTATTTAATTAAAATATGAGCTTGAATATAAATATGTCAGTTGTATATAATGATTAATTCAATAAAAAAATTTCATTTAATCAATAATTTATTGAATTAAAATATGAGCTTGAATACCAAATATGTGAACTGTCCATAGTAATTAATTTAATAACGTATTCCATTTAATTCAATAACGTTTTGAATTTAAATGTGAGCTTGAACAAAAAGTATGTAATTTGTATAGAGTAAATTAACCCTCCCTAAAAAATAAAAACACGTACTGACGAAAGACACAAAGTGAAGCATTGAAGTAACATCAGACCACATGTCCTCCAAACACTTAATCCGGTTTTTATGGACTTCTACATTCCTACCAACACAACGAAGAAACCTGCACGCCAGAAAGAATAATCTATCTTTTGTTCTGAAATGGAAATGTAAAAAGATCACTTCAGTCATGGAAAGACTAGTCCTCTGCAATGATTTAAAAATAAATCAAGCAGCGCATTTTCTGTCTTTTCAGTCATTTTACTTTACTTTTCAGTCATTTTCCAGACTTTTAAGACATTTTTCTTGTCTTCTTGGTCTTTTCTATGTTTTTTAAGTCCGGGGGATTAATCGCTTTTTTGTGCCTTTTAAAACACTTGGTCCTCTGTGTAACCACCAAAACTTAGAAAAATACGAATCCAGCTGGGAACAAAGGTACAATATATATATGATTTTGTTTATGTGAGTCTTCCCTGAAAAATACACACCATTGAGGACAAAGGACCAATGATGATATTGATGGCATCTTAATTAAGTATGTGATGTTAATCCACCAACCAGACACAATTTTTTTATTATGAAAATGAGTTTTTAGGTGTAATAGTTTCCAGAAGCAGCTTTTTTCAGAATCTGAGATGATTGAGGCTCTTAAAGCAGTTGGTTTGTCTTATTGCTTATACTTGATAAAAGTTCATTGTCCCACAAAATGTTTGTTAATTAACCTTAAGGCCACCGATGAATCGGTGATCAGGTTGTGGATTATGCCTTTCTTTTAACTTGCATAATTCTCAGTACTCTACTTAGTATGGAGGAAATGTAGAATTAGATAGTTAATTGCAGTTCTCTAAATATCATTCTTCTTTTACCTGTAGATTCTCGTAAATAATATTTTTTTAAATATTTTCTCCATAAATTTTTGGTTGTTTTACTGAATTGTACTGAGCTTTGATTTTTTTTTATATATATATATATATATATATATATATATATCACAGACACATGGGGTCGTTAAAGTTTACCATAGTGCGGCAAAGATACGATGAGTTGACTGCTATTGCCATGACAAAATTTAGTTACTCGTTAGTGGTATAAATCATGTAAGACCTGGCAGGTGTAACGGTCCTCAGTCTTTATTCAAACTTGTGGTGAATCACGCAAATAACATCTTCGTAATTTTGATCAAATGAATAAATACCTTAATAATTCAAAAATAGAAAATTACTCCCACGTAGTTCAAGATTATGTCAATGAAACTTCTCCCCTCTAACACCATTAACATTCTTTACCATCATAATTTTTCGTTTGAACTCTGATTTAGATAATTAAAGATGTTTTAAAATCCTCATCAATAAATAAATGAGTTTATTACTTCAATCATACTTAATGTTTTATAAAATAATAAACCCTTCTAATTATTGACGGTTTCGAAGTTTTGAAGTGACTATAAAGTAGAGCTTAAAATAAGAATTCCAAAGCATCTAGAATCATCTAAATTAGAATAAAACGAAAAAATTATGGCTAAAAAAAAGTCAACAGCGTTAGAGATGAGGGGTCTCATTGACATAATTATAAACTATGAGTGTAATTTATCATTTTTAAGCTACAAGAGATATTATTGATTTTATTGACGGAGAGTGTTGGGGCTTTATTTGGAGTTTACCCTTCATTAATTTAGCATGATATTAATATATATGACCTCTGTTTTTCTTGTGTATTTTTGTAAGGCAGGGGCACCGACCCCACCATCCAAAGGTTAAAAGAAGACTAGTTTTTGTTTCCCCAAATGTAATGGTATATGAAGCTACGATCACTTGAATATCCAGATTTGATCATGCCATCACCCAATATATAAAAACCATTTTAAGCTTGATGATGACAGTTTATTTTGTGTTTAGTCTGCTTTGATAGGATTAAAAATCATATTAAATCTATATCACACTCTCTCTTACATTTGTATAGTTATTATATAAAGCCTATGCCTAACCAAGTAAGTTATTCCATCGTTCTTTAAGCGACGGCCTGCAGTTGCATTTTTCCCTCAACGTGAATTTCAGTTACCAATCCCAACCTTGACAATGTTTCCATTGCCTCCTCATCAATTGGCATTTCAACCTGCATAATTTTTATCACTGTCAAATAAACTCAATTATTGGAAAGTTTTTACAAGATATTATATTCATTTACTTACCTTTCACTCTTAACACATCGTACAAAAATCGGCGACATGTAATCTGCAATCAGAGCCATTCATTTTTCAGTCAAGCAACAAAAGAGGCAGATGAATGGAGGTCAAGTTGTAAACGATTTCACCTCCAAAACACGACAATAATTGCCTCCTTATTGTTAACCTCACTCCCTCTCCCAATTAGCTTCCCTTTTAAGAGTGTTATCATTTCTCTTACAATGAATGTCACAGCTTATTTTGAAATGCTTTTATAACACATTACGCTAAAAATAGTGTAGGTTTGAGCTAGACATATACCACCTCACCCTTTTCTTCTCTCTTAGCAGGATTGCATAGGCCAATATAACTTCTTTGTACTGCACAAGACAAAGCACCCGAAAGAGGAAATATACTTGGATCATTTCACCATTTCAACTAAAAGGGATAAGATTTGACGATTAACTGAAGCAAACCCCATTAATAATACTAAAAAGTTTACATAAGTTTCAGAGTTAAATAATTCTGTCGAAGAAAGCACATATGAATCTATGATACCTATCCCATGTTTGCTTGTAACCCAAAACAACTCGTGTAATATAAATTACAAGAGCTTGAGAGCAACCACATCAAGAAAAATTGCTGACCTGACAAACGAAAGCAAAGAAAAGTTGATTAATTACAAAATTAGAATAAATGATCGTTGTTCTTGAGGAGGAAAAACGATATTGAGTGAGTATAGCTACATTTATCACATATACAGGCATGTAAACTAGTAAGGAACAGATATCTAGACAACCTGCCTTTTAATTTAAAAAAATAGCAATGCACAGTTTAGTAAGGGACAGATATCTAGACAACCTGCTTTTTAATTTAAAAAAATAGCAGTACAGGAATTTCATAAAATGTGGCCTGAAAGGAATTATGAGAAGTTTCTAGCCAAATTACTAGTTATTATCATGTAACGAGTTAAAAAGAAGCATACGGTGATGACAAGATGTTTTCAAACTCGTAATTTATGAAGAATGCCAAAAGTCCCAAATCAATGTTGAAGCATTGGACCAAGATTTTATATCTGTGATGATAGGAAACAGAAATTTTTAAGTAGAAAATTAACAAAACATTGGTTGAAATTGTATTACAACTAAAAGAAACTATAAAGACAATAGCCTTTTGAGAGGGATATCTTTCTCCCACACTTAACCCCAACCATCCTCAAGAGTTCTGTTTATAACCCCTTCACTCTAATAAACTCACTAAATATGACTAATATATGATAATTCTATCATTACTCCGCTCCAATATCAGACAAAGGTGTGGATCAAGAATATAATGGGAATCCATTTTGATGGGAACCAAAAACTTAAGTGAAAAATTAAGAGAACAGAGTTAAATTTGTATTACTATTGAAAGATAAAGCATTTGAATATTCATATACTGTGTGTGTCAGGGTCATACCGCGTCTATAATTCGAAATATTATTTTCAAAATATTTCAATAAAATAATGTTTATCTATTAAAATTTCCCATATTATGTATACATTGAAAAGAAAAAAAAAATAGTCCCAAAACATTAGCGAGGAAAGGTGAGATGTTAAAAGCAGCTAGTTTGTAGGGTGGGAAGCCAATAAGAGGACATCGATGAGAGAGAGTAAAAAAGGTGCGAAGGAGGGAGAGAAGCTTACTCTCCTACTTTCATGGAACATTCCTAAACCTCTTTGTCTCTCATGGAATATCAACCGTGAACAATAACACCCAAATTCTACCATTCAAAATAATAATAATAAAATCTATTTATTTATTTATTTATTACAATAAAACTCTCTCCCTCTCTCTTTTTGCACTCTGTTTGGTTTATTGTAACAAAGAAACCATTGAGATTCTTTCTTTTCGTTCAATCATATGGGAACCATTGCCTTCTATGATGTTATACAATCTCACCTATTTGACAACAAAATAGGTGAATGCATCCTTTGTTCTTTTTCCAGTTTTTCGGAGTTCGATTGCGTTGTTGTGTCTTGATAAATTGGTCATTTTTCTTTCATATTTCTCCTCATTTTTATGTTTTTTTTTTCAAAAAAGAAGACGTGAGGTTTACTTGCATTAATTATAATAATGTTTCTCCAGGAGCGGATTATTATAATTGAGTAAACTCCCACGTAGTTTTCAATGATGAATGCAACATCAGAGCAAAGCAATAGAGATTATGGTGGATTTAACATCTCCAAAATAGCTGTTAATGGACGACCAACTCTTGATAAGAATGGTGGCTGATTCTGGCCCCTTTTTTTTACCGCTGTTAAAAAAAAAAAATTCTCTTTCAAAATTTTAAAAATTTGTTAAAAGTTGCTGCCTGACTTTGAATTTTTTTTTCCAGCAGCCAAGCAGAGGGTGATTTTGACCGAATGGTTGAAAAGCATTTGCCCTGATCTAATTTTGCCATCAAATCCTTCTGATGATGAATTTAAAGCATGCTTGTTTGATGGTAATATCTTGTGTAAGATATTGAGCAAGCTAAAAAAACCCGGTTCTGTAAACGAGGTATTGTAGAAAATTGTTGTTAATCATGTTTGTTTCATTATCATATCTTTACAAAGTACCACATTTTCAACATTAGGGAGGTGATGTTATTCATGATTTGGCTACACGGTCCGAAAAGTTTGCAATGTTCTTTGCTGCAATATCTGACATGGGAATACCCAAGTTTGACATTACAGACCTTGAAAAGGTAAGGGCCTTCTTTAAACCGCTTTAAAACGATAAGATTATTGAACACTTGTTACGTTGCAGGGATCTATGAACTCTGTTATCGAATGCCTATTGACAATTAGAGCACAGTTTAGCCCAACTGCTTACTTAGAAACCCCTCGTTCATCGGATTCACCTTTACGTGACCCTTTTTCTCCAATGTCACCAGAAGAGAGAAGGAGATTTTTATCCGATCCGAAATTTCATCGTTGTTTGAGTAGTCCTCTCATGTCAGGTTTGGCTTTTGCAAATATCAACTCTACACTTACTAGTAGTATAACAAGTATAGAAGAGTTGTTCAATTTCAAATTATCTATTCGAAACAAAAATAAATAAATGAAAGAAAGTATAAATTCAAAAGGATAATAGAATCATTCGAGAGAGTTGTACAATTTTGTTAGGAAGGGGCTAAGGGTATATTAGTAAATAGATGAGAGAGGTTGTTAGGGGAATAGAGTATAAATACACTAAGTGAGGAGGTGAGGATATCCAATGATGATGATATAGTAGTCTTGAGACTATTGAGGGGAGAGAGCTAGCCTCTTGAATGCTTAGCAAGATATTGTAATTGTTCTATTATCATATTAATATAGTTCGGATCCTATCAATTGGTATCAGAGTAGTCGATCTCGGGAAATTATGGGATTTGATCATGGGGAGAAACATTATCAATGGTTACGGATACCAGTTTTTGATGGAAGAAATTATGATCAGTGGATTCAAAGAGCAGAGGAAATTCTGGTTAAAAAAGATCAAGATTGGGGGACGGAGAAGACATTCTGGCAGCAGCGGAGAGCATGATCGGCAAGGCCGATTAGGTCGAATTGTGAAGGAGAACTTGGAGTTCGTAGGGGCGGTAACAGAGACGCAAGAATGGGATCGAAGTGAAGGAAATCAACATCGGCAAGGCCAAGAATGGCTAAAACGTGAAGCTGAGAAGATTGTTTGCAAGCCCAATTTTTTAAGAAGAAAGTACCTACTATTAATTCTCAGACAAGCCAAAAAAGTCTCACTGAGGTCGAATATCAAAGAACGGCTGCGCTGAAATTGGCAAGAGGTAGCAAAACCCATTTAATCAAAATATTTTATGGGCCAATAAGGGATAGGGCCCATACATACCCACCCTTTATTTTTCCTATTTTATATCTGATGAAGAAAATAAAGGATAAGGAAAGGACAACGTTTTTTTACTTGCTTGGCTGGGGAATTGGCAAATTGAAGTTATCAAATATTTGAACTCCTCTACGGGGCAGAGTTTAGAAGCTACAACGTCTTGCAATGGGGTCTGGACTAAATCAGGAACAATTGAAACCCACGGTCAACTGGGAATTTCTTACTTGGTTGGAGGGTTGAAATCTCCCAACTTTAACGCGTTGGGCGTAAGACATGGAATGAATACTCGAATCCAAGTATTGCATGGTCGGAGGGACTTCCATCTCTGACAAGATTGAATTTAATCTACGCATTTTGGCCATTACATCTGAATTCTTCGGTTTTGGGACGATTGGAGAGGTAATTGCTGAAATTAAAGCTCAATTCCTTCATTCCCGTGCATTTCAACCAGCGAGACTGCGAGAAGTAATTGAGTGCAAATACCGTCTTATTCATGGTTCAGGGATCGGGAACCGGGTGGTTCGCAACATTATTTGGGAAATGGTGGGAGGAGTAATCCTTTGGCTGGTGTAATTGAGGTGTTTAAGGTGTGTTATTTAAGGTTATCCATTTTGACGAGTGGATTGGTGGGGAAAAGAAGGTTGTCCAGAACATGGCGCTGTTACTTGATGAAAAAATTGTGGTGTTCTGAAGCTTGGCGATGGCGGTCCGACATTGGAGAGGTAACGTTTTCAAGCAAGGAAAAAATTGAAATTCTTTACTCCGATTCATCAACGACCATTTGTCGAAGTAGTTGGAATCTACGGTTGGTTTTTTCTATACTCAATGCTAAGAGGTGTGATATGTTTATAGATTGGTATGGCTTGGATGGAATTGGACCCCCAGTTTATAGGCGCCCAAAACGACTCATTGATGGACAAGAAAATGTTGTTCAGATAGTTCTTATTGATACAGTGCATAAGCTCAAATGTGCTCCCAACGGTGCAGTGGCATGGAGTACGGAGAGAAACGTTGCCGATCACTGCCTACTATACCACGACGGGATGATGGTAGACTTTCGTGTTTGGCTAGCTTATGTCAAGGCATTGGAAAGAGGATGTTTGACACAGACTGGCGGATGGTTTCAAGCTGTCCTTGTTACATTGAAGACTGGAGATTGGGAATTTTTTGTGTTTGGCTATAAGGAGAGTCCCAATGGAAGGGGGGAGGATCAATCCATAACAACTATACATATTTTTCAATGGCAGAATTGTTACACACCCCCCCCCTATTCACTCATTTCATTGCTTGGGAACCCCTGAGTTTTAAGTTGGCTGGATTACAAGCAGTGAGGGCCAACTATAGCGACTCTAAGGAGAAGACAATATGTTCGCTGACTCAATGGCTTTTTATTTTTGCCATTTTTGAATGGTTGATTTTCATTTCATCTTTTGAGTGGCAATGCATTGGTAGGAGTTGGAGTTGTTCAATTGCTCTTAAGTGAACCACACCTTGAGGACAAGGTGTCTTTGAGGGCCCGGTATGTTAGGAAGGGGCTAAGGGTATATTAGTAAATAGATGAGAGAGGTTGTTAGGGGAATAGAGTATAAATACACTAAGTGAGAGGAGGTGAGGATATCCAATGATGATGATATAGTAGTCTTGAGACTATTGAGGGGAGAGAGCTAGCCTCTTGAATGCTTAGCAAGATATTGTAATTGTTCTATTATCATATTAATATAGTTCGGATCCTATCAAATTTCTTATCCGCAGAACCACGGGGTGTATCAAGTCACAATGTTGGTCATAAGTTCCATGAAGTGTTTCAACTAAAACAAGGTCGATATGCTGATCTTCCAGCAGCGAAAATTTCAGAAATGATGAAATCAAACTGTCTAGATGTAAGTTCTTCAAAATGCTTTTCTTTTCTTTTCTTTGGAGCTTTGTATATAGTCTTTCATTCTGTTATATATATTATGTTGATTTAACTTTGATGTATTTCAGAATCTCTTGTTGCAGAATGCTCCTACTCAGTCACTCTTGAGTGTGGTGAATGGAATTCTGGATGAAAGTGTGGAAAAGAAGAATGGTGAAATACCTCATGTATGCCATATATAAAAAATTGTATTCTAAGAACCTTAGAGCATTTTTGGTAAAGGTTTCGAAAAATAACTAAAATAAGTTGAAGAAATTGTTAGTAATCAAGCTTAACTTTTCAAAAACAGGAACTAAAAACAAATTCATTATGGACTTAACTGTTGCATATATTAGTACATAGATAGGTCATAGGTCTTACACATTCACATGTACTCTAACATTACATTGGCTTGTTTTGTAGCGTGTGGCGTGCCTTTTAAGAAAAGTTGTTCAAGAGATCGAGCGTCGTATTTCGACTCAAGCGGAACATCTTCGAACTGTAAAGTCCTACACATTTTTAAGCATCTGTATATATATATATATTTCTCTTTGAATTATGTTTTGGATTTCTATTTCATAAGTTTATTTATGCAGCAAAACAATCTTTTCAAGACCCGCGAAGAGAAATACCAGTCTAGAATAAGAGTACTCGAGGCACTTGCAACTAATATTAATGAAGAAAATCAGGTATTTTTTTAAGACAATTTTATTAGTGAACAAGATTGGTGTTAAGATAATTTACTGGTGTTTGATTACTTTTCAGTGTATTATTGGCCAGCTTCAACAAACAAAGGTTTTAATCATTTTATCTCTTGCCTCCTTTCTTATTTCTTTCATTGGTTTTAAGTTTGGAATGAAAGTTATTGAAATTTGAAAATAAATCTTTATTCTTTTCTGAGAATTTCATAGTTATTATTGAAACTTTCATTGGTGATATGGATGTGAAAATTGCAGCAAGCCGAGAAGACAAAGGTAGAAGAACAAAAGAGATTTTCGGATGATGAAGTGATTAGGTTGGTGAAAGAAAGAGATCAAAGCAAGCTAGAGAACACAATGTTGAAGCAAGAGTTGGAAACAGCTAAGAAGACTAATGAATTGCATGGCTTGCAAGCGGCCGAAGAACAAAAGAAATTTTTCGATGAGGAAGTTACTAGGTTAATGAAAGAACGAGACCAAAGCAAGCTAGAGAGCACAATGTTGAAGCAAGAGTTGGAAACAGCTAAGAAGACTAATGAATTGCATTGCTTGCAAGCGGTAGACGAACAAAAGAAATTTTTCGATCAGGAAGTTACTATGTTAATGAAAGAACGAGACCAAAGCAAGCTAGAGAACACAATGTTGAAGCAAGAGTTGGAAACAGCTAAGACGACGTATGAATTGCGTTGCTTGCAAGCGGCAGACGAACAGAAGAAATTTTCGGATGATGAAGTGACTAGGTTGATAGGAGAAAGAGATCAAAGCAAGCTAGAGACCACAATGTTGAAGCACGAGTTGGAAACAGCTAAGAAGACATACGAATTGCATTGCTTGCAAGCGGAAACCGAACTGTTATCTATTCGAACAAAGCTCGAGAAACGGTTAAAAGAACTCGAGGGTCTCTTGGAGGACTCGAATAATAAGGTGCATGAGCTTGCAACATATTCTGAATCAAAACATCGAAATGGAATGAAAAAGAGCATAGTTATAGACGTGTGGTAGAATTCCAATGTGATCTACTGCAGGTGTGATCGATATCGACATTTATTTATTTTTCTAATTTTGCGCTATATGATTTCTTTAAATACTCTATTAACTATTCAGGATGTAAGATGCTCCTCTGAGTCCATTAAACAAGAAATGTTGAAAGCAAAACTGAACTATTCAGAAGAAGTAAACCAACTAGGTATAGCAGAAGAAAGTTTTGACAATATTTTCTTTTTAAGATGACAATTTATTATGTTAAAGTCTATCTTCTGCAGGACTCGAACTTAAGTCGTTGGCGCAAGCAGCTGGGAACTATCATGTATTGCTGGCTGAAAATAGAAAACTGTTTAATGAGCTTCAAGATTTAAAAGGTGAAACTCTTGGATCAAGTTCCATTATGTAAAACATACATAAATGACCAGCAATTTTTCCATCCATCAGGAAACATTAGAGTGTATTGTCGAATAAGGCCGTTTCTGTCTGGGCAGAAAGATAAACGGATGACGATAGATTATATTGGTGAAAATGGAGAAGTTGGAATAGCAAACCCGGCCAAGCAAGGGAAAGAAGGCCATAAGTTATTTAAGTTTAACAAGGTGTACAACCCAGTTTCAACTCAAGGTCTCTCTCTCTCTTCTTACTCTGATCATGTATTCTTGAATCAGTACCGAAAAGTAATTGTAGGAACTATTGCAATTTCTAACTATTATGCGTCTTCGTTGAATGCAGCCGAGGTCTTTACGGATATCCAACCGTTGGTACAATCTGTGCTTGATGGATATAATGTATGCATATTTGCCTATGGCCAAACTGGTTCTGGAAAGACCTATACAATGGTAAACTTCCCTTTTGTGTTTTTATAAACGCAACATGTTTTTTGTGCTGTTACAATGTAATCTGATGCACTGTTTCCTTTCAGACTGGTCCTAATAATCCTTCTAAGGAGAATTGGGGAGTTAACTATCGAGCTCTAAACGACCTCTTTGAAATCTCACAAAATAGAAGAGGAGCCATTTCCTATGAAGTTGGAGTTCAAATGGTTGAAATTTATAATGAAACAGTGCGGGATTTACTTTCTAACGACGCTTCTCAGAAGAAATATCCTTTCTACTTGCATCACTTTGACCTTTTTTTCATTTTATATGAATACTTAATGTCATTGTTCTAATTTTTCAATTTCCTATTTTTCTTAACTCTCACACACTGGGGATTTTGACTCACTCCCAACCTTTTGGACTCGCTGTACCGGATGCTACCATGTTTCCAGTGAAATCAACCTCGGATGTTATGGAACTAATGGACACTGGATTAAAGAACAGAGCCGTTGGTGCCACTGCCATGAATGAAAGAAGTAGCAGATCGCACAGGTTTGTATATATTTAATGATACTCTCAGAATCCTTCTATCTATGCTCTTTCCATTCAACTTTGTCATCATCAATTCAATGTAAACTTACAGTATTGTGACTGTTCACGTTCGTGGGACGGATTTGAAGGCTGGTTCCTCATTACATGGTAACCTTCATCTGGTAGATCTTGCTGGAAGTGAACGGGTGGATCGCTCTGAAGTAACAGGAGATAGACTCAAAGAAGCGCAACACATAAACAAATCATTATCTGCACTTGGAGATGTCATTTTTGCTCTTGCACAAAAGAGCTCTCATGTTCCATATAGAAATAGCAAGCTTACTCAAGTCCTTCAAAGCTCTCTTGGTATTTTCTTAATTTCCTATATCAATTTTTTTTCATTAGTTACATTAAATTTATTGCTCATTTCAGAAACAGACTTCTAAATAACTGAATTTGGATTGTATGTCATAGGTGGTCAAGCAAAGACGGTTATGTTTGTGCAGCTTAATCCTGACTTGAATTCATATTCTGAATCTATAAGCACATTAAAGTTTGCCGAAAGAGTCTCGGGAGTTGAGCTAGGCGCTGCGCGAAGCAGCAAGGAAGGAAGGGATGTTAGAGAGCTAATGGACCAGGTGATTACATCTTGTATTAATTTTCTGTCTGATGGAAGAAACAGAAATACAGAAAACCTCCTTTGCATCATGAAGCAAAATTCTTGTTCTTGTTTCAGGTGGCATCTTTGAAGGACACTATTACCAAAAGAGATGAAGAGATTGAGAGGCTCCAATTACTTAAAGACTTCAAGAACAATGTGTATCATGGCATCAACAACGAGAAACGCAGCACGGCTTCTTCTCTTAACAAAGATGTGCACGGTGGAGCACATCGAATTCAAAAGGCGATGGGAGGGAAGAGTTTAGCAGCAGTGGATAAAGCTTCTTATGATCACGAGAATATATCGGAGCATAGCGACGGTCATTCGGAAGTGGACTCGCAGCAGTCGATGGACGATGTCAAGAACCAAAATGAGGTTATTTCGAGACTAGACATAGGTCAGACTATTATTGAAGATGCCGAGACCTTAGGATTTGCAGATGCAGATTATGAAGAAAGAATAATGGACATACCTGATGATGGTCTTTCTATTGGAACAGAAACTGACGGAACAACAGAAAGTTTGAATTTCACTCATGGAACAAGACCATTAGAAAAGTTGGAAAAGTGAGTTGTATCATTTTTTTAAAATTAATTTTAAATAAAGTCAACTTTTTATTTATTTATTCATTTTTTTCCATCATGAAAACAAGCTTTTGGTAGCTAATTATATTCTAAACAACTTCTAATAAAAACTTTAAACCTGTTTTTAAATAGTTTGGACAAAGTTTCTAATTGAATGCTTTGCAGGCCTAGATCTGTAGCCACTCTTTCTAGGAGTTTTCAAAAACATGGACAAACTTCATCAACTACACTTGCAGGATCCAAAGAGCATCCAAGGATATCATCAACAAGTATGTAAGAGGTTTTATTTATTTATTAACTTATTCGCCTTAGGGTCAGTTTGGGATAGCTTTTGAAAATGTTTAAAAGTTTTTTTAATGGTTATAAAAAAGCTTATAAACACTTCCAAAAGTTATCCCAAATGGGTTCTTAGTGTTTTATGTGCAATTACAAATTATGCAACGCTAATTATTTACTAGGACACTCTATCAATAAAAAAGAAACGCATTGGTTGGATGAGATTATAAATTTGTTTTGTTTTATTTGGTTCATACTTTGAATCACAAATAAAAAAACAAAATAATCACAATCTCCTTTTTATAACAACGAAAAAAGATCAAACTCGAACTATAAAAAATATTGAGCACGTCCCAAAAATACAATAACCCCAAAATAGCCATTGGAAGAGAATTTTAGTGGTGGAGAATATATGTGAAAGTGGGGAGATTTGGAGAAATAGGCTACTTATATTATTGCTAGAATTACCTTTTGATTTTGCTTGATACAAACACCAAGACATCATCCCTATTTATACTAATGGCATCTTCTCAATCAATGGCTAAGATTATACCACCATAACTCTAATATAATGGCTATCAGTGGCTTTCTAAAAATATTCTACATAATTACAATCCTACTACAATATTCTAGACTTCTTTGTACTTTACATTAACTAAGCTTCTAGAGAACTCTTTTCTAGAACATGCTTCCGCTTTTCTTACACTTACCATATTTCTAGAAAGTGCTTCTCTTAGACATCTCTATACTTTTCTATAACTTAGGCTTAGACAACTAAGGCTTCGTTTGGCATTGCTTTTGAGCAACTTATTATAAAAAGTTTAACCGTTTTATTTGTTTGGTAAAAGAAAATCTCACAGATTTTAAAAGAATCTACTTGTATAATCGCTCAATTTTAGAAGCGGATGAAACTCGGTTTTACTTTTCAAAAGCAATTCCCTTAAATCTCTCCCCCACTAACTCTTTGAAAATTTAAATATATTTTAAATCTAAAAAGAAAGTTAGAATAATTTATATTTAAATTAATATAAACCAATATTGATTTGTAATAAAATTTTGGTAGATTTTTATGGAGAATATAAGAAGTAGACATTTGTATCAAATAGACCGCATATTCTTTAAAAATGATTGAAAATGTTTATTTTGTTTCTTTATTTGGATTTTTTTTTTATATAATTTTGTATTTTCAATTTTATTTAGTTATAATGAATTGTTTTTATGAATTATTGTGATTAAATTAATATAGTCTATAGTCTGATTATTATAAAATTTTACAAACCTTCTTCTAATTTAGAAAATTTTAAGTTTTGTTATAATAATCGTGTATCGATATGAAATAGATCAAGTACTTTTCAAATTAATTTACTAAATATTACTTAAATAATTATGTATCTCATAGTAGCTTTAGAAGTTGAATTTACCAAACACTAATTTTATACATAATATAAATTTACCAAACACTAATCTGATTCCTGACACAGTTGTTTTTATACAGCACAACTGACAGCAATTATTCGAAAAGCTACAGCAATCCCAAACTAGCCCTAAGGCCCAAAACCTTAAGTAGTCAAAATAAAGTTTATTTTCAACACCCTCTTTAAATTTGATTTGTCACTCCAATTAAACTTATTAGCTTCACAAAGTCTTCATGCTTGAGAGGCTTGGTGAGTATATCACCTGTTTGATCTTGAGTCTTTACATACTCAAATTCAACATTCATCTTTGCCATACACTCTCGAATGTAATGATAACAGATACCAATGTGCTCGCTTTGATCATGAAAGACAAGATTTTTAGCCAAAGCTATTACTGACTTGTTGTCCACACAAATCTTGGTTGGCTCTTCTTATGAAAAACCTAACTCCTTCAATAAATTTCGAATCCAAATTACATGATAGACTCATCCAGTAGCAGCTACATATTCAACTTCACATGTAGATAGAGTGACAATTGATTTCTTCCTTGACATCCATGTATGGCAGTGTCTCCCATATAGAACACAAAATCGCTTGTGCTCTTAAGATCATCTATATCTCCACTCCAATCGCTATCACTTTATCCAACAGGTTTATAATTATAAGAAACAGAATAGTATAAGCCAAAGTTTGTCGTACCTTTAAGATAGCAAAGAATTCTCTTTGCTGCCTTCAAATGAGTTGTTGTGGGATTCTTCATGAACTGACTAACAACTCCATTTCTATATAGTATATCTGGTCTTGTGCATGTCAAATATCATAAATTGTCAACCAAACTCTTAAAGAGCGTAGGATCTACTCTTTATCCTTCCTCATACTTTGATAGCTTGATTCACATTCCAATGGATTGCCAACTAGGATTAGAGTCATCCTTATTAAATTTCTTAAGGACCTCGCTAGCATAGCCTTCTTGAGTTATTAGGATGTCATTGCCTTCTTGCTTCACTTCAATATCGCGGTAGTAAGACATGAGCCCTATATTGGTAATCTCAAACTCCTTCATCATCTCCTTCTTAAACCCATTGAACTTGCACTGATTACTACCTATGAATATCAAGTCATCAACATACCACACAATCAAAAGATCAATGTTTTGATTTTTTATGTAGAGTGCGTACTCATATGAATACTCGATGAAGCTTCTTTCTCATAGGTACTTGTCAATTCGAGCTTTTTAAGCTCTTGAATCTTACCTCAACCCATAGAGTGCCTTCTTCAGGTTTAACATTTTATCCTCTTTTTCCTTGACTTCATAGCCTTGTAGTTACTCACTATAAACTTCTTCTCCAAGGACTCCATTGAGGAAGACAGATTTCACATCCGATATATCCTCCAATTATTTTGAGTTGCCAATGTAGTCTAAGAGTTTCGATCGAGTGACCCGGAAAATACCTCATCATAGTTGATTCCCGCTCTTTGAATGTAACCTTTTTCCACCAATCTTGCCTTCGTCTCTCAACTTCTCCTCTAACATTTTTCTTTATCTTGTACACCCACTTTACACCAATCACCTTGTGCCCTTGAGCAAGTGAAGCTAGCTCCCATGTGTCATTATTCATGACCATGTTTATCTTTTCATCCATGGCCAATTCTATTCTTATTTTTCATAGCTTCTTGGAAGTTTATGGGCTCACCTGGTCGGTAAAGAGGCAAAAGAGAGTAGAATTATCTTAACTTTTTGTTACCTCATAAATTTCTTCTATATGCTTTCGTAACACCAGACTCTTTCACTTGAGGTTTCATCTTCTTGAGAACTTGTATTAGGTAAAGTTGGTGGAGTAGTAGGCTCCCCTCTTCCTTGCTCCATGTTTACTTCTTTGAAGTCTAGAAGGTTGTAATCTTCATCATGTGATCCTCAATCACATTATCCTTTTTTATTGAATATGACATCAAGACTGATGATTGTTTTCCCATTATCAGGATTGTATAGCTTGTAACCTTTGGAGTTTTTGTCATAATCGTTAAATATATACTTCTTGCTCTTGTCATCTAGCTTGCTTCTTTGCTCATCTGGCATATGTGTATAAGTTGTACTTCCAAAAACCCTCAAATTGGAATTATCAGGCTTCCTTCCACTCCATGTTTCTTGTGGTGTTTTCCCACATACACTTCTAGTTGGAGATCAGTTGGATAGATAAACTATACATGCAACCATTTTTCCCAAAACTCCTTCGATAGTTTTTTGCTCTTAAGCATGCTCCTTGTCGTGTAAAATATTGTTTTATTCTTCCTTTCCACCACTCCATTTTGTTGGGGGAGAGGGGGGGGGATCATGGAATTGTAATTGGTCGACGTATTCCATGGGACTCACAATATTCATAAGCTTTCTCCAACATTTCACATGTAACTTTTCATATCTTGATTTAGGATTGCTTGCTCCCATGGTCTCTTCATGAGCTTTCTCCCCTTTTCGTCCTTGTACTTAATTACGATCTTGTCTTTGTTCGCTTTTATCATTACTACCACTTTCTTCCTTAGTTGAAACTACTCGAGTCTTGACTAGTTGGTCCACATTCGCTTCCTTCTTCGTTTTCTTCTCTTCATAGGTTTGCAACGAACCCAAAAGTTGCTAAATTGTCATGTCTTCCAAGTCTTTTCTTTATTCGATGACAGTGACTATATGCTTGAATTTTGGATCTAATAATCTAAGAATTTTCTCCATGATTTTTACTTCATACTTTTTCACCACTTCTTCTTAATTGATTGGTTATAGCTGAGACTCTTTAGGAGTAATCAATGATGACTTCTCCTTCCTTTATATGCAAAGTTTCAAACTTGGCTCTTAAAGATTTATGACGTATCTTCTTAATAGGATCCGCTCCCTTGTATGAGATTCGAAGCTGATCTCATGATTTCTTAGCCGACTTTGATTATGAAACTTTCTCAAAACCATCATCATCTAATCCTTGAAAGATTAGATAGGGAAGTAGATAGCCTTCTTGTCTCTCTTTCTTGAGTTTCTCAAATAATCTCTTTGAGCTTGAGTTAAACAATCCTCATTCTCTGATTCGGTGTGACCTGATCGCCTAAGATAGTTTTCATCTTAATGCTAAAATTATCATAGTTACTCTTGTTGTGCTGTGGAATTTGGAAGGAACCCATACTTTTATTTTGGAAGGATCTTCAAGCTATGATATCACTTTTTTGGAAGGGGATTTTAATAGTGGAGGATATATTTGAAAGTGGGAGAGATTTGAAGAAGTAGGTTACCAATATTATTGATTGAATTACCTTTTGATTTTGCTTGATACAAACACTAAGACATCATCCCTATTTACACTAGGCATCCCCTCAAGCAATGTCTAGGATTATACCACCACAATTCTAATATAGTGGCTATTAGTGACCCTCTAGAATATTTTACATAATTACAATCCTACCACAAGATTCTAAACTTCTCTATAAACTACTTTACATTAACTAAACTTCTAGAGAGTTCTTCTCTAGAACATGCTTTTTACTTTTCTTACACCTCTGAATAGTGCTTCTCTAAGACATCTCTAAACTTTTCTAGAACCTCTGCGTAGACAACTAAGGCCCAAAACTTTAATTAGTTCAAATTTAGTTTATATTTCAACAATAGCTTCCTCCCGCAACAAAATACTTGGTCCTTGATAATACTCTATTAACAATTATAGTTTAACTAACCAATCTCTTAGAGTTAATTAATAATGAGACGAGTGGCTCTTCATATTTTTGATGTGAGATTCTTAATATGTCCTTATTCTTAGGCATGATCCTATATTTTGGTTTTGATATCACGTTAATATTCATGGACTTCCATTTAAAAATTAATTAAGAATGAGATGAGTAACTTATGTTCTTATAAACATTGTTAGGTTAATAAATATTTTTATGTGTGATCCTTAATAGATAGACTCATTGCCTACCTACATTTATTTAAGTTGCAAATAAATTTACTACTTCAAAAAATAAGATTGGATTCAAAGGTTAACCCAATTCATTAATCAGAGGGACAATATTTTGCAATTTTATCTTTCGAGTGTGTGAAATAGATGTTTGGAAAAACTTCGATTTTATCTTTTACCTTTTTTTCCCATGTGGCTTCAATTCATTTTACATAGCATAGTTATAATTTACTTATATTTGCCTCATTTATCGTTTGTGACATGAATGTTTTGTTTCAGGTGTTAAAAAATCTGTTACAGGAACCGGAACCGTACCGGAACAGGAATAAAGTCTGGTAGGAGATGGCAGTAATGTGATGGAAATGACCCACTAATTCTTTTATTTATTAATTTGTTTCACAATTTTCTACCCTATCTTACATATTAAAAAACAAGTTTAGGGAAATAATTGCGAGAATTACTTAAAGTTGTGTATATAAAACGAATACGTAGTTCTCAAATTAGGATGACGGATTTGTATAAAGTTATTTTAAAATAAATAAAAAAAAATCCCTTTTGTTATATTTTAATTTTTGTTCCATCATTTGAAGTAATAAAGATTTTTTTTTACTAGAATTAAATAAGTTAATTGTAGGGAAATTTACATAAATATTAAAATTTAATTCCATATTTACAAATCTATCATTTTTTAAAAGGGCAAGAACTCCAATGACATATTTAAAAAATAAATTCCCATTAGCCCTTTTTCATAAGCACTCGAATGACACTATTGATTATAATAATTTATTGAATTAAAATATTGGATTGAATATAAATATATCGGTTGTATATAGTGATTAATTCAATAAAAAAATTTCTTTAGTCAATAATTTATTGAATTAAAATATGAGCTTGAATACCAAGTATGTGAACTGTCCATAGTAATTAATTTAATAACGTATTCCATTTAATTCAATAACTTTTTGAATTAAAATGTGAGCTTGAATATAAAGTATGTAATTTGTATAGAGTAAATTAACCCAATAAACATTTTCCCTAAGTGTAACATCCCCAAAAAAATAAAAACACGTACTAACGAAAGACACAAAGTGAAACATTGAAGTAACATCAGAACACATGTCCTCCAAACACTTAATCCGGTTTTTATGCACTTCTACATTCCTTCCAATTCCAACCAAAGATTCCACAACACAACGAAGAAACCTGCACGCCAGAATAATCTATCTTTTGTTCTGAAATGGAAATGTAAAAAGATCACTTCAGTCATAGCAAGACTAGTCCTCTGCAATGATTTATTAAAAAAAAAAAAAAAAAAAAGCCCTGTCTTTTCAGTCATTTTACTTTACTTTTCAGTCATTTTCCAGACTTTTAAGACATTTTTCTTGTCTTCTTGGTCTTTTTTTTTTCTTTTCTTTAATGTTGTATGGTTTTTTAAAGAAGGAATTGCATAAAATATCTGGATTATGACTTTATTTTTAAATAATATCTCGCTTTTCTGTGCGCCCGCTCAAGTCCAGGGGGATTAATCGCTTTTTTGCGCCTTTTGAAACACTTGGTCCTCTGAGTAACCACCAAAACTTAGAAAAATACTAATCCAGATGGGAACAAAGATACAATGTATGATTTTGTTTATGTGAGTCTTCCCTGAAAAATACACACCATTGAGGACAAAGGACCAATGATGATGGCATCTTAATTAAGTATGTTATGTTAATCCTTCCATAAGCCACCAACCAAACACAACTTTCAGAATCTGAGATGATTGAGGTTCTTAAAGCAGTTGGTTTGTCTTATTGCTTATACTTGATAACAGTTCATTGTCCTACAAAATGTTTGTTAATTAACCTTAAGGACACCAATGAATATGTGATCAGGTTGTGGCTTATGGAATTATCACATTGTTCATTTCTTGCTTTTAATTAACCCTAAACCTTCCATGCTTTCAATCTTGCTTGGTGCTCTCCTTCCAACTCAATTGGCCTCTCTCTTCCCTACTTGCTTCTGGTCACCTCATTTGGAAGTGTTATCATTATTATGGTTACTTTTGGGACACTTATTATTTATGATAGCGACCAGTTTGATGGTTTTAACAGGTAAATGAACTAACAGCTTCGAGGTTCTAAAGTAAATGGTTAAACAATGGCTCAGATATTTCCATCTATTTTCCATCTCCCCTTTTGGTTCTAGAAGAAATCGAAAGAGCATTTTCTGGAATCTTATTGTGGCGGCATTTTTTTGGATCGAGAGAAACAACGAATTTTCAACAATATGTCTCGTGATCATAATCACCTTTGGGATCGTTTTTTATATTTCATTTACCTTTGGTAAAAAATTAATGCACATTTAAATTTTGGTGTAACTTTTTCGATCAGGAAGTTACTATGTTAATGAAAGAACGAGACCAAAGCAAGCTAGAGAACACAATGTTGAAGCAAGAGTTGGAAACAGCTAAGACGACGTATGAATTGCGTTGCTTGCAAGCGGCAGACGAACAGAAGAAATTTTCGGATGATGAAGTGACTAGGTTGATAGGAGAAAGAGATCAAAGCAAGCTAGAGACCACAATGTTGAAGCACGAGTTGGAAACAGCTAAGAAGACATACGAATTGCATTGCTTGCAAGCGGAAACCGAACTGTTATCTATTCGAACAAAGCTCGAGAAACGGTTAAAAGAACTCGAGGGTCTCTTGGAGGACTCGAATAATAAGGTGCATGAGCTTGCAACATATTCTGAATCAAAACATCAGAAATGGAATGAAAAAGAGCATAGTTATAGACGTGTGGTAGAATTCCAATGTGATCTACTGCAGGTGTGATCGATATCGACATTTATTTATTTTTCTAATTTTGCGCTATATGATTTCTTTAAATACTCTATTAACTATTCAGGATGTAAGATGCTCCTCTGAGTCCATTAAACAAGAAATGTTGAAAGCAAAACTGAACTATTCAGAAGAAGTAAACCAACTAGGTATAGCAGAAGAAAGTTTTGACAATATTTTCTTTTTAAGATGACAATTTATTATGTTAAAGTCTATCTTCTGCAGGACTCGAACTTAAGTCGTTGGCGCAAGCAGCTGGGAACTATCATGTATTGCTGGCTGAAAATAGAAAACTGTTTAATGAGCTTCAAGATTTAAAAGGTGAAACTCTTGGATCAAGTTCCATTATGTAAAACATACATAAATGACCAGCAATTTTTCCATCCATCAGGAAACATTAGAGTGTATTGTCGAATAAGGCCGTTTCTGTCTGGGCAGAAAGATAAACGGATGACGATAGATTATATTGGTGAAAATGGAGAAGTTGGAATAGCAAACCCGGCCAAGCAAGGGAAAGAAGGCCATAAGTTATTTAAGTTTAACAAGGTGTACAACCCAGTTTCAACTCAAGGTCTCTCTCTCTCTTCTTACTCTGATCATGTATTCTTGAATCAGTACCGAAAAGTAATTGTAGGAACTATTGCAATTTCTAACTATTATGCGTCTTCGTTGAATGCAGCCGAGGTCTTTACGGATATCCAACCGTTGGTACAATCTGTGCTTGATGGATATAATGTATGCATATTTGCCTATGGCCAAACTGGTTCTGGAAAGACCTATACAATGGTAAACTTCCCTTTTGTGTTTTTATAAACGCAACATGTTTTTTGTGCTGTTACAATGTAATCTGATGCACTGTTTCCTTTCAGACTGGTCCTAATAATCCTTCTAAGGAGAATTGGGGAGTTAACTATCGAGCTCTAAACGACCTCTTTGAAATCTCACAAAATAGAAGAGGAGCCATTTCCTATGAAGTTGGAGTTCAAATGGTTGAAATTTATAATGAAACAGTGCGGGATTTACTTTCTAACGACGCTTCTCAGAAGAAATATCCTTTCTACTTGCATCACTTTGACCTTTTTTTCATTTTATATGAATACTTAATGTCATTGTTCTAATTTTTCAATTTCCTATTTTTCTTAACTCTCACACACTGGGGATTTTGACTCACTCCCAACCTTTTGGACTCGCTGTACCGGATGCTACCATGTTTCCAGTGAAATCAACCTCGGATGTTATGGAACTAATGGACACTGGATTAAAGAACAGAGCCGTTGGTGCCACTGCCATGAATGAAAGAAGTAGCAGATCGCACAGGTTTGTATATATTTAATGATACTCTCAGAATCCTTCTATCTATGCTCTTTCCATTCAACTTTGTCATCATCAATTCAATGTAAACTTACAGTATTGTGACTGTTCACGTTCGTGGGACGGATTTGAAGGCTGGTTCCTCATTACATGGTAACCTTCATCTGGTAGATCTTGCTGGAAGTGAACGGGTGGATCGCTCTGAAGTAACAGGAGATAGACTCAAAGAAGCACAACACATAAACAAATCATTATCTGCACTTGGAGATGTCATTTTTGCTCTTGCACAAAAGAGCTCTCATGTTCCATATAGAAATAGCAAGCTTACTCAAGTCCTTCAAAGCTCTCTTGGTATTTTCTTAATTTCCTATATCAATTTTTTTTCATTAGTTACATTAAATTTATTGCTCATTTCAGAAACAGACTTCTAAATAACTGAATTTGGATTGTATGTCATAGGTGGTCAAGCAAAGACGGTTATGTTTGTGCAGCTTAATCCTGACTTGAATTCATATTCTGAATCTATAAGCACATTAAAGTTTGCCGAAAGAGTCTCGGGAGTTGAGCTAGGCGCTGCGCGAAGCAGCAAGGAAGGAAGGGATGTTAGAGAGCTAATGGACCAGGTGATTACATCTTGTATTAATTTTCTGTCTGATGGAAGAAACAGAAATACAGAAAACCTCCTTTGCATCATGAAGCAAAATTCTTGTTCTTGTTTCAGGTGGCATCTTTGAAGGACACTATTACCAAAAGAGATGAAGAGATTGAGAGGCTCCAATTACTTAAAGACTTCAAGAACAATGTGTATCATGGCATCAACAACGAGAAACGCAGCACGGCTTCTTCTCTTAACAAAGATGTGCACGGTGGAGCACATCGAATTCAAAAGGCGATGGGAGGGAAGAGTTTAGCAGCAGTGGATAAAGCTTCTTATGATCACGAGAATATATCGGAGCATAGCGACGGTCATTCGGAAGTGGACTCGCAGCAGTCGATGGACGATGTCAAGAACCAAAATGAGGTTATTTCGAGACTAGACATAGGTCAGACTATTATTGAAGATGCCGAGACCTTAGGATTTGCAGATGCAGATTATGAAGAAAGAATAATGGACATACCTGATGATGGTCTTTCTATTGGAACAGAAACTGACGGAACAACAGAAAGTTTGAATTTCACTCATGGAACAAGACCATTAGAAAAGTTGGAAAAGTGAGTTGTATCATTTTTTTAAAATTAATTTTAAATAAAGTCAACTTTTTATTTATTTATTCATTTTTTTCCATCATGAAAACAAGCTTTTGGTAGCTAATTATATTCTAAACAACTTCTAATAAAAACTTTAAACCTGTTTTTAAATAGTTTGGACAAAGTTTCTAATTGAATGCTTTGCAGGCCTAGATCTGTAGCCACTCTTTCTAGGAGTTTTCAAAAACATGGACAAACTTCATCAACTACACTTGCAGGATCCAAAGAGCATCCAAGGATATCATCAACAAGTATGTAAGAGGTTTTATTTATTTATTAACTTATTCGCCTTAAGATTGGTTTGGGATAGGCTTTTGAAAATGTTTAAAAGTTTTTTTAATGGTTATAAAAAAGCTTATAAACACTTCCAAAAGTTATCCCAAATGGGTTCTTAGTGTTTTATGTGCAATTACAAATTATGCAACGCTAATTATTTACTAGGACACTCTATCAATAAAAAAGAAACGCATTGGTTGGATGAGATTATAAATTTGTTTTGTTTTATTTGGTTCATACTTTGAATCACAAATAAAAAAACAAAATAATCACAATCTCCTTTTTATAACAACGAAAAAAAGATCAAACTCGAACTATAAAAAATATTGAGCACGTCCCAAAAATACAATAACCCCAAAATAGCCATTGGAAGAGAATTTTAGTGGTGGAGAATATATGTGAAAGTGGGGAGATTTGGAGAAATAGGCTACTTATATTATTGCTAGAATTACCTTTTGATTTTGCTTGATACAAACACCAAGACATCATCCCTATTTATACTAATGGCATCTTCTCAATCAATGGCTAAGATTATACCACCATAACTCTAATATAATGGCTATCAGTGGCTTTCTAAAAATATTCTACATAATTACAATCCTACTACAATATTCTAGACTTCTTTGTACTTTACATTAACTAAGCTTCTAGAGAACTCTTTTCTAGAACATGCTTCTGCTTTTCTTACACTTACCATATTTCTAGAAAGTGCTTCTCTTAGACATCTCTATACTTTTCTATAACTTAGGCTTAGACAACTAAGGCTTCGTTTGGCATTGCTTTTGAGCAACTTATTATAAAAGTTTAACCGTTTTATTTGTTTGGTAAAAGAAAATCTCACAGATTTTAAAAGAATCTACTTGTATAACTGCTCAATTTTAGAAGCGGATGAAACTCAGTTTTTACTTTTCAAAAGCAATTCCCTTAAATCTCTCCCCCACTAACTCTTTGAAAATTTAAATATATTTTAAATCTAAAAAGAAAGTTAGAATAATTTATATTTAAATTAATATAAACCAATATTGATTTGTAATAAAATTTTGGTAGATTTTTATGGAGAATATAAGAAGTAGACATTTGTATCAAATAGACCGCATATTCTTTAAAAATGATTGAAAATGTTTATTTTGTTTCTTTATTTGGATTTTTTTTTTATATAATTTTGTATTTTCAATTTTATTTAGTTATAATGAATTGTTTTTATGAATTATTGTGATTAAATTAATATAGTCTATAGTCTGATTATTATAAAATTTTACAAACCTTCTTCTAATTTAGAAAATTTTAAGTTTTGTTATAATAATCGTGTCTGATATGAAATAGATCAAGTACTTTTCAAATTAATTTACTAAATATTACTTAAATAATTATGTATCTCATAGTAGCTTTAGAAGTTGAATTTACCAAACACTAATTTTATACATAATATAAATTTACCAAACACTAATCTGATTCCTGACACAGTTGTTTTTATACAGCACAACTGACAGCAATTATTCGAAAAGCTACAGCAATCCCAAACTAGCCCTAAGGCCCAAAACCTTAAGTAGTCAAAATAAAGTTTATTTTCAACACCCTCTTTAAATTTGATTTGTCACTCCAATTAAACTTATTAGCTTCACAAAGTCTTCATGCTTGAGAGGCTTGGTGAGTATATCACCTGTTTGATCTTGAGTCTTTACATACTCAAATTCAACATTCATCTTTGCCATACACTCTCGAATGTAATGATAACAGATACCAATGTGCTCGCTTTGATCATGAAAGACAAGATTTTTAGCCAAAGCTATTACTGACTTGTTGTCCACACAAATCTTGGTTGGCTCTTCTTATGAAAAACCTAACTCCTTCAATAAATTTCGAATCCAAATTACATGATAGACTCATCCAGTAGCAGCTACATATTCAACTTCACATGTAGATAGAGTGACAATTGATTTCTTCCTTGACATCCATGTATGGCAGTGTCTCCCATATAGAACACAAAATCGCTTGTGCTCTTAAGATCATCTATATCTCCACTCCAATCGCTATCACTTTATCCAACAGGTTTATAATTATAAGAAACGAATAGTATAAGCCAAAGTTTGTCGTACCTTTAAGATAGCAAAGAATTCTCTTTCTTGCCTTCAAATGAGTTGTTGTGGGATTCTTCATGAACCGACTAACAACTCCATTTCTATATAGTATATCCTGGTCTTGTGCATGTCAAATATCATAAATTGTCAACCAAACTCTTAAAGAGCGTAGGATCTACTCTTTATCCTTCCTCATACTTTGATAGCTTGATTCACATTCCAATGGATTGCCAACTAGGATTAGAGTCATCCTTATTAAATTTCTTAAGGACCTCGCTAGCATAGCCTTCTTGAGTTATTAGGATGTCATTGCCTTCTTGCTTCACTTCAATATCGCGGTAGTAAGACATGAGCCCTATATTGGTAATCTCAAACTCCTTCATCATCTCCTTCTTAAACCCATTGAACTTGCACTGATTACTACCTATGAATATCAAGTCATCAACATACCACACAATCAAAAGATCAATGTTTTGATTTTTTATGTAGAGTGCGTACTCATATGAATACTCGATGAAGCTTCTTTCTCATAGGTACTTGTCAATTCGAGCTTTTTAAGCTCTTGAATCTTACCTCAACCCATAGAGTGCCTTCTTCAGGTTTAACATTTTATCCTCTTTTTCCTTGACTTCATAGCCTTGTAGTTACTCACTATAAACTTCTTCTCCAAGGACTCCATTGAGGAAGACAGATTTCACATCCGATATATCCTCCAATTATTTTGAGTTGCCAATGTAGTCTAAGAGTTTCTGATCGAGTGACCCGGGAAAATACCTCATCATAGTTGATTCCCGCTCTTTGAATGTAACCTTTTTCCACCAATCTTGCCTTCTGTCTCTCAACTTCTCCTCTAACATTTTTCTTTATCTTGTACACCCATTTTACACCAATCACCTTGTGCCCTTGAGCAAGTGAAGCTAGCTCCCATGTGTCATTATTCATGACCATGTTTATCTTTTCATCCATGGCCAATTCTATTCTTATTTTTCATAGCTTCTTGGAAGTTTATGGGCTCACGGTCGGTAAAGAGGCAAAAGAGAGTAGAATTATCTTAACTTTTTGTTACCTCATAAATTTCTTCTATATGCTTTCGTAACACCAGACTCTTTCACTTGAGGTTTCATCTTCTTGAGAACTTGTATTAGGTAAAGTTGGTGGAGTAGTAGGCTCCCCTCTTCCTTGCTCCATGTTTACTTCTTTGAAGTCTAGAAGGTTGTAATCTTCATCATGTGATCCTCAATCACATTATCCTTTTTTATTGAATATGACATCAAGACTGATGATTGTTTTCCCATTATCGATTGTATAGCTTGTAACCTTTGGAGTTTTTGTCATAATCGTTAAATATATACTTCTTGCTCTTGTCATCTAGCTTGCTTCTTTGCTCATCTGGCATATGTGTATAAGTTGTACTTCCAAAAACCCTCAAATTGGAATTATCAGGCTTCCTTCCACTCCATGTTTCTTGTGGTGTTTTCCCACATACACTTCTAGTTGGAGATCAGTTGGATAGATAAACTATACATGCAACCATTTTTCCCAAAACTCCTTCGATAGTTTTTTGCTCTTAAGCATGCTCCTTGTCGTGTAAAATATTGTTTTATTCTTCCTTTCCACCACTCCATTTTGTTGGGGGGAGGGGGGAGGGGATCATGGAATTGTAATTGGTCGACGTATTCCATGGGACTCACAATATTCATAAGCTTTCTCCAACATTTCACATGTAACTTTTCATATCTTGATTTAGGATTGCTGCTCCCATGGTCTCTTCATGAGCTTTCTCCCCTTTTCGTCCTTGTACTTAATTACGATCTTGTCTTTGTTCGCTTTTATCATTACTACCACTTTCTTCCTTAGTTGAAACTACTCGAGTCTTGACTAGTTGGTCCACATTCGCTTCCTTCTTCGTTTTCTTCTCTTCATAGGTTTGCAACGAACCCAAAAGTTGCTAAATTGTCATGTCTTCCAAGTCTTTTCTTTATTCGATGACAGTGACTATATGCTTGAATTTTGGATCTAATAATCTAAGAATTTTCTCCATGATTTTTACTTCATACTTTTTCACCACTTCTTCTTAATTGATTGGTTATAGCCTGAGACTCTTTAGGAGTAATCAATGATGACTTCTCCTTCCTTTATATGCAAAGTTTCAAACTTGGCTCTTAAAGATTTATGACGTATCTTCTTAATAGGATCCGCTCCCTTGTATGAGATTCAAGTCGATCTCATGATTTCTTAGCCGACTTTGATTATGAAACTTTCTCAAAACCATCATCATCTAATCCTTGAAAGATTAGATAGGGAAGTAGATAGCCTTCTTGTCTCTCTTTCTTGAGTTTCTCAAATAATCTCTTTGAGCTTGAGTTAAACAATCCTCATTCTCTGATTCGGTGTGACCTGATCGCCTAAGATAGTTTTCATCTTAATGCTAAAATTATCATAGTTACTCTTGTTGTCTTTGTGGAATTTGGAAGGAACCCATACTTTTATTTTGGAAGGATCTTCAAGCTATGATATCACTTTTTTGGAAGGGGATTTTAATAGTGGAGGATATATTTGAAAGTGGGAGAGATTTGAAGAAGTAGGTTACCAATATTATTGATTGAATTACCTTTTGATTTTGCTTGATACAAACACTAAGACATCATCCCTATTTACACTAGGCATCCCCTCAAGCAATGTCTAGGATTATACCACCACAATTCTAATATAGTGGCTATTAGTGACCCTCTAGAATATTTTACATAATTACAATCCTACCACAAGATTCTAAACTTCTCTATAAACTACTTTACATTAACTAAACTTCTAGAGAGTTCTTCTCCAGAACATGCTTTTACTTTTCTTACACCTCTGAATAGTGCTTCTCTAAGACATCTCTAAACTTTTCTAGAACCTCTGCGTAGACAACTAAGGCCCAAAACTTTAATTAGTTCAAATTTAGTTTATATTTCAACAATAGCTTCCTCCCGCAACAAAATACTTGGTCCTTGATAATACTCTATTAACAATTATAGTTTAACTAACCAATCTCTTAGAGTTAATTAATAATGAGACGAGTGGCTCTTCATATTTTTGATGTGAGATTCTTAATATGTCCTTATTCTTAGGCATGATCCTATATTTTGGTTTTGATATCACGTTAATATTCATGGACTTCCATTTAAAAATTAATTAAGAATGAGATGAGTAACTTATGTTCTTATAAACATTGTTAGGTTAATAAATATTTTTATGTGTGATCCTTAATAGATAGACTCATTGCCTACCTACATTTATTTAAGTTGCAAATAAATTTACTACTTCAAAAAATAAGATTGGATTCAAAGGTTAACCCAATTCATTAATCAGAGGGACAATATTTTGCAATTTTATCTTTCGAGTGTGTGAAATAGATGTTTGGAAAAACTTCGATTTTATCTTTTACCTTTTTTTCCCATGTGGCTTCAATTCATTTTACATAGCATAGTTATAATTTACTTATATTTGCCTCATTTATCGTTTGTGACATGAATGTTTTGTTTCAGGTGTTAAAAAATCTGTTACAGGAACCGGAACCGGTACCGGAACAGGAATAAAGTCTGGTAGGAGATGGCAGTAATGTGATGGAAATGACCCACTAATTCTTTTATTTATTAATTTGTTTCACAATTTTCTACCCTATCTTACATATTAAAAAACAAGTTTAGGGAAATAATTGCGAGAATTACTTAAAGTTGTGTATATAAAACGAATACGTAGTTCTCAAATTAGGATGACGGATTTGTATAAAGTTATTTTAAAATAAATAAAAAAAAATCCCTTTTGTTATATTTTAATTTTTGTTCCATCATTTGAAGTAATAAAGATTTTTTTTTACTAGAATTAAATAAGTTAATTGTAGGGAAATTTACATAAATATTAAAATTTAATTCCATATTTACAAATCTATCATTTTTTAAAAGGGCAAGAACTCCAATGACATATTTAAAAAATAAATTCCCATTAGCCCTTTTTCATAAGCACTCGAATGACACTATTGATTATAATAATTTATTGAATTAAAATATTGGATTGAATATAAATATATCGGTTGTATATAGTGATTAATTCAATAAAAAAATTTCTTTAGTCAATAATTTATTGAATTAAAATATGAGCTTGAATACCAAGTATGTGAACTGTCCATAGTAATTAATTTAATAACGTATTCCATTTAATTCAATAACTTTTTGAATTAAAATGTGAGCTTGAATATAAAGTATGTAATTTGTATAGAGTAAATTAACCCAATAAACATTTTCCCTAAGTGTAACATCCCCAAAAAAATAAAAACACGTACTAACGAAAGACACAAAGTGAAACATTGAAGTAACATCAGAACACATGTCCTCCAAACACTTAATCCGGTTTTTATGCACTTCTACATTCCTTCCAATTCCAACCAAAGATTCCACAACACAACGAAGAAACCTGCACGCCAGAATAATCTATCTTTTGTTCTGAAATGGAAATGTAAAAAGATCACTTCAGTCATAGCAAGACTAGTCCTCTGCAATGATTTATTAAAAAAAAAAAAAAAAAAAAGCCCTGTCTTTTCAGTCATTTTACTTTACTTTTCAGTCATTTTCCAGACTTTTAAGACATTTTTCTTGTCTTCTTGGTCTTTTTTTTTTCTTTTCTTTAATGTTGTATGGTTTTTTAAAGAAGGAATTGCATAAAATATCTGGATTATGACTTTATTTTTACATAATATCTCGCTTTTGTGTGCGCTTCCCGCTTAAGTCCGGGGGATTAATCGCTTTTTTTACCTTTTAAAACACTTGGTCCTCTGTGTAACCACCAAAACTTAGAAAAATACTAATCCAGATGGGAACAAAGGTACAATATATATATGATTTTGTTTATGTGAGTCTTCCCTGAAAAATACACACCATTGAGGACAAAGGACCAATGATGATGGCATCTTAATTAAGTATGTTATGTTAATCCTTCCATAAGCCACCAACCAAACACAACTTTCAGAATCTGAGATGATTGAGGTTCTTAAAGCAGTTGGTTTGTCTTATTGCTTATACTTGATAACAGTTCATTGTCCTACAAAATGTTTGTTAATTAACCTTAAGGACACCAATGAATATGTGATCAGGTTGTGGCTTATGGAATTATCACATTGTTCATTTCTTGCTTTTAATTAACCCTAAACCTTCCATGCTTTCAATCTTGCTTGGTGCTCTCCTTCCAACTCAATTGGCCTCTCTCTTCCCTACTTGCTTCTGGTCACCTCATTTGGAAGTGTTATCATTATTATGGTTACTTTTGGGACACTTATTATTTATGATAGCGACCAGTTTGATGGTTTTAACAGGTAAATGAACTAACAGCTTCGAGGTTCTAAAGTAAATGGTTAAACAATGGCTCAGATATTTCCATCTATTTTCCATCTCCCCTTTTGGTTCTAGAAGAAATCGAAAGAGCATTTTCTGGAATCTTATTGTGGCGGCATTTTTTTGGATCGAGAGAAACAACGAATTTTCAACAATATGTCTCGTGATCATAATCACCTTTGGGATCGTTTTTTATATTTCATTTACCTTTGGTAAAAAATTAATGCACATTTAAATTTTGGTGTAACTTTTTCTTCTTTATACTTACCTTAGAACTCCTTTTTTGTAATCTCTTTTGAAGGTGTTTTTAACCTCTTGTACATTCTTTTCTATTAATATAATTGTTGTGAATTCTTCTTAAAAAAATGGGAGATTTTTGTCGGATAGTGGTCATAGGAACCGATTACATAGTAACCGTCATGGAAATTTTATATGTAGCTGCATAAGAATTCAATTTTTTTTTTTTTTTTTAAGAAGGGGAAAAGCTTTGGGGGTTTAAGTTCCATATTAACAATAAAATCCCATAAGTTTTCATAAATAAAAAGGTTTATGACTTCAATCATACCTAATGTTTTATAAAATAATAAACACTTTTAATTATTGGCGCTTTCAAAGTTTTGAAGTGACTATAAAGTAGAGCTTAAAATAAGAATTCCAAAACATCTAGAATCATCTAAATTAGAGTTCAAACAAAAAAAATTATTTGTCATTTTTAAACCACAAGGATGTTATTGATTTTTTTGACGAAAATATTGAGGTTTTATTTGCATTTTACCCTTCATAAATTTAGCATGATATTAATATAGTTTAAAACTATATGACCTCTGTTTTTCTTGTGTATTCTTTTAAGGCAGGGGCACCTACCCCACCACCCAGAGGTTAAAAGAAGACTAGTTTTTGTTTCCCCAAATGTAATGGTATATGAAGCTACGATCACTTGAATATCCAAATTTGATCATGGCATCACCCAGTATATAAAAACCATTTTAAGCTTGATGATGAGAGTTTATTTTGTGTTTAGTCTGCTTTGATAGGATTAAAAATCATATTAAATCTATATCACACTTTCTCGTACATTTGTATAGTTATTATATAAAGCCTATGCCTAACCAAGTAAGCTATTCCATCGTTCTTTAAGCGACGGCTTGCAGTCTCATTTTTCCCTCAACGTGAATTTCAGTTACCAATCCCAACCTTGACAATGTTTCCATTGCCTCATCAATTGGCATTTCAACCTGCATAATTTGTATCACTGTCAAACAAACTCAAGTATTGGAAAGTTTTTACAAGATATTAGATTCATTTACTTACCATCACTTTTAACACATCGTACAAAAATCTTACACATTTGTCCCCAACACTTCGGCGACATGTAATCTGCAATCAGAGCCATTCATTTTTCAGTCAAGCAACAAAAGAAGCAGATGCTAATGGAGGTCAAGTTGTAAACGATTTCACCTCCAAAACACGACAATAATTGCCTCTTTATTGTTAACCTCACTCTCTGTCCCAATTAGCTTCCCTTTTAAGAGTATTATCATTTCTCTTCCCATGTATTTCACAGCTTATTTTGAAATGCTTTTATAACACAAATTACGCTAAAAATAGTGTAGGTTTGAGCTAGACATACATCACCTCACCCTTTTCTTCTCTTAGCAGGATTGCATAGGCCAATATAGCTTCCTTGTACTGCACAAGACAAAGCACCCGAAAGAGGAAATATAATTGGATCATTTCACCATTTCAATGGGAATTTCCACTAAAACAAACCCCATTAATAATACTAGAAAGTTTACATAAGTTTCAGAGTTAAATAATTCTGTCGAATAAAGCACATATGAATCTATGATACCTATCCCATGTTTGCTTGTAACCCAAAACAACTCGTGTAATGTAAATCACAAGAGCACTGAGAGCAACCACATCAAGAAAAATTGCTGACCTGACAAACGTAAGCAAAGAAAAGGTGATTAATTACAAAATTAGAATAAATGATCGTTGTTCTTGAGGAGGAAGAACGATATTGAGCGAGTATAGCTACATTTATCACATATACAGGCATGTAAACTGCAATCAATATTTCCACTCAATTTAGATGGTATTGAGGGAGAATATCCACATTTATCACATAGGCATGTAAACTGCAGGTTTCAGACAATTATAAATCTATTTTAAGAATGTAAATTAAAAGATAAAACAATTTAGAAAAATGCACAGTTTAGTAAGGAACAGATATCTAGACAACTTGCCTTTTAATTTTAAAAAATAGCAGTACAGGAATTTCATAAAATGTGGCCTGAAAGGAATTATGAGAAGCTTCTAGCCAAATCACTGGTTATTATCATGTAACGAGTTAAAAAGAAGCATACGGTGACGACAAGATGTTTTCAAACTTGTAATTTATGAAGAATGCCAAAAGTCCCAATATCAATTTTGAAGCATTGGACCAAGATTTTATATCTGTGATAATAGGAACCAGAAATTTTTAAGTATAAAATTAACAAAATAGAGTTTGAAATTGTATTACAATTAAAAGAAACTATAAAAGACAATAGCCTTTTGAGAGGGATATCTTTCTCCCACACTTGACCCCAACCATCCTCAAGAGTTCTGTTTATAACCCCTTCACTCTAATAAACTCACTAAATATGACTAATATATCATAATTCTATCATTACTCCGCTCCAATATCAGACAAGGTGTGGATCAAGAACATAATGGGAATCCATTTGATGGGAACCAAAAACTTAAGTGAAAAATTAAGAAGAGAGAGTTAAATTTGTATTACTTTTGAAAGATAAAGCATTTGGATATTCATATACTGAGTCAGGGTCATACCGCGACTATGATTGAGTTGCGAAAACTTCTGGATAGGTATCCCACATCTGAATAATCGAAAGGATAGTTTTTTGTCATTTAATCAAGATATTGAGATTCTTAAGTAGAAACCAGTGAAATAACATCTAAAATAACAAGTGCAAAATATATTAGGTGCAAAGACATGGTACAAGAAGAAAATGAAAATTTTGACCGACTTTCAAGTGTCAGAAGTTTATACTGGTAAGTCTGGAATAGGAATTTTCTCATACATCTTTAACATCGGAACCTCATATTTATCTCCACTGTCCCTTTCTTCTTTGGTGTAAAGTAAAATCAATTCTTGTAAAGCTGGCTCCTATTTCAGAAATGAGCCAAAAATTCATAAAAGCATTGAGATTCTGTAATAACAACAAATTAAAAAAATAATTTACCGTTTTTTTTTAACGAGAATGCTCACAAGCCTAATAAGATAATGAAAGAACAAAGAACAAAAGAAGTATCCACCCCAGTTACAAGTAAAAAAAGACCAATGACTATCAATAAAACTGCAAATGAGCATAACATTTATCTTTAAACATGATTTCATCCATCAATCCAAATTTAAGCAATATAATAGTTAAGATTAAGATATAATTAACCAATGAAAGTGATACTACACTGCACATATGTCACACAACATCAAAACATCATGCAGAAATATATCATCACTCAAAGAGAACACAACCAAAAACTTAATAGTAGCAGCACAACTTCTACTAGGTAAGAAACGATAGAGAGGCGTGACAAAAATTAGCGTTTGGGATACACCATTTTATTCTAACCGCTCATCTGAATGAAAGGAAGCAACTCAGAAGAGTAAAAGGAACAGATAAGGAACACCTGGAATATTGACTGAGAGAGCAGGATAGAAATGGAAGTCTTCCAACTGTTTCCAAATATCATTCCCACAATTTTTCTTCATTGCAGGCTTCCATATATCACTGAGTGATATTCGTGATATGAAGATAGGCCTGGATGTAAAACAATTTAATTGCATTGCATTTCCAAAGCACAATTGCTAAAATTAACTAAACTTACATTTTCTTTCATACATAGAGAAAGTATTTGTAGTTATTGCATATAACACTAGTTTATGTTAGTTAACGAACTTTCAGAATTTAATGTCTCATTTGAAATGAAGTTTATACCTTCAATTTTCCTAAGCAACTCATCTTCTGAAACATGAATCTTCTCAAGCTTCTTTCCAATTTCCCCCTCCCACATCTCAACAAGTTCATTCAAAGAATACATGTTTCCTTCCGGCCTTAGATACACTACTTTGTTTAGTGTACGCGGATCATCCATCACACTAATTGTAAAGGAAGCAACATCACTGACCTTCACAAATACCCCTGCAGTAAGATAAAAAAAACTTTGAACCATGAGCTCGCGAATCAAACATCAAGGCGATCAGATCTAAAGTTTGTGGCTACGATTTTCGATAGATCTGAACAACACTCACCGCGTCGAGTTGATGTTTTCAGGTTCTTTGCTTTCTTGCTGCTGGGATGCTCGTGGGGGGCTTGTGTAATCTCGTATTCAGACGTTTTTGGGTTCTCTTTTTTCTATCAAATCCTCTCACACAAATGAACCCTGCAACCAAAACACATCCACCACCATAAAACGCATATATATTTAATGTTGTTGAAAACAAAGTTACTATTCCCATCAACATCTGCTTATCTGACGAACTGTTAAGCTTGTTTCATATATTCTATTACTACATGGCAAAATGGCTTGATCCTCTATCAGCCAAAGAAATACATATATATAGGAAAAAAAGATGTACAATCCTAGTCCTTGCTGGTGACAGTATATGCTATACACGAATGGAAATAATGCAACACCAGGAGAATAAAGTCACCTTTGAATATTTATGATATAAATAATGGGCAAAGAGTTAACAAATATGTAAACCACATGAGGTGGGCGGGGGTGCATACTCTAACACTACTAGCATTCTTTCAACCTACATCTTTAATATCCCTCATTTTTTTTTCTGTTTGAAATATATTCTACGGAACCACAATTAACAGAAAGTATTGTTTTTTCATACCTTCCTGGAAGCAGTAACGAATGTCCTCATCTGACAAACCTGTATAGTGGAAGATATATTATGTTATTGTCTCTTCTACACAACTAAATTCAAACACCTATCCTAACTTAATTTACCTTTTAAAATTGTTGTTATTGATGTTCCAAAATATGTGGTTCTCCTACGTAGATTCCATATCCATTCTCTTGGAACATGAATGGGATTTTCACTAGATTCAACATCTGCAAAAACCTGCATTTGAACTCAATATGTTTAGTTGCAATAGCTTAGTTCATGGAACCAAACATAAATTATGACTAACCTCATTGACTTGAAAATACGTTCCGTTCAACGGGAACCCTTCTCTCATGGCCGTTAGGCAGGGAATCTGGAAGTGAATTTGTTGATATATCAGAGGTTATGTAAAGCAATCAAGTAGAAACAACTTGTGGAGTTTTTCTTTTCACTTACCAAAATGGTTCCGCAGACCGTTCCATTGTTTTGTTCCAAGATTTTGCTGCCTGAAGAGCATGCTCCCTCACTGCAAACGTCCCCAGATTCTAATATGCATAGAAGATACGGGCTTGGATCACTTAGCGCTCGCTTGTCCAGCTGTCAACACACATTTCCAAGTGAAATTCTGAGCTCATAAAAATGTAGGTTTTTCCAAGTTAAAATGTCAAGTATTTACCTGAATTAGGAGAGGATGTGTGTCTGGAAGTTCATAGCTGCATCATAGTAATACATTATTTAAGTTTCCGTCTAATACAATATTGTATCATGTCAGTTGTAATTAAATCGCAGAACCTGAAATCTATATTAAATCAAATCCCATTCTCTGTGCTTGCTTCTGATCATACACGTTGATCCTTTTTTCTTTTTCTTTTTTTTTTTTTTTGCTTGGGGACATAATATTTGATCTAAAAAAGTTGGTAGACACTACAAAAATTAATAATATGGCATTAAAAATAAATTGAGATAAACATACCTTAATTTATAAAACAAATTATTTTATGCATAATGCTATCACTCCATAAAAGTTCTAGTAAAAAACATAAATATTCATCAAGTGCTAAAGTGTGTGCTTGAGTGACATTTTATAATTGAGGTGCACTAACTTTACAAGTGTGTAATTAGTTATTCGGTTGCTTCTAATGGAAGTTAATAGAAGGGGAGGGGGATTATTTTGAATCTATTTCTAGATATGTAAAAACTAATAATCTCATTACTTTTAGGCCTACTTACACTTGGTGCTCCGTCCTTAATCGGCTAATATTCTTCACTTTGCGTGTGGGGGTGGAAGCTACTATCATGTTTAAAGGAACCACATCTCTTAAAATATCATAGCTTTGTCCAGAGGTCATTTGAAAATCATAGGAATCGTTGCCACACATATCTTCAATGTCAGTCAATGCTAATTCAGCAGTATGGCATTGTGATCCCAAAAGTTGGTTGCCCTTAATAGGGAGAATTGATGTTGGGCACATTTCTAGACCTTTATCTTGGACCATCGAACTTACACTTCTTTTCTCTTCTGGTCCTTGAATCGCAATCGCTCCACTGCATATATTATAGAGGTACTTTAGAAGGGAAAAAAATGAATAATTAATTAAATAGGACTACCTGTTATTTATAGAAGAATAGGACTACTGATTAATCATTGTAAACTTCACAGAAACTTTCATAAAAGAAAGTGACTATATGAATTTTCTATTTTTTGTCATCTGGTAAAGAAAATTCACCTTTTCACATAAAGCATATTAATGATTAGATGCAAAATTACCATTTTTCTAATTTAATATCATGGAGATTGATATCTTTGATGGACATATCAATACCTTAATGCTCATGCTTAGGGCTGCAAAAATGAATTTTGAATCCTCCCCGATGTGTTTTGTGCAGAATTGGGAACATATCAGTACATCTTCTTTTGTGAACAGAAATTCATGAATAAATTGATTAATACCTTGCATATCGCCTGGCATAGTGCCTGCATTCCCCCTTCAATGGACAAGCAATGCAGTTTGGTTTTTTCTTGGAGCAAAATACCTGTGGATAAATGTTCAAGATTTCGATCATTTCCAAAGTTTCGTAGTGACGATATTTTGAAAGCATATAGACTTAGAAGGAGCCTATGACATACCTTCCCAAATGTTATCAAATGATAGTGTAGTTCATACCTGTGTAGTAAAATCCTTGAGATAAGACTTATGGATTTTATGAAATTAAAGAATTAATTTAATAACAATATTAAGTTGTATAAAGGGTTTTGAGGATTACAGAATTCGTTGGTCAAGAGTACAGAGCATAGGCCATAGATATTTTTGGATAGAATTCCTCGTCGTTGACCTGCAAAAGGTATGCTAGGCTCTTTTATTCATATCAGTGATCCTTCCTTTTTGGTATCCTAACACTTACCGTTCAAGAAGATTCATCTCAACCTCTTCAGGATGTTCAAAAGGAACCCACCCTAGTCGAACTGCTATTCGACTAACGTTTACGTCCACCTTATTTAAGAAATGAATAAAAGGTGTCAAATGCAAAATACTTGAGGGACAAATACTGGCATAGCTAATTTTTACATATTATTTACTGAAGTGCAAAAAAAAAAAAATTAAAAATTACTCAATTGGCATAATTGTAGTACAATTATTTATTGAACCACAAAAAAGGGTAAAAAAACCAACAAGTCCATTGATAATAATAATGAAAATAATCAAATAGATCTATTGAACATGATTATAATAAAACAAAAATAAAATAAATTCATTGAAAATACACATGAAAACTAACCATTCAATAATTGAACTATAATTATGCTATTTGAGTAATATTTAAAAAGCTATGAAATTTTAGTAATTAATATGTAGACAAATTCTAAAAACACACAATACTACCGCCTAATTTACAAATGATAAATGGATATTGTCTTACTGGGAAGGCCACTTGGTGGAGTGCAAGAAGTCTTATACATTCAACGCTTTTCAATCCGAGCCCATATATTCCCAGTAGGTACTCCCTTCAATAACATACAAGTGAAAAAATTCAAAAGCCTAAGTGTAAGTGTGTAATGTACAATGCTTGAAGTTCAACTTACTTTACATCATCTGGAGGAGCATTTCTCAGCCATTCAAGGTTCAATGCTCCCATGGGTTCTAGCCACCCAATCAAGAAACTCCTGCAAAAATAAAACAATGTAACTTCACTTGAATGGCAATATGCCCTTCTACCACAATACTTTTTTTTGGGTTAACTTGAACATTATTTTCTTAAACCTTGATTCGTCCTGCAATGACGTTATGTTGGCCACGGTCTTTGATGGCTTCAGCAATCGTTTTAAGATCTGCACATCTAACGGCCTGCCAATTAACGGAATCCATGTGATCCACATTTCTTTGTTGGTTTGTTGTTGAGTCGAGGAGGGGAAATGTTGCAGCCAGTGACATGAAAGCAGAGCTATGAATGAATAAGAACAAAAATTGGGAAGTTATTTTGAGTGAATCATAAAAAAATATATATTTAACCAATATGTATGTATGTATGTATGTATACCTTGAAAGATGGTCAGAGACATTTTGAGAAAGGAAAACACCAACCACAGAATCCACCACTGAACCTTTCCATGGTAAAAACTGCCTATCACCTATACATAGAAAGAAATGTGTGAGAATATATGAATTAAAGTTGTAAAAAACAAAAAAATTAAATATATAAAATTGTTGGTCATACATACCCAATATTGGATGTAAGTGGGCAATAAAAGAACGAATACGTGTATGGAAAATCTGTGTTTCAGTTTCATCTTCATCTGAATTTAAGTCACGATACGGAATAATTTGGTTGTCTTTATCTGATAATATTTGGTCAAAATTAAGATGTCGCCTGCTCTTGAGAGAGTATTGTAATTCAAAATCATGTTTTTTCTCATTCTGATCATGTCCATCTGGACATGCAGAAGAAGAAGAAGTACTAGATTTCCTACTCCTACGGTATTTTAAAGAAAAAAATCTGTCTCGACCAATTGAGTTTTCAGGAGGAGGAGGAGTACTCGTCATGTTTCGATCTTGTTTCAATTTCCTATGGTAAACTTTAACTGATTTCGACATAGCTTTTAGCTTCACAAAACAAAGCTACTTCACATCTAATTTTCCGCTATCTCAATCTTAAACATTAACAATCGACGAGCTCTTTCTCAAAACCTAATTATTTACTTCATTCAACAATATTTAAGCCACAAACAATTGAAACTTAACTCTGTCAGAGAAATTTCAATCTTACTGTTCTAAGCATGCACACTTGGTTGAAATACACCTGCCCGCCACGTTACATTTGAGAAATTAGGAACACGTGCACCTACAAACATTCCTTTTACCTGATATGCATGTCTGAACTCCTTTTCATTCTTTCTTTTTATTTTTTTTTCAACTTTCGATCTTCAAGTAAAAAAAATATATATATATCAAACCTTCAATTTAAATTATTTTTTTGTGCAAGTATAAAAAATATGAAATTTTTTTCATCAACGTTTATTTTCTTCCCCCGAATTTTTTTAATTTAAAATTTCATTTTTTTTTAGGGTTTATTTTCGTCAAGGTTTATTAGTACACGTATCAAATAATATAATATCAAATGAAATATAATTCAAATATATTTACGATACTGAAAGCTTAAATTAATAAAATTAAGGGTTAAATTATACAAAATACCGCTAACCAATAATATTAGTTTTAATTTTACCCCTTACGTTTTAAAAATTTCAATTCTACCCTTAAGTTTTTATTTTTTTAAAAAAATACCCCTTATTGAGTAAATCAATCTTTAAAAATATAATATGCGTGCAATTCGGCTAAGTTTAACAAAAATAAAAAGTTTGAGGGTATTTTTGAAAGATTTTTGATGTAATGAAAGATAATTTCTCAAAAAATGGTAATTTTGAAAGAGTAATTTTTCCAACAAATGGTATTTTAGAAATAAAATTAAGATTAGGTGTGCAATTGAAACTTTGAAAACATTGGGTAAAATTAAAAAGAATTTGTCTCAATAAGCTAGACCCATACTTTAAGTTGTTTCACGCCATAAATAAGCTCGGAGAGGTAGATTCACATCTCTTACAACCAACGAAGAAGTCTTATGTTCTTTAAGCCCAAGCTATTTAAATTCTCAACCCTTGTAAAAAATCCTCCAATAAAATCTTTTTAAATTCCATCTTAGGAGAGGAGAAGAGAACTTGCGAAACTTTCCTCTTTGTTGTTGATTTTAGAGGGTAGATGGGAGATTTTGGACCCTCATGAAATTTTTGAAGATTATAGAAAATGGATATAGCTCATCAGCGGTAATGAAACTTGAAGCTGGGAAAGGGATCAGAAAATTTTTCGAGATGATAGATAATGTCTCTTCATGCTTTGAGCAAGAAAGGGGCAAATATTTTTGTTCCTCGATCGGAAGTTGTCTCACAAATTAGAGGATCAAACATCATCAAATGAGCTATATTATTATAATGACTTTCATTTCCTTTCTTTTCTTTGCATGAAAAATATCCACTTTACTGTTAAATTGGTCACCGTAGTATTCATTTGTTTTATTCTTTATCAAAAGCCGAAAGAAAAAGTTGATTCTCATTTCATTTTTGTTCTTATTGTAGCGCTTTATTTCCTCGTGATTTTGCACTGTTAGTTGTTTTATTTCTTTGGCATGCAGATCCCAAGTGTCTAGCAATTGTACCCCTCAATTTTAATATGCTCTGTTGCAGCCGTTGGATAATTCCCAATTCATAGATTTAGAAAATGAGTAATTGTTTGGAAGCAACATATTTGTAAAAGGTAATAGCGCGATTAATCCTCAACTCCTTTTCCTGATCAGCAACATCTCCCATACCGATTAATCCTCAAGCCATAATATCAGTCCTTTTACAACTTGGTTCCTACAAAGCCACCCCACATTGGACTCCCCATCAATTTTGAGCGTTGGTCTTCTCCCCTCCATTGGCAAATATCTCCTCGAGGAAAGGGAGGGTGTTAATGTCAAGTGGGCTGTCCCTTTTGAACTCTCAAATCCCAGAATTCCATGGGCTATTCTCAAACTCATGGCATTGATTCAGAGACTTTCAGCCTGTGATCAAGCCAGTATCCATTCGAATGGTTCTCACCCTTGCTCTTACTTGGAATTTTCCTGTGGAACAGCTTGATGTAAGCAATGCTTTTCTCAACGGTGAGCTTGATGAAACTTTTTTTATGCCTCAACCCCAAGGGTATGTTAATTCTTCTCATCCTACGTGCTCTCTACGGTCTTAAGCAAGCTCCTCACGCGTGGTATGATAAGCTTAAATCTTTTCTTTTGTCTTAGTCTGTGTCTGTTTTTTCTCCATCAAGGCAATTCTATGTTTTCATTCTCATTTATGTGGATGATATCATCATTACTGGCTCCACACACCTACTTTGATTCAGCACTATATTTTTCTTCTTCAACAGCGTTTTGCTCTAAGGGATCCTTGGACCTCTGCATTTCTTTTTGGGCATTCATATTGCTCGGACCAGTCATGGCTTCCTGCTCTCGCTACATAAATATATTGCTAATCTTCTCACTAGATTGCACATGTCCAACATCAAGTCCGCTCCTACTCCTATGATTACGGGCGATTCTTTATCGCTAAATGAAGGGGATCCTCTGCCTGATCCATCCCTCTATCGCAGCACGTTGGGATCCTTACATTACCTCACTCATACTCACCCTGACTTTGCTTTTGCTATCAACAAACTTAGTCAGTATGGTCAGTCTCCTACTCTTTCTCATTGGCTAGCCATCAAACGTGTTCTTCGTTATCTCAAAGCCACCATGTTTCTGGGGCTATCTCTTCAAGCTGCTCCCTCACTCACTCTCACCGACAGACGTTGTGTTGGGGGCTACTGCTTTTATCTTGGCCCCTCTCTCATTTCCTGGTCCTCCAAGAAGCAAAGTGTGGTCTCTCGATCTAGCACCGAATCTGAATACAGGGTTCTATCACATGCTGCCTGCGAATTGCTTTGGATTCAATCTATTCTTTCTGAATTTCGCCTTTCTATCTCTTGGTGTGATAACATTTTTTTTTATAATAAACTGAGCTATTTCATTGATAAGTGAAAAAGCCCCAAAAAAGGCCCACAAGTAATTACAAAAAAGCTTGCCAATTAGAGCAATGATGGAGGGGATATAAGTAGTAAAATATTTACAATTTGCACTCCAAATGCAGGTATTAAGCACAATACAATCCCAAACATCACTCAAGCTCTTGTGCTTATCGACAAAAATCCTCCTATTTCTCTCAAGCTCTTGGTGTGATAACCTTAGTGCTTCTGCCATTGCGCATTATCCTGTTGCTCATACTCGCACCAAACATATTGAGATTGATATGCATTTTGTTCGTGACCAGGTTCTTCGCAACCAACTAATCATTCGCTACATTCCTACTGATAAAGCTGATCAGCTTGCTGACTATTTCACCAAGCTGCTATCAACCTCTCGGTTCCTGTTTCTCAGAAACAGACTCGGCCTCGATTCTCTCTGGTCTTGTTTGAAGGGGGATGTTATGACATGATGTCTTCCCTGTTCTGTCTTTCCATTCACATGCAGCTGATACTTTCGAGCAGATACTTTCTTCACATGTTTGAGTTAGTAAGAGTAGTTGTACTTCTTTAGCTAATCTCTTAGTTTTCCTTGCTTAGTCTTTTCTCTCCTTACCTCTTGTAATCATTTGTGTTCTTTAAGCTTCAAGCTAAAGCAATATACATTGTTCTTGAGAGTTCCCTTCTTGCTTGCCTTTTAATTCTTAACTGATATGAATCTATCTATGATAGCACATTAGTTGATGAGATTTTGAAAATAAAACAATCACATGTAGGTCTTACACTCTTTTAAATGGCTCTTCATTCTTTTCTTAGTTTATTTGATTAAAAAACTATGCATTTCTTGCTTGTGATCATGGTTTTTGTGGATATCTTGTTTCAGGAGTTCTCTATGGTAAACTAAGGACCTAATTAAAATGGCTCAGAATTTTTCATTACCAGGCTACCAGCGTTAAATCCAATTGGTAATTTCTCCTTTTCTTTTTAAGGATTATTAATTAAGGTCATTTGAATATTTTTGTAGTGACATCAAGCCTTAGGGCGGGGGTGGGTATATTAAGATCTAATGGAGTATGATTTGGAAGTCTAGGTGACATATCCCCTATCATATTTTTTTAGTTTATCATCTTTTAAGATTTTGTATTCATCAAGCTTTAGATTTTAGTCTAGTGAGCTTTCAATTTATACTTCTCTAAATTCAGTGAGAATGTGCAGTATAGAGAGGTTATCAAGAAATTCTGCCATACTTTTTTTTGTTATTTTAGGAATGCATACCTGCTTTAATTCTGGATTAATCGTAACAATGTTTAAAATAAATCCTAGTTTTGTGCAGTTCATTAAGTGATACAATGTTCTCGATGAAATGGCCTTGAGAGTTTTTTTTTTCAAAAAAAAATTATATGTTCTCGATTATTTGAGTTGCTAAACTTTGAAAAACAAAATAGATTTATGATGAAAGATGAACTAAGATTATTTTGGTTATCCGTCTATAAGTCTGACATATGGAAGCTATTTTGAGCTCTTCTGGTTTGTACATTTCTATTAATAAGAAATGAAGAGGGGCATTTTATGTTACTACCATGGACACTGTTGGCTTTAGATGGGCAATTGTAATGTCTCGTCTCATGGTGTAGAGCTTTCTTACCATATAGGATTTCCTAAACTTGCTTAGTTCAATGCTATTACATGACAATAAAGTATTTTTTTGCATATTTTTATTTGTTGTCAATTTGTAGGCATTGGAACTAGATTTATTGTATCATAGTGAAGGTATTCATCAAAGGTGGGATAGTGGCTACCGCATGACATCAACTGTAGCAACTCTGGACCGGAAATCTCTTATTCTAAGTGTGACGAGAAGAAAGCTAGCTAATGAAACTCAAGAATACATGTTGACAATGGGAAAATGCTAATGTCAGGTATGCCATGAGTTTCAAGAGAACCCCTGAATCTAACAAAACACTCCATGTTGCTGTTTCAAGTGCATTTAAGGCCTCTTTTACTTGACATAATATGAAAACATTCAGGTGAGGATTTACATTTGGTAGGCTTTGGATATGAAAATGCTAGAAGATATTGGTAATGCCATTACCACTTGATAATGTGTGCACAAGGAATGTCGTGAAGCATGTGGAGGCCAAGGCCTAAAGACAAGAAATCGGATCAGTCCCTGAAAAGCGCATATGATGTTCACTCTACTTTTGCTTAAAGGCTAGTTTAGTTTTTTTGTGGTTGTAATTAGTATAGAAATGTTTTATTTAAATTACATACATATGAGATATTTAGGGATCTTGTTGAAGTCTAATATTTAATATTGTTATAAATTTCTATTTTTTTGGTTCCATGGAATTATATTTCTTTTTTGGAATTAAAAATATGATCAGGGTGGCTAGCTATGCATCATATGAAATTTTTTTAAAGAAAAAAAATATATATCTTGACTTGTAAAACAGGTCAACAATATTCTAAAAAAGGGTCAAGATTTTGTAATTAAACTTGACACTTAAAATATGTCAATGTAAATTGAACACTTGACCCATAAAATGGGTCAAGAATTGTTTTGTTCAAAAGAAAATATTATTCTTGACTATCGCATATTTGACAAAAAGGTAAAAAAATCATGATTATTGACCCTTTTTATTAGTCAAATATCAACTATTTTGTTGGAGATGATGAGAACTCCGGTAAGCATACGAACGTTGAGTCGATCTCCGACAGAATCTCCTACAATTGGAGGATTTAGCTGATCGATTAGCGGCTGTGAATAGAAATATGGAAGGGTACCATTTTTTGAAGAAATAATATCCATGCGGATTCACGGGAGAACCACTTCTTTTATCCACAAGGATACAAACGAAGGGAGGCAAGAATAAATAAACCATCAAATGAAACATAAAATACATGAAATCATATTTGGAGAGTGAAAAAAAAAATTGAACAGCGAGAAATACAACTTTTTCTTCCTACCGAGCACTATTCACATCCCCAAACCACCATATACTGGTAAAAAATCTCATGAAGAAGCAAACTTAGGCGATGGTGCGGCAAAACAAGCACGCATGCCCACGTGAAGAAGGGGTGGCGGTTTTTGGCGACGTGTGGCCTTAACGCGGTGCAGGTTTTGATGTTTGGCAGCGGCAAATGTGATCGGCGGACAACGGTGCTCCTATTTGGTAGGATGGTGTCGAGAAACGATCACTCAAATATGATGACCTAACGTCAAACCCAAACCCTAATTAGAAGAGAAACACTAAACGGCCCCAACGAATTCTAATACCATGTAATTTTCAGAAAAAAGTGAGAATTTGAGAGAAAGTCACTTCTATTATTCACATTTTTTTTTGTTGAAACTTCTATTATTCACATAAGCCTTGAAGTCATAAGAGGTAAAATTACAATAAAGGGCATATTAATAAACCAATGAATATGCTCTCCTAGTTTATCATAACTTAACAATAATTTTGATGTCCCCTATCCCTTCCTTCCAATGAAAATGTCTTACCCTTGTCCCGTGTCATGGCACTGGGAACTTGACTTCCTATTGTTCTATATAATTTTAGAAGATTTAAAGGTTATTTGGGAGGGATTTATGAAATAAAAGTGTCAACAAATCAGCTATTGGTAATTATCAATATTAGAGGTGTCAAGTGGGTCGTGCCGGGTCAACCCGACCCACGAAAATCAAAACCCACAATGACCCACGAGTTATATTGACCCGGCAGTGACCCATGACCCGACCCATGTCAACCCACGAGTCAAGTGACCCACGAGTTATGTCGGGTTATGTGTCGGGTTGGGTTGACCCACTGGTTATGTCGAGTCACGTGTCGAGTTGGGTTGACCCATGAGTTATATTGGGTTGGGTTGACCCACGTGTCATACAATCCACAAATTATGTCAAATTATTAGTCGGGTTCAATTAACCGGTAAATTATACAACCTCCAACTTACACCTAGTTACGAATCGGATTGGGTTGACCCTCAAATTATATAACTCGTTAAAATGAGATGCTAATAGTGTATAGTTAATTACTAATAAGTATTAAATACCTACCTAATTTAATCAAATCACAAATATTAACTTTGATTATGATTTATAAACTATAATTTAAATGTAATGTAAATTATATTTTAATAATATGATATTTTTATTTAATTTTATATTCATTATAGTAAACATAAATAAATAAATAAAATTAAAGTCTTAATATTTAATTAATATTTTTCTATCTTAATTCTTAGGATTATAATAAATTAATAAATATTACAAGCATAAACTAAAATATTGTATATCAATATCAACTATAATTTATAAACAATTGTTTTTTTTCCTTTTCTTTAAGAAATGTTTACTTTATCTCAAATCTATAGTTATAAACTAATATTTTTTTAGAAGATTTATAAACTATTTAAGTCTTTATTATATAGGTAAGGTAAATTATATTTTAACTATATATTATTTTATTTATTTGAATATTGATAAATAAATAGGTTACAATAATTTATTTATTTTAGTTATAAAAATTTGTTATGGGTCGTGCCAAGTCATGGGTCACGGGTCGTGTCGGGTTGGGTTGTGGGTCGTGTCGGTTACGGGTCACATGTCGTGCCGGGTTGGGTTATGGGTCGTGCCGGTTACGGGTCATGGGTCGTGTCGGGTTGGGTTTTGGGTCAAGTCGTGCCAGGTTATTTTTCGTGCCGAGTTCAAAGCGTGCCGGGTTGAACTTGACCCATCGAGTCGTCTGACCCGGCCCATTATGACCCACGTCTTCGGGTCGTGCCGGGTCAAACCCACCATTAGGCATGTCGAGTTGGCGGGTTTGCGGGTTGACCCAACCCATTTGACATCTCTAATCAATATCAATAACAAATATGCCTATAGTTGTACTTGTTAGGTGAAAACAGGCGACCACAACTCCACATTGGTATGATATTATCCACTTTGGGCCTAGGCCCACATGGCTTTGCTTTTGGTTTCACCCAAAAGGCCTCATATCAATGGAGGTGTACCCCTTCCCCTTATATTCTCATGATCATCCCCTTCCCTAACCGATCTGGGAATTTGTTCGCACTCTTACAATCCTCCCCTCGAACAAATATCCACCAAGCCTCCCCTCCATCCATCCACTCTATCCAGGCCAACCTCCTTTCTTCGGAGCACACCGCCTGTCCGATAGAGCCCACCACGGACCGGGTCTCCGAGGCTCCTCACTTTGTTTGGCACCTGAGGATTCCACCCACATCGTTAGGGTCGGGGAAGGTACCATTGCCAAAGCAATAACATCAAATCATAAAGTGAAACATAAGATATGAGATCAATCAAAGCCAAACTTGTCAGGAGATCTTGTCTCCTACCTTACCGTTCTCGCGTGAGTTGATATGACAGGAGGTCCCTCTACTCAACTACATCATGAATAATCAAAAACAAAAAGCAGTAGCTTTAAGATCATCATCACCAGATAAATCAAAATCAAGATCAAGATCAAGATCGGGGTGAAGTGACCTCTGATTTGTTCGAAGATTTCGACGTTGACAGATGAGTTTTTGAATCGGTTTGAAGACATTGTTCGGAATTGAACCTGGAATGTCAATGAAGGAAATCAAATTGATTTTGATTTAAGAAATTGATTTGGGCGTTCAGTGATTTCAAGTGGTGAGATATGAAATCAGGTTGGTGATTTGGATTCTCTCTACTTAATTTCTACTTACAGTGATTAGGAACAGAGGCGATGATATTTTTTATAGCAAAATCATGGAAATTAATGGCTCGATATAGTGTTTCAATTGTAAACTGGAAATTAAATTCAACCAACAAAGATAGTTAAAGCAGTGATTGCTTGTTGATTGGTGATGAAGTTTCATGCGATGAACTTGTGAGGCTTGGTTGATAATTTTCTGTTTTGATTGAAAATTTAATGTAATTCTTGAACAGTGATTTAAACTTCATTCTGATGAAAGTTTAGATTGTTGAATTTACATGGTGGCCTGGTGTCCTCTAACAATTGGTATCAGAGCCATGCCCCGATCCTAACGATGTGAGTGGAATCCTCAGATGCCGAAAAAAGTGAGGAGCCTCAGAGACCCGATCCATGGTGGGCTCTATCAGACAAGCAGTGTGCTCCTGATAGAGAGTTGGCCCGGATAGAGGGGAGGCTCGGTGAATTTGTTCGAGGGGAGGATTGTTAGAGTGCAAACAAATTCCCACATCGGTAAAGGAAGGGGATGATCATGGGTATATAAGGGGAAGGACACATCTCCATTGGTATGAGGCCTTTTGAGTGAAACCAAAAGTAAAACCATGCGGGCATAGGGCCCAAAGTGGACAATATCATACCAATGTGGAGTTGTGGTGGCCCGGTGTCCCCTTTCAGTACTAAACTCAAAAGTGAGGTGAAGTGAAGGATAGTGGATTGTGGTGAATTACCATTCATTGGATTAACAGAAAAGGTAGAGCAAGAGCTACCCTTTTATTTTGATTTATTCCCAGTTAAATTCTTCTTACCTCACCACTTTTTAGTTTCCTATACGAAATTTTATTGCCTCTTTGTTTAATCATTTTACTTCTTGGGATCTTACCGCCACTAGTGAGGGGAATTTTGTGAAACTTCAAGATTTTCTTTCTTCCATTCATTTTATTAATCCTAGTGTTGTTTGTGATAGAGAACTCCGGGTGGAAGATTCTTCGGGTTATTTTTCTTCCAAATCTTTTCAATGTTTTCACATTTTAGTTCTTGGTCCTTTTCCTCATTATTTTGTGTGGCTCAAAGGTATTCCATTATGATTTAATATTTTATTGGGTCAGTTGCTTAAGAGAAGATTAATACTTGTGATGTCCGGTAAAAAAAGAGACCGTATTGATCAATCTTTCCTGACCAGTGGTATCTTGTTGAAAAAGATCACACGTCTTTTAATCACTGATTCACTTTTTGTGGATTTACTCAAACATTATGGGCTAAAAATGTTCTTCAATTTGATATTGTTTGGGTTACTCTAAAAGATATTAGATCTTTATTCTTGTTGGATCCTTTTGGTAGATGTGTGAAAAAAATAATTTTTGGATTTGTGCTTTGACGGCTCTTTTTGAGGCTGTTTGGAAAGGAAATAATTGTCTTTTCAATGATAAAGCTAATAAATTACATGATCTTTGTGAAATAATCTTTTTTTTTAATTCGACAAAAATTTTAATTCCTAAATGCCCTCTAGCCCAAAACCTTTTCCTTTTCCGTCCTTTGATCATCTATGTCCTATTTTCGTCATCTACGTAGGTGGCTGATCTAGCTTTATTTTCTAATTTCTGCATCGGTGATCCTTCCTAGCCCTTTCATTTCAAACCTCTTGTAGTTCTTGAATTTCATTATGAATTTAAAAAAGGTCTTCTCTATTGAAAGGAAACGTTTCACTATTTGAAATTAATTTTCAAAAATCTCGTGGGGATTCCTTGAAATTTCTTGAAGAAACGGATTCAAGAATTTCTTTTTTCAAACTTCCTTTTAATCTTTGGTCTGAAAGCTGGTTCATCAGAATTGGTGCAAAGTGTGGGGAATTGTTGGAGATTGATTAGGCCACTTTGCTAGATTGAAGTTTACTGGACTCTTCCTTGAAAGCTTAGATTGCAAAGAGGAGATGGATTTTTTAACATAAGATTGAGAAATGAGGATTATTTGAAATAACAGATTTTTAATTCTAATGAGGATATTTGTCCAAAGATCTTTGATAATTTGACTACTCCTGCAATCGAATATTCCTCGCTGTTTTTCAAGAATTTTTTTCATGGATCTTCTTCAAAATCACTTTCTCCAGGCTTTGTTTCTTCCTTACCTGAAAACTTGATCGGAAAATTAACCGGAATGTCAAATGTCGCCGGAGAAGAAGATGTTTCGCCTACTGCAATCAATGATAAGGAGAGAGAGAAAAGCCAGTTGTCTTTTCGTTTTTGGCAAAAAAAAATTATCCAAGTAATTAAGGAGATAGAAAAGGAGGTTGTGGTATTAAACCCACCGTTTAATATTAATGAAAGAAGAGAAGCTGGGTAGATTTGATTGGCACTATTGATTCTGGTTATAATGGGCTTCAAATATCTGATAATCCTAGTTCTGATTTACTTGGGTCAATTGAAATCTCTTCGTTTGGGCTTTCTTCTTGTAAAGACTCGAATCCCTCTAATTAATTTTAAAACAAAACACATTGGAAGACTTGATTTTTATAAAAAAATTCGGCATGGTGATGTTTAAAACTTGGACTATCACTATGCCTGTAAATACATTTTTCTCAATAAGATAAAACAAAAGCGAAACATGTATTCTATTTCATAAGAAGTTTAAAACATAAACACATAATAAAGGATTAAATGCACCAATGACCTCTACACTTTTAGACTTTTTCAATTTACACCCATACACTATCAATTTAGTTTTTTTTCACCCTACACTTGTTATTTTCCAATTTCTATCAAAAGAAGCGTTAAAACTAACAACCATTTTATTTTTTATGTTTTTTTATTATCCAAAGTAGGTGAAAATACTTTTTAATCCTCTTTCTTCATCCCCCATCTCCCTCCTTCATTTTCTCTCATCTTCATTTCCATGGCAGCTCATCCCAAAAAATATTAAAAAGGGTCTTTTCACATTAAGGGATCTCTATTCATCTGAGTTCCGTTGTGTTGATCAAAGAAATAAAATCAAAATTGAATACAATCAAATACTTCGACTATTCTTCGCATTGGCTTTCTCGGCGGTTCCATTGTCGCTCTATATACCGCCAATTTGTTGCCTCAATCTATTCGTGGAAACCCTAGAAGATCTTCTTCCTCATATATAAATTCATACTCTCAGAGCTTATCCTCGAATGTGTCCCACTTTTTCTTGATTATTCTCTTCTCTCTTTTGCCTTTCCTATTCCAGGTAGAATTTTACCATTTACTTGCCCAAAAATCCCTTTAACCCTTCTTCTTTTTTCGTGGAAAATTTGGGATTTTTCTGGCAATGATGATGATACTGTTTATTTTGGGGATTTGAATGTTGATATTTTAGATTTTTTTTCATATGGATTTTCTGTGATTCTGTTGTTGATCCATTTAGAGATATAAATTATAGAAATTGTGTGTTTTTCATCTTTGTTGTATTGTAAGGCCATTTGGATGCATATTGTTGAGCATATTAATAAAGTTTTTAAATTTTGAGTAAATTTTTTAGTTGTTTTGTAATGATTTTCCCAAAAAAATATTGAAAATGAGGTGAGAGAAAGTGGAGGAGAGAGATGTGAGGATGAACAAAGAGGCTTATAAAGGTCTTTTTACATATCTTGGATATTAAAAAATATTAAAAATAAAGAAGCTGTTAGTTTTAACACTTTTTTTTTACAGAAATTGGAAAGTAATAAGTGCAGGGGTGCAAATAGCTAAATTGATAGTGTAAGGGTGTAAATTGAAAAAGCTTGAAAGTGCAGGAGTCATTGGTACATTTAACCCTATAATAAATTCATCATCAAGATTCAAAAATCTAAATGAAAATCATAAGTATAGAAGCTCTCATGAGCCAAATACAAAATATATGATAAAATATGGGAGAATATCCAAAACATGAGTCCATGGACCATAAAAAAAAGGGTAAAATGCAAGATTGACCCTTACACTTTCACTCAATTTTAAGAATGACCCCTACACTATTCTTTTTTGGCAAAAAACACCCCTGCACTATGAAGAAGTCATAATCCGTTAAAAAACCATCCAATTTAACATTATTTAACTCTCCTAACAAACCATGGGTAAATTATTGTAGGTCCCACATTTTTAAAATTGTTTTAATTTTTTAAAAGCCTTTTCTCTCCTCTCACCATCTCTCTTCTTTTCTCACCGTGGCATCCATAGCTGGAAGCTCTCAAAATCTTTATAATAGTTTGGGTTTCAATTTCTTCATTTAACACCATAGATAGACAAATCAAGAAATGGGTTTACAGATATTCAGAATCGTTTAAGTGGGTTTTTCTTAGATGAAAGATTGATTTATAAAATATTGATGACTCTTTTTTTGCTTTGATTTTCTTCCCTTCAATGATCCAAAGTTTTTGATTGAATAAAATGCAGAAAAAAAAATCTATTTTCTCAGACTAACTCTGGTTATGGCGTTAAAGCTTCAGCCTTTTTTTTTCTTTGGGATGAGGAGGAAGTTGAAATGGTCCATGGTTCTGGTTTTTTTTTTTTAAGAGACAAAAACCAAATTATGTGGATAATAGTGACCTTATTCGTATTACCGAAAATGGCACTACCTCTTTTTTTTTTCTTTTAAAAGTTCAATATGTTATGTCTGTATATGATCAATAATTGATTTAATCGATCATTGATATGATATCATTTTGCATATAATTAGTTGGGGCTTCAATTCATTTAATCAATTTTTCTATTATGTGATTTTGAGAGCTTCAGGTTATGGATTCCTCGGCGAGAGGATGAGAGAAGAGAGATGGTGAGAGGAGAGAGAAAAGGTTTATAAAAAATTAAAACAATTTAAAAATGTGGGTCATACAATAATTTACCCGTGGTTAGTTAGGTGAGTCAAAAAATGTTAAATTGGATGGTTTTCTAACAGATTATGGTTTCTTCATAGTGCAGGGGTGTTTTTTGCCAAAAAAAAATAGTGCAGGAGTCATTTTTAAAATTGAGTGAAAGTGCACGGGTCAATCTTGTATTTTACCCTAAAAAAAACTCTAGTCCACCTCTATATCGTTGTCCCTCGAGATCAAGCTGCACCAGCTCCTCTTCCACGACCGCGCCCAAGGTTCGTAACTGAAAGTGTAAAATATATATATATATCTATCTATATATATATATATATATATATATATATACACAATGACAAGCAAAGAACATACAATTTACAGTCTAGTTCCTCTCGCGACAAGCAAAGTATTTATAGCCTTCACAGTCTATTCACTCTCATGACAAGCAAAGTACATATAGTTTTTACAGTCCAATCACTCCCATGACAAGCAAAGTACATATAGCCTTTACAGTCCAATCACTCCCATGACAAGCAAATACATATGATGAAAGAAACAAGAAATAGATATGATATATAAGTGAATTGTTGAAGTTGGAATCCATGGTTGAGTACTATTTTTTTCTTAAAACTGAATATATAAGAATATTATAGTAAGTTAGTTTTAAAAAATTATTAAAAAAATATACACTATTAATTTTGGATGGAATTTCAAACAAATAATGGATTGGCTATTGACAATATAAGTGTTTTTTTTTCAAATTAAAATTATGCGGGTGTAAATTGAAAAGGCTTAAAATAGAATCTTATCATTTGCTACAATCGTGCCCCTCTTAACTACACTTTTGTCTTGTAAATGGGAATATGCTAATACAAAGAAAATTAAAGTAACCAAATTATGAAAGAAAATATGTGAATATTGATATCGTGGGGTTCCATCTCAGTAAAGAGTAGCTCATGTATCTTATAAACATGCCCTCTCAAGATGGTGCCTCTTTTGGGCCACCATTCTTGGGTCGGATCACTACAAAAAAAAGTCAATTTGTGACCAGTAATTTGCGACCAACTGGTCGTTTTTATTGTAGAATGCGACCAACATGGTAGAGGCAAAAAAGCTAGTCGGTCTTGAATTTGTGCGACTGTATAGTCACAAAAATACGACCAGGCATGTTTGGTCGCAAAAAAGTCAACATTTTGAAAAAACGACCAGATGGTTGCTTAAAAAAGTGACCATCTGGTCGTAATTTAAGTTGAAGACAAGTGACCAGTTGGTCACATGCAACAGTGACCACGTGGTCGTTTTTATAAGCGACCAAATGGTCACTTTTGGACTCAGACAAAATGCGACCAGATGGTCGTTTGTTTAGGGATAAAATACGACCATCTGGTCGTAATGTAACTTGAAAAAAGTGACCAGTTGGTCACATGAAGCAGTGACCACGTGGTCTTTTATAAGCGACCAAGTGGTCACTTTTGTACTCATACAAAATGCGACCAGATGGTCGTTTATAAATGCGACCATCTGGTCGTATTTAATAAATATTTTATTTATTTATTTAAATTACAATAATTAAAATTTAATATTAATTAAATTAATTAGTTAATTAATTATTATTTATTTATTTAATTAGTATTAAAATTTAATAACAAAAAATTGGAATGAAAATAAAATATATATAAATAAAATATTCAAAAAATATTTTATACAGAAGAAAACATCCTAGAACTACTGCGGAGGGGCGGGGGGTGGCGGAGGAGGCGTCGATGATGAATGGCCGCCGTCTAGAGATCTAAAGTATGCGGCCAAAGATGCTGCGACCTGGGTGTAACGTCCCGAGTTTTGAGGTGATTTTACTTATTTTATTCTAATGTGTTATTTTATTTTATTTTATTTAGTTATTAAGTTGGTTAGTAAATTTTAATTAGTTCCTTTGCTAGAGCACTTTAGAAACGGTATTAACGAACACGGAACGAATTTCTTTAGGAAGAAGTTTGGGGGCACTTTAGTCATTTCTTCTCCTCTCATTTAAGTTCATTTTCTCTCTTTTAGCAAAGCAAATAGAAAAAAAAAAAAGAAAGAAACAGACCCGTAACAGCCCCCCCCTACCCGTGGCCAAGAAGGAGGAAGAGAGATCCGGAGTTTTCTTCGATTTGTGACTGTTTTGGTATTGTCTTTTCTTTTTAAATTTTGTTTTTGCATTGAGTTTTGATGATGGGTTTTGCATGGGATTTTCCAAAGTGTTACCCATTAGAATTGGCCAATCTTAGCTTACTTTAAATCAACCCGGATTGATTGTAAAACATTCAAAAAGCCGATAAATCCTTATACTAAAACAGGGGCTGTTTTGTCGGAATTGTTGTGGGATATTTAGCGGGCTGTTTTGACGTTTTAATTACTTAGTATTAGTTCGTTCGTTGTGTGGTAAATTAATACTTTTAGATATACATTTCAAATGTAGGTTTTGGCTCTCAAGCAACCGTTAACCCATCCGGCGAGTGGTGGAACTCTACGCGCTCAAAAGGTGAGATTAGAACGAGTTGTAAATAATAATTTGCTCTCACATCGTAACCGTTAGTGCTAGCTCGAAGTTGAGCGTTATACTTTTCTCTAAGTAATTCGGAAGTCGGAGAAGTATGAGAGATTAGGTTCCTAGTTAATCTTATGGTGGGTTTATTAGTTAAATGGTTTAGGAAGCGAGATTGTGCACGTGAATTAGCTAGTTTAGGAAGAGTTGGTAATTGATTCCTTAATTTTATCTAACATTGAGAGAGATTGTTTGAGACCATGTTCAGAGGACCTTTGGTTACCATATTTACTCTAAGAAATGGGATTCGCTACGTTGTGCTATCCAAGGGGAATAGTACGGTTAATCGGAAAAGCATGTGATTTGCTTGGTAATTCGGAAAAGCATGTGATTTGCTTGGTGATTCGGAAAAGCATGTGATTTTCTTGGTAATTCGGGAAAGCATGTGATTTGCTTGTAGTTGAGTAATCGTGTAAGTGTTTTACTTTATATCCGTATAAAAGTGTGATCTAATTTCTACCCGAACCTTTGTTTTAGATACTTAGAGTTTTGTAGCTTGAACGAATGATTAGATACCGAGTTCTTCATCGAATCCTATTGTGAACGATTGTATGCTCCCAGAAATAAGTTCAAGAAAAGCATGGCCTACCCATGACATTGGATGTATTATCGCTTAAGATTTGAGTACTTATTGTTATTTACTATTCGTTGTTTTCTCACTAGCGTTTCGCTAATGTTGCTACATTATAAACTTTTCAGGTATGCCTCGTGGAAACGAGAGGGCTAGAGGGTGTGGTGCAATGTGACCCACCGGGATGATACGAGGAAATGGATTAGGCGCCTACTAGTTTTTTTTTAGTCTTTTGATTTGTACATATTATGGTTGTGTCCGGTGCTTGAAAGAGCTAGTCTTTTGGTATTTAAACTTGTGTTTGGTGGTTGTGAATTGTGAAAATACTTATGCTTGCGTGTTTTATAGCTTTCTCTGTTATGGGACTTGTAAACAGGTTTTGGTTTGTTCTAAATACAAATGGATCCACGCGAATTTTTCGTAAAAACTTTGAGTTTCCGTTGTGAATTGTTTTATGTGTTTTAAATGGAGTCGGGTCGTCACACTGGGCCTCGACACGTGCCTGCATATCCGCCTCAATCGCAGCGACTCGAGAAACAAAGTCGTTGCGCATAGCGTCCATGTCCGTGTGAAGCTGTTGAACCTCCGCACGCAGCTGTTGCTCAACCGGAGAAGGGCCGGAGCTAGTGCTCGCTCCACTCCGTTGAGGCCGGGGCATATCCGCGTAAAGGCGTCGCCCGTACCAGCAGAGCCCAGGAATTGATCCATCAAGCCGAACCCCTCCAGCAGCCTCCAAGAACGCCTCTCTACAGTCGTCCTGAGTCGGTTGCGAGTCTGGTGTGGGCAACCGCTGACTCAACGACTCCGTGAAACATCCTAAACATTTAAAATTCAGAAAATAAAATAGTTAATATATAAGTTAGGAAAAATTTTAAAGAAAAAAAAATAATTGAAAAATTAGTAAATACCTGAACTTCTTTCGCCTTATCGTCGACGAACGTCCCGTCCTTCTTCGTGTGAAGAACGCGGTGCAGCTCATCTAGCGGGACAGGAGGACCGTGCTTCGCTTCCTAAAAATATTAGAGATTGAAGAAAAATAATAAATTAATAACTAATTGAAAAAAGAAAACAAGAAAAAAGTACGTAAAAAAAAAAAAAAAACTTACCAATCGACGATGGTGCTCGTCGTGGGTCCGGGCCTCCGGCTGTGTGTTTGGTGGGATTCTTCGCACTGTTCGCCTTATTCCTCCTTGACATTGCCATGCCCTCGGGAGTGTTCAAGCTCGCGATAAGCCGCGCGTGGTCCTCTAGGCTCCTCCACACGGGGCGGTTTGCTGCTTGCTTTCTGCGCGCCCGGTACATGAGGTCCTTGAATCGATCCCGAACGTGATTGTTCCATAGGGGGAACAATGTACCGTCCGTGATATCGGGATCGATAATAGGAAACTTGCCCTGAAAAAATTGAAATATAAAATTGTTAAAGTAATAAAGTAAGAAATTTATTTCTATAAATTTGAAAATTAATTAATTATAAAAATGAATGATGTTTTTTACCTTCCAATTGTCGTACATCCGACGTTTCTCCGTCGTCAGAATCTTCTGCCAGCGAAGGTCGCTGGGTAGAGGCATGCTCTGGAGGACCTCGCGAAACCGTTTTAAAACGGTTGTATGCGGCTGTACTCTGCAAAAACATAAAAAAAATTGTGATATTAGAAACTATTAGTTAACAGGAGAAAAAAAACACTTTTAAAAATGTTTAGAGATATAAAAATTAAGTAATTAAAACATGAAACAAAATTACTTACGTATTCCCTTCAATCCGAAGGGTAGAGTCTGCGGGCCGAGGAGGCTGCGTGCCTGAAGTGGAGGGTTCCACTGGATCGGGCTGTGACGTAGACCCTAATGATCCCGCAGAAGTCGTGGCCTGGGAGTCCTGCGCCAAGCGTGGTGTCGCAGGCTGGGTCTCAGAGACTGCAACATCGAGAGTGCCAGCAAGTCCCGGCTCGTAACCGTAAAGGAGGCTGTCCAACTCCTTTGTAGTCAGGTCTGCATCAGGGGTAGCGGCAGTAGGCGTCTGCGGAGTCGCCTCGTCAGGCTCGTCTGACTGGGGAGGATGTCGTCTGCCCGTCATAATCCTACAACTTAAACTAAACTAATTTAATACTAATTAAGTAATTAAAATAATGAAATTAATTAATTAATGAAATAATCTGAATTAAATTAATTAATTAAATAATCTAAATTAAATTGATTAAAATTAATTAACTAATTTAATTAGCTTAAGTGAACTAAGTAATTAAATAAAGTAAACTAAAATTAGCTTAAGTGAACTAAGTAATTAATTAAAGTAAACTAAGTAATGAAGATTTCAACTATTAGATTAAATTAAACTAAAACTAATTAAATTTAACTAACATTAATTAATAAAAACTAAACTAATTAATTAAGTTAAACTAAATTAAAATTAGATTAATTGAACTAAAATTTATTAAATTTAGCTAACATTAATTAATAAAAACTAAACTAATTAATTAAGTTAAACTAAATTAAAATTAGATTAATTGAAATAAAATTTATTAAATTTGACTAACATTAATTAATAAAAACTAAACTATTTAATTAAGTTAAACTAAATTAAAATTAGATTAATTGAACTAAAATTTATTAATTAATTAAAGTAAACGAAATTAGATTAATTAACCTTAAGTAAACTAAAGTACTTAATTAAACTAAATTACATTAATTAAACTAAAATTAATTAAATTGACAACATTAAACTAAACTAATTAATTAATTAAAGTAAACTAAAATTAGATGAATTAAACTAAAGTAAACTAAGTAATTAATTACACTAAATTAGATTCAATAAACTATAATTAATGAAATTAACAAAATTAAACTAAACTAATTAATTAAAACTAAGTAAACGGGGGAAAGGAAAAACTGTGTGGAATTTAAATCAGATTTTGCGACCAAATGGTCGCAAATATGTAATCATGACCAGAAACGAAAGGTCGCGCGTGCTGGGGAAATTACGACCAGGTGGTCACATTTTTATACATATTTGCGACCACCTGGTAGCATTTATTGAAAAAGCGACCATCTGGTCGCCACATTGCCATTATCCAGAACAGCTGTCATATCACGAGTCCCATCAAAAATTGCGACCATCTGGTCGCAATAGTGAAATTCACTGCCAAAAATTGCAACCAGAAGGTCGTAATATTTAAATTCACCGCCATAAATTTCATGAAAATTTAAATTTACCGCTAAGATTTGCGACCATAAGGTCGTAGTTTCACTTATATTTTTTGAAAAATATAATTCTACTTTTTCACAAATGCGACCAACTGGTCGCCTTTTCCTTCTAAATTTCACTTATATTTTTTGAAAATATAATTCTACTTTTTCACAAATGCGACCAAGTGGTCGCCTTTTCCTTCTAAATTACTACCAAATGGTCACCTTTTGTATTAAATTGCGACCACATGGTCGCAAATATTAATATATATATATATTTTTTAATCATTCATTAAAGAAATAGTTTTAATAAATAAACACATACACAGTGAATAATAAAGTTACAAAATGTCTCATTCATCATCATCAGTTTCTTCGGTCGTCGCTTCTTCTTCTTCTTCTACTTCTTCGTCGGATTCATCGTCTCACAAAGAAGTTAGTCACATAAAGTCTTCTTCTTCTTCTTCTTCTTCTTCTGTTTCTTCATCGGATTCATCGTCTCGAATAAATTCAGTATCAATGTCACGTGCGTGAGAAGTGGAAGCATTTGTATCATCATCATGCAATGTTATCGTTCCATCGTTCAAAGGACGAACAGTACTTGCATTCTGACCATCGTCGATTGCACGACATCTTATCTCATCTTCTTGAAAACAACAGCTCCCTCTGCACCGTTGTCTTTCTCGGGCAAGTTTTCTTCTACCTGGCGTGGTTTAACTTTACAAACAACTAACCAATCTGTCAGATCTCGTCTATTAATCGGATAGTTCAGGTAATAAACTTGAATCGCCTGTGAAGCCAGGACAAACCTATCAGCGGTGCACATATGCTTAGACTTGTTTACCTCAACGATTTGTAAATGATCAAGCTTACGGACTCCACCTCGTCTGGTTGTCTCGAACCAAGTGCAGTTGAGCATAACAATACGTTTTAGCGTCGGACTTGCGTATTGAATCTCAAGAATCTCATCGATTACTCCGAAGTAATCGTCTTCGTTTGTGCCGAACACATGACCTTTTATGCAAACACCACTGTTGTTTGTTGCCCTGTTACCTGAATGCGCCTTCGTTTGAAATCTGTAACCGTTACCGACGTATCCAGTATACGACCTTGCAATCCGTCCAGGTCCCTTTGCCAAAGAAATAATGCGAGGATCATCTACCGGTAATGTAGGGGAGTCAACCTGTCATTGTTCACATACAGTAATGTTAGGAAGATAGTAATTTTTTCAACAAATTGCCACGGTTTTTTTGACAATTTAAAATAACTCACGTATGCACTGAACCAAGAACGAAACTCTTTGTCGATTATTCACCCTTCCTCAGCGGCTGTAAGACCGACTCGTGTCATTCGAACGTATAAGTTTAGAAATAATCTGTATGTTACAAAAATAGTTAGCAAATATTTTGTAATTGTTTATGGGATGAAATAATGTTAAGTTACGAACTCACTCTATGTAAGGCTCGATCTCTGCCAGTTGCATAACACGTATGTCTGCATTACGTGATACTCAAAATCGGTCAACGACCTACGCACTGATCTTCCAACTATCATTCGAGGTTCCGTAAAAATCGACAAGTCGTTTATGTCAACACCTTCAAGTAAATTTTCGAAAATGTTTCGTTTCGTTGGTCGAAACTGCTCTGCAATGTGTTGGTCAAAGTAGTATGAACAAAATGTGGTAGTCTCTTGCGTCAGGTACGCACTACAGATAGAACCTTCTACTCTTGCTTTATTTTCGACTGTCTTTTTCAACCGACGTAAGTGCCTATGGGTAGGTAGAATGTGTAGAAAACATTTACATTCGATATCAATGTACTTTATACGTGTACATTACAAATAAACTGTGCTTACTTTTCAAATTGGTACATCCAACGGTAATGTACCGGACCCCCTAAGAATGCCTCTTATGGAAGATGCACTGGAAGATGCTCCATGGAGTCAAAAAAACCAGGTGGGAACATTCGCTCTAACTTACAGATAATAACAGCGATCTCTGAACTCATTGAAGCGACAGTAGCTTCAGTCAGCTCTGTACATGTCTAGTCCCTGAAAAAAACACTCAACTGTGCAAGCGGCTCCCAATGTCTATTCTCTAGGAACGGTCTGAACGCGACCGGCATCAATCGTTGCATGAACACATGACAGTTGTGGCTTTTCATCCAGAACATGATATGCTTTTGACTGTCTATACACCGACTCAAATTCGAAACGTATCCGTCCGGGAATTTGATGGATTTAATCCACTCAAATAATGTTTTCTTTTCATCCGTCGTCAACATGTACTTTGCTTTTGCGTAATTATCATTGTCGTCAGGCTCCAACTCAGGATGGTGACATATCTCCCGTATATCATAACGTGCCTTCAGATTGTCCTTCATTTTTCCCAAAACGTTCAAAATCGTAATGAAAATGTTGTCGAAGAAATTCTTCTCGATATTCATTACATCCAGATTGTGTCTAATCAGTAGATCTTCCCCATACGGTAGATCCAAAAAAATACTCTGTTTCTTCCAACCCGTGTTTTTCCCAGCCGCATTGTTTGCACTCTCTGCACCGTTCACTGTAATCTTCTGCATCCCTATAACATCTATACCATGAAGAATCTCCCTTCCACTATACATTATCGGGGGGTATCGTTTCTTACTCGTCGACCCTTCTTCCAGTCAATGCCGTTTGAACGGAAAGTATGATTCAACGGTAAAAATTGATGGTGACAATCAAACCAACAAGTTTTCCGACCGTTTCTGAGATAAAATGCATCTGTGTCTAGCATGCAATGTGGACATGCGTATTTCCCCGCCGTACTCCATCCTTTAAAAAGGGGAGATTGAGGTTCACACAATTAACTACACTGACTAAGGAAAGGAATAATAAAAGCTAAACACATACTCAAAAATGTATATGAAAGCAATGAAAGATCAACATACCTGACAACATTGAATACGTAGGGAAGTCACTGATCGTCCAGATTAACGCGGTGCACATCAAGAAATTTTGTTTTTTCGAAATGTCGTACGTCATAACACCGTCAGTCCACAACCTTTTCAACTCTGCAATAAGTGGTTGCAAATACACATCCCGTTTCTGTTTTGGACTTTTCGGCCCAGGTACGATCACTATTAGAAAAATCACCGGTTCTCGCATGCACATCGAGGGAGGCAAGTTATACGGGGTTACCATGATTGGCCAAACTGGATATTGTGCCCCGGATGCCCTGAACTGGTTAAAGCCATCCGTGCATAAGTCCAATATGACGTTTCTCGGATCTTGTGTAAAATCAGGATGACAATTATTTAAATGCTTCCATGCCGCAACATCTGAAGGATGTCTCATAGCACCTTCATCCTGTGGATGCTCGTGATGCTATCTCATGTGAGAGGCTGTCACATTCGATGCATACAACCGTTGCAGACGTGGGGTCAGCGGTAAATAGAACATGCTGGCGTACGGAATGAGGTTGCGTTTCCCTTGTTTATGTCTTGGAAGAAAACAGAATTTGCAGTGATGCAGGTCCTCATCCACATCCCAGTAAATCATGCATCCGTTCTGACACGAATATATTTTCTCCACAGGTAAGCCAAGTCCCTCCATTAGCTTTTTCGTGTCGTACAAACTGTTGGGCATAATATTTTCTTCTAGAGCGCATCGACGAAACCACGATGCAATCGAATCAAAACCTTTAGCAGGTATGTTGCACTGCGCCTTTATATTTAAAAGTTCTGTAGCAGCAACAAGTTGACTTACCTGACACCCATCGTACAATGGTCGACTGGCCGTCTCTAGCATCTCGTGCATCTTACGTGCTTCCGGATTCATTTCCTCTTCAACAACCCGTTCATCTTCGTCTACGTTTAAACTTTCAAGGAAATTTTCATTGCCCCCATACCCCGCACCATCAAGTATCATTTGCTGCATCTGACTATACTGTTGTTCATCATTCCGTTCTTCGGCAACAACCTTTACATTCGAGTTGCTACCTTTGTATCGTCTCGATTCATGTAATGCAGCGTCGAACATTTCCTGTGTTTCCCCCTGAAACACCCAGTGGTAATAATTCTGCACAAATCCCCGACTATAAAGATGAACCTTCACATCTGTAACCGGTATGATTCTCCTATTGTCATATTTCCTGCACGGCCAACGTAGCTTTCCACCATACTTTTCATAATAGACAGTTGTCATGCAAAACTCAATAAACTATTCAACCCCGGCCACGAACTCATCATTCAAATACCCGTCTATTAAACGAACATACATCCACTCTCTCATTTTTTTTCTTAATGCTAACAAACAATGGGAGGACGGGATTTTATAATGGACTCCTCTAGTCGTTTGCGACCAGATGGTAGTATTTTTGCTACCATCTGGTCGCATTTTCCCGCCATTTTCCTCACTGCCCAGGGTCACATCATGTCACAGAATGTACGACCACATGGTCACTTATTTTGGTGACCACTTGGTAGCTTTTATCCCACCAAATTATTTATAAATTACTGGTCACATAAAATCACAGAATTTGCGACCATCTGGTCACTTCTTAATGTGACCACGTGGTAGCTTAATTTCCACCAAAATTTTAAGCTACCACTGCTCACTAATGGTCACCAAAATTGCGACCATTTAGTCACTTATAATTGTGACCACTTGGTAGCTTTTTTCCCTCCAATTATAAGCTACCACTGCTCAATAAAGGTCACAAAAATTGCGACCAGTTAGTCACTTTTAATTGTGACCACTTGGTAGCTTTTTTCTCTCCAATTTTAAGCTACCACTGCTCAATAAAGGTCACAAAAATTGCGACCAGGTAGTCACTTTTAATTGTGACCACTTGGTAGCTTTTTTCCCTCCAAAATTACGCGCCATTTTTTGCTAAGGCATATTTTAGTCACAAAAATGCGACCATTGGGTCGTTTTTTTAGGTGACCAATTGGTCGCTTCTTTCGCTCCATAATTTCACGCCATTTTTTATGACTACTTCTGCTTTTGGTCGCAATCTAGTCGCAAAAAAAGTGACCAGATGGTCACTTAGAGTCAACCTTCAAAGAAAGTGACCAGGTGGTCACCAGAAAACTACCACTTTTTTTGGTCGCAAATTTCTGGTCGCATTTTAACAGTTTTTTTTGTAGTGAACTCGACCCGACCCATAAGTCAACAGTTAACGGGTCAGGCTTGACCAGACCTATATATCTTTGGGCTGGATATGGATCATGCATTTGAGCCCAAGCTCGGCCCATGAGCTTTATCCATAGGGCCTCTATCAGGCCTGACCCGAAGCCCGGTTCGAAGCCCGTTCAAATTTTTTTAAAATATATATAAATTTAACATCTATAATTGTAAAATATAATGTTAATATTTTATTTTATAATTTTTTATATTTAAATATAATCTTTATATATAATTATTTTTTCATTACTTTACTTTATTATTATTTTTTATCCATTTTAGTTTGTATCTTTTTAAGTTATTTTAAAAAAAAAAATTAATATAGTAAAATTAGGCTAAAAAAATGATAAATAAAGTTAATTTAAAAGTTTAATAAACCATATAAAAAAAGTATAAATAAAAAAAAATATATAGAATATTAAAATAATAAATTAACTTCATCATTTTAAAGTTAAGTTTAATAAACATAGAAGAACGAAATATAAATAAATAATGAATAAAATAGTAACAATTTAATTAATTTATTTTTTCATCACTTTAGAGTTAAGTTTAAGTTTAAAAAGTTAAAAAATAACTTTTTAAAATTAAAAATTTAATAAAATAAACAAAAGTTTGAACGGGCTGGGCCAAGCCCGGCCCGACCCGTATTTTATCTCATGGGTCAAAGCCTGTGGACTGGGCTTGGGCATACCATTTTAAGTCAGGCCCCGCCAGGCTCGACCCATTTCTTGATCAGGCCTGCCTGGGCCCATTCATTTAAGGGCTGGGCTAACCTGGCCCGGCTCGGTCCATTGATGAGGCTTACGTGTTAGTAGTGTTTTCAATATAATTTATGTCAGTCTTGATTAAAATCGATAGTAAATTGGTTAAAAAAATTACTAATTGAAAATGAATCAGCTTATGTGTTAAAATCAAATTGACAAGTGTTTAATAGGTTTTAATCGGTTTCAATTCAATATCTATCAATTTGGGAAATTTAAATTATGGTTTAACTCGTACCCCTCAACTTAATTTCTGGCTCCGCCACACGGTATGACTTTACCGCACAAATTCGTTGATAGAGAGTTAAATATATTTTTTGAATCGATACAAAATATAACAAAGCGATTTACTTCGACCATAAGATCCACCAAATAACACCACGGGACAACCGTCAGCAGTCATATTCCGTTTCAAGTCCGTCAGTAAGACAGCAAAATCAGCCAATGGTTGCCCAGAAGTTAGATAAGATAATGTGGTAGCATTCTTATATTCTTCTGTTTATTACCCAAGGAAGCCAGTATTAGCAGAAAACCATTCAATTTCACCCAGTAAACGAAGATTGGAGCCGGCCTAGCCAGAAGTCAGTGTTAATGAGGGAATTTCGGGAGATTAGAAAAGCTGAAATGGACGAGACGCTGAGAGTAATAACGGGTTTCATAATGATATTGTTGAGATGAGTTAATAGTGAATTTGCCGATCAAATGAGGATGCAATCTTCGAGTTGAAAATAAATCAGAGGGTGGGTTGAGAATGAGATGGAAACAAAAGGGTGGTGAAGGTGAAGGTGATGATTATGATTATTAGAATTTCCAGTTTATCAATACACACAGTCTTGAACCACACTAAATTAAAATTTCAACGTTCCATTTTGTTTGTTTTGTTTTCGAGGGATTTCGTAAGATTTCAAATCTAATATAGAGTTGGAATTAAAGAATCAATAAATTTATTTAACAAACAAACAAAAAAAACGAAAAAATCAATTTACACCCCTAAATTTTACATGGTGTGTCAATTTAACCACTAAACTTTTAATGTAATCTATTTACACCCTCAATTTTAATAAATGAATCAATTTATATCATTTGAACGTAAGCTTTTTCATTTCTAAATAAAGTTAATTTTTTATAATTAATTTTATATTTATTTTAAATATTTTTTATTGCTAAATTTGACCATTTGGGTGTCGGGTTTGACACAATTTTTACACCATTTAATTTGATAACTAGGATTTAAGTTTTTCAAAGTTGAGGTTGGACATTTTTATAATTAGGTTATAGGTGTTAGGTTATTTTTATCTTTTGGTGATTTTGTAATTAAATTTTGATTAATTTTATAGTTTTATTATTATGTGGGTATAATAATTCACGTGAAAAAGTTCAGGGTGTAAATTGATTCAATTGAAAGTTTAGGATTTAAATTGACACATCATGTAAACTTCAGGCGTGTAAATTGATTTTTCCCAAAAAAAAACTAATAAATTCATTGAAAATAATAATGAATAGGGTAAAGTATTCATTTGGTCCCTGAGTTGTGGAGCTCGTGTTTATTTGGTTCCTACGTTTTCAATTTGTGTCTCAGTGGTCCATGAGTTTTGGATATTGTGTCTATTTAGTCCCCGCGTTTCAATTTGTGTTTACTTGGTCCCTGAGAGTTTTAAATATTGTGTCTATTTGGTCCATGAGTTTTCAATTTGTTTCTAAATAGTCCCTGAATTATTATAAATAAGTTTAATTATTTCTTAATTTGTTAACTCATTAACATAATATCGACTTAACGGTGACATAAAATGTTTAATTGATCAAAATACTGACATGAGATTAATAATTATGTTAAATTTTAGGCCTAGATTGATGAAAGATTTATTCCTATCTTTGTATTTTGACCAATTAAACATGTTATGTAAGCATTAAGTCAATAATATGATAAGAAGTTAACGAATACGTTAAATTAAACACCAATTAATCTTATTTCTAATAGTTCTTGAAAATCTAAGTATCCAAAACTTAGGGACCACTAAGATACAAATTGGAAACGCAAGGACCAAATAGACACGACATCCAAAACTCAGGGACCAATTAGACACAAATTGAAAACGCATGGACCAAATAGACACGACCTCCAAAACTCAGGGACTAAAGGGGTATTTTACCCAAATGAATAATAATTAAATAGTTCGATAAATTATTGAATTTGAACTTAAAAAAGTGAGAAAAAAACAAACAAACAAATTCATTAAAAATTCATATGAAAAATCTATAATTATGTTATTTGAGTAATTTTTAACAAATTCTGACATTTTAGTAATTAGTATGCAGATTTACGTTATTTAAGACAAATTCTTTAAAATAAATATATATATTTTTTAATATTAAATGAAGGGTGAATTGCAAAAATGAAAAACAAAAATTAAGGTAAAGAATGAGATTTTATATCAATAAAAGTTTTTTTTTTATTATTAAATCATGAAGATAAAAATAGTAAGATTTGAACTAAAGATGACAGTTGCTTAGTTCTTGTGTGCAATTTTTTTTTTAAAATTTAATTTAGGGTGAAAGGCAGATTGCCCATACCACACGTTAACATTATCAGTTATTAGAAATAGAATATTGTTTGACAAATGCATATTTAAATAATCTGACCTAACTCATTTAAATCTTTCAATAAACTGTGTGTCGGATGCATGCAGTGATTTTTAATTTCATTCCTAGTTTTACTCTCTGCAACTGCACCTAATCTCCTTTTTTGCCCTTCCTATTTTAACTCATCCCATCTATCTTTCTTTCCTTTTATGAATCCTTTTATTATTTAGGGTTATTTTTAATAATGGATAATTTTATCTTGTTTATTTCATATAAACACAATCATATATATCAAAATTACCCAAAAACCATCATCGGTCAAATTAAATTACATTTGTGAAAGACGAATCATAACCTTAATTTTTTTTTTAATTTGTGCAATATTTAAGAAAAGTTATAAAATCTCTTAAATTTTGAAAATTTAAATCTTAAAAAATTAAAACTATAATAAAAAAAAAATATTCTTCAAGCTTATGAATACTTATTTCTTCTAGAAAATATCAATTTTTTTTCTTTTTCGATAAACCTCCAACCGCCATTAATACTTCTTCAAGCTCTAGATTTTTTTAATCAATATCACCGTTAGTTTAATAATGATAAACTGTGTAAAATTGATAAACCAAAAAAGAAACAAAATGTAATAAATATTCATTTTCTTCAAAAAAAAAATTAACAAAAGTAAATCAAATACAATGTTAAATTGAAAATAAAACATCAAAAAATTCAATGAAATAGATGATGAATCAGTTCCATTCTCATACTTTTTGAGATTGTTATGAGTAATCAGTTTCATTAAAAACTTATGTTTATCTGTGTTAAATGGAGTTTTTCTTACCAAATCAACAGATAGTGAGTATTAATAACAACCTCCATAAAAAGGACAGTGTGTATCAAAGTTAAATGAAAACTTTTCGTTTAACTTTGCTAACCAACTCGAGGAATTTTTTATTCTTGAACAAAATCATTGTCTTCATCCCAGGAACCACAAAAATGAACGAAAAACAAGATATGGATAAAAAATCGATTGATGAACTCATTCTAGACGAAATGAAGAAAGGAAAACAAAAAAGAGAAAAAGAAAGAAAATGAACAAAGAAACAATAAAAACCTCTCTTTGGGTTTGTTCAATCCTTGCATTAATTAAAGGCAACTTAACTTCTGGATTATTGTAATTTAATGAGAGAATTACCAAAAATAAGTTATTTGTTCTATTTAACTAAATTATTGTAAATAGTTGTACAGTAAGCTTTTAATATATACATTTTATTTTTTATTATTGAGTAACTATCAAGTTATTAGTTACTTAGTTACTAATAAAGCCCTCCTTTAATTACATGTAAATTGTTAATTTAATTTTGATAATGTTTCTAATTTTTTTTTAATAATTTGTTGCTTTTATTTCAATGAATAAAAATACATTTCTAAATATTGTTATTTAGGATAATTTTGTTAGCTTAATTGATATATGCATATATAAAGTTTTAGTAACGAAGAAATCTAAATAACGAAGAGTAATAAAAAGTGAAAAAGTATGTAGTAACTATCCCTTTTTATAATAATGAAAAAGATACAAAGAGACTTAGAATAGTTGATGATCAAAGCAAATTTCCGTAATAGAAAAGGTAGGTATCAGCCAACCATTTACCAAGTCTAACTTGACTGTTAGTATTTAGATGAACATGATCCTTATTAAAGCCTTCTCCATCAGCCTTCACCAATTCTTTGGCGTCGATGATCTGCACGTCTGGTAAATCTTCGTGAACTGCATCTACTCCATTCCTCACTAATGTCATATTAGGATTTACACATCGTATATATGTGTCATATGATGCTATTTTCACCTGTACCCATATCTACTATTTTTAGATACCGAAAAACGGGACGAAAACAAAAAGAAAAGTCACAGAGAAAAGATATGGAAATCAAACCACAATAATTGGTAAGAATATTGGCTTCACATCATTACGAATGTCAGTGAAGAACTTGTTGATATTGTCTTTGTAGATGACAGCAGTGGCGTAATTTGATGCATCACTTTCCCCTTGATACCAGAAAAGTGCACGAACGGTTCCTCCTTGTTGGTGCGACACTTTTATTCTTGAAATCAGGTCATTGTAAAATGTACCATCATAAGATGAATTTTTCATCCAACTTTGAATTAGAGTGCCACCTCTAGCACAAGGAACCAGACCAATGACACCAGCTCTCCGACCAGCTTTGGTTAACAGTTGGTTAGCAAATGGCATTCCCGGACCAATACCTACCGTTCTGTTAAAGTCAATGTCTCGATGTAGTGGCTCATGTGCCTCTTCCCACTCACGAAAAAGATTGAGACTGAGTATGGATGGGTTGGGTTGAGACTCTTGTGGAATAATTCCATCCCACACAAAATTATTAGTTTTTGGGTCTTTCTCAACCCCACCTCGACCAGCCATGTTACTTTGACCGGCTAATATAAATATGTTTTTGGGAGAAGCTGAATAAGAAGAAACAATGAGAAACACATAACATATAATGATTAATAATTTTAAATGGTAAGTCATATTTAGAGATAGGGATGAAGATCTGTAAAGTTGAAATAAAAGATGAGTGGTATAAAAATAAGAGATGAAAGAGAGATCTATCAGAAAAAAGAAAAAAGAAGAGGGAGAAAGATGACAGACGATCGTTGAAGAAGATAATCAATCAAAGAGTGAATGAATAATGGAGGAAAAAAAAAGGTGGTGGCTTTTATAGTGTAGTAATGAGGAGAGTTGTTACCCTATGAAATTTAAAGTCAATGCCTGAGTTCTTCATTGTCTTTGGTTCATTTATTTGTATGACAAAAAAATATAATGATAAGGAAGGGGAGTAGTTGGAGAATTTAATTCACTACCTTTTATGGCTTCTATATTCTCATTTTATGAGATAGGTAGGTGAGTAGTTTTAAAAGAAGATGGAGGCAATTCAAAAAATTTGAATGTTTGAGTCATACTACTGAGGAGGCTTAGGAGATCAAAATTATTATTAAAAATAATTTGCACTAACCTTGTTTATTATTAAAATTTTATTTTCTAAAAGTTTTTTTTTAATTAAAATTCTTTTATTTTAAAGGATTGGATATTATTTATATACTTTTTATCACCAACTTTCCAACAAATGGATCAATTCTCACCTGAAGTTTATAATAATTTATTTTTTATTTAAATATTTTTTTGCTATATATTAGACTTTAAACAATTTTTATTTTTATTTTTCAATAACAGTTATTTCTTTCAATCAAATTAATATATAAAATTATATTTTTAATTTTTTGTATTTTTTTCAGTAATTATATAAATAGCTAAAACTTTAAACAGTTCAAAATAAAGGTAATAAATATTTATATTACGATTTTATTTTTTATAACAAGATTTCGTAGAATATTTTACATTGAATCATATAAAAAAAAATGTAAAATACATATAGGTGGATCCATGTATTTATTAAAAAATGGGCTCTTACACATACAACAAAATGAAGCCCAATATCTAAAAAATAGTAGCCTAAGAACTTATTTGCAAATATCTATACTACCTCTAAAAGAGGTTTAAGGGGAGAAACTTTTGATTTCCCCTTTTACCCCTATTGAATATATATGTTTTGTTTATTATTTATTTTAATATGCTTTTAATTTGTTTAATATTTAATATTATTTTTTTTGAAAGGGTACAAATTTTAACATTTTGTTTTCAATATACGTAATTAATTTTAGTTAATTATTTTACTATGTTTCTTGATAAATGGAATAGACTTCAATTTAATGATTTACTTTATCCACATAATTATTTTTAGTTTAAAATTGTTTTGATTCAAATCAAAACAAAGGAATGTCATTACATAGTTGACTTTATTAAACATTTGTCTAATTTTAATTTTCTATCAAAATTTAAAATTTTCTTTATCTTTTCGAATTAATGACAATATGAATAATTTTTTTAAATATAATTTGGATTGTTGAATTATACTCATTGCTACTTTAATTGTATTGACGTTTTCATAATTTGGATATACAATAATCTAGATTTATACTGAATTTTTGTAATCTATTATTTTTTAAAATTTTAAATATTAGAGTAATTTATTATCAATACACTAATGGATCTATTGAATCTTATAAGAGGAAGATTAAAAGGTGATCAATTGAACCTTGGGAGAAAGTTTACCCTTTACTTTAATTTTTGTTTTTCAATTTCAAATTAATATTTAACCATTTAATGAATTAGTTTAAAACAATCATATTTCTAAAGACAACATGAAACGTGGGGTTTTGGGGAGTATTTTTTGTTTCAAATTTATTTTTTTAGTTTTTTTTAAAAAAAAGATATTTATTGTTTATCTTAATTATCACAATATAGTTAATATGATTTACTTGTGGTTTAAAAACCTTTCAAGATGCTTTGAATGGGGATAAAATACTAATTTGGAATACATCCATTTCATATATAAATTGCTTTGACAACCAATTTCTTTTGAAAAGCCTCTAACATTTTAAAAGATAGAAGAATTGGTTTATCAGACTAAATTTTACCAGTGAAGGGTCTCATCAATGTGTCATTTGATAAAATCTTTAAGGTACTCAACTCATATAAAATCGAGGCGATTGCAAACCATGTCATCTATGAAAATGATGTTCGAGGTGGGAGAATAATGTTGGAGTCCTAATTTTTATAATTTTTATTTTAATTATTATCATTTTAATTTTGTGTATAATTTGTAAATTAGAATTAATCAATTTAGTTGTTGAGTAGATTCCTACAATTTTAGTTATGAGTGGGTATTTTGTAATTTTTTTATTTAGATAATGTAATATATATTTAAGATGACGAAATCAAAGAAAAAGTGTGTTAGGGATTTTTTTTTTCCTTTTTAGATTTGAATTTTTCAAAAATTGAAAAAAAAACTTATTTTTATTTTTTGAGTTATGTTTATTGTTGTTGCGTAAAAATGGGAGGGCCGGGAACTGACCTGAGGGTCGGGTGTTGTGACGACCCGTCACTTTTAAATAAATTAAATTCAGAGAAAACAGCGGAAGTCTTTTAATTTACGAAAAATTGGCGTGGTTTTGTTTGAAAATTGGCATGCCGAAAACCTGTTTACATCCTAATTTTCAAATCTAACAAAATCTCTTGGACTTTAAGTCCAAATCAGGAGTTCAAATATATAATATCATAAAACATCAACATTAGGCTCTTAAGAGCCAAATACAAAATACAATTCCTTAAAGTTCATCAAAATAAGACATAAACTTTACAAAAACCATTAGTCCATTTCGAGGTCAGCATCCCTCGATCACGCAGCACCACCTCCTCCTCCTTGACCTCTAGCCAAGGCATTACCTGAAATTGGTTGTAATATCATGAGCTAACAAACTAAGCCCAGTGAGAATAATAAGCATAAAAAGTAAAGATAGACCTCAAACTCGCATTTCGATTTGTGTCCAATTAACTGACACAATACACTCCTAAAGTCATCCAATCTCTAGGTGAATTCATTTTACATTCTCTAAAGAATGATACTACTAACTCTCGTAGTCTTAATCTCATCCAAAATTCTTGTTATGACATAAACAGGAAAAGTAAATAACTTTTCATAACAATATAACATCTCGATCCTCTATCCAGGATATATATATATATATTTTCATCAATCAAATGCATAAAATGCATGAAGAAGGAAATGCGGACAATTCCCGAAGGGTCCAACATTCTGTACTTCTTTTCTTTCTCATTTTCATTCTTTTTCTCAGAAGGAAATGCGGATAATACCCGTAGGCTCCAACATTCTGTACTTCTTTTCTTTCTCATTTTCATTCTTTTTCTCAGAAGGAAATGCGGATAATACCCGTAGGCTCCAACATTTTGTACTTCTTTTATGCGAGATGTCATGGTGCAATATGTCATGGTGCGAGATGCAATGATATGCTCGCACATACTTACAAAGTAAATAAAGTAAAGTGCGAATAATAAAGTAACTGAAATAAACATAAAGTAAGAGACATAAAGTAAATGACATTAAGTAAAAAGAAAGAAATAGATTGTAACCTCGGATGAACGATATGTCGATCGAACTCCAATATCAATAATAAAAGTACAATCATTACTTAAACGATTAACTATACCTTCCAGGATTCTAAACTTTCAATAATTCGAGGTTCTATTAATCGTTCTAATTACAAGTTGGGTTCTTAACTTCCAATGATCCAACCTTAGTTTCGTATCAATCTAACTTAGAATCTTCTAAGATTCAAGTCTTTCTCGAGAACTTCTAAGTTCTCACCTGAAGGATTAACTCCTAATCCTAAGGGCACTAACTCACTTTACTCTAATCTTAGATTCGGATTCTAGTCTTAGTTTCAAACTCTACAAACCTTCACACTCATTTGCTTTCTATAAATACTTTAAATACTAACTATTCTCACCTTAATAAAAGTGAAGACTTTGCTCCTAAACACCGGAAGAGCAATCAACCACGCGGTTCGAAAACACCTACAAACGAATTATATCATACAATCAATAACTTTACCAACTATCGATCAAACAACTACTAAACATACAAAGTAACGAAAACCCAACAAAATCCACAAAGAGGCCCACGGCCCTATCATCAAATTGGGTTTCAGATTTGGTTTTCCGGCTTTTTGGCAATTTAAATACATTTCGAGTTGGTTTTAAGCAAATTCGATAATCCCGATTTCAATGGGTATCGATGATTAGGGTTTTCGAACAATAAGCCCTTTCCCGAATTGAATTTAAATAAACATTCATTCATTAATTTCTAACCCATTTTCAATCCCAAAAGGGTAATTTCAAACAGGAAAGGGTTTCGACTGAAACTCGGTTTTAGGGTTATGGAATAGTTTCCAAAAACACTTAAAACTACTCCCGAATTGACAAACACCGAGTTCCACGAAGAAGAAATCGAAAGAAAACAAGTAAAACTCCATTAAAACACTATTTGGAGTTAGGGTTTGAAAATTTACTTACCGAGAACTCCTAGGATCTCGAGAGAAACGGACGATGGCTAGGTGGGAAATGATCCTTGACCCGAGGGCTTTCCGATGGATCTAAGATCAAGCCGATCTGACAAGAAACGAAAGAAAACCGAAAATCTCCTTTTGCTCTTTGATGCTCACGGGTGGGAGAGGAAGAAAATGAAGAGTTTTTGTCAACTTTTTGGTCAAATGTCTCATTTAAAGAAGAAGCTCAATAGTGTTTTTAAATATTTTGCAAATTGGGTAATTACGATTTTGCCCTTTTATGACTTTTGGCTTAAAACGATTCCCGAACATCTCAAACTATCCCAATGGTGATTAATAATTATTAATTGGCCCGTTAATAATTATTAATACCATTAAAACGTATTTAAATAAATAAAGCCATTAAAATGAAATAAACTATTAAATTCTAATTTAATAATAAATAAATGAATTTTAATTACTCAAATTAAAATAAAATAATTAAAAGTTTTTTTTTTTATCACAAAATAACGGGACGTTACAGGTGTCTCCCGGACCGCGACCGTGCAACTAACTTTAAAGAATGAGAAGAGGAGTGAGAAGTGAGCAGAGCAGCTTAGAACCTAGCACAGAGGTGACCTGCATAAGGAAACAACTGAGCATCGGTGTGGTGCTGGCCTATCCACTCCGATGCCTAAGTCAGACCAGAGGTGGTGCCGAGCAGAGTAAAAGTAGAAGTAACGTACCTCAACAGTGGGTCTCCTCCGGTATTTATAAGAGAGGTGTAATGATGACCCTACCGTGTAGGTGTCAGGCGTAGGCCTTAGGCCACGTGCCGGCTCTCGATTGGATGATCGCATATCATGTATGAGAGAGGGCCTCGGTGGTCGGTGCTCTTCCTTTGGAAGAGCAGGCAGGCTTTTTGCCTTAGTGTTGAAATGAGTCCACACCAGGTGGGCTCATGCCTCTTCTGTCTTATGAGCCCATCTTTATCCATCTTCTACATGAATGGCCACCTGTTCTACTGAGCTCAGGTGAGTTGGTCTCCTAGGGATGAGCACGAACCTTGCTAGGCCCCACATACTTATTCCGTTAAGTTTGCCGTCTCGGTGCTCGGTCCTCTTCTGGAGGCCGAGCTCTTTAGGAGTCTCTACAAGTGGTCTTTCAGGATGGGCACCCACCCTGTTGGGCCTGGTGTGTGCTCATCCGGCCCACTCCACGGGTGACGTGGACGTCTTTGATCATCCCACGTGGTCCTCCAGAGAGGTGCCACATGGTCGTATAGTTGCTTGAAAATCCACCCATAACAGTGGCCCCCCACTCCCGAGCCGAGCAAGGTTGCTCTTCTTGGGTTTTAGGGAGAGCATCTGGCTGCTTGGGAGTGATCTTGTAGGTGGAGTATTTATTGCATATTTGACTAAGTAGTAGCTTGTTTGATTAAGCATTGAATGACTAGTCATTTCTCTTCTTACGTAGCTTGTACTTGGAGATTCTAAAAGAATCTTGCCATTGTCTTGTCTCCTCCATGGAAGCTTTTAGTCCATCACTAGAATTATGTCTCTCCTTAAGGAATCTTGTAACTGTGAGGTCCCTTCAAAATTTCAAGCCATTGATTTCATTTTTAATCCAATGGTTGGGGAGCAACAATGCCCCACTATAAATTAGTTGCTTGTTCCTTTCTCCACTTCATTGCTTAACTCTCTCAAGCACTTGACTTTGTAGAGAATTTTTGTGTTCACTTCTCAGTGCAAGGAAGAAACTAGAGGCTAGAGGTGAAAGGTAATGGAGATGTTTTTCGTTTAAGTTCGAATTTCACCAGCTTGCTGGAGCTTCGTTCTTTCTTTCAAACTAATGAATTCGAAATTTTAACTTCTTTTTCTCCTCATTCTTGCTTCACTTTGAGAATAGGACCGAGGCAAGAGCTACAGACTTGACCCAATTTTTTAATTCTATCAACCTGGTAGAGCCTCACTCTTGTTTTCATTGCTCGGTGCAAGGAAACAAATACTGAGCCTAGAGGTGAGATTGAATGAAAATGGATTTTTATTTGAATCTCACCAGCCCATTAAAGTCTCTAACTTTAACTTTATTTCATTTTCTTCTCATGTTGCTTGACAGACCAACTTGCAAGGTGATCCGAAGCACCAGAAACGAGCAACGAGCAGGTAAATTTATTCATTTTCTTTAATCATCTGTATGCATTTCAGTTTTCCATTCTTACTGAGGAAGAGAACTAAACATTCCGTTGCTTCGGTCCTCGGTTCGTGGTTGGTTGGTTCAGCGTTGAAGAGAGAAGCGTGAGATTTCTCTTCAATTTTTATTAAACAGAGAAGAGAGGCGTGAGGGCTGGTTGTTCATCTTGAGTTGCTTTAATTTCATCTCTCATGGTCGGTGGTTGGGTTCTCAGTGGCTGGGAAGCCATTATTGCTGACTGTGAACCGAGCACCGAGCTCTTATCCTCGAATTTTGCTCCAATCTGATTAATTGGTTCCGGGCGAAATCCATCATCACATCCACTCATCAGTTCAGTTTCATTCCTTCTCCACTCGTTCAATTTCCAGATCTTGTCGTAAACTAAGGCGTGAGAAGGGACCAGTGAGCTTCAGGGTCTTGTTCGTGATGGAGAGAGCAGGCGTGAGGGAGGAGTTTTCATCTCCAATGGCTTCAGGATTTGCATAGGTGATCTCCATCAATTTTTTCTGCTCGACTTCGAGATGGATCTCTTTGGTTCGCCATTTTCTTTCTGAATTTTCTCCTGCTCTCGGTTCACGGTGAAGGGGAGATGAGATCCACGATTTAGAGCCTTTGATTCTTGGCTTCATGAGGGAGAAGAGAACAACGCATGTAGCTTCAAATTGAATCAAATTCTTCGATTTCTTCATGGATTTTTCACCAAAAATGCCCATGTGCTCGGTTAGCAGTGGCGTTGGGGATGAGATCTGAAGCAAGGAGATCTATGAATCACCAATTTGATTTCTGATTTGGAGTTTTCGTCTACTACTTTCTCGGTTCACAGTAATGAAGAGAGAAGATGATGCGAGAAGACGAAGATCTTGCTTCCTGGGTTTCAGTTCATCGTTGAGTTTATTTATGATTTCTATGAATTTCTCGCTTGAATCATTTCACAGCTTCGAGTGTGGTCTTCTTCAAGCTTCCCCTTCAATTTCTTCCAGCCATTAATGGCTGCTTCATGCTTTCGTCTCACATGGTTTCTCGGGTTGGCGTTGAAGAGAGAGAGAGAGAGAGAGAGGGTCTTCGGTTTTTGCTGCTCTGTGAGGGAGTGATTTGCTTGGAAATCTCTTTGATTTGCAGCCGGTAGGAGAGGAAATGGAGTTAGATTGATCCATCAGTTGCTTTAATTTTCGTTCAAGGTCGCTTCAAGGTCTCCAATGGCTTCCGCTTCTCGTTGCAGCGTTGAAGAGAGAGTATTTCTTGGATTCTTCATCTGGTCGGTTTAAGGTTGTAGAGAGAATTTCTTTGAATTTTTCTTCATCTACTCGGTTCGTGGTTTTCTCGCTCCTCTATTTTCACGTGACCTGCTCGGTTCTGATGAGAGATAGAAAATTGAATTTTCATTTATTTTTCTTCACCTGCTTGGTTCAGGCTGCTGGGTTCTCATGAGAGAGAAGATAGCTGCTCATATCTTGTAATTAAGGGGGCCCACATTGGCTTTGCTTCTAAAGAAGAGCAACATTCGTTTGTTGGAATGTAAATGTTAGTCGGTGGTCACTGGTCGGTTCTCAGTTAAGAGAGAGAGAGCCTTTGACTTGTGATTTTGGCATCGAATGGGCGTGGGCCTGGTCTGCAAATTGGGCTTAATGATCAGCTAGGCTACAAATGGGTTCCCATGGTGGTCGGTTGGGCTTGATTCACAGCCACTTGGAATTTAATTCAGCTCCTAGTTGGGCTGTTCGGTGCTATGCAGTTTTTTTTTTTCAATGAATTAATCTATCTAATTTTTGTTATCTCAGGTACGTTGCTTGAACGATTCGCTTGATCATTCCTCTGCCCCCAAAGTGAGTAGAATTAATTCATTTCCTTGCAAAAATATTTAATCTGCTCGGTGTTGGACTGAGATACTTGAACCGAGTAGCTTCTCACCAAATTTATTTTATGTTGGCATTTTTGTAGGAGTGCTAAGAGGTGACATTTGATACTTTGCTCGGATTTAAACATCGTAGCTTCCACACTTGAAATTCTGGTGCGTAATTCTGGTCACTCCTCTTCCATGCTTAATTTTATTTGAAGTATAACTGGTAGGTGTTCATTCCTTAGTAGAGACTAAGTTAGAGTCTCTTATTTTAGGATGTCAGCTGGTGGATCGAGCTATAGGTCACTAGAGGGAGCTCATCCCGACGGGTCGGATCACACATCTGATTCATATTCCTATGCTGACTTTGCAGCGGAGGTAGAGCTAGGTGCTCTTCTGGAGGGTCATTCCCTTCAACCTCAAGGGTTAGAGATGTCGTTCTTCCCATCCACTATGACCAAGAGGGCTTGGTTCACCTGAGAGAGAGGTTTAACATCCTCTCTTACATTAGTCTTAGGTGCCCATCCGAGGGTGAACTTCCCCATAGCCCACCACCAGGGGAGGTGGCCTTCTATGGTAAGATGTTCAATTGCAGGAGTTAGGCTTCCCTTACACTTCTTCCCTCAAAATTTCTTGTCGGAGGTTGGTCTTGCCCCTGCTCGCCTTAGTCCCAACTGGTTGGAACATCCTGCTAGGGTCATTGGGTTCTCTCGGCACCTTTTTGGGCGAGGGGCCACCCCTTCCTATAGGGCCATAGCATACCTCTACCACTTGAAGGTATTGCCGGGAGAGGACCATAGGTATTACCTTGCTTCTAGGGACGCGCCCTTAGTAGAGAGCCCTTCGTCTGTTAAAAATTGGAAAGTCGAGTGGTTCTTCGTGGGCGGTGATTGGATGTTGCACGAGCCCGGGAGGGAGTATGTTTTCCCAGTCCCTAGCTCCTTCCAGGTTCCAGGTGGGCATGATTCAAAGGTAACCTTCTCTGCTGTGCTAGGTTCTCTTCTTTAACACTTAGTTTATTTTTCAGTTCGGCCTAGAGGACGTCCAACTCAACCGAAATCTTCCAAAGCTGTGGTGACCAGGATTCTAGCTATCCCCATTCAACATCGTCGCTGCTCTCGCCTGCTCACCGAAGAGAGGCTATTAGACTCCGGACTTGCTCTCACCTCACTTCCTGACCCAGGTGAGCTCATAACTCTTCTTATTTAAGAGAATTTTACTAAGGCACGAACTGATCATCTCCCTCCTTTCAGACATGTCGTCCGATGCGCTCGAGTTCCTTCAGAATAGCCGTCGAGCTCAAGCGGGCGATGACCGCTCGACGCAAGAGGTCGAGCACGGTGGTTGGGTCCAGGTCCAGGGAACGGGGCAGCGTCCTCGTCTGGTTCGCTCTCGGTCACCTCAGGTTGGGGCTCCTCCGGTCTTAGCTGCTCGGGCGTCTTCTTCTCGAGGGAGTCGACTTATCTGCGATGTCCCTTACAGCCAAGGAGAGGACTCCTCTTCCTTAGAGCGTCAGGTGCACTCCCTTACTCAGTGCATGAGGGATATTGTCTTAGGAGGCCACTCCGAGCTAGTCAACATGGACACCACTAAGCTGTACGAGGATGCTATTCGCCAGCAGTATATGGTAAGTAGTCTTGTTAGGTGCCCTTCCCTCTTCCTCACTTTTACTTAGCTTTTTCTGACTTCATGTCTTTTCTTTGCAGAGCTCGACCATGATGTCTCTGGCTGAGATGAGGAACATCCGAGAGCTGGGCAGGGCGAGAGATGAAATTGCCCAGTATAAGCGGAATGCGACGGAGCAAGCTCGTTTAAGGGAGGCAGTGGAGTCCATGGTTTCACGCTTGGAAACCGACCTTCGCAAGGAAAGGCAAGTGTCTTCTCAGTCGATGCAGAAGATAAGAGAGCTTCAGACTCAGCTCACTGATGGAGAGAAACTGAACGACCTCTTTAGGAAGACTGCCAGATATTCGAAGCTCGAGGCTGAGCTCTTCAAAGTTGGGGGAGAGTTTGCACATTCTCTCATCTATAAGAGGTCTCTCGAGCTCGACACCTTGTATGTGCAGGAGGCTTTGGTTCATTTCGTTAATAGCATGACTGAGGCTGCAGACGCTGAGGCTGTTAGGGCAGGTGGTGGTGGAGATCAGGTCTTTGAGGAAGAGACCATTGATGTTGATGTTGAGGGATGATCTCCTTAGCTGAAGTTTAACTTGCTTTCTTTGCTTTCTGCTTGGTGGGGCGTGTCCACCTTTAGACTTAACTTATTTTTATCGTAGTCTTTCCCAGGTGGTCGGCCACCTTATCTTGTATTAAAGCATGCCACCGAGCAGCTTCATCTTTACTTCCTTAATGAAAAATTTAGTTTGTTGCTTCAACTCTTCATCTTTATATTATTCTAACTCCTCCCGCCCAGGAGAGCCCTGAGGAGCTCTTTCTTGGTGGTGGAATAAAACTTAGAATATTTTCAACTAGGGAGAGCCATGAGAAGCTCCCCCGTCTAGGCGGAATCATTGAATTCCAAGTCCTTCCACCCGGGAGAGCCCTGATGAGCTCTTCCTTGGTGGTGGAATAAGACTTAGAATTTTTCCACTAGGGAGAGCCCTGATGAGCTCCCCCGTCTAGGTGGAATTATTGAATTCCAAGTCCCTCCACCCGGGAGAGCCCTGATGAGCTCTTCCTTGGTGGTGGAATAAGACTTAGAATTTTTCCACTAGGGAGAGCCTTGATGAGCTCCCTCGTCTAGGTGGAATTATTGAATTCCAAGTCCCTCCACCCGGGAGAGCCCTGATGAGCTCTTCCTTGGTGGCGGAATAAGACTTAGAATTTTTTCCACTAGGGAGAGCCCTGAGGAGCTCCCCCGTCTAGGCGGAATCATTGAATTCCAAGTCCTTCCACCCAGGAGAGCCTTGATGAGCTCTTCCTTGGTGGTGGAATAAGACTTAGAATTTTTTCCACAAGGGAGAGCCTTGAGGAGCTGCCCCGTCTAGGCGGAATCATTGAATTCCAAGTCCTTCCACCCGGGAGAGCCCTGATGAGCTCTTCCTTGGTGGTGGAATAAGACTTAAAATTTTTTCCACGAGGGAGAGCTCTGAGGAGCTCCCCCCTCTAGGTGGAATTATTGAATCCTAAGTCCTTCCACCCGGGAGAGCCCTGAGGAGCTCTTCCTTGGTGGCGAAATAAAACTTAGGATTTTTCTGGGACTTGCAGGCTATTATGGACGGTTTGTGCAAGATTTCTCCAAAATTGCTTCAGCTTTGACACGTTTGACGCAGAAGGGGGTTGATTTTGTATGGTCTGAGGATTGTGAGAGGAGCTCAATAGGAGGCTTGTGGTAACATCTGTTCTAGTGTCGCCTGACAGAACCGGTGGTTTGACTGTGTACAAAGATGCTTCCCACAGAGGTTTGGGATGTGTGTTGATGCAACACGAGAAAGTTATAGCTTATGCTTCCTATCAGTTGAAAGAACATGAGAAGAAATATCCGACTCATGATTTAGAGTTGGCAGCTGTTGTTCATGCATTGAAAAATTTGGAGGCATTATTTGTATGGTGAGAAGATCTCAAGTATTTCTTCACTCAGAAGGAATTGAATATGAGACAGAGACAATGGTTAGAGCTCGTTAAGGATTTTGACTGTGATATTCAGTATCATCCTAGGAGATCCAGTGTAGTGGCTGATGCACTCAGTAGAAAGTCTTCTCATTCATCAGCTTTGTGAACAATACCCTTGAGATTGAGGTGGATTATGGAACGAGCTGAGATAACATTTCTTACTGCTGAGGTCACTGTGAGTTTGGCTAGTTTAACAGTGGGACCTACTTTGAGGCAGAGTAAGACATGCCTAGTCGATCTATCCTTGTTTTATAGATGGTTCGTAATACATCGTATGAGGCTTTGGGTGCCTTTGGGATCGACTTTTGAAAAGAACTGTTGGAGAAAGCTCACAATTCTACCTTTTATGTTCATCCAGGCAATACAAAGATGTACGAGAACGGAGACAATATTATTGATGACCTGGGATGAAACATGAGATTGTAAAGTATGCGAGTAGGTGCTTGATTTGTTAGCAAGTCAAGGCCCTAAAGATCTACAGGGTTATCTTACCTTTGAAAGTGCTTGAATGGAAATGGGAGAAGATTTCCATGGAGTTTATCAGGAGTTTGCCGAAAGGTGACAACGAATTATGATATCATTTGGGTGATTGTAGACCATTTGATGAAAAACCGCACACTTTACTCTTGGAAGGATCATCTATCTAGTTAAGACTAGGGTACAGTTGTACCTAAGAAAGATTGATAGATTGTGGTGTGCCGGTGAAGATTTTATCAGATTGAGACACTCGTTTTGTCTCGAAGTTTTGGCAGTGTTAGACACTTTATGGTTGGAAGTGTTGTTTTTCCACTCATTGGGATGAGATTGGAGAAAAGAGATTTTTGGTACTCAAGTTGTAACAAATGACTAGCGAGTCTATCATTTGTTTAGAGAAAGGATAAGGGTTAACCAAAGTTGACGACATGATTTGATGTAATCCCTTCAAGTTGTAGAAGTGGATCTCGTATACTTAAAGTGACACCAAGGAAGGGTGTTATGGAAGTTGGGTATAAGGGTCAGTTGAACCCTAAGTTTTTTGGCCTATCGAGATACTCAATCGAGTAAAAGTGGTAGCTTGTTGTTTAGCTTTATCACTTTCGTTATCGGCCATTTGTAATGTATTCCATGTATAGATGCTTTGGAAATACATGATGAATCCGTTCCACGTGATTGATTATGAACTGGTTGTTTTGAATGCTAATAAGTTTTATGAGAAGGCACCCATTAAGATAAGAGCATTCGAACAAAAGTGATGAGAAATAAAAAGGAATTCACTTGGTTAAGGTTCTTTGAAAGAACCAAGTGTCAAAAGAAGCAACGTGGGAACGTGAGGAAGAGTTACAGTCAAAGTACCCTCGCTTTATTCACTTAGTGAACGCACTTTTCGAGGACGAAAAGTCTTTTAAAGAGGGTAGACTGTAACGTCCCGTTATTTTTTTGTGATAAAAAAAATAACTTTTACTTATTTTATTTCAATTTAAGTAATTAAAGTTTATTTATTTATCGGTAATTTAGGATTTGCAATTTATTTCGGTTTTAATCTTTTAATTGACTTTTTTCGTTTATTTTCGTTTTAATGGTATTAATAATTATTAACGGGCCAATTAATAATTATTAATCACCATTGGGATAGTTTGAGAAGTTCGGGAATCGTTTTATAAGTCAAAAGTCATAAAAGGACGCAACCGTCATTTCCAATTTCTTAAAATTATCCAAACACTATTCATTTGTCTTTAAAAACACTTCATTGACTCAAAGTCGACCACATTCCTCATTCATTTCCTCCTCCAAACCGTGGCTACAAGGGAGAGGTAAGAATTTTTCAGGTTTTCTTCGTTTCTCTGCGGATCGACTCGATCTTGGATACATCGGAAAGCTCTCGAGTCTAGGATCCTTTTCCACCTAGCTATTGTCCGTTTCTCTCGAGATCCAAGGAGTTCTCGGCAAGTAAAGCTTGAAACCCTAAGCTCCAAATAGTGTTTTAATGGAGTTTTCTTTGATTTCCTTCGATTTCGTGTCGTGAAACTCGGTGTTTGTAAATACGGGAGTAGTTTTAAGTGTTTTTGGAAACTTTCCCATAACCCTAAAACCGAGTTTCAGTCGAAACCCTTCCCGTTTGAAAATTACCCTTTTGGGTTTGATTATGGGTTAGAATTTAATGAAATAATGTTTATTTAAATTCATTTCGGGAAAGGGTATAATATTCAAAAACCCTAATTATCGATACCCATTGAAATCGGGAATATCGATTTTGCTTAAAACCAACTCGAAACACCTCTAAAGTACCTAAAAGCCGGAAAACCAAACCCGAGACCCACTTTTTTAAGGGGGGTGGGGCGAGAGCCTCATAGTGGGGTTTATGGGGTTGTTCGTTGTTTTGAGCTTTTAGATGTTAATTGATCGATGTATGTTTATTTATTAATTGTAGATGTAATTAATTGTAGGTGTTTCGGATCATTGTTTGGTCGTGCTTTCGGAAACTTGGAGCGAACTCTTATCTGGCTAAGGTGAGAATAGTTAGGATTTAAAGTATTTATAGAAAGAAAATGAGTGTGAAGGTTTGTAGAGTTTGAAACTAAGATTAGAATCTGAATCTAAGATTAGAGGGTTGTGAGTTAGTGCCCTTAGGATTAGAAGTTAATCCTTTAAGTGAGAACTTAGGAGTTCTCGAGGAAAGTATTGAATCTTAGAAGATTCTAAGTTAGTTTCGAAGCTAAGATTGGATCATTGGAAGTTAAAAGATCCAACTTGTATTTTAGAACGGTTAATAGAACCTTGGATTATTGGAAGTTTAGAATCCTGGAAGGTATAGGTTAATCATTTAAGTTATGATTTTATTTTATTATTGGTAGCGGAGTTCGATTTACATATCGTTCGTTCGAGATACTTATCTATTTTACTTTATGTCATTTACTTTATATCTTTTACTTTATGCCCCTTTACTTTATGCTTGTATCGACTACTTAAATTCCGCATTTTATTTATTTACGCTATAACACATCATATTGCATCATAACATTTCGCATCATGGAAAATAAGTGTGAAAGTGAGAAAGATATGAATGGGAGAATGATGGATCCTATGGGATAGACCACATTACCTTCATAGAAAGAAAAGAGAAAGTGAGAAAATATATGAAAGGGAGAACGATGGATCCTACGGGATAGACCACGTTACCTTCTTCATGCATAAGGGCATATGCGAATCCTACGGGATGCTCTCATGCATTCATATATATGTTCGATGAAAGAGAAAAGCGAGATGTTTAATTGATGCAAAGTTTATTTACTTTTATTACTTATGTCATAACAAAGTAATGGATGAGGATTGAATACTAGTGTTAGCAATATCATCCCTTGGAAAGTTTAGAATAGAATTACCTAGATTTTGGAGAATTCTAGGAAGATTGTGTCAGATTACTTGGACACAAATCGAAATGCAAGTTTGAGGTCTATCTTTACTTTTTATGCTTATTATTCTCATTGGGCTTAGTTTGTTAGCTCATGATATTACAAACATTTCAGGTAATGTTTAGGATCGTGGAAGAGGAGCTGGTGCGCGCTTGATCGAGAGGATGATGATTTCGAGATGGACTAAATAGTGGTAAAAATCCATGTACATGGTTTTGTGAACTTTATATCATTTTGATGATTTGTACTTTGTAATTAGCTCATAAGAGCTTATTGTCGTTCATTTATGATTATAATCATTTTGAACTCCTGGATAGGAACTTAATGTTCCTTGTGTTTTTAGATATTTAAATTTAAGATGTAAACAGGTTTTGGCTAGCCTATTTCCAAACATAATCACACCAATTTTCTTAAAATAAAAGAGTTCCGCTGTTTTTCTCTGATTTAATTTATTTAAAAATGACGAGTCGTCACAAAGACTTAGGATTTTTCCACTAGGGAGAGCTCTGTGGAGCTCCCCCGTCTAGGCGGAATAATTGAATTCCAAGTCCTTCCACCCAGGAGAGCCTTGATAAGCTCTTCCTTGGTGGTGGAATAGGACTTGAAATTATTATTTTCTAAAAACTCCTCTCCAAGGTGTAGAGTTGTGAGCTGAGCACTTCCTTGTAGCTAAGGCCTCAGCTCTGTCGAAATTTTTTTTGTCTTCATTTATTGATTTGATTTTGAAGTGTAGATTTTGTAATGTATTGGTGTAGTTGGCCCCCACTCGAGTTGAATTTCATACTTATAAATTTTTCTCGAGTCTCGGGTTCTCGGTGGCGGTCAAGTGCGAGCTCGGCTAGGATACTTAGCCATTCACTTCATTAACTTTGGCTCTGGCCCCCACACCTTGCACTCTCCATACATACACTTACAATAGTAGAGAAAAACATAGTAGATTCATTGATTTTTGGCAATCTTACATAGTAGAGTTCTAGTACAAAGTAGATCAAGTAGATTATTGATAATAGATCCTAAGATGTTCGGCATTCCAGGGGTGAGACAAGACCTTGTCGTTGAGGTCGGTCAGCCTGTAGGTGCCCGGTCTCACTATCTCCACTACTTTGTATGGCCCTTCCCAGGTCGGGCCTAGGGCTCCGGTGCTCGGATCCCGGGTGTTCAGCATCACTTTCCTTAAGACGAGGTCCCCCACCTTGAAGCTCCGTGGTTTGACTCGAGAGTTGTAATAACGGGCCACCCGGTTCTTGTACTCGGCTACGCGGAGGCGGGAGGTCTCCCTGTGCTCTTTTAGGAGGTCTAGGCCTAACCTTAGACATTCTTCATTCATCTCCGGATTGAAGTGTTGAGTTCTCGGTGAGGGGAGGCCTATTTCGACGGGCACCACTGCCTCAGCCCCGAACGAGAGCGAGTAGGGAGTCTCTCCGGTAGACGACCGAGCAGTGGTCTGGTATGCCCACAACACGTTGGGAAGCTCTTCCGCCCACAACCCCTTAAGCCCTTCAAGCTTGGTCTTCAAGTTCTTATTGATAATTTTATTGACTGCTTCTACTTGGCCATTTGCTTGTGGATGAGCAGGGGAGGAGCGCAGGTGCTTGATACCTAGCTCCGAGCACCAAGACTTAAACATTTCGTTGTCAAATTGTTTTCCGTTGTCAGTGACAATCGCGTAAGGGATACCAAACCTGCATACTATGTTCCTCCACATGAAATCCGTGGTCTTGTGCTCGGTGATGGTAGCCAGGGGCTCGGCTTCAGCCCACTTGGTGAAGTAATCCACCGCCACAATGGCAAACTTGGTCTGGCCTCTTCCTTGGGGGAGGGGTCCTATCAGGTCGACCCCCCCACTAAGCAAAGGGCCAAGGGCTCATTACATTGGTCAAAGGCTCAGGTGGTTGCCTTGGCACGATCGCAAATCGTTGGCATTGGTCGCACTTCTTGGTAAATGCCTTAGCATCTTCTTGGAGTGTAGGCCAGTAGTAGCCTTGCCTTATGATTTTGTGAGCCAAGGACCTAGCACCTAAGTGGTTACCACACACCCCTTCATGTATTTCCTTCATGACATAGTTTGCTTGATCAGGTGTGAGGCATCTCAGTAGCGGTAGGGAGAATCCTCTCTTGTAAAGCACGTCTCCTTCCAAAACATAGTGGGCTGCTCGGCGTTGGAGTCGCCGAGCCTCAGCCTTATTAGAAGGGAACTCTCCACTCTTCAGAAAGTTGATGATCGGATTCATCTAAGTGGGAGTGGTCGGTTCTGCGTACCCATCCACCTCTATAGCCTCCAACTCATCAATACTTGAGTTTGAGAGAAACTCAACCGGCACGGTCCTGCTCAGCTTGGTATCATATGCCGATGCCAGGCGTGCGAGTGAGTCCGCATTGGAGTTCTCAGATCGGGGGATTTGTCTAACTTCCCACCACTCAAAACTTAGGAGAAGTTCCTTGGCCTTCGCCAGGTAGGCTGCCATTCTCTCTCCTTTGGTCTAGTACTCTCCAGTTATCTGATTGATGATTAATTGAGAGTCACCAAGTAGCTTCACTCGTCGCACCCCGACCTTCTTTGCTAGTCGCAGCCCGGCTAGTAGGGCCTCATACTCGGCCTCGTTATTGGAGGCTCGGAAGCCAAACCTTAGGGCATATTCAATATGGGCTCGGTCCGGGGAGACAAGTATGAGTCCGACACCGCACCCCTTCATGTTTGATGAACCATCCACAAAGAGTGTCCAAGCGGACTCTCTTCCTTGTGGAGGGGCTTGATCTTTCGCAGGAGTGAGCTCGTCAGTGGGAGCAATTGGTTGTTCTTCCTTCTCGGAAGTGAGCTCTTCACTAGGGGCAGCTGGTGGCTCTTCTTTCCCAAGCTTGAGCTCTTCAGGTGTGAGCTCGGCGATGAAGTTTGCCACGGCTTGCCCCTTCAGGGCGGTTCTCGGCTTGTACTTGATGTCGTACTCGCTAAGCTCTACTACCCACTTTATCAGGCGCCCGGACGCTTCAGGCTTCTGGAGGACTTGCCTTAGAGGATGGTTGGTTAACACCACTATCTCATGCGCCTGGCAGTAAGGTCTTAGTCTTCGGGACAAGGTCACTAGGGCTAATGCCAACTTCTCCATTTGAGGGTACCTGGTCTCGGCATCGACCAGGGCCTTGCTGGTGTAGTAGATAGGTAGTTGGGCACCGTCCTCTTCCCGGATGAGAGCCGAGCTGACTGCTGTCTCAGATACGGCTAAGTATAGAATGAGCTCTTCACCCCGGATGGGCTTAGAGAGTAGAGGTGCCGAGATGAGGTACTCCTTTAGCTGTAGGAAGGCCACCTCGCACTCCTCCGTCCATTCAAACTTGCTCCCTTTCCGAAGGACCTTGAAGAATGGAAGGCACTTGTCTGTCGCCCTAGCCATGAACCTGTTGAGTGCGGCTACTCTTCCATTCAAACTTTGCAATTGTTTCAAGTTCTTTGGAGACTCCATCTCTAGGACAGCCTTTACCTTGTCGGGGTTGGCCTCTATTCGTCGTTGGTGGACCATGAAACCGAGGAACTTCCCTGAGGTCACTCCAAAGGCACACTTTTTTGGGTTGAGTTTCATCTGATACTTCCTCAGGATGTCGAACGCTTCAGTGAGGTCGGTGGTGTGCTGGTCTGCCTGGTGGCTCTTGACTAGCATGTCATCCACATAGACCTCCATATTCCGACCTATTTGCCTTGCAAACATCTTATTCACCATTCTTTGGTAGGTCGCTCCTGCGTTCTTGACTCCAAAGGGCATGACCTTATAGCAGTAGAGGCCCTGGCTGGTGACGAAGGAGGTCTTCTCCTGGTCTGGCTCATGCATCTTTATTTGGTTATAGCCCGAGTAAGCATCCATGAAAGTGAGCATCTCATGCCCGGCCGTTGCATCTACCACCTGGGTCAATACGAGGTAGGAGGGAAGCTATCCTTGGGACATGCCTTGTCGAGGTCGGTGAAGTCTATGCACGCCCTCCACTTTCCATTGGCTTTCTTGACAAGGACCACATTGGAGAGCCAATCAGGGTAGTGCACGTCTCTGATGAAGTCTGCCTTAAGTAGCTTCCTCACCTCCTCTGCTATGGCCTCATTCCTGGCCTGGTCAAACACTCTACGCTTCTGCCTGACTGGTCGGAAGGTGTTGTCCACATTTAAACGGTGGACCATGATTCTTGGGTCTATGCCAGGCATGTCTTCGTGACTCCAAGGAAATATGTCTGAGTTTTTCTTCAAAAATTTTATAAGGTCTTCCTTCTGGTTGGCCCCCAGTCTTGTGCCAATCTTGACACATTGTTCTTCACTCAAGAGAGGGACAGACTCTAGGTCCTCAGTAGGGGTAGCTCTTTGCTTGGACTCTTCCGGCAAAACCACCAAGGGAGGTTGCTTCGCACCCTCAGCTAGGTGCACAGGGGCGGACTGCTCTTCTTCCTTGGGGAGTTCTTGCACGATCATGTGCATTGGCTGGGCACCTCGCATGGCGGTGTAATAGCATTCTCGGGAGACTCTCTACTCTCCCCTGATCAACCCTAGTCCGCGCGGGGTAGGGAATTTCATCATCTGGTGGTATGAAGAGGGAACCGCCCTGAGAGCGTGGATGGTAGGTCTTCCTAAGATGATGTTGTAGGCAGATGGACACTCCACAACTTGGAATTCTACCATCTTGGTGACATTGTTGGGTTCCTCCCCGAAGGTGACTGGTAACTCTACACTCCCTTCGGGGATGACTCTCTCACCTCCAAATCCGACAAGAGGTGCGGTTCTCCTCCTCAGCTTCTCTCTCCCAAGCCCCATTTCATCATAAGCACTAAGGGAGAGGACGTCGACCGAGCTCCCTCCATAAACTAGAACTCGGTGGACTCGGTTATTAGCCACCGTGATTATCACGACTAAGGCATCATTGTGAGGTTGGAGGATCCCTTCAGCCTCTTGCCCACTAAAGGTCAGTAGCTCTTCCTGGTCAGCCGCGCGTGTGGAGAAGATTTCTCCTCCGGAGGGGCCGCGCCTCGCCTCTCAGGCTCTAGCTTTTCTCTTTCTAGCGGACTCTCCACCGAGCGGGCCCCCAAAGATAGTTCGAATGTCCTTACCAGGGGGTTGTGGCTCAGCTCGGTGCCGGTCTTCTCTGTCAGGTCGAGCATCGCGGTGACCTCCTCCCCTCACAAACTCTTTTAAGTATCCTCTCTGGATGAGGCCTTCAATTTCCTCCTTCAGGTCGAAGCACTCTGAAGTGGTGTGGCCATGATCTCGGTGGAAGAGGCAATACTTATCTTTATTTCGCTTGTTGGTTCCGGCCTTCATCTTAGCTGGCCACCTGACTAGGCTCTTGTCCCGAATCTCCATGAGTAGCTGCTCTACTGGGATGGTGGTGGGCGTATACTTCTGAAATTTGCTTGAGGGAGGACCTCGCTTCTCAGGTCGGTCCTCATGCCTATTCCTTTTGTTGTCAGCATTAGGGTCCTCTATTGGAGACTTTCCCTTATGCTGGGTGTAGGGGTGTCTGCTGTTGCCACCCTCCTCAGTAGCCCTCCTTGAAGTGAGAAGCTATTAAGTTAGGGTTTGCTTTAAGGGGAGATTAAGAGAGGAGAAATATGATAATTATTAAAAGAATGAAAAATGCCACATCATTTAAAATTTACCAAGTCATTCTGCCACATTATTTAATAAACGCCACGTCAGTTTCTGTTAATGTCTCAGATGGAAAAACAAACGGAAGGACGAAAATGAAACGATTTGGAAAGTTCAAGGACGAAATTGATCATTTTTGAAAGTTCAGGGACGAAAACGAAACCGGAGTGAAAGTTCAGGGACCAAAATGGTATTTTACCCTCATTATTAATATATAAAAGGTGGAATGTTTAATAAATATTTTTGGACCATTTATCCCTACATGATTTTTTTAAAATTAACAAAATCTGCTATTATTTACTTTAACTTTACCCTTCATCAAAACTTAAATTTGTATAATATGTCATTACCACTTAATTATCACTTATGTATTAATTATGTTGATTTTAATTCATTTTTTTTAATTATGGATCAATTTATCAATAATGCATTAAAACTAATACAATAAATTATTATAATTCATAAAACATATTACATTATTAATATTAATTTATATTATCATATTTATTGAAGCAGAAAAATTAAAAATATGTTTAAAATTCAAAAATATTTAAACTTTATTTACCAAATTTTTACAATTTTTTTATGTTAATCATTCGACATATTAAAAATGCCTATATTATGATTGTTTATTTGTTATTTTACTTCAATTAAATAAATATTTTATTTAATTAAAATAATTTTCAAAATAATTTTTTATTAATTTAAAAAATAAATAATTAAAAAAATCACGAGTTAAAAAATTAAAACTAATGCATATACCATTTAAACAAGAAAGCAATTTAACTTTTAAATATTAGAAAAATATTTTATGCAATAAACGTGTTATTAAATGACTAGTCTATACTACTTAAAAAGTGTGCTAATGGGGAGAAACATTTTTGGACAAGAATACCCTCTTATTTGTAACAAATATCTAACATGCCATTAATACTCATTTTCAAAATTAATTTGAATGACAAATAAATATCAAATATTAAATTTATCCTTATTAATTTAATTCAAATAAATTATATATTATTACACTTAATTTATTCAAAATAAATTATATGTTCAATTTAGTTAATAGATTTAAATTGTATAAATTATATTGATCACCAAAATACCACTAACGAAATTTTTCACTTATATATTATTAAAATTACTACTTAATTTATTCTACAAAATTGTTTAGATTTAGAAATCAATCCTAATATTAAATCTATCTATATCTATCTATCTATCTATATCCATCTATCTATCTATCTATATACTACTTAAAAAGTGTGCTAATGGGAGAAACTTTTTTAGACACTAATACCCTTCCACTATTAGTAAATATCTGAATTGTCATTATTCTTCAATTAAAATTAAATATCAATTTTATACTAAATAATAATAATAAAGGATCAAAATTATAATAAATATTAAAAAAAACTATAATAAATATCATTCTAAACAAAAACAAATATTAGACATCTTTAATCTATATCTATACCATATTAAAAAATGGCTTGGGTGAAAAAACCTTTGATTTCTTTTTTTACCCTAGCTTATTAATTTTATTTAATATCTAAACTTGTCATTTTCCTTATTAAATAACTATTTTTTTTAATATTCAATAAAATTAATAATTTTGAAAAAACAAGTTACTAATTTTCAAGGTAGGAACACAAACCATTAAATAGTTTGTTTTCTTTAAATTTAAAATTAAGAATAATAGCAAAAATATTGTTGAAAATTTCAATGAAATACGAAAAGCCTACTGAATTGGATTAGACAAGTTTCATCATTTATTTAATGTGTTAATTTTTGTAAAGTCACAAATATCAAAGAAACTCACAAGTTTCTCTCCCATAAACCTAGATAGAAGCATTTAATTAATTAATTAATTTACAGTTTTTTTTAATATCAATTAATTAATTTACATTTAATGATATATTAATTGACTTTTTTAATATTGAAATTAGCAGCGTATAACGTAGAAATGGCTTATAAATAGGATTAGGATTCACCATGGATTTTAACTAGTGTTGGTCATAGATTGTAAATTAATTTATTTTCTTTGATTTGCATCCTTACAGGTGTTGATTGGCAAGGGAAAAAGCTTGATGAATTGTGTTGTAGGAGAATTTTTAATGCTAATATTTTTGACACGTATACTATGACGGGGCACAAAACACCTCGGTACTGTTACCTCGATACTGTTGACACATGTGCTATGACGTGGCACAAAACACCTCGGTACTGCACATATATCGAGGTAGCTGAGAATGACATAGCGGCACAGATATCGAGATACAAAGAACTCTACAGAGGATACAGAGTACAACGCACTACACAGCACAGATATCGAGATACAAAGAACTACTAGCTTTCAGCTACGCAGTACATAGGATACAGAGTACAACGCACTACACAACACAGATATCGAGATACAAGGGAACTACTAACTACAACACATGTTTCAACTACGTGTTTCAACTACAACACACACGACCCACGGCTGTTGGGCCTAAGCCCAAAGAAGACGCTACATGTTGAGTGTTGAGCCCGTTAATTGAGTCGTGAGGCCATCGGCCCACCAAGCTACCGAGTTCAAGAAGCCCAACTTCAGGAACGTGCACGATACGATTGGCCTAGACATCATAATTAGCTAGAGATAGGTTGAGGCGTTGCGAGTAGCTCGGTGACGAGACGCCGTGGCGGTGACTCGACGTGTGGCAGGTCCACTTGTAAATGGGCGGGAGATTAACCAAAGAAAGGGCGGGAAACCACGAACTTGCCTCTATAAATACGGGCGCTCCGAATGATTGAGGTACGCTCTTCCACCATACTAAAACTCTGCCAAAATTCTTACTGACTTGATCGTCGGAGTGGAAAGGCCGGTACCACACCGGTGCTGTTTCATTCTCATTTTCAGGTGATACGCTCTCTGTCTACAACCGTTGGAGCTTACGTGGAGTTGACATGTCAACCCAGTCAGCCAGACGAAAAACAAGCAACAACATAATACGCTCTCTGTCTACAACCGTTGGAGCTTACGTGGAGCTGACGTGTCAACCCAGTCAGCCAGACGAAAAACAAGCAACAACATTTGGCGCCGTCTGTGGGAACGACTGAAAGTCGTGTTACCAAAAATGAGTCAAAGTCAGCACAGTGATAACCACGAAGATGAAGAGGAGCGAGAGGAGGCTCCAAGACGAAGGAAAAATCCCCCAAGAGATTGTCAAACCCAAGCGGATCTACAACCACCTAAACGATAGCCAAAACAGAGTGAAAGGATCACAGAGTTGGAAACCCAAGTGCAAGGCTTCAACAGAGATATGGCTAAGGTGTTGGATATCTTAACTTGACAGAATAATGCTAAAGGAAAAACACCTTTAGAGCAGGAAGGAGAGTCTCGGTTTTGCGGGGAGGGCGGTTCGAAGAGGAAGAACACCCATGCAATGGACTCTCGTGACCACGAGCGTTCTCACCATCCAGGTGGAACAGATTTGTGAAACATCCTCGAGCAAAAGAGGAAAGCTCGACAAGATGTGGAGAAGTCAACTGCTGAAAGCCAACAACCACCGTGGGCACCGGAGCTAAGGAAGCTGCAGGACCAACTAGGCAGTATCCAGAAAGAGTATAAAGGCAAAGCTCCACTGGCGTTGGAAGATTTATTAGAACATACAGAACCACCATTCACAGAAGACATCATGGAGGCTGAGTTACCCTCTAAATTTAAGATGCCTGCTGTCACACTTTACGATGGATCGCGTGATCCCCTAGAGCATGTGGAGACGTTTCGGACCTGGATGGAGCTCCAGGGAGTCCGAGACAAGATAAAGTGCAGAGCTTTCCCCCTCACCCTGGCTGGCCCAGCTAGAGGATGGTATAGGCAGTTGAAGCCACGTTCAATCCCTTCTTTTAAGGAGTTGACTAAGGCTTTCGTGACGCAGTTCTTAGGAGGAAGAGATCATAAAAAACCAGCAACGCATCTCCTGACGGTGCGTCAAAGATCAGGAGAAACCCTTAGAGATTACGTGATGAGGTTCAATAATGAGGCCCTTAAGGTTGAAGGCTATAGTGATGATATAGCCCTCACTGCCATGATGGCTGGGATCAAAGACGAAAAACTGCTCTGGTCCCTCGGGAAGAAAACCCCAACCACTTAGACGAAACTCCTCTCAAGAGCACAGAAGTACATGAGTGCTGGGGAGCTACTCAGTTCAAGGAAAGTTCCTGATGAAGGGAGCAGTAGACAGCACCAATCCAGGAGCAAAGGTCCTGAAGATCGACAATTCGACAATACGAGGAAGAAAGTGGAGGATCAACCTGAACGTCGTGGCCTGCCCCTGAGCAAATTTAAAAGGTACACACCTACTACCGTTCCTCTTGAACAACTTCTGATGGAGATTAGAGATAAAGAATTTGTTGAGATGGCTTGCTAGGATGAAAGCAGGGTCAAATAAAAGAAACAAAGATAAGTATTGCTTGTTTCATAAAGATCATGGTCATACAACTGGAGAATGTTTCGATCTTAAAGAAGAAATTGAGTCCTTGATCCAGTGTGGATACATGAAAGAGTTTGTGAGAAGGAATGATCATAGGGAGGATAGAAATGAGAACACAAAACAAAAGGAGGGTGGTAAGAAGGATGCTGGTGAGATCAAAACCATATTTGGGGGCCCAGCTGGTGGAGAATCCAATCGAAAAAGAAAAGCGAGCGCCCGTGAGGCGAGGCTCGCTCCATCTCGTTTAGAAGTGTTTTCTACTAGTAAAGTAGAGCTTCCTGCCCTAATGTTCACTGAAGAAGAGGAAAATGAAATTCATCAGCCGCACAATGATGCATTGGTGGTGGTCATCAGAATGGCCAACAAAAAAGTGCATAGAGTTCTTGTTGATGGAGGTAGCTCAGCAGACATCTTATCCTTTAAGGCATTTAAGGAAATGGGGCTAGGGATAGATGAGTTGAGGAGAAGCACAACGCCTTTAGTAGGATTTGGAGGTGATCAGGTTATCCCGGAAGGCAGCATTGAGCTACCAATCACTATTGGAGAGGAACCAAAACACGTTACCAAGATGGTGGAGTTCTTAGTTGTAGATTGCACTTCAGCTGACAATATCATCCTTGGAAGGCCCTCTATCCATGCTATGAAAGCAGTCCCGTCCACTTACCATCAGCTAATGAAGTTCCCTACCCCTTCCGGAGTGGGAATGGTTAGGGGAGAACAGAAATCCTCTCGAGAGTGTTATCGAACAGCCATGAAAGATATTTTGGTGCACATACTTAGAACATGCCAAAAGAATCAATCAAGGCAGATGGTGCAGCCTGCATTGGCAGTAGAGAGGATAGGGAAACCTACCCCGATTATACCAGAAAAAATTGAGCAGAGGGCAACCCCCACCAAAGACTTAGAGTCTGTTCCACTCCTGAGTGAAGATCAACGTGTCAGCATTGGAACAAGACTAGGGGCCGGGAAGAGAGGTAAGTTGATAGAATTTTTGAAGCAAAATTCAGATGTGTTTGCTTGGACTCATGAAGATATGCTTGGTATAGACCCAAAGATTATGGTGCATAAATTGAACGTGGACTCTAACTTTCGACCAATCAGACAAAAGCGTAGAGTGTTTGACCAGAATAGAAATGATGTCATAGCTGAAGAAGTAGAGAAGCTGTTAAAAGCTAAATTTATTCGAGAAGTACACTACCTTAACTGGCTTTCTAATGTGGTGTTAGTGAAGAAGGCAAATGGAAAATGGAGGGTGTGTATAGACTTCACTGATCTTAACAAAGCATGTCCAAAAGATAGTTTTCCTCTACCTCGAATTGACCAACTTGTAGATGCCACAGCTGGGCATGAAATGCTGACTTTTATGGATGCCTACTCAGGGTACAACCAGATCAGGATGTATGTACCTGACCAAGAGAAGACATCATTCATTACGAGTCAGGGCCTTTATTGCTACGAGATCATGTCATTTGGGCTAAAAAATGCAGGTGCAACATATCAAAGGATGGTCAATAAGATGTTTGAGAAGCAGATAGGTAAAAACATGGAGGTGTATGTGGATGACATGCTGGTCAAAAGTCCACAAGCTGAACGACATACAGCAGACTTGGAAGAAGCGTTTGGTGTCTTAAGGAAGTACCGAATGAAGCTCAACCCTGAAAAATGTGCATTCGGAGTAACGTCAGGAAAGTTCCTTCGATTTATGATTCACCAGCGAGGCATTGAAGCAAATCCTGATAAAGTGAAAGCCGTGCTGGAGATGGAGTCCCCAAAGAATCTCAAGCAGCTGCAAAGCTTAAATGGGAAAATTACGGCTCTCAACAGGTTTGTCTCTAGAGCCACTGATAAATGTCTTCCATTTTTTAAAATCTGGAGAAAAAATATTAAGTTTGAATGGACCGAGGAATGCGAGAAAGCCTTCTTACAGCTCAAAGAATATTTGGCCTCTACACCCTTACTCTCTAAGCCTATTATGGGCGAAGAATTGTTTATGTATTTGGCTATCTCAGAGACAGTAGTGAGTTCAGTGCTAGTAAGAGAAGAGGGTGGAGCCCAACTGTCTGTTTACTATACAAGCAAAGCAATGGTGGATGCAGAGACCAGGTATCCTCAAATGGAAAAGCTGGCGTTAGCGTTGGTGACTTCAGGCCGAAGATTAAGACCTTACTTTCAAGCTCATAAGGTGGTGGTGCTAACTAACCATCCGTTAACGTAAGTGCTCCAAAAACCTGAAGCGTCTAGTCGATTAATGAAGTGGGCGGTGGAGCTCAGTGAATACGACATCCAGTACAAGCCGAAGACAGCTATGAAGGGTCAAGCAGTGGCAGACTTTATTGCTGAACTCACAACTGAGAAAGAGGAGTCGACACCAGGACCCAACCATGAAGGAGAGCTCGTTCCACCATATAAAGGAGAGTCCACCTAGACGCTTTATGTGGATGGATCATCCAATGCGCAGGGTTGTGGTGCTGGACTCATATTGGTTTCGCCTGAGCAGAAGCATATTGAATATGCCTTAAGGTTTGGCTTCAAAACTTCCAACAATGAAGCTGAGTACGAAGCACTATTGGCTGGATTGAGGTTGGCAAAGAAAGTAGGAGCGAACCAACTTATAATCCTTAGCGATTCTCAGTTGGTAGTGAATCAAGTCACTGGAGAGTACCATGCCAAGGAAGAGCGAATGGCGGTCTACTTCAGTAAAGTAAAAGAGATGCTCAGTGGATTTGATAAATGGGAGGTAAGACAAATACCCCGTTCTGAAAATGCTAATGCTGATTCACTGGCACGCTTGGCCTCTGCATACTAGACGAAATTGAAAAGGATGGTGCCTGTGGAGTTTCTCCCCAATTCAAGTATAGATGAAGTGAGAGTCTTAGACGTTGATCAAGCAGAAAAATCTATGTGGATGGAGCCGATCATTCGGTTCTTAAAAAATGGTGAACTCCCTCCTAATAAAATGGAAGCACGAAGACTTCGATATCAAGCTAGTCGTTACATTCTGCAGGACGATGTATTGTACAAGAGAGGTTACTCTTTACCCCTTCTCAGGTGTCTCGGCCCAGAGGAAGCCAATTATGTGATGAGAGAAGTGCATGAGGGGGTTTGTGGAAATCACTCTAGGGCCAGGTCGTTGGTCCACAAAATCATCAGGCAAGGATACTACTGGCCCACATTACATGAAGATGCCAAACAGTTCACTAAAAGATGTGATCAATGTCAGCGTTATGCTGTCATACCCAGGCAACCAGCTGAACTGCTAGCCAGTATCACAAGCCCGTGGCCTTTTGCACAATGGGGAGTTGACCTTATTGGACCTCTACCTCAAGGGAAAGGTCAAACAAAATTTGCTATAGTAGTTGTGGATTACTTCACCAAATGGGCTGAAGCTGAGGCCCTGGCCACCATAACTGAGCACAAAACCACTGAGTTCATATGGAGGAACTTGGTGTGCAAGTTTGGCATCCCTTATGCCATAATTACTGATAATGGAAGACAATTCGATAATGAGAGGTTTGAGTCATGGTGCTCAGAACTAAATATCAAGCACCTCAAATCCACCCCAGCCCATCCGCAAACAAATGGCCAAGTAGAGGCAGTCAACAAAATCATTAAGAAGAACTTAAAGACCAAGCTTGAAGGACTTAAGGGACATTGGGCGGAAGAGCTTCCTAATGTTCTATGGGCATACAGGACCACAGCCAGGACATCTATAGGCGAGACCCCATTCTCCTTAGCGTTTGACACTGAGGCTGTAGTTCCTGTTGAGATAGGGCTCCCGTCTTCGAGAATTCAACATTTTAACGCAGACATTAATGATGAATGTCTTAAACTGAACTTAGACCTATTGGAAGAGTGTCGAGAAATGTGTCGCCTTCGTGTGGCAGAATACAAGAACAGGGTGGCACGGTACTATAATGCTCGTGTAAAACCACGAAGCTTCAAGGTGGGCGACCTTGTCCTGAAAAAAGTGTTACCAAGCACTGGAGCACTGGGTGCGACATGGGAGGGGCCCTACACGATCATAAAAGTAATTGGGTCTGGTGCATATCAGTTAGCAGACATGGAGAACAAGTCCCTCCCTCACCCGTGGAACATTGAACATTTGAAAGCATACTACCAGTAGGCTTCTTCAAGATAGTTCACATTAATTCCGCTTATTTTTTGTATCAAAATGATGAACTTTAATATATTTTGAGACGACAGTATAATTTTGTTGTTTTTATTTACTTGCGCTACTATTACAACTTGAGATGAGTCAACACACCTGAGCGGGGGCAAGATCAACCAGCCACAAGTCAATGTAGAAAGCCTTTATAAAAGGACTACTTGAAATAGTGAAAAATTCCAACAAAATAGAATATGGCTGAGACAGGAAAGACTTGTACAGCCTGCTAAGATTAGCAGGAACAAGTTCACCTTAGTTTTGTCAATCTAAGACTTGAGTTAAGTTAGAAACCCAAAGCATGAATATCCCATGCTAGACCACGATAAGATATCATAAGATGAAAATAAGATCAGAGCTAAATTTTATTTTCATAAAGATCTAAGTTCAAGAAAGTAATATACAAGCAACAAAGCAAACTACATTAGAACTCAGTATACTAATTCTTCTGCACAGACCTAAGAGAAAAGGAAAGGACACAAAAAGTTCAGGACCTATCGCCTGTGTCATCAGGTCTTGCCCCAGCATCACTAGGTTCTGCTGCTCCTGAGTAAGTCATTTGCCTTACAAAGTCAATATCCCATTCAGGATGAGCTTCGTTAATCTTACTACATGCGTAATCAAACCCGTACCCCCACAGTTCGCGTTTAAGTGGCCGGAAATGCGAAGAACTCTCAAATTCCTTCCTTAGAAAAGCAGCATCCTTCAGCTGATCTTGAAGTTGTTGTTTCTTAGCCTGTAAAGCAGAGGACGATCGGTTGTGCTCCTCTGTTAATTGACTCAGACGTGCAGTAGACGTTTCTCTAGCAGCAACGGCTTGTTGGGTTATTTCGTTCGCCCTTCTGAGCTCTTCTGAGAGTCGCACTATCTCTCGTGATTGCCGTGAAGCAGCAAGACCAAGTGTGGCACTACACTGTAATAGAGAGAAAATTAGTAACTTCAAGTCTACGAAAGTACACGAAAGTTAAACTTACCCTATGCTGTTCTTCCAGGGAGATATCTCGATTACCACCTCCAAGTACCACACCGCGCATGTCACGCATAACAGACTCTACCTCTGCCTCGAAAGGAGGGGGGAAAGTAATACTAGCCGGTGTTAGAGCAACCTGAGCAACTGGTCCCACCACTCGTTGGCGTTGACTTGAAGGTTCGTCTCGAGTCGCTTGAGGATGAGCCATTCGACGTCGACGAATGTCCTCATCAATACAGGGCGGCATGCCTGGGAAGAGAATAAAGTAGAATAAAATTAAAAAAAAAGGGAGAGAGAGACATATAAGTATATATTTTCTAGCCTTACTTGAAAGACAACCGAGCCTAGAGTTACGTAAGTTGTTTTCACGGATCAGAACGGAAGCAGATCTATCTCTTTCAGGGAGACGCCAGATGTGTCGAAGAGATAAGGCTTGGAGTCCTAAATTTACAGCCAACTGCTCCCCAACTGAAAAATGGAAAAAATAATTATACGTGACAGACGTTAACGTATAGAGTGAGAAGTTTAAAAATCCAAAGCTTAACAGACCAGGCACGCTAAAATACGTGGGAGTAGGATATGCGCAACTCTGACCAGGGGTGCGCCTTAACCAGTCACCTCCTGCGAAAAAGCATCTACTTTTCCTGCCCCTCGCTGGAGCCGAACCAACCACTAAGGGCCTGTCTCGCGCGGTTAGATAATAGATATAGTCGAATCCAGGAAGCGATTTTAAGGAGTAGAGTCCGTAAAGAGTCTGAGTAAGAAAGAAATCTTCATTTCCAACCATGCTCCAAAGCACCCAACACCCCAACAGTACGCTCCAAGCACTAGGGGCTAATTGACAAGGAGCAATACCTACTTCATGTAAGTACCTCAGCGAATATGGATGAAGAGGAAGCCGGAACCCACATTCAAACATTTTGATATTGAGAGCGACCTCCCCGGGTGGAGGACGGAGTAATGATTCGTCACTGCCTGGAACTCTTAAAGTGATGGAGTCAAGGATATGATACTTTTTTCTCAAAGCGTTGAGATCACTCCTACTCACGTCGGACGAAGGGAATTCAAAAAATGGAACAGGGGAGCGACTCGGTATTGATAAATCGGGATGGTGAAGAATACTGATCAAACAAACGTGATCAAGGTTAATCGTCGAGGAAGAAGGAGTTTGGGTGACTTCTGGTGTATGACTTATGAGAGACATAGAACCAGGAACCTGATGATGACGAAACTGTTGGTTGTCGCCTGAATCAGACATAGTATCCTCAGACTCGTTAGTATAACTCTCCTCTTCACTAGACATGGTTAATTAGTTGAAAATAATGACTAAGCAAGCCTCGAGAAGAATAACCCTATAAAAATAATAATAATAATAATAAATAAATAAAATTATAATTAAAAAAAAATGGGGGGGCCAGACAGGCTGGCCCACAACTGGGCCAGCCCAAAAGGAGCGCCTGACCCATTGGGCCGGCGCAGCAACCCGACCGGTCGAATTGACCTTGCCGGATCAACGACCAGGCGTTAAACGCCTGGCGGTCGCCCACTTGGTGGGCCAGCCCAAAAAAAAAAAAGAAATAAAAAAAAAGAAAAGCCAGGCGTCTCAACGCCTGGCAGCCAGCCCAAAAGAAAAAAAAAAGGAGCCAGGCGTTTCAACGCCTGGCAGGCTGGCCTACCAAGTGGGCCACCCAAAAAAAAAAACAAAAAAAACAAAAACAAAAAGAAGAGAGAAAAGAGAAACTAACCTCAGAATTTCCTCTTCAGCATGTATGAAATTGTGAGAAAGCTTCTCACTATTTATAGAAAAACGTAACCGACTTATTATTCAGATAAGTTTTACAACTGTCATAAATATTATTGAATACTCCCTACTTGGTAAAACTCCACGTGGATAGTAAAAACTACTCAGCAAACCTACCAAGCTAGGGAGTAGGGGGCCACGGTTGTAGGAGAATTTTTAATGCTAATATTTTTGACACGTAACTATGACAGTGAACAAAACACCTCAGTACTGTTACCTCGGTACTGTTGACACGTGTGCTATGACGTGGCACAAAACACCTCGGTACTGCACATATATCGAGGTAGCTGAGAATGACATAGCGGCACAGATATCGAGATACAAAGAACTCTACAGAGGATACAGAGTACAACACACTACACAGCACAGATATCGAGATACAAAGAACTACTAGCTTTCAGCTACGCAGTACATAGGATACAGAGTACAACGCACTACACAGCACAGATATCGAGATACAGGGAACTACTAACTACAACACATGTTTCAACTACGTGTTTCCACTACAACACACAGCCCACAGCCTGTTGGGCCTAAGCCCAGCAAGACTGTAACGTCCCGTTATTTTAGAGGTAATTTTTTTTTATTTATATAAGTATTTATTTATTTAAAGTTAATTTAGATTTAGTTATTTAGACTTAAATAGTTATTTTCGTTCGGAAACCTTTTTAATCGCTTAATTAGCCTATTTTAGTTTTGGTTGTATAAATAATTATTAATAGGCCAATTAATAATTATTAATCACCATTGGGCTAGTTACGAGCTTCGGGTTTCGTTTTTAAAGTAAAAGTAAAAGAGAAACGTAGGCGTTAGTACCCGATTTACTAAATATCACAAAATCACTATTCACCATCCTTTAAATACCAACACTTAGCCATTTTAAACACAATTTCTGCATCTTTTTCTTCTTCTTGTTGCCGTGAGCATCAAGACCCCCGCCCCCCAAATTTTTGATTTTCTTTATTTCTCAACGGATCGCATCGATTCTATATCCGTTGGAAAGCTCTTGGCCCGGGGATCATTTCCAACCTACTCTTCGTGATTTCCGCTCGTTTTCTCGAGGCCTTAAGGTATGTTAAAGTTTCAAAACCTAGAAGTGAATAGTGTTTAATGGAGGTTTTGAGTTGTAATTTTCGAATTCGTTCATCAAAGCTTTAAGAAATCATTCGGGAAAGTCGTTTTATTCATTTTTAGGAACTTTCCCTAACCCTAGTTTCGGTTTGAGCCAAAAAGCCATTTATTTCAATTTTCCTCTTGTTTGTTGTTGATGAGAGCTTTGAATTTGATTAGTTTAATGACTTTACTAAATTGTTCGGGATTGAATTTTTGACCTAAACCCTAAATTAGGTTTACCCATTGAGTTTACCAATCTTCAAAGTACCCGAAACCAACCCGGATTGTCTTTAAAGTGCTTAAAATCCGGAAAACAAATTCCTTTTCTTCCTTCCCCTTGAGCCGTGGGCCTCTTGGCATGTTTTACGGGCTGTTTTGTCTATTAATTTTGTATCGTGTCGATCGTTGTTCATTTCGGATAATTAATATACTTTAGATGTATTTTAATTATAGGTTTTGTGCATCGTTCGTGATTTTCGGTCAACCGGTGGTTAGGAGTTGACTACTCTTATAAGGTGAGTTTAAAATGGTTGTGATTACTTTTATGTTTTCGAATTGCTTGACGTTTATGTTAGATCGATGCTAAGAGGGTTAATAGACTTGAGAACTTTCCAAGAATATATGTTAATTGGGAGTTAAGGAAAGTGCATAAGGAATTTAGTTAAGATTGGTTGTTGCTTAAAGTAAGATGCTTTTGGTGGTTTAAAGTTATATTCTCGAGGAGAATTAGATTTCGAAACTTGGAGAAGAGTATTATGTACTCCGTTTATTTTGAGTGGTTATAGAATAGTTAAAAGAACTTTGGAGAGATTCTTGTGTAGAATCGAGTTAGTACGTTATTATTAGTGATGAGATTCACTTTTAGGTGTTACTAAAGAGAGTAGTAAGTTTTGCATATTGTTATGCACGGTTTGTGATTGGTGACTGTGATGTCACGGTGGCGATGAGGTCACTAACGGTTTGTGATTGGTGACTGTGATGTCACGGTGACGATGAGGTCACTGAACGGTTTGTGATTGGTGACTGTGATGTCACGGTGACAGTGAGGTCACGGAACGGTTTGTGATTGGTGACTGTGATGTCACGGTGACAGTGAGGTCACGGAATGGTTTGTGATTGGTGACTGTGATGTCACGGTGACAGTGAGGTCACAGTATGGTTGTGATTGGTGACAAGTGGTCACGGTTGAAATGAGAAATTTACTTTATTATTTACCTTGTTATTTACTTTGTTACTTACTTAGTTATGCTTTAGTACTATTTCATTGTCTTAGTACCTTAATTACGGGCTTGAATGTTTACTTTTCGAAGTCATAATTTAGTAGAATGGATTGATCTTTTATGTAAAGTACATGGGAATATCGAATGGGTAGTGCAAAAGTACATTAGAATTATTGGGACACATTCTCCGATATGGAATTTGGTTCATAAAAGTGCTTGCATCCATCTTATTCTCACTAGCATCTTTATGCTAATGTTGCTACACTTAAACTTTTTCAGGTAATACTCGTGGTAGAGGACGAGGTCGTGGAGGTGGTGCTGCGTGATCTCGAGTGAATGCTTATGGATACTTGGACTAGTAAATCTATGTTTGGAGCATTTTAGGAATGCCATATATACATATAAACTTGAAATAAAGTCCTAAAACTTGTATTTTGTGGCTCATGAGAGCCTAAGATCGGTTGTATGTATATTATGAGTTTACTTTCTCTGATTTGAGTATATTCTGGAGTAGGAATATATGTGATTAAAATTTTCTGAGATGAGTTCTTAAAAACAGGTTTAGGGAGTTCGTATTTTAAACGGATCCACACCAAATTTTTGTAAAAATAAGTCTTCCGCTGTTTTACTTCTGATTTAAAGATTTGTGAAAATTCGAGTCTTTACAAAGACGCTACATGTTGAGTGTTGAGCCCGGTTAATTGAGTCGCGAGGCCATCAGCCCACCAAGCTACTGAGTTCAATAAGCCCAACTTCAGGAAACGTGCCAGATACGATTGGCCTAGACATCATAATTAGCTAGAGATATGTTGAGGCGTTGCAGAGTAGCTCGGTGACGAGACGCTGTGGCAGCTGACTCGACGTGTGGCAGGTCCACTTGTAAATGGGCGGGAGATTAACCAAAGAAAGGGCGGGAAACCACGAACTCGCCTCTATAAATATGGACGCTCCGAACGATTGAGGTACGTTCTTCCACCATACTAAAACTCTGCCAAAATTCTTACTGACTTGATCGTCGGAGTGGAAAGGCCGATACCACACCGGTGCTGTTTCATTCTCATTTTCAGGTGATACGCTCTCTGTGTACAACCGTTGGAGCTTACATGGAGCTGACGTGTCAACCCAGTCAGCCAGACGAAAAACAAGCAACAACATAATACGCTCTCTGTCTACAACCGTTGGAGCTTACGTGGAGCTGACGTGTCAACCCAGTCAGCCAGACGAAAAACAAGCAACAACAAATTGATTGGAGTAGACAACGTGCTCAAATACTCATATGTGTAATGACTAATGAGGTAATTTATTAGTTGCTCCTATTTTTTTTAAAGAGTAAAATCTCAGATTATGTGTAATGAAATATATAGATTCTGTAATATTTTGAACGATAACCTATCATTTAAATAATCTATATTTAGTGTTTATTTCTCTATTTATTAATCAAGTAAATATTTGAAAATTGAGTTTTGTGAAAAGTTTGATAAATGTTTAAAAATAGTATATTTATCACTTCATAGTTTTTCTTTTATTTTATTACATTGATTTGAGGTAAAATGGCGATCCTAGGCAGAGTGGACAAAATCAAAAGCATTAACGACATCCACCAAATTCTTATCATGATTCCAGAAACACACTCTTTAAAGATTACTTAGAAGTAATAAGAGACACCAAATAACAATTTTTAAGGTGTTAATTAATCTGTTTAACTTATGGGCTTATTATGATTTTATTTCAATTTTTTTTAATTTGTTGTTCATTTGTTTACTTTGATTATTAATTTTACGTTGGATTTATATTTATTTTGTATTAATTTTAGAGATTAATTAAAAAAATATTATAATTATAAAATATATTAAATAAAAAACTATAATAAATTATAAAAAAATATTGCATTATCAACAATAAAATATAAATCTTATTCATAATTTATTTTGTGTTAATCTCTCCTTCTATCATCTTTCTCTTTCCCTTTATCCTTTGTCCCTCTCAATTTGTGTTTTTCTTATTAAATTATAGATTAAATTTGAACTTTAATGAAAATGAACTAATTACACTAATTATTAAAAATTACAATTATTTTTTTGTATATGTAAATATGATTTTTTTGTATATAATATTTTAAAAAAACTATGATACTTAATTTCTTTAACACTATTTTTATGGTTCTAATCGTAGGCATTTTAGTATGGAATATACATTTTTAAATGAGGTTTTATATTTTAATTTTATTGATTACTATTTTGATTGTATTAACGCTTAATTTATGAATTTTTTTAGTGTTTTTTTCCTTTATTATACCATTTTATCAGAATTTATAAATATAAATTTAAGAAAACTGGTTAAAAAAACTCCCTCATATTTAGAGAAGACTATTTGACTTCTATTTAATATAATTTCTTGAAAATAATTGATTTAAAGTAAGTTTTTAAATTTAATAACATCAAAGCATTAACATTAAATATTTTACTGTAATGTTTAATTTGTAAAAATCACTTAAAAAATTGTAAAATCATGTCATATAAAATTATAATTTTAAACTATTAATGATAAAACTACTAAATTTTCATAATTACACTAATAATTTATGTCACAACAATTATTGACAAAGCATTCTTACAAAAATGAAGTGCCATATAATTTTTAAATACCACGTGCTGCACGTGCTATAAACTAGTATAGTAAAAAGATGGAAAAAAAATATCTTCAAAAGCACTGTAGCCACCGACCATTTTTGTCTTTTTCCTTATTGTTCGAGGAGCATTGCATGTGTCCAAACCTAACAAAAAGAATGAGTGCACCGAACAAACAGCAAGGAGCTTTGATAATAAATGGTTGGGTGGGTCATTTATTTCGTACTATTATAAATGGTTGCCTGATACTATTTTAGTTCAAACCTTAGAGAACTTTTGATAAATGTAAAATACATATTTTTAATTCGTATTTTTTTAGTTTTCAACACTTAATGGAATAAAGAAAATTTTAACTTCATCTTGAATAGTTTTTTAGACGGTAAAAATCATCTACTTATGAGCTAAGCGAGATGGATCATTTATGAAAAAGCCCATATCGTAAATGTCCAAGTAAGGGCAGCCCCACGGAAGATAAGTAGGTCGAAAGCCAATAGCAAAACCTAGTCCAGACTAACATGGTTAAGGAAGCCCACAATCGATCAATCCAAAGGTCTATATTAAGCCAACTAACTCATCTAATCATGCACTTTATACATTTTCTGATTAAGACTGCCTTGATTGTCGGAGGGTCCTTGACCGGTACCACAGTGGTGTCTTCTGGTCATCGTTTTCTTCCTGTTTTAGATATCAAAGTCGCAAAGATCAAGTACGTGGAGCATTGTCAGTTAAAATCAAGTTTTCAGAAAACGTTCTACAATCACGCGGTAGACCTACCATCTGAAAATGGCAAACTAGCCTACAACGAGACAAGCGAGCTCACGATGATGAAACGTCTCACAGAGAAGACCCTCAAACAAGAGAGAATAATATTCAAAATGAAGAAACAAAGGTTGCACCACCTATTATGAACATTCCGGCTACAGAATACAGGGAGTTAATAGAACTCAATAAAACATTATTAGGAGAAGTGAAAGGAGAAATTCCACCTTCAAACTCTTGAGAGATGAAAACCCAACACCAAAAAAAAAAAAAAAAAAAAAAAGCGAAATCAAGTGTCTTGGAGAAGAAAATGAAAACATTTCCTTCTCTTCTCAAGGGCGGGATGTTTTTTTTTTTGGGCTAAAGTACTCATTTGGTCCCTGAGTTTTGAAGCTCGTGTCTATTTGGTCCCTACGTTTTCAATTTGTGTCTTAAGTGGTCCATGTGTTTTGGATATTGTGTTTATTTGGTCCCTACATTTCAATTTGTGTCTATTTAGTCCCTGAGTTTTAAATATTATGTCTATTTGCTCCCTGAGTTTTCAAGTTGTGTCTAAATGGTCCCTGGATTATTAGAAATAAGTTTAATTCTTCCTTAATTTGTTAACTCATTAACATAATATCGACTTAATGGTGACATAAAATGTTTAATTAATCAAAATACTGACATGAGATTAATAATTATGTCCAATTTTAGGCCTAGATTTATGAAATATTTAATCCTATCTTTGTATTTTGACCAATTAAACATGTTATGTCAGCATTAAGTCAATAATTTAATAAGAAGTTAACGAATACATTAAATTAAGAACCAATTAAACTTATTTTTAATAGTTCTTGAAAATCTAGGGACCAAATAGACACAGTATCCAAAACTCAGGGACCGCTTAGACACAAATTGAAAACGCAGGGACCAAATAGACACGACCTCCAAAATTCAGGGACTAAAATGGTACTTTACCCTTTTTTTAACCTCCATGATAGAAATGGGAGCCCTCAGATAAATATTCCCTTTCTGGGGAAAAAAAATTTCCTCCAAGTACTCTTCCCTCACAAATAATACCCTATGCATTTAAAATATCCATCAAGTCAATCACCACCAACTTAAACTAGTTTAATAACAACACTTGGCTAATTAAGGGTTTTAGATAAGCTAAAATAATGTTAATTGATAATAATTGATATTATATAGCTTATTTAATGAGAAATTTCATTGGATAGTAAAAACTTCTCCAATATTTATAAATATATTATTTTTAAAAATTATTTACAAATATAAAGTAATTAGTGATAATTTATTAGTTAAGTAGTGATTACATGCACGAAATACCAGTTGATAGTAATACAGATAATCCGTAAAATAATTGATTACCTATGTGCTGAATCAGTGATTATTTGTACATTTTGTAATATTTTAGGCACAAATTTGAGTTTTTTTTTTACTATTTTCGCAAGTAAGTTTTTGAGCTACTATTTTTATAAATATTGGACCTTATTTTACTACATGTGTAAGAGCCACTTATTTAATTCCACAATAAATAAATAATAATAATAACATTTCTACTTGGACAACCTGGAACATGTTACAAAACTATTGTATTCTAAATTCGAAACTTAAAAAAACTTAACTTTATATAAATCTTTGTTAAATTAAAATAACGTTTAACTTTCAAGTGATTAATTTATACTATATTCAAAACTTAAAAATAAGAATAATTTTTTACCTATATATTTTTCCAAATAGTATTGAAAATAAAAATGATATATTATCAATAATTTATTAAAATGCTATTTTATAAATAATATAAAATAGGGGCATGGACTCAAATGACACATTTTATAAAACTAATTCCCTAAATAGCACCCTCTTTTCAAAATTCCCCAAATGACATTTTTTCTAATATAACAAAATTAATTGTTTTCATTAAATTTACAAAAATGTCACTCATTTATTAATTCACTATATTTGTTCTCTTATTCACTATTTAGTGAATTAAAATATGAACTTTATTAATTCACTAAATTTTCTCTATTAGTCAATAATTTAGTGAATTAAAATTTGAGTTTTATTAGTTCAATAAAATTTCTCCCTTCATCAATAATTTATTAAACTAAATTACTACACATAATTGAGATACTTCATATTGATTTAATCACAAATTTAGTAGTTAACATTCATAACAAAAACTCATAGTATCTTAGACTTAATCACACACACAACACACTCAATCATTTAGACTTAATCACACACAACAAACTCAATCATTTAGACTTAATCACACATAACACACTCAATCATAGTTTTTTTTTACAAACTAGAACTAATTATTGAATTACATTTATAATTCACTATTATAGTGAATTGGGGGAAATAAAATAGTGAATAGTGAAAAATAGAACCATCCTTTTCATTAAATCCTTAACTGTTTTTCTGAAACTACTAAGTCGTTAACATTCATAACAAAAACTCATAGTATCTTAGACTTAATCACACACAACAAAAACTCATAGTATCTTAGACCTAATCACACACAACAAACTCAATCATAGTTTTTTTTTTGCAAATTAGGACTAATTATTGAATTACATTTATTCACTATCTATTATAGTGAATTGGGGGAAATAAAATAGTGAATAGTGAAAAATAGAACCATCCTTTTCATTAATCTTTAACTATTTTTCCAAAACTACTAAGTCATTAACATTCATAACAAAAACTCATAGTATCTTAGACTTAATCACACACAACACACTTAATCATAGTTTTTTTACAAACTAGGATTAATTATTGAATCACATTTATAATTCACTATTATAGTGAATTGGGGGAAATAAATAGTGAATAGTAAAAAATAGAACCATCATTTTCATTAAAATTTTCATTAAATCCTTAACTGTTTTTCCAAAACTACTAAGTCGTTAACATTCATAACAAAAACTCAATCATTTAGACTTAATCACACACAACACACTCAATCATTTAGACTTAATCACACACAACACACTCAATCATAGTTTTTTTACAAACTAGGACTAATTATTAAATCACATTTATAATTCACTATTATAGTGAATTGGGGGAAATAAAATAGTGAATAGTAAAAAATAGAACCATCCTTTTCATTAAATCTTTAAATGTTTTTCTAAAACTACTAAGTCGTTAGCATTCATAACAAAAACTCATAGTATCTTAGACTTAATCACACACAACACACTCAATCATAGTTTTTTTACAAACTAGGATTAATTTTTGTAATTCACTATTATAGTGAATTGGGGGAAATAAAATAGTGAATAGTAAAAAATAGAACCATCCTTTCATTAAATCCTTAAATATCTGAATATTAACATATGATTATTGCATAGCAGTAAGTCTCCTTTCATTTTCATTAAATTCTTAGGATTTCACGAATTTAGAGAATTTTTTATCAGAAATCAGATTTTGGTAAACGCTTTTTCAGATTTAGCATTATCATCGTCTGAGATCTAAGAAAATCAATAAGAGATTCAATTTTTTGAGCTAGGATTCGTGAACTTATTCCCTTTAATTCACATTATATTAATTCAAATATCAAGTATCTCAAATGTACGTTATAGTTTAATTCACTAAATTATTCCCTTTAATTCACTAAATTATTCCATTTAATTCAATAACTTATTGAATTAAAATCAATATCAAGTATCTCAAATGTACGTTATAGTTTAATTCACTAAATTATTCCCTTTAATTCACTAAATTATTCCATTTAGTGTGGTTCAATCCTCACCCGTAATACTTTGTATAAAAAAAACAACACAAATTAAAATTCTTAGGAAAGTTTTTAAGTTTTCTAAGAAGAGCCTTCTCTCTAAGTATTTTTGTAATCATTCTACTAATATAGAATCTATTATTTTTTTTAATGTACATTATAATTTAATTCACTAAATTATTCCATGTAATTCAATAACTTATTGAATTAATTTAACAAATCGTTTTATTTATTGGGAACTTTTATCAAATGGTTAGTTCCAAAAGCATCTTATGCTGAAAAACTATTTCAAAACTTCCTAATTACTAGTTCCCCTCAATATGTTACAAATCTGTGCTCATCATTCTAATAAATGGGATAAAGTTATTCTAGTTATCTCCCCTAAAAACGTGCTCATTCATTCTGAAAAAAGTGAAGGATTTCACAACTTCAGTTTGTGGATAATAACAATTGGCATGAATTTACCATAATCTAGCTTGTAACAAAGACCATAAACATATGAACACCACATGAGATCAACCTTCAAACCAGTCTCTGAAATACCAAAGTTTTTTTTTATGTATTTTATATCCTTGTTTAACATCAACTCAGACAATGATATATATAACTTAAGTTAAAAACAAAATTGAGCAACAAGCCAACTAATTACCTTTAAATTAAAAATAAAATTCAAAACATAAAAGAAACCGCTTTTTGGCCTCTGCTGCTAAATCAATCCATTTAATTCAATAACTTATTGAATTAAAATCATAACTAAAAAGATAAGATATTGAATAAGATCATTAACAACATATTACAAGTTAAAGTGGAAACGAAGAGAAGAAATCTTTGATGAAACCGACGAGCTATTTTTAAAGGTAAAAAAAGGACAAAGAAAGACCTAGAGAAAATCAAAATGCCAACACTAACAATCACATCTAAAACACACTTACATCAAATCATATCCCACCAAAAGAATCATTATCTTTGATATAAATTTGATTTTCAAACATTTACCACTTTTTTTTTTATTTGCTAGTTGAAAAATATCATCTCATCTCTATTTTGGACTCCAGATATCATAATTCCAAACACAAGAACAAAAATTAAAAGGGAAAAATTAATATAAAATATCTCAATTGTATATAGTAATTTAATTCAATAAATTATTCCATTTAATTCTTATTGAATTAAAATTAATATCAGTTATCTCAAATGTACATTATAATTTAATTCACTAAATTATCTCCTTCAATTCACTAAATTATCCCATTTAACTCACTAAATTATTCCATTTAACTCACTAAATTATTCTCTTTAATTCACCAAATTATTCCCATTAATTATTTTATTTATGATTCAATGAAAATGATACAATTTATCATGGTATATCAAAGAGTTTCAAGAGACTAAAGTCCAAAAGATCATGAAATATTTACTTTCTGCAAATTTTTTCTCTTGCCAATTTTTGTTCTTTTTTCTTACATGGTGTGACGACCCGACACTTTTAATAGATTTAATTTAGAAAACACATCGGAAGTCTTTTATTTTACGAAAAATTGGCGTAGTTATGTTTGAAAATTGGCTAGCCAAAACCTGTTTACATCCTAATTTTCAAATCTAATAAAATCCACAAGGAACATCAAGTCCCATTTCAGGAGTTCAAAGATGTATATCATAAAAACATCAACATTAAGCTCTTATGAGCTAAATACAAAGTACAAATCATTAAGGTTCTTAAAGTTCATCAAAATAAAGACAATAACTTTACAACAAAAGAGTCCATCTCGAGGTCATAATCCCTCGATCACGCAGCACCATCTCCCCTTCCACGGCCTCTAGCAAGAGCATTACCTGAAATTCGTTGTAATATCATGAGCTAACAACTTAAGCCCAGTGAGAATAATAAGCATAAAAAGTAAAGATAGACCTCAAACTCGCATTTCGATTTATGTCCAATTAATCCGACACAATTTACTCCTAAAGTCCTCCAAGCTCTAGGTAATTTCATTCTAAACTTTCCAAAGGATGATATTAATAACTCTCGTAGTCAATCCTCATCCAATTAACTTGTTATGACATAAATAAGAAAATAAATAACTTTGCATAGAATATAACATCTAGATTCTCTTTCTCATTAATCATAAATATGAATGCATGAGAGCATCCCGTAGGATTCGCATTCGCTCTTATGCATGAAGAAGGTAACGTGGTCTATCCCGTAGGATCCATCATTCTCCCTCCTTTTCTTTCTCATTTTCTTTTCTTTTCTATGAAGGTGATGCAGACACTACCCGTAGGCTTCAACATTCTTCCCCCTTCATTTTCTTTCTCACTTTCTTTCTTTTTCTGAAGGTGATGCGGACACTGCCCGTAGGCTCCAACATTCCTCCCCCTTCTTTTATTTCTCACTTACTTTCTTTTTCTATGAAGGTGATGCGGACACTGCCTGTAGGCTCCAACATTCTTCCCCCTTCATATCTTTCTCACTTTCTTTTTCATGATGCGAGATGTTATGATGTAATATGATATGCATATGCTTGCATATCTTGTAAAAGTAAATAAATAAAGTGCTGAATTAACATAGTCGATGCAAGCATAAAGTAAAAGCATAAAATAAAAGATGTAAAGTAAATGACATAAAGTAAAATAAATGAGCCTCTCGGATGAACGATATGTCAATCAAACTCCGCTATCAATATTAAAAGTAAAGTCATAACTTAAACGATTAACCTATACCTTCAAGGATTCTAACTTCCAACATAATCCGAGGTTCTATTAACCGTTCTATAAAACAAGTTGGATCTTTTAACTTCCAATGATCCAACCTAAGCTTCAAAACGAATCTAACTTAGAATCTTCTAAGATTCAATACTTTCCTCGAGAACTCCTAAGTTCTCACTTAAAGGATTAACTTATAATCCTAAGGGCACTAACTCCCAACCCTCTAATTTTATATTCGGATTCTAGTCTTAGTTTCAAACTCTACAAACCTTAACACTTATTCGATTTCTATAATTACTTTAAATCCTAACTATTCTCACCTTAATTACAAGATGACTTTGCTCCTAAGTCCGAAGGAGCGATCAAGCGAGTGGTTCGAAAACACCTACAATTAAATTATATCACACAATCAATAATTACCAACTATCGATCAAACAACAACTAAACATACAAAACGACGAAAAACCCAACAAATCCCCACAAGAGGCCCACGGCCCTATCATCAAAATTTGGATCTTGGGTTTGGTTTTCTGGCTTTTAGGCAATTTAAAGTGTTTCGAGTTGGTTTTAAGTAAATTCGATATTCCCGATTTCAATGGGTATCGATAATTAGGGTTTTCGAACATTAAGCCCTTTCCCGAATTGAATTTAAATAAACATCATTTCATTAAATTCTAACCCATAATCAAACCCAAAAGGGTAAATTTCAAACGGGAAGGGTTTCGATTGAAACTCGGTTTTAGGGTTATGGGAAAGTTTCCAAAAACTCTTAAAACTACTCCGGTATTTACAAACACCGAGTTTCACGGCAAGAAATCGAAAGAAAACAAAGAAAACTCCATTAAAACACTATTTGGAGCTTAGGGTTTCAAGCTTTACTTACCGAGAACTCCTTGGATCTCGAGAGAAACGAACAATAGCTAGGTGGAAATGATTCGTATGACCGATACCTTTTCAATGGACCCAGAATCAAGTCGATCGGGCAAGAAACGAACAAAAACCAAATTTGGGAAATGATGAGATGAGGCCCACGGTTTTGGGAGGAAGAAATGAAGAAGAAGATGAAATTTGCTTGGTCAATGGAAGTCAAATGGCTTATTTAAAATGAGATGAATAGTGTTTGGATAGTTTTTTTAAGAAATTGGAAATGACGGTTGCGTCCTTTTATGACTTTTGACTTATAAAACGAATCCCGAACTTCTTAAACTATCCCAATGGTGATTAATAATTATGAACTGGCCCGTTAATAATTATTAATACCATTATAACGTATTTAAATAAATAAAGCCATTAAAATGACTTAAAATGAAATAAACTATTAAATTCTAATTTACCGATAAATAAATAAACTTTAATTACTTGAATTAAAATAAAATAAATAAATTTTTTTTATCACAAATTAACGGGACGTTACACATGGCTAGCTGTTACTGAGCAACTTAGCTATACAACACGTGGATTTCACTTTTTAGAAAATTTTGTTTGCATCTTTGATATTCATTTAGTAAGAATTCATTTCCTCTCTCTTTCTTATTGGATGAATTTTTTTTTATCTTTTATGTTTCTATTTAATAATCTTCCATGCTCAAAGTATTCGCATGTTGGGCTCGACTTGTGACTTCATCATTCTCATCGATGAAACAATAGTTCTTATCACAAAAACAGTCTCGAAGCAATCAATTAGAAAATTAAAACAACCCAAAGTAATAGAAATTCCTAAAGCTAAGAAAAATTCTTATAATGAATGGAAATAGACAAATCTCCGTGAAGTTAGACAATAGCAAAACTCACAACTATTCAAAACAGAATCTCCATTGATGCAACTAAACTGAACCTCAATCCACCGTAAAAAAGACATAGCCTATTTGAAATCAGTTTCTAGATCCCGTCAAACTGGTCTGAATTATTCAAAACTTGTTCGTGAATATCAGATCTAGAGCATCTTCACCGATTTGAGAAGCCCCACAATTCCTCACGATTGTTCGCCAAACACCACTATGAAGCCCAGATCTATCCATGGCGATTCACGTCCCTGTTCGCCAAAGCATTCTGATTTAGTCGAATCCACTAAGAACTCGTGATTCTAACTGTCGTCCGTCCATGATTCGAGTCTCATGGGGTGATATTGAAAGTTAGGAGATAAAACGCACGTAGTTGATATATTTCTAAAAAAATGTTAGTTGAGGGATTTTTTAAAACTTAAGCTATTCAAGACATTAACCTTAATAATAGTGTCATTATAGGCAAATTCCCTATAAATTATGTTGAAGCTCAATTCCATTATTTAATTACTAGTTATTAATTTAGATTTTATCACACCTCTAGATATTCTTAAGTAAAATAGGTCACTAATTGTTAGAAAAAAATTTATATACCTACATTATTTTATAAGAACTTATATTTGAAAAGCAATGTAAAAAGTCTTGATCGTCTCGCTCACAATTTAATAATTAATTGATTATTAATTATTAATTTAAATCTCATCATCTGATTTGGTATTTTCTACCAAAACAAATAATTAATTATACACTTAATTCTCTCACTTCATATTCTTAACAAAAACTAGCCATAAAATATTTACTTATCATCTCTTTAGATATTTTTAATCAAAACAATTTACTAACCACTCACACGGTTGGATTTTATTATGGATCCAAATCAAAATTAATTAGCCAATTAAAATCTAATGATTATTGGTCTATTAATTAAATCCCAAAGAAAACTATTCATGACATGCTACAGGTTATGTGCAAATTCAAAATACTTAATACCATATATATATATATTAAGTATTGTAAGTGGGCCATGTCTTAAGCCATTAGGAAAGTTGGCCATTTGTTTGAGACAGTGGTTCTATTTGGCATATATATACGTTTCCTACAGCTTATTCAAAAACCTAGAGAAGCAGACGTGAGTAATCTCTCAAAGCGGCAATGGAGGAGTTGTTTGACAAATATAATTTTGGGTTTTGGGGTTGTTCATTATTGAGAGAAAATAGAGAGTTGTGATCAATTGTAAACTTCTATTTTTCATCTCAATTATATTCTTCATCTTCATAGTGGAACCTGTAATTTTTACAGAAGACAGGGCGTACCAATTGGGAAGCTGTATAAAAATCTCTCGTGTCGTTTCTCTCTCGCTTTTATTATTATTCTTTGTATTGCTATTTATCATTCTTGATTTAGAGAGTTTAGGGAGTCGCAATCTTCAAATTCCCAACAACTGGTATCAAAGCGTCAGGTTCAAAGGACTTGTGGTAGAGATCGATGGATAGCACCAAGAATATTGGGATCAGAAAATTTGATGGTTCAGATTTTTCATTCTAGATGATGCAGATTGAGGACTACTTGTTTAGTAGGAAGTTGCATCTGCCATTGGGATAGAAGTCAGGGGGGTATGAAGGATGAAGAGTGGAAGCTATTAGACAGGTAAGTGTTGGGAGTTGTGAGATTGACCTTGTCAAAGAATGTTGCCCATAATGTGGCAAAAGAGACAACTACAGCGGAATTGATCAAGACCTTATCTGATATATATGAACAACCCACCGTCAACAACAAGATATACATCTACACTCAACTCGTGCATATGAAGATGGCTGATGATGAACCATTAGCAGATCATTTGAATAAATTCAACATTCTCATAAATCAGTTAATTGCTTCAGAGTTTCAAATGACTGATGATATGGTTGTTGCATTCTTGGCATCTTTACGTAATAGTTGGTCTACTATGAAAACCGCTATCGTTAATTCTCAGGGAAGAGGGAAGATTTGTTTTGCAAATATCATAGATGCTGCTCTTACAGAAGAAATTTGTTTGAAGAGTTCTGGTATGGCCTCTAACAATGGTACTGCTTTGTATACCGGTAGAGGGAAAGTGTAACATTCCGTTACTTTTAAGGTGAAAAATTTGTTTTTATTATTATTGCTTCACTTAGTATAATTATAGTGGCATGTGATTGTTTATTTTACTTAGAAGTTTAATTTAGAATTTTAGTTTTCGACTCGAGTTCGATCGTTAAGTAATTTCCGTTAGAACGTTTAAATAGAATCGGGTGTAATAACGTATATTCACGGGCCAATTACTAATTGTTATATCACCTTAAGTTAGATTAGAAGTGGTTAAAGTGAATTGAAATTGGAACTGTGCAATAACGAGAACCCAGGACACTTTTTACTTAAGAATTAGAGCTCGGGACATAACGGTCTTTTAGCCAAACTTATATATATATATATATATATATATATATATATATATATATATATTATTTGTCTTCAGCAAGCTTAAAAAAAAGAAAAAAAAAGAAGCAAAAAACGAAACCAAACCCTCCCCACCCGTGAGCTTAAGAAAAAAAGTGAAATCGAGATTTCGTCGCCGTTTCTCAACCGATTTCGTTGATTCTCATCACGATAGAAAGATCTCAACGCAAGCTTTCATTTTATACCATCAATCAAGCCAATCCGTTCAAGATCCAGGAGATAAGAGGTAAAGAAGAAATGGGTTTTATGTTTTTCTTTTTCCTGATTTTACGTTTAAGCTTCGATTCATTTTGCTCGGGTGTCGTTGGTGATTTCTAGTTAGGGAAAATCATTTTGATCGAGGTTATTTTTTTTAATCTAAACCCGAGTCAAATGGAAAACCCGAGCCCTTTGAAGTATTCCAAATTGATGGTTCCGTAAATTGGGTTTTGTTATTTTTGAAAGCGTTATCTTTAAATATTAATCGAAAATCAGAACTCCATCTTTTTCTCTTGCCTTGGCTGTGAGCTTCCTAGAGTTTCCAGAATTAGTTTGACGTTTAATATAGCTTTTGGCTTTTCGTTCGTGGTTTAGAAGTTAATATGTTTAGTTGTATATTTTACTTTGTAGGTTTGAACCACGAGCAACCGTTCACGCATCCAACGAGCGGTGTTTCTTCCACGCATCTTAGAGGTGAGTTTAAAATGAGCTTTAGTGTTTTAATGGCACGGATTCATTAACGATTTAGTTGATTCGAGGTTAAGGGTTGTGGATGTTTAGGAAGAAAATATTGTGGAAAGTATGGTTGGGCTAAGGAAAGTGCATTAAGACGAGATTCTCGTCACTGTATGGTATTAAGACTTGAGGGCTAAAGTGTGGTTTGGGTGTAATAGATTTGAAAGTAGAGGTAGAAAGTGACGGTTTGGACTCGGAAATTTCGAGGAGGGAAAAATAGCCTAATATGCTTTAGGTTTTCTCTTAGTGAATATCCTTCATGCTTAGGAAATGGGATAGAAACTGAGGTGACTAATGGTGACTTATATTTACGGTGACTATGGTGACTTATATTTACGGTGACTATGGTGACTTATATTCATGGTGAATTATGGTGACTTATATTTACGGTGACTATGGTAACTTATATTCATGGTGACTATGGTGACTTATATTCATGGTGACTTATATTTACGGTGACTATGGTGACTAATGGTGACTTATATTCATGGTGACTAATGGTGACTTATATTCATGGTGACTTATGGTGACTTATATTTACGGTGACTATGGTGACTTATATTTATGGTGACTTATATTTTTGGTGACTTATGGTGACATGTACGAACGGTGAATATGGTGACTAATGGTAACTATGGTGACTATGTATGAATGGTGACAATATAATTATGGTGACTATAGCGTTGTTATACACGAGGTGACAAGGGAAGTTTGAAATGTGTTATGGTAGTTGAAACTGACTTTAACCGAGCCAATTATGTTTACTTCCCCTGTGCATGTAGTTCTGAATGTAAAGATATATTTAGCCTTATTTGTTGATGTGCTCGGTGTTTAGTTATTGGACACTATTTCTGATAAGGACTTCGGTCCATATAAACACTTGATTTCATTTTACTCTCACTAGCTTTATGCTAATGGTGCTACACTACAATTTTATAGGTACATCTCGTAGGAGAGGTCGGGGTAGAGGTCGTGGTGCCGCTTGACTGACCGTGCGATGAGCTTGGGATATGGAAATGTGGCATTTGTGAAATGCTAGTCTTTTGGTTGTGTAAATGTGTAAATTTGGTGTCCTGAGCTCGAAAGAGCGTTGTTTTGTATTTTAAACGTTTTATGTTGTCGTTTATGTTTTCTTAAACATAGGAAATGAGCATTTCCCGTTTTTCTCTGATGTGAATATTGTAAACAGGTTTTGGTATGTTCAAAATATAAACGAAACCACGCAAATTTTCTGTAAAATTATCGTCTTCCGCTGTGTAATGTATTAAGTGTTTTAAAACGAGTCGGGTCGTCACAGAAAGGCAATCAAAGTAACAACAGTAAGGGTAAAGGTGCATGGAACGAGGGGATTGAGTGTTACTACTGCCACAGAAAGGGTCACAAGAAATCAGACTGTAGAAAAATGAAACAAGATCAGAAAGATAACGGCAATAACTTAGAGGCTAATATGTTCATGCATGCTCTTTGCTGTGTTGATAAGAGTTTTAATGTTGATGAGCCGATGGCAGAGTAGGTTGTGGATACTGCCTTTTCTTTTTATATTACTTCAAACAAACAATTGTTCTCATCTTTTACTTCAAGCGATTTTGGGTTAGTGAAAATGGGGAGCGGAAATACCTCTAAAGCAGCTGGCATTGGAGATGTAAGTTTGAAGACTAATACAAGATGCAAGTTACTATTGAGGAATGTCAGGTATGTTCCTAATTACAAGTTGAATATTATTTCTGCTGGTCAATTTGATAATGCTGGTTATTGAAGTGAGTTTAGCAGAGGGGTATGGAAACTCACTAGAGGATATTTATTGGTGGTGAGAGGCTACAAGCGTTCTACTCTGTATGTGACATGTTTGAATATTGTCAAAGTTAAGGGTGCTACACATAAAGTGCAAATTTTGAGAGCTGTTGATGTTCTCTCAAATAGGAGGGGTAAGCCGACAGCGCAGAAAGGACGGTTAGATCCTAATCCATTAGTTCATGAGGAGAAACAATTGGGAGAATCTGGAAGCGCTTAGAAAATAGCCTCAACTGACAGGCAAGATAGTGAACTGGTGAAGTTGCCTGAGGGCAATAGGGCACTTTTGGCTAGTTTCAGAATCAAAGAGAGTGTAAGTATCAGAGATGGAATCTCAAATTTGGCAACTGGCTTGAATTTTAATGTCAAGCATATTATTAAATATTTCTTTACTAATGTTCGTTGAAGGCGGATAGTTGGTAAAGTGGTTGATCCCGCCACATAGATGGAGTGGGAGTTGCTGGAATATCTCTTTGTGCCTGGGAGATAGCTCACAGCGGTGGTCTTGCAGGGGCCAATTATGTTAGTGGATTCTAATAGGTATATGGTTTTACAAATTTGTTTGAGTTTACGGTTTGAAGCCTTGGTGTTCCAAGCAAGTGGCAAGCTGCCCATGCAGTGAGAGTTGAAGATGTTTTATTTGTATCCAAGTGGGAGATTGTTGGATTTTATTTTGGATCCAAATCAAAATTAATTAGCCAATTAAAATCTAATGATTATTCATCTATTAATTAAATCCCAAAGAAAACTATTCATGACACGCTACAGGTTATGTGCAAATTAAAAATACTTAATATTATATATATATATATATATATATATATATATATATATATATATATATATATATTAAGTATTGTAAGTGGGCCATGTCTTAAGTCATTAGGAAAGTTAGCCATTCGTTTGAGACGCTGGTTCTATTTGGCATATATATACCTTTCCTACAGCTTATTCAAAAACCTAGAGAAGCAGACGTGAGTAATATCTCAAAGCGGCAGTGGAGGAGTTGTTCGACAAATAAAATTTTGGGTATTGTGGTTGTTCATTATTGAGAGAAAATAGAGAGTTGTGATCAATTGTAAACTTCTATTTTTCATCTCAATTATATTCTTCATCTTCATAGTGGAACTTGTAATTTTTGCAGAAGACAGGACGTACCAATTGGGAAGCTGTATAAAAATCTCTCGTGTCGTTTCTCTCTCGCTTTTATTATTATTCTTTGTATTGTTATTTATCATTCTTGATTTAGGGAGTTTAGGGAGTTGCAAACCCTTCAAATTCCCAACACACCCTACTGTCACCCTTGGTATCTAGGTAACACTAGAGTAAATGGGTATAAATATGTTTATACAATTGTCCTTCAATCTCTTCAAAACTTTTTTTCTTTTTGAAAATTTTAGGGGCATGGACTCAAATGACATATTTTATAAAGTAAATCCCTCATATAGCTGTTAGGAATGGTGTCCTAGAACTTGTAATTTAATAATAATAATTTATTAAGAATTAAATAAATAAACATAAGTTCTTTATATTACCTGGATTGATTCAATTAATGATATTAGGAATATATGGAAATATATAAATATCAAACATTCAAATAGTAAACCCTAAGTTATTCTTATGAAATCACGACTTAGTATGTAAGTCATACAAGAGGATTAAAGTCGAGATGAGTAACTTAAACGTGTCTACAGTAAACGGATAACGTTTGGAAACCTTATCCTGGTAACACTGTTGATAGCTTCGCATTTTGTTTATAGACAAATGATCGAATCCTGATCATTCATGTGGGAGACATGAAATGGAAGTATCATATGCAATGTTGATTGTATAAGACAGGATCACGATGTTCGATCAAATTTCTCATTAGTACCGTTTACGAGAAATAATCGAATATCAAACTAAGTTTATCAATCGTGATAGATCTCAATCCTGAGTGAAATGTGAACTCCTATTTGTGGAGTTATGTTCTTTGATTCACATAGTTGAGAGCGATCTGTAAGAACGCTCAATACACTCCTGTTTTGGAAACATGACTAGATAAGTAGCTGGGAACTCATTTTCACGAGATGGAATTCATAACTTTCCTATAAATTAACGGTATCAGTGCGATACCTAAACATTTTAGGAAATTTAGGAAACTCCCTTGATGTATTGATTCCAGACATGAACAAGTGACGTCACGACTTCTATTGATCACAGAAGTATCTTATCTCTAGTTCGACTAAAGATAAAGTTCATTGGAGAATCAATGGGAACACGAGGATAAAGCGGTAATTACAAGGGCAAAAACGGTAAATTTATCCGCCTGTAATTATGAGGGTTCCACGTGAAGGATAATATCACAGATATAAATAATGATAAACTAAATGGACAATAACTCATCTATAGTGAGGGGAGTTCAGCTATGAATCTACAGTGGAATTATTCATAGTTAGATAATAAGTAATTAACTAATTATATGTCAATCACTTAATTGACTAATTATTAAGCCCATGATCTATAAGTCCATCGGGTCCCTATGCTAGCCCAAATATCGTAGTCGCAAAATCAAGTAGAAGAAATGGAAAGTTTAAGTAAAGCGAATTACTTAAATAGGCAGTATTAATTGTTTAAATATTTAGTAATTTAAACGGTAATTAATATAAACATTATTAATTGTTTAAATAATGAGTTTATTCAAACATGAAATTAATAATGAAATATTATTAATTAGATATTATTAATTATTTAAATATTGAGTATTTTTAAATGCTAATTAATAATTTGATATTAATTATTAATTGTTTAAATAATTAATTTTATTTGAACGGAAATTAATAATTAAAATTAATTAATTAATAATAAAATATTGTCAATAAAATTATTAATTAAATAATGAGATTATTTAATGGAAATTAATAATTATAATATTTATTATTAATTATTTAAATAATGAAAATTATTTAAATGGAAATTAATAATTAATTATAAATTTGATAATATTTAGTCGGGAGAAAATATTAATATTATTAATTGTTTAAATAAATTATTTTATTTAAATGGTAATTAATAAATAAATTAATTAAGTTGGACTTATTAATTTAAGAGAGAGTTTCAAGCCCAATTGGATTAATGAACCCAATTGAAATTGGCCCAAAATAATTAAATAAATAAATTTGATTTTTTAATTAATTATTTTATGAATTTCGGCCATATCATTATTTTAGGGAGAGATAATTATTTGAATTATATCCTAAAATAATTACATAGATTTATTTACCCAAGATAAATAAAATAAAGAAAATAAAATATTCTCTTATTTATCTATGACATTTTCGAAATTTCAAGATAAAGGAAAGAGATAATCTTTTTTCTTTTTGTATTTATCTCTATAGATTAATACTAATGTGATTAGGATTCCTATTTCCTATAAATAGGAGGGTTGGGTCATTTATAAATCATATAATTCAATTCCATAGAAAATTGGAAATATCTCTTCCTCCCTTCTCCCCTTAGTGTCGATTTTGCTTAGCCATTGGGAAGAAAATACTTTTTTTCTTCTTCCCAATTTCTTCTAAAGTTCGATCCCACAATCGGGTTTCGTTTGATCGATCGGGATATAGCATAGAAGATCCGGTGTTGCTGAGGATTGATGCTGTAAAGAAACCTCAAACCGATTCTCCATTAATTACTCAATGTAAGTAAACCGGTTTTAATTTTCGAAAATTAAGCATGAATCTACATGTAACGTCCCGTTACTTTTAGAGGTAAATTTTTTTATTTATTTATTAAAGCTTTTAAAGTTTAGTTTTAATTCAGTAACTTATATTTTAGTAGCTATTTTCGTCCGAATTAGTTTTTAATCGTTTTAGTACTTTAATTATGTTTTGGTGATATTAATAATTATTAACGGGCCAATTAATAATTATTAATCACCTTTAGATTTATTTACAAGCTTCGGGTTTCGTTTTTAAAGCAAAAACAAAAGAGGGACGTAGACGTCATTACCCGATTTCTTAAATATCTAAAAAAATCACTATTCATCATCTTTAAATATCAACACTTAGCCAAAATAGAACAAAAATCTGCTCATTTTTCCCTCCTTGCTGCCGTGAGTGCCTAGACCAAAACCCTCCTTCTTTTTTTTTTTTATTTTCTTTAATACTCGGCGGATCGTATCGATTCTACTCCCGTTGGAAAGCCCTTGGCCCGTAGATCATTTCCAACCTTCGAACGTAATTTTCGCTCGTTTTATCGAGGCTTAAAGGTATGTTAAAGTTTCTTATTTTTGTTGTGAATAGTGTTTTAATGGTGGATTTGAGTTGGGATCTTCGAATTCGTTCACCGAAGCTTGAAGGTTTCAATCAGGAAAGTCTTTATGGTCAATTTTAGAAACTTTCCCTAAACCCTAAAACCGAGTTTGAGCCAGAAACCCGTCCCTTGTGATTTTCCCTCTTTGGGCTTTGTTTAGGATGTTTAGTTTATTATGTTTTTGCTATTTTCTAATTGTTTCGGAAATGGTTTAATGCTCAAAACCCTAAATTGCGAATACCCATTAAGGTTACCAACCTCCAAAGTAACCGAAACCAAACCGAAATGTCTTTAAAGTGCTTAAAATCCGGAAAACAATTCTTTTTCTTCCTTTCCCTTGGGCCGTGGGCCTCTTGGCATAAGTTCCGGGTTGTTTTGTCTTTTATTTTAGTATCGTGACGATCGTTCTTCGATTCGGTTAATTAATATACTTTAGGTGTATTTAATTATAGGTTTCGTGCATAGATCGTGATTCTTGGTCAACCGGTGTTTCGGAGTTGACTTCGTTTACAAGGTGAGTTTAAAATGAAAGTTAGTTGTTTTATGAATTAAGTTTCATTATGTTATTGTTTATCGAAGTTAAGCGAGATTTAGCTTCTTAGAAGTTAAGTTTGGTTAGAGACTTTAATTAGGAAGTTAGTGGAGGAAAGTTTGGATTTATGGTTAGTTCGATGATTAGAGAACATCGGAGAGGTTTGTAAGTATGGTAATGAGATTTGGAGATGTTAGAGGAAAGTGGAATGAGAGTTACTTGAGTGGTTGAAAGTTAGTGTAGCTAAAGTGATACACTTGAGTGTTAACTCGTGTAATCTAGATAGTTAGGCTTTGTAATAGCTTAGAAGGATTCTTTGAGTTTAACTAACTTTTAGGAAGCTTAACAGTTTGTAAAGTGGCACATGATAGTATGTTGATTCGATTCCATACGTATCATGTTGTGAAATGGTGAAATTCCTGATACCTATGGTGAAATTCCTGATACCTATGGTGAAATTCCTGATACCTATGGTGAAATTCCTGATATCCGATGATTGAGATATGGTACATGGTAGTACGTGGATTTGGATCTGTACGTACCATGGTATTATGATCTATAATACGGCACATGATAGTATGTTGATTCGGTTCCATACGTATCATGGTGCGATGGTTGTGTTATGGTACGTGGTATGTTGATTTCGATCCATACAATAGCACGATACGATGAACTTGTTGGGTAATAAGGATAGTTAATGTTATTTTTACCGATTCTTAGAAACGTGTAGTGAGACTTAGTTGTGAATGTTAATTTTACTTTAAGTCTTTATCTTCTATCTCATGGTATTGCTTGACATGTATGGGTGGCATTCTACTATCGATTGATTGTATGGAAATTTGGAAGTGTGGATGTGAGTAGTATTGGCATTATAGGCCTTTGGACACGATTTCGGTTATGAGATTTTGTTCATAGGATTACTTGCTTTCGTTTTACTCTCACTAGCATGTTATGCTAATGGTGCTACACTTAAAATTTTCAGGTAAACCTCGAGTTAAGAAGCGTGGTAGAGGAGGTGGAGCCGCGTGACTGATCGAGAGGGTGTATGGACAATACTAAAAAAAAAACTCATTTTGTTTAGCATTCATTGAAATGCTTGTAATTATTCCATCTTTACATAAGTTGTGTCTTTTTGAGCCCGAAAGGGTATTTGTGTAAAATATGTCTATGTTTTATGGTCTAAATGTCTTTTGGAATGCGAAATTCCCGATTTATCGCTTTTTCTGGAATTTGGGTTGTAAACAGGTTTTGATTATTCGATTTTTAAACGAACCCATGCCGTTTTTCTTTAGAAATCGAGTCTTCCGTTGTGCATTTGAATTTAAAGAATTTAACGGGTTCGGGTCGTTACACTACATGTTCTTCATGTTCTTATCACAATTTGCATGATGTTAATAGATCCGTTATTAAATGTTAATAAATTTACTAAATAAATTTCCACTATTTTAGTAAATCATCCCTTCAATAGCACCCACTTTTCATAATTTCCCAAATGATATTTTTTCTAATATAACAAAATTAATTATTTCGTTAAATTTACAAAAATGTCACTAATTTATTAGTTCACTAAATTTGTTCTCTTATTTACTAATTAGTGAATTCAAATATGAACTTTATAATTCACTAAATTTTCCTCCTTAGTCAATAATTTAGTGAATTAAAATTTTAGTTTTATTAATTTAATAAAATTTCTCTCTTCATCCATAGTTTATTAAATTAAATTACTACATATAATTGAGATACCTTGAATTGATTTTAATTTAGTAAGTTATTGAAGTTAATAAATTATTGAATAGCAGTTTCGATTTTGCCCATAAAAAAAACATAAAATCTCAAGCTTTCTGCAAATAAAAACCACATTCATTTACACTAGTATGCAACATCAACTATCAATATTAATGATTATATATTTGAAATAAAAAAATAATATTTTCATGTAGTTGTAACATAGTATCAAGAATTTAATTCAATAATTTATTGAATTCAACGCAATAAATAATTGAAGTGTAAATCTCAACACCAAGATCCATTTACACCTATATACATCATCAACAATGCATTAAAATTTATAAAAAAAAAGTCATTTTCATGTGTTGACTCTCGTTATAATGTTTTTTCCTTTTTTTTTCTTCCTTGTCTTCTTCTCCAATTCACATTTACTTTAAATAAAGCATTGTAAAGTGCAAAATAAAAAGTTCAATGAAGCAAAATAAAACAAATAAAACAAAGAAGTTTAATTCAATAATTTAGTGAACAATACGGTATAAATTATTGAATTGTACAACGAAAAACTAAATTGGCACAAAAAAGGGATTTTGGATGAAAAACTATTTTAAAAACTAAAATGACAGAGTTTACAAATTTTATGAAGAAATTTTATTCAATAACAATAACTTAGTGAACAACACCGTATAAATTATTGAATTGTACAACATAAAATAATTCAATAAATTGTTGAATTTTCCCATTTCATCAATAATTTATTGAATTAAATTACTATATATAATTGAGGTACCTCATATATATTGATTTTAATTCAATAAGTTTTTGAAGTGAAGTTAATTCAATAACTTATCATAATATTTTTTCAAACCCAAATCATAATATCTTTTGTTTAAGTAGGTACTGATCTTGTTTTTTTTTTTATAATAAAAATCAAACACTATAAAACGAAAAAAAGAGAGCTTATGATGGTGTCCTCGATGATGCATAAATAATACCATTTTCATCTTCCTTCTTTAACACACTGACCCTCTGAAAATTTGAGGAATATAAAAATGGTCATTCAAGTCATTTCCAAAGGATTGACGGAAAATCTGACCTTGGGTATGTATTGATTCATTTCTCATCGTTCGACTTGTCAGTTTTAATTCAATACTTTATTGAAAAACAACTTTAATTCAAAAACATATATGATCTAGATTAATTCACTAAATTATTCCCTTTAATTCACTAAATTATTCTATTTAATTCAATAACTTATTGAATTAATTCAATAAGGGGACTTTTATCTAATAGGTAGCAGGCATTAGAAAAGTGATAGCGATGAAGCCTTTTGGGGTTTGTTTTTACTATAAAAAAAAATTAGAAGTAAGAGTATATAACAAAGTCGAACATAATCAAATGTCAACTCAATTGATTAAGTAAAGAAAAAAAAACTGAATAATCTATTAAATTAAAATTTAAGTTTTATTAATTCAACAATATTTCCTCATTCGTCAATAATTTATTGAATTAAATTACTATATATAATTGAGTTACCTCATATTGATAAAGTTAATAAATTATTAATGTAACGTCCCGTTATTTTGTGATAAAAAAAAACTTTTATTTATTTTATTTTAATTTGAGTAATTAAAATTCATTTATTTATTATTAAATTAGAATTTAGTAATTTATTTCATTTTAAGTCATTTTAATGGCTTTATTTATTAAAATACGTTTTAATGGTATTAATAATTATTAACGGGCCAATTAATAATTATTAATCACCATTGGGATAGTTTGAGATGTTCGGGATTCGTTTTTAAGCCAAAAGTCATAAAAGGGCAAAGTTGTAATTACCCAATTTGCAAAATATCTAAAATTACTATTTGACTATCTTTTTTAAATGAACTCATTGACCACAATTGACCAAAATCTTCTCATTTCATCCTCCTCATTGCCGTGGGTCTCAAAGAAGGAAGAGAGAAATTTGAGTTTTGTTCGTTTCTTGCCGGATCGACTCGAGCTTGGATATTTCGGAAAGCCCTCGGGTCAAGGATCACTTTCCACCTACCCATCGTCCGTTTCTCTCGAGATCCTAGGAGTTCTCGGTAAGTGAAGTTTCAAACCCTAAGCTCCAAATAGTGTTTTAATGGAGTTTTCATTGTTTTCTTTCGATTTCTTGCCGTGGAACTCGGTGTTTGTCAATTCGGGAGTAGTTTTAAGTGTTTTTGGAAACTATTTCATAACCCTAAAACCGAGTTTCAGTCGAAACCCTTTCCGTTTGAAATTTACCCTTTTGGGTTTGATTTTGGGTTAAAAATTAATGAATGAATGTTTATTTAAATTCAATTCGGGAAAGGGATTAATGTTCAAAAACCCTATTTATCGATACCCTTTGAAATCGGGATTATCGAATTTGATTAAAACCAACTCAAAATGTATTTAAATTGCCAAAAAGCCGAAAAACCAAACCCGAGACCCTTTTCTAGGGAGGGCCGAGAGCCTCCAAGGGGTAGGTTTGGTGGTTTTTCCGTCTTTTTGCTTGTTTCATCGTTGTTTAATCATTGGTTGGTATTTTATTAATTTTCGGGATATTAATCCTTTTGTAGGTGTTTTTGAACCGTTTGTTTGATTGCTCTACCGGACTTAGGAGCAAGGTCATCTTTTAATTAAGGTGAGAATGATTAGAATTTAAAGTAACTATAGAAAGCAAATAAGTACGATGATTTGTAGAATCAGAAACTAAGATTAGAATCCAACCTAAGGTTAGAGGATGTGAGATAGTGCCTTAGGATTTGAAGTTAATCCTTTAGGCGAGAAACTTAGGATTTCTCGTTGAAAGCCTCGAATCTTAGAAGATTCTAAGTTAGATTAGTATTGGAAGTTTAGAATCCTTGAAAGTTTAGGTTAATCGTTATATTTTGACCTTTACTTTTATATTGTTAGCAAAGTTCGATCGATATATCGTTCCTCCGGGATTCTATCTATTTTACTTTATGCCCTTTACTTTATGTTCTTTACTTTATGCCCCTTACTTTATGCATATTTCGGTTGCTTTATCATTTACATTTACTTTATTTACTTTTGCAAGCATATGCAAGCATATGCATAACATCTCGCATTATTGAAAAGAAAAGAAAGTGAGAAAGAAAAACAAAAGGTTAATGGTGGAATACGAGAAAGTCCACACTACTTTCATGCATAAGTACGGTGGGACATGATAATTGCCCACACTACTTTCATGCATAAGTACTGGTGGGACATGATAATTGCCCACACTACTTTCATACATAAGTACTGGTGGAATACGATAATTGTCCACACTACTTTATACATAAGGATAAGGGTGGATAGTATGTAAAAATCCACATTACCTTCATTTCATGCATAAATGGCGAATGCGTATCCTACGGGATGTACTCATTACTTTTATGCTTATGATAGATGAGAAAGAGAATCAAGATGTTATATGTTAAACAAAGTTTATTCGCTTTACTTTATTTGTCATAACAAGTTAATGTTTGAGAATTGACTACAAGTGTAGTAATGTCATACTTTGGATTTCATGGAATAGAATTACCTAGAGTTTGGAGAACTTTAGGAGTAGAATGTGTCAGTTTATTGGACACAAATCGAAATGCGAGTTTGAGGTCTATCTTTACTTTTTATGCTATTTATTCTCACTGGGCTTAGTTTGTTAGCTCATGATATTACAACCAATTTCAGGTAATGCCTTGGCTAGAGGTCGAGGAAGAGGAGGTGGTGCTGCTTGATCGAGGGATGCTGACCTCGAGATGGACTAATGGATTGTAAAGTTTATGTCTTATTTTGATGAATTTTAAGGAATTGTATTTTGTATTTGGCTCCTAAGAGCCTAATGTTGATGTTTTATGATATTATATATTTGAACTCCTGATTTGGACTTAAAGTCCATGAGATTTTGTTAGATTTGAAAATTAGGATGTAAACAAGTTTTCGGCATGCCAATTTTCAAACAAAACCACGCCAATTTTTCGTAAATTAAAAGACTTCCGCTGTTTTCTCTGATTTTAATTTATTTAAAAGTGACGGGTCGTCACAATTAAATAGCGGTTTGATCTTACCCATAAAAAAACCTCAAATCTCAAGCTTTTTGCAAATAAAAACCACATTCATTTACACTAGTATGCAACATCAACAATCGATATTGGTGATTATAAACTTAAAATACAAAATAATATTTTCATGTAGTTGTAAGATAGTATCAAGATTTTAATTCAATAATTTATTGAACTCGACGCAATAAATTATTGAATTGTAAATCACAACACCAAGATTCATTTAGACATCTATACATCATCAAAAATCCATTAAAATTTGTAACAAACACAAAAAAAAATTAAAAACCTGCATCTTAATGTGTAGCTATCTGTAGGCATTTCTTCACATTTGTATTCCCTATTTTCTTCTCCAATTAACATATAGCTTAGCACTTGTAAAGCAGCAATGTAGAAGAAAAGGCACAATGAACCATGCTGTAAAATAAAACGAATAAAGTTTAATTCAATAACTTAGTAAACAACATGGTATAAATTATTGAATTGTACAACAACAAAAAACTAAATTGACACAAAAAGAGGTATTTGGGATAAATTTTTGTTTATAAAACTATTTTTGTAATAATTTTCTAAAAAAACAAAATGGCAGAGTTAAGAACAAATTTTATTTATTAACTTAGACAACCCGGTCAAAATTATTGAATTGTACAACATAAACTAATTAAATTCATTCATTCATTTAATTCCCTAACTTATTAAATTAAAATCATAACTAAAAAGATAAGATGTTGAATAAGAAAATACACTAACAACATATTACAAGCTAAAAAGGAAGCGAAGAGAATCAATTTTTGATAAAACTAAGGAAATAAATAAAAGGGTCTATTTAATTAAATTGATTTTGCAGTTGTCCAAAATTAATGGGGATTTAAATATGGGAGTCTATTTAAATATTTAATTGAGGAAGTCAAATTAAAAGAGGAAATTTATTTACTTATTTAATGGAATTGTTCTATTAAATAAAAAGGCAAATAAAATGTCCAATATTATCATGGAGATGACAAGGTGGGCGTATGACCCATGGATAGGGTCACACACCCGAATGGTTAATATTTAACCAATTATTTGCATTTTATTTTATTTAAAAAATATATATGGAATATCTTAATTTAAATTAATATGATTAATTTAAATTAGTAATATATGGAATAATTGTTTTAAATTAATAAAGATTAATTTAAATAAAGATATGAGATTATCTTATTATGGAATAAGATGTTATATCTTAATTATTCAAAATATTATATAATATCTTTATTAATTATTTGATAATTAAAAAGATATTCAAAGATTTTTTGAGGCGTCAGTTTTCCTATAAATAGGATCCTTGGGTAACCACAAACCTACAACTAAGAGAGCAAAAGAAAGGCTCAGAAAATTCCTCTCCTCCCTCTCTCTCCCTACCGTTGTCGGCCCTATAGTGGTCATAAGAAAGATTTTTCTTCCCTTTCCTTTTTTTTAAATAGGATAGTGCCCACGCACCGGTTCTCTTTTGTGCTCAGTGAGGAAGATCTTTTTTGTGGTCTCAGGATCGTAACCAAGAACGAAGAGAAAAGAGTCAGACACTTCTTTACAAGGGTTAGTAATTCTTTTATGCATTTTGTTTTGAATATATATACTGCAAGGAAAGATTATTGGAACTTCCGTTTGAGAACTCTTTTAGAGGCCTCAATCCAACACAATGAAAACTGTAATGTAGGTTGTACAGAGAAGTTCAAGAAGCAAAAGCTATTTTTAAGCTAATTCCAATATTGATTATAGGTTCCATATATACTCTTGTATATTCCCAGCCACCCACTTTTCTTCACCAAACAAGCAGCAACCATGAATATAGATATAAATCCTCTCAGGCTTTAAAATTCCACTTGCTTTCTTTTAATCATTTACCACCATAGCCATTCTTTTCTTCCTCCCTATCTATGACCTTATCATCGTTCTAATAATGAACACTTGCACCAAACGAACTTTCAGCATCACGACGATGCAAAGAATTGGAATCAGAATGCTTCTTTTTGCCATTTCAATTGGGATTGTAGCTCTAGTTGAAACAAATAAGTTAGAAACCACTCAAAAGCACGGGTTGGTTGATCAAAAAGCATGGGAAGTGCCCTTTATGTACGTGAGTATAATTGGTGTGGGGAATTTTTATAGCTGGTTTTCTAGTAATCTAAACAAATTTACAAAACAAGCACATATTTTAAAGATTTCAAAACATCTGGGATCCATAAAGGAATCCAATAAAACAAATTCTACAAAACAAGCTCATATTTTAAAGATTCCATAGGAATTTGCACCAATCCTACTCCACCAAGCCCAGTAAGAAGCCAATAGAAGTAATCAAGATGAGCCCTGTTTAGATTATCATCAAACCAGCTATGTCTGCCATATATAGCCATGGGTTAAATTTTGAATCCAAGGATACTAAGATAGAGAGAAAATCTAACACTCTTCAACTCATGTGAAACTTGATCATAGAAGAACTCTTGCAGACCCACTGTTGTGATCAGAATCATTGCGACAGGGTCATTGATTAAGCCATGTTCTTGAGGTGTTTTCACCTTTTTCTTTGCAGCATTGTGATCTCAGAGGGTTTGAGAGTGAATGCTCTTCCTATTGGGAACAAAGAGCATGACAACAACACAGCCAAAGCACTAGCAGATAATTTGAAGCTCGACGTGATCGATCTGTCCATGATGGATCCTTACTGTTATTTCACGAAGAAAGTAGAAAAATTGTCCCAACACTGAAAACGAGATTGAATTAACTTATTTTATAGGGAGAAATGATCAGTCTTTTTAGAAGATCCAAACGAAAAAACTAGGAAACTCAACTTGAAAAATTTGTCACAACACTAAAAACGAGATCGAAGCAGATTAGCGTCAAGTCAATGAGAAGATCTTCCAACAACCTAGATTTATTTAGAACTGAGATCACAAAGGAGAAGGAGAAGGAGAAGAAACAGAAATGAAAAGTTGCACGAAAAGATTAAACGGTGTGGCCGCATCAGGAGAACATATTGAGAAACCTAGGGAGAAAAAGTAGAGAGGGTTGTTAAATGAAATATATTATTTGGGGATAAATAGAAACTAAAGCTATTAGAATTATTGGCCCTTAAAAATATGTCATTCTAGGCAAATTCAAGAGCAATTAGGAGGATCCAAAGTGGGTCCGCATATAATTTTATAGAATATCTGTAATAATATTTTTTCTCAAACTGTTTTCTATTGTTTTTCTTCAATCGCCACTTTTAATATAGTGTCACTTGTTGATAATTTAATATTATTTATTTCAAAAAAACACAACATTTTAATACTATTTATTTTAGAAAAACACAACATTTTATAAGATTAAATGAAAATTTAAATCTAAAAAAATTAAAACTATAACAAAAGAAAATCTACAAGCTTATGAATACTTCTTTCTTCCAGGAAATATCGAATTTCTTTCTTTTTCGATCATTCTCAACCGCCATTAATACTTTTTCAAACTCTGATTTTTTTAAAAAAATATCATCGTTAGTTTAACAATGTTAAACTGTGTATAATTGATAAAGCAAGTATTCATATTCTTAAAAAAAGGGTTTACAAAACTAACCCAAATCCGAGGTTAAATTAAAAATAAAACATAAAAAAAAATTGAAAAACCAAATCATACCTAGTTTACCACATTTATATTTAATAAACTTGAAAAACCAACCTGTAGAAACGACCATGAAAACCTGTAGCAGTAGGAATATATGATTGTTTTGGCAAATATTACAAAATATATACATAGTTTAACATGTTGATATTTAATAAAATGGTATATTATTCTGCTTAAAAAAGGGTATATTATTGATAAACCAACCTGTAGCAGTAACCATTAACATCTGTAGGAGCAAATGTTTATATTTAATAAGCGGTGTATTGTAGATAAACCAACATGTAGCAGCAGCCCATAAATCAGTAGAAGCAGCCATGAACAACACAGAGATGTACGTCAATGTCCGCCGTCGTAAGAAGATTCTCTGGATTCAACACACTAACACTGTCACCGGACTCACCGTGCACAACGGTTTGATCTACTCCGTTTCTTGGGATAAAACCTTCAAGATTTGGAGAAAATTTGATCATTGATGTGTTGAATCGGTAAACTCTCACGAAGACGACATTAATCGTCGTCTCCGCAGAGGGAAAAGAAAATGATAATGGAAAAGAATTCTGGAAAACATATTCATTCAAAATAAAAACAACCTAAAAAAGAAAACAAAGAAAAAAAATGAATAAAAACTTTTGAAAACGTATCAAATATTAGAATCGGAATTGATTGCTTCATATCTTTTAAATTAAGAAAACTTAAAAAAAGGGAAAAAAAAAGGAATAAAACGCGGTAACAGAAAAAGGAAGCGGAAGAGCTAAAGGGTTTAATCATAAAAAATGTAATCGGAAATAACCAGCTTCACAACCATAAATGGTGTTTTTTTGGTAAGCCTGATATAAATGATAATCTGCCATTAATTTAGAAATTAGGTGAATTAAAGTCAATATATCTGTAATTAATTCATATATATATATATATATAATTTTTTTTTGTTGAAGATATATTATTTGACGTCGTATATGGCTCTATGTTTTATCTCTACACCATCCTAGCTTTACACCATCCTATCGTTTATCGCTAATGTTCAAAATGTTCAGTTAACTTTATTTGTTTATTATACCATAATTGTTCAGTTCTCAAATTCAAATTTTTTTTTCTTTTCATTTTTGTAGACAGATTTTGGAATTGGGTGTCACTAATATAGATATAAAATACCATAATTTACCTTCAATTGTTGGTTTCGTCATGCATTATTCATTAATTACAAAATTTAATCCTTTAATAATCTTGTTCACGTTCTCATGTAATTTTTTCTTGTATAGAACTTCATTCCTCAGTAGTTAGAAGGAGGTTTTGCTAACTTGCTTATCTGTCATATTTCAATTTGATAATATTCATTATAGTTAATAAATATGGGGCAGAGAGCTCATCCGTAAAGGAACTCGATGGAAAATTGGCAATGGATTGTCTGTTACTATCTGTAACAACTCGGTTTTTCGCATAAGGGTATTTTATCCTTTTCACCAATTTTGATCCAAATAATGTTATATTTAATTTTCCCGAATCGTCGTGTCGTTACAAGTTCAACGCAATCGACCACGCTCAATTCCGAATTCCGAGTTCCGAGTAAAAAGATATGACCTGAATACCGTTTATGTCCTTTAGTCATTTTTTTAATAAGGGCATTCTAGTCTTTTGGTAAGTTTTCATGCATTCATACAATACAAAACCCTAAACCTAAATACTCTAAAATTCACGTCTCTCTCGCGGCCGTATATGAATCAAGTTTTTGCCATTTCTTCAAGTCTGTTTTTAGAGTCAATCAACGAATCTCGAGTCGTCGCCGTAAAGTCGATAACCCTTTGGATTTCTTCCATTTTTCCTTAAGCCTCGCCGGAGTTAGAGTTTATTCTCGTTGAAAAACCTCGGATTCATTGAGTTATTTTCGAGTTTTATTGAAGGTAACTCATCCTTTCGTGTTTCTCTCCAAGTTTCCTTAAGTTTCAAGTTAAATAGACGTCATTTTCACTACTGTTCGTCGAGTTTACAGGTCGCCAGATTCCTCACCGTTTTCTGGGATTCGCTCATCGGAGTTCGGGTTTCTTGAGTAGTTTTCAATCAGATTCATCGTCTAACTTCGATCCCAGCTGGTTTCAATTATTCCCAACCAATTTCCAGCCCCGAGTCAGCGTCATAGGCCGTTCGTAGGTGAGTAGCTCTCTTCGTTTTTCTCTTCTGTCCGTGCGTGATGTTTGAAGGTTAGGGATGAACCGGACCAACTGGACCGGCTGGACCGGTCCAATTAGGGGTGAATCGGTCCAACTGGACCGGCTGGACTGGTTCAGTTGGTTTGGATCGGTTCAGGGCCTAATTAGGGTCAAATTTAGCCAGTTTTCATCCCGATAGCTTGGTTCTCGTTAAATTGACTTCAAATTAATATTATTTCAGGTCTTGGGCATCATTAGGAGTTTATTTGGATTTATTTCGAAGTCGTTTGTTTATTCAATTTGGATTTAAGGTAGGTTAATTCCTACTTACAAGTTAAATTAAATTCATTGTGCTTGCTTGTGTATTGTGTGATACTTAGGATATTTTTGGGTGATGAAATTATTTATTTTAAATATTATTATATGCTCATTTGATTTGTAAATATGGTATTTATTTCATTTATAATCGTTAATTAGATTTAATTATAATTAGAGCTTATAGAGTATTTAACTACAATAAATCAATATTAAATCTGATATTTTTCTATGATTGGTTTAACGATTAATTTATTGTATTATTATTATTACTTGGTTAATTTGATGTTATTAATAAAATTAAACTCATAAACATTAAATATTATAAAATTGATGATCAAATGTTTATTAATAAAATTTGATGTTTTAATTAATTAAATACTAATAATTAACAACTATCTAATAATTAGTTTTAAATGATTTACTAATGTTTAGGATAATTTTTAGAGCCATTTATGAGATGATAATGTAGTTAATTTATAAAATTAAATAATAACTTAATGATTTTCTTGTTGTGACTTGATTGTGTAATTTCTTCCCTCTTAGTTATTTGTAATTTGATTGTTGAGTGGTTATAAATATTTATTCTTTGTTGCTATTTCATTATTGTGCGTTAAGATGTGGAATTATATTACGATAAATTGTTTGGTTAAATGGTTTTCCCCTTATTATTGTATTTGAGACTTTGGGTATGAATTGTTTGGTTGTTCTTACTCAGATATATGATAGTCACGTTGGATAGCGTGGCCCGTATCATAATGGCCATTATGATACTATTCTATAGAGCCGGACACTGTGATTATGATATATCTAAGTAGTTGAGTGAGTTTGATAAGTGATTACCACGATGGATAGTGTGGCACGTATCATAGTGGCCACTATGATACTATTCTATAGAGCTGAACACTGTGGTTATGATCTTTGTAGGTTAAGTACCTACTAGTTACTGATGAATGGTGGAAATTAATGGACGAGTATCCATACGTTATTATAATTATGAGATAAATTGTATTTAATTTACTTATTTGAGTTTGGATTTAATCTACTGAGCTAAAAACTCACGTTATTCGAATGCCCTGCAAACTTTTATTTTGCAGGTAACACTGATAATAATGGAATTGTGGCGATTGACAAGGATGACGCTACACTTAAAAAGCCCTTAGGATGTGTCATTTACTCATTTTATTTTATTTTCGGATATTTCATTTTATTGACTATTTTGTCAGTTTATTTATGGATTTTACATTTTCATTTATTTTACTTGTTTTTAATTTATTTGTTTTAATTATTTAAAATAGCGCCAAAATAAAGGTTTTATTTTGAATATCTCTTGATTATTAAATAAACGCTTCCGCTAATTATTTGCTTTTACTCTGATTTATCTATTTTATTTCAAACGAGTCATGTATTTACTTATTTATTTGGTTATTTTGGGTCAGGTAATCACACTATCGATACATATGTCTGGCTTCCTAATTCAGATTCTGGTAAAGTGATTTGGGTTACTCCTGAATAAAAAGGGCGTTGTGTTGCCTTATTAATGCAGGAAGATGGTCGTTGGAATGAATGTATGGTTAGGCATGCTTTCCTTCCCTGTGATGCTGAACAAATCCTTTGTATTCATGTCAATGCTTATAGTAGAAATAAGGACACCCTTATTTGAAAAAAGGGGGAACTTCTCAGTAAAGAGTGCCTTTAAGGTAGGAATGGAAGCATTGATAGCAAATGAAGACTCAACAGCTGATAAGGGGAAAAATAGACAGTGGTGGATTTCTTTTTGGAAAGCAAAAGTACCTGAAAAAATCAAAATAACAGCTTGAAAAATATTCCATGATATTATGCCTTCTCTAGTTAATCTTAATAGAAAAGGAATTAAGATTGATGATTGGTGTGGCTTTTGCAAACAACAACGAGAAACCACTTCACACATCTTCTGGTTATGCTCATTTGCTCAAAAGCTATGGAGATCTCTTATCCCCAACTCATACATCTTCTGGTTATGCTCCTTTGTGTATTATGGGAGCTGATTTCTGAAAATTATGGACAGTTGGTGTAATGACCCGACCCAAAATAACCACAAATAAATAAATAATGACTCATTTAAAACATAATTAAATCAGAGTAAAAAAAAATTCGGAAGCTTAATTTAAAATCAATAACTATTCTAAAACCAAAACATTTACTTTCGGGGCCATATTCAAATACTAAGTCAAATAAAATAAATAAAAGAAAAATCCATAAAATAACCAATAAAGTAATTGGCAAAAATGAAATGTTCAAAAATAAATAAATAAACAAATAATATATCCTAAGGGCCTCTCAGTCTAGCACCATCCTCGTCAATCACCGTGGCTCCCATTATCATCACTGTTACCTGCAAAATAAAAGTTTGCAGGGCATTCGAATACCATGAGTTTTTTAGCTCAGTAGATTAAAACCAAACCCAAATAAGTAAATTAAATCCAATGCATCATAACACTTTATGGATACTCGTCCATTTCCACGCTTTATAAATAATTTATAGGTACTTAGCCTACAACATCTATTATTTTATATTAAATTTGAACATAGGTTTCATTGTAGAATACGCGACCACAATGAAACAGGTCATACTATTCAGCTTGGAAATAGATATCAGGGCAAACCATGATACGTGCCATAGTATTCAACTTTACAAATTTAATGGGTGTTTATTATGTTCGACTCAGTTATAACCACCAATCAAGTTTTATCTCTTTGTTACTATTAAATTTGCATATATGTATCATAGTGGGGTATAGGGCCACTCATGATACGTGTCATGCTAAACATCCAGCTCTACAAATTTAATATGTGTTAATTATTATGTTCAACCAAGTTGTAATACTTAAAGGCCCTAATTATAGCTCATAACCAACTAACGAACTGTGACGACCCGTCATTTTTAAATAAATTAAATTCAGAGAAAACAGCGGAAGTCTTTTAATTTACGAAAAATTGGCGTGGTTTTGTTTGAAAATTGGCATGCCGAAAACCTGTTTACAACCTAATTTCAAATCTAATCAAAATCTCATGGACTTTAAGTCCAAATCAGGAGTTCAAATGTTTCATCACATAAAAACCACATCAAAAGCTCTTATGAGCTATATACAACATCAAAGTGTTCAAAAATTTATAAAAGTGTTACACAAACTTTACAAAGACAAGTCCATCTCGAGGCCGCATTCCTCGATCACGCGAGACCACCTCCTTCTCCTCGACCTCTAGCCAAGGCATTACCTGAAATTGGTTGTAATATCATGAGCTAACAAACTAAGCCCAGGTGAGAATAAATAGCATAAAAAGTAAAGATAGACCTCAAACTCGCATTTCGATTTGTGTCCAAATAATCGACACAATACACTCCTAAAGTCATCCAAACTCTAGGTGAAATCATTTTTACATTCTCTAAAGGATAATACTACTAACTCTCGTAGTCTTAATCTCATCCAAATTCTTGTTATGACATAAACAGGAAAAGTAAATAACCTTTCATAACGGTAAATTATCTCGATCCTCTATCCAAGTTATATATATATATTTTCATCAACCATATGCATGGAATGCATGAAGAAGGAAATGCGGACAATCCCCGGAGGGTCCAACATTCTGTACTTCTTTTCTTTCTCATTTTCATTCTTTTTCTCGAAGGAAATGCGGATAATACCCGTAGGCTCCAACATTCTATACATTTATTTCTCATTTTCATTCTTTTTCTCGAAGGAAATGCGGATAATACCCGTAGGCTCCAACATTCGTACTTCTTTTATGCGAGATGTCATGGTGCAATATGTCATGGTGCGAGATGCAATGTTATGCTCGCACATACTTACAAAGTAAATAAAATAGAGTGCGAATAATAAAGTAACTGAAATAAACATAAAGTAGAATACATAAAGTAAATAACATTAAGTAAAAAGAAAGGAATAGATTGTAACCTCGGATGAACGATATGTCGATCGAACTCCAATATCAATAATAAAAGTATAATCATTACTTAAACGAGAAACTATACCTTCCAGGATTCTAAACTTTCAATAAATCGAGGTTCTATTACTCGTTCTAATTACAAGTTGGATTCTTAACTTCCAATGATCCAACCTTAGTTTCGTATCGAATCTAACTTAGAATCTTCTAAGATTCAAGTCTTTCTCGAGAACTTCTAAGTTCTCACTTGAAGGATTAACTTCTAATCCTAAGGGCACTAACTCATAACCCTCTAATCTTAGATTCGGATTCTAATCTTAGTTTCAAACTCTTCAAACCAATACACTCATTTGCTTTCTATAATTACTTTACATACTAATCATTCTCACCTTAATAAAAGTGAAGACTTTGCTCCTAAACACCGAAAGAGCAATCAACCACGAAGTTCAAAAACACCTACAAACGAATTATATCGTAACAATCAATAACGAAACCAACTATCATTCAAACAACTACTAAACATACAAAGCAACGAAAACCCAATAAAACCCACAAAGAGGCCCACGGCCCTATCATCAAAAAAGAGTCTCGGGTTTGGTTTTTCGGCTTTTTGGCAATTCAAATACGTTTTGAGTTGGTTTTAATCAAATTCGATAATCCCGATTTCAATGGGTATCGATGAATAGTGTTTTTGAACATTAATCCCTTTCCCGAATTGAATTTAAATAAACATTCATTCATTAATTTCTAACCCATTTTCAATCCCAAAAGGGTAAATTTCAAACGGAAAGGGTTTCGATTGAAACTCGGTTTTAGGGTTATGGAATAGTTTCCAAAAACACTTAAAACTACTCCCGAATTGACAAACACCGAGTTTCACGGCAAGAAATCGAAAGAAAACAAGCAAAACTCCATTAAAACACTATTTGGAGCTTAGGGTTTGAAGAGATTCTTACCGAGAACTCCTCGGATCTCGAGAGAAACGGACGATGGCTAGGTGGGAAATGATCCTTGACCCGAGGGCTTTCCGATGGATCTAAGATCAAGCCGATCCGACAAGAAACGAACGAAATCGAAATTTGGAAAAACCAATGAGGAGGCTCACGGCCTTGGAGAGAAAAGAAGAAGAAAAAAGATGAAGCTTGGTCAATTTGTGGTCAAAGTTGTGTTTTTAAAGACAAATGAATAGTGTTTTTAGATATTTTGCAAATTGGGTAATTACAACTTTGCCCTTTTATGACTTTTGGCTTAAAACGAATCCCGAACATCTCAAACTACCCCAATGGTGATTAATAATTATTAATTGGCCCATTAATAATTATTAACACCATTAAAACGTAATTAAATAAATAAAGCCATTAAAAGGAATTAAAATGAAATAAATTACTAATTTCTAATTTAATAATAAATAAATGAATTTTAATTACTCAAATTAAAATAAAATAAATAAAAGTTTTTTTTTTATCACAAAATAACGGGACGTTACACGAACATAAATTAAATAAATAGAATATTCACAAATCAAAACGAGCACATAACAATAATATTTAAAACCAATAAATCATCTCCCGAAAATATCATAATAATCACATAACAAACAAGCAATCACATGGAATATAATTTAACTTCTAAGTAGGGTTTAACCTACCTTAATCGCATATTGAACGAGTAATCGATCTTGAAATAAATCCAAAAATGGTCCTAAAAATGCCCAAGACCTGAAAAATAACTAATTTAAAGTCAATTTGATGAAAACCGGAAAAACGGGATGAAAACCGGCTTAATTTGACCCTAATTAGCACTACAAAAAAAAGTCAATTTGCAACCAGACATTTGCGACCAAAAGGTCATTTTTATTGTATAATGCGACCAAAAAAGCGACCAAGATGGTGGTGGCAAAAAAGCTAGTCATTCTGGAATTTTGTGCGACTGGATAGTCACAAAAATATGACTAAGAAAGTTAGGTCGCAAAAAAGTCAACATTTTGAAAAAACGACTAGATAGTCGCTTAAAAAAGTGACCATCTGGTCGTAATTTAAGTTGAAGACAAGTGACCAGTTGGTCACATGAAACAGTGACCACGTGGTCGTTTTCATAAGCGACCAAATGGTCACTTTTGGACTCAGGCAAAATGCGACCAGATGGTCGTTTTTTTAGGGATAAAATACGACCATCTGGTCGTTTAGTTTCCAGGGTGGTCGTATTTAATAAATTTTTTTTTTAAATTTAATTATTGATTATTTATTTAATTAATATTAAAATTAGCATTCATTTAATTAATTAATATTAAAATTTAATAATAAAAATTGGAATTAAAATAAAATATATATAAATCAAATATTCAAAAAATGTTCTATACAAAAGAAATCATCCTAAATCTACTGCGGAGGGGCGGAGGGTGGCGGAGGATGGCGGAGGCGGCGTCGATGATGAAGGCCCGTCGTCTCGGGATCTGAAGTACGAGGCCAAAGATGTTGCGACCTGGGCCTCGACCCATGCCTGAATATCCGCCTCAATCGCAGCGACTCGAGAAACGAAGTCGTCACGCATAGCGTCCATGTCAGTGTGAAGCTGCTGAACCTCCTCGCGTAGTTGCTGCTCAACCAGAGAAGGGCCGGAGTTATTGCTCGCTCTTCTCCGCTGGGGCCGAGGCACATTCGCGTAAAGGCGTCTCCCGTACGAGCCGAGACCAGCAACGAATCCATCTGGACGAACGCCTCCAGCAGCCTCGAAGAACGTCTGTCGACGGTCTTCCTGAGTCGGTTGGAGTCGGGTGTGTTCAACCTCTGACTCAAAGACTCCTTGAAACGGTCCTAAATATTTAAAATTCAGAAAATATGTAAAAGTTAGAAAATGATGAACAAATTCTAAGTAATAATTGAAAAAACGTATTAAATACCTGAGTTTGTTACGCATTATCGTCGACGATCATCCCGTCCTACTTCGTGTGAAGGACCAGGTGCAGCTCATCAGGCGGAACAGGACGACCGTACTTTTCTTCCTAAACATATTATAAAAAGAGACAGAAATTAAATTAATAAATAATTGAAACAAAAAACAAAAAAATGACGTGAAAGAAAAATGGCAATTACTTACCAATATACGATGGTGCTCGTCGTGAGGCTTCGCGCTACCGATGTGCTTCCTAAGGTTCTTGGCCCGGTTGACCTTATTCTTTGTGGACACTTTTTTGCCCTCTTGACATCGGGATCGATCATAGGAAACTTGCCCTGAAAAAATTTGAAATAAGAAAACGTTAAAGTAATAAATTAATTGTTACAAATTTATAAATTAATTAATTATAAAAATAAGTGAAGTTATTTACCTTCCAGTTGTCGTACATCCGACGCTTCTCCGTCGTCGGAATCTTCGTCCAGCGCAGCTTGCTGGGTAAAGGCATGCTCTGGAGGACCTGTCGAAACCGCTTTGAAGCGGTTTGATGCGGCTGTATTCTGCAAAAAAAAAAAGTAAAAAATATTTTTTAGGTTATAAATAACATGAATATTTAATTAAAAAAATTACTTGTCTACTTACGTATCCCCTTCTATCCGAAGGGTCGGGTTGGCGGTGGCCCGAGGACGGCCAGTGCCAGAAGCTCCAATTCCCGCTGGATAGGGCGCGGTGCCAGAAGTGGAGGGACCCGCGACAGTAGTGGCTGGAGCCGGTGAGTCCTCCCCCAAACGCGGTGTTGCAATCTGCGACTCGGGTATTGCGGAGGGATATGTCGGGTAGGGATTGTCGTCCAACCGTAATATCTCGTCCAAGTCAGCATGTGTCCAGTCCCCCTCCTCTGGAGAACTGTCCAACTCCGGTGCGTCATCCTGTGGCGGCGGATCAGTGCGGTCCTGCGTATCATCGCCGGACATCGGAGGACAACGTTGGCGTGCCATTTTCCTAATCAAACTAATACAATTTATTTAATTAATGTAAATTTATTAATTAAGTATATTAAACTAAACTAAATGAAAATAATTAATTAAATAAACTAAACTAAACTAAAGTAAATTAAATTAAATTAAAGTAAGTAACCTACACTAATTATTTAACTAAATTAACTAATTAAATTAAAGAAAAATAGTTAAGTAAGTAGTTAAAGTAATCTAATATATTTAATTTACTAAATTAAATTAATTAATTAAACTAAAGTAAATTAAATTAATTAAAGTAAGTAAAATACACTAATTAATCAACCTAATTAAATTAAATTAATTTAAAAAAAGTAATCTAAACTCATAATGTGACTAAACTAAATTAATTAAGTAATTAAACTAAATTTAATTAAGTAATTAAACTAAAAGTAATTTAACTATATTAAATTAATTAACTAAGTTTAACTAAACAAATTAAAGTAACTAACTAAACATAATTAATTAAGTAATTAATTACATTAATTTAAAGTTAAACTAAACTATTCAATTACGACCATATGGTTAAATTTAATTAAGTAATTAAACTAAATTTAATTAAGTAATTAAACTAAATTCAATTAATTAACTAAGTTTAACTAAACAAATTAAAGTAACTAACTAAACATAATTAATTACACTAATTTAAAGTTAAACTAAACTATTCAATTAAATGTAACTAAATTTAACGAAACTAAAACAATTTTTAATAACTTAATTAAAACGAAAACGAAAACTAACCTCGAATACGCTACCGGGTTTTGGAGGTTTTTGAAACGGGAATGGGTGAAAAACAGGGAACGGGAAAGGTAAGAAAGAACGAGGTTTAGGGGAACTGGCAAAAAGCAATGGGGGAACAGGAACGGGGAAAGAGAGAAAAGGAAGAAAATGAAAGAAAAGAAAGGAAAAGAGAATCGGGTGGGGGAGGGAAAGAATCGGCTGGGAGTTTAAATTAAAAATTGCGACCAGATGGTCGCAATTTTGTAATTATGACGAGAAACCAAAAGTCGCTCGATTACGACCAGATGGTCGCATTATGGTTCAAAAATACGACCAGATGGTCGTATTTCAATAACAATGCGACCAACTGGTCGTAATCGTGTCATTATGACAACCAGCTGTCACATCACACTTCCCATCAACAATTGCGACCCAATGGTCGTAATTGTCAAATTCACCTCCATATTTTGCGACCAAATGGTAGTAATTATCAAATTCACCACCAAAAATTTCATGAAAATTTAAATTTACCGCTGAATAAAGCGACCAGATAGTCACTAAAATATGACCAATTGGTCGTAAAGTAATACAAATTTTTAAAAAACTTTAAGTATACATTTTCATAGTTACGACCATATGGTCGCATAAAAAATACGACCATATGGTCGTAATTATACCTCTATATTTTTTTTAATATATATAAATTAATGGAGATTAAAACATATTTATATATATTAATTTAATGAAACACAACAATGACGATATTATAAAACATACAGTGAATCATATAAATTTACAAAGTGTATTATTCTTCATCCTCAGTTTCTTCAGTCATTGCTTCTTCTTCTTCTTTTTCTTCTTCTTCTTCATCATCTCGAATAAATTCAGCATCAATGTCACGTTCGCGAGAAGTGGAAGCATTTGTATCGTCATCATGCAATGTTATCATTCCATCGTTCAAAGGACGTGCGGTACCTGTATTCTGGCCATCGTCTATTGCACGACATATTATCTGATCTTCTTGAAAAGCACCGGCTTTGTCTGCATGGTCGTCTTTCTCGGACAGGTTTTCTTCTATCTGTCGTGGTTTAAGTTTACAAACAACTAACCAATCTGTCAGATATCGTCTATTACTCGGATAGTTCATGTAATAAACTTGAATCGCCTGTGAAGCGAGGACGAACTTATCAGCGGTGCGCATATTCTTGTACTTGTTTACCTCAACGATTTGTAAATGATCAATATTACGGACTCCGCCTCGTCTGGTTGTCTTGAACCAAGTACAGTTAAACAGAACAATGCGTTTTAGCATCGGACTTGCGTATTGAATCTCAAGAATCTCATCGATTACTCCAAAGTAATCGTCTTCCGTGCAGAACACTTGACCTTTATGCAAACACCACTGTCGTTTAAAATATGAATCCGTTACCGGCGTATCCAGTATATGACCTTGCAATCCGTGCAGGTCCCTTTGCCAAAGAAATCATGCGAGGATCATCTACCGGTAATGTAGGGGAGTCCACCTGTCATTTAGCACACAGAGAGTATAATTAGAAGGATATAGTATTTTTCAACAAATGACTTAACATGATTTTTTTGACAATTTCAAATAACTCACGTATGCACTGAACCAGGAACGAAACTCCTTCTCGATTATTGACCCCTCCTCAGCGGCTGTAAGACCTACTCGTGTCATTCGAACGTATACGTTCAGAAATGGTCTGTATGTTACGAAAATAGTAAGAAAATATTTGAAACAGTTGTGATTGTTAAGTCAATGGAATAATGTAACGTTACGAGAACTCACTCGATGTAAGGCTCGACTTCTGGGCAGTTGCATAACACGTAGCTCTGAATTACGTGATACTCAGAATCGGTCAACGGCCTACGCACTGATCTTCCAACTGTCATGCCAGGTTCAGTAAATATGGGCAGGTCGTTTACGTCAACACCTTCAAGTAAATTTTCAACAACGTTTCGTGTCGCTGGACGAAACTGCTCAGCAATGTGTTGATCAAAGTAGAATGAACAAAACGTGGTAGTCTCCTGCGTTAGGTACGCATTACAGATAGATCCTTAGACTCTTGCTTTATTTCGACCGTCTTTTTCAACCGACGTAAGTACTTGTGGGTTACAAACAATTAAGTAAACCTCTGATAAGTTTAACATTAAAAAACTTGAATTATATACAAAGTAAGCTTCCTAACCTTTCAAATGGGTACATCCAGCGATAATGGACCAGACCCCCTAAGAATGCCTCGTATGGAAGATGCACTGGAAGATGCTCCATTGAGTCAAAAAAGCTAGGTGGGAACATTCGATCCAACTTATAGATAATAACAGCGATCTCCGAACTCATTGAAGCGACAGTAGCTTCAGTCAGCTCTGTACAAGTCAAGTGCCTGAAAAAAACACTCAACTGGGCAAGCGGCTCCCAATGTCTGTTCTCTAGGAACGGTCTGAACGCGACGGACATCAATCGTTGCATGAATACATGACAGTTGTGGCTTTTCATCCCGAACATGACATATTTTTTACTGTCTATACACCGACTCAGATTTGAAACGTATCCATCAGGGAATTTGATGGATTTGATCCACTCAAAAAGTGTTTTCTTTTCATCCGTCGTCAACATGTACTTTGCTTTTGCGTAATTATCATTGTCGTCAGGCTCTAACTCAGAACGGTTACATATCTCCCGTATATCATAACGTGCCTTCAGATTGTCTTTTGTTTTGCCAGGAACGTTCAAAACCGTATTGAAAATGTTGTCGAAGAAGTTCTTCTCGATATGCATTAACATCCAGGTTGTGTCTGACAAGTAGATCTTCCCAGTATGGTAGATCCCAAAAAATACTCCGTTTCTTCCAACCCGTGTTTTTTCCAGCCGCATTGTTTGCAAGCTCTGCACCTTCCACTATAATCTTCCGCATCCCTATAGCATCTATACCGTGCAGAATCTGCCTTCCACTGTACATTATCGGGGGGGTTTCCTTTCTTACTGGCCGACCCTTCTTCCAGTCAGTACCGTTTGAACGGAACGCGTGATTCAACGGCAGAAATCGACGGTAGCAATCAAACCAACAGGTTTTCCGACCGTTTCTGCGGTAAAACGCATCTGTGTCTAGCATGCAATGTGGACATGCGTATTTACCGGCCGTACTCCATCCTTTAATAGAGGATGGGGATCGATGTTTACAATTATTAACTAATGAACGCTAAGAAAAACAATAAAAAAACTCATACTCAAGAAATAATGAAAGTGAACGCAACATACCTGACAACATTGAATACGTATGGAAGTCACTGATCATCCAGATTAACGCCGCGCGCAACAAGAAATTTTGTTTCTTCGAGATGTCGTACGTCATGACACCATCTGTCCACAACCTCTTCAACTCTGCGATAAGTGGTTGCAAATACACATCCAGTTTCTGTTTTGGACTTTTCGGCCCAGGTACTATCACTGTGAGAAAAATCACCGGGTCTCTCATACACATCGAGGGTGGCAAGTTATACGGGATTACCATCACCGGCCAAACTGAATATTGGGTCCTGGATGCCCTAAACGGGTTAAAGCCATCTGTGCATAAGCCCAATCTCACGTTTCTCAGATCTTGTGCAAAATCAGGATGACAATTATTTAAATGCTTCCAAGCCGCAGCGTCTGAGGGATGTCGCATAACACCTTCATCCTATGCATGCTCGTGATGCCATCTCATGTGTGAAGCTGTGACATCCGAAGCATACAACCGATGCAGACGTGGGGTCAGCGGTAAATAGAACATGCGAGCGTACGGAATCATCCCACGTTTCCCCTGTTTATATCTTGCAAGAAAACAGAATTTGCAGTGATGCAGATCCGCATCCACATCCCAGTAGACCATGCACCGTTTCGATACGAATTTATCTTCTCTACGGGTAACCTGAGTCCCTCCACTAGCTTTTTTGTATCGTACAAACTTTGCGGCATCAGATTTTCTTGTGGAGCGCATCGACGAAACCACGATGCAACCGAATCAAATCCTCTAGCAAGTAAGTTATAATGTGCTTTTATATTTAAAAGTTCTGTAGCAGCAGCAAGTTGACTAACCTGACAACCTTCATACAACAGTTGGCTCGCTGTCTTCAACAGATCGTGCATCTTACGTGCTTCCGGATTCATTTCTTCTTCAACAACCCCTTCTCTTTCGTCGTCTACGTTCAAACTTTCACAATAACTTTCATTTCCGCCCCCCATATCCCACACCATCAAGTATCATGTAACAACCCGGATTTTCACTCGAGGGTATTTTGGTCATTTTACCAATTTTGATCCGAATAATGTTATCTTTAGTTTTCCCGAACCGTCACGTCGTTACGAGACCAATGCAATTGACTACATGCAATTTCGAGTCCCGAGTAAAAAGTTATGGTCTAATTACCGACTTTGCCCTTAACTCATCTTATTTCAAATAAGGGTAAATTGGTCTTTTACCTATTTATGTATACTTGCACGAAACCCTAAAGTAAAATATAAAAAACTCACGCTCTCTCTCTCTCGTTGGCTGCCGTTGCTCGTTCTTTCAAGACAGATTCTCTTCCGATTCTTAAGGTAACGTCGAATTCATCACTATCCATTGTTTTTCATTGTGTCTGATCGTAGTGTTTCATCGTTTTCACGTCACTTTTTTTCTGATTTTGGGACAGCCGTGAGGATCAAATCCTTCGCAGGAAAACTGAAGATTTATCGAGTTTCTTTCGTTATCTCTCAAAGTGAGTTCATCCATTCATTGTTACCTTCCGAATTTCTTTAGATTTCAAGCTTTTTAGGGGTCGTTTTCATTGGTTTTACAGCTCGCCGGATTCTGCATTTGATCTCGCCGGAAACGAGGTTCCAACACCATAGATTCTCCGAGTTTTGAGCCGTTCTTCGTGGGGTTTTGGATTGTTCGATTCCCAAACGTTAATCGCCTCGTTTCTGTCTCTTCCTAGCCGCCATCAACAAGGTAAGCTGAGTTTATTTTTGCAGCAGTTTCATGAGGAAGGAGAACCGGTCTGCATGGACCGGCTGAGCTTGGTCCATTTGGACCGGTTCAGGTGCATTTTGGACTCAATTCGAGCCGGTTTTCGTCCCGTTAGCTTGGTTCTCGTTAAATTAACTTCAAATTAATATTACTACAGGTTGTGGGCATCATTAGAACTATTATTGGAGTTATTTCGAGATCGTTTGCTAGCTCAATTTGGATTTAAGGTAGGTTAATCCCTACTTAGAAGTGAAATTAAATTCATTGTGGTTGTGTTATTATTATTATTATTATTATTATTATTATTATTATGTGCTTGTTTGATTTGCGAATATTGTGTTTATTTAGTTTATGACCGTTAGTTGGTTTTTTATTTATAATTAGAGCCTATAAAATATTTAAGTTAAATAAACTCATATTAAATTTAATAATTTAATTAATTAACAACCACCTAATAATTAGTTAAAATGATTTACAATAATGTTTAGGATAAGTTTTAGAGCCAATTATGAGATAATAATATAGTTAATTTATAAAATTAAATAATAACTAGATGATTTTCTTGTTGTGACTCGATTGCGTTATTTCTTTTCTTTTAACTATTTGTGATGCGAATGTGTGTTGATTTAAATATTTATTCTTTGTTGTTATTTTATTATTCATGAGTTATGATCGGGGAGTTATTTTAAGATTGATTATTGTTTGATATTTATTTGAATGATTTTACTCAGATATATGATAATCACGTTGGATAGTGTGGCACGTATCATAATGGCCATTATGATACTATTCTATAGAGCTGAACACTGTGATTATGATATATCTAAGTAGTTGAGATGAGTTGGACAAGTGATTACCACGATGGATAGTGTGGCACGTATCATAGTGGCCACTATGATACTATTCTATAGAGCTAAACACTGTGGTTATGATCTTTGTAGGCTAAGTACCTACTAGTTGTTGATGAATAGTGGAAATGGACGAGTATCCATACGTTATTATATTTATGAGATAAACCGTTTTTAATTTACTTATTTGAGTATGGATTTAATCTACTGAGCTAAAAACTCACGGTATTCGAATGCCCTGCAAACTTTTATTTTGCAGGTAACATTGATTTTAATGGGGACCATGGCGATTGACGAGGACGGCGCTACACTGAGAGACCCTTAAGACTTGTCCTTTCTATTTATTTTATCTTAATTTTATTTTATTGAATATTTTGTCATTTGTTTTTTATGGATTTTCATTTTCATTTATTTTAGTTGTTTTTTTTTTAATTATTTAAAGTGGCACCAAAACAAATGTTTGTTTCGAATATTTCTTTGGTTATTAAACGAATGCTTCCACAATTATTTGGCTTTTACTCTGATTTATTTATATTTAAAATGAGTCATTTATTTATTGGTTATTTTGAGTCGGGTCGTTACATATCATTTGCTGCATCTGACTATATTGTTGTATTTCATTGGGTTCTTCGACGACAACGTCCACATTCGAGCTGCTAACCTCGTACCGTCTCGCTTCCTGTACTGCAGCGTCGAACATTTCCCACTTCTCCCCATGATACACCATGTGATAATAATTCTCCACAAATCCCCGACTATAAAGATGAACCTTCACATCTGAAACCGGTATGATTCTTCTATTGTCGCATTTTCTGCACGGATATCGTAACTGCTTTTCACCATAATTCGCGTAATAGACAGTTGTCTTGCAAAACTCAACAAACTGTTCAACCCCGGCCACGAACTCATCATTCAAATACCCGTCTATCAAACGAATATACATCCGCTCTCTCATTTTTCTTTTTTCTTATCTTCTCCACAATGGGAGGAGGAGATTTTATAATGGATTTCTCTGCTTAATTGCGACCCTATGGTGGCAAAATTACTACCATCTGGTCGTAGTTCTCCCGCCAAAATTTCCCGCCTTTTTTTACTACCAAGTGGTCACTTCAAAATGCGACCATATGGTCAGTTCCAAAGGCGACTACTTCGTAGCTTTCTTCCCGCCAAAATTGCGCGCCTTTTTTTGCTACCAAACTATATTTCTAGTCTCCAAAATGCGACCAGATGGTCACTTCCAAAGGAGACCAACTGGTAGCTTTCTTCCCGCCAAAATTACGCGCCTTTTTTTTTCTACCAAACTATATTTCAAGTCACAAACATGCGACCAGCTGGTCACTTAAAAAGGCGACCAACTGGTAGCTTTCTTCCCACCAAAATTACGCTCCTTTTTTTGCTACCAAACTATATTTCAAGTCACAAAAATGCGACCAGATGGTCGTTTTTTCAGGTAACCAAATGGTCGCTTATTTCGTGCCATTTTTTGCTACCAAGTCATTTTTTAAGTCACAAAAATGCGACCAGTTGGTCGTGTTTAAGGTGACCAAATGGTCGCTTAATTAGGGTCATAATTTCGCGCCATTTTTTATGACTGCTTCTAATTTTGGTCGCAATATGGTCGCAAAAAAAGTGACCAGATGGTCACTTTGAGTCAACCTTAAAAAAAAGTGACCAAATGGTCACCCAAACACTACCACTTTTTTTTTGTCGCAAATGGTTGGTCGCATTTTGACTTTTTTTTTGTAGTGTAGGCCTTGAATCGGTCTGGACCAGCTTCAACCCCTACCTCCAGACAGAAAAGAGAGAAAGAAAAACGGCAGCTCACCTTTGCTCTCCTTCTGATGTTGATCCGAGGCTGGAACTAGATGGGAACGACTCGAAACAGTCCGATAACAAGCGTCACAATGGACTCAATCTGAAGCAACCTTAAACTCGCGAAGATCAACCAAGAAACAGTGGCCAGAATCTGACGAAGAGAGTGGCAGTCTGGTGAGGCTCTATTAGAACGGAAATTCAACGAAAACCTCATTCGATTAGCATAAAATTGACCCGGGAACGATACCCAATCATTGGAAACAAAAATCAACATAATTTACCAAAGAAAACGGAGGTATTCGAGGTTGGATTCTTTGATTTTCCGGTGACTACAAAAGCTTCTAAAGAATCTGTTTCCTATCATCACAAGGCAGCCCGCGAATTGGTTTTGATTCGGAAATTACGGTAAGACAACGATTAGCGAGATAGTTCACAAATTTACCTTACGAGAACTTGAAACGGAAACCTACGACTGAGGAGATGCGACTGGCGTGAGGGAGAGGAAGAGAAAAAATAATTGAGATTTGACCTAGGTTTTAGTGTCCAATCATTGGCTCGAAATTACAATAATACCCCTGGAATAAATATTATAAGTTAGGGATGTAAACGGTATTCAGGCCACAACTTTTTACTCAGAACTCGGAGTTAAGCGTAGTCAATTGCATTGAATTCGTATCAACGTGACAGTTAATATGAACTAAAAATGACGTTGATTGGATCAAATTTGGTGAAATGGCTAAAATGGCCTGGGTTGAAAATCCAGGTTGTTACAGTTGGAGAGAATCCTCATCATTATTTGGCACATTTGGAATTCTAGAAATAATAGAATTCACAACTCAATTCTCCCTGACTTATCCCTCTTGATTGAGAAGATTCTAAACTGGGAAAAGGATTTTGCAGGCTCTCCGTCTTTAGCTTCCACTTTAGCCTCTGGGCCTATCTCCCACATTGAAGTTCTTTCATGGATTCCTCCTACTGAAGGAAACCTCAAACTTAACATCGACGCGTCGTCTAACCCGTCTATTGGGAATGTCGGTTTGGGTTGGGTTTTACACAATGCTCAAGGTGAAATTTTACTAGCAGGATGTAAGAGTGTTCCAAATTTTCAATGTATTAAATATTTGGAAGCTCTAGCTTTATCTGAAGGGTTGAAAGATACTAAAGAGTTTTTTAACTAGCCACACTCTTAGTGGAGTCCGATTGTTTAGAAGTTATCCAGCTACTGAAAGAAGACATCATAGATTTAACGGAGGTCGCTCTTCCTATTTCGGAGATTTTCAGTCTTGCTGGCCAAATGAATATTATCGAGTTCAACCATGTCCCGCGCCAAGATAACGAGTTGGCTCATCTCATTGCAAACAGAGCTCTATGCTTTGACTTATCTTCTTCTTGGGTTGGAATTATCCCCAATGGATTTTATTGTTTTGTGAGGGACAGTAACTCCCAGTTTGTTTTTTTTCTTTTTTCTTTTTGGTTTGTTTTGGCCTGTTACTTATACTCTGTTATAAAAAATAAAAAATAAATATATATATATATATATATATATATATATATATATAATACCTAATCAAGTTAGGAGGAGCTCTCCTTCTATCTAGTGAGGAGAGAGAAATTTTTTCTTGTTTTATTTATTTTTCATCCCCATTTATAGTCGGGATAATTAAGTATATAGCCTATTTTAGGTGGTATCAATTGGTTTATAGCCAAATCATTTTCTTTAACAGTTTATGGTCAATAACTGATTCAGACAAACTTTTTATACCCAATTTACCTCTATTCTCTTATTTATTGCTATATTTTTTCCTTTAGTAGATATTTGGTTTGCAATTGATTTGATTTCCTTATTTTTTGTAGATTACCTCTTTTTGTATTTTTTATTTGCTGTTGTGGGTAATTGAATTCATATGCGTTTTTGTATTTATTTTAAGTTTCCTTATTTGTTTACAATTTTTTTTTTCCCTTTTATATTTTTCTATTCAGTATCAAATTTGATATGTTTTTTGTTTTATATTTCGTGGCTTCTCTCTAAGTTTCATGTAGGAACTAATTTTTTTTTCTTATTAAAAACGTACGCATCCCTCGTCTCTCTTGAATTTCATATCTTCTATTGTTCTAACAAAAGCTATTATTTTAGAACATAAGAAGATATAAAATTAGGTTTGTTTTTATTGTTTCATTTTTATGTTAGTTTTTTCTTTTTTTTCCACACCATAGATCTCCGTTTTGTTGATGTGTCAAACATGGTGGTTCTTGAAAGAATTTGATGTGATTCAGTCCATGTGTAAATGAATGAGAAACTCAGATCAGTTATAGTACAGTATCAAATGTACGTACAGTACGTTGTTGAGTCTGAAGAGTAAAGAATATGCTCAAATATGATATAGTACATTATCGAATGTTATTATAGTACAATATCAAATGTACAAATAGTACACTGATGAAGTTGAAGAACTAAGAAGAAATTCAAATCTCGTATAATACATTGTATAGTACATTTATAAGTCTGAAACACGAATGAGTAGTTCAAATATGGTATAGTATAGTATCAAAAACTTCTATATGATATCGTACAGTACCGAATGTACCTACATTATAATTTGATAAGGCTAAGGAAAGAAAGAGAAGCAAAAATTGGGTATTGTATAATACTGAATGTATGTATAGTATTACAATTGTATAATATATAATATTATCATTCTTATCCCTAATATATAAAAGCGGGGAAGTTTTAGAAACATTTTAGGACAATTATGCCCTTTTATAAATTATGAAATTTACAAAATCTGACACTACAACAATTAATTACCACTAACAATTAATTATTATATTCTTATAATATATTATCTCTTATTTAATATAATGAGTTAATTGTATAAAATATTTTTTAAATACTAAAATAAAAAGTACATCGATTATTTTTGTGATAAAAGTACAATAATTCATTAATTTTTTCTATATTTTAAATTAGATGTATTACAGTATTAGTTACTTTTATTTATACCATATATAAAAGTGCATTCATATGTTTTCTCAATGGACAAATTTATTTTCTAGATGAAGTCATCTCCTTTGATAATTTAATGGCCTATTTTCTATTAATTAAAAAAAAAGTTGCATGTGTTTTATTGGATAAAGTTAAATTTATATTAGTAACTTGAAGTATATAATAATTTTTATTTTAAATGTAATATTGAATATATCTATATTTATCTCTATATCTATATATATTAAGAAGATATGGAGGAATATTTTTAAACCATAATACCTCTATAGATTTTTAAAAAATATAATAATTATAATTAAAAAAAATAAAAATAAATCACGTGCAACGCACGTGTTAAAATCAAGTTTATCAAAATGTAAACAAAGTTCATACATTTTATGAAGTTCTTATCTTTCTTGCTTATTTTCAATATTTCCCCTTTTTTGAATCATGAAAATTTTCGGATTCATTATTTTAGTAGCCCATTTTTCAGATTTTATTTCCTTATTACATGCCATTTTGTTTAAATTTTCCTTTTTTCTTTTTCTTTTTTAATTGCCTCCCAATTCTCTTATCTTGTCTATTTTGCGTCATAATTACAATAAGGGTTCTTTTGTCATTTTTTTAATCATTAATGGAGTTTGTGCAAAAAGTGTTATTTTCAAGAAAGATGCCATAAAGTGTTAAATGGTTGAAAAAAGGGGCCATATGCTTACTTAACTCGAGACTCTATCTTAAACACATATTTATAGTATTAAATAATTCCCTTAATATAAAATAAAATTAATGAACATTTCAACTTGTAAACGTTATTAGACGAAAAAAAAATAAGGCCTATTATCACATATACCCAATATCGAGTCTCAGTTTTCAAAAAAACCACAAACATTGAAAAATATCAAAATTACCCAACACATAATTAACCCATAATTTTTTTATGAAAATTTGATTATAATTGATATATTATTTTTGTAAATTTATATTATTGATATAAATTTAATACTAGAATTTACATTACTGATAAATTATTGTTGTAAAATTACATCAATGATATATCATTAAATTAATAGAATATATAAAAATGGGGTAAATCTGATATAAACATGAAAGTGTGGCATATGTGAAAACAAAACTCAAAAGTTGACTACCACGCATAATTTTCCAAAAAATAATATGTTATAATATTAGCATAACTCAAATGATCAGACACCTGCTATCTTCTTATCTCTCAATTTGATGTAATATCTACAAAATAAGATTATAAGGGAAAAAAACTATATGTTACAAAAAAAAAATAATGATTTAGTCACACATTTATTTGTAACTTTTGATATTCTTAATCAAAATGCTTGATTAGTAAAGAATTATTTTTCAATGTTGTCCTTTAAAAAGCTCTTTAACTTCTATGAGTTCCTTTTGCGAATAAAAAATTTATAATAACATTTTTCCCTCCATATTTAAAATATATATATATATATATATATGAACAAATAATTTAAAAAACACAATACATACAACACACCTAGTAAAAGTCTACTATATATAAAACACTAAATAAATAAATAGTTCTATGTTAATTAATTTTGCGAAACAGTGAAATAATTTTTTGTTCAACATCCCGCAAGTTTTTTAAAAAGTAATTATTTTACAATGTATCACATTTTCACTGGCTTCGTTTAAACTCTGATTTGGATGATTCAAGATGTTTTGAAATTCTCATTTCGAACTCTATATTATGGTCAATTAGAACCTTTTATATCATCAATAACCAAAACGGTAAATTGTGTCAATCATACCTAGTATTTTGATGACAATAAACTCTTTTATTTATTAATGATTTCAAAGTTTCGAAGTTATCATAATATAGAGCTAAAAATTATGATTCCAAAACATCTTGAATCATCCAAATCAGAGTTCAAAAGAATAAGTTATGACTAAAAGAAATTTAATGGTGTTGGAGGGAAGGGGTCTCATTGGAATAATTTGGAAGTGTATGATTTGTCATTTTCAAAACACAATGGGTATTTATATATTTGGCAAAAACTACGGGATCTTATTTTCATTTTACCCTAAAAAAAATTAAAAAACACAATAGATACAATGCATGTATTAAAAACACTAAATAAATAAACAGTTATATGTTAATTAATTTTCTAAAACGGTGAAATAATTTTTCGTTTAACATCCCGCAAGTTTTTTTTAAAATTAATTATAGTACAATTTATCACATTTTCACTGGCCTTCAGTTTTTTGACGTTTTGTTCAATGCCTGTTTGAAGGGGGTTAAATTAGATTAAAAGATAATATATTCTTTACATCTCACAGCAATGCAAAGAGCCATGAGAAACATGTTGAAGTTAAGGATGTCTTCTTCTTCATTTGCTTTGATTCTTCTAATATCACTTTCATTAACAATTTCTGAATCAACAGTTGTTGATAAATTTATTGAATGCCTTACAATGTATGCGACCCCAGGAATTTCTAGGAACATTTACACTCGTGATAATACCTCTTTTTCATCTGTTCTTCAATCTTATAATAGAAACCTCAGATTTCTTGCACCCGAAACCCCGAAACCAATAGTCATCGTTACTCCTACTGATGTAACCCATGCCCAAGCCACTTTGTCCTGCGCTAAGCCATTGGGTTTACAGGTTCGAATTAGGAGTGGTGGTCATGATTATGAAGGTCTTTCATATTCATCTCAATCAGATATCCTCTTCGTGCTCCTCGACTTGTTTAATTTACGCGATATTTTCGTATACACAGAAGATAACTTTGTACGGGTTATTTCCGGTGCGACCGTTGGGGAGCTTTACCATAGACTTTCACAATCAAGCTTAACTTTTGCAATTCCGGCAGGTATTTGTCCGACTATGGGTGTTGGAGGTCATTTTGGTGGAGGTGGCTATGGGAATTTAGCTAGGAAATATGGACTTACTGTTGATAATATCATTCGCTCTTTTTTTATCGATGCGAATGGCGTTCTTCGTACTCCTATGTCTCTAGACGATGATATTTTATGGGCCATTAAAGGAGGTGGGGCAGCAAACTTTGGTGTTGTTTTCCTATGGGATATCCAAATTCTTACTGTACCAGAAATAGTAACAGTTTTCAATGTGAAAACGACTATTGAACAAGGCGCAATTGATGTCGCTTATCGATGGCAATACATAGCTCCAAATCTACCAAATGACTTGTTCATAAGAGCAACACATAAGGCAGTAAGCTCATCTACCAAAGAAGGAAAGTACACAGTTGAGGTTTCTTTCATGGGTCTTTTCTTGGGGAAAAGCAAACCACTTCTTTCATTAATGGACAAGAGCTTTTCTGAATTGGGTTTAACGAAAAGTGATTGCATTGAAACTAGCTGGATCAACTCTACTTTGTTTTGGAACGATTTTCCGAATGGAACTTCCATTGATGCTTTGCTTGAAAGACCCAATAATGGATCATATTTCTTTAAGAGCAAGTCTGATTTTGTCAAGAAGCCAATCCCAAAGGAAGGGATAACATCAATTTGGGAGAAAATGGTTGAGTTAGAGGATGTGGTTATGCATTGGAACCCATTTGGAGGAAAAATGAGTGAGATTTCAGAGTCAGCGACTCCATTCCCACATCGAGCAGGAATCTTATTCATGATTGAGTATCCATTGTCATGGACGCGGGAAGGAATGAATTCTACAAATTACTATCTAAATAAATCAAAAGCTTTCTATGATTTCATGACTCCTTTTGTGTCTAGCTCTCCGAGGGAAGCGTTCTTTAACTATCGGGATCTTGACATTGGAGGAAATCCAAGTAATAAAACAGACTATGAAGTTGCTGAAGAATATGGAAGAAAGTATTTCAAAGACAATTTTGATCGATTGGTGAGGGTAAAAACTAAGGTGGATCCAGATAATTTTTTAAGATATGAACAAAGTATCCCTCCTCTTCCGAAAAAAAAGAATATATAGAAGAATCAGGATGGCACATGTTAGTGTTGGCTTCATGTGATTTGTATTGAAATTGTATTATTATGCCTCCATATTAATAATGAAGCCATTTATTTTACAAAGGAAAAAACCTTTTCTCTTGTCAAGGATTCTTCTATTTCCTATCTCATGATAATATAAATTTACACGCACAATATAAAATCTTAATTTCAACGAGCGGTCTAAATTCTGATAATTCATTGTTGAGAATCTCACATCGAAAAGATGAAAGAATCTCACAAGGTTTATAAGATACAAAATATACAATGACAAGGCATTAGCAGGGCCCAAGGATTGATGTTGCATTTGATGAGTTGTATGAGAATGGATGACATGTCATATTAGATAATTGTTCTAGCATCCCCCCGCAAACGTAGGGATGTCCAATGCGCCTGCAAGAACCTTATCTCTAACAAATTGAACATCCAATTCAATATGCTTTGTGGAAGCATGAAAGACGGGAGTTTTTGCTAGAGATATGGCACCGATGTTGTCGGACCAAACAACATGAGGTTGAGCAATGGGAATCTGAATTTCGAAAAGAAGAGAAGATATCCATGTGAGTTCTTGTCTAGGGAAGGATATTCTGTTTTGGTGCTCGAGCGTGAGACTGTATTGTTTCTTGGAAGACCAAGAAATGAGAGAATTCCAAAGAAAGACACAATACAAAACAACAGACCGTCGATCATGTATACTGCAGGCACAAATGAGAGTCACAAAATCCATTCAATGATAAGGCATTGCTTGAAATAATATGTACCTTTTTAGATAGCATATGGCACGCTTTACTGCCTGCCAACGAACATATTGTAGGGTACCTATGGCTATAGCACTGTGGTATGACATTGGATTGAGAAGGGGAGAACCACTGTCAATAGATAAAATGGTAGTGGATGTGGCTGGTGTGGGTGTAGGCTTAACTTTTTCCATATCAAGTTCTCTTAGTGGAAATATGATGGGAATTCAAAAAGTTTATAAGATTTATTGCCAATTAATTTTGAGATGACACCCCATAATATCTAACAAGATCCAAGATGTATTTATAGGTGATGATGGAGTGGAGGTTGATTGTGGGCCAGATGGTAAAGGGAGACAGATTGACGACATGCCTGATTATTGTTGGTTATGTAGTGGAAAATCGGGAGATGTTGACAATTGTTCTAAATTTCTTCTTTCTTGAGCCTGAAATGTTTTAATGGAAAGAAGCCTACAAATTCCCACTTTTTTTAGCCTCGTTCGAAATTACTTGACATTTTCCCAATCTTCAGATGTTTTAACGGAACATGGATGGGCTCATACCCTCTTTGGGCCTGAAATATTTTAAGAGACAATTACGGATGTACTCATTTTCTTGAGAATATTTTCTTGAATGTTGAGATTCTAAAATATTTATAAATATAAACTATTCGTTGATGTCATAATTGGTGTATGTATACCGTTTTTATGAAAATGTCCTCTACATGAATTTAATTAGAGAGAGGTTATTTTCAAAAAAAATTAAATATAGAGGGTTTTTTTTTTTTTTTGAACAAAACCAAAAAGAAACTCAAGACAATAACAAAAGAATTTTTTAGGGAAGGTAGCCCTTCCAACAACCATTCGATCCTCCATTAGCCGCCTCTTTAGCAAGTCTATGCGCCCAAACATTACAATCGTGTCGAACGTGCGCAAAACCCAACACCATTTTTGCCTCCGACAATTCCTTAATATCTTCAATGATTTGAGAAATCTCCGTTAGATCGGAAGATTTCCCATTAATTAGATTAATCACCACCAGACAATCTGATTCAACAAGAATTCCACTGTCGTTAAAATCCATCGATCTTAGGCTTTCCTTGATTGCCAAAGCCTCCAGCATCTTCGGTGAATTACTATCAACCTCTTTACAGTCGGCTAATAAAACAATTCCCTCGTGATTTCGGAGAACCCAACCCAATCCTCCTTTATCTCGGTTATTATTTAAAGCCGCATCAACATTGAGCTTCAAACAATTCTCCATTGGGGGGTTCCAAGATGTGCTATACAATGAGCGATCACCCATAAAAGGAGGAATAGAATTTTTATGAGATGAAATAAATTCTTCTTCCCACCCCAAAATTTTATTCACTGAATCCTTGACGTTAGTTTGTGTATTATTAAAGACCCAAGAGTTTCTGGAGCTCCAAATGTGCCAGGCCGTAATTAGGATACGTTCAAGCTGATTTTTATTCGCATCGAAAAACCACAGAAGACAATCCGCAGGACTAAAATGGACTTGAAAAGCAAATCTAATTTCAGGAAATAAACTCAGCCAAATTTTCTTCACCGTAGAGCATCCCCAAATTGCGTGGCTTGAAGATTCAATATTATTTTTACACCTGGAGCACCAAATATCAATAGCCATACCTCTTTTGTGGAGATTGGCGAGGGAAGGAATAATATCTGAAAACAAATTCCACCCAAAAATTCTAATCTTAGCAGGAACAGATGCGTTCCATAAAGAATTCCACCATTGAATAGAAAGAGAAGGAGAAGAGGATGAAGCGTCGAGGACAGTAGAGATATCAAGCCCGATCTGATAGGCACTTTTAACAGAAAAAACACCATTGGAATTGCCTCGCCATATTATGGAATCAGGAGTTCTTCTACCTCCAACGGGAATGCCAAGAATTAAATTAGAGTCTGCTGCAGAGAAATTGTTTCTGATAAAAAGCTTATTCCATTTGCCATTGTCATGCATCAAATTAGCAACACACTGACCTCGCAAGTGAAGAGGAGTTTCTGACACTTTACAAGAATTAGAATTGGGCAGCCAAGCATCTGAATCAATAGTTATATCGAAGCCATTCCAACACGCCAGCGATATCCTTTATCAAAAAGGTCTCGACCCCATAAAATACTCCTCCAAATAAAGGATGGATTGTTTCCGAGGCCAGAACGCAAAAAGTTGGTGTTGCTAAAATATCTTCCCTTCAAAACTCTTGCAACGAGACTAAGGGGATTACGGATAATTCTCCAACATTGCTTTGCTAATAAGGCCTGATTAAAAATGCCAAGATCACGAAAACCCATACCTCCATCAATCTTTCTGATACACATTTTTTTCCAGCATTTCCAGTGAATTTTCTTTTTAGAATCTGTTGATCCCCACCAGAATCTTGCAAATAAAGCATGAAGATCATCACATAAGGTGGAAGGCAGCTTAAAACAGCTCATGGTGTAGGTTGGAATAGCTTGGCTAACTGCTTTTATTAGCACCTCTTTTCCCCCTGCCGAAAAGAATTTTTCTTTCCATCCTTGAAGGGAATTCCAGACTCTATCCTTCACTTCCCGAAAAATAGCTTTTTTATTCCTTGCATTTTCTGAGGGAAGACCAAGATAACGACCCAACGAAGCAGTATGATTCAAATTAAGATGACTAGAAAAGAAATCATTCATCTCCGGCATGGTATTTTTGCTCGACATAAACACTGATTTCTCATAATTAATCGATTGCCCCGAAGCTTTTTCATAAATATTCAGTATCTCTTTCAGCGAATTGCAATCTTTCTCCGTGGCTTTGATAAAAATTAAACTGTCATCCGCAAAGAATAGATGAGAAATTGATGGACAATGATTATTTATTTTTAGGCCAGAGATACGACCCTCCCTTTCGGCAGATTGAAGCAACGCAGAGAAGCCCTCAGCACAGATTAAAAACAAGTAAGGAGAGATGGGGTCCCCTTGCCTTAAACCTCTACGTGGAATAATATGCCCTTGAGGAATTAGGTTAACCAAAATAGAAAAGGAGGGAGACTCTACGCAATCCATAACAAGGGAGATCCATCTGCTTGCAAATCCCATTTTTGACATCACCCTCTTGATAAAAATCCACTCAACCCGGTCATAAGCTTTACTCATGTCAAGCTTCATTGCCACTTCGCCAATCTTTCCAGAACTTTTACTATTAATAGCATGAATGCACTCAAATCCCAGAATTGCATTGTCTGTTATCAGTCTGTTGGGTACAAAAGCACTTTGAGAAGGAGAGATTATTTTATCTAGAACCCTTTTCAGACGATTCGCTAGTGTCTTTGCCACCAGCTTGTAGATGACATTACATAGGTTGATGGGTCTGAATCCTGTAATGTATTGGGGCTTATTAGTCTTTGGAATTAGTGCTATATAAGTATCATTGAGCTCAGCAACAGACTTCCCCTCATTGAGTATGCTTAGGCACACTTCAATTGTTTCATTACCAACTAAGCTCCAGTAGTGTTGGAAGAAGCTTGCGTGAGCCCCATCAGGACCTGAGGCTTTGGATGGATGCATTCCTCGCAAAGCAAATTCAATTTCATCTTTTATAAATTCCTTCGTTAGGCATACATTCATATCACTTGTAACAGAGCAGGGAATACAATCCAAAACCTTGTCAATAGCATCTTCACAAGGATTAGAAGAGGTAAAAAGATTTTCGAAATAACTCACAGCCACATTTGCGATTTCTGCTTCATCGTCCTGCCAAACTCCTTGATGGTTAAAAATACCATCTATCTGATTTTTTTGCTTTCTATAACTCGCTCTTTGGTGAAACCAGCTTGTGTTGCGATCACCCCAATTAAGCCAATTTTCTCTTGCCCGATGCTTCCAGTAAATTTCTTCTTCCTCAAAGAGTTGCTCCAACTCTTTCTCCATATTTTTGACATTCAAAAGCTGATTTTGATCCTTGCTGTTATAAAGGATATTAATTTTTTCCTTCAACAACTCAATAGCTTCACTGATGCCCCCTTTTAATCTCTTCTTATTCCATAACGACAAACTACGCACTGAGGATCTGATTTTGGACAGAGCAGGCCGGGATTGTAAACCCCATATGTTCTCCACAATTCTTCTACTTTCCTCGAATCTAGTCCAGCTCTCCTCAAAGCGAATTGGACGAGGTCGGAAAACCCTGATATAAGATTGACGAGGCCTTCTGAGCGATATAAAAATTGAACGATGATCAGACGCCAAAAAATCCAGATGCTCCACAACAGACTCACTGAAAAGATCTTGAAATTCCCTGGTCCAGCAAAATCTATCGAGGCGTTCCCAAACAAGAATGCCATTGAAATTTTTATTAGTCCAGGTAAACGGGTCACCCTGAAAAGCCACGCTTGTCAGAGAGCAAAAATCTAAAGCTTCTCGAAAATTTGAAATAAGGGAGGAAGATCTAATGTACACTTTTTGTAATTATATTATTAATACAATATTCTGCGTATTTAATATTCCGCTCTCAACCTACGGTACCTAGCCATAATTTATGGCTTCCACCCGAAGAGGGATTTCTAAAATTGAATGTTGATGCGGCAATTAATGTTGCAAGGAATAAAGGAGGTTTGGGTTGGATGTTGCGTGATCATAACGGGTTTGTTCTTATGGATGGTTGTTGTGAAACCCGTTTTTCTGCTTTTCCAAAGGTCTTGGAAGCCTTGGCTATTTTTGAAGGTTTAATGAATATTGGTGATCTTTCACAGGTTATTTCTGTCGAATCTGACTGTCTGGAAGTTATAAATATTATCCATGGTAAGACGGTTGATCTCACTGAAGTAGGAACTATTGTGGCAAACATTCGGACCCATGTGGGTGATGATCAGATCTCTATATTTATGCATATTAGTCGAAATCGTAATCTTTTTGCTCATCTCTTGGCTAAGAAAGCTGCTAATTCAGGAATCTCCGATTGTTGTCGTGGATCTTTCCCCATTTGGTTCGCTAATTTAGCTTCTTAGTGTTTGTGTTTCTTTTCTGCTTCTGTTTTGTTGTTATAAAAAAAAATAATAATAAATAATTTTTTATCATTATTATAATATTCCATGATTTTTCCAAATCACCCTCTGATTGGGGGTAGTCCAACTCAATGGTATAGTACTTTGTTGAATTACGTCTGGTATAATGCACAATACCCATGGTTGGTGTATTAACTTAATATTTATGTAATTGTTTGTTATTGCTTTTAAGAAAAACAATGTTTTTTTAATATCAGCATCTAATTAGAATCCTTAAAAAAAAAAAACAAACTAGATAATGTAAATGTATCGATAAAAAGTTAACGTACAATTGTAAATATATTAACAATTTAGTTATATATACATGGTAGATAAGTAATGTACAAGTTAAGTTTGAGAATAAAAATTATAATATGATAGAAAATATTGAATATACAATATAAATATGAAAATTATTAAAATTTATATTTCATACCTATTGAGAAAATAGGAGGAAAAAAACCATACATAAAAGGTAAAAAACATTTTTTTTTAGCAAAGGTTGCCTTCAAAAGGCTTTCATTCAGACAAAAACTCCAGAAGCTCTATCAAGAAGCCAACGAGGAAAAAATTCTCTTCACAACTCACTGTTCTCCTCGGTAATAGCAAGGTTAGCGAGGAAATCCGCAAGCCTATTCCCCTCCCTCCGGATAAAAGAGATTTTGAAACGATTACATGCAAGGATCTTAGATCTAATTACATCAACAAGGTTTCCCAAATCAGATAAATTATCATCCGGAGAGGTAATAAGACTTCTAGCTTCCATGGAGTCCGTTTCAATCACTATATCCTTCAGATCTAACTCAAATGCTAGCTGAATGCCCTGGATTATTGCTTGAAGCTCTGCTATCAATGGAGGAAATTTTACTGAGTTGAAAGAAGAAGAGGCTGCCACGAGAGAGCCCGAAGAGTCGCGGATTGCAACTCCATAGCCACATCCATGAGAGGTTCTTCCCCCAGTAGCTCCATCAGTGTTGATTTTGACAAAACCATATGGAGGAGGCTGCCAAACAACACGAATTTAATTAGAGAGAGGGTATTTTCAAAAAATTAAATATAGAGGGTTTTAATGTACACTTTTTATAGAAAGTTGTAATTATATTATTAATACAACATTCTACGTATTTAATAACTTTTTATCATTGTTATGATTTTTCCAAATCACCCTCTGATTGGGGGTAGTCCAACTCAATGGTATAGTACATTGTTGAATTACGTGTGGTATAATGCACAATACCCATGGTTGGTGTATTAACTTAATATTTATGTAATTGCTTGTTATTGTTTAAAAAAAACAATGTTTTTTTAATATCAGCATCTAATTAGAATCCTACAAAAAAAAAAAAAAACTAGATAATGTAAATGTATCGATAAAAAGTTAACGTACAATTGTAAATATATTAACAATTTAGTTATATGTACATGGTAGATAAGTAATGTACAAGTTAAGTTTGAGAATAAAAATTATAATATGATAGAAAATATTGAATATACGATATAAATATGAAAATTATTAAAATTTATATTTCATACCTATTGAAAAAATAGGAGGAAAAAAACCATACATAAAAGGTAAAAAAACATTTCAATAACAAAAAAAAAAAAACGTTTAAATAGATTTTGATTAAAAAAAGTAAAATTTTAATTTCGTTAACATACAATACAAATGACACAAAATCAAAAGTAGATGAATTAGTAAAAAATCAAATCTTGTCTTTTTAAGGATAAAAAAATTGTCAGAAATTGAAAGGGCGTCAAAATATTTTCTAAACGTAAATCGTTCAAATAACTAATTTGAAAACATAAATAGTATATCCAATAATTAATTAAAATGGCAAAAACTATTAATTAAAAATTATTTGGTCAAGCCTTCCACCACCTCTTATTGAAGTTTAAGAAATCATTATGGGAATATTAATAAGTAATTATAATGAAGCGTTTTGATTTAAGTACGGAATTTCAAAACGTTAAAAAAAAACGTATAAAATTAAGGTTTGTCATCCATGCACATATTAATAACATAGAAACTAATTTTTTATGAGGCTTACAATATGTAAGGGTAAGGATGGAAAGATATAATTATAAAAATTAATAAAATAATAAACAAAAGTCAAATTTATAAATGTGTTTGGAAGGTAACATTGTAGAAAATATTTTCTATGAATGGTTTAATTATGACAATTTCGGATGTTTTAATGGAACATGGATGGGGCTCATACCCATTCTCTCAATCTTGAGATTTACCCTTTTTTTTAATTCTTTGCAACTCCATTTTCCACTCCCTATAACTCTTAATCCTTTGTAGGATGTTGTCCACGGTAAGAAAATCCCTTTGTTATCTTGTTTTAGTGGAGATGGCTTGATTTAAGAAAATGCCTCACATAGTGGTGGAACCAAGAATTAAATTGAGAGGGAACACGAAGTTAAGCCGTAACTCAAAACTCACAAACTGATAGAAGTTGAATCAAAACCTATGAAATAATTCATTAATTTAAATAACTTAAGTGTCAAAACGAATTCGACATATGTCAATTTGATTCGATTTATTTTCAGTTTACAATTTTTTTATTAGTTTAGTGTCGATTTTAATCAAAACTAAAATTAAATAGTTATATTTTATTTTTTTTTGAAATACTAATCAAATAGATAGACTGATAAGAAGAATGAAAAAAATTATTAAAATATATAAATAATGAATACAAAAATTCTAAAAAATAAGAAATACAGGGGTCGAACCTAGTTGTACGCATATAGTCTAGATGTGAAAAGCATATTGGACAACAAGCCAATTTATCAAGATATGGATATAAACTCATTTAATAATTTATAAATAATTTAAAAGCCTCAATTAAATATCATATATATTTATTATTATTATACTGTGGCTCCGAACCCTAGTCAAAATAGACAACAATAATGTTTGAGGCCATTGTTTCCTAGTGTAATGGGTCAAGCCCACTCCAGACTTGTTGTCCCTTTCAACTTTTTATTAGGCTCAAAAATTGACAAAGCAAATTCCTTAGTGACATCAATGGGTTTGAATCCTTGTATAGCTGTTCTCCCCCAAATTCTTAACGATTTTATGTTCACGTCATCCGAGCTTAGTTGGCACTGCAAAACGAGATAATATTTGGAAGGTAAATTATTTTTTTATTTCAATGTTTATACTCTAACGATATGGATCATATCCCAGTCTTTAATTTATTGTTGAATGAAAATTTTGATTTCGATTATAATGTCGTAAATTTGATTTTATAGATTTTCTTATGATATTTTTTTTTCTGATGGAATTTCAAGTAGCTTTTGTATAATGCCTTATGTATTTTTTTTTTAATGAGAAATAGACTTTTCAAATTGCTGAGTTTTAAATTTATTAGGGTTTAGGGTTTAAATTATTGAAAAAGAAAAGAAGAAAAAACCTTAATCCAAATAAATTTTTCAGTTTTAATATTTGGTTAATGGTTGTGGAGATTCATTTGAATATGTTGTACTAATATGGAAAGGCTTGTAAATTTTATTTGATAGAAAAATGAACTTAATTTGGTGGTAAATAAATACAAGGAGGATTATCCTCATGAGAGCAAGAAAAATAAATTGAAGAAAAGATTTTCATTTATAGAATAAAATGGAGAAGGAAAAACCAAATCAAAGAGGCTTATAACTTTGGCCCAACAACAAATAGTGTGGTATAAATATGTGCCATAAAAAATCTTAGAATCACGTTTAGTCCAAATTGTCCATAACAATGCAGAAACAACACTTTTTAAGAAAATTTTGTGTGAAGAAGTCCAACCAAGTAGATCACCAGCTTCTTTTGGAAGAACCCAACTCAAATTAAATTGCCAGAGAAGCTTCGACGTCCATAAAATCACAGTGCAAGAACAAATGATAGCAAACTTTGAGGTTCGATAACAAAGAAAGGAAATATGTGGAGATAAAAAACAACAAAGCATTCTAAGCGGATTTTAGGTTGCAAACCATTTTTTTTGTGATATCGTGAGTGTCCGGGCCAGCTTACGTGCACCTTGACTAATCTCACAGGACAACCACACGACCCTACAACACTTGGAGTCAATAAACTCGTAGGATATAATATCCTAGGTAGGGGCTAACATGGTTTGAACCCATGACCTCAAGGTTGGAAATGAACCCCTTGACCACTAGGCCAACTTATGTTGGTTGGTTGTAAACCAAATATTGATCCAGAAGAAGGTCAATAGAGGAAAAAAAAAGATTTGCGAGAGAAAGAACCCAAGAGAGTCGATAATCAAGAGAGGAAGAAGGAGAAAACTAGGAAATAAGAGCAAGCAAAAATAAAAAATTTGGCAAGCTTAATTATTTGCTTTTGGGTCCACAGATTTGTGTTTATATGGTAGTATCGACGACGCTCGTATCGATTACCTTTACATCAAGTTGGGCATGATAACATATATTCTCAAGCTTGTGGGGGAGTCTTATCATATATTTATTATAGTATTTTATTATTATCTTTAGGGCTTTCTCATGATTTTATGGGCCTCCATGTAGTTCTTTATATATATATATACATATCTCACTTTTGTAAAAATTACAACTTAACTATTTCCTCAAACTCTCTCTCACTTTTCTGAAATATTACAATAATAATAAGTAAAAACTGAATCTTACAATTCACTATACGTTATGATGCACGATATATTGTTTTTAACAAACGATATACATTTGTAGTTTTCTTTATTTTTTATCTTTGAAGACTTCTCATCCTCCAATTTGTATTGTTTCCTTTTGATTTATGGAAGTTTATCTTTTTTCATAAAAAAAAATGATACCCGTTCCGTTTTTATGATTTAATGGTTCTCTGTTTCTTTCATTTTCTTAAAAAAGATTCATAGACTTTTGTTTCCTTTTCTCCCTTTGTAACATCCCATTACTTTTGAGGTAAAAAAAAAATTATTATTTATTTTATTTTAATTAAAGTATTTAAAGTTAATTTTAAAATTAGTAATATAGAATTTAGTACTTTATTTCGTTTTAAACCTTTTTAATCGTTTTATTAGCTTAAATTGGTTATGATCGTATTAATAATTATTAACGGGCCAATTAATAATTATTAATCACCATTTGGCTAGTTTAAGAACTTCGTGTTTCGATTTATAAGTTAAAAGTCATTAAAGGGACGTAACTGTAATTTTTGAAAATCTTAAAATATCTTTTTACTATTCACTCCTTCTTCTTCTTCTTTAAAAAGTCAACAAAAGTAAAAAAAACACAAATTTTTCTCCTCCTCCTCTCATGGTCGTGGGCCTCCTTCCATGAAGAAAATCCTTGGGTTTTCTTTGTTCCTCGGCGGATCGTCGTGTTTTCGGTTGCGTTGGATTACTCGAGACGAGGGCTATCTATCCAACCTAGCTTCGTAGTGTTTCTCGTTCTCTAAGGGAAGTCCTAAAAAGTAAGTTTTCAAAACTTTTGATATGGATTTGTTTGTTTTTTTTTTATAAATGAGTTTTGAAGTTGAAATCATGATTTTCTATCAAAGAATTTGAAGATTTTGAGCTCCGATTTTCGAAAAACACTATTCACCCGAAAATCATACTTTTTCTCATCTTAGATATGAGTTGTAATATGTTGATCGATTGATGAATTGTAGGTGTGATTGCTCGTTTGTTTGTTCGTGGGAACTTGGTTGTCACGCGAGCATTTGAGGTGAGAATAAATCACTACAAGAAAAGCGAATGAGTCCCACAGTAACGAAGGAATGCATCGCGCTCGTGAAGAGTTGACTTTCAGCGATGCATTACGTCGCCTAATTAATCGAATATATTTAACGGAAAAAATAATTTGGTATTAACGATGGTTGGCGTCGCTAATACTGGTGCCAAAAATTTCCACGTTAATAGAGAACGATGCAGTGCGTCGTATACGATGGCGCGAAACATTCCGGCGCAAACGGACGACAGATTGCGTCGCCCCACGTTATGGAGGGAATGTTTCCCGCCATTGTAACGACAAAATCGATCGTTATTTAAGATAGTAACGACCGATTTCGTTGTTAGTTCACAGTATATATATGCCTCAGAAATGCAAAGAACTCATCATCAAAAACATTTTGTTATTTCTTTGCGTTTTTTTTTCTACTGCAAAAAAAAATGAGTGAATGGATATATGTTCGTCTCTTAGAAGGCTATTTGAACGATGAGTTCGTAGCAGGGGTTGAAGAATTCGTTGAGTTTTGTGAAAGTACAGAGGATTTTGATCGTAATGGAAAAATAATACGATGTCCGTGCAGAAAATGTAAAAAAAATAAGTTATATTCTTCATTTGATGTGAAGAAACACCTGTATAGTCGTGGGTTTGTGGAGAATTATTTCAAGTGGGTTTATCAAAGGGAATCTGACGATCAATATAATAAGCGTTGGAGCGAGCCGTGTTGTACCAAGGAAGCAGCTCAAATGCTATACCGAATTTGGAAGAAGATCGTGATGAAAGACAGCAAGAGTATGGACAAATGCAGCATATGATATACGAAGGTACGTTTAATCATACTCAAGACGATAATCAAACTATTCTAGAGGAGGAGGAGGAAATGAATCCAGAAGCGCAACGAATGTATCATATGCTCGAATAAGCAAGTATGCCGTTATACCTGAGTTGTGATGTCAGTCAACTGGCTGCAGCTACAGAGCTTCTAAATATAAAATCGATATATCATATTCCAGAGAGATGTTTTAATTCGATTGCACAATGGTTTCATCATTGCGCTCCTGCGAACAACACGATGCCAGAAAGTTTATACGACACGAAAAAATTAGTGGAGGGTCTCGGGTTGCCTGTTGAGAAGATTGATTGTTGCCTGAACGGATGCATGATATTCTGGGGTGATGGAGATTCGAGTCTCCATAATTGTAAATTCTGTTTCCATCCGAGATATAAACAAGGTAAACGCACTCTCATTCCACATACTCGTATGTTTTATTTACCGATCACTCCTCGACTTCAACGATTGTATGCATCGGAAGTCACGGCATCTCATATGAGATGGCATTACGAGCATTCACAAGAGGATGGTCATGTGAAACATCCATTTGATGCTGACACGTGGAAGTATTTGGATCGTTGTCATCCAGAATTTGCAAGTGAGGTTAAAAATGTGAGATTGGGGTTATGTACTGACGGTTTTAACCCATACGGCGTATCTGGTGCACAATACTCTGTATGGCCTGTTATGTTGACACCTTATAATCTCCCTCCATCGATGTGTATGAAAGATCCTGTGATATTCTTAACGGTTATCGTACCGGGTCCAAAGAGTTCAAAACAAAGGTTAGATATCTACCTCCAACCTCTTATTGTTAAGCTGACTAATTTGTGGAATAATGGAGCGTTGACTTACGATGTATCGAGAAAACAAAATTTATGTATGAAAGCCGCAGTAATTTGGAAGATAAGTGACTTCCCGGCATATTCAATGTTATCTGGTAAGCACGATAGCTTATTAATTATAAATTATTTTCATTGCATAATACTATGTATAATTAATTTAAACTTATCGTAGGTTGGAGCACATCCAGAAAGTTTGCTTGTCCTCATTGCATGATTGACACTGGAGCTTTCTCTTTGAAACATGGACGGAAAATGTGTTGGTTCGATTGTCATAGAAGATTTTTACCCAGGGACCATTTGTTTCGATCAAACGAGATTGGTATAAGGGTCGTAATGCACGCAATCAAGGCCCGCCCGGAGTTTATAGCGAAATAAAAATATTACACTGGTTAGATTCTAATGGCATGAAACAAATTACTGAAATAGGTGCTGAGGTTCCAAACAAGGCCGCTGGTAAAAACAGTGGATGGAAGAAACGAAGTATATTTTGGGATTCACCGCATTGGGGAGATTTACTAATCAGGCACAACTTGGACGTAATGCACATCGAAAAGAACGTGTTTGACAATGTCTTCAATACAGTTTTAAATGTGCCAAATAAGACGAAAGACAACCTGAAGGCACAGTATGACATCCAAGAAATATGTCGTCGCCCCGAGTTAGAGCCGGATGAAGATGGGCACTACGCTAAGGCCAAATACATGTTAAATACAGAAGAGAAGAAATTACTGTTTGAATGGATGTGATCGATTAAGTTCCCCGATGGTTACGTTTCTAATCTCTCGAGATGCATTGACGTGCAAAGTCATACTGTTTTCGGAATGAAAAGTCACGATTGTCACGTTTTTATGCAACAATTGATGCATGTTGCTTTCAGACCGTTCCTCGAACAGAAACATTGGGAACCGTTGGCGCAGTTAAGTGTGTTCTTTAGAGATTTGATATGCGCAGATTTAACACGAGAGACAATCGAATCATTAAACCGAGAGATTCCAGTTATAATATGCAAACTGGAGCGAATGTTTCCACCCAGATTTTTCGATTCAATAGAGCATCTTCCTGTTCATCTACCGTATGAGGCACTACTTTGGGGCCCTATTCAATACAGATGGATGTCCCCGTTTGAAAGATAAAATATTATTATCTTAATTGACCTTTTTAGTATATTTAAATACACATGATGCTAAATTTTAGATTTATTTTACTACACGAATTCTAGATATTTGCATAGATTGAAAAAAACTGTTGGAAATAAAGCACGAGTGGAAGGATCGATTTGTAATGCGTACCTGGTACACGAGACAACTATGTTCTGTTCATATTACTTCGACCAACATATCTCCGACCACTTTCGCCCAGTGAACCGTAACGTGGTTGACAATCTTTCAGAAGGTGTAGATTTGAACGACCTGGATATGTTTATCATACCAGTCAAAGGTTTAGGCAAATTTATGTGGAGAAACTTAAGTGATGAGGAGTACCATGCCGTCCAGACTTATTTATTATGCAACTGTGCAAAAGTAGAGCCATATATTGAGTAAGTTTTTCTCATTCATGGAGTTTTGTTTTATTTAACATGAATAATTTTGTTTAAATTTTCATTAATTAATACATTTTATGTAGATTATTTGTGAATTCATGTGTACGACCATCACATCTAGGTATTACTGAATCAGAAGAAGGGAACATCATTGATCAACATTTTCGTTCCTGGTTTTACAATTACGTTGACAATCCCACAATTCCGATCGCTGATCAACGTATAATATGGATCGCAAAAGGTCCATCCAGAATTGCAAGATCTTTCACCGGTTATCTGGTGCAAGGTTACAGATTTCAAACAAAAGCTCATTCAGTGAACCGGGCAACAAACAACAGTGGCGTATGTATAAAGGGTCAAGTGTTCGGGAACAATGCAGAAGATTTCTATGGAATCATTGATGAGATTATTGAGCTTCAATTTGCAGGTCCGAGTCTTAAACGTACAATCGTTTTTAACTGCACATGGTTTGAAACAACGCGACGAGGTGGAGTTCGCAATAATAGCAATCTTAAAATTGTTGAGGTGAACCGGAGAAAACACATGCACACCCAAGATCGTTTTGTTTTGGCACAACAAGCAATTCTGGTTTACTACTTAAACTATCCCGCTCACCATCGAGATTTATCTGATTGGTTAGTTGTCTGTAAAGTAAGACCGATGATAATAGATGACAGCCTCCCTGATAAAAATAGTGAGAAATACATTGCATTCCAGGAGGATGAAGTGCAAAATCGTGAAATCAATGAAGGTATTAATTCTGACACTGCGCGTCCGTTGAATGATGAATCAGAGACACTTTTTGATGAAAGGAATGTCTATGTTCCACCTGAAAATGACAAAGATTCTTCTCCAGATGAAACAAACGAAGAAGACACTGAAGAAGACAACACTGATTCAAAAAAGATGAATGATTCTGATTACGATGATTGAAGTATTTATATGTAACAGGGGAAATAAGAATAAAAGGAAAAAAAATACAAATATTAACGACGGAAGGCATCATTGAATCCAGATATACATTGAATATAACGATGCCATGCGTCATTAAACCTCACAGAACACAATGATGGGATAATTTTTCCCTAAGTATAGAATGGTGTTAACGACGGACTGCATCGTGGAATGCAGATATACATTGAATATAACGATACCATGCGTCGTAAAACCTCACAGAACACAATTATGAGATAATTTTTCCTAAGTATAGAATGTGTTTTAATGACAGAATGCATCGTTATATTACATTGAATATAACGACGCCATGAGTCGTAACACCTCAAAGATGGGATAATTTTTTACTAAGTATAGAATGTGTTGGTATTAACGATGAAATGCATCGTTCTCAAGTCAAACGGATACATTATTGGAAACTGTTCAAATTCTTGGCCGACTGATTGCGTCGTTAAAGGTAATTAATAAGGCGCAAAGATAAAAAATTTCACCAAAATTATGGCGCCAATGGGCGATGCAATTCGTCGCCTGGTAATATGAACAGTCACCTTTACATTATTTGAAAACTGGCTTGAACGACACAATACGTCGTGTATATAAATATCAGCGATGCATTGTGTCGTGTTGTTCATAGTCATAAGAATGTAGACGACGAACTGCATAGCTAGAACGAGGTATTCCGTCGTTACGAAAACACGCGCGACGCTTTTTTAAGTCATTAACGACGAAAGACGTCGTTATATCCCTTATAAAACAGACCCACTTCTTCCATTTTTCACCATAACCTCCGTTTTTCTTCCTTTTCTCTCAATAATAATTCTTATTTAATTGATTCCCTCACCCAATTCCTTCCCATTTCTCTAAAAATCTTTTCTCTTTCTTAAAAACCTCAATCCTTGGAACGAATCCGAGTAAGTTTCTTCAAATTTAATATTTGTTTTTATGTAATTAGTTTAAATTTGTAATTACCATGTTATTAGTTATTTTAGTTTAAAATTAGTTAACTTTAATTTAATTTTGTGTAGTTTAGATAATATATGTAATATGTATTTAGTTTTCCCTAATTAGTTATGTTTTAATTAATTATATGTTAATTAGTTACTTTAGTTTGAAATTAATATGTATGTTTTCATTTAATTATATGTTAATTTAGGTCGAAATTAGTATGTACGTTTTCATTTAAAAATATGTTAATTACTTAATTTAGTTTGAAATTAGTATGTATGTTTTCATTTAATTATATGTTAATTAGTTATTTTTTATTGGAATTAGTATGTATGTTTTCATTTAATTATATGTTAATTAGTTAATTTTGATTCAAATTAGTATGTATGTTTTCATTTAATTATATGTTAATTAGTTATTTTAGTTTGAAATTAGTATGTATGTTTTCATTTAATTATATGTTAATTAGTTACGTTAGTTTGAAAATAGTATGTTTTCTTTGAATTATATTTTAATTAGTTAATTTAGTTTGAAATTAATATAGGGTTTACAGGTTAGAATTTTAATTACTTAATTATTGTATTGTAGGTCATGCCGCCCCGTAAACGCCCTCCAGCACCTTCTGACACACTTGGTGCCAGTAGTTTAGGGAGTTTGCCCCCCAGTGAGAAGGATGATGTCCGTCTCGGGGATACCCTTGACATTCAGCATGAGGATAGCGACCCGATGCAGGAGCCCGTGTAAATATCTATTTCCGGGAGGGTTCGCCTGTCGTTCGAGGGCGGCCAGTAAGTTTTGTTTAGTTTGTATTTTTATTTCATTAATTATTTATTATTTACAAATTCTAACTTTTCAATGTTTTCCTTTTCATTTCAATAGGTTACATCCATCACAGGAGGTTTCGAGGAGATTTACGGAGGTATTGAAGATGATTCTTGTACGGGGACACCCTCGTTGGCAGAGCGTCTCTGCTACGCACAAGCTGCGGATGTTTGCGGCATGGAAGGTAAACATATTCAAAATATTATATTTAATTATATATATATATAATATTTCGAAAACTGACAGTTAATTGTTTTCAGCAATATTTTGATATTCTAGAGGAGCTGACCGACGAGGTCATATACGCTCCCTGGCATCATCAGGGCGGCGTTCAGTACAGGGACATTGGCTACAATATTCGCCACGCCCCTGCCGATAAACGGTCGGCCCACATTTCTGCGGAGGACTTGGCAGATATCTTGGCGAGTACTCAGACGCCGGATGCCCAGCGCATTTCGACGATCAATAGCGCCAACCAGATTTCCAACCCGTCAAAGCACACTAGAGGGTCACGCTCCACATACGAGCACAAGAAACAACTCGTAAGTTATTTTCTGTACTATTTAACTTTTACTTTATTTTCGTAAGTTATTCATTATTCGTTAATTATTTTTAACATTCGCAGGAGCAAAAATTGGGTCGTCTGGTTCATGCTGCTGAGTTGTTTATCCGTCTCCACACCAAAGGTGGAGATACTCAGACTTTTGTAGGCGATAGGGCAAGAGAGAAAGCGGTAAGTGTTAATTATTATTTATTATTTTTCAAATTTATTGATTTTTAGTATATTAATTAATGAAATGATTTAATTTTTTTTCCAGGATCGTTACGAAGAGATTCTCACTGATCGCTTACCGAGCTCCGACACCCTACCGACACAGGAGGATATCGAGTCGGCTTTTCTCGAGGCAGAAGGAGGGAGACGTCCAGACGGTACTGTTCCTGGACTCGACAACCTCGGCCCTGTCATTTACGCCGATCAGCCTCGGTCTTCCCAGGCAGCTCGTTCGAGCGAGGCTGCCGAGCTACGCGCGAGCAATAATACTTTGAGGGCTGAGACTGCACAGCTTTGAGAGAGCAACGAACGGCTCATGGAGGAGGTGACTGGGATTACGGCTAGTCTTGATGAGTCTAAGCGGTCCAGGCTCAAGTTCGAGAGGTCGATGAAGGCAACGATGGACATGTTCATGGCGCAGATACGCAGCGAGGTTTCTTCGACTTCCGTTTTGGTTTCCCTCCTCCCGATCCTCCATCTGATCCTCATGTCGATTAGGCTTTAGGAAAAAAAACATTATTTTGTATTATTTTGGGATTTTTAATATTATTTTTTCTTAAATTTAATTTAATTTTTATTTTGTAATTAAATTTAATTTTCAAATCACAATAATTTGAAATTAAAACCCTAAACCCTAATTAAATTTAAAAAAAATAAAAATTAAATGGACCGACGCATTCCGTTGTTATTGTCAACATGAGTCTTTGACTATTAACGACATATTCTATCATTATAGCGAAACTGACTTTGACTTACATAACGACTAAATGCGTCGTTAAAGTCAACATGAGTCTTTGACTCTTAACGACGTATTCTATCGTTATAGTGAAACATGACTTTGACTTATATAACGACTAATTGCGTCGTTAAGGTCAACATGTGTCTTTGACTATTATAACGACGGACACCATCGCTCAATTCTAGTCAACGAAACACAGTGATGGAATACTTTTCCCTCGTTACTGAACGAGGCATTTCGTCGTTAGTTTTGTCTAACGATGGAAAAAATAACGTCAGGCCGTGTCGTCGTTAATTCCTTGTAATGACGCACTATTGCCTCAATTCGTCGCTAATTTTTCATCGCTAATTCGCATTTTTCTTGTAGTGAATAGATTTTAAAGTAAACTTAGAAACCGAATAAGTTGAACGATTTGTAGAATCGGAAGTTGAGATTAAGGTTTAAATCGAAAGGATTAAAGTAAGTGAGCTAACAGGCTTAGGCTTGGGAGTTAGTTCTAATTGAGTGAGAGAACTCACGGATTTCTCGAGGGAAACATTTAACTCTTGGAACTTCTAAGTTTAGATTCGTTCCGGAGGTTAAGAATGATTATCGGAAGTTGAAGGTTTCAAGTATAATGGGTGAATAAAGAAATTGAATATGGAACTTCAGATATTTACTGAAAGCAATAGAATCATTTTGAATTGGAGACTTTATGATAAAGTTAGTAATTCAAATTTATCTAAAGGCCGTTTGGCTTGATCTATTTATTGTTTTCTTATTAGAAGTTCCTAATTCTTATTTTATGCATAAGAGTATTACGTGAGCCATTTACCTTTATGTCCTTTCAATTACTTTGAATGTTTATATTTATTTACTTGCACTTGAAAGCATATTCATATCATATTGCATAATCGAAATTGGGAGGAATAATGAGACATTCTAAAGGACTGTGGGACTTTGCATTGTCTGGTATTATTCGTTTTATGTTTACGTATATGTATATGAGGAATGCTAAAGGACTACGGGACTTTGCATGATCGGAGGAGATGGATAATGAGATAATGATGGAACTGTTCACATTATCTGGTATTATCCATAATTACTATGATACATATACGAGGATACAGTGTATTGTTAGCCTACAGGAGCTTCATTACCTTTATTCGGTGACTGAGTTAATGAGGTGAATGAAATAGACTGTGGGAGCCTCATCACCTGTCATTAATCACTAGAAGTGAGAAGTTAATATTGAAAAGATTTCGTATATTCTATTTGGAAAGCGAGATGATGAAGTATAATTAGCCTGCGGGAGCTTTCATATTGTCATTATAAGCATGTGATGGTTATATTGATGTAAAGGTTGTGTGTTCTTTACACTTGTTGAGCTAGATAATGAAGTATTGTTAGCCTGCGGGAGCTTTCATACTATCGTTATGAGCATTTTGATAGTTATGTTGATGTAAATGCGGGTATATTTTACATCTGTTGAGTGAGTTAATGAATTATCTTGTTTGAATAGGTTAAGACCGAGTGAGCTTAGCATTATTTATTAAAGAAAAAGGAAAGTAAATTTTTGATAGCCTAAGTTTCTATAGAGAAAAGAATTGAAATATTATGTATATCATACATTTCCATAGAGAAAAAGAATAAAATATGATGAATAGCCGAGTGCTATAGGAAAGAGAAGTGAGATTGAATTATATAATAAGAGAATATTAGGGCGTATTGAACCTTATATAATTATCATGATATATATGTAAGAGAACTAGATTCTCAATAAATTAGAAGATCTTGAAATTGGGGATTAAGACTTGATGTAAACCTTATGTATAGTATAAGGTATTAAAGAGAATGAGATACAAATGTTATGTGTGTTATGAAACACATCCTCCTAAATTCTTGGAAGTTAGTTCCTCAATTATATGGGAGAATTGGTAAGTAAAAGTGAAATACTTGATACAAACCCTTCTGGGTGGTTGAAAGGTAAGGGTATGTGAGTTTTACTTGGACACAAATCCAGATGCGGGTTTGGAGTCTAATGTTACTTTACTTTCTATTTATTTTCACTGGGTTTGCTTTTAGTTCATGATATTACAAACATTTTCAGGTAATTCTCGGGGTCATGGGAGAGGAGTTGGTGTAGTCTGATCTAGTTGATGATGATGGCGGGATGGACAAGAGATACTTTTAAAGTCCATGGACACATTTATTTCATGTTTTATCTTTTGAGTTGTATATTTGTATATAAGCTCATAAGAGCTTTTGTTTTAAATTCTATCACCTTGAACTCCTTTAATCTTTATATAGGAATTGCATTTCCTGTCGTTTAAATTCTCTGATTGTGAAAAGTGTAAACAGGTTGTAGATAATCCAAGTTTTAAACATATCCATGCCAAATTTTTATTAAATATTAAGTCTTCCGCTGCCATTCAATTTTAAATGATTTAAAAGGAGTCGGGTCGTCACACCTTTTTGTTATTATTTTTCATCCCATGTGATTTTCATTCAAAGATTTTATATCAGAGGTTAACTTAATTTTATGGATGTTCGTCTGTATTGTTGGTTATCATAATTGGTCAAAACATAATTTGGGATACTTGTAACTGATTTTTTTCTTCTTCTTTTTCATTTCAGAGGGTCGATAAATGCTTGCAGGCTCGTGGATTGAATGTCATTGACAATATTTCTACTAAGAATTTTTGCAGAGAAAGTGGGTTCTTTATTGATAGAATTAATAGAAAATACAAGATGGTTTCCCAGTTTTCATCTAATATTTTGGCTGTAATTATTATCTATCATTCAGTTTTAATTTATAGCAGATTGCAGTATTTTTTTATGGCACAAGACATGATTGGCATAGTAGTGGCATGTAAAACTTGAAAGAAAAAATATAAGATATTTCCCAAAAAATATGTAACCTTAATTTTGAAGCAAACATAAAGATTCTACTTGGGTATTAGTGGAACAGGAACAATGCTAGTTTGGTTGATATATTTTTGGTGGGAGGGCTTATACGAACAAAGTTTTTTTTGGAAGTTATGTCGATTTTGTATTTTTCAGAATCTAAAACTTTAAATATTCTAAGTCTTGTTTAATGAATGTTAACTTCAATTAGTGGATGAAATAGTTGAATCATTATTTTGTGTATGATACTCATACTCTGTGATAATTGAGAACTGATAACATTTCTCCTTTTCACCCCTTAGTTATATTGACGTTTCTGTGTTGTGTCATCACTCTATCTTAAATAATCAGTCAATAGTGCTATTGTGTTTAATAAGTCATAACTTTTTTTTGGGTGGCAGTTGTAGTTTGTTTACCTCTCTTTATGTATTTTCCCTTGATTTTTATAATGATTTGTTTTCTCAGGGTATCCACAAACCACAACAATTGATGAACTCTTCAATTGATAAACAGGAAGTAGCAATGTTTGTTTGGACTGAGGCCTCTATAAAAGAGTTCTCATGCTGAATTCCCAAGGATCTTTCCTTGTAGTATAATATATTCAAAAACTAAATGCATAAAAGAATACTAACCCTTGTAGAGAAGTGTCTGGCTCTTCCTCATTCTTCTTGATTACGATCTTGGGACCACCAAAAAGTTCTTCCTCGCTAAGCACAAAAGAAAATCGATCCATAGGCACTATCCTCTTTGGAAAAAGGAAGAGGGAAGAAAATTCTTTCTTCCTTTACCCTATGGGCGGCAGTGGCAGAGAGAGAGGGAGCAGAAGAATTTTCTTGAGCCTTTTCTTTTGCTCTCTTAGTTGTATGTTTTGGGGTCACCCAAGGTTTATATTTATAGGAAAACTAAGGCCTCATAAAATCTTTGAATATCTTTTTAATTATCAAATAATTAATAAAGATATTCTAAAATATATTTTAAATAATTAAGATGTAATATCTTATTCTATAAAAAGATAATCCCATATCTTTATTTAAATTAATCTTTATTAATTTAAAATAATTATTCCATATCTTATTCATTTAAATTAATCATATTAATTTAAATTAAGATATTCCATATATATAAAATAAAATACAAATAATTGGTTAACTGTTAACCATTGGGGCATGTAACCCTACCCATAGATCACACGCCCACCTTGTCATCTTCATGACAATATTGGGCATTTTATTTTTCCTTTTTATTTAATACAACAATTTCATTAAATAAATAAATAAAACTCCTTTTATTTATTTCCTCTTTTAATTTGACTTCTTGAAATTAAATATTTAAATAGACTCCTCTATTTAAATCCTCATTAATTTTGGACAACTGCAAAATTAATTTAATTAAATAGACTCTTCTATTTAATCTCTCTATTTTATAATTAAATAGAGTTTTCTATTTAATAAATAATTAAATAGATTTTTCTATTTAATTTCACCATTAATTAAATAATCAAATAGACTCACCTATTTAATTTCATTTAATTAATCAAATAGACTCCTCTATTTGTATTTGCCTTAATTGATTTGACAACTTCAAACCAAATACTTGAAATCATTTTTCCAAAGAAATTAATCATCATTAATTTATGTTCTCAATTACATGTGTTAGCTCGGAGGACTTAATGGACCTATAGGACTAAGCTCCAATGATCTAGAATTACATTGATTGAACTCCTTCAATCAATTAATTCTTTTTCATTAACTTCTAGGTAACTCCACTAAATATCTAGAGTTGCACTCTTAGTACTATAGACATTGTTATGTCCATTGGCTAATATCATTAACTACACTTTTATCCTTCACAAGTTAGTTCGTATCCATGGTTAGGACGTAATTGCACCGTATTAACCTCAATGATACATTTGTTCCTTAAGCCCAACTAATTCTCTAATGAACAACCTTACATAATCTCTATTATGCGTCTTTACCTTTTCTTTGATCAAAGGAATATGGGGCCCTGCTGTTCAAGACCGAATCAATCCATAAGGGAACTACTTAACTATTTTCCTATATGGAAAAGAGTGAATTCCATTCTTGTGTAATTACGTTCCCAGCTATAAGCAAGATGCAATCCCCAAAGTGGGAGGCTTATTGAGCGAACTATATCAAGTCAATCTCACCTATGCAGATCAAATGTGTGTCTCTTGCGAACAGGAGTTCGTAATCCATTCAGGATTAAGATTAATTGTACATGATCAACCGATTGGTAAACGAAGTGTCTTTCTGTAACGGCTTTCCCAAAAGACAGTAAGTTTACCTAGTCCAATCTACTACAATCTCTATTACAGTAACACCCCCACTCATATGTCTTTACATGAGCAATCCAGATAGTGGTGTTATTAGAAATAAGGCACCCAACCTTTATTCATATACCACAGACTATTTGAGTTACTCTTAAGTGAATCTTCCCGCATCATTTGCTCACTTTAAGTTATCATAAGTAACTCTGGATTTTATGATGGATTACATTTATTAAACTAATAATAAAAGACAATGTAAATATTACTAATTAATAATTCCTTTATTTATTTATAGTTTAATAGGATTACATAAGATTTAGGACAGAAACCTGAGCAGTGTTTTCATTATCCCTTTTGATAACAATTGCTTCAAAATAAAGTTATGCAAAATTTAAAATTGTTTATTGTTTATGCATGCTGTTTTATTCAAGTGTCTCATTTGATCCTATAACATTTGATCGGTGCTTATTGGAATATGTTGACTCTGTCAGCATTCGTAGAATATGGCAGATCGTCATTTAGACAATAATCTTACAAAAAATTATGAACATTGACTCATTTATTTATTTTTGGTATTACTTCGTGATTAATTATTTAAAAAAAGAACATAACTTGTTAATTCTGAACCATTTATTTGAGGAAATATGTTTTTATACGATAATTTTTTATGTGAATATAAACTTATTTGTGAATTTGCAATATTTATGTATGTATGTATGTATGTATGTATGTATGTATGTGTGTGTGTATGTATGTATATTTTTTTGTATGTACGTATGTATATTTGTTTGTATGTACATATGTTTGTACGTACATACGTATGCTTGTATGTATATTTGTATGTACATATGTATTTATGTGCGTGTGTATGTATGTATGTATAGAATTCTATATTGTATAAAATATATCTGCGTGAACTTGTAATTTGTGCAAAAGTACATTTTTAGATTAATTGTACAAATCACAAGCTCATCTAAAGCATATTTTTATTTTTCATATTGTAACAATTAGAAAATTTTGAAGTCTTGGTCACCGTTTGTTTCACTAGGTGAATAATTAGTACGCTTCAAATTTATATCATAACATAGGTAAAATTTCAAAAATTGGTATTTGAGACATGTTGATACATTACAAATAAATGCACACTTTTTTATATTATAAAACAAAAAATCTAAATAATATTGACATAATATTTTTTTAGGTTTATTAGGGTGCTATAATGTTTAATGTAAGTAATTACTTTTTTTTTGTAATAGTTGTAGTTTGTTTACCTTTTGTGCCTTTTTCCTTTGATTTTTTAATGATTTCTTTTCTTTGGGTATCCACGAACCACAAGAATTGATTAACTCTTCAATTGATAAATAGGAAGCAACAGTGTTTTCATTGTCCACTTTAACTATAGTTGTTTCAAAATAAAGTTATGCAGAATTTAAAAATGTTTATTGTTTATGCATGCTGTTTTATTCAAGTGTCCCGTTTGATGCTATAACATTTGATCGGTGCTTATTGGAATATGTTGACTCTGTCAGTACTCGTAGAATATGGCAGATCGTCATTTAGACAATAATCTTACAAAAAATTATGAACTTTGACTCATTTATTTTTTTTGGTATTACTTCATGTTTAATTATTTGAAAAAAGAACATAACTTGTTAATTCTGGACCATTTATTTGAGGAAATGTGTTTTTATACGATAATTTTTTATGTGAATATAAACTTATTTGTGAATTTGCAATATTTATGTATGTATGTGTGTATGCATGTATGTATGTATGTATATTTTTTTGTATGTACGTATGTATATTTGTTTGTATGTACGTACATACATATGTATGTATGCTTGTATGTATGTTTGTATGTACATATGTATTTATGTATGTATGTATAGAATTCTATATTGTATAAAATATATCTACATGAACTTGTAATTTGTGCAACAGTGCATTTTTAGATTAATTGTACAAATCACAAGCTCATCTAAATTATATTTTCATTTTTCATATTGTAACAATTAGAAAATTTTGAAGTCTTGGTGACCGTTTGTTTCACTAGGTGAACAATTAGTACGCTTCAAATTTATATCATAACATAGGTAAACTTTTAAAGATTGGTATTTGAGACATGTTGATACATTACAAATAAATTCATACTTTTTTATATTATAAAACAAAAATCTAAATAATATTGAAATAATATTTTTTTGGGTGTATTGGGATGCTATTATGTTAATGCAAATAATTACTTCTTTTTTTTAGCGACAGTTGTAGTTTGTTTACCTTTTTGGTGTCTTTTTCTATTGTTTTTTAATGATTTGTTTTATCTGGATATCCATAAATCACAAGAATTGATGAACTCTTCAATTGATAAATAGGAAGCAACAGTGTTTTCATTGTCCACTTTAACTATAGTTGCTTCAAAATAAAGTTATGCAGAATTTAAAATTGTTTATTGTTTATGCATGCTGTTTTATTCAAGTGTCCCATTTGATCTTATAACATTTGATCGGTGCTTATTGGAATATGTTAACTCTGTCAGTACTCGTAGAATATGGCAGATCGTCATTTAGACTATAATCTTATAGAAAATTATGAACTTTGACTAACTTATCTTTTTTGGTATTACTTTGTATTTATTTATTTGAATAAAGAAACATAATTTGTTAATTATGCACCTTTTATTTGAGGAAATATGTTTTATACGATAAATTTTTATGTGAATATAAATTAATTTATGAATTTTCAATATTTATGTATGTATGTATGTATAACTGTATTGATGTATGTATGTATTTATGTATGTATATATGTTTGTATATACTTATGTTTTGTGTGTACATATGTTTGTATGTATGTATGTGCGTGTGTATGTATGTATGAATGTATGTATGTACGTATGTATGTATGTGTGTGTGTGTATGTATGTATGTATAGAATTCTATATGTATAAAATATATCTGCATGAACTTTTTTTTATTAATTTGTGCAAAAGTGCATTTGTGTAATTTGTGCAAAAGCTCATCTAAAATATATTTTATTTTTTCATATTATAACAATTATAAAATTTTGAAATCTTGGTGATCGTTTATTCCACTAGGTGAACAATTAGTATGCTTCAAATCTATGTCATAACCTAAATAAACTTTTAAAAATTAGTATTTGAGACATGTTGATAATTATTTTCTTTAGTCTCACCATTTCCGAATGGAATTTTGGCCGATGATGCCATAATCTTTAATATCTTAAAAGTGAGGATGTTGAAGAATTATTTTTTGACCCTTTTTACCCCACTCTAATTCCAAGTATTACATTCATATCCTCTTATTTCAATTATATTTTATTATATCTAAAATGTATTTCTTCAATATTTTTTATTTCATTGTTTCATCATTTCGTTACACTCTTCCTCATGTGGTTTATTCGAGAGGGGGTGATTTTACGATGAGTATTCTGCGAGAAGGAATGAGAGGCTAAAGAGAAAGAAAGATGAATAAGTGATAGAGAGCAAGACTCCATATAATCTAGGCGTAACAATTGAATCTTCAAAGAGACAGTGTAAAGAAGCTTGAAAATTTGAAGAAATCGGTTTCTGCTACTTATTCTATGGAGGCAACTCCAAGGTATTTGTTGAGGAGTATGAGTAAGGAAAATAAGAAGCCTCCATTGCCTGAAAAATCTGTGGTTGCGGGAGAAAGAAAAATCGCTACAGCCCAAAGACTTCGAAGAATTTGAATTATGTTTAGGTATTTTTTTCTGTAATTAGATTTTTCCATTTTGAAAAACTTCTGACCAATTCGCGCTTCCTTATATTATAAAATAAAAAATCCAAATAATATTGACATAATTTTTTTTGGGTGTATTAAGATATTGTAGTGTTTAATGCAAGTCATCACTTTTTGTGGGTGATAGTTATAGGTAGTTTGTTTATCTTTTTTGAATTCTTTTACTCTTGATTTTTTAATGATTTGTTTTTTCTCATGGTATTCTCGGACTACAATGAATGATGAACTCTTCAATTGATAAGCAAGAAGCAGCAGTATTTCATTGTCCCCTTTAATAATAACTGCTCCAAAATAAATTTATGCAGATTCAGAAAATGATTATTGTTTATGCATGCTGTTTTATTCAAAAGCCCATTTGATCCTATAACATTTGATCGGTGCTGATTGAAATATGTTAAATTTGTCACTACTCTTAGAACATGGCAAATTGTCATTCACACAATAATCTTACAAACAATTACATTAAGATATAAACTTTGACTTACAATTTTTGGTATTACTTCATGTTTATTTATTTCAAGAAAGAAACATAACTTGTTAATTATGCACCTTTTATTTGAGGAAATGCATTTTTATACAATAAATTTTTATGTGAATATAAACTTATTGGGAATTTGCAATATGTATGCATGTATGCACATATGTATGTATGTACATATCGTATGTATGTAAGTATATATGTATGTACATATGTTTGTATGTATGTATGTATAGTTGTATGTACATATATTTGTATGTATGTACGTTTTCATTGTCCACTTTAATAACAATTGCTTTAAAATAAATTTATGGAGGATTTAAAATTGTTTACTAGAGGAATGTGTTTTTATACGATAAATTTTTATGTGAATATAAATTTATTTGTGAATTTGCAATATGTATGTATGTATGTATGTATGTATGAGTATGTATGTATGTATGTATGTATGTATATAATCATCTTATCAATATCATTACGAGAATTCGGCCAAGAATAAACTTCTCCAAAAGAAGGAAAATTAGGACTATAAATGAAAACGCAAATCGGAACATCACAGAGAGTAGAAAGCTCTTTAGCTTTCTTCATCAAACATTTTTTTCTCTTAAAGAAAGACTTCTTTCGAGATTTCTCGCAAGCAATCAATGTCATATTGAATTTCCCAGGCCCCATGATTACTACTTTTCTTGTTTCTTAGATGAAACCCTAACAATGAAGAAAAATGATCGGAAAACCATAAGAGAGAGAGAGAGAGAGAGAATTAGAGATAACGATCGAAAAATGTTTTGCCAGAGAAAATGATAGGAGTTTATAGGTTGTGGATCAAGAATATATTTAGAAATCTTTTCATTTATTAGATAATGGAGATAAACCCTCTTTAATTAAGGAAATTCTAATAAAATATAATTTATCAGATTTTTTTAGGGGTATTTTTTAAATGACATTCTTTTAAATGTAAATTTTAAAAATAAAAAAATTTTGTAGGTTTTTCAAACATGGTAATTTTATTAAAATAATTAGTTCAAAATCATAAAAACTAATAAAATTTAAAAAATTATTAATTGAAAATATCCTAATTAGAAACGTAAAATATAATAATAATATTGATCATTTAATAAGTCAAGAGAAAAAAATAATGAAAATGAAATTTCATTAATCTAAAGAAAACTTAGCAAAATTTATGAAAGAAAAAAAATGTTATTTTTGAAAATTTTCAAAATTTTTATTATTTTTTAAAATATAAATTAAAAAATGTCATATTGTTGAATTCCTTTTTTTTTAATTAATCAAATAATATTTAATGTATAATTTAATATTTTTATTTAAGGCCTTTGGTATTTTTTTTTTCAAATAAGATTTTAGATTTATAAAAATTAAGAAAAAGTGTATCAATTTTTTTTTGAAGTTATTTATTTATTTTTAAATTAAACCAAATAAATGTTGTTTGATACAATCTATCTTTAATTCAATATTAGATTTTAATACTTTCTTCTCAGGGGAACGGATCCAGAATGTTTTGCCAAAAAACTTTCAAAAATACCCTAAATCTTTTCATTTTCATAAAACTTAACCGAATTGCACACATACTATATATTTAAAGATTGATTTCCTCAATAAGGAGTATTTTTTAAACAAAATAAAAGGATGAAGGTAGAATTGAAACTTTTAAAATGTTAGGGGAAAAAATTGAAACTAACATTATAGGTTAGAGGTATTTTGTATAATTTAACCATTAATTTAACCAAAAATTGAAACTCCAATTTAATATTATCTTTTTAAATATTATCATAAGTATAAATAAAGATTAAAAAAAAATCTTATCAAAATAATTCTTTTAAAATTATGACTACATAAATATAAATATTATATATATTTATTTAATGAATAAAATAATTATTTATTCAAATATATAAAAAGAAGTTTTTTTTATAAAAAAAATGGGGGTCCTCCGCCCCTGTTTCCTCTTGATCACATTGTACATTTCCATTTATTTTAATAATTTAGGAGTTCATTAAAAATTTATTAACTTAGTTATGTACAAAATTTACTATAAAAGCGTTCTTTTTGCTATACTTTCTTTTATCCTTTATGTACTTTTGTTTTTAAGAAAAACAACTTCAAAATTTCAATTAGAAACATAATTTTTTCCCCTATCGAATATGGGAATTTAAATCTGATATGGGATTAAAATGTTATGGAATAAATTGTGTATGTTTGATATGTAGAAACGAGGATATAAAGTAGGGGGTTTTCATAACGAGAAATTTCTACCGATGGCACATTTTTTGAATTAATTTAAAAAATAACAAATATATTGAAATATTTAAAAATTGACACTTCTCAATTGCGATTCCACCAATCTTATTCTAATTGATTTTTTTATGATTAATGGATTGTTTAGTTGATTTTTTGTGATTAGCGGTAGTAAATAATAATCACAATAGACAATTTATCGTCAGTGATTGATTTATACGTTAAAAATATACTACTATATTTGTAAAAAACTCTCTAAATAATTCTACTCTCTTTCTATGAGGTCGAGAACGTTCGAGTCTCCACTCCCCAATTTGATGTAATATCTCAAAAAAAAAAAAAAAAAACCCTCAAAATAATCCTTTCTTGATTTTTATTTTATTTTATTTTTTGGTGGGGGAGATAGAGCCTAATAAAATAAAAAAACAATCTATAGAGAAGTAGAATGAATCAAAAGTTTCGAAGAACCAAGGAAAACCATTCAAATGAAAACAAGGTATCCTATATATTTTAATTTCCAACTTTTCCCTGTACAAGAAAGCCAGCAAGAATACAAAACAACCTTCAATTTGTAACATAATTTGAGAGTTAATAACACAATTTTACCATATTTTTAGAAAATAATTTGCAAATATAATTAGAGACAAAGAATAATCAACTTCAGCAACAAGTGCTTGTGGATGCATGAGTCTGTGGAAGCTTTTCCTTGAATTTGTTCTCTCTCACTCCTTTAAAGCCCTCAGATAAAAGACAACATTTAATAATAACCACTTCATCCATTCAGGGCAATATACAATATAACTATGAACAAAATTCAATATTTTCCCATCAACTAGCACCCCGTGTTAGATGTTTTCCTCAACCTACTCGTTATTATCAGAAACATGATCGCAACAAGAGAAACGACACATTTGCGATAAAGCTAATACTAACCAATTATAAATTATTTGGTTTTAAATTACAACAGTAGTAAACTAAACTGGTATTATTCCTTTAAAAACAAGTTTTTCAAAGCACTGCTGTATGTACTGCATTCTATAAAAAGGAAACCATACTCGCTGGCTAAGCTGATCCCCTCTTTTTTGGTTAGTGTCCGATAACTTTCCTGGAAGAAAAAATCAGATAAAAATGAATAAGATGTGAAAAAGGGAAGATCAAAATTAGGGTGAAAAAAGCGGAATTATTATATCTAATAAGGTGTGACTGCAGAGTCAAAGAAAGCACGGAATTATATTATTTCCCCGTGTTGAATCATAAATCACAATGATACTACCAAATAGTTATGTGGTTAAGAAATTTGCTTTGTATTCATTCTGTAGATTATAATTTAGTTGATTTCTATATCCATATCTATTGTTTGGACAAAACTTTACAACGTGAGAAATGTCAAATGCCTTTTCTTACAAGAAACGCATCCAAAAAAAAAACAATTGAATTCCACCATTTGCAGACATATTAAAGTGAAATATTTTAAGAATGTTTATGATAAACTGCTTTGGTCAAGACTTGTCTATTTATGTTATAACATCATTTAAGTTAAAACAAGATGTATTTATTTATTTAAAAAAAAAATAACATAATCAACATAAACCAATGTAAAGGCATACAATTCATCTCTAAAGCTAACTTATGTTCACAACTATGGAAATCATTTGAAGTGAACTTTCATCCTTGATTTCATGCATTCCAAACAAACTCATAAGAAAACTTGGCATATGAGAACTCACTGATTCACTTCTTAAACTTGACATGTGAAATTCAATTTACTATCCATTTTAATGCCACCTTTCTCCAGGCATATGAATAAAATTTTAAATAAAAGTTGAATGCCATTACCTTATCAACTTTGTTTCCAACGAGCATCTTGATGCAGTCTTGATTTGTTGAATATAGGTCTATTTCCTTCGCCCATACCTCAAACAGGTTTGAGAATGTGTTACATCATAAACTGTAAAGTATTGGATAGACAAAGAAGTGAACAGCTAATAATCGGATAAAATCGAGAATATTTCTTACAACTAAACACATCAAAGACATTCTATCTTCTCTTATTCCAAGGTTTTGATAGACCCCTTGTACGTAGGGTATTTGAAAGGAGAGAGAAGAAAGACAAGGGAAAGGAATGAGCATCTTGTAATGGGAAGAGATTTGCTGAGTCGTGTAACTATTTTGGGGTATTATAGTAATTAAATAAAGTAACGGCTGTGGTTTGGGTAGCATATATTTGCCTTGTAATATCTCTGTTGGTTATCTTTTTCATTAGAAAAATATATTGAATTTGAGGAGAGTTGGGGTCTCTCGAATTTCCCCTGGCCCTTGGCATTGTCTTGAGTATTTTCTGTCAGTTTTGCTAACAGGTTTATCTTCACAGGGAGGCGATAAAGGGTACAAAACTAATAGTAACCATATTATCTTTAGAGTTGACAACACATACAATATGACAGAGATGAAGAATTACCAAGTCTAAGTGACCCTTCAAGGAATTCCACATTCTTGTTAAATAAATATTTAAACTTGTTTGAAACATAATTATCAGTCTCGATGAAATAGATCCAATAGGTTGTAGCTCAATTAAAGCTTCGTAAATGAACATGCACACTCCATTCATGATGAATTGATTGACTATATGTGTATAGCTTAGACACATGCTTAGGAAAAGGTTAACATACATATTTTTTTTGGGGGAAGGGGATGGCTCAAAAGCCCATTTCATTAAGATAATAAAAGAATACAAGTAAATCAAAAGGCTCAAGAATCGGCCACCACCTAATTTCAGGTATGTGGCCAAATTGTTTACCATAATAAATTGGAGTGTTACAAAAAAAATTTTGAAATGGACACCCAAAAAGAACTATTAACATTTGCTATTTCCCAAACATAGTTCCAAAGGTTAACATGCATCATTGCCATCCAGATCTATCTAAAGATTAATTACAATCATTAGCCTTATTTGGTTCCAACTTCAATAGTCAACAAAATTGAAGATAAGAGAGGGTTACTGTAAGGATTTCCTAATAGCTTACAGCACTCAGTGCTGAAGTTCATGAGAAGGTCTTGTAGTATAATCAATTTTCTGCTAAACAAACCAAGAGCAATGCAAATGGCCTAACTTCAACGTAGTTATAATTCATTGTAAATTTCTTCTTGTCCATTTTCATTAATATATTAAACAATAGATGATTCATTATGCAATATCTTATGGTAAACTTTAATCAGATTCCCCGTTCAATCCATAGTTGCAAATAATGAATCTTATATGTGTGAAAGAAAAACGATAGCCTCTCATAAAAGGAAAAGGACGAAGACGTAAGAATAGATGAATGCCATGGAAAACCATATGTATGGGCAAGCTTAGTTACGTGTATCCCAAATCGCAAGCTTCAGCTTCTTACCTCCAGCATTAACATACTTCACCTTAAAAGCCACACCTACACAAGACAAATAATGATCATTATTATACTGAAGAACAAGAGGACTGAGCACAATTGTTGGACTATTTTCTGATGGTTAGCCTAGTATTGCAAGGAAGATCAATTATATGATTAAATTAATTCCTGGTATTGTAGAAAAAATAAAACTCGAGAGTTGACAACAAATGATAACTGATAAGGTAGAAATTATGTAAAACCCTAATTAACCAATTATTAAACGACATCAATAAAGCCGTTTGCAATTATCTCTGATCCAAATTTAATACATGAATTAACTCTTTATGAATTCTGAATATGATATTTCAGATGTGAATGTTTGTTAAATTCCTTCAATTATCTTAAAAATGACATTTAACCTACTTGTCTCAAAACCTCATTCTGTTCTTGATGATTGAATACATTAAAAAAAATAGTCTCTGAATTTCGCTCTTCATTTACTACATTTGCATAAATCTGAAGCAAAAAAGAAACAATCATATATATATATATATACAAATTCAACAAAATGAGTAAGATTCTATAAGAATTGAAAAACTTGCCGATTGTGGGAGAGAGATCCTCGAAGGTATCAGAAGTAAAACTCAAAAGCAAACTTATTGAATATGTTAAATCACCAATTGAACCAAAAGCTTAAGCCAATGGTTAAAGGTAGATTTAATCATATATGTCTCAACACTCCCCCTCACATGTGGGCTTGGATAATTGCACAAGACCCAAACATGTGGAATTTAAATGGGGAGGAAACAAGAGCAAATGACACAACGGAGAGTCAAACTTGGGACCTCCTGCTGTGATACCATATTGAATATGTTAAATCACCAATTGAACCAAAAGCTTAAGCCAATGGTTAAAGGTAGATTTAATCATATATATCTCAACAAAACTACTTTTTCCAACACCAGAATCTCCGATCATCAATAACTTGAACAAGTAATCAAACTCAGATTGATTTGACGTCGAGTCCATCCAATCAAATATCTTCAAATTCCAAAATTAAATACCTAGTCAGAGAAAATCAAATCAAATATCGATGGATTCACATAAACTGAAAATGAATGTGCAATTACAAAGAAAGAAAGAACAAAAATCGACGAATGGAATGGGCAAATTGATCACGACATCTGATCGATTTACTGGAAATTTAAAAGAATTCAACATTTTCCCAACAACTAGCACCCCGTGTTAGATATTTTCCACAAACCTACTCGTTATTATCAGAAAGGTGACCACAACAAGAGAAACGACACATTCGTGATAAAACTGATACTTACCAAATATAAATTATTAAGCTTTAAATTACAACAGTAATAATTCGATATTATACCTTTACAACAAGTTCTTCAAAGCAATGTTGTACTGTGCATTAACTCGAGTTTTAGCACTGCATTCTGATTCTATAAAAAGGCAACCATACTCCCTGGCTAAATGGATACCCTCTTTTTTGGTTACTGTCCTATAACTTCCTGGAAGTAAAAATTAGATAAAAATGAATAAGATGCAAAAAAGAAAAAGAGAAGGGGAAAAAAAAAGTAAATCAAAATCAAAATCTACAATATGTACAACTTCAGCCCAACTAAACAACTTAGTTCATAGATTTGAGAAGATATTACATGGATGTTTTTAAAAAAAGGATCACAGTCTTAAATTAACTGAATGAATTGAATTCTTGTCAAATATTACATATAAAGAGACTGTTCTAAAGTCTCTAATTCTTTAATATAAAGGCATAAAATTCATTTCTAAAGCTAACATAAGTTCACAACAATGAAATTCATCAGGAAAAGAACTTTCATCCTTGATTTCATACATTCCAAACAAACATATAAGAAGAAAACTTGGCTTATGAGAACTTACCAATTCATTCTTAAATTATGAATGTAAATATTTAACAGAAAGAAGTTTATATAACTTGTAATTTCCCTTAGCATGAGAATTTCAACTTACTATCCATTTTAATGTCACCTCTTGCTCCAGGCATATGAATAATTTCAAATAAAAGTTGAAAGCAGATACCTTATCAACTTTGATTCCAACAACATCTTGATGCAGTCTTGATTTGTTGAGTATAGGTCTATTTCCTTTGCCCATACCTCAGACAGGTTGGTGAATGTCTCTCTCCATAACTAGCACTTCAAGGAGATGTCTATCAGAAACATGACCAGAACAGAAAGCACTTTATATAATTCACTTAATATCCACATAAATTTAAGAAATTAAAGTCATTATAGTAATCAGAGAGATCTTAATGCCATAGCCCCTTGCTGAAATAAAAGATAAAAAACAGAAACCAAACCTTAAATCAACTTTGTTTCCAACAAAGTTATCTTGATGCAGTTTTGATCTGTTGAATGTATGTCAATTTCATTTGCCCATACCTCAGACAGGTTTGAAAATGTCTCTTTCCAATTTACATATGGGAATTTTATTGAGTAAGTATGGAGCGAGATTTTATTTGTAAAGCTGATTTTTTTTTGTTTTTTATATAATTAATAAAATTTTATTGTTTAACTTAATATCTTAACTTTCAATTTACCATTTCAATTATAATAATGGTTTAATTACTAATTCAATCCCTATGGTTTGGGGTATGTTCCAATTTTTAGTCCTTACGGTTTTAAAAGTTTCAATTTAATCCTTATGGTTTGGAGTTGTTTCAATTTCATCTCTATGGTTCTAAAAGTTTTAATTTCTTCCCTATGGTTTGATATAAGCTCACAAAACATCCATGTTTTTATCATATTTATAGGTCCAAAAGTCATATATTTATACGTTAGTAAACACATTTATCTTAATCAACTGATTGCTACATTCAAAGTAGGGTGAAAGCTAAAACCCCGACCCCACTTCCCCACCCCCGACCTCATCAAACCCGCTTAATACACGGGGCGGGATCCGGAGAAGGGGCGGGGAAGGGGAATTTTCCCCCCCATTTACACCTGCCCCGCCCCGTTTATCTACTTTAATTAATTTTCTTGTAATTTAATTTCCTTAGGTTTATTTGTATATGGATTATCATGGAGAGTTTTACTTGTTTATTTTTATGGTCTATTAGGTAGTGTATGGGATATTTCTCACACAGTTGAGCACGTGAGGAGACGTGTTGGGTTTTTGCTAGCGTGACTCCTTGAAATAGATAAAAGAGTGATCAGAAGGGCACCGGTGTGGTACCGTCCAAGGACCCTTCGACGATCAAGTAAGGTGAGATAGGTGGAGTGCGCCGCAAGACAAAATGTAGGGTTTGAGATTTGTGCACTTGATTTGATATGTTAACTGTGTCTTTATACTCCTTTGATCGTGGGCCTGCTTGGCTGGGCTAGTTATGAACTAGGCTTTGATGGGCTTTCCTTTGGCCCGGTGAGGATTAGCTTCCCAATGATGATTTCAGTGGGCCTAAACCCGTGTGGACCGATCCAACTTGCTCGGCCCATAAGAGAGAGATTTTTACCCTTTACAGGTAGTATTATCATTGAAACTTTACAAAAAACCATAAAGACCAAATTGAAACTTTAAAAACCATAGGGACTAAATTGACACATACCTCAAACCATTGGGACTAAATTGAAACTTTTAAAATCATAGGGACCCAATTGAAACAAACCCCAAACCATAGGGACTAGATTTGTAATTAAACCTATAATAATTAATATTTAGATAAATATATATATATATATATATATATATATATATTTATCTAAATGACTTTAATCTACGACCGTATTAAAGGGAACGTTGTTGCATTAACTAGTTAAGCTATCTTCATGCTGGCCACCCCACTTAACTTCTTGTATTAAGACGGGCTGGAAAAGATTAAAGCATATGGTGATTAAAAATAAAGGAAACCTAACCAAAGAAACATCTCATTCAAGAACAGATACCCCACCAACCCTAGATTTAACCATTTCTAGGAACCTACTCTAATAGTTCCCAATATGGGGCATTAGCAGCTCAACAAAACATCAAGAGATTATGATCTTTGTCTTAAATCAAAACATCGTTTAATTTGACAAAGTGAATGATCCAACAACAAGAAGAAAAACAAACTAGTTGTAATGCTATCTGTTAAAGTGAATCATCAGTAACAAATAGATGTCTGAAATTGGGAATACAGCAGCAAATTCCAACATAACCTAACGAAGTCTTGTAGTAACTTTTTATTTAATCACATCAAAGAACTCTAACATTACACCATTTTCCTCAAGTCTTCTTATCTTTAGAAGAAACTAACTTTTCAAGTTTCATCATCCAGAAGGAGGGAAAATAAAAGGCAAAGGAAGTTATACAAAACCTCTCCCAATCAATGTTTTAACAATCACTCGAGGCATAAGAAAAATGCCTTGGATCCTACGCCTTTAAAGTCCTTGAAGATATTCATAAAAACTGTAGCTATAAAAATGATTAGAAATCAGTAAACCAGTGGCTCTTCCTTCAAATAAAAGTGCATTCCTTTCCCCCTAAAGCTTCCAAAGGCCACTTAAACTGAATGGAAGTAAAGCAGAAAAATGCCTTTCTCGGCACACCAATTTATGCCAAAATTCTCTAGGATTGATCCCCACACCTTATAAGCAAAACTACAGGGAAAGAAGATGTGTTTGGCATTATCAAAATATTCATTGCAGAAGACCCCAAAACTTTCACTCTTAATAAATTCTCAGATGAACAATGTTCAAATCGATTACGAGGGGCAGTCACTACAAACTTCAACCCAAGTTTCTAACCTCGATAGTTTCCTCCTGAAAATAAATGTACTGAGTAGGGCTAGGGGAAAAAAGGGAACAGGTTATCTTATTTAAAACCAGGAAGAAGGGGCCCAGGGAAAAATCAATAGAACCATTGTATGCCCCAAGAATAAAGCCTAAGAAACCAATCCTCACATCTTAACCCTCACAACTGAAGGGAAAGCTAATTCAAACTTGAGCACAACTTGCCCTTAACCTACCATCACCCACAAGAATCTCCATGGTGCTGAATTCAAGTCTTTTTACAACAACTTATGTTTTAAGAGTATTTTTGTAAAATATGTTCAACTCTGAAATAATTCCCCTGTTTTATCTTAGTTATTAGAAAACTTGAACCTAAACCACTTGAGGGAGTAAAAATACAAGCTTCAACAATAATTTTTGGAGAAAAGCAATGATAGTAGACCATTACATTTTCACTTTTTTTTTTTTTTGATACCGTGAGTGTTCGGGCAAGCTTACGCGCACCACGACTAATCTCACGGGACAACCTCATGACCCTAAAACACTTGGCGGCGGTTAAATCGTAGGAAAATATCCTAGGTAGTTGGTCAACATGGTTTGAACCCATGACCTCAAGGTTGGAAAGCTACCCCTTGACAACTAGGCCAATCCATGTTGGTCTAAAAACCATTACATTTCCACATATTCAGGGACAAAATCAAAATTTGTAGCCAGAAGGAACCAAACTAGCTCAAACCTGTCAAACCTAATTTGTCAGCAAGGTTATCACTAATTTATCCCAAACAGATCCGAAGAGGCGTTCCCCTCCAATGGAAAATGTCAAGGCCCAAGAGGAGAAAATGGCCATGAAAACAGAAAATCCAATAGCTGAGCCAACAATATCTAAAGAAAAGACATTGTCAAATCATTAGGTGAAGTTTTTAAGTAAAAGCCAATCAGGGGAAAATATTGAAAGTGAAATTCTCTTAGACTTCTTAATCTAATGGTGAGTAACTCAAAGTAAGCTAAAGCAAATGCCTCAACAAAAACTCATAAGAGAAAAATGCAAACGAAGTATCTTTTTTTTTAATAAGAAACATTTCATTGATGAATGAAAAATGTTACAAAAGCACCCTTGGATTACAAAAAATTCCTCCAATTAAGGGCAATCAACGAAGGACTATAAGTACAAAAAGTTTTGGAGTTAGCCGACCATAAAGAAGCATAACTTAAGATTAAATCCCATAGACACTGGTACTCCACAGTCTCCCCATTAAAAATCCTATTGTTCCTCTCCCTCCAAACCAACCAAACGATAGCCCAGATCGCATTACGCCATAAGAGAAGAGCTTTATCATTGAAAGTTGTACCACACAAGAAGCCATGAAGCAAGGGTTGGAGATGGCAGGGAAACGGACCTTGAAGTTTGAAGATGTCCAGTAAGTTCCTCCAAAGCTTGTTCACATAAGGGCAATCTCACAGAACATGAGTGATATCCTCGGAATTGGCATAACAAAGGACGCATCGATTAGGATTTAAAGCCATACTAGGATATCTCCTTTGGATTTTGTCAATCGTGTTAAGCCCTCCATGGAAGATCGTCCATAAGTGGATTTTAACTTTCTTTGGGTAATTATCCCTCCAAATCACTTTGATGACATCTTCCGAAAGATAAGGATTTTTCCTGACCATGGAGTTAAATGCCTTTTTGCAAGAGAAGTTGTCTGCCCCCACCCCACCAGTCCAGATTCTGCAATCAGGAGCAATCCCTGGTTTGACGCCGTTGAGCTTTATCATGAGGGAATTGAATTCCTCAAATTCTCCATCCTTTAGGTTTCTTCTAAAAGAGAAATCCCAATTACTCCGGTCTTCATCCCACATATCAGCAACAGACAGATTAGGATAAGTCGAAAGCTTAAAAATTGATGGGAACATCATCGCAAAAGGTCTGTTCGTGGATGTCCAAACATCTTGCCAGAAACTGATTTGGGAGCCCACACCAAGTTTGAATTTAGACTTGGATGCCAAAAAATCATCTAGCTTGGCGATGGCCTTCCAAGGGCTACGGCTTGAGACTGCATTGTTAGCAGAAGTCCTCCAACCTGAATGAGATAAGCAAACGAAGTATCATGATTTGTCAGCAAAATGCAAACGAAGTATCATGATTTTATTTTAAAAGAACGGCTCAAAAGCCCATTTCATGATAAGCAAACAAATTATTATGATAACGTAGAGAAGAAAATGATGTGGGAAATAACTAAAAAAGCAAATATTAGAAAATACCAAAGCCATCATGTTTAATCGAATCATTAGATGAATTTTGCAAGTTGTAAAACCAATCGAGGGGGAAATATTGAAAGTGAAATTCTCTTTGACTTCTTAATCTAACGGTGAGTGACTCAAAGTAAGCTAAAGCAAATGCCTCATTAAAAACTCATAAAAGAAAATGTAAATGAAGTATCATAATTTTATTTTTTTAAAGAGCGGCTCAAAATCCCATTTCATGATAAAAGAAAAATGTGTTAAATCACCAATAGACCCAAAAGCTTAAGCTAATAGGCTAAGGCAATTTTAATCGTTTACAGTATTCGTATTCCCAACAATTCCCCTCACATGGCAGTATGTTAAATCATCAATAGATCCAAAAGCTTAAGCTAATAGACTAAGGAAAATTTAGTCTTTTAAGGGAGAAAGATGGAGAACTTGCTGTGATAGCACGAACGAACTTGCTTCAAATGTGAGGGTGAGAATCAAACTGTCGGACTCCATGCTGAGAGTGTTTTTCTAGTTCACTTTTATGTTTAATTTCAACTCATTTAATAGGGGAAAAAATTAGACTTCCTTTTGAAGGCATGACATGCTGACTGCAAAGAACCAAGTTCGATTGAAAAATCCATAATGTTGCACAGTATCTTCCTGATAAGTTCAGTGGCTGAACAGATGGCTTTGATCCTTACTATTTCCATTGCATAGAACCAGTGTTTTCAAGGCGAGAGGCGCACTCCAAGGCGACGACCCCTTTTGTTGCCTCCAAGGCGAGAGGCGACAAAAAGGCGTTGCCTTAGTAAAGCAAGGCGCACATGAATAATTTTTTTAAAATTAAAAAAAAAAAAAATATATATATATATATATATATATATATATAGCATTCATATGTTTTATAACTTTTTAGCTTCCAAACTTAAGTTTTTAGCTTCCAAGCTCAAATATCTACCTAGGCTTTCAGTCTTAGACTCTTATTTTGCATCAAAATTTCATAAAATTCCTTATTTACCCCATTATTATGGAAAAAATTCCCTAAATTAGCGCCTCTGCCCTCATTACCCCATCGCCATGGTTAAGGAGACAAAATGGTGCTCCAGGCGCGTGCCTCATTGAAGTGGGGCGCCTCATCTTGTGGTGAGGCAAGGGAGGCTCTGGGCGCCTCGCTTCTCGCCTATGGCGAGCGCCTGGGTGCGCCTCAACATCACTGCATAGAACACACAAGTTCATGAATATAAATTTTTTAAATAAGACAGTTCAGGAACAGAGAATTGTATGGATTCCTTTATTTATAGTGTCGCCAAGAACGAAAACTTTTCCATTGTAAAGCTACCAAAGAAAGAATTTAACTTTCTTAAAAATATTGAACTTCCATAAAATTGCAGAAAACAAACATGGACTCGAATCTGTGTTATCAATGATATGATTAAACATGGTCTCACAAAGGAAGTCTCAAGAACTTCCAAACTCTGGTATCAATGTTGTGCCTTAAAGAGAAGCCTTTAGGCAAGTTTTCAGTCTGGTATCAACACTGCTATGGGAGATATGGCGGGAAAGAAACCATGGGATTATTATGGATAAGGCTATCAATTGGGAAGGTGTAGTTGAAAAACCAAATTAAATGCAGAAAATTGGTGCTCTTTAGAGAAATCTTTTCATAATTAAACACCTTTTGTAACTAATTCCAATTGGAGGGCTTCTTTGTAAGTTCCAAAGAATCTACAATTTGTATATATTATGATAATGCTGTATGACAGTAATTATAAATACTCCAATGTGATGAAACAAAAGGAAAACAAGTTGGAAAGTAAGGAAAAAGCAGATTGACGGTAAAAAAAAAATAGAATGGCATTTGCACAAATAAATGGCTTAAAATCCTTAGCATCTATGGAAAGACCAAGACAATATAAGATGGAATCATATAACAACAAAAGCCAAACTTTCATACAACGACGGATTGACGTTCGGTTTTTTTAACATAATATCTATATTGACCACTCTACTACATAATGGCTGAACTCTTAATCTTTAACACATCAATTGAGTCACAAAAGAATTTCAAGAAAATCAAAATGAACTGATTAAATCAACACTTCCCAATTCATCATACAATCAAAAAGCAATAAAGATCCCACCTTAAATGTAGATTAAGAAAACCCATTAAAAGTAATCATGAATCAAAGACAGAGATAGAGAAGAAGAAAAAAACTCACAGGGTCGAATTCGAGGGAAAGAGTGAGAATGACGAAGAACAGGCCAGAAGTAGAAGCAATTAACAGCCCAAAGAAATGGAAGAAATGCAAATCTAGAATCTGCGAGCAAAGCTCACTGATTCTTCTTCCGACAAACCCAATGATCCATCAATTGTCGGCCATGACCTAGAATTGGTATTGGGATTTTGGATGCTGTTGGGAATGGGATTAGGGTTCGAATTGGGATTTTAAGTTGGATTCTGGGAGCTCTCCACTGCCAACAGAGTCTCTGTGATGTGTGATTTAGCAGGCCAATTTCTTTTTCTTATACATCAAATTGATTCAACTGTTTTTTTTTTCCCCTATGAAATTTTATTTCCTGGTCAAGATTTTGAAAATAGTTTTGTTATTCAATTACATTTAGTTTAGGTTAACAAAAAAATTACATTTTTTTAGTACCGAAAAAAAAATTACATTTAGTTTAGAGTTTGTTCGATTTTTTTCTTATAGATATAACATCAAATTGGGAGAATAGATATTCGAACATTCGAGTTCATGGGAAGAGACTATATTCTCAACCAATTGGGTTATACTCAACTTAACAAGTCTATTCAATTTAATATTTATGGTTTGATAAAACTTTAAAACGCCCCCCTCCCCCCCTTTTTTATAATACTAGGTTTATACCATGTGCGTTGCACATAGTTATTGTAAAGGGAAAAAAATCGTCCTCTGATGGGGCTGTGCAAGCGGGATCAATCCGAAAGGGTTCAGACCTTGAAGAATCCGCACAAGGACAAGCCAACTGCAAATGGGCCGAAAAGAAGCCCAATAAAGCCTAGTTCTAACTAGCAAAGCCAAACAAGCCCACGACTCAAGGAGTATATAAGAGCTGCTAGCCCATCAAACAAAGTAGGTACACACACTATTCTAGACCTAAATATTCTGGGCGGCTCCTTGCTCTCAACTAACTTGATCGTCGGAGGGTCCTTGGCCGGCATCACCGGCCCCCCTTTGACTGTTCCTTTTCTATCTCAGGTAGGACGGAGCCACCGGAATCCAGCACGTGCTCTCGCATGGTCAACTGTGCAAGAAATATCCCACACAGTTTGGCGCCCACCGTGGGGCCGTTCATCAAGCAGTTTCCGATAAACTATTGATACCCACGAGGAAACCTCACAAATGCAAGTGATGACCAGCCTACTGGTCAGTAGACTAACGACCAAGCGAGCTCGAAAAGGTGAAGTTTCTCAGAACCTTCAAAACGAAGAGGCGGAGTTAGAGACAGAATACTCCCTAAAAAGCGGGAAAAGACCCAAGACCCAACCGGCGATGAGGGAGGCACATCCAGGCCTAACGTCGGCAACGAGGCTCTGAAAAAGTCTTGAGCCAGACGGCAGCGCCGGAAGGCCACCACCGCTAAGAAAGGGGAAAAGGTCCCGTTGAAAGCTAACAACCTGAAGAAGGGGGAAAACGTCTCGCTATGTGACTCATCCTCTGATGAACACAGCTCAAGAAGACGAAGCCTCTCAAAACGTTCAGAACGAAAATTTGGAAGCAGACCAGATGACGGTGGTCATTCTTGCGATGGAATATCCAGATCTGATTGAAATGAACAAGACTTTACTGGAAGAGACGAGAAAGATCAAGGCCCTGTTTGGCTTGAAAACTGGAGACGATGCACTCCTAGTGAATCGGGAAAAGGTTGAAGACCCAACCAGCGACGAGGGAGGCCCATCCAGGCTAAACGCCGGTGGAGAGACTCCAAAAAAGTCTCGCCCCAGGCGATAATATCGAAAGGCCACCACCGCTGAGAAAGGGAAAGAGACCTCTTTGTCCAGAAAGGATTAAAGTCCAAGTTGACAGCCTGACGACGGGGGAAAACGTCTCGCTGTGAGACTCATCCTCTGAGAAACACAGCCCAAATAGGCGAGGTTTGACTATGAACGAGATTGAACAAAAGGAAAAAGCAAACCCCTTGTGACCTATAGTGTCAACAGAGTATTGGTCGAATAGGGCTCCTTTATACGCCTTTCGGAACATGAGGCTGTAGGAGTTCGATCTGACACCAAACAACCAAGAACTGATTGAGCTCAACACGACTCTATTGAAGGAGATGAAAAAGGTCCGAGCCCTATTCGATCTGGGAGCTGGAGATGAGCTATCCCTAATAAGTCGAGAATAGACTCGAGACCCAACTGGCGATGAGAGAGGCCCATCCGGACCAAAAGCCGACAGAGAGACCCCAAAGAGGTCACGCGTCAGGCGACAGCGTTGGAAGGCCACCACCGCCGTGAAAGGGCAAAATGTCTCCCCGTCCAGGAATGATTTAAGATCCAAGTTGACGGCTCGACGACGAGGGGAGGACGTCTCGCATCACAATAGAAGAACATCCTCTATGGACAAAGCCCTAATTTGCAATCAAGAAGAACGTCCCTAGTAGACCAAGCCTCGGTCAGTCCGAGCATCCTCAAGCCCTCTCCGGAGGCACAAGCCTCGGTACGTCCGAGCATCCTAAGCCCTCTCCGTAGGCACAAGCCTTGGTTCGTCCCAGCATCTCAAGCCCTCTCCGGAGGCACAAGCCTCGGTCCGTCTGAGCATCCTCAAGCCCTCTCCGGAGGCACAAGCCTCGGTACATCCGAGCATCCTAAGCCCTCTCCGTAGGCACAAGCCTCGGTTCGTCCGAGCATCTCAAGCCCTCTTCGGAGGCACAAGCCTCTATCCGTTCGAGCATCCTAAGTCCTCTCCGTAGGCACAAGTCTTGGTCCGTTCGAGCATCCTCAAGCGCTCTCCGGAGGCACAAGCCTTGGTTAGTCCAAGCACTTCGAGCCCTCTCCGGAGGCACCATCAGCCTTGGTCCGTCCAAGCACCTTAAGCCCTCTTCGTAGGCACAAGCCTTGGTCCGTCCAAGCTCATCAAGCCCTCTCCGGAGGCACAAGCCTTGGTCCGTCCGAGCACCTGAAGCCCTCTCCGGAGGCACCATCAGCCTTGGTCCGTCCAAGCACCTTAAGCCCTCTTCGTAGGCACAAGCCTTGGTCCGTCCAAGCTCATCAAGCCCTCTCCGGAGGCACAAGCCTTGGTCCGTCCGAGCACCTGAAGCCCTCTCCGGAGGCACCATCAGCCTTGGTCCGTCCAAGCACCTGAAGCCTTCTTCGTAAGCACAAGCCTTGGTCCATCCAAGCTCATCAAGCCCTCTCCGGAGGCACAAGCCTTGGTCCGTCCAAGCTCATCACGCCCTCTCAGGAGGCACAAGCCTTGGTCCGTCCAAGCACCTCAAGCCCTCTCCGGAGGCACAAGCCTTGGTCCGTCCAAGCTCATCAAGCACTCTCCGGAGGCACCAGCCTTGGTCCGTCCAAGCACATCAAGCACTCTCCGGAGGCACCAGCCTTGGTCCGCCCAAGCACTTCGAGTCCTCTTCGGAGGCACCATCAGCCTTGGTCTTTCCAAGCACCTTAAGCCCTCTTCGTAAGCACGTGCCTTGGTCCGTCCAAGCACATTAAGCCCTCTTCGTAGGCACTAGCCTTGGTCCGCCCAAGCATTTCGAGCCCTCTCCGGAGGCACCATCAGCCTTGGTCCGTCCAAGCACTTCAAGCCCTCTCCGGAGGCGCGAGCCTTGGTCCGTCCAAACACTTCAAGCCCTCTCCGAAGGCACCATCAGCCTCGGTCCGTCCGAGCATCCTAAGCCCTCTCCGCAGGCACAAGCCTTGGTCCGTCCAAGCACTTCAAGCCCTCTCCGGAGGCACAAGCCTCAGTCCGTCTGAGCATCCTAAACCCTCTCCGCAGGCACAAGCCTTGGTCCGTCCAAGCACTTCAAGCCCTCTCCGGAGGCACACCCACCTTCGTCAATCCAAGCACATCAAGCCCTCTCCGAAGGCACGAGCCTTGGTCTCTCCAAGCATATCAAGCTATCTCCTGAGGCACAATCTTTGGTTCGTCCAACTGTACAATCTTTGGTTCATCCAACTGAACTAAGCTCATCTCCTAGAGGAGGTGAAGAAGGAGACAATTTATTAGGCCTGAAGGGTCGGATGGCTAAAGAATCGCGCCTGTTCGCATAGAGCTGTCACGACCCACCGCATGGAGTAACATGATCCCTGTTCAACTGCAGTCGATTTCCCGCACTGAAACTTTCAGCAGGGAAAATAGGGGAAAACTGTAAAGGGAAAAAAATCGTCCTCTGATGGGGCTGTGCAAGCGGGATCAATCCGAAAGGGTTCAGACCTTGAAGAATCCGCACAAGGACAAGCCAACTGCAAATGGGCCGAAAAGAAGCCCAATAAAGCCTAGTTCTAACTAGCAAAGCCAAACAAGCCCACGACTCAAGGAGTATATAAGAGCTGCTAGCCCATCAAACAAAGTAGGTACACACACTATTCTAGACCTAAATATTCTGGGCGGCTCCTTGCTCTCAACTAACTTGATCGTCGGAGGGTCCTTGGCCGGCATCACCGGCCCCCCTTTGATTGTTCCTTTTCTATCTCAGGTAGGACGGAGCCACCTGAATCCAGCACGTGCTCTCGCATGGTCAACTGTGCAAGAAATATCCCACACAGTTATCTTTTTAATGATTGAAAATTTATATAATTTACTTTTAGTATGTAGTTTATTTATTTAGAATAGTATTGATAATATATAAATATAAATTTTAGGCGTTTATCATTCAAAACTGTTTATTATACAATAAAAAATTAATATAGTTCTAAATTTCCTGTTCCAAAAAAGAAATCTCTTATCTCTATTCCTTCTTGGTAGTTATTTGTTTTATTTGATAATTTTCTTTCCTTTCTAAGAAAATTTTTCTTTAGTTTCATTATTAAATTATATAATGTAAAATTTTTTATTTTTAAATCTATATTTGTATTATTAAGTAATAATCATTTTTCATTTAACTGTCCTGCACACATCTTCAAATTCCTCTAACCACAATGAAACTAAAAGTAGATTTATTGTGGTAGAAATCGCATACTGTAGGGAGAAAATATTTAAATTATTCTCAAAACAGAATGAGAAAGAAAACACGACTTAACAATCAAATTAGTACTTTTTTATATACAATATTTTTTGTGACACTTTTATGTGACGAATGTAAATTAAGTAATAGTTTTGTTGTCTTCATAGATACTCCCCTCGAGAGTGCTACATAAATTGTCTATGCGAGAAGACGTGTTGTGGTGGATAAACGCCAACATTGGGTATTGCTTGTCCTTGCGCTTTATTAATCGTCATCCCAAAACAAAGTCAAATAGGAAATTGTTTTCTTTTGAATTTAAAAGGATAACCTTCATCATTTGCTAGGCTTAACGGTATACGTGGAATAAAGACGTGTTTACCATAGAAAATTTACCTTTCATCTAAAAGAACAATCTCACATTTTAGGGTCAAAGAATCTTTTGAATTTTGAGTTTTGAGTGAAAAAGTTGGTTTTACATTTATCACAACACCTATAACATCTGTGAACAATACAAAATAAGTTAGGTTTAAATTAAAAATTCGTATATGGAAAAATCAATAAAGGTGTATGAACTAAAAATACTTACTAAAGACTTCCAATGAGCCCATTTAGTCCTTGATGGTAGTGAAATCAACAAAATTATAAGCACTTTTATAAAAAAACTTTTTCATCAAACTCATTGATCTCTTCAATCTCACTTTCATCTAGGGATGACAACGGGGCGGGGCGGGGTCGGGGATGCCATTCCCATCCCCTAACCCGCGAGGATTTTAAATCCCTATACCCTACCCTATCCCCTAATCAAAGAATCGGGGCGGGTTCGGGGATCGGGTTCCCAGCGGGGAAAATTCCGTTTTTTATATTTTAATTCTTATTTAAAAAGAAATATAAAAATAAAGAATATATATTTAAAATATACATTTTTAAGATAAAAAGAAAACATAATATTAAACATTTTATAATTTATAAGCTAGTATAACCATATTTTATATATTTTTTTCTACTAAATAAATATAAAAGTAAACAAAATACATAAGATTTATTAAAGTATCGGGTTCGGGTTCGGGGTCGGGGGTGGGGAATGTGTTCCCATCCCCTAATCCTAAAACAAATTTAGGAAAAATTTCCCCCCTAACCATAACCCTATAATGCGGGGATTCTCGCCCCTATAGGGTCGGGGCCTCTAACCCGCGGGGAATTTTGCGATCCCTACTTTCATCAGATAATGATATTTCAATATCATCATGAATATTAAGAAGTCTGCATTTAACTGTATTTATTCTTCCATTTTGGAAAATATAAATTTTTCCTTTCTCTATAAGATCGTAGAATTTCTCAATAAAACCATTATATAATGTGATTTTAATTTTTACTCCAAAAAAAAAATTAAAGATCAGAAAAATATATTCATGTGAAGGGATTTTAATATGATATTGTAAAATGGAATAATTGTACGGTAGTTTACCTGTTCATCACAAACAATTAGCTTCAACACTTGAAAAGGTTCTCCTTTCTTAGTTTCACCTTTCTCAATTGAGTATTTTCGGAGTACAATACATTTCAATATCTATTTTTTAAGAAATGGTTCAAGATCCTTTATAAGCATGTATTCCATCCTGCATAAAAAAAATAAACAATAAAGAAAAATTAGTGAGGAAAAAATTAAATTAATTTTTTTTTTGTCTTTCCGTAATGTATTTGAAATTTTAGAATTTGATTAGATTTTTTCTCAAGATCTGGTTATTGTATTGTGTATTAAAATTCAGTAACTAAAATTTTAGAATTATTAATGTTTAACAATTTGTGTATGTTGTTCAATATAGTACATTATTGATTTGTGATTGAATTTCAAAAACCTTTTTAACTGCAAGGAAGTCAATTGCCTGACTGGCTTATGTTTAGGAAATTAGTGAGGAAAAAATTATAGATAATATTCTACCAACTTACTATTAATATTACTATTACTAATTATTAAATTAAATTTAAATAGTAAAACAAATAGTAAAATACCTTCAATCAGTTGGGTTTCCAAAAGCAGCTGAATATTACGTAAAAAAGATGAATGTTATGCCAAAGAGGTCCATTTGTGATGTGTTTATATAGTAGATAGAATTTTTATAGTTAAAATTTAGAGAAACCCATAAGTTGGTGTTTTAAATTACACTAATATGTAAATAATTGTCATTTTTAGGAGTTTTTTTTTCATTGTAATCAATGTAATAAAGTAAATAGAAATCAATTTTTTTAATTTATTTCATTAACAATGGTGCCTTTTGATGGGCTACGGATAATAAAATTTCTTTCATTACTTATGTGGGTTTTTAAAGATTCTTTTCTTTTTGAAATAGGTTGAACTCAATTATTAACTTTTTAAATCATAATAAAAATAACCTATAATTATATTAATTTAATACCTAATTTATTCATAGTGAAAATAAGAGGACATTAATGTAATACTTAGAAATAGAGTGCGGTAAAAGAGTCCAAAAATGATTCCCCAACATCCCCACTTTTAAGATATTAAAGATATATGTATAAAAAAAAAAATATTCACAAATTAATTGATAGCATAAAGTAATCTATCACATGATTGACATCTTCATAGATAACAAACAGAAATCAATCATGCCAATGAGGGTAGAAGTATTTTTTTAGGCTTCTTGCTTAAGGTACGGGGCTTTGCCCAACATCTTTACATGTTTCCCAAGTGACTTAGAACATGTATTAGCTTTACCATGTTTTCCCCAAGTTATTTTAGAATATGATGTCTTGCACATAACAAGTAATTACATTATCACGTTGGGACCCCATGCATGTTGTATAAATCAAAACACATTTGAACATGTAATTCAATAATAGTGTGAGTCTTTCTCTCTCAACATTATGTCTGAGCACTTGTAAGATGTACTGGCATATTCATATTGTATGTGTTTGTACATCAAATATCATTAGTAAAGTTACTTATTCTAAAATATTCTACCTTATTATTCTTTCTTTTTCTTTCAAAAAATAGAATTGCTAAGACACATGATGCGGGTGATAAGAGTCATGATCGTAACGTCAACACAACATCTAATGTTTTTTATTTATATTTTTATAGTTTAGATTTTGAACTCTTGAAAAATTTATTCTGTGTTTTTATATACCTTTTATTGCTATAGTATTTTGTGTCCATTTGGGATAGTTTTTGAAAGTGTTTACAAATGTTTTTTTAATAAAGAAAGTGTTTTTGATAACCATTAAAAAAATACTTTTAAACATTTTGAAAAGTGATCTCAAACGGACCTTCTTATCTTAGATCCCAAAACACTTTAACGATCTATGCTAAAGACCTTCAATTTTATTTTCAAGTTAACATATATATCACACAAAATAAACATGTAGTAGCATCATTAAAAAGAGTCAAGTTGTTACAACTATATAGACAACAATTTCATCTTTCCAATGAAGATAAAGAGGGGAAAAGAAACCTCCAAATCAAAGGCCACATATGCATTGTTGCAACAATTTTTTTGGAGAGGTGACAAAAACTACAGAAATTTTGAGGCAATAGATGAATCTCTTGTTCAATACAAGATCAAATGTTTCTATTTCTGAGAAAACTGGAATTACAGGTGAAAAACACTAAGACAAAAAAAAACAAATATAGATGGATTTACAATTAGTGAGGTGTATAGTCTTCCCTCCATACAAGATAGCCAAATCAAAATTTCATTTCACAGCTCTATACCAATTACAAAGCTGAACTGAAACATCTCAAATGCAAATGGGACCACATTGGATGATCCATCACTTTCCCTTCACATAAAACTGCCAACCAATTTCAACGATTATCGCGTCAAATATTCAAGTTGTATATGGTCAATGTCGAGAGGAGTTCTTTGAGATATAATTTCAAATATGACTTTCTGTGATTAAGTTCTCTCCCGTATTTTGGCTCTAGCAAAAAATACGCCAGCCAAAAGTCCTGCAGAATGTCGTTTCTTTTTAATAACTCTTCAGATGCATATCGGGTGTGTGGGTGCGACAATTATGGAAGAAATGTGATTATCAATAAAAACTTGCAATAGAGAGAGGAGTCTTATTGAGGGACCCCCCAAGAGGCTGTAAGTTATAAGATAGATATCAGAAATGCATGTATTAACACCCATACCAATAATCTAAAGTGCAGAAATTAGCAAGCAAGAACATGTTTCAAACCCAATAATTTAGCAATTAAGTTGGAGGGGGAAATCAAACAGCACTAGCATGCTATTGCTATTTATGGAATTTAAGCTGTAAAATCAACTCATAAAAAAAGATATCTTTTATCAGTAAGCAAATAATTAATGGCGGATAGTCTGCTAATGTGGCGGTAGAAACAGGAATTTAAATTTGTTTACCAGTTTCTGCAGATAATTGATAAGAAAACATTTTAAACAGAGGATATTACATATAAAAAGATCTGCAAATGTGATGGTGTAAAGTCTGAAAGCAAGCCTGATATTATTTATACTCAAATTGCAACACAAAAAATATAAAAACGTTTGAAGAAAATGTGATCATTCAGATATTGTTTTTATCAAATGTAGAAAAGGAATCACCAATAAATAAGATTGTGCATCTTATTAAATGAAATCCGATAATATTGATGTCCTGGATGATTGTACAACCATGAAAGTATGGGATAGGATTTAGAAATCTACTCATGATATAGCATTACCACATGCCTAGGCTGGCCAAAATACAATGAAGCCTTGAATCTAACCGAATCAAACCAAACCTATAATCAAGTACTTTAACTAACAGAAAAGGCTCCCAATCCAATCTAACTTTGTACATACACATTTGAGACCTCTGTTAAATTTAATTTTGTAAGCTTTGGCTCTAAAAAAAAATTAATTAAGAAACTAGATGTTTCATTGATAAGTAAAAAGCACAAAAGAAGGTTGGAGAACCAACCAGATTACAAAAAAAAGGCTCTAATTGGCATAAATAATGAACTGTAATTACAAAAAGAATTGAGAACGAGAACACCAAATATAGCTAAGAAATCCAATGTCATTCCAAGTCTCCAAAACATGGCTCTAAAATATAAGTAAACAATAAACTATTTCCCATCCTGTCTAAACAAGGTAGACCCCTTCAATAAAGAAATAAAGGATACATGCATTAAAATGAAATAATAGAAAAAAAAATTCTAACAGAGGTATGCAATAGAAATAAAAATGACAGCTTTAGAATTTTTTTCTTTAAGATTTTTGTTTCTTTAAGTTACATGTATGTTTTTACCCCAGTTTGATGAAGAAACCACATCGAAGTGAAGCTAATTGCTAAACCACTGAATGTAATTAGTAGCCAGAACATCGGCAATCTCAAAAGCAGTCTGCCACAGTTAGTAATTGAAAAGAAAAGGAAATAAGACTGAAACAAAGCTCTAGAAAAGATATATGACATCGACAAGATGGTGGACAAGGTATGCAAGAAATCGAAAGCCACTGAAAATGTCATTATATGAGAAAACTAACTATAAGCCTTCATATTATGTACTCACAGCATACGATGCGGTCAAGAAGCAGTTGACAATTTGCCATGCATAGCCAACAGCATGAAAAGATAGATCAGTAAGCCCTCCAATAGTTGCTGAGATTATCTGCATGATGCACCCAATTCAAATTGCTCATTACAAAATTCACAGACTGTAGGATTATCCCAAAAATAGGAGAAAATATTTGTAGCGAGAAAGTGATCCAAAGATTGATAAATAGATGGCCTTGAGGCCACGACTACTACCAGTGACAATAAAGTCACTGACTATAACCAACATGGGTTAGTGAAACATTAAAATAATATAAGTTAAATTGTTCTAGGAAATGAAATATGACATCAGCATTTGGTAAAAAAACCATACAAGTTAACTTATTAAAAAAATTATATGATGAATACTCACCTGATAGAGCATTAACGATATCCCAGTATTGAAATCATAACTTGAAAGCACAAACTTGTTAACCATTATCATGCTGCATGAGGAAACACAGTACACAAGGCCAGAAAATAAGGCTTGATTATGTGTGATGCTTTATCTCTATCCTTTCCCATTCTGCCCTCTTCTAAATCGACACCATTCTCAAAAGGCTTCATCTCAAATAATGACCTACATGAAAGCCAATAAGAAGAATAAATCGGGAATGGATATTAAAAAAGAGATAGGGAATAAAAATTGAGTCCTGCTAAGTCATATATACTTCCATTAGTATACTGAACTTTGGGGGCAAAGGAGAAAAAAAGAAACGCTACTGGAGACAGAAAAGATGAAACCACAATTCCAGAGAAACGGTGAATACGAAGAACAGAAGAAGTACAACACTGAACAGCAAGAAACTATTGAGAAAAGAAAACCTGTTAACTACTTCTCTTCTAGCTGCACTTAATCCCTCATCTGTTACTCCATTTGATTCATGCAATTTGATGGTCTTTTCCCCACCGCGAGCAGCTGTACTCGTATTTTCAGATCGAAAGTGGTTTTTCTCAATTAGGGAATTAGAAGACTCAGGAGAATATCCTAAAGAAAGAGGTCTTGAAAACAGAACAACACCAAGTAGATACAGGAATCAATTCCATGAAAAAATGGTGACTACTGATTATTTAATCTAACATGAACTGAGAGCAGACTATACTAAAAATCCACCCGTGCAAATCAAAATGGTAGACCACCAAACAAATTTTCGACAGCCGAATCAATTGGGTATCACATGGCAATAAGAAAGATTGAAGGGGGCAGTGTCTAAATCCAAAGAAAATGGCACATTTTTAGTATGCTAAACAGGCGAAAACGATGCAATTTCATACACGATCATGTAAGACATAGAAGTATAGCACAAATAACACACTAACTAAAAAACCATGCATCATCAATCATGTTGTCTAAAGCATCACAGACAGATAACTGTTCAACAGAGGACAAAACTTATATGAACTTGGGGTACAAACTAGAAAAAATTGTCAAAGAATACAAATATTGAATGGCATGCAGCTTAATCAGCATTGGTTCATAAAATCAAAATTAAAGAGAGATTATGCACTCTAGCCACAATTAATCTAGTGGTTCCTTCTTTTTTTTTAAATTCCAACACTTGATTTTAGTATTTAGCCCAGCTTTCAAATCCACAGGCTTCTTGAATTGATTAGATACTATATCTTAATACAAAAGAATAATAGGCTATGGAAAGAATTATACAGTTGGGATGCTACCAGTAAACTGAGAATTTGTTTAATATTTGCTCTAATTTCTTTATGAACTTTACTTTGGTCACATGGTATTGGTCGAATACACTTTTATCAATATCTTAAGCAGCAAGCAGGCCCAAAGTAAAAATGATCATGAATATGATTCGCAACAAATTAGTAATAAGTGCAGGAGAGGGGGCCTTCTAATGTAAGAAAAAAACTTACAAAAAGCAAAGAAAAGAATTGAAAGAACTATATGTTCTACGACTACTACTTATTATATGATTTTTTTTTATCACCCACTTCTCTTCAAGCAAGGAAAAGAAATGTCATTAAATTAAAACACTATATTATGACTACAATGCCACAATTAGTCCTTTTGATCATTTTTTTAATATTTGTGAGTGTCCGGGGCAGCTTGCACGCACATGGTTAATTAAGGAAAGACAAAAAAAAAAAAAAAAAAAACCTGAAAGTTGCAATAGTTCAAAAGGTAAAGCTTTCTAAAAAAAATTCTCAGCTGCGAAAGTTCAAATTGATTAAGCAACAAGATCACTATCTAAACACTCCAAATGATATACAGAGAAGCAATGGATTCAAAATTAAAGTTAAAACAGGAATTATGTAAATAATAGGGAGAAGAAAAAATTAATCACCTTTGAATCATCTTAACCAAAAACTCAGCAAATCCACAAATATCATGAAATTCAAAGGCCGAAAATGGCTCGATTACACAAAACCCATAAGGATTAACAAAAGCAATGGCTCAAAAATAAGAAGAATCTGAGAAATTGACAAAGAAAACTTCGACCCTTCTCGTGAATGTAGAACAAGGTGAAGAAAAAGTCATCACCATAAGTAAAACATGAAGAAATATGGAGAACTCAGAACTTGAAAATAAAAAAAGAAAACAAATTTCTATCTGGGTATCAAAAATCTAAATCTAAAAATCAGAACCCAGTTAGGGAAATCAATAAATTCGTTTTGATGGGTAAGTTTAGAAAGAAGAAGTAGAGAGAAATAAAAAGGGATTCTCGGTCTTAGTCTTAAATGACATGGGAATTCAAATTAAGGGGTTTAGGTTGGAAATATTGTGGTTTTAATAAATAATTCCATTAATATTATAGTTTTAAAAATATTTTTATTAATATAGTAAATCGCATACTAAGTATGTGATTTCAAGGCAGAGAGTTTTGAAAAAAACCAACTCCAAACTTGGATATTGAAACTCTCAAATTTTCTTTCAAACCTTCAAATTTTGTTTAAGTTTTAAAGCAACTTTCACTTAAATAAAACCAATCTATATTTTAAATTTAATTTACAATTAGAAAATATATGATAATTTTTAAACTTTCATTTCAATAATATAATTGAAGTCTAAACAAATTTTATATTAGTCATCCCAAATTCAAATATAATTGAAGTCTACAAAAATTTTAGACAAATCAAAATATATAAAATAAAACATCATCGATGCCCTCCCGTCCCACAGGGAGGTCGTTTCGTATTACGAGTAGGGCGAACGCGTCTTATTGGATTTCTATATGAATCATCAGTAATATGAGAAGGGCCTGCACCATCGAGAACCTGAGATGGTCCTGTATCATCTGTAACATGTGAAGGACTGGCATCATCACCATCACTGATACGACGCCTCCCTTGTCCTCATCCACGTCCACGTCCCCGTACTCGACCTCTAACATGTCCTGCTTCTGGATCTCGTGGTACATCAACATCAATATCTTCAGGTCCGGGAATGACAACCTGTGAAAATATTTCCTACGATCCTAGAGTCGGTACCATGAAAAAATGGGGAGATGATGGGTGACTAGGATAATGATCTGTGGTCTCTGGCTCAGCGTTCACCTCCTCGTGAACTGCCTCATCATGAGCACGGTTTGGAGGTGTACGACGTACTCGTCTAAAGCGAATATCCGGACGTTCCAAGCTAAACATATGATTGAATTCATCCATATGAGAAAGACAATCTCTGATATAGTTCTGAGTTTCCTCATGAGGACAGTGTACTGAGACATTTTGTAATCTAGCAAGCTGATTATAACAAAAAAAATTGTTAATTTTGGAAGAATTTACGAATATATAATTAGTAAATAAAAACAAATTTAATGACTCACCACAAAGTCAAAAGCAGCCGCGTGTCGAGTAATGAACAGGCAAGTTATAGAGTTATACCACTCCTTATAATCATTCTCACAATCATTGGGTGAGTTAACATGATATCCATCAACAATATGAGATTGCCGATTTGCCCATCGCACTATGAGGTGTGCATGTTGGATCCTCCAATCCGTATCTCTGCGCCCTCGAAGATCAAATGTGTGTAAACGTATATCTGTATCACATGGTGACAGGATGTCTTGTATAAAACCAAATTGTCACATAATTCGTTCTAGATGGTGCCACTCAACAATATGAAAGCAAATGAGTGGGCTAGTAGTAGGCCAGATGTCATGACCATGTATACAGAAGTCCGGCAATGATATCATGAGATGTAAATAGGGTTCCCATACGATCTGAAACGTTTAAAAATATTAAATATTGAATCTAGTAAACCACAACTCATTAAAACACAACTCATAAACTAAAATACATACATCATTATCTCCTAATTGATCCAGCATGTACCTATGCTGGATCAAAACATGAGTTGAAATTTCAGTGACGGAAAAATCATCTATCCACCTGCAAATATAAATTACAAACAAAATATTAAAAAATATCAATATGTTAATAAAAAAAAAGATATATGTAACGTACCGTGCACCCAAAGGTAGATCAACATTTGAGTTGACACGTCTAAGTAACCGCTGAGGAGCAATAGAAGGAAATCGATCTCATGCCCATATCAAACTGGATCGATGTACATCCTGTCTATGTAAAATCTCTGGGTCTCTAGGTCCTGGATCCATCACTGAATATATTGTATATATAAATGATCAAAATACATTACAAATGAAAAATATATAATTCCATAAATTAAAATACAAATTTCAAAGTCAAATACAATCAAATGTGAATTATCAAAATCCAATAAAAATAAAAGTGTTCATTACAAATGAAAAACATATAATTCCATAAAATTAAAATACAAATTACAATAGTGTGTTCCTCTCATGTGATGAGCTTCCCTCATGTGATGTGCTTCCCTCCTTATTAGGACATTTCCTACTATTATGTCCATCTTGCTTACAAATCTCACATCTTAACTTTCTACTTGTTTCTCTCAAATCCATCTCATTACGAATTCTACTACTTCGTGGTCTGCCCACCCCCCTCAACAACAATCGATTAGGATGTAACAAATCAAAATTAGGATAAGGCCATTATGCTTCACTCGGAATTGGATGGAATTGTGGTTCATAACATGAGGTGTATGTAGACATCTTGTAATAATCTTCCACATATTTCATGTAATCTACATGACAGTGTAAACACGCTGCAATTACATGGGAACATGGGATTCTGTATGTTTGCCACTTCTTGCAAGTGCACGTTCGTAACTCCAAGTGTACAACATGTCGGTTACCTCCCTGTGATCCCATATTACGACAGGCAGTTGTTACTTCAAACTCGCCATGTAATCTATCAAACACTTTTACTCGATGTTTACTTGCTTTTACAGCAGAACAAGACATTTTGTTCAATGCAAACATACCACAAAATAATAAGTAAATATACATTATATGAACCTGAAGCTTATAAAAAGAATATAAATCATGAAATATACCTTGTATATTCATCGCTTTGTCCAAGTGCAGCTCTAATTTCCATCCTACGTGCCTCGAAGTATGTTACACACCGATAAAATGTGGACTCTACTAATACCGTGATGGGCAACGAACGTGCTCCTTTTAGAACACCATTGATGCATTCAGAAAGATTGGTTGTCATCCAACCATATCTACGCCCCTCATCAAATGCTTGGGTCCACTTTGATTGGTCAATGTTATCGAAATATCTAACACAATTCTCATTCAGTTCAGACAATTCATCCATACATAATTGAAACTTACGTACTGTAAATTGGGAACCGGCCCTGCAAACCAATTGTTTCATCAACTTGCTTTTAAATTTATCATTAAAATTGCTTGCCACATGTCTTAAGCAAAAGCGATGATGAGCCATTGGTGATGCTCACCCATTTCTAGGATTATTTACAGTAGAGATTATACCGGGATGCCTATCGAATATCAAGCAAATATCGGGGCGTTGCGTCACTCTCAATCTCAACAAAGCTAAGAACCAACCCCAAGTATCAGAACTTTCCACATCTACTATGGCTAAAGCTAGAGGAAATAAATGTCCATTGGAATCCAATGAGGTTGCAATCAATAATTTTCCATTGTATTTTCTATACAAATGTGTCCCATCAATCTGTATAATAGGCCTACAATATTTGAATCCCTCTATGGATGGTCCGAACGACCAAAATACCAACCGCAATCTAGAATTCCCCGGCTCTTCCATAGAATCAAGCCTCCAATCAACTTGTGTTCTAGGATTTCTTTGTTTAATAATATTAAACCACCGTGGTAATTTTTGATACGATTGCTCCCAATTACCATATACCATTTCAATGGCTTTGCTCTTAGCTTCCCAAATTCTCCCATAGTTAACCATATATCCAAAATTGTCCAATATAATTTGAAGCAACACAACAATTTTAACAGTATTGTCCACCTTCACCATATTTCAAATCTCTCTAGCAATAAACAATGAATCTAGCTGGGGGTGATCTTGAGACACACATAAGTATATACAGTTGTGTGGACCGGTTAATTTTGTGATCTCAAACATATTATGTTCTTTCTGACGTGATGCTCTAAGTCTCCATATACATCCATCTGTTAGGAATGGTGTCCTAAATAAATATAAGTTCTTTATATTATCTAAATTGATTCAATTAATGATATTAGGAATATATGGAAATATATAAATATCAAACATTCAAATAGTAAACCCTAAGTTACTCTTATGAAATCACGACTCAGTATGTGAGTCATACAAGAGGATTAAAGTCGAGATGAGTAACTTAAACGTGTCTACAGTAAATAGATAACGTTTGAAAACCTTATCCTGATAACACTGTTGATAGCTTCGCATTTTGTTTATAGACAAATGATCGAATCCTGATCATTCATGTGGGAGACATGAAATGGAAGTATCATATGCAATGTTGATTGTATAAGACAGGACCACGATGTTTGATCAAATTTCTCATTAGTACCTTTTACGAGAAATAATCGAATATAAAACTAAGTTTATCAACCGTGATAGATCTCAATCCTGAGTGAAATGCGGACTCCTATTTGTGGAGTTATGTTCTTTGATTCACATAGTTGAGAGAGATCTGTAAGAACGCTCAATACACTCCTGTTTTGGGAACATGACTAGATAAGTAGCTGGGAACTCATTTTCACGAGATGGAATTCATAACTTTCCTATAAATTAATGGTATTAGTACGATACCTAAACATTTTAGGAACTTTAGGAAACTCCCTTGATGTACTGATTCGAGATATGAACAAGTGACGTCACGACTTCTATTGATCACAGAAGCATCTTATCTCTAGTTCGACTAAAGATAAAGTTCATTGGAGAATCAGCGGGAACACAAGGTTAAAGCGGTAATTACAGGGGCAAAACGGTAAATTTATCCGCCTGTAATTATGAGGGTTCCACGTGAGGATAATATTACAGATATAAATAATGATAAACTAAATGGACAATAACTCATCTATAGTGAGGGGAGTTCAGCTATGAATCTATAGTGGAATTATTCATAGTTAGATAATAAGTAATTGACTGATTATGTATAAATCACTTAATTGACTAATTATTAAGCCCATGATCTATAGGTCCATCGGGTCCCTATGCTAGCCCAAATATCGTAGTCGCGAAATCAAGTAGAAGAAATGAAAGTTTAAGTAAAGCGAATTACTTAAAATAGGCAATATTAATTGTTTAAATATTTAATATATTTAAACGGTAATTAATATAAACATTATTAATAGTTTAAATAATGATTTTATTTAAACGTGAAATTAATAATGAAATATTATTAATTAGATATTATTAATTATTTGAATATTGAGTATATTTAAATGGTAATTAATAATTTGAAATTAATTAACAATTATTAATTGTTTAAATAATTAATTTAAACAGAAATTAATAATTAAAATTAATTAATTAATAATAAAATATTGTCAATAAAATTATTAATTAAATAATGAGTTTATTTAATGGAAATTAATAATTATAATATTTATTATTAATTATTTAAATAATAAAAATTATTTAAATGGAAATTAATAATTAAATATAAATTGGATAATATTTAGTCGGGAGAAAATATTAATATTATTAATTATTTAAATAAAATATTTTATTTAAATGGTAATTAATAAATAAATTAATTAAGTTGGAATTAATTTAAGAGAGAATTTCAAGCCCAATTGGATTAATGAACCCAATTGAGATAGGCCCAAAATAATTAATTAAATAAATTATAATTTTTTATTAATTACTATTGTAATTTTTGGCCATCATGGTTATTTTGAGGAGATAATTGTTTGAATTATATCCTAAAATAATTACATAGATTTATTTACCCAAGATAAATAAAATAAAGAAAATAAAATAATCTCCTATTTATCTATGACATTTTCGAAATTGCAAGATAATTGAAAGAGATAATCTTTTTTCTTTTTGTATTTATCTCTATAGATTAATCCTAATGTGATTAGGATTCCTATTTTCCTATAAATAGGAGGGGTCATTCATAAATCATACAATTCAATTCCATAGAAAGTTAGAACTCTCTCATCCTCTCTCCCACCCCTTGGCCGAATTTTCCTCTTTATATTGGGAAGAAAATATTTTTTCTTCTTCCCAATTTCTTCTTAAGTTCGATCCCACAATCGGGTTTCGTTTGATCTATCGGGATATAGCATAGAAGATCCGGTGTTTCTGAGGATTGATGCTGTAAAGAAACCTCCAACCAATTCTCCAATTTTACTCAATGTAAGTTTCGGTTTGATTTTAATTTTCGAAAATTAAGCATGAATCTACGTGTTCTTCATGTTTTTATCACAATTTGCATGATATTAATAGATCCGTTATTAAATGTTAATAAATTTACTAAATAAATTTCCGCTATTTTAGTAAATCATCCCTTCACCATCATCATACTTTATACATTTCACGGCCCATATAGCAGGTGTTGATTCTATAACCTCAAAATCATATTGGTTTTTTATTGACCACCGTTTCACATCATGTTTCAAATCAATTTTTGTTTTGTACCTAAGTCCCGTACGTAATTGCTCATGGTCATCTCTTAATACAACACGTGGAAATAATGGGACTTCATTCATGCGGTTCAAAGAATCACTATTCAACTCGATGAACGAAGGAGAAGTGACATCATGCATATTGTCGCTATTCAAATTAATCATTTCTTCTTCATCATCGGTTAGTGTACGTATATCAATAAACTCATTCCCCGGTGGAATAGTCTCATATGGATGATATGGAAGTAACTCATTGTTGTTAGATTGATCATCTACAACGTTACTCTCATTATTTTCAACACATATGTCACTCTCCACATACAAATCTACTATATTTGGTGGAGGCAAACTGACAGTTATCATAAATGTCAAATCCACATCATTTTCAATACTTATTGGGACATATCTAATGACACTAGATGACATTTGTGTCAGATGTCGGTAGTAGAAATCTACTCTATTTGGTCTAACTTCTCCAAATAACGTGCTCATTACTAACTCCTTAAAATTCTCAAAACTTAATCCATTCCATATAGTCAACGTCTTGTAAGGTGGTTTGTCATATTCAATTCCATTAGGACCATCAATAATTCGTTCATTCACATAACATTGTAACACAATACATTTATCTCCCATTTGCAATAGCTACATACAAATATTTCAAATGTAAATTTAGAATTCATACTAATCAATCTAAAACAAAATTATTCATATTCCACAAACTCATCTCAAAATTTCACAACAATACGTAAAAAAAACCCTAAATAAGAAATCTAACATTTTGAAATTAAATAAACTTGTTCATAATCATTCCTCTCATTTAATCATATAATAGAAATTAAATAAAACTAAGAGTTTGAAAATATAAAATGAAAGATAGATTTACCAGCGAGTAGAAACTAGATCTGACGGTGTATCCCGGTGACGTAGAGCGGCGACGATCTGGGCGGCGACAGCGGCTATCTGAGCCGTGATCTGGGCGGCGGCAGCGGCGAGTGGCGGCGGCGGCGGCGGCTGATTGAACAAAGGAGAGGTAGAAGATAGAGAGAGGAAGAAGAAGATAGAGGGGAAAAAATGGAAGAAAGAGAGAGAGGTTTGAGAAAAGAATGGAAAAAAGAGAGAGAGGTTTGAGGGTTTGGTGTTGTCTGCCTTAAAATCGCATACGGGGTATGCGATTTTAGAAGAAATCGCAACCTCAGTATGCGATTTCACCTAAAATCGCATACTCAGGTTGCGATTTGCTATATTTTTCCTATTATTTTCATAACTACAATATTTTTATAAATATTTATAAAATACACAATATTAAAAAAAAAATCTCAAATTAAGCCTATAGTGAAATGAAGAATGGACTTTTTTTCTTCTTATAAAAATTATGAAAATGGCCAAAAATAAAATATTCCCTCTAAGAAATTTCATATTATTATGAGATTGGTATGTAGGAATTTGTTTTCATTCTTGAAGAAATGAAATGGAAATTTAGATTAATTGACCTCTAAAATTGACATTTAAGTGTTATTGACCTCCATTCTCATATTAACCTTTTTTTTTTACCTTATAATGATGTTATTTTGTTGTGAAAGTTCTTTTTTTTTTGAGATATTACATCAAATTGGGGGATGGGGAACTCGAACCTTCGACTTCATGGGAAGGGAGCAGGTGCCTAATCCCTTGAGTTTTGTTTGTGTTGGCTTGTTGTGAAAGTTCTTATTTACCCTTAAACATATATCGAATACTCTACCCTATCACTTAGGAATTTTATTTTCTCTCTCTAAAATTCTCAACTCTCTCCATCATTCCTATCTCTCCATTATTCAAGCATTTGATAAGTATTCAACCATCAATCTTCTTTTCAATCTCTCCATTATTCGAGCATTTGATCATTACAAGGTGTTGTGGGGTGAAATTGGATTACATGTGGAATTTTACAACTTGACAAAATTTGTGTACGCACCTCGTCTGACCGCGGTATCAAAGCACCTGGTCTAAAGCACCTGGTCCGAAACACCTGGTCCAAAGCACCTGGTCCAAAGCACCTGGTCCGAAGCACCTCGTTTGACTGTGGTACCTAGGCATAAAGTCCATGCACCTGGTCCAAGGCTTAGGAATGGTGTCCTAGAACTTGTAATTATTTAATAATAATAATTTATTAATAATAAATTAAATAAATAAACATAAATTCTTTATATTATCTAGATTGATTCAATTAATGATATTAGGAATATATGGAAATATATAAATATCAAACATTCAAATAGTAAACCCTAAGTTACTCTTATGAAATCACGACTTAGTATGTGAGTCATACAAGAGGATTAAAGTCGAGATGAGTAACTTAAACGTGTCTACAGTAAACGGATAACGTTTGGGAAGCTTATCCTGGTAACATTGTTGATAGCTTCACATTTTGTTTATAGATAAATGATCGAATCCTGATCATTCATGTGGGAGACATGAACTGGAAGTATCATATGCAATGTTGATTGTATAAGACAGGACCACGATGTTCGATCAAATTTCTCATTAGTACCGTTTACGAGAAATAATCGAATATCAAACTAAGTTTATCAACCGTGATAGATCTCAATCCTGAGTGAAATGCTGACTCCTATTTGTGGAGTAATGTTCTTTGATTCACATAGTTGAGAGCGATCTGTAAGAACGCTCAATACACTTCTGTTTTGGGAACATGACTAGATAAGTAGCCGGGAACTCATTTTCACGAGATGGAATTCATAACTTTCCTATAAATTAACAGGTATCGGTCGATACCTAAACATTTTAGGAACTTTAGGAAACTCCCTTGATGTCCTGATTCGAGATATGAACAAGTGACGTCACGACTTCTATTGATCACGAAGTATCTTATCTCTAGTTCGACTAAAGATAAAGTTCATTGGAGAATCGCGGGAACACAAGGATAAAGCGGTAATTACAGGGGGCAAAACGGTAAATTTATCCGCCTGTAATTATGAGGGTTCCACGTGAAGGATAATATCACAGATATAAATAAAAGATAAACTAAATGGACATAACTCATCTATAGTGAGGGGAGTTCCGCTATGAATCTATAGTGGAATTATTCATAGTTAGATAATAAGTAATTAACTGATTATGTGTTAATCACTTAATTGACTAATTATTAAGCTCATGATCTATAGGTCCATCGGGTCCCTATGCTAGCCCAAATATCGTAGTCGCGAAATCAAGTAGAAGAAATGGAAATTTTAAGTAAAGTGAATTACTTAAAATAGGCAATATTAATTGTTTAAATATTGAGTATATTTAAACGGTAATTAATATAAACATTATTAATTGTTTAAATAATGAGTTTATTTAAACAGGAAATTAATAATGAAATATTATTAATTAGATATTATTAATTATTTAAATATTGAGTATATTTAAATGGTAATTAATAATTTGAAATTAATTAACAATTATTAATTGTTTAAATAATTAATTTTATTTAAACGAAATTAATAATTAAAATTAATTAATTAATAATAAAATGTTATCAATAAAATTATTAATTAAATAATGAGTTTATTTAATGGAAATTAATAATTAAAATATTTATTATTAATTATTTAAATAATGAAAATTATTTAAATGGAAATTAATAATTAAATATAATTTGATAATATTTAGTCGGGAGAAAATATTAATATTATTAATTGTTTAAATAAAATATTTTATTTAAATGGTAGTTAATAAATAAATTAATTAAGTTGGACTTATTAATTTAAGAGAGAATTTCAAGCCCAATTGGATTAATGAACCCAATTGGAATTGGCCCAAAATAATTAATTAAATAAATTAGAATTTTTTTTTATTAATTAATGTTGCAATTTTCGGCCACATTATTATTTGGGAAGAGATAATTGCTTGAATTATATCCTAAAATAATTACATAGATTTATTTACCCAAGATAAATAAAATAAAGAAAATAAAATAAAGAAAATAAAATAATCTCCTATTTATCTATGACATTTTCGAAATTGCAAGATAAAGGAAAGAGATAATCTTTTTTCTTTTTTTGTATTTATCTCTATAGATTAATCTTAATGGGATTAGGATTCCTATTTTCCTATAAATAGGAGGGTTGGGTCATTCATAAATCACACAATTCAATTCCTTAGAAATTCGGAATTCTCTCTTCCTCCTCTCCTCCCCTATTGCCGATTTTCATAGGCCATTGGGAAGAAAAATATTTTTTTCTTCTTCCCAATTTCTTCTTAAGTTCGATCCCACAATCGGATTTCGTTTGATCGATCGGGATATAGAGTAGAAGATCCGGTGTTGCTGAGGATTTGATGCTGTAAAGAAACCTCCAACCGATTCTCCATTAATCAGTCAATGTAAGTTCCGGTTTTAATTTTCGAAAATAAAGCATGAATCTACATGTTTTTCGTGTTTTTATCACAAATTGCATGATATTAATAGATCCTAAATTAAGTGTTAATTTGTGTTACTAAATAAATTCCGCTAATTTATTAAATCATCCCTTCACAAGGCACCTCATCTGACCGCGGTGTTGGGCACCTGGTCCAAAGCACCTGATCCAAAGCACCTGGTCCAAGACACCTTGTCTGACCGCAGTCTTCGTCATAGACCTAATACTTAAGATTGAATACAAGTATCCACTTGGGAAACGACATGTGGCGCAACCCACAAGCGACACGTAATTGAGAAGCAACACATGGCTCAATCCCGACGCGACACGTGGCACGATGATGTCATCAACCTAATCTCCTATAAATAGGAGAAGAAATTCATTCATTAGGTAACTAATTCTACTACTATACTCTCTGGCACACTAGCTCTGCTTGCTCTGACTTTAGCATCGGAGGGTGTTAGGCCGGCACCACACCGGTGCACTTTTCCTTTCCTGTGCAGGTACCTACGTAGCACGCCGTCGAAGCAGCACACTATCTCCTACTCATCCCATAAATTAAGTTCGTTGTCTACGTGGAAGCTCTCCATTTTTATGCAACAACATTTGGCGCCGTCTGTGGGAAGAGTATATAACTAAGTGCTCTACCATTAAGGATGAGTCGTAGAAGTCAGCAACACGGTGATGATATAGATGACGGTGAAAACCGTAACCCCTGTAATACGAGATATCAAACTCGTAGCACTAGAGAACGACAACAACAACAAGCTGATGAAAATCAAGAAGTAGTAAGAGTTGTGCCAATGCCAGACGGAAGGGTGGATGCTCTAGAAGAGCAAGTTCGAGGGGTGAATCGAGATTTTGCTAAAGTACTCGAAATTCTTACACAAAAAACTGATCACCAAGCCCCCGCTCACAACCAGGAAGTGTAATCCAAGAAAGACAAAGAACCTATAGAACGTATAGGTGAATCACGAAATCATGAGAATAGTGGTTTTAAGGGGAAGTCAAAGTTAAATATCTAGGACAGTTCATCTTCCTCTCATAACTCTTCTCGCAACAAGCAACCTAGTAAAAAACGAAAGTTCGACCTTAGAGAAATTCTCAATCAAAAGAGAAAAGAACATTCAGATTTTGTGAAGTCTACTGCAGAAAGTGTCCAGCCTTGGGCGCCAGAGTTGAAAAAGCTCCAAGATCAACTTGGTCATATGAAGAAAGAGTATAGAGGAAAGACTACTCTTGCACTAGAAGATCTACTTGAGCAAACTGAGCCGCCATTCACCGATGATATAATGGAGGTGGAGCTTCCCACAAAATTCAAAATGCCAACTATGACCACGTATGACGGTTCAAAGGATCCACTCGAGCATGTCGATACGTTTTGGACCTGGATGGAGCTCCAGGGAGTCCGAGATGCTATCAAGTGTAGGGCATTCCCCCTTACATTAGGAGGCTCTACTTGCGGTTGGTACAGATATGTAACGTCCCGTTATTTTTGTGATAAAATTTTATTTATTTATTTATTTATTTTATTTTAATTCAAGTAATTAAGTTCATTTATTTATTATTAAATTAGAAATTTGCAATTTATTTCATTTTAATGGCTTTATTTATTTAATTACGTTTTAATGGTGTTAATAATTATTAACGGGCCAATTAATAATTATTAATCACCATTGGGTTAGTTTGAGATGTTCGGGATTTGTTTTAAGCCAAAAGTCTTAAAAAGGGCAAAATCGTAATTTCCAACTTCCTAAATATCTATTTACTATTTGTCATCTTCTTTAAATGAGTCATTGACTCATTTTTGACCAAAACATCACCATTTTCTTCTCCAAACCCGAGCAACAAAGGGAAGAAAAGAGAAGAGGAAGAAACGGTCGCCCGGGTGTTTCCTGGCCGTTTTGCGTGATTTCGGATGCGTTGGAAAGCTCTCGCCGAGACCTTTCTACCCATTCCACTCTTGGAACGTTTCCAACTCTCTAAGGTAAGCCCTAGATTTCGAATTCTCATTGAACTTCCATGGAAATTGATTCAAGCTTTTGTGTTCTTTCGATTTCTTGCCGTGAAACTCAGGTGTTTGTCAATTCGGGAGTAGTTTTATGTGTTTTTGGAAACTATTCCATAACCCTAAAACCGAGTTTCATCGAAACCCTTTCCGTTTGAAATTTACCCTTTTGGGATTGAAAATGGGTTAGAAATTAATGAATGAATGTTTATTTAAATTCAATTCGGAAAGGGATTAATGTTCAAAAACACTATTCATCGATACCCATTGAAATCGGGATTATCGAATTTGATTAAAACCAACTCAAAACGTATTTTGAATTGCCAAAAAGCGAAAAACCAAACCCGAGACTCGTTTTTGATGATAGGGCCGTGGGCCTCTTTGTGGGTTTTATTGGGTTTTCGTTGCTTTGTATGTTTAGTAATTGTTTGAATGATAGTTGGTTTCGTTATTGATTGTTACGATGTAATTCGTTTGTAGGTGTTTTTGAACTTCGTGGTTGATCGCTCCTTCGAACTTAGGAGCTAAATCATCTTATTAATAAGGTGAGAATAGTTAGCATTTAAATTAAATATGGAAAGCAAACTAGTGTGATGGTTTGAGAGTTTGAAACTAAGATTAGAATCCGAACCTAAGATTAGAGGGTTGTGAGTTAGTGCCCTTAGGATTAAGAGTTAATCCTTTAAGTGAGAACTTAGAAATTCTCGAGAAAGACTTTGAATCTTAGAAGATTCTAACTTAGTTTCGTTATGAAACTAAGGTTGGATTATTTTGAAGTCAAAATGATCCAACTTGTAATCTAAAACGGTTAATAGAACCTCGGATTATTTGGAAGTATAGAATCCGGAGGACATAGGTTAATCGTTTAAATTATGATTCTAATCTTATTACTAATATCGGAGTTCGATCGTCATATCGTTCATTCGAGTTTCTCAGTTATTTTTACTTTTTGTCATTTACTTTATGTCTTTACTTATGCCCATTTACCTTATGTGTATTTTAATTACTTTATCATTTACTTTACTTTATTTAATTGTACAAGCATATGCAAGCATATGCATAACATTTTGCACCATTATTTATTATACTACAACATCTCGCATCATTGAAAAGAGAAAAAGAAAAGAATGAAAAGAATGAAAGGAACGGTGGATGAGTGGATTCCCACGTTACCTTCATGCATAAGGTGAATGATGGATGAGTGGATTCCCACATTACCTTCATCATGCATAAGGTTGAATGGTGGATGAGTGGATTCCCACATTACCTTCATGCATAAGGATAAGGGTGGATAGTTTGTAAAAATCCACATTACCTTCATTACATGCATAAATGGCAATTGCGTATCCTATGGATGTACTCATTACTTTTATGCATATGATAGATGAGAAAGAGAGTCGAGATGTTATATTTTTTTTGCAAAGTCATTTACTTTTCTTACTTTATGTTATAACAAGTTAAAGGATGAACAATTAGCCTAAGTGTGCTAATTAGTTTCATCAAATGGAAAATATGACTTAGAATGACCTAGACTTTGGAGAATTCTAGGAAGGATTGTGTCGGTTTATTGGACACAAATCGGAATGCGAGTTTGAGGTCTATATTTACTTTTTATGCTTATTATTCTCACTGGGCTTAGTTTGTTAGCTCATGATATTACAACCAATTTCAGGTAATGCCTTGGCTAGAGGTCGAGGAGAAGGAGGTGGTCTTGCGTGATCGAGGGATGCCTGGCCTCGAGATGGACTTGTTGGTTTTGTAAAGTATATGTTAATACTTTATGAATTTTCAAACACTTTGATGTTGTATATAGCTCATAAGAGCTTTTGATGTGGTTTTTATGTGATGAAACATTTGAACTCCTGATTTGGACTTAAAGTCCATGAGATTTTATTAGATGTGAAAATTAGGATGTAAACAGGTTTTCGGCATGCCAATTTTCAAACAAAACCACGCCAATTTTTCGTAAATTAAAAGACTTCCGCTGTTTTCTCTGATTTTAATTTATTTAAAAGTGACGGGTCGTCACAAGATAGCTCAAGCCGAGGTCTATCTCTTCATTTAAAGACCTCACTCGATCTTTTGTAACTCAGTTCCTTGGTGGAAGAGATCATAAGAAACCGGCCACCCACCTTTTGACTATACGTTAGAAGTTAGAGGAGAGCCTCCGAGACTATATAGTAAGATTCAACAGCGAGGCATTGAATGTGGAAGGTCACAGTGACGACATAGCTCTAACTGCTATGATGGCTGGCTTGAAAGATGAAAAACTTTTATGGTCTCTAGGCAAGAAAACACCTGCTACATACACAGAGCTATTTGCCCGAGCGCTAGAGAGTTACTTAATGCAAGAGAAACTCCAAATGAAGGAGGTAGTAGTAGAAATTCTGAGTATAAAAGAAAAGGCTCAACAAATGACCTAACCTGGAGGACTGACCGTCACGAGGATGACAAGAGACATAAGTCGAGAGACCAACTTGATAAACTGAGTCTTCCTCCTAGTAAGTTTAAAAAATACACTCCCACCACAGTTCCGATCGAACAACTACTCTTAGAGATCAAAGACAAAAACTTGGTAAGGTGGCCGCCTAGGATGATAACGGGGTCAAACAAGAGGAACAAAGACAAGTATTGCCTCTTCCATAAAAACCACGGGCATACCACCTCTGATTTCTTTGATCTCAAGGAAGAAATTGAGACCCTTATTCAAAAAGGGTACTTGAAGGAATTTGTGAGAAGTAAAAGAGATAAGGAAGATCAGGACCGTGATAATCAAAATTTTCCAATTGGAGAATTAATAACCATCTTTGGGGGTCCGACTATTGAAAAGGAGCCAAAGCTCTAGAAAGGACCATGTTGGGTCACTAGGGTATTGGTCAAGACGTCAACACATTGATCAAACTCATATAAAAGCTTCTACAATACATATGAAGATGTCAAGCAACTTAGATTTTATTTCAACAATTTTATTTATTGCAGTTTTCATTTCTAATAAAGTCTTTTATTGTAAAAAGTTCGAAAATAAAATGAATAAGACCGTACTTTTTCTACTTATTTCATTTATGAGAGTTAAATCATTTAGAGAACTCTTAGATTCGAGGTAGATTTCAAGACGTAAAACTCTACTCGAGTGGGGGCCAACTACGTGAACCTACTACAAAAAGTTCTAAGTCCGCCACGGTGGAAGAGCTAAATAAAAAATTCTAACTCTACTAGGGAGTGCAGGGCTCACAAGAGCCGCACCTGGTAGAAGAATTTAAAACGACTAAAAAATTCTAAGTCTACCAGGGAGTGCAGGGCTCGCACGAGCTGAACCTGGAAGAAGAATTTTAAACGACTAAAAAGTTCTAAGTCCGCCACAGTGGAAGAGCTAAATAAAAAATTCTAACTCTACTAGGGAGTGCAGGGCTCACAAGAGCCGCACCTGGTAGAAGAATTTAAAACGACTAAAAAATTCTAAGTCTATCAGGGAGTGCAGGGCTTGTACGAGCCGCAGCTGGTAGAAGAATTTAAAACGACTAAAAAGTTCTAAGCCCGCCACAATGGAAGAGATAAATAAAAATTCTAACTCTACTAGGGAGTGCAGGGCTCACAAGAGCCGCACCTGGTAGAAGAATTTAAAACGACTAAAAAATTTTAAGTCTACTAGGGAGTGCAGGGCTCACAAGAGCCGCACTTGGTAGAAGAATTTAAAACGACTAAATTTTTTTAAGTCTACCAGGGAGTGCAAGGCTCGCATAAGCCGAACCTGGAAGAAGAATTTTAAACAACTAAAAAATTCTAAGTCTACCAGGGAGTGCAGGGCTCGCACGAGTCGCACCTGGTAGAAGAATTTAAAACAACTAAAAAATTCTAAGTCTACTAAGGAATGCATGGCTCGTAGAGGAATTAAGGAAAATTCTAAGTTTACCAAGGGTGTAAGGCTACTACACCTACAAAGCAACACTTAGAAAATTTAAAGATAAGTCTATCAAGCTTGTGTCAAGATTCAACAACAAGTCGACTCCCAAAAAGCCAATTTAAAATTGGTTAAAAAAAAAGTCAACCAGTTGACCGGTCAACACGGGTCTGTCAAAAACTTGCAGGTCAATGCCCGGGTCTGGCTTTTACCCACGGGTCAATATGAGGGTCGACATAAAACCCATGAGTTTTTACTCTTGAAGTGCAACAAGGAAAGGAAGGAAGAAAAGAGAGAGAGAGAGAGAGAGCGCTAAGGGGCGCAGGTCAAAACCTGACCCGCGACCCCGCTTGCGGGTCACATTTTGACACGCGGGCTCAATATGCTTTAAAAAAAAATAAATTAAAGGGCTGCGGGTCAAATCCTGACCCGCGGGTCTGGAACCACTCCCCCCCTTTTTTTTAATTTTTTCTTTTTCCTTTCTTCTTTCTCTTTCTACTCCTTCCTCCTTACACTCATTATCAATTCCATTTTTTTTTATTTTTTCAAATTTTGTTGTGATTTTTCCAATAATCAATGGAAGAATTTAATATATTTGATTTCAAGAGAATTTTTACTCTTCAAATCAAAGGGGGCGAAGTATGCGATGATTAAGCACCTTGGACATACAACCCAACTCCAAAACAACCAGGGACAGAAAATTCAAGCTACAAACTCTCAAATAAAATTCAACCCTCCAACACTTAGTATTTTCTCAAGTTTTTTAATAACAGAAAATTCAAGTTACCAAGGGAGGAAATTCAAGCTACAAATTCTCAAAATTTTGACGAGTGCAACGGTGGAAAATTCAAGCTACAGACCTCAACACTATGAATATTTTCAAGAAATTGACTAAGGTAAAATTCCGCTTTGAAAGAATACTCCCAAGTAGCATTGAACTTGCATCTCAACTCAACTCGAGAGTAGGGGGCTTCTGTTGTGGGGTGAAATTGGATTACACGTGGAATTTTACAACTTGACAAAATTTGTGTACGCACCTTGTCTGACCGCGGTACCAAAGCACCTGGTCTAAAGCACCTGGTCCAAAGCACCTAGTCCGAAGCACCTGGTCCAAAGCACCTGGTCCAAAGCATCTGGTCCGAAGCACCTGGTCTGAAGCACCTGGTCTGAAGGACCCGTCTAACCGTGGTACCTAGGCATAAAGTCCATGCACCTGGTCCAAGGCACCTCATCAGACCGCGGTGTTGGGCACCTGGTCCAAAGCACCTGATCCAAAGCACCTTGTCTGACCGCAGTCTTCGTCATAGACCTAATACTTAAGATTGAATACAAGTATCCACTTGGGAAACGACACGTGGCGCAACCCACAAGCGACACGTAATTGAGAAGCAACACATGGCTCAATCCCGACGCGACACGTGGCACGATGATGTCATCAACCTAATCTCCTATAAATAGGAGAAGAAATTCATTCATTAGGTAACTAATTCTACTACTACACTCTCTGGCACACTAGCTCTGCTTGCTCTGATTTTAGCATCGGAGGGTGTTAGGCCGGCACCACACCGGTGCACTTTTCCTTTCCTGTGCAGGTACCTACGTAGCACGCCATCGAAGCAACGCACTATCTTCGACTCATCCCATAAATTAAGTTCGTTGTCTACGTGGAAGCTCTCCATTTTTAAGCAACAACACAAGGTATCCTATAAGTTATCTCTTACTTTCAAACAATTTTTTTGAAAAAAAAAAAGAACCGGGTTGACCCTGAATTTTGCATTTTGCCCCGGAATTTGACAATTTTCTCCGAAATTTGATTTTTACCACAGAATTTAAAATTGTCCCAGAATCCGGACCGGTTTTTACATTTTACCTCGGAATTCTCCCTGGAATCCGACCCGGAATTTGAAAATCTTCTCCGTAATCTGATTTTTACCTTGGAATTTGAAATTGCATCAAAATCCTGGATGGTTTTTGAAAACTTGCACAGAAATTTGTACCGGTTCAAATCCGGAAGGAATTATGAACACCAAATCATCTTCGCTGGTAGACATTTTTAACTGAAAAACACATATAAAATAAAATAAATAAACAACTAATTTAACGTTCTAAAAAACACATAAAAAATAAAATAAAGAACTAACTTAACTGAAAAACACATAAAATAAAAATTATAATATCTAAAATTAAGATGCTTAATTAAGAAAGAAAAGAAAAGAAAAGAAAAGGAAAGAAAGAAAGAAAAAATAAAAATAAAAATATTGGGCTCTACCCAAAATTCTTCCGGTCTGGAATTTTGGACAGAGGGTTCTACTTTTTGTTTCTTTCTTATTTAAACATTTTAATTTATTTTTTTTCAACATAATCACAAAGACATCTAATCTTTTTTTTCTTTTCTTCTTTTTATTTTCTTTCTTAATTAAGCATTTTAATTTTAGATATTATAATTTTAATTTTGGCTCCCCCCCAATTTTTTCCCCTTTTTTTAGGGTTATTTATTTTTGTATTTGTATTAATCTTATTTTAAAATTATTTAGTATTAAAAAAAATTGGTCCATAACTAGTTTAAAAAAAAAACTGTGAATAATTCCGGACCGGAATCTGGGTCCTCTGGATTTCCGTATGAAATCCATGGATTTTCGAAATCTCCTTCCTTCGAGAAACCTTCACCGTACATTATCACCATGTAGTATTCGCCGTATTTCGACGTTAACGCCGCCGTTAGAGATTGAAGGAAGATAAGTGAGATGAGAGAACTTAGTTTCAATGGAGATGAGAGAAGTTGAGTGGAGAGTTGGAGAAGTGAAGTGAAGGGTATTTTTTATATTTCAAACCAAAGTGACATCATCAAAAGGTAAAAAAAGATTAATATGATAATGGAGGTCAATAACCCGTAGTTGTAGATTTTGGAGGTCAATATACCCAAATTTCCAAATGAAATGAATATTATTCTAAATTTTTAAATGTAACACATTGGGCAAGGGGGCGTTGCCCCGTTCTAACTTCTAGTGGACATTTTCCTTTCTTCGCCTAATTCTATTATTTTTTATTTCACATTCAACTCAAAATATATATGACAACACAAATATAACTCAACTAGTTAATCATTTGCTCTCTTCTCATCAGATCGAAAAGTCGAGTCTCGAGTCTCCCCTCCCCCCATTTGATGTAATATCTCAACAAACAAATACAAAACTCAAAATTTATATAAAATATATATATCCTTTATTTTTCACTAGAGAAACTATACCCCTACCACTTTTTTCTGCTTTAATTTATTTTTAAAAATTACATTTTATTTATTTATTAAATTGATAAATTAGTTTTTATTAAAAAGAAATCTCTGATGTTAATCTTATTATTATAGTTCTCTGAATGTTTTGATTTAAAATTTAATTATTTTCTTTTATTTATGTAATTTTTTTGAAATCTTTTGTTATTTTTTAAATTTGTTTAGTTATAAATTTCATTTCTATGGTTGCATATATGTTTCAATTAAATTTTTATCAAATTTTAAAAACTAAATCAAGTTTTCAGATGTGTAAATTTGATAAACTAAGGATGTTTATGAATTTTATCAGAGTATGGTTCAAGTGGTTAGACACTCGCTCCCTTCCCATGAGGTCGAAAGTTTAGCCTCTCCTCCCTCTATTTGATATAATATCTAAGATTGATTTTTTTAAAAAAGAAAAAATAACTTAAATTATAGAGATTAAAAAATTCTTTCTTATATTAGACGTATCTGTTAGAATTTAATTTTGTATTGACATTTTATTTTGACAAAACAACATTTTTGTAATTTTTAATGTGATCAATTTATTTAATTTGAATTTTGAATTGATTATGTCATTTATTATTTAAATGGTTTTTATATTTATTATTTAATTTGAATTTTGAATTGATTAGATGCAAATCAATCAATCAATCATGGCTTAATTTATATTAGAATGAAAATTTTGAATCTCAACCATTCTTCTATAAATGGGAGCCAAGCTTGTCAAGAAAAAACACCTCTCCTATTGCACTCAAGCTTTCAAGCATATTATTAAGAGTGTTTTATATTTTGCTCTCGTTTTATTTATTCTTTTATGAGATTTAATTGTACAGAGTTCTTTGTGAGTATAATTGCTTTTACATTATCATACTTGTAAGTTAGTGATTCTCGAGGAAGAGCTATACTTAAAATATATCAGAGGGGGTGTGACGACCCGTTACTTTTAAATAGATTAAAATCAGAGAAAACAGCGGAAGTCTTTTATTTTTAAGAAAATTTTGTGTGGTTTTGTTTGAAAGTTGGCATGCCGAAAACCTGTTTACATCCTAATTTTCAAATCTAATAAAATCACATGGAACATTAAGTTCCAATCAGGAGTTCAAGGTGTAATATCATAAAAATAATGATAAAAAGCTCTTAAGAGCTAAATACAAAATATAATTCACAAATCCTTCTAAGTTCTCAAAAGTAAAATTCATAAATTTTACAACAGAAGAGTCCATCTCGAGGTCAGCATCCCTCGATCACACAGCACCACCTCCTCTCCCTCGACCTCTTACAGAGCATTACCTGAAATTTTGTAATATCATGAGCTAACAAACTAAGCCCAGTGAGAATAATAAGAATAAAAAGTAAGGATAGACCTCAAACTCGCATTCTGGTTTGTGTCCAATTAATCTTACACAATTACTCCTATAATTCTCCAAACTCTAGGTAATTTCATTCTAAACTTTCCAAAGGATAAAATTACTAACACTAGTAGTCAAAAACTCATTCATTAACTTATTACGACATAAATAAGAAAAATAAATAAACTTTGTATAAAATAAAACATCTCAATCCTCTATCCAGGATATATATTTTTTCATCGATCATATGCATGAAGATAACGAGAACATCCCGTAGGATACACATTCACCCTTTATGCATGATATGCATGAAGAAGACGATGCAGACAACCCCCGAAGGGTACAAACATTCTTCCCTTATTTTATTTTCTCTCTTTATTTCCTTTTTCTCTGAAGGCGATGCAGACAATCCCCGAAGGGTCCAAACATTCTTACCTTCTATGATGCGAGATGTTATGGTGCAATATGTTATGGTTATGTTTGCACATGCTTGTAAAAGTAAATAAAAGTAAAGTATGAATATTAAAGTAACCGGAACAAACATAAAGTAAAGACATAAGTAAAATAGATAAGAATCCCGGACGAACAATATATAAATTGAACTTCGCTACCAATAATAAAAGTAAAACCATAACTTAAACGATTAACCTTAACTTTCCAGGATTCTAAACTTCCAATAAAATTTAAAGTTCTATTAATCGTTCCAAATACAAGTTTGGATCTTTTAACCTCCAATGACCCAACCTAAGCTTTGAAAACGAATCTAACTTAGAATCTTCTAAGATTCACTACTTTTCTCGAGAACTACTAAGTTCTCACTTAAAGGATTAACTTCTAACCCTAAGGGCACTAACTCACATCCCTCTAATCTTAGATTCGGATTCTAGTCTTAATTCAAACTCTACAAACCTTCACACTCATTTGCTTTCTATAAATACTTTAAATCCTAACTATTCTCACCTTAAAGAAAGTTAACTTCGCTCCTAAGTCCGGAAGAGCGATCAAACAAGCGGTTCAAAAACACCTACAAATGAATTATATCACACAATCAATAATTTTACCAACTATCGATCAAACATCAACTAAACAATCAAAACAAAGAAAAACTCAACAACCCTCCCACAAGAGGCCCACGGCCCTATCAAAGAAAATGGGCTTCGGGTTTGGTTTTCCGGCTTTTAGGCAATCTAAAAGTGTTTCGAGTTGGTTTTAACCAAATTCGATATTCCCGATTTCAATGGGTATCGATAAATAGGGTTTTTGAACATTATGCCCTTTCCCGAAATGAATTTAAATAAACATTATTTCATTAAATTCTAACCCATAATTAAACCCAAAAAGGTAAATTTCAAACGGAAAGGGTTTCGACTGAAACTCGGTTTTAGGGTTAAGGGAAAGTTTCCAAAAACTCTTAAAACTACTCCCGTATTTACAAACACCGAGTTTCACGGCAAGAAATCGAAAGGAAACAAAGAAAACTTCATTAAAACACTATTTGGAGCTTAGGGTTTCAAGAGAAACTTACCGAGAACTCCTAGGATCTCGAGAGAAACTGTAACGACCCGATTTTTCGTAAAATCCATTTAAACAAATGCGCAGCGGAAATCTAGATTTTGCAGAAAAACGGCATGGGTCCGTTTAAAATTCGGATAAACCAAAACCTGTTTACAACCCAGTTTTTCCAGAAAAGCAATAATACTAAATTAAACCTTCCATGATATGATGTAAATGCTAAAAGAAGTTTAAAATACAAAACATATATACAAACGCTCCATCGAGCTCAAAATGTAACAAAATAAAAGTGATGCAATGCTCATGAGCATTCAAGATGCTACTCTCAAAATCGATTGCGTTCTGTCCATTCATTATCTCGATCGGTCACGCAGTTGCCACCTCCTCTACCTCGTCCTCTACCACGAGTCTTACCAGAAAAATTGTAATTGTAGCAACATTAGCATAAAAATGCTAGTGAGAGTAAAATGAAAGCAAGTAATCCTATGAACAACATTTCATGTCGAAATCGTGTCCAAAGGCCTAGATTTCACTTTTACTACCCATTCCACATTCCAAAATCCACATATAATCAACATACAAGATAACTTTCTCATCTACGTAGCTCAACAACTTTATAAGTCATGTATTTCCTCGATATCATTCTATCATCATAAAAGAAATAATCAAACCAAGATACAAGTAAAAGAATGTAATCTACTAAGTGCTAATAAAGTCGCAACCACACATGCTCAAATCTTCGAATGCCACCCGTATCACCACATGTGTAGTACTATAATAATGATAACAATAATAACACATCCATACACGCTCAAATCTTCGAATGCCACCCTTACCACAGCGTGTATAGTGCTATATCACAAATCATCGCACCATGATACCGTATGGAGCGTATCACATACTATCATGTGCCATATCACATAACCTCGCACCATGATACCGTATGGAGCGTATCACATACTATCATGTGCCATATCACATAATCTCACACCATGATACCGTATGGAGCGTATCACATACTATCATGTGCCATATCACATAACCTCGCACCATGATACCGTATGGAGCGTATCACATACTACCATGTGCCATATCACATAACCTCGCACCATGATACCGTATGGAGCGTATCACATACTACCATGTGCCATATCACATAATCTCGCACCATGATACCATATGGAGCGTATCACATACTACCATGTGCCATATCACATAATCTCGCACCATGATACCGTATGGAGCGTATCACATACTACCATGTGCCATATCACATAATCTCGCACCATGATACCGTATGGAGCGTATCACATACTACCATGTGCCATATCACATAATCTCGCACCATGATACCGTATGGAGCGTATCACATACTACCATGTGCCATATCACATAATCTCGTAGAATTCATCAAGCTCCCTAGTAAGTTAGATAAAGTTCCACTAAACTACTAAACATAAACCGCTTGAATTACACGAGTCAATACTCAAGTGTAATTTCTAAGCCACTTTGACTCCCGAATCACTTAAAGTTCCTTAGTCAAACACTTTCATCTAAAGCCTCCAAATAACCTTACAAGACTTCCAAACCACTCATAATTCCTCTTTTACTTCCAAAACCATAAATACATCAAAAACTCCACTCACATCCGAGTTAAAGTCTCCAACCAAGTATAACTTCCGGAAGTTAGTTCCCCTCTTAACCTCGATAAACAATAACGTAATGAAATATAATTCATAAAATTACTAACTTCCATTTTAAACTCACCTTAGATGTGAAATCCAAGCTTCCAAGGTGCCGGAGTCAAAGTCAAACAATCGATCACCAACCTACACATAACATACAACTAGCAACCATTAATTATCCGAAAATTGAGCAAACGATATATAAACACATAAAACGACGAAAACCCCGGATTTAACCCCTAAGGGACCCACGGCCCAACAAGGAAGAGAGGGTTCGGGTTCGGTTTTCCGTCTTTTATGCACTTTTGAGATGATTTGGGTTGATCAAAGACACTTTGAAAGCCGAGATAACAGTGGGTCACGATATTTTAGGGTTTTACATAACAATCGATTTCCGTATAATTAAGTAAAACGTAAAATCATAGCAAACCAAACACCCTAATTCTTAGTCAAGTGAGAGAAATTAACACGGGACGGGTTTTCAACTCAAACTTGATTTTAGGGTTTAGGGAAGTTTCTAAAACTTGCTAAAACGACTTTCTCGATTGAAATCTTCAAGCTTCGGGGTGTGAATTTGAAGATTTCAATTCAAAACCTCCATTAAAACACTATTCATAACAAGTTTTAGAAAGTTTGTCATACCTTAAGGCTTCGAGAAAACGAGCGAAAATCTCGATTACTAGGTTAGAAATGATCCTTGGGATGAGAGCTTTTCAATGGTACCAGAATTACGGCGATCTACCGAGCAAATAAGAAAAGCCAAAAAGAGGGGGGGTGGGGAGATGAGGGCTACGGCCCAAAGGAAGGAGAAGAGAAATGGAAAAATGAACACTTTGACCAAGGGTTGACTATTTAAAGATGAGGATGATGAATAGTTAAATTTTAAGAAATTGTAAAATGACGTATACGTCCCTTTTAAAAGATTCGATTAAAAATACGAAACCCGATGGTCTTAAAATAATCTAAAGGTGATTAATAATTATTAATTGGCTCGTTAATAATTATTAATGTCACTGGAACTAATTTAAAGAAATAAAAGGTTTAAAAAGTTTAAAAAAGTTTTCGAACGACATTAACTACTAAAATCGAATTACTAAGTTAAAATTAACTAAATACTTTAATTTAAAAAAAAAATTTACCTCCAAAAGTAACGGGACGTTACAGAAACGGACAAAAGCTAGGTGGAAAAGGATCCTTGACTCGAGGGCTTTCCGATGTATCCAAGATCGAGTCGATCCGTCGAGAAACGAACGAAAATCGAAAAATCCCCTTTGCTTAATGATGCTCACGGTTTTTGGAGGAGAAATGGGTGATGATTTTGGTAAAAAATGAGTCAATGGTAATTTAAAGAAGGTGAGTGAATAGTGTTTAGATATTTAGGAAATTTGGAAATGACCAGTTCAGTCCTTTTATGACTTTTGGCTTAAAAACGAATCCCGAACTTCTTAAACTATCCCAATGGTGATTAATAATTATTAATTGGCCCGTTAATAATTATTAATACCATTAAAACGAAAATAAACGAAAAAGGTCAATTAAAAGATTAAAACCGAAATAAACTGCAAAATTCTAATTTACCGATAAATAAATAAACTTTAATTACTTATATTAAAATAAAATAAATAAAAGTTTTTTTTATCACAAAAATAACGGGACGTTACAGGGGGTCCGGTTGATACTTTACCAAAGGAAGGGAGTTCCTTAAATCGAGATCTACAAGGGGAGCTTGTAGGTAATCCGACTTGAAGATCGTCATCAACAACGAGCAAACTCAACTCAAGAAAAAAAAGGAGTTTTTCTTGTTCATATTTGATTTTGCTTTAAATTGGTTGTAAATTTGACATTAATCTTTCTAGTGGATTTTTCTCTAGGCGTGGCCTCATGGGTTTTCACCGATTGGTTTCCCACGTTATTCATTCATTGTGTCATTTCCTTTCCTTGATTTTAAAATTGCGTTTATCGTTCATTTTACATTCTGCCCTAAGTTGCAACTGCCACGATCTTACTGTTACAACTGTGCCTGTATCGACGAACTTATAATCGAGCGTATTAAATGTGATTTCCGCAAGTAAATTGATATAAAACGAATTGTTATTTAATTACACAAGAAATAGGTCACTTTCAATTAGTATCAGAGCAAGTCGCTTAATTTATTAGCGAGATTTTGGGATTTTATTGACCTATTTTTGTTTAAATTATGTTTATTTTTGAAGGTATTTCAACTACTAGATCTCCTCTCTTGAATGGAAAGAACTATTCCTATTGAAAAATCCGAATGAGGCCGTACATCAAAGCTATGGATGAGAGAGCTTGGAAATCTGTGTTGACTGGTTGGTTATGTCCCACCAAAATAGATGAGGAAACTAAAATTGTTTCCCTAAAGCCTGAAATTGAGTAAACTATTGAAGAAGATAAATTGTCCAACTACAACAACAAAGCATTGAATGCCATATTTAACTGTGTAGATTCGAATCAAATCAAGTTGATCTCAACGTACGAGACCGCTAAAGAAGCTTGGGACACTCTTCAAAAGACTTATGAAGGCACTGGTGATGTTGAAAGAACTAAACTTATATGCTTACTACTCGTTTTGAAAATCTTTGAATGTTAGAAGATGAGTCTTTATCTGATTTTTACACTAAATTTTGTGATATTGCAAATGAGTCTTTTGCTTTAGGTAAAAAAATGTCTGATTCTAAATTAGTTAGAAAAATTGTTAGGTTTCTGCCTGATAGATTTTCTTCTAAAATGACTGTTATTGAGGAAACCAAAGACTTAGATAGTATGAAAGTTGACGAGTTAATAGGATCTCTTAGGACTTTTGAAATGAACATAAAAGAAAGAGATAAAGTGAAGACTATAGCTTTCAATTCTAATCATTTTGAAGATTGGGAAAATAATGATAGATATGCTTTGTTATTTGAGAGTTTTAGAAAATTTATGGATGAAAAGTTCAAGGATTATATAAAATTTTCAAAAGGCAATTCTACTTTTTCTAAACAAAATGAGAAAAAGAAAGGTATACATTGTAGAACATGTGAAGATTATGGCCACATACAAGCCGAATGTGCATACACTTTAAAGAAAAAGACCAAAGGTGTGAAAAGCACATGGAGTGATGAAGATTCAGATCAAGAAGAAAATATGGTGGGTAATGTAGCTTTTACTGCTTCTGTTATTACTGATAAATCTACTAATGTGCAGTTAAAGGCTAATGAGGTTATTGATGAAACAACCCAAGTTGAGGATGATGATTATGATAGTGAAGAATCAGAACTAGATGAAGATTCACTAAAGGAAGCTTACAAAAGCATGTACACTGAATGAGTTAAGGTTTGTGAAACAAACAAATGCTTAGTAAGTCAAAATAAGATGTTGGTAAAGGTTAAAAATGATATGGGAAATGAAATAGAAAGGTTAAATTAATTAGTACTTGAAAAAGATAAAGAGATTGAATGTACTAGACTCGAAATTAATCGGATCCAAAAGGAATTTAAACCTTTAAATTCTAGTACTTTGAAACTTGATTATTTTTTAAGTACAGAAAAAGTCTCAGAGAATGGTAAAGGTTTTGATTTTGAAGGAGAAACGTCAAAAAGACCACCAGTGGTAAAATTGTAACCTAATTGTGACGACCTGGCTTATTCTAGAAGCCTAGAACGCGAGTACACATACAGAAGCGAAGAACTTAAAACTTAAAACAATTGATTTAGCAAAATATTTGAAATTTCGGCATTAAGTGCTTGTAAATTCTATAAAACACAAGGACAAAAGAAAACCTATTTAATTCACAAACTAGGCTCAACGAGCACCACCTACTGCGCCTCGTCCCCGTCCTCGTCCTATACCTGAAAGGTGTTTTATAGCACCTTTGAGTATGACACTCAATGAAAACAAAAGAATATGAACGGTGATGCGGAATGGTCATAATAGAATGTATAGAATGTAATGACATACTTAAAGTGTAAATATAGAACAAATGCAATATGTATAGATGGTGTCAATTAACCACAAATCCTCTAACACGTACTTCCGTCAAACCGTTACCATATCTCACATTTCACAATTACCATCCTCTTTAGTTTTACAAGCCATGCCATCACAAACCCGGCGTCTCACTACGCCCTAAATTACACGATCATTCAACATTTGAGTCGTAGCTCTTCTCAATCTCAAGTTATCTCAACAACCGCCAGCATCCGAGCCATTCATCATATAGCACTCCAGAGCTTCATCACACCACCGCCATGGTAACCATGTGTAACGTCCAACACCCACACACCGTTACACGGGTTACGACCCCATGAAGATGCATTGTCTGGTCTTACTATCAAGCTTTGACCGCTCATCTTTGGGAACATGAACAAAAGCTTTACACCCAAATACTTTTAGATAATCATAAGAAGAATACTTACCAGTCCAGAACTTATGTGGCATGTCACAATTCAAAGACGTTGTAGGAGAGATGTTAATCAGGCTCACTGCCGTTCTCACTGCTTCACCCCAGAAACATGTTGGCAGCTTTGCATTTGACAACATAAACTTGGCTCTTTCCACAATAGTGCAATTTATTCTTTCAGCCACACCATTGTGCTGAGGAGTCTTTGGCACTGTTATCTGATGTTTAATCACATACTTCTTACAGTATTGATCAAATGGACCCCTGTACTCACCGCCATTATCTGATCTGATACATTTCAATTGTCTCCCTGCTTCCCTCTCTACCTTGACATGAAACTCTTTGAACACATCTAAGACCTAATCTTTATATTTCAAAGTTCAAACCCACACCTTTCTAGAATGGTCATCAATAAACGTAACAAAATATGAAGCACCCCCTAGATATTTCACTCTCATAGGACCACAAACATCAGAGTATACCAAATCCAGCACATTAGAACTTCTAGATGAAGGGGTATTGAAAGATACTCTATGTTGTTTACCAGCTAAACAATGAGCATAAGCTTTTAGAGACGTACCTTTCGTTTGTGGTATGGGACTTTTCTTTGCCAGAATATCCAGTCCTTTCTGACTCATGTGACCGAGCTGTTTATGCTACAACTCTACAACAGATTCATCTTCTACTGTATTTACCATACTTCTCGCAAGCTTTGCAGTCATAACATAAAGTGGGGAATTTTTCTTACCTTTTGCAACCACCATTGAGCCCTTAGTGAGTTTCCACTGCTTGTTCCCAAAGTGACTAAAGAACCCATCATCATCAAGCTGACCCGTAGAAATAAGATTCAGACGAATATCTGGAACATGTCTGACATTTTTCAATTAACTTGCAACTGATATCTGTCTCCAAGCACACATCTCCAATTCCCATAACTTTGGGTGTATTTTCATTTCCCATTTTTACAATTTCAAAATCACCTGGAGTGTAAGATGCGAAGAAATCATGCTTGAAAGTAACATGAATTGATGCAACACTGTCTACTACCTATTCTCTATCTTGGCATGCAAAGTTAATAAGATTTTCATCACAAACAATGAATACAACATCATTTGTAATTGCAGCTGCCTCTGCTCCTTCATCCCCACCTTTATCATTTCCAGGCTTATTCTGATATCTTTTCCACTTTCTACAGTCATTTTTCTTGTGGCCCATTTTGTTGCAATAGAAGCATTGAATACTCTTTCCTGGTCTGCTTCCTGATCTACCTCTGTTATTCTGATTTTTGTTACGACTATGACTTCTCCCCTTGTTTTCTGTAACTAGAGCTTCTGACTGAGTTGTTGAAGAAGATGACTCTGTCCTTTTGATCTCTTCATTCAATAAATTGCTCTTTACAACACTCATACTGAGTTTCTCATCTGGAGAACAATTGCTTAATGAGATCACTAATGTCTCATAACTGTCTGGTAAAGAACTGAGGAGTAACAAGGCTTGTAATTCATCTTCTAAAATCATCTTTATATTCGACAACTGATTCACAATTTCTGCATCTCATTTAGATGCTCAGCAACTGGTGTCCCATCTTTGTATTTTAAGTTTACCAGTTTCCAAATCAAGTAAGCCTTATTCCCAGCTGTCTTTTCATACAACTCCTCTAATTTCTTCCACAATGCGTGTGCTGAAGTCTCATTAGAAATATGATAATATACACTATCATCAACCCACTAGCGTATATATCACACAACCTATCTGTCTAGTAATTTCCAATCTTCATCACTAGTATTTGCCGGTTTCATAGTATCCCCTTTGATCGGACCATGAAATTTCTTACAATAAAGTAAGTCCTCCATTTTTCCCTTCCATAACTGTCAATTTGTTCCATTTAGAAAAATCATTCTGGTTGTATTAACATCCATGACTACACAATCAAAAATCAAATGGCCAATCCAACCAACAAATTCAAACTGAAACTTTGCTGGCTTGCGAACCTCGCTCTGATACCACTTGTTGGGATTTTTAATATATGTTGTCAATTGAACAATATGCAGTTAAGGAATAATATGCAAAGCGGAAAAATAATAACACCAAGATTTACGTGGAAAACCCTCAGTGTGAGTAAAAAACCACGGGACAGGTTTGAAACTTCCACTATGAAAATAATGGGAATACACAATATTCTTCTCTAGGTAACACTAGAGAAAATCACAACAAGCAACAATAACCTCAGAATTAAATCTAGCTTACAAAACGGTATTGAAATACCCTTCACCAATATAGATAGAATACAAACAATAAGAGAGATCTCACCAAACACGCAATCGCAATCACGCACTCTCTCTTATTCTTCTCTCTGTTCGGCTGCACCACCACGAAGAGAAATTTTTCTTAGCTTCGGCAGGCTCACGTACTCACAAGGAAACAAAACAATTTTTCTCCCTTTTTGTTTTTCTTGGCTGCGCATCACCACACACACACACATCACTTTTTAAATGTTGTTTTAAACTTCATTATGCCCTAGTGGGCTTTAATTGGTTGGGCCAAAAGAGTAGGCGTGGACCCAACACTTCTAAAGTCAAATTAATCCGTGAACATCTTAATTTGAGGGCTTTTTTTTTTTTAAGAAAAAAAAATTGATTATGTTTTAATATCTTACTTTCTCTCTTTTCTCTCGGTCTCTAGTTTGATTTAAAATTTGTGTATTATAGAAGTTTTTGATACATAACTTTCTTTTAACGATATTTTTGGGGGAAATTTCATTATTCGGCATTTTTTGATACAATATTTGTAAAAATAGAAACGCTAAAAACTATTTGTAAATATAAAATTTTTTGAAATTTTTACTCATTAAATCAAATCGGAGCCCTTATTTACAAGTATATTGATGTTTCATTTTTAATTACAACAGTATCCATTATAGGCCACTTTTGGTAGTTTTTCTCATGTAAATTCCATATTAAACCCTTTTTTCTCTCTCTAACTATTTGATTATTAATTATAGCCGATTTTAATTTATCCTTGATTTACTCTCTATGATTATGTATTTATTAAGTTTGATCTTGTTTTCAAAATATATTCTGATTTATATTCATAATTTTTGAATTATTAATTTTGATTTTGTTTTCAAAATCTATTATTTATATTTTCAAATTTTCCATATCTTCTTATTAATTTACGTTATTTTTTCCTTTTTACGTTCCTTTTGTTTCGTTAATTCCTTATTTTATGTAGAATTAGGGTTTTACTTTTCATTCCTCTCACATTCATCAGTTCATTTCTTTCGTTCATGAGTTTTTTCTTCATCCTCTCATTTCTGTGTTTGTCGTAAAAGATGGGTAGATATATTGATGTCAAGCTTTTTATGGTGGAAGTTTATATATTTCTCTCTCATTATTAGATATTTTTTAGAGAGAATATGGTGATAGGATTTTAGTCTTGAAGAAGAAGAAGAAGATGGAGATGGAGATGGAGAAATAAAACATGTTCTGTGGAAGCTTTCCAGATTTATGTAGAATAGAGTAATGTACAAGATTTGATCGGAGGCAAATCTTGATGTTAATGTTCACGATATTCAGGTTAGATTTTGTTTAATAATGTTAAACTATAGATTTTGTTTAATAATGGTAAACTATAGATTTTATTAGTTTTTAACCAATATAAAAATGTTAAACTGATCGATGTTTTAATCATTTTTTGGATCAAGATACTCGGGTTAGATTTGTTTAATAATGTTAAAGATTTTATTTATGTTTAACAAATTAAACTAACCGACGTTTTAATCATTTTCTGGATCAGATTATTCTGGTTAGATTTTGTTTAATAATGTTAAACTATAGATTTTATTAGTTTTTAACAAATATAAACATGTTAAACTAACTGACGTTTTAATCATTTTTTGGATCAGATTATTCTGGTTAGATTTTGTTTAATAACGTTAAACTATAGATTTTGTTTAATAATGTTAAACTATAGATTTTATTAGTTTTTAACAAATATAATGTAACGTCCCGTTATTTTGTGATAAAAAAAAAAAACTTTTATTTATTTTATTTTTATTTGAGTAATTAAAATTCATTTATTTATTATTAAATTAGAATTTAGTAATTTATTTCATTTTAATTCCTTTTAATGGCTTTATTTATTTAAATACGTTAAAATGGTATTAATAATTATTAACGGGCCAATTAATAATTATTAATCACCATTGGGATAGTTTGAGATGTTCGGGATTCGTTTTAAGCCAAAAGTCATAAAAGGGCAAAGTTGTAATTACCCAATTTACAAAATATCTAAATTACTATTTGACTATCTTCTTTAAATGAGATCATTGACCACATTTGACTTCACAAATCTTCATTTTTCCTCCCCTCCAAGCCGTGAGCTTCAAAGGCCAAAGAGAGAAAATTTGATTTTCTTCGTTTCTTCTTGGGATCGACTCGAGCTTGGATATTTTGGAAAGCCCTCGGGTCAAGGATCATTTTCCACCTAGCCATCGTCCGTTTCTCTCGAGATCCGAGGAGTTCTCGGTAAGAATCTCTTCAAACCCTAAGCTCCAAATAGTGTTTTAATGGAGTTTTGCTTGTTTTCTTCCGATTTCTTGCCGTGAAACTCGGTGTTTGTCAATTCGGGAGTAGTTTTAAGTGTTTTTGGAAACTATTCCATAACCCTAAAACCGAGTTTCAATCGAAACCCTTTCCGTTTGAAATTTACCCTTTTGGGTTTGATTTTGGGTTAGAAATTAATGAATGAATGTTTATTTAAATTCAATTCGGAAATGGATTAATGTTCAAAAACACTATTCATCGATACCCATTGAAATCGGGATTATCGAATTTAATTAAAACCAACTCAAAACGTATTTTGAATTGCCAAAAAGCCAAAAACCAAACCCGAGACTCGTTTTTGATGATAGGGCCGTGGGCCTCTTTGTGGGTTTTATTGGGTTTTCGTTGCTTTGTATGTTTAGTAGTTGTTTGAATGATAGTTGGTTTCGTTATTGATTGTTACGATATAATTCGTTTGTAGGTGTTTTTGAACCGCGTGGTTGATTGCTCTTTCGGTGTTTAGGAGCAAAGTCTTCACTTTTATTAAGGTGAGAATGATTAGTATGTAAAGTAACTATAGAAAGCAAATGAGTGTATTGGTTTGAAGAGTTTGAAACTAAGATTAGAATCCGAATCTAAGATTAGAGGGTTGTGAGTTAGTGCCCTTAGGATTAAGAGTTAATCCTTTAAGTGAGAACTTAAGAGTTCTCGAGAAAGACTTGAATCTTAGAAGATTCTAAGTTAGATTCGATTCAAGCTTAGATTGGATCCTTGGAAGTTTAGAATCCTTGAAGGTTTAGGTTAATCGTTTATTTTATAATTCTACTCTTATTGATACCGGAGTTCGATCGATATATCGTTCATCCGAGATGCTTATCTACTTTTATCTCATGTTATTTACTTTGTCTTTTACTTTACACCTTTACTTTATGCTTGTATTCGATTACTTTAATTCCGCATTCTATTTATTTACTTTTACAAGATATGCAAGCATACGCATATCATTTGCACCATACCATTATCGCATCATTCTTGAAAAAGAAAGTGAAAGAGAAAAGAAGGAGAAAAAGAAAAGAAAGTGAAAAAGAAAGAGAAAAAGAAAAGAATATGAAAAGAGATGGATGGGACCCTAAGGGATCTGCTCATCACTCTATATGAAAAGAGATGGATGGGACCCTACGGGATCTGCTCATCACTCTATATGAAAAGAGACGGATGGGACCCTAAGGGATCTGCTCATCACTCTATATGAAAAGAGATGGATGGGACCCTACGGGATCTGCTCATCACTCTTGATGAAAAGGAAGTGAATGGTATCCTATGGGATTGACACATTACTTCATACATGCATAAGGGTATATCACGAGCCCTACATTGCATATGATTGATGATATAAAGATTTGATATGTTATATTTTATGCAAAGTCTTTACTTTTATTACTTTATGTCATATCAAGTTAATGTATGAGATTTGACTACAAGTGTAGTAATGGCATAGTTTGGAGAAATTGGAATAGAATTACCTAGAGTTTGGGTAACTTTAGGAGTTGTTGTGTCAGTTAATTGGACACAAATCGAAATGCGAGTTTGAGGTCTATCTTTACTTTTTATGCTTATTATTCTCACTGGGCTTAGTTTGTTAGCTCATGATATTACAACCAATTTCAGGTAATGCCTTGGCTAGAGGTCGAGGAGGAGGAGGTGGTCTTGCGTGATCGAGGGATGCCGACCTCGAGATGGACTATTGGATTTGTAAAGTCTATGTTTTATTTTGTGAATTTTAAGGACTTTGATTATTTTGTATCATATTTTGGCTCATAAGAGCTTCGGATGATGTTTTTATGATATTATATATTTGAACTCCTGATTTGGACTTAAAGTCCATGAGATTTTATTAGATGTGAAAATTAGGATGTAAACAGGTTTTCGGCATGCCAATTTTCAAACAAAACCACGCAAATTTTTCGTAAATTAAAAGACTTCCATTGTTTTCTCCGATTTTAATTTATTTAAAAGTCTTAGGTCGTCACAGATTGGTATCGAGCCGACGGGTTACGGAGACTACATGCGATGCATGTTTGTATTTCATGTTTTGTTTTAAGTCCATTCTCGAAAGTCATCATCTCGAGATCGCAGCACCAGGTATTCCTAGACCTTATTTTTAAACTCGCATTTCATTTCGATTTGGTAAAAGAGTGGTAAATCCTCTTTTACAAGTGACTTATCTTGTTTTATTGACTTTATTTCGGTATGCCTCCTAGAAGGGGGGCTAGACGAGCTGGGTGAGAGGTAGAGGTAGAGGCGGAGCTCGGAGCCCTACACCTCCACCACCACCTCCACCTTGATTCCTATAGTACCTCCGCCTGATGATTCTGTTGTACCGCCACCTGTTCGGGGCGAGGAGTTTATATTTCCGAGGAGGATTATCCGGGATTATTGCGAGATCCTGGTAGACCAGGATTGCTGTTGTACCACCACCTAGACCAGGTGATGTGGCGATTGATCAGGTTGGATCTACCGAGGTCGCTAGGTTTTTGAGAGAGTATAGTAGACATGCACCTGGTGAGTTTAACGGTAGGTCTTTGGATCCATCTTTTCTTGAGCTCTGGATTGATAGAGTTGAGAGAGCTTTTGAGTTTATCAGTGCCTGGACCATCCGAAGGTCCATTGTGGTACGTATTCTTTGGTTGATGATGCTCTATATTGGTGGAGAGGTCTCCATAGGTCACTTTCTTTGACTATGGAGGTTACTTGGAAGGTATTTCGTGAGAAATTTTATGAGAAATACTATTCTACTGATTTGAGAGATAGATTGGAGGTGGAATTTGTGACCCTGAAACAGGGTGATAGCTCGGTGGCCGAGTATGAGCGAGAGTTTGACCGATGTCTAGATTTGCTCCTGGACAGTTGCGATCCTGAGAGCAAGATGAGGAGATTTTTAGTAGGGTGAGAGCCGAGATTAGGGGTCTTTTACGCACTCTGCGTCCGACTACCTATGAGGAGGCTTTAGAGTTTGCCCTTTCTTTGGATTTGGCATCCGAAGAAAGGAAGGGTAAACTAGTCACGCTCGGGAGAGACTTCCTCTCATAAGAGGAAGGTAGAGGATGACCTGCCTGGTCGAGTACCACCACCACAACGCGAGACAGAAGCAGCGGCAGCAGCTCCGGGTGGACTTGATTTAGACAGCCGAGTGTACAGGGGTTACCTCTTCGCGATTGCCGAAACTGTTTTAGTCGTCACGCTGGGAGATGTACCCTACCACAGAGGTGTCATACTTGTGGTCAGGAGGGTCATGTATCTAGAATCTGTAGAGCTTATCAAGGCTCGACCACCGCAGATATGGTTACCCAGGACAGGTATTCACGAGAGACCTTATCAGGCACCACCTGCTTTGTATGCTCCTCCAGTTAGAGGTAGAGGTCATGACCGAGGCAGAGGTCGGGGCCGGGCAGGAGGACGTTTAGAGGTAGAGGTCAGGGTGGTCGAGCACGGCAGCTCAAGCTTCCACCTGTTGTTCAGCCGCCACAGATTTTACCTCCACCACCACCGAGATTTCCTCCACCTGCTCAGCATCAGGCCCGAGTTTATGCTACTAGAGAGGAGGCTGAGGCTGCAGGTACTGTAGTTACTGGTACTTTGACAGTTTTGGGCCATTCGGCCTTTGTTTTATTTGATTCTGGAGCTAGCCACTCTTTTATTTCTTCTGCTTTTGTTGAGTCGGCTATGCTAGAGTCTGCACCGTTAGGTTTTGAGATGCGTGTTTCGACCCCAGTGGGGAAGTTTGTTATTGCTGATAGCATGATTAGCACAGATGATTTGTGTTTTATGGGTTGTTGTTTGCATGCTACTTTGATTATCATGCCTATGTCTGATTTCGATGTGATTTTGGGTATGGATTGGCTATCAGCTAATCGTGCCACTATTGATTGTACAGAGAGAGTGGTTGATTTTATGAGTCCATGTGGGACCAGTGTACGTTTTCGTGGGACTAGTAGTAGCTTAGCACCCACTTTGATATCGATGTTAGAAGCTAGTATGCTTCTAAGTGATGGAGCCTTGGGCTATATAGCTAGTGTGGTTGACACTTCTATACCAGAGGCTAGTTTGAGTTCAGTGCCTGTAGTGAGGGATTTCATTGATGTTTTCCCTGATGAGTTGCCTGGTTTGCCACCTGGTGAGACAGTTTGATTTTCGATTGAGGTTGCTCCTGGGGACGGCTCCATTGTCCAAAGCACCCTATCGTATGGCACCTGCCGAGTTGAAAGAACTCCAGAGCGATTCGAGGACTTTTAGACTTGGGGTTTATACGCCCAGTGTTTCACCGTGGGGAGCCCCGTGTTGTTTGTGAAGAAGAAAGAAAGCGGTTCTATGCGTTTATGCATTGATTACAGAGAGTTGAACCAGGTGTTACGGTGAAGAACAAGTATCCTTTGCTCAGGATAGATGACTTGTTTGATCGGTTGAGGGGAGCCACTATCTTTTCGAAGATAGATTTGAGATCCTGGCTATCATCGATTGAGGATTCGGGATGAGGATATTCCCAAGACGCATTCAGGACGCCGTTATGGACATTATGAGTTTGTAGTTATGTCCTTTGGCTTGACTAACGCGCCTGCAGCTTTTATGGACCTGATGCACACGGTGTTTAGGAGGTTCATTGACTCTTTTGTGATTGTTTTTATCGATGATATCTTGGTTTATTCCAAGACAGAGGAGTTGCACGCTATACACCTTCGAGAGGTTTTGACGGTACTACGAGATCAGAGATTGTATGCCAAGTTCTCTAAGTGTGAGTTTTGGCTGAGGGAAGTGGCATTTTTAGGCCACGTAGTATCGAGTAGAGGAGTATCTGTTGATCCCTCTAAGATTGAGGCAGTTACTAACTGGCCTAGACCGACGAGTGTGGCCGATATTCGCATTTTCCGGGACTTGCAAGCTATTATAGACTGGTTTGTGCAAGATTTCTCCAAGATTGCTTCGACCTTGACACGTTTGACCCGGAAGGGGTTGATTTTGTATGGTCTGAGGATTGTGAGAGGAGCTTTGAGGAGCTCAAGAGGAGACTTGTGACAGCACCTGTTCTAGTGTCGCCTGATAGGACTGGTGGTTTGACTGTGTATACAGATGCTTCCCACAGAGGTTTGGGATGTGTGTTGATGCAGCATGGTAAAGTTATAGCTTATGCTTCTCGTCAGTTGAAGGAGCATGAGAAGAAATATCCGACTCATGATTTAGAGTTGGCGTATTGTGGCATGCATTGAAGATATGGAGGCATTATTTGTATGGTGAGAAGATTATGATATTTATCGACCATAAGAGTCTCAAATATTTCTTCACTCGAAAGGAATTGAATATGAGACAATGGAGATGGTTAGAGCTTGTCAAGGATTATGACTGTGACATTCAGGATCATCCTGGGAGAGCCAATGTAGTGGCGACGCACTCGAGGGAAGTCTTCTCATTCATCGCCTTTGTCGCCTTACCTTTGAGATTGAGGTGGGATATGGAACGAGTGAGATAGCATTGCTTACTGCCGAGGTCACCGTGAGTCCAGGCTAGTTTGACAGTGGGGCCTACTTTGAGGCGGAGGATGATTGATGCACAGAGAGATGAGGTTCATTTGCGGGCTGGTTTTAGAGAGGCCGAGTCCGATGTTCCTAGTCATTTTACCTTCTCTACGATAGTGCTCGATGTATCGTAAGAGGCTATGTGTGCCTTTAGGATCGACTTTTAGAAGGGAACTGTTGGAGGAGGCTCACAGTTCTATCTTCTCTATTCATCCAGGTAGTACGAAGATGTACAGGGACCTGAGAGAGCACTATTGGTGGCCGGGAATGAAGTTTGAGATAGCGGACTTCGTTAGTAGATGTTTGACTTGTCAGCAAGTCAAAACTTTGAGGAAGAGTCCACCGGGTTTGCTTAACCCTCTGAGTGTGCCAGAATGGAAATGGGAGGAGATTTCCATGGACTTTATCAGTGGTTTGCCGAGGACGCCCAAGGGTTATGATACCATTTGGGTGATTGTAGACCGTTTGACGAAGACCGCGCACTTTATACCTGGGAGGATCACCTACCCAGTTGAGACTTGGGCACAGTTGTATCTACGGGAGATCGTTAGATTACATGGTGTGCCAGTGAGGATTGTTTCGATCGGGACACTCGTTTTGTCTCGAAGTTTTGGCGAGCTTGCATTCAGCTATGGGTACAGGCTTGGATTTTAGCACAGCTTTTCACCCCCAGACAGATGGTCAGACCGAGAGAGTTAACCAGATTCTGGAGGATATGTTGAGGGCTTGTGTTCTTGATTTTGGGGGCAGTTGGGATTCTCAGTTGTACTTGGTAGAGTTTGCTTATAATAACAGCTATCATGCTACTATTGAGATGGCACCATTTGAGGCACTTTATGGTAGAAAGTGTCGATCTCCAGCTCACTGGGATGAGGTTGGGGAGAGAAGGCTTTTGGGACCTGAGTTGTTACAGTTGACTAGTCAGTCTATTGACTTGATCAAAGAGAGGATGAGGGTTGCCCAGAGTCGACAGAAGAGTTATGCAGATAAACGACGTAGTCCACTTGAGTTTTCAGTGGGGGACCACGTGTTTTTGAAGGTAGCACCTATGAAAGGTGTTATGAGATTCGGGAAGAAGGGTAAGCTGAGTCCTAGGTTCATTGGCCCTTTTGAGGTACTTGAGCGAGTAGGAGCAGTGGCTTACAGATTGGCTTTACCACCTTCTTTATCGGCAGTTCATAATGTATTCCATGTATCGATGCTTCGGAAGTACATGGCAGATCCTTCTCACGTGATTGATCACGAGCCGATAGTTTTGGATGCTAGTATGTCTTATGAGGAGACACCAGTTGAGATTTTAGCATTCGAGCAAAAGGTGTTGAGAAACAAGACTATACACTTGGTGAAAGTCCTTTGGAAGAATCAAGTGTCTGAAGAAGCTACGTGGGAGCATGAGGATGATATGCGAGCAAAGTATCCTCAGCTTTTCACTTAGTGAGTTTACTTTTCGGGGACGAAAAGCCTTTTTAGGAGGGTTGACTGTAACGTCCCGTTATTTTGTGATAAAAAAAAAAACTTTTATTTATTTTATTTTTATTTGAGTAATTAAAATTCATTTATTTATTATTAAATTAGAATTTAGTAATTTATTTCATTTTAATTCCTTTTAATGGCTTTATTTATTTAAATACGTTAAAATGGTATTAATAATTATTAACGGGCCAATTAATAATTATTAATCACCATTGGGATAGTTTGAGATGTTCGGGATTCGTTTTAAGCCAAAAGTCATAAAAGGGCAAAGTTGTAATTACCCAATTTACAAAATATCTAAATTACTATTTGACTATCTTCTTTAAATGAGATCATTGACCACATTTGACTTCACAAATCTTCATTTTTCCTCCCCTCCAAGCCGTGAGCTTCAAAGGCCAAAGAGAGAAAATTTGATTTTCTTCGTTTCTTGCCTGGGATCGACTCGAGCTTGGATATTTTGGAAAGCCCTCGGGTCAAGGATCATTTTCCACCTAGCCATCGTCCTGTTTCTCTCGAGATCCGAGGAGTTCTCGGTAAGAATCTCTTCAAACCCTAAGCTCCAAATAGTGTTTTAATGGAGTTTTGCTTGTTTTCTTCCGATTTCTTGCCGTGAAACTCGGTGTTTGTCAATTCGGGAGTAGTTTTAAGTGTTTTTGGAAACTATTCCATAACCCTAAAACCGAGTTTCATCGAAACCCTTTCCGTTTGAAATTTACCCTTTTGGGTTTGATTTTGGGTTAGAAATTAATGAATGAATGTTTATTTAAATTCAATTCGGAAATGGATTAATGTTCAAAAACACTATTCATCGATACCCATTGAAATCGGGATTATCGAATTTAATTAAAACCAACTCAAAACGTATTTTGAATTGCCAAAAAGCCAAAAAACCAAACCCGAGACTCGTTTTTTGATGATAGGGCCGTGGGCCTCTTTGTGGGTTTTATTGGGTTTTCGTTGCTTTGTATGTTTAGTAGTTGTTTGAATGATAGTTGGTTTCGTTATTGATTGTTACGATATAATTCGTTTGTAGGTGTTTTTGAACCGCGTGGTTGATTGCTCTTTCGGTGTTTAGGAGCAAAGTCTTCACTTTTATTAAGGTGAGAATGATTAGTATGTAAAGTAACTATAGAAAGCAAATGAGTGTATTGGTTTGAAGAGTTTGAAACTAAGATTAGAATCCGAATCTAAGATTAGAGGGTTGTGAGTTAGTTCCCTTAGGATTAAGAGTTAATCCTTTAAGTGAGAACTTAAGAGTTCTCGAGAAAGACTTGAATCTTAGAAGATTCTAAGTTAGATTCGATTCGAAGCTTAGATTGGATCCTTGGAAGTTTAGAATCCTTGAAGGTTTAGGTTAATCGTTTATTTTATAATTCTACTCTTATTGATACCGGAGTTCGATCGATATATCGTTCATCCGAGATGCTTATCTACTTTTATCTCATGTTATTTACTTTGTCTTTTACTTTACACCTTTACTTTATGCTTGTATTCGATTACTTTAATTCCGCATTCTATTTATTTACTTTTACAAGATATGCAAGCATACACATATCATTTGCACCATACCATTATCGCATCATTCTTGAAAAAGAAAGTGAAAGAGAAAAGAAGGAGAAAAAGAAAAGAAAGTGAAAAAGAAAGAGAAAAAGAAAAGAATATGAAAAGAGATGGATGGGACCCTAAGGGATCTGCTCATCACTCTATATGAAAAGAGATGGATGGGACCCTACGGGATCTGCTCATCACTCTATATGAAAAGAGACGGATGGGACCCTAAGGGATCTGCTCATCACTCTATATGAAAAGAGATGGATGGGACCCTACGGGATCTGCTCATCACTCTTGATGAAAAGGAAGTGAATGGTATCCTATGGGATTGACACATTACTTCATACATGCATAAGGGTATATGCGAGCCCTACATTGCATATGATTGATGATATAAAGATTTGATATGTTATATTTTATGCAAAGTCTTTACTTTTATTACTTTATGTCATATCAAGTTAATGTATGAGATTTGACTACAAGTGTAGTAATGGCATAGTTTGGAGAAATTGGAATAGAATTACCTAGAGTTTGGGTAACTTTAGGAGTTGTTGTGTCAGTTAATTGGACACAAATCGAAATGCGAGTTTGAGGTCTATCTTTACTTTTTATGCTTATTATTCTCACTGGGCTTAGTTTGTTAGCTCATGATATTACAACCAATTTCAGGTAATGCCTTGGCTAGAGGTCGAGGAGGAGGAGGTGGTGCTACGTGATCGAGGGATGCTGACCTCGAGATGGACTATTGGATTTGTAAAGTCTATGTTTTATTTTGTGAATTTTAAGGACTTTGATTATTTTGTATCATATTTTGGCTCATAAGAGCTTCTGGATGATGTTTTTATGATATTATATATTTGAACTCCTGATTTGGACTTAAAGTCCATGAGATTTTATTAGATGTGAAAATTAGGATGTAAACAGGTTTTCGGCATGCCAATTTTCAAACAAAACCACGCAAATTTTTCGTAAATTAAAAGACTTCCGCTGTTTTCTCTGATTTTAATTTATTTAAAAGTGCCGGGTCGTCACATATAAACATTTTAAACTAATCGACGTTTTAATCATTTTCTGGATCAGATTATTCTGGTTAGATTTTGTTTAATAATGTTAAACTATAGATTTTATTAGTTTTTAATAAATATAAACATGTTAAACTAACCGACTTTTTGTTTATTTTCTGGATTTTTAAATTTTGTAGCTTAAAAAGTATCAATAACGGATTTCTTGCTCTTGGAGAAGAAAACTGATAAAGGCTGATTTTGTAGCTAGAAAGAGAGTAGATAATTAGATTTCCCTTTTATTTTATTTTTTGTTTTTAATTTATCTTAAATCATGCACAATTTAAGGGGATTTAATAAATTCCTTAAATATTGCATGATTTAGGGAAAATTAAATCAAGGGCATCCTTTCAACTTTTCCTGCGAACGGTTTTGTCTAGTTTTGTAATTATTTTGGAACATCCAATATAAATTTAATTTATATGCTCTATTTGATTATTAATGTTAATAGCTCATAATTTTTACTATGTTAATCAATGATTAATAATGATTATTGTGTGTATTGTCATAAACCTAGTGTAAAAAATTGTAATTTAATGTTGATCACTAATTCACCCAATCAAAATTTGCTATATTTAAAAATACTACTAAAAAATTTACTAGATTTGCAAGTGCCCCTTTTTTGGGTTCATCTTGTGTGATACAGGACAATGCAAATTTGATTAGTAATTTAGAAATTGTTGGTAATTCTAATTCATGATTAAAAGTGAAGTCCACACGTGTGGATAAAGAAGTTGGTGTTTTCAAATCAAAATTTCACCATATTTCAAATTACACTACTGGCTCGTTTAGGATAGATTTCAAAAGGGTTTTAAAGTACTTTCTTTTAATGGTTAACACTTTTAAAAGTTAGCTCAAACTGCCACTATAAAATCCTTCAATTTCCATTCCATAATCATCCGCACCAGAACAAAAAAAGATAATAAATTCCAAAAAAAAAGAGAGAGAGAAAGTAGTTTACAGACCTCTTGGTTTTAGCGTTGCAGCATAACACGAAGAAGAAGAAGCATTAGATTGAACCAAAAAAATTAGATAGGAAGTAAGCAATTCCATGAACAAGCGGATTAGAAGCCATTAACAAACCACACCCTTCAACCATATTAGAAATGAGAAGGAGAGAATTCAATCAATGATAGTCAAATTTATTCAATGATTGGAAAGAGGATTACAACTCATATATATATGGATTATTACAAGGAAACTAAGTTCGTTGTAATAACAGGAAATCAGCTAACTTTTGTTTTAACTTCTTATTAACAAAATGAATCAGCTCAAATGAGCTTCTTTTATATTCCCCCTCAAACCCATAGTTGTTGAACAATAAACACCAAGATTTTCCCTCCATTTCTAATATGAAGAAACAAATAGGGGTTTGGTAAGAATGTCTGCAACCTGATCAGACGCAAGAAAATATTGAATAACAGTTGTCTTGTTCGTACTAGATCACACACAAAGTACATATCAAGTTCCATATGCTTTGTGCGAGAGTGTAGAACTGGATTTGCACTGAGATACATAGCTCTTAAATTGTAACACCAAAGAATAGGTGATTGAGGAAGATGAAGTTTTATTTCATGAAATAAGAACTTAGAGCATACAATTCAGCTAATGCAAGTGCAAGGGATCTATACTTTGTACTTGATCTGGGCTCTTCATGTTGTTTCTTTGAACCCCAACTAATTATATTTCCACCAAAATATACACATTCCAAATGTGGGTCGTCTCTCATCTAGATCAGAAGCAAAATCAGTGTGCAAATGCTTGGAGTTGAAGAGTAGATGGTCTTCTAAAGAGTAAACCATGAGTCAAAGTACCTTTTATTGTATCGCAAAATTTGTTTAACAGCTTTCTAGTGAAGATTTGTTGGAGAATGCATGAATTGACACACTTTGTTTACAGCTTATGCCAATTTAGGTCTTGTAATTGTTGCATATTGAAGAGCTCCAACCACTTGTCTATAGTGACAAAAATCTGCTAACTTTTCAACTTCTAAACCTAATAAAACAGTGCCACTAATCATAGGTGTAGAAATAGGATTGGCATCTGCCATATTTGTCTTGGTTAATGTGACGACCCGTCACTTTTAAATAAATTAAAATCAGAGAAAACAGCGGAAGTCTTTTAATTTACGAAAAATTGGCGTGGTTTTGTTTGAAAATTGGCATGCCGAAAACCTGTTTACAACCTAATTTTCAAATCTAATCAAATCTCATGGACTTTAAGTCCAAATCAGGAGTTCAAATATATAATGTCATAATTCATCAACATTAGGCTCTTAGGAGCCAAATACAAAATACAATTCCTTAAAGTTTATCAAATAAGACATAAACTTTACAAAACCATTAGTCCATCTCGAGGTCGGCATCCCTCGATCACGCAAGACCACCTCCTCCTCCTCGACCTCTAGCCAAGGCATTACCTGAAATTGGTTGTAATATCATGAGCTAACAAACTAAGCCCAGTGAGAATAATAAGCATAAAAAGTAAATATAGACCTCAAACTCGCATTCCGATTTGTGTCCAATAAACCGACACAATCCTTCCTAGAATTCTCCAAAGTCTAGGTCATTCTAAGTCATATTTTCCATTTGATGAAACTAATTAGCACACTTAGGCTAATTGTTCATCCTTTAACTTGTTATAACATAAAGTAAGAAAAGTAAATGACTTTGCAAAAAAAAATATAACATCTCGACTCTCTTTCTCATCTATCATATGCATAAAAGTAATGAGTACATCCATAGGATACGCAATTGCCATTTATGCATGTAATGAAGGTAATGTGGATTTTTACAAACTATCCACCCTTATCCTTATGCATGAAGGTAATGTGGGAATCCACTCATCCACCATTCAACCTTATGCATGATGAAGGTAATGTGGGAATCCACTCATCCATCATTCACCTTATGCATGAAGGTAACGTGGGAATCCACTCATCCACCGTTCCTTTCATTCTTTTCATTCTTTTCTTTTTCTCTTTTCAATGATGCGAGATGTTGTAGTATAATAAATAATGGTGCAAAATGTTATGCATATGCTTGCATATGCTTGTACAATTAAATAAAGTAAAGTAAATGATAAAGTAATTAAAATACACATAAGGTAAATGGGCATAAGTAAAGACATAAAGTAAATGACAAAAAGTAAAAATAAGCGAGAAACTCGAATGAACGATATGACGATCGAACTCCGATATTAGTAATAAGATTAGAATCATAATTTAAACGATTAACCTATGTCCTCCGGATTCTATACTTCCAAATAATCCGAGGTTCTATTAACCGTTTTAGATTACAAGTTGGATCATTTTGACTTCAAAATAATCCAACCTTAGTTTCATAACGAAACTAAGTTAGAATCTTCTAAGATTCAAAGTCTTTCTCGAGAATTTCTAAGTTCTCACTTAAAGGATTAACTCTTAATCCTAAGGGCACTAACTCACAACCCTCTAATCTTAGGTTCGGATTCTAATCTTAGTTTCAAACTCTCAAACCATCACACTAGTTTGCTTTCCATATTTAATTTAAATGCTAACTATTCTCACCTTATTAATAAGATGATTTAGCTCCTAAGTTCGAAGGAGCGATCAACCACGAAGTTCAAAAACACCTACAAACGAATTACATCGTAACAATCAATAACGAAACCAACTATCATTCAAACAATTACTAAACATACAAAGCAACGAAAACCCAATAAAACCCACAAAGAGGCCCACGGCCCTATCATCAAAAACGAGTCTCGGGTTTGGTTTTTCGGCTTTTTGGCAATTCAAAATACGTTTTGAGTTGGTTTTAATCAAATTCGATAATCCCGATTTCAATGGGTATCGATGAATAGTGTTTTTGAACATTAATCCCTTTCCTGAATTGAATTTAAATAAACATTCATTCATTAATTTCTAACCCATTTTCAATCCCAAAAGGGTAAATTTCAAACGGAAAGGGTTTCGACTGAAACTCGGTTTTAGGGTTATGGAATAGTTTCCAAAAACACATAAAACTACTCCCGAATTGACAAACACCGAGTTTCACGGCAAGAAATCGAAAGAACACAAAAGCTTGAATCAATTTCCATGGAAGTTCAATGAGAATTCGAAATCTAGGGCTTACCTTAGAGAGTTGGAAACGTTCCAAGAGTGGAATGGGTAGAAAGGTCTCGGCGAGAGCTTTCCAACGCATCCGAAATCATGCAAAACGGCCAAGAAACGAAGCTGGGGCGACCGTTTCTTCCTCTTCTCTTTTCTTCCCTTTGTTGCTCGGGTTTGGAGAAGAAAATGGTGATGTTTTGGTCAAAAATGAGTCAATGACTCATTTAAAGAAGATGACAAATAGTAAATAGATATTTAGGAAGTTGGAAATTACGATTTTGCCCTTTTTAAGACTTTTGGCTTAAAACGAATCCCGAACATCTCAAACTATCCCAATGGTGATTAATAATTATTAATTGGCCCGTTAATAATTATTAACACCATTAAAACGTATTTAAATAAATAAAGCCATTAAAATGAATTAAAATGAAATAAATTGTAAATTTCTAATTTAATAATAAATAAATGAACTTAATTACTTGAATTAAATTAAAATAAATAAATAAATAAATAAAATTTATCACAAAATAACGGGACGTTACGATCAACCCTCCTAAAAGAGCTTTTCGTCCTGAAAAGTAAACTTACTAAGTGAAAAGTCGAGGATATTTTGCCCGCATATCATCCTCACGCTCCCACGTAGCTTCTTCGACACTTGGTTCCTCCAAAGAACCTTAACCAAGCGAATCGTTTTGTTTCTCAACATCTTTTGCTCGAATGCTAAAATCTCAACCAGGTGTCTCCTCATAAGACATACTAGCATCCAAAACTATCGGCTCGTGATCAATCACGTGAGAAGGATCTGCCATGTACTTCCGAAGCATTGATACATGGAAAACATTATGAACTGCCGATAAAGAAGGTGGTAAAGCCAATCTGTAAGCCACTGCTCCTACTCGCTCAAGTACCTCAAAAGGGCCAATAAATCTAGGGCTCGACTTACCCTTCTTCCTGAATCTCATAACACCTTTCATAGGTGCTACCTTCAAAAACACGTGGTCCCCCACCTGAAAACTCAAGTGGACTACGTCGTTTGTCCGCATAACTCTTCCATGCGCTCCTGGGCAACCCTCATCCTCTCTCTCGATCAAGTCAATCGACCGACTAGTCAATCGTAACAACTCGGGTCCCAAAAGCCTTCTCTCTCCCACCTCATCCCAGGTGAGTGGAGATCGACACTTTCTACCATAAAGTGCCTCAAATGGTGCCATCTCAATAGTAGCCTGATAGGTGTTATTATAAGCAAACTCTACCAAGTACAACCGAGAATCCCAACCGCCTCCAAAGTCAAGAACACAAGCCCTCAACATATCCTCCAGAATCTGGTTAACTCTCTCCGTCGACCATCTGCATGCGGGGGTGAAAAGTCGTGCTAAAATCCAAGCCTGTACCCATGGCCGAATGTAAACTCTGCCAAAACTTCGAGACAAAACGAGTGTCCCGATCTGATACTATCCTCACAGGCACACCATGTAATCTAACAATCTCCCGTAAATACAACTGTGCCCATGTCTCCACTGGGTAGGTAATCCTCCCAGGTATATTAAAGTGCGCGGTCTTCGTCAAACGGTCTACAATCACCCAAATGGTATCATAACCCTTGGGCGTCCTCGGCAAACCACTGATAAAGTCCATGGAAATCTCCTCCCATTTCCATTCCTGGCACACTCGAGAGGGTTAAGTAAACCCGATGGACTCCTCCTCAAAGCTTTGACTTGCGACAAGTCAAACATCTACTAACAAAGTCCGCTATCTCAAACTTCATCCCAGGCCACCAATAATGCTCTCTCAGGTCCCTGTACATCTTCGTACTACCTGGATGTATAGAGAAGATAGAACGTGAGCCTCCTCCAACAGTTCCCTTCAAAAGTCGATCCTAAAGGCACACATAGCCTCTTACGATACATCGAGCACCTGTCGTAGAGAAGGTAAAATGACTAGGAACATCCGACTCGGCCTCTCTAAAACCTACCGCAAATGAACCTCTCCCCTCTGGGGCATCAATCATCCTCCTGCCTCAAAGTAGGCCCCACTGCAAACTAGCCGGACTCACGGTGACCTCGGCGATAGCAATGCTATCTCAGCTCGCTCCATATCCCACCTCAATCTCAAAGGTAAGGCTGACAAAGCTGAAGAATGAGAAGACTTCCTACTGAGCGCATCAGCCACTACATTGGCTCTCCCAGGATGATACTGAATGTCACAGTCATAATCCTTGACGAGCTCTAACCATCTCCGCTGTCTCATATTCAATTCCTTCTGAGTGAAGAAATATTTGAGACTCTTATGGTCAGTAAATATCATAATCTTCTCACCGTACAAATAATGCCTCCATATTTTCAATGCATGCACAACAGCTGCCAACTCTAAATCATGAGTCGGATATTTCTTCTCATGCTCCTTTAACTGACGAGAAGCATAAGCTATAACTTTACCATGCTGCATCAACACACATCCCAGACCTCTGTGGGAAGCATCTGTATACACAGTCAAACCACCAGTCCCATCAGGCGACACTAGAACAGTCTTGTCACAAGCCTCCTCTTGAGCTCCTCAAAGCTCCTCTCACAATCCTCGGACCATATAAAATCAACCCCTTCCGGGTCAAACGTGTCAAAGTCAAGCAATCTTGGAGAAATCTTGCACAAACCGTCTATAATAGCCTGCAAGTCCCAGACTGCGAATATCGCCCACACTCGTCGGTCTAGGCCGGTTAGTAATCGCCTCAATCTTAGAGGGATCAACAGATACTCCTCTACTCGATACTACGTGGCCTAAAAATGCCACTTCCTTCACCAAAACTCACACTTAGAGAACTTGGCATACAATCTCCTGTTCTCGTAGTACCGTCAAAACCTCTCGAAGGTGTATAGCATGCAACTCCTCCTGTCTTGGAATAAACCAAGATATCATCGATAAAAACAATCACAAAAGAGTCAATGAACCTCCTAAACACCGTGTGCATAAGGTCCATAAAAGCTGCAGGAGCGTTAGTCAAGCCAAAGGACATAACTACAAACTCATAATGTCCATAACGCGTCCTGAATGCCGTCTTGGGAATATCCTCATCCCGAATCCTCAACTGATGATAGCCAGATCTCAAATCTATCTTCGAAAAGATAGTGGCTCCCCTCAACTGATCAAACAAGTCATCTATCCTGGGCAAAGGATACTTGTTCTTCACCGTAACACGGTTCAACTCTCTATAATCAATACACAATCGCATAGAACCATCCTTCTTCTTCACAAACAACACCGGGGCTCCCCACGGCGAAACACTTGGGCGTATAAAACCCAAGTCTAAAAGTCCCTGCAACTGGCTCTGGAGTTCTTTCAACTCAGCCGGTGCCATTCGATATGGTGCTTTGGACAATGGAGCTGTCCCAGGAGCAACCTCAATCTGAAAATCAAACTGTCTCACCGGTGGCAAACCGGGTAACTCATCAGGGAAAACATCGATGAAATCTCTCACTATAGGCACTGAACTCAAACTAGCCTCTGGTATAGAAGTGTCAACCACACTAGCTATATAGCCCAAGGCTCCATCACTTAGAAGCATACTAGCTTCTAACATCGATATCAAAGTGGGTACTGATCTACTACTAGTCCCACGAAAACGTACACTAGTCCCACATGGACTCATAAAATCAACCACTCTCTCTGTACAATCAATAATAGTGGCACGATTAGGCGATAGCCAATCCATACCCAAAATCACATCGAAATCAGACATAGGCATGATAATCAAAGTAGCATGCAAACAACAACCCATAAAGCACAAATCATCTGTGTTAATCATACTATCAGCAATAATAAACTTCCCCACTGGGGTAGAAACACGCATCTCAAACCCTAACGGTGCAGACTCAAGCATAGCCGACTCAACAAATGCGAAGAAATAAAAGAGTGGCTAGCTCCAGAATCAAATAAAACAAAGGCCGAATGGCCTAAAACGATCGTAGCCCGGGTAACTACAAGATCTGCAGCCTCTGCCTCCTCTCTAGTAGCATAAACTCGGGCCTGATACTGAGCAGGTGGAGGCGGAAACTGACGTGGCGGTGGAGGAAATCTCGGTGGTGGTGGAGGTAAAATCGTGGCGGCCGAACAACGGTGGAAGTCCAATCTGCCGTGCTTGACCACCCCGACCTCTACCTCTAAATCGTCCTCTGTCCGGTCCGACCTCTGCCTCGGTCATGACCCCTACCTCTAACTGGAGGAGCATACAAAGCAGGTGGTGCCTGATAAGGTCTCTGCTGCATACCCTGACCTGGGTAACCATACTGTGGTGGATGAGCCTGATAAGTCCTACAGGACCTAGATAGGTGACCCTCCTGACCACAAGTAAAACACCTAAGTGGTAGGGGAGCCTCCTCTCTGTGCTCTTGGCTGTCCAAACTGAATCCCACCCCTAGTCTGCTCTGCGATCATCGTCTCGTTGTGGTGGTGGTACTCGACCAGCACGGTCATCCTCCACCTTCCTCTTATGAGAGGAAGTCTCTCCGGTAGCAGCTAGTTTACCCTTCTTTTCTTCAGATGCCAAATCCAAAGAAAGGGCAAACTCTAAAGCCTTCTCATAGGTAGTCGGACGCAGGGTGCGTAAAAAACCCCTAATCTCGGCTCTCAGCCCTACCAAAAATCTCCTCATCTTGCTCTCAGGATCAGCAATCGTCCAGAGAGCAAATCTAGACAATCGGTCAAACTCTCGCTCATACTCGGCCACCTGAACTATCACCCTGTTTCTGGGTCGAAATTCCACCTCCAATCTATCTCTCAAATCAGTAGAATAGTATTTCTCATAAAATTTCTCACGAAATACTTTCCAAGTAACCTCCATAGTCAAAGAGAGTGACCTATGGAGACCTCTCCACCAATATAGAGCATCATCAACCAAAGAATATGTACCACAATGGACTGCGGATGGTCCGGGCACCTGATAAACTCGAAAGCTCTCTCAACTCTATCAATCCAAGAGCTCGAGAAAAGATGGATCCAAAGACCTACCGGTTAAACTCACCAGGTGCATGTCTACTATACTCTCTCAAAAATCTAGCGACCTCGGTAGATCCAACCTGATCAACCGCCACATCACTGGTCTAGGTGGTGGTACAACAGCAATCCTGGTCTACCAGGATCTCGCAATAATCCCAGATAATCCTCCTCGAAATATAAACTCCTCGCCCCTGAACAGGTGGCGTACAACAGAATCACCAGGGAGGTACTATAGGAATCACAGGTGGAGGTGGTGGTGGAGGTGTAGGGCTCCGAGCTCGCCTCTACCTCTACCTCTCACTCCAACTCGTCTAGCCCCTCTTCTAGGAGGCATACTGAAATAAAGTCAATAAAACAAGATAAGTCACTTGTAAAAGAGGATTCACCACTCTTTTACCAAATCGAAATGAAATGCGAGTTTAAAGATAAGGTCTAGGAATACCTGGTGCTGCTGATCTCAGATGTTGACTTTCGAGAATGGACTTAAAACAAAACATGAAATACAAACATGCATCGCATGTAGTCTACAGAACCCGTCGGCTCGATACCAACGTGATGACACCCGTCACTTTTAAATAAATTAAAATCGGAGAAAACAGCTAAGTCTTTTAATTTACGAAAAATTGGCGTGGTTTTGTTTGAAAATTGGCATGCCTGAAAACCCGTTTACAACCTAATTTTCAAATCTAATCAAATTTCATGGACTTTAAGTCCAAATAAGGAGTTCAAATATATAATGTCATAATTCATCAACATTAGGCTCTTAGGAGCCAAATACAAAATACAATTCCTTAAAGTTTATCAAATAAGACATAAACTTTACAAAACCATTAGTCCATCTCGAGGTCGCATCCCCGATCACGCAACGACCACCTCCTCCTCCTCGACCTCTAGCCAAGGCATTACCTGAAATTGGTTGTAATATCATGAGCTAACAAACTAAGCCCAGGTGAGAATAATAAGCATAAAAAGTAAATATAGACCTCAAACTCGCATTCCGATTTGTGTCCAATAAACCGACACAATCCTTCCTAGAATTCTCCAAAGTCTAGGTCATTCTAAGTCATATTTTCCATTTGATGAAACTAATTAGCACACTTAGGCTAATTGTTCATCCTTTAACTTGTTATAACATAAAGTAAGAAAAGTAAATGACTTTGCAAAAAAAAATAACATCTCGACTCTCTTTCTCATCTATCATATGCATAAAAGTAATGAGTACATCCATAGGATACGCAATTGCCATTTATGCATGTAATGAAGGTAATGTGGATTTTTACAAACTATCCACCCTTATCCTTATGCATGAAGGTAATGTGGGAATCCACTCATCCACCATTCAACCTTATGCATGATGAAGGTAATGTGGGAATCCACTCATCCATCATTCACCTTATGCATGAAGGTAACGTGGGAATCCACTCATCCACCGTTCCTTTCATTCTTTTCATTCTTTTCTTTTTCTCTTTTCAATGATGCGAGATGTTGTAGTATAATAAATAATGGTGCAAAATGTTATGCATATGCTTGCATATGCTTGTACAATTAAATAAAGTAAAGTAAATGATAAAGTAATTAAAATACACATAAGGTAAATGGGCATAAGTAAAGACATAAAGTAAATGACAAAAAGTAAAAATAATCGAGAAACTCGAATGAACGATATGACGATCGAACTCCGATATTAGTAATAAGATTAGAATCATAATTTAAACGATTAACCTATGTCCTCCGGATTCTATACTTCCAAATAATCCGAGGTTCTATTAACCGTTTTAGATTACAAGTTGGATCATTTTGACTTCAAAATAATCCAACCTTAGTTTCATAACGAAACTAAGTTAGAATCTTCTAAGATTCAAAGTCTTTCTCGAGAATTTCTAAGTTCTCACTTAAAGGATTAACTCTTAATCCTAAGGGCACTAACTCACAACCCTCTAATCTTAGGTTCGGATTCTAATCTTAGTTTCAAACTCTCAAACCATCACACTAGTTTGCTTTCCATATTTAATTTAAATGCTAACTATTCTCACCTTATTAATAAGATGATTTAGCTCCTAAGTTCGAAGGAGCGATCAACCACGAAGTTCAAAAACACCTACAAACGAATTACATCGTAACAATCAATAACGAAACCAACTATCATTCAAACAATTACTAAACATACAAAGCAACGAAAACCCAATAAAACCCACAAAGAGGCCCACGGCCCTATCATCAAAAACGAGTCTCGGGTTTGGTTTTTCGGCTTTTTGGCAATTCAAAATACGTTTTGAGTTGGTTTTAATCAAATTCGATAATCCCGATTTCAATGGGTATCGATGAATAGTGTTTTTGAACATTAATCCCTTTCCCGAATTGAATTTAAATAAACATTCATTCATTAATTTCTAACCCATTTTCAATCCCAAAAGGGTAAATTTCAAACGGAAAGGGTTTCGACTGAAACTCGGTTTTAGGGTTATGGAATAGTTTCCAAAAACACATAAAACTACTCCCGAATTGACAAACACCGAGTTTCACGGCAAGAAATCGAAAGAACACAAAAGCTTGAATCAATTTCCATGGAAGTTCAATGAGAATTCGAAATCTAGGGCTTACCTTAGAGAGTTGGAAACGTTCCAAGAGTGGAATGGGTAGAAAGGTCTCGGCGAGAGCTTTCCAACGCATCCGAAATCATGCAAAACGGCCAAGAAACGAAGGCTCGACCGTTTCTTCCTCTTCTCTTTTCTTCCCTTTGTTGCTCGGGTTTGGAGAAGAAAATGGTGATGTTTTGGTCAAAAATGAGTCAATGACTCATTTAAAGAAGATGACAAATAGTAAATAGATATTTAGGAAGTTGGAAATTACGATTTTGCCCTTTTTAAGACTTTTGGCTTAAAACGAATCCCGAACATCTCAAACTATCCCAATGGTGATTAATAATTATTAATTGGCCCGTTAATAATTATTAACACCATTAAAACGTATTTAAATAAATAAAGCCATTAAAATGAATTAAAATGAAATAAATTGTAAATTTCTAATTTAATAATAAATAAATGAACTTAATTACTTGAATTAAATTAAAATAAATAAATAAATAAATAAAATTTATCACAAAATAACGGGACGTTACAGTCAACCCTCCTAAAAGAGCTTTTCGTCCCCGAAAAGTAAACTTACTAAGTGAAAAGCTGAGGATATTTTGCCCGCATATCATCCTCACGCTCCCACGTAGCTTCTTCAGACACTTGGTTCCTCCAAAGAACCTTAACCAAGCGAATCGTTTTGTTTCTCAACATCTTTTGCTCGAATGCTAAAATCTCAACCGGTGTCTCCTCATAAGACATACTAGCATCCAAAACTATCGGCTCGTGATCAATCACGTGAGAAGGATCTGCCATGTACTTCCGAAGCATTGATACATGGAAAACATTATGAACTGCCGATAAAGAAGGTGGTAAAGCCAATCTGTAAGCCACTGCTCCTACTCGCTCAAGTACCTCAAAAGGGCCAATAAATCTAGGGCTCAGCTTACCCTTCTTCCCGAATCTCATAACACCTTTCATAGGTGCTACCTTCAAAAACACGTGGTCCCCCACCTGAAAACTCAAGTGGACTACGTCGTTTGTCCGCATAACTCTTCCATGCCTCTGGGGCAACCCTCATCCTCTCTCGATCAAGTCAATCGACCGACTAGTCAACCGTAACAACTCGGGTCCCAAAAGCCTTCTCTCTCCCACCTCATCCCAGGTGGTCGAGATCGACACTTTCTACCATAAAGTGCCTCAAATGGTGCCATCTCAATAGTAGCCTGATAGGCATTATTATAAGCAAACTCTACCAAGTACAACCGAGAATCCCAATCGCCTCCAAAGTCAAGAACACAAGCCCTCAACATATCCTCCAGGATCTGGTTAACTCTCTCTGCTCGACCATCCATGCCTGGGGGTGAAAAGTCGTGCTAAAATCCAAGCCTGTACCCCATGGCTCGAATGTAAACTCTGCCAAAACTTCGAGACAAAACGAGTGTCCCGATCGATACTATCCTCACAGGCACACCATGTAATCTAACAATCTCCCGTAAATACAATCGTGCCCATGTCTCCACCTGGGTAGGTAATCCTCCCAGATATATTAAAGTGCGCGGTCTTCGTCAAACGGTCTACAATCACCCAAATGGTATCATAACCCTTGGGCGTCCTCGGCAAACCACTGATAAAGTCCATGGAAATCTCCTCCCATTTCCATTCTGGCACACTCAGAGGGTTAAGTAAACCCGATGGACTCCTCCTCAAAGCTTTGACTTGCTGACAAGTCAAACATCTACTAACAAAGTCCGCTATCTCAAACTTCATCCCAGGCCACCAATAATGCTCTCTCAGGTCCCTGTACATCTTCGTACTACCTGGATGTATAGAGAAGATAGAACTGTGAGCCTCCTCCAACAGTTCCCTTCAAAAGTCGATCCTAAAGGCACACATAGCCTCTTACGATACATCAGAGCACTGTCTGTAGAGAAGGTAAAATGACTAGGAACATCTGACTCAGCCTCTCTAAAACCGGCCTGCAAATGAACCTCTCCCCTCTGGGCATCAATCATCCTCTGCCTCAAAGTAGGCCCCATGGTCAAACTAGCCAGACTCACAGTGACCTCGGCAGTAAGCAATGCTATCTCAGCTCGCTCCATATCCCACCTCAATCTCAAAGGTAAGGCTGACAAAGCTGAAGAATGAGAAGACTTCCTATTGAGCGCATCAGCCACTACATTGGCTCTCCCAGGATGATACTGAATGTCACAGTCATAATCCTTGACGAGCTCTAACCATCTCCGCTGTCTCATATTCAATTCCTTCTGAGTGAAGAAATATTTGAGACTCTTATGGTCAGTAAATATCATAATCTTCTCACCGTACAAATAATGCCTCCATATTTTCAATGCATGCACAACAGCTGCCAACTCTAAATCATGAGTCGGATATTTCTTCTCATGCTCCTTTAACTGACGAGAAGCATAAGCTATAACTTTACCATGCTGCATCAACACACATCCCGCACCTCAGGGAAGCATCTCGGATACACGTCAAACCACCAGGTCCCATCAAGCGACACTAGAACAGTCTTGTCACAAGCCTCCTCTTGAGCTCCTCAAAGCTCCTCTCACAATCCTCGACCATATAAAATCAACCCCTTCTGGGTCAAACGTGTCAAAGTCAAGCAATCTTGGAGAAATCTTGCACAAACCGTCTATAATAGCCTGCAAGTCCCAGGACTGCGAATATCGCCCACACTCGTCGGTCCTAGGCCGGTTAAGAATCGCCTCAATCTTAGAGGGATCAACAGATACTCCTCTACTCGATACTACGTGGCCTAAAAATGCCACTTCCTTGACCAAAAACTCACACTTAGAGAACTTGGCATACAATCTCCGATCTCGTAGTACCAGGTCAAAACCTCTCGAAGGTGTATAGCATGCAACTCCTCTGTCTTGGAATAAACCAAGATATCATCGATAAAAACAATCACAAAAGAGTCAATGAACCTCCTAAACACCGTGTGCATAAGGTCCATAAAAGGCTGCAGGAGCGTTAGTCAAGCCAAAGGACATAACTACAAACTCATAATGTCCATAACGCGTCCTGAATGCCGTCTTGGGAATATCCTCATCCCGAATCCTCAACTGATGATAGCCAGATCTCAAATCTATCTTCGAAAAGATAGTGGCTCCCCTCAACTGATCAAACAAGTCATCTATCCTGGGCAAAGGATACTTGTTCTTCACCGTAACACGGTTCAACTCTCTATAATCAATACACAATCGCATAGAACCATCCTTCTTCTTCACAAACAACACCGGGGCTCCCCACGGCGAAACACTTGGGCGTATAAAACCCAAGTCTAAAAGTCCCTGCAACTGGCTCTGGAGTTCTTTCAACTCAGCCGGTGCCATTCGATATGGTGCTTTGGACAATGGAGCTGTCCCAGGAGCAACCTCAATCTGAAAATCAAACTGTCTCACCGGTGGCAAACCGGGTAACTCATCAGGGAAAACATCGATGAAATCTCTCACTATAGGCACTGAACTCAAACTAGCCTCTGGTATAGAAGTGTCAACCACACTAGCTATATAGCCCAAGGCTCCATCACTTAGAAGCATACTAGCTTCTAACATCGATATCAAAGTGGGTACTGATCTACTACTAGTCCCACGAAAACGTACACTAGTCCCACATGGACTCATAAAATCAACCACTCTCTCTGTACAATCAATAGTGGCACGATTAGCTGATAGCCAATCCATACCCAAAATCACATCGAAATCAGACATAGGCATGATAATCAAAGTAGCATGCAAACAACAACCCATAAAGCACAAATCATCTGTGTTAATCATACTATCAGCAATAATAAACTTCCCCACTGGGGTAGAAACACGCATCTCAAACCCTAACGGTGCAGACTCAAGCATAGCCGACTCAACAAATGCAGAAGAAATAAAAGAGTGGCTAGCTCCAGAATCAAATAAAACAAAGGCCGAATGGCCTAAAAGCGATCAGTACCCAGGTAACTACATGACTGCGGCCTCTGCCTCCTCTCTAGTAGCATAAACTCGGGCCTGATGCGAGCGGTGGAGGAGCGTGACCCGACGTGGCGGTGGAGGAAATCTCGGTGGTGGTGGAGGTAAAATCGTGGCGGCCGAACAACGGTGGAAGTCCAACGCTGTGCCTGACCACCCCGACCTCTACCTCTAAACCGTCCTCTCGCCCTTGGTCCTGACCTCCGCCTCGGTCATGACCCCTACCTCTAACCGGAGGAGCATACAAAGCGGTGGTGCCTGATAAGGTCTCTGCCGCATACCCCGACCTGGGTAACCATACTGGTGGTGGATGAGCCTGATAAGTCCTACAGGACCTAGATAGGTGACCCTCCTGACCACAAGTAAAACACCTAAGTGGTAGGGGAGCCTGCCTCTGTGCTCTTGGCTGTCCAAACTGAATCCCACCCCTAGTCTGCTGCTGCTGATACTGTCTCTGCTGTGGCGGTGGTACTCGACCAGCACGGTCATCCTCCACCTTCCTCTTATGAGAGGAAGTCTCTCCGGTAGCAGCTAGTTTACCCTTCTTTTCTTCAGATGCCAAATCCAAAGAAAGGGCAAACTCTAAAGCCTTCTCATAGGTAGTCGGACGCAGGGTGCGTAAAAAACCCCTAATCTCGGCTCTCAGCCCTACCAAAAATCTCCTCATCTTGCTCTCAGGATCAGCAATCTGTCCAGGAGCAAATCTAGACAGTCGGTCAAACTCTCGCTCATACTCGGCCACCGAACTATCACCCTGTTTCAGGGTCAGAAATTCCACCTCCAATCTATCTCTCAAATCAGCAGAATAGTATTTCTCATAAAATTTCTCACGAAATACTTTCCAAGTAACCTCCATAGTCAAAGAGAGTGACCTATGGAGACCTCTCCACCAATATAGAGCATCATCAACCAAAGAATATGTACCACAATGGACCTGCAGATGGTCTGGGCACCTGATAAACTCGAAAGCTCTCTCAACTCTATCAATCCAGAGCTCAGCAAAAGATGGATCCAAAGACCTACCGTTAAACTCACCAGGTGCATGTCTACTATACTCTCTCAAAAATCTAGCAGCCTCGGTAGATCCAACCTGATCAACTGCCACATCAGCTGGTCTAGGTGGTGGTACAACAGGCAATACTGGTCTACCAAAGATCTCGCAATAATCCCAGATAATCCTCCTCAAAATATAAACTCCTCGCCCCGAACAGTGGCGGTACAACAGAATCACCAGGGAGGTACTATAGGAATCACAGGTGGAGGTGGTGGTGGAGGTGTAGGGCTCCGAGCTCTGCCTCTACCTCTACCTCTCACTCCAACTCGTCTAGCCCCTCTTCTAGGAGGCATACTGAAATAAAGTCAATAAAACAAGATAAGTCACTTGTAAAAGAGGATTCACCACTCTTTTACCAAATCGAAATGAAATGCGAGTTTAAAGATAAGGTCTAGGAATACCTGGTGCTGCTGATCTCAGATGTTGACTTTCGAGAATGGACTTAAAACAAAACATGAAATACAAACATGCATCGCATGTAGTCTATAGAACCCGTCGGCTCTGATACCAATCAGACGACCCGTCACTTTTAAATAAATTAAAATCGGAGAAAACAGTGGAAGTCTTTTAATTTACGAAAAATTGGCGTGGTTTTGTTTGAAAATTGGCATCGGAAAACCTGTTTACAACCTAATTTTCAAATCTAATCAAATTTCATGGACTTTAAGTCCAAATAAGGAGTTCAAATATATAATGTCATAATTCATCAACATTAGGCTCTTAGGAGCCAAATACAAAATACAATTCCTTAAAGTTTATCAAATAAGACATAAACTTTACAAAACCATTAGTCCATCTCGAGGTCGGCATCCCTCGATCACGCAGACCACCTCCTCCTCCTCCTCGACCTCTAGCCAAGGCATTACCTGAAATTGGTTGTAATATCATGAGCTAACAAACTAAGCCCAGTGAGAATAATAAGCATAAAAAGTAAATATAGACCTCAAACTCGCATTCCGATTTGTGTCCAATAAACCGACACAATCCTTCCTAGAATTCTCCAAAGTCTAGGTCATTCTAAGTCATATTTTCCATTTGATGAAACTAATTAGCACACTTAGGCTAATTGTTCATCCTTTAACTTGTTATAACATAAAGTAAGAAAAGTAAATGACTTTGCAAAAAAAAAATATAACATCTCGACTCTCTTTCTCATCTATCATATGCATAAAAGTAATGAGTACATCCATAGGATACGCAATTGCCATTTATGCATGTAATGAAGGTAATGTGGATTTTTACAAACTATCCACCCTTATCCTTATGCATGAAGGTAATGTGGGAATCCACTCATCCACCATTCAACCTTATGCATGATGAAGGTAATGTGGGAATCCACTCATCCATCATTCACCTTATGCATGAAGGTAACGTGGGAATCCACTCATCCACCGTTCCTTTCATTCTTTTCATTCTTTTCTTTTTCTCTTTTCAATGATGCGAGATGTTGTAGTATAATAAATAATGGTGCAAAATGTTATGCATATGCTTGCATATGCTTGTACAATTAAATAAAGTAAAGTAAATGATAAAGTAATTAAAATACACATAAGGTAAATGGGCATAAGTAAAGACATAAAGTAAATGACAAAAAGTAAAAATAACTGAGAAACTCGAATGAACGATATGACGATCGAACTCCGATATTAGTAATAAGATTAGAATCATAATTTAAACGATTAACCTATGTCCTCCGGATTCTATACTTCCAAATAATCCGAGGTTCTATTAACCGTTTTAGATTACAAGTTGGATCATTTTGACTTCAAAATAATCCAACCTTAGTTTCATAACGAAACTAAGTTAGAATCTTCTAAGATTCAAAGTCTTTCTCGAGAATTTCTAAGTTCTCACTTAAAGGATTAACTCTTAATCCTAAGGGCACTAACTCACAACCCTTTAATCTTAGGTTCGGATTCTAATCTTAGTTTCAAACTCTCAAACCATCACACTAGTTTGCTTTCCATATTTAATTTAAATGCTAACTATTCTCACCTTATTAATAAGATGATTTAGCTCCTAAGTTCGAAGGAGCGATCAACCACGAAGTTCAAAAACACCTACAAACGAATTACATCGTAACAATCAATAACGAAACCAACTATCATTCAAACAATTACTAAACATACAAAGCAACGAAAACCCAATAAAACCCACAAAGAGGCCCACGGCCCTATCATCAAAAACGAGTCTCGGGTTTGGTTTTTCGCTTTTTGGCAATTCAAAATACGTTTTGAGTTGGTTTTAATCAAATTCGATAATCCCGATTTCAATGGGTATCGATGAATAGTGTTTTTGAACATTAATCCCTTTCCCGAATTGAATTTAAATAAACATTCATTCATTAATTTCTAACCCATTTTCAATCCCAAAAGGGTAAATTTCAAACGGAAAGGGTTTACTGAAACTCGGTTTTAGGGTTATGGAATAGTTTCCAAAAACACATAAAACTACTCCCGAATTGACAAACACCGAGTTTCACGGCAAGAAATCGAAAGAACACAAAAGCTTGAATCAATTTCCATGGAAGTTCAATGAGAATTCGAAATCTAGGGCTTACCTTAGAGAGTTGGAAACGTTCCAAGAGTGGAATGGGTAGAAAGGTCTCGGCGAGAGCTTTCCAACGCATCCGAAATCACGCAAAACGGCCAAGAACGGGCCGGGCGACCGTTTCTTCCTCTTCTCTTTTCTTCCCTTTGTTGCTCGGGTTTGGAGAAGAAAATGGTGATGTTTTGGTCAAAAATGAGTCAATGACTCATTTAAAGAAGATGACAAATAGTAAATAGATATTTAGGAAGTTGGAAATTACGATTTTGCCCTTTTTAAGACTTTTGGCTTAAAACGAATCCCGAACATCTCAAACTATCCCAATGGTGATTAATAATTATTAATTGGCCCGTTAATAATTATTAACACCATTAAAACGTATTTAAATAAATAAAGCCATTAAAATGAATTAAAATGAAATAAATTGTAAATTTCTAATTTAATAATAAATAAATGAACTTAATTACTTGAATTAAATTAAAATAAATAAATAAATAAATAAAATTTATCACAAAATAACGGGACGTTACAGTTAATAAATCAGATAGGTACTTGGAGTGTAATAGATGAATATTTTCATTTGGTAAATAAGAGACCTCTACCCCGAGAAAAAAGGTAAGTTTACCAAGATCTTTTAAAGAAAAAGTATGATGTAAACTTGTGATTAATGGCTTGAATTTTCAAACATGAGCTTCCAGTAATCAGAATATCATCAATATAAATCAGAACATACAAACAAGATATAGAAGTAACTTTAAAAAACAATGACTGGTTAGCTTTTAGCGGGATGAAAATCTTCAGAAACCAAAAAAGTACTCAGTTTGTCAAACCAGGCCCGTGGAGCTTGATTTAAGCCATATAAAGCTTTGTTTAACTTGCAAACCATAGGAGATGAACTACTTTTTTTCAACAAAGTCAGGAGGTTGCTCCATAAAAACTTGTTCATTCTGTTAGGAATGGTGTCCTAGAACTTGTAATTATTTAAATATAATAATTTATTTCGAATAAATTAAATAAATAAACATAAGTTCTTTATATAATCTAGATTGATTCAATTGACGATATTAGGAATATATGGAAATATATAAATATCAAAACATTCAAATAGTAAACCCTAAGTTACTCTTATGAAATCACGACTTAGTATGTGAGTCATACAAGAGGATTAAAGTCGAGATGAGTAACTTAAAAGTGTCTACGATAAATGGATAACGTTTGGGAACCTTATCCTGGTAACACTGTTGATAGCTTCGCATTTTGTTTATAGACAAATGATCTAATCCCTGATCATTCATGTGGGAGACATGAAATGGAAGTATCATATGCAATGTTGATTGTATAAGACAGGACCACGATGTTCGATCAAATTTCTCATTAGTACCGTTTACGAGAAATAATCGAATATCAAACTAAGTTTATCAACCGTGATAGATCTCAATCCTGAGTGAAATGCGGACTCCTATTTGTGGAGTTATGTTCTTTGATTCACATAGTTGAGAGCGATCTGTAAGAACGCTCAATACACTCCTGTTTTGGGAACATGACTAGATAAGTAGCTGGGTGAAGGGATGATTTACTAAATTAGCGGAATTTTGTTTAGTAAACTTATTAACATTTAATAACGGATCTATTAACATCATGCAATTTGTGATAAAACATGTAGATTCATGCTTATATATTCGAAAATTAAAACTGGAACTTACATTGACTGAATAATGGAGAATCGGTTGGAGGTTTCTTTACAGCTTCAAATCCTCAGCAACACCAGATCTTCTACGCTATATCCCGATCGATCAAACGAAATTCGATTGTGGGATCGAACTTTAGAAGAAATTGGGAAGAAGAAAAAAATATTTTCTTCCCAATGAACTAAGGGAATTTCGGCCAAGGGGGGAGAAGGGAAGAAGAGAGAATTCCGAATTGCTAAGGAATTGAATTGTGTGATTTATGAATGACCCAACCCTCCTATTTATAGAAAAATAGGAATCCTAATCACATTAGGATTAATCTATAAAGATAAATACAAAAAGAAAAAAAATATTATCTCTTCTTTTTATCTTGCAATTTCGAAAATGCATAGATAAATAAGAGATTATTTTCTTTTCTTTTCTTTTATTTATCTTGGGTAAATAAATCTATGTAATTATTTTAGGATATAATTCAAACAATTATCTCCTCCAAAATTACATATGGTGGCCGAAAATAGCATCATAAAATAATATAATTTATTTAATTAATTACTTTGGGCCAATTCCAATTGGGTTCATTAATCCAATTGGGCTTGAAATTCTCTCTTAAATTAATAAGTCCAACTTAATTAATTTATTAATTAATTACCATTTAAATAAAATATTTTATTTAAACAATTAATAATATTAATATTTTCTCCCGACTAAACATTATCAAATTTATATTTAATTATTAATTTCCATTTAAATAATTTTCATTATTTAAATAATTAATAATAAATATTATAATTATTAATTTCCATTAAATAAACTCATTATTTAATTAATAATTTTATTGACAATATTTTATTATTAATTAATTAATTTTAATTATTAATTTCCGTTCAAATAAAATTAATTATTTAAACAATTAATAATTGTCAATTAATTTCAAATTATTAATTACCATTTAAATATACTCAATATTTAAATAATTAATAATATCTAATTAATAATATTTCATTATTAATTTCATGTTTGAATAAACTCATTATTTAAACAATTAATAATGTTTATATTAATTACCGCTTAAATATACTCAATATTTAAACAATTAATATTGCCTATTTTAAGTAATTCACTTTACTTAAAAATTTCCATTTCTTCTACTTGATTTCGCGACTACGATATTTGGGCTAGCATAGGGACCCGATGGACCTATAGATCATGGGCTTAATAATTAGTCAATTAAGTGATTAACACATAATCAGTTAATTACTTATTATCTAACTATGAATAATTCCACTATAGATTCATAGCTGAACTCCCCTCACTATAGATGAGTTATGTCCATTTAGTTTATCATTATTTATATCTGTGATATATCCTTCACGTGGAACCCTCATAATTACAAGCGGATAAATTTACCGTTTTGCCCCTGTAATTACCGCTTTATCCTTGTGTTCCCGCTGATTCTCCAATGAACTTTATCTTTAGTCGAACTAGAGATAAGATACTTCTGTGATCAATAGAAGTCGTGACGTCACTTGTTCATGTCTCGAATCGAGTACATCAAGGGAGTTTCCTAAAGTTCCTAAAATGTTTAGGTATCGCACCGATACCGGTAATTTATAGGAAGGTTATGAATTCCATCTCGTGAAAATGAGTTCCCATCTATTTATCTAGTCATGTTCCCAAAACAGGAGTGTATTGAGCGTTCTTACAGACGCTTCTCAACTATGTGAATCAAAGAACATAACTCCACAAATAGGAGTCCGCATTTCACTCAGGATTGAGATCTATCACGGTTGATAAACTTAGTTTGATATTCGATCATTTCTGTAAAACTGTACTAATGAGAAATTTGATCGAATATCGTGGTCCTGTCTTATACAATCAACATTGTATATGATACTTCCATTTCATGTCTCCCACATGAATGATCAGGATTAGATCATTTGTCTATAAACAAAATGCGAAGCTATCAACAGTGTTACCAGGATAAGGTTCCCAAACGTTATCCGTTTACTGTAGACACGTTTAAGTTACTCATCTCGACTTTAATCCTCTCGTATGACTCACATACTAAGTCGTGATTTCATAAGAGTAACTTAGGGTTTACTATTTGAATGTTTGATATTAATATATTTCCATATATTCCTAATATCGTTAATTGAATCAATCTAGATAATATAAAGAACTTATGTTTATTTATTTAATTTATTCTAAATAAATTATTATAATTAAATAATTACAAGTTCTAGGACACCATTCCTAACACTGGGAACTCATTTTCACGAGATGGAATTCATAACTTTCCTATAAATTAACGGTATCAGTGCGATACCTAAACATTTTAGGAACTTTAGGAAACTCCCTTGATGTACTGATTCGAGACATGAACAAGTGACGTCACGACTTCTATTGATCACAGAAGTATCTTATCTCTAGTTCGACTAAAGATAAAGTTCATTGGAGAATCAGCGGGAACACAAGGATAAAGCGGTAATTACAGGGGCAAAACGGTAAATTTATCCGCCTGTAATTATGAGGGTTCCACGTGAAGGATAATATCACGGATATAAATAAATGATAAACTAAATGGACATAACTCATCTATAGTGAGGGGAGTTCAGCTATGAATCTATAGTGGAATTATTCATAGTTAGATAATAAGTAATTAACCGATTATGAGTTAATCACTTAATTGACTAATTATTAAGCCCATGATCTATAGGTCCATCGGGTCCCTATGCTAGCCCAAATATCGTAGTCGCGAAATCAAGTAGAAGAAATGGAAATTTTAAGTAAAGTGAATTACTTAAAATAGGCAATATTAATTGTTTAAATATTGAGTATATTTAAGCGGTAATTAATATAAACATTATTAATTGTTTAAATAATGAGTTTATTTAAACATGAAATTAATAATGAAATATTATTAATTAGATATTATTAATTATTTAAATATTGAGTATATTTAAATGGTAATTAATAATTTGAAATTAATTGACAATTATTAATTGTTTAAATAATTAATTTTATTTGAACGGAAATTAATAATTAAAATTAATTAATTAATAATAAAATATTGTCAATAAAATTATTAATTAAATAATGAGTTTATTTAATGGAAATTAATAATTATAATATTTATTATTAATTATTTAAATAATGAAAATTATTTAAATAGAAATTAATAATTAAATATAATTTTGATAATGTTTAGTCGGGAGAAAATATTAATATTATTAATTGTTTAAATAAAATATTTTATTTAAATGGTAATTAATAAATAAATTAATTAAGTTGGACTTATTAATTTAAGAGAGAATTTCAAGCCCAATTGGATTAATGAACCCAATTGGAATTGGCCCAAAGTAATTAATTAAATAAATTATATTTATTTATTATTTTATGATGCTATTTTCGGCCACCATATGTAATTTTGGAAGAGATAATTGCTTGAATTATATCCTAAAATAACTACATAGATTTATTTACCCAAGATAAATAAAAATAAATAAAATAAAATAATCTCCTATTTATCCTTGGCATTTTCGAAATTGCTAGATAAAGGAAAGAGATTATCTTTTTTCTTTTTGTGTTTATCTCTATAGATTAATCCTAATGTGATTAGGATTCCTATTTTTCTATAAATAGGAGGGTTGGGTCATTCATAAATCACACAATTCAATTCTTTGGAAATTGAAAAATCTCTCTTCCTCCCTTCTCCCTCCCTTGGCCGATTTTCTCATAGTATTGGGAAGAAAAATATTTTTCTTCTTCCCAATTTCTTCTAAAGTTCGATCCCACAATCGAATTTCGTTTGATCGATCGGGATATAGCGTAGAAGATCTGGTGTTGCTGAGGATTTGAAGCTGTAAAGAAACCTCCAACCGATTCTCCATTATTCAGTCAATGTAAGTTCCGGTTTTAATTTTCGAATATATAAGCATGAATCTACATGTTTTATCACAAATTGCATGATGTTAATAGATCCGTTATTAAATGTTAATAAGTTTACTAAATAAAATTCCGCTAATTTAGTAAATCATCCCTTCACATTCAATATGCCATGATGGAATGCATTATTGATGTCAAGTTGTCCAATGGGCCATGTGATGATTGTCTTGATAGTAGAAGTCTTGACAACATGACTAAAGGTCTCTGTATAATCAATATCAGATTGTTGGTGATAGCCCTTAGCCACAAGACGAGCCTTATATCTAGCAACTGATAAATGAGTAATCAAAGTCAATATAAAAAGTTGTTTGAAGGGAACAACATTAAGTTGGAAAGCTTAGGTAGGCAATTTGTTTATTACAAAGACAATAGTGTTGAATGCACATCCCAAAAATACAATGCCATAGCAGCTTGACTTAGCAAGGATAGACCAAATTCTATTATTTGTCTATGTTTCCTCAAAATAAGACCATTTTGGGCTCAAGTATGAGGACATGAAATGCATGATTCCATGATTGTGAAAAAAAGAAGAAAGAGACCTGAATTCACCACACCAATCGGTTTGAACAGGTTTGATAGTGGTATTTATGATATTTTCTACCTAAATTTTGAAAAGAATAAAGGTTTTATACACATCGCCTTTAGTTTTTAGAAAATAAATCCATGTGTATCTTGAATAAGCATCCATTATACTTAGATAATATCTATAACTATTTTGTGAAAGAGTAGAAGAAGGTCCTCAAACATTAGCTACAAGAAGTTGCAATGGTGAATTATAGACTGAAGTAGAAGAAGAAAATGGTAGTTTATGACTCTTAGACATAGTGCAAGACTAACAAAATGTAAAATTTTTATTTATAGGTATCGGAATATTACATTGATGAAAGATGTGTTTGACAGTAGAGACATTAGCATGACCTAAACGCCTCTGCCAAAGATCTAAAGCTTCAAAATTTGACACTGAAGAATACAAAAGAGAAGGCTGAGTGAATGAAGTAGCAGAATTAGAGGAGATAGAAGTGTTACCTTGAATACTATTGTTGAGATGATAATTCTTAAGATTTAGTCTATAAAGCCCACCATGAAGTTGTCCTTCAATCAACACTTAATTCATAATACGATCTTTCACCAAACAATGATTTGGATAGAAAACAAAGTAGACTTTATTATCTTTTGTAAAGTGCATGTTTTGTTCTCGGAAATTTGGGTAAAATTACCTCCAAAATCTTAAATTAATGTTTTTTGACCTCCATTCTCATATTAACCTTTTTTGACCTTATGATGATGTCATCTTTGTGTGAAAACTCCCATTTACCCTTAAACTCATCTCATCTCCACTCTCCTCTCCTCCCTCTTTCCAAAAAGAAGAAGAAATTGATCTCCCTCTCAACTTCTCATCCTTCAACTTCCATTGATTCTTCATCTCTAACAATGAAAAGGTACACAACAATTCGAAATCTCAAAACTCCTTCGATTTCCATGGATTTCGGACCTCTGGATTCCGGAGGTATCCTCCTCCGGAATCCGGGATGTGTTTTATTTTTATTTTTTTTATTTTTTCATCAGGCCTCTGGAATAAATTCCGGAGGATCAGTTTTCAATTCCGGTCCTTCGGAATTTTGGGAAGCAAGGTCCTTTTTTTTTCCTTCTTTTTTTTTTAATTTTTTATTTATTTAATTTAACTTATATGTGGTTTATTTAATTTAGTTTATATGTGGTTTTATTTTTAATTAGTTAGGTAATTTAGTTTATATGTGTTTTTGTTTTAAAACTAGTTATTTAATTTAGTTTAAATGTGGTTTTTTTTGTTAATTAGTTATCTAATTTAGTTTATATGTGGTTTTTTTTAATTAGTTATTTAATTTGGTTTATATGTGTTTTTTCAATTCAAAATGTCTATGAGCAACGATGATGTGGTGTTGATAATTCCGTCGGATCAACATTTTCATTCCACCCTTAGTAACTTATCGCACTTATTGAATACTGTTAGTTTGATTACTAGTGTTCTCACTCCTCATCAATTAGAGTTATTTAAAAGCTCAAGCATTGGTAGGTTGATTGATACGGAGTTGGTCTTTTGTGGTCCGCTTATACATAAAGTTTTGTTGAGAGACATTGAACAACCGGATAAAAAAATTATGCAATTTTTGATTGGAGGGGAGGTGATTACCTTTTCATTGGGATCGTTTGAGGAAATTATCGGGTTAAAGTCTATGAGTAATTACACAAGACATGAGTTCAATCCTAGACTTAGAAGATTATTGTTTAATGATAGCGTTCAGGTAACATCAAACGAGTTAGAAACGAAGTTGAAAAACCATGGATTGAGTGATGATGGAGATGTGGTGAAGTTAGCGCTTTTGTGTTTTATTGAGTTGGTGCTATTGGGGAATAAAAGATCGACACTTATTGATACATCATTGTTATCTATTTTGGATGACAATGAGAGTTTTGAAAATTTTGATGGGGCGCAATTTTCCTTCGATAGGACACTTTGTGGGTTGCGCAATGCACTTAAGAAACGCAAGTGTAAACCTGGTGAAGTTTCGTGGAAGCAAACCAAGTCTTATAGTCTTTATGGGTTTCCGTTTGCTTTTCAGGTATTTTTGTTATACTTATTTATTTATTGCTAATTTTTGTTTTATATTTTATTATATGTATTGTAATTTTTTATAGGTATGGATTTATGAAACAATCCCGTCGATTGCAAAGATGTGTGCACGCAAAATCAATGACCGATCGATGCCACCGATAACCCGTTGGAATTATAACAAATTGGTTAAAATGGAAAGGGTTGAACGAGAAATTTTTTTGAAGGATAAGGTTTGAGATATTTCCCCGTGATTTAAATAGCATCTCATCATGTTTCTAACTTTTTATCATTGATTATTCTTCTTTTTTCATTATTCAGATAGTTGTGAATAACGACATTGATTTTCACATTGACCAATCGGGTAAAACCGTCACAAGCGAGAAGGTTGATAAAAAAAGAATTTTTACTACCTGTGAAGAATGTGGAGGAAGAGAAAAAACAGAAAAGGGGGGAGGAAGAGAAAAAACAGAAAAGGAGGGAGGAAGAGGTAAGGCAAAAAAATGAAAGGGAAAAGAGCAAAAAATCTAGAGGATTGTCATCCTCCTATAAAAAGTACATTAAACACACCGATCCTCGAGTTGAACATTTAGAAGAAGAGGTGTGAGAGTTGAGAGCAGATATGCAAGTAGTTTTGGCCACTCAAAAAAACATAGTGAAATATTTCTGTAAGGTATGAATTAAACGTTCTTTGTATTTTTGTTTTGATAATATCATTAATTCTCTATACGTGATTTTTTCATATATATGTCATAATGTAGGGTGATGCATCGAAAGTTGAATTGGGGGAGGATGCATTAGACATTAATGAGAAATCGGGGGAACTTGTGGAAGAAATAGGGGATGAAATTGGTGAGGAAAATTGTGGTGATCAAGTTGGGGAGGAAGTTCATGATGTTTCCAATAAGATTATCATGATTGAATCTAAAGATGAAAGAAATGAGGATAATACTATTCAATCTGAGGAGAAAATTAATGCAGAAGATATTATGCAAATAAATAGGCCTTTGGATTTTCCGATAGCATCGTCACGAGTGGCTAGGCCATATAAATCCTTCTCCAAAAATACGATCTCCATTCGTGGTTCCCAAGAAGATCGTGAAATCGGCGAAATTGCGTCTATATGATCCCGCACACAAAATACCGAAAGAACAGACGTCACAATTCAAAAGTTGGTTAGATAAGGCGTCAGTAGACACTAGATGTGAAACTTGCTATGGGTCACCGAATAAGATGTTTTTTCAAGATTTGGTAACTTTCAAAAAATTGGATTGTGAGGTATGATAAATTATGTTCTTTCTTAAGCATTCACCTTGTTCAATTACCCCTTTGTCAATTCGCTACAATGTATGTTTTATAATGTTTGGTGGTGGTTTTTTAACAGCACATGGATACAATATTCATGTTCATTCGCTTGAAGGTTCGAAAGAGGCCCGCATGCATGCGTCATCAATTTGAAACAGTTGATGTTTTTTTATGGTTATTATGGACGAGTAAATTTCTGTATTTATCTGTTTGTATTTAATTTAATACTTATTTGTAACACAATTGTAGAGTGAATGCAATAAAATAATGACGGAGCGGGAAAATGCGCTGAAGAATGGTACGTTTTGGGTACCCAAAGCACATTTTGATGAAAACTGTATTGGTGACTACATCTTAGGCGATAATCGAGACTACAGTGATCCTTGGTCTTCGGTGGATTATGTAAGAAGCAACATTATTATAAGCATTTATGAGTTTTGACTAATATTATAACCATTTATTTAATTAACCCTAATTTTTCAGGTATACTCAGCATTTAACGCGCTAGGAGGTCATTGGGTTTTACTTCAGGTCGATATAAAAATCGGAAGGTTGTAATTTGGGATTCTCTTCCAACATATGTCGATGTAGCTACATTGACAGATTTGTTGCAACCTTTTTGTACGATCATGCCACTTCTTTTGGAATCAGTTGGTTTAATCAATTCCACCGATCCTTGGCCAGTTGAACGCATGAACAATGTGTCAAGACAAACAGGTGGTGTTAACTGCGGGGTGTTTTGTTGTAAATTTTTTGAATATCTTGTAACCGGGTCCGATTTTGCTTCATTAAAACAAGCTAACATTAAATCTTTTAGGTTACAATTGGCGATCGAATTGTGGTCGAACCGTCCTATTTATACATAAGAATTTTGTAAATAAATATTTTTTTGTATATTGAAATGTTTTTTTTCAAGTAACTATACTATTAATTTTAATTGATTAAATAAATTTACCTTTAATTGGTTCAAATAGGAAATTGAAAAAAAAACATGCAATTGAAAAAAAGGTAAGTTGAAAAAAAACATGAAATTGACAAAAAAAACATGCAATTGAAAAAAACCATGAAATTGACACACACACACAAAAAAAGAATTGAAAAAAATCATGAAATTGACAAGAAAAAGGAAATTGAAAAACTAAAAGGAAGAAAGAAAAAGTAAATTAAAAAAAAAAATTACATACTGTCCTAAATTCCGGAGGACCGGAATTGATAACCGGTCCTCCGGAATATATTCCAGAGGGCCGAGGGGGGGGGGGGTTTCTTGACAATTTCGGAGGACCGGAATTGAAAACCGGTCGTCCAGAATTTAGGACAGAGCCCTTTTTTTTTTCTTTTCAATTTACTTTTTTTCAATTTCATGCTTTTTTTTCATATAAAAAACTTAATAATATAAATATATATTAAAGACATATACACCTAAAAAATATTAATAAGTAAAATAAAATGAAGAGTCTTTTCAACAAAAAACATAAATAAATATTAAAAACAAAAAACATTTACTTATACGATAAAGGGTTGTGACAAGTTTTTCTGTTATGACCGGTGGAACCGCACCTACCACATTTTCGGCATTGAGAAGTCTCCTCGCCAGTGGATGGAATTCTGAGCTTCTTACGACGCCCAATTTGAGCCACTTCTTTTGGTGGCAACACTTTAATCGGTACAAACCCCTCAGGCAATTTCCATTCTGAAGAGTGACCTACAGGCATGATCGGCTCCGCATAAGAATTCACCCAACATTCAGTCGTATAGAAACGAGAGCACATTAAATATGGGCTGATGTTGCGGTCTCTTGCAGAAGCTAATGCGTGTACACAGGGTATCTGACCTAAATCAAATACCCGACAAGAGCATTCTTTCGCATGTAAGTCAACCCGTCCAAACTTGTCTCCATCCGGTACATTGGATTGATAACTATCAATGTTTGTAGCTCCAAGTGTTAATGATTTTTTATGGTTTTTCCTTAAGATGTCTTCTGCATGAGTCGTCAAATTTGTTGTACATTTCATTGCTTCATTACGACGCTCCCAAAACCATTCTTGTAACTTAGATCTAATATTTTCCACTAACGCAGTTACCGGTAGTTCCCTTTCATGAACCAATACACCATTTATACATTTTGCAATATTCGTCGTCATGATATTATACCTTCTCCTTGAACAGAAAGCACGAGCCCATTTTTCAAGTCCAACCTCTTTTAAATACTTACATATACCTTGATATCTTTTAAGGTCATTCCACAGCCGATAAAATTAGACTCACGATATGCTTTGGCTGCAAGGAAGAATATAGGATTTATTGCATCATTTTTGAATTTAGCAGTGAGATTCATACTCAAGTAATGTATACAAAACTCATGTATTGCATGAGGGAATATAGACGCCACGGAATTAATGATGCTTTTATTTCTATCAGAAATAAATACCAAATCATCAACATCACCAATTGCACTTTTTAGTTTTTCCATAAACCATGACCATGACCCATCCTTCTTCCTATCTACGATTCTAAAAGCAATTGGGTAAATTTGATTATTACCGTCCAAACAGACACAGACTTATAATGTACCCCTATATTTCCCCTTCAAAAATGATCCATCAACAACAATAACTGGACGTATACAACTTAGGAACCCTCTAATACACAGACCCAAAGCAAAGAAAAAGTATTTGAAATGACGTTCTTCCTCAAGTTGGAGGTAATATACGGTTCCTGGTTTTCAGTGCTTCACAATATCGACTTAGCAAATTGTAGGATTCTTCTGGTGATCCTCTTACCAATTCATATGGCGTCCTCTCTGGCACGCCACACTTTATCATAACTGATGTTAACACCATACTCTTTTCGCATGTCATTAATTATATCTTTCGGCTTATACTGACGACCAACATATTCAACTCTCCCCTTTATTATATCTCCAATAACCCAACTTCGCGCTTGTTTGTGGTCATGATTCAGCACATCCAGCGAACAGACTTGGAAATTCGAAATATTTCTGACCCTTTCAAACAAGTAGCTCATAACCTCCACTTGTAATTTGTATCAATACATCCCACTGAGAACAAAGATTTCGTCGACTTTTTCACTCTAAACTCTTTGTTAATTCTCATCGCTGCAGTGGACAGTTTCATCGACAAATCGTTTTTTGAGAGAAAAATACTCCCCTCTGCAAACTCATCCCCCATAGAATTTCCATATGAAAGCATATCCATTGAACTTGATGTATTCATAATAACTGTTTCTTCATGAGATTTACACTTTCCTTTCTTAACATCTCCCCTTTCTAGATTATCAGACTGAGGATGTAAAAACTGCATTTGTGGCAAAAATTGGTCATCCATGAAAGGCTCCTTATCATTACCTAAATCACACGGAGCAATGTTCTCATCTATTGCTGGAATGGTTGATGAGTTTCGATTGTCATTGGCTACGTGGTTACTACAGCAACCGGCGCAATATACGGATTGAATTGGATATTTCGTTCACTAGTCACATCTTTGGGCACAGTTGATATATATAAGGGAAGTACAGATGCATCTTCACCCATTAAGAAAAAATTTAGGTCCTCATCGTCGTTTATGTCGCATGGAGGGGAGTCAATAAGTAACTTGTAAATGCACTTGATTTTAATATCAAACACTTCAGGATCAATTCTGGCAACCGTATACACTCGAACTAGAAATTCTTCGTACATTATACTTTTACTTATAGCTATTCCTTTAGTGTTACAGCCTATATACCTGTTCCCATTAGCATCTCATTCTTCACCATAACGAATAAATATTCTTGTCATTGACATCCTGTAAAATAACCAAAACAAATACAGGGGCAAATGTTAAATAAAAGGTGAAATTTGAAATTCCGCGAACAAAGTTAAAAAATCGGTCTTAATTCTGGGGGAAAATACAAATACCGGGGAAAATGTTAAACCCTAAACCCTTATATAGGGAAAAAAACAATGAAATTGCAAATTCCAGAACAAATTTCAAAAACCGGTCTTAATTCCGGAAAAAAAAGGTCAAAGTTTCAAAATCCGGTCTGAAATCAGGAGACCTCTGGAATCCCGAGTTTCGGAGGTGGTACCTCCGGATTCCGGAGATATTATAAAAAAGGATTCCAGAGCAAAAATCGAATTTTGGAGAAAATTTTCATATTTCAGGGCAACCCGGATTTTTTTTTCTTTCTAAAAAATTGTTAGAAAGAAAGAGATCAAAGTGTTTATACCTTGAATAATGAAGAGATTGAAGGAATGATGGAGAGAGTTGAGATTGAGAATTTTAGAGAGATAATTTTTAGAGAGAGAATATCATTTATAAAGTGAGAGGGTTATAATATTACATATATAAATGTTTAAGGGTAAATGAGAGTTTTCACACGAAGATTACATCATCATAAGGTCAAAAAAGGTTCATATGAGAATGGAGGTAAAAAAACATTAATTTAAGATTTTGGAGGTCATTTTCTCTAAATTTCCTTTGTTCTCGATGCGGTGACGAAAAATGAATTCAAACTGAAAAAGTGGTCTAATTTTGGTCCTTCTGTTCGATAAAACTGAAACTGACTAGGTAGTTCGATTTCAGTCATTCTGTTCGATCAGTTTTTTCATATTATGTCTCAGCCCTTCTAGCCATAATCAATTTTGTTCCTCCGTGACAAATATATATTATATAATTTGTCGAATTTTTTATTATATTCACTAACATTTCACAATCTTTTTATGGATGAGAAGAGTTGTAAGTGCATTAATATAATAATAAAAAAAATTGTATTTCCAAATTTAATTTTTTAGAAATTGTAGCATTCTCAAATCTTCGATGAAACAAGCTTTAATATATGATATTTTTTATGAATTGATATTTTAAAAAATAACAAAAAAAATCAAAAATTTCAAAAATGATATTTCCTAAAGAAAACATAGGGGTAATTACTGAAACAACATATTTTTATATATTAAATACTGAAATATCAAAACTTTTTAAAAATTACTAAAATAGTAGTTCAATAATTTATTGAACTAAGAAAGACAAAAAAAAAAATCATTGAAAAAATCAATAAAAAATAACAAAACATTTCAATAAATTATTTATAATAGTCTATCGAACTAAAAAGGGCCCAAAAAACATTGAATATAACAATAATAAATAATTGAACTACTACTAAATGAGTTAATTTTAAAAAATTGCGACAATTCTAGTAATTTAGTATGCAAAATTATGCTATATTTGAGATAATTTCTTGAAGAAAAAAAATGCAAGTTGATTTCACACTTTCTTTTAATGAGGGAGAAAAAAATGTTATTCTTCGAAATTTTCAAAACTTTTAATGTAAATATCATTTCATAAAATACAATTTTTCAAAAGACCCCTGAATTATTTAAAAATAAATTTATAAATGATATTTTCTTAGAAAAAAAATAGCAAATCAATGTTGTTGGAAACTTCTTTTAAGAAGACGATTAAAGAGTTTTCATTCACTTGTTGAGTTTTCTCGACGATTCAAATTTGCTAATATTCCTGGGTTCCCTGTCTCAAGTCCACTGTAACACACTAGTCCTTGAGTTTCCTACAACTGTTTATAACTAAAAAGGGAAGTAACAGATCCATGATTTTGGACACTAAAAAAATACACCAGTTATGTTCACATAAGAAAAAAAATGGTAACTTGCATAGCCTTCATAAGGCAAGAAATCTAACGAGAACGGGAAACTTGAAAATTTAACATCTGCAAACCGCGCAATCTCGATCGTCAGCTTGTTAAATGAATCATTTGCTTGTTGGTTTGTGGTAAGACCAAAGATATCTCCCAATTATATTTTTAATGGGAAGACGTCCCCTGTTGGAATGACAAAAACAGAGAGGACAATGAAAATCCCATCCTTCCATTTTTGGTTTGCAATATACTTGAAAATGAAAATGAAAATTAAAATAGTAAGAATGTTAGCATCTAAGGTAAAGTTCATAGCCATAATGGATATTTTGGGTTGGAAAGCATAAGAAAAATAGGGAGTCAAAAAATTACAACACTAACCAAATATGGGAGTCGTAGCTGTTATTGCGGTTGTCACCCAATACATAAACATGACCTTTGGGTACCAACTGCAAGTTCACAACAAGCAAAATTATTTATCAACTAAAATCTTCCAGTTACATTGCTAGGATCCTATTATGAATTCAGTCCGTGGGGGACAATTATATAAGTTGATCAGAATCATTTCCCACAACTGATCAATATGCTAATGAGTTAGCCGTGGAAAAAATAAATGTTGCAACATAATTTTTCGACAATAGGGGTTCATCATGCTTCATGATACTGGAATTTAATGAGACTAAGATCTTGGTAGGGTGATCAAGTTTCTGTTCCACCATAAAAACTACTCCGTGCATTAAAATTCTGTATTGCTGGTATAGAAAACTGTAGGACAATACAGTGAAATCCAAAATGAAGCAAAAAGTAAAGTTTGAAACAAGACTCACAGTTGACTTTGAGGTGTAAGTTGGCCGCTGTGCTAAGAACGTTTCATTCTGAGCAACACCATTGACATATAGACATCCCCCGTAAATCTGCATGGTATTGGAGAAAAATCACGTATGTGGTTAGTTTCTAACCATAAGGCACAATTGGATTCTTCAACAACAAAAAAGATAAGATATTTGTAATCCGGCTGACCTATTATCAAAATGAAATTGAAATCTACACAAAAAGTATCTACATTTAATGAATGAAAAAGTGATTTGTCGCCTGTACAACTAGTGTGTTCGAACCGAGTTTGATTTAAGAACAGTAATGCTATGTTATAATCCAGAGACGTAGCACGGTGACCGTTTAGTTGCATTGTTGTCATTAACAAAACATGGTAGACATCATAAGAAGAGTATTCCTGATACCTCAACCAAGTCTCCTGCTTTAGCAACAACTCTCTTTATGACAACATTTTCTCCTCTGCATCCAGATTGCTATAGCACACCATAGTTACAACAGAATCCAGTTAGATAAAGAATTGTTAAGAAAAAGACATCCGGATTAGTCATCCGTCAACTTACCTGCGTTGGATCTCGGAAGGTAATAATATCATGTATAGCGGGATTTCTAATGTAATAAGAGGCCAAAAGAAAAATACAAGCAGAACTTCATCATTCTCAAGGTAAATTACTCTCAGTCTGAGACTGTAACGTCTCGTTATTTTGAAGTGAAATTTTATTTTATTTTATTTATTTATTTAATTCTATTATTTATTTAATGTTATTTATTTATTTATATTTAAGTATTTAGATTAATTATTATTTTTGTAATTTCGATTTTAGTAGTTAATTTCTCCCGAAATCCTTTTTAATCGTTTTAATACTTTAAATTCATTTCGGTGACATTAATAATTATTAATAGGCCAATTAATAATTATTAATCACCATTAGATTGATTTAAGAGCATCGGGTTTCATTTTATAAGTCAAAAGTCATAAAAGGACGCAACGTCATTTCCAATTTCTTAAAATATCTAAATTCACTATTCATTTATCTTTAAAAATCCAAAATTGACAAGTTTACTTCATTTTTCTTCTCCTCCATTTCTTCTTGGCCGTGGGTTTCAATCCTCCATGGATGTAGATTTTATTTTCTTCGTTTCTCATTCGTTTCTCGATGGATCGGCTTGATTTCGCTTCTGTTGGATTGGTAGGGACGAGGGCTACCTATCCAACCTACCTTTTCGGAGTTTCCCGTTCTCTAAGGGAAGTCCCAAAAAGTAAGTTTTCAAAACTTTTTATATAGATTTGTTCGTTTTTTATTATAAATGAGTTTCAAAGTTGAAATCATGAATTTCTATCATGGAATTTGACGATTTTGAACCCGGATTTTCGAAAAACACTATTCATCCGAAATTACTATTCATCCAAAATCACTATTCACCCGAAAATGCACACTTGTTCTCATCTTAGTTATGAGTTGTAATATGTTGTGCAATTGGTGAATTGTAGGTGCGATTGCTCGGTTGTTGATTCGTGGGAATTTGGAGATTTGGAGAAAATATTATTTGGCAAAGGTGAGAATAGTTAGGATTTAAAGTAATTTTAGAAAACGAATAAGTATAATGATTTGTAGAATTGGAAACTAAGATTAGAATTCGAATCTAAGATTAGAGGGAAGTGAGTTAGTGCCCTTAGGATTAGAAGTCAATCCTTTAAGTGAGAACTTAGGAGTTCTCGAGGAAAGTATTGAATCTTAGAAGATTCTAAGTTAGATTCGTTTCGAAGCTTAGGATGGATCATTGGAAGTTAAAAGAGGAGTTTTTTTTTTAATATTGTATATTTTAATAATATTTAGAAAAATATTGTAAAAAAATAAATATTAGGAAAAATAAGGTAAATCGCATACAGGGGATGCGATTTTAAAACTTTAAAAACAAAATCGCATCCCGTGCATGCGATTTTATCGAAAAAAAGTGAAATCGCATACACTGTATGCGATTTCAAGACAGAAACTCCTTTACACGCTTTCCCATCTTCTCTTCTTCCATTTCTATCTTCTTCTTCTCTTCCGTCTGCTTCTTTGACTCTCTCTCTCTAACTTTTTTTATTTCGACGCCGTTTCCGATCAGATCTGCCGCCCCTAGCCGTTTCCGATCCCCTAGCCGTTTCCGATCGGATCTACCGCCGGGTTGATTTAACGTTTTGTGGGGTTTTGTTTGGTTCGGTGAGGATTCGATTGGGCCAGGGTTCAAGAATGGATGTGACTAAGAATATGCTTAAGGCGGAGGGAGTTGGTGTTTTTTACAAGGTGAGTTTCAACGATTTGCTTCGATGTTGTGTGTTTTTTGATCCGTGGTGCAAAATGAGTTCAGGTTTGAGTGGATTTACTTATTGATATGCGAAATTGAGGTTGATTTGATGGTAAGAATTAAGAAATTGCTACTTTAGTTGAAGATTTCATGTGTATGGTTGTTGTGTGCTTGGCTACTTACTTTGTAAATTGACTAAACTGGAAGGAACAGAAATGGACTCTTTGGTAATGTAATATTTTAAGGAGAAATCGCATACTGAGTATGCGATTTCTACTTTTGTTTTAAAATCGCATACTCAGTATGCGATTTTAACTTTTTGGTTTTTAAAATCGCATACTCAGTATGCGATTTACAATATTTTTATTAATACTTTCAAGGATACAATATTTTTGAGAATATTTATTAAAACTACAATATTTAATTCCGAAACCCAGTTAAAAGATCCAAACTTTTATATAGAACGTTTAATAGAACCTCGGATTATGTTGGAAGTTTAGAATCCTTGAAGGTATAGGTTAATCGTTGAAGTTATGATTTTACTTTTATTATTGTTATCGGAGTTCGATTGACAATCGTTCGTCCGGAGTTTCCTATTTATTTACTTTATGTCTTTTACTTTATACCCCTTTACTTTATGTTTGTCTCAGTAACTTTATTATTTGCACTTTACTTTATTTACTTGTGCAAGCATAACCATAACATCTCGCATCATTGAAAAGAGAAAAAGAAAAGAAAGTGAGAAAGAAAAGAAGGGAAGAATGTTGGAGCCTATGGGATGTCTGCATCACCTTCAGAAAAAGAAAAGAAAAGAAAGTAAAACTAAGAAAGAAGACGAATGGGTAGCCTACGGGATGTACTCATTACTTCTTCATGCATAAGGTTGAATGGGAGCCTACGGGATGTCCGCATTACCTTCATTCATGCATAAGGGTATATGCGAACCGTACATTGCATATGATCGATGGAATATAAATCGAGATGTTATATTTTATGCAAAGTTATTTACTTTTCTTATTTTATGTCGTAATAAGTTAATGGATGAGGATTGGCTACGAGTGTTAGTAATATCATCCTTTGGAAAGTTTAGAATGAAATTACCTAGAGTTTGGAGAACTTTAGAAGTGAATTGTGTCAGATTGATTGGACACAAATCGAAATGCAAGTTTGAGGTCTATCTTTACTTTTTATTCTTATTATTCTCACTGGGCTTAAGTTGTTAGCTCATGATATTACAAAATTTCAGGTAATGCCCTGGCTAGAGGTCGAGGGAGAGGTGATGGTGTTGCATGATCGAGGGATGAAGACTTTGAGATGGACTAGGTGGTTGTAAAAATCCATGTACAAGGTTTCGTGAATTTTATATAATTTTGGAGTTATATATTTGTAAATAGCTCTTAAGAGCTTTTGTCTTTACTTTTATGTTTATAAATCATTTTGAACTCCTGATAGGAACTTAAAGTTCCTTGTGTTTTTAGATATCTGAATTTAAGATGTAAACAGGTTTTGGCTAGCCTATTTTCAAACATAATCACGCAATTTTTCTTAAAATAAAAGACTTCCGCTGTGTTTTTCTAATTTAAATTATTTTAAAGTGACGGGTCGTCACAGAGACTCAAACTTATATCAAGTCATTCAAAACAAATGACCAGTGTTCAAGAAATGGAAACTATTTATCTTATAAAGCTCTTCTTCACAGTTATTTCCTACCGCTCAATTACCGAAGTAAAATATCATCGTCTTGATCGCATTGTTTATTATTTGCATCATTCATACCCCATATATATATGAATAGTTACTTCTTGAAATTCGGTACTAATTGTTCATGAATAAAGAGTTCTTGAACGCAATTTCAATTTCAATTTTGATCCAGCTTTATCATAACCATACTTTCTTTATCTTTAATCTATCTCTACTAAAGGCTATTATAATTGAATGAAAAAGATGAGAAAGACTCGTGGTTTTGTGTATGAATTTGATCGATAAAATGAAAACTCATATTGAAAAGAAAAAAAAACAATTTTTTAGTTACCTTTTCGACAAGAATTCGATCTCCAACTCGAAGGGTAGGAAACATGGAAGAAGATGGAATGGAATGAACCTCTAATAGAATAGACCATAAGATAAAAACCACAAGAAATCTAAGTAAGCCAAATCCAGGGCATTTGGGAAATCCCAATTCCGGCAAATCCAGGCAATTTGGGAAAATCCCAATTCCGGCAAATTCCTTGTTTTAATGAAGAAAATGATTCACAAGGCCTCAAAAAACTCATTGAAAGGAAAATGAGAGAGAAATGTCGGAGCGGGATGAAAAATTTGTATATTTCTATAGAAAGAAGAGAAGAGGAATGGAGTTTGGGGTTAGCTTTGTTTAAGTCTCATCACATGGATAAAGCCCGTGGGTTGGCCCAAGCCCGGCCCAGCCCGGCCTTGCCCGTAAGTCAACGGTTGACGGGCCCGGCCCGGCCCGTAAATATTTGGGATGGATATGGACCATGCATTTGAGCCCAAGCCCGGCCCACGAGCTTTATCCATAGGGCCTCCACAAGGCCCGACCCAAGCCGGGTTCGAGGCCTGTTGTAATTTTTTATATTTGAGAAAAATGCACATGATTAATGCACAGAAGTAGGTGCCAACCTAGTTGGGATGTATTTATATTGCAATGATGCAAATTATGTATTAAAAAAATAATTATGTAAATTTTATTTCTTGGTGAAATCATTACTTTACTTCATTACTATTTTTTAAGTTAATTTTTTTAAAAGTTTAATATAATTAAACTAACCTAAAACGATGATAAACCCTAAACTTAATTTAAAAGTTTAATAAACAATATACAAAAACAAAGTATGAATAAAAAAATATGAGAACAAAATATTAATAAATTAATTTTGATCTCCATCACTTTAGAGTTAAAAGTTAAAAAAATAAAAAATAAGTTTTAAAAATGCAATTAAAAACTTAATGGAAAATTTTTAATTAAATAAATAAAAAAGATTGAACGGACCGGGCTAAGCCCGCAAAAACAGGCCCGGCCTGGCCTGTATTTTATCTCATTGGTCCAAGCCCGTGGACTGGGCTTGGGCTTACAATTTTAAGTCAGGCCTGACCCACTCATTAGCCAAGCATTGTAGGCCCGGGCCGGGCCCGACCCACGCCCGTTCATTTAATGGCTGGGCCGGGCCAGCCTAGCCTATTGATGAGGCTTAGCTTCGTTAGTAAGTTTCCAAGAAACTGAGAGAGAGTAGAGAAAAGTCAGCTGCTTTGCTTATCATACTACAGTTATTTAGTTTGTTATATAATTAAGAAATTGACTTCCTATGTTTGAAGGATTTTATTCAAAAAAATTCTATTTTTTTTTTAAGATTACATCAAAGTGGGGGGAGGAGGGACTCGAACCTTCAACCGCAAGGGAAGTGAATATATGCCTAACCAGTTGAGTTATGCTCATGTTGGCAAAAATTCTTAAGAATTAAGATTAGTATACAAACATATATTAATTTCAACGGTTAATTGAAAATAGCCACAAAATGTCTTAAATAAGGCTAAATGGCCACTCCCCATGAAATAAAACTAAATAACCACTTGAAGGCAACAAAATTACCAAACGACCCTTAAACATTTCCCTAAGTAATCACATCATCTTTTTCTCTTTCTTTTTTCTCAAACTTTTTCTCCTCTCTCATTTTCTCCTTTCCACCGTGACCTCCTCCCCCTATCTCACTCCATTTTTTCTCTTCTTTTTTTCTCTTTTTTTTTTCTCTCAACTTTTTCTCTTCTCAACTGTGACCTCCTCCCCCTATCTCTCTCCATTTATTTCAATTTCCAAACCAAACCCACTCACTCCCTCTCTAGAAAAACACTAAATTAATCTTTTTTCCACCATTTTTACATTGAAAATGCTTAAAAACACAAAAAATTGAAGATCTAAGGCTAAAAACACATAGATCTAAGAGAGATCTTGTAAAAGAGTTATGTATTTCCTTCTTTCAAACTCATTCATTCTTTTAATCCATTTTTCCTTCATAAAATGTTAGATCTCACACAAATTTTAAAGATCTAAAGCAGGGAAACCATAGATCTAACAAAAGGTTTGATTTTTTTAGTTAAATTCTTTTCCTCTATTTTTATGAGTTTTTTTTTTTTTTTTTTGAAGTTTCTGAATTTTATTGTTCTTTGATGTGTTCCTCTTTAAGTATATTGTGTACACAATGTTCATAAATGCTTATTTTATACATTATGTCCTGCTATTGTTGTACGTATGTTATATTATATATTAATTTACAAGTTATTAACCCAACTTTTCTTAAAAATGCAGTAATAAAGTGGAAGACATATATTACATATATAATGTACAAAAAAAAAGTAGCAGATACACTACTGTACACTATATATAAAAGACTTTGCACCCTTTTCTTCTTCAATGTAGCGCCAAAGCAAATGACATATTACGTACATTTATGTAAAAAAAATGTACATGAATATAACTAAAAGTGAAAAAATCATAGAAATTAAAAATCTAACTTAATTACTATCTATCAATAAGATAGTAATTAAGTTGGATTAAAAATATTTTAGAGGGAGACGCTCTGCCTTCTCTCTAGATTTTAAAAAGATCGAGCCCTAAAAAAAAAATCAAAAGAAAGATTGCCTTCTTCGAGGGTTCTTCTCCTACCTTCTTTGCCTCCCCTCTCCGGTGTCTTATACGCCGGAGAGGTGACCTCTTCACCGGCATCGTCGTCGAAGAGATGACCTAGATCAATTTTCTCCGTTTTTTTTGGAGATTTTTCCTCGCCTTTCTTTCTTTCAGCCACAGACAACTCCGAATTGGTCTTCTTCCACTTTTTCAACAGTTCTTTTTGGGTTACTCCGAATCTTCACTTGAGATTCACGTTTTGAGTTTCAAAGATTTTTCAGAGTTCTGAGTTGAATAAGTTCTCTCAAAGTTCTGGGGTGAGTTCGAAGTAATTTGTGGGTATTCTCTAGTAAGTTGAATCTTCGAACCTTTCGAGATGGGAAGGACTAAAAGACGCGGCAGATTTACGGTAGAAGAAGGAAGGCTTTCACTATCTCTAAACCAAAGGTGGGCCTGCTGCCTCCATTGCTTAATATTGAGAAGAAAACGTTATATTTTAAACAGCTGGAAGATGGGAACTCCTTCAGAATTTCTGAGGAAGGCAAACTCTATTCAGAAATTATTTTCGACCTGGGTAGCCTAAGGTGGTGTAGAGATGCCATGGATACTGCCTCACAGCACCATAGGAGGGCTCCTTTTTTTCAGATGGTGGAGAAGCCCGAATGCAATCTTGTTGTTCCAAGCCCTCTCTAACTCAAAAGGAAGCTTCAGCATTCTGTCTAAGGAACCTTTTTAAGGGAAATAAATCTTCTATTTTCATTCTAGAGACTCCGAATGGTGACGGGTGGAGGAATTTTGTGAAGAGATTGGATTTCTTTTTGCCTGGTTCTCCCAAGTTGGTGAATCACAGCCGTGAAGACTAATACAAAAGTGGAAAACAATAAATGGGAACCGGTGATTGAGACCAACAAGGCTGAATTAGAAGAAGATAGTGATCCAGGGTTTCAATTGAAATCAACTTTTGATATGAAAAAGACAATTATAGTGAGAAAATTGAAAGCTAATGATGATTGGTGGCATATTAGACAGTCTTTAGAGGAGAAATTCAGGGTTATGGTAAATCTCAGACCTCGTTGTGGTAACTTAGCAATAGGCTTTTGTGCCTCATTGCAAGAGGCTATACCTGTGTGCCACCAAGAGTTTGTTACTGTGGGAGACTTTGAATTAGAGATAAAATGGTGGGATCCTAGTTTCTTTCTTGATAAGCAGAAGATGGTGTTCTCAGAAGGTTGGGTGGAAATTCTGAGTATTCCTCCACAACTAAAGAAATCGTAGGCAAGATTGCTGAATTGTGTGGCGGTTTAGTGACATAAGAAGATATCAAAGGCATGTGGGGTTTACACGAAAATATTTTTATTAAGGTAAAGGGTTTTGAGGATGGTTTCTTACCTATTGGAAGCACTATAACACAAGGAGTTAATTTCCCCTTAAGATTCCTAAGATGCTGTAACTCTATGGAGGATGATGTTGCTTCTGAAAGCTTTGTGCAATTAGTTATTGAAGATTTAGTAGAGGAGACGAAGAATCAGTCTGACAAGTCCAAGGGGGCACCTTTTGAAAAAGTCAAAGAGGGAGATCTTAACATTGATAATGGCCCACCAATCTCTTTAGAAAATGTCAAAAAAGGTGTTGTCAGCGTAGAAAATGTGGGTGGAAGACATTTTCACTACGAAGAGGCCTTAGACATTAAGGTTAACCTGGAAAACACATGTGGGTGCGCTACTGCAATTCAGAAAGATATGAATTTTGGGTGGAAAGATGGAGATGAAGCACAAGAGAATTTTTGTGTTGAAGAATCGAGTCAGTACAATTCGGAGGAGGATTTTGAAGGGGAATCGTTTGTTTCTACTCCCGAACAGAGGTTCCAATCCTATGAGAATCTCCAATTACTGATCGATTCCTCTCCTACGATTGATGCTCTGACATATTACAACTCCCTCAATAGCTGCTTAAAGATTTCTTGTTCTTTGTCAAAGGACAAAAAGTCGAGTGAGGAAGCGTTTTCAAATACAAAAGAGATCAACACGGGAAGAAGTATTCAAACAAATTCAGTTTCAAGCGAGCACATTGTTGGTGAGTGATTGGGTTTCAAAGAGGATTGTGTGGTTGTAAACAACGTAGATGAGGAAGCAGAAACTGCAAAGCGAAGCCTACTTTCAACAATGCATGAGGTTATTTGCTTCATGGAAAATGAACTGCCAATTTGTCTCGATTTTTAGACATGAAAACAGGGGGATTAGATGTTACTGGATCGGATTGCTTAAACCACTTTATGTAGGAGTTTGGTGTGGGGGAGGAGGCAAGGAACCTGGTGCCTTTTAGCAACCTCTTGTCACAAGACATTATTATTTCTAACTATATCTCATCCTTACCCCCTGATTTACCAAAGTCGGTATCTCTAATCCCTCTCTTTTTCATTTTTCTAATTTTCCTATTAGGTCTTGTAACCCTTTTCAGGTTCCCTTTTCTTGCTTCACTCAAAGTGGTGATGGTGTTTCGTCCCCTTCCTTCATAAGATACAATGAGAGGGAAGGGCGTAGCTTCGAGATATCTTTGCCTAACCTGGGTAGGAGTGCCTCTAAGCAAGTTGTTAGTGGACACCAAGTTGATTGGATCCAAAATAAAACTTCTTTTATGAGTGCTATAGGTACTAAATCAAAAGCGGAGGATCGTAATGCCACTATATTGAGTAATCAGTTAGCTTTATCCAGCCATGAAAAAATAATTGTTAAGGAAGATTGGTTAAGGGTCTCTCTCTTAGCCGAAGCTATGGACGTGGTTGTCCATCCCATTGAGACTGAGCCGTTCGTTGTGACCAACTCAAGCATGATTTTGAAGGCCAAGGAGCCTGTGACACCAAAAGGGTCAAATTTTAAGGGAATCAGAGAAGTCAAAGGTTTGTTTTCCACTGTGAATTACGAAAAAAGGAGGACCCATGATGAGGGGTCAGAGATCTAAACGTTTTAGATGCCAGTCCTCTCCTGGAATGTGAGAGGGGTGGGGGGGGAGGAGAAGCAAAGGTTAATTAAGGAGACAATATGCAACGTGAACCCGAAGATAGTTGTACTTCAAGAAACAAAAAGGTCACTTTTCCCGAGAGAACTTATTGCGAGCCTTTGGAGAGGTAGTGGTGGAGGCTGTGGGTGCTTCTGGGGGAATCCTAAGCTTGTGGGATCCTGGAGTACTTCGGCAGAAGAGATCACTAAAGGGAGTTTTTCATTATCGATAAAGTTCACGGAACTAGATGGAAGTAAGTGGTGGCTATCGGGCATTTATGGCCCCACAACAACTAAGGGAAGGGAAGATTTTTGGGATGAAATAGGAGATCTTTTTGAACTATGTGAAGGCAAATGGTGTTTGGCGGGTGACTTCAATGTAACGAGATATGTATCAGAAAAATCAAATGGAGGTCGCCTTACCAAATCCATGAAAACTTTTGAAAAGATGATTGAGGATTGCGGTCTTCGAGATTTTCCACTTTCAAATGGTAGATTAACTTGGTCAAACCTTCGAGATGGGGTAATTCTATGTAGACTAGATAGATTTCTCCTTTCTGAGGATTGGTTTGTGGAAGGAGTGAACATACAACAGTACTTGTATGCGAGACTGACTTCTGATCATTGGCTTTTGATTTTGTCGGTTGGGGAGATGAGATGGGGCCCTCCCCCTTTCATATTTGAGAACGTGTGGCTATCCCATCCAAATTTTAAAAAAGAATGTTTGAATTGGTGGGGTAACACAATGAGCGGAAAATGGGAAGGATTGAGATTCATGAAAAAATTACGGAACTTGAAACCAAAGTTAAAGGATTGGAGCCATGTATCTTTCGGGAACTTAAAAGCTAGAAAATCGGAGATAATCAAAAGAGTGGAACAATTGGATACATTGCATGAAAGGGGTGAAATACAAGGGGATGAAAGAAATGAGAGAGCCATTTTGAAAGGGGAGTTGGAGGAAATGATCAGGAAGGAAGATGTAGCTTGGAGGCAGAGATCAAAAACTTGCAATACATCTTTTTTTCATAGAATGGCCTCACTCCGGAAGAGTAAGAATCATATCCCGGTTTTAATCAAAGAGGACGGATCAACTATTTCTCAAGAGGAGGAGATTGTCAAGGAAGTGGTATTGATCCACTTCAAGGCTGTGGGATATTACTTCGGGATTGATCCCCGACATATTTGTTGATCTCAAGGGAAGGTCTTGCAATTCCTTCTTAAGAATTCAGGTAATTTTTTTCTTAAATTTCTTAAAGTGTTCTCCCTATTTGGATTGTTTCCTTCGCATCCTCCAGGTGGATTTAAATCTATTCAAATTCTTCCATAGGGGCTTCCGACCACAAGTAAATGGGAGGCGGGTCTCTAGTCAGATCCTGGCTCTGTAATTGCTATGCTTGGTATCGCGCCTTCACCTTCACAGTCACAACAAGACACGACCTCGACGTTTATTGGTCTCTTTTTATTATTATTATTATCCCCTTGCTTGTGGGGTATTTCAACTTCTGGTGGAACGTTGACGAGAGAGCCCACATATCATAGAGCCAAGATCTTCCCAACAATGCGTTGTACCCGGATCAGGCATCGACAACATGGAATAGGGTTATCAGGTTGGCTCCTCCACCTGAACTGACAGCTTAATAGTCCTGGAAGACTTGGTTGAGGTTCCATTGAATCCTACCAGTTCCTAGGTGTTTGGGGTTAAGCCTGACTTTTTCAATCTCATGCCTCTGAAGGCTGACATATACAATATGTTGATGGATGAACCCTGATCGATCAGGATCCTGCTGATTGTGAAGGTCGTTATAGATAGCGAAATGACCAGTTCGTCATTGTGTGGGAGTCGAACGTATTCAATGTCTCTTTTGGAAAATCAAATGAGGTCTTCTGGGAGCACGTCAATGTGATAGATCAGGAGTTTGGCCTACCTTTGCACCCTTTTGTGGGCGTTGATTGACTCTCCAGTGCAGTGGATTGACCCGATTCTTTCCTCATTATATGTGGCCACAAGTGCCACTAACCTCTCATCCTCCTTACTTTCTCGATTCTCCTCTCCTCTAGGCAAACTTGATTCTTAGATCTGATCGATTTCTCGAGTTATGATTCTGCACTCGCTGGTCTTGTGCTTATTCGACTTTTTGTATTTGTAGTATAACTTTGATAGTGAGGGAGAAGGAGAAGGAGCCTTGATAGTGAGGGAGAAAGAGCCTTCGTGAGGTTCAAAGATGTTAAAATATGGATCAGACATTGCTTTAAGTTGAATATAGTTCGTTATTTTAAATTCTTAGCATACTCAAGTCATAGTTGATCTTTTCTAATTAATAATTTTTTTCTCTTTGAAAGTTGAGTTATTATATGACCATTGTTATAGCATGATGGTTGATCTTAATGTTGTTGATTTTTCTCATGGGTAAATATTCATGTCATTATATCAACTAGTATGGTTCCGTGGTAGAAACAATGGCATATGACCTAGTTCTTGAAGTTGCCATGAGAGTTCAACATTTTCAACAGGGGAATCTTTTGTTGCACGGAGCTTGGAAATGGCTTTTAACAAAGTTAGTGTCTAACTATGGCATTTCAGAAGTATATACAAGATTTAAGGTAATGAGATTTGGTTAGGTTGATTGCTTAATTTTAATTGAAATGGATAGTGTAATCATAATTGTTCACTACTATGTAATGAATATGGATTGTACCTTACATGTTAAGCTAATATCTTACCTACGTATATTACATGTGGTCAATAATTATCTTTCATATGTCATGGATGTGACTTGTTGAGAATCTTACATCGGAAAGATGAAGGTAAGTCACAATGTTTATAAGATACATAGGCTACACCTCTCGTTGTCAGAGATAAAACCCCATGATATCAAGTTGGTATCAGAACCAACAAGCGCAAATGAGCACTCGGTCAAAAAAAAATTGGGATCCGACCCAAAAATAGTGAACCCAAAAAATGCACCATCTTGAGGGAGCATGTTGAGAATCCAACATCGGAAAGATAAAGAGAACTCGCAATGTTTATAAGATATGGGCTACTCCTCTCATTGTCAATTATTTTTGAGATGGAACCTCATGATATCAAGATGGCCACACAAACGACTAACTGCCTCATCTTGGTGTATGACTTGTTCATGCCTGTTCTTATGGAAGGTCATGACAAGAGCACGTTGAGTCATCAAGAGGTAGTAATTGAGATACCTAGTTCAATGTGTCATATCTTATTAAGATTGTTTTAGATTTTAATGTTAGAGTAGTGAACATGATGAGATTTGAAATGAATGCTTTACTTTGGTGATTTAGTAAGTGTTATATGTGATATTAATGTGAAAGTGTTACTCTTGTGATTGCAACATGTTCACTACTCTAACATTAAAATAAAAAACAGACTTAATAAGATAAGACACATTGAACTATGTATTCCAATTACTACCTCTTGATGACTCCACATGCTCTTGTTATGACCCTTCATAAGAAGGCATGAATAAGTCATACACCAAGGTGCAACAGTCAATCGTTGGTGTGGTCATCTTAATATCATGGGGTTTCATCTCAAAACTAATTGACAATGAGAGGAGAAGCCCATATATCTTATAAACATTGAGAGTTCCGTTTATCTTATTGATATGGGATTCTCAACATGCCCCCTCAAGATGGTGCTTTTTTTTTGCTCTCACTATTCTTGGGTCGGGTCTTTTTTTTACTGAGTGCTCGTTTGGGCTTGTTGGGTTATGATACCAACTTGATATCATGGAGTTCCATCTCAAAACAAGTTGACAATGAGAGGTGTAGCTTATGTATCTTATAAACATTGTGAGTTATCTTCATCTTTCCGATGTGAGATTCTCAATGGGCCACATCCATGACATGTGAAAGATGTTTATTGACCACATGTAATGTACGTAGGTAAGATATTAGCTTAACATGTCAGGTCCAATCTATATTCATTAATTCATTACATAGTAATGAACAATTATGATTATAGTATTAGCCATTTCAAATAAAATTAAGCCATCAACTTAACAAAATCTCATTACCTTAATCTTGTATATACCTCTGAAATGTCATAGTAAGACGCAAACTCTGTTAAAAGCCATTTCTAAGCTCTGTGCAACAAAAGGTTCCTCTGTTGAAAATGTTGAACTTTCATGGAAATTTCAAGAACTAAGACATATACCATTATTTCTACCATGGAACCATACTAGTTGATATAATGACATGGATATTTACCAATGGAAAAATCAAGAGCGCTAAGATCAATCACCATGCTATAATAATGACCATATAATAATTCAGCTTTCAAAGACAAAAAAATTATTAAGAAGAAAAGGTCAATTATGACTTGAGTATGCTAAGAATTTAAAATAACGAACTATATTAAACTTAAGAGCAATGTATTTCTGTAACATGAGAAAAAATTTAAATGTTAGTGCTTAAGGCTCTTTCTTCACTAGATCGGCAAAGGGTTACCATACATAATCTTTTTTTTTATAATAAGCTGCCCTCCACACTGGAAAGGCTAATTTGGTGTTTCCAACCATGAATCTTCACTTTCAAGTAATCATAGACAATCTTTTAGGCTGTGTTTGGTTGACTGGAAAGGGAAAGGGAATCCTTTCCTTTTCTGCAGGGGATTCCTTTCTCTTGTTTGGTTTGCTAATTTTGTAAGGGAATCATTTCCCTCTCCCTTTCCCTTTCCACCATTTTGAAGGAATAGCTCTCCCAAGGCTTGACTTGGTAGAGCTCTTTCCTTTCCCTTCTTCTTTCCTTCAAATTATTTAAATAATAATAATAATATTATAATTAAAATATTTTAATAATAATAATAAAATACTATTATTTTAATACTGATAATAATAAAATATTATTATTTTAATAATAATAATAATAAAATATTATTATTTTAATAATAATAATAAAATATTATTATTTTAATATTTATAATAATAAAATATTAATATTTTATTAATTATAATTATAACATATTATTATTTTAATAAATATAATATTATTATTATTATTTTATTATTAATAATAATTAAAATATTATTATTTTATTATTAATAATAATTATAAAATAATATTATTTTATTAATAATAATAATTAAAATATTATTATTTTAACCATAATAATTAAAATATTACTAATTTAACAATAATAATTAAAATATTACTATTTTAACAATAATAATTAAAACATTACTATTTTAACAATAATAATTAAAATATTACTATTTAAACAATAATAATTAAAATATTACTATTTAAAAAATAATATTATTTTAATTACTATGATTATTAAATAATAATATTTTAAGTACTATGATTAATAAATAATAATATTTTAATAACTATGATTATTAAATAATAATATTTTAATTACTATAATTATTTAATAATAATATTTTAATTCTTATTATTAAATTATAGTATTTTAATTATTTTTATATTAGTATAATTATATTTTATTTATTAATATTTTAATATAATAATATTATTATATTTTCAAGGATTTGATTCCATGACTCATTCCATTACTAAACCAAACAAAGTAATTGATTTCATTGATGATTCCACTGTTGATTCTAAAAACTGCACCAAACGATGTAATTGATTCTGATTCCTTTTCCCTTCCTGATTCCATTCCTTTCCTTTCCAGTCAACCAAACACAGCCTTAGTTTAAATAAAATAAGTTTCACCAATGATGCATGTAAAATCATACCTTATGGTGATTGTTATCATCTGTAATCGCTGAGTAATTTATATAGAGTTGAATTTTTCCCACGAGCTCATGTTCCGCCTCTCGATAAATAGACCATCATCGTAGTTTATCTGCTTGCGTTGAACTTTTTTTTTTTTAATAAGAAACTAATATATCATTAATGTAAAAAATGAGGTTACAAAAGGGGGTGATTAGGGAATCACCCAAAGCCAAAGGCTTACAAAAAGTTCTTCCAATTGGCATTTATCAAAAAAATATAATAATTACTAAAAGAAGTAGCAGTGGAACTCCATTGGGAGATTTTGAAGTGAATGACATCCCAAGCTTCAGAAGAGGATCTAAAGGAGTTGTTGAAGATCATGTAGTTTCTTTCCAGTCATATTTCCCATATAATTCCCTTAACAGCATGATCCCAAATGATTTGGGCTTTTTCCTTGAAAGGGTGGCCAAGAAGGAGACTTTCCAGATTGTTTAGGGTTGAAAGAGAGAAACACCAGCTGATATATGACAGACCACACATTTTGAGCAGAGGGGTAGTGAAAAAAGATGTGATTTTGAGTTTCTCCGTGACCATTGCAGAGACACCAAACATTAGGAGAGATAGAGAGGTGAGGGTGTCTTCTTTGAATAGTATCAACAGCATTTAGGCCACCAATAGTTAAATTCCAAAGAAAGAATCTCACTTTTTTAGGGATTCCTTTCTTCCATAAGCAAATGTAAAGATCTTGCTTCATAACTTCCATTCTATTACTAAAATTAGTATAGTGAGATCTACAGATATAAGTTCCTGATTTTTCCTTTGACCACAAAAGTCTGCATCATGCTCAGAAATGAAATGAGGATGTGTGATTGAGAGGAGGTTCATTAAGTCCTCAAATTCTGTCACTGAGGTGTCTGTCAAAGAGATATCCCAGATGTTTCTTTCAAAGTCCCATAAGTCTGTGCTATTTTTAGAAGTGGAAAGCTGATAAAGACGCGAGAATTGGAGTTTGAGAGGCTTGTTAATAGCCCAAGTGTCATTCCAAAAACTAATAGATAGGCCATTACCATCTTTGTAGGAGAACAGATTATCACATTGTTTTTTGTAGTAGGAGATGTTCCAAGGTTAGTGCTTTATGATAGTTCTATTGGAGGTGAACCTGCCACTTTCGTTTATCCCATGCTTCGAAGTAATAACATGGTACCATATAACATTTCTCTCTATAGTGAATCTCCAAATCCATTTAGCAGCTAGTGCTTGGTTTTTGTTTTTCAAATTTCTGATGCCAAGGCCTCCCCCCTCTTGGTTATTAGAAATTGTTTTCCAGTTAACAAGGTGGCTGCCAAGAACAATTCCTTCATTAGCCCATAAGAAATCCTTGATTTTCTTCTCAATTGAGTCAATAACCTTCCTTGGCATTTTGAAAATGGACATGAGATAGGTGGGGGTGTTCATGAAAATGGATTGAATAATGGTTAGTCTGACACCCTTAGAGAAAATGGCACTTTTCCATTTATCCAGCTTTTTTTACATCTTCTCACTCACAAGGTTCCAAAAGTTAAGAGTATTCTGGTTACCTCCGAGTGGCATTCGTAGATAGTTCATGGGCCAATGACCAACCGCGCAACCAGGAGTAGAAGCTTGAGAGTTAATTTATTGGGGGTCAATATTTATGCCATTAAGGGTTTGGCAAGGTTAATCTTCATACTAGAATTCTCTTCAAATTGCCTGAGGATGCCAAAAACTTGGCCAATATCAATATCATGCCAAAAATCAAAATATCATCAGCAAAGAGGAGGTGACTCATGTGATAATCATTTCTACATACCTGAACACCTTTGATATAGTTGTCAGCAAAATTTTTTCTAGAATTCAGCATCCACAACAATGACAAACAAAAAAGGGGAGATCAAGTCACCTTGCCTGAGGCCCTGGGTAGCCTTTATTCTTTCTCTTGGCCTACCATTAATGTAGACAGAGATGGAGGTATTTGAAATAAAGCTAAGAATCCAGTTCTCCAGATTATGCCAAACCAGTCTAAAATCGCAGCCAGAAAGTCCCAATCTACCAAGTTGAAAGCCTTTTCAAGGTCAACTTTGAGAACCCAAGCTTTCTTTCTAGAGGCATGAGATCATCCACCACTTCATTAGCTATGAGAATAGCGACTGTGATTCACCTACCATGAACGAAAGCAAATTGAGAATGAGAGATGCTGGAGGGAAAAACACTTTTCAGGCGGTTAGCAAGAACTTTGGCGATAATTTTGAATATGCCATGAATCAAACCAATAGGTCTAAAGTCATTAATTCTTGCAGATCTAGCTTCCTTTGAGATGAGGCAAATATACGACTCTTAAGGCAAGCATTAAGCTGTTTATTCTATAAAAAAAAATCCTGGAACACAGTCATGATGTCGGGTTTGAGAGTGTTCCAACATTTTTTAAAGAAGTCGCCTGTATCCCTCTGGCCCAAGAGCTTTATTTGACTCAATGTCTCAAACAACAGCTAAGATTTCAGGTTCCTCGAAAGGACGAATTAGAATCTCATTTTCGGAAAATAAATGGGGCTCCAATTCAAATTTCCAACAATATTGCTTCGACCATCCTTCCTTTTGTAGAGATTTTGGAAGAAATTAACAATTTCATTCTCAACATGGTTGTCACTGAGGACACTCGCACCATTTCTGCTAATAAGTTCAGCGATAAAAGATTTTTTCCTTCTGCCATTTACAATTCAGTTGAAGAGGTTGGAATTTTCATCACCATCTTTAAGCTAGATGTCTTTACATTTTTGTCTCCATCTAATGTCTTCATTATGGAGAGTGTTAAGGAGTTGCATTTTTAGCTCCTTTTGAAGACCAAAATCATCCTCGTTGAGGGGGGCTATCTCTTCATCCAAGTTTTTAATAGTAGCTATTCTTAAAGGAGGAGAGATTCCCAAAAGTGTTGAGGTTCCAGCTTTTTAGATCTTTCTTGAGGAGTTTCAACTTCTGATTCTGTCATCCTTCAACCTGATATGAGTCCCACCAGGTTTTAGTGTTGTTATGGAAATTAGGCTAAGTGTTCCGAAGTTTTCAAATCTGAAAGTCATTGGGCCCCAAGTGAGGTTTCCAGTCTCCAGCATAATTGGAGAGTGATCTGAGGTTACCCGATCTTTACGGGTTTGTCTAAAGTGAATAAACTTGCTATTCCAATCCTTAGTGGTGAGAAACCTATCAATAAGAGTAAAAATGGGTCTTTCCCTCATGTCAGACCAAGTGAAGTCTCCATTTGAAAGAGGAATATCAGTGAGAGAGAGTTCTTGAATTAATTTATTAAAATTTCACATACTCCTTGTGATACGGCCTCCGGGGGATTTATCAGTAATCCATCTCTAAACATTAAAACCACCACCAATACATCAGCAACCATTACAAAGGTCATAGAGATTGTAGATTTCTCTCCAAAATAAATTTATGTCGTGATAAGAGGAAAGGTCATTAGATGGCAGTGAACCAAACATTAGAGTCGTCTTCAAGTTTGGCGTTGATGGAGAGAGAATAAACACCACTAATGACATCAAGCACAAAGAGGGAGAATTCCACATGGCACCTTCAGACGGATTGAAGGACCAGTTAATGTTCCTGAAGCTCCAAATCGATTAGATGATGTGTTTGCCGAAGCTCATAAGCTTGGTTTCCTGGAGGAAAACTATATCAGGGTCAAGATTGCAAATCAATTCCTTGATGAGTCTTCTTTTCTTTCTAGAACTAAGTCTCCTAATATTCCAAGAGAGAATTTTCATAGATTACCAAGGTTCCCTTCAGAGATACAAGAAGTATCTTATTTGCAAATTTGGAGGATTTTATTTAATAATTCAACTGGCACGATGCAGAGAACATGAGATCGAAGATGGGTTTCCAAACCGATTCATCTTGCTTCCCCTAGGATGGGAGTTTGGTTTCCCGCATCAGTCTACATGATTGGGTCCCTAACAAGAGTGTCTTCGATCTCCTCAGAATTATTTTCAGTTAGTTTGGAGAGATTTTTTCCTATGTAACTTTCTGGAGAGATGATGGGGCCCTTTCTTTTGTGTGTTTGAGAAACCATGGGAGAGTCTATGGGGTGGGGATCAGGGCTACTCAGGCTTATGAGGGAGACTTCAGGAGAGGAGAGATCATTCAAATCCTGATCTTTAGAGGGCATTGAGCGATTGGTGGAAAAATGGGGACTATTTGGTTTTCGTTGTTGAAGGTTACCTCTTTCTTCTTAATGGGTTCAGGGGCAACGCTAGTGGTTGGTTTTTTTTTTTAGGTTTAGCTAATATTGGTTTTGAGGTAGTTTGGGCTGGGTTAGTAAGTGAATTTTGGGCTTTGATTTTTTTGGTTTGAGTTGGAGATGGGTTTTTTTGGCTTTTTGGGGATTTTGCCTAGAGGAATATCTGAGTGTTCATCAGAAAGGGGGGTAGAATCATAGGATTTGCTTGTTTCACCGATAAGCCCATTAACCAGAAGAGAGGGTTTTTTAGTTGTGTCAGTCGGCGCCGAAAGGATGGGACAGGCGTCCTTCTGAGGCTGACTTATCGCGATGACTAGTATAGTCCATGAAAGATTGCTCCTCAGTTTATCCACCACGAAAAGACCATCATCACTAGCAAAGAAGCTGATGGCGGCATCTCTGGAAAAATTGTCGTGAACGTCAGCCCTTTTTGTCTTCAAGAGATCTAGATCTTCATAGGAGATAACTTGAGCTATGAACATTTTGTTTTTCCCCTCGAAGAGCTCAATTTCTGCTGAAATAAAGCCACAATAGTTTTTTCTGACTTTTATGGTGGCCTCCAGACATTTGAGTTAAAGATTGAGTCTTCATGAAACATTCAAGAGGTGCAATGGGATATTCCATATTTTGATCCATCCACCATAGCTAGGGAGGACTGAAGTTTTGCTATGAAGATCTGGGCTCCATCTTTCCAGCTAGAAAGAGAGGTTTCTTGTGGTACACTACACCATCCCTTATTTGCATTAATGAGGATGTCAGCTTCAGTTTTTGAGAGGCATTGACGAAGAGCATGATCAGGCTGGAAAGGATTTTAGGGTCCAATTAAAGCCAGTGGAAGCATTTATTGCATATATGATCATAGTTCAGTCATCATGGAAGTCTTCTTGAAACAATTATAGTTCTGTCCCAATAAATGTTACCATAGCCATCAGAAGAAGAGCCAACAGAGGTTGACAACGGTTTTTTTGTTTCCCAAATCTGATTTTTTTTTCCAGGCACTTGTTTAGGGGCCTGAAGATTTTTGGAGCAGAGTTTGTCTTTACCACTTCCACGAAGCTTTTAGCCTTGCCTTTAGACCTGGTTACTGGGGTTATCCGGGTCTTCTTTTCTTTTTTTCCTCGGAAAAAATCCGTAATTAAGGTCTTGAAAAGGATCCAGCCAACTAGATTGACTCTTGCAGGAATGACAAGGTTGCTTCTGTTACCATTATTAGAGATTTTGGAGAGTTCGAGGAACATTCCTCGTTTGTTGACTGTTCTCTTCCTGTCCCTAGATCGCAACTGAAGAATTTTTGGAGGGGGGGTTATGAGCAAATCATCCACCCAATCTGCTAATTCTCTTTCAAGGATGATATTGTAGAAGCTATCTTTGTTCCTTTCCATGATTTTGATTTTAGTGCTGCCTTTTTTGTCGTCATTGGTAATGGTAAAATATTTTTTGTCAATGTAGCATTTTTTGGTGAAGAAAGCCATGGGAGAGAGAAAGAAAAGGAAAGGGAAGAAGATTTGGGAGGATAGCCTGGCCGTAAAGGACGCCAGCGAAGCGGGAAAGGGAATGGTGGGTTTCTAGGTTGGTGGGGGGGGGGGGGGTAGCGGAGTTGGATGGGAGTGGAGTTTGGGGGTGTACAGAGAGGATTTAGCCATCTAAAAAAGCTCGAATTTCTTGGTATATATCATGACCCGAAGGAAAACATTGGAGAGGGGGAGGGGCAGGCATGAGCAACAATAAGTTTTCCCTGGTTGCTTTTATCATATTCACATCATGACAACTTTTTGGCCACAATAAATTTAGGAGCCAACTTTTTGTTTGCAAAAACTTGCAGGTGCGAAAAAGATAAATGACCAAATATCTAATATTTCCGCCTGCATTGAACTTCACTATGAATCTTCTACCACTAGACTTATCCTAGTTGAATTTCTCTTAAAGCTATTCTCAGGATTAAAAAATATAGCCTTTGGAAAAGAAAAAAAGATAAAAATATTACTTGCAATGGCTGCTACTTGCAGAAGAGCACAACCAATATGCTTTGCATTGGAATCCTGAACTTCAATTATTAGACCATCACCAAATCCGTCTGGAAAGCTGTAAGGTTATCAGTGATTTTCTGAACATTACATTACTAAATAATGTGTCCCAAGAGCAGATGACATACAAGACATGAGTTTCTCCTGATCCAGCTTGCAAGTTGACAGCATCATCCTCAACTAAACTTTTCAGTCTAAGCAGACATGAGTATGTTTCAGATGAGAACAAGAGAAGGAAGGAATTTATGTTTAGGAAATCAGTAAGAAGGAGAACATAACAGGTAAAATAAAATCAAGCTGACCAAAATTTTTACAGGTCAACAATAGATTTTAAAAAAATTGGGCATCTGCTCAATACATAGGTGAAGGAGCACACAATGGTTCATCATAAACAACCAGAAGTTACCTCTGGAATTGAATAGAACTTCACACATAATTAATTAATCAGTAATCAAGCTAACACTAGAAGTTGGAAGAACAGTCCAGATAACATCATTCCAAAGAATATGCAAACATAGTTTTGAAATGTGATTTGCAAGATTAGAGTACCTTGCACCACCTCATACGATGATGAGCTGTTGCGTGGGCTGTGACACCAGCTTTCAGGACTTTGGACTCCTGCTTGATATACTGAGTGCTTGCGTGCACATATGCCATGTTGTGTCTAGATAAAGAACTTCTTGGAGGTATTCCATGTGCAACATGAATTTTATGAAGAGCATGAATCCAGAAACTACTGTTGACTGAAAGCTAGATAATTGATACTTGACGGTTTCTTATGTTATTACAGGTGGTCTTAGAGATAAAATGTTACAGCCAGTTGGTGGATCCAACCCGATCTTCACTTTACGCACTGCAAAATGGAAAAAAAAAAATTGTTTACGGTAGGTCCATTGCCACTTGATTAACGAAAATTTCAGAACTATCATTAACATTACCTTGCACCTTTATTTTTCCTATAATTGTTTTTGGTTTAGAAGGAGCACCCTCATTGGCAAGTTCTGAAGTGTGCTTCACCAACAATTCATCCTCCGACTTTAAGAGTACTTGGCGTAAACTGCAGCATATTAATGGATTGATGTAAGATGGTAAAACAAAAATAGTGCAACATTTAGACTCAAGATTAAGTTTTAGTGCGTTATGCAGATCAGCAGATTATCCAATGCTGCAGGGATGAAGGATCCAAACATCTATCCTAAACTGAAGGGAAGAACATTTTTTGGAAGTGCCAAGAACACGTTGAACGTCCATTATATTCAAATATTTAACAGGAAAATATATAAATGTTATTTTCTTAGAACAGGAACTATTGCAACACCCAACTACGGTTTAATTGTGGGACCGAGGCCCAAACACTAGTCCTTGCAGAGTTTTGTAGTGTGCATCACATCTTACTGGTTTCTGTAGTAGGCATCTTTTTATAGCGTGAAAAAAGCATAAAATAGTATCCAACGACAAATGAAAACAGTAAACTAAATTCCAAAGCAGGAAAGTGGTGACTAATCATAATGTTGAACTTGCATTGCAAGAGTGTCAAATGGTTGAGAGCAATAAAATAATTGATTACTTCAAAAGTACTCCGTAATGCTAAAACAAATGAGTCAAAAAGAAAAAAAGACAACTCTAGAGAAAATAAGAAATGATAGTTTTTAGGCATCGTGAGACATTGCTTGCAGTAGCAGCTAGATACAGCTAAAACTTCAAAAAGAGACTCCAATATGTTTTAGGATCTCAGATCCAGAACACTCATTCATAATGCCTAATGCTTTTGCTTTTTCAATGGTTCGGAGGACCTAACATCAAAATAGAAAAAGCATTGACAATTCATAGAAAACGAGAATTTAAAACTCCTAGCTTAAATCAGAAGACAAACAAATAATAACAATGACATCTAACCTAAGTCTACACATTTATCCATCCTCCATATATCTCTTAGGCACCTGCAGCTGCAACTTCAAAAAGTTCTTCCAATTTACCTCTAAGAGTCATACAGTATGTCTAGATAAGAGTCCACATGAAATTTATAAACCTAAACAGTTAGCTAGCAAAACCTGGCATTATATATGGGGATGCGAGCTGGTCCTGCACAGCCAGCAGCTTCTGAATTATTTGTTCTGCAAATAAAGCAAGTCGATTATAAATTTTACCGTCCCAAAATTTAAAACAAATTATAAAATATAACAATATATTCATTTAAAAATAAAACAAACATGAGCAATGCAGAGTTGCTTGTAAATCCAAAGCCTTGAAATAAACAGACATTTATTTAGAAATTTTAAGTGAAAATATCTTAAAAATATAATGACCTGAGAAACTGGTCAGCATTCTTATTTCCATGCTGTGACTGAACTCCAGATAAAAAATTTCGATTCGTAAATCTTCTACAAACTGTGTGCCATCAGACTTCACATCTTGGCTTTTTTTTAGAAGAATACACATCTTGGCTTTTCTCACCACACTGTTTAATTTCCTGAGATGAAGTACAGAAAGGAGGGGCACTGGGGATAACATCCTCATCATCAGAAAGCCTTCCACCATTCTGCAGGTCTTCATGACATCCTGCAAAATAGATTTATTCAGCATAAAAGACATGGAAGATGAAATATATTAGAGTAGATTTCAAAAGGAAAAATACTATCAATGAAATGGCCTTGTGAGGTGTCTTATTCAAAAGGAAAAATAGACCGCGTAGAAAAAACAAAGGTACTGAAGAAATATTAAAAACTCTAAACTATAGTCAAACGAATTTAAAAGATTATGATAGCATCCGGGAAAAACTTGAAACGGACATGCCTAGTTCGTCATTCAGTAGTCTCTATCTCTCCAACTGATGGATAAAAACATGGGAGGTAAAATGAATTACTTTGCAATTCCATAGACAAATGTCTTTCTATTCATGATGTAAACCACCAACAGAGTTTTGAGCTTTACATGATTAGACTCCTCATGTAACTTGATGGAGAAAGACTTGAGAAACTAGAAATCTAATAAACCCATTTTATTTCCTTAAAAAATATTTTAAAATATTCAACTGCTGAATAACTATCAAGCTAGGTTCAATAACAAAACTACCATCGGATCTTACCATATTTGATAGTCTAAAAAATAGTGGGTATTGACTATCTTAAGGAGGTGAACAAGTTCATATTGAACATTTGGTTGAATACAAAGGCATTTACCACTATGACAAACTTTTGGGTTCATCCATTTTATGATATGTTCATATACCATAGGATTCTAAATTCAAATACCATCATATTCCACTTCTACAATTTCGAAAACAAAAAACAGAATCCAGAATCCCAAATCAATAAACAAAAAACAAAAAATTACTGAAAACAAAACAAATGCAAGTGAAATAAATAAACCTCGCGAACCCTGCTAACCCTAGCATTTCCGTCTCTTCGTCTGATAATCTCAGATTTCTCCGACAAGAAGAAGACAAAATAATGGTTGAAGAGTAAGGCATTATGGTTCAGTAAATCATGTAGTCGGTCGGAGAGTGAAAAGGCAATGTGGTTCGACGGAGAAAAAGAGTGAAGAAATGGAAGTTTGCTTCTCCTCTAAGGTTTTTTTTTTTTTTCCTAGTTCTGAAACCACTCCTTGTCCTTGCTCACAGAGTCACACTAAACGAAAGGTTTTGCTTTTTCTTTTTTCTTTTTATTTAAGTTAGAATCCTTTTTTGGGACCAGCTGAGCTGACAAAATTCCCCCTCTCCTCTTACTATATCACGAGACTAGGATATGACCAATTCTCCATATTAATTTCTCTCGTTTTTTTTAAGAGTAAAATATATAAATAGCCACTTTTTAGATTTTCTTTTCCCCAATAGTCATGACATTTAATTCTTTTTTTTTAGCCACATGTAAAAGTAAAATGTCTAAAATACCCCCAAGGTTAAATCAAAACTCTCTCTCCTCTCTCCCATTCCCTCCCCTCCGTCCATTCACTTTCCCTTTTTTTTTTTTTTAATTTTAACCTCTCCCTCCTATCTCTCTCTCTCTACTTTATTTTGAAAATATTTTCCCTCCCACTTTTCCCCCCCCCATTTTTCTTCTATATATTAGAATTTCTCTTTCTCCCTCTCATTTTTTTCATTTTTCTTTCATTTCTTCTTCCATTTCTCTCATTTCTTTATCAATTCTCTATAATTTTCTTTCCCAAATTCATTAACTCTCATTTTTTTCATTTCTTCTTCCCTCTCTCATTTATTTCTTTATCAAATCTCTATTATTTTTTGTAACGTCCCGTTATTTTGGAGTGAAATTTTTTATTTTATTTTATTTATTTATTTATTTTATTTAATATTGTTTATTTATTTATTTATTTCAATTCAAGTATATAGTTTAATTATTATTTTGTAATTTCGATATTAGTACTTAATTTTGCCCGAAATTCATTTTTATCGTTTTAATGTTTATTTTTCGCTTCTGTGACATTAATAATTATTAATAGGCCAATTAATAATTATTAATCACCTTTAGATTTATTTAAGAGCCGGTTTCGCTTTTATAAGCTAAAAGTCATAAAAGGGCAAAACCGTAATTTCCAAATTACCAAAATATCTAAATTCACTATGCACTTATCTTTAAATATCACAATTGCCTTCATCTTTCTCTCCTTCACTTCTCCTTGCCGTGGGATGCTTTCCACCATTGATGAATTTTTCTTTTCTTCGTTTCTCATTCGTTTCTCGGCGGATCGTCGTGTTTTCGGTTGCGTTGGATTGGTAGGGACGAGGGCTACCTATCCAACCTAGCTTTTCGAAGTTTCTCGTTCCCTAAGGGAATTCCAAAAAAGTAAGTTTTCAAAACTTTTTAGGTGGTTTTGTTCGTTTTTTATTATAAATGAGATTTGAAGTTGAAATCATGAATTTCTATCATGAAAAATGACGATTTTGAGCCCGGATTTTCGAAAAACACTATTCACCCGAGACACTATTCATCCGAAATCACTATTCACCCGAAATTGCACATTTGTTCGCATATTAGTTATGAATTGTAATATGTTGTACAATCGGTGAATTGTAGGTGCAATTGCTCGGTGGTTGTTTCGTGGAAATTGGAGATTTGGAATTATTTGGCTAAGGTGAGAATAGTTAGAATTTAAAGTATCTATAGAAAGCAAATGAGTGTGAAGGTTTGAAAAGTTTGAAACTAAGAATAGAATCCGAATTTAAGATTAGAGGGTTGTGAGTTAGTGCCCTTAGGATTAGAAGTTGATCATTTAAGTGAGAACTTAGAAGTTCTCGAGAAAGACTTTGAATCTTAGAAGATTCTAAGTTAGGTTCGATTCGAAACTAAGATTGGATCATTGGAAGTTAAGAATCCAACTTGTAATTAGAACGATTAATAGAACCTCGGATTATTGAAAGTTTAGAATCCTGGGAGGTATAGTTAATCGTTTAAGTAATAATTGTACTTTTATTAATGATACCGGAGTTCGATCGACATATCGTTCGTCCGAGGTTACAATCTATTTTTTTTACTTAATGTCATTTACTTTATGTCTTTTACTTTATGTTCATTTACTTTATGTTTGTTTCAGTTACTTTATTATTCGCACTTTACTTTATTTACTTTTGCAAGTATGTGCGAGCATATCATTGCATCTCGCACCATGGCATATTGCACCATGACATCTCGCATAAAAGAAGTACAGAATGTTGGAGCCTACGGGTATTGTCCGCATTTCCTTCTGGGAAAAAGAATGAAAATGAGAAAGAAAAGAAGTACAGAATGTTAGAGTCTACGGGTATTGTCCGCATTTCCTTCTGAGAAAAAGAATGAAAATGAGAAAGAAAAGAAGTACAGAATGTTGGAGCCTACGGGTATTGTCCGCATTTCCTTCTGAGAAAAAGAATGAAAATGAGAAAGAAAAGAAGTACAGAATGTTGGACCCTTCGGGGATTGTCCGCATTTCCTTCTTCATGCATTTATGCATATGATTGATGAAATTATATATATCATGGATAGAAGATCGAGATGTTATATTGTTATGAAAAGTTATTTACTTTTCCTGTTTATGTCATAACAAGAATTTGGATGAGATTAAGACTACGAGAGTTAGTAGTATCATCCTTTAGAGAATGTAAAAAATGAATTCACCTAGAGTTTGGATGACTTTAGGAGTGTATGGTGTTAGATTAATTGACACAAATCGAAATGCGAATTTGAGGTCTATTCTTACTTTTTATTCTTATTATTCTCACTGGGCTTAAGTTGTTAGCTCATGATATTACAAACATTTCAGGCAATGTTTGGGATCGTGGAAGAGGAGCTGGTGCGCGCTTGATCGAGAGGATGATGATGATCGAGATGGACTATGTGTTATGTAAAATCCATGTACATGGTTTTGTGAAATTTATATCATTTTTGATGATTTGTACTTTGTAATCAGCTCATAAGAGCTTATCGTCGTTGTTTTATGATTATAATCATTTTGAAACTCCTGATAGAAACTTAATGTTCCTTGTGTTTTTAGATGTCTCAATTTAAGATGTAAACAGGTTTTGGCTAGCCTATTTTCAAACATAATCACGCCAATTTTCTTAAAATAAAAGACTTCCGCTGTGTTTTCTAATTTAAATTTATTTTAAAGGTGACGGGTCGTCACATTTTTTTTCAAACTTTTATTGATTCTTTCATTCTTTCTTTTTCTTTTTTACAAATCCACCATTTTTACAAATGTTCAACTCACAACTTTTACACATTTTTTTGAATCTCGAAGATCTAAACTAAAAGTACCATGGATTTGACGAAAGGTATTTTTTTTCTTAATATTTTGTTTTCTGCTATACATGTAATGCATGCAATATAGTTTTTTTTTTTGGCAATATACGTAATATACATATTTTGTTTCTCGTCTTTTTCTATTTTGCGTAATGTAATGTCTGTACTATACGTACTATACATAATATACATTTTTCTGTGGTCTGTTTACATATATATTTTGTGATCTCTCGTTCTGTTGTTGTTTTGCTATACAATATGTAATATATGCAATATACTTTTTTCTGGTCTGTTTAAACATATATCTGTTGTAATATACGCGCTATACATAACTATGTATTTTTCTTGATATACAGTTTGTAATACACGCAATATACGAAATATACATACTATACACAACTATGCGTCTTTCTTGATGTACAGTATATATCAAATGTAATATATGATATATACGTACTATACACACACATGAGTTCTTCTTGATGTACACAACTGTACTACACGTAATATATGATATATACGTACTATACACACCTATGAGTTTTTCTTGATGTACACCCACTTTCTTTTATGTTCGTTCTATAATATACGCAATATAATATATATTTCTTTTTGTTTTGTTTGCATATTAAGTATCTTGTTTTGTACATTTAGTGTTATTGAATTAACACTCTTTTTTTTTCATTTACAGGTTATATGGCATGTATATTACGTATAGCACGTACAAATGAAACACTACGGACGCTATACGAACACTATGGACGCTATACGAACTATACCAAAATAATATACTAAAATGAATCTATACTAAAATGAATCTGTAAAATTGAATTAAAAATCGAAATATGTAATATGAAAATCAAAATGCAAAAATAATAAAAAAATATAAAACAAATGCTAAATACATGAAACACTATGGACGTTATACAAACTATACCAAAATCTGGGAAGAAAGAATGCATTGGGAAAGAAAAATGTCAGACTGTCAGGCCGTACGTGTTAGACTATACCTGCCATACGAAAAGGGCAAAATAGGTATATTGAAAAATCAAATAGTAAAAGTGGCTATCTAAAACTTTTTTTAAAAAAGGTGGCTACTTTGATATTTTTGATCCAAAAAGTGGCTAGTTTGATTTTCCCCCCTTTTTTTAATCCATATTTCCAAAAGTCCATGTAACTTTTCGTTATTTTTTAGGCAGATTTTTTTATTTTAATTAAAGTATTTAATTTTACAGTTTAATTCATTTAATTTAGTTAAATTAGAATTTAGATGATTTAGACTTTCATTTAGTAATGCATACTTTTGAGGTATCTAGGTGAATTAAATATCATTTATAGGCCAATTAATGATATTTAACCATCTTATAGCTTAGTCTAATTGTGTTAGAATAATTTCAAGAGCTAACTTATAAAACAATAACGCCAGAGTTATAAAAATGAAATCAAAATCAAAAGGAACTAATACATTGTCCTTAAACCATTTAAAACAAATAAGAATAATGTTCTCAAGCTCAAATAGTTCAACTAAAAACCAATAAAATCTAATTCTTTATTCATTAACAAAATGAATAACAAATAGGCAATAAATGATAGGTGATAGGTTGCCACCATGACATGAAACCCTCATCTTTTTCACTTTATCAACCGACAGCTCTCGGTCCATTGTTACCTGAAAACAAAATATAGCACTGTGAGACTAAAGCCAGTGAGAAAACGACTTAATTAAAAGTAAAGTCTTAAATAGTCTCTAACAACTTATACCGAGTCCCAAGCACTAATCACTCTCCAAACACTCTTACGCTCAAAGCGTCACTTAAACTCAATCTCAATCCAATACATGAATAGGCAATTAACTCAAATTTCATATTCAAGGTTTCTCAATAATCTCACTTTACATGGATAGACAACTCTCACTAGTTTCATAACCAAGGCATCTCATTCACAAACTCCCGTCATCGCTACTTAATATTTCCGGATAACTAGATAATTCTAATTTAACAAGGAAAATAATTTAACAAACAACACTAAGAAGGCGGTCCCTCGGGACTATTAACACTTCCTAGTACCTGGTTATAGCTGTTAGGAATGGTGTCCTAGAACTTGTAATTATTTAATAATAATAATTTATCTCGAATAAATTAAATAAATAAACGTAAGTTCTTTATATTATCTAGATTGATTCAATTAACGATATTAGGAATATATGGAAATATATTAATATTGAACATTCAAATAGTAAAACTCTAAGTCACTCTTATGAAATCACGACTTAGTATGTGGGTCATATGAGAGGATTAAAGTCGAGATGAGTACCTTAAAAGTGTCTACAATAAATGGATAACATTTGGGAACCTTATCCTGGTAACACTGTTGATAGCTTCGCATTTTGTTTATAAACAAATGATCTAATCCTAATCATTCATGTGGGAGACATGAAATGGAAGTATCATATGCAATGTTGATTGTATAAGACAGGACAACGATGTTCGATCAAATTTCTCATTAGTACCATTTACGAGAAATGATCGAATATCAAACTAAGTTTATCAACCGCGATAGATCTCAATCCTGAGTGCAATGTGGACTCCTATTTATGGAGTTATGTTCTTTTATTCACATGGTTGAGAGCGATCTGTAAGAACGCTCAATACACTCCTGCTTTGGGAACATAACTAGATAAGTAGTTGGGAACGAATTTTCAAGAGATGGAATTCATAACTTTCCTACAAATTAACGGTATCAGTGCGATACCTAAACATTTTAGGAACTTTAGGAAACTCCCTTGATGTACTGATTCGAGACATGAACAAGTGACGTCAAGATAAAGTTCATTGGAGAATCAGCGGGAACACACGGATAAAGCGTTAATTACAGGGGCAAAATGGTAAATTTAATTCATCTGTAATTATGAGGGTTCCACGTGAAGGATATGTTACAGATATAAATAAAGATAAACTAAATGGACAATAACTCATCTATAGTGAGGGGAGTTCAGCTATGAATCTATAGTGGAATTATTCATAGTTAGATAATAAGTAATTAACTGATTATGAGTTAATCACTTAATTGACTAATTATTAAGCCCATGATCTATAGGTCCATCGGGTCCCTGTGCTAGCCCAAATATCGTAGTCGCGAAATCAAGTAGAAGAAATGGAAAGTTTTAGTAAAGTGAATTACTTAAATAGGCAATATTAATTGTTTAAATATTGAGTATATTTAAATGGTAATTAATATAAACATTATTAAGTATTTAAATAATGAGTTTATTTAAACAGGAAATTAATAATGAAATATTATTAATTAGACATTATTAATAATTTAAATATTGAGTATATTTAAATGGTAATTGTAAAGGGTTAAAATAGCCCTCTTATGGGATGCGCTCACACCAGGGCCGATTCACATGGGGACAGCCCCATTCGAATCATATCCTGAAGGAGCCAACCCTTCTTGGGCCGAGCGAAAGCCCATTAAGCCTAGCCCCATGCTAGCCCAGCCGAAGAGCCCACGATCCAGGAACTATAAAAGGCACCTGACCTATCAAATCAGGTATGTGTAAAAAACAAGAACCTTCAGTCATATACATTTTGACCTAATCCTTGCGGTGCAAGGCATATCTCACCTACCACCACCTAACTTGATCGTCGGAGGGTTCTCGGCCAGTACCACACCGGTGCCCTTCTGACTGTCTCTCCCTTGAGTGTTTTAGGTAGCCTAGCCGCTAAGGAACAGCACGTGACGCGACGTGCTCGATTGTGTGGAATGAGGCTCCGACGAGAAATACCCTACACAGTTTGGCGCCCACCGTGGGGCCGTTCATTTTTGATTTTCGACAGAATCTAGATACTCATGCGGTTCCCACAAATCGAATCAATGACCACTCGTTCGACTAGGCAACGAGCTCATGCAACCAGAGAGAAGGAAGCAACCGACAATGTTGAGAATCTCGATGCTCAGAACCTTAATGAAGCTCCCGGAACCATCACCATCGCCCTGGCGGAGCACCGGGAGATGATGGAGGCGCACAAAGCTCTGAGAGAGGAAGTACGGGAAATGAGAGCCTTATTGGGGAAAGGCTTACCAGTGGTTCACGCTAGCAGCCAGAATATCCTGAACGTTGATGAGGGAGGCCCTTCCAAGCCATAAACTAGCAAATCTCAGGCCAGGCGGTGGCGTAGAAGGGCCACCACGTCCGATAAGGGAAAGAATGTGCCGGGAGACGACCTTCGGACTAGGCTGACGGCCCACCGACGAGGGGAAAACGCAAGTTTAGAGATCTCCTCGTTGAAAGAAAAAGATGCCCCAAGCAAAACAAGCCCTGCCCGGCAGACTCGAGACAAGGTGTCGTCACAGAGAGATGACGAAAGAAATCGGGATTCAAGCTACACACTCGGCATCTACAGGCAAGGACAAACGCTGGGAAAAGCAGCAGAAGTACATTGATGCGAGGTAAATCCTCAAAGAAAAGCTGGCAAAAAAGGCACCTGAGAAAGGAGCTAAACCAAATTCGGACGCCTGAGAATCGGGGGATTCTCCCTTTACGACAAGGGTCATGTCCATTCCGCAGCCGAGGCACTTCATCCTGCCAAAGTTCGAAATGTATGACGGAATTGGGGATCCGATGGAACATGTGGCTCACTTCGTAAACATGATGGAATCCTCGTGCGTGATTGGGCCCGATCTAGATGCCTTAACCTGTCGTTTCTTTCCCACGAGCTTAAAAGGTTCGCCCTTGTTATGGTTCAACAGCCTCCCTAAGAGGTCCATTAAAACCTTTTCGGACCTATCTTCTGCCTTCCTCAGTGAATATAACGTGAGTCGAAAGTTCGCAAAAATGAACCACGACCTCTATGATGTGCTGATGAGGGAAAAAGAAGCCCTCCGAGACTTCATTGTCAGGTTTCGACAGGTAAAGTTAGAAGTCAAAGACTGCAATGACCTAGAGGCGGCTACCGCATTCTCACGGGCCATACACCCGAACCATCCCCTCTGGAGGTGTTTTAACAAACGAAGGCCGACAACTATGAAAGAAGCGTTGGATAGAGCAATGGAAAAAATATCGCAAGACGAGTCCGAAAGGGTAGCCCGAGAAGTGCGGAGAACAGGATCAAAGTCCGAAGGGGTATGGAAGAAAAGAGAACCTCCCTCCGAGGAAAGGAGAAGAAGAGAGCGCGGACACTCAGATAGGAGAAAAGAGGAAAAAAGAGACGAAATGGAAAGAAAATCCGTGTGGGGAAGGATCAGATATCCGAAAAAGCGCAACCCGGAACGAATCCTCCACGTAGAGACAATTCAGTCATTCAGAAAGGAAGAGAGAGAGAAGAGGCAGCGGTACGCCCAAAAAAGTCTAGAAAGAAAGGAACCCTACTGCAGGTTCCATAAATCTAAAGGGCATGCCACAGAAGACTGCAAGATCCTCGCCCAGGAAATAGACACCGTGTGTGAGCAGGGTTCGATCTGAAGAGTTGATAGGCAAGATCCGAGGGACAAAGATGAGAGGCTCACAGCACCCGCAGAAATTCCGGGGGACAATCAGATAAGTTCGATCCATAGCACCGGAGAATCTGTCAATGCCACAAAAGGTCTCATCGCGAAGCTGGACTCCTTGTTTATCGGGTCGAGCACACTTCCGAGGATTTGATTAAATATTCCCGGAAGGATCTAGAAGACGTCCACCTGCCCCACAATGACGCGCTAGTAATAGCGATATCTATCGGATCCTATATGGTCAGCGGACCCTGGGACTTCCATCAATATACTCTATATGTCAGCATTCGGAAGCATGAAGCTCAGAGAATCGGATCTCACGATGAACTCACAGGACCTAGTGGGATTTAACAAGACGGTGACGAGATCCAACGGAACAATCAAATTGCCAGTCAGAGTCGAGGGTGCAAGCCCAATGGCACTCTTCCATGTCAAGACTCCCGATCCGGGTATAACGCCCTACTTGAAAGGCCATGGATTCATGACATGGGGGCACACCCTTCAACTCTTCACCAAAAGCTGAAGTACCCTACCGAGAAACGAGTCAAGGCCATAAAGGGGGATCAACAGGTCGCAAGATCATGTCTAGTCGAGATCGTCAAGCTGAAGTCCCAATGTCAAGCATAGCAGCTCAGGGTCGGGGCCCCGAAAGAGGCCCGCCCTTTGCTCGACCAAGAATCGAAGCGCCTGAGGACGGATCGGTGAAAATACAGATCCATCCAGAAGACCAAGAGAAAACGACGAGCATTGGGAAAGACCTGAAAGAAAATCTGAGAGACGGACTAGCAGACCTCTTAAGAAAAAGTTGGAAGACGTTCGCATGAGATCACACAAACATGCCTGGTATAAGTTCCGATATCATAACTCACAATCTTGAGGTTGATCTGAATCAACCTCCCATAAAAAATAAGAGGCGCAAGTTCGCACCTGAGCGGAATGACATAATCAACGAGGAAGTGCGGAAGCTCCTGGAAGCAGGTTTTATCCGAGAGGTAAAATACCCTGATTGGCTGGCTAACGCAGTGGTCGTGAAGAAGAAGAATGGGAAATGGAGAGCATGTATTGACTTCACTGACCTCAATAAGGCTTGTCCAAAAGACTCCTTCCCACTGCCCAAAATAGATCAACTAGTAGATGCCACGGCTGGCTATAAACTGCTTAGTTTCATGGATGCCTTTTCCAGGTATAACCAAATCAAGATGAACCCGAAAGATCAAGAAAAGACTTCGTTCATAACCAACATAGGCACATACTGCTACACTGTGATGCCCTTTGGTTTGAAAAACGCAGGAGCCACCTATCAACGCCTGATGAACAGAATGTTCGAAGATCTTCTAGGGAAAACAGTGGAGGTGTACATCGATGATATGTTGATCAATTCGCGAAAGGCTGAAGACCATCTGGCCCACATGGAACAGCCTTTCGAAGTGCTGAACCGATATGGGATGAAGCTAAACCCCGATAAATGCACATTCAGAGTCCCGGCAGGCAAGTCCCGGCAGCCGCAGGATCCAGGCGAATCCCGACCAGATCCAAGCGATAATAGACATGCAAGCGTCGACGAATCTGAAAGGTGTGCAAAAGTTAACTGGATGTTTGGTAGCACTGAACAGGTTCATATCCCGGTCATCGGATAAATGCATACCCTTCTTCAAAGCACTGAAAAGGAGCAAGGAGTTTGGCTGGGGAGTCGAGTGCCAGAAAGCGTTCGATGAGCTCAAAGCCTACTTGTCTTCGCCTCCGCTGTTGGCCAAGCCCTCAGATAACGAAAAGCTATTTCTATACCTGGCGGTATCTGATGCGGCGGTCAACTCGGCGCTGGTGCCTGAAGATGGTCAAACTCAACACCCGGTTTACTATGTGAGTAAAGCGATGATTGACGCCAAAACACGGTACTCAAAGATGGAGAAGCTGGCACTTGCCTTGATAGTCGCGTTGCGCAAACTGAAGCACTATTTTCAAGGTCATCAGATAGTAGTGAGAACCACCTTCCCACTGAAAGCCGTTCTTCACAAACCGGATGTTTCGGGACGTCTGACAAAGTGGACAATAGAACTGGGCGGATACGATATCACTTACGAGCCAAGAACAGCCATCAAGGACAAGTTCTCGCAGATTTTGTTGCAGAAATGACTCCAGCAAATCTGAGTGAAATCGAGATAAACTCGCCGCTCGTAGCCGACCTCGGGATGGAAACCTAGACCCTAAGCGTTGATGGATCCTCGAACTCAAGAGGATCCGCCGCAGGGCTAGTCCTGTTAACCCCCGAGGGATACCTCCTGGAACAGTCAATCCGATTTGGATTTGCAGCTTCAAACAATGAAGCCAAATACGAAGCCTTGATAGTTGGGCTACAGAGAGCGAAGGAACTGGGAGTCGAAAACTTAAACATCAGAAGCGATTCTCAACTTGTGGTGAACCAGATAAAGGGGTTGTTTGAGGCAAAAAACCCCAGGATGACGAAATATCTGGAGAAAATTTTGTCCATCCTATCTCAGTTCGCGAAATACAGCATCAGCCAAGTACCAAGGGCTGAGAATGGACATGCCGACACTCTGGCTAGTCTCGAATCCGCAGTCCAAATGGAAACAAGAAGAATCATCCCTGTCGATCATTTGCCCGAACCAAGCATCACCCTTGATTCGAACATGGGGAGTGGAGACGATGGAATAATTGGGCAAGTAATGCCGGTAGAACAAAATCTGGAGCTCGAGTCGGATTGGAGAAATCAAATCCTCCAATACTTACAATCGGGACTTCAGCCCGAAGAAAAACTAGAAGCGCTAAAAATCCGATCCAGAGCAGCCAGATACTCGATCATCCAAGGAGAATTATACAGGAGATCCTTCAGCGGACCCTATCTAAAATGCCTGGGAAAGTCAGAAAGTTCTTACGTTCTGAAAGAGTTGCACCTTAGACACTACGGAAATCACGCGGGACCAAGGTCCTTGAGTCATAGAGTGTTAACACAAGGGTATTACTGGCCCACCATGGTGAAAGATTCCAAAGATTTCGTGTCCCGTTGTGATAAGTGCCAAAGGTTCGCAAAGACCATTCACGCATCGCCTACGACGCTAACTACAATCTCGGCACCTTGGCCCTTCATGCAATGGGGCCTAGACCTAGTGGGAAAACTGCTGTTAGCTCCAGGACAGAAATGTTATCTGATCGTAGCAACAGACTACTTCTCCAAATGGATTGAAGCCAAACCACTGGCAAAGATTACGGAGAGGAAAGTCGAGATGTTCCTCTAGAAAAACATCTTCACCCGCTTCGGAATCCCCAAGGTCATCATCACCGACAACAAAACCCAGTTCACAGGAAGATCCATCCGGAAATATTGCTCGGACAGGAAAGTGGAACTTAGATATTCGACACCCCGCTACCCGCAGGCTAATGGACAGGCAGAAACATCAAATAAAACCATCATGGACTCTCTGAAAAAGAGATTGGAACGGACGAAGGGGAGATGGGTGGATGAACTCCCAGGAGTCCTTTGGGCATATCGGACCACCCCTAGAATCCCAACAGGCGAAACCCCATTCGCCATGGCTTTCGGGGCTGAGGCCGTAATCCCCACGGAAATGATCATCCCCACGACCCGGAGTTTGATTCCGGAAACAGAAAACAACAACATGATGACAGAAGCGCTAGACATGGCCGAAGAAAAAAGGGAACAAGCGCTAGTCTGTATGGCATGCTACCAGCAGAATTTGGCCAAGTACTTCGAAAAGAAAGTGAGACAGCGCAACTTTAAAGTGAATGATTTTTTTCTGAGAAAAGTATTCCAGAACACACAAGAGCCCGGAGAGGGGAAACTGGGACCAAACTGGGAAGGTCCGTACAAGGTGATCGAAGAAGTCAAGTCGAGGACTTATCGTCTCGAAGATCAAAAGGGCGAACTGATTCTGAGGGCATGGAACGCCACACATTTAAGAATTTATCGTGTGTGAGGATGAGAGAACCATGTAAGTACTCGGCCGAAAAGGCCCATTTCAAATTAATATACAAGTATTACATGTCTTTCCTCCCACATGATCATTTGTTCCCTTTACGATGAAAAGCCCTAATCCGATTAGGCAAATTACCGAGTCCTTCTTGGACCAAAGTCCATAATTCGCTAGAATAGTTTCTAAGTCTTCCGCGAACTAAAGAATCTAACGCATTCGGAACTATGAAAAAGTAATTCACACAGAAAGTGAAGCAAGTAAACAATGAGCGAATAAAGTGCCAACTTTTATTTCACAACAAACAAGTAAGGCTCGGACCCACATGTCAGGAACTCAGCCAAAAGAAATTACACGAGTTCTACAAAGCAAAATTATTATGAAGTCCGAGGTGTCAGTGTCAGAAACAGTGAAGATGTCCTTCTAGGAGAGGATGAGGGTATTGCTCGGAGAGCAAACCAAATTACCCACCGGCTACTCCACCAACTCATCACATCCGAGGCTTTGCAGGATCCAGCAGATGAAAGCTAGGGAGGTCTTCAATTCACTACACCCGAGCCCCTGATGAATTTTTGAAAGTATTCATGCTTTCGCTGGGGACGGAAAGGGCGAGGATGGTGGTACTCTGAGGACAACATTCAGGCCCAGAGAGGCACCATTCCCACCGCTCTCCAACTCCGCAGGGGACTGCTTCTCCAATTAAGTCAGAGCAGGTTCAGGTGAGGGGAGACGGCGGACCACCTCTTCTTTCATCTGACGTCGCTCGACGCTCGTCTCAGGAGAAGCGCATTTCTCTCCTTCTTAAACACGAAAAGAGATGCCACCCCCTCCGTCGCTGTCCCCAGTTCCCGAGGACAGCTGGAACAAACTCCGGAACCGCGGTGGAAGGCGGTCGAGCGACTGATTAGCCCGAACAACTTGAACCCTAAGGTCTATCCTCACAGGCGTAGAGGATGACGACCACTAAGTTCAAGCCTGTTAAGGCCATCCAAACAGGCGTAGAAGATCACGACCAAACTTTCTCAACAAAAGCCATGGCTAAGAAAGGCCAGACGTGAAAGAGAAACAGGAAGAAGTGGAAAAACCCCATGGTATGAAACATTTGAAAATCTGATAGTGGAAGAGAAACCGTTTCAGAAAAAATGGGTCTGAAGAAGTGAGTAGGAGGAAAATCTCAAAGGCTTATTTAAAGGACCTTGGGACTGCTGCGATCATGACAACTGTCAAGCATCAAGCACCGCTACGCGAATTATTAACCCGTAGTTAATGCGGTTAACCCCCCCTAATTAACCGCATTCAAGGTGATTTGACGGGAATGACAGACGTTTGACATGACTATTCACTACCTGATGTCACCGCCTCGAGATATGGAGCGGCTCTTTGCATCGAGTGCTGTCCAAAATTAATGACAAACCCCTTCGACTCCCATACTAATTGCCTCCTTCTCGCTATAAAAGGATAGAGATCAAAGGAATATCCTACAGTCTGATCAATCAACCATCTGGCATAAGTTAGAAGAAATGGACGACTCCACTGCGACTTCAAAGGTGCCTAAGCAAGTTCTAAAGTGGGAGAACCAAGAGCTACGCGCTGAAAACGCCAGGCTCAAAACGGCTCTTTTAGAGAAAGAGGAAAGAGAAAAAGACTCGGAGGCCCTAAGACAAGAGGTCCAGAGTATCCGAGGGGCTCTCGAAGCGGCTAACAGCTGGGCAGAGCATCTCGAACAAGAAAACTTTTCTCTCTGAGAATGCCTGGAAATCGTAGAGACGGACGAGGGTAGCGAACCAGATGAGCCCTGCTACGTGCTCGAAGATTGCTTTCAATCGGCAAGAAACCTCAATGACTATTACGAGAGGGAAAACAAATCCTTGAAGGAGGAACTGACCTCCTTGAAACAACGAAGGAGACTGACTCCGACGGTCATCATCGACAGCGATAATGACTAGAAGGATTACCCGAGATGGTGAAGACTTGTGAATGGTTTTGTTCTTTCCTTCCTTTTTTATTTCTATGATCCTGTTAATTAAATAATGTGCAAGCAAAGGAAAAAAGGAAATTATATCATTTTGCTTCATATAGTTTACCTACACCCTCTATCCAAGCACCAGAAGCCTTGGTCCATCCAAGCACCAGAAGCCTTGGTCCACCCAAGCACCAGAAGCCTTGGTCCGTCCAAGCACCCAAAGCCTTGGTCCGTCCAAGCACCCAAAAGCCTTGGTCCGCCCAAACACCCAAAGCCTTAGTCCGCCCAAACACCAGAAGCCTTGGTCCGTCCAAACATTTCCTATTCATGAGAATAGAAGACGTTGGAGTATTTAAACGTAAAAAACCTCAGTCCGTCCGAGTACTCAAAAGCCTTCTCCGGAAGTAAAAAACCTCGGTCCATCCGAGTACTCGAAAGCCTTCTCCGGAAGCAAAAAACCTCGGTCCGTTTGAGTATTCGAAAGCCTCCTCCGGAAGCAAAAAACCTCGGTCCGTCCGAGTATCCGAAAGCCTCCTCTAGAAGCAAAAAACCTCGGACCATCAGAGTATCTGAAAGCCTTCTCCAGAAGCAAAAAACCTCGGTCCGTCCGAGTATTTGAAAGCCTTCTCTGTAAGCAGAAAGTCTCGGTCTGTCCAAGTAATCGAAAAAATTTCTAAGAATGTTTACAAGTCAAAACATTCATGCAAAGTGAGCAGGGAAACACGACAAGCAGACATAAAAAACGAGCATATGCTTAAGTCTTCGCAAAAAATATGTATGTTCGAACATCAAAGAAGAAAGAAAAAAGAAGTTCAAGGCAACAAATAATACAGGGGCTCCACAATTCAGAGTTTACCCTAGAGAAAAGAAACGGAGTCAGTCTGAAACATAGACAGTCTCGGTGGGGGGAACTTCGGTAGAGGCATCTTCAACAATCGTGCCATCACCGCCTTCAGCATGGACACCAGCCTCTTGGATCACCGCGCCCTCTGTAGCGGCCTCGCCTCTTGAAGCTTTCAGACTCGTAGCCCGCTCGAACAACTCCCTTCGACGATCCACAGCGTCACCATAGCCAACAGGACTGATCAGATCATCTTCCTCCTCAGATTACTCCATCTGCAGCTTGACCGAATCTCGCCTGACGGCTATTCCGATAAGAATGGATTCCACCGACGCCGCAGTCGCCGCAATCGAAAGTTCAGAAACCTAACTCCGCAGCGAGTCATTCTCCAATGCAACAAGATCCATTTCCTCCTTGGCCTTCTTGAGGGACTCAGCTTCCCGGTTGAAGGCATCCACGGCCTTAGACCCCTCCTCGCGAGCAGCCCCCAGGTCCTCCAATGCTTTGTTCCGAGCAACAACAGCTTCATCGAGCAGTTTCTTGTTGTCCTCGTTGAGAGATTGGGGGTCCTCATACTCTTTCCGGATGCGCTCAAGATCGGCAGACCGCTGCAGCCCATCGGCTTCCAGTGAGGAAATTCTCTTTTCAGCCTTCTCCAGATCAGATTTCAATTGAAGGCCCTCGGTCAGTGCCGAATCAAGGATGTGGGACTATCGACCGCTAGTCCTCGCCTCCGCCAACTCCTGTTTGAGCTCCCAATACTTGATAAGCAGACTCTCTAAATTGAGAGCTATCTGGATTGAAGCCTAGGTCCCTTAAAAGAGCGAATACATTTTCAAGACGTGAGAAATCGACTGAAAACAACAAAGAAAAATTAAACAGATGAGTAAACGACTAACCAGTCAGCTACGATAGCACATGCGACTGAAAGTCTCATCTTCTCTGTCGTAGTCGATGAGAGGTTTCAACTGCACATCCCCCGAGTCACGGGAGAATCCGACCGAATTCATAGCTCGTCGGATGTAATAAGAGCTGGAGATGGACCCCTTGTCAAAGTCTGCATCAAGGGGAACGAACAAGCGAAGCAAGGAAGATCCACCGCCCGTAGCGCCCGGTCCTTTCAGCATCGACGAACCTGCGCACTCGATGGAGGGAGGATAACTGGAGCAGTCTGATCGGGCAGGAACGGAGTTTCGCCATTGAGGGACCCCCCGGTCATCTGGTCGTCCTCTTGTTCAAAGTCCATATCAGAAGACAAAATATGGGCATGATCAAAAGGAGAGGGCGAATCCGCCTCGGAAGGAAATGATCGATAACCCATCTTAGGATGCTTCAAAATATATGCATCAGCACCCCTTACCGCGTGGTCAAGTGCCCCGATGATTCCGCCCCTTCTTCGTTTTAGAGCGGGAGAATTCGTAGAAGGATCCGCAAGGGAACCCAAGGGAGGGTCCGCATGAGGATTCAGGGGAAGAACCAATGCACCCCCTGTAGAGGGTTCCGTGCTGCCAATCTTCATGGATTTCCCACTTTCGGAGGTACGGGAACGCTTAGAAGCGGCCACCTTTTTTCCTTTCGGATAGGATGAAGACGCCACCTCAGATCTTTTTCTTCCCATGTCCTGAAGAAAGGTAAGGAATGCCTCAGGGTCATTGGAATTGGGAACAGGGGTAAGCGTGACACCAGACATTCTTCCGCTGAAACCTGCGTCACAACCAGCCCAAATTAGCCGCACGCCAAGATAAGCACATAAGAACGTAAAAAAGAAAGAAAAACAAAACAAATGCTTACGAGGAGTAATGGGCACGAAACTTGGAGGTGGAGCCTAAAGTTTGGCGAAGACTAGCCAAGGATGCTGGTTAAACTCCTCCCAGTTGAAAGGGCCTTGCTGGCCGAGAATCTTGCAGTGACCAAGAGCTTCCCGAGAGGCACCCTTCGGAAGCGAGTTCTTCACTGAAACGCAAAAACTAAAAATGGTCAGCACGGCTATGGATAAACATGACACAAAGTAATACGGAACTCATGTTCTCACCCTTGTCCTCCTACGAGGCTGGAAGGGACCCGCTCCCAGAAAGAAAGGGGCCACAGATGAAAAACCACTCCTCTTTCCAACGCTTGTCACAGGAGGTCTCATCTACCAAAGCCGGTTTTGTATGGGTCTGAAGGATGAAACTCATTTGGTCTTGGACGTTCAAGCGAAGGGACCAAAAATGGGAAACCATGCCCAGGGTAGGCCGAAAGCCCAACCTGTAACACACCACTGAGAAAGTGATCAAAGATCTCAGGGCGTTCGACATTAGTTGACCCAACGCGAGGCCGGCACTCTGAAGCAACTCGACCATCAAGGGAGGAAGGGGAAGCTGAACCCCCCATTGGAAAAACCGCGGATAAAAAGCGGTCCAACCCTCCCCCGGGGAAAGATAAACTCGCTCTGACGCCTCTGGGAGCCTCATTTCAACTCCGAAGAGATCCCATAATCGGCCCTCAACCTATCAAGTTTGGCCTGCGTCAGTTTTGAAGGAAAATGGAAGAGGCCCCTATCTTCCTTGATGCCCTTCGGCTGAGGCTCTCTCTTTTTCTTCTTGCTCACTGTCTCTACCTCGACCGAATCAGCAGTAGGAGATCCAAGAGGGCCAGAGACGATAGTCTCATTATCCAAGGAGGAACCCTCTTCCCCCAACAGCGTAGGGACGGATGGATCAACCTGAGATGCGGTCTTACTACCCTTAGAGCGACTCTTCCTTTTCTTCTTTTTCTTTTGGGCCGCCTCCGCGGCAGGAACAGTAAGAGGAGGATGGGAAAGGTCGAGAACAGTAATTGGGCCCATCAAAATAGAATCTGTTCCCCCCAAAGGGTGAGAAGTGGGAGAATGGACGAGATCTTTGTCTAAACCTGCCTGAATCTCAGAAACGGACCCAAGCTCACTCATAGAAGGGAGGGATTCCTCACCAAACGACGAACGGAGATCAATCGCAGGCTCATTCCCCTCAGAATCACCCCGAGATGAGGGAACGGTGTTAACCCTACCGGCATAAGCGGAAGAAGGGGAAGCCCCAGACTCAATCCTCTCAAAAACCAAACCATCATAGTCGTCGTCCCCCACAGCGAACTTAGGGGTCCTATGACCTCTAACCACAGAGTTTCCCTCAAAATTATCCATTACAAAAAGAACGAGAAACAAAAGTCAGAGAAGAGAAGACTAACCTTCGAAGAAGAACAGGGAAAGCTTCGAGGGAACATAGTGAAGACGGCGAAGAATCGTTCAAAAACAGAAATAAAGACGACTTCGAGAATTCAAAAGGCAAACGAGCTTTAAGTCTGAGGGAAAGCCCTATTTAAAGAAGGGAACACGCCTCTACTCATCACGACACGTGGGGAGGGCAGCAACGATCCGGATCCCCCAAAATTCGTTGGAATTCACGCCCATCCGAAGATCCAACGGATCAATTTTGCAAGGAGCCACGTGTAACGACCCGAACCCGTTAAATTCTTTAAATTCAAATGCACAGCGGAAGACTCAACTTTTAAAGAAAAATGGCGTGGGTTCGTTTAAAAATCGAATAACCAAAACCTGTTTTACAACCCAAATTCCAGAAGAAAAAAAACGATAAATCGGGAATGCGCATTCCAAAAGAGAGTTTAATCATAATGCATTAAAATACTTTATACAAACACCCTTCGCGGGCTCAAAAAGACACAAATATGTAAAAAGTATATTATTTGCAAGCATTTTTACGAATGCTTAACCAAAAGAGTTTTAACATTGTCCTTGCACCATCTCGTCAAATCACGCGGCTCCACCTCCTCTACCACGCTTCTTGCCACGGGGTTTACCTGAAAATATTGTGGTGTAGCACCATTAGCAAACAATGCTAGTGAGAGTAAAATGAAAGCAAGTAATCCTATGAACAAAATCTCATAACCGAAATCGTGTCCAAAGGCCTAAAATGCTCATTACTACCCATATCCACACTTCCAATTTCATACAATCAATCGATAGTAGAATACCACCCATACACGTCATTCAAAACCAAGAGATAGAAATAAAGACTTAAAGTAAAAGTCCTAGGAGTATATGTAATTGTAACATTAGCATTCATTATTACCAAACCAGGTTTCATTGTATTGGGTATACCATATGGATAAATATCACATACTAAGCCCGTCCGGTATTACCATATCACAACCATCGTCACGGGTATACCATATGGATAAATATCGCATACTAAGCCCGTCCGGTATTACCATATCACAACCATCGCATCGGGTATACCATATGGATAAATATCGCATACTAAGCCCGTACGGTATTACCATATCACAACCATCGTACCGGGTATACCATATGGATAAATATCGCATACTAAGCCCGTACGGTATTACCATATCACAACCATCGTACCGGGTATACCATATGGATAAATATCGCATACTAAGCCCGTACGGTATTACCATATCACAACCATCGTACCGGGTATACCATATGGATAAATATCGCATACTAAGCCCGCACGGTATTACCATATCACAAACTCTCGCAACATGATACGTATGGACCGAAGTCAACATACTATCATGAGCCATAGTGCCATCATCACACCATGATTACATATGGATCAAAATCACATACTACCATGTACTATCCCACTAATCATCTCACCATGATTACATATGGATCAAAATCACATACTATCACGTGCAGAATCAAAGTGCTCAAGGTACCCACAAATCATCACACCATGATACATATGGACCAAAATCAACATATTACCATGAGTAAATCAATGTGCCTAAGGTCACCACAAATCATCTCACCATGATTACATATGGATCAAAATCACATACTATCACGTGCAGAATCAATGTCCTGTAGGTCCCCAAAAAGTTAGCTAAACTCCAAAGAATTCTACTAAGTTAATTAGAAACCTAACTAACTAGATTACACGAGTTATCACTCAAGTGCATCTTCTAAATACTTAACTTCCAAATCCATCAAAGTAACTTTCAAATCCATCAAAGTAACTTTCAAATCCATCAAAGTAACTTTCAAATCAACCAAAGTAACTTCCAAAACTGTAACGTCCTGTTACTTTTAGAGGTAAATTTTTTTTTAATTTTATTAATTTATTATTTTTATTTAATTAAAGCTTTTAAAATTAGTTAAAATTAGTAATTTCAGTTTTATTAGTTAATTCCGTCCAAAAATCCTTTTTATCGTTTTAATTCGTTTCGGTGACTCTAATAATTATTAACGGGCCAATTAATAATTATTAGACACCTTTAGATTTATTTAAGACCGTCGGTTTTCGTTTTATAAGCAAAAGGTCGAAAAGGGCAAAACCGTAATTACCCAAACCCTAAAATATCTAGATATTTTCTCTTCATCTTCTTAAAACTATCTTTGACCAAAAAAAAATCAACATTTTTCTTCTTTCATTCCCTTCCTTGGCCGTAGCCTTCATCCACCATGGATGAAGGATTTCTTTTCTTCGTTTCTCATTCGTTTCTCGATGGATCGGCTTGATTTTGGTTACGTTGGATTGCTCGGGATGAGGGCTTTCTATCCCACCTACCCTTGTGCCGTTTCCCTTTCTCTAAGCGAAACCCTAAAAAGTAAGTTTTCAAAACTTTTTATATGGTTTTGTTCGTTTTTTATTGTAAATGAGTTTTGATGTTGAAATCATGAATGGTTATCATGGAATTTGACGATTTTGAACCCGGATTTTCGAAAAACACTATTCACATGAAAACACTATTCATCCGAAAACACTATTCATCCGAAATCACTATTCATTCGAAAATGCAAACTTGTTCTCATATTAGATATGAGTTGTATTATGTTGTGCAATTGGTGAATTGTAGGTTTGTAATTGTCGTGTGGATTCGACTTCGATTCTTGGATACTCGACTTAAAACCTAAGGTGAGTTTAATATGATAGTTAGCAATTTTATGAATTTAATTTTGTTATGTAATTGTTTATCAATGTTAAGAGGGGGTTAACTTCTTAGGACTATAGTTTGGTTAGAGACTTTAATTCGGAAGTGTGTGTGGAGAAAGGTTGGACTTATGGTTAGTTCGATGATTAGAGATCATCAGAGTGGTTTTGAAAGTTACTTTGATGGTTTTGAAGTCACTTGGATGACTTTGGAAGTAAAGTAATTAGAAGGTGCACTTGAGTGTTAACTCGTGTATTCTAGTTAGTTAGGTTTCTATTTAACTTAGTAGACTTCTTCGGAGTTTAGCTAACTTATTGGAGACCTAGGGCACAATGATTCACACATGATAGTATGTTGATTTGATCCATACGTATCATGGTGTGATGAATTTGTGGGAACTTTGAGCACTTAGTAACTATCACATGATAGTATGTTGATTTCTATCCATACGTAGTCATGGTGTGATGTTGGTACTTTGGTTTGTAACTAGCACATGATAGTATGTCGATTTCGATCCATACATATCATGTTGCGATATGGTGAAATTCCTGATACCTATGGTGAAATTCCTGATACCTATGGTGAAATTCCTGATATCCGGTATGGTGAAACTCCTGATATGCGATGGTTGTGATATGGTAATACCGTACGGGCTTAGTATGCGATATTTATCCATATGGTATACCCGATGCGATGGTTGTGATATGGTAATACCGCACGGGCTTAGTATGCGATATTTATCCATATGGTATACCCGATGCGATGGTTGTGATATGGTACATGGTAGTACGTGGATTCGGATTCGTGCGTACCATGGTATTATGATCTATGATACGGCACATGATAGTATGTTGATTCGGATCCATACGTATCATGGTGCGATGGTTATGACATGGTATGACCGTGCACGTGGTATGTTGATTTCGATCCATACAATAGCACGATACGATGAAACTTGTTTGGTAATAAAGATAGTTAATGTTATTTTTACCTATTCTTTAGAAACGTGTAGTGAGACTTAGTTGTGAATGTTAATTTTACTTTAAGTCTTTATTTCTATCTCTTGGTTTTGAATGACAAATACGGGTAGTATGATACTATCATATGTATACATGGAAATTGGAATGTGGTTATGGGTAATAATGAACATTTAGGCCTTTGGACACAATTTACGGTATGAGATTTAGTTCATAGGATTACTTGCTTTCATTTTACTCTCACTAGCATTGTTTGCTAATGGTGCTACACCACGATATTTTCGAGTGAACCCCGTCCTAAGAAGCAAGGTAGAGGAAATGGTGTCGCTTGACTGGCCGAGGTGGTGTAAGGACAATATTAAACACTTTTGAAGCATTAGTAGTAATGCTTGTAAATCATATACTTTTTACATACTTGTGTCATTTTGAGCCCGTGAAGGGTGTATGTGTAAAGTATTTTGATGTTTTTATGATTAAACTTTACTTTGGAATGTGCATTCCCGATTTATAGCTTTCTCTGGACTTTGGGTTGTAAAACAGGTTTTGGTTATTCGACTTTTAAACGAACCCATGCCGTTTTTCTTTAAAAATTAAGTCTTCCGCTGTGCATTTGAATTTAAAGAATTTAACGGAAAATCGGGTCGTTACAAAAACCATCAAAGTAACTTCCAAAACCATCAAAGTAACTTCCATTCCACTTTCATCTAACATCTCCAAATCACATTACCATACTTCCAAACCTCTCCGATGTTCTCTAATCATCGAACTAACCATAAATCCAAACTTTCTCCACACACACTTCCGAATTAAAGTCTCCAACCAAACTTAATCCTAAGAAGTTATCTCCCTCTTTACATCGATAAACAATTACATAACGAAACTAAATTCATAAAACCACTAACTTTCACATTAAACTCACCTTAGCTTGAAGACAAGCTCCGAATAATCCGAGGTTGTAAATTCACGATCAATTCACAATCCTACAAACGAATTATTCCTAAATTACATTAATTAACCGAAAAGCAATCAAACAACATCTAAACACATAAAACCACGAAAATCCCGGATTCTACCCTTATGGAGCTCTCGGCCAAGCTAGGGAAAAAGGGGTTCGGGTTTGGTTTTCCGGTTTTATGCATTTTAGAGGTGTTTTGGGTTGGTTTAGAATACTTTGGAGGTTTGCAAAATCAATGGGTAACCGAAAAATAGGGTTTTGCATATTAATCCATTTTCGAAAAAATAACTAAAAAGCAAAAACACAAAGAACCTAACATCCTAAACATAGCCCAAAGAGGGAAAATCACAAGGGACGGGTTTCCGGCTCAAACTCGGTTTTAGGGTTTAGGGAAAGTTTCTAAAATTGACTATAAAGACTTCCCCGAATGAAACCCTCAAGCTTCGGTGAACGAATTCGAAGATTACAACTCAAATCCACCATTAAAACACTATTCACATCAAAATTAAGAAACTTTAACATACCTTTAAGCCTCGAGAAAACGAGCGAAAACCTCGATTGTTAGGATGGGTAGAAAGGTCTCGGCGAGAGCTTTCCAACGCATCCGAAATCACGTAAAACGGACGAGAAACGAAGCCGGGGGGCCGATTTCTTTCTCTCCTCTTTTTTTCTCTCTAAGCTACGGGTTTGGGATGAAAAATGAGAAGAAAATTTCATATTTTGTCTAATTTTGGCTTATTTAAAGAGAAGGAGGAATAGTGTTTAGATATTTAACAATTTGGGAAAATGACGCCTACGTCCCTCTTTTACTTTTGCTTTAAAAACGAAACCCGAAGCTCGTAAATAAACCTAAAGGTGATTAATAATTATTAATTGGTCCATTAATAATTATTAATGTCACCAAAACAAATTTTAATTATTAAAACGATTAAAAACAAAAATTTCGGACGAAAATAACTACTAAATCGAAATTTCTGAATTTAAACTAATCTTAAAAGCTTTAATTAAAATAAAAAAAAAAAAAATTTCACCCCCAAAAGTAACGGGACGTTACACCACGTCTCTTGGAACGGACACATCCACAAGGGAACGTGACAACTCCCGAAAGAAAGCTAGTAGAGCCCGAGTCATGACAAGGCCGAGGCGGTCTATTTTCCTTAGGGTCGTGGTTCCCAACCATTCCAAAGTAGCACGAAGATCAGGATGATCATAACACCCCTGATCCGATCAATCTACTATTCCCCGCATCGGACTTTCCGACCCAGGAAATAGGGAAAAACTATAAAGGGTAAAAATAGCCCTCTTATGGGGTGCGCTCACACTAGGGCTGATTCACATGGGGACAGGCCCATTCAAATCATATCCTAAAGGAGCCAACCCTTCTTGGGCCGAGCGAAAGCCCATTAAGCCTAGTCCCATGCTAGCCCAGCCGAAGAGCCCACGATCAAGGAACTATAAAAGGCACCTGACCTATCAAATCAGGTATGTGTAAAAAACAAGAACCATCAGTCATATACATTTTGACCTAATCCTTGTGGCGCAAGGCATATCTCACCTACCACCACCTAACTTGATCGTCGGAGGGTTCTTGGCCGGTACCACACCGGTGCCCTTCTGACTATCTCTCCCTTGAGTGTTTCAGGTAGCCCAGCCGCTAAGGAACAACACGTGACGCGACGTGCTCGATTGTGTGGAACGAGGCTCCGACGAGAAATACCCCACACAGTAATTAATAATTTGAAATTAATTGACAATTATTAATTTTTTAAATAATTAATTTTATTTGAACGGAAATTAATAATTAAAATTAATTAATTAATAATAAAATATTATCAATAAAATTATTAATTAAATAATGAGTTTATTTAATGGAAATTAATAATTAAAATATTTATTATTAATTATTTAAATAATGAAAATTATTTAAATGGAAATTAATAATTAAATATAATTTGATAATATTTAGTCGGGAAAAAATATTAATATTATTAATTGTTTAAATAAAATATTTTATTTAAATGGTAATCAATAAATAAATAAATTAAGTTGGACTTATTAATTTAAAAGAGAGTTTCAAGCCCAAATGGATTAATGAACCCAATTGAAATTGGCCCAAAATAATTAATTAAATAAATTTGATTTATTAATTATCTATCATCATAAAATCGGCTATATATGTATTTTTGGGAGAGATAATTGTTTGAATTATATCCTAAAATAATTACATAGATTTATTTACCCAAGATAAATAAAATAAAGAAATGAAAATATCATCTTATTTATCTATGGCATTTTCGAAATTCTAAGATAAAGGAAAGAGATAATCTAAAATAATTACATAGATTTATTTACCCAAGATAAATAAAATAAAGAAAAGAAAATATCATCTTATTTATCTATGGCATTTTCGAAATTCACGGGTTTTGTTTTTTAAAGTCGATTTGAACGGGGAAGTGTGGTGTGGGTGGTATTAAGTGATAGTATGGTTGGTAAGGTTAAGTGTGTAAGAGAATTATGGAAACGGATATTGACTCCTGTAGTGGCTAAAGGGGCCGAAATGTTAACTAGTTTAAAATCGGTTCATGATTTGATAGTTATTCATTTAAGCATACCTATTTGCTTTATTATTATGCTCATAGTCCATGAACGAGTCATATACTGATTTGGGGCTATGATTATGCATATTTGTCATGTTTTTGATTTATGCTCGAGGAATAGTTACGAATGAGACAATAGAGAAAAGTGTGAACGTGAACCATGTGATTATGTGAATTTTGAGCATTATGTGAGTAATGATCGAGTCATATGTATACTTGTCGTATTGTTTGGGTTATGCTCGATGGTTAGTTGTGGAAAAGCTTAAAGGGGGAAATGCTTGATATGTTCACTAAGGGTTATGTGAATTAAGCTTAATACGTATAATGATTGAGTCTTATAGTGCTTGGAGGAATTGTTCTACTTGTGCCATTGAATTAAGAATTTGATATACAATGTTTAGCGAAAGCAAGCATGCCCATCTCATTTCATCTCATAGCACATCATTCATGCATTTCATACTTTCGACATGTGGCCATAGGGTTGTAACCCGTGTAACGGTGTGTGGGTGTTGGACCTTACACGTGGTTACCGTGGAAAGGTGATGAGCTCCGGTGTGCTAAGTGATAAATGGCCCGGGTGCTAGTGAGTTTGAGATAGTCGAAATTGTGATGGGCTATGGCTCGAATGTTGAATGATCTTATGACATGGGGCGTAGTGAGACGCCGGGTTTGCAATGGCATGGCTTGTGAAATTTAAAAGGATGGTATTGTGAAGTGTGAGATATGATAACGGTTTAACGAAAGCATATGTTGGAGATCTTGTGATTTGTTGTCTCCATCTATATATAATGTATTTGTTCTAGCCTTGCATTTTAAGCACGATATTACCTTGTTTGCATTCTATCCCGATCATTTCGCATCCCGTCATATTCTTCTATTTTCACTAAGTGTCATGCTCAAAGGTGCTCTATATCACCTTTCAGGTAACGCTCGGAGCGGCAGGTGGTGCTCGTTGATGGCACAAGATGAAGACTTTTGGATTGGCTTATAGTCACGTGAGCCATGCTTTCTAGGAGCGATGTTTGGATAGTCGAGTCTATGTTTATAGTCAAAATTTTAAACCTTTTGTACATATTATATTTTGTATAACGGTTTAACTGGTGCATCAAACTTTGTTTCTTTTGTTTTGAAATTATGTGATACTCTGAACCGGCCGACAAGCCAATGGTTTCTGATTAACAGGTTTTTCTTATTTTGTATGTGGGATTTGAAATTTACAAATACTACATGCCGAAATTTTCATTATTTTTACTAAGTTAGCTATTTTACTCTTTAGTTCTTGCTTCCGTTTGCGTACTCGCGTCCTGGGCTTTTAGATTAAGTCGGGTCGTCACAATCACTTAAATAGGCAATTTTAATTGTTTAAATATTAAGTATATTTAGACGATAATTAATATAAAAATTATTAATTGTTTAAATAATGAGTTTATTTAAACAGGAAATTAATAATGAAATATTATTAATTAGACATTATTAATTATTTAAATATTAAGTATATTTAAATGGAAATTAATAATATGAAATTAATTGATAATTATTAATTGTTTAAATAATTAATTTGAACGGAAATTAATAATTAAAATTAATTAATTAATAATAAAATATTATCAATAAAATTATTAATTAAATAAATAATAAGTTTATTTAATGGAAATTAATAAATAAAATATTTATTAATTGTTTAAATAATAAAAATTATTTAAATGAAAATTAATAATTAAATATCATTTGATAATATTTAGTCGGGAGAAAATATTGATATTATTAATTATTTAAATAAAGTATTTTCTATTTAAATGGAAATAAATAAATAAATTAATTAAGTTGAACTTATTAATTTAAGAGAGAGTTTCAAGCCCAATTGAAATTAGCCCAAAATAATTAATTAAATAAATTAAATTTATTTATTATTTATGATGTATTTTCGGCTATATGATGTAATTTTAGGGAGAAAATTGTTTGAATTATATCTTAACATAATTACATAGATTTATTTACCAACCCAAGATAAATCAATAAAAGAAAACAAAATATCCACTTATTTATCTATGACAATTTCGAAATTACCAAGATAATGGAAAGAGAATATTTTTTTTTGTATTTATCTCTCTGAAATATTTTTATGATATTAAATTTTTCATTAACCTATAAATAGGAGGGTTGGGTCATTCATAAATCATACATATAACATACAATTCAATTGAAATTGAAAATCTCTCTTCCTTCTCTCTTCCCCTTATTGCCGATTTTCCCTTCATTATTGGGAAGAAAAATATTTTTCTTCTTCCCAATTTCTTCTTAAGTTCGATCCCACAATCGGATTTCGTTTGATCGATCGAGATATAGCGTAGAAGATCCGGTGTTGCTGAGGATTTGATGATGTAAAGAAACCTCCAACCAATTCTCCATATTTTACTCAATGTAAGTAAAGGTTTTAATTTTCGAAATTTAAAGCATGAATCTACATGTTTTATCACAAATTGCATGATATTAATAGATCCTTAATTAAGAGTTAATTAGTTTACTAAATGATTTTCCACTATTTTAGTAAAGCAATCCCTTCATAAATGACGCTGGCAAGATAAATTTTTTGTGGATAATTTGAAAGCCTCCTGTTTGTAAATTGGTCAAGGAGGGGCAGTAAAATGTTCAAGGAAACTCTGATAATTGTGGATGTTTTATATTTAGTGATAATGCATATAAATGAATTGAAATGAGAAAAATTATCTAGAGCATTTTCTTTGAATGCCACTGTAAAATTTAATTGGTATTATGTTGTAATAAGTGAAAGTGCTTTTTATGATTATATATATAATGTGTGTATAATTATGTTAATTGGTATGTCTGAGAAAGATTAATTGTAATTGTTCCTCAACAAATTATTGAGAAGAAATTTATCCGATGTGTAATGCATCATACCAATTTTATTGCATTTTATGATAGAATTTTCAACTGGCATATTAAGAAATTAAATATGCTGATTTTAATTTTCCGCTTTTCGTATTTATAATGAACATAGATATTTTGATAAATTTATGTTTAAATGTTAGTTATTTAGTATAACCATTTTAAGTGTTATAAATATAGTTGGTCATTATTTTGTGTACGAATATTATTGATTTGTTAGTCACCAAAGTGACCAAATCTCATAATGTTTATAAATAATTGCATAAATTTGGTTTTCAATCACCCGCAAGATTATGATGCTTATAATATAAATTTTTTTAATCATTTGATTATTATTGGTTTATGGGTTAATTAAAGTTTATTATAATTAATAAACTTTAACTGATTATTTATTTATGAGTTTATTGAAAATTAAATTTATGGATATGATACATTATTTTATGCCATTTATAGTACTTATAATAAAGATTTGTTAGTCACCAAAGTGACCAAATCATAAAAGTTATAGTGATTTTTATTGAATTGCATAAAATTTATTTTCAATTACCCATAAATTTGTGATCGCTATAATGTAATAATTTTATTGATGGTTATTAATTTAAAGAATTTATCTCAAATAGCATAAATTTGTATACTAATTACTAAAATGTTTGAACTTCTTAAAAATTACTCAAATAGCATAATTATAGTTCAATAAATTATTGAACTATAATTCAATAAATTATTGAACTATTTTTCATAGGTATTTTTAATGAATTTTTTTGTTTTTTGGTTTTTTAAGTTCAAGTTCAATAATTTATTGAACTATTTGATCACTTTTTATTATTATTTTCAATGAATTTGTTAAAAAAATTATTATTTTTAGTTCAATAAATTATTGAACTATAATTATGCTATTTGAGTACTTTTTGAAAAGTTTTGACATTTCAGTAATTAGCATGCAAAAATATGCTATTTCAGTAATTATCCCATTAATTTATGGGTTAATTGAAGTTTATTATTATAAGAAAATTTTAAATCGCCCAAAGGTGGATTAATTGTTCTTATAATAAATAAGTATTATTGTTGATAATTTAATATTTTATAAGATATATTTTGTATATCCAAAGATAACAAATAGATTTATTAAAATATATGAAATTATCAAATTATGTCAAATTTAAATTAGCATCATAGTTTATGTATGTATATCTTAGTATCACCCAAAGGAGAACTTAGATATACATTGAGTGTTTATGATTATTCCAATATTGATTTATAACTCAAAAATTTCTTGCTGGAACATTAATGGGAAATTTAATCACCATGAAATTTGATGGTTTGCATTCCATACATAAGCATGTCTTTGAGATGACAGATATAATGACAAAATTAACGAAATCAACATAATGACTCAAACAAGCTTCTTGACAATGAAACTAAAGTTTAATGATACCATAATTTCTTTTGGTTTTAAAGAAGAACATCGTAGATTGGTGTATATATCTTAAGGTCAGTGGGAGCAAGTTTATATTTTAATGATATTTTACTTGCTAGTAATGATCGTGGTTTATTATTGTAGAGTTCCAATTCATAAGGGAACTAAATTGAAACTTATGCAATGTTTCAAGAATGAATTGGAACAGGAACAAATGAAAAGTATTTAAAGGGTGCGAATGAAGATAAAATAATGTGCTGTTAAAAGAAAACTTCAGAAACAAAGAGTGTCAATAGAATATTTTAGCACCAATTATGATGATTGTTGATTCATTATGAAAGGATTGCCATCCAAAATGTTTATGAACACATTTGAAAGGATGGGTATTACTGGACGTCATTAATGATTATAATCTTATTTTCTGACACTCTGAGCTCATTTATGTTTAAAGTTTCTGATATCTCTTGTTAGTTAATTGGTATATACATGAATGAAATAAAGTTAATGTTTAACAAGAGTTGTCTCCAATAAAGTCTTTTTACAGCTGGACCATTAATGCACTTTTCTTCACTGATCGTGTGGAATAAAACTGCTAGTATTGTAGTACATGGAAGGGACTACGTAAACTATATATTGTATGATCGCCATGACTCATATTAGTATTTTTACTTAATTAAGATTTATGATATAGCTAATGAAATGTAGGATTTAATATACTTATGTGTGAATAACATGATTGTTTTATTTATCGAACCTTTAAGGAAATATCATATGGGTCAAGTGGGAGAATGTAAGAAATTATTGTGACCTAAATGATAATTATTAGCGGTTTTATATTTAATTATTGATTAAATATATTTAGTTATTGGTGGAAGGACACATCTCCCTAATGTGTCCATTGATTCCATAATGAAAGGTTATGACTCATTAAATGGTTATGTCTTTTGATGGAAAAGACATAACCATACAAGGTGTCTATTGATTCAACACCTCTTGGCCTCTATAAATATGAGTCTTGGTCATCTCTCAACCCAACTAAGATTAACATTATTATTGTGTACGCGCTCCATCGATGTTGTGCAATTATAGTGGGTGATAGATAGAGAAACTCAGACTCATCTACATCAGAATCGTCTACTGCATTTATCAAGTTTATCATAAAGAATGGTATGTTCAATCTATGTTCTATTATTGTTATAGTGAAAATCATGACTTCCAAACATCATGAGAATTACTGTTTCATGTTATTAAAATTAAAGTCTTACATAGCATTGTTGTGGATGAATGAGGTGGATGCAGATATCAAATCCTACTCTCAGGGACATATTGATGCTTTGTTGCGTTTCGCAAATAAATCTTGTAGATTCACCGGTTTCTACGGTAATCCTCGCCAGTCTGACAGGAAGTCATCTTGGGATTTTCTTAGACGTTTACATGGCCTTTATTCTCTACCTTGGATAGTGGGTGGGGATTTTAATGAAATCCTTTAAGATTCGGAAAAGCTGGGTGGTCCGCTCCGTAGTCCATCTCTTATTAACAATTTCAGAGATGCTCTGGACTTTTGTAATCTTTCTTATTTAGGTTATGTTGGTTATGACTTTACACAAAATAGAAGATGACTGAACGGAGTTAATACATGGGAGAGATTAGATCGAATGGTTGGAAACTTGGAGATCTGGGGTCTTTTTGAGGCCGTCAATGTTAATCACTTAGATTACTTATCCTCTGATCACAGGCCTATCCTAACTTTTCTAAATATCAGGAAAAAGCAATTTGATGGAAGAAGTTTTGTAACGTCCCGTTATTTTGTGATAAATTTTATTTATTTATTTATTTATTTTAATTTAATTCAAGTAATTAAGTTCATTTATTTATTATTAAATTAGAAATTTACAATTTATTTCATTTTAATTCATTTTAATGGCTTTATTTATTTAATTACGTTTTAATGGTGTTAATAATTATTAACGGGCCAATTAATAATTATTAATCACCATTGGGTTAGTTTGAGATGTTCGGGATTCGTTTTAAGCCAAAAGTCTTAAAAAGGGCAAAATCGTAATTTCCAACTTCCTAAATATCTATTTACTATTTGTCATCTTCTTTAAATGAGTCATTGACTCATTTTTGACCAAAACATCACCATTTTCTTCTCCAAACCCGAGCAACAAAGGGAAGAAAAGAGAAGAGGAAGAAACGGTCGCCCAGCCGTTTCCTTGGCGTTTGCGTGATTTCGGATGCGTTGGAAAGCTCTCGCGAGACCTTTCTACCCATTCCACTCTTGGAACGTTTCCAACTCTCTAAGGTAAGCCCTAGATTTCGAATTCTCATTGAACTTCCATGGAAATTGATTCAAGCTTTTGTGTTCTTTCGATTTCTTGCCGTGAAACTCGGTGTTTGTCAATTCGGGAGTAGTTTTATGTGTTTTTGGAAACTATTTCATAACCCTAAAACCGAGTTTCAATCGAAACCCTTTCCGTTTGAAATTTACCCTTTTGGGATTGAAAATGGGTTAGAAATTAATGAATGAATGTTTATTTAAATTCAATTCGGGAAAGGGATTAATGTTCAAAAACACTATTCATCGATACCCATTGAAATCGGGATTATCGAATTTGATTAAAACCAACTCAAAACGTATTTTGAATTGCCAAAAAGCAAAAACCAAACCCGAGACTCGTTTTTGATGATAGGGCCGTGGGCCTCTTTGTGGGTTTTATTGGGTTTTCGTTGCTTTGTATGTTTAGTAATTGTTTGAATGATAGTTGGTTTCGTTATTGATTGTTACGATGTAATTCGTTTGTAGGTGTTTTTGAACTTCGTGGTTGATCGCTCCTTCGAACTTAGGAGCTAAATCATCTTATTAATAAGGTGAGAATAGTTAGCATTTAAATTAAATATGGAAAGCAAACTAGTGTGATGGTTTGAGAGTTTGAAACTAAGATTAGAATCCGAACCTAAGATTAGAGGGTTGTGAGTTAGTGCCCTTAGGATTAAGAGTTAATCCTTTAAGTGAGAACTTAGAAATTCTCGAGAAAGACTTTGAATCTTAGAAGATTCTAACTTAGTTTCGTTATGAAACTAAGGTTGGATTATTTTGAAGTCAAAATGATCCAACTTGTAATTTAAAACGGTTAATAGAACCTCGGATTATTTGGAAGTATAGAATCCAGGAGGACATAGGTTAATCGTTTAAATTATGATTCTAATCTTATTACTAATATCGGAGTTCGATCGTCATATCGTTCATTCGAGTTTCTCGGTTATTTTACTTTTTGTCATTTACTTTATGTCTTTACTTATGCCCATTTACCTTATGTGTAATTTAATTACTTTATCATTTACTTTACTTTATTTAATTGTACAAGCATATGCAAGCATATGCATAACATTTTGCACCATTATTTATTATACTACAACATCTCGCATCATTGAAAAGAGAAAAAGAAAAGAATGATAAGAATGAAAGGAACGGTGGATGAGTGGATTCCCACGTTACCTTCATGCATAAGGTGAATGATGGATGAGTGGATTCCCACATTACCTTCATCATGCATAAGGTTGAATGGTGGATGAGTGGATTCCCACATTACCTTCATGCATAAGGATAAGGGTGGATAGTTTGTAAAAATCCACATTACCTTCATTACATGCATAAATGGCAATTGCGTATCCTATGGATGTACTCATTACTTTTATGCATATGATAGATGAGAAAGAGAGTCGAGATGTTATATTTATTTTGCAAAGTCATTTACTTTTCTTACTTTATGTTATAACAAGTTAAAGGATGAACAATTAGCCTAAGTGTGCTAATTAGTTTCATCAAATGGAAAATATGACTTAGAATGACCTAGACTTTGGAGAATGCTAGGAAGGATTGTGTCGGTTTATTGGACACAAATCGGAATGCGAGTTTGAGGTCTATATTTACTTTTTATGCTTATTATTCTCACTGGGCTTAGTTTGTTAGCTCATGATATTACAACCAATTTCCGGTAATGCCTTGGCTAGAGGTCGAGGAGGAGGAGGTGGTCTGCGTGATCGAGGGCTCGACCTCGAGATGGACTAATGGTTTTGTAAAGTTTATGTCTTATTTGATAAACTTTAAGGAATTGTATTTTGTATTTGGCTCCTAAGAGCCTAATGTTGATGAATTATGACATTATATATTTGAACTCCTGATTTGGACTTAAAGTCCATGAGATTTGATTAGATTTGAAAATTAGGTTGTAAACAGGTTTTCGGCATGCCAATTTTCAAACAAAACCACGCCAATTTTTCGTAAATTAAAAGACTTCCGCTGTTTTCTCTGATTTTAATTTATTTAAAAGTGACGGGTCGTCACAAGTTTTCCCAAGCCCATCCATTTTGAAGAGTGTTGGACTCTTCATGAAGATTGCAGAAATATTATCTCTCAGTGTTGGTCTGGTAGTACGAGCCATCTTAACAGATATTTGAATAGTAAAATCAGCTCTGCTTTGCGAAATCTTTCCGGTTGGAATATATCCATAGTTGGCAATGGAATTTCTTCTTTGATTAAGAAGAAAAAATGTAACCTTGAAGTGCTTCATTCCCAACACACTGGTAAAGATTATTCTATGTTTCGTCTTGAAAAAGAAATTGAAGGCTTTTTTTTTATAAGAAACAATTTCATTGATAAATGAAAGTAATACAAAAGGGCCTCCCAAGGATTACAAAAAATTCCTCCAGTTGGGGGCTATAAGGGATGAAGAGTAATTACAAAAAATTTTGTCCCTAGTTGACCATAAAGAAGTAAATCTAACCAAAAGATTCCAAAGATCAGAGCAATTAAGGGAGACATCTTCAAAAATTCTCTTGTTTCTTTCCCACTAAACCAACCAAAGCAGAGCTCTTATCGAGTTATGCCATAGAGAAGAAGCTTTTTTATTTAAATTCACCCCACATAGAAAACCATGGATAATAGCCTGGATATTAGAAGAGGGAGGACCCTGAATAGGAAAGATGTCAAAGAGTTTACCCCATAAAATGGAGGTAAAAGGACATGACCAAAACAAGTGAAGGGGATCTTCATCTGTTGCGCAACAGAGGATACAATGGTTGGGGTTCTAGGCTATGGAGGGAAAACGCCTCTGAATTTTATCATTAGTATTTAGACCACCATGAAAAAACGTCCAGAGAAAGACTTTAACTTTTTTCGGGTAATTGTCCTTCCAGATGGCTGTAGAGATTTCCATAGTCAGAGAAGGAGCGCTCCCGGAGAGAGTTTTAAAGACATTCTTGCAGGAGAACTGATTATCATTCATGCCCCTCCAAATTCTGGCATCCAGAGATGAGGTGGGCAAACAGGAGCTAATGGTTTGTATAAGGCCCTGGGTCATAAAAGAGGTTAATTGAAATTTTATTTACTAATCGTATGCTTGTGTGTTAATGTTAATTCGATTATTTGGTGATTAACCATAGTTAAGTTTAACTAAGGGTGGAAATTGTCTAAAAGGAAGCATAACCATAGTTTAGTTAAGAAAAAGGGTTGGTTAGTAATTAAAATTAGGGGCAAGGGGAAATTAAGTTACAATTAGTCAATAATTTAAATTCTCAAAATTGAAAGTATAAAAGGGGAAATTAAAAGGATAAAAAAAAACATTTCTTCTCTTCTCCTACCTCCCCCCGCCCCCCCCAATTTCTCCTCTTTGGTGATTTTTGCTCCTCCATCAATTTCTCTTGAATCTTGGGTAAATCAAGTTAGGTTTTGGTTGATTTATAAAAGAATCATAATCTTAGGAAATTTCAAGCAAGAATCCATTGGTTTCCATAAGATTTAAGGTAAGGTTTCAATTCCTTAAACTCAAGCTTTTCTAGGTTTTTCATGGAAGTTGTTTGGGTGTTCTTGATTGATGTTGTAAGTACTTTTGTATTGAGTTTCTTCCACTTTTAAATTCTGGAATTGTGTTTCCAAATGATAAATTCAAGCTTAGGTTTTACCTAATTAAGGAAAAGAGGATGGAAGCCATGGTTGGGTATAAAGCTTTCAAAAAACTCCATTAATGGTGGTTTTCTAAGCTTCTAGTTTTTCAAATTTTGGGTTTTCTTGGCTTTTACTTAGAAACTCTCAACTCTGGAAATTATGGGCGAATAAATATATGTAAGATACATGAAAAACACTTTAGAAGATCAACCCAATGAATTTTTTATAATTTTCCATTTGGCCGAAAATTACACCTTAAAAATGACTAGTTTTGGGACTTTTTCCACAAACCGAGTACGAGTTTGTGTTTGATTGGGATACTATTTGTGAAGGTGAGAACAAGTTGGGAGACTATTTGTGAAGGTGAGAACAAAAAGAATCAAAGTGGTGATGGTGGTGTTGTTGTGGTTGTTAGTGAAATGGTGTGGGATGAACTTTGAAGTGATCATGGCTGGATTTGAGGTTACTTTGGTGCTTGAATTTAGAAGGGAATGGAGGTTGTGAAAGGAATGGAAATTATTAGCTAAACTTGACGTGTTGTCAAGAATTCAGGAAAAGTCGAAATACCTTGAACCAACTTTGCTTTTACTTATATCTTGAGCTATTCTTACATGTTTTATATGCTGAATTGGGATTTATATTCATTTATTCTCGATATGTTTTCGATTATTGTTTGATGAGTCATGCATAGTCGAGATGGGAGACGAAATGCTTAAAGTGTGACTTTATATGCTTGATGTACTATTTGAAAGTATGATATGAATCATGGAACCTCATAATTAGCTCAAGGATCAATCACAAGATCGAAGTTAAAGACAAGCATTGAACATCTATAACAAGCCTATATGAGCAAAGTGAAGACAATCGTTGAAGATTCAAGCATGGAGGCTAACAAAGAGGATTTGATGCACATTAATCAATGGAAAATACATTTAGAAGAAGAGTATTGAAGACTTATTCAATCAGAATTGAAGAGAAGAGCTAATTAGGAAAGTTGCATCACTTTTGCAAACTTTCCTTATTTGGACCACTTTCCATATTTATTCCCGAACTTGCCATACATGATGTCCACTAATTTACAATGTATTTGGACATGTTTTAGGTCTTTATTATCATTTATAATGCTTAGAATAGTTTAGGAATGATATAATATCTTCTAGGGCAAAACTTTCCTAAAATGCACCAAATGCACTTAAGGAAAGATTTGACAAATTTTGTGCCTCCTTGTAATCCGAATTTCCTTGTTGTTTTTAGGGTTTCTTTGGCTATTTAAAGCCTCATTTGTAACCCTAAATACTTAGAATTAATATGATAGAAAATAGCTTTGTTTTGCTTATTGCTTGGTTGATTTTACCTTGCATTTTGTAGCCTTGTTCTAGGTTGCATGTTTTAGAAACATTCAAGCATAACTTGATTTATTGTGTTTGTGGATTGTTTCGATCTTGAAATAAGAACAAGTTCTCTTATTTCAAGGTATTAGACCATTGGAATAATCTTCTTCTTCTTGGTTTCTAAGGGTTTTACCTTATTGTTCATTAGGGATTTAGGATTTGCATCTAGGGGTTCTTTGTGTTTCAAAGGGTTTCTATTTCAATTTCTAGGGTTTCATATCAAAGTGTCATGAGGAAAGATTGAGTCATATTCTGATTGGAGGATTATTCTACTTGACCCGTTATGCTAATGTTCATTTTCGATGAGAATTGCAAAGAAAACAAGTTCATTTACATTTCATTTCATTCATGCATATCATGTATTTGTTGTATGGCCATGGGGTCATAACCCATATAATGGTGAGTAGTTGTTGGACGTTACATGTGGTTACCGTGGAGGAAAATGTGTAGCTCTGAGGCGCTGTGTGATGGATGGCCTGGATGCTAGAGTGGTTATTACGATAACCTGGAAGAATAAAATAAGCTACGGCTCGAGTGTTATATGTGATAGTTTGTGATATGCGCGTAGCGAGACGCGGGGTATGAATATGGAAACAAATGATGGTTAGAAAGCATAATGAAAAGTATTATCGGCTTGAACGTTGTTGTTTCGACGTAGTCTCGAACTTGAAATGCTAACGGTTTGATCAAACTTACATGTCTTTGATTTTTAGCTCATTTTCATACATTCTTAGTACATGATTTCATTTGAACATATCATCCTGAGCATCACATATCACGACTTTAATTCTTTTTGCTTTCACTGAGTGTCATGCTCAAAGGTGCTTTATATCACCTTTCAGGTATAGGTAGAGGTCGTGGGAGAGGTGCAGCAAGTGGTGCTCGTTGACGTTACGGGATGAGGACTTTTGGTTAGGCCATCAGTCACGCGAGCCTTGTTTTCTGGAAGTGTTTTTGCGAGATGTTTGTGTCCTTGTCTTGGAGTCAAGACTTTTGAAACTTTTTGTAAATATTTATGTATGTCTTAAAGGGTTGTAATAACTAGTTTCCGGTGCACCTCGTACTTTATGTTTTTGAATTATACTTGTTATTTTGAAACGGCCAACGAGCCGAGTGTGAGTATTAAGCAGGTTTATGAAGAATTTACATATACTTCATGTCTAAATTTTTATTGTATTGTCATATCATTTAAACTAAATATGAGAGTCTTAGCTTCCGCTTTGCGTACTTGTGTCCTAAGCTTGTTTTACAAGCCGGGTCATTACAGTTTGAAGAAGGGAGGCAAAAACATCCACCTCTTGGTCCTTGTGACCTCTTCTAAACGTGATAGACCAAGATTTACACATTGGGTCCCATAAGTCTGAAACAAGCGCAGTAGGGTTGAAGGCAATTCTGAAGATAGATGGGAAAGCTTCCTTAATGGGTCTCATAAGAGTAGACCAGTTATCTATCCAGAATTGGATCGTAGAGCCAGTGCCCAACTGAAGAGAAGAAGAAGAAGTCGAAATATCTTCTAAATTTCTAATAGCCTTCCAAGGACATTGAGAAGAGCAATAACGATTAGCTTTGAAGCCCCAAACATTATTTGGGATACCATGTATCGCCTTAATGACCTTGCTCCAAAAGGCATCGCCTTCAAGGGGGAACCGCCAAAGCCATTTGCTCCATTTCCAACAGTCAAGCCACCTAGATCCTGAGGCTTAGAGACAATCTCCCGTTTGACCAAATTACATCCACTTTTGTTGTTGCTGCCTTTCCAAAAGAAATCTCTAATCTTCTTATCAATCTGCTTAGCTACATTCATAGGGATAACAAAAACAGAAAGGTAGTAAGTAAGAAGGCTGTTGAAGGCAGATTGAGCCAGGGGCAGCCTACCACCTTTAGAAAGCAAGGCATTCTATCATTTGCTGATTCTTTTATGAACTTTTTCAACAACGGGGTCCCAAAAAGAGATGCTTCTTGGATTACCCCCAAGGGGAAGGCCCAAATAAATTGGGGGGGGAGGGTAGAGGCTTTGCAAGAGAAGGAAGCTGCCACTTTGTTGACTAATTCCTCAGTAAGATTGATGCCAACTACAGTAGATTTATCGAGGTTGAATTTTAAACCAAACATCTGTTCAAAGACCCTGAGAACACCCAGAAGGTTCAGAAAGCTTGAATCCTCCCAATCAATAAAGACCAACGTGTCATCAGCAAACTGCAGGTGTGACACAGAAAAGCTGACCAATGAAAACCCTCTGAAGAGCCCAAACCTTTCAGCATGGGAGATGAGCCTGCTGAGGTCATCAGCAACCAGGGTGAAGAGAAAAGGGGAGAGGGGGTCCCCCTGTCTCAGGCCTCTGGAAGCTTTAAATTTGGCTCTCGACTGGCCATTAAGGATGATAGAGTAGTTGATAGAAGAGAGAAAGCCCCTAATCCATTTCCTCCATCTAGCACCAAACCTCTTAGCTTCCATAATAGCATCTAAGAAGTCCTAATCAACTCTTTCATAAGCCTTTTCCATGTCAAGTTTGAAAACTAGACCTCTCTTTTTGGATCTTCTCCAATAGTCAACCATCTCACTAGCAATGAGGATAGAATCAACAATCTGCCTATTTCCAATAAAGGCATTTTGAAAGTTAAGATGGTCTTAGGCAATGTTAAAAATATCGATGTCGATGTCGATGTCGACATCTCAATTTTACGGAGATATTGAATGTCGACGTCGACGGATATTCTAGAAAAACTACGGATATCACGGATAACTATAGAAATAGTTTGAATTTGTGGATAAAACTTTTATTATAGCTTAATTAAACATTAAACCATCATTCTAAGTAGTTATATCAATAAAAAAAAATTAATTTTTATATCAAATTTATCATACATTTAAAAAAAATGTATTTTAATATTATAATTTCATATTTTAGAAATAAATCTTTCTACCTTATTAATAATTATAAAGTTAAAACTATAACTAACTTTAAACTATACATTTCAAGCCCAATAAAAGCCTAACTAACCTTATGGCCTACCAAATTCACTCTTCAACAAAAACAAAAAAACTCAAGTCTTTTCTCTATAGCAGCAGCCGCCTCTCTCTCTCTCTCTCTCTCTCTTATTCTTCTTCTTCGTGCGTTGCTTTTTCAGACTTCCATGGCTGACGAAAAAATTTGTAAGTCGGCAAGGTCCTAAAATTTCCGGTGACATCTTTAAATTTTTGGCGACATCTTCGCAAAATCGGCGATATCTTCAATATATCAGCGATATCTAGCAATTTTGGCGATATGTCACCGACTCCCAGGAAAAACGATCCTTCCCCCCTTATCGGTATCAGAACTCTGATTTTCTGACATGTCGCCGACACCGGTAACATTTTCATCCTTGGTCTTAGGTAGAAATTTTTTAACCCTGTCTGCTAGGACTTTTTTTTAGAATCTTGTAGGGACCCGTAACAAGGCTGATGGGTCTAAAATCTTTCACTAATTTTGCATCCGTTGTTTTGGGGACGGGAGAGACATAGGTTTTATTGGTAAGCGCATTGACTATTCCATTTTGAAAAAACTCCTGGAACATCCTCAAAAAATCAGGCTTGAGGATGTTCCAACTGTTTTTTTAAAAATCTATAGAGAACCCATCTGACATCGGGGCCTTAGAGTTACCAAGACAGGGTTAAAATTGAAGGCCTTCTTATTGAGGAGGAAATCCATTGGAAACAACATTCCAGAGAAGAATGGCTCAAATGGGGTGAAAGAAACACTAAATGGTTCCATAACAAAGCATCATACAGGAAAAAGCACAATGAAATCAATGGTATCTTTAATGATCAGAGAGTGTGGGTTACTGAATTGGAAGAGACATCGTTCAGGTGGCTATTTTATACTTTGACAACCTCTTCGCATCTTCTATTCCTGGTAATGATGCAATCACCAACATCACTGATTGTATTCCAACAACAATCTCTGAGAACATGAACTATGAGCTTACCAAAGAGTTTACTCGGGTTAAGATTGAAACAGACCTTAAAGCTATGCAACCCACCAAAGCACTAGGTCCTGATAGCGCTCAGGCTCTCTTTTGCAAAAAAATATTGGGACATTGTTGGAGATGATACTGTTAAAGCATGCCTTGGTGTCCTCAATGCAATGCTCCAATGGATATTTATAATAAGACCTTTTATTGTGATGATCCCTAAAGTTAAAACTCCAAAGTCTATGATGGATTTTTCGTCCAATTAGCCTCTGTAATGTTACTTACAAACTAATTGCGAAAGCACTTGCAAACAGATTTAAAACAGTGCTAGAAGTCATCATTTCCAAGTCACAAAGTGCCTTTATCCCCAGTCAACTTATCACTGATAATGCACTTATTGGTTTCGAGTGTATACATGCTATCAACAACAAAAGAACTGGTAAAGATGGTTTCATAGCGTTAAAACTTGATATGAGCAAAGCTTACGACCATTTCAACTGGAATTTTATCTAAATGATGATGAAAAAAATGGGCTTCTCATCTAGATGGATTGAGCTGATTATGAATTGCATTCACTCTGTTTCCTTTTCTATGCTTGTAAATAGAAATCTGGAAGGTGTAATTCGCCCTCAATGCGGTCTAAGACAGGGAGACCCATTGTCACCCTATCTTTTATTTATATGCTCAGAAGGTTTTTCAGCCTTGTTAAATGATAGCATTGTACTAAGGAATCTAATGGGGCTAAAAAAATGATTATTGCCCTATTATTTCTCAACCTTTCTTTGCAGATGACACCCTGGTCTTATTTAAATCCTCCAAAGAAGGGTGTAATTGTATTAGAGAAATCATCAAGCTTTATGAGAAAGCGTCTTGACAAAGGGTGATTTTGCTAAATAACCTTTCATGGCCGTCGTACCTCTAACTGCGCAGCTATTGATTATATCATGGAGATTTTACATGTTGAAGAAACTAATTCCATAGGGCAATATTTGGGGTTGCCATCCCAAAATGCCAGAAACAAGGGGGAGGTTTTTAATTCGGTTAAAGACAGAGTATGGAAAGCACTTCAAAATTGGAAAGGCAATCTTTTTTAGATGGGTGTAAAGAGATTTTGATTAAAGTAGTGGTGCAAGCAATCCCAACTTATACAATGAGTTGTTTCAAATTCCCTTTCAATCTTTACAATGAACTCAACTCCCTTTGTGCTAAATTTTGGTGGGAAAATTCTGATGGATCTAGGCAACTCCATTGGAGAAGCTGGAAGAAATTGTGTGTTCACAAGGAAGAAGGTTGTTTAGGCTTCCATGATCTGGTAACCTTTAATGTAACGTCCCGTTACTTTTAGAGGTAATTTTTTTTATTTAATTAAAGCTTTTATGAATAGTTAAATTCTGTAATTTCGATTTGAGTAGTTATTTCCATCCGAAATTCTTTTTAATCGTTTTAATACTTTAAATTAGTTTCGGTGACATTAATAATTATTAATGGGCCAATTAATAATTATGAATCACCTTTAGATTTATTCACGAGCTTCAGGTTTCGTTTTTAAAGTAAAAGTAAAAGAAGGACGTATGCGTCATTTCCTAAATTCTTAAATATCTAAAAGTTACTATTCATTCATCTTTTAAATATACAAACAAAGGCAAAATTGATCATCTTCTCTCATTGAAGCCATGGGCATCAAACCCTCTCCCCCAATTTTTGGTTTTTCTTTATTTCTCGGTAGATCGTCTCGATTCTACTCCCGTTGGAAAGCCCTTGGCCTGTAGATCATTTCCAACCTACCAATCGAGATTTTTGCTCGTTTTCTCGAGGCCTTAAGGTATGTCAAAGTTTCTAAAACTTGAAGTGAATAGTGTTTTAATGGAGGTTTTGAGTTGAAATCTTCAAATTCGTTCACCGAAGCTTGAAGGTTTCAATCGGGAAAGTCGTTATGGTCAATTTCAGAAACTTCCCCTAAACCCTAAAACCGAGTTTGAGCCGGAAACCCGTCCCATGTGATTTTCCCTCACTTGGCCATGTTTAGAATGTTAGGGTTATTGTGTTTTTGCTATTTACTTAATTTTTTGGAAATCGATTATTATGCAAAACCCTAATTTACAGATACCCATTGTAGTTGCGAACCTCCAAAGTATCCGAAACCAACCCGAAACACCTCTAAAGTGCATAAAAGCCGGAAAAACAAACCCGAACCCTATTTTTCCTAGTATGGCCGAGAGCACCATAGGGAGGAAATCCGGGTTTTTCGTCGTTTTGTGCGTTTAGATGTTCTTTGTACGATTTCAGGTTAATTAGTGTTATTTAGGTGTAATTCGTTTGTAGGATTGTGATTTGATCGTGGGTTTGCAACCTCGGATAGATCGGAGCTTTTCTACAAGACAAGGTGAGTTTAAAGCGAAAGTTAGTGGTTTTATGAATTGAGTTTCGTTATGTTATTGTTTATTGAGGTAAAGAGGGAAATAACTTCTTAGAGTTAATGTTTGGTTGGAGACTTTAATTCGGAAGTGAGTGGAGAGAATTTAGAGTTATAATGAGTTCGATGAAAAGGAAACATCGGAGTGGTTTAGAAGTATTGCAAAGTGAATTGGAGATGTTAGATGAAAGTGGAAATGAAAGTTACTTTGTTTGGTTTGGAAGTTAAAGTAGTTAGAAGATACACTTGAGTGATAACTCGTGTAATCTAGTTAGTTAAGTTTCTTAATAACTTAGTAGGATTCTTTGAGATTAACTAACTTATTAGGGAGCTTAACCTTTCGTGTTACGGCATATGATAGTATGTTGATTCGGATCCATACGTATCATGGTGCGATGGTTTGTGATATGGTACATGGTAGTATGTTGATTCGGATCCATACGTACCATGGTACTATGATTTGTGATGTGGCACGTGATAGTATGTTGATTCGGATCCATACGTATCATGGTGCGATGATTGAGATATGGTACGACCGTACGTGGTATGTTGATTCGGATCCATACGAGCATGTTACGATGATTGTGATATGGCACGTGATAGTATGTTGATTCGGATCCATACGTATCATGGTGCGATGATTTGAAATATGGTGAAATTCTTGATATCCAATGTGATGAGAATTACGATGATGGTAACACGGTACATGATAGTATGTTGACTTCGGTCCATACGGTATTATGGTACGATGACTTGAGATATGGTACGACCGTACGTGGTATGTTGATTTCGATCCATACAATAGCACGATACGATGAAACTTGTTTGGTAATAATGATAGATAATGTTACATTTACATATTCTTTAGAATTGTGTAGTAAGACTTAGTAATGAATGTTACTTTTACTTTAAGTCTTTATTTCTACCTCATGGTATTGAATGACAGTTACGGGTAGTATATTACTATCGTATGATTGTATGGAAATTGGAAGTGTGGATATGGGTAGTAATGAGCATTTTAGGCCTTTGGACACGATTTCTTGTATGAAATTTAGTTCATAGGATTACTTGCTTTCGTTTTACTCTCACTAGCATTTTATGCTAATGGTGCTACACTTACAAATTTTCAGGTAAACCTCGTCCCAAGAAGCGTGGTAGAGGAGGTGGAGCCGCGTGACTTACCGAGATGGTGTACGGACAATATTAAAACACTTTTGGTTTAGCATTCGTATAAATGTTGTAAATTATTTCCATTTTCCATACTTATGTCTTTTTGAGCCCGAAAGGGTAGTTGTGTAAAGTATGTCTTTGTTTTATGATTAAATTCTCTTTTGGAATGCGCATTCCCTATTTATAGCTTTCTCTGAATTTGGGTTGTAAAACAGGTTTTGGTTATTCGATTTTTAAACGAACCCATGCCTTTTTTCTTTAAAAATCGAGTCTTCCGCTGTGCATTTGAATTTAAAGAATTTAACGGAAAGCGGGTCGTTACATTTAATCAGGCTCTCTCAGCTAAACAGAGATGGCGTATTTTTGCAGAATCCTAACAGTATGGTGGCCAAAGTTTTAAAAGGAAAATATTTCGAAGTCTGAATTTTTTTTGCAAGCTTCAATAGGCAATAACCCTTCTCTTACTTGGAGAAGTATTTACTTGGGAAAAGCACTACTTATCAAGGGAATCAGGAGGAAAATTGGTAATGGTTTTAGCACTTTTATAGGCACTGACCCTTGGATCGTGAGAGATACAGATGCTCATGTGAGTTCCTGCCCATGGCATATGCAAGGTAATCTGGTAGCGTCTCTCATCAAAGAAAATCGTACCTGGAATGTGGAGATGATTCAGAACTCTTTTAGCGAGGAAGAGGTTGAGCTGATTCTTAAAATTCATCTGAGCTCCAGAATTTGCAATGATTTTTTCATTTGGAATCATGATAGAAGAGGTATTTTTAGTGTGAGAAGTGCATACAGACTGGGAATTAGTTTGGAGAACGAGGGAAATGCTTCCTCTTTTGATAATTCAAGTGTTGTGTCTTGGTGGACCAGGTAAAATCAAAATTTCTTGTTGGCGTATCTATTCTTGATTTGGTTCCAACATGCTTTAATTTGCTTAAGAGAGGGATTGAGATCTCTCCTTGGTGCCAAATTTGTAAAATGCATATTGAAACAACTAGTCATGCTATTTGGGGATATTCAATAGCTTAAAAAAACTAGAATAATTCATTTCCAATTCCTCTCCCTCCTAGGATTGAAAACTGGAACTCTGCTGATTGTTTTGGCTGGCTCTATTCCATCTCTTCAACTGATCTCATTCTGCAAGCCTTGGTTATTATTTGGCATATTTTGGGTGCAAGAAATGATTTTGTGTTCAACAATCACAAACTAGATATGACCACTATATCTGAAAGAATTGGGAATTGGCTTATTTTGCCCATAATTCCCAAACCAGATCATATCCATCGTTCCCTCTGTGATTTGGATCATTCTGGTCCCTTGGAATGGAATCCCCCTCTTATAAACAAAATCAAACTCAACACCGATGCATCTTTAAATCAGAATTTTGGCCATGCCGGATTAGGTTGGGTGTTTCGTGACTGTAACGTAAAATTCTCAAAGTTGGTTGCATTTTTGTTTCAGTTAGCTACTTTGTCAAGATTCTGGAGGCTATGGCTATTATTGCTGGTCTTGAAGAAATTGACCCGGTTTGGACTTCTAAAATTCTTGTTGAATCAGATTCCAATGAGGTGATACACCGTTTAAATAAATATTGGAGAGACCTTACCGAAATTTCATCAATCATCGATGATTCTCTTCGTTTGGGAATTGAGAAGAATGTCGAGAGCTTCTCCTTTATCCACAGAGAGATGAAAGTTATTGCGGATCGTCTTGCTAAGAAGGCAATTAAAGATGGTTTTTCCTCGACTTGGATCTCTCATGAGATTGATTTTTTCATTTTTGTTGATTTCTCCTCCGAGATTGTCTTTCCGTGATCTCCTTTTTATTTTTGTTCTTTTGCTTTCTGTTTTATGCATTCTCAAACAAAAAAAACAGAAATATCTGACATTTAGCGATGTGTGAAATCTTCTTCACAACTAGTGAGGCTGTGTCCGATACCATGGCTATTTAAATATACACCCATACACACACACATATATATATAACTTAGTTTTAGTATTGTTCAAAAATAAGATAAATAATTCAAAAACTCACAAGTTAAAAAGTTAAAGCTAAAACATATAATATTTTAAATAATAAAATATGCTAACTTTTCAAATATTAGAAAGAATATCACAGGCGGTGCACTTAAGAGAAATGGCAGTTTATCTTTTCTAAATAGTTACTTTCGAATACGAAAGTCTTTCTCAGATCGACGATTAACATGCTTACTCCATATGCAGAAGCTAAATTTCTTCCACTCATCACCACTTATGAAATATATTCAATCCTTATCCTACAGAAAGAAACATCAACCTTTTATTATCAATCACATTTATCCATCTAAATTTGGAATCATTCCTAGAATTCAAGGAATCGTTTGAAGGAACATGAATTCGAGGAATAACTTCAGTATCAGATGGAAAAATGTGATTGATAAGAGGAGAGTTGTGTGATCGGTAATTTCCTCCAATATGACAAATATTGGATATTGGACATGCGACAGGGGTGACAGCCGTGGTCAGTGGAGGAAATCTCAGTTTTGACAAAGAGAAAGGAAGTAATATTAATCGATGATCGAGGAGAAGTTCCATATTAAAAAATAATTGTATGCATAAGTTGTCCTTTCTTTCTTTCTCTTTCTCTTTTTCTTTTTTTTTTTTTTTTCATTTTCATTTTCATGTGTTTGTATGTATAGAGTTTGTATATTAGTATAACATAAGTTTTTTTTTTTGTCTAGGAATTAATTACTTTTGGCTTTACTGAAACTTTTTTAAACTAATTTATTATTAATTGAAAAGCAACACAAGGCCAAATCTCGACGCGACACGTGGCATGATGATTTCATCAACTTCTTTTCCTATAAATAGGAGAAGAAATTCATTCATTAGGTAACTAATTCTACTCTAATTCTCTCTGACACACTAGCTCTGACTTAAGCATCGGAGGGTGTTAGGCCGGTACCACACTAGTGTTCTGTTCTTTTTCTGTGCAGGTACGCTTGTCAACTACCCATTTCACCACCTATACAACATCTCTGGTACAGCGCACGACCTCTGATTCATCCCATCTTCTAAGTTCATTGCTTACGTGGAAGCTCTCCATTTTTAGGCAACAACATTTGGCACCATCTGTGAGAAGATTATATAACTAAGTGCTCTACCATCAAGGATGAGCCGTAGAAGTCAGCAACACGGTGATGATATAGATGACAGTGAAAACCATAACCCTCGTAGTACGAGATATCAAACGCGTAGCACTAGGGAGCCACAACAAGTTGATGAAAATCAAGAAGTAGTAAGAGTTGTGACAATATCAGGTGGAAGGGTATATGCTCTAGAATAGCAAGTGCGAGGTGTGAATCAAGATCATGCTAAAAAACTCGAAATTCTCATACTTAAATCTAACGATCAAGCCCTCGCTGACAACCAAGAATTACTATCTAAAAAAGATAAAGACAAAGAACCTATAGAACACGTAGGTGAATCGCGGGATCATGAGAAGGATGGTTTTGTAAAGAAGAGACAAGGCTGGAATTGAAAGGAAGAAACAAAAATGAAATGGAGAATATTTTAATCATCATTTTGCAGCTCAACATTTTCTTCCTTGACAATGAGTGTATTTTGCATTTGACACTTCTTAAATTTATAGTTTTACAATTTATTTTATAAATTAGGAAAACATAATCTATTATGAATATTTTTTTATAGATAAAATACATTATAAATATATTTAAGAAGTTTCTAACCATCTTTATCTTTTTTATATAGATATAATTATTCAAAAAAAAAAAAAATTTGAATATAATATAATTAATATAAAGTTGACATCTTTTTTTTTTATTAAACAATTAATAAAATATATAAATAAAATTAATGAGTAATTTATGTTTTTAGTGAATAAATAAATTATTTTTATTTTTTTTAACAATAAATTATTGTTATTTTAGCTAGTAACTAATATAATATAACATCCATTCATTATTTAATTTATCGATTTGTTTAACTTTTCAAACATAATAATACATTACATTACATTTAATTTAATTTATTATAAGCTCTGAGCTTTTCATGTATATCTCCATTTCATTATCAGGATTGAGTTTTGATCTCAATTGTTTCTTGAAAACAATTATTTTAATGATAAAATCTTAAAGAACAACTTATTATTATGATAAGATGTATGAGAGATTCATATCACTATTGTAAATCGTTTTGAAATATTTTTATTCATGATAGAGAAAATTATAGATTTTTTAATAAGGGATCTCTCTGCTTTCAAAAACTTAGTTAGTGATTTTTTTTTAAAATTTTTTTTAGAAGTTATCAAATCTGCTTTTAGAAAAACACTTTAAAACCAGTTTCAATTTTCTAATTTGTGTCAAAGTTTTCTTATATCCTTGTTGCAAAGTGAGATATACCTCGAAAATTGAGGTTTCTCATGTTACATTACCTAGTTAGACCAAACCAAGAATAGACTGATTTATCGTGAAAAATGTTTTAAAAAAATTTGTATTTAGATAGTCGTTGCTCCACGGATTATGAACTCAACACCAATTCTATCTAAAAAGAGATACAAACTCCTTTTTGGTGGTAAAGTTTAGAGTATACCGGGAGTAAATTTTAAAAGGGGCTTGGACTCATATAACACTAAAAATTAAACTAATTCCTTAAATAGCAGTCCATTTTAGAAATTCCTAAAATGACATTTTTTCTAATATAACAAAATTAATTGTTTTCATTAAATTTACAAAAATGCCACTCATTTATTAATTCACTATATTTGTTCTCTTATTCACTATTTAGTGAATTAAAATATGAATATTAATTCACTAAATTTTCTCTCTTAGTCAATAATTTAGTGAATTAAAATTTGAGTTTTATTAATTCAATAAAATTTCTCCCTTCATCAATAATTTATTAAACTAAATTACTATATATAATTAAGACACTTCATATTTATTTTAATTCAATAAGTAATTGAAGTTAATAAATTATTGAATAACTGTTTTGATTTTGCCTATAAAAAACACATAAAATCTCAAAGCTTTCCGCAAATAAAAATCACATTAATTTACACAAGTATGCAACATCAATAACCAATATTAGTGATTATAAACTTGAAATACAAAATAATATTTTTCATATTGTGGTAAGATAGTATCAAGATTTCAATTCAATAATATATTGAACTAAACGCATTAAATAATTGAATTGTAAATCTCACAGCAAGATCCATTTAAACCTATATACATCAACAATTCATTAAAATTTATAACAAACACAAAAAATAATTAAAAAAAGCATCTTCTTGTGTCCTCATTTGGCCTATCTTCACATTTTTTTCTTCCTTGTTTTCTTCTCCAATTCACATATACCCTAGCACATGTAAAGCAACAGTGCAAAATAAAAAGTTCAATACACTATGCTGCAGAATAAAACAAATAAGTTTAGTTCAATAATTTAGTGAACAATATGGTATAAGTTATTGAATTGTATAACGAAAAAATAAATTGACACAAAAAAGAGATTTAGGATGAAAAAATATTTTAAAAACTAAAATGACAGAGTTTACAAACTTTACCGAAATCGACCAGTAAAAAAATTCATAAAAAAAAATGAACCAGAATCGGAACGGGAAAGGTTACGAACTGAGCTGATATATAATCGGCTCACTTTAATTCACTAAATTATACATTATAATTAAATTCACTAAATTATTCCCTTTTATTCACTAAATTATTGAATTAAAATCAATATCAGGTATCCCAAATGTACATTATAATTTAATTCACTAAATTATTCCCTTTAATTCACTAAATCATTCTATTTAATTCACTAAATTATTGAATTAAATTCAATATTAGGTATCCAAATATACAGTATAATTTACTTCACTAAATTATTCCCTTTAATTCACTAAATTAATGAATTAAAATCAATATTAGGTATCCCAAATGTACATTTGAATTTAATTCACTAAATTATTCCTTTTAATTCACTAAGATATTCTCTTTAATTCACTAAATTTGTAACGACCCGTTACCAAGTAAGGGTATTTTAGTAATTTCTCAAACCTTCAAATTAAAACCACAAGTTTAATTTAATATTTTTAGATGACGTAGATCGTCTCGTCATTACGATTCCAACGCAACTGACGGCTCGTCGTTCTGAGTCCCGATGAATGAGTTATGACCGTTTTTACATAGTGGCATTTTCGTAATTAACCAAAGTCGGGATTAAACCCTAAATTCTTCTTCTTCTTCTTCCCTAATCCGAAAAGCAGCCCCCATTTTATCACTTTTTCTCCCATTTTCGCCTAAATGACATCTCCTGGATTGAATTCTCCATAACTTCATCATCCGGACTCCGATTTACGCAAGTAAGTAGTCCATTCTGAACGTTTTTCCGTTATCTTTCCATTAACGCTAATTTCATAGAAAGATCAGTTCTGTATAAAAAGTTATGACTTAAAACCCTTCGGGTTTGATATGATTTTTGGACTCTGATCGATCTGTATTTTCTAATTCATCGTTGTAGGTTGTTTTTGTATCGATGTTCTTGAAATTAGATTAGTTTCAAAAGGTGGGGATTATTTCCTTCATACTTAAAAGAGAAGTAAGCTTATTGAAAACGCAATTCAAGGTGAGTAGAACTTGTAAAGATTAGAAGATTTCCATGTTTGTTTTTCTTTCTCTTTATAAGTTATAACCTCTAAATTTGCAGCATGTTATTCGGGTGATATTAAGTGTATTAAGAGGTTTGAGGGGCTGTTCTTAAAGGAATTAAAGAATGGATTAAAGAAAGTGGAAAATTGGGATTATTTGTATGTTTAAATCGACTATCGATATCGGGTTTTGCTTATATTGTTTCCTTATGTTCATTGACCTTGAAATTGGATATATATGCATATTTTGGATGTTTTAAGATGTTCTTATGTTGCTGGCCATGAACACCCTAATGGAGATTAGTGCCCATTTAAGTCAATAATTAAGTCTAGGTGGCTAGTTAGTTTTTATTACATTGCTTTGGACTTTTGGAATGTTTTTCTCTATGTTTTAGGATTGTTTTGGGAGTCGTTTTATAGGCGTTACTCCGCCGAATTTTAGTTAGAACTCTATTAGTTTTAGATTGCCTGAAAAAGGAGCGAAACTACACTAGTTTAGACTAGTTTCGTTTCTAGATTTGACTATCGTTGAGAGTTGTTGGAAGTGAACCCAAAATGGTTTTATGAGTGATTTTGGGATATTTTAGAATGATTTAAAGGCGAGTTTTCCAGAAATTGAGTTTAGGAAAATTTCGGCCTAGAAAGAGGGTTGTTTCAAGAAATTGAGTTTAGACTCGTTTGAACATCATAGTAGCGATGTGTGAATCATATTACTTTAAAATACCTTGGGTAATATGGTTGTAGGTTCGCATTAGGCAAGGCCTTGTCTAATGAAGAATAGTCATTAGGGGAGATTATTTAGTGTGCACAACTTAAATAACACCTAACTGGCAGGTTCATTCCATCCGGTACAATGGAAAAGAATATCCCTAAAGGATTTAAATTGTAGAAAAATTATGTTTAAATTCCTTATGGGCGTAGTCTCTCTTTGTTTGTGAAGAAAGAGGAGATTAAAGGTATTAAACGGGAAAAGAATATCCCTAAAGGATTTAAATTGTAGAAAAATTATGTTTAAATTCCTTATGGGTGTAGTCTCTCTTTGTTTGTGGACAAAGAGGAGATTAGAGGTATTAGGGAAAGTTAAAGATCGAAAAGTTTTAAAATGAGAAAGAGAGTTTAAAACGTTTGAATGTTTTATTCTTTTAGTTTGCGGATTAAAAGATAATGTGGAGGAATGAGTTAGACTTTGAGAGTTTTGGGTGAAAGTGAATTTTCGGAAGTCAGTGAGGCCGATTAAGGACTTAAAGTCTTAGAAAACCTCTCATGGCATTGTTCTTTTTTTTACATTATTCTACTCATTGGGCGTAGCCTCATGATGCTACAACTATTTTTTTTTTCAGGTAAAAGAAAGAAAAAGCTCGGTGGCTGATGTGGTTCGAGGTGGTGATCGGTTGGCATGGATTTGCACGCCGGCGATTTATTTTCTTCTTATTTTGTTTTCTTTTGGGGATTGTTAACTTTCATGTTTTTGGTTTTATTTTAATTATGTGAAGTTGTTAAATTTCTGATTGAGAATTTTATAGACAATGGTTGAGATTGTCTTGATTTTAATGATTTATTGTTTTAAAAATAAAATCGATCGGTTGTGAATGTTATTTGGTTTGATTTCAAATGAGAAGAACTTAACTTTTGTTTTAAATGCTTCCGCTGTCTTTATATTATGAATTCCACGTGTTTTGGGATTTTTGGAAATTTCGGGTTGTTACAAAATTATTCACTTTAATTCACTAAAATATTCTCTTTGATTCACTAAATTATTCAATTAAAATCAATATTAGGTATCCCAAATTTACATTATAATTTAATTCACTAACTTATTCCCTTTAATTCACTAAATTATTCCATTTAATATGTTAATTATGTGAACTTATTCTATTCAATAATTCAATAATTTATTGAATTAAAATCAAAATTATTTTAATTCTTTCTTACTACTTCCAATTGGTTAGCCTATTTTCATTTGTTTTACCAAATTTCTTAGTAATGAGACATAGAAAAGAGAAGTTAGATATTATATGACATCCATATATTATAACAAATCAAAAGTTTTACACAAAGAACTAATTTATTAAAAAAAATATTTATTAAGAATGGTTTAAATAAATATTAAATGGAAGCTGATTAAGAAAACAATCAAATTAATGAAATAACTCAGTCCTCTTATACAAAATGAAGTTTTTCCGCAACTTTTCTACCAATTGGCCGCCTTGGTCATGTTTTTTGACATCACTAATGAGATCCCACAACTTTCCTTCAAAGTCCCTCAAGCAAACGGAAGAGTGACTGACATATATAAGATCCACTAACCCACTTCTATAGAGTCTCAAAACTACCTCCACATACTACGAATTTTGGATAGTGCGAGAAAATCTCCAGAGTGAATATCAACAACACTAACATTTGAATCCATGGCTGTGGACGCTCTTCAAGGCTAGAACCCATGTGATTGTTAAGAAAATTGATGTTAGATTTCTCGCCCCAGTCAAAATTCAAGAACAAAGGGAAGACGTCCCACATTGCTTTAAGGGTTTCCAACACTCCTGCTTGCAAGTGAAAAATTGAAACCCCTATGTTTTTAACCTGATTTCATAGACAGTACAACCATTTTTAACAAAATAGTTACAAACAGATTTAACAATTGGACTATCAACTTCAAACATCAAACAAGAAAATAAAAGAGAAGATGGGGAAAAAGTTATTCAGCTTGTTTACGACCATTTTTGTTTCAGGCAATATTGAACAAATTCACATTCACAGTTTAGGAAATATTGAACAAGATGCTGGAAAAATGAGGCATTGACTCAATAAAAAAGACAATACAAATTCATGAAGATATCTTCAAGCAGGTAGATAGAAATAGAAATTAGAGTCTTCGAAAATTAGGCAATACAAGTTTGTCAAATTGGGTCTTCTTGGAATTCATGAAAAATAGGAATTTGGAAAATTGGGTTCATAGAAAGAAAGAAGATGGATCAAGAAATGGGCTGAGTTTGAAAGAAAGAATTGATATAGCCATTGATGTAGCATCAGCAATGGAGTATCTTCACTATGAATGTGAAACTCCAATTCCTTTAATTCACTAAATTAAAGATTATACAAAAATCTCCTTCATCGTGTCCTCAAATCTCTAAAAGATCAAAACTTACGAATTATAGAAGCACCACATTCTTGTGAAGAAAAAAATCTCCATTATAATTTAATTCACTAAATTATCCCCTTCAATTCACTAAATTATCCCTTTGAATTCACTAAATTATTCCCTTTAATTCACTAAATTATTCCATTTAATTCAATAAATTATTCTATTTAATTTATTGAATTAAAATAAATATTAGGTACCTCGATTATATTTAGTAATTTGTTTTTAGCGGTTTGGCATGAATTATATGCATATGATGTTTTTCTGCTCATTGATCTTAGTTTATAGGTTGATAAGAGGTTTTAATTAAACCTTAATTCCAATTTTAGTGATTTAGCTTGCGGTGACTAAAGTAGTGTGCAAATTTGGCTGCTTAATGTGACAACCCTAACTTTTTTGGTAATTTTAAATTTATTTGTTCTATAAATAATTTTTCTTGAAACTCTTTAAAGTTTAAGAGTCCACCTATTATTTCGATTCAAAAAGTTTTGAGTTAAATCTTTATATGAAAAATTGTTGGTGTTGAAAATTTAATAAAAAGGGAAGTTGATAAATTTTGTGAAAAGAAAAGCAAAAAAAAACTTAAATTAATTAAGTGATGAGAGATATTATTTTGTGTTGAAATTGTACAAGAAGATTGGAGGTTTGGTTATCTTTAAAAAAAAATTGGTGGGGCTCTTTTATTTTTCTCACCTCTCCATAATCTTTATTATAGTTATTTTTTTTAATTACTTTTTCCAAGACTTCATGGGCTTTTGGACCAAACCTATTTGTTTCACATTTAATTCATTTGCTTTTATGACCGTCATTCATTTCCTCCGCCCACCGCTACCTTTGCAGCAAAATTCATAATTATTATCGCCCAGATCTTGCGAATCTTGCGATTTCGAACCCTCTCTTCGAGTTTCTCGTTGAAACTTTACCATTCGAAAAAGCACCACTGCAAAATGGCATCTTCATGTACAACTCTCGTTAGAATGCTCTTCAATATAGCTTAACACTTGTAAAAGCACCACTGTAAAATAAAAAGCTCAATGAACCATGCTGGAAAATAAAACAAATAAGTTTAATTCATTAACTTAGTGAACAACGCGGTATAGATTATTTAATTGTATAATGAAAAACTAAATTGACACAAAAAGAAGGATCTGGGATGATAAATTGTTTTAAAAACTTTTTTTTAATAATAAAGAATTATTTTAAAAACTAAAATGACAGAGTTTATAAACTTTAAGAAGAAATTTTATTCAATAATTTAGTGATTAATATGGTATAAATTATTGAATTGTACAACATAAACTAATTCAATAACTTATTGAATGGGAACATTAAAAACATATTACAAGTTAAAGAGGAAACGAAGAGAAGCAAGCTTTGATTAAACTAACAAGCCATTTTTAAAGGAAAAACTTCATAAGAAAACCTAGATAAAATCAAATTGTCAACACTAGCAATCACTCCACCACATCATTTTCTATTTGCTAGCTCAAAAACATCATCTCATCTATCTTCTGGACTTTAGAGATCAGAACCCAAAACACAAAAACAAAAATAAAGAGTGAAAAAATCAATATCAAATATCTCAAATAGTAATTTAATTCAATAAATAATTCCATTTAATTCGATAACTTATTGAATTAAAATTAATATCATGTATCTCAAATTTACAGTATAATTTAATTCACTAAATTATTCCCTTTAATTCACTAAATTATTGAATTAAAATCAATATTAGGCATCCCAAATGTACATTATAATTTAATTCACTAAATTATTCCCTTTATTACTCTAAATTATTGAATTAAAATCAATATTAGGTATCCCAAATGTAAATAATAATTTAATTCACTAAATTATTCCCTTTAATTCACTAAATTATTCCATTTAATATATTAACTATGTGAACTTATTCTATTCAATTAAAATCGAAATTATTTTAATTGTTTCTTACTACTTCCATTGGTTGACCCATTTTAGTTTAATTAATTGAAGCATTAATAAATCATTTAAAACTGATTACTAAATGGTTATAAATTATTAGTATTAATTAATTTAAACATCAAATTCTATTTAATAAACATTCAAGCATATAATATTTAATGTTTATATGTCTTATTTTTATTAATAACATCAAATTAACCAAATAATAATAATAATACAATAAACCGCTTAGTAAACCAAGCACAACATATCTAATTAAAATGAGTTTATTTAACTTAAATACTTTATAGTCTCTAATTATAATATAAAATCAATTAACGATCATAAACCAAACATAAACAACATTTACAAATCAAACGAGCACATAATGACATTTACAATCAATAAATCATCTCCCAAAATTATCCTAACAATCACATAATAAACAAGCAAGCACAAGAACTTTAATTTAGCTTCTAAGTACGAATTAACCTACCTTAATCAAAATTTGAATAAGCAAACGGCCTCGAAATAAATCCAAAGAGACTCCTAAAGATGCCCAATACCTGAAATAATATTAGTTTAAGGTCAATTTTACGAGAACCGGGCTAACGAGACAAAAACCGGCTGAAATTGAGCCAAAATAGCCCCTGAACCAGTTGGACCAGCTGAACCGGTTCAATTGAACCAGCCTAGCCGGTCCAACTGGACCGTCTCTTCTCCAACACCCAAGTCGTGACTTTAAAAAAAAACGCAGTAGCTCAAAAACGGAAAAAAACAAGGGAAAGAAAAATAACGCACGGCTCACCTCCCACGACGACGACGGGTTCAAACGGAAAGAGGCGGGGAAATTAAATAGAATCTAAAAGAATTGATTAGAATGAAGACCCATCGTAAACAAGCCCCTAAAACACGATGAACGGCCACGAAAAAAATTCCAGAATCCGGCGAGCTCCTTTTCTGACGAAAAGTAAGTAAATTAACTTTCATTTAGCTTGAAAACAACTCAGAAACAATAATAAGACTACAATAAAACGAATCCAATGTAATTACCAAAGGAAACAGAGAAATTCGATATAGATTTTCTCGTATTGCAGGCGAAACGAACCCAACTCCGGCAACCTCTAAACCCAATGAAAAACCATGAAAACATCGACCAATTAGCTTGTATTTAACTTAAAAACAACAATGAAATTATAATAATACGAATCCTAAGAAAATACCAAGCAAAACGAAGAGAATGAATGGCTTTTCTCTAAATTTTTTGGCGAGATACAAAACCTTCGACGAGGGCTAAAAAAATGTCATTTGAGGGATTATTTAAAACTTAAGCTATTTAAGACAATAACCTTAATAAAAGTGTTATTGTAGGCAAATTCTCATTTTAAAATCAGTGTTTAAATATATTATTTATATACTATTACGAAATATATATCAAACAATCAGGGGTTCTATTGCTTACTAAATCAAAGTGACTCTATTTTCTTTATATATTCATATTAAAAAATAGTTTTTTTTTAATTAATTTCAATAAAAAAAATACTTATCAATCATATCTCTATTTTTTTCTTTTAATTATTTCAATTAAAAAACTTAATCAATTTTAAATCATTTTTTTTATAATTTTTAAAATTAATTTTAACTATAATTTGTTTTCATTATAAAAATCAAATTAATACATTAAAATATTAATTAGTTTTTTTTCTCAATGTTATTGTGATTTTTTTATTGTAAAATTTATATGATAAATGGTTGGGATTTTTATTTTCGTACGAGGCCCGGTTTTGCCCTGAGTACAAACCCCATTTGAAGAGTTCTGTCTCAATTATATTATAAATATATGTACATTCTCAATGTATTATTTAATAAAGTTTAACATTCTACTAACAAAATAAATAATGTGCTATGTTTTGACCCAACCATTCAAATAAATTATGATACCGAACAAACATACAAATAAAATTTAGACCACTGCCCTGCCAATTCGAACATAGGTGTTGCTCTACTTTTATGGGTCCTTCTCCTCTAATAAATACGATTTCATATAACTAAATAATACCAAACACCTATAATAAATACCAAAAGGCAAGCTGTAGAAAACGTGCAATGAGTTGATTTTATCTTAAATGATATTAAGGTTTAAGAATACCAAACACCTAGAATATGAAAAGGCAAAAGTTGTATCAAACATGTAATGAATGTTAGCTAATAAATACATGAAAAATTATGATATTTAAGAAAGTGAAAGAAGAAAGTGAACTCCATCATCAATTAAATATCATAATTTAAATATCATAATTTTTATAGGAGTCTCCCGTCTTTCACTTTCTTCGTCTATCCGAAAGTCCTTCCAAGACTCCGGCCTCCCGTCTTTCACTTTCTTCGTTTCTCTCTTCTTCCTCAAATCCTTCTAACCTTTTCGTCATTATCATTTCTGGGCAAAATTTGGGGGAAAAAGAAAGATCAAGAAATCATGATTGATTGGTTTCCAGAAACAGTTTCAAAAGCCTATATCGACACCGTTAAATCTGTAAGTACGTACAACGATTCAATATTTGATTTCTATTTTAATTTTAGCATATATTCGTTCTTATCATTGATTTTTTTCCCAAAGTTCAATCTTTACCAAGACTCCGGCAGACCCTGGCGGCTGGATGGAACTCACAATTAATTGTAGAAACGTGGTCTACCGGAGGAGCCATTACGACAAGTTTGGGTTTATCGGTAACCAGGCGACATACCGGAGGAAGACATGTCTGCGTTGTCTCCGATGAGAATTCCAGGGCTGAATATCTGAAAGCAATGAACAGAGTCGAAACAGTGCCGGAAGTGTTCGTTGGAAAAGCTGAGGAGGTTATGAAAGGACTTTCGGATATTGAATTTCTTATTGTTGACAGGGAGGAGCATAATTTCAACATGTGTTGAAATTAGCAAATTTGAGTTTCAAAGGTTCAGTCTTAGTTTGCAAGAATGCCAATTCGAGTAATAACTCCGGTATCAGATGGAACAGTTTGATCGATAATGAAAGTGGAGAGTTGTGAAATCTACTTTTCTTCCAGTGGGAACGGGCTATTGATATATTCTTTAAATGAATATTTTTTCATCAATTTCCTATACATACATATACATATTTTTTCACCAATTGGAGTGCGTTTTTGTATCCTCGTTGGCTCGGTTGGCTTTTTGTATCTTTTCAACTATGAATGAAAAGTTATTGTTTCTTATGAATTGTTGGTGCCAAGAAACAGAAGTTTATTAATTTGGAAAAGTTCCCTTCTTGTATAGAACAAGTTGTTGTATTTAGGTTTCCAAAAAGTTCCCTTCTTGGGTGGTGGCTATTAGTTTATTAAAATAAGTTAGAAACTAAGGGCCCGTTTGGTAACCTTCCCAATTTCTGTTTCTTGATTCTATTTCTCATTTTTTAAGAAATTGAGTTGTTTGGTAACTCTTCTTGTTTCTTGTTCCTCAATTTTTTAGAAACACTTCCCAAAATTGTGTAGAAATTTTAGAAACAACAAATTCTTGTTTCTTATTTCTCTTTCTTGTTTCCAAAGTTTTCAACACATTGATGAATTATTACGTTGACCAGTTTTGACTTATAAAATATATTATAAATATACAAAAAATATATTAATATAATATTTTTAAATATATCATTTAAAATTGTAAAATTTTCAAAATATTTTTATTTTTTTTAAATGAGAAACAGAAACAAGAAATAGTTACCAAACACATTTCTTTTTCTTTTTTCTTTCAGAAACAAGAAATAAGAAACAGTTACCAAACATGTTTCTGTTTCTCTTTTTAAAAAAACAGGAATAAGAAACAAAAAATAGAATTAAGAAACAAGAAATGGAAACGAGGAACATTACCAAACGGGCCCTAAAAAAAATATTATTTTTCAATCTTCTCTCAGGGTCATGCGGCCTCTTTATGAAAGAATATTATATAAATAATCAATAAGTAAAAAATCTCAGTATTATAATTGAATGTGTGGCACATGACAATAAAAGCATGTGAATTTTAAATGGTCCAAAAATATTTAGTACGGTTTTAACACTGTTTGTGAAGAGAAGTTGTTTCAAAGTACAAAAAAAAAAAAAAATATAAATTCCATAAATAAATAACATATGTGTGTAGGAAAAATAAAAGATTAGGAAAATAATAATATAAAAATATTAAAGTTATAAACGAAAGATTAAAAGTACTCACCAATATCTCGTAATGTTCGTCGTGACTGCGAGTCTTGCCAGTGTGCAGAGCCTGGTTTGCCTTTTGATTGGTGTAGCTTATTTGGGAGATGCGCATGTCCTCGACAGTCTGACTATCCTCAATAAAATTCTGATGATCCTGCTCACCCAAACACACAGTTTTTTCAGCGGGTTCTTTCTTGCTTTGTGAATAGTGTCCTTATAACGCCTCTCATCTTCTTTGCTCCAGAGTGGGTAAATGATCTCATCGGTGAGATTTGCATGGATCATAAAGTGTCTGTAAAAAAGCAAAAATCTTAAATTTGGTAGCATTTTAAAAAATTGTAAATAAAAGAATTTGTTTATTTAAATTTAGTTGTGTTAATTCTATAGATACCCATTATATATATGTTTATTACATATAAATGTGTTTTTTTATATAAAAAGCAAAAGTACCCAAACAAGAAGACACGTGCCGGCTGAGGAGGAATGAAATGACAAATGATGCCCTTTTGATTTAAATATAATAGAAATCCCTAAAACCACGTCTGACATTTATTAAACCTGTAAGAATTTTTGAAATCTGAAAATCGTGCAATGATGATAACTGTTTTTTTGAATTTTAAAAATGAATAATTAATATAAACAGATAAATAAAAAGAAACTGAAAATCAAAAGAGAGTAAAAAGGGGGATTTTTCTAAAAAGATATTTTTTATTTGAAAATAATATATTTATTAAAAAATCAAAACAACCGTGTAGGATTCAGAATTCAAAAGAAGGGGGTTTTTTTCACAAAACCTAGAACGAACTACAATCAGGCGAATGACGAATAAAATCCTTCAGAAATATAAATTAATCCATGGCAAGAACACGAGCAAATCTGAATGAAGGTGCAAGTATCATAGGAGGAAGAGTGGTATGTTACAGTTGTGGTTTTTTTTATATACAAATCATTATATTTATGTAATTTTTTTTAATAAAATGGGAAGAAATGCTGATTTGTTTCAGATGCGAAGACGAGGAAGAAACAGATCTGGATATTCATCAGAGATGTTAGAACCAGTAGTGGAAGAAAGATTTGTGGAAGATGTATTTTTCTGGAAAACCTACTAGTTTTTTGCATTTGTGATTCAAGTTTTTGTTTGAAAAAAAATTACGTGCAGGCTGTAGAAGACTTTGAAGAAGAAATAGAATCGGAAAAAGAAGAAAACGATGAAGATGAAGAAGAAGAAGAAGAAGAAGCGAATCAGGTATTCGTAATTCGTAGAATTGATATAAAAAAACGTTTATTTAAAATATATGTTTGCTAAACTGTAAACTTCAGATAAAAACTTGTTAATGTGTATGGGATTTTTGAGAATAAATTGATGTTTATAAAAAATAAACTGTTTTTCATTTGATATCAAATAAACAAGGAGATCCTATATCAGTTGCTGAAATCAATGAAGAAAACAATCACAAGAAGAAGATAGTGCACCAAAGAAAAGGGGGAAAGGAAAGGCAACTCAAAAAGAAACAAAGGGGGGAAGAAAAGAAAGAAGAAAAATGTAGAAGAGAATGCAAATGTTGTGAACAGGCCGAAAGAAGTCGAAGAGGAGGAAGATCAACCTCAGATCCATACACTGATGAATTTGGATCAAACGACAAAAGACATGAAGGGCCGAAGTTTCATATACTTACACAACCGACTCAGGAAGAATAGAGTGCCTAGGTTTATTGTTAGGAAGACTAACTACAATGAATTTAGTATTTTAAAAACTATGTTTCAGGAAATTTGTGATGTAAACTGATGTGGTTTTGTATTATGTTGAATGGTAGCTTAATTTTAATGACTATTTTGTCTATTTTCAGAAAAATGTTTATAAAAAATAAACATTTATAAGATATAAACAATGACTGTATTGAGACAACATAATGAGTATGATGCATATTTTTTTGAGATGATGACAGATAATAGTATAATTCATAGAAGATGTGATGAAAATGTTAGATATTATACAAGTAGTATAATGTGAAACTTGATAAAGATGAAATGTTAGATATAAATAATGTATTATTTTGATAATCCAATAAAAATGTTTATATAAAATAAACATTTATTTAGTATAAAGAAATATTTGAAACTAATTGAGATGAAGGGAACATTACAGTTATGTTTATTTAGTATTTTGGAAATATATCATAGATTTGAGTTCGAAGGATTCGTAAACGTGAGCTTCGTTCCAACAACCCTCGTAAATTATATCAATAGATGTAGATCTCATTTTTTTCGAGTAGAAAAAAAGAGAAAAAATGGAAGAGGTGAAGCAACATAGATGGAATGAGTAACATAGTATAATTCGAAAAAAAATAAAAAGAAAAGATATGGGGAAGATGATACAAAAACGTATAAGAAAAAACTAAAAAATCTAACAAAATCAATTACTGTTACAAATTCCTTAATTAAATGAGTCATTCATTACAAAATAAAAAAGGAATAAATCAATTAAGATTTGATATGAGCTAATACAATCGGCAGGGGCAAAAAGGTAAACACTATACATGGTAGCAACCGGTTATTCCTAGAAATCGGGTGGTTTTTGGGTATAATTGAAATAAAATGAAAACCTCCATCAAAAGTGGACTTAGGTGAATTAATGTGGTCATGGGAGCAATTATTTCAATTTAGTTTATGATAGAGTTGATTTATATGACTTATTAAATAGATTGAGAAATTAAGAGAAAAAAAGAAAGAGAATTTTGAGTGGCTGACTTAATTTTTCTTAAAATATTTGTAATATATATTTATAAATGTAATGTAATTATAAACTATATTGGAATAGATTGGGTTTGTTACTGATGGTCCATGAAATATGTATTGGAATAGATTTGGTACTCTCACTTATTAACCTTTTGTGTTTTAGTATTAGCTAGGGGATTTCATTTTTCGTACTCTCATTTGTTAACTTTTTGTTTTTTTTAGTATTAGTTAGGGGAGGGATTGAAGATTACAAATATTTTAACTCGGACCATTTTAATCATTTGAACTAATAATTTTTTTCCTACTAGATTAGTGATGTAATCAATTCAGTTTTTTTTTTATCGTCAAAACAAAAATCAAACTGACTGATTAAGGTTGAAAAATTGAATTAAAACTGGGTCAGTTTCAGTTTGTAGAAAAATCAGTTTTCATGGGACGACCCGACACTTTTAAATAATTTAAATTAGAAAAACACAGCGGAAGTCTTTATATTTTAAGAAAATTGCCGTGGTTTGAAAATTGGCTAGCCAAAACCTGTTTACATCTTAAATTCTGAAATCTAAAAACACAAGGAACTTTTTAACGACCCGATTTTTCGTAAAATCCTTTAAAACAAATACGTAGCGGAAAACTTGATTTTACAGAAAAACGGCATGGGTTCGTTTAAAATTCGGATAAACCAAAACCTGTTTATACATTGGCTCAAATCAGAGAAACCAATAAACCAGGAATGCGCATTCCATACTATGATGAAACTTCTAGAGAAAGTTTTAAAGTCCAAAAATATATATAAATTATACAATTGCTCCATCGAGCTCAAAATGAAACATAATAAAAGTAGTGAAATGTTCATGAGCATTCAAGAATGCTTCACCCAAAACCAGTTGTGTTCTTGTCCGTTCATTATCTCGATAGGTCACGCGGCGCCACCTCCTCTACCTTGACCTCTACCACGTTTGTTACCTGAAAAATTGTAATTGTAGCAACATTAGCATAAAAATACTAGTGAGAGTAAAATGAAAGCAAGTAAAATGTATCCATATGAATCTGGAATCATTCCAAGAATTCAAGGAATTATTCGTAAGAACATGAATTCGAGGAATAATTCTAGTGTCATATGTAAAAATGTGATTGATAAGAGGAGAGTCGTGTGATCGGACGTTTCTTCCAATAGGATAAAGATTGGATATTGCACTTGTGACAGGGGTGATGGTCGTGGTCTGTGGAGGAAATATCGTTTTGGTGAAGAGAATGAAGTAATGTTAATCGATGATTAAGGATAAGTTCTCTATTAGGAAATATTTGACTTTTTAAGTACATTAAGATTATGCAAACAAAGAAATGACCATGTTAATCAAGGGCGTAGCCCAATGGTTAAGGCTCACCATCATCATCATCCGGCTTGCAGCCTAAAAGCCGGGCCAAGCTCGGCTCAAGTTCGGCTCGAGCTCGGCTTGAAAGTCAACGTTTGACGAGGCGGCTTGTTAAATGATTGGATATGAGCCTCCATTTTTTTTGAACGAGCCGGCTTGTGGGCCAGCTCATTTGAGCCTCCATATGACCGATCCAACGAGCCGGCTTAAGCTCGACCCAAATAAAGCTCGCAATATTTATTTATTATTCAAATTGAATTTTATATTATTACCAATTTAAAAATTAAAGATAAAAATAATAATATATCTCCTTTCTTTTTATATTACTAGAGTCTTACTACGTGCGTTGCACGTGTATTTATTTATTTTTAATATTTTATTAATTTATCTTGAATTTATTTAAATTCTATACAAATTAGAATTCAAATGTGAAAGAGTTTTTTCTTAAAAATGCAAAACATTTTTCTCCAATATTTCTGAAGGGATTTATATTTTTGGAAAAAAAACGTTGTTAATTATTTTTCCTTTGATTTCTTGAGTCATGCTTGGCTTGGAAAGGGGTGGTGACTTCGTACAAAATACAAATTTATTATATAGCTTCAAACAAAATAAATTAACTTCTTCTAATTTTTTTTCCAGTTTTTCCCTCTATTTTTATATCTTTAAAGATATTCGATCCCCCTAATAGTTTCTTTTCCCTATAGCCTATAGGATAAAAATATTTTTTTTGGTTAGGATGGTGATCATGTTCTTTGAAGGATAATTCCCTTTGCTTTTCTTTTTTTGTCTATTTTTGTATTCATAACTGAGATTCGAAAAATAATTAATGATCTCATCTAAACTCTCAAATATCTTTTTCTATTTCTTAAGCTTTAAACTTCAGAATCCTCAAACAACAACATAATTGAAAGCAGAGTGAGGGAGGGAATAAAAGCATGTTGGAAGGAGAAAATATTTAAACTATGCCCAAAACAATATTGAAAAAAAAAAAAACTTAACAATTCCATTAACCATAACAATTTGAAGAAACAGAATCCAACATTAGTCATCACATATACATGTATAGTATTTGCCACTAAGTCAAGAGACATACAATTACAATGATTGACACAATATGTGGAGGCCAATGTTCATCAGCTGCAGAAACAATAATTTGGTGGAAATTCAGTGTTTTTATAACGACAAAACAATTTGGCACTTAGAAATGGACAGTGTTGATGATGGCCATGGCTGGATTGTTAGTTGCAAGAGCATCTATAAAAGTGAAAAGAAAAGGAGTACAAAGAATAATATGAGAGTTCTCCATGCTTTTTGATTGAAACAGATAAGAAAATGGTGGCTTTAAATAGAAAGAGAAGGAAAGGGAAGTTGAATAGGTTAGCAAAACTGTCAAGTATTTAAGTTTCAGTTGGTTTCTTTCAAAAGCTTCCACCGATCCATATGCCTAAAATTAAAGTGGTATGCTTCAGTTTCTTAAAAAAATAAAAATAAAAGCTTGTTTTGCCTCCCTCGTTTGGCCAAGTTAGGGGGTGGGGTGTTCAAAAACTAAAGATTAGAAATAACATAGAATAGTAATCTTAAAATTGATAGAGGATATAATTTATTATATAAATTTTTATGATTCAAGTAAAAAATATAAAAGGAAAATTTGACTATAATTGTCATAAGAGATAAAAATTGGTATTCTAATATCTTCATTGTATGATTTTTCAATTGTTAAACAAATCCTATATCATCATGTGATTAGTACATTATTATCATTTTTTTATTATATATAATATTATTTCTTTCAAATAATATTTCGAACTTATTAAATAGAATTTTATTTTGATATAAAATATTTTAAATATATCATATTAATTGATTTCTCTATTGTATAATTGTCAAAATTTTATTATATTAAATAAGATAGAATGCATTATAAAAATTAAATAATCACTTGTTAATAATAATGAATTATTATATAATGGCACACTTGTAAATTTGAGAATTGATATGGGGTAAAAGTGTCTAAAATTGATTCTCCACCATCCCTACTTTTAAGATATTAAAGATATGCCCAAATCACTACAATATAAGTTGAGAAAATGCATATGATTGACAAATGAGTGGGTGTCAACCTAGTTTTTATATTGTAATGCCGCACTTTATTCTCAAATATTCATGTATGAAATAATTAATAAAAATATCTATTTTTTAAAGTTAATACTTTTGTATAATTACTAAATAGGATAAAATAAAATATTTAAATTATTTAACGGATAAAATAGAACAATTTTTGCTTTCTTGCCGTTCAAAATAATAAATTTAATATATTGATATTTTCACTCTTTTTTGCTATTTAAAATAATAAGTTTAATATGTTAATTTTGTTAACTCTTAATTTTTTTTAAAAAGTGATTTGAAAGTTATGCACCATTGGTTTTTGAGATAATGTAATATAAAAATGAACTCATATGATAAGTCAAGCTTGACTCACTCCAACGAGCCAGGCTCATGCTCGGCTCAATGAGCCTAGCCCATGAGCTGAGTCGCGAGCCTTATAATTTTAGATTGGGTTGAGCCGAATAAGCTCGTTGGGCTCGAGCCCAAGCCGAGCCTGAGCCTTCTAATGTTTGGGCCGAGCCCGCTCGGCTCGTCCCATTAATGATGGTGAGTTAAGGCATGTAGTTTCACCTTCAAGAGAGTGAGTAGTACAAAGTTGGGTGACCACTTGGGAAGTCCTCATGTTGCACCCATTTTTATCTCTTTTTTTTTACTTCTCCTCCCAAACAAAGTTTGTTATTTTGTTTTATTTTTAATTATTATTATTTTAATAATATTATGATTTATTTTATTTTTAAATATTTTATTTATTTTATTTTACATATGAAATCATTTTATGTTTTATAACATTGTATTCAAGCCAATCACGCGGGTATGGTGTTTAAATGGCGGGTGGACTTTGGCGCTTGACCGTGCTATCACAGCTCACCATCATCAATGAGCTGGCTCGGCCCAAACATTTTTCAAGCTCGGCTCGGGCTAGAGCCCAATGAGCCTATACTTTTGGTCGTGCCCGCGGCTCGGAACATGGGCTAGACTAATCGAGCCGAGCTTGGACCTTGCTCGTTTGAGCGAGTCAAGCTCAAATTATCATATGAGTTCATTTTTGTATAATATTTTCTCAAAAATCAATGGTGCATAACTAGTATTTGTTTACCTATTTTCTATGACATAACCAGTATGAGGACATTCAACCATTTTAAAAGAAATTATTTGTTTTACCTATTTTCCAATCTGTATTAATGTAATAGCAGTCAAACAAAGAAAGCCTAGTCCTTGAGTAGAAGTCCACATATCAAAAGTTAAACAAATTCTTCCTCTAGTGCTAAGTTATAATATGAAGATTAAGGAGGTATATTATTATTTTTTATCATTAATTTTTAAATTTGTAATAATATAAAATTCTATTTAAATAATAAATAAATATTGCGAGCTTTATTTGGGCCAAGCGCGAGCCGGCTCGTTGGATCGGCCTTATGGAGGCTCAAACGAGCCAGCCCACGAGCTAGCTCTTTAAAAAAAGGGAGGCTCATATCCAATCCAAACATTTAATGAGTCGAGCCGAGCCGGCTCCTCAAACGTTGACTTTCGGGCTAATGGTGAATCACAACGCAGTAAGGTGGGGTCCGTATGAAATAAAATATCTAAAAATATAATAAATCATAAAATTTGGGTGACCACTTGGGAAGTTCTAGTGTTGCACCTCTTTTTATCTCTTTTTTTTTCCCTTCTCCTCCACACCAAGTTTGATATCACAAAAAAAATTCGCTACCCGGGCATGCCTACACATCACACGGTCTCGATGAATTTTATATATTTATTTTCAATTTTATAAATTTCCAGTTTCATTTCTAAATAGAGTAAAAAATATAAAATTTATATGCCTTCCATGATGGGTGCGGTCATACCAGCACTAATGCACCGAATCCCATCAGAACTCCACAATTGAGCATACTTGAGCGAGAGTAGTTGTAACAACCCGTTACCAAGTAGGAAAATTATTTTAATATTATTTTGTCAAATAATATTAATAAGGAAGATTGATTGATTGATTGGAACTTTGACTACTTGATCTTTCGGTATGCTTTATGCTATAAACATAAAGCATGAATTCATCTTTAACAAAATAACCATAACTAATAAGGTCTGAAACATATTCTAAACTACACTTTTTACGTTAAACCATCCAAGTACAACACCCAATAAAACTTGTTCATAATTAACCTTAACCCACTTCATAACTACACTTTTTATGTCATTCTCCAGAAAATCTAGCAATTAAGTAACACATAACCATCCTAAAAACTAAATCACCAAAAATATTTTACCCATTTATCTCCAACAACACCCAACATTATCTACATCGATACTCTACTAAAAGCATAAAATTTTGGAAAAAACAGCAATAAAAAATTAAATATGCTTAAATCACATTCTTTAACTTTCAACAACAATTAACAAAACGGGTTACATAATTCAAATCCAAATTACTCCTTTCACAACCACATCCTTTCTCGAAAGTTGAAGAAACCTTTCTAAAACTTTCTCAAACAAATACTAAATCCAAAGAAAAGATGTTCTACACATATACGATAAGAAAACATAATAAAATGCAATTAAATTTGATGAAACCATAACAAGTTCGAATGATTTTTGGCCCATTACGTTTTCTACATATATTGAATTTCTATGAAATTAATCTCAATGGAAAGATAACCAAAAACTAATGAAAATAAAAATCTCACTTGCGTAAATCTGCGTTCGATTGAGGAAGTTATGGCGAAAATTCTTCTTAAGATTACCTTTGGGAGAAAATGGGAGAAAAGATGATAATGGGGGCTGATTTTTGTCAAAACAAACAAGAAGGAAATGATATTTTATGGGTGTTGAAACCACCAAAAATAAATACTTACTCTTGGAATTTAGAAATTTGTAGTAGCGGCGAGTAAGGCCGATCTCCACAGGGAAAAGGGAATTAAATTATAGTTAATAAAAATAGGAGTTTCGAGTTTTGAAAAAAAAAAGTAAAAAGAAAACAAAATTATAAAGAATAAGAAATCAAAAGAAAAAGCTTTTAACTAATGGTTTAATCTCGGTTATGGTTCATTAATTTGATTATCGATTACTAAACATGCATTCCTAAATTCTTTGGAAGTAACCAAAACCAATCAACAACTTATAAGTGCTCTTCCTTAACTATTCGATAGCCAAAATAAGATCATTGACTATGTGACGCCCTGAGTTTTGAGAAAATAATTAAAATAGTTAAAATCATTTATTTTAAGTTATGGAAGTTGAAAATCTATTTGTTTAGTAAGAAATTGTTATTTAAATGAAGTTAAATAATTATTTTGATGTGATTTAACCATGGATAAAGTATAATGGAGGTTTGGTAAATTAATAACCATGGTTTGTGAGGTAGCCCGGGCTTTTTGGAAAAAAAAATGATGATCATAAACTGATATTTTAATTCAATATTTGGAAAATTGAAATTAAAATATTATTCTATGGCTTACTTGAAGTTAGTTATTTATTTTGAGTTAATTAATTAAGTTTAAATGAGCTAACTAAGGTTGGGTAAGAAAATAACCATGGTTAGTTTTAGATAAAGGGTTGATTAGCAAAGGAAAGATTAAAAAGGGTTTAGTAATAATATTAGGAGGTGGATGGAGTTGGAGTTAAAATGAAGGGGTGGAGGGACTTACTTGCAATTTGATTAGTTTGATTTTAGAAATTAAAAGTATATAGGGAATTAAAAAGGAAAAGAAAAAAAAAAACAACAAAATTCATTTTTTTTCACTCTTCTTTTTCCCTTCCCAAAACCGTAACCCCCCCCCCCCCCCCCTTTCATGGTGAAGTTTTTTTTCTCCCCCTCATTTCTCATGGAATTTGGTTGAAATCAAAGGGGTCAAGCTAATAGATAGGAAGATTGGAAGTGGAATCCACAAGCTTTGAACTCATCAAAGTAAGAATTCATCCATGGAGTATTCTAGGTTTTATGGGTTTTGGGTTTTCTTGTGAATTGAAGCTTTGTGGGATTGTTCTTCTATTTTAATTCTGGGAATTCTTTTGGTGATGATAAGTTTATGCTTATGGATATAGATATGTATTGAAAGAGCAAAGGGTAGAGACCTTGGTTAAGGGAAGCTTTCAAAACCTCCATTAATGGTGGTTTTTCAAACTTCTAGCTTTTACAAAATTTGTGTTTTCTTGACTATTGATAAAGGGTTTTCAAATCTGGAATTTATGGGTCATTATATGTATATAAGATACATATAAAACACATTGGAGGATCAACTTAATGATTTTTTGGGAAATTACCATTTTGGCCGAAAATTGCACTTTAAATTGACTAGTTTTGGAACATTTTCCGCTTACCGGGTTCAGAATCTTGTGTATGTGTTATGGGATGAGATATAATATTATATTAAGATTAAATGTATTTGGATTGACTTGTTTTAGGAAGAGGATGAGCGGGCACGGTTTAGACCAATTGTGAAGGTGAGAACACAAGGAATTGGAGGGGTGTTAGCGATGTTGTGCAAGCTTTTGAAGTGTGATTGTGAAGTGATTTTAACTATGATTATGGTTGTGACGACCCGACATTTTTAAATAATTTAAATTAGAATACACAGCGGAAGTCTTTTATTTTAAGAAAATTTGGCGTGGTTATGTTTGAAAATTTGCTGGCCAAAACCTGTTACATCTTAATTTCAAAATCTAAAATACACAAGGAACATTAAGTTCCTATTCAGGAGTTCAAAATGATTATAATCATAAAACAACGACAATAAGCTCTTATGAGCTAATTACAAAGTACAAATCATCAAAATGATATAAAGTTCACAAAACCATGTACATGGATTTTTACATAACACATAGTCCATCGCGAAATCATCATCTTCTCGATCAAGCGCGCTACCTCCTCTTCCCACGATCCCAAACATTACCTGAAATGTTTGTAATATCATGAGCTAACAACTTAAGCCCAGTGAGAATAATAAGAATAAAAAGTAAGAATAGACCTCAAACTCGCATTTCGATTTGTGTCCAAGAACATACTTACTCTTTGCTATCCATCCATTCAAAGAGTTTATAACGAAGTGTTCCACTTTTACTTACCAATTCTTCAATATAATTGTGGAACTACATTCCAATATTCCTGATATGGTTTCATAAATGCATATAGCATTTATATCTCATTTTCCATATATACCTTATACTATATACAAGGTTTACTTTAAATTCTTATTCTCCCAAAGGATGATATTAATTAGCACACTTAGTCTAATTGTTCATCCATAAACTTGTTATAACATAAATGAGAAAAATAAATAAACTTTGCATAATTATAACATCTCGATTCTCTTTCTCATCTATCATATGCATAAAAGTAATGAGTACATCCCGTAGGATACGCATTCGCCATTTATGCATGAAATGAAGGTAACGTGGGTATTCAACTCATCCACCATTCCTTATGCATGAAGGTAACGTGGGTATTCAACTCATCCACCATTCCTTTCATTCTTTTCTTTTTATCTTTTCAATGATGCGAGATGTTATGGTACAATAAATAATGGTGCAAAATGTTATGCATATGCTTGTAAAAGTAAATAAAGTAAAGTACGAATATCAAAGAAATCACAACCCACATAAAATAAATGACATAATGATAAACATAGATAAGAATCTCGGAACGAACGATCTATAAATCGAACTCCGGTATCAATAATAAAAATAAAGATCAAACATAACGATTAACCTAAACCTTCAAGGATTCTAAACTTCCAATAATCCGAGGTTCTATCAATCGTTCTTTAAAGTCTTGGATCATTTAACTTTCAATGATCCATCTTAAACTCCGAAACTAATCTATCTTAGAATCTTCTAAGATTCGGGGCTTTCATCGATAAATCCTAAGTTTCTCGCTTAAAGGATTAACTTCAAATCCTAAGGCACTAACTCACTCCCTCTAATCTTAGTTTCCGATTCTACAAATCATCGTACTTATTCATTTTCTATAAATACTTTAAATCCTAACTATTCTCACGTTAAAGAAAGATGACTTTGCTCTTAAGTCCGAAGGAGCGATCAAGCGAGTGGTTCGAAAACACCTACAATTGAATTATATCACACAAAATCAATAATTTACCAACTATCGATCAAACATCAACTAAACGATCAAAATAACGAAAAACTCAACAACCCTCCAAAAGAGGCTCTCGGCCCTCTCAAAGAAAATGGGCTTCAGCTTTGGTTTTCCGGCTTTTAGGCAATTCAAATGTGTTTCGAGTTGGTTTTAAGCAAATTCGATATTCCCGATTTCAATGGGTATGATAATTAGGGTTTTCGAATATTATGCCCTTTCCCGAATCGAATTTCAATAAACATTATTTCATTAAATTCTAACCCATAATCAAACCCAAAAAGGTAAATTTCAAACGGTAAGGGTTTCGACTGAAACTCGGTTTTAGGGTTATGGGAAATCAAGTAATAGTTACACAATAAGTTTTCCATCAACATTCAACAACAAAGGTTGAAGGGGATGAGAGTTTTGGCCAAGAACACAAAAGCTTGAATCAATTTCCATGGAAGTTCAATGAGAATTCGAAATCTAGGGCTTACCTTAGAGAGTTGGAAACATTCCAAGAGTGGAATGGGTAGAAAGGTCTCGGCGAGAGCTTTCCAACGCATCCGAAATCACGCAAAACGGCCAAGAAACGAAGCCGGGGCGACACTTTCTTCCTCTTCTCTTTTCTTCCTCTTGTTGCTCGGGTTTGGAGAGAAAAAAAGGATGAGCAATGTCAATTTTTTGGTCAAAGGTGTTTTAAAGAAGATGACCAAATAGTGTTTAGATATTTAGGAAATTTGGAAATGACAATTGCGTCCTTTTATGACTTTTGACTTACGAATCGAAACCCGATGCTCTTAAATAAATCTAAAGGTGATTAATAATTATTAATTGGCCTATTAATAATTATTAACGTCACCGAAACGAATTTAGGCTAATTAAACAATTAAACAAATTTACGAACGAAATAAACTCGTAAATTCTAAGATATAAATTCTAAATTAAATTACTTAATTCTAAAATGAAATTAAAAGCTTTAATTAAAAGACATAATAAATATTTAACAATTTAAAATAAAATAATAATTTTTTTTTTACCTTGCAAAATAACGGGACGTTACAATGGTTGGTTTGTTAGCTGTGGATTGTGAATAGTAAAGGATCAAAGTACGAGGAGGTGATGAAAAGTGGAAAGTGAGCCCGACCGATATTAAGAGGACCACAATGTTTATTTAGTTGTTTGCTTACTTGAATATGTCTACTTGTTAATATTTACATTTGTAGTCCTTGATCGAGTCATATGCTGAATTGGGACTATTATCATGAATTCTTAATATGTTATCGGTTTTATGCTTAAAGAATTACGTGAACGGTTGGTTAAGACTTAATACTTGAAATGTTATTTACATGTAATATGTGGGAACGAAAAGGATTTCAAGTATTTTATGTTTGATTTTGAGTGTTTAAACTTTGGAAGTATGAGTAAGATAAGAAAGAGAATTAGTGGAGATAAGTTTGTCTTGAGTAAACTGGCTTGGTTATGGGTGGGAAGTGCTCTAGGCAAAAAAAAAAAAGGATTATGAGTTGTAGCTTGGTGGAGTTATGGAAGTGTAGGTTGAAAATAAGACATCATCGAAGGGTATTCGTGTTATCTCGGAAATAAGTGAAATCTAGATAGTTTAGATACCACTCAATGTAGGAAGCCAATGATAGAACTCTAAGCTAAAGCCTTCATTGTTGGCCATTTGAATATTACTTAGTTTTCTTAATTTGGGAGTTTTCTTAGCTTTCTCTTAATGTCTTTTAATTCTGGTATATTTGGGTGTTTAAATACATATTTTACATAAGAAAATCAAGTTAGGAACCCCAATCAAAGTGTTTTCAAGAATTCTTCAAATGGCCAAAATCACCACTTTTCCCTTTTGCTAGTTTAGAGGCTTTTTGGAACAATTCGGGTTTCGGGGTTTAGATTATTGTTCCTTATGGATGTATTTACAATTTTTTAAGCTTAAGATTAGTTTGTTTTCAATGGTTTTGATTGATGAAGAAAGAAGCCAAGGTTAAGTCATGTTTGACTAAGAAAAAGTGAGAAAGAATTGGGACGCTGGTGATGAATTAGTGTGATTATAAGTGACGTGGTTGTGGATGTTTGTAAATGGTGCAAGGTGGTTTTAGAGTTGTTATGGCTGGAAGTATGGTCCCTGATGATTGAATACGAAGAGGAAATGTATATTGCGAAGGAGACGAGCTAGACTTGACAAGTTGTCAAGATTACGAAACAAAATGACTATTATCTTGCATCTACTTGTGACTTGTGTTTTTCTCACATATTTTACTAGCATATTCACATGTGTCGAGTTAGAGATCGAGTCATATGTATACTTGACATGTTTTCGATATATGCTCGATGGTTAGTTTGCGGATGAGATAATAGAAGAAAGTGTGAAATGTGAATCATGTGTTTATGTGAATTTTGTGCATAATGCGTATAATGATTGAGTCATATACTGCTTGGATGAAGTGTCCTATCTGTGTTCGATGATTTGAGATTTTTTTATATGAAGTTTATTGAAAATAAACATGCTAATTTCATTTCATCTCATAAAACATCATTCATGCATATCATGCATATGGTTTGAGGCCATGGGGTCGTAACCCGTGTAACGGTGTGTTGGTTGTTGGACGTTACACGTGGTTACCATGGCAGATGTGGTGTAGCTCCATGGAGTTATGTGGTGGATGGCCTGGATGCTAGAGTGATTGTTACGATAACGTGGAAGATTATGAGGAGATACGGCTCGAGTGGTGATTGTGATTGTATGTGTAAGTGCTTAGTGAGAAGCATAAATGGTAAATGAAAGAGTGTGTTATTTGCAAGTTTGTGTGGAAAGGATCACGGAACAGTTTTTACTTATGTAATACGGTTATGAGATTGAAACGCTCACGATTCCTCAACATACATATTTTAGCATTTGAACATTTTTATGCATTTTAGCCATTACAGCTACATCATTGCATTATGCCATTAGCTCAATTTGAGATAGTCTTGAGTTCGAATTTCACTTTTGAGATGTCCGTAGAAAGACACGTGAAAGTGTAAGCGAGATGTGACACCGGTTTGAATATAGGATCAAGTAGCAATACTTGTGTTTATTGGTGGAAAAACATACATGCTTTGTCTACTTTCCATCTCAATTGCATCGTATTGATTCTGAACTTTCGTTAACTTCTGATATTTATATACTCTGGGATGTGTGAAAGAGTTAAGTACGGGGAACATGTTAACAAGTATTATAGGTTGGTTTGGCCTAAAGGTTAAAAGTGAGGAGGAACGGGTTTAGGGAAGTGCAAGAGAAAGAGAGGTAATTGGTTTAGCTTGCTTTTGGTGAGGTTCACGAGAATGTTAAGGCAAAGTGTAGTAAGTGTCGAGGGTAGGAAGGCACAAAATGGGGAAATTTTAACGGAATGCAATATTGATTTGAATGAAAGATTGATGTAAAGTAGTTCTAAACGTGCATGTTGAGAAGCGAGGGGTGTAATGGCAAATGATAGTGAATCGGAAGTGTATGGAATGTGGATACGATTTGAAAATCTCACAGTTTGATCAAGTATACTTATTTATATTGAATTGACAATAATTGCATTCTTTAAACTTTTGTTTGCGCATTACAATGTGAACATATGCATCACCATTCATATTCTTTTGTTTTCACTGAGTGCCATACTCAAAGGTGCTCTATATCACCTTTCATATTTTGTTGGGGTCAGGGTTGTGACAAGGAAGCTGGTATGCTTTGGAACTTAGATGCCGAACTTGAAAATGGACTAGTGGACATCGTACCTCGAGCTCGAGTTGTGTTGGTCGCATAAAAGATTACCTATGTAATCTATTAGACTGTTTTCGTTTTGGAAACTGTTCATGGAGTCGTTTTGAACTTTCTCTACTTTAGAAATTCTCGTTTATCGCTTTTTCTTCTTGAAACGTTTGGTTCGTTCAATTTTCAAATGGAACCACGCAAATTTTTCGTAAAAATGTTGCCTTCCGCTACGTTTTGTTTTAAGTGTGTTTTAAATTTTATGTTTTCTACGCTTCCGTTGAGAGTACTCGCGGCCTAGCCTCTGTTTGAGTCGGGTCATTACAGACTATTTCCCTAATTAAAAGATAACCTTAGAATACGATAATAAGATTTAACACATAAAAAATATTAAGAAGAGAACGCTACAAGAAAACTGTCAATTTCTGACCAGAAATTTCCGACCATACATTTTGGTCGCCTTTTTGCGACCAACTGAGTCGTAAATTCAAGCGTTGACCCAAAGCTACCATTTGGTCGCAAACACTACGACCACAATGCGACCGTTTTATATAAGTAGATGTAAAAAAGGCGCGAAAGTATGGCGCGAAGATTACGACCAAGTGGTCGTAAATAATTACGACCCACATAGTCGTATTTGAAGGACAAAAAATAATTGTTGTCACAAAATTTGGCTCGAAAGAATGGCGCCACTATTACGACCACTTGTTCGTAAATAATTACTACCCACATGGTTGTATTTGAAGGACAAAAAATAATTGTTGTCACAAAATTTAGCACAAAAAAATGGCGCCACTATTACGATCATGGAGTCGCAAATTTATTTCGTCCAGGTAGTCGCATTAAAGTGATTCTCCCTATTCTAAGTCGCTTTATTTTTTGGAGGGAAAAAAACGAGGCCAATTACGACCAGATGGTCGCAAAATGGCCACCATCAGGTTGCAAAAAATGGAGGGAAAATTAATTTCCTTCCCACCAATTTTTGTGATGGGTTGGTCGCAAAAGGACAGATGAACCACCTATAAAATGCAGTTCCATACATAGTTTATCAACACACAAAAAACAATGAGAGAGTGGATGTGCATTCGTTTAATTGAGGGTTTTTTGAACGATGAATTCGTTGCAGGGGTTGAGCAATTTGTTGAGTTTTGTATGGCAACTGGGTATTACGAAAAATATAGTCAAAAACTACGATGTCCATGCAGAAAATGTGACAACAGAAAAAACATACCGGTTCCTAATTTGAAGAAGCATCTTTATAGTCGGGGTTTTTTGCCAAATTATTATCACTGGGTGTACCAAGGTGAAACGAAGGAAATGTTCGACGCTGCAGTACAGGAATCTTGATAGTACGAAGGAGGCAGCTCGAATGTTGATGTTGCAGGCAATATTGAAGAAAACCAGTTCGGTCAAATGCAGCAGATGATAATGGATGGGGCAGGGTATGGTAATGAAATGAATCGCGAAAGAGAAGATGAAGAACAAACGTTCGTTGAGGAGGAAATGAATCCAGAAGCACGTAAAATGCACGAGATGCTGACCATAGGTAGTCGACCTTTATATGCAGGATGTGAGGTTAGCCAATTAGCTGCAGCGACGAAACTTTTAAATATAAAAGCGCAGTACCACATACCAGTGAGAGACTTTGATTCAATTGCATCATGGTTTCGTCGTTGTGCTCCACCAGAAAATACGCTGCCAGAGAGTTTGTATGACACGAAGAAACTTGTGGGGGGTCCCGGTTTACCCGTGGAGAGAATAGATTCATGTCAAAACGGATGCATGATACACTGGGATGTGGATGAGAGTCTACATTACTGCAAATTTTGCTTTCAGCCAAGATATAAACAAGGGAGAAGCAGCCTGATTCCACACACCCACATATTCTATTTACCGCTGACCCCGCATCTGCAATGATTGTATGCATCAGATGTGATAGCTTCTCACATGAGATGACATCACGAGCATTCTAAAGATGAAGGAGTTATGAGACATCCCTCAGATGTTGCGGCGTGGAAGCATTTGAACAAGTGTCATCCAGATTTTGCCCAAGATCCTAGAAATGTCAGATTGGGATTATGCACAGACGGCTTTAACCTGTTTGGGGCGTCAGGAACACAATATTCAATATGGCCGGTGATGGTGACCCTGTATAACTTGCCACCCTCGATGTGCATGAAAGACCCTGTGATTTTTTTAACTGTGATCATTCCTGGTCCAAATAGTCCAAAACAGAAACTGGATGTGTATTTTCAACCACTTATCACAGAGTTGAAAAAGTTGTGGACTGATGGTGTTATGACGTACGATATATCAAGGAAACAAAATTTCTTGATGCGCGCTGCATTAATCTAGACGATTAGTGACTTCCCAGCGTATTCAATGTTATCAGGTATATGTTTATACTTTTGTTTGTTTAGTAATCAGTTTGCATAATTGTTTGCTTAGTCATAATATGCAGATAAGTAATCTATACCTTCTCTTATCCTCTGATAAAAGGATGGAGTACGACCAGTAAATATGCATGTCCACATTGCATGCTTGACACAAAGGTATTTTCTCTAAGACATGGTCAAAAAACTTGTTGGTCCGATTGTCACAGAAGATTTCTACCTTTGAATCATTCATTTCGTGCTAACAATACTGACTGGAAGAAAGGTCGACATGAACAAAAAGAGATACCCCCTACAATGTTTAGCGGGCGAGAAATTCTTCACGGTATAGATGCCTTAGGCATGCAGAAGATTACATGTGAAAGTGCAGAGAATGCAAACAAGTTGGCTGAGAAAAACACAGGATGAAAGAAACGGAGTATTTTTTGGGATCTACCGTATTGGGAAGACCTTCTAATCAGACATAACCTGGATGTAATGCATATTGAAAAGAATTTTTTGACAATGTTTTCAACACTATTATGAACGTTCCGGGAAAAACAAAAGACAATCTGAAGGCACGTTATGATATCCGAGAGATATGCCATCGCCCTGAGTTGGAGCCTGATGCTAATGAGCATTACGCTAAAGCGAATTACATGTTGACAACGGAGGAAAAAAGACATTATTTGAGTGGATAAGATCAATCAAATTCCCAGATGGATACGTTTCCAATCTCTATCAGTGTATAGACAGCCAGAAACATATAATATTCGGGATGAAAAGTCAGGATTGTCATGTATTCATGCAACGATTGATGCCAGTCGCGTTCATGCCATTTCTAGAGCATAGACATTGGGAGCCGCTTGCACAGTTGAGTGTTCTTTTTAGGGACTTGACTTGTACTGAATTGATCGACGCAACTGTTGCATCAATGAGTTCGAAGATTGTTGTTATCATTTGTAAGTTGGAGCGAATATTCCCACCTGCCTTTTTTGACTCAATGGAGCATCTTCCAGTGCATCTTCCATACGAGGCCTTCTTAGGAGGTCCGGTGCATTAACGTTGGATGTACCCATTTGAAAGGTAAAACACTCGTAATGTTATACGTACGCAATCAGCACATTGAATATTTAACGTATGATTTACACCGTATGGACAGGTACTTACGTCGGTTGAAGAAGATGATCGGAAATAGATCACGAGTAGAAGGATCTATAAGGAGTGCATACCTTACGCAACAGACTACCACATTTTGCTCTTATTATTTTGATCAGCAAATTGTAGAGCAGTATCGATCAGTGAAGCGAAATGTTGTTGAAAATTTACTAGAAGGTGTTGATGTAAATGACTTGTCCATATTTACAAAGGCTGGCATGACTGTTGGTAAAAGTGTGCGGAGGCCATTGATCGATACTGAGTATCACGTTATCCAAACGTATGTGTTATGCAACTGCACAGAAGTGGAGCCATACATAGAGTACGTTTTTTTAAGGATGTTCATTTAGTTTTAAAACAATTTCAATGTTTGAAACTATTGTTTAACTTATTAATTATCATATATAGATTGTTTCTAAACATATACGTTCGAATGGTACGATATGGTATTACATCCACTGATGAGGGATCAATGATTGACAAAGAGTTTCATTCTTGGTTCTCTGCATACGTGAGTTTTTGGCAAATTTGTCAATTTATTTCTTTGGCAATTTATTGCAGTTTTACCTTTTCACACACAATATATGTGACTATAGGTTGACTCACCTACATTGCCACTAGTTGATCCTTACATTATTTCTTTGGAAAAAGGACCTGCACGGGTTGCAAGATCATATACTGGCTACATCGGTAATGGGTACCGATTTCAAACGAAGGCGCATTCAGTTAACAGAGCAACGAACAATAGTGGGGTCTGCATAAAGGGTCAAGTGTTCAGAACCAATGAAGACGATTATTTCGGAGTAATAGATGAGATCATTGAGATTCAATACGCAAGTCCGACCCAAAAATGCATTGTTCTGTTTAACTGCACGTGGTTCGAGACAACGAGACACAGCGGAATTCGTAAGCTGTCTCATTTGCAGATCGTGGAGGTTAATAAGTCTAAACACATGCGCATAGAAGATAGGTTTTCATGGCTTCACAGGCGATTCTAGTCTATTATCTAAACTATCCATCCAATAGACGTGATCTGACAGAATGGTTAGTTGTTTGTAAAGTAAAACTGTCCCATGTAGAAGAAGGTATCTTCGATAAGAATGTTACAGAGTACATTACTTTTCAGGAAGACGAGATAAGATTAAGTGCGATTGATGATGGTCAGAACACAAGTACTGCTAGACCACTGAATGATGGAACAATTACATTGCAGGACAATACAGATATTCCAAATGATTATGATCATGAAACTCTACAAGATGAAACACCTGAAGAAGAAATTGAATCAGAATCTGAGGATGAACTTGAAGTACGATGAGAAGACACAGAGGATGATGACTGAAAGAATATATTTTTTCTTTTAATTGCTCTATTTAGAAAATATTTTAAAAAAAGTTATAATTACGACCAGATGGTCGTAGATGGCAAGGCAATATGCGACCATCATGTCGTACTTTTCATGACTGGAAGAAGATATTTTTTCCTTTTAATTGCTCCATTTAGAAAATATATATAAAAAAAGAAAAATATATATACTTACGACCATCCGGTCGTAATTGGCAAGGCAAGATGCGACCATCACGTCGTAATTTCCATGAGTGGAAGAAAATATTTTTCTTTTTATTGCTCCATTTAGAAAATATAAAAAAATAATAAATTAGAATTACGACCATCTAGTCGTAATTGTCATGGGTCGACATCTGACCATCAGGCATGACAGGTGTTATGTTTTTTTACTTTCCCAATGCAATTGCAACTAGATGGTCGTAATTTTCCCCGGAAAAGTAAAAAAAAATAACAGTTGTCTTCATATAATATGACCACCTAGTCGTAATATTCAGCGGCAATTTTGAAATTTTACCAAATTTATGGGCGGTGATTTTAACTTTTACGACCATATGGTCACAATTTTTCATAATTACAAATTCAAATTTACGACCATACGGTCATAATAGCCTGCACGCACGACTCCCCACATTCCGTCATAATTACGTTTTGCGACCAGATGGTCGTAAAAATTAAAATTAAATAGGCAAACGGATTCTCCCCCTCCCCATTCGACGTTTTTCTTTTCTTTTCTTTTCTTCCTATTCCGTTCCATTTTCCCCCTCCCCCGTTCTCTAATAATCCCAACATATCAACTAACGATTCATTAGCTCCGTTTCCTCAACACTCATTTTCTCAAATCCCGGGATTTGCTTTCGTCCATAAACAAACGGTTAGTTTTCTAAATTTTCTTTTTAAAACTTTGTTGAAATTTAAAGTCAGTGAATTAGGCTCTGTTAGGTTACGTTCTTTGTGTAGGTTAATTAATTTTTATAATTAGTTTAGTTAATTAGTTTAGTTTAATTATTTTAGTTAATTAGTTTATTTTAATTATTTTAGTTAATTAGTTTAGGTTAAATTCATTTGTATAATTATAGTTTACTTAATTAATGTAGGTTAATTAGGTTAGTTAATTAGTTTAGGTTAATTACTTCATTTGTATAATTAGTTTAGTTTAATTAGTTTAGGTTAACTCATTTGTATAATTATAGTTTACTAGTTTAGGTTAATTAATTAATTTGTATAATTAGGTTAGTTAATTACTTTAGGTTAATTAATTAAGTAATTTGTATAATTAGTTTGGTTTAATTAATTTATATAATTAGTTTAAATTAGATTAGTGTTAATTAATTTGCGGTTTAAATTAAATTAATTTAAATAATGTAATATTTCTTTTTACAACCATAGACAAAAATGACGGGCGCACGACATCCTCCTCGATCACATGATGTTGGCAATGATGACGATGATGATGTGTTCGGTACTGGCACACCCACGACTGATGAGTTTGACGCTCTCCTCTCACCGTACGAGGACCCAGATCCATCTACACTAGAACCCGAGACACAGCTCGGGACTTCGCTTGCAGTACATGACACACCTGGGACATCTAGAGGTGCTTTCGGTTTGGCATCGGGCTCAGCTTCTAGGTCTAGTTCAGCAGTTCCGCCTACCGGGTCTTTGTGATCCATCATTACTTTGGATCGAGCGAGATGAGTAAGTCACTCGTATTCTTAAAATTATATTCGTTTCATTTCTTCTATATCATGAAATTTAATTATATTTCTCAATATTATGTTTTTTATATGAATATCAGATTGCAGCTGCATAAAACCGTTTCAAAACGGTTTCGAGAAGTGCTCCAGAATGGTCCTCTTCCCAACGAGTTTCGCTGGAGGAAGATTCTATACCATGAGAAGAGCAGGTTGTTCGACAATTGGAAGGTAAAAAAAATTTCGTTTCCGTATCTTATATCTGGACTTTTTTATTCCACAAACTTACTAATGTAAAATTGTAATTTACTTATTTTATATATTTACAGGGTAAATTTACTATCGGTTCAGATGTGACGGATCAGAGGTTGTTTCCCCTCTAGGATAAACACATGCAATTCCGATATAAAGACATTCTATATCAGGCGCGGAAGAAGAACGCAGCAAATCGGCATGTCTGGATGAGTGAGGAGGAACATGCCTAGCTTCTGGCGAGCATGCTCACTGAGGCTGCAGTCAGACAATCTGCGAGGAACCGGCGTAACCGTTTAGTTAACCCTACTCTCCACACTAGCGGGGCCCGACCTCACAACGAGCACCATCGTCTTTTGGTAAGTATGCCTATGTACATTTTGTTTTATTTTTCTAAATAATTACTAATTTTAGTTTAAATAGTTTACAATAATATATATTTCTTTGTTTTACGTTTTTTTAGGAAGAAAAGCTTGGACGTCCAGTCCCACCCGATGAGTTACACTTAGTCCTTCACACAAAGAAGGACGGGACTATTGTGGAGGACAAGAAGCAAGCGGTTCAGGTAAATGTTTTGTTTACCCTTACATTGTACTTTTCTATTTACTAAAATGTATATTATAACTAAAGTGTTTATGTTTTACTTCTACTTTGAACAGAACCGTTTTAGGGACACATTGTCCCAGTGCTTGCCGTCTGAAGCCTCCCAGCTGACATAGGAGGATCGACAGGAAGCTTTTTTGGAAGCGGCTGGTGGCGTTCGGCCAGATGGATCTGTTCCTGGCCTTGGATCTTACGGGAGACGTCTATACGCAGACGTACCTCGACCTGAGAGCAGCTCGCAGTGGAGGAGCAGTACCGTTGAGAGGTCCAACAGCTCCAATAAGAGGTCCAGGCGATGCGTGATTCGGTCTAGAAGATCCATACTTCGATCAACGTGCAAGTCTAGGAGCAGGTTGCAGCTGCTTTGGCTGCGTTCTTCAGTACTCGTGATCCGAATGACCCCGACCCTTCATCTTCTGCGCCCCCACCCTGACCACCCCAGTAGTTTTTTCATTTACTTCTTTTTTTTTTGGTTGTATATGAATTGTTTTGGTTTTATTTTTTATATATTTTAGTAATTCATTTTCGGTTTTATACGAATTATTATTTTTTTTTATAGATTTTTTATTTTATTTTATTCCTTTTTTATAATGAATAATGAATAATATTCTATTAATTAAAATAAAATAAAAATTTATTATATTTTAAATAAATAAAAATTCCAATAATTGCTACCCCCAGGGTCGCAAATAATGAATTATTTTATTATTAAATAAACCCAAAATATTAAAAATTACGACCAAAGCGTAGCAATATTTTCTACCCTAAGGTCGAAAATGTGGGCCCACAATTACGACCACAGGGTAGCAAATATTGCTACCCTCTGGTCGTAATATTTATGGTTGACTTTTTTACAACCACAAAAGTTGTGGTCGCAATTTGGTCGTAATTATATGACCCTGAGTCGTAAATATATAATTACAACCCACTTTTTGGCTACCATAATTTTGGTCGTATTTGGGGTCGTATTTTGGTCAATTACTACCGTCCTGGTCATAATTTCCTGGTCGCAAATACGCAGTTTTTTTGTAGTGGAAAAACCCAATTCTAACTAACAAACAAATTATGACCGATTTATTTAAGTTAGATCATAAATTCCCATAACATGAATTAAAAAATATTCCTAATCAATTAACGTTAATTATGCTACTTGTATTAGAATAATTAAAATAATATGGATTTAAACGTTCTTACTAGGGATATGCAAAATTAATAAATGAACAAAGGGCATTTTTGCACAAGAATTAATTCAACAATAAATTATGCAAATAGAAATCATGAATAAAGAGAAAATAAGAATAAAATTAAGAATTAAACCTCACAAATTCATGACCAAACCTCGATAATCCTCTAGTTGGAATAAATAATTTAGCTAGAAAACATAATAAAAACTATCTAAAAGTCCTAAGAGAAATCATGAATAAAGAGAAAATAAGAATAAAATTAAGAATTAAACCTCACAAATTCATGACCAAACCTCGATAATCCTCTAGTTGGAATAAATAATTTAGCTAGAAAACATAAACAAAAATATCTAAACGTCCTAAGAGAAATCATGAATAAAGAGAAAATAAGAATAAAATTAAGAACTAAACCACACAATATGAATACTACTCTTTTAGTTTTTTAATCACAGGCCACTCTTGTCCAACTACATGGGTTTGGATCCTCTGGTCTCCATCGAAGGATGGTCCCATCAGAACTATTAACTGCCATCTTGAAGCTTAGAAGTGCCTCATTCATATAATATATATCAAAGATAAGACTGTGAATGAAAAATATCAATTTTATAATGAAAAGAAGGAACATAACTATAGAAAAGGGAGTGTCCATTGTTTTAGTTCATTGGGTGAGAGGGCAACGTAAGATGATGTATCCATTAAAACTCATAAGGTAACCAATCAATTTATAATCATAACTGATCATATTTTTCTTTACATAAAATTTTTCAGACATGCAAATTCAAAGATATCGGTTAATCAAAAAATTGATAATCAAACGACAACATACAAACAAACCATGTGACAAAAAACAAAAACAAAAACAGCACAAGACAGATCAATATATATATATTACGTTGGGCATAATTAGTCCTATCAATTATGTACAATATTGAGTTAAAATATGAAGACAAGTACCATAAAGATTAAACAAATGCATTAAATTACCAGCAGAGGTGATTAAAAAATCGGTAACAAATAAAAAATGTCTAAAGTTGATGGTTTACAAAACCTCTCGCTCTCATTTCCATAACGTAAACACCATATCAGCTAAATTGTGAGTGTGACCAAATACTAATGATCAGAACATAGCCAGAGCTATAATCATCAAATTCAATAAACTACAACATACAAACAAACCAGTGCCACTTTTTCTTTTTCAGTTCAAGGAAAGAACACAACAAAATTATAAGATTAAACACTCGTTGAATATATGAAAAAATATTTAGAGCCCTAACTCGTTTAGATCAACATCAATTTGCCTATGGAATAATCTTTCAAATGAAAATACCTCAAGCAGAAGATAAAGTGGCATCGTCTCCAGAAGCAAAATTTGTTAAAAATGCAATACAATTGGATTTTTAGAGCTGTTCTTCTTAGACATTTGATACTTATTTCTTTCGGGTGTTCTTCATAGCTATGACATTCGATTCAATAGCATATTTCAGCTATTTGTAATCTGATACGATTGGAGAACAACTGAAGAATCTAAGATTAAATATATCAATGGAGAACCCACATCTGGCCGCCAATGATGAATGGGTAGCGATGAAAAGGCTTTTTCACAAGAACAAGAGCAGTGTCTAAGGGTAGGGCTAGACTATTATCGTTTCCTTTAAAATACGAAAAATCGCGTCAAGAGGGCGCGTCTTATTCTAAAAGAGTGTTTTTTTACCTATTTTTTTTATGATAGTCGGTGACTGTCATTGTTTTGAATTTTTAACATTAAAGATGCACGATTTCTACCATAGTGTCATTGTTTCATGTAAAATTTTAATTTAGTGTCATTTTTTTTAGGTATGTCATCTTTTTTAAATACATAGTGTCATTATAAATAAGATTTGTTGTAGTGAAACCTAGATAATCTTCTAGTTGGAATAAATAATTTAGCTAGAAAACAAAATAAAAACGATCTAAAAGTCCTAAGAAAAATAGAGGGAGAAGGGATTTTGATTTAGGAGTCAAATGGGGCTTTAAATAGTAAAAAATGGCTAAAAATCGAATTAAATATTTATCTTTATCTTCCAAGGTGTTAGAGCCAGCCGCCAAGCCATCGCCTGATTCTGTGAGAGGAACCGAAAACCAAGCCAATATGAAGCCGAGTCGTATCTTCTCCTTTATCTTTACAAGCGACGTGTTGTTAATGGCTGAGCGGCGTGTCACTCAGCATTATCTGCCACAGATGCTCACTGACGTCATGCAAATGTCAGCACCCTCTTTCTTTCTCTTTGTGCTGACATCATCATCAGAATATTTTTGTAGGGAATTTTATTTTGGCTATAATTTCTTTGTTATAAGTCTGATTTGAGCACCTGTTTCACCTACATACATGAAATTTAATGATTAATAATATTATGGACATTTAAATCAATTTAAACTCACATTTAAATTATTTTGGAGGTATTACTATGTGACGACTCGACTCCTTTTAAATAATTTAAAATCGAATTGCAGCAGAAGACTTAATATTTAATAAAAAAATTGGTGTGGATATATTTAAAACTTGGACTATCCACAACCTGTTTACACTTTTCACAATCAGAGAATTTAAAAGACAGGAAATGCAATTCCTGTTGTAAGATTAAATGAGTTAAAGGATATAAAAGTTAAAACAAAAAGCTCTTATGAGCTTATAAACAAATATACAACTCATGAGATAAAATAAAATATAATAAAATATGTCCATGGACTTTAAAATATATATAGTCCCTCTCGGCATCATCATCATCCAGATCAGATTGCACTAGCTCCTCTCACCACGACCTCGAGCATTACCTGAAAATGTTTGTAATATCATGAGCTAAAAGCAAGCCCAGTGAAAATAAACAGAATAAAAAGTAACATTAAACTCCAAACCCGCATCCGAATTTGTGTCCAAGCAAAACTTACATTCTCTTACCCAAACTTCCAACAACTCGAGAAACTAACTCCCAACATTTAGAAGAATGTTTCCATATCACATCTCTCTTTCTTATTCGTCCTTTTTAATACCTCATACTATATATAAGGTTTATATTCAAGTGCTTAATCTCCAATTTCAAGTTCTTCCAATTAAATGAGAATCTAGTTCTCTTATATACATATTATAATAAATATACATTGTTCAATACACCTTTGTATTTTCTCATTATACAATTCAATCTCATCCCTCTTCGTTATAGCACTCAGCTATCATCATATTTCATTCTTTTTCTCTATGGAAAAACATAATATACAAAATGTTTCATTTCTTTTCTTTATTAAATAATGCGAAACTCACTCGGTCTTAACATATTTAAACATTCATTAACTCACTAAACAAGTGAAAAAGGCACACAACCTTTACTTTAATATAACCATCACATGCGATTAATGTCAGGTAATGAAGCTCCCATATGTCAGTTCATTCACCTCATTATCTCGCTTTCCAAAATAAAATATACAAAGTCCTTTCAATAATATCTTTCCATCTCTAGTGAATAATGACAGGTAATGAAGCTCCTGTAGGTTAGTTCATTCACCTCATTAAACTCACTTTCCAAAATAAAATATACAAAGTCATTTCAATAATGTCTTCCCACCTTTAGTGAATAATGACAGGTGATAAAGCTCCCGAAGGTCAGTTCATTTACCTCATTAACTCACTCACCGAATACAGGTAATGAGGCTCCAGTAGGTCAGTTCATTCACTTTGTATCTTCGTATATGTATCATAGTAATTATGGATAATACCAGATAATGTGAACTCGCATAGTTCCATCATTATCTCATTATCCATCTCCTCCGATCATGCAAAGTCCCCCAGTCCTTTAGCATTCCTCATGTACATAAACGGAAACATAAAATGAATAATACCAGACAATCCAAGCACACTCAGTCTATGCATTGCCTCATTATTCCTCCCAATTTCGGTTATGCAATATGATATGATATGATATGAATATGCTTTCAAGTGCAAGTAAATAAATATAAATATTCAAATAAATCGAAAGAACATAAAGGTAAATGGATCACGTAATACTCTTATGCATAAAATAAGAATTAGGAACTTCTAATAAGAAAACATTAAATAGATCAAGCCAAACGGCCTTTAGTTAAACTTGAATTACTAACTTAATTATAAAGTCTCCAAATCAATTGATTCTATTGCTTACAATAAGTATTTGAAGTTCCATAATCAAATTCCTTATTCATTCCATTATACTCGAAACCTTCAACTTCCGATAATCATTATTCTTAAGCTTCGGAACTAATCTAAACTTAGAACTTCCATGAGTTAAACGTTTCCCTCGAGAAATCCATGAGTTCTTTCACTCAATTATAACTAACTCCAAGCCTAAGAATATTAGCTCACTTACTTTAATCCTTTCGATTCAAATTTTAATCTCAACTTCTGATTTTACAAATCGTTTAACTTATTCGGTTTCTAAAGCTACTTTAAATTCTATTTATTCTCACCTTAGCAAGTCAATGTATAATCCAATGGTTCAACGAGACGTCAACGTACACCTGACACCTACAAATCATCAATTGATCAACGAATTACAATACAAATCTAATAAGAGAAAAAGTATGATTTTCGAGAGTGTTTTCGGATGAATAGTGTTTTTCAAAAATCAAGGCTCAAAATCGTCAAATTCCTTGATAGAAATACGTGATTTCAACTTCAAAACTCATTTATAATAAAAAATGAACAAAACCATGTAAAAAGTTTTGAAAACTCACTTTTTAGGGCTTTCCTTAGGGAACGAGAAACAGTATAAGGTTAGGTTGGATAGGTAGCCCTCGTCCTGAGCAATCCAATGCAACTGATCTCATCGAAAACGGTCGAGAATCGAAGAAAACCCATGGAAATTCAAGCCATTGAAGGAGAAGAAGAGAAGATTTCTTTGATGTTTGGCTTTTTGAGTGTATTTAAAGAAGACAAATGAATAGTGTTAGGATATTTAAGAATTTAGAAATTACGGTTACGTCCCTTTAATGATTTTAGCTTATAAAACGAAACTCGATGTTCTTAAACTAGCCAAATGGTGATTAATAATTATTAATTGGCCCGTTAATAATTATTAATATGACCAAAAATAATTTAAGCTAATAAAACAATTAAAAGAATTTACTAACGAAATAAACCCGTAAATTCTAAGTTATAAATTCTGAATTAAATCTAAAATTTAAATTAATAAATTCTAAAATTAAATTAAGTGCTTTACGTCAAATAATAATAATTAAATTAAATAATAAATTAAAAAAATCGGTGTAAAATAACGGGACGTTACAGTCTACCCTCCTTAAAAGACTTTTCGTCCCCAAAAAGTGCGCTCACTAAGTGAAAAGCGAGGGTACTTTGACTATATCTCATCCTCATGTTCCCACGTTGCTTCCTCTGACACATGGTTTCTCCACAAAACCTTAACCAAGTGAATCATTTTATTTCTCAATAATTTTTGTTCGAATGCTATGATCTTAACTGGTGTCTCCTCATAAGACTTATTAGCATCCAAAACTATATGCTCATAAACAATCATGTGGAACAGATCTGCCATGTATTTCTGAAGCATCAATACATGGAAAATATTATAAACACCCGAAAACAAAGGTGGTAAAGCTAAACGGTAAGCTACCACTCCTACTCTATAGAGTATCTCGATAGGCCAATAAATCTAGGGCTCAACTTACTCTTCTTCCCAAGTCGCATAACACCCTTCATAGGTGCCACTTTACGAAAATACGTGGTCCCTCACTGCAAACTCAAGTGGACTACAACGTTTATCGGCATAACTCTTCTGTCGACTTTGGGCAACCCTTAACCTCTCTCTAAACAAAGCGGTAGACTCGCTAGTCATTTGTAACAACTTGGGATCCAAAAGTCTCTTTTATCCAACCTCATCCCAATGAGCGGAAGAACAACACTTTTACCATAAAGTGCCTAAACAGTGTCATCTCATAAGTAGTCTGGTAACTGTTATTATAAACAAACTCTTCCAAATACAACTGAGAGTCCTAACTACCACCAAAGTCAAGAACATCAGCTCTCAACAATTCCTCCTAAATCTGGTTAACCTCTTTAATTGACTATCTGTCTAAGGACAAAATGGTGCTAAAAGCAAATATGATACCACAGCGGTATGTAAACTCGGCCAAAACCTTGAGACAAAGCATATGTCTCGATTTGATACAATCTTCACCGACACACCATGCAATCTAACAATATTTCTTAGGTACCACTGTACCCTAGTCTTAACTGGATAGGTGATCCTTCCAAGAATAAAGTGTGTGGTTTTCAACAAACGATCTACTATCATCCAAATGGTACGATAACTCTTTGCCATCTTTGGAAAACCCCTAATAAAATCCATAGAAATCTCTTTCCATTTCCATTCAAGTATTCTCAAAGGTTAAGATAAACTGGTGGACTTGTACTTAAGGCCTTGACTTGCTAACAAAGCAAACACCTACTCACATACTTTGCAGTCTCATGTTTCATCCCAAGCCACCAATAATACTGTCTCGGTCCCTCGTACATCTTTGTACTACCTGGATGAACGATAAAGATAGAACTATGAGCCATCCTTCAACAGTTCTTTTCAAAAGTCGATCTTGAAGGCACACAAAGCCTCTTACAATTTATCAATGCAGTATCTGTAGAAAAGATATATTGACTAGACACGTCTTATTATGCCTCTCGAAAACCATCTTGTAAGCCTCAGAAAACTTTGAATCTTAGGCACACTAGTCGGTCTAAGTCAACTACTAACTGCCTCAAACTTAGAGGAATCAATATATACTCCTTTTCTTGATATTACATGGCCTAAAAATGCCACTTCTTTTAGCCAAAACTCACACTTTGAGAACTTGGCATACAATTTCTTATTCGTAACATCGTCAAGACCTTCTTCAAATGCATATCATGCATCTTCTCGGTCTTAGAATAAACCAAGATATCATCAATAAACAAAACCATAAAAGAATCGACGAACCTCCTGAACACAGTACACATAAGGTCCATAAAAGATATAGGCGCGTTGGTCAAGCCAAAAGACATAACTACAAACTCATAATGTCATAACACGTCCTGAAATAGTCTTGGGAATATCCTCATCTTGAATCCTCAACTGATCAAATCGATCCTCTATCCTTGGCAAAGGATACTTGTTTTTTAACTGTAACAAGGTTCAACTCTCTGTAGTCAATGCACAGTCTCACTGAACTGTCTTTCTTTTCACAAACAACAAGGTGCTCCCCACGAGGACGCACTAAGGTGAATAAACTGGTTAACTCATCAGGGAAAACATCAACGTAGGTGCTACTCGACTATTAGACCCACAAAATGTAAACTGGTCCCACAAGGACTCATAAAATCAACAACTTCCTCAGTACATACGATAATGGTATGATTGGATGATAGCCAATCCATAACCAATATCGCATCAAAATCAGACATAAACATAACAGTCAAAGTAGAATGCGAACAACTACTTATAATACACATATCATCAGGACTAAGCACACTACCAACAATACTAAACTTCCCCATTGGGGTAGAAACACACATCTCGAAACCCAACAATCTCGACTAAAAAGATGCCAACCCAACATAACGAGATAAAATAAAAGAGTGGCTAGCTCCATAATCAAATAGAACAAAAGCCAAATGGCCCAAATATGAAAAAGTACCCATCATTACCATACCTACAGCCTCAACATCCTTTCTAGTGTCAAATACACAAGCATGATGTTGAGTAGGGGAAGGAGATAACAAGAGTAAATCTGAACTATTGAGCCTGTGTACCCTGATTTCTACCTCTGTCTTGACCTCTGCCTTTACCCTAGGGAGCATATTGAGTTGGCGGTGCCTGCTGCAGCTTTTTCTGATAATCCTGACCCTTGTTACTATGTTGTGATGACCATGTCTTATACGCCCTACAAAAGTGGCGTGATTCCAAGTTTGATCGCAAGCATAGCATCTTGGTGGAAGTGTGCATCTCCTAGAATGGAAACTAGCACAACTATTACAGTAAGGATGAACCTGTCCCTATGTTCTCGGTTGTCCATGTTGAGTTCCATCGCAAACCTGCTGCTGCCTCCCCTGTGGCGGTATCCCTCAATTAGCATCGTCATTCTCTGCCTTCTTCTCCTGAGAGGAAATTTGTCCCGTAGTAGCTAGTTTTCCATTATTTTCATAAGATGTAAAATCCAAGATAAGAGCAACTTTTAAGCCTCCTCATTCAAATCTTGAATGAACTCGACTTCATATATCATTTCTCTCCTTGCAAAGAAAAACTTGTGTCTCTCAAGCACCTTAGTCCAATAACGTTCTAACCTTCCAACATAGGATTCACTTTAGAGTCTATCTTGAAAAGACTCATTAGGTTCAAACTACGACCTACAAGTTTCTCAAATTCTCTGTCCAATTAGATGGCCAAACACAATGTGATTTGAAATTCACCAAACAATCACATCGCCTTATAAATTTACCGATACCACGGCCTGACAACATTCCTTATATATCTCAATCAAATACCAACACTTAACCTTAGTGTTAGTCAACCTTGACAATTTACCAAATATGGATCTCGATAACTCGATCTCGAGTATATTCAAATTTAGATTGATACATCATAGTGTAATAGCGACCAAACTAGGTCATTCACCAATTAACACAGCCGTTAATGGTCCTTGTTGAGACTTATCACGAAATGTTCTTACTTCCTCTTTTGAGTGGCAATACATTTTCCTTTTTAACACCATACTATCACAATGATTTACCACTTACCATAATTCAACTTTCTCAACTCAAATCAGGAACTTGTCCATTGAGTTAAATCTAGGTTACTGGACCTGAGCCAGACCAATTACTTACCAATAATTACTCACCTCCAACAGGCGCTTCATCTCTTAATACTGGGCTACAGACAATCGTGTCCTCTTTTACACATACAATGTCAACAACCATTCACTAACATCACTACTTAACAATTGTGTGACAATCAAACTTTAATCAATGTTGAGGATCAAATGATCAATCTCTCTGAGTATCTCATCTCCTTTACTTTGACATTATGTCAATACGCATAACGAGGTGTATAACCTCCAAACTACACGGGGTCATTAACATTCTCAACATCCATACCAAGATCTCAGCCTTGGGTCAAATAAACATCACCACATGGTGGTTTTTACGAGGAGGGGAAATATCACAAATACAAATAATGTGTAACAACCTTCTCATAAACTTTTCCACTATTAAAGAAATAAAACTTGAGAATAAAAGTTCTAGGCATACATGGTTCCGCTGATCTCCGACGATGATTCGAGAGTGGACTTAAAACAAAACATGAAAAACAAACATGCATCGCATGTAGTCTACAGAACCCTTAGGCTCTGATACCAACTGTGACGACCCGACTCCTTTTAAATAATTTAAAATCGAATTGCAGCGGAAGACTTAATATTTAATAAAAAATTTGGCGTGGATATATTTAAAACTTGGACTATCCACAACCTGTTTACACTTTTCACAATCAGAGAATTTAAAAGACAAGAAATGCAATTTCTGTTGTAAGATTAAATGAGTTCAAGGTTATAAAAGTTAAAACAAAAAGCACTTATAAGCTTATAAACAAATATACAACTCATGAGATAAAATAAAATGTGTCCATGGACTTTAAAATATATATAGTCCCTCTCGGCATCATCATCATCCAGATCAGACTGCACAAGCTCCTCTCACCACGACCTCGAGCATTACCTGAAAATGTTTGTAATATCATGACCTAAAAGCAAGCCCAGTGAAAATAAACAGAATAAAAAGTAACATTAGACTCCAAACCCGCATCCGGATTTGTGTCCAAGTAAAACTTACATTCTCTTACCAAAACTTCCAAAAACTCGAGAAACTAACTCCCAACATTTAGAAGAAAGTTTTCATATCATAACTCTCTTTCTTATTCGTCCTTTTTAATACCTCATACTATATATAAGGTTTATATTCAAGTGTTTAATCTCCAATTTCAAGATCTTCCAATTAATTGAGAATCTAGTTCTCTTATATACATAACATAATAAATATACAAGGTTCAATACACCCTTGTATTCTCTTATTAATATTATACAATTCAATCTCATCCCTCTTCCTTATAGCACTCGGCTATCATCATATTTCATTCTTTTTCTCTATGGAAAAACATTATATACAAAATGTTTCATTTCTTTTCTTTATTAAATAATGCTAAGCTCACTCGGTCTTATATTTAAACATTCATTAACTCACTAAACATGTGAAAAAGGCACACATCCTTTACTTTAATATAACCATCACATGCGAATAATGTTAGGTAATGAAACTCCCGTAGGTCAATTCATTCTCCTCATTATCTCGCTTTCCAAAATAAAATATACAAAGTGCTTTCAATAATATCTTTCTATCTCTAGTGAATAATGACAGGTAATGAAGCTCCCGTAGGTCAGTTCATTCACCTCATTAAACTCACTTTCCAAAATAAAATATACAAAGTCTTTTGAATAATATCTTCCCACCTCTAGTGAATAATGACAGGTAATGAAGCTCCCGTAGGCAAGGAAGTAAAAGTCGAAGTCGGTCAAGATGTCAAGGTTCAAATATACGAAGTTGTCGACGGAGTTATCGATGTCGACGGACATTCCCATAAAAATCACGAAAACGATGGAAACTTATATTAATTTTTGGACTTCATAAATGAAACTTTCACAATAGGGTATTTAAGTCATAATCTACCATATAATGAAAATATACACCTATAAGTGCATGAAATTTGTCAAATTATGAAAAATTAGAGAAAATGTATCGAACGTTCACATCACATTAAACATTTTTATTACAACGATGACTTCAAAATACATATGACTAAAAACGACATGAATACCTCGGTGGGTCAACAACACCATCACTCTCATTTTGTTTCCAATTTAAGTACACCCTTGCCACGTCAATCGACCTCGTAATTGAGAACAAAATTGTCGACATGCAATAGATACGAGTCATCACTTGCACAAATAGACCCTCGTCGTGGATAATGATCCAAATTTCGAGCTTGAACAAGCATCGGAACAGGGATCGGGATTGGGACATACATAAATGACGAATCATTTGATTGAGTTCCATGTTGAGAGGTCATGGGAGACATCAGGAAGTTTGGATTGTGATGGGCGTTTTGCTGAAATTGAGCCTTAGCCTGAGGGAAGTTTTGATATTGAGGGATATTATGCTGAAATTGTGTCCCTCCAACTCCATAGCCAAAATTATCTTGAGGGTAATTTTGTTGAGGCACAAACTGTGATTCCGCATCTGAAATATGAGCTTGAGCCAGAGGCACAAAATTTGATGCATGAGAAGATGATATTGAGTCTCGATCGTGCTCTGATCTTCCCGTACTCATGAAATCAGAAAGACCCCACCATATTGAGTATTACCAAGAGTAATGGTCCCCATACTCGATATCAATGAGTCATTGTCACCATACCCCATATTATTCGACCCGTAATCATGTATTGGTCTTTGAATTCTAACAAAAGGTTTTCCGATTGCAGCTATCCCCTCACCACCTTCACGATTTCCATGGTCTGAATCATGGGTCGCGTGATCAAAATTACGTTCACAAGAAAAAGGACTCATTGGTTGTTTGAATGATTATCCTTCTTGTTCATAATCTCCACCTCCACCATCACCTCCATCATCATGTGATGGTCCTTGAGTCTTATCGTCATCGTCAGCAGTTATCTTTCGTCTCTTCCCTTTGTCTAATTGTCGTTGGCTCAGGGTGTAGCCGGCTTGAATCAAGTTTTCCCTATCAATAGAATCGATAGAGAAATCCATGTCGAGTTGTACCTCTCTCGAATGACCCTCTCCACATCAACTCCAACTTCTGCAGCTCTCTTTGCAACTCGAGAATCAAGATTGCCATGTTCATCATCCAAAAGTGCAGGTTGGACCCAATCAAACATGGGATCTTCATAATCTTCATCCGTCTCTCCTCCAACTTCCAAGTCCAACATATCTAGATAATCAATTTCGGCAACCTTATCTGCTTCAGCCTCCATATCTCTTAATTTGAGCTTCATGTTGTAGTAGCAGAATACAATTTTATGAAGCTTTTAATATGCCAACCGATTACGAAGCTTGGTATGAATCAGAGCGAATGTACTCCAATTCCTCTCACAAGCAGATGAGGAAGCCGTTTGTGCCAATATTCTTATTCCCACGTTTTGAACAGTTGGTGCACTACTTCCATACATGTTCCACCATTCACCTGAACACATGTTGATAATCAATTTTATATTAAAGACTAAGTAAGTAACTGACTATGAGATGCTTTGTAATATCAATCGATCCTTACATGGGTCCATCTTCTGTCGAGACGCAATAGCAGCTCGATCCCTAAATCCCCTCTTAGCATCGTGAAAGTACGTCAGCTGCAGTTTTCATGTGATATGATATCTCACTATCAAGAAAATAATAATAATAATATATACATCTTTAAGTTCTTAACAAATATATACCTCTATCCCAAATTCTGCAACCCCGGGACAGTTTGGGAAAAGTTTGTTATACACTTGGTGCACAGCTGGTACCAAATCAACATCCTCACTAATGTTATCACGATAATGAAATCTTGGATTTAAATAATAAGCTGCATGGGCTCACGTGAATTAATTTATTAAAATGTTGGAAATAAAACTCTTATAAAATTATCTAGATTAATAATACCTGCTGCATGAAAGGGATGTGATAATGTCTTATCCCACCGATCTTCAATTATTCGAAGTACCCAAGCCTTACCCTGAAGATTTCCGATTCTACCCTTCATGGTCTTGATTATGTCGTAAACAAGAGGCATGGTTGGGACAACCTCTGTGTCGACAATTCGTAAGACTGAATACATCGGCTCAAATATGCTCACAACCATCTCAACTCCATCCCAAAAAGAATGAGAAAGCACAATTTGTTCGACCGCACGTCCACCTGCGGTCTTACTCAATTTATTATTCAACCAGTCATCGCTCGAAAATAACCTCCTTAATCCACCTCTCTTCTTTAACAAAGAATTGAGAGCGATATAGTTCATAGCGAACCTTGTAGGTCCCGGTCTAATGATATCCCTTTCACAATATTCACACATCTTTGCTAATAATTGACCATGATTGTATATGAAGTTTGTCACCAATCTCGCTTCGCTTACGTAGCCTGCTACCATTGTACGCTTAGCAATATCTTCAAACATGAGATCTATACAATGAGCAGCACATGAGGTCCAATATATCATATATTTACTCATGACCTTTTCTCCAACTTTTTTAAACGCAGAACCGTTATCAATGACTATCTGAACTACGTTGTGAGCTCCAACATGGGCAATAACTCCTTTTAAGATGTCATATATGTATTTACTATCCTTTATCTTATCAGATGCATCAACGTATTTTAAATACACATAGTTACCTTTTGAGTAGACCATAAAATTGATGATGGATTTTCTTGTAGGCCCAGTCCAACCATCACACATTATAGTGCAACCATAAGTTGGCCACTTCCTTCTCATCTCTTGAACATAAGAATCCATCCCTTCATACTCCATATCCAGATATTTGTTTCGAATTTCATACGGAGATGGTGTCAGAATCCTACCTCCTATATGACAAAATAAAAAAAAAATTGTTTAATTTTTAAAATATACTATGAACATGGACTAATACAGTAAGATATGTTTAAGAGTTTTACTTGATTGTTGTGCTCCCACAATCATATTCTTGAAGTGGTGAGATTTAGCTTTTACGGCAGGAATGTTATCGTATATGAAGAATCGTGAGACTAGTTGGCCCAATGTCTCTTTAAGTCCACCTTTCTTAAACATATCTTTAATACTTTTCTGTTTGACAGCTTCCGACTTGTAATATGATGGTTCTCTACTACTCGTAGACCGTGGTAGAGTACCAGAACCTTGACCTCGCTGAAATTCCTCTTGACGGAGGTGTTCTTTTTCCATCGCCGTCTTTCTTGACTCACGAAGTGCCCTTCTATATTCTTTATTTTGGATTGGGTCCATATCCGCCGCATACATGTCAACATCATCAGAATCATCGGTTGAAACATCCTGATTGCCTTTCAAACCTTTACGAAGCTCGTGCCGTATCTCATCCATTTTCGCTGCCTTTTTCATCTTCATCTTTTCCTTCAATTTGATAGCTTGATCGATCTCTGCCTTCACCTCTGGTGGTACTTTGTTGCATGCCTTTATGTTTTTTCTAGGATCTTTTCCTATTAGATGATACTTAAACTGTGATATTCCCCCGCTTTTACTAATTGCACCACAAAAATTACAGACAGTCCCAAATTTATTGCCCTCAACTAGTGCGTAATAGGTCCGTGCATAATCGATACGATTAGACTCCATTTCAACCTACATAAAATCACAACATATATGGTTATGAAAATAAATTAAACTTAAAGTATTAAAGTTCGAAATTGAAAACTAATTCTAATTAGTAATATTGACTCTTTTAAATTTTTCTTACAATTAAAACATTAAAACTAACTATTAACTTTAAAATTTTAAATATATATGTTGTTTACTAATTTAAAAGTTAAAACCTAATGAACTAACTTTTTTTTCCTCAATACATTTAAGTTTAAGACTAATAGTAATTCGTAATTCTAATTTTTTTTTAAATTTTAACATTAAAACTAAATATTACTCTAAAGTTTAAAAAATACCTATGATTTACTAAAGCAAAACTAACTTAATTTTAACCTTTTTTTTAAGGACACATGAGCAGGGAAGCAAAAGATCCTAGAATAGATAATTAAACTTAAATTATCTATTATTTACTAAAACAAAACTAACTCAATTTTTGTCCTCCATATTACGAATTTAAAAACCATTTAATAGTTAAGTTTAATTTTTTAGTTAAGTTTAATATACCAGTCTAAACAAAAATTGTAATCTAATAAATTATTATATATGTAATTTCTTTTAAATAGTTAAGAATATGCTAATATCAACATTATTTAAAATAAAAAAATAAACAGAATATGCTAGTACTAATATATATATATATAGTATACCAACTTAACATTAAAACTTACTTGGTAAAAATGTAGATGGTAGAAAAGGAAAGACTTAGAGATTGAAAGAAAAGAAATGCAGATGCTGTTGTAAATTGTAGAGGAGGAAAACAAATAAATTCAATATATAGAGGATTAAAACCAATTGAATTAGAACAAATAATAAATTAAAAAAAATGCTTGAAAGTCGGATGGAAATTGCAGGCTTTGCAGCAAATCTGATATGATATGGACCTGGTCAACAAAAACTTTACTTTCTCCCTGAAAAGTCGTCGACTTGACCACTCATTGTCGGTTGAAGTCGGATGGAAATTGTTGAAGGCCACGTGAACCCGACATCTGATTGGACAAGTCGCTGGATAACTGGATATCGACGTTATCGAGGACAAGTCGCCGACTTTGTATAGGAAATCACTTTAACCCCTTCGACTTATCTACTCCCTTTTCTGGCGATAAGTCGGTGACATTGTCGCCGTTATCGGCAACTTTTGCTTCCCTGCCCGTAGGTCAGTTCATTCACTCTGTATCTTCGTATATGTATCATAGTAATTATGGATAATACCAGATAATGTGAACTCGCATAGTTCCATCATTATCTCATTATCCATCTCCTCCGATCATGCAAAGTCCCATAGTCCTTTAGCATTCCTCATGTACATATACGGAAACATAAAACGAATAATACTAGACAATGCAAGCACACTTAGTCTATGCATTACCTCATTATTCCTCCCAATTTCGGTTATGCAATATGATATGATATGATATGAATATGCTTTCAAGTGCAAGTAAATAAATATAAACATTCAAATAAATCAAAAGAACATAAAGGTAAATGGATCACGTAATACTCTTATGCATAAAATAAGAATTAGGAACTTCTAATAAGAAAACAATAAATAGATCAAGCCAAACGGCCTTTAGTTAAACTTGAATTACTAACTTAATTATAAAGTCTCCAAATCAATTGATTCTATTGCTTCCAATAAGTATTCGAAGTTCCATAATCAAATTCCTTATTCATTCCATTATACTCGAAACCTTCAACTTCCGATAATCATTCTTAAGCTTCGGAACTAATCTAAACTTAGAACTTCCAAGAGTTAAATGTTTCCCTCGAGAAATCCATGAGTTCTTTCACTCAATTATAACTAACTCGAAGCCTAAGAATATTAGCTCACTTCGATTCAAATCTTAATCTCAACTTCTGATTTTACAAATCGTTCAACTTATTCGATTTCTAAAGCTACTTTAAATTCTATTTATTCTCACCTTAGCAAGTTAATGTATAATGCAACGGTTCAACGAGATGTCAACGTACACCCGACACCTACAAATAATCAATTGATCAATGAATTACAATTCAAATCTAATAAGAGAAAAAGTATGATTTTCGGGTGAATAGTGATTTCAGATGAATAGTGTTTTTCAAAAATCCGGGCTCAAAATCGTCAAATTCCTTGATAGAAATACGTGATTTCAACTTCAAAACTCATTTATAATAAAAAAAAGAACAAAACCATGTAAAAAGTTTTGAAAACTCACTTTTTAGGGCTTCCCTTAGGGAACGAGAAACGGTATAAGGTTAGGTTGGATAGGTAGCCCTCATCCCGAGCAATTCAACGCAACTAACCTCATCGAAAACGGTAGAAAACCCATGAAAAATTCAAGCCATTGAAGGAGAAGAAGAGAATATTTATTTGATTTTTGGCTTTTTGAGTGTATTTAAAGAAGACAAATGAATAGTGTTAGGATATTTAAGAATTTAAAAATTACGGTTACGTTCCTTTAATGATTTTAGCTTATAAAACGAAACCCGATGTTCTTAAACTAGCCAAATAGTGATTAATAATTATTAATTGGCCCGTTAATAATTATTAATACGACCAAAACTAATTTAAGCTAATAAAACAATTAAAAGAATTTACTAACGAAATAAACCCGTAAATTCTAAGTTATAAATTCTAAATTAAATCTAAAATTTAAATTAATAAATTCTAAAATTAAATTAAGTGGTTTACGTCAAATAATAATAATAATAATTAAATAAAAAATAAAAAATTTCGTATAAAATAACGGGACATTACATACTACTAATAAATATGTATATATTACGAGTTATCAAATACCCCTAAACTTAGACAATTGCTAGTCCCTTAGAAATTCTAACATTAAGCGCAATATTCAATCAAACAAGAAAATTCTCAGAACTTATGTAATCTTAAATCTTGCAAATAGTTAATACCTAAGCAATCAAAAGAATTCATACAACACCCAAAGTGTGCGTGTGATCAATCTCGCTTTTTGCAAATCTTTAAATAAAACCATGAAGTTCAAACGCTAACTCAATTTTCACAAGTCATGTCAAGAATTGAAACCTAAATAATTTTCTCAAAACCGAAGCATATAAATTAGATACTTACTGGGATTTCTGCCCTAAATCTTATGTAATCCAATTAAACTATCAATAAATAAAGGAAATATAAATTAGTAATATTTACATTGTCGTTTATTATTGTTTGATAAATGTAACCCATCATAAGATCTAGAGTTACTTATGATAACTTAAAATGAGAGTGACTCGATATAATTTGCTCAATATGCCTCCCACTTTTGGGATTGCATCTTGCTTATAGCTGAGAACATGATTACACAAGATTGGAATTCAGTCTTTATCATATAGCAAAATATATAAGTAGTTCCCTTATGGACTAATTCAGTGCTTGAACAGAAGGGCCCCATATTCCTATGATCAAGGAAAAAACAAAGACGTATAATGGAGATTATGTAAGGTTTTTCATTAGAGAATCAGTTTGGCTTAAGGAACAAGATGTATGATGGAGGTTAATATGGTAAAATTACCTAGACATATATATGAACTACTTGTGAAAGATCAAAGTGTAGTTAATGATATTAGCTAATGGACATAACTATGTCTATAGTACTAAGAGTGCAATTCTAGATATTTAGTTGAGTTATCTAGGAGTTAATGAATAAGAATTAATTGATTGAAGACGTTTGATCAATGTAATTATAGATTGGAGTTTAGTACTATAGGTCCATTAAGTCCTCCGAGTTAACGCATGTAATTGAGAACATAAATTAATTTGGATTAATTTCTTTTGAAAAACGGTTTCCAAGTATTTAATTTGAAGTTGTCAAATTAATTAAGGCAAATATAAATAGAAGAGTCTATTTGATTAATTAAATGAAATTAAATAAAATAGTCTATTTAATTATTTAATTAATGGTGAAATTAAATAGAAGAATCTATTTAATTATTTATTAAATTGAAAGTCTATTTAATTATTTTAATACAGAGATTAAATAGAAGAGTCTATTTAATTAAATTAATTTTACAGTTATCCAAAATTAATGGGGATTTAAATAGAGGAGTCTATTTAAATATTTAATTTGAGGTAGTCAAATTAAAAAAGAATTAAATAAATAAAAGAAGTTTTATTTATTTATATATTTAATGGAATTGTTCTATTAAATAAAAGTAAAAATAAAATGCCCAATATTGTCATGGAGATGATGATGTGGGCGTGTGACCCATGGGTAGGGTCACACGTCACCTTGGTTAATAATTAACCAATTATTTTCATTTTAATTTAATTAAAATATATGGAATATCCTGATTTAAATTAATATGATTAATTTAAATGAGTAACATATGCAATAATGATTAATTTAAATTGTGATATGGGAATTTCCGATTATGGAATAAGATATTATATCTTAATTATTCAAAATATATTTTATAATATCTTTATTAATTATTTGATAATTAAAAAGATATTTAAAGATTTTTTGAGTCTTAGCTTTCCTATAGATAGGAACCTTGGGGTGTCCCCAAAACACACAACTAAGAGAGCAAAAGAAAGAGTTCAGAAAAATCCTCTCCTCCCTCTCTCAATGCCGTCGCCGCCCCTAGGGTATAGGGAAGAAATTTTTCTACCCTCTTCCATTTTCTAAAAAAGATAGTGCCCACGCACCGATTCTCTTTTGTGCTTAGTGAGGAAGATCTTTTTGGTGGTCCCCAGATCATAACCAAGAGCAAGGAGGAAGAGTCGTACACTTCTTTACAAGGGTTAGTCATTCTCTTTATGCATTTACTTTTGATTATATTATTGTAACGTCCCGTTATTTTGTGGAAAAAAAAATTTATTTATTTTATTTTAATTTAAGTAATTAAAGTTTATTTTAGAATTGTTAATTTAGAATTTAGTAGTTTATTTCGGTTTAGATCTTTTAATTACCTTTTTAGTTTAATTTCGTTTTAATGGTATTAATAATTATTAACGGGCCAATTAATAATTATTAATCACCATTGGGATAACTTCGGGTTTCGAATTATAAGTCAAAAGTCATAAAAGGACGCAACCGTCATTTCAAAAATTCCTAAATATCAAAACACTATTCCATTATCTTCTTTAAATCTCCATTTGACCAAATTTGACCAAAATCACCATCCATTTCTCTCCTCATTGCCGTGGGTTCCAAAGGGGGGGGAAGAAAATTTTGGCTTTTGTTTAATTCTCAACTGATTGACTTGATTCCGGGTTCGTTGGAAAGATATCGGTCCTACAATTCATTTCCACCCAACCATCGTGCTTCCTACCCGTGATATACGGAGTTCTCGGTAAGTTTATCTTGAAACCCTATGCTCCAAATAGTGTTTTAATGGAGTTTTCTCTTTGATTCTTCGATTTCTTGTCCGGAAACTCGGTGTTTGTAAATACGGGAGTTGTTTTAAGAGTTTTTGAAAACTTTCCCTTAACCCTAAAACCGAGTGAGACGACCCGTCACTTTTAAATAAATTAAATCAGAGAAAAACAGCGAAAGTCTTTTATTTTAAGAAAATTGGTGTGATTATGTAACGTCCCGTTACTTTTGGGGGTGAAATTTTTTTTTAAATTTATTTATTTATTTTAATTAAAGCTTTTAAGATTAGTTTAAATTTAGTAATTTTGATTTTAGTAGTTATTTTCGTCCGAAATTCTTTTTAATCGTTTTAATACTTTAAATTCGTTTCGGTGACATTAATAATTATTAACGGGCCAATTAATAATTATTAATCACCTTTAGATTAGTTTAAGAGCTTCAGGTTTCGTTTTTAAAAGCAAAAGTAAAAGAGGGACGTAGACGTCATTTCCAATTTCTTAAAATATCCTAACACTATTCATCCACCTCCTTTATTATGCCAAAATTAGAAAAAAAAATATCATTTTCTTCTCATTTTTTCAATCCCAAACCCGTAGCTTAGAGAGTAAAAAAGAGGAGAGAAAGAAATCGTCGCCCCGGCTTCGTTTCTCGTCCGTTTTACGTGATTTCGGATGAGTTGGAAAGCTCTCACTGAGACCTTTCTATCCATTCTACCATTGGAACGTTTTCACCTCTCTAAGGTAATCCCTAGATTTCGAAATTTCAAACATTTTATATGAGTTTTGATTCAAACTTGTGTTTTCCTTGGCCAAACCTTCATCCATTTCCAAAACTTATTAAATCCATGTTGGGAAACACTTTGAGTAACTTTTTCTTGAGTTTCCTTGAACCCTAAAACCGAGTTTGAGCCGAAAAACCGTCCCTTGTGATTTTCCCTCTTTTGGCTATGTTTATGATGTTAGGTTTATTGTGTTTTTACTATTTACTTAATTTTTCGGAAATCATTTAATGTGCAAAACCCTAAATTACGATTACCCATTGTAGTGGCAAACCTCCAAAGTATTCGAAACCAACCCAAAACACCTCTAAAATGCATAAAAGCCGGAAAACCAAACCCGAACCCCTTTTTCCCTAGCTTGGCCGAGAGCTCCATAAGGGTAGAATCTGGGATTTTCGTGGTTCTATGTGTTTAGATGTTGTTTGATTGCTTTTCGGTTAATTAATGTAATTTAGGAATAATTCGTTTGTAGGATTGTGAATTGATCGTGAATTTACAACCTCGGATTATTCAGAGCTTGTCTTCAAGCTAAGGTGAGTTTAATGTGAAAGTTAGTGGTTTTATGAATTTAGTTTCGTTATGTAATTGTTTATCGATGTAAAGAGGGAGATAACTTCTTAGGATTATAATTTGGTTGGAGACTTTAATTCGGAAGTGTGTGTGGAGAAAGTTTGGAGTTATAATGAATTCGATGAAAAGGGAACATCGGAGAGGTTTGGAAGTATGGTAATGAGATTTGGAGATGTTAGATGAAAGTGAGAATGGAAGTTACTTTGATGGATTTGGAAGTTAAGGTAATTAAAAGATGCACTTGAGTGATAACTCGTGTAATCTAGTTAGTTAGGTTTCTAATTAACTTAGTAGAATTCTTTGGAGTTTGGTTAACTTTTGGAGACCTAGGGCACATTGATCCATACATGATAGTATGTTGATTTTGATCCATATGTAATCATGGTGTGATGATTTGTGGGAACCTTGAGCACATTGATTCAGCGCGTGATAGTATGTGATTTTGATCCATATGTAATCATGGTGAGATGATTTTTGAAATAGTACATGGTAGTATGTGATTTTGATCCATATGTAACCATGGTATTATGGTTTGTGACACGGCATATGGTAGTATGTGATTTTGATCCATATGTAACCATGGTGTGATGATTTGTGGGAACCTTGAGCACATTGATTCAGCACATGATAGTATGTGATTTTGATCCATATGTAATCATGGTGAGATGATTTGTGAAATAGTACATGGTAGTATGTGATTTTGATCCATATGTAACCATGGTATTATGGTTTGTGACACGGCACATGGTAGTATGTGATTTTGATCCATATGTAACCATGGTGTGATGATTTGTGGGAACCTTGAGCACATTGATTCAGCACGTGATAGTATGTGATTTTGATCCATATGTAATCATGGTGAGATGATTTGTGAAATAGTACATGGTAGTATGTCATTTTGATCCATATGTAACCATGGTATTATGGTTTGTGACACGGCACATGGTAGTATGTGATTTTGATCCATATGTAACCATGGTGTGATGATTTGTGGGAACCTTGAACACATTGATTCAGCACGTGATAGTATGCGATTTTGATCCATATGTAATCATGGTGAGATGATTTGTGAAATAGTACATGGTAGTATGTGATTTTGATCCATATGTAACCATTGTACTATGGTTTGAGATATGGCACATGATAGTATGTTGATTTCGGTCCATACGTATCATGTTGCGAGGAAGTAAATAGTACATAGTAGTATGTTGATTCGGATCCATACGGTACTATGGTACTATGGTTTGAGATATGGCACATGATAGTATGTTGATTCGGATCCATACGTATCATGGTGTGATGATATCCGATATGGTGAAAGTCCTGATATCCGATATGGTGAAAGTCCTGATATCCAATGGTTTGTGATATGGTACATGATAGTATGTTGACTTCAGTCCATAAGGTATCATGGTACGGTTACTTGAGACATGGTACGACCGTACGTGGTATGTTGATTTCGATCCATACAATAGCACGATACGATGAAACTTGTTTGGTAATAAAGATAGTTAATGTTACTTTTACTTTTTTTTTTTTTTGAATTGTGTAAAGAGACTTAGTTGTGAATGTTTGTTTTACTTTAAGTCTTTATTCCTATCTCTTGGTATTGAATGACGAATACGGGTAGTATATGACTATCGTACGATTGTATGGAAATTGGAAGTGCGGATGTGGGTAGTATTGAGCATTATAGGCCTTTGGACACGATTTCGGTTATGAGATTTTGTTCATAGGATTACTTGCTTTCATTTTACTCTCACTAGAATTGTTTGCTAATGGTGCTACACCACAATATTTTCAGGTAAACCCCGTGCCAAGAAGCGTGGTAGAGGAAGTGGTGTCGCGTGACTTGACGAGATGGTGTAAGGACAATGTTAAAACTCTTTTGGTTAAGCATTCGTAAAAATGCTTGTAAATCATATACTTTTTACATACTTGTATCTTTTGAGCCCGCGAAGGGTGTTTGTATAAAGTATTTCGATGTTTTATGCCTAAACTCTCTTTTGGAATGCGCATTCCAGATTTATAGCTTTCTCTGGAAATTTGGGTTGTAAACAGGTTTTGGTTATTCGATTTTTAAACGAATCCATGCCGTTTTTCTTTAAAAATTGAGTCTTCCGCTGTGCATTTGAATTTAAAGAATTTAACGGCTTCGGGTCATTACAGATTACGTTTGAAAATAGGCTAGCCAAAACCTGTTTACATCTTAAATTCAAACATCTAAAAACACAAGGAACATTAAGTTCCTATCAGGAGTTCAAAATGATTTATAAACATAAAAGTAAAGACAAAAGCTCTTAAGAGCTATACACAAATGTACAAATCTCAAAATTATATGAAAATCACGAAAACCATGTACATGGATTTTTACAACCACCTAGTCCATCTCAAAGTCTTCATCCCTCGATCATGCAACACCATCTCCTCTCCCTCGACCTCTAGCCAGGGCATTACCTGAAATTTTTGTAATATCATGAGCTAACAACTTAAGCCCAGTGAGAATAATAAGCATAAAAAGTAAGGATAGACCTCAAACTCGCATTTCGATTTGTGTCCAAGTAATCTAACACAATTCACTCCTAAAGTCATCCAAACTCTAGGTGATTTCATTTTATACTTTCTAAGGATGATATTGCTAATAATCGTAGTCAATACTCATCCATTAACATTGTTATGACATAAGTAATAAAAGTAAATAAACTTTGCATCAATTAAACATCTCGATTCTCTTTCTCATCTATCATATGCATAAAAGTAATGAGTACATCCCGTAGGATACGCATTCACCCTTTATGCATGAATGAATGAATAAGGTGATGCGGACATCCCCCGAAGGGTCCCAACATTCTTCCCTCCTTTTCTTTTCTCTCTTTATTTTCTTTTTCTCCTCAAGGCGACGCGGACATTCCCAGAAGGGTCCAACATTCTTTCCTTCTTTTCTTTCTCATTTTTCCTTTCTTTTTCTCGAAAGGCGTCGCGGACATTCCCAGAAGGGTCCAACATTCTTTCCTTCTTTTCTTTCTCTCTCTGAAGGCGTCACGGACATCCCCCGAAGGGTCCAACATTCTTTCCTTCTTTTCATAATGCGAGATGTTATGGTGCAATATGTTATGGTGCGAGATGTTGTGATATGCTCGCAAAAGTAAATAAACGTAAAGTACAATATTAAAGTAGCTGAAACAAGTATGAAGCAAAAGCACATAAAGTAAATAAATAGTAAACTTCGGACGAACGATATGTCGATCGAACTTCGGTATCAATAATAAAAGTAGAATCATAACTTAAACGATTAACCTATACCTTCAAGGATTCTAACTTCCAATATAATCCGAGGTTCTATTAACCGTTCTAATTACAAGTTGGATCTTTTAACTTCCAATAGTCCAATCTTAGTTTCGAATCGAATCTAACTTAGAATCTTCTAAGATTCAATACTTTCCTTGAGAACTCCTAAGTTCTCACTTAAAGGATTAACTCTTAATCTTAAGGGCACTAACTCACAACCCTCTAATCTTAGGTTCGGATTCTAATCTTAGTTTCAAACTCTACAAACCTTCACACTTATTTGCTTTCTATAGATACTTTAAATTCTAACTATTCTCACCTTAGCCAAAATTAGTTTTGGTCCAAATCTCCGATTTCCCACAATTCAACAACCGAGCAATCGCACCTACAATTCATCAATTGCACAACATATTACAACTGATATCTAATATGAGAACAAGTTTGCATTTTCGGATGAATAGTGATTTTGGATGAATAGTGTTTTCAGGTGAATAGTGTTTTTCGAAAATCTGGGCTCAAAATCGTCAAATTCCATGATAGAAATTCATGATTTCAACTTCAAAACTCATTTATAATCAAAAACGAATAAATCCATATAAAAAGTTTTGAAAACTTACTTTTTGAAAATTCCCTTAGGGAACGAGAAACTTCGAAAAGCTAGGTTGGATAGGTAGCCCTCGTCCCTACCAATCCAACGCAACCGAAAACACGACGATCCGTTGAGACACGAAGAAAGGCCAAAGAAAAATCAAACCCTCCCATGGTGGAAAGAGAGCCACGGCAAGGAGAAGGAGAAGAATGAAGTTTTTTGGTCAACTTGTGACTTTTAAAGATGATGGAATAGTGATTTTGGATATTTTTAAGAAATTGGAAATGACGGTTGCGTCCTTTTAAGACTTTTGACTTCTAAATCGAAACCCGAAGCTCTTAAATAAATCTAAAGGTGATTAATAATTATTAATTGGCCTATTAATAATTATTAATGTCACCGAAACGAATTTAGAGCATTAAAACGATTAAAACGAATTTCGGTCGAAATTAACTACTAAAATCGAAATTACAAAATAATAATTAAAATAAATACTTGAATTGAAATAAATAAATAAATAAATAACATTACATAAAATAAAATAAAATAGAATAATAATAAAAAAAAATTTCACTTCAAAATAACGGGACGTTACACCGAGTTTCAATCGAAGCCCTTCCCGTTTGAAATTTACCTTTTGGGGTTTGAATATGGGTTATAAATTATTGAAATAATGTTTATTGTAATTCAATTCGGGAAATTACATATTGTTCAAAAACCCTAATTATCGATACCCATTGAAATCGGGAATATCGAAATTGCTTGAAACCAACTCGAAACACATCTAAATTGCCTAAAAGCCGGAAAACCAAACCCGAGACCCACTTTTCATGGGGGGGGGGGCCGAGAGCCTCATGTTGGGTTTTGTTGAGTTTTTCGTCGTTTTGTACGCTTAGATATTGTTTGATCGTTATTTGGTAAATTATTTATTGTTAGATGTAATTCTAATTGTAGGTGGTTTGAACTTTGCTTGATTTCTCTATCGGAGGTTGGGAGCGAAATCATCTTTTACTAAGGTGAGAATAGTTAGGATTTAAAGTAACCTTAGAAAGCGAATAAGTATAATGATTTGTAGAATTTGAAACTAAGACTAAGATTTGAATCTAAGAATAGAGGGAAGTGAGCTAGTGCCCTAGAATTAGGAGCTAGTTCTTTGAGTGAGAACTTAGGAGTTCTCGAGGAAAACATTGAACCTTAGAAAGTTCTAAGTTAGATTCGTTTCGAAGCTTAGGATGGATCATTGGAAGTTAAAAGATCCATACTTTTAGATAGAACGGTTAAGGAACTTGAATGTACAACCTTGGATCTTATTTGGAAGTTTAGAATCCTTGGAAGATAAAGATCATACTTTAGTATGTATCGGTTGTACGGTTTACTTATCGTTCTTCCTAAAGTTACTATCTATTTACTTTATGTCTTTTACTTTATGCCCCTTTACTTTATGATTGTTTTGGCCACTTTAATATTCGCACTTTACGTTTATTTACTTTTGCCGACATATTGCACCATAACATCTCGCATCATTGAAAGAAAAGAAGGGAGAATGATGAATCCTACGAGAAGTTCACATTACCTTCAGGGAAAAAGAAAAGAAAGTGAGAAAGAAAAAAAAGGGAGAATGTTGGACCCTATGGGGAATGTCCGCATCACCTTCAGAGAAAAAAAAGTGAGAAAGAAAAGAAGGTTGAATGGGATCCTACGGGATGTCTCATTACTTTCTTCATTCATAAGGTTGAATGGGGATCCTACGGGACGTCCTCATTATCTTCATTCATGCATAAAGGGCGAATGCGAATCCTACGGGATGTCCTCATTACCTCCATGCATATTATCGTGGTTAAAGGATCGAGATGTTATATTTATGTAAAGTTTATTTACTTTTCTTATTTATGTTATAACAAGTTAATGAATGAGAATTTGACTACGAGTGTTAGTAATATCATCCTTCGGAGAGTATAGAATGAAATTACCTAGAGTTTGGAGAACTTTAGGAATGATTGTGTCAGATTAATTGGACACGAATCGGAATATGAGTTTGAGGTCTAACTTTACTTTTTATTCTTATTATTCTCACTGGGCTTAAGTTGTTAGCTCATGATATTACAAAAAATTTCAGGTAATGCCGTGGCTAGAGGTCGTGGGAGAGGAGATGGTGCTGCGTGATTGAGGGATGATGACCTCGAGATGGACTAGTGGTTGTAAAAGTCTATGGATTTAATTTTGTGAACTTTAAGGATTTTGTGAATTGTACATTTGTATTTAGCTCATAAGAGCTTATTGTCTTTATTTTATGATTATAAGTCTTTGAACTCCTGATATGGGACTTAAAGTTCCTTGTGATTTTATTAGATTTTGAAATTAGGATGTAAACAGGTTTTGGCTAGCCAATTTTCAAACATAACCATGCCAATTTTCTTAAAATATAAAAACTTCCGCTGTGTTTTCTAATTTAATTTATTTAAAAGTGTCGGGTCGTAACAATTATACTGCAAGGAAAGATCCTTGGGGCTTCCGCTTGAGAACTCTTTTATAGAGGCCTCAATCCTAATAATACCCTCACGGGATATTCACTCAAATCGGTCAAAATGTTGAAGGGAGTCAAAGAATATAACTCAAGTCAAAACATGGAAGAATTTTACTATAAGCTTGAAAATATATCAAATTAAAATCTTAAATGCAAGAAATTAAAAAAATAAATCCAAGGGTCCTTAAAGGTTGTAATAGAGCTTACGAAAAAGGTAGATGGAAGACATTTGAGCTATAAATTAAGAGATTACTATCAATAATATCAATCAAAACTCATGGTTTTCTTGAAGAACAAACTCTCGAATATCAACACCAACGTTCTTCACATCTTTCTTTTCACACTCTTTTTTCTTCAACACTCTACTTTCTTTTCGGATTTTCAATAACGAAGTTTTTCTTTTTGCATTTTTCTTTTTCCACAATTTTTTTTTCTTTCTTTTAATTCATAACACAAAATCATCATTTTTTATCGATTTTTTAAAAGAGACATAAATCTTTCCAAAACATAGCAACCTCACAATTTGGGTGAAAAAGAAGATAAAAAGAATAGAGAATTGTTATTTATTATGTGGTTAAATGTAAAAAAAAAGGCTATGGTTCAAAAATTGGCATTTAAGGAATTAAGTTCGGGTAAACCTTTAGAAAGCTAGAATTGGTTCCTCTAATTTACCCTTATAGATTTCAACTATTCAAATTCAAACAAAAACAGTCTTAACGTGCTTAATAGAGCAAGTTATAGAAATAAAGAACCATGAATGACAAACTCTCAGCAAAGAATAATAGAGCATATGTTATGATAATTTCTCAAAAGCTCAAAAATCACACAAAAAGGTTAATGTATCCATTCTAATACACTTCTCAATCAATTTGAAAGTAAGATTAATACTCGAGATATAACAAGTAAAAAAAAACATGCTTTATTTGTTTATGCAAAAAGCGCGATCAAAAGTGCACAAAAAATATGGGATTAAGCATGAAACAAAGATTGCAAGAGCATTAAAAGCAAACAAGCCTAACCATTATACATCTTCTAGAATTTTTAGAAAGCATGCAATCACATCAAAAATATGAATTTCTACTCCCAAACTTAAACTAAACATTGTCCTCAATGACTTGTAATTAAAAACATGGTGGTAGTAGAAACTTCCCTGAATGAGCAATCCTCAGCAGTTGGATTACTATCAGCTTGGGAATGTGAGTGAATGAGGCAGAAAAAAAACTTCATGCTTCAATATGCATATCCCTTGCTTGACCCTAATTTGTGTTTTCCTAAAAAAATAAAAAATAAAGAAAAGAAAACAAGTAAACTAAAACTAAAGAATAAAAATATAAAATATAAAATAAAACAAAAGGTAAAGAAATTTGGGTTGCCTCCCAAAAAGCGCGTTCTATTTAACGTCTATGGCTAGACGATGTCGTTCCTTCTTATTAAAACACATCCTATATTACTTTGACAAACTTCCTAATCATTATTTGTAATCCTGAAAGAGTACAATTTTCGTTTAAAGCATCATTAAATTTATCATTATTTAAAAATTTGAAAATTTCACAAGTTAGAGTATCAACTATGTCAGTCATAACAAAATAGGAAAATTTGTTAGTAAAATTGTCATGGAGTCATTGATATTAAATTTTTTGATTTCTCCATCAAATTCCAATGTGCATGTGTCATTGTTTCCTTTTTCTTTTACATCCTAAAAAGATTTAAAATGTTAGTAGGAAAATCAGAAATTTCTCTTACCGTCATTATTTGCTCACTTTCAACGACTTTAGGATGATGATCACTTAAAGTTGGAGAGACAACTTCCTTTTCATCCTCTTCTAAGGTGAATCCAGACTATGTTTCATTCCAATTTGGTTCCTCTCCATCTGTCAAAGTTATTGCACTAACATTTGAAATAGTTTCAACCATAGTTTAAGATTGCAAATTATCTTGAGATGTCATTCTATTTACTATAGCTTCCACTTCATCTAGTTGAACTTGTAATTTTTTTTTGCTTTCCACCTCTCAATATTTTCTTGTTGATTGTACTGCTGGAACTGTTGATTAAACTGTCGAATCTGCTCATTATTATCAGTGATAGAATCAATAAGTTCTACTAAAGATGGACTTACCTGATAAGTGGATTGTTGAGAAGGTTTGAGATGTGGCGGTTGAATTCTTAGTAATATGGCATTGATCCAAAATTGTAGGTTGGATGATCTATCCATCCGGAATAATAAGTATTTGCGTATGAATCATAATACATTTGATGTTGACCTTAAATTTCTCTAACTGAACTGACATACTTGTAATGTTTGTCTTAAAAAGTAGGATACACGTTGATTGCATGGTAAGATGGGCGTAGATTCCATTTGAATCTACATGTTGTTCCTTTCTAAAAGCTAATTCAACAATAATTTTAGTTAGAGTTTTCATAGAAGAAGTGAAATCATAATAGGCCATATGATCTGAAACACTAAACAAACGATTAAAATTAAATATAAAAACAAAAACGATAATTTAATTAACACCGATACCCCTGCAACAACACACAAATTTGATGGACGTCGAAGCCACTAAAAATAAATACTTACTCAGGGAATTTAGAAATTTGTAGTAGCGGCAAGTAAGGTCGATCTCCACAGGGAAAAGTGAATTAAATTAAAGTTAATAAAAACAGAGGATTTTGAGTTTTGAAAAAAAAAAGTAAAAAAAAAAAATAGAAAGAATAAGAAATGAAGAGAAAAAGCTTCAAACTAAATATTTAATCTCAATTATGGTTCATTAATTTGATCATCGATTACTAAACATGCATTTCTAAATTCTTCTCTAAATTGGTTGGAAGTCACCAAAACCAATCAACAACTTATAAGTGCTCTTCCTTAACTATTCGATAGCCAAGATACGAGCGTTGACTATTTCCCTAATTAACAGATAACCCTATAATACGAGAATAAGATTTAACCCATTAACAAGATTAAAAAGAGAAGAACCAAATTCTAACTAAACAAACACAGTACGACCGATTCATTAAAGTTAGATCATAAATTCCCATAGCATGAATTAAAAAAGTATTCCTAATCAATTTACGTTAATTATGCTACTTGTATTAGAACAATTAAACAATTACAGATTTAAACGTTCTAACTAGCGATATGCAAACATAATCAATGAACAAAGAGCCCTTTTGCACAAGAATTAATTCAACAATAAAATATACAAAGAGAAAGAATGAATAAAGAGAAAATAAGAATAAATTAAGAACTAAACTTCACAAATTCATGACCAAACCTCGATAATCCTCTAGTTGGAATAAAGAATTTAGCTAGAAAACATAATAAAAACTATTAGTACTAAGAAAAACAGGGGGAAAAGGGATTCTAAATTGGGAGTCAAATGGGGCTTTAAATAGGTGACAAATGGCTAAAATCGGATTAAATCTTTATCTTTATCTGCCAAGCCTTCAGAGATAGCTGCTAAGCCGTCGAGCCGCCACCTGATTCTGTGAGAGGAGCCGTCCGAAATCCAAGTCGATATGAAGTTGAGTTGCGTCTTCTCCTTTATCTTTACGAGCGGCTTGTCTTTAATGGCTTAGCGACGCATGCATCGCTCAACATTATCTATCACAAATGCTCACTGATGCCTTGCTGATGTCAACACGCTCTTTCTTTCTTCTTGTTCTGACGTCATCATTGTATGTTTTTCTAGGGAATTTTATTTTGGCTCTAATTTCTTCGTTACAAGTTCGATTTGAGCGCCGTTTTTGCATACGTTCATGAAATTCAATGACTAATAATATTATGGACATTTAAATCAATTTAAATTCACATTTTAAATATTTTGGAGGTATTACCACTAATAAATATGTATAAATTACGAGTTATCAATATTATGGTTGAATCCCGAGTTCTGTTAATTATGAAAATGCCATTAAACTAAAATGATCATAACACATTCACCGGGACTCATAACAATGATTCGTCAATTGCGATGGAATCATAATAATGAGACAATGAACATCATTGAAAAATATTAAATTAAACTTGTGGTTTTAATTTGAGGTTTCGGAAATTACAATCTTATGAGATAGAGAGTTATTTCTAATTCAATTTATCAATCCAACCTTATTAATATCATTTGAAAAATAATATAAATTTCCAATTTTTTTATAGTATTACTTGGTAACATGTCATTACCCTTATATGTATAGATTGATATTTTCGACAATAATACTTATATTAAAAAGTGGATTTTCAAAAATGGCATTTAGAATGATGGCATCTCACTTTAAGAAATACCTTATTTTAAAATTTTCAAATTGTTAGAGTAAGAAAAAATCATAATAATTATGACAATACAGTCGCTGTACAGTTGGAAGTAATTATGTCAATATAGTAGTTGTGCAGTTTGTGAGTGTTATAAGGAATTTTTATTATTTCCTCCTTGTAATTAGCTACCTAATTTGACCATCTGTAATTTGGATCCTTCCTTATTTTTTATTTCTAAATCATGTACTTAATCTCCTACAATTAAATGAGAAATATTTTAGAATATTCTTCAAGACAATTTGTCATGGTATTAGAGCAATTGATGCTCCTGGATTAATTTTGTCCTTCATTGCCATTGTTCAATTATTTAAAATTAATTTCGACTATTTTTGCTTTCGCCCTTTACAGAGAAAAGGTAAAAAGCTGATTTCCATCAGATCCCAACAGTTTCTTCTCTTATTTTCTCAATAGAGAAGATCAAAATTTGCTTTCCATAAGATTCTAGTAATTTTGTCCTCCTTTTTTGATTGAGTTGTTTTGTGACTTAAACTTTAAGCTTTGAAGCTTAAAGTTTTTCCTCTCTGGTCCTATTTTTTCAATCCACAGACAATACTCTATACAAACAACCTAATATGTCTAATATAGTTGAATCCTCAAAGATAAGTGATACGACCTCCAACGATATCATTGTTTATAATCCTTTTGGGGACCTACAGAACCTTCAACCTGGTTTTCGGTTAGATAGTAAAAATTATTTAAAATGGTCTGAACTTAAAAAAACATTCTTAAAAGGGAAAAGGAAGATCAACCATATCCTAGGAACGAGACCAAAACCCGGAGATTCAAAATTTGAAGCATGGGATGAAGAGGATTCTTTAATAATGTCTTGGCTATGGAGTTCTATGATCCCTACTATCAGTTATACTTGTACGTTCATCAAAATCGCAAAAGATATATGGGATATGATCAATCAAACAAAATCCAGAGCATAAGATGCTGCTCAAATCTACGACAAATATCACTACTACTAAACAAGGTATGAATACTATAACTAAATATGCTACTAAACTTCAAAATCTTTAGCAGGAACTAGATCATTATCAATGCATTTAGATGAAAGATACTGAGGATGTTGTTCTTCAAAAGAGGTTTATTGAAAAAGAGAGAATCTTTACATTTCTTGCCAGTTTGAATGTTGAACTTGATGTTGTTAGAGTCCAAGAACTTGGAAAAGAAATACCTTCATTAAATGAAACCATATGAGCTATTAGAAGTGAGGAAAGTAGAAGGAAAGTCATGCTTGAGTCTCCTGGTATTGTAGGATCACCAATGGTAGTAAAACAATTTCAGGCAGGTCCACGCTTTGGAATAACTACTGAAAATAGATGGCACGAGTCTAAATCAAACCACCACGAAAACAAAGTTAATGTTGTATGCTCCTATTGCAAGTAGCCTAGCCATACTCGAGACAAATATTGGAAACTATGTGGTAAACCAACTAACCCTCCAAATACAAATGAAAAACATTGGGCAAATCAAGATGGACAAATGGGAAGAGGACATAGGCAGGTCAACAATATTATCCACCAGGAAGGAGAGAAGATTAATCATAGTACAAATACTTCTACTCTAAACAAAGATGAAGTTGAAAAGCGAAAAGACTTCCTTAACACTCTCAAGAAACATAAAGAGAACTAAGGTACAAGTACACGCTTCGTTGTTGTTTTAGGTAAGGCCTTTCAAACTCTGTCAAATCCAATTCTTAGTGAACCTTGGATAATATGCTTAGGGACTACCAATCATATGACAAAAACTAATGATGTTTTTGTACCTACAGTCCATGTCCTAGTAACAAAAAAGTTTCAATAGCCGATAACTCTCTAATAATAGTAGTTGGATAAGGAGATGTTATATTGAATTCAAATACAAGTCTAAGAAATGTTTTACATGTCCCTCATCTAAGTGTTAATTTAATATTTGTAAGAAAACTTTTGGTAGATTTAAATTATATAGTCATTTTCTCTGACTCTTGGTGTATGTTTCAGAATAAGGTCAGTAGGAAGATGATTGGGCATGCTTGTTGTAGTGGTGATCAATCTACCTCTTTAACTTTCAAACTAGATCTTGTTTCAACTAATAAAATTTGGTTACACCTTTATAAATTAGGGCATCCTTCTTTTAATATTCTTAAGACTATGTTTCAAGATTTGTTTAAAGGAATTGATATTTCAAGTCTCCATTGTGACACTTGTGAATTTTCCAAACATAAGAGAGTCCCTTTTCCCATGAATAACTCACGCATGTCTAACCCTGTCTCTCTTATACATAGTGATATATGGGGATCATCTACAATTGCTAATATAACTGGATATAAAATGGTTTATTCTTTTCGTTGATGATAGCACTAGAGTCACCTGGGTTTACCTTTTAAGAAATAAACATGACACTTACACTATTTTCAAAAACTTCCTCCATATGATTAACACTTAGTTTGGAATAAAAGTGAAAAGAGTAAGGGCCGATAATGCTAAAGACTTTTTTAATCAATTCTTGACTCCTTACTTCCAAAAAATTTGGATTATTCATGAATCTTCCTGTGTAAATACTCCCCAACAAAATGGATTGGTAAAAAAAATATTGGTCAATTACTAGTGGTAACCCATGCACTTTTATTTCAAAACATTGTTCTAAAACACTACTGGGGTGGTTGTTTTAACCGCAACCCACCTTACCAATAAGTTATCTACCAGAGTTTTAAATCTTATAAACCCTATTGTGACTCTTTCAAGATTTTTCCATGACACTAGAATAAATAATTGTCTTCCTCATAAGATATTTAGGTGTACAGCTTATGTTCATATCCATTCCCATAAACGTAGTAAATTGGATGCTAGGTCCCTAAAATGCATATTTTTAGGTTATTCCCAAACTCAAAAAGGATACAAATGCTATCATCCTCTTAGTCAACGAATTCTTGTCTCTATTGATGTCACCTTTGTTGAAGACAATGCTTATTTCTTCCAACTTTCCCCACTTTCCCTTCTGAGGGAGAATATGTTAATAGAGAAGGATAAAGATCAAGTTGAAGATCAATACCATTTTCTTCAATTTTCCCAAGAGTTTCTATCATCCAATACTTCTTTACCTCCTACTCACAATCAACTTGCACTGCAAGTTTACTAAAGAAGACAAAATATCATTTCTTCTAAACAAAATCTTGGGTCTACCACGTGTACTGATATAGTTTTTAATGAAGAGATGAAGGAATTTGATGAAGCTGATATGCTATTGTCATTATAAAATGAGTTCGTAAGTGTACTAAAAAATTATTATACCCTTTATCTAATTTTTTTCATATGGAAATATGTCAAATAGACATGGTAGCTTTCTTACGATTTAAAATCTGTGAGTATTTAAAAAAAATGACAGACCAAATATCGAGAATGGAGGGATGCTATGAAGTTGGAAATGGACTCCCTCATAGTAAACCAAACACAGAACATTGTTAAGCTGCCAAAAGGAAAAAAATTGTAGGATGTAAATGGGTGTTTACTGTTGAGTATAAAGCAAATGGAACCTTAGAAAGATAGAAGTCTAGGTTGGTAGCAAAAGGGTTCACCCAAACCTATGGAATAGATTACCTAGAAACCGTTGCACCTATAGCGAAAATGAGTACCATTAAGATTCTTCTCTCTATAGCGGCTAATTATAGATGGGAAGTGCAACAATATGATTTTAAGAATGCCTTCCTTCACGGAGACCTTGAGGAATAATTTTATATGGATTTGAGCAAGATGACAATAAAGTTTGTAGATTAAAGAAAGCTCGTTACGGCCTAAAACAATCTCCTAGAGCTTGGTTTGATAGATTTTCAAAGGTAATGTTAAAAATTGGATACAATCAGAGTCAGGGAGATCATACCTTGTTTATCAAACATTCAACATCAGGGGAAGTTACCGCATTATTGTTGTTACTTGGAATGAACTTGTGGAAACGAAGATACTAAATGAATGTCTCACCAAAGAATATTATATTAAGGATCTAGGGAGACTCAAATATTTTCTAAGGATAAAAGTAGCTCACTCTGAGAGGGGAATATTTATATATCAACAAAAATATATCCTAGATTTATACTGGGAAATTAGGAAGTAAACCTGTTGACACTCAAATTGAGACAAATCATAAACTATGTAATGTTATAAGAGTAACCTTGTTGAAAGAGAAGCCTATTAAATATTAATTGGAAGACTCATATGTTTATCTCACACAAGACTAGATATTGCATATGTTGTTGAGATAGTAAGCCAATTCATGCACGATCCAAAGGAAACACATCTCCGTGTAGTTAACAGAATTCTTGATTACCTGAAAGGAACTATGAGGAAAGACTTGTTATTTAAAAGGGATACTACCTTAGAATCTTACACTAATGCAGATTATGAAGGTTCAATTGATGATAGAAGATCAACAACAGGTTATTGCACTTTCCTTGGAGGAAATCTAGTCACATGGAGATGTAAGAAGCAAAATGTGGTAGCTAGATCGAGCAGTGAAGCTGAATTTAGAGTTATGGCACAAGGAATCTGCGAACTACTATGGATAAAAATTGTATTAGAAAACTTGAAGATTCCATGGGAGAAAACTATGAGACTCTATTGTGACAACAAATATGTCATCAATATAGCTCATAACCCTGTTCAATATGATCGAACAAAGCATATAGAAGTTGATAGACACTTCATTAAAGAAAAGTTAGATGCTGGACTTATTTGCACCCATTTTGTCTCAACAAATAATCAAATAGCAGACATACTAACAAAGGGATTGAGTAATGCAAGCTTTCGTAACTTTATTGTCAAGCTTGGGATGGAAAATATTTAGTTACTAGCTTGAGGCAAAGTGTTAGAATAAGAAAAAAATCCCAATAATTATGACAATACAGTGGCTATCTGGAAATAATTATGTCAATATAGTCGTTGTACAGTTGTGAATATTATAAGGAATGTTTATTATTTCCTCCTTTTAATTAGGATCCTTCCTTATTTATTATTTGTAAATCATGTATGCAATCTCCTACAATTGAATGAGAAATATATGAGAATATTCTCCTAGACAATTTGTCAAACACTTTTTCTATTTTAGAAAATTACTAATTAAAAAAGTGCAATCAACTAGAATTTATCTGGTGGAGATGAACTATAGGAGGAAGTTTCTCTAATGGAGGCAAAGACTCGGTGAGGGGCGAGAGACTTGGATACTTGGACGTTTTCTAACCTTGAACTTTATGCATAAATTTACTTTGTTTTCTTTTTTGTTTCTCACTGAGTGTCATGCTCGAGGTGCTACATATCACCTTTCAGGTTTCTGTAGCGGTCGAGGTTGTGACTATGAAGATGGTATGCATTGAAGCTTGGATGCCGGGCTTTGGGATTGGACTAGTTGTCGTCAAAGCTCGAGCTCGAGTTGGATTAGTTACATAAGAGTTAACTTATGTAAAACTAATTGTGGTTATGTAATATTTAAAGTTTATTGAGCTTTTTTTTCAAGTCATTGAAATCATATTGTAAAGGTATAGACTTTGATAATTTTTATACGTTTGATATTTCAAATGTTTTCGTTTTCTAGAAACCAGGGAATGTGCACTCCCGTGATGTGTTATGATATATCTAGCTGGGAAAAAATGTATTACAGGTTTTAGCATAGTCCAGGTTTCAAACGGCACGATGCCGAATTTTTTTTTAAATTATTATACTTTGATTGAATTTCATGTTTTTCTACGCTTCCGCTGAGAGTACTCGCGACCTAGTCTTTGTTTGAGTCGGGTCGTTACATATTTCTAAAAGACCACTCATAGGATCCTATTTTACTTTATAAGATAAATCATATTTCTCTCCTATTTACTTTACATAACTTGTAGGATCCTATTTTTAGGCTTCAATAATAATAAAAAAGTATAAAACCCATAAATGGTGTGCTTTTCCCTTTGATTTATTCTTTGAACCCTAAATAATTGTAATTTTTTTATACGTATAATTCAGGTGACTTTTCCATTATGTGATCATTTGGCTGATACATGCATATACCTGGTCACCAAAGAAAGAAATTTGTACACCTTAGAATTCATCTGTTTTACCTAAGCCTTGATCGGTAGTTGAAAACTCGATGACGAATGCCTTCATTCGAGGACCGTGAGCGATGATCAATGTGTCCAAGAAATCCAAATTTGAATTAAAATTAATAGTGGAGATTTTGTAGATCATTTAGGGGCCCTTTGGTAACCTTCTCAATTTCTGTTTCTTATTTATATTTCTCATTTTAAATAAATGAAGTTGTTTGGTAACTTTTTGTTTTTTGTTCTCTTTTTTTTTTAGAAACATTTCCCAAAATTGTGTAGAAATTTTAGACACAACAAATTCTAGTTTCTTGTTTCTCTTTCTTGTTTTCTAAAATTTTCAACACATTGATAAATTATTATGTTGTCCCATTTTGACTTATAAATATCCAAAAATCATATTTATATAATATTTTTGAATATGTCATTTAAAATTGTAATATTTTGATAATAATTTTATTTTTTTATATGAGAAACAGAAACAAGAAATAGTTACCAAACACAATTCTGTTATTTTTTTCATCGAGAGACAAGAAATAATAAACAATTACCAAAAAAATTTTTGTTTCTCTTTTTAGAAAAAAAAAACAAGAACAAGAATAAGAAACAAGAAATGAAAACGAGGAAAAATTACCAAAAGGGCCCTTAGTATCATAGGTACCAATTCAAGACACAACAGAGTGTCATCTAAAGCTTATGGGCGGCCATTTGCAATAACTTGTACGATCGAACAATGACTCCATTCATAAAGTTCGGAGCCTTGAAATAGTTGTGGAGGAAGAGAATATATATTGAAATTCCAAAGTTGTAGCTCTCTCAATGTGACGACCCGACACTTTTAAACAATTTAAATTTGAAAACACAGCGGCAGTCTTTATATTTTAAGAAAAAATGGCGTGATTATGTTTGAAAGTTGGCTAGCCAAAACCTGTTTACATCTTAATTTCAAAATCTAAAATACACAAGGAACATTTAGTTCCTATCCAGGAGTTCAAAATGAATATAATCATAAACATAAAGACAAAAGCTCTTAAGAGCCATTTACAAATATACAACTCCAAAATATGTGAAATATTCACAAAACATAGTCCATGGACTTTAAATCAACCTAGTCCATCTCAAGGTCGTCATCCCACGATCATGCAGCACCATCTCCTTTCCCACGACCTCTAACCAGGGCATTACCTGAAATTCTTGTAATATCATGAGCTAACAACTTAAGCCCAGTGAGAATAATAAGAATAAAAAGTAAGGATAGACCTCAAACTCGTATTCCGATTTGTGTCCAATTTACCTGACACAATCAATCCTAAAGTTCTCCAAACTTTAGATAATTTCATTCTAAACTTTCCAAAGGATGATATTACTAACACTCGTAGTCAATCCTCATCTATTAACTTGTTGCGACATAAAATAAGAAAAGTAAATAACTTTGCATAAAATATAACACATCGATTTTATACTCCATCGATCATATGCAATGTAAGGTTCGCATATACCCTTATGCATGAATGAAGGTAATGCGGACATCCCATAGGCTCCCATTCAACCTTATGCATGAAGAAGTAATGAGTACATCCCGTAGGCTACCCATTCGTCTTCTTTCTTAGTTTTAATTTCTTTTCTCTTCTTTTCTTTTTCTTTTCTTTTTCTGAAGGTGATGCGGACATCCCGTAGGCTCCAATATTCTTCCCTTCTTTTCTTTCTCACTTTCTTTTCTTTTTCTGAAGGTGATGCGGACATCCTGTAGGCTCCAACATTCTTCCCTTCTTTTCTTTCTCACTTTCTTTTCTTTTTCTCTTTTCAATGATGCGAGATGTTATGGTTATGCTTGCACAAGTAAATAAAGTAAAGTGCAAATAATAAAGTTACTGAGACAAACATAAAGTAAAGGGGCATAAAGTAAATAAATAGGAAACTCCGGACGAACGATATGTCAATCAAACTCCGATAACAATAATAAAAGTAAAATCATAACTTAAACGATTAACCTATACCTTCCAGGATTCTAAACTTCCAATATAATCCGAGGTTCTATTACTCGTTGCAAATACAAGCTTAGATCTTTTAACCTCCAATGATCCATCCTAAGCTTCGAAACGAATCTAACTTAGAATTCTCTAAGATTCAATGCTTTCCTCGAGAACTCCTAAGTTCTCACTTAAAGGATTAACTTCTAATCCTAAGGGCACTAGCTCACTTCCCTCTATCTTAGATTCGAATTCAAATCTTACTTTCCAATTCTACAAACCATTATACTTATTTTCTTTCTATAGTTACTTAAAATCCTAACTATTCTCACCTTTGTAAAAGAAGATATTCAATCCAAACCTTCGATAACGCGGTCAATGCAAAGTTCAAATTACCTACAATTAGAATTACATCTAACTATCAATAAATAATTCAACTAACGATCAAACAATATCTAAGCGTTTAAAACGATGAAAAACCCAACAACCCCAACTTTGAGGCTCTCGCCCCCCCCCCCTCACAAAAGGGTTTTGGTTTTGGTTTTCCGGATTTTAGACAATTTAGATGTGTTTCGAGTTGGTTTCAAGCAATTTTGATATTCCCGATTTCAATGGGTATCAATAATTAGGGTTTTTGAACATTATGCCCTTTCCTGAATTGAATTTAAATAAACAATAATTCATTAATTTACAACCCATAATCAATCCCAAAAAGGTAAATTTCAAACGGGAAGGGTCTCGACTGAAACTCGGTTTTAGGGTTATGGGAAAGTTTCCAAAAACACTTAAAACTACTCCCGTATTTAAAAACACCGAGTTTCACGACAAGAAATCGAAATAACAAAGAAAACAAAGAAAACTCCATTAAAACACTATTTGGAGCTTAGGGTTTGAAACTTTACTTACCGAGAACTCCGTGGATCTCGAGAGAAAAGCACGATGGTTAGGTGGAAAAGGATCCTACACTCGAGGGCTTTCCGATGCAACCGAAATCGAGTCGATCCGCCGAGAAACGAGCAAAACCCAAAAATTTATCCCCTCCCATTGATACCCACGGTATTGGGATGAAAAAGATGACCAAATATGAGTCAAACTTGGTCAAGATGAGTTTTTAAAGATGGATGAATAGTGTTTTGATATTTTTAAGAAATCGGAAATGACGGTTGTGTCCTTTTATGACTTTTGGCTTGTAAAACGAAACCCGATGCTCTTAAATAAATCTTAAGGTGATTAATAATTATTAATTGTCCTATTAATAATTATTAATGTCACCGAAACGATATTTAAAGTATTAAAACGATTAAAAAGAATTTCGGGCTAAATTAACTACTAAAATCGAAATTACAAAAATAATAATTAATCTAAATACTTAAATTGAAATAAATTAATAAATAAATAACATTACATAAATAATAAAATAAAATAAATAAATAAAATTAAAAAAAAATTCACTTCAAAATAACGGGACGTTACACTCAAATTATACATTGGGAATTTATGAACAAAGGAATTCATACCAATCAAACTCTGCACAAATTTGGAGTTCCCCCACGGTGTCAACGCGCAAATGATCATACTCTGATTGATGAGAAGTAATCATGAAAGTAAGTTGTTTCAAATTACTGGTTATGTCACCAAGCTTCGTATTCTCAATCCTCGATATCTCATAGCATTGTGCGTTTTTAATCATTGACATATATTCTTATTCCCACATATGAAACACCCTTTTCCCTAGCTTTCTTTCTTTTCAATGGTGAAATCACATATAATAATCGACATTTTTCTGAAGTTGTGATTTTATGAAATTGATTAAATCTTCTATTCTAACAGAATCACGAATTTTGAGGTTATATAACTATAAATTAAAAAGATATCTCCATAACTGTTGTGAACTGAGGTGAGTAATTATTCTGAATTGTATATTTTTGTGTATGTTTACATGAATTTATAAGAGAATACAAAGATAAATAAGGTAAGAATTGCCTAATTGACTCCTAATTGATTCCCTAATTGACTCATAATTGACAGCAATATGTACATTAACACCCCCCCCCCTCAAACTCAAGGTGGTTGTGTAGAAACCAATTTGAGTTTGCTAAGTAACTAAGTGAAGCGACCAGGAAGGAGAGCTTTAGTGAAGATATCGGCTGGCTGATCTACTGTTGAAATAGAATGTAAAATAAGAGTGTTGGTTTGAAGACGTTGACGGATAAAGTGATAATCATTTTCAATATGCTTGAACGAGAGGTGACAGTCTATTTATTACTTCGCCAGGAAATAATGGAAGTACCCAAGTAGAAGCAGTAGCCTGTGGTGGAATGACGATCTGTGGGGTCACCAGCTTAATAGGCATCGAAATATCCAGAAAAAACCAAAGAAGAGTGTGAAGAAAACTGAAGTCCATGGAGAAGGGTGCCCTTTATATAGCGTAGAATACGGAGCATAGCAGTGAAGTGGATATTCTGAGGGGCAGACATGAACTGGCTAACAATATGAACTGCGTAGGCAATATCAGGACGAGTCATAGTTAGATACACAAGGCTTCCAACAAGTTGCCGATACAAAGTAGGATCTGGCAGAGGTGTACCATTAAAAGAAGTCAAGTGCACATTAGAATCCAACGGAGTAGATGTAGTAGCAGAATCAGTTATACCAGAATGTGCCAGAATGTGTCAGAAGATCAGAAGCATATTTAGCCTAAGATAAGTAGTAGCCATCAGAGCGGGAGGAGACCTCAAGCCTAGAAAGTAGCCAAGTGGACCCAAATCTTTCATCTCAAAGTGTTTCCCAAGATAGGTTTGTAAATTAGAGATAGCCTGGGGATCATCACCTGTAATAATCATATCATCAACATAAAGAAGGAGAAGAACAATACCATGAGGAGTCTGACGGGTAAATAAGGTTGTATCGTGAGGACTTGAAATAAAGCCAAGTTGAGTGATGGTTGAATTAAATGTGGAAAATCAGGGTCGTGGTGCTTGTTTGAGACCATACAAGGCACGTCGAAGAAGACACACTTTCTGAGGTGAAGGAGAAGTGCCAGGAGGTGGCTTCATAAATACTTCTTCGGATAAAGTACCATTGAGAAAGGCGTTTTTGACATCCAACTGTAGAAGAGGCCACTGTTTTGCACCTGCAATAGCTAAAAGACTACGAACAGAAGTCATTCGAGCAACCGAAGCAAATGTCTCTTCATAATCAATACCATACTCCTGAGAATAGCCTTTTGCAACCAGACGAGCCTTATAGCGTTCAATTGAACCATCAGAGCGAGTTTTTATCTTGTAAATCCACTTACAGCCAATAGGTCATTTTCCAGGAGGAAGATCGACGAAATCCCAAGTATGAGTTTTTTCTAAAGCCTGTAGTTCCTCAGTCATTGCATGCTGTCAGAGAGGGTCAGAACTAGCCTCAAGATAGGAAGAAGGCTCAGCTAAAGAGACAATAGTGGGAAAACAATGATAATTTTATAGATGAGCAGGAGGTTCTCTTACCCGAGTGGAGCGACTAACATGAGTGGCAGGTTCTGGTTCAACAGCAGAGACAGATGGCGGGTCTGGGAGATCAGTAATAGGAACAAATTGATCGAGCGCAGAGGTATGAGAAGGACCAGATGAAGGAAAGAGCGCATCAGAAGGATCAGATGATGGAAATAGATCACTAGAAGGATCAATAAAGAAAGATTGAGGATTGGAAAGAGAGGTATGAAAGGAGGAGAGACTGGCAAACATAGTGTTCTCCAAAAAGGTAACATTGCGAGAGATGCGTAACCGTTTGGAAATTGGACCCCAACAACGAAAGCCTTTATGCTCGGGGCCATAGCCAAGAAAACAACATAATCGAGCACAAAGTTCAAGTTTTGTATGCTCATGAGGGTGAAGAAGGACAAAACAAGCACAACCAAAAACTTTAAGATTGGAGTAATCAGGAGAAGTGCCATATAATTTTTCAAAAGGAGATATGTTTTGAAGGATAAAAGACAGGAAACAGTTTATGATATATACTGAGTTCAGAGCGGCCTCACCCCAAAACTTTTCCGGACAAGATGTAGAGAAAAGTTGAGCACAGACAGAATCCAAAATGTGTCAATGTTTACGTTCCGCTCGACCATTTTGTTGGGAGGTATGAGGACAAGACCTTTGAACAAAAGTTCCCTGTTGTTTCAGAAATCGGAGAAGGACAGAGTCCTTATACTCCATGGCATTGTCTGTGCGAAGGATCTTAATGGGATGAGAAAACTGGGTTTTAATCATATTAGCAAAATCAATATAAACTTGAGGCAACACAGAACAATTTTTAAGAAAATATATCCAAGTGAAACGAGAATAATCATCAATAAATAAAACAAAATACCGATAACCATTCATCGTAGAAGTAGGAGCAGGTCCTCAAATATCAGAATGAATTAAACCAAAAGGAGTGTCAAAGGAAGAAGATGAAGTGGTGAAAGACAAAGCCGGTTGTTTTGCAAGCTCACAATTAACGCAATCAAATGAGACAAATTTTGAAATATTACCTAAATTTCCAAGAGAAACCAAAGTGCAAAGTTTTTCAGAAGAAGCATGACCAAGACGAAGATGCCACTGATATATTGGAGAATAAGTGACAGAAGCAGAGATAGAAGGAGAAACAGGGAGTTGAAGTGAAGTGAGCTCAAATAATCTTCCCACTTTACGACCCGTACCAATTGTCTGTCCCGTCTGTGGATCCTAAACCTGACAACCATGAGGAGAAAAGATAATAGTTAGGCCAAGATCACATAATTGACCAACAGAGACTAAATTGAAAGTCAGGTTAAGAACACAATAAGTGTTGGGGAGGGTCAAGGTAGAGGTGGCAGTAGTGCCTATATGGGAAATAGACATACAATTCCCGTCAGCAGCTTGAATGGGAGGAAGTGATTTAGCCGGGGTGGACGAAGAAAGAAGAGAAATATCATAAGTCATGTGATTACAACAAGCAGAATCAAGAAGCCAAGAATTACCTGGAGTGACGGCTAAGGCAGAAGAATTGGAGGAGATTACCTGTTTCAAGATATCATGTAGATCACTAAGCTGAAGGGTGAAAGGAGGAGAGGCAGTAGGAGTGGCAACAACAACAGATGAGAAACAGGCATTAGAGAAATTTCTTGGTTTTGTTGATTGTTCTGGAGGGCGAAAGGGGCGAGTGAGACAGTTATCCAAAATGTGACCATGCTTGTGACAGTACCGACACTCAATTGTAGGGCAATTAGCAAACCGGGACCTGGATTCTTACAATTCGTGCACTCAATGGTAGTGTGTGGATGACAATGAACGTTAATTTTCTCCATAGTAAAAAATTGGAAAGCCCCAATTACTCTCCAAATGGATTCGGGCAGGTGGACAGCTGAAAGGAACACGGGCAGCAGGGCAGTGCTCGGGCAGGGAAGCGGGCAAATTCAGTTCCGGCAGGGAGCTGGGAAGCGGGCAAAGGCGCGGGCAGGGGCTACTGGGCAGAGTACTTGGGACGCGGGCAGGGGGCTTGGGCAGAAGTAGGGGCAGAATTTAAGCCAAAATTCAATTGCTTCTCCTTTCAACCTCGTGAGATGCTAAATCCAAAAATAAAAACAACAAGAACACAGACGTTGGTGCCGGTTGGTCAGAAACATGAAGAACGCCTGAAGACCGCAACGAAGCCGGATCTGAAATCGATCTGAATCACAACGAAGATGGATCTGGGACACACCAAAGCAAAGATCAAATCACCACAAGTTGCTGAGAGTGGAAGAACGCCAGAGGTTAGTGACAGATAGGAAACGACAAAGTTGAATCGAAGCCTACGAATTTGATCAACGATGGATCTAAACAAAATGCTAACAACTGAGGCTTTCAGAAACCAGGCGAAGAATTTTCAGATAAACAAGGCTCTGATACCATGTGAACTGAGGTGAGAAATGATTCTGAATTGTATATTTCTGTGTATGTTTACATGAATTTATAAGAGAATACAAAGATAAATAAGGTAAAAATTGCCTAATTGACTCCCTAATTGACAACCTAATTGACAGTAATATGTACGTTAACAACTGTAATGCTCAACTTCCCCAAAATCGGAAGATAACTCATTTAAATATACTAGTCATATGACACGTGCCTTGCACGTGAAATACCGGTTATCAATTGAAAAACAAATCAATGGATAATATGATATTAGATATTTTAATTAGAAATATTCTTATAAAAATTGAAATTAAAACACTTTCTTTTATATATATAATTTTAAAGCAAGTATATATATTGTTATTAAAAAGATATGTGCATGAATTCAAAGTTCATACGGTTACATAAAAAAATTATCATACAAATCTCAATTTTTAAATTAAAAAGAATGAAAACTAAATACTTAAACGTCATATTGATTGTCTAGATATATAAAAATACGAATACGACTTAGATTTGACATAAACTCATCGTTTTTTACATGTTAATTCAATGTATAATTAAGTAAAAAAAATTGTACGGATGAAATAAGATTATATAAAATGATACAAATGAAATATAAAAAAAAAATAAAGGTAAAATGGTACTCATGTGTACATTGTGTACACATCATGATTGTTTTAGGTATTGAACCATATATTATCAAGTGGGAGAATGTAAGAAATTATTGTGTTCCAATTGATATATTATTAGCCATTTAATAATTAATCAATTGAAAACATGTATATTGACTCAAAATGAAGAAAACAAACATCTTTTAAACAAAAAAAGGGAAAAAAAACATAAGCATACATGATATCCATTGTCTTTTTGAGAATGTAAGAAATAATATGACCCAATTAATATATTATTAGCAGTTGAACAATTAAATAAATAAATATAGTTAACTTTATTTGTGGAGGGGTATATTGCATAAAAGTGTCTATTGACTCCAAATAAAAATTTATGACTCTTTCTATGCACTACAAAAAAAAGTAAGCTTTGCCGGCGAATTTATCCTGGTGAAATACATTTCGCAAGTAAATCAAAGTTATTGCTGGCAAAATTGTAAATGTTTGAACAAGGTAAAAGCTGACGAAATTTTTAATTTCGCCGACATTGCTATTAAAAAAATTTTAATTAACGAAGTTGGCGAATTTCGCTGGCTTTGTGACTTAAGTTAGGATACGTGTCTTGTGGGGCAAGGCCGGCAAAACCATTTCGCCAGCATTGCCACTGAGATTCAACATCCCCAACCTGACAACCCCAAAACCTGATTTCTCTCAAAAAAAATTTCCCTTCTAAGGTTCTCTCTCTCTCTACAGAACTCCATTGGTGCGGCGTGAGCTTCATTTTCAGGTATGTGTGCTTCAAATTTTGTTCCTAAAATTCAATCTAGTAGCTAAAACTTCAAGTTTGTATAGTTTTTTTTTAAGTTTTTTCTTCAAATTCAAAGGTTTAAGAAAAACCTAGGGCTTGAAAATAAAATTGAGATCTTTTAAGTTTTATCTTAATCTTTGAACAAAATGAATAATTAATGTTTAAATCACTAAAATTTAATTGTATTGGTGTGTTTTATGTGTTAATTTTGCGTTATTAATGTGATTTTTCATAGTTTTTTATAATGTTAGGATTTTAGGAAATTGTCATAGTCAAAGGTTGTTTAGCTTTTTTTTAAAAAAATTTCATAAGCAAGAAAAATTAGATGATAATCTATTCATCATTATATATTGAAAAACAGTATCACATGATTTTTCAATTAAAAAAATAATCAATGAGAGAACTAACGAATCTAACTTAGAATCTTCTAAGATTCAATACTTTCCTCGAGAACTCCTAAGTTCTCACTTAAAATATTGTAAGTTAGATTCGTTTCGAAGCTTAGGTTGGATCATTGGAAGTTAAAAGATGCAACTTGTATTTAGAACGGTTAATAGAACCTCGGATTATATTGGAAGTTTAGAATCCTGGAAGGTATAGGTTAATCGTTTAAGTTATGTTTTTACTTTTATTATTGGTAGCGGAGTTCGATCGACATATCGTTCATCCGAGATTCCTATCTATTTTACTTTATGTCTTTACTTTATGCCTCTTTACCTTATGTTTGTCTCGGATACTTTAATAATCGTACTTTACTTTATTACTTTTACAAGCATATGCATAACATCTTGCACCATTATTTATTGTACCATAACATCTCGCATCATTGAAAGAAAGTGAAAAAGAAAAGAAAGTGAGAAAGAAAAGAAGGGAAGAATGTTGGAGCCTACGGGATGTCCGCATCACCTTCATAAAAAGAAAAGAAAAGAAAGTAAAACAAGGGAAGAAGACAAATGGTAGCCTACGGGTTGTACGCATTACTTCTTCAGTGAAAGTAAAACTAAGAAAGAAGATGAATGGGTAGCCTACGGGATGTACTCGTTACTTCTTCATGCATAAGGTTGAATGGGAGCCTACGGGATGTCCGCATTACCTTCATTCATGCATAAGGGTATATGCGAACCCTACATTGCATATGTTCGATGGAATATAAATCGAGATGTTATATTTTATGCAAAGTTATTTACTTTTCTTATTTTGTCATAACAAGTAATTGGATGAGGATTGACTACGAGAGTTAGTAATATCATCCTTTAGAGAGTATAAAATGAAATTACCTAGAGTTGGAGGACTTTAGGAGTGAATTGTGTCAGATTAATTGGACACAAATCAAAATGCGAGTTTGAGGTCTATCTTTACTTTTTATTCTTATTATTCTCAGTGGGCTTAAGTTGTTAGCTCATGATATTACAACCAATTACAGGTAATGCCCTGACTAGAGGTCGAGGGAGAAGAGGTGGTGTTGCGTGATCGAGGGATGATGACCTCGAGATGGACTCAGTTATTGTAAAGCTTATGTATTAACTTTTGTAAACTTTAAAGGATTTTGTGAATTGTACTTTGTATTTAGCTCATAAGAGCTTATGGTTATTGTTTTATGATATTACATCTTTGAACTCCTGATTGGGACTTAAAGTTCCATGTGATTTTATTAGATTTGAAAATTAGGATGTAAACAGGTTTTGGCTAGCCAACTTTCAAACAAAACCACGCCAATTTTTCTTAAAATAAAAGAATTCTGCTGTGTTTTCTAATTTAAATTTATTTAAAAGTGTCGGGTCGTCACAATACTGTTTCTTCTCTCCCTCTTCTATTATTCTCTTTAGTTTATCATATTATTTTAAGATAGTTATCAAAGGAAATAAAGGTAAATAAGGCAAACATATCAAATAGAATAAACTAAAGTTGGCAGTTTTTCTGCCGATCCGTCACCGCAGTCACGAACACCCGTTTCCACAACATCGTCCATCGTCAAATCTCCTAGGCGCTGTGTGGATGATGGCCCAGAAGCTCAAGAGGCTATAGTAAGAGCCTATATTGTGGAGTAAAATATTGACGTTTAGAGTGAGCTAATGTTGGCCACCAACACGTGCATAGATAAGATGCGTAGAATTTTTTAGAGCAAAGAATGATGCTCGGATTGAATTGTAATCCCAAAAACATAGAGTTTTAATCAATTTTGTGTGTATGTCGCATTATATACTCATACAAGTAAGTCTTATTCTTCATTTAGGCATGAAAACCCATTGATGTTTAGTAACTACAAGCATGTCATTCTATTACTATTTTAAAGCATAACATACTATTCCATTCACATTCATTTTATTTTCACTGAGTGTCATGCTGGAATGTCCCGTTACTTTTGAGGTATTTTTTTTATTTAATTGAAGTATTTATATTTAATTTAGAATTTATAACTTAGAATTTTTGAGTTTATTTCGTTCGTAAATCATTTTAATTGCATTATAAGTTTAAATTAGTTCGGGGCGACAGTGGGAAATGGATAGGGCTGATCTTATTGAGATGACAGTTAGTATGGCTTGATTGACAGTGAGGCCAACGCTGAGACATAGAATCATTGATGCACAGAGAGGAGATGACAGTCTAGCTGGTTGTTTTTTTATGCTGAGACTGATATGCCGGGAGTTTTTTCTTTTGCTACTGATAGTGCCTTAGTTTATAAAGGTCGATTGTGTGTTCCCAAGGATAAAACCTTGAGGAAGGAGTTGTTGGAGGAGGCACATGGTTCTATGTTTTCTGTTCACCCAGGCGGTACCAAAATGTATAGAGATTTAAAAATTCATTATTGGTGGCCTGGAATGAAGAAAGACATATCGGAATTTGTGAGTAAGTACTTAGTGTGTCAATAGGTGAAGACATTGAGAAGAAGTCCTCATGGTTATGTCAAACCATTGAGTGTTCCTGAGTGTAAGTGGGAAGAAATTTCCATGGATTTTATTTGCAGATTGCCAAGAACAGCTCGAGGTAATTCAGTTATTTGGATGATTGTGGATAGTTTGACAAAGTCGGCGCATTTCCTTCTTGGAAAATCGACTTATCCAGTAGAGACTTGGGCTCAAATGTATTTAAGGGAGATAGTATGTTTGCATGGAGTGTCAGTTCGTATTGTTTCTGATAGGGACACTCGCTTTATCTCTAAGTTTTGGCAGAGTCTTCAGAAAGCTATGGGTACTCGTTTTGATTTTAGCACTGCTTTTCACCATCAGAAGGATGGTCAAACTGAGCGAGTTAACCGGATTATGGAGTTCATGCTTTGAGCTTGTGCCTTAGATTTTAAAGGAAGTTGGGATGATCAACTTTATTTGGTGGAATTTGCATACAATGACAGCTATCAGTCTACTATTGAGATTGCTCCTTTTGAGGCCTTGTATGGTAAGAAATGTTGATCGTTAGTTCATTGGGACGAAGTTGGGCAGAGGAAATTGTTGAGACCTGAGCTAGTTCAATTGACGAGTCAGTTTATAAATGAGATTAGAGGAAGAATGAAGACTGCTCAAAGTAGACAGAAGAGTTATGCAGATAAGAGGCGTACTAGTCTTGAGATTTCAGTGGGTGATCATGTCTTTCTGAAGATAGCACCTATGAAAGGTGTGATGAGATTTGGGAAGAAAGGAAAGTTGAGTCATTGGTTCATCGGTCCTTTCGAGATTTTGAGAGGATTGGGCCGCTTGCTTTATAGGTTGGCTTTGCCACCGTCATTATCTATTGTTCATAATGTGTTTCATGTGTCGATGCTTCGAAAGTATATTACCGACCCTACACATGTGATTGATTATGAACCAGTGGAGTTAGGGGCGGATTTGTCTTATGAAGAGAAGCCAGTTGAGATTTTGGCAAGAAAGCAAAGACTGTTGACGAATAAGACCATAGGGTTGGTCAAGGTTTTGTGGAGAAATCATACATCAGAAGAAGCCTCTTGGGAGCGGGAGGATGACATGTGAGCTAGCTACCCTCATCTTTTTCTTGAGATGTGAAGCTTTTCAAGGACGAAAAAGCCTTGTCAAGTGGGTGGCTCCGTAACGCGCCGTTACAAGGTAAATTTAAATTTTCAGTTAAAATATTTAATTTAATTATTAATACCGAGTTTTGGAATTTCGATTAAAATTTTCCTATTTGTATCCATAGGCTTGTTGGGTGACAAATTGCAAGGGAATTATTCCTTAGCAATTTGTTGAATGGGAGAATGAATTAGCAATTAAGGAAAAGTTGGGTGAGGTGGCTAGGGCTTAACTTCATTTGCCAGAAAAGAAAGAAAGTTAAAAAAAATTTAAAAAAAAAAAAAAAAAAAACTCTCTTCTCTCCCTCTCACGCCGTCGCTGCCCCTTTTGGAGAAGGCCAAAGAATTTTACTCGTTTCTTCGTTGTTTGGGTGATGATTCGAGGTGCGATCTTGATTTTGGAAGTGTAGGAGAACCTTCAATTAATTAAAAAGGTAATTTTTCTTCTCCTCTTGGTTTTTCCCAAGCCGCCGCCCCTAGGGTTCGTAAAATTGATGTTCTTCGTCGAATCTTGATTGGTAGGTGATCGTTGTAGTGTGACAAATTATTGGGTGAAGATTGAAGGGTGATTCCTAGATTTTCCAACATTGGGTAAGCTTCTTGGATCAAACTGCTAATCTTTTAAATTCTGGAAAATAGAGTTAGTGTTTAAATTTATGAATTCAATAACCCATCCTTGAAAACCAAACCCCGCCACTTTCCAATTCCTAATCTAAAACCTTTTACCTGATCGATTTTGATCCACCTTGCCTAAACTTGAAAACCCATCAAAATCAATCTCTCGAAACTTGAACCTGCGACCAAACCGAGACCCGAAGGCCCCAATTCAGCCACGACAATGGCAGCAGCGCCGTGGCTGCTGTCCCTTTACAAACAGTGACTTTTTCGTCGTTTGTTTGTCCCCTTATTCGAGCCGTTGAACCCCAATCCTTTTAGAATCTTTTGGTACAGTTTTAGCATGTATTTTAATTTCTTAAGACCATCGTTTCAGGTCTGGTTCGTGGTGGGAATTAGCTTGGTTAACTTGGATTTTAGCGAAATAAAGGTGAGTTAACGGTTTGATCAACGGTGGGGTTTTAGAGAAATCTAAAGCTCAAACTGTAGCTTAAATGTTTTCAAATATTTATATATATTATTTTGGAAATTTAGGATGAGTTTTGATTATTGGAAAATTCAAAAATTTCTTAGGATAATTTATTTTCTGTTAGAACGGGTTTAGGTGTTTTTCGATGAAAATTGAGGTTTTTAGTTTCGAATCACTGGAATATTTAGGAGTTTTAGATCACCCTTAGCCATGAGATTTGATTTAGGAAGTGTTTAAGTTGAATTTCGGCTTTTCGACAGTTTTTGTTATTTAATCGTTAACCTGATTGGGCTGCTGTAATTTGATGATTTATGTTAATTTTATATGAACATTATCATGTGCATAAAGTTGAGAAATTTTGAGATTGATGGCCTGATAGGTTGTGATAACTAGTATTAAGGCAACGAGCTTAATACTTAGTTTTTAATTCAGTTATGGGTGAGCCCATAACCAGGTGCTAGTAATCATTGCTCGTACGAATGATTTACTAGATGATTCAATTATAGTTGCCGCTATAACTAGGTACTAGAAAGTGATAGTAGTCCCGAGAGACTGCCTTTCTAGTGTTGTGTGATAAATTATTAGTTGTTAGCCTCTATAATTTTAGATAATATTCTGGATGTGTTAACTGTTCGTTGTTGGGAATTTTTGGATGAAAGCCTTGGGTATGAAACTAGTGAGATTTGTCTATCCATGTAAGAGAATGCTTATTGAAAAGTCTTGAATATGGAATTTAGAGTTAAATTGCCTATTCATGTAAGTGGATTGAGATTTGAGTTTAAGTAAAGCTTTGAGCGTAAGAGATATTGGAGAGTGTAGAGTGCTTGAGACTCGGTATGAATCATTTAGAGACTATTTAAAACTTTACATATTGAATCGTTTTCTCACTGGCTTTAGCCTCACAGTACTATATTTTTTATTTCAGGTAATAATGGACCGAGAGATGGCGGTTGATGAAGTGATGAAGATGAGGGGTTCATGTTGTTGATGGCCATCTATTTGTCATTCATTATTTTTAATGAATAAAGTGTCGGATTTTATTGATTTTAGTGGAGTTATTGGTTTTGAGAATTATTATTCTTTATTTGTTTTGATTTGTTTTAAGACAATGTTATTAGTTCCGTTTGATTTTGTTTAAACTTTACAGCTACGAAGTTGCTGTTTTTAATTGAATGATTATTTGAGTTAATGGATATTCATATTTTTCAATAAAGATTAATTATTGAGTCTTCCGCTGTATTTATTATATTTGTTTAAAACCCTTAAAAGTCGTGTCGTTACAGTTGGTATCAGAACCTCTTAGTTCTTAAGACCGTATGTTCAACATACATTCTTTCAACATGAACCTCATCTTCACACTCATCGGTGCCAAGTATCTCAAGTATTAGTCTCTAAAGTTATTCCTTGTCCAAGTAGCATGTTAGTTAAATGTTAAAGCTTAAACTGTTCAAGTCTTGTTATTTATAGTGCTTATTTGTTCTGGATGCCGCTTGTGGTAATGCATGGAAGAGCAAAAAGTCGGGGACGTGGTAGAGGCCTAGGTAGGGGAGGGCGCGGCTGAGGCCTTGGTGTCAACCCCGAGTACCAAAGTGACGTCGAGTCGTCAAATGAGGTTAACTCTTATGCTACTCCTATTGTGGAGAACGATGATGGATATATAGATTCAGTTGGGATAGAGGAACAGGAGAATGTTCCATTGGTTCCGCAGGCACCACCAGTTGTTCAGGGCGAATTTGTACCCCAGGCTGAGTTAGATGAGATGCATAAAGCATTGGCTAGAGTTGGAGGAGTAACTGAAGAGGCCAAGATGTTGAGGGAGTATAAGAAATATGCTGCAACTGAATTTAATGGGAAGTCAACTGATCCTGAAGAAGTTGAGAACTGGTTTACTAGAGTTCAGAGGGCTTTGAAGTTTGTTTAATGTCCCAAGCATATGAATGTTCATTGTGGAACTTTCTTGTTAGTGGAGGATGTTTTATATTAGTGGGAGACTACACTGAATACCATGGATTCTGCTACCCCAGTGACTTGGAATGAATTCCAAGAGAACTTCTATGAAAAGTACTATACGAAGAAGTACATAAGCCAGGAAGAGTGTGAGTTCTTAGCCTTGAAGAAGGGGGACAAATCTGTGCTTGAGTACGAGAAAGAGTTTGATCGTCTTTCGAGGTTTGCCGCTTACCAGGTTGCTACACCTGAGCTGAGGATGCACAGATTCATGATTGGTTTAGATGATGATTTGTAGGGAGAGATTGAGATTATTGGGCCTACAGACTATGCATCTGTTTTGAAGATTTCCATATCTCTTGACCCAAAGAGTAAAGGCAAGGGTGTAGAGAAAGAGTCGACTGAGACTGCAGTTGGGTAGAAGAGAAAAGTTGAGACTGAGCTTCAGCAAAAACGGTATCATAGGGGTAACAAAGGACAGCAGGCACCACATAATAGGCGGTTCAATCAGAACAGGCAAAACCAGGGTGGTAGGCATCAGTTCAATATTCTTGAGTGCAGAAACTGTGACAGAAGGCATACCGGAGTGTGTAATAAGCCTAGGATGTGCTTTACTTGCCATCAAGAAGAGCATATTTCGGTTAACAGTAGGAAGAATATGAAGGCACCTATGGATGGTGGATAGAACAGACCTACTAATCAGGGTCAGCAGAAACATGATACTCAGCAAGGAAAGTTATTTACTACTATTAAGGGTGAGGCTGAGGCGGCACAAAATGTTGTCATAGGTACACTATCGATCCTTGGCCATTCTGTCTTTGTGTTATTTGATTTTGGTGCTACACATTCATTTATTTCTGCTGAAATTATTAAGTATGCTGCTTTTGATACTAAGTCTCTGAATTTTGAATTGAATGTTAAGACACCAGTTGGTGGAACCATTTATGTTGATAGGATGTTTAGAATTGATGAACTGTGTTTGATTGAAAAATGTTTGCCTGCTACTCTGATTGTGCTTGATATGTCTGATTTTGATATTATATTGGGGATGGACTGGTTGCATGTCAATTATGCCATCATTGATTGACATAGAAGGGAAGTGAATTTTAAGAGTCCGTGCGGGGCAGAGTTTAAGTTTTAGAAAACTATTAGTAAACTGACTCCAGTGATTATCTCAGCTTTACAAGTTAAGAATTTGATTGATGAGGGAGTCTGGGCTTATTTAGCTAATGTAATTGATACTACTGTTGAGGAGGTCAGTTTAGAATCTGTGTCGGTTGTAAGTGAGTTTATCGATGTGTTTCCTAGTGAATTACCTGGATTACCCCCGCCTAGGCAAACGGATTTCCAAATAGAAGTTGTACCTTGAACCGCCCCTATTTCGAAAGCACCTTATAGGATGGCCTCAGCTAAGAGCTTCTAGATTTGGGTTTCATACACCCAAATGTATCACCATGGGTGCATCTTTCCAATTTGTGAAAAAGAAGGATGGATCGATGAGGTTATGTATAGATTACCGTGAGCTTAACAAGGTAACTATCAAGAAAAATATCCTTTTCCTAGGATAGAAGATTTGTTCGACCAGTTGAAAGGGGCCACCGTATTTTCAAAGATAAATTTGAGATCAGGATATCACTAGTTGAGAATCCGTGAGGCTGATATTCCTAAGACAGCTTTCAGGAAGAGGTATGGACATTTCGAGTTTATTTTCATGTCCTTTGGGCTGACTAATGACCCAGCATCTTTTATGGATTTGATGCACACAGTTTTCCAAAAGTTCTTAGATAAGTTTGTGATAGTATTTATAAACGATATACTAGTATACTCTAGGAATGAGGAAGAGCATGTCATGCATCTGAGGAAGGTTTTGTCTATTCTGCGAGATGAAAGACTTTATGCTAAGTTTAGAAAGTGTGAATTCTGACTGAAGAAAGTAGCTTTCTTATGGCATGTAGTGTCAGCACAGAGTATTTCTGTTGATCCTTCAAAGATCGAAGTAGTTAGTAGGTGGGCACGACCTACGAGTGTGGCTGAGATACGTAGTTTTCTTGGTCTAGCTGGATACTATAGGAGGTTTGTCCAAGACTTTGCACGGATTGCTTCTCCAATGACCAAGTTAACTAGAAAGGGGGTGGCTTTTGAATGGAGTGAGGAGTGTGAGGCCAGTTTTGAAGAATTGAAGAAGATAGTGATAACCGCCCAGTTTTAGTTACCCTAGATGGTTCTGGCGGTTTGACTATCTATAGTGATGCATCGAAAAAGGGGTTAGGTTGCGTTTTAATGCAACATGACAAAGTGGTAGCTTATGCTTCTAGGAAGCTGAAAGAGCATGAAAAGAAGTATCCTACTCATGATCTAGAACTTGCAGCGGTAGTTCATGCCTTAAATATTTGGAGGCGTTATCTTTACGGTGAGGAAATCTTAATTTTCACTGACCACAAAAGTCTCAAATATTACTTCACTCAGAAGGAATTAAATATGGAGATAATGTACCAGATAGCCACTTTTTAGGTTTGTGTATCAAAATATAGCCTTCAATGTAAAAATTACAAAATATAGCCACCCACTCCCTTTTTCAGAAATTACCTACCGATTATACCCTCAATTATAATCATTACCTCACAATCGGATTTTTGGCATCATACACTGATAACATTGGGTTTTGTTATTTTGCTTTCAATTTTCAAGGATAATTCTGACCACCCTACACATCACATATCAAATCCTCACCCATCACATCTCACCTACTCTTCATTTTGTTTAAATTTTTTGTATATTCAGTTTCCCTCTTTTTTTATTTATTTATTGTTTTGCTTTTCTTCCATCTGATCAAATTCTTCTTTATCATCCATTGTCTCCTTCATTAATTTCTTGTCCTTCAAGCACCAATATTTCTTATATTTTTGTTGTGGATACGAATACTAATTAATGGCTAGCGTTGGTATCGTATTTTTGTTGTCATTTTGTTACTTTTCTATAATCATTTGTTACATTTTCGTTTCCAGCTTGTTTTACACTTATGGTCAGTGATTTGTTTGTTGATTTTGTCAAACGGAGTGTTCTTGCTGGTGGCAATTGGAGCTATTTCCTTATTCTCATGCTTACTCCTTTGTCAAAGTAGTATCTCATTGTTATCATTTGTTGATTATTACTATTCAAAGGATACTTGCGTGGGACCTATGATGGCTCGGTATGCCCCGCTAGTAGCAAGAACAGTTGGCCTGATATTAACGATATACTGTTTATACACATGTTTCTTCCCAACTCTCGGCGAGCTGCTGGTAGACATCGAAAAATAATGATCCGTTCAAATGAGGGAGTTCAAGAAGGTTCTAAAGTGTGGACGATGCAATGGTTCGAGTCATAATAGGAAGACTTGTCAAAACCCTCTTCTGATAGTTCCCTTTTCATCCAGACATAGGACGACGTAAGCATGTTTGTTTGAATCGTTTTGAAGTTCAGTTTAGAATGCACCTCAGCCTGGGATCTGTATTTTTTTATGAACTTTATTTTAGTAGTTGTTAAATTTGATTTATGTTTTTTCTTGTTTTTTACATATGGGGTAATGTCCTGTTTTTTTGTTAATGGATACACCGAAGGAACTGTCTTCAGGTACATAGTACCAATAGTTACAAATAAACTCCCAGACGTACTTTTTGTACTGTCTGTATATGTCGTATATGATATACGACGTACTATGCGTATATTGGTGGGGATAATATACGCATAGTACGTCGTATATCATATACATATTGTAACGCAGTTCATTTTGTTCTCAGTACGACTTATACAGACAGTACGAAAAGTACGTCTGGGAGTTTGTTTATACTAGTTGTTTTATTGGAACGAACATGTGAGCAATTATATATATGGCATTCCCAGTAAATGTGTTCTTTTTATGTTATAAAGACTTTGTTAAGATTATTTTTTTCACATGGCGCCTGTTAAAATTTTGTATAAAAATATAGAAATAGTACGAATGATATTAGTATTTATTATAAACACATAGCATTTTCCTTTTTTTTTTTTTAACTGTTTTTTTTATAATGGTAGTGGTGGGTTTGCTCCAAACCATGATCTTTAAAGAACTCAAATATAAAAAGTAGTTGGTAATGGAAAAAGATACAGAATACGTTATACATAAATCATCCATATGGTACGAGTCGTACAATCACATTACGTACGAACACTATGTACAGAACGTACAGGTGATACTTAATAGTCGGAAGATAATGTGAGCAAACAAACACATAGTATTTTCCATTTTTTGTAATTGTTTTTTTGGATAATGGTAATATTGGGTTTGCTCTAAACAATGATCTTTAAAGAACTCAAATATAGAAGGCAGTTGATAATGGAAAAAGATACAGAATACGTTATAAATAAATCATCTGTGTAGTACGAGTCATACTATGTGTAGCTCGTACAGTTCATACACACATTAACTGCAGCCATGTAAGTGTGTTACAAACGTTAGAGAGTTTATAGAAATCTTACTACTTTTACAACATAACTTGAAACCTAACAAAGTTTAAAATCATAAAGATGAGTCATAATGATAATAAGTCATATGGTCACGTTTTCCCCCCCACCCCTTTTCCCCTTCCTCTTCCTCTTTCGCTTCCTCTTTTTTTCTCAATAAGTAGTGCAAATTCCTTCATTGTGAAGTCTATTTCCGCTTCATCTTTTCTTTGCTCAGTAAAAACACCCAGTTGAGTCTTAATGATATATAGTCACTGGTAACGGTCTTCCCACCCCTCTTGCTAGTTTTTGCACTTGCTCCACCCCTTCCTCTTTTCTTTGTTGTAGCCCGTGTATGAACACACGCTTTCTTTGATTTGCGGCTGCTTGATCCGATACAATTTAGTACGTATGAATTATTTTAAAGTACTTAAATTGACTTAATCCATAGATAGAACGACAAAGCACCACACAGAACAATAGTACTTCATATAACAGAATAGTTTTAATAAATCATCGTAACACAAAATCCTTTAGGATACATCACGTACACCATATACAACAAAGTCTGATAGTTGGTATTGTCAAGAAAGATTCATCATTATACTTGCAGTACGAAATATATAACACGTACGATATTAGAGACAGAACGTACAAAATATACAGAAATGACCGTATACGTTAAACAGACAGAACGTCATGAAACACTAAACTCACTGTAATATGGTACAAATTGTACAACATGTATAATGGTTCTAACAATACAGTTCATACATTTCAAATAAAACCATCTGACATGTATGAAGGAAGAACAGAGCATGCAACTTATCGCAAATGTATTTTAAATTGTTCGGAGTTACCTTTATGTGGCTGTAATGCTGATGCTTTACCCTTTTTATCATTTTTCTATTTGCATAAAATAAAACCAGAAATATCAAAGTTAGGTTTAACAATTTAAGAAGCCTAATTAAAATGAAAATAAGAGTAGATGTTCATGCATAGTGGAAGTAAGAGTAGATGGAACCCTGACCATTTAAATAGAAGATGTAAAGTGGCTATTTTGAAAGTGGCTATCTTCAAAAGTGGGTTTCTGTCTATCTTCAAAAGTGGCTAACTTCAAAAGTGATTGTTTTGGCCATTCTTGGACAAAAATACGCAAGCATTACAGCGAAGGAAAAAAAACAATGGATTGTTAACCATTCATTGAAAATAAGGAAAGTGGCCATTCAGTGAAACAAATCACGAAATCGAATGGAAAATGCCAGTTTGAATTAACTAGAAATGGCCATTTCAAGTGAGAAAAAAAACGAAAAGGATAAATATCATACCACAAGGGGGATCTTCGTTGGATCTATCTTTTCAAAAAAGCGAATGGATGGTATTTGGAGTCATCTTCTTCAAACTGAAATGGTGCGAAAATGATCTTCCTCAAATGTTGGTAGAAAATGTGTGTTTTTGAAAATAAAAGTCTGAAAAGAGGGGAGATAAGAAGGTAACCCACATTTTTAGTTTCTCATTAAATGGATGGACAACAACTGACTCTGTTTTGGTTCCCCGTGATTTCAATGATGCCCATGTCTGCACACGTCGTACTCCGCACCAGGAAGGTATAGGATTTGACAGGTTCCATATTAGTTCAAGGGTATGATCGTAATTTTGTCCCTTCATTTTTGAACTGACGCTTTTTTAATGGTCATGGGTTCTAATTTTTTGATCCATGGTCATGTACTCTTATTTTCATTTAAATGAGGCTACTTGGAGTGTTAACCCTTAAATATGAGACAAAGGAGATGGTTTGAGTTTAGTGAAGGATTATGATTGTGATATCCAATACAATCCTGGAAAGGCTAATGTTGTAGCTGATGCACTTAGTAGAAAAACAATTCATTCGGCGGCAATTTTGGCTAGACATCTTCGGCTAAAGTAGAAAATGGATAGGGCTGATCTTATTGAGATGACAGTTAGTTTGGCTGGATTAACAGTGAGGCTGACGCTGAGACAGAGAATCATTGATGCACAGAGAGGAGATGACAGTCTAGCTGGTTGTTTTCTTGACGTTGAGACTGATATGCTGGGAGTTTTTGCTTTTACTACTGATAATGCATTGGTTTATAAAGGTCGATTGTGTGTTCCAAAGGATGAAACCTTAAGGAAGGAGTTGTTGGAGGAGGCACATGGTTCTATGTTTTTCTTTTCACCTAGTCGGTACCAAAATATATAAAGATTTTGGTGGCCTAGAATGAAGAAAGATATATTGGAATTTGTGAGTAAGTGCTTAGTGTGTCAACAGGTGAAGGCATTGAGAAGAAGTCCTCATAGTTATGTTAAACCATTGAGTGTTCCTGAATGGAAGTGGGAAGAAATTTCCATGGATTTTATTTGCGGATTGCCAATAATAGCTCGAGGTAATTCAGTTATTTGGGTGATTGTGGATAGATTAACAAAGTCAGCGCATTTCCTTCCTAGAAAACCGACTTATCCAGTAGAAACTTGGGTTAAGATGTATGTGAGGGAGATAGTACGTTTGCATGGAGTGTCAGTTCGTATTGTTTCTGATAGGAACACTTGCTATGTCTCTAAGTTTTGGCAGAGTCTTCAGAAAGCTATGGGTACTCGTTTGGATTTTAGCATTGCTTTTCACCCTTAGACGGATGGGCAAACTGAGCAAGTTAACTAGATTTTGGAGGACATGCTTCGAGCTTGTGCCTTATATTTTAAAGGAAGTTGGGATGATCAACTTTATTTGGTGGAATTTGCATACAATAACGGCTATCAATCTACTATTAAGATGGCTCCTTTTGAGGCCTTGTATGGTAAAAAATGTTGATCGCCAGTTCATTGGGACGAAGTTGGGGAGAGGAAATTATTCGAGGCCTAAGCTAGTTCAGTTGACGAGTTAGTCTATAAATGTGATTAGAGAAAGAATGAAGACTGCTCAAAGTAGACAGAAGAGTTATGCAGATAAAAGGCATACTGATCTTGAGTTTTCAATGGGTGATCATGTCTTTTTGAAGACAGCACCTATGAAAGGTGTGATGAGATTTGGGAAGAAAGGAAAGTTGAGTCCTCGAATCATCAGTCCTTTCGAGATTCTTGAGAGGATTGGGCCGCTTGCTTATAGGTTGGCTTTGCTATCGTCATTATCTAGTGTTCATAATATGTTCCATGTGTCGATGCTTCGAAAGTATATTACCGATCCTACACATGTGATAGATTATGAACCGGTGTAGTTGTGGTGACCCGACACTTTTAAATAGATTTATTTCAAAAAACACAACGGAAGTCTTTTAATTTACGAAAAATTGGCGTGGTTATGTTTGAAAATTGGCATGCCAAAAACCTGTTTACATCCTAATTTTCAAATCTAATAAATCCACAAGGAACATCAAGTCCCATTCAGGAGTTCAAAGATATATATCATACAAAATCATCAAAGTCTTTAAATTTCACAAAAATAAAGACATAAACTTTACAATGACCGAGTCCATCTCAATGTCAGCATCCCTCGATCACGCAACATCATCTCCTCTCCCTCGACCTCTAGCCAGGGCATTACCTGAAATTTTGTAATATCATGAGCTAACAAACTAAGCCCAGTGAGAATAATAAGCATAAAAAGCAAAGATAGACCTCAAACTCGCATTTCGATTTGTGTCCAATTAATCCGACACAAACTTTCCTAGAATTCTCCAAAGTCTAGGTCATTCTATTTCCATATTTTCCAATTGATGATACTAATTAGCACACTTAGTCTAATTGTTCATCCATAAACTTGTTATAACATAAATGAGAAAAATAAATAAACTTTGCATAATTATAACATCTCGACTCTCTTTCTCATCTATCATATGCATAAAAGTAATGAGTACATCTCGTAGGATACGCATTCGCCATTTATGCATGAAATGAAGGTAATGTGAATTTTTACATACTATCCACCCTTATCCTTATGTATGAAGTAGTGTGGACTTTCTCGTATTCCACCAGTACGTATGCATGAAAGTAGTGTGGACTTTTCCCGTAGTATCCACCAGTACTTATGCATGGAGGTAATGTGGACTTTCTCGTATTCCACCATTAACCTTTCATTTTTCTTTCTCACTTTCTTTTCTTTTCAATAATGCGAGATGTTATGCATATGCTTGCAAAAGTATAAAATGTAAATGTAAATAATTAAGCAACCGAAACAAGCATAAAGTAAAGGGGCATAAAGTAAAGACATAAAGTAAAGGGCATAAAGTAAAATAGATAGAATCCCGGACTAACGATATATCGATCGAACTCCGTTAATAAAGTAAAGAATCAAAACATAACAATTAACCTAAACCTTTAAGAATTCTAAACTTCCAATAATCCATTCTAAAATCCGAAACTTAATCTAACTTAGAATCCTCTAAGATTCGAGGCTTTCATCGAGAAATCCTAAGTTTCTCGCCTAAAGGATTACTTCAAATCCTAAGGCAATAACTCACTCCCTCTAACCTTAGATTGGATTCTAATCTTAGTTTCCGATTCTACAAATCAACATACTTATTCGTTTTCTATAATTACTTTAAATCCTAACTATTCTCACCTTAAAAAAAGTGAAGACTTCGCTCCTAAGTCCGAAAGAGCGATCACACGCGCGGTTCAAAAACACCTACAAAAGGATTAATATCCCGAAAATTAATAAATTACCAACTAACGATTAAACAACTACTAAACAAGCAAAAAGACGAAAAATCCACCAAACCACCCCTTGGAGGCTCTCGGCCCTCCCTAATAAAAGGGTCTCGGGTTTGGTTTTTCAGCTTTTTGGCAATTTAAATGCGTTTTGAGTTGGTTTTAAGCAAATTCGATAATCCCGATTTCAATGGGTATCGATAATTAGGGTTTTTGAACATTAATCTCTTTCCCGAATTGAATTTAAATATGCAATTAATCATGAATCTCTAACCCAAATTCAAACCCTAAAAAGGAAATTTCAAACGGGAAGGGTTTCGACTGAAACTCGGTTTTAGGGTTTAGGGGAAAGTTTCAAATACACGTAAAACGACTCCCGTAATTACATACACCGAGTTTCATAACATGAAATCGAAAGAAATCAAAGAAAACTCCATTAAAACACTATTTGGAGTTTAGGGTTTCAAGCTTTACTTACTGAGAACTCCGTATAACACAAGCGGCAAGTACGAAGGGTAGATGGGAAATGATCGTAGGACCGATACCTTTCCACTGGACCCGGAATCAAGTCGATCGGGCAAGAAACGAATGAAAAACAAATTCTCCTTTTCTCTCTTTGAAGCTCACGGGTGGGGAGGGAAGTTGGAAGATGATTTTGGTCAACTTTGAAGTCAAGGATAGTTAAAGAAGATGAGTAGAAAAATATCTAGATATTTAGGTAGTTTGGAAATTACGAAATTGCCCTTTTATGACTTTTAGCTTATAAACGAAACCCGATGATCTTAAACAATCCCAATGGTGATTAATAATTATTAATTGGCCCGTTAATAATTATTAATACCATTAAAACGAAAATAAACTAAAAAGATCAATTAAAAGATTAAAACCGAAATAAACTGCAAATTCTAAATTAACAATTAATAAATAAACTTTAATTACTTAAATAAAATAAAATAAATAAATTTTTTTTTATCACAAAATAACGGGACGTTACAGTAGTTAGAGGCGGATTGGTCTTATGAAGAGAAGCCAGTTGAGATATTGGCGAGGGAGCAAAAAGTGTTGAGGAATAAGACCATAGAGTTGGTCAAAGTTTTGTGGAGAAATCACACGTCAGACGAAGCCACTTGGGAGCGGGAGGATGACATGTGAACTGCTACCCTCATCTTTTTCTTGAGAGGTGAAGCTTTTCGAGGACAAAAAGCCTTGTTAGGTGGGTGGTTCTGTAACGCCCCGTTACAAGGTAAATTTCAATTTTCGGTTAAAATATTTAATTTAATTATTAATAACGAGTTTTGGAATTTCGATTAAAATTTTCCTATTTGCATCCATAGGCTTGTAGGGTGACATATTGCAAGGGAAGGATTCTTTAGGAATTTGTTGAATGGGAGAATGAATTAGAAATTAAGGAAAAGTTGGGGAGGTGGCTGGGGCTTAACATCATTTGCCAGAAAAGAAAGAAAGTTAAAATAAAATAAAAAATTAATTAATTAAAAAAAAAACTCTCTTCTCTCCCTTTCACACCGTCGCCGCCCCCTTGGAGAAACCCGGAGAATTTTACTCGTTTCTTCGTTGTTTGGGTGACGATTCGAGGTGCAATCTTGATTTTGGAAGTGTAGGAGAACCTTCAATTGATCAAAAAGGTAATTTTTCTTCTCCCCTTGGTTTTTCCCCAAGCGCCGCCCCTAGGGTTCTTTAAAATGATGTTCTTCGTCGAATCTTGATTGGTAGGTGATCGTTGGAACGTGACAAATTGTTGGGTGAAGATTGAAGGGTGATTCCTAGATTTTCTAACGTTGGGGTAAGCTTCTTGGATCAAACTATTAATCTTTTAAATTCTAAAAAATTTAGTTAGTGCTGAAATTTATGAATTCAAGAACCCATCCTTGAAAACAAAACCATGCCACTTTCCAATTCCTAATCTAAAGCCTTTTACCTAATCGATTTTTATCCACCTTGCCTAAATTTGAAAACCAATCAAAATTGATCTCCTGAAACTTGAACCCGCGACCAAACGGGAACCCGAAGGCGCCGGTTCAGCCGCGGCAAGGGCAGCATTGCCGGGGCTGCTGTCCCTTTGCAAACGGCGACTTTTTCGTTGTTTGTTTTCCCCGTTCTTCGAGCCGTTGAACCCCAATCTTTTTAGCATCTTTTCATACTGTTTTAGCATGGATTTTAATTGCTTAAGATCATCGTTTAAGGTCTGGTTCGTGGTGGGAATTAGCTTGGTTAACTTGGATTTTAGCGAAATCAAGGTGAGCTAACGGTTTTATCAACGGTGGGGTTTTAGAGAAATCTAAAGCTCAAACCGTAGCTTAAATGTTTCCAAATATTTATTTTTATTATCCTGGAAGGTTAGGATGAGTTTTGATTGTTGGAACATCCGAAAATTTTATGGGAGAATTTATTTTCAGTTAGAACTAGTTTAGGTGTTTTTCGACAAAAATTGAGGTTTTTAGTTTCGAATCAATTCTGAATGTTAATAATATTATTTCTAGAATATTTGGGAGTTTTAGATCACCCTTAGACATGAGATTTGATTTGGGAAGTGTTTAAGTTGAATTTCGGCTTATCGGCAGTTTTATTGTTTTTCGACAGTTTTGGATATTTAATCGTTAAACTGATTGGGCTGCTGTAATTTGATGATTTATGTTAATTTTATATGAACATTATCATATGTATAATGTTGAGAAAGTTTGAGATTGATGGCCTGACAGGTTGTGATAACTAGTATTAAGGCTACGAGCTTAATACTTAGTTTTTAATTTAGTTATGGGTGAGCCCATAACCAGGTGTAGTAATCGTTGCTCGTACAAATGATTTACTAGATGATTCAGTTATAGTTGCTGCTATAACCATGTACTAGAAAGTGATAGTAGTCCCGAGAGACCACTTTTCTAGTGTTGTGTGATAAATTCTTAGTTGTTAGCCTTTATAATTTTAGATAATATTCTGGATGTGTTTAGTGTTTGTTGTTAGGAATCTGTGGATGAAAGCTTTTGGTATGAAACTAGTGAGAGTTGTCTATCCATGTAAGAAAATGCTTATTGAAAAGTCTTGAATATGGAATTTAGAGTTAAATTGCCTATTCATGTAAGTGGATTGAGATTTGAGTTTAAGTAAAGCTTTGAGCGTAAGAGATATTAGAGTGTAGAGTGTTTGGGACTCGGTATGAATCGTTTAGAGACTATTTAAAACTTTACCTGTTGATTGAATCATTTTCTCACTGGCTTTAGCCTTGCAGTGCTATATTTTATTTTTCAGGTAATAATGGACGGAGAGGTGGCGGTTGATGAAGTGGCGAAGATGAGGGGTTCATGTTGTTGATGGCCATCTATTTGTCATTCATTATTTTTAATGAATAAAGTGTCGGATTTTATTGATTTTAGTTGAGTTATTGGTTTTGAGAATTATTATTCTTTATTTGTTTTAATTTGTTGTAAGACAATGTTATTAGTTCCGTTTGATTTTGTTTAATCTTTACAAATCCGGAGTTGCTATTTTCAATTGAATAATTATTTGATTTAATGGATTTTTATATTTTTCAAAAAGATTAATTATTGAGGATTCCGCTGTATTTATTATATTTGTTTTAAACTCTAAAAAGTCAGGTCGTTACAAAATATCATTTCATAAAATACACCCCTGAATTATTTTAAAATAAATTTATAAATGATATTTTAAAAAAAAAAATAAGAAATCAATGTCATTGGAAACTTCTTTTAAGAAGATGATTAAAGAGTTTTCATTCACTTGTTGAGTTTTCTCTACGATTCAAATTTGCTAATTGGGTTCCCTGTCTCAAGTCAACTGTAAGTCTGTAACTTGAGTTTCCTACAACTGTTTATAACTGAAAAAAGGAAGTAACAAATCCATGAGTTTGGACACTAAAATGAAAAAAAAAATACACCAGTTATGTTTACATAAGAATGAAAAAAATGGTAACTTGCATAGCCTTCATAAGGCAAGCAATCTAACGAGAACGGGAAAACTTGAAAATTTAACATCTGCAAACCGCGCAATCTCGATCGTCAGCTTGTTAAATGAATCATTTTCTTGTTGGTTTGTGGGTAAGACCAAAGATATCTCCCAATTATATTTTTAATGGGAAGAGGTCCCCTTGTTGGAATGACAAAAACAGAGAGGACAACGAAAACCCCATTCTTCCATTTTGTTTTGCAATATACTTACTACCTTATGAAAATAATAAGTATGTTAGCATCTAAGGTAAAGTTCATAGCTATAATTGACATTTTAGGTTCGAAAGCATATGAAAAATTGGGAGTCAGAAAATTACACCACCTAAAAAGCATATGAAAAATAACATGAAATCAATAACACTAACCAAATATGGGAGTCGTAGCTGTTATAGCGGTTGACACCCAATACATAAACATGACCTTCGGGTACCAACTGCAAGTTCGCAACAAGCAAAATTAATTATGAACTAAAATCTCCCAGTTACATTGTTAGAATCCTATTATGAATTCAGTCCGGGGGACAATTATATAAGTTGATCAGAATCTATTCCCACGACTGATCAATATGCTGATGAGTTAGCTGTGGGAAAAATAAATGTTGCGATATAATTTTTCGACAATAGGGGTTCATCATGCTTCATGATACTGGAATTTAATGAGATTAATATCTTGGTAGGGTGGATTATATGAACGGCACATGATTCTCCAGTCAAGTTTCTGTCCCACCATAAAATCTACTCCGTGCATTAAAATTCTGTATTGCTGGTATAGAAAACTGTAGGACAATACAGTGAAATCCAAAATGAAGGAAAAAGTAAAGTTTGAAACAAGACTCACAGTTGACTTTGAAGTGTAAGTTGGCCGCTGTGCTAAGAACGTTTCATTCTGAGCAACACCATTGACATATAGACATCCCCCGTAAATCTGCATGGTATTGGAGAAAAATCACGTATGTGGTTAGTTTCTAACCATAAGGCACAATTGGATTCTTCAACAACAAAAAAGTTGAGATATTTGTAATCCGGCTGACCTATTATCAAAATGAAATTGAAATCTACACAAAAAGTATCTACATTTAATGAATGAAAAAGTGATTTGTCGCTTGTACAACTAGTGTGTTCGAACCAAGTTTGATTTAAGAACAGTAATGCCATGTTATAATCCAGAGACGTAGCACGGTGACCGTTTAGTTGCATTGTTGTCATTAACAAAATGAATCTTATTTACGATGGTAGACATCATATGAAGAGTATTCCTGATACCTCGACCAAGTCTCCTGTTTTGCAACAACTCTCTTTATGACAACATTTTCTTCTGTGCATCCAGATTGCTATAGCACACCATAGTTACAACAGAATCCAGTTAGATAAAGAATTGTTAAGAAAAAGACATCCGGATTAGTCATCCGTCAACTTACCTGCGTTGGGTCTCGGAAGGTAATAATATCATGTATAGCGGCATTCCTGATGTAATAAGAGGCCTGAAGAAAAGTACCAGAAGAACTTCATCATTCTCAAGGTAAATTACTCAGTCTGAGACTCAAAAACTTATATCAAGTCATTCAAAACAAATGACCAGTGTTCAAGAAATGGAAACTATTTATCTTATAAAGCTCTTCTTCAAAGTTATTTCCTACCGCTTAATTACCGAAGTAAAATATTATCGTCTTGATCGCATTGTTTATTATTTGTATCGTTCATACCCCAAATATATATAAATAGTTACTTCTTGAAATTCGGTACTAATTGTTCATGTATAAAGAGTTCTTGAACAATTTCAATTTCAATTTTGATCCAGCTTTATCATAATCATGCTTTCTTTATCTTTAATCTATCTCTACTGAAGGCCATTATAATTGAATGAAAAAGAACAGAAAGACTCGTGGTTTTGTGTATGAATTTGATCGATAAAATGAAAACTCATATTGAAAAGAAAAAAAAAACAATTTTTTAGTTACCTTTTCGACAAGAATTCGATCTCCAACTCGAAGGTTAGGAAACATGGAAGAAGATGGAATGGAATGAACCTCTAAAAGCATAGACCATAAGATCAAAACCACAAGAAATCTAAGCCAGCCATCAAATCCAGGCCGGGAAAATCCCAATTCCGGAAAATTCCTTGTTTTAATCAAGGTTAAAAATGTCGATGTCGACATCTCAATTTTACGGAGATATCGAATGTCGATGTCGATGTCGACGGATATTCCGGAAAAATCACGAATATCACGGATAACTATATAAATAATTTGAATTTGTGGATGAAACTTTTATCAAAGCTTAATTAAACATTAAATCATCATTCTAGATAGTTATATCAATAAAATACACATATATATGGACATTAGTGGTACAAAATATCGAAATTTAGGCGCAAAATAATATTTTTATAAAAGATAGTCATTTTAGATAGTCGTTTATTTAAAGAGCAGAAAGTTTGTTTTCAATGTGATGTCAATTTTTTCTGAGATACGTAATTGATAGGTAGATTTTATTGTTTGCTCAAATTTACGTTTTTATTGTTTGCCCCTAACTAATAAGAAAACAATCCATAAAACTATTATTACCTAACACCTAAGCCCAAACCCACCCATGGCCCACCATTTTCCTTTTTATAATTAAAAAACCCTAATTTTATGACAGCAGCCGCCCCCACCCTTCTCTCTCCCAACCCTTCTTCTCGTTTATGAACGCAACCGCCTGAAGAAAAAGAGCACAAATTCCGGCCAGATCTGAAATTTCCGACGACAACTCAACGACAACCTAACGACTCTAGCGACATATCGGCGATATTTGACCGATTCCGACGACACGTCGCCAAAACGGGGGAAGAACGACTCTTCCCCCCCTTATCGTTATCGAACCCTGCCGATTTTCGATATGTCGCCGACATTGTCGACGACATCTCTGACTTTTTAAACCTTGGTTTTAATGAGGAAAATGATTCACAAGGCCTCAAACAATTCATTGAAAGGAAAATGAGAGAAAGAAATGTCGGAGCGGGATGAAAAATTTGTATATTTCTATAGAAAGAAGAGAAGAGGAATGGAGTTTGGGGTTAGCTTCGTTAGTAAGTTTCCAAGAAACTAACAGAGAGTAGAGAAAAGTCAGCCACTTTGCTTTTCTTACCACAGTTATTTAGTTTGTTATATAATTACGAAATTGACTTCCTATGTTTGAAGGATTTTATTCAAAAAAATTCATATTTTTTTTTAAGATTACAACAGAGTGGGGGAGGAGGGACTCGAACCTTCAATCTCAAGGGAAGGGAATATATGCCTAACCAGTTGAGCTATGAGTTCGCAAAATTCTTAAGAATTAAGATTAGTATTACAAACATATATTAATTTCAACGGTAAATTGAAAATAGCCACAAAATGTCTTAAATAAGGCTAAATAGCCACTCCTCATGAAATAAAACTAAATAACCACTTGAAGGCAACAAAATTACCAAACGACCCTTAAAACATTTCCCTAAGCAACCACATCATCTTTTTCTCTTTCTTTCTTCTCTCAACCTTTTCTCTTCTCTCTCATTTTCTCCTTTCCACCGTGACCTCCTCCCCTATCTCTCTCCATTTTTTCCTTTTTTTTTCTCTCAACTTTTTCTCTTCTCAACTATGACCTCCCCCCCCTACCTCTCTCCATTTATTTCAATTTCCAAACCAAACCCACCCACTCCCTCTCTAGAAAAACACTAAATTTATCTTTTTTTCAAACCCACTCTTTCCACCATTTTTACATTTGAAAATGCTTAAAAACACCAAAAATTGAAGATCTAAGTCTAAAAACACATAGACCTAAGAGAGTTCTTGTAAAAGAGTTATGTATTTCCTTCTTTCAAACTCATTCATTCTTTTAATCCATTTTTCCTTCATAAAATTTTAGATCTTACACAAATTTTAAAGATCTAAAGCAGGGAAACCATAGATCTAACAAAATGTTTGATTTTTTTTAGTGAAATTCTTTTCCCCTATTTTTATGAGTTTTTTTTTATTTTATTTTTTTAAGTTTTTGAATTTTATTGTACTTTGATGTGTTCCTCTTTAAGTATATTGTGTATACAATGTTCATAAATGCTTATTCTATACATTATGTCCTCTTATTGTTGTACGTATGTTATGTAATATTGTATGTATTATATATTAATTTACAAGTTATTAACCCAACTTTTCTTAAAAAATGCAGTAATAAAGTGTAAGACAAATATATTACGTATATAATGTACAAAAAAAAAGCAACAGATACACTACCGTACACTATATATAAAAGACTTTGCACAGTTTTTTCTTCAATGTAGCGCCAAATCAATAAGATAGTAATTAAGTTTGATTAAAAATATTTTAGAGGGAGACGCTCTGCCTTCTCTCTAGATTTTAAAAAGATCGAGCCCTAAAAAAAATCAAAAGAAAGATTGCCTTCTTCGAGGATCTCTTCTCAGATGGCTTAGGGTTCTTCTCCTACCTTCTTTGCCCCCCTCTCCGATGTCTTATACGTCGGAGAGGTGACCTCTTCGCCGCCGTCGGAGAGTTGACCTAGATCAATTTTCTCCCTTTTTTTGGAGATTTTTCCTTGCCTTTCTTTCTTTCAGCCACAGACAACTCTGAATTGGTCTTCTTCCACTTTTTCGGCAGTTCTTTCTGGGTTACTCCGAACTTTCACTTGAGATTCACGTTTTGAGTTTCGAAGATTTTTTAGAGCTCTAAGTTGAGTAAGTTCTCTCAAATTCTAGGGTGAGTTCGAAGTAATTTGTGGGTATTCTCTAGTAACTTGAATCTTCGAACCTTTCGAGATCAGAAGGACTAAAAGACTCAACATATTTACGCTAGAAGAATGAAGGCTATCACTATCTCTAAACCAAAGGTGGGTCGGCTGCTTCCATTGCTTAGTATTGAGAAGAAAACGTTCTATTTTAAACAGCTGGAAGATGGGAACTCGTTCAAAATTTTTGAGGAAGGCAAACTCTATTCAGAAATTATTTTCGACCTGGGTAGCCTGAGGTGGTGTAGGGATGCCATGGATGTTTCCTCACAGGACCATAGGAGGGCTCCTTTTTTCATATGGTGGAGATGCCAGAATGCAATCTTGTTGTCCCAAGCCCTCTCTAACTCAAAAGGTATTCCGTCTAAGGAACCTTTTAAGGGAAAGAAATCGTCTATTTTCATTCTAGAGGCTCCGAATGGTGAGGGGGTGGAGGAATTTTGTGAAGAGATTGGATTTCTTTTTGCCTGGTTCTCCCAAGTTGGTGAATCACAGCCTCGGCTGTTACAAAAGTGGAAACCAATAAATGGGAACCGGTGATTGAGACCAACAAGGATGAATTAGAAGAAGATAGTGATCCAGGGTTTCAATTGAAATAAGGTTTTGCTAAGAAAAAGACAATTATAGTGAGAAGATTGAAAGCTAGTGATGATTGGTGGTTTATTAGACAGTCTTTAGAAGAAAAATTCAGGGTTATGGTAAATCTCAGACCTTGTTGTGGTAACTTAGCAATAGGATTTCGTGCCTCATTGCAAGAGGCTATATCTGTGTGCCACCAAGAGTTTGTTACTAAGGGAGACTTCAAATTAGAGATAAAATGGTGGGATCCTAGTTTCTTTCTTGATGAGCAGAAGATGGTGTTCTCAGAAGGTTGGGTGGAAATTCTAGGTATTCCTCCACAACTACGAACAGAAGAAATCGTAGGCAAGATTGTTGAATATTGTGTGGCAGTTTAGTGACAGAAGAAGATATCAAAGGCATGTGGGGTTTACACGAAAATATTTTTATTAAGGTAAAGGGTTTTGAGGATGGTTTCTTACCTATTGGAAGCACTATAACACAAGGAGGGGTTAATTTCCCCTTAAGATTCCTAAGATGCTCCAACTCTAGGGAGGATGACGTTGCTTCTGAAAGCTCTGTGCAATTAGTTATTGAAAATTTAGTAAAGGAGACGAAGAATCAGTCTGATAAGTCCAAGGGGGAAACTTTCGAAAAAGTCAAAGGGGGGAGATCTCAACACTGATAATGGTCCGCCAATCTCTTTGGAAAATGCCGAAAAAGGTGCTGTCGGCGTAGAAAATGTGGGTGGAAGACATTTTCACTACGAAGAGGCCTTAGACATTAAGGCTAACCTGGAAAACACATGTGGGTGCGCTACTGCAATTCAGAAAGATGTGGATTTTGGGTGTAAAGAGGGAGATGAAGCACAAGAAAATTTTTGTGTTGAAGAATCAAGTCAGTACAATTCAGAGGAGGATTTTGAAGGGGAATCGTTTGCTTCTACTCCCGAACAGAGGTTCCAATCCTATGAGGATCTCCAATTACTGACCGATTCCTCTCCTACGATTGATGCACTGACAGATTACAGCTCAAGCTGCTTAAAGATTTCTTGTTCTTTGTCAAAGGACAAAAAGTCGAGTGAGGAAGCGTTTTCAAATACAAAAGAGAGCAGCACGGGAAGAAGTATTCAAACAAATTCAGTTTCAAGCGAGCACATTGTTGGGGAGCGATTGGGTTTCAGAGAGGATTGTGTGGTTGTAAACAACGTAGATGAGGAAGCAGAAACCGCAAAGGGAAACCTACTTTCAACAGCGCATGAGGCTGTTTGCTTCGTGGAAAATGAACTGCCAATTTGTCTCGATTTTTTAGACATGAAAACAGGGGGATTAGATGTTACTGGTTTGCTTAAACCACTGTCTGGGGGAGTTTGGTGTGGGGGAGGAGGCAAGGAACCTGGTGCCTTTTAGCAACCTCTTGCCACAAGAGGTTATTATTTCTAACCATATCTCATCCTTATCCCCTGGTTTACCAAAGTCGGGTATCTCTAATACTTCTCTTCTTCATTTCTCTAATTTTTCTGTTAGGTCTTGTAACCCTTTTCAAGTTCCCTTTTCTTACTTCACTCAAAGCGGTGATGGTGTTTCGTCCCCTTCCTTCATAAGATATACTTAGAGGGAAGGACGTAGCTTCGAGATATCTTTGCCTAACCTGGATAGGAGTGCCTCTAAGCAAGTCGTTAGTGGACACGAAGTTGATTGGATCCAAAATAAAACTTCTTTTATGAGTGCTATAGGTACTGAATCAAAAGCGGAGGATCGTAATGCCACTATATGAGTAATCAGTTAGCTCTATCCAGCCATGAAAAAGTAATTGTTAAGGAAGATTGGTTAAGGGCCTCTCTCTTAGCCGAAGCTATGGACGTGGCTGTCCATCCCATTGAGACTAAGCCGTTTGTTGTGACCAACTCAAGCATGATCTTGAAGGGCAAGGAGCCTGGGACACCAAAAGGGTCAAGTTTTAAGGAAATCAAAGAAGTCAAAGGTTTGTTTTCCACTGTGAATTACGAAAAAAGGAGGACCCGTGATGAGGGGGTCAGGGATCTAATTGTTTTAGATGTGAGTCCTCTCCTGGAATGTGAGAGGGGTGGGGGGAAATGAGAAGCGAAGGTTAATTAAGGAGACAATATGCAACGTGAACCCGAAGGTAGTTGTACTTCAAGAAACAAAAAGGTGACTTTTCCCGAGAGAACTGATTGCGAGCCTTTGGAGAGGCAGATTTATAGAGTGGGCTGTGGTGGAGGCTGTGGGTGCTTCTGGGGGAATCCTAATCATGTGGGATCCTAGAGTACTTTCAGCGGAAGAGATCACTAAAGGGAGTTTTTTCATTATCGATAAAGTTCACGAAACTTGATGGAAGTAAGTGGTGGCTATCGGGCATTTATGGCCTCGCATCAACTAAAGGGAGGGAAGATTTTTGGGATGAAATTGGAGATCTTTTTGGACTATGTGATGGCAAATGGTGTTTGGCAGGTGACTTCAATGTAACGAGATATGTATCGGAAAAATCAAATGGAGGTCGCCTTACCAAATCCATGAAAACTTTTGAAAAGATGATTGAGGATTGCGGTCTTCGAGATTTTCAGCTTTCAAATGGTAGAGTTACTTGGTCAAACCTTTGAGATTCTATGCAGACTAGATAGATTTCTCCTTTTCGAGGATTGGTTTGTGGAAGGGGTGAACATACAACAGTACTTGTATGCGAGACTAACTTCTGATCATTGGCCTTTGATTCTGTCAGTTGGGGAGATGAGATGGGGCCCTCACCCTTTCAAATTTGAGAATGTGTGGCTATCCCATCCAAATTTTAAAAAAGAATGCTTGAATTGGTGGGGTAACACAATGAGCGGAAAATGGGAAGGATTGAGATTCATGAAGAAATTACGGAACTTGAAACCGAAATTAAAGGATTGGAGCCATGTATCTTTCGGGAACTTAAAAGCTAGGAAATCGAAGATAATCAAAAGAATGGAACAATTGGATACATTGGATGAAAGGGATGAAATACAAGGGGATGAAAGAAATGAGAGCCATTTTGAAAGGGGAGTTGGAGGAAACAATCAGGAAGGAAGATGTAGCTTGGAGGCAAAGATCAAAAACTAAGTAAATTATGGATGGAGATTGCAATACATCCTTTTTTCATAGAATGGCCTCAATCCGGAAGAGTAAGAATCATATCCCGGTTTTAATCAAAGAGGACGGATCAACTATTTCTCAAGAGTAGGAGATTGTCAAAGAAGTGGTATCATTCTACTCGGACCTCTATGCCTCTGGTGCAAAACCAAGTGCAAAGATTGAGGGTTTAGATTGGCACCCAATCACCTTAGCCGAGAGTCAAGCCCTTGAGAGCCCTTTTAAATTGGAAGAGATTAGGGTTGCGATGTTCAGTTGTAATGGAAACAACGCACCAGGGACAGACGGGTTTTCGATGGCTTTTTTCCAAAGCAATTGGGAAATTATGAAAAACGACTTGGAACAAGTCTTTAAGGAGTTCTTTGAAAGGGTAATAATTGATGCCTCTTCAAATGAGACTTTTGTGTGTCTGATTCCTAAGAAGGTTAAGGCTGAGACTTCCGTCCCATCAGCCTGGTAACAAGTATTTATAAGATAATGATAATAGCAAAGGTATTGGCTGGCAGACTCAGGAAAGTTCTACCATCTACGATTTCCCCTAACCAGGGTGCTTTCGTTGAAGGGAGACAAATTTTGGACGAGATCTTAATAGCGAATGAGGCGATCAAGGACTATTTACTGTAGACACTTTAAGTTACTCATCTCGACTTTAATCCTCCTATATGACTCACATACTTAGTCGTGATTTCATAAGAGCAACTTAGGGTTTTACTATTTGAATGTTTGATATTAATATATTTTCGTATATTCCTAATATCGTCAATTGAATTAATATAGATAATAGAAAGAACTTATGTTTATTTATTTAATTTATTCAAAATAAATTATTTTTATTAAATAATTACAAGTTCTATGACACCATTCCTAACAGTGTGACCCTCCCTTGGGTCACACGCCCACATCACCATCACCATGACAATATTGGGCATTTTATTTTTCCTTTTTATTTAATAGAACAATTCCATTAAATATTTAAATAAATAAAATTACTTTTATTTATTTAATTACTCTTTAATTTGACTACCTCAAATTAGATATTTAAATAGACTCCTCTATTTAAATCCTCATTAATTTTGGACAACTGCAAAATTAATTTAATTAAATACTCTTTTATTTAATCTCTCCATTATATAATTAAATCGACTCTTCTATTTAATAAATAATTAAATAGACTCTTCTATTTAATTTCATCATTAATTAAATAATTAAATAGACTCATCTATTTAATTTCTTTTAATTAATCAAATAGACTCTTTTATTTATTTTCTTCAATTTCCAAGGTGATTAATCATATTAATCATGTTCTCAATTACATGTGATAGCTCGGAAGACTTAATAGACCTATAGGACTAAGCTCCAATGATCTAGAATTACATTGATCAAACGCCTTTAATCAATTAATTCTTATTCATTAACTCTTATATAACTCCACGAAATATCTAGAGTTGCACTCTTAGTACTATAGACATAGTTATGTCCATTGGCTAAAATCATTAACTACACTTTGATCCTTCACAAGTAGTTCGTGTCCATGGCTAGGTAATTTTACCGTATTAACCTTCATGATACATCTTGTTCCTTAAGCCCAACTGATTCTCTAATGAACATTACATAATCTCTATTATGTGTCTTTGCTTTTTCCTTGATCAGAGGAATATGGAGCCCCGCTGTTCAAGCAACGAATCAATCCATAAGGGAACTACTTATCTATTTTCCTATATAGAAAAGAGTGAATTCCAATTTTGTGTAATTGCGTTCCCAACTTTAAGAAAGATGCAATCCCCAAAGGTAAATGATCTAAACAACTTTGATTAACAAATTCCATGAAGGTAAATGATCTAAAGGAATAATAAGTTTTATGCTCATCAAAGCGAGGATGCATGCTTAGGCTTTGGGGTTCGAACTAAGTGGGTTGATAGTATTTTTGTCAAAGTCTAGATAATTTGTATGAACTTGTGTCTGTAATTAAGAACTTGAACAATATGATGTCATGTCGATAGTTTTAGATAGTTCGACATGTGACGTCATAACTCATTTATTATTATTTATGAAATGGTCTTCATTTCTGTTTAAATATAAATCTTCTTGCAAGCGTGCTTAGGTTGAGCTTACTGAATGCTTAATAGTTTTCAAATTCGGGGTGATGTACCCAATGATTGCATCTACTTTCATTAGGATTTATCTGATGGTATGCGCACCTCTGGTGGCGTATTACGACTTCGATCGAAATTGTTTAACAGGTATAATCAACTGTATGATTCTTTGCTAGAATTAAGGTTTTAAACATATCCACGCAAAATTTTCCAAAAACGAATTATTGATTTCTTTTACAGTTGGGTTCAATTATACTTCCACTTAAAGTACTTGTGATCTCGACATTCTTTAGGGGTCTTACAGTTGGTATCAGAGCAAGATTAGGCTATGTAGACTTGTTTATCGGGTAGAACAATAGTCTAGAAAGTACTAAGTATGCTCTGAAATTTCTAGCCGAGATCAACTGTACCAGATATTACTGACCACCCCTATTTTTTATAATGATTAATAGTTAACTACATTGCATCAAGAATAAGTTTAGTTTCATTTAGGCTGGGATATAGAAACTTAGGTTCACATTTCAGTTTTAAATTTTGCTTTTGCATTGCATCTAGAATTACATTTATGTGCGCATGTGTGAAATAAAAACGAAAGTGAAGGAAGAGAAGGTGACGTGTATCCCGAGGTCTGTATGTGATACTCGATGATTTGAAATGTTCATGGACGTATGTTGAAAGCCTTGCGAGAACTTTAGGTGGGGCATTCTATGTGAAGTGAACATAAGAGTTCTAGTTCCAGTGTCGACTGAAGAAAATGTTCTTACAAGAACTATGAATGAAATTCTATATGAATTGTGGTATGGATGGAAGTCTTCTGCAGACTTATATTCTTGTGAGTTAAATGCTTGTTCTATAAAATGATTTGAAAATATTTGAAACAAGCTCTAACCGTATGGTGGTCTGATGTGATTACACTGACCATGATGCGAGCTCGGGTAGTAATACGTAGACGAGGATGAGATCGGGGTGGAAATAGTTGTACGGATATTACACACCTAGCATCATCGTCTACTTTCGCTTGTAGGCCACCGATTAACATTTTGCTTAGATTGGGAGGACAGGTTATTATGGATGAGGCGGACTATTTGGCCTTATTATAAGACTCAGGCACAATTATGGAACCACCATCACCTCTTGAACTGAGGGAAGAATTCATGGAAGAGGAAGAGGCTGAGGAGTGATTCGGAAGTATTCCGACGTGAATTCTTCAAAAGATATTATCCTGATGATGCACGAGAGGAACTCGAGAGGCAATATCTGACTATTCGACAAGGGACCTACGTGGTGATGGAATATGATAGAAGATTTATATGATTATCTCGCTTTGCCCCAAGTTACTTCGTTACCCCAAATGAGAAGAAGATGAGATTTATTTTGGGATTGCGACCAGAGATATGAAATTAGCTTCGATTAGTGTAGCCTGTTTTGTATGCCTAAGTTGTAGAGTTTACTTCTGCCTGTGAAGCCAAGGACTTAGAGGAGAGTACTAGCGAGGACGACATCGATCTGTCTTCTTCATCTGATTCAGAGGATGAGGATCATCCTCATGTTCTAGAAGAGAGTCTGGGCAGTCAATCAACGGTGCAGGATGGTTCGCTTTCGGTTGGTGATGTGCACAACACACTGCTGAGTGAATGTCGGTGTGGTCAACTAGACAAATAGCAGCTAGAGTTACATAGTTTAGTGTGCGGATGAAAGTAGAACTAGACTTTACATTACTCAAATGTAATAGCTATGCTTAATATGATAAAAAACTTTATATATAATCTTGTTTATGTTAGGTTGTATAGTACCTTGTTATGTTCGGTAAATATTGCACTAGATAATTACTTACTATGCTTTGTTTATCATATGGAATTGTATTATAGAGATTCCTCAAGGTTTATGAGGGAACACAATTTGATAATTGTGGTTCAAAAAAATTTAACCTTGTCAACTAAGAATTCAAGATTTGCCACTATTTCTCTATAATCTATGATGCATGAGCAATCATAGTAGAGAAGATATGTGATAGCAATGAGCTATGTTCCATTGAATAAAGTTGAGTCATAACTCTGACGTATGGTTAGCAAATACTTTCGAGCTGGATGGCTCCGCCTTTGCAAGAAACTAGAGTAACGTGAAGTATCACAAAATACGATGGTACTTGTTCAACGACGGAGGTAAGTGCCTAAACTTGTATTTGATGATTCAAACACATAATTAAATTAACTAGCATAGATAGTACTTCAGTGAGAGGGATGTGTGCTAGTCAGTGTTTTCAAGGCGCACCCAGGCACTCGCCTATGGCAAGAGGCGAGGCAGGGCGACCTGGATGCGCCACAGAGAGGAAAGTGATTTAGCCAAGCGCTCACCTTTGGCGCCTTTTTGTCGCCTTGAAGATCTGTTTGTGGGGACGCCTGAGTGAAGTAATGCAATTGTGAGAAGCATTTTGTCGGAGAAGAAGGATAATTTATTTAAAAAAAAAAACAAATATATTTGAGTCTTACCTTTGATTTTGCTCTAAACATGAAGTTTTTGCTTACTTTGTCTGACCACCTCGTAGTTATCAAAGAAAATAGGTGACCTTATCCTATCATATTATATTGTTTTATATTTCTCCTGCCCACTTCCACTTCCACTTCCACGTTCCACTACCTTCCACTTCCACCTCATTTGTTCACTATTCTCCTTTTTTTTATATAACTTTTTTATATTGTTTTTTTTTAAATACAATACAATGTATAACCTTTAATATTTTTAGTTTAATTAATATTTTTTTTTTCTAATTTCTTTTACATTTATCTTATCTTTATTTTTTTACAATTTAATATATAACCTTAAATGTTTTTATAACCTTAAATGTTTTTAGTTTAATTTTAGTTTTCTCTCTTTCATTTTTTAAATATTAAATTAATACTTAACATTTTAGAGCTATATATATATATTATAAATTTAGGCTATATATAATTTTATTTAATTGCGACTTACTTCACTCAGGCGACGCCTTTTTGTTGCTTCTCGCCTCTAAGGCAATCAAGGACTCCATCGCCTTGATATGCGCCTTGCGCTTTGAAAACACTGGTGCTAATTAGAAAATCCTTGTTATAAGTTTTGTATTCAAGAACGGAAACAATATCATATTTGAGTAAGAGTTGACTCACAACCAACCATGCCCAAATAGATTAATCATTTCTTTTAAGGATTAAGCTTTGTGGGGACGCAAAGTTTTCTATAAGGGGAAACTGTAAGGACCCGGGAAATTAAAAATAATTAGGAAATAAATTAAAATACTTATTCAAGCTAAGAAATAACTTTAATAATTATATAGGGAATTGTTTTGAGTTGTTTGCAATTATTTGAGCTTGAGAGAATTATTTCATAATTTATTTGAAGTTGGGTTAGTTAACTATGATTGAGTTAAATATTAATCATCAGTAGTTTTAAACCAAAGGTGGGAATGCATTTAACCAGAGTTAAGTTAAAGTAGGGGTTAATTTGAGAGAAATTAAGAGATTTGCCAGCTGCGATGGTGAGGAAAGATAGCTTTTCAAGTCTCCGGAGGCTTTCTGACATTCGTCTCCCCAGCCAAATTCTCTGCCCTTCTTTAATGCTTTGAAGAATGGGAGGCATTTGGTTGAAGATCGTGAAATAAAGCAGTCAGGGTCGCTAGACATCCTGTCAGCTTTTGTACCCCCTACAAATTGGTGGGTGCTTTCATGTCTAGCACAACTTTGATTTGGTCTAGGTTAGCTTCCATTCCTCAACTGGTGACCGAGAAATTTTTCGGTTGGTATCCAATGGTACACTTGCTTGGGTTCAGTTTCATTCCATATTGGTTCAGTACCTCGAAAACTTGTTCCAAATGTCGTGGATGGTCTTCAACTTTCTCGGACTTTAGGAGCATATCATCGATGTATACCTCCATCGTTTTTCCGAGTTGGTCTTTGAACAATTTTATTCATGAGTCTTCAGTAAGTTGCTCTTACATTTTTCAGTCCGAGCGGTATTACCTTGTAGCAATAGGTGTCGATGTTGGTTACGAACGATGTCTTCGCCTTATCCTTTGGGTTCTTCAGTATCTGGTTATACCCCGAAAAGGCATCCATGAAGCTGAGAAATTTGTAACATGCAGTCGCATCAACCAGTTGGTCGATTTTGGGTAGTGGAAATGAATCCTTTGGACAAATCTCATTGAGGTATGTGAAATGTATACAGGCTCTCCGTTTCCCATTCTTCTTTTTAACCACGACTACATTCGCAAGCCATTCTGGAATAAATCCCGCTTCTAACAACTTCTTCACTTCTTTGTTGATAATCTCATTTGGCTCGAGAAAGATTTTTTTGCCTCTTCTGCCTTATAGGAAGCTTATTTGGATCCACTTCAAGGCTGTGGGATATTACTTCGAGATTGATCCCTGACATATTTGTTGATCCCAGGGGAAGGTCTTCCAATTCCTTCTCAAGAATTCAGATAACTTTTTTCTTAAATTTCTTAAAGTGTTCTACCTATTCGGATTGTTTCCATCGCATCCTCCAGGTGGATCTAAATCTCTTCAAATTCTTCTACAAAGGCTTCCGGCCGCAAGTAAATGGGAGGCGAGTCTCTTGTCAGATCTTGGCTCTGTAATTGCTATGCTTGGTATTGCGCCTTCAGCTTCACAGTCGCCACCAGACACGACCTCGACGTTTGTTGGTCTCTTTTTATTATTATTATCCCTTTGCTGGTGGGGTATTTCAACTTCTGGTGGAACGTTGACGAGAGAGCCCACATATCATGGAGCCAAGGTCTTCCCAACAATGCGTTGTACCCGGAGCGGGCATCGATCACATGGAATAGGGTTATCTCAGGTTGGCTCCCTCCACCCGAACTGACAGCTTAATAGTCCCGGAAGACTTGGTTGTGGTTCCATTGAATCCTACCAGTTCCTGGGTGTTTGGGGTTAAGCCTGACTTTTTCAATCTCATGCCTTTGAAGGCCGACATATACAATATGTTGATGGAAGAACCCTGATCGATCAAGATCCTGCAGATTGTGAAGGTCGTTATAGATAGCGAAATAACCGTTTCATCATTGTGTGGGAGTCGAACGTCTTCAATGTCTATTGGAAAATCAGATGAGGTCTTCTGGGAGCACATCAATGCGATAGATCAGGAGTTTGGCCTTCCTTTGCACCCTTTTGTGGGAGTTGATTGACTATCCAGTGCAGTGTAGTGACCCGATTCTTTCCTCATTGTATGTGGCCACAAGTGCCACTAACCTCTCATCCTCCTTACTTTCTCGATTCTCCTCTCCTCTAGACAAACCTGATTCTTAGATTCGATCGATTTCTCGAGTTATGATTCTGCACTCGCTAATCTTGTTTCGACTTATTGCATTTGTAGTATAACCTTGATAGCGAGGGAGAAGGAGCCTTGATAGTGAGAGAGAAAGAGCCTGCGTGAGGTTCAAAGATGTTAAAATCTGGATCATACGTTGCTTTAAGTTGAATATAGTTTGTTATTTTAAATTCTTAACATACTCAAGTCATAGTTGATCTTTTCTAATTAATAATTTTTGTCTTTGAAAGCTGAGTTATTATATGACCATTGTTATAACATGATGGTTGATCTTAGTGTTGTTGATTTTTGTCATGGGTAAATATTCATGCATTATATCAACTAGTATGGTTTCGTGGTAGAAACAATGGCATATGACCTAATTCTTGAAGTTGCCATGAGAGTTCAACATTTTCAATAGAGGAATCTTTTGTTGCATGGAGCTTGGAAATGGCTTTTAACAAAGTTAGCGTCTTACTATGGCATTTCAGAAGTATATACAAGATTAAGGTAATGAGATTTGGTTAAGTTGATTGCTTAATTTTAATTGAAATGGATACTATAATCATAACTGTTCACTACTATGTAATGAATATGCATTGTACCTTACATGTTAAGCTAACATCTTACCTATGTACATTACATGTGATCAATAATTATCTTTCATATGTCATGGATGTGCTTGTTGAGAATCTCACATCGGAAAGATGAAGGTAACTCACAATGTTTATAAGATACATAGGCTACACCTCTCATTGTCAACTGGTTTTAAGATAAAACCTCATGATATCAAGTTGGTATCAGAGGCAACAAGCCCAAATGAGCACTTGGTCCGGAAAAATGGGATTCGACCCAAGAATATTGAGCCCAAAAAAGGCACCATCTTGAGGGGGCATGTTGAGAATCTCACATCGAAAATATAAAGGGAACTCACAATGTTTATAAGATATGGGCTACTCCTCTCATTGTCAATTAGTTTTGAGATGGAACCTCATGATATCAAGATGGCCACACCAACGACTGACTGCCTCATCTTGGTGTATGACTTGCTCATGCCTGTTCTTATGAAAGGTCATGACAAGAGCACGTTGAGTCATCAAGAGGTAGTAATTGGAATGCCTAGTTCAATGTGTCATATCTTATTAAGATTGTTTTAGATTTTAATGTTAATAGTAGTGAACATGATGAGATTTGAAATGGTGATTTAGTAAGTGTTATATGTGATATTAATGTGAAAGTGTTACTCGTGATTGCAACATGTTCACAACTCTAACATTAAAATCAAAAACAATCTTAATAAGATATGACACATTGAACTATGTATTCTAATTACTACCTCTTGATGACTCAACATGCTCTTGTCATGACCTTTCATAAGAAGGGGCATGAATAAGTCATACACCAAGGTGAAGCAGCCAGTCGCTGGTGTGGTCATCTTGATATCATGGGGTTCCATCTCAAAACTAATTGACAATGAGAGGAGTAGCTCATATATCTTATAAACAATGTGAGTTTCGTTTATCTTTTTAATGTGGGATTCTCAACATGTCCCCTCAAGATGGTTCCTTTTTTGGGCTCTTAATATTCTTGGGTCGGGTCCTTTTTTTTTACTGAGTGCTCATTTGGGCTTGTTGGGCTATGATACCAACTTGATATCATGGAGTTCCATCTCAAAATCAGTTGACAATGAGAGATGTAGCCTATGTATCTTATAAACATTGTGAGTTATCTTAATTTTTCCGATGTAGGATTCTCAATAGGCCACATACATGACATGAAAGTTATTTATTGACCACATGTAATGTACATAGGTAAGATATTAGCTTAACATGTAAGGTACAATCCATATTCATTACATAGTAATGAATAGCTATGATTACAGTATTAGCCATTTCAAATAAAGTTAAGCCATCAACTTAACAAAATCTCATTACTTTAATCTTGTATATACTTCTAAAATGTCATAGTAAGACGCAAACTTCGTTAAAAGCCATTTCTAAGCTCTGTGCAACCAAAGATTCCTCTGTTGAAAATGTTGAACTTTCATGGAAACTTCAAGAACTAGGTCATATGCCCATATTTCTACCATGGAACCATACTAGTTGATATAATAACATGGATATTTACCAATGGCAAAATCAAGAGCGCTAAGATCAATCACCATGCTATAATAATGACCATATAATAATTCAGTTTTTAAAGACAAAAAAATTATTAATAAGAAAAGGTCAACTATGACTTGAGTATGCTAAGAATTTAAAATAACGAACTATATTAAACTTAAGAGCAATGTATTTCTGTAACATGAGAAAAAATTTAAAGGTTAGTTCTTAAGGCTCTTTCTTTACTAGATCGGCAAAGGGTTACCATACATAATCTTTTTTTATAATAAGTGGCCCTCCACACTAGGAAGGCTAATTTGGTGTTTCCAACCATGAATCTTCACTTTCAAGTAATCATAGACGATCTTTTAGTTTAAATAAAATAAGTTTCACCAATGATGCATGTAATATCATACCTTATGGTGATTGTTATCATCTATACTCGCTGAGTAATTTATATAGAGTTGAATTTTTGGCTCTCGATAAATAGACCATCATCGTAGTTTATCTGCCTGCGTTGAACTTTTTTTTTTAATAAGAAACTAATATATCATTAATGTAAAAAATGAGGTTACAAAAGGGGGTGATCAGGGAATCACCCAAAGCCAAAGGATTACAAAAAGTTCTTCCAATTGGCATTTATCAAAAAAATATAATAATTACTAAAAGAAGTAGCAATGGAACTCCATTGGGAGACTTTGAAGTGAATGACATCCCAAGCTTCATAAGAGGATCTAAAGGAGTTGTTGAAGATCATATAGTTTCTTTCCAACCATGTTTCCTAGATAATTCCCTTAACAGCATGATCCCAAATGATTTTGGCTTTTTCCTTAAAAGGGTGGCCAAGAAGGAGACTTTCCAGATTGTTTAGGGTTGAAAGAGAGAAACCAGTTGATATTTAGGGTCATCATGACAGACCACAACTTTTGAGAGGGGTAGTGAAAAAAGATGTGATATTGAGTTTCTCCGTGACCATTGCAGAGACAGCAAACATTAGGAGAGATAGAGAGGTGAGGGTGTCTTATTTGAATAGTATCAGCAGCATTCACGCCACCAAGAGGTAAATTCCAAAGAAAGAATCTCACTATCAAGATCTTGCTTCATAGCTTCCATTCTATTAGTAAAATTAGCATAGTGAGATCTGCAGGTATAAGTTCATGATTTTTCCTTTGACCACAAAAGTCTGTCATCATGCTCAGAAATGAAATGAGGATGTGTGATTGAGAGGAGGTTCATTAAGTCCTCATATTCTCTATCATTGAGGTGTCCGTCAAACAGATATCCCAGATGTTTCTTTCAAAGTCCCATAAGTCTCTGGGCAATTTTTAGAAGTGGAAAGCTGATAAAGACGCGAGAAATGGAGTTTGAGAGGCTTGTTAATAGCCCAAGTGTCATTCCAAAAACTAATAGATAGGCCATTACCATCTTTGTATGAGAACAGATTATCACATTGTTTTTTGTAGTAGGAGATGTTCCAAGGTTAGTGCTTTCTGATAGATCTATTGGAGGTGAACCTGCCACTTTCGTTTATCCCATGCTTCGAAGTAATAACATGGTACCACATAACATTTCTCTCTACAGTGAATCTACAAATCCATTTAGCAGCTTGTGCTTGGTTTTGTGTTTTTCAAATTTCTGATGGCAAGGCCTCCCCCTCCTGGTGATTAGATATTGTTTTCCAGTTAACAAGGTGGCTGCCAAGAGCAATTCCTTCATTAGCCCATAAGAAATCCTGAATTTTCTTCTCAATTGAGTCAATGACCTTCCTTGGCATTTTCAAAATGGACATGAGATAGGTGGGGGTGTTCATGAAAAACAGATTGAATAATGGTTAGTCTGACACCCTTAGAGAAAATGGCACTTTTCCATTTATCCAGCTTTTTTTAGATCTTCTCACTCGCAAGTTTCCAAAAGTTGAGAGTATTCTGGTTACCTCCGAGTGGCATTCGTAGGTAGTTCATGGGCTAATGACCAACCGTGCAGCCAAGAGTAGAAGCTTGAGAGTTGATTTCTTGGGGGTCAATATTTAGGGCCAGTTTGGCATAGTTTCTCCTAAAAACGTTTTGAGTTAGAGATTTTAAAAGAAATATTAATTAAGCGTTTCTTCTAAAAACACTTGAGTATGTTAAAATGTGTTTTTAGATAAAATACTTGATTTGTGATTCTTCAAAAAATGTTTATAAACAAGTATTTTACCTAAAATATTTCACTCTAAGTGTTTTTAGAAGAAACACTTAATTAGTATTTCTTTTAAAATCTCTAACTCAAAACGTTTTTAGGAGAAGCTACACAAAATTGGCCCTTAAGCCATTAAGAGTTGTTTTGGCAAGGTTAATCTTCATACTAGAATTCTCTTCAAATTGCCTGAGGATGCCAAAAAGTTTGCAAATATCATCATCATCGTAGTCCCCAAAAATCAAAATATCGTCAGCAAAGAAGAGGTGACTCATGTGATAATCTTTCTACATACCTAAACACCTTTGATATAGTTGTCAGCAAAGCTTTTTTCTAGAATTCTGCTCAGAGCATCCACAACAATGACAAACAAAAAAAGGGGAGATCAAGTCACCTTGCCTGAGGCCCCGGATAGCCTTTATTCTTTCTCTTGGCCTACCATTAATGAAGACAGAGAAGGAGGTATTTGAAATGAAGCTAAGAATCCATCTTCTCCAGATTATGCCAAACCCTTTCAAGTCTAAAATCGCAGCTAGAAAGTCCCAATCTACCATGTCGAAAGCCTTTTCAAGGTCAACTTTGAGAACCCAAGCTTTCTTTCTAGAGGCATTAAGATCATCCACCACTTCATTAGCTATGAGAATAGCCTGTGTGATTCACCTACCATGAACGAAAGCAAATTGAGAATGAGAGATGCTGAAGGGAAAAACACTTTTCAGGCAGTTAGCAAGAACTTTGGCGATAATTGTGTATATGCCATGAATCAAACTAATAGGTATGAAGTACTTAATTTTTGCAGATCTAGCTTTCTTTGAGATGAGGCAAATATACGACTCTTAAGGCAAGCATTAAGTTGTTTATTCTATAAAAAAAATCCTGGAACAAAGTCGGGTTTGAGAGTGTTCTAACATTTTTTAAAGAAGTCGCCTGTATGCCTCTAGCCCAAGAGCTTTGTTTGAATCAATGTCTCGAACGGCGGCTAAGATTTCAGGTTCCTCGAAAGGGCGAATTAGAATCTCATTTTCTAAAAATAAATGGGGCACCAATTCAAATTTCCAACAATATTGCTTCGACCGTCCTTCCTTTTGTAGAGATTTTGGAAGAAATTAACAATTTCATTCTCAATATGGTTGTCACTGAGGACACTCGCACCATTTCTGCTAATAAGTTCAGCGATAAAAGATTTTTTCCTTCTACCATTTACAATTCAGTGGAAGAGGTTGGAATTTTCATCACCCTCTTTAAGCTAGATGTCTTTACATTTTTGTCTCCATCTAATGTCTTCTTTATGGACAGTGTTAAGGAGTTGAATTTTTAGCTCCTTTTGAAGACCAAAATCATCCTCGTTGAGGGGAGCTATCTCTTCAACCAAGTTTTTAATAGTAGCTATTCTTAAGGGAGGAGAGATTCCCAAAAATGTTGAGGTTCCAGATTTTTAGATCTTTCTTCAGGAGTTTCAACTTATGATTCCGGCGGAATCCGGGCCATCCTTCAACCTGATACGAGTCCCACCAGGTTTTAATGTTGTTCTAAAAATTAGGCTGAGTGTTCCAGAAGTTTTCAAATCTGAAAGTCATTGGCCCCAAGTGAGGTTTCCAGTCTCCAACATAATTAGAGAGTGATCTGAGGTGACCCGATCTTTACGGGTAGGTCTAAAGTGAATAAACTTGCTATTCCAATCCTCAGTGGTGAGAAACCTATCAATAAGAGTAAAAATGGGTCTTTCCCTCATGTCAGACCAAGTGAAGTCTCCATTTGAAAGAGGAATATCAGTGAGAGAGAGTTCTTGAATTAATTTATTAAACTTTCACATACTCCTTGTGATACGGCCTCCGGAGGATTTATCAGTAATCCATCTCTAAACATTAAAACCACCACCAATACATCAGCAACCATTGCAGAGGTCATAGAGATTGTAGATTTCTCTCCAAAATAAATTTATGTCGTGATGAGAGGAAAGGTCATTAGATGGCAGTGAACCAAACATTAGAGTCGTCTTCAAGTTTGGCGTTGATGGAGAGAGAATAAACACCACTAATGACATCAAGCACAGAGAGGGAGAATTCCACATGGCTCCTTCAGACGGATTGAAGGACCAGTTAATGTTCATGAAGCTCCAAATCAATTAGATGATGTGTTTGTCGAAGCTCATAAGCTTGGTTTCCTGAAGGAAAACTATATCAGGGTCAAGATTACAAATCAATTCCTTGATGAGTCTTCTTTTCTTTCTAGAACTAAGTCTCCTAATATTCCAAGAGAGAATTTTCATAGATTACCAAGGTTCCCTTCAGAGATACAAGAAGTATCTTATTTGCAAATTTGGAGGATTCTATTTAATAATTCAACTGGCAGGATGTAGAGAACATGAGATCGAAGATGGGTTTACAAACCAATTCATCTTGCTTCCCCTAGGATGGGAGTTTGGTTTCCCGCATCATTCTACATGATTGGGTCCCTAGCAAGAGTGTCTTCGATCTCCTCAAAATTATTTTCAGTTAGTTTGGAGAGATTTTTTCCTATGTAACTTTCTGGAGAGATGATGGGGCCCTTTCTTTTGTGTGTTTGAGAAACCATGGGAGAGTCCATGGGGTGGGGATCAGGGCTACTCAGGCTTATGAGGGAGACTTCAGGAGAGGAGAGATCATTCAAATCCTGATCTTTAGAGGGCACAGAGCGATTGGTGGAAAAAATGGGGACTATTTGGTTTTTTTTTTTTTTTTTGAAGATCACACCTCAAAAGGCCATTTCATAGAAAAAAATGAAAGAAAAACATAAATACAAAGATAAAAACCACGTAAAAGTGGCAAGGACTATCCAAAAAGCCACAAACTAAGGTATACCGTCCGTATACCCAACCCACCTCCCGCACCCGCCACCTAATTACAAGTATGCGGGCCATCTATTAATAATTTGTCCTATTGAGTAATTACAAAATTCTTTGGAAGTTGACACCCAAAAGGAGGCATTTACCATTGCCAACTCCCACACATAATCCCAAGACCTCCTCTCATCCCTAAAGATTCGTCTATTTCTTTCTAACCAAATACCCCATACAATTGCACTACAACCCACCCTCCATAAGTTATTCCCTTCATCATTAAAAGGGGGGAATACAATCATTTCTTCTAGGGTTAAGCGAATAGTCACATTATTCACCCACAATATTCCAAACGTTTGGAAAAATCTTTGCCAAATGAGCCTCGAAAACTTGCACTTCCACATGAGGTGATTTAGATCTTCCGAATCGCAATTGCATAAACAACACCAATTGGGATTTAAGGTGAAGGGAGAAGATCGCTGAAGAACCTCATAAGTATTGATGTTGCCCAAGGCCACAAACCAAATAAAAAATTTGACTTTCTTTGGGATCTTGACCTTCCAAAGTGTAGAAAAGAAAAGTGGAGAGGAACATACGAGTGTGGGAATACTAAAATCAAAAAATGATTTACAAGAGAACACGTTTGAAGAGTTTAGAGACCACACTCTACTATCACATACACCCTCACTTACCAAAACACCCTCAAGGTTAGCAATGATGGACGTTAAATCATTCATTTCCCTTTCCTGGATCAATCTACGAAAATGGAAATCAATATTCACACTTACCCCCTCTCTTAAAATAAAGTCTGAAATTGGAGAATTTTTTGTGAGGGTTAAGGAATATAACAAAGGATATAGATCTTGAAGGGTACTATCCCCCAACCAAGCATCCTCCCAAAAACGAATCCGGTTTCCGTCCCTAACTTTCCATTTCACACCGTTAAAAAACAGAGGGTAACCTTTGGATATCTCCTTCCATGGATTCCTAGCAGTGCCTCTAGTCACTACATTTGTGTCCCAGCCATTTGAATGGATCCCATGTTTACTCTCAATCACCTTATGCCATAAACTATTAGTTTCGTTTGGAAATCTCCAAAGCCATTTTACAAGTAAAGCCATATTTTTTCTGTCCAAATTTCCGATACCTAGCCCCCCCTCATTCAAAGGGCGTGACACCGTCTTCCAATTGACAAGGTGTGCACCCCTCATTCAAAGGGCGGGACTATTTGGTTTTCGTTGTTGAAGGTTACCTCAGTCTTCTTAATGGGTTCAGGGGCAACGATAGTGGTTGGGTTTTTTTTTAGGTTTAGCTAATATTGGTTTTGAGGTAGTTTGGGCTTGGTCAGTAAGTGAATTTTGGGCTTTGATTTTTTTTGGTTAGAGTTGGAGATGGGTTTTTTTTGGCTTTTTGGGGATTTTGCTTGGAGGTATATCTGGGTGTTCATCAGAAAGGGGGTAGAATCATAGGATTTGCTTGTTTCACCGATAAGCCCATTAACCAGAAGAGAGGGTTTTTAAGTTGTGTCAGTCGGCGCCGAAAGGATGAGACAGGCGTCCTTCTGAGGCTGACTTATCTCGATGACTGGTATAGTCCATGAAAGATTGTTCCTCAGTTTATCCACCATGAAAAGACCATCATCACTAGCAAAGAAGCTGATGGCGGCATCTCTGGAAAAATTGTCGTGAACGTCGACTCTTTTTGTCATCAAGAGATCTGGATCTTCATATGAGATAACTTGAGCTATGAACATTATGTTTTTCCCCTCAGAGAGCTCCATTTCTGCCGAAATAAAGCCACAATAGTTTTTTCTGACTTTTATGGTGGCTTCCAGACATTGGGTTGAAGATTGAGTCTTCATGGAACGTTCAAGAGGTGCAATGGGATATTCCATATTTTGATCCATCCATCATAGCTAGGGAGGACTGAAGTTTTACTATGAAGATCTGGGCTCCATCTTTCCAACTAGAAAGAGAGGTTTCCTGTGGTACACTACACCATCCCTTATTTGCATTAATGAGGATGTCAGCTATAGTGTTTAAAAGGCATTGACGAAGAGCATGATCAGCCTGGAAAGGATTTTAGGGTCCAATTAAAGCCGGTGGAAGCATTTATTGCATATATGATCATAGTCCAGTCATCATGGAAGAATCTTCTTGAAACAATTATAGTTATGTCCCAATAAATGTTACCATAGCCATCAGAAGAGAGCCAACAGAGGTTGATAACGATTTTTTTGTTTCCCAAATCTGATTCTTTTTTCCAGGCACTTGTTTAGGGGCCTGAGGATTTTTGGAGCAAAGTTTGTCTTTACCACTTCCACGAAGCTTTTAGCCTTGCCTTTAGACCTGGTTACTGGAGTTATCTGGGTCTGCTTTTCTTTTTTTCCTTGGAAAAAATCCGTAATTAAGGTCTTGAAAAGGATCCAGCCAGCTAGATTGATTCCTGCAAGAATGCCAAGGTTGCTTCTGTTACCATTATTAGAGATTTTGGAGAGTTCAAGGAACATTCCTCGTTTGTTGACTGTTCTCTTCCTGTCCCTAGATCGCAACTGAAGAATTTTTTGAGGGGGGGTTATCAGCAAATCATCCACCCAATCTGCTAATTCTCTTTCAAGGATGATATTGTAGAAGCTATCTTTGTTCCTTTCCATGATTTTGATTTTAGTGCTTGCTTTTTTTGTCGTCATTGGTAATGGTAAAATATTTTTTGTCAATGTAGCATTTTTTGGTGAAGAAAGCCATGGGAGAGAGAAAGAAAAGGAAAGGGAAGAAGATTGGGGAGGATAGCTTCGCCGGCGTAAAGGACGCCAGCGAAGGGAAAGGGAATGGTGGGTTTCTAGGTTGGTGGGGGGGGAGGGGGGGTAGCGGAGTTGGATGGGAGTGGGGAGTTTGGGGGTGTACAGAGAGGATTTAGCCATCTAAAAAAGCTCGGAATTTACTGGTATATATCATGACCCGAAGGAAAACATTGGAGAGGGGGAAGGGGCAGGCATGAGCAACAGTAAGTTTTCCCCGGTTGCTTTTATCATATTCACATCATGACAACTTTTTGGCCACAATAAATTTAGGAGCCAACTTTTTGTTTGCAAAAACTTGCAGTGTGCAGAAAAAGATAAATGACCAAATATCTAATATTTCCGCCTCCATTGAACTTCACTATGAATCTTCTACCACTAGACTTATCCTAGTTGAATTTCTCTTAAAGCTATTCTCAGGATTAAAAAATATAGCCTTTGGAAAAGAAAAAAAGATAAAAATATTACTTGCAATGGCTGCTACTTGCAGAAGAGCACAACCAATGTGCTTTGCATTGGAATCCTGAACTTCAATTATTAGATCATCACCAAATCCGTCTGGAAAGCTGTAAGGTTGTCAGTGCTTTTCTGAACATTACATTACTAAATAATGTGTCCCAAGAGCAGATGACATACAAGACATGAGTTTCTCCTGATCCAGCTTGCAATTTGACAGCATCATCCTCAACTAAACTTTTCAGTCTAAGCAGACATGAGTATGTTTCAGATGAGAACAAGAGAAGGAAGGAATTTATGTTTAGGAAATCAGTAAGAAGGAGAACATAACAGGTAAAATAAAATCAAGCTGACCAAAATTTTTACAGGTCAACAATAGATTTTAAAAAAATTGGGCATCTGCTCAATACATAGGTGAAGGAGCACACAATGGTTCATCATAAACAACCAGAAGTTACCTCTGGAATTGAATAGAACTTCACACATAATTAATTAATCAGTAATCAAGCTAACACTAGAAGTTGGAAGAACAGTCCAGATAACATCATTCCAAAGAATATGCAAACATAGTTTTGAAATGTGATTTGCAAGATTAGAGTACCTTGCACCACCTCATACGATGATGAGCTGTTCCGTGGGCTGTGACACCAGCTTTCAGGACTTTGGACTCCTGCTTGATATACTGAGTGCTTGCGTGCACATATGCCATGTTGTGTCTAGATAAAGAACTTCTTGGAGGTATTCCATGTGCAACATGAATTTTATGAAGAGCATGAATCCAGAAACTACTGTTGACTGAAAGCTAGATAATTGATACTTGACACTTTCTTATGTTATTACAGGTGGTCTTAGAGATAAAATGTTACAGCCAGTTGGTGGATCCAACCCCATCTTCACTTTACGCACTGCAAAATGGAAAAAAAAAATTGTTTAGGGTAGGTCCATTGCCACTTGATTAACGAAAATTTCAGAACTATCATTAACATTACCTTGCACCTTTATTTTTCCTATAATTGTTTTTGGTTTAGAAGGAGCTCCCTCATTGGCAAGTTCTGAAGTGTGCTTCACCACACCAACAATTCATCCACCGACTTTAAGAGTACTTGGCGTAAACTGCAGCATATTAATGGATTGATGTAAGATGGTAAAACAAAAATAGTGCAACATTTAGACTCAAGATTAAGTTTTAGTGCGTTATGCAGATCAGCAGATTATCCAATGCTGCAAGGATGAAGGATCCAAACATCTATCCTAAACTGAAGGGAAGAACATTTTTTGGAAGTGCCAAGAACACGTTGAACGTCCATTATATTCAAATATTTAACAGGAAAATATATAAATGTTATTTTCTTAGAACAGGAACTATTGCAACAGCCAACTACGGTTTAATTGTGGGACCGAGGCCCAAACACTAGTCCTTGCAGAGTTTTGTAGTGTGCATCACATCTTACTGGTTTCTGTAGTAGGCATCTTTTTATAGCGTGAAAAAAGCATAAAATAGTATCCAACGACAAATGAAAACAGTCAACTAAATTCCAAAGCAGGAAAGTGGTGACTAATCATAATTGCTAATGTTGAACTTGCATTGCAAGAGTGTCAAATGGTTGAGAGCAATAAAATAATTGATTACTTCAAAAGTACTCCGTAATGCTAAAACAAATGAGTCAAAAAGAAAAAAAGACAACTCTAGAGAAAATAAGAAATGATAGTTTTTAGGCATTGTGAGCCATTGCTTGCAGTAGCAGCTAGATACAGCTAAAACTTCAAAAAGAGACTCCAATATGTTTTAGGATCTCAGATCCAGAACACTCATTCATAATGCCTAATGCTTTTGCTTTTTCAATGGTTCGGAGGACCTAACATCAAAATAGAAAAAGCATTGACAATTCATAGAAAACGAGAATTTAAAACTCCTAGCTTAAATCAGAAGACAAACAAATAATAACAATGACATCTAACCTAAGTCTACACATTTATCCATCCTCCATATATCTCTTAGGCACCTGCACAGCTGCAACTTCAAAAAGTTCTTCCAATTTACCTCTAAGAATCATACAGTATGTCTAGATAAGAGTCCACATGAAATTTATAAACCTAAACAGTTAGCTAGCAAAACCTGGCATTATATATGGGGATGCGAGCTGGTCCTGCACAGCCAGCAGCTTCTGAATTATTTGTTCTGCAAATAAAGCAAGGCGATTATAAATTTTCCCGTCCCAAAATTTAAAACAAATTATAAAATATAACAATATATTCATTTAAAAATAAAACAAACATGAGCAATGTAGAGTTGCTTGTAAATCCAAAGCCTTGAAATAAACAGACATTTATTTAGAAATTTTAAGTGAAAATATCTTAAAAATATAATGACCTGAGAAACTGGTCAGCATTCTTATTTCCATGCTGTGACTGAACTCCAGATAAAAAAATTTGATTCGTAAATCTTCTACAAACTGTGTGCCATCAGACTTCACATCTTGGCTTTTTTTTAGAAGAATACACATCTTGGCTTTTCTCACCACACTGTTTAATTTCCTGAGATGAAGTACAGAAAGGAGGGGCACTGGGGATAACATCCTCATCATCAGAAAACCTTCCACCATTCTGCAGGTCTTCATGATGCACATCCTGCAAAATAGATTTATTCAGCATAAAAGACATGGAAGATGAAATATATTAGAGTAGATTTCAAAAGGAAAAATACTATCAATGAAATGGCCTTGTGAGGTGTCTTATTCAAAAGGAAAAATAGACCGCGTAGAAAAACAAAGGTACTGAAGAAATATTAAAAACTCTAAACTCTGGTCAAACGAATTTAAAAGATTATGATAGCATCCGGGAAAAACTTGAAATGGACATGCCTAGTTCGTCATTGAGTAGTCTCTATCTCTCCAACTGATGGGTAAAAACATGGGAGGTAAAATGAATTACTTTGCAATTCCATAGACAAATGTCTTTTTATTCATGATGTAAACCACCAACAGAGTTTTGAGCTTTACATGATTAGACTCCTCATGTAACTTGATGGAGAAAGACTCGAGAAACTAGAAATCTAATAAACCCATTTTATTTCCTTAAAAATATTTTAAAATATTCAACTGCTGAATAACTATCAAGCTAGGTTCAATAACAAAACTACCATCGGATCTTACAATATTTGATAGTCTAAAAACAGTGGGTATTGACTATCTTAAGGAGGTGAACAAGTTCATACTGAACATTTGGTTGAATCCAAAGGCATTTACCACTATGACAAACATTTGGGTTCATCCATTTTATGATATGTTCATATACCATAGGATTCTAAATTCAAATACCATCATATTCCACTTCTACAATTTCAAAAACAAAAAACAGAATCCAGAATCCAAATCAATAAACAAAAAACAAAAAATTACTGAAAACAAAACAAACGCAAGTGAAATAAATTAACCTCGCGAACCCTGCTAACCCTACCCTGTCCGTCTCTTCGTCTGATCATCTCAGATTTCTCCGACAAGAAGAAGACAAAATAATGGTTGAAGAGTAAGGCATTATGGTTCAGTAAATCATGTAGTCGGTCGGAGAGTGAAAAGGCAATGTGGTTCGACGGAGAAAAAGAGTGAAGAAATTGAAGTTTGCTTCTCCTCTGAGTTTTTTTTTTTTTTCCCTAGTTCTGAAACCACTCCCTGTCCTTGCTCACGGAGTCGCACTAAACGAAAGGTTTTGCTTTTTCTTTTTTCTTTTTATTTAAGTTAGAATCCTTTTTTGGGACCAGCTGAGCTGACAAAACTCCCCCTCTCTCCTCTTTCTATATCATGAGACTAGGATATGACCAATTTTCCATATTAATTTCTCTCGTTTTTTTTTAATCCATCTATCTATACTACTCTAAAAGTGCTTAATCCGGAGAATTTTTCACTTCCATATTTATCCCTACTTTCAAATCTTATTCTATATTTTTTTTTTTTTTTATAGAAATCTTATTCTATATTTATCCCTACTTTCAAATCTTATTTCAAGTTTTCCATTTATAATTATGCCCATTTAATTGTTATTTCAATTTTGTCATTTTTAATTATTATTTAATTTTAAACATATTTTCATGATTTGAGTGTAAATTTGAAATTATTATTTAAAATTATATAAATCAACAAATTATAATTTGATTTATTTTAGATAATAAAATAATTTAAAATTAGTGTAAAAAATAGAAAAAAAACAAAAAAAACTAATCTTTGTAATTCTGTTGAGATTGAATCTTATATTGATTTTGTTTTAACCCTATAAATCATCCAAACATTTATTTTATTTTATCTAGATATCAAGCTTAACCAAATTTTTGCGATCCAAAAGTTTCATATTTGTTCTTATATAGCAACTAATAGATCCTTTCATCGTTTTCCTTGTTTATTGAACATAGATTTCCTTTTGACATTCTATGTTTACATTTTCCAATGTTTTCATATATATGTGTTCTATCTACTTCATTTTATGCGTTCTGATTTTTCCGTGTTGCTTTTTGTTCAATTAATTTCTCTTGGTTTCCTTGCATGTTTGGTTCTTTTTCAGTTCATTATATGATTGGATTTATTCACGTGTCTCTAATTCATTATTATCTGCATTTTTTTTGTATTTTGCAGAACTATGAGAAATTGCGAAGTTAATTCAGAGGATAATTCAAAGGAGTGTGAGTACTTAATTTTTTTTCCTTTTTCATTTGTTATATTTCCGCAGTTTGAAACATTAAGGTGATTGGTTTCAACAAAATTTAAAATTATTATATAATGGCAACTAATATGACTCCCTTACCTCAAAATATAAATAGTTTGGAGTTTGATATTTCATTTTTTCATATTAAATACGAATTGATAACAATTTAGTTAGAACATATTTGAATGATTATTTTTCAAAATTTGTTTCTAACTATTTTTTTTCAATTTATTTTAATTTATTTTTAATTTAAAGAAATATTAATGCACGAATTATTTATGAAAAAACATGTGTTTTAAAATCTAAATAATTTATAATATACATTTTTGAATGAGTATTTCTTAAAAACTGTTTATTTCCATTTTTCAATTTATTTTAAAATTTCATTTTTTTTTTCATTTTGATTTAAAAAACCATTGTTTTAGGAATTATTTATTAAAAAAAAACAAATTTTGTTTTTAAAAATCTAAACAATTTATATTGAGTTGAAGTCTTAAAATCTACCTTATATTATTCCGATCATCTTATATTTTATTATATTTTTTAGTGGTAACCATTTTGAATGCTTCTATTTTTTAAATTTAAAAATGCAAGTTAAAAGACGTTAGCTATTCATATTTTCATTGTCAAATAATATAAATACTAGAAATTATATAGTTACACAACAAAATATAATTAACACGTGCGTTGCACGTACTTAAATGACTAGTACTACTCTAAAAGGTGCTTAATCCGGAGATTTTTTCACTTCCATATTTATCCCTACTTTCAAATCTTATTTCAAGTTTGCCATTTATAATTATGCCCATTTAATTGTTATTTCAATTTTGCCATTTTTAATTATTATTTAATTTTATTTCACTTTCATGTTTAAATCAAAATAGATAAATATTATATAAAATTTCATATTTTCTTTCTCATATAAACAAATATTTCGAATTATTTATAAAAAAAAACATATAATATAAAAATAACATGAAAATAAAATTTATTAAATAGTATGAAAATAGATAAATATCATATAAACTTCGTATTTTCTTTCTCATTTAAAAAAATATTTCGAATTATTTATATAAAAAAAACATATAATATAAAAATAGCATGAAAATAAAATTTATTAAATAGTATGAAAATAGATAAATAGCATATAAAATTTTGTATTTTCTTTCTCATTTAAAAAAATATTTCGAATTATTTGTATAAAAAAAACATAGAATATAAAAATAGCATGAAAATTTAGTAAATAGTATGAAAAATAAAATTTATTAAATACTATGAAAATAGATAAATAGCATATAAAACTTCGTATTTTCTTTCTCATTTAAAACAATATTTTGAATTATTTATATAAAAAAAACATATAATATAAAAATAGCATGAAAATAAAATTTATTAAATAGTATGAAAATAGATATAGAATATAAAAATAGCATACAAATTTTGAGGTGGTTTTCTTTTACAAGTTTCCTTAAATCATACTTAATTATTTAAATAATTTAATTATTTTAAGATATTGTTATTTTTTTCAATTATATCTAAATCATTTTAATTTCAAATTATCATTTACAACATAAGATATTGTTTTTTTTATTTATATCTAAATAATTTAAATTTCAAAATATCATTTACAACATATTAGATCTGAATCATTTTAATCTCTTAAAATTATAAGAGAATCAATAGGAATTTATTTTAAAAAGATATTGTTATATTTTTATTTATATCTAAATCATTTAAATTTCAAATTATAATTTACAACATATTAGATTTGAATAATTTTAATCTTTCAAAATTATAAGAGAATCATATGTAAGATAGGAATTTATTTTAAAAAAAATATTGTTATAATATATTTTGCAATACATGTTTTGTTTTTTATTTAAGATTATTTATATTTTATATTTGATTTTAATTATTTAAATTCACAAAAATACTCCACGTTCAAATTATTATCATTATAACATATTAGATTTGCTTTTAAATTTTTATCATTTATAATATAGTTGGTTTTAAGATTTTAAACATATTTTCATGATTTGAGTGTAAATTTGAAATTATTATTTAAAATTATATAAATCAACAAATTATAATTTGATTTATTTTAGATAATAAAATAATTTAAAATTAGTATAAAAAATAGAAAAAAAACAAAAAAACTAATCTTTGTAATTCTGTTGTGATTGAATCTTATATTGATTTTGTTTTTAATCCTATAAATCATCCAAACATTTATTTTATTTTATCTAGATATCAAGCTTAACCAAATTTTTGCGATCCAAAAGTTTCATATTTGTTCTTGTATAGCAACTAATAGATCCTTTCATCGTTTTCTTTGTTTATTGAACATAGATTTCCTTTTGACATTCTATGTTTACATTTTCCAATGTTTTCATATATATGTGTTCTATCTACTTCATTTTATGCGTTCTGATTTTTCCGTGTTGCTTTTTGTTCAATTAATTTCTCTTGGTTTCCTTGCATGTTTGGTTCTTTTTCAATTCATTATATAATTTGATTTATTTATGTGTCTCTAATTCATTATTATCTGCATTTTTTTTTTGTGAGATTCTGTTAAGGATCCCACATCGGAAAGATGAAGGGACCTAACAACATTTATAAAGTCTAAGGGCCACTCCTCTCATTACCAATTGGTTTTGAGATGGATCCCCACATTTATAATATGGTATCAGAGCTTAACAAGCCCAAACGGGTATTTGGCCCAAAAATGGGATCCGACCCAAGAATGGTGAGCTCAAAAGAGGCACCATCTTGAGGGGGCATGTTAAGCATCCCACATCGGAAAGATGAAGAGACTTAACAACATTTATAAAGTCTAAGGGTCACTCCTCTCATTACTAATTGGTTATGAGATGAGTGCCCATATTATTAATAGATTCTTTATGAATAAGAAGCATTTCAATCAAAGAAGAAATACAAGGCAGAAGGAGGGTGCAACTAACGGTATGGTAATGGTTCAATTTGCAAGTCCAGTTCCAGTTGGTTATAGTTTATATTCAAGGTTCAAGTCTCTTATCTTCAACGTTATACCTTTCCCACTTGCCCATTTGCTCAATTATTTTTATTATTTTATTTTTGTGTAATTACAAATCTAGCATTTTTTTTTTAAAATAATATTTACTAACAAAGTATAAAAACATAATTATAAAATTTTAAAAAATTATATAATATTTACCGATTTCATTTTTATTGAGCACATCCATTAGTGATATACATATGTCAAACAATCGATCAACTGTTATAATGTAATGTGACCATTGTATATAATAGTCCATCGGTATCATAGTCAATTAGTGAGACTTATTTTTTTTTAAATTATATATTTGTAATTACTTTTGTAACAGCCTATCGGTACATAGTCAATTTATTTAAGACCTTTTTAAGATAAAAAAAATTCTTATTGTTATATTTTCAATTAAATTTTTGTAACACTTTTTTTTTTAAGTTTTTGATAAATTCATTATATAACAAAAGGAATTTATTTTTAATGAAAAAAAATGCAATTTTTAGAAGTTTGAAACCTTCTGATATTTTTTAAATTTAGGGCTGTTTTTTTTTAATAATAAAATTAGATACCCATGAGATGTATATCAACATTTTTAATATTTATTTTATAAAAAATAAAAGACATCTAATGTAACGACCTAACTTCTCAATGAAACAACATATTTTATGAATTTTTATTTAAATTTAGAAAGTACCACAACTAATTTTATTTTATCATGTTATATATGTTAGTGAATAATATGTATGAACTAAAACTATTAAAACGAATAAAATCAAGAATAATTTTATTATAATTATTTATGATTTAAAAAAGTGGTTAAATGAAAATTAATTAATCGTTTGTTAAATTTATTAAATATCTATCATGATAATTAGTCAATAGATTTTTTTAGGAAATAAATATTATTAATATCTTTATTAAACATTAATTGAGAACATATATTTTATACTTTTTTATTTGAGCTTAATCAAACAATAAATAGTTAAAACCAAAAATTCACAACACATGTATACTACATAAAAAAGATAATTATAAATTTTTAACGTATGAATTTTCAATTTGTTTTATTAAAATTTGAAATAAATTTAAATTTATAATATGTTAATTTTAAGTATAATTTAAGAGATATAATAGTTCTTTTAGAAGTGCGCTTTGTTGGGGCTGCCATTAAAAAATTATAATAGATATAGTTCACTAATAGACCAAGGGATAAGTAATTCGACTCATTCACATCCAGATCATGAATGTTTGGAATCCATATTATGCAAGGAGACATTGCTTTTGCTAATTCGAATTGAAGGGTGATATAAAATCTACCTTAATTTTAAAACACTACAAAAAAAACTGTTAAATTACAACCAGACATTTGCGACCAAAGGTATTGGGTAGTTTTTTTGGTGACAAGTTTGACTTAAAACGACCATATGGTCACTTTTTTGCGACCAAATGCTGACCAACTAAAGAATTAGTCATGAAAAATAGCGCGAATTTTTAGCGCGAAGCAAGTGACCATATGGTCACTACAAAATTACGACCACATGGTCGTAATTTTGTGACATGGATTATCATTTAGTAGCAAAAAAAGGCGCGTAAATTTGGCGGGAGAAAGGCTACCAAGTGGTCACAATTAAAAGTGACTATATGGTCGTAATTTTGGTGACCTTTAGTGACCAATGGTAGATTAAAAATTTGGCGGGAAATAAGCTACCAGGTGGTCACATTATGAAGTGACCAGATGGTCGCAAAAATTGTGTTTTTAAGTGACCAGTGGTAGATAAATAATTTGGCGCAAGAGAAGCTACCAACTGGTCACCAAAATAAGTAACCATGTGGTCGTAACTGTTGTGACTTGATGTGACCCGGGGTAGTGAGGAAAATGGAGGGAAATTTTGGCGGGAAAATGTGACCATTTGGTAGCAAAAATAAGACCAGCTGGTCGCAAATAAGCAGAGGAGTCCATTATAAAATCTCCTCCTCCCATTGTTTGTTAGCATTAAGAAAAAAATAAAATGAGAGAGTGGATGTATGTTCGTTTGATAGACGGGTATTTGAACGATGAGTTCGTGGCCGGGGTTGAACAGTTTGTTGAGTTTTTCATGACAACTGTCTATTATGAAAAGTATGGTGGAAAGCTACGTTGTCCGTGCAGGAAATGCGACAATAGGAGAATCATATCGGTTACAGATTTGAAAGTTCATCTTTATAATCGGGGATTTGTGCAGAATTATTATCACTAGGTGTTTCAGGGGGAAACAAAGGAAATGTTCGACGCTACATTAAAGGAATCGAGACAATATGAAGGTAGTAGCTCGAATGTAGAGGTTGTTGCCGAAGAACGGAATGATGAACAACAGTATAGTCAGATGCAGCAAATGATACTTAATGGTGCGGGGTATTGGGGGCAATGAAAATTTTCGTGAAAGTTTAATCGTAGACGAAGATGAACGGGTTGTTGAAGAGGAAATGAATCCTGTAACGTCCCGTTACTTTTAGAGGTAAATTTTTTTTTTTTTATTTAATGAAGCTTTTAAAGTTTAGTTTTAATTCAGTAACTTCTATTTTAGTAGCTATTTTCGTCCGAATTAGTTTTTAATCGTTTTAGTACTTTAATTATGTTTTGGTGATATTAATAATTATTAACGGGCCAATTAATAATTATTAATCACCTTTAGATTTATTTACAAGCTTCGGGTTTCATTTTTAAAGCAAAAACTAAAGAGGGACGTAGGCGTCATTACCCGATTTCTTAAATATCTAGATTTCACTATTCTTTTCCCCTTAAAATAGAAAATCAAAGGCAATTTCATCAAAAATCTGCTTCTTCTCCTCTCGTCAGTAGTGAGCCTCCTTAAGCCAAAAACTAAATTTTGGTTTTTCTTTATTTCTCAACGGATCGTCTCGATTCTACATCCGGTTGGAAAGCCCTTGGCTCGTAGATCATTTCCAACCTACCGAACGTAATTTTCGCTCGTTTTATCGAGGCTTAAAGGTATGTTAAAGTTTCTTATTTTTGTTATGAATAGTGTTTTAATGGTGGAATTGAGTTGTAATCTTGAATTCGTTCACCTGGAGCTTTAAGATATCAATCGGGAAAGTTGTTATAGTCATTTTTAGGAACTTTCCCTAAAACCTAAAACCAAGTTTGAGCCTTAAACTCGTTCCTTGTAGTTTTCCCTCTTTGGGCTTTGTTTAGGATGTTTAGTTTATTATGTTTTTGCTATTTTCTATTTGTTTCGGAAATGGTTTATTGCTCAAAACCCTAAATTGCGATTACCCATTAAGGTTACCAACCTCCAAAGTACCGAAACCAAACCAAAATGTCTTTAAAGTGCTTAAAATCCGGAAAACAATTCCTTTTCTTCCTTTCCCTTGGGCCGTGGGCCTCTTGGCATAAGTTCCGGGTGGTTTTGTCTTTTATTTTAGTATCGTGACGATCGTTCTTCGATTCGGTTAATTAATATACTTTAGGTGTATTTAATTATATAGGTTTCGTGCATAGATCGTGATTCTTGGTCAACCGGTGTTTGGAGTTGACTTCGTTTGCAAGGTGAGTTTAAAATGAAAGTTAGTTGTTTTATGAATTAAGTTTCATTATGTTATTGTTTATCGAAGTTAAGCGGGATTTAGCTTCTTAGAAGTTAAGTTTGGTTAGAGACTTTAATTAGGAAGTTAGTGGAGGAAAGTTTGGATTTATGGTTAGTTCGATGATTAGAGAACATCGGAGAGGTTTGTAAGTATGGAAATGAGATTTGGAGATGTTAGATGAAAGTGGAATGGAAGTTACTTTGATGGATTTGGAAGTAAAGTAATTAGAAGATGCACTTGAGTGTTAACTCGTGTAATCTAGATAGTTAGGCTTCGTAATAGCTTAGAAGGATTCTTTGAGTTTAACTAACTTTTAGGAAGCTTAACAATTTGTAAAGTGACCCATGATAGTATGTTGATTCGGTTCCATATGTATCATGTGGTGAAATGGTGAAATTCCTGATACCCGAAATGGTGAAAGTCCTGATATCCGAAATGGTGAAATTCCTGATACCGAAATGGTGAAATTCCCGATACCCGAAATGGTGAAAGTCCTGATATCCGAAATGGTGAAATTCCTGATACCAGAAATGGTGAAATTCCTGATACCAAAATGGTGAAATTCCTGATACCGAAATGGTGAAAGTCCCGATAACCGATGATTGAGATATGATACATGGTAGTACGTGGATTCGGATCCGTACGTACCATGGTATTATGATCTATGATACGGCACATGATAGTATGTTGATTCGGTTCCATACGTATCATGGTGCGATGGTTGTGATATGGTACGTGGTATGTTGATTTCGATCCATACAATAGCACGATACGATGAAACTTGTTTGGTAATAAGGATAGTTAATGTTATTTTTACCGATTCTTAGAAACGTGTAGTGAGACTTAGTTGTGAATGTTAATTACACTTTAAGTCTTTATTCTTTTTCTATCTCATGGTATTGACATGTATGGGTGACATTCTACTATCGATTGATTGTATGGAAATTTGGAAGTGTGGATGTGAGTAGTATTGGGCATTTTAGGCCTTTGGACACGATTTCGGTTATGAGATTTTGTTCATAGGATTACTTGCTTTTGTTTTACTCTCACTAGCATGTTATGCTAATGGTGCTACACTTAAAATTTTCGGGTAAACCTCGAGTTAAGAAGCGTGGTAGAGGAGGTGGAGCCGCGTGGTGATCGAGAGGGTGTATGGACAATACTAGAAAACTCATTTTGTTTAGCATTCATTGAAATGCTTGTAATTATTCCATCTTTACATAACTTGTGTCTTTTTGAGCCCGAAAGGGTATTTGTGTAAAATATGTCTATGTTTTATGGTCTAAATGTCTTTTGGAATGCGAAATTCCCGATTTATCGCTTTTTCTGGAATTTGGGTTGTAAACAGGTTTTGATTATTCGATTTTTAAACGAACCCATGCCGTTTTTCTTTAGAAATCGAGTCTTCCGCTGTGCATTTGAATTTAAAGAATTTAACGGGTTCGGGTTGTTACAAATCCGGAAGCACGTAAGATGCACGAGATGCTAAAGACAGCCAGCCGACCATTGTACGATGGGTGTGAGGTAAGTCAACTTGCTGCTGCTACAGAACTTTTAAATATAAAGGCGCAGTACAACATACCTGGAAGAGGATTTGATTCGATTGCATCGTGGTTTTATCGATGCGCGCCAGAAGAAAATATTATGCCCCACAGTTTGTACGACACGAAAAAGCTAGTGGAGGGACTTGGATTACCCGTGGAGAAAATAGATTCGTGTCAAAACGGATGCATGATTTACTAGGATGTGGATGAGGACCTACATCACTGCAAATTCTGTTTTCTTCCAAGATATAAACAAGGGAAACGCAGCCTGATTCCGTACGCCCGCATGTTCTATTTACCGCTGACCCCACGTCTACAACGGTTGTATGCATCGGATGTAACAACTTCGCACATGAGATGGCATCACGAGCATTCACATGATGAAGGTGTTATGAGACATCCCTCATATGCTGCGGCATGGAAGCATTTAAATAATTGTCATCCTGATTTTGCACAAGATCCGAAAACGTCAGATTGGGCTTATGCACGGATGGCATTAACCCATTCGGGGCATCCGGGGCACAATATTCAGTTTGGCCAGTCATGGTAACCCCGTATAACTTGCCTCCTCGATGTGCATGCAAGACCCGGTGATTTTTCTAACGGTGATCATACCTGGGCCGAAAAGTCCAAAACAGAAACTGGATGTGTATTTGTAACCACTTATTGCAGAGTTGAAATGGTTGTGGACTGATGGTGTTATGACGTATGACATTTCGAAGAAACAAAATTTCTTGATGTGTGCCGCGTTAATCTTGACGATCAGTGACTTCCCTGCGTATTCAATGTTGTCAGGTATGCTGACATTTAATTGCTTTCATATATATTTTTTAGTATGTGTTTAGTTTTTGTTATTGTGTTGCTTAGTCAGTAGTTAATTGTGTGAACCTCAATCTTATCCTCTTAAAGGATGGAGTACGACAGGGAAATACGCATGTCCACATTGCATGCTAGACACAGATGCATTTTATCTCAGAAACAGTCGGAAAACTTGTTGGTTTGATTGTCACCGTCGATTTTTGTCGTTGAATCATACATTCCGTTCAAACGGTAGTGACTGGAAGAAGGGTCGACGAGTAAGAAAAGAAACCCCCCGACAATGTATAGTGGAAGACTGATTCTTCACGGTATAGATGTTATAGGGATGCAGAAGATTATAGTGGACGGTGCAGAGAGTGCAAACAATGCGGCTGGAAAAAACACGGGTTGGAAGAAACGAAGTATTTTTTGGGATCTACCGTATTGGGAAGATCTACTGATTAGACACAATCTGGATGTAATACATATCAAGAATAATTTATTCGAGAACATTTTCAATACGATTTTGAACGTTCCGGGAAAAACAAAGGACAATCTGAAGGCACGTTATGATATACGGGAGATATGTGACCGTCCTGAGTTGGAGCCTGACTACAATGATAATTACACAAAAGGAAAGTACATGTTGATGACGGATGAAAAGAAAACATTATTTGAGTGGATCAAATCCATCAAATTCCCAGACGGATACGTTTCGAATTTGAGTCGGTGCATAGACAGTCAAAAATATATCATGTTCGGGATGAAAAGCCACAACTATCATGTATTCATGCAACGATTGATGCCTGTCGCGTTCAGACAGTTCCTAGAGAATAGACATTGGGAGCCGCTTGCATAGTTGAGTGTTTTTTTTTTCAGGGACTTGACATGTACAGAGCTAACTGAAGCTACTGTCGCTTCAATGAGTTCAGAGATCGCTGTTATTATTTGTAAGTTGGAGCGAATGTTCCCACCTGGCTTTTTTTGACTCCATGGAGCATCTTCAAGCGCATTGATAACTCTATAAAATAGAGTTATTTGGTCCTATTTTAATGCTTTTGTGATGATTATTTGATTGAACTTTGCTCATATTATGCATGCTTTGAACTCATTTTGCATAATTCTTTAATAAAGCTTATTGTTGGGAAAAACTCGGGTTCTTAGCACTTTAATGTATTATTTGGACTGTTCTTGGCCTTTGGTATGTAATAATGTGAATTTGAATGAGAGAAAGTCCTAAAATAATTGAAACTTTCATGCAGGAACATAGAAAAAATTGCAAATTTTACAATAGTCTTTATGCAGATCTTTGCAAGACACCAATTCAAAGACACCGAAGCAGAAAATGGACAAGAGCAGACACGGGCGAGAACAATTAAAAAATCAATATTGTGGGCCTGTTTCAGACATCTATGCTTGGTAAATTAAAACCACCACTTTGGGCCCAAGTTGGAAGAGAAGAAGTCAAAGCCCAATTGGAAAAAGAAAGAAAAAAATAAACCTAAAAAAAAAAGGGAGGCTTGTGACGTAAAAGGGGGCGAAGTTAGAAGAGGAAATCAACGAAGAAAAGAAGGCGACGAACGTGAGAAGACAGGGAGTTCGTGGGAGAAAAGTGGCGACAACAAATACGTGAAGGATCTTTCCTCGCCATTAGAGAAATTCGTTTATTCTTCTCTCCATTCCTTATTCTTCATTCTTTTAGAATTTATTTATTGAATTGAAGTAATGTTAGGTTTAGTTTTTATTTTGTCAAATTCTTTTGTTAATTCAATTTTCATTATGAACTAAATTTCTTAGGTTGGAATTGATAGATGAACCCTAAGGGGGATTAGTATTCAAAGCTTTATTGAATTCAATTTTTATGCTCAATCAATGGCTTGACATTTTTATTCTTTTTGCTTATGCTTGATCAACCTAAGTAAATTGCTTAGTTTAATTTTAATTCTGAAAAGGTTAAAATTGAATGGACAAACATTGATTGATAGGGTTTAATGATTATTTGAATTGTTATTTAGTAATGCATAGACATATGTAATTACACCCTAAAGCTTAAACCGGAACACTAAAACCATAATTTCTTAATCCAATTTTACCTAGACATAGGATTTAAATAGGATTAGTAATCATAATCATGTTAGGCTTGACGAAGTCACTTGAACAAATGGGTTTACTTGCATAAAAAGTGAATTTAATATTGCAGATCTTGCGGCAAGACAACCACAAAGATCTGCCGCAAATTTTTTGAATTCTAAGGCTTTTTAGGGGGATTCTTGATATTCCAACCATTCATCTCTACATAGTTTATTCACTTTAATATTCTTGCATACTTTAGGAGTAATTTCAGCCACTTTAATCCATCTTACTTATTTTCCATATTTAATTTAGAATTTTGTCATTTAGTTTTGCATAATTTCACCATTTTAGTTATTTAGTTTCATAAATCAAATCACCCCAATTTATCATTGTTTTTATTTTCTTTAAATTATTTGTTAAACACCATTTTAAATCACTAATCCTCGTGGGAACGATATCTTCTTATCACTTTATTACTTGTTTGACTGCGTGCACTTGCGTATCACGATTTCACACAACACGCATCTTCCATACGAGGCATTCTTAGGGGGTCCGGTACATTACCATTGGATGTACCCATTTGAAAGGTAAGCACAGTTAATTTGTAATGTACACGTATACAGTACAGTGATAGAATGTAAATGTTTTCTACACATTGTACCCACAGGTACTTACGTCGGTTGAAAAAGACGGTAGAAAATAAAGCAAGAGTAGAAGGATCTATCTGTAGTGCGTACCTGACGCAAGAGACTACCACATTTTGTTCATACTACTTTGATCAACACATTGCAGAGCAGTTTCGACCAGCGAAACGAAACATTGTCGAAAATTTACTTGAAGGTGTTGACATAAACGACTTGCCGATTTTTACAGAACCTGGCATGACAGTTGGAAGATCAGTGCGTAGGCCATTGACCAATTTTGAGTATCACGTAATGCAGACATACGTGTTATGCAACTGCGCAGAGATTGAGCCTTACATAGAGTGAGTTCGTAACTTAACATTATTTCATCGCATAAACAATTACAAACTATTTGCTAACTATTTTTGTAACATACAGATTATTTCTAAACTTATACGTTCGAATGACATAAGTTGGTCTTACAACCGCTAAGGAGAGGTCAATAATTGACAAAGAGTTTCATTCTTGGTTTAGAGCATACGTGAGTTATTTTAAATTGTCAAAAAAATTGTGGCAATTTGTTGAAAAAATTACTATCCTTCTAACATTACTGTATGTGAACAATGACAGGTTAACTCCCCTACATTACTAGTAGATGATGCTTGCATTATTTCTTTGGCAAAGGGATCTGGATAATTGCAAGGTCGTATACTGGATACATCGATAACAGTTACAGATTTCAAACAAAGGCGCATTTAGTTAACAGGGCAACAAACAACAGTGGTGTTTGCATAAAAGGTCATGTCTTCGGCACAAACGAAGACGATTACTTCAGAGTAATCGATGAGATTCTTGAGATTCAATACGCAAGTCTGACGCTAAAACGCATTGTTCTGTTCAACTGCACTTAGTTCGAGACAACCAGACGAGGCAGAGTTCGTAAGATTGATCATTTACAAATCGTTGAGGTAAACAAGTCTAAGCATATGCGCACCGCTGATAGGTTTGTCCTGGCTTCACAGGCGATTCAAGTTTATTATCTGAACTATCCGATTAATAGACGAGATTTGACAGATTGGTTAGTTGTTTATAAAGTTAAACCACGCCAGGTATAAGAAAACTGGTCCAAGAAAGACGACCATACAGAGGAAGCTGGTGCTTTTCAAGAAGATGAGATAAAATGTCGTGCAATCGACGATGGTCAGAATGCAAGTAATGTTCGTCCTTTGAACGATGGAACGATAACATTGGATGATGATGATACAAATGCTTCCACTTCTCACGCACGTGACATTGATGCTGAATTTATTCGAGACGATGAATCCGATGAAGAAACAGAAGAAGAAGAAGAAGACTTTATGTGAGGAACTTCTTTGAGATGATGAATCCGATGAAGAAACAGAAGAAGAAGAAGTGACGACTGAAGAAACTGAGGATGATGAATGAGACATTTTGTAACTTTATGATTCACTGTGTATGTTTTATTAAAACTATTTCTTTAATGAAGATTAAAATATATATATATAGATATATTAATATTTGTGACCATGTGGTCGCAAATTAACACAAAAGGTGACCACATGGTAGTAATTTAAAAGTGAAATGTGACCACTTGGTCGCAATTTTGGAAAAGTAGACTTATGTTTTTCCAAAACTCTAAATGGTTCAAGTTAAATGACGACCAATTGGTCACCAATATGAAGCGGGTAATTTAAATTTTCATGAAATATTTGGCGGTGAATTTCGTAATTGCGACCATCTGGTCGCAAATTTGAGCGGTAAATTAAAATTTTCATGAAATTTATGGCGGTGAATTTAAAGATTACGACCAATTGGTCGCAATTCTTGGCGGTGAATTCAAAGATTACGACCAACTGGTCGTAATTATTGATGGGACGCGTGATGTGATGGCTGTGTTGACCCGACTCTTTTTAAAACACTTAATACATTACGCAGCGGAAGACGACAATTTTACAGAAAATTTGTGTGGTTTCGTTTATATTTTGAACATACCAAAACCTGTTTACAATATTCACATCAGAGAAAAAAAGGAAATGCGCATTTCCTATGTTTAAGAAAACATAAACGGCAACATAAAACGTTTAAAATACAAAACAACGCTCTTTCGAGCTCAGGACACCAAATTTACACATTTACACAACCAAAAGACTAGCATTTCACAAATGCCACATTTCCATATCCCAGGCTCATCGGACGGTCAATCAAGCGGCACCACGACCTCTACCCCGACCTCTCCTACAAGATGTACCTATAAAATTGTAGTGTAGCACCATTAGCATAAAGCTAGTGAGAGTAAAATGAAATCAAGTGTTTATATGGACTGAAGTTCTTATCAGAAATAGTGTCCAATAACTAAATATCGAGCACATCAACAAATAAGGCTAATTATGCATTTACATTCAGAATCACATGCACAGGGATGCAAACATAATTGGCTCGGTTAAAGTCAATTTCAACTACCATAACACACTTCAAACTTCCCTTGTCACCTCGCGTATAACAACGCTATAGTCACCGTAATTATATTGTCACCATTCATACATAGTCACCGTAGTCACCATTGTCACCATTATTACATGTCACCATAAGTCACCATAGCCACCATGAATATAAGTCACCATAAGTCACCACGAATATAAGTCACCATAAGTCACCACGAATATAAGTCACCATAGTCACCACGAATATAAGTCACCATAGTCACCACGAATATAAGTCACCATAGTTTCTATCCTATTACCTAAGTACGTAGGATAATAATTAAGAGAAAACCTAAAGCATACTAGGCTATTTTTCCCTCCTCGGAATTCCTGAGTCCAAACCGTCACTTTCTATCTCTACTTTCAAATCTATTACACCCAAACCATACTTTAGCACTCAAGTCTTAATACCATTCAGTGACGAGAATCTCGTCTTAATGCACTTTCCTTAGCCCAACCATACTTTCCACAATATTTTCTTCCTAAACATCCACAACCCTTAACCTCGAATCAACTAAATCGTCAATGAATCCGAGCCATTAAAACACTAAAGCTCATTTTAAACTCACCTCTAAAATGCGTGAAAGAAACACCGCTCGTTGGATGCGTGAACGGTTGCTCGTGGTTCAAACCTACAAAGTAAAATATACAACTAAACATATTAATTTCCAAACCACGAACGAATAACCAATAGCTAAAATAAGCATCAAAAAGTTCCCGGAAAAACTATGGAGCTCACGGCCAAGGCAAGAGAAAAAGATCGAGTTTCGGTTTCCGATTAATATTTAAAGAAAATACTTTCAAAAATAACGAAACCCAATGGAACCCTCGATTTGGAATATTTCAAAGGGCTCGGGTTTTCCATTTGACTCGATTTTAGATTCAAAACAATAACCTCGACCAAAATGATTTTCCCTAACTAGAAATCACCAACGACACCCGAGAAAAACGAATCGAAGCTTAAACGCAAAATCGGGAAAAAGAAAAACATAAAACCCATTTCTTCTTTACCTCTTATCTCCCGGATCTTGAACGAATTGGCTCGATTGATGGTATAAAATGAAAGCTTGCGTCGAGATATTTCTAATGGGTCGAGAAACGGCGACGGAATCTCGATTTCACTTTTTTTCTTAAGCTCACGGGTGGGAGTTTTGAATTTCGGTTTTTGCTTCCTTTTTCTTTTATTTTTGGCTTGCTGAAGACATATATATATATATATATATATATATATATATATATAAGTTTTGCCAAATGACCATTATGTCCCGAGCTTTAATTCTTAAGTAAAAAGTGTCCCGGGTTCTCGTTATTGCACAATTCCAATTCCAATTCACTTTAACCACTTCTAATCTAACTTAAGGTGATATAACAATTAGTAATTGGCCCGTGAATAAACGTTATTACACCCGATTCTATTTAAACGTTCTAACGGAAATTACTTAACGATCGAACTCGAGCTGAAAACTAAAATACTAAATTAAACTTCTAAGTAAAATAAACAATCATCAACCACTATAATTATACTAAGTGAAGCAATAATAATAATAATAATAATAATAAAAACAAAAAATTTCGCCTCAAAAGTAACGGGACGTTACAATAGCTGTTGTTGATAATTACAACTTTGCGACCATTTGGTCGCGTTTTTAATAAATACTAGCAGTTGGTAGCAAATATGTGTGAAAATGCGACCACGTGGTCATAATTTCCCCAGCACGCGCGACCTTTTGTTTCTAGTCATAATTACATATTTGCGACCAGTTGGTCGCAAATTCTGATTTAAACTCAGAACCTTTTCCCTCCCCCCATTCCGTTTTTCCTCTCTTTTTCTTTCTCTTTTCTTTCTTTTCTCTCTTTCCCCCGTTCCGTTCCCCGTTGTTTTTGCCCGTTCCCGTTCCCCGTTCCTAATCTAAACCTAAAAACCCTAAACCTCCAATCCCGGTTTCTATTACGAGGTTAGTTTTCTTATAGATTTTAAGTTTTAAGTTAGTTTTAGTTTTAAGTTTTAAGTTAGTTTTAGTTTTAAGTTTAAATTTTGTTTAATTAGTTAATTTAATGTAGTTTAATTAGTTAATTTAATTTAGTTTAATTAATTAATTAGTCTAGTTTAGTTAATTAATTAGTCTAGTTTACTTTAGTTAATTAATTAGTCTAGTTTTTAATTAATTAATTAATTAATTTACTTTAATTTAATTAATTAGTTTAGTTTAATTTAGTTAATTACTTAATTTTAGTTTAATTTAGTTAATTTAATTAATTTTAGTTTAATTAATCTAATTTAGTTTAATTAATTACTTAGTTTACTTTAGTTTAATTAATCTAATTTTAGTTTACTTTAATTAATTAATTAATTTTAGTTTAATTAATCTAATTTTAGTTTACTTTATTTAATTAATTAATTTTACTTTAATTTTATTAATTAATTTTAGTTTAATTAATTAATTAATTAGTTTACTTTAATTTAATTAATCAATTAATTTAAGTAGTGTAATTAATTAAAATAATTAATTAATTACACTACTTAAATTATACTAAGTAGTTTAAATTAATTAATTACACTACTTTAATTAATTTGTTTTGTTTTGTTTAATTAATTAATTATTTTTTTAGTTTAATTAATTTACTTTCACTACAAAAAAACTGCCAAAATGCGACCAAAAATTTGCGACCAAAAAAAAGTGGTAGCTTTAAAGTGACCAGTTGGTCACTTTATTTGAAGGTTGACTTTAAGTGACCATCTGGTCACTTTTTTTGCGACCAGATTGCGACCAAAAGTAGAAGTAGTCATAAAAAATGGCGCGAAATTATGGCGCAAAGGAAGCGACCAGTTGGTCACCTTAAAAAACGACCATTTGGTCGCATTTTTGTGACTAAAATATGCCTTGGTAGCAAAAAAATGGCGCGTAATTTTGGAGGGAAAAAGCTACCAAATGGTCACAATTAAAAGTGACCACCTGGTCGCAATTTTGTGACTAAAATATGTCTTGGTAGCAAAAAATGGCGCGTAATTTTGGAGGGAAAAAAGCTACCAAGTGGTCACAATTGAAAGTGACCATCTGGTCGCAATTTTGTGACCTTTTTTGGGGAGTGGTAGCTTAAAATTGGAGGGAAAAAAGCTACCACGTGGTCACAATTAAAAGTGACCACCTGGTCGCAATTTTGGTGACTAAAATATGTCTTGGTAGCAAAAAATGGCGCGTAATTTTGTTGGGAAAAAAGCTACCAAGTGGTCACAATTGAAAGTGACCATCTGGTCGCAATTTTGTGACCTTTTTTGGGGGGTGGTAGCTTAAAATTTTGTCAGGAATTAAGCTACCATATGGTCACATTAGAAAGTGACCAGGATGGTCGCAAATTATATGATTTTATATGACCAATTATTTATAAATAACTATTTTTTAACACGTGCGAGATGCACGTGGAATTTTTTGTCTTATTTTATTTGTTCATAAAATAAAATTACATTATAAGCTTTTAGAAAAGAAAAAATAAAAATAAGAATAGATGATTGAAAAAATTACCAATAATTCCAAAATTTCAAGATGTGGTGAATTTTATTGATTACATTTCTTAACAATAATAATAATGTCAATTAAATAAAAATTATTCACTTTCAATTAATATAAAAACTCTTGAAGATCAATAAGCTATCTAAACGCCTTTAGATTGTTCTAAAATTTGTGTAGAGTAAATAATAATATTTAACCTCGTCTTGAAAATATCTGAATTTCCATACAAAGAGAGAATAATTATATTTTCCTTAAACCTCTAGTTGAATATAGTCGTGTGACTCTTTTTTGTTCAAGTAAAGCATTTACAATTATGAATAAAGCGATGAGACCAAACTTAAAATCAAAAGATGACGAAATACGATGAAATTGAAATTAACTTTTTTTTTTTATTATAAGAAAGATTCCTCTTGATTTCAACTTTGACATGTTTATATCGAATTCGCGCTTGGAATTGCTTCCAATGAATATGTGGATGCAAATTAATTATATATAAATATGTACATCTTCAATAGTCTATTTGGTTCCCTTCTAGCACTTTCTATCTTGAAAAACAAGAATAAAATTATCTATATCGTATTAAAAAAAACTCTTAATTAGAATCAAATAGTTCCAAATCAAGAATTACAAAAATGTATCTCGACAATCATGAAGAAACATATCAATGAATATAACAACATGGAAACAAGAGTTCCCGTCATATGTAAATATCAGAAAGTAACCCAATATAAAAAAAAAGTATATAAATATTAATATTTGCGACCAGGTGGTCGCAATTTTACAAAAAAAGGTGACCACATGGTAGTAATTTAGAAGGGAAATGCGACCATTTGGTCGCATTTTAGGATTTAGGGTTTGAGTTTAGGGTTTAGGATTTAGGGTTTAGGGTTTAGGGTTTAGGGTTTAGGGTTTTGGGAGAAAAGCGACCAAATGGTCGCATTTGTGTAAAAGTATAATAATATTTTTTAAAAAATACCATTGGAATTGCGACCATATGGTCGCAATTATGGGCGGTAACTTTAAATTTTCGCGAAATTTATGGCGGTTAATTTAAGTAATGCGACCATATGGTCGCAATTATTGGCGGTGAATCTCATAATTGCGACCAGGATGGTCGCAAATGGTGACGGGACGCGTGACAAGACAACTGGCCTTGGTAATGGCAAGTGGGTGCGACCATTTGGTCGCTTTTTCTATAAATGCGACCAAATGGTAGCATTTATATTTGTAAATGCGACCATATGGTCGCATAAGTATCTGAAAATGCGACCATATGGTCGCATTTTCCCCAACTCGCATGTTTGTTCATTTCTGTCATAATTACATATTTGCGACCAGTTGGTCGCAAATTATGATTTAAATTTCATTCCCTTTCCTTTCCCCGTTTCTTTTTCCCTTTTCCCGTTTCTGCTTTCTCTTCTTTTCTTCTTTTCTCCTCTTCGCTGCCTCTCTCTTTTTCTTCCTCTCTTTTTGTTCGTTTGTCTCTTTCCCCTATCCATTCCCCGTTATTTCTTCCCGTTCCCGTTCCCATTCCTCTAAACCGAAAATCCTCAACCACCAATCCCGGTTTCGATTACCAATCCCGGTCGCAATTTTCTGGTCGCAAATTGGCAGTTTTTTTGTAGTGTTTACTTAAAATTATTTAATTAATTTAATTTAGATTATTTCATTAATTAATTAATTTAATTTAGTTAAATTATTTTATTTTAATTACTTAGTATAATTTAGTTTATTAATTAATTACTTACTATAATTTAGTTTATTAATTCATTACTTTAATTTTGTTTTATTTTAATTTAGTTCAATTAGTGTAATTTAATTACTTTAGTTTTTGGATTATGACGGGCAGATGACGTCCTCCCCAGTCAGACGATCCCCAGTCAGACGATCCTGACGACGAGATTGACGACGCGACTCCTCAGCCGCCTACTATCGTTGCCGCTGATGGAGATTTGACTACAGATGAGTTGGACAGCCTCCCCTTCGTTTACGAGTCGGGAGTTGCTGCCACTCTCGATGATGCAGTCCCTGAGTCCCAGCTGGCGACACCACATTTGGCGCAGGACTCCCAGGCCACAACTTCAGCAGGAGCATTAGGGTCTGCCACCCAGCCCGATCCAGCGGGACCATCCACTTCTGGCACGCAGCCTCCTCGGGCCGCAGACTCTACCCTTCGGATTGAAGGGAATACATAAATAATTTTGTTTATTGTTATAATTAATTACTTTTTAAATATTTAAACATTTTAAAAATTGTTTTTTTTTTCTTTTTTATAAATAGTTTTGTTTAATTCTAATCTAATATCACAATATTTTTAATGTTTTTGCAGAGTACAGCCGCATACAACCGTTTCAAAACGGTTTCACGAGGTCCTCCAGAGCATGCCTCTACCCAGCAAGCTTCGCTGGCAGAAGATTCCAACGACGGAGAAACGTCGGATGTACGACAATTGGAAGGTAAATAACATCAATTATTTTTATAATTAATTAATTTTTAAATTTTTAAAAATAAATTTAGTACTTTAACAATTTTTTATTTGAATTTTTTCAGGGCAAGTTTCTTGTAATCGATTCCAATATCACGGATGGTAGATTGTTCCCCCTATGGGACAATCACGTCCAGAATCGATTCAAGGACCTCATTTACCGGGCGCGCATAAAGCAAGCAGTAAACCGACCCGTGTGGATGAGCGAGGAGGACCACGCGCGGCTGATCACGAGCTTGGACACTCCCGAGGGCAAGGTAGTGTCAAGGAGGAATAAGGCCAACCGCGCGAAGAATCCCACCAAATACACAAGCGGGGCCTAAACCCACGACGAGCACCATCGTTGATTGGTAAGTTTTTTTTTGTTCTTTTACGTACTTTTTTCTTGTTTTATTTTTCAATTAATTATTAATTTATTTTTTCTTTTTCAATCTCTAATATTTTTAGGAAGAGAAACACGATCGTCCTGTCCCGCCCGATGAGCTGCACCTCATTCTTCACACGAAGAAGGACGGGACGATCGTCGATGAAAAGGCGAAAGAAGTTCAGGTATTTAATAATTTTTTCAATTATTAATTTTTGTTTACAATTTTTTCTAACTTATATATTAAATATTTTATTTTCTGAATTTTAAATATTTAGGAACGTTTCAAGGAGTCTTTGAGTCAGCGGTTGCCCACACCAGACTCGCAACCGACTCAGGACGACCATAAAGAGGCGTTTTTAGAGGCTGTTAGAGCGGCTTGATGGATCAGTTCCTGGGCTCGGCTCGTACGGGAGACGACTATACGCCGACATGCCTTGGCCTCAGCGCAGCGGAGCGAGCACGAGTTACGATCCTTTTCCGATTGAGCAGCAGCTGCGAGAGGAGGTTCAGCAGCTGCACACCGAGATGGACGATATGCGCAGCAACTTCGATGCTCGAGTCGCTGCGATTCAGGCGGATGTGCAGGCCCAGGTCGCAGCTGCATTGGCCGCGTTCTTCGGACCCCGAGATCCCGATTCATCATCATCGGCGCCGCCTCCACCACCCCCTGCTCCTCCGCAATAGTTTAGATTTCTTTTCTTTTGTATAATACATTCTTTTGGAATTTTATTTATATATTTTTTTTATTTTAATTCCATTTTTTTATTTAATTTAAATAAATATTTAATTAATTAAATAAATAAATAGTTAATTAATTAAATAATTAAAATAAAATAAAAATAATATTTACAAATTAAATAATTTAATTTAAACAATTAATTAATTTTTAATTAAATGGTCGCATTTTATAAAATATAAAACGACCATCTGGTCGCAATTTTATAAAATAGAAAACGACCAGATGGTCGCCTTGGTCTGATGCTCAAACGACTAGATGGTCACTTAAGAAGGTGACCATTTGGTCACTAATATAAACGACCATGTGGTCATCTTTTTTGTGGGACCAACTGGTCACTTGTCTACAACTTAAATTACGACCAGGTTGGTCATTATTTTAGGCGACTGTCTGGTTGTTTTTTAAAATGTTGACTTTTTTGCGACCAAACACGTTTGGTCGTATTTTGGTGACCATTTGGACGCACAAAATTCCTGGACGACCAGCTTTTTTGCCACGCCAGGTTTGGTCACTTTTTTGATCGCATTTGTCTTAAAAACGACCTTCTGGTGGCAATTCGGCTTTTTTTTTTGTAGTGAAAATAGCATTTTTGAAACTTTCATTATATAATGATTTTTTTTACATCGTTGAATGATCATTTTTTTAAAACGTTTCCGATAAATTTTGAAGTTTTGTTGGTGTTGAAATATTTGTTATATTTAATATTTATTTTGGCATTTTATTTTGACATAAAACTTATTAATAATTCCTTAATTTGTGTATTCATATTTTCATTAAAGGATCATTTCTTTTTGCTTCATGATTGCTTAGTTGGTATTGTTTAATTTATTTTGAATATTAATTGATTGAATATTAATTTGATTATGGGAAGTCTGAGAAAAATGTGGGTCTTAATTGCGTAGTTTAATTCAGTTTATGGAAGTTTATTTACATGGTCATTTTGACAACTTTATTAATGTTTAATTTCAGCCAATTCAATTTAGAATTTTTGATTTTCAGATTTCAAGTATTGTGTAAGAAAAAAATAATTAAAATTTCAAATTGAAGATTTATTCAAGGAAAGGTTGTTTATTACCTTGTTTCATCCGAAGCACATGCTACTGCAACGGCTCTAACTGACAGAATATATCTTGACAGTTTTCATTTGTGGAGTCTTCTTTATTTTGCCTATAAGATGAAGGCCTTTCTTTTAGCTTGTGTTAACCAAGCTTTTTATATTTGCTCTCACTTTTAATTCAGCCTTTGTGCTTATGTTATAGTTGTTGTGAGGGTTTATTTTGTGAGATTTATTATTACAACACGCTCAAAATCGTAATTGCTTGGAGAGCTTTTTGATTCTTCGAGAGGAAGAAGTCAATTTGCTCACATATCAAGGACGGGAGTTCCTTGATCCAAATCCCACAAGGGAAGCTTGTGGTGATCGAAATAAGAACGAAAGGTTCTTGATTCAAATCTTCACAAGCGGAGTTTGTGATTGAATCCATTGGAACATACTTTTGCAAGAAGCATCATGAAGAACTTAGAAAAGGGAGTTTTCGTAATTTGTCTTTTGCTTTAAATTTCTTGTTTAAAAATGACTAACTAGTGGATTGTTTCTGGGCTAGGACCTCGTGAGTTTTTACCAGTTAGAGGTTTCTCACGTTAATCATTTCGTGTGTTTTTCTTCTCTCTTTACATTCTGTCTTTTACAAATCCATTCACGCAGTCACTGTTACAACGTCAGTAGCGCTTCTGCATAATTGAAGCAATCTACATATTTATATCCCGCTGATTACGTTCTGTCAAGCCTTTATTGTTGCAACAGTGATTTCCGTTTTCTGCATAATTGAGGAATTGAATCATCTTATTAATCTGTCTTCTTAAACGAAATTAATCGGAACTAAGCTTATACTTTTCTTAGACTTAGTTATGATTGAATTAAACTTATTAAAATCAAAGAGTTTAGGTCCTAACAATTGGTATTTAATAAGTATATGATATATATATTGATTATATAATAAATTCTTTTTGTTAAGTTTAAAATTATTAATTTAAAAATCCAGAAAACTCTATTTTTGAAACATACAATTTAAAACTTACCGGATTTAAGAAACCCTTATTTTTTTTTTAAAGTTCAAAGATTAAAGAAAGATGGTGGAATATATATATTAATGTATCCTTCCAATTAATTCATCATTAAGACCCTTAAAATAAAATAAAAACTTTCCTTAAATATCATTCGATAAAGAAAAATCAGCGGTCCAATCCGAACATACCAAATCTCTTCGTCGCTTTGGCAGTTTCCATATATCTTGCAATTAACACATTTGATTTAGAAAATCCACACCTTTCGCTCAGTTTTTTCCTTTTTTAAAACAAATAATTATTATTTTAAACCGGTACCATACCATATCAAAGATTATTTACAGCTTTTAAGAAATTTCTTCATCTATAAATACCACCACTTCTATACCTGTTTTTCTCTATCATTAATCTTTCCGAAATCCCAAGTTGTTGTTTTTTGTTTTTTCCATTCTCTCTCTCTAGAAATCATACTTCTTTCTTCTCTTGATATGTCTCAAGTTCATGATCATGGGTCGTCAGTTGTTGATTCTGATGTTAATTTATTTGATTTTTTCAAAAATTCAACTCCTCAAATTTTAGATGAATGAGAACCAATGGTGAACAAGAAAGAGGAACCAATCATAACTTATTCTTGTGAAATTTGCAACAAAAACTTCACAGATTTACAAGCTTTTGGTGGCCACCAAAACTCACGTAAACATAAAGAGTCATTGCCGAGGGAAAGAACGCCGTGACTGCCGACGTCTTCGACGGCTCGGAATCTGTTAGATATTTCTATTACCCTTCTCCTCCTCCTCCTTATTATTATCATCCTGATCCAGCCATGGCGCCTGCACTCTCTCTACGTAACAAGGCCTTAGGAGTTGAGCCGACGATTCATAAACCGACTCATTGGCAAGCCTCTCATGGCTATCCATTGTGGTCGAGGCAGCAACAGATGACGGCCGCCATGGAGCAGCAATCACGATATTTGGCGTCTGCTTCCACGGGGTCGAGAGATGGCTTCTTGCATCAGATGGAGGTTATTGATAATGGTGGAAATTCAACCAACAATATTAATACAACTTTGGAATTGGAAGCCATGGCAAATTCAAATAAAAGCAGTAGATCCTCCCAAAACCTTGATGTTGAATGCACTAATCATGGCCTTGATTTAACTCTCAAGCTTTGATTAATTTGTGAAATATTTACTTGGTAATATAGTCAATTTAAATGTTTTCTTTTTTAAAAAGTATCATAGGTAGTTTTTTTATTACGATTTATTGTTGATTACATTAAAATTATATTCGTTTCTGTATTCTTTTTATGTAATTTAAATATATTATACTAATTTACATTGTTTTGAAAAAAAATCGGCCGCCTATTGAATGCTCTCCATAGTCTATATTCAAATCTTTTAATCATGTCTGCATTTGTTTTTTTAATTATCTGAATCGATCCATTAGTATTTTTGTACAAATTTCGGTTCCAATAATATCCTTTCATTGGCTCCGTCTTAATGGATAAAGCATCTACACTTCTCTTCGCGTTCACCATACTAATAATGGTCTGAAAACTTTTATAATAAAATAACTCTATTAACGAAAAGTTCATTACACATGCTCTCAACATATCTCCCAATACTCGAGTCACTCTCTCAGTTTGACCATCTATTGTAGATTAAAAGATTTACTATGATCCAACTTAGCATTGATAGCTCTCTATAAGCTTTTTCCAAAATATAGAAGTAAAAACTAACATATTTATAGACATTGGAACACCATGTAACCTTGTAATCTCCTAGGGTGTTTGGTATACTGAAAAATAAGTATTATTAGCTTCTTTCATCACCCATTTCCTCATAGTATGATCATAAGAAGTAATCTACGTTAATCAAGGTTGGCGAGAGGTTATATGAGGTCTTAGGTAAAATTTAAAATGAGGCCTTCTAATTTTCTTTCTTTTACATAATTTTAAAATACATTTAATATCTTATACCGATCTTATTTTTCTTGTCTTTTGTGATGCAAGTTTTTAAATTAAATTTTCATTATCTTAATTCATCAAAAACTTCTTTTTTAATAGATAATATCACTTCCATTTTCTTGTGACATAGTTGATCTTAAATATGATTATATTTAGTTTTGAAAAAATATCTTTCAGCAGAACTAAGTGTTATCGGTATTGTTACTACTATTTGTTAGACCTATTTCTCAGTTTAATTTTGATTAATTCAATTCATTTCGTTTAATAAGGTAAATTTATAAAACACACAATTCTAATTTTATATCAATGATCTTTAACTTGAAGCTAGAAAACTGTTTAATGTTACAACGAAGGCTGACTATTATAACAGTCTGTGCTAGACAGAACATAAACGACATAATGTAAAGAGAGGGAAAAAAAATCGACACTGAGAATGGATTAACGTGAGAAACCTCCAACCGGTAAAAACTCACGAGGCCTAGAAAAAAAAAATCTACTAGAATTGTTAGTCGTTCAATACACATATTTAAACCAAAAGCATAAATGAAAAAAACTCCCTTCTATTTGTCTTTGGTTAGTCTTTGCAACGACGTCGTCTATAGTGGATTAAATCACAAGCCCCTCTTGTGACGTTTGAATCAAGAACCTCCCGTTCTTGTTTTGATCATACTACAAGCTCCCCTTGTGGATTTGGATCAAGGAAATACCTTCCTTGATTTTTAGTTGTTAGACTTCTTTTCCCAAGAATCTTCCAACTTGAAGGTTTGTTGAATGTAAATGGTTGAACACTTTAATATAGACACTAATAAACACAATTATTGTCAAAACAATATTACTAAAACCAGAGGCAAATATCAGACATCAAAAGCTTGAGAAGAGACAAGAATGGCAGCCTAATATATAGATAATTTTCGAAGACTGCAAGTTGGAAGAGACAACAAGAATGAGGTGTAGAAAGGGCCAACTAAGATACAAATAAAATGCTCAATCAGACCTTAAATAAAATGCTCAATCAGACCCTAAATAAAACCAATCAAATAATTGGTGGATTGAAGGCATTTACAACATTACTTACGTCAGTTTATTTGAGAGAGAGCCGACATAACTTTCCATAAGAGGAGGGAAAGAATTTAAACACATATAAAAGGAAGGCTTGAGAATTAAAAAGGAAAAATGGGATTTTGAAATCTGCCAGCTAATTAAGAAGAAAATGAATTAAAACATTTTTCTTTTTATCTATGACAAAATAAAATGCTAAAATTTATAAAAAAAAATAATTTACCAATAAATTTCCATCAAACTCCCCCTCTGACTTTGTTTTAGCATAAAACAAGATTTCAATATTAAACAAACAAGCTAAGCTCCCCCTGCATCAAAGACCAGATTTCAATATTAGGTAAACGAGCTAAGCTCCCTCTACATCAAAGACTGGTTAAGACAAGCATATCTCCCCCATTTTTTTTTATAAAACAAAGGCAAAGTGAAGTAAATACAAAAAAAAAAAATTAGAGAAAGAGAAAAGCCAAAAAGATGAAAAAATAGTCTGAACATGTAAAACCATGAAAATATTGATTTAGAAAAAAAAAAAAAACATGCTTAATAGAAAAGATGCTGGAATCTTAACACGAGAACAAAAAGAAGAAGAAGAAAAATGCCATTTGAACACAAAAGAGAATCTCCATTAAAAAGAAAACTCCCCTTGAAGGAGCTAACAAAAATAACATATGAAATATTTTTTTTAAAGGATAGTTCTATTATGTTGGAAAAAACCAAAGACAAGATTTTCCACACAATATAACAATTAGAAATAACAAGTTAAAGAGTAAAACATAGAAAGCATAAGCAAGATAAAAAGAATTTCTAATTGATATAATACTAATACAAAAAAACAAAAACTCTCAATACACAAAAAAAAACTCCTCCTAAAACAAAAACCTTTGTTTTTTTTTTTCTAAATAACAAGATAAAAAAAAAGAGGATGCATTATTTAGAAAAGAATTCTTGTCACTGTAAAAATTAATTACAAAAGATAAAAACAATCAAACACATCATATAAAAGAGGACAATTTTATCAAAGAAAAAAAATTGAAGAAAGTGAAGGAGGTGGGGATAACTAAGGATTAAAATTATGAATGTAACATCCCGTTACTTTTGAGATACAATTACTTTTATACATTAGAATTGTTAGAAAGACTTAGTAATAGTTAGTACTTTTACTTCAAGTCTTTATTTCATTACTTTATGGGAATGAAAGTCTATTTATGGGAAGTTATATTACATATTGTATGATTGTGTGGAAATTGGAAGTGTGGAATGGGTAGTAAAGTGCAACTTAGACCTTTGGATACAATTTATGATATGAAATTTGGTTCACAGGATTACTTGCTTTCATTTTACTCTTACTAGCATTTTTATGCTAATGTTGCTACACTTACAATTTTCAGGTAAATCTCGTCGTAAGGGACGTTGTAGAGGAGGTGGCATTGTATGACATGTCGAGCTGATGGATGGACAAGAACAGGAACACATTTTGTAAAGCATCCTTGAAATGCTTTGTTTATATTCGCTACTTTTCATACTTTATGTTTTTGAGCTCAGAAGAGCATTTGTTTAAAATTGTACATGTCTTATGGTTTTTAAAGCTCTCTTAGAAGTTTAAATCATAATTTAGAATGCACATTCCATTAGTATTGATTTCTTTAAATTGGGCCAATGTAAATAGGTTTTGGATAATCCGATTTTTAAACGAACCCATGCTGTTTTTTTTAAAACCAAGTCGTACCTTGTGACTTTGGAATTATAAAATTTCATGGAAATCGGGTCGTTACAGTTGGTATCAGAGCCTCTTTGGTTCTGTAGACCACATGCGACGCATGTTTTTCATGTTTTGATTTTGTTCTTGTTCAATCATAGTTCGAGGTCAACGGCGCCAGGTATCCTTAGAACTCTCGCTTTTGATAAGTTTAATTGAAGTTTTTCTTTTCCTTTTCTAGTATCTCACGTGAGGCTTTTCTGATTGTGATTTCAATATGCCTCCGAGGATAGTGGCACCTAGGAGAGGTAGGAGCATAGTACCGGTTGCGGTACGAGGCTGTGATCAGACTAGAGCAGTTACACCACCACCACCTCCACCTGTGTATAAGGAAGATGAGCCTCCAGTGGATCAACCTACTAGGCGGGTTGTAGTATTACCATCTCAGAGGAGGACTATCTAGATTTTTTACGAGGTGGTGGAGGACTCACTGATTAGGTTATACCTCCTGTTAGAGCACCTGCTCTAGTGGTAGACTAGTCAGGTATTACTGATGCTGCGAAAACTTTGAAGGAATATATCAGGTATAACACTCCTGAGTTTGATGGAACATCTACTGACCCGGCATTCGCCGAGAGATGGATTACCATAGTAGAGAGGGTAATTGGTTTCATTCGGTGTCCGGATCATCTGAAGGTCCACTGTGGGACCTATTCTTTAATAGATGACGCATTATACTAGTGGAATGGTTTATCCCATACTCTCAGTCCTGAGTTGCAGGTTAGTTGGGAGATGTTCAAGGAAAAGTTTTTTGAAAAATATTACCCAGAGGATACACGGGATCAGTTAGAGATACAGTTTCTCACAGCCAGATAGGATGATAGGTCTGTTGTAGAGTATGAGAGGGAGTTTGACCGGTTTTCAAAATTTACCACTAGACATGTTACTGATCCTGAGAGTAAGAGAAAGAGATTTATTGTGGGTTTGAGAGCAGACCTACGAGGGCAAGTACGAGCTTTACAGCCTGCAAAGTATGCTGATGCTTTGAATGTTGCTTTAGCATTATATATTGGGGATTCTGAGAAAAAGACTAAGGTGACTGCTGCACAGACCTCTTCTCAGAAGAGGAAGGCTGAGGGCGACCTTCCAGGTCAAGGGACACCGCCACATAGACAGGCTCCTAGTAGGGGCAAGGGACAGACAAGACCTCAGTTTCATACAGGTCAGTCTAGTGCTCAGGCTCCTCCTTTGCCTTACTGTCATGATTGTACTGAGTATCACCTACGTCAGTGTAAGGTGAGGAGGTGCTTTCAATGTGGACAGACCAGACATATTAGACTTTTCTGCCCTAGTTTATAGACACCCTAACAGCGTGGGGGTCAGGGTCAAACTTCAGGTCAGGGTCAAGGCCAAGGACAGAGTTAAGAGCGAAGTCAGACAAGTGGTAGAGGCCAGGTTAGGCCTAATCAGCAGCAGAGAGCACCACCGGCAGTTCAGGCAAAGCCTCAGACACGGCAGTAGGCCCGTGTCTTTGCCATGACTCGAGAGGATGCTGAGGCATCTGGTACTGTTGTTACATGTACTTTGTCAGTTTTAGGGCACTCTACTATTGTATTATTTGATTATGGGGCTAGTCACTCATTTATTTCTGCTGAGTTTGTCGAGTCTGCTGCCTTTGATTCTGAGCCGTTAGGACATGAGTTACATGTTACTACTTCGCTCAGAAAATCTGTGATTGTGGATAGAGTTGTTTATACTGATGATTTGTGTATTATGGATTGCTTTCTGCATGCTATGTTGATTGTGATGCTGATGTCTGACTTTGATATTATTTTGGGTATGGATTGGCTGTCAGCCAACCACGCCAACATCGGTTGTAGTGAGAAAGTGGTAGATTTTGTTGGTCCATGTGGGTCCAATTTCCGATTTCATGGGACCTGAGGTAGAGTGATACCTGCAGTTATCTCGGTGATCCAGGCTAGAGCACTTTTGAGTGACAATTCTTGGGGTTACTTAGCTAGCATAGTAGACACATCTGTTAGTGTGACTACTCTAGTTTCTGTACCTATTGTGAGGGATTTCATGGATGTTTTCCTTGATGAGTTACCTTGTTTGCCACCAGTGAGGGAGTTAGACTTCCAGATTGAGGTGATTCCTGGGACCGCTCCATTGTCCAAGACACCTTATCGTATGACACCAGCTGAGCTTAAAGAGCTAAAGAGGCAGTTGCAAGAACTTTTAAACTTGGGGTTTATATGCCCAAGTGTATCACCTTGGGGAGCTCCAGTGTTGTTTGTAAAGAAGAAAGATGGCTCAATGAGATTATGCATTGATTATAGAGAGCTGAACCGTGTTACAATGAAAAACAAGTATCCTTTACCCAGGATAGAGGACTTGTTTGATCAGCTGAGGGGAGTCACTGTCTTTTCGAAGATAGATCTTTGATCGGGGTATCATCAGTTGAGAATTTGAGATGAGGATATTCCTAAGACTGCCTTCAAGACACGATATGGTCATTATGAGTTTGTTGTCATGTCTTTTGGCTTGACTAACGCTCCTGCGGCCTTTATGGACCTTATGCATATAGTGTTCAAGAGATTCGAGGACTGAAGAGTTGCATGCTATACATTTAGAGAAGGTGTTATCGACTTTGAGAGCTCAGAAGTTGTATGCAAAGTTCTCTAAAGTGAATTCTGGTTTAAGGAAATGGCTTTTCTTGGGCATGTAGTATCTAGTAGAGGGATTTCTGTTGATCCTTCTAAGGTGGAAGCCTTTAGTGGTTGGCCCCGATCGACTAGTGCGGTTGAGATACAAAGTTTTCTTAGACTTGCAGGGTATTATAGACGATTTGTGCAAGATTTTTTCAAGATTGCATCCTCTTTGACTCCTTTGACAAAAAAAGGGGGTAGATTTTGTGTGGACTTATGAGTGTGAAAATAGCTTTGAGGAGCTTAAAAGACAACTTGTAGCGGCCCCAGTTTTAGTATCACCTGATGAGTCCGGTGGCTTGATAATGTATACCGATGAATCCAAGAAGGGTCTGGGATGTGTATTGATGCAACATGGGAGGGTAATAGCTTATGCTTTTAGACAGTTAAAGGAGCATGAGAAAAAGTACCTGACTCATCATTTGGAGTTAGCAGCTGTGGTACATGTGTTGAAAATCTGGAGACATTATTTGTATGCTGAGAAGATTCTGATTTTCACCGATCACAAGAGTCCGAAATATTTTTTCACCCAGAACGAGCTAAATATGAGACAGAGGAGGTGGCTAGAACTTGTGAAAGATTATGACTGTGACATACAGTATCATCCGGGAAAGGCCAACGTAGTTGCTGATGCATTTAGTCGAAAGTCATCACACTTGTCGGCTTTGAGTACTATTCCGCTGAGGCTTAGATGAGAGATTGAAAAAGCTAAGATAGCCATTCTTACAGCTGAGGTTACTGTGAGGTTGGCAAGTTTGACAGTTGGCCCTACTCTGAGACAGAGGATAATAGAGGCACATAAGGTGAGAAACACTTGGGTGAGGGTTTTCGTGAGGCAGAGTCCGATTTACCTAGCCATTTCACTTTTTCCACTGATAATGCATTCTGTATCATAGAAGGCTATGTGTGCCTTTAGAATCGACTTACAGAAAAGAGCTGTGAGGAGGCTCACAGTTCTATCTTTTTTATGCATCCAGGTAGTACTAAGATGTACAGGGACCTGGGACAACATTATTGGTGGCCTGTGATGAAACATGAAGTTGCTTACTTTGTTAGTAAGTGCTTGATTTGTCAGCAAGTCAAGGCGTTGAGGAAGAGTCCACCTGGTTACCTTAACCCTTTGAGTGTGCCTGAGTGGAAGTGGGAAGAAATATCGATGGACTTTATCAGTGGCTTACCGAGGACCGCGAAGGGTTATGACACCATTTGGGTGATAGTTGACAAGTTGACTAAGAGTGCACATTTCATACCAGAGAAAACCTACCCTATTGAGACATGGGCACAGTTATACATGAAAGAGATTGTCAGACTTCATGGAGTGCCAGTCAGGATTGTTTCAGATCGAGACACCCGCTTTGTTTCGAAATTCTGGCAGAGTCTTCACACTGCCATGAGCACTAGCTTGGATTTCAGTACTGCCTTTCATCCTCAGACAGATGGTCAAATCGATAGGGTCAATCAGATTCTGGAGGATATGCTAAGAGCTTGCCCTCTAGACTTCGATGGTAGTTGGGATACTCAGTTGTACTTTGTTGAGTTTTCTTATAACAACAGTTATCAGGCTACCATCAAGATGATACCTTTTTAGGCACTTTACAGTAAGAAGTGCAGATCACCGGCTCATTGGGATGAAGTTGGTGAGAGGAAACTTCTGGGATCGGAGTTAGTGTAAATGACTAGTGATTCCATTGCTCTTATCATAGAGAGGATGAGGGTGGCTCAGAGTAGAAAGAAGAGAAACGCTGATGAGAGGCGTAGTGCACTTGAGTTCGAGGTAGGTGACCACGTTTTCCTAAAAGTGGCACCCATGAAAGGGGTGATGAGGTTTGAGAAGAAGGGCAAGTTGAGCCCTAGATTTATAGGCCCTTTTGAGATCCTGGATCGGATTGGGTCTGTAGCTTATCGATTGGCCTTGCCACCGGCCTTGTCGGTAGTTCATAATGTGTTTCATGTGTCCATGATAAGGAAGTATTTTTTTTCCAATATGTTTCTTTTTCCTAAATGTTACTTCAATGTCTTGATCATCTTCGAGCTTTATCACTTACTCATTCCTCAAAGTACTCGTAGACAATAGTTGTTTTTTATCCCCATGTAATTATAGTGTGTGGCTAATGCTAGCATCGCCAGTGGGCAGTAACCTTTTTTTTAGTGATCTCTTGTCTCTTCCGATACTTTTCCTTTTTGTCCTCTACCACATCCTAAATCCTGATTCATTAAAAAAAACAAACTTGTCTTCTGACACTTAGGAGGAACTCCTCCTGACTTACCCTATATGTTCTCTTCCTCTTATTAACTAGATGGGACCTGTTAGTTTGTTTTATCCAATAAAAACAAAATACATAGAGGAGTTAGAACAAGCTCCTCCTTATCAGCAAGGAGTTAAGTATTTTAAAAAAAGATTATTTATTCAAATCAGTATGAAATATTTAATAAAAAAACATATTTCCTAAGCATCTTACCCCTCTTGTACCCTTTTGGGATATTTGCATATATGACCTCAAAAATAGAGCCATAATGAACCATAACCTCACCTTTTTATTTCTTATATTTTAAACCCTATGCTGATGTCATCCCAGCGTGAAAAGACCAAAAACCCTTTAAAAACTCTCTTTATTTTTATCTGTCACTACCTACCTACCTACTCTTTTACATTCCACTTTACTCTCTCTCACTCTAAAGTCTCTCTATCTATCTTTCTAGAGTTTCTCTCTCTAAAGTTGCGCAAGGAAGAAGAAGAGAAGGTAAGAATTATTCATGTTATGATATTCGTTTTAGAAAACAGAAATATCATAGGAGGAAATGAACGGCAGACCATAGGAGGAAATGATCGGTCAGATCATAGGAGGAAATGATCGGTCAGAGCATAGGAGGAAATGATCGTTCAGATCATAGGAGGAAATGATCGGTATGATCATATGCAATGATCGATCAGATCATTGCCTACGTTCAGTTCGATCATAGGCCATGATCGGCCTAATGATCAAACCGATCATTGCGTTTAAGATATCACCGACCATTTCCTAAAATGATCTGACCGATCATTACTATTATAATCTGACCGATCACTTCCTATTATGATCTGGCCGATCATTTCCTCTTATGATCAGACCGATCACTTCATTTTTAAGATATGACCGATCATTTTAGATTATGATCTGACCGATCATATGCAATGATCTGACCGATCATATGCAATGATCTGACCGATCATTGCATATGATCTGACCGATCATTTAGTATATTTCTTTGATATAATTTTTTTTTTACTATTTGTGTAGATGCCACTTGTAAGAATATTTGTTCGTTATGGTGGACATTGGGATGCTGATGGTTACAATTATATTGGTGGCTCATTGGGAGGAATAATTGTGGATAAGGGTATAAGCTATGAATGTTTAGTAGAACGGCTATATGTAGTTGTAGGATCTGACCCTTCATCGACTACTATAAAAATCAAGTGCATATACAAGTTTGCAACAATTTGTCCCCCTTTTGAAATTAGAAATGATATGGAGTTACAGTTTTACATTATGGGTTCTGAACCTCTCCATCCTATATGTGTATCTTGTGAACCTAGAGACACGATGAGTGGAAGTAAAAGGGGGGATATGAATGTTAACTTAAATCAGTGTCATGGATTGGGGAATATTGCATCTATGACTCCGTTGGACGATACTATAGCTCCATATGATTTAGCAAACGATGATAATGTAAGGATGGATTGGGATAAGATGAACGACGATTTTCATAACGATAAGCATGACAATGATACTTTTCCAGGATTGGATGACGTATTCGACCTCCGGGATGTCCAGAGGGATACCATGAGAGTGAAACTTGAGAGGAATATTGTCAATGAATGTGGACCGAGTAATCGCGTGGATGTACGCGATAAGAAGGGAAAAGCCAAAGTTGAACCTCTTGAGTTGAATAACGATGATTATGAACTAAAGAGTAGTTCATTGATGAATGTAATGCAAACGGTTTCTACAGAGGAGTTTGAAGTAGGCCGCATATTCCTTTCCAAACAAGATTTAATAAGTAGATTGTCTAGGTTGGCGATCGGAAGAAGTTTTGAGTGGAAAGTGAAAAAATCGACTAAGACCCTACATTTTGTAGGATGTGTTGATCCAAATTGCGAGTGGAGGTTACTGGCTGTGTGTTTAAAGGGTACCAACATATTCAATGTTACAAAGTTTGTAAATGTTCATTCATGTTCGCTTTCCGTATTGAACCACGATCATAGGCAAGCGAGTAGTAAAGTGGTTGGAGACATTATTAAGATGAAACTTGAAAATTGTAGTCGTAGATATAAACCAAGAGATATAATGGATGACATGCAGAAAGAGTACGGTGTGAACATCTCTTATGATAAAGCGTGGCGAGCAAGAGAGGATGCATATGAGATTGTGAGAGGTTCACATGAAGAGTCTTACAATCTCTTGTGGCGGTATTGTGAAGCTGTGAAGTGTGAAAATCCTGGAACGATTTATCATATACAATTAGAAGATGATCACCACTTCAAATATCTCTTCATAGCATTTGATCCTTGTATTAGAGGATTTCTTAGATGTATACGACCGGTAATTGCCTTGGATGGGTCATTTTTGAAGGGAAAATATCGGGGCACATTGCTAGTGAGCACATGCTTAGATGGAAACAATCAAATTTATCCACTAGGCTTTGGGATCGTGGATAGAAAGACTGATGAATCATGGAGTTGGTTTTTGAAAAAACTGAAGTCTACAATTGGAGACATCGCAGATCTGGTGTTTGTATCAGACAGGCATAAAAGCATCGAGAAAGCCATTGAGAGTGTCTTCCCTAATGCGAGTCATGGGATATGCATACACCATCTTAGTATGAACTTGACAGATAAGTTTAAAAACGAAAATATCAATAAGATATTCTTTCTTGCTGCCAAGGCGTATCGAGAGTCTGTTTTCCAACGTTACTGGGAAGCCCTATCTTTGTTCACCGGTGTTTGTGAGTACTTGGAAAATAAAGTTGGTTTGCATAAATGGGCAAGGGTTTTGTCCCCAAAAAACAGATATAGTATAATGACAACCAATATTGCAGAATCTATTAATAGTGTATTCGTGGAAGATAGGGAATTACCAATTACTGCACTGATTGAAGGTATTCGTTCGAAATTGCAAAAATGGTTCTTTGACTGTCGAGTTGAAGCATCAAAGTTGATGGGAATTCTAACAAAACATGCAGAGGATCAACTCCGAATATCTCATGCGAAGTCAGTGACATTGTCTGTCACGACCATTGAGATTTACCGTTTCAGAGTGAGAGATAACAATTATATTACGACTGTTGATCTGAACACCATGGAATGCAGTTGTCGGTCATTTGATTTAGACCGATTGCCATGTAAACATGCGCTTGCAGCAGCAAGAGAACGGAACGTCAGCCCATATACATTATGCTCCGACTATTTTACATCTGAATTCTTATTGAATGCATATGCCGAGCCCATAAACCCAGCTCCCCACGAGTCATAATATAAATCTTCGGAGGGATTTCAGTCAGTACTTGTGGTACCCCCTAAAATGGTGGCACGTATTGGACGTCGGAAAAAACTAAGGGTCTCATCATCTGGAGAGATTGTTGTTAAAACACGACATTGTGGGAGGTGTGGTTCTGTTGGACATAACAGGAAAACATGTCGTAATCCACTTTCGTATCACTTGTAAATGTAAATTGTGTAACATTTTAATTTTATGTAATTGTGTGAACAAAATTTAGTGCCTCTGTCATAATGATCGGTCAGATCATATGTTGTGATCGGTCAGATCATAGGCAAAGATCTAACCGATCATGCTCTGTCCGATCATTCGTAGAGCGGCCTAAGGCTCTGTCCGAATAATCGCTCAGATCATTGCATATGATCAGAGCATAACATATATGATCTGACCGATCACAGCATATGATCTGACCGATCACAGCATATGATCGAACCGATCACAGCATATGAGCAGACCGATCACAGCGTATGATCGGACCGATCACAACGTATGATCGGACCGATCACAGCGTATGATCGAACCGATCACAGCGTATGATCGGTCCAATCACAACATATGAGCAGACCGAGCACAATCATATGATCTATCTGATGAGCATATGTATTATCTGTTAGAATAATGAAAGGAAGAATGTAAGAACAAATACAATTTCTCATTACTAAAAAAACGGGTGTGTTAGACCACACCTCGGCAGATAACATGAGTCTAAATTGTTTAAACAAGGCAGGGGATAAAATATCTAAATTATTTCCTGTTACAAGACATTCATAAAATTTAATAGTGTATACACCACAATCTACTCTGTTGTCTTGTATCGGGGTATGACGTTCACGCCGTAATGGCCATCGCTCCACATTGTCAGATAGGCCAGTATGGTACAAAATATGTGCCACACAATCACGAACTGGCGCCATTATCGCTGCAATCTCTTCCTCAGTTGTGTACGTTGGAAGAGAATCGTAGTACATAAATGAACGCCGTTGGAGATTAATAGCCACCAATATCCAATGTGTCTTTTTTATATTGACTGGAGCGTATACCTAGTGGAAGAATAACTAAGGTTAGTGAATAAAGAAATTGATAACAAAACCTAAATTAAGATAACCTAGAGTATAACTTACGTAATTGCAGTCACACCATGGGATATTGAAATCTCCATGCTTGCCTATGACATAATCCAGGAGTTCAAAACATTTTTGCCAATCATATGCTTTATTATTCTTCGCAGCTTTTTCATATTTGGTCCAACTCCTGACGCAATATTGGTATGACAAATAGTATTAGTGCATAAGAATATCTAAAACACAAGTTTTTGTTTACAAATGATGTGTGTGATCGGTCAGATCATAGTGTATGATCGGTCAGATCTTGGACTATGATCTGACCGAGTATGGACTATGATCTGACCGATCATGGACTATGATCTGCCCGATCATGGACTATGATCTGCTCGATCATACACTATGATCTGACCGATCACACTCTATGATCTGACCGATCATAATCTATGGGCTCATTCGTAAGTATGCTTTAAGGCTTCTGTCCGAAGAATCGGTCGGTTCATGATCCATGATCGGTCAGATCATAGACTATGATCTGATCGATCATGGACCATGAATGACCGATCATGGGGATAGAGCAAAACAATTCCCTAAAACAAAATACATACCGCAAAGTACGAGTTAACAACTGTGAAACGCTGCTTGATAAATTCAGGCCGCTTCCTCAGCTTGTCTTGAATAAAGAGCATAGATGTATCGATGTGCTATATATTCAAAGAAAACATTAGTGAGTAAGACGATGTATTAGAATTTATATGCATGAATTGAAAGATATTCACCAACCTCACAGCCAAGATGTGCATCTGCCTTTGGTAACCCAAGCTAATCTTGGAAAAATGGTTTCTGTTTTGGGCCATAGTACTGACAAGGCACCAAAGCTTTACCATTCCTCCTATTAGATAAGTAATTCTTATACTTATCCAGTATTTCGTCCGACACCAGATAGAGCGGGTCATATAATTCTATGCCTGCTTCTTCTAACTTCAATATCTTATCCGAAATGAATGGAGATTGTTGAAGTGGCCCCCCGACCCTCCTTTTTCTAGTGCCCCGTGGACGCTTCTTAAATTCAAGATTTTCAGACATCATAACGATGTCTGAAGTTGACTCTATCTCCTCCTCCACCACCTTCTCTTCATTCTCTTCCTCCTTCTCTACATTCTTCCCCTCTTCCATCTTCACTTCTTTCCCATCTTCCTCCTTCATCTTATCATCTTTCCCCTCCTCCTCCTTCCCCTCCTTATCCCCCTCCATCTTATCATCTTTCCCATCATCCTTCCCATCCTCCATATTCTTCCCCTCTTCCTTCCCCTCCTCCTTCTTCTCCTCATCCTCCTTCCCCTCTTCATTCCCATCCCCCTCTTCCTTCCCCTCCTCCTTCTTCTCCTCATCCTCCTTCCCCTCTCCATTCCCATCCCCCTCTTCCTTCCCCTCATCCTCCTTTCCCTCCCCCTTCCCCTCCTCATCCTCATCCTTCTCCTCCTCCTTCCCCTCTTCTTTCTCCTCTTTAGCTTCATTCTCAACCACCTCCTCCTCCATCCTCTCATCTCGAACCCCAAAAAAAGCACTAAGTCCATCCTCATCCACATGCTCGTGCTCATAATCATGATCATATTTTTTCTGCAATATCGGATTCATATAGAGACATTATAATCATATATTCATTAACACTAAAAAAATTCACAATAAGAAGCAATTACCTTCAACAATAACGTCTTGATGTTCAATAATATGGACTTCATATCCCTAACATCATTTTCCACCAGTCCAATACGAGCCTCGCATCTCAAAATTGCTTGTTTGTACTTGGATGACAAACTGTGTCCTTTCTTCTTTTTGTCCTTATCTTCAGTTTTGTCATCCTTTTGCCTCTCCTCCACTTGTTTTACTGGCCTCTTCATTTCCTTTTTTTTCGGCCTCTTCACCTCCACAAGTTTTACACTACCACCCTCCTCACCCTTAGTGCTCTTCACCTCCAAATCTTCTTCAATCTTCCTCTTTTTTTATGGTTTTACCTTGAACATTCAAAAAATTAAGCACGTTACTTTTGTTCATCGGTCAGATCATACACCAGGATCGGTCAGATCATACACCAGGATCGGTCAAATCATACACCAGGATCGGTCAGATCATACACCATGATCGGTGTATGTTCATTATCTATGATCGGTCAGATCATGGTGTATGATCGGACCGATCATAGACAATGATCTGACCGATCATTCAGACAGAACCAATATGTGAAGTTTGTCTGAATGATAGTTCAGATAATAGAGTATGATCGGTGAGATCGTAGACAATGATCTGACCGATCATTCAGACATAACATAGTGTATGATGTGATCGGTCCGATCATAGTGTATGATCGGACCGTTCATACACTGTGATCGGACCGATCAGACACTATGATCTGACCGATCACACAAAAATTCACAAATTTAACAAAGTACCTTGTCTATTTGAGAAAAGATTTTCTTCTTCAGGCTAGCCCGTGTCATGGCTTTTTCACTCCGCCACGAGCATACTGGTGGTAGAACTGTATCCACCACCCTCGATACATAACTCTCAGCAACAAGCTCAGGTATTTGTTCAAAAATCCATGCCTACAATAATAGTTTCAAATGTAAAATATCATATAGTTATACACTTTCATATGTAATACAAATAAGGTTTTTGGTACATTACCTGGAATGCGTAGGGAAACCCGGCTAGCGAGTAGGTTGCACCCAATACCTTCGCATCATTGTTGCTTTTTTTCTTACCCTCGATATTTGCATCATCCAGTAATTCCATTTTTTTTTTTCTGTCCCCTTAATTTTTCCTTCAATTGCTTCCTTCAGCGAACTAAGCGTGATCGCATAAATGGTGTCAACCCAATCAAAACTTTCCCACACTTCTTCCTCTACCAATGAAAAAAAACTAGTATCAATATGTTTTCTTCTCAATCCACCTATCAATACAAGCTCCACAATGTACACCAAGGTCAGTCTCACTATGTCCTGATCATCTGTCAATCCATGATCAAGGAACTTATCGTCTAAATCATACTTGTTTATACCATAACGACCTTTAAACAACAACTCTCTTAGTCTAATTGAATGGTCCCTACGTATAAAGGGTTTCTCGCGTGGCAATCCAGTAATACGTGCAAAATCATCCTTTGTAAATGTCCTTACCCGTCCTCTGATCAAAAAGCTCATCTCTTGCTCATTCGGTTGTTCAACCTCTCTAAGTAGAACTAGATGAATGAGTGGGCCACAAAACTTGAATTCTACATCGATTAAACGCCCAATGAATGTTTGCCTCAACATTGCTAGCTGTGTTGGAGTAAGCCGCTCCTTAATTTGTTTTACAGTGGCAGTCAAGTGTGAGACCCCAGTTACAGTGGCAGGAAAATGATCATCAAGACTACACTTCAAAATAGCCATTTGACCTGAAGGATACATAGTTAAACAAGGTCAGATTAATCGCTAATGATCGGTGAGATCATATGTAATGATCGGTCAGATCATATGCCATGGTATTATGCCATGATATGTCAGATCATAGACAATGATCTGAAAGATCATTACATATGATCTGACCAATCATAAACAATGATCGGTCAGATGTATGATCTGAAAGATCATAGGTAATGATCGGTCAGCTCATAGACAAAGTTCGTTCAGATCATGTTCTATGATCTCACCGATCATTAATCTCACCGATCATTGCCTATTGTCTTTTCTAGGGCTAATGATCGGTCAGATCTTGCATGAATGATCTGACCGATCATAATGATCAAACAGATCTTGCATGAATGAGGTTTAGGTGAATCTAAAAGACATAAAGACATACCTTTTATCGTTTGAGGATTAGCTGAGTTCGTTTGGAAGAGATCGTGCGTTTGGTAGAGAAGAGATCGTGGGTTAGGAAAGAAAAAAGAAATGATCGTGGGTTTGAGATTTGTCTTTTGAGTTCTATCCTTCGTTTGAGATCTGACGTTTTAGTTCTACCGTTCGTTTAAGATCTGACGTTTGAGTTGTCTTTGGGTTGCGTGCACACGTGTGAGGGCTGGTATTAATTATAAAGGGTTTTTGGTCTTTTCACGCTAGGATGACATCAGCATAGAGTTTAAAATATAAGAAATAAAAAGGTGAGGTTATGGTTCATTATGGCTCTATTTTCGAGGTCATATATGCAAATATCCCTACCCTTTTCTTGAATAGAATCATCAGATTTTCCTCGTGTTCGTGCCATTTTTTCAAAACTTCTTTTCCTTCTAAAAGATTTTCGTCAATGGTGTCAATGAGTTTTCTTCTCTTTTATTTCGGCAGCTTAGGTCTTTTTTGCAAAAAAAATTCTCTCATCAGAAATACGTTTTGAATTTCAAAAAATAAATCTAAATTATTACACTTTCCATGTTTCACGTTAACCAATGCGTCATACAGTTTTAAAAATAATCCCGTTTTTCAAGAGTTTGACGACTGATTTGACACAGGGGCAGTTTTGGTCATTTTCAACCAAGTTCTCGTCTGCGTGCAAGCTAAATTGGGTCTAACATAACTTATGTAAGGCTGGTTGTATTTCAATTAATCAAATATAAAATTGTCTATATATGAAATAAGGATATTTTATGAGATTATCTTGAAATTAGTAAATATGATATCCTTAATCCTTAATATATAAAGCGAGGGTTATTTAAGAAACATAAACTATTTTAGGGATGAATGTATATCTACCAAATTTTTAGATAATATTTGTTAAAATATCATCAACTCATAAAAATATTTTTTACGTGGGTTAATCAATGATAAACATTAAATTACAATTTTTTACAATAAGTTAATCACTGATTTACAAATTAATCAATGTTAATTGAGCAATGTAATAAAAATTGGTATATTTGTAAATAGTTTTTAGCAATGGCATATTTACAAATATTACATCAAAATTTGTTACCAAGTGAAATTTCCCGCTATTTTATCTCTATATGATTTTTGAAAATTATAAAATATGTTATTTTTCACTTTAAATTTACTGTTCATAACCTTCAATTTATAAAACATGTCATTATGACTTAATTAGCCCTTTTGTATTGATTATCTTAATGAAGACTTTATGCTAAGCTGCAAATCAAGACTTTATGCTTGGGGAAAAAAGAAGAATGGAAGGCTCTTGGCTGAAATTAGAAAAAAGAACTTGGCTCTTCAGCATGCCTATAAGAATTTTTCTCCTATGATGGGGGATGTTATCCTTAATCTTGAGAAGGAGCTTGATGTTTTGAAGTTAAAAAAAAAAATATTGATTATCTTGGTTTTACTATTTTTTTTAATTAAATATCAATTTATCAATTATTCATTAAAATTAATACTATAAATTATTATAATTCAAAAAATATAGTATATACCATGCATAATTATTGTTGATATTAATTTATATTATCATACTTATTGATGGTAAAAAATTAAAAATATGTTAAACCTTTACAAATATTAAAAACTATTTCCATATAGTTATTTACCACATTTTATTTTTTATGTTAATCACTTAACATGTTAAATTATTATTATTATTTGTTTGTTTGTTTTTTACATCCAATTAAATAAATAATTTATTTCAATTAAAAACGTGCGATGCACGGCAAGAACAACTCAAAAATTGGATGCCAACATAATTTTCCTTTGAAGTACCTAAAAACAATACATAAAGAAATGTAGATCAAATTTGATCACAACAATAAATAGTAATAAATAAAATCCCCTTGCCTACTCATTACTCATTTAAACTGCCTAAAAAAGCGCTTAAATTGACTGTTAATCAAAGCTTGAGAGTTAAATCAAGACCATGACTATTGCACTCATCATCATCAAGGTTATGGAAGGAAATTCTGCTTCTTTTTGTATTTTCCATGGTTTCCAATTTCAAACTACCATTTTCACCATCAGTTTCAGTCAAATTTGTTTTGATATTGCTGGTTGAATTTCCACCATTACCTATAAACTCTATCTCATGCAATAAGCCATCTCTCGACCCCGTCGAAGAAGACGCTGAATATCGTTGTGCCTCTATTTGTTGCAGCTGTTTTAAAGACCATTGATAGCCATGAGCGGCTGGCAGCCCATAATTTGGTTTACGTATACTTGACTGCGGCTTAACTCCTAAAGCATTGTTACACTGAGAGAGTGCGACCGCCATGGCTGGATGATAATTATGATGATGATAAGGGTAATAGAAAGAACCGATTGGTTCCGAGGCGCCGAACATGTCGGCACTCGAGCCCCGTCTAAAATTCAATAGGGCATCTTTCTTTTTCTTGGCATTGTTTCTTTCACTTTTATGTGCATTTTGATGGCCGCCCAAAGCCTGTAAGGTTGTGAACTTTTTGCTGCAAAATTTACACAAAAAAGTTCTCTTTTCTTCCTCTTTCTTCATCATCGGTTCTGATTCTTCAGAGGAAGAAACCATTAAAATTTCAGGACTTGTACTCTTGAAAAAATCAGAATCAACTTGAGACATATCAAGAGAAGACATAACTATGGAATTTCTTAAAAAGAAGAAAAGAAAAACAACTTGGGATTTCGGAAAGATTAATGATATAGAAAAACACGTATAGAAGTGGTGGTATTTATAGATGAAGAAATTTACTAAAAGGCTGTAATAATCCTTTTTTTATGGTAGGGTATCGGTTTGAGAAGATTACAATCAGGACTCAAAATTGGAAAGTTAGTAATCGAATTAACAAAATAATAATTATGTTTTAAAAAAGGAAAATACTGAGCGAAAGGTCTGACTTTTCTAAATCATATTTATTATTGCATTAAAAATATGCATTTAAATATGGAAAGTGCGAATGAGATAAAGCGATTTGGTATGTTCGGAATGGAGTGCTTTCTACACGATTTTCCTTTTTTGAAATTAATTTTAAGTAATTTTTTTTTTTAGTACAATTTTAAGTAATTTTGTTTTTATATTGTTAATAAAGAATTAATTATTGGAAAAAATGAATTAATTATAAGTATCCATATATATTTATTGATCAATCATTCAATATCTTTTTTAAGTATAAACCCGGAGGATGTGGCTTATGGGAGGGAGCAGTTCCTCCATTTTTTTAAAAGGAAGTTCCTCCATCTTTCTTAATCTTTAAATTATATTATTCTAGATATTAAAACTTCACATTGAAGTGTTAGGATTTTTTATAATTACTTTTTTTTTTAGGAATTACTAAAATATAGTATAATTTTACATACTAAGTACTTAGAAGTTTTAAAAAAATTATTCAAATAATATAATTTATATCAATATTATATTGATCTAAAAAAGAAAAAAAAACAATAAATTCATTGAAAATAATAATGAAAAATAAAAAAATACTACCTTCAACTATAGTTTAATATTAATAATTATATCAATAAATTATTATTAAAGAAATTACACCCACTTAAAAAAATTTCTACCTTATTTAAAATTATAAAAAAAAATTGATTTATTCTTTAAAAGTAAGATTTTTTTTATTTCATAATTAAAATAGTGAAGTTTGTTTTATTCTATTATGAATTTGTTTTCATTGATTTATTCTCTCATATTGCAAAATGATTGAATCTGATTGTTATTTTTATAATGTTTATTGACATGTTTTCAATATTAAATTTTATTTATTTTTTATATTTGTTAGTTTTTTTTTTTGACTATTTTGATCGATTTATTAATTACACATTTTTCTTTTCTTTAAGTTATTAATGTTAAAAAAAGTGTTATTTTTAAAATTTATAAGATTTTTTTTTCTATTTTTCAATTCTTTTAATTCTTTGTAAGGCCTCGGTTTTTGTCAAAGAGTGTTTATTTAAAAATTTCTTAAGTGTGTGTAACAACCCTAAATTCCAAAACATGGAAAATAGACATATTCGAAGCGGAAACTAAAATAAAATGAATAATTCCTTTTCATTTAAATAAAAACTCAAAACTCAATTTCTGTTCGATCGATCTTATTTTAAACAAAAAAAAAAATCACTTAGAAAAATTATTCGACGGTTCTCCACCATCACAATAAAACAAAAAAAACATTCAATATATCAAAAAGTTTAAACAATGACTATCCCAATATTATTATACTATGAGAAGAAAATAACATATGTCGGCTTGTAAATGTTGGGATTAAAGCCTCTAAAAGAGTTCTCAAACGGAAGTCCCAAGGATCTTTCCTTGCAGTATAATATTAACAAGATTCTAAATGCATAAAATCGAATACTAACCCTTGTCGAGAAGTGTCTGGCTCTTCCTCGTTCTTCGATGGTTACGATCCTGGAACCACCAAAAAGATCTTCCTTACTAAGCACAAAAGAGAATCGGTGCGTGGGCACTATCCTCTTTGGAAACATGAAGAGGGAGAAAAATTTCTTCTTCCCTATACCCTAGGCGCGGCGGTGGCAATGAGAGAGGGAGAGGAATTTTCTGAGCCTTCTCTTGGTTGCTTAACCGTGGGTATTTTGGGGTCACCCAAAAAGTCCTATTTATAGGAAAGGCAAGACCTCAGAAAATCTTTGAATATCTTTTTAATTATCAAATAATTAATAAATATATTTTAAATAATTAAGATATAATATCTTTTTCCATATATAATAAGACAATCCCATATCTTTTATTTAAATTAATTTTTATTAATTTAAAATAATTATTCCATATCTTAAACCATTAAGATATTCATATATTTTAATAAAATGCAAATAATTGGTTACCATTTAACCAATGGGGCGTGTGACCCTACCCGTGGATCACACGCCCACCACGTCAACTCCATGACGATATTGGGCATTTTATTTTTCTTTTTATTTAATAGAACAATTCCATTAAATAAATAAATAAATAAAACTCTTTTTATTTATTTCCTCTTTAATTTGACTTCTTCAAATTAAATATTTAATTAGACTCCTCTATTTAAATCCCCATTAATTTTTGACAACTTCAAAATTAATTTAATTAAATAGACTCCTCTATTTAATAAATAATTAAATAGACTGTTCTATTTAATTTCACCATTAATTAAATAATTAAATATACTCTTCTATTTAATTTCATTTAATTAATCAAATAGACTCCTCTATTTGTATTTGTCTTAGTTGATTTGACAACTTCAAATCAAATGCTTGAAATCGTTTTTCCAAAGAAATTAATCATCATTAATTTATGTTCTCAATTACATGCGTTAGCTTGGAGGACTTAATGGACCTATAAGACTAAGCTCCAATGATCTAGAATTACATTGATTGAACTCCTTCAATCAATTAATTCTTATTCATTAACTCCTAGATAACTCCATTAAATATCTAGAGTTGCACTCTTAGTACTATAGACATAGTTATGTCTATTGGCTAATATCATTAACTACACCTTGATCCTTCACAAGTTAGTCCGTATCCATGGCTAGGTATTTACACCATATTAACCTCCATGATACATCTTGTTCCTTAAGCCCAACTGATTCTCCAATGAACAACCTTACATAATCTCCATTATGCGTCTTTAACCTTTTCCTTGATCAGAGGAATATGGGGCCCCGCTGTTCAAGACTGAATCAGTCTATAAGGGAACTACTTATCTATTTTCCTATATGGAAAAGAGTGAATTCCAATTCTTGTGTAATTAGGTTCCCAGCTATAAGCAAGATGCAATCCCCAAAGTGGGAGGCATATTGAGCGAGCTATACCGAGTCACTCTCACCTATGCAAATCAAAGGCTTGTCTCTGCGAACAGGAGTTCGTAATCCACTCAGGATTAAGATCAATTGTACATGATCAACCGGTTGATAAACGAAGTGTCTTTCTGTAACGGCTTTCCCAGAAGACAGTAAGTTTATCTTAGTCCAGTCTACTACAATCTCTATTGCAGCAACACCCCCACTCACATGTCTCTACATGAGCGATCCAGATGAGATCACTTGTGCCAATTCACAAGTGGAACGTGTTAGTGGTGTTACAAGAAATAAGGCACCCAACCTTTATTCATGTACCACAGACTATTTGAGTTACACTTAAGTGAATCTTCCCGCATCATATGCTCACTTTAAGTTATCATAAGTAACTCTAGATCTTATGATGAATTACATTTATTAAACTAATAATAAATGACAATGTAAATATTACTAATTAATAATTCCTTTATTTATTTATAGTTTAATTGGATTACATAAGATTTAGGGCAGTAACCCCAGCAATCTCCCACTTGCGCTAAAGCTTTACAGAGATTTATCAAGTAATTCTAAACTACCCATATGACGCTCAAACACCTTAGTCGGAAGCATCTTTGTAAATGGATCAGCAATATTATCCTCAGAGGCTATCTTTGTCACTACAACATCTCCTCTTTGGACTATCTCCCTTATCAGGTGATACTTTCTCTCTATGTGCTTTCCCCGTTTGTGGCTTTTAGGCTCTTTGGAGTTGACTACAGCACCACTGTTATCACAGAACAGTGTTATGAGTTTGTCCATGTCTGGTACTACCTCCAGATCGGTTAGGAACTTCCTAAGCCAAACACCCTCTTTAGCAGCTTTGCAAGCGGCTACGTACTCGGCCTTCATTGTGGAGTTAGCAATACAACTTTGCTTTATACTTCTCCAAATAATGGCTCCACCACAAAGTGTGAAAAGTGATCCAGACGTGGATTTCCTAGAATCTTTATCTATCTGGAAGTCAGAATCCGTGTACCCCTTGAGAATCAAATCCTCTTTACCGTACACTAGCACATGTTCTCTCATTCTCTGAAGATACTTGAGAATATTCTTGACTGCAACCCAATGTTCATAACCAGGGTTTGATTGGTAACGGATTACTATCCTTACTGCATAACAGATGTCCTGTCTAGTACACAACATTGCTTACATTAGACTTCCAATTGCTGATGCATAAGGATACTGTCTCATACTCTAACCTTCTTGAGGTGTTTTAGCTAGGACATTGGTCCTTACTTAAATAAATCTCATGCCTAAAAGATAACGCTCCTTTCTTGGATTTATCCATCCCATATTTGGCAACTATTTTGTTAATGTATGATGTCTGAGACAACGCTAACGTCTTGTTCTTTCGGTTCCTTATTATTTGGATACCAAGAACATATTGAGCCTCTCCCAAATCCTTCATTTGGAATTCATTAGCTAGCCATTTCTTAACGTCTGATAATACCCTTACATTATTCCCAATAAGTAAGATATCGTCAACGTATAGAATGAGAAAAAGTACATCTTTGTTGAGTATCTTCTTGTAGACACAAGACTCATCAACATTCTGTTCAAAGCCATACGATTTGACCGTAGTGTCAAATCTCTTGTTCCAAGACTGTGAAGCTTGCTTTAATCCATAAATAGATTTTAGCAACTTACAAACTTTTTGTCCTTCACCTTGAACAATGAATCCTTCTGGTTGGAGCATATAGATACTTTCGTCAAGATACCTATTGAGAAATGCGGTTTTGACATCTATCTGCCGAATTTCATAATTGAATGTGCAGCAATGGATAGGAGAGTTCTAATAAACTTTAACATAGCAACAGGGGAGAAGGTTTCTTCATAGTCAACCCCTTTCTTTTGGGAATACCCTTTGCTATAAGTCTAGCCTTGAAAGTCTCCACTTTTCCATCGGCTCCTCGTTTCCTCTTGTAGATCCACTCGCACCCAATGGGTTTTACCCCAACTGGTTGATCTACAAGTTCCTAGACTCAGTTGGAGTACATGGACTCCATCTCAAGATCCATAGCTTTTAGCCATTTTTCTTTGTCAACATCCATCATTGCTTTCTTATAAGACAATGGATCCTCCAGGTCAATACCGCCATCATTGACCTGAGTTAATCCCAAATATCGTTCGGGCAACTTGGATGCCCTCCCACTACGACGGGGACTTAATTGGATTTGACTAGAATTTCTCTTTCTATTTGAAGAGATAGGCAAGTCAACAACAATTGTTGGCTCATTAGTGGTTTCACTTGGAATCATCTCCTCTAGTACTAATTTACTAGGAGATTTGTGGTTTCCTATATAGTCCTCTTCCAAGAATGTAGCATTTGTTGACACAAATACTTTATTCTCTTCAGTACTATAAAACAATCCACCACGCATCTCTTTAGGGTAGCCTACGTAGAAGCATACCTTAGACCGTGATTCTAATTTCTTAGGGTTCGTTTTCAGCACGTGTGCTGGACATCCCCATACTCGAAAGTGACGCAAGCTTACTTTACGTCCCGACTATAACTCAATAGGTGTTTCTAAAACACTTTTAGAAGGTACCCTATTTAGGATGTATAACGTAGTCTCCAATGCGTAACCCCAGAAAGATTCTAGTAATGATGAATAGATCATCATTGATCTCGTCATTTTGAGTAAGGTTCTATTTCTTCTTTCAGCTACACCATTCTGCTGAGGTGTACCAGGTGCTGAAAGTTGGGATGTAATCCCATTTTCTATCAAGTAGTCTTTGAACTCATAGTCCATATACTCCCCACCACGATCTGATCGAAGTGTCTTGATAGATTTACCAAGTTGCTTTTCAACTTCAGCTTTAAACTCCTTGAATTTCTTAAGAGTTTCAGACTTGAATTGCAATAGGTAAATGTACCCATACCTTGAGTAGTCATCTATAAAAGACACATAGTACTCATATCCACCTCAGTTTTTACATTCATCGGACCACAAAGGTCTGAATGGATAAGCTCTAGGTGTTCTGTGGCCTATATCTTTTAGCTGAAAAAGGACGCTTAGTTATTTTACCCTTTATACAGGATTCACATACTGAGAGTGTACAAAGCTCTAAGTTACTTAGAGGTCCACTTTTAACCAGTCTTTGAATTCTATTGAGGTTAATATGGCCAAGCCTTAGATGTCATAGAAGGGTCTCATCTCTAGAATTCTACCTTTATTAGTTCTAGACTCTGCAGTCTGGAACAACTCAGTATTATAAAGTGTTGCACATACTAACGGTGTTAGTATATATAAATTGTTATCTTCTATTCCTGAACAAATAAAGTTTCTATCTTTAAAATTTTCAACTTTATTAATACTGAAATCCACGGTATAATGTTGTTTGTGAATACAACCCAAAAAGGCTATGTTCCGGTTTAAACTAGGAACATAATAAACAGTGTTCAGAAAAATAAGCATTTTATTATTAAAAGATAACTTTATATCAGCAACAGCTTCCGCATCCACCATCTGCCCCACGCTATTCCTCAAAGACACTTCTCCAGGCATGATCTTTCTCCAAGAGTTACTTCCTTAGTAAGAAGAGCAGAGAAGTGATTAGTGGCTTCTGAATCAAGTATCCACGTGGATTTACAATCCTCCACATTAAAGGTTTACAAGAAGAATAAATCATATTTACCTTCTTTATCCTTTTTCTTCTCTTCTAAGAACTTGGGACAGATCCTCTTCTAGTGCCCTTAACCAATACAGTGATAACACTTTCCTTTGGGAACTTTTCCTCTCTTGGATTTCTTGTTTGCTCCCTTACCCTTCTTTTTCCAGAACCTCGGCTTCTTATTCTTAGTGCCCGAGCTAGAGGCACCATGAGCAGAGGCAACATTTGCTTCCACAACTTTCGTCTTCTTGCCTTTCAGCAACATAGACTCGAAAGTTTGTAGCTCATTGAGAATTTGGGACATGTTCATGTCCAACTTGTTCAGAATATAATTACTTTTGAACGATAAGAAGCTATCTGGAAGGGTTTCAAGAATGATGCTGATCTGGCTAGCCTCATCTATAGTTCCACCATTCATCTCGGCCACATTTAGATGGACCATCATATTAAGAACATGTTCCCTAACCGAAGTTCCTTCTTCCATGTGAGCATTCATGATGTACTTGAGAGCCTCATGTTTGACTTGCATGATGGCTTGCCAAACATCTCTTGTGCCGATTGCAGCATCTCATATGTTGTAGGCAGATGTTCAAGCTTCTTAGATATGACTTTAGTAAGTCCAGCCAAGATATAGACACGAGCTTTCTTGTTAGCCTTGATCCAGCGATCATATGCTTCTCGGACCATTCGAACGGCATTAGCATGCAGTTCTTGAGGACATTCCTCTAGAAGGGTGAATTTGAGATCTTCAATAACCAGAATGGTATTGATGTTGTTTTTCCAAGTGGCGAAATTTTCACCATTCAATTTTTCAGTAGCAAGAATAGCAATAAGAGAATTCGACATAATTTGCTGTAAATAAATAAACACGTGCTTTAGTAATACACTTTTACATATCCATTCATTCATACTTTTGGCATCTATTAAACGTGATGCATGAATGCACATTTAATGAAAATCTAAAACCTTAAAACACAATTTCAATGCCATGCTATATTAGTGAGACAGGAACGAGGCCTACGTAGGCAGGTCAAGGTTCCCTCCCACTAAAATGAGACTCCTCTCAACTAATGAACATCCCCAGGCTATCTCATATCCTACAGTTCTTTAGTTACCATGTTTTGATCAGGCGAAACATGTAGATCACTTAAATATTAATTTTGATGAGTGTGACCGAAGGGAGAGTCAAACATCAAAACTCTTAAGAGTCTTTCTAAATGAATCCCTTTGAGTGTTACCCAAGTTTTAGATCGCTTAGAGTTATTTTGATGAGTGTCACCGTAGGGAGAGTCAAACATCAAAAGCTCTAAAAAATCCTATCTTGAAGAGAATCACCCGGGTATTGATCCATACGGTTACTTTTCGGAGGGAATGAGTGAAGAGTTACCAACACCACAGAAGCCCTATATGAATCTCACTCATTGATTCCAACTTGGAGACCGCAGGACATGTTGTCACTTGTCCTTCTCCCACTCAATATAGCTCGCTAAGGCTTTTAACTTAGATATACCCACGCTACCTCTAATATCTAAGTTCAATCTAACTTATAATAGCTCTTATAGATTGGTTAGATTGATTTTAATGTGAAAGCCAAGTGATTAATCTCTATTAATCCTAATACATTATGCACCGTCTCAATTAAGAGAATTATTAATAAAATATGACTCCCAAATTGCTCTCAGTTAGAGGGGTCTCGTGTTAATGGAACGATTAAATAACTTATTATCTTGGGCAGAGCTTTCTCGCCAGAGTTATATTTAAATTAATAATTTCAACTTCATTAATTTTTAATTAACTCTTTAATTAAAAATAATGACACCTCATCTTTTAGGTTTTAGTTTCAAATCCTATTTAAAACTAAACAATTAATTAAAATATTGGTTACTAAACTCTTTTAGACCATTTTAATTAAAACCTAAAACATGCTGCTAGTAATTACTAATTAACCTAAAATTCTAGCACAATAAATATAACAATTATATTCATACAAGGCATGAGCATAATATCAATAATCTCCATTAATGATGCATGATCATGGCATTTATGCATTTATGATGGGAATAATTATTTATGGCATACTTTATGCATAAATAATTACTATTTAATTATATCTAATATATAAAAAATAAATCAGCAATTTTGGTTGGGATAATATTGGCAAAATTATGAAATTAAAATCTATATCTAAATATAAATTAATTTCCATCTTGAACTTCTCCAGGATCTCTAGAAAACGAAAACCAGAATAACCGAAGGGAGGCACCTAGGGTTTTAACCCTAGGCGCCGGCGCCCAAAACAATTTTTTTTCCCATTGCTGCAGCGCCGCCGCCATGGTGGTGCTTTCCACCTGCAGCTCGCGGTACCGACTCCTTCGGAACCGGCCGGGATCCAGTTCGCCTTTCTTTCCTCCGTCGTTTCGATCGATATCTCCATATGATTAAAACGATTGCAAATTTTCATATACCCAATGAAGGGTTTACAAAATTTCTAGGAAAGAAAAACCTAGGCCAATAAATATTAATTCAACCAGAACACAAAATCACAATTAACAAAATTCTAAATGCATAAAATCGAATACTAACCCTTGTCGAGAAGTGTCTGGCTCTTCATCGTTCATCGATGGTTACGGGACCACCAAAAAGATCTTCCTCACTAAGCACAAAAGAGAATCGGTGCGTGGGCACTATCCTCTTTGGAAAAAGGAAGTGGGAAGAAAAATTTCTTCTTCCCTATACCCTAGGGGCGGTGGCGGCAATGAGAGAGGGAGAAGAATTTTCTGAGCCTTCTCTTGGTTGCTTAACCATGTGTGTTTTGGGGTCACCCCAAAGGTCCTATTTATAGGAAAACCAAGACCTCGGAAAATCTTTGAATATCTTTTTAATTATCAAATAATTAATAAAAATATTCTAAAATATATTTTAAATAATTAAGATATAATATCTTATTCCATAATAAGATAATCCCATATCTTTTATTTAAATTAATCTTTATTAATTTAAAATAATTATTCCATATCTTAACCATTAAGATATTCATATATTTTAATAAAATGCAAATAATTGGTTACCATTTAACAAATGGGGCGTGTGACCCTACCCGTGGGTCACACGCCCACCACGTCAACTCCATGACGATGTTGGGCATTTTATTTTCCTTTTTATTTAATAGAACAATTCCATTAAATAAATAAATAAATAAAACTCTTTATTTATTTCCTCTTTAATTTGACTTCTTCAAATTAAACATTTAATTAGACTCCTCTATTTAAATCCCCATTAATTTTTGACAACTTCAAAATTAATTTAATTAAATAGACTCAAATAGACTCCTCTATTTGTATTTGCCTTAAATGATTTGACAACTTCAAATCAAATGCTTGAAATCGTTCTTCCAAAGAAATTAATCAGCATTAATTTATGTTCTCAATTACATGCGTAAGCTCAGAGGACTTAATGGACCTATAGGACTAAGCTCCAATGATTTAGAATTACATTGATTGAACTCCTTCAATCAATTAATTCTTATTCATTAACTCCTAGATAACTATATTAAATATCTAGAGTTGCACTCTTAGTACTATAGACATAGTTATGTCCATTGGCTAATATCATTAACTACACTTTGATCCTTCACAAGTTAGTTCATATCCATGGCTAGGTATTTACAGCGTATTAACCTCCATGATACATCTTGTTCCTTAAGCCCAACTGATTCTCCAATGAACAACCTTACATAATCTCCATTATGCGTCTTTAACCTTTTCCTTGATCAGAGGAATATGGGCCCCGCTGTTCAAGACCGAATCAGTCTATAATGGAACTACTTATCTATTTTCCTATATGGAAAAGAGTGAATTCCAATTCTTGTGTAATTACATTCCCAGCTATAAACAAGATGCAATCCCCGAAGTGGGAGGCATATTGAGCGAGCTATACCGAGTCACTCTCACCTATGCAAATCAAAGGCTTGTCTCTGCGAACAGGAGTTCGTAATCCACTCAGGATTAAGATCAATTGTACATGATCAACCGGTTGATAAACGAAGTGTCTTTCTGTAACGGCTTTCCCAGAAGACAGTAAGTTTATCTTAGTCCAGTCTACTACAATCTCTATTGCAGCAACACCCCACTCACATGTCTCTACATGAACGATCCAGATGAGATCGCTTGTGCCAATTCACTAGTGGGCCGTGTTAGTGATGTTACCAGAAATAAGGCACCCAACCTTTATTCATGTACCACAGACTATTTGAGTTACACTTAAGTGAATCTTCCAGCATCATATGCTCACTTTAAGTTATCATAAGTAACTCTGGATCTTATGATGGATTGCATTTATTAAACTAATAATAAATGACAATGTAAATATTACTAATTAATAATTCCTTTATTTATTTATAGTTTAATTAGATTACATAAGATTTAGGGCAGAAACTCGAGTAGCTAGGATACTTACTTGTGTCTCGTGGAATTTGCATATAATAATAGCTACCAATCCTCGATTGAGATGGCTCCTTTTGAAGCACTGTATGGAAGGAAATGTCGTTCACCGGTACACGGAGATGAAGTGGGTGAGCGTAAGTTTTTAGGATCCAAACTTGTGGAAACAACTTGCAAAGAGTTATGTCGTTGTGCTCTAGAGTTCGCGGTGTGAGATCACGTTTTCCTTAAAGTTGCGCCTATGAAGGGTGTAATGTGGTTCGGTAAAAGAGGAAAGCTTAGTCCACATTTTATTGAACCTTTTGGGATCTCAGATCGAGTTGGAAGTTAGCTTATCGGTTAGCATTGCCACCTGCTCTTTTGACTGTTTATAGTATATTTCACGTGTTTATGCTTCGAAAACACGTGGAGAATCCCTCACATGTCATTAACTTTCAACCTTGTTTTAGATGCTGAATTGAGATACAAAGAAACACTGATAGAAATTTTAGTAACCGAGCAAAAGGTTTTGAGGAATAAAACGAATAACCTGGTTAAGGTTTTGTGGAGGAATCAGTTGACGGAGAAAGTTACTTGGGAACTCGAGGATTGGATGAGTGACAGATATCCGTTCTTGTTACTTAGAGCATGATTTTGCGAGGACACAAAATTTATAAGGTGGGGAGACTGTAAGGCCCCGAGTTTTAAAAGTAGTGAATTAAAATTTTACTTAAATGATAAGCATTTTAGAATTATTTTCTATTTGTAATTTGTTTTTTTTTTGTGGTTAACCATGATTAAAATTAATTAAGAGTGGAATATTTGTTTAAAAGAAAATATTTTAACCATGGTTAGTTAAGGAGAAAAGTTGAGTTAGCAAATAAATTTAAACTGAGGACTAGTTGGCAAAGTTTTGAGTGGAGGGGCTTTAGTTGTTAGGTGAAGAGGTGGAGGGACCTTTGGCAATTTGGGACTTTAGTTTTCAGCCTTTTTTTTTTACATAAGATGGCATTTAAATGAAAAAAGAAAAGAAAAAGAATTCCATTTCTTCTTCTTCCTCCATCACCACCGTCGCCCCCATTTCACCAAGAGGTGATTTTTTACTTCTTCCAATATTCATGGTTCTTAGCTAAATCAAAAGGGGAAGTGGTTGATTTGTGTAAGAAACATCATTTTATGAAGATTGAAGCAAGAATCTATTGGTTTAGGAAGCTCCAAAGGTAAGATTTCAAATGTTGAATTCATGTTTTCTAGGTTTCTTCTATGGAGGTTGTAGGTTATTCTTGGTGGCTGTTTTAAATTACTTTGAAGTTGTTTCTCTTTGATTTCAAATTCTGGAAATTTAGTTTCAATTGATGTTTATGAATCCTAAGTTTCACCTCTTAAGTTTTCTTTAAAGGATGAAAGACGTGGGTGGATTTATGCTTTCAAAACCTCTATTAATAGCATTTTTTTTTCATGCTTCTAGCTTTTCCAATTTTTGGGTTTTCTTGACTTTTATTTCACAACTCTTAATTCTGTAATATATGAGTGCCTAAATATGTATTTGACACATGAAAAACAACTTGGAAGAGCAAAGGAAAGGATTCTTGAAAATTCTCAAATTTGGCCAAAATACTAGTTTTAAACTTAGCTAGTTTTGGTTTTTCTTGATTTTTATTGAGGGGTTTCCAATTCTAGAATTTTTGAGTGTTTATATACATATATTAAACATGAAAAATGTTTTAGGAGAGCAACCAATGAATTTATGATAGTTCTCTTGTTGGCCAAAAGTTCATACTAAAATTGCTTAGTTTTGGGTGTTTTCCTTAGAAATTTTAGGGAATTGTTAAATCTGGAAATTTTGGGTGTTTATAAGAATATTTCATACAAGAAAAACACCATGGAAGGGTAAGATATTTAAAATTTAATAAACACCCTTGTTGAGCCAAAATTATACCATTTTTGGCTAGTTTTTTTAGACTTTTTCTCTTAACGGGTGTGGGGTTTTGGTGTAGTATTACAAACTGATTGTAATGATAATATTAACTTATATTTTTGGGTGTATTACCTTTTTGTAGGCCAAGAACGAACGGTGATCCACAGGGCCAACTACGAAGGTGAGAAGACAAAGAATCGGAAGGGTGAATGGCGTGTATTCACGAGTTTTTTTCCTGGATATCTTAAATGGAGAAGTGTGGTTGTAGATGGTAGTGACTTGTGGTTTGGTTGGTAAGATTAAGGGTATAAGGGAAGTATGGGAATGGATATTGACCCCAGTATTGGTTAAAAGGGGCCGAAATGCTAATTAACTCGAAATCGGTTTATGCTTTGACTAGTTGTTCATTTAAGCATGCCTACTTGCTTTAAAATTGTGTTCATAGTTCATGAATGAGTCATATACAGATTTGGGGCTATGATTATGCATACTTTTCATAATTTCGATTTATGATTCGATGATTGGTTACGATTTGAGACAATAGAGGAAGGTTTGATGTGAACTATGTGTTTATGTGAATTTTAAGCATTATGTGTGTGATGCTTGAATCATATTTTGCTTGAAGAAATTGTCCTAATTATGCACGTTAACTCGATGTTCGTTACTTAATGTTGACTAAGAGGAAGCATGCTAAATTTTCATTCCATTACATAACATTCCATTCATGCATATCATGCGATTGTCATGTGGCCATGGGGTCATAACCCGTGTAATGGTGTGTGGGTGTTGGACGTTACACGTGGTTACCGTGCCGGAGATGTGATGAAGCTCTGGTGTGCTATATGATGAATGGCCCGGATGCTAGTGGTTAATGAGATAACTTGAGATTGAGATGAGCTACGGCTCGAATGTTGAATGACCGTGTAACTTGGGGCGTAGTGAGAAGCCGGGTTTGTGAAGGCATGGCTTGTGAAACTAATGAGGATAGTAATTGTTATATTTGAGATATGTTAACGGTTTGACGAAAGTACGTGTTAGAGAACTTGTGGTTGATTGACACCATCTAGGAATGTTGCCATTGTTCTACCTTTACATCTTAAGCATGTCATTACTTTCTATGCATTATATCATGATCATTCCACATCACCGTTCATATTCTTTTGTTTTCACTGAGTGTCATGCTCAAAGGTGCTCTATATCACCTTTCAGGTATCGGGAGAGGTCGTGGACGAGGTGCGACAGGTGGTGCTCGTTGACGTACGGGATAATGACTTTTGGGATAGGCCATTGGTCACGCGAGCCGCACATACTGGGAGTGTAGTTTTGAAATGTTGTGTCTTTATGTTAGGGTCAAGACTTAAGATTAAAGTATGTATTATGTTGTTAAACAGTTTTAACTTGGTGCACCAAACTTTATTTTGGTTGAAACTTATATGGTATTTTAAACCGGCCGACGAGCCGATGCTGCTGATAAACAGGTTTTATGTTGTATGTGTGATATGGAATATACGAATACTTCATCCCGAAATTTCAAATATCTTGCAAAATCAATTGTTTTAAATTTAAAGTTCTTCGCTTCCGTATGCGTACTCGCGTCCTGGGCTTTTTGAATAGGTCGGGTCGTCACACACCTAGTGTGGAACAAGTTGTGTCTTTGGTTATCTTCAAAATCATCCTTTATTTCAGAATTTAGAACTCTCCTACACAAAAGTGCTAGTTGATTTCCTTCCTCCCCACTACCATCACTCGCCACGGGATCCTCAATATTTTCTTCCATATTATCACCCTCTTCGGCTTCCTCAAGAAATTCTTCCTCTATGTCACTCTTTTCCCAATCCGTGACTAGTTCTCCTTCAACTTCACAAAGTAACTCTTCTTCAATTTTATCCCTATTTTGCTGACTACTAGCCTTCACTAATCCACCCATGCACTCATTAAGATCCTCTACAATTTGAGTAAGTCTAGCAAAAGCTCCTGTTTGTGCCTCTCTCCACTTAGCTTCACTAATCTCACCATGATTATTTTCCCCTTGTGACATGTTTCTGGACCTCACAACACTCCCTCACAAAATATCACTTAAGGTACTCTCATGTTTAATAACTCAAGGTAGACCAAAATGTCAATTTAGGCTCTTGGATAAGCTATGGTCAAAATGAAGCAACTTGTGTTTAAAGTACCAATAATCAAGCAATCCGTATTTAAACAATCTAAAAAAAATGAAAAGAAACAAAATCAAAACAAGAAAAATAGATTTGATAGACAAAATCAGAAATGGAAAGCAAAAAAAAAAATTTAAGCAAAGAAGTCTAGAAAAGTGGCAGTTACAAATTTCTAAATTCGTGGAGTTCAAGAATGAATTTTTAGGTGGCAGCCTAAATGTAGCTTATTAAGATGATTATAAAGAGCATACAAAAGGCCAAATTCAAATATTCATTCAGAATTGAAAACACTAACTCACAGAATTGAAGTTGTCGGAAAATAGGATAAACTTGCGCACAGAAATGAAATCTTAGATTTGAACAGTTTTCTTTATGATTTTGATAACGTGCTCTTCTGAACATAGAAAGATAACAGTCTGAATAAATGTTTCTATTCAGGGAAAAAAAGTAAATTCAGATGTTAGAAAAGAGTTTGAATAATGAAAAGAAGCATTAAATGCGCCAGTTACAAAATTGGACAGTTTTGACAATTTTGAACTATAGCCATTTTTATGCTTTAAATATGTGGAAATGAATGTGAAAATGATATATTTAACTCGTAATTGATGTATGAATACAATTATATCAGATCTACATGAATTTATATGGATAAAACTCAGAAATTTCAAAAACTTGTAAGATGAACACAAGATGAACAGATTTGGTGCTCTCAAATGCAAATGCACTATTCTTTTTTTTTTTTTTAATTTAAAGATCAAAACATGATCTTTAAGATGGAGATGAAATCAGATTCAAAAGGCAAATCAAAATGGATAAAATGGTAGAAATGATTTGGATGGACAGAATGTGTAGGAATTGAAAAACAATGCATAAAAGTAAGATAGAATCAAATCTATAGTAGGCCGCAAGATGCAACCTATGCTTTGATACCAAATGATAAGGCAAACTAAAATTTCAAGTTCAAACACCCTATGCTATTATAATTAGTATGAACCCTTGAAGGATGAATTCAAACCCTCCTTAACTGTTCGATTTCAACCATAAGGAAAGGCTAGAAATAGATTGCCCTCTGTGATCTAAAAATCGTGAAACGGACAAACTCTTACGTTCTATCATCTCATGACTCGAAACACTCCGCAAGTTGGTTGATCAATTCCCCCTTGAATGCTTTTAAACATGTAATTAAACCAAGATTACAAAGGGTTGAGGCTCAAGGCTCTCAATGTGCATAAAAATGCTACATTTCATTCAATATTTTGAATCAAGTCTAAGTCTCCTAGACATTGGCTGATACAAGGCCTATATATAGGCTTAAATTACATGATAATTTCATCCATAATGATCGCATATCAGCCCCATGAAGTCTCTAGCTTGTAACCCACAAAAATAAAGCAAAAACATAAGTTACAATCAGCCACAATTACTTTGTAACCTACAAGGAATGTAAAACATTTGTAACTGATATTTAACTCTAATTGAAGCTTGTAAAAGGTCATTAATGCTTGTCTTGAAGTTGCTTTAAGTTCCTTTGAATGAAGCTTGAGTTATCATCAATGCATCTTGAGTTGCCATTAATGCAATTGGAGTGCATTTAATGCAAGTACTCTTGAAGCTTGAATTCCTCAAATGCAATATTTTCACAATAAATGCAAGGCTACATAGTTCATATTAGGAGGAAAGGAAAGATTGGCCGAAAAAAGAGGAAGATAACGCTCATATCCCCGTTCATCAGACTGACATAAGAAGACGGAAAGAAGATTCACGTAGCCGTCTTGTGAAAAGTAACATTAAAAAATACTGTGAATTCCACTGCAATAATTCCCATTCAACCGAGGAATGTCGAACGCTAACTAAAGAAGCAATGATAATTTGTAAAGAACGAGCTGTAGAAAGAGAAAAATAGGGAAAGGCCAAATGGGGAAGCCAGCAGGACCAAAAGGTCGAGAAGGATCCTGCAACTCCGAAAGCAACCTTCCCCGAAGAATTAGATGGAAAGGAGGATAAGGTTGATCCGAATACAATCCATTGTGAAGGCCCTGAGATCATCGAAGCTATGTCTGAACTCAACTTGTGTGAGAAAGACCAAATTGCCGAAGGACGTCCAGATGAGGCCAGAAATAACCTGAATGACCAAATCTCTAAGATTAACTTAAAGCCCCCAAAAACCAAGGTAAGAACTCAAACGGACAGTGGCATCCAGTAAAAGTAAACCTGATCCATTGTACTGACTCGAGTATCAACGAAGCTAAAAGGAAAAGTAGAGATTGAAGGATCCTGGTTTTGAGGGTCGAGTACAAACGAACTAATTCGATCACTTTCTCGGATTACGATCTGGCCGACGTTCATCACCCACATAATGACGCATTGGTCATATTTGTATCAATGGATAAATTCAGTGTCCATAGAATGATGATCGACCAAGGTGCCAGAACCAACGTAATATTCACAAAATCCCTCGATGAAATGAAAATAGAAGAGGAAAAAATTCGGGCAAGCAAGAAGGAACCGATTGGATTCAGTAACACTGTCTCAATGCCCATAGGCACGGTGGAATTGCCCATCGTCGTCAGAGGAGTCACCAAGGTAATCCCCTTCCACGTTTTAGACAGTAACTCGAGTTATCATATGATTTTGGGCAGGCCTTGGCTGCACGCAATGAAAGAAATCTCATCGACCGAGCATCAAAAACTAAAATTCCCTCACAAGGGAGAAATCGTCGTGATCAGAGGAAACCAAAGCACGGCAAGGAGTTACATGGTGGATGCCATAAAGCTCAAATCAACAGAAAAATAGCAACCAGAGGAGGAGCCAAGGTCCTAAGATCAAAGAAAAAATATTTATGATCTCAGGCTCCCAATAAAGACTCGGAAATGTTGGTCATCCATCCCGAGGATAAAGAAAGGACAATGTAAATTGGAACAAAAGCGGATCAAGCAATCAAAGAGCAAATTTCCGCCCTTCTTCACTCTAATTAGAGGACATTTGCTTAGGATCACATCGATATGCCTGGAATCAACCCGGTAGTGATTAGCCATAAACTCAAAGTAGATCCCAAACACGTACCTTTTCGACAGAAAAGAAGAAAGTTTGCTCCAGAAAAAAACCAAGTCGTCGATGAAGAAGTTCAAAGATTGTTAGAGGCCGGTTTCATCCGAGAGGTCAAATACCCAGAGTGGTTAGCTAACGTAGTAGTGGTAAAGAAAAAGAACGGGAAGTGGAGCGTCTGTATAGATTTCACAGACTGAAACAAAGCATGTCCGAAAGACTCCTTCCCACTGCCGAAGATCGATTAGCTCGTAGATACGACCGCTGGGTTCGAGCTTTTAAGCTTTATGGACGCATTCTCTAGATACAATCAAATCCTGATGAACCCCTCCGACCAAGAGAAGACATCATTCGTAACAAACAAAGGTGCATACTGCTACACGGTGATGCCCTCTTGACTAAAAATGTCGGGGCAATGTATCAAAGGCTACTGAACCTGAAGTTCGAGAAGCAGCTCGGGAAGACAATGGATGTCTATATCGATGACATGCTAGTAAAATTTGAAATAGACGCAGACCATCTACAACATCTCAAAGAGGCTTTCGATATCCTCGATGAGTACGGAATAAAGCTTAATCTGAGCAAATGCACATTCAGAATCCCTTCTGAAAAATTTCTGGGCTATCTAGTAACCAAGAGGGGAATAGAGGTAAATCCGGACCAGATCAACGCCATACTCCAGATGGGAGCACCTAAAAATGTCAAAGGTATACAGAAGCTCACCGGATGTCTAGCCGTACTGGGAAATCTCCCAATCGTCGGAAAAATGTCTCTCATTCTTTAAAATTCTCAAAGGAAGCAAGGAGTTCAGATGGGATGAGAAATGTCAAAAGGCCTTTGACAAACTAAAGTCATATCTCTCCAAACCCCCACTCCTATCTAAACTGAAAGACGAAGAAGACCTCATCATTTACCTTGTGGTCTCAAAAATAGCAGTAAGCGCTGCATTAGTAAGGGAAGAGGGAAAAGTGCAACAATCTATGTATTACGTAAGCAAAGCCTTACTCGATGTAGAGACAAGATACACCGAGGTTGAACAGTTGGCTCTGGCTATGATCACGGCGTCACGGAAACTCAAGCATTATTTCCAAGGTCACCGAATCATCGTGCGAACCACTTTCCCACTCAACTCAATTCTGTACAAACCAGATGCCTCCGGAAGGCTGATGAAATGGGCAATAAAGCTAGGAGAATACGATATCACATATGAACCCAGAACAACTATCAAAGATCAAACCTTAACGAATTTCATTGCAGAAATGACCAACTCTGAGCAAAATGAAGTCCCTCAAAATAAAGAAGAGACAAATGATGAAAAAAGAACCTGGAAATTCACGTAGATGGTTCTTCCAACGTTAAAGGAAGCGCAGCCAGGATCGTGATAAAAACACCTGAAGGCTTCTTGCTGGAACAATCAATCAGGTTCGCCTTCCAAGCCTCCAATAACGAGGCGGAATACGAAGCCCTCATAGTAAAGATAAACAGAATGAAAGAGCTCGGAGCAAGGAGAGCAAAGGTGTTCTCAGATTCCATGCTAGTAGTCAAGTAGTTCAGAGGAGAATTCGAAGCGAGAGACGAGAAAATGGTGAAATACCTTGACAAAGTTAGAAACCTCACCAAGCAGTTTGAATCCGTTGAGATAGTACAAATCTCAAGGACGGAAAATGAACACGCAAACGCTTTGGCAAGGCTCGGTTCATTAGTTGAACACGAATTGAAAAGAACCATTCCGGTAGACTATCTAGAGCATCCAAGCGTTGAGCAAAGCGAAGATGAAACCAATGGGGTACATCAGATAATGAAGAAAACTCCAGAAACCTATGGTTTCAAGAAATAAAAGAATACTTGCTCAACGACAAGCTCCCTAGGGACAGAGCCCATGCGCGAAAAATCCGATCTCAATAGTTAACCAAAAACTATATCAAAGATCCTTTGGACGTTTTGAGATGCATAGATAAAGACAAAGCGACCTATATAATGCAAGAACTCCACTTGGGATGTTGCGGAAACCATTCAGGAGGGCGTTAACTGTTTCATCAAGCACAAAGTCAGGGCTACTATTGGAATAGAATGTATGAGCAATGCAAAGAATTCGTCTGAACTTGCGACAAATGCCAACGGTTTTCGTCCGAACATCAAGTTTTACATACACCCCTCACTATGATTGCAGTACCTTGGCCATTCATGCAATGGGGACTTGACATAGTGGGGAAACTACCCATGGAAACCTGACAGAGTTGCTTCCTACTGGTAGCAACCGATTATTTCACCAAGTGGATAGAGGTTGAACCCCTCGCCAAAATTACTGAGCATTAGGTAGAACAAATCCTTTGGAAAAATATCATCACCCGTTTCGAGAAACCACGAGTCTTCGTGGCAGACAACGGCACGCAATTCACAGGGAATATAGTCTTGACGATGTGTTCAAATTTGAACATTCAATTACGGTTCTCGGCTCCAAGACATCCCCAAGCCAACGACCAAGCCAAAGCATCCAACAAGATTATTTTGAACAACCTAAAAAAGAGGCTTGAAAAGGCTAAAGGTAGATGGATCGAGGAGCTTCTAGGAGTATTGCTGGCATATAAAACTACCCCCCGCTCTTCAACAGGGGAAACGTCGTTTACACTCACGTTTGGCGCTGAGGCCGTAATACCAACCGAGGCAGAAATTCCCATAATAAGAGGGGAACTTCCATAAGAAGGCCAACTAAATGATCAATTCATGATAGAAGCGCTGGATAACATCAATGAGAGAAGAGAGAATGCATCAATCAAACTCGCACAATTCCAGCAAATCTTATCTTGGAACTACAATAAGAAGGTCAAGCCTCGCCTCATGAAAATGGGAGATTTCGTGCTAAGAAAAGTCTTCCAAAACATTCAGAAGCCCGAAGATGGAAAGCTCGGACCTAACTGGGAAGGGCCCTACCGCATAACAGAGAAAGTCAAATTGGGCACGTATCACCTCGAAGACGAGAACGGAACACGGATACCAAGGGAATGGAATGCCAACCAATTGAGACGTTATTTTTATTGAATTAGAATGTGGGGAGTTGCAAATCATAACGTGCCGAAATAAATGCAACTTCAACCACTAATTCTATAAATAAAAGCAAGTTTCAAAAGCATCATCAACACTATACTATGGAATCCACCTCTTCATCCGCTTCTCCCTGCTCACTCTCATTACAAGACGAAATCAACATTCTTAAAATCTAGGTTGAATATCTCACCAAAGAAATAGACTCCTTCAAATAGGAGAATTTGGAATTAAAAATTAAACTCGACATCAGCAATTTTCTCCTAGCAAGAAGTTGGGGAAAAAAAACTCACAAGAAAGCTGACTACGGAAGGCTGCCAATACGACGACTTTCAACTGGAAGAAAGGGAGGAAAGGATAACCCTCCTCGAACGAGAAGTGTCCAATCGGGATAGGGAAATATCCTTTTTGAAGCTCGAATTAGAAGAGCAGAAAGATGAAATAGGTATTGAAGAAAGAAAAGAAGGAAGCAAGTCGAGCAATGTGTCGATAACCCTTCAAACTTTCTGTTCTGAATTTATTTTCTTTTCCTTATTGCATGCAATGTACTTTTCCAATTCAATTTTAATAAAAAAAATCGTGTTGTTTGTGTCCAACAATGTTAATCTTCCCATTTTTAGAAAATAAGTCTAAACAAACACACGTTTCAAAAATGGAAGTTAAAAACTCATATTTACACGAACATTATTACATTAACAGTTCAGGTAAATAGGGGAAATAAGTAACCCAAAAGCAAAAAACCTTTCAGCAGCTAGGACACAATCTGCATGCACGGACGAAAACAAAAACTCTGGAAAGGCAAAAAATGAATTTCAATGCGTTTGACTATCTGAGTAGAAATGTGAACTTGAGAAAAATAACCCCCATAATTACTGACAACAACGTCAACGTCATAAAATTCTCGAAAATCATCATTAAATCCCTGACTACATACAGCTGAAACAAGAGACACATTTAATGAACCCGATTGAAGAAATTCGAAAGAGCGAAAAATCGGGGACCCGGGTATAAAATCTAAAGCGAAGTGAGCATTAATCCCCTCCCAAACCAGATCAGATCAAAGCGGTTAAATCCGAATAGGTGCAATAAAAAAAGAGTAGAAGTCTAATCGCTTCGTACATCCATTAAGGCGCATTGGAAAATGAAGAAAACTCATGATTACCTTGGAAGTCCAAACGCCCGAGGAAACCAAACGTTTTTAGTCTTTTTAAAAAGCCAACTCATGGTCTATAAATAGGAGGAAAGAACGTGCAAAGGGAAAAAAAAAAGAGAAAAATAAAGTTTCAGAACCCTTCTCCAAGAACTCCCAAAAACCCTTCCTCTCCAAACAAATACCAAGAACCTCAATCACTGAACAATGGCGTCCTCAAATTTCGACCGCAACGATGGGAACAACTACACCGCTTACAACCGACTGATGGTGAACAAAGAGAAATAAAAATGGAGGAGATTAACGGTAACGCTGAGGAGGAGAGAAGAAGAGCTCTATAGTAAAAGAGAGGCACACGAACAACTGCAGCGCTTCTACCAACATATGCAAAACAGATTTGGGGAAACAAAGGATAGACTGGAGAGGGCTGCCTCTAGTGCCAACCACCTCTTCTACAGGACGAGGACAATAGGGGACCTGCTCGCCCTAGAAATCCAAGAACCTAGATGCCCCCCCCCATCTCCAATATCATCAGCGACCTTCGAAATCGAGTCTCTGAGATGGTCGCGAATATTGACCACTTGATAAGGGTTAGGCACAACTAACCCTTATAAAATAAGGAAGAAAGACTTGGCTCAGACTAGGCAAAATATTCGAAGAGTATTTTAACCCTTATAAAAATAAGGAAGAAAGACCTAGATCGGATTAGGCAAAATCTTCGAAAAATAATTGAACCCTTATCAAATAAGGAAGAAAGACCTAGCTCGGACTAGGCAAAATATTCAAAGAGTATTTTAATCGTTATAAAAATAAGGAAGAAAGACTTAGCTCGGACTAGGTAAAATCTTCGAAAAATAATTGAACCCTTATAGAATAAGGAAGAAAGACCTAGCTCGGACTAGGCACAACTAACCCTTATAAAATAAGGAAGAAAGACCTGTCTTGGATCTTGCGATAGACCTTGCGAAGAAGCAATTGGATGAGGAGTACCAGAACTGAAGGAAGGAGACGACGCAAACAACATGGATCCTGGGCTCTTCACCTTGCGAATTTTTTTCTTCTCCCTAATGGGAGGTTGTGTTTCATCATTCGCAATCCTCTTCTTTAGCCGTGATGGAAGCTCGAACATCAAGTTGTTTGCTAACAGCCAAGGCAAAACCCGACATCATCGAAGTCTCAGACATACTCAACCGGGGAAAGGTCAATTCCAAGCTTCCTCGTCTTTTTTTAACTGTAAAACCAGGCCAATTAAGAAAGGTACCAAAATAGTTGTGAAAATGCAACGGAATCCACATACTTTTAACACCGGGAAATGGATCAGAGCGAAACAGAGTCCAGAGACCAGTTGAGATGAGCTTTTCTTCCCAAACGAAGGCCTCCCAGACAAATTGCCCAATTCTCTCTAACTCTTCACAAACATCAATGTCTGAGGTTGTGATATCAGATTTGTTCAAAGTTCGAACTCCAAAAAAAAAAGTAAGAACAACCATGAGGATAGATAAAAATAAGGTGGAACATGATAGTTCTCACCCGACTCTTTCCAAACCAAAGGGATAGGAATTTCATCAGAAGTTAGCCTCCCCCTAATAAAGAACCATCTGTTCTTCCATCTCTTGTCACTAGAAGAAAAACCAATGATGATCTTCCTCCCAACAGAAGCATGAAAATGGAACCGATAAGTATCTTGTTGGTTCGACTTAGAAGACCAGAAGTATGAAAACATCCCTAAAGTTAAGTTCATATTCATCCTAGTAGTGATGGCCAAGAGGGTAACCAAACCCCTCCAAGTATTCGGCATAACCTGGCTAAGAACAACTTCCAAATCTCATAGAAGCGAGGCCATCCTCGTTCCGATGGGAAATCTCACCACAGAATCAAAGAAGATTTCATAAAAAAAGTCCAACCATCCCCAATGTTATGATGAGCCCGTTCCTCGGAACCCTTATCTCTACATCTGGAGGAATGCGATACGATAACCGGAAAAAATCCAAATCGACCTGTCTCAATACGGAAGCTGATCAACCATTCTCTATCTACCAGATGAGGTCACCGTAACGTCATCGGGATTATCGCGCGAATTACTAATCCCAACCTCTTCGCTAAGTGTTTCTTCAGAATCATCGCCAAATTCACCAGAATAGCCCGCAGAAGACGAACAACTAGGGTGAGAATTTTTCAAATTCTCCTCCGAAGACTCAGGAATAGGAACCATCAAATCATCTTCTTGCATTGCTTCAACAAGAAAAGAATGTCTAGCAGCAGTTTCTGCATCAAATTCATCAGCATTCGTAGCAATTCCGCTATATATTCTAATACCATTTCGCCATTCCTCGAAAAGCTTGAGAAAAGAAGGCTCCATTGAGAAACGAATTCCTAGCCCTAGGACAATGATTCTAAAATCAGGAGAAATCTGCTGATGCATGTTAAAAGCAAAAACCAACCTGAGATGGCGAATGATCGATAGAATTCCTCTTCGTCAAGAAAAACGTCATAAACATTCAAACAGAATCAGCAGAATGAGAAGCGTTGCGAAGAAGGAACCCCCTTTTCTCTAAAGCTTAAATGCTGAAATTTGAAATGAGTTGCAACGTGATTTCCGGTCAGCTCCAACCATCTAACCCTCTAATTGTTTTCACGTCCAAGTAACTCGGACATAAAAACAGGGGAAAACTATAGAGGTGAAATTCACTGTGGACCAGGCCCAAAGTCAAAAGCCCATACCTTGACTGGGCCGGCCTAAAGAAGAAAGGAAAAGCCCAATGGCTGACCCAAAGAGCTCAACCGATCCCATTATCCAGAATGCTGTTTACTCGGACAAGTATCACAATCCGGATATTTCCAACCAGCTCGAACTATTATAGGTAGTTCATTTGGCCGAGTAACTCGCATATATTTTCCTTATCTGTTTATACGAGTATATCTCTTCCTAGGATCATGGGAAGAAGATATTATACCATAAAGATATTATCTTCATAATATCGTGAAGTTTGCCATAATTAAATCCCAGTATATAAAGGGAATTATAAACCTCAATAAAGGTATGCCACAATAAACCTTGAACCAAATACTATTCATATTTTTCGGCCTTCAAACGACTAACTTGATCATCGGAGACGGTTTGGTAGGCACCACACCGGTGTTTTCTTATTCTTGTTTCTCAGGTATTAAAGATCAGGAAGACGCAGAGCACGTAGAATGCACGTGATTGACCGTAGTGGAAATCATCCACTATAGTCTCTAAATTCACTTAGAGGCGAAATTTGTCACTAAAATTGCGTCACTAATCACCTGCTTTCTTATAGTGAGTTAATAATATAACTAATTGATGAGAAAATAAATATTTTTGTCATATTTGATTGGTAGTCTAAAATTAAATCTAAACCATTCAATAGGGAAAAAAAAACTCAAATATTGAAAATGAAAAAACTTATATTGAATAATCATGAATGGAAAAATCATAAAAAGAGAAAGTTGTTATTTAAAATCAATTTACTAAATATAAGAACCATTAGTATAAATAATAAAAAATACTTTTAAACTTAATTTCAAAAAATCAAAATCACAATAAATTTACCTTTTTTTCCACAAATACTAGTTTTAACCATATGAAATCTCCTTTAAAATGTTTGAATTTCTACATCGTTTTTTTTGCCTCTCTTTTATTTTCCATTCATTGCTGGAAGACTTGAAGTTTTACAACATATTGTTCTCATCTAAATTCTGAGATTAAAAATACCTTAAAAAATAGAGATAAAAGTAATGTATGAGATTAATAGAAACACATAACTTAAATAAAATAAAAATAAAAATAAAACAAAATATTAAAACATTGCTTAAAACAATTCTTTCTATATTTACCTATATTCTAAAAATCCTTGTGTCGTCTTTCAAATTGGTTTGTTCATTCCATTGTATTACTTGTATATATAGTAAAGCTAGAGGTGAAAGGAAAATGAATAAAATACTCATTTAATTGATAGGTTACAAAACTTTTCTTTTACCATAATAACTTTTCTCATTCCCCAACCTTTTCACAACTCATTTATCCGGCCAAGACCATAAAACCTCCAAGAAATGGAACTTTGTGTCTTGGATGAGATTACATTAATGTGGTTATGAATTTTCACATTCAATTTTTGGTGTTTTGACATTTTCATATCTCAATGACAATAAGAAAGATAATAAATAACGTGGCCACTAAATATATCATTAAACTTTAAACCTTTTCCACATCTATAACCATCATATCTTATCTACTCTATGAAAATTTAATTACGAAAATATATTTGCATCAGATAATAATAAACTTAAATTATATCATTGTAAAAAATTACAGTATAATATTAATTTTAAACTAATTTTATGGGTTTTATATTATTAATTCAAATTTCAATGGATTTTGTCCAATCATAATTATAAAAATTATTTTTCGAATTAATAGTCCTTAATTTATGATTTCCTATGTAGAGAAAATCATTATGGAATATAGTCTTTTTCATAATTATATTTGTTCAAATTTTCAAATTTTTAATCAAACACGTTAATTCATAAAAATTAATATTTTTTTTTATTAAATTGATAATATATAATTTATAGTTTACGAATAGCATTGAAAAATAATAATTTAAAGGTTTTTTTTTGCTATGTAGAGAAAATCATTATGAAATATATAGTCTTTTCATAATTACATTTGTTCAATTTTTTTAATCGAACATGTTAATTCAAAAGTTTTTTTTTGTGCTAATTTTATTTTTATTTTAATATTAATTGATATTTAATTTTATATCTGATTTTTTTAATTGTTTTTAAAATGATTATTAATTAAGAGTGATGGCATTAGAGAAATTAAAATGAATTATAAAGCGTTTAAAGGGAAATCAAAAGTTTTCCCTTCAAGCCACATTTTAGTATAGTATAGATAATTTTATTTTTATTTTAATATTAATATTAATTGATATTTAATTTTATATCCGATTTTTTTAATTTTTTTTAAAATGATTATTAATTATGAGTGATAGCATTATAGAAATCAAAATGAATTATAAAGGGCTTAAAAGGAAATCAAAAGTTTTTCCCTTCATGCCACTTTTTAGATAGTATAGATAGATTATATATTTACGTCGTTCCAGAAAGATACAAGGTACTTCTATGTCTCTAGCAGACTACATACTTGAGATCAAGAAGTATGATTATACAAACATTCAATCAAGAGACAACACGTGGTTTAACCAAGACATGACACGTGATTGGGAGGCAACATATGACCCAATCTCGACGCAACACGTTGTACAATGATGTCATCTACTAATTCCCTGTAAATAGGAGCAAAAAACTCAATTATAATGTAATGGATTCTACCCTAATTCTCTGTAACACACTAGCTCATGTCTCTGACTTTAACATTGAAGTGTGTTTACGTAGGCACAAGACCGACGCCCTGCTTCTTTCTTATTTTTAAATGATAATAATGATTATCATAATTAAATAATAGTTAATTAATAAACTAATAAATGATTTCATTTTCTGCCTATAAGTAAATAATTTAAAAAATAAAATTATCCACTAAAAATGAGTAAAAATGCCTAACTAGCCACTTTTTGCCTCTCCTTTTCCCTAATAGCCATTATTTTTTTTTCTTTGTTTTTTAGCCACCTCCAAAGGTAAAAAGACTAAAGCACCCTTATGTCAAATCAAAACCCTCTCTCTCCTCTCTCCCCTTCCCTTTCCTTCCTCCCGTCCATTCTTTTTCCTTTTTCTTTTATTTTTATTTTTACACTCTCTCTCCTCTCTCCCATTTCCTTTATATTTTTTAATATTAACATCTCTCTCCCATCTCTCTCTCTCTCTACTTTTTATATTTAATTTAAAATATTTTCCCTCCCATTTTTCCCCCCCTTTTCCTTCTATATATTATAATTTCTCTCTTTCTCTCTCATTTTTTTTTCATTTTCTCTCATTTCTTCTTCCATCTCTCTCATTTCTTTATCATTTTTCTATAATTTTCTATCCCAAATCCATTTATTCTCTCACTTTTTTCTATTTGTTTTTCAAAAATCTACATTTTTTCTTTTACAAATGTTAATCTCATAAATTTCCTACACTTTTTTTTATTTACTTACATCTCTATTTAATTTCTTCTTGGTCTCGTTTTTTCATAAATATATTTTAACGTTTTTGGTTCCGAATCTCGAAGATCTAAACCAAAATAAGCATGGATTTGACAAAAGGTAATATACATATGTTGTTTGATTTATGTCTTTTCGTTGTTTTATGTACTATACATAAATTCTTAATTTTTTGTTTTCTGCTATACATGTAATGCATGCAATATACGTTTTTTTGGAATATACGTACTATACATATTTTTCCTGGCTGCTTTTCCTTTCGTAATGTCCGTACTATACGTACTATACGCATTATACATTTTTCGTGATCCGGTTTAAATATATATTTTGTGGTCTCTCGTTACATTCTTGTGTTTGCTATACAGCATGTAATATACGTAATATATTTTTTTCGTGGTCTGTTTAAATATATATCTTTTGTAATACACGTGCTATACATAACTATGTGTCTTTCTTGATATACAGTCTATATCACACGTAATATATGATATATACGTACTATACACACATACGAGTTCTTCTTGATGTACACAACTGTACTACACGTAATATACGATATATACGTACTATACACACCTATGAGTTTTTCTTGATGCACACCCACTTTCTTTTATGTTCGTTTTGTAATATACGTAATATGCTTGTTATACAGTACGTAATATATGTAATATACTTTTTTTCTGGTCTGTTTAAGTATATATTTTTTTGTAATATACGTGCTAGACATAACTATGTGTTTTTCTTGATATACGGTCTGTACTACACGCAATATACGAAATATTCGTACTATACACACCTATGAGTTTTTCTTGATGCACACCTACTTTCTTTTATGTTCGTTCTATAATATACGTAATATAATATATATTTCTTTTTGTTTTGTTTGCATATTAAGTATCTTTTTTGTACATTTAGTATTATTGAATTAACACTCTTTTTGTTTTCATTTGCAGGTTATATGACATGTATATTACGTATAGCACGTACAAATGAAACACTACGGACGCTATACGAACACTATGGACGCTACCAAAATAATATACTAAAATGAATCTATACTAAAATGAATCTATAAAATTGAATTAAAAATCGAAAATTTAATATGAAATCAAAATGCAAAAATAATAAAAATATAAAACAAATACTAAATACATGAAACAATATGGACGCTATACGAACTATACCAAAATCTGGGAAAGAAAGAATGCATTGGGAAAGAAAAATGTCAGAACTGTCAGGCCATACGTGTCAGATATGTCAGACTATACCTGCCATACGAAAAGGGCAAAATAGGTATATTGAAAAATCAAATAGTAAAAGTAGCTAGTATGGAATTTTTAAAAAAAATGTGGCTATTTTAATATTTTTGATGCCAAAAGTGGCTATTCTGATTTTTCTCCCACTAAAAATTTATAATAAAAAAAGTATTAAAATAAGATTTTACAAAAACCACAAATTCAAACTTACTATTAGCAAGTATGTCACTTTCAATTAAACATTTTAAAACAAACTTGTCGAAGAAGTCTTATATTTGATGTGTCAGGAATAAACAAAACCGGCTCTCTTCTCTCACTCACTGTCCTGTCCTGTTCTGTCCCGTCCGAAAAGAAAACAAAACCCATCTCTTCTCTTCATCAATGGCGGTAAGCATCAGAGACCATCGAATCCCGGACTTTTCCCACGATTACTACGACGTTATTTTCGACACCGATGAAATTCTCACTCTCATTACCTCTTCTCCCGACATTGTCGATGATTGGATCTCCGAAATCTTCCGCATTCACCGTCGTCGACTCCACTGTCTCATTATCGGTCTCAACGTTGAATGGAGACCTAATTTCAATCGCCACTAACGTAACCCCGTCGCTACTTTACAACTCTGTGTTGGTCGTCGATGCCTTATTTTTCAAATCATTTACGCCTCTGAAATCCCTCAATCTTTTATTGATTTTCTCGAAACTAAATCTTTCGCTTTCGTTGGAGTTGGAATAGACAGTGATGTTCGGAAGTTGTATAATGATTATGATTTGGAAGTTTCGAATACGGTTGATCTTAGGGCTCGTTTACTAATCCGGAATCGGAATGAGAAGGAATCGGAATAAAAAATGGAGGAATCAGAATCATAAGGAATCAGAATCAGATTATAATTGATGATGTTTACTAAACTTATAAGGAATGGGAATCAGATTGCATTCATGATGTTTACCATGTTAATGAATCAGAATCAGAATGTAGACAATTACTACAATACCCTTTATAATGATGAGAATAATTAAAACATTTCTTATAATTAATTTAAAACATCTTTTAAAATTACATAATAATCAACTAGAGAAACGTTATAATAAAAATAAATATATTTATTTTAATTTAATAAAGAATAAGTGATAATATTGAAATATATATTTAAATTTATATTAAAAAATATAATTGAGATAATTTTTAGGAGATTGTTTATTATTTTATTATAAAATAAATTATTAGAAAGTTGTTTATTTATTAAATTAAAATATTTAAATAAGTGAATGATTAGTTAATTGAAAAATCAATAATCACTTAACAAGAATGACAATTAACAAGAAATGAATAGGTGATTTAACCTTGAAAATTAAGGATAAAATAGTCAAATCAATTTGGAAATATTAAACTAACAGAATCGGAATGAGATTCCTTAGCATTTGAAGGGGAATGCAATTATAACTCTATTCAGGAATCATTCCTAATTTTGAGGTGGGGTCCACAAATTAGGAATGATTCCAGCTAACAAGTAAACAATGGAATGGGAATGAAAATAGTTGATTCCCATTTATTGATTCCCATTACTGATTAGTAAACATGCCATTAGGGTTTTGGCTGAAGAGGAATTGGGAAGGTCTGATTTGAGGCATGTTGGGCTAAAGCGGTTAGCGAGAGAGGTTCTTGGGAAGGAGATTGATAAGCCTTTGAATATTACGTTGAGTTGTTGGGATAACGAATGCCTTTCTCTACCTCAGGTATCGTATGCTTGTCTTGATGCCTTTTTGTCTTTCGAGATTGGAAGGTACTTGATGAATTGAATGTGTGAGGATTTTGATATCTGGTTTTGAAGTTTTGTGTGTGGAAAGTTGGTTTCTGAAGAAGATTTAGGGATAGGAAATTAGTTTTCTTTTTGTGTCTGTTTCTGGGTTTGATGGATTTGTGTAGTAAGCTTTGTTCTTGATTTTCCATGATAGAATATGGTTTAGGATGGTATTTTGTGAATTTCAATGAAATTCTGGTTTTTTGTTGTATTTTGGTAATATGTCGTTTTTTCTGTCATTGCATTGTTTTTTTTTTTTTTATATTCGTGAGTGTTGGTGTCGGCTTGAGTCCACCTAGGCTCATCTCATGAAAAAAACGCTACAACCATGCGACTCTATAGATTCCTATTCTTATGGAACATTTTAATTTGCGATTGTTTGAATATTCAGCTATTTTGCTTTTCAATTGAATGACATTTTATGGATTGATAATAGCAAACGTTTGAAAATTTTCAAGACTAACATTTTTTTCCGTCCTTAGCTCAAAGTAAATATGAAATCTAACCCCTCTACGTGCCTTCATAAAAATGTTATTTCGTGAATTTTTTTAAAATATTTGCTATTTTTTAAAATACTTATTAAAAAAGTGTCATCCAAGTAAATTTCTTTTTTCAAAATCTGTAGTTCTTTTCCTTTTTGTACCTTGGATTATTTTAAAAGAAAATCTGGGAGTCTATTTCAACTTAATTTGGGATTATTATGTGAGCATGGGATTTATGGGGAGAAGTTCAATTTTCTTTCATTCTTTCTTAACTTCTTCACTTCAGTCTTGAAAGAAAACGTTATGTTATTTGCCAACACGAGTATAACTCAAGTAGTTAGGCACCTAATCTCTTCTCACCCTCGAATTTGATGTAATATCTCAAAATGTTATGTTATTTTGCTGGAAGACATGCTCGTAGCTTTACTTTTTCTGTAAGCCATAATCTTCCATGATATTGTGACACGTGTCAAGGTTAGTACAAAGGTTTCTTGCTCGAATCAATATGATCTCTCTCTTGCTTGTTCTGTGCTGAGGTTTTTCCATATTTAGAAACCTGCATAGTTCTGTCTCAAAAGTTGCCATTGCAATAAACCCTATTCTTCTCATTAGATCTATTATTTTGACAAATGCAATTGAAGTTGGGAATTCAAACTTTTGAGATTTTCTACACTATATCATCTTTATTTGTCAGATTGATTTAAAACCCATTCTTTACACTTTTTGAATTAGATTTTTTATAAATAATAAATGTTTGATAATTTTCAAAAATGACATTTTTTTTAAAGGCATATGAGTTGGGTTTCATACTTGCTTTGAGTTTTTTTTTTTTTTTTTATTTTTTATTTTTTTTTTGAAACACAATTGATTATTGAAGCATATGAAATGAAAACAAACTAATTTGGTTTATTTGATTTAAGTAAGAATGATCAACAAACAAGTTTTTTGTCGAAAAGATGAAGGTTGTTTTTTTTTTACAACAAAGACTAGTTGGTGTTTGACTCCGAGCTCGGGTAGGGAGCTGGGATTACACAAACTCAACCATTGGAACTCATTCATTTCCACAATTTTAACACATCAAACATAGTCTTAACAACTTCTGCTTAATAATTTTGCTTAACAATCCCTAGATGACAAAAAAGTGCACATCTCTTAATTACAGGTCATCACCTTCTCCCTCTCTAATCTAATGAGATTAATATCAATAAGATGAATTTAATCAAATCAATTAGAAAAAAAAAAACTCATCAAATATAAATAGGGGCAAGAAAGCAGATATCATGAATACCCTATATTTTTTTTATCTCCTCATTTCCCACTGAAATAGTTTCTCTGCTAAATGTGTACCCTATGTTTTCATTGGAAAACAAGAAGTCCTTCTTTTCAGGTAATCGAGTATATATTATTTTCTGTGCAATCAAAATGTATAGTCAATTCAAACTTCGTAATCAAGGAATAAAGGAAAAGATAATAATTAAGAAAAACACTATAAATAGAGTAAATATGATAGTAAGATAAAAGTTAAATTATAAAAAATATCTCTAATCTATGAGATTGGTTTCAATCTTGCCATAAAGTTTTAAAAGTTTAAACTCTACTCAATCTTTTAATTTGTTTTTGAAATACTGTTATTTTGTATTTTTGTTATATTTCATGAAAATTAAAACGTTAAAACATTTATCAAATTATTATGGTTTCAATTTTTCCCTTTAACATTTTTACCTTTGTACGTTTTTTTAAACAGTAAAAAAATTATGGGTACAATTGAAACTTCTAAAAAGTTAGAGGTAATATGGATATAAATTACGTTAGAGGTAATATTGATACAAACTTTTAAAACTCATTCCATTGTTTGCTTCAATCTATAATTATAATAGGCAATTGACCTTCAATTCCCATCCAAATCTTCACTTAAATTATCTCTAATTTTTTTGCTTTTTCCTCTGTAAATAACTGATGCTTTTGTATTTTTAATAAAAAATATATATATTAGGATCATTTTAGTAGATTACACTGAACAAGATAATTATTTAAAATAAATATATATATATTACAAGAATATACATTTTTTTAAATCAAAAAATATTTTTTAAATGAAACTCAATATTTTTTACATAATTAAATTAGAAAAAAACTGTTCAAAATAATCCAGTAATTTAGATAATTTGTACTTTATAGTAGTTTTTCAAGCTTAATTTCAAATACGACACTTTTTTTTCAAATACCACTTTTTTACTTTCTTTAAATTAAAAAAATTTGTTTTCATTGAATTTTTCTCTCATGTCATTATACAATAAAAAGCGCACTGATGTTTCCAATAAAAGTTATTTAGATCTCATGAAATAGAATTTATTAATTTTTCAAATTTTGTTAGATTTTACTTTTTTTTAGTTCATTAATTTAATGATTTTGTTTCATTAATTAATGAATGTTAAAAAGTTCTACTTTCCAAAAAAAATCTTTTTTTAGGGCAATTACCGATTTTAGAATTTTTTTTTTTTCCCTTTCTTTCTTTCTTTCTTTTCAAATCGAGAGAATAAGGATTTCGGTCCACCGATTTCCTTCATCGGTAAATGATACCCGTAGTTCTAAATTATTCCAACGAGACCCCTCCCTTTCAACGATAGTAATTTTTTTTTTTAGTCATAACTTTTTCGTTTGAACTCTGATTTGGATGATTCAAGATGTTTTGGAATTCTCGTTTAGAGCTCTACGTAATGGTCACTTCAAAATTTTAAAATCATTAATAAATAAAAGTGTTTTAAATCATCAAAATACTAGATATAATTTACACCATTAACGCTTTTAATTACGGATGATTTAGAAGTTTTGAACTAACTATAACATAAAACCCGAAACGAGGATTCAAAAACATCTTGAATCATCAAAATCGGAGTTCAAACAAAAAAGTTATGACAAAAAGAAAATTAATGGCGTTGAAAAGGAGATGTCTCATTGCAATAATTTGAAACTACGTGGGCATAATCTGTCATTTTCAAACCACATGAGGTGTTCATGCATTTTGCAAAAATCACAATTGTCTTATTTGCATTTTACCCAAAAAAGAATTGATAAGTTTTGATATTGAAACCTTGATCAAACATATGGTAAACAATACTATAGGGTTATGAGCTTTCTTAGATGAGTCTTGATTAAACGGAAAGGTGACTGACCTACCCTACGACGACACTTTACGCGAACTACTAAACTATCGTAGCATCCTAACATGTTTAGGAAATTTCTCCTTGTTAAGCATATTCGGATTCATGTATCATGTTGAAATTTATGCCAAATATCTGATTGAATGTCTATATGCATATTAAATTAATAAAAGAATGTTTATTACATTTCAATAATATGGCTCCCTCACTAGTTGCAATCCTTGGAAAGAAAAAAGTTGTTAAGGATGCATTTGATCACTTAATTCGTCTAATAAGAAAGCCTAAATGGATCGAAACATTCCCTTGTGAAGATAATCGAGCAGCAAGTAAAACCATTTCTATGAAAAAACATAGTCACACACTTCATAATACACATTCATCGTGGATAATGATCACAACTCATTGGAAACGTAGTGCGAAAATTCTGCCGACCTCCAAATCAAACTCCGCACCCACACATCCACAAGCAAATGGGCATGTGGGGGCCTCCAACAAAAAAATCGTCAATAGCCTAAAATAGAGGTTGGAGAAATCAAAAGGAAAATAGACCAAAGAACTTCTAGGTATCTTGTGGGCCTATAGGACCACACCCCAAATCCCACTTCAATGGGGTTCCGTTCGAAGTAGAAGATAAAATTAAAAAAGAATATTATTTTAATGTCATGATAATAGTTTGTAATAACATTAATTTTATGAGAAATTTAATTGAAAATATTAATACTTAAGGGATGGAATATAAAATTTAAAAATGATAGAGAAGAAATTAAAATAATATATATATATATATATATATATATATAACATTAAAATGAGGGTTAATACCGAATTATAATAACCATGAAAATTAGTATCAAAAGTAAACACGAGTGTTTAGAAACAAATTAGATCTAACAATCTCCTTGAGGTCGGACTCTATGAGCCTTAATGATATCGGTGACAAGAGACTTAGAGGGGAGAAGAGAATCAAGAGTTGTTTTTGCTGATAACTGGACTTCAGGATGGGTATCGGTCAGAACCTTGCAATTTTAAGGGGCAAAAAGTAATGTACTGACATGCCTAAATACAGTTTTTTTTTTTAGTTGGTAGAGTAATAACCCACAATTCTTTACACAAACATTTGTCAATTTTGGCACTATCTTTGGAAGGCATTGAGACAACTGTTGAGGAGCACAATATGCCATAGCACACTACATTCTCTCTTTCTCCAAGCTCTATCTTCAAGACCCTGCCCAGATAGAACAAAATATATTATATGCACAAAAGAATGACAAAAAAAAGAAATTTTTATGGGTATCAAAATTTTCTTTAATAATTACAAGTCTATCATCATTAAAAAAATATTTACAAACATGAGAGTTTTAAAAATGATTCACTATGGTAAATGTGATACACAATAATCATAATCGATTGACATGTTCAATAAAAATAATATGTTTGTAAATATTCTTGTGATCTAAATGATAAATCTTTCATTAATCAAAAAGAAAATGACAAGATACAAAATAAAGGCCAAAAAGTCCACCAAATAAAAGAAATAAAGCAAGGAACTACAAAAATGAGTTCCATTTTAAATAGATAGACTGAAAAGGAAAATCTAACGAATTGGAATACTTGATCCAACAAAAAGTGCAGTATAATACAAGTATCCCAAGTTAAATTCTAATTCGAGGACCGATCTTCAAAAATTCTAGCATTGCGTTCGAGCCAAACAGACCAAAGAAGTGCGGAAACAACACATCCAATTTTTTTTTTCTTTTTCTGTGGCAAAATGACATCCCACATAAGCAAACTGTCTCTCTGACTTTTGGGGGAACCAGACCGAAAAGGTTGACATAATTGCAAAATATCAACAATAGAGTCGAGAGGAAAAATTGAATTGCACCAAATAAGTTTAACAAGAAAGGAAGTTGGTGAAGAAGTGAGAGAAAGGTGGGTGAAAAAAGATTTACAAGAAAAACTACCCGAGGGTTCAAGAGACCACAAAAGGCGATCCGGAGGAGGGGAAAAGGGAGAGATGAAACAAAGGAGATTTTGAAGATTGGTTGATTTCAAAATCTTTGAGATTTTTTTTAAAAAAACACCTAAGATTTAGAGATGGAATTGAAAAGAGAGAAGGGAGGTCTATAAATTTTTAGAAAAGAGGACAAAGGGTATAATTGGGAATCCAAGAATCTTCCCGGAAATGGATTTTTGTACCGTTACCATGAGTAATTTGTGTGCAGGATGAAAAATGAGGCACACAACGGGAGATGGATTTCCAAGGTGACCGGAGGGAGCCTTTTGTAACATATCAACAATAGAGTTCCAATAAATATATATATATAAAAAAAAAAACAAACTATATTTCCTACCAATCAAAGAAGCCCAAAAAGAGGAAGATTTAGGGAAAAAAAAATCTCCAAATCCATTTCCAAGTAAAACATCATATTTCAAAATCAAATTCCCAATACCCAAACCTCAAAAGCTTTCGGTAATCAAGTTTTCTCCCTATTCAATATGTTATATTATCCTTAGATACAAAAGCTTAAGTTGTTGTCAAGTTTAATAATATATCTCAACACTCCCTCTCATATGTGTTTGGATATTTGCACAAGACCCAAACATGTGGATTTTTTTATAAATGGGGAGGGAATGTCATCAAAGGGGTTTGCTTGCTTCCCATTAAAAGGAGAGTTTTACATGGATTGTTTTTAGGTTTTCCATTAAAGTAGGGAGTAAAAGGAAAAAGCAAAAAGTGTGAAGGAGACAGGGACAAAATCGTGGCCGGAGAAGATGACATCGCCAGATTCTTTGAAGGTTGATCATTCTACCATCTACAAACGTTATGAGAGTGGCATCAACTCACTAGTTGTGTATGTAGATGACATTGTCATAACTCGAATTGGGAGCTGCTTACAACCTTTCGGAATTGCTTTCGAAGACTTTATCATCTCGTTCTTCTCCATCAGTTCAAAAAATCAGAGAGAATGGTTTTTTCATGTTAATAAAGTATTTTTCAAATAAACATGGGGATTTCTAGACTATTTCGAAGTTTCAAATAAATGGTTGGAGTCAATAAATCAATCACCATTCCGACTGGTTGTTAATTATTTGGGATCTTTTTTCAATGGTTAAATAAATCAACCTCGTTTCATGAAAAAGTTACGCCGCCTTCTGATACCAATATTTCACAAGTCTTGGGAAAAAAATCTGATTTTGTTTCTCCCACCACAGTTTCGGGAAATTTTGGATATAAAAAAATCTTATATGTTATAGGTGATTTTTCAAGCTAATATTTTTTAACACGTGTACTATGACGGGCACAAAACACCTCGGTACTGTTGACACGTGTGCTATGACGTGGCACAAAACACCTCGGTACTGTTGACACGTGTGCTATGACGTGGCACAAAACACCTCGGTACTGCACATATATCGAGGTAGCTGAGAGTGACATAGCGGCACAGATATCGAGATACAAAGAACTGTACAGAGGATACAGAGTACAACGCACTACACAGCACATATATCGAGATACAAAGAACTGTACAGAGGATACAGATTACAACGCACTACGTAACACAGATATCGAGATACAGGGAACTACTAACTACAACACATGTGTCAACTACGTGTTTCAACTACAACACACAGCCCACAGCCTGTTGGGCCTAAGCCAGGGGACGCTACATGTTGAGCGTTGAGCCGTTAATTGAGTCGCGAGGCCATCACCCCACCAAGCTACCGAGTTCAAGAGCCCAACTTCAGGAAGCGTGCCAAATACGATTGGCCTAGACATCATAATTAACTAGAGATAGGTTGAGGCGTTGCAGAGTAGCTCGGTGATGAGACGCGTGGCGGATGACTCGACGTGTGGCAGGTCGACTTGTAAATGGGCGGGAGATTAACCAAAGAAAGGGCGGAAACCACGAACTCGCCTCTATAAATACGGGCACCCGAACGATTGAGGTACGCTCTTCTACCATACTAAAACTCTGCCAAAATTTCTACTGACTTGATCGTCGGAGTGGAGAGGCCGGTACCACACCGGTGCTGTTTGATTCTCATTTTCAGGTGATACGCTCTCTGTCTACAACCGTTGGAGCTTACGTGGAGCTGACGTGTCAACCCAGTCAGCCAGACGAAAAACAAGCAACAACATTTGGCACCGTCGTAGGGGAACGATCAAAGTCGTGTTCCAAGAATGAGTCGAAGTCAGCACAGTGATAACCACGACGATGAAGAGGAGCGAGAGGAGGCTCCAAGACGAAGGAAAAATCCCCCAAGAGATTGTCAAGCCCAAACGGATCCCCAACCACCTAAACGACAGCCAAAACAGGGCGAAAGGATCACAGAGTTGGAAGCCCAAGTTCAAGGCTTCAACAGAGATATGGCTAAGGTGTTGGATATCTTAACTCGACAGAATAATGTTAAAGGAAAAACGCCTTTAGAGCAGGAAGGAGAGTCCCGGTTTCGTGGGGAGGGTGGTTCGGAAGAGGAAGAACACTCATCCAGTGGACTCTCGTGACCACGAGCGTTCTCACCATCCAGGTGGAACAGATTTGCGAAACATCCTAGAGCAAAAGAGGAAAGCTCGACAAGATGTCGAGAAGTCAACTGCGGAAAGCCAACAACCACCGTGGGCACCAAGTTAAGGAAGCTACAGGACCAACTAGGTAGCATGCAGAAAGAGTACAAAGGCAAAGCTCCACTGGCGTTGGAAGATTTATTAGAACAGACAGAACCACCATTTACAGAAGACATCATGGAGGCTGAGTTACCCTCCAAATTTAAGATGCCTACTGTCACACTTTACGATGGATCACGCGATCCCCTGGAGCATGTTGAGACGTTTCGGACCTGGATGGAGCTCCAGGGAGTCCGAGACGCGATAAAGTGCAGAGCTTTCCCCCTCACCCTGGCAGGCCCAGCTAGAGGATGGTATAGGCAGTTGAAGCCACGTTCAATCCCTTCTTTTAAGGAGTTGACTAAGGCTTTTGTGACGCAGTTCTTAGGAGGAAGAGATCATAAAAAACCAGCGACGCATCTCCTGGACGGTGCGTCAAAGATCGAGAGAAAGCCTTAGAGATTACGTGATGAGGTTCAATAGTGAGGCCCTTAAGGTTGAAGGCTATAGCGATGATATAGCCCTCACCGCCATGATGGCTGGGATCAAAGACGAAAATCGCTCCTGGTCCCTCGGGAAGAAAACCCCAACCACTTATACCGAACTCCTCTCAAGGCACCAGAGTACATGAGTGTTGGGGAGCTACTCGATTCAAGGAAAGTTCCTGATGAAGGGAGCGATGGACATCACCAATCCGAGCAAAGGTCCTGAAGATCGACAATTCGACAATAAGAGGAAGAAAGTGGAGGATCAACCTGAACGTCGTGGCTTGCCCCTGAGCAAGTTTAAAAGGTACACACCTACTACCGTTCCTCTTGAACAACTTCTGATGGAGATTAGAGATAAGAATTTGTTGAGATGGCCTGCTAGGATGAAAGCAGGGTCAAATAAAAGAAACAAAGATAAATATTGTCTGTTTCATAAAGATCATGGTCATACAACTGGAGAATGTTTTGATCTTAAAGAAGAAATTGAGTCTTTGATCCAGCGTGGATACATGAAAGAGTTTGTGAGAAGGAATGATCATAGGGAGGACAGAAATGAGAACACAAAGCAAAAGGAGGGTGGTAAGAAGGATGCTGGTGAGATCAAAACCATATTTGGGGGCCCAGCTGGTGGAGAATCCAATCGAAAAAGAAAAGCGAGCGCCCGTGAGGCGAGGCTCGCTCCATCTCGTTTAGAAGTGTTTTCTAGTAGTAAAGCAGAACTTCCTGCCCTAACGTTCACTGAAGAAGAGGCAAATGAAATTCATCAACCACACAATGATGCGTTGGTGGTGGTCATCAGAGTGGCCAACAAAAAAGTGCATAGAGTTCTTGTTGATGGAGGTAGCTCAGCAGACATCCTATCCTTTAAGGCATTTAAGGAAATGGGGTTAGGGATAGATGAGTTGAGGAGAAGCACAACGCCTTTAGTTGGATTTGGAGGTGATCAGGTTATCCCGAAAGGCAGCATTGAGCTACCAGTTACTATTGGAGAGGAACTAAAACACGTTACCAAAATGGTGGAGTTCTTAGTCGTAGACTGCACTTCGGCTTACAATATCATCCTTGGAAGGCCCTCTGTCCATGCGATGAAAGCAGTCCCGTCCACTTACCATCAACTAATGAAGTTCCCTACCCCTTGCGGAGTGGGAACGATTAGGGGTGAACAGAAATCCTCTCGAGAGTGTTATCGAACAGCCATGAAAGATGTTTTGGTGCACGTACTTAGAACATGCCAAAAGAGTCAATCAAGGCAGATGGTGCAGCCTGCATTGGCAGTAGAGAGGATAGGGAAACCTACCCCGATTATACCAGAAAAAACTGAGCAAAGGGCAACCCCCACTGAAGACTTAGAGTCTGTTCCACTCCTGAGTGAAGATCAACGTGTCAGCATTGGAACAAGACTGGGGGCTGGGCAGAGAGGTAAACTAATAGAATTTTTGAAGCAAAATTCAGATGTGTTTGCTTGGACTCACGAGGATATGCCTGGTATAGACCCAAAGATTATGGTGCATAAGTTGAACGTGGACTCCAACTTTCGACCAATCAGACAAAAGCGCAGAGTGTTTGACCAGAATAGAAATGATGTCATAGCCGAAGAAGTAGAGAGCTGTTAAAAGCTAAATTTGTTCGTGAAGTACACTACCCTGACTGGCTTTCTAATGTGGTGTTAGTGAAGAAGGCAAATGGAAAATGGAGGGTGTGTATAGACTTCACTGATCTTAATAAAGCATGTCCAAAAGATAGCTTCCCTCTACCCCGAATTGACCAACTTGTAGACGCCACAGCTGGGCATGAAATGTTGACTTTTATGGATGCATATTCAGGATACAACCAGATCAGGATGTATGTACCTGATCAAGAGAAGACATCATTCGTTACGAGTCAGGGCCTTTATTGTTACGAGGTCATGCCATTTGGGCTGAAAAATGCAGTCGCAACGTATCAAAGGATGGTCAATAAGATGTTTGAGAAGCAGATAGGTAAAAACATGGAGGTGTATGTGGATGACATGCCTGGTCAAGAGTCCACAGCCGAACGACATACGCGACTTGGAAGAAGCGTTTGGTGTCTTAAGGAAGTACCAAATGAAGCTCAACCCTGAAAAATGCGCATTCGGAGTAACGCCAGGAAAGTTCCTTGGGTTTATGGTTCACCAGGAGGCATTGAAGCAAATCCTGATAAAGTGAAAGTCGTCTTTGGAGATGGAGTCCCCAAAGAATCTCAAGCAGACAAAAGCTTAAATGGGAAAATTGCGGCTCTCAACAGGTTTGTCTCTAGAGCCACTGATAAATGTCTTCCATTTTTTAAAATCTTGAGAAAAAATATTAAGTTTGAATGGACCGAGGAATGCGAAAGAGCCTTCTTACAGCTCAAAGAATATTTGGCCTCTACACCCTTACTCTCTAAGCCTACTATGGGCGAAGAATTGTTTATGTATTTGGCTGTCTCAGAGACAGCAGTGAGTTCAGTGCTAGTAAGAGAAGAGGGTGGAGCCCAACTGCCTGTTTACTATACAAGCAAAGCAATGGTCGATGCAGAGACCAGGTATCCTCAAATGGAAAAGCTGGCGTTAGCGTTGGTGACTTCAGGCCGAAGATTAAGACCTTACGTTCAAGCTCATAAGGTGGTGGTACTAACTAACCATCCGTTGAGGCAAGTGCTCCAAAAACCTGAAGCGTCTGGTCGATTAATGAAGTGGGCGGTGGAGCTCAGTGAATACGACATCCAGTACAAGCCGAAGACAGCTATGAAGGGTCAAGCAGTGGCAGACTTTATTGCTGAACTCACACCTGAGAAAGAAGAATCGACATCCGGACCAAACCATGAAGGGGAACTCGCTCCACCACGTGAAGGAGGGTCCGTTTGGACGCTTTACGTGGATGGATCATCAAATGCGCAAGGTTGCGGTGCAGGACTCATTCTAGTTTCGCCAGAACAGATACACATCGAATATGCTCTAAGGTTTGGCTTCAAAACTTCCAATAATGAAGCTGAATATGAGCACTATTGGCTGGATTGAGGTTGGCCAAGAAAGTAGGAGTGAGCCAACTCATAATACTTAGTGATTCTCAGCTAGTTGTGAATCAGATTACTGGAGAGTATCAGGCCAAGGAAGAACGTATGGCAGTCTACCTGACCAAGGTGAAAGAGATGCTCAGTGGATTTGATAAATGGGAGGTAAGACAAATACCTCGCTCTGAAAATGCTAATGCTGATTCTCTGGCACGTTTGGCCTCTGCATACCAGACAGAATTGAGAAGGATGGTGCCTGTGGAGTTTCTCCCCAATTCAAGTATATATGAAGAGAAAGTTCTGGACGTTGACCAAGCTGAAGAACCTAGCTGGATGGAACCAATTATTCGTTTCTTAAAAGATGGGGAACTCCCCCCTCATAAAGCGGAGGCGCGGAGGCTTCGATACCAAGCTGCTCGTTATGTTCTGCAAGATAATGTATTGTATAGGAGAGGCTACTCTTTACCTCTCTTTAGATGTCTTGGTCCTGAAGAAGCCAACTACGTGATGAGAGAAGTGCATGAAGGAGTTTGTGGAAATCACTCTGGGGCCAGATCGTTGGTCCACAAAATCATCAGGCAAGGATACTACTGGCCCACATTACATGAAGATGTCAAACAGTTCACCAAACGATGTGATCAATGTCAGCGTTATGCTGTCATACCCAGGCAACCAGCTGAACCGCTAGCCAGTATCACAAGCCCGTGGCCTTTTGCACAATGGGGAGTTGACCTAATTGGACCCCTACCTCAAGGGAAAGGTCAAACAAAATTCGCTATAGTAGCTGTGGATTACTTCACCAAATGGGCTGAAGCTGAGGCTCTTGCCACCATAACTGAGCACAAAACCACTGAGTTCATATGGAGGAACTTGGTGTGTAGGTTTGGCATCCCTTATGCCATAGTTACTGATAATGGAAGGCAATTCGATAATGAGAGGTTCGAGTCATGGTGCTCTGAGCTGAATATCAAGCACCTCAAATCCACCCCAGCCCATCCGCAAACAAATGGCCAAGTTGAGGCAGTCAACAAAATCATCAAGAAAAACTTAAAGACCAAGCTTGAAGGACTTAAAGGACATTGGGCAGAAGAGCTTCCTAATGTTCTATGGGCATACAGGACCACAGCCAGGACATCTACAGGTGAGACCCCGTTCTCCTTAGCATTTGGGACTGAAGCTGTTGTTCCCGTTGAGATAGGGCTCCCTTCTTCAAGGACTCAACATTTTAATATGGACACTAACGATGAATGTCTTAAGCTAAACTTAGACATGTTGGAAGGACGTAGAGAAGTGTGTCGCCTTCGTGTGGCAGAGTATAAGAACAGGGTGGCAAGATATTACAATTCTCGCGTGAAACCACGTAGCTTCCAGGTAGGTGACCTTGTCCTGAGGAAAGTATTACCCAGCACTGGAGCCCTGGGTGCGACATGGGAGGGGCCCTACACGGTCATAAAAGTAATTGGAGTCCGGGTGCGTATGAGTTAACAGACATGGAGAACAAGTCGCTCCCTCACCCGTGGAACATTGAACATTTGAAAGCATACTACCAGTAGGCTTCTTCAAGATAGTTCACATTAATTCCGTTTATTTTTTGTATCAAAATGATGAACTTTAATATATTTTGAGACGACAAGATAATTTTGTCGCTACATAATTTTGTTGTTTTTATTTACTCGCTTACTATTACAACTTGAGATGAGTCAACACACCGAGCAGAAGACAAGATCAACCAGCCACAAGTCAATGTAGAAAGCCTTTATAAAAGGACTACTTGAAATAGTGCAAAGTTCCAACAAAATAGAATATAGCTGAGACATGAAAGACTTGTACGACTGTTTGAGATTAGCAGGAACAAGTTCACCTCGGTTGGGTCAATCTAAGACTTGAGTTAAGTTAGAAACCCAAAGCATGAATGTCCCATGCTAAGACCACGATAAGATATCACAAAATGAAAATAAGATCGAGCTATATTTTATTTTCATAAAGATCCAAGTTCAAGAAGGTAATATGCAAGCAACAAAGGAAACTACATTCGAACTCAGGTACACTAATTCTTCTACACACGACCTAAGAGAAAAGGAAAAAACACAAAAAGCTCAGGACCTATCGCCTGTGTCATCAGGTCTTGCCCCAGATCACTAGGTTCTCACGCTTCCAGGTAAGTCATTTGCCTTACGAAGTCAATATCCCATTCAGGATGAGCTTCCTGAATCTTATTACATGCGTAATCAAACCCGTACCCCCCACGCCTCACGTTCAAGTGGCCGGAAATGTGGAGAACGTTCAAATTCCCTCCTTAGAAAAGCGGCATCCTTGATTGATCTTGAAGTTGTTGTCTCTCGGCCCTAAAAAGCGAGGGCCGATCGGTTGTGCTCCTCTCGTTAATCGACTCACACGTGCAGCAGACATTTCTCTAGCAAGAATGGCTTGTTGGGTTATTTCGTTCGCCCTTTTGAGCTCTTCTGAGAGTCGCCCTATCTCTCGTGATTGCCGTGAAGCAGCAAGACCAAGTGTGGCACTACACTGTAATAGAGAGAAAATTAGTAACTTCAAGTCTACGAAGGTACACTAAAGTTAAACTTACCCTATGCTGTTCTTCCAGGGAGATATCTCGATTACCACCTCCAAGTACAACACCGCGCATGTCCCGCATAACAGACTCTACTTCTGCCTCGAAAGGAGGGGGGAAAGTAATACTAGCCGGTGTTAGAGCAACCTGAGCAACTGGACCCACCACTCGTTGGCGTTGACTTGAAGGTTCGCCTCGAGTCGCTTGAGGATGAGTCGTTCGACGTCGACGAATGTCCTCATCAATACGGGGCGGCATGCCTGGGAAGAGAATAAAGTAAAATAAAATTAAAAAAAAGGGGGGGGAGAGAGACATATAAGTATATATTTTCTAGCCTTACTTGAAAGACAACCGAGCCCAGAGTTACGTAAGTTGTTTTCACGGATCAGAACGGAAGCAGATCTATCTCCTTCAGAGAGACGCCAGATGTGTTGAAGAGATAAGGCTTGGAGTCCTAAATTTATAGCCAACTGCTCCCCAACTGAAAAATGGAAAAAATAGTTATACGTGACAGACGTTAACATATAGAGTGAGAAGCTTAAAAATCCAAAGCTTAACAGACCAGGCACACTAAATTGCGTGGGAGTAGGATATGCGCAACTCTGACCAGGGGTGCGCCTTAACCAGTCACCTCCTGCAAAAAACCATCTACTTTTCCAGCCCCTCGCTGGAACCGAACCAGCCACTAAGGGCCTGTCTCGCGCGGTTAGATAATAGATATAGTCGAATCCAGGAAGCGATTTTAAGGAGTAGAGTCCGTAAAGAGTCTGAGTAAGAAAGAAATCTTCATTTCCGACCATGCTCCAAAGCACCCAACACCCCAACAGTACGCTCCAAGCACTAGGGGCTAATTGACAAGGAGCAATACCTACTTCGTGTAAGAACCTCTGCGGATATGGATGAAGAGGAAGCCGGAACCCACATTCAAACATTTTGATATTGAGAGCGACCTCCCCAGGTGGAGGACGGAGTAATGATTCGTCACTACCCTGAACTCTCAAAGTGATGGAGTCAGGATATGATACTTTTTTCTCAAAGTGTTGAGATCACTCCTACTCACGTCTGGACGAAGGGAATTCAAAAAAACGGACAGGGGAGCCACTCGGTATTGACAAATCGGGATGGTGAAGAATACTGATCAAACAAAGATGATCAAGGTTAGTTGTCGAGGAAGAAGGAGTTTGTATGACTTCCGGCGTATGACTAACGAGAGCCACAGAACCAGGAACGTGGTAATGGCGAAACTGTTGGTTGTCGGATGAATCAGACGTAGTATCCTCAGACTTGTGAGTATAACTCTCCTCTTCACTAGACATGGTTAATTGGTTGAAACTAATGACTAACAGTGCGCGAAAGTAAAAGATGAGGTACCTGAATATGGTGACTAAGCAGGCGTCGAGAAGAATGACCCTATAAAAAAAATAATAAATAAATAAAGTTGTTATTGAAAAAAAAAGAAAAAGAAAAAAAGGTGGATGGGTGCAGCCAGGCGTTTGAAACGCCTGGCAGGCTGGCCCACAAGTGGGCGAGCCCAAAAAAGAGACGCCTGACCCATTGGGTCAGGCGCAACCCGACCGGGTCAGAATCGACCCGGTCGGGTCAACAGCCAGGCGTTAGAAACGCCTGGCAGTCTGGCCCACCAAGTGGGCCAGCCCCAAAAAAAAAAAAAAAAACTACGACCGGCGTTGAAACGCTGGCAGTCAACCCACTTGGTGGGCCAGCCCCAAAAAAAAAAAAATTCTTTAATTTAATTTAACTAAATAAAAGCAAAACAAAGAAAAGAAAAAGACAAAAGAAAAGCAGAAAAATAGAAAGAGAAAAGAGAAATGTACCTTATTATTTTGAAGTCCTCTAAACACAATAGTGAGAATGAAAATTTCTCTACTATTTATAGGAAAATTTCAACCGACTCTTTCTACTCTCTATCTATTTACCTTTTCTTTCTTTTCCGTTGCTTCAAGAAATATCTTGGATAAAATCTATACTTATGATAAATGTCAATAAATACTCCCTATCTGATAAAACTGCACGTGTATATTTAAGATTACTCAGCAAACCTACCAAGCTAGGGAGTAGGGGGCAACTGTTATAGGTGATTTTTCAAGCTAATATTTTTTAACACGTGTACTATGACGGGCACAAAACACCTCGATCGTTGACACGTGTGCTATGACGTGGCACAAAACACCTCGATCGTTGACACGTGTGCTATGATGTGGCACAAAACACCCTGGATCGCACATATATCGAGGTAGGCCGAGAGTGACATAGCGGCACAGATATCGAGATACAAAGAACTGTACAGAGGATACAGAGTACAACGCACTACACAGCACATATATCGAGATACAAAGAACTGTACAGAGGATACAGATTACAACGCACTACGTAACACAGATATCGAGATACAGGGAACTACTAACTACAACACATGTGTCAACTACGTGTTTCAACTACAACACACAGCCCACAGCCTGTTGGGCCTAAGCCCAGCGGGACGCTACATGTTGAGCGTTGAGCCCGGTTAATTGAGTCGCGAGGCCATCAGCCCACCAAGCTACTGAGTTCAAGAAGCCCAACTTCAGGAAGCGTGCCAAATACGATTGGCCTAGACATCATAATTAACTAGAGATAGGTTGAGGCGTTGCAGAGTAGCTCGGTGATGAGACGCTGTGGCAGATGACTCGACGTGTGGCAGGTCCACTTGTAAATGGGCGGGAGATTAACCAAAGAAAGGGCGGGAAACCACGAACTCGCCTCTATAAATACGGGCACCCCGAACGATTGAGGTACGCTCTTCTACCATACTAAAACTCTGCCAAAATTTCTACTGACTTGATCGTCGGAGTGGAGAGGCCGGTACCACACCGGTGCTGTTTGATTCTCATTTTCAGGTGATACGCTCTCTGTCTACAACCGTTGGAGCTTACGTGGAGCTGACGTGTCAACCCAGTCAGCCAGACGAAAAACAAGCAACAACATTATAATTTGATAGTCACAAGGGGACATAAAAATTTGGAATTTTATCAGGAACTAATTAGATATGATTGGAAAAACTGAAACTCGTATTCAACCTTTAGACAACTTGAAAGCTGTTATGTTTTGTAATTCACAAGCTAGTGTTAACCATTTCCTCAGTTGGGAAAAACCTCTGGTTTGTATTTACACATGATTATATTGTTCCCTCTGTCATAATAGTTGGATAATCGTGGAAGGACTTCCTTTTCGGTCTTCATTAGAATTGGAGCAAAATGTGGAGAGTTGTTGGAAATCGATCAAGATACTCGAATTTTAGGAATTTGCAATTTGCTAGGATCAAATGTACAATTTCGGAAATTATGTATGCAAAGAGGATATGACTTTTTTAATATTCGATTGAGAAACGAGGATTATTTGAAGTCTCCGAAATTTCTTTCTTGCAAGGAAAATTGTTCTATGAAATGACTCCTACGAAATTGAGCTTTCTTCTCCTTCTATTAAGCATTTTTTACATGGGTCTCCTTCAAAAATTACTCTTTTTCTTCCTCACGGAAAACTTGATCGAATTTCGAGTGTGTCGGAAAAGAAGACCAATCCGAGCCCACTATAAAAGTCAAACCAGGTATTCTAGTTTTTTGCAAATGAGAGGTTCGATCCTAGGTTGAGGAGAGAGCAGAAGACAGACGAATTAAACACACCGTTTAACTTAAATGAAGCTGAATCAGATTTGTTTGGGATTTCTAAATCTCACCGTGGGCTTCATGAATTGGAAAATCAACTTTCTGATTTAAATGAGCCAAATGAATCACTTATGAGATTTCAAAAATGGAAGAGATATGAGATTTCAAAAATGGAAGAGAATTTACATAAGTTCGTTCCTTTCTGAGGCTAGCCCATTTACATTATTTCCTGAAATAATTTCAAATTCAGTTGCTTCCTCAAATTCGTTTTATGTAAGGCTCACACCGTTTCTAGAAATTCTGAGAATTCTGAAAGTTTAACTTTTGCATCAAAGGAACTTTTACGTTCAAGTTCAGGAACATGGCCTATTCTTATACTTTCTCCCAATCTAACTCACGATTCTGATACTCTTCTAGCTTATCAACAAGAGTTCTTGGATCTCGAAAAATTTTCAGTTCCAGTTGTTGTCATAAAGGAAAAAGATTCTGATCTTCCTATCTTATCTGCCGTTCACATATTTCAATTTTCTGCCTCTAATGAGAAAATTAGAATTAAATTGTGCGGGAAAGTCTACTTCAGGAAAAGTTTCATTTGGGAAAATATTTGAAGAAATCTTCAAAGTTGAAGCTCTCCATGAAGTTTGCATGCTATTTACAATCTGGGCTTGGTCTGCAATATGAGGACTTTAGATCTGTGCCCTTGATATTCCTTCGAAGAACTCAATTAACCAGGATTTTGTGAAAAAGGTTTGTGTTGGGAAAAATCACCTTCCCACATTCACCGTTAGGAATAAAATTGATAAACGAGAAATTAAAGAAACAAACACAATTAGAGAGACACGAGAATTTATACTGGTTCACCCAAATTGGCTACGTCCAGTTGCTACCGCTGCGGATTCTACTATGATGAATCAGAGTTACAATAGAGAAATATTCTCAATACACTAAACCGTGTATTAACGGCTCAAAAGCCCTCAAGAAAGAAAAACACTTTCTTAATAATATTTCTTACAAACTCACACCCTTACTGTTGCTCTACACACTCAGACAAAAAGAAACGTTGCCATTAATTACGAATAAAAGTAGCAATAATTTTATTCATAAACCCTCGGCCAGTTGGAAGAAGAGAACGCCACTTCTCGTATTCTTTTTTGCTGAAGCTCCAAATCCACCGCCTCACAAAAGTGTAATGTTATATATATATTGACCTACTAAATTCCTTAGCCAATAGATGACAAGCACCCACGTTTGAAGTCTTGGATTGCATATGTAGACAAATGGACTTATATAAAGTATTGGGCTTTACAATAAGTTGGGCTTTGACTTCATTTTAATTTTGATTTGTCTTCATAAATACCCAACAGTTTGTTCTACTGCCTCTCATAATTGCTTTCTCCTTTCTTCAAAACCAATTTTTCTGATCAGGATATTCCAATAAAAAAAAAAAAATTTGATCCCTAATGTTTTGAAGCTGTTATTCAGAATTGGATTCAACTATTTCCAGGAATTTAAACTTTTTTAATTCAACATTTAAGGGTATAAATTGGCTTTTACTTCATAAAATTTTTGAAAATATGAATGCCAAAATTTCTTTCCATCTAGCTGATTCTTTTTTTTTTTTTTTTTCAGTTGGCCATCTGGCTGAGACTTAGTTTCTTTTCTTCTTGTTTTTCTCTGTTATGGGATTTATTTGTTTGATGCATATTGTAAGTTGGAATTTAAGAGGTTTGGGTAAAAAAGACAAAAGGAAAATCATTAATGAATTTCTTCTTAGTGAAAATCCGGATATCTTAGTGCTTCAGGAAACTAAAAAATCTTCTTTCACTCGGGCCTTTTTGAATAGTATTTGTGGAATTAAATTTAATGATTAGGTGTCTCTTCGTCTTCCTTCATCAGGTAAGGCTGGTGGGATCACTCAACTCACATCTTTCAATCAAATATTTTTTTACTGAAATGTCAAAACTTTTCGTGCTTTTATCACTCAACTCACATGTGATCTAAAAAGAACGCTTAGATCGCGCAGAGCACGCGCCTCAGACCTGAGGCGCTCACCCTCAATTTTTTCATTGTTTTTTTCTTTTTCTTTACAGTTTTGTTTAGGAAAGAAATGAAGAAAATACATTAATATGCCTTTATTTTAAATCAGTATCTAAAACAAGGCCTTCAATTAAATAATTTATCATAATATTACTTTTGATTATACTTGTAATCTTCATATATTAAATATTAATTTTTTATTTATATAATAACGCATCACAGAAAAATCTTGGTTGTGTTTACGGTTTTGCAATTAGACGAAACGTTCACATCCCAACACTTTATAAACCGCATCTTTATTACATACCAGCATACCCAGGTCTACCAGAAACTCCACATCTCTTTAAATCCTAAACTTCCTATGATCTCCTAAATTTTCAAAACATTATGTCTTCCTTTCAATGATGTGAGCTCAAGTGCAGGAGGCGTTACTCTTCACTCCCACCGATCTGTGACGAAAACGAACTCTACCTTGAAGCTTAAGCTTCACGTCTGAACGACTTCACTACAAAAAAACTGCCAAAATGCGACCAAAAATTTGCGACCAAAAAAAAGTGGTAGCTTTAAAGTGACCAGTTGGTCACTTTATTTGAAGGTTGACTTTAAGTGACCATCTGGTCACATTTTTTGCGACCAGTTGCGACCAGAAGTAGAAATAGTCATAAAAAATGGCGCGAAATTATGGCGCAAAGGAAGCGACCAGTTGGTCACCTTAAAAAACGACCATCTGGTCGCATTTTTGTGACTAAAATATGCCTTGGTAGCAAAAAATGGCGCGTAATTTTGGAGGGAAAAAAGCTACCAAGTGGTCACAATTGAAAGTGACCACCTGGTCGCAATTTTGGTGACTAAAATATGTCTTGGTAGCAAAAAATGGCGCGAAATTTTGAAGGGAAAAAAGCTACCAAGTGGTCACAATTGAAAGTGACCATCTGGTCGCAATTTTGTGACCTTTTTTGGGGAGTGGTAGCTTAAAATTGGAGGGAAAAAGCTACCAAGTGGTCACAATTAAAAGTGACCACCTGGTCGCAATTTTGGTGACTAAAATATGTCTTGGTAGCAAAAAATGGCGCGTAATTTTGGAGGGAAAAAAGCTACCAAGTGGTCACAATTGAAAGTGACCATCCTGGTCGCAATTTTGTTTAATTGAATTAATTTTAGTTCAATTAACCTAATTGTACTTTACTTTAATCAAATGTAACTAAAATTAAGTAATTAAACAATTTTTATTTAATAATTAAACTAAAATTAATTAATTAAATTAGTGTAACTCATTTAATTTAAACTACTTACGTATAATTGAAGTTAAACTATTTGAATGAATTACCCTACTTTAAATTAATTGATTTAATTAAAGTAATCTAAATTACATTAATTAAACTAAAATTAAGTAAAACTAAAATAAACTAATCATTTAGTTTGAAATAAAGTAAAGTAAAATTAGATTAATTGAACTAATATTAATTGAATTAAACTAAAATTCAATTAATCTTAGTTTCAATTAATCTAATTTTAATTTACTTTAATTCAAAGTAATTGATTAGTTTATTTTAGTTTTAATTAATTAATCTTAAGTTTAATTGAATTAATTTTTAGTTCAATTAAGCTAATTTATATTTACTTTAATTCCAAGTAATTGATTAGTTAATTTTAGTTTTAATTAATTAATCTTAAGTTTAATTGAATTAATTTTTAGTTCAATTAAGCTAATTTATATTTACTTTAATTCCAAGTAATTGATCAGTTAATTTTAGTTTTAATTAATTAATCTTAAGTTTAATTGAATTAATTTTAGTTCAATTAACCTAATTTTAATTTACTTTAATTCAAATTAATTGATTAGTTCATTTTAGTTTTAATTAATTAATCTTAAGTTGAATTGAATTAATTTTAGTTCAATTAACCTAATTATACTTTACTTTAATCAAATGTAACTAAAATTAAGTAATTAAACAATTTTTATTTAATAATTAAACTAAACTATTTGAATTAATTACCCTACTATAAATTAATTGATTTAATTAAAGTAATCTAAATTACATTAATTAAACTAAAATTAACTAATCAATTCTAAATTACATTTATTAAATTAAAGTAAACTATCTTAAATAAACTAAATAAGTAATTAAACTAAATTAGATTAAGTAATTAAATTAATTACTATTTAAATTGAATTAAAGTAAACTAAGTTAGATTAATAAAACCATTAGATTCATTAAACTAAAATTAGATATAGAGAAATGCATTAAGTTTAATTGAATTAATTTTAGTTCAATTAACCTAATTGTAGTTTACTTTAATCAAATGTAACTAAAATTACGTAATTAAACAATTTTTATTTAATAATTAAACTAAACTATTTGAATTAATTACCCTACTTTAAATTAATTGATTTAATTAAAGTAATCTAAATTACATTAATTAAACTAAAATTAACTAATCAATTCTAAATTACATTTATTAAATTAAAGTAAACTATCTTAAATAAACTAAATAAGTAATTAAACTAAATTAGATTAAGTAATTAAATTAATTACTATTTAAATTGAATTAAAGTAAACTAAGTTAGATTAATAAAACCATTAGATTCATTAAACTAAAATTAGATATAGAGAAATGCATTAAGTTTAATTGAATTAATTTTAGTTCAATTAACCTAATTGTAGTTTACTTTAATCAAATGTAACTAAAATTAAGTAATTAAACAATTTTTATTTAATAATTAAACTAATCAATGAATATAACAACATGGAAACAAGAGTTCCCGTCATATGTAAATATCAGAAAGTAACCCAATATAAAAAAAAAGTATATAAATATTAATATTTGCGACCAGGTGGTCGCAATTTTACAAAAAAGGTGACCACATGGTAGTAATTTAGAAGGGAAATGCGACCATTTGGTCGCATTTTAGGATTTAGGGTTTGAGTTTAGGGTTTAGGGTTTAGGATTTAGGGTTTAGGGTTTAGGGTTTAGGGTTTTGTGTGACGACCCGTCACTTTTAAATAAATTAAAATCAGAGAAAACAGCGGAAGTCTTTTAATTTACGAAAAATTGGCGTGGTTTTGTTTGAAAATATGCATGCCGAAAACCTGTTTACATCCTAATTTTCACATCTAATAAAATCTCATGGACTTTAAGTCCAAATCAGGAGTTCAAATGTTTCATCACATAAAAACCACATCAAAAGCTCTTATGAGCTATATACAACATCAAAGTGTTTGAAAATTCATAAAGTATTAACATATACTTTACAAAACCAACAAGTCCATCTCGAGGCCAGCATCCCTCGATCACGCAAAGACCACCTCCTTCTCCTCGACCTCTAGCCAAGGCATTACCTGAAATTGGTTGTAATATCATGAGCTAACAAACTAAGCCCGAGAGAATAATAAGCATAAAAAGTAAATATAGACCTCAAACTCGCATTCGATTTGTGTCCAATAAACCGACACAATCCTTCCTAGAATTCTCCAAAGTCTAGGTCATTCTAAGTCATATTTTCCATTTGATGAAACTAATTAGCACACTTAGGCTAATTGTTCATCCTTTAACTTGTTATAACATAAAGTAAGAAAAGTAAATGACTTTGCAAAAAAATATAACATCTCGACTCTCTTTCTCATCTATCATATGCATAAAAGTAATGAGTACATCCATAGGATACGCAATTGCCATTTATGCATGTAATGAAGGTAATGTGGATTTTTACAAACTATCCACCCTTATCCTTATGCATGAAGGTAATGTGGGAATCCACTCATCCACCATTCAACCTTATGCATGATGAAGGTAATGTGGGAATCCACTCATCCATCATTCACCTTATGCATGAAGGTAACGTGGGAATCCACTCATCCACCGTTCCTTTCATTCTTTTCATTCTTTTCTTTTTCTCTTTTCAATGATGCGAGATGTTGTAGTATAATAAATAATGGTGCAAAATGTTATGCATATGCTTGCATATGCTTGTACAATTAAATAAAGTAAAGTAAATGATAAAGTAATTAAAATACACATAAGGTAAATGGGCATAAGTAAAGACATAAAGTAAATGACAAAAAGTAAAATAACCGAGAAACTCGAATGAACGATATGACGATCGAACTCCGATATTAGTAATAAGATTAGAATCATAATTTAAATGATTAACCTATGTCCTCCTGGATTCTATACTTCCAAATAACCCGAGGTTCTATTAACCGTTTTAAATTACAAGTTGGATCATTTTGACTTCAAAATAATCCAACCTTAGTTTCATAACGAAACTAAGTTAGAATCTTCTAAGATTCAAAGTCTTTCTCGAGAATTTCTAAGTTCTCACTTAAAGGATTAACTCTTAATCCTAAGGGCACTAACTCACAACCCTCTAATCTTATGTTCGGATTCTAATCTTAGTTTCAAACTCTCAAACCATCACACTAGTTTGCTTTCCATATTTAATTTAAATGCTAACTATTCTCACCTTATTAATAAGATGATTTAGCTCCTAAGTTCGAAGGAGCGATCAACCACGAAGTTCAAAAACACCTACAAACGAATTACATCGTAACAATCAATAACGAAACCAACTATCATTCAAACAATTACTAAACATACAAAGCAACGAAAACCCAATAAAACCCACAAAGAGGCCCACGGCCCTATCATCAAAAACGAGTCTCGGGTTTGGTTTTTCGGCTTTTTGGCAATTCAAAATACGTTTTGAGTTGGTTTTAATCAAATTCGATAATCCCGATTTCAATGGGTATCGATGAATAGTGTTTTTGAACATTAATCCCTTTCCCGAATTGAATTTAAATAAACATTCATTCATTAATTTCTAACCCATTTTCAATCCCAAAAGGGTAAATTTCAAACGGAAAGGGTTTCGACTGAAACTCGGTTTTAGGGTTATGAAATAGTTTCCAAAAACACATAAAACTACTCCCGAATTGACAAACACCGAGTTTCACGGCAAGAAATCGAAAGAACACAAAAGCTTGAATCAATTTCCATGGAAGTTCAATGAGAATTCGAAATCTAGGGCTTACCTTAGAGAGTTGGAAACGTTCCAAGAGTGGAATGGGTAGAAAGGTCTCGGCGAGAGCTTTCCAACGCATCCGAAATCACGCAAAACGGCCAAGAACGGCGGGCGACCGTTTCTTCCTCTTCTCTTTTCTTCCCTTTGTTGCTCGGGTTTGGAGAAGAAAATGGTGATGTTTTGGTCAAAAATGAGTCAATGACTCATTTAAAGAAGATGACAAATAGTAAATAGATATTTAGGAAGTTGGAAATTACGATTTTGCCCTTTTTAAGACTTTTGGCTTAAAACGAATCCCGAACATCTCAAACTAACCCAATGGTGATTAATAATTATTAATTGGCCCGTTAATAATTATTAACACCATTAAAACGTAATTAAATAAATAAAGCCATTAAAAGGAATTAAAATGAAATAAATTGCAAATTTCTAATTTAATAATAAATAAATGAACTTAATTACTTGAATTAAAATAAAATAAATAAATAAATAAATAGAATTTTATCACAAAAATAACGGGACGTTACAATCAACCCTCCTAAAAAGGCTTTTCGTCCTGAAAAGTAAACTCACTAAGTGAAAAGTCGAGGATACTTTGCCCGCATATCATCCTCACGCTCCCACGTAGCTTCTTGGACACTTGGTTCCTCCAAAGAACCTTAACCAAGCGAATCGTTTTGTTTCTCAACACCTTTTGCTCGAATGCTAAAATCTCAACTGGTGTCTCCTCATAAGACATACTAGCATCCAAAACTATCGGCTCGTGATCAATCACGTGGGAAGGATCTCGCCATGTACTTCGAAGCATAGATACATGGAAAACATTATGAATCCGATAAAGAAGGTGGTAAAGCCAATCGGTAAGCCACGCTCCTACTCGATCGAGTATCTCAAATGGGCCAATAAATCTAGGGCTCGACTTACCCTTCTTCCCAAATCTCATAACACCTTTCATAGGTGCTACCTTCAAAAACACGTGGTCCTCACGCGTGAAAACTCAAGTGGACTACGTCGTTTATCCGCATAACTCTTCATGCGCTCCTGGGCAACCCTCATCCTCTCTCTTGATCAAGTCAATCGACTGACTAGTCAATCTGTAACAACTCGGGTCCCAAAAGCCTTCTCTCTCCCACCTCATCCCAAGGGTGGTGAGATCGACACTTTCTATCATAAAGTGCCTCAAATGGTGCCATCTCAATAGTAGCCTGATAGGCTGTTATTATAAGCAAACTCTACCAAGTACAACCGAGAATCCCAACTGCCTCCAAAGTCAAGAACACAAGCCCTCAACATATCCTCCAGAATCTGGTTAACTCTCTCCTGGTCGACCATCCGTGCCTGGGGGTGAAAAGTCGTGCTAAAATCCAAGCCTGTACCCATGGTCGAATGTAAACTCTGCCAAAACTTCGAGACAAAACGAGTGTCCCGATCGATACTATCCTCACAGGCACACCATGTAATCTAACAATCTCCCGTAAATACAATCGTGCCCATGTCTCCACCTGGGTAGGTAATCCTCCCAGGTATAAAGTGCGCGGTCTTCGTCAAACGGTCTACAATCACCCAAATGGTATCATAACCCTTGGGCGTCCTCGGCAAACCACCGATAAAGTCCATGGAAATCTCCTCCCATTTCCATTCGGCACACTCGAGAGGGTTAAGTAAACCCGATGGACTCTTCCTCAAAGCTTTGACTTGCTTGACAAGTCAAACATCTACTAACAAAGTCCGCTATCTCAAACTTCATCCCAGGCCACCAATAATGCTCTCTCAGGTCCCTGTACATCTTCGTACTACCTGGATGTATAGAGAAGATAGAACCGTGAGCCTCCTCCAACAGTTCCCTTCTAAAAGTCGATCCTAAAGGCACACATAGCCTCTTTACGATACATCGAGCACACTGTCGTAGAGAAGGTAAAATGACTAGGAACATCTGACTCAGCCTCTCTAAAACCGGCCTGCAAATGAACCTCTCCCCTCTGGGCATCAATCATCCTCTGCCTCAAAGTAGGCCCCACTGTCAAACTAGCCAGACTCACAGTGACCTCGGCAGTAAGCAATGCTATCTCAGCTCGCTCCATATCCCACCTCAATCTCAAAGGTAAGGCTGACAAAGCTGAAGAATGAGAAGACTTCCTACTGAGCGCATCAGCCACTACATTGGCTCTCCCAGGATGATACTGAATGTCACAGTCATAATCTTTAATGAGCTCTAACCATCTCATGCTCTTTCAACTGACGGGAAGCATAAGCTGTAACTTTTTTGTGTTGCATTAGCACACATCCCAAACCTCTGTGGGAAAACATTTGTGTACACAGTCAGACCACCGGTTCTGTCAAGCGACACTAGAACAGGTGTTGTCACAAGCCTTCTCTTGAGCTCTTCAAAGCTCCTTTCACAATCCTCAGACCATACAGAATCAACTCCCTTCCGAGTCAATCGTGTCAAGGTTGAAGCAATTTTGGAGAAATCTTGCACAAACCGTTGATAATAGCCTGTAAGTCCCATAAAACTGCGAATATCAGCCACTCTAGTCGGTCTAGGCCAGTTACTAACTGCCTCAATCTTAGAGGAATCAATATAATCCTCTTCTTGATAACACATGGCCTATTATGCCATTTCTTTTAGCCAAAACTCACACTTTGAGAACTTGGCATACACTTTTGATTTCTTAATAATGTCAAAATTCCTTCACATGCATATCATGCATCTCCTCAGTCTTAGAATACATCAGATTGTCATCATTAACCGTAACATCGATAGAATTGGTGTACCTCTTGAATACAATATGGATAAAAATCCATACAAGCTGCAGACGCATTGGTTAAGTCAAAACACATGACTACAAACTCATAATATCCATAACGCGCGTTAAAAACAATTTTAGGATTATCTTAATCCCGAATCTTCAACGGATTTAACCGGATCTCAAATCTATCTTTGAAAAGATAGCGGTTTCTCCCCAATATTTGAGGAACAATCTTCCAACCATTAGGGGGATATGTTTCATAACATATATATATAACATTTGAATCTCGTTCTCTTTAATACCTTATACTATACATAAGGTTCACATCAAATCTTATTCTTCCTTTACGAGATCTTCCAATTTATTGAGAAATTAGTTCTCTTACATGTTTATCACATGATAGTTATACAAGGTTCAATACACCCTTGTATTCTCTTATTATCCAATTCAATCTCATTCCTTTTTCCTATAGCACTTGGCTATACATCAATTTCTTTTCTTTTCTCTCTAGAAAAGTACGTCTTAAATAATCCTTTCTACGATTCTCTACTCTCAAGAAAACTAACTTCCATAATCATAATCTTTGTAGGATGAGCAACTGATCATATAGATCATCAATCCAATGAAATTGATACTTGTTTTTCCCCTGTAATTGATTCAACTCTCGATAATCAATATACGATCTCACCGAACTGTCTTTCTAATCACAAACAAACAAAGTGCTCCTTACGAGGACACACTAGGGTGAATAAACCCTGAGTTTAAGAGTTCCTATAACCGACTCTTAAGCTCTTTTAACTCAACTAATTTCCTAGGCAAGTATCGATAATACTAGGTAAATAGCTCAAGGCTCCATCACTTAGAAGCACTCTAGCTTCTACCATAGATATCAAAGTGGGTGCTACTCTACCATTAGACCCACGAAAACATAGACTAGTCCCACATGGACTCATAAAATCAATAACTCTCTCAATACAATCAATGGTATGATTGGATAATAGTCAATCCATACCCAATATCACATCAACATCGGACATATGCATAACAATCATAATAAAATGTGAGCATCTACTCATAATGCAAATGTCATAAGTGCCATATGCACTATCATCATAATAAGCTTCCTCTCCGGGAAAGCACATATCTCGAAACTCAACAATCTCGACTCAAGAGTCGCCAACTTAACATAACAAGATAAAATAAAAGAGTGGCTAGCTCAAGAATTAAACAAAATAAATGCCAAACGGCCTGAAAATAATAAAGTATAAACCACTACCATACTTGGTAGCTTTTCTTGATAATTCTAACCTTATTACTATGTTGTGATGGTTAAGTCCTATATGCCCTATAAAAGTGGCGTGAATCCAAGTTTGATCACAACATAGCATCTCGATAGAAGTGCGTATCTCCTGATGGAAACTAACACAACTATTGTAGTAAGGATGATCCAATCCTTGTTGAGCTCCACCTCGAACCGATTGTTGTTGTTGTTGCCTGTTGTTGTTGTTGTTGTTGTTGATGTTGTTCTTGCTGCGGTATCCCTTGACCTGGCGTCGTCATCCTTTGCTTTCTTCTTTTGAGGGGTAATCTTTCCCGTAGTAGTTAATTTTCTTTTCCTTTCATAAGATGTAAAATCCAAGATAAGGATGACTCCTAAGCCTCCTTATTCAAATCTTGAATGAACTCGACCTCGAGAGATCATTTACTTTCTTTTAAAGCAAAACTGGTGCCTGTCAAACACCTTAGTTCAATATCATTCTAACCTTCCAACATAGGTTTTACTTTAGAGTCTATCATAAAAGACTCGGTAGGTCCAAACTATGCCCTACAAGTTTCTCAAAGTTCACCGTTCAATTAAATGGTCAAACACCATGTGAATTGAAATTCACCAAGCCATCTCATTATCTTATAGAAGTTACCGATATCACGGTCCATCAACTTCCTTTTATACTTCAATCGAATACCAGCACTCCACCTTAGTGTAAGTCAATCTTGAAAATTTTCCAAATATGGATCTCGATAACTCGACCTCGAGTATAATCCAATTCAAATTAGCACATCATACCATGATAGTGACCAAACTAGGCCATTAACCAATTATCACAATCTTTAATGGTCCTCGTTGAAACTTATCACGTAAAGTCCTTACTTCCTCTTTTAAGTGGCAACACACTTTCCTTTCTATACAAGCGTACTACCAGGATTTACCATTTACCATAATCCAACTTTCTCAACTCAAACAAGGAACTTGTCCATTGAGTTAAATCTAGGTTCCCGGACACAAGCCAAATCGATTCCTTACAAATTCTCACCTCAAACAGGTGTTTCATCTCTTAATCCTGGGCTCCGGACAAACATGTTCCCTTGTACACCCAAAAAGTCAACACACATCTACTAAGACCACTACTTAGCAATTGTGTGACAATAATACTTTAATCAACTTTAAGGATCAAACGATCGATCTCTCGGAATATCTTATCTCCTTTACTTTGACATTATGTCAATACTCTTAACGAGGTGTATAACCTCCAAAACTACACGGGGTCATTCACTTTCTCGACACCTATACCCAAATCTCAAAATGGGTCAAATAAACATAACCACATAGTGGTTGTACAAGGATGTGAAATATCACAAACAACATTAACTTTTAACAATATTCTCATAACTCTTCCAATATCAAAGAAATAAAGTATGAGAATAAGAGTTATAGGCATACCTGGTGCCGCTGATCTCAGATGATGACTTGAGAGTGGACTTAAAACAAAACATGAAAACAAACATGCATCGCATGTAGTCTGAGTAACCCTAAGGCTCGATACCAACCGTGACGACCCGTCACTTTTAAATAAATTAAAATCGGAGAAAACAGTGAAGTCTTTTAATTTACGAAAAATTGGCGTGGTTTTGTTTGAAAATTGGCATGCCGAAAACCTGTTTACATCCTAATTTTCACATCTAATAAAATCTCATGGACTTTAAGTCCAAATCAGGAGTTCAAATGTTTCATCACATAAAAACCACATCAAAAGCTCTTATGAGCTATATACAACATCAAAGTGTTTGAAAATTCATAAAGTATTAACATATACTTTACAAAACCAACAAGTCCATCTCGAGGCCAGCATCCCTCGATCACGCAAGACCACCTCCTTCTCCTCGACCTCTAGCCAAGGCATTACCTGAAATTGGTTGTAATATCATGAGCTAACAAACTAAGCCCAGGTGAGAATAATAAGCATAAAAAGTAAATATAGACCTCAAACTCGCATTCCGATTTGTGTCCAATAAACCGACACAATCCTTCCTAGAATTCTCCAAAGTCTAGGTCATTCTAAGTCATATTTTCCATTTGATGAAACTAATTAGCACACTTAGGCTAATTGTTCATCCTTTAACTTGTTATAACATAAAGTAAGAAAAGTAAATGACTTTGCAAAAAAATATAACATCTCGACTCTCTTTCTCATCTATCATATGCATAAAAGTAATGAGTACATCCATAGGATACGCAATTGCCATTTATGCATGTAATGAAGGTAATGTGGATTTTTACAAACTATCCACCCTTATCCTTATGCATGAAGGTAATGTGGGAATCCACTCATCCACCATTCAACCTTATGCATGATGAAGGTAATGTGGGAATCCACTCATCCATCATTCACCTTATGCATGAAGGTAACGTGGGAATCCACTCATCCACCGTTCCTTTCATTCTTTTCATTCTTTTCTTTTTCTCTTTTCAATGATGCGAGATGTTGTAGTATAATAAATAATGGTGCAAAATGTTATGCATATGCTTGCATATGCTTGTACAATTAAATAAAGTAAAGTAAATGATAAAGTAATTAAAATACACATAAGGTAAATGGGCATAAGTAAAGACATAAAGTAAATGACAAAAAGTAAAATAACTGAGAAACTCGAATGAACGATATGACGATCGAACTCCGATATTAGTAATAAGATTAGAATCATAATTTAAATGATTAACCTATGTCCTCCGGATTCTATACTTCCAAATAACCCGAGGTTCTATTAACCGTTTTAAATTACAAGTTGGATCATTTTGACTTCAAAATAATCCAACCTTAGTTTCATAACGAAACTAAGTTAGAATCTTCTAAGATTCAAAGTCTTTCTCGAGAATTTCTAAGTTCTCACTTAAAGGATTAACTCTTAATCCTAAGGGCACTAACTCACAACCCTCTAATCTTATGTTCGGATTCTAATCTTAGTTTCAAACTCTCAAACCATCACACTAGTTTGCTTTCCATATTTAATTTAAATGCTAACTATTCTCACCTTATTAATAAGATGATTTAGCTCCTAAGTTCGAAGGAGCGATCAACCACGAAGTTCAAAAACACCTACAAACGAATTACATCGTAACAATCAATAACGAAACCAACTATCATTCAAACAATTACTAAACATACAAAGCAACGAAAACCCAATAAAACCCACAAAGAGGCCCACGGCCCTATCATCAAAAACGAGTCTCGGGTTTGGTTTTTCGGCTTTTTGGCAATTCAAAATACGTTTTGAGTTGGTTTTAATCAAATTCGATAATCCCGATTTCAATGGGTATCGATGAATAGTGTTTTTGAACATTAATCCCTTTCCCGAATTGAATTTAAATAAACATTCATTCATTAATTTCTAACCCATTTTCAATCCCAAAAGGGTAAATTTCAAACGGAAAGGGTTTCGACTGAAACTCGGTTTTAGGGTTATGAAATAGTTTCCAAAAACACATAAAACTACTCCCGAATTGACAAACACCGAGTTTCACGGCAAGAAATCGAAAGAACACAAAAGCTTGAATCAATTTCCATGGAAGTTCAATGAGAATTCGAAATCTAGGGCTTACCTTAGAGAGTTGGAAACGTTCCAAGAGTGGAATGGGTAGAAAGGTCCTGGCGAGAGCTTTCCAACGCATCCGAAATCACGCAAAACGGCCAGGGAAACGGCCGGCGACCGCTTTTTCCTCTTCTCTTTTCTTCCCTTTGTTGCTCGGGTTTGGAGAAGAAAATGGTGATGTTTTGGTCAAAAATGAGTCAATGACTCATTTAAAGAAGATGACAAATAGTAAATAGATATTTAGGAAGTTGGAAATTACGATTTTGCCCTTTTTAAGACTTTTGGCTTAAAACGAATCCCGAACATCTCAAACTAACCCAATGGTGATTAATAATTATTAATTGGCCCGTTAATAATTATTAACACCATTAAAACGTAATTAAATAAATAAAGCCATTAAAAGGAATTAAAATGAAATAAATTGCAAATTTCTAATTTAATAATAAATAAATGAACTTAATTACTTGAATTAAAATAAAATAAATAAATAAATAAATAGAATTTTATCACAAAAATAACGGGACGTTACATTTTGGGAGGAAAGCGACCAAATGGTCGCATTTGTGCAAAAGTATAATAATATTTTTTAAAAAATACAATTGGAATTGCGACCATATGGTCGCAATTATGGGCGGTAACTTTAAATTTTCATGAAATTTATGGCGGTTAATTTAAGTAATGCGACCATATGGTCGCAATTATTGGCGGTGAATCTCATAATTGCGACCAGATGGTCGCACATGGTGACGGGACGCGTGACAAGACAGCTGGCCTTGGTAATGGCAACTGGGCGACCAGTTGGTCGCCTTTTATATAAATGCGACCAAATGGTAGCATTTATATTTGTAAATGCGACCATTTGGTCGCATAAGTATCTGAAAATGCGACCATATGGTCGCATTTTCCCCAGCTCGCATGACTGTTCATTTCCTGTCATTAAATCATATTTGCGACCAGTTGGTCGCAAAATATGATTTAAATTTCATTCCCTTTCCTTTCCCCCGTTTCTTTTTCCCTTTTCCCGTTTCTGCCTTCTCTTCTTTTCTTCTTTTCTCCTCTTCGCTGCCTCTCTCTTTTTCTTCCTCTCTTTTTGTTCGTTTGTCTCTTTCCCCTATCCATTCCCCGTTATTTCTTCCCATTCCCGTTCCCGTTCTTCCTCTAAACCGAAAATCCTCAACCACCAATCCCGGTTTCGATTACACGAGGTTAGTTTTCGTAACAAACTAAAGTTTAGTTTATGAATTTAGAGTTTACTTAGTTTACTTAGTTTTAGTTTTTAAGATAGTTTACTTTAATTAGTTGAGTTTTAGTTTATGTAGTTTAATTTAATTAGTTTAGTTTACATTAACTAATTAATTAGTTTACTTTAATTTTATTACTTTAAGTAATTTTAGTTTAATTAATCTAATGGTTTAATTAATCTAACTTAGTTTACTTTAATTCAATTTAAGTAGTAATTAATTTAATTACTTAATCTAATTTAGTTTAATTACTTATTTAGTTTATTTAAGATAGTTTACTTTAATTTAATAAAATTAAACTAAATTAATTTATAATTACACTATAATTGATTAGTTAATTTTAGTTTAATTAATGTAATTTAGATTACTTTGATTAAATCAATTAATTTAAAGTAGGGTAATTAATTCAAATAGTTTAGTTTAATTATTAAATAAAAATTGTTTAATTACTTAATTTTAGTTACATTTGATTAAAGTAAAGTATAATTAGGTTAATTGAACTAAAATTAATTCAATTCAACTTAAGATTAATTAATTCAATTAAACTTAAGATTAATTAATTAAAACTAAAATGAACTAATCAATTAATTTGAATTAAAGTAAATTAAAATTAGGTTAATTGAACTAAAATTAATTCAATTAAACTTAAGATTAATTAATTAAAACTAAAATGAACTAATCAATTAATTTGAATTAAAGTAAATTAAAATTAGGTTAATTGAACTAAAATTAATTCAATTAAACTTAAGATTAATTAATTAAAACTAAAATGAACTAATCAATTACTTTGAATTAAAGTAAATTAAAATTAGGTTCATTGAACTAAAATTAATTCAATTCAACTTAAGATTAATTAATTAAAACTAAAATGAACTAATCAATTAATTTGAATTAAAGTAAATTAAAATTAGGTTAATTGAACTAAAATTAATTCAATTAAACTTAAGATTAATTAATTAAAACTAAAATGAACTAATCAATTACTTTGAATTAAAGTAAATTAAAATTAGGTTCATTGAACTAAAATTAATTCAATTAAACTTAAGATTAATTAATTAAAACTAAAATGAACTAATCAATTACTTTGAATTAAAGTAAATTAAAATTAGCTTCATTGAACTAAAATTAATTCAATTAAACTTAAGATTAATTAATTAAAACTAAAATGAACTAATCAATTACTTTGAATTAAAGTAAATTAAAATTTGGTTCATTGAACTAAAATTAATTCAATTAAACTTAAGATTAATTAATTAAAACTAAAATGAACTAATCAATTACTTTGAATTAAAGTAAATTAAAATTTGGTTCATTCAACTAAAATTAATTCAATTCAACTTAAGATTAATTAATTAAAACTAAAATGAACTAATCAATTAATTTGAATTAAAGTAAATTAAAATTAGGTTAATTGAACTAAAATTAATTCAATTAAACTTAAGATTAATTAATTAAAACTAAAATGAACTAATCAATTACTTTGAATTAAAGTAAATTAAAATTAGGTTCATTGAACTAAAATTAATTCAATTAAACTTAAGATTAATTAATTAAAACTAAAATGAACTAATCAATTACTTTGAATTAAAGTAAATTAAAATTAGCTTCATTGAACTAAAATTAATTCAATTAAACTTAAGATTAATTAATTAAAACTAAAATGAATTAATTTTAGTTTTAATTAATTAATCTTAAGTTTAATTGAATTAATTTTAGTTTAATTGAATTAATCTTAAGTTTAATTGAATTAATTAGTTATAACTAATCAATTCATTTGAATGAAAGTAAATATAAATTAGATTAATTGAACTAAAATTAATTCAATTAAACATAAGATTAATTAATTAAAACTAAAATTAACTAATCAATTAATTTGAATTAAAGTAAAGTAAAATTAGATTAATTGAAACTAAAATTAATTGAATTTTAGTTTAATTCAATTAATTTTAGTTCAATTAATCTAATTTTACTTTACTTTATTTCAAATTAAATGATTAGTTTATTTTAGTTTTACTTAATTAATCTTAAGTTTAATTGAATTACTTTTAGTTAAATTAATCTAATTTTAATTTACTTTTATTCAAATTAATTTGATTAGTTTATTTTAAATTATTTACTTAAATTTATGTTAGTTTAATTTACATTATTTCATTAATTAATTAATTAATTAAATAAACTAATCAATATTTTACTTACGTATTTTGGTTGTAGGATTATGACGGGCAGACGACGTCCTCCCCAGTCAGACGAGCCTGACGATGCGGGTGACGAGGGTTCTCCGCGGACGCTATCGGGCGTTGCCCCCGATGCGGCCCTGACTACGGAGGAGTTGGACATCCTCTTCAGTTACGATACGCGACTTGCTGCCACGCTCGATGATAGAGTCCCTGAGACCGAGTCTTCGACACCACGGCTGGCGCAGGACTCCCTTGCCACGCCTCCGGGCTTAGCATCAGGGTATGCGTCCGGGTCAGCGTCCGGTGCGCATCGGGGTCGGATCCACTGGCCCCTCGACTTCATGCACGCACCGCCTGTCTCAGGCAGATTCTACCCTTCCTGGATTGAAGGGGATACGTAAGTAATTTTGTTTACTATTTCCCTAAAAGTTTTCTATTCTTTTTAACTAATAGTTTCTAATATATAGCACAATAATTTTTTGTGATTTTGCAGAGTCGACCAAGCATCCTGACCGTTTCAAAACGGTTTTGAGGTCCTTCGAGCATGCCTCTACCCAGGCGACCTTGGTTGACGAAGATTCCGACGACAGGAGAAACGCTCGGATGTACGGCGATTGGAAGGTAAAAACATAATTTATTTTCATAATTAATTAATTTTGAAATTTATAGAAATAAATTTATTACTTTAACAATTTTTTATTTCAATTTTTTCCGGGGCAAGTTTCCTGTTATCGATCCCGATATCACCGACAGGTAGATTGTTCCCCCCTATGGGACGGTCCACGTCCGGGATCGATTCAAGGACCTCATGTTCCGGGCGCGAGAAGGCAAGCGAAGAAACCGCCCCGTGTGGATGAGCCCGGAGGACCACGCGCGGCTTCCGCTAGCTTGATCACTCCTCAGGGCAAGGCGGTGTCAAGCAGGAATAAGGCCAACCGCGCGAAGAATCCAGGAAAAACACACACGGGGCGCGGACCCACGACGAGCACCATCGTCAATTGGTATGCTTTTTTTTTCCTCGTTCTGTTTCTCGTTTTCTTTTTTCTAGGTTTTTTTTTCAATTACTAATTAATTTATTATGTTTTATTCTTCACTATTTGATTTTTTAGGAAGCGAAGCACGGGCGCCCCGTCCCGCCCGATGAGCTGCACCGAGTTCTTCACACGAAGAAGGACGGGGCGTTCGTCGACGATAAGGCGAAAGAAGTTCAGGTATTTAATATTTTTTTCAATTATTATTCTTTCTTTAAAATTTTTCATAATTCTTTCTTTAAAATTTTTCATACATTATATATTAACCATTTTATTTTCTGAATTTTAAATGTTTAGGAACGTTTCACGAGTCCTTGACTCGGCGGTTGCCCACACCAGACTCGCAACCGACTCAGGAGGACCGTATAGAGGCGTTCTTGGAGGCCGCTTGGAGGGTTCGGCCTGATGGGTCGGTTCCGGGGCTCGGCTCGTCGGGCGACGCCTTTATGCGGATGTGCCCGGCCTCGGCGGAGCGAGCGAGCACTAGCTCCAGCCCTTCTCCAGGTGAGCGGCGAGGAACGCATGGACATGGAGGCTATGCGTGAGGACTTCGTTGCTCGAGTCGCTACTATTGAGGCCGACATACGAGCACGAGTCGAGGCCGACATACAGCACGAGTCGACGCCTGTGTCGCATCTGCTTTGGCCGCGTACTTCAGATCTCTAGGCGGCGGCCTTTTCTACATCGACGCCTCCTCCCCCCCCCCCGCCCCTCCGCAGTAGTTCTAGGATTCTTTCGATTGTATAAAACATTTTTTTAATATTTGATATATATTTTTTTTATTTGAATTCCAATTTTTTTTTTTATGAAATTTTAATATTAATTAAATAAATAATTAGTAATTAATAATTAATAATTAATAAATAATTAAAAATTAATAATTAATTAATAATTAATTAACTAATTATTAAAATTTAAATTTAAAAAAAAAAATCTTAAATGCGACCAGATGGTCACTTTTAAGCGACCATCTGGTCGCATTTTAACTGAGACTAAAAGTGACCATTTGGTCGCATAAAATGCGACCATTTGGTCACTTTTTATGTGACCAAGTGGTCACTTATCTTTCACATAAATTACGACCCGGATGGTGGCGCTTTTTAGCGACCATATGGTCGTATTTTCACTGAGCCAATAAGTGACCATTTGGTCACAAAATTTACGACCATTTGGTCACTTTTTTTGGGACCAAATGGTCACTTCTATTGAAGATAAAATGCGACCATATGGTCCCTTTTAATGCGACCATTTGGTCGCATTTTCAGAAGTTTGACTTTTTTTGCTACCAAAATTTTTTACGACCATATGGTCGCATTTTTGTGACCATGCAGTCGCATAATTGAAATCCGACCAGCTTTTTAGCAACCACTCTGTTTGGTCGCATTTTGGTCGCATTTTAGGTGAAAAACGACCATTTGGTCGCAATTTTCTGGTCGCAAATTGGCAGTTTTTTTGTAATGCTTCTTCCCTGTCCTTGAAATGTTTCTCTCTAACCTAGATCTTTTTATAACTTCTTGTGACAACTGACACCTACATGTAAGGGATTATCAAAGAACAAAGGATGGTTTGCTAGCTGTGCAGCAGATGAATGTCGGATGAGAAAGGATTGCATCCACCGCCGTGAAAGACTAGTCCACTATGAGAAGGGTGGACGGGAGAATACGAGGATACAAAGATAACTTTCATGAGTTACATCGACGCATTTCTAATTTCTTCCTCCACGAATTAAAGATCAATTACAGCCTAATATATAAGTGAATATTACTTTGGAATTTAAATAATAAATGGAACATTGATTTTTCATGTGCGACTTCTCATGATCAAATTCCTTAACAAATGAGGTAAGATTTAGCTTTAATCAATTGTGTAAAGAGTTCGCAAAAAAAATAATAATAATAAATAAATAATGTCTCAAATATTTTCCAACTATTTTTGTTTATCTTAATATCTTAAAAGTGTAGATAGTGGAGAATCTTTACGTTCCTATTTTACCCTCACTTTAATATTTCATACCAAAATTAGCCTTACCTTTTTCATATTTTTCGTAGGGACACATTCTAGCATTTAAATTATGACCATTTAAATCAATACATTAAACTCACTTAAAAACAAATCTTAATTCATTGACAAAGTATTTGTCTTCTTCCATTTTTCCTACAAATTCATTTCCACTTCCCCATACATATTCTTGAAAGTTGTTTCATAACTAAATAGATTTTTCTAGATTCATGAATGTTCTTTATCAATTTAATCAATCCCTATTAATGGAATCTCCTATAAATGTATGCAAGAATTCAAGAATTTGATCCATCAAGTAAAAGAACACCGGATATGATAAAAGGATATTACACACTTAGTTCATATTGGAGGGTTTTTCTATCATCTTTTGTTCATTTTAATATTTCTTTATGATTATATTCCTATTATATGAAATTTTATTACTTTGATCTTTTAATGATATAGTCTTAAGTGGTTGTTGTTGGTTGATATGTAATTTAGCATAACTTTATATTTACACGTGCCTCATGATCTCAAGATGGCCTCACCTCTAATTGGTAAACCCTTTTACAACTTCCAAATTCTTAGGGAGCGTCATTTTTTGTTTCAGATAGCCTAATCTTGAGAATTATACTAGTGTTTTTTCCAATTTACTCATCTTTAATATTTATTTATACTTTAGTTATTCATTAAACAATGTATCAAATCAAGAATAAATTCACAGTTTATAATAAGTAAATTAAATTAATATTTTACACAATTTAATAATTCTTTTAGAATTATAGTGGAATAATCAATTAACACAAATTATTTATTTTTTCCTATTTAACCTTCATTTCTTTTGTCTTTATCATTTATTTATTGAATATTCTCATTTTTTAAGATGTTTTATTCAATTTTAAAAATATGATGAGATGCAAAACTACATCATCTTTGCGCACATAAACACAATTACTCTGGTTAGTATTTGCATTGCGAAATGATTTTTCTTCCCTATTAATTTAATTAAACAAAATAAATTATATCATTACAATTCAATGTGATGAAGAAAAGGAAGTTCATCGTCAAAATTCGTGTTTATTTTCTAATCAAAGGTCAACATTAAATTACATGTGTCTCCAGTTTTTTTTACTCCATGGTCATATTGAATCAAACAACGATAAAACCTTACTTCTATTGTATATAATTTATATTGTAAACAAATAATTACATTTTTCCTTCAAAAATTCTATTTTATTATTTTAATAATTTTAAATGCGTGTTTTTTTATTATTATTTTTTACAAATTTAGATAATCTTTCGTCATTATTGTCAATGGTTATTTCAATTTTATATACCACGTGCAATGCACGTTAGTTTTAACTAGTTCACTTAAATGACAGATTTTTTGTTAAGTAATTAATTGAACTCAAAGCAATAAATTGTTGAACTAAGAAATTTATTATCAAAATTAAATTAATAATTAAATTGTAATAAAATGAGATTTTTAGTTCCTAAAAACTCATTTAGATGACAATTACTCAACCCAAAATAAAAGTTAACTTGCCAATATTTTTGCAAAAGAAACTTGCCAATATTAAAAGCCAACAGTTTAACAATTTATTGAAGTAGAAACAATATATTGTTTTTTCCTAAAAAAAAAAACAATATACTATTTTCGTAAATTTTTAAAAGTTCTGATGTATAAATAGTTATGTATATTTTTGGGAATTTTTTGTAAACCCCCCCAAAAAGGAATTACAGAGAAAGGTACATACCATGGATGATAGTTGACCCTGTGCAAATAAAGGATTAGAAATAGCCATTTCTCCAAGAGCCCTAAGCATCAATGATAAATTTGTTTTGGTCGGTGATGCATTCTCCCAATGAAAAAACTCACATGCTGCTTCTTTTTCCGTTTTTAGTTTATCTAGATGAATAAAGGGAGAATGACATGCATGCATTATTTACAAAAATAAATAAATAAGGAAACAATGAACAATGAAATGAGAAAACAAGGCCAAAAATGACATGCCAGCATTTTTTGTCAAGTTTCCCGCATCCTTCTCACTAATGCCAGAAACTTCTCTCCCAGCCGGTTGTCTTCTCTTGGAATTATAAGAACTTGAACTATTGTGGTAAAATAAACCAACATAAACTAAAAGTCATTTTTAATGTTATAACAACATTTTTTTTTCATATAATGTGACAACCCGACCCAAAATAACAAAAAAATAATTAAATAAATAATAAATGACTCATTTAAAACGTAAATAAATCAGACCAAAACCAAATAGTTGCGGAATCGTTTATTTAATATTCAATAAATTAATTAAAACAAAACATTTGTTTTGGCGCCAATTTAAAATAAAATAAAAGAATTAAATAATTAATCTGAAAATCTAACTAAAAAGATAAAGAACCATGAAAACGAAATTCTCAAAAAATAATGAAAATAATAAATGACATATCCTAAGGGCCTCTAAGTGTAGCGTCATCCTTGTCAACCGCCTAAGTTTCCATTATTGTCACTGTTACGTGCAAAATAAAAGTTTGCAGGGCATTTGAATACCGTGAGTTTTTAGCTCAATAGATTAATTCCAACTCAAATAAGTAAATTAAATTAAAAATCATCTCATATCTATAACTTATGGATACTCGTCCATTTTCACCATTTATCAATAGTTAGTAGGTACTTGGCCTACAACATCTCTTAATTTCTATTAAATTCGCATATAAGTATCACCGCGGAATACGCGACCACAAGTGATACGGGCCATACTATCTTGACTTTAAAATATGAATCATAGTGGCACCCATGAAACGTGTCATAGTATGCAGCTCTACAAATTTAATATGGGTTTATTAATAAGGTCAAATCAACTTAAATCGTTCATAGGCTCTAATCATAACACCTAACAAATTAATGAACATAAACTAAATAAAAACAAAATTCGCAAACAAAAACGAACACATAATAATATTTAAAAACAATAAATCATCTCCCAAGACATCCTAACATACAATACACACAAGAATTTAATTTAAACTTGTAAGTAGGAATTAACCTACCTGGAATTCACTTTTACGTCTGAAGCGTACAAAATAACCATAAAATAGCGCTACGAAATCGACGATGATGTTTTACACACATAGATAGACAATAAACTAGTAGCAATAAGGGTTCAAGAGATGCTTTAACGATAGACAATACCGACCGAAAAGCTATTGGAAGGTATTGATTTAAATTATGGTTGAAGATTTCTTAATGATTGAGAATGTGAGAGAGACTATTCGATTAAGAACGGCAAGCGGCTAAGAAAAGAGAAGAAAGGTAGTAAATAGGTAGGGTTCGCTGAAGGGTTTTGAGGAGCAAACAATTAAATCATTTATTAAAATAATAAAGTGAGTGGCGTGGCTTCTTGCTGAGGAGAGAAAGGAGATTTAACATTCAATAAAATTTTAGGGTTAATTTCAGTATTGGACAAATTAATGTGGTTTATTTCAAAAAAACACAATTTTTTATATATATATCAAAACTACCCAAAACCACCACCAGAAAAATTAAATTACATTGTGAAATGACGAAACATACCCCGATAAATTTTCCTTAATTAAATGATATGTAATTAATGAGATATAGTTATTAGGAGAGATAAAAGGGTAATAAGGTAAACAATGAAATCGGAATCCACTAGAATCGCCACCATAAATGGTGTTTTATGGGTAAATCTGATATTAATATGAAACAACCATTAAAACTGAAATTAAGTGAATTAAATTGGTTATTGGTGTAATTAATTCAAAATTTTATTAGTAAATCCAATTTTATCTTGCTTTCTAAAATTATATAAAAAAAAGATATTAGCAAAAAGGTTCTTTAATAAAATACCAAATATAGTTTCAAATCAATGATTAAATTTATATATAAAAGAAAATAGACATTATCAATAAACCAACAAATAGATTAAAACTAATTAAACATATTTAATACCCATATAAAAATCAATATCATAAATACTAAATGTAAAATTTAGATTTAATAACATAAGTTTAACGAATTAAATCAATAATAAAAGTCATTTCTTATTTAATAATAACTAAATTTGACAACTATGATCAAAGAAATTTTTTTTTACTAATATAACTTTATTGGGTTGATTTATTGAAACAACTCATAAAACTTTATTGATAATAAAATACTAAGTAAAGATACTCAATGTAATTTCAATTAAACAACATTAAGCAAAATTACCCCTTCAGTATTATAAAGCCCATCTTTTACCACCAAACTTAACGAATAAACAAAAACTAATTTGGAAATAGAATATCTATATATAATTCAAACAAACTTTAAGTACAACCTATATATTTAATTAAAACAATTTCATTAACCTTTTTTTTTTTTAAAAAAAAAACTACGATTAATTAATAGAATCCATCAAAAGACAATTAGGATTAAAAATACAAATAAATTGTTAAATTAGAATTTACCATTATTTTTATAAAATTACAATTCATAACTAAACTAAATTAAATTCTAATTAAATAAAACAAAACATTTATTATTGTAAAACTTATTTAACCTAATAACTAATTAAAATAGCAAACTAGAAAAATATAACTTAGACACGAATGACTTTGTGTTCAAATTAAAAATATTTGACTGTAATGAAATTAAAAAAAAAACTATATATATATATATAATTATAATTATATAGATACCCCGGGCCCTACCTTACACAAGGGTTGTCACATATAAGCCCGCAGAAAACAAGGGGCGGGATGACCTACCATGGATTGTTGTGTTATTTACTTATTTGAAGGAGTTAAGATGAAAAAATCGATGTCAGGATTGACGTCGACAAGTCAATTTTCCAGAAATGTCAATGTCGATGTCGACATCGGATTTTGGTGTCAATGAGGAAAAATATCATTGTTCAATATAATTTACTGACATAACTAGCCTTATATATTTTGCTTTATATATTAAACATAAAACAACAATATTATTAATATTTAAGAAACAACGTCAAATTAATTAGACAAAGGTAGAATAATAAACATGAAATGAGAATTGGATAATACAAGTAAGAAAGCTAACAAATGATGTTTAAAAAACTTGTTACAATGCAAAGAAGCAGTTAATGACGAGATACAATGCAAACAATGATTTCCTTTATTGTTAGAGGAATAAAGATTTTAAAAATGAGCAATGCTTTACTAAGTTTATGGAATAGAAAAATTGTATTCCAAAATTATATAAAGAATACAAACAAGTAGGAAACCTAATTCTAATAAGGAAAGAAAAACAATCAATGAATATCACTAAAGATAAAGGTAAATCTAATTATCCAACACACCCCCTATAGGTGTTTTGAAAATGTCTTCCATGGCAACCTTGTCAACTGATTTGTCGAATTGCCCCTTTGGTAGTCCCTTGGTTAATACCTAGGAAGCACAGACACGGACACTGATACGACACGGACACGGATACGGACACGGGGATACGCCATTTTCCAAAAAAGTAGGATACAGATACATCGGAGACACTTTATTTTTTTTTAATATATATATATATAATTATTTATTTCATAGTTGAGGTGAAATAAGTTTGAAAAAAAAAAACCAGTTGTTTCATTAAATAACCAAAAGAAAAATAAAAAAAATTGCATGCAACCCTCCTCCTTCTGATACCTTCTCTTTCTTTAAATAACCAAGAGAAAAAAAAAACTAAGGCTGCTACTCTTCTCTCGAGCATGCGATGAGCTTGGATCAAATTTCTGGCAAGACTGAAGCTATTCCGGCAAGACCGAACTTTTTCAAGCAAGATTGAAGCTTCCTTTTTATTTCTTTCTCCTTTTTAGCAAGATCAAAAGCTTTTATGGCAAGTTGATCTTCACTTCTCTTCTCGTATTGCTAAAAGGGTCTAGCTAGGGTTTCAATCTCCTCCTCCTTGGGCATTTAAGAGCTATAGTTAAAGGGGTGTGTAATTTAATACATCAGAGTGTCCGTGCTTATGGGAAATCAAGGTGTCCATGCTTCCTAGGTTAATACATCAGAGCTATTTTATAAAAGGAAAAAGCTCTTAAAAAGCAAGGTAAGGTGCTCCCTTGGGCTTCAGAGAGCTTTTTAAAACACTCTACATTCATAATCAGATGAACACAATGCATCTACAAAGCATGTTCAAAATTGGATACTTCATCATCTCCTTATTATGTATATCTTGGTTTTCAACACTACTGTGTTTTTGTGTTTTATGTGTCTTATCCCGTCCACCAAAAACTCATTGAAAAGGTGCAGATTTAACAAGTTACAAAATCTAACTATAATGTAACATATCTTTTGATTGTAGTCAATTAGTAAAACAAATTTTTTCTCAACTTAAATGACACGAAGTAATAGGAAAAAAAAAAAGATTACTGAGCCAAAGTTCATACCTGAATGTAATTTTCTGCAAACATGTGTGAATGACGATCTGACACAATCTTAAGGTGCTGACATGGTGAAAATACTCCAGTCAGCACCAATAAAATGCTATAAGATCGATCATAAGTTTATAACACATGAATAAAATAACTTAAAAATAAACCTCTTGAAATTCTGCATAAGTTTCATTTGGAGCAATAGTCATTAAAGTGGCCAATGAATATATTGCTGCTTCCTGTTTATCAAATGAAGTGTTCATTAATCCTTGTGGTCCTAGGATACCCTGAGAAAACAAAATGAATTTTAGGATCATTCTGTTCAAGCATTCAAACACAAAAGTAACAAACCAAAAATAGAATGTCCATATCAACAGATCAAAATATTATTACAATATACCTTCACCAGTGCTCCTATGAAACAAACCACACCCTCACGAACTAAATAATATTTTGCTTCAACTGATGCCTGAAAACATAAAAAATCTAAATGTCAGTGAGTAGGAATTTAAGAATTTCTGGAACACTTTTTATCAGCAGTTGACTGGATTCAAGCATCAACAAGTTTCCAATTGAAATCTTCATGTAGAAGAATTAAATTGATTTAGTGAGTCCAACTCCTTCAAATTGAGGTTCAAAAGGTCCTCATCTTCCAATATGGCAAGTTATCTCACCACCTTGTTCTTTTTACATTCGGAGCTGTCACTCTTGAATTATTTTTAAAGTTTTATGTGTTACTTTTTGTGTATTTGTTAACTTTGTGTATAATAAGGATTTTTCATGTTTTATGTGTTACTTTTTGTGTATTTATATACTTTGTGTATAATAAGGGTTGTACTATAAGTTGGAAAAATATATAAAAAGAGAATATACTTATACTCTCACAAAACAATATGGTATCAGAGCATTGACAACTGGGAAGGCGTGATCAGATGCGGAAGGAAGAGATTGGGAAGAACACCTATTCTCAAAATATTAATCGCACCAAAGGAAACAAATACTTTTATTATCACTGAGAGTGTCTAGACCAACTTACGCCCAACTCAACTAATCTCACGGGACAACCACACGAACCCACACACTTTGCTCGTAGAATAATAACCAAGGTAGGTGGAGGCAACAATTGGAACATGTTTTTCACGGTTATTGATAAAGAGTGATCAAAATTCTAATAGTTCTCTAAACTAAAATGCCAAATATGTAGAGAAAAACGGTAGTAAGGTTTCCACAGTTGCATAGATTTATCTTCATCTTTGTCTTTATATAAGTAGACATTTATCTATTGTTTAATTATTCCTCTTTAATCTTAGGTTTCTTCCTTGTATTAGGTCTCGTCTATTATAAAAAAAAGGACTTTTGTACCTATTTTTTTATACAACTTTGGAATAAAATATTTATATTTCATAAACTTAGTTGGTATCAAAGTGGGTTTCTCACCGGAATCCTACTAGTTGAAAATTTACTTAGAAGACCAATTCTACGACGAATTTATCTTGATATGACGCTTCCTGAAGCTGCCCTCTGGAGTTCGCCGCCGGTGCGGATTTTTAGAAGAATCCAGATTTTCACAGAAACCCAAAAACCACCAAAATCTCGCCGGAACCAAAATTTTAATTTTTACTCGTCAGAATTCTATTCCGGTAACCCATACTCCGACAAGTCTTTCTTAGTATCTTGTCGGTTCACCCGCCGAAGCCCACTTCCTCGCACCATAATCTCTAGTTTTATCTTTGACTTTATATTAGTAGATACTTTCTTTCTTTATTCGAATTAGATTTCTCACCTATATTAGGTCTCCTCAATTGTAAAAAGAGACTTTTATACTGTTGAGATATATGATTAAATTTACCTTGAACCATTAGCTTAAGCTTTTGGTTCAATGGGTGATTTAACATATTTAATATGGTATCAGAGCCCAACAAAGCCCAAACGGGCATTCGGTCCAAAATGGGATCCGACCCAAGAATGGTGAACCCAAAAGAGGCATCATCTTGAGGGGGCATGTTAAGGATCCCACATCGGAAAGATGAAGGGACCTAACAACGTTTATAAACTCTAAGGGCCCCTCCTCTCATTACCAATTGGTTTTGAGATGGATGCCCACATTATTAATATATACCTAATCTTTGTATAATATTGGAATCCAATATTTATATTCTATAAACTTAGTAAAACATCTCCAGTTGAAAGTTTCCCAAATAGAAAGTCCAAAAGAAAACAGATTTTGGAATGGAAGTCCTTGAGGCATATGAACTTCGAACAATACAACAAAAAATGAGGTAGGAATAAATAGATGAGAAAGAAGTTTGCAATAGACAGAGACAGAGCCAGAGGGATTAGCACAAATTAATAAGTGCACTAATTAAAAATGAGGTAGGAATAAATAGATTAGTGTTCTATAGAAAGCTAAATCCTATGAATTAGATGAATTCTCTTTGGAGTCAAAAAGTCAAACCTAATGGTTTAAGGATTGGGAGAACAATTCTAAGATTATCCATAGAATTGAAGGTATAAGTGCAACAACCCGACAATTTAGGTAAGAGCATTTAAGTCATTTCTTCAATTTCAATTTAAATGGCTTTATTTTGAGTTCTTCTTAAACACCATGTTAATACAAGTTCAACGCAACTAACCATTCTTTAATCTGAGTCCCCCGAGTAAGAAGATAAGATCTAATTAACGTTTTTACCCTTCTCGTTATTGTTTCCACTAGGAGTTGTTACGGACAAACAATACTCTAAGTTGCTTTAACAGATTGACTCTTGGATTGGGGAGTTCTATTGAACGAGCTTTTATTGATAATATCATAAATTTTTATTCCTTAAGTTCACTCGGCTCTTTTCGGTTACCAGTCACAATAGAGTGATTTAATTTCAAATATCAATTATCTCTTATCCGTCTGTAACAACTCCTTTATTTTAAAGATTCCTTATCATTTTCTTGGCGTTAAAGCCTTTCAAGCATCTTTTGGACCTCAACTAAAAAAGTTGGGTCTTCAAGCTGATGAAATATCATCTGTATGTGCATTCGTACCTTTTTCAATTATAAAGAAGTGCTTTGATGATATTACCTGTTATAATAATTAGTCTTCAGGCATTGCAAGGAGTCTACGCAAATGATGTTGACAAACGGGTTGCTTGTCTGAAAGTCGTTAAATGCATTCCAGCTGTTCGAAGTGGATCTATTTCTGAAGATATAAAGATTGCTACAAGTATCTGGATAGCTTTACATGACCAAGAAAAGGTTTTGTTAATTTTTTTCCTATCGGGTTCTTGTCACAATTTGAGCTTAGGTGGACCTGCACCTTTGAGCCTTTTGGAACTTTTTGACAACGGTTTCTATTTCCTTCACAAGTTTAGTCCTGTTTGTCTAACCTGTTTTTTAGTGTTTTATGCATAACAATGTTATGGAATCATCTTGAAATGACCCGACCGAGAATTATGGGTCAATTACTTGAAAACAAATAAATATTAATAAATAAAAACAACAAATGAGATGCAAATGCTAGGGCTGGCATGTGTATCTCCATCCTCGTCAAACATCTGATAGGATCCAAAGTGATATTATATGAACATACAATAACTTGCTAAGCATTCATGAGGCTTAGCTCTCTCCCCCTCAATAGTCTAATGACTATTTTACTCATATCTTGGATACCCTAACCTTCTCATAATTCTTCTATTTAAAACCACACTCCATAGCCAACTCTCATACTAATTACTAATATACATTTAGCCAATTCCTAACAGCGTCCTAAAACGCCACTTTTACTACCTGCATAATAAAATTTTACCCTGCAACCTATTTACATTAAAATAAATAGGGCGTGAGAAGACCATTTGTTGTGAACTCATTAAAGCTCTAACATAAAAATTCAAGATAAATTATAAACAACTCCCAAAAATAAATGCTCATATTAGTCCACTTCAAATCCCGACCACAAACTTAGTAGGTACTCAGCCTACAATTTCACTTCAAGAATCTTGGAGTCATAGCGGGGTTATAAAGCCACCCTTAACTCTTACCATATTTGTACATAGGTATCATTGTGGATTGTGTAGGAATCGATGGCAACCCTAGAGGGGGGGTGAATAGGGTTTAAATGAAATTTAGTAAATCTTTTTCAAATGTGTTTTCTAATTGACAATGTAATTTGTCTTTTTAAACTCAAGAGAATTATGTGAATTTTTAAATTAAAATTATCTTTAACAAAATAACCTCTATTTTAATAAGATTGAGAAGAATTAAATCAAGATCAATTTCTAACAACCTAAATTCGTTTAATTTAATTCATACAATAAATATGTAAAGCAATGTAGAATTTCAATGAACACTATCAATAATAATTAGTGCAATAATTAAAAGAGTAAGGGTTAGAGAAAATTGACACCGAAATTTATAGTGGTTCGGCCAAAAACACGGCCTAGTCCACTCCCCGAGCGCCTCTCGGGAATTTGTATTAACACCTTTTCCGGGAGCAAGTGCGAACCCAATCCTTTTAGCGGGATCAAGATCAAACCCCAACAAACCGATTCTTTTTCCGGGATCAAGAACAACCCCACAATCGTTCCTATTTTTACGGGCTAGGAAACCGACCCCAAAATGTGAATTATAGAATTTCACACAAATTACAAACTCTCCCAAAGAGTAGATTTACAAGTTTAAAAGCTCACAATACAATAAGGCTCTTAATAGCCAAATTAATCACTCAAAATAAATCCCAAATAATATGAAAATATGGCTTGAGAGCACTTAGCAATGAAGATCAAAATCTGAAAATTCTTGGTGTATTTTGCTCACTGATTTCGGCCATTTGAAGAGGAGGAAGAAGAGCAACTAGCCGTTGGGCCACGTGGCGTCATCTGATTGGCCCATCAAATCGCTATTTGAATTAATAATAAAATATCATAGTTTCCACGGCGGCAGGGGCAAAACGGGCAAAGATAGCGTTGTGAGAGAACTCCAAAATCGGTCCAGCAAGCGTTCAAATGAAGGTCGAGGATGTGGAGGGAATTAATACAAAAGGCAGGGGCATTTGCGTCAATTCACAAGATCTTCAAAAAGCAAAAATCTGTATTGGAGGACAGCTAGACCACCTGTCGCGCGGCCTAATGGCGGAGAGAGCGGCTCGGTGGGGTCCAGTGGTCAGGTTTGCATCGGTGCGTCAAGGAGGTTGTGGGATACGCGCTACGTGGCGAGCCTGGATACCGTCCGGATGGCATGTGAGGAGAGATCGAACACTGCAGGCGAAGCTGAATTTTCTTTTTTCTTTTTCAATTTATTTTAAATCCGAAATATATATATATATATATAAATAATAGAAAAAATCTTGGAGCGTCAGATGCACTTGTACTTTCGATCGGACGGTTGTCATTCGTTCAGCTTTTGTTTTTGTTTTTCCTTTTTCTTTTAAATCCGAAAATATATAATTATATATAATATAATTATATTATATAATTATATATATAAATATATATAATCCAATTTTCTTTAATCCATATCTTCTTCGACTTAACTCGGAATTGAACAATTCAAATTGCATCGCGCTCGTTATTTTCCGCTCTACAAAACACAACACTAAAATACTAAAATCGATTAGTACTAAGTGTTTGTTATCATCAAAACAAAATTAAGAGATTAATAGGTTCAAAAAGCCAACAGATTGCGCAACCAATCATGATACGAGCCATAGTATGCATCTTGGAAATAGTTGTCATGGTATGATTTAAGGCAAACAGTGGTGGTAGGACGTTTTGGTAGAAATCTTTTCACAGGTCAATGACTCTCAAATTTTTTCTCAACATTTTAACTCTTTTCCATTCTAACTCATTTCATGTTTATCTTCAGGCTGTAGTAGAACTTGCGGATGAAATTTGCGATATCTATGAATTTGACTTTGGAATTGATTGTTCTGGGATGTTTAAAGCACTTTCCCATGCTAATTTTAACGTCCGATTGGCTGCTTCAAAAGCCTTAGCTGCTATCTAGAGCAAATACTCTGATTTAATAGAGGTTTATTCATGAACTTCTCATTAATTTATTATTCTATTTCATAAACTTTCTTTTTCCTTAATGTTAAGTGTTACTTCCAAGAATCTCTTTCTACTTTATTTTCCCTCCACATTTCTGATACTGACTCTGGAGAGAGTAATGTGGATGTTTGTTGGCTGGTACGCCAAAGGATAGCGTTAGCATTGGATGCTGCTGCAAATGCAGATGTGTTCCGTACAAACGACCTTCATGTTGTAATGACGTTCCTTATTTCACAAGCTTTGGTAAGATTTAAGTACTATGGTTTAACGTAGCCTGTGTTTTCTTTACGGAAAAATGGGATTGTAATATTCTGAAAAGTGAGAGACAGTTTGATAAAAAAGGTTACTTCAACTACTCACGTAAGTGAGATATACGCCTTGATGTCATCAGGAGTAAAATTTCAATAAAAGCATCTTAATTAAACTAGTTAATAGACTTCTTTTCACTCAAAACTTGAGAATAATGTGATACTAATATACGTTATAACTTATAACTGGAAAAGCAATTTTGGTTTTTCCATGTGGGATGTATTCTAAGATACATTGACTGACAGAGGAGGTGAAACTCACTGTTTCGGTTTTAAGTTTTGACGGTGAAGCTTTGTCTCTATTCCGATGCTCAAAGACACGAAATTACTTCACGAGTTGGGGTGATTTACAAGATCGTCTATTACAACGATTCCACCCCGTCTCAATAAAGAACCATCTGCAAACAATTGATGGCTATAAAATAGAAGGAAATGGTGACCAAATTTCACCAGCTGTTTGAGACTCTCGCACAGTCACACCCCACTGCCGGAGTTAATAAACAAGGTGCTTAAAAGTGCTTTGATTAGCCTTGATCCAGTTATTAGAGACTTAATTGATAGTGCTAAACCCTTGGGCTTTGACAGAGAACATCTAAGCAAAGGGGTTTGTAAGGATTTCGTACTTAGCTTGCAAGGATTTTATGTGGTTGAGGATTTTCCTCCTCTTGTCTATGTTGTATTAATGTAATATTGGGGATGCAATGGTTGAGGAAATCGGGAAGTATGGAGATCAATTGCAAGGAACATGACCATGAGTTTTTGAATTCAGGAATCAAGTCACTTAGAAGGGGGACCGAGCTTGGAAGAGTATCTCTCAATCGGAGTGAGCATGATGAGGGTTATTTTGTTGAATTAATCTCTGATGCCCCCTCCTCATCGAGCGGGTGACCATCATTAATTGAAGGTAGTTCTCCAATTAATGTCAAAACAACCACATATCCCGAATTTTGAGTTAGTTTGTAGTTACGAAAATTTTTCTGACAGCACTATAAAAATGTTCTCAGACACAATTCCCAAGAATGCTCCCTCCATGAGGTGTCTTCTATGCCGGTGAGGACAGCCCCAAACCTTCCCCACCTTCTTTACCGATTTCCTCAACCATTGCATCCCCAATATTACAATAATACCACCTACACAAGAGGAGGAAAATCCTCAACCACATAAAATCCTTGCATGCTAAGTACGAAATCCTTACAAACCATTTTGCATAGATGTTCTGTGTCAAAGCCCAAGGTTTTAGCACTACCAATTAAGCCCCTAAAAACCGGATCAGGCTGATAATCAAAGAAATTTTAAGCACCTTGTTTGTTAACTCCGGCAATGGAGTGCGACTGTGCGAGAGTCTCGAACAGCTGGTGACATTTGGTCACCATTTCCTTCTATTTTATAGCCATCAATTGTTTGCAGATGGTTCTTTATTGAGACGGGTGGAATCGTTGTAATAGACGATCTTGTAAATCACCCCAACTTGTGAAGTAATTTCGTGTCTTTGAGCATCGAAACAGAGATAAAGCTTCACCGTCAAAACTTAAAACTGAAACAGTGAGCTTCACCTCCTCTGTCAGTCAATGTATCTTAGAATACATCCCACATGGAACAACCAAAATTGCTTTTCCAGTGATAAGTTATAACGTATATTAGTATCACATTATTCTCAAGTTTTGAGTGAAAAGAAGTCTATTAACTAGTTAATTAAGATGCTTTTATTGAAATTTTACTCCTGATGACATCAAGGCGCATATCTCACTTATGTGAATAATTGAAGTAACCTTTTTTATCAAACTCTGTCACTTTTCAGAATATTACAATCTCATTTTTCCGCAAAGAAAACACAGGCTACATTAAACCACAGTACTTAAATCTTACCAAATCTTGTGAAATAAGGAACGTCATTACAACATGAAGGTCGTTTGTACAGAACACATCTGCATTTGCAGCAGCATCCAATGCTAATGCTATCCCTTGACGTACCAGCCAACAAGCATCCACATTATACTCTCCAGAGTCAGTATCAGAAATGTGGAGAGAAAATAAAGTAGAAAGAGATTCCAGGAAGTAACACTTAACATTAAGGAAAAAGAAAGTTTATGAAATAGAATAATAAATTAATGATAAGTTCATGAATAAACCTCTATTAAATCAGGGTATTTACTCAAGATAGCAGCTAAGGCTTTTGAAGCAGCCAATAGGACGTTAAAATTAGCATGGGAAAGTGCTTTAAACAGCCAGAACAATCAGTTCCAAAGTCAAATCCATAGATATCACAAATTTCATCCGCAAGTTCTACTACAGCCTGAAGATAAACATGAAATGAGTTAGAATGGAAAAGAGTTAAAACGTTGAGGAAAAATTTGAGAGCCATTGACCTGTGAAAATATTTCTACCAAAACGTCCTACCACCACTGTTTGCCTTAAATCATACCATGGCAACTATTTCCAAGGTGCATAGTATTGCATACTATGGCTCGTATCATGATTGGTTGCACAATCCACTATGATACCTATGTACAAATATGGTAAGAGTTAAAGGTGGCTTTATAACCCCGCTATAACTCCAAGATTCTTGAAATGAAATTGTAGGCTGAGTACCTATTGAGTTTGTGGTCGGGATTTGAAGTGGACTAATATGAGCATTTATTTTTGGGAGTTGTTTATAATTTATCTTGAATTTTTATGTTAAGAGGTTTAATGAGTTCACAACAAATGGTCTTCTCACGCCCTATTTATTTTCATGTAAATAGGTTGCGGGGTAAAATTTTATTATGCAGGTAGTGCAAGTGGCGTTCTATGACGCTGTTAGGAATTGGCTAAGTGTATATTAGTAATTAGTATGAGAGTTGGCTATGGTGTGTGGTTATAAATAGAAGAATTGTGAGAAGGTTAGGGTATCCAAGATATTAGTAAAATAGTCATTAGACTATTGAGAGGGAGAGAGCTAAGCCTCATGAATGCTTAGCAAGTTATTGTATGTTCATATAATATCACTTTGGATCCTATCAGACGTTTGAAGAGGATGGAGATACACATGTCAGCCCTAGGATTTGCATCTCATTTGTTGTTTTTATTTATTAAATATTTATTTATTTTCTAAGGAATTTGTGTAACCGGTTTTATTTTATTTTACCAATTTTTATTTTACTTTATTTTGAAATTGGATCCAATTATTTATTTTGAATTTTATATGTTGTTGTTCGTGGTTTCTGTACCATATATTGCATCTAAAATTGTTATGAAACAGTTTCTGTGTTTTCAAGTAATGACCAATAATTCTCGGTCGGATCGTTTCGAGAAAACAGTGGCTAAATCTCAAACAACTGGGCTCAAATTGGGGGAGATAGAACCGGCCCAAAGAGTTAGTATGGGTCATGGGCTGCAGACAACTAAATTAAGAAATAAATATGGTTTATTGAGATGGTGGGCCAAGTTAATGAAGGGAGATGAGAAAGACCATTTTAGAATCTACAGACTTTTCCAAAAAAACAAAATACTCAGAATGTTCTCAAGGTTTTTACTTAATGGGCTAAAATTTGAAGCGCATTTGAATGCGCATTATGGTAACCCTAAGCCATTGAGTGGTACCCACCAAAATCTACCTTTACCCTTACATTTGATTTCCATATCAATTCCCAAGGGACGGGGTTTCAGGCCCAACATGCAGCAACTTCAACGTGGGTTTGTTGGCTACCAAAGTTGGAGCCCATTTACACTACACTTCCAGATATCCATTAATTTGAGGGGGATTGGATTGTCTTCTAAACTGGCTACAAAACTGGAAATTAATGGGGTGATATCTAGTGATTCATTCCAGGCCCAAGAAAACAGAAACAAGCGCCGGAGCTATCACAATTCTTTTTTTAATTTGGCTTAGGGATTAGGGGACCAAGTTAAATGAATGGCATACGTTTTGGGAGGAGGAAGAGGCTTGGGAAGAAAATGTGCTATATTTTCGTGGGCCAGAGGCTTTGGGAGAGCACAGGTTTATTAGGGTTATTCAGCCGATAGGAATGACAGTTTTCTTTCCACAAACTTGGGCTCATCTAGGTTGCTTCTTGTTTGACACGTCGGCTGGTAAATTAACATGTTGGATAGACGACACAAATATTCTTCGGTGGTTTATGACCCAACTCAAAGCCAGTCAGACCCAATTATCTCGTCTTCTTAAACTCTATTCGGCTATCTCTCTTCTCAGGTTTGAATCAAAGCTCGAAGCTTCGACACTGGTTGCGCTGGATGGACACCAATAGGGGGGATGTTTTCAGAGATTGATTTTGGAGTTCAAAATTTTCTTTCCTTAGGGAACCTTCCAATTGTCATTGGGGAATGAAAAACATACCTGGGCAACAAGACTTTACTTTCATTTTGGACGTTTCTGGATCAGGCTTCTTCACGAGTGACATCCCAACACAGGCAGTATGGAAGGGGGGACTCTTATCAAAATCTGAAATCATCGAGATAGATGGGCATTCTGCTTTCTTCAACTATTTTGCTGGTCATGGAGAAACTGTTTGTTCATTTGCTAGGTCTACTGAGATTTTTGTTTGGTTGATTTTGAATTCTGTTTTTGAGTGGCATTGTATTGGTAGGGGTTGGAGTTGTTCCAGTGTTGTTATTTGAACCACACCTTGAAGACAAGGTGTTTTTGAGGGCCCGCTAATATTAGGATGGGAATGAAGGGGTAAATTAGTAATTAGTATGAGAGTTGGTTAGGGAGTATGGTTATAAATAGAGGGATTGTGAGAGTGTGAGGGTATCCAAGTTATTAGTAAAGTAGTCAATAGACTATTGAGGGGGAGAGAGCTAAGCCTCTTGAATGTTGTTCTATTTTCTTATAATATCAGTTTGGTTCCTATCAGATTCCCTAACATTGTCCTGCATAAAACACTAAAAAAGGGGTTAGACAAACACATGAACTAAACTTGTGAATGAACCAGAAACCATTGTCAAAAAGTTCCAAAAGACTCAAAAGTGCAAGTCCACCTAAGCCACAAATTGTGACAAGAACACGATATGAAAAAATTAACAGAACCTTTTCTTGGTCATGTAAAGCTATCCAGATACTTGTAGCAATCTTTATATCTTCAGGAATAGATCCACTTCAAACATCTAGAATGCATTTAACGACTTTCAGACAAGCAACCCGTTCGTCAACATTATTTTCGTAGACTCCTTGTAAAGGCTGAAGATTGATTATTATAACAGGTAATATCATCAAAGCACTTCTTTATAATTAAAAAAGGTAAGAAGGCACATACAGATGATATTTCATCAGCTTGAAGACCAAGACACAACTTTTTTAGTTGAGGTCCAAAAGATGCTTGAAAGGCTTTAACGCCTAGAAAATGATAAGGAATCTGTAAAATAGAGGAGTTGTTACAGACGGACAAGAGATAATTGATATTTGAAATTAAATTACTCTATGGTGACTGGTAACCGAAAAGAACCGAGAGAACTTAAGGAATAAAAATTTATGATATTATCAATAAAGGCTCGTTCAATAGAACTCCCTGATCCAAGAGTCAATCTGTTAAAGCAGCTTAGAGTATTGTTTGTCCGTAACAACTCCTCGGTTACAAAGCTTAAGTTTTCTGATGACAACATATTTTTGTTTGGAACTGTTATCTATTAAGAGAATTAGTAACATACCTGCTTTGATTGCTATAACGAAGACAAACAGGTATATACTGCACGTTGAACAGCTTCTAACGAAGTATTCAAAGCATCTAACAACTTATCCAAAACAAATTTAATATTCGGATCATCCTGTACAAGCATTCAAAAAATAAGCTAAGATTGAAAAAATTGACTGTCAGTTTCTGTCAGTATAAGCAAATCAAAATATACCTTCGCCAAATGTTCTGCCAATGCTACAAATAAAATAATCACACCCTCATGAACTAAATCATATTTTTTATCATCAGATGCCTGAAAAAGATGGAGATTTAAATGTCAGTTAGTATGAAGTTTCTGGCACACTCTATTAGCAGCACACTGATGGATGTCATCAGCAAATTTCCAGTTTCTGTACTTTTAAGGAAAGTAACTTCTAGCCTGAAATAAATAACCTTTTTGTCGAAGTAGTTTTTAAAGATAGCAAATAGCAAAGAAAAACTCTCTCTCCCATGCTTATTGATGATTGTTACACCAACATTAACCATTCCTCGCCAAACATCAGTATTAGAGTCCGCCTGCAAGATTACTTTGTGAATGAGAAATACCTATGTCACAATTGAATGAAAATATTAAAGAAAGTCTAAATAGAAAATCCAAAAAAACTGTGCATTGGGTTCCACATTTCCTCTGAATAAATACAATATTTAGTCATAAAAAGTTTCATAACTATTATAAATTATAAGTAAGCCAGGCTAGACAACTTCCATATCTTTTTTCTCTACGATGTGGCAGATAAAGATCCCGAAAGCGTCAGTTTTTTGCTCGGCTTGTGGCGTAGGAAAGGGTTAATACACTTAACTTTGTCCATAGAGCTTCCTCTTTCGCTCTCAGACCACAATGGTGTTGTCTTTGCAAACGGGCATTTGATGAGTGTAACCATTTATTGTGGGCATCCACTCTTAGCACGGCAGGTTTGGAAAATAATTAATATTTTTGACATGTTATGGGTCAAAAACCGATCGTGCAGACAAAAGATGGAAGAGGGCATCTCATATAGCCCTTTTTGCTCTTTTTGGCTTGAAGGCTAACTTCTTGTCGGAAACGAGTCGCTGAAATACGGAGCATATGGCTAGAGAGGAATTTAACTGCATTCATACTTATAGAACATTACTAGCGAGGAGTGTCCGCAAAGGAAAGGTCCAAAGGAAGAACTATAAATTCGAAGCCGAATAACTAGATGAATTTGAAACGGGCAGAAGTAGCCGAATTCGAAGATTGAGAAAGAGAGGGAAGAACATTTACAAGAGAAAGGACTCGAAGAACTAGGAATTTAGATTAGAAGATCTTGGAGAAAATGAATCAATTTGAAAAAACAAATAAGGGGTCAAAAGCCCATTTCATTTAGATATTGAAAGACATACAAAAGGAATGAAACAAACACCCCCCACCCAATTACAAGTCTGTTGCTTAATTGTTAGTAATTATAAATTTTTTAAAAAAAATTAAAAATGACCCAAAAAAGGTATTGACATTGCCAGCTCCCAAACATAAACTCAAACCCTTTTAAGACCCTAGAAGATCCCTCTTGTTCCTTTCCAACTAAATATTTCGTTTTATAGCGGAAAAATATATTTTACACTATAAATGTACGCCTGAAGGGAGTGTTCAAGATGACTTCGTCCATCGTGTCTCGACGTATCCTTGAGGAAACTCGACACAAGTAAAATGTCAAAGAAAGTCTCTCAAATGCGTCTAGCATAAGGGAATCCCATAAAATTTGGCAGCGCCCTGAGTACACAAGAAACACAAATGTAGTCTAAGAACAAAAGACGAAGATCTCTTCAGAAAGTTGAGGATGTTAATTGTCTCCTAAAGACAATGTCCATGTAAATACCTTTTTTTTAAGAATCGTCAGTTTAGATGACTTGGGAAAGAGGAGGAACTCAAAGAGGGAGAAAAGGCGGGGGAAGAATTCAAGAGTATTCTAAAATATTTTATTGGAAATAAGGTTAGAAGGATGAAAAAACCCAAGACTCTCAAAAACAAATTTTCCAAAAATAACGAAAGAGAACAAAGAATCTCCAACTCCCATCCCAATTCCTTCTGACAAGGTTGAAAGCATGATCACCTAACCACCACTTAAAAAGGCTGATATCGGACCGTTTATTGTTTATTTGAGATGATAAGGAATAAAGACGGAGGAAACTTTCCTCGAGGGTAGCCAAATAAAACCATGAAAACCTTATGCAACTGTCATCCCTTACCTTCCATTTCACATTGTAGAGAAATGAGAGATAGAAGCCCTACCCATGGTTCTTTTTTTTTTTTTTTTTAAAAAAAGACAATTCATAAACCCATTTCATTTTTTTTTAATAAAGCACCTCAAAAGGCCATTTCATTGATAAAATGAAAGAAAGTACAAAAAAACATAAGTAAATAAAAAGTTAAAGTGGCACTAGACTAACCAAAAAGCCACAAAACAAAGGTATACCGTATACCCCAACCCAAAACCCGCACCGCCACCTAATTACAAGTATGCGGGCCATCTATAAATAATTTGTCCAAGCGGGAAATGACAAAAGTCTTTGGAAGTTGACACCCAAAAGGAATCATTTACATTTGCCAACTCCCAAACATAATCCCAAGACCTCCTTTCATCCCTAAAAATTCTTCTATTTCTTTCTAGCCAAATACCCCATACAATTGCACTACACCCCGCCCTCCATAACAAATTCCCTTTATCATTAAAAGGGGTGAAAATGAGCAATTCTTCTAGAATTAAGTGAATAGACTCATTGTTCACCCATGATATTCCAAACGTTTGGAAAAAACTTTGCCAAATTAGCGTCGAAAACTTGCACTTCCACATGATGTGATTTAGGTCTTCCGAATCACAATTGCATAGACAACACCAATTGGGGTTTAAGATGAAAGGAGAAGATCGCTGAAGAAACTCAAAAGTATTTATCTTGCCCAAGGCCACTGACCAAATAAAAAATTTGACTTTCTTCGGGATCTTAATCTTCCAGAGTTTATAAAAGAAAAGAGGTGAAGCACAAAAGTGTGAAGGATTACTAAATTCAAAAAAGGATTTACTCAAGAACACGTTGGAAGAATTTAAGGACCATAGTCTACTATCACTTACACCCTCATGCACCAAAACACCCTCAAGGTTTGTAATGATGGAAGTTAGTTCATTCATTTCCCTTTCCCGGATCGATCTTCGAAAATGTAAATCAATATTCACACTCACCCCCTCTCTCAAAATAAAAGCTGAAATTGGATAATTTTTTGCGAGGGTTAAGGAGTATAACAAAGGGTAAAGGTCTTGAAGAGAGCTATCTCCCAACCAAGCATCTTCCCATAACCAACCACCCACGAACCAAGCTCTACATGCCAAAATTTGCTAACCGGGTGTTTCTTTAGGGTAGTAATAAGATAGAGTTTGGGGGAGAGAGAGGCAAAAGGTATTTCACCAAGCCAAACTTGTTCCCAAAACAAAATAGAGATGCCTCTACCCGCCGAGAACACACAGTTTTCCTCCATGAACTTTTTGAGCTTATAAATCTGCTTCCATGGGGATCTATTGCTGCAGCTACCCTTGATGGCAGAACACCACCCCAAGACTTCCATCCCGTGAGTCCCTAGGATAACCTTGTGCCACAGAAGATGATGCTTCAAGGGAAAGCGCCATAGCCATTTGAGAAGAAGGGCTTCATTTTTCTGTTTCAAACCACCAAAAGCCAGCCCGCCATTAGCAAAAGGCGGAGGAATTTTTTCCCATTTGACCGGGTGACAACCATTAGTTCCTTGAGCTCCTTTCCAGAAAAAATTTCTAAGGATCTTATCAATGGCCTTAGTGACGGTTGTGGGAGCTTTGAAAACAGAAAAGAAATAAGTAGGGAGGCTTGATAAAATAGAATGGAGAAGAGTGAGTCATCCCCCCCTTGATATCATGATATTTTTCCACTTAGCGATCCGTTTGTGGATTTTATCTAACACCGGGTCCCAAAACGATTTGGAAGTAGGTTTGCCACCAAGGGGAAGCCCTAGATAAAGGAGAGGAAAATCCCCCACCAAGAATCTGCCATTCTCCATAAGCCACTACCTCTCTTCTACATCAAGGTTAATGCCAGCACCAGTAGATTTAAGATATTCACACTCAAACCTGATCCATCTTCAAATTGATGCACTGAGTTACTCAATCCCACTTTTTTTAACACTGTATGCGCTCTCCTTAGGGGAACACCACACCATGCCAACACCCTTTGAATTCTTCCTAAGAAAAAGTTTTCCTTTCGAATCCAGTTGCGAAGGGAAGCCTCCCTCTGTTGGTAAAGGAGCCTTGAGCTCTTCTTTTTCCCTCAAAGCTTCCATGAGCCCTGGTCGAGAGATATATGAACCCATTTTCAAAACACTTTTGGTTGTTGAAGCGAACTGTCCTCTGATTTTTCTTTGTTCCTCTTCTCATCAAAGATAAAAAAAAATTGTCTTAAGGTCTAAAAAACCCGAAGAAAGAACGGGGTTAGGCTTGGGAGACGAAGGGTTGTCGTAGGAATAGGGAAGGTCTTCCTGTTATCTTTGTAGTCGACGTACAAGACACACAGGGGACAGACCAGAAGAGCTTCTCGATCCCTAGGCCTTTTTTGAACATAATCGCCCAAACATGAAAGGTCAGTTTCTCATTAAAAAAATAAAACATAATGCATTATTAAATTTTTTTTTTATAATAAACTTCACTCTTTCATTGATAAGCATATAAATTAACTATGATCTATATTACAGTCTAAATTTCTTTTTTAGATGAATTCACAAAAATTTTATTAAAAATCTATACTATATTAAAAAGCTAACAAGTTGGGGAAACTTTTTTAGACTAAAATACCCTCTATATAATTGACAAATTACAAAAATAAATCACTATTTGAAACTTATGATATCAAATTTAAAAACTTAACATTTTTTTTAACGTAACAAATTTATAAAAATTAAAAACTTAACAAATTACTTTACAAAACTAAATCAATATTTTAAATTTATGATATCAAATTTAAAAACTTAACAATTTTTTTTAAACGTAACAATTATATCAAATTTAAAAAACGTAACAATTTGTTTTTAAATTAAATCAATATTTAAAAAATCTATAATTAACATATTACAAAATTAAATCAATATTTGAAAAAAATCTATAACTAACAAATTACAAAATTAAATCAATATTTGAAATTTATAATATTAAATTTAAAAACTTAACAATTTTTTTACAACGTAACAAATATATCAAATTTAAAAAAGTAACAATTTTTTTTAAATTAAATCAATATTTAAAAAAATCAATAATTAACATATTACAGAATTAAATCAATATTTGAAAAAATCTATAACTAACAAATTACAAAATTAAATCAATATTTGAAATTTATGATATTAAATTTAATTGATTTTATAAATCATTTTAGATTAATTTTCTACCCTATAAAAAGAACCGTCAGTAAACTATTTTCTGTCATATTTTGTTTGACTAAGTTTAACTGCGTTTTTTTCTTTCTTTTCAGATTGTTGGATGCTCCTCGGCGTTATGAAGGTGAGTTTAGCGTTTTTATGTTCATTAAAAAATTATTCCTTCCTTTAAAAATTGAATTTCTTCTTTATTTTAGCTACTTTATTTTATTTTTCAATATTTATAAGTAAAGTACCGATGAATAATATAATATTCGATCTAATTCATCTTAGGTTAAAATTTTCATATCTTCCATAAATGTTGAAATAATCTTGAATATGCTATTTACTCCTTGCGTTAGCAATTCAAGAACTTGGAAAATATCAGAATAAGGATGGACGGGGTGGAGAGAGCCATAACTGAGATCGGGTACAACATATAAGTGAAATTATTTTTTTTTAGAAGATAAGTGAAATTAATTTACTAATGGGAACAATGACCGAATTGATTTTAAAGTTAAATCAAGAGTCCTATGATATGATCAAAACAAATAAAAACACTTAGACCACCAAATTTAAGTGACAACTCTAGAAACCAGATATTACAGGACAGCCATGCAGGAGACGATCATCAGCCTTTGGACGTTGACCTTGCACACCAACCACAAGATGGAGGACAAAATCATATCATATTTTAACATTTTTTAATTTAAAATTAAAATTAAAATAAAGATTTTAATTCAAAAAATGTTAAGTAAGGATTTGATTTTAATGTAACAGAATAAGTTTTGAATCAATTCTTTTTATCTAAATAAATCCTCTTAATTTAATTAAAAATGAATTTTACTTATAAATCTAATTTAATTATATTCAAATGAATTAACTGAGATTAATTTTTTTGATTTAATTGAATCAACATTTGAATTCAAACTTTAAATATAACCTAATTATATTAATTTGATTATTAAGATTTGATTTAACATTAATCTAAATTTAATTAATTGGTTTAGTTAAATTAAGATTGAGTTCAATTTTTAAATATGATGTAATTTTATTAATTAAGTTTTTTCTACCCTAGAAAAAGACATTTTTTGTCATTTTTTGTAGACCAAGCTTATGAATAATGTATTATTCGATGTTAAAAATGATCACACACTATTATATATACAGAAAGAAAAAAAACAAAAAAAAACGTGAATACTCTCCATTTCATTTGCTTAATGTTATTTGGCTCATTTTTACATAACTATAACTATAATACATTATGTTGATATTTCGAAAGAAAAACGATACTGTGCATCGGCAGAATATTAATTATGTTTGAAGAAAAAATCTTTTTCAAAAATGACATTTTAAGAATTGATATTTTCAAAAAAGGTAAAAAATTTGAAAATTTTAAAGAAAATTATTGTTTCCTCCCTAACAAAAATAAAATCAAATCCACATATACGTACCTTTAAAAAAATGTCATATTTGAAAGTTTAAAAAAAATTGTTATTTTTTAAAAGATAAATTTATAAATGTCTTATAGTTAAATTTATTTTTCTAAAAACTAATATATAAAATTAAAAATAAAAATAAAAAAATCATTAAGAATGGAAAGATATGATAATAAATTTATTAGTAAATAGGTTGCATTTTTAAAAATTGAAATGAAAAATTCATGTTTAGATAGAGAAAGAGATAAAAATGTAAAAAAAAAAAGGCTTGCTTATACAAATATACAGGTTTTATTTTATATTTTAAAATTTTAATCTAATTTTTGAAACACAAAATTAAATTTTTTTTTGGAAAGTTATGATAATAAATTGAATTTTATTAGTAAATAAATTTTATTTTATATTTAAAATTCTAAAATTAAAAACAAAATCATTATCGATTCAAATTTAAATAACAACAGATAAAAATGTAAAAAAAAGTAAGACTCATTACTTATTTTTTTTTTGTCATATTTATTTATTGAACTGGTAGATTTATTTTTAAATAAATTATTAAAATTAGATATAGATCATCAAAATTATAAAAATTAATATTTAATATATAATTATACGAGAGTTCACAAACATATTTAACAAAAAAAATGACATTATACATAATTTTTTACCATGAAAAAAACAAAGAGATGAAAAAAATATATAATGAAATAGATATGTATTTTATTTTAAATAAAAGTTAGAGAAAAAACCAAAACCAAAGATAAATATTATTTAAAATAATAAAATGAAAAAAACAAAGTAAATAATCAAAATAAGGCATAATAAATGATATGCTAGATTTAAAATTAATCAAAATAAGTAAACAAGTTGAATTAGTTATTATGATTATTGAAGGCCGTGATAGTTAATTAGTGGTTAACATAAAACCAAGATACATATTTGACATACCAATGGGTTTATCATTGATTGGAATAAAAGTATATAATTAATAAAATAATTATTTTATATACTTTGTTAAACCAAAAATTTTAATAGAGATTATTATTTTTAAATTTTGGAGAGAAAATCAACAAATAATAACAATTTATAATTTTTTAGATTAAAAAATTAGGAAAGAAAAACCACAAACTCATTATTAAAATTTGAAGTATTTAAAATAAATACACGTGCAACGTACGTGGTAAAAACTAGTTTTTATAAATGTTGAAACAATAAATTGATTTACCCTCCAAATATTATCTCGTTTTGCAGTGCCAACTAAGCTTGGATGATGTGAACATAAAATCATCAAGGTAAAATTAGAAACCGTAGGAGCAGTTGCTACAACTCCAACTGAGATTACAAACAATGCCTTAACCAGAACCTCAACAGATGGAAGGAATGGAACTTGAGAGTCCAATTTGATCTCTGAGTCACTGCAGACAAACAAATTACATTGCATCCCCTCTCATCATATAATCAAAGACAAGATCAGGAACCATATATATTAACTGTACTGCAAGAATTTATCATTATTATTTCTTCTTTATAGAGAGATAAACTTTCATTAATCAAAGGAAAGAAATTATCATTATGACACAAATTAATAAAGAAACTTCAGAAGTGACGGTATCAACTATAATATCTGTGCATCAATTAATTAAATCACTCACAACACTATAAATGATAAAAGTACCTTTTCTTTAATAGATGGAGTTTCTCATCAACTTTGGGAAGAAAATTTGCAAAGTCAATTAACAAAATCACTCACAACAATATAAATGATAAAAGTACCTTATCTTTAACAGATGGAGATCCTCAGCAACTTTGGGAAGAAAATTTGCAAATTCAAGCAAGAGAGCTGCACTCAATTCTGGAGTACCAGCAACTAGGTTTCCAATAGCACTGCAAGCCATACTTCGAACATTCCAACTTGGATGGCATAATAAAAACAACAATAGCTGCAAGCCATTAACTACTCAGTGCAAATCTCATCCCAATTAAAGAGACTATAATGCTAAAACATAATGTGAAGTAGTTACCTGCGAAAGCAATTCGACTGAAAAGGTGTCCAACACTCTAAAAAAATTAAAAGCACAAAGCAGCTGGTAAAAATAATCTCCAAAAAAACTCAGAAAGAAATGTTGACTATCAGATTATAACCTGCTGCACGAATGTTCTACAAAAAGCATCTCAAGAAGATCCAGACATACACTGCACTCTTCAAATAATAGTTTTGATACCTATGGTGCAGCAAAATGCAAAAGACAGAAGTAGCCATACCATTAGTAAATTATCTCTTGATAATTTTTTCAGATGAGAAATGACGCAAAGAGATTCTGATTAGCTACCATAGAAAGTGGTACAAGTGAAGGTTCATTTTGAGAAACCAAAGACCAGATCTTTTCCTCAGCTACCTTCTTCTCTGAGAAAATATGTATATGTTACATAGAAGAAGAAATAGTTCATAGAGGATTAAAGCATTAGTTGAACAAATAAAATCTAAACAGGCAGGAATATATAAAACCACAAATTTAGTTAAAACTTTTTTTTTTGGGGTCTAGTGGTGATTTAACATACTTAATATATAAAAAAATTATCTTTACCCATTAACTTAAGCTTTTGGGTCTAGTAGTGATTTACTATTTAATATAATAGTATAAGAGAAGAAAAGATAAGATAAGACATCCTCCTAAGAGCAAAGGATGTTAAAAAGTATAAAACAAAATACTCCAATGGAATTCATAAAGAATATTTAAAAATCCGTATATAGAGAACTCCATCTAAAACCCAAAATACAAATTGAATCGAGGACTACATGGATGTCTTATCTTTATCTAAGCATCAATTCTCAAACTCGCTTCTAAACAAAATCCTCAACTCAAAGCCAACCACATTACACCACAAAACCTTGGCTTTACAAATGAACACAACTAGTAAGAAGTTGTTGAATGAATACATCCTCAAGCTTAATGGACAGCCTACACTAGAAATAATAAAAAAAAAAAAAAAACCGTAAAGAAAGCAATCCATATGGCTTCACAACATCATAAAAGACAGAAAGAAGAAAATTCGATCAACCAAGTTATGGCTAGATCTGATGAGCTTTTATCAACCATCTACATCTACCAAACACCTTTGTGGGAGGTAGACAAATAATTGACTCTATTTTGGCGGCTAATGAGCTGGTGGAAGACTGCAAAAGAAGGAAAGAGAAAGGGGCGGTCATCACACTAGATCTTGAAAAAGCATATGACGTGTAGATTGGGATTTCCTCTTGGCTATCCTTAAACAAAAATGGTTTAACTCTAAATGGCGGAAGATGGATGAAAGGGTACATCAAAAGTGCAAACTTCTCCATCCTCATTAATGGTAGAGACAAGGGTAAGCTTTGTGCTTCTAAAGATATTACTATTAGACAAGTAGATCCTCTTTCCCCTTTTTTGTTTCTTCTTGTGACTGATAGTTTTACTAGATTATTTCTAAGAAACCAAGCTAGAGGGTGGCTCTAAGGGTTTAAGGCTGGGCACTTTTGATGTCTCTCATCTTCAATTTACATATAACACCCTTCTATTCACTCATTTCAAGAAGGAGAAGATCGCTAATCTTGTGAATTATGTGACTGTGAAGAGGGGTCTAGGTTAACTGTTAACTTCCTTTAAGTTCTCAGTGGGCATTCATGGCTTGGAGAACTTGGGGTGGTGTTCAGCTATTAAGGCCAATTGTATTAATAGGTGTTCATGGAACCATATTTACAAACTCAAGCAGGTCATGAAGGACAATTGCACGTTTTGTTTTGGGAACAAGTTTGGGTTGGACATGTGGCTCTAGCTTCCATGTTTCCTAATTTGTATCACCATGTTGTTCTAAAGGAACTTCCTATTATTGGCTTCTCGAAGGATGAGTTGACTTCTTGGGTGGTTGATTTTTTTTTAGAAGAAACCTTAAAGATAATGAGATTGAGGAGTAGATTAATTTCTTCACTCTCTTGAAGCCTCTTCGTTGGCAAGATAGGGAGGATATTAGAATGTGGAATCCGGATAAAACTCATGGCTTCTCTTTCATTTTTGTCCTTACGTTGTTGTAAAAGAAGAGTTTTGAAACCACGGCCCCGTATGACTATAGCTACTCCCAAGCTCTTTGGTGCTCTTTGTTGAAGACTTTTACCATGGATTGGGTGTGCCATATGGATAATAAGTCCAACACTATAGCTCTTTTAGGTGGATCTATGCTTTTTGATAGTAAAAAAATAATCCTTGGGACAATGGGGTGAGAGCGATTGCTTAGAACATTTCGCTTGTAAGAAATAGAAGAATTTTTTTAGGGTAAGGATAGACCTTGGAGTGAGGTTTGGGAGTTTCGTGTCCTTAATGCCTCCAAGGAGGGCTAATTGTAATTCTCTAAGAAGCACGAACACTTCAACTTAGGTGACGTATCCGTATCCGTCGCGTGAAAAGTAACAAGAGTTTGAGATTGAAAAACATGAACATCTTTATTTATTTTATCTTTTTTTTTCTTTCTTTATTGCCTTTCTGATATAAATTATATGAAGTAAAACAAATAAATTTTAACGTGGAAATTAGGGGCGTAACCCATCAAAACCGACCAGATCAGTTTATTAAGATTTAAGAACCGAACCGAACCAAACCAGTTTTGAAAGGGAAACCGGTTAGATTTCAATAAGGTTTCTAACGGTTTGGTTTCGGTCCGGTTTTAGACATTTCAAAAAAGAGTGAATGAGATTATCAATTAAAAAGTGTAAAGAAAAACCTTACACTTCAGACTATTTGCATACAATTTTAGCTAAAACATAGGCATTATTTTTTTCTTCCAATTTTTGTGTAAAACATAGGGTGAAGAATGCTTTTGATAGACTTTTTTTGGGAAAGGAAAGTACTTTTGACAAGGGGACTGCTAGCCATAACCCTAGGGTCTGCTTTCCAGGAAAAGAGTTAGGATAGGACAGATTGTACACAGGGGAATCTTATCACCAATACTAGGGGTAAACGGCACATTTCCCCTAGCCCTTAAAGAAGTAAATCTCCCTCCAAAAAAAAAAAGAAAAAGACCTCAGAAATCTGGAGAGAGAAACCTGGAGAGAAGTGATAAGGGACAAGCCCTGAAAAGCCCTTGGGGAAAATAAATAAGGTTACGTTTAGAGTGAGGGCCCATGATAAGGTTTTCTTTAAAGCAAGTGGAATAAACCATACCACTCTCCTTAAAAATAACAAAGATACAGATTTTGACCCTGATTTTTATAACTCAAGCCCTGGATAAGAGCCTCTTGAGGAGGAGGTCATGTCTGAGACAATTTGTCAGAGGGGCCTGCCATGGAGCCTTCATCCCCTGCGATTAATGGCTTGGAAATTTCTTTGGTCCCGAAAACACAAGAGCCTTGCCAGATGATGCACAACAATGAGCACCTGATCCAGGGGATTATGCATCCCACTATGGAGAAGTATATGGGTGTTTACATAATCCTTAATGATAAATGGGGAGAGAAAAGAATGACCTTGATGGACTGGTTTAACCTCTCAGATACCACTATTGTTCTTAGCAGGAAGAAGAAAACTAAATGCAGGGCTAACATCCAGAACACGGGCTATGATGCTGATGAATCAGTGGATGAGTTGGCAGAGACAATGACTAAATCCGAAGGCATCTTTATAGCCTTCAATGATAGATGGGGAGAAAGAAGAGTCAAATTAGCTAATTGGTTGAGAATTCAAGAAGCCACCATTGTACCTAACAAAAAGTAGGTATGTTGGATGGGCGACCTTAGAAGCTTCCGGTTCTCAAGGGGGCATCATCATCATGTGGTTTGATCCAGAGTTTGTAGTTTCAGAAGCTCATGAGGGGCTACACAGTTTAACCATCAAGATCATCCTCCCTGACAACTCTTTCTTTTGGCTAACTCGGGTTTATGGCCCTAATCACAAGAGGGACAGAATGGCCATTTGGACTGAGTTGGCTGCTCTTGGGGGGTTTCGTTCAGGGACTGGGTGTTGGCTGGAGACTTCACTGTGACAAGATGGATCAGTGAGAAGTCCACGGGAGGGCACATAACAAGAAGCATGAGAGACTTCTCTAGCCTCATTGAAGCTCTAAATTCAAATGATCTGAATATGAGAAATGGCAAATACACACTTGGTCTGATTTCAAAGGGCCCCAGTGCATACTAGAATTGACAGGGTGTTGGTTACTGGCTTGAAAGATTTCCTGATGCAAGGCTTGATAGACTTCCAAGAGTTACCCCAGACCTCAGACCATTTTCCTCTTTTGCTCCAAACAGGGAATTTCAAATGGGGGCCATCTCCCTTTAGGTTTGAAAACATGTGGTTGGAGCATAAGCATTTCCAAGGGCAGCTGAAGCAGTGGTGGGATTCCTTTCAAGAGGTGGCTAACACCTTTAACTATGCAATGGGCACCTTCCCTATGGGCTACCTTTAAGAGGGAACCCTTCTTCTAAAAGTTTTTGAAAAATGTCTTCATTTCTAGAGGGGGGAGATTGACATTAATTCATTCCATCCTTACTAGTATTCCAATCTACTACTTCTCAGTTTTCAAGGCCCCAAAGTCTGTTACCAAAGCTTTTGACAAGAGCCTTAGAACCTTCTTTTGGAGAGGTGCTGCCCGGTAAAGATCACCTAGTGCGATGTGATAAAATTCCCCCTCCCTATATAAATGGAGGCCTCACGTTTGGGGGTTTGGAGAAAAGAAATGATGCCCTCCTTTTGAAATGGCTTTGGAGATTCCCCCTTGAAACTCATCTTCTTCGGCACAAAGTCATCGTTGGAATCTATGGCATTGAAGCTTTGGGTTGGTGCTCTAAGATGAAGACTACTATTGTTAACAGAAGCCCTTGGAAGAATACCTATAAGCTTAAGCATCTAACGGATACTACTCTTTTTTGGGAGAACACTTGGGCAATATGTTCTATATAGCAAAAAAAAAAAAAACTCCCTGTTAGCTCCTTTTGGAAAGTGGAAACTAGCTCGTGGCTTATAGAGTTTAGAAGGAATTTAAATGATCATGAGGTGGAGGACTGGATCAAATTAATGGCTATTCTGGATCCCATGGCTGTTGATGACAGATTGGATGTTAGAACTTGGAGGCCTGATCAGCAGAAAAGCTTCACTTGCAAATCAGCTCTTAACCTTCTCTGGACAGGCAGTGTCACTAGCACTGCTAAGATGAGGAGGTCGATTTTTTTTTGTGCATGGAGAAGATAAAGCTTTTGTTTATTTTTTTATTAAGCGTGGCTGTGTCAAAAAAGGGAGGGGTAATCAGATGAGGGAAAGGGGGGAGCTAGGCTTGGGCTCCGAACCGGTGATTATAGAACCAATAACCGAACCGACTAGGTTCGGTTCGTGAGGAAGGAAAAACCGGACCGGATCGATTTTCGGTTTCTCGATTTATTTTTTCATCCCTAGTGGAAATCATTATAATATATAGAGATCATTGTAATATTTTTAAAAATTGTATATTATAATCAATGTGTCCTTGTCGTGTTCATTATCCTAATTTTTTAGAAAATGGCGTGTCGCCGTGTTCGTATATGTGCTTCTTAGGTAATTCTTTTTGTAATTATGCTCCTTACTTTTTGTAACTTTCTTTGGCCTCTTTTTATCTATTTCATACATCAATGAAAAAACATTGTTTATTAAAAAAAAAATATATTATAAAATCTAAAATCTAAAACACCTGCCATCAAACGTAAAAGGAAAGCTGACAGGTAAAGGAAAGGTATTTTAAGCATTCCACATCTTTCTGGCAAAGGGAAAACCAGTGACAGGACAAAGCAAAAAGCTTGTGAGTTAATTTTCCTGATATTTGGCAAGGGCTGTTGGAAATTTCAAGCTTACAAATTAAAATCTCAATGAATTTTTAATTTTCAAAACAGAACCTGCTCTAATATCAACAGCTGCAATCTTTCCAACTAAAAGCAAAGCATATATTCCATTCAAACGCTTCGCTTCAATTGTAAAACCAGTTTTCACAAGTTGAATTAGGGGCTTCAGAAAACTTGATATCTGCAATATATTTTAAAACTTGTTTTTAAGACTTGTTTTTGTTTATGTGGTAGTGAGACCACGGGTTTTTAAAACCGACTTTTGACACGTCATGCGTTTTCATTCATAATAAAACTCAGACACTTGGTCTTAAATATTTAAAGTTGGGTCTTGAAAACCTGACTTCAAAATTTAAGATTATAAAAAGAATCCCCATATCAAAAATCAAAGTTCCATTAAAAAATAGGAAAGAAACTCCAGAAAATATCTCAACTTTGAACACCAACTCAAAACTAAAGACATATTATAAAGCATTTTCCACTCACCCAGTCACTTTGATAATCTTTCTCAAATAAAAAAGATTTGCTTTTGATTTTTATTCAGAGAAATGGGTTACAAAGATACAGAATTAGTGGGGATTTTTCTGAGAATGTGGTAGATATTGGCAAGTTGGGCGTCGTTTGGGGTGTTTTGGCAGTTTTTCTTCTGCCGCCGCGGCGGTGGAGTCCTCACCGCCGCGGCGGTGAGTCTGAGACCATTTTGTGCTTCTCCCAGCCAAGAAACCCGAGAGTGGGCGCCGCCAGGTGGCCCTTACGCCGCGGCGACCAACTCGCGATTTTTCATGATTTCGCTCTCACCGCCGCGGCGGTGGCCCGTTTTTGGTGATTTTTATTATTTTAAATTCAGATTTTGTATATTTTATTCCTTGTAAAGCTTGCCCTAATTCTCTTGTATAAATATGGGTCTTTGACCATGAGAATGAATGAGAAAAACCTTTATACAAATTTTATCATGGTATCAGAGCGGGTTAATCAATGACCTCGCAAGAAGAAATACAAAAGAAGAAGAACATCGAATCTAACATGGGGACTGTCAAACCTTCGTTAGATTCATCTTCTCCATACTATTTGCATCCTTCTGATGGACCACAAATCACAATCTGCCCAATTGTGTTGCGTGGTGAGAATTATAATGAATGGGTCCGATCGATGCGAAATAACTTTCGCGCAAAGAACAAATTGGGTTTCATTGATGGAACCATAAAGAAACCAGAGCCGGGATCTGCAGAAGAGAACTTATGGGTGACGGTGAATTCGACTCTTGTAGGGTGGATCCACAACACCTTGGATCCAGGGCTTAGATCTTCTGTCCCTCAACCTGATGATGTGAAGGATATGTGGGACGATATTCGAACGCGTTTCTCGATTGGAAACGGACCGAGGATTCATGAATTGAAAACACTCCTTAGTGGGTGTAAACAGCGAGGAACAACGATAGTTGCCTACTATAATGAACTGAGGAAGATTTGGGATGAACTAGAAGGGTACACAATTGTACCAACTTGTACGTGTGAGGCGGCAGCAGTCTTGGCTAAACAGAGGGAAAATGAAAAGGTGCATGATTTCCTTGTGGGGTTAGATTCGACCTTGTATGGTAATGCGGTATCGAATATTTTGATGATGGAACCCTTGCCGAGTCTAAATGTCGTCTTTGGCAAGTTAGTCACAGAAGAAAGACATCATACAGTCACTCGTTCTCAAGAACCAAAACCAGATGCGATTGGGTTTGCTATGCAAGGAGCATCGAATAAGGGAAAAACACAGACCCGTGGTGGAGATAAATCAAAAGTTAATCTGTTTTGTTCTCATTGCTCTAGATCAGGACATGACAATGCAACCTTGTTTCAGATTGCATGGGTACCCTGATTGGTGGCCTTCTAATGGAGGGCAAGGACGAGGAGGAGGTCGATTCGGTAGAGGCGGAGGAAGAGGTGGTAGTGGCCGTGGGCAAATGGCGAATGCGGCCATCACAACAAATTGTGAGAAACAAACACCTATTACGACTCTCGATCGGCGGGTTACATGGCCTTTCTGATGACCAATGGGCTACATTGGTGAATATGTTGAATTCGAAAGGTCAATCCTCTACTACTGAGAAATTGAATGGTAAGTCTGTTGATGCCGATTTGTGGATCATCGATACTGGATGTTCCAATCATATGTCTGGTAATGCTCATTTGTTTTCTAATTTGGCTAATATTTCTCCTATCTCGGTTGGACTTCCTAATGGAAAGCAGACTTTTGCACGAAAACGGGGATCAGTTACTTTGAGCAGAAATATGAAGTTAGATCGTGTGCTATACATTCCCGATTTAACTTGCAATCTTTTATCCGTCTCTCAACTGCTTAACGATTATTATTATGCTCTAACGTTTACTGACAAGCTTTGTGTTATTCAGGACCGAGGTTCGAGGATTATGATTGGAGCGGGTGATCAATGTGATGGGGTTTATTGGTTTTGTCCGCTTCAACATCAACAAGTGAATCGGGCAGTTGTGACAGTTAATAGTGAATTGTGGCATCGACGTCTTGGCCATCCCTCACGAAGTGTTGAATCTTCTTTATCCAATTTATTTTATTCTTCTAGTAGTATTAAGAAAAACACTAGTTTGCATCAATCTTGTGATATTTGTCTTCGTGCGAAACAAACGAGAAGTGTATTTCCTTTGAGTTTTAATAAATCAGTTGCTATTTTTGACTTAATACATTGTGATATTTGGGGACCATATAAGACTGCTTCTAGTTGTGGGGCACATTACTTTCTTACTATTGTAGATGATTGCTCCCGAGCAGTTTGGGTTTTTCTTATGACTGTCAAATCTGAAGTTCCACAACTATTACGGGATTTCAGTAAAATGGTGCAAACTCAATTTAATACCACTGTGAAAGTTATTCGAAGTGATAATGGTAGAGAGTTTACCTCCCTACATCGTTTTTATAGGGACAAAGATATTCTTCACCAAACCTCTTGTGTTGACACACCCCAACAAAATGGGAGAGTGGAAAGAAAACATAGGCATATTCTTAATGTTGCACGGGCTCTTCTCTTCCAAGCTAACCTTCCTACTTCGTTTTGGGGTGAAAGTGTCTTAACTGCTGTGTACCTTATTAATCGAACCCCTACTCCTCTTCTTCACAACAAGACACCATATGAAATTTTATTTAATAAATCCCCGTCTTTTACCCACTTGCGTGTCTTTGGTTGTCTTTGTTTTGTGAAGCATCAACCTCGTGTTAAAGATAAGTTTGGTTCTCGATCTCGAAAGTGCATATTTATGGGATATCCGTTTGGGAAGAAAGGGTGGAGAGTTTATGATCTTGAAACTCATGAATTCTTTGTTTCACGTGATGTAACTTTTTGTGAGCAAAGCTTTCCCTACCAAGATAATGCTTCCTCTCCCGAATTAGGCCTATCCTCTTCCTACCATAATAACCCAGGTTATGATGATCTTGTTCAAGAAGAAACTCTTGTTAGTAGTGCCACTTTACCATCTATTTTGCCAGATGATGACGGTTTATTGGTGTCTTCTATTGATACTTCTACTATTGTTGGTGATGTGCCTACTGATTCTTCTTCTTCGAATGTATCTACTGATGCTTCTCCGGATGTCATTCCAACTGGGAGAGGTCATCGGATTAAGAAGAGTTCAACGAGGCTCACAGATTATGTTACAAATACCGTTCGCCCTATAAACCCCGTCACATCACCTTCTTGCGCTTCATCATCATCCTCAGGTACTCGTTTTCCTATTGCTTGTTATGTAAATTGTGATAGATTTTCGCACAACCATTCTTGTTTCTTGGCTGCCATTACTACAGGAAAAGAACCATCCTCTTTTCACGAGGCAGTTCAGGATGCCGGTTGGCGGAAAGCAATGCAAGAGGAGATTGATGCCCTTGAACGTAACGGGACATGGACCTTGGAAAATCTCCCACCTGGGAAACGTGCAATTGGTTGCAAATGGGTGTATAAGATCAAATATAAGTCTGATGGATCTGTCGAAAGATTGAAAGGTCGTCTTGTGGTTCATGGAAATCGACAAATTGAAGGTATCGATTTCAATGAAACTTTTGCACCCGTTGCCAAAATGGTAACTGTTCGGACTTTCCTTTCTGTTGCTATTGCTCGGAAGTGGGAGTTGCATCAGATGGATGTTCACAATGCGTTTCTGCATGGTGATCTTGATGAAGAGGTCTATATGAAATTGCCTCCGGGCTTTGCCTCTTCTGCTACTGGTAAGGTTTGCCGTCTTCGTAAGTCTCTATATGGCCTTCGACAGGCTCCTGCGAATCGGGTTTGCTAAATTATCTTCCGCATTGAAAGATATAGGTTTTGTTCGGTCTTACCTGGATTATTCTCTATTCAACTACTCGAAAAATTCCGTTTCTTTGCATGTGCTTGTGTATGTTGATGACCTGATTATTACAGGCGGTTCTTCTAAGGCCATTGCTTCTTTTAAGAAGCAACTTCGATGACAAATTTCATATGAAAGACTTGGGTGCATTAAAATACTTTCTTGGTATTGAAGTAGCTCGTGGAACCGATGGGCTTTATTTATCTCAACGTAAGTATGCTCTTGATATTATTGGGGAGGCTGGTTTACTTGGAGCCAAACCTGTTTCTACTCCTATTGAACAAAATCACCGACTTGCTCTTATCAATGGCAAACCTCTTGATGATCCTGAGAAATATAGACGTCTTGTTGGCCGTCTTATTTATTTGACTATTACTCGTCCGGAGCTGAGTTATTCGGTTCATATATTGGCCCAATTTATGGGAACTCCTCGCCTTGAACATTGGGATGCGGGCTTGCGCGTTTTGCGTTATTTGAAGGGATGTCCTGGTCAAGGTATTCTTCTACGAGGTGAATGTGATTTTCAGTTAACTGCCTATTGTGATAGTGACTGGGCTAGTTGCCCGTTATCTCGACGTTCTTTGACTGGCTATTATATTCTTTTGGGTTCTTCCCCGATTTCTTGGAAGACTAAGAAACAGGTTACTGTGTCCCGTTCCTCTGCTGAAGCGGAGTATCGTTCTATGGCATCTACGATCTGTGAGTTAAAATGGCTTAAGTCTTTGTTATCCTGTTTTGGTATAAATCACTCGCAGCCTATTCAACTTTATTGTGATAGTCAGTCCGCGTTACATATTGCTGCTAATCCGGTATTTCATGAACGAACAAAGCATATTGAGATGGATTGCCACTTTGTTCGTGATGCTCTTTCTGCTGGACTTGTTCGCGCGCACATCTTGACCCGATCTTGACTTGCCGACATTCTCACTAAGGCCCTCGGTAAAGCTCAGTTTGAGTTCCTTCTTGGCAAGTTGGGCATTTGTGATCTACATGCTCCAACTTGAGGGGGCGTATTGGCAAGTTGGGCGTCGTTTGGGGTGTTTTGGCAGTTTTTCTTCGCCGCCCGCGCGGCAGTGGCGAGTCCTCACCGCCGCGGCGGTGAGTCTGAGACCATTTTGTGCTTCTCCCAGCCAAGAAACCCGAGAGTGGGCGCCGCGGCGGTGGCCCGTTTTTGGTGATTTTTATTATTTTAAATTCAGATTTTGTATATTTTATTCCTTGTAAAGCTTGCCCTAATTCTCTTGTATAAATATGGGTCTTTGACCATGAGAATGAATGAGAAAAACCTTTATACAAATTTTATCAGTAGATGGGATTTATTTTCCAAACAGAAAATTTGGAAAAGAAAATATTGATTTTTCTTTCTTTTTTTTTAGATTTGGTATGAAGAAATTTCGAGTTAAGGGTTTGAAAAAATATTCTCACGCCGATCTTGTGTAAGGAAGCTTGACAGTTGTCTTGAGGATATTAAAAGGGATGTTGAAAATAAAGAACATATGTGCACTAGTCTTGAACGACGCCTTCAATGGCTTGGAAGTCACTAGCAAATGCGTTCTTTTTTCAAATTTTGAAATCAGGTTTTCAAGACCCGACTTCAGATATTTAAGGCTCACTGTATGAGTTCACTATAAAAACGGGTGACGTGTTAAAAGTGGGTTTATAAAATTTGTGCTCTCACTGCCACATAAGCAAAAACGGGTTTTAGAAACAGGATTTTAAAAAAAATGGACATTTTGCAAATTACTTCAAACGTTTGGACATTTTCCTATATACTTTTTTTAAAATGGATAATTAGCAAAAAAAAAAAAAAAAAAAAAATCTATGATCTAGTCTCTATGGTTTGTAGTTTGTTTTAAAGGGCATGGACTACAATGACATATTTTGTAAATTTAATTTCCCATACATCCCTTTTTCATACCCCAAATGACATTTTTTTAAATACAACAAAATTAATTATTTTTATCAAATTTAAAAAAATGTCACTCATTTATTAATTCAATGAATTTTTCTCATATTCAATAAATTATTGAATTAAAATTTGAGTTTTTTTAATTCAATAAATTATTCCGTTTAATTCAATAATTTATTGAATTAAAAATCTGAGTTTTAGCATTTTGATTTTATTTCAATAAGTTATTGAATAGGAGATAATAAATTATTGAAGAACAGTTTTTTACCTGTTTATTAGTTTCTACATCAACAACCCACCAATCAGTAAACACACTTGATACACATTGGAACCTATTAACATATGAGGTTCAAATAAGTTAATGGTTTTATCAAAATTAAATTAACGATTTTTATAATGTAATTGCTAATTTTTTTAAAGGGGTATGGACTCAAATGACATATTTTATAAAGTTAATTCAATAATTTATTTAATTAAAATCAATATCGGGTATTTCAATTGTATAGTAGTTTAATTCAATAAGTTATTACATTTGATTCAATAACTTGTTGAATTAAAATCAATATCAAGGATCTCAAATGTATATTATAATTTAGTTCACTGAATTATTCTCTTAAATTCACTTAATTATTCTTTTTAATTCAATAACTATTTGAATTAAAATCAATATTAGTAACTCAGTTGTAAGTAAGTCACAATTGATAAGTAGGAACAAAAGTGTTCTTTATTTTAATAAGGAGGTTGTATATGTTAATTAAATTACTCTTTTTAATTAAATAACTTATTCAATAACTTATTTTAATTAAAATCAAGTTCTCGTAAATCTTGCGATTTGAAACTTCTATTAGAGTTCGTCGTTGTGAAGCTCCAACATTCGAAATCAACACCTTCAATTGTTGAAATCCCATATTTTCGTTCAAGTACCATCTGTTCATATCATACGTTCGCCGCTTGATCTCAACGGTTGTTTTCATCTCTCATCGTTCGTCTTTGTCATACCTGGGTTTGAAAAAGAAAAGAAAATTAGGTAAACTCAATCTCAGGCTATAGCAGATAAATGTAAAATACATATATTTATTAGAAAAATATGAAGAAAAAAAACTCATCTATGTACCAATATAAACATGAACAACTATGACTACCAAGCAAATTTCAACCCCAACTAATATTCAACCAATAAGTAGAACTTGAAAAGGAGGTGTAAAAGTCATAATAGTTGATCCCAAAAGATAAGAGCAGCCAAAGCCATTGTCTGACAATTGTTTAGCTCCGATTGTTCCTTCTCTTTGTTATTCCACAACTATCAATTATTTAGCTCCAGTTAGTTGTACTATTGGTGATGGTGTTATTGTTGGGAATGGTGTCCTAGAACTTATAATTATTTGATAAAGATAATTTATTTAGAATAAATTAAATAAATAAACGTAAGTTTTTATTTTATCTAAATTTATTCATTAACGATATTAGTGTTAGGAATGATGTCCTAGAACTTGTAATTATTTAATAATAATAATTTATTAAGAATAAATTAAATAAATAAACATAAGTTCTTTATATTATCTAGATTGATTCAATTAATGATATTAGGAATATATGGAAATATATAAATATCAAACATTCAAATAGTAAACCCTAAGTTACTCTTATGAAATCACGACTTAGTATGTGAGTCATACAAGAGGATTAAAGTCGAGATGAGTAACTTAAACGTGTCTACAGTAAACGGATAACGTTCGGGAACCTTATCCTGGTAACACTGTTGATAGCTTCGCATTTTGTTTATAGACAAATGATCGAATCTTGATCATTCATGTGGGAGACATGAAATGGAAGTATCATATGCAATGTTGATTGTATAAGACAGGACCACGATGTTCGATCAAATTTCTCATTAGTACCGTTTACGAGAAATGATCGACTATCAAACTAAGTTTATCAACCGTGATAGATCTCAATCCTGAGTGAAATGCGGACTCCTATTTGTGGAGTTATGTTCTTTGATTCACATAGTTGAGAGCGATCTGTAAGAACGCTCAATACACTCCTGTTTTGGGAACATGACTAGATAAGTAGCTGGGAACTCATTTTCACGAGATGGAATTCATAACTTTCCTATAAATTAACGGTATCAGTGCGATACCTAAACATTTTAGGAATTTTAGGAAACTCCCTTGATGTACTGATTCGAGACATGAACAAGTGACATCACGACTTCTATTGATCACAGAAGTATCTTATCTCTAGTTCGACTAAAGATAAAGTTCATTGGAGAATCAGCGGGAACACAAGGATAAAGCGGTAATTACATGGGCAAAACGGTAAATTTATCTGCCTGTAATTATGAGGGTTCCACGTGAAGGATATATCAGAGATATAAATAATGATAAACTAAATGGACATAACTCATCTATAGTGAAGGGAGTTCAGCTATGAATCTATAGTGGAATTATTCATAGTTAGATAATAAGTAATTAACTGATTATGTGTTAATCACTTAATTGACTAATTATTAAGCCCATGATCTATAGGTCCATCGGGTCCCTATGCTAGCCCAAATATCGTAGTCGCGAAATCAAGTAGAAGAAATGGAAAGTTTAAGTAAAGCGAATTACTTAAATAAGCAATATTAATTGTTTAAATATTGAGTATATTTAAACGGTAATTAATATAAACATTATTAATTGTTTAAATAATGAGTTTATTTAAACAGAAAATTAATATTGAAATATTATTAATTAGACATTATTAATTATTTAAATATTGAGTATATTTAAATGGTAATTAATAATTTGAAATTAATTGACAATTATTAATTGTTTAAATAATTATATTTAAACGGAAATTAATAATTAAAATTAATTAAATTAATAATAAAATATTGTCAATAAAATAATTAATTAAATAATGAATTTATGGAAATTAATAATTATAATATTTATTATTAATTATTTAAATAATGAAAATTATTTAAATGGAAATTAATAATTAAATATAAATTGGATAATATTTAGTCGGGAGAAAATATTAATATTATTAATTGTTTAAATAATATATTTTATTTAAATGGTAATTAATAAATAAATTAATTAAGTTGGACTTATTAATTTAAGAGAGAATTTCAAGCCCAATTGGATTAATGAACCCAATTGGAATTGGCCCAAAATAATTAATTAAATAAATTGTATTTATTTATGATGATAATTTCGGCCATGCCATGTATTTTGAGGAGATAATTGTTTGAATTATATCCTAAAATAATTACATAGATTTATTTACCCAAGATAAATAAAATAAAGAAAATAAAATAATCTTCTCTTTATCTATGGCATTTTCGAAATTGCAAGATAAAGGAAAGAGATAATCTTTATTCTTTTTGTATTTATCTCTATAGATTAATCCTAATGTGATTAGGATTCCTATTTTTCTATAAATAGGAGGGTTGGGTCATTCATAAATCACACAATTCAATTCTTTGGAAATTGAAAAATCTCTCTTCCTCCTTTTCTCTCCCTTTGCCGATTTTGCTATTCAAAATTGGGAAGAAAATATTTTTCTTCTTCCCAATTCTTCTTAAGTTCGATCCCACAATCGGATTTCGTTTGATCGATCGGGATATAGCGTAGAAGATCCGGTGTTGCTGAGGATTTGATGCTGTAAAGAAACTTCCAACCGATTCTCCATTAATCAGTCAATGCAAGTTCTGGTTTTCATTTTCGAAAATAAAGCATGAATCTACATGTTCTTCGTGTTTTTATCACAAATTGCATGATATTAATAGATCCTAAATTAAGTGTTAATTTGTGTTACTAAATAAATTCCGCTAATTTAGTAAATCATCCCTTCAATTAGGAATATATGAAAATATATATTAATATCGAACATTCAAATAGTAAATCCCAAAGTTACTCTTATGAAATCACGACTAAGTATGTGAGTTATACGAGAGGATTAAAGTCGAGATGAGTAACTTAAAAGTGTCTACAGTAAATGGATAACATTTGGGAACCTTGTCCTGGGAACACTGTTGATAGCTTCGCATTTTGTTTATAGACAAATTATCTAATCCTGATCATTCATGTAGGAGACGTGAAATGGAAGCCATTGATTGTATAATAATATACAATGTTGATTGTATAAGACAAGACCACGATATTTGATTAATTTCTCATTAGCACCGTTTACGAGAAATAATCAAATATCAAACTAAGTTTATCAACCGTGATAGATCTCAATCTTGAGTGAAATGCAAACTCCTATTCATGGAGTTATGTTCTTTGATTCACATAGTTGAGAGCGATCTGAATGAACGTTCGATAAACTTCTGTTTTGGGAACATAACGAAATAATAGCTGGGAACTCATTTACACGAGATGAAATTCATAACTTTCCTAAAGAATTAACGGTATCAGTGGGATACCTAACCATTCTAGGAACTTTAGGAAGCTCCCTTGATGTACTAATTCGAGACATGAACAAGTGGCGCCACGACTTCTATTGATCACAGAAGTATATTATCTATAGTTCGACTAAAGATAATGTTCATTAGAGAATCAACGGGAACACAAGGATAAAGCGGTAATTATAGGGGCAAAACGGTAAATCTTATCCATCTGTAATTATGAGTGTTCCACGTGAAGGATATATCACAGATATAAACAAAGATAAACTAAATGGACATAACTCATCTATAGTGAGGGGAATTCAGCTATGAATATGTAGTGGAATTATTCATAGTTAGATGATGAGTAATTAATTGATTATGAGTTAATCACTTAATTCACTAATTATTAAACCCATGATCTATAGGTCCATCGGGTCCCTATGCTAGCCCAAATATCGTAGTCGTGAAATCAAGTAGAAGAAATGAATATAATTTAAGTAATACAAATTACTTTAATAGGCAATATTAATCGTTTAAATATTGAGTATATTTAAACAGTAATTAATATAAACATTACTAATTGTTTAAATAATGAGTTTATTTAAACAGAAAATTAATAATGAAATATTATTAATTGTTTAAATATTGTGTATATTTAAATGGTAATTAATAATTTGAAATTAATTGATAATTATTAATTGTTTAAATAATTAATTTTATTTGAATGAATATTAATAATTATAATTAATTAATTAATAATAGAATATTATTAATAAGAATTATTAATTGATTAAATAATGAGTTTATTTAATGGAAATTAATAATTAAAATAGTTATTATTAATTGTTTAAATAATGAAAATTATGGAAATTAATAATTAATTATCATTTGATAATATTTACTCAGGAGAAAATATTAACATTATTAATTATTTAAATAAAGTATTTTATTTAAATGGCAATTAACAAATGAATTAATTAAGTTGAATTTATTAATTCAAGAGAGAGTTTCTAGCCCAATTGGAATTGGCCCAAAAATAATTAATTAAATAAATTAGAATTATTTATTAATTAATGATGGTGTTTTCGGCCACCACCATGTATTTAAGGAAAATAATTATTTGAATTATATCCTAAAATACTTACATAAATTTATTTACCCAAGATAAATAAAAATAAAAGAAAAGAAAATATTCTCTTATTTATCTATGACAATTTCGAAATTACCAAGATAATGGAAAGAGAATAATTTTTTTCTTTTGTATTTATCTCCATGGAATATCTTAATGTGATTAGGATTCCTATTTTCTTATAAATAGGAGGCTTGGGTCATTCATAAATCATATACATTCTCTACAATTCAATTCCTTAGAAATTGAAAACTCTCTCTTCCCTTCTCCCATAGCCTAGCCGATTTTGGCATTAAAATAAGGAAGAAATTTTTTTTTTATTCTTCCAAATTTTCTTCTAAAGTTCGATCCCACAATCGGATTTCGTTTGATCGATCGGGATATAGCGTAGAAGATCCGGTGTTGCTGAGGAAAAAAGTTGTAAAGAAACCTCCAACCGATTCTCCATATTTACTCAATGTAAGTAAAGGCCTTTTATTTTCGAAAATTAAGCATGAATCAACATGTTCTTCATGTTTTTATCACAATTTGCATGATGTTAATAGATCCTAAATTAAGTGTTAATTTGTGTTACTAAATAAATTCCGCTATTTTAGTAAATCACTCCCTTCAGTTATGACTTTTGTGATATTGGCTGCTCATCAATTTGGAATTCCTGGTGTTATTTTTTTGGATTGCCAGTGCTTATGGTTGTTTGAGATATATGTAATATCACACACTAGTTGTCCAAGGTTTGCTACCACACGAAACACTTTCAATTGTATATACTAATTTCGTTCAATAAATTATTTCATTTTATTCTATTTAATTCAATAAATTATTCCATTAAGTTCAATAAGTTATTAAATTAAAATAAATATCAGGTATCTTAATTTTGTTGTATTGCTGACTCCACTATGGAAGCAGAATATGTTGCTGCTTGTGAAGCTGCAAAGGAAGCTGTCTGGCTCAAAAAGTTCCTAGAAGATTTCAAACTTGTTCCAAATATGGAATTGCTCATAACACTCTATTGTGGTAATAGTGGTGCAGTGACAAATTCAAGGGAACCAAGGTCATACAAAAGGTCGAAACATATAGAGAGGAAATATCATCTTACAAGGGAGATTGTACATCGTGGGGACATGCTGGTCACAAATATAGATAAGAGGGACAACAGAGTTGATCTGTTTACAAAGACTCTTACGCCTTTGAGGGTTACCTAGAAGGACTAAGATTACAAGACATGTCTCGCTTACTCTAGGGCAAGTGGGAGATTGTTGAAATTTATACCCTAAAATTCATAATTTTTAATAGAATAATTTATGAATAAATAAAATTATTATTTTAGTGGATTTTATGCAATTTATCAAATGTCGATATTCTTTAAATATTCAAATTACAAGCAAAATTCTAGAGTCACTAATTCTGTAATATTGACTACTGTTGTTGCGCAAAAATGGTTGACGTCCACGCATGCAACGAACTTAGAGTATGGGATGAGCCAGAGGTAGTGCGTTGCGCTGGGGGGTGCTGCGTAGGCGGTGAGCTGAGTAGTTGACGAGCACTGTGTGTACCTGCACATGAAAGGAACAGAGCACCGATGTGGTGCCGGCTTAACACCCTCCAATGCTTAAGTCAAAGCTAGTGTGCCAGAGTGATTAGAGTAGAATTCGTTACCTAATGGTTGAGTTTTTTCTTTTATTTATAGGAGAAGAAGTTGATGACATCATCGTGCCACGTGTTACGTCGGGATTGGGCCATGTGTTACTTTCTAACGACGTGTCGCGTGTTGGTTATGCCACGTGTCGTCTCCTGATTAGATACTTGAATAATCTAACTTCAAGTATGTAGTGAAGGGATGATTTACTAAAATAGCGGAAATTTGTTTAGTAAACTTATTAACATTTAATAACGGATCTATTAATATCATGCAATTTGTGATAAAACATGTAGATTCATGCTTAATTTCGAAAATTAAAACCCTTTTACTTACATTGAGTAATTAATGGAGAATCGGTTGGAGGTTTCTTTACAGCATCAAATCCTCAACAACACCGGATCTTCTATGCTATATCCCGATCGATCAAACGAAACCCGATTGTGGGATCGAACTTTAGAAGAAATTGGGAAGAAGAAAAATTATTTTCTTCCCAATGGCTAAGCAAAATCGGTACTAAGGGGAGAAGGAAGGGAGAGAGATTTCCAATTTTCTAAGGAATTGAATTGTGTGATTTATGAATGACCCAACCCTCCTATTTATAGAAAAATAGGAATCCTAATCACATTAGGATTAATCTATAGAGATAAATACAAAAAGAAAAAAGATTATCTCTTTCCTTTATCTTGCAATTTCGAAAATGCCATAGATAAATAGGAGATTATTTTATTTTCTTTATTTTATTTATCTTGGGTAAATAAATCTATGTATATATTTTAGGATATAATTCAAATAATTATCTCCTACAAATTATCTCATATGGCCTAAATTAATAATAATTAATTAATAAACCAAATTTATTAAATTAATTATTTTGGGCCTATTTCAATTGAGTTCATTAATCCAATTGGGCTTGAAACTCTCTCTGAAATTAATAAGTCCAACTTAATTAATTTATTTATTAATTACCATTTAAATAAAATATTTTATTTAAACAATTAATAATATTAATATTTTCTCCCGACTAAATATTATCAAATTTATATTTAATTATTAATTTCCATTTAAATAATTTTCATTATTTAAATAATTAATAATAAATATTATAATTATTAATTTCCATTAAATAAACTCATTATTTAATTAATAATTTTATTGACAATATTTTATTATTAATTAATTAATTTTAATTATTAATTTTCGTTCAAATAAAATTAATTATTTAAACAATTAATAATTGTTAATTAATTTCAAATTATTAATTACCATTTAAATATACTCAATATTCAAATAATTAATAATATCTAATTAATAATATTTCATTATTAATTTCATGTTTAAATAAACTCATTATTTAAACAATTAATAATGTTTATATTAATTACCGTTTAAATATACTCAATATTTAAACAATTAATGTTGCCTATTTTAAGTAATTCACTTTACTTAAAATTTCCATTTCTTCTACTTGATTTCGCGACTACGATATTTGGGCTAGCATAGGGACCCGATGGACCTATAGATCATGGGCTTAATAATTAGTCAATTAATTGATTAACTCATAATCGATTAATTATTTATTATCTAACTATGAATAATTCCACTATAGATTCATAGCTGAACTCCCCTCACTATAGATGAGTTATGTCCATTTAGTTTATCTTTATTTATATCTGTGATATAATCCTTCACGTGGAACCCTCATAATTACAGGCGGATAAATTTACCGTTTTCCCTTGTAATTATCGCTTTATCCTTGTGTTCCCGCTGATTCTCCAATGAACTTTATCTTTAGTCGAACTAGAGATAATATACTTCTGTGATCAATAGAAGTCGTGGCGCCACTTGTTCTTGTCTCGAATCAATACATCAAGGGAGTTTCCTAAAGTTCCTAAAATGTTTAGGTATCCCACTGATACCGTTAATTTATAGGAAAGTTATGAATTCCATCTCGTGAAAATGAGTTCCCAGCTACTTATCTAGTCATGTTCCCAAAACAGAAGTGTATTAAGCGTTCTTATAGATCGCTCTCAACCATGTGAATCAAAGAACATAACTCCACAAATAGGAGTCCGCATTTCACTCAGGATTGAGATCTATCACGGTTGATAAACTTAGTTTGATATTCGATTATTTCTCGTAAACGATACTAATGAGAAATTTGATCGAACATCATGGTCCTATCTTATACAATCAACATTGCATATGATACTTCCATTTCATGTCTCCCACATGAATGATCAGGATTCGATCATTTGTCTATAAACAAAATGCGAAGCTATCAACAGTGTTACCAGGATAAGGTTCCCAAACGTTATCCATTTACTGTAGACACTTTTAAGTTACTCATCTCGACCTTAATCCTCTCGTATGACTCACATACTAAGTCGTGATTTCATAAGATTAACTTTGGGTTTTACTATTTGAATGTTTGATATTAATATATTTCCATATATTCCTAATATCGTCAATTGAATCAATCTAGATATTATAAAGAACTTATGTTTATTTATTTAATTTATTCGAAATAAATTATTATAATTAAATAATTACAAGTTCTAGGACACCATTCCTAACATGTAGGTCTACTAAAGAGGGCAAAGTTGCGTGGGCAAAGTTGCACGGGCAAAGCTGCGTGGGTAATTTTGCTTGGGCAAAGCTGCGTAGGCAATGTTGCGTGGGCACTTTTTTCAAGTTATAAAATTTCACGTGTTATTCAAATTTCACCCACAACAGTGGCCCCCAGTCCTGAGCTGAGTTGGGATGTGAGTTCAATGCTGCTTGGGAGTATTCCTTTAGGGTGGAATTTTGCCTTAGTCAATTTTCTAAAAAAATTTGTAGCTTGTATTTTCTTCCTTAGCACTCGTCAAAATTTTGAGAAAAATATCATTGGAGCTTCATAGTTTGAATTTTCTATCTTAACTGTCATAAAATTTTTGAAAAAATCACTAAGTGTTGTAGCTGAAGCAATATATATATATATATATATATATATATATATATATATATATATATAAGAATTCTTTTTTCTTTTTCTTTTTTCTCTCTCTCTTTTTCTACTAGTGCCAGACTTGTACTTTTTTTTTCTTTGAAGTAGACATGCGGGTCAGTCTTTGACCCGTGGGTTTTTGACTGACCTGTTTCGTTGACCGGTCAACAGTCAAGCGATTGGCTCTTTTTTTTTGGCCAAACTGAAAATTGATTTTTCATAAAGTGTCGATTGGTTTAATTTCAACTATTTTTTAAGTGTTGCTTGGTTGGTGTGGCTTGTTAGAGCCCTGCACTCTTGGTAGACTTGAAATTTTTCTTAATTCTCCTACGAGGTGTGGCTTGTAAGAGTCTTGCACTCCCAAGTAGACTTAGATTTTTTTTTCATTTTAAATTCTTCTACGAGGCGCGGCTCTTGCGAGCCCTGCACTCCCAAGTAAACTTAATTTTTTTTTCTAGTTTAAAATTCTTCTACGAGGTGCGGCTCGTGCGAGCCATGCACTCCCAAGTAGACTAAGAATTTTTCTCGTTTAAAATTCTTCTACCAGGTGCGGCTCGTGAGGTCCTCCTAAGGTAAAGGGAAATACTTTGCACTTGATAGCATCTTGGACTCCCATGAGCTTCATCCAGGTCGAAAATGTATCAATATGTGTGACCGGATCTTTTGAACCATCATAAGTTGCCATGATTGGCATCTTGAATTTAGTTGGAAATTCTACCTCCATTTTGTCATCTGTGAATGGTGGTTCAGTTTCCTCGAGGAGATCTTCTAACACAGGGGGAGTCTTTCCTCGGTACTCTTTCTTCATATGACCAAACTCATCTTGGAGCTTCTTTAGCACTGGTTTCCAAGGCTGTGAACTTTCAGAAGAAGACTTTACTATATTAGTTTGTTTTTTTCTTTTTTCATTGAGCACTTTTTCTGAGGTCATACCTTCCTTTCATACTTGGATGTCCCTTGGGAGAAGACTTATGGGAAGATTAGAAAGTTTCTTGAGTATTTTGTCTCGACTTCCCCTTCAAATCATCCTTCTCATGATTCCACGACTCTTCAATACCTTCTATTAGCTGTTTCTTTTCCTTTTTTGGATCGTGATACTTGATTGTCAGTGGGGGCTTGGTGGTCTGACCTTTGTGTAAGTATCTCTAGAAATTTTGTAAGATCTCGATTAACACCTCGAACTTGCTCTTATAGGGTGTCTACTCTTCTGTCTGGCACGGGTGCAACCCTTACCACTTCTTGATTTTCATCAGCTTGTTGTTGCTCTCTAGTACTACGAGTTTGATATCTTTTATTACAGGGATTACAGTTTTCACCGTCATCTATATCATCACCGTGTTGACTCCTTTGATTCATCCTTAATGGTGGAGCACTTAGTTATATACTCGTTCCCATAGACGGCGCCAACTGTTGTTGCGTAAAAATGGTTGACATCCACGTACGCAACGAACTTAGAGTATAGGACGAGTTAGAGGTAGTGCGCTGCACTGGGGGTGCTGCGTAGGCGGTGAGCCGAGTAGTTGACGAGCACTGTGTGTACCTGTGTACCTGCACAAGAAAGGAATAGAGCACCGGTGTGGTGCTGGCCTAACACCCTCTGATGCTTAAGTCAGAACTAGTGTGCCAGAGTTGTTAGAGTAGAATTCGTTACATAATGGTTGAGTTTCTTCTCCTATTTATAGGAGATAAATAAAGTCATAAATATAGCAGCCCAATTAATTAACATTCAAACCAAAAACTGCTAAAAACGGTAAAAACTGCCGAAAAGCTAAAATTCCACCTTAACGCTTCCTAAATAAATTCACATTAATTTTAATCTTAAACTCCCAAATATTCCATAATTAACATTAATTTTAATCAAATTTGAATCAATTCAATAAAAATCATTTTTCACCAAAAAAAGCCTAAACTAGCTCTAACTGAAAATTAATTTCTCCCAAGCGAAAACGGATGCCCTTAAAGTCTAAACTCATTCTAACATTCAAGAATTAATTTAATAATTATATCGAACACAAACAACTATGGTTTGAGCTTTAGGTTTCTCTAAAACCCCACAGTCAATTAAACTGTTAATTCACCTTGATTATGCGATAATCCAAAGTAATTTCCACAACAAATCAGACCTGAAACGATGATCTAAAATAATTTAAAACTATTCTAAAACAGTACCTAACGATACCAAAATGGTTGGGGTTCAATGGATCGACGAACGGGAAAATCAAACGACGAAAATGACTCACCATTTGAAGAGGATAGCAACCACGACGCTGTTGTCTTTTCCGTGGCTGAACCGGGGTCTTTGGGTCTCGGTTTGTTCATGGGTCGAAGTTCGGGGAGATCAATTTTGATGGGTTTTTAAATTGGTGCAAGGGGAATCAAAACCGATTAGAGGTATAAGCTTTGGGTTAGGGTTTGAGATCAAGGAATTGGTTTCACAAATGAGTTCTTTAAAATCAAGAACTCATGGGCTTAAATAAAAATCCAGAATTTAAAATAATAATAAATTGGTTCGAATCTTACCAAACTGATGAAAGATTGAAGCAACGGCCTCTGATCTTCACCTAGTTTTGATCACACTTCGAATTGACAACCTAACAAGCAAAATAACAAAAATCCACATCAATTTCTAACCCTAGGGGCGGTGGCGTGGGGATCCAAGAAGAGAAGAAAATTACCTTTTGATTGTAAATCAAATTCCCAACAACTCGTAATCGCAAAATCACCTCGAACTGTCACCCAAAACTAAGAGACGAATGAAACGTGAAATTCGATTCCAAGTGGGGAGGCGGCAACGACGTGGGAGAGAAAGAGAGAAAAGGAAATTCACCTTTTTGACAAACTGACTAATCCCTTGTCATCCAACCCTTCTTTTTCTTATTGTTAAAATCTCCCTCAACTTAACAAATACTGTTCAAAATACCTCCTCTTGCAAATTCCATCCAAGAAGCCTAAAATTGCAATTATGATAAACCTAAATATATTTTCATCAATTCAATATTATTAAACAAAATAATATTAAATAAAAAAAATAAAATTAACTTGTGTCGGGGTGTTACATAACTACCCAAGCTTGCTTAACTGCAGAGTTCTGATAGGATCTAGTGCATTAGTGCATGTATGATATCTCCCATCATGGAAAGCGTACAAAATTTAATGAAGAAAATCGCCCAGGCATGTTTTTTTAAATGACAGATGGACTTTGGAGCTCGACCGTGCATTCACAGCCGGCAGTCGTTGGGATCTACATGGAATATAATAAATGAATTGATTAAAAATAAAATAAATAGTAAAATTATTTAAAATAATAATAATTTAAAAAAGAATAATATATTAAACTTGGTTAAGGAGAAGAAGGATGAAAAAAAGAGATAACAAGGGTGCAACACATAGGATTTTCCAAGTGGTCACCTAATTTAGTATTACTCTTGCCCAAGCACGTTGTACTACAGAGTTTTGATGGGATCTGGTACATTAGTGTTAGTAAGATTGCACCCATCATGGAAAGCGCACAAACTGTATTCAAGCATATTGCATGCATGGTGTTTAAATGACACTTGGACTTTGGCGGTCGACCGTGCATTCACAACGGCAGTACGCAGGGGTCCGCATGGATTATAATAAAAAAAATAAAATAAAAATAAAATAAATAGTAAACTTATTAAAATAAAAGAATAATTTAAAATAAATCAAAATATTAAACCTTGTTTGGGGGAAGAAAGAGGAAAAAAAAGAGATATAAAGGGGTGCAACACGAGGACTTCACAAGTGATCACCCAACTTAGTACTACTCTGGCCCAAGCACAGTTACCTGCAGAGTTCGAATGGGATCCGGTGCATTTGTGCTTGTGACGACCCGTCACTTTTAAATAAATTAAATCAGAGAAAACAGCGGAAGTCTTTTATTTTAGGAAAAATTAGCGTGGTTTTGTTTGAAAATTGGCATGCCGAAAACCTGTTTACATCCTAATTTTCAAATCTAATGAAATCACATGGACTTTAAGTCCAAGATCAGGAGTTCAAATATGTATATCATATAAACATCAACATTAGGCTCTTAGGAGCCAAATACAAAATACAATTTATTAAAGTTCTTAAAGTTCATCCAAAATATGACATAAACTTTACAATTCCATTAGTCCATCTCGAGGTCAACATCCCTCGATCACGCAGCACCACCTCCTCCTCCTCGACCTCTAGCCAAGGCAATACCTGAAATTGGTTGTAATATCATGAGCTAACAAACTAAGCCCAGTGAGAATAAATAGCATAAAAAGTAAAGATAGACCTCAAACTCGCATTTCGATTTGTGTCCAAATAAACTGACACATTCTACTCCTAAAGTTCTCCAAACTCTAGGTAAATTCATTTTATACTTTCTAAGGATAATATTGCTAAAATCATAGTCAATACTCATCCATCAACAATATTATGACATAAGTAATAGAAGTAAATAAACTTTGCATCATATTAAACATCTCAATTCTCTCTTTCATCGATCATATGTATGAATGCATGAGAGCATCCCGTAGGATTCGCATACGCCCTTATGCATGAGGAGGTAACGTGGTCTATCCCGTAGGATCCATCGTTCTCCCTCCTTTACTTTCTCACTTTCTTTTCTTTTTCTATGAAGGTGATGCAGACACTGCCCGTAGGCTCAAACATTCTTCCCCCTTCATTTTCTTTTTCACTTTCTTTTCTTTTTCTGAAGGTGATGCGGACATTCCCCGTAGGGTCCAACATTCTTCCCCCTTCCTTTCTTTCTCACTTTCTTTCTTTTTCTATGAAGGTGATGCGGACATTCCCCGTAGGGTCCAACATTCTTCCCCCTTCCTTTCTTTCTCACTTTCTTTCTTTTATGATGCGAGATGTTATGATGTAATATGATGTATTTGGAGTAAATAAATAAAGTGCAGAATTAAAGTAGACGATACAGACATAAAGTAAAAAGGCATTAAGTAAGGGTATAAGGTAAAAGATATAAAGTAATGGACACAAAGTAAATAAATGGAAACTCGGCGAACGATAAATCAATCGAACTTTGTTAATACGAGAAAGAATCAAACATAACGATTAACCTAAACCTTCAAGGATTTTAAACTTCCAGTAATCCGAGGATCAATCAACCGTTCTTTAACAAAGTCTTGGATCCTTTAACTTCTAATGATCCAATCTTAGTTCGAAACAAATCTAACTTAGAATCTTCTAAGATTCGACACTTCCTCGAGAACTCCTAAGTTCTCACTTAAAGGATTAACTCTTAATCCTAAGGGCACTAACTCACTCCCTCTAATCTTAGTTTGGATTCTAATCTTAGTTCCAAACCTGCAAACCATCATACTTGTCCGCTTTCTATAGTTACTTTAAATACTAACTATTCTCACCTTAGTTAAAAGATGACTTTGCTCCTAAGTCCGAAGGAGCGATCAACCACGAGGTTCAAAAACACCTACAAACGAATTATATCGTAACAATCAATAATTTTACCAACTATCGATTAAACAACGACTAAACAAGCAAAAAGACGAAAATCCACCAAACTTCCCCTTTGAGGCCCTCGGCCCTCTCATCAAAAATGAGTCTCGGGTTTGGTTTTTAGGCTTTTTGGCAATTCAAATACGTTTTGAGTTGGTTTTAATCAAATTCGATAATCCCGATTTCAATGGGTATCGATAAATAGTGTTTTTGAACATTAATCCCTTTCCCGAAATGAATTTAAATAAACATTCATTCATTAATTTCTAACCCATTTTCAATCCCAAAAGGGTAAATTTCAAACGGGAAGGGTTTCGACTGAAACTCGGTTTTAGGGTTATGAAATAGTTTCCAAAAACACGTAAAACTACTCCCGAATTGACAAACAACGAGTTTCACGGCAAGAAATCGAAAGAAAACAAGTAAAACACTATTTGGAGCTTAGGGTTTCAAGAGAAACTTACCGAGAACTCCTCGAATCTCGAGAGAAACGGACGAAGGCTAGGTGGAAAAGGATCGTAGGATCGATACCTTTCCAATGGAACGAGAATCAAGTCGATCCGGCAAGAAACGAACAAAAACCAAAAATCTCTCTTTTGCTCTTGGTGCTCACGGCAAGGAGGAGGAGAAAATGAGATGAGCTTGGTCAATTTTGAAGTCAAAGATGAGTTTTTAAAGACAAATGAATAGTGTTTTTAGATATTTTGCAAATTGGGTAATTACAACTTTGCCCTTTTAGGACTTTTGGCTTAAAACGAATCCCGAACATCTCAAACTATCCCAATGGTGATTAATAATTATTAATTGGCCCGTTAATAATTATTAATACCATTAAAACGTATTTAAATAAATAAAGCCATTAAAATGAATTAAAATGAAATAAATTACTAAATTCTAATTTAAAAATAAATAAATGAATTTTAATTACTCAAATTAAATAAAATAAATAAAAGTTTTTTTTTATCACAAAAAAATAACGGGACGTTACAGTGCTGGTATGATCGCACCCATCTTAAAAGGGCACAAATTTTATTCAAACCAATCACACAAGCATGGTGTTTAAATGACAGATGAACTTTGGCGGTCGACCGTTCGTTCATTGCAGGCAGTACACTGAGGTCCGCATGAAATATAATCAAGGAATTAAATAAAAATAAATTAAATAGTAAAATTATTTAAAAAAAAGAAAACTTATTAAAAAAATATTAAACTTGGTTCGGGAAAAGAAAATAGAAAAAAAGAGATAAAAAGGAGTGCAACATGAGGACTTGTCCAAGTGGTCACCCAACTTAGTGCTACTCTCACCTAAGCACGCTTTACTGCAGAGTTCTTATGGGATCTGGTGCATTAGTGCTGGTATGATCACACCCATTATGGAAAGCGCACAAATTGTATTCAAGCTAATTGCGCAGGCATGGTGTTTAAATGAAAAGTAGAATTTAGCGCTCGATCGTGCGTTCACAGTGGGCAGTACACTAGGGACCCCAAGGAATATAATAAAGGGATAGAGGCCAGGCTAGGCCTAATCAGCAGTAGGCCCGGATGTTTGCCACCACACGAGAGGATGCCGAGGCATCAGACACCATGGCTAGAGGTATTTAGATCTTTATGGGACGCTCTACCTTGTGTTTTTCGATTTCGGGCTAAGTATCCTTGCCTTTTACTTAGGAAGTTCACTTTTCGGGGACGAAAAGTTCTTTTTAGGAGGGTTGACTATAACGTCCTGTTTCTTTTGAGGTGAATTTTTTTTAATATTGCTTTACTTAGTATAATTTTAGTGAATTTTGATTGTTTATTTAATTAGAAGTTTAATTTAGTATTTCAATTTTAGGCTCGAGTTCGATCGTTAAGTAAATTCCGTTAAAGCGTTTAAATGGAATCGGGTAATAACGATTATTAACGGGCAAATTACTAATCGTTATATCACTTTAAGATAGTTTAGAAGTAGCTAAGTTAAATTAGAATAAGAAACGTGAAATAACGAGCACCCGAGACAACTTTACTAAGGAAATAGAAGGAGGGGCATTATGCTCTTTTACCAAATATATATATATATATATATATATATATATATATATATTAAGTCTTTGCAAAGGAAAAACAAAAGGAAAACATAAAAAAAGTCCAAACTTCCCCCCCAAACCCGTACCTAGAAGAAAAAAAATGAGAAAAGAAAGAAAGATCTGGTTCTGCTTTGTTTCTCGGTTGTTTTCATCGTGCCTTAGCTTGTTGGAAAGCTCTCGAGACATACTTTCTACCCATCCCATGAATCGAGCCAATCCGTTCTAGACCGGGAGAAACGAGGTACGCCTCGTTGAAGAGGTCAAGGTAGAGGTAGTGGTTGCTTGACTGGCAGTGCGACGAGTTTAGGATATGGATTTGTAGCATCGTGGAATGCTAGTTTTGGTTGTTTTGTAACCATGTATATTTCGTGTCTTGAGCTCGAAAGAGCGTTGTTTTGTGTTTTAAACTTAATATGCCGTAGTTTATGTTTTGTTAAGCTTAGGAAATGCGCATTTCTCGTTTTTCTTTGATGTGAACAATGTAAACAGGTTTTGGTTAGTTCAAAATACAAATGGAACCACGCAATTTTTTTTTGAAAAATTGTTGTCTTCCGCTACGTAATATTTATATGTTTTAAAAGAAGTCGGATCGTCACAAATCCCATCATGGAAAGCACATAAATTGTTTTCAAGAAAATCTCGTAGGCATGGTGTTTAAATGACAGGTGGACTTTGACGCTCGATAGTGTGTTCACAGCAGGCAGTACGCTGGGGTTCGCATGGAATATTACAAAGGAATTAATTAAAAATAAATAAATAGTAAAATATTAAAAAATGCATAATTAAAAAAAACAAAATACTAAACTTGGTTTAGGAGAAGGAGGAAAAAAAAGAGATAAAAAAGGGGTAAAACACGGGGACTTCCTAAGTGGTCACCAAACTTAGTGCTATGCTACTCTCGCCCAAGCACTTTTATGTGCATAGTTTTGAATGGATCTGGTGCATTAGTACTGGTACGATCTCACCCATCATCATGCCAATCGCGTGTGGACGGGGTTTAAATGAAAGGTGGACTATGGCGCTCGACCGTGCATTCACAACGGCAGTACGCATTGGTTTGCATGGAATATAATAGAGCAATTAATTAAAAATAAAATAAATATGAAAATTATTAAAAAAAATATTAAACTTGGTTCGGGAGAAGAAGTAGGAAAAAAAGAGATAAAAAAGGGTGCAACACGAGGACTTTCCAAGTGGTTTCCCAACTTAGTACTACTCTCACCCCAGCACGCTTAGCTGCGAAGTAGTGATGGGATCCGATGCATTAGTGGTAGTATGATCACACCCATCATGGAAAGCGCACAAATTGTATTCAAGCCAATTGCATAGGCATGGTGTTTAATTGACAGGTAGACTTTACCACTCGACCGTGCGTTCACCCCGGGCAATACGCTAAGGTTTGTATGAAATATAATAAAGGAATTAATTAACAATAAAATAAATAGTAAAATTATTTAAAAAGAATAATTAAAAACAAAACAAAATACTAAACATGGTTCGGGAGAAGAAAGGGGAAAAAAAGAGATAAAAAGGGGTGCAACACGAGGTCTTCCCAAGTTGTCACCCAACTTAATATTACTCTCGCCTTAGCATGCTTAACAGAGATGTTCTGCTGGTATCTGGTGCATTAGTGCTTGTATGATTGCAGCCATCTTGGAAATCGCACAAATTGAATCTAAGCCAATTGCGCGGGCATCGTGTTTAAATTACAGGTGGACTTTGGCGCTCGATTGTGCGTTCACAGTAAGCAGTACACATGGATCAACATGTAATATAATAAAGGAAGTATTTTAAAAATAAAATAAACATTAAAATTATTTAAAAAAGAGAATAATTAAAAATAAAACATAATATTAAACTTGGTTCAGGATAAGAAGGAGAAAAAAAAGAGATAAAAAAGGGTGCAACACAAGGACTTCCCAAGTGGTCACCCAACTTAGTACTACTCTCGCCCAAGCACGCTTAGCTGTAGAGTTGTGATGGGATCTGATGCATTAGTGCTGTTATGATCGCACCCATCATGGAAAGTGCACAAATTATATTCATGCAAATCAGGCAGGCATGGTGTTTAAATGATAGGCGGACTTTAGCTCTTGACCATGCGTTCATCGCGAGTAGTACATTGAGGACTGCATGGAATATAATAAAGGAATTAATTAAATATAAAATAAATAGTAAAATTATTTAAAAAAATAATAATTAAAAATAAAACAAAATATTAGACTTGGTTTGGGAGGAGGAAAAAAGTGATAAAAAAAGGTGCAACATGTGGACTTCCGAAGTTGTCACCCAACTTAGTAATACTTTCGCCCAAGCACGCTTAACTATGTAGTTCTGCTGGGATCTGGTGCATTAGTGCTAGTATGATTGCACCCATCATGGAAATCACGCAAATTGTATTCAAGCCAATCGTGAAGGCATGGTGTTTAAATGATAGGTGGACATTGGCGCTCGACTGTGTGTTCACAGCGGGCAGTATGCTGGGGTCCGCATGGAATATAATAAAAGAATTATTTAAAATAAAATAAATAGTAAAATTGTTTGAAAAAAGAATAGTTAAAAATAAAACAAAATATTAGACTTGGTTCGAGAGAAGAAGAAGGGAAAAAAAAGATAAAAAAGTGTGCAACACGAGGACTTCCAAAGTGGTCACCAAAATTAGTACTTCTCTCACCTAAGCATGCTTAATTGTAGAGTTCTGATGAGTTTGAGTGCATTAGTACTGGTATGATCGCACCTATCATGGAAACCACTTGAATTGAATGCAAGACAATCGCACAGGCATGGTGTTTAAATGACAGGCGGACTTTGGCGCTAGACCATTCGTTCACAACGGGCAGTACATTGGGGTCTGCATGGAATATAATAAATGAATTATTTCAAGGGTTAAATACATAAATGACTCTTACACTTTGAGGCTTTTTAAATTTACACCCCTACACTTTCAAAAGTTATGTTTTCCATCAAAATAAAAAGAAGTCCCCTTTTTATTTTTTTTTATTCATAATTGACTAACCAAGGGATAAAATTTACCCAACCATAAAATACTTACCTTATTTTTTGACTTTCTGACTTAAGTTTATTCTAAAATGTTTTAACTCATAAAAAAGAATTCTATCTTCTTATTTATTTCTCTATCTACGAGCATAGAGTTCTCCATGAGTAAAGCCTTCAAAACCAGAAGCACCAAATCAAGCCATCAACTTCATCTTTCTTGTTACACAAAACCAGAAGCTAAAGCACCAAATTAAGGAGAGATTCTAGCGATTGACGGGCTTATTGGATTAAAAAATAACTCCATACTAACGAAAAATTTATTAACAGTTGATAATATTTGCTTTTTTGGTGTTTTTAACTTGTCCAAATGAATCTAAAACTTAGGGTCAGATTTCCATTTAATGGATTAAACTTGTTATCAATCTATGGTTTTTTTTTCAAATCTAAGTAGAGAATATACCTATTCAATCAGAGGAGAAACCTTGAATCAGAGATGAAATTTTCAAATCCAACACATAAGTCATCTGGCCTCTTGATTAACGCAAGTAGGAAGTCGCTCGTGGAGGCTGTACGTGGATAAGGAAAAAAAGATGAAAGGAATTCTTTTTTTAGTGCATACAATAAAGTTTTTTAAACTTTGGTCAAGAAAGTCAAATAATAAGGTAAGTGTTTTATAGTTGGGTTAATTCTAACCCCTAGATAGAAAATTATGAATAAAAAAAATAAAAAAAGGGGCTACTCTTAGTTTGGATGGAAAAGAAAACTTTTGATGGCTTATGAAAGTGTATTGGTAAAAATTTTCAAGTTAAAAGTGTACGGGTATAAATTGAAAAGGCCTCATGGTGCAGGGGTCATTTATGCATATAACCCTTAATTAAAATGAAAACAAATAGTAAAATTATTTTTAAAAAAATAAAAAAAAAACAAATAAAATATTAAACTTAATTTGGGAGAAGAAGGAGGAAAAAGTGATGAAAATGGGTGCAACACAAGGACTTCCCAAGTGGTAACCCAACTTAGTACAACTTTGCCCAAGCACGATTAACTGCGGAGTTTTGATGGTATCCAGTGCATTAGTGATGGTATGATCGCACCCATCATGGAAAGCCCACAAATTGTATTCAAACCAATCGCGCAGGCATGGTGTTTAAATGATAGGTGGACTTTAGCGCTCCATCGTACGTTCACAGCGGGCAGTATGCTAGGGTTTGCGTGAAATATAATAAATGGATTAATTAACAATAAAATGAATGGTAAAATTATTTAAAAAAAGAATAATTAAAAATAAAACAACATATTAAACTTGGTACAGGAGAAGAAGAAGGAAAAAAAAAGATATAAAAAGGGATGGAACACGAGGACTTCCCAAGTGGTCACCCAACTTAGTACTACTCTCGGCCAAGCACACTAATCTGTGGAGTTCGGATGGGTTCCGATGCATTAGTTCTGGTATGATCACACCCATCATGGAAAACGCACAAATTGTATTCTAGCCAATCGTCCGAGCATGGTGTTTAATTGATAGGTGGACTTTGGCGCTCGACCGTGCGTTCACAGAAGGGAGTACGATGGGGTCCGCAAGGAATAAAATAAAGGAATAAAATAAATAATAAAATTATTTTAAAAAAGAATAATTTAAAATAAAACAAAATATTAACCTTTGTTCGGTAGAAAAAGGAGGAAAAAAAATAGATAAAATGGGGTGCTACACGAGGACTTCCAAAGTGGTCACCAAACTTAGTACTACTCATGCCCAAGCACACTTAAATGCAAAGTTTTATGGGATCCGAAGCATTAGTTCTGGTATTATCACACCCATCATGAAAAGCGCACAAATGTTTTTCAAGCCAATCATGCATGCATGGTGTTTAAATGACACATAGACTTTAGCTCTCGACGGTGCGTTCACAGCGGGCAGTACGCTAGGGTCTGCATGGAATATAATAAAGGAATTAATTAAAAATGAAATAAATAGTGAATTTTATGATAAAAAAATAATAATTAAAAGTAAAACAAAAGATTTAACTTGGTTCGTTAGAAAAAGGAAGAAAAAAAGAGATAATAGGTAACACGAAAACTTCCCAAGTGGTCACCCAACTTAATACTACTCTCGCCCAAGGACGCTTAAATGCGGAGTTCTGATGGGTCCGATCACAGCCATCTTGTAAAGCGCACAAATTTTATTCTAGCCAATCTCGCAAGCATTGTGTTTAAATGACAGGTGGACTTTGGCGCCTGACTGTGCATTCACAAGAGCAGTACGCTAGGGTAATAAAATAAAGATATTAATTAAAAATAAAATAAATAGTAAAATTATTTAAAAAATAATAATTAAAAATAAAACAAAATATTAAACTCTGTTTGGGAGAAGAAGGGAGAAATGAGATAAAAAAGGGTGCAACACGAGGACTTCCAAAGTGGTAACCAAACTTAGTACTACTCTCGCCCAAACATGCTTAACTGTGGAGTTCTGATGGGATCAGTGCATTAGTGTTGATATGATCGCACCTATCATGGAAATTGCACAAGTTGTGATAATGTCAATCACGTAGGCATGGTTTTTAAATGACACATGGACTTTGGCGCTCGACCGTGTGTTCACAAAGGGCAGTACGTTGGGGTCCGCATGGAATAGAATGAAGGAATTATTTAAAAATAAAATAAATTATTAAATTATTAAAAATAAAAGAATAATTAAAAATAAAACAAAATAGTAAACTTGGTTCAGAAGAAGGAGGAAAAAAAGAGATAACGAGGCATGCAACACGAGGACTTCCCAAGCGGTCACCAAACTTAGTACTACTCTCGCACCAGCATGCTTAACTGCATGCAGAGTTCAATTAGGATCCAGTGCATTAGTGCTGGTATGAATGCACCCATCATGGAAATCGCACAAATTGTATTCAAGCTAATTGCGCAAGCATATGTTTAAATGACGTGTGGACTTTGGCGCTCAACCATGCGTTCACAGCGGGCAATATGCTGTGGACCGCATGGAATATGATAAAAGATTTTGTTGAAAAATAAATAGTTAAATTATTTAAAAAAAAGAGTAATTAAAAATAAAACAAAATATTAAACTCTGTTTGTGAGAAAGAGGAAAAAAAGTGATAAAAAGGGCTGGAACACGAGAACTTCCTAAGTGGTCACCCAACTTAGTACTACTCTCGGCCAAGCACGCTTAACTGCTGAGTTCTTATGGGATCCGGTGTATCAGTGCTGGTATGATCGCAACTATCATGAAAAGCGCACAGATTGTATTTAAGCCAATCACACAGGTATTGTGTTTAAATGACATGTGGAATTTGGAGCTCGACCGTGCGTTCACTGCGGGCACTACGCTGGGGTCCGCATGGAATATATTAATGAAATTAATTAAAAATAAATCATATAGTAAAATTAATTTAAAAAAGAATAATAAAAAAAATATAAAACTTTGTTCTGGGAAAGGAGGAAAAAAAGGACTTCCCAAGTGGTCACCTAACTTAGTACTATTCTTGCCCAAAGCACAGAAACTGTATTCAAGCCAATCGCGCAAGCATGGTGTTTAAATGACAAGTGTACTTTAGCAGTCGACCGTGCATTCACAACAGACAGTACACTGCGGTCCGCATGGAATATATATAAAGGAATTAATAAAAATTAAAATAAATAGTAAAATATTAAAAAAAAATAATTAAAAATAAAAAAAATACTAAAATTAAATATGGATAAGAATGAGGAAAAAAAAAGAGATAAAAAGGAGTGCTACATAAGGACTTGCCATGTGGTCACCCAACTTGGTACTATTCTCGCTTAAGCATGCTTAAGCGCGGTGTTCTGATGGGATCCAATGTATTAGTGCTGGTATGATCGCACTCATCATGGAAAGAACATAAATTTTTTTTAAGCCAATCGCGCAAGCATGGTGTTTAAATGACAGGTGGATTTAAGTGGTCAATCATGTGTTCACAACAGGCATTATATTCGGGTCCGCATGGAATATAAAAAAGTAATTAATTAAAAATAAAATAAATAGTAAAATTATTTTAAAAAATTATTTTAAATAAAATAAATTATTAAAATTGTTACGAGAAAAGAATGAGGAAAAAAGAGATAAAAAGCATCGCAACACGAGGACTTCCACAGTGGTCACCCAACTTAGTACTACTCTCGCCCAAGCCAACTTAAATGCGGAGTTCTGATGGAATCTTGTGCATTAGTGCTAGTATGATTGCACCCATCATGGAAAGCGCACAAATTGTATTCAAGCCAATCGCGCAAGCATGGTGTTTGAATGACAGGTGGACTTTGGCGCTCGACCGTGTGTTCACAGCAAGTAGTAAGTAGGGGTTCACATGGAATATAATAAAGGAATTAATTCAAAATAAAATAAATTGTAAATTTATTTTAATAAAGAATAATTTAAAATTAATCAAAATATTTAACTTGGTTAGGGAGAACAAGGAGGAAAAAGAAGATAAAAAGGGGTGCAACACGAGGACTTCCCAAGTGGTCACCCAACTTAGTACTACTCTAACCCAAGCACGCGTAACCGTGGAGTACAGATGGGATCAGATGCATAAGTGCAGGTATGATCGCACCCATCATGGAAAGTGCAAAACTTGTACTCAAGACAATCGCATAGGCCTAAATGACAGTGGACTTTGGTGCTCGACTGTGCGTTCATAGCGGGAAGTACACTAGAGTCCGCATGAAATATAATAAAGAAATTAATTAAAAATAAAATAAAAAATAAAATTATTTGTAAAAATGAATAATTAAAAATAAAACAAAATAATAAAATTGGTTTGGGAGAAGGAGGAAAAAAAGAGATAAAAAGGGGTGCAACACGAGGACTTCCTAAGTTGTCACATAACTTAGTACTACTCTCGCTGAAGCATGCTTAACTGCAGAGTTTTGTTGCGATCGTGTGCATTATTGCGGGTATGATCGCACCCATCATGGAAAGCACATAAATATTATTCAAGCCAATCCGCAGGCATGGAGTTGAAATGATAGGTGAACTTTGGCGCTCGACCGTGCGTTCACAGCGGGCAGTACGTTGGCAAGGAATATAATAAAGAAATTATTTAAAAATAATATAAATAGTAAAATTATTTAAAAAAAGAATAATTAAAAATTAAACAAAATATTAAACTTGGTTTGGGAGAAGGAGAAGGAAAAAAAATGATAAAAAAAGGGTAAAACAATAGGACTTCTAAAGTGGTCACCAAAGTTAGTACTACTCTCGCCTAAGCACACTTATCTGCAAAATTCTAATGGGATCTGGTGGATAAGTGCTTGTAAGATCGCACCCATCATAGAAAGTGATCAAATTGTAATCAAGTCAATCGCCCAAGCATAATGTTTAAATGACAGGTGGAATTTGGCGCTCGACCGTGCATTCACAGCAGGTTGGGGTCTGCATTGAATAAAATAAAGGAAATAATTAAAATAAAATAAGTAGTAAAATTATTTAAAAAGGAATAATTCAAAATAAAACAAAATTTATTTTGGTTAGGGAAAAGGAGGAAAAAAAGAGATAAAAAGGGGTGCAAAACGAGAACTTCCCTAGTGGTCACCCACTTTAGTAGTACTGTCGCCCAAACACGCTTAACTGCGGAGTTTTGAAGGTTTACGGTGCATTAGTGCTGGTATGATCACACCCATCACGAAGAGGGCACAAATTGTATTCAAGCCAATCATGTAGGCATGGTGTTTAAATCATAGGTGGACTTCGACACTCGACCGTGCGTTCACAACGGGTAGTATGTTGGGGTCCGCATGGAATATTGTAAACGAATTAATTAAAAATAAAATAAATAGTAAAATTATTTTTTTAAAAAAGAATAATTAAAAAAAAAAAATATTAAACATAGTTCGAGAGCAGGAGGAAAAAAATGTGACGACCCGACTTATTTATATAAGCCTAGGACGCGAGCATGTAGCGGAAGCGTAAAGTTTAACCTTTAAAACATACAAGTTATTAAAAGTAGTCAAAAATTTGGCATGATGTGTACGTAAATTCTTTAACCCAAAATAATACATCAACCTGTTTATTTATAATAACAACGGCTCGTCGGTCGGTTCAGATAATCTCAAGGTTCAAAGTATAAACAAAATATGGGTGCACCATTTTCAAAGTTAAAACAAAACATATGTACTTAAGTTTCAAACATAGACCATAAACATAAGTTTAACTATTTCCCAAAAAGATCCTCGACTCGCATGTCTAAAAGCCATTCCAAAAGCTGCATCTCGGGTCATCAACATGCACCACCTATCGCTCCATGCCCTCGTCCCCGAGCATTACCTGAAAGGTGATTTAGAGCACCTTTGAGCATGACACTCAGTGAAAACAAAAGAATATGAACTGTGATGCGGTATGAACATAATGAAAGGATGAAATAAAGTAAGAACATGCTTTAACTACAAGAATGGTATATCAATGGCAATATGTATAAGTATTATCAAAATCTCAAGTCTTCGATCACTAACCCTCGTCGATCACTTTCTCAACTTACAATTCACATTTACCGTTCTTTTCAATTTCATAGAACACATCAACATAAACCCGGCGTCTTACTACGCCCCAAATCACAAGATCAATTCACAATCCCGAGTCGTAGCTCTTTTTAATCTCAACTTACCTCAACAACTTCAAGCAACCAAGTCATTCTCATTTAATATTTCAAGACTTCTTTACATTCCCTTTGCCACGGTAACCTCGTGTATCGTCCAACACCCATACACCAAGACACGGGTTACGACCCCATGGCCTTAATACGATCAAACAAAATGCGTGAATGTTATGTAATGTCATGAAGTGCATTTAACATACTTTCTTTATACAACATGATTTAACAAAATGTTGGTTTAACAAACATAGGTGAAACAACATCCCAAGTTAACATATATCACGTACATTATCTACACAATGCACATTATTCATGCAAACTCATGAATCATAATCACACTTTTCTTCTTTCAATACAGTGATCTCTAACCACCTAAAATAAATGGGGAAATACAACAATAGACATAAACATGTTCCCAATTCAGAATAAAATTCATTGATAAGCTAAACTCAAATATTAAGAAAGTAGGCATGCTTATAAGATCAACTACTCAAAAACATAAACCGGTTTTGAGTTAACTAATGTTCGGCCCCTTTTTAGCCATTGCCGAGGTTAATATCAACAACCACATTCCTCTTTGATTCACAACTCTATCAATCCACACCACCAAAAACATCCACCTTTATCCACAAACACATTTTAAGATAACTTGGTTAACGCTTGAAACAACACGCCGGTCACCCTTCCGATTCTTTATGTTCTCACCTTTTCGATTTATACTCAGAGCTTGTTCTTGACCCTTATCCTTAGCTTTGTAAAACCTAATGGATCTTAGCTTGAATTGGCCTAGGATGAAAAACCCATCATCAATCCATGAAACCCCAATTGATTTAGGCCTTGAATCATCAATACTTGAGAATTGGAGGAAGAAAAATCAAAGAGAAAGAGAAAGGAGAAGGGGCCGACGGTTGGAGAAGAAGAGAGGAATTGATTTTTGTTTCCTTTTTTTTTTTTTTTCTCTTAAATCTCCTATTTATAATTTCAATTAATAAAATAAGAATAAACTAATTGCACTCAAGTCCTTCCACCTCTTCATTTTACTCTTCAAGTCCTCCCACCTCCTAAATTTCATTTCAAGTCCTTTTCTCTATCCTCCTTTGCTAACTAGTCCTCCACCCAATAAGGTTTTCCATTTAGTCCTTTTTCAACTTAACCATGGTTAAACTAACTATGGTTAACCTTAAAAAATCAAATAATTCAAGAAATAACCTTCCAAATAATTAATAAAATAAATTACGAATCCGGGCCCTTACAAAAAAGATATAAAAAAGGGTGTAACACAATGACTTCCCAAGTGGTCACCCTACTTAGTACTACTCTCGCCCAAGCATGCTTAATTGTATTCAAGTCAATCGTGCAGGCTGGTATGATCTGGTGCATTAGTGCTGGTATGATCGATTCAATCATGGAAAGTGCACAAATTGTATTCAAGTCAATCGTGTAGGCATGGTGTTTAAATAACAAGTGGACTTTGGCGCCCGACCATGCGTTTACAGTGGGCAGCACGTTGGGTTCTGCATGGAATATAATAAAAGAATTAATTAAAAATAAAATAAATTGGATTTTTCTTTAAAAATAAGAATAACTAAACTAAAAAAAATATTAAAATTGGTTCAAGAGAAGAAGGAGGAAAAAAAGAGATAAAAAGGGGTGCAACACGAGGACTTCCTAGGTGGTCATCCATTTAAGTATTATTCTTGCCCAAGCACGCTTAACTAGTGAGTTCTGCTTGGATCTGGTGCATTAATGCTGGTATGATCGCACCCTTCATGTAAAGCACACAAATTGTATTCTAGCAAATCGCGCATGAATGGTGTTTAAATGACAGGTGGGCTTTGGTGCTCGACCGTGCGTTCGTAGCGAGCAGTACAATGGGGTCTGCTTGGAATTTTATAAAGGAATTGATTAATAATGAAAAAAATAGTAAAATTACTTAAAAAAAGAATAATTAAAAATAAAACAAAATATTAAACTTGGTTTGGGAGAATACGGAGGAAAAAAAAGAGATAAAAAGGTTTGCAATAAGAGGACTTCCCAAGTGGTCACCCAACTCAGTACTTCTCTCACCCAAGCATGCTTAACTGGGGAGTTTTAATGGGATTCGGTGCATTAGTGTTGGTATGATTGCACCCATCATGGAAACCGCACAAATTGTATTCATGCCAATTTCCCAAGCATGGTGTTTAAATTACAGGTGGACTTTGGCACTCGACCATGCGTTCACAGCGGGCAATATGCTGGGGTCCGCATGGAATATTATAAAAGAATTAATTAAAAATAAAATATATAGTAAAAAAATTATTAAAAATAAAAGAATATATTAAACTCTGTTTGGGAGAAGGAGGAAAAAAGAGATAAAAAAAGGTGCAACATGAGAACATCCCAAGCGGTCACCCAAATTAGTACTACTCTAGCCCAAACACGCTTAATTGTAAAGTTCTGATTGAATTCAGTGCAGTAGTGTGCCGGTATGATTGCACCCATTATGGAAAGCGCACAAATTATTTTCAATCAAATTACGCAGTTGTGGTGTGTAAATGATAAGTGGACTTTGGCGCTCGACCATGCGTTCACAATGGGCAACACGCTGGGGTCAGCATGGAATACAATAAAGGACTTAATTAAAAATAAAATAGATAGTAAAATTATTTTTAAAAAAATAAAACAAAATATTAATTTTGGATCTGGAGAAGGAGGAAAAAAAGATATAAAAAGGAGTGCAACACGAGGACTTCCCAAGTGGTCACCCAACTTAGTACCACTCTCGCCCAAAAACACTTAACTGCGGAGTTTTAAAGGTTTCCAGTGCATTAATGCTAGTATGTTCGCACCCATCGTGGAAAGCGCACAAATTGTATTCAAAAGAATCATATAGACATGGTGTTTAAATGATAGGTGGACTTCGCCACTCGACCGTGCTTTCACAACGGGTAGTTCGTTGGGGTCCGCATGAAATATAATAAAGGAATTAATTAAAAATAAAATAAATAGTAAAATTATTTAAAAAAAAGAATAATTAAAAATAAAACAAAATATTGAACTTTGTTCGGGAGACGAAGGAGGAAAAAAAGAGATAAAAAGGGGTGTAACACAAGGACTTCCCAAGTGGTCACCCAGCTTAGTATTAATCTCGCCCAAGCATGCTTAACTGCGGAGTTCTGATGGGATCCGGTACATTACTGCTGTTATGATCGCAGCCATAATGGAAAGCGCACAAATTGTTTTCAAGTCAATCGTGTAGGCATAGTGTTTAAATAACAGGTGGACTTTGGCGCTCAACCATACCTTCACAACGGGGCAGTACGTTGGGGTCCGCATGGAATATTATAAAGAAATTATTTAAAATAAAAATAAATAGTAAAATTTTTAAAAATCAGAATAATTAAAAATACTAAAAAATATTAAACTTGGTTTAGGAAAACGAGGAAAAAAAAGGGGTGCAACACGAGGATTTCCAAGTTGTCCCCCAACTTAGTACTACTCTCGCCCAAGCACGATTAATTGTAGAATTCTGATGGGGTCTGAGGCATTAGTCTTGTTATGATCACACCCATTATGGAAATCACACAAATTGTATTCAAGCCAATAATATGGGCATGGTGTTTAAATAATTGGTGGACTTTGGCGTTCGAACGTGCATTCACAGCAAGCAGCACGATGGGGTCCGCATGGAATATAATAAAAGAATTAATTAAAAATAAAATAAATAATAAAAATATTTAAAAAAAGAATAATTTAAAATAAAACGAAATATTAAACTTGGTTCGGGATGAGAAGTGAGGATAAAAAATGGATAAAAGGGGTGCAACACGAGGACTTCCCAAGTGATCACCCAACTTAGTACTACTCTTGCCCAAGCACGCTCAATTGCAGAGATCTGATTGGATCCGGTGCATTTTTATTGGTATGATCGCATCCATCATGAAAAACGCACAAATTGTTTTCAAAAAAATCGCGCAGGTATGGTGTTTAAATGACATGTGGACCTTGGCGCTAAACCGTGCCTTCACAATAGGCAGCACACTGGGGTCTGCATGGAATACAATAAAGGAATTAATTAAAAATAAATAAATAGTAAAATTATTTTAAAAGACTAATTAAAAATAAAACCAAATATTAATTTTGGTTCAGGAGAAGGAGGAAAAAAGAGATAAAAAAGGGGTGCAACACGAGGACTTCCCAAGGGGTCACCCAACTTAGTACTACTTTTGCCCAAAAATGCTTAACTGTGGAGTTTTGAAGGTTTGCGGCGCATTAGTGCTAGTATGATCTCACCCATCATTCAAAGCGCACAAATTGTATTCAAAAGAATCATACAGGCATGGTGTTTAAATGATAGGTGGACTTCAGCACTCAACCATGCGTTCACAACGGGTAGTACGTTGGGGTCCACATGGAATATAATAAAGGAATTAAATAAAAATAAAATAAATAGTAAAATTATTTTAAAAAAAAAAGAATAACAAAAAAAAAACTTGGTTCGGGAGAATGAGTAAAAAAAAAATAGATAAAAAGGGGTGTAACACGAGGACTTCCCAAATGGTCACCCAGCTTAATACTACTCTTACCCAAGCATGCTTAACTACAGTGATCAGATGAGATCCGGTGCATTAGTGCTTGTATGATCGCACCCATCATGGAAAATGCACAAATTAAATTCAAGTAAATTGTGTAGGCATGGTGTTTAAATAACAGGTGGACTTTGCCGCTTGACCATCCGTTCACAACGAGCAGTATGCTGGGGTCGGCATGATATATAATAAAGAAATTAATTAAAAATAAAATAAATAGTAAAATTTTTAAAAATAAGAATAATTAAAAATAAAAAAAACATTAAACTTGGTTTAGGAGGAGGAAAAAAAAGAGATAGAAACGGGTGCAACACGAGGACTTCCCAGATGGTCCCCCAACTTAGTACTACTCTCACCCAAGCACGCTTAACTGTGGAGTTTTGATGGTTTCTGATGCATTAGTCTTGGTATGATCACACCGATCATGGAAAGTGCACAAATTGTATTCAAGCCAATCATGTGGGCATGGTGTTTAAATTATAGGTGGACTTTGGCGTTCGACCCAGTGTTCACAGAGAACAGTACGATGGAGTCCGCATGAAATATAATAAAAGAATTAATTAATTAAAATTAAAATAATTAATGAAATTATTTAAAAAGAATAAGTAAAAAAAAAATGTTGAACTTGGTTTGGGATAAGAAGTTAGGATAAAAAAGAGATAAAAATGGGTGCAACACGAGGACTTCCTAAATGGTAAACCACCTTATAACTACTCTCGCTCAAGCACAGTTACCTGCAGAGTTCTGATTGGATCCGATACATTAGTGCTAGTATGATCGCACCCATCATGGAAAGCACACAAATTGTATTCAAGCCAATCACGTAGGCATGGTGTTTAAATGACGTGTGGACTTTGGCGTTTGATCGTGCGTTCATAACGGGCAGTACGCGGGGCTCTGCATGAAATATAATAAAGAGTTAATTAAAAATATTTAGAAAAAATAATGAAATATAAAACAAAATATAAAATTTCGTTCGAGAGAAGATGAAGGAAAATAAAGAGATAAAAAGGGGTGCAACACGAGGACTTCCCAAGGGGTCACCCAACTTAGTACTACTCTTGCCTAAGCACGCTTAACTACGGAGTTGTTATGGGATTCAGAGCATTAGTGCATGTATGGTCGCACCCATCATAGAAAGCGCATAAATTGTATTCAAGCCAATCACGTAGGCATGGTGTTTAAATAACAAGTGGACTTTGGCGCTCGACCGTGGGTTCACAGCGGGCAGTACGCAAGGGTCTGTATTGAATATAATAAAATAATAAAATAAAAATAAAATAAATAGTAAAATTATTTTAAAAAAGAATAATGAAAAATAAAATCAAATATTAAACTTGGTTTGGTAGAAGAAGGTGAAAAAAAAGAGATAAAAATAGGTGCAACACGAGGACTTCCCAAGTGGTCACCCAACTTAGTACTACGCTCGCTCAAGCACGCTTAACTGCAGTGCTGGTATGATCGCACCTATCAGTGAAAGCACACAAATTGTATTAAAGCCAATCGTGCAGGCATGATGTTTTAATGACAAGTGGACTTTGGCTCTCAACTGGGCATTCACACCGAGCAGTACGTTGGGTTCCGCATGGAATATATAAAAAGAATTAATTAAAAATAAAATAAATAGTAAAATTATTATAAAAAAATTAATTTAGAATAAAACAAATTATTAAACTTGGTTCGGAAGGAGGGAAAAAAGAGTTAAAAAGGTGCAACGTGAGGACTTCCCAATTGGTCACCAAACCTTAGTACTACTCTCGCCCAAGCACACTTAACTGTGAAGTCTGATGGGATCTGGTGCATTAGTGCTGGTTTGGAAGGAAATTTTTTCTAAATTAGCGGAATTTCTCTAGTAAATTAATTAACTATTAATTATGAATCTGTTAATATCATGCAATTGCGATCAAACCTTTAAACAGGAGCCTAAGATTTTCGAAAACTTACATTGTAGATTTAATGGAGAATATGGATGAAGGTTTCTTTGCAGCATCAAACCTTCTATGGTATGACCCGGTCATAAACCAACCCGACTTGTGGGAATCGATCCGGAAGAAAAAAATAAGAAGAAAAAATCCTCTTATTTTACTATGCCAAAATCGGCAACACTAATTTAGAGAGAGAGAGTGAATTTCAAAAAATTCTATAGAAAAATATTAAGTGTCAAATATGAGCACCAATGGTCATATTTACAAGAAAATAAGAGTTGGTTTCCTAATCCAATTAATATTCTTATTTCTTTATTTAAATAATTAGAATTAATTATTTAAAATTAAAAGAACCCAAATTGATGCCAGACTCATTAAAAAGCTAGGAAACCAATTTTCCTTTGTTTCATGGCAAGTGGCGTGAGCATAAAGATAAGGATTTTTATCTTTTCCTGTTTTATCTTATAAATTTTGATATATATCATTTGTTTTATATATTTAAAATTAGAAAAATTCAAATAATTATTTCTAATTAAATAAATATATACCAAAAATTCATATATTAATTAATATTGGATCAAATCCATATAATTAATTAATTTGATCTAAAAACATTTAGTTTCTTAAAACCAATTGGATTTAAATCTCTCATTTTATTATTAAATTAATAAACCCATTATTAAATTAATAATCTAAATTATTAATTTCTATTTAAATGTAACGACCCGATTTACGTTAAATCTTTTAAATTCAAATGCACAGCGGAAAAAATGATTTTTACAGAAAAACGACATGGCTTCGTTTAAAAATCGGACTATCCAAAACCTGTTACAATGGCCCAATTTTAGAGAAAGCAGTAAATATGGAATGCGCATTCCAAATTATAATAAAACTTCTAAAGAAAGTTTTAAAACCCAAAGACACATATACAAATTTACAAATGCTCCACCGAGCCCAAAATACAACATAAGAAAACATAATGATATGTCTATGAGCATTTCGAGAATGCTAAACCCAAAATGACTTTCGTTCCTGTCCATTCATCATACCGCTATGTCACGCGGCGCCACCTCCCCTACCACGTCCTTTACCACTAGTTTTACCTGGAAAATTGAAAATGTAGCAACATTAGCATAAAAATGCTAGTGAGAGTAAAATGAAAACAAGTAATCCTATGAACCAAGTTCAATACCAGAAATTGTGTCCAAAGGCCTAAATAACATTTTACTACCCATTGCACACTTCTGATTTTCCACAATCATATCATATGTAACATACTTTTCATAAAGTAAAGATAATAAGACTTAAAGTAGAAGTACCGACTATTCCTAAGTCTTTCTAACCATTCTAATGACTATAAGTAATGGTAGTACTAACTTTCTTTGTTACCAAATCACTTTCATCGTAATGGGTTTACCGTATGGATCAACATCAACATACTAGCCCGTACGGTCTTACCATATCACAAATCATCGTATTGGGTTTACCGTATGGATCGACATCAACATACTAGCCCTTACGGTCTTATCATATCACATTTCAACGAGTTCCCTAGTAAGTTAGATTAACTAAACGAGATTCTACTCAAGTAGTAAAGAACATAAAATGCCTGAATTACACGAGTCAACACTGAAGTGTATCTTCTAAGCCACTTTGATTTTCAAATCACTCAAAGTTCCTTAAACGTTTACATTCATCTAAAATCTCCAATTTCATCTAAAACTATCCAATTCATCTTACAAGACTTCCAAACCACTCCAATCTTATCTTTTACTTCCAAATTTATAAGAACTCAAAAGTCACTCTACTCACTTCCGAGTTTATAGTCACCAACCAAATATTAACTTCATGAAGTTAGTTCCCCTCTTAACCTCGATAAACAATATCGTAATGAAACATAATTCATAAAAATTACTAACTTCCATTTTAAACTCACCTTAGATTGTGAAATCCAAGCTTCCAAAGTGCCGAGAACAAAACCACGCGCTCGATCACAATCCTACATATCGAATACACCTAATAATCATTAATTAATCGAAAATCGAACAAACGAAAATTAAATGCATAAAACAATGAAAAACCTAGAATTAAGCCATAAGGGGGTCCACGGCCAAACAAGGAAGAGAGAGCTCAGGTTCGGTTTTTCGGCTTTTATGCACTTTAGAGGTTTTTCGGTTTGATTTCGGATACTTTGGAAACCGAGATATCAATGGGTATCCGTATTTTAGGGTTTTACATAATAATCGATTTCCGAAAAATTAAGTAAAATGAAAAATCATAGCAAACTTAAACACCCTAGCCATGGCCAAGTGAGAGAAAATAACACGGAACGGGTTTTCAACTCAAACTCAATTTTAGGGTTTAGGGAAGTTTCTAAAATTGCATAAAACGACTTCCTCGATTGAAATCTTCAAGCTTCGGTGTGTGAATTTGAAGATTTCAATCTCAACCTCCATTAAAACACTATTCAAAGCTTGAATTTAGAAACTTTTTCATACCTTGAGGCTTGTAGAAAATTGATGAAAACCTCGATTACTAGGTTAGAATCGATCCTCGGGATGAAAGCTTTTCAACAGAACCGGAATTACGGTGATCTACCGAGTATTTGAGAAAATTCAAAGAGAGAGAGAGAGATGGGAGAGGGCTACGGCTACAAGGGAGGAAGAAGGAGGAAAAGAAAATGAAATATTTGACCAAACTTTGACTATTTAAGTTGATGGAGATGAATAGTATATTTGGGATATTTTAAGAAATTGGAAAATGACATCTGATAACTCTATAACATAGAGTTATTTGGTCCTATTTTAATGCCTATGTGATAATTATTTGATTGAACTTTGCTCATATTTTGCATACTTTGAATTCATTTTGCATAATTCTTTAATTAAGCTTACTTTGAGAAAACTCGGGTTTTTAGCACTTTAAATAATATGTTTGAAGTGTTTTTGGTTTTGGGTATTTTAATCTTGTCATTTTGAATGAAAGAAATCCCTAAAAAGTTGCAAATTTTGATGTAGGAGCAAAGGGAAAAAAGTGCAGATTTTTACAAAGTGCTGAGATGTAGCACACTGGAGAAGTCTGGACAGCAAGCAGGATCACGATTTTCAGCCTTAAAAAGTCTATTTTTAGGCCCGTATCAGCTGATTTGCTTGAGATAAAATAAGCCCACTACTTGGGGTCCAACTTAGAAGCAATTTTGAGGAGATTTAAGAAAAGCCCAAGCCCAAAACAAAGAAAAAGAAAAGAAATTAACCTAGATCTAAAAAGAGAGAAGAGGCTGAACATGGAGATAGTTTTTGGAGGCAAAGACAAAAACGTAGGAGGAGCTTCTTTGTGACGACCCGACACTTTTAAATAAATTAAAATCAGAGAAAACAGCGGAAGTCTTTTAATTTACGAAAAATTAGCGTGGTTTTGTTTGAAAATTGGCATGCCGAAAACCTGTTTACATCCTAATTTTCACATCTAATAAAATCTCATGGACTTTAAGTCCAAATCAGGAGTTCAAATATATAATATCATAAAAACATCATCCAGAAGCTCTTATGAGCCAAAATATGATACAAAATAATCAAAGTCCTTAAAATTCACAAAATAAAACATAGACTTTACAAATCCAATAGTCCATCTCGAGGTCGGCATCCCTCGATCACGCAAGACCACCTCCTCCTCCTCGACCTCTAGCCAAGGCATTACCTGAAATTGGTTGTAATATCATGAGCTAACAAACTAAGCCCAGTGAGAATAATAAGCATAAAAAGTAAAGATAGACCTCAAACTCGCATTTCGATTTGTATCCAAATAACCTGACACCACAACTCCTAAAGTTCTCCAAACTCTAGGTAATTCTATTCCATTTTCTCCAAATTATGCCATTACTACACTTGTAGTCAAATCTCATACATTAACTTGATATGACATAAAGTAATAAAAGTAAAGACTTTGCATAAAATATAACATCTCAAATCTTTATATCATCAATCATATGCAATGTAGGGCTCGCATATACCCTTATGCATGTATGAAGTAATGTGTCAATCCCATAGGATACCATTCACTTCCTTTTCATCAAGAGTGATGAGCAGATCCCGTAGGGTCCCATCCGTCTCTTTTCATATAGAGTGATGAGCAGATCCCTTAGGGTCCCATCCGTCTCTTTTCATATAGAGTGATGAGCAGATCCCGTAGGGTCCCATCCGTCTCTTTTCATATAGAGTGATGAGCAGATCCCTTAGGGTCCCATCCGTCTCTTTTCATATTCTTTTCTTTTTCTCTTTCTTTTTCACTTTCTTTTCTTTTTCTCTTTCTTTTCTCTTTCACTTTCTTTTCTCTTTTTCGTTTCTTTTTCAAGAATGATGCGATAATGGTATGGTGCAAATGATATGCGTATGCTTGCATATCTTGTAAAAGTAAATAAATAGAATGCGGAATTAAAGTAATCGAATACAAGCATAAAGTAAAGGTGTAAAGTAAAAGACAAAGTAAATAACATAAGATAAAAGTAGATAAGCATCTCGGATGAACGATATATCGATCGAACTCCGGTATCAATAAGAGTAGAATTATAAAATAAACGATTAACCTAAACCTTCAAGGATTCTAAACTTCCAAGGATCCAATCTAAGCTTCGAATCGAATCTAACTTAGAATCTTCTAAGATTCAAGTCTTTCTCGAGAACTCTTAAGTTCTCACTTAAAGGATTAACTCTTAATCCTAAGGGCACTAACTCACAACCCTCTAATCTTAGATTCGGATTCTAATCTTAGTTTCAAACTCTTCAAACCAAAACACTCATTTGCTTTCTATAGTTACTTTACATACTAATCATTCTCACCTTAATAAAAGTGAAGACTTTGCTCCTAAACACCGAAAGAGCAATCAACCACGCGGTTCGAAAACACCTACAAACGAATTATATCATACAATCAATAACTTTACCAACTATCGATCAAACAACTACTAAACATAAAAAGCAACGAAAACCCAACAAAACCCACAAAGAGGCCCACGGCCCTATCATCAAAAACGAGTCTCGGGTTTGGTTTTTCGGCTTTTTGGCAATTCAAATACGTTTTGAGTTAGTTTTAATCAAATTCGATAATCCCGATTTCAATGGGTATCGATGAATAGTGTTTTTGAACATTAATCCCTTTCCCGAATTGAATTTAAACAAACATTCATTCATTAATTTCTAACCCATTTTCAATCCCAAAAGGGTAAATTTCAAACGGAAAGGGTTTCGACTGAAACTCGGTTTTAGGGTTATGGAATAGTTTCCAAAAACACTTAAAACTACTCCCGAATTGACAAACACCGAGTTTTACGGCAAGAAATCGAAAGAAAACAAGCAAAACTCCATTAAAACACTATTTGGAGCTTAGGGTTTGAAGAGATTCTTACCGAGAACTCCCCGGATCTCGAGAGAAACGGACGATGGCTAGGTGGGAAATGATCCTTGACCCGAGGGCTTTCCGAAATATCCAAGATTGAGCCGATCCGACAAGAAACGAACAAAATCAAAATCTCCCTTTTTCTCTCTTTGAAGCCACGGCAATGAGGGAAGAAATGAGAAGATTTTTGGTCAATTGGTTGGTCAAAGTTTCATTTAAAGAGAAGATCAAATAGTGATTTTTAGATATTTTGCAAATTGGGTAATTACAACTTTGCCCTTTTAAGACTTTTGGCTTAAAACGATTCCCGAACATCTCAAACTATCCCAATGGTGATTAATAATTATTAATTGGCCCGTTAATAATTATTAATACCATTTTAACGTATTTAAATAAATAAAGCCATTAAAAGGAATTAAAATGAAATAAATTACTAAATTCTAATTTAATAATAAATAAATGAATTTTAATTACTCAAATTAAAATAAAATAAATAAAAGTTTTTTTTTTTATCACAAAATAACGGGACGTTACATTCTTCTTCTTCATTGGGATTTCGTTTGGATCCTCTCTTCCATTGATTATTCTTTCCTCTTCTTCTTCTTCATTCTTTAGAATTCCATTATTGATTTTAGATTATGTTAGGTTTAGTTTTGATTTTGTTAAACTCTTTTATTAAGTTAGGTTTTATTATGAACTAAACTTCTTAGGTTGGAATTCATAGATGAACCCTAAGGGGAATTAGTTTTTCACAAGCTTTAATGAATTCGATTTTTATGCTCAATCAATAGTTTGATATTTCTTGTCTCTTTGCTTATGCTTGATCAACTTAAGTGAATTGTTTAGTTTAATTTTAATTCTGAAAAGGTTAAAATTGAATGGAATAATATTGATTGATAGGGGTTAACGATTCTTGAAATTGTTTTTAGTAATGCATAGACATATGTGTTTACACCCTAAAGCCTAAACCGGAACATTAAAACATCTTTCTTAACCTAATTTTACCTAGACATAGGATTTTAATTGGATTAGGAATTAGAATCATGTTAGGCTTGACAAAGTCACTTGAACAATTGGGTTTACTTGCATAAAAAGTGTATTTATTATTGCAGTTTGCTGCAGCACAGCCACAACACTGCTGCAGCATTGTGAAATCTAAGGCTCTTTAGGGGGATTCTTGACTTTCCAACCGTTTGTCTCTACATAGTTTAATCACTTTAATATTCTCGCATATTTTAGGAGTAATTTCAGAAACTTTAGACCATCGTACTTACTTTCCATAGTTAATTTAGAATTTATTTATTTAGTTTTGCATGATTTCACAATTTTATTAGTTTAGTTTCATAAATCAAATCACCCCAAATTTATCATTGTTTTTATTTTCTTTAAGCTACTTGTTAAACACCACTTTAAGTCACTAATCCTCGTGGGAACGATCTTTCTTATCACTTTATTACTTGTTAGACTATGTGCACTTGCGTAACACGATTTCACACAACAACATCTACGTCCTTTTTTAATTGATTTAGTTTATAAAACGAAACCCAAAAATCTTAAATGAATCAAAAGGTGATTAATAATTATTAATTGGCCCGTTAATAATTATTAATGTCACCGAAACTAATTTAAAGTGATAAAAGGATTAAAAAGGTTTTCGAATGAAAATAACTACTAAAATCGAATTTACTAAGTTTAAACTAAACTTAAATACTTTATTTAAAATTTAAAAAAAAATTACCTCCAAAAGTAACGGGACGTTACAATCTACCCTCCTAAAAGGGCTTTTCGTCCCCGAAAAGTAGGCTCCCTACGTGAAAAGGTGAGGATACTTTGCCCGCATCTCATCCTCACGTTCCCACGTAGCTTCCTCTGATACTTGATTATTCCAAAGAACTTTAACTAAGTTTATAGTTTTGTTCTTCAGCACCTTTTGTTTTGTAGCAAGAATCTCAACTGGTACCTCCTCATAAGATAGACTAGCATCCAATGTAACTGACTCATAATCAATAGTATGTGAAAGGTCGACCACATATTTCCTGAGCATAGACACATGGAACACATTATGCACTGCCGACAAGGCCGGTGGCAAGGCCAATCGATAAGCTATAGACCCAATCCTATCCAGGATCTCGAAGGGGCCTATAAATCGAGGGCTCAACTTGCCCTTCTTCTCAAACCTCATCACCCTTTTCATGGGTGCCACTTTCAGAAATACGTGGTCACCAACCTCAAACTCAAGCGCACTACGCCTTTCATCAGCGTAACTTTTCTGTCTACTCTGAGCCACTCTCATCCTCTCTCTGATAAGAGCAATGGACTCACTAGTCATCTGCACTAAATCCGGTCAAAGAAGTTTCCTCTCACCAACTTAATCCCAATGAGCCGGTGATCTGCACTTCCTACCGGTAAAGTGCCTCAAAAGGTGCCATGTCAATGGTAGCCTGATAACTGTTGTTATAAGCAAACTCAACAAGATACAACTGAGTATCCCAACTACCACCGAAATCTAGAGCACAAGCTCTCAGCATATCCTCCAAAATCTGATTGACCCTCTCGGTCTGACCATCTGTCTGAGGATGAAAAGCAGTACTGAAATCTAACCAGTGCCCATAGCAGTATGCAGACTCTGCCAGAATTTCGAAACAAAGCGGGTGTCTCGATCTGAAACAATCCTGACTGGCACTCCATGAAGTTTGACAATCTCCTTCATGTACACCTGTGCCCATATCTCAACAGGGTAGGTTATCTTCCCTGGTATGAAATGTGCACTCTTAGTCAACCTGTCCACAATCACCCAAATGGTGTCATAACCCTTCGCGGTCCTCGGCAATCCACTAATAAAGTCCATCGATATTTCTTCCCATTTCCACTCAGGCACGCTCAAAGGGTTAAGGTAACCAAGTGGATTCTTCCTCAAAGCCTTTACTTGCTGACAAATCAAGCACTTACTAACAAAGTCAGCAACTTCACGTTTCATCCCAGGCCACCAATAATGCTGTCTCAGGTTCCTGTACATCTTAGTACTAACTGGATACACAGAAAAGATAGAACTGTGAGCCTCCTCCAACAACTCTTTTCTGTAAGTCGATTCTAGAGGCACACACAACCTCCTACGATACATCAAAGTATTATCAGTGGAGAAAGTAAAATGGCTAGGTAAATCGGACTCTGCCTCACGAAAACCCTCAGTCAAGTGCTTTCACCCCGCTGTGCATCTATCATCCTCTGTCTCAGAGTAGGGCCAACAGTCAAACTTGCCAAACTCACAGTAACCTCAGCTGTAAGAACAGCTATCTCAGCTCTTTCCATCTCCCATCTAAGTCTCAGCGGAGTAGTACTCAAAGCTGACAAGTATGATGACTTTCGATTAAGTGCATCAGCAACTACGTTGGCCTTTCCTGGATGATACTGTATGCCACAGTCATAATCTTTCACATGTTCTAGCCACCTCGTTTGTCTCATATTTAGCTCTTTCTGAGTGAAAAAGTATTTGAGACTCTTGTGGTCGATGAAAATCAGAATCTTCTCACCATACAAATAATGTCTCCATATTTTCAAGGCATGTACCATCGCTGCTAGCTCTAAATCATGAGTCGGGTACTTTTTCTCATGCTCCTTTAACTGTCTTGAAGCATAAGCTATTAATTTCCCATGTTGCATCAATACACATCCTAGACCCTTCTTGGATGCATCAGTATACACTGTCAAACCACCAGACTCATCAGGTGATACTAAAACTGGGGCCGATACAAGTCGTCTTTTAAGCTCCTCAAAGTATTTTCACACTCATCAGTCCACACAAAATCAACCCCCTTTTTTGTCAAATGAGTCAAAGAGGATGCAATCTTGGAAAAATCTTTCACAAAATGTCTATAATAACCTGCAAGTTCAAGAAAACTCCGTATCTCAGCCACATTAGTAGGTCGGGGCCAACCACTAACGGCTTCCACCTTAGAAGGATCAACAGAAATCCCTCTACTAGATACTACATGCTCAAGGAAAGCCACTTCCTTCAACCAGAATTCACATTTAGAGAACTTCACATACAACTTATGAGCTCTCAAAGTCGATAACACCTTCTCTAAATGTATAGCATGTAACTCCTCAGCCCTCGAATAAATAAGGATATCATCAATAAACACTATCACAAAGGAGTCAATGAACCTCTTGAATACTTATGCATCAGGTCCATAAAGGCCGCATGAGCATTAGTCAAGCCAAAAGACATGACAACAAACTCATAATGACCTTATCGTGTCCTGAAGGCAGTATTTGGAATATCCTCATCTCAAATTCTCACTTGATGACGACCGAAGATCTATCTTCGAAAAGACCGTAGCTCTCCTCAGCTGATCAAACAAGTCCTCTATCCTGGGCAAATGATACTTTTTTTTCACTGTGACCCGGTTCAACTCCCTATAATCAATACATAATCTCATTGAGCCATCTTTCTTCCTAACAAACAATACCAGAGCTCCCCGAGGTGATACACTTGGGCGTATAAACCCCAAGTCTAAAAGTTCTTGCAGCTGCCTTTTCAACTCTTTAAGTGCAGCTGGTGCCATACGATAAGGTGCCTTGGATAATGGAACGGTCCCAAGAATCACCTCAATCTAGAAGTCTAACTCCCTCACTAGTGGCAAACCAGGTAACTCATCAGGGAAAACATCAATGAAATCCCTCACAACAGGTACAGAAGCTAAGGTAGTCACACTAACAGACGTGTCCACTACGCTAGCTAAGTAACCCCAAGCACTGTCACTCAAAAATGCTCTAGTCTGGATCACAGAGATAACTGCTGGTGTCACCCTACCTCGGGTCCCATGAAATTGAAAATTAGTCCCACATAGACCAACAAAGTCTACCACTTTCTCACAACAACCGATGTTGGCGTGGTTGGCTGACAGCCAATCCATACCCAAAATAATATCAAAGTCAGACATCAGCATCACAATCAACATAGCATGTAAAAAGCAACCCATAATACACAAATCATCAATATAAACCACTCTATCCACAATCAAAGATTTTCTGAGCGGAGTAGTAACATGCAACTCATGTCCTAACGGCTCAGAATCAAAAGCAGCAGACTCAACAAACTCAGCAGAAATAAATGAGTGACTAGCCCCAGAATCAAATAATACAAGAGCAGAGTGCCCTAATACTGACAAAGTACCTGTAACAATAGTACCAGATGCCTCAACATCCTCTCGAGTAGTGGCAAAGACACGTGCCTGTTGTCGTGTATGGGGCTGTGCCTGAACTACCGATGGTGCTCTCTACTGCTGAGTAGGCCTAATCTGGCCTCTACCACCTGCCTGACCTCGACCCTGACTCTGTACCCGGCTCTGACTCTGGCCCTGTCCTGAACTCTAACCCTGACTCCCACGCTGCTGTGGTGTCTGTAAACTAGGACAAAATTGTTTAACATGACCGGTCTGTCCACACTAAAAGCACCTTCTCACATAACACTGACCCATGTGGTACCCAGTACAATCAGGACAATAGGGCAAAGAAGGGGCCCGAGCACTAGACTGACCTGTATGAAACTGAGGTCCTGTCTGCCCCTTGCCCCTACTAGGAGCCTGTCTATGTGAATGTGTCCCTCGACCTGGAAGGTCGTCCACAGCCTTCCTCTTCTCAGAAGAGGTCTGTGCAACAATCTCATTAGCCTTTTTCTCAGAATCTCCAATATCTAAGGCCAAAACAGCAGTCAAAGCATCAGCATACGTAGCAGGCTGCAAAGCTCGTACCTGCCCTCGTAGCTCTGCCCTCAACCCTACAATAAACCTTTTTCTCTTGCTCTCAGGATCAGTAACATTTTTGGTAGCAAGTTTTGACAACCTGTCAACTCTCTCTCATACTCCACAACAGATCTATCACCCTATCTGAGTGTGAGAAATTGTATCTCTAACTGATCTCATGTATCCTCTGGATAGTATTTTTCAAAGAACTTTTCCTTGAACATCTCCCAACTAACCCGGAACTCAGGGCTGAGAGTACAGAATAAACCCTTCCACTAGTACAAAGCATCATCTACTAAAGAATAGGTCCCACAGTGGACCTTCAAATGATCTGGACACTTAATGAATTCAAGTACCCTTTCTACTCTGGTGATCCATCTTTTAGCAACTGCAGGATCAGTAGATGTCCCATCAAACTCGGGAGTATTATACCTGATATACTCTTTCAAAGTTTTTGCAGCACCAGTAATACCAGACTAATCCACCACTAGAGCGGGTGCTCTAACAGGTGGTATAACCTATTCAGCATGTCCTCCACCACCTCGTAACAGGTCTAAAAAGTACTCCTTTGAAATGGTGATACTACGACCATGACTAGGTGGCTGATCAACAGGAGGCTCATCCTCTCGATAAACAAGTGGAGGGGGTGGCGGTGTAACTGCCCTCGCCCGACCTCTACCTCGTACCCCAACCGGTACTCTGCTCCGACCTCTCCTAGGTGCCACTGTCCTCAGAGGCATACTGAAATCACAATCAGAAAAACCTCTCATAAGATACTAGGAAAGGTAAAGCAAAACTACAATTGAACTTGTCAAAAGAGAAAGTTCTAAGGATACCTGGCGCCGTGACCTCGAATGATGATTGGACAAGAACAAAATCAAAAACATGAAAACATGCGATGCATGTGGTCTACAGAACCAAAGAGGCTCTGATACCAACTGTAACGACCCGATTTCCGTTAAATCTTTTAAATTCAAATGCACGGCGGAAAATATGATTTTTACAGAAAAACGACATGGGTTCGTTTAAAAATCGGACTATCCAAAACCTGTTACAATGGCCCAATTTCAGACAAAGCAGTAAATATGGAATGTGCATTCCAAATTATAATAAAACTTTTAAAGAAAGTTTTAAAACCCAAAGACACATACAAATTTACAAATGCTCCACCGAGCCCAAAATACAACATAAGAAAACATAATGATATGTCTATGAGTATTTCGAGAATGCTAAACCCAAAATGACTTTTGTTCCTGTCCATTCATCATACCGCTATGTCACGCGGCGCCACCTCCCCTATCACGTCCTTTACCACGAGTCTTACCTGAAAAAATTGAAAATGTAGCAACATTAGCATAAAAATGCTAGTGAGAGTAAAATGAAAACAAGTAATCCTATGAACCAAGTTCCATACCAGAAATTGTGTCCAAAGGCCTAAATAACATTTTACTACCCATTGCACACTTCCGATTTTCCACAATCATATCATATGTAACATACTTTTCATAAAGTAAAGATATTAAGACTTAAAGTAAAATTACCGACTATTACTAAGTCTTTCTAACCATTCTAATGACTATAAGTAATGGTAGCACTAACTTTCTTTGTTACCAAATCACTTTCATCGTAACGGGTTTACCGTATGGATCAACATCAACATACTAGCCCGTACGATCTTACCATATCACAAATCATCATATCGGGTTTACCGTATGCATCAATATCGACATACTAGCCCGTACGGTCTTACCATATCACAAATCATCGTATCGGGTTTACCGTATGGTTCAACATCGACATACTAGCTCGTACGGTCTTACCATATCACAAATCATCGTATCGGGTTTATTGTATGGATCAACATCAACATACTAGCCCGTACGTTCTTATCATATCACAAATCATCGTATCGGGTTTACCGTATGGATCAACATCAACATACTAGCCCGTACGGTCTTACCATATCACAAATCATCGTATTGGGTTTATCGTATGGATCAACATCGACATACTAGCCCGTACGGTCTTACCATATCACAAATCATCGCATTGGGTTTACCGCATGGATCAACATCGACATACTAGCCCGTACGGTCTTACCATATCACAAATCATCGCATTGGGTTTACCGCATGGATCAACATCGACATACTAGCCCGTACGGTCTTATCATATCACATTTTAACGAGTTCCCTAGTAAGTTAGATTAACTAAACGAGATTCTACTCAAGTACTAAAGAACATAAAATGCCTGAATTACACGAGTCAACACTCAAGTGTATCTTCTAAGCCACTTTGATTTCCAAATCACTCAAAGTTCCTTAAACGTTTACATTCATCTAAAATCTCCAATTTCATCTAAAACTCTCCAATTCATCTTACAAGACTTCCAAACCACTCCAATCTTATCTTTTACTTCAAAATTTATAAGAACTCCAAAGTCACTCTACTCACTTCCGAGTTTAAAGTCACCAATCAAATATTAACTTCCGGAAGTTAGTTCCCCTCTTATCCTCGATAAACAATATCGTAATGAAACATAATTCATAAAAATTACTAACTTCCATTTTAAACTCACCTTAGATTGTGAAATCCAAGCTTCCAAAATGCCGAGAACAAAACCACGCGCTCGATCACAATCCTACATATCGAATACACCTAATAATCATTAATTAATCGAAAATCGAACAAACGGCAATTAAATGCATAAAACGATGAAAAACCTGGAATTAAGACATAAGGGGGTCCACGACCAAACAAGGAAGAGAGAGCTCGGGTTCGGTTTTTTTGCATTTATGCACTTTAGAGGTGTTTCGGTTTGATTTCGGATACTTTGGAAACCGAGATATCAATGGGTATCCGTATTTTAGGGTTTTACATAATAATCGATTTCCGAAAAATTAAGTAAAACGCAAAATCATAGCAAACTAAACACCCTAGCCATGGCCAAGTGAGAGAAAATAACACGGAACGGGTTTTTGACTCAAACTCGGTTTTAGGGTTTAGGAAAGTTTCTAAAATTGCATAAAACGACTTCCTCTATTGAAATCTTCAAGCTTCGGTGTGTGAATTTGAAGATTTCAATCTCAACCTCCATTAAAACACTATTCAAAGCTTGAATTTAGAAACTTTGTCATACCTTGAGGCTTGTAGAAAATTGATGAAAACCTCGATTACTAGGTTAGAATCGATCTTCAGAATGAGAGCTTTTCAACGGAACCGGAATTACGGCAATCTACCGAGTATTTGAGAAAAGCCAAAGAGAGAGAGAGAGATGGGAGAGGGCTACGGCTACAAGGGAGGAAGAAGGAGGAAAAGAAAATGAAATATTTGACCAAACTTTGACTATTTAAGTTGATGGAGATGAATTTTAAGAAATTGGAAAATGACATCTACATCCTTTTTTAATTGATTTAGTTTATAAAACAAAACCCGAAGATCTTAAATGAATCAAAAGGTGATTAATAATTATTAATTGGCCCGTTAATAATTATTAATGTCACCGAAACTAATTTAAAGTGATAAAAGGATTAAAAAGGTTTTCGAATGAAAATAACTACTAAAATCGAATTTACTAAGTTTAAACTAAACTTAAATACTTTATTTTAAATAAAAAAAAAATTTACCTCCAAAAGTAACGGGACTTTACATTAAATACACTCATTATTTAAATAATTAATGATCCCCTTCATTTAAGTAATTTCATTACTTAAATATAAATTGTTCTTCCTAGTTAAATAAATAACTTGGTTAGTTGCTATGATATATGGGCTAGCATAGGGACCTGATGGACCTACAGATTATGGGCTCCAATAATTATTGATTTATTTCTTAAACTCGTTAATTTATTAATCATAATTATTAACTTAGGGTAATTCCACTATAAACTCTAAGTTTAACTCCCCTCACTATAGATGGGTTATGTCCATTTGTTATTAAGTTTATTTAGAAATTTCCTCCACGTGGTAGTCTAATAATTACAACTTGGTCCAGTTATCGTTTTACCCTTGTAATTATCTCTTTTATCCTTGTCTACCCGATGATTTTCTAATGAACATTTTTATATAATTTTTAGTTATATAACAAACCCTTCTCGGGCCAATGAGAAGGTGAGGCCTCATGTTCAAGTACCGAATCATTACATCAAGGGAGACACCTAAAGTTTCTAATTAGAAAAAAGTTGCACTAACACTTTCATTAGTTTTAGAAAAGTTATGAATTCCATCTTGTATAGAAATGTTCCCAAGCACTAACTTAATCATTTCCCCAAATTAGAGTTTATTGAGCGTATCAACAAATCACTTTCAACCATGTTAATCAAAGGAAAAAACTTTATTAATGTGAGTTCATAACATACTCAGGATTGAGATGCATCAATTTTACTAACCTTATTTGATGTTGTAAATCCTTTTCTATTAACAGTGTTATTTAGGAATCGATTTATTATCCTTGTTCAGTCTTATATAAACTCATTATATATGATATCTCCACTTGCATCTCTACCATGCTAATGATTTGGATCGAATCTGTGAACAATATCAGCAGTGTTACTAGAATAAGGTTTTCAAACTGTATTTATTTACTGTAGACTATTTGAGTTACTATCTTGTACTAGATCCTCTTTATATCTCATAGTTGTCAAGATTACAGAATTAGTAACTTAGGAAATTTCCTTGTAGTTTGAATATTTAAAGAATATCAACATCAATAAATTGCATAAACTCACTAAAATAATAATTTTATTTATTCATAAAATATTCTATTACAAATTATGAATTCTAGTGCATAACTCCCAACAATCTTCCACTTGCCCTAGAGTAAGTGAGACATATCTCGTAATCCTAGTCCTTTTAGGTGACCCTCAAACACATTAGCCATAAGAGTCTTTGTAAACAGATCAACTATGTTGTCCTTCATGTCTATCTTCGTCACCAACACGTTCCCACGATGCACTATCCCCCTTATAAGATTATATTTCCTCTCTATATGTTTTGATCTTTTGTGTGACCTTGATTCCCTTGATTTTTCCATTGTACCGCTATTATCACAATAGAGAGTTATCAACAATTCTATATTTGGGACAACTTCCAAATCTTTTAGGAACTTTCTGAGTCAGACAACTTCCTTTACAGCTTCACAAGCAGCAACATATTCTGCTTCCATAGTGGAGTCAGCAATGCAACCTTGCTTAATACTTCTCCAAACTATGGCAGCTTTACCAATTGTAAACACTACATCTGATGTAGATTTCCTTGAATCTTTATCACCTTGGAAATCTGAATGCATGTATCATGTAAGGATTAAATCCTTATCCCCATGCACTAACATATAATTCTCATTCTCCAAAGATACTTGAGAATTGCTTTAACTGAAACCCAATGTTCCTTTCCAAAAATGGATTAGAACCTACTGACTACTCCCACTTCATAGCGAATATCCAGTCTAGTACACAACATTGCATACATTAGACTTCCCACTGTGGAAGCCTAAGGTATTTGTCCCATTTCCTCAACTTCTTGAGGTGTCTTAGGTGATTGTTCCTGGGACAAACTAATTCCATGCCCAAAAGGCAAGATGCCTTTCTTGGATTTTCGCATAGCAAAACGTTTGATAATTTTATTAATATAAATGCTTCAGACACTGCTAGTAATTTCTTGCTACAATCACGTATGATCTGAATCCCAAGAACATATCTAGCTTCTCCCAACTCTTTCATTTGGAATTGATTTTCCAGCCATTCTTTAACTTCTGTTAACGTTCTTTTGTTATTACAAATTAATAAAATGTCGTCAACATAAAGAATTATAAATACCACATTGTCTTCTATGATACGCTTGTATACATAAGGTTCATCTACATTTTGTTCAAGGCCATAGGTTTTAACTACATCGTCAAACCTAATGTTCCAAGACCTTGAGGCTTGCTTAAGTCCATAAATGGACCTTTTTAACTTACAAACCTTTTGTTCTTGTCCTAGAGTAATGAATCCCTCTAGTTGCATCAAATAGATGCTTTCGTCTAGATTGTCGTTAAGGAAGGCTGTCTTGACGTCCATTTGCAAAATCTCTTAGTCATAATATGTAACGTCCCTATACTTTTCAGGTGATTTTTTTTTTAAATATTTATATTGCTTTACTTAGTATAATTTTAGTGAATGTTGATTGTTTATTTAATTAGAAGTTTAATTTAGTATTTCAATTTTAGGCTCGAGTTCAATCGTTAAGTAAATTCCGTTAAAGCGTAAATGGAATCGGGTGTAATAACGATTATTAACGGGCCAATTACTAATCGTTATATCACTTTAAGATAGTTTAGAAGTAGTTAGGCTAAACCAGAATTAGGAATGTGAAATAACGATTATGGAACCGTTCACACATCCGACGAAGTGTGGTTTTCTTACACATCCTAGAGGTAAGTTTAAAATGAGCTTAAGTGTTTTAATGGTCCAAGTTACTTGACGAGTTAGTTAATTCCAGGTTAAGGTCCGTGGTTGTTGATAAGGAAAATAATGTTGGATGTGTATTTGACTAAGGAAAGTGTATTTAGATGAGGCTCTCGTCATTGGTTGGAATCAAGCTTTAGTGACTAAAGTGTAACTTGGATGTTAATAGATTTGATAGTTGAGATGGTAAGTGACGATTCAGAATTGAGATTTCCGAGGAAGGCAATAGAGATAGTACTAGCATGCTATAGGTTTTCTCCCCGAAAATACTTTACTTACGTTAGCATATAGGATAGAAACCGCGGTGACAATGGTGACAATGTATAAACAGTAACAATGGTGACTATGATGACAATGTATAAATGGTGACAATGGTGACTATGGTGACAATGTATAAACAGTGACAATGGTGACTATGGTGACAATGTATAAACGGTGACAATGGTGACTATGGTGACAATGTATAAACGGTGACAATGGTGACTATGGTGACAATGTATAAATGGTGACAATGGTGACAATGTATAAACAATGATAATGGTGACTATCGTGACAATGTATAAACAGTGATAATGGTGACGATAAAATTACGGTGACTATAGCAGTGTTATACACGAGGTTACAATGAGGGTTTGTGAATGTGATATGGTAGTTATGACTGACTCTAACCGTGCCTATCATAGTTTCTTCCTTGTGTATCCAGTTCTGAAATGTGAATGCATGCTTAGCTTCATTGTAGATGTATTCGGTTTTGGAGATTGAATGCTTGAATGGGAGTAGTTGCACGATAGATTTGTTGAACACTATTTCTGATAAGGACTTTGGTCCATAAATACACTTGATTTTATTTTATTTTCACTAGCTTTAGGCTAATGTTGCTACACTACATTTTTTTTACCACGTACGCCTCGTGGTAGAGGTTGTGGTAGAGGTCATGGTGCTGCTTGACTGATCGTGCGATGAGTTCAGGATATGGATATGGAGCATTGTAGAATGCTAGTCTTTTGTATATTTGTAAACTTGTTTAGTTTGTGTCCTGAGCTCGAGAGACCGTTGTTTTGAATTTAAAACTTAATATGTTGTAGTTTATGTTTTCTTAAATATAAGAAATGCGCATTTCCCGTTTTACTCTGATTTAAACAATGTAAACAGGTTTTGGCTAGTTCAAAATACAAATGAAACCACGCAAATTTCCTGAAAATTTGTTGTCTTCCGCAGTGTAATGTTTTAAGTGTTTAAAAGGAGTCGGGTCGTCACAGTTGGTATCAAAGCCTATGTGTTCTGTAGACCACATGCATCGCATGTTTTCATGTTTTGGTTTTATAATCCATGTTCGTATCATCGACCGAGGTCAATGGCACCAGGTAACCTTAGACTTTGCACTAATAGAACTTGCTTGTGTTAAGTTTAAAAGTGCTTCTTTGTAACTTACAACGTCATGAATCGTCTAAGAACTTGTCTTGTTGCTTTTTAGTAGGCCTCCGAGAGCACTTAGGGGAGGTCGAGGTAGGGTACCAGGTCTGGCACGGGGACAGGGTCGAGCCAGAGCAGTTACTCCACCACCGTCACCACCTCAGGAGTTCATTGGTGAGAAGATGAGTTTCTAGGCGAGGTCGAGAGAGAAGAAACCTCCAGATGACCCGCCGCCTAGACAAGGGCGTAATATTACTATTCTAGAGGAGGACTACCTGGACTTGTTACGGGGTGGAGGAGGACACGCAGATCATGCCATTCCAATAGTTGACATGTCGGGGGTGAATGATGTTGCTAAAGTCTTGAGAGATTACAGTGGACATGCCCTATTTGAGTTTGATGGGACTTTCACCGAACCAAAGCCTTTTGAGAGATGGGTTACCAGGGTGGAAAGGGCACTTGGTTCTATCCAGTTTCCTGAGCAACTGAAGGTTCACTGTGGGACCTATTCTCTAGTTGATGATGCATTACACTAGTGGGAGGAATTATCCCGTTCCCTGTCTCCTACTCTGATTGTCACTTGGGAGATGTTCAGGGAAAAGTTCTTTGATAAATACTATCTAGAGGACATCAAAGATCAGTTAGAGAGGTACAGTTTTTCACATTGAAGCAGGGAGACCGATCTGTGGTCGAGTATGAGAGAGAATTCGATCGGTTATCCCGGTTTACTACGGGGCATATTGCTAAGACTGAAAACAAGAAGAAAAAGATTATAGTGGGTCTGAGAGCTGATATTCGTGGACAGGTACGAGCCTTACAACTTGCCACATATAGTGAGGCCTTGGACGTTGCGTTGGCCCTGGATATTGGGTACTCAGAGAAGAAGGTCGGCTCAGCAGTTGCACAGTCTTCCTCACAGAAAAGGAAGGCTGAGGATGGCCATTTAGGTCGAGGGACTCAGCCTCAGAGACAGTTCCAGAGTAGGAGTGGAGTACCGTTTGGATCTCAGGCTTACTCAGGACAGACGAGCCAGCCTAGAGTTTAGGTTCCTCCTATGCCTTATTGTCATGCCTGTGCTGAGCATCATTTTGGTGGGTGCAAGTTGAAGAGGAGTTTTTATTATGACCAGTTGGGACATGTCAAACGAAATTGCCCAAGAATTCAGGCTATGAAGCAGCTTGGTGGACAGGGCAAGAGTCATGGTCAGGGTAAGGCCCAGAGACGAGGTCAGTTTGAGGGCAGAGGTCAGGCTAGGTTCAATCCGCAGGCGAGACCACCACCAGAGACACGACAGTAGGCCAATGCATTTGCCACCACACGTGAAGATGCCGAGGCGTCGGGCACTGTTGTTACAGGTACCGTGACTTTTATGGGCCATTCTGCACATGCATTGTTTGATTCCGGAGCTAGTCACTCCTTTATTTCTACTGAGTTTTTCGAGTCGGTTACTTTTAAGACTGAGTCCCTAGGACATGAGTTGTATGTTTCTACACCATTGGGGAAGTCTATTTTTGTGAATAGGGTCATTTCTTCTGATGAGTTATGTATTATGGGTATGCTACGTTGATCGTGATGCCCATGTCTGATTTTGACATCATTCTGGGTATGGATTGGCTGTCTCGCAACCATGCTAGTATTGGTTGTGGGGAAAGGATCGTTGATTTTGTTAGTCCATGTGGGACTAGTCTTCGTTTTCATAGAACTCGAGATAGAGCAACTCCAGCGGTTATCTTAGTGTTTCACGCTAGGGCTTTACTGAGTGATGGTGCTTGGGGTTATCTTGCTAGTGTAGTCGACACGTCAGTTAATGTTCCTACTCTAGATATTATACGTGTGGTGAGAGACTTTGTAGATGTTTTCCTAATGAGTTACTTGGATTACCACTGGTGAGAGAGTTAGACTTCCAGATAGAGGTAATTCCTGGGATGACTCCTTTGTCCAAGGCACCTTATCGCATGGCAGCGACTAAGTTAAAAGAGCTCAAGAGCCAGTTACAAGAGCTATTAGACTTAGGATTCATTCGCTCAAGTGTATCACCTTGGGGAGCACCTGTTCTCTTTGTGAAAAAGAAGGATGGCTCAATGAGGTTGTGCATTGACTATCGGGAGTTGAATCATGTTACGGGGAAGAACAAATATCCATTACCCAGGATAGAGGATTTGTTTGATCAGTTGAGAGGAGCCACTGTCTTTTCGAAGATAGATCTTTGATTGGGATATCATCAGTTGAGGATCAGAGATGAGGATATTCCTAAAACGGTTTTTAGGACACGTTATGGCCATTATGAGTTCGTTGTTATGTCTTTTGGACTTACTAATGCCCCAGCCGCTTTCATGGATCTTATGCATACGGTGTTTAGGAGGTTCCTCGACTCCTTTATCATCGTGTTCATTGACGATATACTGGTGTATTTTGAGATTGAAAAGTTGCATGCTATGTACTTGGAGAAAGTTCTGACGATATTACGTAACGAGAAGCTTTATGCAAAGTTCTCTAAGTGCAAGTTCTTGCTGGAAGAGGTAGCATTCTTGGGATACGTGATGTCAAGTAGAGGGATTTCTGTTGATCCTTCCAAGATCGAGGCAGTTAGTAGTTGGCATAGATCAACTAGTGTGGCGGAGATACGGAGTTTCCTTGGAATTGCAGGCTATTATAGACGCTTTGTTTATGTAACGTCCCGTTACTTTTGGGGGTAAATTTTTTACTTTATTTTATTTATTTATTTTAATTAAAGCTTTTAAGATTAGTTTAAATTTAGTAATTTCGATTTTAGTAGTTATTTTCGTCCGAAATTCTTTTTAATCGTTTTAATACTTTAAATTTTTTCGGTGACGGTGACATTAATAATTATTAACGGGCCAATAAATAATTATTAATAACCTTTAGATTAGTTTAGGAGCTTCGGGTTTCGTTTTTAAAGTAAAAAGCAAAAGAGGGACGTAACCGTCATTTTTCAATTTCTTAAAATATCTAAAATCACTATTCATTCTTCTTTAAAATCACAAAAAATTGACCAAGTTGACCCATTCTTCTCTTCCTTTCCTTGCCATTGCCGTGGCCTTCATCTCCATTGGAGAGGTTTGGTTTTTCTTGGCTTTTCTTCGTTTCTCGGCGGATCGTCGTGTTTTCGGTTGCGTTGGATTGGTAGGGACGAGGGCTACCTATCCAACCTACCTTTTTGAAGTTTCCCGTTCTCTAAGGGAAGTCCCAAAAAGTAAGTTTTCAAAACTTTTTATATGGTTTTGTTCGTCTTTGATTATAAATGAGTTTTGATGTTGAAATCATGAATTTCTATCATGGAATTTGATGATTTTGACTTCGGAATTCACCTGAAAACACTATTCATCCGAAATCACTATTCATCCGAAAATTCAAACTTGTTCTCATCTTAGTTATGAGTTGTAATATGTTGTGCAATTGATGATTTGTAGGTGCGATTGCTCGTTTGTTTATTCGTGGGAATTTGGATGTCACGCGAGCATGCAAGGTGAGTTTAAAAGGGAAGTTAGTAATTTTATGAATTAAGTTTCATTCGATTTTGTTTATCGAGGTTAAGAGGGAACTGACTTCTTAGAATTAATGTTTGGTTGAAGACTTTAATTCAGAAGTGAGTGGAGAGAATTAGGAATTATAGTGAGTTCGGTGAAAAGGAAACATCGGAGTGGTTTGGAAGTATTGTAAATGAATTGGAGATGTTAAATGAAAGTGGAAGTTAAAAGCACTCTGAGTGGTTTGGGAGTCAAAGTGGCTTAGAAAATACACTTGAGTGATAACTCGTGTAAGCCAAGTTGATTAGGTTCTTTAGTATCTTAGTAGAATTCGGTTAAGATTATCTAACTTATTAGAGAACTTGATGGTTTGTGATACGGTATGTCGTATGTTGACTTCGTTCCATACGGTATTATGGTACGGTACATGGTAGTATGTTGATTCGGATCCATACGATACCATGGTACGATGATTTGTGATACGGCACATGATAGTATGTTGATTCGGATCCATACGGTATCATGGTGCGATGGTTTGTGATATGGTACGTGGTATGTTGACTTCGGTCCATACGGTATTATGGTACGGTACATGGTAGTATGTTGATTCGGATCCATACGATACCATGGTACGATGATTTGTGATACGGCACATGATAGTATGTTGATTCGGATCCATACGGTATCATGGTGCGATGGTTTGTGATACGGTACGTGGTATGTTGACTTCGGTCCATACGGTATTATGGTAAGGTACATGGTAGTATGTTGATTCGGATCCATACGATACCATGGTACTATGATTTATGATACGGCACATGATAGTATGTTGATTCGGATCCATACGGTATCATGGTGCGATGGTTTGTGATACGGTACGTGGTATGTTGACTTCGGTCCATACGATATTATGGTACGGTACATGGTGGTATGTTGATTCGGATCCATACGATACCATGGTACGATGATTTGTGATACGACACATGATAGTATGTTGATTCGGATCCATACAGTATCATGGTGCGATGATTTGTGTTACGATACGTGGTATGTTGACTTCGGTCCATACAGTATTATGGTATGATGACTTGTGATATGGTACGACCGTACGTGGTATGTTGATTTCAATCCATACAATAGCACGTTACGATGAAACTTGTTTGGTAACAAAGATAGCTAGTATTACAATTACATATTCTTTAGAATTGTGTAGTAAGACTTAGTAATGGTTGTTACTTTTACTTTAAGTCTTTATTTCTATTACTTGGCATTGAAAGACCATTACAGGTAGTATATTACTATCGTATGATTGTATGGAAATTGGAAGTGTGGAATGGATAGAAAAGAGCAATTTAGGCCTTTGGACACAATTTCTGGTATGAAATTTGGTTCATAGGATTACTTGCTTTCGTTTTACTTTCACTAGCATTTTTATGCTAATGTTGCTACACTTACAAATTTTCTGGTATACCTCGTCCTAAGAAGCATGGTAGAGGAGGTGGTGCTGTGTGACTTGCCAAGTTGGTGTACGGACAATGATAAACATGTTTTTAGTTTAGCATTCTTTGAAATGCTTGTAAATTATTTCCAACTTTCGTAACTGTGTCCTTTTGAGCCCGAAAGGGTATTTGTTTAAAATTTGCATATGTTTTATGATTTGAATCTCTTTTGGAAGTTTAAATTATATGCTGGAATGCGCATTCCCTATTTATCGCTTCTGAATATGGGTTGTTGTAAACAGGTTTTGGTTATCCGATTTTTAAACGAACCCATGTCGTTTTTCTTTAAAAACTAAGTCTTCCGCTGTGCAATTGAATTTAAAGAATTTAACGGAAAATCAGGTCATTACAGTTTAGGATTTCTCGAAGATTGCATCGGCTCTAACTCATCTAACAAATAAGAAAGCAGATTTTGTATGGCTCGAGAGTGTGAAGAGAGCTATGAAGAGCTCAAGAGAAGACTCGTGATGGCACCAGTGTTAGTATCACTTGATTGTTTGAGTGGGTTGACAGTATATACTGATGCCTCAAAGAAGGGATTAGGGTGTGTGTTGATGCAACACGGGAAAGTTATAGCTTATGCTTCCTGAAAATTGAAAGAACATGAGAAGGCTTACCCGACGCATGACTCGGAATTAACGGCAGTGGTTCATGCACTGAAGTTATGGAGACATTATTTATACGGAGAGAAAATCTTGATATGCACAGACCATATGAGTCTCAAGTACTTCTTCACTCAGAAGGAGTTAGACATGAGGCAACAATGATGGTTGGAGCTTGTGAAGGACTACGATTGTGACATTCAGTATCATCTCGGTAAAGCTAACGTAGTGGCGGATGCGCTTAGTCGGAAGTCGTCACACTTATCGACTTTACCGATGAGACTGAGGTGGAATTTGGAGCGAGCTGAGGTAGCTTTTCTTATGGCCGAAATGATAGTATGTTTGGCTAGTATGAAAGTGGGACCTACTCTGAGATAGAGGATGATCGAGGCACAGAGAAACGAGACTCACTTACAGACAGGTTTTCAAGAGGCAGAAACGGACATGCCTAGCCATTTTACTTTTCCGACTGATGATGCCCTGATGTATCATAGGAGGCTAAGTGTGCCTTTAGGATCAGCATTCAGGAAGAAACTGTTGAAAGAGGCTCACAGTTCTATCTTTTCTGTACATCCAGGTAGTACTAAGATGTACAGGGACCTGAGACAACATTATTGGTGGCCTAAGATGAAACATGAGATTACAGACTATGTGAGCAAGTGTTTAGTTTACCAGCAGGTTATAGCCTTGAGGAAGAGTTCATCGGGATTTCTTAATCCTTTGAGCCTGTCTGAGTGGAAATGGAAGGAGATTTCTATGGCTTTCATCAGTGGATTGTTGAGGACGTCGAAGGGTTTCGATAATATTTGGGTAATTGTAGACCATTTGACAAAGTCTGCCCATTTTATACCTGGGAAGATCACGTATCCTGTGAAGACTTCGGCACAGTTGTATCTACGAGAGATTGTTAGACTCCATGGCGTACAAGTGAGGATCGTTTCGAATCGGGACACTCGTTTCGTTTCAAAGTTTTAGCGTAGTTTGTATTCTGCCATGGGTACAGGCCTAGATTTTAGCACAACTTTTCATCCCCAGATTGACGGGCAGACAGAGAGGGTGAATCAGATAGGGGAAGACATGTTAAGAGCTTGTATACTTGATTTTGACGGCAACTGGGATTCTCATTTGTATTTCATTGAGTTTGCCTATAATAATAGCTTCCAAGCTACCATCGAGATGCCATCATTCGAGGCGCTCTATGGTAACAATTGTAGATTTCCAGCTCATTGGGATGAGGTTGGTGAAAGGAAGCTTCTAGGCTCGGAGTTGGTGTAAATGAGGAGTGAGTCGATCACTCTTATTAGGGAAAGAATGAGGGTAGCCCAGAGTAGACAGATGAGTTATGCCGATGAGAGGCGAAGTGCACTTGAGTTTGAGGTAGGTGACCATGTGTTTCTGAAGGTGACACCCATGAAATGGATGATGCGGTTTGGGAAGAAGGGAAAGTTGAGCCCTAGGTTTATAGGCTCGTTTGATATTCTGGATCAAGTTAGTTCAGTAGCGTATCTTTTGGCCTTACCACCTACTTTTTCGGCAGTGCACAATGTATTCCATGTATCCATGCTCAGAAAATACGTGGGAGATCCCTCACATATCATTGATCAAGAGCCTCTATCGATAGATGCTAACCTATCCTACGAAGAGGAACCAATTGAGATTCTAGCTACTGAGCAAAAGGTGCTAAGGAACAAGACGATAAACTTGGTTAAAGTTCTTTGGAATAACCAAGTGTCGGAGGAGGCTACATGGGAATGTGAGGATGAAATACGGGCTAAGTATCCTCACCTTTTCACTTAGGGACTTCACTTTTCTGGGACGAAAAGTTTTTTTTAGGAGGGTAGACTTTAACGTCCCGTTGCTTTTGAGGTAAATTATTTATTTATTTATATTGCTTTACTTAGTATAATTTTAGTGAATGTTGATTGTTTATTTAATTAGAAGTTTAATTTAGTATTTCAATTTTAGGCTCGAGTTCGATCGTTAAATAAATTTTGTTAAAGCGTTTAAATGGAATCGGGTGTAATAACGATTATTAACGGGCCAATTACTAATTGTTATACCATTTTAAGATAGTTTAGAAGTAGTTAAGTTAAATTAAAACTAGAAACGTCAAATAACGAGCAACAATACTAAGGAAATAGGAGGAGGGGCATTATGGTCTTTTACCAAATTATATATATATATATATATATATTAAGTCTTTGCAAAGGAAAAACAAAAGGAAAACCTAAAAAAAGTCCAAACTTCCCCCCAAACCCGTAGCAAGAAAAAAAAAAGAGAAAAGAAAGAAAGATCTGGTTCTCCTTCGTTTCTCGGCAGTTTTCATTGTGCCTTAGCTAATTGGAAAGCTCTCGAGACGTACTTTCTACTCATCCCATAAATCGAGCCGATCCGTTCTAGATCCCAGAGAAACGAGGTAAAATAAAAATGGGTTTTTAAGTTTTCATTTTCCCGATCTTGCATGCAAGCTTTGATCGATTCTTCTTTCTCATGTGTCGATAGTGAATTCTAGTGAGGGAAAATATTTTTGGATGAGGTTGTTGTCTTGGATCTAAACCCGAGTCGAACGAAAAACCCGAGCCTTTGAAATATTCCAAACCGATGTTTCCTTATGTTGAGTTTCTGTTTTGAAAGTTATTTTCTTTGAATATTAATTAGAAACTGAAAACAGAGACTTTTTTTTTCTTTTCCTTGGCCGAGAACTCCATAGTGTTTCAGGGAACATTTCAATGTTTATATTATCTAGAGTTATTCGTTCGTGGTTTGGAAATTAATATGTTTATTTATGTACTTTACTTGTAGGTTTGATCCACAAGAGACCGTTCACAAATTCGACGAGCGGTGGATTTCTTATGCATCCTAGAGGTGAGTTTAAAATGAGCTTAAGTGTTTTAATGGCCCAAGTTACTTGACGAGTTAGTTGCTTTAAGGTTAAGGTCTGTGGTTGTTTATAAGGAAAATAATGTTGGATGTGTATTTGACTAAGGAAAGTGCATTTAGACGAAGTTCTCATCATTGGTTGGAATCAAGCTTTAGTGACTAAAGTGTATTTGATAGTTGAGATGTTAAGTGACGGTTCGGAATCGAGATTTTCGAGGAGGGCAAAAGAGATAGTCCTATCATGCTTTAGGTTTTCTTTCCGTAAATACTTTACTTACGTTAGGAGATAGGATAGAAACTGTGGAGACAATGGTGATTATGGTGACAATGGTGACTATGGTGACTATGTATAAACTGTGACAATGGTTACTATGGTGACTATGGTGAAAATGTATAAACGGTGATAGTGGTGACTATGGTGACAATGTATAAATGGTGACAATGTATAAACAATGATAATGGTGACTATGGTGACAATGTATGAATGGTGACGATGTATTACAGTGACTATAGCAATGTTATACGCGAGGTGACAATGGGGGTTTGTGAATGTGATATGGTAGTTATGACTGACTCTAACCGTGCCTATCATAGTTTTTTCCTTGTGTATCTTTTTCTGAAATGTGAATGCATGCTTAGCTTCATTGCAGATATATTTGTTTTTGGAGATTGAATGCTTGAATGGAAGTAGTTTCACGATAGATTTATTGGACACTATTTCCATTAAGGATTTCGGTCCATAAATACACTTGATTTCATTTTATTCTAACTAGCTTTATGCTAATGTTGTTACACTACATTTTTTTTACCAGGTACGCCTCGTGGTAGAGGTCGTGGTGCTGCTTGGCTGATCGTGCGATGAGTTCGGGATATGGATATGTAGCATTATAGAATGCTAGGCTTTTGGATGTTTGTAAACTTGTTTAGTTTGTGTCCTGAGCTCGAGAGAGCGTTGTTTTTAATCTAAAACTTAATATGTTGTAGTTTATAATTTCTTAAATATAGGAAATGCGCATTTCCCGTTTTACTCTAATGTGACCAATATAAACAGGTTTTGGTTAGTTCAAAATACAAATGGAACCACACAAATTTCCTATAAAATTGTTGTCTTCTGCTGCGTAATGTTTTAAGTGTCTAAAAGGAGTCGGGTCGTCACATAATAAACGGCAATGGATAAGATGGTGCGTATAGACTTAACCATGGCATTTGGGGAAAAGTTTCTTCATAGTCACCACCCTCCCTCTAAATATATCCTTTTGCCACTAATCTAACCTTGAAAGTCTCAACTTTCCCGTCTGCACCTCTTTTTCTCTTATACATCCATTTGCATCCAATGAATTTTCCACCATTTGGAAGATCTATGAGAGTTCAAACAGAGTTGGAATACATTGATTCCATCTTGAGATCCATGGCTTTGAGCCATTTTTCTTTATCAATATCCCGCCTTGCACTTTTATAAGATAATGGGTCTTCTGGAATGTCATCAGATATGACAATGTGGATTTCTCCAAATCCTATAAAGCGTTCTGGGTTTCTAATAACTCTCCCACTTCTTCGAGGTTCTGATCGAGGTTCTGATAAAGATTGCACCTGGGTTTCAGGTTTTTTTTTTTTATCAACAGCTCTTGTTTATTAATAAATTGTGTTGTTATCGCTTATTTTATTCAACACCATTTCACTTCTGGGTTTTGTGTCGTATATAAAATCCCCTTTGAGAAAAATTGCATTTTTCAACACAAATACTTTGTTTTCCATAGGACAATAAAAGTACCCACCCTTTGTTTCTTTTGGGTAGCCTACAAAAAGGAATACTATACTTTGGGGTTCTAACTTTTTTGGCTTCTCCATCAACACATGATTTGGCGTAAACTTTCTTTACGTTCATTCCATAACTCTTGCGGAGTTTTAGAAACACTTTTATATGGAACCACATTGAGTATGTATAATGCAGTCATAACTGCATATCCCCAAAATTAGGGTGACAAAGTTGCAAAACTCATCATTTATCTAGTCATGTCTAATAACGTTCAGTTTCTTCTTTCAGCTACATCGTTTTGCTGAGGCATTCCAGGTGCTGAAAGTTGGGATGTTATCCCATGTTCTACCAAATAATCTTTGACATCTAAGTCTATATATTCGCCACCACGATAAGATCGAAGTGTTTTGATAATTTTACCTAATTGGTTTTCCACTTCAGCTTTCTACTCTTTGAACTTGTCAAGAGCTTCTGCTTCGTGGATCATTAGGTAAATGTATCCATAGCGTGAATAATCATCTATGAAAGAGATGTAATATTCAATCCACCGTGATCTTTTGCATTAATTGGTCCACAAAGGTTCGTAAGTACAAGTTCGAGTGGTTCTGAGGCTCTATTTCCTTTTTCAGAAAAAGGGCTTTAGGTCATTTTGCCTTCAAAACAAGGTTCACAGACTGGCATGGTTCCGATTTCTTACTTACTTAAGGAACCAGCCTTCATAAGTCTTGTTAGGAATGGTGTCCTAGAACTTGTAATTATTTAATAATAATAATTTATTAAGAATAAATTAAATAAATAAACATAAGTTTTTTATATTATCTAGATTGATTCAATTAATGATATTAGGAATATATGGAAATATATAAATATCAAACATTCAAATAGTAAACCCTAAGTTACTCTTATGAAATCACGACTTAGTATGTGAGTCATACGAGAGGATTAAAGTCGAGATGAGTAATTTAAACGTGTCTACAGTAAACGGATAACGTTTGGGAACCTTATCCTGGTAACACTGTTGATAGCTTCGTATTTTGTTTATAGACAAATGATCAAATCCTGATCATTCATGTGGGAGACATGAAATGGAAGTATCATATGCAATGTTGATTGTATAAGACAGGACCACGATGTTCGATCAAATTTCTCCTTAGTACCGTTTACAGAAATAATTGAATATCAAACTAAGTTTATCAACCGTGATAGATTTCAATCCTGAGTGAAATGCGGACTCCTATTTGTGGAGTCATGTTCTTTGATTCACATAGTTGAGAGCGATCTGTAAGAACGCTCAATACACTCCTGTTTTGGGAACATGACTAGATAAGTAGCTAGGAACTAATTTTCACAAGATGGAATTCATAACTTTCCTATAAATTAACGGTATCAGTGCGATACCTAAACATTTTAGGAACTTTAGGAAACTCCCTTGATGTACTGATTCGAGACATGAACAAGTGACGTCACGACTTCTATTGATCACAGAAGTATCTTATCTCTAGTTCGACTAAAGATAAAGTTCATTGGAGAATCAGCGGGAACACAAGGATAAAACGGTAATTATAGGGGCAAAACGGTAAATTTATCCGCCTGTAATTATGAGGGTTCCACGTGAAGTATATATTACAGATATAAATAAAAGATAAACTAAATGGACATAACTCATCTATAGTGAGGGGAGTTCAGCTATGAATCTATAGTGGAATTATTCATAGTTAGATAATAAGTAATTAACTGATTATGTGTTAATCACTTAATTGACTAATTATTAAGCCCATGATCTATAGGTCCATCGGGTCCCTATGCTAGCCCAAATATCGTAGTCGCGAAATCAAGTAGAAGAAATGGAAATTTTAAGTAAAGTGAATTACTTAAAATAGGCAATATTAATTGTTTAAATATTGAGTATATTTAAACGGTAATTAATATAAACATTATTAATTGTTTAAATAATGAGTTTATTTAAACATGAAATTAATAATGAAATATTATTAATTATACATTATTAATTATTTAAATATTGAGCATAGTTAAATGGTAATTAATAATTTGAAATTAATTAACAATTATTAATTGTTTAAATAATTATATTTAAACGGAAATTAATAAATAAAATTAATTAAATTAATAATAAAATATTAATTGGATAATATTTAGTCGGGAGAAAATATTAATATTATTAATTGTTTAAATAAAATATTTTATTTAAATGGTAATTAATAAATAAATTAATTAAGTTGGACTTATTAATTTAAGAGAGAATTTCAAGCCCAATTGGATTAATGAACCCAATTGGAATTGGCCCAAAATAATTAATTAAATAAATTGTATTTATTTATTATTTTATGATGATAAAATCGGCCATGACATGTATTTTGAGGAGATAATTGTTTGAATTATATCCTAAAATAATTACATAGATTTATTTACCCAAGATAAATAAAAATAAAGAAAATAAAATAATCTCCTATTTATCCAAGGCATTTTCAAAATTGCTAGATAAAGGAAAGAGATAATCTTTTTTCTTTTTGTATTTATCTCTATAGATTAATCCTAATGTGATTAGGATTCCTATTTTTCTATAAATAGGAGGGTTGGGTCATTCATAAATCACACAATTTAATTCCATAGAAAGTTGGAACTCTCTCTAATTCCCTTCTCCCCCCATAGCCAAAATTCCCTAGTCATTATTGGGAAGAAAATATTTTTCTTCTTCCCAATTTCTTCTTAAGTTCGATCCCACAATCGGATTTCGTTTGATCGATCGGGATATAGCATAGAAGATCCGGTGTTGCTGAGGATTTGATTCTGTAAAGAAACCTCCAACCGATTCTCCATATTTTACTCAATGTAAGTAAAGGGTTTTAATTTTCGAAAAACGAGCATGAATCTACATGTTTTTATCACAAATTGCATGATATTAATAGATCCTAAATTAAGTGTTAATTTGTGTTACTAAATAAATTCCGCTAATTTAGTAAACATCCCTTCAATTGGTATCAGAGCTAATTTTAATTATCATGCTAAATTTGTGATTTTTCGAAAATTTTGGTGGGTTGCATAAAAATCATTTTATGTATGTTTATATAAATTGTGATATATAAATTGTGGAGGTTTTCTTATTGACTGTTTAGGTATTCTTGAGGCACTTAGGATTTTAAATTTTAGTAGAAAATTTGTAAACCCTAATTTTAGGGTATAGGAAAAAATTGTAATTTTCCCATACTAAGGAGAGCAAAATCGGCTACACCAAAGGGGAGGAAGAGAAGAAATTTTTTCCTCCATCATTCATGATGCCCACACCCAAGGAGAGAGAAAAGGTAAAAAAATATGGTAAGATATTTTATCATAATTATCTTGTTATCTCAATTTAAAAATTTAAATATTTAAGATAAGGATTAAATTTTTTTAAAAGATTATATCCCTATCTTAAATTATAAATTTAGAAATTGATATAAGATTACATGGAAAATATTTTCTTTATTTTTCCATATAATTAAAAGATAATTATTTTAAAACAAGTATTTATGGAAATATTAAGGAGATAACATTTGCCTCATAAATACCCATGCCCACGCCTACACCATAGAGGAGAGAGAAAGTTGAAGCCTCAAGTTCTACAATGGAAGATTTAAATTAAGTTGTAATTTTAATTTTCTGTTTTAGAAATAGTGCCAAGAATACCGGTCAATTTAGCTATTTATTATTTAAATTGTTTATATGTATGATACAATTGTTTTAAATAATATTCATGCATAAAAGTATGTCATGTAGAAAATCCCACCATAGGTTGTATGATTTTATTAATTGTACATACATGCATCATGATATAATATGTGTTATTATATGCTAATGTATGTGAAGCATGCTAATTTTATTTTATAAATGTTATTATCGAAAATTATATTCTAATTGTTTTAGAATTAAAAGCATGCTTATTTAGTTAAAATTCAAAAGTTAAATCTAGTTTAAAAGTTGAATAGAAACTAAATGAATTATTTGTAATATGGAATTATTGTTTAAACAATTGGGCCAAAATCCATATAAGATGAACAAATAGAAACTTTTAATTAAGGGTTAATTAAAAATTAATAATTGAGATTAATTGAATTGAATGGATCTCTCGAGAAAGCTCGCCTGCGATGAGGTTTCATAAAGTTCCCCTAACATGGAGCGCCTCTAACTGGGAGCGATCTGGGAGAAAAGTTCAAATTAATAAATCAAAATTATTAAGACGGCGCATAATGTGATTAGTTTAAATTAGGAAAACTTGAACAATCACTTTATAAAATTAATCTAACCAATTTAAGAGTTAAAGTTGATTAGGTTAATTAAAACTTGGATTAATGAATTAGCCTGAATTAGTCTAAGTTATGAAACCCTAACTCAAAATATTAAGTGGGAGAAGGAAACATGTCAATGTATCCTATGGTCTCCACTAATGGGCTCGAAACGTGAGATTTATACATGGCCTCTGTAACACTCGCTGCAGTGTTCATTCCCATAGGAAGGTTTATTGTATAAATCAATATCAAGTTGGGTCTCCCGAAAGGGATAAAGAATTTTAAATGAGATTGATTGAAGACTGAATCTACACTTCGTAGACACTCTTCAATTTTATTTAAAAGACTAAATTAGTGGGTCACACTTAAAAGAAATTTGATAAATTTTGTTATCAAAACTCTGGACCAAATACACGGTAAACAATGACATAGGAATATAAGTTATTCTGGAGTTGTCAATTGTTCGAGTGGCATCTCGTTTTAATGATGGTAACTGACCTATCATTCGACGGTATTTCACCGGTATCATTAAAATATCGTGACATAGTAACATGTTTTAGGGCTTTTCTGTTCATTAATATGTTCGCATTCATGCATCATATTTAATTATATGTCGAAACTTTGAGTATTTGAATGTTGAATGCATGTTAGATTATTAAGATAAACTTTATTTAAATTTCAGTAATATAGCACCTGTTTTAGTAACTATACTTGGAAAGAACAAACTGAATGATGAAACTATGTTTCCTAGAAAAATGAAATGAATAAATTAAGTAAAGCAGTTTACTTAAATAAATAGACAATATTAATTATTTAAATAATGAGTTTATTTAAATGGAAATTAATATCATTGTTATTAATTATTTAAATAATGTGTTTATTTAAATGGAAATTATTAATAAATAATTATTAATTATTTAGGTAATGTGTTTACCTAAATGGAAATTAATAATTAAACATTTATTATTAATTTTAAATAACAGTGATTATTTAAAAGGATAATAGTAAATAACATATTTATTATTAATTTAAATAAAGTCAATTATTTAAATAGAAAATAATAAATATTTATTAATAATATACAAAATCGGAATATGATATTTTATTTAAATAATTGATTTATTGAAATAAATATCAAGAGTTAATAAATAAGATTTATTAATAAGGAAGAATCTATAATTGAATTAATGAATTCAATGGATTTTGGTTCAAATTATTTGAATTATTAAATACCAAAATCGACTCATATATAATACTTTAGGAAATAATTGTTGAATTATTTTGTCTAAAATAAATATATAAAAGAATGTTCAACCAAAGACAAATTAAACAAAGAAAAATTAGTTTTTCTTATTGATTTTATACACATAAAATCGGCACGTAAGATAAATAAGGAATAAAATTTGATTTTATTCTTGGCATTTATCTTGTATTTATCTTAATAGTATTTCCTAATTCGATTGGAAAACTGTTTTGCGTATAAATACAAACGTCTTGGTTGTTCATTCAAAAGCTTCTAATTTCAATTTTCGAAATTGAAAACTCTTCTTCTTCCTATTCTCCTCGTAACCGATTTTATAATAGTCTACAAGGGAAGAAAATATTCCTCTTCCCAAAACCATAGTTTTCTAGTTTAGTTTAATGATCAATTTATTTTCATTTTGAATTATGTAATAACTATTGGTTCTCATTTCGTATGAACCAAGTTTGGGAATATTTTAAATAAGAGTTATTTAGGTAGATATTTGTAACGACCCGCTTTCCGTTAAATTCTTTAAAATCAAATGCACAACGGAAGACTCAATTTTTAAAGAAAAACGGCATGGGTTCGTTTAAAAATTGAATAACCAAAACCTGTTTACAACCCAAATTTCCTGAAAAAGCAATAAATCGGGAATTTCGCATACCACAAGACATATTTTACACAAATACCCTTTCGGGCTCAAAAAGACACAAGTATGTAAAGATGGAATAATTTACAAGCATTTCAATGAATGCTAAACAAAATGAGTTCTTAGTATTGTCCATACACCATCTCGATCAGTCACACGGCTCCACCTCCTCTACCACGCTTCTTAGCTCGAGGTTTACCTGAAAATTGTAAGTGTAGCACCATTAGCATAACATGCTAGTGAGAGTAAAACGAAAGCAAGTAATCCTATGAACAATATCTCATAACCGAAATCGTGTCAAAGGCCTATAATGCTCAATACTACCCACATCCACACTTCCAATTTCCATACAATCAATCGATAGTAGAATGCCACCCGTACACATCATTCAAAACCAAGAGATAGAAATAAAGACTTAAAGTAAAAGTACCGGAGTATATGTAATTGTAACATTAGCATTCCTTATTACCAAACCAGTTTCATCGTATTGGGTATACCATATGGATAAATATCACATACTAAGCCCGTACGGTATTACCATATCACAACCATCGTACCGGGTATACCATATGGATAAATATCACATACTAAGCCCGTACGGTATTACCATATCACAACCATCGTACCGGGTATACCATATGGATAAATATCACATACTAAGCCCGTACGGTATTACCATATCACAAACTGTTAAGCTTCCTAATAGTTAGCTAATCTTAAAGAATCCTACCTAATAGTTAGCTAATCTCAAAGAATCCTACTAAGCTATTACGAAGCCTAACTATCTAGATTACACGAGTTAACACTCAAGTGTATCTCTTGAGCTACTTTAACTTTCAACCACTCAAGTAACTCTCATTCCACTTTCCTCTATCATCTCCAATTCACTTTGTAACACTTTCAAACCACTCCGATGTTTCCTTTTCATCGAACTAATTATAGTTCCAAAATTCCTCCACTAACTTCCAAATTAAAGTTTCTAACCAAACTTAAATTCTAAGAAGCTAAATCCCGCTTAACTTCGATAAACAATAACATAACGAAACTTAATTCATAAAACAACTAACTTTCATTTTAAACTCACCTTGTAAACGAAGTCAACTCCGAAACACCGGTTGACCAAAAATCACGATAGATGCACGGAACCTATAATTAAATACACCTAAAGTATATTAATTAACCGAATCGAATAACGATCGTCACGATACTAAAATAAAAGACAAAACAACCTGGAACTTATGCCAAGAGGCCCACGGCCCAAGGGAAAGGGAGAAAAGGAATTTGTTTTCCGGATTTTAAGCACTTTAAAGACAATTTGGTTTGGTTTCGGGTACTTTGGAGATTGGTAACCTCAATGGGTATTCGCAAATTAGGGTTTTGAGCATTAAACAAATTCTGAAACAATTAGAAAATAGCAAAAACATAATAAACTAAACATCCTAAAACAAGCCAAAAGAAGAAAAACCACAAGGAACGGGTTTCCGGCTCAAACTTGGTTTTAGGGTTTAGGGAAAGTTCCTAAAAATGACTATAACGACTTTCCCGATTGATAACTTAAAGCTCCTAGGTGAACGAATTCAAGATTACAACTCAAAACCTCCATTAAAACACTATTCACATCAAAAATAAGAAACTTTAACATACCTTTAAGCCTCGAGAAAACGAGCGAAAATTACGTTCGGTAGGTTGGAAATGATCTAAGGGCCAGGGGCTTTCCGATGGATGTAGAATCGATACGATCCACCGAGAAATAAAGAAAATCAAAATTTTGGGGGAGGGGGTTTGGTCTTCACGGCAGCAAGGAGGAGAAAAGGTGCAGGAATTCTATTTTTTTTGACTAAGTGTTGATATTTAAGAGAAGGTGAATAGTAATTTTGTGATATTTAGGAAATCGGGTAATGACGCCTACGTCCCTCTTTTGTTTTTGCTTTAAAAACGAATCCCGAAGCTCATAAATAAATCTAAAGGTGATTAATAATTATTAATTGGCCCGTTAATAATTATTAATTGGCCCGTTAATAATTATTAATGTCACCAAACATATTTAAAGTACTAAAATGATTAAAAACAAATTCGGACGAAAATAGCTACTAAAATCAAAGTTACTGAATTAAAACTAAACTTTAAAAGCTTTAATAAATAAATAAAAAATTACCTCTAAAAGTAACGGGACGTTACAGACTACCCTCCTAAAAGATCTTTTCGTCCCCGAAAAGTAGGCCCCTAAGTGAAAAGATGAGGATGCTTCGCTCGCATCTCATCCTCACGTTCCCACGTAGCCTCTGATGATACTTGGTTCTTCCACAGAACTTTAACCAAGTCTATCGTTTTGTTCCTTAGCACCTTCTGTTCTCTGGCTAGGATCTCAACTGGTACCTCTTCATAGGATAGACTAGCATCCAAAGTAACAGGTTCATAATCGATAATATGCGAAGGGTCAGCCACATACTTTCTGAGCATGGACACATGGAACACATCATGAACTGCTGACAAGGCCGGTGGCAAAGCCAATCGATAAGCTACAGACCCAACCCTATCCAGGATCTCAAAGGGGCCTATAAATCTAGGACTCAACTTGCCCTTCCTCCCAAACCTCATCACTCCTTTCATGGGTGCCACCTTCAGGAATACGTGGTCACCAACCTCAAACTCAAGTGCACTACGCCTCTCATCAGCGTAACTCTTTTGTCTACTCTGAGCCACTCTCATCCTCTCTCTGATAAGAGCAATGGAATCACTAGTCAACTGTACTAATTCCGGTCCCAGAAGTTTCCTCTCACCAACTTCATCCTAATGAGCCGATGATCTGCACTTTCTACCATAAAGTGCCTCAAAAGGTGCCATTTCGATAGTAGCCTGATAACTGTTGTTATAAGCAAACTCAACAAGATATAACTGAGTATCCCAACTACCACCAAAGTCGAAAGTACAAGCTCTCAGCATATCCTCCAGAATCTGGTTAACCCTCTCGGTCTGACCATCTGTCTGAGGATGAAAAGAAGTATTGAAATCCAAGCCAGTTCCCATAGCAGTATGCAGACTCTGCCAGAATTTCGAAACAAAACGAGTGTCTCAGTCTGAAACAATCCTGACTGGCACTCCATGAAGTCTGACAATCTCTCTCAAGTATAACTGTGCCCATGTCTCAACAGGGTAGGTTATCTTCCCTGGTATGAAATGTGCACTCTTGGTCAACCCTGTCCACTATCACCCAAATGGTGTCATAACCCTTCGCTGTCCTCGGTAAGCCACTGATAAAGTCCATCGATATTTCTTCCCACTTCCACTCAGGCACGCTCAAAGGGTTAAGATAACCAGGTGGACTCTTCCTCAATGCCTTTACTGACAAACTAAACACTTACTAACAAAGTCAGCAACTTCACGCTTCATGCCAGGCCACCAGTAATGCTGTCTCAGGTCCATGTACATCTTAGTACTACCTGGATGTACAGAAAAGATAGAACTGTGAGCCTCCTCTAACAACTCTTTCCTGTAAGTCGATTCTAAAGGCACACATAGCCTCCTACGATACAACAGCGCATTACCTGTGGAAAAAGTAAAATGGCTAGGTAAATCGGATTCTACCTCATGAAAACCTTCAGCCAAGTGTTTCTCACCCCTCTGTACCTCTATCATCCTGTAACGACCCGATTTTCCGTTAAATTCTTTAAATTCAAATGCATAGCGGAAGACTTAATTTTTAAAGAAAAACGGCATGGGTTCGTTTAAAAGTCGAATAACCAAAACCTGTTTTACAACCCAAAGTCCAGAGAAAGCTATAAATCGGGAATGCACATTCCAAAGTAAAGTTTAATCATAAAAACATCAAAATACTTTACACATACACCCTTCACGGGCTCAAAATGATACAAGTATGTAAAAAGTATATGATTTACAAGCTTTACTACTAATGCTTCAAAAGTGTTTAATATTGTCCTTACACCACCTCGGCCAGTCAAGCGACACCATTTCCTCTACCTTGCTTCTTAGGACGGGGTTCACCTGAAAATATTGTGGTGTAGCACCATTAGCAAACAATGCTAGTGAGAGTAAAATGAAAGCAAGTAATCCTATGAACTAAATCTCATACCAGAAATCGTGTCCAAAGGCCTAAATGTTCATTTCTACCAATAACCACATTCCAATTTCCATATAAACATACCAGGTAGTAACATACTACCCGTATTCGTCATTCAATACCATGAGATGGAAAAAAATAAAGACTTAAAGTAAAATTAACATTCACAACTAAGTCTCACTACACGTTTCTAAAGAATAGGTAAAAATAACATTAACTATCTTTATTACCAATCAAGTTTCATCGTATCGTGCTATTGTATGGATCGAAATCAACATACCACGTGCGGTCATACCATGTCACAACCATCGCACCATGATACGTATGGATCCGAATCAACATACTATCATGTGCCGTATCATAGATCATAATACCATGGTACGTCCGGATCCGAATCCACGTACTACCATGTACCATATCACAACCATCGCATGGGTATACCATATGGATAAATATCGCATACTAAGCCCGTGCGGTATTACCATATCACAACCATCGCATCGGTATACCATATGGATAAATATCGCATACTAAGCCCGTGCGGTATTACCATATCACAACCATCGCACGGGTATACCATATGGATAAATATCTCATACTAAGCCCGATGCGGTATTATCATATCACAACCATCGCATCGGGTATACCATATGGATAAATATCGCATACTAAGCCCGTGCGGTATTACCATATCGGATATCAGGAATTTCACCATAGGTATCAGGAATTTCACCATAGGTATCAAGAATTTCACCATAGGTATCAGGAATTTCACCATATCGCAACATGATACGTATGGATCGAAATCGACATACTATCATGTGCTAGTTACAAACCAAAGTACCAACATCATACCATGACTACGTATGGATCGAAATCAACATACTATCATGTGCTAGTTACTAAGTGCTCAAAGTTCCCACAAATTCATCACACCATGATACGTATGGATCGAATCAACATACTATCATGTGTGAATCATTGTGCCCTAGGTCTCCAATAAGTTAGCTAAACTCCGAAGAAGTCTACTAAGTTAAATAGAAACCTAACTAACTAGAATACACGAGTTAACACTCAAGTGCATCTTCTAATTACTTTACTTCCAAAGTCATCCAAATGACTTCAAATCCATCAAAGTAACTTCTAAATCAACCGAAGTAACTTCCAAATCAACTTTCATCTAACATCTCCAAATCACGTTACCATACTTCCAAACTTCCCCGATGATCTCTAATCATCGAACTAACCATAAGTCCAACTTTCTCCACACACACTTCCGAATTAAAGTCTCCAACCAAACTATAATTCTAAGAAGCTAACCCCCTCTTAACATTGATAAACAATTACATAATGAAACTAAATTCATAAAATTGCTAACTATCATATTAAACTCACCTTAGCCAAATAACTCCAAATCACCACTTTCCACGAAACAACAACCGAGCAATCGCAGTTTTTGGGACTTCCCAAATAACTCCAAATCACCACTTTCCACGAAACAACAACCGAGCAATCGCAGTTTTTGGGACTTCCCTTAGAGAACGGGAAACTTCGAAAAGGTAGGTTGGATAGGTAGTCCTCGTCCCTACCAATCCAACGCAACCGAAATCAAGCCGATCCATCGAGAAACGAATGAGAAACGAAGAAAAGAAAAACTCACCCAATCCCCCATTGATGCCCACGGCTTGGAGAAGAAGGATGAAGAAGATGAAGTGGTTTTTGCTTAATGATTAAGTTAAAAGAAGATAGTAAAAAAAAATATCTAGATATTTTAGGGTTTGGGTAATTACGGTTTTGCCCTTTTTGACCTTTTGCTTATAAAACGAAAACCGACGGTCTTAAATAAATCTAAAGGTGTCTAATAATTATTAATTGGCCCGTTAATAATTATTAGAGTCACCGAAACGAATTAAAACGATAAAAAGGATTTTCGGACGGAAATAACTAATAAAACTGAAATTACTAATTTTAACTAATTTTAAAAGCTTTAAATAAATAAAAATAATAAATTAATAAAATAAAATAAAAAATTTACCTCTAAAAGTAACGGGACGTTACACATCCTCTGTCTCAAAGTAGGGCCAACCGTCAAACTTGCCAAGCTCACTGTAGTCTCAGCTGAAAGAATGGCTATTTCAGCTCTTTCCATCTCCCATCTAAGTCTCAATGGAATAGTACTCAAAGAAGACAAATGTGATGACTTTCGACTAAGTGCATCGGCAACTACATTGGCCTTTCTCGGATGATATTGGATGTCACAATCATAATCCTTCACAAGTTCCAACCATCTCCTTTGTCTCATATTGAGCTCTTTCTGTGTGAAAAAGTACTTGAGACTCTTGTGATCGGTGAAAATCAGAATCTTCTCACCATACAAGTAATGTCTCCAAATTTTCAATGCATGTACCACCGCTGCTAGCTCCAAATCATGAGTCGGGTACTTTTTCTCATGCTCCTTTAACTGCCTAGAAGCATAAGCTATTACCTTCCCATGTTGCATCAATACACATCCCAGACCCCTCTTGGATGCATCGGTATACACTGTCAAACCACCAGACTCATCAGGTGATACTAAAACTGGGGCCGATACAAGTCGCCTCTTAAGCTCCTCAAAGCTATCTTCACACTCATCATTCCACACAAACTCAACCCCCTTTTTCGTCAAATGAGTCAAAGAAGATGCAATCTTGGAAAAATCTTGCACAAATCGCCTATAATACCCGGCAAGTCCAAGAAAACTCCGTATTTCGATCCACGATGACTGGTCGTGGCCAACTACTAACAGCTTCCACCTTAGAAGGATCCACGAAATCCCCTCTTGGATACTACATGCCCAAGGAAAATCACTTCCTTCAACCAGAATTCACATTTAGAGAACTTTGCATACAACTTTTGAGCCCTCAAAGTCGATAATACTTTCTCTAAATGGATAGCATGTAACTCCTTGGTCCTCGAATACACAAGAATATCATCAATAAACACTATCACAAAAGTGTCAATAAATCTCTTGAACACTGTATGCATCAGGTCCATAAAGGTCAGCAGGAGCGTTAGTCAAGCCGAAAGACATGACAACAAACTCATAATGACCATATCGTGTCCTGAACGCAGTCTTAGGAATATCAACATCCTTAATCCTCAATCGATGATACCCTGATCGAAGATCTATCTTCGAAAAGACAGGGCCCCCTTGACCGATCAAACAAGTCATCTATCCTGGGCAAAGGATACTTGTTCTTCATCGTGACCCTGGTTCAACTCTCTATAGTCAATGCATAATCTCATAGAGCCATCTTTCTTCCTTACAAACAATACCGGAGCTCCCCACAGTGACACACTTGGGCGTATAAACCCCAAATCTAAAAGTTCCTGCAATCGACTTTTTAACTCTCCGAGTTCACTGGTGCCATACGATAAGGTGCTTTGGACAATGGAGCAGGTCCCAGGTATCACCTCTATCTGGAAGTCTAACTCCCTCACTGGTGGCAAACCAGGTAACTCATCAGGGAAGACATCAATGAAATCCCTCACAACGGGTCAGAAACTAGGGTGGTCACACTAACAGATGTGTCGACTACACTAGCTAAATAACCCCAAGCACCATCAAGCAAAAGTGCTCTAGCCTGGATCACCGAGATAACCATAGGTGTCACCCTACCTCGGATCCCATAAAACCGTAAACTAGTCCCACATGGACCAATAAAGTCTACCACTTTCTCACTACAACCGATAATGGCGTGGTTGGCTGATAGCCAATCCATACCCAAAATAATATCAAAGTCAGTCATTGGCATCACAATCAACATAGCATGCAGAAAGCAACCCATAATACATAAATCATCAGTATAAATGACTCTATCCACAACAACAGATTTCCCGAGCGGAGTAGTGAGATGCAACTCATACCCTAATGGCTCAGACTATAAGGCAGCAGACTAGACAAACTCAGCAGAAATAAATGAGTGACTAGCCCCAGAATCGAATAGTGCAAAGGTAGAGTGCCCTAAAACGGACAAAGTACCTGTCACAACTGTACCAGATGCCTCGGCATCCTCTCGAGTGGTGGCAAAGACACGGGCCTGCTGTCGTGTCTGAGGCTGTGCCTGAATTGCCGGTGGTGCTCTCTGCTGCTGAATAGGCCTAACCTGGCCCCTACCAACAGTCTGACCTCGCCCCTGAGTCTGTCCTCGGCCTTGACCCTGACCTGAACTCGCCCCGGGTCCGAACTCGACCCCCGACCTCCACTATACCGCATCGTATGCAAACTAGGGCAGAACGTTTTCCATGTCCAATCCGGCCACACCGAAAGCATCTCACCACCTTACACCGACCCAGGTGGTACTCGGTGCAAAAAGGACAGTAGGGTAAGGGAGGAGCAAGAGCACTAGACTGACCTGTGTGAAACTGAGGTCCCGTCTGTCCTCTGCCCTTACCAGAAGCCTGTCTCGATGGCTGTGTCCCTCGACCAGAGAGGTCATCCCCAACCTTCCTCTTCTGAGAAGAAGCCTGTGCAGCAATCTCAAAAGCCTTCTTCTCAGCATCCCCAATATCTAATGCCAAAGCGGCATTCAAAGCATCAGCAAAGGTAGTAGGTTGCAAGGCTCGTACTTGGCCTCGTAACTCAGCCCTCAAACCTACTATAAACCGTCTCCTCTTACTCTCAAGATCGATAACATGTCTGGTGGCAAACTTTGACAACCTGTCAAACTCTCTCTCATACTCCACTACAGACATATCACCCTGTCTAAGGGTAAGAAACTGAATCTCTAACTGGTCACGTGTATCCTCGGGATAGTATTTCTCAAAAAACTTCTCCCTGAACATCTCCCAACTAACCGGTAAATCAGGACTGAGAGTATGAGATATACCATTCCACCAATAAAGTGCATCATCAACCAATGAATAGGTCCCACAATGAACCTTCAGCTGATCTGGGCACTTAACAAAACCCAAGTACCCTCTCAATCCTGGTAATCCATCTCTCCGCATCACTAGGATCGGTGGATGTACCATCAAACTTCAGTGTTATACTCGACATACTCTTTCGAGTTTTCGCAGACATCGATAACACCGGTCGATCTACCACTAGTGCAGGTGCTCTAACAGGTGGTATAACCTGATCAACATGCCCCCCACCACCTCGTAATAGATCTCTAAAATACTCCTCAGAAATGGTAACACTGCGACCATGACTAGGTGGCTGATCTACTGGAGGCTCATCCTCCCGATACTCAGGTGGTGGTGTAACTGCTCTAGTACGGCCCCTGCCTCATACTGCAGTCGGTACTCTACTCCTACCTCTCCTCGGTGCAACTGTCCTCGGAGGCATACTGAAATCACAATCAGAAAAGCCTCACATGAGTTACCAGGAAGGTAAAAGCAAAAGTATACACAAACTAATCAAAAGAGAGCGTTCTAAGGATACCTGGCGCCGGTGACTTCGAGCGATGTTTGGACAATATTAAAATATGAAAAACATGCGATGCATGTGGTCTTCAGAACCAATGAGGCTTTGATACCAACTGTAACGACCCGCTTTCCGTTAAATTCTTTAAAATCAAATGCACAACGGAAGACTCAATTTTTAAAGAAAAACGGCATGGGTTCGTTTAAAAATTGAATAACCAAAACCTGTTTACAACCCAAATTTCCTGAAAAAGCAATAAATCGGGAATTTCGCATACCACAAGACATATTTTACACAAATACCCTTTCGGGCTCAAAAAGACACAAGTATGTAAAGATGGAATAATTTACAAGCATTTCAATGAATGCTAAACAAAATGAGTTCTTAGTATTGTCCATACACCATCTCGATCAGTCACGCGGCTCCACCTCCTCTACCACGCTTCTTAGCTCGAGGTTTACCTGAAAATTGTAAGTGTAGCACCATTAGCATAACATGCTAGTGAGAGTAAAACGAAAGCAAGTAATCCTATGAACAATATCTCATAACCGAAATCGTGTCAAAGGCCTATAATGCTCAATACTACCCACATCCACACTTCCAATTTCCATACAATCAATCGATAGTAGAATGCCACCCGTACACGTCATTCAAAACCAAGAGATAGAAATAAAGACTTAAAGTAAAAGTACCGGAGTATATGTAATTGTAACATTAGCATTCCTTATTACCAAACCAGTTTCATCGTATTGGGTATACCATATGGATAAATATCACATACTAAGCCCGTACGGTATTACCATATCACAACCATCGTACCGGGTATACCATATGGATAAATATCACATACTAAGCCCGTGCGGTATTACCATATCACAACCATCGTCATCGGGTATACCATATGGATAAATATCACATACTAAGCCCGTACGGTATTACCATATCACAACCATCGTCCGGGTATACCATATGGATAAATATCACATACTAAGCCCGTACGGTATTACCATATCACAAACTGTTAAGCTTCCTAATAGTTAGCTAATCTCAAAGAATCCTACTAAGCTATTACGAAGCCTAACTATCTAGATTACACGAGTTAACACTCAAGTGTATCTCTCGAGCTACTTTAACTTTCAACCACTCAAGTAACTCTCATTCCACTTTCCTCTATCATCTCCAATTCACTTTGTAACACTTTCAAACCACTCCGATGTTTCCTTTTCATCGAACTAATTATAGTTCCAAAATTCCTCCACTAACTTCCGAATTAAAGTTTCTAACCAAACTTAAATTCTAAGAAGCTAAATCCCGCTTAACTTCGATAAAAAATAACATAGCGAAACTTAATTCATAAAACAACTAACTTTCATTTTAAACTCACCTTGTAAACGAAGTCAACTCCGAAACACCGGTTGACCAAAAATCACGATAGATGCACGAAACCTATAATTAAATACACCTAAAGTATATTAATTAACTGAATCGAATAACGATCGTCACGATACTAAAATAAAAGACAAAACAACCCGGAATTATGCCAAGAGGCCCACGGCCCAAGGGAAAGGGAGAAAAGGAATTTGTTTTCCGGATTTTAAGCACTTTAAAGACAATTTGGTTCGGGTACTTTGGAGATTGGTAACCTCAATGGGTATTCGCAAATTAGGGTTTTGAGCATTAAACAAATTCTGAAACAATTAGAAAATAGCAAAAACATAATAAACTAAACATCCTAAAACAAGCCAAAAGAAGAAAAACCACAAGGAACGGGTTTCCGGCTCAAACTTGGTTTTAGGGTTTAGGGAAAGTTCCTAAAAATGACTATAACGACTTTCCCGATTGATAACTTAAAGCTCCGGTGAACGAATTCGAAGATTACAACTCAAAACCTCCATTAAAACACTATTCACATCAAAAATAAGAAACTTTAACATACCTTTAAGCCTCGAGAAAACGAGCGAAAATTACGTTCGGTAGGTTGGAAATGATCTAAGGGCCAGGGGCTTTCCGATGGATGTAGAATCGATACGATCCACCGAGAAATAAAGAAAATCAAAATTTTGGGGGGAGGGGGTTTGGTCTTCACGGCGAGAAGGAGGAGAAAAGGTGCAGGAATTCTATTTTTTTTGACTAAGTGTTGATATTTAAGAGAAGGTGAATAGTAATTTTGTGATATTTAGGAAATCGGGTAATGACGCCTCGTCCCTCTTTTGTTTTTGCTTTAAAAACGAATCCCGAAGCTCATAAATAAATCTAAAGGTGATTAATAATTATTAATTGGCCCGTTAATAATTATTAATTGGCCCGTTAATAATTATTAATGTCACCAAACATATTTAAAGTACTAAAACGATTAAAAACAAATTCGGACGAAAATAGCTACTAAAATCAAAGTTACTGAATTAAAACTAAACTTTAAAAGCTTTAATAAAAAAAAAAAAATTACCTCTAAAAGTAACGGGACGTTACAATATTCCTTTACAATTATATTACAAAGTTCCAAAGTGTGATTGGATGGTTATTCAAAATACTTAGTATAAAACAAATAAATTCCAAATCCAAATTCTAAACTCCGGAATATCTAAATGAGTTATAAAGGTTTTAAAAATGTTTAAATACTTAAGTCTAAAATTACTTAAATAAGTTAGAGGGATTAATCTCTTAAAGATGGTTCTTAAGGAATTTGAGATGATAACCATATTAATCCACGAACTTATGGGATAAGTAAAATCAAACATCTTTGATTTATCAAAGATAACTAGACTTAAATATCACTAAAGTTGGACATTTAGATGTTAGAACTTAAATGATAAGCAAACATTAAATCGATTTCTTATATTCCAAACATTCAGTTATTTAAAAGGATGTTTTAAAGGTAATAACTGATATGGAATAAACAAAACAGAAATCAGAAAGTTATAATTAGTGAATAATTGAATTCACAAATTATTAAAGAAAAGCTCAGTAAATTAGTGATACTGAAGGCTTTAAACCTTACTTAAGATATAAAAGAATTACAATAATTTTATTTCACGATAAAACAAGTAGTTATTTAAAAGTTTAAATGGTTAAACTACTTGTAGAACTTTATTTGAGTGGGAGCGTCATAGTACGAACCAAAGGGACTTTTTAGAAGTCCAAACGAAACTCATTGACTTCAAAATCAATGAATAAAGTTCAAAATAAGTGAAATAAAAATGACATGAATTTTCAATAGTTGAGTTGAAAATGGTCACTTATACTTATACATTATTTTTGAAATAATAACAAGTATAAAATTGTAATCATTAAACAAATGAAAGTAATGGAGAATTACTTTGTAGTGGGAGCTTAAGAATTTCGAGAATCCTAGAACCAATGTGACTAAAATAAAATTTACAAATAGTATGTTAGTGCACATAGATAAAATGGGAGATTTTATGAGATGCATGGGATCAAATTCGAACATGGATTTACTTCCATGTAAGAATTCGAAAAAAGACCTTTGCGAATTAATCATTAAAAGAGTTAAGTATAAGTAAAATGAGTTTTTACTAACTAAACTCTAAATTCGCGTGATTGCTAAGTTGTTAGTAAATGAAAGGTGTATGAGCATGATAGTTTCAAATCAAAAGTTAATAGAGTTTATTTTATGGCGATAAAATATGGAATCTATTACACTTAATGAAACTGACATCAGACAAAAGAAATACATACTAAACAGATGAAAACGTTACTGATAAAGTATTAAAATGACTACCATGGCTAAGTAGTTGATAGTCATCCAGTTGGACTGGAATTACAAGTCAAATCTCCAAAGATCAAGGACAAGTGGGAGATTGTTAGGAATGGTGTCCTAGAACTTGTAATTATTTAATAATAATAATTTATTAAGAATAAATTAAATAAATAAACATAAGTTCTTTATATTATCTAGATTGATTCAATTAATGATATTAGGAATATATGGAAATATATAAATATCAAACATTCAAATAGTAAACCCTAAGTTACTCTTATGAAATCACGACTTAGTATGTGAGTCATACGAGAGGATTAAAGTCGAGATGAGTAATTTAAACGTGTCTACAGTAAACGGATAACGTTTGGGAACCTTATCCTGGTAACACTGTTGATAGCTTCACATTTTGTTTATAGACAAATGATCAAATCCTGATCATTCATGTGGGAGACATGAAATGGAAGTATCATATGCAATGTTGATTGTATAAGACAGGACCACGATGTTCGATCAAATTTCTCCTTAGTACCGTTTACAGAAATAATCGAATATCAAACTAAGTTTATCAACCGTGATAGATTTCAATCCTGAGTGAAATGCGGACTCCTATTTGTGGAGTCATGTTCTTTGATTCACATAGTTGAGAGCGTCGTAAGAACGCTCAATACACTCTGTTTTGGGAACATGACTAGATAAGTAGCTGGGAACTCATTTTCACAAGATGGAATTCATAACTTTCCTATAAATTAACGGTATCAGTGCGATACCTAAACATTTTAGGAACTTTAGGAAACTCCCTTGATTGTACTGATTCGAGACATGAACAAGTGACGTCACGACTTCTATTGATCACGGAAGTATCTTATCTCTAGTTCGACTAAAGATAAAGTTCATTGGAGAATCAGCGGGAACACAAGGATAAAACGGTAATTACAGGGGCAAAACGGTAAATTTATCCGTCTGTAATTATGAGGGTTCCACGTGAAGGATATATCACAGATATAAATAAAAGATAAACTAAATGGACATAACTCATCTATAGTGAGGGGAGTTCAATATGAATCTATAGCGGAATTATTCATAGTTAGATAATAAGTAATTAACGATTATGTGTTAATCACTTAATTGACTAATTATTAAGCCCATGATCTATAGGTCCATCGGGTCCCTATGCTAGCCCAAATATCGTAGTCGCGAAATCAAGTAGAAGAAATGGAAATTTTAAGTAAAGTGAATTACTTAAAATAGGCAATATTAATTGTTTAAATATTGAGTATATTTAAACGGTAATTAATATAAACATTATTAATTGTTTAAATAATGAGTTTATTTAAACATGAAATTAATAATGAAATATTATTAATTATACATTATTAATTATTTAAATATTGAGCATATTTAAATGGTAATTAATAATTTGAAATTAATTAACAATTATTAATTGTTTAAATAATTATATTTAAACGAAAACTAATAATTAAAATTAATTAAATTAATAATAAAATATTAATTGGATAATATTTAGTCGGGAGAAAATATTAATATTATTAATTGTTTAAATAAAATATTTTATTTAAATGGTAATTAATAAATAAATTAATTAAGTTGGACTTATTAATTTAAGAGAGAATTTCAAGCCCAATTGGATTAATGAACCCAATTGGAATTGGCCCAAAATAATTAATTAAATAAATTGTATTTATTTATTATTTTATGATGATAAAATCGGCCATGACATGTATTTTGAGGAGATAATTGTTTGAATTATATCCTAAAATAATTACATAGATTTATTTACCCAAGATAAATAAAAATAAAGAAAATAAAATAATCTCCTATTTATCCAAGGCATTTTCAAATTTGCTAGATAAAGGAAAGAGATAATCTTTTTTCTTTTTGTATTTATCTCTATAGATTAATCCTAATGTGATTAGGATTCCTATTTTTCTATAAATAGGAGGGTTGGGTCATTCATAAATCACACAATTTAATTCCATAGAAAGTTGGAACTCTCTCTTCTTCCCTTCTCCCCCCATAGCCGAAATTCCCTAGTCATTATTGGGAAGAAAATATTTTTCTTCTTCCCAATTTCTTCTTAAGTTCGATCCCACAATCGGATTTCGTTTGATCGATCGGGATATAGCATAGAAGATCCGGTGTTGCTGAGGATTTGATGCTGTAAAGAAACGTCCAACCGATTCTCCATATTTTACTCAATGTAAGTAAATGGTTTTAATTTTCGAAAAACGAGCATGAATCTACATGTTTTTATTACAAATTGCATGATATTAATAGATCCTAAATTAAGTGTTAATTTGTGTTACTAAATAAATTCCGCTAATTTAGTAAAGCATCCCTTCAAGTCTTTCAAACCTGTCTAAGTTTATATGACCTAGCCTTAGATGCCATAAATACGTTTCTTCTTTTGAAACCTTTTGTCTTTTAGTTCTTATTTTAGCAGTCTTGAACAATTCAATATTATGCATTGTTGTTCTTATTGAAGGACTCAATATGAACAAATTTTTCTTATTGACTACTGAGGTTATTTACGAATCTCCTTTATATATCTTGATCTCATCAATCCCCGAGTCAATTGAATAACCATTTCTCATGTAGCGTGAAACTGAAACTAGATTTCTAGCAAATCAAGGAAACAATAAAACGTCGTATAACTCTATATACTGAGAATTAAATGTCAAAGGAATGTTTGCACGTGCAACTGCGGTATGAAACTGTTCTGTTCCTACTTGCATTGTATATGAGCCATGTTCTATTTTAGTCTAAGAATCGAACATTAGATCGAAAAAATGTGGTTTGTGGCACCAGAATCAAATACTCATTCGGATAAATTATCTTCGACTAACCACGAATCTTTTATAAGTAAATCAAAATTATTTTCTAAGTTGTTCATCTGTTTATTGGTCATATTTATGCGATTAAATGCATCTGATTGCAAGTTAGGATCATTTTTTGTTTGACTAATATCTTAATTTAAATTTTTATTTAATAATTCATTCCATTTGAAAAAGTTATCAATTTTATTGGTTGCATTATTAAAAGAGGACATTATTGTTGTAATGAATAAAATTTTAATTAAACCAATTAGCAATTTTATATCCAAACAATATGTTCAGCATAAAATTTAACATGATGCATGAATGCTGAAATGTTCAATAAACAGAAATACCCTAAACAAATTATTATGCCACGATAGTTTAACCTTCCCAGGTTGAGTGTCGTCGAATGATAAGTCAGTCACCCTATACGTTAAACCCAGACCCTTCTCGATCAATTTCCAATCCAGAATAACTCATATTCCCATTAAATTGATTAACGTGTGTTTGGTCTAGAATTTTGATAACAGACTTAATCAATTTTCTTTTGAGTGTGACACATTATTTTAGTCTTTTCAATGAGATTTGAGGAGTGTCTACGAGTGTAGATTCAGTCTTCAATTCGCATTTAAAGTCCTTTATCTCTTCCGGGAGACTCACCTTGATATTGATTCACACTATAGAACCTTCCTATGGGAATGAGCACTTCTATGGGTGCTATAGAAGCCAAGTGTGAATTTCACTATGTGAGCCTAACAATGGAGACCATAGGATGCTTTGTCAAGTTTCCTACTCCCACTCAATATTTTTGTAACGACCTGATTTCCGTTAAATCTTTTAAATTTAAATGCACAGCGGAAAATAAGATTTTTAAGAAAAACGGCATGAGTTCGTTTAAAAATCGGATTATCCAAAACCTGTTTACATCCCAATTTTTCAGAAAAAGTAATAAACCTGGAATGCGCATTCCATAATATGATGAAAATTCTAGAGAAAGTTTTAAAGTTCAAAAACATATACAAATTATACAAATGCTCCATCGAGCTCAAAATGAAACATAATAAAAGTAGTGAAATGTTCAAATCATTCAAGAATGCTTCACCCAAAAACCATATATGTTCTTGTCTGTTCATTGTCTTGATAGGTCACGCGGCGCCACCTCCTCTACCTCGTCCTCTACCACGAGTCTTACCTGAAAAATTGTAATTGTAGAAACATTAGCATAAAAATGCTAGTGTGAGTAAAATGAAAGCAAGTAATCCTATGAACAACATTCCATGTCAGAAATTGTGTCCAAAGGCCTAGATTTCACTTTTACTACCCATTCCACATTCCAAATTCCGCATATAATCAACATACATAATATACTTCCTAAAAAGTAACGATATCAAGACTTAAAGTAAAAGTAACCGTTATTACTAAGTCTTACTACACAATTCTAAAGATTATGTAATTGTATTACTAACTAGCTTTGTTACCAAACAAGTTTCATCGTATCATAATATCGTATGGACCGAAGTCGACATACCAAGTGCCATATCATAAATCATCGCACCATGATACCGTATGGAGCGAATCAACATATTATCATGTGCCATATCATATATCATCGCACCATGATATCGTATGGAGCGAATCAACAAACTATCATGTGCCGTATCACATATCATCGCACCATGATACCGTATGGAGCGTATCAACATACTATCATGTGCCGTATCACATATCATCGCACCATGATACCGTATGGAGTGTATCAACCTACAATCATGTAACGTCCCGTTACTTTTGGGGGTGAAATTTTTTATTTATTTATTTTAATTAAAGCTTTTAAGATTAGTTTAAATTTAGAAATTTCGATTTAGTAGTTATTTTCGTCCGAAATTTTTTTTAAATCGTTTTAATACTTTAAATTTGTTTTGGTGACATTAATAATTATTAATAGGCCAATTAATAATTATTAATCACCTTTAAACTTATTTAAGAGCTTCGGGTTTCGTTTTTTAAAGTTAAAACAAAAGAGGGACGTAGGCGTCATTTTCCAAATTGTTAAATATCTAAACACTATTCCTCCTTCTCTTTAAATAAGCCAAAATTAGACAAAATATGAAATTTTCTTCTCATTTTTCATCCCAAACCCGTAGCTTAGAGAGAAAAAAAGAGGAGAGAAAGAAATCGTCGCCCGGCTCGTTTCTCGTCCGTTTACGTGATTTCGGATGCGTTGGAAAGCTCTCGCCGAGACCTTTCTACCCATCCTAACAATCGAGGTTTTCGCTCGTTTTCTCGAGGCTTAAAGGTATGTTAAAGTTTCTTACTTTTGATGTGAATAGTGTTTTAATGGTGGATTTGAGTTGTAATCTTCGAATTCGTTCACCGAAGCTTGAGGGTTTCATTTGGGGAAGTCTTTATAGTCAATTTTAGAAACTTTCCCTAAACCCTAAAACCGAGTTTGAGCCGGAAACCCGTCCCTTGTGATTTTCCCTCTTTGGGCTATGTTTAGGATGTTAGGTTCTTTGTGTTTTTGCTTTTTAGTTAATTTTTCGAAAATGGATTAATATGCAAAACCCTATTTTTCGGTTACCCATTGATTTTGCAAACCTCCAAAGTATTCGAAACCAACCCAAAACACCTCTAAAATGCATAAAAGCCGGAAAACCAAACCCGAACCCCATTTTTCCCTAGCTTGGCCGAGAACTCCATAAGGGTAGAATCCGGGATTTTCGTGGTTTTATGTGTTTAGATGTTGTTTGATTGCTTTTTGGTTAATTAATGTAATTTAGGAATAATTCGTTTGTAGGATTGTGAATTGATCGTGAATTTACAACCTCGGATTATTCGGAGCTTGTCTTCAAGCTAAGGTGAGTTTAATGTGAAAGTTAGTGGTTTTATGAATTTAGTTTCATTATGTAATTGTTTATCGATGTAAAGAGGGAGATAACTTCTTAGGATTAAGTTTGGTTGGAGACTTTAATTCGGAAGTGTGTGTGAAGAAAGTTTGGATTTATGGATAGTTCGAGGATTAGAGAACATCAGAGAGGTTTGGAAGTATGGTATTGTGATTTGGAGATGTTAGATGAAAGTGGAAATGGAAGTTACTTTGGTTGATTTGAAAGTTACTTTGATGGGTTTGAAAGTTACTTTGATGGATTTGGAAGTTAAGTATTTTGAAGATGCACTTGAGTGATAACTCGTGTAATCTAGTTAGTTAGGTTTTTAATTAACTTAGTAGAATTCTTTGGAGTTTAGCTAACTTTTTGGGGACTTACGGCACATTGATTCTGCACGTGATAGTATGTGATTTTGATCCATATGTAATCATGGTGAGATGATTTGTGGTGACCTTAGGCACATTGATTTACACATGGTAATATGTTGATTTTGGTCCATATGTATCATGGTGTGATGATTTGTGGGTACCTTGAGCACTTTGATTCTGCACGTGATAGTATGTGATTTTGATCCATATGTAATCATGGTGAGATGATTAGTGGGATAGTACATGGTAGTATGTGATTTTGATCCATATGTAACCATGGTACTATGGTTTGTAACTAGCACATGATAGTATGTGATTTTGATCCATATGTAATCATGGTGTGATGATGGCACTATGGCTCATGATAGTATGTTGACTTCGGTCCATACGTATCATGTTGCGAGAGTTTGTGATACGACACATGATAGTATGTGATACGCTCCATACGGTATCATGGTGCGATGATTTGTGATATGGTGAAATTCCTGATACCTATATGGTGAAATTCCTGATATCTATATGGTGAAATTCCTGATATCTATATGGTGAAATTCCCGATACCTATATGGTGAAATTCCTGATACCTATATGGTGAAATTCCTGATATCTATATGGTGAAATTCCTGATACCTGATATGGTGAAATTCCTGAGACCTGATATGGTGAAATTCCTGAGACCTATATGGTGAAATTCTTGAGACCTATATGGTGAAATTCCTGAGACTTGATATGGTGAAATTCCTGAGACCGATATGGTGAAATTCCTGAGACCTATATGGTGAAATTCCTGAGACCTGATATGGTGAAATTCCTGAGACCTATATGGTGAAATTCCTGAGACCTGATATGGTGAAATTCTTGATATCCAATGTGATGAGAGTCACGATGATTGTGATATGGTATATGGTAGTATGTTGATTCGGATCCATACGGTACCATGGTACTATGATTGTGATATGGCACATGATAGTATGTTGATTCGGATCCATACGTATCATGGTGCGATGATTTGTGATATGGTACATGATAGTATGTTGACTTCGGTCCATACGGTATCATGGTACGGTAACTTGAGACATGGTACGACCGTATGTGGTATGTTGATTTCGATCCATACAATAGCACGATACGATGAAACTTGTTTGGTAATAAAGATAGTTAATGTTACCTTTACATATTCTTTAGAATTGTGTAGTAAGACTTAGTAGTGAATGTTATTTTACTTTAAGTCTTTATATCTATCTCTTGGTAATGAATGATGAATACTGGTAATATATGACTATCGAATGATTGTATGGAAATTGGAAGTGTGGATGTGGGTAGTATTGAGCATTATAGGCCTTTGGAAACGATTTCGGTTATGAGATTTTGTTCATAGGATTACTTGCTTTCGTTTTACTCTCACTAGCATGTTATGCTAATGGTGCTACACTTACAAATTTTCAGGTAAACCTCGAGCTAAGAAGCGTGGTAGAGGAAGTGGTGTCGTGTGACTTGACAAGATGGTGTAAGGACAATGTTAAAACTCTTTTGGTTAAGCATTCGTAAAAATGCTTGTAAATCATATACTTTTTACATACTTGTGTCTTTTGAGCCCGCGAAGGGTGTTTGTATAAAGTATTTCGATTTTTTATGACTAAACTCTCTTTTGGAATGCGCATTCCCGATTTATCGTTTTTTCTGGAATTTGGGTTGTAAAAAAGGTTTTGGTTATTCGATTTTTAAACGAACCCACGACGTTTTTCTTTAAAAGTTGAGTCTTCCGCTGTGCATTTGAATTTAAAGAATTTAACGGGTTCGGGTCGTTACATATCATGTGCCGTATCACATATCATCGCACCATGATACCGTATGGAGCGTATCAACATACTATCATGTGCCGTATCACATATCATCGCACCATGATACCGTATGGAGCGTATCAACATACTATCATGTGCCGTATCACATATCATCGCACCATGATACCGTATGGAGCGTATCAACATACTATCATGTGTCGTATCACATATCATCGCACCATGATACCGTATGGAGCGTATCAACATACTATCATGTGCCGTATCACAAGTACCGTATAGAATCCATCAAGCTCCCTTGTAAGTTAGATAAAGTTCCACTAAACTACTAAAGAACATAAACCGCTTGAATTACACGAGTCAATACTCAAGTGTAATTTCTAAACCACTTTGACTCCCAAATCACTTAAAGTTCCTTATTCATTCACTTTCATATTAAGTCTCCAAATCATCTCACAAGACTTCCAAACCACTCATATTTCCTCTTTTACTTCCAAAACCATAGGTACACCAAAACCACTCCACTCACATCCGAGTTTAAAGTCTCCAACCAAGTATAACTTCCGGAAGTTAGTTCCCCTCTTAACCTCAATAAAAAATAATGTAATGAAACATAATTCATAAAATTACTAATTTCCATTTTAAACTCACCTTAGATGTGAAATCCAAGCTTCCAAAGTGCCGGAGTCAAAGTCACGCAATCGACCACAAACCTACATATCAAATACACCTAACAATCATTAATTATCCGAAAATCGATCAAACGACATCTAGACGCATAAAACGACAAAAACACGGTGAAAGAGCCTAGGCATGCTCTCGGCCCTACAAGGAATAAAGGGCTCGGGTTCGGTTTTCCGACTTTTATGCACTTTAGAGGCGTTTCGGGTTGATTTAGGATACTTTGAAAACCGAGATATCAATGGGTCACCATATTTTAGGGTTTTACATAATAATCGATTTCCGAAAAATTAAGTAAAACGTAAAATCATAGCAAACTAAACACCCTAATCTTGGTCTAGTGAGAGAAATTAACACGGGACGGGTTTTCAACTCAAACTTGATTTTATAGTTTAGGGAAGTTTCTAAAATTGCATAAAATGACTTCCTCGATTGAAATCTTCAAGCTTCGGTGTGTGAATTTGAAGATTTCAATCTCAACCTCCATTAAAACACTATTCAAAGCTTGAATTTAGAAACTTTATCATACCTTGAGGCCTTTAGAAAACGGACGAAAACCTCGATTGCTAGGTCAGAAATGATCCTTGAACCGAGAGCTTTTCAACGGACATAAAATTATGGCGATCCACCGAGTAACGGAGAAAAGCCAAAGAGAGAGGGAGGAGGGGAGGGACTCACGGCCTCACAAGGAAGAAGAAGAAAAGATGAATGCTTCAAATTTGACTTTGGTTGACTATTTAATGAGAAAGGAGGTGAATAGTAATTGTGTAATTTTAACAAATTAGAAAATGACGGTTACGTCCCTTTTTAAGTGATTTGATTTAAAATACGAAACCCGAAGATCTTAAAATAATCTAAAGGTGATTAATAATTATTAATTGGCCTGTGATAACTCTATAAAATAGAGTTATTTGGTCCTATTTTAATGCCTAAGTGATAATTAATTGATTGAACTTTGCTTATATTTTGCATACTTTGAACTCATTTTGCATAATTCTTTAATTAAGCGTACTTTGAGAAAACTCGGGTTTTTAGCACTTTAAATAATATGTTTGAAGTGTTTTTGGCTTTGGGTATTTTAATTTTGCCATTTTGAATGAAAGAAATCCCTAAAAAGTTGCAAATTTGATGTAGGAGCAAAGGAAAAAAGTGCAGATTTTTGCACTTTTCTGTGGCAGTGCTGCAGCAGCACACTGGGCAGAATTTGGACAGCAAGCAGGATCACGATTTTAAGCCCTAAAATATCATATTTTTGGGCCGTTTCAGCTGATTCAAGTGAGAAAGAAATAGCCCATCATTGAGGTCCAACTTAGAAGCAATTTGGAGGAGATTAAAAGGAAGCCCAAGCCCAAAACAAAAGAAAAAAGAGAAGATTAACCTAGATCAAAAGGAGGCAAAGAGGCAGATTTTGAGGAGAGACTTGAACGTGAACAAGAAAGAGGCAGAGCTGAACGTGAAAAGGGGAGAGACAGAAACGCTAGAGGAGGAGTCTTCTTCTTCTTCATGGAGATTCGTTTGAATTTCCTTCTCCTTCTTATTTAGATTACTCTTCTTCTTCTTCATTCTTTAGAATTCCATTATCCATTGTTATATTATGTTAGGTTTAGGTTTATTTTTGTTAAACTCTTTTGTTAATTTGAATTTCATTATGAACTAAATTTCTTAGGTTGGAATTGATAGATGAACCCTAAGAGGAATTATGTAACGACCCAATTTTCCGTTAAATTCTTTAAATTCAAATGTACAGCGGAAGACTTAATTTTTAAAGAAAAACGGCATGGGTTCGTTTAAAAGTCGAATAACCAAAACCTGTTTTACAACCCAAAGTCCAGAGAAAGCTATAAATCGGGAATGCACATTCCAAAGTAAAGTTTAATCATAAAAACATCAAAATATTTTACACATACACCCTTCACGGGCTCAAAATGACACAAGTATGTAAAAAGTATATGATTTACAAGCATTACTACTAATGCTTCAAAAGTGTTTAATATTGTCCTTACACCACCTCGGCCAGTCAAGCGACACCATTTCCTCTACCTTGCTTCTTAGGACGGGGTTCACCTGAAAATATTGTGGTGTAGCACCATTAGCAAACAATGCTAGTGAGAGTAAAATGAAAGCAAGTAATCCTATGAACTAAATCTCATACCAAAAATCGTGTCCAAAGGCCTAAATGTTCATTATTACCCATAACCACATTCCAATTTCCATGTATACATATGATAGTATCATACTACCCGTATTCGTCATTCAATACCATGAGATGGAAAATAAAGACTTAAAGTAAAATTAACATTCACAACTAAGTCTCACTACACGTTTCTAAAGAATAGGTAAAAATAACATTAACTATCTTTATTACCAAATAAGTTTCATCGTATCGTGCTATTGTATGGATCGAAATCAACATACCACGTACGGTCATACCATGTCACAACCATCGCACCATGATACGTATGGATCCGAATCAACATACTATCATGTGCCATATCATAGATCATAATACCATGGTACGTACGGATCCGAATCCACGTACTACCATGTACCATATCACAAACATCGTCATCGGGTATACCATATGGATAAATATCGCATACTAAGCCCGTGCGGTATTACCATATCACAACCATCGATCGGGTATACCATATGGATAAATATCGCATACTAAGCCCGTGCGGTATTACCATATCACAACCATCGTCTCGGGTATACCATATGGATAAATATCGCATACTAAGCCCGTGCGGTATTACCATATCACAATCATCGGATATCAGGAGTTTCACCATACCGGATATCAGGAATTTCACCATAGGTATCAGGAATTTCACCATAGGTATCAGGAATTTCACCATATCGCAACATGATATGTATGGATCGAAATCGACATACTATCATGTGCTAGTTACAAACCAAAGTACCAACATCACACCATGACTACGTATGGATTGAAATCAGCATACTATCATGTGCTAGTTACTAAGTGCTCAAAGTTCCCACAAATTCATCACACCATGATACGTATGGATCAAATCAACATACTATCATGTGTGAATCATTGTGCCCTAGGTCTCCAATAAGTTAGCTAAACTCCGAAGAAGTCTACTAAGTTAAATAGAAACCTAACTAACTAGAATACACGAGTTAACACTCAAGTGCACCTTCTAATTACTTTACTTCCAAAGTCATCCAAGTGACTTCAAAACCATCAAAGTAACTTTCAAAACCACTCCGATGATCTCTAATCATCGAACTAACCATAAGTCCAACTTTCTCCACACACACTTCCGAATTAAAGTCTCTAACCAAACTATAATCCTAAGAAGTTAACCCCCTCTTAACATTGATAAACAATTACATAACGAAATTAAATTCATAAAATCACTAACTTTCACATTAAACTCACCTTAGGTTTTAAGTCGAGTATCCAAGAATCGAAGTCGAATCCACACGACAATTACAAACCTACAATTCACCAATTGCACAACATAATACAACTCATATCTAATATGAGAACAAGTTTGCATTTTCGGATGAATAGTGATTTCGGATGAATAGTGTTTTCACGTGAATAGTGATTTTCGAAAATCCGGGTTCAAAATCGTCAAATTCCATGATAACCATTCATGATTTCAACATCAAAACTCAATTACAATAAAAAACGAACAAAACCATATAAAAAGTTTTGAAAACTCACTTTTTAGGATTTCCCTTAGAGAACGGGAAACTTCGAAAAGCTAGGTTGGATAGGTAGCCCTCATCCCTACCAATCTAACGCAACCGAAAACACGACGATCCATTGAGAAACGGATGAGAAATGAAGAAAAGAAAATCCACTTCAATGGTGGAATGGCTCACGGCTTGGAGGAGAAAAGGAGGAAGAAGATGATGACTTTGTTTAGTTGCTAAGTTAAAAAATATAGTAAAGAAAAAAAAAATATCTAGATATTTTAGGGTTTGGGTAATTACGGTTTTGCCCTTTTCGACCTTTTGCTTATAAAACGAAAACCGACGGTCTTAAATAAATCTAAAGGTGTCTAATAATTATTAATTGGCCCGTTAATAATTATTAGAGTCACCGAAACGAATTAAAACGATAAAAAGGATTTTCGGACGGAAATAACTAATAAAACTGAAAATTACTAATTTTAACTAATTTTAAAAGCTTTAATTAAATAAAAATAATAAATTAATAAAAAAAAAAAAAATTTACCTCTAAAAGTAACGGGGCGTTACAAATTAGTTTTCACAAGCTTTAATGAATTCAATTTTTATGCTCAATCAATAGTTCGATAATTTTTATCTCTTTGCTTATGCTTGATCAACCTAAGTAAATTGCTTAGTTTAGTTTTAATTCTGAAAAGGTTAAAATTGAATGGAAGAATATTGATTGATAGGGGTTAACGATTCTAGAAATTGTTTTTGGTAATGCATAGACATATGTGTTTACACCTTAAGGCTTAAACCGGAACATTGAAAACATATTTCTTAATCTAATTTTACCTAGACATAGGATTTAAATTGAATTAGGAATTAAAATGATGTTGGGCTTGACAAAGTCACTTGAATAATTGGGTTTGCTTGCATAGAAAGTGTATTTATTAATGCAGTTTGCTGCAACACAGCCACAACACTGCTGTAGATTTGTGAATTCTAAGACTTTTTAGGGGGATTCTTGATTTTCCAACCATTCATCTCTACATAGTTTCATCACTTTATTATTCTTGCATATTTTAGGAGTAATTTAAGCCACTTTAGACCATCGTATTTATTTTCCTTAATTAATTTAGAATTTATTTATTTAGTTTTGCATAATTTCACAATTTTATTAGTTTAGTTTCATAAATCAAATCACCCCAATTTTTCATTGTTTTTATTTTCTTTAAATTATTTGTTAAACACCTATTCAATCTACTAATCCTCGTGGGAACGATATCTTTCTTATCACTTTATTACTTGTTTGACTGCGTGCACTTGCGTATCACAATTTCACACAACAGCCTGTTAATAATTATTAATGTCACCGAAACTAATTTTAAGTCATAAAAGGTTTAAAAAGGTTTTCGAACGAAAATAACTACTAAAATCGAAATTACTAAGTTTAAACTAACTTAAATACTTTATTTAAAATAAAAAAAAATTTACCTCCAAAAGTAACGGGACGTTACAATTTTAAAATTGGGTTTTCATACTTAAACAAATTTTGGCTAATCAATTTATCTAAGTTGTATTTAACCTAACTTAATCTTAACTCTTAAATTGGTTAGATTATTTTAATGTGAATTACCAAGTTTTCTAAATTAAAAATAATCACATTATGGGACCCTTCTTAATGATAACGATATATTATCTTGAACATTTCTCTAAAATCGCTCCCAATTAGAGCCGCTCCGTGTTAAGGGAACTTTGAAAAACCTCATCGCTAGGGCAGAGCTTTCTGGCAAGAGATCTGTTAAATTTAATTAATCATTTTCATTAATTTTTAATTAAACCTTAATATCTATTCGATAGTGCTTATGTTAATTTAGGTCCAATTGTTTAAACAATAATTTTACATTCGAATATCAATTTTAGTTTCTATTCGATTTTAAACATTTTAATATTTGAATATTATCTAAAATTAGCATGCATTTATCCTAATCACATTTGGCATAAATATTTTATATTTCAAATATCACAATAAAAAATATAAAATCAACATGCTGATCACATACATAAAATCTAATAACAACAACTTTATCACATAACAATGTATGCATGTATAATTAATTTTGATTTAATCATACATAACTTATGGTGGGATTTTTTACATGACATTCATAAATGCATGAGCAATTATTTAAACATTCATATCATATATATATATAAGCTAAATAATTAAACAACTAGATTGACCGATATTCTTGGCACTAATTCTACAACAAAATTAAAATTTCAATAATTAAAACTTGTTGTAGGTTTGAAGCTTGAAATTTTCTTCTCCTCTTCTCGTCATAGGCGTGGAAAGGCCTTTTATGAAAGGGAATATTTTCTCCAATATTTTTCATAAAAGGTTTATTTTTTAAAATATTATCTTTTATCTATTTATGGAAAATATAAAATAAAAGATTTTCCATGAATAGTAATATATATTTAAAATATATTATAGGGATAGAAGAAAATTATAAATGACCTTTTATCTTTATCTTGTATATTTTAAAATATATATCTTTTAAAAGATGATCTTGGAAAAAAATCTTACGATATCTTGTCCATCAATTCTCGTTGTCGCCACCCCTATGGGTCTTTCTCCCTTCATTGTGCTGATTTTTGCATCATATTTTCTTCCATTGTTCCCGACGATTACAAAAATAATCCTATACCACAAATTGGGTGTTCAAATTTTATAATAAAATTTAAAATCCTAAGTTCCCAAGAATACCTAAACAGTCAACCAGCAAATCCATAATGTAAATACAAACATAAAATGATTTTAATACAATCCACCGATTTTCAAAAATACAAATTCATGATAATTAACGTAGGCTCTGATACCAATTGAAGAAACTATTTACTAAATTAGCGAAATTTATTTAGTAAATTATTTAACTATTAATTACGGATCCGTTAGTATCATGCAATTGTGATCAAACCTATAAACTGAAGCCTAAAGTTTTCGAAAACTTAAATTGTAGATTTAATCGAGAATATGGATGGAGGTTTCTTTGCAGCATCAAACCTTCTACGCTATGACCCGATCATGAACCAACCTGAATTGTGGGAATCGAACCAGAAGAACAAAAGAAGAAGAAAAAAATCTTCTTATTTTACTATGCCAAAATCGGCAACACTAATTTAAAGAGAGAATGAATTTCGAAAAATTCTATAGAAAAATATCAAGTGTCAAATACGAGCACCAATGGTCATATTTAAAAAAAATTAGAATTTGTTTCCTAATCCAATTAATATTCTTATTTCTTTAATTTAAATATTCAAAATTAATTATTTAAAATTAAAAGAATTTAAATTTACGCCGGACTCATTAAAAAGCAAGGAAACCAATTTTTCTTTGTTTCATGACAAGTGGCGTGAGCATAAAGATAAGGATTTTTATCTTTTCCTGTTTTATCTTATAAATTTGGATATTTATCATTTGTTTAATATATTTAAAATTAGAAAAATTCAAATAATTATTTCTAATTAAATATATAAATAGCAAAAAATCATAATTTCATAAATTAATTCATATTTGATCAAATCCATATAATTATTTATTTTGGTCTAAAAAAAATTAGTTTCTTAAAACCAATTGGATTTAAATCTCTCATTTTATTATTAAATTAATAATATTAATTATTAATTTCTATTTAAATAAACTTATTATTTAAATAATTAATAATTCCATTCATTTAAGGTAATTTAATTACTTAAATATAAATTGTTCTTACAAGTTAAATAAATAACTTGGTTATTTGCTATGATATATGGGTAACATAGGGACCTGATAGTCGTATAGATCATGGGCTCCAATAATTATTGATTTATTAATTAAACTCATTAATTAGTTAATCATAATTATTAACTTAGGGTAATTCCACTATAAACTCTAAGTTGAACTCCCTTCACTATAGATGGGTTATGTCCATTTGTTATTAAGTTTATTTTGACATATCCTTCACGTGGTAATCTCATAATTACAACTCGGTCAAATTATCGTTTTTCCCTTGTAATTATGTCTTTTATCCTTGTGTACCTGATGATTCTCTAATGAACATTTTTCTATAGTTTTTAGTTATAGAACTAGTCCTTCTCGGGCCAATGAGAAGGTGAGGCCTCATGTTCAAGTATCGAATCATTACATCAAGGGAGAGGCTAAAGATTCTAATTTAGAAAAGTGTCACACTAACACTTTCTTTAGTTTTAGAAAAGTTATGAATTCCATCTTGTATAGAAATGTTCCCATGAACTAACTTAATCATTTCCCCAAAATAGGAGTTTATCGAGCGTATCAACAGATCACTCTCAACCATGTCAATGAAAGAAAAAGACTTTATTAATGTGAGTTTTTAAATTACTCACGATTGAAATGTATCAATCTTGATAACCTAATTGGATATTGTAAATCATTTCCTATTAACGGTGTTATTTAGGAATTGATGTATTATCCTGGTCCAGTCTTATATAAACTCATTATATTTGATGTTTCCACTTGCATCTACATCATGCTAATGATTTGGATCGAATCAATGAAAAACATCAACAATGTTACCAGAATAAGGTTTCCAAACTGTATTAATTTACTGTAGACTATTCTAGTTACTATCTTGGACTAGATCCACTTTATATCTTATAGTAGTCAAGATTACAAAATGAGTAACTCTGGAATTTTCTTGTAGTTTTAATATTTGAAGAATATCAACATTCGATAATGTGACGACCCGACTCCTTTTAAATCACTTAAAATATTATGCAGTGGAAGACTACAATTTTTTAGAAAATTTGCGTGGTTCCATTTATATTTTGAACATGCCAAAACCTGTTTACAATGTTCACATCAGAGAAAAACGGGAAATGCGTATTTCCTAAGTTTAAGAAAAACATAGATGACAACATAGAAAGTTTAGAACACAAAACAACGCCCTTCCGAGCTCAAGACACCAAATATACACATTTACAGTCAACAAAATCTAGCATTTCACAATGCTACAATCCATATCCCAAGCTCATCGCACGGTCAGTCAAGCTGCACCACGACCTCTACCTCGACCTCTTCCACCAGGCGTACCTATAAAAATTGTAGTGTAGCAACATTAGCATAAAGCTAGTGAGAGTAAAATGAAATCAAGTGTATATATACAATCATTCAATCACCAAATACCGAGTACATATACAATAAGGGTAAACATGCATTTACATTCAGAACTAGATACACAAAGAAGTAAATGTGATAGGCGTGGTTATAGTCAGTTCTAGCTATCATATCACATTCACAAACCCCCGATGTCACCTCGCGTGTAACATCATTATAGTCATCGTAATTCTAGTGTCACTATTCATACACTGTCACCATTGTCACCATTAATACATTGTCACCATAGTCACCATTCATACATTGTCACCATTTATACATTGTCATCAAAGTCACCATTATCACCAAAGTCACCATTATCACCATTTACACATTGTCACCAAAGTCACCATTTTCACACTAGTCACCAAGTCACCATAGTCACCATTTTCACATTAGTCACCAAGTCACCATAGTCACCATTTTCACATTAGTCACCATAGTCACCAAGTCACCATTTTCACATTAGTCACCATAGTCACCATTTTCACATTAGTCACCAAGTCACCATAGTCACCATTTTCACATTAGTCACCAAGTTACCATAGTCACCATTTTACTAGGATATAACCTAGGCACACTAGATCTATCCCTACCTTTTTCCCTCAGAACCTTGACTACAAACCGTCTTTTACATTCCCAACCATCAAGTCTATTAACCATCCAAATTCACACTTTTATCACCACAGCCCGATTCCAATCAATGACGAGAACCTCGTCTAAATTCACTTTCCTTAGCCAAATACTCTTCCAACATTTCTCTCTTTCTAAATAACCACAACCCTCATCCTCGAAGCAACTAGGTCGTCAAGTAATCTGAGCCATTAATACACTAAAGCTCATTTTAAACTCACCTCTAAATTGCGTAGAAGAACCACCACTCGTCGGAAGCGTGAATGGTTGCTCGTGGATCAAACCTACAAGTATAGTACGTATTAATTTCCATACCATGAACAATTAACTAAATAAGAAAAAGACGTCAAAACAGCCCCGAGAAAGTCTATGGAGCTCACGGCCAAGGCAAGGAAAAGGGTTTTAGGTTCCAGTTGCCGATTATTACTCCAAGAAAACAACTTTAAAAAAAAAACAAAATTCAATTTACGGAACCATCAGTTGGAATATTTCAAAGGCTCGGGTTTTTCATTCGACTCGGGTTTTGATCCAAGACAACAATCTCAACCAATATGATTTTTACTAACTAGAAATTACCAACAAACACACGGGAAAAACAAATCGAGGCTTGCACGCAAAATCGGAAGAGAGAAAACATAAAAACCCATTTTTCTTTTACCTCGTTTCTCCCGGATCTGGAACAGATCAGCTCGATCGATAGGAGGAAAAGAAATCTTGCGTCGAGATCTTTCTAGTGGGACAAGAATCATCGAAACCGGTTGAGAAACGACGACGAAATCCCGAAATTTCCCTTTTTTCTTTGCTCACGGGTGGGGGGGATCTGGTTTCGGTTTTGCATTCTTTTTTTCTTTGTTTTTCCTTTCAAAAATCTATTTTAAATTTATATATATATATATATATATATATATATAATTGGTAAATTACCTTAATGTCCCTCCTCTAATTTTCTTAAGAAAACGTTTTTCGGGTATTCGTTATTTCACGTTTTTAATTCCAATCCAACTTAACTACTTCTAATCTAACTTAAAATGATTTAAGAATCAATTATGGGGCCGCTAATAAACGTTCTAAAGAAAATTACTTAACGATCGAACTCGAGCTTAAAATTAAAATTACTAAATTAAACTTCTAAATAAATAATCAATTACCAAGCACTAGAATTATACTAATTGAGGTAATATTAATATAATAATAAAAAAAATTTCACCTTAAAAGTAACGGGACGTTACAAATAAATTGCATTAAAATTACTAATATACTAATTTTCTTTATTCATAAAATATTCTATTTAAAATTATGAATTCTAGGGCATAAATCCCAAAAATCTCCCACTTTCCCTAGATTAAGTAAGACATGTCTCTAATCATAGTCCTTCTAGGTAACCCTCAAACACATTAGCCGTAAGAGTCTTTGTAAACAGATCCGCTATGTTGTTCTTCGTGTCTATTTTGTGACCAGCATGTCCCCATGATGTAAATCTCCCTTATAAGATGATATTTTTTCTCTATATGTTTTGACCATTTGTGTTACCTTGGTTCCCTTGAATTTACCACTGCACCACGATTATCACAATAAAGAGTTATTGGCAATTCCATATTTGAACCAACTTCCAAATCTTTTAGAAGCTTTGTGAGCCAAACAGCTTCTTTTGCAGCTTCACAAGCAACAACATATTATGCTTCTATAGTGGAGTCACCAATACAACCTTGCTTAATATTTGTCCAAACTATGGCGGCTACACCAAGCGTAAACACTGCACCTGATGTAGATTTCTTTAAATCTTTAGCATCTTGGAAATCTGAATCTATGTATCCTGTAAGGATCAAATCCTTATCCCCATACACTAACATATAATTTCTTGTTCTCTTAAGATACTTGAGAATTGCTTTGACTGCAACCCAATGTTACTTTCCAGGATTACATTGGAACCTTTTGACTACTCCCACTACATAGAAGATATCCAGTCTAGTGCATAAACATTGCATACATTAGACTTCCTAATGTTGAAGCATAAGGTATTTGTCCCATTTCTACTACTTCTTGGGGTGTTCTTTAGACAAACTAATTCCATGCCTAAAAGGTAAAATGCCTTTCTTTGAATTTTTCATAGCAAAGGGTTTGATAATTTTATCAATATACGATGCTTGAGACAGTGCTAGTGATTTCTTGCTCAATCACGAATAATCTGAATCCCAATAACATAACTAGCCAAACCAAAATCTTTCATTTTAAACTGATATTTATTCTAAAACATTTCACTCAAATTTTTTTTAGAGGAAGTTGTAACAAACAGACCCTTAGATTTTACATTAAAATCAATCTAACCAATTTATAAGAGGTATTATAAGTTAGATTCAACTTAAATATTAGAATTAGCCTGGGCATATCTAAGTAAAAGCCTTAGCTAGCTATATTGAGTGGGAGAAGGACTAGTGACAACAAGTCCTTCGATCTCCAAATTAGAATCAATGTGTGAGATACATATGGTGCTTCAGTGGTGTTGGTAACTCTTCCCTCATTCCCTCCAAAAAGTATCTATATGAATCAATACCCGGGTGATTCTCTTCGGGATAGGATTTTTTTTAAAACTTTTGATGTTTGACTCTCCCTTCGGTGACACTCATCAAAATAACTGTAAGCGATCTAAAACTTGGGTAACACTCAAAGGGATTTGTTTAGAAAGATACTTAAGAGTTTTGATGTTTGACTCTCCCTGCAGTGACACTCATCAAAATTACTATTTGAGTGATCTAGATGATTCGCCTAACCAAAAAATGGTAACTAATAGAAATGTAGGATATAAGATATCCTGGGGATGTTCATTAGTTGAGAGGAGTCTTAATTTTAGCGGGAGAGAACTTTGACCTGCCTACGTAGGCACAATTCCTATCACACTAATATACCATGGCATAGAAATTGTGTTTTAAGGCTATTTAGAATTTCATTAAATGTGCATTCATGCATCACGTTTAATAGATGCCAAAAGTATGAATGAATGGATATATAAAGCTATATTACTAAAGCATGTGTTTATTTATTTTCAGCAAACTATGTCAAACTCTCTAATTACTAGTCTTGCTACTAAAAAACTGAATGGTGAAAATTTCGCCACTTGAAAAAACAACATCTCTACCATTCTGGTTATTGAGGATCTCAAATTCACCATTCTAGAGTAATGTCCTCCAGAGACGCCTGCTAATTCCACTCGTACTGTTCGAGAGGCTTATGATCGCTAGATCAATGCTAACGAGAAAGCTCGTGTCTATATCTTGGCCGAACTTACTAAAGTCGTATCCAAAAAACTTGAACCTCTGCTTACATCATATGAGATGTTGCAATCAGCACAAGAGATGTTTGACAAGCCATCTAAGCAAGTCAAACATGAGGCTCTCAAGTACATCATGAATGCTTGCTTGAAGGAGGGAACTTATGTTAGGGAACATGTCATTAACATGATGGTGCACCTTATTGTGGCTGAGATGAATGGTGGTACTATAAACGAGACTAGCCGAATCAGCATGGTTCTTGAAACTCTTCCAGATAAAATCTTATGGTTCAAAAGTAACTACATTTTGAACAAGGTGGGCATGAACATGTCCTAGATTCTTAATGAGCTACAAGTCTATATTGCTAAAAGGCAAGAAGACAAAAGTTGTGGAAGCAAATATTATTTCTACTCATGGTGCCTCTAGCTCTTGCACTAAGAATAAGAAGCAAAGGTTTTGGAAGAATAAGGCCAAGGGAGCTACCAACCCTGCCAAGAAATCCAAGAGAGGAAAAGTTCCCAAAAAAACATGTTATCATTGTAATGGTGAAGGGCACTAGAAACGGAAGTGTCTGAAGTTCCTAGAAGAGAAGAAAAAGGATAAAGAAGGTAAATATGATTTATTCTTCTTTGAAACCTTTAATGTGGAGGATTTTAAATCCACCTAGATACTTGATTCAGGGGAACCTAATCACTTCTGCTCTTCTTACCAGGGAAGTAACTCTTGGAGAAGGATCAAGCCTGGAAAAGTTCCTCTAAGGAATAGCGTGGGGCAGATGGTGAATGCTAAAATTGTTGCTGATATAAAATTATCTTTTAGCAATAAAATGTGTATTTTCCCTGAACACTGTGTATTATGTTCCTGGTTTAAACCGAAACATAGTTTCTTTGGGTTGATTCATAAACAATCTTATACCATGAATTTTGGTATGAATAAAGTTGATATTTTCAAAGATGGAAACTTTATTTGTTCAGGATTAGAAGATATAATAATTTATATATACTAAGACCGTTAGTATGTGCAACACTTTATAATACTGAGTTGTTCCAGACTGCAGACTCTAGAACAAGTAAAGGTAGAATTTCTGAAGATGAGGCCCTTCTATGGCATCAAAGGCTTGGCCATATTAACCTCAATAGAATTCAAAGACTAGTTAAAAATGGACCTCTAAATGACTTAGAACTTGGTACACTCACAGTATGAGAATCCTTTATAGAGAGTAAAATGACCAAATGTCCTTTTTCTGCAAAAGGAAATAGAGCCAGAGAATCACTAAAGCATATACATTTAGACCTTGCGGTCTGATAAATGTAAAAGCAAGGGGTGGATATGAGTACTATGTATCTTTTATATATGACTACTCAAGATATGGGGGTACGTTTACCTAATGCAATTCAAATATGAAACCCTTGAAAAGTTTAAGGAGTTTAAGGCTGAAGTTGAAAAGCAACTTGGTAAATCTATCAAGACACTTCGATCAGATTGTGGTGGGGAGTATATGGACCTAGAGTTCAAAGACTACTTGGTAGAAAATGGGATAACTTCCCAACTTTTAGCCCCTGGTACACCTCAGCAGAATGGTGTAGCTGAAAGGAGAAATAGAACATTACTCGAAATGACGAGATCAATGATGAGTTATTCATCATTACCATAATCTTTTTTGGGGTTACGCATTGGAGACTGCATTGTACATCCTAAGTAGGGTACCTTCTAAAAGTGTTTTAGTAACGCCTATTGAGTTATGGTCGGAACATAAAGTGAGTTTACGTCACTTCCGAGTATGGGGATGTCCAACACATGTGTTGAAAACGAACCCTAAGAAATTAGAACCGTGATCAAAGGTATGCTTCTTCGTAGGCTACCCTAAAGAGACTCTTGGTGGGTTGTTTTATAGTACTGAAGAGAATAATGTTTTTGTGCAACAAATGTTACATTCATGGAAGAGGACTATATAGGAAACCATAAATCTCCTAATAAATTTGTACTAGAGGAGATGATTCCAAGTGAAACCAAAATTGAGCCAACAAGAGTTGTTGACTTGCCTATCTCTTCAATCAGGAAGAGAGATTCTATTCAAATTCAGTTAAGTCCCCGTCAAAGTGGGAGGGCATCCAAGTTGCCCAAATAATATTTGAGCTTAACACAGGTCAATAATGCTGGTATTTATCTGGAGGATCCATTGTCTTATAAGGAAGCAATGGTGGATGTTGACAAAGAAGTATGGCTAAAGGCCATAGATCTAGATATGGAGTCCATGTACTCCAACTCAATCTAGGAACTTGTAGATCAACCAGTTGGGATAAAACTCATTGGGTGCAAGTGGATCTATAAGAGGAAACGTGGAGCCGATGGAAAAGTGGAGACTTTCAAAGCTATTCTTGTAGCAAAGGATTATTCCCAAAAGGAAGGGGTGGACTATAAAGAAACCTTCTCCTCTGTTGCTATGTTAAATTCTATTAGAACTCTTTTATCCATTGCTACCCATTTCAATTATGAAATTTGGCAGATGGATGTCAAGACAACATTTTTGAATGGGTATCTTGACGAGAGTATCTACATGCTCCAGCCAGAAGGATTCATTGTTCAAAGTGAAGAATAAAAGGTTTGTAAGTTGCTAAAATCCATTTATGGATTGAAGCAAGCTTCACGGTCTTGGAACAAAAGATTTGACACTACGGTCAAGTCGTATGGCTTTGAACAGAATGTTGATTAGTCTTGTTTCTACAGGAAGATACTCAACAAGGATGTGATGTTTCTCATTCTGTACGTGGACGATATCTTACTTATTGGGAATAAAGTAAGGGTATTATCAGACGTTAAGAAATGGCTAGCTAACAAATTCCAAATGAAGGATTTGGGAAAAGTCCAATATGTTCTTGGTATCCAAATTATTAGGGACCGTAAGAAAAGGACGTTAGTGTTGTCTCAAACATCCTACATTGACAAAATAGTTGTAAGTTCAAACACCCTATACTATTATACTTACCACGTACCCTTGAAGCATGAGTTAAAACCCTCCCTAGCTATTCTATTTCAGCAATAAGGAAAGACTAGAAAAATGATTGGCTTATATGATATAAAATCATGAAACGGACAAACATTTAGGTTCCATCATCCATGACTCGAAACACTCCACAAGTTGGGTTATCACTACACTCTTGAATGTTTCTAAACATGTAATATAAAGCAATATTATAAAGGGTTGAAGCTCAATGCTCTCAAAGTGCATAAAAAAGCTATATTTCATTCAACTGTTGAATCTTTCAAGTTTTAACTCTCATAGGTCTTTGGATTCAATTTTGTCTATAAACTGAAACAGGTATTTTGAAACAATCTTTTCAATTACAAACAATTTTTTGGAGTGGTTCGGATCCTCTTTTGATATTTGGGGCCAAAGAGGATTTCCAAAGAAGAGGTTGCTCCATTTTATTCTTTAGGATGGACCAAATAATGAGGACTACTCTGACAAGTTGGAAATCTTAAGTCTTTGAATTAAAGTTTGTTTAGAGAGTGAAAACTACTTTGAAACAAGCTTTTCAATTACAAACAAGTTTTTTGTTTTATTCAGTTCCTCTTTTGATATTTTTGTCCAAATAGGATTACCAAGGAAGGGGTTCCTCCATTTCGATCTTTAGGAAGGAACAAATCAAGAGGAAAACTTTTACAAGTGGGAAACTTAAGATATTTGGTATCATTTTGGTCTGAAGAATGAAACAAGCTTTTTAATTACAAACAAGTTTCTGGAATGGTTCAGATCCTTTTTTGATGTTTTGGTCCATGGAAGATTCCAAAAAAGTTGTTCCACCATTTGGACCTTTAGGATGGACAAAATCATGAGCAAATCTTTGAAGTGTGGGAAACCATAGGTCTTTGGATTCTATTCGGTCTAGTGAGTGAAACAAGTACTTTGAAATTTTTAAGTAATAGTGGTTCAGATCCTCTTTCGATATTTTTCTTCAAAGATAATTCCTAAATAAGAGGTTCTTCAATTTGGATCTTTAAGATTGACCATGAGGGAAAGTTTGACAATTGGAAACCTTTGGTCATTTGTATCAATTTGGTCTGAAGAAATGGAATAAGTACTTTGAAGATGGACCAAATCATGAGGACAAGTTTTATAGGTGAGAAACCTTTGGTATTTGGATTCAATTTGGTCTACAGATTGAAACAATTACTTTGAAACAAGCTTTTCAATTACAATCAAGTTTTTGGAGTGGTTCGAATCCATTTTCTACATTTTGGTCCAAAAAGGACCCCCAAAGAAGAGGTTCCTCCATTTGGATATTTAGGATGGAATAAATCATGAGGACAACTTTGACAAGTGGAAAACATTAGGTCTTTGATATCAATTTTATCTAGAGAGTGAACCAAATACTTTGAAAGAATCGTTTCAATTACAAATAGGTTTTTTGAGTTGTTTGGATACTCTTTCCATATTTTGGTTCAGAGAGGATTCCCAAAGAAGCGGTTCCTAAATTTGTATCCTTAGGATGGACCAAATCATGAGAATAACTTTTACAAATAGGAAACCTTAGGTCTTTGGATCCAATTTGGTCTAGAGAGTGAAACAAGTTCTTTGAAGCAAGCATTTCAATTACAAACAAGTTTTTCGAGGTGGTTCATATCCTCTTTCCATATTTTGGTCCAAAGAGGATTCCAAAATAAATGGTTGTACATTTCGATCTTTAGGATGTACCAAATTATTAGGACAACTTTGACAACCAGGAAAGCCTAGGTCTTTCAGTTTAGTTTCGTTGAGAAAGTGAAAAAGTACTTTGAGACAAGCATTTCAATACTAGACAAGTTTTTGGATTGGTTTGGACCCTCTTTCAAAATTTTGGTCTAAAGAGGATTCCCAAAGAACAGGTTCCTCCACTTCGATCTTTAGGATGGATCAGATAATGAGGACAAATTTGACAAGTGGGAAACCTATGGTCTACGGTATCAATTCGGTTTAAACAGTGAAACAAGTACTTTAAACAAGCTTTTAAATTTACAACAAAGTCTATGAAGTGGTTTGGGTCCTCTTTCATTATTTTGGTCCAAGTAGGATTCCCAAATAAGAGGTTCCTCCATTTAGAACTTTAGGATGGACAAAATCATTAGAATAACTTTGAAATGCAGGAAACCATAGGTCTTTGGATTCAATTTGGTCTAATGAGTTACACAAGTACTTTGAAAGAAGCTTTTCAATTACAAACTAGTTTTGGGAGTGGTTTCGATCCTCTTTCGATATTGTTTCAAAGAGGATTCCTAAAGAAGATGTTCCTCCGTTTGGATCTTTAGGATGGACCAAATTATGATGAAAACTTTGACAAGTGGGAAATCTTATGTCTTTGTATTCAATTTGGTATAGACATTGAAACAAGTAATTTGAAACAAGCTTGTCAATTACAAAGTCATTTTTTGAGTGGTTCGGATCATCTTTCGATATATTTGTCCTAAGAGGATTCACAAAGAAGACGTTCCTCCATTTAGATCTTTAGGAGGGAACAAATCTAAAGGATAACTTTGACAAGTGAGAAACCTTAGGCCTTCGGATTCAATTCGGTTTAGAGAAGGAAACAACTACTTAGACACAAGCTTTTCAATTAAAAACTAGTTTTGGGAGTGGTTCAGATCCACTTTTGATATTTTGGTCTAAAGAGGATTCCAAACAAAGAGGTTCCTCCATTTGGATCTTTAAGATGGACAAAATCATGAGGACAAGTCTGACAAGTTGGAAACTTTAGGCTTTGGATTCATTTTGGTCTATAGAGTGAAACAAATACTTTGAAACAATTAAAAACTAGTTTTTTGAGTGATTCAGATCTTCTATGGATATTTTGGCCCAAGTAGGCGTTCAAAAGAAGATATTCCTCCATTTGGATCTTTAGGATGGACCAAATTATGAGGACAACTGATATGAATCATGGAACGTCACAAATAGCTCAAGGATCAATTTCAAGATTAAAGTTCAAGACAAGCGTTAACATCCATTTACAAGCCTACATTAGAAAAGTCAAGAGAAACTTTGAAGATCCGATCATGGAGGCTATGGAAGAGGACTTGATAAACTTCAATCTATGACAAATGAATTTGGAGCAAGAGTATAGAAGACTTGTTCAATCAGAATTGAAGAGAATAGCTAATTAGGAAAGTTGCATCACTTTTGCAAACTTTTCTAATTTGGACCACTTTCCATATTTGTTCCCAAAGTTTCCATATTTGTTCTCAAAATGGTTCCAACGAATTTATGATGTATTTAGACATGTTTTAGGTCATTTATATTCAGTTTATTAGCTTGGAAAGAATTAGGAAAGATATTATTCTTTTGGAAAGATTTTCCCCAAAATCTACCAAATCCATATAAGACAAGTTTTGGGCAGATTTTATTCTCTTCTTTATTCCAAATTTCCTTGTTATTTTTAGGGTTTCTTTGCCTACTTAAAGGCCTCATTTGTAACCCTAAATACGAAGAATTCATATGATAATAATATTGCTTTTTGCTTTGACAAAATTGCTTAGTTTTGTAGCCTTGTTCTATGTTACATGTTTTAGGAACAATCAAGCATAATTTGATCTAGTATGTTTGTGAATTGTTTCAATCTTGAAATAAGAACAAGTTCTCTTATTTTAAGATATTAGATCATTGGGATAATCTCCTTTGTTTCCAAGAGTTTGCCTTATTGTTCATTGGGGTTTTAGGATTTGTATCTAGGGTTCTTTGTATATCAAAGGGTTTCTATTTCAATTTTCTAGGGTTTCATATCAACATCTTACTAATCGGGAAACCTTATGTCTTTGGATTCAATTTTCTCTAGAGAATGAAACAGATATTTGGAAACTAGCTTTTCATTTACAAACAAGTTTTTTGCGTTGTTCGAATCCTCTTTTGATATTTTTGGCCAAAGAGAATTTCAAAGAAGTGGTTCGTCCATTTGGTTCTTTAGGATGGACCAAATAATGAGGACTACTTTGACAAGTTGGAAATCTTAGGTCTTTGGATTCAATTTAGTTTAGAGAGTGAAAAGTACTTTGCAACAAGCTTTTCAATTAAAAACAAGCTTTTTGAGTTGTTCAATTTCTCTTTTGATATTTTGGTCCAAATAGGAATCCCAAGTAAGAGATTCCTCCATTTCGATCTTTAGGAAGGAACAAATAATGAGGACAACTTAGACAAGTGGGAAACTTTATATCTTTGGTCTGAAGAATGAAAGAAGTTCTTTGAAACAAGCTTTTCTATTACAAACAAGTTTTTTTAATGGTTAAGATCCTCTTTTGATATTTTGGTTCATGAATGATTCCCAAATAAGTTGTTCCTCCGTTTGGACTTTTAGGATGGACCAAATCAAGAGGACAACTTTGAAGTGTGGGAAACCATAAGACTTTGAATTCAATTTGGTCTATAGAGTGAAACAAGCTTTTCAATTCCAACAAGTTTTTGGAGTGGTTCGGATCCTCTTTCGATATTTTGATCCAAAGATGATTCTCAAAAAAAGAGGTTCTTCTATTTGGATCTTTAAGATTGACCAAATCTTGGGGCAACCTTGATAAGTGGGAAATCTTTGGTGATAAGCCAAACCCAAATTGCAAGTCCAAAGACCCTATGCTATTATGCTTAGCATGAACCTTTGAAGCAAGAACTCAAACCCTCCCTAACTAATCAGTTTCAACCAAGAGATTTAAGGCTAGATGAGATTACCTCTTAGATCAATGATATAGAGACAAGAATGAGGTTTCTTGTTCTAGATTGAATCAATCCACAACTAAGTTGATCAATCCCTAGTTGAATGACTCAGCAGCAACCCAAGACACAAGAATTCCAAAGAAATTGAAAAGGGCCATCTCCTCTTGGATCAATCCCTATCTTGTAAGCATTGTTGTTAATTCTTTCAAGAACTTGATAAGGGCCATCTCCTCTTGGATGAAGTTTGGTTTTCCTTTGTGAAGGAAATCTCTCTTTTCTAAAGTGTATCCACACCCAATCTCCCGGCTTAAAAACAAACTCCTTTCTTCCTTTGTTGATCCTAGAAGCAACCTTGGTGATTTGCTTCTCAATTCTGTCCTTAACTTCTTTGTGAAAATTCTTGATAAAATGAGCCCTAGAAGTACCTTCATCACAAACAAACACATTAGTAGGCAAAGGAAGTAAATCAAGTGGAGTAGTAGGATTAAAGCCATAAACTACCTCAAATGGAGAACAATGTGTAGTAGTATGTATGGCTCGGTTGTAAGCAAACTCCACAAAAGGAAGACATGTTTCCCAAGACTTGATATTCTTGGAAATAATGGCTCTAAGTAAAGCCCCCAAAGTCCTATTAACCACCTCAGTTTGTCCATCGGTTTGGGGATGACAAGTAGTTGAGAATAGTAGCTTAGTGCCAAGCTTACCCCCACAAAACCTTCCAAAAGTGACTTAGGAACTTAACATCCCTATCACTAACAATAGTAGTAGGAATACCATGCAATCTAACCACTTCCCTAAAGAACAAATCCGCAACATGCTTAGCATCATTTGTTTTGTGACAGCAATGAAATGTGCCATTTTGCTAAAACGGTCAACTACAACAAAGATACTATCATGACCTCTCTTAGTCCTAGGTAAACTTAATACAAAATCCATAGATATGTTTGTCCAAGGTTCATTATGAACATTCAATGGTGTATAAAGTCCATGTGGTTGTGATCTAGACTTTAGCCTCTTTACATTTAAAATAATTTTTACACACTTTGTGAACATCATGTCTCATTTTAGGCCAATAGAAATGCTCATTTAACATGTCAAATGTTTTGTGAATCCCATTAAGCCTCCCCCATGTGATTCTTTAACAAGCAATTCTCTCATTGAGCAATTGGGCACACACAACTTATTTTTCTTAAATAACATGTCTTCAAACACAAAGTAGTCATCCATGGATTTTCCATTAACACAAGAAGCATAGATAGTCCCAAAATCAGAATCAAGAGGATATCAATCTTTTACTTGTTGAAATCCTAAGATCTTAGCACTAAGAGTAGAGAACAAGTTGTACCTCCTTGATAATGCATCAGCCACCACATTGTCCTTACCTTGTTTGTACTTAATGACATATGGAAAGGTCTCAATGAATTCTATCCATTTGGCATGTCTTCTATTCAACTTGCTTTGTCCCTTGAGGTGTTTTAAACTCTCATGATCGGTATGGATCACAAACTCCCCGGCCAAAGATAGTGTTTCCAAACCTGCAAAGTTCTCACTAAAGCATATAACTCCTTATCATAGATAGGGTAATTCAAAGATGCTCCATTTAACTTTTCATTAAATTACATTAAAGGCTTACCATCTTGCATTAACACTGCCCATATGCCAATCACACTTGCATCACATTCAATTTCAAATGATTTCTCAAAGTTTGGTAAAACAAGTAAAGGTGCATTGGTTAATTTGTCTTTCAATTCGTTGAAAGCCTTTTCTTGCATATCCCCCCACACAAATGTCACATGCTTTTTCACAAGTTCATTCAATGGTGCTGCTATTGTGCTAAAGTCTTTAATGAATCTTCTATAAAAACTAGCCAGACCATGAAAACTCCTAACTTCACTAGCATTTCTAGGTTGTGGCCAATCTCTAATAGCTTTAACTTTCTCCTCATCTACTTCAACTTCATCCTTGCTTACAATGAATCCTAGAAAGTTAACTCTATCCAAGCAAAAACTACAATTTTTAAAATTAGCATAAAGCTTCTCTTTTCTAAGTGTAATTAGAACTAACCTAACATGCTCTACATGATCATTTAAGCTCTTTGAATAAATCAGTATGTCATCAAAATAAACAACTACGAACTTACCCAAAAACTCCCTCAAAACATGATTCATCAATCTTATGAAATTACTAGGTGTATTAGTCAAGCCAAATGACATAACAAGCCATTCATACAACCCAAATTTAGTTTTAAATGCTGTTTTCCAATCATCACCTACTTGCATTCTTATTTGATGATATCCAGATTTAAGGTCTATTTTAGTGAAAAGACAAGATCCATACAACTCATCAAGCATATCATCTAACTTAGGAATAGGGTGATGATACTTTACAGTGATTTTGTTGATGGCTTGACAATCGACACACATTCTCCACGTTCCATCCTTTTTATGTACCAAGATGACCAGAACAGAGCAAGGACTTAAACTCTCTCTTACATATCCCTTAGCAAGAAGCTCCTCCACTTGCTTTTGAAGTTCCTTGGTTTCGGTTGGATTGGTCCTATAAGCTGGTCTATTTGGAATTCCAGCCCCGGGAATGAAGTCAATTTGATGCTCAATGTCTCTGATTGGTGTCAATCCATTAGGTACGTCATCCGGAAACATGTCCTTGAATTCTTGCAAAAGAGAAGAAAACACACTTGGCAAAGACAAAGTTTGGTTAGGATTAGTAGCCAAATACCATCCTTTGTACAAAAACACAAAAATTGGTTTTTGGATAAGCCTTCCTCACTTCCCCAACTCTTGCTAATAAGCTCACTTACTTGCTTTTTTTTTTGTTTTGCATCTCTTCTCCTTTTCTCTCAAGTTCTTCTATAATTGTTCACTCACCTCTTTCTTTTCACTCATTTCTTTCTTTTCTCTCATTTCTTTTTCTTCAAATTCAATTCTTTTCTTCTCAAGTTTCATTTGATCAATGCAAACTTCTTTTGAAGATAAAGGTACAAGAATGACTTTTCTACCATCCTTAGTGAAACTATACCTATTCAAGAACCCATCATGCATGACTTTCCTATCAAATTGCCAACGTCGGCCAAGTAAAATATCTCCAGCATGCATAGGTACAACATCACATAATATCTCATCATGATATCTACCTAAATGAAAGGAAATCAGAGCTTGAGATACTACCTTTATGTCTCCTTATGTCTCCACAATCATTGAGCCATTGAAGCTTGTATGGTGTAGGATGTGCTTGAGTTGGTAGTTGTAACCTCTTGACTAGAATAGAGCTCACCATATTTGTACAACTTCCTCCATCAATCACTAGACTACATTGTGTGCCATTCACTAGACATCTTGTGTGGAACAAGTTGTCTCTTTGGTTATCCACACAATCTTCCCTCACTTGGGTACTCAAAACTCTTCTAGTCACAAGAGTTAATTGGTTCCCATCCTCCACTTCTTCATCAAACTCCTCAGCCTCCTCTTCCTCTTCCTCTTCATTGTTTCTTTCCTCCCCATCCTTGACTACCTCCCTATTTCTAATGATCATAGCTCTTTTATTTGGACAGTCTAGGCTTATGTGACCTATTCCTTCACATTTCCAGTATTTTATGTCCCTATTTCTCTCAACTTTTGTTTCATCCACCTTCTCCTTCCCTTTCCCTTTAGAAGACTCCCCCTTATCCTTCTTGGCAACCTCAAATGAAGTTCGAGGCTTAAAGTCTCCTTTGGAATTAATAACTCCCTTTTTTCAAGTATTGGATGATGAAAAAGTGGATTTAGAAGTGTATCTCTTGGAATTATCCTTTTCTCAAGCCATTTGTTTCTCAATTTTCTCGACAATGTGCAAGAGTTCCCCCATGTCAAAGTATTGGTACATATCTACTCTATGAGCTAATTCCTTGTTCATTCCTCCCAAGAACCGTGACATAGTATCATCCTCACTCTCATTAACATTAGATCTAGTCATTAACACATCCATCTCTCTATAGTATTCATCCACTGTGACGACCTGTCACTTTTAATTAAATTAAAATCAGAGAAAACAGCGGAAGTCTTTTAATTTACGAAAAAAAATGGCGTGGTTTTGTTTGAAAATTGGCATGCCGAAAACCTGTTTACATCCTAATTTTCAAATCTAATAAAATCACATGGACTTTAAGTCCAAGATCAGGAGTTCAAATATGTATATCATATAAACATCAACATTAGGCTCTTAGGAGCCAAATACAAAATACAATTTATTAAAGTTCTTAAAGTTCATCCAAAATATGACATAAACTTTACAATTCCATTAGTCCATCTCGAGGTCAGCATCCCTCAATCACGCAGCACCACCTCCTCCTCCTCGACCTCTAGCCAAAGCATTACCTGAAATTGGTTGTAATATCATGAGCTAACAAACTAAGCCCAGTGAGAATAATAAGCATAAAAAGTAAAGATAGACTTCAAACTCGCATTTCGATTTGTGTCCAATTAACTGACACATTCTATTCCTAAAGTTCTCCAAACTCTAGGTAATTCTATTCCATGAATTCCAAAGTATGACGTTACTATACTTGTAGTCAATTCTCAAACATTAACTTGTTATGACAAATAAAGTAAAGCGAATAAAATTTGTTTAACATATAACATCTCGATTCTCTTTCTCATCTATCATAAGCATAAAAGTAATGAGTACATCCCGTAGGATACGCATTCGCCATTTATGCATGAAATGAAGGTAATGTGGATTTTTACATACTATCCACCCTTATCCTTATGTATAAAGTAGTGTGGGCAACTTATCATATCCCACCAATACTTATGCATGGAAGTAGTGTGGGCAACTTAACATATCCCACCAATACTTATGCATGGAAGTAGTGTGGGCAAATTAACATATCCCACCAATACTTATGCATGGAAGTAGTGTGGGCAAATTAACATATCCCACCAATACTTATGCATGGAAGTAGTGTGGGCAACTTAACATATCCCACCAATACTTATGCATGGAGGAAATGTGGACTTTCTCGTATTCCACCATTATCCTTTCGTTTTTCTTTCTCACTTTCTTTTCTTTTCAATAATGCGAGATGTTATGCATATGGTTGCATATGCTTGCAAAAGTAAATAAAGTAAATGTAAATGATAAAACAACCGAAATATGCATAAAGTAAAGGGCATAAAGTAAAGACATAAAGTAAAGGACATAAATAAAATAGATAGAATCCCGGATGAACGATATATCGATCGAACTCCGCTAACAATAATAAAAGTAAAGGTCAAAATATAACGATTAACCTAAACTTTCAAGGATTCTAAACTTCCAAGTGAACCATTCTAAACTCCGAAACTAATCTAACTTAGAATCTTCTAAGATTCGAGGTTTTCAACGAGAAATTCTAAGTTTCTCGCCTAAAGGATTAACTCAAAATCCTAAGGCTCTAACTCACTCCCTCTAATCTTAGGTTGGATTCTAATCTTAGTTCCGATTCTACAAACCATCACACTTATTCGATTTCTATAATTACTTTAAATTCTAATCATTTTCACCTTAATTAAAAGTGAAGACTTCGCTCCTAAGCACCGGAAGAGCGATCAAACAAACGGTTCAAAAACACCTACAAAAGGATTAATATCCCGAAAATTAATAAATTACCAACCAACGATTAACAACGATGAAACAAGCAAAAGACGGAAAATCCACCAAACCCCCATCAAAGAGGCTCTCGGCCCTCTCATCAAAATGAGGTCTCGGGTTTGGTTTTTCGGCTTTTTGGCAATTTAAATACGTTTTGAGTTGGTTTTAAGCAAATTCGATAATCCTGATTTCAATGGGTATCGATGAATAGGGTTTTTGAACATTAATCCCTTTCCCGAAATGAATTTAAATAAACAATCATTCATTAATTTTTAACCCAAAATCAAACCCAAAAGGGTAAATTTCAAATGGAAAGGGTTTCGACTGAAACTCGGTTTTAGGGTTATGAAATAGTTTCCAAAAACACGTAAAACTACTCCCGAATTGACAAACACCGAGTTTCACGGCAAGAAATCGAAAGAAAACAATGAAAACTCCATTAAAACACTATTTGGAGCTTAGGGTTTGAAACTTTACTTACCGATAACTCCGCAAAACACGAGTGGCAAGTACGAAGGCTAGGTAAAAAAGGATCGTAGGATCGATACCTTTCCAATGAAACGAGAATCAAGTCGATCCGTCGAGAAATAAGCGAAACCCGAAAATTTTCTTTTTCTTCTTGATGCTCACGGCGAGGAGGAGAAAATGAGCATTTTTGGTCAATTTGAGTCAAAGTTGTGTTTTTAAAGACAAATGAATAGTGTTTTTAGATATTTTTCAGATTGGGTAATTACGATTTTGCCCTTTTACGACTTTTGACTTAAAAACGATTCCCGAACATCTCAAACTATCCCAATGGTGATTAATAATTATTAATTGGCCCGTTAATAATTATTAATACCATTAAAACGTATTTAAATAAATAAAGCCATTAAAATGACTTAAAATGAAATAAATTACTAAATTCTAATTTAATAATAAATAAATGAATTTTAATTACTCAAATTAAAATAAAATAAATAAAAGTTTTTTTTTTTATCACAAAATAACGGGATGTTACATCCACATTCTTTGATCCTTGTTGTAATGAGAATAATTTGTTTCTGATTTCCCTTTGGTAATGCCTTGGGATGTACCTCTTTCTCATCAATACTTTTAGCTCCTCCCATGTCTTAATTGGTTGCTCATAATTTCTCCTCCATTCAGCCCTAAGATGAGTCCACCAAATACTAGCATAATCACAAAATTCAGCCACGACTAGCTTCATCTTTCTTTCCTCACTAAAATTATTACAATCAAAGACATGCTCTATTTCTCTTCATATTGCAAGTACTCCTCAGAATTAGACCTCCCATGGAATGGTGGTATTTTAAGCTTAATACCCCCTGGTTTCTCTCTTCCACTCTTTCTTCTTGTAACCCCCTAATAGGTCTCCTAGGTGGTCCTAATTCTCTTCCTCTTCCTCTATCTCTACCCCTTCCTCGGCCCCCTCCTTGTTCTCTCCTAGGGTTTACTCCAGCCAATAAAGTTACATTGTCATCTTCTTCATGCTCAACTCCCTCATCTAGGTTCTCTTCCCTTAGTTGGTTGTTAGCTAGTTCTAATTTACCCATATGCTCATTAAGTTCTTCTAAGGTTTGAGTAAGCCTAGCAAAAACCCCCTGTTTGTGCCTCCCTCCACCTAGCATCACTAATCTCACTCCCATTGTTTCCCTCTTGTGTCATGACGTTCCTCACAAAGTAACAAGTATTAAGGACCTTACAACACTCGTGTTTCACACTCAAGGTAGAGTGCTCTCTGATATAAACTCACGTTTTAGGCAAGAAATGTGTTTATAAAGCTATTAAAGTAATTCAATTAGCAAAATACAACTAATTATGAAAAGAAACAATAAAGAATAAGAAAACAGAAAACAAAACAAAATGGTAGGAAAAACAGAATTTAAGACAAGGAAAAACTAAGAAAATGCCAAATATGGAAAGTAAGATTCGGAATTATTGGCGATGAAAATTAATGTGGAACTCATATACAGCTTAATCAATCAGTTATTAAGAGTGTACAATTGGAAAAATCCGAAAGAATGATGAAGATTGAAGATGCCAATCAATTAAAAGACAAGATCCGGAATTTTAGGAGCAGATTGCGCACTGATTTGATTTTTAAAATTTGAGTTGTTTACAGATAGAATTACCTTAAATGGCCTTCTTGACAATGAAAGATAACAGATTAAATTAAATCGGATTCCATTAAATTGCCTTGATGACAAAATTAGAATTGCCTTAAATTGCATTGATTAAATAAAATCCGATTCCATTAAACTTTAATATATTTATTAAAGTTTTACCAATCTTGTCAAAGTTCTCCTCACTTTTCATATTCGTTTACTGTAGACACTTTTAAGGACAACTTTGATAAGTTTGGTTCCAGTGCTCGTTCGACGTTTTGGTCCCTAAGGTTTCCCAAAAAAGAGGTTCTTCCATTTGGATATTTAGAATTGACCAAATCATGAGGAAAACATTGACATGATTTGTTCCAATCCCTGTTCGACATTTTGGTTGAAAGAGGATTCTCAAAGAAGAGGTCCCTCCATTTGGATCTTTAAGATGGACCAAATCATGAGGACAACTTTTACAAGATTGGTTCCAATCCTAGTTTGACATTTTGGTACAAAGCGGATTCCCAAAGAAGATGTTCCTCCATTTGGATCTTTAGGATGGATCAAATCATGATGAAAACGTTGACAAGATTGGTCTTGATTCGAGGTTCATCCATTTTAATCTTTAAGATGGACCAAATCTTGAGGAAAACTTTTATAAGATTTGTTCCAATCCTCATTCTACATTTCGGTCCAAAAAGGATTCCCAAAGAAAAGATTCATCAACATGGATCTTTAGGATGTACAAAATCATGAGCACAACTTTGACAAGATTGGTCCAAGCCTCGTTCGATATTTTTGTCCTAAGGTCCCAAAAAAGAGGTTTCTCCATTTAGTACTTTAGAATTGACCAATTCATAAAGAAAACTTTGACAAGATTTGTTCCGATATTTGTTCGACATTTTGGTCCGAAGAGGATTCCCAAGAATAGGTTCCTCTATTTGGATCTTTGTTCGATATTTTGGTCCAAAATGATTCCCAAAGAAAATGTTACTCCATTTGGATCTTTAAAATTTGTAAAATCATGAGGAAAACTTTGACAATATTGGTTTTGATTCTTTTCCAAAGATGGTATATCCACTGCCTTCAGCAAAAAAATTATATTATTACCATGTCTCCTGTTACAATGAAATGTCTATTTGATCTGCTCCTCTGAAAGTAAAAAGTAACCAGGAGGGACATAAGGCTCTTGCACAGTGTTAGCATAATTTTTCCAAGTATATTGGCATTAACCTTTAGTCAAGTTCATGATTAGCACAAAAAGGGCTATAATGATTGCATATGACGATGGAATTTCACCAAGACTAAAAATAAAAGATGAATGCCACAATAGTAAAATATAAGTTTTCATGCTATTTTAATCATTATGAAACGAAAACTAGCACAGAAAATATAAATCTTTAATATTTAATCTTATTCCAAGTAAGCAAGAAAAAAAAGGGGTAAATAGAACAAACATCATATCAGCAACTATAGGACTATGAGTTTGAACTTATTGCATTAACAATTAATACGATTACACTACAAAATCTAACTTACTGACATCAAGTATACAACACCTAAATTTTATAAATATCCTTTTGTTCTCACAATCAAGCCAATCTTTTAGATAGGATATGAATGAACCCAAATGTGATCCATCTAACTTACGACAATAAGCAGGGAATGATGGAGAAAAACATTGACTCTTGAACACATCTATAAAAATTATATCTAATTGATCTATTATTTCTGTTTTTCAAACATGATCTGTAAAAATTATGTCCAATTGATCTAGCAACTCAAAAACGTTGTCTGAAACTCCAAGTGTAGATAAAAGAGTAATCAATTGACAATTAAGAAAACAAGGATGATATTTACTCCAAGATATTAAGCTTTTTGTCGTATGATTCATATTTTAACATCCTATTCCTCAATGATAAATTTCTCAAACCCATCAAACCAAATACAGAGAAGAAATTTCATAGGAACTAATAAATAGTAATTGCCTATGAATTCCTGAAACAAAGCCAATTGAAATAGGATGAAAACCATGAATTATTAGAAAGATTGGGTGAGGGAGATAACACCTTTGTGTTGCATCTGATATGAAACTGAAGAAAATATGGCGTCCGATCTGAATGTGAAATTAAGATAATTTGAGGGCTCTAAATATGAAATTCAATGGCTTTCACAATGTTAAGGGCTTCGAATCTAATGGGGGATCTAATGATTTCGCAATTCAAATTAACAATAGTGAGGTAGAAGACGAAGTTTGGGGAAATTTTTTCCGCGAGCTATAGTCGTACAAGCAAGTTTGATAGAGAGAGATAGAGAGAGAGATTAGGGGAAGGAAAACCATATGAAATAAAAAATTTGGAAAAGTTATTTTAAGTTGCCACACAATTTTTCATTTTATATAACAGCCTTTTATAAATACCCTATAAATTAAGGCTACTATATCCCTTATTTGTTATAGTTACTTTAACAAGATTGGTTTTGATCCTCGTTCGACATATTTGTCCAAAAGAATTTCAAAAGAAGAGGTTCCTCCATTTGGATCTTTAGGGTAGACCAAATCATAAGGTAAACTTTGACAAGATTGGTACGATCCGAGCTTCCTCCATTTGGATATTTAAGATGGATCAAATCATTAGGACAACTTTAACAAGATTTTTTCCAATTCGAGACTCCTCCATTTGGATCTTTAAGATGGACCAAATCGGAATGACAACTTTGACAAGATTGGTTCTGATCCACATTCGATATTTTAGTCCAAAAGGGTTCCCAAATAAGAGGTTCCCCCATTTGGATGTTTAAGATGAACCAAATCATGAGGAAAACTTTGACAAGATTGGTTCCGATCCTCGTTCATTATTTTGGTTCAAAGAGAATTCCAAAAGAAAGGGTTGGACCATTTGGATCTTTATGATGGACCAAATCATGAGGAAAACTTTGACAAGTCTTGGCTTTCAATAAATTTTATTCCAAAGAGGATTCCTAAAGAAGAATGATACGAAAACCCTTTCGAAATGCTCTTAGAACCCTTAAACTTAACTAAGGACCCCAAAAGATCAAGACCGAAGAACCCACATATGCCATTTGACACAACCCAAGGAAAAAGGCTAGAAATGATTATCCTTATGATCAAAGATCTAAAGACAAGAATTGGATTTCATGTTCTAGATTTGAATCAATCCACCAAATTAGAATGATCAATCCTAATGGCTCGGTTCTACAGCCACCCTAAACACAAGGAATGACAATATGAAAAGGTAAGCTTAGCTCACAACAATTCAAGAAAAAACTCTCAATGAGACTTTGTATTTTTACTTCAACAAAAACTGATTTGATTACAATCTGATTCATGGCTTTATAGCCTTCCAAATTCATGAAAATAAATTGATAAAAATGAATGAAAAAGGCCAAAATACAGCCAGCCATAGTAAAGTCCGAAATAATGACAATTAACTGGCCTAATGAATTATTAAAGTGTAACCGATATGTGGGGAGTTACAAATCTGATTTTGAGCCATTGTAACTGAAACATCTTGATCACATGTATTGATGGGAGTCTTAAATGAAGCCTTAAGATGCCATTAATAAGTCTTGAGTTGCATTAAATGAGCTTCGGTTGCATTAAATGAACTTGACTTGCATTTAATGAACTAGGCTTGAAGTTGACTTGCATTTAATGAACCAGGCTTGAAGTTTGAGCTTGACATGAACTTGGAGTGTAATTAATGCAACTCCTCCACTTGTAAGGTTCCTTGGTTCATATCAAAGAGGTTCCTCCATATGGTTCTTTAGGGTGGACAGAATCATGAGGATAACTTTGACAAGATTGGTTTCGATCCTCGTTCGACATTTTTGTCCAAAGTGGATTCCCATAGAAGATGTTCCTCTATTGGGATCTTTGTTATGAAACCCTAGAAAATTGAAATAGAAACCCTTTGAAACACAAAGAACCCCTAGATGCAAATCCTAAAACCCTAATGAACAATAAGGTAAAACCCTTGGAAACCAAGAAGAAGAAGATTATTCCAATGATCTAATACCTTGAAATAAGAGTGTTCTTATTTCAAGATCGAAACAATCCACAAACACAATAGATCAAGTTATGCTTGAATGTTTCTAAAACATGCAACCTAGAACAAGGCTACAAAATGCAAGGTAAAATCAGCCAAGCAATAAGCAAAACAAAGCTATTTTCTATCATATTAATTCTTCATATTTATGGTTACAAATGAGGCTATAAATAGCCAAAGAAACCCTAAAAACAACAAGTAAATTTGAATTACAAGGAGGCACAAAATCTGCCAAATCTTTCCTTAAGTGCATTTGGTGCATTTTAGGAAAGTTTTGCCCTAGAAGATATTATATCATTCATAAACCATTCTAAGCATTAAAACTGATAAATAAAGGCCTAAAACATGTCCAAATACACTGTAAATTCGTGGACATCATATATGACAAGTTCGGGAACAAATATGAAAAGTGGTCCAAATAAGGAAAGTTTGCAAAAGTGATGCAACTTTCCTAATTTGCTCTTCTCTTCATTTCTGATTGAACAAGTTTTCAATGCTCTTCTTCAACATGTATTTTCCATAGATTAAAGTTCATCAAGTCCTCTTCCATAGCCTCCATGCTCAGATCTTCAAAGCTTGTCTTGACTTTTCTCATGTAGGCTTTGTAATGGATGTTTTATGCTTGTCTTGAACTATGATCTTGAGATTGATCCTTGAGATATTTGTGACGTTCTATGATTCATATCATCCCCTCCCTCTTGAAAAAGGATTCGTCCTCGAATCTAAAATATTACCTACATCGCAAAAACTTAAGTTAATAACATAAATAAAAGCACCTAAAGCATACGTACCTCGTGTATCATCATCTATTTTCAACAAGAACAGCAACATGGGTATCCTTCCTTCTCCTTTCAAGTTAACACCTCCCGGGTCAAAAACCATTATCTTCCTTGATATCTTCTCTTTTCTTAGCAATTGTGTGTTCGTTGTCTTATCTAGATTTTGCAATTTCTTGAAATGACCTATCTTAGGGCAAACGACCTCAAAGCTCACCAGATTGTTAGTTACTTGAAGTAGCAAGGAAGACTTAGAGATGCATGAACCATAGTCAATCTCATAAATCTTCGTATAATATGGTAACACTAACAAAGATCCAACACTACAATCATCCTTAGAATTATAAAAACAAATCGAACATTCTTTTCGAGTGAGTGATAATCATGCAAATCATTTTATCAATCAAACAATAATCATGTGAATCATTAAGCACATCACCAAAATTAGCAAATAAATCAACTCTTTCAATTTGGGAATTATCAAGCAAGTAAGTCTTAGCACAAGATGTATAATTATCAATGAAATTCATTTCATGTTGTAAAAATTTAGAATTGATACCAATTTTAGCAAGCAAACAATTAATATGTATTTCATCAAAAATAGGGTTAGGATACTTTACCATGGATGTGTTTACCCTATTTTCCATGCATTGAATCATGTGAGATGGTGGTTTATTGAGTATGGCAGCCCCTTGAATGTTTTCTTCATGATGTTTTATGGCTTTCATTGATGGTTTATTGAAGGTTTCTTTACAGCATCAAATCCTCAGCAACACCGGATCTTCTATGCTATATCCTGATCGAAAGCAAAATCGACTTGTGGGAATCGAACCGGAAGAACAAAAGAAGAAAAAATTTCTTCTAAATTCTTCTCTAAGGAAAATTGGCAATTAGGTAAAAACTTGAGAGAGAATTTTCACTTTTATAATTAATGTGAGAAGTGCTTAAAATATGAATCCCAATGGTCATATTTATAGAAAAATATGGTATCCTAATCTAATAAGAATTCCTTATTTTCTAATTATTAAATTACAGAAAAGATAAATAAAAATTATATATATATATATATATATATATATATACTATTAGCCTTCAGCGTGCGCCCACCCACCACATTATATAAATATATAACTTTGGGTCAAAAGTTCACGCTAACACAAAAGAATATTTTTACATATATATATGAATATATATATATATATATATATATATATATATATATATATATATATATATATATATATATATATTTATATATATATATTTATTTATTTATTTACTTTTATTTATATAACAAATATATATTTATATATTTAAAATTAGAACAATTCAAATAATAATTTCTAATTTAAATATATTTAGCCAAAAAGTAATATCTTAATTATCATTGAATCATATTCAATTAATTAATTATTTTGGGTCAATACCAATTTGTTTCTTAAACCAATTGAATTTAATTCTCTCTAGTATTTATTATTAAATTAAATAAACTCATTATTTAATTAATATTATTAATTATTAATTTCCATTTAAATAAACTCATTATTTAAATAATTAATAATATTAACATTAATTCCCGTTTAAATAATTTATTTATTTAAACAATTAATTTTGCCTTATAATATTATAATTGATATGTTATATTAATTTCTATTTAAACAAGCTCTTTATTTAAACAATTAATATTATATCAATGTTAATAATATTTATATTAATTATCATTTAAATAATCTCATTATTTAAATAATTAATATTGCCTAATTTTAAGTAAATTCAATTACTTATATTATTTATTCTTCCTAAGTTAAATTAATAACTTAGTTTTGCTACAACGTTATTTGGGCTAGCATTGGGACCTGATGGACCTATAGATCATGGGCTTAACAATTAGTCAATTAAGTGATTAACTCATAATCAGTTAATTACTTATTATCTAACTATGAATAATTCCACTAAAGATTCATAGCTGAACTCCCCTCACTATAGATGAGTTGTGTCCATTTAGTTTATCTTTATTTATATCTGTGATATAACCTTCACGTGGAACCCTCATAAGAAATCGATTTAATGTTTAGTTATCACTTAAGTTCTAACATCTAAATGTCCAACTTTAGTGATTTTTAAGTCTAATTATCTTTGATAAATCAAAGATACTTGATTTTACTTATTTCTATAAGTTTGTGGATTGATATGGTTATCATCCCAAACTTTGAGAACCATCTTTAAGAAATTAATCCTTCTAACTTATTTAAGTAAATTTAGTGTAACGTCCTGTTACTTTTGGAGGTAAATTATTTATTTATTTTTTATTTTTTTTATAAAGTATTTAAGTTCAGTTTAAACTTAATAATATCGATTTTAGTAGTTATTTTCGTCGAAAGTCTTTTCAATCCTTTTATGACTTAAAATTAGTTTCGGTGACATTAATAATTATTAACAGGCCAATTAATAATTATTAATCACCTTTAGATTAGTTTAAGAGCTTCGGGTTTCGTTTTAAAAGCAAAAAGCAAAAGAAGGACGTAGGCGTAATTTCCAATTTCTTAAAAATATCAAGATACTATTCATCAACTCTTTAAAAACTCATCCTTAGCCAAATATAGAGAAATTGCTCATCTTTTTCTCTCCCAAAACCCCCCAAACCTGAGTAGGAAGAGGAGAAAGAAAGTGTCGGATCTCCCTCGTTTCTTGGCTGATTTCGTCGTGCCTTATCTCATTGGAAAGCTCTCGCAACAAGCTTTCTACCCATCCTACATTTGAAGAATTTCCATCCACTTACAAGGAACGAAAAGGTGAGGGAAATTCTTTAAAATATGGGTATTGTTGATTTTGAAATTCTATCTTTGGTTTATGCTTGAATTCATCCTTTTCCTTTGGGTTTTGGTAGTTGTTAGCTGAAGGATCCTACCTAGGGTTGATGCATATTTATCCTTTGCCCTAATTTTGGATTGAGTGAAAAACCCGACACCGTCGATTCACCCTGTAACGTCCCGTTACTTTTGAGGGTAAACATTTTATTTTATTTTATTTTATTTATTTACTTTAATTAAAGTATTTAAGGTTAATTTAAAAAAAATAGTGATTTCGATTTTAGTAGCTATTTTCGTCCGAAATTCATTTAAATCGTTTTAATACTTTAAAATTGTTTCGGTGACATTAATAATTATTAATGGGCCAGTTAATAATTATTAATCACCTTCAGATTTATTTAAGAGCTTCGGGTTTCGTTTTTAAAGTAAAAACAAAAGAGGGACGTAGGCGTCATTTTCCAAATTCTTAAATATCTACTTTTTACTATTCATCTTCATCTTAAATATCAAAAATAAGACAAAGCCTTCATTTTTCTCCTTTCTCTCTTCTTCATACGTGGAAGCCTCCATTGATGAGAAGAAAAATCACTTGGGTTTTCATCAATTCTTGACTGATTTCGATGAGGTCAGTTGCGTTGGATTGCTTGGGACGTGGGCTTTCTTTCCAACCTAACCTTGTGCCGTTCCTCGTTCTTTACGGGAAGCCCTAAAAAGTAAGTTTTCAAAACTTTTTATATGGTTTTGTTCGTTTTTTATTATAAATGAGTTTTGAAGTTGAAATCATGAATTTCTATCATGGAAATTGACGATTTTGAGCCCGGATTTTCGAAAAACACTATTCATCCGAAAACACTATTCATCTGAAAACACTATTCACCCGAAATTGCACACTTGTTCGCATATTAGTTATGAGTTGTAATATGTTGTGCAATTGGTGAATTGTAGGTGCGATTGCTCGGTTGTTGTTTCGTGGAAAGTGGAGATTTGGAGTTATTTGGCTAAGGTGAGTTTAATGTGAAAGTTAGTGGTTTTATGAATTTAGTTTCATTATGTAATTGTTTATCGATGTAAAGAGGGAGATAACTTCTTAGGATTAAGTTTGGTTGGAGACTTTAATTCGGAAGTGTGTGTGGAGAAAGTTTGGATTTATGGTTAGTTCGATGATTAGAGAACATCGGAGAGGTTTGGAAGTATGGTAATGTGATTTGGAGATGTTAGATGAAAGTGGAATGGAAGTTACTTTGATGGTTTTGGAAGTTACTTTGATTGATTTGAAAGTTACTTTGATGGATTTGGAAGTAAAGTAATTAGAAGATGCACTTGAGTAGTAACTCGTGTAATCTAGTTGGTTAGGTTTCTAATTAACTTAGTAGAATTCTTTGGAGTTTAGCTAACTTTTGGAGACCTAGAGCACATTGATTCACACATGGTAGTATGTTGATTTTGATCCATATGTAACCATGGTGTGATGATTTGTGGGAACCTAGAGCACATTGATTCACACATGGTAGTATGTTGATTTTGATCCATATGTAACCATGGTGTGATGATTTGTGGGAACCTTGAGCACATTGATTCAGCACGTGATAGTATGTGATTTTGATCCATATGTATCATGGTGCGATGGGTTGTGATATGGTACATGATAGTATGTTGACTTCGGTCCATACGGTATCATGGTACGATGATTGTGATATAGTACATAGTAGTATGTTGATTCGGATCCATACGTACTATGGTACTATGATTGTGATATGGCACATGATAGTATGTTGATTCGGATCCATACGTATCATGGTGCGGTGATTTGTTATATGGTGAAATTCCTTACACCTATATGGTGAAATTCCTGAGACCTATATGGTGAAATTCCTGAGACCTATATGGTGAAATTCTTGAGACCTATATGGTGAAATTATTGAGACCTATATGGTGAAATTCCTGATACCTATATGGTGAAATTCCTGAGACTTATATGGTGAAATTCCTGAGACCTATATGGTGAAATTCCCGAGACCTGATTTGGTGAAAGTCCTGATATCCGATGATTGTGATATGGTACATGGTAGTATGTTGATTCGGAGCCATACGGTACCATGGTACTATGATTGTGATATGGCACATGATAGTATGTTGATTCGGATCCATACGTATCATGGTGCGATGATTTGTGATATGGTACATGATAGTATGTTGACTTCTGTCCATACGGTATCATGGTACGGTAACTTGAGACATGGTACGATCGTATGTGGTATGTTGATTTCGATCCATACAATAGCACAATACGATGAAACTTATTTGGTAATAAAGATAGTTAATGCTACCTTTACATATTCTTTAGAATTGTGTAGTAAGACTTAGTAGTGAATGTTACTTTACTTTAAGTCTTTATATCTATCTCTTGGTAATGATTGATGAATACTGGTAATATATGACTATCGAATGATTGTATGGAAATTGGAAGTGTGGATGTGGGTAGTATTGAGCATTATAGGCCTTTGGACACGATTTCGGTTATGAGATTTTGTTCATAGGATTAATTGCTTTCGTTTTACTCTCACTAGCATGTTATGCTAAGGGTGCTACACTTACAAATTTTCAGGTAAACCTTGAGCTAAGAAGCGTGGTAGAGGAGGTGGAGCCGCGTGACTAGTCGAGATGGTGTATGGACAATATTAAGAACTCATTTTGGTTTAGCATTCATTGAATGCTTGTAAATTATTCCATCTTTACATACTTATGTCTTTTTGAGCCCGAAAGGGTATTTGTGTAAAATATGTCTATGTTTTATGATTTAAATATCTTTTGGAATACGCATTCCCGATTTATCGCTTTTTCTGGAATTTGGGTTGTAAAACAGGTTTTGGCTATTCGATTTTTAAACGAACCCACGCCGTTTTTCTTTAAAAGTCGAGTCTTCTACTGTGCATTTGAATTTAAAGAATTTAATGGGTTCGGGTCGTTACACACCCCTTTTGCGTGGACTGTTATGTGTAGTGTAGAAGTGCTTTATTTTCGTTTTCCTTTAAATTTGTGTGGTTAATTCTAGCCTCTAAACCCCTAATTTATGTTACCCATTATTTGAATCCACCTCAAAAGTGCCTAAAACGAACCCGGATTACATCTAAAGTGCCAAAAACCGGAAATGCTGTCTTCTCCAAATCACCCTTAGGGTCGTGAGCATCAAGTCCCCATCCCGGGCTGTTTTCATCTTTTATTTGGTTACAAGTCGAACGTTGTTCTTTTTGTTAAATTAATGTATGTTAGATGTAATTAAATTGTAGGTTTTGGAAACCATTCGCGGGATTTATCCTCCGGCTCGTAAGAGGATGACTTCTTCTCAAGGTGAGTTTAAAATAGAAGTTAGTAATTTTATGAATTATGTTTCATGACGTTATTGTTTATCGAGGTTAAGAGGGGAACGAACTTCCGGAAGTTATACTTGGTTGGTGACTTTAAACTCGGATGTGAGTGGAGTGGTTTTGGTGTTCTTATGATTTTGGAAGTAAAAGAGAAGACATGAGTGGTTTGGAAGTCTTGTAATATAAATTGGAGATTTTAGATGAAAGTGGATGAATAAGGAACTTTAAGTGATTTGGGGGTCAAAGTGGCTTAGAAATTACACTTGAGTATTGACTCGTGTAATTCAAGCTGTTTATCTTCTTTAGTAGTTTAGTGGAATTCTATCTAACTTACTAGGGAACTTGATGAGCTCTATACGGTATTTGTGATATGACACGTGGTATGTTGACTTCGGTCCATACAGTATTTATGATACGGCACATGATAGTATGTTGATACGCTCCATACGGTATCATGGTGCAATGATTTGTGATATGGCACATGATAGTATGTTGATTCGCTCCATACGGTATCATGGTGCGATGGTTTGTGATATGGCAAATGGTATGTTGACTTCTGTCCATACGGTATTTGTGATATGGCACGTGGTATGTTGACTTCAGTCCATATGGTATTTGTGATACGACACATGATAGTATGTTGATACGGTCCATACGGTATCATGGTGCGATGATTTGTGATATGGCACGTGGTATGTTGACTTCGGTCCATATGGTATTATGTTACGATGAAACTTGCTTGGTAATAGAGATAGTTAGTGATACAATTACATATTCTTTAGAATTGTTTATTTATTTATTTATTTCAATTTAAGTATTTAGATTAATTATTATTTTTGTAATTTCGATTTTAGTAGTTAATTTCACCTGAAATCCTTTTTAATCGTTTTAATATTTTAAATTCGCTTCGGTGACATTAATAATTATTAATAGGCCAATTAATAATTATTAATCACCTTTAGATTTATTTAAGAGCATCGGGTTTCGTTTTATAAGTCAAAAGTCATAAAAGGACGCAACCGTCATTTCTAATTTCTTAAAATATCTAAAATTACTATTCACTTATTCTTTAAATATCACAAAATTGACAAAGTTGACATTTTTTCTTCTTCTTATTCTTCTCTTGGCTGTAGCCTTCATCCACCATGGATGAGGTTTTTCTTTTCTTCATTTCTCATTCGTTTCTCGATGGATCGGCTTGATTTCGGTGGCGTTGGATTGGTAGGGACGAGGGCTACCTATCCAACCTACCTTTTCGAAGTTTCCCGTTCTCTAAGGGAAGTCCCAAAAAGTAAGTTTTCAAAACTTTTTAGGTGGTTTTGTTCGTTTTTGATTATAAATGGGTTTTGAAGTTGAAATCATGAATTTCTATCATGGAATTTGACGATTTTGAGCCCGGATTTTCGAAAAACACTATTCACCCGAAAACACTATTCATCCGAAATCACTATTCACCCGAAAATGCACACTTGTTCTCATCTTAGTTATGAGTTGTAATATGTTGTGCAATTGGTGAATTGTAGGTGCGTTTGCTTGGTTGTTGATTCGTGGAAAATTGGAGATTTGGAGCAAAACTAATTAGGCTAAGGTGAGAATAGTTAGGATTTAAAGTAATTTTAGAAAGCAAATAAGTATGATGGTTTGTAGAATAAGAAGCTAAGACTTAGAATTCGAACCTAAGATTAGAGGGATGCGAGCTAGTGCCCTTCGGATTAGGAGTTAATCCTTTATATGAGAACTTAGGAGTTCTCGAGGAAACTATTGAATCTTAGAAGATTCTAAGTTAGATTCGTTTCGAAGCTTAGGATGGATCATTGGAGGATAAAAGATCCAAGCTTGTTTTAGAACTGTTAATAGAACCTCGGATTATGTTGGAAGTTTAGAATCCTTGAAGGTTTAGATTAATCGTTTAAGTTATGATTTTACTTTTATTATTGTTAGCGGAGTTCGACTTACGTATCGTTCGTCCGAGATGCTTATCTATTTTACTTTATGTCTTTTACTTTATATCTTTTACTTTATACCCCTTTACCTTATGCTTGCATCAACTACTTTAATTCCGCACTTTATTTATTTACTTTTACAAGGATATGCAAGCATATGCATATCATATTGCATCATACCATTCTCGCACCATTCATGAAAAAGAAACGAAAGTGAAAAAGAAATGAAAGTGAAAAAGAAAAGAAAGTGAAAGAGAAAAGACGGAAGAATGATGAACCCTACGTGGAGTTCACATCTCACCTTTAGTGAAAAAGAAACGAAAGTGAAAAAGAAATGAAAGAGAAAAAGAAAAGAAAGTGAAAGAGAAAAGAAGGAAGAATGATGAACCCTACGTGGAGTTCATATCACCTTCAGAGAAAAGAAAGAATGTGAAAGAAAAGAAGTTGAATGAGTATCCTACAGGATGTTCTCATTACTTCTAGATTCAAAAGGAGTGAATGGTATCCTACGGGATTGACACATTACTTCTTCATACATAGGGAGTTGAATGGTATCCTGCAGGATGTACGCATTACTTCCTCATGCATAAGGCTGAATGGGATCCTACGGGATGTTCTCATTACCCTTCATTCACGCACACAAAGGGCAAATGCGAAGTCCTACAGGATGCTCTCATGCATTCATGTTTATGATAGATGAAAGAGAGAATCGAGAAGTTGTATGATGTGCAAAGTATATTTACTTTTCTTACTTATGTCATAACAATGTTGATGGATGAGTATTGACTATGATTATTAGTAATATCATCCTTAGAAAGTATTAAACGAAATTACCTAGAGTTTAGAGAACTTTAGGATTGATTGTGTCAGATTAATTGGACACAAATCGGAATACGAGTTTGAGGTCTATCTTTACTTTTTATGCTTATTATTCTCACTGGGCTTAAGTTGTTAGCTCATGATATTACAACATTTCAGGTGTTCGGGTCATGAGAGAGGAGCTGGTGTGGCTTGATCGAGATGATGATGATGCTGAGATGGATTAGTTGTCATTTAAAAGTTCCGGAACTTGCCTTATTTTATTTTGTTTTATTTTCGATCTTTGAGATGTAAATTTGTTATAAGCTCTTAAGAGCTTTTCATTTCACTTTTATTATTATAAATCTCTTTGAACTCCTTATAGGGACTTGAGTTCCTTGTGTTTTAGATTTCGGAATTTAAAATTGTAAACAGGTTATGGATAGTCTAAGTTTTAAACATATCCATGCCAAATTTTTTATTAAATTTAAAGACTTCCGCTGTCAATCTGATTTTAAATCATTTAAAAGTGTCGGGTCGTCACAAAAACTTTCTCATGAAGTTTCATCATAGAATGGAATGCGCATTCCAGGTTTATTACTTTCTCTGATTTGAGCCAATGTATAAATAGGTTTTGGTTTATCCGAATTTTAAACGAACCCATGCCATTTTTCTGTAAAATCAAGTTTTCCGCTGCACATTTGTTTTAAAGGATTTTACGAAAAATCGGGTCGTTACATTAGACTTAAGTTATTAAACATTTTAAACCTTATAATTTAGATATTTCGGAGTTTAGAATTTGGTTTTGGAATTTATTTGTTTTATACTAAGTATTTGGAATAACCATTCAATCACACTTTGGAACTTTGTAATATAATTGTAAAGGAATATCTACCAAAATAACTCTTATTTAAAATATTCCCAAACTTGGTTCATACGAAATGAGAACCAATAGTTATTACATAATTCAAAATAAAAAACAAATTGATAACTAAACTAAATTAGAAAACTATGGTTTTGGGAAGAAGAATATTTTCTTCCCTTTTAGACTATTGTAAAATCGGTTACGAGGAAATTAGGAAGAAAAAGATTTTTCAGTTTCGAAAATTGAAATTAGAAGCTTTTGAATGAACAACCAAGACGATTGTATTTATACACAAAACAGTTTTCCAATCGAATTAGGAAATACTATCAAAATAAATACAAGATAAATGCCAAGAATAAAATCAAATTTTATTCCTTATTTATCTTACTTGCCGATTTTATGTGTCTAAAATCAATAAGAAAAACTAATTTTTCTTTGTTTAATTTGTCTTTGGTTGAACATTCTTTTATATATTTATTTTAGACAAAGTAATTCAACAATTATTTCCTAAAATATTATATATGGGCCGATTTTGGTATTTAATAATTTGAACCAAAATCCATTGAATTCATTAATGCAATTATAGATTCCTCCTTATTAATAAATCTTATTTATTAACTCTTGATATTTATTTAAATAAATCAATTATTCAAATAAAACATCATATTCCGATTTTGTATTTTATGATTAATAAATATTTTTTATTTTCTATTTAAATAAACAACATTATTTAAATTAATAATAAATATGTTATTTACTAGTATTCTTTTAAATAATCACTATTATTTAAAATTAATAATAAATACTTAATTATTAATTTCCATTCAGGTAAAGACATTACCTAAATAATTAATAATTATTTATTAATAATATTTTTTTATTAATTACCATTTAAATAAACACATTATTTAAATAATTAATAACAATGATATTAATTTCCAATTAAATAAACTCATTATTTAAATAATTAATATTGTCTGTTTATTTAAGTAAACTGCTTTACTTAAATTATTCATTTCCTTTTCTAGGAAACACAGTTCTCATAGTTCGGTTTGTTCTTTCCAAGTATAGTGACTAAAACAGATGCTATATTACTGAAATTTAAATAAACTTTATCTTAATAATCTAACATGCATTTAACATTCAAATACTCAAAGTTTCGACATATAATTAAATATGATGCATGAATGCGAACATATTAATGAACAGAAAAGCCCTAAAACATGTTAGTATGTCATGATATTTTAATGATATCGGTGAAGTGTCGTCGAATGATAGGTCAGTTACCATCATTAAAACGAGATGCCACTTGAACAATTGACAACTCCAGAATAACTCATATTCTTATGTCATTGTTTACCGTGTGTTTGGTCAAGAATTTTGATAACAAACTTTATCGAATTTCTTTTAAGTGTGACCCACTAATTTAGCCTTTAAATAAAAATTGAAGAGTGTCTACGAAGTGTAGATTCAGTTTTCAACCCCATTTAAAATCCTTTATCCCTTTCAAGAGATCCAACCTGATATTGATTTATACAATAGAACCTTCCTATGGGAATTAACACCTGCAGCAGTGTTACAGAGGCCATGTATAAATCTCACGTTTCGAGCCCATTAGTGGAGACTATAGGATACATTGACATGTTTCCTTCTCCCACTTAATATTTTAAGTTAGGGTAAGGCTAATTCATTAATCCAAGTTTTAATTAACCTAATCAACTTTAACTCTTAAATTGGTTAGATTAATTTTATAAATGTGATTGTTCAAGCTTTCCTAATTAAAACTAATCACATTATGAGCCATCTTAATAATTTCGATTTATTAATTTGAACTTTTCTCCCAGATCGCTCCTAGTTAGAGGTGCTTCGTGTTAGGGGAACTTTATGAAACCTCATCGCTTGGGCAGAGCTTTCTCGCCAGAGATCCATTCAATTTAATTAGTCTCAATTATTAATTTTTAATTAACCCTTAATTAAAAGTTTCTATTTGTGTATCTTATATGGATTTTGGCCCAATTGTTTAAACAATAATTCCATATTACAAATAATTCATTTAGTTTCTATTCAACTTTTAAACTAGATTTAACTTTTGAATTTTAACTAAATAAGCATGGTTTTAATTCTAAAAAACAATTAGAATAAAATAATATAATTTTCGATAATAACATTTATAAAATAAAATTATAGCATGCTTCACATACACTAGCATATAATAACACATATTATATCATGATGCATGTATGTATAATTAATTAAAATCATACAACTTATGGTGGGATTTTCTGCATGGCATACTCTTATGCATGAATATTATTTAAAAGCCATTATATCATACATATAAACAATTTAAATAATAAATAGCTAAATTGACCGGTATTCTTGGCACTATTTCTAAAACAAAAAATTAAAATTACAACTTAATTTAAATCTTCCATTGTAGAACTTGAGGCTTCAACTTTCTCTCTCCTCCATGGTGTAGGCGTTGGCATGAGTATTTATAGGGTAAATATTATCTCCATAATATTTCCATAAATACTTGTTTTAAAATAATTATCTTTTAATTAAATGGAAAAAATAAAGAAAATATTTTCCATGTAATCTTATATCAATTTCTAAATTCATAATTTAAGATAAGGATATAATCTTTAAAAAGATTTTATCCTTATCTTAAATTTTTAAAATTTTAAATTGAGATAACAAGATAATTATGATAAAATATCTTACCATATCTTTACCTTTTCTCTCTCCTTGGGCATGGACCATATGGTATTGTGGATAAATTTTTTCTCTTTTCCTCCCCTTTTGTAGGTGCCGATTTTTGCCTCTTTGGTATGGGAAAATTACAAATTTTTCCTATACCCTAAATTAGGGTTTACAAATTTTCTACTAAAATTTAAAATCCTAAGTGCCTCAAGAATACCTAAACAGTCAACTAGCAAACCTCCACAATTTATATAGCACAATTTATATAAACATGAATAAAACGATTTTTATGCAACCCACCAAAATTTTCGAAAAATCACAAATTTTGCATGAACATTAAAATTAGCTCTGATACCAATTGAAGGGATGATTTACTAAAATAGCGGAATTTTATTTAGTAAACTAATTAACTCTTAATTACGGATGTATTAATATCATGCAATTTGTGATAAAACATGTAGATTCATGCTTAATTTCGAAAATTAAAACCCTTTTAATTACATTGAGTAATTAATGGAGAATCGGTTGGAGGTTTCTTTACAGCATCAAATCCTAAGCAACACCGGATCTTCTATGCTATATCCTGATTGAAAGCAAAACCGACTTGTGGGAATCGAACCGGAAGAACAAAAGAAGAAAAATTTCTTCTAAATTTTTCCCTAAGGAAAATTGGAAATTGGGAAAAAACTTGAGAGAGAATTTTCACTTTTATAATTAAAGTGAGAAGTGCTTAAAATATGAATCTCAATGGTCATATTTATAGAAAAATATGGTATCCTAATCTAATTAGAATTCCTTATTTTCTAATTATTAAATTACAGAAAAGATAAATAAATATTATATATATATATATATATATATATATATATATTGTAACGTCCCGTTACTTTTAGATGTAAATTTTTTTTTATTTAAAGCTTTTAAGATTAGTTTAAATTCAGTAATTTCGATTTTAGTAGTTATTTTCGTCCGAAATTCTTTTTAATCATTTTAATACTTTAAATTCGTTTTGGTGACATTAATAATTATTAACGGGCCAATTAATAATTATTAATCACCTTTAGATTAATTTAAGAGCTTCGGTTTTCGTTTTTAAAGTAAAAGTAAAAGAGGGACGTAGGCGTCATTTTTCAAATTCTTAAATATCTAAAAATCACTATTCATCTTCTCTTAAAATATCAATTCCAAGACAAATTCATTTCATTTTCTTCTTCTTTTCTTCCTTGGGGCTGAGAGCTACAAAGGGATAATTCCAAATTTTGGTTTTTCTTTATTTCTCGGTAGATCGTCTCGATTCTACTTCCGTTGGAAAGCCCTTGGCCCGAGCATCATTTCCAACCTACCAATCGAGATTTTCGCTCGTTTTCTCGAGGCCTTAAGGTATGTCAAAGTTTCTAAAACTTGATGTGAATAGTGTTTTAATGGAGGTTTTGAGTTGAAATCTTCAAATTCATTCATTGAAGCTTGGAGATTTCAATCGGGAAAGTCGTTTTGGGCAATTTTAGAAACTTCCCCTACACCCTAAAACCGAGTTTGAGCCGGAAACCCGTCCCGTATGATTTTCCCTCACTTGGCCTTGATTAGGATGTTTAGGTTATTATGTTTTTGCTATTTTGTAACGTCCCGTTACTTTTAGAGGTAAAATTTTTATTTTATTTTATTAATTTATTATTTTTTTTATTTATTTAAAGCTTTTAAAATTAGTTAAAATTAGTAATTTCAGTTTTATTAGTTATTTCCGTCCGAAAATCCTTTTTATCTTTTTAATTCGTTTCGGTGACTCTAATAATTATTAACGGGCCAATTAATAATTATTAGACACCTTTAAATTTATTTAAGACCGTCGGTTTTCATTTTATAAGCAAAATGTCGAAAAGGGCAAAACCGTAATTTCGCAAACCCTAAAATATCTAGATATTTCTTTTGTAAATATCTTCTTTATCTTAACACTTAAGCAAAATTCATCTTCATCTTCTTCTCCTTCTCCTTCCTTTTCTTCCACACATGGGCATCCATGGATGAGAAGAAAAATTCTTGCTTTTCTTCGTTTCTCATTCGTTTCTCGATGGATCGGCTTTATTTTGGTTGCGTTGGATTGTTTGGGATGAGGCCTATCTACCCCACCTAACCTTTTGGCGTTTCCCGTTCTCTAAACAAAACCCTAAAAAGTAAGTTTTCAAGACTTTTTATATGGTTTTGTTCGTTTTTGATTGTAAATGAGTTTTGAAGTTGAAATCATGAATGGTTATCATGGAATTTGACGATTTTGAACCCGGATTTTCGAAAAACACTATTCACGTGAAATCACTATTCATCCGAAATCACTATTCATCCGAAAATGCAAACTTGTTCTCATATTAGATATGAGTTGTAATATGTTGTGCAATTGATGAATTGTAGGTGCGATTGCTCGGTTGTTGAATTGTGGGAAATCGGAGTTTTGGACCAAAACTAATTTGGCTAAGGTGAGTTTAAAATGGTTGTGATTACTTTTATGCTTTCAAATTACTTGACGATTATGTTCGATCGAAGTTAAGAGGGTTATTAGATTTTAGAACTTTTCCAAGAATGCTTGTTATTTGGGAGTTAAGGAAAGTGCATAAGGAATTTAGTTAAGTTTGGTTGTTGTTTAAAGTAAGATGTTATTGGTGAAATTCCTGATAACTAATATGGTGAAATTCCGATAACCGATATGGTGAAATTCCTGATAACCGATATGGTGAAATTCCTGATAACCGATATGGTGAAATTCCTGATAACCGATATGGTGAAATTCCTGATAACCGATATGGTGAAATTCCTGATAACCGATATGGTGAAATTCCTGATTCACGATATGGTGAAATTCCTGATAACCGATATGGTGAAATTCCTGATAACCGATATGGTGAAAGTCCTGATAACCGATGTGGTGAAAGTTACGAGATTAGACTACTTGAAAGAAATGGAATGGTTTGTGATTGGTGACTTGCATATTATCGTTATGCACGGATGTCACGGTGACTTGCATATTATCGTTATGCACGGATGTCACGGAATGATTATGATTGGTGACAAGTGGTCACGGATGAAATGAGAAATTTACTTTGTCATTTACTTTGTTATTTACTTTGTTATTTACTTTGTTATTTACTTTGTTATTTACTTTGTCATTTACTTTGTTAAGCACTAGTACCTACTTTATTTTACGAGCTTGAATATTTACTTTCCGAATGTACGAGTTAGTAGAATGGTTTGATCTATTTATGAAAAGTACTTCGGAATATTGAATGGTTAGTGCAAGAGTACTTAGATTTATTTGGACACATTCTCCGATATGGAATTTGGTTCATAAAAGTGCTTGCATCCATCTTATTCTCACTAGCATTGTTTGCTAATGGTGCTACACCACTTTATTTTCAGGTAATACTCGTGGTAGAGACGAGGTCGTGGAGGTGGTGTTGCGTGATCTCGAGTGAATGCTTATGGACATTTGGATTAGTAAATCTAAGTTTGGAGCATTTTGGGAATGCTATATATACATATAAACTTGAAATAAAGTCTTAAAACTTGTATTTTGTGGCTCATGAGAGCCTAAAGTCGGTTGTATGTATATTTTGAGTTTACTTTCTCTGATTTGAGTATATTCTGGAGTAGGAATATATGTGATTAAAATTCTCTGAGATGTGTTCTTAAAAACAGGTTTAGGGAGTTCGTATTTTAAACGGATCCACGCCAAATTTTTGTAAAAAAATAAGTCTTCCGCTGTTTTACTTCTAATTTAAAGATTTGTGAAAATTCGAGTCTTTACATATTTACTTAATTTTTTCAGAAATCAATTAATGTACAAAACCCTAAATTAAAGATACCCATTGATGTTGCGAACCTCCAAAGTATTCGAAACCAACCAGAAACACCTCTAAAATGCATAAAAGCCAGAAAACCAAACCCGAACCCCAGTTCCCCTTGTATGGCCGAGAGCACCATAGGGAGGAAATCCGGGTTTTTCGTCGTTCTGTGCATTTAGATGTTGTTTGTACGATTTCTGGTTAATTAATGTTATTTAGGTGTAATTCAATTGTAGGATTGTGAATTGTTCGGGTGTTTACAACCTCGGATTGATCGAAGCTTTTCTACGAGTTAAGTTGAGTTTAAAATGGAAGTTAGTTGTCATATGAATTATGTTTCGTTATGTTATTGTTTATCGATGTTAAGAGGGAACTAGCTTCTTAGAATTAATGTTTGGTTGGCGACTTTAATTCGGAAGTGAGTGGAGAGAATTTGGAATTATGGTTAGTTCAGTGAAAAGGAAACATCAGAGTGGTTTGGAAGTATTGTAAAGTGAATTGGAGATGTTAGTTGAAAGTGGAAGTTTAAGTTACTTGAGTGGTTTGGAAATTAAAGTAGTTTAGGTGTTACACTTGAGTGATGACTCGTGTAATCTAAGTAGTTAGGTTCTTTAATAACTTAGTAGAATTATTGGGAGATTATCTAACTTATTAGAGAACTTGATCACAATTGATTCGGCACATGATAGTATGTTGATTGGGATCCATACGTATCATAGTGCGATGATTTGTGGGGAACTTGATCACAATTGATTAGGCACATGATATTATGTTGATTCGGATCCATACGTATCATAGTGAGATGATTTGTGGGGGACTTGATCACAATTGATTCAGCACATGTCGGCACATGATAGTATGTTGATTCGGATCCATACGTATCATAGTGCGATGATTTGTGATATAGTACATGGTAGTATGTGTATTCGGATCCATACGGTACCATGGTACTATGATTTGGGATTCGACACATGATAGTATGTTGATTCAGTCCATACGTATCATAGTGCGATGATTTGTGATACGATACATGATAGTATGTTGACTTTGATCCATACGGTATCATGGTACGATGATTTGTGATATGGTACGACCGTACGTGGTATGTTGATTATGATCCATACAATAGCACGTTACGATGAAAATTGTTTGGTAATAAAGATAGTTAATATTACATTTATTTATATTCTTTAGAATTGTGTAGTAAGACTTAGTAATGATTGTTTGTAACGTCCCGTTATTTTGTGATAAAATTTTATTTATTTATTTATTTATTTTATTTTAATTCAAGTAATTAAGTTCATTTATTTATTATTAAATTAGAAATTTGCAATTTATTTCATTTTAATTCATTTTAATGGCTTTATTTATTTAATTACGTTTTAATGGTGTTAATAATTATTAACGGGCCAATTAATAATTATTAATCACCATTGGGTTAGTTTGAGATGTTCGGTATTCGTTTTAAGCCAAAAGTCTTAAAAAGGGCAAAATCGTAATTTCCAACTTCCTAAATATCTATTTACTATTTGTCATCTTCTTTAAATGAGTCATTGACTCATTTTGACCAAAACATCACCATTTTCTTCTCCAAACCCGAGCAACAAAGGGAAGAAAAGAGAAGAGGAAGAAACGGTCGCCCCGGCTTCGTTTCTTGGCCGTTTTGTGTGATTTCGGATGCGTTGGAAAGCTCTCGCCGAGACCTTTCTACCCATTCCACTCTTGGAACGTTTCCAACTCTCTAAGGTAAGCCCTAGATTTCGAATTCTCATTGAACTTCCATGGAAATTGATTCAAGCTTTTGTGTTCTTTCGATTTCTTGCCGTGAAACTCCGGTGTTTGTCAATTCGGGAGTAGTTTTATGTGTTTTTGGAAACTATTTCATAACCCTAAAACCGAGTTTCAATCGAAACCCTTTCCGTTTGAAATTTACCCTTTTGGGATTGAAAATGGGTTAGAAATTAATGAATGAATGTTTATTTAAATTCAATTCGGGAAAGGGATTAATGTTCAAAAACACTATTCATCGATACCCATTGAAATCGGGATTATCGAATTTGATTAAAACCAACTCAAAACGTATTTTGAATTGCCAAAAAGCCAAAAAACCAAACCCGAGACTCGTTTTTGATGATAGGGCCGTGGGCCTCTTTGTGGGTTTTATTGGGTTTTCGTTGCTTTGTATGTTTAGTAATTGTTTGAATGATAGTTGGTTTCGTTATTGATTGTTACGATGTAATTCGTTTGTAGGTGTTTTTGAACTTCGTGGTTGATCGCTCCTTCGAACTTAGGAGCTAAATCATCTTATTAATAAGGTGAGAATAGTTAGCATTTAAATTAAATATGGAAAGCAAACTAGTGTGATGGTTTGAGAGTTTGAAACTAAGATTAGAATCCGAACCTAAGATTAGAGGGTTGTGAGTTAGTGCCCTTAGGATTAAGAGTTAATCCTTTAAGTGAGAACTTAGAAATTCTCGAGAAAGACTTTGAATCTTAGAAGATTCTAACTTAGTTTCATTATGAAACTAAGGTTGGATTATTTTGAAGTCAAAATGATCCAACTTGTAATTTAAAACGGTTAATAGAACCTCGGATTATTTGGAAGTATAGAATCCGGAGGACATAGGTTAATCGTTTAAATTATGATTCTAATCTTATTACTAATGTCGGAGTTCGATCGTCATATCGTTCATTCGAGTTTCTCAGTTATTTTACTTTTTGTCATTTACTTTATGTCTTTACTTATGCCCATTTACTTTATGTGTATCTTAATTACTTTATCATTTACTTTACTTTATTTAATTGTACAAGCATATGCAAGCATATGCATAACATTTTGCACCATTATTTATTATACTACAACATCTCGCATCATTGAAAAGAGAAAAAGAAAAGAATGAAAAGAATGAAAGGAACGGTGGATGAGTGGATTCCCACGTTACCTTCATGCATAAGGTGAATGATGGATGAGTGGATTCCCACATTACCTTCATCATGCATAAGGTTGAATGGTGGATGAGTGGATTCCCACATTACCTTCATGCATAAGGATAAGGGTGGATAGTTTGTAAAAATCCACATTACCTTCATTACATGCATAAATGGCAATTGCGTATCCTATGGATGTACTCATTACTTTTATGCATATGATAGATGAGAAAGAGAGTCGAGATGTTATATTTTTTTTTGCAAAGTCATTTACTTTTCTTACTTTATGTTATAACAAGTTAAAGGATGAACAATTAGCCTAAGTGTGCTAATTAGTTTCATCAAATGGAAAATATGACTTAGAATGACCTAGACTTTGGAGAATTCTAGGAAGGATTGTGTCGGTTTATTGGACACAAACCGAAATGCGAGTTTGAGGTCTATATTTACTTTTTATGCTTATTATTCTCACTGGGCTTAGTTTGTTAGCTCATGATATTACAACCAATTTCAGGTAATGCCTTGGCTAGAGGTCGAGGAGAAGGAGGTGGTCTTGCGTGATCGAGGGATGCCTGGCCTCGAGATGGACTTGTTGGTTTTGTAAAGTATATGTTAATACTTTATGAATTTTCAAACACTTTGATGTTGTATATAGCTCATAAGAGCTTTTGATGTGGTTTTTATGTGATGAAACATTTGAACTCCTGATTTGGACTTAAAGTCCATGTGATTTTAGATGATTTGAAAATTAGGATGTAAACAGGTTTTCGGCATGCCAATTTTCAAACAAAACCACGCCAATTTTCCTAAAATAAAAGACTTCCGCTGTTTTCTCTGATTTTAATTTATTTAAAAGTGACGGGTCGTCACATTGTTACTTTTACTTTAAGTCTTCAATTCAATTACATGGCATTGAAAGTGAAGGGATGATTTACTAAATTAGCGGAATTTATTTAGTAACACAAATTAACACTTAATTTAGGATCTATTAATATCATGCAATTTGTGATAAAAACATGTAGATTCATGCTCGTTTTTCGAAAATTAAAACCCTTTACTTACATTGAGTAAAATATGGAGAATCGGTTGGAGGTTTCTTTACAGCATCAAATCCTCAGCAACACCGGATCTTCTACGCTATATCCCGATCGATCAAACGAAATCCGATTGTGGGATCGAACTTAAGAAGAAATTGGGAAGAAGAAAAAAACATTTTTCTTCCCAATAACATTAGGAATTTCGGCCAAGGGAGGGAGAAGGGAAGAAGAGAGAGTTCCAACTTTCTATGGAATTAAATTGTATGATTTATGAATAACCCAACCCTCCTATTTATAGAAAAATAGGAATCCTAATCACATTAGGATTAATCTATAGAGATAAATACAAAAAGAAAAAAGATTATCTCTTTCCTTTATCTAGCAATTTCGAAAAGGCCATGGATAAATAGGAGATTATTTTATTTTCTTTATTTTTATTTATCTTGGGTAAATAAATCTATGTAATTATTTTAGGATATAATTCAAACAATTATCTCCTCAAAATACATGTCATGGCCGAATTTATCATCATAAAATAATAAATAAATACAATTTATTTAATTAATTATTTTGGGCCAATTCCAATTGGGTTCATCAATCCAATTGGGCTTGAAATTCTCTCTTAAATTAATAAGTCCAACTTAATTAATTAATTTATTAATTACCATTTAAATAAAATATTTTATTTAAACAATTAATAATATTAATATTTTCTCCCGACTAAATATTATCCAATTTATATTTAATTATTAATTTCCATTTAAATAATTTTCATTATTTAAATAATTAATAATAAATATTATAATTATTAATTTCCATAAACTCATTATTTAATTAATAATTTTATTGACAATATTTTATTATTAATTTAATTAATTTTAATTATTAATTTCCGTTTAAATATAATTAATTATTTAAACAATTAATAATTGTTAATTAATTTCAAATTATTAATTACCATTTAAATATACTCAATATTTAAATAATTAATAATGTATAATTAATAATATTTCATTATTAATTTCATGTTTAAATAAACTCATTATTTAAACAATTAATAATGTTTATATTAATTACCGTTTAAATATACTCAATATTTAAACAATTAATATTGCCTATTTCAAGTAATTCACTTTACTTAAAATTTCCATTTCTTCTACTTGATTTCGCGACTACGATATTTGGGCTAGCATAGGGACCCAATGAACCTATAGATCATGGGCTTAATAATTAGTCAATTAAGTGATTAACACATAATCAGTTAATTACTTATTATCTAACTATGAATAATTCCACTATACATTCATAGCTGAACTCCCCTCACTATAGATGAGTTATGTCCATTTAGTTTATCTTTATTTATATCTGTGATATAATCCTTCACGTGGAACCCTCATAATTACAGACGGATAAATTTACCGTTTTGCCCCTGTAATTACCGCTTTTTCCTTGTGTTCCCGCTGATTCTCCAATGAACTTTATCTTTAGTCGAACTAGAGATAAGATACTTCTATAATCAATAGAAGTCGTGACGTCACTTGTTCATGTCTCGAATCAGTACATCAAGGGAGTTTCCTAAAGTTCCTAAAATGTTTAGGTATCGCACTGATACCGTTAATTTATAGGAAAGTTATGAATTCCATCTCGTGAAAATGAGTTCCCAGCTACTTATCTAGTCATGTTCCCAAAACAGGAGTGTATTGAGCGTTCTTACAGATCGCTCTCAACTATGTGAATCAAAGAACATAACTCCACAAATAGGAGTCCGCATTTCACTCAGGATTGAGATCTATCACGGTTGATAAACTTAGTTTGATATTCGATTATTTCTCGTAAACGGTACTAATGAGAAATTTGATCGAACATCGTGGTCCTGTCTTATACAATTAACATTGCATATGATACTTCCATTTCATGTCTCCCACATGAATGATCAGGATTCGATCATTTGTCTATAAACAAAATGCGAAGCTATCAACAGTGTTACCAGGATAAGGTTCCCAAACGTTATCCGTTTACTATACACACGTTTAAGTTACTCATCTCAACTTTAATCCTCTTGTATGACTCACATACTAAGTCGTGATTTCATAAGAGTAACTTAGGGTTTACTATTTGAATGTTTGATATTTATATATTTCCATATATTCCTAATATCATTAATTGAATCAATCTAGATAATATAAAGAACTTATGTTTATTTATTTAATTTATTCTTAATAAATTATTATTATTAAATAATTACAAGTTCTAGGACACCATTCCTAACAGAAAGACCATTACGGGTAATATTTTGCTATCGTATGATTGTATGGAAATTGGAAGTGTGGATATGGGTAGTAATGAGCATTTTAGGCCTTTGGACACAATTTCTAGTATGAAATTTAGTTCATAGGATTACTTGCTTTCGTTTTACTCTCACTATATGCTAATGTTGCTACACTTACAAATTTTCATGTAAACCCCGTCCTAAGAGGCGTGGTAAAGGAGGTGGTGCTGTGTGACTTGCTGAGACGGTGAATGGACAATGTTGAACATTTTTTTGTTTAGCATTCCTAGAAATGCTTGTAAATTATTTCAAACTTCCATAACTTGTGTCTTTTTGAGCCCGAAAGGGTATTTGTCAAAAATTGCATATGTTTTATGATTCAAATCTTGTTTGGGAGTTTAAATTATATGATGGAATGCGCATTCCCGATTTATCGCTTTCTCTGAACATGGGTTGTTGTAAACAGGTTTTGGTTATCCGATTTTTAAACGAACCCATGCCGTTTTTCTGTAAAAATTGAGTCTTCCGCTGTGCATTTGAATTTAAAGAATTTAACGAAAAGCGGGTCGTTACAATATATATATATATATATATATACACACACACACACTATTAGCCTTCAGCGTGCGCCCACCCACCACATTATATAAATATATAACTTTGGGTCAAAAGTTCACGCTAACGCAAAAGAATATTTTTACATATATATATATATATATATTTATTTATTTATTTACTTTTCTTTATATAACAAATATATATTTAAAATTAGAACAATTCAAATAATAATTTCTAATTTAAATATATTTAGCCAAAAAGTAATATCTTAATTATCATTGAATCATATTCAATTAATTAATTATTTTGGGTCAATACCAATTTGTTTCTTAAACCAATTGAATTTAATTCTCTCTAGTATTTATTATTAAATTAAATAAACTCATTATTTAATTAATATTATTAATTATTTATTTCCATTTAAATAAACTCATTATTTAAATAATTAATAATATTAACATTAATTCCCGTTTAAATAATTTATTTATTTAAACAATTAATATTATAATTGATATGTTATATGAATTTCCATTTAAATAAGCTCTTTATTTAAACAATTAATATTGTATCAATATTAATAATATTTATATTAATTATCAATTAAATAATCTCATTATTTAAATAATTAATATTGCCTAATTTTAAGTAAATTCAATTACTTAAATTAATTTTTCTTCCTAAGTTAAATTAATAACTTAGTTTTGCTACAACGATATTTGGGCTAGCATAGGGATCCGATGGACTTATAGATCATGGGCTTAACAATTAGTCAATTAAGTGATTAACTCATAATCAATTAATTACTTATTATCTAACTATGAATAATTCCACTATAGATTCATAGCTGAACTCCCCTCACTATAGATGAGTTATGTCCATTTAGTTTATCTTTATTTATATCTGTGATATAACCTTCACGTGGAACCCTCATAATTACAGGCGGATAAATTTACCGTTTTGCCCCTGTAATTACCGCTTGATCCTTGTGTTCCCGCTGATTCTCCAATGGACATTATCTTTAGTCAAACTAGAGATAATATACTTCTGTGATCAATAGAAGTCGTGGCGTCACTTGTTCATGTCTCGAATCAGTACATCAAGGGAGTTTCTTAAAGTTCCTAAAATGTTTAGGTATCGCACTGATACCGTTAATTTATAGGAAAGTTATGTGAATCAACCATGTGAATCAAAGAACATAACTCCACAAATAGGAGTTCGTATTTCACTCAGGATTGAGATCTATCACTGTTGATAAACTTAGTTTGATATTCGATTATTTATCGTAAACTGTACTAATGAGAAATTTGATCGAACATCGTGGTCCTATCTTATACAATCAACATTGCATATGATACTTCCATTTCATGTCTCCCACATCAATGATCAGGATTAGATCATTTGTCTATAAAAAAAATGCGAAGCTATCAACAGTGTTACCAGGATAAGGTTCCCAAACGCTATCCGTTTACTATAGACACTTTTAAGTTACTCATCTCGACTTTAATCCTCTTGTATGACTCACATACTAAGTCGTGATTTCATAAGAGTGACTTAGGGTTTACTATTTGAATGTTTGATATTAATATATTTCCATATTATCCTAATATCGTCAATTGAATAATCTAGATAATATATAGAACTTATGTTTATTTATTTAATTTATTCTAAATAAATTATTATTATTAAATAATTACAAGTTCTAGGACACCATTCCTAACCAAATTTACATTCAAAGGAAGCTCAACACCAAGGATTGAAGACTTTATATAGAAATGGAAATTCCTAGTAGTGTTGGGCTTTAATTTTTGTCATTTTTAAATTTCTAGGAGTAGTAGTTTTTATTTTGATGACTCATCATGGTGATGTCATGATGAAGTCATCCTTATCTCATATTTTCGAAATTAGAGTCATATTAGGAGTAGGAAACTTGTTTTGCCTATTTAAAGGCTTTATTATTCAATTAATAAACAGATTTGATGAATTAAAGAAAACTAGCCGATTGTGCTTGTCTTGGCTGGGAGCCATCTCTCTCAACTATGTAATCTTAATTTAGATTGCATGCTTAGGAGCATTCAAGCAACCTTGATCAAGTTGTTTGTGGAGTGTTTCGGCATTCTTGTTTCTTGATATTTGATCATCAAGGTATCATTTTTCCCTTACTTACACCTTGGGTTGTTTCGAATGGCATATGTGGGTTCAATGGTTTGTTATTTTGGGGTCCTTAGTTAATTTTAAGGGTTTTAAAAGAAATTCCATGGGGTTTTCGTATCAATTGATTCCAATCCTCGTTCGACATTTTGGTTCAATGAGGATTCTCAAAGAAAAGGTTTCTCCATTTGGATTTTTAGGATGGTCCAAATCATGAGGAAAACTTTGACAAGATTGGTTTCAATCCTCTTTAGCCATTTTGGTCCAAAGAGGATTCTCAAAGAAGATGTTCCTCCATTTGGATTTTTAGCATGGACCAAATCATGAGGGCAACTTTGACAATATTGGTTCAGATCCTCGTTCGAAATTTTCCTCCATTTGGATCTTTAGGATGGTCCAAATGATGAGGAAAACTTTGACAAGATTGGTTCTGATATGAGGTTCCTCCATTTGGATATTTAAGATGGACCAAATCATGATGACAACTTTGACAAGATTGGTTCTGATCCTACTTCAAATTTTTGGTCCAAAGAGGATTCCCAAAGAAAAGGTTCCTCCATTTGGATCTTTAGTATGGACCAAATCATGAGGAAAACTTTGACAAGATTTTTTCTGATCCTCGTTCATCATTTTGGTCGAAAGAGGATTCCCAAAATAGAGGTTCCTCCATTTTGATCTTAAGAATTGACCAAATAATGAGGAAAACTTTGACAAGATTAGTTCCGAGCCTTGTTTTATATTTTGGATCTTTAAGATGGTCCAAATCACGAGAAAAACTATGACAAGTCATTGGTTTCAATACATTTCAATCCAAAGAGGATTCCCAAAGAAGTGGTTCCTCCATTTGGATCTTTAGGGTGGATGTAACGTCCCGTTATTTTACAAGGATTTTTTTTCTTTTATTATTTATTTTAATTATTATTATTTGATGTAAAGCACTTAATTTAATTTTACAATTATTAATTTAAATTTTATATTTAATTTAGAATTTATAACTTAGAATTTACGAGTTTATTTCGTTCGTAAATTCTTTTAATCGTTTTATTAGCTTAAATTAGTTTTGATCGTATTAATAATTATTAACGGGCCAATTAATAATTATTAATCACCATTTGGCTAGTTTAAGAACTTCGGGTTTCGTTTTATAAGCTAAAAATCATTAAAGGGAAGTAACCGTAATTTTTAATTTCTTAAAATATCTAAAAACACTATTTATCTTCTTTAAATAGCCAGATTGACCAAAAAATTGACCAATCTTCTTCTTTTCTTCTTCTCCTTGCGGTGGAGACCATCCTCCATTGGAGAGGTTTGGGTTTTCTTGACTTTTCTTCATTTCTCGACCGTTTTCGATGAGGTCAGTTGCGTTGGATTGCTCGGGATGAGGGCTATCTATCCCACCTAGCCTTGTAGCGTTTCCCGTTCTTTAAGGGAAGCCCTAAAAAGTAAGTTTTCAAAACTTTTTACATGGTTTTATTAGTTTTTTTTTATTATAAATGAGTTTTGAAGTTGAAATCACGTATTTCTATCAAGAAAATTGACGATTTTGAGCCCGGATTTTCGAAAAACACTATTCATCCGAAATCACTATTCACCCGACAATCATACTTTTCTCTTTTTAGATACGAATTGTAATTCGTTGATCGATTGATTAATTGTAGGTGCGATTGCTCGTTTGTTGGTTCGTGGGAACTTTGTTGTCACGGGAGCATTCGAGGTTAGAATATATAGAATTTAAAGTAGCTTTAGAAACCGAATAAGTTGAACGATTTGTAGAATCGAAAGTTGAGATTAAGGTTTAAATCAAAGGATAAAAGAAAGTGAGCTAACATGCTTAGGCTTGGAGTTAATTAGTTCTAATTTGAGTTGAGAGAACTCATAGGTGTTTCGATGGAAATGAATAACTCTTGGAAATTCTAAGTTTAGATTTACTTCGGCGTTTACTAAGGTTTATCGGAAGTTGAAAGTTCCAAGTATAATAGGGTGAATAAGGAAATTAGATAAGGAACTTCGAACGTTTATGTGAAGACCCGACTCTTTTAAATAATTTAAAATCAGATTGACAGCGGAACTCTTTAAATTTAATAAAAATTTGGCATGGATATGTTTAAACCTCGGACTATCCATAACCTGTTTACAATTTAAATTCCGAAATCTAAAACACAAGGAACTCAAGTTCCTATCAGGAGTTCAAAGAGGTTTATAATAATAAAAGTGAAATGAAAAGCTCTTAAGAACTTATAACAAATTTACATCTCAAAGACCGAAAATAAAACAAAATAAGATAAGCTTAGCCCCGGGACTTTTAAATGACATCTAGTCCATCTCCTCATCATCATCCTCTCGATCAAGCCGCACCAGCTCCTCTCTCATGACCCGAACACTTGAAAATGTTTGTAATATCATGAGCTAACAACAAAGTCCAGTGAGAATAAACAAAATAAAAAGTAAAGTTAGACTCCAAACCCGCATCCGGATTTGTGTCCAAGTAAACTCACATTCTCTTACCTTTCAACCACAAAAATAGTTTTACATCAATATTTCACTTTTACTTACCAATTCTCCCAAATATTTGAGGAACAATCTTCCAACCATTAGGGGGATATGTTTCATAACATATATATATATATTTTGAATCTCGTTCTCTTTAATACCTTATACTATACATAAGGTTTACATCAAATCTTATTCTCCAATTACGAGATCTTCCAATTTATTGAGAAACTAGTTCTCTTACATGTTTATCACATGATAGTTATACAAGGTTAAATACACCATCGTATTCTCTCATTATCCAATTCAATCTCATTCCTTTTTCCTATAGCACTTGGCTATACATCAATTTCATTTCTTTTCTCTCTAGAAAAGTACGTCTTACATAATCCTTTCTATAGTTCTCTAATCTCTAGAAAACTAACTTTCATAATCATAATCTCTATAGGACGATAATACTAGCACACGTAGTCTAAATCTCATCCATTAATTCGTTAAAACAAATATACGAAAAAGTAAATAAACTTTTCATGAGCGTAACATCTTAATTCTTTCTCCATGATATAATTCCATCGATAATATGCATGAAGGTAATGAAGACATCCCGTAGGATTCACATTCACCTTTTATGCATGAATGAAGGTAATGTGGGCACTTCCCGTAGGATCCACATTCTCCCTTATGAATGAATGAAGGTAATGTGGGCACTTCCGGTAGGATCCACATTCTCCTTTCTTTTTCTTTCTCACTTTCTTTTCTTTTTCTCTGAAGGTAATGTGAACTTCCCGTAGGATTCACCATTCTCCCTTCTTTTTCTTTTTCACTTTCTTTTCTTTTTCACTCAAGGTAATGTGAACTTCTTGTAGGATTCATCATTCTCCCTTCTTTTTCTTTTTCACTTTCTTTTCTTTTTCATTTCAATGATGCGAGATGTTATGGTATGCTCACAAAAGTAAATAAACGTAAATATGAATGGAGCGTAAGGTAAAGGGTATAAATTAAAGGACATAAAGTAAATGGATCATAGATGTCCTTATGCATAAAGTATTAAATGGGAATTTCGGAAGAACAATAAATAAATCGAACTTCTGATACTTTCATAAAAGTAAGTTCTTATCTTAATGAGTAATTCTCCACTTTCAAGGATTTTAAACTTCCAAATAAAATCCAAGGTTCTATTTTCAAGTTCCTTTAACCATTCTATCTAAAAGTTTGGATCATTTAACTTCCAATGATCCATTCTAATCTCTGAAACGATTCTAACTTAGAACTTTCAAAAGTTCAATGTTCCCTCGAGAAACTCCAAAGTTTTCACTCAAAGAACTAGTTCCTAATCCTAAGGTCACTAGCTCACTTTCTTTTACTCTTAGATTCGAATCTTAATCTCAACTTCCGATCCTACAAACCGTTCAACTTATTTGGTTTCTAAATCTACTTTAAATCCTATTTATTCTCACCTTGGCCCAATTAGTTTTGCTCCAAATCTCCAATTTCCCACGAATCAACAACCGAGCAATCGCACCTACAATTCATCAATTGCACAACATATTACAACTCATAACTAAGATGAGAACAAGTTTGAATTTTCGGATGAATAGTGATTGTGGATGAATAGTGTTTTTCTGTGAATAGTGTTTTTCAAAAATCCGGGCTCAAAATCATCAAATTCCATGATAGAAATTCATGATTTCAACTTCAAAACTCATTTATAATAAAAAACGAACAAAACCATATAAAAAGTTTTGAAAACTTACTTTTTGGGACTTCCCTTAGAGAACGGGAAACTTCGAAAAGGTAGGTTGGATAGGTAGCCCTCGTCCCTACCAATCCAACGCAACCGAAAACACTACGATCCGCCGAGAAACGAAGAAAACCCAAAGATTTTTCCCTCCAATGGTGCTCACAGTGGAAGAAGAGAAAGAAGAGATGAAATGGTCTTCATTTTGGTCAAAGTTGGGAATTTAAAGATGATGGAATAGTAAATAGATATTTTTTTAAGAAATTGGAAATGACGGTTACGTCCTTTAATGACTTTTAGCTTATAAATCGAAACCCGAAGCTCTTAAATTAATCTAAAGATGATTAATAATTATTAATTGGCCTATTAATAATTATTAATGTCACCGAAACAAAATTAAAGTATTAAAACGATTAAAAAGAATTTCGGGTGAAATTAACTACTAAATTCTAAATTACAAAAATAATAATTAAAATAAATACTTAAATTGAAATAAATAAATAATAACATTAAATAAAATAATTAAAAAAAATTCACTTCAAAATTAACGGGACGTTACAGTCTACCCTCCTTAAAAGACTTTTCGTCCTCGAAAAGTGTGTTCACTAAGTGAAAAAGTGAGGGTACTTAGACTGTATCTCATCTTCACGTTCCCACGTTGCTTCCTTTGACACTTGGTTCTTCCAAAGAACCTTAACCAAGTGAATTCCTTTTTATTTCTCATCACTTTTGTTCGAATGCTCTTATCTTAACGGGTGTCTTCTCATAAGACTTATTAGCATTCAAAACAACCAGTTCATAATCAATCACGTGGAACGGATTCACCATGTATTTCTGAAGCATCAGTACATGGAAAACATTACAAACGGCCAATAACGAAAGTGGTAAAGCTAAACTGATATGAATCATCCCAGCCCCAAATGTCAAAGAATTGACAATATTGAAGTCCAAGGTTTCAATCAAGAAAAGATCAAGAATCCGAAGACTAAACGAGTGAAGATTGACTTTCTTGGGCATTTGCAAGGATATTTGGTTACATACTTGACTAATCAAGAAAATGAGTTTAAAACACTTCTAAACTCATGGGATATTTGTTTCAAAGAGCTCCAAAGAAAATCGCGAATGAAAACATTCAAACGAGTGAAAATGACATCAAAAACGGTGACTGGCACTTGTAGTTTTGTCTATTTTCATCCAATTTCGAATTTTAGTATTTTATTTGAGTTTTATTACTTTAGTTTTATTTATTATTATTATTATTGATGTAATAGGGAAGATTTGACTTTGTTTCCTTAGTTTTGCAAACTTGGAGACCAAGTTTAAAAGATTAGGAAAACTTTCCTAATTTGAATTTAGGAAAGTCTAGTTTTTACCTTTTTATTATTAGGTCTTTATTTCCCTTCATATTTTCGACCAAGCTAGGGTTTATTAGGCTATTTAAAGCCTCTTTTGTAAGCTTTACGATCAGAATATCAATGAATGAAAATCGATTTGTTTTGGTTTAAGCTTTTGCTTTGAAAAACCTCTTTGTAATTCATGTTCTTGAATTGCATGTTTAGAGTCATTCAAGTCCAATTGATCATTGTTCTTGTGGAGTGCCTCAACCTTAATTAAAGAAACATATTCTTGAATTAGGGGATTGATCGATTAGGTCATCATCTTCCCAACCTCGCCTAAAGGTTGATTCAAATTGTTAAGGGTTTTCAAGCTTTTCCGTTCAAGGGTCCATCATCCGGTTCTTGAATCCGTCAACGCTTGAGGGTTCGTATCATAAACAATAAGCTACCACTTCTATTCTATTGAGTATCTCGATAGGTCAATAAACTTAGGGTCCAAGTGACCCTTATTCCCAACTTTAATAACACCCTTCCTTGGTGCCACTTGAAGTATACAAGATCCACTACTTCCACTTGAACAGACTACACCGAATTCTGCTATCAACTTTGGTTAACCCTTAACCTTTCTCTAAACAAATGATAGACTCGCTAGTAATTTGTTACAACTTGAGTACCAAAAGTCTCTCTTTTCTCCAATCTCATCCAAATGAGCGGGAGAACAACACTTTCTACCACAAAGTGTCTAAACAGTGCCAAAACTTCAAGACAAAGCGAGTGTCTCAATCTGATAAAATCTTCACCAGCAAACCACAATCTATGAATCTTTCTTAGGTACCACTGTACCCTAGTCTTAAATGGATAGGTGACCCTTCCAAGAGTAAAGTGTGCGGTTTTTTATCAAATGGTCTACAATCACCCAAATGGTATCATACCTCTTTGCCATCTTCAGAAACACCTGATAAAATATGTAGAATTCTTCTCCTATTTCCATTCAAGAACTTTCAAAAGTTAAGATAACTCGGTGGACTCTCCCTGTAACGTCACGTTATTTTGTGATAAATAAAAATTATTTATTTTATTTTAATTTAAGTAATTAAAGTTTATTTATTTATCGGTAAATTAGAATTTAGTAGTTTATTTCGGTTTAAGTCCTTTTAATTACCTTTTTAGTTTAATTTTGTTTTAATGGTATTAATAATTATTAACGGGCCAATTAATAATTATTAATCACCATTGGGATAGTTTAAGATCATCAGGTTTCGTTTTATAAGTCAAAAGTCATAAAAGGACGTATCCATCATTTCTAAAATTCCTAAATATCTATTTACTATTCACTTCATCTCTTTAAATTGTCATTTGACAAAATTTGACCAAAACTCTTTCATTTTTCTCTCCAAACCCGAGCAACAAGAGGAAGAAAAGAGAAGAGGAAGAAAGTGTCGCCCCGGCTTCGTTTCTTGGCCGTTTTGCGTGATTTTGGATGCGTTGGAAAGCTCTCGCCGAGACCTTTCTACCCATTCCACTCTTGGAACGTTTCCAACTCTCTAAGGTAAACCCTAGATTTCGAATTCTCTTAGTATTTCCATGGAAATTGATTCAAGCTTTTGAGTTCTTGGCCAAAACTCTCATCCCCTTCCAATTTTGTTGTTGAATGTTGATGAAAAACTTATTGGGTAACTATTACTTGACTTCCCTTAACCCTAAAACTGAGTTTCAGTCGAAACCCGTCCCGTTTGAAATTTACTTTTTTGGGTTTGATTATGGGTTATTTATTGATGAATTATTGTTTATTTAAATTCAATTCGGGAAATTATATATTGTTCAAAAACCCTAATTATCGATACCCATTGAAATCGGGAATATCGAATTTGTTTGAAACCAACTCGAAACACATCTAAATTGCCTAAAAGCCGGAAAACCAAAACCAAAACTCTTTTATGAAGGGGGGCCGAGAGCCTCATTGTTGGGGTTGTTGGGTTTTTCGTCGTATTGTATGCGTAGATGTTGTTTGACTGTTATTTGGTTAATTATTAATTTTTAGGTGTAATTTTAATTGTAGGTGTTTTTGAACCTTTCATTGATCGCGTTATCGAAGGTTTGGAACGAAATCTTCTTTTGCAAAGGTGAGAATAGTTAGGATTTAAAGTAATTTTAGAAAACAAATAAGTATAATGATTTGTAGAATTGGAAACTAAGACTAGGATTCGAATCTAAGAATAGAGGGAAGTGAGTTAGTGCCCTTAGGATTAAGAGTTAATCCTTTAAGTGAGAACTTAGGAGTTCTCGAGGAAAACATTGAATCTTAAAAATTACTAAGATAGATTCGTTTCGAAGCTTAGGTTGGATCATTGGAAGTTAAAGGATCCAAACTTTTAGATAGAACGGTTAATAGAACCTCGGATTATTGGAAGTTTAGAATCCTTGAAGGTTTAGGTTAATCGTTTAAGTTATGATTTTACTTTTATTATTGTTAGCGGAGTTCAATTGATATATCGTTCTGCCGAGATGCTTATCTATTTTACTTTATGTCTTTTACTTTATATCTTTTACTTTATACCCCTTTACCTTATGCTTGCATCAACTACTTTAATTCCGCACTTTATTTATTTACTTTTACAAGGATATGCAAGCATATGCATATCATATTGCATCATACCATTCTCGCACCATTCATGAAAAAGAAACGAAAGTGAAAAATAAATGAAAGTGAAAAAGAAAAGAAAGTGAAAGAGAAAAGAAGGAAGAATGATGAACCCTACGTGGAGTTCACATCACCTTTAGTGAAAAAGAAATGAAAGAGAAAGAAAAGAAAGTGAAAGAGAAACGAATGATGAATGATGAACCCTACGTGGAGTTCATATCACCTTCAGAGAAAGAAAGAATGTGAAAGAAAAGGAGTTGAATGAGTATCCTACGGGATGTTCTCATTACTTCTAGGTTCAAAAGGAGTGAATGGTATCCTACGGGATTGACGCATTACTTCTTCATACATAGGGAGTTGAATGGTATCCTGCAGGATGTACGCATTACTTCCTCATGCATAAGGCTGAATGGGATCCTACCGGATGTTCTCATTACCCTTCATTCACGCACAAAAGGGCAAATGCGAAGTCCTACAAGATACTCTCATGCATTCATGTTTACGATAGATGAAAGAGAGAATCGAGAAGTTGTATGATGTGCAAAGTGTATTTACTTTTCTTACTTATGTCATAACATTGTTGATGGATTATATTGACTACGAGTGTTAGTAATATCATCCTTTGGAAAGTCTAAAATGGAATTAACTAAAGTTTGGAGAACTTTAGGATTGATTGTGTCAGATTAATTGGACACAAATCAGAATACGAGTTTGAGGTCTATCTTTACTTTTTATGCTTATTATTCTCACTGGGCTTAAGTTGTTAGCTCATGATATTACAAAAATTTCAGGTAATGCCCTGGCAAGAGGTCGAGGGAGAGGAGGTGGTGTTGCGTGATCAAGGGATGTTGACCTTGAGATGGACTCTTTTGTTGTAAAGTTTATGTAATTATTTTTGTGAATTTTTAAGACTTTGAGGATTTGTATGTTGTATTTAGCTCATAAGAGCTTATGGTTATGTTTTATGGTATTAAATCTTTGAACTCCTGATTGAGACTTAAAGTTCCATGTGATTTTATTAGATTTGAAAAATTAGGATGTAAACAGGTTTTGGCTAGCCAACTTTCAAACAAAACCACGCCAATTTTTCTTAAAATAAACACTTCCGCTGTGTTTTCTAAAATAAATTTATTTAAAAGTGACGGGTCGTCACACTCCCTTAGGGCCTTGACTTGCTAACAAATCAAGCACCTACTCACATACTCTTCAATCTCATGTTTCATCCCAGATCATCAATAATATTGTCTCGGTTCTCGTACCTCTTTGTATTGCCTTGATGAACATAAAAGATAGAACTGTAAGCCTCCTCCAACAGTTCTTTTCAAAAGTCGATCAGAAAGGCACCAAAGCCTCATATGATGTATTACGAACCATCTGTAAAACAAAGATAGATCGACTAGGCATGTCTTATTCTGTCTCTCGAAACAAGCCTGTAAGCCTTAGAAACCATAAAATCTTAGGCACACCAGTCAATCTAGGACAACTACTATATGTTGACTTTCTAAGCCAATTAATCTTATTTCTTATTTTCATGATAACAAACGTGTTTTTGTTATTAATCAATTTTCTGTGTTTTGATAGTCCAATGTGTAGAGAAAATTATAACGAGTCCAAAGAAATTGGAATCTACTCAATCGGACTTCAAACGAGCAAGATATTAATTTTAGAAGATTGGAATTAAATTAATTATTTCGTTCGGATGAGATATGGCGTTCAAATTCTTAGCCGTCAGATCCGTTTGTAGTTGAGATCGAAGGTCCAGATTGATTCAGGATTTTGAATTAAAGAAAAAGAAAAATGTCAGAATTATTATCAGTTGTTCGATCACATGAAGTCATCATCCAACGGATCACGTTCGTCAATTGAAATATATATATATATATATATATATATATATATATATATATATATATATATATATATATATATATATATATATATATATATATATATATATTCGGATTAAAATAAAAGAAAATAAAGAAAATGGACAGCCGTTCGATCACGTACTGCATCAAATCCAACTGTCGAAACCAGTCCACGTCGCACGCGTGAAGACCAGACGCTGACGCGCCCCTACGCTTACTGAACGCGTGGATCCCACGCGGTCTGCTTCTTCCAGCCGTATTGCGACACGTGGACATCATGTTCCCAATGCATCAGAGTTGCTTTTTCTTTTGTATGCGAATTGACTTCCTGGCCCCTGGTCTTTTAGTCAATGCCGCCCATGTCCTGACCCATATTATTTGCATTTCCTGACCGATTTTTGAAGCTACTCTCAACGGTTGGCTTCCCTATTGGCCTCTGGTCTTTTAGTAAAGCTAGATTAGTTGCAAAAGGTTATTGTCAAGAAGAAGGAATTGATTATGATGAAACTTTTGCACCGGTTGCTAGATTAGAAGCAATTCGTATGTTGCTTGCTTTTGCTTCTCATAAAAATTTCATTTTATATCAAATGGATGTGGAAAGTGCTTTTCTAAATGGTTATATTATGGAAGAAGTTTATGTTGATCAACCTCCCAGTTTCGAAAACTTTGAATTTCCAAATCATGTTTTTAAATTGAAAAAGGCACTTTATGGTTTGAAACAAGCTCCAAGAGCTTGGTATGAAAGATTAAGTAAATTCTTTATTAACAATGATTTTAAAATGGGTAAAATTGATACTACTCTTTTTATTAAAATCAAAGAAAATGATATGTTAGTAGTTCAAATCTATGTTGATGATAATATCTTTGGTTCTACTAATCCTTCTTTGAGTGAAGAATTTTCCAAAGTGATGCATAATGAGTTTGAAATGAGCATGATGGGAGAACTTAGTTTCTTTCTTGGACTTCAAATCAAACAACTCAAAGATGAAATTTTCATAAATCAAGAAAAATACACAAAGGAATTATTGAAAAGATTCAAGCTTAATGGAGGAAAGATTGCAAAAACTCCTATGAGTACAACAACCAAGCTTGACAAAGATGAAAAAGGTAAAAATGTTGATGTCAAATCTTATAGAGGTATGATTGGGTCTTTACTTTATTTAACGGCAAGTAGACTCGATATTATGTTTAGTGTATGTTTATGTGCTAGATTTCAATCATGTTCTAAAGAATCACACTTGCATGCCGTAAAAAGAATATTTAAATATTTGCTTGGAACATATAATTTAGGCTTATGGTATCCTAGAAATATTGAATTTAATTTAATTGGATATTCTGATGCTGATTATGCAGGAAGTTTACTTGATAGAAAAAGTACTAGTGGCACTTGTCAATTTCTCGGCAGTTCTTTAGTTTCATGGTTTAGTAAAAATCAAAACTCCGTTGCTTTATCTACTACCGAAGCGGAATATATAGCCGTTGCTAGTTGTTGTGTACAAATTTTATGGATGAAACAAACTTTATGTGATTATGGTTTATCATTTGAAACAGTTCCTATTCTTTGTGACAACTCAAGTGCTATTAATTTAACTAAAAATCAAATACATCATTCTAGAACAAAGCATATTGATATTAGACATCATTTCATAAGAGAACATGTGCAAAATGGATCTATTATTCTCAACTTTGTTAACTCTTGTGATCAATTTGCGGATATTTTCACCAAGCCTTTGAATGAAGAAAGCTTTTGTAAAAATAGGCTTGCTCTTGGAATATTAAGGTATGATACTTCTAAATAATTTGAATTTTATGCAATTATTTAGGGGGAGTTTTGAAATTCAAATTTAAATCTTATTTTGATGAAACCTTTGGAATTAAATTTTCTTATTGAATGTTTATAATATTTTTGATTGATTCCAAAAGGGGGAGAAAATTGATAAGGAAAATGACACTTCTCTTGTGCTTAAATTGATAAATATTTTAAGGGGAAGAACTTATTTAGGGGGAGTATTTCATATGTTTCATATACGATATTGAACATCTCTTGAATATTTATACTCTTACTCTTTCATTTTCCCTTATGGTTTGTCATCATCAAAAAGGGGGAGATTGTTGACTTTCTAAGCCAATTAATCTTATTTCTTATTTTGATGATCACAAACGTGTTTTTTTATTAATCAATTTTCTTTGTTTTGATAGTCCACTGTGTAGAGAAAATTATATCGAGTCCAACGCAATTGGAATCAACTCAATTGGACTTCAAACGAGCAAAATATTAATTTTAGAAGATTGGAATTAAATTAATTATTTCGTTCGGATCAGATATGGCGAGCTCATCTTATTTATTTTGCGCTCAAATTCTCAGCCGTCAGATCCGTTTGTAGTTGAGATGAAAGGCCCAGATTGATTCAGAATTTTGAATTAAAGAAAAAGAAAAATGTCAGAATTATTATCAGCCGTTCGATCACATGAAGTCATCATCCAACGGATCACGTTCGTAAATTGAAATATATTATATATATATTCGGATTAAAATAAAAGAAAATAAAAACTTGGGAAATGGGGAAGGGGACTCACGGCCAAGAGAAGGAGAAAGGAAGAAGAAGATGAGGAGTTATTGGTCAATGGAAGTCAAATGAGATATTTAATAAGAAGTGAATAGTGTTTGGATAGTTTTTTAAGAAATTGGAAATGACGGTTGCGTCCTTTTATGACTTTTAACTTATAAATCGAAACCCGAAGTTCTTAAACTATCCCAATGGTGATTAATAATTATTAATTGGCCCGTTAATAATTATTAATACCATTATAACGTATTTAAATAAATAAAGCCATTAAAATGACTTAAATCGAAATAAACTACTAAATTCTAATTAATAAATAAATAAACTTTAATTACTTAAATTAAAATAAAATAAATAATTTTTTTTTATCACAAAATAACGGGACGTTACAGTCAACCCTCCTAAAAAGGGCTTTTCGTCCACGAAAAGTAAACTTACTAAGTGAAAAGGTGAGAATACTTTGCCCGTATATCATCCTCACTCTCCCACGTAGCTTCTTCAGACACTTGGTTCCTCCAAAGGACCTTAACCAAGCGAATAGTCTTGTTTCTCAACACCTTTTGTTCGAATGCTTGAATCTCAACTGGTGTCTCCTCATAAGACATACTAGCATCCAAAACGATCGGCTTGTGATCGATCACATGAGAAGGATCCGCCATGTACTTCCGAAGCATCGATACATGGAATACATTATGAACTGTCGATAAAGAAGGTTGTAAAGCCAACATGTAAGCTACTGCTCCTACCCGATCAAGTACCTCGAAAGGGCCAATGAACCTAGGGCTCAGCTTACCTTTCTTCCCAAATCTCATAACACCTTTCATAGGTGCTACCTTCAAAAACACGTGGTCCCCCACTGAAAACTCAAGTGGACTACGTCGTTTATAAGCATAACTCTTCTATCGACTTTGGGCAATCCTCATCCTCTCTCTAATCAAGTCAATCGACTGACTAGTCAACTGTAACAACTCAGGTCCCAAAAGTCTTCTCTCCCCAACCTCATCCCAGTGAGCTGGAGATCGACACTTTCTACCACAAAGTGCCTCAAATGGTGCCATCTCAATAGTAGCCTGGTAGCTGTTATTATAAGCAAACTCTACCAAGTACAATTGAGAATCCCAACTACCTCCAAAATCAAGAACACAAGTGTAACGACCCAATTTTTCGTAAAATCCTTTAAAACAATTACGCAGCGAAAAACTTGATTTTACAGAAAAACGGCATGGGTTCGTTTAAAATTCGAATAAACCAAAACCTGTTTTACATTGGCTCAAATCGAAAAAAGCGAAGAAACCTGGAATACGCATTCCATACCATGATAAAACTTCTAAAGAAAGTTTAAAGTCCAAAAATATAAACACAAATTATACAATTGCTCCATCGAGCTCAAAACAAAACATAATAAAAGTAGTAAAATGATCATGAGCATTCAAGGATGCTTCACCCAAAACCATATATGTTCTTGTCCATTCATTGTCTCGAGTAGTCATGTGGCGCCACCTCCTCTACCTCGTCCTCTACCACGAGTCTTACCTAAAAAAAATGTAATTGTAGCAACATTAGCATAAAAATGCTAGTGAGAGTAAAATGAAAGCAAGTAATCCTGTGAATCACATTCCATGTCGGAAATTGTGTCCAAAGGCCTAGATTTCAATTTTACTATCCATTCCACATTCCAAATTCCGCATATAATCAACATACATAGTATGCTGCCTGAAAAGTAACGATATCAAGACTTAAAGTAAAAGTACCCGTTATTACTAAGTCTTACTACTGAATTCTAAAGATTATGTAAGGGTATACTAACTATCTTTGTTACCAAACAAGTTTCATCGTATCATAAAACTGTATGGACCGAAGTCAACATACCATCATGTACCATATCACAAACCATCGTGACTCTCATCACATCGGATATCAGGAGTTTCACCATATAGATATCAGGAATTTCACCATATAGATATCAGGAATTTCACCATATAGATATCAGGAATTTCACCATATAACAAATCATCGCACCATGATACCGTATGGAGCATATCACATACTATCATGTGCCGTATCACATAACCTCGCATCATGATACCATATGGAGCGTATCACATACTATCATGTGCCATATCACATAACCTCGCACCATGATACCGTATGGAGCATATCACATACTATCATGTGCCATATCACAAGTGCCGTATAGAGTCCATCATGCTCCCTAGTAAGCTAGATAAAGTTCTAATAAACTACTAAAGAACATAAACCGCTTGAACTACACGAGTCAATACTCAAGTGTAATTTCTAGCTACTTTGACTCCCAAATCACTAAAAGTTCCTTATTCATTCACTTTCATCTAAAGTCTCCAAATCATCTTACAAGACTTCCAAACCACTCATATTCCTCTTTTACATCCAAAACCATAAGTACACCAAAACCACTCCACTCACATCCGAGTTTAAAGTCTCCAACCAATTATAACTTCCGGAAGTTAGTTCCCCTCTTAACCTCGATAAACAATAACGTAATGAAACATAATTCATAAAATTACTAACTTCCATTTTAAAATCACCTTAGATTGTAAAATCCAGGCTTCCAAGATGTCGTGGTCAAAACACGCAATCGATCACAAACCTACATATCAATTACACCTAACCATCAATAATCAATCGAAAACCGATCAAACGGCAAGTAAACACATAAAACGATGAAAACCCCGGATTTAAACCCTAAGGGACCCACGGCCAAACAAGGGAGAGAGGGCTCGGTTTCGGTTTTCCATCTTTTATGCACATTAGAGGCGTTTCGGGTTGGTTTAGGACACTTTGAAAGTCGAGATATCAATGGGTCACCATATTTTAGGGTTTTACATAATAATGGATTTCCGAAAAAATTAAGTAAAACGTAAAATCATAGCAAACTAAACACCCTAATCTTGGTCAAGTGAGAGAAATTAACACGGGACGGGTTTTCAACTCAAACTTGATTTTAGGGTTTAGGGAAGTTTCTAAAATTGCATAAAACGACTTCCTCGATTGAAATCTTCAAGCTTCGGTGAACGAATTTGAAGATTTCAATCCAAAACCACCCTTAAATATACTATTCACATCAAATTTTAGAAAATTTGTCATACCTTAAGGCCTCGAGAAAACGAGCGAAAACCTCAATTGTTAGGATGGGTAGAAAGTACGTCTCGAGAGCTTTCCAACGAGCTAAGGCACGATGAAAACGGTCGAGAAACGAAGCCGGGGTGACAATTTCTTTCTCTCCTCTTTTTTTCTCTCTAAGCTACGGGTTTGGGATGAAAAAAATGAGAAGAAATTATGATTTTTGTCTAATTTTTGCTTAATAAAGGAGAAGGATGAATAGTGTTTAGATATTTAAGAAATCGAAAATGACGCCTACGTACCTCTTTTGTTTTTACTTTAAAAAAATGAAACTCGAAGCTCTTAAATAAATCTAAAGGTGATTAATAATTATTAATTGGCCCGTTAATAATTATTAATGTCACCGAAACGATTTTAAAATATGAAAACGATTAAAAAAGAATTTCGGACGAAAATAACTACTAAAATTGAAATTACTAAATTTAAACTAATCTTAAAAACTTTAATTAAAATACATTGATTAATTATTTAAAATAATAATAAATAAATAAAAAATTCACTTAAAAAAATAACGGGACGTTACAACAAGCTCTCAACATATCCTCCAGAATCTGGTTAACTCTCTCGGTCTGACCATCTGTCTGGGGGTGAAAAGCTATGTTAAAATCCAAGCCAGTACCCATGGCTGAATGCAAACTCTACCAAAACTTCGAGACAAAACGAGTGTCCCGATCTGATACGATCCTCACAGGCACATCATGTAATCTAACAATCTCTCGTAAATACAACTATGCCCATGTCTCCACTGGGTAGGTGATCCTCCCAGGTATAAAGTGTGCAGTCTTCGTTAAACGGTCTACAATCACCCAAATGGTATCGTAACCCTTTGATGTCCTCGGCAAACCACTGATAAAGTCCTTGGAAATCTCCTCCCATTTCCATTCTGGCACACTCAGAGGGTTAAGAAAACCCGATGGACTCTTCCTCAAAGCCTTGACTTGCTGACAAGTCAAGCATCTACTAATAAAGTCCGCAATCTCAAGCTTCATCCCAGGCCAGCAATAATGCTCTCTCAGGTCCCTGTACATCTTCGTACTACCTGGATGAATAGAGAAGATAGAACTGTGAGCCTCCTCTAACTGTTCCCTTCTAAAAGTCGATCCTAAAGGCACACATAGCCTCTTACGATACATCAGAGCATTGTCTGTAGAGAAGGTAAAATGGCTAGGAATATTTGTCTCAGCCTCTCTAAAACCGGCCTGCAGATGAGTCTCTCCCCTCTGTGCATCAATCATCCTCTATCTCAAAGTAGGTCCCACTGTCAAACTAGCCAGACTCACAGTGACCTCGGCAGTCAGAAATGCTATCTCAACTCGTTCCATATCCCATCTCAATCTCAAAGGTATGGCTGACAAAGCTGATGAATAAGAAGACATCCTACTGTGCGCGTAAGCCACTACATTGGCTTTCCCAGGATGATACTGAATATCACAGTCATAATCCTTAACGAGCTCTAACCATCTCCGCTGTCTCATATTCAATTCCTTCTGAGTGAAGAAATATTTGAGACTCTTATGGTCAGTAAATATCAGGATCTTCTCACCGTACAAATAATGTCTCCAAATCTTCAATGCATGAACAACAGCTGTCAACTCTAAATCATGAGTCAGATACTTCTTCTCATACTCTTTCAACTGACGGGAAGCATAAGCTATAACTTTCCCGTGCTGGATCAACACACATCCCAAACCTCGATGGGAAGCATCTGTGTACATAGTCAAACCACCAGTTCTATCAGGCGACATTAGAACAGGTGCTGTCACAAGCCTCCTCTTGAGCTTCTCAAAGCTCGTTTCACAATCCTCAAGCCATACAAAATCAACTCCCTTCCGAGTCAAACGTGTCAAAGCTGAAGCAATTTTAGAGAAATCTTGCACAAACCGTCTATAATAGCCTACAAGTCCCAGAAAACTGCGAATATCAGCCGCACTCGTCGGTCTAGGCCAGTTAGTAACTGCCTCAATCTTAGAGGGATCAACAGATACTCCTCTACTCGATACTACATGGCCTAAAAACGCCACTTCCCTCAGCCAAAACTCACACTTGGAGAACTTGGCATACAATCTCTGATCTCATAGTACTGTCAATACTTCCCGTAGGTGCATGGCATGCAACTCCTCTGTCTTGGAATAAACCAAGATATCATCAATAAAAACAATAAAAAAAGAGTCAATGAGCCTCCTGAACACCGTGTCCTTAAGGTTCATAAAAGTTGCAGGCGCGTTGGTCAAACCAAAGGACATAACTACAAACTCATAATGTCCATAACGCGTTCTGAATGCAGCCTTGGGAATATCCTCATCCCGAATCCTCAACTGATGATAGCCAGATCTCAAATCTATCTTCGAAAAGATAGTGGCTCCCCTCAACTGATCAAACAGGTCTTCTATCCTGGGCAAAGGATACTTGTTCTTCACCGTAACACGGTTCAACTCTCTATAATCGATGCATAAACGCATAGAACCATCCTTCTTCTTCACAAACAACACCGGAGCTCCCCACGGTGAAACACTCGGGCGTATAAACCCCAAGTCTAAAAGTCCCTGTAACTGGCTCTGGAGTTCTTTCCACTCAGCCGGTGCCATACGATAAGGTGCTTTGGACAATGGAGATGTCCCAGGAGCAACCTCAATCTGAAAATCAAACTGTCTCACCGGTGGCAAATCGGGTAACTCATCAGGGAAGACATCAACGAAATCCCTCACTACTGGCATAGAACTCAAGCTAGTCTCTGGTACAAAATGTCAACAACACTAGCTATATAGCCCAAGGCTCCATCACCTAGAAGCATACTAGCTTCTAAGATAGATATCAAAGTGGGTGCTACTCGACTACTAGACCAACAAAAACGTAAACTGGTCCCACTTGGACCCATAAAGTCAATAACTCTCTCAGTACACTCAATGGTGGCACAATTAGCTGATAGCCAATCCATACCCAAAATCACATCGAAGTCAGACATAGGCATGATAATCAAAGTAGCATGCAAGCAACAACCCATAAAACACAAATCATCTATGCTAATCATACTATCAGCAATAACAAACTTCCCCACCAAGGTAGAAACACGCATCTCAAAACCTAACGGTGCAGACTCAAGTGCGGCCAACTCAACAAACTCAGAAGAAATAAAAAAGTGGCTAGCCCCAGAATCAAATAAAACAAAAGCCGAATGGCCCAAAACTGTCAAAGTACCAGTCACTACAGTACCTGTAGCCTCGGCCTCCTCTCTGGTGGCAAATACACGAGCCTGATGCTGAACAGGTGGAGGAAATCTCAGTGGTGGTGGAGGTAATATCTGTGGCGGTGGAACAACAGGTGGAAGTCTATACTGCTGAGCCTGTCCACCCTGACCTCTACCCCTGTACTGACCTCTGCCTCAGTCCTGACCTCTGCCCCTAACCGGAGGAGCATATAAAGCAGGTGGTGCCTGATATGGTCTCTGCTGAATACCCTGACCCGGATATCCATACTGTGGTGCCTGTGCCTGGCGAGTCCTACACTGTCTAGATAGATGTCCCTCCTAGCCACAAGTATAACACCTCTGTGGTAGGGTACATATCCCAGTATGATAACTAGAACAATTTTGGCAAAAGTAAGGAGATCGTCCCTATACACTCGGCTGTCTAAACTGGATTCCACCCTGACCCTGCTGCTGCTGCTGCTGTTTCTGCTGAGGCAGTGGTACTCGACCAGTATGGTCATCCTCTGCCTTCCTCTTCTGAGAGGAAGTCTCTCCTGTAGCAGCTAGTTTGCCCTTCCTTTCTTCAGATGCCAAATCTAAAGAAAGGGCAAACTCTAAAGCCTCCTCGTAGGTAGTCGGACGTAAAGTGCGTAGATGACCCCTAACCTCGGCTCTCAATCCCACCAAAAACCTCTTCATCTTGCTCTGAGGGTCAGCAATCTGTCCAGGAGAAAACCTAGACAATCGATCAAACTCTCGCTCGTACTTTGTCACTTATCTATCACCCTGTTTTAGGGTCAGAAACTCCACCTCTAATCGATCTCGTAAATCAGCTGAGTAATATTTCTCATAAAACCTCTCTCGAAATACCTCCCAAGTAACCTCCATAGTAAGAGAAAGTGATCTATGAAAGCCTCTCCACCAATACAAAGCATCATCAACAAGAGAATATATGCCACAGTGGACCTTCAGCCGGTCCGGTCACTCAATAAACTCGAAGGCTCTCTCAACCCTATCAATCCATAACTCTACAACAGATGCATCCAAAGACCTACCATCAAACTCAGTAGGTGCATATCGTTTATACTCCCTCAGAGTCTTAGCAGCATCAGTGACCCCTACCTGATCAACTGCTATATATGCTGCTCTCGGTGGAGGTATAACACGCACAACGGGTCTACCAGCATCCCGTAATAACTCAAGATAAACATCCTCAGCGATGTAAACTCCTCACCCCTGAACAGGTGGCGGTATAACAGGAATCACAGGTGGAGGTGCTGGTGGAGGTGTAGGGCTCCGAGCTCTGCCTCTACCCCTCGCAGGAGCAGCCGCCCTCACTCCAGCTCATCTAGGACCCCTTATAGGAGGCATACTGCATCATAGTCAATATAACTTGATAAGTTACTAGTAAAAGAGGATTCACCACTCCTTTACCAAATCAAAATAAATATGCGAGTTTAAAGATAAAGGTCTAGGAATACCTGGTGTAACGTCCCACTATTTTGTGATAAAAAAAAATTATTTATTTTATTTTAATTTAAGTAATTAAAGTTTATTTATTTATCGGTAAATTAGAATTTAGTAGTTTATTTCGGTTTAAGTCCTTTTAATTACCTTTTTAGTTTATTTTCGTTTTCATGGTATTAATAATTATTAACGGGCCAATTAATAATTATTAATCACCATTGGGATAGTTTAAGAAGTTCGGGATTCATTTTATAAGTCAAAAGTCATAAAAGGACGTAAGTGTCATTTCTAAATTTCCTAAATATCTAATCACTATTTGGTCATCTTCTTTAAAACACCTTTAACTTAAAAAATGGACCAAATCACTCTCATTTTCTCTTCTCCCACCCGTGAGCATCAAGGAGCAAAGGAGAAAATTCAGTTTTCGTTTATTTCTCGACGGATCGACTCAATCTTGGATAAATCGGAAAGCCCTCGAGTCAAGGATTCTTTTCCACCTAACCATCGTACTTGCCACTCGTGTTATACGGAGTTCTCGGTAAGCAAAGTTTCAAACCCTAAGCTTCAAATAGTGTATTAATGGAGTTTTCTTTGATTTCCTTCGTTTTCGTGTTGTAGAACTCGGTGTTTGTTAATACGGTAGTTGTTTCAAGTGTTTTTGGAAACAATCCCTTAACCCTAAAATCAAGTTTCAGTCGAAACCCTTACCATTTGAAATTTACCCTTTTGGGTTTAATTATGGGTTATAAATTAGTGAAATAAGGTTTATTGAAATTTGATTTGGGAAAGGGCATAATGTTCAAAAACCCTAATTATCGATACCCATTGAAATCAAGAATATCAATTTTTCTTAAAACCAACTCGAAACACTTTTAAATTGCCTAAAAGCTAGAAAACCAAACCCGAAGCCCATTTTTCTTGAGAGGGCCGAGAGCCTCTTTGGGGGGTTTGTTGAGTTTTTCTTCGTTTTGTACGTTTAGTTGTTGTTTGATCGATAGTTGGTAAATTATTGATTGTGTGATATAATTCAATTGTAGGTGTTTTTGAACCACTCGCTTGATCGCTCTTCCGAACTTAGGAGCGAAGTCAACTTTCTTTAAGGTGAGAATAGTTAGGATTTAAAGTAATTATAGAAAGCAAATAAGTGTGATGGCTTGTAGAATTGGGAACTAAGACTAGAATTCGAATCTAAGATTAGAGGGATGTGAGTTAGTGCCCTTAGGATTAAGAATTAATCCTTTAAGTGAGAGCTTAGAAGTTCTTAAGGAAAGTATCGAATCTTAAAAGATTCTAAGTTAGATTCGTTTTGAAGCTTAGGTTGGATCATTGGAGGTTAAAAGGTCCAACTTTTATATAAAACGGTTAATAGAACCTCGGATTATGTTGGAAGTTTAGAATCCTTGAAGGTATAGGTTAATCGTTTAAGTTATGATTCTACTCTTATTATTGATACCGGAGTTCGATCGATATATCGTTCGTCCGAGAGTACTATCTATTTTACTTTATGTCATTTACCTTACATCCTTTACTTTATGCCCCTTTATTTATGTTTGCATCGACTACTTTAATTCTGCACTTTACTTATTTACTTTTATAAGGATATGCAAGCATATGCATATCATATTGCACCATAACATTCTCGCATCATTCAGTGAAAAAGATATGAAAGTGAAAAAAGAAACGAAAGTGAAAAAGAAATGAAAGTGAAAAGAAAAGAAAGTGAATGAGAAAAGAAGGAAGATTGAGGAACCCTACGTGGAGTTCACATCACCTTCAGAGAAAAGAAAGAATGTGAAAGAAAAGAAGTTGAATGGTAGCCTACGGGATGTACGCATTACTTCTTCATGCATAGGGAGTTGAATGGTAGCCTACGGGATGTACGCATTACTTCCTCATGCATAAGGTTGAATGGGAGCCTACAAGATGTCCGCATTACCTTCATTCACGCACAAAAGGGCAAATGCGAAATCTTACGGGATGCTCTCATGCATTCATGTTTATGATAGATGAAAGAGAGAATCGAGGAGTTGTATGTTGTGCAAAGCATATTTACTTTCTTACTTACGTTATAATTATGATAATGGATGAGTATTGACTATGATTATTAGTAATATCATCCTTTAGAGAATATAAAATGAAATTACCTAGAGTTGGAGGACTTTAGGAGTGTTTGGTGTCAAATTAATTGGACACAAATCGAAATGCGAGTTTGAGGTCTATCTTTACTTTTTATTCTTATTATTCTCACTGGGCTTAAGTTGTTAGCTCATGATATTATAACCAATTTCAGGTAATGCTCTTGCTAGAGGCCGTGGAAGGGGAGATGGTGCTGCGTGATCGAGGGATGTTGACCTCGAGATGGACTCGTTGTTGTAAAGTCTATGTAATTATTTTTGTGAATTTCAAAGACTTTGATGATGTATATGTTGTATTTAGCTCATAAGAGCTTTTGATGTGGTTTTTATGATATGAAATATTTGAACTCCTGATTGGGACTTAAAGTCCATGTGATTTTATTAGATTTGAAAAATTAGGATGTAAACAGGTTTTGGCTAGCCAATTTTCAAACAAAACCACGCCAATTTTTCTTAAAATAAAAGACTTCCGCTGTGTTTTCTAAATTAAATTTATTTAAAAGTTTCGGGGCGTCACACCTGGTGCTGTTGATCTCAGATGATGACTTTGAGAATGGACTTAAAACAAAACATGAAAAACAAACATGCATCGCATGTAGTCTACAGAACCCGTCGGCTCTGATACCAACTGTGACGACCTGACACTTTTAAATAGATTTAAATTAGAAAACACAGCAGAAGTCTTTTATTTTAAGAAAAATTGGTGTGGTTTTGTTTGAAAGTCGGCTAGCCAAAAACCTGTTTACATCCTAATTTTCAAATCTAATAAAATCACATGGAACTTTAAGTCCCAATCAGGAGTTCAAAGATGTAATATCATAAAACAACATCTATAAGCTCTTATGAGCTAAATACAAAGTACAAATCTTCAAAGTCTTTAAAGTTCACCAAAAATATATACATAGACTTTACAACAACCGAGTCCATCTCGAGGTCATCATCCCTCGATCACGCAGCACCACCTCCTCTCCCTCGACCTCTAGCCAGGGCATTACCTGAAATTGGTTGTAATATCATGAGCTAACAACTTAAGCCCAGTGAGGATAATGAGAATAAAAAGTAAAGATAGACCTCAAACTCGCATTTCCGATTTTTGTCCAATTATTCTTACACAATTCACTCCTAAAGTTCTCCAAACTCTAGGTAATTTCATTCTAAACTTTCCAAAGGATGATATTACTAACACTCGTAGTCAATCCTCATCCATTAAATTGTTACGACATAAAATAAGAAAAATAAATAACTTTGCATAAAATATAAAACATCTCGATTCTCTATTTCATCGATCATAAGCATGAATGCATGAGGACATCCCGTAGGATTCGCATACGCCCTTATGCATGAACAAGGTAACGTGGTCTATCCCATAGGATCCATTGTTCTCCCTCCTTTTCTTTCTCACTTTCTCTTTTCTTTCTATGAAGGTAATGTGGTCTATCCCGTAGGATCCATCATTCTCCCATTCATGTCTTTCTCATTCTCTCTTCTTTTTCTATGAAGGTAATGTGGTCTATCCTGTAGGATCCATCATTCTCCCATTCATATCTTTCTCATTCTCACTTTTTTTCCATGATGCGAGATGATATGTTTTGAAGTAAATAAATAAAGTGCGGAATTAAAGTAGCCAATACAAACATAAAGTAAAAGGCATAAAGTAAAGGACATAAAATAAATAAATAGGAAACTCTGGACGAACGATATGTCAATCAAACTCTGCTAACAATAATAAAAGTAAATCATATCTTAAACGATTAACCTATACCTTCCAGGATTCTAAACATCCAATAATCCAAGGTTCTATTAATCGTTCTATATAAAAGTTTGGATCTTTTAACTTCCAATGATCCAACCTAAGCTTCAAAACGAATCTAACTTAGAATCTTAAAAGATTCAATAGTTCCTCGAGAACTCCTAAGTTTTCACTTAAAGGATTAACTCCTAATCCTAAGGGCACTAACTCACATCCCTCTAATCTTAGATTCGGATTCTAGTCTTAGTTTCAAAATCTACAAACCATCATACTCATTCGCTTTCTATAATTACTTTAAATCCTAACTATTCTCACCTTAATAAAAGTTGACTTCGCTCCTAAGTCCGAAAGAGCGATCAAACGAGCGGTTCAAAAACACCTACAATTGAATTATATCACACAATCAATAAATTACCAACTATTGATCAAACAACAACTAAACGTACAAAACGACGAAAACCTCAATAAAGCCCCCAAAGAGGCTCTCGGCCCCCTTCATGAAAATGGGCTTCGGGTTTGGTTTTCCGGCTTTTAGGCAATTTAAAAGTGTTTCGAGTTGGTTTTAAGCAAATTCGATATTCCCAATTTCAATGGGTATCGATAATTAGGGTTTTTGAACATTATGCCCTTTCCCGAATCGAATTTCAATAAACAATATTTCACTAATTTATAACCCATAATTAAACCCAAAAGGGTAAATTTCAAACGAGAAGGGTTTCGACTGAAAGTTGGTTTTAGGGTTATGAGATTGTTTCCAAAAACACTTAAAACAACTCCCGTACTTAAAATCATCGAGTTTACGGGCAAGAAATCGAAGAATCAAAATGAAAACTCCATTATAACACTATTTGGAGCTTAGGGTTTGAAACTTTACTTACCGAGAACTCCGTATATCATGGGTGACAAGCACGATGGTTGGGTGGAAATGAATCGTAGGACCGATACCTTTCCAATGGAACGAGAATTAATGTGATCCGACGAGAATTATACGAAAATCAAAAATTGGGAAATGGGGAAGGGGACTCACGGCCAAGAGAAGGAGAAAGGAAGAAGAAGATGAGGAGTTCTTGGTCAATGGAAGTCAAATGAGATATTTAATAAGAAGAGAATAGTGTTTGGATAGTTTTTTAAGAAATTGGAAATGACGGTTGCGTCCTTTTATGACTTTTAACTTATAAATCGAAACCCGAAGTTCTTAAACTATCCCAATGGTGATTAATAATTATTAATTGGCCCGTTAATAATTATTAATACCATTATAACGTATTTAAATAAATAAAGCCATTAAAATGATTTAAATCGAAATAAACTACTAAATTCTAATTTACCGATAAATAAATAAACTTTAATTACTTAAATTAAAATAAAATAAATAAATTTTTTTTTATCACAAAATAACGGGACGTTACAAATATATTTAAGAAGAAGGATGAACAGTAGAAAAACGGTAACATTTTTTTTCCTATAAATTGAGCTCGAAATGGCAGATTGACATACACCAAAAAAACCAGAGGCTAATTCAGATTGTTGAATTCTACAGTTTTTCATTTTTCAATCATTCTTTTGAGCCATTTTGTGAGAAAAATTTATGTATTTCTAGCCATTCTTGAGAGCTAATTTGTTGAGAGTATTATCTCTTATTGTGAGCCAAATTATTGTAATATTCATCCTTTGTGAGGATTTACGAATTGTAAAAGGTTAACTCTTGAACCTTAGTAAAAAGAGTGATTGCAAACGGTTGTCCTTGCTCCGTGAAAAAGGTCATTGTTCGGGTTTGATCTTGACCCCGCTAAAAGGATTGGGTTGCACTTGCTCCCGCAAAAAGTGACTTCAAATTCCTGAGAGGCGCTCGGGGAGTGGACTAGGCCGCATTTTTGGCCAAACCACTATAAATTTTTGTGTCACTTTTTCTAACCCTTACTCTTTTAATTATTGCTTTACATATTTATTCTTATAATTTATCCATGCATAATTAAATGGTTAGAAGTTAATTGTGATACAATACTTTCTATCATCATATCATTTGCTTACTTTGCTAAAAAGAATTCTATGTATAAATTTTATTTATATTGGTTGAACTTAAAAAGTCCAATTATTTTGTTAATCTTAATTTTTGAATTGATTGAAAAAGTTTTATAATTTTTTAAAACCCTATTCACCCCCCTCTAGGCTTGCCTTAGATCCTAACAATTGGTATCAGAGTGAGGTGCTCAAAATTTCTATTGAAAATTTGTTTTAAAAAGCTTAATTGCTTGAGCTATGGCAACACATAATTTTAATCCTTTTGGTGATAGTCAATCAATTAATAAGCCTCCTTATTTTAATGGTTCTAATTATAGTTATTGGAAGAATAGAATGCAATTTTTCTTAATTTATGTTGATGTTGAATTATGGGATATTATAGAACAAGGTTTTAATCAACCTCTTAAAACTGTTGAAAATATTAGTTCCCCTAAGCCTATGGTCGAATGGTCTAAAGAAGAAAAGAAAGCATATGGTTTGAATGCTAAAGCTATAAATTGCTTATTTTGTGCCTTGAATGAAATTGAATACAATAGAGTTTCTATTTGTAAAACCGCTAAGGAAATTTGGCATAAACTTGAAATTACTCATGAGGGAACTGATCAAGTCAAAGAAACTAAAATTGACATGTTAGTACATAGTTATGAATTATTTAAAATTGATGATAATGAGTCAATTTCGGATATGTTCATTAGATTTACTAACATTGTGAATTCTTTGGAAGGTCTTGGAAATTCTTATTCTAACATTGAAAAGGTGAATAAAATTCTTTGGGCTCTACCAAAACAATGGGAACCAAAAGTCACCGCCATCCAAGAAGCCAAAGATTTGAAAACTCTCTCCATGGATGAATTAATTGGATCTCTTATGACTCATGAGATCAAAATCAAGAAAAACATGGAAGATGACAAAAAGAAGAAAGAAAGAAGCATTGCTCTCAAGACAACTTTTGTAGAAGAAGATTCCGAAAATGATGAAATTATCGATGATGAAGATATGGTTTATCTTTCAAGAAGATTCAAAAGCTTCCTAAAGAAGAAGAAGCAATTCAAAAAGAATCTCACAAATCAAAGAGAATCAAATGGTGAAAAGAGCAAGAAAGATGAAATCATTTGCTATGAATGCAAGAAGCCAGATCACATTAGGATCGATTGTCCTCTTCTCAAATTATCCAAGAAATTAAAGAAAGCTATGAAGGCTACATGGGATGATAGCGATGAAAGTGAAAATGAAAAAGAAGAAGAAGTTGCAAATATGTGTTTTATGACATATAGTGACAGTGATGAAGAAGATGAAAATGAGGTACATCTTAACTCTTCTTCTTACATTGAATTATTGAATGAATTTGAATGCATGCAACAAAGTTTTGAGAAAATTACTACAAAGTATAGTGTGCTTTCAAAGAAATATATAGATTTATCAAATGAAACAAATTTTTAATTGAAAAAGTTGTTTCTTTGGAAAATGCATCTAGTAATCAAATTCATGTTTTATGTGAAGAAAAGAATGCCTTACTTGATAAAATCAAATTTCTTGAAAATGACATTTTTTAAAAGAATGAGCTCATTGTTGTCATTAAAGAAAAAGAGACTAATCTTTTGAAACAACTTGATGAAGCTAATGATAATATTAAAAAGTTTACCATAGGTGCAAAAACTCTTGATAAAATGATCAATATGGGTAAACCGAATAAAGAGAAAAAGGGTATTGGATATATGGATGAAATTTCTACTCCTTCATCTTCTAAATCCATTTTTGTTAAAGAAACCCCTTGCATGAAAAATGATAAATTGCCTATGATGCCTAAACTTGAAAATGCTAAATCTTTTGTGCATAAGGATAAAAAGACTAATGTTACATGTATGGTACAAAATGTTAAAAATGCTAAGATTGATTTTTCTAAATCAAAGTTTGTACCTACTTGTCATTATTGTGGTATGAAAGGTCATATTAGACCAAAATGCTTTAAATTGAAAAATAGTCATACTACACATTCTAGGAGGAACACATATCATAAATCAAAGTTCCAAAACAATAAGAAAAAACATGTGCATAAATTCTTTGTAAAAGATCCATCATTGCATGATGTTCACTATAAGAATTTCGGGAATAGGTGACGTTTTTTTGGCGTCACCTATTCGAATAGGTAACGGTTTTTTTACCGTCACTGTAACGTCCCGTTACTTTTGGGGGTGAAATTTTTTTTAATTTTATTTATTTATTTTAATTAAAGCTTTTAAGATTATTTTAAATTTAGTAATTTTGATTTTAGTAGTTATTTTCGTCCGAAATTCTTTTTAATCATTTTAATACTTTAAATTCGTTTCGGTGACATTAATAATTATTAACGGGCCAGTTAATAATTATTAATCACCTTTAGATTAGTTTAAGAGCTTCGGGTTTCGTTTTTAAAGCAAAAGTAAAAGAGAGACGTAGACGTCATTTCCAATTTCTTAAAATATCCTAACACTATTCATCCATCTCCTTTATTATGCCAAAATTAGAAAAAAATATCATTTTCTTCTCATTTTTCAATCCCAAACCCGTAGCTTAGAGAGAAAAAAAGAGGAGAGAAAGAAATCGTCGCCCCGGCTTCGTTTCTCGTCCGTTTTACGTGATTTCGGATGCGTTGGAAAGCTCTCGCCGAGACCTTTCTATCCATTCTACCATTGGAACGTTTTCACCTCTCTAAGGTAAGCCCTAGATTTCGAAATTTCAAACATTTTATATGAGTTTAGATTCAAACTTGTGTTTTCCTTGGCCAAACCTTCATCCATTTCCAAAACTTGTTAAATCCATGTTGGGAAACACTTTGAGTAACTTTTTCTTGAGTTTCCTTGAATCCTAAAATCGAGTTTGAGCCGGAAAACCGTCCCTTGTGATTTTCCCTCTTTTGGCTATGTTTATGATGTTAGGTTTATTGTGTTTTTACTATTTACTTAATTTTTCGGAAATCATTTAATGTGCAAAACCCTAAATTACGATTACCCATTGTAGTGGCGAACCTCCAAAGTATTCGAAACAAACCCAAAACACCTCTAAAATGCATAAAAGCCGGAAAACCAAACCCGAACCCCTTTTTCCCTAGCTTGGCCGAGAGCTCCATAAGGGTAGAATCCGGGATTTTCGTGGTTTTATGTGTTTAGATGTTGTTTGATTGCTTTTCGGTTAATTAATGTAATTTAGGAATAATTCGTTTGTAGGATTGTGAATTGATCGTGAATTTACAACCTCGGATTATTCGGAGCTTGTCTTCAAGCTAAGGTGAGTTTAATGTGAAAGTTAGTGGTTTTATGAATTTAGTTTCGTTATGTAATTGTTTATCGATGTAAAGAGGGAGATAACTTCTTAGGATTATAGTTTGGTTGGAGACTTTAATTCGGAAGTGTGTGTGGAGAAAGTTTGGAGTTATAATGAGTTCGATGAAAAGGGAACATCGGAGAGGTTTGGAAGTATGGTAATGAGATTTGGAGATGTTAGATGAAAGTGAGAATGGAAGTTACTTTGATGGATTTGGAAGTTAAAGTAATTAGAAGATGCACTTGAGTGATAACTCGTGTCATCTAGTTAGTTAGGTTTCTAATTAACTTAGTAGAATTCTTTGGAGTTTGATTAACTTTTGGAGACCTAGGGCACATTGATTCACACATGATAGTATGTTGATTTCATCCATATGTAATCATGGTGTGATGATTTGTGGGAACCTTGAGCACATTGATTCAGCACGTGATAGTATGTGATTTTGATCCATATGTAATCATGGTGAGATGATTTGTGAAATAGTACATGGTAGTATGTGATTTTGATCCATATGTAACCATGGTATTATGGTTTGTGACACGGCACATGGTAGTATGTGATTTTGATCCATATGTAACCATGGTGTGATGATTTGTGGGAACCTTGAGCACATTGATTCAGCACGTGATAGTATGTGATTTTGATCCATATGTAATCATGGTGAGATGATTTGTGAAATAGTACATGGTAGTATGTGGTTTTGATCCATATGTAACCATGGTATTATGGTTTGTGACACGGCACATGGTAGTATGTGATTTTGATCCATATGTAACCATGGTGTGATGATTTGTGGGAACCTTGAACACATTGATTCAGCACGTGATAGTATGTGATTTTGATCCATATGTAATCATGGTGAGATGATTTGTGAAATAGTACATGGTAGTATCTGATTTTGATCCATATGTAACCATGGTACTATGGTTTGAGATATGGCACATGATAGTATGTTGACTTCGGTCCATATGTATCATGTTGCGAGGAAGTAAATAGTACATAGTAGTATGTTGATTCGGATCCATACGGTACTATGGTAATATGGTTTGAGATATGGCACATGATAGTATGTTGATTCGGATCCATACGTATCATGGTGTGATGATATCCGATATGGTGAAAGTCCTGATATCCGATTGTTTATGATATGGTACATGATAGTATGTTGACTTCAGTCCATACGGTATCATGGTACGGTTACTTGAGACATGGTACGACCGTACGTGGTATGTTGATTTCGATCCATACAATAGCACGATATGATGAAACTTGTTTGGTAATAAAGATAGTTAATGTTACTTTTACCTATTTTTTTTAATTGTGTAAAGAGACTTAGTTGTGAATGTTTGTTTTACTTTAAGTCTTTATTCCTATCTCTTGGTATTGAATGACGATTATGGGTAGTATATGACTATCGTATGATTGTATGGAAATTGGAAGTGTGGATGTGGGTAGTATTAAGCATTATAGGCCTTTGGACACGATTTCGGTTATGAGATTTTGTTCATAGGATTACTTGCTTTCATTTTACTCTCACTAGCATTGTTTGCTAATGGTGCTACACCACAATATTTTCAGGTAAACCCCGTGCCAAGAAGCGTGGTAGAGGAAGTGGTGTCGCGTGACTTGACGAGATGGTGTAAGAACAATGTTAAAACACTTTTGTATAAGCATTCGTAAAAATGCTTGTAAATCATATACTTTTTACATACTTGTGTCTTTTGAGCCCGCGAAGGGTGTTTGTATAAAGTATTTCGATGTTTTATGACTAAACTGTCTTTTGGAATGCGCATTCCCAATTTATAGCTTTCTCTGGAAATTTAGGTTGTAAACAGGTTTTGGTTATTCGATTTTTAAACGAACCCATGCCGTTTTTCTTTAAAAATTGAGTCTTCCGCTGTGCATTTGAATTTAAAGAATTTAACGGAAAGCGGTTCGTTACAGTCACCTATGGCAGTGTCACCTATTTAAATAGGTGACGGCCATAAAAAACCGTTACCTATTCAAATAGGTGACGTTTTTTACCCGTCACCTAATCGAATAGGTGACGTTTTTTACCCGTCACCTTTTCAAATAGGTGACGTTTTTTACCCATCACCTATTAGAATAGGTGACGTTTTTTACCCGTCACCTTTTTGAATAGGTGACACTGGAATAGGTGACGGTCATAAAACACCCGTCACCTTATAGGTGACGGGGAAAAACCGTCACCTTTTGTCTAAAATTTGAGAAAAAAAATATTTTTTATTAAATGATTTTCAAATAATACCATTTATTACACCTATCAAATTTAACTAAATATTACAATAAAAGTTAAAATATCACTAAACGCCTACATAAATTACAATATTTTTAAACAAAAAAATACATTACATTATACTTGGACAATAAAACAAGAATTTGGAAAAAAGAACTTCATTCAACACTCCTGTCAACATATTTCACACAGCATCCAATCCACACCAACAAACGTGTGTTGGAAACGAAATGGTAGAAACCCCTGCACAAGAGAAAGATGACTGATTGTAAGGCTAACATTTCCTAAATATTGGCCAAACGAATATTTAAAGTAGAAAAGTTGGGTCATCAAATAGTATGCTACCTTAAATGTCTCAAATTAATTAAGAAGATATCAGTTGATAGGGAGATGGGAGAAAGATGTTTATAAGATGTAACAGGCGTAAAAAAAATAAATCAGACATACAACATACATTTCCAAGATAATATCAAGCAAAAAAGAAAAAACAAAGTACATACCACTAACGATGGGTATGTTATTCTGGAATGAACTTGCGAACCAAGTCCTTCAAATCACAAGATGAGGCCTGATTTACCATGATCTCTCCCATCTTAGGACAGATCTGTCATAGAAAAAAATGTATCAGATATCATCCAAAAGGACGAGCATGAAAACTTGAGAAAATCATGATAGTATCCTGGAACAGTAGTAGAAAAAACAAAATTGACAAGAACTGGAATCATTGAGATGAAATGAAATTTACTCTACCACCACTGAGATAAAATGAAATAAGAGACTGAAATCATTGACAAGAACTTACCATAACCAAACATTAAAAAAACATAACTAATCAAAAGGGAGTTTGAGAATAAGCATGAAGGGTAAGTTATACTCTCAACTTCCTTTAGGTTTATATCATAAAAGCAGTAAAAAAATATAGATAAAGGAAAAATAGATAAGTGGCAGTGAAAATAAACTTGAAATATCTACAATCTTTCGAAATGTAATCATTTAACTACATTTTGATTGCGGTCTTCAATTTGGGAATAGAAATTAACAGAAACTCATAGTCATCACAAGCTATATTACATACATTTTTCTTCTCCACTTGTATTAACTACGACAAAAACTTTAAGAGGCTTCCTTCCAATACTTGCAACAGCACTACCCAAATAAATTGCATTCAGAGACAAGAGAGTTCAAGCAAGCTGATAGAATTAATAATAACACAGACAGAGAATTGAACCCTTGCTAAAATATTTTGAACTTGAACTTGCCTTTCGTGTCATTAAATCAAAGACAAAGAATTGAACCCTTGCTAAAATATTTATTTTAGTATGAAAGCATGCTAAATATTAACAAGAATTTAATAATTTTAAACCATACGTATCGGTACCTTCAGTACCTCAACAGCTGTAGCCAACGAAGTTCGTGGAATGTTCTTCATTTTAGAAGGAAACCATCTGATGAAGGAAGACAAAAAGATTTTGAAACATAATTTAGCAAAAATGAAATGTCTCCACATAGACCAACAATAAATAAATGAAGAAACTTGAAAATATTTTTCAAGGTGAAAGATCTAATAATATTCTTCAATTCACTGAATTCCCCAACTTTCTGAAAAATACAAATTTATTTATTACCTCCCTATTCAAGCTGAGTTTTTATCAAAGAAAGATATGAAAAGAAACAGCATCCACATACACTTCCAGCAAACTTCTCTATGTACAAACAAGCAAAGTAGACATACTAAGAAAACAAGGACCACTAGTTTATGAAATTTTAAGTTTCAAACTGCTGTTGAAAGCATACACTCACCTCACTATAACAAGGCATTAAATATTCCAGACAAAGCTATACCACATGGTTGCCAGTTTAGCATGAAGATAACCTTGCTTAGAACACAAACATTGATCTAAAATGTATTAGAAGCATTAGTACAAATCCTAGCTCACATTTCATGTTCACTGAATACCAAATGCTAAAATGCCTAATTAGAATCTATTATAAAACATAAAATAGATCTATATGTTCAAAGCAAAAAATGGACAAGAGATTGCAAACAAGTTTCCAAGGCGTTTAACTGAGATCGAAAGCACTATCCAAGTGTCCATGATCAAAAATCAACTCTCAGTACATGTACATTTATAAGCTTGGCAGAAACCTTGGGATAATAAGCTGGCCCAACTGGGAGTTTTGATAGTATCCAATTCTTCACATCTTCCACCCCATGCCCATACTTGGCACTCACAGGTATAAACTCATCAACATTAGTAAATTTTTCATACCGTGGATTTTAATTAGGCATCAGAAAAAGAAGAGGCGTTTAAAATCTAAAATTATCTAGTCAATTAAAATAGTCCTGCTTTATATCACTGCAATCAGGAAAGTGCATACAAGGATGTTGGCACCAATGCTAGTTCTAATTAATCCACTCTTCTAACTAATGAACATTTAAAATAAATAAATGAACAAGAGATTGCAAACAATAGAAGCTCTACTGTTAACCAAAGAAACTACAAATAAATTGACGAAAAAGATTTATAAGATGAATTTAAAATGATTTTAAAAGGTACAAAAATCAGAAGGAACAAGATTACAAGTGTTCTGTTTTTATCATAACCTTTACTCCCTCAAATTATAGATTCCCATCCACATTCATGACTTTTTCATTTATAAACTAACAAGTTTGGACAAAAGGACCTAACTCAAGAAGTATTTCCATTTTGCATCAGTATTTAATAAGAATTTCTCATTGTTAGACATGAAAATCTCCTATAGATCTAACATTCAATATATAATGTAAATGATACAACTTAAAATCAAGTTACCCAGGTTAAGAACAAAGAACACAAAAACTGTTATAATGGATAATCTGTCATATTCCTATTTTTCTTATAGTGAAAACTTACAGCATATAAGTTCTTCTAGTAGTCTTTTGGGTTTGGTTTTCAAGAATAGCCAACCTTTCCAATTCTTCCTCACTTAGACCTGCGTATAGATTCCATAGCAATAGATATCTCAAATGAAAAAAGGACTAAGATGAGAAAGTCAATTGGGGGATATCAAAGGCAGTGATATAAGCTTTACATCCAAACAATGGGTACAATAAAAGAGAAATATAAAAAACACAACCCCTTCCCCCATAAAAAAATGAAACCAAAAAGAACAATTTAAGGTTTTAAGTTCTAACTGAAACATTTCAAATGATGAGGTGAACTTAGTGAAACAATTGGATAACAAACACTTCAAAACTGTCAGTTCATGATGTAATATACTAAGGGCAAAAAGAGCCACAATATAAGCCCACCCAAAATACATTGCATCATCATATACATTAGAACAAACCAAGCATAACACCATACCCCATTTTTGTACCTGTTAAATGAGTAGACAAAAGACAGAGAGAACCAATGGTGTTTTCATTAACATAAAGTAAAAAAAAAATCTCTGTTAATGATTAATAAACCAAGAGATAAATGAAATAATAAAAAAAAAACTAGAGAAAAAAGCCAATTTCTTATTAGGAAAAGATGAATGAACATATTCATTAGTATGTACAAATATACCAAAAAAAAAGAAAGGAAAATAAACAGTATCACAAACAATGAAAAACTGGAAAAATCAGATCTGCTAATTGCTCATTTAAAAGGGTTAATTGGGAACACGAGATAAGTTGTACTAGTGAGCTATGGAGTACTTACAAAGTGGTGAGAGATGTCGGTAAGCTAGAGAACCAATTTGAGGCCGTTGATGATCCAAATGAGTTGTTACTAAGGTCCCTATAAAGATGAAAAATTACCAGTTAAATGAACTTGAACATGCAGGGTAAAATTGAGATGATAGTTCCTAATCCTACCATTTAACTTAGTAATTATGAACCCTAAAATATGTTTAAAAGTGCTAAACCACCAAAGTATACTTAATTATATTTAAAAGTGCTATTAAAAGGAGATGGGAAAGAAAACATGAGTATATTCTACAAGCAACTTTATCAGATGTCTCCGAAGTGACTATTGTACAAGAAACTTGAAAGTTGAAACTATGGCTAACTGCAAAAGACACTTCAGCCTAAGGTCAGAAATCACAAGACAATAAACTAAATTCAATGAAAATTATGCTAATTTTAAAGTTTCTTCCCTCAAATAAATCATCACAATTATAATTACTCAAAAAAAAAAGTTTGCACCATATCATACCGAGTGAGCGCGTAGATCATATGCAGATCTATCAGTAATACCAACACATTCAATCCAACCATAAGAACATTCTATCTCAGCATCCCAACAATCAGCTGCATAATGAGCCATTTCATTTGCAAGGTGCTGCTGGAAGCGTAAACGATCTTTGTCTATGTCGAGGCGAGTTAGAAAAAGATATCATTTCCCTATGAAGTAGCCAAGAGTTTCATTATTTATAGTTCCCTGCAGCACTTAACATGTCAACAAAAATAAAGAGGTAGGTGGGGTAGGGGAGTCAAGATAATGATAATGAATAAACAAACCGTTGCAAATGCCTTCACCCAATGGAATTTTCCTTGCGGACCGACCGGACATTTGCTCTTCCCCTGGAAACATTAAAAACTCCAAATTTGCAACATTAGGGAATTTCAAATGAGATTTGTCTTCAGGATCAATAAAGTGCTCAATCTCGGCTAGTGTGCTCAATCAACATGGGATTGGAAGAAAACATTTGTAAGTATGCCAACCAAAACCGAATAAGTGAACTCAAAGGATCAAAATAGAATTTAAACTTCAAAAAAAAAATCAATCATTTTTTATATAATATGAATACTAGTGTAGCAATGAAAGGCATGAACCGATACCTTATCTGTTTTGATCATCAACCTTCGTAAACCCTTTCAAAATCTCTTCACAATCAAATTTATATCCTTGAGCTCTCAAGTTGTTGCTGGAAGTTAACAAAATAAGAAACTATGTAAATAAGATGGACATGGAGATGGCTTTTAAAACCTTACATCAGAAACAAACATTAATTTATTTAAATGCTTACAAAACAAACACTACAAAATCCTACAAAGCCATCCAAATGAAACCAGTCCAATATATGAGAAGTACTGAAGACTTGCAGTGTGATGGGGAATAAAATCAAAATTGTTAACTTGAAAAAGAAATTAAGGTATTAATTACTTAATAGGTGGAGAGTCATCAACATATCTAATCAAATCTTCCTTAACAATCTTCACCAATTCAAGGCTAAATTTCAAACCAGAGAAATTGCACTCTGAGGGGAAGGCAAACAAGTTATATGCACCACCTGCACAAGATGCACAAAATAAAGCTAAAGTAACTATAACAGTGTCAAAAAAATTAATGTTATCGGCATTAAGATCATAAATAAATAAAATATTCTGAAGTAAAAAGTTTACTGAGCACTGAATTCTCTATACCTCAAATAAATATAACAAAGATGTGTCAAAGTTAAGATCGTGTAATGCAGTCATCTTGTTAACACAAAAATCAAGCGATCCATACATTTATTTCATTTATTGGGATCATCATGTGGACAAGAAATAAAAACCATGGAAATGGATGAAAGAAATCCGAGTACACAGGAAAGGCATGAACTGATACCTTACCTGTTTTGATCATCAACCTTTGTAAACCCTTTCAAAATCTCTTCACAATCAAATTTATATCCTTGAGCTCTCATGTCGTTGCTGGAAGTTTACAAAATAAGAAACTATGTAAATAAGATGGACATGGAGATGGCTTTTAAAACCTTACATCAGAAACAAACATTAATTTATTTAAATGTTTACAAAACAAACACTACTAAATCCTACAACACAGCTATCCAAATGAAACCAGTCCAATATATGAGAAGTACTAGTATTTCTTATATGATTTGCATAACTTCAATTACACTAAAAGCGCTTGGGATATTAAACCATAATGGAACTAACCATGAACTTCTTAGATCTTCGAGAACTTTCAATAGCTATCCAAGTATTTATCAAACACATAGAGATCAATAGATAAGTTAGTCAACTAACTAAGCTGAAAGATCTAAGAAGAAAACCCTAATTTCAGAGCTTGATCTGAATTTATTGAAGAAAAAAATAGTAAACTTGACCTGAATAGCTGACGAAAAATGCCTCGAACGAACGACAAGAATCAGATCTACTTTAGATCTGAACAACCTTCTTCAAACGAATAACATGCGGAAGCTTTGAGTGGTGTTAATGGTAACTTTGAATCATAAGCTCGCGAATCAAATGGAAGGGTGATCATATCTGCGGTTTGTGGCTTCGATTTTCAATAGATCTGGTTTTACAACGAAGCTTCACACGAAAACAAAATCGTGAGTAGCTTCTCGATGCGACGGCAAGGGTTTTGGTCTAGCGAATGTAGAACTCGTGATGGGGAACAACAGAAGAAATCATATCAGATGTGGAAGGAGAAATCGCGAGAGAGATTTGGTTGAGGGTTTTGGTCGAGCGAATGAGAACTATCGAAGGGGCGATTTTGTTTCAATGATTTGGGAGAGAGTGAGAGGGTTTCGTTTTCTTTTTTTGCCCCCGAGTCTTCGTCCGCTATTTGCTTTGAAGGAATGGGTGACGTCTTTTTTAAAAAAAAAACTAATCATCCGCTTTTTATTTTATTGTGTCACCTATTAAAATAGTTAGTGTGGCCTATTCCTATTTTTCTTATAGTGGTTATTTGCTTTTCTTGTGAAAATTATGGACATAAAGCTTATTCATGTCATTTTCATAAATATAGTGGTTCAAATATTTCAAGATCAAATGTTTTGAAAATAAATAAAATTTGGATTCCAAAATATGAAAATGCTAACCTATATGGACCCAAACAAGTATGGGTACCAAAAGATCAAACATGAATTCCTATTCTTTGTAGGAATGTTCGAAAATATCAAAGAAGAACAAGTGGTACTTGGATAGTAGATGCTCAAGACACATGACGGGTGATCATTCCAAGTTTTCCACACTTACCAAGAAAGAAGGTGGATTAGTAACCTTCATTGATAACAAGAAAGGGAAAATCATCGGTAAAGGAAGTGTCGGTAATGATTCCTCTTCTTTAATAGAAAATGTTTTATTAGTTGATGGTCTTAAACATGATTTATTAAGCATTAGTCAATTGTGTGATAAAGGTTATGAAGTATCATTTAATAAAAAGCATTGTTTTATAAAAGATATTTGTGATAACAAAGTTTTATTTGTTGGAAATAGAGATGCAAATGTTTACACTATTGATATAAATGCATGCTCTTTAAATGAAAAATGTCTATCCGTTTTAAATGATGATTCTTGGTTATGGCATAGAAGATTAGGTCATACAAGCATGAAATTGATTTCAAATATTTCTAAAAAGTGTTTGGTAAGAGGTTTGCCAAAATTAAAATTTGAAAAAGATAAAATTTGTGATGCTTGTCAAATGGGTAAACAAATAAAGTCCTCTTATCTAAAAATGATATTTCCACTACTAGACCCTTACAACTTTTACACATGGATTTATTTGGCCCTTCTAGAACTTCTAGTTTTGGAGGAAATTATTATGTCTTTGTAATTGTTGATGATTACTCTCATTTTACTTAGGTTTTATTTTTAAAGCATAAAGATGAAGCTTTGAAAAAGTTTATTAACTTCACAAAAAGAGTTCAAAATGAAAAAGGATTTTTGATTTCTCAAATAAGAAGTGATCATGGTGGAGAATTTGAAAATATTGCTTTTGAAAATTTTTGTAATGAAAATGGTTATACTCATAATTTCTCCTCTCCTAGAACTCCTCAACAAAACGGTGTAGTTGAACGGAAAAATCGTTCTTTGCAAGAATTAGCTAGATCTATGTTAAATGAATATGGACTTCCTAAATATTTTTGGGCGGAAGTCGTTAACACCGCTTGTTATGTTTTAAATAGAGTTTTAATAAGAAATTTTTTGGATAAAACTCCTTATGAATTATGGAATGGAAAAAGTCCTATTGTAAGTTATTTTAAAGTTTTTGGTTGCAAATGTTTTATTCTAAATAATAAGGAAAATCTTGGTAAATTTGATTCTAAAACCGATGTTGGTATTTTCCTTGGTTATTCCTCAACTAGTAAAGCTTATAGAGTTTTTAATAAAAGAACTTTAGTTATTGAGGAATCCATACATATTGTATTTGATGAATCTATTCATGGTGATGTTAATATTATTAATGATTCTCTTGATACTAATGCTTTAGAAAAGAATCTTGATGATTTGCAAATTAGTGATAAAAGCATTGAAGCTACTTCAAGTGAGCAAATTGAAAATGCATATGAAAGATTGGATGAAAGTGCTTCACAATCTTTGCCTAAGGAATGGAGATATGCTACACACCATCCAACTGATTTAATTATTGGTGATCCAACTCAAGGTGTAAGAACTCGTTCCTCTCTTAATATTTTTAATAATCTTGCTTTTGTTTCTCAAATTGAACCAAAAAGTTTTGAAGATGCTCAATTTGATGAATCTTGGTTATTTGCTATGCAAGAAGAATTAAATCAATTTGAAAGAAATAAAGTTTGGGAATTAGTCCCTAGACCTCAAAATAATTCTATTATTGGTACTGAATGGGTTTTTAGAAATAAACTTGATGAAAATGGAAATTTTATTAGAAATAAAGCTAGATTAGTTGCAAAAGGTTATTGTCAAGAAGAAGGAATTGATTATGATGAAACTTTTGCACCGGTTGCTAGATTAGAAGCAATTCGTATGTTGCTTGCTTTTGCTTCTCATAAAAATTTCATTTTATATCAAATGGATGTGAAAAGTGCTTTTCTAAATGGTTATATTATGGAGGAAATTTATGTTGATCAACCTCCCGGTTTCGAAAACTTTGAATTTCCAAATCATGTTTTTAAATTGAAAAAGGCACTTTATTGTTTGTAACAAGCTCCAAGAGCATGGTATGAAAGATTAAGTAAATTCTTGATTAACAATGATTTTAAAATGGGTAAAATTGATACTACTCTTTTTATTAAAATCAAAGAAAATGATATGTTAGTAGTTCAAATCTATGTTGATGATATTATCCTTGGTTCTACTAATCCTTCTTTGTGTGAAGAATTTTCCTAAGTTATGCATAATGAGTTTTAAATGAGCATGGTGGGAGAACTTAATTTCTTTCTTGGACTTCAAATCAAACAACTCAAAGATGGAATTTTCATAAATCAAGAAAAATACACAAAGGAATTATTGAAAAGATTCAAGCTTAATGGAGGAAATATTGCAAAAACTCCTATGAGTACAACAACCAAGCTTGACAAAGATGGAAAAGGTAAAAATGTTGATGTCAAATCTTATAGAGGTATGATTGGGTCTTTACTTTATTTAACGGCAAGTAGACTCGATATTATGTTTAGTGTATGTTTATATGCTAGATTTCAATCATGTCCTAAAGAATCACGCTTGCATGCCATAAAAAGAATATTTAAATATTGCTTGGAACATATAATTTAGGCTTATGGTATCCTAGAAATGTTGAATTTAATTTAATTGGATATTCTGATGTCGATTATGCGGGAAGTTTACTTGATAGAAAAAGTACTAGTGGCACTTTTCAATTTCTCGGTAGTTCTTTAGTTTCATGGTTTAGTAAAAAGCAAAACTCCATTGCTTTATCTACTACAGAAGTGGAATATATAGCCGTTGCTAGTTGTTGTACACAAATTTTATGGATGAAACAAACTTTATGTGATTATGGTTTATCATTTGAAAAAGTTCCTATTCTTTGTGACAACTCAAGTGCTATTAATTTAACTAAAAATCCAATACAACATTCTAGAACAAAGCATATTGATATTAGACATCATTTCATAAGAGAACATGTGCAAAATGGATCTATTATTCTCAACTTTGTTAACTCTTGTGATCAATTTGCGGATATTTTCACCAAGCCTTTGAATGAAGAAAGCTTTTGCAAAAATAGGATTGCTCTTGGAATATTAAGGTATGATACTTCTAAATAATTTGAATTTTATGCAATTATTTTGGGGGAGTTTTGAAATTCAAATTTAAATCTTATTTTGATGAAATTTTTGGAATTAAATTTGCTTATTGAATGTTTATAATCTTTTTGATTGATTCCAAAAGGGGGAGAAAATTGATAAGGAAAATGACACTTATCTCGTGCTTAAATTGATAAATATTTTAAGGGGAAGAACTTATTTAGGGGGAGTATTTCATATGTTTCGTATACGATATTGAACATCTCTTGAATATTTATACTCTTACTCTTTCATTTTCCCTTATGGTTTGTCATCATAAAAAAGGGGGAGATTGTTGACTTTCTAAGCCAATTAATCTTATTTCTTATTTTGATGATAACAAACGTGTTTTTCTTATTAATCAATTTTCTGTGTTTTAATAGTCCACTGTGTAGAGAAAATTATAACGAGTCCAACGCAATTGGAATCAACTCAATTGGACTTCAAACGAGCAAGATATTAAATTTAGAATATTGGAATTAAATTAATTATTTCGTTCGGATCAAATATGGCGAGCTCATCTTATTTATTTTGCGCTCAAATTCTCAGCCGTCAGATTCGTTTGTAGTTGAGATGGAAGGCCCAGATTGATTCAGAATTTTGAATTAAAGAAAAAGAAAAATGTCAGAATTATTATCAGCCGTTCGATCACATGAAGTCATCATCCAACGGATCACGTTCGTCAATTGAAATATATTATATATATATATTCGGATTAAAATAAAAGAAAATAAAGAAAATGGACAGCCGTTCGATCACGCACTGCATAAAATACAACGGTCGAAACCAGTCCACGTCGCACGCGTGAAGACCAGACGCTGACGCGCCCCTGCACTTGCTGAACGTGTGGATCTCACGCGGTTTGCTTCTTCCAGCAGTATTGCGACACGTTGTAACGTCCCGTTACTTTTGGGGGTAATTTTTTTTTTATTATTATTTTATTTATTTATTTGTTTATTTAAAGCTTTTAAGAATAGTTAAATTCTGTAATTTCGATTTTAGTAGTTATTTTCATCCTAAATTCATTTAAATCGTTTTAATACTTTAAATTCGTTTTGGTGACATTAATAATTATTAACGGGCCAATTAATAATTATTAATCACCTTTAGATTAATTTAAGAGCTTTGGGTTTCGATTTATAAGTTAAAAGTCATAAAAGGACGCAACCGTCATTTCCAATTTCTTAAAAATATCAAAATACTATTCATTCATCTTTAAAATGCCATTTTGACCAAAGTTGACTCCAAAACTCTTCATCTTTTCCTCCTCATTTCCGTGAGCCTTAGTGAGAGATTTGGGAGATTTGGTTTTTCTTCGTTTCTCGACGGATCAGCTCGATTTTGGTTGCATCGGAAAGCCCTCGAGTCTAGGATTCCTTTCCACCCAACCATCGTGCTTGCCATCGGTGATCCACGGAGTTCTCGGTAAGTTTATCTTCAAACCCTAAGCTCGAAATAGTGTTTTAATGGAGTTTTCTCTTTGATTCTTCGATTTCTTGCCGAGAAACTAGATGATTTTAAGTACGGGAGTTGTTTTAAGTGTTTTTGACAACTTTCCCTAAACCCTAAAACCGAGTTTCAGTCGAAACCCTTCCCGTTTCAAATTTAGCTTTTGGGGTTTGATTATGGGTTATTTATTGTTGATATAATATTAATTGTAATTCAATTCGGGAAATTGCATATTGTCCAAAAACCCTAATTATCGATACCCATTGAAATCGGAAACTTTGAATCTACTTGAAACCAACCCGAAACACCTCTAAATTGCATAAAAGCCGGAAAACCAAACCCGAACCCCATTTTTCCCTTGTATGGCCGAGAGTACCATAGGGTTAAAATCCGGGTTTTTCGTCGTTTTGTGCGTTTAGATGTAGTTTGAATGATTTCCGATTAATTAATGTTATTTAGGTGTAATTCGTTTGTAGGATTGTGCTTTGATTGTGAAATTGCAACCTCAGTTATATCGGAGCTTGTCTAAAAGCTAATGTGAGTTTAAAGCGAAAGTTAGTGGTTTTATGAATTCAGTTTCGTTATGTTATTGTTTATCGAGGTTAAGAGGGAATTAGCTTCTTAGAATTAAGTTTTGGTTGGAGACTTTAATTCGGAAGTGAGTGGAAAGAAATTGGAATTATAATGAGTTCGATGAAAAAGGAAACATTGGAGTGGTTTGGAAGTATTGTAAAGTGATTTGGAGAAGTTAGATAAAAGTGGAAGTTAAGTTACTTTGAGAGGTTTGGAAATTAAAGTAGCTTAAATGTTACACTTGAGTGATGACTCGTGTAATCTAAGTAGTTAGGTTCTTTAATAACTTAGTAGAATTCCTTAGAGGTTATCTAACTTATTGGAGAGCTTGGCACATTGATACGGCACATGATAGTATGTTGATATCGATCCATACGTATCGTGGTGCGATGATTTGTGGAGACAGTGGCCCATTGATTCGGCACATGATAGTATGTAGATATCCATCCATACGTATCATGGTGCGATGATTTGTGGAGACAGTGGCACATTGATTCGGCACATGATAGTATGTTGATATCGATCCATACGTATCATGGTGCATTGATTTGTGGAGATAGTGGCACATTGATTCGGCACATGATAGTATGTTGTAACGTCCCGTTACTTTTGGGGGTGAATTTTTTTTTTAATTTTATTTATTTATTTTAATTAAAGCTTTTAAGATTAGTTTAAATTTAGTAATTTTGATTTTAGTAGTTATTTTCGTCCGAAATTCTTTTTAATCGTTTTAATACTTTAAATTTGTTTCGGTGACATTAATAATTATTAACGGGTCAATTAATAATTATTAATCACCTTTAGATTAGTTTAAGAGCTTCGGGTTTTGTTTTTAAAGCAAAAATAAAAGAGGGACGTAGACGTCATTTCCAATTTCTTAAAATATCCTAACACTATTCATCCATCTCCTTTATTATGCCAAAATTAGAAAAAAAAAATATCATTTTCTTCTCATTTTTCAATCCCAAACCCGTAGTTTAGAGAGAAAAAAAGAGGAGAGAAAGAAATCGTCGCCCCGGCTTTGTTTCTCATCCGTTTTACGTGATTTCGGATGTGTTGGAAAGCTCTCGCCAAGACCTTTCTATCCATTCTACCATTGGAACGTTTTCACCTCTCTAAGGTAAGCCCTAGATTTCGAAATTTCAAACATTTTATATGAGTTTTGATTCAAACTTGTGTTTTCCTTGGCCAAACCTTCATCCATTTCCAAAACTTGTTAAATCCATGTTGGGAAACACTTTGAGTAACTTTTTCTTGAGTTTCCTTGAACCCTAAAACCGAGTTTGAGCTCGGATTTTCGAAAAACACTATTCATCCGAAATCACTATTCACCCGAAATTCCCACTTGTTCTCATATTAGATATGAGTTGTAATATGTTGTGCAATTGATGAATTGTAGGTCCGATTGCTCGTTTGTTGATTCGTGGGAATTTAGATGTCACGCGAGCATGCAAGGTGAGTTTAATGTGAAAGTTAGTGGTTTTATGAATTTAGTTTCGTTATGTAATTGTTTATCGATGTCAAGACGGAGAGAACTTCTTAGGATTATAGTTTGGTTGGAGACTTTAATTCGGAAGTGTGTGTGGAGAAAGTTTGGAGTTATAATGAGTTCGATGAAAAGGGAACATCGGAGAGGTTTGGAAGTATGGTAATGAGATTTGGAGATGTTAGATGAAAGTGAGAATGGAAGTTACTTTGATGGATTTGGAAGTTAAAGTAATTAGAAGATGCACTTGAGTGATAACTCGTGTAATCTAGTTAGTTAGGTTTCTAATTAAGTTAGTAGAATTCTTTGGAGTTTAGTTAACTTTTGGAGACCTAGGGCACATTGATTCACACATGGTAGTATGAGATTTTGATCCATATGTAATCATGGTGCGATGATGGTAATATGGTACGACCGTACGTGGTATGTTGATTCGGATCCATACGAGCACGTTACGATGATGGCACTATGGCTCATGATAGTATGTTGACTTCGATCCATACGTATCATGTTGTGAGAGTTTGTGATACGGCACATGATAGTATGTTGATACGCTCCATACGGTATCATGGTGCGATGATTTGTGATATAGCACTATATACGCTGTGGTAAGGTGGGCATTCTACGAAATGAGCGTTATAGATGCATTATACTTTATAGCACTATACACGCTGTGGTGAGGTTGGCATTCGAAGATTTGGGCGTGTATGGATGCGTTATTATTGTTATCATTATTATAGCACTATACACGCTGTGGTGAGGTTGGCATTCGAAGATTTGAGCATGTATGGATGCGTTATTATTGTTATCATTATTATAGTACTACACATGCGGTGATACGGGTGGCATTCGAAGATTTGAGCGTGTGTGGTTGCGACATTATTAGCACGATACGATTAAATGTGTTTGGTAATAAAGATAGTTATTGTTACTTTACATATTCTTTAGAATTGTGTAGTAAGACTTAGTAGTGAATGTTACTTTACTTTAAGTCTTTATATCTATCGTACGGTATTGAATGACGATTACGGGTAATATTTGACTATAGAATGATTGTATGGAAATTGGAAGTGTGGATGTGGGTAGTATTGAGCATTATAGGCCTTTGGACACGATTTCGGTTATGAGATTTTGTGCATAGGATTACTTGCTTTCTTTTTACTCTCACTAGCATTGTTTGCTAATGGTGCTACACCACAATATTTTCAGGTAAACCCCGTGCCAAAAAGCGTGGTAGAGGAAGTGGTGTCGCGTGAATTGACGAGATGGTGTAAGGACAATGTTAAAACTCTTTTGGTTAAGCATTCGTAAAAATGCTTGTAAATCATATACTTTTTACATACTTGTGTCTTTTGAGCCCGCAAAGGGTGTTTGTATAAAGTATTTCGATGTTTTATGACTAAACACTCTTTTGGAATGAGCATTCCTGATTTATCGCTTTTTCTGGAATTTGGGTTGTAAAACAGGTTTTGGCTATTCGATTTTTAAACGAACCCACGCCGTTTTTATTTAAAAGTCGAGTCTTCCGCTGTGCATTTAAATTTAAAGAATTTAACGGGTTCGGGTCGTTACATATGTTGATATCGATCTATACGTATCATGGTGCAATGATTTGTGGAGACAGTGGCACATTGATTCGGCACATGATAGTATGTTGATATCGATCCATACGTATCATGGTGCGATGATTTGTGGAGACAGTGAGCATAATTGATATGGTATATGATAGTATGTTGCTCCGGTCCATACGGTATCATGGTACGGTAACTTGAGACATGGTACGACCGTACATGGTATGTTGATTTCGATCCATACAATAGCACGATACGATGAACTTGTTTGGTAATAAAGATAGTTAATGTTACCTTTACATATTCTTTAGAATTATGTAGTAAGACTTAGTAGTGAATGTTACTTAACTTTAAGTCTTTATTTTTATCTCATGGTATTGAATGATGAATACGGGTAATATATGACTATCGTATGATTGTATGGAAATTGGAAGTGTGGATATGGGTAGTAATGAGCATTTAGGGCCTTTGGACACTATTTCTGGTATGAAATTTAGTTCATAGGATTACTTGCTTTCGTTTTACTCTCACTAGCATTTCATGCTAATGGTGCTACACTTACAGATTTTCAGGTAAACCCCGTCCTAAGAAGCGTGGTAGAGGAGGTGGAGCCGCGTGACTAGTCGAGATGGCGTATGGACAATGTTAAAGACATCTTTTGGTTTAGCATTTGTTAAAATGCTTGTAAATTATTTTCATTTTACATACATATGTCTTTTTGAGCCCGGAAGGGTATTTGTGTAAAATTTGTCTATGTCTTATGATTTATTTCTCCTTTGGAATGCGCATTCCCGATTTATAGCTTTCTCTGAATTTGGGTTGTAAAACAGGTTTTGGTTATTTGATTTTTAAACGAACCCATGCCGTTTTTCTTTAAAAATTGAGTCTTCCGCTGTGCATTTGAATTTAAAGAATTTAATGGAAAGAGGGTCGTTACACACGTGGACATCATGTTCCCAATGCATCAGAGTTGCTTTTCCTTTTGTATGCGAATTGACTTCCAGGCCCCTGGTCTTTTAGTCAATGTTGCCCATATCCTGACCCATATTATTTGCATTTCCTGACCGATTTTTGAAGCTACTCTCACAAATTGGCTGCCCTATTTGCCCCTGCTGCCTGAGAATTTTATTAATAATATTATTATTATTAAATTCAAAATCAGAAATGCTTCAGCCTCTCATTGATTGACACGTGGCCCTCTCCATTGACTTTTGATAAAGCATTTATTACACCATCTTGGTTAATTACTTCTTTGCCCTTCACTGATTTGAATTTATATAAAGACTTCAAGGGTATAAACATCATTTGGAGCCTTTTACCATTAGATTTAATTTTTGGAAGATTGTATATCCTAAATTACTGTTTCTCTTCTTCCTTTTGTCAAAAATGGAGCCTCTTCCTTCTTCAATTCACACCATTGAAGTCAAATATATTTAAGAAGGTGGATGAACAGTAGAAAAACGGTAACATTTTTTTTTTCCTATGAGCTCGAAATGGCAGATTGACATACACCAACAAAAACAGAGGCTAATTCCGATTGTTGAATTCTAAAGTTTTTCATTTTTCAATCATTCTTTTGAGACATTTTGTGAGCAAAATTTGTGTATTTATAGCCATTTTTTAGGGCTAATTTGTTGAGAGTATTATCTCTTATTGTGAGCCAAATTATTGTAATATTCATCCTTTGTGAGGATTTACGAATTGTAAAAGGTTAACTCTTAGTAAAAAGAGTGATTGCAAACGGTTGTCCTTGCTCCGTGGAAAAGGTCATTGTTCGGGTTTGATCTTGACCCCGCTAATAGGATTGGGTTGCACTTGTTCCCGCAAAAAGTGAATACAAATGCCCGAGAGGCGCTCGGGGAGTGGACTAGGCCGCATTTTTGGCCGAACCACTATAAATTTTTGTGTCACTTTTTCTAACCCTTACTCTTTTAATTATTGCTTTACATAATTATTCTTATAATTTATTCATGCATAATTAAATGGTTAGAAGTTAATTGTGATACAATATTTTCTATCATCATATCATCTTTGCTTACTTTGCTAAAAAGAATTCTACGTATAAATTTTATTTATATTGGTTGAACTTAAAAAGTCCGATTATTTTGTTAATCTTAATTTTTGAATTGATTGAAAAAGTTTTATAATTTTTTAAAACCCTATTCACCCCCTCAAGGGTTGCCTTAGATCCTAACACTATATGTCTCCATCTTAGAGGAATCAATATAATCCTCTTCTTGATACCACATGGCTTAAGATGCCATTTCTTTTAGCCAAACTCACACTTTGAGAACTTGGCATACACTTCTGATTTCTTAATAATATTAAAACTTCTTTCAAATGCATATCATGCATCTCCTCGGTCTTAGAATAAATCATAATGTCATCATTAATCACAACATCAATATAATTGATGAACTTCTTGAATAGAGTATGCGTAAGATCCATAAAAGTTGCAGGCGCGTTGGTTAAGTCAAAAGACATGACTACAAACTCATAATATCAATAGCGCATCCTGAAAGCAGTTTTAGGAATATCTTAATCCCAAATCTTCAACGGATTTAACCGGATCTCAAATCCATCTTTGAAAAGATAGCGGTTTCTCCCCAACTAATCATATAGATCATCAATCCAATGCAATTAATACTTGTTTTTCATTGTAACTTGATCCAACCCTCGATAATCAATATACAGTCTCACTGAACTGTCTTTCTTTTCACAAACAACAAGGTGCTCCCTAAGAGGACGCACTAGGGTGAATAAACTCTGAGTTTAAGAGCTCCAATAACTGACTCTTAAGCTCTTTTAACTCAGCTAGTCTCCGGTACAGAAGTATTGATAGCACTAGCTAAATAAACTCAAGCTACATCACTTAGAAGCATTCTAGCTTCTATCATAGATATCAAAATGGGTGTTTCTCAATCATTAGACCCACAAAAACATAAACTAGTCCCACATGGACTCATAAAATCAAAACTTTCTTAGTACAAACTATAATGGTATGATTGGATAATAGCCAATCCATAATCAATATCACATCAATATCAGACATATGCATAACAATCAAAGTAAAATGTGAACATCTACTCATAATGCACATGTCATCAATACTAATCATACCATCAACAATAATAGACTTCCCCACTGGGGTAAAAACACACATCTCGAAACTCAACAGTCTCGACTCAAGAGCTGCCAACTCATCATAACAAGATAAAATAAAAGAGCTCCAGAATTAAACAGAATAAAATCCAAACGGCTTGAAAATAACAAAGTACCCATTACTACCAAACCTGCAACTTTAGTATCATCTCTAGTAGAAAATACTCAATTATGATGCTGAGCAAGTGGAGAAGGTAACAAGCATAAATCTGTACTGATGAGCCTGTCTACCTTGATCTCTACTTCCTGTAGTGACCTCTGCTCTACCCTAGAGAGCATACTGAGCTGGTGGTGCCTGCTGCAGCATTTTCTGATAATCCGAACCGTAATTACTATGTTGTGGTAGTTAAGTCTTATACGCCCTTTAAAAGTGGCATGATTCCAAGTTTGATAACAAACATAGTATCTTGGTGGAAGTGTGCATCTCCCTAAGTGGAAACTGGCACAACTATTGTAGTAAGGATGATCCTATCCTTGTACTTTTGGCTGTCCATCTTGAGCTCCATCTCGAACCTGTTGTTGCTGCTGCTATTGTTGCTGCTACTGCTATTGTTGCTTCTGCGGTCTCCCTTGACTGGCATCGTCATCTTCTATCTTCTTCTCCTGAGAGGAAATCTGTCTGTAGTAGCTAGTTTTCCCTTCTTTTCATAATATGCGAAATCCAAGATAAGGATAACTCCTAAGCCTCCTTATTCAAATCTTGAATGAACTCGACTTCAGAGATCATTTCCTTTCTTACAAAGCAAAACTGGTGTCTGTCAAACACCTTAGTCCAAATAACATTCTAACCTACCAACATAGGATTCACTTTAGAGTCTATCTTGAAAAGATTCAGTAGGTCGAACTATGACCTACAAGTTTATCAATTTAAATTCTGAAATATAAAACACAAGGAACTCAAGTTCCTATCAGGAGTTCAAAGAGGTTTATAATAATAAAAGTGAAATGAAAAGCTCTTAAGAGCTTATAACAAATTTACATCTCAAAGACCGAAAATAAAACAAAATAAGATAAGCTTAGCCCCGGGACTTTTAAATGACATCTAGTCCATCTCCTCATCATCATCCTCTCGATCAAGCCGCACCAGCTCCTCTCTCATGACCCGAACACCTGAAAATGTTTGTAATATCATGAGCTAACAACAAAGCTCAATGAGAATAAACAAAATAAAAAGTAAAGTTAGACTCCAAACCCGCATCCAGATTTGTGTCCAAGTAAACTCACATTCTCTTACCTTTCAACAACAAAAATGGTTTTACATCAATATTTCACTTTTACTTACTAATTCTCCCAAATATTTGAGGAACAATCTTCCAACCATTAGGGGGATATGTTTCATAACATATATATATATAAATTTTGAATCTTGTTCTCTTTAATACCTTATACTATACATAAGGTTTACATCAAATCTTATTCTCCAATTACGAGATCTTCCAATTTATTGAGAAACTAGTTCTCTTACATGTTTATCACATGATAGTTATACAAGGTTCAATACACCTTGTATTCTCTCATTATCCAATTCAATCTCATTCCTTTTTCCTCTAGAAAAGTACGTCTTACATAATCCTTTCTATAGTTCTCTATTCTCTAGAAAACTAACTTTCATAATCATAATCTCTATAGGATGATAATACTAACACACGTAGTCTAAATCTCATCCATTAACTCGTTAAAACAAATATACGAAAAAGTAAAAAAACTTTACATAAGCATAACATCTCAATTCTTTCTCCAGGATATAATTCCATCGATAATATGCATGAAGGTAATGAAGACATCCCGTAGGATTCACATTCACCTTTTATGCATGAATGAAGGTAATGTGGGCACTTCCCAGAGGATCCACATTCTCCCTTATGAATGAATGAAGGTAATGTGGGCACTTCCTGTACGATCCACATTCTCCCTTCTTTTTCTTTCTCACTTTCTTTTTTTTTCTCTGAAGGTAATGTGAACTTCCCGTAGGATTCATCATTCTCCTTTTTTTTTTCTTTTTCACTGAAGGTAATGTGAACTTCCCGTAGGATTCATCATTCTCCCTTCTTTTTCTTTTCCACTTTCTTTTCTTTTTCATTTCAATGATGCGAGATGTTATGGTATGCTCGCAAAAGTAAATAAACTTAAATATGAATGGAGCGTAAGGTAAAGGGTATAAATTAAAGGACATAAAGTAAATGGATCATAGATGTCCTTATGCATAAAGTATTAAATGGGAATTTCAGAAGAACAATAAATAAATCGAACTTCCGATACTTTCATAAAAGTAAGTTCTTATCTTAATGAGTAAGTCTCCACTTTCAAGGATTTTAAACTTCCAAATAAAATCCAAGGTTCTATTTTCAAGTTCCTTTAACCATTCTATCTAAAAGTTTGGATCATTTATCTTCCAATGATCCATTCTAATCTCCGAAACGATTCTAACTTAGAACTTTCAAAAGTTCAATGTTCCCTCGAGAAACTCCAAAGATTTCACTCAAAGAACTAGTTCCTAATCCTAAGGTCACTAGCTCACTTTCTTTTACTCTTAGATTCGAATCTTAATCTCAACTTCCGATCCTACAAACCGTTCAACTTATTCGGTTTCTAAATCTACTTTAAATCCTATTTATTCTCACCTTGGCCCAATTAGTTTTGCTCCAAATCTCCAATTTCCCACGAATCAACAACCGAGCAATCGCACCTACAATTCATCAATTGCACAACATATTACAACTCATAACTAAGATGAGAACAAGTTTGAATTTTCGGATGAATAGTGATTTTGGATGAATAGTGTTTTCGGGTGAATAGTGTTTTTCGAAAATCCGGGCTCAAAATCGTCAAATACCATGATAGAAATTCATGATTTCAACTTCAAAACTCATTTATAATAAAAAACGAACAAAACCATATAAAAAGTTTTGAAAACTTACTTTTTGGGACTTCCCTTAGAGAATGTGAAACTTCGAAAAGGTAGATAGGTAGCCCTCGTCCCTACCAATCCAACGCAACCGAAAACACGATGATCCGCCGAGAAATGGAGAAAACCCAAAGATTTTCTTCCCTCCAATGGTGCTCACGGTGGAAGAAGAGAAAGATGAGATGAAATGGTCTTCATTTTGGTCAAAGTTGGGAATTTAAAGATGATGAAATAGTAAATAGATATTTTTTTAAGAAATTGGAAATGACGGTTACGTCCTTTAATGACTTTTAACTTATAAATCGAAACCCGAATGATTTAGTCCATCCTAAAGATCCAAATGGAGGAAATTTGCTTTGGATTAAAATGTCTTGAAACCAAAAACTTGTCAAAGTTTTCCCAAAGAAGAAGTTCCAAAATGGATCTTTAAGATGGACCAAATGATGAGGACAAAATCATGAGGAAAACTTTGACAAGATTGGTTTTGATCCTTGTTCGACATTTTGGATCTTTAGGATGGTCCACATTATGAGGACAACTTTGTCAAGATTGGTTCTGATCCTCGTTCATTTGGATCTTTAGGATGTTCCAAAGAGGATTCCCAAACAAGAGGTTTCTCCTTATCAAAGTTGTCCTCATGATTTATTCCATCCTAAAGATCCAAATGGAGGAACCTTTCTTTGGGAATCATCTTTGTAATAAAATGTATTGAAACCAAAGACTTGTCAAAGTTTTCCAAAAGAAGAGGTTCCAAAATAGATCTCTAAGATGGACCAAATCATGAGGACAAAATCATGAGGAAAACTTTGACAAGATTGGTTCCGATCCTCGTTCGACATTTTGGTCCAAAGAGGATTCTCAAAGAAGAGGTTCCTCCATTTGGATCTTTAGGATGGACCAAATAAAGAAGACAAGTTTGACAAGTGAGAAACCTTAGGTCTTTGGTTTTAATTTGGTCTACCGAGTAGAGGATTCTAAAGAAGAGGTATCTATATTTGGATCTTTTCGATAGACTTAATCATGAGGACAACTTTGACAAGATTGGTTCTAATCCTCGTTCGACATTTTGGTCCTAAGAGGATTACCAAAGAAGCGGTTCCTATATTTGGATCTTTAGGATGGACCAAGTCATGAGGACAACTTTGACAAGATGATAAGGATCATGGAAGCACTCTGTTTCCAATACATGTCCCAAGCGGCCAATCTTAAGATCCAAAGAAAAGAATACAATAAGATTTTATTACACATTTGCAAGGGTGACTAGATTCGACTCAAGTTAGCTTTGGAGAGAAACAACCCAATCTGGATGATAACTTGATGAATCTTTCCTTGAAGATCAATGTGTACAACTTGAAAATACATAAAGGGGATTTGACATCCATACATTAAGTTGAATATTGACACATCACCATGGCAACTAAGAAAATTAGATTTCCTTTATTTTTTTGAATTTAGACAATGTTTCCTAATTTGTAGTCGTTTGCCTCTAAGTCTCTACTTTCCTTTTACGTTTGTTAAATTATATCCATTTGTCTTTAAGGCTCCACTTTGCTTGTATGTTTTCTACTCATTTTTCTGTTTTAAAGGTTTATAAAGCCATGTGACACAATATTATTAAATGAAAAACAAGTCACTTTTTGAGAGTTTCTTTTGAAAACCCAATTGAGTTTTCTTTCCTTTGCAATTCTTGTGTTTAGTGTCGTTGATGAGTCATTCAATTATGAGTTGATCGACCTAGTTGTGGAGTGATTCAATCTAGAGCAAGAAATCGCATTCTTGTCTCTAGATCATTTATCTAAGAGGTAATCACATCTAACATTAATCTCTTGGTTGGAAAACGATTAATCCGGGAGTGAATATCTTACTTCAAAGCCTCATGCTCATCAAATAGCATTGGGTCTTTGAACGGGAATTTGGGTTTGCCATACTCTAGATTTTGTTCTATCTTAACTTTTCTTGCACTTTGCTTGTTTTACTTCAAGTCTTTCTTATCTTATCATTTCTGTCCTAACCACTATTTTTCTTTTTCCTTGCATTCTACTCTTATTCTCATATTGTGATCACGTTTTGATCTTGAAAATAAAAAAAAAAGTGAGAAAGAGAGCTTTGCATCCGAGAGCACTTAAAGCAGACACCTTTGTGTTCTTCTTTACTTTTCTTTGAAAATTCTGAGTTTGATCAGAAAAATTAATATAGGTATGAGTTTTGAATGTTATTTTATTAATCTAGATCCACAATTTATGCATCAGTTAAATCCAGATCTGTTTGACATTCAAATCCTGCTCATACTTTTCATAAATGAATTTATTGCATTTAGGGCTTTGATACCTGTCTAAAACGCACGAAATAAATCGAAATAGCTTTCAAAGTCGAAATAGGAAAGTTCTTTTAACCAGTTATCTTACTTTTTAAAGAATGACACCTAAGGAAAATCGATTTGTAAACAACTCATTTTCTGCAAATTAAATCAATGCGCAATTTGTTCCTAAATTTCAGGATCTTGTCTTTTGATTGATTGGCATTTTAAATTGTCATTATTATTTCGAATTGGGATAACTTTAAGCTCTTAATAGCTAATTTATTGACCCAAATATGAGTTTCCACATTAATTTTCATAAACAATAATTCTGAATTTTACTTTCCATATTTAGCAATTTCCTAGCTTTTTCCTTTCTATAAAATATGTTTTCCAACCTATTTTTTTCCTTTTCTATTTTCTTATTATATTATTGTATTATTTTCATAAATAGTTGAATTTTTCTGATTGAATTACTTTGAACCTTTCTAAAACACAAATTTTGCTTTAAAAAAGTGAGTTATACCCGAGAGCATATGAATAAAAATTTACCTACCTTGATTTTGAACACGACTGTTCCCTAAGTGATATATAGTGAGAGAGTGTTGTGAGGTCTAGAATACTTGTTAATTTCAGAGGAACATTATGACACGGGGGGAAATAATGGGGGTGAGATTAATGATGCTTGGTGGAGGGAGGCACAAATAGGGGCTTTTTCTAGAATTATGCAAACTTTAGAAGAGGTTAATGAGCGTTTGGGTAGAATAGAGTTAGCTAACAACTAGTCAAGGGGGAGAACCTAGGAGAGAGGATTGAAAATCAAGAGGATGAAAATGTTATAATGGCTGGAGAAAACTCTAGGAGAGGTGATATGAATCATGGAAGGTCACAAATAGCTCAAGGATCAGTTTCAAGATTAAAGTTCAAGACAAGCATTAACATCCATTTACATGCCTACATTAGAAAAGTCAAGACAAGCTTTTGAAGATCCGAGCATGGTGGCGTACAAAGAGGACTTGATCAACTTTAATCTATGGTAAATGCATTTGGAGGATAGTTATTGAAGACTTGTTCAACCAGAAGTGAAGATGAGATCTAATTTGGAAAGTTGCATCACTTTTGCAAACTTTCCTTATTTGGACCACTTTCCATATTTGTTATCGAACTTTCCATATTTGTTCCCAAACTTTCCATATATGGTTCCAACGAATTTATGATATATTTAGACATGTTTTAGGCCATTTACATTCAGTTTATTAGCTAGGAAAGAATTAGGAAAGATATTATTCTCTAGGAAAGATTTTCCCCAAAATCTGCCAAATCCATATAAGGCAAGTTTTGGGCAGATTTTATTCTCATCTTTATTCCGAATTTGCTTGTTATTTTTAGGGTTTCTTTTCCTATTTAAAGACCTCATTTGTAACCCTAAACATGAAGAATTCATATGATAATAATATTGCCTTTTGCTTTGCTTAAATTGCTTAGTTTTGTAGCCTTGTTCTAGGTTGCATGTTTTAGAAACATTCAAGCATGAATTGATCTATTGTGTTTGTGAATTGTTTCAATCTTGAAATAAGAACATATCAAAATTCGATATCAAAATTTGGAGAGATTTATGCTTCCATTGGCCATATCATGGAGAGATTTATGCTTACATTGGCCGAGGGACTTCTTTTGATGACTATGTGATGTGTAATGATTTTCTTTTTAAGAAAGGTAAACTTTGTATTCCTAAATGTTCTATTAGGGAGCTTTTGACTAAAGAGGCTCATGGTGGAGGTTTAATGGGACATTTTGGGGTAGCTAAGACATGACATGTTGCATGAGCATTTTTATTGGCCTAAGATGAAGAATGATGTAGTTAAAGTTTGTTCTCATTGTATTACATGTAAGGCAGCCAAGTCTAGGGTTAAACCACATGGATTGTATTCTCCTTTACCTATTCCTTTAGCACCTTGGTTAGATGTTTCTATGGATTTTGTGCTAGGCTTGCCGAGAACAAAAAGGGGAAAAGATAGCATTTTTGTTGTTGTTGATAGGTTTAGCAAAATGGCTCATTTCATTGCATGTACTAAAACTGATGATGCTAAACACATTGCTGACTTGTTCTTTAGAGAAGTTGTTAAATTGCATGGCATTCCTCAAAGCATTGTGAGTGATAGGGATGTTAAGTTTCTAAGTCATTTTTGGAGGGTTTTGTGGGGTAAGCTTGGGACTAAATTAATGTACTCTTCTACTTGTCACCCCCAAACCGATGGTCAAACCGAGGTTGTCAATAGGACTATGGTTACATTGCTTAGGGCTATAATTGATAAAAACCATAAGACTTGGGAAGATTGCTTGCCATTCATAGAGTTTGCATATAATAGGGCTGTCCATAGTACTACTAAATGCACTCCTTTTGAACTTGTTTATGGTTTTAATCCAACTACTTCTATTGATTTATTGCCCATGTTACCTACTGATTTGGTGAGTTTTGATGCTAGTACTAAGGTTGACAGGATTCAAAAGCTACACAAGGAGGTTCGAGAAAGAATTGAGAAGCAAAACAACAAAGTAGCTTCTAGGATCAATAAGGGTCGAACTAGACTTGTTTTTCAACCTGGAGATTGGGTTTGGGTTCACTTTAGAAAAGAGAGGTTTCCATTGCAAAGGAAATCCAAGCTTAATCCAAGAGGAGATGGTCCATTCCAAGTGCTAGAAAGAATCAATGACAATGCTTACAAGATTGATCTTCCAGGTGAGTATAATGTGAGTGCTTCTTTTAATGTTTCTGACTTAAGTCCTTTTGATGTAGGTGATGAATCAGATTTGAGGACAAATCCTTTTGAACAGGGAGGAGATGATATGAATCATGGAGCACAAGACAAGATAGACAAGCTTAGGATGGTTCAAGGGCCAATGACAAGATCCAAGACCAAGAAATTGCAACAAGCTTTGAATATCCATTGTCAAGCATACATGAGCAAACTCAAGGAGTCTTTTGAAGATTGGAACATTGAGGCTAAGGAAGAAGACTTAAAGCACTTCAACATGTGGCATGTGCAATTGGAAGAAGAATTTGGATAAGTTGTGCAATCAGATTCAAAGAATAAAGCTTAGAGAGAAAGTTGCAAACTTTCCATATTTGACAACTTTCCTTATTTGAGTCTTTTATTTATTTTATGCATTTAGGGTTTTTATTTAATGTTTCCCATGGCCAAAGGACATGTTTTAGGCCTTTTATATTCAGTTTATATGTTTGGAAAGGATTAGGAAAGATATTATTCTCTAGAAAAGATTTTCCACAAAATCTGCCAATTTCACATAAGGCAAGTTTTGGGCAGATTTTGTGCTCTTTGTATTCCGAATTTCCTAGCTTATTTTTAGGGTTTCTTTGCCAATTTAAAGGCCTCATTTGTAACCCTAAAGACTCAGAATTCATATGATAATAATATTGCTTTTTGCTTTGCTAAAATTGCTTAGTTTTGTAGCCTTGTTCTTAGGTTGCATGTTTTAGGAACATTCAAGCAAACCTTGATCTAGTTTGTTTGTGAATTGTTTCAATCTTAAAATAAGAACAAGTTCTCTTATTTCAAGGTCTTTGATAATTGGAATAATCTTCTTTTCTTGTTTTTCCAAAGGTTTTACCTTTTTGTTCATGGGGTTTTAGGATTTGCTTCTAAGGGGTTCTTTGTGCATCAAAGGGTTTCTTTATCAATTTCCTAGGGTTTCATATCATTGATGATATGAATCATGGAGCACAAGACAAGATAGACAAGCTTAGGATGGTTCAAGGGCCAATGACAAGATCCAAGACCAAGAAATTGCAACAAGCTTTGAATATCCATTGTCAAGCATACATGAGCAAACTCAAGGAGTCTTTTGAAGATTGGAACATTGAGGCTAAGGAAGAAGACTTAAAGCACTTCAACATGTGGCATGTGCAATTGGAAGAAGAATTTGGATAAGTTGTGCAATCAGATTCAAAGAATAAAGCTTAGAGAGAAAGTTGCAAACTTTCCATATTTGACAACTTTCCTTATTTGAGTCTTTTATTTATTTTATGCATTTAGGGTTTTTATTTAATGTTTCCCATGGCCAAAGGACATGTTTTAGGCCTTTTATATTCAGTTTATATGTTTGGAAAGGATTAGGAAAAATATTATTCTCTAGAAAAGATTTTCCACAAAATCTGCCAATTTCACATAAGGCAAGTTTTGGGCAGATTTTGTGCTCTTTGTATTCCGAATTTCCTAGCTTATTTTTAGGGTTTCTTTGCCAATTTAAAGGCCTCATTTGTAACCCTAAAGACTCAGAATTCATATGATAATAATATTGCTTTTTTGCTTTGCTAAAATTGCTTAGTTTTGTAGCCTTGTTCTTAGGTTGCATGTTTTAGGAACATTCAAGCAAACCTTGATCTAGTTTGTTTGTGAATTGTTTCAATCTTGAAATAAGAACAAGTTCTCTTATTTCAAGGTCTTTGATCATTGGAATAATCTTCTTTTCTTGTTTTTCCAAAGGTTTTACCTTTTTGTTCATGGGGTTTTAGGATTTGCATCTAAGGGGTTCTTTGTGCATCAAAGGGTTTCTTTATCAATTTCCTAGGGTTTCATATCATTTGGTATCAGAGCTTAGGCTCAAGGGAAGATTTCTATCTTACTTGCTTTCTTGTTGTTTTAATTTTTATTGTCTTGTTCTTCGTTCATCGAAAATTTCAAAAAAAAAAAAAAAAAAAAAACTGTTACAGAATTTTCTTCTTTAGCTACTGTTTTTGTTCTTTTTCGTATAGTTTCAATCCGAATCTTAGAAAGTCATAAACTACAAAAGTGTTTATCTTTGAGTCGTGATTATTTGTTATTTAGAAAATTGTTTCAAAAAAAAATTGGAAGATTGAGAAAAAAATAGATCTTTCCGGACTGTCTTTTTGTGCAGAAATTGAAAAAAAAAAAAAAAAAAAGTTTGTTCTTGCTTGATTTGTTGAAATTTCTGGAAAAAGTGGTTTGTGTTCGTATTTTTCTTGAAGAGTTCATCTTAAACTCATCCTATCTTCATCTTGAATCTTAAAATTACAAAGGATTTGTGCTAGAATTGTTTATTTCCTAAAAAGCTAGAACTTACCATAAATAGCCAAAACAGTTTTAGGAAAGTATCAATTCTGTCCCATATTCAAATATATGCATATCTTGCTCAATTAAAGTCATTTTTTCTGATCCAAAACACATTAGGGAAGTCTAATTTCGAATTTTTCTCTTTTAGGAAAGTTTATTCTTGCATATTTTCTTTATTATTCTTTCCTTGTTATTAAAATACACCATAGTTGCAAAATCTGTCCTATTTTTCTTAACCAACCAAATTGCTTGTTCTTTTTTTCTTTATTGTTACTTTTTATAAACTTTCTTAGTATCTTAATTGTTTGATAGTTACTAAAGTGTGCTAAGAGTTCAAGGCTTCATTTAGGGTGTAAAATCTGTTTTGAGTGCAAACACGAGTGGATTGACATTTTTTGAGTGAAACACTTAGGGAGTGATTTGAAAGGTCCTATTTTTACATTACTAACTTGTTTCTCTTGCAGCCATGAATATTGAAGGAGATTGTTCTAATATGAAGGAGGAGATTAAGAAAACTGAAACAATGGAAGGTTACATCTTGAAAATACAAAGGGATGTTGATAGGAAGATGGAGGCTCAAACAAGGGAGATTGCCAACCTAAGTGCTCAAATACAAGCTTTGCTCTTAAACCAACCTAGAGCCAATCAAAATGTGGCTCCAAATGAGGCTAGGGAGCAACAAATTGTGCAAGGGGCTGAGGCACATAATGAACAACAAGGGTGGGATCCTTATGCTTTTGATGAAGATCCTAGAAATCAAATGAGAGCACATCATGGAGGAGGAAGAGGAAGAGGCCGAGGGTTCCAAGTTCAAAGACCAAACAGGGAGTTTCCTCTTTCTAGAGATGATGACTTAAAGGGAATCAAGTTCAAAATTCCATCATTCCAAGGCAAGACTGATCCGGAGGAGTACTTGCAATGGGAGGCACAAACCGAGCACATATTTGATTGCAACAACTTCAGTGAGCAAAGGAAGGTACTTTTAGCAATTACCGAATTTACTAATTATGCTTCGTTTGGTGGATTCGGTTAAAAGCTAAACTTAGAAGGGAGAGGCAACCTCAAATAGAGACATGGGCTGAGCTTAAGGGCATGATGAGGAAGAGGTTCATTCCAACAACTTATGAAAGAGATATAGTGTTCAAGTTGCAAAGGTTTGATCAAGGCTCAAAAAGTGTAGAAGACTATTACAAGGAGCTTGATATCTTGATGACAAGGGCTGGAATTGAGGAGACCGAATTAGCTACCATGGGAAGGTTTATGGGGGGCTTGAATAGAGAATTAAGGCACAAAGTTGATGCTCACTCTTGCTATGACATGGAGGAAATGTTACACCTTGCAATTAAATTTGAGTCACATATGCAAGAAGATTCTAAGTCAAGGTATTATTCTAAACCCTATCCATCCAAACCTACTTCATCTAAACCCACTTCTAGCCAACCTTGGGGAAAAGACACCAAAAACACATATTCTGGCCGAGGGGACCAATTTCCCAAAGACAAACCTATTTTTGATAAAAAGAGGGAGGGTGAGAGTTCTTTCAAGGGTAAGGGTAAAATAGAAGAAGCTAGGACTAGGGACATCAAATGTTGGAAGTGTCAAGGGTTAGGGCATGTCATGAAAGATTGTCCAAACAAAAGAACCATGTTTATTGAGAATGGGGAATACATATCCGGGGATGATGAGAGTGAACATGAAAATATGGAGTTTGAGGAGGAAAGTGATGGGAGTGTTGAGGAGGGAAACAAAGTTACTCTAGTGTCTAGGAGGGTACTTAGTGCACAAGTGAAAGAGAATGACCAAGACCAAAGAGAGAACTTATTCTATACTAGATGCTATGTAGAAGGAGTGCCTTGTAGTGTCATCATAGATGGTGGGAGTTGCACAAATGCTGTGAGTTCTACCCTTGTCACTAGATTAAACCTAACAACCAAACCCCATCCAAAACCCTACAAACTACAATGGCTTACTGATTGTGGAGAGTTGAAAGTGAACAAAAAGACTTTAATTTCTATGACTCTTGGGAAGTATAAGGATGAGGTGGAGTGTGATGTAGTTCCAATGCATGCTGGGGATATCTTACTTGGAAGGCCTTGGCGCTTTGATAGAAGGGCAATCCATGATGGTTATCTAAATAGGTACTCATTTACATTGAATGGAAGAAAGACCACACTTACACCATTAACTAGCTCCGAAGTATACATTGATCAATGTAAGTTAGAAAAGAGAAGGAAAGAGCTTGAGAGTGAGAAAAAGAAATTGAGTGATTCAAAAGAATTGAGTGACAAAAAGAAATTGAGTGATTCAAAAGAATTGAGTGACAAAAAGAAATTGAGTGATTCAAAAGAATTGAGTGACAAAAAGAAATTGAGTGATTCAAAAGAATTGAGTGACAAAAAGAAATTGAGTGATTCAAAAGATTTGAGTGATAAAAACACTTTGAGTGAAAAAAGAGAGCAAAAGAAAGGAGTGAGCTTGTTTGCAAGAACTAGTGAGGTTAAGAGAGCTTTGTTTTCAAACAAAACAATCCTTGTACTTTTGTGCAAAGGATCTTGCTTTATCACTAACCAACTTAACCAAGAATTGCCTAGTGTCTTTGTTGATCTTTTGCGGCAATATGGAGATGTCTTTCCCGAAGAGATGCCTAATGAATTACCACCAATCGGAGGTATTGAACACAAGATTGACTTCATTCCAGGAGCTTCAATTCCCAATAGGCCAGCCTATAGATCAAATCCAACCGAGGCAAATGAGATTCAAAAGCAAGTTGAGGAGTTGCTTGCTAAAGGATACGTAAGAGAAAGTCTTTCTCCTTGCTCTCTCCCTGTTTTGTTAGTTCCTAAAAAGGATGGTACTTGGCGCATGTGTGTTGATTGTAGGGCCATTAATAAGATCACCATTAAGTATAGACATCCTATCCCTCGATTAGATGACATGCTTGATGAATTACATGGTTGCACACTCTTTACTAAAATTGATTTAAAATCAAGGTTACCATCAAATTAGAATGGAATTGGGGGATGAATGGAAAACAGCTTTTAAAACAAAGTTTGGATTGTATGAATGGTTAGTAATGCCTTTCGGATTAACTAATGCACCTAGCACATTCATGAGGTTAATGAATCATGTTCTTAGAGATTTTTTGGGTAAATTTGTGGTAGTTTACTTTGATGACATTCTCATTTACTCTAGATCATTGCATGAGCATGTAAAGCATGTAGGGGCTGTTTGTGAAACACTTAGGAAAGAAAAGTTGTATGCTAATTTGAAAAAGTGTTCTTTTTGCATGGAAAGAGTAAAGTTCTTAGGGTTCATTGTGTCTAATAAGGGGGTAGAAGTAGATGAGGAAAAGATCAAAGCCATCCAAGAGTGGCCAACCCCAACAAATGTGAGTGAAATGAGGAGCTTTCATGGGCTTGCTGGTTTTTATAGGAGGTTTATAAAAGACTTTAGCACCATTGCTTCTCCTTTAAATGAATTGGTTAAAAAGAATGTTGTGTTTGCATGGGGAGTAGCCCAAGAATCTGCTTTTCAAACTCTTAAGGATAAATTGTGTAATGCACCACTACTTGTTTTACCTAACTTTGATTTGACTTTTGAGATAGAGTGTGATGCAAGTGGCATAGGCATAGGGGCTGTTTTGATGCAAAATGGGAAGCCAGTGATGTACTTTAGTGAAAAGTTGAGTGGAGCATCATTGAATTATCCAACTTATGATAAAGAGTTGTATGCATTGGTGAGGGCATTGCAAACATGGCAACACTACCTATGGCCAAGAGAGTTTGTCATCCATACGGATCATGAAAGCTTGAAGCATTTGAAAGGACAAGACAAGCTCAACAAAAGACATGCAAAATGGGTAGAGTTCATTGAAACATTTCCTTATGTTATCAAGTACAAGAAAGGTAAGGATAATGTTGTGGCTGATGCATTGTCTAGAAGGTATGCTCTTTTCAATTCTCTTAATGCTAAGTTCTTAGGTTTTGAGCATGTTAAGACACTTTATGCACTTGATGATGATATGGTGTCAACGAATTTTGATATGAATTTTGATATGTTCTTATTTTGATAGGAATCATATAATATCTTCTAGGGCAAAGGAATCATAAATATCTCCAAGTGCATATTATTTTGATAGGAATCATATAATATCTTCTAGGGCAAAACTTTCCTAAAATGCACCAAATGCACTTAAGGAAAGTATTTGGCAGATTTTATTCTCATTTATTTCGAATTTGTTAGCTTATTTTAGGGTTTCTTTTGCCTATTTAAAGGCTTATTTGTAACCCTAAAGAGGAGGATTGAAAATGTAATGAAAGGTTGCCTTTGGAGCAAATGGAGAGCCTCGAGCCTCACCCCTTTGTAGTCTTGTCTTAGATTACTTGTTTAGAGTCATTCAAGTGGAGATGATCGTGCCACTTGTGGATTGTCTCGGATCATGAAATGATGGAATGTAATGTTTGTCCGTTTCATGATTTTTAGATCAACATAAGGTAATCTGTTTTCTTGCCTTTCCTTGGGTTGCTTCGAATGGCATATGTGGGTTTTATGGTTTGATCTTTTGGGGTCCTTAGTTAAGTTTAAGGGTTTTAAGAGCAATTCCATAGGGTTTTCGTATCAAGAGGGCAAGGAGGGAGTCAAGGAAGGGGTAAAGTAAGAAGAAGAGGAAGGGATTTAGGACCACCTAGGAGACCTATGAGGAAGTTACAAGAAGTGAGAGTGGAAGAGAGAAAGTCAAGGGGTGATAAACTCAAAATTCCACCATTCCATGGGAGATATAATCTGGAGGAGTACTTTCAATATGAGTACAAAATAGAGCATGTCTTTGATTGCAACAATTTTAATGAGGAGAGGAAGATCAAGCTTGCGGGAGGTTGAGTTTTGTGATTATGCTAGCATTTGGTGGACACATCTTAGGGTTGAATTGAGGAGAAATAATGAACAACCAATTGATACTTGGGGTGAGCTTAAATTGTTGATGAGAAAGCGTTACATACCAAGACATTATCATAGGGAGATAAGAAACAAATTGTTTTCCTTAAAACATGGCTTAATGGGTGTAGAGGAGTATTAGAAGGAGATGGAGGTTTTTATGACTAGAGCGAGTATTGAAGAGAGTTAGAATGAAAAGATGTCAATATTTCTAGGAGGAATGAATGAGGGATTGGCACATAGGGTTGATATGTACCCTTATTTTCATGGTTGAGCTCTTACATATAGCCAAAAAGATTGAGAAGCAAATGATTTGGAGAAGGATAATTCCAAGAGATACACATCTAAAACCACCTTTCCATCCTCTAATACTTTGAAAAATTGAGTTAATAGTTCTAAGGAAGACTTTAAACCTAAGCCTTCCTTTGAGGCTACCAAGAAGGATAAGGGGGAGACTTCTAAAGGGAAGGGAGAGGAGAAGGTGGATGAAGCAAAGGATTGTTGAAAATTTATTCTTGTACCTTTCTCTTCAAAAGAAGTTTGTATTGATCAAATTGAACTTGAGAAACAAAGGATTGAGTTTGAAGAAAAATAAATGAAAGAAAAGAAAGAATTGAGTGAAGAAATGAGTGATAGATAAAAGAAAGCTTTGATATGTAAAAATGAAAGCGAGAAGAAAGAGGAATACGTAACAAAAGAGTTTCGAGAAAAAGAAAAGAATGAGAGAAAAGAATGGAGTGGAAAAGAAAAGTGTGAATACTTAGAGTAAAAAGAGAGAAAATAAAAATTAGTGAGCTATCTTGCAAAAATAAGTGAGGTGAGGAATGTTTTGCTTAGTCAAAAGCATAACTTTGTGCTTATGTGCAAAGGAGACTTTTTGGCAAATAACCTTAACCATTATTTGCCTAGTGCGTTTGAGTATCTTTTTCAGGTTTGGAAATATTGCTTGAGGCTGAATAAGATGTTGAGGTGTTTGGAAGGACAAAACATGCAAGCAAGAAGGTATTGTCGAATGCAATGGGGTAATCAAAACAATTCTCTATGGAACACACTATCATCAAGGTAAAGAGAATGTTGTAAGTTATATACTTTTATGGAGGAATACTTTAGATTCTAATCTAATTTTTGACCATGTAAAAGTTGTCGGTACTGAGCATATTAAAATTACTAGTTTTGCCAATATTGAGAAGTTTAACTTGAATGATGCACCACTTAGGACTACATATGCATCTTATGTTCTTAATTTTTTTTTTGACCAATTACAATGTAATCCAAGGTGTTTTGCATGAATGGGAAACTCAAGAGTTAATAAATGAGACTATAAAAGAAATACTTAAGGGAACTATCTCTAAAGTGAAAACTTGATAAAATATATTGCCTTTCATGGAGAATAAAAATGTTAGTTTTTGAAATAAACTTGTTTACGGTATTTATTGTATTACTCCATTTGAGTTGCTGCCCTTGACATCAAATACTTTTGTGAGTGATTCAGCTTATTTTAAATTTGTTTTCATCAAATTGATGTATATAGATGTGACAAAAATGATCAAGGAGCAAATTTTCTCGTTTAAATCAAGAATGAACAAAAGGAGGAAAACATATAAGTTTCATTTGAGAGCATGGATTTGGAAGCCATTCCGGAAGGAACGAATCCAAATAAGGAGTAAGTTGCATTCAATGGGGGATGAACAATATCAAGTTCTTTGGAGAATCCATGCAAAAGTCGACACCATTGTGTTACAAGGTGACTATTTTGAAAATTCAACTTTTAATGTTGCTGATTGAAACCTTTTAATGTATGGGATGATGACCTTAATTTGAGGACGAATCTTCTTGATGAATGGGAAGATGATAAGGATCATGGAAGCACTCCAATTCAAATACATGTCCCAAGCGGCCAATCAGAAGATCCAAAGCAAAAAGTCCAACAAGATTTTATTACACATTTGCAAGGTTGACTAGGCTCGACTCAAGCTAACTTTGAAGAGAAACAGCCCAATTCGGATGATGACTTGAGGAATCTTTCCTTGAAGATCAATGTGTGCAACTTGCAAATACATAAGGGGGATGTAACATCCATACATTAAGTGGAATATTGCAACTACACCATGGCAACTAAGAAAATCATATTTCCTTTTTTTGTTTGAATTTAGACAATGTTTTCTAATTTGTAGTCGTTTTCCTTTAAGACTCTACTTTCAATTTATGTTTGCTAAATTATAGCCATAAGTTTTTAAGGCTCCAGTTTCCTTGTAAATTTTCTATTCCTTGTTCTATTTTAAAGGTTTAAAAATCCATGGGATACAATCTAAGAGATCATAATATTATTGAATGAAAAATAAGTAACTCTTTGAGAATTTCTTTTGAAAACAAATTGAGTTTTCTTTCCTTTGAAATTCTTGTGTTTAATGTTGCTACCGAGTCATTAAATTAGGAGTTGATCAACCTAGTGGTGGAGTGATTCAATCTAGAATAAGAAATCTCATTCTTGTATATAGATCATTGATCTAAGTTGTAATCACATATAGCCTAAATCTCTTGGGTTGAAATCGATTAGTTAGGGAGGGTTTTAATATCTTACTTCAAAGGTTCATAATCATTAAATAGCATTGGGTCTTTGAAAGAGAATTTGGATTTCCCTTATAACAAGTAGGAAACCGTAGGTCTTTCGTTTCAATTTGGTCAAGAGAGTTGAGGATTCCCAAAGAAGAGATTTCTCTATTTGGATCTTTTGGATGGACTAAATCATGTGGACAATTTTGACAAGATAAGTTCCGATCATCGTTCGACATTTTAAACCAAAGAGGATTCTCAAACTAGAGGTTCTTCCATTTGGATCTTTAAAATGGACCAAATAATGATGAAAACTTTGAAAAAATGTCTTTGGATGGACTAAATCAACCTTAGTTTAAATCATGATGAAAACTTTGACAAAAGCTTCCACCATTTTGATCTTTAGGGTGGACCAAATCATGAGGACAACTTTGACAAGATTGGTTCCAATCCTCCTTCGATATTTTTGTCCAAAGAGGATTCCCGAAGAAGAGGTTCCTCCATTTGGATCTTTAAGATTGGTCCAAATCATGAGGAAAACTTTAGTATTGATTTAGGATCTTTAGGATGGACAAAAATATCGTACGAGGATCAGAATAAATATTGTCAATGTCACAACCCAATTTTCCAAAACATGGAAATAAACAATTACGCAGCGGAAATAAATATAAACACCAAATCAAGAAAACAAATCTTTCTTATTTAAACAAATTGAAACGGTTCTTCACATTTATTCAAACTCAAAATTCTCAAACTAAACAAACATTTCAACACAGTTTTAATTGAGCTCGTTTTAAAACTAAAACTTATTGAAACAACTAGAACCAAATTTGAGAAAAAAACCAAATACAAGTAAAACATGAAACAAAGGAACTAAAGATCATAAAAAATCCCAATATCCAACTAAATAAGAAAGAAACACTATTGCCGGCTTGTAAATCCAAGCCCAACCGGTCATCATCCACGATCCCATCACTTGCCAGATTTCTTCTTTTTATTACCTGAAAAAAAAACATTGTAGCATCATGAGGCTACGCCCAGTGAGAATAAAGTTAAATTAAGAGCAACGCCATGAGAAACTTTCTAAATTCCTTAAGTCCATATTCGACCTCACAACTCCCAATAACTCTCAACTTCCAAGGCATGATCTCAACCCTAGAGAAAATCCCGTCCATTTAAGTTTTATCATTCAATGCCTTAGCTCCACTTTATTCACAATTAAAGTGAGCCGCACACTCAAGGTATTGAACTCGTGTCACCACGATTCGACCTTAGAGTTATTCTTCTTATGAGTTTGCAAGACTCACAAGCGAACCTACAAGTTTATTCTCTCCCATTGATCAAATGGAATGAACCTACCCCGTTAAGTGTAATTAAGTTGTGCACAACTCTAATTCACCCCTTAACGGTTTATTCTTCATTAAGTATGGCCCTACTTAATGCGAACCTACAACCACATTATCTAAGGCATCGAATAATGTGATTTAAACAAATGCATCACTACCAGAATGCATGACAAAGCCTAGGTCCAGTTTCTAGCTCAGAAAACCCGCTTCCTCCTAAAACTGACCTTAATATGGCTAATTCTCAAAAATTCCAAATTCTGGAAAAACATGGTATTTACAGCATTTAAAGAGTCAAAAAATGCTTAAAAACAGATCTCTAACTCACAAGATGATCTCCCGAAGAAAACCCACCCTAAAAAGCTAAACTAGCTAAACTAGTGCGGTTTTGCTTCTTTTTCGGCGACAACCGGTGAGGGATTTTTATAAAAATTTCCAGCAGCTCTTTGGGCCTCTAATCAGTCCCAAAATCACCTAGACACATTCAGGAATCATCTAAAAATAATTTTCCACATAAACTCCCAAGAAAAAGCCTTCGACTGAACTAATCTCTACCTAAGACTTTATTGATCCTACTACATTCGTGATAAATTCCAGCAGCTTTTCTAAGTCTAAAAGCACCCAAAAAGTGACTACAAATTCTTTAAACATCACTTTTAAAGTCAAACATTTAGAGAGCACAAGAATAACATCAATTTACATCATCCAATAGCATGCATGCCGATATAACTCATATCCTTAACTCCAATTCACCATAACATACAATTATTTAATTCATGCTTAAATTCAACACCCGAATTACTCCAAGCACACAAATCAGAATATATCATGCTTATAAAGAAAAAGAAAATTAAACATGACCCTGTTCAAAGCTTAACTAAATTCTCACCTTATTGTTAAAAGTAATTTAAATCACAAGTTGGTCTTCTTTTCCAATGGTTACAAGCACCTGAAAAGTGACCTATAACAATTAAAACCTATGCTAAAAATTTACCTAACATAAAATACCAAAAAGGGGTCGAAACAGAGCGGCGAACGGCGCAAGTAACGCAAAGCAACCCCCCCAAAGGGGTCAGCTTTGCCGGCCGGCAAAGCAGCCAAGAGCTGCTGCTGCTGCGTTTTCAAGACGTGGCGGCGGCGGTCCTTGGTGCGGTCGGGTTCGACTTTTGATAAATTAAAAGGTGGGGTGAATGTTTTTTTTTTTTAAGAATCAAGGTTAGGGTTTTTAGGGTTTGAATGGAATTGGGGAAAAGATGAAATTTAGAAATTTGTTTTGGGTTTTTCATCAAGTTTAACAATCAATTCCTCTTAGAAGCTAGAGATTAAAAATTTAAAGGCAAGAGAAAAAGAATACCTTGAACCCTAACTTGAAGAGATAACTTCTAGTCTTGAACAATCTCCTTTAAGTTGACAATCAACAAGAAACAACCTAACAAGATTGAGAAGAACCCACTTGATCAACAATTTCACCATGGATCAAGAAGAAAAGATGAAGAGAAATCAAAACCTACCTTTCTTTCTCCCTTCTCTGCCTTTCACGTTCTTGAGAAGAAAAGATGACCTTTTTTTCTTTTCTTTTCTCCTCCTCCCACGCCACATCACCCTTATTCTTTTTTTTTTTTTTTTTTTTTTTTTTAATAATGCCTTTTTATTTAATTCCTGAAAATAGAATTAAAAATTTAAGACATTACTTCCTCCTTAAACAAAAGAAAATAAACCCACTTATTTAAATAAATAAATTATTTATTTAAATAACACTTACCGAGACGGGTCGTCACAGTCAAAGTTTTCCTCACGATTTGGTCTATCCTTAAGATCCAAATAGAGGAAGCTTTTCTTTGAGAATTCTCTTCGGATCAAAATGTCGAACAAGGATTGGAACCAATCTTGTCAAAGTTCTCCTCATGTTTTGGTTCAATCTTGTCAAAAGTTTTAAGTTTTCCTGTATTAAATACATTTATTTCTGAATACTTTAAATTGCGAATAAATATTTATGTGAATACTCTTGCCTTCCATAGCCTATTTTAATAGCTTATTTCCTCTAATTTTGTGTGGGCTAGCTGATTTTTAAGAGTGTGCTTAGCTAGAGCTAAGGCTTCCTTCCTTATTTTTCAAAGGGTTAGAGTGCTTAGTCTGAGCTAAGGCTTTCATCTTTAATCTTATAAAGGTTCAATTCCTAGTTTGAGCTATGACTTTCTTCTTTATTCTTATAAATGTTATGTGCCTAATCTGAACTAGGGGTTTCGTCTTTATTTTTATAAAGGTTGAATGTTTAGTCTAAGCTAAGGCTTTCATCCTTTTTATAAAGCGTTAGAATGCTTAGTCTTTGCTAAGGCTTTCGTCTTTAATTTTATAACGGTTAAGTGCCTAGTCTGAGCCAAGGCTTTCATCTTCATTCTTATAAAGGTTAAATGCTTAGTCTATGTTAAGGCTTTCGTCTTTAATCTTATAAAGGTTATGTGCCTAGTCTGAGATAGGGCTTTCATCTTTATTCTTATAAAGGTTAAGTGCTTATTCAGAGCTAAGGCTTTTGTTCTTTCTATAAAGGGTTAGAATGCTTAGTCTGTGCTAAGGCTTTTGTCTTTAATTTTATTAAGTGCCTAGTATGAGCTAGGGCTTTCATCTTTATTCTTATAAAGGTTAAGTGCCTAATTTGAACTAGGACTTTCATCTTTATTTTTATAAAGGTTAAATGCTTAGTCCGAGCTAAAGCTCTCGTCCTTTTTATAAAGAGTTAAGTGCCTTAGTTTGAGCTAGGGCTTTCATCTTTATTCTTGTAAAGGTTAAGTTCCTAATTTGAGCTAGGGCTTTCATCTTTATTTTTATAAAGGTTAAATGCTTAATCTGAGCTGGGGCTTTCATCTTTATTTTTATAAAGTTTAAATTCTTAGTCCGAGCTAAGGCTCTCGTCCTTTTTATAAAGGGTTAGAATGCATAGTCTTTGCTAAGGCTTTCGTCTTTAATTTTATAATGGTTAAGTACCTAGTCTGAGTTAGGGCTTTCATATTTATTCTTATAAAGGTTAAGTTCCTAATATGAGCTAGGGCTTTCATCTTTATTCTTATAAAGGTTAAGTGCCTAATCAGAGATCGACTTTCATCTTTATTTTTATAAGGGTTAAAATACTTTCAAGGGTATCGCCTAGTCCGTGCTAGGGCTTTCTTTCTTATTTTCACAAAGGATTGATTTGCTTGAGGGGTTTCCTGGTCCGTGCAAGGGCTTTCTTCTTTATTTTCATAAGGGTTTTATTTGCCCGTGAAGGCATTGCCTAGTCCGTGCTAAGGCTTTCTTCCCTATTTGCATAAGGGTTTGTAATACTGAACCGTTGTAAATTTTGAAAATGATTGTAAAATACAAAGAATGTTATTCAATACTTTATTTTGTGGTTACATCAGTTTTGACTAGAAAATAAGAATAGATAATGGGAAGAGAAGGAAACTAGATGGGTGCAGAAGGGTCTAAGGTTCATATGGAGGATGTGAGGGTTGCTCGTATTACGGGATGACTCGATGATCATCAACCCTGCTGCCATCTTCATCATCCTCTTCATCGTCATCATCTTTATCTTCATCTTCAGAAGGTTCAAGAACGTCGACGAGATTATCTATCTCAAAGTCCACTCCAGCCACTTGGATACTGACATCGTTGAGGAAAATATCCATTTGAAGTTGAGACTGCATTCAATATTGTGATCCATAATTTTACCTATCCTCCTTATTTTGTGGTGGATTTCAGAGGCACTTGGGACAACTTTCTCCAATATTCCTCTGATGTTTTTTAGTATCCTGGTCAAGAGCTTGTTGAGCCTGCGCTCTTACTTGAGGGTTTGGTTTTTGTGTCAGAGTTGTTGTTTTCTCATTCCTATTATAATTCAGAGGATCTTTTGTTTCTGCCTCTCTCTTTTCAACATCAACCAGTTGTAGATGGCGTAGTTGCTATCGTTGGCGCTAGAGCATGAGGATGATATTTTTCTCAGTTGGGTTGTAAGGAGAAGGATTTTCTTGTTTTCTTTTTCTTCTTCTTCATCTTCTTGCCTTTTCTTGGTGTGTTCATGAACCTTATTTATAGGCAAGGAATGTACCTTTTCAGGAATTGAAAAACGCTTCGTTTCTTGCTCGTCGTTTCTTCTTCCGAGGCCATCATGGTGTTCTGCTTTCCAAGGTCTTCATAATATTTTCATACCACTCTTCCACGCGCCTTTTGGGGAGATGAAACAGTTAGGCTTTGATGGGTCTCTATTCAGACTTTGACCATTTTAATCCAACCCAGTTTGGAAGAAATTAATCTTAATTTTATTTGTTTGCTTCGAGTTTGGTAATCGGATTTCCATCTTAGTCTTTTCAGATTTTCCCCATTTGGTTGCAATAAATGTGCTTCCTATGTCGGTTGCATGGAGTTATTTTCTTAAATGCGAATCTTTGAGAATTTTCTGATGTTGACACAGCCGTAAGAATTTAATCATGGGGGTGATTCTTCCCAAGTTTACTCCAGAATTCTTGCTTTATTAATTTGATCAAAAAAATTTCCTTTTGCAGATTTTTTGTTTTAGTCCGTGTATTTTGATCGTTTATCCGAGCTGGGTTACTTGTTTTCCCCTATTTACATAAACAGTTAATTTAATAACATTTTGTGTAAATAAGAGTGTTTAACACCCATTTTTTAAAATGTGTCTGTTTAGACTTATTTTCTAAAAAATTGGAAGAGTAACAATCGAGGATACAAATCAAAAATAAAATGAACTTTACTAAAATTGAATTGGAAAATAAATTGCATAGAGAAAATTACTATGGACTTCTTAAAATAAGAATAGATAAAGTAGACGGGTTACAGCCACCAAGCTTGGCATGCTTCTTTCTTTTCTTTCTTCAACCTCATGATATCATCCTTCTGCTCGTTGATTTTGAGACTCAGAAGGGTTATTTCCTTGTCCTGTTCGGACAATACATTTTCGAGGAGGGTTATCTTCTCCTCTTTTTCTTCAAGTTGAAGGTTGTCATATCGTCGGCCTTCTTCCGTGATCTTTCTTTTCAAGATCTTGTTCTTCTTCATCTTCCTTTCGAGTAGGAAGGAATTGATGTCGAGCTTGCTTTGAATCTATGAGTTCTCCTTTTGGAGATTTTCTTTTTGGAGCATTAATTGCTTCACTTGTATCTTTAGGACGGTAATTTCGTCCTTTAAGGAAAGAGAGCGAGGAGTGTATGAAGATGAAGATGATTTCATTTGATTTTCTTTGATAAACGCTTTTTGTACGTGGTGTTATTTATAGAGCTAGCAGTTAGGTTGTGTATTTATTTCAGCACGTTTCCCTTTTCTGCCACTTTATCTCCTTGGTTAGTAAAGATAACGTCTTAGTTGATTGGTGTTCCACACCCTTGGAATCTTTTGTTCGTGCTCATCTTCAAGAGGGAATGTTCCCGGCTTTACCTCTTCAGTCACTTGATAATGCCCTTCCCAATTTGGTCCGAATTTCCCATCTCCCGGTATATGATTATTTTGGAACAGTTTTTGAAGTACGAAATCTCCCCGTTTTAATTATCGGGGTTTGACCTTCTTGTTATAGTTTCGAGCGATGATTTCCTGATAGTTTGCAAGCTTTATGACAGCTTATTCTTGCTTCTATCATCATTTCATCGTTTTCTTCTCCATCGCTCAGAATTTCTACTCGCAACGTGGGAATTCCAACTTCTGTTGGTATCATCGCTTCAGCACCAAAAGTCAGGGTAAAAGGCATTTCGCCATTTGAGGTGCGGGCAGTAGTCTTGTACACCCATAATACCCCTGTTAGCTCCTTTGTCCATCTCCTCTTGGTCTTTTCTAGCCTTTTCTTCAAATTTTTTAGGATGGTCTTATTTGAGGCTTCTGATTGACCATTATCTTAGGGATGTCTTGGTGCTGAAAATTGGAGCTTAATTTTCATGTCCGAGCACATAGTTTTGACTGAATTTCCAGTGAACTGCATCCCATTACTAGCCACTAGAACTTGAGGTATCCCGAATCTAGTGATTATGTTTTTCCAAAGGAATTGTTCGACTTGATGTTCAGTAATTTTCGCTAGTGGTTCACCTTCAATCTACTTCGTGAAATAATCAGTTGCTACCAAAAGAAAACATTGTTGTTCAGTTGCCATGGGAAGTTTCCCCACTATGTCGAGTCCCCATTGCATGAAGGGTTAAGGGATCGTTATTGTGGTAAGTGGAGTATGTGGAACATGATGTTCAAACGCGAAACATTGGCATTTGTCGCAAGTCCACACAAATTCTTTGCATTGCTTGTACATTCACTTCAGTAATAATCCTGTGTCCGTGCTCAATGGAACAACGAACTTCATCAAGAGTGGTTTCCGCAGCATCCCAAAAGTAATTCTTGCATTGTATATCTGGCTTCCTTATCATCGATGCACCTCAGGTATGGTCCTCCGAAAGATCTTTTATACAATACCTAATTCAAGATAGAATACCTTGCTGCCTAGGATTTGATTTTTCTGGCATAAGCACGATCTCCTAAGGCTTTTCGTCCGCTAAGTAGTCTTTAATGTCCTAGTACCAGGGCTTTTTTTTTTTGAAACCGATATCCGAGATAGTTCAGTTGCCTTTATCTCACCTGACTCTAAGCTGGGATGCTCTAAATAATCTTTTGGAATTATTCTTTTTAGACCGTGCTCCACTGATGAGTCGAGTTTGGCCAACGCGTCGGCCTGTTCGGTTTCTGTTTTTGGAACTTGTTATATTTTGATAACCACAAAGTTTGTGGCAATTTTCTTTACTTTTTCTAGATACTTTAACATTTTTGGATCTCTCGCTCAAAATTCGCCACTGAATTGCTTCGCTACCAGCATAGAGTCAGTATATATCGATGCTTTCCTTTCTCTAAGCTCTTTTATCTGAGTTAGTCTTACAATGACAGCTTCATATTCAGCTTCATTATTAGAGGATTGGAAGGCAAACCTGATCGATTGTTCTAAGAGGATTCCTTCAGGAGTTTTTCATGAAGATTTCGGTTGCACTTCCTTTTGCGTTGGAGGATCCATCCATGTAGATTTCCCACATAGTTGCCGAATCTGTCATTCACTTGTCTAGTTTTGCGCTTTCCAATTGCTCGAGGTTAGTCATCTCTGCAACGAAGTCGCTTAATGCTTGTCCTTTGATGGCTGTTCAAGGCTCGTATGTGATGTCGTAGCCTCTTAATTTGATTTCCAATTTCATCAATCTTCCCAATGTGTCTGGTTTGTGCAGAATTGATTTTAGGGGGAACATTGTTTGTACTATGATTCTTTGGCCTTGAAAATATTGTTTGAGCTTTCGCGACGCTGTTATCATTGCTAAGGCCAATTGTTCGACTTCGGTGTATCTTGTTTCTGCATCGATAAATGCTTTGTTAACATAGTATATCGGCCTCTGTATTTTATCTTCCTCTCGGACTAATGTCGTGCTTACTGCAGTCTTGGACACCGCTAAATAGATAATAAGATCTTCCTCTTCCTTAGGATTTGACAAGAGTGGGGGTTTGGACAGATATGCCTTTAACTCTTCAAAGGCCTTTTGGCATTTTTCGTCCCATTCAAACTCTTTAGTGCCTTTAATAATTTAAAAGAAGGGGAGGCTTTTGTCTGAAGACTTGGAGACGAACCTTCCAAGTGCGGCTAAACATCCAATGTGCTTTTGGACCACTGTAACGTTTTTTGGCGAATCCATTTGAAGGATGGCATTAATCTGATCTGGATTTGCCTTTATCCCTCTTTTGGTTACCAGGTAGCCCAAAAACTTTCCTTTAGGCATCCCGAAAGTACATTTGCTTGGATTGAGCTTCATTACGTATTGATCGAGGATATCGATGGCTTTCTTAAGATGCTGAGGATGATTTTCAACTTTTTTCGGATTTTACAAGCATGTCGTCGATGTAAGCCTCCATGGTTTAGCCTAATTACTTCTCGAACATACGGTTCATCAACCTTTGATATGTTGCCCCTGCATTTTTTAGTCGAAAAGGTATTACTTTATAACAGTACGTACCTTTATTTGTTACGAAAGAAGTTTTCTCCTGATCGGCGGGATTCATCATGATCTGGTTATATTTGGAGAAAGCATCCATGAAACTTAAAAGTTCATACCCAGAACATGCATCTAGTAGCTAGTCGATTTTCGACAATGGGAAGGAATCTTTTGGGCATGTTTTATTCAAGTCAGTGAAGTCTACGCATACTCTCCACTTGTCATTTTTTTTCTTCACCACGACAACGTTGGCCAGCCAATCTGGATATTTTACTTCTCGGATGAATCCCACTTCACACAACCTCTAGACCTCTTCTTCAATAATCTGGTTCCTTTCAGGAGCGAACTTCCTTCTTTTCTAGCGAATTGGCGCGTACTTGGGATCTACTTCTAGTTTATGGCTTATTATTGATGGGTCTATTCCGAGCATGTTTGTGTGTTCCCAAACGAATGTTTTCCATCAGAAATGTAGGAGTGTCGTGAGCTCTTCTTTCACCATCTTTCCAACTTTTGTCCCAATTTGCATTGTCCTTTCTTTATACCTAGGATGTATAATTAGCGTTTCCGAGTCTTTGTCAGGAGCCTTAGGTCGAAGATATTTATTCTGGTTCGTGACCATTGCCTTCTCTTGTGGTTGCTATTTTCTTCTATTGATTTGAGCTTTATGACGTCTACCATATAACCCCTTGTCGTGCTCTGGTTTCCTCAGATCATGACGATTTCTCCTTTTAAAGGGAATTTCAATTTCTTGTGTTCCGTCGATGAGATAGCTTTCATCGCGTGTAGTCATGGCCTGCCTAAAATCATATGATAACTTGAGTTAGTTTCTAAATATGGAAGGGGGTTACCTTGGTTACTCCGTCGATGGTGATGGATAGTTCCACTATGCCAGACGAGAGCAAAACATCATTATTAAATTTGATCAACTGCTGCTTACTCGCTTAGACTTTCCCCTTATACCTTCATTTTGTCCAACGGTTTTCGGAAGATCACATTTGTTCCTGCGCCCTGATCTAAAATGACTTAGTTGACGTGATACTTATCCATTGACATCGAGATAACTAGAGCGTCGTTATGCGAGTGATGAACATCAGCTAAGTCCAAGTTTATGAAGGTGATTGAATTTGTGCGTTTGTATTCCAATCGAAAGACTAGAATTCTTGCATCTCTATTTTTCCTTTTTACTTCGTTTACACTCGAATCTGTACAGTGGATCAGGTTCATTTTAATCAGGCGCCATTATTTGGTCAGTTTGGCAGCTTGCTCTATGGAGGGTGACAAATGCAACTCAGAATATCTCGAGATATTTCATTATCCGAGATCTTTTCGTGGAGGCTAAGTTCTGACATGGCTTCAATGATTTCCAGCCCCTCACAACTGATCATGCTTACTGGGAGCATAACTTTATGCTTATCTTGATTTTCTGGAAACACCTCTTTTGGTGTCGCGGGATTCTCGTTGGACTTTTGACTTTTTCGATCTCCCCGCTTAGCCTTTTCCCACTTTTCTCTACCTGCAGCTCTTTCCTTACAGATTATCATCGCCTCCTTATTCAATATTGGGCATTATTGGATTGAATGAGAATTATTGTAGTGGAAATCACATATCTTTCATGCTTATTTTTACTCGAGTGATCTGTTGCATTGTCTTTTTACCCTCTGGTATTAGTCTGATGGACTCATATGGGTTCGTTATGATCTGCTTTCTTTGGGCGATCTCTTCTATCAGATCTGTCTTTAGCATTCTTCCAAGGTTTTGTGTATTTTTCTCCCTTGGGTTCAAACTTTTACTCGCTAGAGGAGATCTTTTCTTTGTCACCTGCACGAAGTTCTCGTGCAATCCTGGCCGACTCTTCAATCAAAATTTTCTTAGTAGCTCTTTCTAGCACTTGCGTCATAGTCAAAGGTGAGGATTTATAGAAGGATCTCCAGAGAGGATGATCTGGGTGGATTGCTCTTGCGAAGGCTAAGACAGCCTCTTGATCACGACAATTGGGAATGTCTAGCTTCACCTTTCTTGTGGCGACCCGACTCCTTTTAAATCATTTAAAAACTAAAACACAGCGGAAGTCTTAATATTTAAAAAAAAATGGCGTGGTTATGTTTAAAACTTGGATTAACCAAAACCTGAGTACATTTTTCACATCAGAGAATTTAAAGACAAGGAATTTCAATTCCCATTTCAAGATTTTGAAAGAGTTAATAACCATAAAAGTAAAATAAGAAGATCTTATGAGCTTATATACAAATTTACATAACTAATATGAATCATGGAACCTCACAAAAAGCTCAAGGACCAGTCACAAGTTCAAAGATCAAGAGAAGCATTGAACATCCATTTACAGGCCTACATTAGAAAAGTCAAGACAAGCTTTTGAAGATCCGAGCATGGAGGCGTACAAAGAGGACTTGATCAACTTTAATCTATGGTAAATGCATTTGGAGGAAGATTATTGAAGACTTGTTCAACCAGAAATGAAGATGAGAGCTAATTTGGAAAGTTGCATCACTTTTGCAAACTTTCCTTATTTAGACCACTTTCCATATTTATTCCCAAAGTTTCCATATGTTTTTCCAAAATGGTTCCAACAAATTTATGATGTATTTAGACATGATTTAGGTCATTTATATTCAGTTTATTGGCTTGGAAAGAATTAGGAAAGATATTATTCTCTTGGAAAGATTTTCCCCAAAATCTGCCAAATCCATATAAGGCAAGTTTTGGGCAGATTTTATTCTCTTCTTTATTCTTAATTTCCTTGTTATTTTTAGGATTTCTTTGCCTATTTAAAGGCCTCATTTGTAACCCTAAATATTAAGAATTCATATGATAATAATATTGCTTTTTGCTTACTTGAAATAGTTTAGTTTTGTAGCCTTGTTCTTAGGTTGCATGCTTTAGAAACATTCAAGCAAAACATGATCTAATTTGTTTGTGCATTTTTTCAATCCTGAAATAAGAACACATTCTCTTATTTCAAGGTCTTATATCATTGGAATATTCTACTTCTTCTTGTTTTCCAAGAGTTTTACCTTATTGTCCATCGGGGTTTTAGGATTTGCATCTAGGGGTTTTTTATCTTTCAAAGGGTTTCTATTTCAATCTTCTCGGAAATGTGCAAGAGTTCCTCCATGTCAAAGTGATAAGAATCATGGAGGCACTACAAAAGATCTACATCAAAGTAGCTACAACTAGCTTTAATTACTCATGGACAAGAATGGCTAGGGTCAGATCAAGCTTTATTTCCAAGTGAGCAGCCCATTTTGGATGAAGACTTCACATATCCCACTTTGAAAATTAATGTGTGCAACTTACAAATCCATAAGGAAGATATCTACAAAGATAACCTTGTGCAAGTCTAAACTATGCTTTAAGTGGAAGAATGCAACAACTAAGCAAATCAAATTTACTTTAATTTGAATTTTAGTCAAAGTTTCTTTATTTGTAGTCGTGTGTCATTAATACTCTACCTTCCTTTTATGTTTGCTGATTTGTAGCCGTGTGCATTAAGGCTCTATTTTCCTTTTATGTTTTGTTTCCTTTTTTTATTTGAAGGCTATAAAAGCCATGGAACTCAATGTAACAAATCAGATTATTATTGAATGAAAAACAAGTACTCTTTGAGAGTTTCTTTTTTAAAACGAAATTAGTTTTCAATTTCTTTACAATTCTTGTGTTTAGGGTTGCTACCGAGTCATTCAACTAGGAATTGATCAACTTAGTTGTGGAGTGATTCAATCTAGAACAAGAAACCTCATTTTGTCTCTAGATCATTGATCTAAGAGGTAATCTCATCTAGCCTTAAATATCTTGGTTGAAACTGATTAGTTAGGGAGGGTTTGAGTTCTTGCTTCAAAGGTTCATGCTAAGCATAATAGCATAGGGTCTTATGACTTGCAATTTGGGTTTGCCTTATCAGTTGGTATCAAAGCTTTGGTCGAAACCTTGGCCAAACTCTAGATTTGATTCTATCCTTTAATTTTCTTGCAAATTGCTTGTTTCCTTCAATTTGCTTCATCTTTTCATTTCTGTCAAAAACAAAACTTTTCCTTTTCTTTTCATACTCATCGTATTCTCATATTGTAGATCACATTCTGATCTTGAAAGTAAAAAAAAAAAGGAAGTGAGAAAGAGAGCTTTGCATCCGAGAGCACCAAAATTGTTCATCTTGTGTTTGTCTTTGCTTTGCTTCTGAAATTCTGAGTTTTATCCAACTTTTTCATGTAAGTGTGAATTTTGAATGTAATTTTTTCAATATAGATCCATAAATTACTGAACAATTGAATTCAGATTCGTTTGACACTCAAATCATACTCTTACTTTCCATATATGAATCTACCGCATTTAGTGCTCTGAGTATCTGTCTAAAACGCATGAAATATTTCAAATTAGATTTCAAAGTCTGAATAGGAAATTTAATTTAATCAGTTATCTTACTTTTTGAAGAAGAATACTTAAGGAAAATTGATCTGTAAACAACTCATTGTCTGCAAATCAAATCAGTGCACAATCTGCTCCTAAATTTAAGGATCTTGTCTTTTGATTGATTGGCATTTTCAGTTGTCATTAATATTTCGAATTTGGCCAATTGTAAACTCTTAAAAGCTGATTTATTGACTTAAATTTGAGTTTCCACATTAATTTTCATCGCCAATAATTCTGAATCTTACTTTCCATATTTGGCAATTTCCTAGCTTTTCCCTTTCTTTAAAATCTGTTTTCAAACCTATTTGTTTCTTTTTCTTTTTTCTTATTCTATTATTGAATTATTTTCATAATTAGTTGTATTTTTCTAATTGAATTACTTTAGTAGCTTTCTAAACACGATTCTTGCCTAAAAAAGTGAGTTTATTTCCGAGAGCACCTACATACAAATTGACCTACCTTGTGTGTTAAACACGAGTGTTTCCTTGAGTGAAATATAGTGAGGGAATGTTGTAAGATCCTTAATACTTGTTATTTTGTGAGGAACATCATGACACAAGAGGGAAATAATGTGGGTGAGATTAGTGAAGCTAGGTGGAGAGAGGAACAAGCGAGAGTGTTTGCTAGGATTACTCAAACTTTAGAAGAGATTGATGAGTGCTTGGGTAGGTTAGAGCTAGCTAGTAATCAACAAGGAGGGCTAAAATTGAAGAAGGTCTTGGAAGTGATGTTGAAGAAGAAGTACCAACATATTGGGAGGAAAGTGACATTGAGGAAGAATTTATTGAGGAAGCCGAAGAGGGTGATTATATGGAGGAAAATATTGAGAATCCTGAGGCGAGTGAAGGTAGTTGGGAGGGAGGAAATCAATTAGCACTTTTATCTAGGAGGGTTCTAAATTCTCGCATGAAGGAAGATTGTGTTGATGACCAAAGAGACAACTTGTTTCATACAAGGTGTTTGGTGAATGAGATTTCATGTAGTGTTGTGATCGATGGTGGGAGTTGTACCAATGTTATGAGCTCATTTCTTGTCAAAATACTTCAAATACCAACTCAAGCACATCTGTCACCATACAAGCATCAATGGCTAACCAATTGTGGAGAAATGAAGGTAGTTTTCCAAGCTTTAATTTCTTTTACTCTTGGTAAGTATAAGGATGAGATTTTATGTGATGTTGTACCTATGCATGTGGGAGATATACTACTTGGCCATCCTTGGCAATTTGAGAGGAGGGTTATGTATGATGGTTTCCTAAATAGGTATAGTTTCATAAAGGATGGTTGAAAAACAACTCTTTTACCTTTATCTTCAAAAGATGTATATTTTGATCAATGTATTCTTGAGAAAAGAAGAAAAGAATTTGAGATAAAAGAAAAAGAGTTGAGAGAAAAAGAATTGAGTGAAGAAATGAGTGAGACAGAAAAGAGAGCTTTGAGTTGTAAAAATGAAAGTGATACAAAAGAGGAATGTGTGAAAAGAGAGTTTCGAGAAAAAAAGTGAAAGAGAGAAAAGAGAAGAGTGAAAAAGAAAAGTGTGAATACTTAAAGCAAAAAGAGAGAAGAGGCAAATTAGTGAGCTATCATGTAAAAATGAGTGAGGTAAGGAAAATTGTGCTTAGTCAAAAGCCTAATTTTTTACTTATGTGCAAAGTAGACTTTTTGGCAACTAACCTTAACCAATATTTGCCTAGTGTGTTTGAATATCTTTTTCATGTTTGGAAGCATTACTTATGGTCGAATAAGAGCTTGAGGTGTTTGGAAGGACAAAGCATGCATGCAAGAAAGTATGTCGAAGAGGAAATGATGATCTTGATTCGAGGACGAATCTTTTTGAAGAAGGGGAAGATGGTAAGAATCATGGAGGCACTACAAAAGATCTACATCAAATGAGCTACAACAAGCTTTAATTACTCATGGGAAAGAATGGCTAGGGTCAGATCAAGCTTTATTTCCAAGTGAGCAGCCCATTTCGGATGAAGACTACACTTATCCCACTTTGAAGATTAATGTGTGCAACTTACAAATCCATAAGGAAGATATCTACAAAGATAACGTTGTGCAAGTCTCAACTATGCTTTAACTGGAAGAATACAACAACTAAGCAAATCAAATTTACTTTAATTTGAATTTTAGTCAAAGTTTCCTTATTTGTAGTCGTGTGTTATTAATACTCTACTTTCCTTTTATGTTTGCTGATTTGTAGCCGTGTGCATTAAGGCTATATTTTCCTTTTATGTTTTGTTTCCTTTTGTTATTTGAAGACTATAAAAGCCATGCAACTCAATGTAACAAATCAGATTATTATTAAATGAAAAACAAGTACTCTTTGAGAGTTTCTTTTTGAAAACCAAATTTGTTTTCAATTTCTTTGCAATTCTTTTGTTTAGGGTTGCTGCCGAGTCATTCAACTAGGAATTGATCAACTTAGTTGTGGAGTGATTCAATCTAGAACAAGAAACCTCATTCTTGTCTCTAGATCATTGATCTAAGAGGTAATCTCATCTAGCCTTACATCTCTTGGTTGGAACTGATTAGTTAGGGAGGGTTTGAGTTCTTGCTTCAAAGGTTCATGCTAAGCATAATAGCATTGGGTCTTTGGACATACATATCAACTCTATAAGCTAATTCCTTGTTCATTCCTCCCAAGAATCGTGACATAGTATCATCCTCACTCTCATTAACATTAGATCTAGTCATTAACACATCCATCTCTCTATAATATTCCTCCACACTCTTTGATCCTTGTTGTAATGAGAACAATTTGTTTCTGATTTCCCTTTGGTAATGCCTTGGGATGTACCTCTTTCTCATCAATACTTTTAGCTCCTCCCATATCTCAATTGGTTGCTCATAATTTCTCCTCCATTCAGCCCTAAGATGAGTCCACCAAATACTAGCATAATCATAAAATTCAGCCACGACTAGCTTCATCTTCCTTTCCTCACTAAAATTATTGCAATCAAAGACATGCTCTATTTTGTCTTCATATTGTAAGTACTCCTCCGGATTAGACCTCCCATGGAATGGTGGAATTTTAAGCTTAATACCCCCCTGGTTTCTCTCTTCCACTCTTTCTTCTTGTAACTCCCTAATAGGTCTCCTAGGTGGTCCTAATTCTCTTCCTCTTCCTCTACCTCTACCCCTTCTTCGGCCCCCTCCTTGTTCTCTCCTCGGGTTTACTCCAGCCAGTAAAATTACATTGTCATCTTCTTCATGTTCAACTCCCTCATCTAGGTTCTCTTCCATTAGTTGGTTGTTAGCTAGCTCTAATCTTCCCATACGCTCATTAGGTTCTTCTAAGGTTTGAGTAAGCCTAGCAAAAGCCCCTGTTTGTACCACCCTCCACCTAGCATCACGAATCTCACCCCCATTGTTTACCTCTTGTGTCATGATGTTCCTCACAAAGTAACAAGTATTAATGACCTTACAACACTCCCTTACTATATGTCACTCAAGGAAACACTCGTGTTTAACATTCAAGATAGGCCAATTTGTATGTAGGTGCTCTCTAATATAAACTCACTTTTTAGGTAAGAATTGTGTTTAGAAAGCTACTAAAGTAATTCAATTAGAAAGATACAAATAATTATGAAAACAAACAATAAAGAATAAGAAAACAGAAAAGAAACAAAAATGATAGGAAAAACAGAATTTAAGACAAGGAAAAACTAGGAAAATGACAAATATGTAAAGTAAGATTCAGAATTATTGGCGATGAAAATGAATGTGGAAACTCATATATAGCTTAATCAATCAGTTATTAAGAGTGTGCAGTTGGAAAAATCCGAAATAATGATGAAGATTGAAGATGCCAATCAATTAAAAGACAAGATCCAGAATTTTAGGAGCAGATTGTGCACTGATATGATTTTTAAAATTTGAGTTATTTACAAATAGAATTGCCTAAAGTGGCCTTCTTTACCATGATAGATAACAGATTAAATTAACTTTCCTATTCATATTGTGAAGGAAAATTCGAATTATTTCACACGTTTTAGATAGCTAGAAAGAGCACTAAATGCGGCAGATTCAATTATGGAAAGTATGAGTAGGATTTGAATGTCAACAAATCTGAATTCAATTGATGCTTAATTTATGGATCTAGATTGATAAAATAACATTAAAAACACAGAACTTTTCATTTTCTATGGATCAAACTCAGAATTTTCAAAGCAAAGTAATGAAGAACACAAGATGAACAATATAGTGCTCTCGAATGAAGAGCTCTCTTTCTCGCTTTTTTTGTATTTTTTTTTATTTTCAAGATCAGAATGTGATCTACAATATGGGAATAAGATAAGCACAAAAAGAAAAGAAAAATGGTGGTTTGGACAGAAATGAAAAGACAAGGCAGATTTGAAATAAACAAGCAAATTGCAAGGAAGTTAAAGGATAGAATCAAATCTAGAGTTCGACCAATGTTTCGACCAATGCTCTGATACCAACTGATAAGGCAAACCCAAATTGCAAGTCCAAAGACCCTATGCTATTATGCTTAGCATGAACCTTTGAAGCAAGAACTCAAACCCTCCTTAAATAATCAGTTTCAACCAAGAGATTTAAGGTTAGATGAGATTACCTCTTAGATCAATGATCTAGAGACAAGAATGAGGTTTCTTGTTCTAGATTGAATCACTCCACAACTAAGTTAATCAATTCCTAGTTGAATGACTCGGCAGCAACCTTAAACACAAGAATTACAAATAAATTGAACACTAATTTGGTTTTCAAAAAGAAACTCTCAAAGAGTACTTCTTTTTCATTCAATAATAATATGAGTTTTACAATGTTTTGCATGGCTTTTATAGCCTTCAAATAACAAAAGGAAACAAAAACATAAGAGGAAATAAATTATTAAAGCATTCGGTTACAATTGGAAAAAAAAGAAAAGGAAAGTAGAGCCCTTAATGCACACGGCTACAAATAACGAAACTTTGACTAAAATTCAAATAAAAGTGAATCTGATTTGCTTAATGCATTCTTCCACTTAAAGCATAGTTGAGACTTGCACAAAGTTATCATTGTAGATATCTTCCTTTTTAATTTGTAAGTTGCACACATTGATCTTCAAAGTGGGATACGTGAAGTCTTCATTTGAAATGGGCTGCTCACTTGGAAATAAAGCTTGATCCGAGCCTAGCTGATATGAATCATGGAGCACAAGGGAGACAAGACAATCTTAGGATGCTTCAACATCCAATTACAAGTTCAAATGCCAAGAAGCTTCAACAAGCCTTAAACATCCATTATAAAGCTTACATGGAAAAGTGAAGTCAGATTTTGATTATCCAAGATTGGTGGCTATGAAAAAGGATGAAATGCACTTTAATCTTTGGCAAGTGCATTTGGAGGAGGAATATTAGAGACATGTGCAATGAATTATGAAGTCAAAGTTATTTTAGGAAAGTTTCCTAAAATGGGCACTTTGCTTTTTGCTTTAAGCTTTAGTTGCTTTATTCTTTCCTTAAATGTTGTTCGCATGCCAGATTTTATTATGGGCTGATTACTTTTGGGCTTTTGTTTTAGGGTTTTTCTCTTGACTTTTTAAAGACTTTTTGTAACCCTAATATTCAGATTTGATGAAATAGAAAGTTGCTTTTGCTTCCAATTGACTTGCTTGGCTATTTACCTTGCATGTTCTTGAGTAGTCTTGCTTTAGATTACTTGTTTAGAAACAATCAAACACTCTTGATCTAAAGTGTTTGTGGATTGTTTCAATCTTGAGATAAGAAACAAGTTCTTCTTATTTCAAGATCATAGATCTAGGAATAATCTTCTTAACTCATGTTCCTTGGGTTTTGCTAAATTGCTTTGAGGGTTGGTGACTCAAGGGTTCTTCAAGGGGTTCTTGATCCAAATCTAGGGTTTTCATATCACTAGCCATTCTTGCACATGAGTAATCAAAGCTTGTTGGATTTTCTTTGCTTTGGATCTTGTGATTGGGCCGGTTGGAACATGTATTGGACTTGGAGTGCTTCCATGATCCTTATTAGTAATTGAAAAGCTTGTTTCAAAGTATTGTTTCACTCTTCTTACCAAATTGAATCCAAAGACTTAAGGTTTCCCATTGGGAAAGATCTGGAAGAAAGTATGAGAGGCAGACTGGTGAACTTTCTGAAGAAGAGTTGGAAGACGTTTACATGGGACCACATAGAAATGCCCGATATAGACCTGGATATCTTAACCCACAACCTCAAGGTTGATTCAAGCCAACCTCTCGTTAAATAGAAGAGGCGTAAGTTTGCACTCGAGTGGAATGAAATCATCAATAAGGAGGTTCGAAAACTTCTGGAGGCGGGTTTCATCCAAAAGGTCAAGTACCCTGAGTGGCTAGCCAATGTGGTGGTTGTAAAGAAGAAAAATGGGAAATGGAGAGCGTGTATAGACTTTATAGACGTCAATAAAGCTTGCCCAAGAGATTCATTCCCACTACCCAAGATAGATCAATTGGTAGACGCCACGACCAGTTATAAACTGTTCAGTTTCATTGATGCCTTCTAAAGGTACAACTAGATAAAAAAGAATTGAATATTCAAGGATTACTTGGGAAAGACAGTAAAGGTGTATATCGACTATATGCTGATCAAGTCACGGAAGGTCGAAGACCATATGGTTCACATTGATCAAGCATTTGAGGTACCGAATCGCTTCGGGATGAAATTGAACCTCGATAAGTGTACATTTAGAGTCCCAACAGGAAAGTTCCTAGGTCACCTGGTCACAAGTTGACGGATCGAGGCGAACCCTGACTAAATTCAAGCAAGAATGAATATGCAAGCACACACAAATCTAAATGGGGTACCAAAGTTAACTGGATGCTTAGTAGCTCTGAACAGATTCACATCGCGGTCATCAGACAAGTGCCTGCCTTTCTTCAAAGCACTGAAAAAGAGCAAAGAGTTTAGTTGGGAAGATGAGTGTCATAAAGCTTTCAAGGAACTCAAGGTTTATTTGTTTTCGCCCCCGCTATTGGCTAAGCCATTAGATACCAAAAAGTTATTTCTATACTTAGCGGTAACTGATGCGGCAGTTCAGCGCTGGTGCGCGAAAGATGGGAAAACACAACAACCAATCTACTAAGTAAGTAAGGCGATGGTCGATGCCGAAACATGATATTTGATGATGGAGAAACTGGCATTAGCCCTGATAGTCGCTTTGCGTAAACTGAAGCGCTATTTTCAGGGTCACCAAATAGTAGTGAGAATGACATTCCCACTGAAAATCGTTCTTCACAAGCAAGATGTTTCAAGCAGCCTGACAAAATGGGTGATAGAGCTGGGAAGATACGACATCACTTACGAGCCACAAACCGCTATCAAAGGTCAGGTTCTCGCAGATTTTGTGGCCAAAATGACCCCAACAAACTCGAATGAGGCTTAGGCAAGCTCACTGTTACCAACAGGCCCCAGGGTGGAAGTATGGACCCGAAGCGTTGATGGGTCCTGAAATTCAAGAGGACCCACTCTGAGGCTAGTCCTATCGACCCTTAACGGATACCTCCTGGAACAGTCAATCTGTTTCAGATTTTCAGCTTCAAATAACGAAGCCGAATACGAAGCATTGATAGCTGGACTATAGAGAGCTAAGGAACTGGGAGTTGAGAACCTAAGCATCAAAAGCGATTCTCAACTCATAGTGAATCAAGTAAAGGGGTTATTCGAAGCAAAAAGATCCTACAATGGCGAAATATATGGAAAAAGGCTTGTCTATCCTCTCTCAGTTTGCCGAGTATGATATCAATCAAGTGCCCCAAGCTGAGAATGGACACGCCGACGCTCTAGAACACCTTAGGTCCGCATTCTGCACCAAAACAATAAGAATAATCCCTGTCGATTATATGTCCGAACCATGCATAATCTTTGATTCGAACATGGGGAATGGAGATGACGGGATCAAACAAGTAATGTTCTTAAAACAGAATCAGGAGCCTAAGCCAGACTGGAGGAGCCAAATCCTCAAGTACTTACGATTCAGACTTCTACCAGGGGAAATTAGAAGCCCGAAAAGTTCGGTCCAGAGTCGCATGGTACTCGATCATCCAGGGAAAATAATACAAAAGGTCCATCAGCAGACCCTATCTGAAATGCCTGAGGAAGTTAGCACCTTAGCCTTCATGCAATGGGGTTTGGACCTAATGGGAAAAATGACACTTGCCCCATGTTAAAAATGTTATCTAATTGTTGCAACCGATTACTTCTCCAAATGGATTGAGGCCGAACCACTGGCAACGATCACATAGTGGAAAATTAAAACTTTCTTATGGAAGAACAGTTTCACCTGCTTCGGAATCCCCAAAGTTATCATCACTGATAACGAAACTCAGTTCATAGGAAGGTCCATCCGAAAGTATTGCGCGGACAGAAAAGTGGAACTCTTGTATTCGACACCCGATATCAGCAGGTTAACGGACAAGTAGAGGCGTCAAATAAAATCATCATGAACTCTCTGAAAAAGATATGGGAACAGACCAAGGAAAGATGGGTAGATGAGCTGCACGTAGTCCTTTGGGCATATCCGACCACACCGAGAAGCCCAACAGGCGAGACCTCTTTCGCCATGATGGAGGAAGCACTAGACATGAGGAAAAAAGGGAACAATCACTAATTCGTCTTGCCTGTTACCTGCAAAACTTGGCTTGCAAAACTTGGCTAAGTACTTCGAGAAGAAAGTAAAGCAGCGCAGCTACAAAGTAAACGATTTTGTCTAGAGAAAAGTATCCCAAAACATGTAAGAGCCCGGACCGGGAAAGTTTGGACCAAACTGGGAAGGTCCATACAAGGTGATCGAAGAAGTCAAACCAGGATCTTATCGCCTCGAAGACAAGAATTTCAAATTGATTCTGTGGGCTTGGAATGCCACACATTTAAGGATTTATCGTATGTGAGAGAGAGGGAACTATGTAAGTACTTGGCCAAAAGGCCCATTTTCAAAATTAATATACAAGCATTACATGTTTTCTTCTACACAATCATGCAATACCTCTACAACAAAGAGCCCTAATATGTTAGGCAAATTGTTGTGTCCCCCATGAACCAAAAGCCTTAATTTGTTAGGCAAATTGTTCAAGTTCTCCATAGACTAAAAGCCCTAACCCGCTAGTCAAAAGCTCGAAAATAAGAAAAGTGAAAGTTCGCGAGGAAGTAAAACAAGGAGACAACAAGTAAATAAAATGCCAAGTTTTATTTGACAACAAACAAGTGAGGTTCGGACCCACATGACGGGAACTTAGCCGAAAAAAGTTACAATATTCCTACAAAATTTAAGAAGATCTGAAGATTCGCTGTGATTCTGAGCTGAGGTATCTGAGGCGATCAAGACGATCTCCAAGGAAATGATTAAGGTGTTTTCTAAAGATAATCGAGTTCCATGCCGACTCATCGTGCCAGAGGCCCTGATGGATTTTGGAAAGTATCCTCGTTTTCGTTTGAAACAAAAGTGGTGGGAATATGCGACTCTGAGGCCAATAAGCAGGCCTAAAGGGACGCCATCCCCATCACTCTCCAACCTAACGAGAGACTACTTCTCCAATAAAGTCACAGCCAGGACAGGTGCTAAGAACTGGAGAACTACCATTTACATGGTCCATGTGGGCCAAGGCCAACCAAACAAGCGCAGAAGATCACGACCAAACGTTTTCTATGCAGGCCATGATTAAGGAACGCCAGACATGAAAAAGGAATAAGAAAAAATGGGAAATACCCATGATATGAGGGTTTGAATCTACTTGGGAATTCTAAGAATGAGAAGGAAACGATTTATGAAAATATGGTTAAAAAGTGCAAATGTTGAGTCCCAAGAAGCCTATTTATAGGATAGGGCAATCGTCAGGATCGCAACACGTGTCAAACATTGAACGTTCCAACGCGGACAGTTAGGCATGCGAAACAACGTGTGTATTAACTCACATTTAGAGCGTTTAACTACCCTAATTAATCGCATTTAAGGCAATTTTATGGGAATACTCGGCGGTTGACATGACAAATCACAGTGTGACGTCATCACCTTAAAAGATGGAACCACTCGATGCACTAAAGACACCGCATTAAAGATGAGTCTCTTTGACTCCCGAAAAAAACACTCCTTCCCCCACTATAAGAAGGAGAGTCCTATGGAAGTATCCTCCAATCTACACGATCAAGTTGACTTTTGACTGAAATCATGGACTGCTCGTCTGCAACCTCTAAAGTGACTAAGAGGGTTCTGAAGTGGGAAAACCGAGGACTATGTGCAGAAAACACCAAGCTTAACCTCGCCCTACTGAAGAATGATGAAAGAGAAGGAGATGTTTAGGCACTGAGACACGAACTCAGTAGAATCCGAGGGGCCTTGGAGGCAGCAAACAGTTGGGTGGAGCGGCTTGAATAAGAGAATTGCTCCCTCTAAGAGAGCAAAGAGATGTCGGATATTTAGCAGGGCTATAAGCCCTCCGAGCATTACTATACGCTCAAAGACCGCCTCCAAGCGACAAAGAACCTCATAGATTACTACGAGGAGGAAAATAAATCCCTCAATGAAGAACTGGCTACCTCAAAACCATGCAGGAGGTTAACGCCAACTGTTCACAACGATGAGGACTAAAAGAATGCTTGAGGATACAAGGACTTGTAGTTAGGTTGTTTCACTTATCAAATGTACAAGCAAAGAAAAAAAGGAAATTGTATGTTTTTGCTTTGTTAATTTACATACCTTCTCCATCACAGTAAAAATCTCGGTCTGTCTAAGCGTTTAAAGCCTTCTGTGAAAGCAAAAACCTCGGTCCATTCAAGCGTTTAAAGCCTTCACCGGAAGCAAAAGCCTCAGTCGGTTCGAGCATTTAATGCCTTCTTCAGAAGTAAAAGCCTCGGTTCGTCCGAGCATTTAAAGCCTTCTTTTGAAGCAAAAGTCTAAGTCCTTCGGGGCATTTAAAGCCTTCTCCGAAAGCAAAAGTCTCGGTCTATCCAAGAGTTTAAAGCCTTCTTCAGAAGCAAAAGCCTCGGTTGATCTAGGCAATACTTACCCATAAGGATAGAAGACGTTGGAGTATTGAGACGTTCAAAGCCTTGGTTAATCCAAGCACTTTAAGCCTTCTCTAGAACCAAAAGTCTTGGTCTATCCAAGTATTTTAAGCCTTTTTCAGAAGCAAAAGCCTTGGTCTATCCAAGCACCTTAAGCCTTTTCCTTATCCAAGCACCTTTAGCCTTCTCTGGAAGCAAAAGCCTTAGTTAATCCAACCATTTTAAGCCTTCTCTGTAAGCAAAAGCCTTGGTCTATCCAAGCACTTTAAGATTCATCCGAAAGCGAATGCCTTGGTTGATCCGGGCACTTTAGGCCTTCTCCGGAAGCAAAAGCCTTAGATGAGCCAAGCCATTGAAAACCTTAAGCCTAAGGATAGAAACGTTCACAGTTTCAGAATAATTCAAGGAACACTTCATAAAGCAAGCTAGAAAACAAGTAAGGCCGATGTAAAAGGAAGAATATATATATATATATATATATATATATATATATATGTATATATCATGTGTCATCAAGGGAAAAAGAAATGCACATACAAAAAGAAAGAGATAACTCAAGGAAACAGTCAAGGAAGGGGCTCCACAATCTGAAGTTTACCCTAGAAAACTCTATTAGAAACCTAAATAGTATTGGTGGGGGAAGGACCTATAGGGGCATCTGCAACCACCGTGCCCTCGCACCCGTTGACGTGGACACACACATGGGCATCTCCAACCACCACACCCTCGCCTCTATCAATGTTAACACTTGGATCTTCGACCACTACGCCTTCACCCCCGTCAACATGGACACCTGCATCACCGTCAACCCCGCCTTCACCTGAAGTTTCACCCTTGGGAGTAGTCAACTTATTGGCTTTCTGGATCAAGTCCCAATGAAGGTCAATGGAATCTTTATAGGCGATCTGACCAATTGCAATTTAATCAAATCTCTTCCGACTTCCAAACCAACGAGAGTGGTCTGGGCGGAAACCTTAGTTGCCCTAGCTAATTTCCCTCGGAGGTCACTCACTACATCTTGAAGAAGGGAGAGTTCGAACACCTGGGTTCTGCACGAGCCGTTCTCTAAGGTAGCAGTGTCCAAGTCCCCCTAACCTTCTTCAGTGACTCGGTCCCCCACTTTAAACCATCCATAGTGATATGAATCATGGAACTTCATAAAAAGCTCAAGGACCAGTCATAAGGTCAAAGATCATGAGAAGCATTGAACATCCATTTACAAGCCTACATTAGAAAAGTCAAGACAAGCTTTTCAAGATCCGAGCATGGAGGCGTACAAAGAGGACTTGATCAACTTTAATCTATGTTAAATATATTTGGAAGAAGATTATTGAAGACTTGTTCAACCAGAAATGAAGATGAGAGCTAATTTACAAAGTTGCATCTGTAACGTCCCGTTACTTTTGGGGGTAATTTTTTTTTATTAATATTTTATTTATTTATTTTAATTAAAGTATTTAAGGTTATTTTAAAAGTAGTGATTTCGATTTTAGTAGTTATTTTCGTCTGAAATTCTTTTTAAATCATTTTAATACTTTAAATTTGTTTCGGTGACATTAATAATTATTAACGGGCCAATTAATAATTATTAATCACTTTAGATTAATTTAAGAGCTTCGGGTTTCGTTTTTAAAGTAAAAACAAAAGAGGGACGTATGCGTCATTTTCTAATTTCTTAAAATATCTCATTTACTATTCATCTTCATCTTTAAAAGTCAAAAAAGTTAACATTTGCTTAATTTTTCTTTTGTTTCCCTCTCCTTGGCCGAGAGCCCTCTTTCTCCCTCCCTTTTTTTTGGTTTTCTTAATTACTAGGTGGATCGTCTCGATTCTACTCCCGTTGGAAAGCCCTTGGCCCGTAGATCATTTCCAACCTACCGATCGTGTTTTTCGCTCATTTTCTAGAGGCCTTAAGGTATGTCAAAGTTTCTAAAACTTGATGTGAATAGTGTTTTAATGGAGGTTTTGAGTTGAAATCTTCAAATTCGTTCACCGAAGCTTGAAGATTTCAATCGGGAAAGTCGTTATGGTCAATTTTAGAAACTTCCCCTAAACCCTAGAAATGAGTTTGAGCAGGAAACCCGTCCCTTGAGATTTTCCCTCACTTGGCCATGTTTAGGATGTTATGGTTTTTGTGTTTTTGCTATTTACTTAATTTTTCGGAAATCGATTAATGAACAAAACCCTAAATTACGGATACCCATTGTAGTTACGAACCTTCAAAGTATCCGAAACCAATCCGAAACACCTTTAAAGTGCATAAAAGCCGGAAAACCAAACCCGAACCCCTTTTTCCCTAGATGGCCGAGAGTACCAAAGGGTTAATATCCGGGTTTTTCATTGTTTTATGCGTTTAGATATTGTTTGTTTGATTTCCGATTAATTAATGTTATTTAGGTGTAATTCGTTTGTAGGATTGTGATTTGCTCGTGGAATTGCAACCTTGGTTATATATCGGAGCTTGTCTACAAGCTAAGGTGAGCTTAAAGCGAAAGTTAGTGGTTTTGTGAATTGAGTTTTGTTATGTTATTGTTTATCAAAGTTAAGAGGGATTTAGCACCTTAGAATTAAGTTTTGGTTAGAGACTTTAATTCGGAAGTGAGTGGAAAGAATTTGGAATTATAATGAGTTCGATGAAAAGGAAACATTGGAGTGGTTTGGAAGTATTGCAAAGCGATTTGGAGATGTTAGATGAAAGTGAAAATGAGAGTTACTTTGAACGGTTTGGAAGTTAAAGTAATTAGAAGATACACTTGAGTGATAACTCAGGTAATCTAGTTAGTTAGGTTTCTTAATAACTTAGTAGGATTCTTTGAGACTAACTAACTTATTAGGAAGCTTAACCTTTTGTGTTATGGCTCATGATAGTATGTTGATTCGGATCCATACGTATCATGGTGCGAGAGTTTGTGAATAGTACGTGGATTCGGAACCGTATGTACCATGCTACTATGGTTTGTGATATTGCTCATGATAGTATGTTGATTCGGATCCATATGTATCATGGTGCGAGAGTTTGTGAATAGTACATGGTAGTACGTGGATTCGGATCTGTACGTACCATGGTAATATGGTTTGTGATAAGGCTCATGATAGTATGTTGATTCGGATCCATACGTATCATGGTGCGAGAGTTTGTGAATAGTGCATGGTAGTACGTGGATTCGGATCCGTACGTACCATGGTACTATGGTTTGTGATATGGCTCATGATAGTATGTTGATTCAGATCCATACGTATCATGGTGCGAGAGTTTGTGAATAGTACATGGTAGTATGTTGATTCGGATCCGTACGTACCATGGTACTATGGTTTGTGATATGGCTCATGATAGTATGTTGATTCGGATCCATACGTATCATGGTGCGAGAGTTTGTGAATAGTACATGGTAGTACGTGGATTCGGATCCGTACGTACCATGGTACTATGGCTCTTGATATGGCTTATGATAGTATGTTGATTCGGATCCATACGTATCATGGTGCGAGAGTTTGTGAATACTACATGGTAGTACGTGGATTCGGATCCGTACATACCATGGTACTATTGTTTGTGATATGGAACATGATAGTATGGTTATTCGGATCCATACGTATCATGGTGCGAGGGTTTGTGATATAGTACATAGTAGTATGTTGATTTGGATCCATACGTACTATGGTACTATACTTTGTGACACGGCACATGATAGTATGTTGATTCGGATCCATACGTATCATTGTGCGATGGTTTGTGATATGGTACATAATAGTATGTTGACTTCGGTCCATACGGTATCATGGTACGATGATTGTGATATAGTACATAGTAGTATGTTGATTGGGATCCATACGTACTATGGTACTATGATTGTGATATGACACATGATAGTATGTTGATTGGGATCCATACGTATCATGGTGCGGTGATTTGTTATATGGTGAAATTCCTGAGACCTATATGGTGAAATTCCTGAGACCTGATATGATGAAAGTCGTAATATCCTATGTGGTGAAAGTCCTGATATCCGATGATTTGAGATATGGTACGACCGTACGTGGTATGTTGATTTCGATCCATACAATAGCACGATACGATGAAACTTGTTTGGTAATAAAGATAGTTAATGTTACATTTACATATTCTTTAGAATTGTGTAGTAAGACTTAGTAGTGAATGTTACTTTACTTTAAGTCTTTTTTTCTATCTCATGGTATTGAATGATGAATACGGGTAATATATGACTATCGTATGATTGTATGGAAATTGGAAGTGTGGATATGGGTAGTAATGAGCATTTAGGGCCTTTGGACACGATTTCTGGTATGAAATTTAGTTCATAGGATTACTTGCTTTCGTTTTACTCTCACTAGCATTTCATGCTAATGGTGCTACACTTACAAATTTTCAGGTAAACCTCGAGCTAAGAAGTGTGGTAGAGGAGGTGGAGCCGCGTGACTAGTTGAGATGGTGTATGGACAATGTTAAAGACATCTTTTGGTTTAGCATTTGTTAAAATGCTTGTAAATTATTTCCATTTTACATACATGTGTCTTTTGAGCCCGGAAGGGCATTTATGTAAAATTTGTCTATGTCTTATGATTTATTTCTCCTTTGGAATGCGCATTCCCTATTTATAGCTTTCTCTGAATTTGGGTTGTAAAACAGGTTTTGGTTATTCGATTTTTAAACGAACCCATGCCGTTTTTCTTTAAAAATCGAGTCTTCCGCTGTGCATTTGAATTTAAAGAATTTAACGAAATCCGGGTCGTTACAGTTGGTATCAGAGCCTCTTTGGTTCTGAATACCACATGCTCGAAGTCACCGGCGCCAGGTATCCTTAGAATGCTCTCTTTTGACTAGTTTGTTAGTACTTTTGCTTTTTCCTTTCCTGGTATCTCGTGTGAGGCTTTTTCTGATTGTGATTTCAGTATGCCTCCGAGGACAGTTGCCCCGAGGAGAGGTAGGAGCCCGAGTATCGACTGCAGTACGAGGCAGAGGCCGTACTAGAGCAGTTACACCACCCCCACCACCTCCACCTGTGTATGAGGAGGATGAGCCTCCAGTTGACTAGCCACCTAGTCATGGTCGTAGTGTTACCATTTCAGAGGAGTACTTTAGAGATCTATTACGTGGTGGTAGAGGACATGTTGATCTGATTATACCACCTGTTAGAGCACTTGCTCCAGTGGTAGATCAGTCTGGTGTTACTGATGCTATGAAAACTCTGAAGGAGTATATCAGAAATAACACTACTGAGTTTGATGGTACATCTACCGATCCGGCTGATGCGGAGAGATGGATTACCAGGATTGAAAGGGTACTTGGGTTCATTAAGTGCCCAGATCAGCTAAAGGTTCACTGTGGGACGTATTCTTTGGTTGATGATGCACTTTACTGGTGGAATGGTATATCCCATACTCTCAGTCCTGATTTGCAGGTTAGTTGGGAGATGTTTAGGGAAAAGTTCTTTGATAAGTACTATCCCAAGGATACACGAGATCAATTAGAGATTCAGTTTCTTACCCTTAGACAGGGTGATATGTCTGTGGTGGAGTATGAGAGAGAGTTTGACAGGTTGTCAAAGTTTGCCACCAGACATGTTACAGATCTGGAGAGTAAGAGGATAAGGTTTATAGTGGGTTTGAGGGCAGAGTTACGAGGACAGGTACGAGCCTTGCAACCTACTACCTTTGCCGATGCTTTGAATGCCGCTTTGGCATTAGATATTGGGGATGCTGAGAAGAAGGCTTTTGAGATTGCGGCACAGGCCTCTTCTCAAAAGAGGAAGGCTGGGGACGACCTTTCAGGTCGAGGGACACAGCCACATAGACAGGCTCCTCCTTTACCCTACTGTCCAGATTGTACCGGGTATCACCTAGGTCAGTGTAAGGTGATGAGGTGCTTTCAGTGTGGACAGACCAGACATATAAGACCTTTCTGCCCTAGTTTACAGATACCACAGCAGAGTGGGGGTCAGGGTCAGAGTTTAGGTCAGGGTCAGGGTCGAGGACAAAGTCAGGTTATTCCTAATAAGACATGACAGCAGGCCCGTGTCTTTGCCACAACTCGAGAGGATGCTGAGGCATCTGGTACTGTTGTTACATGTACTTTTTCAATTTTAGAGCACTCTTTTGTATCATCTGAGACCTTATAATCGTGTTTATGAACGTTATATTCTATTAAGTGGTATTGGATGCTAGCTAGTCTTAGAAGGAGACACTGGTTGTGATCCTAGCATCCGAACCAAAGTGTTGAGAAACAAAGTTATCCACTTGGTCAAAGTATTGTAAAGGAACCAAGTATTGAAGGAGAATACGTGGTAACGTGAGGACGAAATGTAGTGTAAGTACCCTCGCTTATCACTTGTAAGTGCACTTTTCGAGGACGTAAAGTCTTTTAAGGAGGGTAGTCTGTAACGTCCCGTTACTTTTGGGGGTAATTTTTTATTTATTTATTTTAATTAAAGTATTTAAGGTTATTTTAAAAGTAGTAATTTCGATTTTAATAGTTATTTTCGTCCGAAATTCTTTTTAAATCGTTTTAATACTTTAAATTCGTTTCGGTGACATTAATAATTATTAACGAGCCAATTAATAATTATTAATCACTTTAGATTAATTTAAGAGCTTCGGGTTTCGTTTTTAAAGTAAAAACAAAAAAGGGACGTATGCGACATTTTCTAATTTCTTAAAATATCTCATTTACTATTCATCTTCATCTTTAAAAGTCAAAAAAGTCAACATTTGCTTCATTTTTCTTTTCTTTCCCTCTCCTTGGCCGAGAGCCCTCTTTCTCCATCCCTTTTTTTTTGGTTTTCTTAATTACTCGGTGGATCGTCTCGATTCTACTCCCGTTGGAAAGCCCTTGGCTCGTAGATCATTTCCAACCTACCGATCGTGTTTTTCGCTCGTTTTCTAGAGGCCTTAAGGTATGTCAAAGTTTATAAAACTTGATGTGAATAGTGTTTTAATGGGGGTTTTGAGTTGAAATCTTCAAATTCGTTCACCGAAGCTTGAAGACTTCAATCGGGAAAGTCGTTATGGTCAATTTTAGAATCTTCCCCTAAACCCTAGAAACGAGTTTGAGCCGGAAACCCGTCCCTTGAGATTTTCCCTCACTTGGCCATGTTTAGGATGTTATGGTTTTTGTGTTTTTGCTATTTACTTAATTTTTCGGAAATCGATTAATGAACAAAACCCTAAATTACGGATACACATTGTAGTTACGAACCTCCAAAGTATCCGAAACTAACCCGAAACACCTTTGAAGTGCATAAAAGCCGGAAAACCAAACCCGAACCCCTTTTTCCCTAGTATGGCCGAGAGTACCATAGGGTTAAAATCTGGGTTTTTCATTGTTTTATGCGTTTAGATATTGTTTGTTTGATTTCTGACTAATTAATGTTATTTCGGTGTAATTCGTTTGTAGGATTGTGATTTGCTCGTGGCATTGCAACCTCGGTTATATATCGGAGCTTGTCTACAAGCTAAGGTGAGTTTAAAGAGAAAGTTAGTGGTTTTGTGAATTGAGTTTCGTTATGTTATTGTTTATCGAGGTTAAGAGGGTTTAGCACGTTAGAATTAAGTTTTGGTTGGAGACTTTAATTCGGAAGTGAGTGGAAAGAATTTGGAATTATAATGAGTTCGATGAAAAGGAAACATCGGAGTGGTTTGGAAGTATTGCAAAGCTATTTGGAGATGTTAGATGAATGTGGAAATGAGAGTTACTTTGAACGGTTTGGAAGTTAAAGTAATTAGAAGATACACTTTAGTGATAACTCGTGTAATCTAGTTAATTAGGTTATCTTAATAACTTAGTAGGATTCTTTGAGATTAACTAACTTATTAGGAAGCTTAACCTTTTGTGATATGGCTCATGATAGTATGTTGATTCGGATCCATACGTATCATGGTGCGAGAGTTTGTGAATAGTATGTGGATTCCGATCCGTACATACCATGGTACTATGGTTTGTGATATGGCTCATGATAGTATGTTGATTCGGATCTATATGTATCATGGTGCGAGAGTTTGTGAATAGTACATGGTAGCACATGGATTCGGATCCGTACGTACCATGGTACTATGGTTTGTGATATGGCTCATGATAGTATGTTGATTCAGATCCATATATATCATGGTGTGAGAGTTTGTGAATAGTACATGGTAGTACGTGGATTCGGATCCGTACATACCATGGTACTATTGTTTGTGATATGGAACATGATAGTATGTTGATTCGTGTCCATACGTATCATGGTGCGAGAGTTTGTGAATAGTACATGGTAGTACTTGGATTCGGATCCGTACGTACCATGGTACTATGGTTTGTGATATGGCTCATGATAGTATGTTGATTTTGGATCCATACCATCATGGTGCGAGAGTTTGTGAATAGTACATGGTAGTACGTGGATTCGGATCCGTACGTACCATGGTACTATGGTTTGTGATATGGCACATGATAGTATGTTGATTCGGATCCATACGTATCATGGTGCAAGGGTTTTGGATATAGTACATAGTAGTATGTTGATTCGGATCCATACGTACTATGGTACTATACTTTGTGACACGGCACATGATAGTATGTTTATTCGGATCCATACGTATCATGGTGCGATGGTTTGTGATATGGTACATGATAGTATGTTGACTTCGGTCCATACGGTATCATGGTACGATGATTGTGATATAGTACATAGTAGTATGTTGATTTGGATCCATACGTACTATGGTACTATGATTGTGATATGGCACATGATAGTATTTCAGATCCATACGTATCATGGTGCGGTGATTTGTTATATGGTGAAATTCCTGAGACTTATATGGTGAAATTTCTAAGACCTGATATGATGAAAGTTCTGATATCCTATGTGGTGAAAATCCTGATATCCGATGATTTGAGATATGGTACGACCGTACATGGTATGTTGATTTCAATCCATACAATAGCACGATACGATGAAACTTGTTTGGTAATAAAGATAGTTAATGTTACATTTACATATTCTTTAGAATTGTGTAGTAAGACTTAGTAGTGAATGTTGCTTTACTTTAAGTCTTTATTTCTATCTCATGGTATTGAATGATGAATGCGGGTAATATATGACTATCGTATGATTGTATGGAAATTGGAAGTGTGGATATGGGTAGTAATGAGCATTTAGGGCCTTTGGACACGATTTCTGGTATGAAATTTAGTTCATAGGATTACTTGTTTTCGTTTTACTCTCACTAGCATTTCATGCTAATGGTGCTACACTTACAAATTTTCAGGTTAACCTCTAGCTATGAAGTGTGGTAGAGGAGGTGGAGCCGCGTGACTAGTTGAGATGGTTTATGGACAATGTTAAAGACATCTTTTGGTTTAGCATTTGTTAAAATGCTTGTAAATTATTTCCATTTTACATACATGTGTCTTTTGAGCCCGGAAGGGCATTTATGTAAAATTTGTCTATGTCTTATGATTTATTTCTCCTTTGGCATGCGCATTCCCGATTTATAGCTTTCTCTAAATTTGGGTTGTAAAACAGGTTTTGGTGATTCGATTTTTAAACGAGCCCATGCCGTTTTTCTTTAAAAATCGAGTCTTCCGCTGTTCATTTGAATTTAAAGAATTTAACAGAATCCGGGTCGTTACAGCATCACTCTTGCAAACTTTTCTTATTTGGACCACTTTCCATATTTGTTCCCGAACTTTCCATATTTGTTCCCAAACTTTCCATATATGGTTCCAACGAATTTATGATGTATTTAGACATGTTTTTGGCCATTTACATTCAATTTATTAGCTAGGAAGAATTAGGAAAGATATTATTCTCTAGGAAAGATTTTCCCCAAAATCTGCCAAATCCATATAAGGCAAGTTTTGGGCAGATTTTATTCTCTTCTTTATTTCGAATTTCATAGTGATTTTAGGGTTTTATTTTGCCTATTTAAAGGATCATTTGTAACCCTAAATACTAAGAATTCATATGATAATAATATTTCTTTTTTCTTAGTTGAAATTGCTTAGTTTTGTAGCCTTCTTCTAGGTTGCATGTTTTACAAACATTCAAGCATAATTTGATCTAGTATATTTGTGAATTGTTTCGATCTTGAAATAAGAACAAGTTCTCTTATTTTAAGATATTATATCATTGGAATAATCTTCTTCTTCTTGTTTTCCAAGGGCTTTACCTTGTTGTTCATTGGGGTTTTAGGAATTGCATCTAGGGGATCTTTGTCTTTCTATTTCAATTTTCTAGGGTTTCATATCATTTGATATCAGAGCTTAGGCTCAAGGGAAAATTTCTATCGTACTTGCTTTTTTGTTATTTGAATTTTTCTTGTCTTGTTCTTCGTTTATCGAGAATTCCAAAAAAAAAAACAAAATTGTTCCTGATTGTTTTATTTAGTTAATGTTTTTTTTCTTTTTCTTATATTTAGAGTCCGATTCTCAGAAAGGCATCAACTACAAATATGTTTATCTGTGAGTTGTGTTTATTTTTTTGTTCATATCTGTTTGTCAAGAAAATAGAGGAAGATGGATAAAAAAAATAGATCTTTATAGACTGTCGGATTGTGCAGAAAACTGGAAAAAAAAAATTGTTCTTGATTTATTTGTTTGAGTTTCTGGAAAAACAAAATTGGTTAGTGTTCTTATGGTTCTTGAATATTTAATCTTAAACTCATCATTTATGCATCTTGAATCCAAAATTTCAAATGATTTGTGATAGAATTGTTTATTTCCTAAAAAAGCTAGAACTTGCCATAAATAGCAAAAACTGTTTTAGGAAAGTTTCAAATCTGTCCCATATTCAAATATATGCATATCTTGCTGAAGGAAAGTCATATTTTCTTATCCAAATTGCTTTAGGAAGGTCTTAACTCAAATTTTTCTCTTTTAGGAAAGTTTATTCTTGCTTATTTTCTTGCCTATTCTTTCTTATTTCAAAATATACACCATTTGCAAACTCTGTCTTCTTTTTCTTTATCCACCCAAGCTTATTGTTTCTTATTTCTTGATTGTTACTTTTTACAAATTTCATTAGTATCTTAGTTTTTTGATAGTTGCTAAAGTGTGCTAATAGTTTAAGGTTATATTTAGGCCTTTAGAATATTTTTTGAGTGCAAACATGAGAGAACAAACATCATCGAGTGTAAACACTTAGGGAGTGATTGAGAGTTCCTATTTTTATTACAAACCTTTTTTATTTGCAGCAATGTATCATGAAAGGTTTGATCAAATGAGAAGTAATATATTTCGAGAGGTAGAACAGACCCGGAGCCAAAATAGAAAGGTTTATCATGGAGGGCTGGAACATAGAAGCTTAAAAGGTGATAAGCTCAAGGTACCTACTTTTCAAGGAAGATCAAATCCAAAGGTTTTATTGACATGGGAAAGAGATGTGGATCTTCGAACATCCATAGAGTGATTCAATGAATGTACAACTTATAACCGATAATTTTTGTGATTATGCACTAACATGGTGGAAACAATTGGTGAACGATGGGAAAAGAAGAACTTTGGAGGATCCAATTGAAACTTGGTGTGAACTCAAATACATCATGAGGAAACGATTTCAAAGAGACCTTGTGCAAAAGTTCGAAGATCTTACACAAGGAAATATGAGCGTTTGTGAGTACTACAATGAGTTTAAATATCTCATGGCTAGGGCTAATATTGAGAAAGATGAAGAGATGACTATGGCATGGTTCTTAGATGGAATAAACTATGAGATTACTGGCCAAGTTAATGGGTATACATATGTGGAGTTTGCTGAAATGGTTCACTATGCCATTAAGATAGAAAAGAGGCTCAAAAGAAGAGTAGATACACGGTATGCTTCTAAACCTATTTCTGATTCTACTTCTTCTTATCAAATTGGTGAAAATAGTACATTTATGGATGAGAATGGGGCTGCCTATGGCTTGATAGAAGAAAATGAAAGATTGATTTTAGAGAAAGTTAAGATGATTGAAAGAGAACTTTTAAAATCGAAGGAAGTTTTCAATGCTAGCATAGAGGAGATAAAAGAGGATATTCGTGCTAATGTTTGTGTGAAGGAAACTTATGATGCATGTGAGCTACAAAAGTGTTTTATAGTTGAAATGAATGAAAATTGTGAAAAAGAGAGTGAGCAAAAAGAAAGAGAGATGCGTGATAAAAAAGAAATGAGTGAGCGAAAAGAAATGAGTGATTCAAAAGAAAGAGATATTGAAAAGAAAGAAAGTGAAATTGAAAAGAAAGAGAGTTGTGAGTATAAAAGGAATGAGAGAAATAGTGAGAAAAATGTGAGTTTTGTAGCAAGTGAGGCTCGTAAAGCTTTGATTTCAAACAAAACCCACTTTATACTTTTGTGCAAAGATCCTTGCTTTCTAACTTATGAACTTAACCTTTGCTTTTCTAGTGTTTTAGCAAATGTTTTGCAGAATTACATTGATCAATTTTCAATTGGAATGGAGCACATAGTAGATGCATTTCAAGGGGCTGAAATACTTAAGGAACCACTATATTTCATGGAAAAAGATGTTGCAAACGGGATCCAAGGCCAGAAAAGGAAGTTTCTTACCTTTAATCCTATTGCATCGATTTATTTAAATGATTATTTCTTGTTTTCCAATTTTGATTTTAAGACTAGAAATTATCCAAACCAATTATATATTCATGATAAACATGGATTGTTTTCTAGGAATGTTCTTTTAGATGATCTTTACTTGTTGATAGCTTCACATTTTGTTTATAGACAAATGATCTAATCCTGATCATTCATGTGGGTGACATGAAATAGAGGTATCATATGCAATGTTGATTCTATAAGACAGGACCACGATGTTCAATCAAATTTCTCATTAGTACCATTTACGAGAAATGATCGAATATCAAACTCAGTTTAGCAACCGTGATAAATCTCAATCCTAAGTGAAATGTGGACTCTTATTTGTGGAGTTACGTTCTTTGATTCACATGGTTGAGAGCGATTTGTAAGAACACTCAATACACTCCTGCTTTGGGAAGATGGCTAGATTAGTAGCTGGGAACGCATCTTCATGAGATGGAATTCATAACATTCCTATAAATTAACATTATCAGTGCGATGCCTAAACATTTTAGGAACTTTAGGAAACTCCCTTGATGTAATAATTCAAGACATGAACAAGTGGCACCACGACTTCTATTGATCACATAAGTATATTACTCTAGTTTGACTAAAGATAAAGTTCATTGGAGAATCAGCGGGAAGACAACGATAAAGCGGTAATTACCGAGGCAAAAGGGTAAATTTATCCGCCTGTAATTATGAGGGTTCAACGTGAAGGATATATCACAGATATAAATAAAGATAAACTAAATGGACATAACTCATCTATAGTGAGGGGAGTTCAGCTATGAATTTATAGTGGAATTATTCATAGTTAGATAATAAGTAATTAACTGATTATGAGTTAATCACTTCATTGACTAATTATTAAGCCCATGATCTATAGGTTCATCGGGTCCCTATGCTAGCCCAAATGTTGTTTTAGTAAAACTAAGTTATTAATTTAACTTAGGAAGAACAAATAATGTAAGTAATTGAATTTACTTAAAGTTAGGAAATATTAATTATTTGAATAATGAGATTATTTCAATGAAAATTAATATTAATATTATTAATATTGATACAATATTAATTGTTTAAATAAATAGTTTATTTAAATGTAAATTAATATGACATTATCAAATATAATATTTTAAAGCAAAATTAATTGTTTAAATAAATAAATTATGTAAACGGGAATTAATATTAGTATTGTTAATTATTTAAATAATGAGTTTATTTAAATGAAAATTAATAATTAATATTATTAATTAAATAATGATTTTACTTAATTTAGTAATAAATATTTTAGATAATTAAATACAATTGGTTTAAGAAACAAATTGGTTTTGGCCCAAAATAATTAATTATTTGAAAAAGATTCAATAGTAATTGTGTGACGACCCGACTCCTTTTAAATCATTTAAAATCAAATTGCAGCGGAAGACTTATTATTAATAAAAAAAAATTGGCTTGGATATGTTTAAAACTTGAACTATCCATGTAACGTCCCGTTATTTTTGTGATAAAAAAAAAACTTTTATTTATTTTATTTTAATTTGAGTAATTAAAATTCATTTATTTATTATTAAATTAGAAATTTGCAATTTATTTCATTTTAATTCATTTTTATGGCTTTATTTATTTAAATACGTTTTAATGGTGTTAATAATTATTAACGGGCCAATTAATAATTATTAATTACCATTGGGGTAGTTTGAGATGTTCGGGATTCATTTTTAAGCCAAAAGTCATAAAAGGGCAAAGTTGTAATTACCCAATTTTAAAATATCTAAAAATTACTATTTGATCTTCTCTTTAAATGAACCTTTGACTTCACAATTGACCAAATTCTCTCATTTTCTCCTCCTCCAAGCCGTGAGCTTCAAAGGCCAAGGGAAGAAATTTTGATTTCGTTCGTTTCTTGCCCGATCGACTTGATTCCGGGTCCATTGGAAAGGTATCGATCCTACGATCCTTTTCCACCTACCCATCGTCCGTTTCTCTCGAGATCCGAGGAGTTCTCGGTAAGAATCTCTTCAAACCCTAAGCTCCAAATAGTGTTTTAATGGAGTTTTGCTTGCTTTCTTTCGATTTCTTGCCGTGAAACTCGGTGTTTGTCAATTCGGGAGTAGTTTTAAGTGTTTTTGGAAACTATTTCATAACCCTAAAACCGAGTTTCAGTCGAAACCCTTTCCGTTTGAAATTTACCCTTTTGGGTTTGATTTTGGGTTAGAAATTAATGAATGAATGTTTATTTAAATTCAATTCGGGAAAGGGACTAATGTTCAAAAACACTATTCATCGATACCCATTGAAATCGGGATTATCGAATTTGATTAAAACCAACTCAAAACGTATTTGAATTGCCAAAAAGCCGAAAAACCAAACCCGAGACTTGTTTTTGATGATAGGGCCGTGGGCCTCTTTGTGGGTTTTATTGGGTTTTCGTTGCTTTGTATGTTTAGTAGTTGTTTGAATGATAGTTGGTTTCGTTATTGATTGTTACGATGTAATTCGTTTGTAGGTGTTTTTGAACTTCGTGGTTGATCGCTCCTTTGGACTTAGGAGCTAAGTCATCTTATTAATAAGGTGAGAATGATTAGTATGTAAAGTAACTATAGAAAGCAAATGAGTGTAATGGTTTGTAGAGTATGGGATTAAGATTAGAATCCGAACCTAAGATTATAGGGTTGTGAGTTAGTGCCCTTAGGATTAAGAGTTAATCCTTTAAGGAGAATTTAGAAGTTCTCGAGAAAGACTTGAATCTTAGAAGATTCTAAGTTAGGTTCGTGTGAACTAAGTTTGGATTATTAGAAGTTAAAGATCCAACTTATAATTAGAACGGTTAATAGAACCTCGGATTATTTGGAAGTTTAGAATCCGGAGGGTATAGGTTAATCGTTTAAGTTATGTTTCTAATCTTATTATTGATATCGGAGTTCGATCGTCATATCGTTCGTCCGAGATCCTTATCTATATTTATCATTATGTCATTTACTTTATGCTCTTTACTTTATGTTGAATTCGATCTCTTTAATATTCGTACCTTACTTTATTTACTTTTACAAGCATATGCATAACATTTTGCACCATTATTTATTGTACCATAATATCTCGCATCAATGAAAAGAGAAAAGAAAAGAATGAAAGGAATGGTGGATGAGTTGAATACCCACGTTACCTTCATGCATAAGGAATGGTGGATGAGTTGAATACCCACGTTACCTTCATACATAAGGAATGGTGGATGAATTGAATACCCACGTTACCTTCATTTCATGCATAAATGGCGAATGCGTATCCTACGGGATGTACTCATTACTTTTATGCATTTGATAGATGAGAAAGAGAATCGAGATGTTATAATTTGCAAAGTTTATTTATATTTCTCATTTATGATATAACGAGTTTATGGATGAACAATAAGACTAAGTGTGCTAATTAGTATCATTTGGAGAACTTTAGGATTAGAATGTGTCAGTTTAAGTGGACACAAATCGGAATGCGAGTTTGAGGTCTATATTTACTTTTTATGCTTATTATTCTCACTGGGCTTAAGTTGTTAGCTCATGATATTACAAAATTTCAGGTAATGCCTTGGCTAGAGGTCGAGGAGGAGGAGGTGGTCTGCGTGATCGAGGGATGCCGACCTCGAGATGGACTAATGGTTTATGTAAAGTTTATGTTTTATTTGATAAACTTTAAGGAATTGTATTTTGTATTTGGCTCCTAAGAGCCTAATGTTGATGATTTATGATATTATATATTTGAACTCCTGATTTGGACTTAAAGTCCATGTGATTTTAGATGATTTGAAAATTAGGATGTAATCAGGTTTTCGGCATGCCAATTTTCAAACAAAACCACGCCAATTTTCCTAAAATAAAAGACTTCCGCTGTTTTCTCTGATTTTAATTTATTTAAAAGTGACGGGTCGTCACAATCCATAACCTGTTTACACTTTTCACAATCAGAGAAATTAAAAGACAGGAAATGCAATTCCTATTGCAAATATTATAAGAGTTCAAGATTATAAAAGCTAAAACAAAAAGGCTCTTATGAGCTTATATAAAAATATTCAACTCATAAGACAAATCATGAGATAAAATTGTCCATGGACTTTAAAAGTAACTCTAGTCCATCTCAACATCATCATCAAACTAGATCAGACTGCACCAGCTCCTCTCCCGTGAACCCGAACATTTCCTGAAAATGTTTGTAATATCATGAGCTACCAACAAAGCCCAGTGAGAATAAACAGAATAAAAAGTAACATTAGAATCCAAACCCGCATCCGGATTTGTGTCCAAGTAATACTCACATATCCTTACCTTTCAACCACCAAAACTGTTTTGTATCAAGTAATTCACTTTTACTTACCAATTCTCCCAAATAATTGAGAAACTATCTTCCAAGCCTTTAGAAGGATGTGTTTCATAACACACATAACACTTGTATCTCATTCTCTTTAATGCCTTATACTATACATAAGGTTACATTCAAGTGTAAATCTCTAATTTCATATCTTCCAATTTATTGAGAATCTAGTTCTCTCTTACATATACATATGTCAATAATAGTTATACAAGGTTCAATACACCCTTGTATTCTCTCATTATACAATTCAATCTCATTCCTCATTCTTATAGCACTATAAAATTTGATTTTATTCTTGGCATTTATCTTGATAGTTTTCTAATTCAATTGGAAAACTACTTTGCATATGAATACAAAGGTTCTGGTTATTCATTCAAAAGCTTATAATTTCAATTCTCGAAATTGAAAACTCTTCTTCTTCCTATTTTTCCTCATATTCCATTTTAATATAGTCTAAAGGGAAGAAAATATTTTTCTTCCCAAACCATAGTTTTCTAGTTTAGTTTAATTATCAATTTATTTTTATTTTGAATTATGTAATAAATATTGGTTCTCATTTCATATGAACCAAGTTTGGGAATATTTTAAATAAGAGTTATTTAGGTAGATATTCTTTTACAATTATATTACAAAGTTGCAAAGTGTGATTGGATGGTTATTCAAAATACTTAGTATAAAAAAATAAATTCCAAATCCAAATTCTAAACTCAGGAATATCTAAATGAGTTATAAGGTTTAAATTTGTTTAAATACTTAAGTCTAAAATTACTTAAATAAGTTAGAGGGATTAATCTCTTAAAGAATATTCTCAAGGAATTTGAGATGATAACCATATTAATCCACGAACTTATGGGATAAGTAAAATCTAATATCTTTGATTTATCAAAGATAACTTGACTTAAATATCACTAAAGTTGGACATTTAGATGTTAGAACTTAAGTGATAAGCAAACATTAAATCGATTTCTTATATTCCAAATATTCAGTTATTTAAAAGGATGTTTTAAAGAAGTATTAACTGATATGGAATAAATAAAATAGAAGTTGGAAAGCAATAATTAGTGGATAATTGAATTCATAAATTATTAAAGATAAGCTCAGTAATTAAGTGATATTGAAAGCATTAAACCTTACTTAAGAGAGAAAAGAATTACAATGACTTTATTTCACAATAAAAACAAGTAGTTATTTATAAGTTTGAATGGTTAAACTACTTGTAGAACTTTATTTGAGTGGGAGCGTCATAACATGAACCAAACGGACTTTTAGAAGTCCAAGTGAAACTCATCGACTTCAAAATCAATGAATAAAGTTCAAAATAAGTGAAATAAAAATGACATGAATTGATATGAATCATGGAACGTCACAAATAGCTCAAGGATCAATCTCAAGATCAAAGTTCAAGACAAGAATAAAACATCTATTACAAGCCTACATGAGCAAAGTCAAGACAAGCTTTGAAGATACGAGCATGGAGGCTATGGAAGAGGACATGATGAACTTTAATCTATGGAAAATGTATTTGGAGGAAGATTATTGAAGACTTGTTCAACCAGAAATGAAGATGAGAGCTAATTTGGAAAGTTGCATCACTTTTGCAAACTTTCCTTATTTGGACCACTTTCCATATTTGTTCCCAAACTTTCCATATTTGTTCTCAAACTTTCCATATATGGTTCCAATGAATTTATAATGTATTTGGACATGTTTTAGGCCTTTTAATTTCAGTTTATATGTTTGGAAAGGATTAGGAAAGATATTATTCTCTAGAAAAGATTTTCCACAAAATCTGCCAATTCATATAAGGCAAGTTTTGGGCAGATTTTGTGCTCCTTGTAATCCGAATTTCCTAGCTTATTTTTAGGGTTTCTTTGCCTATTTAAAGGCCTCATTTGTAACCCTAAATACTCAGAATTAATATGATAGAAAATAGCTTTGTTTTGCTTATTGCTTGGTTGATTTTACCTTGCATTTTGTAGCCTTGTTCTAGGTTGCATGTTTTAGAAACATTCAAGCATAACTTGATCTATTGTGCTTGTGGATTATTTCGATCTTGAAATAAGAACAAATTCTCTTATTTCAAGATATTAGATCATTGGAATAATCTTTTTCTTCTTTGATTCCAAGGGTTTTATCTTATTGTTCATTGGGGTTTTGGGATTTGCATCTAGGGGTTCTTTGTATTTCAAAGGGTTTCTATTTCAATTTTCTAGGGTTTCATATCATGAATTTTCAATAGTTGAGCTAAGGGTCACTTATACTTATACATTATTTTTTTTAATAATAAGAAGCATAGAATTGGAATCATTAAACAAATGAAAGTAATGGAGAATTACTTTGTAGTGGGAGTTTAAGAATTTTGAAAATCCTAGAACCAATGTGCCTAAAATAAAATTAATAAATAGTATGTTAGTGCACATAGATAAAACAGAGATTTTATGAGTTGTACGGATTTTTAACATCCCATTACTTTTGAGGTATACAAAAAAATTATTTATTTATTTTATTTTAATTTAAGTATTTAAAGATTATTTTAGAATCAGTAATTCAGAATTTAGTAGTTTATTTCGTTTTAAACCTTTTTAATCGCTTTAATAGCTTAAATTAGTTTTGGTCTTATTAATAATTATTAACGGGCCAATTAATAATTATTAATCACCATTTGGCTAGTTTAAGAACTTCGGGTTTATAAGTTAAAAGTCATGAAAGGGACGTAACCGTAATTTCTAAAATTCTTAAAATATCAAGGTACTATTCACTTCTTTAAATTGACATCTAACCAAAAGTTTACCAAAAATTCTCTTTCCTTCTCTCTTAAAACCATGGGCTTCAAGGGTTAAGGGATTTTTTTTGGGTTTTGTTAGTTTCTCAACGGATCGTTACATTTTCGGTTGCGTTGGAAAGCCCTCGGTCCTAGGATTCTTCTCAACCTAACAATCGAGCTTTCCATCCGTTTTCTAAGGGCCTCAAGGTATGCCAAAGTTTATAACCTAAGCTTCAAATAATGTTTTAATGGAGTTTTTGATTTGAATCTTCGATTTCTTGCCGAGAAACTCGATGATTTCAACTATGGAAGTTGTTTTTTGTGATTTTGGGAACTTCCTCTTAACCCTAAACCCGAGTTTTAACCGAAACCCGTCCTGTTTGAAATTTACAACCTATGGACTGTTTTAGGATGCTTTGTTATTGATTAATTGTTTATTGTAATTAAATTCGGGAAATCAACTATTGTTCAAAAACCCAAATTATTGTTATCGAAACCGGGAACTTCCAAACTACTTGAAACAAACTCGAAACATCTCTAAATTGCCTAAAAGCCGGAAAACCAAACTCGAAACCCATTTTCCTTGAAGGGGCCAAGAGCCTCCTTGAGCTTTTTCTTGGATTTTTCTCCGTTTTATGCTTTTTGATGTTGTTCGATGTTTGGTTAATTATTGATTGTTAGATATAATTTAATTGTAGGTGTGTTTGGACTGTTGCTGATAGCTCTTTCAGAATACTGGAGCGAAATCTACTTTTGTCAAGGTGAGAATAAATAGAATTTAAAGTAGCTTTAGAAACGGAATAAGTTGAATGATTTGTAGGATCGGAAGTTGAGCTTAAGGTTTGAATTGAAAGGATAGTGAGATAACTTGTTAGAATTGGGAGTTAGTTCAAATTTCGAGTTGAAAGAACTTATAGGTGTTTCGGAGGAAATGTTTAACACTCGGAAAGTCTAAGTTTAGGTTAGTTTCGACGCTTAAGAATGATTATCGAAAGTTGAAGGTTTCGAGTTTAATGGATTGAATAAGAAACTTGACAAGGAAACTTCTAGTACTTATTGGAAGAATTAGAATCTTTTGAATTGGAGACTTTAGGATAAAGTTAGTAAGTAAGATTAACTGAAGGCCGTTTGTCTTGATTTATTTATTGCTTTTCTTATCAGAAGTTTCTACTTTCTTATTTTATGTTTAAGAGTTACGTGATCCATTCACCTTTATGTTCTTTCGATTACTTTGAATGTTTATATTTTTTATTTACTTGTATTTGAAAGCATATTCATATCTATAACGATCCGATTTTCATTAAATCTTTTAAATTCAAATGCACAGCGGAAAATATGATTTTTACAGAAAAACGGCATGAGTTCGTTTAAAAATCGGACTATCCAAAACCTGTTACAATGGCCCAATTTCAGAGAAAGCAGTAAATATGGAATGAGCATTCCAAATTATAAAAAAACTTCTAAAGAAAGTTATAAAACCCAAAGACACATATACAAATTTACAAATGCTCTACCGAGCCCAAAATACAACATAAGAAAACATAATGATATGTCTATGAGCATTTCGAGAATGCTAAACCCAAAATGACTTTCGTTCCTTTCCATTCATCATACCGCTATGTCACGCGGCGCTACCTCCCCTACCACGTCCTTTCCCACGAGTTTTACCTGGAAAAATTGAAAATGTATCAACATTAGCATAAAAATGCTAGTGAGAGTAAAATTTAAACAAGTAATCCTATGAACCAAGTTCCATACCAGAAATTGTGTCCAAAGGCCTAAATAACATTTTACTGCCCATTGCACACTTTCGATTTTCCACAATCATATCATATGTAACATACTTTTCATAAAGTAAAGATATTAAGACTTAAAGTAAAAGTACCGACTATTACCAAGTCTTTCTAACCATTCTAATGACTATAAGTAATGGTAGCACTAACTTTCGTTGTTACCAAATACCTTTCATCGTAACGGGTTTACCGTATGGATCAATATCAACATACTAGCCCGTACGATCTTACCATATCACAAATCATCGTATCAGATTTACCGTATGGATCAACATCAACATACTAGCCTATACGGTTGTATCATATCACAAATCATCGTATCGGGTTTATCGTATGGATCAACATCAACATACTAGCCCGTACGATCTTATCATATCACAAATCATCGTATCGGGTTTACCATATGGATCAACATCGACATACTAGCCCGTACGGTCTTATCATATCACAAATCATCGTATCAGATTTACCGTATGGATCAACATCAACATGCTAGCCCGTACGGTCTTACCATATCACAAATCATCGTATCGGGTTTACTGTATGGATCAACATCAACATACTAGCCCATACGGTCTTATCATATCACAAATCATCATGTCAGGTTTATTGTATGGATCAACATCAACATACTAGCCCGTACGGTCTTATCATATCACAAATCATCGTATCTGGTTTACTGTAATGTCCCGTTACTTTTGGGGGTAAATTTTGTATTTATTTATTTATTTTATTTATTTATTTTAAATTAAAGCTTTTAAGATTAGTATAAATTTAGTAAATTCGATTTTAGTAGTTATTTTCGTCCGAAATTCTTTTTAATTGTTTTAATACTTTAAATTCGTTTCAGTGACATTAATAATTATTAACGAGCCAATTAATAATTATTAATCACCTTTAGATTAATTTATGAGCTTCGGGTTTCATTTTTAAAGCAAAAACAAAAGAGGGACGTAGGCGTCATTTTCCAAATTCTTAAATATCTAAAAAATCACTATTCACCTTCTCTTAAATATCAAAACTTAGAAAAAAGTTGTCATTTTTCTCTCCTTCTTCCCTCCTTGAAACCGTGGGCACCAAAACCCCATCCCCAATTTTTGGTTTTTCTTTATTTCTCGGTAGATCGTCTCGATACTACTTCCGTTGGAAAGCCCTTGGCCCGAGGATCATTTCTAACCTACTTAACGCGATTTTCACTCGTTTTCTTGAGGCCTTAAGGTATGTCAAAGTTTCTAAAACTTGATGTGAATAGTGTTTTAATGGATGTTTTGAGTTGAAATCTTCAAATTCATTCATTGAAGCTTGAAGATTTCAATCGGGAAAGTCGTTATGGATAATTTTAGAAACTTCCCCTAAACCCTAAAACCGAGTTTGAGCCGGAAACCCGTTCCGTATGATTTTCCCTCACTTGGCCTTGAATAGGATGTTAGGGTTATTATGTTTTTGCTATTTACTTAATTTTTCGGAAATCAATTAATGTGCAAAACCCTAAATTACGGATACCCATCGATGTTGTGAACTCCCAAAGTATTCGAAACAACCCCAAAACACCTTTAAAGTGCATATAAGCCGGAAAACCAAACCCGAACCCTAATTTCCCTTGTATGGCCGAGAGCACCATAGGGAGGAAATCCGGGTTTTTTTCCGTTTTGTACGTTTAGATATAGTTTGAACGATTTTCGATTAATTAATGTTATTTAGGTGTAATTCGTTTGTAGGATTTTCGATTAATTAATGTAACCTCGGATAGATCGGAGCTTTTCTACAAGCCAAGGTGAGTTTAAAGCGAAAGTTAGTGGTTTTATGAATTGAGTTTTGTTATGTTATTGTTTATAGAGGTAAAGAGGGAAATAACTTCTTAGAATTAAGTTTTGGTTGGAGACTTTAATTTGTAAGTGAGTGGAGAGAATTTGGAGTTATAATGAGTTCGATGAAAAGGAAACATCGGAGTGGTTTGGAAGTATTGCAAACTGAATTGGTGATGTTAGATGAAAGTGGAAATGAAAGTTACTTTGATTGGTTTGGAAGTTAAAGTAGTTAGAAGATACACTTGAGTGATAACTCATGTAATCTAGTTAGTTAGGTTTCTTAATAACTTAGTAGGATTCTTTGAGATTAAATAACTTATTAGGGAGCTTAACCTTTTGTGATACGGCACATGATAGTATGTTTATTCGGATCCATACGTATCATGGTGCGATGGTTTGTGATATGGTACATGGTAGTATGTTGATTCGGATCCATACGTACCATGGTACTATGATTTGTGATACGGCACATGATAGTATGTTGATTCGGATCCATACATATCATGGTGCGATGGTTTGTGATATGGTACATGGTAGTATGTTGATTTGGATCTATAGGTATCATGGTACTATGATTTGTGACACGGCACATGATAGTATGTTGATTCAGATTCATACGTATCATGGTGTGACGATTGAGATATGGTACGACCGTACGTGGTATGTTGATTTCGATCCATACAATAGCACGTTACAACGAAACTTGTTTGGTAACAAAGATAGTTAATGTTACATGTAAATATTCTTTAGAATTGTGTAGTAAGACTTAGTAATGATTGTTAACTTTACTTTAAGTCTTTATTTCTATTACTTGGCATTGAAAGACTATTGCGGGTAGTATATTACTATCGTATGATTGTATGAAAATTGGAAGTGCGGAAGTAATGAGCATTATAGGCCTTTGGACACAATTTCGGGTATGAAATTTTGTTCATAGGATTACTTGCTTTCGTTTTACTCTCACTAGCATTTTATGCTAATGTTGCTACATTTACAAATTTTCAGGTAAACCCCGAGCCAAGAAGCGTGGTAGAGGAGGTGGTGTCGCGTGACTTGTCGAGATGGTGTACGGACGATATTAAAACACTTTTGGTTTAGCATTCGTATAAATGCTTGTAAATTATTTCCATTTACCATACTTGTGTCTTTTTGAGCCCGAAAGGGTATTTGTATAAATTATGTCTATGTTTTATGACTTAATTCTCTTTTGGAATGCGCATTCCCGATTTATCGCTTTTCTGAAATGGGTTGATGTAAACAGGTTTTGGATATCCGATTTTTAAATGAACCCATGCCGTTTTTCTTTAAAATTTGTGTCTTCGCTATGCCTTTGAATTTGAAGAATTTAACGGAAATCTGGGTCGTTACATTTACCGTATGGATCAACATCGGCATACTAGCCCGTACGGTCTTATCATATCACAAATCATCGTATCGGGTTTACCGTATGGATCAACATCGACATACTAGCCTGTACGGTCTTATCATATCACAAATCATCGTATCGGGTTTACCGTATGGATCAACATCGACATACTAGCCTGTACGGTCTTATCAAATCACAAATCATCGTATCGGGTTTACTGTATGGATCAACATCAACATGCTAGCCCGTACGGTCTTACCATATCACAAATCATCATATCGGGTTTACTGTATGGATCAACATCGACATACTAGCCCGTACGGTCTTATCATATCACAAATCATCGTATCGGGTTTACCGTATGGATCAACATCAACATACTAGCCCGTACGGTCTTATCATATCACATTTCAATGAGTTCCCTAGTAAGTTAGATTAACTAAACGAGATTCTACTCAAGTACTAAAGAACATAAAATACCTGAATTATACGAGTCAACACTCAAGTGTATCTTCTAAGCCACTTTGATTTCCAAACCACTCAAAGTTCATTGAACGTTTACATTCATCTAAAATCTCCAATTTCATCTAAAACCCTCTAATTCATCTTACAAGACTTCCAAACCACTCCGATCTTATCTTTTAGTTCCAAATTTACAAGAACTCCAAAGTCACTCTACTCACTTCTGAGTTTAAAGTCACCAACCAAATATTATCTTCCGGAAGTTAGTTCCCCTCTTAACCTCGATAAACAATATCATAATGAAACATAATTCATAAAAATTACTAACTTCCATTTTAAACTCACCTTAGATTGTGAAATCCAAGCTTCCAAAGTGCCGAGAACAAAACCACGCACTCGATCACAATCCTACATATCGAATACACCTAATAATCATTAATTAACCGAAAATTGAACAAATGGCAATTAAATGCCTAAAACGATGAAAAACCAGAATTAAGCCATAAGGGGTCCACGGCCAAACAAGGAAGAGAGGGCTCGGGTTCTGTTTTTCGGCTTTTATGCACTTTAGAGGTGATTCCGTTTGATTTCGGATACTTTGGAAACCGAGATATCAATGGGTATCCATATTTTAGGGTTTTACATAATAATCGATTTTCGAAAAATTAAGTAAAACGCAAAATCATAGCAAACTAAACACCCTAGCCATGGCCAAGTGAGAGAAAATAACACGGAACGAGTTTTCGACTCAAACTCGATTTTAGGGTTTAGGGATGTTTCTAAAATTGCATAATACGACTTCCTCGATTTAAATCTTCAAGCTTCGGTGTGTGAATTTGAAGATTTCAATCTCAACCTCCATTAAAACACTATTCAAAGCTTGAATTTAGAAACTTTGTCATACTTTGAGGCTTGTAGAAAATTGATGAAAACCTCGGGATGAGAGCTTTTCAACGGAACCAGAATTACGGCGATCTACCGAGTATTTGAGAAATTCCAAAGAGAGAGAGAGATGGGAGAGGGTTACGGCTACAAGGGAGGAAGAAGGAGGAAAAGAAATGAAATATTTGACCAAACTTTGACTATTTAAGTTGATGTAGATGAATAGTATATTTGGGATATTTTAAGAAATTCAAAAATGACATCTACGTCCTTTTTTAATTGATTTAGTTTAAAAAACGAAACCCGAAGATCTTAAATGAATCAAAAGGTGATTAATAATTATTAATTGGCCCATTAATAATTATTAATGTCACCGAAACTAATTTAAAGTGATAAAAGGATTAAAAAGGTTTTCGAATGAAAATAACTACTAAAATCGAATTTAATAAGTTTAAACTAAACTTAAATACTTTATTTAAAATTAAAAAAAAAATTACCTCCAAAAGTAATGGGACGTTACAATCTACCCTCCTAAAAGGGCTTTTCGTCCCCGAAAAGTAGGCTCCCTACGTGAAAAGGTGAGGATACTTTGCCCGCATCTCATCCTCACATTCCCACATAGCTTCCTCTAATACTTGATTATTCCAAAGAACTTTAACTAAGTTTATAGTTTTGTTCCTCAGCACCTTTTGTTCTGTAGCAAGAACCTCAGCTGGTACCTCCTTATAAGATAGACTAGCATCCAATGTAACTGGTTCATAATCAATAATATGTGAAGGGTCGGCCACATATTTCCTGAGCATAGACACATGGAACACATTATGCACTACCGACATGGCCGGTGGCAAGGCCAATCGATAAGCTACAGACCCAATCCTATCCAGGATCTCGAAGGGGCCTATAAATTGAGGGCTCAACTTGCCCTTCTTCCCAAACCTCATCACCCCTTTCATGGGTGCCACTTTCAGAAATACGTGCTCACCAACCTTAAACTCAAGCGCACTACGCCTTTCATCAGCATAACTTTTCTGTCTACTCTGAGCAACTCTCATCCTCTCTTTGATAAGAGCAATGGACTCACTAGTCATCTGCACTAACTCCGATCCCAGAAGTTTCCTCTCACCAACTTCATCCCAATGAGCCGGTGATCTGCACTTCCTACTGTAAAGTGACTCAAAAGGTGTCATGTCGATGGTAGCCTGATAACTGTTGTTATAAGCAAATTCAACAAGATACAACTGAGTATCCCAACTACAACCGAAATCTAGAGTACAAGCTCTCAGCATATCCTCCAGAATCTGATTGACCCTCTCGGTCTGACCATCTGTCTGAGGATGAAAAGCAGTACTGAAATCTAAGCCAATGCCCATAGCAGTATGCATACTCTGCCAGAATTTCGAAACAAAGCGGGTGTCTCGATCTAAAACAATCCTGACTGGCACTCCATAAAGTCTGACAATCTCCTTCATGTACAACTGTGCCCATGTCTCAACAGGGTAGGTTATCTTCCCTGGTATGAAATGTGCACTCTTAGTCAACCTGTTCACAATCACCCAAATGGTGTCGCGGTCCTCGACAATCCACTAATAAAGTCCATCGATATTTCTTCCCATTTCCACTCAGGCACGCTTAAAGGGTTAAGGTAACCAGGTGGACTCTTCCTCAAAGCCTTTACTTGCTGACAAATCAAGCACTTACTAACAAAGTCAGGAACTTCACGTTTCATCCCAGGCCACCAATAGTGCTATCTCAGGTCCCTGTACATCTTAGTACTACCTGGATGCACAGAAAAGATAGAACTGTGAGCCTCCTCCAACAGCTTTTTTCTGTAAGTCGATTCTATAGGCACACACAGCCTCCTACTATACATCAAAGCATTATCAGTGGAGAAAGTAAAATGGCTAGGTAAATCGGACTCTGCCTCACAAAAACCCTCAGCCAAGTGCTTTTCACCCCGCTGTGCATTTATCATCCTCTGTCTCAGAGTAGGGCCAACAGTCAAACTTGCCAAACTCACAATAACCTCAGTTGTAAGAACGACTATTTCAACTCTTTCTATCTCCCATCTGAGTCTCAGCGGAGTAGTACTCAAAGCTGACAAGTGTGATGACTTTCGACTAAGTGCATCAGCAACTACGTTGACCTTTCCTGGATGATACTGTATGTCACAGTCATAATCTTTCACAAGTTCTAGCCACCTCCTTTGTCTCATATTTAGCTCTTTCTGAGTGAAAAAGTATTTGAGACTCTTGTGGTCGGTGAAAATCAGAATCTTCTCACCATACAAATAATGTCTCCATATTTTCAAGGCATGTACCACCGCTGCTAGCTCTAAATCATGAGTCAGGTACTTTTTCTAATGCTCCTTTAACTGTCTTGAAGCATAAGCTATTACTTTCCCATGCTGCATCAATACACATCCCAGACCCTTCTTGGATGCATCAATATACATTTTCAAACCACCAGACTCATCAGGTGATACTAAAACTGGGGCCGATACAAGTCGTCTTTTAAGCTCCTCAAAGCTATTTTCACACTCATCAGTCCACACAAAATCAACCCCCTTTTTCGTCAAATGAGTCAAAGAGGATGCAATCTTGGAAAAATCTTGCACAAATCGTCTATAATAACCTGCAAGTCCAAGAAAACTCCGTATCTCAGCCACATTAGTAGGTCGGGGCCAACCACTAACGGCTTCCACCTTTGAAGGATCAACAGAAATCCCTCTACTAGATACTACATGCCCAAGGAAAGCCACTTCCTTTAACCAGAATTCACATTTAGAGAACTTCGAATACAACTTATGAGCTCTCAAAGTCGATAACACCTTCTCTAAATATATAGCATGTAACTCCTCAGTCCTCGAATAAACAAGGATATCATCAATAAACACTATCACAAAGGAGTCAATGAACCTCTTGAACACTGTATGCATCAGGTCCATAAAGGCCGCAGGAGCATTAGTCAAGCCAAAAGACATGACAACAAACTTATAATGACCATATCGTGTCCTGAAGGAAGTCTTGGGAATATCCTCATCTCTAATTCTCAACTGATGATACCCCGACCGAAGATCTATCTTTGAAAAAACCGTAGTTCCCCTCAGCTGTTCAAACAAGTCCTCTATCCTGGGAAAAGGATACTTGTTTTTCACTGTGACCCGCTTCAGCTCCCTATAATCAATACATAATCTCATGGAGCCATCTTTCTTCCTTACACACAATACCGGAGCTCCCCGAGGTGATACACTTGGGCGTATAAACCCCAAGTATAAAAGTTCTTGCAGCTGCCTTTTCAACTCTTTAAGTTCAGCTGGTGCCATACGATAAGGTGCCTTGGACAATGGAACGGTCCCAGGAATCACCCCAATCTGGAAGTCTAAATCCCTCACTGGTGGCAAACCAGGTAACTCATCAGGGAAAACATCAATTAAATCCCTCACAACAGGTACAGAAGCTAAGGTAGTCACACTAACAGACGTGTCCACTACGCTAGCTAAGTAACCCCAAGCACCATCACTCAAAAGTGCTCTAGCCTGGATCACCGAGATAACTGCAGGTGTCACCCTACCTCGGGTCCCATGAAATCAAAAATTAGTTCCACATGGACCAACAAAGTCTACCACTTTTTCACTACAATCGATGTTGGCGTGGTTGTCTAACAGCCAATCCATACCCAAAATAATATCAAAGTCAGACGTCGACATCACAATCAACATAGCATGTAGAAAGAAACCCATAATACACAACTCATCAGTATAAAACACTCTATCCACAATCACAGATTTTCTGAGCGGAGTAGTAACATGCAACTCATGTCCTAACGGATCAGAATCAAAGGCAGCAGACTCAACAAACTCAGCAGAAATAAATGAGTGACTAGCCCCATAATCAAATAATACAAGAGCAGAGTGCCCTAGTACTGACAGAGTACCTATAACAACAGTACCAAATGCCTCAACATCCTCTCGAGTAGTGGCAAAGACACGTGTCAGCTGTCGTGTCTAGGGTTGTGCCTGAACTGCCGGTGGTGCTCTCTGCTGCTGAGTAGGCCTAATCTGGCCTCTACCACCTGACTCTATCCCCGACCCTGACTCTGTCCCCAGCCCTGACTCTGGCCTGAACTCTGGCCCTGTCCTGAACTCTGACCCTGACTTCCACGCTACTGTGGTATCTGTAAACTAGGACAAAATCATTTAACATGACCGGTCTATCAACACTGAAAGCACCTCCTCACATAACATTGACCCATGTGGTACCCAGTACAATCAGGACAATAGGGCAAAGAAGGGGCCCGAGCACTAGACTGACCTGTATGAAACTGAGGTCCTATCTGTCCCTGCCCCTACCAGAAGCCTGTCTATGTGACTGTGTCCCTCGATTTGGAAGGTCGTCCATAGCCTTCCTCTTCTTAGAAGAGGTCTGTGCAACAATCTAATTAGTCTTTTTTCTCAGAATCCCCAATATCTAAGGCCAAAGCAGAAGTCAAAGCATCAGCATACATAACAGGCTGTAAAGCTCGTACCTGCCCTCGTAGCTCTGCCCTCAACCCTACAATAAACCTTTTTCTCTTGCTCTTAGGATCAGTAACATGTTTGGTAGCAAATTTTGACAACCTGTCAAACTCCTTCTTATACTCCACAACAGATCTATCACCCTCTCTGAGTGTGAGAAACTGTATCTTTAACTGATCTAGTGTATCCTCTGGATAGTATTTTTCAAAGAACTTTTCCCTGAACATATCCCAACTAACCTGCAACTTAGGGCTGAGTGTAACGTCCCGTTATTTTGGAGTAAAAAAAAAAAAAATTATTTTATTTTATTTATTATTTATTTATTTATTTAATATTGTTTATTTATTTATTTATTGCAATTTAAGTATTTAATTTAATTATTATTTTGTAATTTCGATATTAGTACTTAATTTTGCCCGAAATTCATTTTTATCGTTTTAATGTTTATTTTTCGCTTCGGTGACTTTAATAATTATTAATAGGCCAATTAATAATTATTAATCACCTTTAGATTTATTTAAGAGCATCGGGTTTCGATTCATAAGCTAAAAGTCAAAAAAGGGCAAAATCGTAAATTCCAAAAGTCCTAAATATCTATCTACTATTTGCTTCATCTTCTTTAAAACACCTTGACCACCTTTGACCAAGGATATTCATCCATTTTCTCTCCTCCAAGCCGTGGAGCTCATCTTCCATGGATGAGAAGAAGATTTCTTTGGCCTTTCTTCATTTCTCGACCGTTTTCAATGAGGTCGATTGCGTTGGATTGCTCCGGGCGTGGGCTTTCTTTCCAACCTAACCTTTTGCCGTTTCCGTTCCCTTAGGGAAGTCCTAAAAAGTAAGTTTTCAAAACTTTTTAGGTGGTTTTGTTCGTTTTGATTATAAATGAGATTTGAAGTTGAAATCATGAATTTCTATCATGAAAAATGACGATTTTGAGCCCGAATTTTCGAAAAACACTATTCACCCGAAAACACTATTCACCCGAGACACTATTCATCCGAAATCACTATTCACCCGAAATTGCACATTTGTTCGCGTATTAGTTATGATTTGTAATATGTTGTACAATCGGTGAATTGTAGGTGCAATTGCTCGGTGGTTGTCTCGTGGAAATTGGAGATTTGGAATTATTTGGCTAAGGTGAGAATGATTAGTATGTAAAGTAACTATAGAAAGCAAATGAGTGTAATGGTTTGTAGAGTATGAGATTAAGATTAGAATCCGAACCTAAGATTAGAGGGTTGTGAGTTAGTGCCCTTAGGATTAAGAGTTAATCCTTTAAGGAGAATTTAGAAGTTCTCGAGAAAGACTTGAATCTTAGAAGATTCTAAGTTAGGTTCGTGTGAACTAAGTTTGGATTATTAGAAGTTAAAGATCCAACTTGTATTTAAAACGGTTAATAGAACCTCGGATTGTTTGGAAGTTTAGAATCCAGGAGGGTATAGGTTAATCGTTTAAGTTATGTTTCTAATCTTATTATTGATACCAGGAGTTCGATCGTCATATCGTTCGTCCGAGATTCTTATCTATATTTATCATTATGTCACTTACTTTATGCTCTTTACTTTATGTTGAATTCGATCTCTTTAATATTCGCACTCTACTTTATTTACTTTTACAAGCATATGCAAGCATATGCATAACATTTTGCACCATTATTTATTGTACCATAACATCTCGCATCATTGAAAAGAGAAAAGAAAAGAATGAAAGGAATGGTGGATGAGTTGAATACCCACGTTACCTTCATGCATAAGGAATGGTGGATGAGTTGAATACCCACGTTACCTTCATCATGCATAAGGAATGGTGGATGAGTTGAATACCCACGTTACCTTCATGCATAAGGAATGGTGGATGAGTTGAATACCCACGTTACCTTCATTTCATGCATAAATGGCAAATGCGTATCCTACGGGATGTACTCATTACTTTTATGCATTTGATAGATGAGAAAGAGAATCGAGATGTTATAATTATGCAAAGTTTATTTATATTTCTCATTTATGATATAACGAGTTTATGGATGAACAATAAGACTAAATGTGCTAATTAGTATCATTTGGAAAATATGAATTAGAATGACCTAGACTTTGGAGAATTCTTGGAAGGATTGTGTCGGAATAATTGGACACAAAACGAAATGCGAGTTTGAGGTCTATCTTTACTTTTTATGCTTATTATTCTCACTGGGCTTAAGTTGTTAGCTCATGATATTACAAACATTTCAGGTAATGTTTGGGATCGTGGAAGAGGAGGCAGGGCGCGCTTGATCGAGAGGATGACAACTTGAGATGGACTAGGTTGTTGTAAATCCATGTACATGGTTGTCTTGTGAAATTTATATTACATTGTGATTTGTACTTTGTAATTAGCTCATAAGAGCTTATTGTCGTTGTTTTATGATTATGATCATTTTAAACTCCTGGATGGAACTTAATGTTCCTTGTGTTTTTTTTTTTTAGATGTTTGAATTTAAGATGTAAACAGGTTTTTGGCTAGCCTATTTTCAAACATAATCACGCCATTTTTCTTAAAATAAAAGACTTCCGCTGTTTTCTCTGATTTTAATTTATTTAAAATGACGGGTCGTCACACTGAGAGTACGGAATAAACCCTTCCACCAGTACAAAGCATCATCTACTAAAGAATAGGTCCCACAGTGGACCTTCAAATGATCCGGACACTTAATGAATTCAAGTACCCTTTCTACTTAGGTTATCCATCTTTCAGCAACTGCAGGATTAGTAGATGTCCCATCAAACTCGGGAGTATTATACCTGGTATACTCTTTCAAAGTTTTTGTAGTATCAGTAATACCAGACTGATCCACCACTGGAGCGGGTGCTCTAACAGATGGTATAACCTGATCAGCATGTCCTCCACCACCTCGTAACAGGTCTAAAAAGTACTCCTCTGAACTGGTGATACTACGACCATGACTAGGTGGCTGATCAACTGGAGGCTCATCCTCCCGATAAACAGGTGGAGGGGGTGGCGGTGTAACTGCCCTCGCCCGACCTCTACCTTGTACCCCAACTAGTACTCTGCTTCGACCTCTCCTAGGTGCCACTGTCCTCGGAGGCATACTGAAATCACAATCAGAAAAACCTCTCATGAGATACTAGGAAAGGTAAAGAGAAACTACAATTGAACTTGTCAAAAGAGAAATTTATAAAGATACCTGGCGCCGTGACCTCGAATGATGATTGGACAAGAATAAAATAAAAAACATGAAAACATGTGATGCATGTGGTCTACATAACCAAAGAGGCTCTGATACCAACTGTAACGACCCGATTTTCGTTAAATCTTTTAAATTCAAATGCACAGCGGAAAATATGATTTTTACAGAAAAACAGCATGGGTTCCTTTAAAAATCAGACTATCCAAAACCTGTTACAATGGCCCAATTTCAGAGAAAGCAGTAAATATAGAATATGCATTCCAAATTATAATAAAACTTCTAAAGAAAGTTTTAAAACCCAAAGACACATATACAAATTTACAAATGCTCCACCGAGCCCAAAATACAACATAAGAAAACATAATGATATGTCTATGAGCATTTCGAGAATGCTAAACCCAAAATGACTTTCGTTCCTTTCCATTCATCATACCGCTATATCAAGCGGCACCACCTTCCCTACCACATCCTTTCCCATGAGTCTTACCTCGAAAAATTGAAATGTAGCAACATTAGCATAAAAATGCTAGTGAGAGTAAAATGATAACAAGTAATCCTATGAACCAAGTTCGATACCAGAAATTGTGTCCAAAGGCCTAAATAACATTTTACTACCCATTGCACACTTCTGATTTTCCACAATCATATCATATGTAACATACTTTTCATAAAGTAAAGACATTAAGACTTAAAGTAAAAGTACCGACTATTACTAAGTCTTTCAAACCATTCTAATGACTATAAGTAATGGTAGCACTAACTTTCTTTGTAACCAAATCACTTTAATCGTAACGGGTTTACCGTATGGATCAACATCAACATACTAGCCTGTACGGTCTTACCATATCACAAATCATCGTATCGGGTTTACCGCATGGATCAACATCGACATACTAGCCCGTACGGTCTTACCACAAATCATCGTATCGGGTTTACTGTATGGATCAACATCAACATACTAGCCCGTACGGTCTTATCATATCACAAATCATCGTATCGGGTTTACCGTATGGATCAACATCAACATACTAGCCCGTACGGTCTTATCATATCACATTTCAACTAGTTCCCTAGTAAGTTAGATTAAATAAACGAGATTCTACTCAAGTACTAAAGAACATAAAATGCCTGAATTACACGAGTCAACACTCAAGTGTATCTTCTAAGCCACTTTGATTTCCAAACCACTCAAAGTTCCTTAAACGTTTACATTCATCTAAAATCTCCAATTTCATATAAAACTCTCCAATTCATCTTACAAGACTTCAAAACCACTCCAATCTTATCTTTTACTTCCAAATTTATAAGAACTCCAAAATCACTCTACTCACTTCCGAGATTAAAGTCACCAACCAAATATTAACTTCTGGAAGTTAGTTCCCCTCTTAACCTAAAATAAACAATATCGTAATGAAACATAATTCATAAAAATTACTAACTTCCATTTTAAACTCACTTAAGATTGTGAAATCCAAGCTTCCAAAGTGCTGAGAACAAAACCACGCGCTCGATCACAATCCTACATATCGAATACCCCTAATAATCATTAATTAACCGAAAATCGAACAAACGGCAATTAAATGCATAAAACGATGAAAACCCCAGAATTAAGCCATAAGGGGTCCACGGCCAAAAAAGTAAGAGAGAGCTCGGGTTCGGTTTTTCAGCTTTTATGCACTTTAAAGGTGTTTCGGTTTGATTTCGGATACTTTGGAAACTGAGATATCAATGGGTATCCGTATTTAAGGGTTTTAAATAATAATCGAATTCCGAAAAATGAAGTAAAATGCAAAATCATAGCAAACTAAACACCCTAGCCATGGCCAAGTGAGAGAAAATTACACGGAACGAGTTTTCAACTCAAACTCGATTTTAGGATTTAGGGAAGTTTCTAAAATTGCATAAAACGACTTCCTCGATTGAAATCTTCAAGCTTCGGTGTGTGAATTTGAAGATTTCAATCTCAACCTCCATTAAAACACTATTCAATGCTTGAATTTAGAAACTTTGTCATACCTTGAGGCTTGTAGAAAATTGATGAAAACCTGGATTGCTAGGTTAGAATCAATACTCGGGATGAGAGATTTTCAACGGAACCAAAATTACGGCGATCTACCGAGTATTTGAGAAAAGTCAAAGAGAGAGAGAGATGAAAGAGGGCTACGGCTACGGCTACAAGGGAGGAAGAAGGAGGAAAAGAAATGAAATATTTGACTAAACTTTGACTATTTAAGTTGATGGAGATGAATAGTATATTTGGGATATTTTAAGAAATTGGAAAATGACATCTACGTCCTTTTTTAATTGATTTAGTTTATAAAACGAAACCCAAAGATCTTAAATGAATAAAAAAGTGATTAATAATTATTAATTGGCCCGTTAATAATTATTAAGGTCACCGAAACTAATTTAAAGTGATAAAAGGATTAAAAAGGTTTTCGAATGAAAATAACTACTAAAATCGAATTTACTAAGTTTAAACTAAACTTAAATACTTTATTTTAAAAAAAAAATTTACCTCCAAAAATAATGGGACGTTACAATATCATATCATATCATATGCATAATCGATTATTGGGAGGAATAATGAGACAATGCATAGACTAAGTGAGCTTACATTGTTTGGTATTATTCGTTTTATGTTTACGTATATGTACATGAGGAATGCTAAAGGTTGCGTGAACTTTGCATTATCGGAGGAGATGGATAATGAGATAATGATGTAACTATGCGAGTTCACATTATCTAGTATTATCCATAATTACTATTGTGACGACCCGACTCTTTTAAATTATTTAAAATCAGATTTCAGCGGAAGACTTTAAATTTAATAAAAATTTGGCATGGATATGTTTAAAACTCTGACTATCCATAACCTGTTTACACTTTTCACAATCAAAGAAATTAAAAGACAAGGAATTGCGATTCCTTTTGTAAAGTTTAAAAGAGTTATTAACCGTAAAAGTAAAACGAGAAGCTCTTATGAGCTTAAATACATATTACATCTCATAAGACACCGAATACAACAAAATGAGTCCATGGACTTTTTAAAATGTATCTAGTCCATCTCTGTATCATCATCCTCTCGATCAAGCGCACACCAGCTTCTCTCCCATGACCCCGAACATTACCTGAAAATGTTTGTAATATCATGAGCTAACAACAAGCCCAGTGAAAATAAAGAGAATATAAAGTAACAATAGACCTCAAACCCGTATTGTGATTTGTGTCCAAGAACTTACTTACTCTTTGTCATAAATCCATTCATTGAGTTTTACATCAAGTAATCACCTTTACTTACCATGTCTCTCAAATAATTGAAGAACTAGCTCCCAAGCATTTAGAAGGATGTGTTTCATAATACACAAACATTGAATTTCATTCTCTTTAATACCTTATACTATATACAAGGTTTACATTCAAATATTAATCTCCAAGTTCAAGATCTTCCAATTAAATGAGTAACTAGTTCTCTTATATATATATAACCTAATAATTATACAAGGTTCCACATACTCTTGTATTCACTCATCATACAATCCCCATTTCATTCCTTTTTCTTTTAGCACTTGGCTATCATCACATTTCACTCTTTTCTCTAAGGAAAATTATAATATACAAAGTGTTTCAAGTAGACTTACATAATCTTTTCTATAGTTTTCTAAACTCTAGAAAACTAACCTTCAACCATTTGGAAAAAGTACTTCCATAATCCATAATCTCTTCAAGATGATAAAACTAGTCTATGTAGTCAAATCCTCATCCATTAACTCATAAAAACAAGTATAAAAGAAGTAAATAAACTTTACATAAGCATAACATCTCAATCAAAAAAAGGTTAGGTAATGGTAGCTCCCGTAGGACTAACATTCACCTCGTTGTCTTCCTTTCGAGAATGAAATATACAATTCCTTCTCAATGATATAATCCCAACGATAATAAAAATGAAGATAATGCAAACTTCCCGTAGGATTCACATTCTCCCTTATGAATGAAGGTAATGCAAACTTCCCGTAGGATTCACATTCTCCCTTATGAATGAAGGTAATGCAAACTTCCCTTAGGATTCACATTCTCCCTTATAAATCTCACTTTCCTTCCAATTCAATGATGCAAGATGTTATGCATATGCTTTCAAAAGTAAATAAACATAAATATGAATGTTAAAGTAAACGAAGGGCATAAAGTAAATGGATCATTGCAACGTCTCGTTATTTTGAAGTGAATTTTTATTTTATTTTATTTAATATTGTTTATTTATTTATTTATTTCAATTTAAGTATTTAGATTAATTATTATTTTTGTAATTTCGATTTTAGTAGTTAATTTCGCCCGAAATCCTTTTTCATCTTTTTAATATTTTAAATTCGCTTCGGTGACATAAATAATTATTAATAGGCCAATTAATAATTATTAATCACCTTTAGATTTATTTAAGAGCATCGGGTTTCGTTTTATAAGTCAAAAGTCATAAAAGGACGCAACCGTCATTTCCAATTTCTTAAAATATCTAAAATTACTATTCACTTATTCTTTAAATATCACAAAATTGACAAAGTTGACATTTTTTCTTCTTCTTCTTCTTCTCTTGGCCGTAGCCTTCATCCACCATGGATGAGGTTTTTCTTTTCTTCGTTTCTCATTCATTTATCGATGGATCGGCTTGATTTCGGTTGCCTTGGATTGGTAGGGACGAGGGCTATCTATCCAACCTACCTTTTCGGAGTTTCCCGTTCTCTAAGGGAAGTCCCAAAAAGTAAGTTTTCAAAAAAATTGAGGTGTTTTATTCGTTTTTTATTATAAATGGGTTTTGAAGTTGAAATCATGAATTTCTATCATGGAATTTGACGATTTTGAGCCCGGATTTTCGAAAAACACTATTCATCCGAAATCACTATTCACCAGAAAATGCACATTTGTTCTCATCTTAGTTATGAGTTGTAATATGTTGTGCAATTGGTGAATTGTAGGTGCGTTTGCTCGGTTGTTGATTCGTGGGAAATTGGAGATTTGGAGCAAAACTAATTTGGCTAAGGTGAGAATAGTTAGGATTTAAAGTAATTTTAGAAAGCAAATAAGTATGATGGTTTGTAGAATAAGAAGCTAAGACTTAGAATTCGAACCTAAGATTAGAGGGATGCGAGCTAGTGCCCTTCAGATTAGGAGTTAATCCTTTATGTGAGAACTTAGGAGTTCTCGAGGAAACTATTGAATCTTAGAAGATTCTAAGTTAGATTCGTTTCGAAGCTTAGGATGGATCATTGGATGATAAAAGATCCAAGCTTGTTTTTAGAACGGTTAATAGAACCTCGGATTATGTTGGAAGTTTAGAATCCTTGAAGGTTTAGATTAATCGTTTAAGTTATGATTTTACTTTTATTATTGTTAGCGGAGTTCGACTTACGTATCGTTCGTCCGAGATGCTTATCTATTTTACTTTATGTCTTTTACTTTATATCTTTTACTTTATACCCCTTTACCTTATGCTTGCATCAACTACTTTAATTCCGCACTTTATTTATTTACTTTTACAAGGATATGCAAGCATATGCATATCATATTGCATCATACCATTCTCGCACCATTCATGAAAAAGAAACGAAAGTGAAAAAGAAATGAAAGTGAAAAAGAAAAGAAAGTGAAAGAGAAAAGAAGGAAGAATGATGAATCCTACGTGGAGTTCACATCACCTTTAGTGAAAAAGAAACGAAAGTGAAAAAGAAATGAAAGAGAAAAAGAAAAGAAAGTGAAAGAGAAAAGAAGGAAGAATGATGAACCCTACGTGGAGTTCACATCACCTTCAGAGAAAAGAAAGAATGTGAAAGAAATGGAGTTGAATGAGTATCCTACGAGATGTTCTCATTACTTCTAGATTCAAAAGGAGTGAATGGTATCTACGGGATTGACGCATTACTTCTTCATACATAGGGAGTTGAATGGTATCCTGCAGGATGTACGCATTACTTCCTCATGCATAAGGCTGAATGGGATCCTACGGGATGTTCTCATTACCCTTCATTCACGCACAAAAAGGGCAAATGCGAAGTCCTATGGGATGCTCTCATGCATTCATGTTTATGATAGATGAAAGAGAGAATCGAGAAGTTGTATGATGTGCAAAGTATATTTACTTTTCTTACTTATGTCATAACAATGTGGATGGATGAGTATTGACTATGATTATTAGTAATATCATCCTTAGAAAGTATTAAACGAAATTACCTAGAGTTTAGAGAACTTTAGGATTGATTGTGTCAGATTAATTGGACACAAATCGGAATACGAGTTTGAGGTCTATCTTTACTTTTTATGCTTATTATTCTCATTGGGCTTAAGTTGTTAGCTCATGATATTACAACATTTCAGGTGTTCGGGTCATGAGAGAGGAGCTGGTGTGGCTTGATCGAGATGATGATGATGCTGAGATGGATTAGTTGTCATTTAAAAGTTCCGGAACTAGCCTTATTTTATTTTGTTTTATTTTCGGTCTTTGAGATGTAAATTTGTTATAAGCTCTTAAGAGCTTTTCATTTCACTTTTATTATTATAAATCTCTTTGAACTCCTGATAGGGACTTGAGTTTCTTGTGTTTTAGATTTCGGAATTTAAAATTGACAGGCTATGGATAGTTTGAGTTTTAAACATATCCATGCCAAATTTTTTATTAATTTAAAGACTTCCGCTGTCAATCTGATTTTAAATTATTTAAAAGTGTCTGGTCATCACAATCATAGATGTCCTTATGCATAAAGTAAATAAATAGGAATTTCGGAAAAACAATAAGTAAATCGAACCATCGATACTTTAATAAAAGTAAGATCTTAACTTAACGAATAAGTCTCCACTTCCAAGGATTCTAAACTTTTCAAATAAAATCCAAAGTTCTACTTTCAAGTTCATTAATCATTCTATTAAACTTGGATCCTTCAACTTCCAATAATCCATCCTAGTGTCCGAAACGATTCTAACTTAGAACTTCCAAAAGTTCAACGTTTCTCTCGAGAAAATCCAAAAGTATTCTCACTCAAAAGAACTAGCTCCTAACCTAAGAATACTAGCTCACTTTCCTTTAATCTTTGATTCAAATCTTAACTTCCAATCCTACAAATCATTCTACTTATTCGGTTTCTAAAGCTACGTTACATTCTAATTATTCTCACCTTAGCATGTCAAAGTATAATCCAACGGTCCAACGAGACTTCAACGTACACCCGACACCTACAATTCATCAATCGATCAACGAATTAAAATTGAAATCTAATAAGAGAACAAGTATGATTTTTGGGTGAATAGTGATTTCAGATGAATAGTGTTTTTCTGATGAATAGTGTTTTCGAAAATCCGGGCTCAAAATAGTCAAATTCCATGATAGAAATACGTGATTTCAACTTCAAAACTCATTTATAATAAAAAATGAACAAAACCATGTAAAAAGTTTTGAAAACTTACTTGTTAGGACTTCCCTTAGGGAACGAGAAATGCTACAAGGCTAGGTTGGAAAGAAAACCCAAGTCCCGAGCATTCCAACGCAACCGACCTCATCGAAGACGGTCGAGAAATGAAGAAAAGCCAAGGAAAATTCTTCTCATCCATGGGAGAAGAGAGCTACGGCCAAGGAGGAAGAAAAATGAGAAGGAAATGTGATTTTTGACTTTTAAAAAGAAAACGAATAGTAAAAAGATATTTTTAAGTGTAACGTCCCGTTATTTTTTTGAAGTGAATTTTTTTTTATTTAATTTAATATTTCATTTAGTTATTTATTTATTTTAATTAAAGTATTTAGTTTAATTTTATAAATTTAGAATTTAGTAGCTAATTTCGTCCGAAAACCGTTTTAATCGTTTTATTAGCTTAAATTAGTTTTGGTCATATTAAAATTATTAGTGGGCCCATTATTGATTGTTAAATACTTTTAAGATAGATTAGAAGTAGTTAAGTTGAATTGGAATTAGAAACGTGAAATAACGAGCACCCGGAACAAGTTTTCTTAAGGAAATAAGAGAAGGGGCAATATGGTCTTTTACCAAAATATATTTATATATATATAATACATAGTTTGCAAGGATAATGATAAGAAAAATGAAAGGAAAAAGTGAAAAAGGAGCTCCCAAACCCGTAGCTTAGAGAGAAAAAAAGAGAAGACAAAGAAAGTGTCGCCCCGGCTTCGTTTCTCGACCGTTTTCATCGTGCCTTAGCTCGTTGGAAAGCTCCTGAGACGTAATTTCTACCCATCCCATCAATCGAGCCAATCCATTCAAGATACAAGAGATACAAGGTGAGGAAGAAATGGGTTTTTGGGTTTTCTTTTTTTCCAATCTTGTATGCAAGCCTTGATTCATTTTTCCCGGGTGTTGTTTGTGAATTCTAGTTAGGAAAAATCACTTTGGATGAGGTTGTAGTCTTGGACCTAAACCCAAGTCGAATAGGAAACCCGTTCTGTTTGTTGTTTTTCTCTCACTTGGCTATGGTTAGAGTGTTTAGTTTGTCATTGTTTTATATTTTACTTAATTTTTCGGGAATCAAGTATTGTGTAAAACCCTAAATCACGGTTACCCACTGATAATTCGAACCTCCAAAGTATATAAAACCAACCTGGAACACCTCTAAAATGCCTAAAAGTCGAAAAACCAATCCCGAACCTCTGGCCGAGAGCACCATAAGGATAAAAACTGGGTTTTTTCGTCGTTTTACGCGTTTAGATGTCGATGGTTCAATTTCAGGTTAATTAATGTTTATTGGATGTAACTTATTTGTAGGTTGGTAATTGCTCGCGTGGGATCTACCTCGACACTTTGGAAGTTCGGTTTCAATTCTAAGGTGAGTTTAAAATGGAAGTTAGCAATTTTATGAATTAAGTTTCATTACGATTTTGTTGACCGAGGTTAAGTGACAAAAAAATCCCCTAGGAGTAAATACTTATTGGTTGGTGACTTTAGACTCGGAAGTGAGCGGAGTGCCTTTTGGAGTTTGTAGTGAATTTGGGTGGAAAAACAAGTTTGAGTATATTTGGAAGTCTTGTAAGATGAAATAGGAGAATTTAGGTGAAATTGGAGAGTTTAGATGAAAGTGAAAGTTTAAGATACTTTGAGTAGTTTTAGATCAAAGTAGCTTAGAGGTGATCCTTTGAAGTATTAAAGTTTATAGAGATTGGAGTTAAAGTTGGGAATTGAATTTACTTTAGGTAGTTTTGACTAAAGTAAAGTAAAGGAAATGTTTGAAAGTCAACTCATGGTTTATGGTAATGGCTTGGAAATTGTTCTTGGGATTTGAGGTGATTTATTGTCATTCGTGACATGATGATGTTAAACATCGATTTTACTTATTTGGGAGTTATAAGACTTCATGGAATATGGCATCAGTGATGATATTGTTTAGTGTTTTTTTACGAACTTATTACCTTGTGTGAGTAATAAGGATTGTATTTTATTATAGTAATAATGTGGAGTATGAACGTTCTAATGGTAATAAGGTTTGATGTGAATTGTAGTAGAAACGTGGAATATGGAATCATGATGATAGTACGATTGATGTACTCGGGTCTTTTGGTAAGAGGCAACACTTTAAGTACAAAGATAAGCATGTTATTAAGTTTAGTTGTAGTATGATTGTATTGTTTGTTAGTTGTTTGTGTTGAGGTGCTCATTTAATGAACCGATTTATAGATATATGTGTAGTCCATGGATGAAAGAGGCTATGGGCATCACTATATCAGGATACTTGTGGATAGGTGTAGTCCATGGATGAAAGAGGCTATGGGCGTCACTTATCAGGATACTTATAGATATACGTGTAGTCCATGGATGAAAGAGGCTATGGGCGTCACTATATCAGGATACTTATGGATAGGTGTAGTCCATGGATGAAAGAGGCTATGGGCATCATTTATCGGGATACTTATGGATATGTGTAGTCCATAGATGAAAGAGGCTATGGGCGTCACATATCGAGATACTATGTGATATGATCTTGTGATATAATAGGTTCATAGATGAAACAGGCTATGAGCGGGTGTTATATGGCAAGATTGGCAGATAGGTCGAGTTCATATAATGAGCATGCCAGTTTGTTTGTTAGTTGTTACGTAGATACATGCTTATCCTTCGTACAAATGTTTGGTTTTCGATGGTAATACCTTATGTGGTAATATGTGGCAACTTATGGTAATTCGAGAATTGGTAGTATGTGATATGTGATTTGGTAAGACGGTACGTGTTAGTATGTGGATGTTGATCCATACGGTAACGCGATACGATGATACGTGATTTGGTAAGACTGTACGTGGTAGTATGTCGATGTTGATCCATACGGTATCACTATACGAGGACACTTGATATGGTAACGCCGTACGTGTTAGTATGTTAAGGTGGTAACACGTTACGAGATATTTAGATGTGGTAATATGATACGGTATTGTGATTTGGTACAGATTTGGTATTAGATGTGGCTCGATATGATTTGGAGTTTGGGAAATTGATTGGTGTATGATTATTATAATTTGGAAGTGTAGAATGGGTAGTAAAGAGAAATTTAGAACTTTGGACACAATTTCCGGTATGGAATTTGGTCCATAGAGTTACTGGCTTTCATTTTATTCTCACTAGCATTTTTATGCTAATGTTGCTACACTTAACATTGTTTTTCAGGTACATCTTGATTAGGGGGACGTGGTAGAGGAGGTGGCGCCGTATGACTGGTTGAGATGATGGATGGACAGGAACATGGAATCATTTTGGTTTAGCATTCTTGAAATGCTTGTAAAATTTCATCATTCTTCATACTTTATGTTTTGAGCTCTGTAGAGCATTTGTCCAAAATTGTAATTGTCTTATGGTTTTAAAGTTCTTTTAGAATTTTACTTTTAACCTGGAATGTGCATTCCATTCATTTTTATTGCTTTCTCTGAATTGGGTCGATGTAAACAGGTTTTGGTTTATCCGAGTTTTAAACAAACCCATGCCGTTTTTCTTTAAAATTGAGTCTTCCGATGTGCATTTAAATTTAAAGGATTTAACGGATTTGGGTCGTTACATTAAGAAATTCGGAAATTACGATTACGTCCCTCATTTGCTTTTAGCTTATAAAACGAAACCTGGAACATCTAAACTTTTCAAAAGGTGGTTAAAATTATTAATTGGCCCGTTAATAATTATTAATACGACCAAAACTAATTTAAACTAATAAAGTGATAAGGCTAACTCAAATGTCAAGTTCAAACACCCGATGCTATTATACTTAGCATGAACCCTTGAAGCATGAATTCAAATCCTCCCTAACTATTCAATTTCAACCATAAGGAAAGGCTAGAAACAGATTGCCCTATGTGATCTAAAAATCATGAAACGGATAAACTTTTACGTTCCATCATCTCATGACTCGAAACACTCCACAAGTTGGTTGATCACTCCTCTCTTGAATGTTTCTAAATATGTAATCTAAAGCAAGATTACAAAGGGTGAGGCTCAAGGCTCTCAATGTGCATAAAAATGCTACATTTCATTCAATCTTTTGAATCTGTCAAGTCTTACAAGTCTTCTTTACAATGGTTGATAAGTGGCCTATTTATAGGCTTAAAATACAAGGAAAATTCTTTCATAATGCTCCCATAACAGCCCCATGATGTCCCTAGCTTGTAACCCCCAAAATTAAAGCAAAAAACTTAAGTTACATTCAGCTACTATTACTTTGTAACCTGCAAGTGATCAAATACATTGGTAACTGATATTTTAACTCTCATTGAGGCTTGCAAATGATCATTAAATGTTGTCTTGAAGTTGCTTTGAATTCGAATGAATGATGGTTGAGTTGGCTTGAATGAAGCTTGGGTTATCATCAATGCATCTTGGGCTGTAGTTAATGCACCTTAAGTAGACTTGTAATAAATGAACTTGGGTTGCCATTAATACAATCGAAGTGCATTTAATGCAAGTACTCTTGAAGCTTTAATTCCTTAAATGCATGGCTACATAATTCATATCATAAAGCGATTAAGAGAATTTACGAACGAAATTAACTCGTAAATTCAAAGTTATAAATTCAAAATTAAATCTAAAATTTAAATTAATCAATTCTAAAATTAAATTAAGTGCTTTACTTCAAATAATAATAATTAAATTAAATAATAAATAAAAAAATTCGTGTAAAATAACCGGACGTTACAACTATGATACATATACGGGGATCAGGGGTGTATTGAACCTTGTATTCGGTGGGTGAGGGAATGAGCTTAGCCTACGAGAGCATTCATTACCTATCATTATTCACTAGAGGTGGGAAGATATTATTAAAAGGAATTTGTATATTTTATTTTAGAAAGTGAGATAATGAAGTATTGTTAGCCTGCGGGAGCTTTCATACTGTCATTATAAGCATGAGATGGTTATCTTGATGAAAGGGTAGTGTATCTTATTTCACATGTTTAAAGATTAACAGTATTTGATTAAACATTAAAGAAGGGTAACTTTATTTATAGTATGAGGTATCAAAAGTATGAACCAAAAAGATATATGTGATAAGAAAATATTCTTCCAAATTTTGGGAGTTTTAGTAAAGAATATGTAAGTTTTACTTGGACACAATTCAAAATGCGGGTTTGGAGTCTATTGTTACTTTATATTCTGTTTATTTTTTCTGGGCTTGTTGTTAGCTCATGATATTACAAACAATTTCAGGTAATGCTTACGCTCATGGTCGTGGGAGATGAGCTGGTGCGGCTTGATCGAGTGGATGATGATAAAGAGATGGACTAGATACACTTTTAAAAAGTCCATAGACTCATTTTTTTTGTAATTTGTGTCTTTTGGTTAGTAAATATGTAAATAAGCTCATAAGAGCTTCTCGTTTTACTTTTATGGTTAGTAACTCTTTTAAACTCTGAAATAGGAATTTGAAATTCCTTGTCTTTAATTTCTCTGGTGTGAAAAATGTATACAGGTTTTTGAATAGTCCAAGTTTCAAACATAACCACGCCTTTTTTTTAATTATTAAGACTTCCGCTATGTTTTAGTTTTAAATGTTTTAAAAGGAGTCGGGTCGTCACAGAGTTCAAATTCAAACATGAATTTACTTCCATGTAAGAATTCGACAAAAGACCTTTACGAATTAAATATCAAATGAGTTAAGTATAAGTTAAATGAGTTTTTACTAACTAAACTCTAGATTCGCGTAATTACTAAGTCGTTAAATGAAAGGTGGTTGAACATGATGGTTTCAAATCAATAGTTAATAGAGTTTATTTTATGGCGATAAAATATAGAATCTATTACACTTAATGAAACTAACATCAAACAAAAGAAATAAATACTAAATAGATAAAATCATTACTGATAAAGTATTAAAATGACTACCATGGCTAAGTAGTTGATAGTTATCTAGTTGGACTGGAATTAAAAGTCAAATCTCCAAAGATCTATGACAAACTGGGAGATTGTTAGAAATGGTGTCCTAGAACTAGTAATTATTTAATAAACATAATTTATTTTGAATAAATTAAATAAATAAACATAAGTTCATTATATTATCTAGATTGATTCAATTGACGATATTAGGAAATATATTATAATCAAACATTCAAATAGTAAAACCCTAAGTTACTCTTATGAAATCATGACTTAGTATGTGAGTTATACGAGAGGATTAAAGTCGAGATGAGTAACTTAAAAGTGTATACAGTAAATGGATAACGTTTGAGAACCTTATCCTGGTAACACTTTTGATAGCTTCACATTTTGTTTATAGACAAATGGTCTAATTGTGATCATTCATGTGGGTGACATGAAATGGAAGTATCATATGCAATGTTGATTGTATCAGACAGAACCATGATGTTTGATCAAATTTCTCATTAGTACTGTTTACGAGAAAGGATCGTATATCAAACTAAGTTTATTAACAGTGATAAATCTCAATCCCGAGTGAAATGTGGACTCCTCTTTTTGGAGTTATGTTCTTTGATTCACATGGTTGAGAGCGATCTGTAAGAACGCTCAATACACTCCTGCTTTGGGAACATGGCTAGATAAGTAGCTAGGAACGCATCTTCATGAGATGGAATTCATAACTTTCCTATAAATTAACGGTATCAATGCGATACCTAAACATTTTAAGAATTTTAGGAAAACTCCCTTGATGTACTGATTCAAGACATGAACTCGTGGTGCCACGACTTCAATTGATCACAAAAGTATATTATCTCTAGTCGACTAAAGATAAAGTTGATTGGAGAATCAGCGGGAACACAAAGATAAAGCTGTAATTACAGGGGCAAAACGGTAGATTCATCCACCTGTAATTATGAGGGTTCCACTTGTAGGATATATCACAGATATAAATAAAGATAAACTAAATGGACATAACTCATCTATAGTGAGGGGAGTTCAACTATGAATCTATAGTAGAATTATTCATAGTTCGATAATTAGTAATTAACTGATTATGAGTTAATCACTTAATTGATTAACTATTAAGCCCCTGATCTATAGGTCCATCGGATCCCTATGCTAGCCCAAATATCGTTCTAGCAAAACTAAGTTATTAATTTAACTTAGGAAGAACAAGTAATTTAAATAATTGAATTTACTTAAAATTAGGCAATATTAATTATTTGAATAATGAGATTATTTGTAACGTCCCGTTATTTTTTTTTTGTGATATAAAAATTTTATTTATTTTATTTTATTTAAGTAATTAAAGTTTATTTATTAATTGTTAATTTAGAATTTGTAGTTTATTTCGGTTTTAATATTTTAATTGACATTTTTAGTTTATTTTCGTTTTAATGGTATTAATAATTATTAACGGGCCAATTAATAATTATTAATCACCATCGGGATAGTTTAAGATCATCGGGTTTCGTTTTTAAGCTAAAAGTCATAAAAAGGGCAATTTCGTAATTTCCAAACTACCTAAATATCTAGATATTTTTTTCATCTTCTTTATATCATCTTTGACTTCAAAAATTGACCAAAAACCTTCACCATTTTCCCTCCCCAACCCGTGAGCATCAAAAAGGAGGAAAGGATTTTCGGTTTTCGTTCATTTCTTGCCCGATCGACTTGTTTCCGGGTCCATTGGAAAGGTATCGGTCCTATGATCCTTTTCCATCTACCCTTTGTACTTGCCGCTCGTGTTATACAGAGTTCTCGGTAAGTTTCTCTTGAAACCCTAAGCTCCAAATAGTGTTTTAATGGAGTTTTCCTTGTTTTCCTTCGATTTCGTGTTGTAGAACTCGGTGTTTGTAAATACGGGAGTAGTTTTAAGTGTTTTTGGAAACTATCCCATAACCCTAAAACCGAGTTTCAGTCGAAACCCTTCCCGTTTGAAATTTACCCTTTTGGGTTTGATTTGGGGTTAGAATTTAATGAAATAATGTTTATTTAAATTCAATTCGGGAAAGGGCTTATTGTTCAAAAACCCTATTTATCGATACCCATTGAAATCGGGATTATCGAATTTGCTTAAAACCAACACAAAACGTATTTAAATTGCCAAAAAGCCAAAAAACCAAACCCGAAACCTTTTTATTAGGGAGGGCCGAGAGCCTCCAAAGGGTGGTTTGGTGGATTTTCCGTCTTTTTTCTTGTTTAGTCATTGTTTAATCGTTAGTTGGTAATTTATTAATTTTCGGGATATTAATCCTTTTGTAGGTGTTTTTGAACCGCTTGTTTGATCGCTCTTCCGGTGCTTAGGAACGAAGTCTTCACTTTTTTCTAAGGTGAGAATAGTTAGAATTTAAAGTAACTATAGAAAGCAAATAAGTGCGATGATTTGTAGAATCGGAAACTAAGATTAGAGGGAGTGAGATAGTGCCATAGGGTTTTAAGTTAATCCTTTAAGTGAGAACTTAGGAGTTCTCAAGGAAAGCCTCGAATCTTAGAAGATTCTAAGTTAGATTAGTTTCGGAGTTTAGAATGAATCATTGGAAGTTAAAGGATCCAAGACTTTGATAAAGAACGGTTGTTAGAACCTCGGATTATTGGAAGTTTAAAATCCTTGAAGGTTTAGATTAATCGTTATGTTTTGATTCTTTACTTTGTTAGTGGAGTTCAATCGTATATCATTCGTCCGGGATCTTTGTCTGTTTTACTTTATGTTGTTTCTATTACTTTAATTCCGCACTTTACTTATTTACTTTTACAAAGATGTGCAAGCATATGCATATCATATTGCACCATAACATTTCGCAACATGCATTGAAAAAGAAAAGAAGGGTAGAATGTTGGAGCCTACGGGTAGTATCCGCATCACCTTCAGAAAAAGAAAAGAAAGTAAAAGAAAAGAAAGAAGGAGTTGAATGGTAAGTTGCGAACGTACACGTTGCTTCTCACATAGGAGGAGTTGAACTATTAGTTACGGACGTACACATTACTTCTCATGCATAGGGAGTTGAATGGTAAGTTACGAGTGGTACACATTGCTTCCTCATGCATAAGGGCAATGCGAAATCCTACGGGATGTCCTCATACATTCATACTTATGATTGATGTATTTGAGAGTCGAAATGTTATAATTATGCAAAGTTTATTTATTTTTCTCATTTTGTTATAACAAGTTTATTGATGAACAATTAGACTAAGTGTGCTAATTAGTATCATCAATTGGAAAATATGGAATAGAATTACTTAGATTTTGGTGAATTCTAAAAAAGTTTATGTTAGTTTAATTGGACACGAATCGGAATACGAGTTTGAGGTCTATCTTTACTTTTTATGCTTATTATTCTCACTGGGCTTAGTTTGTTAGCTCATGATATTACAACCAATTTCAGGTAATGCCCTAGCTAGAGGCCGTGGAAGGGGAGATGGTGCTGCGTGATCGAGGGATGCTGACCTCGAGATGGACTTGTTTTTGTAAAGTATATGTAAATATTTTGTGAATTTCAAGACTTTGATGTTGTATTTAGCTCATAAGAGCTTTTGATGTGGTTTTTATGATATGAAATATTTGAACTCCTGATTTGGGACTTAAAGTCCATGTGAATTTATTAGATTGAAAAATTAGGATGTAAACAGGTTTTCGGCATGCCAACTTTCAAACAAAACCACGCAAAATTTTCTAAAAATAAAAGACTTCCGCTGTTTTCTCTGAATTTAATTTATTTAAAAGTGACGGGTTGCACAGTTGGTAGGAGATCCCCACGGTGAAACACTTGGGCGTATAAACCCCAAATCTAGAAGTCCCTGCAACTGGCTCTGGAGTTCTTTCAACTCAGCTGGTGCCATACGATACGGTGCTTTGGACAATGGAGCTGTCCCAGGAGCAACCTCAATCTGAAAATCAAACTGTCTCACCGGTGGCAAACCGGGTAACTCATCAGGAAAAATATCAATGAAATCCCTCACTACAGGAACGGAACTCAAACTAGCCTCTGGTATAGAAGTGTCAACCATACTAGCTATATAGCCCAAGGCTCCATCACTTAGAAGCATACTAGCTTCTAACATAGATATCAAAGTGGGTGCTAATCTACTACTAGTCCCACGAAAACGTACACTGATCCCACATGGACTCATAAAATCAACCACTCTCTCAGTACAATCAATAGTGGCACGATTAGCTGATAGCCAATCCATACCCAAAATCACATCGAAATCAGACATAGGCATGATAATCAAAGTAGCATGCAAGCAACAACCCATAAAACACAAATCATCTGTGCTAATCATGCTATCAGCAATAACAAACTTCCCCACTGGGGTCGAAACACTCATCTCAAAACCTAACGGTGCAGACTCAAGCATAGCCGACTCATGATTTAGAGTTGGCAACTGTTGTTCATGCATTGAAGATATGGAGGCATTATTTGTACGGTGAGAAGATCTTGGTTTTTACTGACCATAAGAGTCTCAAATATTTCTTCACTCAGAAGGAATGTAATATGAGACAGCGGAGATGGTTAGAGCTCGTTAAAGATTATGACTGTGACATTCAGTATCATCCTGGGAAAGCCAATGTAGTGGCTGACGCGCTCAGTAGGAAGTCTTCTCATTCATCGGCTTTGTCAACCATACCTTTGAGATTGAGGTGGGATATGGAACGAGCTGAGATAGCATTTCTGACTGCCGAGATCACTGTGAGTCTGGCTAGTTTGACAGTGGGGCCTACTTTGAGGTAGAGGATGATTGATGCACAGAGAGATGAGGTTCATTTGCAGGCCGGTTTTAGAGAGGCTGAGTCAGATATCCCTAGTCATTTTACCTTCTCTTCAGACAGTGCTCTGATGTATCGTAAGAGGCTATGTGTGCCTTTAGGATCGACTTTTAGAAGGGACCTATTGGAGGAGGCTCACAGTTCTATCTTCTCTATACATCCAGATAGTACGAAGATGTACAGGGACCTGAGAGAGCATTATTGGTGGCCGGGAATGAAGCTTGAGATTGCGGACTTTGTTAGTAGATGCTTGACTTGTCAGCAAGTCAAGGCTTTGAGGAAGAGTCCATCGGGTTTACTTAACCCTCTGAGTGTGCCAGAATGGAAATGGGAGGAGATTTCCATGGACTTTATCAGTGGTTTACCGAGGACGCCAAAGGGTTATGACACCATTTGGGTGATTGTAGACCGTTTGACGAAGACCGCGCACTTTATACCTGGGAGGATCACCTACCCAGTGGAGACATGGGCACAGTTGTATTTACGGGAGATTGTTAGATTACATGGTGTGCCTGTGAGGATAGTATCAGATCGGGACACTCGTTTTGTCTCAAAGTTTTGGCAGAGTTTGCATTCAGCCATGGGTACTGGCTTGGATTTTAACACAGCTTTTCACCCCCCGACAGATGGTCAGACCGAGAGAGTTAACCAGATTCTGGAGGACATGTTGAGGGCTTGTGTTCTTGATTTTGGAGGCAGTTAGGATTCTCAATTGTACTTGGTAGAGTTTGCTTATAATAACAGCTACCAGGCTACTATTGAGATGGCACCATTCGAGGCACTTTATGGTAGAAAGTGTCGATCTCCAGCTCACTGAGATGAGGTTGGGGAGAGAAGACTTTTGGGACCCGAGTTGTTATAGTTGACTAGTCAGTCTATTGACGAGATTAGAGAGAGGATGAGGGTTGCTCAAAGTCGACAGAAGAGTTATGCAGATAAACGACGTAGTCCACTTGAGTTTTCAGTGGGGGATCACGTGTTTTTTAAGGTAGCACTATGAAAGGTGTTATGAGATTCGGGAAGAAGGGTAAGCTAAGTCCTAGGTTCATTGGCCCTTTTGAGGTACTTGATCGGATAGGAGCAGTAGCTTACAGATTGGCTTTACCACCTTCTTTATCGGCAGTTCATAATGTATTCCATGTATCTATGCTTCGGAAGTACATGGTGGATCCTTCTCATGTGATCGATCATGAGCCGATAGTTTTGGATGCTAGTATGTCTTACGAGCAGACACCAGTTGAGATTTTAGCATTCGAACAAAAGGTGTTGAGAAACAAGACTATTCGCTTGGTTAAGGTCCTTTGGAGGAATCAAGTGTCTGAAGAAGCTACGTGGGAGCGTGAGGATGATATGCGGGCAAAGTATCCTCAGCTTTTCACTTAGTAAGTTTACTGTTCGGGGACGAAATGCCCTTTTTAGGAGGGTTGACTGTAACGTCCCGTTATTTTTATTTTGTGATATAAAAATTTTATTTATTTTATTTTATTTAAGTAATTAAAGTTTATTTATTAATTGTTAATTTAGAATTTGTAGTTTATTTCGGTTTTAATCTTTAATTGAACTTTTTAGTTTATTTTTGTTTTAATGGTATTAATAATTATTAACGGGCCAATTAATAATTATTAATCACCATCGGGATAGTTTAAGATCATCGGGTTTCGTTTTTAAGCTAAAAGTCATAAAAGGGCAATTTCGTAATTTCCAAACTACCTAAATATCTAGATATTTGCTTCATCTTATTTATATCATCTTTGACTTCAAAAATTGACCAAAAACCTTCACCATTTTCCCTCCCCAACCTGTGAGCATCAAAAAGGAGAAAAGGATTTTCGGTTTTCGTTAATTTCTTGCCCGATCGACTTGTTTCCGGGTCCATTGGAAAGGTATCGGTCCTACGATCCTTTTCCATCTACCCTCGTACTTGTCGCTCGTGTTATACGGAGTTCTCGGTAAGTTTCTCTTGAAACCCTAAGCTCCAAATAGTGTTTTAATGGTGTTTTCCTTGTTTTCCTTCAATTTCGTGTTGTAGAACTCGGTGTTTGTAAATACGGGAGTAGTTTTAAGTGTTTTTGGAAACTATCCCATAACCCTAAAACCGAGTTTCAGTCGAAACCCTTCCCGTTTGAAATTTACCCTTTTGGGTTTGATTTGGGGTTAGAATTTAATAAAATAATGTTTATTTAAATTCAATTCGGGAAAGGGCTTATTGTTCAAAAACCCTATTTATCGATACACATTGAAATCGGGATTATCGAATTTGCTTAAAACCAACACAAAACGTATTTAAATTGCCAAAAAGCCAAAAAACAAAACCCGAAACCTTTTTATTAGGGAGGGCCGAGAGCCTCCAAAGGGTGGTTTGGTGGATTTTTCGTCTTTTTGCTTGTTTAGTCGTTGTTTAATCGTTAGTTTGTAATTTATTAATTTTCGGTATATTAATCCTTTTGTAGGTGTTTTTGAACCTCTTGTTTGATCGCTCTTCCGGTGCTTAGGATCGAAGTCTTCACTTTTTTCTAAGTTGAGAATGGTTAGAATTTAAAGTAACTATAGAGAGAAAATAAGTGCGATGATTTGTAGAATCGGAAACTAAGATTAGAATCCAACCTAAGATTAGAGGGAGTGAGATAGTGCCATAGGATTTTAAGTTAATCCTTTAAGTGAGAACTTAGGAGTTCTCAAGGAAAGCCTCGAATCTTAGAAGATTCTAAGTTAGATTAGTTTCGGAGTTTAGAATGAATCATTGGAAGTTAAAGGATCCAAGACTTTGATAAAGAACGGTTGTTAGAACCTCGGATTATTGGAAGTTTAAAATCCTTGAAGGTTTAGATTAATCGTTATGTTTTGATTCTTTACTTTGTTAGTGGAGTTCGATCGTATATCATTCGTCCGGGATCTTTGTCTATTTTACTTTATGTTGTTTCTATTACTTTAATTCCACACTTTACTTATTTACTTTTACAAAGATGTGCAAGCATATGCATATCATATTGCACCATAACATTTCGCAACATGCATTGAAAAAGAAAAGAAGGGGAGAATGTTGGAGCCTACGGGTAGTATCCGCATCACCTTCAGAAAAAGAAAAGAAAGTAAAAGAAAAGAAAGAAGGAGTTGAATGGTAAGTTACGAACGTACACGTTGCTTCTCACATAGGAGGAGTTGAACTATTAGTTACGGACATACACATTACTTCTCATGCATAGGGAGTTGAATGGTAAGTTACGAGTGGTACACATTGCTTCCTCATGCATAAGGGCAATGCAAAATCCTACGGGATGTCCTCATACATTCATACTTATGATTGATGTATTTGAGAGTCGAAATGTTATAATTATGCAAAGTTTATTTATTTTTCTCATTTTGTTATAACAAGTTTATTGATGAACAATTAGACTAAGTGTGCTAATTAGTATCATCAATTGGAAAATATGGAATAGAATTACTTAGATTTTGGTGAATTCTAAGAAAGTTTATGTTAGTTTAATTGGACACGAATCGGAATACGAGTTTGAGGTCTATCTTTACTTTTTAATGCTTATTATTCTCACTGGGCTTAGTTTGTTAGCTCATGATATTACAACCAATTTCAGGTAATGCCCTAGCTAGAGGCCGTGGAAGGGGAGATGGTGCTGCGTGATCGAGGGATGTTGACCTCGAGATGGACTTGTTTTTGTAAAGTATATGTAAATATTTTGTGAATTTCAAGACTTTGATGTTGTATTTAGCTCATAAGAGCTTTTGATGTGGTTTTTATGATATGAAATATTTGAACTCCTGATTTGGGACTTAAAGTCCATGTGAATTTATTAGATTGAAAAATTAGGATGTAAACAGGTTTTCGGCATGCCAACTTTCAAACAAAACCACGCAAAAGTTTCTAAAAATAAAAGACTTCCGCTGTTTTCTCTGAATTTAATTTATTTAAAAGTGACGGGTCGTCACATTATTTCAATGAAAATTAATATTAATATTATTAATATTGATAAAATATTAATTTTTTAAATAAACAGTTTATTTAAATGGAAATTAATATGACATTATCAATTATAATATTTTAAAGCAAAATTAATTGTTTAAATAAATAAATTATTTAAATGGGAATTAATGTTAATATTATTATATATTTAAATAACGAGTTTATTTAAATGAAAATTAATAATTAATATTATTAAGTAAATAATGATTTAATTTAATTTAATAATAAATATTATAGAGATTTAAATATAATTGGTTTAAGAAACAAATTTGCTTTGGCCCAAAATAATTAATTAATTGGATAAGATTCAATAGTAATTGATTATATTAGTTTTGGCTAAATGTGTTTAATTAGAAGTTATTATTTTATTTTTTATATTATTAAATACAAATAAAGAAAAGTAATTATAAATAAATAAATGAATTAAAAAGAAAGAAAGGAAATGCAAAAACTTGCGTCAGCGCCTGCGTCCACCATAAGCAGCCTTTTCTTTTATTTTCTTTTAATTTAATTTAGTTTATTTATTTATTTATATTTTCTATTAGGAGATAAGCATATCTATATAGATTAGATATCATATTTTTCTATAAATATGACGATTGAAATTCATATTTTATACACTTCTCACTTTAATTAGAAAAGTGAAAATTCTCTCTTCAATTCTTGGGTAATTGCCGATTTTCCTTAGGAAAAAATTAATAAGAAACTTTTTTCTTCTTTTGTTCTTCCGGTTCGATTCTAACAAGTTGGTTTTATTTTCAATCGGGATATAGCATAGAAGATCCAGTGTTGCTGAGGATTTGATGTTGTAAAGAAACCTCCAACCAATTCTCCATATTGTACTCAATGTAAGTAAAGGCCTTTAATTTTCGAAATTAAGCATAAATCTACATGTTCTTCATGTTTTTTTTTATCACAAATTGCATGATATTAATAGATCCCTAATTAAATGTTAATTAATTTACTAAATAAATTCCGCTATTTTTGTATCCCTTCAATTTCATTTCGATTTATTTCTTAATTCAAATGTATTTTATGTTCATCATTTTTTCAGAAGCTTTCAACTACCAACTCTGAAAATAGATCGAAAATTAAATATAAACACAAGTATGGATCAAAGCCATTTTCTCGTAAGCATGCATAAATGGTAAGCAAAAGTGTTTAGTTTTACATAAAGTTATATTTTTTATAATGATACATTATTATGTAAACACTTATACAATCATATCGTTTCTTATTCAATCAGAAAAAACTCCAAATAGATGGTGAACCCAAAATCACGGGGATTGATGTTTCCAGAGCTACACATGCAGATGAGAATGATAAATGGATCAATGATGAGCTAAAAAGGACTATGTGAGTATTACACGTTTATGTATATTGATTACAAATAAGTTTCGTAGATAGTAAATGAAGTAATTTTTAACCTTATTCTGTTTTTCATGTTCATGAAGACAAATATGGTCGCACTGTTGAATCGGCCTAGGATGGTGTTGACCATCCAGTCCTCACCCAGGTAGAAGTGATGGTGTTAGTTTGTGGTTATTGATCGGGCTATGTTAAGGGTGTAGGAGAAGTAAAAACATCAAAGATATCCTCATCTTCGTCTTCCCGTCGATCCAAATATAGTACACAGATGGAAGAGATGAGACAGTTGATGGAGGCTCAAAAGGAAGCACTAGACGCAGCTGTTGTACGAGAACAATAGATGCAAGCTAAGTATGACACTGACATGCAACGAAGGGATGAAAACATGGTTGAATTACGCTCCATGTTGCTTACTCAAAAAAATCAAATAGATAGGCTTCTACATGTTAGGGATGTAGCTAGCTAGCCCTCTGTATCTCGACGACATAGGCATCAAATTCAAGACAACCGGAGCGATGTGGATAGTGCCGAGGATTATGACTGACATAGTCTAGACTTTCAATTCATTTTCCATTAAGTTCGTTTTTTTCTTGTAATATTCACTTATAATACACTTAAGTAAACGTACTTGAACTCAATATTATGTCATTTTATGTTTTGACAAATTTTATCGTGTTAAGTTTGCGAGAATGAATGCATTTGATTTTCAAATTCCTGATTGTGAAATATGTAATTGTTATCAGGGAGGGAAATATGATATTTTGAAGTAACTTTTTTTTCTATAATAGAATTACCAAGCGAAATTCCAAATATTTCGATGTCAATATGAAATTTATGGCAAATAAATCACTGGCAAAAGTATTGCCAGCGATATATAATTTATCGCTGGCAATACGTATAGCGCAATAAACAAATTAGCATCACTAATGGTAAGAATCAACAGCGAAAAACAAAAATCGCCACCAATTCTCTATGCTGGCGGTGCTATGCCGGTGAATTGGCCGGCGAATATTTTTCGCTGGGAAAAACCAATGGCGGCGATAAAATGGGTAATAGCAGTGAATTGTTTCGCTGGTAATACCCTTATATCTTGTAGTTAGACTAATCTCTTCTTTTGGAATCCTTTTTGGACTAAAATATTGGAAGAAAATCTGAACCACTACAAAAACTTGTTTGTAATTGAAAAGCTTGTTTCAAAGTACTGGTTTCACTCTTCGGACCAAATCGAATCCAAAGACTTTTGGTTTTATGCTTGGCAAAGTTGTACTCATGATTTGGTTTAAAGTTGTCCTCAAGATTTGGTCCATCCCAAAGATTCAAATTGAGGAACCTCTTCTTCGAGAATTGTAACGTCCCGTTAATTTTGAAGTGAGTTTTTTTTTTATTATTTTATTTAATGTTATTATTTATTTATTTATTTCAATTAAGTATTTAGTTTAATTATTATTTTTGTAATTTAGAATTTAGTAGTTAATTTCGCCCGAAATTCTTTTTAATCGTTTTAATACTTTAAATTCGCTTCGGTGACATTAATAATTATTAATAGGCCAATTAATAATTATTAATCACCTTTATATTAATTTAAGAGCTACGAGTTTCGATTTATAAGCTAAAAGTCATTAAAGAACGTAACCGTCATTTCTAAAATTCCTAAAATATCAAAATACTATTCATTTCTCTCTTTAAATTGCCTTTGACCAAGGATTGACTCAATTTCTTCCCCATTTTATTTCTCATTGTCGTGTGTCAAGGGAGGAGGAGAGAAAAGTTGGGTTTTCATCAATTCTCGACGGATCGGCTCGATTTCGGTTGCATAGGAAAGCCTTCGGTCCTAGCATTCTTCTCCACCTAGCAATCGTGCTTTCCATCCGTGTTCTAAGGACTTCTCGGTAAGTTAAAGTTCAATTCCTAAGCTCCAAATAGTGTTTTAATGGAGTTTTCACTTTGATTCTTCGATTTCTTGCCGAGGAACTCGATGATTTTAATTACGGGAGTTGTTTTTAGTGATTTTGGAAACTTTCCTAAACCCTAAAACCGAGTTTCAGTCAAAACCCTTCCCGTTTGAAATTTACATCATGGGGGCTGTTTTGGGGTTTATTTTTATTGATATATTGTTTATTGTAATTAAATTCGGAAAATCATTTATTGTCCAAAAACCCGAATCATCGATACCCATTGAAATCGGGAACTTCGAAACTACTTGAAACCAACTCGAAACACCTTTAAAGTGCCTAAAAGCTGGAAAACTGAACCCGAAACCCATTTTTCTTTGAGGGGCCGAGGGTACCCTTTGGGTTTTTCCAGGGTTTTTCGTCGTTTTGAGCTTTTAGATGTTAATTGACCGATGTTTGGTTTATTAATGTTTGTTAGATATACTTTTAAATTGTAGGTGTTTTGGATCGTTGATTGATCGTGCTTTCGAAGACTTGGAGCGAAGCTATTTTGGCTAAGGTGAGAATAAATAGGATTTAAAGTAGATTTATAAACCGAATAAGTTGAACGGTTTGTAGGATCGGAAGTTGAGATTAAGATTCGAATCTAAGAGTAAAGAAAAGTGAGCTAGTGACCTTAGGATTAAGAGCTAGTTCTTTGAGTGAGAACTTTTGGAGTTTCTTGAGGGAAACATTTGAACTTTTGAATGTTCTAAGTTAGACTCGTTTCGGAGATTAGAATGGATCATTGGTAGTTAAAGGATCCAAACTTTTAGATAGAATGGTTAAAGGAACTTGAAAATAGAACCTTGGATTTTATTTGGTAGTTTAGAATCCTTGAAAGCGAAGATTATTGTTTAAGAGGAGATCTTACTTTTATTAAAGTATCGGAAGTTCGATTTACTTATTGTTCTTCCGAAATTCCTATTTATTTACTTTATGCATAAGAACATCTATGATTCATTTACCTTATGCATTTTACTTTATGTCCTTTACTTTATGCCCTTTCGATTATGTTGAATGTTTATATTTACTTTACTTGCATTCGAAAGCATAATTCATATCATATCATATTGCATAAGCGAAATTGGGAGGAATAATGAGACATGTAAAGGTTGCAGTACTTTGCGTTGTCTGGTATTATTCGTTTTATGTTTATGTATATGTATCATGAGGAATGTAAAGGTTGCAGTACTTTACATGATCGGAGGAGATGGATAATGAGATAATGATGGAACTATGCGAGTTCACATTATTTGGTATTATCCATGATTACTATGATACATATACGAAGATACAAGGTGAATGAACTGACCTACCGGAGCTTCATTACATGTATTCGATGAGTGAGTTAATGAGGTGAATGAACTGACCTACGGGAGCTTCATTACCTGACATTATTCACTAGAGGTGGGAAGATATTATTAAAAAGACTTTGTATATTTTATTTTGGAAAGTGAGTTTAATGAGGTGAATGAAATGACCTACGGGAGCTTCATTACTTGTCATTATTCGCTAGAGATGGAATGCTATTATTTAAAGGACTTTGTATATTCTATTTTGGAAAGCGAGATAATGAGGTGAATGAACTGACCTACGGGAGCTTCATTACCTGACATTATTCGCATGTGATAGTTATATTAAAGTAAAGGTTGTGTGCCTTTTACACTTGTTTAGTGTGTTAATGAATGTTTATATATGTTAAGACTGAGTGAGCTTAGCATAATTTATTAAAGAAAAGAAATGAAACATTATGTATATTATACTTTTCCATAGAGAAAAGAATGAAATATGATGATAGCCGAGTGCTATAAGAAAGATAAAGGAAATGGAATTGTATAATTATTTTGTTATATATGTAAGAGAACTAGATTCTCAATAAATTGGAAGATCTTGAAATTGGAGATTAAACATTTGAATATAAACCTTGTATATAGTATAAGGTATATAAAGAAAATGAGATATAAATGCTATATGCATTACGAAACCATACCCAGAAATGCTTGGATTGTAGTTCCACAATTATATTGGAGAATTGGTAAGTAAAAGTGGAACACTTGATATAAAAGTCTTTGAATGGATTGATAGCAAAGAGTAAATAAGTTCTTGGACACGAATCTGGATACGGGTTTGGGATCTAACTTTACTTTTTATTCTGTTTATTCTCACTGGGCTTTGTTGTTAGCTCATGATATTACAAACCTTTTCAGGTGTTCGGGTCATGAGAGAGGAGCTGGTACGACTTGATCGAGAGGATGATGATGAGAAGATGGACTAGATGTCATTTAAAAGTCTCGGGGCTAATCTTATCTTATTTTATTTTATTTTCGGTCTTTGAGATGTAAATTTGTTATAAGCTCTTAAGAGCTTTTCATTTCACTTTTATGATTATAAACCCCTTTGAACTCCTGAATAGGAACTTGAGTTTCCTTGTGTTTTAGATTTCAGAATTTAAATTGTAAACAGGTTATGGATAGTTCGAGTTTTAAACATATCCATGCCAAATTTTTATTAAATTTAAAGTCTTCCGCTGTCAATCTGATTTTAAATTATTTAAAAGAAGTCGGGTCGTCACAGGAATTATCTTTAGACTAAATTATCGGAAGAGGATCTGAACCACTCCAAAAACATGTTTTTAATTAAAAATCTTGTTTCAAAGTACTTGTTTCACTCTTCAGACCAAATTTAATCCAAAGACCTTAGGTTTCATGCTTGGCAAAGTTGTACTCATGATTTGGTCCATCCCAAAGATCCAAATGGAGGAAGCTTTTCTTTGGGAATCCTCTTTGGACCAAAGTAGCAAAACAAGATCTGAACCACTCCAAAAGCTTGTTTCATATTGAAACGCTTGTTTCAAAGTACCAAAGACCTAAGGTTTCTTGCTTGGAAAAGTTTGCTTCCTGATGTGGTCCATCCAAAAGATCCAAATGGAGGAACCACTTCTTTGAGAATCCACTTTGAACCAAAATATCGAAAGAGGATCCAAACCACTCAAAAACTTGTTTGTAATTGAAAGCTTATTTCGATGTACTTGTTTCACTCTCTATACCAAATCGAAAAGAAATACCTAAGGCTTCCTGCTTGTCAAAGTTTTCTACAATATTTGGTCCATCCTAAAGATCCAAATGGAGGAACCACTTTGATATGAATTATGTAGCCATGCATTTAAGGAATTCAAGCTTAAAAGAGTACATGCATTGATGACAACTCAAGTTGCATTGAATGCACTCCAGATGTATTTATGACAACTCAAGCTTCAAGTGTAGTAGCATTGATGACGACTCAAGATTTATTTATGACAACTCAATCTTCATTCAAGGGAACATAAAACTTCATTCAAGGGAACTCAAAGCAACATCAAGACAAGCTTTAATGAAGATTTAAAAGCTTAGTTTAGAGTTCAAATATCAGTTTCAAATGTAATAGTTGCATTTTAGGTTACAAATTAAATGGTGGTTGAATGTAACTTAAGTTTTTGCTTTAAATTCGTAGGTTACATGCTAGGGACTTAATTGGGCTGATATGGGATCATTACAGACGAATTTATCATGTATTTTAAACCTATAAATAGGCCTTGTATCAGCCATTGCAAATCAGACTTGTCAGACTTGAGAGATTCAAAAGATTGAATGAAATGTAGTATTTTTATGCACATTGAGAGCCTTGAGCCTCACCCTTTGTAATCTTGCTTTAGATTACATGTTTAGAAACATTCAAGAGGGGAATGATCAACCAACTTGTGGAGTGTTTCGAATCATGAGATGATGGAACATAAAAGTTTGTTTGTTTCATGATTTGTGATCACATAAGGCATCTATTTCTAGTCTTTCCTTATGGTTGACATCGAATAGTTAGGGAGGGTTTGAATTCATGCTTCAAGGGTTCATGCTAAGAATAATAGCATCGGGTGTTTGAACTTTACATTTGAGTTTGTCTTATCACCCTCCTTTAGGAATCCTCTTTGGACCAAATTATTTAAAGAAGATCTGAACCACTCAAAAACTTGTTTGTAATTTAAAGCTTGTGTCAAAGTACTTGTTTCTTAACAAAATTGATACCAAAGACCTAAGGTTTATTGCTTTTCAAAGTTGTCATCAAGATTTTGTCCATCCCAAAGATTTAAATGGAGGAACCTCTTCTTTGGGATTCCTCTTTGGACCAAAGTATCGGAAGAAGATCTGAACCACTCTAAAATCTTCTTTGTAACTGAAAAGCTAGTTTCAAAGTACTTGTTTCACTCTTTTGACTAAATTGATTCCAAAGACCTAAGGTTTCCCGCTTGGCAAAGTTTTCCTCATGATTTTGTCCATCTCAAATATCCAAATGGAGGAAGTACTTCTTTGGGAATCCTCTTTGGACCAAAATATTGAAAGAGGATCTGAAGCACTTCAATAACTTGTTTCATATTGAAAAGCTTGTTTCAAAGTACCTGTTTCACTCTTCGAACCAAATTGATACCAAAGACGTAATGTTTCCCGCTTGGCATAGTTTTCTTCCTATTTGGTCCATCCTAAGGATCCAAATGGAGGAACCACTTCTTTGAGAATCCTTTTTAGACCAAAGTATCGCAAGAGGATCCGAACCACTCCAAAAACTTGTTTGTAAATGAAAAGCTTGTTTCAAAGTATTGTTTCACACTACAAACCAATTTGATTCCAAAGACATAAGGTTTCCCGCTTCGCAAAGTTTTCCTCATGATTTGGTCCATCCCAAATATCTAAATGGAGAAACCTCTTCTTTGGGAATCCTCTTTGGACCAGAATATCGAAAGAGGATATAAACCACTCCAAAATATTATTCGTAATTAAAAAGCTTGTATCAAAGTACTTGTTTCACTCTCTAGACCAAATTGGATCCAAGGACCAAACGTTTACCGCTTGTCGAAGTTGTCCTCAAGTTTTGGTCCATCCCAAAGATTCGAATGGAGAAAAACCTTATTTGGGAACCCTGTTTGGACCAAAGTTTCGAAATAGGATCTGAATCACTCCAAAAACTTGTTTGTAATTGAATAGCTTGTTTTGAAGTATTGTTTCACTCTTCGGGCCAAATTGATACCAACGACCTAAGGTTTCCCACTTGTGAAAGTTGTCCTCAAGATTTGCTGAACCTCCTATTTGGGAATCCTATTTGGACCAAAGTAGCAAAAGATTATTTGAACCATTCCAAAAGCTTGTTTCATATTGAAAAGCTTGTGTCAAAGTACTTGTTTCAATCTTCAGACCAAATTGATTCCAAAGACCTAAGGTCTCCCGCTTGGCAAACTTTTCCTCATGATTTGGTCCATCCCAAAAATCCAAATGGATGAGTACTTCTCTAGGAATCCTCTTTTGTAACGTCCCGTTATTTTACAAGGAATTATTATTATTTATTATTTATTTTAATTATTATTATTTAATGTAAAGCACTTAATTTAATTTTAGAATTGATTAATTTAAATTTTAGATTTAATTTAGAATTTATAACTTTGAATTTACGAGTTAATTTTGTTCGTAAATTCTTTTAATCGTTTTATTAGTTTAAATTAGTTTTGTTCGTATTAATAATTATTAACAGGCCAATTAATAATTATTAATCACCATTTGACTAGTTTAAGAACTTCGGGTTACGTTTTATAAGCTAAAATCATTAAAGGGACGTAACCGTAATTTTCGAATTTTTAAAAAAAATATCTTTCACTATTCATCTCTTTAAATTCTCAACTTTGTCCAATATTGATCAAATTCCATTTCTTTCTCTCCTCCTTCAACCGTGGCCTTCATCAACATGGATTTGGCTTTTCTTCGTTTCTCGGTGGATCGTCGTGTTTTCGGTTGCGTTGGATTGCTCGGGATGAGGGCTATCTATCCAACCTAGCTTTTCGAAGTTTCCCGTTCTCTAAGGGAAGTCCCAAAAAGTAAGTTTTCAAAACTTTTTACATGGTTTTATTCGTTTTTTATTATAAATGAGTTTTGAAGTTGAAATCATGAATTTCTATCAAGGAATTTGACGATTTTGAGCCCGGATTTTCGAAAAACACTATTCACCCGAAAATACTATTCATTCGAAATCACTATTCACCCAAAAATCATACTTTTTCTCTTATTAGATATGAATTGTAATTCGTTTATTGATTGATGAATTGTAGGTGTGATTGCTCGATTGTTGGTTCGTGGGAACTTTATTGTCACGCGAGCATTCAAGGTGAGAATAAATAGAATTTAAAGTAGCTTTTGAAACCGAATAAGTTGAACGGTTTGTAGGATCGGAGTTGAAATTAAGGTTTAATCGAAAGGATTAATGTAAGTGAACTAACATGCTTAGGTTTGAGAGTTAGTTCTAGTGGAGTGAGAGAATTCTTAGGTACTTCGAAGGAAACGAGTAACTTTCGGAAGTTCTAAGTTTATACTTACTTCGAAGTTTCCTAATGTTTATCGAAAGTTGAGAGATCCAAAGGTATTAAGGATTGTTAGTAAGGAACTTTGTACGTTTAATAAACATTGGAACAATGAATTGGAGACTTTTCTGTTAAGTCAAAATCTCAAGTTATTTGAAAGTCGGTTGACTTGATTTTATTTATTATTTTCTTATTAGAAGATCCTAATTTCTTATTTGAAAGTCCTTTCGATTATGTTGAATGTTTATATTTATTTACTTGCACTTAAAAGCATATTCATATCATATTGCATAATCGATTATTGGGAGGAATAATGAGACAATGCATAGACTGGGTGAGCTTGCATTGTCTGGTATTATTCGTTTTATATTTACGTATATGTACATGAGGAATGCTAAAGGTCTGCGGGAGTTTGCATGATCGGAGGAGATGGATAATGAGATAATGACGGAACTATGCAAGTTCACATTATCTAGTATTATTCATAATTACTATGATACATATACGAGGATACAGGTGTGCATTGAAGCCTGTATTTCGTGGGTGAGATAATGAGGTGAATGAGCTTAGCCTATAGGTGTGCATTGAAGCCTGTATCAGGTGTGTATTGAAGCCTGCGTTCATTACCTGTCATTATTCACTAGAGGTGGGAAGATATTATTGAAAGAAATTCGTTTATTTTATATTGAAAAGTGAGTTTAATGAGGTGAATGAGCTTAGCCTACAGGTGTGCATTGAAGCCTGGATCAGGTGTGTATTGAAGCCTGCGTTCATTACCTGTCATTATTCACTAGATGTGATGACCCGACACTTTAAAATAAATTAAATTAGAAAACACAGCGGAAGTCTTTTATTTTAAGAAAATTTGGCGTGGTTATGTTTGAAAATTTGCTGGCCAAAACCTGTTTACATCTTAATTTCAAAATCTAAAATACACAAGGAACATTAAGTTCCTATCCAAGAGTTCAAAATGATTAGAATCATAAACATAAAGACAAAAGCTCTTAAGAGCTATATACAATTGTACAAATCTCAAAAATGATATAAAATTCACAAAACCATGTACATAGATTTTTACATAACACCTAGTCCATCTCGAAATCATCATCATCTCGATCAAGCGCGCACCAGCTCCTCTTCCACGATCCCAAACATTACCTGAAATGTTTGTAATATCATGAGCTAACAAACTAAGCCCAGTGAGAATAATAAGAATAAAAAGTAAAGTTAGACCTCAAACTTGCATTTCCGATTTGTGTCCAAGAACATACTTACTCTTGGCTATCAATCCATTCAAAGAGTTTATATCAAAATGTTCCACTTTTACTGACCAATTCTCCAATATAATTGTGGAACTATATTCCAAATATTCTGGGTATGGTTTCGTAAATGCATATAGCATTTATATCTCATTTTCCTTATAAACCTTATACTATATACAAGATTTACATCAAATCTTATTCTCCCAAAAGATGATATTACTACACTCGTAGTCAAATCCTCATCCATTAACTTGTTATGACATAGAATAAGTAAAGTAAATAAACTTTGTATAAAATATAAAATCTCGATTCTCTATATCATCAATCATAAGCATGAATGCATGAGGACATCCCGTAGGATTTCGCATTTTCCCTTATGCATGAGAAAGTAATGCGTACGTCCTGTAGCTTACCATTCAACTCCCTATGAATGAGAAGTAATGTGTACGTCCCGTAACTTACCATTCAACTCCCTATGCATGAGAAGTAATGTGTACGTCCCATAACTTACCATTCAACTTCTATGCATGAGAAGTAATGTGTATGTCCCGTAACATACCATTCAACTTCTTTCCTTGTTTTACTTTCTTTTCTTTTTCTGAAGGTGATGCGGACACTACCCGTAGGCTCCAACATTCTCCCCTTCTTTTCTTTTTCAATGCCTGAAGCGAAAATGTTATGGTGCAATATGATATGCATATGTCTGCATATCCTTGTAAAAGTAAATAAGTAAAGTACGGAATTAAAGTAGTCGATGCAAGCATAAAGTAGAGCGGTATAAAATAAAAGACATAAAGTAAAATAGATAGGAAACTCCGGACGAACGATATGTAAATCGAACTCCGCTACATTAATACAGGTAAATCCTATCTTAAACGATTAACCTATACCTTCCTGGATTTTAAACTTCCAATAATAATTCGAGGTTCTATTAATCGTTCTATATACAAGTTTGGATCTTTTAACTTCCAATGATCCATCCTAAACTTCGAAACGAATCTAACTTAAAACTTTCTAATGTTCAAAGCTTTCTTTGAGAAATCCTAGGTTCTCGCTTAAAGGATTAACTTCAAATCCTAAGGACACTAACTCACTTCCCTCTAATCTTAGATTTGAATTCTAGTCTTAATTTCCAATTCTACAAACCATCATACTTATTTGCTTTCTAAATTTACTTTAAATCCTAACTATTCTCACCTTAGAAGAAGTGGTTTCGCTCCAAACCTCCGGAAGAGCGATCAAGCAAGGAAATCAATAAACACCTACAAATAATTACATCTAACAATTAATAAATAAATATACATCAATCGATTGACAACTAAAGGCATAAAACAATGAAAAACCCCCGAATATCCCAAAGGGTGCTCTCGGTCATGATAGGGAAAATAGGCCTCGAGTTTGGTTTTCCGGCTTTTAGGCAATTTAGAGGTGTTTTGGATTGATTTCAGGTACTTTGGCAATTCCGGTTTTCAATGGGTAACGATAAACCGGATTTTTGAACATTATGTAGATTCCCGAATTGAATTACAATAAACATTATAATCAATAGTAAATAACCCATAATCAAATCCCAAAAGGTAAAATTCAAACGGAAAGGGTTTCGACTGAAACTCGGGTATAGGGTTAAGGGAAAGTCAAGTAATAGTTACCCAATAAGTTTTCCATCAACATTCAACAACAAAATTGGAAGGGGATGAGAGTTTTGGCCAAGAACTCAAAAACTTGAATCAATTTCCATGGAAAAACTATGAGAATTCAAAATCTAGGGCTTACCTTAGAGAGTTGGAAACGTTCCAAGAGTGGAATGGGTAGAAAGGTGTAACGTCCCGTTATTTTGTGATAAAAAAAAACTTTTATTTATTTTATTTTAATTTAAGTAATTAAAGTTCATTTATTTATCATTAAATTAGAATTTATTAGTTTATTTCATTTTAAGTCATTTTAATGGCTTTATTTATTTAAATACGTTTTAATGGTATTAATAATTATTAACGGGCCAATTAATAATTATTAATCACCATTGGTATAGTTTGAGATGTTCGGGATTCGTTTTATAAGTTAAAAGTCATAAAAGGGCAAAATCAAAATTTCCAACTTCCTAAATATCTAATTACTATTTTCTCATCTTCTTTAAATGACCATTGACTCAAATTGACCAAATCTTCATCCATTTCTTCTCCAAACCCGAGCAAATAGAGGAGGAAAAGAGAAGAGGAAGAAACGGTCGCCCCGGCTTCGTTTCTTGGCCGTTTTGCGTGATTTCGGATGCGTTGGAAAGCTCTCGCCGAGACCTTTCTACCCATTCCACTCTTGGAACGTTTCCAACTCTCTAAGGTAAGCCCTAGATTTCGAATTCTCATAGTATTTCCATGGAAATTGTTTCAAGCTTTGAGTTCTTGGCCAAAACCTCCATCCCTTTCCAATTTTGTTGTTGAATGTTGATGGAAAAAATATTGGCTAACTATTATTTGATTTTCCTAAACCCTAAAACCGAGTTTCAATAAACCCTTCCCGTTTGAAATTTACTCTTTTGGGATTGAAAATGGGTTAGAAATTAATGAATGAATGTTTATTTGAATTCAATTCGGGAAAGGGATTAATGTTCAAAAAACCTATTTATCGATACCCATTGAAATCGGGATTATCGAATTTGCTTAAAACCAACTCAAAACGTATTTAAATTGCCAAAAAGCCGAAAAACCAAGCCCGAGACCCTTGTTTTTAGGGAGGGCCGAGAGCCTCTTTGATGGGGGTTTGGTGGATTTTCCGTCTTTTTGCTTGTTTCATCGTTGTTTAATCGTTGGTTGGTAATTTATTAATTTTCGGGATATTAATACTTTTGTAGGTGTTTTTGAACCGTTTGTTTGATCGCTCTTTCGGTGCTTGGGAACGAAGTCTTCACTTTTAATTAAGGTGAGAATGATTAGAATTTAAAGTAACTATAGAAAGAAAATAAGTACGATGATTTGTAGAATCGGAACTAAGATTAGAATCCAACTTAAGATTAGAGGGAGTGACTTAGTGCCTTAGGATTTTTGAGTTAATCCTTTAGGCGAGAAACTTAGGATTTCTCGATGAAAACCCCGAATCTTAGAAGATTCTAAGTTAGATTAGTTTCGGAGTTTAGAATGGATCACTTGGAAGTTTAAGGATCCAAGACTTTGATATGTTTGGTTGATAGAACCTCGGATTATTGGAAGTTTAGAATCCTTGAAAGTTTAGGATAATCGTTATATTTTGACCTTTACTTTTATTATTGTTAACGGAATTCGATCAATATATCGTTCGTCCGGAATTTTATCTATTTTACTTTATGTCCTTTACCTTATGTTCTTTACTTTACGTCCTTTTACTTTATGCTTGATTCGGTTGTTTTATCATTTACATTTACTTTATTTACTTATGCAAGCATATGTAAACATATGCATAACATCTCGCATCATTGAAAAGAAGTTGAATTGTAAGTTGCGGACGTACATATTACTTCTCATGCATAGAAGTTGAATTGTAAGTTGCGAACGTACATATTACTTCCTCATGTGGAGTTGAATTGTAAGTTGCGGACGTACATATTACTTCTCATACATAGGGAGTTGAATCGTAAGTTGCGACGCACATATTACTTCCTTATGTGGAGTTGAATTGTAAGTTGCGGACGTACATATTACTTCCTCATGCATAAAAGAAATTGTGGAATCCTACGGGATGTCTTTATGCACTCGTGATTATGGTTGATGATATAAAGAATCGAGATGTTATATGTTAAACAAAGTTTGTTCACTTTACTTTCTTTGTCATAATAAGTTAATGGATGAGGATTGACTACAAGTGTAGTAATGTCATACTTGGAAGAATATGGAATAAAATTACCTAGACTTGGAGAATTCTAGGAAAGAACGTGTCAGTTTATTTGGACATAAATCGAAATGCGAGTTTGAGGTCTATCTTTACTTTTTATGCTTATTATTCTCACTGGGCTTAGTTTGTTAGCTCATGATATTACAACCAATTTCAGGTAATGCCTTGGCTAGAGGCCGTGGACGGGGAGATGGTGCTGCGTGATCGAGGGATGCTGGCCTCGAGATGGACTTGTCATTGTATAGTTTATGTATAACTTTTATGAATTTCAAAGACTTTAATGGTGTATTTTGGCTCATAAGAGCTTCTGGATGATGTTTTATGATATTATATATTTGAACTCCTTATTTGGACTTAAAGTCCATGAGATTTTATTAGATTTGAAAATTAGGATGTAAACAGGTTTTCGGCATGCCAATTTTCAAACAAAACCACGCCAATTTTTCGTAAATTAAAAGACTTCCGCTGTTTTCTCTGAATTTAATTTATTTAAAAGTGACGGGTCGTCACAGGAAGGGCATAAGAGTAATCTCCCAAAATAGTGTAATAATTGCTTCAGAATAAGTCAAATGAGAGGGCCACATGTCAAATCGTCATTGGTTGAGCATTTCTGAAATTGAAATTAATAATAATATTATTATTAATAAAATTCTCTGGCAGCAGGGGCAAAAAGGGCAGCCGACCGTTGGAGAGAATTCAAAATTTCGATCAGCAGGAAGAATAAATAAGGGTCAGGACAAGGGCGACATTGACTAAAAGATCAGGGGCTGAAGCGTCAATTCACATGTATAGAAAAAGCAAAACAGCTGGTGGAGGGGACAAGCTGGCCACGTGTCGAGCGCCGGTTGGAGGAAGAAAAAGCAGTGGGATCCACGCGTGCAGCAGCTGTAGGCACGTCAGGCGCGTGGGGAGCACGCGAGCGACGTGGCGAGATGAGGAGCGTTGGATGCATGACGGTGGAAAATCGAACGGCTATCAATGATTCTGATTTTTCCTTTTTCTTTTATTTAATTTATTTCCAAAATATATATATATATAATAATGGAAAAATCCTGGAGCGTCAAATGACTGTTGACCTTCAATCGGACGGTGGTCATTAATTCAGAATTTCATTTTCCTTTTTCCTTTATTTTATGAATCTGAATAAATCTGATCCATTGATTCAGAAAGCAGGTAGATCTGACGGCTGGAATAAATCATGAATAAATCTTTTTCTTTAAATCAAAAAGCTGAATAAATCTGGGCCACTGAATTTGAATTCCATCTGATCTGACGGCTGTAATTTTGAGCACATAATAAATATAATGAGGTTGCCGAATATGATCCGAATGAAATAATTATTTTAATTCCAATCTTCTAAAATCAATATCTCGCTTGTTTGAAGTCCGATCGAGTCGATTCCAATTGCGTTGGACTCGTTATAACTTTCTCTACACAATGGATTATGAAAACATAGAAAATTGATTAGTAACAAAAACACATTTGTTATCATCAAAATAAGAAATAAGATTAATTGGCTTAGAAAGTCAACAATATTTGTTTGCTATAATGTATTTCAAATCTGTATTTGTACAACTTCAATTGGGTTCTAAAAATAAACACATGTTTTGTGCCACAAGGGATGTCTTTGATAAAATAATTGAAGAGTGTATGAATAGTCTCGATTGTGTAACTTTTTTGGATTGCTCAAACATATTAGACCTATTTGAGTTTGATTATGGTTCACATGCATTGATTAATTTTTTATTTTCACCAAGTGATCATATTGTGAGTATGAGAAAGTTTACGAGATTGACTATGGTCAATATATTCTCATAGACTTGATTTCACTAACCATTAACAATATTGTGAGTGTTGTGATCTTTCATGAGCTACGTTATGTTGTGGATATAAAGGTAAGAAAGTTCAAAGTTTTTGATATGGGAGGAGTTAGACAATTCATGAAACTAGGAAGAAGACATCAAGATGCTTACAAATATGATTTGCAAGGTAAGTATGCTTTAAAGTGTCTTTATTTATGTTATTAACTTAATTTATTACGATGTATGTAATGTTATAGATTCAAGGACAAATCCTTTTCAAGATGGAGGGGATGATATGAATCATGAAATCTCACAAAAATTTCAAGGATGAATCACAAGATCAAAGTTCAAGAGAATCATTGACATCCATTTACAAGCCTACATTAGCAAAGTCAAGAAAAGTTTTGAAGATATGAGCATGGAGGTATACAAAGAGGACATGATGCACTTTAATCTATGCCAATTTCATTTGGAATAAGGGTATTGAAGACTTGATCAATCATAAATGAAGAGAAGAGCTTATTTTAAAAGTTGTATCACTTTTACACACTTTTCTTATTCAGACTACTTTCCATATTTATTTATGAACATTCCTTTTATATTGTCCATGATATTAAAATGTATTTAGACATGTTTTAGGCCTTTATTTATCAGTTTTAATGTTTAGAATAGTTTAGAAATGATATAATATGTTATAGGGCAAAACTTTCCTTAAATGCACCAAATTCACTTATGGAAAGATTTGGCAGATTTTGTGCCTCTTTGAAGTCCTAATATTCTAGTGATTTTATGGTTTTCTTTTGCCTATATAAAGGGTCATTTGTAACCCTAAATACTCATAATTGATTTTGTAACGTCCCGTTATTTTTGTGATAAAAAATTTATTTATTTTATTTTAATTTAAGAATTTAAAATCTATTTTAGAATCGATAATTTAGAAATTATTAGTTTATTTCGGTTTAAATCTTTTTAAATTACCTTTTTAGTTTAATTTCGTTTTAATGGTATTAATAATTATTAACGGGCCAATTAATAATTATTAATCACCATTAGGATAGTTTAAGAACTTCGGGTTTCGGTTTATAAGTCAAAAGTCATAAAAGGACGCAACCGTCATTTCCAATTTCTGAAAAATATCCAAATTACTATTCATTCATCTTTAAATATACCCATTTGACCAAAAGTCTTCATTCTTCTCATCTTCTTTCTTCCCTTTGCCGTGAGTCCAAGAGGGTTTGGGGGGAGATTTGGCTTTTCTTCGTTTCTCAATGGATCGGCTCGATTTCGGTTGTATCGGAAAGTCCTCGAGTCTAGGATTCTTTTCCACCCAACCATCGTGCTTGCCACCCATGATCTACGGACTTCTCGGTAAGTTAAACTTCAAACCCTAAGCTCCAAATAGTGTTTTAATGGAGTTTCTCTTTGATTCTTCAATTTCTTGCCGAGGAACTCGATGATTTTAAGTACGGGAGTTGTTGTAAGTGTTTTTGAAAACAATCCCATAACCCTAAAAACTAGTTTCAGTCAAAACCCTTCCCGTTTGAAATTTACCTTTCGGGGTTTGATTATGGGTTATTTATTATTGATTATAGTGTTATTGTAATTCAATTTGGGAAATTGCATATTGTCCAAAAACCCGGTTTATCGTTACCCATTCAAAACTGGAACTTCCAAAGTACTCGAAATCAATCCAAAATACGTCTAAATTGCCTAAAAGCCGGAAAACCAAACTCGAGGCCTGTTTTTCCTTGCTTGGCCGAGAGCACCCTTTGGGGATATTCGTGGGTTTTCGTCGTTTTATGCCTTTAGTTGTCAATCGATCGATGTATGTTTATTTTTTAATTGTTAGATGTAATTATTTCTAGGTGTTTATTGATTTCCTTGCTTTATCGCTCTTCCGGAGGTTTGGAGCGAAGTCACATCTTCTAAGGTGAGAATAAATAGGATTTAAAGTAACTTTAGAAACCGAATAAGTAGAACGGTTTGTAAAATCGAAGGTTAAGAATAGGATTCAAATCTAAGAGTAAAAGAAAGTGAGCTAGTGCCTTAGGATTAGGAACTAGTTCTTTGAGTAAAAACTTGGAGTTTTTCTAGGGAAACATCGAACACTAGGAAGTTCTAAGTTAGAATCGTATTGGACATTAAAAATGGATCATTGAAAGTTAAAGGATCCAAACTTTTAGATGGAATGGTTAAAGAAACTCGAAAATAGAACTTTGGATTTTATTTGGAAGTTTAGAATCCTTGGAAGTGTAGAATCTTCTTTATTTAAATTATCGGGAGTTCGGTTTACTTATTGTAAATCGAAAATTTCTGTTTATTTACTTTATGCATTTTACTTTATGCACTTTACTTTATGCAATGCACTTTATGAACGTCACTTTATGCACTTTACTTTTATTTTACTTGAAATCACAAGATTTTCAAATTCATACTACATAGCCTGAGAGCTTTCACGTAGCCTGCGGGAGCTACCACATAGCCTGCGGGAGCTATTGCACGGCCTGAGAGCTGACATATAGCCTGCGGGAGCTATCACAAGCCGCGAGAGCTTATACATAGCCTGCGGGAGCTATTATTATTGTCATTCATCACAAAACTGTTTTTATTTAAATATGTTTATATCAAGAGAAGATGATATAAGTTTTATGGTCAAAGGATTATAACCGTATACCTCAATGAAGGTTTTTAAGGAGAAAATTGAGTATGATCACTTTCATCTCGACTTTGGGAAATATTATTCTCCAGTTTTGGAAGTTTAGTGAGAAAGTTGTAAGAGTTACTTGGACACAAATCGAATACGAGTTTGGGGTCCAACTTTACCTTTTATTCTTTCTATTCTCACTGGGCTTTGTTGTTAGCTCATGATATTACAACCAATTTTAGGTAATGCTCGTGCTAGAGGTCGTGGGAGAGGAGCTGGTGCTGTATGATCACAGGATGATGTCCTCGAGATGGACTAGGTTGATTTAAAGTTCATGGACTTCTTTTTTGTGAACTTTATATAATTTTGGATTTGTATATTTGTAAATAGCTCTTAAGAGCTTTTGTCTTTACTTTTATGATTATAAACACCTTTTGAATCCTGGTTAGGAACTTAAAGTTCCTTGTGTATTTAAATTGTGAATTTAAAATGTAATAGGTTTTTGGCTAGCCACTTTTCAAACAGAACCACGCCAAATTTTCTTAAAATATAAAGACTTCCGCTGTATTTATTTTTAATGATTTTTAAATAGTTAGGTCGTCACAGATTTGATAATAATATTGCTTTTTTGCTTAGCCGAAATTGCTTAGTTTTGTAGCCTTGTTCTAGGTTGCATGTTTTAGAAACATTCAAGCATAATTTGATCTAGTATGTTTGTGAATTGTTTTGATCTTGAAATAATAACATGTTCTCTTATTTCAAGATATTAGATCATTGGAATAATTTTTCTCTTCTTGTTTTCGAAGGGTTTTGCCTTATTGTTTATTGGGGTTTTAGGATTTCCATATAGGGGTTCTTTGTATATCAAAGGGTTTCTATTTAAATTCTCTAGGGTTTCATATCAAATATGAAACAAGCTTATGGAGGGGGTTCCTCTTTTGATATTTTGGTCCAAAGAGGATTATCAAAGAACAGGTTCCTCCATTTGGATCTTTTGGATGGACCAAAGCATAAGGAAAACTTTGCCAAGCGAGAAACCTTAGGTCTTTGGTATCAATTTGGTTTAGAGAGGGAAACAAGTACTTTGAAACAAGCTTTTCAATTACAGAACAAGCTTCTAGAGTTGTTCAGATCATCTTTTGCTACTTTTGTCCAAAGAAGATTCCTATAAAAGAGGTTCCTCCATTTGGATCTTTGGGTTGGATCAAATCATGAGAAACACATTGCCAAGAAGGAAACCTTAGGTCTTTGGTATCAATTTGGTTTGAAGAGTTAAACAAGTACTTTGAAACAAGCTTTTAAGTTACAAACAAGTTTTTAAAATGGTTCTGATCCTCTTTCAATATTTTGGTCCAAAGAAGATTCCCAAAGAAGAGGTTCCTCAATTTGAATATTTGGGATGGACCAAATCTTGAGGACAACTTTGACAAGCGATAAACGGGTGTTTGGATTCAATTTGGTCTAAACAGTGAAACAAGTATTTTGAAAGAAGCTTTCAATTACAAACAAGTTTTTCAGTGGTTCGGATCCTCTTTCGATATTCTGGTCCAAAGAGGATTCCCAAATAAGTGGTTCCTCCATTTGGATATTTAGGGTTGACCAAATTAGGAAGAAAACTTTGCCAAGTGGAAAACCTTAGGTCTTTTGAATCAATTTGGTCCAAGAGTGAAACAAGTACTTTGAAACAAGCTTTTCAATATAAAAACAAGATTTTGAAGTTATTCAGATCCTCTTTCGATATTTTGGTCCAAAGATGTGATGACCCGACTTCTTTAAATCATTTAAAATCAAATTGGCAGCGGAAGACTTATTATTTAATAAAAATTTGGCGTGGATATGCTTAAAACTTGGACTATTCATAACCTGTATACATTTTTCACATCAGGAAATTTAAAAGTAAGGAAATGCAATTCCTTTTCCAAAATTTAAAGAAGTTTATACTCATAAAACTTAAGACAGAAAGCTCTTATGAGCTTATAACAAATCATACATCTCAAAGACACAAAATAAAACAAAATAAGTCCATGGACTTTTAAAAGAATATCTAGTCCATCCCTTTTTCATCATCCTCTTGATCAAGCCGCACCAGCTCCTCTCCCACAATCACGAGCATTTCCTGAAATGTTTGTAATATCATGAGCTAACAACAAGCCCAGTGAAAATAAACAGACTAAAAAGTAACATTAGACTCCAAACCCGCATCCGGATTTATGTCCAAATAAAACTCACATTCCCTTACCTTTCAACCACCAAAAGGGTTTTACATAAAATATTTCAGTTTTACTTACCAATTCTCCCAAATAATTGAGGAACTATCTTCCAAGCCTTTAAGATGATGTGTTTCATAACACACATAACACTTGTATCTCATTCTCTTTAATACCTTATACTATACATAAGGTTTACATCAAATCTTAATATCTAATGTCAATATCTTCCAATTTATTGAGAATCTAGTTCTTTTTATATATATATATATATATATATATCACACTGATTATCAAGGTTCAATACACCCTTGTATTCTCTCAGTATACAATTCAATTTCATTCCTTATTCTTATAGCACTCGGCTATTATCATATTTCATTCTTTTTCTCTATGGAAATGTATAATAAACATAATGTTTCATTTCTTTTCTTTAATAAATAATGCTAAGCTCACTCGGTCTTAACATATTTAAACATTCATTAACTCACTAAACAAGTGTAAAGAGCAAACAACCTTTACATTAATATAACCATCACATGCGAATAATGTCAAGTAATGAACGCTCCCGTAGGACTAAGCATTCACCTCATTATCTCGCTTTCCAAAATAAAATATACAAATTCATTTCAATAATCTCTTTCCATCTCTAGTGTAAAGTCCCGTTATTTTTGTGATAAAAAAAATTTATTTATTTTATTTTAATTTAAGTAATTAAAGTTTATTTATTTATCGGTAAATTAGAATTTAGTAGTTTATTTCGATTTAAGTCATTTTAATAGCTTTATTTATTTAAATACGTTATAATGGTATTAATATTTATTAACGGGCCAGTTAATAATTATTAATCACCATTGGGATAGTTTAAGAACTTCGGGTTTCGATTTATAAGTTAAAAGTCATAAAAGGACGTAACCGTCATTTCTAAACTTCTTAAAATATCTAGACACTATTCATCTTCCTCCTCAAATCATAAAAAGACAAAAAAACATAAAATTCACTCATCCACTCTCCACAAACCCGAGCAAATAGAGGAGGAAAAGAGGAGAGGAAGAAAGTGTCACCTCGGCTTCGTTTCTTGGCCGTTTTGCGTGATTTCGGATGCGTTGGAAAGCTCTCGCTGAGACCTTTTGTGACGACCCGTCACTTTTAAATAAATTAAATTCAGAGAAAACAGCGGAAGTCTTTTAATTTACGAAAAATTGGCGTGGTTTTGTTTGAAAATTGGCATGCCGAAAACCTGTTTACATCCTAATTTTCAAATGTAATAAAATCTCATGGACTTTAAGTCCAAATCAGGAGTTCAAATATATAATATCATAAAACATCATCCAGAAGCTCTTATGAGCCCAAATACACCATTAAAGTCTTTGAAATTCATAAAAGTTATACATAAACTATACAATGACAAGTCCATCTCGAGGCCAGCATCCCTCGATCACGCAGCACCATCTCCCCGTCCACGGCCTCTAGCCAAGGCATTACCTGAAATTGGTTGTAATATCATGAGCTAACAAACTAAGCCCAGTGAGAATAATAAGCATAAAAAGTAAAGATAGACCTCAAACTCGCATTTCGATTTGTGTCCTATTAAACTGACACATTCTACTCCTAAAGTTCTCCAAACTCTAGGTAATTCTATCCATATTCTTCCAAGTATGACATTACTACACTTGTAGTCGATCCTCGTCCATTAACTTGTTATGACAAAGAAAGTAAAGTGAATAGACTTTGTTTAACATATAACATCTCGATTCTCTATATCATCAATCATAATCACGAGTGCATAAAGACATCCCGTAGGATTCCACAATTTCTTTTATGCATGAGGAAGTAATATGTACGTCCGCAACTTACAATTCAACTCCACATAAGGAAGTAATATGTGCGTCGCAACTTACGATTCAACTCCCTATGTATGAGAAGTAATATGTACGTCCGCAACTTACAATTCAACTCCACATGAGGAAGTAATATGTACGTTCGCAACTTACCATTCAACTTCTATGCATGAGAAGTAATATGTACGTCCGCAACTTACAATTCAACTCCACATAAGGAAGTAATATGTGCGTCGCAACTTACAATTCAACTTCTTTTCAATGATGCGAGATGTTATGCATATGTTTACATATGCTTGCATAAGTAAATAAAGTAAATGTAAATGATAAAACAACCGAATCAAGCATAAAGTAAAAGGACGTAAAGTAAAGAACATAAGGTAAAGGACATAAAGTAAAATAGATAAAATTCCGGACGAACGATATATTGATCGAATTCCGTTAACAATAATAAAAGTAAAGGTCAAAATATAACGATTATCCTAAACTTTCAAGGATTCTAAACTTCCAATAATCCGAGGTTCTATCAACCAAACATATCAAAGTCTTGGATCCTTAAACTTCCAAGTGATCCATTCTAAACTCCGAAACTAATCTAACTTAGAATCTTCTAAGATTCGGGGTTTTCATCGAGAAATCCTAAGTTTCTCGCCTAAAGGATTAACTCAAAAATCCTAAGGCACTAACTCACTCCCTCTAATCTTAAGTTGGATTCTAATCTTAGTTCCGATTCTACAAATCATCGTACTTATTTGCTTTCTATAGTTACTTTAAATTCTAATCATTCTCACCTTAATTAAAAGTGAAGACTTCGCTCCCAAGCACCGAAAGAGCGATCAAACAAACGGTTCAAAAACACCTACAAAAGGATTAATATCCCGAAAATTAATAAATTACCAACCAACGATTAAACAACGATGAAACAAGCAAAAAGACGGAAAATCCACCAAACCCCCATCAAAGAGGCTCTCGGCCCTCCCTAAAAATAAGGGTCTCGAGTTTGGTTTTTCGGCTTTTTGGTAATTTAAATACGTTTTGAGTTGGTTTTAAGCAAATTCGATAATCCCGATTTCAATGGGTATCGATAAATAGGTTTTTTGAACATTAATCCCTTTCCCGAATTGAATTCAAATAAACATGCATTCATTAATTTCTAACCCATTTTCAATCCCAAAAGAGTAAATTTCAAACGGGAAGGGTTTCGACTGAAACTCGGTTTTAGGGTTTAGGAAAATCAAATAATAGTTAGCCAATAGCTTTTCCATCAACATTCAACAACAAAATTGGAAAGGGGTGGAGGTTTTGGCCAAGAACTCAAAGCTTGAAACAATTTCCATGGAAATACTATGAGAATTCGAAATCTAGGGCTTACCTTAGAGAGTTGGAAACGTTCCAAGAGTGGAATGGGTAGAAAGGTCTCGGCGAGAGCTTTCCAACGCATCCGAAATCACGCAAAACGGCCAAGAAACGAAGCCGGGGCGACCGTTTCTTCCTCTTCTCTTTTCCTCCTATATTTGCTCGGGTTTGGAGAAGAAATGGATGAAGATTTGGTCAATTTGAGTCAATGGTCATTTAAAGAAGATGAGAAAATAGTAATTAGATATTTAGGAAGTTGGAAATTACGATTTTGCCCTTTTATGACTTTTAACTTATAAAACGAATCCCGAACATCTCAAACTATACCAATGGTGATTAATAATTATTAATTGGCCCGTTAATAATTATTAATACCATTAAAACGTATTTAAATAAATAAAGCCATTAAAATGACTTAAAATGAAATAAACTAATAAATTCTAATTTAATGATAAATAAATGAACTTTAATTACTTAAATTAAAATAAAATAAATAAAAGTTTTTTTTTTATCACAAAATAACGGGACGTTACACTTCCTGATTTGAATTTATATGAAGACTTCAAAGGTTATTATCGTCATTTCAAGCCCTTCTCTTTTAGCCTCATTTCTGGGATTTTCTCAGTCCGAAAATGGCTTCCCTCAACCTCCAAATTGTCATCAATTGAGCCTCTTCTTTCCTCCATTCACACAATTGAAGTAAAAAATTATTTATGAAGGTGGATGAAATAGTAACATTTCATTGGCTATAAATTGAGCTCGAAATGGACAGATTTTACACACCAAAAATCAGAAGCTAATTTTCATTGCTAAGATGAAAAGTTCTCTATTTTAGTCATTCTTTGTGAGCCTTATTGTGAGCTAAATTTGTGATTTACTAGCCATTCTTAAGGGCTAATTTGTTAAGAGTATTATCTCTTATTGTGAGCAAAATTCTTGTAATATCTATCCTTTGTGAGGATTTACCATTGTAAAAGGTTTATTCTTAAACCTTAGTAAAAAGAGTGATAGATAACGGTTGTCCTTGCTCCGTGGAAAGGGTCGTTGTTCGGGTTTGATCTTGATCCAGCTAAAAGGATTGGGTTGCACTTGCTCCCGCAAAAAGTGAATACAAATTCCCGAGAGGCGCTCGGAGAGTGGACTAGGCCGCATTTTTGGCCGAACCACTATAAATTTTGGTGTCACTTTCTCTAACCCTTACTCTTTAATTTTTGCTTTACATATTTATTTTCATAATTTACCAAAGCATAATTAAATGGTTAGAAATTATTTGTGATACAAAATTTTCTATTATCATATCATATTTGTTTACTTTGCTAAAAAGAATTCTAATTATAAAATTTATTTATATTGATTAAATTTAAAAAGTGTAATTGTTTTGTTAATCTTAAATTTTGAATTGATTGAAAAAGTTTTATAAATTTTTAATAAACCCTATTCACCCCCCCTCTAGGGTTGCCTTAGATCCTAACAAATATGAACTATGCAAATCACCACAAGTAAATAGGTAGGCTAGCTTAACATGTTTTGCAAGTAATAAGATGTCAAACAAGTAACGATCATCCAAAAGAACTTTCCTAGAAAGTAATGCATGTTTATCATGAAAATATAATTGGTTTTGAAGATTTCTAGTCTTAAAATTAGAATTGGAAAACAAGAAATAATCATTTAAACAAACCATTGCAATAGGATTAAAAGTAAGTAACTTCCTTTTCTGGCTTTGTATCCGGTTTGCAACATTTTTTCCCATGAGATATGGTGGTGCCTTGAGTATTTCAACCCCTTGTAATGTATCCACCATATGCTCCATTCCAATTGAAAATTGATCCACGTGATGCTGCAAAAGGTTAGCTAAAACACTAGAAAAGTAAAGGTTAAGTTCATAAGTTAGAAAGAAAGAATCTTTATACAAAAGGACAAAGTGGGTTTTGTTTGAAAACATAGTTTTCCTAGCCCCACTTTCTACAAAACTCACAATGTTCTCACTATTACTCTCATTATTTTTTGACTCACTACTCTCTTTTTTTTCAATTTCTCTTTCGTTCTTTTCAAACACTCTTTATTTTGAACTCAAATCTCTTTCTTTTGACTCACTCATGTCACTCATTTCTTTTTTTATCACTCATTCCTTTTGGCTCACTTTGTTTTTCATAAATCTCATTCTTTTCAAACATTGAACACTTTTATAACTCACAAGTTGCCTCCACACAAACATTAGCACAAACTTTTAGAACGATGTCAATAAGTAGCTTTTCCTCATTCCCTTCATTTGGAATTTCTATGCCCTCTTTATAAGAATATATTGACTTTAGAATTACCAATCTAATCTCCTCGATGCTAGCTTTATAAACCTCATCCGCTTTCAAATATTCTATTAGAATATTTTTAAGCTCCTCTAAAATAATCAATCTTCTAATTTCCTCAATCAATCCATTAAGAGCCCCATTCTCACCCATTAATATACCATTTTCACCCATTTGATAAAAATAAATTGGGTTGGACTGCTGTTTAGTGACCCACCTTTTACAGCCCCTCTTTGGAGTCTTCTTTCCACCTAGTTGGCAATGTGCACCAACTCTCCTAACTCTTCAAATTGTGTTAACTCCACTTGGTAATTTTTCTTTGAAAAGTTACAATGTGTACCAAACTGTTTTATATGAATAAAAAACTCAAGAGGTCATAAATGAGACTTGAGGAGCAATGCTTAGGGAAACTAATTTTAAAGTGGAAACTTGGGAGAATTGTTTACCTTTTGTTGAGAATACATGTAAAACCATACATCATAAAAATGTTTATTTTTCAAATAAACTTGTATATGGTCTTTATGCTATTACTCCCATTGAGTTGCTGCCTTTGAGATCTAATGTTTTTATGATTGATTTAGTCCATTTTAAGTATGTTTTCATCAAATTAATGCAAACAGATGTGAAGCAAATGATTGAGGAGCAAGTTTTCACATTTACCTCAATAATGAACAAGAGAAGAAAACCGCTTAAGTTTCATCCTAGAGCATGGATTTGGATGCATTTCCGAAAGAAGCGACTTCAAAAAAGGACTAAATTGCATCTAAGGGGTGATGGACCATATCAAGTCCTGGGAAGAATCTTTTCAAAAGTCCACACCATTGTGATACAAGGTGAGTATCTTGAGATTTCAGACTTTAATGTTACTTATTTGTGCCATTTTTATGTAGGAAATGATAATCTTGATTCAAGGACGAATCTTCTTGAACAAGGGGAAGATGATAAGAATCATGGAAGCACTCCATTTCCAATACATGTCCCGAGCGGCCCAATAACAAGATCCAAAGCTAAGAAGATCCAACAAGATTTTATTACTCATGTGCAAGAATGGCTAGGCTCGGATCAAGCTTTGTTTCCAAGTGAGCAGCCCAATTTGGATGAAGACTTGACATATCCCACTTTGAAGATCAATGTGTACGACTTAAAAATCCATAAGGAAGATATCTACAAAGATAACCTTGTGCAAGTCTCAACTATACTTTAAGTGGAAGAATGCAACAACTAACCAAATCAGATTTACTTTAATTTGAATTTTAGTCAAAGTTTCCTTATTTGTAGTCGTGTGTCATTAATACTCTACTTTCCTTTTATGTTTGCTAATTTGTAGCCGTGTGCATTAAGGCTCTATTTTCCTTTTTAGCAACTCACCTTAACTATTATTTTAACCATTGTAACTTGTAAGGTTTGGGATGTGCTTTAGTAGCCAAATTGAGTCTCTTAACCAGAACTTACCTCACAACATTGGTACAACTCCCACCATCTATCACAACACTACATGGAGTCTCATTCACCAAACACCTTGTATGAAATAAGTTGTCTCTTTGGTCATCAACACAATCTTCCTACATGTGAGAATTTAGAACCCTCCTAGATAAAAGTGCTATACCATCACTCGCCTCGAGATCCTCAATATATTCCTCCATATAATCACCCTCTTCGGCTTTCTCAAGAAATTCTCCCTCAATATCACTTTCTTCCCAATCCATGGCTACTTCTTCTTCTTCAACATCAATATCTAATTCATCTTCAATTATATACTCCCTTTCCTGATTTCCAGCAACTTCTAATCTACCCAAACCCTCACTAAGGTCTTCTAAAGTTTGAGTAAGCCTAGAAAGAGCCTCAGTTTGTGCCTCCCTCCACCTAGCATCACTAATCTCCCCACAATCATTTCCCTCTTGAGCCATATTGTTCCTCACAAGTTAACAAGTATTCTGGACCTCACAACACTCACTCACTATATGTCACTCAAGGAAACACTCATGTTTAGCACTCAAGGTAGGCCAATTTTTATTTAAGTGCTCTTGGATTTAACTCACTTTTTTTAAGCAAAAATTGTGTTTTAGAAAGCTACAAAGTAATTCAATTAGAAAATACAACTAATTAGGAAAAGAAACAATAAAGACTAAGAAAACAGAAAAGAAAACAAAATAGGTCGGAAAACAGATTTTAAAGAAAGGAAAAAGCTAGGAAATGGAAAGTAAGATTCGGAATTATTGGCGATGAAAATTAATGTGGAAACTCAAATTTAAATCAATCAATCAGCTATTAATAGTTTACAACTGGCCAAATTCGAAATATTAATGACAATTGAAAATGTCAATCAATCAAAAGACAAGATCCTGAAATTTAGGAGCAGATTGCGCACTGATTTGATTTGCAGAAAATGACTTGTTTAAAATCGATTTTCCTTACGTGTCCTTCTTGGAAGAGTAAGATAACGGATTAAATTAACTTTCTTATTCAGACTTTGAAAGCTAATTCGAAATAACTCACGCGTTTTAGACAGCTATTCAGAGCACTAAATACGGCAGATTCGTATATGGAAAGTATGAGAAGAATTTGAATGTCAAACGAATCAGAATTCAATGGTTGCGTGAATTGTGGATCTAGATTGACAAAATAATATTCAAAACTCTGAATTATATGAAAAATTTGGATGAAACTCATAATTTCCACAGCAAAAGCAATGAAGAATACAAGATGAATAATAAAGTGCTCTCAGATGCAAAGCTCTCTTTCTCACTTTTTTTTTTTTGATTTTCAAGATCATAATGTGATCTACAATATGGGAATAAGATAAACACGAAAAGAAAAGAAAAAATGGTGGTTTGGACAGAAATGAAAAGACAAGGCAGATTTGAAGTGAAACAAGAATTGTGCAAGAAAAGTAAAGTAAGAATCAAATCTAGAGTATGGCCAAGGTTTCGACCAAAGCTCTGATACTAAATGATACGAAAACCCTTTTGAAAAGCTCTTAGAACCCTTAAACTTAACTAAGGAACCCAAAAGATCAAGACCAAAGAACCCACATATACCATTTGACACAACCCAAGGAAAAAGGCTAGAAAAGATTATCCTTATGATCAATGATCTAAAGACAAGAATTGGATTTCTTGTTCTAGATTCGAATCGATCCACAAAAATTAGAATCATCAATCCTAATGGTTCGATTCTATACCCACCCTAAACACAAGGAATGACAATATGAAAAGGTAAGCTCAGCTCACAACAATTCAAAAAAAAGCTCTCAATGAGACTTTGTATTTTTACTTCAACAAAAACTGATTTGTTACATTGAGTTCCATGGCTTTTATAGCCTTCAAATAACAAAAAGAAACAAAACATAAAAGGAAAATAGAGCCATAATGTGACGGCCCGACACTTTTAAAATAGATTTAATTTAGAAAACACAGCGGAAGTCTTTTATTTTACGAAAAATTGGCGTGGTTATGTTTGAAAATTGGCTAGCCAAAACCTGTTTACATCCTAATTTTCAAATCTAATAAAATCCACAAGGAACATTAAGTCCCATTTCAGGAGTTCAAAGATGTATATCATAAAAACATCAACATTAGGCTCTTATGAGCTAAATACAAAGTACAAATCATTAAGGTTCTTAAAGTTCATCAAAATAAAGACAATAACTTTACAACAAAAGAGTCCATCTCGAGGTCAGCATCCCTCGATCACGCAGCACCATCTCCCCTTCCACGGCCTCTAGCCAGGGCATTACCTGAAATTGGTTGTAATATCATGAGCTAACAACTTAAGCCCAGTGAGAATAATAAGCATAAAAAGTAAAGATAGACCTCAAACTCGCATTTCGATTTGTGTCCAATTAATCTGACACAATTTACTCCTAAAGTCCTCCAAGCTCTAGGTAAATTCATTCTAAACTTTCCAAAGGATGATATTACTAACTCTCGTAGTCAATCCTCATCCAATTAACTTGTTAAGACAAAAATAAGAAAATAAATAACTTTGCATAGAATATAACATCTCGATTCTCTTTCTCATTAATCATAAATATGAATGCATGAGAGCATCCCGTAGGATTTGCATACGCCCTTATGCATGAAGAAGGTAACGTGGTCTATCCCGTAGGATCCATCGTTCTCCCTCCTTTTCTTTCTCATTTTCTTTTCTTTTTCTAAAGGTGATGCGGACACTGCCCGTAGGCTCCAACATTCTTCCCCCTTCTTTTATTTCTCACTTTCTTTCTTTTTCTATGAAGGTGATGCGGACACTGCCCGTAGGCTCCAACATTCTTCCCCCTTCATATCTTTCTCACTTTCTTTTTCATGATACGAGATGTTATGATGTAATATGATATGCATATGCTTGCATATCTTGTAAAAGTAAATAACTAAAGTGCGGAATTAACATAGTCGATGCAAGCATAAGGTAAAAGCATAAAATAAAAGATGTAAAGTAAATGACATAAAGTAAAATAAATGAGCCTCTTGGACGAACGATATGTCAATCGAACTCCGCTATCAATATTAAAAGTAAAGTCATAACTTAAACGATTAACCTATACCTTCAAGGATTCTAACTTCCAACATAATCCGAGGTTCTATTAACCGTTCTATAAAACAAGTTCGATCTTTTAACTTCCAATGATCCAACCTAAGCTTCAAAACGAATCTAACTTAGAATCTTCTAAGATTCAATACTTCCTCGAGAACTCCTAAGTTCTCACTTAAAGGATTAACTTATAATCCTAAGGGCACTAACTCACAACCCTCTAATCTTAGATTCGGATTCTAGTCTTAGTTTCAAACTCTACAAACCTTCACACTTATTCGATTTCTATAATTACTTTAAATCCTAACTATTCTCACCTTAATTACAAGATGACTTTGCTCCTAAGTCCGAAGGAGCTATCAAGCGAGTGGTTCGAAAACACCTACAATTAAATTATATCACACAATCAATAATTACCAACTATCGATCAAACAACAACTAAACATACAAAACGACGAAAAACCCAACAAATCCCCACAAGAGGCCCACGGCCCTATCATCAAAATTTGGGTCTCGGGTTTGGTTTTCCGGCTTTTAGGCAATTTAAAAGTGTTTCAAGTTGGTTTTAAGAAAAATCGATATTCCTGATTTCAATGGGTATCGATAATTAGGGTTTTCGAACATTAAGCCCTTTCCCGAATTGAATTTAAATAAACATCATTTCATTAAATTCTAACCCATAATCAAACCCAAAAGGGTAAATTTCAAACGGGAAGGGTTTCGACTGAAACTCGGTTTTAGGGTTATGGGAAAGTTTCCAAAAACTCTTAAAACTACTCCCGTATTTACAAACACCGAGTTTCACGGCAAGAAATCGAAAGAAAACAAAGAAAACTCCATTAAAATACTATTTGGAGCTTAGGGTTTCAAGCTTTACTTACCGAGAACTCCTTGGATCTCGAGAGAAACGGACAATAGCTAGGTGGAAATGATTCGTATGACCGATACCTTTCCAATGGACCCGGAATCAAGTCGATCGGGCAAGAAACGAACAAAAACCAAATTTGGGAAAAGAGGAGATGAGGCCCACGGTTTTGGGAGGAAGAAATGAAGAAGAAGATGAAATTTGCTTGGTCAATGGAAGTCAAATGGCTTATTTAAAATGAGATGAATAGTGTTTGGATAGTTTTTTAAGAAATTGGAAATGACGGTTGCGTCCTTTTATGACTTTTGACTTATAAAACGAATCCCGAACTTCTTAAACTATCCCAATGGTGATTAATAATTAATAATTGGCCCGTTAATAATTATTAATACCATTATAACGTATTTAAATAAATAAAGCCATTAAAATGACTTAAAACGAAATAAACTACTAAATTCTAATTTACCGATAAATAAATAAACTTTAATTACTTGAATTAAAATAAAATTAAAAATTTTTTTTTAACAAATTAACGAGACGTTACACATAATGTACACGGCTACAAATCAGCAAACATAAAAGGAAAGTAGAGTATTAATGACACACGACTACGAATAAGGAAACTTTGACTAAAATTTAAATTAAAGTAAATCAGATTTGCTTAGTTGTTGCATTCTTCCACTTAAAGCATAGTTGAGACTTGCACAAAGTTATCTTTATAGATATCTTTCTTATGGATTTGTAAGTTGCACACATTGATCTTCAAAGTGGGATATGTCAAGTCTTCATCCAAATTGGGCTGCTCACTTGGAAACAAAGCTTGATCCAAGCCTAGCCATTCTTGCACATGAGTAATAAAAGCTTGTTGGATCTTCTTAGCTTTGGATCTTGTTATCGAGCCGCTTGGGACATGTATCGAAATTGGAGTGCTTCCATGATCCTTATCACTCTATCTCCTTATAGTAATCATCCACACTTTTGCAACCTTGTATTAGCATAGCCAACTTTTGCATAAGATGCTCTTAATGTTATATTGACACAATTTTTTTTCTCATACGGCACTTAAGATCATACCATGTTTCTATTGGTGGTTTCCTCTCCTTCCTTAGTTTCACTTTCAACTGAGACCACCAAACATAAGCATTATTAGTAAAATTGGAAATAGCAAGCTTACCTTTATTTCTTCACTATAGTTGTTGTAATAAAAGAAGTGTTCATTTTCTGCCTCTCATTACAAGTATTTGTCTTGATTATAACTCCCATAGAAAGCATATAACTTGAGCTTATGTCCTTCTAAGGTCAATGCTCCATCTTTTCATAATAAATGTCTCTATGTTCACTCCAAGAATGCTCTACATCCTAACATCTACTACTCCTCCTTTCACCAATCTTTTCATGATACATTGCTGCAGATAAAAATGTTAGTAATAAAAATATGGCCTTTCAAACACCCCCTAAGTGTTTACACTCCAAACAGATCTAAAAGCCTAAATGTAACCTTAAACTATTAGCACACTTTAGAAATTATCAAACAAATAAGATTCTAATGAAATTGGTAAAAAGTATTATTCAAGAAATAAGTAACAAAAAACATGGGTGGATAAAGAAAAAAAGTAGACAGACTTTTTAAATGGTGTATATTTGTAAATATGAAAAAATAACAAGAAAATAAGTAAGAATAAACTTTCCTTAAAGAGAAAAATTCGAGTTAAGACTTCCCTAAAGTGTTTTGAATAAAAAAAATAAGACTTTCCTAAAGCAAAAGATGCACATAATCAAATATGGGACAAATTTGATACTTTCCAAAAACAGTTTTCCTATTTATGGTAACTTCTAGCTTTTTAGGAAACAAACAAATTTGCCTCATTCAACTTGATAATTTCGGATTCAAGATGGACAAATTATTAGTTTAAGATTATCTCTTCAAGAACAATAAGAACACAATTCACTTTTTTTTCGAAATTCAAACAATTCAAGAAAGAACAATTTTTTTTTTCAATTTTCGGGACAATCCGACAGTCTGTAAAGATCTATATTTTATCCATCTTCCTCGTTTTTTTTTACAAACTTTTCTGAATAAAAATAAACAAATTAAAATGATAAGACTTTTGTGGTTTATGACTTTCTAAGAAATGGATTGCAATTATACTAAAAATAACAAAAAAAAGTAGCTAAATAAGGAAATTCTGGAAGTATAATTTTGTTTTGTTTTACTATATTTTTTTGATGAACGAAGAACAAGACAAGAAAAATTCAAATAACAAGAAAGAAAATAAGATAGAAATCTTCTCTTGAGTCTAATATCTGATACCAAATGATATGAAACCCTAGAAAATTGAAATAGAAACCCTTTATACAAAGAACCCCTAGATGAAAATCCTAAATCCCCAATAAACAATAAGACAAAACCCTTTGAAAACAAGAAGAGAAATATAATTCCAATGATCTAATATCTTGAAATAAGAGAACTTGTTCTTATTTCAATATCAAAACAATTCACAAACATACTAGATCAAATTATGCTTGAATGTGTCTAAAACATGCAACCTAGAACAAGCCTACAAAACTAAGCAATTTTGGCTAAGCAAAGAAGGAATATTATTATCAAATAAATACTTATTATTTACGGTTACAAATCAGCCTTTAAATAGGCAAAAAAAAACTTCAAAAATCACTAGGAAATTCGGATTACATAGGGGCACAAAATCTGCCAAATCTTTCCCTAAGTGCATTTGGTGCATTTTAGGAAAGTTTTACCCTAGAAGGTATTATATTATTCCTAAACTATACTAAGCATTAAAAATGATAAATAAAGGCCTAAAAATGTCTAAATACATCACAAATTCGTGGACAATATATAAGGCAAGTTCGGAAATAAATATGGAAAGAAGTTCGAATAAGGAAAGTGTGCAAAAGTGATGCAACTTTCAAAATAAGCTCTTTTCTTCATTTCTGATTGAGAAAGTCTTCAATACCCTTCTTGCAAATGAAATTTGCATAGATTAAAGTGCATCAAGTCTTCTTTGTATGTGTAATGTCCCGTTATTTTACACGGAATTTTTTTATTTATTAAATAATTTAATTATTATTATTTGATGTTGCACTTAATTTAATTTTAGAATTCATTAATTTAAATTTTAGATTTAATTTAGAATTTATAACTTAGAATTTTCGTTCGTAAATTCTTTTAATAACATTATTAGCTTAAATTAGTTTTGGTCGTATTAATAATTATTAACGTGCCTGTGACAACCCGACTCTTTTTAAATTCATTTAAATATAAAACACAGCGGAAGTCTTTATATTTTAAGAAAAATGGCGTGGTTATGTTTAAAAGTTGGCTAACCAAAACCTGTTTACATCTTAAATTATGAAATCTAAAAAAACACAAGGAACATTAAGTTCCTATCCAGGAGTTCAAAAGAGTTATAATCATAAAGTAAAGACAAAAATCTCTTAAGAACTATATACAATGTACAAATCTCAAAATGTATAAAATTCACAAAAACTAAGTCCATGGACTTTTACAACACCTAGTCCATCTCGAGGTCATCATCCATCGATCATGCAACACCAGCTCCTCTCCCACGACCTCTAGCAAGAGCATTACCTGAAAAATGTTTGTAATATCATGAGCTAACAACAAAGCCCAGTGAGAATAGACAGAATAAAAAGTAAAGATAGACCCCAAACCCGCATTCTGATTTGTGTCCAATTACAACTTACATATACCTTACTAAAACTCCTAAAGTTTAGATGTGACGACCCGACACTTTTAAATAGATTTAAATTAGAAAACACAGCGGAAGTCTTTTATTTTAAAAAAAATTGGCGTGGTTTTGTTTGAAAGTTGGCTAGCCAAAACTTGTTTACATCCTAATTTTCAAATCTAATAAAATCACATAAAACTTTAAGTCCCAATCAGGAGTTCAAAGATGTAATATCATAAAACAACATCTATAAGCTCTTATGAGCAAAATACAAAGTACAAATCTTCAAAGTCTTTAAAGTTCACCAAAAATATATACATAGACTTTACAACACTGAGTCCATCTCGAGGTCATCATCCCTCGATCACGCAGCACCACCTCCTCTCCCTCGACCTCTAGCCAGGGCATTACCTGAAATTGGTTGTAATATCATGAGCTAACAACTTAAGCCCAGTGAGAATAATAAGAATAAAAAGTGAAGATAGACCTCAAACTCGCATTTCGATTTGTGTCCAATTAACTGACACAATCTTTCCTAGAATTCTCCAAAATCTAGGTGATTCTATTCCATATTCTCCAAAGTACGGTAATACTAACTCTTAAGGTCAAAACCTCATCCATTACTTGTTATGGCAAAATAAGAAAAGTAAATAACTTTGCATAAAATATAACATCTCGATTTATATTCCATCGATCATATGCAATGTAGGGTTTGCATATACCCTTATGCATGAATGAAGGTAATGCGGACATCCCGTAGGCTCCCATTCAACCTTATGCATGAAGAAGTAATGAGTACATCCCGTAGGCTACCCATTCATCTTATTTCGTAGTTTTACTTTCTTTTCTTTTCTTTTTCTGAAGGTGATGCGGACATCCCGTAGGCTCCAACATTCTTCCCTTCTTTTCTTTCTCAATTTCTTTTCTTTTTCTGAAGGTGATGCGGACATCCCGTAGGCTCCAACATTCTTCCCTTCTTTTGTTTCTCACTTTCTTTTCTTTTTCTCTTTTCAATGATGCGAGATGTTATGGTTATGCTTGCACAAGTAAATAAAGTAAAGTGCAAATAATAATGTTACTGAGACAAACATAAAGTAAAGGGGCATAAAGTAAGACATAAAGTAAATAAATAGGAATCTCGGACGAACGATATGTCTATCGAACTCCGCTACCAATAATAAAAGTAAAAACATAACTTAAACGATTAACCTATACCTTCCAGGATTCTAAACTTCCAATATAATCCGAGGTTCTATTAACTGTTCTAAAATACAAGTTTGGATCTTTTAACTTCCAATGATCCAACCTAAGCTTTGAATTGAATCTAACTTAGAATCTTCCAAGATTCGATAGTTTCCTCGAGAACTCCTAAGTTCTCACTTAAATGATTAACTCCTAATCCTAAGGGCACTAACTCACATCCCTCTAATCTTAGATTCGGATTCTAGTCTTAGTTTCAAATTCTACAAACCATCATACTCATTCGCTTTCTATAATTACTTTAAATCCTAACTATTCTCAACTTAAATAAAAGATGACTTTGATCCTAAGTCCGAAGAGCGATCAAGCGAGTGGTTCGAAAACACCTACAATTGAATTATATCACACAAATTAGTAAATTACCAACTATCGATCAAACAACAACTAAACATACAAAATGACGAAAATCCATCAAACCCCCCACAAAGAGGCTCTCAGCCTTCACAAGGAAATTGGGCCTCGGGTTTGGTTTTCCAGCTTTTAGGCAATTTAAAAGTGTTTCGAGTTGGTTTTAAGCAAATTCGATATTCCCGATTTCAATGGGTATCGATAATTAGGGTTTTTGAACATTATTCCCTTTCCCGAATCGAATTTCAATAAATAATATTTCACTAATTTATAACCCATAATTAAACCCAAATGGGTAAATTTCAAACGGGAAGGGTTTCAACTGAAACTCGGTTTTAAGGTTATGGGAAAGTTTCCAAAAACTCTTAAAACTACTCCCGTATTTACAAACACCGAGTTTCACGGCAAGAAATCGAAGGAAAACAAAGAAAACTCCATTAAAACACTATTTGGAGCTTAGGGTTTGAAACTTTACTTACCGAGAACTCCGTATAACACGAGTGGCAAGTATGATGGTTGGTTGGAAATGAATCGTAGGACCGATACGTTTCCAATGGACCCGGAATCAAGTCGATCGGGCAAGAAACGAACGAAAATCAAATTCTCCCTTTTCTTCTTTGATGCTCACGGGTGGGAGGAGAGAAAATGAGAGTGATTTGGTCAATTTTTGAAGTCAAAGGTGTTTTAAAGAAGATGACCAAATAGTGTTTAGATATTGAGGAAATTTAGAAATGACGGTTATGTCCTTTTATGACCGTTGACTTATAAAACGAAACCTGATGATCTTAAAGTATCCCAATGGTGATTAATAATTATTAATTGGCCCGTTAATAATTATTAATACCATTATAACGTATTTAAATAAATAAAGCCATTACAATGACTTAAATCGAAATAAACTACTAAAATTCTAATTTACCGATAAATAAATAAACTTTAATTACTTATATTAAAATAAAATAAATAAATTTTTTTTTTATCACAAAAATAACGGGACGTTACAGTCAGCCCTCCTAAAAAGGGCTTTTCGTCCCCGAAAAGTAAACTTACTAAGTGAAAAGCTGAGGATACTTTGCCCGCATATCATCCTCACGCTCCCACGTAGCTTCTTCAGACACTTGGTGTGACGACCCGACATTTTTAAATAATTTAAATTAGAATACACAGCGGAAGTCTTTTATTTTAAGAAATATTGGCGTGATTATGTTTGAAAATTTGCTGGCCAAAACCTGTTTACATCTTAATTTCAAAATCTAAAATACACAAGGAACATTAAGTTCCTATCCAGGAGTTCAAAATGATCATAATCATAAAACAACGACAATAAGCTCTTATGAGCTAATTACAAAGTACAAATCATCAAAATGATATAAATTTCACAAGACCATGTACATGGAATTTTACATAACACATAGTCCATCTCAAAGTCGTCATCCTCTCGATCAAGAGCGCACCAGCTCCTCTTCCACGATCCCAAACATTACCTGAAATGTTTGTAATATCATGAGCTAACAAACTAAGCCCAGTGAGAATAATAAGAATAAAAAGTAAAAATAGACCTCAAACTCGCATTCGATTTGAGTCCAAGAACATACTTACTCTTTGCTATCCATCCATTCAAAGAGTTTATAACCAAGTATTCCACTTTTAGTTACCAATTCTTCAATAATATTGTGGAACTACATTCCAAATATTCCTGGTAAGGTTTAGTAAATGCATATAACAATTATATCTCATTTTCCATATATACCTTATACTATATATAAGGTTTACTTCAAATTCTTATTCTCCCAAAGGATGATATTAATTAGCACACTTAGTCTAATTATTCATCCATAAACTTGTTATAACATAAATGCGAAAAATAAATAAACTTTGCATAATTATAACATCTCGACTCTCTTTCTCATCTATCATATGCATAAAAGTAATGAGTACATCCCGTAGGATACGCATTCGCCATTTATTCATGAAATGAAGGTAATGTGGATTTTTACATACTATCCACCCTTATCCTTATGTATGAAGTAGTGTGGACAATTATCGTATTCCACCAGTACTTATGTATGGAAGTAGTGTGGGCAAATTATCATATCCCACCAGTACTTATGCATGGAAGTAGTGTGGGCAAATTATCATATCCCACCAGTACTTATGCATGGAAGTAGTGTGGGAAAATTAACATATCCCACCAGTACTTATGCATGGAAGTAGTGTGGGCAAAATAACATATCCCACCAGTACTTATGCATGGAAGTAGTGTGGGCAAATTAACATATCCCACCAGTACTTATGCATGGAGGAAATGTGGACTTTCTCGTATTCCACCATTAACCTTTCGTTTCTCTTCCTCACATTCTTTTCTTTTCAATAATGCGAGATGTTGTGGTATAATAAATAATGGTGCAAAATGTTATGCATATGCTTGCAAAAGTAAATAAAGTAAAGTGCGAATATTAAAGAAATCACAACCAACATAAAGTAAAGAGGCAATAAGTAAATGACATAAGATAAAGAAACAGATAAGAATTCTCGGACGAACGATTTATAAATCGAACTCCGGTATCAATAATAAAAGTAAAGATCAAACATAATGATTAACCTAAACCTTCAAGGATCTTAAACTTCCAATGATCCATCTTAAACTCCGAAACTAATCTAACTTAGAATCTTCTAAGATTCGAGGCTTTCATCGAGAAATCCTAAGTTTCTCGCTTAAAGGATTAACTACAAATCCTAAGGCACTAACTCACTCCCTCTAATCTTAGTTTGGATTCTAATCTTAGTTTCCGATTCTACAAACCATTACACTTATTCGATTTCTATAATTACTTTAAATCCTAACTATTCTCACCTTTGTAAAAGAAGATTTCAATCCAAACCTTCGAATTCCCACGAATCAACAACCGAGCAATTGCACCTACAATTCATCAATTGCACAACATATTAAAATTCATAACTAATATGCGAACAAGTGTGCAATTTCGGGTGAATAGTGATTTCGGATGAATAGTGTCTTGGGTGAATAGTGTTTTTCGAAAATCCGGGCTCAAAATCGTCAATTTCCATGATAGAAATTTATGATTTCAACTTCGAAACTCATTTACAATCAAAAACGAACAAATCCATACAAAAAGTTTTGAAATCTTACTTTTTGGAACTTCCTTTAGAGAACGGGAAACTTCGAAAAGCTAGGTTGGATAGGTAGCCCTCGTCCCTACCAATCCAACGCAACCGACAACACGACGATCCGCCGAGAAACGAAGAAAGGAGAAGAAAAAGTTTCTTCTCATCAATGGAGGAAATGGCTCACGGCCAAAGGAGAAGAAGAAGAAGAAAAATGAGTTGTCTTGGTCAACTTTGTGACTTTTAAAGATGATGGAATAGTGAATTTAGATATTTTATGAAATTGGAAATGACGGTTACGTCCTTTTTTGACTTTTGACTTACGAATCGAAACCCGATGCTCTTAAATAAATCTAAAGGTGATTAATAGTTATTAATTGGCCTATTAATAATTATTAATGTCACCGAAACGAAAAATAAACATTAAAACGATTAAAATGAATTTCGGGCAAAATTAAGTACTAATATCGAAATTACAAAATAATAATTAAATTAAATACTTGAATTGAAATAAACAAATAAATAAATAAAATTAAATAAAAATTTCACTTCAAAATAACGGGATGTTACACTTGGTTCCTCCAAAGGACCTTAACCAAGCGAATAGTCTTGTTTCTCAACACCTTTTGTTCGAATGCTTGAATCTCAACCGGTGTCTCCTCATAAGACATACTAGCATCCAAAACTATCGGCTCATAATCCATCACATGAGAAGGATTTGCCATGTATTTTCGAAGCATCGATACATGGAATACATAACGAACTGCTGATAAATAAGGTGGTAAAGCCAACCTGTAAGCTACAGCTCCTACCCTATCAAGTACCTCGAAAGGGCCAATGAACCTAGGGCTCAGCTTACCTTTCTTCCCAAATCTCATAACACCTTTCATAGGTGCTACCTTCAAAAACACGTGGTCCCCCACTGAAAACTCAAGTGGACTACGTTGTTTGTCTGCATAACTCTTCTGTCGACTTTGGGCAATCCTCATCCTCTCTCTAATCAAGTCAATCGACTGACTAGTCAACTGTAATAACTCGGGTCCCAAAAGTCTTCTCTCCCCAATCTCATCCCAGTGAGCTGGAGATCGACACTTTCTACCATAAAGTGCCTCAAATGATGCCATCTCAATAGTAGCCTGGTAACTGTTATTATAAGCAAACTCTACCAAGTACAATTGAGAATCCCAACTACCTCAAAAATCAAGAACACAAGCTCTCAACATATCCTCAAGAATCTGGTTAACTCTCTCGGTCTGACCATCTGTCTGGGGGTGAAAAGCTGTGCTAAAATCCAAGCCAGTACCCATGGCTGAATGGAAACTCTACCAAAACTTAGAGACAAAACGAGTGTCTCGATCTGATACGATCCTCACAGGCACACCATGTAATCTAACAATCTCCTGTAAATACAACTGTGCCCATGTCTCCACTGGGTAGGTGATCTTCCCAGGTAAAAAGTGTGCAGTCTTCGTCAAGCGGTCTACAATCACCCAAATGGTATCGTAACCCTTTGATGTCCTCGGCAAACCACTGATAAAGTCTATGGAAATCTCCTCCCATTTCCATTCTGGCACACTCAGAGAGTTAAGAAAACCCGATGGACTCTTCCTCAAAGCCTTGACTTGCTGACAAGTCAAGCATCTACTAACAAAGTCCGCAATCTCAAGCTTCATCCCAGGCCACCAATAATGCTCTCTCAGGTCCCTGTACATCTTCGTACTATCTGGATGAATAGAGAAGATAGAACTATAAGCCTCATCCAATAGTTCTCTTCTAAAAGTCGATCCTAAAGGAACACATAGCCTCTTACGATACATCAGAGCACTTTCTGTAGAGAAGGTAAAATGGCTAGGAATATCTGACTCAGCCTCCTAAAACCGGCCTGCAAATGAACCTCTCCCCTCTGTACATCAATCATCCTCTGCCTCAAAGTAGGTCCCACTGTCAAACTAGCCAGACTCACAGTGACCTCGGCAGTCAGAAATGCTATCTCAACTCGTTCCAAATCCCACCTCAATCTCAAAGGTATGGACGATAAAGCTGATGAATGAGAAGACTTCCTACTGAGCGCGTCAGCCACTACATTGGCTTTCCCAGGATGATACTGAATGTCACAGTCATAATCCTTAACGAGCTCTAACCATCTCCGCTGTCTCATATTCAATTCCTTCTGAGTGAAGAAATATTTGAGACTCCTATGGTCAGTAAAAATTAGAATCTTCTCACCATACAAATAATGTCTCCATATCTTCAATGCTTGAACAACAGCTGTCAACTCTAAATCGTGAGTCGGATACTTCTTCTAATGTTCTTTCAACTGACGGGAAGCATAAGCTATAACTTTCCTGTGCTGCATGAACACACATCCCACACCTCTGTGGGAAGCATCTGTATATACAGTCAGACCACCGGTTCTGTCAGGCGACACTAGAACAGGTGCTGACACAAGCCTCCTCTTGAGGTCCTCAAAGCTCCTCTCACAATCCTCAGACCATACAAAATCAACCCCCTTCCGGGTCAAACGTGTCAAGGCTGAAGCAATTTTGGAGAAATCTTGCACAAACCGTCTATAATAGCCTGCAAGTCCCAGAAAACTGCGAATATCAGCCACACTAGTCGGCCTAGGCCAGTTAGTAACTGCCTCAATCTTAGAGGGATCAACAGATACTCCTCTACTCGATACTACATGGCCTAAAAATGCCACTTCCCTCAGCCAAAACTCACACTTGGAGAACTTGGCATACAATCTCTGATCTCGTAGTACCGTCGATACTTCCCGAAGGTGCATAGCATGCAACTCATCTGTCTTGGAATAAACCAAGATATCATCAATGAATACAATCATAAAAGAGTCAATGAACCTCCTGAACACCGTGTGCATAAGGTCCATAAAAGCTGCAGCGCGTTGGTCAAACCAAAGGACATAACTACAAACTCATAATGTCCATAACGCGTCCTGAATGCAGTCTTGGGAATATCCTCATCCCGAATCCTCAACTGATGATAGCCAGATCTCAAATCTATCTTCGAAAAGATAGTGGCTCCCCTCAACTGATCAAACAAGTCTTCTATCCTGGGCAAAGGATACTTGTTCTTCACCGTAACACGGTTCAACTCTCTATAATCGATGCATAAACGCATAGAACCATCCTTCTTCTTCACAAACAACACCGGAGCTCCCCACGGTGAAACACTCGGGCGTATAAACCCCAAGTCTAAAAGTCCCTCTAACTGGCTCTTGAGTTCTTTCAACTCAGTCGGTGCCATACGATAAGGTGCTTTGGACAATGGAGCTATCCCAGGAGCAACCTCAATCTAAAAATGAAACTGTCTCATCGGTGGCAAACCGGGTAACTCATCAGGGAAGACATCAATGAAATCCCTCACTACTGGCACATAACTCAAGTTAGTCTCTGGTACAGAAATGTCAACAACACTAGCTATATAGCCCAAGGCTCCATCACTTAGAAGCATACTAGCTTCTAACATAGATATCAAAGTGGGTGCTACTCGACTACTAGTCCCCCGAAAACGTAAATTGGTCCCACATGGACCCATAAAATAGATAACTCTCTCAGTACAATCAATGGTGGCATGATTAGTTGATAGCCAATCCATACCCAAAATCACATCGAAATCAGACATAGGCATGATAATCAAAGTAGCATGAAAGCAACAACCCATAAAACACAAATCATCTGTGTTAATCATACTATCAGCAATAACAAACTTCCCCATCGGGGTAGAAACACGCATCACAAAACCTAACGGTGCAGACTCAACTGTAGCCAACTCAACAAACTCAGAAGAAATAAAAGAGTGGCTAGCCCCAGAATCAAATAAAACAAAAGCCGAATGGCCCAGAACTGTCAATGTACCAGTCACTACAGTACCTGCATCCTCGGCCTCCTCTCTGGTGGCAAATACACGAGGCTGATACTGAACAGGTGGAGGATGAACTGGTCGTGGCGGTGGAGGAAATGGCAAGGGTGGTGGAGGTAATATCTGTGGTGGTGGAACAACAGGTGGAAGTCTAAACTGTCGTGCCTGTCCACCCTGACCTCTACCTCTATACTGACCTCTGCCTCGGTCCTGACCTCTGCCCCTAACCGGAGGAGCATAAAAAGCAGGTGGTGCCTAATATGGTCTCTACTGAACACCCTGACCCGGGTAACCATACTGTGGTGGCTGTGCCTGACGAGCCCTACACTGTCTAGATAGATGACCCTCCTGACCATAAGTATAACATATATGTGGTAGGGTACACATCCCAACATGATAACTAGAACAGTTACGACAATAATGGGGAGTCTGTCCCTGTAACCTCGGCTGTCTAAATTGGATTCCACCCCGAGCCTGCTGCTACTTCTGTCTCTACTGTGGCAGTGGTACTCGACCAGTATGGTCATCCTCTGCCTTCCTCTTTTGAGAGGAAGTCTTACCTGTAGCAGCTAGTTTGCCCTTCCTTTCTTCAAATGCCAAATCTAAAGAAAGGGTAAACTCTAAAGCCTCCTCGTAGGTAGTCGGACGTAAAGTACGTAGATGACCCCTAACTTCGGCTCTCAATCCCACCAAAAACCTCTTCATCTTACTCTGAGGGTTGGTAATCTGTCAAGGAGGAAACCTAGACAATCGATCAAACTCTCGCTCGTACTCTGTCACTGATCTATCACCCTGTTTCAGGGTCAGAAACTCCACCTCTAATTGATCTCGTAAATCCGCTGAGTAATATTTCTCAACAAACCTCTCTCGAAATACCTCCCAAGTAACCTCCATAGTAAGAGAAAGTGAGCTATGAAGGCCTCTCCACCAATACAAAGCATCATCAACAAGAGAATATGTGCCACAGTGGACCTTCAGCCGGTCCGGGCACTCAATAAACTCGAAGGCTCTCTCAACCCTATCAATCCATAACTCTGCAACAGATGCATCTAAAGACCTACCATCAAACTCAGCAGGTGTATATCGTTTATACTCCCTCAGAGTCTTAGCAGCATCAGTGACCCCTACCTGATCAACTGCTATATCTGCTGTTCTTGGTGGAGGTATAACAGGCGCAACGGGTCTACCAACATCCCGTAATACTCAAGATAAACATTCTCAGCAATGTAAACTCCTCGCCCCTGAAAAGGTGGCGGTATAACAGGAATCTCAGGTGGAGGTGATGTTGGAGGTGTAGGGTTACGGGCTCGGCCTCTACCCCTTACAGGAGCAGCCGCCCTCACACCAGCTCGTCCAGCACCCCTTCTAGAAGGCATACTGCATCATAGTCAATATAACTTGATAAGTTACTAGTAAAAGAGGATTCACCACTCCTTTACCAAATCGAAATAAAATGCGAGTTTAAAGATAAAGGTCTAGGAATACCTGGTGCTGCTGATCTCAGATGATGACTTTAAGAATGGACTTAAAACAAAACATGAAATACAAACATGCATCACATGTAGTCTAAAGAACCCGTCGGCTTTGTACCAACTGTGATGACCCGACACTTTTAAATAGATTTAAATTAGAAAACACAGCGGAAGTCTTTTATTTTAAGAAAAATTGGCGTGGTTTTGTTTGAAAGTTGGCTAGCCAAAACCTGTTTACATCCTAATTTTCAAATCTAATAAAATCACATAAAACTTTAAGTCCCAATCAGGAGTTCAAAGATGTAATATCATAAAACAACATCTATAAGCTCTTATGAGCTAAATACAAAGTACAAATCTTCAAAGTCTTTAAAGTTCACCAAAAATATATACATGGACTTTACAACACTGAGTCCATCTCGAGGTCATCATCCCTCGATCACGCAGCACCACCTCCTCTCCCTCGACCTCTAGCCAGGGCATTACCTGAAGTTGGTTGTAATATCATGAGCTAACAACTTAAGCCCAGTGAGAATAATAAGAATAAAAAGTAAAGATAGACCTCAAACTCGCATTACGATTTGTGTCCAATTAATTGACACAATCTTTCCTATAATTCTCCAAAATCTAGGTAATTCTATTCCATATTCTTCAAAGTACGGTAATACTAACTCTTAATGTCAAAACCTCATCCATTACTTGTTATGGAAAAATAAGAAAAGTAAATAACTTTGCATAAAATATAACATCTCGATTTATATTCCATCGATCATATGCAATGTAGGGTTCATATATACCCTTATGCATGAATGAAGGTAATGCGGACATCCCGTAGGCTCCCATTCAACCTTATGCATGAAGAAGTAATGAGTACATCCCGTAGGCTACCCATTCGTCTTCTTTCTTAGTTTTACTTTCTTTTCTTTTCTTTTTCTTTTCTTTTTCTGAAGGTGATGCGGACATCCCGTAGGCTCCAACATTCTTCCCTTCTTTTCTTTCTCAATTTCTTTTCTTTTTCTGAAGGTGATGCGGACATCCCGTAGGCTCCAACATTCTTCCCTTCTTTTCTTTCCCACTTTCTTTTCTTTTTCTCTTTTCAATGATGCGAGATGTTATGGTTATGCTTGCACAAGTAAATAAAGTAAAGTGCAAATAATAAAGTTACTGAGACAAACATAAAGTAAAGGGGCATAAAGTAAAAGACATAAAGTAAATAAATAGGAATCTCGGACGAACGATATGTCGATCGAACTCCGCTACCAATAATAAAAGTAAAAACATAACTTAAACGATTAACCTATACCTTCCAGGATTCTAAACTTCCCATATAATCTGAGGTTCTATTAACCGTTCTAAAATACAAGTTTGGATCTTTTAACTTCCAATGATCCAACCTAAGCTTTGAAACGAATCTAAATTCTCACTTAAAGGATTAACTCCTAATCCTAAGGGCACTAACTCACATCCCTCTAATCTTAGATTCGGATTCTAGTCTTAGTTTCAAATTCTACAAACCATCATACTCATTCGCTTTCTATAATTACTTTAAATCCTAACTATTCTCACCTTAAATAAAAGATGACTTCGCTCCTAAGTCCGAAGGAGTGATCAAGCGAGTGGTTCGAAAACACCTACAATTGAATTATATAACACAAATTAATAAATTACCAACTATCGATCAAACAACCACTAAACATACAAAACGACGAAAATCCATCAAACCCCCCACAAAGAGGCTCTCGGCCTTCACAAGGAAATTGGGCCTCGGGTTTGGTTTTCTGGCTTTTAGGCAATTTAAAAGTGTTTCGAGTTTGTTTTAAGAAAATTCGATATTCCCGATTTCAATGGGTATTGATAATTAGGGTTTTTGAACATTATGCCCTTTTCCGAATCAAATTTCAATAAATAATATTTCACTAATTTATAACCCATAAATAAACCCAAATAGGTAAATTTCAAACGGGAAGGGTTTCGACTGAAACTCGGTTTTAGGGTTCTGGGAAAGTTTCCAAAAACTCTTAAAACTACTCCCGTATTTACAAACACTGAGTTTCATGGCAAGAAATCGAAGGAAAACAAAGAAAACTCCATTAAAACACTATTTGAAGCTTAGGGTTTGAAACTTTACTTACCGAGAACTTCGTATAACACGAGTGGCAAGTACGATGGTTGGTTGGAAATGAATCGTAGGACCGATACCTTTCCAATGGACCCGGAATCAAGTCGATCGGGCAAGAAATGAACGAAAATCAAATTCTCCCTTTTCTTCTTTGATGCTCACGGGTGAGAGGAGAGAAAATGAGAGTGATTTGGTTAATTTTTGAAGTCAAAGGTGTTTTAAAGAAGATGACCAAATAGTGTTTAGATATTTAGGAAATTTAGAAATGACGGTTACTTCCTTTTATGACTTTTGACTTATAAAACGAAACCCGATGATCTTAAACTATCCCAATGGTGATTAATAATTATTAATTGGCCCGTTAATAATTATTAATACCATTATAACGTATTTAAGTAAATAAAGCCATTAAAATGACTTAAATCGAAATAAACTACTAAAATTCTAATTTACCGATAAATAAATAAACTTTAATTACTTAAATTAAAATAAAATAAATAAAATTTTTTTTATCACAAAAATAACAGGACGTTACATTAGAAGAATGATTTAAAATCATACATCTCTTTCTAGGTCATACTCTTGATGTTTTATACTAAATATAGAATTTACTCTTCTTTTATGTTTAATCAAATAAGGTTAATCTTTAGACAAGTGATACAAAATCCATACCATTACATCAACATAACCATCGCATGCGAATAATAACAGGTAATGAAGCTCCTGTAGACTAACTTCATTCACCTCATTATCTCGCTTTCTAAATTAAAGTATTCAAATTCCTTTTAAATCATAACTTCCCTCCTCTAGTGATTAATGATAGGTAATGAAGCTCCCGTAGGCTAAGTTCATTCACCTCATTATCTCACTCACCAAATACAGCTAATGAGTTCCCGTAGGCTAAGTCATACCCCGTATCTTCGTATATGTATCATAGTAATTATGGATAATACCAAATAATGTGAACTCGCATAGTTTCATCATTATTTCATTATCCATTCCCTCCGATCATGCAAAGTCCCACAGTCCTTTAGCATTCCTCATGTACATATACGGAAACATAAAACGAATAATACCAAGTAATGCAAGCACACTCGGTCTATGCATTACCTCATTATTCCTCCCAATAATCGATAATGAATTATGATATGATATGATATGAATATGCTTTTAAGTGCAAGTAAAAAAAAATATAAACATTCAAGTAATTGTAATAACATAAAAGTAAATGGATCACGAAAATACTCATAAACATATAATAAGAAAGTAGAATCTTGTGATAAGAAAATAATAATAAAGTCAAGCCAAACGGCCCTCAGTTGATCTTACTAACTAACTTTATCTTAAAGTCTTCAATTCTAAAGATTCTAATTCTTCCAATAAATACTTTAAGTTTCCTTATAAAGTTCTTGTTCAATCCATTAAACTTGAAACCTTCAACTTCCGAATAATTATCCTTAGGCATCGAAACTAACCTAAACTTAGAATTTCTGAGAGTTAAACGTTTCCTTTATAACACTTATGAATTCTCTCAACTCGAGGTCAAAAGTAACTCCCAAATCTAATAAGTTAGCTCATTTTTTTTATATCCTTTTTGATTCAAACCTAAAGATCGACTTTCGATCTTAGAAATCATTCTACTTATTCGGTTTCTAAATTTACTTTAAATCCTATTTATTCTCACCTTGGTAAAAGAAGATTTCGCTCCCAAATCCGATAGAACGATCAAGCAAAGTCCAAAACCACCTACAATTAGAATTATATCTAACAATCAATAAATTACCAAATAACGATCAAATAACATCTAAGCGCACAAAATGACGAAAAACCTTTTAATTCTCACAATGAGGCTCTCGGGTTGGTTTTCCGGATTTTAGGCAATTTAGAGGTGTTTTGGATTGATTTCAAGTACTTTGAAAGTTCCGGTTTTAATGGGTAACGATAAACTGGGTTTTTGGATAATATGTAATTTCCCGAATTGAATTACAATAACAATATATCAATGAAAATAAACCCCAAATCCAACTCCGAAAGGTAAATTTCAAACGGGAAGAGTTTAGACTGAAACTCGATTTTAGGGTTAAGGGAAATTTTTCAAAAACACTTAAAACAACTCCCGTACTTAAAACCATTGAGTTCCACGGCAAGAAATCGAAGAATCAAAGAGAAAACTCCATTAAAACACTATTTGGAGCTTAGGGTTTGAAGTTTAACTTACCGAGAAGTCCGTAGATCATGGGTGGAAGGCACGATGGTTGGATGGAAATGAATCCTAGACTCGATGGCTTTTCGATGCAACCAAAATCGAGTCGATCCGTCGAGAATTGAGCGAAACCCGAAAATCCCCCCAATCCCTTTGATGCTCATGGTTTTGAGAAGAAAAAAATGAGAGGATTGTTCAACTTTTTGGTCAATGGCAATTTAAAGAAGAATATGAATAATGAATTGATATTTTTAAGAACTTTGGAAATGACGGTTGCGTCCTTTAATGACTTTTGACTTATAAATCGAAACCCGAAGTTCTTAAACTATCCCGATGGTGATTAATAATTATTAATACCACCATAACTAATTTAAACTAATAAAGCAATTAAAAGGACTTAAACCGAAATAAACTACTAAATTCTAAATTACCGATTCTAAAATAAACTTTAATTACTTAAATTAAAATAAAATAAATAATTTTTTTTATTACAAAATAACGGGACGTTACAGTGCCAATTAATAATTATTAATCACCATTTGACTAGTTTAAGAACTTTGGGTTTCAGTTTATGAGTTAAAAATAATAAAAGTGACGTAACCGTAATTTTCGAATTTCTTAAAATATCCTACACTATTCATATTTCTTCTTTAAATTGCCAATTTGACCAAGGTTGACCACATCTTCTTTCTTTCTTCTTCCTCCATACGTGAGCTTCATCGCCATGGATGGAGTTCTTGGCTTTTCTTCATTTCTCGACTGTTTTTGATGAGGTCAGTTGCATTGGATTGCTCGGGACGAGGGCTATCTATCCCACCTAACCTTGTGGCGTTTCTCGTTCCCTAAGGGAAGCCTTAAAAAGTGAGTTTTCAAAACATTTTACATGGTTTTGTTCGTTTTTTATTATAAATGAGTTTTGAAGTTGAAATCATAAATTTCTATCATGGAATTTGATGATTTTGAGCACGGATTTTCGAAAAACACTATTCATCCGAAATTACTATTCACCCAAAAATCATACTTTTTCTCTTATTATATTTGAATTGTAATTCGTTGATCCATTGATGAATTGTAGGTGTCGTTGAACCGTTGGATTATACATTGACTTGCTAAGGTGAGAATTAATATAATTTAAAGTAGCATTAGAAATCGAATAAATAGAATTTAAAGTTGAGATTAAGATTTGAATAAAAGAATAAAGGAAAGTGAGCTAGTATACTTAGGTTTGTAGCTAGTTCTAATTGAGTGAGAACACTTATGGATTTCTCGAGAGAAATGTTTAACTTTTGGAAGTTCTAAGTTTAGAATCGTTCCGGAGCTTAGGATGGATTATTGGAAGTTGAAGGATCCAAGTAGAATGGATTGTTTAAGGAACTTGAATGTGGAACTTTGGATATTTATTGAAAGGAATAGAATCTTTGGAAGTGGAGACTTTATTGATAAAGTTAAGAACTCACTTTTATTAAAGGACCGTTGGCTTGATTTACTTATTGTTTTTCCGAAATTTCTATTTATTTATTTTATGTATAAGGGAATTTATGATCCATTTACTTTATGCCCTTCGGTTACTTTGAATGTTTATATTTATGTTTACTTACTTTTGAAAGCATATGCATATCATATCGCATCATCGAATTGAAAGGAAAGTGAGATTAGAGGTGAATGCGAATCCTACGGGAGTTTTCATTACCTGACATTATTCATTAGAAGTGAATGTGAATCCTACGGGAGTTTTCATTACCTGATATTATTCATTAGAGGTGCATACGAATCCTACGGGAGTTTTCATTACCTGACATTATTCATTAGAGGTGAATGTGAATCCTACGAGAGTTTTCATTACCTGACATTATTCATTAGAGGTGAATGCGAATCCTACGGGAGTTTTCATTACTTGACATTATTCATTAGAGGTGAATGCGAATCCTACAGGAGTTTTCATTACCTGACATTATACATTAGAGGTGGAATTATATTATTGAGAAGGATTTGTATATTCTACTATGGAAAGCAAGATAACGAGGTGAATGTTAGTCTTTCGGGAGCTATCATTACCTAACATTATTTGCATGAGATGTTATATTTATGTAAAGAATGTTTACCCTTTTATACTTGTTTTAATGAGCTAATGAATGATGATTAGACTACGTATGCTAGCAACATCATCTTTTATCGCAATTGTGATTGTTTGATTATGTTAAGACCGAGTGAGCTTAGCATTTTCTAAATAAGAGAAGAAATGAAACACTTTGAATAATATATTTTTCCATAGAGAAAAAGAGTGAAATATGATGATAGGCGAGTGCTAAAAGAAAGAGGAATAAAATGGGATTGTATAATGATGGAATACAAGGGTATGTTGAACCTTGTATAATTATCAAGTTGTATATATAAGAGAACTAGTTTCTCATTTAATTGGAAGATCTTGAATTCGGAGATTAATATTTGAATGTAAACCTTGTATATAGTAGAAGGTATTGAAGAGAATGAAATACAATGTTTGTGTGTTATGAAACACATCCTCCTAAAGGCTTGGAAGATAGTTCCTCAATTAATTGGGAGAAGTGGTAAGCAAAAGTGAAATACTTGATGTAAAACCCTTTTGGTGGTGGAAAGGCAAGGGAATGTGAGTTTTACTTGGACACAAATCCTGATGCGGGTTTGGAGTCTATTGTTACTTTATATTCTGTTTATTTTCACTGGGTTTGTTGTTAGCTCATGATATTACAAACAATTTCAGGTAATGCTTATGCTCGTGGTCTTGGGAGAGGAGCTGGTACTGCTTGATCGAGACGATGATGAAACAGGGATGGACTAGATACACTTTTAAAAAGTCCATGGACTCATTTTGTTTTATTTGGTGTCTTTTGAGATGAAAAATTGTATATAAGCTCATAGGAGCTTTTCGTCTTAACTTTTATGATTATAAACTTCTTTAAACTCTGGAAAAGGAATTACATTTCCTTTCTTTTAAATTTCCTGATGTGAAAAATGTATACATGTTGTGGATAGTAAGAGTTTTAAACATATCCACGCCAAATTTTTATTAAATGTTAAGTCTTCCGCTGTAATTCGATTTTAAATGATTTAAAAGGAGTTGGGTCGTCACTGTATGCCTCCATGCTCATATCTTTAAAACTTGTCTTTATCTTACTAATGTTGGCTTGTACATGGATATTAACGCTTCACTTGAACTTTGATCTTGTGATTAGTCCTTGAGCTTTCCCTGAGGTTCAATGATTCATATCAATATTCAAAAGTTTGTTTCAAAGTACTTGTTTCACTTTTCGGACCAAATTGATTCCAAAAACCTAAGGTTTCCCGCTTTAAAAAGTTTTCCTCCTTATTTGGTCCATCCCAAATATCCAAATGGAAGAACCACTTCTAATATGAATCATGGAACCTCACAAAAAGCTCAAGGACCAATCACAAGTTCAAAGATCAAGAGAAGCATTGAACATCCATTTACAAGCCTACATTAGAAAAGTCAAGACAAGCTTTTGAAGATCCAAGCATGGAAGCGTACAAAGAGGACTTGATCAACTTTAATCTATGGTAAATTCATTTGGAGGAAGATTATTGAAGACTTGTTCAACCAGAAATGATGATGATAGCTAATTTGGAAAGTTGCATCACTTTTGCAAACTTTCCTTATTTGGACCACTTTCCATATTTGTTCCCGAACTTTCCATATTTGTTCTCAAACCTTCCATATATGGTTACAACGAATTTATGATGTATTTAGACATATTTTAGGCTATTTACATTCAATTTATTAGCTTGGAAAGAATTAGGAAAGATATTATTTCCTTGGAAAGATTTTTCCCAAAATCTGTCAAATCCATATAAGGAAAGTTTTGGGTAGATTTTTTTCTCCATGTATTTCGAATTTCCTAGCTGATTTTAGGGTTTTCTTTTGCCTATTTAAAATCTCATTTGTAACCCTAAATACCAAGAATTTATATGATAATAATACTGCTTTTTTCTTAGTTGAAATTGCTTAGTTTTGTAGCCTTGTTCTAGGTTGCATGTTTTAGAAACATTCAAGCATAATTTGATCTAGTATGTTTGTGAATTGTTTCGATCTTGAAATAAGAACAAGTTCTCTTATTTCAAGACATTAGATTATTGGAATAATCTTTCTCTTCTTTGTTTCCAAGGGTTTTACCTTATTGTTCATCAGGGTTTTAGGATTTGCATCTAAGGTTTCATATCATTTGGTATTAGAGCTTAGGCTCAAGGAAATATTTGTATCTTACTTACTTTCTTGTTATTTCAATTGTTTACTCTTTTGTTCTTTGTTCATTCGTAATTCGGAAAACACAAAAAAAAAGGAAAAAAAAAACTATTCCAGAAATTTCTTCTTTAGCTACTATTTTTGTTCTTTTTCCTATATATACATTCCGAATCTTAGAAAGTCATAAACTAAAGAAGTGTTTATCTTTGAGTTATGTTCATTTGTTATGAAGAGTTCGTTGTGAAAAAAACGTGGAAAATTGAGGAAAACATAGATATTTCCAGACTATCGGATTGTGCAGAAAATTTAAACTCATCATTTATGCATCTTGAATCCAAAATTTCAAAGGTTTTGTGATAGAATTGTTTATTTCCTAAAAAAGCTAGAACTTACCATAAATAGCAAAAACTGTTTTAGGAAAGTTTCAAATCTGTTCCATATTCAAATATATGCATATCTTGCTTAAGGAAAGTCATATTTTCTGATCCAAATTGCTTTAGGGAAGTCTAATTTCGAATTTTTCTCTTTTAGGAAAGTTTATTCTTGCTTATTTTCTTTCTTATTCTTTCTTTGTCACTAAAATAAACCATTTGCATAAATATGTCTTATTTTATTCTTACCAACCAAATTGCTTGTTTCTTATTTCTTGATTGTTACTTTTTACAAATTTCATTAGTATCTTTGTTGCTTGATAGTTTCTATAGTGTGCTAATAGTTCAAGGTTACATTTAGGCCTTTAGAATCTGTTTTGAGTGCAAACACAAGAGAACGAACATCATCGAGTGTAAACACTTAGGGAGTGTTTGAAAGGTCCTATTTTTATTACTAACTTGTTTATTTGCAGCAATGTATTATGAATGGATTGATCAAAAGAGGAGTAGTAGATGTTGGGAGGTAGAACATCCTAGGAGTGAACATAAAGACATTTATGATGAGAGGATGGAGCATTGAAGCTTAGGAAGTCATAAGCTCAAGTTATATATACTTTCAATAGCAGTTTTGATCAATAGGATTACTTGCAATGGGAGACAAAAACTGAGCACTTCTTTGATTGCAACAATTATAGCGAGGAAAGAAAGGTAATGCTTGCTATTTCTAATTTCACTAATAATGCTCATGTTTGGTGGTCTCAATTGAAAGTGAAACTAAGGAGGGAGAGGAAACAACAAGTAGAAACTTGGTATGATCTTAAGTGTCATATGAGAAAGAGATTCGTGTCAAGACAACATCAAGACCATCTTGTGCAAAAGTTGGATAACCTAATACAAGGTTGTAAAATTGTGGATGATTACTATAAAGAGATGGAGTTTCTCAAGGCTAGGGCAAATGTTGAGGAAGATGAGAAGCCTACTATGGTTAGGTTTTTAAATGGATTGAATAGAGATGTTGCTTACCAAGTGGAGCTAACACAATTTGAGGAGTTAGGAGAGTTGGTGCACATTGCCAACAACATGGAAAGAAGACTCCAAAGAGTGGCCGCAAAAAGGTATGTCACTAAAAAATATTCCAACCCAATTTCTTATTATCAAATGGGTTCGTCACATTGGTCTTTAGATTCAATACTAGCTTTTCAATTACAAACAAGTTTTTGAAGTGGTTTGGATCCTCTCTCGATAGTTTGGTCCAAAGTGAAGTCCTACATAAGAGGTTCCTCCATTTGAATCTTTGGGATGGACCAAATCTTGAGGACAATTTTGCGAGAAACCTTAGGTCTTTGGAATCAATCAGGTTCAAAAAGTGAAACAATACTTTGAAACAAGCTTTTCAATTACAAACACTATTTTGGAGTGGTTTCGGATCCTCTTCGATATTTTGGTAGAAAGAGAATTCCTAAAGAAGAGGTTCCTCCATTTGAATCTTTGGAATGGACCAAATCATGAGTACAACATTGCCAAACAAGAAACCTAAAGTCTTTTGTATCAATTTGGTCTGAAGAGTGAAACAAGTAATTTGAAACGAGCTTCTCAATATGAAACAAGCTTTTGGAGTTGTTCAGATCCTCTTTTGCTTCTTTGGTCCAAAGAGGATTCCGAAAGAAGAGGTTCCTCTATTTGGATCTTTGGGATGGACCAAATTTTGAAGAAAACTTTGCCAAGCGATACAACTTAGGTCTTTGGTATCAATTTGGTTTATAGAGTTTAACAAGTACTTTGAAATAAGCTTTGAATTACAAACAAGTTTTTGAATTGTTCGTATCCTCTTTTGATGTTCTAGTTCAAAAAGGATTCCCAAAGAAGTGGTTTCTTCATTTGGATCTTTAGGTTGAACCAAATCAGGAAGAAAACTTTGCCAAATGGGAAACCTTAGGTCTTTGGTATCAATTTGGTCCGAAGACTGAAACAAGTACTTTAAAACAAACTTTTCAGTTACAAACAAGTTTTTGAAGTGGTTCACATCCTCTTTTGATAATTTGGTCCAAAGTGGATTCCCAAAGAAGTTGATATGAAACCCTAGAAAATTGAAATAGAAACTCTTTGAACGACAAAGAACCCCTAGATGCAAATCCTAAAACCGCGATGAACAATAAGGTAAAACCTTTGGAAACAAAGAAGAGAAAGATTATTCCAATGATCTAATATCTTGAAATAAGAGACTTCTTCTTATTTCAAGATCGAAACAATTCACAAACATACTAGATCAAATTATGCTTAAATGTTTTTAAAACATGCAACCTAGAACAAGGCTACAAAACTAAGCAAAAAGCAATATTATTATCATATGAATTCTTGGTATTTAGGGTTACAAATGAGCCTTTAAATAGACAAAAGAAAACCCTGAAATCAGCTAGGAAATTTGAAATACATGGAGAATAAAATCTGCCCAAAACCCGCCTTATATGGATTTGGCAGATTTTGGGAAAAATCTTTCCTAGGAAATAATACTTTTCCTAATTCTTTCCAAGCTAATAAACTAAATGTAAATAGCCTAAAACATGTCTAAATACATCATAAATTCGTTGTAACCATATATGGAAGGTTTGGGAACAAATATGGAAAGTTTGGGAACAAATATGGAAAGTTCGGGAACAAATATGGAAAGTTCGGGAACAAATATGGAAAGTGGTCCAAATAAGGAAAGTTTGCAAAAGTGATGCAACTTTCCAAACTATCTCTCATCTTCATTTCTGGTTGAACAAGTCTTCAATAATCTTCCTCCAAATGCATTTACCATAGATTAAAGTTGATCAAGTCCTCTTTGTACGCCTCCATGCTCGGATCTTCAAAAGCTTGTCTTGACTTTTCTAATGTAGGCTTGTAAATGGATGTTCAATGCTTCTCTTGATCTTTGAACTTGTGATTGGTCCTTGAGCTTTTTGTAAGGTTCCATGATTCATATCATCCCCTCCCTCTTGAAAAGGATTCGTCCTCGAATCTAAAACGTTACCTACATTGCAAAAACTTAAGTTTGTAGCATAAACAAAAACACTTAAAGCATACCTACCTCGAGTATCTTGAATTGGCACCAAAGAGAGTAACAATGGTACCCTTCCTTCTCCTTTCAATTTAATACCTCCGGGGTCAAATATTTTTTGTTTCCTTCCCTTTAAATCAACAAAACAACCGAGCTTATCAAGGACCATAAAACTGACAATATGGTTGGTGGATAGTGGTAACACATTTAATAGAATATATGGACCATAGTCAATCTTGTAAATTTTCTCATACTCAACACTACTCAGAAGTTGATCACATGGTGAAGGTAACAAATTAATCAAAGCATATGAACCATAATCAAACTCAAATAGGTCTAATGTGTTGGGGTAAATTAGAAAATATTAAAACTCTATGCTCTCCCTAAATGCTTCATATGTCTTATCAAAGATAACTTGTGTAGCACAAAACAAGTTTTTATTATTAGAATGAAATTTAAGTGGTATAAATTCAGAGTTGAGATCAATTTGAGGAAACAAACCAACGTTATGAATATCATCAAGAATAGGGTTAGGATACTTTACAATGTTTGCTTTTACCCCACTTTCAATGCATCGAATCATGTGAGGCGTTAGTTTATTGAGAATGACATCCCCTTGAATGTGGTCTACTTCAAGCTTTATGCCTTGGATTGATGACAAATCACTAGGCACCTCATTAGGGAACATTTCTTTGAATTCCTGCAAAAACTCAACAAACATGTTTGCCAAAGATATGTTAAGTGTAAAAGAAACCTCTTTGTACAAAAGTACAAACATAGGTTGGTAGAGTTCATTCCTAGCCACACTTGATCTAGCTTTCAGCCTCTCACTCTCTAGTTCACTCTCTTTTTGCCCACTACACTCAATTGCCTCACACTTTGTAATCTCAAAGCACTCTTTCTTTTCATTCTTTTCAAACTCACAACTTTTATTCTTTTGAGCACTCATTTATTTTTCATTCTTTTCTCTTTGATCACTCATCTCTCTTTCTTTTTGCTCACTCATTTCTTTTTTATCAGCCGTCTCTCTTTCTTTTGGCTCACTCTCTTTATCATAATTGTTATTCATTTCAAATATTGAACACTTTTGTACCTCACATGTTTCTTCCACACAAACATTAGCACAAACTATTGGAACTAGGTCAAAAACCAATGACCTTAGGTTTCATGCTTGGTAAAGTTGTTGTAATGTCCCGTTACTTTGAGGTTAAAAAAATTATTTATTTTATTTTATTTTAAGTATTTAAACATTATTTTAGAATCAGTAATTTAGAATTTAGTAGTTTATTTCGTTTTAGACCTTTTTAATCGCTTTAATAGCTTAGATTAGTTTTGGTTGTATTAATAATTATTAACGCGCTAATTAATAATTATTAATCACCATTTGGCTAGTTGAAGAACTTCGGGTTACGATTTAGAAGTCAAAAGTCTTTAAAAGGACGTAACCGTCATTTCCAAAATACTTAAAATATCAAAATACTATTCACTTCTTCTTTAAAAAGACATTTGACCAAAAGTTGACCATAACTCTTCTTCTCCTTCTCTCCAAAAACCGTGGCTTCAAGTGTGGGGGTAGAAATTTTCGGGTTTTGCTCGTTTCTCAACGGATCATCTCATTTCCGGTTGCGTTGGAAAGCCTTCAGTCCTAGGATTCTTCTCAACCTAACAATCGTACTTTCCATCCGTTTTCTAAGGGCCTCAAGGTATGTCAAAGTTTCAAAACCTAAGCTTCAAATAGTGTTTTAATGGAGTTTTTGATTTGAATCTTCGATTTCTTACCTAGAAACTCGATGACTTTAACTACGGGAGTTGTTTTCGGTGATTTTGGGAACCCCCTCTTAACCCTAAACCCGAGTTTGAGCCGAAACCCGTCCCATTTGAAATTTACAATTTGTGGGCTGTTTTAGGATGTATATTTATTGATTATTTATATATTATAATTAAATTCGGGAAATCAACTATTGTTCAAAAACTCAATTCTTCGTTACCCATTGCAATCGGGAACTTCCAAACCACTTGAAACCTACCCGAAACACGTCTAAATTGTCTAAAAGCTGGGAAACCAAACCTGAGGCCCATTTTCCTTCTAGGGCCGACAGCACCTATGGCCTTTTATTGGGTTTTTCATCGTTTTATGCTTTTAGATGTTGTTTGTTCGATGTTTGGTTAATTATTGATTGTTAGATATAATTTAATTGTAGGTGTGTTTGAACTGTGGCTTGATCGCTCATTCGGAACTCGAGAGTGAAATCTACGTTTATCAAGGTGAGAATAATTATAATTTAACATAGCTTTAGAAACCGAATAAGTAGAATGATTTGTAGATTTGGAAGTTGAGATTAAGGTTGAATCATAGAATAAAGGAAAGTGAGCTAGTATACTTAGGTTTGTAGCTAGTTCTAATTGAGTGAGAACACTTATGGATTTCTCGAGAGAAATGTTTAACTTTTGGAAGTTTTAAGTTTAGAACCATTCTGGAGTTTAGGATGGATTATTGGAAGTTGAAGGATACAAGTTTAATGAGATGGTTAAGGAACTTGAATATGGAACCTTGGATATTTATTGAAAAGTATAGAATCCTTGGAAGTGGAGACTTTATTGTTAAAGTTGAGAACTTACTTTTATTAAAGTACCGTTGACTTGATTTACTTATTGTTTTTCCGAAATCCCTATTTATTTACTTTATGTATAAGGAAATTTATGATCCATTTACTTTATGCCCTTCGGTTACTTTTGTAACGACCGGAACCCGTTAAATTCTTTAAATTCAAATGCACAGCGGAAGACTCGACTTTTAAAGAAAAACGGCGTGGGTTTGTTTAAAAATCGAATAACCAAAACCTGTTTACAACCCAAATTTCCAGAAAAAGCGATAAATCGGGAATTTCGCATACCAAAAGACATTTAGACCATAAAACATAGACATATTTTACACAAATACCCTTTCGGGCTCAAAAAGACACAAGTATATAAAGATGGAATAATTTACAAGCATTTCAATGAATGCTAAACAAAAATGAGTTCTTAGTATTGTCCATACACCATCTCGATCAGTCACGCGGCTCCACCTCCTCTACCACGCTTCTTAGCTCGAGGTTTACCTGAAAATTGTAAGTGTAGCACCATTAGCATAACATGCTAGTGAGAGTAAAACGAAAGCAAGTAATCCTATGAACTAAATTTCATACCAGAAATCGTGTCCAAAGGCCTAAATGCTCATTACTACCCATATCCACACTTCCAATTTCCATACAAACAAACGAAAATAACATACTACCCGTACTCGTCATTCGATACCATAAGATAGAAACAAAGACTTAAAGTAAAGCACAATCATCACTAAGTCTTACTACACAATTCTAAGGAATATGTAAATGTAACATTAACTACTTTTATTACCAAACAAGTTTCATCGTAACGGTTTTACCGTATGGATCAACATCAACATACTAGCCCGATACGGTATTACCATATCACAATCATCGTATCGGGTATACCATATGGATCAAAATCACATACTAAGCCCGTACGGTATTACCATATCACAATCATCGTATCGGGTATACCATATGGATCAAAATCACATACTAAGCCCGTACGGTATTACCATATCACAATCATCGTATCGGGTATACCATATGGATCAAAATCACATACTAAGCCCGTACGGTATTAGCATATCACAATCATCGTATCGGGTATACCATATGGATCAAAATCACATACTATGCCCGTACGGTATTACCATATCACAATCATCGTATCGGGTATACCATATGGATCAAAATCACATACTAAGCCCGTACGGTATTACCATATCACAATCATCGTATCAGGTATACCATATGGATCAAAATCACATACTAAGCCCATACGGTATTACCATATCACAATCATCGTATCGGGTATACCATATGGATATCAGGACTTTCACCATTTCGGATATCAGGACTTTCACCATTTCGCAAACTGTTAAGCTTCCTAAAAGTTAGCTAATCTCAAAGAATCCTACTAAGCTTTTACGAAGCCTAACTATCTAGATTACACGAGTTAACACTCAAGTGTATCTCTTGAGCTACTTTAACTTTCAAACACTCAAGTAACTCTCATTCCACTTTCCTCTATCATCTCCAATTCACTTTGTAACACTTTCAAACCACTCCGATGTTTCCTTTTCATCGAACTAATTATAGTTCCAAAATTCCTCCACTAACTTCCGAACTAAAGTTTCTAACCAAACTTAAATTCTAAGAAGCTAAATCCCGCTTAACTTCGATAAACAATAACATAACGAAACTTAATTCATAAAACAACTAACTTTCATTTTAAACTCACCTTAGCTTGAAGACAAGCTCCGAATAATCCGAGGTTGTAAATTCACGATCAATTCACAATCCTACAAACGAATTATTCCTAAATTACATTAATTAACCGAAAAGCAATCAAACAACATCTAAACACATAAAACCACGAAAATCCCGGATTCTACCCTTATGGAGCTCTCGGCCAAGCTAGGGAAAAAGGGGTTCGGGTTTGGTTTTCCGGCTTTTATGCATTTTAGAGGTGTTTTGGGTTGGTTTCGAATACTTTGGAGTTTCGCCACTACAATGGTAACCGAAAAATAGGGTTTTGCATATTAATCCATTTTCGAAAAATTAACTAAAAAGCAAAAACACAAAGAACCTAACATCCTAAACATAGCCCAAAGAGGGAAAATCACAAGGGACGGGTTTCCGGCTCAAACTCGGTTTTAGGGTTTAGGGAAAGTTTCTAAAATTGACTATAAAGACTTCCCCGAATGAAACCCTCAAGCTTCGGTGAACGAATTCGAAGATTACAACTCAAATCCACCATTAAAACACTATTCACATCAAAATTAAGAAACTTTAACATACCTTTAAGCCTCGAGAAAACGAGCGAAAACCTTGATTGTTAGGATGGGTAGAAAGGTCTCGGCGAGAGCTTTCCAACGCATCCGAAATCACGTAAAAAGGACGAGAAACGAAGCCGGGGCGACGATTTCTTTCTCTCCTCTTTTTTTCTCTCTAAGCTACGGGTTTGGGATGAAAAATGAGAAGAAAATTTCATATTTTGTCTAATTTTGGCTTATTTAAAGAGAAGGAGGAATAGTGTTTAGATATTTAACAATTTGGGAAATGACGCCTACGTCCCTCTTTTACTTTTGCTTTAAAAACGAAACCCGAAGCTCTTAAACTAATCTAAAGGTGATTAATAATTATTAATTGGCCCGTTAATAATTATTAATGTCACCGAAACATTTTTAAAGTATTAAAACGATTAAAAACAATTTCGGATATAAATAACTACTAAAATCGAAATTTCTGAATTTAAACTAATCTTAAAAGCTTTATTTTTAAAATAAATAAATAAATAAAATAAATAATAATAATAAAAAAAAATTTACCCCCAAAAGTCACGGGACGTTACAACTTTGAATGTTCATATTATGTTTACTTACTTTTAAAAGCATATGCATATCATATTGCATCATCGAATTGAAAGTGATATGAATTATGTAGCCATGCATTTAAAGAATTCAAGCTTAAAGAGTACATGCATTGATGATAACTCAAGTTGTATTTAATGCACTCAAGATGTATTTATGACAACTCAAGCTTCAAGTGTAGTAGCATTGATGACAACTCTAGATGCATTTATGACAACTCAAGCTTCATTCAAGGGAACTTAAAGCAACTTCAAGACAAGCATTAATGACCATTTACAAGCTTCAATTAGACTTAAATACCAGTTACAAATGTTTTACTATCCTTGTAGGTTACAAAGTAATAGTAGTTGATTGTAACTTATGATTTTGCTTTAATTTTGGGGGTTACAAGCTAGGGACTTCATGTGGCTGTTATGGGATGATTATGAACGAATTTCCCTTGTATTTTTAAGCCTATAAATAGGCCTTATATCAGGCATTGTAAAGAAGACTTGTAAGACTTGAGATGATATGAATCCTAGAACGTCACAAATAGCTCATAGATCAATATCAAGATCAAAGTTCAAGACAAGCATAAAACATCAATTACAAGCTACTTGAGCAAAGTCAAGACAAGCTTTGAAGATCTAAGCATGGAGGCTATGGAAGATGGCTTGATGAACTTTAATCTATGGAAAATATATGTTGAAGAAGAGTATTGAAGACTTGTTTAATCCGAAATGAGGAGAAGAGCTAATTAGGAAAGTAGCATCACTTTTGCAAACTTTCCTTATTTGGACCACTTTCCATATTTGTTCCCGAACTTTCCATACATGATGTCCACGAATTTACAATGTATTTGGACATGTTTTAGGCATTTATTTATCAGTTTTAAATACTTATAATTCATATGATAATAATATTGCTTTTTGCTTAGTTGAAATTGCTTAGTTTTGCAGCCTTGTTCTTAGGTTGCATGCTTTAGAAACATTCAAGCAAAACATGATCTATTTTGTTTGTAAATTGTTTCAATCTTGAAATAAGAACAAGTTCTCTTATTTCAAGGTCTTAGATCATTGGAATATTCTTCTTCTTCTTGTTTTCCAAAAGTTTTACCTTTTTGTTCATGGGGTTTTAGGATGTGCATCTAGGGGTTCTTTGTTCTTTCATAGGGTTTCTATTTCAATTCTAGGGTTTCATATCATGAGAGATTCAAAAGATTGAATAAAATGTAGCATTTTTAAGCACATTGAGAGCCTTGAGCCTCACTCTTTGTAATCTTGCTTTAGATTACATGTTTAGAAACATTCAAGAGGGGAGTGATCAACCAACTTGTGGAGTGTTTCGATTCATGAAATGATGGAACGTAAAAGTTTGTCCGTTTCATGAGTTTTAGATCACATAGGGCAATCTGTTTCTAGCTTTTCCTTATGGTTGAAATCGAATAGTTAGGGAGGGTTTGAATTCATGCTTCAAGGGTTCATGCTAAGTATAATAGCATCGGGTGTTTGAACTTGAAATTTGGGTTTGCCTTATCAGAAAGGAAAGTGAGAAAAAGGTGAATGCGAATCCTGCGGAAGTTTTCATTACCTTCATTATTCATTAAAGGTGAATGCAAATCCTACAGGAGTTTTCATTACCTTCATTATTGATATGAATCATGGAACGTCACAAATATCTAAAGGATCAATCTTAAGATCAAAGTTCAAGAAAAGCTTTGAAGATCCGAGCATGGAGGCTAACAAAGAAGACTTGATGCACATTAATCAATGGCAAATACATGTTGAAGAAGAGTAATGAAGACTTGTTCAATCAGAAATGAAGAGAAGAGCAATTTAGGAAAGTTGCATCACTTTTGCAAACTTTTCTTATTTGGACCACTTTCCATATTTGTTCCCGAACTAGCCATATATGATGTCTACGAATTTGCAATATATTTGGACATGTTTTAGGCCTTTATTTATCAGTTTTAATGCTTAGAATTGTTTAGGAATGATATAATATCTTCTAGGGCAAAACTTTCCTAAAATGCACCAAATGCACTTAAGGAAAGATTTGGCAGATTTTGGGCCTCCTTGTAATCCGAATTTCCTTACTGTTTTTAGGGTTTCTTTGGCTATTTAAAGCCTCATTTGTAACCCTAAATGCTCAGAATTAATATGATAGAAAATATCTTTGTTTTGCTTATTGCTTGGTTGATTTTACCTTGCATTTTGTAGCCTTGTTCAAGGTTGCATGTTTTAGAAACATTCAAGCATAATTTGATCTAGTATGTTTGTGAATTGTTTCGATCTTGAAATAAGAACAAGTTCTCTTATTTCAAGATATTAGATCATTGGAATAATCTTTCTCTTCTTGCTTTCCAAGGGTTTTGCCTTATTATTTAATGGGGTTTTAGGATTTGCATCTAGGGGTTCTTTGTCTTTCAAAGGGTTTCTATTTCAATTTTCTAGGGTTTCATATCATTTGGTATAAGAGCTTAGGCTCAAGGGAAGATTTTTATCTTACTTTCTTTCTTGTTATTTCAATTTTTCTTACTTACTGTTCTTCGTTCATCGAAAATTCCAGAAAAAAAAAATCATAGTTCCAGAATTTCCTTATTTAGCCTACTGTTTTTGTTCTTTTTCGTATAATTACTATCCGATTCTCAAAAACTCACAAACTAAAAAGTCTTTATTATTCTGTTGTGATTATTTGTTATTCAGAAAAGTTTTTCAAACAAAAAGTTGAAGATTGAGAAAAATATAGATCTTCGCAGATTGTCGGATTGTGCAGAAAATTGAAAAAAAAAAAGTGTTTTTGCTTGATTTGTTTGAGTTTCTGGAAAAACGTGGTTAGTGTTCTTATTGTTCTTGAAGATTTCATCTTAAACTCATCATTTATGCATCTTGAATCCAAAAATTGTGAAGGATTTGTGCTACAATTGTTTATTTCCTAAAAAGCTAGAACTTACCATAAATAGCCAAAACAGTTTTAGGAAAGTATCAATTCTATCTTATATTCGAATATATGCATATCTTGCTCAATTAAAGTCATATTTTCTTATTCAAACTACTTTAGGAAGGTCTTAATTCGAACTTTTCTCTTATAGAAAAGTTTATTCTTGCAATTTTCTTGCTTATTCTTTCTTTGTCACAATTATACACCATTTGCAAAATCTGTCTTCTTTTTTTCTCTAGCCACCCAAGCTGATTGTTTCTTATTTTTTTTATTGATTCTTTTTACAAATATCATTAGTATCTTAGTTGTTTGATAGTTGCTAAAGTGTGCTAATAGTTCAAGGTTACATTTAGGCCCTAAAATCTATTTTTGAGTGTAAACAAGAGAAAACGAACATCATCGAGTGTAAACACTTAGGGAGTGATTGAGAGGTCCAATTTTTAATACTAACTTGTTTAGTTGCAGCAATGTATCATTAAATTGATCAAAGGAGGAGTAATAGATATCGAGAGAGAGAACATACTCAGAGGGAAAATATAGGTGTTTATCGTGAAGGGATGGAGCATAGAAGCATAAGAGGTGATAAGCTCAAGTTACCTACTTTCCAAGGAAGATCAAATCCAGAGGTTTACTTGATATGGGAAAGAGAGGTGGAGCTTTGTTTTGAAGAACATTCATGTAATAATTTAAAGAAGGTACAACTTATAACCACTCAATTTTGTGATTATGCACTAACATAGTGGAAATAATTGGTGAACGATAGGAAAAGAACTTTGGAGGATCCAATTGAAACTTGGTGTGAACTCAAATACATCATGAGGAAGCGATTTGTACCAAGCCGATTTCAAAGAGACCTTGAGGAAATGTTCGAAGATCTTACAGAAGGAAACATGAGCATTTGTGAGTACTACAATGAGTTTAAGTTTCTCAAGGCTAGGGCTAATGTTGAGGAAGATGAGAAGTCTACTATGGTTAGGTTTTTAAATGGATTGAATAGAGATATTGCTTACCAAGTGGAGTTAACACAATTTGAAGAGTTAGGAGAGTTGGTGCACATTGCCAACAAGGTGGAAAGAAAACTCCAAAGAGGGGTTGCAAAAAGGTATGTCACTAAACAATATTCCAACCCAATTTATTCTTATCAAATGGGTGAAAATTGTACATTAATGGGTGAGAATGGGGCTGCCAATGGATTGATAGAGGAAAATACAAGATTGATCATTTTAGAGGAGCTTAAAATGATTAGAATGGAATCACTAAAAGCGGAGGAAGTTTACAAAGCTAGCATGGAAGAGATTAGAGATGAAATTCTAAAGACAATGTGTGCTTATAAAGAGGGCATTGAAGTGCCAAATGAAGTATTAGAGCCAAAACAACTTGTTGACCAATTTCCAATAGTTCGAGCTAATGTTTGTATGGAGGAAACATATGAGTTAAATAAGTGTTCTAATTTCGAAAATGTAATGACCCGCTTTTCGTTAAATTCTTTAAATTCAAATGCACAGCGGAAGACTCAATTTTTAAAGAAAAACGACATGGGTTCGTTTAAAAATCGGATAACCAAAACCTTTTTACAACAACCCATATTCAGAGAAAGCGATAAATCGGAATGTGCATTCCATCATATAATTTAAACTCCCAAACAAGATTTGAATCATAAAACATATGCAATTTTAGACAAATACCCTTTTGGGCTAAAAAAGACACAAGTTATGGAAGTTGGAAATAATTTACAAGCATTTAAAAGAATGCTAAACCAAAAAGTGTTCAACATTGTCCATTCACCGTCTCGGCAAGTCACACAGCACCACCTCCTTTACCACGCCTCTTAGGACGGGATTTACCTGAAAATTTGTAAGTGTAGCAACATTAGCATAAAAATGTTAGTGAGAGTAAAACGAAAGCAAGTAATCCTATGAACTAAATTTCATACCAGAAATTGTGTCCAAAGGCCTAAAATGCTCATTACTTCCCATATCCACACTTCCAATTTCCATACAATCATACAATAGCTAAATATTACCTGTAATGGTCTTTCAATGCCATGTAATTGCATTAAAGACTTAAAGTAAAAGTAACAATCATTACTAAGTCTTACTACACAATTCTAAAGAATATATAAATGTAATATTAACTATCTCTATTACCAAACAAGTTTCATCGTAACGTGCTATTGTATGGATCATAATCAACATACCACGTACGGTCGTACCATACCACAAATCATCGTACCATGATACCGTATGGACCGAAGTCAACATACTATCATGTACCGTATCACAAATCATCGCACTATGATACGTATGGACCGAATCAACATACTATCATATGCCAAATCACAAATCATAGTACCATGGTAACGTATGGATCCGAATCAACATACTACCATGTACTATATCACAAATCATCGCACTATGATACGTATGGATCGTAATCAACATATTATCATGTGCAGAATCAATTGTGATCAAGTTCCCTAATAAGTTAGATAATCTCCAAAGAATTCTACTAAGTTATTACAGAACCTAACTACTTAGATTACACGAGTCATCACTCAAGTGTAACATCTAAGCTACTTTAATTTCCAAAACACTCAAAGTAACTTAAACTTCCACTTTCAACTAACAACTCCAATTCACTTTACAATACTTCCAAACCACTCCGATGTTTCCTTTTCACCAAACTAACCATAATTCCAAATCCTCTTCACTCACTTCCGAATTAAAGTCTCCAACCAAACATTAATTCTAAGAAACTAGTTCTCTATTAACATCGATAAACAATAACATAACGAGAATTCATAAGACAACTAACTTCCAATTTAAACTCACCTTAGCTAGTAGAAAAGCTTCGATCAATCCGAGGTTGCAAATACCCGAACAATTCACAATCCTACAATTGAATTACACCTAAATAACATTAATTAACTGGAAATCATACAAACAACATCTAAACGCACAAAATGACGAAAAACCCGGATTTCCTCCCTATGGTGCTCTCGGCCGTACAAGGGGAATTGGGGTTTGGTTTTTCGGCTTTTATGTATTTTAGAGGTGTTTCGGGTTGGTTTCGGATACTTTGGAGGTTCGCAACAACAATGGGTATCCGTAATTTAGGGTTTTGTACATTAATTGATTTCCGAAAAATTAAGTAAATAGCAAAAACATAATAACCTAAACATCCTAATCATGACCAAGTGAGGGAGAATCATACGGATTGGGTTTCCAGCTCAAACTCGGTTTTAGGGTTTAGGGGAAGTTTCTAAAATTGCCCAAAACGACTTTCCCGATTGAAATCTTCAAGCTTCAATGAATGAATTTGAAGATTTCAACTCAAAACCTCCATTAAAACACTATTCACATCAAGTTTTAGAAACTTTGACATACCTTAAGGCCTCGAGAAAATGAGCGAAAATCTCGATTGGTAGGTTGGAAATGATTCTCGGGTCAAGGGCTTTCCAACGGAAGTAGAATCGAGACGATCTACCGAGAAATAAAGAAAACACAAAATTTGGATTTTGGGTTTTGGGGTCCTCGGCTTCAAGGAAAGAAAAGGAGAGAAAAATGATAAATTTTGCCTAAGTGTTGATATTTAAGAGAAGGTGAATAGTGATTTTTTGATATTTAAGAATTTGGGAAATGACGCCTACGTCCCTCTTTTACTTTTACTTTAAAAATGAAACCCGAATCTCTTATATTAATCTAAAGGTGATTAATAATTATTAATTGGCCCGTTAATAATTATTAATGTCACCGAAACGAATTTATAGTATTAAAACCATTAAAAGGAATTTCGAATGAAAATAACTACTAAAATCGAAATTACTAAATTTAAACTAATCTTAAAAGCTTTAATTAAAAATAAAAAATAAAAATTTACCTCTAAAAGTAACGGGACGTTACAGAAAATAATGAAAATTGTGAAAAAGAGAGTAAGCTAAAAGAAAGAGATATGAGTGATGAAAAATAAGCTAGTGATCCAAAAGAAAGAGAGATGAGTGCTAAAAAAGAAATGAGTGAGTCAAAAGAAAGAGAGATGAGAAAACAGAAAGAGATATTGATTCAAAAGAAAGAGAGTTTGAAAAGAAAGAGTGTAATGAGAATGAAAAGAAAGAGTGTTTTGAGATTACAAAGTGTGAGACATTTGAGTGTAGTGAGCAAAAAGAGAGTCAACTGGAGAGTGAGAGCTTGAAAGTTAGATCAAGTGAGGCTAGGAATGAAATCTACCAACCTACATTTCAAGGTGAGTTTAAAAGGGAAGTTAGTAATTTTATGAATTAAGTTTCATTACGATTTTGTTGATCGAGGTTAAGAGGGAACTAACTTCTTAGAGTTAATGTTTGGTTGGAGACTTTAATTCGGAAGTGAGTGGAGAGAATTTGGAATTATAGTGAGTTTGGTGAAAAGGATATATCGGAGTGGTTTGGAAGTCTTGTGAAATGAATTGGAGATTCCAAATGAAAGTGGAAGTTTAAAGCACTTTGAGTGGTTTGGGAGTCAAAGTGGCTAAGAAAATAAACTTGAGTGATAACTCGTGTAAGCCAAGTTGATTAGGTTCTTTAGTAACTTAGTAGAATTCGGTTAGGATTATATAACTTATTAGAGAACTTGATGACTTGTGATATGGTACATGGTGCTATGTTGATTCGGATCCATACGGTATCATGGTGCGATGATTTGTGATACGGTACGTGGTATGTTGACTTAGGCCCATATGGTATTATGGTACGATGATTTGTGATACGGTACATGATAGTATGTTGATTCGGATCCATACGGTATCATGGTACGATGATTTGTGATATGGTACGACCGTACGTGGTATGTTGATTTCGATCCATACATTAGCACGTTACGATGAAACTTGTTTGGTAACAAAAATAGTTAGTATTACAATTACATATTCTTTAGAATTGTGTAGTAAGACTTAGAAATGGTTGTTACTTTTACTTTAAGTCTTTATTTCTATTACTTGGCATTGAAAGACCGTTACAGGTAGTATATTACTATCGTATGATTGTATGGAAATTAGAAGTGTGGACTGGATAGTAAAGAGCAATTTAGGCCTTTGGACACAATTTATGGTATGAAATTTGGTTCATAGGATTACTTGCTTTCGTTTTACTCTCACTAGCATTTTTATGCTAATGTTGCTACACTTACAAATTTTCAGGTAAACCTCGTTCTAAGAAGCGTGGTAGAGGAGGTGGTGCTGTGTGACTTGCCGAGTTGGTGTACGAACAATAATAAACATGCTTTGGTTTAGCATTCTTAGAAATGCTTGTAAATTATTTCCAACTTTCATACTTGTGTCTTTTTTAGCCCAAAAGGGTATTTGTCAAAAAATTGCATATGTTTTATGATTCAAATCTTGTTTGGGAGTTTAAATTATATGCTGGAATGCGCATCCCCGATTTATCGCTTTCTCTGAATATGGGTTGTTGTAAACAGGTTTTGGTTATCCTATTTTTAAACGAACCGAAGCCGTTTTTCTTTAAAAACTGAGTCTTCCGCTGTGTATTTGAATTTAAAGAATTTAACGCAAATCGGGTCGTTACACACATGTTGCTGTTCTTGTTGAAACTAGATGATATATGAGGTACGTATGCTTTAGGTGCTTTTATTTATGTTATTAACTTAAGTTTTTGCGATGTAGGTAATGTTTTAGATTCGAGGATGAATCCTTTTCAAGAGGGAGGGGATGATATGAATCATGGAACGTCACAAATATCTCAAGAATCAATCTCAAGATCAAAGTTCAAGACAAGCTTTGAAGATCCGAGCATGAAGGCTAACAAAGAAGATTTGATGCACATTAATCCATGGCAAATACATGTTGAAGAAGAGTATTGAAGACTTGTTCAATTAGAAATGAAGAGAAGAGCAATTTAGGAAAGTTGCATCACTTTTGCAAACTTTCCTTATTTGGACCACTTTCCATATTTGTTCCCGAACTTGCCATATATGATGTCCACAAATTTGCAATGTATTTGGACATTTTTAGACCTTTATTTATCAGTTTTAATGCTTAGAATAGTTTAGGAATGATATAATATCTTCTAGGGCAAAACTTTCCTAAAATGCACCAAATGCACTTAAGGAAAGATTTGGCAGATTTTATGCCTCCTTGTAATCCGAATTTCCTTGTTGTTTTTAGGGTTTCTTTGGCTACTTAATGTCTCATTTGTAACCCTAAATACTCAGAATTAATATGATAGAAAATAACTTTGTTTTGCTCATTGCTTGGTTGATTTTACCTTGCATTTTGTAGCCTTGTTCTAGGTTGCATGTTTTAGAAACATTCAAGCATAATTTGATCTAGTATGTTTGTGAATTGTTTTGATCTTGAAATAAGAACAAGTTCTCTTATTTCAAGATATTAGATCATTGGAATAATCTTTCTCTTCTTGCTTTCCAAGGATTGGGGTTTTAGGATTTGCATCTAGGGGTTCTTTGTCTTTCAAAGGGTTTCTATTTCAATTTTCTAGGGTTTCATATCAATTATTCATTAAAGGTGAATGTGAATCCTACGGGATTTTTCATTACCTTCATTTTCATTAGAGGTGGAATTATATCATTGAGAAGGAAATGTATATTATATTATGGAAAGTAAGATAACAAGGTGAATATTAGTCCTACAGGAGTTGCCATTACCTAACATTAATTGCTTGAGATGTTATGTTTATGTAAAGATTGTGTACTCCTTTTATAATTGTTTTAATGAGCTAATGAACGATGATTAGACTATGTATGCTAGTAATATCATCTTGTAGAGATTATGGGATATGGAAGTACTTTTTAAAATAGTTGAAAGTTAGAATTCTTGAGTTTAGAGAACTTTGGAAAAGAATATATAATTTTACTTGGACACAAGTCAGAATACGAGTTTGAAGTCTATTGTTACTTTATATTCTCTTTATTTTCATTGGGCTTGTTGTTAGCTCATGATATTACAAACAATTTCAGGTAATGTTTATGCTCATGGTGGTGGGAGAGGAGCTGGTGTGGCTTGATCAAGAGGATGATGAATCAGGGATGGACTATATACTTTTTTTAAAAGTCCATGGACTCATTTTGTTGAATTTGTGTCTTTTGTTATGAAAATTTGTATATAAGCACATAAGAGCTTCTTGTTCACTTTTATGGTTATTAACTCTTTAAAACACTTGAAATAGGAATTTGAAATTTCTTGTCTTTAAATTCTCTAGTGTGAAAAATGTATAAAGGTTTTGGTTAGTCCAAGTTTTAAACATAACCACACCGATTTTTTTAAAATATTAAGACATCCGCTGTGTTTTAGTTTTTAAATGATTTAAAAAAGTCAGGTCGTCACAGTTGTACTCAACATTTGGTCCATCCCAAAGATTCAAATGGAGGAACCTCTTCTGTAGGAATCCTCTTTAGACCAAAGTATCGAAAGAGGACCCGAACAACTCCAAAAACTTGTTTGTAAATGAAAAGTTTGTATCAAAATATTGTTTCACTCTTATGACTAAATTCATTCCAAAGACTTAAGGTTTCTCGCTTCGCAAAGTTTTCCTTATGATTTGTTCCATCCCAAATATCCAAATGGATAAACCTCTTCTTTGGGAATCTTTTTTGGACCTGAATTTCGAAAGAGGATCCGAACCACTCCAAAATATTGTTTGTAGCCGAAAAGATTGTTTCAAAGTACTTGTTTCACTCTTCGGACAAAATTGAATCCAAAGACTTTAGGTTTCATGCTTGGCAAAGTTGTACTCATTATTTGGTCCATCCCAAAGATCCAAATGGAGGAACCTCTTTTTTGGTAATCGTCTTTGGATCAAACCAAAATATCAAAGAGGATCTGAACCGCTACAAAATAATGTTTGTAATTGAAAAGCTTGTTTCACTCTCTTGACTAAATTGAATCCAAAGACCTAAAGGTTTCTAATTGGCAAAGTTTTCCTCAAAATTTGGTCCATCCCAAAGATCGAAATGGAGGAACCTCTTCTTTGGGAATCCTTTTTGGACCAAATATCGTAATAGGATTCAAAACACTCAAAAACTTGTTTGTAATTGAAAGCTTGTTTCAAAGTACTTGTTTCACTCTCAAAACCAAATTGATACCAAAGACATGATGTTTCCGACTTCGCAAAGTTTTCCTCATGATCTGGTCCATCCTAAAGATCTAAATGGAGGAAGCTCTTCTTTAAGAATCCTCTTGGTGTTTGGAATGTGTCCTAGAACTTGTAATTATTTAAATATTATCTATATTAATTCAATTATTGATATTAGTAATATATGGAAATACATTAATATCAAACATTCAAATAGTAAAACCCTAAGTTACTCTTATGAAATCATGACTTAGTATGTGAGTCATACGAAAGGATTAAAGTCGAGATGAGTAACTTAAAAGTGTCTATAGTAAATGGATAACGTTTGGGAACCATATCTCGGTAACATTGTTGATAGCTTCACATTTTGTTTATAGACAAATGATATAATGCTGATCATTCATGTGGGAGACATGAAAAGGAAGTATCATATGCAATGTTTATTGTATCAGATAGAATCACGATGTTTGATCAAATTTCTCATTAGTACCGTTTACAAGAAATGATCGAATATCAAACTAAGTTGATCAACCGTGATAGATTCCAATCTTGAGTGAAATGTGGACTACTATTTGTGGAGTTATGTTCTTTGATTCGTATAGTTGAGACCGATTTGTAAGAATGCTCAATACACTCCTGCTTTGGGAACATAAGTAGATAAATAGCTGGGAACGCATTCTCGCGAGATGGAGTTCATAACTTTCCTATAAATTAAGAGTATCAGTGCAATACCTAAATATTTTAGAAACTTTAGGAAACTCCCTTGATGTACTGATTCGAGACATGAACAAGTGACGCCACGACTTCTATTGATCACAGAAGTATATTATCTCTAGTTCGAATAAAGATAATATTCATTGGAGAATTAGTGGGAACACAAGGATAAAGCGGTAATTACTGGGGAAAAACGGTAAATTTAATCCGCCTGCAATTATGAGGGTTCCACATGAAGGATATATCACATATATAAATAAAGATAAACTAAATGAACATTACTCATCTATAGTTAGGGGAGTTTAACTATGAATCTATAGTGGAATTATTCATAGTTAGATAATAAGTAATTAACTGATTATGAGTTAATCACTTAAATGACTAATTATTAATCTTATGACTATAGCTCTATTGAGTCCCTATGCTAGCCCAAATATAGTTGTAGCAAAACTAAGTCATTAATTTAACTTAGGAAGAAGAAATAATTTAAGTAATTGAATTTACTTAAAATTAGGCAATATTAATTATTTGGATAATGAGATTATTAAAATAAAAATAAAAATTAATATTATTAATATTAATATTATGATAATCTTAATTTTTTATATAAAGAGTTTATTTAAATGGAAATTAATATAATACTTTAAGGAAAAATTAATTGTTTAAATAAATAAGTTTATTTAAACGGGAATTAATGTTAATATTATAAATTATTTAAATAATGAATTTATTTAAATGGAAATTAATATTTAATATTTATCAATTAAATAATGAGTTTATTTAATTTGATAATAAATATTAGAGAGAATTAAATACAATTGGTTTAAGAAACGAATTGGTTTTGGCCCAAAATAATTAATTAATTGAATAAGATTCAATTGTAATTAATATTATTTTTTGGGTAAGTATGTTTAAATTAGAAATTATTATTTGATTTTTTTTTCTAATTTAAATATATAGTTATTAATAAAGAAAAGTAAAAAGAAGAAAAAAATTATATATGCATATAAAAGTCTTCTTGCGTCAGCGTGAATATTTATAAAGTTTTTATATATAAATATTCATAAATGGTGGTGGCGCATGCTGAAGACAATGGATTATATTTATATATGTTAATTTTTATTTATCTTTTCTATTATTTAATTATTAGGAGATAAGCATATCTAATTAGATTAGATATCATATTTTCCTATAAATATGACCATTGTGATTCATATTTTGAACACTTCTCACTTTAATTAGAAAAGTGAAAATTCCCTCTCAAGTTTTTGGCCAATTGCCGATTTTCCTTACGGAAAAATTTAGAATAAATTTTTTTCTTCTTTTATTCTTCCGGTTTGATTCCCACTAGTCGGTTTTTGTTTTCGATCAGGATAGAGCATAGAAGATCTTGTGTTGCTGAGGATTGATGCGGTAAAGAAACTGTCGCTACGTGAACACGACACGGAAAATAAAAGGGGAGTCGCCACTAATCATTGGATTTCTAAATTATGTGTGATTAGTCACCTGGTCATTAACTAAGGATGGTCTACTAACTTTCGATAATGAGTTCGGGAGTTCATTCACACATAGGGAAGGTATTAGCACCCTATTATGTTTGTTTAAAAACGATTGTTGTTTTTTCTTTTTATTCTTATTTGGTGTATTATTAATGAAAGCCTTTATCAATAAAACAAAAATATTTTTTGGTTATTTTTAAATGTCCCATGTTTTATTAATCAATACTTTAATAATAAAGTATGATTAAATAAGTATGGGTGGCATAAAGCCATTAGGAAAAATATTGTCGGGAATTTCAACTCAGTATTCCGAGAAAAATTCCTTACCTCAAGAATGTTTAGGAGCATGGTATTCCAACGCCCCTCTATTCCGTCGTCGGAGTTTTCGAAAACAATTTGTTGGTTTGTTTTTATGTTTAAGTTTTAAATATGAATATTTGAATTAAATATAAATTTTTATCTTTTTTATTAAAATTATTTAACTAAATATTAGGTTTAGGGTAAGTTTCACTTTTAGCCCCTAGGTTTTAAATAGGAAAATTTATTTGACAAATCTTTTATTTATGGTATATATGGACAATTATTATCCTAATACATTTCAATTTTTATTTAAGGCTTATATTATTAATCTTTTGTGTTTTGGAAAGTTGGTAGATTAAAACCCTAATAAATTCTAATTTCTATATTTACAATTTCAATTTTTAATATTTATGATTTGGAAAATTAGTATCCTAATTAATTCCAATTTCTATATTTAAATTGTTAATTTTTATATTTTGGAAAATTAGTATCCTAATTAATTCCAATTTTTATATTCAGAAATTTGGTAATTTAATCAAATTATGTTTTTTTTTTTAGGAAGTTGAAAAATTAGTATCCTAATAAATTCAAACTCCTTTCTTTTTTTTGAAATCCAATAATGATCAATATAATATTTATACAAATTCATTAAATTATGACCTTAATATGAAGACAATAAAAAGGAATGTAGTAAACACAAAATATGGCAATCAAATTTTACAAATAAGGCAAACCAATAAAATTAGCATAATTATTCCAAACAAAACACATCAACTTTGGAAATTCATAACTTCCTAACTAAAATATATTTTAACTTGATTCTTTCTTCTAAATATTCTATATTTCATCTATGATTGATTACTAAAATAAAAAAGTATGTACACTTGTAAATAAAATTAGATTTTATGTCAAAAACATTCCTCATTCTCGGTTTTATACACAAATTTCTGCAGATTTTACACTAACTTTGAAAAATCATATCTTTTTTTATACTCATTGAAACGGGGTGATTCTTGTTCCTAAATCTTTATTTACGAGTCTAGTTTTATAGAAAAATAATCATAAATAATTATTTTCAAAGAATAAGAACCGAAAAATCATGTAATAACAAGGTGTGTAAAAAATCCCGAAACAGTAAATCGGTTTCAATACTAAACTTTAAAAAATCGTAACTTAATAACCACATATCCAAATGAGTCGATTTTTTTTTCTATTGGTTCATATTTAAGTCTATTTTCAAATAAAAATTTCAAAAAAATCTAAATCAATGTATAAAAATAACAAAATTAAATAAAATAAAACAGTAACATACGAATGACTACATTTTTAATGGAAAAGGATGTTACCTTGGTTTGATAGAGCTCCGAATTCCGACGATGAATGAAGAAGATGAAGAAGAGACTCAAAGGTTTGGTGGTAGGAATTTAGGTTTACTATTGAGAGGGAGGGAAGCTCTTATGAATGGTTGGTTTTTAGAAAGCAAGAGGAGAAAGGTTATGACCGTGAAAAGGAGAGATGTAGAGAAAACTTCAAGGTTTTTTCTCTTGTGAATATTGTGTGTCTTTTAGGGTTGTAGGAGGGTCCTTTTTATTGCCAAATGGAGAATTAGAATTAGGAAACTAATAAATGAAAATCAAATCAAATCAAATCAATTTTTAATTTCACCCTAAAATCATGCATTTATTTTATTTTATTTTATTTGACAACTAATAAAAATTATTTCCTACTCATCTTTTCCATATTTAAATTGATTCTCATTTAAAAATTATTTTCCAAATCTTTTAAAATTAAATTTCAATTCTAATCAATTTTAAAAATGCTAAAAATTAAAATTTTTATTTTCAAATCCAAATTAAACAAAACATGACAAAGAAAACACCACATTTCAAACCAAAGTCTTCTTTTTAAAAAAATATGTAAAAATTGTTAATTTTAAATATTACCGAACGAAAATGGGTGTCTACAGTTTGCCCCCGTTTGTTCATCCTTGTAGAAGTAGAAGGTGAACAAACGCGTAGACCTTATTTCGTTCGATAATATGTAAAATTAAAGAAAATTTAAATGGAGAAGTTTGATCCATATTGGCACTTTACCCTCGATACGATCCAGACAGAAAATAAAAATGATGCATATCGGCATTTCACCCTCGATACAATCAGGAACATAAAATAAAAATCATGCATATCGGCATTTCACCATCGATACAATCAGAGACAGAAAATAAAAATGATGCGTATGGGCACTTCACCCTCGATACGATCAGAGACAAAAAGTAAAAATGATGTGTATCGGCACTTCACCCTCGATACGATCAGAGACAGAAAATAAAAATGATACATATCGGCACTTCACCCTCGATACGATCAGGAGCAAGAAATAAAAATGATACATATCGGCACTTCACCCTCGATACGATCAGGAACCGGAAATTAAAATGATACATATCGGCACTTCACCCTCGATATGATCAGGAACAGGAAATAAAAATGATGCATATCGGCCCTTCACCCTCGATATGATCAGGAACATAAATAAAATGATACATATCGGCACTTCACCCTCGATACGATCAGAGACAGAAAATAAAAATGATACATATCGGCACTTCACCCTCGATACGATCAGAGACAGAAAATAAAAATGATGCATATCGGCACTTCACCCTCGATACGATCAGAGACAGAAAATAAAATGATACATATCGGCACTTCACCCTTGATACGATCAGGAGCAGGAAATTAAAAATGATACATATCGGCACTTCACCCTCGATACGAACAGGAACAGGAAATTAAAATGATACATATCGGCACTTCACCCTCGATACGATCACGAACAGGAAATTAAAATGATACATATCGGCACTTCACCCTCGATACGATCAGGAACAGGAAATTAAAAATGATTCATAACGGCACTTCACCCTCGATACGATCAGGAACAGGAAATAAAAATGATACATACCGGCACTTCACCCTCGATACGATCAGGAGCAGGAAATTAAAATGATACATATCGGCACTTCACCCTCGATACGATCAGGAACAGGAAATTAAAAATGATTCATATCGGCACTTCACCCTCGATACGATCAGGAACAGGAAATTAAAATGATACATATCGACACTTCACCCTCGATATGATCAAAAAGAAAAACGGATTCTTGACTTGAGTAAATATTGTGGTTTTGAAATTTTAAACAGTCAGGGGTAAACAAGAACTGTTTAAGATGTATGTAAAGTTTGGAGACCCATGGTAAACTAGCGTCATTCAGGTTGGAGGCGAGGGATAAACAAGCATCGTCCAAGATTTTCTCTTTTAATCAAAAGCTTGATTTTATTCACTAATGAACAAGAATTTTTCTTTTTCAAGATCAAAATCTTTCAAAATTTGCCCCAGTATTGTAAATTTTGAAAATAAGAGGACAAAAATAAATAGCCCAAAATGAAAACAAAATTCAATTTTGCCCCAGTATGTATGATCAATATGATGGTGACAAGTGATTTGATGCTTCGAAACAATATAGTTAACTTCAAGTTGATGCTAGATGTATACCAAAATACATGCTAATTATTTACTAGTCTCATGAACATGTGTTAGCCATGTAAAAATGTTTTAATTTCATAATATGCTAAATGGAAATGAAATCTAATATGATGCATGTACCATGTGTGGAGATTTTTATGCATGCAAGGAATGTGATGAATGTTAATACACAACTTTTCATGTGAGAATGCGATAAATGGACAAAAATCATGATTTATGTGTAACATGCATAATGATGATGCAATTATTATCTAAGCTTCATGCGAATGCCTACAACCATTTTTCAATCTTTTTTAACTATTCAAGCAAAATTTACACGATTAAACTATGTTCATGAATGAAATGTAGATGCATGGATACTGCCTAGAGAGGAGGTCCTATGATGCATGATGCAAACATGTGAAATGTTGCTTATATCAAATATGAAATGTGAGCAACTATGTTCATAAATGAAATGCAGATGCCATGAACCCTTCCTAGAGATGAGGTTTTATGCTTATGATGCAAACATGTGAAATGTTGCATATATGAAATATGAAGTGCGATTCTTTTTGGTTATGGAAAGCATGTGCTCAAATATAAGATTTTTATCAATTGTAATGTTGATGCATTAACTAAGAAAAAATATTCATGATTTTTTTTATCATTTTTTATCAAAATAACTCATTCGATTCAACCTTAAATTCACCAACGAACTGTTAGGTGAGATGAAAGCATAACAAACAAAGTTTCTTCATTGTCCGAGGGAAGAAATTCATTTTTTCAATTTTTTTTTTGGTTTTTTTTTTCTTTTTCTTCTTCATTTTTTTTGGAGTGAATGTCACCATAATGACGGATAACTCTCTTATTCAAAAATTTATTTTAAGGCCTCAAAATTGATCGAAACTGAAACAAGTCATGAAGGTAATCTGGTGGGTCATTTAAAAATAACTCATATGTTTAGAAACAGCTTGTAAAAGTAACTCAAAGTGTTGTTTCATTTAGTCAAACATTTTTTTATCTCAAATTTGCAACAAACAAGCATAAGGATGATGATGAAAGCAAATGAGTAGATGACTCAATGCATTAAAGGTATGGGAATATGACTTTGAAATGGAAGGATTCAGAAGGATGATGAGATTGGGATGATATTTTGAAATTTCATGTTCAACCAAATAGAAACGTGATTAACATGGGAAATGGATCTCAAAGATCTCAAGGTGTGTATGAAGAAAGTAAGACAAAAGTGTTAATGAAAAAAGGTCAAAGTGGACAATTCTTCAGACAACTTTTGTAAGGATCGAAGACACATGACTTCCCATGATTATTCTTTTCCTGCATTGCACTCGACTCCACGGGTCTAACAATCAATGACTGATATGATATATACTCATTCTTACATGAGTGGTTGCTTATCATTCCGAGCTCTCTTAGCCTTTGAGCATATTGTCTAAGTTATTTCAAATTGAAACTCTGAAAATACCTGAGTGTTGGTCATATTTAACATTATCGAAAGAACATAAGTTATATGACTTGGACCTTGCTTTCTCAATCATTCTTTTTTTCCTATGACTTTCTGATTTATTTCTTTCTCTTTTTTTTTTTCCTCTTTTTCATTTTTTTTTCCTTCTATTTTCACATTTTTTTTTTTGCTTTTTTTTTGCAAGTAATCACATTTAACACCTCAAAATCAATGTCACGATATGAACAATGCTAACTTTGTTAAGGAATCCAATAAATATGTAACAAAATCCAAGGTAGATATGTTCTTCTTCCCAGGACCTATCAAAACTTATCAACCATTTTACAAGTCATGTGGTAAAGCCAGATAAAATAAGTACTATGAATGTCAAATCCTCTAGTCCTTGATGACAACTTCAAAAACAACCAACTTGCATCTTTAATAAAACTTGCTAATATTTCTCTTCAATAATTTCCTTGTATTGATTTCCATAAAAAAACAAACATGCTTCATCATCCTCTCACATTTTCTTGTAGCTGCTTCTAGCAATGCAGAAAAAGTTTACTCCTGGATTGTCAGTATATTTAATCCTTTCATTCATTGTCTTGAGAATTGATCCACTAAGGTTGAGGTCGGAGAAAAGGCTAACTTAAAGAAACGGTTTCAATGAGCATGGCCATATAAAATTTTTGAAAAAGTAACAATGAAATGCAAGAGACATGCATGCTATCACAAATTCGAGATGTAAAAATATTTGACTCAATGTCTTAACACTATTTCATTACTTCTAAAAACTCCTCTTCACATATGAGTTTAGGCTCTAAAGGGTTGAACACATTGTATGACATGTATGGGTAAGGAGAAGAAGTGAAAAATGGTCAATTGCCTCAGTGTTGGGCTAACCGTGGTGGGTCGATATAAAATTGGTTCGATTAATAACTTGAGTCTTTATGAAATTGGTCAAGATGAATGATACAAACATGGCCAATTGCCTCAGTGTAGTATTGCGGGGTGGGTCAAGCAAGAGTTTGGTTCGACTGTAGCTCAAATTTGGAAGACCAATAACAAGAAATTAGCCTATATGGGTAAGGAGAGAAATAATCAATTGTCCCAGTAAAATGACGAGGATGAATTGATGAGAGATTACTCATGTTATAACTCGGACATGTATGGCTAGTAAAATGGTGTTGGGCTTGAAAAATGGTTGGGTCATGAATCAGTAGAATAAAACAGATGTTTACTGCAACGAAGGCTAAGGAGAAATGATAGTTATTGTCAAAGCATACAAAAGCTTGAAGATGAGCGAGTGTTGAAAATAATAAGCCAAAATTATTTGAGGGTCCATGGTGACATTCACTTTTTTTTTTTTTCACTTTTCATTTTTTTCTTCACTTTTTTTTTTTACTTATTCCCACATAAATGAGTCCTCTTTGTTTCATTATAATTTTAAATTTCCTGACGTTTCATTAGAGAAGATGAAGTTGAATCAAATGGACCATTTAAAAAAAAATTCAAATGTTAGACTCATTATCTAAGAAATTGAATGCATGATTTGCATGAAATGTCAAAACTTTTTTTTTTATTGATTTTATTTTTCATTAAAAAAAATGCATGAGAAATGAAATCTTTTATTTTTCTTTTTCTTAAATGCAATGCACATGTGTAACAACCCGCTTTCCGTTAAGTTCTTTAAATTCAAATGAACAGCGGAAGACTCGATTTTTAAAGAAAAACGGCATGGGTTCATTTAAAAATCAAATAACCAAAACCTGTTTACAACCCAAATTTCCAGAAAAAGCTATAAATCGGGAATGCGCATTCCAAAAGATATTTAAATCATAAAACATAGACATATTTAACACAAATACCCTTTCGGGCTCAAAAGACATAGTATGTAAAGATGGAATAATTTACAAGCATTTCAATGAATGCTAAACCAAAATGAGTTCTTAATATTGTCCGTACACCATCTCGTCAAGTCATGCGACACCACTTCCTCTACCACGCTTCTTGGCACGGGGTTTACCTGAAAATATTGTGGTGTAGCACCATTAGCAAACAATGCTAGTGAGAGTAAAATGAAAGCAAGTAATCCTATGAACAAAATCTCATAACCGAAATCGTTTCCAAAGGCCTATAATGCTCAATACTACCCACATCCACACTTCCAATTTCCATACAATCATTCTATAGTCAAATATTACCCGTAATCGTCATTCAATACCGTACGATAGATATAAAGACTTAAAGTAAAGTAACATTCACTACTAAGTCTTACTACACAATTCTAAAGAATATGTAAAGTAACAATAACTATCTTTATTACCAAACACATTTCATCGTATCGTGCTAATAATGTCGCAACCACACACGCTCAAATCTTCGAATGCCACCCGTATCACCGCATGTGTAGTACTATAATAATGATAACAATAATAACGCATCCATACACGCTCAAATCTTCGAATGCCAACCTCACCACAGCGTGTATAGTGCTATAAAGTATAATGCATCTATAACGCTCATAGAATGCCCACCATACCACAGCGTATATAGTGCTATAAAGTATAATGCATCTATAACGCTCATTTCGTAGAATGCCCACCTTACCACAGCGTATATAGTGCTATAAAGTATAATGCATCTATAACGCTCATTTCGTAGAATGCCCACCTTACCACAGCGTATATAGTGCTATATCACAAATCATCGCACCATGATACCGTATGGAACGTATCAACATACTATCATGTGTCGTATCACAAACTCTCGCAACATGATACGTATGGACCGAAGTCAACATACTATCATGAGCCATAGTGCCATCATCGTAACGTGCTCGTATGGATCGAATCAACATACCACGTACGGTCATACCAACATCACACCATGATTACATATGGATCAAAATCACATACTATCATGTGCTAGTTACAAACCATAGTACCATATGGTTACATATGGATCAAAATCACATACTATCACGTGCAGAATCAAAGTGCTCAAGGTACCCACAAATCATCACACCATGATACATATGGACCAAAATCAACATACTACCATGTGTAAATCAATGTGCCTAAGGTCACCACAAATCATCTCACCATGATTACATATGGATCAAAATCACATACTATCACGTGCAGAATCAATGTGCCGTAGGTCCCCAAAAAGTTAGCTAAACTCCAAAGAATTCTACTAAGTTAATTAGAAACCTAACTAACTAGATTACACGAGTTACTACTCAAGTGCATCTTCTAATTACTTTACTTCCAAATCCATCAAAGTAACTTTCAAATCAATCAAAGTAACTTCCAAAACCATCAAAGTAACTTCCAAAACCATCAAAGTAACTTCCATTCCACTTTCATCTAACATCTCCAAATCACATTACCATACTTCCAAACCTCTCCGATGTTCTCTAATCATCGAACTAACCATAATTCCAAACTTTCCACACACACTTCCGAATCAAAGTCTCCAACCAAAACTTAATCCTAAGAAGTTATCTCCCTCTTAACATCGATAAACAATTACATAATGAAACTAAATTCATAAAATCACTAACTTTCACATTAAACTCACCTTAGCTTGAAGACAAGCTCCGAATAATCCGAGGTTGTAAATTCACGATCAATTCACAATCCTACAAAACGAATTATTCCTAAATTACATTAATTAACCGAAAAGCAATCAAACAACATCTAAACACATAAAACCACGAAAATCCCGGATTCTACCCTTATGGAGCTCTCGACCAAGCTAGGGAAAAAGGGGTTCGGGTTTGGTTTTCCGGCTTTTATGCATTTTAGAGGTGTTTTGGGTTGGTTTCGAATACTTTGGAGGTTCGCCACTACAATGGGTAATCGTAATTTAGGGTTTTGCACATTAAATGATTTCCGAAAAATTAAGTAAATAGTAAAAACACAATAAACCTAACATCATAAACATAGCCAAAAGAGGGAAAATCACAAGGGACGGTTTTTCGGCTCAAACTCGATTTTAGGGTTCAAGGAAACTCAAGAAAAAGTTACTCAAAGTGTTTCCCAACAACATTTAGTATCAAATTTGAGAAGAAAGTGGAGCTTTGTTAAAGAAATCACAAGTTTGACTCAATTTCCATGAAGAAAAGTGTTGAGATTCGAAATCTAGGGCTTACCTTAGAGAGGTGGAATCGTCGTAAGAGTGGAATGGATAGAAAGGTCTCGGCGAGAGCTTTCCAACGCATCTGAAATCACGTAAAACGGACGAGAAACGAAGCCGGGGCGACGATTTCTTTCTCTCCTCTTTTTTTCTCTCTAAGCTACGGGTTTGGGATTGAAAAATGAGAAGAAAATATGATTTTTTGTCTAAAATTGGCTTAATAAAGAAGATAGTGAATAGTGTTAGGATATTTTAAGAAATTGGAATGACGTCTACGTCCCTCTTTTACTTTTGCTTTAAAAACGAAACCTGAAGCTCTTAAACTAATCTAAAGGTGATTAATAATTATTAATTGGCCCGTTAATAATTATTAATGTCACCGAAACGAATTTAAAGTATTAAAACGATTAAAAAGAATTTCGGACGAAAATAACTACTAAAATCAAAATTACTAAATTTAAAATAATCTTAAAAGCTTTAATTAAAATAAATAAATAAAATTAAAAAAAAAATTCACCCCCAAAAGTAACGGGACGTTACAACATGTGTGACGTGTTTAGATCTAATATGCATGACTTCCTAACGATGATAAATATGTACAAATTTATTATGCATGGAATGATTAAAATCCTATGTATTTTGCTTTATGAATATACAATGCATAATGAAAATTTAAAGTATAAATGTTGAGAAATAAATCTTACTCTAGAATGACTCATGCTCTTTTTTTATTTTTTTATTTTTTATTTTTAAAATAAAAAGAAATGCTCTAATGAAAGATGCTTAAATGAAAACAATGATGTGTATTGCATGTTCAAAATGCCTGGAAGACTAAATTTTTTTTTAGCTTTCTTGGCATATTTTAAAAAGGATGAATGTGAGGAACAAGATAATTTTTCCTTTTTATTTTATTAATCAAATGGTTGATGCTTTTTTTTTCTAGTAAATGAACTCGAAAAATGAACACACACAAACAAACATCAAAGTAAAAATAACATATAGCATGTGAGGATGATGTGTGGTATTAAGCTCTATCTAAAAAGGTTGAAAGGCCCCCAAGATTTCTTTGTCATGATAGGTTTTTTATTTATTTATCAGTATTCTGATAAAATTAAACCAATCATAACAAAGTAGCCCTTCCAGTATTCCGGTCAGGTTGACTTGTGCGGGAAGTTTCGTGGCCCTGCACGGGAGGAAACTCCACGAAGGCAACACTACCATCCCAAACTATTTCTAAAGGGTGAAGCCCGGGTAGAGGAATGTGAAAGTGTGTGCAACCATGCAATACATTAATTATAAATAAAACAAGTAAGGCTCAAACAATAGTATACCAAAATAAGCTTAAAAACAACAAGACTCTCAAAGTGTCCCCAGCGGAGTCGCCATGCTGTCGCTACGAAAACGCGACGCGAAAAATAAAAGGGGAGTCGCCACTAATCATTGGATTTCTAAATTAGGTGTGATTAGTCACCTGGTCATTAACTAAGGATGGTCTACTAACTTTCGATAATGGGTTCGGGAGTTCATTCACACATAGGGAAGGTATTAGCACCATATTATGTTCATTTAAAAACGATTGTTGTTTTTTCTTTTTATTCTTATTTGGTGTATTATTAATGAAAGCCTTTATCAATAAAACAAAAATATTTTTTGGTTATTTTTAAATGTCCCATGTTTTATTAATCAATACTTTAATAATAAAGTATAATTAAATAAGTATGAGTGGCATAAAGCCATTAGGAAAAATATTGTCGGGAATTTCAACTCAGTATTCCGAGAAAAATCCTTACCTCAAGAATGTTTAGGAGCATGGTATCCCAACGCCCCTATATTCCGTCGTCGGAGTTTTCGAAAACAATTTGTTGGTTTGTTTTTTATGTTTAAGTTTTAAATATGAATATTTGAATTAAATATAAATATTTATCTTTGATATGAAACCCTAGGAAATTGAAATAGAAACCCTTTGAAAGCACAAAGAACCCCTAGATGCAAATCCTAAAACCCCGATGAACAATAAGGTAAAACCCATGGAATACAAGAAGAAGAAGATTATTCCAATGATCTAATATCTTGAAATAAGAGAACTTGTTCTTCTCTCAAGATTGAAACAATTCACAAACACAATAGATCAATTCATGCTTGAATGTTTCTAAAACATGCAACCTAGAACAAGGCTACAAAACTAAGCAATTTCAGCTAAGCGAAAAGCAATATTATTATCATGTTAAATCTTGGTCTTTAGGGTTACAAATGAGGCCTTTAAATAGGCAAAGAAACCCTAAAAATAAGCTAGGAAATTCGGATTACAAGGAGCACAAAATCTGCCCAAAACTTGCCTTATGTGAAATTGGCGATTTTGTGGAAAATCTTTTCTAGAGAATAATATCTTTCCTAATCCTTTCCAAACATATAAAATAAATATAAAAGACCTAAAACATGTCTAAATACATCATAAATTCGTTGGAACCATTTTGGGAACAAATATGGAAACTTTGGAAACAAATATGGAAAGTGGTCCAAATAAGGAAAGTTTGCAAAAGTGATGCAACTTTCCTAATTAGCTCTTCTCTTCAATTCCGATTGAACAAGTCTTCAATACTCTTCCTCCAAATGTATTTTCCATAGATTGAAGTTCATCACGTCCTCTTCCATAGCCTCCATGATCGGATCTTCGAAGCTTGTCTTGACTTTGCTAATGTAGGCCTGTAAATGGATGTCAATGCTTCTCTTGAACTTTAATGTTGTGATTTGTCCTTGGGCTTTTTGTGACGTTCCATGATTCATATCATCCCCTCCCTCTTGAAAAGGATTCGTCCTCGAATCTATAACATTACCTACATCACAATAAATTAAGTTAATAATATAAATAAAAGCACATAAAGCACACTTACCTCGTGTATTGTGAATTGGCACCAAAGAGAGCAACAATGGTACCCTTCTTTCTCCTTTCAAGTTAACACCTCCCGGGTCAAATATTGTTGGTTTCCTTCCCTTTAAATCAGCAAAACATTCGAGCTTATCAAAGACCACAGACTGACAATATGGTTGGTGGATAGTGGTAACACATCTAATAGAATATATGGACCATAGTCAATCTCGTAAATTTTCTCATACTCAACACTACTCACAAGATGATCACATGGTGAATGTAACACATTAATCAAAGCATATGAACCATAATCAAACTCAAATAGGTCTAATGTGTTGGGGTAAATTAGAAAATATGAAAACTCCATGCTCTCCCTAAATGCATCATATGTCTTATCAAAGATAATTCGTGTAGCACAAAACATATGTTTATCATTAGAATGAAATTGAAGTGGTAAAATATCAGAGTTGAGATCAAATTTAGCAAACAAACAAGAACTATGCACATCATCACAAGTAAATGGATAGGCTAGCTTAACATGTTTTGCAAGTGGTAAGCTGTCAAACAAGTAAAGATCATCCAAAAGAACTTTCCTAGAAAAGAATGCATGTTTATCATGAAAATATAATTGGTTTGGATGATTTCTAGTCTTAAAATCAGAATTGGAAAACAAGAAATAATCATTTAAACAAACCGATGCAATAGAATTAAAAGTAAGAAACTTCCTTTTCTGGCCTTGGTTCTCGTTGGCAACATCTTTTTCCATGAAGTATGGTGGTGCCTTAAGTATTTCAGCCCCTTGAAATGCATCTACTTTGTGCTCCATTCCAATTGAAAATTGATCAATGTAATTCTGCAAAACATTAGCTAAAACACTAGAAAAGCAAAGGTTAAGTTCATAAGTTAGAAAGAAAGAATCTTTGCACACAAGTACAAAGTGGGTTTTATTTGAAAACATTGTTTTCCTAGCCTCACTTTCTACAAAACTCACAATGTTCTTACCATTCCTCTCATTCATTTTTGACTCACAACTCTCTTTCTTTTCAATTTCTCTTTCATTCTTTTCAAACACTCTTTCTTTTGAACTCAAATCTCTTTCTTTTGACTCACTCATGTCACTCATTTCTTTTTGAGCACTCATCTCTCTTTCTTTTGGCTCACTTATTTCAATAATTTCTTTTTCACACTCTTCTTTTTGAAAATTCATCTCTCTTTCTTTTGGCTCACTCTCTTTTTGACAATTCTCATTCTTTTCAAAGGTAGAACACTTTTTTAACTCACATGCATCATAAGTTTACCTCATATGAATATTTGATTGGAAGTGGTCTTGTAAAGCAAATGTTACCTTTTTCTTAATCAAGCCATTGGCAGCCACATCCTTTCTCTTTAATGCACTCTTTAATTGATTTTCTTGAGATGGAATCGGGTTAGAAAGATGTTTAGTAGAATACCTTTTTGTAGCCCTTCTTTCGAGTCTCTTTTCCACCGTGGTTGCATAATAAACCATATGTTCCAACTCCACATATGTCTTTCCTTCAACACAACAGGCAATCTCCTCGTTTAAACCCTTTAAGAACCGTGTCATTGTGGACTCATTATCTTCAAAAAAGACAGCCCTAGCCATGAGAACTTCAAACTCCTTGTGATAAGCTTCAACACTCCTTTCACCTTGTGTAAGATTTAGAAATTCTTTCACAATAGCTCTCTGTCTTTGGCTCGGCACAAACCTCTTCCTCATGTGATATTTAAGTTCATACCAAGTATCAATATGTGGTTGTCTATCTTTCCTTAGTTTTTCCTTCAATTGAGACCACCAAACATAAGCATAGTTAGTGAACTTGGTAATAGCAAGCAATACCTTTCTTTCCTCACTATAGTTGTTGTATTCAAAGAAATGCTCAATTTGACTTTCCCATTCCAAGTACTCTTCTGGATCTACACTCCCATGGAAAGTATATAAGTTGAGCTTATGTGCTCCAAAGCTCCTATGCACCATCCTTTCATAATAATCCTCTCCATTTTCCCTCCAAGTATGCTCTAAATCTCGACATCCATTGCTCCTCCTTTCATCATATTTTTCATGATACATTCTGCAAATAAAAAGGTTAATAATAAAAATAGGACCTCTCAATCACTCCCTAAGTGTTTACACTCGATGATGTTCGTTCTCTCGTGTTTGCACTCAAAAACAGATTTTAGGGCCTAAATGTAACCTTGGACTATTAGCACACTTTAGCAACTATCAAACAACAAAGATTCTAATGAAATTTGTAAAAAGTAACAATCAAAAAATAAGAAACAAGCAAATTGGTGGTTAAGAAGAAAAGAAGACAGATTTATGCAAATGGTTTATTTTAGTGAATAGGAAAGAATAACAAAGAAAACAAGCAAGAATAAACTTTCCTAAAGAGAAAAATTCGAGTTAAGATTTCCCTAAAGTAATTTGGATCAGAAAATATGACTTTCCTTAAGCAAGATATGCATATATTTGAATATGGGACAGATTTGAAAGTTTCCTAAAACAGTTTTTGCTATTTATGGTAAGTTCTAGCTTTTTAGGAAACAAACAACTTTGGCTCATTCAACTTGATAATTTCGGATTCGATATGCATAAATGATGAGTTTAAGATGAACTCTTCTAGAACAATAAGAACACTAAACACTTTTTTCCAGAAACTCAAGCAAATACCAAGAACACTTTTTTTTTTATAACAATTTTCTGTACAATTCGACAGTCTGCGAAGATCTATTTTTTTCTCAATCTTCCACTTTTTTTTTGACAAACTTTTCTGAATAACAAATAATCACGACTTAAATATAAACACTTTTATAGTTTATGACTTTCTAAGATTCGGATTGAAACTATACGAAAAAGAACAAAAACAGTAACTAAAGAAGGAAATTCTGGAACAGTTTTTTTTTGTGTTTTTTTTTTTTTGGAATTTTTGATGAACGAAGAACAAGACAATAAAAATTAAAACAACAAGAAAGCAAGTAAGATAGAAATATTCCCTTGAGCCTAAGCTCTGATACCAAATGATATGCAACCCTAGGAAATTGAAATAGAAACCCTTTGAAAGCACAAAGAACCCCTAGATGCAAATCCTAAAACCCCGATGAACAATAAGGTAAAACCCATGGAATACAAGAAGAAGAAGATTATTCCAATGATCTAATATCTTGAAATAAGAGAACTTGTTCTTCTCTCAAGATTGAAACAATTCACAAACACAATAGATCAATTCATGCTTGAATGTTTCTAAAACATGCAACCTAGAACAAGGCTACAAAACTAAGCAATTTCAGCTAAGCGAAAAGCAATATTATTATCATGTTAAATCTTGGTCTTTAGGGTTACAAATGAGGCCTTTAAATAGGCAAAGAAACCCTAAAAATAAGCTAGGAAATTCGGATTACAAGGAGCACAAAATCTGCCCAAAACTTGCCTTATGTGAAATTGGCAGATTTTGTGGAAAATCTTTTCTAGAGAATAATATCTTTCCTAATCCTTTCCAAACATATAAAATAAATATAAAAGACCTAAAACATGTCTAAATACATCATAAATTCGTTGGAACCATTTTGGGAACAAATATGGAAACTTTGGAAACAAATATGGAAAGTGGTCCAAATAAGGAAAGTTTGCAAAAGTGATGCAACTTTCCTAATTAGCTCTTCTCTTCAATTCCGATTGAACAAGTCTTCAATACTCTTCCTCCAAATGTATTTTCCATAGATTGAAGTTCATCACGTCCTCTTCCATAGCCTCCATGATCGGATCTTCGAAGCTTGTCTTGACTTTGCTAATGTAGGCCTGTAAATGGATGTTAATGCTTCTCTTGAACTTTAATGTTGTGATTTGTCCTTGGGCTTTTTGTGACGTTCCATGATTCATATCAATCTTTTTTATTAAAATTATTTAACAAAATATTAGGTTTAGGGTAAGTTTCACTTTTAGCCCCTAGATTTTAAATAGGAAAATTTATTTGACAAATCTTTTATTTATGGTATATATGGACAATTATTATCCTAATACATTTCAATTTTTATTTAAGGCTTATATTATTAATCTTTTGTGTTTTGGAAAGTTGATAGATTAAAACCCTAATAAATTCTAATTTCTATATTTACAATTTCAATTTTTAATATTTATGATTTGGAAAATTAGTATCCTAATTAATTCCAATTTCTATATTTAAATTGTTAATTTTTATATTTTGGAAAATTAGTATCCTAATTAATTCCAATTTTTATATTCAGAAATTTGGTAATTTAATCAAATTATGTTTTTTTTAGGAAGTTGGAAAATTAGTATCCTGATAAATTCAAACTCCTTTCTTTTTTTTGAAATCCAATAATGATCAATATAATATTTATACAAATTCATTAAATTATGACCTTAATATGAAGACAATAAAAAGGAATGTAGTAAACACAAAATATGGCAATCAAATTTTACAAATAAGGCAAACCAATAAAATTAGCATAATTATTCCAAACAAAACACATCAACTTTGGAAATTCATAACTTCCTAACTAAAATATATTTTAACTTGATTCTTTCTTCTAAATTGTGACGACGCGTCACTTTTAAATAAATTAAAATCAGAGAAAACAGCGGAAGTCTTTTATTTTAAGAAAAATTTGCGTGGTTTTGTTTGAAAGTTGGCATGCCGAAAACCTGTTTACATCCTAACTTTTCAATCTAATAAATTCACATGGACTTTAAGTCCCAAATCAGGAGTTCAAATATTTCATATCATAAAAACCACATCAAAAGCTCTTATGAGCTAAATACAACATCAAAGTCTTGAAATTCACAAAAATATTTACATATACTTTACAAAAACGAGTCCATCTCGAGGTCAGCATCCCTCGATCACGCAGCACCACCTCCTCTCCCTCGACCTCTTACAGAGCATTACCTGAAATTTTGTAATATCATGGGCTAACAAACTAAGCCCAGTGAGAATAATAAGAATAAAAAGTAAGGATAGACCTCAAATTCGCATTTCGATTTGTGTCCAATTAACCTGACACAATTACTCCTATAATTCTCCAAACTCTAGGTAATTTCATTCTAACTTTCCAAAGGATGAAATTACTAACACTAGTAGTCAAATACTCATTCATTAACTTATTACGACATAAATAAGAAAAATAAATAAACTTTGTATAAAATAAAACATCTCAATCCTTGTGACGACCCGTCACTTTTAAATAGATTAAAATCAGAGAAAACAGCGGAAGTCTTTTATTTTAGGAAAATTGGCGTGGTTTTGTTTGAAAATTGGCATGCCGAAAACCTGTTTACATCCTAATTTTCAAATCATCTAAAATCACATGGACTTTAAGTCCAAATCAGGAGTTCAAATGTTTCATCACATAAAAACCACATCAAAAGCTCTTATGAGCTATATACAACATCAAAGTGTTCAAAAATTTATAAAAGTGTTACACAAACTTTACAAAGACAAGTCCATCTCGAGGCCAGCATTCCTCGATCACGCAGCACCATCTCCCCGTCCACGGCCTCTAGCCAGGGCATTACCTGAAATTTTTGTAATATCATGAGCTAACAACTTAAGCCCAGTGAGAAAAATAAGCATAAAAAGTAAATATAGACCTCAAACTCGCATTCCGATTTGTGTCCAATAAACCGACACAATCCTTCCTAGAATTCTCCAAAGTCTAGGTCATTCTAAGTCATATTTTCCAATTGATGAAACTAATTAGCACACTTAGGCTAATTGTTCATCCTTTAACTTGTTATAACATAAAGTAAGAAAAGTAAATGACTTTGCATAAAATATAACATCTCGACTCTCTTTCTCATCTATCATATGCATAAAAGTAATGAGTACATCCATAGGATACGCATTTGCCATTTATGCATGTAATGAAGGTAATGTGGATTTTTACAAACTATCCACCCTTATCCTTATGCATGAAGGTAATGTGGGAATCCACTCATCCACCATTCAACCTTATGCATGATGAAGGTAATGTGGGAATCCACTCATCCACCATTCACCTTATGCATGAAGGTAACGTGGGTATCCACTCATCCACCGTTCCTTTCATTCTTTTCTTTTCTCTTTTCAATGATGCGAGATGTTAAGGTATAATAAATAATGGTGCAAAATGTTATGCATATGCTTGCATATGCTTGTACAAATAAATAAAGTAAAGTAAATGATAAAGTAATCGAAATACACATAAGGTAAATGGGCATAAGTAAGGACATAAAGTAAATGACAAAAAGTAAAATAACTGAGAATCTCGGATGAACGATATGACGATCGAACTCCGATATTAGTAATAAAATTAGAATCATAATTTAAACGATTAACCTATGTCCTCCGGATTCTATACTTCCGAATAATCCGAGGTTCTATTAACCGTTTCAAATACAAGTTGGATCATCTTGTCAAAAAAAAAATAATCCAACCTTAGTTTCATACCGAAACTAAGTTAGAATCTTTTAAGATTCAGGTCTAACTCGAGAACTCCTAAGTTCTCGCTTAAGGATTAACTCTTAATCCTAAGGGCACTAAGTCACAACCCTCTAATCTTAGGTTCGGATTCTAATCTTAGTTTCAAACTCTCAAACCATCACACTAGTTTGCTTTCCATAGTTAATTTAAATGCTAACTATTCTCACCTTATTAATAAGATGATTTAGCTCCTAAGTTCGAAGGAGCGATCAACCACGAAGTTCAAAAACACCTACAAACGAATTACATCGTAACAATCAATAACGAAACCAACTATCAATCAAACAACTACTAATCATACAAAGCAACGAAAACCCAATAAAACCCACAAAGAGGCCCACGGCCCTATCATCAAAAACAAGTCTCGGGTTTGGTTTTTCGGCTTTTTGGCAATTCAAATACGTTTTGAGTTGGTTTTAATCAAATTCGATCATCCCGATTTCAATGGGTATCGATGAATAGTGTTTTTGAACATTAATCCCTTTCCCGAATTGAATTTAAATAAACATTCATTCATTAATTTCTAACCCATTTTCAATCCCAAAAGGGTAAATTTCAAACGGAAAGGGTTTCGACTGAAACTCGGTTTTAGGGTTATGAAATAGTTTCCAAAAACATTTAAAACTACTCCCGAATTGACAAACACCGAGTTTCACGGCAAGAAATCGAAAGAAAACAAGCAAAACTCCATTAAAACACTATTTGGAGCTTAGGGTTTGAAGAGATTCTTACCGAGAACTCCTAGGATCTCGAGAGAAACGGACGATGGGTAGATGGAAAATGATCCTTGACCCGAGGGCTTTCCGAAATATCTAAGCTTGAGTCGATCCGTCAAGAAACGAACGAAATCGAATTTTCTTCCTTTGGCCTTTGAAGCTCACGGCTTGGAGAGAAAATGGATGAGCAAATTTTGGTCAATTTGTGGTCAAAGGTGAGTTTTAAAGACAATTGAATAGTATTTTTAGATATTTTGTCAAATTGGGTAATTACAACTTTGCCCTTTTATGACTTTTGGCTTAAAAACGAATCCCGAACATCTCAAACTATCCCAATGGTGATTAATAATTATTAATTGGCCCGTTAATAATTATTAACACCATTAAAACGTATTTAAATAAATAAAACCATTAAAATGAATTAAAATGAAATAAATTGCAAATTTCTAATTTAAAAAAAAAATAAATGAACTTAATTACTTGAATTAAAATAAAATAAATAAATAAATAAATAAAATTTTATCACAAAATAACGGGACGTTACAATCCTCTATCCAGGATATATATATTTTCATCGATCATATGCATGAAGATAACGAGAACATCCCGTAGGATACACATTCACCCTTTATGCATGATATGCATGAAGAAGAGGATGCGGACAACCCCCGAAGGGTCCAAACATTCTTCCCTTCTTTTCTTTTCTCTCTTTATTTCCTTTTTTTTAAGGCGATGCGGACAATCCCCGAAGGGTCCAAACATTCTAACCTTCCTTTCTTTTTCTCTCTGAAGGCGATGCGGACAATCCCCGAAGGGTCCAAACATTCTTACCTTCCTTTCTTTTTCTCTCTGAAGGCGATGCGGACAATCCCCGAAGGGTCCAAACATTCTTACCTTCTATGATGCGAGATGTTATGGTTATGTTTGCACATGCTTGTAAAAGTAAATAAAAGTAAAGTATGAATATTAAAGTAACCGGAACAAACATAAAGTAAAGATGTAAGTAAAATAGATAAGAATCCCAGACGAACAATATATAAATTGAACTTCGCTACCAATAATAAAAGTAAAACCATAACTTAAACGAGTAACCTAAACTTTCCAGGATTCTAAACTTCCAATAAAATTTAAAGTTCTATTAATCGTTCCAAATACAAGTTTGGATCTTTTAACCTCCAATGATCCAACCTAAGCTTTGAAAACGAATCTAACTTAGAATCTTCTAAGATTCACTACTTTTCTCGAGAACTACTAAGTTCTCACTTAAAGGATTAACTTCTAATCCTAAGGGCACTAACTCACATCCCTTTAATCTTAGATTCGGATTCTAGTCTTAGTTTCAAACTCCACAAACCTTCACACTCATTCGATTTCTATAATTACTTTAAATCCTAACTATTCTCACCTTAGCCAAATAACTCCAAATCTCCACTTTCCACAAAACAACAACCAAGCAAATTTTTCTTAAAATAAAAGACTTCCGCTGTTTTCTCTGATTTTAATTTATTTAAAAGTTACGGGTCGTCACATAAATATTCTATATTTCATCTATGATTGATTACTAAAATAAAAAAGTATGTACACTTGTAAATAAAATTAGATTTTATGTCAAAAACATTCCTCATTCTCGGTTTTATACACAAATTTCTGCAGATTTTACACTAAATTTGAAAAATCATATCTTTTTTTATACTCATCGAAACGGGGTGATTCTTGTTCCTAAATCTTTATTTACGAGTCTAGTTTTATAGAAAAATAATCATAAATAATTATTTTCAAAGAATAAGAACCGAAAAATCATGTAATGACAAGGTGTGTAAAAAATCCCGAAACAGTAAATCGGTTTCAATACTAAATTTTAAAATATCATAACATAATAACCACATATCCAAATGAGTCGATTTTTTTTTCTATTGGTTCATATTTAAGTCTATTTTCAAATAAAAATTTCAAGAAAATCTAAATCAATGTATAAAAATAACGAAATCAAATAAAATAAAACAGTAACATACGAATAACTACATTTTAATGGAAAAGGATGTTACCTTGGTTTGATAGAACCTTACAAATGTGTAGCTCCGAATTCCGACGATGAATGAAGAAGATGAAGAAGAGACACAAAGGTTTGGTGGTAGGGATTTAGGTTTACTATTGAGAGGGAGGGAAGCTCTTATGAATGGTTGGTTTTTAGAAAGCAAGAGGAAAAAGGTTATGACCGTGAAAAGGAGAGATGTAGAGAAAACTTCAAGGTTTTTTCTCTTGTGAATATTGTGTGTCTTTTAGGGTTGTAGGAGGGTCCTTTTTATAGCCAAATGGAGAATTAGAATTAAGAAACTAATAAATGAAAATCAAATCAAATCAAATCAATTTTTAATTTCACCCTAAAATCATGCATTTATTTTATTTTATTTTATTTTAAAACTAATAAAAATTATTTCCTACTCATCTTTTCCATATTTAAATTGATTCTCATTTAAAAATTATTTTCCAAATCTTTTAAAATTAAATTTCAATTCAAATCAATTTTAAAAATGCTAAAAATTAAAATTTTTATTTTCAAATCCAAATTAAACAAAACATGTCAAAGAAAACACCACATTTCAAACCAAAGTCTTTTTTTTTAAAAAAATATGTAAAAATTGTTAATTTTAAATATTACCGGACGAAAATGGGTGTCTACAGAAACCTCCAACTGATTCTCCATATTTTACTCAATGTAACTAAAGGGTTTTAATTTTCAAAAATTAAGCATGAATCTACATGTTATTCATGTTTATATTACAAATTGCATGATATTAATAGATCTGTAATTAAATTGTTAATTAGTTTACTATATAAAATTCCGCTAGTTTAGTAAATCATCACTTCAATTGGTATCAGAACTAATTTTAATTATCATGCAAAATTGTGATTTTTCAAAAAAATTGGTGGGTTGCATAAAAATCATTTTATGTATGTTTATGTAAATTGTGCTATATAAATTGTGGAGGTTTGCTAATTGACTATTTAGGTATTCTTGAGGCACTTAGGATTTTAAATTTTAGTAGAAAATTTGTAAACCCTAATTTTAGGGTATAGAAAAAAGTTGTAAATTTCTCATACCAAAGGAGGTAAAAATCGGCACTACCAAGGAAAGAAGAGGAGAAAAGGACAAGATAAGGTAAGATATTTTAAGATATTTATCTTGTTATATCAATTTAAGAAATCAAATATTTAAGATAAGGATAAAATCTTTTTTAAAGATTATCTCCATATTTTAAATTATAAATTCATAAATTGATATAAAAATATATGGAAATTATTTTCTTTATTTTTTCCATATAATTAAAAGATAATTATTTTAAACAAGTATTTATGGAAATATTATGGGAGATAATATTGCCTCCATAAACACCCTATTCACGCCTACACCAATGGAGGAGAGAGAAGGTTGAAGCTTCAAGTTCTACAATGGAATATTTAAATTAATTTGTAATTTTATATTTTTCGTTTTAGAAATAGTGTCAAGAATACCGGTCAATTTAGCTATTTATTATTTAAATTATTTATATGTTTGATATAATTGTTCTTAAATCATATTCATGCATAAGAGTATGTCATGTAGTGTGACGACCCGACTCCTTTTAAATCATTTAAAACTAAAATACAGCGGAAGTCTTATTATTTAAAAAAAACGGATTGGTTATGTTGAAACTTGGACTATCCAAAAACATGTATACATTTTTCATACCAGAGAAATTAAAGACAAGGAAATTCAATTCCTATTTCAGAGTTTATAAGAGTTTTAAAACAGTAAAGTTAAATCGAGAAGCTCTCATGAGCTTATACATATATATATACAACTCAAAAGATAACAAAATAAAACAAAACGAGTCCATGGACTTGTAAAGTATATCTAGTCCATCTCTTTATCATCATCCACTCGATCAAGCCGCACAAGCTCCTCTCCCACGACCACGAGCGTGAGCATTAACCTGAAATTATTTGTAATATCATCAGCTAACAACAAGCCTAGTGAAAATAGACAAAAAATAAAGTAACAATAGATCCCAAACCCGCATTCTGATTTGTTTCAAAGTACAACTTACTTATACTTTACTAAAACTCCTAAAGCTTGGACGAATGATTCCAAAGCATACATGTAACGTCCCGTTATTTTGTGATAAAAAAAAATTTATTTATTTTATTTTAATTTAAGTAATTAAAGTTTATTTTATAATCAGTAATTTAGAATTTAGTAGTTTATTTCGGTTTAAGTCCTTTTAATTACCTTTTTAGTTTAATTTTGTTTTAATGGTATTAATAATTATTAACGGGCCAATTAATAATTATTAATCACCATTGGGATAGTTTAAGATCACTGGGTTTCGATTTATAAGTCAAAAGTCATAAAAGGACGCAACCGTCATTTCCAAAATTCCTAAATATCTAAACACTATTCCATTATCTTCTTTAAATCTCCATTTGACCAAAATTAACCAAAATCACCATCCATTCTCTCCTCATTGCCGTGAGTCCAAGGAAGGGAAGAGAAAAATTTGGGCTTTGTTTAATTCTCAACTGATCGACTTGATTCCGGGTGCGTTGGAAAGATATCGAGTCTAGGATTCTTTTCCACCCAACTATCGTGCTTGCCACCTGTGATATACGGAGTTCTCGGTAAGTTTATATTGAAACCCTAAGCTCCAAATAGTGTTTTAATGGAGTTTTCTCTTTGATTCTTCGTTTTCTTGTCGGGAAACTCGGTGTTTGTAAATACGGGAGTTGTTTTATGAGTTTTTGAAAACTTTCCCTTAACCCTAAAACCAAGTTTCAGTCGAAGCCCTTCCCGTTTGAAATTTACCTTTTGGGGTTTGAATATGGGTTATAATTATTGAAATAATGTTTATTGTAATTCAATTCGGGAAATTACATATTGTTCAAAAACCCTAATTATCGATACCCATTGAAATCGGGAATATCGAAATTGCTTGAAACAAACTCGAAACACATCTAAATTGCCTAAAAGCTGAAAAACCAAACCCGAGACCCACTTTTCATGGGGGGGCCGAGAGCCTTATGTTGGGGTTTGTTGAATTTTTCATCGTTTTGTACGCTTAGATGTTGTTTGATCGTTATTTGGTCATTGATTGTTAGGTGTAATTCTAATTGTAGGTTGTTTGAACTTTGTTTGATCACTCTATCGGAGGTTGGGAGCGAAGTCATCTTTTACTAAAGTGAGAATAATTTGGATTAGAGTAATTTTAGAAAGCAAATAAGTATAATGATTTGTAGAATTGGAAACTAAGACTAGGATTCAAATCTAAGAATAGAGGGAAGTGAGTTAGTGCCCTTAGGATTAAGAGTTAATCCTTTATGTGAGAACTTAGGAGTTCTCGAGGAAAACATTGAAACTTAGAAGTTCTAAGTTAGATTCGTTTCGAAGCTTAGGATGGATTATTGGAAGTTAAAAGATCCAAACTTTTAGATATAACGGTTTATTGGAAGTTTAGAATCCTTGAAGGATTAGATTAATCGTTTAAGATTGGATTTACTTTTATTATGGTGGCGGAGTTCGATTTACATATCGTCCTTCCGGAATTTCCTTTTTATTTACTTTATGTCTTTTACTTTATGCCCTTTACTTTATGTTTGTTTTGGTTACTTTAATATTCATACCTTACTTTTATTTACTTTTACAAGCATATACAAGCATAACCATAACATCTTGCATCATTGAAAGAAAGTGAAAAAGAAAAGAAACTGAAAAAGAAAAGAATGGGAGAATGTTGGACCCTACGGGGAATGTCCGCATCACCTTCAGAAAAAAAGAAAAGAAAGTGAGAAAGAAAATGAAAGGTTAATGGTGGATGCTACGGGAAATGTCCACGTTACCTTCATGCATAAGGTTGAATGGTGGATGCGATGGGAAATGTCCACGTTACCTTCATGCATATGGTTGAATGGTGGATGCTACGAGAAATGTCCACGTTATCTTCATTTCATGCATAAAGGGCGAATGTGAATCCTACGGGATGTTCTCATTACCTTCATGCATATGATCGATGGAATAGAGAATCGTGATGTTATATTTATGCAAAGTTTATTTATTTTTCTTATTTATGTCGTAACAAGTTAATGGATGAGGAATTGACCATGAGTGTTAGTAATATCATCCTTTGGAGAGTTTAGAATGAAATTTACCTAGAGTTTGGAGAACTTTAGGATTAATTGTGTCAGATTGATTGGACATGAATCAGAATACGAGTTTGAAGTCTATCTTTACTTTTTATTCTTATTATTCTCACTGGGCTTTGTTGTTAGCTCATGATATTACAACCAATTTCAGGTAATGCCCTGGCTAGAGGTCGTGGGAGAGGAGATGGTGCTGCGTGATCGAGGGATGATGACCTCGAGATGGACTATTGGTTGTAAAAGTCTATGGATTTAATTTTGTGAACTTTAAGGATTTTTTGAATTGTACATTTGTATTTAGCTCATAAGAGCTTATTGTCTTTATTTTATGATTATAAGTCTTTGAACTCCTAATTTGGGACTTATAGTTCCTTGTGATTTTATTAGATTTTGAAATTAGGATGTAAACAGGTTTTGGCTAGCCAATTTTCAAACACAACCACGCCAATTTTTCTTAAAATATAAAGATTTCTGCTGTGTTTTCTAATTTAATTTATTTAAAAGTGTCGGGTCGTCACAATACATCTCTTTCTAGGTCATACTTTTGATGTTTTGTACTAAAAATAAGATCTACTCTTCTTTATATATATTCAAATCATGTTAGCATATGTAGTCTAACCATCAATCATCCACTAGATAAGCAAATGTAAAGAACACACCACCTTTAAATCAATATAATCATCACATGCGAATAATGTCAGGTAATGAAGCTCCCGTGGGTTAGTTCATTCACCTCATTATCTCGCTTTCCAATTAGAATATACAAGTCTTTTCAATAATAACTTCCATCCTCTAGTGATTAATGGCAACTAATGAAGCTCCCGTAGGTCAGTTCATTCACCTCATTAACTCACTCACCGAATACAGGTAATGAAGCTCCCGTAGGTCAGTTCATTCCCTTTGTATCTTCGTATATGTATCATAGTAGTTATGGATAATACCAGATAATGTGAACTCGCATAGTTTCATCATTATCTCATTATCCATCTCCTCCGATCATGCAAAGTCCGCAGTCCTTTAGCATTCCTTATGCACATATACAGAAACAGAAAACGAATAATACCAGACAATGCAAGCTCACTCAGTCTATGCATTGCCTCATTATTCCTCCCGATTTCGATTATGCAATATGATATGAATATGCTATCAAATACAAGTAAATAAATATAGACTTTCAAGGTAATCGAAGGAACATAAAGGTAAATGGATCACGTAATACTCTTAAACATAAAATAAGAAGGTAAAAACTTCTGATAAGGAAAACAATAAATAAATCAAGTCAAACGGTCTTAAGTTAAACTTACTTACTAACTTATCTTAAAGTCTCCAATTCAAAAGATTCTAATTCTTCCAATAAGTACTTGAAGTTCCTAATCAAGTTTCTTATTCAATCCATTAAACTTTAAACCTTCAACTTCCGAATAATCATCCTTAAGCATTGGAACTAACCTAAACTTAGAACTTCTGAGAGTTCAACGTTTCGTTTGAAACACCCAAGAGTTTTCTCAACTCGAAAATTAGAACTAACTCTCAAATCTAACAAGTTCGCTCACTTTCTTTTATCCTTTAGATTCAAATTTTAAGCTCAACTTCTGATTCTACAAATCATTCCACTTATTCAGTTGCTAAAGCTACTTTAATTTCTATTTATTCTCACCTTGGCAAAGTAGATTTCGCTCCCGTATTCTGAAAGAGCGATCTAGCAAACAGTCCACAAACACCTACAATTAAATTACATCTAACAATCATTAATTAACCAAACATCGATCAATTGTCATCTAAAAGCATAAAACGACGAAAAACCCCGGAAATCCCTTAATGATGCTCTCGGCCCCTTGAAGGATTTTGGGTTTCGGGTTTGGTTTTCTAGCTTTTAGGCAATTTAGAGGTGTTTCGAGTTGGTTTCAAGTAGTTTGGAAGTTCCCGGTTTCAATGGGTAACGATAATTTGGGTTTTTTTTTACAATAGTTGATTTCTCGAATTTAATTACAATAAACAATTAATCAATAGTAAAGCATCCAAAAACAGCCCATACTTTGTAAGTTTCAAATGGGAAGGGTTTCGGTTCAAACTCGGGTTTAGGGTTAAGGAAAAGTTCCCAAAATCACCAAAAACAACTCCCGTAGTTAAAGTAATCGAGTTTCTCGGCAAGAAATCGAAGATTTAAATCAAAACTCCATTAAAACACTATTTGAAGCTTAGGTTAGAAACTTTGACATACCTTGAGGCCTTTAGAAAATAGATGGAAAACACGATTGTTAGGTTGAGAAGTATCCTAGGACCGAAGGCTTTCCAATGCAACTGGAATCGAGTTGATCCGTTGATAAACGAAAAAAACCCAAAATTTTCTCCCAAAGCTTTGAGTCCCACGGCAATGAAGAGGAAGGAAATGAAATTTTTGGTCAAAGTTGTGTTTTTAAGGAGAAGTGAATAGTGAATTGATATGTTAAGAATGACGGTTACGTCCTTTTAATGACTTTTGACTTCTAAATCGAAACCCGAAGTTCTTAAACTATCCAAATGGTGATTAATAATTATTAATTGGCCTGTTAATAATTATGAATACGACCAAAACTAAATTAAGCTATTGAAGCGATTAAAAGGTTTAAAAACGAAATAAACTACTAAATTCTAAATTACTGATTTCTAAAATAACTTTAAATACTTAAATTAAAATAAAATAAATAATTTTTTTTTAACTCAAAAGTAACGGGACGTTACATGTAGAAAATCCCACCATAGGTTGTATGATTTTAATTAATTCTACAGACATACATCATGATATAATGTAAGGGCCCAAGGGTTTGACGTTGGGTAATTAGAAATTTTTCTTTTATTGGTATATTTTAAATTAGTGATTTAAAGTGTGGAAAATTATTTTTCTATTTGAATCTTTGGTTAATTAGTAATTAACCCTAGTTTATTTAACAAAGGGTAGAGAATTTACTTAAAAGGGAAATTACTGACCATGGTTAATTTAGTAAAAAGGGGAATATTTAATATAGTTAAATTAATGAGAAGGACTTGTTAGAAAAAGGAATTGAAAAAGGGATTTAAATTAATATTAGAGGTGGAGGGGTTTAGGAGATAAAATGAGGAGGTGGGGGTGCTAAGCAAATAGAAATTAATTGTTATTTTTAATTTTGGAAATTAAAACTATATAATGGAAATTAGGAGAAAATAAAAGGAAAAATATAAAAAATCCTCTCATCTTTCTTCCTCCCCAAACTGTGACCCCTCCCCCATTCTCCTCCATTTTTACTCAATTTTATTCTTCTCTAAATCCTTGTGTTCTTGGACAAATTCAAAGAGGTTTTTGTTGATTCATGATGGAATCAACATAATAGGAAGTTTCATACAAGAATCAAGAGAAATAAAGCAAGTTCAAGGTAATTTATAACCTAGGGTTCATGCTTTTTTATAGGTTTCCATGGGGTTCTCTTGTTTGGTTTTTAAGAAATGTTGTGTGGGGTTTTCTTCCTTGTGTAAATTCTGGAAATTGAATTTAGATTGATACTCATCAAGTCCCTAAGATCTAATATATTAAGAATGGTTGTAATTGGAAGCCATGGATGAACACCAAGCTCAAATCCTCCATTAATGACTATTTTCAAGCTTTCTAGTTTTTCCAATTTTGGTTTTTCATAACTTTTACTTAGAATATTTTTCTCCACTAACCGGGTTTGGGTTGTGTTGATTGTATTTGTCCCGAGATAAATGTATTATTATTATTATATATAAATATGTTTGAAATGGTTGATGTAAGATAAGGTCAAGCACAAGAAAAGTGGGAGACTATTTGTGAAGGTGAGAACACAAAGAATCAGAGGGGTGAATGGCGTGTATTCACGACCTTTTTCTGAGTTATCTTAAAATGAGAAATTTTGGTTGTAGGTGGTAGTGATTTGGGGTACGTTTGGTAAGGTTAAGAGCGAAGAGAAGTATGGGAATGAATATTTACCCCGACATTGGTTTAAAACCGGTTTATGCTTTGACTAGTTGTTCATTTAAACATGCCTACTTGCTTTATAATTGTGTTCATAGTCCATGAACGAGTCATAAACTGATTTGGGTCTCTGATTATGCGTATTTTTCATATTTTTGGTTTATGATTCGATGGTTAGCTACGAATGAGACAATAGAGAAAAGTGTGAATGTGAACTATGTGTTTATGTGAATTTTAAGCATTATATGTGTGATGATCGAGTCATATTCTGCCTAGAGTAATTGTCCCATATGTGCTTGTTGAGCCAAGATTACTTCTTATGATGAATATTGAAAGAAAGCATTACATTACCATTTTATTCCATAACACTTCATTCATGAATACTTCATTCATGCATTTCATATGATCGATATGTGGCCATGGGGTCGTAACCCGTGTAATGGTGAATGGTTGTTGGACGTTACACGTTGTTACCGTGGCAGTGATGTTGTGTAGCTTCGAGTTACTGTGTGGTGGATGACCTGGATGCTAGAGTGGTTATTACGACAACCTGGAAGATTATAATGAGCTGCAGCTCGAGTGTGATATGTGGCAATTCTTTATTTAGACATAGTGAGACGAGGGTTGTAAGTAAGGAACCAAATGATCATTGAAATGGAAAAGTGGAAATGGTTATGCATTGTTGATTTGGTGAAATCTTAAACTTGAAAGTTGATTACTTGCATAAGCATTCATGTTTATGTTTCTGGCATATTTTTGCATCCATGCATAGCTAATTTCTTTTCTTTAATGTGCGTATTGAGGAGCGAGATGTGTGATAGCAAACTAAAGTGATCTGAATAGTGAATGGAATGTGTTAATGGTTGTCCGAAGCTTAATGTTAAGCGGGGGAGTGTAATATATAAGGAGTTATGGCTCGGTTATTGGTTTATGGTGCGAAAAGTATGGGGCATAAGAAGGTAGTGACTTAGGGGAAATGATAGATTAGAATACGAGATGAATGGTTTTGGTTTGACAAGGGTACGGGTTTGAAATGTTTACGGTTGATTATGAGTGCCTATTCACATTGCATTCTCTTAAATATGTTTCCATTTATGCATTATGTTATGAGCATTCGTATCACCGTTCATATTCTTTTATTTTCACTGAATGTCATGCTTTAAGGTTCTTTATATCACCTTTCAGGTGTTGCACGAGGACGAGGACGTGAAGCGACAGGTGGTGCTCATTGACGTATGAGATGAATACTTTGGATAGGCCACCGGACACGTGAGCCATGTTTTCTTGTCATTGGGCTTTGTTGTATTTTGGAGTCTAAAATTCAAACACCTACTGTAGATATTTTATGATGTTTTGTGGTTTGTAATAACTTTCTCGTGGTGCACCATGTCTCTTCTATGTGTTTTTATCACTTTATAGCTTTTACGATAATATAAAATGGCCGACGAGTCGGGTTTTGAGCTTAAAGATGGGTTTTTCCTAAGAGTTTACGAGTACTTCATGCCCAAATTTTTATTGTTTCTTAAACTAACTAGTGTAATCCTTACTTCTGCTTGCGAGCTCGCGTCCTTGGCTCGTTTGGTAAGTCGGGTCGTCACATATAATATGTTTTATTATATGTTAATGTATGTGAAGCATGCCATAATTTTTATTTTATAGAGTCTTATATCGGAAAATTATGTATTTTTATTCTAATTGTTTTTAGAATTAAAAGCATGCTTATTTAGTTAACATTCAAAAGTTAAATCTAGTTTAAAAGTTGAATAGAAACTATATGGAATTATTGTTTAAACAATTGTGCCAAAATCCATGTAAGGTATACAAATAGAAACTTTTAATTAAGAGTTAATTCAAAATTAAAAATTATGATAATTAAATTGAACGGAGCGCCTCTAATTGGGAGCGATCTGGGAGAAAAGTTCAAATTAATAAATCAAAATTATTAAGACGGCTCATAATGTGATTAGTTTTAATTAGGAAAACTTGAATAATCACATTTATAAAATGAATCTAACCAATTTAAGAGTTAAAGGTTATTAGGTTAATTAAAACTTGGATTAGTGAATTAGCCTGAATTAGTCTAAGTTATGAAACCCTAACTTAAAATATTAAGTGGGAGAAGGAAACATGCAATGTATCCTATGGTCTCACTAATGGACTCGAAATGTGATATTTATACATGGCCTCTATAGCAGTGCTGTAGGTGTTCATTCCCATAGGAAGGTTTTATTGTATAAATCAATATCAAGTTGGGTCTCCCGAAAGGGATAAAGAATTTTAAATGCGGTTGAAGACTGAATCTACACTTCGTAGACACTCTTAAATTCTTATTTAAAAGACTAAATTAATGGGTCATACTTAAAAGAAATTTTATAAAGTTTGTTATTAAAGGTCTAGACCAAATACACTTTAAACAATTACATAGGACTATGAGTTATTCTGGACTCGTCAATTGTTCGAGTGGCATCTTGTTTTAATGATGGTAATTGACTGTGATGCCCCGTCACTTTTAAATAAATTAAAATCAGAGAAAACAGCGGAAGTCTTTTATTTTAAGAAAATTTTGCGTGGTTTTGTTTGAAAGTTGGCATGCCGAAACCTGTTTACATCCTAATTTTCAAATCTAATAAAATCACATGGAACATTAAGTTCCAATCAGGAGTTCAAGATGTAATATCATAAAAACAACGGTAAAAAGCTCTTATGAGCTAAATACAAAGTATAATTCACAAATCCTTCAAAGTTCTCAAAAGTAAAATTCATAAACTTTACAACAAAAGAGTCCATCTCGAGGTCAGCATCCCTCGATCACGCAGCACCATCTCCCCTTCCACGGCCTCTAGCCAGGGCATTACCTAAAATTGGTTGTAATATCATGAGCTAACAAACTAAGCCCAGTGAGAATAATAAGCATAAAAAGTAAAAATAGACCTCAAACTCGTATTCCGATTCGTGTCCAATTAATCTGACACAATTCACTCATAAAGTTCTCCAAACTCTAGGTAATTTCATTCTAAACTTTCCAAAGGATGATATTACTAACTCTCGTAGTCAATCCTCATCCAATTAACTTGTTATGACATAAACTAAGAAAAATAAATAACTTTGCATATAATATAACATCTTAATTCCTCTTATTGTTTTACTTTCCATTATGAAATATACAATTCTTTCTCCATGATATAATTCCACCGATAATATGCATGAAGGTAATGAAGACATCCCGTAGGATTCGCATTCACCTTTTATGCATAAATGAAGGTAATGTTGACACTCCCCGTAGGGTTCAACATTCTACCTTATGAATGAAGAAGGTGATGCGGACAATCCCCGTAGGGTCCAACATTCTCCCCTCCTTTTCTTTCTCACTTTCATTTCTTTTTCTCACTTTTGTTTCTTTTTCTCGCTTTCGTTTCTTTTTCTCACTTTCGTTTCTTTTTCTCGCTTTTGTTTCTTTTTCTCGGAAGGTGATGCAGACATTCCTCGTAGGGTCCAACATTCTCCCCGTAGGGTCCAACATTCTCCCCTTCTTTTCTTTCTCACTTTCCATTTCCACAAATGATATGCATGAAGGTAATGGAGACTCCCGCCGGATCCACATTCACCTTTTCGTTTTTTGCCTCCCTTCTCTTCCATTTCAATGATGTAAGATAATATGGTGCAAGATGTAATGGTTATGCTTGCACATGCTTGCAAAAGTAAATAAAGTAAAGTGCGAATAATAAAGTAACCGAAACAAACATAAAGTAAGGGGCATAAAGTAAAAGACATAAAGTAAATAAATAGGAAACTCCGGACGAACGATATGTCAATCGAACTCTACTAACAATAATAAAAGTAAAATCATAACTTTAACCATTAACCTATACCTTCAAGGATTCTAAACTTCCAATATAATCCGAGGTTTTATTAACCGTTCTAAATACAAGTTGGATCTTTTAACTTCCAATGATCCAACCTAAGCTTCGAAACGAATCTAACTTAGAATCTTCTAAGATTCGATACTTTCCTCGAGAACTGCTAAGTTGTCACTTAAAGGATTCACTTCTAATCCTAAGGGCACTAACTCACAACCCTCTAATTTTAGATTTGAATTCTAGTCTTAGTTTCAAACTCTACAAACCTTCACACTTATTCGATTTCTATAATTACTTTAAATCCTAACTATTCTCACCTTAATTACAAGATGACTTTGCTCCTAAGTCCGAAGGAGCAATCAAGCGAGTGGTTCGAAAACACCTACAATTAAATTATATCACAGAATCATTAATTACCAACTATCGATCAAACAACAACTAAACATACAAATCGACAAAAAACCCAACAAATCCCCACATGAGGCCCACGGCCCTATCAACAAAAAGGGTTTCGGGTTTAGTTTTCCGGCTTTTCGGCAATTCAAAAGTGTTTCGAGTTGGTTTTAAGCAAATTTGATATTCCCGATTTCAATGGGTATCGATAATTAGGGTTTTCGAACATTATACCCTTTCTCGAATTGAATTTAAATAAACATTATTTCATTAAATTCTAACCCATAATCAATCCCAAAAGGGTAAATTTCAAACGGGAAGGGTTTCGACTGAAACTCGGTTTTAGGGTTATGGGAAAGTTTCCAAAAACACTTAAAACTACTCCCGTATTTATAAACACCGAGTTTCACGACACGAAATCGAAGGAAATATAAGAAAACTCCATTAAAACACTATTTGGAGCTTAGGGTTTGAAACTTGAGAACTCCGTATAATACGAGTGGCAAGTACGATGGTTGGTTAGAAATGAATCGTAGGACCGATACCTTTCCAATGGACCCGGAATCAAGTAGATCGGGCAAGAAACAAACAAAAATAAATTTTCTCTCTTTCTCTCTTGGAACCCACGGCCTAGGAAGCAAAAGTGGATGAACATTTTGGTCAACTTTGATCAATTGAAATATTTAAAGAGAAGGTGAATAGTGTTTTTTGATATTTTAAGAAATTGGAAATGACGGTTGCGTCCTTTTATGACTTTTAACTTATAAAACGAATCCCGAACTTCTTAAACTATCCCAATGGTGATTAATAATTATTAATTGGCCCGTTAATAATTATTAATACCATTAAAACGAAAATAAGCTAAAAAGGTAATTAAAAGGACTTAAACCGAAATAAACTACTAAATCCTAATTTACCGATAAATAAATAAACTTTAACTATTTAAATTAAAATAAAATAATTTTTTTTATCACAAAACAACGGGACGTTACACTGACTTATCATTCGACAACACTTTACGAGTGTCATTAAAATATCGTGACATAGTAACATATTTTAGGGCTTTTATGTTCATTAATATGTTCGCATTCATGCATCATATTTAATTATATGTCAGAACTTTTAGTATTTGAATGTTGAATGCATGTTGGATTACTAAGATAAGGTTTATTTAAATTTTAGTAATATGGCATCTTCTTTAGTCACTATGCATGGAAATAACAAACTAAACGATGAGAACTATGTTTCCTAGAAAAAGGAAATGAATAATTTAAGTAATGTGATTTACTTAAATAACTGACAATATTAATTAAAATAATGATTTTATTTAAATGGAAATTAATATCACTATTATTAATTATTTAAATAATGAGTTTATTTAAATGGAAATTAATATCATTATTATTAATTATTTGAATAATGTGTTTATTTAAATGATAGTTAATAATAAAATATTATTAATAAATACTTATTAATTATTTAGGTAATCTGTGTACCTGAATGGAAATTAATAATTAAACATTTATTATTAATTTTAAATAATATTGACTATTTAAAAGGATAATAGTAAATAACATATTTATTATTAATTAAAATAATGTCGATTATTTAAATTGAAAATAATAAATATTTATTAATAAAGTACCAAAATCGGAATATAATATTTTATTTAAATGATTGATTTAAATAAATATCAAGAACTAATAAATAAGATTTATGAATAAGGAAGAACCTAGAATTGAATAAGTGACTTCAATAGAATTTTTGTTCAAATTATTTAGTAACGACCCGATTTTTCGTAAAATCCTTTAAAACAAATGCGCAGCGGAAAACTTGATTTTACAGAAAAACGGCATGGGTCCATTTAAAATCCGGATAATCCAAAAACCTGTTTACATCCCAATTTTTCAGAAAAAGCAATAAACCTGGAATGCGCATTCCATGTCATGATGAAACTTCTAAAGAAAGTTTTAAAGTCCAGAAATATATACAAATTATACATAGCTCTATCGAGCTCAAAAATGAAACATAATAAAAAGTGATGCAATGTTCATGAGCATTCAAGAATGCTACACCCAAAATCAGTTGTGTTCCTGTCCATTCATTATCTCGATCGGTCACGCGGCGCCACCTCATCTACCTCGACCTCTACCACGTTTCTTACCTGAAAGAAAATTGTAATTGTAGCAACATTAGCATAAAAATGCTAGTGAGAGTAAAATGAAAGCAAGTAATTCTATGAACAATATTCCATGTCAGAAATTGTGTCCAAAGGCCTAGATTTCACTTTTACTACCCATTCCACATTCCAAATTCCGCATATAATCAACATACATAATATACTTCCTAAAAAGTAACAATATCAAGACTTAAAGTAAAAGTACCTGTTATTACTAAGTCTTACTATACAAGTCTAAAGATTATGTAATTGCATTACTAAGTATCTTTATTAACCAATCAGTTTCATCGTATCATATTACCGTATGGACCGAAGTCGACATACCACGTGCCATATCACAAATCACGCACCATGATACCGTATGGAGCGTATGAACATACTATCATGTGCCGTATCACATATCATCGCACCATGATACCGTATGGAGCGTATCAACATACTATCATGTGCCGTATCACATATCATCGCACCATGATACCGTATGGAGCGTATCAACATACTATCATGTGCCGTATCACATATCATCCCACCATGATACCGTATGGAGCGTATCAACATACTATCATGTGCCGTATCACATATAATCCCACCATGATACCGTATGGAGCGTATCAACATACTATCATGTGCCGTATCACATATCATCGCACCTTGATACCGTATGGAGCGTATCAACATACTATCATGTGCCGTATCACATATCATCGCACCTTGATACCGTATGGAGCGTATCAACATACTATCATGTGTCGTATCACATATCATCGCACCATGATACCGTATGGAGCGTATCAACATACTATCATGTGCCGTATCACATAACATCGCACCATCATACCGTATGGAGCGTATCAACATACTATCATGTGCCGTATCACATATCATCGCACCATGATACCGTATGGAGCGTATCAACATACTATCATGTGTCGTATCACATATCATCGCACCATGATACGGTATGGAGCGTATCAACATACTATCATGTGCCGTATCACATATAATCCCACCATGATACCGTATGGAGCGTATCAACATACTATCATGTGCCGTATCACATATAATCCCACCATGATACCGTATGGAGCGTATCAACATACTATCATGTGCCGTATCACATATAATCCCACCATGATACCGTATGGAGCGTATCAACATACTATCATGTGCCGTATCACATATCATCGCACCATGATACCGTATGGAGCGTATCAACATAATATCATGTGCCGTATCACATATCATCGCACTATGATACCGTATGGACCGTATCAACATACTATCATGTGCCGTATCACAAGTACTATATAGAATCCATCAAGCTCCCTAGTAAGTTAGATAAAGTTCCACTAAACTACTAAAGAACATAAACCGCTTGAATTACACGAGTCAATACTCAAGCGTAATTCCTAAGCCACTTTTACTCTGAAATCACTTAAAGTTCCTTATTCATTCACTTTCATCTAAAGTCTCCAAATCATCTCAGAAGACTTCTAAACCACTCATATTTCCTCTTTTACTTCCAAAACCATAAGTACACCAAAACCACTCCACTCACATCCGAGTTTAAAGTCTCCAACTAAGTATAACTTCCGGAAGTTAGTTCCCCTCTTAACCTCGATAAACAATAACGTAATGAAACATAATTCATAAAATTACTAACTTCCATTTTAAACTGACCTTAGATGTGAAATCCAAGCTTCCAAAGTGCCGGAGTCAAAGTCACGCAATCGATCACAAACCTACATATCAAATACACCTAACAATCATTAATTAACCGAAAATCGAGCAAAGACATCTAAACGCATAAAACGACGAAAACACAGCGAAAGAGCCTAGGCATGCTCTTGGCCCTACAAGGAAATAAAGGGCTTGGGTTCGGTCTTCAGGCTTTTATGCACTTTAGAGGCGTCGGGTTGATTTAGGATACTTTGAAAACTGAGATATCAATGGGTCACCATATTTTAGGGTTTTACATAATAATCGATTTCCAAAAAATTAAGTAAAACGTAAAATCATAGCAAACTAAACACCCTAATCTTGGTCAAGTGAGAGAAATTAACACGGGATGGGTTTTCAACTCAAACATGATTTTAGGGTTTAGGGAAGTTTCTAAAATCACATAAAACGACTCCCTCAATTGAAATCTTTGAGTTTCTCGGCAAGAAATCGATGATTTTAATCTTGGACTCCATTAAAACACTATTCAAAGCTTGAATTTAGAAAATTTGTCATACCTTAAGGCCTTTAGAAAACGGACAAAAACCTCGATTGCTAGGTTAGAAATGATCCTCGAGATGGGAGCTTTTCAACGGACATAAATTTATGGCGATCCACCGAGTAACGGAGAAAAGCCAAAGAGAGGGGGTGGGGAGATGAGGGGCTCGGCTCCAAGGAGAAGAAAAGAAATGAAGAATGAAGTCCCTTTTGACCAAAGTTGACTATTTAATGAGAAAGGAGATGAATAGTGATTTTTTAAGAAATTGGAAAATGACGAATACGTCCCTTTTGAAAGATTTGATTTAAAATACGAAACCCGAAGATCTTAAAATAATCTAAAGGTGATTAATAATTATTAATTGGCCCGTTAATATTTATTAATGTCACCGAAACTAATTTAAAGTCATAAAAGGTTTAAAAAGGTTTTCGAACGAAAATAACTACTAAAATCGAAATTACTAAGTTTAAACTAACTTAAATACTTTATTTAAAATAAAATAAAAAATTTACCTCCAAAAGTAACGGGACGTTACACACTACAAAAAAACTGTCAAAATGAGATCAGAAATTTGCGACAAAAAAAAATGGTAGTTTTCTGGTGACCACCTGGTCACTTTCTTTGAAGGTTGACTCTAAGTGACCATCTGGTCACTTTTTTTGCGACCAGATTGCGACCAAAAGCAGAAGTAGTCATAAAAAATGGCGCGAAAAAAGTGACCAATTGGTCACCTAAAAAAACGACCCTCTGGTCGCATTTTTGTGACTAAAATATGCCTTGGTAGCAAAAAATGGCGCGTAATTTTGGAGGGAAGAAAGCTACCAAGTGGTCACAATTAAAAGTGATTAACTGGTCGCAATTTTGGTGACTAAAAGTGAGCAGTGGTAGCTTATAATTGGAGGGAAGAAAGCTACCAAGTGGTCACAATTAAAAGTGTGACTAAATGGTCGCAATTTTGGTGACCTAAAAGTGAGCAATGGTAGCTTATAATTGGAGGGAAGAAAGCTACCAAGTGGTCACAATTATAAGTGACCATATGGTCACAAATTATGTGATTTTATGTGACCAATAATTGATAAAGAATTTGGTGGGATAAAAGCTACCAAATGGTCACCAAAAAAAGTGACCATGTGGTCGTAAATTCTGACTTGATGTGACCCGGGGCGGTGAGGAAAATTTGGCGGGAAACTGCGACCAGGTGGTAGCAAAAATACTACCATCTGGTCACAAATGAGCAGAGGAGTCCATTATAAAAACCCCTCCACTCATTGTTTGTTAGCATTAAGAAAAAAGAAAATGAGAGAGTGGATGTATGTTCGTTTGATAGACGGGTATTTGAAAGATGAGTTCGTGGCCGGGGTTGAACAGTTTGTTGAGTTTTGCATGACAACTGTCTATTATGAAAAGTATGGTGGAAAGCTACGTTTCCCGTGCAGGAAATGCGACAATAGGAGAATCATACCGGTTACAGAGTTGAAGGTGCATCTTTATAGTCGGGGGTTTGTGCAGAATTATTATCACTGGGTGTTTCAGGGGGAAACACAGGAAATGTTCGATGCTCCATTACAGGAATCGAGACGATACGAAGGTAGCAGCTCGAATGTAGAGGTTGTTGACGAAGAACGGAATGATGAACAACAGTATAGTCAGATGCAGCAAATGATAATTGATGGTGCGGGGTATGGGGGCAATGAAAATTTCCGTGAAAGTTTAAACGTAGACGAAGATGAACGGGTTGTAGAAGAGGAAATGAATCCGGAAGCACGTAAGATGCACAAGATGCTAAAGACAGCCAGCCGACCATTATGCGATGGGTGTGAGGTAAGTCAACTTGCTGCTGCTATAGAACTTTTAAATATAAAGGCGCAGTACAACATACCCGGTAGAGGATTTGATGCGATTGCATCGTGGTTTCGTTGATGCGCTCCAGAAGAAAATAATATGCCCCACAGTTTGTACGACACGAAAAAGCTAGTGGAGGGACTTGGATTACCCATGGAGAAAATAGATTCTTGTCAAAACGGATGCATGATTTACTGGGATGTGGATGAGGACCTGCATCATTGCAAATTTTGTTTTCTTCCAAGATACAAATAAGGGAAAAGCAGCCTGATTCCGAACGCCCGCATGTTCTATTTACCGCTGACCCCACGTCTGCAACGGTTGTATGCATCGGATGTGACAGCCTCGCACATGAGATGGCATCACGAGCATTCACAGGATGAAGGTGTTATGAGACATCCCTCAGATGTTGCGCCATGGAAGCATTTAAATAATTGTCATCCGAATTTTGCACAACATCCGAGAAACGTCAGATTGGGCTTATGAATAGATGGCTTCAACCCGTTCGGGGCATCCGTGGCACAATATTCGGTTTGGTCAGTCATGGTAACCCCGTATAACTTGCCTCCCTCGATGTGCATGCGAGACCTGGTGATTTTTCTAACAGTGATCGTACCTGGGCCAAAAAGTCCAAAACAGAAACTGGATGTGTATTTGCAACCACTTATTGCGAGTTGAAAAGGTTGTGGGTCGACGGTGTTATGATGTACGACATTTCGAAGAAACAAAATTTCTTGATGGGCGCCGCGTTAATCCGGGCGATCGGTGACTTCCCTGCGTATTCAATCTTGTCCAGGTATGTTGATCTTTAATTGCTTTCATATACATTTTTGAGTCTGTGTTTAGCTTTTGTTATTGCTTTCCTTAGTCAGTGTAGTTAATTGTGTGAACCTCAATCTCCTCCTCTTAAAGGATGGAGTACGGCGGGGACATACGCATGTCCACATTGCATGCTAGACACAGATGCATTTTATCTCAGAAACGGTCGGAAAACTTGTTGGTTTGACTGTCACCGTCGATTTTTGCCGTTGAATCACACTTTCCGTTCAAACGGCAGTGACTGGAAGAAGGGTCGACGAGTAAGAAAACAAACCCCCCCGACCATGTATAGTGGAAGATAGATTCTGCACGGTATAGATGTTATAGGGATGCAGAAGATTACCGTGGAAGGTGCAGAGAGTGCAAACAATGCGGCTGGAAAAAACACGGGTTGGAAGAAACGGAGTATTTTTTGGGATCTACCATATTGGGAGGATCTACTGATTAGACACAATCTTGATGTAATGCATATCGAGAAGAATTTCTTCGACAACATTTTCAATACGATTTTGAACGTTCCGGGAAAAACAAAGGACAATCTGAAGGCACGTTATGATATACGGGAGATATGTCATCGTCCTGAGTTGGAACCTGACGACAATGATAATTACGCAAAAGCAAAGTACATGTTGACGACGGATGAAAAGAAAACATTATTTGAGTGGATCAAATCCATCAAATTCCCGTACGGATACGTTTTGAATTTGAGTCGGTGTATAGACAGTCAAAAACATATCATGTTCGGCATGAAAAACCACGACTGTCATATATTCATGCAACGATTGATGCCCGTCGCGTTCAGACCGTTCCTAGAGAATAGACATTGGGAGCCGTTTGCCCAGTTGAGTGTTTTTTTCAGGGACTTGACATGTACAGAGCTGACGGAAGCTACTGTCGCTTCAATGAGTTCAGAGATCGCCGTTATTATTTGTAAGTTGGAGCGAACGTTCCCACCTGGCTTTTTTGACTCCATGAAGCATCTTCCAGTGCATCTTCCATACGAGGCATTCTTAGGGGGTCCCGTACATTACCGTTGGATGTACCCATTTGAAAGGTAAGCACAGTTATTTTGTAATGTACGCGTATAAATCAGTACAGTGATCATCGAATGTAAATAATGTTTTGTACCCATAAGTACTTACGTCAGTTGAAAAGGATGGTTGGAAATAGATCACGAGTAGAAGCATCTATCTGTAGTGCGTACCTGATGCAAGAGACTACCACATTTTGTTCATACTACTTTGATCAACACATTGTAGAGCAGTTTCGACCGGCGAAACGAAACATTGTCAAAAATTTACTTGAAGCCTGTTGACATGAACGACTTGCCGATTTTTACGGAACCTGGCATGACAGTTGGAAGATCAGTGCGTAGGCCGTTGACCGATTCTGAGTATCACGTAATGCTGACATACGTGTTATGCAACTGCGCAGAGATCGAGCGTTACATAGAGTGAGTTTGTAACTTAACATTATTCCATCGCATAAACAAACTATTTGCTAACTATTTTTGTAACATACAGATTATTTCTAAACGTATACGTTCGAATGACACGAGTTGGTCTTACAGACGCCGAGGAGGGGTCAATAATCGATAAAGAGTTTCGTTCTTGGTTCAGTGCATACGTGAGTTATTTTAAATTGTCAAAAAAACCATGGCATTTTGTTGAAAAAATTACTATCATCCTAACATTACTGTATGTTAACAATGACAGAGGTTGACTCCCATACATTACCGGTGGATGATCCTCGCATTATTTATTTGGCAAAGGGACCTGGACGGATAGCAAGGTCGTATGGTGGATATGTCGGTAACGGCTACAGATTTCAAACGAAGGCGCATTCAGTGAACAGGGCAACAAACAACAGTGGTGTTTGCATAAAAGGTCATGTGTTCGGAACAAACGAAGACGATTACTTCGGAGTAATCGATGAGATTCTTGAGATTCAATACGCAAGTTCGACGCTAAAACACATTGTTGTGTTCAACTGCACTTGGTTCGAGACAACCAGACGAGGCGGAGTCCGTAAGATTGATCATTTACAAATCGTTGAGGTAAACAAGTCTAAGCATATGCGCACCGCTGATAGGTTTATCCTGGCTTCACAGACGATTCAAGTTTATTACCTGAACTATCTGATTAATAGACGAGATCTGACAGATTGGTTAGTTGTTTGTAAAGTTAAACCACGCCAAGTAGAAGAAAACTTGTCCGAGAAAGACGACCATGCAGAGGAAGCTGTTGCTTTTCAAGAAGATGAGATAAGATGTCGTGCAATCGACGATGGTCAGAATGCAAGTACGTTCGTCCTTTGAACAATGGGACGATAACATTGCATGATGATGATGATACAAATCCTTCCACTTCTCACGTATGTGACATTGATGTTGAATTTATTCGAGACGGTGAATTCGATGAAGAAACAGAAGAAGAAGACTTTATGTGACAGACTTGTTGGAGACGATGATGAATGAGATATTTCGTTAACTTGATTATTCTATGTGTGTATGTGTTTATTAATTAAAACTATTTCTTTTAATGAATGGTTAAAAAAAATATATATATTAATATTTACGACCACATTGTCAAATATTTGGACAGAATCATCATCATCTTCAATCTGCTCACTTTTAAACATCACTTTGTTTTCCTTGATTGGATATTGGATTTCAGAAGCACTATGATCAAATATAACAACATGGAAACAAGAGTTCCCTTCATATCTAAATATCAGAAAGTAACCAAATTTAACAGAGTAAAACTCCACAAAGTAACCCAATTTAAAAAAAATATATATATATATATATTAATATTTGCGACCACATGGTAGTAATTTAGAAAGGGAAAGGCGACCAAATGGTCGCATTTTTGGAAAAGTATAATTATATTTTAAAAAAAATATAAGTCAGATTACGACCATATGGTCGGATATATGAGCGGTAAATTTAAATTCTCATGAAATTTATGGCGGTGAATTTAAACATTACGACCATCTGGTCGCAATATTTGGCGGTGAATTTCATTATTGCGACCAGATGGTCGCAATTCTTGATAATGGTAACTGGGCGACCATCTGGTCGCAATAATGAAATTCACCGCCAAATATTGCGACCAGATGGTCGTAATGTTTAAATTCACCGCCATAAATTTCATGAGAATTTAAATTTACCGCTCATATTTCCGACCATATGGTCGTAATCTGACTTAAATTTACCGCTCACCAGATGGCGGTGATATGACAGCTGTTCTTGATAATGGTAACTGGGCGACCAAATGGTCGCTTTTTAAAGAAATGCTACCAGATGGTCGGAAATATCTCTAAAAATACGACCATCTGGTCGTATTTTCCCCAGCACGCGCGACCTTTCGTTTCTATTCATTATTACATATTTGCGACCATTTGGTCGCAAATTCTGATTTAAAATCAGATCAGATTCCCTCCCCCCATTTCTTTTCCTTTCCTTTCTCTTTTTCTTTCTTTTTTTTCTTTCTTTTCTCTCTTTCCCCCGTTCCGTTCCCCGTTGTTTTTCCCCATTCCCGTTCCCCGTTCCTACTCTAAACCTAAACACCCTAAACCTCCAATCCCGGTTTCTATTACGAGGTTCGTTTCGTTTACGTTTTTAGTTATTTTTAGTTTAAGTTTATGTTTAAATTTAATTAGTTTAGTTTAATGTTGTTAATTTCATTAATTTTAGTTTAATTAATGTAATTTAGTTTAATTAAGTACTTAGTTTACTTAAGGTTTATTAATCTAATTTCGTTTACTTTAATTTATTGATACATTTTAGTTCAATTAATCTAATTTTAATTTAGTTTAATTAAATTAATTAGTTTAGTTAAGTTTAGGTTTTATTAATTAATGTTAGTTAAATTTAATTAATGTTAGTTAAATTTAATGTTAGTTAAATTGAAAGCTTTATTACTTAGTTTACTTTAATTAATTACTTAGTTTAGTTTATTAATTACTTAGTTTAGTTTATTTTAGTTTTAATTAATTAATGTTAGTTTAATTTAAGTAATTTTAGTTCAATTAATCTAATTTAGTTTAATTCTTCATTACTTAATTTACTTTAATTTAATTAATTTTAGTTTAATTCTCCACTACTTAGTTTACTTTAATTTTAATTTACTTTAATTCAAATTAATTAATTAGTTTAGTTTAATTAGTTCAATTAATCTAATTTTAATTTACTTTAATTCAAATTAATTAATTAGTTTACTTTAATTAGTTCAATTAATCTAATTTTAATTTACTTTAATTCAAATTAATTAATTAGTTTATTTTAAATTATTTACTTAATTTATGTTAGTTTAATTTACATTATTTAATCAATTTAATTTAGATTATTTCATTAATTAATTAATTTAATTTATTTCAATATTTTAATTACGTAATTAGTATTAAATTAGTTTAGTTTGGTTGTAGGAGTATGACCAGGCGACGACGCGTCCTCCCCAGATCCAGACGAGCGTGACGACGTGGGTGATGAGGCGTCTCCACGGCCGCCATCGCGCCGCCTATGATGCGGACCGACTACGAGAGGAGTTGGAGATCCTCTTGATTCGAGGCGGGACTTGCCGCCACGCTCGATGATGCGATCCCTGAGACCCAGTCTGCGACACCACGACTGACACAGGACTCCCTGGCCACGACTCCCGGCATAGCATCAGGGTCTGCATCAGGGTATGCGTCCGGGTCTGCATCAGGGTTGGATCCAGCTATATTTTCCACTTCATGCACGCAGCCGTCTCGGGCCGCAGACTCTACCCTTCGAATTGAAGGGGATACGTAAGTAATTTTGTTTATTGTTTTAATTACTTAATTTTTAAGCCTTTAAACTTTTTTCAAAGTGTTTTTTTTTTTCCGTTAACTAATAGTTTCTAATAGCACAATAATTTTTATGTTTTTGCAGAGTACAGCAGCATACAACCGTTTCAAAACGGTTTCGCGAGGTCCTCTAGAGTATGCCTCTACCCAGCGACCTTCGCTGGCAGAAGATTCTGACGACGGAGAAACGTCAGATGTACGACAACTGGAAGGTAAAAAACATCATTTATTTTTATAATTAATTAATTTTGAAATTTATAGAAATAAATTTATTACTTTAACAATTTTTTTATTTCAATTTTTTCAGGGCAAGTTTCCTGTTATCGATCCCGATATCACTGAAGGTAGATTGTTCCCCCTATGGGACAATCACGTCGGGGATCGATTCAAGGACCTCATGTACCGGGCGCGTAGAAAGCAAGCAGCAAACCGCCCCGTGTGGATGAGCCCAGAGGACCACGCGCGGCTTATCGCGAGCTTGAGCACTCCTGAGGGAAAGGCAGTGTCAAGCAGGAATAAGGCCAACGGCGCGAAGAATCCCACCAAACACACAGCGGGGGCCCGGACACACGACGAGCACCATCATCGATTGGTAAGTTTTTTTTTGGTCGTTTTCTTACTTACCTACTTTTTTCTCGTTTTCTTTTTTCAATTAGTTATTAATTTATTATGTTTTATTCTTCAATCTTTAATATTTTTAGGAAGCGAAGCACGGGCGCCCCGTCCCGCCCGATGAGCTGCACCGCGTTCTTCACGCGTAGAAGGACGGGACGTTCGTCGACGATAAGGCGAAAGTAGTTCAAGTATTTAATAATTTTGTCAATTATTATTTTTTCTTTAAAATTTTCCAAACTTATATATTAACTATTTTATTTTCTGAATTTTAAATGTTTAGGAACGTTTCACAGAGTCCTTGAGTTAGCGGTTGCCCACACCAGACTCGCAACCGACTCAGGAGGACCGTAGAGAGGCGTTCTTGGAGGCTGCTGGAGGGGTTCGACATGATGGATCAGTTCCTGGGCTCGGCTCGTACGGTCGACGCCTTTACGCAGATGTGCCCCGGCCTCAGCGGAGCGGAGCGAGCACTAGCTCCGGCCCCTATCCGGTTGAACAGCAGCTGCGCGCGGACATGCACGCTATGCGCGAGGACTTTGTTTCTCGAGTCGCTGCGATTGATGCGGACATGCAGGCACGGGTTGAGGCCCAGGTGACAGCAGCTTTGGCCACGTACTTCAGATCCCTATACGGCGGCCAGTCATCATCGACGCCTCCTCCGCCATCCCCCACCCCTCCGCAGTAGTTCTAGGATGCTTTCGTCTGTATAAAACTTTTTTTGAATATTTGATATATATATATATTTTTTATTTTAATTCCAATTTTTTGTTATTAAATTTTAATCTTAATTAATTAACTAATTGTTGAAATTTAAATTTAAAAAAAAAACAAATTCTTACATGCGACCATATGGTCGCATTTTATTTCAAGAAAACGACCATATGGTCGCATTTTGACTGAGTCCAAAAGTGACCATTTGGTCACATAAAATACGACCATATAGTCACTTTTAGGCGACCATCTTGTCGTATTTTGACTGAGTCCAAAAGTGACCATTTGGTCACATGAAATACGACCATTTGGTCACTTTTTTATGTGACCAAATGGTCACTTATCTTCAACATAAATTACGACCAGATGGTCACTTTTTAAGCGACCATCTGGTCGTTTTTTCAAAAGGTTGACTTTTTTGCAACCAAACGTTTCTGGTCGTAGATTTGTGACTATCCAGTCGCCCAAATTCAGGATTGACCAGCTTTTTGGCCACCACCATTTTTATCGTTTTTTTGGTCCCATTATACCCTAAAAACGACCATTTGGTCGCAATTTTATGGTTGCAAATTGACAGTTTTTTTGTAGTGACATATTTGAATACCAAAATCGGTACATATACGATATTTTAGGAAATAATTGTTGAATTATTATGTCTAAAAGAATGTTTAACCAAAGACAAATTAAACAAAGAAAAATAAAAATTAGTTTTTCTTATTGATTTTATGCACATAAAATTGGCACAGAAGAGAAATAAGGAATAAAATTTGATTTTATTTTTTGAATTTATCTTGTATTTATTTTGATATTATTTCCAAATTCAATTGGAAAACTATTTTGCATATAAATACAAATGTTCGGGTTATTCATTCAAAAGCTTCTAATTTCAATTTTCGAAAATTAAAAATTTATGTTTCCTATTTTCCACGTAACCGATTATACAATAGTCTAAAAGGGAAGAAAATATTATTCTTCCCAAAACCATAGTTTTCTAGTTTAATTATCATTTTTTTTTTAATTTTGAATTATGTAATAGCTAATGGTTCTCATTTCGTATGAACAAAATTTGGGAATATTTTAAATAAGGGTTTTTAAGGTAGATATTCCTTTACAACTAAATTATAAAGTTCCAAAGTGTGATTGGATAGTTATTTAAAATACATAGTACAAAACAAATAAATTCCAAATCTAAATTATAAACTCTGGGATATCTACATGAGTTATAAGGTTTAAAAATGTTTGAAAAAATTTAAGTCTAAAATTACTTAAATAAGTTAGTGGGATTAATCTCTTAAAGATGGTTGTGAAAGTTTGAGATGATAACCATATTAATCCACAAACATATAACTCTTCTGTTTCCTATTTTCCACGTAATCGATTATACAATAGTCCAAAAGGGAAGAAAATATTATTCTTCCTAAAACCATAGTTTTCTAGTTTAATTATCATTTTTTTATTTTGAATTATGAAATAACTAATGGTTCTCATTTCGTATGAACCAAATTTGGGAATATTTTAAATGAGGGTTTTTTTAGGTAGATATTCCTTTACAACTAAATTACAAAGTTCCAAAGTGTGATTGGATAATTATTTAAAATACTTAGTACAAAACAAATAAATTCCAAATCTAAATTATAAACTTCGGGATATCTACATGAGTTATAAGGTTTAAAAATGTTTGAAAAAATTTAAGTCTAAAATTACTTAAATAAGTTAGTGGGATTAATCTCTTAAAGATGGTTGTGAAAGTTTGAGATGATAACCATATTAATCCACAAACATATAGAAATAAGTAAAATAAAGTATCTTTGATTTATCAAAGATAATTAGACTTAAAATCACTGAAGTGGACATTTAGATGTTATAATTTAAGTGAAAAAAAGTAAACATAGAATCAATTTCTTATATTCTAAACATTCAGTTATTTTAAAATGATGTTTTAAAGGTACTAACTGATATGAAATAAACAAAACAGAAATTGGAAAGTAATAATAAGTGAATAACTGAATTCACAAATTATTAAAGAAAAGTACAAATTACTTAAGATAGAAAAGAATTACAATAATTTTATTTCACAATAAAACAAGTAGTTATTTAAAAGTTAATGATATGAAACCCTAGAAAATTGAAATAGAAACCATTTGAAGACAAAGAACCCCTAGATGCAAATCCTAAAACCCCAATGAACAATAAGGTAAAACCCTTAGAAACCAAGAAGAGAAAGATTATTCCAATGATCTAATATCTTGAAATAAGAGAACTTGTTCTTATTTCAAGATCGAAACAATCCACAAACACAATAGATCAAGTTATGCTTGAATGTATCTAAAACATGCAACCTAGAACAAGGATACAAAACTAAGCAATTTCGGCTAAGCAAAATGCAATATTGTTATCAAATCAATTCTCTGTATTTAGGGTTACAAATGAGTCTTTAAATATGCAAAAGAAAACCCTAAAATTACTAGGAAATTCGGATTACAAGGAGGCACAAAATCTATCAAATCTTTCCTTAAGTGCATTTTGTGCATTTTAGGAAAGTTTTGCCCTAGAAGATATTATATCATTCATAAACTATTCTATGCATTAAAACTGATAAATAAAGGCCTAAAACATGTCCAAGTACATTTTAAATTCGTGGACATCATATATGGCAAGTTCGGGAACAAATATAGAAAGTAGTTCAAATAAGGAAAGTTTGCAAAAGTGATGCAACTTTCCTAATTAGCCCTCTTCTTCATTTCTGATTGAACAAGTCTTCAATACTCTTCTTCCAAATGCATTTGCCATTGATTAGTGTGCATCAAGTCTTCTTTGTTAGCCTCCATGCTCGGATATTCAAAGCTTGTCTTGACTTTGTTAATATAGGCTTGTAAATGGATGTTCAATGCTTCTCTTGATCTTTGAACATGTGATTGGTCCTTGAGCTTTTTGTGAGGTTCCATGATTCATATCATCTCCTCCCTCTTGAAAAGGATTCGTCCTCAAATCTAAAACATTACCTACATCGCAATAACTCAAGTTAGTAACATAAATAAAAGCACCTAAAGCATACTTACCTTGGAAATCAGATTTGTAAGCATCTTGATATCTTTATAGTGCCTTAAATTGTTTAACTCCTCCCGGATCAAAAACCTTGAATTCCCATGCATCTCCCTCTTTGACATTTAATTACATGGTCCCACTTAGGTATTGAAGTATTTGTAGCTTCTTCTTAAATTGTGTCTCATAACAAATAACAAGAGATCTAGGTACACTATTAGATAACATATTAGAACCCAAAGGACCATAGTCAATTTCATAAATTTTCTCATAACATGGTATCACAAACAATGATGCAAAAGTACATTCAACCCACTCATATGTGTGTCCATACACAAATCCTACATTCTTTTCAATCAAGTGACAATCATACGTAACCATTGAATCAATCAAACAATTATTATTGAAAACAGTAAGCACATGATTAGAAGTAGTAAGAGTCTCAATAACTCTTTTAATTTGGGAATTATTAAGCAAGTAAGTCTTAGTACAACATGCATAATTATCAATGAAATTCATTTGATGTTGTAGAAATTCATAGTTGAGATCATTTTTATCAAACAAACAAGTGTTATGCATATTATAAAGAATAGGGTTAGGATGCTTTACAATGGCTGTGTTTACCCTATTTTCCATGCATTGAGTCATGTGAGATGGTGGTTTATTGAGTATGGCAGCCCCTTGAATATTGTCTTCTTGATATTTTATGCCTTGCATTGATGACAGATTGCTAGGCATCTCATTAGGGAACAACCTTTTACATTCCTGCAAAAACTCAACAAACATACTAGGCAAAGATGTGTTAAGTGTAAAACAAACCTCTTTGTACAAAAGTACTTCCTAGCCTCACTTGATCTAACTTTCAAGCTCTCACTCTCTATTTTTCTCTCCTTTTTCTCACTACACTCGAATGCCTCACGCTTTGTAATCTCAAAACATTTTTTATTTTCATTCTCTCTTTCATTCTTTTCAAAATCACAAGTCTCTTTCTTTTGAGCACAAATTTCTTTTTCACTCTTTTCTTTCTTATCACTCATCTCTCTTTCTTTTTGCTCACTAATTTTTTTTTATCACTCATCTCTCTTTCTTTTGGATCACTCGTTTCTTTTTCATCACTCATCTCTCTTTCTTTTCGCTCACTCTCTTTTTCACAATTTTCATTATTTTTGAAATTAGAACACTTATTTAACTCATAAGTTTCCTCCACACAAATATTAGCATGGATATCCTCTTTTATCTTCTCCATGCTAGCATTGATAACTTCCTTCGATTTTAAAAGTTCTCTTTCAATCATCTTGACCTTCTCTAAAATCAAATTTGCATTTTCCTCTACCAAGTCATAGGCAGCCTCATTCTTATCCATTAATGTACCATTTTCACCCATTTGATAAGACGAAGTAGTATTGGAAATAGGTTTAGAAGCATACCGTGTATCTCTTCTTCTTTTGAGTCTATTTTCTACCTTGGTGGCATAGTAAACCATTTCTTCCAACTTCACATATGTATACCCATTAACTTGGCCAGCAATCTCATAATTTAATCCATCTAAGAACCATGCCATAGTCATCTCTTCATCTTCCTCAATATTAGCCCTAGCCATGAGATATTTAAACTCATTGTAGTACTCACAAACTCTCATGTTTCCTTGTGTAAGATCTTCGAACATTTCCTCAAGGTCTCTTTGAAATTGGCTTGGTACAAATCGTTTCCTCATGATGTATTTGAGTTCACACCAAGTTTCAATTGGATCCTCCAAAGTTCTTCTTTTCCTATCGTTCACCAATTGTTTCCACCATGTTAGTGCATAATCACAAAATTGAGTGGTTATAAGTTTTACCTTCTTTGAATTACTACATGGATGTTCTTCAAAACAAACTCCACCTCTCTTTACCATATCAAGTAAACCTCTGGATTTGATCTTCCTTGATGTAACGTCCCGTTACTTTGAAGTGAATTTTTTTGTTTATTATTTTATTATTTATTTAATATGTTACTTATTTATTTATTTCAATTAAAGTATTTAGTTTAATTTTAGTTTTAGTAATTTAGAAATTTAGTAGTTAATTTCACTCGAAACCCTTTTTAATCGTTTTATTAGTTTAAATTAGTTTTGGTCGTATTAATAATTATTAATCACCATTTGGCTAGTTTAAGAACTTCGGATTTCGATTTATGAGTTCAAATCATTTAAGAACGTAACCGTAATTTTCGATTTCTTAAAAATATCCAAATCATGAGGACAACTTTGACGTTCGAAATTTTTTCCTAAGAGTGTGACGACCCGTCATTTTTAAATAAATTAAATTCAGAGAAAACAGCGGAAGTCTTTTAATTTACGAAAAATTGGCGTGGTTTTGTTTGAAAATTGGCATGCCGAAAACCTGTTTACAACCTAATTTCAAATCTAATCAAAATTTCATGGACTTTAAGTCCAAATCAGGAGTTCAAATGTTTCATCACATAAAACCACATCAAAAGCTCTTATGAGCTATATACAACATCAAAGTGTTCAAAAATTTATAAAAGTGTTACACAAACTTTACAAAGACAAGTCCATCTCGAGGCCAGCATCCCTCGATCACGCAGCACCACCTCCTCCTCCTCGACCTCTAGCCAAGGCATTACCTGAAATTGGTTGTAATATCATGAGCTAACAAACTAAGCCCAGTGAGAATAAATAGCATAAAAAGTAAAGATAGACCTCAAACTCGCATTTCGATTTGTGTCCACTTAAACTGACACATTCTAATCCTAAAGTTCACCAAATGATACTAATTAGCACACTTAGTCTTATTGTTCATCCATAAACTCGTTATATCATAAATGAGAAATATAAATAAACTTTACAAATTATAACATCTCGATTCTCTTTCTCATCTATCAAATGCATAAAAGTAATGAGTACATCCCGTAGGATACGCATTCGCCATTTATGCATGAAATGAAGGTAACGTGGGTATTCAATTCATCCACCATTCCTTATGTATGAAGGTAACGTGGGTATTCAACTCATCCACCATTCCTTATGCATGAAGGTAACGTGGGTATTCAACTCATCCACCATTCCTTTCATTCTTTTCTTTTCTCTTTTCATTGATGCGAGATGTTATGGTACAATAAATAATGGTGCAAAATGTTATGCATATGCTTGCATATGCTTGTAAAAGTAAATAAAGTAAGGTACGAATATTAAAGAGATCGAATTCAACATAAAGTAAAGAGCATAAAGTAAATGACATAATGATAAATATAGATAAGAATCTCGGACCAACGATATGACGATCGAACTCCGATATCCATAATAAGATTAGAAACATAACTTAAACGATTAACCTATACCCTCCGGATTCTAAACTTCCAAAAATCCGAGGTTCTATTAACCGTTCTAATTATAAGTTGGATCTTTAACTTCTAATAATCCAAACTTAGTTCACACGAACCTAACTTAGAATCTTCTAAGATTCAAGTCTTTCTCGAGAACTTCTAAATTCTCCTTAAAGGATTAACTCTTAATCCTAAGGGCACTAACTCACAACCCTATAATCTTAGGTTCGGATTCTAATCTTAATCCCATACTCTACAAACCATTACACTCATTTGCTTTCTATAGTTACTTTACATACTAATCATTCTCACCTTATTAATAAGATGACTTAGCTCCTAAGTTCGAAGGAGCGATCAACCACGAAGTTCAAAAACACCTACAAACGAATTACATCGTAACAATCAATAACGAAACCAACTATCAATCAAACAACTACTAAACATAAAAAGCAACGAAAACCCAACAAAACCCACAAAGAGGCCCACGGCCCTATCATCAAAAACAAGTCTCGGGTTTGGTTTTTCGGCTTTTTGGCAATTCAAATACGTTTTGAGTTGGTTTTAATCAAATTCGATAATCCCGATTTCAATGGGTATCGATGAATAGTGTTTTTGAACATTAGTCCCTTTCCCGAATTGAATTTAAATAAACATTCATTCATTAATTTCTAACCCAAAATCAAACCCAAAAGGGTAAATTTCAAACGGAAAGGGTTTCGACTGAAACTCGGTTTTAGGGTTATGAAATAGTTTCCAAAAACACTTAAAACTACTCCCGAATTGACAAACACCGAGTTTCACGGCAAGAAATCGAAAGAAAGCAAGCAAAACTCCATGAAAACACTATTTGGAGTTTAGGGTTTCAAGAGAAACTTACCGAGAACTCCTCGAATCTCGAGAGAAACGGACGAAGGCTAGGTGGAAAAGGATCGTAGGATCGATACCTTTCCAATGGACCCGGAATCAAGTCGATCGGGCAAGAAACGAACGAAATCAAAATTTCTTCCCTTGGCCTTTGAAGCTCACGGCTTGGAGGAGGAGAAAATGAGAGAATTTGGTCAATTGTGAAGTCAAGGTTCATTTAAAGAAGAAGGCAAATAGTGATTTTTAGATATTTTGAAATTGGGTAATTACAACTTTGCCCTTTTAAGACTTTTGGCTTAAAACGATTCCCGAACATCTCAAATTATCCCAATGGTGATTAATAATTATTAATTGGCCCGTTAATAATTATTAATACCATTAAAACGTATTTAACTAAATAAAACCATTAAAAGGAATTAAAATGAAATAAATTACTAAATTCTAATTTAATAATAAATAAATGAATTTTAATTACTCAAATTAAAATAAAATAAATAAAAGTTTTTTTTTTTTTTTTTTTTTTTTTTATCACAAAATAACGGGACGTTACAAAGAGGATTCCCAAAGAAAAGTTTCCTCCATTAGGATCTTTACGATGGACCAAATCATGAGGACAACGTTAAATAGATTGGTTCCGATCCTCGTTTGACATTTTGGTCCAAAGTGGATTCCCAAAGAAGGGTTTCCTCCATTTGGAACTTTAGGATGGACCAAATCATAAGGAAAACTTTGACGTTCGAGATTTTTGTCCAAAGAGGATCCAAAAGAAGAATTTCCTCCATTTGGAACTTTAGAATGGACCAAATCTGATAAGGCAAACCCAAATTGCAAGTCAATAGACCCTATGCTATTATGCTTAGCATGAACTTTGAAGCAAGAACTCAAACCCTCCCTAACTAATCGATTTCAACCAAGAGATTAAGGTTAGATCAAATTACCTCTTAGATCAATGATCTAGAGACAAGAATGAGGTTTCTTGTTCTAGATTGAATCACTCCACAACTAAGTTGATCAATCCCTAGTTGAATGACTCGGCAACAACCCTAAACACAAGAATTGCAAAGAAAATGAAAACTCAATTTGGTTTTCAAAAAGAAAACTCTCAAAGAGTACTTGTTTTTCATTCGAAATAATTAGATTTGTTACATTGAGTTCCATGGCTATTATAACCTTCCAAAAACAAAAGGAAAACAAAACATAACATTGGAGGGTTTCTTGGTTTTTCTTCGTTTCTCGATGGATCGGCGTGCTTTTGATTGCGTTGGATTGGTAGGGACGAGGGCTACCTATCCAACCTACTTTTTCAAAGTTTCCCGTTCTCTAAGGGAAGTCCCGAAAAGTAAGTTTTCAAAACTTTTTATATGGTTTTGTTCGTTTTTTATTATAAATGACTTTTGAAGTTGAAATCATGAATTTCTATCATGGAATTTGATGATTTTGAGCCCGGATTTTTGAAAAACACTATTCACCCGAAAACAATATTCATCCGAAAATACTATTCATCTAAAAATTCAAACTTGTTCTCATCTTAGTTATGAGTTGTAATATGTTGTGCAATTGATGATTTATAGGTGCGATTGCTCGTTTGTTAATTCATGGGAATTTGGATGTCACGCGAGCATTCAAGGTGAGAATAAATAGTATTTAAAGTAGCTTTAGAAACCAAATAAGTTTAACGGTTTGTAGGATCGGAAGTTGAGATTAAGGTTTAATTGAAAGGATTAAATTAAGTGAACTAACATGCTTAGGCTTGGAGTTAGTTCTAAGTGAGTGAGAGAACTCATGGATTTTCTCGAAGGAAACGTTTAACTTTTGGAAGTTCTAAGTTTAGAACCTTTCCAGAGTTTGGGATGGATTATTGGAAGTTGAAGGATTCAAGTTTAATGGAATGGTTAAGGAACTTGAATGTGGAACTTTGGATAATTATTGGAAGGAATAGAATCTTTGGAAGTGGAGACATTTTTGTTAAAGTTAAGAACTCGTGTTTACTAAAGGACCGTTGGTTTAATTTATTTATTGTTCTTCCGAAATCCCGATTTATTTACTTTATGTATAAGGAAGTTTATGATCGATTTACTTTATGCCTTTCAGTTACTTTAATGTTCATATTTATATTTATTTACTTTTGAAAGCATATGCATATCATATTGCATCATCACGATCTATTTACTTTTATGTCCTTTCGATTATGTTGAATGTTTATATTTATTTACTTGCACTTGAAAGCATATTCATATCATTTCACAAAGCCTGCGGGAGTTATCACAAAGCCTGCATGAGCTTACACATAGCCTGCGGGAGCTATTATTATTGTCATTCATCACAAATTGTGTTTATTTGAATATGTTAATACCGAGAGAAGTTAGCATAAGTTATTATTCTCGAGTTTTGGAAGTTTTGGTAAGAAAATGTAAACTTTTTATAGCCTGAGTTGCTATAGAGAAAAGAGATGAAACATTATGTAAGACGTACATTTCTAGAGAGAAAAGAAATGAAATTGATGTATAGTCGAGTGCTATAGGAATAGCCTGAGTTGCTATAGAGAAAAGAGATGAAACATTATGTAAGACGTACATTTCTAGAGAGAAAAGAAATGAAATTGATGTATAGCCGAGTGCTATAGGAAAGAGGAATGAAATGGAATTGTATAATGAGAGAGTATAACCGAGTGCTATAGAAAAGAGGAATGAGATTGAATTGGATAATGAGAGAATACAAGGGTGTATTGAACCTTGTATAATTATCATGGTATATATGTAAAAGAACTAGATTCTCAATAAATTGGAAGATCTTGTAATTGGGAGTAAGATTTGATGTAAACCTTATGTATAGTATAAGGTATTAAAGAGAACGAGATTCAAATGTTATATGTGTTATGAAACACATCCTCTTAATGGTTGGAAGATAGTTCCTCAATTATTTGGGAGAATTGATAAGTAACAGTGAAATACTTGATATAAAACCTTTTTGGTGGTTGAAAGGTTGAGGAATATGAGTTTTACTTGGACACAAATCCGGATGCGGGTTTGGAGACTAAGGTTACTTTTTTATTCTGTTTATTTTCACTGGGCTTGCTTTTAGCTCATGATATTACAAACATTTTCAGGTAATGCTCGGGGTCGTGGAGAGAGGAGCTGGTGCAGTTTGATCTGGATGATAATGATGCTGAGATGGACTAGATGTATTTTAAAAGTCCATGGACTCCTTTTGTTAATTTTTATCTTATGTTATGTAAATTTGTATATAGCTCTTAATGAGCTGCTGGTTTACTCTTATGGATGTTAACTCTTTTAAACTCCTAAAATAGGAATTTGAAATTCCTTGTGTTTAAATTTTTAGATGTGAAAATGTAAACAGGTTTTGGCTAGCCTAAGTTTCAAACATAACCACGCCATTTTTTTTAAATATAAAGACTTCCGCTGTGTTTTAGCTTTTAAATGATTTAAAAGAGTCGGGTCGTCACACTTGAAAAGTAGGTAACTTGAGCTTATCACCTCTTAAGCTTCTATGTTCCATCCCTTCATGATAGACCACTCTATTTTCACTCCGAGTATGTTCTATCTCTCGACATCCATTGCTCCTCTTTGATCAAACCTTTCATAATACATTGCTGCAAGTAAACAAGTTAGTAATGTAAAAATAGGACCTTTCAAATCACTCCCTAAGTATTTACACTCAAAGATGTCAATCCACTCGTGTTTGCACTCAAAACATATTTTAGACCCTAAATGTAACCTTGAACTTTTAACACACTTTAGCAACTATCAAGAAACAAAGATACTAATGAAATTTGTAAAAAATAACAATCAAGAAATAAGTAACAACCAATTTGGTGGGTTAAGAAGAAATGAAGACAGATTTATGCAAATGGTTTATTTTAGTGACAAGGAAATAATAAGAAAGAAAATAAGCAAGAATAAACTTTCCTAAAAGAGAAAAATTCAAATTTAGACTTCCCTAAAGCAATTTGGATCAGAAAATATGACTTTCCTTAAGCAAGATATGCATATATTTGAATATGGGACAGATTTGAAACTTTCCTAAAACAGTTTTTGCTATTTATGGTAACTTTTAGGTTTTTAGGAAACAAACACTTTTGGCTCATTCAACTTGATAATTTTGGATTCAAGATGCATAAATGATGAGTTTAAGATGAACTCTTCAAGAAAAATAAAAACACTAAACACTTTTTTTTTTTTTTCTGAAACTCAAACAATTCAAGAAAGAACAATTTTTATTTTTTTTTCAATTTTCTGGACAATCCGACAGTCTGTAAAGATCTATATTTTTCTCAATCTTCCACATTTGTTTTGACAAACTTGTCTGAATACCAAATAACCACGATAGAAACATAAAGATTTGTGTAGTTGAAGACTTTCTAAGAATCGGATTGAAACTCTACTAAAAATTACAAAAACAGTATCTAAATATAGAAATTTTGGAACTATGATTTTGTTTTTGTTTTTCTGAAATTTTCGATGAACGAAGAACAATAAGTAAGAAAAATTGAAATAACAAGAAAGCAAGTAAGATAGAAATCTTTTCTTGAGCCTAAGCTCTGATACCAAATGATATGGAACCCTAGAAAATTGAAATAGAAACCCTTTGAAGACAAAGAACCCCTAGATGCAAATCCTAAAACCCCAATGAACAATAAGGTAAAACCCTTGGAAACCAAGAAGAGAAAGATTATTCAAATGATCTAATATCTTGAAATAAGAGAACTTATTCTTATTTCAAGATCGAAACAATCCACAAACACAATAGATCAAGTTATGCTTGAATGTCTCTAAAACATGCAACCTAGAACAAGGCTACAAAACTAAGCAATTTCGGCTAAGCAAAAAGTAATATTATTATCAAATCAATTCTCTGTATTTAGGGTTACATATGAGCCTTTAAATAGGCAAAAGAAAACCCTAAAATCACTAGGAAATTCGGGTTACAAGGAAGCACAAAATCTGCCAAATCTTTCCTTAAGTGCATTTGGTGCATTTTAGGAAAGTTTTTCCCTAGAAGATATTATATCATTCCTAAACTATTCTATGCATTAAAACTGATAAATAAAGGCCTAAAACATGTCCAAGTACATTGTAAATTCGTGGACATCATATATGGCAAGTTCGGGAACAAATATGGAAAAGTAGTCCAAATAAGGAAAGTTTGCAAAAGTGATGCAACTTTCCTAATTAGCTCTCTTCTTCATTTCTGATTGAACAAGTCTTCAATACTCTTCTTCCAAATGCATTTGCCATAAATTAATGTGCATCAAGGCTTCTTTGTTAGCCTCCATGCTCGAATCTTCAAAGCTTGTCTTGACTTTGCTAATATATTCTTGTAAATGGATGTTCAATGCTTCTCTTGATCTTTCAACTTGTGATTGGTCCTTGAGCTTTTTGTGAGGTTCCATGATTCATATCAGTTTAAATTTTTAAACTACTTGTAGAACTTTATTTGAGTGGGAGCGTCATAGTACAAACCAAAAGACTTTTGAAGTCCAAGTGAAACTCATTGACTTCAAAATCAATGAATAAAGTTGAAAATAAGTGAAATAAAAATGACATGAATTTTCAATAGTTGAGTTGAAAAGGGTCACTTATACTTATACATTATTTTTGGAAATAATAATAAGTGTAGAAGTGTAATCATTAAACAAATGAAAGTAATGGAGAATTACTTTGTACTGGGAGCTTAAGAACTTCGAGAATCCAAGAACCAATGTGACAAAAATAAAATTTACAAATAGTATGTTAGTGCACATAGATAAAATGGGAGATTTTATGAGTTGCACAGGCTCAAATTTGAACATGAATTTACTTCCATGTAAGAATTCGATAAAAGACCTTTGCGAATTAAACATCAAATGAGTTAAGTGAGTTTTTACTAACTAAACTCTAGATTCGAGTAATTACGAAGTCGTTAGTAAATGAAAGCTGTATGAGCATGATAGTTTCAGACAAAAGAAACATGGAATCTATTACACTTAATGAAAATAACATCAGACAAAAGAAATACATACTAAACAAATGAAAACGTTACTGATAAAGTATTAAAATGACTACCATAACTAAGTAATTGAGTCATTTTGTTTGACTGGAAATACAAGTCAAATCTCCAAAGATCAAGGACAAGTGGGAGATTGTTCGGAATGTGTCCTAGAACTTGTAATTATTAAATAAGGATAATTTATTTCGAAAAAATTAAATAAATAAACAAAATTTCTTTATATTATCTAGATTGATTTAATTGACGATATTATGAATATATTGAAATGTATTAATATCAAACATTCAAATACTAAAACCCTAAGTTACTCTTATAAAATCACGAATTAGTATGTGAGTCATACGAGAAGATTAAAGTCAAGACGAGTAACTTAAAAGTGCCTACAGTAAATGGTTAACGTTTAGGAACCTTATCCTGATAACACTGTTGATAGCTTTGCATTTTGTTTATAGACAAATTATCTAATCATGATCATTCATGTGAGAGATATGAAATGGAAGTATCATATGCAATGTTGATTGTATAAGACAGGACCATGATGCTTGATCAAATTTCTCATTAGTACCGTTTACGAGAAATGATTGAATATCAAACTAAGTTTATCAACCGTGAGATATTTCAATCCTGAGTGAAATGTGGACTCTTATTTGTGGAGTTATGTTATTTGATTCACATAGTTGACACTGATCTGTAGAACGCTCAATACACTCCTGCTTTGGGAACATAACTAGATAAATAGCTGGGAACGCATTCTCGCGAGATGGAATTCATAACTCTCCTACAAATTAACAGTATCAGTGCGATACCTAAACCTTTTAGGAACTTTAGAAAACTCCCTTGATGTACTAATTAGAGACATAAACAAGTGGCGCCACGACTTCTATTGATCACATAAGTATATTATCTCTAGTTCGACTAAAGATAATGTTCATTGGAGAATCATGGGAACACAAGGATAAAACAGTAATTACAGGGGTAAAACGGAAAATTTAATCCGCATGTAATTATGAAGGTTCCACGTGAAGGATATATCAAAGATATAAATAAAGACAAAATAAATGAGCATAACTCATCTATAGTGAGGAGAGTTCAGCTATGAATCTATAGTGGAATTATTCATAGTTAGATAATAAGTAATTAACTAATTATGAGTTAATCACTTAATTGACTAATTATTAAGCTCATGATCTATAGGTCCATCGGGTCCCTATGCTAGTCCAAATATCATTGTAGCAAAACTAAGTTATTAATTTAACGTAAGAAGAACAAATAATTTAAGAAATTGAATTTACTTAAAATTAGGCAATAATAATTATTTGAATAATGAGATTATTTAAATAAAAATTCAAATAATAATTTCTAATTTAAACAAACTTAGCCAAAAAAAGATTATTAGTTACCATTGAATCTTCTTAAACCAATTGTATTTAATTCTCTCTAATATTTATTATCAAATTAAATAAACTCCTTATTTAATTGATAATATTAATTATTAATTTCCATTTAAATAAATTCATTATTTAAATAATTAATAATATTAACATTAATTCCTGTTTAGATAAACTTATTTATTTAAATAACTAATTTTGCCTTAAAGTATTATATTAATTTCCATTTAAATAAACTCTTTATATAAACAATTAAGATTATCATAATATTAATATTAATGATATAAATATTAATTTTTATTTAAATAATCTCATTATTCAAATAATTAATATTGCCTAATTTTAAGTAAATTCAATTATATAAAAGATCTGGTGTTGCTGAGGATTGATGTTGTAAAGAAACCTCGAACCGATTCTCCATATTTTACTCAATGTAAGTAAATGAGTTTTAATTTTTGAAAATTAAGCATGAATCTACACGTTATCCATGTTTATATCACAAATTGCATTATATTTATAGATATGTAATTAAATGTTAAATAGTTTACTAAATAAAATTCCGCTAGTTTAGTAAATGGTCCCTTTACTTTGGACCAAAGTATCGAAAGAGGATCCAAACCACTTCCTGATTTGGTCCATCCTAAAGATCCAAATGGAGGAACCTCTTCCTTGAGAATCCTTTTTGGACCAAAGTATAGAAAGAGGATATGAACAACTCCAAAAGCTTTTTTCAAAGTACTTGTCTCACTTTCTAAATTAAATTGATACCAAAGACCTAATGTTTCTATCTTCGCAAAGTTTTCCTCATGATTTGGTCCATCCCAATGATCCAAATGGAGGAAGCACTTATTTGGGAATCCTCTTTGGATATGAATATCCCAATGATCCAAGAGGATCCGACTCACTCAAAAACTTGTTTGTAATTGAAAGCTTGTTTCAAACTACTTCTTTCACTCTCTAAACCAAATTGATACCAACCCAAAGATCCAAATGAAGGATCTCTTCTTTGGGAATCCTCTTTGGACCAGAGTATCGAAAAAGGATCCCAACCACTCCAAAAACTTGTTTGTAACTGGAAAGATTGTTCAAAGTACTAGTTTGACTCTTCGGACCAAATTGATACCAAAAACTTAAGGTTTCCTGCTTGGCGGAGTTGTACTCGTGATTTAGTCCATCCTAAAGATCCAAATGGAGGAAGCTCTTGTTTGGGAAATCCTCCTTTGACCAAAATATCAAGAGATGATCCGAATCACTTCAAAAACTTATTTGTAACTGAAAATCTTGTTTCAAAGTACTTGTTTCACTCTTCAGACCAAACTGATACCAAAGACCAAAGGTTTCCCGCTTAGTAAAGTTTTCTTCCTTATTTGGTCCATCCTAAAAATCCAAATGAATGAACCCCTTCTTTGGGAATCCTCTTCGGACCAAAGTATCAGAAGAGGATCAGAATCATTCCAAAAGCTTGTTTCATATAGAAAAGCTGGTTTCAAAGTACTTGGTAGACTCTATAAACCATATTGATACCAAAACCCTAAGGTTTCCTGCTTGACAAGGTTTTACTCAAAATTTGATCCAACCCAAAGATCCAAATGAAGGAATCTCTTCTTTGAGAATCTTCTTTGGAGCAAAATATTAAAAGAGGATTCGAACCACTCTAAAAACTTGTATGTAATTGAAAAGCTTGTTTCAAAGTAATTGTTTCACTCTTCGAACCAAATTGAATCCAAAGACCTTAGGTTTCATGCTTGGCAAAGTTGTACTCATGATTTGGTCCATCCCAAAGATTCAAATGGAGGAACCTCTTCTTTTGGAATCCTCTTTAAACCAAAATATCGAAGAGGATCCAAACCACTCTAAAATATTGTTTGTAATTGAAAAGCTTGTTTCAAAGTACCTGTTTAACTCTATAGAGCAAATTGAATCCAAAGCCCTAAGGTTTACCACTTGTCAAAGTTGTCCTCAAGAATTGGTCCATCCGAAAGAACCAAATAGAGGAACCTTTTCTTTGGGAATCCTCTTTGGACCAAAGTATCGAAAGAGGATTAGAACCACTCCAAAAACTTGTTTGTAATTGAAAAGCTAGTTTCAAAGTATTTGTTTCACTCTTTGGACCAAAGTGAATCCAAAGACTTAGGTTTCATGCTTGGCAAAGTTGAACTCAAGATTTGGTCCATCCAATTGATTCAAATGGAGGAAACTCTTCTCTAGGAATCCTCTTTGGACCAAAGTATCGAAAGAGGATCCTAATCATTCCATTAACTTGTTTGTAATTGACAAAGTTGTAACGAAGTATTGTTTCACTCTTCGAACCAAGTTTTCCTCATGATCTAGTCCATCCATAATATCTAAATGGAGAAACCTCTTCTTTGGGAATCCTCTTTGGACAAGAATATCGAAAGAGGATCTGAACCATTCCAAAATATGGTTCATAATTGAAAAGATTGTTTCACTTTTTGGACCAAACTGAATCCTAAGACTTTAGGTTTCATGCTTTGCAAAGTTGTACTCATTATTTGGTCCATCCCAAAGATCCAAATGGAGGAACCTCTTCTTTGGGAATCCTCTTTGGACCAAACCAACATATCAAAGAGGATCTAAACCACTACAAAGGAATGTTTGTAATTGAAAAGCTTGTTTCAAAGTACTTGTTTCAATCTCTAGACTAAATTGAATACAAAGACCTTAGGTTTCCCACTTGATAAAGTTTTCCTCAAAATTTAGTCCATCCCAAAGATCCAAATGGAGGAATCTGTTCTTTGCGAATCCTCTTTGGACCAAAATATCAAAAGAGATTCCCAACCCCTCAAAAAAAATTTTGTAATTGAAAGTTGGTTTCAAAGTACTTGTTTCACTCTCTATACCAAATTGATTCCAAAGACCAGATGTTTCCTGTTTACAACCTAATTTTCAAATCTAATCAAATCTCATGGACTTTAAGTCCAAATCAGGAGTTCAAATACATAATATCATAAAACATCAACATTAGGCTCTTAGGAGCCAAATACAAGATACAATTCCTTAAAATTCATCAAAATAAGACATAAACTTTACAATCCTTTAGTCCATCTCGAGGTCAGCATCCCTCGATCACGCAGCACCACCTCCTTCTCCTCGACCTCTAGCCAAGGCATTACCTGAAATTGGTTGTAATATCATGAGCTAACAAACTAAGCCCAGTGAGAATAAATAGCATAAAAAGTAAAGATAGACCTCAAACTCGCATTTCGATTTGTGTCCACTTAAACTGACACATTCTAATCCTAAAGTTCTCCAAATGATACTAATTAGCACACTTAGTCTTATTGTTCATCCATAAACTCGTTATATCATAAATGAGAAATATAAATAAACTTTGCAAATTATAACATCTCGATTCTCTTTCTCATCTATCAAATGCATAAAAGTAATGAGTACATCCCGTAGGATACGCATTCGCCATTTATGCATGAAATGAAGGTAACGTGGGTATTCAATTCATCCACCATTCCTTATGTATGAAGGTAACGTGGGTATTCAACTCATCCACCATTCCTTATGCATGAAGGTAACGTGGGTATTCAACTCATCCACCATTCCTTTCATTCTTTTCTTTTCTCTTTTCATTGATGCGAGATGTTATGGTACAATAAATAATGGTGCAAAATGTTATGCATATGCTTGCATATGCTTGTAAAAGTAAATAAAGTAAGGTACGAATATTAAAGAGATCGAATTCAACATAAAGTAAAGAGCATAAAGTAAATGACATAATGATAAATATAGATAAGAATCTCGGACGAACGATATGACGATCGAACTCCGATATCAATAATAAGATTAGAAACATAACTTAAACGATTAACCTATACCCTCCGGATTCTAAACTTCCAAATAATCCGAGGTTCTATTAACCGTTCTAATTATAAGTTGGATTCTTAACTTCCAATGATCCAACCTTAGTTCCATATCGAATCTAACTTAGAATCTTCTAAGATTCAAGTCTTTCTCGAGAACTTCTAAGTTCTCACTTGAAGGATTAACTTCTAATCCTAAGGGCACTAACTCATAACCCTCTAATCTTAGATTCGGATTCTAATCTTAGTTTCAAACTCTTCAAACCAATACACTCATTTGCTTTCTATAATTACTTTACATACTAATCATTCTCACCTTATTAATAAGATGACTTAGCTCCTAAGTCCGAAGGAGTGATCAACCACGAAGTTCAAAAACACCTACAAACGAATTATATCGTAACAATCAATAACGAAACCAACTATCATTCAAACAACTACTAAACATACAAAGCAACGAAAACCCAATAAAACCCACAAAGAGGCCCACGGCCCTATCATCAAAAACGAGTCTCGGGCTTGGTTTTTCGGCTTTTTGGCAATTCAAATACGTTTTGAGTTGGTTTTAATCAAATTCGATAATCCCGATTTCAATGGGTATCGATGAATAGTGTTTTTGAACATTAGTCCCTTTCCCGAATTGAATTTAAATAAACAATCATTCATTAATTTCTAACCCAAAATCAAACCCAAAAGGGTAAATTTCAAACGGAAAGGGTTTCGATTGAAACTCGGTTTTAGGGTTATGGAATAGTTTCCAAAAACACTTAAAACTACTCCCGAATTGACAAACACCGAGTTTTACGGCAAGAAATCGAAAGAAAGCAAGCAAAACTCCATTAAAACACTATTTGGAGCTTAGGGTTTCAAGAGAAACTTACCGAGAACTCCTCGGATCTCGAGAGAAACGGACGAAGGCTAGGTGGAAAAGGATCGTAGGATCGATACCTTTCCAATGGACCCGGAATCAAGTCGATCGGGCAAGAAACGAACGAAATCAAAATTTCTTCCCTTGGCCTTTGAAGCTCACGGCTTGGAGGAGAAGAAAATGAGAGAATTTGGTCAATTGTGAAGTCAAAGGTTCATTTAAAGAGAAGATCAAATAGTAATTTTAGATATTTTGCAAATTGGGTAATTACAACTTTGCCCTTTTAAGACTTTTGGCTTAAAACGATTCCCGAACATCTCAAATTATCCCAATGGTGATTAATAATTATTAATTGGCCCGTTAATAATTATTAATACCATTAAAACGTATTTAACTAAATAAAACCATTAAAAGGAATTAAAATGAAATAAATTACTAAATTCTAATTTAATAATAAATAAATGAATTTTAATTACTCAAATTAAAATAAAATAAATAAAAGTTTTTTTTTTTTTTATCACAAAATAACGGGACGTTACAACCAAAGTATAGAAAGAGGATCGGAACCACTACAAAAGCTTGTTTCATTTTGAAAGGCTTGTTTCAAAGTACTTGTTTCACTTTCTAAATTATATTGATACTAAAGACCTAATGTTTCCATCTTCAAAATGTTTTCCTCATGATTTAGTCCATCCCAATGATCCAAATGGAGAAAGCACTTATCTGGGAATCCTCTTTGGACCAGAATATCAAAAAAGGATCAAAACCACTCAAAAACTTGTTTGTAATTGAAAGCTTGTTTCACAATACTTGTTTCACTCTCTAAACCAAATTAATATCAAAGACCTAAGGTTTCCTGCTTGGAAAAGTTGTCCTCATTATTTGGTCCAACCCAAAGATCCAAATGGAGGGTCTCTTACTTAGGAATCCTCTTTGGACTAGAGTATCGAAAGTGGATCCGAACCACTCCAAAAACTTGTTTATAACTGAAAGATTGTTTCATTGTACTTGTTTCACTCTTTGAACCAAATTGATACCAAAGACCTAAGGTTTTCTGCTTGGCAAAGTTTTCTTCATGATTTGATCCATCCTAAAGATCTAAATGGAGGAACCTCTTCTTTGGGAGTCCTCTACGGACCAAAGTATTGGAAGAGGATCTGAATCACTCCAAAAGCTTCTTTCATATTGAAAAGCTAGTTTCAAAGTACTTGTTACACTCTCTAAACCAAATTGATACCAAAGACCTAAGGTTTCCCGCTTCACAAAGTTTTCCTCAAAATTTAGTCCAACCCAAAGATTCAAATGGAGGAACCTCTTCTTTCGGAATCCTCTTTGGATCAAATATCAAAGAGGATCCGTACCACTCAAAAATATTGTTTGTAATTGAAAAGATTGTTTCAAAGTACTTGTTTCACTATCTAGACCAAATTGAATCCAAAGCCCTAAGGTTTACTGCTTGCCAAAGTTGTCCTCAAGATTTATTCCATCCCAAAGAACCAAATGGAGGAACCTCTTATTTAGGAATCCTCTTTGAACCAAAGTATCGAAAGAGGATAGGAACCACTCTAAAAACTTGTTTGTAATTGAAAAGCAAGTTTTAAAGTACTTATTTCACTCTTCGGACCAAATTGAATCCAAAGACTTTAGGTTTCATGCTTGGCAAAGTTGTACTCAATATTTGGTCTATCCCAAAGATTCAAATGGAGGAACCTCTTCTCTAGGAATCCTCTTTGGACCAAAGTATCGAAAGAGGATCCGAACCACTCCAAAAACTTGTTTGTAACTGAAAAAGTTGGATCGAAGTATTGTTTAAATCTTCTGACAAAATTGATTCCTAAGACCTAAGGTTTCCTGTTTCACAAAGTTTTCCTCATGATCTGGTTCATCCCAAATATCCAAATGGAGAAACCTCTTCTTTGGGTATCCTCTTTGGACAAGAATATTGAAAGAGGATCTGAACCATTCTAAAATATTGTTCGTGATTAAAAAGATTGTTTCAAAGTACTTGTTTCACTCTTCGAACAAAATTGAATCCAAAGACTTTAGGTTTCATGCTTGGCAAAGTTGTACTCATGAATTGGCCAATCCCAAAGATCCAAATGGAGGAACATATTCTTTAGGAATACTCTTTAGACCATACCAAAATATCAAAGAGGATTTGAACCACTAGAAAATAATGTTTGTAATTGAATCCAAAGACATAAGGTTTCCCACTTGGTAAAGTTTCCTCAAAATTTGGTCCATCCCAAATATCCAAATGGATGAACCTCTTCTTTGGGAATCCTCTCTAGACCAAAATATCGAAATAGGATCCGAAGCACTCAAAAACTTGTTCGTAACTGAAAGCTGGTTTCAAAGTACTTGTTTCACTCTCTAAACCAAATTGATACCAAGGACCTTATGTTTCCCACTTCGTAAAGTTTCCTCATTATTTGGTCCATCCCAAAGATCCAAATGGAGGAAGCTCTTCTTTGGGAATCCTCTTTGGACCAAAATATCGAAAGAGGATCCAAACCACTTCCTGATTTGGTCCATCTTAAAGATCCAAATGGAGGAACCTCTTCTTTTGGAATCTTCTTTGGACCAAAGTATAAAAAGAGGATATGAACCACTTCAAAAACTTGTGTCATATTGAAAAGCTTGTTTCAAAGTACTTGTTGCACTTTCTAAATTAAATTGATACCAAAGACCTATTGTTTCCCGCTTCGTAAAGTTTCCTCATGATTTGGTAATCCCAATGATCCAAGTCGAGGAAGCACTTCTTTGGATCAGAATATCGAAAGAGGATCCAAAGAGCACAAAAACTTATTTATAATTGAAAGCTTTATTCAAAGTACTTGTTTCACTCTCTAAACTAAATTGATACCAAAGATCTAAGGTTTCCGCTTGGTAAAGTTGTCCTAATTATTTGGTCCAACCCAAAGATCCAAATGGAGTATCTCTTCTTTGAGAATTCTCTTTGGACCAAAGTATCGAAATAGGATTTGAACCACTCAAAAAACTTGTTTGTAACTGAAAAGATTGTTTCAAAGTAGTTGTTTCACTCTTCGGACTAAATTGATACCAAAGACCTAAGGTTCTTGGCAAAAGTTGTACTCATGATTTGGTCCATCCTAAAGAACCAAATGGAGGAAGCTCTTCTTTGGGAATCCTCTTTGAACCAAAATATCAAAAGATGATCCGAACCACTTCAACAACTTGTTTGTAACTGAAAAAACTTGTTTTAATGTTATTGTTTCACTCTTCAGACAAAACTTATACAAAAGACCTAAGGTTTCCCGCTTGGCAAAGTTTTCTTCCTGATTTGGTCCATCCTAGAGATCCAAATGGAGGAACCTCTTCTTTGGGAATCTTCTTTGGACCAAAGTATCGAAAATGGATCCAAATCTGATATGAATTATGTAGCCATGCATTTAAGGAATTCAAGCTTAAAGAGTACATGCATTGATGACAACTCAAGTTGCATTTAATGCACTCAAGATGTATTTATGATAACTCAAGCTTCAAGTGTAGTAGCATTGATGACAACTCTTAGATTTATTTATGACAACTCAAGCTTCATTCAAGGGAACACAAAGCAATATCAAGACAAGCTTTAATGAAGATTTAAAAGCTTAATTTAGAGTTTAAATATCAGGTTCAAATGTAATAGTTGCATTTTAAGTTACAAATTAAATGGTGGTAAAATGTAACTTAAGTTTTTGCTTTAAATTCGTAGGTTACATGCTAGGGACTTAATTGGGCTGATATGGGATCATTATGGACGAATTTATGATGTATTTTAAGCCTATAAATAGGCCTTGTATCAGCCATTGTAAATCAGACTTGTAAGACTTGAGAGATTCAAAAGATTGAATGAAATGTAGCATTTTTATGCACATAGAGAGCCTTGAGCCTCACCCTTTGTAATCTTTCTTTAGATTACATGTTTAAAAACATTCAAGAGGGGAGTGATCAACCAACTTGTGGAGTGTTTCGAGTCATGAGATGATGGAACGTAAAAGTTCGTTCGTTTCATGATTTTTAGATCACATAGGGCAATCTGTTTCTAGCCCTTCCTTATTGTTGAAATCGAATAGTCAGGGAGGGTTTGAATTCTTGCTTCAAGGGTTCATGCTAATTATAATAGCATCGGGTGTTTGAACTTGAAATTTGAGTTTTCATTATCAGAATCACTCCAAAAGCTTGTTTCATATTGAAAAGTTTGTTTCAAAGTACTTGTTTCACTCTCTAAACAAAATTGATACCAAAGACTTAAGGTTTCTCGCTTGGCAACGTTTTCTTCAAAATTTTGTCCAACCCAAAGATCCAAATGGAGGAATCTCTTCTTTAGGAATCCTCTTTGGACCAAAATATCAAAAGAGAATCTGAACCACTCAAAAAACTTGTATTTAATTGAAAAGCTTATTTCCAAGTACTTGTTTCACTCTTTGGACCAAATTGAATCCAAAGACAATATGTTTCAGTCTTGGAAAAGTTGAACTCATGAATTTGTCGATCCCAAAGATCCAAACTGAAGAACCTCTTGTTTGGGAATCTTCTTTGGACCAAAGTATTGAATGAGTATCCGAATCACTTCAAAAACTTCTTTGTAATTGAAAAGCTTGTTTCAGTCTTCAAACCAAATTGATTCCAAGGACCTAGGCTTCCTGATACGAAAACCCTTTCGAAATGCTTTAAGAACCCTTAAACTTAACTAAGGACCCAAAAAGATCACAACCAAAGAACCCACATATGTCATTTCAAACAACCCAAGGAAAAAGGCTAGAGAATGATTATCCTTATGATCAATGATCTAAAGACAAGAATTGGATTTCTTGCTTTAGATTCGAATCAATCCACCAATTAAGAATTATCAATCCTAAAGGCTTGCTTTCTACACCCACCCTAAAGACAAGGAATGACAAAATTGAAATGGTAAGCTCGACTCACAACAATTTCAAAGAAAAGCTCTCAAAGAGTTTTTGTATTTTTATATCATGAATAATCTGATTGTTTACAATTTGAAACATGGCTATATAAGCCTTACAAAGCCAAGATAAAACCGAAATTGTCATGAAGGAAAGGAATAAAAACGGGTAGAAACATAAAGACGTACAATTGTAACCGAAAATGGTCATAAACAACATAATTAAGACATTAACTAATTAAAAACTTATAACTGAAATTAAAGGAGTTACAAATATGATTTTAAAGACTTTGTAACTTAAAGTTATTGATCACAAGTCTTGATGAGAGTCTTTAATGAAGCCTTGAGTTGTTATGAGCTAGTCTTGAGTTGCATTTAATGTAACTGGAGTTGTCATTAATGCAACCGAACTTGCAATAAATGCATATTCATTTTGGACTTTAATCTTGAAAACATTGTATGCTTCTTCAATACAAACTCCTTTCCTTGCAAGACAGCTCTTGAAAGAATCCATATTTGCAAAATAGTCCTTGACCGAATTCACTAATGCTTGTACATGTAGATTGAGGTTGGCTTGAAGCTTCCTTGCCCTTGATCTTGTTATTGGACCTTGAGGTAAGACATAGAGCTTCCTTGATTGTCATCATTTCCCCCCTCTTCAAAAGGATTTGTCCTCGAATCTTGACCATCCCCTACATCAAAAGCACTTAAATCAGCGACATTAAAAGTTACACTAATAGAAAACTCACCGGGTAGATCAATCTTGTATGCATTGTTGTTGATCCGCACAAGAAGTTGAAAAGGACCATCTCCCCTTGGATTTAGCTTTGATTTCCTTTGAAGTGGAAACCTTTCCTTCCTAAAGTGCACCCAAACTGTAACGTCCCGTTACTTTTGAGGTAAATTTTATTTTTTTATTTTTTATTTTAATTTAAGTATTTAAAGTTTATTTTAGAATCAGTAATTTAGAATTAGTAGTTTATTTCGGTTTAAACATTTTTAATTACTTTATTAGTTTAATTTAGTTTTGGTCGTATTAATAATTATTAACGGGCCAATTAATAATTATTAATCACCATTGGGCTAGTTTAAGAACTTCGGGTTTCGATTTATAAGTCAAAAGTCACTAAAAGGACGTAACCGTCATTTCCAAAGTTCTTAAAATATCTTTTCACTATTCATCTCTTCTTTAAAATCACCATTGACTTCATTTGACCAAGACAACTCCGTCTTTTTCTTCCTTTTTCTCTTCCTTTACCGTGGTTTCAAGGTTTTGGGAGAAATGTTTGGGTTTTGTTCGTTTCTCATCGGATCGCTTCATTTCTCGTTCCATAGGAAAGGTCTCGATCCTAGGATTCTTCTCAACCTAGCAATCGTGCTTTCCACCCGTGTTCTAAGGACCTAAAGGTATGTCAGAGATTCAAACCCTAAGCTCCAAATAGTGTTTTAATGGAGTTTTGATTTTGATTCTTCGATTTCTTGCCGAGAAACTCGATGATTTAAATTACGGGAGTTGTTTTAAGTGTTTTTGGAAACTTTCCCTTAACCCTAAACCCGAGTTTGAGCAAAAACACGTTCCATTTGAAATTTACCATTCGGGGGTGGAATTTGGGTTATTTATTATTGATTATTTGTTGTTGTAATTAAATTTGAGAAATCACATATTGTCCAACAACCCTAATTATCGTTACCCATTGAAATCGGGAACTACCAAACTACTTGAAACCAACCCGAAATGTCTCTAAATTGCCAAAAAAACGGAAAACCAAACCCGAGACCCATTTTTTATGGGGGGACGAGAGCATCATTATGGGGTTTCTAGTGTTTTTCGTCGTTTTATGCTTTTAGATGTCGTTTGATAGTTATTTGGTTAATTATTGATTGTTAGATGTAATTCTAGTTGTAGGTGTTTTTGGACCTTTGTTTGATCGCACTATCGGAGGTTTGGAGCAAAACTACTATTACCAAGGAGAGAATAAATAGGATTTAAAGTAGCTCTAGAAACCAAATAAGTAGAAAGATTTGTAGGATCGGAAGTTAAGAATATGATTGAATCGAAAGGATTAGAGTGAGTGAACTAACTTGCTTAGGCTTTATAGTTAGTTCTATTTTTAGTAAGGGAATTCATAGGTGCTTAGAAGGAAATGAGTAACTTTTGAAAGTTCTAAGTTTAGACTTACTTCGGAGTTTCCTATTGTTTATCGGGAGATGAAGGTTTAAAATGTAATAAGGATTGTGAATAAGGAACTTCGTTTGTTTGATAAACGATGGAGTAAGAAATTGGAAACTTTTATGTTAAGTCAAATTCTCAAGTTATCAGAAAGCCGGTTGGCTTGAATTACTCTTTGATTTTCAGAAGTTCCTAATTGCTCGTCTTATGTTTAAGAGTAATTCACGATCTATTTACTTTTATGTCCTTTCGATTTTGTTGTACGTTTATATTTATTTACTTGTAGTTGAAAGCATATGCATATCTTATTGCACCATCACGATCTATTTACTTTTATGTCTTTTCGATTATGTTGAAAGTTTATATTTATTTACTTGCACTTGAAAGTATATTCATATCATTTCACAAAGCCTGCGGGAGCTTACACATAGCTTGCGGGAGCTTACACATAGCCTGCGGGAGCTATCACATAGCCCGCGGGAGCTATCAAAAAGCCTGCGGGAGCTTACACATAGCCTGCAGGAGCTATTATTATTGTCATTCATCACAAATTGTGTTTATTTGAATATGTTAATACCGAGAGAAGTTAACATAAGTTATTAAAGACAAGGGAATCTAAACAATATATCTTGTTGGAGGTATTAAGAATTAAAGTATAAGAAAGAAAATTGAGGAATGAAAACTTTCTTCTAAACATTGGGAGTTATTATTCTCTAGTTTTGGAAGTTTCAGTGAGAAATTGTAAGAGTTACTTGGACACAAATCCGAATACGGGTTTGGAGTCTAAGGTTACTTTTTATTCTCTTTATTTTCACTGGGCTTACTTTTAGCTCATGATATTACAACCAATTTCAGGTAATGCTCATGCTAGAGGTCGTGGGAGGGGAGTTGGTGCTGCATGATTGATGGATGATGACCTCGAGATGGACTAGGTGTTTATAAAAGTCCATGGACTTAGTTTGAGTATTTTGTATCTTTTGATTTGTACATTTGTATATAGCTCTTAAGAGCTCCTCGTCTTACTTTTATGATTATAAATCCTTTGAACTCCTAAATTAGGAATTTGAAATTCCTTGTGTTTTGAATTTCTGAATTGAAAATGTAAACAGGTTTTTGGCTAGCCAATTTTCAAACATAACCACGCCATTTTTTTGAAATTATAAAGACTTCCGCTGTGTTTGATTTTAAAATGATTTAAAAAGGAGTCGGGTCGTCATAGTTGGTATAAAAACCTAAGGGTTCTGTAGACTACATGCGATGCATGTGTTGTTTTCATGTTATGTTTTAAATCCATTCTCAAGTCATCATATGAGATCAGCGGCACCAGGTATTCCTAGACCTTTATCTTTTAAACTCGGCTATTTAATTATGATTTGGTAAAGGAGTAGTGAATTCTCTTTTACTAGTAACTTATCAAGTTCTATTGACTATGATGCAGTATGCCTCCTAGAAGGGGTGCTAGGCGAGTAGGAGCAAGGGCGGCTGCTCCTGTGAGGGGTAGAGGTAGAGCTCGGAACCCCACTCCACCACCACCTGACATTCCTATTGTACCGCCACCTATGCAGGGGCGGGGAATTTATATTCCTGAGGATGTTTACCTGGATTTATAACGGGATGCTGGTAGACCCATTACGCCTGTTATACCTCCACCTAGAGCAGCAGATATATCAGTTGATCAGGTTGGAGTTACGGATGCTGCTAGGACTCTGAGGGAGTATAGGCGATATGCACCTACTGAGTTTGATGGTAGGTCTTTGGATGCATCTGTTGCTGAGAGATGGATTGATAGGGTTGAGAGGGCCTTTGAGTTTATTGCGTGACCGGACAGGCTGAAGGTCTATTGTTGTACGTATTCTCTAGTTGATGATGCCTTTTATTGGTGGAGGGGCCTTGACAGATCCCTTTCCCTTACAATGGAGGTGACTTGGGAGGTATTCCGAGAGAAATTTTACGAGAAGTATTATTCAGAGGATTTACGAGACCGGTTAGAGGTGGAGTTCTTGACTCTAAACCAGGGTGATAAATCTGTGGCAGAGTATGAGCGCGAGTTTGATCGACTGTCTAGGTTTTCTACCGGACATGTTACTGACCCTGAGAGCAAGAAGAAGAGGTTTATTGTGGGATTGAGATCTGAGATTAGGGGTCATCTACGTACTTTACGTCCGACTACTTACAAGGAGGCTTTAGATTTTATCCTTTCGTTAGATTTGACATCTGTTGAAAGGAAGGGTAAAATAGCTGCTACAGGACAGACTTCCTCTCAGAAGAGGAAGGCGGAGGATGACCATACTGATCAAGGGGCACCACCACAGCAGAGACAGCAGCAGCAGCAGGCTCGGGGTGGAGCCCAGTTTGGACAGTCGAGGGCATATGGGCAGGTTTCTCGTTACTGCTATAACTATGCCAATTATCATGTTGGAAAATGCACCCTACCTTGGAAATGTTATTTGTGTTGTCAGGAGGGACATCGATCTTATCAGTGTATGGCTTTTCAGGCACAACCACTGCAGTATGGTCACCCGGGTCAGGGTTTTCAACAGAGACCACAACAGGCACCACTAGCCTTGCATGCTCCTCAGGTTAGGGGTAGGGGTCAGGACCGGGGCAGAGGTCAGTACATGGGTAGAGGTCAGGGTGGACAGGTTCAGCAGCATAGACTTCCACCTGTTGTTCCACCGCCATGGATCTTACCTCCACCACCACGACCAGTTCTACCTCCACCTGTTCAGCATCAGGCTCATGTATTTGCTATTATAGAGGAGGCTGAGGCTGCAGGAATGGTAGTGACTGGTACTTTGACAGTTTTGGGCCATTCGGCTTTTGTTTTATTTGATTCTGGGGCTAGCCACTCTTTTATTTCTTCTGAGTTTGTTGAGTCGGCTGTTCTTGAGTCTGCCTCGTTGGGTTATGAGATGCATGTTTCCACCCCGGTGGGAAAGTTTGTTATTGTTGATAGTGTGATTAGCATTGATGATCTGTGTTTTTTGGGTTGTTGTTTGCATGCTACCCTGATTATCATGCCTATGACTGATTTCTATGTGATTTTGGGTATGGATTGGCTATCAGCTAATCGTGCCACCATTGATTGTAATGAGAAAGTTATTGATTTCATGAGTCCATGTGGGACTAGTTTATGTTTTTGTGGGACTAGTAGCCGAGTAACACCCACTTTGATATCTATATAGAAGCTAGAACGCTTCTAAGTGATGGAGCCTTGGTTTATATAGCTAGTGTTGTCGATACTTCTGTACCGGAGACAAGCTTGAGTTCTGTGCCAGTAGTGAGGGATTTCGTTGATGTTTTCCCTGATGAGTTACCCGGTTTGCCACAGGTAAGAGAGAGAGATTTTCAAATTCATGTTCCTCCTGGGACAACTCCATTGTCCAAAGCACCTTATCGTATGGCACCAGCTGAGTTGAAAGAACTCCAGAGCCAATTACAGGGACTTTTAGACTTTGGGTTTATATGCCTAAGTGTTTCACCATGGGGGGCTCCAGTGTTATTTGTGAAAAAGAAAGATAGCTCTATGCGATTATGCATCGATTATAGAGAGTTGAACTGTGTTACGATGAAAAACAAGTATCCTTTGTACAGGATAGAAGACTTGTTTGATCAGTTGAGGGAAGCCATTATCTTTTCGAAGATAGATTTGAGATCTGGCTATCATCAGTTGAGGATTCGGGATGAGGATATTCCGAAGGCTGCTTTCAGGACGCGTTATGGACATTATGAGTTTGTAGTTATGTCTTTTGGCTTGACCAATGCGCCTGCAGCTTTTTATGGACCTTATGCATACGGTGTTCAGAAGGTTCATTGATTCTTTTGTGATTGTATTCATTGATTATATCTTGGTTTATTCCAAGATAGAGGAGTTGCATGCTATGTACCTACGGGAAGTGTTGATGGTACTACGAGATCAGAGATTGTATGCCAAGTTCTCCAAGTGTGAGTTTTGGTTGAGAGAAATGGTATTTTTAGGCCATGTAGTATCGAGTAGAAGAGTATATGTTGATTCCTCTAAGATTGAGGCAGTTAGTAACTGGCCTAGATTGACTAGTGTGGCTGATATTCGCAGTTTTCTGGGACTTGCAGGCTATTATAGATGGTTTGTGCAAGATTTCTCTAAAACTGCTTCAGCCTTGACACATTTGACCCGGAAGGGAGTTGATTTTGTATGGTCTGAGGATTGTGAAAGGAGCTTTGAGGAGCTCTATGTAACGACCCGATTTTCCGTTAAATTCTTTAAATTCAAACGCACAGCGGAAGACTTAATTTTTAAAGAAAAACGGCATGGGTTCGTTTAAAAGTCGAATAATCAAAACCTGTTTTACAACCCAAAGTCCAGAGAAAGCTATAAATCGGGAATACACATTCCAAAGTAAAGTTTAATCATAAAAACATCAAAATACTTTACACATACACCCTTCACGGGCTCAAAATGACACAAGTATGTAAAAAGTATATGATTTACAAGCATTACTACTAATGCTTCAAAAGTGTTTAATATTGTCCTTACACCACCTCGGCCAGTCAAGCGACACCATTTCCTCTACCTTGCTTCTTAGGACGGGGTTCACCTGAAAATATTGTGGTGTAGCACCATTAGCAAACAATGCTAGTGAGAGTAAAATGAAAGCAAGTAATCCTATGAACTAAATCTCATACCAGAAATCGTGTCCAAAGGCCTAAATGTTCATTATTACCCATAATCACATTCCAATTTCCATGTATACATATGATAGTATCATACTACCCGTATTCGTCATTCAATACCATGAGATGGAAAATAAAGACTTAAAGTAAAATTAACATTCACAACTAAGTCTCACTACACGTTTCTAAAGAATAGGTAAAAATAACATTAACTATCTTTATTACCAAACAAGTTTCATCGTATCGTGCTATTGTATGGATCGAAATCAACATACCACGTAAGGTCATACCATGTCACAACCATCGCACCATGATACGTATGGATCCGAATCAACATACTATCATGTGCCGTATCATAGATCATAATACCATGGTACGTACGGATCCGAATCCACGTACTACCATGTACCATATCACAACCATCGTACCGGGTATACCATATGGATAAATATCGCATACTAAGCCCGTACGGTATTACCATATCACAACCATCGCATATCAGGAGTTTCACCATACCGGATATCAGGAATTTCACCATAGGTATCAGGAATTTCACCATAGGTATCAGGAATTTCACCATATAGGTATCAGGAATTTCACCATAGGTATCAGGAATCTCACCATAGGTATCAGGAATTTCACCATATCGCAACCTGATATGTATGGATCGAAATCGACATACTATCATGTGCTAGTTACAAACAAAAGTACCAACATCACACCATGACTACGTATGGATCGAAATCAACATACTATCATGTGCTGGTTACTAAGTGCTCAAAGTTCCCACAAATTCATCACACCATGATACGTATGGATCAAATCAACATACTATCATGTGTGAATCATTGTGCCCTAGGTCTCCAATAAGTTAGCTAAACTCCGAAGAAGTCTACTAAGTTAAATAGAAACCTAACTAACTAGAATACACGAGTTAACACTCAAGTGCACCTTCTAATTACTTTACTTCCAAAGTCATCCAAGTGACTTCAAAACCATCAAAGTAACTTTCAAAACCACTCCGATGATCTCTAATCATCGAACTAACCATAAGTCCAACTTTCTCCACACACACTTCCGAATTAAAGTCTCTAACCAAACTATAATCCTAAGAAGTTAACCCCTCTTAACATTGATAAACAATTACATAACGAAATTAAATTCATAAAATTGCTAACTATCATATTAAACTCACCTTAGGTTTTAAGTCGAGTATCCAAGAATCGAAGTCGAATCCACACGACAATACAAACCTACAATTCACCAATTGCACAACATAATACAACTCATATCTAATATGAGAACAAGTTTGCATTTTCGGATGAATAGTGATTTCGGATTAATAGTGTCTCGGGTGAATAGTGTTTTCGGGTGAATAATGTTTTTCGAAAATCCGGGCTCAAAATCGTCATTTTTCATGATAGAAATTCATGATTTCAACTTCAAATCTCATTTATAATCAAAAACGAACAAAACCACCTAAAAAGTTTTGAAAACTTACTTTTTGGGACTTCCCTTAGGGAACGAGAAACTGAAAGCTAGGTTGGATAGGTAGCCCTCGTCCCTACCAATCCAACGCAATCGACCTCATCGAAACCGGCCGAGAAACGAAGAAAACCAAAGAAATTTTCTCTCCCACCATTGATGACCCACGGCCATGAGAGAAGAAGAGAAGAAAGATGAAGTGTGGTTTTTTGCTTAATGACTAAGTTAAAAGAAGATAGTAAAAAAAATATCTAGATATTTTAGGGTTTGGGTAATTACGGTTTTGCCCTTTTCGACCTTTTGCTTATAAAACGAAAACCGACGGTCTTAAATAAATCTAAAGGTGTCTAATAATTATTAATAGGCCCGTTAATAATTATTAGAGTCACTGAAACGAATTAAAATGATAAACAGGATTTTCGGACGGAAATAACTAATAAAACTGAAATTAGTAATTTTAACTAATTTTAAAAGCTTTAAAAAAAATAAAAATAAAAATAAAAAATTAATAAAATAAAAAAAAAATTTACCTCTAAAAGTAACGGGACGTTACACTCTAGAGGAGGCTTGTAACAGCACCTGTTCTAGTGTCGCCTGATAGAACCGGTGGTCTGACTGTATACACAGATTCTTCCTAGAGAGGTTTGGAATGTGTGTTGATGCAACACGGGAAAGTTATAGCCTATGCTTCCCGTCAGTTGAAAGAGCATGAGAAGAAGTATCCGACTCACGATTTGGAGTTGGCAACTGCTGTTCATGCTTTGAAAATTTGGAGGCATTATTTCTATGTTGAAAAGATCCTGATATTTACTAATCATAAGAGTCTCAAGTATTTCTTCACTCAGACGGAATTGAACATGAGACAACGACGATGGTTAGAGCTCGTTAAGGATTATGACTATGATATTCAGTACCATCCTGGGAAGGCCAATGTAGTAGTTGATGTGCTTAGTAGGAAGTCTTCTCATTCATCAGCCTTGTCGGCCATACCATTGAGATTGAGGTAGGATATGGAATGAGCTGAGATAGAATTTCTTACTGTCGAGGTCACTGTGAGTCTGGCTAGTTTAACAGTGGGACCTACTTTGAGGCAGAGGATGATTGATGCACAGAGAGGTGAGACTTAATTACAGATCGGTTTTAGAGAGGCTCATTCAGACATTCCTAGTCATTTTACCTTCTCTACAGATAGTGCTCTGATGTATCGTAAGAGGCTTTGTGTGCCTTTAGGATCGACTTTTAGAAGGGAACTGTTGGAGGAGGCTCACAGTTCTATCTTCTCTATTCATCTAGGTAGTACGAAGATGTACAGGGACCTGAGACAGCACTATTGGTGGCCTAGAATGAAGCTTGAAATTGCAGATTTTGTTAGTAGATGCTTGACTTGTCAACAAGTCAAGACATTGAGGAGAAGTCTACCGGGTTATCTTAATCCTCTGAGTGTGCCAAAATGGAAATGGGAGGAGATTTTCATGGATTTCATCAGCGGATTACTGAGGACATCAAAGGGTTACAATACCATTTGGGTGATTGTTGACTGTTTGACCAAGACCGCACACTTTATACCTGGGAGGATAACCTACCCAGTTGAGACTTGGGCACAGTTGTATTTACGGGAAATTGTCAGATTACATGGTGTGCCAGTGAGGATTGTTTCGAATCGGGACACTCGCTTTGTCTCGAAGTTTTGGCAGAGTGTACATTCAGCCATGGGTACTGGCTTGGATTTTAGCACAGCCTTTCACCCTCAGACTGATGGTCAGACCGAGAGGGTTAACCAGATTCTAGAGGATATGTTGAGGGCTTGTGGTCTTGATTTTGGAGGTAGTTGGGATTCTCAATTGTACTCGGTAGAGTTTGCTTATAATAACAGTTACAAGACTACTATTGAGATGGCACCATTTGAGGCACTTTATGGTAGAAAGTGTCATTCTCCAGCTCATTGGGATGAGGTTGGGGAGAGAAGACTTTTGGGACACAAGTTGTTACAGTTAACTAGTCAGTCGATTGACTTGATTAGAGAGAGGATGAGGGTTGCCCAGAGTCGACAGAAGAGTTATGCAGATAAACGACGTAGTCCACTTGAGTTTTCAGTGGGGGACCACGTGTTTCTGAAGTTAGCACCTATGAAAGGTGTTATGAGATTCGGGAAGAAAGGTAAGCTGAGCCCTAGATTCATTGGCCCTTTCGAGATACTTGATCGGGTAGGAGCAGTAGCTTATCGTTTGGATTTACCACCTTCTTTATCAGCAGTTCATAATGTATTCCATGTATCAATGCTTCAGAAGTACATGGTGGATCCTTCTCATGTGATTAATTATGAGCCGATAGTTTTGGATGCTAACATGTCTTATGAGGAGACACCAGTTGAGATCTTAGCATTCGAACATGAGAAACAAGACAATTCGCTTGGTTAAGATTCTTTGGAGAAACCAAGTGTCAGAAGAAGCTACGTGGGAGCGTGAGGATGAGATACGGGCTAAGTATCCTCACCTTTTCAGTTAGTGAGCTTACTTTTCGGGGACGAAAAGCCCTTTTTAGGAGGGTTGACCGTAACGTCCCGTTACTTTTGAGGTAAAAAAAATTATTTATTTTATTTTAATTTAAGTATTTAAAGTTTATTTTAGAATCAGTAATTTAGAATTAGTAGTTTATTTCGGTTTAAACCTTTTTAATTTACTTTATTAGTTTAATTTAGTTTTGGTCATATTATTAATTATTAACGGGCCAATTAATATTTATTAATCACCATTGGGCTAGTTTAAGAACTTCAGGTTTCGATTTATAAGTCAAAAGTCATTAAAAGGACGTAACCGTCATTTCCAAAGTTCTTAAAATATCTTTTCACTATTCATCTCTTCTTTAAAATAACCATTGACTTCATTTGACCGAGACAACTCCATCTTTCTCTTCCTTTGCCGTGGCTTCAAGGTTTTGGGAGAAAAGTTCGGGTTTTGTTCGTTTTTCATCGGATCGCTTCATTTCTCGTTCCGTCGAAAAGGTCTCGGTCCTAGGATTCTTCTCAACCTAGCAATCGTGCTTTCCACCCGTGTTCTAAGGACCTAAAGGTATGTCAAAGATTCAAACCCTAAGCTCCAAATAGTGTTTTAATGGAGTTTTCATTTTGATTCTTCAATTTCTTGTCGAGGAACTCGATGATTTTAATTACGGGAGTTGTTTTAAGTGTTTTTGGAAACTTTCCCTTAACCCTAAACCCGAGTTTGAGCCAAATCACGTTCCATTTGAAATTTACCATTCGGGGGTTGAATTTGGGTTATTTATTATTGATTATTTGTTGTTGTAATTAAATTCGAAAAATCACATATTGTCCAAAAACCCTAATTATTGTTTCCCATTGAAATCGGGAACTACCAAACTACTTGAAACCAACCTGAAACGTCTCTAAATTGCCAAAAAGCTAGAAAACCAAACTCGAGACCCATTTTTTATGGGGGGGCCGAGAGCATCATTATGGGGTTTCTAGAGTTTTTCGTCATTTTATGCTTTTAGATGTCTTTTGATCCTTATTTGGTTAGTTATTGATTGTTAGATGTAATTCTAATTGTAGGTGTTTTTGGACCTTTGTTTGATCGCACTATCGGAGGTTTGGAGCAAAACTACTATTACCAAGGTGAGAATAAATAGGATTTAAAGTAGCTTTAGAAACCGAATAAGTAGAAAGATTTGTAGGATCGGAAGTTAAGAATATGATTGAATCAAAAGGATTAGAGTGAGTGAACTAACTTGCTTAGGCTTTATAGTTAGTTCTATTTTTAGTGAGAGAATTCATAGGTGCTTCGAAGGAAACGAGTAACTTTTGGAAGTTCTAAGTTTAGACTTACTTCGGAGTTTCCTATTGTTTATCAGGAGATGAAGGTTTAAAATGTAATAAGGATTGTGAATAAGGAAATTCGTTTGTTTGATAAACGATGGAGTAAGAAATTGGAGACTTTTTTGTTAAGTCAAATTCTCAAGTTATCAGAAAGCCGGTTGGCTTGAATTACTCTTTAAATTTCCAGAAGTTCCTAATTGCTCGTCTTATGTTTAAGAGTAATTCACGATCTATTTACATTTATGTCTTTCGATTTTGTTGAACGTTTATATTTATTTACTTGCACTTGAAAGCATATGCATATCTTATTGCACCATCACGATCTATTTACTTTTATGTCTTTTCGATTATGTTGAAAGTTTATATTTATTTACTTGCACTTGAATGTATATTCATATCATTTCACAAAGCCTGCGGGAGCTATCACAAAGCCTGCGGGAGCTTACACATAGCCTGCGGGAGCTATTATTATTGTCATTCATCACAAATTGTATTTATTTGAATATGTTAATACCGAGAAAGTTAACATAAGTTATTAAAGACAAGGGAATATAAACCATATATCTTGTTGGAGGTATTAAGAATTAAAGTATAAGAAAGAAAATTGAGGAATGACAACTTTCTTCTAAAAATTGGGAGTTATTATTCTCTAGTTTTGGAAGTTTTAGTGAGAAATTGTAAGAGTTACTTGGACACAAATCTGAATACGGGTTTGGAGTCTAAGGTTACTTTTTATTATCTTTATTTTCACTGGGCTTGCTTTTAGCTCATGATATTACAACCAATTTCAGGTAATGCTCATGCTAGAGGTCGTGGGAGGGGAGCTGGTGCTGCATGATTGATGGATGATGACCTCGAGATGGACTAGGTGTTTATAAAAGTCCATGGACTTAGTTTGAGTATTTTGTATTTTGATTTGTACATTTGTATATAGCTCTTAAGAGCTTCTTGTCTTACTTTTATGATTATAAATCCTTTGAACTCCTGAATTAGGAATTTGAAATTCCTTGTGTTTTAAATTTCTGAATTGAAAATGTAAACAGGTTTTTGGCTAGCCAATTTTCAAACATAACCACGCCGTTTTTTTTAAATTATAAAGACTTCCGCTGTGTATGATTTTAAAATGATTTAAAAAGGAGTCGGGTCATCACACAAACCCAATCACCTGGTTTAAAGATCAACTCCTTTCGACCTTTGTTAATCCTTGAAGCAACCTTAGCATTTTGCTTCTCAATCCGTTCCTTGACTTCCATATGAATTTTCTTTACTAATTCAGCCTTGGAAATAGCTTCATCACTCGCAAAATTGTTAGGAGGCATAGGTAATAAATCAATAGGAGTAAGAGGATTAAAACCATAAACAATTTCAAATGGAGAACAATTAGTAGTGCTATGTATAGCCGTATTGTAAGCAAACTCCACAAATGGTAAACTATCCTCCCACATTTTAATGTTTTTATCATGTATAGCCCTAAGCAATTTAATTAAAGTCCTATTTACTACCTCTGTTTGCCCATCAGTTTATGGATGGCATGTAGTAGAAGATAACAACTTAGTTCCAAGCTTCACCCATAACACTCTCCAAAAATGGCTAAGAAATTTTACATCCCTATCACTAACAATGCTCTTTGGAATGCCATGCAATTTAACAATATGAATAAAAAACAAATCAGCCACATGCTTTACATGATCAGTTTTGTGACAAGGTATGAAATGAGCCATTTTACTAAATCTATCAACCACAACAAAGATGATATCATGACCCTTCCTAGTTTTTGGCAAACCAAGCACAAAATCCATAGTAATTTCTGTGCAAGGTTCATTAGGAACGGGAAGAGGAGTATACAGTCCATGTGGTTTCATTTTAGATTTAGCCTCTTTACAAACAAAAAAAGCATTACAAACTTTATGCACAAGATGTCTCATTTTAGGCCAATAAAAATGTTCATTTAGCATAGCATATGTCTTAGCCTCACCAAAATGACCCATCAAACCCCCTCCATGAGCTTCTTTAGCTAAAAGCTCCCTGAAAGAACAATTGGGTATGCATAATTTGTCTTTCTTAAACAAGAATCCCTCAAACACATAAAAGTCATTCAAAATAGCCCCATTAATGCAAGATGCATAAGTATTACCAAAATCAGAATCATGCATGTATAATTCTTTAATATGCTCAAATCCTAAAACTTTTGAACTTAAAGAATTAAAGAGATTGTACCTCCTAGATAATGCATCAGCCACCACATTGTCTTTACCTTGCTTGTACTTAATAACATAAGGAAATGTCTCAATGAATTCCACCGACTTGGCATGCCTTGGTTAAGCTTGTTTTGTCCCTTCAAATGTTTCAAGCTCTCATGATTCGTGTGAATCACAAACTCTTTTGGCCAAAGATAGTGTTGCCATGTTTGCAAAGCTCTAACCAATTCATAAAGCTCCTTGTCATAGGTTGGATAGTTCAAGACAGCCCCTCCAAGTTTATCACTAAAGTACATCAAAGGCTTTTGACGTTCCTGCATCAAAACGGCTCCAATGCCTACACCACTAGCATCACATTCAATCTCAAACGTATTCTCAAAGTTAGGCAAAGAAAGAAAAGGTTCATTACATAACTTAGCTTTCCGTTCATTAAAAGCCTTCTCTTGTGACTCTCCCCAAACAAATACAACATGGTTTTTAACTAATTCATTCAATGGAGAAGCAATAGAACTAAAGTCCTTAATGAACCTCCTATAGAAACTAGCTAAACCATGAAAACTTCTTACCTCACTTGCATTCTTGGGTGTTGGCCATTCTTTCATTGCCTTAATCTTCTCTTCATCTGTAACGTCCCGTTATTTTGTGATAAAAAAAAAAACTTTTATTTATTTTATTTAATTTAAGTAATTAAAGTCTATTTATTAATTGTTAATTTAGAATTTGCAGTTTATTTCGGTTTTAATCTTTTAATTGATCTTTTTCGTTTATTTTCGTTTTAATGGTATTAATAATTATTAACGGGCCAATTAATAATTATTAATCACCATTGGGATAGTTTGAGATGTTCGGGATTCGTTTTTAAACCAAAAGTCTTAAAAAGGGCATTTTCGTAATTTCCAAAATTGCAAAATATCTAAACACTATTCACTCTCCTTCTTTAAAATGCCTTTGACTCATTTTTGACCAAAATCATCACCCATTTCCCTCCTCAAAACCGTGGGTCTCAAAGCCAAAAGAAGATTTTTCGTTTTTCGTTCGTTTCTTGCCGGATCGACTTGATTCTCGTTCCAGTGGAAAGGTATCGGTCCTACGATCATTTCCCATCTACCCTTTGTACTTGCCGCTCGTGTTATACGGAGTTCTCGGTAAGTAAAGTTTCAAACCCTAAGCTCCAAATAGTGTTTTAATGGAGTTTTCTTTGTTTCCTTTCGATTTCGTGTTATGAAACTCGGTGTATGTAATTACGGGAGTCGTTTTACGTGTATTTGAAACTTTCCCCTAAACCCTAAACCCGAGTTTCAGTCGAAACCCTTTCCGTTTGAAAATTTCCTTTTTGGGTTTGATTATGGATTATAGATTCATGAATTATTATTTATTTAAATTCAATTCGGGAAAGGGATTAATGTTTAAAAACTCTATTTATCGATACCCATTGAAATCGGGATTATCGAATTTGATTAAAACCAACTCAAAACGTATTTAATTTGCCAAAAAGCCGAAAAACCAAACCCGAGACCCCTTTTCTAGGGAGGGCCGAGAGCCTCCAAAGGGTAGGTTTGATGGATTTTCGTTCTTTTGTTTGTTTAGTCGTTGTTTAATTGTTAGTTGGTGATTTATTTATTTCTGGGATATTAATCCTTTTGTAGGTGTTTTTGAACCGTTTGTTTGATCGCTCTTCCGGTGCTTAGGAGCGAAGTCTTCACTTTTACTAAGGTGAGAATAGTTAGAATTTAAAGTAACTTTAGAAAGCAAATAAGTGTAAAGATTGGTAAAATTGGAAAACTAAGAATAGAATTCGAATCTAAGATTAGAGGTTGTGAGTTAGTGCCCTTAGGATTAGAAGTTAATCCTTTAAGTGAGAACTTAGAAATTCTCAAGGAAGACTTGAATCTTAGAAGATTCTAAGTTAGATTCGTTTCAAAGCTTAGGTCGGATTATTGGAAAGAATCCAAGACTTTATAGAACGGTTGATAGAATCTCGAATTATTGGAAGTTTAGAATCCTTAAAAGTTTAAGTTAATCGTTATGTTTTGATTCTTTACTTATTTAACGGAGTTCGATCGATATATCGTTCGTCCGGAGTTTCTTATTTATTTACTTTATGTCTTTTACTTTATGTGTAATCACATCTTTGATCCATTTATTTTTATGCACTTTACTTTATGCCCCTTTACTTTATGTTTGTTTCGGTTACTTTATTATTCGCACTTTACTTTATTTACTTTTTGCAAGAATGTGCAAGCATAATCATTACATCTTGCACCGTATCATCTTGCATCATTGAAATGGAGGAAAAAGGGAGGAGAAACAAATAAAAGGTGAATGTGGATCCGACGGGAGTCCCCATTACCTTCATGCATAAAAGGTGAATGTGGATCCTACGGGAGTCTCCATTACCTTCATGCATATCATTGATGGAAATGGAAAGTGAAAAAGAAAAGAAAGTGAAAGTGAAAAGAAAGGAAGGAAGAATGATGAACCCTACGAGGAGTTCACATCACCTTCATAGAAAAGAAAAGAGAAAGTGAGAAAGAAAAGGAGGGAGAACGATGGATCCTACGGGATAGACCACGTTACCTTCTTCATGCATAAGGTTGAATGTGAATCCTACGGGAGTTTGCATTACCTTCATTTTAATTATCGTTGGATTTATATTATTGAGATTGAATTGTATATTTCATTATGGAAAGTAAGAAAGTAAGGAAAATCGAGATGTTTTATGTTTGTGCAAAGTTTACTTATTTCTTTTATTTATGTCGTAATAAGTATTGGTTGAGGTTTTGACCTTAAGAGTTAATATTACCATCCTTTGGAAAGTATAAAATGAATTACCTAAAAATTTGGACAACTTTAAGATTTAATTGTGTCAGTTATTTGGACACAAATCGAAATGCGAGTTTGAGGTCTAGCTTTACTTTTTATTCTTTTTATTCTCACTGGGCTTAAGTTGTTAGCTCATGATATTACAAAAATTTCAGGTAATGCCCTGGCCAGAGGTCGAGGGAGAGGAGGTGGTGCTGCGTGATCGAGGGATGCTGACCTCGAGATGGACTAATGGTTTTGTAAAGTTTATGTCTTATTTTGATGAACTTTAAGAAATTGTATTTTGTATTTGGCTTCTAAGAGCCTAATGTTGATGTTTTATGATATTATATATTTGAACTCCTGATTTGGACTTAAAGTCCATGAGATTTTGTTAGATTTGAAAATTAGGATGTAAACAGGTTTTCGGCATGCCAATTTTCAAACAAAACCACGCCAATTTTTCGTAAATTAAAAGACTTCAGCTGTTTTCTCTGATTTTAATTTATTTAAAAGTGACGGGTCGTCACATCATCAAGTTCAACCCCATTTCCAGAAATTATAAAACCAAGAAAGTTAACTTTAGTCATGCAAAAACTACACTTTTTAAGATTAGCATACAACTTTTCTTTCCTAAGTGTAAGCAAGACAAGTCTAACATGCTCAACATGTTCATCTAAACTCTTGGAGTAAATCAGAATATCATCAAAATAGACCATAACAAACTTTCTCAAAGATTCCCTAAGAACATGGTTCATCAATCTGATAAAAGTACTAGGTGCATTAGTAAGACCAAAAGGCATCACAAGCCATTCATACAAGCCATACTTAGTCTTAAAAGCTGTTTTCCATTCATCACCTATATGCATTCTAATTTGATGATAACAAGATTTAAGATCAATTTTTGTAAATAAAATAGAACCATGCAATTCATCTAACATATCATCTAGCCTAGGGATAAGATGATGATACTTTACTGTTATTTTGTTGATGGCTCTACAATCAACACACATCCTCCAAGTTCCATCCTTCTTTGGAACTAAAATCACCGGAACCGAACATGGGCTCAAACTTTCCCTCACATAGCCCTTGGCAAGCAACTCCTCCACTTGCTTTTGAATTTCCTTTGTCTCCATTAGGTTGGCCCTATAAGCTGGCCTATTAGGTATAGTTGCCCCAGGAATGAAATCCACTTGATGCTCAATGCCTCTTATTGGGGGCAAACCACTCGGTATCTCATTGGGAAATATATCCTCAAATTCCTGCAAATGCGACACAAAAACACTAGGCAAAGTAGGGTCAGGTGTGTTAGTCATAAAATAAGTTCCTTAGTACAAAAGTACAAGGAAGTTTTGTTTTGAAAACAAAACATGCCTCACTTCACTCTTAGTAGCAATTAAACTCACTTTTCTCTCTTTGTCTCTTTTGTTTTCCATTTCTTTTCTCTCATTATTTTCACTCTTGATTTTTCCACTCAAAACATTCTTTTCTCTCTTACTCACCTCTTCACTCAATTTTTTTTCTTTCAACTCTTTTTCATTCATCTCAAACTCAAGCCTCCTTTGTTCAAGCTTACATTGATCAATGAAAACCCCTTTGGAAGACAAAGGCACCAAAGTAGTTTTCCTTCCATCCTTGGTAAAAGTGTATCGATTAAGGTAACCATCATGAATAGCCTTCCTATCAAACTACCATGGTCTTCCCAAAAGTTTATCCCCGGTATGCATTGGCACTACATCACAAACTATCTCATCCTTATACTTCCCAAGATGAAAAGAAATGTTAGTTTGCTTAAGAACCTTCACCTCACCACTATTATTTAACCATTGTAACTTGTAAGGTGTGGGATGTGGAATGGTAGGCAAATTGAGTCTCTTGATAAGAATTGAACTCACAACATTGGTACAACTCCCACTATCAATCACCACACTACAAGGAGTCCCTTGCACCAAACATCTAGTATGGAACAAATTGTCCCTTTGATCATCAATATCATTCTCCTTCACTTGAGCACTAAGTAGTCTTCTAGTAACAAGTGCTACTTGATTTCCCTCTTCTATGCTTGCATCACTATCGTCATCAATATCACACTCGTCCTCCTTAACTTCACAACCTTCATCATCCGTGACTACTTCCCCATTCCTAATAATCATAGTTCGTTTATTAGGACAGTTGCGGCTAATGTGCCCAACTCCTTGTCACTTCCAACATTTAAAATCCCTATTTCTCTCAACTTTTGTTTCATCCACCCTCTCCTTCCCTTTCCCCTTAGAAGACTACCCCTTATCCTTCTTGGCAGCCTAAAATGTGGCTCTAGGTTTAAAGTCTCTTTTGGAACTACTAACTCCCTTTTTCCAAGAATTGGATGGTGGAAAAGTGGATTTAGAAGTGTATTTCTTGGAGTTATCTTTCTCCCAAGCCATTTGTTTCTCAATCTTCTCGGCTATATGCAAGAGTTCTTCCATGTCAAAGTAAGGATACATATCTACTTTATGAGCCAACTCTTCATTCATTCCTCCTAAAAACCGTGACATAGTATCATCCTCACTCTCTTCTATATGTGATCTAGTCATTAAAACATCCATCTTCCTATAGTATTCTTCAACACTCTTTGAACCTTGCTTTAGGGAAAACAACTTATTTCTGATTTCCCTATGATAGTACTTAGGTATGTATCTCTTCCTCATCAAAACCTTAAGCTCCTCCCAAGTTTCAATTGGTTGCTCATAGTTTGTCCTCCATTCAGCCCTAAGATGACTCCACCAAATACTAGCATAATCACAAAACTCAGCCACGGAAAGCTTCATTTTCCTCTCCTCACTAAAATTGTGGCAATCAAAGACATGCTCTATTTTATCTTCATATTGTAAGTACTCCTCCGGGTAAGACCTCCCATGGAAAGACGGAATTTTAAGCTTAACACCCCCTGGATTTCTCTCTTCCACTCTTTCTTCTCGTAACTCCCTCATAAGCCTCCTAGGTGGTCCTATTTCTCTACCTCTTCCTCTACCTCTACCCCTTCCTCGTCCCCCTCCTTGCTCTCTCCTAGGGTTTACTCCAGCCAATAAAGTAACATTGTCTTCCTCTTCATGTTCAACACCCTCATCTAAGTTCTCTTCCACCGGCTGATTGTTAGCTAACTCCAATCTACCTATGCGATCACTAATGTCTTCTAGAGTTTGAGTAAGTCTAACAAAAGCCTCGGTTTGTGCCTCCATCCACCTAGCATCACTAATCTCACCTTGATTATTTTCCACTTGTGACATGATTCTGGACCTCACAGTACTCCCTCACAAAATTTCACTCAAGGGAACTCTCGTGTTTAATCACTCAAGGTAGGGCAAAATATCAAGTAAGGCTATTGGATAAATTGGAAGCAACTTGTGTTTAAAGTACTAAAAACCAAGCATTCAGAATTTAAACAACCTAAAATAATGAAAAGAAAAAAAAATAAAGCAAGAAAAACATATTATAAAGGTGAAAACTTAAATGGAAAGAAAAATCAGAAATTTGATGCAAAGAAGTCAAGAATAGTGGTAGCAACAAATTTCCAAATTTGTGGAGTTCAAGGATGAATTTTAAAATGGCAGCCAAGATGTAGCTTATTTAGATGGTAATAAAGAGCATAAAAAAAGTCAAATTCAAAAATTCGTTCAGAATTGAAAACACTAACTCACATAATTGAAGTTGCTGGAAATTAGGCAAGTCCTGCGCACAGAAATAAAATTCCAGATTTGGTATGCTTCCGTTATGTATTTGATAAAGAGTCCTTCTGAACTTTGAAAGCTAACAAGAAGGAAAAACTTTTTTCTACAGACAACAAAAGTAAATTCAGAGGTTAGATTAGAGTTTGAATGGCAAACAGTAGCATTAAATGCGGCAGTTACAAAACAGGACAGTTTTGGAAAATGTAACTTATAGCCATTTATGAGACTTTAAATCAATGTGAAACTGATATGTTTCATTGGTAAATGTTATAGAAACACAATTATATCAGATATACACGAAATATATGAATCAAACTCAGAAATTTGAAGAATTTTCAAGAACAACACAAGATGTACAGATTAGTGATCTCGGATGCAATTGCTCTCCTCTTTCTTTCCTTCTTTTTTTTTTTAATTTTTTTTTTGATTTTCAAGATCTAATCGTGATCTTTAAGATGGATATAAAATCAGAATAAAATGATGAAGAAAAATAGATGAAAAGGCAGAAATGAATTCGATGGACAGAATGTGTAGAATTGACAAACAAGTGCATAAAAGTATGATAGAATCAAATCTAGAGATCGGCCACTGAGATGCAACCTATTCTCTGATACCAAATGATACAAAAACCCTTTCGAAATTCTTTAAGAACCCTTAATCTTAACTAAGGACCCAAAAAGATCACAACCAAAGAACCCACATATGCTATTTGAAACAACCCAAGGAAAAAGGCTAGAGAATGATTATCCTTATGATCAATGATCTAAAGACAGGAATTGAATTTCTTGCTTTAGATTCGAATCAATCCACCAATTTAGAATGATCAATCCTAAAGGCTTGATTCTATAGCCATCCTAAAGACAAGGAATGACAAAATTAAAATGGTAAGCTTGGCTCACAACAATTTCAAAGAAAAGCTCTCAAAGAGTTTTTGTATTTTTATATCATGAATAATCTGATTGTTTACAATGTGAAACATGGCTATATAAGTCTTACAAAGCCAAGATAAAACTGAAATTGTCATGAAGGAAAGGAATAAAAACGGCTAGAAACATAAAGACTTACAATTGTAACCGAAAATGGTCATAAACAACATAATTAAGACATTAACTAATTAAAAACTTGTAACTGAAATTAAAGGAGTTAAAAATCTGATTTTAAAGACTTTGTAACTTAAACTCATTGATCACAAGTCTTGATGAGAGTCTTTAATGAAGCCTTGAGTTGTTATGAGCTAGCCTTGAGTTGCATTTAATGTAACTGGAGTTGTCATTAATGCAACCGAACTTGCAATAAATGCATCTTCATTTTGGACTTTAATCTTGAAAATATTGTATGCTTATTCAATACAAACTCCTTTCCTTGTAAGGCAGCCCTTGAAAGAATCCATATTTGCAAAATAGTCCTTGGCCGAATTCACTAGTGCTTGTACATGTAGATTGAGGTTGGCTTGAAGCTTCCTTGCCCTTGATCTTGTTATTGGACCTTGAGGTAAGATAATAGAGCTTCCTTGATTGTCATCATTTCCCGTTTGTCAAAGTTGTCCTCATTATTTGGTCCAACCTAAAGATCTAAATGGAGGAATCTCTTCTTTGGGAATCCTCTTTGGACAAAAATATCATAAAAGGATCTGAACAATTCCAAAAGCTTGTTTGTAATTGAAAAGCTTGTTTCAAAGTACTTTTTTCACTCCCTAGACTAAATTGAATCCAAAGACCTAAGGTTTCCCACTTGTCAAGTTTGTCCTCATTATTTGATCCATCTCAAAGATTCAAATGGAGGAACCTCTTTTATAGGATTCCTCTTTGTGAAGCGGGAAACAATATGTCTTTGGAATCAGTTATGTCTGAAGAGTGAAACAATACTTTGAAACAAGCTTTTCAATTACAAATAAGTTTTTGGAGTGGTTCAGATCCTCTTTCGATACTTTGGTCCAAAAAGGATTTAACAAGGAAGAAATTCTTCCATTTGTATCTTAGGGATGCACATAATCATGAGAATAACTTTTCCAAACAGGAAACCTTATGTCTTTGGATTCAATTTGGTCCGAAGAGTGAAACAAGTACTTTGAAACAAGCTTTTCAATTACAAACAAGTTTTTTGAATGGTTCGGATCCTTTTTCCATACTTTGGTCCAAATAGGATTCTTACAGAAGAGGTTCCTCCACTTGAATCTTTGGGGATGGACCAAATAATGAGGACAACTTGTACAAGTGGGAAACCTTAGGTCTTTGGATTCAATTTAGTCTATAGAGTGAAACAAGTACTTTTAAACAAGCTTTTCAATTACAAACAAGTTTTTGAAGTGGTTCGGATCCTCTTTCGATATTTTGGTCCAAAAAGGATTCGACAAGGAAGAAATTCCTTCATTTGGATATTTGGGATGAACCAAATCACGAGTACAACTTTGCTAAGCATTAAAATTAGAGAGTGAAACAAGTACTTTGAAACAAGCTTTGCCAAGCGGGAAACCTTAGGTCTTTGGATTCAATTTGGTTTAGAGAATGAAGCAAATACTTTTAAACCAGCTTTTCAATATGAAACAAGCTTTTGGAGTGATTCAGATCCTCTTTTGTTATTTTTGTCCAAAGAGGATTCCCAAAAAAGAGTTTCCTCCATTTGGATATTTGGGATGGACCAAATCATGAGGAAAACTTTTCGAGCGCTAAACCATAGGTCTTTGGAATCAATTTTGATAAGGATCATGGAAGCCCTCCAAGTCCAATACATGTTCCAACCGGCCCAATCACAAGATCCAAAGCTAAGAAGATCCAACAAGCTTTTATTACTCATGTGCAAGAATGGATAAGCTCAGATCAAGCTTTATTTCCAAGTGAGCAGCCCAATTCGGATGAAGACTTGACTTATGACACTTTGAAGATCAATATATGCAACTTGCAAATCCATAAGGAAAATATCTACAAAGATAACCTTGTGCAAGTGTCAACTATGCCTTGAATGGAAGAATGCAACAACTAAGCAAATCAGATTCACTTTTATTTGAATTTTAGTCAAATTTTCCTTATTTGTAACCATGGGCATTAAGGGCTCTATTTTCCTTATGGATTTGCAAGTTGCATACATTGATCTTCAAAGTTTCATAAGTTAAGTCTTCATTCGAATTGAGCTGCTCACTTGGAAATAAAGCTTGATCTGAGCCAATCCATTCTTGCACATGAGTAATAAAAGCTTGTTGGATCTTCTTAGCTTTGGATCTTGTGATTGGGCCGGTTGGAATATGTATTGGACTTGGAGGGCTTCCGTGATCCTTATCATCTTCCCCTTCTTTAAGAAGATTCGTCTTCGAATAAAGGTCATCATCCCCTACATCAAAAGGGCATAAATCAGCAACAATAAAAGTATAACTAATCGAGAACTCACCTGGTAGATCTATCTTGTAAGCATTGTTGTTGATTCTTTCAAGCACTTGATAAGGCCCATCTCCTCTTGAATGAAATTTGGTTTTCCTTTGTGAAGGAAACCTCTCTTTTCTAAAGTGTATCCACACCTAATCTCCCGGTTTAAAAACAAGCTCCTTTCTTCCTTTGTTGATCCAAGAAGCAACCTTTGTGTTTTGTTTTTCAATTCTGTCCCTTACTTCTTTGTGCAAATTCTTGATAAAATCAGCCCTAGAAGTAGTTTCATCACAAACAAACACATTAGTAGGCAAAGGAAGTAAATCCAGTGGAGTAGTAGGGTTAAAGCCTTAAACTACCTCAAATGGAGAACAATGTGTTGTACTATGTATGGCTCGGTTGTAAGCAAACTCCACAAAAGGAAGACATGTTTCCTAAGTCTTTATATTCTTGGAAATAATGGCTCTAAGTAAAGCCCCTAAAGTCCTATTAACCACCTCAGTTTGTCCATCGGTTTGGGGATGACAAGTAGTTAAAAATAGTAGCTTAGTGCCAAGTTTAACCCACAAAACCTTCCAAAAGTGACTCAGGAACTTGACATCCCTATCACTAACAATAGTAGTAGGAATACCATGCAATCTAACCACTTCCCTAAAGAACAAATCCGCAACATGCTTAGCATCATCTGTCTTGTGACATGCAATGAAATGTGCCATTTTGCTAAATTAGTCAACTACAACAGAGATACTATCATGTCCTCTCTTATTCTTAGGTAAACCTAATACAAAGTCCATAGATATGTTTGTCCAAGGTTCATTAGGAACATGCAGTGGTGTATAAAGTCCATGTGGTTGTGATCTAGACTTAGCCTCTTTACATTTAAAACAATTTTTAAACACTTTATGCACATCATGTCTCATTTTAGACCAATAGAAATGCTCATTCAACATGTCAAATGTTTTGTGAATCCCAAAGTGTCCCATTAAGCCGCCCCCATGTGATTCTTTAACAAGCAATTCTCTTATTGAGCATTTAGGCACACACAACTTATTTTTCTTGAATAACATGCCTTCAAACACAAAGTAGTCATCCAAGATTTCCCATTAAGACAAGAAGTATAAATAGCTCAAAAATCAGAATCAAGAGGATATAATTCTTTTACTTGTTTGAATCCTAAGATCTTAGCACTAAGAGTAGAAAACAAGTTGTACCTTCTTGATAATGCATCAACCACCACATTGTCTTTACCTTGCTTGTACTCGATGACATATGGAAAGGTCTCAATGAATTCTATCCATTTGGCATGCCTCCTATTCAACTTGCCTTGTCCCTTAAAGTGTTTTAAGCTCTCATGATCTGTATGGATTACAAACTCCCTCGACCAAAGATAGTGTTGCCAAACCTGCAAAGTTCTCACTAAAGCATATAATTCCTTGTCATAGATAGGATAATTCAAAGATGCTCCATTCAACTTTTCACTAAAGTACATTAAAGGCTTACCATCTTGCATTAACACTGACCCTATGTCAATCCCACTTGCATCATATTCAATTTCAAATGATTTCTCAAAGTTTGGTAAAACAAGCAAAGGTACATTGGTTAGTTTGTCTTTTAATTCTTTAAAAGCCTTTTCTTGCATTTCCCCCCACACAAATGTCCCATGCTTTTTCACAAGTTCATTCAATGGTGCTGCTATTGTGCTAAAATCTTTAATGAATCTTCTATAAAAACTAGCAAGACCATGAAAACTTCTAACTTCACTAGCAATTCTAGATTGTGGCCAATCTCTAATAGCTTTAACTTTCTCCTCATCTACTTCAACTCCATCCTTGCACACAATGAATCCTAGAAAGTTAACTCTATCCAAGCAAAAACTATACTTTTTAAAGTTAGCATAAAGCGTTCTTTTCTATGTGTAATTAGAACTAACCTAACATGCTCTACATGATCATTCAAGTTCTTTGAGTAAATCAGTATGTCATCAAAATAAACAACTACAAACTTACCCAAAAACTCCCTCAAAACATGATTCATCAATCTCATGAAAGTACTAGGTGCATTAGTCAAGCCAAATGGCATAACAAGCCATTCATACAATCCAAATTTTGTTTTAAAAGCTGTTTTCCATTCATCACCTACTTGAATTCTTATTTGATGATATCCGGATTTAAGGTCAAGTTTAGTGAAAAGAGAAGACCCATACAACTCATCAAGCATATCATCTAACCTAGGAATAGGGTGACGATACTTTACAATGATTTTGTTGATTTGCTCTACAATCCACACATATTCTCCATGTTCCATCCTTTTTAGGCACCCAGATGACCGAAACCAAGCAAGGACTCAAACTCTCTCTTACATATCCCTTTGCAAGAAGTTCCTCCACTTGCCTTTGAATCTCCTTGGTTTCGGTTGGATTGGTCCTATAAGCTGGCCTATTTGGAATTCCAACCTCGGGGATGAAGTCTATTTGATGCTCAATGCCTCGGATTTTGTGCAATCCATTTGGTACTTCATCCGAAAACATGTCCTTGAATTCCTGCAAAAGAGAAGAAAACACACTTGGCAAAGACAAAGTTTGGTTAGGGTTAGTAGCCAAATACCCTCCTTTGTACAAAAGCACAAAGATTGGTTTTTGGATAAGGAAAGGAAGAAAGAAGCTTGTTTTTAAACCGGGAGATTGGGTGTGGATACACTTTAGAAAAGAGAGGTTTCCTTCACAAAGGAAAACCAAACTTCATCCAAGAGGAGATGGGCCATATCAAGTGCTTGAAAGAATCAACAATAATGCTTACAAGATAGATCTACCAGGTGAGTTCTCAGTTAGTTCTACTTTTAATGTTGCTGATTTAAGCCCTTTTGATGTAGGGGATGATAACCTTGATTCGAGGACGAATCTTCTTGAAGAAGGGGAAGATGATAAGGATCATGGAAACCCTCCAAGTCCAATACATGTTCCAACCGGCCCAATCACAAGATCCAAAAATAAGAAGATCCAACAAGCTTTTATTACTCATGTGCAAGAATGGATAGGCTTAGATCAAGCTTTATTTCCAAGTGAGCAGCCCAATTCGGATGAAGACTTGACTTATGACACTTTGAAGATCAATGTATGCAACTTACAAATCCATAAGGAAAATATCTATAAAGATAACCTTGTGCAAGTGTCAACTATGCCTTGAATGGAAGAATGCAACAACTAAGGAAATCAGATTCACTTTTATTTGCATTTTAGTCAAACTTTCTTTATTTGTAACCGTGGGCATTAAAGGCTCTAGTTTCCTTTTCTGTTTTTGCCAATTGTAACCGAATGCTTTAATGTTTGTTTCCTTTGTTTTTGCTTTTCTTTTGATTTTTGAAGGCTTATAAAGTCGTGGGAACACTATGTAAAACTCAGATTATGATTGAATGAAAAACAAGTACTCTTTGAGAGTTTCTTTTTGAAAACCAAATTAGTTTTCAATTTCTTTGCAATTCTTGTGTTTAGGGTTACTGCCGAGTCATTCAACTAGGAATTGATCAACTTAGTTGTGGAGTGATTCAATCTAGAACTAGAAACCTCATTCTTGTTTCTAGATCATTGATCTAAGAGGTAATCTCATCTAGCCTTAAATCTCTTGGTTGAAACTGATTAGTTAAGGAGGGTTTGAGTTCTTACTTCAAAGGTTCATGCTAAGCATAATAGCATAGGGTCTTTGGACTTGCAACTTGGGTTTGCCTTATCAAATTTTGTCTGAAGAGTGAAACAATACTTCGAAACAAGATTTTCAATTACAAACAAGTTTTTAGATTGGTTATGATCTTTTTTCGATATTCTGGTCCAAAGATGATTACGAAAGTAGTGGTTCCTCCATTTGGATCTTTAGGATGGACAAAATCAAGAAGAAAACTTTGCCAAGTTGGAAACCTTAGGTCTTTGCTATCAATTTGGTCTGAAGAGTGAAACAAATTCCTTTGAAACAAGCTTTTCAATATGAAACAAGCTTTTGGAGTGGTTCAGATCATCTTTTGCTACTTTGGTCCAAAGAGGTGTGAAGACCCGACTCCTTTTAAATCATTTAAAAACTAAAACACAACGAAAGTCTTTATATTTAAGAAAAACGCCGTGGTTATGTTTAAAACTTGGACTTTCCAAAAAAAACCTTTATACATTTTTCACACCAGAGAAATTAAAGACAATGAAATTCAATTCCTATTTAAAAGTTTATAAGAGTTTAAAATCGTAAAGTTAAAATGAGAAGCTCTTATGAGCTTATACACATATATACAACTCAAAAGATACAAAATTCAACAAAACGAGTCTATGGACTTATAAAGTATATATATAGTCCATCACTTTATCATCATCCGCTCGATCATGCCACACCAACTCCTCTACCACGCCCCCGAGCGTACGCATTACCTGAAATTTGTTTGTAATATCATGAGCTAACAACAAGCCCAGTGAAAATAGACAGAAAATAAAGTAACAATAGACCCCAAACCTGCATTCTGATTTGTGTCCAAGTAAAACTTAAACTTTACTAAAACTCCTAAAGTTTGGAAGAATGATTCCAAATCATATATTTCTTTCTGGGTCAAACTTTTGATTCTTTATACTATATATAAAGTTTACCCTTCTTTTATGTTTAATCAAATAATGTTAATCTTTAAACAAGTGATACAAGGCACACCACCCTTACATCAATATAACCATCTCATGCTTATAATGACAGTATGAAAACTCCCGCAGGCTAACAATACTTTATTATCTCACTTTCCAAATAGAATATACGAAATCTTTTCAATATTGACTTCCCACCTATAGTGATTCATGACAGGTGATGAGGCTCCCACAGGCTATTTCATTCACCTCATTAACTCACTCACCGAATATAGGTAATGAAGCTCCCGCAGGCTAACAATACACTATATCCTCGTATATGTATCATAGTAATTATGGATAATACCAGATAATGTGAACTCGCATAGTACATCATTATCTCATTATCCATCTCCTCCGATCATACAAAGTCCCGCAATCCTTTAGCATTCCTCATGTACATATATAGAAACATAAAACGAATAATATCAGACAATGCAAGCTCACTCAGTCTATGCATTGTCTCATTATTCCTCCCGATTTCGATTATGCAATATGATATGATATGAATATGCTTTCAAATACAAGTAAATAAATATAAACTTTCAAGGTAATCGAAAGAATGATAAAAGTAAATGGATCACGTAATACTCTTAAACATGAAATAAGAAAGTAAAAACTTCTGATAAGAAAAACAATAAATAAATCAAGACAAACGGCCTTCCATTAAACTTACTTACTAACTTTATCCTAAAGTCTCCAAATCCAAAGATCCTAATTCTTCCGATAAGTACTTGAACTTTACTTATCAAGTTTCTTATTCAATTCATTAAACTCGAAACCTTCAACTTCCGATAATCATTCTTAAGTGTCGAAACTAACCTAAACTTAGAATTTTCGAGAGTTAAATGTTTCCTTCGAAACACCTAAGAGTTCTCTCAACTCGAAATTAGAACTAACTCCCAATTCTAAGAAGTTAGCTCACTTTCTTTTATCCTTTCGATTCAAACCTTAAGCTCAACTTCTGATTCTACAAATCATTCCACTTATTCTGTTTCTAAAGCTACTTTAATTTCTATTTATTCTCACCTTGGCCAAAGTAGATTAGCTCCCGATGTCCGAAAGAGCGATCAAGCAATGGTCCACAAACACCTACAATTAAATTACATCTAACAATCAATAGTTAACCAAACATCGATCAATTGTCATCTAAAAGCATAAAACGACGAAAAACCCCGGAATTCCCTTAATGGAGCTCTCGACCCTTCCATATAAAATGGTTCTCGGAGGTGTTTCGGGTTGGTTTCAAGTAGTTTATGTGACGACCCGACTCCTTTTAAATAATTTAAAATCAGATTTCAGCGGAAGACTTTAAATTTTATAAAAATTCGGCATGGATATGTTTAAAACTTGGACTATCCAACACCTGTTTACACTTTTCACAATCAGAGAATTTAAAAGACAAGGAATTGCAATTCCTTTTGTAAAGTTTAAAGAGTTTATGACTGAATAAATTAAAACGAAAAGCTCTTATGAGCTTATATAAAATTTACATCTCAAAAGACACAACATAAAAAAAATGTGTCCATGGACTTTTTAAAATGTATCTAGTCCATCTTTGTATCATCATCCTCTCGATCAAGCACGCACCAGCTCCTCTCCCACGACCCCGAGAATTACCTGAAAATGTTTGTAATATCATGAGCTAACAACAAGCCCAGTGAAAATAAAGAGAATATAAAGTAACAATAGACTCCAAACCCGCATCTGGATTTGTGTCCAAGAACTTACTTACTCTTTGCTATCAATCCATTCAAAGAGTTTTACATCAAGTAAACCACTTTTACTTACCATGTCTTCCAAATAATTGAAGATTTACCTCCCAAGCAAATAGAAGGATGTGTTTCATTACACACAACGTTGTATTTCATTCTTTTAATACCTTATACTATATACAATGTTTACATTCAAATATTATTCTCCAAGTTCAAGATCTTCCAATTAAAAGAGAAAATAGTTCTCTTAAATGTATATATATAACCTAATTAATTATACAAGGTTCAACATACTCTTGTATTCTCTCATTATACAACCCCATTTCATTCCTTTTTATTTTAGCACTTGGCTATCATCACATTTCACTCTTTTTCTCTAAGGAAAAGTATAATATACAAAGTGTTTCATTTCTTCTCTTTATTAAATAATGCTAAGCTCACTTAGTTTTAACATATTTAAACATTCATTAACTCACTAAACAAATGTAAAGGGCACACAACCTTTATATTAATATAACCATCACATGCGAATAATATCAGGTAATGAAAGCTCCCGTAGGACTAAGCATTCACCCCATTATCTCGCTTTTCAAAATAAAATATACAAATTCCTTTCAATAATCTCTTTCCATCTCTAGTGAATAATGACAGGTAATGAAGCTCCCGTAGGCTAAGTTCATTCACCTCATTAAACTCACTTTCCAAAATAAAAATATACAAAGTCTTTTCAATAATATCTTCCCACCTCTAGTGAATAATGACAGGTAATGAAGCTCCCGTAGGCTAAGTTCATTCACCTCATTATCTCACCCACCGAATACAGGTAATGAGCTCTCGTAGGCTAAGTCATACTCTGTATCTTCGTATACGTATCATAGTAATTATGGATAATACCAGATAATGTGAACTCGCATAGTTCCATCATTATCTCATTATCCATCTCCTCCGAACATGCAAAGTCCCGCAGTCCTTTAGCATTCCTCATGTACATATACGGAAATATAAAACGAATAATACCAGACAATACAAGCACACTCAGTCTATGCATTGCCTCATTATTCCTTCCAAATAATCGATAATGCAATATGATATGATATGATATGAATATGCTTTCAAGTGCAAGTAAGTAAATATAAACATTCAAAGTAACCGAAGGGCATAAAGTAAATGTATCATAGGTTTCCTTATGCATGAAGTAAATAAATAGGGATTTCGAAAAAATAATAAGTAAATCAAGCCAACGATACTTTAATAAAAGTAATTTCTCAACTTAAGAATAAAGTCTCAACTTCCAAGGATTCTAATCTTTTCAATAGATACCCAAGGTTCCATATTCAAGTTCCTTAACCATCTCATTAAACTTGTATCCTTCAACTTCCAACAATCCATCTTAAACACCGGAACAATTCTAAACTTAGACTTCCAAAAGTTATACATTTCCCTCGAGAAATCCATAAGTGTTCTCACTCAAAAGAACTAGCTTCAAACCTAAGCATACTAGCTCACTTTCCTTTAGTCTTTGATTCAACCCTTATTCTCAACTTCCAATCCTACAAATCAATCAACTTATTCGGTTTCTAAAGCTACTTTAAATTCTAATTATTCTCACCTCGAATACTCCCGTGACAACAAAGTTCCAACGAACCAACAAACGAACAATCGCACCTACAATTCATCAATTGATCAACGAATTACAATTCGTATCTAATAAGAGAAACAGTATGATTTTCGGGTGAATAGTGATCTTGGATGAATAGTGTTTTGGGTGAATAGTATTTTTCGAAAATATGGGCTTAAAATCATCAAAATCCTTGATAGAAATTCAGGATTTCAACTTCAAAACTCATTTACAATAAAAAAAATGAACAAAACCATGTAAAACATTTTGAAAACTCACTTTTTAGGGCTTCCCTTAGGGAACGAGAAACGGCACAAGGTTGGGTTGGAAAGAAAGCCCACGTCCCGAGCAATCCAACGCAACTGACCTCATCGAAAACGGTCGAGAATTGACGAAAGCCCAATAAAATTTCTTCTCATCCATGGAGGCTCACGTTGGAGGAAGAAGAGAAAAGAAAAAAGTGAGCTTCTTGGTCAATCCTTGGTCAACTTTGGGTTTTTAAAAGAAGATGAATAGTAATTGATATTTTTAAGAAATTGAAAATTACGAATACGTCCCTTTAATGACTTTTAACTTATAAAACGAAACCCGAAGCTCTTAAACTATCAAAATGGTGATTAATAATTATTAATACGACCAAAACTAATTTAAGCTAATAAAATGATTAATAGAATTTATGAACGAAATAAACTCGTAAATTCTAAGTTATAAATTCTAAATTAAATCTAAAATTTAAATTAATAAATTCTAAAACTAAATTAAGTGCTTTACACCATATAATAATAATTAAATTAAATAAAAAAATCCGTGTAAAATAACGGGACGTTACAGTTTGGAAGTTCCCGTTTTCAATGGGTAATGATGAATTGGGTTTTTGGACAATAGTTGATTTCCTGAATTTAACTACTATTAACAATTAAACAATAACAAAGCATCCTAAAACATCCCCTATCTTGTAAATTTTAAACGGGACGGGTTTCAATTCAAACTCGGGTTTAGGGTTAAGAGGAAGTTTCCAAAAACACTTTAAACAACTCTCGTAATTGCAGTTATCGAGTTTCTCAGTAAGAAATCAAAGATTCAAAATGAAAACTCCATTAAAACACTATTTGAAGCTAAGGTTTTGAAACTTTGACATACCTTGAGGCCCTTAGAAAATGGATGGAAAGTACGATTGTTAGGTTGAGAAGAATCCTAGGACCGAGGGCTTTCCATTGCAACCGGAAATGTAACGATCCGTCGAGAAACGAGCAAAACCCCAAAAATGTCCCAATCCCCTTGAAGCCCACGGTTTTGGAGAGGAAGAAATGAAAAGTTTTGGTCAACTTGTCAATTTAAAGAAGAAGTTAATAGTAACTTGATATTTTAAGAATTTTAGAAATGACAGTTACGTCCTTTTAATGACTTTTGACTTCTAAATCGAAACCCGAAATTCTTAAACTAAATAAATGGTGATTAATAATTATTAATTGGCCCGTTAATAATTACTAATACGACCAAAACTAAATTAAGCTATTAAAGCGATTAAAAAGATTTAAACCGAAATAAACTACTAAATTCTAAATTACTGATTCTAAAATTAACTTTAAATACTTAAATTAAAATAAAATAAATAATTTTTTTTTACCTCAAAAGTAACGGGACGTTACAAGAGGATTCCCAAAGAAGAGCTTCCTCCATTTGGATCTTTGGGTTTGACTAAATAATGAGGACAACTTTGCCAAACGGGAAACCTTAGGTCTTTGTATTCAATTTGGTCCAAAGAGTGAAACAAGTACATTGAAACAACATTTTCAATTACATACAAATTTTTTGAGTGGTTCGGATCCTCTTTCGATATTTTGGTCTAAAGAGGATACCCAAAGATCCATTTGGATCTTTGGGATGGATCAAATAAGGAAGAAAACTTTGACAAAGGGGAAACCTTAGGTATTTGGATTGAATTTGGTCCAAAGAGTGAAACAAGTACTTTGATACAAGGTTTTCAGTTACCACTATAAGAATTTCGGGAATAGGTGACTTTTTTTTTGCGTCACCTATTCGAAAAGATGAAGGTTTTTGGGCCGTCACCTATGGACGTGTCACCTATTTAAATAGGTGACGGCCATGAGAAATCGTCACCTATTTGAATAGGTGACTGGCCTTACGCATCACCTGTTGGAATAGGTGACTAATTTTACCCATCACCTATTTGAATAGGTGACCGGTTTTTCCCGTCACTTATTTGAATAGGTGACGGCTTTTACCTGTCACCTATTTGAAGGGTTGATTTACTAAACTAGATGAATTTTATTTAGTAAACTAATTAAAATTTAATTACGGATCTATTATTATCATGCAATTTGTGGTAAAAACATGTAAATTCATGCTAGTTTTTCGAAAATTTAAAATCGATATACTTACATTGAGTAATTAATGGAGAATCGGTTGGAGGTTCTTTACAACATCAATCCTCAACAACACCGGATCTTCTACGCTACATCCCGATCGATCAAATGAAAACCGGATTGTGGGATCGAACTTAAGAAGAAATTGGAAAGAATAAAAAAAATATTTTTCTTCCCAATACACTAGGGTAATCGGCACTAAGGGGAGAAGGAAGAAGAGAGAATTCCAAATTTCTTAGGAATTGAATCGTGTGATTTATGAATGACCGAAGCCTCCTATTTATAGGCTAATAGAAAATTTAATCTAATTACAATATTCCATAGAGATAAATATAAAAAGGAAAAAATATTATCTTTCCATTATCTTGCTATTTTCGAAAAATACATAGATAAATAAGATATTATTTTCTTTTTTTTTTTAATTTATCTTGGATGAATAAATCTATGTAATTATTTTAGGATATAATTCAAATAATTATCTCTCCCAAAATACATATATGGCCGATTTTTTGATGGTAAATAATTACTAAATCAAATTTATTTAATTAATTATTTGGGGCAAATTTCAGTTGGGTTCATTAATAAAATTGGGCTTGAAACTCTCTCTTAAATTAATAAGTCTAACTTAATTTATTTATTTATTAATTACCAATTAAATAAAAAAAATTATTGAAAAATTAATAATATTAATATTTCTCCCGACTAAATATTATCAAATTATATTTAATTATCAATTTCCATTTAAGTAATTTTCATTATTTAAACAATTAATAATAAATATTTTAATTATTAATTTCCATTATATAAACTCATTATTTAATTATTAATTATTAATTTCAGTTCAAATAAAATTAACTATTTAAACAATTAATAATTGTCAATTAATTTCAAATTATTAATGACCATTTAAATATACTCAATATTTAAATAATTAATAATTTCTCATTCATAATATTTCATTATTAATTTCCTGTTTAAATAAACTCATTATTTAAACAATTAATAATGTTTATATTAATTATCGTTTAAATATACTCAATATTTAAACAATTAATATTGCCTATTTAAGTAATTCACTTGACTTAAAATTTCCATTTCTTCTACTTGATTTCGCCAGTACGATATTTGGGCGAGCATAAGGACTCGATGGACCTATAGATCATGGGCTTAATAATTAGTCAATTAAGTGATTAACTCATATTCAGTTAATTACTTATTATCTAATTATAAATAATTCCACTATAGATTCATATCTGAACTCCCCTCACTATAGATGAGTTATGTCCATTTAGTTTATCTTTATTTATATCTTTGATATTATCCTTCACGTGGAACCCTCATAATTACATGCTGTTTAAATTTACCGTTTTACCCCTGTAATTATTGCTTTTTCCTTGTATTCCCGCTAATTCTCCAATGAACTTTATCTTTAGTCGAACTAAAGATAAGTACTTATGTGATCAATAGAAGTCGTGTCGTCACTTGTTCATGTCTTGAATCAGTACATCAAGGGAGTTCTCTGAAGTTCCGAAAATGTTTAGGTATTGTACTGATACCGTTAATTTATAGGAAAGTTATGAATTCCATCTTGTGAATATGCGTTCCCAGCTATTTATCTAACTATATTCCAAAGCAGGAGTGTGTTGAGCGTTCTTACAGATCACTCTCAACTATGTGAATCAAAGAACATAACTCCACAAAAAGGAGTCCACATTTCATTTAGGATTGAGATCTATCAAGGTTGGTAAACTTAATTTGATAATCGATCATTTCTCACAAACAATACTAGCGAGAAATTTGATCGAACCTCGCGGTCTTGTCTTATACAATCAATATTGCATATGATACTTTCATTTCATGTCTCCCACATGAATGATCAGGATTAGATAATTTGTCTATAAACAAAATGCGCAGCTATGAACAGTGTTACCAGGATAAGGTTCCCAAACAATATTCGTTTACTGTAGACCCTTTTATGTTACTCATCTTGACATTAATCCTCTCGTATGACTCACATACAAAGTCGTGTTTTTATAAGAGTAACTTAGGGTTTTACTATTTGAATGTTTAATATTAATATATTTCCATATATTCCTAATATCGTTAATTGAATTAATCTAGATAATATAAAGAACTTATGTTTATTTATTTAATTTATTCGAAAGAAATTATTTTTATTGAATAATTAAAAGTTCTAGGACACCATTCCTAACACTATTAGTATAGGTGACAGCTTTTACCCATCACCTATACAAGTTTTTTTTTATACCGTCACCTTTACCAGAAAAGGTGACTGTTTTTACCTGTCACGCTTTCCTAAAGGTGACTGTTTTTACCCGTCACCCATTTGTAAAGATTTTGTAAAAAATTATTTTTAAAAAAATATACGGTTTCCTGTTAAAAAGGTGTAACGTCCCATTATTTTACACAAATTTTATTTATTTATTTATTTTAATTATTATTATTTGATGTAAAGCACTTAATTTAATTTTAGAATTAATTAATTTAAATTTTAGATTTAATTTAGAACTTATAACTTATAATTTACGAGTTTATTTTGTTCGTAAATTCGTTTAATCGTTTTATTAGCTTAAATTAGTTTTGGTCGTATTAATAATTATTAATCAACATTGGGCAAGTTTAAGAACTTCGGGTTTCGTTTTTATAAGCTAAAATCATTTAAAGGACGTAACCGTCATTTCTGATTTCTTAAAAATATCTAAAACTGTAACGTCCCGTTACTTTTAGGGGTGAAATTTTTTTTTTTTTAATTTTATTTATTTATTTTAATTAAAGCTTTTAAGATTATTTTAAATTTAGTAATTTTGATTTTAGTAGTTATTTTTGTCCGAAATTCTTTTTAATCGTTTTAATACTTTAAATTCGTTTCGGTGACATTAATAATTATTAACGGGCCAATTAATAATTATTAATCACCTTTAGATTAGTTTAAGAGCTTCGGGTTTCGTTTTTAAAGCAAAAGTAAAAGAGGGACGTAGACGTCATTTCCAATTTCTTAAAATATCCTAACACTATTCATTCATCTCCTTTATTATGCCAAAATTAGAAAAAAAATATCATTTTCTTCTCATTTTTCAATCCCAAACCCGTAGCTTAGAGAGAAAAAAAGAGGAGAGAAAGAAATCGTCGCCCCGGCTTCGTTTCTCGTCCGTTTTACGTGATTTCGGATGCGTTGGAAAGCTCTCGCCGAGACCTTTCTATCCATTCTACCATTGGAACGTTTTAACCTCTCTAAGGTAAGCCCTAGATTTCGAAATTTCAAACATTTTATATGAGTTTTGATTCAAACTTGTGTTTTCCTTGGCCAAACCTTGATCCATTTCCAAAACTTGTTAAATCCATGTTGGGAAACACTTTGAGTAACTTTTTCTTGAGTTTCCTTGAACCCTAAAATCGAGTTTGAGCCGGAAAACCGTCCCTTGTGATTTTCCCTCTTTTGGCTATGTTTATGATGTTAGGTTTATTGTGTTTTTACTATTTACTTAATTTTTCAGAAATCATTTAATGTGCAAAACCCTAAATTACGATTACCCATTGTAGTGGCGAACCTCCAAAGTATTCGAAACCAACCCAAAACACCTCTAAAATGCATAAAAGCCGGAAAACCAAACCCGAACCCCTTTTTCCCTAGCTTGGCCGAGAGCTCCATAAGGGTAGAATCCAGGATTTTCGTGGTTTTATGTGTTTAGATGTTGTTTGATTGCTTTTCGGTTAATTAATGTAATTTAGGAATAATTCATTTGTAGGATTGTGAATTGATCGTGAATTTACAACCTCGGATTATTCGGAGCTTGTCTTCAAGCTAAGGTGAGTTTAATGTGAAAGTTATTGGTTTTATGAATTTAGTTTCGTTATGTAATTGTTTATCGATGTAAAGAGGGTGATAACTTCTTAGGATTAAGTTTTGGTTGGAGACTTTAATTTGGAAGTGTGTGTGGAGAAAGTTTGGATTTATGGATAGTTCGATGAATAGGAAACATCGGAGTGGTTTGGAAGTATGGTAATAAGATTTGGAGATGTTAGATGAAAGTGAGAATGGAAGTTACTTTGATGGATTTGGAAGTTAAAGTAATTAGAAGATGCACTTGAGTGATAACTCGTGTAATCTAGTTAGTTAGGTTTCTTTTTAACTTAGTAGAATTCTTTGGAGTTTAGCTAACTTTTGGAGACCTAGGGCACATTGATTCACACATGGTAGTATGTTGATTTTGATCCATATGTAACCATGGTGTGATGATTTGTGGGAACCTTGAGCACATTGATTCAGCACGTGATAGTATGTGATTTTGATCCATATGTAATCATGGTGAGATGATTTGTGAAATAGTACATGGTAGTATGTGATTTTGATCCATATGTAACCATGGTACTATAATTTGTGATACGGCACATGGTAGTATGTTGATTTTGATCCATATGTAATCATGGTGCGATGATGGTAATATGGTACGACCGTACGTGGTATGTTGATTCGGATCCATACGAGCACGTTACGATGATGGCACTATTGCTCATGATAGTATGTTGACTTTGGTCCATACGTATCATGTTATGAGAGTTTGTGATACGGCACATGATAGTATGTTGATACGCTCCATACGGTATCATGGTGCGATGATTTGTGATATAGCACTATATACGCTGTGGTAAGGTGGGCATTCTACGAAATGAGCGTTATAGATGCATTATACTTTATAGCACTATACACGCTGTGGTGAGGTTGGCATTCGAAGATTTGAGCGTGTATGGATGCGTTATTATTGTTATCATTATTATAGTACTACACATGCGGTGATACGGGTGACATTCGAAGATTTGAGCGTGTGTGGTTGCGACATTATTAGCACGATACGATGAAATGTGTTTGGTAATAAAGATAGTTATTGTTACTTTACATATTCTTTAGAATTGTGTAGTAAGACTTAGTAGTGAATGTTACTTTACTTTAAGTCTTTATATCTATCGTACGGTATTGAATGACGATTACGGGTAATATTTGACTATAGAATGATTGTATGGAAATTGGAAGTGTGGATGTGGGTAGTATTGAGCATTATAGGCATTTGGACACGATTTCGGTTATGAGATTTTGTTCATTACTTGCTTTCATTTTACTATCACTAGCATTGTTTGCTAATGGTGCTACACTTACAAATTTTCAGGTAAACCTCGAGCTAAGAAGCGTGGTAGAGGAGGTGGAGCCGCGTGACTAGTCGAGATGGTGTATGGACAATATTAAGAACTCATTTTGGTTTAGCATTCATTGAAATGCTTGTAAATTATTCCATCTTTACATACTATGTCTTTTGAGCCCGAAAGGGTATTTGTGTTAAATATGTCTATGTTTTATGATTTAAATATCTTTTGGAATGCGCATTCCCGATTTATAGCTTTCTCTGGAAATTTGGGTTGTAAACAGGTTTTGGTTATTCGATTTTTAAATGAACCCATGCCGTTTTTCTTTAAAAATCGAGTCTTCCGCTGTGCATTTGAATTTAAAGAACTTAACGGAAAGCGGGTAGTTACAAAAACACTATTCAATCTTCTTTAAAATCTCAAGTTGACCAAAATTGACTAAAAATTCCATTTCTCTTCTTCCCTTTGCCGTCGACTTCTTCCACCATGGGAGAAGTTTTGGTTTTTCTTCAATTCTCAATGGATCGACTTGATTTCGGTTGCGTTGGAAAGCCCTCGGTCCTAGGATTCTTCTCAACCTAACAATCGTACTTTCCATCCGTTTTCTAAGGGCCTCAAGGTATGTAAAAGTTTCTAAACCTAAGCTTCAAATAGTATTTTAATGGAGTTTTTGATTTGAATCTTTTATTTCTTGCCGAGAAACTAGATGACTTTAACTACTGAAGTTGTTTTATGTGATTTTGGGAACTTCCTCTTAACCCTAAACCCGAGTTTGAACCGAAACTCATCCCGTTTGAAATATGCCAATTGTGGGCTGTTTTGGGATGTTTAATTATTGATTAATTGTATGTTATATTTAAGTTTGGGAAATCATTTAGTGTCCAAAATCTCAAATCATCGTTACCCATTGAAATTGGGAACTTTCAAACTACTTGAAACCAACTCGAAACACTTCTAAATTGCCTAAAAGCCGGAATGGGAGCGAAATCTACTTTTGCAAAGGTGAGAATAATTAGAATTTAACGTAGCTTTAGAAACCGATTAAGTTGAATGATTTGTAGGATTGAAAGTTGAGATTAAGGTTTGAACCAAAGAATAAAGGAAAGTGAGCTAGTATACTTAGGTTTGTAGCTAGTTCTAATTGAGTGATAACACTTGTGGATTTCTCGAGAGAAATGTTTAACTTTTGAAAGTTATAAGTTTAGAATCGTTCCGGAGTTTAGGATGGATTATTGGAAGTTGAAGGATCCAAGTATAATGGAATGTTTAAGGGACTTGAATGTGGAACTTTGGATATTTATTGAAAGGAATAGAATATTTGGAGTGAAGACTTTATTGATAAAGTTAAGAACTCACTTTTATTAAAGGGCCGTTGGCTTGATTTACTTTTTGTTTTTCTGAAATCCCTATTTATTTATTTTATGTATAAGGCAATTTATGATCCATTTACTTTATGCCCTTCAGTTACTTTGAATGTTTATATTTATGTTTACTTACTATTGAAAGCATATGCATATCATATTGCATCATCTAATTGAAAAGAGAGTGAGATTAAAGGTGAATGCGAATCCTACGGGAGTTTTCATTACCTTACATTATTCATTAAAGGTGAACGCGAATCCTACGGAAGTTTTCATTACCTTATACTATTCATTAAAGGTGAATTCGAATCCTACGGGAGTTTGCATTACCTGACATTTTCATTAGAGGTGGAAATATATTATTGACAAGGAATTGTATATTCTATTACGGAAAGTAATATAACAAGGTGAATGTTAGTCCTACGGGAGCTACCATTACCTAACATTATTTTCTTGAGATGTTATGTTTATGTACAGATTGTGTACTCCTTTTATACTTGTTTTAATGAGCTAATGAATGATGATTAGACTACGTATGCTAGTAATATCATCTTGTAGAGATTATGGTATATGGAAGTACTTTTCCAAATAGTTGAAAGTTAGTATTCTTGAGTTTAGAGAATGTGGAAAAGAATATGTAAACTTACTTGGACACAAATGAGAATACGGGTTTGGGGTCTATTGTTACTTTATATTCTGTTTATTTTCACTGGGCTTATTGTTAGCTCATGATATTACAAACAATTTCAGGTAATGCTTAAGCTCGTGGTGGTGGGATAGGAGCTAGTGCGGCTTGATCGAGAGGATAATGAAACATGGATGAACTAGATACACTTTTTAAATGTCCATGGACTCATTTTGTTGAATTGTGCCTTTTGTTATGTAAATTTGTATATAAGCTCATAAGAACTTCTTGTTTTACTTTTATGGTTATTAAATCTTTATAACTCTTTAAATAGGAATTTGAAATTCCTTTTCAATAAATTCTCTTGTGTGAAAAATGTACACAGGTTTTGGTTAGTCCAAGTTTTAAACATAACCACGCCGTTTTTTTTAATATTAAACTTCTGCTGTGTTTTAGTTTTTAAATGATTTAAAAAGAGTCGGGTCGTCACAGTTGGTATCAGAGCCTTAGGGTTCTGTAGACTACATGCGATGCATGTTTGTTTTCATGTTTTGTTTTAAGTCCACTCTCTAGTCATCGTCTTAGATCAGCTGCACCAGGTATGCCTAAAATTTTTATTCTCAAGCTTTATTTGTTTTAATAGTTGAATGGTTTATAAGAAGGTTGTTAAATGTTAACTGTAATTGCGATATTTCACATTCTCGTAAAAACCACTATGTGGTGATATTTATTTGACTCAGATTGAGATTGGGTAAGGATGCTGGGAATGTGAATGACCCCGTGCAAGTTTTGGAGGTTATACACCTCGTTAAGAGTATTGACATAATGTCAAAGTAAAGGAGACGGGATACTCCGAGAGATTGATAATTTGATCCTCAATGTTTGATTAAAGTTTAACTATCACACAATTGCTAAATAATGATTTTAGTAAATGTGTGTGGACATTTATGTGTTAAAAGGGGACACGATTATCTGGAGCCCAGTATTAAAAGATGAAACACCTGGTTAAGGTGAGTAATTGTTGATTAGTAATCGGTCTAGCTCGGGTTCAGTAACCTAAATTCAACTGAATAGACAAGTTTCTGATTTGAGTTGAGAAAGTTGAATTATGGTAAGTAGTAAATCGTTGTGATAGTATTGTGTTAAAAAGAAAGTGTATTACCACTCAAAAGAGGAGGTTAGAACATTTTGTGATAAGTCTCAATGAGGACCATTAACGACTGTGTTAATTGGTTAATGGCCTAATCAAATCTCTATTACAATATGATGTATCAATCTGAATTGGAAATACTCAAGGTTGAGTTATTGAGATCCATATTGGGTTAATTGTCAAGATTGACAAACACTAAGGTTGAGTGTTGGTATTTGATTAAGATCTAGAAGGAATGTTGTCGGGCCGTGATATCAGTTACTTTTTTTAAGGTAATGTGATGGTTTGGTGAACTTCAAATCACATTGTGTTGAGCATCTAATTGGGATGGTAAACTTTGAAAAACTTGTAGGTCGTAGTTTGGACTTAATGAGTCTTTTCAAGATAGACTCTAAGGTGAATCCTATGTTGGAAGGTTATAACGATATTGGACTAAGGCGCTTGAGAGACACCAGCTTTTCTTTGCAAGAAAATAAATGATCTATGAAGTCAAGTTCATTCAAGATTTGAATAAGGAAGCTTTAGAGTTGCCCTTATTTTGGACTTTACATCTTATGAAAAGAAGAGAAAACTAGAAAGTTCAGGACAGATTTTCTCTCAGGAGAAGAAGACAGAGGATGATGATGCTAATTGAGGGATACCGCCGCAGTGGAGGCAGCAGCAGCAGGTTCGAGGTGGAGCTCAACATGGATAGCCGAGGGTACAGGGATAGGTTCATCCTTACTTCAATAGTTGTGCCAGTTTCCATTCTGGGAGATGCACACTTTTCCCAAGATGCTATGTTTGTGGTCAAACTGGGAATCATGCCAATTTTGTAGGGGGTATAAGACATAGCCATCACAACCTAGTAACAAGGGTTCAGATTATCAGAAAAAGCTACAGCAGGCACCGTCAGCTCAGTATGCTCCCTAGGGTAAGGGTAGAGGTCAATAGAGGAAGTAGAGATCAGGGTAGACAGGCTCAATATTACAGATTTACGCTTGTTACCTTCTCCACCTGCTCAGCATCTTACTTTAATATTTTCTACTAGAAAGGATGCTGAGGCTTCGGCTATGGTATTGATTGGTACTTTGTCAGTTCTTGGCCATTTGGCTTTTGTTCTGTTTGATTCTAGAGCTAACCACTCTTTTATTTTATCTCATTTTGTCGATTTGACTGCTTTTGAGTCGAGACTGTTGGATTTCAAGACGTGTGTTTCCACCTATTGAGGAAGTTTATTATTGTTGATGGTGTGATTAACACTGTTGATTTATGTTTTATGGGTTGTTGTTTGCATGCTACCTTGATTATCATGCCTATGTCTGATTTTGATGTGATTCTGGGTATGGATTGGCTATCAGCTAATCGTGCCACATTGATTGTACTGAGAAAGTTATTGATTTTATGAGTCATGTGGGACCAATTTATGATTTCGTGGGTTTTGTAACCAAGCAACACCCACTTTGGTATCTATGTTAGAAGCTAGAGCGCTTCTAAGTGATGGAGCTTGGGGTTATATAGCTAGTGTTGTTGATACTTCTGTACCAGAGACTAGCTTGAGTTACGTGCCAGTGGTGAGGGATTTTGTTGATGTTTTCCAGATATGTTACCGGTTTGCCACCAGTGAGAGAGTTAGATTTTTAGATTGAGGTTGCCCCTGGAATGGCTCAATTGTCCAAAGCACGTTACCGTATAGCACCGACTGAGTTGAAACAACTCTAGAGCCTGTTACAAGAACGACTTCTTTTAGGACGCGTTATGGACATTATGAGTTATAGTTATGTCTTTTAGTTTGACTAACGCACCTATAGCTTATATGAACTTGATGCATACTGTGTTCAAGAGGTTCATCGATTCTTTTGTGGTTGTGTTTATCGATGACATCTTGGTTTATTCTAAGATTGGGGAGATGCATGTTATGCATTTGACGAAGGTCTTCATGATGTTACGAAATCAAAATTTCATGTCAAGTTCTCAAAATGTGAGTTTTGGCTTAAAGAAATGGAATTTTAGGCCCAGTAGTATCGAGTAAAAGAGTATATGTTTATTCCTCTAAGATTGAAGGTCGATAGTAGTTGGCCTAGACCGAATAGTGTGCCTGAAATTCGCATTTTTTTTCTTCTCTTTTCTGAGGCTTATAGGCTGGTTTTCGAGAGGCATAGTCAGACATGCCTAGTCGATCTATCTTTTCTACAAATAGTGCGTGATAAATCGTAAGAGACTTTGTGTGCTTTCGGAATCAACTTTTGAAAAGAGCTATTTAGAGGAGGCTCACAGTTCTACCTTTTCTTTTCATCCAGGTAGTACAAAGATGTACGAGGGACCGAGATAGTATTATTGGTGGCTTCGGATGAAACTTGAGATTGCAAAGTATGTGAGTTGTTTCTTGATTTATTAGCAAGTCAAGGGCTTAAGGACAAAGTCCATTGGGTTATCTTAACCTTTGAAAGTGCTTTAATGGAAATGGGAGGAGATTTCCATGGATTTTATAAGAGGATTGTCGAAGATGGCAAAGAGTTATGATACCATTTGGATGATTGTATACCGTTTGACGAAACCGCACACTTTATTCTTGGAAGGATCACCTACCCAATTAAGACTAGGTTGTACTTATGAAAGATTGTTGCATGGTGTGCCGGTGAAGATTGAATCAAATCGGGAGACACGCTTTGTCTCGAAGTTTTGGAACTATTTAGACACTTTATGGTAGAAAGTGTTGTTCTCTGACTCATTGGGATGAGGTTAGAGGAAAGAGACTGTTGGTACCCAAGTTGTTACAAATGACTAGCGAGTTGATCGCTTTAAATTGGAGAGATGTTGAGGGTTGCCCAAAGTCAACAAGAGAGTTTTGTGTAGTCCGTTTGAGTTGTAGTGGTGGATCTCATATTATTAAAAGTTGCATTTATAAAAGGTATTATGAGATCTGAGAAGAAGGGCAAGTTAAGCCCTAGATTTATTGACCTTTTCGAGATACTCAGTCAAGTAGGAGTGGTAACTTACCGTTTAGCTTTACAACTTTCGTTATCGGCTATTTATAATGTTTTCCATATACTGATGTTTAGGAAATACATGGCGGATCCGTCCCACGTGATTATTTATGAGCCTATATTTTTTGGGATGCTCATATGTCCTATGAGGAAACACCAGTTCAGATTTTAGCAGTAGAACAAAAGTGATGACGAATAAAACCATCCACTTGGTTAATGTTTTGTGGAGAAACCAAGTGTCAAAGGAAGCAACGTGGAACGTGCGGATGAGATACAGTCTAAATACCCTCGCTTTTCACTTAGTGAGCGCACTTTGCAGGGACGAAAAGTCTTTTAAGGAGAGTAGACTGTAATGTCCCATTATTTTACACGATTTTATTATTATTATTATTTATTTTAATTATTATTATTTGATGAAAAGCACTTAATTTAAATCTAGATTTTATTAATTTAAATTTTATATTTAATTTAGAATTTATAACTTAGAATTTACGAGTTTATTTCGTTCGTAAATTTGTTTAATCGTTTTATTAGCTTAAATTAGTTTTATTTGTATTAATAATTATTAATTACCATTGGGCTAGTTTAAGAACTTTGGGTTTCGTTTTATAAGCTAAAATCATTAAAAGGACGTAACCGTCATTTCTGATTTCTTAAAAATATCTAAAACACTATTCAATCTTCTTTAAAATCTCAAGTTGACCAAAATTGACTAAAAATTCCATTTCTCTTCTTCCCTTTGCCGTGGGCTTCTTCCACCATGGGAGAATTTTTTTTTTCTTCAATTCTCAATGGATCGAGTTGATTTCGGTTGCGTTGGAAAGCCCTCGGCCCTAGGAATCTTCTCAACCTAACAATCGTACTTTCCATCCGTTTTCTAAGGTCCTCAAGGTATGTCAAAGTTTCTAAACCTAAGCTTCAAATAGTGTTTTAATGGAGTTTTTTATTTGAATCTTCGAGTTCTTGCCGAGAAACTCGATGACTTTAACTACGGAAGTTGTTTTATGTGATTTTGGGAACAATCTCTTAACCCTAAACCCGATTTTGAATAGAAACTCATACCGTTTGAAATATATCAATTGTGAGTTGTTTCGGGATGTTTAATTATTGATTAATTGTTTGTTATAATTAAGTTCAGGAAATCATTTATTGTCCAAAAACTCAAATCATCGTTAACCATTGAAATCGGGAACTTCCAAACTACTTGATACCAACTCGAAACACTTCTAAATTGCCTAAAAGCCGGAAAAACAAACTCGAGGCCCATTTTTCTTCTAGGGCCGAGAGCACCTATGGCCTTTTATTGGGTTTTTCGTAGTTTTATGCTTTTAGATGTGGTTTGTTCGATGTTTGGTTAATTATTGATTGTTAGATATAATTTAAATGTAGGTGTGTTTGGACTATTGTTTGATCGCTCATTCGGAACTCGGGAGCGAAATCTACTTTTACCAAGGTGAGAATAATTAGAATTTAACGTAGCTTTAGAAACCGAATAAGTAGAATGATTTGTAGGATTGGAAGTTGAGATTAAGGTTTGAACCAAAGAATAAAGAAAAGTGAGCTAGTATACTTAGGTTTGTAGCTAGTTCTAATTGAGTGAGAACACTTATGGATTTCTCGAGAGAAATGTTTAACTTTTGGAAGTTCTAAGTTTAGAATCGTTCCGGAGTTTAGGATGAATTATTAGAAGTTGAAGGATCCAAGTATAATGGAATGGTTAAGGGACTTGAATGTGGAACTTTGGATATTTATTGAAAGGAATAGAATCTTTGGAAGTGGAGACTTTATTGATAAAGTTAAGAACTCACTTTTATTAAAGGACCGTTGGTTTGATTTACATATTGTTTTTCCGAAATCCCTATTTATTTATTTTATGTATAAGGGAATTTATGATCCATTTACTTTATGCCCTTCGGTTACTTTGAATGTTTATATTTATGTTTACTTACTTTTGAAAGCATATGCATATCATATTGCATCATTGAATTGAAAGGAAAGTGAGATTACAGGTGAATGCGAATCCTACGGGAGTTTTCATTACCTTACATTATTCATTAAAGGTGAAAGCGAATCCTACGGGAGTTTTCATTACCTTACATTATTCATTAAAGGTGAACGCGAATCCTACGGGAGTTTTCATTACCTTACATTATGCATTAAAGGTGAATGTGAATCCTACGAGAGTTTTCATTACCTGACATTTTTATTAGAGGTGGAATTATATCATTGAGAAGGAAATGTATATTCTATTATAGAAAGTAAGATAAGAAGGTGGATGTTAGTCCTACGGGAGCTACCATTACCTAACATTATTTGCTTGAGATGTTATGTTTATGTAAAGATTGTGTACTCCTTTTATACTTGTTTTAATGAGCTAATGAATGATGATTAGACTACGTATGCTAGTAATATCATCTTGTAGAGATTATGGGATATGGAAGTACTTTTCCAAATAGTTGAAAGTTAGTATTCTTGAGTTTAGAGAACTTTGGAAAAGAATATGTAAACTTACTTGGACACAAATGAGAATACGGATTTGGGGTCTATTGTTACATTATATTCTGTTTATTTTCACTGAGCTTATTGTTAGCTCATGATATTACAAACAATTTCAGGTAATACTTATGCTCGTCGTGGTGGGAGAGGAGCTGGTGCGGCTTGATCGAGAGGATGATGAAATAGGGATGGACTAGATACACTTTTTAAATGCCCATGGACTCATTTTGTTGAATTGTGTCTTTTGTTATGTAAATTTCTATATAAGTTCATAAGAGCTTATTGTTTTACTTTTATGATTATTAACTCTTTAAAACTCTTGAAATAGGAATTTGAAATTCCTTGTCTTTAAATTCTCTGGTGTGAAAAATGTACATAGGTTTTGGTTAGTCCAAGTTTTAAACATAACCACGACGTTTTTTTTAATATTAAGACTTACATTGTGTTTTAGTTTTTAAATGATTTAAAAAGAGTTGGATCGTCAGAAAAGGTGAGGGTTTTTTCCGTCATCAAAAGTAACAAATTAGAGAAATTTTTATTATTATTTAATAATACCATAGTTTAGTGACTTTTTGATACCTATGAACCTTATGTTGATCAATCAACATAATAAAAGGTAAATACATGGTCATATTACGAGAATAAGTGTAACGTCCTGTTACTTTTTAGGTATAAAAAAAATTATTATTTATTTTATTTTAATTAAAGTATTTAAATTTAATTTTAGAATCGGTAATTTAGAATTTAGTAGTTTATTTCGTTTTAAACCTTTTTAATCACTTTATTAGCTTAAATTAGTTATGGTTGTATTAATAATTATTAACGGGACAGTTAATAATTATTAATCACCATTTGGCTAGTTTAAGAACTTCGGGTTTCGATTTATAAGTTAAAAGTCATTAAGGGGACGTAACCGTAGCTTTCAAATTTTTTAAAATATCAACACACTATTCATCTTCTCTTTAAATTGCCATTTGACCAAAAATTGACAAAAAAATTCTTTTCTCTTTTCCTCCTTTAAGTCGTGGGTCTCAACCATTGGGAAAGAATTTTTGGGTTTTGTTCGTATCTCAACGAATCGACTTGATTTCGGTTGCGTTGGATAGCCCTAAGTGCAAGCATCCTTTTCAACCTAACAATCGAACTTTCCATCCGTTTTCTAAAGGCCTCCAGGTATGACAAAGTTTCTAAAATTTCTTCAAATAGTATTTTAATGGAATCCGTGGTTGAAATATTTGATTTCTTGCCGAGAAACTCGATGATTTCAACTATGGAAGTTGTTTTAAGTGTTTTTGGGAACTTCCCCTTAACCCTAAACCCGAATTTGAGCCGAAACCTATCCCGTTTGAAATATACAATTTGTGGGCTGTTTTGGGATGTTTTATTATTGATTAATTGTATGTTGTAATTAAATTCGGGAAATCAATTATTGTCCAAAAACCCTATTTATGGTTACCCATTGATATTGGGAACTTCCAAACTACATTTAACCAGAAAACCAGAAAACCAAACCGAGACCCAATTTCCTAGGAGGGTCTGAGGGCACCCTTAAGCTTTTCCGGGGTTTTTTGTCGTTTTATGCTTTTAGATGTCATTTGTTCGATGTTTGGTTAATTAATGATTGTTAGATGTAATTTAATTGTAGGTGTTTTTGGACCATTGCTTGATCGCTCTTTCAGAACTCGGGAGCGAAATCTACTTTTATCAAGGTGAGAATAAATAGAATTTAAAGTAGCTTTAGAAACCGAATAAGTTGAACGATTTGTAGAATCGGAAGTTGAGATTAAGATTTGGATCAAAAGGATTAAAGTATGCAAGCTAACATGCTTAGGCTTAGGAGTTTGTTCTATTGGAGTGAGAGAACTCATGGATTTCTCGAAGAAAACATTTAATTCTTGGAAGTTCTAAGTTTAGATTCGTTCCGGAATTTAAGAATAATTATCGGAAGTTGAAGGTTTCAAGTATAATGGGGTGAATAAAGAACTTGATTATGGAACTTCGAATACCTACTGAAAGTAATAGAATCATTTGAATTAGGGACTTTATGATAAAGTTAGTAATTCAAGTTTAACTGAAGGACGTTTGGATTGATTTATTTATTGTTTTCTTGTTAGAAATTCCTAATTTCTTATTTTATGTATAAGAGTGTTACGTGATCAATTTATCTTTATGCCTTTCGATTAGTTTAAATGTTTATATTTATTTTTACTTACACTTAAAAGCATATTCATATAATATCATATTGCATCATCGAAATTGAAGGCAAGATAATGAGGTGAATGCATAGTCCTACGGGAGCTTTCATTACCTGTCATTATTCATTAAAGGTGGGAACATATCATTGAAAGGAATTTGTATATTTTACTTTGGAAAACGAGATAATGAGGTGAATGCTTAGTCCTACGGGAGCTTTCATTAACTGACATTATTCGCATGTGATGGTTATATTGATGTAAATGTTGTGTTCCCTTTTCACTTGTTTAACGAGTTAATGAATAATGATTAGACTGCGTATGCTAACAATATCATCATTTATCGCAAATTATGATTGTGGAAAATGTTAAGTCCGAGTGAGATTAATATTATTTTATCAAACATAAAGGAAAGGTAAACCTTATATATGAAGGGATGATTTACTAAACTAGCGGAAATTTATTTAGTAAATTTATTAACATTTAATAACGGATCTATTAACATCATGCAATTTGTGATAAAAATACGTAGATTCATGCTTAATTTCGAAAATTAAAGGCCTTTTACTTACATTGAGTAATTAATGGAGAATCGGTTGGAGGTTTCTTTACAACATCAAATCCTCAGCAACACCGGATCTTCTATGCTATATCCCGATCGAAAGCAAAACCGACTTGTGGAATCGAACTGGAAGAACTAAAGAAGAAAAATATTTCTTCTAAATTTTTCCCTACGGAAAATCGGCAATTGGGCAAAAACTTGAGAGAGAATTTTCACTTTTCTAATTAAAGTGAGAAGTGTTTAAAATATGAATCCCAATGGTCATATTTATAAGAAAATATAATATCCTAATCTTATTAGAATTCCTTATTTCTTAATTATTAAATAAATAAATAAAAATTAAATATATAAAAAATCCTTATCTTCCTTTTCGTTCAGCGCACATTAAAGCCAAAGATAAGATTTTATATATTTTATTTTTCTTTTGTTTACTTATTTAATAATTATATATTTCTTAATTATTAAATTATATAAAAGATAAATAAAATAAAATATATAATTAAAATATTATATCAAACTCACCTTTCCAGCCACTGCACGCCGCCATCAAAACCAAAGGTAAGTTTTATATATTTTTAATTTATATATTATTTATTTACTTTTCTTTATTTAATAATCATGTATTTAAAATTAGAAAAAAATCAAATAATAATTTCTAATTAAACACCTTTAGCCAAAAATTAATATATTAATTACCATTGAATCTTATTCAATTAATTAATTGTTTTGGGCCAAAACCAATTTGTTTCTTAAACCAATTGTATTTAATTCTCTCTATTATTTATTATCAAAATAAATAAACTCATTATTTAATTAATAATATTAATTATTAATTTTCATTTAAATAAACTCATTATTTAAATAATTAATAATATTAATATTAATTACCGTTTAAATATGCTATTTATTTAAACAATTAATTTTGCCTTAAAATATTATAATTGATAATGTTATATTAATGGGTTAATTTCAGTAATAGACACATTAATTTTGTTTATTTCAAAAAAACACAAGCTTTTATATATAAATCAAAACTACCCAAAACCACCACTAGAAAAATTAAATTACATTGTGAAAAGACGAAACATACCCTGATTTATTAAATGATATGTAATTAATGAGACATAGTTATTATGAGAGATAAAAGGGTAATAAGGTAACACTCAAATCGGAATCCACCAGAATCGCCACCATAAATGGTGTTTTATGGGTAAATATGATATTAATATGAAACAACCATTAAAACTGAAATTAGGTGAATTAAATTGGTTATTAGTGTAATTAATTCTATATTAATTTCCATTTAAATAAGCTCTTTATTTAAACAATTAATATTGTATCAATATTAATAATATTAATATTAATTTTCATTTAAATAATCTCATTATTCAAATAATTAATATTGCCTAATTTTAAGTAAAATCAATTACTTTAATTATTTGTTCTTCCTAAGTTAAATTAATAACTTAGTTTTGCTTCAACGATATTTGGGCTAGCATAGGGACCCGATGGACCTATAGATCATGGGCTTAATTGTAACGTCCCGTTATTTTGAAGTGAATTTTTTTTTTTATTTAATGTTATTTATTTATTTATTTATTTCAATTTAAGTGTTAAGTTTAATTATTATTTTGTAATTTATAAATTTAGTAGTTAATTTCGCCCGAAATTCTTTTTAATCGTTTTAATACTTTAAATTTCGCTTTGGTGACATTCATGATTATTAATAGGCCAATTAATAATTATTAATCACCTTTAGATTTATTTAAACGCTTCGGGTTTCGATTTAGAAGTCAAAAGTCATAAAAGGACGCAACCGTCATTTCCGATTCCTTATAGCACTCGGCTAATCATCATATTTCATTCTTTTTCTCTATGGAAAAGCATAATATGCAAAATGTTTAATTTCTTTTCTTTAATAAATAATGCTAAGCTCACTCAGTCTTAACATATTTAAACATTCATTAACTCACTAAAAAAGTGAAAAAGGCACACAACCTTTTCTTTAATATAACCATCACATGCGAATAATGTCAGGTAATGAAGCTCCCGTAGGTCAGTTCATTCACCTCATTATCTCGCTTTCCAAAATGAAATATACAGAGTCTTTTCAATAATATATTTTCATCTCTAGTGAATAATGACAGGTAACGAAGCTCCCGTAGGTCAGTTCATTCACGTCATTAAACTCACTTTCCGAAATAAAATATACAAAGTCTTTTCAATAATATTTTCCCACCTCTAGTGAATAATGACAGGTAATGAAGCTCCTGTAGGTCAGTTCATTCACCTCATTAACTCACTCACCGAAAACAGGTAATGAAGCTCCCGTAGGTCAGTTCATTCACTCTTGTATCTTCGTATATGTATCATAGTAATTATGGATAATACCAGATAATGTGAACTCGCATAGTTCCATCATTATCCATCTCATCCGATCATGCAAATTCCCGCAGTCCTTTAGCATTCCTCATGTACATATACGGAAACATAAAACGACTAATACCAGACAATGCAAGCACACTCAGTCTATGCATTGCCTCATTATTCCTCCCAATTTCGATTATGCCATATGATATGATATGATATGAATATGCTTTCAAGTGCAAGTAAATAAATATAAACATTCAAAGAAATCGAAAGAACATAAAGGTAAATGGATCACGTAATACTCTTATGCATAAAATAAGAATTAGGAACTTCTAATAAGAAAACAATAAATAGATCAAACCAAACGGCCTTTAGTTAAACTTGAACTTCTAACTTAATTATAAAGTCTCCAAATCAAATTCCTTATTCATTCCATTATAGTCGAAATCTTCAACTTTTGATAATCATTCTTAAGCTTCGGAACTAATATAAACTTAGAACTTCCAAGAGTTAAACGTTTCCCTCGAGAAATCCATGAGTTATTTCACTCAATTGTAACTAACTCCAAGCCTAAGAATATTAGTTCACTTACTTTAATCCTTTCGATTCAAATCTTAATCTCAACTTCCGATTCTACAAATCGTTCAACTTATTCGGTTTCTAAAGCTACTTTAAATTCAATTTATTCTCACCTCGAATGCTCCCGTGACAACAAAGTTCCCACAAACCAACAAACGAGCAATCGCACCTACAATTCATCAATCGATCAATGAATTACAATTCGTACCTAATAAGAGAAAAAGTATGATTTTCGGGTAAATAGTGATTTCGGATAAATAGTGTTTTCGGATGAATAGTGCTTTTTGAAAATCCGGGCTCAAAATCGTCAAATTCCATGATAGATATACGTGATTTCAACATCAAAACTCATTTATAATAAAAAAACGAACAAAACCATGTAAAAAGTTTTGAAAACTCAATTTTTAGGGCTTCCCTTAGGGAACGAGAAACGACACAAGGTTAGGTGGGATAGATTACCCACGTCCCAAGCAATCCAATGCAACTGACCTCATAGAAAACGGTCAAGAAATGAAGAAAAGCCAAGAAATTTTCTTCTCATCCATGGATGCTCACGTGGGGAAGAAAAGGAGAAGAAGGAAAAGTGAATTTCTTGTCATCTTTGGTCAACTTTGAGATTTTAAGGAGATGAATAGTGTTTTAGGATATTTTTAAGAAATTGGAAATTACGGTTACGTCTCTAAAATGATTTTAGCTAAAAAAAAAATGAAACCCGATGGTCTTAAACTAGCCAAATGGTGATAAATAATTATAAATTGGCCCGTTAATAATTATTAATACGACCAAAACTAATTTAAGCTAATAAAACGATTAAAAGAATCTACGAACAAAATTAACTCGTAAATTTAAAGTTATAAATTCTAAATTAAATCTAAAATTTAAAATTAATCAATTCTAAAATTAAATTAAGTTTTAAATTAAGTTTTTTGCATCAAATAATAATAATTAAAAAAAGTTCCTTGTAAAATAATGGGACGTTACAGTTAACTAGAATTATGACTACAATTCACAATAAATGTTTTCTTACAATAATTATCTATCAATATGTATTGATTTGTAGGGCCTATAAATTGTATCATGGGAATGAAGGGAACAAAAATAGAAAAGACCTATCATTTAAAGTGGTGAAGGTAAATACATCTCCACTTTTTATTAGCGATTAGTATTCATTAACATAGCTTTATTAAACTATTTCACTATGTAGTTTATGCATGAAATCATCAGAAGTCATGCACACAAATCATCGATGTGGTAATGTTGACTTCTATCTTTGTTGCTTAAGATCTAAGCAAATATTATGACATCCATGTTTTGTTCAAACATTCCGTTTTGTGAGTAGATGAAGAATATTCCATCAAAGTTTAGTCAAGAAGAACTAGATGAAGTTAGAAGTGAGTGGGTCGAGTTTGTGGCAGCTCACTTAGATTAGGTAACACTTTAAGTACTTTTGTGACTTTATACATATTGAGTGTCATGGCTATCCTGCAGTTATGGTAGCCTTGACTATGGTTATTTATTTACCGTGTCTATCTTGTACATATCGAGTGTCATGGGTATCCTGCAGTTATGGTAGCATTGACTATGGTTTTATATTTATTCTGTCTATCTTGTACATATCAAGTGTCATGGCTATCCTGTAATTATGGTAGCCTTGATTATGGTTTTATATTTATTGTGTATATTGAGTGTCATGGCTATCCTGCAGTTATGGTAGCATTGACTACGGTCATTTATTAAATGTCCCTACATTATACATAAACCCACCATTTTCAGTTTCTTATCCTAGACAAGAATTTTAAGAGAGGAAAAAAAGACAAGTTCAAATTAGCTTCCAAAAGGGAAAAAATTAAGAAACTCACACTGGGGAAATTATTCCTAGTGTAAGAGACGAGCATGCAAGTTATCCCCACAGCCTCATCTCCAACAGTGACACACTTGATGAATCTAGCAGAGCTCATTCTAATTTTTTTTTTTTTTTTTACCATTTTTCTTGATTTCCTTCACTCTCTTAAGATCTTAATTATATCTTCCTATGTGATATTTTTTGAAAGCCTAATCCATTGGCAAAAAAATCTTTGAATTTTGGAAAAGGAGAAAGAGGGAAGAAGAAGATAATGGAATAAAAAGGCAATTAAGAAGGTGGGCTATGGTTTTGAATGTTTTTTTTTAATAGAAATGGAGGGGGGGCAAGATGGCATTTAATAATTTGGGCTAAGTCAATCAAAAAAGTTCTAGGCTCGGGCGGGTTGTGCATCTTGAGCCATCCTGGGTAGGTAGTGGGAAAGTTGTTTAGTGGGGGCAGGGCCTGACCGAGTCATACAAAATCAGTCAAAAATTGTATACACAATAGAACTAAGTCAAACCTTTATATTGTCTCTTATTTATAACAAGATTTGGAAATATGGTAACATCACCACGAGAGTATTCGGTGTACCTTCGAGGGGCATTCTTAGGTAGATCATGGGACAATGACCAACCGCCCAACCGAGAGTAGAAGCTTGAGAGTTTCTTGGGGGTCAATATTTGTGCCATTAAAGGTTGTTTTGGCAAGGTTGATCTTCATACCAGAATTCTTTTCAAATTACCTGAGGTTTTACTTCATATAACAAACTCGTAAGCGGATTCTCATCCCAATTCCTCTTTCCTCTTACTCCATGATCTTAATTTTCTTTCAATAATGAAGATATCTTACTTTCAGTTTTTGGATTTGGCTTACTGTTATGGTAATTGGTTAGGTTTTTAGTAGTTAAAATTTCTTCGATGGCCATTCAACAACTTAATATGGATATTTTGAGACTGCACATTATCACAAGTATGATAGTTTTTGTTCTATTTTTTCCCCAATGTTTTCGGTATTAGCTTATTAGATACTAAGGAAGATTTTGCTTTTGAAACCACTAACAAGAATGTAAAAGGAAAAGCTGTTGATTTAACCAATGGTAACTTGGATAAAGGATTTTTATATGGAAACAATGACGTTTTTTATGAGAGTTTGATATGGGAAGATGGTAATAAAATAGATGATAAGAATAGAACATAAGTAATAACTACTAGACTACAAGACTAACTCATGTAAGTCTTCCTCATCCTACAAACAACTCCCTCCCCCACGACTGACCAACATGCTCTCTCCTTCCTTATTGTGTCTGTGTATCATTCTACTTGTGTTTATTTTATCGAAAGTTTCACCAGAAAATTTTATTACTAGCTATTATTGTTCATATCAATATCATGTGTTATTTCTTAGGACATGGCCACCAAGAGAATCATTTATGGATATGGAAGGGATTAGTTTCTTGGTCTATTAAACTCGCTAAAAGCTTGTGTTTGTCTTCATTTTTTCAACTTTGGAATAATGATGTTTGTTAACTTGAACATTTTTTCCTTACTTGCAGCTTTAGAAGAAGTGGAGCAACGGTTTGTGGCTTATTATGACGACCCGACTCATTTTAAATCATTTAAAAACTAAAACACAGCGGAAGTCTTAATGTTTTAAAAAAAACAGCATGGTTATGTTTAAAACTTGGACTAACCAAAACCTGTGTACATTTTTCACAACAGAGAAATTAAAGACATGGAATTTCAATCCTATTCCAGAGTTTAAAAGAGTTAATAACTGTAAAAGTTAAAACGAGAAGCTCTTATGAGCTTATATACATATTTACATCTCAAAAGACACAAAATAAAACAAAATGAGTCAATGGACTTTTAAAAGTATATCTAGTCCATCTCTGTATCATCATTCACTAAATCAAGCCGCACCAGCTCATCTCCCACAACCCCGAGCGTAAGCATTACCTGAAAATGTTTGTAATATCATGAGCTAACAACAAGCCTAGTGAAAATAAACAGAATATAAAGTAACAATAGACTCCAAACCCGTATTCTGATTTATGTCCAAGTAAAATTTACATATTCTTTACAAAAGTTCCCAAAACTCAAGAAACTAACTCTCAAATATTTGGATGAATGTTTTCATATCACATAATCTCTTCCTTGTTCATCCTTTTGGTACCTCATACTATATATTGTTAGGTATGGTGTCCTAGAACTTGTAATTATTTAAGTATAATAATTTATTTAGAATAAATTAAATAAATAAACATAAGTTCTTTATATTATCTAGATTGATTCAATTGACGATATTAGGAATATATGGAAATATATTAATATCAAACATTCAAATAGTAAACCCTAAGTTACTCTTATGAAATCACGACTTAGTATGTGAGTCATACGAGATGATTTAAAGTCGAGATGAGGAACTTAAAATGTCTACAGTAAATGGATAACGTTTGGGAACCTTATCCTGGTAACACTGTTGATACCTTCGCATTTTGTTTATAGACAAATGATCTAATCCTGATCATTGATGTGGGAAAAATGAAATGGAAGTATCATATGCAATGTTGATTGTATAAGACAGGACAACGATGTTCGATCAAATTTCTCAACAGTACCGTTTACGAGAAATGATCGAATATCAAACTAAGTTTATCAACCGTGATAGATCTCAATCCTGAGTGAAATGCGGACTCCTATTTATAGAGTTATGTTCTTTGATTCACATGGTTGAGAGCGATCTCTAAGAACGCTAAATACACTCCTGTTTTGGGAACATGGCTAGATAAGTAGCTGGGAACTCATTTTCACGAGATGGAATTCATAACTTTCCTATAAATTAATAGTATCAGTGCGATACCTAAACATTTTAGGAAACTCCCTTGATGTACTGATTCGAGACATGAACAAGTGGCGCCATGACTTCTATTGATCATAGAAGTATATTATCTCTAGTTCGACTAAAGATAAAGTTCATTGGAGAATCAGTGGGAACACAAGGATGAAGCGGTAATTACAGGGCCAAAATGGTAAATTTATCCGCCTGTAATTATGAGGGTTCCACATGAAGGATATATCACAAATATAAATAAAGATAAACTAAATGGATATAACTCATCTATAGTGAGGCGAGTTCAACTATGAATCTATAGTGGAATTATTCATAGTTAGATAATAAGCAATTAACTGATTATGAGTTAATTACTTAATTGACTAATTATTAATGTGACAACCCGTCACTTTTAAATAATTTAAATTAGAAATACACAGCGGAAGTCTTTATATTTTAAGAAAAATGGTGTGGTTATGTTTGAAAAGTGGCTAGCCAAAACCTGTTACATTTTAAATTCGCAATTTAAATACACAAGGAACATTAAGTTCCTATCCAGGAGTTCAAAATGAATTATAATCATAAAAGCATAGACGAAAAGCTTTTAAGAGCCATTTACAAATATACAAATCTAAAACTGTATAAAATTCACAAAACCATGTACATGGATTTTTACAACCACCTAGTCCATCTCAAAGTCTTCATCCCTCGATCATGCAGCACCATCTCCTCTCCCTCGACCTCTAGCCAGGGCATTACCTGAAATTTTTGTAATATCATGAGCTAACAACTTAAGCCCAGTGAGAATAATAAGAATAAAAAGTAAAGATAGGCCTCAAACTCGCATTTCGATTTGTGTCCAATTAATCTGACACAACTCACTCCTAAAGTCCTCCAAACTCTAGGTAATTTCATTCTAAACTTTCCAAAGGATGATATTACTAACGCTAGTAGTCAATCCTCATCCATTAACTTGTTATGACTTAAAATAAGAAAAGTAAATAACTTTGCATATAATATAACATCTCGATTCTCTTTCTCATCGATCATAAACATGAATGCATGAGAGCATCCCGTAGGATTCGCATACGCCCTTATGCATGAAGAAGGTAACGTGGTCTATCCCTAGGATCCATCGTTCTCCCTCCTTTTCTTTCTCACTTTCTCTTTTCTTTCTGTGAAGGTAATGTGGTCTATCCCGTAGGATCCATCATTCTCCCATTCACGTCTTTCTCATTCTCTCTTCTTTTTCTATGAAGGTAATGTGGTCTATCCCATAGGACCCATCATTCTCCCATTCATATCTTTCTCATTCTCACTTTTTTTCCATGATGCGAGATGTTATGATGCAATATGATATGTTTTGAAGTAAATAAATAAAGTACGGAATTAGAGTAGCCAATACAAACATAAAGTAAAAGGCATAAAGTAAAGGACATAAAGTAAAAGACATAAAGTAAAATAGATAGGAATCTCGGACGAACGATATGTAAATCGAACTCCGCTACATTAATACAAGTAAATCCTATCTTAAACGATTAATCTATACCTTCCAGGATTTTAAACTTCCAATATAATCCGAGGTTTTATTAATCATTCTATATACAAGTTTGGATCTTTTAACTTCCAATGATCCAACCTAAGCTTTGAAACGAATCTAACTTAGAATCTTCTAAGATTCAATGCTTTTGATAAGTCGTTATTTTAGCACATAAACTTGTGTTAATTGTTCATACTTTGATGATTAAATAGCCTAAGAACTAATTAATTATCTTTGATTTGTGTTTATGTGCTAGATTGGAGAAGAGAGGATGAAAATGGCTTAAATTGGCATTTTGGAGCTTTCTTGACACTTCGGGCGCCATGGCAACCACTTTCAGGGCTCGCTACGTAAGGAAAAGTTTGCTCCCAAGCCAAAATTCCAGAGAGCTCAGCGCCGTAGCACAGATTTCTGGTCGCCATGGCACAGAAATCGTGATTCTCATTTTTTTGTAATTTTTGCTTGGCGCCGCGGCGACCAAATTTCTGTGCTGCGGCGCCGGCGCGAAATTTTTACATTTTTTTTAACCTTGTGTTTAAAACCCTAATTTTCAAAGGGGATTAGGGGAGACTTCTTTTCATATATCTTTGAGACATTTTTCTTAGGTTTTCTTGGATAGCTATGAACTCCATGTCTAGCTAAACTCATCTTTCCAACCAAGGTTAATCAAAGTTTGATTTTTTATATTTGTGAGATTTGTTCTTCATCTTTCTTTCTAATTCTTCTCTATTTATATATTTTCTATTTTATGCATTCAATATCACATTGTTTGATTGTTCAAATAGGGCCCTTTGATCATTCTTCAATTTGATAGATCGTCAATTAGAGTGTTTAAATCTGTAATTGCTTATGCATTCTGATCCATGTGACAATTAGTATGAATGATTAATAAGTCTTTTCATCTCATGCTATGAACATATAGGATCTAGTCTAAATAGATGGAACGTTTCGCATTTGTTGGCTAGAATTGGTTGTTCTTCTCACCTTATTGTTGTCATTGATTAAATTCTATTGTCGTACTCTAGGGTTGTCATTGATTAGGGAAGTAATTAATGATCGTATCTTAATTACCGACAAACTAAATAAGGAAAGATTAATAAGACGTTCTTAATAATCATAACCAATTTAGAGAATGAGTTAGGATTTCATTAGAAAATCAATGATCAAATAATATAAATCAAACAATGATTACACCTTTGGTTGGAACTTTCTCCCATTGAATCCCTTCTTAACTTTTATTGTTTTCTTTCTCAATTTCTCAACAAACTCAAAAACCCCCCCAATTTTAATTCACCAATCTCTGTGGATTCAACCCTACTTTCCACTACTACAAACCCATCAACCGAAAGTAGAGACTTTTATTTTTGGTGGATTCGACGCCCACCAAATTTTGGCACCGTTGCCGGGGATTGGTGTAAATTATTTTTTTGTTTTTGTTTTTTTTTATTTATTTAATTTTTAATTTTTTATAGTTTAGTATTTTTGAATTCCATGGCCAAAGCTGACTTAGCTTCTTATGAGCTATCTGATTTGATTACTTTTACTCAACAATTGATTTCAAGGAATGTACAACATGTGGATTCATATGGAACCTACACTACACCTTACCATGCAGCTGGTATGTATTGTACACTTCAGAACAATCCTTATGAGTATATCAATTCAGCTAGAGAATTTCAGGGCCAACAACAAAGCTACGATCCATACTCAAATTCTTACGATTCTGGATGGAGAGGCCATTCAAACTACATTCATGGATCAATGCCTTATTGTGAACAATTTCAACCACAACTTCTCAACCCACCTCAACAATCCACTCTAGTCGAGCCAGGTTTGTCGTATTTAGAAGAAATTGTTAATTCAATTGCTACTAATACACTTCAATTTCAACAGGATACAAGAAGTAACATCCAAAATCTGAAAGATCAAATAGCTCAACTAGCATCTTCAATTAGTAGATTTGAGAATCAAGATCATCTACCATCTCAAACTGTGGAATCTAGAGTAGAGAATGTTAGCGCTATATCATTGAGGAGTGGAAAAGTTTTGGAAGAACCTAGGATGAAAGAAACTTTTGATATTCCAAGAGAAGAAACCGAAAAGGAAGCTGTCACATCTCCAAAAGTTCAATTGGAGGTTCCCGAAAGAGCAAAAACCAAGGTATTGTTGACTCCTCCTCCTTTTCCATCTCGTTTGGTTAATTCAAAGAAATCTGAAGAAGAAAAAGAGATGTTGGAAACCTTTCGAAAGGTTGAGGTAAATATTCCGTTGATAGATGCAATTAAGCAAATACCTCGATATGCTAAATTCCTTAAAGATTTGTGTACAAACAAGAGGAAATTGAAGGGTAATGAGAAAATAAGTGTGGGGGAAAACATCTCGGCCATTATTCAAAGAAAAATGCCTTCTAAAGGGGGAGATCCAGGTATGTTTTCAATTCCATGTAAGTTAGGAGACTTAAGAATTGATAAAGCCATGCTAGATTTAGGAGCTTCAATCAATGTCATGCCCCTTTATGTGTTTAAATCTTTAAATGTTGGTCATTTAAGAGAAACAGGTGTAATCCTCCAACTTGCTAATAGATCCAATGCTTATCCTGAAGGAATTTTAGAGGATGTGCTAGTACAAGTTAATGGTTTGGTATTTCCTGCAGATTTCTATGTTCTAGATATGGGGGATGATGTTTTTACCTCCTCTTTAGTTCTATTAGGAAGACCATTCTTATATACCTCTAAAACAATAATTGATGTATATGCTGGTATAATTACTATGGAGTTTGATGGTGAAGTTATAAAATTTAATATACATGACTCCATGAAACACTCGGATGTTAATTCTTCAATTTTTGCTATGATTGACTTTGTTGATCCCTTGGCTAATGATGTTTTAGAGTTGTTTAATAAGGATGATTTGCAGGTTGCTTCTATAATGAAACCCAAAATTGCAGAATTGCGAGCCATAATCAAGAAATATGTCAAGTCGATTTGGGATGTACATGAATGAAGAAGCAACCCGGTCTAGCCAAAGACGTGAAAGAAAGGCGCTTTTTGGGAGGCAACCCAAATTTTTATGTTTTATGTTTTCGTTTTCATTTTCATTTTTTTAGTTTGATTTGATTTCTTTTTTTTTGTTTGATCTTTAAAATAACAGGGTTTAATAAGGGCTATGCAGGCTGAAGGATGAAATTTTTCGCTGAAATCTCATACTCCCGAGCCGTAGCAATTCAACTACTCATGATTGCTCTTTCAGGGATGTTTAGCTAAAAATGGCATCACCTAATTGCCCTTTCTAAACTCTATGCATTCAAATCAACAAAGATGCCTCAACATGTATAACAAAGCAAGTTCTAGCTTAATCAACTATATTTGACAAACACACAAGAAATGAATGGAGCAATATGTTATGAAAAATATGCTCTTTTTGGCCCAAAAACTCTCAAAGGATATAATGTATCAAATCCCACAACAAATTTCAATTAAAAGATATCAAAATAGACTACTCAAAACATGCCAACAAGAACTTATCTACTCATGCTAATCCCTACTTTGCCTCAAATTAATTCAACAAAACCAAACAATTCTAATCATCCATGAATGAATTATCAAAAGCATCAAGACCAAGCAAGAAAATTGAATTTTATTATGTTTTCTCTACAAAATTTGGTGGGCGTCGAATCCACCAAAAATAAAAGTCTCTACTTTCGGTTGATGGGTTTGTAGTAGTGGAAAGTAGGGTCGAATCCATAGAGATTGGTGAATTAAAATTGGGGGGGTTTTTGAGTTTGTTGAGAAATTGAGAAAGAAAACAATAAAAGTTAAGAAGGGATTCAATGGGAGAAAGTTCCAACCAAAGGTGTAATCATCGTTTGATTTATATTATTTGTCATTGATTTTCTAATAAAATCCTAACTCATTCTCTAAATTGGTTATGATTATTAAGAACGTCTTATTAATCTATCCTTCTTTACTTTGTCAGTAATTAAGATACGATCATTAATTACTTCCCTAATCAATGACAACCCTAGAGTACGACAATATAATTTAATCAATGACAGTTATAAGGTGAGAAGAACGACCAATTCTAGCCAACAAATGCGAAACGTTCGATCTATTTAGACTAGATCCTATATGTTCATAGCATGAGATGAAAAGACTTATTAATCATTCATACTAATTGTCACATGGATTAGAATGCATAAACAATTACGGATTTAAACACTCTAATTGACGATCTATCAAATTGAAGAATGATCAAAGGGCCCTATTTGAACAATCAAACAATGTGATATTGAATGCATAAAATAGAAAATAGAGAAATAGAGAAGAATTAGAAAGAAAGATGAAGAACAAATCTCACAAATATAAAAAATCAAACTTTGATTAACCTTGGTTGGAAAGATGAGTTTAGCTAGACATGGAGTTCATAGCTATCCAAGAAAACCTAAGAAAAATGTTCTCAAAGATATATGAAAATAAGTCTCCCCTAATCCCCTTTGAAAATTAGGGTTTTAAACACAAGGTTAAAAAAAATGTAAAAATTTCGCGCCGGCGCCGCAGCACAGAAATTTGGTCGCCGCAGCGCCAAGCAAAAATTACAAAAAAATGAGAATCACGATTTCTGTGCCATGGCGACGAGAAATCTGTGCTACGGCGCTGAGCTCTCTGGAATTTTGGCTTGGGAGCAAACTTTTCCTTGCGGCCGCGACCACTGAAAGTGGTTGCCATGGCGCCGAAGTGTCAAGAAAGCTCCAAAATGCCAATTTAAGCCATTTTCATCATCTCTTCTCCAATCTAGCACATAAACACAAATCAAAGATAATTAATTAGTTCTTAGGCTATTTAATCATCAAAGTATGAACAATTAACACAAGTTTATGTGCTAAAATAACGACTTATCAAAAGCATTGAATCTTAGAAGATTCTAAGTTAGATTCGTTTCAAAGCTTAGGTTGGATCATTGGAAGTTAAAAGATCCAAACTTGTATATAGAACGATTAATAAAACCTCGGATTATATTGGAAGTTTAAAATCCTGGAAGGTATAGATTAATCGTTTAAGATAGGATTTACTTGTATTAATGTAGCGGAGTTCGATTTACATATCGTTCGTCCGAGATTCCTATCTATTTTACTTTATGTCTTTTACTTTATGTCCTTTACTTTATGCCTTTTACTTTATGTTTGTATTGGCTACTTTAATTCCGTACTTTATTTATTTACTTCAAAACATATCATATTGCATCATAACATCTCGCATCATGGAAAAAAAGTGAGAATGAGAAAGATATGAATGGGAGAATGATGGGTCCTATGGGATAGACCACATTACCTTCATAGAAAAAGAAGAGAGAATGAGAAAGACGTGAATGGGAGAATGATGAATCCTACGGGATAGACCACATTACCTTCACAGAAAGAAAAGAGAAAGTGAGAAAGAAAAGGAGGGAGAACGATGGATCCTAGGGATAGACCACGTTACCTTCTTCATGCATAAGGGCGTATGCGAATCCTACGGGATGCTCTCATGCATTCATGTTTATGATCGATGAGAAAGAGAATCGAGATGTTATATTATATGCAAAGTTATTTACTTTTCTTATTCTATGTCATAACAAGTTAATGGATGAGGATTGACTACTAGCGTTAGTAATATCATCCTTTGGAAAGTTTAGAATGAAATTACCTAGAGTTTGGAGGACTTTAGGAGTGAGTTGTGTCAGATTAATTGGACACAAATCGAAATGTGAGTTTCAGGTCTATCTTTACTTTTTATTCTTATTATTCTCATTGGGCTTAAGTTGTTAGCTCATGATATTACAAAAATTTCAGGTAATGCACTGGCTAGAGGTCGAGGGAGAGGAGATGGTGCTGCATGATCGAGGGATGAAGACTTTGAGATGGACTAGGTGGTTGTAAAAATCCATGTACATGGTTTTGTGAATTTTATACAATTTTAGATTTTTATATTTGTAAATTGCTCTTAAAAGCTTTTCGTCTATGCTTTTATGATTATAATTCATTTTGAACTCCTGGATAGGAACTTAATGTTCCCTGTTTATTTAAATTGCGAATTTAAAATGTAACAGGTTTTGGCTAGCCACTTTTCAAACATAACCACGCCATTTTTCTTAAAATATAAAGACTTCCGCTGTGTATTTCTAATTTAAATTATCTAAAAGTGACGGGTCGTCACATTAATAATTAGTCAATTAAGTAATTAACTCATAATCAGGTAATTGCTTATTATCTAACTATGAATAATTCCACTATAGATTCATAGTTGAACTCCCCTCACTATAGATGAGTTATGTCCATTTAGTTTATCTTTATTTATATTTGTGATATATCCTTCATGTGGAACCCTCATAATTACAGGCGGATAAATTTACCATTTTGCCCCTGTAATTACCGCTTTATCCTTGTGTTCCCACTGATTCTCCAATGAACTTTATCTTTAGTCGAACTAGAGATAATATACTTCTATGATCAATAGAAGTCATGGCGCCACTTGTTCATGTCTCGAATTAGTACATCAAGGGAGTTTCCTAAAATGTTTAGGTATCGCACTGATACTATTAACTTATAGGAAAGTTATGCATTCCATCTCGTGAAAATGAGTTCCCAGCTACTTATCTAGCCATGTTCCCAAAACAGGAGTGTATTTAGCGTTCTTAGAGATCGCTCTCAACCATGTGAATCAAAGAACATAACTCTATAAATAGGAGTCCGCATTTCACTCAGGATTGAGATTTATCACGGTAGATAAACTTAGTTTGATATTCGATCATTTCTCGTAAACGGTACTGTTGAGAAATTTGATCGAACATCAATGTCCTGTCTTATACAATCAACATTGCATATGATACTTCCATTTCATTTTTCCCACATCAATGATCAGGATTAGATCATTTGTCTATAAACAAAATGCGAAGGTATCAACAGTGTTACCAGGATAAGGTTCTCAAACGTTATCCATTTACTGTAGACATTTTAAGTTACTCATCTCGACTTTAAATCATCTCGTATGACTCACATACTAAGTCGTGATTTCATAAGAGTAACTTAGGGTTTACTATTTGAATGTTTGATATTAATATATTTCCATATATTCCTAATATCGTCAATTGAATCAATCTAGATAATATAAAGAACTTATGTTTATTTATTTAATTTATTCTAAATAAATTATTATACTTAAATAATTACAAGTTCTAGTACACCATTCCTAACAATATATAGTATGAGGTATCAAAAGGATGAACCAGGAAGAGATTATGTGATATGAAAACATTCATCCAAATATTTGAGAGTTAGTTTCTTGAGTTTTGGGAACTTTTGTAAAGAATATGTAAATTTTACTTGGACATAAATCAGAATACGGGTTTGGAGTCTATTGTTACTTTATATTCTGTTTATTTTCACTAGGCTTGTTGTTAGCTCATGATATTACAAACATTTTCAGGTAATGCTTACGCTCGGGGTTGTGGGAGATGAGCTGGTGCGGCTTGATTTAGTGGATGATGATACAGAGATGGACTAGATATACTTTTAAAAGTCCATTGACTCATTTTGTTTTATTTTGTGTCTTTTGAGTTGTAAATATGTATATAAGCTCATAAGAGCTTCTCGTTTTAACTTTTACAGTTATTAACTCTTTTAAACTCTGGAATAGGATTGAAATTCCATGTCTTTAATTTCTCTGTTGTGAAAAATGTACACAGGTTTTGGTTAGTCCAAGTTTTAAACATAACCAAGCTGTTTTTTTTAAAACATTAAGACTTCCGCTGTGTTTTAGTTTTTAAATGATTTAAAATGAGTCGGGTCGTCACAATAAGCCACAAACTTTATATTCAATATATAACAAGAATACGTCACAAATTTAAAGTACAATATTACAAATGATGCTTCTCAAAAACTAGAATATTATACACACAAAAGAACTTTTGAACCTCGTTAACCATACCAACAAAACCGTTGCTCCACTTCTTCTAAAGCTGCAAGTAAGGAAAAAATGTTCAAGTTAACAAACATCATTATTCCAAAGTTGAAAAAATGAAGACAAACACAAGCTTTTAGCGAGTTTAATAGACCAAGAAACTAATCCCTTCCATATCCATAAATGATTCTCTTGGTGGCCATGTCCTAAGAAATAACACATGATATTGATATGAACAATAATAGCTAGTAATAAAATTTTCTGGTGAAACTTTCGATAAAATAAACACAAGTAGAATGATACACAGACACAATAAGGAAGGAGAGAGCATGTTGGTCAGTCGTGGGGGAGGGAGTTGTTTGTAGGATGAGGAAGACTTACATGAGTTAGTCTTGTAGTCTAGTAGTTATTACTTATGTTCTATTCTTATCATCTATTTTATTACCATCTTCCCATATCAAACTCTCATAAAAAACGTCATTGTTTCCATATAAAAATCCTTTATCCAAGTTACCATTGGTTAAATCAACAGCTTTTCCTTTTACATTCTTGTTAGTGGTTTCAAAAGCAAAATCTTCCTTAGTATCTAATAAGCTAATACCGAAAACATTGGGGAAAAAATAGAACAAAAACTATCATACTTGTGATAATGTGCAGTCTCAAAATATCCATATTAAGTTGTTGAATGGCCATCGAAGAAATTTTAACTACTAAAAACCTAACCAATTACCATAACAAGAAGCCAAATCCAAAAACTGAAAGTAAGATATCTTCATTATTGAAAGAAAATTAAGATCATGGAGTAAGAGGAAAGAGGAATTGGGATGAGAATCCGCTTACGAGTTTGTTATATGAAGTAAAACCTCGGGTAATTTGAAAAAAATTCCTGGTATGAAGATCAACCTTGCCAAAACAACCTTTAATGGCACAAATATTGACCCCCAAGAAACTCTCAAGCTTCTACTCTCGGTTGGGCGGTTGGTCATTGTCCCATGATCTACCTAAGAATGCCCCTCGAAGGTACACCGAATACTCTCGTGGTGATGTTACCATATTTCCAAATCTTGTTATAAATAAGAGACAATATAAAGGTTTGACTTAGTTCTATTGTGTATACAATTTTTGACTGATTTTGTATGACTCGGTCAGGCCCTGCCCCCACTAAACAACTTTCCCACTACCTACCCAGATGGCTCAAGATGCACAACTGCCCGAGCCTAGAACTTTTTTGATTGACTTAGCCCAAATTATTAAATGCCATCTTGCCCCCCCCCCCTCCATTTCTATTAAAAAAAAACATTCAAAACCATAGCCCACCTTCTTAATTGCCTTTTTATTCCATTATCTTCTTCTTCCCTCTTTCTCCTTTTCCAAAATTCAAAGATTTTTTTGCCAATGGATTAGGCTTTCAAAAAATATCACATAGGCAGATATAATTAAGATCTTAAGAGAGTGAAGGAAATCAAGAAAAATGGTAAAAAAAAAAAAAAAAATTAGAATGAGCTCTGCTAGATTCATCAAGTGTGTCACTGTTGGAGATGAGGCTGTGGGGATAACTTGCATGCTCGTCTCTTACACTAGGAATAATTTCCCCAGTGTGAGTTTCTTAATTTTTTCCCTTTTGGAAGCTAATTTGAACTTGTCTTTTTTTCCTCTCTTAAAATTCTTGTCTAGGATAAGAAACTGAAAATGGTGGGTTTATGTATAATGTAGGGACATTTAATAAATGACCGTAGTCAATGCTACCATAACTGCAGGATAGCCATGACACTCAATATACACAATAAATATAAAACCATAATCAAGGCTACCATAATTACAGGATAGCCATGACACTCGATATGTACAAGATAGACAGAATAAATATAAAACCATAGTCAATGCTACCATAACTGCAGGATACCCATGACACTCGATATGTACAAGATAGACACAGTAAATAAATAACCATAGCCAAGGCTACCACAACTGCAGGATAACCATGACACTCAATATGTATAAAGTCACAAAAGTACTTAAAGTGTTACCTAATCTAAATGAGCTGCCACAAACTCGACCCACTCACTTCTAACTTCATCTAGTTCTTCTTGACTAAACTTTGATGGAATATTCTTCATCTACACACAAAACGGAATGTTTGAACAAAACATGGATGTCATAATATTTGCTTAGATCTTGAGCAACAAAGATAGAAGTCAACATTACCACATCGATGATTTGTGTGCATGACTTCTGATGATTTCATGTATAAACTACATAGTGAAATAGTTTAATAAAGCTATGTTAATGAATACTAATCGCTAATAAAAAGTGGAGATGTATTTACCTTCACCACTTTAAATGATAGGTCTTTTCTATTTTTGTTCCCTTCATTCCCATGATACAATTTATAGGCCCTACAAAGCAATACATATTGATAGATAATTATTGTAAGAAAACATTTATTGTGAATTGTAGCCATAATTCTAGTTAACTGTAACGTCCCATTATTTTACAAGGAATTTTTTTTAATTATTATTATTTGATGCAAAAAACTTAATTTAATTTTAGAATTGATTAATTTTAAATTTTAGATTTAATTTAGAATTTATAACTTTAAATTTACGAGTTAATTTCGTTCGTAGATTCTTTTAATCGTTTTATTAGCTTAAATTAGTTAAGGGCGTATTAATAATTATTAACGGGCCAATTTATAATTATTAATCACCATTTGGCTAGTTTAAGACCATCGGGTTTCATTTTTTTAGCTAAAATCATTTTAGAGACGTAACCGTAATTTCCAATTTCTTAAAAATATCCCAAAACACTATTCATCTCCTTAAAATCTCAAAGTTGACCAAAGATGACAAGAACTTCACTTTTCCTTCTTCTCCTTTTCTTCCCCACGTGAGCATCCATGGATGAGAAGAAAATTTCTTGGCTTTTCTTCATTTCTCGACCGTTTTCTATGAGGTCAGTTGCATTGGATTGCTTGGGACGTGGGTAATCTATCCCACCTAACCTTGTGCCATTTCTCGTTCCCTAAGGGAAGCCCTAAAAATTGAGTTTTCAAAACTTTTTACATGGTTTTGTTCGTTTTTTTTATTATAAATGAGTTTTGATGTTGAAATCACGTATTTCTATCATGGAATTTGACGATTTTGAGCCCGGATTTTCGAAAAGCACTATTCATCCGAAAACACTATTTATCCAAAATCACTATTCACCCGAAAATCATACTTTTTCTCTTATTAGGTACGAATTGTAATTCATTGATCGATTGATGAATTGTAGGTGCGATTGCTCGTTTGTTGGTTTGTGGGAACTTTGTTGTCACGGGAGCATTTGAGGTGAGAATAAATTGAATTTAAAGTAGCTTTTGAAACCGAATAAGTTGAACGATTTGTAGAATCGGAAGTTGAGATTAAGATTTGAATCGAAAGGATTAAAGTAAGTGAACTAATATTCTTAGGCTTGGAGTTAGTTACAATTGAGTGAAATAACTCATGGATTTCTCGAGGGAAACGTTTAACTCTTGGAAGTTCTAAGTTTATATTAGTTCCGAAGCTTAAGAATGATTATCAAAAGTTGAAGATTTCGACTATAATGGAATGAATAAGGAATTTGATTTGGAGACTTTATAATTAAGTTAGAAATTCAAGTTTAACTAAAGGCCGTTTGGTTTGATCTATTTATTGTTTTCTTATTAGAAGTTCCTAATTCTTATTTTATGCATAAGAGTATTACGTGATCCATTTACCTTTATGTTCTTTCGATTTCTTTGAATGTTTATATTTATTTACTTGCACTTGAAAGCATATTCATATCATATCATATCATATGGCATAATCGAAATTGGGAGGAATAATGAGGCAATGCATAGACTGAGTGTGCTTGCATTGTCTGGTATTAGTCGTTTTATGTTTCCGTATATGTACATGAGGAATGCTAAAGGACTGCGGGAATTTGCATGATCGGATGAGATGGATAATGATGGAACTATGCGAGTTCACATTATCTGGTATTATCCATAATTACTATGATACATATACGAAGATACAGAGTGAATGAACTGACCTACGGGAGCTTCATTACCTGTTTTCGGTGAGTGAGTTAATGAGGTGAATGAACTGACCTACAGGAGCTTCATTACCTGTCATTATTCACTAGAGGTGGGAAAATATTATTGAAAAGACTTTGTATATTTTATTTCGGAAAGTGAGTTTAATGACGTGAATGAACTGACCTACGGGAGCTTTGTTACCTGTCATTATTCACTAGAGATGAAAATATATTATTGAAAAGACTCTGTATATTTCATTTTGGAAAGCGAGATAATGAGGTGAATGAACTGACCTACGGGAGTTTCATTACCTGACATTATTCGAATGTGATGGTTATATTAAAGAAAAGGTTGTGTGCCTTTTTCACTTTTTTAGTGAGTTAATGAATGTTGAAATATGTTAAGACTGAGTGAGCTTAGCATTATTTATTAAAGAAAAGAAATGAAACATTTTGCATATTATGCTTTTCCATAGAGAAAAAGAATGAAATATGATGATTAGCCGAGTGCTATAAGGAAGAGGAAGGAAATTGAATTGCATAATGAGAGAATAGAAGGTTGTATTGAACCTTGTATATTTATGTTATATATAAGAGAACTAGATTCTCATTTTAACTGAAGATTAACACTTTAATGTAAACCTTATGTATAATATAAGGTACTAAAGAGAAAGAAATATAATATTACATGTGTTATGAAACACATCCTTCTAAATGCTTGGAAGCTAGATCTTCAATTATTCGGGAGACATGGTAAGTAAAAGTAGAATATTTGATGTAAAATTCTTTGAATTGATTGATAGAAAAGAGTAAGTAAGTTCTTGGACACAAATCCGGATGCGGGTTTGGAGTCTATTGTTACTCTATTTTCTGTTAATTTTCACTGGGCTTGTTGTTAGCTCATGATATTACAAACATTTTCAGGTAATGCTCGGGGTCATGGGAGAGGAGCTGGTGTGACCTGATCTAGTTGATGATGATGGAAGGATGGACTAGAGATAATTTTAAGTCCATGGACACACATTTATTTCATGTTTTATTTTTTGAGTTGTATATTTGTATATAAGCTCATAAGACCTTTTTTTTAACTTTTATCACCTTGAATTCCTTTAATCCTTACACAGGAATTGCATTTCCTGTCGTTTAATTTCTCTGATTGTGAAAAGTGTAAACAGATTGTGGATAATCCAAGTTTTAAACATATCCACGCCAAATTTTTATTAAATATTAAGTCTTCAGCTGCAATTTCATTTTAAATTATTTAAAAGGAGTCGGGTCTTCACATTAACTTATATTTCAACCACGATTGTTAATTCATCACACAAGCAATTTTTCATAGAATCCATGGAATAGACTGTATTTGCACTTTGATCGATCACTACTTGTAACAACCCGAAATTTTCAAAAGTCCCAAAACACGTGGAATTCATATTATAAAGACAGCGGAAGCATTGAAAACAAAATTCAAGTTCTTCTAATTTGAAATCAAACTAAATAACATTCACAACCAATCGGTTTTATTTTTAAAACAATAAAACATTAAAAATCAAGACAATCTCAACCATTGTCTATAAAATTCCCAATCTGAAATTTAACAACTTCGCATAATTCAAATAAAACCAAAACACGAAAGTTAGTAATTCCCAAAAAAAATAAAATAAGAAGAAAATAAATCGCAGGCGTGCAAGTCCACGCCAACCGATCACTCGCCTCAAACATCATCAGCCACTGAGTTTCTTCTTTCCTTTACTTGAAAAAATATAATTGTAACATCATGAAGCTACGCCCAATGAGTAGAATAATGTAAAAAAAAGAATAATGCCCTGAGAAGTTTCCTCAGATTTTAAGTCCATAATCAGCCTCACCGACTTCCGAAAATTCACTTACTCCAAACACTCGGAACCTAAACATAACATTCCAAAGCACACGTGTATCTCTTAATTCTCGAATTAACAAGATAACACCCTCAAAACAGTTTTAAACACACTTTTCTTATTTTAAAACTTTTTCATATGAATCATGGAATGTCACAAATATCTCAAGGATCAAACACAAATTCAAAGATCAAGAGAAGTATTGAACATCCATTTATAAGCCTACATTAGAAAAGTTAAGACAAGCTTTTGAACATCCGATCATGGAGGCGTACAAAGAAGACTTAATCAACTTTAATCTCTGTTAAATGACTTTGGAGGAAGATTATTGAAGACTTGTTCAACTAGAAATAAAGATGAGAACTAATTTGGAAAGTTGCATCACTTTTGCAAACTTTCCTTATTTGGACCACATTCCATATTTGTTCCCGAACTTGCCGTATTTGTTCCCAAACTTTCCATATATGGTTCCAACGAATTTATGATGTATTTAGACATATTTTAGGCTATTTAAATTTAGTTTATAAGTTTGGAAAGAATTAGGAAAGATATTATTACCTAGGAAAGATTTTTTCCAAAATCTGCCAAATCCATAAAAAATAAGTTTTGGCAGATTTTATTCTCCTCTTTATTCCGAATTTCCTTGTTATTTTTAGGGTTTCTTTGCCTATTTAAAGGCCTCATTTGTAATCCTAAAGACTTAGAATTCATATGATAATAATATTACTTTTTGCTTTGACAAAATTGCTTAGTTTTGTAGCCTTGTTCTAGGTTGCATGTTTTAAGAACATTCAAGCATAATTTGATCTAGAATGTTTGTGAATTGTTTCGATCTTGAAATAGAAACAAGTTCTCTTATTTCAAGATATTAGATCATTGGAATAATCTTTCTCTTTTTTGTTTCCAAGGGTTTTACCCTATTGTTCATTAGGGTTTTAGGATTTGCATCTAGGGGTTCTTTGTGCATCAAAGGGTTTCTATATCAATTTTCTAGGGTTTCATATCACTTTTCGATTTAAAACTTCCACTAATACCTCTAATCTCCTCTTTTTCCGTAAATAAAGAGAGACTACACTCAATAAGGAATTTAAACAAACTTTTCACAATTTAAATCCTTAAGAGAAAATATTTTTTTCCATTGTACGGATGGAACGAACCTGCCCCGCTAAGTGCTATTGAGTTGTGCACAACCATATAATCTCCCTTAACGGTAATATTCTTCTTTAAGTAAGGCCTATGCTTAAAGCGAACCTACTACCATATTACCCGAGGTATTTGAGTAACATAATCCTACACATCACAACCATGATACTCAATTAAGTCTAAACTCAATTTCTTGAAACAACTCTCTTTCTAAGCCGAAAATTCCCTAAACTCAATTTTTGAAAAAATCGCCTTTAAATCATTCTAAAATATCCCAAAATCACTCATAAAACCATTTTGGGTTCACCTCCAATAACTCCCAACGATTATCAAATCTAGAAGCGAAACTAGTCTAAACTAATGTAGTTTCCCTCCTTTTTTCGGATACTCAAAATCTAACATAATTCTAACTAAAATCCAGCAGCATAACGACTATAAAATGACTCCCAAAATAGCCCCTACACATAAGATGATAACTACCAATGATCCAGAACACAATACAAATAAAGGTAACTAACCACCTAGTCTTAATTATTGGCGTAAATGGGCACTAATCTCCATTATGGTATTCATGGCCAGCAACATTAGAACATCTTAAAACATTCAAAACATCCTATTTCAAGGTCAATAAACATAAGGAAGTAATATAGGCAAATCCCGATATCGATAGTCGATTTAAGCATGCAAAATCCAAATTTTTCACTTCCTTTAGTCCATATTTTAATTCCATTATAAACAGCCCCATAAACCTCTTATTATGCATAAAATCATCCACAACTTCATGCTCCAAAATAAGATATCAACTATTAAAGCAAAGAAAACACAAACAAGAAACTATTCTAATCTTTACAAGTTCTACTCACCTTGAATTTGCGTTCAAGAACCTTACTTCTTTTTTAAAATATGAGAGAAATAATCCCCACCCTTTGAAACTTATCTAATTTCAAGAACATCGATAAATACAACCTACAACTATGAATTAGAAAAGAAAAATCGATCAGAGTCGAAAAATCATATCAAACCCGAAGGGTTTTTAGACAATAAATTTTTTATACAGAACTGATCTTGCTATAAAATTAACGTAGATGAAAAGATAAAGGAAAAACGATCAGAATGGACTACTTACTTGCGTAAATGAGACGACCCATCACTTTTAAATAAATTAAATTAGAGAAAAACAGCGGAAGTCTTTTATTTTAAGAAAATTGGTGTGATTATGTTTGAAAATAGGCTAGCCAAAACCTGTTTACATCTTAAATTCAAATATCTAAAAACACAAGGAACATTAAGTTCCTTTCAGGAGTTCAATATGATTTATAAACATAAAAGTAAAGACAAAAGCTCTTAAGAGCCATTTACAAATATACAACTCCAAAATTATATAAAATTCACAAAACCATGTACATGGATTTTTACAACTACTTAATCCATCTCGAAATCATCACCCTCTCGATCAAGCGCGCACAAGCTCCCCTTCCACGATCCCAAACATTACCTGAAATGTTTGTAATATCATGAGCTAACAAACTAAGCCCAGTGAGAATAATAAGAATAAAAAGTAAAAATAGACCTCAAACTCGCATTTTGATTTGTGTCCAATTAATTTGACACCAATCACTCCTAAAGTCCTCCAACTCTAGGTAATTTCATTTTATATTCTCTAAAGGATGATATTACTAATAATCATAGTCAATACTCATCTATTATCATTGTTATAACGTAAGTAAGAAAGTAAATATGCTTTGCACAACATACAACTCCTCGATTCTCTCTTTCATCTATCATAAACATGAATGCATGAGAGCATCCCGTAAGATTTTGCATTTGCCCTTTTGTGTGACGACCCGACTTATTAAATAAGCCTAGGACGCGAGCACGTAGCGGAAACGTAAAATGCAATCGTTAAACAACACAAGTCTTAATAAATCATTGAAAATTCGGCATGATGTATACGTAAATTCTTAAACCCAAAGTGAATACATCAACCTGTTTATGTATTAACAATAATAACAACGGCTCGTCGGCCGGTTCAGAAAGCCCAAGTACGAGTAAAACAAAGTACGGGTGCACCACTTTCAAGATTTAAAAACAAAATAGACATAAGTACATAAGTTTCAAAACAAAACCCTAGACATTGGGTTATTTATCCACAAACATTCCCCAAATCGAACCCTGGCTCGCGTGTCTCAAGCCATCCAAAAGCCGCATCTCGAGCCATCAACGAGCACCACCTGCCCCTCCTCGCCATCGACCTCGAGCATTACCTGAAAGGTGATTTAGAGCACCTTTGAGCATGACACTCAGTGAAAACAAAAGAATATGAACGGTGATGCGAATGCTCATAACATAATGCACCAATGAAAAATATATGTAAGAGAATGCATTGTGATTAGATACTCATAACCAACCGTATACATTTCACTCTCGAATCCTTGTCAAGCCAAAACCGTTCATCTCGTATTATATTCTATCATTTCCCTTAGTCCCTACCTTCCTATTTTTCATTCCCGGCGTCTCGCTACGCCTCATACTTAACGCATCATTAACCAATAACCGATCCATAAATCCTTGAACATTCCACTTCCTCACTTAACATTAAGCCTCGGACAATCATTACCACATTCCATTCACTATTCTAATCACTTTGTTTAACATCACACATCCCTCTCAAAACGCACATCAAAGACAAGAAGTTAGCTATGCAAGGATGTATAGATATGCTAAGAACATAACATGAATGCTTATGCAAGTAATCAACTTTCAAGTTTAAGATTTCACCGAACAACAATGCATAAGCCATTTCCACTTTTCCGTTCCAACCATCATTTGGTTCCTTACTTACAACCCGCATCTCACTATGCGCTATCAAGAATTGCCACATATCACAAACTCGAGCCGCAGCTCATTACACATCATCCGAGCCGAAGCTCATTTCACAATATCCGAGCCGAAGCTCATTTCATAATATTCGAGCCGAAGCTCATTCTATTCTTCCAGGTTATCATAATAACCACTTAGCATCCAGTCCATCCACCACACAGCGCCTCGGAGCTCCATAATATCACCGCCACGGTAACCACGTGTAACGTCCAACAACCACTCACCATTACACGGGTTACGACCCCATGGCCACATATCGATCATATGAAATTTATGAATGAAGTGTTCATGAATGAAGTGTTATGGAATGAAATGGCATAATCATGCTTTCTTTCAATATTCATAATGAGAAGTAATCTCGGCTTAAGAAGCACAAATAGGCAATTCCTCCAGGCTATATATGACTCAATCGTAATACACAACCTGCTAAAATCCCACCTAAGACAAGTAAATCATGTTTCACATATTAAGCCTTAGCAACTTCTTCACTTTCTGTTCACTAAGCATAAACGATACATGGCGAGTATTTATTGAAAATAGCCCCAATCAGCATATGACTCAATCATGGACTAAGAGTGTAGATATCAACAAGTAAACATGCTCATGTAAGCGAATAATTATAAAAGTCATATTGACTCGAGCTAACTAGCTCATCGAGGCTCTCTTAATATTGACCGAGCCCAACTCCCACTTACCATCACTTTCTCTTACTTTTCCCCCTTACTATTCACATTCCATTAACATCAAACCATTCACAACCATGGAATGCACTAATCATGCTTCCTTTACCATTGTCATCGGAAATATCATTTAAGCAAGTAAGAGGAGTTCTCAATTAGCATATAATTCAATCTATCACTCGCAACTTTCAAAGTGCACAAAAGTATATCAACTTCAAGCATGATGTCGTGGCATTTCATTATACTTTACTCGTCAAGCAATAATCTAAAACATATCGAGCATGAATAACATAAATCCCATTTCAGTATATGACTCGATCTTTGACTTGAAAAGCGAGTAAAACAAGTAAACATGTCAATCTATCTTAATTTAGATATTTGAAAGTGTAACGTCCCGTTATTTTGAAGTAAAAAAAAATTATTTTATTTTATTATTTATTTATTTAATGTTATTTATTTATTTATTTATTCAATTTAAGTATTTAGTTTAATTATTATTTTGTAATTTCGATTTTAGTAGTTAATTTCGATCGAAATTCGTTTTAATCGTTTTAATGCTCTAAATTCGTTTCGGTGACATTAATAATTATTAATAGGCCAATTAATAATTATTAATCACCTTTAGATTTATTTAAGAGTATCGGGTTTCGATTCGTAAGTTAAAAGTCATAAAAGGACACAACCGTCATTTCCAATTTCTTAAAAAATATCAAAACACTATTCATTCATCTTTAAATATCCACCAATTGACCAAAGTTGACTATTTTCTTCTCATTTTTCTCTCCTTGGCCGTAGCTTCCATCTCCATTGATGAGAAGAAACTTTTTCTTCTCCTTTCTTCGTTTCTTGGCGGATCGTCGTGTTTTCGGTTGCGTTGGATTGGTAGGGACGAGGGCTACCTATCCAACCTAGCTTTTCGAAGTTTCCCGTTCTCTAAAGGAAGTTCCAAAAGGTAAGATTTCAAAACTTTTTGTATGGATTTGTTCGTTTTTGATTGTAAATGAGTTTTGAAGTTGAAATCATGAATTTCTATCATGGAAATTGACGATTTTGAGCCCGGATTTTCGAAAAACACTATTCACCCGAGACACTATTCATCCTAAATCACTATTCACCCGAAATTGCACACTTGTTCGCATATTAGTTATGAATTGTAATATGTTGTGCAATTGGTGAATTGTAGGTGCGATTGCTCGGTTGTTGTTTCGTGGGAGTTAGAGACTTGAAGCAAATATTATTTTGCTAAGGTGAGAATAGTTAGAATTTAAAGTATTTATAGAAAGCAAATGAGTGTGAAGGTTTGTAGAGTTTGAAACTAAGATTGGAATCCGAATCTAAGATTAGAGGGATGTGAGTTAGTGCCCTTAGGATTAGAAGTTAATCCTTTAAGTGAGAACTTAGAAGTTCTCAAGGAAAGTATTGAATCTTAGAAGATTCTAAGTTAGATTCAATTCAAAATTAAGGTTGGATCATTGGAAGTTAAAAGATCCAAACTTGTATTTAAAACGATTAATAGAACCTCGGATTATTGGAAGTTTAGAATCCTGGAAGGTATATGTTAATCGTTTAAGTTATGATTTTATTTTCATTATTGGTAGCGGAGTTCGATTTACATATCGTTCGTCCGAGTGGCTCATTTATTTTACTTTATGTCATTTACTTTATATCCTTATTTTATGCCTTTACTTTATGCTTGCATCGACTATTTTAATTCCGCACTTTATTTATGTACTTTTACAAGATATGCAAGCATATGCATATCATTTTCACCATACCATTATCGCATCATTCATGAAAAAGAAACGAAAAAAGAGAAAGTAAGTGAAAGAGAAAAGAAAGTGAAAGAGAAAAGAAAGTGAAAAAGAAAAGAAAGTGAAAAAGAAAAGAAACTGAAAAGAGACGAATGGGACCCTAAGGGATCTGCTCATTACTCTAAATGAAAAGAGACGAATGGGACCCTACGGGATCTGCTCATCACTCTTGATGAAAAAGAAGTGAATGGTATCCTATGGGATTGACGCATTACTTCATTCATACATAAGGGTATATGCGAGCCCTACATTGCATATGATTGATGATATAGAGAATTGAGATGTTATATTTTATGCAAAGTCATTTACTTTTATTACTTTATGTCATAACGAGTTAATGGAGGAGATTTGACTATAAGTGTTAGTAACATCATCATTTGTAGAGTTTAGAATGAAATTATCTAAAGTTTGGGGAACTTTAGGATTGATTGTGTCGTAAAATTGGACACAAATCGAATACGAGTTTGAGGTCTATCCTTACTTTTTATTCTTATTATTCTCACCTGGGCTTAAGTTGTTAGCTCATGATATTACAAAATTTCAGGTAATGCCGTGGCTAGAGGTCGAGGGAGAGGAGATGGTGCTGCATGATCGAGGGATGAAGACTTTGAGATGGACTAAGTGTTATGTAAAAATCCATGTACATGGTTTTGTGAATTTTATATAATTTTGAGATTTGTACATTTGTGTACACTCTTAAGAGCTTTTGTCTTTACTTTTATGTTTATAAATCATTTTGAACTCCTGATAGGAACTTAATGTTCCTTGTGTTTTTAGATGTTTGAATTTAAGATGTAAACAGGTTTTGGCTAGCCTATTTTCAAACATAATCACGCCAATTTTCTTAAAATAAAAGACTTCCGCTGTTTTCTCTGATTTAATTTATTTAAAAGTGACGGGTCGTCACAGTTGGTATCAGAGCCTTAGGGTTCTGTAGACTACATGCGATGCATGTTTGTTTTCATGTTTTGTTTTAAGTCCATTCTCAAGTCATCATCTCAGATCAGCAGCACCAGGTATGCCTATAACTTCTATTCTCATGCTTTATTTGTTTTATATTGAAAGAGTTATGAGAATATTGTTAGAAGTTATTGATGTTTGTGATATTTCATATCCTTGTAAAACCACTATGTGATTATGTTTATTTGACCCATTTTGAGATTTGGGTAAGGTTGTCGAGAAAGTGATTGACCCCATGCAGATTTGGAGGTTATACACCTCGTTAAGTGTATTGACATAATGTCAAAGTAAAGGAGATGAGATACTCCGAGAGATCAACCGTTTGAACCTTAAAGCTAATCAAAGTGTTATTGTCACACAATTGCTAAGTAGTGGTCTTAGTAGATGTGTGTGGACATTTATGTGTAAAAAGGGGACATGTTTGTCCGAAGCCCAGTATTAAGAGATGAAACACCTGTTTGAGGTGAGAAATTGTTGAAAAGAAATCGGTCTGGCTCGAGTCCAGTAACGTAGATTAAACTCAAGGGACAAGTTCCTGGTTTGAGTTGAGAAAGTTGAATTATGGTAAGTGGTAAATCCTTATGGTAGCATTGTGCTAAAAGGAAAGTGTGTTACCACTCAAAAGAGGAAGTAAGGACTTTTCGTGATGAGTCTCAACGAGGACCATTAGAGATTGTGTTAATTGGTTAATAGCCTAGTTTGGTCACTATCACGGTATGTGTACTAATTTGAATTGGATTATACTCGAGGTCGAGTTATCGAGATCCATATTTGGAAAATTTTCAAAATTGACTAACACTAAGGTGGAGTGTTGGTATTCGATTGAAGTATAGAAGGAAGTTGATGGATCGTGGTATCGGTAACTTCTATAAGGCAATGAGATGGTTTAGTGAATTTCAATTCACATGGTGTTTGACCATCTAAATGGACGGTGAACTTTGAGAAACTTGTAGGTCATAGTTTGGGCCTACTGAGTCTTTTTAAGATAGACTCTAAAGTGAAACCTATGTTGGAAGGTTAAAATGGTATTGAACTAAGGTGTTTGACGGGCACCAGTTTTGGTTTACAAGAAAGAAAATGATCTCTGAAGTCGAGTTCATTCAAGAATTGAATAAGGAAGCTTAGGAGTTATGCTTATCTTGGATTTTACATCTTGTGAAAAGAAGAGAAAATTAACTACTACGGGACAGATTACCTCTCAGAAGAAGAAAGCAAAGGATGACGACGCGCCAAAAGGATACTGCGAGCCGCCGAACAACAACAACATCAACAACAAAATCAACAACAGCAAAGGCAACAACAACTGGTTCGAGGTGGAGCTCAACAAGGATAGGATCATCCTTACTACAATAGTTGTGCCAGTTTCCATCAGAGAGAAGCACACTTCCATCAAGATGCTATGTTGTGATCAAACTTGGATTCACGCCACCTTTATAGGGCGTATAAGACATAACTATCACAACGTAGTAATAAGGTCAGGATTATCAGGAAAAGCTACCAATATGGTAGTGATTTATACTTTGTTATTTTCAGGACGTTTGGCTTTTATTCTGTTTAATGCTTGAGCTAGCCATTCTTTTATTTTTATCTTGTTATGATGAGTTGGCAGCTCTTGAGCCGAGACTGTTGAGTTTCGAGATATGTGCTTTTACCCCAGTGGGGAAGTTTATTATGATGATATTGCGTATGACACTTATGACATATGTATTATGAGTAGATGCTCACATTTTACTGTGATTGTTATGCATATGTCTAATTTTGATGTGATATTGATTATGGATTGGCTATTATCCAATCATACCATTATCGATTGTACTGAGAAAGTTGTTGGTTTTATGAGTCCATGTGGGACTAGCTTATGCTTTCGTGGGTCTAGTAGACGAGTAGCACCCACTTTGATATGTATGTTAGAAGCTAGAATGCTTCTAAGAGATATAGCTTGAGATGATTTAGCTAGTGTTGTCGATACTTCTGTACCGAAGACTAGCTGAGTTAAAAGAACTTAAGAGTGAGTTATAAGAACTCTTAAACTCAGGGGTATTCACCCTAGTGCGTCCTCGTAAGGAGCACCTCGTGGTTTGTGAAAGGAAAGACAGTTCAGTGAAACTGTGTATTGATTATCGAGGGTGAATCAAGTTACAATGTAAAACAAGTATCAATTTCATTGGATTGATGATCTATATGATCGATTGCTCATCCTATAGAGATTATGATTATGGAAGTTAGTTTTCTAGAGAGTAGAGAACTATAGAAAGGATTATTTAAGACGTACTTTTCTAGAGAGAAAAGAAATGAAGTTGATGTATAGCCAAGTGCTATAGGAAAAAGGAATGAGATTGAGTTTGATAATGAGAGAAGACAAGGGTGTATTGAACCTTGTATAACTATCATGTGATAAACATGTAAGAGAACTAGTTTGTCGATATATTGGAAGATCTTGTAATTGGAGAATAAGATTGATGTAAACCTTATGTATAGTATAAGGTATTAAAGAGAACGAGATTCAAATGTTATATATATGTTATGAAACATATCCCCCTAATGGTTGGAAGATTGTTCCTCAAATATTGGGGAGAAACCGCTATCTTTTCACAGATAGATTTGAGATCCGGTTAGATCCGTTGAAGATTTGGGATTAAGATAATCCTAAAACTGTTTTCAGGACGCGTGATGGATATTATGAGTTTGTAGTCATGTATTTTGACTTCACCAACGCGTCTGCAGCTTTTATGGATTTTATCCATATTGTGTTCAAGAGGTACATCAATTCTATTGATGTTGTGATTAATGATGACAAACTAATGTATTCTAAGACTGAGAAAATGCATGATATGCATGTGAAGGAATTTTGACGTGATTAAGAAATCATAAGTGTATGCCAAGTTCTCAAAGTGTGAATTTTGGCTAAAAGAAGTGACATTTTTAGGCCATGTAGTATCGAGTAGAGGAGTATCTGTTGATCTCTCTAAGATTGAGGCAGTTACTAACTGGCCTAGACCGACGAGTGTGGCTGATATTCGCAGTTTTATGGAACTTGCAGGCTATTATAGACGGTTTGTGCAAAATTTCTCCAAATTTGCTTCAGCCTGACACGTTTGACTCGGAAGGGAGTTGTTTCTGTATGGTCTGAGGATTATGAAATGAGCTTTAAGGAGCTCAAGAGGAGGCTTGTGAAAACACATGTTCTAGTGTCGTCTGATAGAACCAGTGGTATGACTGTGACATTCAGTATCATCCTGGGAAAGCCAATGTAGTGGCTGGCGCGCTCAATAGAAAGTCTTCACATTCATCAGCTTTGTCGGCCATATCTTTGAGTTTGAGGTGGAATATGGAACGAGCTGAGATAGCATTGTTTACTGCCGAGGCCATTGTGAGTTTGGCTAGTTTAACAGTGGGACCTACTTTGAGGCAGAGAATGGTTGATGCACAAAGAGGAGAGACTCTTTTGCAGGCAGGTTTTAGAGAGGTTGAGTCAGATATTTCTTGCCATTTTACCTTCTCTACAGATATTACTCTGATGTATCGTAGGAGGCTTTAGGTGCCTTCAGGATCGACTTTGGAAAAGAACTGTTAGAGGAGGCTCATAGTTCTATCTTTTCTATTCATCCAGGTAGTACGAAGATGTACAAGGACCTGAGAGAGCACTATTGGTGGCCTGGGATGAAGTTTGAGATTGTAAAGTATGTGAGTAGGTGCTTGATTTGTTAGCAAGTCAAGGCCCTAAAGATCCACCGGGTTATTTTAACCTTTGAAAGTACTTAAATGGAAATGGGAGAAGATTTCCATAAGTTTTATCAAGGTTTGCCAAGGACGGTAAGGAATTATGATACCATTTGGATGATGGTGGACCATTTGATGAAAAACCGCACACTTTACTCTTGGAAGGATTATCTATCCAGTTAAGACTAGGGTACAGTTGTACCTAAGAAAGATTGATAGGTTATGGTGTGCCGGTGAAGATTTTATCAGAACGAGACACTCGCTTTGTCTCGAAGTTTTGGTACTATTTAGGCACTTTATGGTTGAAAGTTTCGTTCTCCCGCTCAATTGGATGAGAATGGAGAAAAGAGACTTTTTGGTACTCAAGTTGTAACAAATGACTAGCGAGTCTATCATTTGTTTAAAGAAAGGTTAAAGTTAACCAAAGTTGACAGCAGGATTCGTTGTAGTTCGTTCAAGTTGTAGTAGTGAATCTCGTATACTTCAAGTGGCACTAATGAAGGGTGTTATGAAAGTTGGAAATAAGGGTAAGTTGAACCCTAAGTTTATTGGCCTATCGGGATACTCAATCGAGTAGAAGTGGTAGCTTATTGTTTAGCAATACCACTTTCGTTATCGGCCGTTTGTAATGTTTTCCATGTATTGATGCTTCGGAAATACATGGTGAATCCGTTCCACGTGATTGATTATGAACTGGTAGTTTTGAATGCTAATATGTCTTATGACAAGACACCCGCTAAGATAAGAGCATTCGAACAAAAGTAATGAGAAATTAAAAAAAAAAAGGAATTCACTTGATTAAGGTTCTTTGAAAGAACCAAGTGTCAAAGGAATCAACGTGGGACCGTGTGGATGAGATACAGTCAAAGTACCCTCGCTTTATTCACTTAGTGAACGTACTTTTCGAGGACGAAAAGTCTTTTAAGGAGGGTAGACTGTAACGTCCCGTTATTTTGAAGTAAAAAAAAAATTATTTTATTTTATTATTTATTTATTTAATGTTATTTATTTATTTATTTATTCAATTTAAGTATTTAGTTTAATTATTATTTTGTAATTTCGATTTTAGTAGTTAATTTCGATCGAAATTCGTTTTAATCGTTTTAATGCTCTAAATTCGTTTCGGTGACATTAATAATTATTAATAGGCCAATTAATAATTATTAATCACTTTTAGATTTATTTAAGAGTATCGGGTTTCGATTCGTAAGTTAAAAGTCATAAAAGGACACAACCGTCATTTCCAATTTCTTAAAAATATCAAAACACTATTCATTCATCTTTAAATATCCACCAATTGACCAAAGTTGACTATTTTCTTCTCATTTTTCTCTCCTTGGCCGTAGCTTCCATCTCCATTGATGAGAAGAAACGTTTTCTTCTCCTTTCTTCGTTTCTTGGCGGATCGTCGTGTTTTCGGTTGCGTTGGATTGGTAGGGACGAGGGCTACCTATCCAACCTAGCTTTTCGAAGTTTCCCGTTCTCTAAAGGAAGTTCCAAAAGGTAAGATTTCAAAACTTTTTGTATGGATTTGTTCGTTTTTGATTGTAAATGAGTTTTGAAGTTGAAATCATGAATTTCTATCATGGAAATTGACGATTTTGAGCCCGGATTTTCGAAAAACACTATTCACCCGAAAACACTATTCACCCGAGACACTATTCATCCGAAATCACTATTCACCCGAAATTGCACACTTGTTCGCATATTAGTTATGAATTGTAATATGTTGTGCAATTGGTGAATTGTAGGTGTGATTGCTCGGTTGTTGTTTCGTGGGAGTTGGAGACTTGAAGCAAATATTATTTGGTTAAGATGAGAATAGTTAGAGTTTAAAGTATTTATAGAAAGCAAATGAGTGTGAAGGTTTGTACAGTTTGAAACTAAGATTAGAATCCGAATCTAAGATTAGAGGGATGTGAGTTAGTGCCCTTAGGATTAGAAGTTAATCCTTTAAGTGAGAACTTAGAAGTTCTCAAGGAAAGTATTGAATCTTAGAAGATTCTAAGTTAGATTCGATTCAAAATTAAGGTTGGATCATTGGAAGTTAAAAGATCCAAACTTGTATTTAAAACGATTAATAGAACCTCGGATTATTGGAAGTTTAGAATCCTGGAAGGTATATGTTAATCGTTTAAGTTATGATTTTATTTTCATTATTGGTAGCGGAGTTCGATTTACATATCGTTCGTCCGAGTGGCTCATTTATTTTACTTTATGTCATTTACTTTATATCCTTATTTTATGCCTTTACTTTATGCTTGCATCGACTATTTTAATTCCGCACTTTATTTATGTACTTTTACAAGATATGCAAGCATATGCATATCATTTGCACCATACCATTATCGCATCATTCATGAAAAAGAAACGAAAAAAGAGAAAGTAAGTGAAAGAGAAAAGAAAGTGAAAGAGAAAAGAAAGTGAAAAAGAAAAGAAAGTGAAAAAGAAAAGAAACTGAAAAGAGACAAATGGGACCCTAAGGGATCTGCTCATTACTCTAAATGAAAAGAGACGAATGGGACCCTACGGGATCTGCTCATTACTCTAAATGAAAAGAGACGGATGGGACCCTAAGGGATCTGCTCATTACTCTAAATGAAAAGAGACGAATGGGACCCTACGAGATCTGCTCATCACTCTTGATGAAAAAGAAGTGAATGGTATCCTATGGGATTGACGCATTACTTCATTCATACATAAGGGTATATGCGAGCCCTACATTGCATATGATTGATGATATAGAGAATTGAGATGTTATATTTTATGCAAAGTCATTTACTTTTATTACTTTATGTCATAACGAGTTAATGGAGGAGATTTGACTATAAGTGTTAGTAATATCATCATTTGTAGAGTTTAGAATGAAATTATCTAAAGTTTGGAGAACTTTAGGATTGATTGTGTCAGGTAAATTGGACACAAATCGGAATACAAGTTTGAGGTCTATCCTTACTTTTTATTCTTATTATTCTCACTGGGCTTAAGTTGTTAGCTCATGATATTACAAAATTTCAGGTAATGCCGTGGCTAGAGGTCGAGGGAGAGGAGATGGTGCTGCATGATCGAGGGATGAAGACTTTGAGATGGACTAAGTGTTATGTAAAAATCCATGTACATGGTTTTGTGAATTTTATATAATTTTGAGATTTGTACATTTGTGTACAGCTCTTAAGAGCTTTTGTCTTTACTTTTATGTTTATAAATCATTTTGAACTCCTGATAGGAACTTAATGTTCCTTGTGTTTTTAGATGTTTGAATTTAAGATGTAAACAGGTTTTGGCTAGCCTATTTTCAAACATAATCACGCCAATTTTCTTAAAATAAAAGACTTCCGCTGTTTTCTCTGATTTAATTTATTTAAAAGTGACGGGTCGTCACAGAAAGCAAATAGGCATATCAAAGTATCTCAAGTTGTATATAAAGACAAATTAGTTTAAGCAAAACCGCTCTTCCAACTCTTAGGAACGAGTCAAGCTTGGATCTCGTCTCTCATTACTTTCACAACTTCATTGCTCATTCAACTCATACACCAAAGTGTTCCAATCAGCCATAATTATTTACAATCCCACATCATCCTTCTAACAATCACAAACCACACCGCCGTCACCGATCCGATTCTTTATGTTCTCACCTTATCAATATAGTCTCGGAGCTCGTTCTTGAGTCTTGTCCTACATGAAACATCCCACACACACTTTAGATGTTATTTATTATATATAAATCAGCCCATGATAAGAACAACACGCCTCAAACCCGGTTAGTAGCAAAATGCTCAAAACTAGTCAAATTAATTACTATTTTTGGCCAAAATAGAAACTAACCCAAGAATCATCCAAATGGGCTTTCCAAGTATTTTTCATGTATAAAATATACATATTAACAACCAATATTTCCAGAATTGATAACTTAACACAATTACTCAAGAAAACTTAAAGAAAGCTAAGTGTAAAACTAGCTTTTTAGGCAAATTTTGCTAACCTTTCAATAATCCCTTCCTTACCTTTCCAAGTTGTTTTTCATGTGGATTATACATATATAAACACACATACTTTCCAGAAATATTAACTTCAAAGAATAGCCAAGTACAATCATACTTTAAAGAAGCTAGAATTTCCAAAACAATGCCATTATAAGGTGTCATTCAATATATGTTTATCCATGGTCCTTTACCCTTCTTTACCTTAATAAACATGCTTCTTAAAGCTAAAAACCATTAACCTTAAGCCAATTTTCAGAATATATACTTGTACAAATCCAAGCCAAAAACTCAAATTAAGAACATACAAAAGCTTGAAGTTCACCATTAATGGAGGTTTTACAATATCCTAAACAACTTCCAATTTCTTGAACTTAACTTAGCAAATCTTAAATTTAATATTCATCACTTTTCAAAGCCAATTTCCAGAATTGAAGCATGGATAAATACTCTCCCAATCACCATTAAAAAGACAACTAAGAAACCTTACAACATCATCCATGGAAAACTATCAAAACTTCAAAACCTAACTTAAAATCCTTACCTTGATCTTGTCTAAAACCACTTAGATCTTGCTTGATTCTTCCTAATATGATGAATTCACCTCAAATCCATAAGTTCCTAGTTGCTTTCACCTACCATGCAAGCTTGGAGAAGAAGGAGAACTATCATCAATGGAGGAGAATTTGGGGGGGGGGGTCACGGGTAGGAGAAGGAATAAAAAAATGAAGGGATTTTGTTTTTTTTTGTTTTTTCTTTTATTTTCTTTTTCCACTATTTACACTTTTCATTTCCATAATTAAAGTAAATAACTAAAATCTATTTACAATTCAACCCCTCCACCTCCTAGAATTGCATTTAAGTCCTTCTTCCTACTTTCCCTTGCTAACGAGTCCTCCACCCATTTAAAGTTTGCAATTTAATCCTTTTTCCTTAACTTAACCATGGTTAACTAACTATGGTTAACCTTCAAAATCAAATAAGTCAAAATATAACCTTCCAAGTAATTAAATAAGTACCCAAGCATGATAAATCAAATATATTCCTTATTAATAAAATCAATTACGAACCCGTGCCCTTACAGTTTGTGTGTGAATGAAGGTAATGCGGACATCCCGTAGGCTCCCATTCAACCTTATGCGTGAGGAAGTAATGCGTACATCCCGTAGGCTACCATTCAACTCCCTATGCATGAAGAAGTAATGCGTACATCCCGTAGGCTACCATTCAACTTCTTTTCTTTCACATTCTTTCTTTTCTCTGAAGGTGATGTGAACTCCACGTAGGGTTCATCAATCTTCCTTCTTTTCTCTTTCACTTTCTTTTCTTTTCACTTTCATTTCTTTTTCACTTTCGTTTCTTTTTCACTAAGGTGATGTGAACTCCACGTAAGATTCATCATTCTTCCTTCTTTTCTCTTTCACTTTCTTTTCTTTTTCACTTTCATTTCTTTTTCATGAATGGTGCGAGAATGGTATGATGCAATATGATATGCATATGCTTGCATATCCTTGTAAAAGTAAATAAATAAAGTGCGGAATTAAAGTAGTAGATGCAAACATAAATAAAGGGGCATAAAGTAAAGGATGTAAGGTAAATGACATAAAGTAAAATAGATAGTAATCTCGGACGAACGATATGTCGATTGAACTCCGGTATCAATAATAAGAGTAGAATCATAACTTCAACGATTAACCTATACCTTCAAGGATTCTAAACTTCCAACATAATCCGAGGTTCTTTTAATCGTTCTAAATACAAGTTTGGATCTTTTAACCTCCAATGATCCATCCTAAGCTTCGAAAACGAATCTAACTTAGAACTTTCTAAGGTTCAATGCTTTCCGCGAGAAATCCTAAGTTCTCACTTAAAGAACTAGCTCCTAATCCTAGGGTACTAGCTCATTCCCTCTATTCTTAGATTCGGTTTCTAGTCTTAGTTTCAAATGCTACAAACCTTCCTACTCATTCGCTTTCTATAGTTACTTTAAATCCTAACTATTCTCACCTTAGCCAAATAAGAGTTCGCTCCAAGTTTCCGAAAGCACGAACAAACAATGATTCGAAACACCTACAATTAATTACATCTACAATTAATAAATAAACATACATCTATCAATTAACATCTAAAAGCTCAAAACAACGAAAAACCCCATAAACCCCACTATGAGGCTCTCGGCCCCCCCATAAAAAGTGGGTCTCAGGTTTGGTTTTCCGACTTTTAGGTACTTTAGAGGTGCTTCGAGTTGGTTTCAAACAAATTCGATATTCCCGATTTCAATGGGTATCGATAATTAGGGTTTTTGAACGTTATGCCATTTCCCGAATTGAATTTAAAAAAAGAATAATTCAACAATAAATAACCCATAATCAAACCCAAAAAGGTAAATTTCAAACGGGAAGGGTTTCGACTGAAACTCGGTTTTAGGGTTATGGGAAAGTTTCCAAAAACTCTTAAAACTACTCCCGTATTTACAAACACCGAGTTTCACGGCAAGAAATCGAAAGAAAACAAAGAAAACTCCATTAAAACACTATTTGGAGCTTAGGGTTTGAAACTTTACTTATCGAGAACTCCGTGGATCTAGAGAGAATAGAACGATGGTTAGGTGGAAATGAATCCTAGACTCGAGGGCTTTCCGATGCAACCAAGATCGAGCGGATCCGCCGAGAAACGAGCAAAAACCCAAAAATCCCCCAATCTCCCTTGTGACCCTCGGCCTTGGAGAAGAAATGAGAGAAGAATGGTCAACTTTGGGTCAACTTGGCATTTTAAAGATGAAGTGAATAGTGTTTTGGATATTTTAAAGAATTTGGAAATGACGGTTGCGTCCTTTTATGACTTTTGACTTCTAAATCGAAACCCCAAGTTCTTAAATAAATCTAAAGGTGATTGATAATTATTAATTGGCCTATTAAAAATTATTAATGTCACCGAAACGAAATTTAAAGTATTAAAACGATTAAAAAGAATTTCGGGCGAAATTAACTACTAAAATCGAAATTACAAAAATAATAATTAATCAACCCTAAACAGAGAGGAGGCGTGAGCGAAATTAAAAACCATCTCAACTATTTGAAGAGAAAATCTCAACTTGCAACAGTCCTTAACTCAACAGCGTGGGTTAGACGATGAAGTCGAAACACTGAATGCTGAATTAGAAAGCACCAAGAACATCTAGATGGTGCTTGATGAAGAGCTAGATCGCCTTCAAGAGGAGAACACACTCTAAAACAGCAATGGGAAACACTTAGGCACCTGGAAACTTCAGATCCCAGGGAGCGCTTCCACACGGCAGTGAATCGCTTAGCAGCTGCTAACATTTCTCCTAGCCAATACATGGAGGAGAATGATTCTTTAAAGAAGCATATCGCGGTGACGAAATGCAAAAGAAAACATACTTCAATGGTGATCATCGACAGCAATGAAGACTAATGTGAGCAATCCCCTAGATGAAAGCCTCATCCGAGAGCGAAAGCCTTGGTTCGTCCAAGCACATCAAGCCTTCTTCGTAGGCACCAGCCTTGGTCCGTCCAAGCATATCAAGCCCTCCTCTTAGGCACCATTCTTGGTCCGTCCAAGCTCATCAAGCCCTCTCCGGAGGCACCATCAGCCATGGTCCGTCCAAGTATATCAAGCCCTCTCCGGAGGCACAAGCCTTGGTCTGTCTGTGCACCTCAAGCCCTCTCCGGAGGCACCAGCCTTGGTCCGTCCATGCACATCAAGCCCTCCTCTTAAGCACCAGCCTTGGTCCGTCCAAGCTCATCAAGCCCTCTCCGGAGGCATAAGCCTTGGTCCGTCCATGCACATCATGCCCTCCTCGTAGGCACCAGCCTTGGTTCATCCAAGCTCATCAAGCCCTCTCCGGAGGCACAAGCCTTAGTCCGTCTCAGCACCTTAAGTCCTCTCTGGAGGCACCAGCCTTGGTTCGTCCCAGCACATCAAGCCCTCCTCGTAGGCACCAGCCTTGGTCCGTCCAAGCTCATCAAGCCGTCTTCGGAGGCACAAGCCTTGGTCCTTCCGAGCACAGCAAGCCCTCTCTGGAGGCACCACAAGCCTTGGTCCGTCCAAGCACACCAAGCCCTCTCCGGAGACACCAGCCTTGGTCCGTCCAAGCACCTCAAGCCCTCTCCGGAGGCACCAGCCTTGGTCCGTCCGAGCACTCCAAACCCTCTCCGGAGGCACCAGCCTTGGTCCGTCCAAGAACATCAAGCCCTCTCCGAAGGCACAAGACTTGGTCCGTCCAAGCACTTTAAGCCCTCTCCGGAAGCACCACAAGCCTTGGCCAGTCCAAGAACATCGAGCCCTCTTCGGAGGCACAAACCTTAGTCCGTTCAAGCACTCCGAGCCCTCTCCGAAGGCATAAGTCTTGGTCAGTCCAAGCACTTCGAGCCCTCTCTAGAGGCACCATCAATCTTGGTCCGTCCAAGCACACGAAACCTTCTCTTGAAGCACGAGCCTTGGTCTCTCCAAGCATATTAAGCCATCTCCCGAGACACAATCTTTGGTTCGTCCAACTATACTAAGATCATTTCTTAGAGGAGGTGAAGAAGGAGACAATTTATTAGGCTTGAAGGGTCGGATGGCTCAAGAATCGCGCCTGTTCGCATTGAGCTGTCACGACCCATCGCATGGAGTAACATGATCCCTTAACAACTGCAGTCGATTTCCCGCACTGAAACATTCAACACGGAAAATAGGGGAAAACTGTAAAGGGTAAAAATCGTCCTCTTATGGGCCGTGCAAGCTGCATCAATCCGAAATGGCTCAGTCTTAGAAGAATCTACACAAGGACAAGCCAACTGTAAATGGGCCGAAAAGAAGCCCAATAAAGCCTAGTTCTAACTAGCAAGGCCAAACAAGACCACGACTCAAGGAGTATATAAGAGCTGCTAGTCCATCAAACTAGGAGGTACACACACTATTCTAGACCTAAAATTCTTGGGCGGCTCCTTACTCTCACCAAACTTGGTCGTCAGAGGGTCCTTGGCTAGCACCACCGGCCCCCTTTGACTGTTCCTTTTCTATCTCAGGTAGGTGGAGCCACCGGAATCTAGCACGTGTTCTCGCGTGCTCAACTGTGCGAGAAATACTCCACACAGCGACCACCTGGTCGCATTTTTCAAAATATAAAATGACCAGATGGTCTTAATTTATGAAATATAAAACGACCAGCTGGTCGCAATTTATAAGACCAGATGGTCGCCTTGGGCTGATGCTCAAACTACCAATTGGTCACTTAAGAAGGTGACCATTTGGTCACTAATATAAACGACCATGTGGTCACCTTTTTTATGGACCAACTAGTCACTTGTCTAGAACTTAAATTACGACCAGCTCGTCACTATTTTACGTGACTATCTGGTCATTTTTTCAAATGTTGACTTTTTTGCGACCAAATACGTTTGGTCGTATTTTGGTGACCACTTGGACGCACAAATGTCCTAGACGACCAGCTTTTTTGCCACGCCAGGTTTGGTCACTTTTTTGGTCGTATTTACCATAAAAACAACCGTCTAGTCGCAATTTCCTGGTCGCAATTAGACTTTTTTTTTGTAGTGAATAATGAAGGTAATGAAAACTCTAGTAGGATTTGCATTCACCTTTTTCTCACTTTCCTTTCAATTCAATGATGCAATATGATATGCATAGGCTTTCAAAAGTAAATAAACATAAATATGAACATCAAAAGTAACCGAAGGGCATAAAGTAAATGGATCATAAATTTTCTTATATATAAATTAAATAAATAGGGATTTCGGAAAAACAATAAGTAAATCAAGCCAACTCTACTTTAATAAAAGCAAGTTCTCAACTTAAACAATAAATTCTCCACTTCCAAGGATTCTGATCTTTTCAATAAATATCCAAGGTTCCATATTCAAGTTCCTTAACCATCCCATTAAACTTGTATCCTTCAACTTCCAACAATTCATCCTAAACTCGGAACGATTCTAAACTTAGAACTTCCAAAAGTTATACGATTCGCTCGAGAAATCCATACGTGTTCTCATTCAAAAGAACTAGCTCCAAACCTAACAACTCGGGTCCCAAAAGTCTTTTCTCCCCAACCTCATCCCAATGAGTAGAAGAACGACAATTTCTACCATAAAGTGCCTCAAATGGTGCCATCTCAATAGTAGCCTGGTAACTGTTATTATAAGCAAACTCTACCAAGTACAATTGAGAATCTCAACTACCTCCAAAATCCAGAACACAAGCCATCAACATATCCTCCAAGATCTGGTTAACCCTCTCGGTCTGACCATCTGTCTGAGGGTGAAAGACTATGCTAAAATCCAAGCCAATGTGACTGAATGTAAACTCTGCCAAAAATTCCAGACAAAGCGAGTGTCCCTATCTGAAACGATCCTTATGGGCACACCATATAATCTGACAATCTCTTGTAAATACAACTGTGCCCAAGTCTCAACTATGTAGGTGATCCTCTCAGGTATAAAGTGTGCGGTCTTCGTCAAACGGTCTACAATCACCCAAATAGTATCATAACCCTTTGATGTCCTTGGCAAATCGTTGATAAAATCCATGGAAATCTCCTCCATTTCCATTCTGGCACACTCAGAGGATTAAGGTAACCCGGTGGACTCCTCCTCAATGCCTTGACTTGTTAACAAGTCTAGCATTTACTAACAAAATCTGCAATCTCAAGCTTCATTCCAGGCAGCCAATAGTGCTGTCTCATGTCCCTGTACATCTTCGAACTACCTGGATGAATAGAGAAGATAGAACTGTGAGCCTCCTCCAATAGTTCCCTTCTAAAAGTTGATCCTAAAGGCACACAAAGCCTCTTACGATACATCAGAGCACTATCTGTAGAGAAAGTAAAATGGCTAGGAATGTTTGAATGAGCCTCTCTAAAACTGACCTGTAAGTAAGCCTCACCTCTCTGTGCATCGATCATCCTCTGCCTCAAAGTAGGTCCCACTGTTAAGCTAGCTAGAATTACAGTGACCTCGGCAGTAAGAAATGCTATCTCAGCTCGTTCCATATCCCACCTTAATCTCAAAGGTATGGCCAACAAAGCTGATGAATGAGAAGACTTCCTACTAAATGCATCAGCCACTACATGGGCCTTCCCAGGATGGTACTGAATATCACAGTCATAATCCTTAACGAGCTCTAACCACCGTCGCTGTCTCATGTTCAATTCCTTTTGAGTGAAGAAATACTTGAGACTCTTATGGTCAGTAAAAATCACGATCTTCTCACCATACAAATAGTGTCTCCAAAATTTCAATGCATGCACAACAACCGCCAACTCCAAATCATGAGTCGGATACTTCTTCTCATGCTCTTTCAACTGACGGGAAGCATAGGCTATAACTTTTCCGTGTTGCATCAACACACATCCCAAACCTCTCTTGGAAGCATCTGTGTACACAGCAGACAATCGATTCTATCGGGCGACACTAGAACAGGCGCTGTTACAAGCCTCCTCTTGAGCTCTTCAAAGCTCTTTTCACAATCCTCAGACCATACAAAATCAACTCCTTTCCTGGCAAACGTGTCAAGGATGAAACAATTTTGGAGAAACCTTACACAAACCGTCTATAATAGCCTGCAAGTCTAAGAAAACTGCGAATATCAGCCACACTAGTAGGTCTAGGCTAGTTACTAACTGCCTCAATCTTAGTGGGATCAACAGATACTCCTCTACTCAATACTACATGACCTAAAAACGCCACTTTTTTCAGCCAAAACTCACACTTTGAGAACTTGGCATACAACTTCTGATCTCATACGACTGTCAACACTTCCCGTAGATGCATAGCATGCAACTCCTCAATCTTGTAATAAACCAAGATATCATCAATAAACACAATCACAAATGAATCGATAAAACTTCTGAACACGGTATGCATAAGGTCCATAAAAGCTGCAAGCACGTTGGTCAAGCCAAAAGACATAACTACAAACACATAATGTTATGAATCATGGAGCCACAAAAGAGATGAATGAGCTTAGCTTCACTCGAGAATCAAGAGCTAAGAAGTTTCAAAATGAAAGAAGAGAAATGGAAACTTTCCAGAAATAGAAAGTTTTCAGAAATGGAATCTTTCCCAAAATGAAAACTTTCCATATATGGCAATTAATGGAGGAGATCAAATTTACATTCAAAAGGAAGCCCAACACCAAGGATTGAAGACTTTATGTAGAAATGGGAGTTCCAAGTAGTGCAGGGCTTTAATTTTAGCATTTTTAAATTTATAGGAGTAGTTGTTTTTATTTTTGATGACTCATCATGGTGATGTCATGATGAAGTCATCCTTATCAACACTTTATCTCATATTTTCAAAATTAGAGTCATATTAGGAGTAGGAAACTTGTTTTTCCTATTTAAAGACTTTATTATTCAATTAATAAACAGATTTGATGAATGAAAGAAAACTAGCCGATTGTGCTTGCCTTGGCTAGGAGCCATCTCTCTCAACTATGTAGTCTTGCTTTAGATTGCATGCTTAGAAGCATTCAAGCAACCTTGATCATGTTGTTTGTGGAGTGTTTCGAATCATGGGGTAAGAAGTCATTCTTGTTTCTTGATATTTGATCATCAAGGTTTCGTTTTTCTCTTACTTACACTTTGGGTTGTTTCGAATGGCATATGTGGGTTCAATGGTTTGATCTATTAGGGTCCTTAGTTAAGTTTAAGGGTTTTAAAAGCATTTCCATGGAGTTTTCGTATTTCCATTTCTCTTCTTAGCTCTTGATTCTCAAGTGAAGCTAAGCTCATTCATCTCTTTTGAGGCTCCATGATTCATATCAAATTTGGATCAGAAAATATGACTTTCCTTAAGCAAGAGAAGCAAAAAATAGGATATGGGACAGATTTGATACTTTCCTAAAAACAGTTTGTCTATTTATCGTAAGTTCTAGCTTTTTAGGAAAAAAACAATTCTACCACAATTCTAATGAAATTTTCAGATTCAAGATGAATATATGATGATTTCAAGATGAAGTATTCAAGAACAATACGAAAACAAACCACTTTTTTTTCAGATACTTCAACAATCAAGAACGAACACCTTTTTTTTTCTCTCTTTCAATTTTCTGCACAATCCGGCAGTCTGTGAAGATCTATATTTTTCTCAATCTTCCAATTTTGTTTTAGCAAACACTTATGAATAACAAATAAACACCACTCATAGATAAACTGATATGAATCATGGAACATCACAAATAGCTCAAGGATCAATTTCAAGATTAAAGTTCCAGACAAGCGTTTACATCCATTTACAAGCCTACATTAGAAAAGTCAAGACAAGCTTTGAAGATCCGATCATGGAGGCTATGGAAGAGGACTTGATAAACTTCAATCTATGAAAATGCGTTTATAGGAAGAGTATTGAAGACTTGTTCAATCATAATTGAAGAGAAGAGCTAATTAGCAAAGTTGCATCACTTTTGTAAACTTTCCTAATTTGGACCACTTTCCATATTTGTTCCCAAAGTTTCCATATTTGTTCCCAAAATGATTCCAACGAATTTATGATGTATTTAGAAATTATTTAGGTAATTTATATTCAGTTTATTAGCTTGGAAAGAATTAGGAAAGATATTATTATCTAAGAAAGATTTTCCCCAAAATCTGCCAAATCCATATAAGGCAAGTTTTGAACAGACTTTATTGTCTTCTTTATTCTGAATTTCCTTGTTATTTTTAGGGTTTCCTTGCCTATTTAAAGACCTCATTTGTAACCCTAAATACTGAGAATTCATTTGATAATAATATTACTTTTTACTTAGCCGAAATTGCTTAGTTTTGTAGCCTTGTTCTAGGTTGCATGTTTTAGAAACATTCAAGCATAATTTGATCTAGTGTGTTTGTGAATTGTTTCGATCTTGAAATAAGAACAAGTTCTCTTATTTCAAGATATTAGATCATTGGAATAATCTTTCTCTTCTTGCTTTCCAAGGGTGTTGCCTTTTTGTTTATTGGGGTTTTAGGATTTGCATCTAGGGGTTCTTTGTACATCAAAGGGTTTCTATTTCAATTTTCTAGGGTTTCATATCATTTGGTATGAGAGCTTAGGCTCAAGGGAAGATTTCTTTCTTACTTTCTTTCTTGTTATTTGAATTTTTCTTGTCTTGTTCTTCATTCGTCGAGAATTCCAGGAAAAAAAAGACTGTTCCATATTTTTTTATTTAGCAACTGTTTTTGTTCTTTTTCTTCTATTTAAAATCCGATTCTCAGAAAGTCATCAACTAAAAAAGTGTTTATCTATGAGTCGTGTGTATTTTTTATTCAGAAATATTTGTCAAAAAAATAATGGAAGGTTGAGAAAAAAAATAGATCTTCCCCGACTGTCTGATTGTGTAATTTTTTTTAAAAAAAAGTGTTCTTACTCAATTTGTTGCGATTTCTGGAAAAAGTGATTTGTATTTATATTGTTCTTGAAGAGTTCATCTTAAACTCATCAAATCTTCATCTTGAATCTGAAAATTGCATGAAAATTGTGGTAGAATTGTTTGTTTCCTAAAAAGCTAGAACTTACCATAAATAGACAAACTATTTTTAGGAAACTTTCAAATTTGTCCCATATTCAAATATATGCATATCTTGATTAATGAAAGTCATATTTTCTGATCCAAAATGCTTTAGGGAAGTCTAATTTTGAATTTTTCTCTTTTAGGAAAGTTTATTCTTGCTTATTTTCTTTCTTATTCTTTCATTGTCACTAAAATAAACCATTTGCAAAAATCTGTCTACTTTTCTTCTTAACCAACCAACTTGCTTGTTTCTTATTTCTTGATTGTTACTTTTTACAAATTTCATTAGTATCTTTGTTGCTTGATAGTTGCTAAAGTGTGCTAATTGTTCAAGGTTACATTTAGGCCCTAATATATGTTTTTGAGTGCAAACATGAGAGAACAAACATCATTTAGTGTAAACACTTAGGGAGTGATTGAGAGGTCCTATTTTTATTACTAACCTTTTTTATTTGCAGCAATGAATCATGAAAGGTTTGATCAAATAAGAAGTAATAGATGTCAAGAGGTAGAACATACCCGGAGCGAAATTAGAGAGGTTTATCATGGAGGGATAGAGCATAGAAGCTTAGGAGGTGAAAAGCTCAAGGTACCTACTTTTCAAGGAAGATCAAATCCAGAGGTTTACTTTACATGGGAAAGAGATGTGGAGCTTTGTTTCTAAGAACATCCATGTAGTGATTCAAAGAAGGTACAAGTTATAACAACTCAATTATGTGATTATGCACTAACATGGTGGAAACAATTGGTGAACGATAGGAAAAGCAGAACTTTGGAGGATTCAATTGAAACTTGGTGTGAACTCAAATACATCATGAGGAAACGATTTGTACCAAGCCAATTTCAAAGAGACCTTGTGCAACAGTTCAAAAATCTTACACAAGGAAACATGACCGTTTGTGAGTACTACAATGAGTTTAAATATCTCATGGCTAGAGCTAATATTGAGGAAGATGAAGAGATGACTATGACATGGTTCTTAGATGGATTAAACTATGAGATTGCTGGCCAAGTTAATGGGTATGTATATGTGAAGTTTGAAGAAATGGTTTACAATGCCACCAATGTAGAAAATAGACTCACAAGAAGAAGAGATACACGGTATGCTTCTAAACCTATTTCCGATACTACTTCTTCTTATCAAATTAGTGCAAATAGTACATTTATCGATGAGAATGGGGCTGCCTATGGTTTGGTAGAGAAAAATACAAATTTGATTTTAGAGAAGGTCATGATGATTGAAAGAGAACTTTTAAAATCTAAGGAAGTTTTCAATGCTAGCGTGGAGGAGATAAAAGAGGATATTCATGCTAATTTTTGTGTGGAGGAAATTTGTAAGCTACAAAAGAGTTATATGTTTGAAAATAATGAAAATTGTGACAAAGAGAGTGAGCCAAAAGAAAGAGAGATTAGTGCAAAAGAAAGAGAGATGAGTGATGAAAAAGAAACGAGTGAGTTAAAAGAAAGAGAGATGAGTCGAAAAGAAAGAGAGTTTGATTCAAAAGAAAAAGAGTTTGAAAAGAACGAGTGTCATGAGAGTGAAAAGAAAAAGTGTTTTGAGATTACAAAGTGTGAGGCATTTGAGTGTAGTGAGAAAAAGGAGAGAAAAATAGAGAGTGAGAGCTTGAAAGTTAGATCAAGTGAGGCTAGGAATGAACTCTACCAACCTATATTTGTACTTTTGTACAAAGAGGTTGGTTTTACACTTAACACATCTTTGCCTAGTATGTTTGTTGAGTTTTTGCAGGAATTCAAAAGGTTGTTCCCTAATGAGATGCCTAGCAATCTGTCATCAATGCAAGGCATAAAATATCATGAAGACAATATTCAAGGGGCAGCCATACTCAATAAACCACCATCTCACATGACTCAATGCATGGAAAATAGGGTAAACACAGCCATGGTAAAGTATCCTAACCCTATTCTTTATAATATGCATAAAACTTGTCTGTTTGATAAAAATGATCTCAAATATGAATTTCTACAACATCGAATGAATTTCATTGATAATTATGCATGTTGTACTAAGACTTACTCGCTTAATAATTCCCAAATTAAAAGAGTTATTGATACTTTTACTACTTCTGATCATGTGCTTAATGTTTTCAATAATAATTGTTTGATTGATTCAATGGTTACGTATGATTGTCACTTGATTGAGAAGAATGTAGGATTTTTGTATGGACACACATATGAGTTGAATGTACTTTTGCAACATTGTTTGTGATACCATGTTATGAAAAAATTTATGAAATTGACTATGGTCTTTTGGGTTCTAATATGTTATCTAATAGTGTAGCTAGATCTCTTGTTATTTGTTATGAGACAGAATTTAAGAAGAAGCTACAAATACTTCAATACCTAAGTGGGACCATTCAATTAAATGTCAAAGAGGGAGATGCATGGAAGTTCAAGGTTTTTGATCCGGGAGGAGTTAAACAATTCAAGGCACTAGAAAGATATCAAGATGCTTACAAATATGATTTCCAATGTAAATATGCTTTAGGTGCATTTATTTATGTTACTAACTTGAGTTATTGCGATGTAGGTAATGTTTTAGATTCGAGGACAAATCCTTTTCAAGAGGGAGGGGATGATATGAATCATGGAACCTCACAAAAAGCTCAAGGATCAATCACAAGTTCAAAGATCAACAGAATCATTGAAAATCCATTTAATAGAAAATTCAAGACAAGCTTTGAAGATCCGAGCATGGAGGCTAACAAAGAAGACTTGATGCACATTAATCAATGGCAAATGCACTAAACGAGTGAAGATTGACTTTCTTGGGCATTTGCAAGGATATTGGGTTACATACTTGACTAATGAAGAAAATGAGTTTAAAACACTATTAAACTCATGGGATATTTTTTTCAAAGAGCTCCAAAGAAAATCGCTCATAAAAACATTCAAACGAGTAAAAATGACATAAAAAACGGCGACTGACACTTGTAGTTTTGTCTATTTTCATCCAATTTCGAATTTTAGTATTTTATTTGAGTTTTATTACTTTAATTTTATTTATTATTATTATTAATGTAATAGGGAAGATTTGACTTTGTTTCCTTAGTTTTTCAAACTTGGAGACCAAGTTTAGAAGATTAGGAAAACTTTCCTAATTTAAATTAGGAAAGTCTAGTTTTTACCTTTTTATTATTAGGTCTTTATTTCCCTTCATATTTTCTACCAACCTAGGGTTTCTTAGGCAATTTAAAGCCTCTTTTGTAAGCTTTACAATCAGAATATCAATGAATAAAAATCGTTTTATTTTGGTTTAAACTTTTGCTTTGAAAAACCCCTTTGTAATTCATGTTCTTGAATTGCATGTTTAGAGTCATTCAAGTCCAATTGATCATTGTTCTTGTGGACTGCCTCGACCTTAAATCAAGAAACCTCTTCTTGAATTAGGGGATTGATCGATTAGGTCATCATCTTCCTAACCTCGCCTAAGGGTTGATTCAAATCGTTAAGGGTTTTCAAGTTTTCCATTCGAGGGTCCATCATCCGGTTCTTGAATCCGTCAACGCTTGAGGGTTCATATCATTTGGTATCAGAGCCAACGCTTGAGGCATCATATCATTCACACAATTTTGTAGTTGATGACTTTCTGAGAATCGAACTCTAAATAAAAGAAAAGGAACAAAAACAGTAGCTAAATAAAACAAATCTGGAAAAGTTTTTTATGGTTGTTTTTCTGGAATTCTTGATGAACGAAGAACAAGACAAGAAAAATTCAAATAACAAGAAAGCAAGTATGTAACGTCCCGTTATTTTGATGTGAAATTTTTATTTATTTATTTAATTCTATTATTTATTTAATGTAATTTATTTATTTATTTATTTCAATTTAAGTATTTAGATTAATTATTATTTTTGTAATTTCGATTTTAGTAGTTAATTTCTCTCGAAATCCTTTTTAATTGTTTTAATACTTTAAATTCGTTTCGGTGACATTAATAATTATTAATAGGCCAATTAATAATTATTAATCACCTTTAGATTGATTTAAGAGCATCTGGTTTCGTTTTATAAGTCAAGAGTCATAAAAGGACGCAACCGTCATTTCCAATTTCTTAAAATATCTAAATTCACTATTCATTTATCTTTAAAAATCCAAAATTGACAAGTTTACTTCATTTTCTTCTCCTCCATTTCTTCTTGGCCGTGGGTTTCAATCCTCCATGGATGTGGATTTTATTTTCTTCGTTTCTCATTTGTTTCTCGATGGATCGGCTTGATTTCGGTTGCGTTGGATTGGTAGGGACGAGGGCTACCTATCCAACCTACCTTTTCGGAGTTTCCTGTTCTCTAAGGGAAGTCCCAAAAAGTAAGTTTTCAAAACTTTTTATATAGATTTGTTCGTTTTTTATTATAAATGAGTTTCGAAGTTGAAATCATGAATTTCTATCATGGAATTTGACGATTTTGAGCCCGGATTTTCAAAAAACACTATTCACCCGAAAACACTATTCATCTGAAATCACTATTCACCCGAAAATGCACACTTGTTGTCATCTTAGTTATGAGTTGTAATATGATGTGCAATTGGTGAATTGTAGGTGCGATTGCTCGGTTGTTGATTCGTGGGAATTTGGAGATTTGGAGAAAATCTTATTTGGCAAAGGTGAGAATAGTTAGGATTTAAAGTAATTATAGAAAGCGAATAAGTATGATGGTTTGTAGAAGTGGAAACTAAGATTAGAATTCAAACCTAAGAATAGAGGGAAGTGAGTTAGTGCCCTTAGGATTGGAAGTTAATCCTTTAAGTGAGAACTTAGGAGTTCTCGAGGAAAGCATTGAATCTTAGAGAATTCTATGTTAGATTCGTTTTCGAAGCTTAGGATGGATCATTGGAGGTTAAAAGATCCAAACTTGTATTTAGAACGATTAAAAGAACCGGATTATATTGGAAGTTTAGAATCCTGGAAGGTATAAGTTAATCGTTTAAGATAGGTTTTACTTTTATTATTGTTAGCGGATTTCGATTGACATATCGTTCGTCCAGAGTTTCCTATTTATTTATTTTATGTCCTTTACTTTATGCCTTTTACTTTATGTTTGTATTGGCTACTTTAATTCCGCAGTTTATTTATTTACTTCAAAACATATCATATTGCATAATAACATCTCGCATCATGGAAAAAAAGTGAGAATGAGAAAGATATGAATGGGAGAATGATGGATCCTACGGGATAGACCACATTACCTTCATAGAAAAAGAAGAGAGAATGAGAAAGACATGAATGGGAGAACGATGGATCCTACAGGATAGACCACGTTACCTTCTTCATGCATAAGGGCGTATGCGAATCCTACGGGATGTCCTCATGCATTCATGCTTACGATCGATGAAATAGAGAATCGAGATGTTTTATATTTTATGCAAAGTTATTTATTTTTCTTATTTTATGTTGTAACAATTTAATGGATGAGGATTGACTACGAGTGTTAGTAATATCATCCTTTGGAAAGTTTAGAATGAAATTATCTAAAGTTTGGAGAACTTTAGTGATATGAATCATGGAACGTCACAAAATGCCCAAGGACAAATCACAACATTAAAGTTCAAGAGAAGCATTGACATCCATTTACAGGCCTACATTAGCAAAGTCAAGACAAGCTTCGAAGATCCGATCATGGAGGCTATGGAAGAGGACGTGATGAACTCCAATCTATGGCAAATACATTTGGAGGAAGAGTATTGAAGAATTGTTCAATCGGAATTGAAGAGAAGAGCTAATTAGGAAAGTTGCATCACTTTTGCAAACTTTCCTTATTTGGACCACTTTCCATATTTGTTCCCAAAGTTTCCATATTTGTTCCCAAAATGGTTCCAACGAATTTATGATGTATTTAGACATGTTTTAGGTCTTTTATATTCATTTTATATGTTTGGAAAGGATTAGGAAAGATATTATTCTCTAGAAAAGATTTTCCACAAAATCTGCCAATTTCACATAAGGCAAGTTTTGGGCAGATTTTGGCTCCTTGTAATCCGAATTTCATAGCTTATTTTTAGGGTTTCTTTGCCTATTTAAAGGCCTCATTTGTAACCCTAAATACCAAGAATTAACATGATAATAATATTGCTTTTTGCTTAGCCGAAATTGCTTAGTTTTGTAGCCTTGTTCTAGGTTGCATGTTTTAGAAACATTCAAGCATAATTTGATCTAGTATGTTTGTGAATTGTTTCGATCTTGAAATAAGAACAAGTTCTCTTATTTCAAGATATTAGATCATTGGAATAATCTTCTTCTTCTTGTATTCCATGGGTTTTACCTTTTTGTTCATGGGGTTTTAGGATTTGCATTTAGGGGTTCTTTGTCTTTCAAAGGGTTTCTATTTCAATTTTCTAGGGTTTCATATCATTTAGGTTTGATTGTGTAAGAATAATTGGACACAAATCGGAAATGCAAGTTTGAGGCCTATCTTTACTTTTTATTCTTATTATTCTCACTGGGCTTAAGTTGTTAGCTCATGATATTACAAAAATTTCAGGTTATACCCTGACTAGAGGTCGAGGGAAAGGAGATGGTGTTGCATGATCGAGGGATGATGATTTCGAGATGGACTAAGTGTTATGTAAAAATCCATGTACATGGTTTTGTGAATTTTATATAATTTTGAGATTTGTACAATTGTATATAGCTCTTAAGAGATTTTGTCTTTACTTTTATGATTATAAATCATTTCGAACTCCTGGATAGGAACTTAATGTTCCTTGTGTTTTTAGATGTCTGAATTTAAGATGTAAACAGGTTTTGGCTAGCCTATTTTCAAACATAATCACGCCAATTTTTCTTAAAATAAAAGACTTCCGCTGTGTTTTCTAATTTAAATTTTTTTAAAGTGACGGGTCGTCACAGTTGGTATCAGAGCCTTAGGGTTCTGTAGACTACATGCGATGCATGTTTGTTTTCATGCTTTGTTTTAAGTCCATTCTCAAGTCATCATCTAAGATCAGCAGCACCAGGTATGCCTTTAACTTCTATTCTCGTGCTTTATTTCTTTGATATTGGAAGAATTATGAGAATATTATTGAAAGTTAATGATGTTTGTGAGATTTCACATCCTTGTAAAACCACTATGTGGTTATGTTCATTTGACCAATTTTGAGATTTGGGTAAGGGTGTCGAGAAAGTGAATGACCCCGTGCAGTTTTGGAGGTTATACACCTCGTTAAGAGAATTGAGATAATGTCAAAGTAAAGGAGATGAGATACTCTGAGAGATCAATCGTTTGATCCTTAAAGCTGATTAAAGTGTTATTGTCACACAATTGCTAAGTAGTGGTCTTAGTAGATGTGTGTGGACATTTATGTGAAAAAAAAGGGATATGTTTGTTTGGAGCAAAGTATTAAAAGATGAAACACCTGTTTGAGGTGAGAAATTGTTGAAAAGAAATCGGTCTGGCTCGAGTCCAGTAACCTAGATTCAACTTAAGGGACAAGTTCCTGGTTTGAGTTGAGAAAGTTGAATTATGGTAAGTGGTAAATCCTTATGGTAGCATTGTGCTAAAAGGAAAGTGTGTTACCACTCAAAAGAGGAAGTAAGGACTTTACATGATAAGTCTCAACGAGGACCATTAAAGATTGTGTTAATTGGTTAATGGCCTAGTTTGGTCACTATCACGGTATGATGTACTAATTTGAATTGGATTATACTCGAGGTCGAGTTATCGAGATCCGTATTTGGAAAATTTTCAAGATTGACTAACACTAAGGTGGAGTGTTGGTATTCGATTGAAGTATAGAAGGAAGTTGATGGACCGTGGTATCGGTAACTTCTATATAAGGCAATGAGATGGTTTGGTGAATTTCAATTCACATGGTATTTGACCATCTAATTGGACGATGAACTTTGAGAAACTTGTAGGTCATAGTTTGGACCTACTGAGTCTTTTAAGATATACTCTAAAGTGAAACCTATGTTGGAAGGTTAGAATGATATTGAACTAAGGTGTTTGACAGGCACCTGTTTTGCTTTACAAGAAAGCAAATGATCTCTGAAGTCAAGTTCATTCAAGATTTGAATAAGGAGGCTTAGGAGTCGTCCTTATCTTTTATTTCACATCTTCTGAAAAGAAGAGAGGATTTACTACTACGGGACAGATTACCTCTTAGAAGAAGAAAGCAAAGGATGACGACGCCAGTCAAGGGATACCGCAGCAGCGACAACAACAGCAACAGCAGTAGCAGCAATAACAACAACAACTTGTTCGAGTTGGAGCTCAACATGGACAACCAAAAGTACAAGGATTGGATCATCCTTACTACAATAGTTGTGTTAGTTTCCATCAGGGAGATGCACACTTCCATCAAGATGCTATGTTGTGATCAAATTTGGATTCACTCCACCTTTATAGGGCGTATAAGATACAACCATCACAACATAGTAGTAAACTCAGGATTATCAGGAACAGTTACCAGTATGGTAGTGATTTTATACTTTATTATTTTCAGGCCATTTGGCTTTTATTCTGTTTAATGCTGGATCTAGCCATTCTTTTATTTTTATTTTGTTATGATGAGTTGGCAGCTCTTGAGCCGAGACTGTTGAGTTTCGAGATATGTGCTTTTACTCCAGTGGGAAAGTTTATTATGGTGATAGTGCGTATGGCACTTATGACATTTGCATTATGAGTAGATGCTCACATTTTACTTTGATTGTTATGCATATGTCTGATTTTGATGTGATTTTGGGTATGGATTGGCTATCAGCTAATCGTGCCACTATTGATTGTACTAAGAGAGTTCTTGATTTTATGAGCCCATGTAGGACTAGCTTATGCTTTCGTGGGTCTAGTAGCCGAATAGCACCCACTTTGATATCTATGATAGAAGCTAGAATGCTTCTAAGTGATATAGTTTGAGATTATTTAGCTAGTGTTGTCGATACTTCTGTACCGAAGACTAGCTGAGTTAAAAGAGCTTAAGAGTGAGTTATAGGAACTCTTAAACTCAGGGTATTCACCCTAGTGCGTCCTCGTAAGGAGGACCTTGTTGTTTGTGAAAAGAAAGGCAGTTCAGTGAGACTGTGTATTGATTATCGAGGGTTGAATCAAGCTATAGTAAAAACAAGTATCATGTGCATATGATTGATGATCTATATGATCAGTTGGGAAGAAATGGCTATCTTTTCAAAGATAGATTTGAGATCCGGTTAAATCCGTTGAAGATTCGGGAATAAAATAATCCTAAAACTGTTTTCAGGACGCGTGATGGATATTATGGGTTTGTAGTCATGTATTTTGACTTAACCAACGCGCCTGTAATTTTTATGGATCTTATCCATACTGTGTTCAAGAGGTTCATCAATTCTATTGATGTTGTGATTAATGATGACAGTCTGATGTATTGTAAGACTGAGGAGATGCATGATATGCATTTGAAGGAAATTTTGACATTATTAAGAAATCAGAAGTGTATGCCAAGTTCTCAAAGTGTGAGTTTTGGCTGAGGGAAGTGGCATTTTTAGGCCATGTAGTATCTAGTAGAGGAGTATCTGTTGATCCCTCTAAGATTGAGGCAGTTACTAACTGGCCTAGACCGACTAGTGTGGCTGATATTCGCAGTTTTATGGGACTTGCAGGCTATTATAGACGGGTTGTGCGAAATTTCTCCAAATTGCTTCAGCTTTGACACGTTTGACTCGGAAGGGAGTTGATTTTGTATAGTCTGAGGATTGTGAAAAGAGCTTTGAGGAGCTCAAGAGAAGGCTTGTAACAGCACCTGTTCTAGTGTCGCTTGATAGAACTGGTGGTCTGATTGTATACACAGATGCTTCCCACAGAGGTTTGGGATGTGTGTTGATGCAACATGGGAAAGTTATAGCATACGCTTCCCATCAGTTGAAAGAGCATGAAAAGTAATATCCGACTCATGATTTAGAGTTGGTAGCTATTGTTCATGCATTGAAAATATAGAGGCATTATTTGTATGGTGAGAAGATCCTGATATTTACTGACCATAAGAGTCTCAAGTATTTCTTCACTCAGAAGGAATTGATTATGAGACAGCGGAGATGGTTAGAGCTCGTTAAGGATTATGACTGTGATATTCAGTATCATCCTGGGAAGGCCAATGTAGTGGCTGACGCGCTCAGTAGAAAGCCTTCTCATTCATCAGCTTTGTCGGCCATACCTTTGAGATTGAGGTGGGATATGGAACGAGCTGAGATAGCATTTCTTACTGCCGAGGTCACTGTGAGTCTGGCTAGTTTAACAGTGGGACCTACTTTGAGGCAGAGCATGATTAATGCACAGAAAGGAGAGACTCATTTGTAGGCTGGTTTTAGAAAGGCTGAGTCAGATTTTTCTAGCCATTTTACCTTCTCTATAGATCGTGCTCTGATGTATTGTAAGAGGCTATGTATGCCTTTAGGATCGACTTTTAGAATGGAACTGTTGGAGGAGGCTCGCAGTTCTATCTTCTCTATTCATCCAGGTAGTACGAAGATGTACAGAGACTAAGAGAGCTTTATAGATGACCTGGGATGAAACATGAGATTGTAAGTACGTGATTAGGTGCTTGATTTGTTAGCAAGTCAAGGCCCTAAAGATCCACCGGGTTATCTTAACCTTTGAAAGTACTTGAATGGAAATGGTAAAAGATTCTCATGGATTTTATCAGGGGTTTGCCGAAAGAGAACAAAGAGTTATGATATCATTTGGGTGATTGCAGACCATTTGATGAAAAACCGCACACTTTACTGTTGGAAGGATCATCTATCCAGTTAAGACTAGGGTACAGTTGTACCTAAGAAAGATTGATAGATTGTGGTGTGCCGGTGAAGATTTACAATCAGAATATCAATGAATAAAAATCGTTTTATTTTGGTTTAAGCTTTTGCTTTGAAAAACCCCTTTGTAATTCATGTTCTTGAATTGCATGTTTAGAGTCATTCAAGTCCAATTGATCATTGTTCTTGTGGACTGCCTCGACCTTAAATCAAGAAACCTCTTCTTGAATTAGGGGATTGATCGATTAGGTCATCATCTTCCTAACCTCGCCTAAGGGTTGATTCAAATCGTTAAGGGTTTTCAAGTTTTCCATTCGAGGGTCCATCATCCGGTTCTTGAATCCGTCAACGCTTGAGGGTTCATATCATTTGGTATCGAGCCAACGCTTGAGGCATCATATCATTCACACAATTTTGTAGTTGATGACTTTCGAGAATCGAACTCTAAATAAAAGAAAACGAACAAAAACAGTAGCTAAATAAAACAAATCTGGAAAAGTTTTTTATGGTTGTTTTTCTGGAATTCTTGATGAACGAAGAACAAGACAAGAAAAATTCAAATAACAAGAAAGCAAGTATGTAACGTCCCGTTATTTTGATGTGAAATTTTTATTTATTTATTTAATTCTATTATTTATTTAATGTAATTTATTTATTTATTTATTTCAATTTAAGTATTTAGATTAATTATTATTTTTGTAATTTCGATTTTAGTAGTTAATTTCTCCCGAAATCCTTTTTAATTGTTTTAATACTTTAAATTCGTTTCGGTGACATTAATAATTATTAATAGGCCAATTAATAATTATTAATCACCTTTAGATTGATTTAAGAGCATCGGGTTTCGTTTTATAAGTCAAGAGTCATAAAAGGACGCAACCGTCATTTCCAATTTCTTAAAATATCTAAATTCACTATTCATTTATCTTTACAAATCCAAAATTGACAAGTTTACTTCATTTTCTTCTCCTCCATTTCTTCTTGGCCGTGGGTTTCAATCCTCCATGGATGTGGATTTTATTTTCTTCGTTTCTCATTTGTTTCTCGATGGATCGGCTTGATTTCGGTTGCGTTGGATTGGTAGGGACGAGGGCTACCTATCCAACCTACCTTTTCGGAGTTTCCCGTTCTCTAAGGGAAGTCCCAAAAAGTAAGTTTTCAAAACTTTTTATATAGATTTGTTCGTTTTTTATTATAAATGAGTTTCGAAGTTGAAATCATGAATTTCTATCATGGAATTTGACGATTTTGAGCCCGGATTTTCGAAAAACACTATTCACCCGAAAACACTATTCATCCGAAATTACTATTCATCCGAAATCACTATTCACCCGAAAATGCACACTTGTTGTCATCTTAGTTATGAGTTGTAATATGATGTGCAATTGGTGAATTGTAGGTGCGATTGCTCGGTTGTTGATTCGTGGGAATTTGGAGATTTGGAGAAAATCTTATTTGGCAAAGGTGAGAATAGTTAGGATTTAAAGTAATTATAGAAAGCGAATAAGTATGATGGTTTGTAGAATTGGAAACTAAGATTAGAATTCAAACCTAAGAATAGAGGGAAGTGAGTTAGTGCCCTTAGGATTGGAAGTTAATCCTTTAAGTGAGAACTTAGGAGTTCTCGAGGAAAGCATTGAATCATAGAGAATTCTATGTTAGATTCGTTTTCGAAGCTTAGGATGGATCATTGGAGGTTAAAAGATCCAAACTTGTATTTAGAACGATTAAAAGAACCTCGGATTATATTGGAAGTTTAGAATCCTGGAAGGTATAAGTTAATCGTTTAAGATAGGTTTTACTTTTATTATTGTTAGCGGAGTTCAATTGACATATCGTTCTTCCAGAGTTTCCTATTTATTTATTTTATGTCCTTTACTTTATTCCTTTTACTTGATGTTTGTATTGGCTACTTTAATTCTGCACTTTATTTATTTACTTCAAAACATATCATATTGCATCATAACATCTCGCATCATGGAAAAAAAGTGAGAATGAGAAAGATATGAATGGGAGAATGATGGATCCTACGGGATAGACCACATTACCTTCATAGAAAAAGAAGAGAGAATGAGAAATACATGAATGGGAGAATGATGGATCCTACGGGATAGACCACATTACCTTCATAGAAAGAAAAGAGAAAGTGAGAAAGATAAGGAGGGAGAACGATGGATCTTACGGGATAGACCACGTTACCTTCTTCATGCATAAGGGCGTATGCGAATCCTACGGGATGTCCTCATGCATTCATGCTTACGATCGATGAAATAGAGAATCGAGATGTTTTATATTTTATGCAAAGTTATTTATTTTTCTTATTTTATGTCGTAACAATTTAATGTATGAGGATTGACTACGAGTGTTAGCAATATCATCCTTTGGAAAGTTTAGAATTAAATTATCTAAAGTTTGGAGAACTTTAGGTTTTATTGTGTAAGAATAATTGGACACAAATCGGAAATGCAAGTTTGAGGCCTATCTTTACTTTTTATTCTTATTATTCTCACTGGGCTTAAGTTGTTAGCTCAAGATATTACAAAAATTTCAGGTTATGCCTTGACTAGAGGTCGATGGAAAGGAGATGGTGTTGCATGATCGAGGGATGATGATTTCGAGATGGACTAAGTGTTATGTAAAAATCCATGTACATGGTTTTGTGAATTTTATATAATTTTGAGATTTGTACAATTGTATATAGCTCTTAAGAGCTTTTGTCTTTACTTTTATGATTATAAATCATTTCGAACTCCTGGATAGGAACTTAATGTTCCTTGTGTTTTTAGATGTCTGAATTTAAGATGTAAACAGGTTTTGGCTAGCCTATTTTCAAACATAATCACGCCAATTTTTCTTAAAATAAAAGACTTCCGCTGTGTTTTCTAATTTAAATTTTTTTAAAGTGACGGGTCGTCACAAAGTAAGATAGAAATCTTCCCTTAAGCCTACACTGTGATACCAAATGATATGAAACCCTAGAAAATTGAAATAGAAACCCTTTGAAAGATAAAGAACCTCTAGATGCAAATCCTAAAACCCCGATGAACAATAAGGTAAAACCCTTGGAAACAAAGAAGAAAAAGATTATTCCAATGATCTAATACCTTGAAATAAGAGAACTTGTTCTTATTTCAAGATTGAAACAATTCAAAACATACTAGATCAAATTATGCTTGAATGTTTCTAAAACATGCAACCTAGAACAAGGCTACAAAACTAAGCAATTTTGGCTAAGCAAAAAAGTAATATTATTATCAAATGAATTCTTAGTATTTAGGGTTACAAATGAGGCTTTAAATAGCCAAATAAACCTTAAAAAAAAATAAGGAAATTCGGATTACAAGGAGGCACAAAATCTGCCAAATCTTTCCTTAAGTGCCTTTGGTGCATTTTAGGAAAGTTTTGCCCTAGAAGATATTATATCATTCCTAAACTATTCTAAGCATTAAAACTGAAAAATAAAGGCCGAAAACATGTCCAAATACATTGTAAATGCGTGGACATCATATATGGCAAGTTCGGGAACAAATATGGAAAGTTTGCAAAAGTGATACAACTTTCCTAATTTGCTCTTCTCTTCATTTCTTATTGAACAAGTCTTCAATACTCTTCTTCAACATGTATTTTCTATAGATTAAAGTTCATCAAGTCCTCTTCCATAGCCTCCATGCTCATATCTTCAAAGGTTGTCTTGACTTTTCTCATGTAGGCTTGTAATGGATGTTTTATGCCTGTCTTGAACTTTGATCTGGAGATTGATCCTTGAGATATTTATGACGTTCCATGATTCATATCATCCCCTCCCTCTTAAAAAAGGATTCGTCCTCGAATCTAAAACATTACCTACATCACAAAAACTTAAGTTAATAACATAAATAAAAATACCTAAAGCATACGTACCTCGTGTATCATCTATTTTCAACAAGAACAGCAACATGGGTATCCTTCCTTCTCCTTTCAAGTTAACACCTCCCGGGTCAAAAACCATTATCTTCCTTGATATCTTCTCTTTTCTTAGCAATTGTGTGTCCATTGCCTTATCTATATTTTGTAATTTCTTGAAATGACCTATTTTAGGACAAACATCATCGAAGCTCACAAGATTTTTAGTTACTTGAAGTAGCAAGGAAGACTTAGAGATGCATGGACCATAGTCAATCTCATAAATCTTCTTATAATATGATAACACTAATAAAGATCCAACACTACAATCATCCTTATACTTATAAGAAACAAATCGAACATTCTTTTCGAGTGAGTGATAATCATGTAAAATCATTTTATCAATCAAACAATAATCATGTGACTCATTAAGCACATCACAAAAATTAGTAAATAAATCAACTCTTTCAATTTGGGAAATATCAAGCAAGTAAGTCTTAGCACAAGGTGTATAATTATCAATGAAATTCATTTCATGTTGTAAAAATTCAGAATTGATACCAATTTTAGCAAGCAAACAATTAATATGCATTTCATCAAAAATAGGGTTAGGATACTTTACCATGGATGTGTTTACCCGATTTTCCATGCATTGAATCATGCGAGATGGTGGTTTATTGAGTATGGCAGCCCCTTGAATGTTGTCTTCATGATGTTTTATGCCTTTCATTGATGACAAATTACTAGGCATCTCATTAGGGAACAACCTTTTGAATTCCTGCAAAAACTCAACAAACATACTAGGCAAAGATGGGTTAAGTGTAAAACAAACCTCTTTGTACAAAAGTACAAATGTAGGTTGGTAGATTTCATTCCTAGCCTCACTTGATCTAACTTTCAAGCTCTCACTCTCCAGTTGACTCTCTTTTTGCTCACTACACTCAAATGTCTCACACTTTGTAATCTCAAAGCACTCTTGCTTTTCACTCTTATTACACTCTTTCTTTTCAAACTCTCTTTCTTTTGAATCAATATCTCTTTCTTTTTTTCTCATCTCTCTTTCTTTTGACTCACTCATTTCTTTTTTTAGCACTTATCTCTCTTTCTTTTGGATCACTAGTTTTTTTTTCATCACTCATATTTCTTTCTTTTAGCTTACTCTCTTTTTCACAATTTTCATTATTTTCAAAATTAAAACACTTATTTAACTCATATGTTTCCTCCATACAAACATTAGCTCGAACTATTGAAACTTGGTCAACAAGTTGTTTTGGCTCTAATGCTTCATTTGGCACTTCAATGCCCTCTTTATAAGCACACATTGACTTTAGAATTCCCTCTCTAATCTCTTCCATTCTAGCTTTGTAAACTTCCTCCACTTTTAAAGATTTCATTCTAATCATTTTAAGCTCCTCTAAAATGATCAATCTTGTATTTTCCTCCATCAATCCATAGGCAGCCCCATTCTCACCCATTAATGTACAATTTTCACCCATTTGATAAGAAGAAATTGGGTTGGAATATTGTTTAGTGACATACCTTTTTGCAGCCCCTCTTTGGAGTTTTCTTTTCCACCTTGTTGGCAATGTGCACCAACTCTCCTAACTCCTCAAATTGTGTTAACTCCACTTGGTAAGCAATATCTCTATTCAATCCATTTAAAAACCTAACCTTAGTAGACTTCTCATCTTCCTCAACATTAGCCCTAGCCTTGAGAAACTTAAACTCATTGTAGTACTAAGAAACGCTCATGTTTCCTTGTGTAAGATCTTCGAACATTTCCTCAAGGTCTCTTTGAAATGGGCTTGGTACAAATCGTTTCCTCATGATGTATTTGAGTTCACACCAAGTTTCAATTGGATCATCCAAATTTCTTCTTTTCCTATCGTTCACCAATTGTTTTCACCATGTTAGTGCATAATCACAAAATTGAGTGGTTATAAGTTGTACCTTCTTTGAATCGCTACATGGATGTTCTTCAAAATAAAGCTCCACCTCTCTTTCCCATATCAAGTAAACATCTGGATTTGATCTTCCTTGAAAAGTAAGTAACTTGAGCTTATCACCTCTTAAGCTTCTATGTTCCATCCTTTCATGATAGACCACTCTATTTTCACTCCGAGTATGTTCTATCTCTCGACATCCATTGCTCCTCTTTTGATCAAACCTTTCATAATACATTGCTACAAGTAAACAAGTTAGTAATAAAAATAGGACCTTTCAATCACTCCCTAAGTGTTTACACTCGATGATGTTTGTTCTCTCGTGTTTGCACTCAAAGCAGATTTTATGGCCTAAATGTAACCTTGAACTATTAGCACACTTTAGCAACTATCAAGAAAAAAAGATACTAATGAAATTTGTAAAAAAATAACAATCAAGAAATAAGAAACAAGCAATTTCGTGGGTTAAGAAGAAAATAAGACAGATTTATGCAAATGGTTTATTTTAGTGACAAGGAAAGAATAAGAAAGAAAATAAGCAAGAATAAACTTTCCTAAAAGAGAAAAATTTGAATTTAGACTTCCCTAAAGTAATTTGGATAAAAAAATATGACTTTCCTTAAGCAAGATATGCATATATTTGAATATGGGACAGCTTTGAAACTTTCCTAAAACAGTTTTTTGCTATTTATGGTAAGTTCTAGCTTTTTAGGAAACAAACAACTTTGGCTCATTTAATTTGATAATTTCGGATTCAAGATGCATAAATGATGAGTTTAAGATGGACTCTTCAAGAACAATAAGAACACTAAACACTCTTTTTTTTTTAAACTCAAACAATTCAAGAAAGAACAATTATTATTTTTTTTTTCAATTTTCTGGACAATCCGACAGTCTGCAAAGATATATATTTTTCTCAATCTTCCACATTTATTTTCACAAACTTGTATGAATACAAAATAACCACGACAGAAGGGTAAAGATTTATGTAGTTGATGACTTTCTGAGAATCGGACAGAAATTATACTAAAAATTACAAAAACAGTAGCAAAATAAGGAAATTTTGTAACTTTTTTTTATGGAATTTTCGATGAACGAAGAACAAGACAATAAAAATTCAATAAACAAGAAAGAAAGTAAGATAGAAATCTTCCCTTGAGCCTAAGCTCTGATACCAAATGATATGAAACCCTAGAAAATTGAAACAAAAACCCTTTAAAAGACAAAGAACCCCTAGATGCAAATCCTAAAACCCAAATAAACAATAAGGCAACACCCTTGGAAAGCAAGAAGAGAAAGATTATTCCAATAATCTAATATCTTGAAATAAGAGAACTTGTTCTTATTTCAAGATCGAAACAATTCACAAACATACTAGATCAAATTATGCTTGAATGTTTCTAAAACATGTAACCTAGAACAAGGCTACAAAACTAAGTAATTTCGGCTAAGCAAAAAAGCAATATTATTATCAAATGAATTCTTAGTATTTAGGGTTACAAATGAGGCTTTAAATAGCCAAAGAAACCCTAAAAACAACAAGGAAATTCAGATTACAAGGAGGTACAAAATCTCCCAAATCTTTCCTTAAGTGCATTTGGTGCATTTTAGGAAAGTTTTGCCCTTTAAGATATTATATCATTCCTAAACTATTCTAAGCATTAAAACTGATAAATAAAGGCCTAAAACATATCCAAATACATTGTAAATTTGTGGACATCATATATGGCAAGTTCGGGAACAAATATGGAAAGTGGTCCAAATAAGGAAAGTTTACAAAAGTGATGGAACTTTCCTAAGTTGCTCTTCTCTTCTTTTGTGATTGAACAAGTCTTCAATACTCTTCTTCAACATGTATTTTCTATAGATTAAAGTTCATCAAGTCCTCTTCCATAGCCTCCATGCTCAGATTTTCAAAGCTTGTCTTGACTTTTCTCATGTGGGCTTGTAATGGATGTTTTATGCTTGTCTTGAACTTTGATCTTGAGATTGATACTTGAGATATTTGTGATGTTCCATGATTCATATCACCATCATTCCATCATCATCATCATTTTCACTCAATGATTCATCTAAGGGCGGAACACTACTACTCGTGCTACCCATTTTAAAATTCTCGCCATGGTATATCCAACAGGTATATCCTCGTGATATTCCATAAATATGTAAGTGGTCTCTAATTTCTTGAATTGTGGCAAAACCAACATTCACACACTTTAAACAAGGACATCGAGTATTTCAATTATCATTCAAAACTTATATGAATTATGTAGCCATTCATTTAAGGAATTCAAGCTTAAAGAGTAAATGCATTGATGACAACTCAAGTTGCATTAAATGCACTTAAGGTGTATTTATGACAACTCAAGCTTCAAGTGTAATAGCATTGATGACAACTCTATATGAAATTATGACAACTCAAGCTTCATTCAAGAGAACATCTTCATTTAAGAGAACTCAAAGCAACTTCAAGACACCATTTAATGGACATTTACAAGCTTCATTTAGAGTACAAATATCAGTTTTATATGGTTTAGTTGCAATGTACATTACAAAGTAAATGGTGGCTGAATGTAACTTAAGTTTTAGCTTTAAATTTTTGGGTTATAATGTAGGGACTTAATGGGGCTGTTATAGGAGCATTATGAATGAAATTTCATTGTATTTTAAGCTTATAAATAGGCATTGTATCAGCCATTGTAAATAAGACTTGTAAGACTTGAGAGATTCAAAAGATTGAATGAAATGTAACATTTTTATGCACATTGAGGGCCTTCAGCCTCACCCTTTGTAATCTTGCTTTATATTACATGTTTAGGAACATTCAAGAGGGGAGTGATCAACCAACTTGTGGAGTGTTTCGAGTCATGAGATAATGGAATGTAAAAGTTTGTCTGTTTCATGATTTGTGATCACATAAGGTAATCTGTTTCTAGCCTTTCCTTATGGTTGAAATCGAATAGTTAGGGAGGGTTTGAATTTATGCTTCAAGGGTTAATGCTAAGTATAATAGCATTGGGTGTTTGAACTTAAAATTTGAGTTTGCCTTATCATTTGGTATCAGAGCATTGGTTACGATCTTGTGGCCGATCTTTAGAACAGGTTTTATCCAATCTATCCTTTTCTATTTTTGTTGCTTTCGATTCTGTCCAATCTTTTTGTTTCTATCCAAGCATGAATTTTTCATCTTTTCGTTCTGATCTTGTTTCTATCTTTAAAATCTCATTCTGATCTTGAAAAAAAAAATTCATCCAAGAGCACCAACTTGTTTATCTCGTGTTCTTCTTGCAAATTCTTGAAGTTTCTGATTTTCATTCATGAAAATGGTATAGATCTGAGTTTAATGTGTTAATATATGAGTTATAAGTCATAAACCATCAGTTACACATTCATTGGCTTGAATTTGAAGTCCCAAAAATGGCCAAATTTATATTTTTCAAAACTGCCCATTTTTGTAACTCTCGCATTTAATGCTGCTGTTTTGTGTCCAAACTTTTTCTTAACGTCCGAATTTTCTTTGTTTGTCTTGAGGAGAAAATATTTACCATCTTGTTATCTTTCAAAACTCAGAAGGTTCTATAGTTAAATTCATAATTAAAAGGATTGAAATCTTTGGATTTCATTTGGTGCGCATATTTCTCAAAAATTCAAGAATTTTTGTTTGTTTCAATTTGACCATTTCATTTTTTATCCAATTTTTGAAATCGGTCTTTTGTAAACTCTTTATTATTGAATTCATTAGCATATATGGGATGGTTCTTAAAAGTCTTAGCTAATCTTCAATAATTTTGAGTACAAAATTGTAGTACTCACAAACGCTCATGTTTCCTTGTGTAAGATGTTCGAACTTTTGCACAAGGTCTCTTTGAAATTTCCTTGGTACAAATCGTTTCCTCATTATATATTTGAGTTCACACCAAGTTTTAATTGGATCCTCCAAAATTCTTGATATGAAACCCTAGAAAATTGAAACCCTAATAAACAATAAGGCAAAAGAAACCCTAGATGAAAATCCTAAAACCCCAATAAACAATAAGGCAAAACCCTTGGAAAGCAAGAAGAGAAAAATTATTCCAATGATCTAATATCTTGAAATAAGAGAACTTGTTTTTATTTCAAGATTGAAACAATTCACAAACATACTAGATCAAATTGTGCTTGAATGTTTCTAAAACATTCAACCTAGAACAAGGCTACAAAACTAAGAAATTTCAGCAAAGCAAAAAGCAATATTATTATGAAATGAATTCTGTGTATTTATGGTTACAAATGAGGCCTTTAAATAGGCAAAGAAACCCTAAAAATAAGCTAGCAAATTCGGATTACAAGGAGCACAAAATCTGCTCAAAACTTGGCTTATATGAAATTGGCAGATTTTGTGGAAAATCTTTTCTAGAGAATAATATCTTTCCTAATTCTTTCCAAGCTAAAAAACTGAATATAAATGGCCTAAAACATGTCTAAATACCTCATCAATTTGTGGACATCATATATGGCAAGTTCGGGAAAAAAATATGGAAAGTTGTCCAAATAAGGAAAGTTTGAAAAAATGATGCAACTTTACTAATTTGCTCTTCTCTTCATTTCTGATTGAACAAGTCTTCAATACTCTTCTTCAACATATATTTTCCATAGACTAAATTCATCAAGTCCTCTTCCATAGCCTCCATGCCCGTATCTTCAAAGCTTGTCTTTACTTTGCTCATGTAGGCTTGTAATGGATGTTTTATGCTTGTCTTGAACTTTGATCTTGAGATTGATCCTTGAGCTATTTGTGACATTCCATGATTCATATCAGTTCTTCTTTTCCTATTGTTCACCAATTCTTTCCACCATGTTAGTGCATAATCATAAAAATTACCCGTTATAAGTTGTACCTTCTTTGAATCACTACATGGATGTTATTCGAGACAAAGATCCACATCTCTTTCCCATGTCAAGTAAACCTTTGGATTTGATCTTCTTTGAAAAGTAGGTACCTTGAGCTTATCATCTTCTATGCTTCTATGCTCCATCCCTCCATGATAAACCTTTCTATTTTGGCAGGGTCTATTCTACCTCTTGAAATCTATTACTTCTCATTTGATCAAACCTTTCATGATACATTGCTGCAAATAAAAAGGTTAGTAATAAAAATAGGACCTCTCAATCACTCCCTAAGTGTTTACACTCGATGATGTTTGTTCTCTCATGTTTACACTCAAAACAGATTCTAAAGCCCTAAATATGACCTTGAACTAACACTTTATGATATGAATCATGAAACGTCACAAATAGCTCAAGGAACAATTTCAAGATTAAATTCCAGACAAGGGTTAACATCCATTTACAAGCCTACATTAGAAAAGTCAAGACAAGCTTTGAGGATCCGATCATGGAGGCTATGGAAGAGGACTTGATAAACTTCAATCTATGAAAAATGCATTTGGAGGAAGAGTATTGAAGACTTGTTCAATCAGAATTGAAGAGAAGAGCTAATTAGGAAAGTTGCATCACTTTTGCAAACTTTCCTAATTTGGACCACTTTCCATATTTGGTCCTAAAGTTTCCATATTTGTTCCCAAAATGGTTCCAACGAATTTATGATGTATTTAGATATTTTTAGGTCATATATATTCAGTTTATTAGCTTGGAAAGAATTAGGAAAGATATTATTCTCTAGGAAAGATTTTCCCCAAAATCTGCCAAATCCATATAAGGCGAGTTTTTAGCAGATTTTATTCCCTCTGTATTCCAATTTTCCTTGTTTTTTTAGGGTTTCTTTGCCTATTTAAAGGCCTCATTTGTAACCCTAAATACTCAGAATTGATTTCATAATAATATTGCTTTTTGCTTAGCCGAAATTGCTTAGTTTTGTAGCCTTGTTCTAGGTTGCATGTTTTAGAAATATTCAAGCATAATTTGATCAATTATGTTTGTGAATTGTTTCGATCTTGAAATAAGAATAAGTTCTTTTATTTCAAGATATTAGATCATTGGAATAATCTTTCTCTTCTTTCTTTCCAAGGGTTTTGCCTTATTGTTTATTGGGGTTTTAGGATTTTCATTTAGGGGTTCTTTGTATACCAAAGGGTTTCTATTTCAATTTTCTAGGGTTTCATATCATTTGGTATCAGAGCTTAGGCTCAAGGAAAGATTTCTATCTTACTTGCTTTCTTGTTGTTTTAATTTTTATTGTCTTGTTCTTTGTTCATCAAAAATTCCAATATATATATATATATATATATATATATATACAGTTCCAGAATTTCCTTATTTATCATACTGTTTTTGTTCTTTTTCGCATAGTTACATTCCAAATCTTAGAAAGTCATAAAATACAAAAGTGTTTATCTGTGAGTTATGTTCATTTCTTATGAAGCGTGCTTTTTCAAAAAAAAAGTGAAAGATTGAGAAAAATATAGATCTTCATAAATTGTCGGATTGTGCAGAAAATTGAAAAAAAAAAGTGTTTTTGCTTGATTTGTTTGAGTTTCTGAAAAAACGTTGTTAGTGTTCTTATTATTGTTGAAGAATTCATCTTAAACACATCATGTTTTCATCTTGAATCTGAAAATTTAATGGAATTGGGGTAGAATTGTTTGTTTCCTAAAAAGCTAGAACTTACCATAAATAGACAAACTGTTTTTAGGTAAGTTTCAAATCTGTCCAATATTCAAATATATGCATATCTTGATTAAGGAAAGTCATATTTTCTGATCCAAATTGCTTTAGGGAAGTCTAATTTCGAATATTTCTCTTTTAGGATAGTTAATTCTTGCTTATTTTCTTTCTTATTCTTTCCTTGTCACTAAAATAAATCATTTGCATGAATCTGTCTTCTTTTCTTCTTAACCAACCAATTTTCTTGTTTCTTATTTCTTGATTGTTACTTTTTACAAATTTCATTAGTATCTTTGTTGCTTGATAGTTGCTAAAGTGTGCTAAAAGTTCAAGGCTACATTTACGGTCTAGAATCTGTTTTGAGTGCAAACACGAGTGAAATAACATCTTTGAGTGTAAACACTTAGGGAGTGATTTGAAAGGTCCTATTTTTACATTACTAACTTGTTTACTTGTAGCAATGTATCATGAAAAATATGATGAAAGGAGGAGAAATGGATGTCGAGATGTAGAGCATACTTGGAGGGAAAATTGAGAGGCTTATTATGAAAGGATGGTGCATAGGAGCTTTGGAGCACATAAGCTCAACTTATATACTTTCCATGGGAGTGTAGATCTAGATGAGTAGTTGCAATGGGAAAGTCAAATTGAGCATATCTTTGATTACAACAACTATAGTGAGGAAAGAAAGGTATTTTTTGCTAGTGCCAAATTCACTAATTATGCTTATGTTTGGTGGTCTCACTTGAAGGAAAAACTAAGGAGAGATAGACAACCACATATTGATACTTGGTATGAACTTAAATATCACATGAGGAAGAGGTTTGTGCCGAACCAAAGTCAGAGAGCTATTGTGAAAGAATTTCTAGATCTTACACAAGGTGAAAAGGGTGTTGAAGCTTATCACAAGGAGTTTGAAGTTCTGATGGCTAGGGCTATTTTTTTAAGATAATGAGTCTACAATGACACGGTTCTTAAAGGGTTTAAACAAGGAGATTGCGTGTTGTGTTGAAGGAAAAACATATGTGGAGTTGGAACATATGATTTATTATGCAACCACGGTGGAAAAGAGACTCAAAAGAAGGGCTACAAAAAGGTATTCTTCTAAACATCTTTCCAACCGGATTCCATCTCAAGAAAATCAATTAAAGAGTGCATTAAAGAGAAAGTATGTGGCTGGCAATGGCTTGATTACGAAAAAGGTAACATTTACTTTACAAGACCACTTCCAATCAAATATTCGTAAGAGGGAAACTTATGATGCATGTGAGTTAAAAAAGTGTTCTACATTTGAAAAGAATGAGAATTGTCAAAAAGAGAGTGAGCCAAAAGAAAGAGAGATGTGTTTTCAAAAAGAAAAGTGTGAAAAAGAAATTATTGAAATAAGTGAGCCAAAAGAAAGAGAGATGAGTGCTAAAAAAGAAATGAGTGACATGGGTGAGTCAAAAGAAAGAGAATTGAGTTCAAAAGAAAGAGTGTTTGAAAAGAATGAAAGAGAAATTGAAAAGAAAGAGAGTTGTGAGTCAAAAAAAGAATGAGAAGAATGGTGAGAACATTGTGAGTTTTGTAGAAAGTGAGGCTAGGAAAACAACATTTTCAAATAAAACCCAATTTGTACTTGTGTGCAAAGATTCTTTCTTTCTAACTTACGAACTTAACCTTTGCGTTTCTAGTGTTTTTGTATAACATTGATCAATTTTCAATTGGAATGGAGCACATAGTAGATACAATTCAGGGGGCTGAGATACTTAAGGAACCACCATATTTCATGGAAAAAGATATTGCAAACGGGATCCAAGGCCAGAAAAGGAAGTTTCTTACTTTTAATCCTATTGCATCAGTTTGTTTAAATGATTATTTCTTGTTTTTCAATTATGATTTTAAGACTAGAAATCATCCAAACAAATTATATTTTCATGATAAACATGCATTCTTTTCTAGCAAAATTCTTTTGGATGATCTTTACTTGTTTGACAGCTTATCACTTGCAAAACATGTTAAGCTAGCCTATCCATTTACTTGTGATGATTTGCATAGTTCTTGTTTGTTTGCTAAATTTGATCTCAACTATGATATTTTACCACTTCAATTTCATTCTAATGATAAACATATGTTTTGTGCTACACGAGTTATCTTTGATAAGACATATGATGCATTTAGGTAGAGCATAGAGTTTTCATATTTTCTAATTTACCCCAACACATTAAACCTATTTGAGTTTGATTATAGTTCATATACTTTGATTAATTTGTTACCTTCACCATGTGATCATCTTGGGAGTATTGTTAAGTATGAGAAAATTTACGAGATTGACTATGGTCCATATATTCTATTATAGTTGTTCCCACTATCCACCAACCATATTGTTAGTGTTGTGGTCTTTGATAAGCTAGGTTGTTTTGCTGATTTGAAGGGAAGAAAACAACCGATATTTGACCCGGGAGGTGTTAACTTGAATGGAGAAAGAAGGGTACCATTGTTGCTCTCTTTGGTGCCAATTCACAATACACGAGGTACGTATGCATTAAGTGCTTTTATTTATGTTATTAACTTAAGTTTTTGCGATGTAGGTAATGTTATAGATTCGAGGACGAATCCTTTTCAAGAGGGAGGGGATGATATGAATCATGGAACGTCACAAATAGCTCAAGGATTAATTTCAAGATTAAAGTTCCACACAAGCGTTAACATCCATTTACAAGCCTACATTAGAAAAGTCTAGACAAGCTTTGAAGATCTGATCATGGAGGCTATGGAAGAGGACTTGATAAACTTCAATCTATGACAAATGCATTTGGAGGAAGAGTATTGAAGACTTGTTCAATCAGAATTAAAGAGAAGAGCTAATTAGGAAAGTTGCATCACTTTTGCAAACTTTCCTAATTTGGACCACTTTCCATATTTGTTCTCAAAGTTTCCATATTTGTTCCCAAAATGGTTCCAACGAATTTATTATGTATTTAGACATTTTTAGGTCATTTATATTCAGTTTATTAGCTTGGAAAGAATTAGGAAAGATATTATTCTCTAGGAAAGATTTTCCCCAAAATCTGCCAAATCCATATAAGGCAAGTTTTAGGCAGATTTTATTCTCTTCTTTATTCCAATTTTCCTTGTTTTGTAGGGTTTATTTGCCTATTTAAAGGCCTCATTTCTAACCCTAAATACTCAGAATTGATTTGATAATAATATTGCTTTTTGCTTAGCCGAAATTGCTTAGTTTTGTAGCTTTGTTCTAGGTTGAAAGTTTTAGAAACATTCAAACATAATTTGATCAATTATGTTTGTGAATTGTTTCGATCTTGAAATAAGAACAAGTTCTTTTATTTCAAGATATTAGTGTTAGGAATGGTGTCCTAGAACTTGTAATTATTTAATAATAATAATTTATTAAGAATAAATTTAATAAATAAACATAAGTTCTTTATATTATCTAGATTGATTCAATTAACGATATTAGGAATATATGGAAATATATAAATATCAAACATACAAATAGTAAACCCTAAGTTACTCTTATGAAATCACGACTTAGTATGTGAGTCATACAAGAGGATTAAAGTCGAGATGAGTAACTTAAACGTGTCTACAGTAAACGGATAACGTTTGGGAACCTTATCCTAGTAACACTGTTGATAGCTTCGCATTTTGTTTATAGACAAATGATCGAATCCTGATCATTCATGTGGGAGACATGAAATGGAAGTATCATATGCAATGTTGATTGTATAAGACAGGACCACGATTGTAACGTCCCGTTATTTTGTGATAAAAAAAACTTTTATTTATTTTATTTTATTTTAATTTAAGTAATTAAAGTTTATTTATTTATCGGTAAATTAGAATTTTGCAGTTTATTTCGGTTTTAATCTTTTAATTGACCTTTTTAGTTTATTCTCGTTTTAATGGTATTAATAATTATTAACGGGCCAATTAATAATTATTAATCACCATTGGGTTAGTTTGAGAAGTTCGGGATTCGTTTTTAAGCCAAAAGTCATAAAAGGACGCAACCGTCATTTCCAAATTTCCTAAATATCTAAACACTATTCACTCACCTTCTTTAAATTTCCATTGACTCATTTTTTGACCAAAATCATCACCCAATTCTCCTCCAAAACCGTAAGCATCATTAAGTGTAACGTCCCGTTATTTTGAGGTGAATTTTTTTTTATTATTTATTTTATGTATTTATTTATTTATTGAATTAAAGTATTAAATTTATTTTAGAATTTGTTATTTGGAGTTAAATAGTTAATATCGTTCGGAAACCGTTTTTAATTGCTTAATTAGCTTAAATGAGTTTCGATGGTATTAATAATTATTAATAGGCCAATTAATAATTATTAATCACCATTGAGCTAGTTTAAGTGCTTTGGGTTTTGTTTTAAAAGCTTAAGGCAAGAAAAGGACGTAGGCGTCATTTCCGGAATTCTTAAATATCCTAACACTATTCACTATCTTCTTTAATAAGCCAAAATACACAAAAGTGCTCATATTGTCTTCCCATTCATTCCCAAACCCGTAGCTTTGAGAGAAAAAAAGAGGAGAGAAAGAAATGGTCGCCCCGGCTTCGTTTCTCGACCGTTTTGCGTGATTTCGGATGCGTTGGAAAGCTCTCGCCGAGACCTTTCTACCCATTCCATTCTTGGGATGATTCCACCTCTCTAAGGTAAGCCCTAGATTTCGAAACTCAACACTTTTCTTCATGGAAATTGAGTCAAACTTATGATTTCTTTAACAAAGCTCCACTTCCTTCTCAAAATTGTTACCAAATGTTGTTGGGAAACCTTTGGGAACCATTTTTCTCAACTTTCCCTAAACCGTAGAATCGGGTTTGAGCCAAAAGCCATTTCTTTTAGTTTTTCTCTTTTTGTTGATGCTTAGGATTATTCAAATGTTATGTTTTTATGTTTTTCATATTTGTTCGGGATTGAACTTTTGACCTAAACCCTAAATCATGTTTACCCATTGATATTACCAACCTCCAAAGTGGCCGAAACCAACCCGGAATGTCTTTAAAGTGCTTAAAATTCGGAAAACAAATTCCTTTTCTTCCTTCCCCTTGGGCCGTGGGCCTCTTAGCTTGAATCCCGGGCTGTTTTGTCTTTTAGTTTAGTATCGTGACGATCGTTGTTCATTTCGGTTAATTAATATACTTTAGGTGTATTTTAATTATAGGTTTTGTGCACCGTTCGTGAATTTCGGTCAACCGGTGGTTGGGAGTTGACTACTTTTATAAGGTGAGTTTAAAATGGTTGTGATTACTTTTATGTTTCCGAATTGCTTGACGTTTATGTTAAATCGAGGTTAAGAGGGTTATTAGACTTTAGAACTTTCCAAGACTGTATGTTATTTGGGAGTTAAGGAAAGTGCATAAGGAAAATTAGTTAAGATTGGTTGTTGTTTAAAGTAAGATGTTATTGGTGGATTAAGTTATATTCTCGAGGAGAATTAGATTCCGGAATTTGGAGGAAAGTATTAGGTACTCCTTTTATTTTGAGTGGTTAGAAAAGTTAAAAGAAACTTTGGAGAGATTCTTGTGTAGAATCGAGTTAGTACGATATTATTAGTGATGAGATTCACTTTTTGGTGTTACCAAAGGGAGTAGTAAGTATGGCATTATAATATGCGTGATTTATGATTGGTGACAGTGAGGTCGCGGTACGTTTGTGATTAGTGACAATGTGGTCACGGTGACAATGAGGTCACGGTACGTTTGTGATTGGTGACAATGTGGTCACGGTGACAATGAGGTCACGGTACGTTTGTGATTGGTGACAATGTGGTCACGGTGACAATGAGGTCACGGTACGTTTGTGATTGGTGACAATGTGGTCACGGTGACAGTGAGGTCACGGTACGTTTGTGATTGGTGACAATGTGATCACGGTGACAGTGAGGTCACGGTACGTTTGTGATTGGTGACAGTATGGTCACGGTGACAATGAGGTCACGGTATGTTTGTGAATGGTGACAATGTGGTCACGGTGATAGTGAGGTCACGATATAGTTGTGATTGGTGATAAGTGGTCACGGATGAGTTGTGAAATGTGACAATGTGGTCACAATGTGAATAACGTGTGGAATGACGTAAATGATAGAAATTTACTTTGTTATTTACTTTGCTATTTACTTTACTATTTACTTTGCTATTTACTTTGTTATGCCTTTGTACTATTTCGTTGTTTTAGTACACTTTATTTACGAGCTTGAATGTTTACTTTTCGAAATTACAATATAGTTGAATGGGTTTGATTTTCGTATGTAAAGTACTTGGGAATATGGAATGGGTAGTAAGAGCACATTAGGATTTTTGGACACATTTTCCGATATGGGATTCGGTCCATAGAAGTGCTTGCATCCAACTTATTCTCACTAGCATTTTTATGCTAATGTTGTTACACTTAAACTTTTTCAGGTATTACTCTTAGTAGGGTACGAGGTGGAGGAGATGGTGTTGCTTGATCACGAGTGGATGGCTTTCGGGACATGGACTTTATATGTACATTTTTGGAGCATTCTACGAATGCTTGATAAAAAATCATATGTCATTACTTTTAAACTTGTATTTATGGCTCATGAGAATTTAATAACTGTTGTAGATTATTTTGTATTATTTTCTCTGATTTTGGGTATAAAATGGAGTGAAATGTCGTTTGTTTTAAATTCTCTGGATTGAGCCCATGTAAACAGGTTTAGGGAGTTCGTATTTTAAACGGATCCACACCAAATTTTTGTAAAAATAAGTCTTCCGCTGTTTTACTCATGATTTAAAGATTTGAGAAAATTCGAGTCTTTACAGTTGCTATCAGAGCCTATGGGTTCTGTAGACCACATGCATCACATGTTATTCATGTTTTGGTTCTAAGTCCTTTTCCAAAGCATCACTCGGATCAACGGCACCAGGTATTCCTTGAACTTTATTCTTAAGTGTTACTTTTCTTAGAAGTGAAAAGTTTTGAGGAGAGATTCTCCCTTATTGAATGTTGATTATAATTTGTGATATTTTTCCCACCTCGTATGAGCCACTAAGTGGCGGTGTTGATTTGACTGATTGGCAGGAATCTTGGTATAAGTACTGAGGTTACGCTTTATCAAGTGTTGTTTAAAGGTTATGCACATTGTGTAGCGTGTGATGTAGAGCTAGTGCAAGGGAGTCGATATACTCCAAGAGATTGATCTTTCGATCAAGGTTTGGTTGTGGTGTAGTTGTTAGAGTAGATATGTTAGTAGAACACGTGACTAACGATTTACATGAAAAGAGGTATGTTTGTGCCAAGATCTCGGTGATAAGAGATGTGATACCTAGTTCATTTGATTGTTTGTGAAAAATTAATCGTTCTGGCTTGAGTTTAGTGACCAAGATTGAGATAGGGACAAGTCCCTAGTCGGAGTTGAGAAAGTGAAGTTATTTTTTTTTAATTATGGCATCTCAAGGGATTAGTGAAGTTGTAAATTGAGAAAGTGTTGCTACTCAAGATAGAGAGGTAGAACCGTTTGGAAGATGGTCCTGAAGAGGACAGTGAGTTATTGTATCATTTGATCTTTGGTCTAGCCTTGTAGCTAGCATGTAATGAGTGTGCCATTATAAGCTGGAATACTCGAGGTTGAGTTATTCTTGAAATCCCCACTTGGGAAGTCCATTGTTGTGGATAGAGTTATCTATGCCAATGACATGTGCATCTTGGGTTGTTGTTTGCATGCTATGTTGATAGTGATGCCTATGTGTGACTTTGATATTATATTGGGTATGGATTGGCTGTCAGCCAACCACGCCAATATTGGCTGTAGTGCCAAGGTTGTGGATTTTATTGGTCCATGTGGGACTAGTTTTCGATTCTGTGGGACTCGAGGTAGAGTGTCTCCTTCAATCTTTTCTGCGATTCAGGCTAGAGCTCTTTTGTGTGATGGTGCTATGGGTTATTTGGCTAGTGTAGTAGACACGTCTGTTAGTGTGACTACACTTGAGTCAGTACCGATTGTGTGGGATTTCACTGATGTTTTCCCTAATGAGTTACCCGGTTTACTGCCGGTGAGAGAGATGGATTTTCAGATAGAGGTGTTACCTGGGACGGCTACATTGTCCAAGGCACCTTATCGTATGGCACCAGTAGGCTGAGTGAGCTCAAGAGTCGATTACAAGGACTCTTAGATTTAGGGTTTATACGCCCTAGTGTGTCCCCAGTGGGGAGCACCAGTGTTGTTTGTGAGGAAGAAAGATGGTTCGATGAGGTTGTGTATCGACTACCGAGAGTTGAACCGAGGTTCTTGTGAAAAATAAATATCCTTTGCCAAGGATTGATGATTTATTTGATCGGTTGAGAGGTGCTACTATCTTTTCAAGATAGATTTGAGATCCTAGGTTATCACCAGTTGAGGATCCTGGGAGGATGATATTCCCAAAACCGCATTTCGTACCGATATAGGGCATTATGAGTTTGTTGTTATGTCATTCGGTTTGACTAATGCGCCGACGGTTTTTATGGATCTTATGCAAACGGTGTTTAGGAGGTTCATTGACTCCTTTGTTATTGTGTTTATCGATGACATTTTGGTTTATTCTGAGACAGAGGAGTTGCATGCCATGCACTTAGAGAAAGTTTTGACGGTGTTACGAGAACAGAGATTGTATGCAAAGTTCTCTAAGTGTGAGTTTTGGCTAAGGGAAATGGCATTCTTAGGCCATGTTTTCTCTAGTAAAGGGGTGATGGTGGATCCATCTAAAGTTGAGACGGTTAGTAGTTGGCCTAGACCAACTAGTGTGACCGAAATTCGTAGTTTTCTTGGACTTGCCGGTTATTATAGACGGTTTGTTCAAGACTTCTCTAAGATAGCATCGTCTTTGACACGTTTGACGAAGAAGGGAGTGGACTTTGTTTGGTCCGAGGAGTGTGAAAAGAGCTTTGAGGAGCTCAAGGAGAGACTTATAACTGCACCTGTTTTAGTGTCACTCGATAGTAGTGGTGGTTTGACGGTTTATACCGATGCTTCGATGAGAGGTTTGGGTTGCGTTTTGATGCAACATGGGAAAGTCATAGCTTATGCTTCCCGTCAATTGAAGGAGCATGAGAAGAAGTATCCGACTCACGATATGGAGTTAGCGGCGGTTTTACATGCTTTGAAAATTTGGAGGCATTACTTGTATGGTGAGAAGATCTTGATATTCACCGATCACAAGAGCCTCAAATATTTCTTCACTCAGAAGGAATTGAATATGAGACAACGGCGATGGTTGGAGCTTGTGAAAGATTATGATTGTGATATTCAGTACCATCCCGGGAAAGCCAATGTAGTGGCGGATGCACTTAGTAGAAAGTCTTCGCACTTGTCTGCTTTACCGATGAGATTGAGATGGGAGTTGGAGCGTGCTGAGATAGCCCTCCTTACTGCCGAGGTTACAGTGAGTTTGGTTAGTTTGACAGTAGGGCCTACTTTGAGACAGAGGATGATTGAGGCTCAGAGGAGCGAGAATCATTTACAGGCCGGTTTTATTGAGGCAGAGTCAGGTGTACCTAGCCACTTCACTTTTTCCTCTGATAGTGCTTTGATGTATCGTCAAAGGCTATGTGTACCATTGAGTTTGACTTTCCGGAAAGAATTGTTGGAGGAGGCTCACAATTCTATCTTTTCTGTTCATCCGGGTAGCACCAAGATGTATAGAGACTTGAGACAACATTATTGGTGGCCCGAGATGAAACTTGAGATTGCGGAGTTTGTAAGTAGATGTTTGACTTGTCAGCAAGTCAAGGCTTTGAGAACGAGACCAGCGGGTTATCTTAATCCTTTAAGTATACCCGAGTGGAAATGGGAAGAGATCTCTATGGATTTTGTTGGTGGGTTGCCTAGAACACCCAAGGGGTATGATACCATTTGGGTGATTGTTGATCGTTTGACAAAATCCGCACACTTTTTACCGGGGAGGATCACTTATCCGGTTGAGACTTGGGCGCAGTTATACTTGAGGGAGATTGTTAGACTGTAAACTCAAGTGGACTACGTCGCTTATCGGTCCATTTGAGATTCTGGATCGGGTTGGAGCAGTGGCTTACCGTTTAGCCTTACCACCATCCTTATCGACCGTTCATAGTGTTTTTCATGTTTCGATGCTTCGAAGATATTTGGCTGACCCTTCACATGTGTTTGATCATGAGCCTTTTGTTCTTGATGCTAACATGTCTTATGAGGAGACACCGGTGAAGATTCTAGCATCGGAGCAAAAAGTGTTGAGAAACAAGACTATCAGCTTAGTGAAAGTGTTATGGAGGAACCAAGTATCGGAGGAGGCTACTTGGGAACGAGAGGAGGAGATGCGGGATAAATACCCTCATTTGTGTACTTAGAAGCTACTTTTCGGGGACGAAAAGTCTTTTAAGGAGGGTGGATTGTAACGTCCCGTTATTTTGAGGTGAATTTTTTTTTTTTTATGTATTTATTTATTTATTGAATTAAAGTATTAAAGTTAATTTTAGAATTTGTTATTTGGAGTTAAATAGTTAATATCGTTCGGAAACCGTTTTTAATTGCTTAATTAGCTTAAATGAGTTTCGATGGTATTAATAATTATTAATAGGCCAATTAATAATTATTAATCACCATTGAGCTAGTTTAAGTGCTTTGGGTTTTGTTTTAAAAGCTTAAGGCAAGAAAAGGACATAGGCGTCATTTCCGGAATTCTTAAATATCCTAACACTATTCACTATCTTCTTTAATAAGCCAAAATACACAAAAGTGCTCATATTTTCTTCCCATTCATTCCCAAACCCGTAGCTTTGAGAGAAAAAAAGAGGAGAGAAAGAAATGGTCGCCCCGGCTTCGTTTCTCGACCGTTTTGCGTGATTTCGGATGCGTTGGAAAGCTCTCGCCGAGAACTTTCTACCCATTCCATTCTTGGGATGATTCCACCTCTCTAAGGTAAGCCCTAGATTTCGAATCTCAACACTTTTCTTCATGGAAATTGAGTCAAACTTATGATTTCTTTAACAAAGCTCCACTTCCTTCTCAAAATTGTTACCAAATGTTGTTGGGAAACCTTTGGGAACCATTTTTCTCAACTTTCCCTAAACCCTAGAATCGGGTTTGAGCCAAAAGCCATTTCTTTTAGTTTTTCTCTTTTTGTTGATGCTTAGGATTATTCAAATGTTATGTTTTTATGTTTTTCATATTTGTTCGGGATTGAAATTTTGACCTAAACCCTAAATCATGTTTCCCATTGATATTACCAACCTCCAAAGTGGCCGAAACCAACCCGGAATGTCTTTAAAGTGCTTAAAATCCGGAAAACAAATTCCTTTTCTTCCTTCCCCTTGGGCCGTGGGCCTCTTAGCTTGAATCCCGGGCTGTTTTGTCTTTTAGTTTAGTATCGTGACGATCGTTGTTCATTTCGGTTAATTAATATACTTTAGGTGTATTTTAATTATAGGTTTTGTGCACCGTTCGTGAATTTCGGTCAACCGGTGGTTAGGAGTTGACTACTTTTATAAGGTGAGTTTAAAATGGTTGTGATTACTTTTATGTTTCCGAATTGCTTGACGTTTATGTTAAATCGAGGTTAAGAGGGTTATTAGACTTTAGAACTTTCCAAGAGTGTATGTTATTTGGGAGTTAAGGAAAGTGCATAAGGAAAATTAGTTAAGATTGGTTGTTGTTTAAAGTAAGATGTTATTGGTGGATTAAGTTATATTCTCGAGGAGAATTAGATTCCGGAATTTGGAGGAAAGTATTAGGTACTCCTTTTATTTTGAGTGGTTAGAAAAGTTAAAAGAAAATTTGGAGAGATTCTTGTGTAGAATCGAGTTAGTACGATATTATTAGTGATGAGATTCACTTTTTGGTGTTACCAAAGGGAGTAGTAAGTATGGCATTATAATATGCGTGATTTATGATTGGAGACAGTGAGGTCACGGTACGTTTGTGATTGGTGACAATGTGGTCACGGTGACACTGAGGTCACGGTACGTTTGTGATTGGTGACAATGTGGTCACGGTGAAAATGAGGTCACGGTACGTTTGTGATTGGTGACAATGTGGTCACGGTACGTTTGTGATTGGTGACAATGTGGTCACGGTGACAGTGAGGTCACGGTACGTTTGTGATTGGTGACAATGTGGTCACGGTGACAGTGAGGTCACGGTACGTTTGTGATTGGTGACAATGTGGTCACGGTGACAGTGAGGTCACGCGATGCGTTTGTGATTGGTGACAATGTGGTCACGGTGGCGGTGAGGAGGTCACGCGACGCTTTGTGATTGGTGACAATGTGGTCACGGTGACAGTGAGGTCACGGTACGTTTGTGATTGGTGACAATGTGGTCACGGTGCTTGCATTAGGATTTGATTTTCGTATGTAAAGTACTTGGGAATATGGAATGGGTAGTAAGAGCACATTAGGATTTTTGGACACATTTTTCGATATGGGATTCGGTCCATAGAAGTGCTTGCATCCATCTTATTCTCACTAGCATTTTTATGCTAATGTTGCTACACTTAAACTTTTTCAGGTATTACTCTTAGTAGGGTACGAGGTGGAGGAGATGGTGTTGCTTGATCACGAGTGGATGGCTTTCGGGACATGGACTTTATATGTACATTTTGGGAGCATTCTACGAATGCTTGATAAAAAATCATATGTCATTACTTTTAAACTTGTATTTATGGCTCATGAGAATTTAATAACTATTGTAGATTATTTTGTATTATTTTCTCTGATTTTGGGTATAAAATGGAGTGAAATTTCGTTTGTTTTAAATTCTCTGGATTGAGCCCATGTAAACAGGTTTAGGGAGTTCGTATTTTAAACGGATCCACGCCAAATTTTTGTAAAAATAAGTCTTCCGCTGTTTTACTCATGATTTAAAGATTTGAGAAAATTCGAGTCTTTACATTAAGCAAAAGGGAAATTTTGATTTTTGTTCATTTCTCGATGGATCGACTCGATCTTGGATACATCGGAAAGCCCTTGAGTCAAGATCCTTTTCCACCTAGCTTTTGTCCGTTTCTCTCGAGATCCTAGGAGTTCTCGGTAAGTTTCTCTTGAAACCCTAAGCTCCAAATAGTGTTTTAATGGAGTTTTCTTTGTTTCCTTTCGATTTCTTGCCGTGAAACTCGGTGTTTGTAAATACGGGAGTAGTTTTAAGAGTTTTTGGAAACTTTCCCATAACCCTAAAACCGAGTTTCAGTCGAAACCCTTTCCGTTTGAAATTTACCTTTTTGGGTTTAATTATGGGTTAGAATTTAATGAAATAATGTTTATTTAAATTCAATTCGGGAAAGGCCAGAATGTTCAAAAACCCTATTTATCGATACCCATTGAAATCGGAAATATCGAATTTGCTTAAAACCAACTCAAAACACTTTTAGATTGCCTAAAAGCCGGAAAACCAAACTCGAAGCCCATTTTCATTGTTAGGGCCGTGGGCCTCTTATGGGAGGGTTGTTGAGTTTTTCGTTGTTTTGCATGTTAGGTTGTTATTTGATCGATAGTTGGTAAAATTATTGATTGTGTGATATAATTCATTTGTAGGTGTTTTTGAACCGCTTGTTTGATCGCTTTTCCGGACTTGGAAGCGAAGTTAATTTTCTTTAAGGTGAGAATAGTTAGGATTTAAAGTAATTATAGAAAGCAAATGAGTATGAAGGTTTGTAGAATTTGAAACTAAGACTAGAATCCGAACCTAAGATTAGAGGGTTGTGAGTTAGTGCCCTTAGGATTAGAAGTTAATCCTTTAAGTGAGAACTTAGGAGTTCTCAAGGAAAGTATCGAATCTTAGAAGATTCTAAGTTAGATTCGATTCGAAACTAAGATTGGATCATTAGAATTAAAAGATCCAAACTTTTATTTAGAACGGTTAATTAGAACCTCGGATTATTGGAAGTTTAGAATCCAGGAAGGTATAGGTTAATCGCTTAAGATAGAATGTACTTGTATTAATGTAGCGGAGTTCGATTTACATATCGTTCATCCGAGATGCTTATCTATTTTACTTTATGTCATTTACTTTATATCTTTTACTTTATGCCCCTTTACTTTATGCTTGCATCAACTACTTTAATTCCGCACTTTATTTATTTACTTTTACATGGATATGCAAGCATATGCATATTATATTGCATCATACCATTCTCGCACCATTCATGAAAAAGAAACGAAAGTGAAAAAGAAATGAAAGTGAAAAAGAAAAGAAAGTGAAAGAGAAAAGAAGGAAGAATGATGAACCCTACGTGGAGTTCACATCACCTTCAGTGAAAAAGAAACGAAAGTGAAAAAGAAATGAAAGTGAAAAGAAAAAAAAGTGAAAGAGAAAAGAAGGAAGATTGATGAACCCTACGTGGAGTTCGCATCACCTTCAGAGAAAAGAAAGAATGTGAAAGAAAAGAAGTTGAATGGTAGCCTACGGGATGTACCCATTACTTCTTCATGCATAGGGAGTTGAATGGTAGCCTACGGGATGTACGCATTACTTCCTCATGCATAAGGTTGAATGGGAGCCTACGGGATGTCCGCATTACCTTCATTCACGCACAAAAGGGCAATTGCGAAGTCCTATGGGATGCTCTCATGCATTCATGTTTATGATATATAAAAGGGAGAATCAAGATGTTTTATTTTATGCAAAGTTTATTTACTTTTCTTACTTATGTCATAACAATGTTGATGGATGAGTATTGACTATGATTATTAGTAATGTCATCCTAAGAAAGTAAAACGAAATTACCTAGAGTTTAGAGAACTTTAGGAGTGAATTGTGTCAGATTAATTGGACACAAATCAGAATACGAGTTTGAGGTCTATCTTTACTTTTTATGCTTATTATTCTCACTGGGCTTAGTTCGTTAGCTCATGATATTACAAAATTTCAGGTAATGCCCTGGCTAGAGGTCGAGGGAGAGGAGATGGTGCTGCGTGATTGAGGGATGCTGACTATTGAGATGGACTCGGTTATTGTAAAGTTTATGTCTTTATTTTTGTGAAATTTAAAGACTTTGATGATTTTGTATGATATTTAGCTCATAAGAGCTTATGGATGATGTTTTTATGATATATATCTTTGAACTTCTGAATGGGACTTGATGTTCCTTGTGGATTTATTAGATTTGAAAATTAGGATGTAAACAGGTTTTTGGCATGCCAATTTTCAAACATAACCACGCCAATTTTTCGTAAATTAAAAGACTTCCGCTGTGTTTTCTGAAATAAATCTATTTAAAAGTGTCGGGTCGTCACAACGATGTTCGATCAAATTTCTCATTAGTACCGTTTACGAGAAATAATCGAATATCAAACTAAGTTTATCAACCGTGATAGATCTCAATCCTGAGTGAAATGCGGACTTCTATTTGTGGAGTTATGTTCTTTGATTCACATAGTTGAGAGCGATCTGTAAGAACGCTCAATACACTTCTGTTTTGGGAACATGACTTGATAAGTAGCTGGGAACTCATTTTCACGAGATGGAATTCATAACTTTCCTATAAATTAACGGTATCAGTGCGATACCTAAACTTTTTAAGATCTTTAGGAAACTCCCTTGATGTACTGATTCGAGACATGAACAAGTGACGTCACGACTTCTATTGATCACAGAAGTATCTTATCTCTAGTTCGTCTAAAGATAAAGTTCATTGGAGAATCAGCGGGAACACAAGGATAAAGCGGTAATTACAGGGCAAAACGGTAAATTTATCCACCTGTAATTATGAGGGTTCCACGTGAAGGATAATATCATAGATATAAATAATGATAAACTAAATGGACATAACTCATCTATAGTGAGGGGAGTTCAGCTATGAATCTATAGTGGAATTATTCATAGTTAGATAATAAGTAATTAACTGATTATGTGTTAATCACTTAATTGACTAATTATTAAGCCCGTGATCTATAGGACCATCGGGTCCCTATGCTAGCCCAAATATCGTAGTCGCGAAATCAAGTAGAAGAAATGGAAATTTTAAGTAAAGTAAATTACTTAAAATAGGCAATATTAATTGTTTAAATATTGAGTATATTTAAACGGTAATTAATATAAACATTATTAATTGTTTAAATAATGAGTTTATTTAAACATGAAATTAATAATGAAATATTATTAATTATACATTATTAATTATTTAAATATTGAGTATATTTAAATGGTAATTAATAATTTGAAATTAATTAACAATTATTAATTGTTTAAATAATTATATTTAAACGGAAATTAATAATTAAAATTAATTAAATTAATAATAAAATATTGTCAATAAAATTATTAATTAAATAATGAATTTATGGAAATTAATAATTATAATATTTATTATTAATTATTTAAATAATGAAAATTATTTAAATGGAAATTAATAATTAAATATAAATTGGATAATATTTAGTCGGGAGAAAATATTAATATTATTAATTGTTTAAATAAAATATTTTATTTAAATGGTAATTAATAATTAAATTAATTAAGTTGGACTTATTAATTTAAGAGAGAATTTCAAGCCCAATTGGATTAATAAACCCAATTGGAATTGACCCAAAATAATTAATTAAATAAATTGTATTTATTTATTATTTTATGATGATAAAATCGGCCATGACATGTATTTTGAGGAGATAATTGTTTGAATTATATCCTAAAATAATTACATAGATTTATTTGCCCAAGATAAATAAAAATAAAGAAAATAAAATGATCTCCTATTTATCCATGACATTTTCGAAATTGCTAGATAAAGGAAAGAGATAATTTTTTTTCTTTTTGTATTTATCTCTATAGATTAATCCTAATGTGATTAGGATTCATATTTTTCTATAAATAGGAGGGTTGGGTTATTCATAAATCACACAATTTAATTCCATAGAAAGTTACTCTCTCTTCTTCCCTTCTTCCCCCCATAGCCGAAATTCCCTAGTCATTATTGGGAAGCAAATATTTTTCTTCTTTCCAATTTCTTCTTAAGTTCGATCCCACAATCGGATTTCGTTTGATCGATCAGGATATAGCGTAGAAGATCTGGTGTTGCTGAGGATTTGATGCTGTAAAGAAACCTCCAACCGATTCTCCATTAATCAGTCAATGTAAGTTCCGGTTTTAATTTTCGAAAATAAAGCATGAATCTACATGTTCTTCGTCTTTTTATCACAAATTGAATGATATTAATATATCCTAAATTAAGTGTTAATTTGTGTTACTAAATAAATTCAGCTAATTTAGTAAATCATCCCTTCAATTGGTATCAGAGCTAATTTTAATTATCATGCTAAATTTGTGATTTTTCGAAAATTTTGGTGGGTTGCATAAAAATCGTTTTATGTATGTTTATATAAATTGTGCTATATAAATTGTGGAGGTTTGCTTATTGACTGTTTAGGTATTCTTGAGGCACTTAGGATTTTAAATTTTAGTAGAAAATTTGTAAACCCTAATTTTAGGGTATAGGAAAAAAATTGTAATTTTCCCATACCAAATGAGGCAAAAATCGGCACTACCAAGGGAGGAAGAGGAGAAATTTTTTTCCACCAATCCATGAGGTCCACGCCCAAGGAGAGAGAAAAAGATGAGATAAGGTAAGATATTTTAACATAATTATCTTGTTATCTCAATTTAAATATTTAAGATAAGGATTAAATATTTTTTTAAAGATTATATCCCTATCTTAAATTATAAATTTTGAAATTGATATAAGATTACATGGAAAATATTTTCTTTATTTTTCCATATAATTAAAAGATAATTATTTAAAAACAAGTATTTATGGAAATATTAAGGAGATAATATTTGCCCCATAAATACCCATACCCACGCCTACACCATGGAGGAGAGAGAAAGTTGAAGCCTCAAGTTCTACAATGGAAGATTTAATTAAGTTGTAATTTTAATTTTCCGTTTTAAAAATAGTGCCAAGAATACCGATCAATTTAGCTATTTATTGTTTAAATTGTTTATATGTATGATATAATTGTTTTAAATAATGTTCATGCATAAAAGTATGTCATGTAGAAAATCCCACCATAGGTTGTATGATTTTATTAATTGTACATACATGCATCATGATATAATATGTGTTATTATATGCTAATGTATGTGAAGCATGCTATAATTTTATTTTATAAATGTTATTATCGAAAATTATATTCTAATTGTTTTAGAATTAAAAGCATGCTTATTTAGTTAAAATTCAAAAGTTAAATCTAGTTTAAAAATTGAATAGAAACTAAATGAATTATTTGCAATATGAAATTATTGTTTAAACAATTGGGCCAAAATCCATATAAGATAAACAAATAGAAACTTTTAATTAAGGGTTAATTAAAAATTAATAATTGAGATTAATTAAATTGAACGAATCTCTTACGAGAAAGCACTGCCCAAGCGATGAGGTTTCATAAAGTTCCCCTAACACGGAGCGCCTCTAACTGGGAGCGATATGGGAGAAAAGTTCAAATTAATAAATCAAAATTATTAAGACGGCGCATAATGTGATTAGTTTAAATTAGGAAAACTTGAACAATCACAATTATAAAATTAATCTAACCAATTTAAGAGTTAAAGTTGATTAGGTTAATTAAAACTTGGATTAATAAATTAGCCTGAATTAGTCTAAGTTATGAAACCCTAACTCAAAATATTAAGTGGGAGAAGGAAACATGTCAATGTATCCTATGGTCTCCACTAATGGGCTCGAAACGTGAGATTTATACATGGCCTCTATAACACTGCTGCAGGTGTTCATTCCCATAGGAAGGTTTATTGTATAAATCAATATCAAGTTGGGTCTCCCGAAAGGGATAAAGAATTTTAAATGAGATTGATTGAAGACTGAATCTACACTTCGTAGACACTCTTCAATTTTATTTAAAAGACTAAATTAGTGGGTCACACTTAAAAGAAATTTGATAAATTTTGTTATCAAAACTCTGGACCAAATACACGGTAAACAATGACATAGGAATATGAGTTATTCTGGAGTTGTCAATTGTTCGAGTGGCATCTCGTTTTAATGATGGTAACTGACTTATCATTCGACGGCACCTTACTGGTATCATTAAAATATCGTGACATAGTAACATATTTTAGGGCTTTTTTGTTCATTAATATGTTCGCATTCATGCATCATATTTAATCATATGTCGAAATTTTATATTTGAATGTTGAAAGCATGTTAGATTACTAAGATAAGGTTTATTTAAATTTTCAGTAATATGGCATCTGCTTTAGTCACAATCCTTGGAAAGAACAAACTAAATGGAGATAATTACACCTCTTGGAAAAATGAAATGAACACCATTCTCGTGGTAGATGACTTGAAATTCGTTCTTAGTGAACTTAAACCTGATACACCTGCTACCAATGCTCCTAAAGCTGTAAAGGATGCATATGAGCGCTGGGTCCGGGCCAATGAAAAGGCTCGTGTTTATTTGATGGCTGGGATGAGTGACGTCTTAGCCAAGAAATATGAACCAATGGAAATGGCTTTGGAAATAGCTGATTCCGTGCAGGGCATGTTTGGCCAACCATCAAAACAAGCACGTCATGAGGCTATAAAGTCAGTTTATAACACTCAAATGAAAGAAGGCACATCTGTTCGTGATCATGTTTTGACAATGATGAACTACTTTAACGTAGCTGAAACGAACGGGGCGATGATTGATGACGAGTCCTAGATAAGCTTTATATTGGAATCTCTCCCACCGAGTTTTTTCAGTTTTAAAAGCAATTTGGTCATGAACAAACTGAGTTGTTCCCTCACTCAATTGCTAAACGAACTTCAAACCTTCGAAGCAATGAAAAAGGAAAACAAGAAGTCGGGAGAAGCAAATGTTGTCTTCAATGCTTCTAAGAAGAAAAAGAGCTCTACTGCTAAAAAGACCAAGCTCAATGCTAAGAAGAAAGCATTTAAGGCTGAGACCAAAGAGCCTAAGGGGAAATGTTTTCATTCCAACATAGATGGACATTGGAAGAGAAATTGCCCCAAATATCTCGAAGAAAAGAAAAAGGGGAAAGAAGGTAAATTAGATTTACTTAGTGAAAAATTTGAGAAATTTATTTTGAATGGTTGATTCAATAGTCACTAACGCAAAGTTTTTTTTTAAAAACTTTACAGGTGCAGCTTGATTCTTCAACATTGCTGATTTGAAGATGACTCAAGATAAAAGTAGATGGGATTTACTGTTTTCAGTCTTCAATTTTTCATTTAAATTTCTAGTTTAGTTTAGTTTTTTAAATTTTGTTTTAAATTTTGAATTATGTAATAAAAATTGATTCTCACCTTATAAGAATCAATTAGGAATATTTTAATAAAAGTCGTTTAGTTAAATATTCCTTTGTAATTTTATTACAATATTCCAAAGTGTGATTGGATGGTTGTTCAAAATACTTAGTATAAAACAAATAAATTCCAAAACCAAATTCTAAACTCCTCAATATCTAAACAAGTTATGAAGGTTTAAAAATATTTAAATGTTTAAGTCTAAAAATCACTTAAATAAGTTAAAGGATCTCTTAAAGATGGTTCTCAAAGAATTTGAGCTGATAACCATGTTGATCTACAAACTTAAAGAAATAAGTGAAATTGAGCATCTTTGATTTATCAAAGATAACTAGACTTAAAATCACTAAAGTTCAACACTTAGATGTTAAACTTAAGTGAAAAATGAACATAGAATCAATTTCTTGCATTCCAAACATTCAGTTATTTAAAAGGATGTTTTAAAGGAGTACTAACTAATATGGAATAAACAAAATAGAAATTGAAAAGTAATAATTAGTGGATAATTGAATTCACAAATTATTAAAAAAAAGTTCAGTAAATCAGTGATACTGAAAGTTTTAAACCTTACTTAAGATAGAAAAGAATTACAATGATTTTATTTCACAATAAAAACAAGTAGTTATTTAAAAGTTTAAATTGTTAAACTACTTGTAGAACTTTATTTGAGTGGGAGCGTCATAGTACGAACCAAAGAGACTTTTAGAAGTCCAAGTGAAACTCATTGACTTCAAAATCAATGAATAAAGTTCAAAAATAAATGAAATAAAACCGACACGAATTTTCAATAGTAGAGTTGAAAAGAGTCACTTATACTTATACATTATTTTTGAAATAATAACAAGTATAAAATTGTAATCATTAAACAAATGAAAGTAATGGAGAATTACTTTGAAGTGGGAGCTTAAGAATTTCGTGAATCCTAGAACCAATGTGACTAAAATAAAATTTACAAATAGTATGTTAGTGCACATAGATAAAATGAGAGATTTTATGAGTCGCTGTAACGTCCCGTTACTTTTGGAGGTAAATTTTTTTTTTATTTTAAATAAAGTATTTAGTTAGTTTAAACTTAGTAATTCGATTTTAGTAGTTATTTTCGTTCGAAAACCTTTTTAAATTTTTTAAACCTTTTACTACTTTAAATTAGTTTCGGTGACATTAATAATTATTAACGGGCCAATTAATAATTATTAATCACCTTTAGATTATTTTAAGACCATCGGGTTTCGTATTTTTAATCGAATCTTTTAAAAGGGACGTATACGTCATTTTCCAATTTCTTAAAATTTCACTATTCATCATCCTCATCTTTAAATAGTCAAACATGAGTCAAACTTCTCATTTTTCTTTTCTTCTTTCTCCTAGCTTGGGCCGAAACCCTCCCCCTCTCTTCCTCTCTCTTTGGCTTTTCTCCGTTGCTCGGTGGATCGCCGTAATCTTATGCCCGTTGAAAAGCTCTCATCCCGAGGATCGATTCTAACCTAACAATCGAGGTTTTCGCTCATTTTCTCGAAACCTTAAGGTATGACAAACTTTCTAAAACTTGTTGTGAATAGTGTTTTAATGGAGGTTTTGAATTGAAATCTTCAAATTCACACCCCGAAGCTTGAAGATTTCAATCGAGGGAGTCGTTTCATGTGATTTTAGAAACTTCCCTAAACCCTAAAATCAAGTTTGAGTTGAAAACCCGTCCCGTGTTAATTTCTCTCACTTGACCAAGATTAGGGTGTTTGGTTTGCTATGATTTTACGTTTTACTTAATTTTTCGGAAATCGATTATTATGTAAAACCCTAAAATATCGTGACCCACTGTTATCTCGACTTTCAAAGTGTCTTTGATCAACCCAAATCATCTCAAAAGTGCATAAAAGACGGAAAACCGAACCCGAACCCTCTCTTCCTTGTTGGGCCGTGGGTCCCTTAGGGGTTAAATCCGGGGTTTTCGTCGTTTTATGTGTTTAGATATCGTTTGCTCGATTTTCGGATAATTAATGGTTGTTAGTTGTATTTGTTATGTAGGTTTGTGATCGATTGTTTGTGTGACGACCCGTCACTTTTAAATAAATTAAATTCAGAGAAAACAGCGGAAGTCTTTTAATTTACGAAAAATTGGCGTGGTTTTGTTTGAAAATTGGCATGCCGAAAACCTGTTTACATCCTAATTTTCAAATCTAATAAAATCTCATGGACTTTAAGTCCAAATCAGGAGTTCAAATATATAATATCATAAAACATCATCCAGAAGCTCTTATGAGCCAAAATACAACATTAAAGTCTTTGAAATTCATAAAAGTGATACATAAACTATACAATGACAAGTCCATCTCGAGGCCAGCATCCCTCGATCACGCAGCACCATCTCCCCGTCCACGGCCTCTAGCCAAGGCATTACCTGAAATTGGTTGTAATATCATGAGCTAACAAACTAAGCCCAGTGAGAATAATAAGCATAAAAAGTAAAGATAGATCTCAAACTCGCATTTCGATTTGTGTCCAATTAAACTGACACATTCTACTCCTAAAGTTCTCCAAACTCTAGGTAATTCTATCCATATTCTTCCAAGTATGACATTACTACACTTGTAGTCGATCCTCGTCCATTAACTTGTTATGACAAAGAAAGTAAAGTGAATAGACTTTGTTTAACATATAACATCTCGATTATCTATATCATCAATCATAATCACGAGTGCATAAAGACATCCCGTAGGATTCCACAATTTCTTTTATGCATGAGGAAGTAATATGTACGTCCGCAACTTACAATTCAACTCCACATAAGGAAGTAATATGTGCGTCGCAACTTACGATTCAACTTCTATGCATGAGAAGTAATATGTACGTCTGCAACTTACAATTCAACTGTAACGTCCCGTTATTTTGTGATAAAAAAAAAAAAACTTTTATTTATTTTATTTTAATTTGAGTAATTAAAATTCATTTATTTATTATTAAATTAGAATTTAGTAATTTATTTCATTTTAATTCATTTTAATGGCTTTATTTATTTAAATACGTTTTAATGGTGTTAATAATTATTAACGGGCCAATTAATAATTATTAATCACCATTGGGATAGTTTGAGTTGTTCGAAAATCGTTTTTAAGTCAAAAGTCGAAAAAGGGCAAAGTTGTAATTACCCAATTTGTAAAATATCTAAAAACACTATTCATTTGTCTTTAAAAACTCAACTTTGACCACAATTGACCAAAATCTTCATTCATTTCCTCCTCCTTGGCCGTGAGCTTCAAAGAGCAAAAAGAAGATTTTTGGGTTTTGTTCGTTTCTTCCTGGGATCGACTTGATTCTCGTTCCATTGGAAAGGTATCGATCCTACGATCCTTTCCCACCTAGCCTTCGTCCGTTTCTCTCGAGATCCGAGGAGTTCTCGGTAAGTTTCTCTTGAAACCCTAAGCTCCAAATAGTGTTTTAATGGAGTTTTACTTGTTTTCTTTCGATTTCTTGCCGTGAAACTGGGTGTTTGTCAATTCGGGAGTAGTTTTAAGTGTTTTTGGAAACTATTCCATAACCCTAAAACCGAGTTTCAGTCGAAACCCTTCCCGTTTGAAATTTACCCTTTTGGGTTTGATTTTGGGTTAAAAATTAATGAATGAATGTTTATTTAAATTCATTTCGGGAAAGGGATTAATGTTCAAAAACACTATTCATCGATACCCATTGAAATCGGGATTATCGAATTTGATTAAAACCAACTCAAAATGTATTTAAATTGCCAAAAAGCCGAAAAACCAAACCCGAGACCCTTTTCTAGGGAGGGCCGAGAGCCTCCAAGGGGTAGGTTTGGTGGTTTTTCCGTCTTTTTGCTTGTTTGATCGTTGTTTAATCGTTGGTTGGTATTTTATTAATTTTCGGGATATTAATTCGTTTGTAGGTGTTTTTGAACTTCGTGGTTGATTGCTCTTCCGGTGTTTAGGAGCAAAGTCTTCACTTTTATAAGGTGAGAATGATTAGTATGTAAAGTAACTATAGAAAGCAAATGAGTGTAATGGTTTGTAGAATCGGGAACTAAGATTAGAATCCAAACTAAGATTAGAATCCAAACTAAGATTAGAGGAAGTGAGTTAGTGCCTTAGGATTTGTAGTTAATCCTTTAAGCGAGAAACTTAGGATTTCTCGTTGAGAACCTCGAATCTTAGAAGATTCTAAGATAGATTAGTCTTGGAAGTTTAGAATCCTTGAAAGTTTAGGTTAATTGTTATGTTTTGACCTTTACTTTTATTATTGTTAGCGGAGTTCGATCGATATATCGTTCATCCGGGATTCTATCTATTTTATTTATGTCCTTTACTTTATATCTTTTACCTTATACCCTTACTTAATGCCTTTTACTTTATGTATGTATCGTCTACTTTAATTTTGCATTTTATTTATTTACTCCAATTACATCATATTACATCATAACATCTCGCATCATGAAAAGAAAGTGAGAAAGATATGAAGGGGGAAGAATGTTGGACCCTACGGGGAATGTCCGCATCACCTTCATAGAAAAAGAAAGAAAGTGAGAAAGAATAGAAGGGGGAAGAATGTTGGACCCTACGGGGAATGTCCGCATCACCTTCAGAAAAAGAAAAGAAAGTGAAAAAGAAAATGAAGGGGGAAGAATGTTGGAGCCTACGGGCAGTGTCCGCATCACCTTCATAGAAAAAGAAAAGAAAGTGAGAAAGTAAAGGAGGGAGAACGATGGATCCTATGGGATAAACCACGTTACCTCCTCATGCATAAGGGCGTATGCGAATCCTACGGGATGCTCTCATGCATTCATACATATGATCGATGAAAGAGAGAATTGAGATGTTTAATATGATGCAAAGTTACTTACTTCTATTACTTGTGTCATAATATTGTTGATGGATGAGTATTGACTATGATTTTAGCAATATCATCCTTTGGAAAGTTTAAATTGAATTTACCTAGAGTTTGGAGGACTTTAGGAGTGTATCGTGTCAGGTAAGTTGGACACAAATCGAAATGCGAGTTTGAGGTCTATCTTTACTTTTTATGCTATTTATTCTCACTGGGCTTAGTTTGTTAGCTCATGATATTACAAAAATTTCAGGTAATGCCCTGGTTAGAGGCCGTGGACGGGGAGATGGTGCTGCGTGATCGAGGGATGCTGACCTCGAGATGGACTTGTTGATTTTGTAAAGTATATGTTAATATTTTGTGAATTTTCAAAGACTTTGACATTGTATATAGCTCATAAGAGCTTTTGATGTGGTTTTTATGATATGAAACATTTGAACTCCTGATTTGGACTTAAAGTCCATGTGATTTATTTAGATTTGAAAATTAGGATGTAAACAGGTTTTCGGCATGCCAATTTTCAAACAAAACCACGCCAATTTTTCCTAAAATAAAAGACTTCCGCTGTTTTCTCTGATTTTAATTTATTTAAAAGTGACGGGTCGTCACATCAACTCCACATAAGGAAGTAATATGTGCGTCGCAACTTACAATTCAACTTCTTTTCAATGATGCGAGATGTTATGCATATGTTTACATATGCTTGCATAAGTAAATAAAGTAAATGTAAATGATAAAACAACCGAATCAAGCATAAAGTAAAACGACGTAAAGTAAAGAACATAAGGTAAAGGACATAAAGTAAAATAGATAAAATTCCGGACGAACGATATATTGATCGAGTTCCGTTAACAATAATAAAAGTAAAGGTCAAAATATAACGATTATCCTAAACTTTCAAGGATTCTAAACTTCCAATAATCCGAGGTTCTATCAACCAAACATATCAAAGTCTTGGATCCTTAAACTTCCAAGTGATCCATTCTAAACTCCGAAACTAATCTAACTTAGAATCTTCTAAGATTCGAGGTTTTCATCGAGAAATCCTAAGTTTCTCACCTAAAGGATTAACTCAAAAATCCTAAGGCACTAACTCACTCCCTCTAATCTTAAGTTGGATTCTAATCTTAGTTCCGATTCTACAAATCATCGTACTTATTTGCTTTCTATAGTTACTTTAAATTCTAATCATTCTCACCTTAATTAAAAGTGAAGACTTCGCTCCCAAGCACCGAAAGAGCGATCAAACAAACGGTTCAAAAACACCTACAAAAGGATTAATATCCCGAAAATTAATAAATTACCAACCAACGATTAAACAACGATGAAACAAGCAAAAAGACGGAAAATCCACCAAACCCCCATCAAAGAGGCTCTCGGCCCTCCCTAAAAACAAGGGTCTCGGGTTTGGTTTTTCGGCTTTTTGGCAATTTAAATACGTTTTGAGTTGGTTTTAAGCAAATTCGATAATCCCGATTTCAATGGGTATCGATAAATAGGTTTTTTGAACATTAATCCCTTTCCCGAATTGAATCCAAATAAACATTCATTCATTAATTTCTAACCCATTTTCAATCCCAAAAGAGTAAATTTCAAATGAGAAGGGTTTCGACTGAAACTCGGTTTTAGGGTTTAGGAAAATCAAATAATAGTTAGCCAATAGTTTTTCCATCAACATTCAACAACAAAATTGGAAAGGGATGAAGGTTTTGGCCAAGAACTCAAAGCTTGAAACAATTTCCATGGAAATACTATGAGAATTCGAAATCTAGGGCTTACCTTAGAGAGTTGGAAACGTTCCAAGAGTGGAATGGGTAGAAAGGTCTCGGCGAGAGCTTTCCAACGCATCCGAAATCACGCAAAACGGCCAAGAAACGAAGCCGGGGCGACCGTTTCTTCCTCTTCTCTTTTCCTCCTCTATTTGCTCGGGTTTGGAGAAGAAATGGATGAAGATTTGGTCAATTTGAGTCAATGGTCATTTAAAGAAGATGAGCAAATAGTAATTAGATATTTAGGAAGTTGGAAATTACGATTTTGCCCTTTTATGACTTTTAACTTATAAAACGAATCCCGAACATCTCAAACTATACCAATGGTGATTAATAATTATTAATTGGCCCGTTAATAATTATTAATACCATTAAAACGTATTTAAATAAATAAAGCCATTAAAATGACTTAAAATGAAATAAACTAATAAATTCTAATTTAATGATAAATAAATGAACTTTAATTACTTAAATTAAAATAAAATAAATAAAAGTTTTTTTTGTTTTTTTTTTTATCACAAAATAACGGGACGTTACAGTTTGACTTTGACTCCGGCACCTTGGAAGCTTGGATTTCACATCTAAGGTGAGTTTAAAATGGAAGTTAGTAATTTTATGAATTATATTTCATTACGTTATTGTTTATCGAGGTTAAGAGGGAAACTAACTTCCGGAAGTTATACTTGGTTGGAGACTTGATGATATGAATCATGGAACGTCACAAAAAGCCCAAGGACAAATCATAGCATTAAAGTTCAAGAGAAGCATTGACATCCATTTACAAGCCTACATTAGCAAAGTCAAGACAATCTTTGAAGATCACGAGCATGGAGGCTATGGAAGAGGACTTGATGAACTTCAATCTATGGAAAATTCATTTTGAAGAAGATTATTGAAGACTTGTTCAATCAGAATTGAAGAGAAGAGCTAATTAGGAAAGTTGCATCACTTTTGCAAACTTTCCTTATTTGGACTACTTTCCATATTTGTTCCCGAACTTGCCATATATGATGTCCACGAATTTATAATGTATTTGGACATGTTTTAGACCTTTATTTATCAGTTTTAATGCTTATAATAGTTTAGGAATGATATAATATCTTCTAGGGCAAAACTTTCCTAAAATGCACCAAATGCACTTAAGGAAAGATTTGGCAGATTTTGTGCCTCCTTGTAATCCGAATTTCCTTGTTGTTTTTAGGGTTTCTTTGGCTATTTAAAGCCTCATTTGTAACCCTAAATATGAAGAATTCATATGATAATAATATTGCCTTTTGCTTTGCTTAAATTGCTTAGTTTTGTAGCCTTGTTCTAGGTTGCATGTTTTAGAAACATTCAAGCATGAATTGATCTATTGTGTTTGTGGATTGTTTCAATCTTGAAATAAGAACAAGTTCTCTTATTTCAAGATCACAGATCATTGGAATAATCTTTCTCTTCTTGTGTTCCAAGGGTTTTACCTTATTGTTCATCGGGGTTTTAGGATTTGCATCTAGGGGTTCTTTGTGCTTTCAAAGGGTTTCTATTTCAATTTCCTAGGGTTTCATATCACTTAAACTCGGATGTGAGTGTAGTGATTTTGATGTATTTATGGTTTTGGAAGTAAAAGAGGAATTATGAGTGGTTTGGAAGTCTTGTAAGGTGATTTGGAGACTTTAGATGAAAGTAAATGACTAAGGAACTTTAAGTGATTATGGAGTCAAAGTGGCTTAGAAATTACACTTGAGTATTGACTCGTGTAACTCAAGTGGTTTATGTTCTTTAGTAGTTTAGTGGAACTTTATCTAATTTACTAGGGAGCTTGATGGATTCTACATGATGGTATGTGATACGCTCCATACAGTATCATGGTGCGAGGTTATGTGATATGGCACATGACGGTATGTGATACGCTCCGGTATCATGGTGCGAGGTTATGTGATATGACATATGATGGTATGTGATACGCTCCATACAGTATCATGGTGCGAGGTTATGTGATATGTCACATGATCGTATGTGATACGCTCCATACGGTATCATGGTGCGAGGTTATGTGATATGGCACATGATGGTATGTGATACGCTCCATACGGTATCATGGTGCGAGGTTATGTGATATGGCACATGATGGTATGTGATACGCTCCATACGGTATCATGGTGCGATGATTCGTGATATAGCACTATATACGCTGTGGTAAGGTGGGCATTCTACGAAATGAGCGATATAGATGCATTATACTTTATAGCACTATACACGCTGTGGTGAGGGTGACATTCGAAGATTTGAGCTCGTTATTATTGTTATCATTATTATAGTACTACACATGCGGTGATACAGGTGGCACTCGAAGATTTGAGCGTGTGTAGTTGCTACGTTTTTTCTTTAACACTTAGTATATCACATTCTTTTACTTGTATCTTGGTATGAGTTTTTTTTGTTACGATGATAGAATGATTTCGAGGAATTACATGACTCATAAAATTCGTTGAGCCACGAAGTTGAGAAAGTTTATTATGTATGTTGATTATATGTGAACTTTGGAATGTGGAATGGGTAGTAAAAGTGAAACCTTGGCCTTTGGACACGATTTCTGACATGAAATGTTGTTCATAGGATTACTTGCTTTCATTTTACTCTCACTAGCATTTTATGCCAATGTTGCTACAATTACAAATTTTCAGGTAAGACTCGTGGTAGAGGACGAGGTAGAGGAGGTGGCGCCGCATGACCTATAGGGACGATGAATGGACAAGAATGTTTGTGATTTTGGGTGAAGCATTTTGAATGCTCTTGAACTTTTCATTACTTTATTATGTTCATTTTGAGCTCGATGGAGCATTTGTATAATTTGTATATGTTTTTCGAACTTTAAACTTCCTTTAGCATTTTCATTACATTATGGAATATGAAATTCCGGTTTACTGCTTTTTCTGGAAAATTGGGTTGTAAACAGGTTTTGGTTTATCCGAATTTTAAACGGACCCATGCCGTTTTTCTGTAAAATCTAGTTTTTCCGCTGCGCATTTGTTTTAATGGATTTTACGAAAAATCAGGTCGTTACAGTTGCACGGGCTCAAATTTGAACATGAATTTACTTCCATGTAAGAATTTGACAAAAGACTTTTGCGAATTAAATATTAGATGAGTTAAGTACAAGTAAAATGAGTTTTTACTAACTAAACTCTAGATTCGCGTAATTACTAAGTTGTTTGTAAATGAAAGGTGGTTGAAGATGATAGTTTCAAATCAATAGTTAATAGAGTTTATTTTATGGCGATAAAATATGGAATCTATTACACTTAATGAAACTAACATCAGACAAAAGAAATACATACTAAACAGATGAAAACGTTACTGATAAAGCATTAAAATGACTACCATGGCTAAGTAGTTGATAGTCATCCCGTTTGAATGGAATTACAAGTCAAATCTCCAAAGGTCTAGGACAAGTGGGAGATTGTTAGGAATGGTGTCCTAGAACTTGTAATTGTTTAATAATAATAATTTATTAAGAATAAATTAAATAAATAAACATAAGTTCTTTATATTATCTAGATTGATTCAATTAACGATATTAGGAATATATGGAAATATATAAATATCAAACATTCAAATAGTAAAACCTAAGTTACTCTTATGAAATCACGACTTAGTATGTGAGTCATACAAGAGGATTAAAGTCGAGATGAGTAACTTAAACGTGTCTACAGTAAACGGATAACGTTTGGGAACCTTATCCTGGTAACACTGTTGATAGCTTCGCATTTTGTTTATAGACAAATGATCGAATCCTCATCATTCATGTGGGAGACATGAAATGGAAGTATCATATGCAATGTTGATTGTATAAGACAGGACCACGATGTTCGATCAAATTTCTCATTAGTACCGTTTACAAGAAATAATCTAATACCAAACTAAGTTTATCAACCGTGATAGATCTCAATCCTGAGTGAAATGCGGACTTCTATTTGTGGAGTTATGTTCTTTGATTCACATAGTTGAGAGCGATTTGTAAGAACGCTCAATACACTTCTGTTTTGGGAACATGACTAGATAAGTAGCTGGGACCTCATTTTCACGAGATGGAATTCATAACTTTCCTATAAATTAACGGTATCAGTGCGATACCTAAACTTTTTAGGAACTTTAGGAAACTCCCTTGATGTACTGATTCGAGACATGAACAAGTGACGTCACGACTTCTATTGATCACAGAAGTATCTTATCTCTAGTTCGTCTAAAGATAAAGTTCATTGGAGAATCAGCGGGAACACAAGGATAAAGCGGTAATTACAGGGGCAAAACGGTAAATTTATCCACCTGTAATTATGAGGGTTCCACGTGAAGGATAATATCACAGATATAAATAATGATAAACTAAATGGACATAACTCATCTATAGTGAGGGGAGTTCAGCTATGAATCTATAGTGGAATTATTCATAGTTAGATAATAAGTAATTAACTGATTATGTGTTAATCACTTAATTGACTAATTATTAAGCCCGTGATCTATAGGACCATCGGGTCCCTATGCTAGCCCAAATATCGTAGTCGTGAAATCAAGTAGAAGAAATGGAAATTTTAAGTAAAGTGAATTACTTAAAATTGGCAATATTAATTGTTTAAATATTGAGTATATTTAAACGGTAATTAATATAAACATTATTAATTGTTTAAATAATGAGTTTATTTAAACATGAAATTAATAATGAAATATTATTAATTATAAATTATTAATTATTTAAATATTGAGTATATTTAAATGGTAATTAATAATTTGAAATTAATTAACAATTATTAATTGTTTAAATAATTATATTTAAACGGAAATTTATAATTAAAATTAATTAAATTAATAATAAAATATTGTCAATAAAATTATTAATTAAATAATGAATTTATGGAAATTAATAATTATAATATTTATTATTAATTATTTAAATAATGAAAATTATTCAAATAGAAATTAATAATTAAATATAAATTGAATAATATTTAGTCGGGAGAAAATATTAATATTATTATTTGTTTAAATAAAATATTTTATTTAAATGGTAATTAATAAATAAATTAATTAAGTTGGACTTATTAATTTAAGAGAGAATTTCAAGCCCAATTGGATTAATGAACCCAATTGGAATTGGCCCAAAATAATTAATTAAATAAATTGTATTTATTTATTATTTTATGGTGATAAAATCGGCCATGACATGTATTTTGAGGAGATAATTGTTTGAATTATATCCTAAAATAATTACATAGATTTATTTGCCCAAGATAAATAAAAATAAAGAAAATAAAATGATCTCCTATTTATCCATGGCATTTTCGAAATTGTTAGATAAAGGAAAGAGATAATTTTTTTTCTTTTTGTATTTATCTCTATAGATTAATCCTAATGTGATTAGGATTCCTATTTTTCTATAAATAGGAGGGTTGGGTTATTCATAAATCACACAATTTAATTCCATAGAAAGTTGGAACTCTCTCTTCTTCCCTTCTTCCCCCCATAGCCGAAATTCCCTAGTCATTATTGGGAAGCAAATATTTTTCTTCTTCCCAATTTCTTCTTAAGTTCGATCCCACAATCAGATTTCGTTTGATCGATCGGGATATAGCGTAGAAGATCTGGTGTTGCTGAGGATTTGATGCTGTAAAGAAACCTCCAACCGATTCTCCATTAATCAGTCAATGTAAGTTCCGGTTTTAATTTTCGAAAATAAAGCATGAATCTACATGTTCTTCGTCTTTTTATCACAAATTGCATGATATGAATAGATCCTAAATTAAGTGTTAATTTGTGTTACTAAATAAATTCCGCTAATTTAGTAAATCATCCCTTCAATTAGATCATTGGAATAATCTTTCTCTTCTTGCTTTCCAAGGGTTTTGCCTTATTGTTTATTGGGGTTTTAGGATTTGCATTTAGGGGTTATTTGTATATCAAAGGGTTTCTATTTCAATTTTCTAGGGTTTCATATCACTTTAGAAACTATCAAACAACTATGACACTAATGAAATCTTGTAAAAAGTAACAATCAAGAAGTAAGAAACAATAAGCTTGGGTGGATAAAGAAAAAAGAAGACAGATTTTGCAAATGATGTATATTTTGAAATAAGAAAGAATAGGCAAGAAAAGAAGCAAGAATAAACTTTCCTAAAAGAGAAAAATTCGAGTTAAGACCTTTCTAAACAAATTTGGATCAGAAAATATGACTTTCATTAAGCAAGATATGCATATATTTGAATATGGGACAGATTTTAAACTTTCATAAAACAGTTTTGCTATTTATGGTAAGTTCTAGCTTTTTTTAGAAAATAAACAATTCTATCACAAATCCTTTGAAATTTTTGATTCAAGATGCATAAATGATGAGTTTAAGTTGAAATATTCAAGAAAAATAAGAACACTAACCACTTTTGTTTAGAAACTCAAACAAATAAATCCAGAACATTTTTTTTTTCTTCAGTTTTCTACACAATCTGACAGTCTGTGAAGATCTATGTTTTTTTCAATCTTTCACTTTTAGTTTGACAAAGAACTCTTCGTAAAAAATGAACATAACTCCTAGATAAATAATTTTGTAGTTTATGACCTTACAAGATTCGTAATGTTACTATACAAAAAAGAACAAAAACAGTAGCTAAAGAAGAAATTTTTGGAACAGTTTTTTTTTTTACTTTATATTTTTTTTTGTGTTTTCCGGTTTACGAATGAACAAAGAACAAGACAGTATAAAATTGAAATAACAATAAAGAAAGTAAGATAGAAATCTTCCTTTGAGCCTAAGCTCTGATACCAAATGATATGAAACCCTAGAAAATTGAAATAAAAACCCTTTGAAAGACAAAGAACCCCTAGATGCAAATCCTAAAACCCCGATGAACAATAAGGTAAAACTCTAAGAAACAAAGAAGAGAAAGATTATTCCAATGGTCTAATATCATGAAATAAGAGAACTTGTTCTTATTTTAAGATCGAAACAATTCACAAACATACTAGATCAAATTATGCTTGAATGTTTCTAAAACATGCAACCTAGAACAAGGCTACAAAACTAAGCAATTTCAACTAAGCAAAAAGCAATATTATTATCATATGAATTCTTAGTATTTAGGGTTACAAATGAGAATTTAAATAGGCAAAGAATGCCTAAAAATATCCTAGTAAATTCGGATTAAAGGAGAGAATAAAATCTACCTAAAACTTGCCTTATATGGATTTGGTAGATTTTGGGGAAAATCTTTCCTAGGGAATAATATCTTTCCTAATTATTTCCAAACTTATAAACTGAATTTAAATTGCCTAAAACATGTCTAAATACATCATAAATTCGTTGGAACCATATATGGAATGTTTGGGAACAAATATGGAAAGTTCAGGAACAAATATGGAAACTGGTCCAAATAAGGAAAGTTTGTAAAAGTGATGCAAATTTCAAAATTAGCTCTCATCTTCATTTCTGGTTGAACAAGTCTTCAATAATCTTCCTCCAAATGCATTTACAATAGATTAAATTTTGATCAAGTCCTCTTTGTACGCCTCCATGCTCGAATCTTCAAAAGCTTGTCTTGATTTTTCTAATGTAGGCTTGTAAATGGATGTTCAATGCATCTCTTGATCTTTGAACTTGTGATTGGTCCTTGAGCTTTTTGTGAGGTTCTATGATTCATATCACATTCCAAGGGTACGCAATATCTTTTTTTCCTCGTACGTGGATATTGGAATTTCATTAGACTTTGGTACATGTCATGTAATAAGTTTAGCAACACTGAAAAACTAGCGTCACTCCAACCAAATTTAGCCTTTTAGTTATATAATTTTAGCAATGCGGATATCTTGGTAAAATTTGTACACTGGGAGTATAATAGTTTCCTAGCATCACTCAATAATTCATCAAATTTTTCTAACTCTTCAGCTAAATGATCATTTACAGCTTTAAACATCTCATCGATATTGTCTAATATCATTACCATCATAACCATGTGTATTTTCACTTGTTTTCCTATTAGATGGTAGTGGTTCACCATGGTAGATCCATGTCTTATAACATTGATTAATACCATGGACAAACACGTGGTCTCTAACAATATTCACTTCATGAAAAATAATGTTTCCACATTTCACACATGGACACAATAATGATTTTTTCACATTTGAATGTTGTAATCCACTTTTAATGAAGTTGTCAACACCTAAGTCATATTCCAATGACATCTTATCTTTCATCATCCACGACTTATCCATAATGATGTACAAGTGACCTAAGTTGATAAAAATGATAATAAAAGTCGGTATTAGTTTCATTACCCAATTAAACGCCTTAAAAAGTTAACTAAGTCATACAAAACAATATACTATAGCTACCATAACTGTAGGATAGCCAGTCTCAAATAAAAAATTATAATAGTAACAAATATTTGCATATAATATCAAATAAAAAAATATAAACTAAGTTCCATAAAGCTTCAGTTAATATTTCACTATGGCAACCTTAAATGCAGGATAGCCAGCCAATCTATTCAAAAAATAATGAAATTGCAATAAATACATACATGATAATATCGAATAAAAAAAATTGAAAACCTGAAACTTAACAAAAAAAAATTGCTTAATTTGCGAATAGCGAAGTGAAAAACGAACTCCTTTAACCAATGTCTTATACAGAACCTGTGGACAAGTGGTAGATACAAAAATCAATGAAATTGCATTGTGAAACTAAAAATCAAAATTTTCATGCATATTGATCAATATACTTTGCATGGAAATAGATGGATAGACATATAATTTTCAAAAACTATTTTACTATTACAATCTCTCAATGATTAATGAACAACGTATGATGGTTAAATAACGAATAATGGATGTATGTTAAACGAACAGAGGTGAACGAACTGCGAATGGACTGCGTTTTGAGGGGCGATGAACATCATTAGTGTTTTGACTTAACCCTATTTTTGTGAGTGATTAAATTTCAGCGATAAATACTTGGTTTTTGGAGTAAACGATGCAGCGAATCATGGTGAGGGCGAGAGGTTGTTAATGGCGTTTACGACAGTAGTGAAAATGGAGAGAAGAAGGGTTGTTTAGAAGATGAGAGGGTGATTTAGTGGCGTTAAAAAGTATTTCAGGTTGACGGCGATTTAGTAGCGTTCAGGTTTATAGAGAGGGTGATTTAACAGCGCTCATGGTGAGGGTAGTTGACAACGATGGCGCTTTAGCTGCGACGATGAGGGCGAGTTTAGTGCGAGTCTGTTAGCAGCATTCACGACGAGGGTTACTTCACGGTGAGTCGGTGATCACAGCGACGGCAAGGGATCACGACGAGTCGGTGATCCAGGTCGACGTGCGTGTACGTCGAGTTAGGGTGATGATGAGGGCGATTTACGGTGAGTCGTTTAGTAGCGTTCACAACGAGTGTTACTTCACGATGAGGGCAATGGAAACGGGGAGGTTAGCAACGTTCACGACATTCTTTGTTTCTTGGAGAGAGCAAAGGAAACGAGGAGGGCCTTGGTGAGGAGACGGTGAGCATAGCTAGGGCAAGGGAAATTTGAAGTTCAGCGTTTTTTTTTTATAATGCGCTGTTCAGCGTTTGCGATTGAGGAGGGAGATGGAAGCTGTGATTTACCCTAACTTCTTTTTACGTAATTAATAGAATATGTGACGACCCGTCACTTTTAAATAAATTAAATCAGAGAAAAACAGCGGAAGTCTTTTATTTTAAGAAAATTTTGCGTGGTTATGTTTAAAAATTTGCTGGCCAAAACCTTATTACATCTTAATTTCAAAATCTAAAATACACAAGGAACATTAAGTTCCTATCCAGGAGTTCAAAATGATTATAATCATAAAAATAAAGACAAAAGCTCTTAAGAGCTATAAACAATTGTACAAATCTCAAAAATATATAAAATTCACAAAACCATGTACATGGATTTTTACAACTACTTAGTCCATCTCGAAATCATCATCCTCTCGATCAAGCGCGCACCAGCTCCTCTTCCACGATCCCAAACATTACCTGAAATGTTTGTAATATCATGAGCTAACAACTTATGTAACGACCCGATTTTTCGTAAAATCCATTAAAATAAAAGCGCAGCAGAAAACTAGATTTTACAGAAAAACGGCGTGGGTCCGTTTAAAATTCGGATAAACCAAAACCTGTTTACAAACAAATTTTCCAGGAAAAGCAATAATACTAGAATGTACCTTCCATGATATGATGAAAATGCTAAAGGTAGTTTAAAGTTCAAAATATATATACAATCGCTCCATCGAGCTCAAAATGTAACATAATAAAAGTGATGCAATGTTCATGAGCATTCAAGAATGCTACTCTCAAAATCAGTTGCGTTCCTGTCCATTCATTATCTCGATCGGTCACGCGGTGCCACCTCCTCTACCTCGTCCTCTACCACGAGTCTTACCTGAAAAATTGTAATTGTAGCAACATTAGCATAAAAATACTAGTGAGAGTAAAATGAAAGCAAGTAATCCTATGAACAACATTCCATGTCAGAAATCGTGTCCAAAGGCCTAGATTTCACTTTTACTACTCATTCCACATTCCAAATTCCACACATAATCAACATACACAATAAACTTTCTCAACTTCGTGGCTCTACGAATCTTATGAGTCATGGATTTCCTCGAAAACATTCTATCATCATAAAAGAAATATACTCATACCAAGATACAAGTAAAAGAATGTGATATACTAAGTGCTGAAGAAAAAAAACGTAGCAACCACACACGCTCAAATCTTCGAGTGCCACCCGTATCACCGCATGTGTAGTGCTATAATAAAGATAACAATAACAACGCATCCATACACGCTCAAATCTTTGAATGCCAACCTCACCACAGCGTGTATAGTGCTATAAAGTATAATGCATCTATATCGCTCATTTCGTAGAATGCCCACCTTACCACAGCGTATATAGTGCTATATCACAAATCATCGTACCATGATATCGTATGGAGCGTATCACATACTATCATGTGCCGTATCACATATCCTCGCATCATGATACCGTATGGAGCGTATCAGATACCATCATGTTCCATATCACATAACCTCGCACCATGATACCGTATGGAGCGTATCACATACCATCATGTGCCATATCACATAACCTCGCAACATGATACCGTATGGAGCGTATCACATACCATCATGTGCCATATCACATAACCTCGCACCATGATACCGTATGGAGCGTATCACATACCATCATGTGCCATATCACATAACCTCGCACCATGATACCGTATGGAGCGTATCACATACCATCATGTGCCATATCACATAACCTCGCACCATGATACCGTATGGAGCGTATCACATACCATCATGGTGCCATATCACATAACCTCGCACCATGATACCGTATGGAGCGTATCACATACCATCATGTGCCATATCACATAACCTCGCAACATGATACCGTATGGAGCGTATCACATACCATCATGTGCCATATCACATAACCTCGCACCATGATACCGTATGGAGCGTATCACATACCATCATGTGCCATATCACATAACCTCGCACCATGATACCGTATGGAGCGTATCACATACCATCATGTGCCATATCACATAACCTCGCACCATGATACCGTATGGAGCGTATCACATACCATCATGTGCCATATCACATAATACCATATAGAATCCATCAAGCTCCCTAGTAAGTTAGATAAAGTTCCATTAAACTACTAAAGTACATAAACCGCTCGCATTACACGAGTCAAGACTCAAATGTAGTTCTTAAGCCACTTTGACTCCCAAAACACTCAAAATCCTTATTCAACCACTTTCATCTAAAATCTCCAATTAATCTTATATGACTTCCAAACCACTCATACTTACTCTTTTACTTCTAAAATCATAAGTACATCAAAATCACTCCACTCACATCCGAGTTAAAGTCTCCAACCAAGTGTAACTTCCGGAAGTTAGTTCCCCTCTTAACCTCGATAAACAATAACGTAATGAAACATAATTCATAAAATTACTAACTTCCATTTTAAACTCACCTTAGATGTCAAATCCAAGCTTCCAAGGTGCCGGAGTCAAAGTCAAACAATCGATCACAACCTACATATCAAATACAACTAACAACCATTAATTATCCGAAAATCGTGCAAACGATATCTAAACACATAAAACGACGAAAACCCCGGATTTAAACCCTAAGGGACCCACGGCCCAATAAGGAAGGGAGAGTTCGGGTTCGGTTTTCCGTCTTTTATGCACTTTTAGAGGTGACTTGGGTTGATCAAAGACACTTTGAACGTCGAGATAACAATGGGTCACGATATTTTAGGGTTTTACATAATAATCGATTTCCGAAAAATTAAGTAAAAATTAAAATCATAGCAAACCAAAAACCCTAATCTTAGTCAAGTGAGAGAAATTAACACGGAATGGGTTTTCAACTCAAACTTGATTTTAGGGTTTAGGGAAGTTTCTAAAATCACATGAAACGACTCCCTCGATTGAAATCTTCAAGCTTCGGGGTGTGAATTTGAAGATTTCAATTCAAAACCTCCATTAAAACACTATTCACAACAAGTTTTAGAAAGTTTGTCATACCTTAAGGTTTCGAGAAAATGAGCGAAAACCTCGATTGTTAGGTTAAAATCGATCCTCGAGATGAGAGCTTTTCAACGAACATAAGATTACTGCGATCCACCGAGCAACGGAGAAAAGCCAAGAAGAGAGGGAGAAGGGGAGGGGGCTTCGGCCTTGCAAGGGAGAAAGAAGAAAAGAAAAATGAGAAGTTTGACTCATGTTTGACTATTTAAAGATGAGGATGATGAATAGTGAAATTTTAAGAAATTGGAAAATGACGTATACGTCCCTTTTAAAAGATTCGATTAAAAATACGAAACCCGATGGTCTTAAAATAATCTAAAGGTGATTAATAATTATTAATTGGCCCGTTAATAATTATTAATGTCACCAAAACTAATTTAAAGTAGTAAAAGGTTTAAAAAGTTTAAAAAGGTTTTCGAACGAAAATAACTACTAAAATCGAATTACTAAGTTTAAACTAACTAAATACTTTATTTAAAATAAAAAAAAATTTACCTCCAAAAGTAACGGGGTGTTACAACTTAAGCCCAGTGAGAATAATAAGAATAAAAAGTAAAGATAGACCTCAAACTCGCATTTCGATTTGTGTCCAATTAATCTGACACAATTCACTCCTAAAGTTCTTCAACTCTAGGTAATTTCATTCTATATTCTCTAAAAGGATGTTATTACTAACTCTCGTAGTCAATCTGAAGGGATGATTTACTAAATTAGCGGAATTTATCTAGTAACACAAATTAACACTTAATTTAGGATCTATTAATATCATGCAATTTGTGATAAAAACATGTAGATTCATGCTCGTTTTTCAAAAATTAAAACCCTTTACTTACATTGAGTAAAATATGGAGAATCGGTTGGAGGTTTCTTTACAGCATCAAATCCTCAGCAACACCGGATCTTCTACGCTATATCCCGATCGATCAAACGAAATCCGATTGTGGGATCGAACTTAAGAAGAGATTGGGAAGAAGAAAAATATTTTCTTCCCAATTTTGAATAGCAAAATCGGCAAAGTGAGAGAAAAGGAGGAAGAGAGATTTTTCAATTTCCAAAGAATTGAATTGTGTGATTTATGAATGACCCAACCCTCCTATTTATAGAAAAATAGGAATCCTAATCACATTAGGATTAATCTATAGAGATAAATACAAAAAGAATAAAGATTATCTCTTTCCTTTATCTTGCAATTTCGAAAATGCCATAGATAAATAGGAGATTATTTTATTTTCTTTATTTTATTTATGTAACGACCCGAACCCGTTAAATTCTTTAAATTCAAATGCACAGCGGAAGACTCGACTTTTAAAGAAAAACGGCGTGGGTTCGTTTAAAAATCGAATAACTAAAACCTGTTTACAACCCAAATTTCCAGAAAAAGCGATAAATCGGGAATTTCGCATACCAAAAGACATTTAGACCATAAAACTGTAACGACCCGCTTTCCGTTAAATTCTTTAAATTCAAATGCACAGCGGAAGACTCAATTTCTAAAGAAAAACGGCATGGGTTCGTTTAAAAATCGAATAACCAAAACCTGTTTACAACCCAAATTCCAGAAAAAGCGATAAATCGGGAATTTCGCATTCCAAAAGACATTTAGACCATAAAACATAGACATATTTTACACAAATACCCTTTCGGGCTCAAAAAGACACAAGTTATGTAAAGATGGAAAAATTTAGAAGCATTTCAATGAATGCTAAACAAAATGAGTTGTTAATATTGTCCATACACCCTCTCGATCAGTCACGCGGCTCCACCTCCTCTACCACGCTTCTTAGCTCGAGGTTTACCTGAAAATTTTAAGTGTAGCACCATTAGCATAACATGCTAGTGAGAGTAAAACGAAAGCAAGTAATCCTATGAACAAAATCTCATAACCGAAATCGTGTCCAAAGGCCTATAATGCCAATACTACTCACATCCCCACTTCCAAATTTCCATACAATCAATCGATAGTAGAATGCCACCCATACATGTCAATCAATACCATGAGATAGAAAAATAAAGACTTAAAGTAAAATTAACATTCACAACTAAGTCTCACTACACGTTTCTAAGAATTGGTAAAAATAACATTAACTATCCTTATTACCAAACAAGTTTCATCGTATCGTGCTATTGTATGGATCGAAATCAACATACCACGTACCATAACACAACCATCGCACCATGATACGTATGGAACCGAATCAACATACTATCATGTGCCGTATTATAGATCATAATACCATGGTACGTACGGATCCGAATCCACGTACTACCATGTACCATATCTCAATCATCGGATATCAGGACTTTCACCATTTCGTATCAGGAATTTCACCATTTCGTATCGAATTTCACCATTTCGTATCAGGAATTTCACCATTTCGGATATCAGGACTTTCACCATTTCAGGTATCAGGAATTTCACCATTTCGGATATGAGGACTTTCACCATTTCACAACATGATACGTATGGAACCGAATCAACATACTATCATGGGCCACTTTACAAACTGTTAAGCTTCCTAAAAGTTAGTTAATCTCAAAGAATCCTACTAAGCTATTACGAAGCCTAACTATCTAGATTACACGAGTTAACACTCAAGTAACTCTCAATCCACTTTCCTATATCATCTCCAATTCACTTTGTAACACTTTCAAACCACTCCGATGTTTCCTTTCCATCGAACTAATTATAGTTCCAAAATTCCTCCACTAACTTCCGAACTAAAGTCTCTAACCAAACTTAACTTCTAAGAAGCTAAATCCCGCTTAACTTCGATAAACAATAACATAACAAAATTTAATTCATAAAAACAACTAACTTTCACTTTAAACTCACCTTATAAACGAAGTCAACTCCGAAACACCGGTTGACCAAGAATCACGATCTATGCACGAAACCTATAATTAAATACACCTAAAGTATATTAATTAACCGAATCGAAGAACGATCGTCACGATACTAAAATAAAAGACAAAACAACCCTAACTTATGCCAAGAGGCCCACGGCCCAAGGGAAAGGAAGAAAAGGAATTTGTTTTCCGGATTTTAAGCACTTTAAAGACAATTTGGTTTGGTTTCGGTACTTTGGAGATTGGTAACCTTAATGGGTATTCGCAATTTAGGGTTTTGAGCATTAAACCAATTCAAAACAATTAGAAAATAGCAAAAACATAATAAACTAAACATCCTAAATCAAGCCAAAAGAAGGAAAACTACAAGGAACGGGTTTCCTGGCTCAAACTTGGTTTTAGGGTTTAGGGAAAGTTCCTAAAAATGACTATAACAGACTTTCCCGATTGATATCTTAAAGCTCCAGGTGAACGAATTCAAGATTACAACTCAATTCCACCATTAAAACACTATTCACAACAAAAATAAGAAACTTTAACATACCTTTAAGCCTCGATAAAACGAGCGAAAATTACGTTCGGTAGGTTGGAAATGATCTACGGGCCAAGGGCTTTCCAACGGTAGTAAAATCGAGACGATCTACCGAGAAATAAAGAAAATAAAAAAAAAAGGAAGGAGGGTTTTTGGTCTTTGATTCCCACGGCAGCAAGGAGGAGAAGAGTGCAGGATTTTTCTAATTTTTGGCTAAGTGTTGATATTTAAAGATGATGAATAGTGAATTTTTAGATATTTAAGAAATTGGGTAATGACGCCTACGTCCCTCTTTTGTTTTTGCTTTAAAAACGAATCCCGAAGCTTGTAAATAAATCTAAATGTGATTAATAATTATTAATTGGCCCGTTAATAATTATTAATGTCACCAAAACATAAATAAAGTACTAAAACGATTAAAAACTAATTCGGACGAAAATAGCTACTAAAATAGAAGTTACTGAATTAAAACTAAACTTTAAAAGCTTTAATAAATAAAATAAAAAAAAAATTTACCTCTAAAAGTAACGGGACGTTACAAAAACATAGACATATTTTACACAAATACCCTTTCGGGCTCAAAAAGACACAAGTATGTAAAGATGGAATAATTTACAAGCATTTCAATGAATACTAAACAAAAATGAGTTCTTAGTATTGTCCATACACCATCTCGATCAGTCACGCGGCTCCACCTCCTCTACTACGCTTCTTAGCTCGAGGTTTACCTGAAAATTGTAAGTGTAGCACCATTAGCATAACATGCTAGTGAGAGTAAAACGAAAGCAAGTAATCCTATGAACTAAATTTCATACCAGAAATCGTGTCCAAAGGCCTAAATGCTCATTACTACCCATATCCACACTTCCAATTTCCATACAAACAAACGAAAATAACATACTACCCGTACTCGTCATTCGATACCTTAAGATAGAAACAAAGATTTAAAGTAAAGCACAATCATCACTAAGTCTTACTACACAATTCTAAGGAAAAATGTAAATGTAACATTAACTACTTTTATTACCAAACAAGTTTCATCGTAACGGATTTACTGTATGGATCAACATCAACATACTAGCCCGTACGGTATTACCATATCACAATCATCGTAACAGATTTACTGTATGGATCAACATCAACATACTAGCCCGTACGGTATTACCATATCACAATCATCGTATCGGGTATACCATATGGATCAAAATCACATACTAAGCCCGTACGGTATTACCATATCACAATCATGGTATCGGGTATACCATATGGATCAAAATCACATACTAAGTCCGTACGTTGTTACCATATCACAATCATCGTATCGGGTATACCATATGGATCAAAATCACATACTAAGCCCGTACGGTATTACCATATCACAATCATCGTATCGGGTATACCATATGGATATCAGGACTTTCACCATTTCGGATATCAGGACTTTCACCATTTCGCAAACTGTTAAGCTTCCTAAAAGTTAGCTAATCTCAAAGAATCCTACTAAGCTTTTACGAAGCCTAACTATCTAGATTACACGAGTTAACACTCAAGTGTATCTCTTGAGCTACTTTAACTTTCAAACACTCAAGTAACTCTCATTCCACTTTCCTCTATCATCTCCAATTCACTTTGTAACACTTTCAAACCACTCCGATGTTTCCTTTTCATCGAACTAATTATAGTTCCAAAATTCCTCCACTAACTTCCGAATTAAAGTTTCTAACCAAACTTAAATTCTAAGAAGCTAAATCCCGCTTAACTTCGATAAACAATAATATAACGAAACTTAATTCATAAAACAACTAACTTTCATTTTAAACTCACCTTAGCTTGAAGACAAGCTCCGAATAATCCGAGGTTGTAAATTCACGATCAATTCACAATCCTACAAACGAATTATTCCTAAATTACATTAATTAACCGAAAAGCAATCAAACAACATCTAAACACATAAAACCACGAAAATCCCGGATTCTACCCTTATGGAGCTCTCGGCCAAGCTAGGGAAAAAGGGGTTCGGGTTTGGTTTTCCGGCTTTTATGCATTTTAGAGGTGTTTTGGGTTGGTTTCGAATACTTTGGAGTTTCGCCACTACAATGGGTAACCAAAAAATAGGGTTTTGCATATTAATCCATTTTCGAAAAATTAACTAAAAAGCAAAAACACAAAGAACCTAACATCCTAAACATAGCCCAAAGAGGGAAAATCACAAGGGACGGGTTTCCGGCTCAAACTCGGTTTTAGGGTTTAGGGAAAGTTTCTAAAATTGACTATAAAGACTTCCCCGAATGAAACCCTCAAGCTTCGGTGAACGAATTTGAAGATTACAACTCAAATCCACCATTAAAACACTATTCACATCAAAATTAAGAAACTTTAACATACCTTTAAGCCTCAAGAAAATGAGCAAAAACCTCGATTGTTAGGATGGGTAAAAAGGTCTCGGCGAGAGCTTTCCAACGCATCCGAAATCATGTAAAACAGATGAGAAACGAAGCCGGGGCGACGATTTCTTTCTCTCCTCTTTTTTTCTCTCTAAGCTACGGGTTTGGGATGAAAAATGAGAAGAAAATTTCATATTTTGTCTAATTTTGGCTTATTTAAAGAGAAGGAGGAATAGTGTTTAGATATTTAACAATTTGGGAAATGACGCCTACGTCCCTCTTTTGTTTTAACTTTAAAAAAACGAAACCCGAAGCTCTTAAATAAGTTTAAAGGTCATTAATAATTATTAATTGGCCTATTAATAATTATTAATGTCACCAAAACAAATTTAAAGTATTAAAACGATTTTAAAAAAAATTTCGGACAAAAATAACTACTAAATCGAAATTTCTGAATTTAAACTAATCTTAAAAGCTTTAATTAAAATAAATAAAAAAAATTTCACCCCCAAAAGTAACGGGACGTTACAATTTATCTTGGGTAAATAAATCTATGTAATTATTTTAGGATATAATTCAAACAACTATCTCCTCAAAATACATGGCATGGCCGAAATTATCATCATAAAATAATAAATAAATACAATTTATTTAATTAATTATTTTGGGTCAATTCCAATTGGGTTCATTAATCCAATTGGGCTTGAAACTCTCTCTTAAATTAATAAGTCCAACTTAATTAATTTATTTATTAATTACCATTTAAATAAAATATTTTATTTAAACAATTAATAATATTAATATTTTCTCCTGTCTAAATATTATCAAATTATATTTAATTATTAATTTCCATTTAAATAATTTCCATTATTTAAATAATTAATAATAAATATTTTAATTATTAATTTCCTGTTTAAATAAACTCATTATTTAAACAATTAATATTGTTTATATTAATTACCGTTTAAATATACTTAATATTTAAACAATTAATATTGCCTATTTTAAGTAATTCACTTTACTTAAAATTTCCATTTCTTCTACTTGATTTCGAACTATGATATTTGGGCTAGCATAGGGACCCGATGGACCTATAGATCATAGGCTTAATAATTAGTCAATTAAGTGATTAACACATAATCAGTTAATTACTTATTATCTAACTATGAATAATTCCACTATAGATTCATAGCTGAACTCCCCTCACTATAGATGAGTTATTGTCCATTTAGTTTATCATTATTTATATCTGTGATATTATCCTTTACGTGGAACCCTCATAATTACAGGTGGATAAATTTACCGTTTTGCCCCTGTAATTACCGTTTTATCCTTGTGTTCCCGCTGATTCTCCAATGAACTTTATCTTTAGTCGAACTAGAGATAAGATACTTCTGTGATCAATAGAAGTCGTGACGTCACTTATTCATGTCTCGAATCAGTACATCAAGGGAGTCTCCTAAAGTTCCTAAAATGTTTAGGTATCGCACTGATACCGTTAATTTATAGGAAAGTTATGAATTCCATCTCGTGAAAATGAGTTCCCAGCTACTTATCTAGTCATGTTCCCAAAACAGGAGTGTATTGAGCGTTCTTACAGATTGCTCTCAACTATGTGAATCAAAGAACATAACTCCACAAATAGGAGTCCGCATTTCACTCAGGATTGAGATCTATCACGGTTGATAAACTTAGTTTGATATTCGATTATTTCTCGTAAACGGCACTAATGAGAAATTTGATCGAACATCGTGGTCCTGTCTTATACAATCAACATTGCATATGATACTTCCATTTCATGTCTCCCACATGAATGATCAGGATTCGATCATTTGTCTATAAACAAAATGCGAAGCTATCAACAGTGTTACCAGGATAAGGTTCCCAAACGTTATCCGTTTACTGTAGACACGTTTAAGTTACTCATCTCGACTTTAATCCTCTCGTATGACTCACATACTAAGTCTTGATTTCATAAGAGTGACTTAGGGTTTTACTATTTGAACGTTTGATATTTATATATTTCCATATATTCCTAATATCATTAATTAAATCAATCTAGATAATATAAAGAACTTATGTTTATTTATTTAATTTATTCTTAATAAATTATTATTATTAAATAATTACAAGTTCTAGGACACCATTACTAACAATCTCCCACTTGTCCAAGATCTTTGGAGATTTGACTTGTAATTCCAGTCAAACTGGATGACTATCAACTGTAACGTCCCGTTATTTTGAAGTGAATTTTTATTTATTTATTTTATTTATTTATTTATTTAATGTTATTTATTTATTTATTTATTTCAATTTAAGTATTTAGTTTAATTATTATTTTGTAATTTCGATTTTAGTAGTTAATTTGAACTGGAAATTCGTTTTAATCGTTTTAATGCTCTAAATTCGTTTCGGTGACATTAATAATTATTAATAGGCCAATTAATAATTATTAATCACCTTTAGATTTATTTAAAAGCATCGGGTTTCGATTTAGAAGTCAAAAGTTATAAAAGGACGCAACCGTCATTTCCAATTTCTTAAAATATCTAAAACTACTATTCATTTATCATTAAATATCACCAAAGTTGACAAAAAAAATCAATTTTCTCTTCTTCTTCTCTTCCTCTTGGCCGTGAGCCACATCCACCGTGGATGAGAAATTCTTTTCTTTGTTTCTCATTCGTTTCTCGACGGATCGTTGTGTTTTCGGTTGCGTTGGAATGGTAGGGACGAGAGCTACCTATCCAACCTAGCTTTTCGAAGTTTCTCGTTCCCTAAGGGAAGTCCCAAAAAGTGTGTTTTCAAAACTTTTTAGGTGGTTTTGTTCGTTTTTGATTATAAATAAGATTTGAAGTTGAAATCATGAATTTCTATCATGAAAAATGACGATTTTAAGCCCGGATTTTCGGAAAAAAACTATTCACCCGAAAACACTATTCACCGAAAATCACTATTCACCCGAAATTGCACATTTGTTCGCGTATTAGTTATGAATTGTAATATGTTGTACAATCGGTGAATTGTAGGTGCAATTGCTCGGTGGTTGTTTCGTGGAAATTGGAGATTTGGAATTATTTGGCTAAGGTGTGAATAGTTAGAATTTAAAGTATTTATAGAAAGCAAATGAGTGTGAAGGTTTGTAGAGTTTGAAACTAAGACTAGAACCCGAGTCTAAGATTAGAGGCTTGTGAGTTAGTGCCCTTAGGATTAAAAGTTAATCCTTTAAGTGAGAACTTAGGAGTTCTCGAGGAAAGTATCGAATCTTAGAAGATTCTAAGTTAGATTCGTTTCTAAGCTTAGGTTGGATCATTGGAGGTTAGAAGATCCAAGCTTGTTCTTAGAATGGTTAATAGATTAATCGTTCGTGTTATGATTCTACTTTTATTTTGATGTCGGAGTTCGATCGACATATCATTCGTCTGAGATTATTATCTATTTTACTTATGTCCTTTACTTTATGTCTTTACTTTTGCTCCTTTACTTTATGTATGTTTCGGTTGTTTTATCATTTACTTTACTTTATTTATTTTTACAAGCATATGCAAGCATATGCATAACATTTTGCACCATTATTTATTGTACCATAACATCTCGCATCATTGAAAAGAAGTTGAATTGTAAGTTGCGAACGCACACATAACTTCCTTATGCGGAGTTGAATCGTAAGTTGCGGACGTACATATTACTTCTCATGCATAGAAGTTGAATCGTAAGTTGCGAACGCACACATTACTTCCTTATGTGGAGTTGAATCGTAAGTTGCGGACGTACATATTACTTCTCATACATAGGGAGTTGAATCGTAAGTTGCGAACGCACACATTACTTCCTTATGCGGAGTTGAATCGTAAGTTGCGGACGTACATATTACTTCCTCATGCATAAAAGAAATTGTGGAATCCTACGGGATGTCCTCATGCAATCATGATTATGATTGATGATATAGAGAATCGAGATGTTATATTTTATACAAAGTTTATTTACTTTACTTATTCTTTGTCATAACAAGTTAATGGATGAGGATTGACTACAAGTGTAGTAATGTCATAATTGGAAAATATGAAATAGAATGACCTTGACTTGGGAGAATTCTAGGAAAGATTGTGTCGGATTATTTGGACACAAATCGAAATGCGAATTTGAGGTCTATTCTTAATTTTTATTCTTATTATTCTCACTGGGCTTAAGTTGTTAGCTCATGATATTATAAACATTTCAGGTAATGTTTGGGATCGTGGAAGAGGAGCTGGTGCGCGCTTGATCGAGAGGATGATGGTGATCGAGATGGACTATGTGTTATGTAAAATCCATGTACATGGTTTTGTGAACTTTATATCATTTTGATGAATTGTACTTTGTAATTAGCTCATAAGAGCTTATTGTCGTTGATTTATGATTATAATCATTTTGAACTCCTGGATAGGAACTCAATGTTCCTTGTGTATTTTAGATTTTGAAATTAAGATGTAAACAGGTTTTTGGCCAGCAAATTTTCAAACATAATCACGCCAAATTTTCTTAAAATAAAAGACTTCCGTTGTTTTCTCTGATTTGTAGACTATATGTGATGCATGTTTATTTTCATGTTTTGTTTTAAGTCCACTCTCAAGTCATCATCTGAGATCAGTGGCACCAGGTATGCCTATAACTCTTACTCTCATACTTTATTTCTTTGATATTGGAAGAGTTATGAGAATATTGTTAAAAGTTAATGTTGTTTGTGATATTTCACATCCTTGTACAACCACTATGTGGTTATGTTTATTTGACCCATTTTGAGATTTGAGTAAAGGTGTCGAGAAAGTGAATGATCTCGTGCAGATTTGGAGGTTATACACCTCGTTAAGAGTATTGACATAATGTCAAAGTAAAGGAGATAAGATATTCCGAGAGATCAATCGTTTGATCCTTAAAGTTGATTAAAGTATTATTGTCACACAATTGCTAAGTAGTAGTCTTAGTAGATGTGTGTTGACTTTTTGGGTGTACAAGGGAACATGTTTGTCTGGAGCCCAGTATTAAGAGATGAAACACCTGTTTGAGGTGAGAAATTGTTGAAAAGAAATCGGTCTAACTCGAATCCAGTAACCTAGACTTAACTCAATGGATAAGTTCCTAAGTTGAGTAGAGAAAGTTGGATTATGGTAAATGGTAAATCCTGGTAGTACAGTTGTACAGAAAGGAAAGTGTGTTGCCACTTAAAAGAGGAAGTAAGGACTTTACGTGATAAGTCTCAACGAGGACCATTAAAGATTGTGATAATTGGTTAATGGCCTAGTTTGGTCACTATCATGGTATGATGTGCTAATTTGAATTGGATTATACTCGAGGTCGAGTTATCGAGATCCATATTTGGAAAATTTTCAAGATTGACTAACACAAAGGTGGAGTGTTGGTATTCGATTGAAGTATAAAAGGAAGTTGATGGATCGTGATATCGGTAACTTCTATAAGATAATGAGATGGCTTGGTGAATTTCAATTCACATAGTGTTTGACCATCTAATTGAACGGTGAACTTTGAGAAACTTGTAGGGCATAGTTTGGACCTACTGAGTCTTTTATGTTAGACTCTAAAGTAAAACCTATGTTGGAAGGTTAGAATGATATTGAACTAAGGTGTTTGACAGGCACCAGTTTTGCTTTACAAGAAAGCAAATCATCTCTGAGGTCGAGTTCATTCAAGATTTGAATAAGGAGGCTTAGGAGTCATCCTTATCTTGGATTTTACATCTTATGAAAGGAAAAGAAAATTAACTACTACGGGAAAGATTACCCCTCCGAAGAAGAAAGCAAAGGATGACGACGCCAGTCAAGGGATACCGCAGCAGCAACAATGATATGAAACCCTAGGAAATTGAAATAGAAACCCTAGGAAATTGAAATAGAAACCCTTTGAAAGCACAAAGAACCCCTAGATGCAAATCCTAAAACCCCGATGAACAATAAGGTAAAACCCATGGAATACAAGAAGAAGAAGATTATTCCAATGATCTAATATCTTGAAATAAGAGAACTTGTTCTTATTTCAAGATCGAAACAATTCACAAACATACTAGATCAAATTATGCTTGAATGTTTCTAAAACATGCAACCTAGAACAAGGCTACAAAACTAAGCAATTTCGGCTAAGCAAAAAGCAATATTATTATCATGTTAAATCTTCATCTTTAGGGTTACAAATGAGGCCTTTAAATAGGCAAAGAAACCCTAAAAATAAGCTAGAAAATTCGGATTACAAGGAGCACAAAATCTGCCCAAAACTTGCCTTATACGAAATTGGCAGATTTTGTGGAAAATCTTTTCTAGAGAATAATATCTTTCCTAATCCTTTCCAAACATATAAACTGAATATAAAAGGCCTAAAACATGTCTAAATACATCATAAATTCGTTGGAACCATATATGGAAAGTTTGGGAACAAATATGGAAAGTTTGGGAACAAATATGGAAAGTGGTCCAAATAAGGAAAGTTTGCAAAAGTGATGCAACTTTCCAAATTAGCTCTCATCTTCATTTCTGGTTGAACAGGTCTTCAATAACCTTCCTCCAAATGCATTTACCATAGATTAAAGTTGATCAAGTCCTCTTTGTAAGCCTCCATGCTCGTATCTTCAAAGCTTGTCTTGACATTGCTAATGTAGGCATGTAAATGGATGTTAATGCTTGTCTTGAACTTTAATCTTGAAATTGATCCTTGAGCTATTTGTGACGTTCCATGATTCATATCAAACAACATGAACAACAACAACACAGCGGCAACAACAACAATTGGTTCGAGGTGGAGCTCAACAAGGATTGGATCATCCTTACTACATTAGTTGTGTTAGTTTCCATCAGGGAGATGCGCACTTCTACCAAGATGCTATGTTGTGATCAAACTTGGATTCACGCCACTTTTATAGGGTGTATAGGACTTAACCATCACAACATAATAATAAGGTTAGAATTAGCAAGAAAAGCTACCAGTATGGTAGTGGTTTATACTTTATTATTTTCAGGCCGTTTGGCATTTATTCTGTTTAATTCTTGAGCTAGCCACTCTTTTATTTTATCTTGTTATGTTAAGTTGGCAGCTCTTGAGTCGAGACTGTTGAGTTTCGAGATATGTGCTTTCCCAGAGAGGAAGCTTATTATGATGATAGTGCATATGGCACTTATGACATTTGCATTATGAGTAGATGCTCACATTTTATTATGATTGTTATGCATATGTCTGATGTTGATGTGATATTGGGTATGGATTGACTATTATCCAATCATACCATTGATTGTATCGAGAGAGTTATTGATTTTATCAGTCCATGTGGGACTAGTCTATGTTTTCGTGGGTCTAATGATAGAGTAGCACCCACTTTGATATCTATGGTAGAAGCTAGAGTGCTTCTAAGTGATGGAGCCTTGAGCTATTTAGCTAGTATTATCGATACTTCTGTACCGGAAACTAGCTGAGTTAAAAGAGCTTAAGAGTCAGTTATAGGAACTCTTAAACTCAGGGTTTATTCACCCTAGTGTGTCCTCGTAAGGAGCACTTTGTTTGTTTGTGAATAGAAAGACAGTTCAGTGAGACTGTATATTGATTATCGAGAATGAATCAATTACAGGGAAAGACAAGTATCAATTGTGTTGATTGATGATCTATATGATCAGTTGCTCATCCTATAAAGATTATGATTATGAAAGTTAGTTTTCTAGAGATTAGAGAACTATAGAAAGGATTATTTAAGACGTACTTTTCTAGAGAGAAAAGAAAAGAAATTGATGTATAGCCAAGTGCTATAGGAAAAAGGAATGAGATTGAATTGGATAATAAGAGAATACAAGGGTGTATTGAACCTTGTATAACTATCATGTGATAAACATGTAAGAGAACTAATTTCTCAATAAATTGGAGGATCTCGTAATTGGAGAATAAGATTGATGTAAACCTTATGTATAGTATAAGGTAGTAAAGAGAACGAGATTCAAATGTTATATAGATATGTTATGAAACATATCCCCCTAATGGTTGGAAGATTGTTCCTCAAATATTGGGAAGAAACCGCTATCTTTTCAAAGATAGATCTGAGATCTGGTTAAATCCGTTGAAGATTCAGGATTAAGATAATCCTAAAACTGTTTTCAGGAGGCGTGATGGATATTATGAGTTTGTAGCCATGCATTTTGACTTAACCAACGCGTCTGTAATTTTATGGATCTTATCCATACTGTGTTCAAGAGGTACACCAATTCTATCGATGTTACGGTTAATGATGACAATCTGATGTATTCTAAGACTGAGGAGATGCATGATATGCATGTGAAGGAATTTTGACATTATTAAGAAATCAAAAGTGTATGCCAAGTTCTCAAAGTGTGAGTTTTGGCTAAAAGAAATGGCATAATAGGCCATGTGTTATCAAGAAGAGGATTATATTGATTCCTCTAAGATTGAGGCAGTTAGTAACTGGCCTAGACCGACTAGAGTGGCTGATATTCGCAGTTTTATGGGACTTGCAGGCTATTATCGACGGTTTGTGCAAGATTTCTCCAAAATTGCTTCAGCCTTGACACGATTGACTCGGAAGGGAGTTGATTCTGTATGGTCTGAGGATTGTGAAAGGAGCTTTGAAGAGCTCAAGAGAAGGCTTGTGACAACATCTTTTCTAGTGTCGCTTGACAGAACCGGTGGTCTGACTGTGTACACAAATGTTTTCCCACAGAGGATTGGGATGTGTGCTAATGCAACACGGAAAAGTTACAGCTTATGCTTCCCGTCAGTTGAAAAAGCATGAGATGGTTAGAGCTCATTAAAGATTATGACTGTGACATTCAGTATCATCTTGGAAAAGTCAGTGTAGTGGCTGACGCGCTCAGTAGAAAGTCTTCTCGATTGTCAGTTTTGTCGGCCGTACCTTTGAGTTTGAGGTGGATTATGGAACGAGCTGAGATAACATTTCTTACTACCAAGGTCACTGTGAGTGTGGCTAGTTTAATAGCGGGACCTACTTTGAGGCAGAGGTGATTGATGCACAGAGAGGAGAGACTCTTTTACAGGCCGGTTTTAGAGAGGTTGAGTCAGATATTTCTGACCATTTTACCTTCTCTACAGATAGTACTCTGACGTATCGTAAGAAGCTATGTGTGCCTTCAAGATCGACTTTTGAAAAGAACTGTTGGAGGAAGATCATAGTTTTATCTTTTATGTTCATCCAGGCAATACAAAGAGGTACGAGAACCGAGATAATTTTATTGGTAACCTGGAATGAAACATGAGATTGTAAAGTATGTGAGTAAGTGCTTGATTTGTTAGTAAGTCAAGGCCCTAAAGATCCACCGAGTTATCTTAACCTTTGAGAGTACTTAAATGGAAATGGGAAAAGATTTCTATGGATTTTATCACGGTTTGCCAAGGACGGCAAAGAATTATGATATCATTTGGGTGATTGTAGACCATTTGATGAAAAACCGCACACTTTACTCTTGGAAGGATTATCTATCCAGTTAAGACTAGGGTACAGTTGTACCAAAGAAAGATTGATAGGATGTAGTGTGCCGGTGAAGATTTTATCAGAACGAGACACTCGCTTTGTCTCGAAGTTTTGGTACTATTTAGGCACTTTATGGTTGAAAGTGTCGTTCTCCCGCTCATTTGGATGAGATTGGAGAAAAGAGATTTTTGGTACTCAAGTTGTAACAAATGACTAGCGAGTCTATCATTGTGTAGAAAAAGGTTAAGGATTAACCAAAGTTGACAGCAGGATTCGGTGTAGTCCGTTCAAGCGATAGTAGTGGATCTCGTATTCTTCAAGTGGCACCAAGGAAGGGTGTTATGGAAGTTGGGAATAAGGGTCAGTTGAACCCTAAGTTTATTTGGCCTATCGAGATACTCAATCGAGTAGAAGTGGTAGCTTGTTGTTTAGCCTTACCACTTTCGTTATCGACCGTTTGTAATGTTTTCCATGTATTGATGCTTCGGGAATACATGGTGAATCCGTTCCACGTGATTGATTATGAACTGGTTTGTTTTGAATGCTAATAAGTCTTATGAGAAGGCACCCGATAAGAGCATTCGAACAAAAGTGATGAGAAATAAAAAGGAATTTACTTGGTTAAGGTTCTTTGAAAGAACCAAGTGTCAAAGGGAATAACGTGGGAACGTGAAGATGAGATACAGTCAAGTACCCTCGCTTTATTCACTTAGTGAACGCACTTTTCGAGGACGAAAAGTCTTTTAAGGAGGGTAGACTGTAACGTCCCGTTATTTTGAAGTGAATTTTTATTTATTTATTTTATTTATTTATTTATTTAATGTTATTTATTTATTTATTTATTTCAATTTAAGTATTTAGTTTAATTATTATTTTGTAATTTCGATTTTAGTAGTTAATTTCGACCGAAATTCGTTTTAATCGTTTTAATGCTCTAAATTCGTTTCGGTGATATTAATAATTATTAATAGGCCAATTAATAATTATTAATCACCTTTAGATTTATTTAAAAGCATCGGGTTTCGATTTAGAAATCAAAAGTCATAAAAGGACGCAACCGTCATTTCCAATTTCTTAAAATATCTAAAATTACTATTCATTTATCATTAAATATCACCAAAGTTGACAAAAAAAATCAATTTTCTCTTCTTCTTCTCTTCCTCCTGGCCGTGAGCCACATCCACCATGGATGAGAAATTCTTTTCTTTGTTTCTCATTCGTTTCTCGACGGATCGTTGTGTTTTCGGTTGCGTTGGAATGGTAGGGACGAGGGCTACCTATCCAACCTAGCTTTTCGAAGTTTCTCGTTCCCTAAGGGAAGTCCCAAAAAGTAAGTTTTCAAAACTTTTTAGGTGGTTTTGTTCGTTTTTTATTATAAATGAGATTTGAAGTTGAAATCATGAATTTCTATCATGAAAAATGTAACGTCCCGTTACTTTGTGATAAAAAATTTTATTTATTTTATTTTAATTTGAGTAATTAAAATTCATTTATTTATTATTAAATTAGAATTTAGTAATTTATTTCATTTTAATTCATTTTAATGGCTTTATTTATTTAAATACGTTTTAATGGTATTAATAATTATTAACGGGCCAATTAATAATTATTAATCACCATTGGGATAGTTTGAGATGTTCGGGAATCGTTTTTAAGTCAAAAGTCGTAAAAGGGCAAAGTCGTAATTACCCAATTTGCAAAATATCTAAAAACACTATTCATTTGTCTTTAAAAACTCATCCTTGACTTCACATTTGACCAAAATTCATCTCATTTCTCTCCTCCTTTGCCGTGAGCTTCAAGGGCTAAAGAAAGAATTTTTGATTTCGTTCGTTTCTTGTCGGATCGACTTGATTCCGGGTCCATTGGAAAGGTATCGATCCTACGATCCTTTTCCACCTAGCCATCGTCTGTTTCTCTCGAGATCCAAGGAGTTCTCGGTAAGTTTCTCTTGAAACCCTAAGCTCCAAATAGTGTTTTAATGGAGTTTTCATTGTTTTCTTTCGATTTCTTGCCGTGAAACTCGGTGTTTGTCAATTCGGGAGTAGTTTTACGTGTTTTTGGAAACTATTTCATAACCCTAAAACCGAGTTTCAGTCGAAACCCTTTCCGTTTGAAATTTACCCTTTTGGGATTGAAAATGGGTTAGAATTTAATGAATGAATGTTTATTTAAATTCATTTCGGGAAAGAGATTAATGTTCAAAAACCCTAATTATCGATACCCATTGAAATCGGGATTATCGAATTTGCTTAAAACCAACTCAAAACGTATTTAAATTGCCAAAAAGCCAAGGAACCAAACCCGAGACCCCTTTTCTAGGGAGGGCCGAGAGCCTCCAAAGGGTAGGTTTGGTGGATTTTCCGTCTTTTTGCTTGTTTCATCGTTGTTTAATCGTTGGTTGGTATTTTATTAATTTTCGGGATATTAATCCTTTTGTAGGTGTTTTTGAACCGTTTGTTTGATCGCTCTTCCGGTGCTTAGGAGCGAAGTCTTCACTTTTAATTAAGGTGAGAATGATTAGAATTTAAAGTAACTATAGAAAGCAAATAAGTACGATGATTTGTAGAATCGGAACTAAGATTAGAATCCAACCTAAGGTTAGAGGATGTGAGATAGTGCCTTAGGATTTGAAGTTAATCCTTTAGGCGAGAAACTTAGAATTTCTCGTTGAAAACCTCGAATCTTAAAAGATTCTAAGTTAGATTAGTTCCGGAGTTTAGAATGGTTCACTTGGAAGTTTAGAATCCTTGAAAGTTTAGGTTAATCGTTATATTTTGACCTTTACTTTTATTGTTGTTAGCGGAAGTTCGATTTACATATCGTTATGCCTTGATTCCTATCTATTTTTACTTTATGTCTTACTTTATGCCGCTTTACTTTATGCTTGTTTCGGTTATTTAATAATCGTACTTTACTTTATTTATTTTTACAAGCATATGCAAGCATATGCATAACATTTTGCACCATTATTTATTATACCATAACATCTCGCACCATTGAAAAGAGAAAAGAAAAGAATGAAAGGAACGGTGGATGAGTGGATGCCCACGTTACCTTCATGCATAAGGAATGGTGGATGAGTGGATACCCACATTACCTTCATACATAAGGTTGAATGGTGGATGAAATGCGAAAATCCACATTACCTTCATTACATGCATAAATGGCGAATGCGTATCCTATGGGATGTACTCATTACTTTTATGCATATGATAGACGAGAAAGAGAGTCGAGATGTTATATTTTATGCAAAGTCATTTACTTTTATTACTTTATGTTATAACAAGTTATTGGATGAACAATTAGACTAAGTGTGCTAATTAGTATCATCATTTGGAGAATATGGAATAAAATTACCTAGAGTTTGGAGAACTTTAGGAGTAGAATGTGTCAGTTTAAGTGGACACAAATCGAAATGCGAGTTTGAGGTCTATCTTTACTTTTTATGTTTATTATTCTCACTGGGCTTAGTTTGTTAGCTCATGATATTACAACCACTTTCAGGTAATGCCTTGGCTAGAGGTCGAGGAGGAGGAGGTGGTGCTGCGTGATCGAGGGATGCTGACCTTGAGATGGACTAATGGAATTGTAAAGTCTATGTCATATTTTGGATGAACTTTAAGAACTTTAATAAATTGTATTTTGTATTTGGCTCCTAAGAGCCTAATGTTGATGTTTTTTTTTTTGTTTTTTTTTGATAATGTTGATGTTTATATGATATACATATTTGAACTCCTGATCTTGGACTTAAGGTCCATGTGATTTCATTAGATTTGAAAATTAGGATGTAAACAGGTTTTCGGCATGCCAATTTTCAAACAAAACCACGCCAATTTTTCGTAAATTAAAAGACTTCCACTGTTTTCTCTGATTTTAATTTATTTGAAAGTGACGGGTCGTCACAAAAAATGACGATTTTGAGCCCGGATTTTCGGAAAAACACTATTCACCCGAAAACACTATTCATCCGAAATCACTATTCACCTGAAATTGCACATTTGTTCGCATATTAGTTATGAATTGTAATATGTTGTACAATCGGTGAATTGTAGGTGCAATTGCTCGGTGGTTGTTTCGTGGAAATTGGAGATTTGGAATTATTTGGCTAAGGTGAGAATAGTTAGAATTTAAAGTATTTATAGAAAGCAAATGAGTGTGAAGGTTTGTAGAGTTTGAAACTAAGACTAGAACCCGAGTCTAAGATTAGAGGCTTGTGAGTTAGTGCCCTTAGGATTAAAAGTTAATCCTTTAAGTGAGAACTTAGGAGTTCTCGAGGAAAGTATCGAATCTTAGAAGATTCTAAGTTAGATTCGTTTCTAAGCTTAGGTTGGATCATTGGAGGTTAGAAGATCCAAGCTTGTTCTTAGAATGGTTAATAGATTAATCGTTCGTGTTATGATTCTACTTTTATTTTGATGTCGGAGTTCGATCGACATATCATTCGTCCGAGATTATTATCTATTTTACTTATGTCCTTTACTTTATGTCTTTACTTTTGCTCCTTTACTTTATGTATGTTTCGGTTGTTTTATCATTTACTTTACTTTATTTATTTTTACAAGCATATGCAAGCATATGCATAACATTTTGCACCATTATTTATTGTACCATAACATCTCGCATCATTGAAAAGAAGTTGAATTGTAAGTTGCGAACGCACACATAATTTCCTTATGCGGAGTTGTATCGTAAGTTGCGGACGTACATATTACTTCTCATGCATAGAAGTTGAATCGTAAGTTGGGAACGCACACATTACTTCCTTATGTGGAGTTGAATCGTAAGTTGCGGACGTACATATTACTTCTCATACATAGGGAGTTGAATCGTAAGTTGCGAACGCACACATTACTTCCTTATGCGGAGTTGAATCGTAAGTTGCGGACGTACATATTACTTCCTCATGCATAAAAGAAATTGTGGAATCCTACGGGATGTCCTCATGCAATCATGATTATGATTGATGATATAGAGAATCGAGATGTTATATTTTATACAAAGTTTATTTACTTTACTTATTCTTTGTCATAACAAGTTAATGGATGAGGATTGACTACAAGTGTAGTAATGTCATAATTGGAAAATATGAAATAGAATGACCTTGACTTGGGAGAATTCTAAGAAAGATTGTGTCGGATTATTTGGACACAAATCGAAATGCGAATTTGAGGTCTATTCTTAATTTTTATTCTTATTATTCTCACTGGGCTTAAGTTGTTAGCTCATGATATTACAAACATTTCAGGTAATGTTTGGGATCGTGGAAGAGGAGCTGGTGCGCGCTTGATCGAGAGGATGATGGTGATCGAGATGGACTATGTGTTATGTAAAATCCATGTACATGGTTTTGTGAACTTTATATCATTTTGATGAATTGTACTTTGTAATTAGCTCATAAGAGCTTATTGTCGTTGATTTATGATTATAATCATTTTGAACTCCTGGATAGGAACTTAATGTTCCTTGTGTATTTAGATTTTGAAATTAAAATGTAAACAGGTTTTTGGCCAGTAAATTTTCAAACATAATCACGCCAAATTTTCTTAAAATAAAAGACTTCCGCTGTTTTCTCTAATTTAAATTATTTAAAAGTGACGGGTCATCACATCAACTATTTAGCCATGGTAGTCAATTTAATACTTTATCAGTAACGTTTTCATCTGTTTAGTATGTATTTCTTTTGTCTGATGTTAGTTTCATTAAGTGTAATGGATTCCATATTTTATCGCCATAAAATAAACTCTATTAACTATTGATTTGAAACCATCATGCTCATACACCTTTTCATTTACTAACGACTTAGCAATGACGCGAATTTAGAGTTTAGTTAGTAAAATCTCATTTTACTTATACTTAACTCATTTAATGTTTAATTCGCAAAGGTCTTTTGTCGAATTCTTACATGGAAGTAAATTCATGTTCGAATTTGAGCCCGTGCAACTCATAAAATCTCCCATTTTATCTATATGCACTAACATACTATTTATAAATTTTATTTTAGTCACATTGGTTCTAGGATTCTCGAAATTCTTAAACTCCCACTACAAAGTAATTCTCCATTACTTTCATTTGTTTAATAATTACAATTCTATACTTCTTATTATTTCCAAAATAATGTATAAGTATAAGTGACCCTTTTCAACTCAACTATTGAAAAATTCATGTCATTTTTATTTCACTTATTTTGAACTTTATTCATTGATTTTTGAAGTCAATGAGTTTTACTTGGACTTCAAAAGTCCGTTTGGTTCGTTCTATGACGCTCCCACTCAAATAAAGATCTACAAGTAGTTTAATCATTTAAACTTTTAAATAACTACTTGTTTTATTGTGAAATAAAATTATTGTAATTCTATTTTATCTTAATCATGGTTTAAACCTTTTTAGTATCACTGATTTACTGAACTTTTCTTTAATAATTTTTGAATTCAATTATTCACTAATTATTACTTTCAATTTCTATTTTGTTTATTCCATATCAGTTAATACTCCTTTAAAACATCCTTTTAAATAACTGAATATTTGGAATGTAAGAAATTGATTTAATGTTTGTTTATCACTTAAGTTTTAACATCTAAATGTCTAACTTTAGTGATTTTTAAGTCTAATTATCTTTGATAAATCAAAGATGTTTGATTTTACTTATCCCATAAGTTCGTGGATTAATATGGTTATCATCTCAAATTCCTTGAGAACCATCTTTAAGAGATTAATCCTTCTAACTTATTTAAGTAATTTTAGACTTAAGTATTTAAACATTTTTAAACCTTATAACTCATTTAGATATACTGGAGTTTAGAAATTGGATTTGGAATTTATTTGTTTTATACTAAGTATTTTGAATAACCATCCAATCACACTTTGGAACTTTGTAATATAATTGTAAAGGAATATCTACCTTAATAACTCTTATTTAAAATATTCCAAAACTTGGTTCATACGAAATGAGAACCAATAGTTATTACATAATTCAAAATAAAAAACAAATTGATAACTAAACTAAACTAGAAAACTATGGTTTTGGGAAGAGAAATATTTTCTTCCCTTTTAGACTATTGTAAAATCGGTTACGAGGAAATTAGGAAGAAAAAGATTTTTCAATTTCGAAAATTGAAATTCGAAGCTTTTGAATGAACAACCAAGACGTTCGTATTTATACGCAAAAAAGTTTTCCAATCGAATTGGGAAATACTATCAAAATAAATACAAGATAAATGTCAAGAATAAAATCAAATTTTGTTCCTTATTTATCTTACGTGCCGATTTTATGTGTATAAAATCAATAAGAAAAACTAATTTTTCTTTGTTTAGTTTGTCTTTGGTTGAACATTCTTTTATATATTTATTTTAGACAAAATAATTCAACAATTATTTCCTAAAATATTATATATGAGTCGATTTTGGTATTTAATAATTCAAATAATTTGAACCGAAGTCCATTGAATTCATTAATTCAATTATAGATTCTTCCTTATTAATAAATCTTATTTATTAGTTCTTCATATTTATTTAAATCAATCATTTAAATAAAATATTATATTCCGATTTTGTATTTTATTATTAATAAATATTTATTATTTTCTATTTAAATAATCGATATTATTTAACTTAGTAATAAATATGTTATTTACTATTATCCTTTTAAATAATCACTATTATTTAAAATTAATAATAAATGTTTAATTATTAATTTCCATCCAGGTAAACACATTACCTAAATAATTAATAATTATTTATTAATAATATTTTATTATTAATTACCATTTAAATAAACACATTATTTAAATAATTAATAACAATGATATTAATTTCCATTTAAATAAACTCATTATTTAAATAATTAATATTGTCTATTTATTTAAGTAAATTGCTTTACTTAATTTATTCATTTCATATTTCTAGGAAACATAGTTTCATCATTCAGTTTGTTCTTTCCAAGTATAGTGACTAAAACAGATGATATATTACTGAAATTTAAATAAACGTTATCTTAATAATCTAACATGCATTCAACATTCAAATACTCAAAGTTTCGACATATAATTAAATATGATGCATGAATGCGAACATATTAATGAACAGAAAAGCCCTAAAACATGTTACTATGTCACGATATTTTAATGATACCGGTGAAGTGCCGTCGAATGATAGGTCAATTACCATCATTAAAACGAGATGCCACTCAAACAATTGACAACTCCAGAATAACTCATATTCCTATGTCATTGTTTACCGTGTATTTGGTCCAGAGTTTTGATAACAAAATTTATCAAATTTCCTTTAAGTGTGACCCACTAATTTAGTCTTTTAAATAAAAATTGAAGAGTGTCTACGAAGTGTAGATTCAGTCTTCAACTCGATTTAAAATTCTTTATCCCTTTCGAGAGACCCAACTTGATATTGATTTATACAATAAACCTTCCTATGGGAATGAACACCTGCAGCAGTGTTACAGAGGCCATGTATAAATCTCACGTTTCGAGCCCATTAGTGGAGACCATAGGATACATTGACATGTTTCCTTCTCCCACTTAATATTTTTAGTTAGGGTTTCATAACTTAGACTAATTCAGGCTAATTCATTAATCCAAGTTTTAATTAACCTAATCAACTTTAACTCTTAAATTGGTTAGATTAATTTTATAAAAGTGATTGTTCAAGTTTTCCTAATTAAAACTAATCACATTATGAGCCGTCTTAATAATTTCGATTTATTAATTTGAACTTTTCTCCCAGATCGTTCCCAGTTAGAGGCGCTCCGTGTTAAGGGAACTTTATGAAACCTCATCACTTGGGCATAGCTTTCTCGCCAGAGATCCATTCAATTCAATTAATCTCAATTATTAATTTTTAATTAACCCTTAAGTAAAAGTGTAACGTCCCGTTACTTTTAGAGGTAAAATTTTTTTTATTTTATTTTATTTTATTATTTTTATTTATTTAAAGCTTTTAAAATTAGTTAAAATTAGTAATTCCAGTTTTATTGGTTATTTCCGTCCGAAAATCCTTTCTATCGTTTTAATTCGTTTCGGTGACTCTAATAATTATTAACGGGCCAATTAATAATTATTAGACACATTTAGATATTTTTACGACCATCGGTTTTCGATTTATAAGCAAAAGGTCAAAAAGGGCAAAACCGTAATTACCCAAACCCTAAAATATCTAGATATTTTCTTAACTATCATCTTTTTAACTTAGCCATTAAGCATTAGTCTTCATCTTCTTCCTTTCTCCCTCCTCTTGGCCGTGGATACCAAAACCCCAAAACCCAAAATTCGTTTCGTTTATTTCTCGGTGGATCGTCTCGAGCCTACATCCATCGGAAAGCCTCCGTCCCGTAGATCATTTCCCATCTACCGTACGTTGTTTTCGCTAGTTTTCTCGAGGCTAAAAGGTATGTTGAAGTTTCTAAACCTTGATGTGAATAGTGTTTTAATGGTAGATTTGAGTTAGTTTTATCAAATTCTTTCATTAAAGCTTGTTGAATTCAATCGGGAAAGCCGTTGTGAGTAATTTTAGAAACTTTCCCTAAAACCCTAAAAAGTAAGTTTTCAAAACTTTTTATATGGTTTTGTTCGTTTTGATTGTAAATGAGTTTTGGTGTTGAAATCATGAATTGTTATCATGAAAAATGACGATTTTGAGCCCGGATTTTCGAAAAACACTATTCACCCGAAAACACTATTCACGTGAAAACACTATTCATCCGAAATCACTATTCACCCGAAATTGCACACTTGTTCGCATATTAGTTATGAATTGTAATATGTTGTGCAATTGGTGAATTGTAGGTGCGATTGCTCGGTTGTTGTTGTTTCGTGGAAAGTGGTGATTTGGAGTTATTTGGCTAAGGTGAGTTTAATATGATAGTTAGCAATTTTATGAATTTAGTTTCATTATGTAATTTTTTATCAATGTTAAGAGGGGGTTAACTTCTTAGAATTAAGTTTTGGGTGGAAACTTTAATTCGGAAGTGTGTGTGGAGAAAGTTGGACTTATGGTTAGTTCGATGATTAGAGATCATCGGGGAGGTTTGGAAGTATGGTAACGTGATTTGGAAGTTACTTCGGTTGATTTGGAAGTTACTTCGGTTGATTTTAGAAGTTACTTTGATGGATTTGAAGTCATTTGGATGACTTTGGAAGTAAAGTAATTAGAAGATGCACTTGAGTGTTAACTCGTGTATTCTAGTTAGTTAGGTTTCTATTTAACTTAGTAGACTTCTTCGGAGTTTAGCTAACTTATTGGAGACCTAGGGCACAATGATTCACACATGATAGTATGTTGATTCGATCCATACGTATCATGGTGTGATGAATTTGTGGGAACTTTGAGCACTTAGTAACTAGCACATGATAGTATGTTGATTTCGATCCATACGTAGTCATGGTGTGATGTTGGTACTTTGGTTTGTAACTAGCACATGATAGTATGTCGATTTCGATCCATACATATCATGTTGTGAAATGGTGAAATTCCTGATACCTATGGTGAAATTCCTGATACCTATGGTGAAATTCCTGATACCTATGGTGAAATTCCTGATACCTATGGTGAAACTCCTGATATCCGATGATTGTGATATGGTAATACCGTACGGGCTTAGTATGCAATATTTATCCATATGGTATACCCGGTACGATGGTTGTGATATGGTAATACCGTACGGGCTTAGTATGCGATATTTATCCATATGGTATACCCGGTACGATGATTGTGATATGGTAATACCGTACGGGCTTAGTATGCGATATTTATCCATATGGTATACCCGGTACGATGGTTGTGATATGGTACATGATAGTACGTGGATTCGGATCCGTACGTACCATGGTATTATGATCTATGATACGGCACATGATAGTATGTTGATTCGGATCCATACGTATCATGGTGCGATGGTTGTGACATGGTATGACCGTACGTGGTATGTTGATTTCGATCCATACAATAGCACGATACGATGAAACTTGTTTGGTAATAAAGATAGTTAATGTTATTTTTACCTATTCTTTAGAAACGTGTAGTGAGACTTAGTTGTGAATGTTAATTTTACTTTAAATCTTTATTTTCCATCTTATGGTTGAATGACGAATACGGGTAGTATGATACTATCTTATGTTTACATGGAAATTGGAATGTGGTTACAGGTAATAATGAACATTTAGGCCTTTGGACACGATTTCTGGTATGAGATTTAGTTCATAGGTGATATGAATCATGGAACGTCACAAAACGCCCAAGGACAAATCACAACATTAAAGTCCAAGAGAAGCATTGACATCCATTTACAGGCCTACATTAGCAAAGTCAAGAGAAGCTTCGAAGATCCGATCATGGAGGCTATGGAAGAGGACGTGATGAACTTCAATATATGGAAAATACATTTGGAGGAAGAGTATTGAAGACTTGTTCAATCGGAATTGAAGAGAAGAGCTAATTAGGAAAGTTGCACCACTTTTGCAAACTTTCCTTATTTGGACCACTTTCCATATTTGTTCCCAAACTTTCCTTATTTGTTCCCAAAATGGTTCCAACGAATTTATGATGTATTTAGACATGTTTTAGGCCATTTACATTCAGTTTATTAGCTTGGAAAGAATTAGGAAAGATATTATTCTCTAGAAAAGATTTTCCACAAAATCTGCCAATTTCATATAAGGCAAGTTTTGGGCAGATTTTATTCTCTTCTTTATTCCGAATTTGCTTGTTATTTTTAGGGTTTCTTTGCCTATTTAAAGGCCTCATTTGTAACCCTAAACATGAAGAATTAATATGATAATAATATTGCTTTTTGCTTGGCTGAAATTGCTTAGTTTTGTAGCCTTGTTCTAGGTTGCATGTTTTAGAAACATTCAAGCATGAATTGATCTATTGTGTTTGTGGATTGTTTCAATCTTGAAATAAGAACAAGTTCTCTTATTTCAAGATCATAGATCATTGGAATAATCTTTCTCTTCTTGTGTTCCAAGGGTTTTACCTTATTGTTCATCGGGGTTTTAGGATTTGCATCTAGGGGTTCTTTGTGCTTTCAAAGGGTTTCTATTTCAATTTCCTAGGGTTTCATATCATTTGGTATCAGAGCTTAGGCTCAAGGGAAGATTTCTATCTTACTTGCTTTCTTGTTGTTTTAATTTTTATTGTCTTGTTCTTCGTTCATCGAAAATTCCAGAAAAACAAAAAAAATATATAGTTCCAGAATTTCCTTATTTAGCCTACTGTTTTTGTTCTTTTTCGTATATTTACTCTCCGATTCTTAAAAAGTCATAAACTAAAAAAGTCTTTATCTTTGAGTGGTGATTATTTGTTATTCAGAAAAGTTTGTCAAAAAAAAGGTGGAAGATTGAGAAAAAAATAGATCTTCGCAGACTGTCGGATTGTGCAGAAAATTGTTATTAAAAAAAAAAAAGTGTTCTTGCTATTTGCTTGAGTTTCTGGAAAAAAGTGTTTAGTATTCTTATTGTTCTTGAAGAGTTCATCTTAAACTCATCATTTATGCATCTTGAATCCCAAATTATCAAGTTGAATGAGCCAAAGTTGTTTGTTTCCTAAAAAGCTAGAACTTACCATAAATAACCCAAAACTGTTTTAGGAAAGTTTCAATTCTGTCCCATATTCAAATATATGCATATCTTGCTCAATTAAAGTCATTTTTTCTGATCTAAAGTGCTTTAGGGAAGTCTAATTTCGAATTTTTCTCTTTTAGGAAAGTTTATCCTCGCTTATTTTTTTTCTTATTCTTTCCTTGTCACTAAAATAAACCATTTGCATAAATCTGTCTTATTTTCTTCTTAACCCACCAAATTGGTTGTTTCTTATTTCTTGATTGTTACTTTTTACAAATTTCATTAGTATCATAGTTGTTTGATAGTTGCTAAAGTGTTCTAATTAGTTCAAGGTTATATTTAGGCCCTAAAATCTGTTTTGAGTGCAAACACGAGTGAATTGACATCATCGAGTGTAAACACTTAGGGAGTGATTGAGAGGTCCTATTTTTATTACTAACTTGTTTACTTGCAGCAATGTATCATGAAAGGTTTGATCAAATGAGGAGTAATAGATGTCGAGAGCTAGAACATACACGAAGCCAAAATAGAGAGGTTTATCATGGAGGGATAGAGCATAGAAGCTTAGGAGGTGATAAGCTCAAGGTACCTACTTTTCAAGGAAGATCAAATCCAGAGGTTTACTTGACATGGGAAAGAGATGTGGAGCTTTGTTTCAAGAACATCCATGTAGTGATTCAAAGAAGGTACAACTTATAACCACTCAATTTTGTGATTATGCACTAACATGGTGGAAACAATTGATGAATGATAGACAAAGAAGAACTTTGGAGGATCCAATTGAAACTTGGTGTGAACTCAAATACATAATGAGGAAACGATTTGTACCAGACCGATTTCAAAGAGACCTTGTGCAAAAGTTCGAAGATCTTACACAAGGAAACATGAGTGTTTGTGAGTACTACAATGAGTTTAAATATCTCATGACTAGAGCTAATATTGAGGAAGATGAAGAGATGACTATGGTATGGTTCTTAGATGGATTAAACTATGAGATTGCTGGCCAAGTTAATGGGTATACATATGTGGAGTTGGATGAAATGGTTCACTATGCCATCAAGATAGAAAATAGTCTCCAAAGAAGAAGAGATACACGGTATGCTTCTAAACCTATTTCCAATACTACTTCTTCTTATCAAATGGGTGAAAATGGTACATTAATGGATAAGAATGGGGCTGCCTATGGCTTGGTAGAGGAAAATGCAAATTTGATTTTAGAGAAAGTTAAGATGATTGAAAGTGAACTTTTAAAATCGAAGGAAATTTTCAATGCTAGCATGGAGGAGATAAAAGAGGATATTCGTGCTAATGTTTTTGTGGAGGAAATTTGTCAGCTACAAAAGAGTTCTATGTTTGAAAATAATGAAAATTGTGACAAAGAGAGTGAGCCAAAAGAAAGAGAGATTAGTGGAAAAGAAAGAGAGATGAGTGATGAAAAAGAAACGAGTGAGTTAAAAGAAAGAGAGATGAGTCGAAAAGAAAGAGAGTTTGATTCAAAAGAAAAAGAGTTTGAAAAGAACGAGTGTCATGAGAGTGAAAAGAAAAAGTGTTTTCAGATTAGAAAGTGTGAGACAATTGAGAGTAGTGAGCAAAAAGAGAGTCAACTGGAGAGTGAGAGCTTGAAAGTTAGATCAAGTGAGGCTAGGAATGAAATCTACCAACCTACATTTGTACTTTTGTACAAAGAGGTTTGTTTTACACTTAACCCATCTTTGCCTAGTATGTTTGTTGAGTTTTTGCAGGAATTTAAAAGGTTGTTCCCTAATGAGATGCCTAGTAATTTGTCATCAATGAAAGGCATAAAACATCAGGAAGACAACATTCAAGGGGCTGCCATACTCAATGGATCACTACCTCACATGACTCAATTCATGGAAAATACGGTAAAAATGACCATTGTAAAGTATCCTAACCCTATTCTTGATTTTATTCATAACACTTGTTTGGTTGCTAAATTTGATCTCAACTCTCAATTTCTACCACTTCAATTGCATTCTAATGATAAAAATTTGTTTTGTGCTACAAGAGTTAGATCATTTAATGAATTTATGGATAGTATGGATTTTACATCTTATATGCATTTTCTGAATACTTTAAAACTATTTGAGTTTGATTATGGTTCATATGCTTTGATTAATGTGTTACATTCACCATGTGATCATCTTGTGAGTAGTGTTGAGTATGAGAAAATTTACGAGATTGACTATGGTCAATATATTCTATTAGATGTGTTACCACTATCCACAAACCATATTGTCAGTTTTGTGGTCTTTTATAAGCTCGAATGTTTTGCTGATTTAAAGGGAAGGAAACCAACAATATTTGACCCGGGAGGTATTAACTTGAAAGGAGAAAGAAGGGTACCATTGTTGCTCTCTTTGGTGCCAATTCACAATAGACGAGGTAAGTGTGCTTTATATGCTTTTATTTATGTTATTAACTTAATTTATTGTGATGTAGGTAATGTTATAGATTCGAGGACGAATCCTTTTCAAGAGGGAGGGGATGATATGAATCATGGAACGTCACAAAACGCCCAAGGACAAATCACAACATTAAAGTCCAAGAGAAGCATTGACATCCATTTACAGGCCTACATTAGCAAAGTCAAGAGAAGCTTCGAAGATCCGATCATGGAGGCTATGGAAGAGGACGTGATGAACTTCAATTTATGGAAAATACATTTGGAGGAAGAGTATTGAAGACTTGTTCAATCGGAATTGAAGAGAAGAGCTAATTAGGAAAGTTGCACCACTTTTGCAAACTTTCCTTATTTGGACCACTTTCCATATTTGTTCCCAAACTTTCCTTATTTGTTCCCAAAATGGTTCCAACGAATTTATGATGTATTTAGACATGTTTTAGGCCATTTACATTCAGTTTATTAGCTTGGAAAGAATTAGGAAAGATATTATTCTCTAGAAAAGATTTTCCACAAAATCTGCCAATTTCATATAAGGCAAGTTTTGGGCAGATTTTATTCTCTTCTTTATTCCGAATTTGCTTGTTATTTTTAGGGTTTCTTTGCCTATTTAAAGGCCTCATTTGTAACCCTAAACATGAAGAATTAATATGATAATAATATTGCTTTTTGCTTGGCTGAAATTGCTTAGTTTTGTAGCCTTGTTCTAGGTTGCATGTTTTAGAAACATTCAAGCATGAATTGATCTATTGTGTTTGTGGATTGTTTCAATCTTGAAATAAGAACAAGTTCTCTTATTTCAAGATCATAGATCATTGGAATAATCTTTCTCTTCTTGTGTTCCAAGGGTTTTACCTTATTGTTCATCGGGGTTTTAGGATTTGCATCTAGGGGTTCTTTGTGCTTTCAAAGGGTTTCTATTTCAATTTCCTAGGGTTTCATATCAATAGGATTACTTGCTTTCATTTTACTCTCACTAGCATTGTTTGCTAATGGTGCTACACCACAATATTTTCAGGTAAACCCTATCCTAAGAAGCGAGGTAGACGAAATGGTGTCGCTTGACTGTTCGAGGTGGTGTAAGGGACAATATTAAACTCTTTTGATAAGCATTAGTAAAATGCTTGTAATCATATACTTTTTACATACTTTGTGTCATTTTGAGCCCGTGAAGGGTGTATGTGTAAAGTATTTTGATGTTTTTATGATTAAGCTTTACTTTGGAATGTGCATTCCCGATTTATAGCTTTTTCTGGACTTTGGGTTGTAAAACAGGTTTTGGATATTCAACTTTTAAACGAACCCATGCCGTTTTTCTTTAAAAATTAAGTCTTCCGCTGTGCATTTGAATTTAAAGAATTTAACGAAAAATCGGGTCGTTACAAAAAGTTTCTATTTGTTTATCTTATATGGATTTTGGCCCAATTGTTTAAACAATAATTCCATATTACAAATAATTCATTTAGTTTCTATTCAACTTTTAAACTAGATTTAACTTTTGAATTTTAACTAAATAAGCATGCTTTTAATTCTAAAAACAATTAGAATAAAATACATAATTTTTCGATAATAACACTTTATAAAATAAAATTATGGCATGCTTCACATACATTAGCATATAATAACACATATTATATCATGATGCATGTATGTATAATTAATTAAAATCATACAACCTATGGTGGGATTTTCTACATGACATACTTTTATGCATGAACATTATTTAAAACAATTATATCATACATATAAACAATTTAAATAATAAATAGCTAAATTGATCGGTATTCTTGGCACTATTTCTAAAACGGAAAATTAAAATTACAACTTAATTAAATCTTCCATTGTAGAACTTGAGGCTTCAACTTTCTCTCTCCTCCATGGTGTAGGCGAGGGCATGGGTATTTATGGGGCAAATATTATCTCCTTAATATTTCCATAAATACTTGTTTTAAAATAATTATCTTTTAATTTAATGGAAAAATAAAGAAAATATTTTCCATGTAATCTTATATCAATTTCTAAATTTATAATTTAAGATAGGGATATAATCTTTAAAAAAAATTTAATCCTTATCTTAAATTTTTAAATTTTAAAATTGAGATAACAAGATAATTATGTTAAAATATCTTACCGTATCTTACCTTATCTCATCCTTTTCTCTCTCCTTGGGCGTGGACCTCATGGATTGGTGGAAAAAAATTTCTCCTCTTCCTCCCTTGGTAGTGCCGATTTTTGCCTCATTTGGTATGAGAAAATTACAAACTTTTCCTATACCCTAAAATTAGGGTTTACAAATTTTATACTAAAATTTAAAAACCTAAGTGCCTCAAGAATACCTAAACAGTCAATAAGCAAACCACCACAATTTATATAACACAATTTATATAAACATACATAAAATGATTTTTATGCAACCCACCAAAATTTTCGAAAATCACAAATTTAGCATGATAATTAAAACTAGCTCTGATACCAATTGAAGGGATGATTTACTAAATTAGCGGAATTTATGTAGTAACACAAATTAACACTTAATTTAGGATCTATTAATATCATGCAATTTGTGATAAAAACATGTAGATTCATGCTCGTTTTTCAAAAATTAAAACCCTTTACTTACATTGAGTAAAATATGGAGAATCAGTTGGAGGTTTCTTTACAGCATCAAATCCTCAGCAACACCGGATCTTCTACGCTATATCTCGATCGATCAAACTAAATCCGATTGTGGGATCGAACTTAAGAAGAGATTGGGAAGAAGAAAAATATTTTCTTCCCAATTTTGAATAGCAAAATCGGCAAAGGGAGAGAAAAGGAGGAAGAGAGATTTTTCAATTTCCAAAGAATTGAATTGTGTGATTTATGAATGACCCAACCCTCCTATTTATAGAAAAATAGGAATCCTAATCATATTAGGATTAATCTATAGAGATAAATACAAAAAGAATAAAGATTATCTCTTTCTTTTATCTTGCAATTTCGAAAATGCCATAGATAAATAGGAGATTATTTTATTTTCTTTATTTTATTTATCTTGGGTAAATAAATCTATGTAATTATTTTAGGATATAATTCAAACAATTATCTCCTCAAAATACATGGCATGGCCGAAATTATCATCATAAAATAATAAATAAATACAATTTATTTATTTAATTATTTTGGGCCAATTCCAATTGGGTTCATTAATCCAATTGGGCTTGAAACTTTCTCTTAAATTAATAAGTCCAACTTAATTAATTTATTTATTAATTACCATTTAAATAAAATATTTTATTTAAACAATTAATAATATTAATATTTTCTCCCGTCTAAATATTATCAAATTATATTTAATTATTAATTTCCATTTAAATAATTTCCATTATTTAAATAATTAATAATAAATATTTTAATTATTAATTTCCTGTTTAAATAAACTCATTATTTAAACAATTAATAATGTTTATATTAATTACCGTTTAAATATACTCAATATTTAAACAATTAATATTGCCTATTTTAAGTAATTCATTTTACTTAAAATTTCCATTTCTTCTACTTGATTTCGCGACTACGATATTTGGGCTAGCATAGGGACCCGATAGACCTATAGATCATGCGCTTAATAATTAGTCAATTAAGTGATTAACACATAATCAGTTAATTACTTATTATCTAACTATGAATAATTCCACTATAGATTCATAGCTGAACTCCCCTCACTATAGATGAGTTATTGTCCATTTAGTTTATCATTATTTATATCTGTGATATTATCCGTCACGTGGAACCCTCATAATTACAGGTGGATAAACTTACCGTTTTGCCCCTGTAATTACCGCTTTATCCTTGTGTTCCCGCTGATTCTCCAATGAACTTTATCTTTAGTCGAACTAGAGATAAGATACTTCTGTAATCAATAGAAGTCGTGACGTCACTTGTTCATGTCTCGAATCAGTACATCAAGGGAGTTTCCTAAAGTTCCTAAAATGTTTAGGTATCGCACTGATACCGTTAATTTATAGGAAAGTTATGAATTCCATCTCGTGAAAATGAGTTCCCAGCTACTTATCTAGTCATGTTCCCAAAACAGGAGTGTATTGAGCGTTCTTACGGATCGCTCTCAACTATGTGAATCAAAGAACATAACTCCACAAATAGGAGTCCGCATTTCACTCAGGATTGAGATCTATCACGGTTGATAAACTTAGTTTGATATTCGATTATTTCTCGTAAACGGTACTAATGAGAAATTTGATCGAACATCGTGGTCCTGTCTTATACAATCAACATTGCATATGATACTTCCATTTCATGTCTCCCACATGAATGATCAGGATTCGATCATTTGTCTATAAACAAAATGTGAAGCTATCAACAAGGTTACCAGGATAAGGTTCCCAAACGTTATCCGTTTCTCGTGAGACACGTTTAAGTTACTCATCTCGACTTTAATCCTCTCGTATGACTCACATACTAAGTCGTGATTTCATAAGAGTGACTTAGGGTTTTACTGTTTGAATGTTTGATATTTATATATTTCCATATATTCCTAATATCATTAATTGAATCAATCTAGATAATATAAAGAACTTATGTTTATTTATTTAATTTATTCTTAATAAATTATTATTATTATTAAATAATTACAAGTTCTAGGACACCATTCCTAATACAATCCTCATCCAATTACTTGTTATGACATCAATAAGAATAATAAATAAAATTTTTCTTAAATATAACATCTCGATTCTCTTTCTCATCTATCATATGCATAAAAGTAATGAGTACATCCCGTAGGATACGCATTCGCCATTTATGCATGAAATGAAGGTAATGTGGATTTTCACATACTATCCACCCTTATCCTTATGTATGAAGTAGCGTGGACTTCTTCTGTAATATCCACTAGTACTTATGCATGGAAGTAGCGTGGACTTTTCCCGTAGTATCCACCAGTACTTATGCATGGAGGTAATGTGGACTTTTCTCATATTCCACCATTAACCTTTCGTTTTTCTTTCTCACTTTCTTTTCTTTTCAATAATGCGAGATGTTATGCATATGCTTGCAAAAGTAAATAAAGTAAATGTAAAAGATATAATAATCAAAACATGCATAAAGTAAAGGAGCATAAAGTAAAGACATAATGATATGAATTATGTAGCCATGCATTTAAGGAATTCAAGCTTAAAGAGTACATGCATTGATGACAACTCAAGTTGCATTAAATTCACTCAAGACGTATTTATGACAACTCAAGCTTGAAGTGTAGTAGCATTGATGACAACTCTAGATGCATTTATGACAACCCAAGCTTCATTCAAGGCAACTTAAAGCTTCATTCAAGATAACTTCAATACACTTCAAGACAAGCATTAATGGCATTTAAAAGCTACTTTTAAGCATCATGTATCAGTTTCAATTGTTTTAGATGCATTGTAAGTTACAAAGTAATAGTGGCAGATTGTAACTCATGTTTTTGCTTTAATTTTGGGGGTTACAAGCTAGGAACTTAATGGGGCTGACTGATATGAATCATGGAGCACAAGACAAGATAGACAAGCTTAGGATGGTTCAAGGGCCAATGACAAGATCCAAGACCAAGAAATTGCAACAAGCTTTGAATATCCATTGTCAAGCATACATGAGCAAACTCAAGGAGACTTTTGAAGATTGGAACATTGAGGCTGAGGAAGAAGACTTAAAGCACTTCAACTTGTGGCATGTGCAATTGGAAGAAGAATTTGGACAAGTTGTGCAATCAGATTCAAAGAATGAAGCTTAGAGAGAAAGTTGCAAACTTTCCATATTTGACAACTTTCCTTATTTGAGTCTTCTATTTATTTTATGCATTTATGGATTTTGTATAATGTTTTCCATGGCCAAAGGACATGTTTTAGGCCTTTTATATTCAGTTTATATGTTTGGAAAGGATTAGGAAAGATATTATTCTCTAGAAAAGATTTTCCACAAAATCTGCCAATTTCACATAAGGCAAGTTTTGGGCAGATTTTGTGCTCCTTGTAATCCGAATTTCCTAGCTTATTTTTAGGGTTTCTTTGCCTATTTAAAGGCCTCATTTGTAACCCTAAAGACTAAGAATTCATATGATAATAATATTGCTTTTTGCTTTGCTAAAATTGCTTAGTTTTGTAGCCTTGTTCTTAGGTTGCATGTTTTAGGAACATTCAAGCAAACCTTGATCTAGTTTGTTTGTGAATTGTTTCAATCTTGAAATAAGAACAAGTTCTCTTATTTCAAGGTCTTTGATCATTGGAATAATCTTCTTTTCTTGTTTTTCCAAAGGTTTTACCTTTTTGTTCATGGGGTTTTAGGATTTGCTTCTAAGGGGTTCTTTGTGCATCAAAGGGTTTCTTTATCAATTTCCTAGGGTTTCATATCATTTGGTATCAGAGCTTGCTCTGGGAGAGAGTTATCAAAGGTAAATTCGTTTACTTCATCACCTACGTCTTCACTTTTTCTAATCCCCCATCAAAACCGCTTTCATTAAAAAAAACCAGAAAATTTCCAGATTTTTGTTCCAACTTGTACATCACCTACTGACCTCGTCCCTTAACCTTTTCCTACGAAATTTTTTTCCAATCTGATTATTTTTCGATCCTCTACAAAATTACAGAAGACATCAAATCCAAAATCAGAACTTAAATTACCTAAAAACTCGTTTCAAAGTTTGAATACCAAGCAGTTTTTTTTTTTTTTTTTTTTCTTCATCTTTCAAAACCCTAATTTTTTTGCAACCACAAAATTCTTCCATTATGACAATACATACTAGAGATATCAAGTGTACTAAATGTCGTGGAAGAGGGCATATTCGGGAGGTGTGCCCTAACAAGATAGATTTGGCTCTAGAAGGAGATGAAACTAAAGAAGAAGAAAAAGAGAGATTGAAGAGGATGGAACAAGAACAACAAAAAAGAAGAGAGAAAAGGGAGTCGGTGAAGCGAGAGAGATTAGAGCGAGAAGAAAAGGAGAAAATAAAGAAGCAAGAAGAGTTGAGAAAATTAGAGCAAGAAAAGCAAGCTCTCCTTAGAAGAATTGAGAGGAAAAGGAAATTATTGGCCACACCACCCCTCTTTGCACTCGAGTATCATATGGGAAGTTTCAAGCTAAACCCTTTCCAAGATTTTGTTTATGATTTTTTGCAGGAAATCAATGCCAATAATGGTGCCACAAATGCTTTAACAATTGGCGAATTTTTCAAGGGAGACTCCACCATGATCAAACCTTTAGATTCGAGGACGAATCTTTTCGAAGTTGGAGAGAATGATATGAATCATCCCAGCCCCAAATGTCAAAGAATTGACAATATTGAAGTCCAAGGTTTCAATCAAGAAAAGATCAAGAATCCGAAGACTAAACGAGTGAAGATTGACTTTCTTGGGCATTTGCAAGGATATTTGGTTACATACTTGACTAATCAAGAAAATGAGTTTAAAACACTTCTAAACTCATGGGATATTTGTTTCAAAGAGCTCCAAAGAAAATCGCGCATGAAAACATTCAAACGAGTGAAAATGACATCAAAAACGGCACTGGCACTTGTAGTTTTGTCTATTTTCATCCAATTTCGAATTTTAGTATTTTATTTGAGTTTTATTACTTTAGTTTTATTTATTATTATTATTATTGATGTAATAGGGAAGATTTGACTTTGTTTCCTTAGTTTTGCAAACTTGGAGACCAAGTTTAAAAGATTAGGAAAACTTTCCTAATTTGAATTTAGGAAAGTCTAGTTCTTACCTTTTTATTATTAGGTCTTTATTTCCCTTCATATTTTCGACCAAGCTAGGGTTTATTAGGCTATTTAAAGCCTCTTTTGTAAGCTTTACAATCAGAATATCAATGAATGAAAATCCTTTTGTTTTGGTTTAAGCTTTTGCTTTGAAAAACCTCTTTGTAATTCATGTTCTTGAATTGCATGTTTAGAGTCATTCAAGTCCAATTGATCATTGTTCTTGTGGAGTGCCTCAACCTTAATTAAAGAAACCTATTCTTGAATTAGGGGATTGATCGATTAGGTCATCATCTTCCCAACCTCGCCTAATGGTTGATTCAAATTGTTAAGGGTTTTCAAGCTTTTCCTTTCAAGGGTCCATCATCCGGTTCTTGAATCCGTCAATATGAACGAAATTTACATGTAATTTAAGCCTATAAATAGGCCATGTTTCAGCCAATGTAAATCAGATTTGTAAGATTTGAATGATGAATGAAATGTAGCATTTTTATGCACATTGAGAGCCTTGAGCCTCAACCCTTTGTAATCTTGCTTTAGATTACATGTTTAGAGTCATTCAAGTTGAAATGATCATCCAACTTGTGGAGTGTCTCGAATCTTGGGCTTGGAAACTTGTCCTAGATCAATGATCATCTTTCCTAAGCAATCTGTTTTTAGCCATTCTTAGGGGGTGTTTCCGAATAGTTAGGGAGGGTTTGAGTTCTTGCTTCAAAGGTTCATGCTAAGCATAATAGCATCGGGTCTTTGAACTTGCAATTCGGGTTTGCCTTATCATTTGGAACTCTTGGGTTGATCCGATTAGTTAAGGAGGTTTTGTGCCATTTTCATGCTTCAAAGGTTCTTGCAAACGATTGTAATGGGTTTTTGGACTTGAACGCAAGGTTGCCTTATCACATAAAGTAAAGGACATAAGTAAAATAGATAGTAATCTCGGACGAACGATATGTCGATCGAACTCCGGTATCAATAATAAAAGTAGAATCATAACTTAAACGATTAACATATACCATCAAGGATTCTAAACTTCCAATATAATCCGAGGTTCTATTAATCGTTCTAAATACAAGTTTGGATCTTTTAACTTCCAATGATCCAACCTTAATTTCGAATCAAACCTAACTTAGAATCTTCTAAGATTCAATACTTTCCTTAAGAACTTCTAAGTTCTCACTTAAAGGATTAACTCTTAATCCTAAGGGCGCTAACTCACATCCCTCTAATCTTAGATTCGGATTCTAGTCTTAGTTTCAAATTCTACAAACCTTCATACTCATTCGCTTTCAATAGTTACTTTAAATCCTAATTATTCTCACCTTAGCCAAATAAGAGTTCGCTCCAAGTTTCCGAAAGCACGATCAAACAATGATCCGAAACACCTACAATTAATTACATCTAACAATTAATAAATAAACATACATCGATCAATTAACATCTAAAAGCTCAAAACAACGAACAACCCCATAAACCCCACTATGAGGCTCTCGGCCCCCCATGAAAAGTGGGTCTCGGGTTTGGTTTTCCAGCTTTTAGGTACTTTAGAGGTGTTTCGAGTTGGTTTTAAGCAATTTCGAAGTTCCCGATTTCAATGTGTAGCGATGATTCGGGTTTTTGAACAATAAACAGTTTCTCGAATTTAATTTCAATAAACATTAATTCACTAATTTACAACCCATATTCAAATCCCAAAAGGTAAATTTCAAACGGGAAGGGTTTCGACTGAAACTCGGTTTTACGGTTATGGGAAAGTTTCCAAAAACTCTTAAAACTACTCCCGCATTTACAAACACCGAGTTTCACGGCAAGAAATAGAAAGAAAACAAAGAAAACTCCATTAAAACACTATTTGGAGCTTAGGGTTTGAAACTTTACTTACAGAGAACTCCGTGGATCTCAAGAGAAAAGCACGATCGATGGGTGGAAAAGAATCCTAGACCCGAGGGCTTTCCGATGCAATCGAAATCAAGCCGATCCGTCGAGAAACGAGCAAAACCCGAAGAAATCCCTCTCAATCACCATACCCACGGTTTTGAGGGAGAAAAGGATGAGGAATGTGGTCAATTTTGAGTCAATGAGGTGTTTTTAAAGATGAATGAATATTAATTTGGATATTTTAAGAAATTGGAAATGACGGTTACGTCCTTTTATGACTTTTGACTTCTAAATCGAAACCCGATGCTCTTAAATAAATCTAAAGGTGATTAATAATTATTAATTGGCCTATTAATAATTATTAATTTCACCGAAACGAATTTAAAGTATTCAAACGATTAAAAAGGATTTCGGGCGAAATTAACTACTAAAATCGAAATTACAAAATAATAATTAAACTTAATACTTAAATTGAAATAAATAAATAAATAAATAACATTAAATAAAATAAAATAAAATAAAATAAAATAAAATAAAATAAAATAAAATAATAAAAAAAAATTTACTTCAAAATAACGGGACGTTACAAAATATTAACTTAATTAAAAATTAGGAAACGATGGCATACATGGTCCGACATTTATTATTTAATGACACACATAAATAATGACAGATATAAACTAATATTAAAAATAACGTATTATTCCGGAAATTTACGCGCGAGAACTTGAAATTTTATATAACATAAGATGACATTCCATGTGTGTCATCGTTTGATAAAAAAAACTGAAATCTTAAAATGTGTCATCTTTTACTATATGTGTCATATTTAAAAAAAAAAACTCTGTGACGACCCATCACTTTTAAATAAATTAAAATCAGAGAAAACAGCGGAAGTCTTTTATTTTAAGAAAATTTTGCGTGGTTTTGTTTGAAAGTTGGCATGCCGAAAACCTGTTTACATCCTAATTTTCAAATCTAATAAAATCATATGGAACATTAAGTTCCAATCAGGAGTTCAAGATGTAATATCATAAAAACAACGATAAAAAGCTCTTATGAGCTAAATACAAAGTATAATTCACAAATCCTTCAAAGTTCTCAAAAGTAAAATTCATAAACTTTACAACAAAAGAGTCCATCTCGAGGTCAGCATCCCTCGATCACGCAGCACCACCTCCTCTCCCTCGACCTCTTGCCAGGGCATTACCTGAAATTTTTGTAATATCATGAGCTAACAACTTAAGCCCAGTGAGAATAATAAGCATAAAAAGTAAAGATAGACCTCAAACTCGTATACCGATTTGTGTCCAAATAAACTGACACAATAAATCCTAAAGTTCTCCAAAGTTTAGGTAATTTCATTCTAAACTTTCCAAAGGATGATAATACTAACTCTTAAGGTCAAAACCTCATCCATTACTTATTACAACATAAATAAAAGAAATAAGTAAACTTTGCATAAACATAAAACATCTCGATTTTCCTTATGTTCTTACTTTCCGTAATGAAATATACAATTCATTCTCAATAATATAATTCCAACGATAATTAAAATGAAGGTAATGCAAACTCCCGTAGGATTCACATTCAACCTTATGCATGAAGAAGGTAACGTGGTCTATCCCGTAGGATCCATCGTTCTCCCTCCTTTTCTTTCTCACTTTCTCTTTTCTTTTCTATGAAGGTGATGTGAACTCCTCGTTGGGTTCATCATTCTTCCTTCCTTTATTTTCTTTTTCACTTTCTTTTCTTTTTCACTTTCGTTTCTTTTTCTCTTTCGTTTCTTTTTCTCTAAAGGTGATGCGGACATTCCCCGTAGGGTCCAACATTCTCCCCTTCCTTTCTTTCTCACTTTTCATTTCCATCAATGATATGCATGAAGGTAATGGAGACTCCCGTCGGATCCACATTCACCTTTTATGCATGAAGGTAATGGGGACTCCCGTCGGATCCACATTCACCTTTTTTTTGTTTCTCCTCCCTTTTCCTCCATTTCAATGATGCAAGATGATACGGTGCAAGATTTTATGATGCAAGATGTTATGGTTATGCTTGTACATGCTTGCGAAAGTAAATAAAGTAAAGGTGAATGTTAAAGTAGTCGAACAAGCATAAGGTAAAAGGGCATAAAGTAAAGTGCATAAAAATAAATGGATCAAAGATGTGATTATACATAAAGTAAAAGACATAAAGTAATCAAATAGGAAACTCCGGACGAACGATATGTAAATCGAACTCCGCTATAAATAATAAAAGTAAAAAACATAAGTTAAACGATTAACCTATACCTTCCAGGATTCTAAACTTCCAATAATAATCCGAGGTTCTATTTACCGTTCTAAAAACAAGCTTGGATCTTTTAACTTCCAATGATCCAACCTAAGCTTCGAAACGAATCTAACTTAGTAATTTCTAAGATTCAAAGTTTCTCCTCGAGAACTCCTAAGTTCTCACTTAAAGGATTAACTCCTAATCCTAAGGGCACTAACTCACATCCCTCTAATCTTAGATTCGGATTCTAGTCTTAGTTTCAATTCTACAAACCATTATACTTATTTGCTTTCTATAGTTACTTTAAATCCTAACTATTCTCACCTTAACCAAAAGTTTTGCTCCAAGTCTCCAAAGCACGAATCAACAACTGAGCAAACGAGCCTACAAATCACCAATTGCACAACATAAAACAACTCATATCTAATATGAGAACAAGTTTGAATTTTCGGATGAATAGTAATTTCGGATGAATAGTGTTTTTCAAAAATCCGGGCTCAAAATCGTCATTTTCCATGATAGCAATTCATGATTTCAACTTCGAAACTCATTTATAATAAAAAACGAACAAATCTATATAAAAAGTTTTGAAAACTTACTTTTTGGGACTTCCCTTAGAGAACGGGAAACTCCGAAAAGGTAGGTTGGATAGGTAGCCCTCGTCCCTACCAATCCAACGCAACCAAAATCAAGCCGATCCATCGAGAAACGAATGAGAAACGAAGAAAAGGAAATTCTCATCCATGGTGGATGGAACCCACGGCAAGGAGAAGGGAGAAAGAAGAAGAAAATGAAGTCAATAGTCAATTTTGTGATATTTAAAGAATAAATGAATAGTAATTTTAGATATTTTTAAGAAATTGGAAATGACAGATACGTCCTTTTATGACTTTTGGCTTAAAAACGAATCCCGAACTTCTCAAACTAACCCAATGGTGATTAATAATTATTAATTGGCCCGTTAATAATTATTAATACCCTTAAAACGAAAATAAACTAAAAAGGTAATTAAAAGGACTTAAACCGAAATAAACTACTAAATTCTAATTTACCGATAAATAAATAAACTTTAATTACTTAAATTAAAATAAAATAAATAATTTTTTTTTATCACAAAATAACGGGACGTTACAAACTCAGTGTCATCTTTTGTGGAATTCAATCTTTAAAGTTACTGATTTTTCATCATTTATCTTAGGGCATTAAGATTTGGATTTGAGGACGAATCCTTTTCAAGAAGAAGGGAATGATATGAACCAAGGAACCAAGTCAAGTTCAAGCCAAACTCATTAAATGCAAGTCAACTTCAAGCCTAGTTCATTAAATGCAAGTCAAGTTCATTTAATGCAACCGAAGCTCATTTAATGCAACTCAAGACATCAATGCTACTCAAGACTTATTCATGACATCTGAAATCTTTATTTATGACTCCCATAAACACATGTGATTAAGAAGTTTCAGTTACAAAGCCTTCCAAATCAGAATTGTAACTCTTTTATTTTCGGTTACACTTTAAATTCAATAGGCTAGTTAATTGTCATTATTTCTGTCTTTACTTTTGTGGGTTGTCTTTTGGCCTTTTTTTATTCAATTTTATCAGTTTATTTTCGTGTCTATTGAAGACTATAAAGCCATGAGACATGCTTGTAAGAAATCCGATTATTCATGATATAAAAATACAAAAACTCTTTGAGAGCTTTTCTTTGAAATTGTTGTGAGCCGAGCTTACCATTTCAATTTTGTCATTCCTTGTGTTTAGGGTGGCTGTAGAATCAAGCCTTTAGGATTGATCATTCTAAATTGGTGGATTGATTCGAATCTAAAGCAAGAAATCCAATTCTTGTTTTTAGATCATTGATCATAAGGATAATCATTCTCTAGCCTTTTTCCTTGGGTTGTTTCAAATGGCATATGTTGGTTCTTTGGTTGTGAACTTTTTGGGTCCTTAGTTAAGTTTTTTTCATATCATTTGGTTTCAGAGCATAGGTTGCATCTTGTGGCCTACTCTAGAATTGATTCTATCTTACTTTTTTGCATTGTTTTTCATATCTACACATTCTTTCCATCCATTTCATTTCTGCCATTTCATCCATTTTGATTCACCTTTTGAATCTGATTTCATCTCCATCTTAAAGATCACGTTTAGATCTTCAAAATCCAAAAAAAAAAAGAGGAAAGAAGAGTGAATTTGCATTCGAGGGCACCAAATCTGTTCATCTTGTGTTCATCTTGCAAGTTCTTGATTTGTTTTTAGTTTGATCCATATAAATTCGTGTATATATGATATTATTGTGTTTATATATCAGTTACCATTCAAATATATCAGTTTCACATTCATTTCCACGTATTTAAAGCATAAAAAATGGCTAAAGTTCAAAATTGTCAAAGCTGTCCAATTTTGTAACTGTCGCATTTAATGCTTCTGTTCCCTATTCAAACCTCATAATTTTCTTTTTCTTCCTGAATAAAAAAGTTTTATCTGACGTTATCTTTCTATGTTCAGAAGGGCACATTGTCAAAATCATAACGGAAACTGTTCGAATCTGGCTTCTTTTTTTTCTGTGCGCAGGTTTAGCCTATTTTCTGGGAACTTCATTTCTGTGAGTTAGTGTTTTCAATTCTGAACGAATTTTTGAATTTTGCCTTTTGTATATTCTTTATTATCATCTTAATAAGCTACATATAGACTGCCAATTGAAAATTCATTCTCGAACTCCACGAATTTTGAAATTTGTAATTGCCATTTTTCTTGAGTTCTTTGCTTTCAAAAATCTGTTTTGCTTTCCAATCTGATTTTTTCCTATCCAATCTATTTTTCTTGTTTTATTTTTGTTTCTTTTCATCATTTTAGATTGTTTAAATACCGATTGCTTGATTTTTAGTACTTAAAACACAAGTTGATTCATTTTGACCATAGCTTATCCATGAGCCTAAATTGACATTATTGGCCTACCTTGAGTGATTAAACACGAGAGTTCCTTGAATGATATATTGTGAGGGAGTGTTGTGAGGTCCAAAAAACATCTCACAAGGGGCAAATAATGTGGGTGGGATTAGTGAAGCTAGGTGGAGAGAGGAACAAGCGGGAGCTTTTGCTAGACTTACTCAAACTTTAGAGGAGCTTAATGAGCGTATGGGTAGATTAGTGAAGGCTAGTAATCAGCAAAATAGGGATAAATTTGAAGGAGAATTAGAAAGTGATGTTGAATAGGAAGAGAGTGACTTTGAGGAAGAATTTCTTGAGGAAGCCGAAGAGGGTGATAATATGGAGGAAAATATTGAGGAACCCGAGGCGAGTGATGGTAGTTGGGGCGAAGGAACTCAACAAGCATTTGTGTAGGAGAGTTCTAAATTATGAAATAAAGGATAATTTTGAAGATGACCAAAGACACAACTTGTTCCATACTAGGTGTTTAGTGAATGAGAGCCCATGTAGTGTTGTGATTGATGGTGGAAGTTGAACCAATGTTGTGAGCTCAATTCTGGTCAAGAGACTCAATTTACTTACTAAACCACATCCCAAACCTTACAAGTTACAATGGTTAAACAATAGTGGTGAGGTGAAGGTGCATAAGTAAGCTATCATTTCTTTTAGCCTTGGAAAGTATAAGGATGAGGTAGTTTGTGATGTAGTCCCAATGCATGCCGGAGATATACTTTTGGGAAGGCCTTGGCAGTTTGATAGGAGAGTGACCTATGATGGCTACCTAAATAGATACACTTTTACCAAGGATGGGAGGAAGACTACTTTGGTACCTTTGTATTCAAAAGAGGTTTTCAATGATCAATGTAAGCTTGAGCAAAGGAGATTTGAGTTTGAGTTAAAAGAAAAAGAGTTGAAAGAAAAAGAATTAAAAGAAAAAGAATTGAGTGAAAAATTGAGTGAGAGAGAAAAAAAATCTTTGAGTTGTCAAAATGAAAGTGAGAAGAGAGAGGAATTTGCGCCAAGAGAGTTTCGAAAAAAAGAAACACAAGAGAGAAAAGAAAAGTGTGAATACTTAAAGGAAAAAGAGAGAAGAGGCAAATTAGTGAGCTATCATGTAGAAATGAGTGAGGTTATGATAGTTTTTCTTAGTCAAAAGCCTAATTTTGTGCTTATGTGTAAAGTAGACTTTTTGGCAACTAACCTTAACCATTATTTTCCTAGTGTGTTTGAAAATCTTTTTCAGGTTTGGAAGCATTACTTATGGCCAAATAAAGACTTGAGGTGTTCTGTAACGTCCCGTTACTTTTGAAGGTGAATTTTTTTTTAATTTTATTTATTTATTTTAATTAAAGCTTTTAAGATTAGTTTAAATTTAGTAATTTTGATTTTAGTAGTTATTTTCGTCCGAAATTCTTTTTAATCGTTTTAATACTTTAAATTCGTTTCGGTGACATTAATAATTATTAACGGGCCAATTAATAATTATAAATCACCTTTAGATTAGTTTAAGAGCTTCGGGTTTCGTTTTTAAAGCAAAAGTAAAAGAGGGACGTAGACGTCATTTCCAATTTCTTAAAATATCCTAACACTATTCATCCATCTCCTTTATTATGCCAAAATTAGAAAAAAATATCATTTTCTTCTCATTTTTCAATCCCAAACCCGTAGCTTAGAGAGAAAAAAAGAGGAGAGAAAGAAATCGTCGCCCCGGCTTCGTTTCTCGTCCGTTTTACGTGATTTTGGATGCGTTGGAAAGCTCTCGCCGAGACCTTTCTATCCATTCTACCATTGGAACGTTTTCACCTCTCTAAGGTAAGCCCTAGATTTCGAAATTTCAAACATTTTATATGAGTTTTGATTCAAACTTGTGTTTTCCTTGGCCAAACCTTCATCCATTTCCAAAACTTGTTAAATCCATGTTGGGAAACACTTTGAGTAACTTTTTCTTGAGTTTCCTTGAACCCTAAAACCGAGTTTGAGCCGGAAAACCGTCTCTTGTGATTTTCCCTCTTTTGGCTATGTTTATGATGTTAGGTTTATTGTGTTTTTACTATTTACTTAATTTTTCGGAAATCATTTAATGTGCAAAACCCTAAATTACGATTACCCATTGTAGTGGCGAACCTCCAAAGTATTCGAAACCAACCCAAAACACCTCTAAAATGCATAAAAGCCGGAAAACCAAACCCGAACCCCTTTTTCCCTAGCTTGGCCGAGAGCTCCATAAGGGTAGAATCCGGGATTTTCGTGGTTTTATGTGTTTAGATGTTGTTTGATTGCTTTTCGGTTAATTAATGTAATTTAGGAATAATTCGTTTGTAGGATTGTGAATTGATCGTGAATTTACAACCTCGGATTATTCGGAGCTTGTCTTCAAGCTAAGGTGAGTTTAATGTGAAAGTTAGTGGTTTTATGAATTTAGTTTCGTTATGTAATTGTTTATCGATGTAAAGAGGGAGATAACTTCTTAGGATTATAGTTTGGTTGGAGACTTTAATTTGGAAGTGTGTGTGGAGAAAGTTTGGAGTTATAATGAATTCGATGAAAAGGGAACATCGGAGAGGTTTGGAAGTATGGTAATGAGATTTGGAGATGTTAGATGAAAGTGAGAATGGAAGTTACTTTAATGAATTTGGAAGTTAAGGTAATTAAAAGATGCACTTGAGTGATAACTCGTGTAATCTAGTTAGTTAGGTTTCTAATTAACTTAGTAGAATTCTTTGGAGTTTGGTTAACTTTTGGAGACCTAGGGCACATTGATTCACACATGATAGTATGTTGATTTTGATCCATATGTAATCATGGTGTGATGATTTGTGGGAACCTTGAGCACATTGATTCAGCACGTGATAGTATGTGATTTTGATCCATATGTAATCATGGTGAGATGATTTTTGAAATAGTACATGGTAGCATGTGATTTTGATCCATATATAACCATGGTATTATGGTTTGTGACACGGCACAGGGTAGTATGTGATTTTGATCCATAGGTAACCATGGTGTGATGATTTGTGGGAACCTTGAACACATTGATTCAGCACGTGATAGTATGTGATTTTGATCCATATGTAATCATGGTGAGATGATTTGTGAAATAGTACATGGTAGTATGTGATTTTGATCCATATGTAACCATGGTACTATGGTTTGAGATATGGCACATGATAGTATGTTGACTTCGGTCCATACGTATCATGTTGCGAGGAAGTAAATAGTACATAGTAGTATGTTGATTCAGATCCATACGGTTCTATGGTACTATGGTTTGAGATATGGCACATGATAGTATGTTGATTCGGATCCATACGTATCATGGTGTGATGATATCCGATATGGTGAAAGTCCTGATATCTGATATGGTGAAAGTCCTGATATCCGATGGTTTGTGATATGGTACATGATAGTATGTTGACTTCAGCCCATACTGTATCATGGTACGGTTACTTGAGACATGGTACGACCGTACGTGGTATGTTGATTTCGATCCATAAAATAGCACGATACGATGAAACTTGTTTGGTAATAAAGATAGTTAATGTTACTTTTACCTATTTTTTTTGAATTGTGTAAAGAGACTTAGTTGTGAATGTTTGTTTTACTTTAAGTCTTTATTCCTATCTCTTGGTATTGAATGACGATTACGGGTAGTATATGACTATCGTATGATTGTATGGAAATTGGAAGTGTGGATGTGGGTAGTATTGAGCATTATAGGCCTTTGGACACGATTTCGGTTATGAGATTTTGTTCATAGGATTACTTGCTTTCATTTTACTCTCACTAGCATTGTTTGCTAATGGTGCTACACCACAATATTTTCAGGTAAACCCCGTGCCAAGAAGCGTGGTAGAGGAAGTGGTGTCGCGTGACTTGACGAGATGGTGTAAGGACAATATTAAAACTCTTTTGGTTAAGAATTCGTAAAAATGCTTGTAAATCATATACTTTTTACATACTTGTGTCTTTTGAGCCCGTGAAGGGTGTTTGTATAAAGTATTTCGATGTTTTATGACTAAACTCTCTTTTGGAATGCGCATTCCCGATTTATAGCTTTCTCTGGAAATTTGGGTTGTAAACAGGTTTTGGTTAATCGATTTTTAAACGAACCCATGCCGTTTTTCTTTAAAAATTGAGTCTTCCGCTGTGCATTTGAATTTAAAGAATTTAACGGGTTCGGGTCGTTACATGTTCGAAAGGACAATACATCAAAGAAAGAAAGTATATTAAATCTAATGAGAATGTTGTAAGTTCTATACTTTCTAGTTCTGAGCATATGAAAGTTGATACGAAAACCCTTTCGAAATGCTATTAGAACCCTTAAACTTAACTAAGGACCCTAAAAGTTCAAGACCAAAGAACCCACAACCCAAGGAAAAAGGTTAGAAGATGATTATCCTTATGATCAATGATCTAAAGATAAGAATTGGATTTCTTGTTCTAGATTCGAATCAATCCACCAAATTAGAATGATCAATCCTAATGGCTCGATTCTATAGCCACCCTAAACACAAGGAATGACAATATGGAAAGGTAAGCTCAGCTCACAACAATTCAAGAAAAAGCTCTCAATGAGACTTTGTATTTTTACTTCAACAAAAACTTCATGATCTGATTACAAAATGTTTCCATGGCTTTATAGCCTTCATAATGCACGAAAGTAAACTTATTAAAATGAATGAATAAGGCCAAAAGACAGCCAGCCTTAAAAAAGTCTAAAATAAAGACAATTAACTAGCCTATTGAATTATTAAAGTGTAACCGATATGTGGGGAGTTACAAATCTGATTTGTAACTCTTTGTAACTGAAACATCTTCATCAAATGTATTGATGGGAGTCTTAAATGAAGCCTTAAGATGTCATGACTAAGTCTTGAGTTGCATTGATGTCTTGAGTTGCATTAAATGAGCTTCGGTTGTAATAAATGAACTTGACATGCATTTAATGAACTAGGCTTGAACTTGACTTTTATTTAATGAATTAGGCTTGAACTTGACTTCCATTTATTGATGTAAGCTTGAACTTTGATGTTGCATTTATTGAAGTTAGCTTGTAGCTTGAGTTTGTCATGAACTTGGAAAGTAATGAATGCAATTCCGGCACTGATCAACATTAAGGCTCCTTGATTCATATCAAAAGTTATTGTCAATGAGCTTCTTGAAAATAAAATTTTTGAGTATGTGGGAAAGTTGAACTCATTTTGGAATGCGTATTCATCTTTTGATGTTAATTTTTCTTTGAGGAGTTACAATAGATATCGAACTGTTTGGCATGAATGGCAAACTCAAGAAGTGATAAATGTGATCTTAGGGGCAATCATTAAAGAAACAAACTCGAAAGTGGAAACTAATGAGAATTGTTTACATTTTGTAGAGAATACATGGTTGGTTTACTTGAAAAATAAACGGAACTCTGCCAAAATTTTCTTAAATAAATAGAAATTAAATTGATGATTAACTATTTATCGTAGATCAGCTTGATGGTATGCGTTAGCATTAGCTTTCGCATACCACCGACACGTGTCATCTCGAGTGTTTAGGGGGTTATCGGGACGGGTCGTGTCAAGGATTGTCCAAATCATGAGGAAAACTTTGACAAGATTGGTTTTGATCCTCGTTCGACATTTTGTTCAAAGAGGATTGACAAAGAAAAGCTTCCTCCATTTGAATCTTTAGGATGGACCAAATCATGAGGACAATTTTGACAAGATTGGTTCCGATCCTTATTTGACATTTTGGTCCAAAAAAGATTCCCAAAGAAGAGGTTCCTCCATTTTGATCTTTAGGGTGGACCAAACCATGAGGTCAACTTTGACAAGATTGGTTACGATCCTCGTTCGACATTTTGATTAAAAGAGGATTCCGAAAGAAGAGCTTCCTCCATTTGAATCTTTAGGGTGGACCAAATCATCAGGACAACTTTGAAAGAACTGGTTCGAATTCTAGTGTTATCCATGTGGATCTTTATGATGGACCTGCTAGGGTTTCTGCCCTAAATCTTATGTAATCCAATTAAACTATAAATAAATAAAGGAATTATTAATTAGTAATATTTACATTGTCATTTATTATTAGTTCACTACAACAAAATACTAGATACTTGACTATTAAAATGTGTCAAGATTCAATAAACTTGACACTTTTTATAGTGTCAAATATGTCAGTGTCAAGTATAATTTCAGTGTCAAGTATAATTTCAATGCACCTGACACGTTAGAAACGTCAAAATTAAAACTATTGACACGGTTTTTACGTCAAGTGATAAATATAGTTGACATTTTTTACGAGTCAAGGTTTCCATTTTTACTTGACCATTTTTAAATGTCAACGAAATTGTATTTTTTATAAAAAAAAAATATATATTACATATCAATAATGATTTAGCATTTGTATTAAGAGCTTTCTACATGCTCACAATTTTAAAGCATATTTACTTGCTCACAATTTTAATGAAATGTCACAGTAAAATTAGATTCAAACTAAACACAAACGTAAGAAAAGAGATCTCATAATAACTAAATATTGGGAAATGTAACAATATTTCTAAGTGCAAACCACTAAAACTATTAGTCTATCGAAAAATAACAAAAGTCTGACGACGTGCCATACTTCCTATATAAACATTGTCACGAATTCAGCCCACTCGATCTGCGGTCATTGATTTTCTGTTGAGAGTAGCCAACCCTTGTGTCGATCTACAGTCATTAAAAAAATTACTTAGCATAAATTTATACTTTTATTAATGAACATGATAGAAGAACACCATCTAGTTTTAACAATGATCATGATAGAAGGCATTGAGGGCACTGAACATTCCAGGATTACCAAGGGCACTTGCAAAAAGAACAAGTAACCCATGCCTTCTTGAATGAACTAAGCAACTTAGGTGTGATTGACATAGATTATATCTTACAAAAAGATAATGGTACAAAACAAAGATAGAAAAAAACATAAATATCTAGTTTTATTATATTTTTCTAAGCAAATAGTGGAATCTAAAAGAAACAAGATAAAGTTAATCATTATAAAATGTTTTGATATTATAACAAAGCTTGGACCTGTTAAATTTTGTAAACAACTCTTTATTCTATAATGACCACATCATCACAAATTCACAACATGAAGACATTATTATGAATGCCTTCAGCGAGTAATTTTTTAAACATAATCACAGAGGAAAATTCAACACAAACAACTAAAAAAGCAACAGTTTCCATAAAAAAATACCTCTAAACATGGAAGTCAAATGCTCACAAACATCAGAAATCTGAAGTTGGAATAAAAATGTGACTAGAGAAAAACTTCTAACTGATGGATTTTTTATTTTTTTTACAAGAACATAATTAACAACAAATGTTGAAAACACAAATAAAGCTCAACCTGGTCGCTAAAACAAGCATTGTTGTGACATGACTACACCCAATCTGATTTCTGTAATTTCCACGGAGGTCACATAAAATCCTTCTCTCCATTTCTTATTTATCCACTTGAAGGGGAAAAAATAACTCAATTTGTATGACAGTTGAGTATATTGGGTGCCTGCAGTTTGCATGATAACTAAAGAGTGAAAATGATAAAATATACAAAAATGTAGATACAAGAAGCATGCTGTAGAACTAATAGAAGAATGAGAGCATCTTGAAATCAAAACCAACGGACTACTAGTACAGAGCCAGATATCAGAGTAATCTATAAATTGTTGTAGTGAAAAATGGGTTGAAAAAAGACTCCACAAAACTTACACTAACTTGAGCTCACACATCCGGCAATTTAAGACTATCTATACAATTCAAAACAAGCCAAAATCTGAAATTAGCTTGTGAATTACAACTACAAATGTAAAATAATAAACCTGCTAAGAAGCCATTGAAAAATATGTTAGTCATCCAAGGAAACCATATAAACTATCAAACCTCTATTGACTTTATATATGTTTTTGGAGGAACAAAACTGGCTCTTCTCAACCCTAAAAGTCAGAACTTCTTACAAATCAAGTAGTGAAAGCTGCACAAGTTGACCAAAGCTTGAAGAATTGTTCATCAATATGTATATACATATCATGTTCATATTACCACTACTAAGTGAACACCAAAAATTGAAAATCCAAAAAAGAAAAGAAAAATATAAAAGTAATAGTTAACAGTGGGTAAGATATTAACATCCCAAAGCAAGTGTAAGGTCATATTCATGATAAGTTTGTTGCAAATACCAACATAAACTACCATTAGAATGTATTGATCATTTATATAATTGAAATTTTTTCAAACTATCTCCCTTTTAATTCCTTAATCACAACTTAATGGTTATGGTGTTGAAGGGAAAAAAACTAACCTTTTAAGATAATAAGCAGCAAGTTAATATCTCAAATTAGTGGAATGATTTGGACTCTATTTTTAGAAATAAAAATCACCAAAAATAAAATAATTTGTAAAGAAAAAAAATACAAAGAACTTACCTACATTCGTTTCAAACACTAGCAGCCATATAAACACTGAATAAAAAAAAGAGATAAATACCAAAAAAGAAAAAGATGATGATTAGTGAACTTTAATAAAACTTGATCTTAACTCTGCTTTTCAATGGCATTCCAAGGATAATTAATGAAAGAGTCATTTATAATCTATATTGATCATAATATTGAAAGATTGAACGGTAGTGATGAACCTCTATGATGAATCCTTTTTGGGTACCTTGGCCCGTACCCCACCATGTAGGACATTTTTAGTGGGTTGTCCCCTAGAAGGTAGTCCACCTGTTTTTTATTAATGGTTCTGAGAGTCCTAGGAGTGATAGGGGTACCACCACAATTAGCAACCATATGAGCAGAGGTCAAATATTTAGCAAAAGTTAAGAGAAGGAAAGAAGTGGATGTAACATATCGCATGTTGCTATCACTCATCTTGAATAGAAGACCTCCTGGGGTGTATTTAGTAGAAGAGAAAGAAGCCCCGGGAATTAGAGAGCATATGCAATTATCAGCATGGTCTTTGTAGTCATGGAGGGATTCCATCTTTTGGACCAAAAATGCCTTGGAAAGAAGGATTCTAGCTCCAACATGCTTGTTATCCCACCCAAAAGTATTGGCAAACTCTCCATCTCCAAGGGTCTGTCCATTTACTTGACTGTAGTTGAGATAGATTGGATTTTTTGTGGCCTTTTGCAACCAAGAAGCACCCCCAAAGAAGCTCATCCTAATAACCAGAGTAGGAGCAATAAAAAAGGCACACATCTTCCTTTCAAACCATTACTATAAGATCCTCTACACATCCTTCTAATACAAAATTCTTCAATTTAAAAGCCATTACAGCATGAAGAACGAGAAAGATACATACACACATATACATTGAAAAGCCTACTAACTTCGGGTAAATAAAAGTAAAAGTTGATCAATACTCGCAACCGATCTAAATTAAAACATTAGCCAATGATGATAGAATATGAGTATGCAAATATTATTGCTCTTTCAGCTAAAATAATAGAGAAGCAATAGTGACAAAAGAAACTATTAAAACTACTCATACAAAAATTTATATGCAATCAAAATCTTGAAAAAAAAATTACTAGTGTTAGGCACCTAGGCACATTTACGGGCATGTTGACTAATCTAACAAAACAATCAATGTCAAGAAACTCATAGGATGTTGAGTAAAGTTGAATCTATGGCTTAAAAGTTAAGGGACGAAAAGATTCTTAATGCTTCTAACAACCAAACCGCCTCCTACGATTCAAGCTTACGCCACAAAATGAGAGACTGAACTTACGTGCCTAATCTTTAAGTTCCAACACTAAATGGTTCCATCAACTGTACAGGGGAGATGGCATACAACCACGGTTGATATAAAAAAAAATCCTTCCAAATTGAAATTTTTTTAGCTACTGTTCTAAAGCTAAACCTTTTCCCCTAAGTTATAAGAAACATAAGAATTTTTACCCAAATTTATAAAAAAATTCAAAAACCCTAAGTATTGTAAAATAAAATTCTAAAAATACCCTAATAATTCGTAAGAAAGCTGTAGAATACATGAACAATGGAAAGAATGAAAGAATTTAAAAAAATGAAATGCATACCTAAACGAAGAAATAGGCCGTCAATCGCTGTTTCTTCCTCCTTCGTTCGCAGCGGCTACTGTTTTGGAAAATGAATAGTGAGGAATAAAGGGTTCAGATCCTTTTGCCAACGATTTATTGTATTCAAGAAAAGACGAAGAGGCGTTGGCTTGGCGTGACGATGGAGAATGAGTCGTTGGCTTGGCGTGGCGATGGAGAAGACAAATTTCGCGATGGAGAAGACGGATGGCTGCTTGGGATGGAGAAGACAAAAGGCCGCTTAGGGATTGAGAAGAGCCAAGAGGCTGCTTGGGAAAATTTAGAAAACACAGGAAGACTCTCGGCCGCGCTCAATTGAAGATATTTTTAAGTTATTTTAATTTTTAATAAAATAATATTTTTCTTTAATTTTAGAGGATTTGACAATTTAAAAACGTCAACAGTATAGGTTTTAAATTAAAATTATATTGACTGTTTAAAACTGTCAAGATGCTATGATATTTGACTACTAAAACATGTCAAGCATATAAGTTTTAAATTATAATTATTTTGACTGATTAAAACTGTCAAGAAATCTTTTACGAATTTTTTTAAAAAAATTCACGCCTTCCCCTTTAATGTTTCTGAATTATTCTTGACATTTTAGTCTTCAAAAATTATTTTCTTGACCATTTTTATATAAAGTGTCAAGAATTAATAAATATCAAGTGTCAAGTATGAGTGATATTGTTGTAGTGGTTTAATAAATGTAATCTATCATAAGATCCAGAGTTACTTATGGTAACTTAAAGTGAGCATATGATGCGGGAAGATTCACTTAAGTGTAACTCAAATAGTCTGTGGTACATGAATAAAGGTTGGGTGCCTTATTTCTGGTAAACACCACTAACACGGCCCACTTGTGAATTGGCACAAGCTATCTCATCTGGATCGCTCATGTAGAGACATGTGAGTGGGGGTGTTGCTGCAATAGAGATTGTAGTAGACTAGACTAAGATAAACTTACTGTCTTCTGGGAAAGCCGTTACAGAAAGACATTTCGTTTATCAACCGGTTGATCATGTACAATTGATCTTAATCCAGAGTGGATTACGAACTCCTGTTCGCAAGAGACAAGCCTTTGATTTGCATAGGTGAGAGTGACTCGATATAGTTCGCTCAATATGCCTCCCACTTTAGGGATGGCATCTTGCTTATAGCTGGGAACGTAATTACACAAGAATTGGAATTCACTTTTTCCATATAGGAGAATAGATAAATAGTTCCCTTATGGACTGATTCAGTCTTGAATAGCGGTGCCCCATATTCCTTTGATTAAGGAAAAGGTTAAAGACGCATAATGGAGATTATGTAAGGTTGTTCATTAGAGAATCAGTTGGGCTTAAGGAACAAGATGTATCATGGAGGTTAATACGGTTCAAATACCTAGCCATGGATACGAACTAACTTGTGAAGGATCAAAGTGTAGTTAATGATTATAGTCAATGGACATAACTATGTCTATAGTACTAAGAGTGCAACTCTAGATATTTAGTGGAGTTATCTAGGAGTTGATGAATGAGATTTAATTGATTAAAAGGAGTTTTAATCAAAGGTAATTCTGGATCATTGGAGCTTAGTCCTATAGGTCCATTAAGTCCTCCAAGCTAACGCATGTAATTGAGAACATAAATCAGTGATGATTAATTTCTTTGGAAAAACGATTTCAAGCATTTGATTTGAAGTTGTTAAATCAATTAAGGCAAATACAAATAGAGGAGTCTATTTGATTAATTAAAAGAAATTAAATAGAAGAGTCTATTTAATTATTTAATTAATGGTGAAATTAAATAGAATAGTCTATTTAATTATTTATTAAATAGAGGAGTCTATGTAATTATATAATAGAGAGATTAAATAGAGGAATATATTTAATTAAATTAATTTTGAAGTTGTCAAAAAGTAATGAGGATTTAAATAGAGGAGTCTATTTAAATATATAGTTTGAGATTGTCAAATTAAAGAGGAAATAAATAAAAGGGGTTTTATTTATTGGAATAAATAAAAGGAGTTTTATTTATTTAATTATTTAACGGAATTGTTCCATTAAATAAATAAGAAAATACAATGCCCAATATTGTCATGAGATGAGGATATGGGCGTGTGACCCATGGTGGGGTTAAACACCACCTTGGTCAAAGGGTTGACTAAGTTTTGCATTTTATTTTATTTAAAATACATGAATATCTTATTTTAAATTAATGTGATTAATTTAAATGGAAGATATGGAATAATATATTTAAATTAATATTGATTAATTTAAATAAAAGATATGAGATATTTTATTATGGAATAAAATATAATATCTTTATTATTCAAATATATTTTAGAATATCTTAATTAATTATTTATTTATTAAAAGATATTCAAAAGATTTTCTGATGTCTTGGTTTTCCTATAAATAGGACCTTTGGGGTGACCCCAAAGACACACACAGTTAAGCAACCAAGAGAAGGCTCGAAAAATTCCTCTCCCTCTCTCCTTGCCGCCGCCGCCCTCCTTAGGGTATAGGGAAGAAATTTTTCTTCCCTCTTCCTTTTTCCAAAGAGGATAGTGCCCACGCACCGTTTCTCATTTGTGCTTAGCGAGGAAGATCTTTTTGGTGGTCCCAGGATCCTAACCATCAAAGAACGAGGAAGAGCCAGACACTTCTCGACAAGGTTTAGTATTCGTTTTATGTATTTATAATTTTGTTAATATTATACTGCAAGGAAAGATCCGTGGAACTTCCGCTTTGAGAACTCTTTTAGAGGCCTCAATCCCCAACAGGACCAAATCATGAGGTCAACTTTGACAAGATTGGTTTTTTGGATAGACTAAATCATGAGGAAAACATTGACAAGATTGGTTGGATGATCCGAGGGTCCTCAATGTCTATCTTTAAGATGGACCAAATAATGAGGAAAACTTTGACAAGATTTGTTCCTATCCTCGTTCGATATTTTGGTCTAAATAGGATTCCCAAAGAAGACGTTCCTCCATTTGGATCTTTAGGAGGAAAACTTTGACAGGATTGGTTCTGATTCGAGGTTCCTCCATTTGGATCATTAAGATGGACCAAATCATGAGGAAATCTTTGACAAGATTAGTTCCGATCCTCGTTCGACATTTTGTTCCAAAGAAGATTCTCAAAGAAGAGGTTCCTATATTTAGAACTTTAGGGTGGACCAAATCATGAGGACAACTTTGACAAGAATGGTTCCGATCGGAGGATCCTTCATTTGGATCTTTAGGATGGACCAAATCATGAGAATAACTTTGACAATATTGGTTCCAATCCTCGTTCGACATTTTTTCCAAAGAAGATTACCAGAGAAAGCTTCCTCCATTTGAATCTTTAAGATGGTCCAAATCATGAGGAAAACTTTGACAAGATTAGTGCCGATCCGAGGTTCCTTCATTTGGATCTTTAGGATGGATCAAATCATGAGGAAAACTTTGACAAGATTGATTCCGATCGTCATTCGATATTTTTGTCCAAAGAGGATTCTCAAAGAAAAGCTTCCGCCGTTTGGATCTTTAAGATGGACCAAATCATGAGGACAACTTTTACAAGATTGAATCTGATCCGAGGTTTCTCCATTTGGATCTTTAAGATGGACCAAATCATGAGGACAACTTTGACAAGATTGGTTTTTATCCTCGTTTCGACATTTTGGTCCAAAGAGGTTTCCGAAAGACCTCCATTTGTATCTTTAGGGTTGACCAAATCATGAAGTCAACTTTGACAAGATTGGTTTTTTGGATGGTCCAAATCATGATGAAAATTTTGACAAGATTGGTTCTATAATCTGAGGTTCCTCCATTTGGATCTTTAGGATGGGACAAATCATGAAGACAACTTTAGCAAGATTGGTTGAAATCCTCGTTCGACATTTTGGTCTAACAAATATTTCAAAAAAAGAGGTTCCTCCATTTGTATCTTTAGGATTGTCCAAACCATGAGGAAAACTTTGACAAGATATGTTCTGATCCACGTTCGACATTTTTGTCCAAAGAGGATTCCCAAAGAAAAGGTTCCTCCATTTGGATCTTTAGTATAGACCAAATGATGAGGAAAACTTTGACAAGATTGGTTCCGATCCTCGTTCGACATTTTGGTCCAAATAGGAGTCCCAAAGAAAACCTTCCTCCATTTGGATCTTTAGGATGGACAAAATCATGAGGAAAACTTTGACAAGATTGGTTTTTTGGATGGACTAAATCATGAGAAAAAAATTGAAAAGATTCGTTCCGATCCTCGTTTGATATTTTGGTACAAAGAGGATTTCCAAAGAAGAGCTTCCTCCATTTGGATCTTTAGAATGGTCCAAATCATGAAGACAACTTTGACAAGAGGGAAACCTTATGTTTTTTGTTTCAATTTAACCTAAAGAGTGCTGGATTCACAACGAAACACTTCCTTCATTCGCATCTTTAAGATTGACAAATCATGATGAAAACTTTGACAAGATTGGTTCTGATCCTCGTTCGACATTTTGGTCGAAAAGGATTCCCAAAGAAGAGGTTCCTCCATTTGGATCTTCAAGATGGACCAAATCATGAGGACAACTTTTACAAGATTGGTTTCGATCCGAGGTTTCTCCATTTTGATCTTTAAGATGGACCAAATCATGAGTAAAACTTTGCCAAGATTGGTTTCAATCATCGTTTCGACATTTTTGTACAAAGAGGATTCCCAAAGACCTCTATTTGGATCTTTAGGATAGACCAAATCATGAAGTCAACTTTGACAAGATTGGTTTTTTTGATGGGCCAAATCGTGATGAAAACTTTGACAAGATTGGTTCGATAATCCAATGTTCCTCCATTTGGATATTTAGGATGGGCCAAATCATGAGGACAACTTTAGCAAGATTGGTTCAGATCCTCATTCGACATTTTGGTCTAACAAGTATTCTAAAAAAAGATTTTCCTCCATTTGGATCTTTAGGATGGTCCAAATGATGAGGAAAACTTTGACAAGATATGTTCTGATCCAAGTTTGACATTTTTTTCTAAAGATGATTCCCAAAGAAAATGTTCCTCCATTTGGATCTTTAGGATAGACCAAATCATGACGAAAACGTTGATAAGATTGGTTCCGATCCTCGTTGACATTTTTGTCCAACGAGGATTTCCAAAGAAGATGTTCCTCCATTTGGATCTTTAGGATGGTAAAAATCATCTGGACAACTTTGACAAGATTGGTTCTGATCCGAGGTTCCTCCATTTGGATCTTTAAGAAGAACAAAATCATGAGGAAAACTTCGACAAGATTGGTTCCTATCATCGTTCGACATTTTGGTCCAAAAGGATTCCCATAGAGAGGTTTCTCTATTTGGATCTTTTGGATGGACTAAATCATTACGAGAACTTTAACAAGATTGGTTCCTATCCTCGTTCTACATTTTGGTCTAAAGAGGATTCCCAAAGAAGAGGTTCCTCCATTTGGATATTTAGGGTGGACCAAATCACGAGGGCAACTTTGACAAGATTGGTTCCGATCCATGTTCAACATTTTGGTCCAAAGAGGAGTTCCAAAGATAAGCTTCCTCCATTTGGATCTTTAGGATGGACCAAATCATGAGGAAAACTTTGACAATATTGGTTTTTTGGATAGACTAAATCATGAGGAAAACTTAGAAAATATTTGTTTCGATCCTCGTTAGATATTTTGGTACAAAGAAGATTTTCAAAGAAGAGGTTCCTTCATTTGGATCTTTAGAATGGTCCAAATCATGAAGACAACTTTGACAAGCGAAAAACCTTATATTTTTTATTTCAATTTAACCTAGAGGGTGCTGGATTCCAAACCTCGTTCGATATTTTGGTCCAAAAGGATTCCCAAGGAATAGGTTCCTCTATTTGGATCTTTAAGATAGACCAAATCATGAGGAAAACTTTAACAAGATTGGTTCTGATCCTCGTTCGATATTTTGTTCCAAACAGTATTTCAAAAGAAAGGGTTTCTCTATTTGGATCTTTAGGATGGTCCAAATCATGAGGAAATCTTTGACAAGATTAGTTCTGATCTGAGGTTCCTCCATTTGGATCTTTATGATGGTCTCAATCGTGAGGAAAACTTTGACAAGATTGGTTCCGATCCTCGTTCGACATTTTTGTCCAAAGAGAATTCCCAAAGAAAAGATTTCTTCACTTGGATATTTAGGGTGAACCAAATCATGAGGTCAACTTTGACAAGATTGGTTTTTTGGATGGTCCAAATCAAGAGGACAACTTTGACAAGACCGGTTGGATGATCCGAGGTTCCTTCATTTGGATCTTTACATGAGGAAAACTTTGACAAGATTGGTTCCGATCCTCGTTCGACATTTTGGTCCAAAGAAGATTCCCAAAAAAGAGGTTCCTCCATTTGGATCTTTAGGATGGCCAAATTGTGAGGAAAACTTTGACAAGATTTGTTCTGATCCATGTTCGACATTTTGGTTAAAAGTGGATTTCAAAAGAAGAGGTTCCTCCATCTTGTTTTTTGGGATGGTCAAAATCATGAGGAAAACTTTTACAAGATTCGTTCCGATTTGAGGTTCCTCCATTTGGATGTTTAAAATGGACAAAATCATGAGGACAACTTTGAAAAGATTGGTTCCGATCGTCGTTCGACATTGTGGTCAAAAGAAGATCCCCAAAGAATAGCTTCCTCTATTTGGATCTTTAGGATGGTCCAAATCATGAGGAAAACATTGACAAGATTTGTTCCGATTTGAGGTTCCTCCATTTGAATCTTTAAGATTGACCAAATCATGAGGACAACTTTGACAAGATTGGTTTTGATCCTCGTTCAATATTTTGGTCCAAAGAGGATTCCCAAAGAATAGCTTCCTCCATTTGGATCTTTAGAATGGACCAAATCATGAGGACAACATTGACAAGATTGGTTCCGATCCTCGTTCGACATTTGGGTCCAAAAGGATTCCCAAAGAAGAGGTTCCTCCATTTGGATATTTTGGAAGGTCCAAATCATGATGATATGAATCATGAAACGTCAAAAATAGCTCAAGGATCAATCTCAAGATCAAAGTTCCATTACAAGCCTTCATGAGGAAAGTCAAGACAAGCTTTGAAGATCCGATCATGGAGGCTATGGAAGAGGACTTGATGAACTTAAATTTATGGAAAATCCATTTAGAGGAACAATATTGAAGACTTGTTCAATCTGAATTGAAGAGAAGAGCTAATTAGGAAAGTTGCATCACTTTTGTAAACTTTCCTTATTTGGACCACTTTCCATATTTATTCCCAAACTTGCCATATATGATGTCCACGAATTTACAATGTATTTGGACATGTTTTAGGCCTTTTTTTATCAGTTTTAATGCTTAGAACAGTTTAGGAATGATATAATATCTTCTAGGGCAAAACTTTCCTAAAATGCACCAAATGCACTTAAGGCAGATTTGGCAGATTTTGTACCTCCTTCTAATCCGAATTTCCTTATTATTTTTAGGATTTCTTTGCCTATTTAAAGGCCTCATTTGTAACCCTAAATACTCAGAATTAATATGATAGAAAATAGCTTTGTTTTGCTTACTCTTGGTTGACTTTACCTTGCATTTTGTAGCCTTGTTCTATGTTGCATGTTATAGAAACATTCAAGCATAACTTGATCTATTATGTTTGAGGATTGTTTCGATCTTGAAATAAGAACAAGTTCTCTTATTTCAAGGTATTAGATCATTGGAATAATTTTCTTCTTCTTGGTTTCCAAGGGTTTTACCTTATTGTTCATTGGGGTTTTATGATTTGCATCTAGGGGTTCTTTGTGTTTCAAAGGGTTTCTATTTCAATTTTCTAGGGTTTCATATCATTTGGTATCAGAGCATAGGCTCAAGGGAAAATTTCTATCTTACTTTCTTTCTTGTTATTTCAATTTTTCTTACTTATTGTTCTTTGTTCATCGAAAATTCCAGAAAAACAAAAAAAATCATAGTTCCAGAATTTCCTTATTTAGCCTACTATTTTTTTCTTTTTCGTATAGTTAATATCCGATTCTCAAAAAGTCATCAACTACAAAAGTCTTTATCTTTCTGTTTTTATTATTTGTTATTCATAAACGTTTGTCAAAACAAAAGTGGAAGATTGAGAAATATGTAGATCTTTGCAGACTGTCGGATTGTGCAGAAAATTGAAAAAAAAAGTGTTTTTGCTTGATATGTTTGAGTTTCTGGAAAAACTTGGTTAGTGTTCTTATTTTTCTTGAAGAGTTCATCTTAAACTCATCATTTATGCATCTTGAATCAAAAAATTGCAAAGGATTTGTGCTAGAATTGTTTATTTCCAAAAAAGCTAGAACTTACCATAAATAGCCAAAACAGTTTTAGGAAAGTATCAATTCTGTCTTATATTCGAATATATACGTATCTTGTTGAATTAAAGTCATATTTTCTGATTCAAACTACTTTAGGAAGGTCGTAATTCGAATTTTTCTCTTATAGGAAAGTTTATTCTTGCTATTTTCTTGCTTATTCTTTCCTTGTCACAATTATACACCATTTGCAGAATCCGTCTTCTTTTTTTCTTTATCCACCCAAGCTGATTGATTCTTATTTCTTTATTGTTACATTTTACAAATTTCATTAGAATCTTTGTTGTTTGATAGTTGCTAAAGTGTGCTAAAAGTTCAAGGTTACATTTAGGGTCTAAAATATGTTTAGAGTGCAAACACGAGTGGATTGACATCTTTGAGTGTAAACACTTAGGGAGTGATTTGAAAGGTCCTATTTTTTTATTACTAACTTGTTTATTTGCAGCAATGTATCAAGAAAGGTTTGATCAAATCAGAAGTAATTGATGTCGAGAGGTAGAACATACCCGAAGGGAAAATAGAGAGGTTTATCATGGAGGGATGGAGCATAGAAGCTTAAGAGGTGATAAGCTCAAAGTACCTATTTTTCAAGGAAGATCAAATCCAGAGGTTTACTTGATATGGGAAAGAGAGGTGGAGCTTTATTTTGAAGAACATCCATGTAGCGATTCAAAGAAGGTACAACTTATAACAACTCAATTATGTGATTATGAACTAACATGGTGGAAACAATTGGTGAATGATAGGAAAAGAAGAACTTTGGAGGATCCATTGAAACTTGGTGTGAACTCAAATACATTATGAGGAAACGATTTGTACCAAGCCGATTTCAAAGAGACCTTGTGCAAAAGTTCGAAGATCTTACACAAGCAAATATGAGCATTTGTGAGTACTACAATGAGTTTTTAAATATTTCATGGCTAGGGTTAATATTGAGGAAGATGAAGAGATGACTATAGCATGGTTCTTAGATGGAATAAACTATGAGATTTTTGACCAAGTTAATGGCTATACATATGTGGAGTTGGAAGAAATGGTTCACTATGCCACCAAGGTAGAAAAGAGACTCAAAAGAATAGTTGATACACAGTATGCTTCTAAACCTATCTCCAATACTACTTCTTATCAAATTGGTGAAAATAGTACATTTGTGGATGGGAATGGGGCTGCCTATGGCTTCGTAGAAGAAAATGAAAGATTGATTTTAGAGAAAGTTAAAATGATTGAAAGAGAACTTTTAAAATCGAAGGAACATTTCAATGCTAGCATGGAGGAGATAAAAGAGGATATTCGTGCTAATGTTTGTGTGAAGGAAATTTATGATGCATGTGAGCTCCAAAAGTGTTCTATAGTTGAAATGAATGAAAATTGTGAAAAAAAGAGTGAGCAAAAAGAAAGAGAGATGCGTGATAAAAAAGAAATGAGTGAGTGAAAAGAAATGAGTGATTCAAAAGAAAGAGAGATGAGTTCAAAAGAAAGAGAGATTGAAAAGAAAGAAAGTGAAATTGAAAAGAAAGAGAGTTGTGAGTCTAAAAGGAATGTGAACAATGGTGAGAAAAATGTGAGTTTTGTAGCAAGTGAGGCTCGGAAAGCTTTGATTTCAAACAAAACCCACTTTGTACTTTTGTGCAAATATCCTTGCTTTCTAACTTATGAACTTAATCTTAGCTTTTCTAGTGTTTTAGCTAATGTTTTGCAGAATTACATTGATTAATTTTCAATTGGAATGGAGCACATAGTAGATGCATTTCAAGGGGCTGAAATACTTAAGGCACCACCATATTTCATTGAAAAAGATGTTGCAAATGAGATCCAAGGCCAGAAAAGGAAGTTTCTTACTTTTAATCCTATTGCATCGGTTTGTTTAAATGATTATATCTGGTTTTCCAATTCTAATTTTAAGACTAGAAATCATCCAAACCAATTATATTTTTATTATAAACATGCATTTTTTTCTAGGAAAGTTCTTTTGGATGATCTTTACTTGTTTGACACCTTATCACTTGCAAAACATGTTAAGCTAGCCTATCCATTTACTTGTGATGATTTGCATAGTTCTTTTTTGTTTGCTAAATTTGATCTCAACTCTGATATTTTACCACTTCAATTTCATTCTAATGATAAACATATGTTTTGTGCTACACGAGTTATCTTTGATAAGACATATGATGCATTTAGGGAGAGCATAGAGTTTTCATACTTCGTAATTTACCCCAACACATTAGACCTATTTGAGTTTGATTATGGTTCATATGCTTTGATTAGTTTGTTACCTTCACCATGTGATCATCTTGTGAGTATTGTGAATATGAGAAAATTTACGAGATTGACAATGGTCCATATATTCTATTAGACTTATTCCCACTATCCACCAACAATATTTTCAGTGTTGTGATCTTTGATAAGCTAGGTTGCTTTCTTTATTTAAACGGAAGAAAACCAACAATATTTGAACCGGGAGGTGTTAACTTGAAAGGAGAAAGAAGGGTACCATTGTTGCTCTCTTTGGTGCCAATTCAGAATACACGAGGTAAGTATGCTTTAAGTTCTTTTATTTATTGTATTAACTTAAGTTATTGCAATATAGGTAATGTTTTAGATTCGAGGACGAATCCTTTTCAAGAAGGAGGGGATGATATGAATCATGAAACGTCAAAAATAGCTCAAGGATCAATCTCAAGATCAAAGTTCCATTATAAGCCTACATGAGAAAAGTCAAGACAAACTTTGAAGATCCGATCATGGAGGCTATGGAAGAGGACTTGATGAACTTAAATTTATCGAAAATCCATTTAGAGGAAGAATATTGAAGACTTGTTCAATCTGAATTGAAGAGAAGAGCTAATTAGGAAAGTTGCATCACTTTTGTAAACTTTCCTTATTTGTTCCCAAACTTGCCATATATTATGTCCACGAATTTACAATGTATTTGGACATGTTTTAGGCCTTTATTTATCAGTTTTAATGCTTAGAATAGTTTAGGAATGATATAATATCTTCTAGGGAAAAATTTTCCTAAAATGCACCAAATGCACTTGAGGAAAGATTTGGCAGATTTTGTACCTCCTTGTAATCCAAATTTCCTTGTTATTTTTAGGGTTTCTTTGCCTATTTAAAGGCCTCATTTGTAACCCTAAATACTCAGAATTAATATGATAGAAAATAGCTTTGTTTTACATATTGCTTGGTTGATTTTACCTTGCATTTTGTAGCCTTATTCTAGATTGCATGTTTTAGAAACATTCAAGCATAACTTGATCTATTGTATTTGTTGATTGTTTCGATCTTGAAATAAGAACAAGTTCTCTTATTTCAAGGTATTAGATCATTGGAATAATCTTCTTCTTCTTGGTTTCCAAGGGTTTTACTGATATGAATCATGGAGCCTCAAAAGAGATGAATGACATTAGCTTCACTCAAGGATCAAGAGCTAAGAAGTTGAATCATGGAAGAAGAGCTTGGCTAGAGATGAAGAGAAATGGAAGTTGAATCATGGAATTTCTTTTAAAACCCTTAAACTTAACTAAGGACCCCAAAATAACAAACCATTGAACCCACATATGCCATTCGAAAAAACCCAAGGTGTAAGTAAGGGAAAAATGATACCTTGATGATCAAAAATCAAGAAACAAGAATGACTTCTTACCCCATGATTCGAAACACTCCACAAACAACTTGATCAAGGTTGCTTGAATGCTCCTAAGCATGCAATCTAAAGCAAGACTACATAGTTGAGAGAGATGGCTCTCAGCCAAGACAAGCACAATCGGCTAGTTTTCTTTTAATTCATCAAATCTGCTTATTAATTGAATAAAAAGCCTTTAAATAGGCAAAACAAGTTTCCTACTCCTAATATGACTCTAATTTCGAAAATATGAGATAAAATGCTGATAAGGATGACTTCATCACCATGTTGAGTCATCAAAAATAAAAACTACTACTCCTAGAAATTAAAAAAATGCCAAAATTAAAGCCCTACACTACTTGAAACTTCCATTTCATAAAGTCTTCAATCCTTGGTGTTGAGCTTCTTTGAATATAAATTTGATCTTCTCCACGAATTACCATATATGGAAAGTTTTCATTTTGGGAAAGATTCCATTTCTGGAAAGTTTCCATTTCGGGAAAGTTTCCATTTCTCTTCATCTCTAGCCAAGCTCTTCTTCCATGATTCAACTTCTTAGCTCTTGATCCTTGAGTGAAGCTAATGTCATTCATCTCTTTTGAGGCTCCATGATTCATATCATTCTCTCCCTCTTGAAGAGGATTCGTCCTCGAATCTATAGCATGATGTTGTAATATTGTTTTTGTATTCACATCAAATTAGACATGGCTGTAAAATGTTAATAAGAAAAAAAAATGTATGGACCTCGCAAGCACTCACCAAGTGTTTACACTCAAGAATTTGTAGTTCACTCGTGTTTACACTCAAGCAATGCTAACACTTTCTAGTAGGATCTTGGCTGCAACCTTGCTTTAGTAACACTTAAATGCAATCAACAAACCTGAAACCAAATTAATCTTAAAGTGCACAAAAAATGAAGTGGAATGAAAAAAAAGAACACGAAATTTGGATAAGACTTATGAGATAAGGTTATGGATAAGATAAGGTGAGATAAGATGAGATGAGATAAGATAAGGTTAGATATGATAAGATAAGATGAGATAAGATGAGATGAGATAAGGTAAGATAAGATAAGATAGGATAGGATAAGAAGAGATAAGATAAGGTAATATGAGATAAGATGGATGAGATGAGATATAGATAAGATTAGATTAGATAATATTTAAGATGAGATGAGATGAGATAAGATGAGATGAGATGAGATAAGATAAGATGGTGGTGGACTTACTAAAAACACAATTTCAAGGTTTTGGTGATATAATTTCGAATCTAAGTGCTATATTGTGAAGAAAAAAAGTCAAGAACACATGAAGAACATATGAAGAAGATGAAGAACATTTTTCCAGAAATTTCAATTTCAGCACAATCAGACAGTCTGGAAAGATCTTATTGTTTCTCAATCTTCCAAAATTTTTTTGAAAAAATTATCCAGATAAGAAATAAACAAGACACAAAGATAAAGACTTTTGTAGTTTACGGAATTCTGAGACTCAAAATGGAAATACACGCAAAAAGCAAAAACAGTACGTTAAATAAGAAAATTCTGGATTTCTTTTTTTTGGATTTTTTCGAAAAACAAGAAAGCAAGTAAGATAGACATCTTCCCTTGAGCCTAAGCTCTGATACCAAATGATACGAAAACCCTTGGAAACTTACCAAGAACCCTTCAAAGAAGAACCCTAGATGAAGAAACAAGAACCCACAAAATCAGTAGTAAAAACTCAAAGGAAAGAGTTAAGGAATTAGGCTACCTTTATGATCTATGATCTTGAAACAAGAATGACTTCTTACCCCAAGATTCGAACACTCCAAAAACAATATGATCAGAATTGTTTTAATGCTCTAAAACATGCAATCCTAAGCAAGAATTACAAAAGATGAAGAAGAGAATGGTCTTCTAAGCCAAATCATGCAAATAAGCAAGTTTTCTTGAATAATCATAATCTGTCTTTATTAATGAATAAGGATGCCTTTAAATAGGCAAAAAGTTAAGTCTCCTACTTCTAATATGACACTAAATTCGAAAATATGAGATAAAAAGCTGATAAGGATGATCTCATCATGACATCACCATGATGAGTCATCAAAAAAATTAAACCTACTCTAGGAAATTTAAATTGCATATCTAATAAACCTACACTACTTGGATCTTCCATTTCTTTACATCATCTTAAAGTTCTCAACTTAAAGTATCTAGAAATGGAAAGTGTGACATGGCCTAAAATTTAGGGATCCATTTCCTAAATTTTAGGGATTTTCCTAGATTTTAGGAAAAGTCTTCAAATTGACAATTTTGAGCTTGTGAATCTTTTTGTAGTTGAATTGTCCACAAATTGTATGTTAAACCCTTCATTTCTAGGATTTCCTCTTTGGTTTCCTTCAAATATGTTTGGACATGTTGAATCAAAGCTAGCTTCAATTTCTTATTCTTTGATCTTGTTATTGGCCCAATTGGCAGATTGAGCTCCCCTTGATCATTTGCAACATTAGCTCCATCTTCTAGCTTTCCATGAGTAAGTGAAGTGTTACGATTCGTATCATTTACCTTATTGTTCATTGAGGTTTTAGGATTTGTATCTAGGCGTTCTTTGTGTTTCAAAGGGTTTCTATATCAATTTTCTAGGGTTTCATATCACATGAGGATAACTTTGTCAAGATTGGTTCCGATCCTTGTTCGACATTTTGGTCCAAAGAGGATTCCCAAAGGAGAGGTTCCTTCATTTGGATCTTTAGGATGGTCCAAATTATGAGGAAAACTATGACAAGATTGGTTCCGATCCAAGATTCCTCTATTATGACCTTTAAGGTGGACAAAATCATGAGGAATACGTTAAAAAGATTGGTTCTGATCCCCGTTCTACATTATGGTCCAAAGAAGATTCCCAAAGAACTGGTTCCTCCATTTGGATCTTTAGGGTGGATCAAATCATGAGGACAACTTTTACAAGATTGGTTCTGATCCTCGTTCGATATTTTCGTCCAAAGAGGATTCACAAAGAAGAGGTTCCTTCATTTGGATCTTTAGGATGGTCCAAATTATGAGGAAAACTATGACAAGACTGGTTCCAATCCGAGGTTCCTCTATTATGAGGATCTTGAAGATAGACAAAATCATAAGGAATACTTTGATAAGATTGGTTCTGATCCCCGTTCAACATGATGGTCAAAAGAAGATTCCCAAAGAAGAGGTTCCACCATTTGGATCTTTAGGATGGTCCAAGTCATGAGAAAAATTTGACAAGATTTGTTCCGATCCATTTAGATCTTTAGGATGGACCAAATCATGAGCAAAACTTTGACAAGATTGTTTTTTTATGGACTAAATCATGAGGACAACTTTAACAAGGTTGGTTCGGATCCTCGTTCGATATTTTGGTCTAAAGAGGATTCCCAAAGAAAAACTTTCTCCATTTGAATCTTTAAGATGGACCAAATCATGAGGACAACTTTAACAAGATTGGTTTCGATCCTCGTTTGACATTTTGATCCAAAGATGATTACCAAAGAATAGGTTCCTCCATTTGGATCTTTATGATGGTCCAAATCATGAGAAAAACTTTGACAAGATTGGTTTTTTGAATGGACTCAATCATGAGTAAAACTTAGACAAGATAGGTTCCGATCCTCGTTCGACATTTTGGTCCAAGGAGGATTTCCAAATAAGATGTTCCTCCGTGTGGATCTTTAGAATGGTCAAATCATGATGAGAACTTTAACAAGATTGGTTCCTTTGATGACCCGGCTTATTATAAAAGCCTAGGACACGAGTACGCAAACGCAAACAAGGGCCGATCATAGTTAATTTAACTTATCACAAGAGATTGGAAAATCGGACATGGAAAAGACGTAAAGTTATGAAATCCTGCGCAGTTTAGAAAAGGAAAACTCAGCTCGTCGGCCGTTTCATATCATAATAAAGAGTTCAAAGTTATCAACCGAGTACTAAAAGTCATAAAATACGTGGTAAAGAGGTTGCTGTGCACCGCGGTGAAGTTATACAAAACATAAGTCTTATGAAACTATTTACATAAAAAGTGTCTAAAACTAAACTTCAGAAACATCATGATATGAATCATCCCAGCCCCAAATGTCAAAGAATTGACAATATTGAAGTCCAAGGTTTCAATCAAGAAAAGATCAAGAATCCGAAGACTAAACGAGTGAAGATTGACTTTCTTGGGCATTTGCAAGGATATTGGGTTACATACTTTACTGATGAAGAAAATGAGTTTAAAACACTACTAAACTCATGGGATATTTGTTTCAAAGAGCTCCAAAGAAAATCGCGCATGAAAACATTCAAACGAGTGAAAATGACATCAAAAACGGCGATTGACACTTGTAGTTTTGTCTATTTTCATCCAATTTCGAATTTTAGTATTTTATTTGAGTTTTATTACTTTAGTTTTATTTATTATTATTATTATTGATGTAATAGGGAAGATTTGACTTTGTTTCCTTAGTTTTGCAAACTTGGAGACCAAGTTTAAAAGATTAGGAAAACTTTCCTAATTTAAATTAGGAAAGTCTAGTTTTTACCTTTTTATTATTAGGTCTTCATTTCCCTTCATATTTTCGACCAAGCTAGGGTTTATTAGGCTATTTAAAGCCTCTTTTGTAAGCTTTACAATCAGAATATCAATGAATGAAAACCCCTTTGTTTTGGTTTAAGCTTTTTGCTTTAAAAAACCTCTTTGTAATTCATGTTCTTGAATTACATGTTTAGAGTCATTCAAGTCCAATTGATCATTGTTCTTGTGGAGTGCCTCAACCTTAATTAAAGAAACCCATTCTTGAATTAGGGGATTGATCGATTAGGTCATCATCTTCCCAACCTCGCCTAAAGGTTGATTCAAATTGTTAAGGGTTTTCAAGCTTTTCCGTTCAAGGGTCCATCATCCGGTTCTTGAATCCGTCAACGCTTGAGGGTTCGTATCACATCAACAAAAAACCACGACCTGTAGACGTGACTCGCGTGTCTGGTGGCCCATCCAAAGTCTTCATCCCGATTCTCAACGAGCAGCACCTGCCGCTCCACGTCTTCGTCCTTTAGCAATACCTGAAAGATGTTTTGTAGAACCTTTGAGTATGGCACTCAGTGAAAACAAAAGAATAATAACAGTGATGCGGAATGTACATAATAAAATACACAAAAAGAAATGACATGCTTAAAGTTGTAAATAATGAGCAAATGCAACGTGTATGGATAATGACAATCAAACCATAAGCCTTTCAATCTGTGCTCTCATCAAGCCATTAACACATTTCACGTTTCACAATTACCATTCTTCTTTAGTTTACAAATTATACATCACAACCCGGCGTCTCACTACGCCCCAAATCACATCACGGTCAAAAGACCCGGTGTCTCACTACACCCAATTCATGTGGTAAAATGTGACGACCCGTCACTTTTAAATAAATTAAAATCAGAGAAAACAGCGGAAGTCTTTTATTTTAGGAAAATTGGCGTGGTTTTGTTTGAAAATTGGCATGCCGAAAACCTGTTTACATCCTAATTTTCAAATCATCTAAAATCACATGGACTTTAAGTCCAAATCAGGAGTTCAAATATATAATATCATAAATCATCAACATTAGGCTCTTAGGAGCCAAATACAAAATACAATTCCTTAAAGTTTATCAAATAAAACATAAACTTTACATAAACCATTAGTCCATCTCGAGGTCAGCATCCCTCGATCACGCAGCACCACCTCCTCCTCCTCGACCTCTAGCCAAGGCATTACCTGAAATTGGTTGTAATATCATGAGCTAACAAACTAAGCCCAGTGAGAATAATAAGCATAAAAAGTAAATATAGACCTCAAACTCGCATTCCGATTTGTGTCCAATTAAACCGACATAATCCTTCCTAGAATTCTCCAAAGTCTAGGTCATTCTAAGTCATATTTTCCAAATGATGAAACTAATTAGCACACTTAGGCTAATTGTTCATCCTTTAACTTGTTATAACATAAAGTAAGAAAAGTAAATGACTTTACAAAAAAATATAACATCTCGACTCTCTTTCTCATCTATCATATGCATAAAAGTAATGAGTACATCCATAGGATACACAATTGCCATTTATGCATGTAATGAAGGTAATGTGGATTTTTACAAACTATCCACCCTTATCCTTATGCATGAAGGTAATGTGGGAATCCACTCATCCACCATTCAACCTTATGCATGATGAAGGTAATGTGGGAATCCACTCATCCATCATTCACCTTATGCATGAAGGTAACGTGGGAATCCACTCATCCACCGTTCCTTTCATTCTTTTCATTCTTTTCTTTTTCTCTTTTCAATGATGCGAGATGTTGTAGTATAATAAATAATGGTGCAAAATGTTATGCATATGCTTGCATATGCTTGTACAATTAAATAAAGTAAAGTAAATGATAAAGTAATTAAAATACACATAAGGTAAATGGGCATAAGTAAAGACATAAAGTAAATGACAAAAAGTAAAATAACTGAGAAACTCGAATGAACGATATGACGATCGAACTCCGATATTAGTAATAAGATTAGAATCATAATTTAAACGATTAACCTATGTCCTCCGGATTCTATACTTCCAAATAATCCGAGGTTCTATTAACCGTTTTAAATTACAAGTTGGATCATTTTGACTTCAAAATAATCCAACCTTAGTTTCATAACGAAACTAAGTTAGAATCTTCTAAGATTCAAAGTCTTTCTCGAGAATTTCTAAGTTCTCACTTAAAGGATTAACTCTTAATCCTAAGGGCACTAACTCACAACCCTCTAATCTTAGGTTCGGATTCTAATCTTAGTTTCAAACTCTCAAACCATCACACTAGTTTGCTTTCCATATTTAATTTAAATGCTAACTATTCTCACCTTATTAATAAGATGATTTAGCTCCTAAGTTCGAAGGAGCGATCAACCACGAAGTTCAAAAACACCTACAAACGAATTACATCGTAACAATCAATAACGAAACCAACTATCATTCAAACAATTACTAAACATACAAAGCAACGAAAACCCAATAAAACCCACAAAGAGGCCCACGGCCCTATCATCAAAAACGAGTCTCGGGTTTGGTTTTTCAGCTTTTTGGCAATTCAAAATACGTTTTGAGTTGGTTTTAATCAAATTCGATAATCCCGATTTCAATGGGTATCGATGAATAGTGTTTTTGAACATTAATCCCTTTCCCGAATTGAATTTAAATAAACGTTCATTCATTAATTTCTAACCCATTTTCAATCCCAAAAGGGTAAATTTCAAACGGAAAGGGTTTCGACTGAAACTCGGTTTTAGGGTTATGAAATAGTTTCCAAAAACACATAAAACTACTCCCGAATTGACAAACACCGAGTTTCACGGCAAGAAATCGAAAGAACACAAAAGCTTGAATCAATTTCCATGGAAGTTCAATGAGAATTCGAAATCTAGGGCTTACCTTAGAGAGTTGGAAACGTTCCAAGAGTGGAATGGGTAGAAAGGTCTCGGCGAGAGCTTTCCAACGCATCCGAAATCACGCAAAACGGCCAAGAAACGGAGCCGGGCGACCGTTTCTTCCTCTTCTCTTTTCTTCCCTTTGTTGCTCGGGTTTGGAGAAGAAAATGGTGATGTTTTGGTCAAAAATGAGTCAATGACTCATTTAAAGAAGATGACAAATAGTAAATAGATATTTAGGAAGTTGGAAATTACGATTTTGCCCTTTTTAAGACTTTTGGCTTAAAACGAATCCCGAACATCTCAAACTAACCCAATGGTGATTAATAATTATTAATTGGCCCGTTAATAATTATTAACACCATTAAAACGTAATTAAATAAATAAAGCCATTAAAATGAATTAAAATGAAATAAATTGTAAATTTCTAATTTAATAATAAATAAATGAACTTAATTACTTGAATTAAATTAAAATAAATAAATAAATAAATAAAATTTATCACAAAATAACGGGACGTTACATAAAACAACATCTGAGTCGTAGCTCTATCAACCTTAGGTTATCACAATAACCACTAGCATCTGGGCCATCCACCACATAGTACCTCAGAGCTACATAACATCACCGCCACGGTAAGCACGTGTAACGTCCAACATCCACACACCGTTACACGGATTACGATCCTATGGCCACAAATCGATCATATAATATGCATGAATGAAGTGATATGAGATGAAATGGAATTAACATGCTTTATTTCAATAAACATCATATAACGAAATATCGATTCCACGAGCACAAATTGGACAATTCCTCCAAGAAGTATATGAATCAATCACTATACGCATCATGCTCAAAATTCACATAAACTCATAGTTCACATTTCAAACATACATCATATTAGCTTACTCACAAGCTATCCATCGAGCATAAACCGAAAACATGCCAAGTATGCATAATTATAGAACCAAATCAGTATATGACTCGATCATGGACTAAGAACACAAGTATTAAACAAGTAGGCATGCTTATAAGAACAACTAGTCATAACATAATCTGGTTTTGAGCTAATTAGCTCTTCTGCCCTCTACACCAATGTCGGAGTTAACACCTCTTCCCGTTAATCTTCTTAATCCCATTATCTTACCAACCATAAATCAAAAATCACCATTACTCACAACCATATAATTCCGTTTCCAAGATAGCTCGGAAAGAATCGTGAATACAACGCCAATCACCCCTACGATTCTTTGTGTTCTCACCTTCGTAGTTGGCCCCGTGGAACACCGCTCGTCCTTGTCCTACAACAAGTTAATCCACCCAACACATAAGTTAATATTCACATGACAATCAGTTTATAATACTACTCTAAAATCTCACACCCGCTAAGAGGAAAAGTCCCGAAACTACATGATTTTTAAGGTAACTTTTTCGGCCAAAATTGGGTTTTATTATAACTCTCCCAATTGAACTTCCATTGAGTTTCCCTTATATAACACATACATATAAAATTTTCAAAAATCCATAAATCATAGCTCCTCCATACAAGACATCATAGAGTTCATAATACCAAAGATAAGAACACTCCATTAATGGAGGTTTCAAATATCTTCTTAACCATAATTTTCCAATACCACTTAATCACTTCTTAACATTCTTAGGATTTTTACCACCACTTTCATAACTAACTTTCCAGAATTTAAACATGGAAGACACCCCTTATAACACAATTTAAACACCAATTAAGAAACCCCAAAACAATTCCATGGAAAAACCTTACAAAACTGAAAACCCTAGGATGAAGCTTACCTTGATACTTCAATCAATTCCACCTAAAACTTTCTTGAATCTTCCTACCAAGATGAATCTATCATAAATCACCAAGATTGAAATGGAGGAACCACGGATCGGAACCAATCTTGTCAAAGTTGTCATCATGATTTGGTCCATCTTAAAGATCCAAATGGAGGAACCTCGAATCGAAACCAATCTTGTCAAAGTTTTCCTCATGATTTGGTCCATCCTAAAGATCCAAATGGAGAAAGTTTTCTTTGGGAATTCTCTTTAGACCAAAATATTGAACGAGGATCGGAACCAATCATGTCAAAGTTTTCCTCATGATTTGGTCCATCTTAAAGATCTGAATGGAGGAACCTCAGACCGGAACAAATCTTGTCAAAGTTTTCCTCATGATTTGGTCCATCCTAAAGATCCAAATGGAGGAACCTCAGATCGGAACCAATCTTGTCAAAGTTTTCCTCATGATTTGGACCATCCTAAAGATCCAAATGGAGGAACCTCTTCTTTTAAAATCCTCTTTGGACAAAAATATCGAACGAGGATTGGAACCAATCTTTTTAAAGTTGTCCCCATGATTAGAACCATCTTAAAGATCCAAATGGAGGAATCTCAGAATCCTCTTTGGACCAAAATGTCGAACAATGATCGGAACCAATCTTGTCAAAGTTGTCCTAATGATTTGGTCCATCTTAAAGATCCAAATGGAGGAACCTCGTATCAGAACCAATCTTGTAAAAGTTTTCCTCATGATTTGGTCCATCATAAAGATCAAAATGGAAGAAGCTTTTCTTTGGGAATCCTCTATGGACCAAATGACAAACATTGAATATCCATTTACAAGCCTACATTAGCAAAGTCAAGACAAGCTTTGAAGATACGAGCATGGAGGCTTACAAAGAGGACTTGATGAACTTTAATCTATGGCAAATACATTATGAAGAATAGTATTGAAGACTTATTCAATCAGAATTGAAGAGAAGAGCTAATTAGGAAAATTGCATCACTTTTGCAAACTTTCCTTATTTGGACCACTTTCCATATTTGTTTCCGAACTTGCCATATATGATGTCCACGAATTTACAATGTATTTGGACATGTTTTAGGCCTTTATTTATCAGTTTAATGCTTAGAATTGTTTAGGAATGATATAATATTGATATGAATCATGGAGCCTTAATGTTGATCTTTTCCGAGCTTGCATTCGTTGTTCTCAAAGTTCAAGATAAGTTCAATAAATGGAAGTCAAGTTCAAGTAGAGTTCATTAAATGCAAGTCAAGTTCAAACCAAGCTCATTAAATGCAAGTAAACTTCAAGCCTAGTTCATTCAATGCAAGTCAAGTTCATTTAATGCAACTGAAGCTCATTTAATGCAACTCAAGACATCAATGCTACTCTTGACTTATTCATGACATCCTAAGGTTTCATTTAAGACTCTCATAAACACATGTGGTCAAGGATTGTCAGTTACAATGACTTTCAAATCAGATTTGTAACTCTTCTAATTTCAGTTACAAGTTTGCATAGTTAAGACCATTTTCGGTTATTTTTGTAAGACTTTAAGGTTGTAGCTGTTTCATTTCCTTTCATTTATGTCAATTTCGTTTTTCCCTTTGTTTTGTAAGGCTTATATAGCCATGTTTCAGATTGTAAACAATCAGATTATGATTGAATTAAAAATCCAAAGTCTCATTGAGAGCTTTTTCTTTGAATTGTTGTGAGTTGTTCAACTTTTCATCTTGTCATTCCTTGTGTTTAGGGTGGCTGTAGAATCGAGCCATTAGGATTGATCATTCTAATTTGGTGGATTGATTCGAATCTAAAACAAGAAATCCAATTCTTGTCTTTAGATCATTGATCATAAGGATAATCATTTTCTAGCCTTTTTCCTTGGGTTGTTTCAAATGGCATATGTGGGTTCTTTGGTTGTGATCTTTCTGGGTCCTTAGTTAAGTTTAAGGGTTCTTAAAGCATTTCGAAAGGGTTTTCGTATCAAATATATTCTAGGGCAAAACTTTCCTAAAATGCCCCAAATGCACTTTAGGAATGATATAATGCTTAGATTTTGTGCCTCCTTGTAATCCGAATTTCCTAGTGATTTTAGGGTTTTCTTTTGCCTATTTAAAGGCTCATTTGTAACCCTAAATATGAAGAATTGTTTTGTTAATGATAATGCTTTTTTCTTAGCCGAATTTGCTTAGTTTTGTAGCCTTGTTCTAGGTTGCATGTTTTAGAAACATTCAAGCATAATTTGATCTAGTATGTTTGTGAATTGTTTCGATCTTGAAATAAGAGCAAGTTCTCTTATTTCAAGATATTAGATCATTGGAATAATCTTTCTCTTCTTGCTTTTCAAGGGTTTTTCCTTATTGTTTATTAGGGTTTTAGGATTTGCATATAGAGGTTCTTTGTATAACAAAGGGTTTCTATTTCAATTTTCTAGGGTTTCATATCAAGTTTCCTCCTTTTTGATCTTTTGGATGTGCCAAATCATGAGAACAACTTTGATGTTCAACATTTTCGTCTAGAGAAGATTTCCATAGAAGAGTTTCCTCCATATGGAACTTTATGATAGACCAAATCATTAGGACAAGTTTGAAATGATTGGTTCTGATCCTCGTTTGACATTTTGTTCGAAGAGGATTACCAAAAAGATTTTCTTCCATTTCGATCTTTAGGATGGACCAAATCATAAGGACAACTTTGACATTCGACATTTTGGTCCAAAGAGGATTCCCAAAGAAGAGTTTCTTCCATTTGGATCTTTAGGATGGACCAAATCATGAGGACAACTTTAACAAGATTCGTTCCGATTGTCGTTTGACATTTTGGTCCAAAAAGGATTTCCAAAGAAGAGTTTCCTCCTGTTAGATCTTTAGGATGGACAAAATCAATAGGACAAGTTTGACGTTTGACATTTTGGTCCAAAGAGGATTTCCAAAGAAGTGTTTCCTCAATTTGGAAGTTTAGGATGTGCCAAATCATTAGGGAAAGTTTGAAATGATTGGTTCCGATCCTCGTTTGACATTTTGGTCCAAAGTGGATTACCAAAGAAGAGTTTCCTCCATTTGGAACTTTAGGATGGACTAGATCATGAGGACAACTTTCACAATCGAAATTTTGGTCCAAAGAGGATTCACAAAAAAGAATTTCCTTCAGCTTGAACTTTAGGATGGACCAAATCATGAGGACAACTTTGACAATATTGGTTCCGATCCTCGTTTGATATTTTGGTCCAAAGAGGATTCCCAAAGAAGAGTTTCCTCCATTTAGAACTTTAGGATGGAGCAAATCATTATGACAAGTTTTAAAAGATCGGTTTCGCTTCTTGTTAGACATTTTGATCTAAAGAGGATTCACAAAGAAGAGTTTCCTCCATTTGGAACTTTACGATAGACCAAATCATGAGGGCAAGTTTGAAAAGATTGGTTCCGATCCTCGTTTGATATTTTGGTCCAAAGACGATTCCCTAAGAAGAGTTTCGTCCATTTGGATCTTTAGGATGGACCAAATCATGAGGATAACTTTGATGTTCAACATTTTGGTCCTAAGAGGATTTTCAAAGAAGAGTTTACACCATTTGGAACTTTAGGATGGACCAAATCATTAGCACAACTTTGAAATGATTGGTTCCGATACTAGTTTGACATTTTTGTCCAATGAGGATTACCAAATGATGAGGATAACTTTGACGCTCGACATTTTGGTCCAAAGAGGATTCCCAAAGAAGAGTTTTGATATGAAACCCTAGAAATTGAAGTAGAAACCCTTTGAACACAAAGAACCCCTAAATGCAAATACCTAAAACCCCTAATAATAATAAGGTAAAAACACTTGAAAAACATGAAGAAAAAGAATATTCTAATGATCTAAGACCTTGAAATAAGAGAACTTGTTCTTATTTCCAGATTGAAACAATTCACAAACAAACTAGATTATATTTTGCTTGAATGTTTCTAAAGCATGCAACCTAAGAACAAGGCTACAAAACAAAGTAATTTTGGCTAAGTAAAAGCAAGATTATTATCATATGAATTCTGAGTCTTTATAGTTACAAATGAGGCCTTTAAATAGGAAAAGAACTAAAAATTAGCTTGCAAGTTCGGATTACAAGGAGCACAAAATCGGCCCAAAACTTGCCTTATTGGAAATTGACAGATTTTGTGGAAAATCTTTGAATAATATCTTTCCTATTCCTTTCCAAACATATAAACTGAATATAAAAAGCCTAAAATATGTCCTTTGGTCGTTGGAAACATTACACAAAAGCCCTAAATGCATAAAATAAATAAAAGACTGAAATAAGGAAAGTTGTCAAATATGGAAAGTTTGCAACTTTCTCTCTAAGCTTCATTCTTTGAATCTGATTGCACAACTTGTCCAAATTCTTCTTCCAATTTCATATGGCACAAGTTGAAGTGCTTTAAGTCTTCTTCCTTATCCTCAATGTTCCAATCTTTAAAAGTCTCCTTGAGTTTGCTCATGTATACTTGACAATGGATATTCAAAGCTTGTTGCAATTTCTTGGACTTGGATCTTGTCATTGGCTCTTGAACCATCCTAAGCTTGTCTAGCTTGTCTTGTGCTCCATGATTTATATCAAGTTTCCTCCATTTGGATCTTTAGGATGCCCCAAATCATGAGGTTATATGAATCATCCTAGCCCCAAATCTCAAAGAATTGACGATAATTGAAGTCCAAGGTTTCAATCAAGAAAAGATCAAGAATCCGAAAACTAAACGGGTGAAGATTGACTTTCTGGGGTATTTGCAAGCATATTGGGTTACATGTTTGACTAATGAAGAAAATGAGTTTAAAACACTATTAAACTCATGGGATATTTGTTTCAAAGAGCTCCAAAGAAAATCACGCATTTGTAACATTCAAAGGAGTGAAAATGACATAAAAAACGGCGACTAACACTTGTAGTTTTGATTATTTTCATCCAATTTCGAATTTTAGTATTTTATTTGAGTTTTATTACTTTAGTTTTATTTATTTATTTATTATTATTGATGTAATAGGGAAGATTTGACATTGTTTCCTTAGTTTTGCAAACTTGGAGACCATGTTTAGAAGATTAGGAAAACTTTCCTAATTTGATTTAGTAAAGTCTAGTTTTTACCTTTTTATTATTAAGCCTTTATTTCCCTTCATATTTTCGACCAAGCTAGGTTTCTTAGGCTATTTAAAGCCTCTTTTGTAAGCTTTACAATCAGAATACCAATGAATGAAAATCCCTTTGTTTTGGTTTAAGCTTTTGCTTTGAAAAACCTCTTTGTAATTCATGTTCTTGAATTGCGTGTTTAGAGTCATTCAAGTCCAATTGATCATTGTTCTTGTGGAGTGTCTCGACCTTATTTAAAGAAACCTATTCTTGAATTAGGGGATTGATCGATTATCTCATCATCTTCCCAACCACACCTAAAGGTTGATTCAAATCGTTAAGAGTTTTCAAGCTTTTCCGTTCAAGGGTCCATCATCCGGTTCTTGAATCCGTCAAAGCTTGAGGGTTCGTATCATGAGGACAACTTTAACAAGATTGGTTCTGATCCTCGTTTGACATTTTGGTCCAAAAAGGATTTCCAAAGTAGAGTTTCCTCCCGTTGGATCTTTAGGATTGACCAAATCAATAGGACAAGTTTGATGTTAGACATTTTTGTCCAAATAGGATTTCCAAAGAAGAGTTTCCTCCATTTGGAACTTTAGGATGGACCAAATGATAAGGCAAACCCAAATTGCAAGTCCAAAGACCCTATGCTATTATTTTTAGCATGAACCTTTGAAGTAAGAACTCAAACCCTCCCTAACTAATCGGTTTCAACCAAGAGATTAAGGCTAGATGAGATTACCTCTTAGATCAATGATCTAGAGACAAGAATGAGGTTTCTTATTCTAGATTGAATCACTCCACAATTAAGTTGATCAATCCATAATTGAATGACTCGGCAACAATCCTAAACACAAGAATTGCAAGGAAATGAAAACTCTATTTGGTTTTCAAATAGTAACTTAATTTTCGTTCAAGAATAATCTGATTTGTTACATTGAGTTCCATGTCTTTTATAGCCTTCAAATAACAAAGGAAAACAAAACATATAAGGAAATAAAGCCTTAAAGGCACATGGGTACAAATTAGCAAAACATAAAAGGAAAGTAGTGTTTTAATTGCACACGACTACAAATAAGGAAACATGTTCTAAATTCAAACAAAAGAGAATCTGATTTGCTTAGTTGTCTTGGAAAGGTTGCAATCTTCAACTTAATGGATAGTTGGCATGTATAATGATCCTTGTTCATGGCCATCTTTGTAGACATCCCCCGTATGGATTTGTAAGTTGCACACATTGATCTTCAAAGAATTAAATGTCAAGTCTTCATCCGAAATGGGCTGCTCATTTGGAAATATAGCTTGCTCCGAGCCAAGCCATCCTTGCACATGTGTAATAAAAGCTTGTTGAACCTTCTTTGCTTAGGATCTTTTGGAGTGCCTCCATGATCCATATCATCTTCCCCTTCTTCAAAAAGATTCGTCCTCGAATCAAGGTCATCATCTCCTACATTTAAAGATCTAATATTAGTAAATTTAAAGATTGAATTCCTAAAATACTCATCTCGTAACACAATGATGTGGATTACATGGATTCTTCCAATGATTTGATAAGGTCCATCCCCCCTTGGATGCAACTTAGTCCTCTTTTGTAGTCGTTTCTTCCGGAAATGCATCCAAATTCATGCTCTTGGATGAAACTTAAGCGGTTTCCTTCTCTTGTTCATTTTTTAGGTAAATGTGAAAACTTGTACCTCAAACATTTGCTTCACATCCGTTTGCATTAATTTGACAGAAACATACTTAAGATGGGCTAAAACACTCATAAAAACATTAGATGTCAAAGGCAGCATCTCAAATGGAGTAATAGCATAAAGACCATAAACAAATTTATTTGAAAAACAAACATTTTTATGATGTACGGACCTATTATATGTATTCTCCACAAAAGGTAAACAATTCTCCCAAGTTTCCACTTTTGAGTTAGTTTCCCTAAACATTGCGCCTAAGATCTGATTTATCACCTCTTGAGTTTCCCATGCAATCAAAACACCTTAGAATACATTGTAATTGATCAAAGTAAAATAAAAAACATAAGATGCATAAGTATTCCTAAATGAGTTCAATTTTTCCACATGCTCAAGACTTGGAATTTCAAGATACTCGTTACTAAGAACTTTCACATACTAAAAACTAGAAAGTATATTACTTAAAACATTCTCTTTACCATGATGATAGTGTGTTCCATAGAGGAATGTTTCGATTACCTCATCGCATTTGACAAACCTTCTTGCTTGCATGTTTTGTTCTTCCAAACACCTAAAGCTCTTATTCGGCCATAAGTAATGTTTCCAAACCTGAAAAAGATACTCAAACACACTAGGTAAATATTGGTTAAGGTTAGTTGCCAAAAAGTCTCCTTTGCACATAAGCACAAAGTTAGGCTTTTGACTAAGCAAAACTCTCCTCACCTCACTCATTTTTGCAAGATAGCTCACTAATTTTCCTTTTCTCTCTCTTTCCTCTAAGTATTCACACTTTTCTTTTTCACTCCTCTCTTTTCCCTCATTCTTTTCTTTTTCTCGAAACTCTTTTGTCACACATTCCTCTTTCTTCTCACTTTCATTTTTACAACTACAAGCTTTCTTTTCTCCCTCACTCATTTTTTTACTCAATTATTTTTCTTTCAACTATTTTTCTTGTAACTCAATCTCAACCCTCCTTTGTTCAAGCTTACAATGATCAATGAAAACCTCTTTTGAAGATAAAGGTACAAGAATAATTTTTCTATAATCCTTAGTGAAACTATACCTATTCAAGAAACCATCATACATAAACCTCCTATCAAATTGCCAAGGACGGCCAAGTAATATATCTCCCGCATGCATATGTACAACATCACACAAAATCTCATCCTTATATTTACCAAGAGTAAAAGAAATTAAAGCTTGAGAAACTACCTTCATTTCTCCATACTTGGTGAGCCATTGAAGCTTGTATGGTGATAGTAGTTGGGAGGAAGGAAATCGACTAGCTCTTTTTTTGTAGGAGAGCTCTAAATTCTGAAATAAAGGATAATTTTGAAGAAGACCAAAGACACAACTTGTTCCATATAGGTGTTTGGTGAATGAAACTCCATGTAGTGTTGTGATCGATGGTGAAAGTTGTACAAATGTTGTGAGCTCAATTCTTGTCAAAAGACTAAATTTGCCTACCATTCCACATCCCAAGCCTTACAAGTTACAATGGTTAAACAATAGTGGTGAGGTGAAGGTGCATAAGCAAGCTATTATTTCTTTTAACTTTGGGAAGTATAAGGATGAGGTAGTTTGTGATGTAGTCCCAATGCATGTCGGGGATATACTTTTGGGAAGGCCTTGGCAATTTGATAGAAGAGTGATCTATGATGGCTACCTAAATAGGTACACTTTTACCAAGGATGGGAGGAAGATTACTTTGGTACCTTTGTCTTCAAAAGAGGTTTTCATTGATCAATGTAAGCTTGAACAAAGGAGGCTTGAGATTGAGTTGAAAGAAAAAGAGTTGAAAGAAAAGGAATTAAAAGAAAAAGAATTGAGTGAAAAATTGAGTGAGAGAGAAAAGAAAGCTTTGAGTGGAAAAAGCAAGAGTGAAAACAATGAGAGAAAAGAGAAGAATGAAAAAAGAAATGTGCGAACACTTAGAGGAAATAGAGAGAAAAGGCAAATTAGTGAGCTTTCATGTAAGAATGAGTGAGGTGAGGAAAGTTTTTCTTAGTCAAAAGCCTAATTTTGTGCTTATGTGCAAAGTAAACTTTTTGGCAACTAACCTTAACCATTATTTGCCTAGTGTATTTGAATATCATTTTCAGGTTTGGAAGCATTACTTATGGGCGAATAAGAGCTTGAGGTGTTCGAAAGGACAATACATCAAAGAAAGAAAGTATATCGATTCTTACGAGAATGTTGTAAGTTCTATACTTTCAAGTTTTCAGCATATTAAAGTTCTTATCAATGAGCCTCTTGAAAATGAAATTTTTGAGTATGTGGAAAAGTTGAACTCATTTCGCAATGCATATTCATCTTTTGTTGTTAATTTTTCTTTGAGAAGTTACAATATATACCAGGTTGTTTTGCAAGAATGGGAAACTCAAGAGTTGATAAATGTGATCTTAGGAACCAAGTTTAGGGAAACTAAATCTAAAGTGGAAACTTGGGAGAATTGTTTGCCTTTTGTGGATAATACATGTAATAGGAGAATACATCATAAAAATGTTTGTTTTTCAAATAAACTTATTTATGGTCTTTATGCTATTTCTCCCTTTGAGTTGCTGCCTTTGAGATCTAATGTCTTTATGAGTGATTCAACCAATTTTAAGAATTTTTTCATCAAATTAATGCTTATGGATGTGAAGAAAAAGATTGAGGAGCAAAGATTCACATTTACCTCTAAAATCAACATGAGAAGGAAACCACTTAAGTTTCATCCAAGAGCATGGATTTGGATGTATTTCCGGAAGAAACGACATCAAAAAAGAACTAAATTGCATCCATGGGGTGATGGACCATATCAAGTACTTGGAAGAATCTATGAAAAAGTCAACTCCATTGCATTACAAGGTGAGTATTTTGAGAATTCAATCTTCAAAGTTACTGATTTTTAATTTTTTATTGTAGGGCATGAAGATTTGGATTCGAGGACGAATCCTTTTCAAGAAGGAGGGAATGATATGAATCAAGGAGCCTTAATGTTGATCTTTTCCGTGCATGCATTCATTGTTCTCCAAGTTCATGCAAGCTCAAGTTACAAACAACTTCAATAAAAGGTTCAAGATTAGTTCAATAAATGGAAGTCAAATTCAAGCCTAGTTCAATAAATGGAAGTCAAATTCAAGCCTAGTTCATTAAATGCAAGTCAACTTCAAGCCTAGTTCATTAAATGCAAGTCAGGTTCAAATCAAGCTCATTTAATGCAACCGAAGCTCATTTAATGCAACTCAAGACATCAATGCTACTCAAGACTTATTCATGACATCTTAAGGCTTCATTTAAGACTCTCATAAACCCATATGATCAAGGAGTTTCAGTTACAACGCCTTCCAAATCAGATTTGAACTCCTCTAATTTCATATACAAGTTTTGCATAGTTAATATTCATAATTATGTAGTTTAAGACTATTTTCGATTACTTTTGTAAGACTTTAATGTTCTAGCTATTTTGTTTCCTTTCCTTTATGTCAATTTCATTTTTCCCATTGTTTTGTAAGGCTTATAAAGCCAAGAATCAGATTAAGATTAAGAATTGTTGAAGTTAAAATACAAAGTCTCATTGAGAGCTTTTTCCTTTGAATTGTTGTGAGCCGAGCTTGCCTTTTCAATTTGTCATTCTTTGTGTTTAGAGTGGCTGTAGAATCGAGCCATTAGGATTTATCATTCTAATTTGGTGGATTGATTCGAATCTAGAACAAAAAATCCAATTCTTGACTTTAGATCTTTGATCAATAATCATTTTCTAGCCTTTTTCCTTGGGTTGTGTCAAATGGCATATGTGGGTTCCTTGGTCTTAATCTTTTGGGGTCCTTAGTTAAGTTTAAGGGTTCTAAGAACATTTTGAAAGGGTTTTCGTATCAATTCCCAAAGAAGAGTTTACTCCATTTGGAACTCTAGGATAGACCAAATCATGAGGAAAACTTTGACAAGATTGGTTCCGATCCTCGTTTGACATTTTGGTTCAAAGAGGATTCTCAAAGAAGAGTTTCCTCCATTTGGATCTTTAGGATGGACCAAATCATTAGGACAAGTTTGTAAAGATTGGTTCCGATCCTCGTTTGACATTTCGTTCCAAAGAGACTTCCCAAACCAATCTTTTCAAACTTGTTCTATTGATTTGAGCCATCCTAAAGTTCCAAATAGAGGAAACTCTTCTTTGGGAATCCTCTTTGGACCAAAATGTCAAACGAGGATCGGAACCAATCTTTTCAAACTTGTCTTATTGATTTGGTCCATCCTAAAGATCGAACGGGAGGAAACTCATCTTTGGGAATCCTCTTTGGACCAAAATGTCAAACAAAGATCGGAGCCAATCTTTCCAAACTTGTCCTCATGATTTTGTCCATTCTAAAGTTCCAAATGGAGGAAACTCTTCTTTGGAAATCCTCTTTGGATCAAAATGTCGAACAAGGATCGAAACCAATCTTGTCATAGTTGTCCTTTTGATTTGGTCCATCCTAAAGTTCCAAATGGAGGAAACTATTCTTTGCGAATCCTCTTTGGACCAAAATGTCGAACGTCAAAGTTGTCCTCAAGATTTAGTACATTCTAAAGTTCCAAATGGAGGAAACTCTTTTTGGTAATCCTCTTTGGACCAAAATGTCGAACGTCAAAGTTGTCCTCAAGATTTAGTACATTCTAAAGTTCCAAATGGAGGAAACTCTTTTTGGTAATCCTCTTTGGACCAAAATGTCAAACAAGGATCGGAACCAAGCATTTGAAACTTGTCCTCATTATTTGGTACATCCTAAAGATCCAAATGGAAGAAACAATTCTTTGGAAATCCTTTTTCGTCCAAAATATCAATGAGGATCGGAACAAACCTTGTCAATTTTGACCTATTGATTTGGTCCTTTCTAAAGATCCAACGAGAGGAAACTCTTCTTTGGGAACCCTCTTTAGACCAAAATGTCAAACGAGGATCGGAACCAATCTTGTCAAAGTTGTTGTAACGTCCCGTTACTTTTGGGGGTAATTTTTTATTTATTTATTTTAATTAAAGTATTTAAGGTTATTTTAAAAGTAGTGATTTCGATTTTAGTAGTTATTTTCGTCCGAAATTCTTTTTAAATTCTTTTAATACTTTAAATTCGTTTCAGTTACATTAATAATTATTAACGGGCCAATTAATAATTATTAATCACTTTAGATTAATTTAAGAGCTTCGGGTTTCATTTTTAAAGTAAAAACAAAAGAGAGACGTATGCGTCATTTTCTAATTTCTTAAAATATCTTTTACTATTCATCTTCATCTTTAAAAGTCAAAAAATGTCAACATTTGCTTCATTTTTCTTTTCTTTCCCTCTCTTTGCCCGAGAGCCCTCTTTCTCCCTCCCTCTTTTTTTGGTTTTCTTAATTACTCGGTGGATCGTCTCGATTCTACTCCCGTTGGAAAGCCCTTGGCCCGTAGATCATTTCCAACCTACCGATCGTGTATTTCGCTCGTTTTCTAGAGGCCTTAAGGTATGTCAAACTTTCTAAAACTTGTTGTGAATAGTGTTTTAATGGAGGTTTTGAGTTGAAATCTTCAAATTCGTTCACCGAAGCTTGAAGATTTCAAACGAGAAAGTCGTTATGGTCAATTTTAGAAACTTCCCCTAAACCCTAGAAACGAGTTTGACCCAGAAACCCGTCCCTTGAGATTTTCCCTCACTTGGCCATGTTTAGGATGTTATGGTTTTTGTGTTTTTTCTATTTACTTAATTTTTCGGAAATCGATTAATGAACAAAACCCTAAATTACGGATACCCATTCTAGTTACGAACCTCCAAAGTATCCGAAACCAACCCGAAACACCTTTAAAGAGCATAAAAGCCGGAAAACCAAACCCGAACCCCTTTTTCCCTAGTATGGTTGAGATTACCATAGGGTTAAAATCCGGGTTTTTTGTTGTTTTATGCGTTTAGATATTGTTTGTTTGATTTCCGATTAATTAATGTTATTTCGGTGTAATTCGTTTGTAGGATTGTGATTTTCTCATGGAATTGCAACCTCGGTTAGATATCAGAGCTTGTCTACAAGCTAAGGTGAGTTTAAAGTGAAAGTTAGTGGTTTTGTGAATTTAGTTTCATTATGTTATTGTTTATCGAGGTTAAGAGGGATTTAGCACCGTAGAATTAAGTTTTGGTTAGAGACTTTAATTCGGAAGTGAGTGGAAAGAATTTGGAATTATAATGAGTTCGATGAAAAGGAAACATCGGAGTGGTTTGGAAGTATTGCAAAGCGATTTGGAGATGTTAGATGAAAGTGGAAATGCGAGTTACTTTGAACGGTTTGGAAGTTAAAGTAATTAGAAGATACACTTGAGTGATAACTCGTGTAATCTAGTTAGTTAGGTTTCTTAATAACTTAGTAGGATTCTTTGAGATTAACTAACTTATTAGGAAGCTTAACCTTTTGTGATATGGATCATGATAGTATGTTGATTCGGATCCATACGTATCATGGTGCGAGAGTTTGTGAATAGTACATGGTAGTACGTGGATTCGGATCCGTACGTACCATGGTACTATGGTTTGTGATATGGCTCATGATAGTATGTTGATTCGGATCCATACATATCATGGTGCGAGAGTTTGTGAATAGTACATGGTAGTACGTGGATTCGGATCCGTACGTACCATTGTACTATGGTTTGTGATATGGCACATGATAGTATGTTGATTCGGATCCATACGTATCATGGTGTGAGGGTTTTTGATATAGTACATAGTAGTATGTTGATTCGGATCCATACATACTATGGTACTATACTTTGTGACACGGCACATGATAGTATGTTGATTCGGATCCATACGTATCATGGTGCGATGGTTTGTGATATGGTACATGATAGTATGTTGACTTCGGTCCATATGGTATCATGGTACGATGATTGTGATATAGTACATAGTAGTATGTTGATTCGGATCCATACGTACTATGGTACTATGATTGTGATATGGCACATGATAGTATGTTGATTCAAATCCATACGTATCATGGTGCGGTGATTTGTTATATGGTGAAATTCCTGAGACCTATATGGTGAAATTCCTGAGTCCTGATATGATGAAAGTCCTGATATCCTATGTGGTGAAAGTCCTGATATCCGATGATTTGAGATATGGTACGACCGTACGTGGTATGTTGATTTCGATCCATACAATAGCACGATACGATGAAACTTGTTCGGTAATAAAGATAGTTAATGTTACATTTACATATTCTTTAGAATTGTGTAGTAAGACTTAGTAGTGAATGTTACTTTACTTTAAGTCTTTATTTCTATCTCATGGTATTGAATGATGAATACGGGTAATATATGACTATCGTATGATTGTATGGAAATTGGAAGTGTGGATATGGGTAGTAATGAGCATTTAGGGCCTTTGGACACGATTTCTGGTATGAAATTTAGTTCATAGGATTACTTGCTTTCGTTTTACTCTCACTAGCATTTCATGCTAATGGTGCTACACTTACAAATTTTCAGGTAAACCTCGAGCTAAGAAGTGTGGTAGAAGAGGTGGAGCCGCGTGACTAGTTGAGATGGTGTATGGACAATGTTAAAGACATCTTTTGGTTTAGCATTTGTTAAAATGCTTGTAAATTATTTCCATTTTACATACATGTGTCTTTTGAGCCCGGAAGGGCGTTTATGTAAAATTTGTCTACGTCTTATGATTTATTTCTCCTTTGGAATGCGCATTCCCGATTTATAGCTTTCTCTGAATTTGGGTTGTAAAACAAGTTTTGGTTATTCGATTTTTAAACGAACCCATGCTGTTTTTCTTTAAAAATCAAGTCTTCCGCTGTGTGTTTGAATTTAAAGAATTTAACGGAATCCGGGTCGTTATAGTTGTCCTCATGATTTGGTCCATCCTAAAGATCCAAATGGAGGAAACTCTTATTTGCGAATCCTCTTTGGATCAAAATGTCAAACGAGGATCGAAACCAATCTTTTAAAACTTGTCTTAATGATTTGGTCCATCCTAAAGATCCAACGGGAGGAAACTCTTCTTTGGGAATCCTCTTTGGACCAAATTATCAAACGAGGATCGTAACCAATCGTTTCAAATTTGTCCTCATGATTTGATCCATCCTAAAGTTCCAAATGGAGGTAACTCTTCTTTGGAAATGCTCTTCGGACCAAAATGGTGAACATCAAAGTTGTCCTCATGATTTGGTCCATTCAAAGTTCCAAATGGAGGAAACTCTTCTTTGGGAATCTTTTTGGATCAAAATGTCAAACAAGGATTGGAACCAATCTTGTCAAACTTGTCCTAATGATTTGGTCAATCCTAAAGTTTCAAATGAAGGAAACTCTTCTTTGCGAACCCTCCTTGGACCAAAATGTCAAACGATGATCGAAACTAGTCTTGTCAAATTTGCCCTAATGATTTGGTCCATCCTAATGTTCCAAATAGAGGATACTCTTCTTTGGGAATCCTTTTTAGACCAAAATCTCAAACAAGGATCGGAACCAATCTTGTGAAAGTTGTCCTCATGATTTGGTCCATCCTAAAGTTCCAAATGGAGGAAACTCTTCTTGGGAATCCTTATTGGACTAAAATTTCAAACAAGGACCGGAACCAATCTTTTCAAACTTGTCCTCATGATTTGGTCCATCCTAAAGATCCAAATGGAGGAAATTCTTCTTTGGACCAAAATGTCAAACGAGGATCGAAACCAATCTTTTCAAACTTATCCTATTGATTTGGTCCATCCTAAAGATACAATGGGAGGAAACTCTTCTTTCGGAATCCTATTTGGACTAAAATGTCAAACGAGGATCGGAACCAATCTTGTGAAAGTTGTCCTAATGATTTGGTCCATCCTAAAGTTCCAAATGGATGAAACTCTTCTTTGGAAATTCTCTTTGGAACAAAATGTCAAACGAGGAACGGAACGAATCTTTTCAAACTTGTCCTCATGATTTGGTCCATCCTAAAGTTCCAAATGGAGGAAAATTTTCTTTGGGAATCCTCTTTGGACCAATATTTGGAACGTCAAACTTGTCCTAATGATTTGGTCCATCCTAAAGATCCAAATGGAGGAAACTCTTTTTGGTAATCCTCTTTGACAAAAATGTCAAACGGGGATCGAAACAAATCTTTTCCAACTTGTCCTATAGATTTGGTCCATCCTAAAGTTCCAAATGGAGGAAACTCTTCTTTCGGAATCCTCTTTGGACCAAAATGTCCAACGAGGATCGGAACCAATCTTGTAAAACTTGTCCTCATGATTTGGTCCATCCTAAAGTTCCAAATGGAGGAGACTCTTCTTTGGAAATCCTCTTTGGACAAAAATGTCGAACGTCAATGTTGTCCTAATGATTTGGTCCATCCTAAAGTTCCAAATAGAGGAAACTCTTTCTTTGAAATCCTCTTTGGACCAAAATCTCAAAGGAACTAATCTTGTCAAACTTGTCCTCATTATTTGGTCAATCATAAACTTCCGAATGGAGGAAACTCGTCTTTGCAAATCCTTTTTGGACCAAAATGTCGAACAAGGATCGGAACCAATCTCAAAGTTTTCCTCATTATTTGGTCAATTCTAAAGATCCAATGTCAAAAGAGGATCAGAACAAATCTTGTCAAAGTTGTCCTTATGATTTGGTCCATACTAAAGTTCCAATGCCAAACGAGGATCGGAACCAATCTTTTCAAACTCGTCCTATTGATTTGGTCCATCCTAAAGTTCCAAATGGAGGAAACTCTTCTTTGGATCAAAATGTTAAACGAGGATCGGAACCAATCTTGTCAAATTAGTCCTCATGATTTGGTCCATCCTAAAGATCCAAATGGAGGAAGCACTTCTTTGCGATTCCTCTTTGGACAAAAATGTCAAACGAGGATCGGAACCAATCATTTAAAACATGTCCTAATGATTTTGTCCAACCTAAAGATCCAACGGGAGAAAACTCTTCATTTAGAATCCACTTTGGACCAAAATGCTGTATAAAGATCAGAACCACTCTTTTCAAACTTGTCCTTATGATTTGATCAATCCTAAAGATCCAAATGGAGGAACCTCTTCTTTGGGAATCATCTTTGGACCAAAATGTCAAACGAGGATCGGAACCAATCTGTTCAAACTTGTCCTAATGACATTAGGATTAATCCATGGAGGTAAATACAAAAAGAAAAAAAAATTATCTCTTTCCTTTATCTTAGTATTTCTAAAATGCCATCGATAAATAAGAGAGTATTTTCTTTTCTTTATTTTATTTATCTTGGGTAAATAAATCTATATAATTATTATAGGATATAATTCAAATAATTATCTCCTACAAATTATTTATGATGGCAAAAATTAATAATAAATAATTAATTAATCAAATTTATTTAATTAATTATTTTGGGCCAATTTCAATTGGGTTGATTAATCCAATTGGGCTTGAAACTCTCTCTTAAATTAATAAGTCCAACTTAATTAATTTATTTATTAATTACCATTTAAATAAAATATTTTATTTAAACAATTAATAATATTAATATTTTCTCCCGACTAAATATTATCAAATTATATTAAATTATTAATTTCCATTTAAATAATTTTCATTATTTAAATAATTAATAATAAATATTTTAATTATTAATCTCCATTAAATAAACTCATTGTTTAATTAATAACTTTATTGATAATATTTTATTATTAATTGATTAATTTTAATTATTAATTTCCGTTCAAATAAAATTAATTATTTAAACAATTAATAATTGTCAATTAATTTCAAATTATTAATTACCATTTAAATATACTCAATATTTAAATAATTAATAATGTCTAATTAATAATATTTCATTATTAATTTTCTGTTTAAATAAACTCATTATTTAAACAATTAATAATGTTTATATTAATTACCGTTTAAATATACTCAATATTTAAACAATTAATATTACCTATTTAAGTAATTCACTTTACTTAAAGTTTCCATTTCTTCTACTTGATTTCGCGACTACGATATTTGGGCTAGCATAGGGACTCGATGACCCTATAGATCATGGGCTTAATAATTAGTCAATTAAGTGATTAACTCATAATCAGTTAATTACTTATTATCTAACTATGAATAATTCCACTATAGATTCATAGCTGAACTCCCCTCACTATAGATGAGTTACGTCCATTTAGTTTATCTTTATTTATATCTGTGATACATCCTTCACGTGGAACCCTCATAATTACAGGCGGATAAATTTATCGTTTTGCCCCTATAATTACCGCTTTATCCTTGTGTTCCCGCTGATTCTCCAATGAACATTATCTTTAGTCGAACTAGAGATAATATACTTCTGTGCCGCCACTTGTTCATGTCTCGAATCAGTACATCAAGGGAGTTTCCTAAAGTTCCTAAAATGTTTAGGTATCGCACTAATACCGTTAATTTATAGGAAATTTATGAATTCCATCTCGTGAAGATGCGTTCCCAGCTACTTATCTAGCTATGTTCCCAAAACAGAAGTATATTGAGCGTTCTTACAGACTGCTCTCAACCATGTGAATCAAAGAACATAACTCCATAAATAGGAGTCCACATTTCATTTAGGATTGAGATCAATCACGGTTGATAAACTTAGTTTGATATTCGATCATTTCTTGTAAAACGGTACTGTAACGTCCCATTACTTTTGAGGTGAAAATTTTGTTTTTATTATTATTGCTTCACTTAGTATAATTATAGTGACTGGTGATTTTTTATTTTACTTAGAAGTTTAATTTAGTATTTTAATTTTCAGCTCGAGTTCGATCGTTAAGTAATTTTCGTTAGAACATTTAAATAGAATTGTGTGTAATAACGTTTATTCACGGGAAAATTACTAATTGTCATATCACTTTAAGTTAGATTAGAAGTGGTTAAAGTGAATTGGAATTGGATAACGAGAACCTGAGACACTTTTTAACTTAAGAATTAGAAGTCGGGACATAACGGTCATTTAGCAAAGCTTATATTTATATTAAATATGTTCTGCAAGCTTAAAATAAATAAAAAAGAGAAGCCAAACCCGAAATGCAAAGCCTCCCCACCCGTGAGCAAAGAAAAAATAGAAAAACTGAGATTCCGTCGTCGTTTCTCGACTGATTTTGTTGATTATCATCACAATAGAAAGATCTCGACGCAAGCTTTCATTTCATACCATTAATCAAGTCTATCCGTTCCAGATCCGGGAGATACGAGGTAAATAGGAAATTGGTTTTTAGGTTTCTTTTTTTTCGATTTTGCGTTTAAGCTTCGATTCATTTTTCTCGGGTGTCGTTGGTGATTTATAGTTAGAGAAAATCATTTTGGTTGAGGTTGTTGTTTTGAACCTAAACCCGAGTCAAATGGGAAACCCGAGCCCTTCGAGGTATTCCGAATTGAGGTCTTCGTATGTTGAGGTTTTTTATATGAATTTACTTCTTGGTTATTGATCGAAAGCGAAAACCGATACTTTTTCTTGTCTAGGCCAAAAAATCCATAAGATTTCCGAGAGCATTTAGACGTTTAATCTAGCTCGTAGTTAATCATTCGAGGCTTGGAATCAATCTGTTTAGTTATATCCTATGTTTGTAGGTTTGTTCCACGAACGACCGTTCGTACGTCTATCGACTAGTGGTTCTCCTACGACTTTTCTAGGTGAGTTTAAAATGAGCTTTAGTGTTTTAATGGTTCGGATTACTTGACGATTTAGTTGTTTCAATATCGAGGGTTGAGGTTGTTTAGGAATAAAGTATCGTTGAAAGAATATTTGGCTAAGGAAAGTGCATTATGACGAGGCTCTCGTCATTGGTTGGAATCGAGGTTCAGAGGGAAAAATGAAGAGATAGATCTAGCATGCTTTAGGTTTTCTGTTAATTATTATCCTACGTATTTAGGAAATAGAATAGAAACCGAGGTGAGTGGTGACTTATATTTGTGGTGACTTATGGTGACTTATATTCATGGTGACTATGGTGACTTATATTCGTGGTGACTAATGGTGATTTATATTCGTTGTGATTACACTACAACAAAATGTAGTATTCTTGACCCTAGATATTTATATATTCTTGACCCTTTAAATAAAAATAGTCAAGAAAATAGGAATTTACGTTAAAAGAGTCAAGACAAAATTGGAGAGTTACGAGCGTTAATTATGTTTTTTACGTCATGTTTTCTTGATTGTTTTAAATAGTCAAAATAATTATAATTAGAAACATTAAAAATCGACACGTTTTAAGGGTCAAATATTAAGAAATTTATTTTAAACATATTTTTTTTCCGGTGTTTTTAACTATTTGAAAAGGTCAAAATAAATGTATTTAAAATCTAAATTGATGACACGTTTGAATAGTCAAGGATAATATATTAAAAAAAATTCTATTGGAGCGCTGCGTACGAAATTTTTTCGTAACCCGCTATTTCATCGCTTTCATCTATTGCTCCATTCGAAAAAAAACCCTCAAGCCCCCTAAATTGCTTTCTTTCATCTTTTGCTCTCATTCCCCCCTTTTTCCTTGAACCCTCAATATGGATAAACTTCTCCAAGGCGAAGACTCGCGATTTCATCAGAGTTCATCAGCCTTCGTACGGAAAAACTTCTCAAAGTTCTTATAATAAGTTCATGCGATTGAGACTTGCGATTTCATCAGAGTTCATCAATCCAAGCGATTTCAGTTGAAAGGGATTTCAGTCCAAGCGATTTGAGTCGAAGGAGATTTCAGTTTTTGTGTTTTTTTATTGAAGGGGATTTCAGTCGAAGGGGATTTCATTCCAAGAAGTTATCAGTCCAAGACGAGAACGACTTCCGATTTCAGTCCAATTATTGCGATTTAGGGTATTGGCGAGAACAATTTTTGCGATAGATTTTCCCTGTCAGTCTGTTCCGCTCCACCGTTCGTCAATCAACCAAAAGGTATATTTTTTTTAAAAAATTTAGTTTGTAGATTAGATTCTGTTTTTAGTGCGTTCTTTGTATCTGGAATACTCAATCATTGAGTTATGTGAGTGTTTTTCTCGATTATGTTTTGATAACTTTCGATTGGTGATTACGTATGTTGTAATTTTTGGGTAATTATGTATAGGCGTTTCATAATGAATTGACACCCAATATTTCCGATGTTGTGTGCATCTTCAGACCCAAATCATAGAAAACCAAAGAAAAAGTTATTGATTAATCACTATACAAATTTTGCCTAGAATAAAGTAGAGGGTTTAAATCCAATGAGCAGACACTCCCAAATGAGCTCAATATCTCAGTTTGAATTTTCTGTTGAATATCAATGTGTTAGGCACTCTCAAATTTTGATCACTTATGTATTTGGCTTGCAGTTACGGTCCAAGAGGTAGAGGTCTTGTATGAGCTCTTTAAGAAGCTGAAAAGTTCAATTATTGACGATGGGCTAATTCATAGGGTATATTTCAATGTTTTCCACTTTCTTGAAGTTCTTAAGAATTTTTTTTATAAAGATCAATTGCTACATCTATTTTGAGTTCCTTCTACTGACTATTTCTTTAACTAGAGGATTGTATTTAGGGTCAGGTACTGATTTACTACTAATATGTCTCATGTGCAGGAAGAATTCCAGCTTGCTCTTTTCAGAAACAGTGAAAAGAGAAATCTGTTTATAGATAGGGTATGTAGTCGGCTTTTTATTCATGTTTTCGAGATTCTGGTTTTGAAACCATGTTAGAATCTTTAAGTGACACCAGTACAGGACTGAAAATTTGGATTGGTTGAATTAGTTATTCATATATTTTGATGCATATGTTCTAGTATTTCCTTTTCCACTAATTTCTGAAGAAATAGATTTTTTATTTATTCGACTTGAAGCGTAAGCGTAATGGGGTTATTGAATTTGGGGCGTTAGTCAGATCATTGGGCATCTTTCATCCAAATACATCAATAAAAGGCAAAATTACATGTGAGATATCTACTCTAAATTATTAAGTTGCGTTGGATAATCCATATTGATTAATTTTCTTTGAGCTTCATATTACATATGGTTCTTAACTTCTTATAAGGACATACTGGTGATTACATTATCACTGATTTCTTTCCTGGGGTTTCAGTGCAGTTGTTTTTAAGCTGTACGATTTGAGGGAGACGGGTTTTATAGAGCAAGAAGAGGTAACTTTTGTAACTCCTTCTGTGTCTAGGCCTGTGAAGTCTTTTCTATCGTCAACTCAATATGTTCCTTTAAAGGATCGGTGAAGTTTTTTTATATCGAGGGAGGTTATGACTATGTAATATAACTATTGGATAGGAACTCGTTCATAATTCTCTCCATAGCAATTAATTTTGTTTTAGCTCTCTATTAGATGAACTGAAATTCTGAAATGTCAACCATGAAAACTTAAAGTTCAACTGGATTTTATAATGGTACAAAACATCTTTAAGACTCCCCGGTAACTTGTGATCTCATTTTTATGTTGCAGTTTAAGAAAATGGTTATTGCACTTCTGCATGAATCAGAGTTCATAATTTCAGATGATGTCATTGAAACAATTATGGAAAAGGTCTTTACCCCACGATATTACAGTTGTTGGTTGAGTTTTTTTTTTAGCCTTTATACTCTCTAGCATGCTTTTAATACCACTTCCGTGATTCAGGGATATAACCATGTGTTGATCACATGGTTCCAAGCCTTATCCAATGTTTTGTAGTTCTGTAGTGTCTGATGTTGTATTCATTTGTTTAAAGGCTAATGAAAGATCTGTCCCATTACTTTTTTTTTTCACAAAGCCAAGTGTTGAATGAAAAGGGATATAGCCCATCTTCAATGAAACTCTTGGTAGCTCTACATATTGGGTCTCCTTGATTCCATCATTAAATATTTATTTGCATTTTTTTAAATAGAAAAAGCCATCTATTCTTTTGTTCTTTGACTCTAGTTTTTACTTTATTTGTAGGTTTTGTATTTATTCTTTTTGTTATTTGGCTTTTATGACGAGTTGGATATTATGTCATGAGATAGATGCGATGATCAACCAAATCTATTTTGATTTCAGATGTGGTGGGTAATTTTATTATTATTCATCTTCACTTTTAAAAAGTATACAATTATACTTAGTAATTTTCTAATACTTTGTAGATCGACACAAGGGTTGGATACTCTCAAGAAGAAATTGATGAAGCGCGAGTAGAGTGAGCTAAATTTTTGGCTCAACTTATCTAGAAGTTACATATCCTATTGACTGTTTTTGTCGACTGAATTTATCCTAGAAGTTACATCTCTTATTGACATTAAGACATGATTTTTTTTTATGGGCAAAATTTTTGTCATGTTACTTGCTTTTAGAAACGTAAACTACGACATCGATTTTTGTGGGTAGAACTTTTGCTTATGGGTTATATTATAAACTTTTATGGTTTCAATCAATGAAATTTGAATGTTTTGGTTGGATGAATGAAAATTTCTAGTTATATATTATAATGGTGTGAACAGGTGACTAGCTTCAAATATCGTATTTTTTTAAGAAAATAAATATATTGCTTGACTCTTAAAACAGGTCGACTTATACTCTTACATTGGATCTAATTATGCCAATTCTTGACGAATAAAAAAGGGTCAAGATATGATCATTATACTTGATAACTTGAACCTTAAAAAGGGTCAAAAATCATAAAACTTGACTCTTTTACCAAGTCAAGTGAAAGCGTCATTCTTGACTCTCAAACTATTCTTGACGGTCGATTATTTGACACTTGAAAAAGGGTCAAGTATGAGATTCTTGACCCTTTTTAATGGTCAAGTATCAACTATTTTGTTGTAGTGTTATGGTGACTTATATTCATGGTGACTTATATTCGTGGTGACTATGGTGACTTATGGTGACATGTAATAATGGTGACAATGGCGACTATGTAATAATGGTGACAATGGTAACTATGAATACTATGTATTAATGTTGACAATATAATTACGGTGACTATAGCGTTGTTATACGTGAGGTGACAAGGGAAGTTTGAAATGTGTTATGGTAGTTGAAACTGACTTTAACCGAGCCAATTATGTTTACTTCCCTGTGCATGTAGTTCTGAATGTAAATACATATTTAGCCTTATTTGTTGTTGAGCTCGGTGTTTAGTTGTTGGACACTATTTCTGATAAGGACTTCGGTCCATATAAACACTTGATTTTATTTTACTCTCACTAGCTTTATGCTAATGGTCCTACGCTACCATTTTTACAGGTACCTCTCGTGGGAAAGGTCGGGGTAGAGGTCGTGGTGCCGCTTGACTGATCGTACAATGAGCTGGGGATATGGATTGTAGCATTGTGAAATGCTAGTCTTTTGGTTGTCTGTAAATGTGTATAAAGTTGTTGTCCTGAGCTCAAAAAGCGTAGTTTTGTGTTTTAAATGTTTTATGTTGTTGTTTACGTTTTCTTAAACATAGGAAATGCGCATTTCCCGTTTTTCTCTGATGTGAACATTGTAAACAGGTTTTGGCATGTTCAAAATATAAATGGAACCATGCAAATTTTCCCTAAAATGGTTGTTTTCCGCTGCGTAATGTAACATGTGTTTTTAAAGGAGTCGGGTCGTCACAGGTACTAATGAGAAATTTGATCGCACATCATGGTCCTGTCTTACACAATCAACATTGCATATGATACTTCCATTTAATGTCTCCCACATGAATGATCAGGATTAGATCATTTGTCTATAAACAAAATGTGAAGCTATCAACAGTGTTACCAGGATAAGGTTCCCAAACGTTATCCATTTACTGTAGACACTTTTAAGTTACTCATGTCGACTTTAATCCTCTCGTATGACTCTTATATAAGTCGTGATTTCATAAGAGTAACTTAGGGTTTACTATTTGAATGTTTGATATTAATATATTTCCATATATTCTCAATATCGTCAATTGAATCAATCAAGATAATATAAAGAACTTATGTTTATTTATTTAATTTATTTGAAATAAATTATTATAATTAAGCAATTACAAGTTCTAGGACATCATTCCTAACACTCATGACTCGAAACACTCCACAAGTTGGTTGATCACTCCCCTCTTGAATGTTTCTAAACATGTAATCTAAAGCAAGATTACAAAGGGTGAGGCTCAAGGCTCTCAATGTGCATAAAAAATGCTACATTTCATTCAATATTTTGAATCTCTCAAGTCTTACAAGTCTTACTTACAATGGCTGATAAATGGCCTATTTATATGCTAAAAATACAAGGGAAATTCGTTCATAATGCTCCCATAACAGCCCCATGATGTCCCTAGCTTGTAACCCCCGAAATTAAAGCACAATCATAAGTTACATTTAACCACCATTTAATTTGTAACCTACAATGCAAAACTGATTTTTGAACTCTTAATGAAGCCTTTAAATGTTCATTAAAGCTTGTCTTGATGTTGCATTGAGTTCCAATGAATGATGGTTCAGTTGTCTTAAATGAAGCTTGTGTTATCATCAATGCATCTTGAGTTGTAGTTAATGCATCTTAACTTGACTTGTAATAAACGAACTTGTGTTGCCATTAATGCAATTCAAGTGCATTTAATGCAAGTACTCTTGAAGCTTGAATTCCTCAAATGCAAGGCTACATAATTCATATCAGGAGTTTCCTCCATTTGGATCTTTAGCATGGACCAAATCATGAGGACAACTTTGACATTTGACATTTTCGTCCAAAGAGGATTTCCAAAGAACAGTTTCCTCCATTTGGAACTTTAGGATTGACCAAATCATTAGGACAACTATGACAAGATTGGTTCTGATCCTCGTTTGACATTTTTGTCCAAATACGATTCCCAAAGATAGTTTCCTCCATTTGGAACTTTATGATGGACCAAATCATTAGGAAAAGTTTGAAAAGATTGGTTCCGATCCTCGTTTGCTCGTTTGACATTTTTGTCCAAAGAGGATTCCCAAAAATAGAGTTTCCTCTTTGGATCTTTAGGATGGACCAAATTATTAGGACAACTTTGACGTGATTGGTTCTGATCCTCGTTTGACATTTTTATCCCAAGAGGATTACCAAAAAGAGTTTCCTCCATTTGGATCTTTAGGATGGACCAAATTTGACATTTGATATTTTGGTGCAAAGAGGATTCCAAAGAAGACTTTCCTCCATTTGAGACTTTAGGATGGACCAAATCATTAGGACAAGTTTGAAAAGATTGGTTTTGATCCTCGTTTGCATTTTGTCCAAAGAGGATTCCAAAGAATAGTTTCCCCCATTTGGAACTTTAGGTTGGACCAAATCATAAGGACAACTTTGACAAGAATGGTTCCGATCCTCGTTTGAGATTTTGAGCCAAAGAGGATTCCCAAAGAAGAGTATCCTCCATTTGGAACTTTAGGATGGACCAAATAATTAGGAAACTTTGATAAGACTGGTTTCGATCCTCGTTTGACGTTTTGGTCCAAAGAGGATTCCCAAAGAAGAGTTTCCACTATTTGGAACTTTAGGACGAACCAAATCATTAAGAACAAATTTGTAAAGATTCGTTCCGATAATCATTCAACATTTTGGTCCAAAGAAGAATCCAAAAGAAGAGCTTTCTTCATTTGGAACATTAAATCAGGAGGACAAATTAGAAAATATTAGTTCTCATCCTCGTTTGATATTTTGGTCCAAAGAGGATTCCCAAAGAAGAGTTTCCACTCGTTGGATCTTTAGGATGGACCAAATCAATAAGACAAGTTGGAAAAGATTGGTTCCGATCCTCGTTTAACATTTTGGTCCAAATAGGATTCCCAAAGATCGTTTCCTCCATTTTCAACTTTATGATGGACCAAATAATTAGGACAAGTTTGAAACAACTTGTTCCGATCCTAATTGTCATTTTGGTCCAAAAAGGATTCCCAAAGAAGAGTTTCCTCCATTTGGAACTTTAGGAATGAGCAATTCATGAGGACAACTTTGACGTTCGACATTTTGGTCCAAAGACGATTCCCATCGAAGAGTTTCGCCAATTTGGAACTTTAGGATGGAGAAAATCATGAGAACAAGTTTGAAAAGAATGGTTCTGATCCTCTTTTGACATTTTTGTCCAAAGAGGCTTCCAAAAGAAGAGTCAGCATTTTGATCTTTATGATGGACCAAATATCATTAGGGAAAGTTTGAAAAGATTGGTTCCGATCTTCGTTTGACATTTCGACCCAAAGAGGTTTCCCAAAGAAGAGTTTCCTCCATTTTGATCTTTAGGATACACAAAATCATTAGGACAACTTTGACGTTCGATATTTTGGACAAACGAGGATTCCCAAAGAAGAGTATCCTCCATTTGGAACTTTAGGATGGACCAAATCATTTGGACAACTTTGATATTATGGGTTTCGATCGTCGTTCGACATCTTTGTCCAAATAGTATTCCCAAAGAAGAGTTTCATCCATTTGGAACTTTAGGATGGACAAAATCATGAGGACAACTATGACAAGATTGGTTGCGATCCTGGTTTGACATTTTGGTCCAAAGAGGATTCCCAAAGATCTTTTCCTCCATTCGGAACTTTATGATGGATCAAATTATTAGGACAAGTTTGAAAAGATTTGTTCCAATCCTCGTTTGACATTTTGGTCCAAAGAGGATTCCTAAATAAGAGTTTCCTCCATTTGGAACTTTAGGATGGACCAAATCATGAGAACAAGTTTGAAATGATTGGTTCCGATCTTCGTTTGACATTTTTGTGCAAAGAGGATTCCAAAAGAAGAGTTTCCTCTTTGGTTCTTTAGGTTGGACCAAATCATTAGGACAACTTTGATGTGATTGGTTCCGATCCTCGTTCAATATTTTTGTCCAAAGACGATTACCAAAAAGAGTTTCCTCCACTAGGAACTTTAGGATCTCCCACATCATTAGGACAAATTTGAAAAGATTCGTTCCGATCCTCGTTCAATATTTTGGTCCAAAGAGGATTCCCAAAGAAGAGTTTCCTCCATCTGGAACATTAGGATGGACCAAATCATGAGGACAAGTTTGAAAAGATTGTTCTGGTCCTCGTTTGACATTTTGAACTAAAGAAGTGTTTCCTCCATTTGGATCTTTAGGATGGACCAAATCATGAGGACAACATTAACAAGATTGGTTTCGATCCTCGTTTGCATTTTGGTCCAAAGAGGATTCCCAAAGACAAGTTTCCTCCATTTGGATCTTTAGGATGGACCAAATTATTAGGACAAGTTTGAAATGATTGGTTTTGATCCGCGTTTGACATTTTGGTCCAAAGAGGATTCCCAAAGAAGAGTTTCCTCCATTTGGAACTTAGGATATACCAAATCATGGGACAACTTTGAAAGTATTTGTTCCGATCCTCGTTTGACATTTTAGTCAAAAGAGGATTCCCAAAGATCGTTTCCTTCATTTGGAACTTTAGGATGGATGAAATCATTAGGACAAATTTGAAAAGATTGGTTCCGATCCACGTTTGACATTTTGGGCCAAAGAGGATTCCCAAAGAAGAGTTTCCTCCATTTGGAACTTTAGTATGTACCAAATTATGGGACAACTTTGACAATATTTGTTTCAATCATCGTTTGACATTTTGGTCCAAAGAGGATTCCCAAGGATCGTTTCCTCCATTTGGAACTTTAGGATGTACCAAATCATGGGATAACTTTTACAATATTTGTTCCGATCCGCATTTGACATTTTAGTCCAAAGAAGATTACCAAAGATCGTTTTCTCCATTTTAAACTTTAGGATGTACCAAATAATGAGGACAAGTTTGACAAAAAAATTTCCGATCCTCGTTTGGCATTTGGGTCCAAAGAGGATTCCCAAAGATCGTTTCCTCCATTTGGAACTTTAGGATGGATCAAATCATTAGGACAAGTTTGAAAAGATTGGTTCCGATCCTCATTTGACGTTCGATATTTTGGTCCAAAGAGGATTCCCAAACAAGAGTTTCCTCCATTTGGATCTTTAGGATGGACCAAATCATGAGGACAACTTTAACAACATTGGTTCCACTCCTAGTTTGACATTTTAGTCCAAAGAGGATTCCCAAAGAAAAGTTTCCTCCATTTGGATCTTTAGGATGGACCATATCATTAGGACAAGTTTGAAATGATTGGTATCAATCCTTGTTTGACATTTTGGTCCAAAGACGATTCCCAAAGAAGAGTTTCCTCCATTTGGAACTTTAAGATGTACCAAATCATGGGACAACTTTGACAATATTTGTTCCGATCGTCGTTTGACATTTTAGTCCAAAGAGGATTCCCAAAGATCGTTTCCTCCATTTGGAACTTTAGGATGGACCAAATCATTAGGACAAGTTTGAAAAGATTGGTTCCGATCCTCGTTTGACATTTTGGTCCAAAGAAAAGTTTCCACCATTTGGATCGTTAGGATGTAACAAATCATGAGGACAACTTTGATGTTCGATATTTTGTTCCAAAGAGGATTCCCAAAGAAGAGTTTCATCCATTTGGATCTTTAGAATTGACCAAATCATGAGGACAACTTTGACGTTCGATATTTTTGTCCAAAGCGGATTTCCAAAGAAACGTTTCCTCAATTTGGAACTTTAGGATGGGCCAAATAATTATGACATGTTTAAAATGATAGGTTTCGATCCTCGTTTGACATTTTGGTCCAAAGAGGATTCTGAAAGAAGAGTTTACTCCATTTGGATCTTTTGGATGGAATAAATCATGAGGACAACTTTTACGTTCGACATTTTGGTCTAAAAAGGATTTCCAAAGAAGAGTTTCCTCTATTTGGAAATTTAGGATTGACCAAATCATTAGGACAAGTTTGAACTGATTGGTTCTGATCTTCATTTGACATTTTGGTCAAAAGATTATTACCAAAAAGAGTTTCCTCCATTTGGATCTTTGGGATAGACCAAATCATGAGGATAACTTTGACGTTTGATATTTTGGTCCAAAGAGGATTCCTAAAGAAGAGTTTCCTCCAGTTGGATCTTTATGATGGACCAAATCATAAGGACAACTTTGACAATCGAAATTTTGGTCAAAAGAGGATTCCCAAAGAAGAGCTTCCTACATTTGGAACTTTAGGATGGACAAAATTATTAGGAAAACTTTGACAAGATTGGTTCCGATCCTCGTTTGAGATTTTTGTCCAAAGAGGATGCCCAAAGAAGAGTATCCTCCATTGGGAAGTTTAAGATGGACCAAATCATTAGGACAACTTTCACAAGATTGGTTGGGATCCTCGTTTGACATTTTGGCCCAAAAAGGATTCCCAAAGAAGAGTTTCCTCCATTTGGATCTTTAGGATGGGCCAAATCAATAGGACAACTTTGACAAGATTGGGTCCGATTCTCATTTGAAATTTTGGTCCATAAAGGATTTCCAAAGAAGAGTTTCCTCCATTTGGATCTTTAGGATGGACGAAATCATTAGGACAAGTTGGACAATCGAAATTTTGGTCCAAAGAAGATTCTCAAAGAAGAGTTTCCTCCATTTGAAACTTTAGGATGGACCAAATCATGACAAGTTTGACGTTCAACATTTTTGTCCAATGAGGATTTCCAAAGAAGAGTTTCCTCCATTTGGAACTTTAGGATGGAAAAAATCATGAGGACAACTTTGACAAGATTTGTTCCGATCCTTGTTTGACATTTTGGTCCAAAGAGGATTCCCAAAGAAGAGTTTCCTCCATTTGGAAATTTAGGATGGAGGAAATCTTTAGGACAACTTTGATAATCGAAATTTTGGTCCTAAGAGGATTCCCAGAGAAGTGTTTCCTCCATTTGAATCTTTAGGATGGACCAGATCATGAGGACAAGTTTGACAAGATTGATTCCGAACCTCGTTTTAGATTTTGTTCCAAAGAGGATTCCCAAAGATAGTTTCCTCCATTCGGAACTTTAGGATGGACCAAATCATTAGAACAATTTTGAAAAAATTGGTTCTGATCCTCGTTTGACATTTTTGTCCAAAAAGGATTCCCAAAGAAGTGTTTGCTCCATTTGTAACTTTAGGATGGACCAAATCATTAGGACAAGTTTGAAAGGATTGGTTCCGAACCTTGTTTGACATTTTGGTCCACAGAGGATTCTCAAAGAAGTGTTTCCTCCAGTTGGATCTTTAGGATGGACCAAATCATGAGGACAAGTTTGACGTTCAACATTTTGGTCCAAAGAAGAGTTTCCTCCATTTGGAACTTTAGGATGGACGAAATCATGAGGACAACTTTGACGTTCGACATTTTGGTCCAAAGAAGATTCGCAAAGAAGAGTTTCCTCCATTCAAGAGGGGCGTGATCAACCAACTTGTGGAGTGTTTCGAGTCATGAGATGATGGAACGTAAAAGTTTGTCCGTTTCTTGAGTTTTAGATCACATAAGGCAATCTATTTATAGCCTTTCCTTATGGTTGAAATTGAATAGTTAGAGAGGGTTTGAATTCATGCTTCAAGGGTTCATGCTAAGTATAATAGCATCGGGTGTTTGAACTTGAAATTTGAGTTTGCCTTATCATTTGGTATCAGAGCATTGGTTACGATCTTGTGACCGATCTTTAGAACAGGTTTTATCCAATCTATCCTTTTCTATTCTTGTTGTTTTCGATTCTGTCCAATCTTTTTGTTTCTATCCAAACATGAATTTTTCTTCATCTTTTCGTTTTGATCTTGTTTCTATCTTGAAGATCACATTCTGATCTTGAAAAAAAAAACATTTCATCCAAGAGCACCAACTTGTCATCTTGTGTTCTTCTTGCAAATTCTTGAAGTTTCTGATTTTGATTCATGAAATTGGTATTAGATCTGAGTTGAATGTATTAATATATGAGTTATAAGTCATAAACCATCAGTTACACATTCATTGGCACGAATTTGAAGTCCCAAAAACGGCCAAATTTAATATTTTTCAAAACTGCCCATTTTTGTAACTGCCGCATTTAATGCTACTGTTTTGTGTTCAAACCATTTCATAACGTCCGAATTTTCTTGTTTGTCCTGAAGAGAAACTCTTTACCATCTTCTTATCTTTCAAAACTCAGAAGGTTCTGTAGTGAAATTGGTAATGAAAAGGATTGAAATATTTAGATTCCATTCGGTGCGCAGATTTCTCAAAAATTCAAGAATTTTTGTTTGTTTCAATTTGACCATTTCATTTCTGATCAAATTTTTGAAATTGGTCATTTTTAAGCTCTTTATTATTGACTTAATTAGCATATATATGGGCTGGTTCTTAAAAATTCTTAGCCAATCTTCAATAAATTTGAGTGGAAACACGAGTGGAACAAAGAGAGTTGTAAAAGGTGAGGGAGTGCTTGTAAGGTCCAAATTTTTTTCTTCTCGCTAACATTCTTTTCCAGCAACACTTTTTAATTCGAGGACGAATCATTTTGAAGAATGGGGGAATGATATGAATTATGTAGCCATGCATTTAAGGAATTCAAGCTTAAAGAGTACATGCATTGATGACAACTCAAGTTGCATTAAATGCGCTCAAGATGTATTTATGACAACTCAAGCTTCAAGTGTAGTAGCATTGATAACAACTCTAGATGCATTTATGACAACTCAAGCTTCATTCAAGGGAACACAAAGCTTTATTCAAGGGAACTCAAAGTAACATCAAGATAAGCTTTAATGAAGATTTAAAAGCTTAATTTAGAGTTCAAATATCAGTTTCAAATGTAATAGTTGCATTTTAAGTTACAAATTAAATGGTGGCAGAATGTAACTTAAGTTTTTGCTTTCAATTCGTAGGTTACATGGTAGGGACTTAATTGGGCTGATATGGGATCATTATGGACGAATTTATCATGTATTTTAAGCCTATAAATAGGCCTTGTATCAGCCATTGCAAATCAGAATTGTAAGACTTGTAAGACTTGAGAGATTCAAAAGATTGAATGAAATGTAGCATTTTTATGCACATTGAGAGCCTTGAGCCTCACCCTTTGTAATCTTACTTTTAGATTACATGTTTAGAAATATTTAAGAGGGGAGTGATCAACCAACTTGTGGGGTGTTTCGAGTCATAAGATGATGAAACGTAAAAGTTTGTCCGTTTCATGAGTTTTAGATCACATAAGGCAATCAGTTTCTAGCCTTTCCTTATGGTTGAAATTGAATAGATAGGGAGGGTTTGAATTCAGGCTTCAAGGGTTCATGCTAAGTATAATAGCATCGGGTGTTTGAACTTGAAATTTGAGTTTGCCTTATCACAATCATTTCAAATTTGTCTTAATGATTTGGTCCATCCTAAAGTTCCAAATGGAGGAAACTCTTCTTTGCGTATCCTCTTTGGACCAAAATATCAAACGAGGATTGGAACCAATGTTTTCAAACTTGTCTTATTAATTTTGTCCATCCTAACGTTCCAAATGGAGGAAATTCTTCTTTGGAAATACTCTTTGGACCAAAATGTCAAACGTCAAAGTTGTCCTCAATCCTGATGATTTGATCCATCCTAAAGATCCAAATGGAAGAAACTCTTCTTTGGTAATCCTCTTTGGACCAAAATGTCAAACGAGGAACGGAACCTATCATTTCAAACTTGTCATAAGGATTTGGTCCATCCTAAAGTTCCAAATGGAGGAAACTTTTCTTTGGAAATCCTCTTTGGACCAAAATGTCAAATGTCAAAGTTGTACTCATGATTTGGTCTATCCTAAAGATCCAAATGGAGGAACTCTTCTTTGGGAATCCTTTTTAGACCAAAATGTCAAACGAGGAACGAAACCTATCATTTCAAACTTGTCATAACGATTTGGTCCATCCTAAAGTTCCAAATGGAGGAAAATTTTCTTTGTAAATCCTCTTTGGACCAAAATGTCAAATGTCAAAGTTGTCCTCATGATATGGTCCATCCTAAAGTTCCAAATGGAGGAAACTTTTCTTTGAAAATCCTATTTGGACAAAAATGTCGAACGTCAAAGTTGTCCTCATGATTTGGTCAATCCTAAATATCCAAATGAAGGAAACACTTCATTGTGAATCCTCTTTGGACCAAAATGTCGAACGTCAAAGTTGTCCTCATGATTTTGATCATCCTAAAGATCAAAATGGAGGAAACTCTTTATTGGGAATCTTCATTCGACCAAAATGTCAAACGTGGATCGGAACCAATCTTGTTAAAGTTGTCCTCATGACTTGGTCCACCCTATAGTTCCAAATGGAGGAAACTCTTCTTGAGGAATCCTCTTTGGACCAAAATGTCAAGCGAGGATCGGAACCAATCATTTCAAACTTGTCCTAATGATTTGGTCAATCCTAAAGATTTAAATGGAGGAAACTCTTCTTTGCGAATCCTCTTTGGACAAAAACGTCAAATGTCAAATGAGGATAAGAACCAATCTTTTCAAACTTGTCCTAATGATTTGGTCCATCCTAAACTTCCAAATGGAGCAAACTGATACGAAAACCCTTTCGAAATTCTTTAAGAACCCTTAAACTTAACTAAAGACCCAAAAAGATCACAACCAAAGAACCCAGATATGCCATTTGAAACAACCCAAGGAAAAAGGCTAGAAAATGATTATCCTTATGATCAATGATCTAAAGACAAGAATTGAATTTCTTGCTCTAGATTCGAATCAATCCACCAATTTAGAATGATCAATCCTAAAGGCTTGATTCTACAGCCACCCTAAACACAAGGAATGACAAGATGAAAAGTTGCACAACTCACAACAATTCAAAGAAAAAGCTCTCAATGAGACTTTGTATTTTAACTTCCATAATAATCTTCCTCTATTACAAACATGTGTCATGGCTTTATAGCCTTCCAAATGAACGAAAATAAGTTGATAAAAATTAATGAAAAAGGCCAAAAAAACAGCCGGCCATAATAAAGTCCGAAATAATGACAACTAACTAGCCTATTGAATTATTAAAGTGTAACCGATATTTGGGAGTTACAAAGCTGATTTGTGAGTCTTTGTAACTGAAACATCTTGATCATATGTATTGATGGGAGTCTTAAATGAAGCCTTAAGATGTCATGAATAAGTCTTGAGTAGCATTGATGTCTTGAGTTGCATTAAATGAGCTTCGGTTGCATTAATTGAACTTGACTTGCATTTAATGAACTAGGCTTGAAGTTGACTTGCATTTAATGAGCTTGGCTTGAACTTGAGTTGCATTTATTGATGTAATCTTGAATTTTGATGTTGCATTTATTAAACTTAGATTGTAGCTTGATAAACTTGGAAAGTAATGAATGCAATTCCGGCAATGATCAACATTAAGTCTCCTTGATTCATACCATTCCCTCTTCTTGAAAAGGATTCGTCCTCGAATCCAAATCTTCATGCCCTACAACAAAAGATCCAAAATCAGAAACTTTAAATATTGAATTCGAAAAATACTCACCTTTTAACGCAATATTGGACTTTTGCATAGATTCTTCCAAGTTCTGGATATGGTCCATCCCCCCTCAGATGCAACTTTGTCCTTTTTTGTAATCTTTTCTTCCGAAAATGCATCCAACTCCATGCTCTCAGATGTAACTTAATCGGTTTCCTTCTCAAGATCATTTTCAAGGTAAATGTGAAAACTTGCTCCTTGATCATTTGCTCGTCATCCATGTGAATTAATTTGATGAATACATTCATAAAATGGGCTGAATCACTCACAAAAACATTAGATCTCATAGGCAGCAACTCAAAGGGAGTAATAGCATAAAGACCATAAATAAGTTTATTTGTAAAACAAACATTTTTATGATGTATTCTCCTATTACATGTATTCTCCACAAAATGTAAAGAATTCTCCCAAGTTTTCACTTGAGAGTTAATTTCCCTAAACGTGGCTCCTAAGATCCCATTTACCAACTCTTGAGTTTCCCATTCTAGCAAAGCATTCTGGAATACATTGTAATTACTCAATGTAAACTCTATAACATAAGATGTATATGTATTCCTAAATGGTGCATGATTCGAGTTCAACTTTTCAACAATGTCAAAACTAGAAATTTCAAGATGCTTATTACCAGTAACTTTCACATGCTCAAAAACCAGATTAGAACATAAAGTATTTCGCCAAGAAAGTATTTTACTTACAACATTCTCGTTAGAATCGATATACTTGCTTTCTTTGATATATTGTCCTTTCGAACACATCAAGCTCTTATTTGGCCATAAGTAATGCTTCCAAACCTGAAAAAGATATTCAAACAAACTAGGAAAATAATGGTTAAGGTTAGTTGCCAAAAAGTCTACTTCGCACATAAGCACAAAATTAGGCTTTTGACTAAGAAAAACTATCCTCACCTCACTCATTTTTATATGAAATCTCACTAATTTGTCTTCTCTCTCTTTTTCCTCTAAGTGTTCACACATTTCTTTTTCATTCTTCTCATTTCTCTCATTGTTTTCACTCAAAGCTTTCTTTTTTCTCTCACTTAATTTTTCACTCAATTCTTTTTCTTTCAACTCTTTTTCTTTTATCTCAAACTCAAGCCTCCTTTGTTCAAGCTTACATTGGTCAATGAAAACCTCTTTTGAAGACAAAGGTACCAAATTAGTCTTCCTTCCATCTTTGGTAAAACTATACCTATTAAGGTAGCCATCATAGGAAACTCTCCTATCATACTGCCATGGTCTCCCCAAAAGTATATCCCCGACATGCATTGTCACTACATCACAAACTACCTCATCCTTATACTTTCCATGGCTAAAAGAAATGATAGCTTGCTTATGCACCTTCACCTCCCCTCTATCATTTAACCATTGTAACTTATAAGGTTTGGGATGTGGTTTAGTAAGCAAATTGAGTCTCTTGACTAGAATTGAGCTCACAACATTTGTACAACTTCCACCATCAATCACAACACTACATCGGGTCTCATTCACTAAACACCTAGTATGGAACAAGTTGTGTCTTTGGTCATCTTCAAAATTCTCCTTTATTTCAGAATTGAGAACTCTCCTACACAAGAGTGCTACTCTATTTCCTTCCTCCCGACTATCATCACTCGCCTCGGGTTCCTCAATATTTTCCTCCATAGAATCACCCTCTTCGGCTTCCTCAAAATATTCTTCCTCAAAGTCACTCTCTTCCCAATCAGTGACTACTTCTTCAAAAACATCACTTTCTAATTTATCTTCAATTCTTTCTCCCATTTGCTTATTACTATCTATCTCTAATCTACCCATGCGCTCATTAAGCCCCTCTACAATTTTAGCAAGTCTAGCAAAAACTCTCGTTTGGGCTTCTCTCCACCTAGCTTCACTAATCTCACCCGGATTATTTCCCCCTTGTGACATGTTTCTGGACCTCACAACACTCCCTCACAATATATCACTCAAGGAACTCTCGTGTTTAATCACTCAAGGTAGGCCAAAATATCAATTTAGGTTCTTGGATAAGCTATGGTAAAAATGAAGCAACTTGTGTTTAAAGTACTAAAAATCAAGCAATCAGTATTTAAACAATCTAAAATAATGAAAAGAAGCAAAAATAAAACAAGAAAAACAGATTGGATAGGTAAAAACAGATTGGAGAAACTAAAACAGATTTTTAAAGCTAAGAAGTCAAGAAAAATGGCAATTACAAATTTCAAAATTCGTGGAGTTCGAGAATGAATTTTCAATTGGAAGTGTATATGTAGCTTATTAAGATGATATTAAACAGCATAAAAAGGCCAAATTCAAAAATTCATTCAGAATTGAAAACACTAACTCACAGAATTGAAGTTCTCGGAAAATAGGATAAACCCGCGCACAGAAATGATATTCCAGATTCGAACTATTTACGTTATGATTTTGACAATATGCCCTTCTCGACATAGAAAGATAACAGTCAGATAAAACTTTTTTATTCAGGAAGAAAAATCAAATTCGCAGGTTAGCATAGAGTTTGAATAGGGAGCAGAAGCATTAAATGCGACAGTTACAAAATTGGACAGTTTTGACAATTTTGAACTTTAGCCGTTTTTTTATGCTTTAAATACGTGGAAATGAATAAGAAACTGATATATTTGAAATATAACTGATGTATAAACACAATAATATCAGATATACACGAATTTATATGTATCAAACTTAGAAAATCAAGAACTTGCTAGATGAACACAAGATGAACAGATTTGGTGCTCTTGGATGCAAATTCACTCTTCTTTCCTTCTTTTTTTTTTTTTGATTTTCAAGATATAAACGTGATCTTTAAGATGGAGATGAAATCAGATTCAAAAGGTGAATCAAAATGGATGAAAAGGTAGAAATGAAATGGATGGATAGAATGTGTAGAAATGAAAAACAATGCATAAAAGTAAGATAGACTAAAATCTAGAGATCGGCCACTAAGATGCAACCTATGCTCTGATACCAAATGATAAGGCAAACTCAAATGTCAAGTTCAAACACCCGATGCTATTATACTTAGCATGAACCCTTGAAGCATGAATTCAAACCCTCCCTAACTATTCGATTTCAACCATAAGGAAAGGCTAGAAACAGATTGCCCTATGTGATCTAAAAATCATGAAACGGACAAACTTTTACGTTCCATCATCTCATGACTCAAAACACTCCACAAGTTGGTTGATCACTCCCCTCTTGAATGTTTCTAAACATGTAATCTAAAGCAAGATTACAAAGGGTGAGGCTCAAGGCTCTCAATGTGCATAAAAATGCTACATTTCATTTAATCTTTTGAATCTGTCAAGTCTTCCAAGTCTCTTTGCAATGGCTGATACAAGGCCTATTTATAGGCTTAAAATACATAATAAATTTATTCATAATGATCCCATATCAGCCCAATTAAGTCCCTACAATGTAACCTACGAAAATTAAAAGAAATTACAAGTTTCAATCTTCCACCATTACTTTGTAACCTACAAGTGATCAAATACATTGGTAACTGATATTTTAACTCTCATTGAAGTTGTAAATGATCATTAAATGGTGTCTTGAAGTTGCTTTGAGTTCCCTTAAATGAAGCTTTATGTTCTCTTGAAAGAAGCTTGAGTTGTCAAAAATGCATATAGAGTTGTCATCAATGCTACTACACTTGAAGCTTGAGTTGTCATAAATACATCTTGAGTGCATTAAATGCTATTTGAGTTGTCATCAAAGCATGTACTCTTTAAGCTTGAATTTCTTAAATGCATGGCTACATAATTCATATCATTCCTCCATTCTTCAAAATGATTCGTCCTAAAATCAAAAAGTGTTGCTGCGAAAGAATGTTAGAGAGAAAAATAAAATTGGACCTTACAAGCACTCCCTCACCTTTTACAACTCTCATTGTTCCACTCGTGTGTGCACTCAAAAATTCCTTCAAGATTGGCCTTTACTTTTAGAGAAGCAGCCCATATATAGGTTAATATCTCTGTTATGAAGATCTTATAGTTCGCCAAACTCATAAATTCAATCACAAATGAAAACACCAATCAACGGAGATAAGGTGTTGCAAATTACGAGCAACCTGCGCACTGAATTGAATCCCAATATTTGAATTTTTTTTTGTTACGAATTTGACTATGAGCCCTTCTGATATTTGAATGATCACAAGATGATAAATATTTTCTCTTCAGGACAAACAAGATAATTCGGACGTTATGAAAGGATTTTGGCACAAAACAACAGCATTAAATACGGCAGTTACAAAAGTGGACAATTTTTTGAAAAACTTTTAATTTAGCCTTTTTTGGGACTTTAAATTCATGCAAATGAATGTGTAACTTGTAGTTTATGACATATACATGAATTTCAAGGATCAAACTCAGAAAACCTCAAGAATTTGCAAGATGAACAAACCGGTGCTCTTGAATGCAAAGCTTTTTTTTTTTTTTTCAAGATCGGAATGTGATCTTTAAGATAGAAACAAGATCAGAACGAAAAGATGAAGAAAAATTCATGCTTGGACAGACACAAAAAGTTTGGACAGAATTGAAAAGAACAAGAATTGAAAAGGATAGATTGGATAAAACCTGTTCTAGAGATCGACCATAAAAACACAACCAATGCTCTGATACCAAATGATACGAAAACCCTTTCGAAATGCTTTAAGAACCCTTAAACTTAACTAAAGACCCAAAAAGATCACAACCAAAGAACCCAGATGTGCCATTTGAAACAACCCAAGGAAAAAGGCTAGAAAATGATTATCCTTATGATCAATGATCTAAAGACAATAATTGAATTTCTTGCTCTAGATTCGAATCAATCCACCAATTTAGAATGATCAATCCTAAAGGCTTGATTCCAGCCACCCTAAACACAAGGAATGACAAGATGAAAAGTTGCACAACTCACAATAATTCAAAGAAAAAGCTCTCAATGAGACTTTGTATTTTAACTTCCATAATAATCTTCCTCTGTTACAAACATGTGTCATGGCTTTATAGCCTTCCAAATGAACGAAAATAAGTTGATAAAAATGAATGAAAAAGGCAAAAAAAACAGCCGGCCATAATAAAGTCCGAAATAATGACAACTAACTAGCCTATTGAATTATTAAAGTGTAACCGATATTTGGGAGTTACAAAGCTGATTTGTGAGTCTTTGTAACTGAAACATCTTGATCATATGTATTGATGGGAGTCTTAAATGAAGCCTTAAGATGTCATGAATAAGTCTTGAGTAGCATTGATGTCTTGAGTTGCATTAAATGAGCTTCGGTTGCATTAATTGAACTTGACTTGCATTTAATGAACTAGGCTTGAAGTTGACTTGCATTTAATGAGCTTGGCTTGAACTTGAGTTGCATTTATTGATGTAATCTTGAACTTTGATGTTGCATTTATTAAACTTAGATTGTAGCTTGATAAACTTGGAAAGTAATGAATGCAATTCCGGCAATGATCAACATTAAGTCTCCTTGATTCATATCACAAACGATCTTTGGGAATCCTCTTTGGTTCAAAATGCCAAACGAGGATCGGAAATGTTTTTTGTCAAAGTTGTCCTAATGATTTGGTTCATCATATAGATCCAAATGGAGGAAACTCTTCTTTGGGAATCCTGTTTAGACCAAAATGTCAAACGAGGATCGGAACCAATCTTGTTAAAGTTGTCCTCATGATTTGGTCCATCCTAAAGTTCCAAATGGAGGAAACTCATCTTTGAGAATCCTCTTTGGACCAAAATGTCGAACGTACAATAGAGGAAACTCTTCATTGGAAATCCTCTTTGGACAGAAATATCAAACGAGGATCGGAACCAATCTTTTCAAACTTGTCCGAATGATTTGGTCCATCCTAAAATTCCAAATGGAGGAAACGATCTTTGGGAATCCTTTTTGGAAAAACTGTCAAACGAGGATCGGAACAAATATTGTCAAAGTGGTTCCATGATTTGGTACATCCTAAAGTTCCCAATGGAGGAAACGCTTCTATGGAAATCCTCTTTGGACCAAAATGTCAAACGAGGATCGGAACCAATCATTTAAAAGTTGTCCTAATAATTTGGTCCATCCTAAAGATCAAAATGGAGGAAGCTCTTCTTTGGGAATCCTCTTTGGACCAAAATGTCAAACGAGGATCGGAACCAATCTTGTTAAAGTTGTCCTCATGATTTGGTCCATCTTAAAGTTCCAAATGGAGGAAACTCTTCTTTGAGAATCCTCTTTGGACCAAAATGTCGAACGTTAAATAAGGATCGGAACCAATCTTTTCAAACTTGTCTTACTGATTTGGTCCATCCTAAAGTTCCAAATGGAGCAAAGGATGTTTGAGAATCCTCTTTGGTCCAAAATGCCAAACGAGAATCGGAATTTTTTTTGTCAAAGTTGTCCTCTTGATTTGGTCCATCCTAAAGTTCCAAATGGAGGAAACTCTTCATTGAGAATCCTCTTACGAGGATCGAAGCCAATCTTTTCAAACTTGTCCTAATCATTTGTTTCATCCTAAAGTTCTAAATGGAGAAAACTCTTCTTTGGGAATCCTCTTTGGACCAAAATGTCGAACGAGGGTCGAAACCTATCATTTCAAACTTGTCATAATGATTTGGTCTATCCAAAGGTTCCAAATGGAGGAAACGATCTATGGGAATTGATATGAATCATGGAACATCACAAATAGCTTAAGGATCAATTTCAAGATCAAAGTTCAAGACAAGCATAAAAACATCCATTACAAGCCTACATGAGAAAAGTCAAGACAAGCTTTGAATATCCGAGCATGGAGGCTATGGAAGAGGACTTGATGAACTTCAATCTATGGAAAATACATTTGAAGGAAGAGTATTGAAGACTTGTTCAATCGGAATTGAAGAGGAGCTAATTAGGAAAGTTGCATCACTTTTGCAAACTTTCCTTATTTGGACCACTTTCCATATTTGTTTCCAAAGTTTCCATATTTGTTCCCAAAATGGTTCCAACGAATTTATGATGTATTTAGACATGTTTTAGGTCTTTTATATTCATTTTATATGTTTGGAAAGGATTAGGAAAGATATTATTCTCTAGAAAAGATTTTCCACAAAATCTGCCAATTTCACATAAGGCAAGTTTTGGGCAGATTTTGTGCTCCTTGTAATCCGAATTTCCAAGCTTATTTTTAGGGTTTCTTTGCCTATTTAAAGGCCTCATTTGTAACCCTAAATACCAAGATTTAACATGATAATAATATTGCTTTTTGCTTAGCCGAAATTGCTTAGTTTTGTAGCCTTGTTCTAGGTTGCATGTTTTAGAAACATTCAAGCATGAATTGATCTATTGTGTTTGTGGATTGTTTCAATCTTGAAATAAGAACAAGTTCTCTTATTTCAAGATCATAGATCATTGGAATAATCTTTCTCTTCTTGTATTCCAAGGGTTTTACCTTATTGTTCATTGGGGTTTTAGGATTTGCATCTAGGGGTTCTTTGTGTTTCAAAGGGTTTCTATTTCAATTTTCTAGGGTTTCATATCATTGGTCTTTTATATTCATTTTATATGTTTGGAAAGGATTAGGAAAGATATTATTCTCTAGAAAAGATTTTCCACAAAATCTGCCAATTTCACATAAGGCAAGTTTTGGGCAGATTTTGTGCTCCTTGTAATCCGAATTTCCAAGCTTATTTTTAGGGTTTCTTTGCCTATTTAAAGGCCTCATTTGTAACCCTAAATACCAAGATTTAACATGATAATAATATTGCTTTTTGCTTAGCCGAAATTGCTTAGTTTTGTAGCCTTGTTCTAGGTTGCATGTTTTAGAAACATTCAAGCATGAATTGATCTATTGTGTTTGTGGATTGTTTCAATCTTGAAATAAGAACAAGTTCTCTTATTTCAAGATCATAGATCATTGGAATAATCTTTCTCTTCTTGTATTCCAAGGGTTTTACCTTATTGTTCATTGGGGTTTTAGGATTTGCATCTAGGGGTTCTTTGTGTTTCAAAGGGTTTCTATTTCAATTTTCTAGGGTTTCATATCAGGAATCCTCTTTTGACCAAAATGTCAAATTAGTATCGAAACCAATCTTGTTTAAGTTGTCCTCATGATTTGGTCCATCCTAAAAATCCAAATGGAGGTAACTCTTCTTTGGGAATCCTTTGTCGACCAAAATGTCAAACGAGGATTGCAACCAATCTTTTCACACTTGATCTAATGATTTTGTCCATCCTAAAGTTCCAAAGGAAGGCAACGATCTTTGGGAATCCTCTTTGGACCAAAATGTCAAACGAGGATGGGAAATTTTTTTGTCATAGTTGTCCTCATGATTTGGTAAATCCCAAAGTTCCAAATGGAACGATCTCTTCTTTTGGAATCCTCTTTGGACCAAAATGTCGAACGAGGATCATAACCAATCATTTCAAACTTGTCCTAATGATTTGGTCCATCCTAAAGTTCCATATAGAGGAAACTCTTCTTTGCGAATACTCTTTGGACCAAAATGTCAAACCAGGATCGGAATCAATCTTTTCAAACTTGTCTAATTTATTTGGTCCATCGTAAAGTTTCAAATAGAGGAAATTCCTCTTTGAAAATCCTCTTTGGACCAAAATATAGAACGTCGAAGTTGTCCTCATGATTTGATCCATCCTAAAGATCCAAATGGAGGAAACTTTTCTTTGGGAATCCTCTTTGGACAAAAATGTCAAACGAGGGTCGGAACCTATCATTTCAAACTTGTCATAATGATTTGGTTCATTCTAAAGTTCCAAATGATGGAAACTCTTCTTTGGGAATCTTCTTTTGACCAAAATGTCAAACGAGGATCGGAACCAATCATTTCAAACTTGTCCAAAGATTTGGTCCATCCTAAAGATCCAAATAGAGGAAACTCTTCTTTGGGAATCTTCTTTCGACCAAAATGTCAAACGAGGATCGAAACCAATCATTTCAAACTTGTCCAAATGATTTGGTACATCCTAAAGTTCCAAATGGAGGAAATGATCTTTGGGAATCCTCTTTGGACCAAAATGCAAAACGAGGATTGGAAATTTTTTTTGTCAAAGTTGTGCTCCTGATTTGGTACATCCAAAAGTTCCAAATGGAGGAAACTCTTATTTGGGAATCCTCTTTGGACCAAAATGTCAAACGAGGATTGGCACCAATCATTTCAAACTTTTTGATATGAACTATGTAGCCATGCATTTAAGGAATTCAAGCTTAAAGAGTACATGCATTGATGACAACTCAAGTTGCATTAAATGCACTCAAGACGTATTTATTACAACTCAAGCTTGAAGTGTAGATGCATTGATGACAACTCAAAGCTTCATTCAAGGGAACTCAAAACAATATCAAGACAAGCTTTTATGAAGATTTAAAAGCTTAATTTAGAGTTCAAATATCAGTTTCAATTGTAATAGTTGTATTTTAAGTTACAAATTAAATGGTGGCAGATGTAACTTAAGTTTTTGCTTTAAATTCGTAGGTTACATGCTAGGGACTTAATTGGGCTGTTATGGGAGCATTATGAACGAAATTGCATTGTATTTTAAGCCTATAAATAGGCCATGTATCAGCCAATGTAAGGGAGACTTGAGATTTGAATGATGAATGAAATGTAGCATTTTTATGCACATGGAGAGCCTTGAGCCTCAACCCTTTGTAATCTTGCTTTAGATTACATGTTTAGAAACATTCAAGAGGGGAGTGATCAACCAACTTGTGGAGTGTTTCGAGTCATGAGATGATGGAACGTAATTGTTTGGGTCCATTTCATGATTTTTAGATCACACAAGGCAATCTGTTTTCTAGCCTTTCCTTGGGGTTGTTTCAAATGGCATATGTGGGTTCTTTGGTTGTGATCTTTTTGGGTCCTTAGTTAAGTTTAAGGGTTCTTAAAGCATTTCGAAAGGGTTTTCGTATCATTTGGTATCAGAGCATCGGTTACGATTTTGTGGCGATCTCTAGAACAGGTTTTATCCAATCTATCCTTTACAATTCTTGTTCTTTTCAATTCTGTCCAAACTTTTCGTTTCTTTCCAAGCATGAATTTTTCTTCATCTTTTCGTTCTGATCTTGTTTCTATCTTAAAGATCACATTCTGATCTTGAAAAAAAAAAAAAAAAAAGGCTTTGCATTCAAGAGCACCGGTTTGTTCATCTTGCGATCTTCTTGCAAATTCTTGAGGTTTTCTGAGTTTGATCCTTGAAATTCGTGTATATCTTATTGGAATGTGTTAGTATATCAGTTATATGTCATAAATCATCAGTTACACATTCATTTCCACGAATTTGAAGTCCCAAAAACGGCTGAATTAAATATTTGTCAAAACTGCCCATTTTTGTAACTGCCGCATTTAATGCTACTGTTTTGTGTCCAAATCCTTTCATAACGTTCGAGTTTGCTTGTTTGTCCTGAAGATAAAATATTTATCATCTTGTTATCATTCAAATATCAGAAGGGCTCATAGTCAAATTCGTAACAAAAAATATTCAAATATTGGGATTCATTTCAGTGCTCAGATTGCTCTTAAATTGCAACACCTTATCTCCGTTGATTGGTGTTTTCATTTGTGATTGAATTTCTGAGTTTGGCCAATTTTAAGCTCTTCATAACAGAGATATTAACCTATATATGGGCTGTTTCTCCAAAAGTAAAGGCCAATCTTGAAGGAAATTTGAGTGCAAACACGAGTGGAACAAAAAGAGTTGTAAAAAGTGATGGAGTTCTTGTAAGGTCCAATTTTTGTGTTTTCTCTCTAACTTTCTTTTGCAGCCACACTTTTTGATTCGAGGACGAATCATTTTGAAGAATGGGGGAATGATATGAACTATGTAGCCATGCATTTAAGGAATTCAAGCTTAAAGAGTACATGCATTGATGACAACTCAAGTTGCATTAAATGCACTCAAGACGTATTTATTACAACTCAAGCTTGAAGTGTAGATGCATTGATGACAACTCAAAGCTTCATTCAAGGGAACTCAAAACAATATCAAGACAAGCTTTTATGAAGATTTAAAAGCTTAATTTAGAGTTCAAATATCAGTTTCAATTGTAATAGTTGTATTTTAAGTTACAAATTAAATGGTGGCAGATGTAACTTAAGTTTTTGCTTTAAATTCGTAGGTTACATGCTAGGGACTTAATTGGGCTGTTATGGGAGCATTATGAACGAAATTGCATTGTATTTTAAGCCTATAAATAGGCCATGTATCAGCCAATGTAAGGGAGACTTGAGATTTGAATGATGAATGAAATGTAGCATTTTTATGCACATGGAGAGCCTTGAGCCTCAACCCTTTGTAATCTTGCTTTAGATTACATGTTTAGAAACATTCAAGAGGGGAGTGATCAACCAACTTGTGGAGTGTTTCGAGTCATGAGATGATGGAACGTAATTGTTTGGGTCCATTTCATGATTTTTAGATCACACAAGGCAATCTGTTTTCTAGCCTTTCCTTGGGGTTGTTTCAAATGGCATATGTGGGTTCTTTGGTTGTGATCTTTTTGGGTCCTTAGTTAAGTTTAAGGGTTCTTAAAGCATTTCGAAAGGGTTTTCGTATCACTTTTCCTAATGATTTGGTCCATCATAAAGTTACAAATGGAGGAAACTCTTCTTTTGAAATCCTCTTTGGACCAAACTGTCAAAAGCGGATTGGAACCAATCTTTTCAAACTTGTCTTAATGATTTGGTCCATCCTAATGTTCCAAATGGAGAAAGTGTTATTTGGGAATCCTCTTTGGACTAAAATGCCAAACGAGGATCGGAACAAATTTTGTCAAAGTTGTCCTCATGATTTGGTACATCTTGAAGTTCCAAATGGAGGAAACTCGTCTTTAGGAATCCTCGTTGGACCAAAATGTCAAACGAGAATCGGAACCAATCATTTCAAACTTGTCCTAATGATTTTGTCCATCCTAAAGACCCAAATGGAGGAAACTATTCTTTGGGAATCCTCTTTGGACCAAAATATCAAACGAGGATCGGAACCTATCATTTCAAACTTGTCATAATGATTTGGTCCATCCTAATCTTCCAAATGGCGGAAACTTTTCTTTGGAAATCCTATTCGGACCAAAATGTCAAACGTCATAGTTGCCCTCATGATTTGGTCAATCCTAAAGATCCAAATGGAGGAAATTCATCTTTGGAAATCCTCTTTGGACCGAAATGTCGAACGTCAAACTTGTCTTCATGATTTGGTCCATCCTAAAGATCCAAATGGAAGAACTCTGGTTTGGGAATCCTCTTTGGACCAAAATGTCAAACGTGGTTCAGAACTTATCATTTAAAACTTGTCATAATGATTTTGTCCATCCTAACGTTCAAAATGGAGGAACTCTTCTTTGGAAATCCTCTTTGGACCAAAATGTCGAAAGTCAAAGTTGTGCTCATGATTTGTTCATCCTAAAGATCCAAATGGAGGAAACTCTTCTTTGGGAATCATCTGTGGACCAAAATGTCAAACGAGGATCGGAACCAATCTTGTTAAAGTTGTTCTTATGATTTGGTCCATCCTAAAGATCCAAATGGAGGAAACTCTTTTTGAGAATCCTCTTTGGACTAAAATGTCAAACGAGGATTGGAACCTGATATGAACCCTCAAGCGTTGACGGATTCAAGAACCGGATGATGGACCCTTGAACGGAAACCTTGAAAACCCTTAGCAATTTGAATCAACCCTTAGGTGAGATTTGGAAGATGATGACCTAATCGATCAATCCCCTAATAGAAGAAGAGGTTTCTTGACTTAAGGTTGAGGCACTCCACAATGACAATGATCAATTGGACTTGAATGACTCTAAACATGCAATTCAAGAACATGAATTACAAAGGGGTTCTTCAAAGAAAAAGCTTAAACCAAAACAAAAGGATTTTTATTCATTGATATTTTGATTGTAAGGCTTACAAAAGAGGTGTGAAATAGCCTAAGAAACCCTAGCTTGGTTGAAAATATGAAGGGAAATAAAGACCTAATAATAAAAAGGTAAAAACTAGACTTTCCTAATTCAAATTAGAAAAGTTTTCCTAATCTTCTAAACTTGGTCTCCAAGTTTGCAAAACTAAGGAAACAAAGTCAAATCTTCCCTATTACATCAATAATAATAATAATAAATAAAACTAAAGTAATAAAACTCAAATAAAATACTAAAATTCGAAATAGGATGAAAATAGACAAGACTACGAGTGTCCGTCGCCGCTTTTTATGTCATTTTCACTCGTTTGAATGTTTTCATGTGCGATTTTCTTTGGAGCTCTTTGAAACAAATATGCCATGAGTTCAATAGTGTTTTAAACTCATTTTCTTCATTAGTTAAGTATGTAACCCAATATCTTTCCAAATGCCCAAGAAAGTCAATCTTCACTCGTTTAGTCTTCAGACTATTTATCTTTTCTTAATTGAAACCTTGGACTTCAATATCGTCAATTCTTTGACATTTGGTGCTGGGATGATTCATATCAGAACCAATCTTTTCAAACTTTTCCTAATGATTTGGTCCATCCTAAAGTTCCAAATGGACGAAACGATCTTTGGGAATCCTCTTTGGACCAAAGTGTCAAACGAGGATCGGAACAAATATTGTCAAAGTTGTCCCATGATTTGGTACATCCTAAAGTTCCAAATGGAGGAAACTCTTCTTTGGGAATCCTCTTTGGACCAAAATGTGAAACGAGGATCGGAACCAATCATTTCAAACTTGTCCTAATGATTTGGTCCATCTTAAAGTTCCAAATGGAGGAAACTGTTCTTTGGGAAAGCTCTTTGGACCAAAATGTCAAACGAGGATCGGAACAAATCTTGTTAAAGTTGTCCTCATGATTTGGTCCATCATAAAGATCCAAATGGAGGAAACACATTTTTGGGAATCCTCTTTAGACAAAAATGTCGAACGTCAAATAAGGATCGGAATCAATCTTTTCAAACTTGTCCTAATGATTTGGTCAATCCTAAAGTTCCAAATGGAGGAAACTCTTCTTTGGATATCCTCTTTGGACCAAAATGTCAAACGAGGATTGGAATCAATCTTTTCTAACTTGTCCTAATGATTTGGTCTATCCTAAAGTTTCAAATGGAGGAAACGATCTTTAGGAAAACTCTTTGGACCAAAATGCCAAAAGAAGATCGGAGTTTTTTTTGTCAAAGTTGTCATCATTATTTGTACATCCTAAAGTTCCAAATGAAGGAAACTCTTATTTGGGAATCCTCTTTGGACCAAAATGTCAAACGAGGATCGGAATCAATCTTTTCTTACTTCTCGTAATGATTTGGTCCATCCTAAAGTTTCAAATGGAGGAAACGATCTTTCGGAATCCTCTTTGGACCAAAATGCCAAACGAGGATCAGAAATTTTGTTGTCAAAGTTATCATCATGATTTGTACATCCTAAAGTTCCAAATGGATGAAACTCTTATTTGGGAATAATCTTTGGACCAAAATATCAAACGAGGATAAAACCAATCATTTCAAACTTTTCCTAATGATTTGGTCCATCCTAAAGTTCCAAATGGAGGAAACTATTATTTGGAAATCCTCTTTGGACCAAAATGTCAAAAGAGGATTGGAACCAATCTTTTCAAACTTGTCTTAATGATTTGGTCCATCCAAATGTTCCAAATCGAGGAAACGATATTTCGGAATCCTCCTTGGACCAAAATACCAAACGAGGATAAAAACAAATTTTGCAAAGTTGTCCTCATGATCTGGTACATCCTAAAGTTCCAGATGGAGGAAACTCTTATTTGGGAATCCTCTTTGAACCAAAATGTCAAATGAGAATAGGAACCAATCATTTCAAACTTTTCCTAATGATCTGGTCCATAGAGGAAACTCTTCTTTGGGAATCTTCCTTAAACCAAAATGTCAAATAAGGATAGCAACCTATCTTTTCAAACTTGTCTTAATAATTTGGTCCATCCTAAAGTTCCAAATGGAGTAAATGATCTTTGGGAATTCTCTTTGGACAAAAATGTCAAACGAGGATCAGAACAAATTTTGTCAAAGTTGTCTTCATGATTTGGTACATCCTAAAGTTTCAAATGGTGGAAACTCTTCTTTGGGAATCCTCTTTGGACTAAAATGTCAAACGAGGATCGGAAACAATCATTTCAAATATGTCCTAACGATTTGGTCCATCCTAAAGTTCCAAATGGAAGAAACTCTTCTTTGAGAATGCTCTTTGGAAAAAAATGTCAAACGAGGAGAGGAACCAATCATTTCAAACTTTTCCTAATGATTTGGTCCATAGAGGAAACTCTTCTTTGGGAATCCTCTTTAGACCAAAATGTCAAACGAGGATAGGAACCTATCTTTTCAAACTTGTCATAATAATTTGGTCCATCCTAATGTTCCAAACGGAGGAAACGATCTTTGGGAATTCTCTTTGGACAAAAATGTCAAACGAGGATCAGAATAAATTTTGTCAAAGTTGTCATCATGATTTGGTACATCTTAAAGTTCGAAATGGTGGACACTCTTCTTTGGGAATCCTCTTTGGACAAAAATGTCAAACGAGGATTGGAACAAATCATTTCAAACTTGTCACAATGATTTGGTCCATCCTAATGTTCCAAATGTCAGAAACTCTTCTTTGGGAATTCTCTTCGGACTAAAATGTCAAACGAGGATCAGAAACAATCATTTAATATTTGTCCTAATGATTTGGTCCATCCTAAGGTTCCAAATGGAGGAAATTCTTCTTTGCGAATCCTCTTTGGACCAAAATGTCAAACGAGGATCGGAACCAATCTTTTCAAACTTGTCTTATTTATTTGGTCCATCCTAAAGTTTCAAATGGTGGAAATTCTTCTTTGGAAATCCACTTTGGACCAAAATGTCGAATGTCAAAGTTGTCCTCATGATTTGATCCATCCTAAAGATCCAAATGGAGGAAACTCTTCTTTGGGAATCCTCTTTGGACCAAAATTTTAAACGATGATCGGAACCTCTCATTTCAAACTTGACATAATGATTTGGTCCATCCTAAAAATCCAAAATAAGGAAACTTTTCTTTGGAAATCCTCTTTGGACCAAAATATCGAACCTCAAAGTTGTCCTCATGATTTTGTTAATCCTAAAGATCCAAATGGAGGAAATTCATCCTTGGAAATCCTCTTGGTACTAAAATGTCGAACGTCAAACTTGTTCTCATGATTTGGTCCATCCTGAAGATCCAAATGGAGGATCTCTTCTTTGGGAATCCTCTTCCGACCAAAATGTCAAACGAGGATTAGAACCTATCATTTCAAACTTGTCATAATGATTTGGTCCATCCTAAAGTTCCAAATGGCGGATTCTTTTCTTTGGAAATCCTCTTTTGGACCAAAATGTAAAACGTCAAAGTTGTCCTCATGATTTAGCCAATTCTAAAGATCCAAATGGAGGAAATTTATCTTTGGAAATCCTTTTTGGACCAAAATGTTAAACGTTAAACCTGTCCTCATGATTTGGTCAATCCTAATGATCCAAATGGAGGAACTCTTCTTTGGAAATCCTCTTTGGACAAAAATGTCAAACGAGGATCGGAACCTATCATTTCAAACTTGTCATAATGATTCGGTCCATCCTAAAGTTCCAAATGGGGGAACGCTTTGTTGGAAATCCTCTTTGGACCAAAATGTCGAACGTCAAAGTTGTCGTCATGATTTGGTCAATCCTAAAGATCCAAAAGGAGGAAACTCTTCTTTGAGAATCCTATTTGGACCAAAATGTTGAACGTCAAAGTTGTCCTCATGATTTGGTTCTTCCTAAAGATCAAAATGGAGGAAATTCTTCTTTGGGAATCCTGTTTGGAACAAAATGTCAAACGAGGATCGGAACCAATCTTGTTAAAATTGTTCTTATGATTTGGTCCATCCTAAAGATCCAAATGGAGGAAACTCTTCTTTGGAAATCCTCTTTGAACCAAAATGTCAAACGACGATCAAAATCAATCTTTTCTTACTTCTCCTAATAATTTGGTCCATCCTAAAGTTTCAAATGGAGGAAACTCTTATTTGGGAAGAATCTGTGGACCAAAATGTCAAACGAGGATCAGAACCAATCATTTCAAACTTTTTTTTAATGATTTGGTCCATCCTAAAGTTCCAAATGGAGAAAACTATTCTTTGGAAATCCTTAGTGGACCAAAATGTCAAAAGAAGGTTGGAACCAATCTTTTTAAACTTGTCTTAATGATTTGGTCCATCCAAATGTTCCAAATCGAGGAAACGATATTTCGGAATCCTCCTTGGACCAAAATACCAAACGAGGATAAAAACAAATTTCGTCAAAGTTGTCCTCATGATTTGGTACATCATAAAGTTCCACATGGATAAAACTCTTCTTTGGGAAACCTCTTTGGACCAAAATGTCAAACGAGGATTGAAACCAATCATTTCAAACATTTCCTAATGATTTGGTCCATGAAGGAAACTCTTATTTGGGAATCCTCTTTAGACGAAAATGTCAAACGAGGATAGGAACCTATCTTTTCAACCTTGTCCTAATAATTTGGTTCATCCTAAAGTTCCAAATGGAGGAAACGATCTTTGGGAATTCTCTTTGGACAAAAATGTCAAACGAGGATCAGAACAAATTTTGTCAAAGTTGTCTTCATGATTTGGTATATCATAAAGTTTCAAATGGTGGAAACTCTTCTTTGGGAATCCTCTTTGGACCAAAATGTCAAACGAGGATCGGAAACAATCATTTCAAATATTTCCTAATGATTTGGTCCATCCTAAAGTTCCAAATGGAAGAAACACTTCTTTGTGAATCCTCTTTGGAAAAAAATGTCAAACGAGGATCGAAACCAATCATTTCAAACTTTTCCTAATGATTTGGTCCATAGAGGAAACTCTTCTTTGGGAATTCTCTATAGACCAAAATGTCAAACGAGGATAGGAACCTATCTTTTCAAACTTGTCCTAATAATTTGGTCCATCCTAATGTTCCAAACGGAGGAAACGATCTTTGGGAATTCTCTTTGGACAAAAATGTCAAACGAGGATTAGAACAAATTTTGTGAAAGTTGTCTTCATGATTTGGTATATCATAAAGTTCCAAATGGTGGAAACTCTTCTTTGGGAATCCTCTTTGGACCCAAATATCAAACGAGGATCGGAAACAATCATTTCAAATATGTCCTAATGATTTGGTCCATCCTAAAGTTTCAAATGGAAGAAACACTTATTTGGGAATCCTCTTTGGTAAAAAATGTCAAACGAGGATCGGAACCAATCATTTCAAACTTTTCCTAATGATTTGGTCCATAGAGGAAACTCTTCTTTGGGAATCCTCTTTAGACCAAAATGTCAAACGAGGATAGGAACCTATCTTTTCAAACTTGTCATAATAATTTGGTCCATCCTAATGTTCCAAACGGAGGAAACGATCTTTGGGAATTCTCTTTGGACAAAAATGTCAAACGAGGATCAGAATAAATTTTGTCAAAGTTGTCATCATGATTTGGTACATCTTAAAGTTCCAAATGGTGGACACTCTTCTTTGGGAATCCTCTTTGAACCAAAATGTCAAACGAGGATTGGAACAAATCATTTCAAACTTGTCATAATGATTTGGTCCATCCTAATGTTCCAAATGTCAGAAACTCTTCTTTGGGAATCCTCTTCGGACCAAAATGTCAAACGAGGATCAGAACCAATCATTTAAATTTTTTCTTAATGATTTGGTCCATCCTAAGGTTCCAAATGGAGGAAACTCTTCTTTGCGAAACCTCTTTGGACCAAAATGTCAAACGAGGATCGGAACCAATCTTTTCAAACTTGTCTTATTTATTTGGTCCATCCTAAAGTTTGAAATGGTGGAAATTCTTCTTTGGAAATCCTCTTTGGACCAAAATGTCGAATGTCAAAGTTGTCCTCATGATTTGATCCATCCTAAAGATCCAAATGGAGGAAACTCTTCTTTGAGAATCCTCTTTGGACCAAAATTTTAAACGATGATCGGAACCTATCATTTCAAACTTGCCATAATGATTTGGTCCATCCTAAAGTTCCAAATCGAAGAAACGTTTCTTTGGAAATCCTCTTTGGACCAAAATATCGAACCTGAAAGTTGTCCTCATGATTTCGTTAATCCTAAAGATCTAAATGGAGGAAATTCATCTTTGGAAATCCTCTTGGGACCAAAATGTCGAACGTCAAACTTGTCCTCATGATTTGGTCCATCCTGAATATCCAAATGGAGAAACTCTTCTTTGTGAATCCTCTTCCGACCAAAATGTCAAACGAGGATCAGAACCTATCATTTCAAACTTGTCATAATGATTTGGTCCATCCTAAAGTTCCAAATGGCGGATATTTTTCTTTGGAAATCCTCTTTGGAACAAAATGTCAAACGTCAGAGTTGTCCTCATGATTTAGTCAATCTTAAAGATCCAAATGGAGAAAATTCATCTTTGGAAGTCCTTTTTGGACCAAAATGTCGGATGTTAAACTTGTCCTTATTATTTGGTCAATCCTAAAGATCAAAATGGAGGAACTCTTCTTTGGAAATCCTCTTTGGACCAAAATGTCGAACGTCAAAGCTTTCGTCATGATTTGGTCAATCCTAAAGATCCAAATGGAAGAAACTCTTCTTTGGGAATCCTATTTGGACCAAAATAGTGAACGTCAAAGTTTTCCTCATGATTTGGTTCTTCTTAAAGAACAAAATGGAGGAAATTCTTCTTTGGGAATCCTGTTTGGAACAAAATGTCAAACGAGGATCGGAACCAATCTTGTTAAAACTGTTCTCATGATTTGGTCCATCCTAAAGGTCCAAATGGACGAAACTCTTCATTGGGAATCATCTTTGGACCAAAATATCAAACGAGGATCGAAACCAATCTTTCCAAACTTGTCGTAATGATTTGGACCATCCTAAAGTTCCAAATGGAGGAAATGAACTTTGGGAACCTCTTTGGACCAAAATGTCAAACGTGGATCGGAATAAATTTTGTCAAAGTTGTCTTCTTGATTTGGTACATCCTAAAGTTCCAAATGGAGGAAACTCTTCTTTGGGATTCCTCTTAGGACAAAGAAGTAATACGAGGATTGGAACCAATCATTTAAAACTTGACCTAATGATTTGGTCCATCCTAAAGTTCCAAATCGAGGAAACTCTTTTTTGGAAATCTTCTTTGGACTAAAATGTCAAACGAGGATCGGAAAAAATATTGTCAAAGTTGTCCCATGATTTGGTACATCCTACAGTTCCAAATGGAGGAAATTCTTCTTTGGGAATCCTCTTTCGACCAAAATGTCAAACGAGGATCGGAACCAATCATTTCAAACTTGTCCTAAAGATTTGGTCCATCCTAAGGATCCAACTGGAGGAAACTCTTCTTTGGGAATCTTCTTTTGACCAAAATGTGAAACGAGGATCGGAATCAATCTTGTTAATGTTGTCCTCATGATTTGGTCCATCCTAAAGATCCAAATGGAGGAAACTCTTCTTTGGAAATCCTCTTTGGACCAAAATGTCAAACGAAGATCGGAACCAATCTTGTTAAAGTTGTTCTCATGATTTGGTCCATCCTAAAGATCCAAATCGAGGAAACCCTACTTTGGGAATCCTCTTTGAACCAAAATGTCAAACGTCGATCGTAACCAATCTTTTCAAACTTGACTTAACGATTTGGACCATCCTAAAGTTCCAAATGGACAAAACGATCTTTGGGAATCCTCTTTGGACCAAAATTTCAAACGAGGATCGGAATAAATTTTGTCAAAGTTGTCCTCATGATTTGGTACATCCCAAAGTTCCAAATAAAGGAAACTCTTCTTTGGGAATCTCTTTGGACCAAAATGTCAAACGAGGATCGGAACTAATCATTTCAAACTTGACCTAATGATTTGGTTCATCCTAAAGTTCCAAATGGAGGAAACTCTTCTTTGGAAATCCTCTTTGGGACCAAAATGTCAAACGAGGATCGGAACAAATATTGTCAAAGTTGTCCAATGATTTGGTACATCCTAAAGTTCCAAATGGAGAAAACTCTTCTTTGGGAATCTGCTTTCCATCAAAATGTGAAACGAGGATCGGAACAATTCATTTCAAACTTGTCCTAAAGAATTGGTCCATCCAAAAGATCTAAAGATAGGAAACTCTTCCTAAAGGATCGGAAGCAATCTTGTTAAATTTGTCCTCATGATTTGGTCCATCCTAATGATCCAAATGGAGGAAACTCTTCTTTGGGAATCCTCTTTGGACCAAAATGTCGAACGTCAAATGAGGATCGGAACCAATCTTTTCAAACTTGTCCTAATGATTTGGTCCATGCTAAAGTTCCGAATGGACGAAACGATCTTTGGGAATTCTCTTTGGACAAAAATTCCAAACGAGGATCGGAACAAATTTTGTCAAAGTTGTCCTTATGATTTGGTACATCCTAAAGTTCCAAATGGAGGTAACTCTTCTTTGGGAATCCTCTTTGGACCAAAATATCAAAAGAGGATCGGAGCAAATATTGTCATAGTTGTCTAATGATTTGATACATCCAAAAGTTCCAAATGGAGGAAACTCTTCTTTGGGAATCCTCTTTCGATCAAAATGTGAAACGAGGATCGGAACGAATCATTTCATACTTGTACTAAAGATGTGTCCATCCTAAAGATCTAAAGGGAGGAAACTCTTCTTTGGGAATCGTCTTTAGACCAAAATGTCAAACGAGGATCAGAACCAATCTTGTTAAAGTTGTCCTCATGATTTTGTCCATCCTAAAGATCCAAATGGAGGAAACTCTTCTTTTTGAATCCTCTTTGGACCAAAATGTCGAACGTCAAATGAGGATAGGAACCAATCTTTTCAAACTTGTCCTAATGATTTGGTCAATCCTAAAGTTCCAAATGGAGGAAACGATCTTTGGAAATTCTCTTTGGATCAAAGTGCCAAATAAGGATCGTAACAAATTTTGTCAAAGTTGTCCTCAGGATTTTGTACATCCTAAAGTTCCAAATGGAGGAAACTCTTCTTTGGGAATAAATTTTGGACCAAAATGTCAAACGAGGATCGGAACTAATCATTTCAAACTTGTCCTAATGATTTTGTCCACTACAACAATATTTTGTATTCTTGACCCATGATATTTATTAATTCTTGACCATTTAATTAAAAATAGTCAAGAAAATAGTTTTTAAAATTAAAAAGGTCAAGACAAAAAAAAAAAAAGAAGGGAAGGAGCGTCTAAGTTTAAAATGAAATAAAAAAATTTCCAACTCACACGCATGCTTATCATTTCATTAAGATTTTTCCAATCACTCGATTTTAGTCTATCCTTCACCGCTTCTTCTTCTCTTTCACGCCATTTTCACTCTTCCAAACCTCACTGCCGCTCTGATTGGAGATTTTCAAGAACGCTGCTTGTGTTCTCCTTCATGATCTCAAGAATGTCGCTTGGATGTTTAGAACGAACACTCGTCGCCCAAACCAACGAAGAATGTCGAAACATTTTTTGAGCCCGAGAAGAATTTTCGCCAAAAGATATTTCAAGCCCTAGTTTATCTAGAAATTGATTCCAATTAATATGATATATCAACCCCAATCTCTTTTTGACTAAACCCCTTCCCTTTCTACCATTATTAGGGTTTCTACTAATGGCCTCTAAGCTTCAACAATTAACCCACTTTTCCGATGATTCCTCTAGCAAACACGATCTCCGACTGTTAAATCCCAATTCCAACTCCATTTATGAAGATAATTCTATTAATTTCGATGATTTTGACTTAAAGTTTACTCCTTTTGTCCGTCGTGATGTTTATGGTACAATGGGGCGAGGGGAGCTGCCCTGGATGGAGAAGGTTTTGGTTGTAATGGCATTGATTACTCTTGTTCCTATACGAGTAATGGTTTAGATGAGTTTGTTTTTATTTTATTACACCATTTTTAGGATTTGTTCGATGTTTCATGTGGATGAACTGGAAGATTATACCCATTTGGGTTGGTGGAGGAGGTTTATTATTGAATGAGCTGGAAGATTTTGTGTAAAGTTATGTTATTTGTGTTGGGGTTTTATTGGATTGTTGAAATTTATTGAATTCCATGTAATGAAGACAAGTTAAATAATTAGGTTCTTTGATTTTCTAAAGTCTTGTGTTTTCTTTTCTTCTTCTTTCATGTTTTCTGTTAATTGTTATCTTACTGTGATTTGTTTGTACTTCTTTTTTTATGTTTAGGAGTCTTAAAGACCTGGGGTTATCATCACTAATCACATATCTTATTTGAATATTTTATATCATATGTCTTCTTACTTTCCTAGCTTTGTTGCCAAAGGTTTGTATAATTACAATTTATTACAATTATAACATAAGGTCTCCTTTTCTAATCCTTCATTTCTTCTTTTGGCTGAAGAGATTAGTGGCTAATATTCCTCTAGTTGGTTTCATCAGGTTAGCTTACTTTTTTTAAGAGTTTAAGCATCTAGGAATCTTTCTAATACTGATACACTTATTTTTCGATTTTCAAATCTTTGTTTCATTAAACAAGTGTAATTTTTGCTAGAGGACAACCCTTTTCAGTAGGTTCAACTTTGATGTTATTTATGATATAAGTTTGATGTTTTTATAGGTTGCTCATAAGTTAAGTTATTGTGGTTGTGACAATAAATGTCTTGGCTGTGTTTACGTTCAACGGGAGTCAAAGACACCTAAATCCAAGGGTGTTTCAGGTATATCTTGTTTTTCTACTAATCGTTCTTGTTTTGAGAAACAAATTAAAAATTTCTTATACCATTAGTCTTGTCCTTTTATGTTTTGGGTCAGTGAAGCATTTTAAGACAATGTTGGAAGCCGTCGTAGTTCATATATTACTTTAAATGCTAGAAGATTTTTCGAGCCACAACTTTCACTGCAAATTTCATTTTTTCCTTCTTTTTTCTAGAAGAATATTCTTGGTAATTTTCTTTTTCAATGTTGATTTTTTTTTCTATCAGGGATGAGTCGATTTCTTTTCTATTATTGCCAAATTTTTTCTATGGTGAAATGCTTCATTGTGGTTCTTCAACTCCTTAAATTCGATGATTTCAAATGTTTTAGAAGTTTGAGAAATATTTTTCTTAAATTTTATTGTCATTGGGAATGTTGTCATCTTCACATTAAACCCAAGCTTCTCAAGCCCAGTTTATGTAAACCTGGAATTAACATTTTCTCCTACCCACCAGACATCTGTGAATGTTCATTCTAGCAATCTAATTTTCTTTTAGTCACATATTTCATTGATAAAGATTATAATTTGAATGAAGTGTCTATTTTTCATTAGCAACTCAATTTAAAATTAAACGTGGCAGTAGTAGTTACTACATCCAAGTGGTTTATGCATATCTTGTTATCTTAATAGTTGTTTATTTGTTTATCAATACAAATTGCTTTCAAAGAATCTCATGACTCAACAACCGTCAACTAATTTTTCCATAGAAAGTCTAAACATATTTTTTATAATCACAATTCAGGAACTCTTTGTAAAACAAAGCATAATGGCTAGTATGGCAGTATTTATGTTCTTTGGCATTGAAAGATTTTCCACATTGATATTAATGAGACTTACATGATGATTACTTGTATTTTGCGCATTTCTATTTCGATATGAAGTTTGTCATGTGTTTCGATTCCCAAGGTCTATACTTATCTCAGAATTGGCATCGATTTGTCAATTAGATCATATCAAAAGCCATGACAGCAAATGGTGCAACAGGAACAGATCCAGATAGGTACACCCTTTACTTTATTGTGATATTATTATTGAAAAATCTCCATAATGATATTTGAAATATTAATAGAAATATTTTTGCATGGTTGTCTTTCTTATTGTAAATGAAGCACAATTTTGTACTACACACATGTTTCCCCTCACTCTTAAATATGTTTTCCTTGTGATAGTATATTTTCTATCATTGCTTCCTTTATTGTCATTTAAGTATTTCCATGTTCTGGTAACTTGGGATGATTATTGATATCTGTAAGACATGTTTATTTCCCTCTTCCATCTTAATATTTTAAATGGGCACGTTATGTGGTGGTGGTTATTTGTTTTTGTTTTTTTTGTTTGGGGTGGTTACTGTTAATCCTTTAAATTTATTTTATTTTATTATTATTATTTTTTATGTTAGAAAATTTTCTAAGTAATTTTCTTCATGTTCATGGTAAAAAGTATAAAATCATGCTAAATAAGTTTTTTATATCTGTAGGTCGACACAAGGGTTGGCTATTCTCAACAAAAGATTGATTTAGTACTGATCGAGTGGGCAGAATTCGTGGCAATGTTCATAGACTATGTTATAAATTCTTATTCAAGGTTTAGTTTTTTGTGGCTGCAATTAGTATAGCGTAGAATATCTTCTCTTTAAATTACATACATATAACTTATTATGGGATCTCAAGTTGTTGAAGTATCGTGTCTGTAATTAGTAATAATATTAGTAATTTCTAATTTAAATGAATTTTTGTTACATTGAATGAAATTTATTATTTGGAATTGAAAATAAAATCAGGTGGCCAGGTATAAATCTAAATGTGCATATTTTTTATATAAAAAAATATATTCCTTGACTTATAAAACTAGTCAACTAATTGTCTTAAAAAGGGTCAAGGTTTGATAATTAAACTTGACCCTTGAATGTGTCAAAGTAAATTAAACACTTGACCCATAATAAAGGTCAAGAATTGTTTTGTTGACCCTTATAATCAGTCTAAAGAAAATATTATTCTTGACCATTATAATATTCTTGAATCTATCATAGTTGACCCTTTTCAATGGTCAAGAATCATGATTCTTTACCCATTTTGAAGGTAAAGAATAAACTATTTTGTTGTAGTGGTCCATCCTATAGATCCAAATGGAAGAAACTCTTCTTTGAGAATCCTCTTTGGACCAGAATATCAAACGAGGATCGGAACCAATCTTGTTAAAGTTTTCCCCACGATTTGGTCCATCATAAAGAACCAAATGGAGGAAACTATTCTTTGGGAATCCTCCTTGGACCAAAATGTCAAACGAGGATCAGAACCAACCATTTCAAACTTGTCCGGATGATTTGGTCCATCCTAAAGTTCCAAATGGAGGAAACTCTTTTTTGGGAATCCTCTTTGGACCAAAGTGTCAAATGAGGATCAGAACCAATCATTTCAAATTTGTCCTAATGATTTGGTCAATCCTAAAGTTCCAAATGGAGGAAACTCTTCTTTGTGAATCATCTTTGGACCAAAATGTCAAACGAGGATCGGAACCAATCTTTTCAAACTTGTCTTATTGATTCGGTCCATCCTAAAGTTCCAAATGGAGGAAATTCTTCTTTGGAAATCCACTTTGGACCAAAATATCGAACGTCAAAGTTGTCCTCGTGATTTGATCCATCTTAAAGATCAAAATGTAGGAAACTCTTCTTTGTCAATCCTCTTTTGACCAAAATGTCAAACGAGGATTGGAACCTATCATTTCAAACTTGTCATAATGATTTGGTCCATCCTAAAGTTCCAAATGGCGGAAACTTTTCTTTGGACCAAAATGTCAAACGTAAAAGTTGTCCTCATGATTTTGTCAATGCTAATGATCCAAATGGAGGAAATTTATCTTTGTAAATCCTCTTTGGACAAAAATGTCAAATGTCAAACTTGTCCTCATGATTTGGTCCATCCAAAAGATCCAAATGGAGCAACTCTTCTTTGGGAATCCTGTTTGGACCAAAATGTCAAACGAGGATCGGAACCTATCATTTCAATCTTGTCATAATAATTTCGTCCATCCTAAAGTTTCAAATGGATGAAACTCTTCTTTGAAAATCGTCTTTTGACCAACATGTCGAACGTCAGAGTTGTCCTCATGATTTGGTCAATCCTAAAGATCCAAATGGAGGAAAAACTTCTTTAGGAATCCTCTTTGGACCAAAATGTAACATGAGGATCGGAACCAATCTTTTTAAATTTGTCCTAATAATTTGGTCCATCCTAAAGTTCCAAATGGAGGAAACGATCATTGGAAATCCACTTTGGAAAAAAATGTCAAACGAGGATCGGAACAAATATTGTCAAAGTTGTCCAATGATTTGGTACATCCTAAAGTTCCAAATGGAGGAAACTCTTCTTTGGAAATCCACTTTGGACCAAAATGTCAAACAAGGATCGGAACCAATCATTTCAAACTTGTCTTAATGATTTGGTCCATCCTACAGTTTCAAATGGAGGAAACTTTTCTTTGGAAATCCTCTTTGGACCAAAATGTCTAACGAGGATCGGAACAAATATTGTCAAAGTTGTCCCATGATTTGGTACATTGTAAATTTGAAAAGGGAGGAAACTCTTCTTTGGGAATCCTCTTTGGACCAAAATGTCAAACGAGGATCGGAACAAATATTGTCAAAGTTGTCCCATGTTTTGGTACATTCTAAATTTGAAAATGGAGGAAACTTTTCTTTGGGAATCCTTTTTGGACCAAAATGTCAAACGAGGAACAGAACCAATCATTTCAAACTTTTCCAAATGATTTAGTCCATTCTAAAGATCCAAATGGAGGAAACTCTTCTTTGGGAATGCTCATTGGAACAAAATGTCAAACGAGGATCGGAACCAATCTTGTTAAACTTGTCCTCCTGATTTGGTCCATCATAAAGATCCAAATGGAGGAAACTCTTCTTTGGGAATCTTCTTTGAAAAAAAATGTCGAACGTCAAATGAGGATCGGAACAAATCTTTTCAAACTTGTCCTAATTATTTGGCCATCCTAGAGTTCAGAATGGAGGAAACGATCTTTGGGAATCCTCTTTGGACCAAAATGCCAAACGAGGATTGAAATTTTTTTTGTTAAAATTGTCATCATGATGTGATACATCCTAAAGTTCCAAATGGAGGAAACTCTTCTTTTTGAATCCTCTTTGGACAAAAATGTCAAACGAGGATCGAAACCAATAATTCCAAACTTCTCCTAATGATTTGGTCCATTCTAAAGTTCCAAATAGAGGAATCTCTTCTTTCGAAATCATCTTTGGACCAAAATGTCAAACGAGGATTGGAATCAATCTTTTCAAACTTGTCCTTATGATTTGGTCCATCCTAAAGATCCAAATGGAGGAAACGATCTTGGGGAATCCTGTTTAGACCAAAATGCCAAACGAGGATCGGAAGTTTTTTTTGTCAATGTTGTCCTCGTGATTTGGTACATCCTAAAGTTCCAAATGGAGGAAACTCTTATTTGGGAATCCTCTTTGGACCAAAATGTCAAACGAGGATCGGAACCAATCATTTGAAATTTGTCCTAATGATTTGGTCCATCCTAAAGATCCTAATGGAGGAAACTCTTCTTTGCAAATCCTCTTTTGACCAAAATGTCAAATGAGGATCGGAACCAATCTTTTCAAACTTGTCTTATTGATTTGGTCCATTCTAAAGTTCCAAATGGAGGAAATTCTTCTTTGGAAATCCTTTTTGGACTAAAATGTCGAATGTCATAGTTGTCCTCATGATTTGATCCATCCTAAAGATCCGAATGGAGGAAACTCTTTTTTGGGAATCCTCGTTGGACCAAAATTTCAAACGAGGATCGGAAATTATCATTTCAAACTTGTTTTAATGCTTTGGTCCATCCTAAACTTCCAAATGGCGGAAACTTTTCTTTAGAAATCCTTGTTGGAACAAAACATCAAGCGTCAAAGTTGTCCTGATGATTTGGTCAATCCTAAAGATCAAAATGGAGGAAATTCATCTTTGGAAATCTTCTTGGGACAAAAATTTCGAACGTCAAACTTGTCCTTATGATTTGGTCCATCCTAATGATCCAAATGGAGGAACTCTTCTTTGGGAATCCTCTTTCAACCAAAATGTCAAACAAGGATCGGAACGTATCATTTCAAACTTGTCATCATGATTAGGTCCATTCTAAAGTTCCAAATGGAGGAAACTCTTCTTTGGAAATCCTCAAAAGACCAAAATGTTGAAATTTAAAGTTGTCCTCATGATTTGGTAAATCCTAAAGATCTAAATGGAGGAAACTCTTCTTTGGGAATCCTCTTTGACCCAAAATGTCGAACGTCAAAGTTGTCATCATGATTTGGTTCATCCAAAAGATCCTATGGAGGAAACTCTTCTTTGGGAATCCTCTTTGGACAAAAATGTCAAACGAGGATCGAAACAAACCATTTCAAACTTGTCCTAATGATTTTGGTCAATCCTAAAGTTCCAAATGGAGGAAACTCTATTTTAGGAATCCGCTTTGGACCAAAATGTCAAACGGGAATCAGAACAAATCTTTTCAAACACTTTTTCTAATGATTTGGTCCTTCCTAAAGTTCCCAATGGAGGAAATGATCTTTGAGAATCCTCTTTGGACCAAAATGTCAAACGAGGATCGGAAAAAATATTGACAAAGTTGTCCCATGATTTGGTACATCCTGAAGTTCAATATGGAGGAAACTCTTGTTTGGGAGTCCTCTTTCGACCAAAATGTCAAACAACGATCGGAACCAATCATTTCAAACTTGTGCTAATGATTTGGTCCATCCTAAAGATCCAAATGAAGGAAACTCTTCCTTGGGAATGCTCTTTGGACCAAAATGTCAAACGAGGTTCGGAACCAATCTTTTTAAACTTGTCCTCATGATTTGGTCCATCATAAAGATCCAAATGGAGGTAACTCTTCTTTGGGAATCTTCTTTGGAAAAAATGTCGAACGTCAAATGAGGATCGGAACCAATCTTTTTAAACTTGTCCTAATGATTTGGCCATCCTAGAGTTCAGAATGGAGGAAAAGATCTTTGGGAATCCTCTTTGGACCAAAATGCCAAACGAGGATCAGAAATTTTTTTGTTAAAGTTGTCCTCATGATTTGGTACATCCTGAAGTTTCAAATGGAGGAAACTCTTCTTTGGGAATCCTCCTTGGACCAAAATGTCAAACGAGGAGTGGAACCAATCATTTCAAACTTGTCCTAATGATTTGGTCCATCCTCAAGTTTCGAATGGAGGAATCTCTTCTTTGGAAATCCACTTTGGACACATAGGTCAAACGTGGATCGAAATCAATCATTTCAAACTTGTCCTAAAGATTTGGTCCATCCTAAAGTTCCAAATGGAGGAAATTATCTTTGGAATCCTCTTAGGAACAAAATGCCAAACGAGGATCGGATTTTTTTTTGTCAAAGTTGTCCTTATGATTTGGTATATAGTAAAGTTCCAAATGGTGGAATCTCTTATTTGGGAATCCTCTTTAGACCAAAATGTCAAATGAGGATCGGAACAAATCATTTCAAACTTCTCTTAATGATTTGGTCCATCCTAAAGTTCCAAATGGAGGGAAACTCTTCTTTGGAAATCCTCTTTGGACCAAAATGTCAAAAGAGGATCAGAACATATCTTTTCAAACTCGTCCTAATGATTTCGTCCATTCTAATGTTCCAAATGGAGGAAACGATATTTGGGAATCCTCTTTGGATTAAAATGCCAAACGAGGATTGGAGCAAATATTGTCAAAGTTGTCCCATGATTTGGTACATCCTAAAGTTCAAAATGGAGGAAACTCTTGTTTGGGAATCCTCTTTGGACCAAAATATCAAACGAGGATCAGAACCAATCATTTCAAACTTGTCCTAATGATTTGGTCCATCCTACAGATCCAAATGGAGGAAACTCTTCTTTGGGAATGCTCTTTGGAACAAAATGTCAAAAAAGGATCGGAACAAATCTTGTTAGACTTGTCCTCATGATTTGGTCCATCATATAGATCCAAATGGAGGAAACTCTTCTTTGGAAAAAAGTGTCGAACGTCAAACGAGGATCGGAACCAATCTTTTCAAACTTGTCCGAATGATTTGGTCATACTAGAGTTCAGAATAGAGGAAACGATCTTTGGTAATCCTCTTTGGACCAAAATGCCAAACGAGGATCAGAAATTTTTTTGACAAAGTTGTCCTCATGATTTGGTACATCCTAAAGTTTCAAATGGAGGAAACTCTTCTTTGGGAATCCTCCTTGGACCAAAATGTCAAACGAGGAGTGGAACCAATCATTTCAAACTTGTCCTAATGATTTGGTCCATCCTAAAGTTCTGAATGGAGGAAACTCTTCTTTGGAAATCCTCTTTGGACCCATAGGTCAAACGAGGATCGAAATCAATCTTTTCAAACTTGTCCTAAAGATTTGGTCCATCCTAAATTTCCAAATGGAGGAAATTATCTATGGAATCCTCTTAGGAACAAAATGCCAAACGAGGATCGGATTTTTTTTTGTCAAAGTTGTCCATATGATTTCGTATATCGTAAAGTTCCAAATGGTGGAATCTCTTATTTGGTAATCCTCTTTAGACCAAAATGTCAAATGAGGATCTGAACAAATCATTTCAAACTTCTCTGAATGATTTGGTCCATCCTAGAGTTCCAAATGGAGGAAACTCTTCTTTGGAAATCCTCTTTGGACCAAAATGTCAAAAGTGGATCAGAACATATCTTTTCAAACTCGTCCTAATGATTTCGCCCATACCAATGTTCCAAATGCAAGAAACGATATTTTGGAATCCTCTTTGGATTAAAATGCCAAACGAGGATTGAAACAAATATTGTCAAAGTTGTCCCATGATTTGGTACATCCTATAGTTCAAAATGGAGGAAACTCTTCTTTAGGAATCCTCTTTGGGCCAAAATATCAAACGAGGATCAGAACCAATCATTTCAAATTTGTCCTAATGATTTGGTCCATCCTAAATATTCAAATGGAGGAAACTTTTCTTTGGGAATGCTCTTTGGAACAAAATGTCAAACGAGGATCGGAACCAATCTTGTTAAAGTTGTCCTCATGATTTGGTCCATCAAAAAGATCCAAATGGAGGAAGCTCTTCTTTGGACAAAAATGTGGAACGTCAAATAAGGATCAGAACTTATCTTTTCAAATTTGTCCTAATGATTTTGTCCATCCTAAAGTTCCAAATGGAGAAAATGATCATTGGTAATCCTCTTTGTATCAAATTGCCAAACGCAGATCGGAAATTATTTTTTCAAAGTTGTCCTCATGATTTGGTACATCATAAAGTTCGAAATGGAGGAAATTCTTCTTTGGAATTCCTCTTTGGACCAAAATGTCAAACGAGGATCGGAACCAATCATTTCAAACTTGTCCTAATGATTTGGTCCATCCTAAAGTTCCAAATGGAGGAAACTCTTCTTTGGAAATCCTCTTTGGAACAAAATGTCAAACGAGGATCGAAACCATCATTTCAAACTTGTCCTAATGATTTGGTCCATCCAAACGTTTCGAATAGAGGAAACTCTTCTTTGAAAATCCTCTTTGAATAAAAATGTCAAACAATGATCGGAATCAATCGTTTCAAACTTGTCCTAATTATTTGGTCCATCCTAAAGTTCCAAATGGAGGAAATGATCTTTGGAAATCGTCTTTGGACCAAAATGCCGAACGAGGATGGGAAATTTTTTTGTCAAAGTTTTTCTCATTATTTGGTATATCCTAAAGTTACAAATGGAGGAAACTCTTATTTGGGAATAGTCTTTGGACCAAAATGTCAAACGAGGATCGGAACATATTATTTCAAACTTGTCCTAATGATGTCCATCCTAAAGTTTCAAATGAAGAAAATGATTTTTTGAATCCTCTTTGGACCAAAATGCCAAACGAGGATCTTAAAATTTTTTGTCAAAGTTGTCGTCATGATTTGGTATATCCTAAAGTTCCAAATGGAGGAAACTCTTATTTGGGAATCCTCTTTCGACAAAAATGTCAAACGAGGATCGAATCAAATCATTTCAAACTTGTCCTAATGATCTGGTCCATCCTAAATTTCCAAATGGAGGAAGCTTTTCTTTGGGAATCCTCTCTTGACCAAAATGTCAAAAGAGGATCGGAACCAATCATTTCAAACTTGTCCTAATGATTTGGTCCATTCGAAAATTCCAAATGGAGGAAACTCTTATTTGGAAATCCTCTTTGGACAAAAATATAAAACGAGGATCGGAATCAATCTTTTCAAACTCTTCTTTGAGAATCCTCTTTCGACCAAAATGTGTAACGAGGATCGGAACAAATCATTTCAAACTTGTCCTAATGATTTGGTCCATCCTAAAGTTCCAAATGGAAGAATCCTCTCTGGACCAAAATGTCAAACGAGGATCGGAACCAATCTTTTCAAACTTGTCCTAATGATTTGGTCCATCCTAAAGTTCCAAATTTAGGAAACAATCTTTGGGAATCCTCTTTGGACCAAACTGTCAAACGTGGATCCGAACAAATTTTGTCAAAGTAGTCCTCATGATTTGGTACATCCTAAAGTTCTAAATGGAGGAAACTCTTCTTTGGGAATCTTCTTTGAACCAAAATGTCAAACGAGGATCGGAACCAATCATTTCTAACTTGTCCTTATGATTTGGTCCATCCTAAGGTTCCAAATGGAGGAAACTTTTCTTTGGGAATCATCTGTGGACCAAAATGTCAAACGAGGATCTGAAGCAATCATTTCAAATTTGTCCTAATGATTTGGTCTGTCCTAAAGTTCCAAATGGAGAAAATGACCTTTGCGAATCCTCTTTGGACCAAAATATCAAACGAGGATCGGAACCAATCTTTTCAAACTTTTCTTATTGATTTGGCTCATCCGAAAGTTCCAAATGGAGGAAATTCTTCTTTGGAAATCTTCTTTGGACCAAAATGTCGAATGTCAAAGTTGTCCTCATGATTTCATCCATCCTAAAGATCCAAATGGAGGAAACTCTTCTTTGGGAATCCTCATTGGACCAAAATGTCAAACGAGGATCGGAACCTTTCATTTCAAACATGTTATAATGATTTGGTCCATCCTAAATTTCCAAATGGCGGAAAATTTTCTTTGGAAATCTTAGTTGGAACAAAACATCAAGCGTCAAAGTTGTCCTCATGATTTGGTCAATCCTAAAGATCCAAATGGAGGAAATTCATCTTTGGAAATCTTCTTGGGATCAAAATGTCGAACGTCAAACTTGTTCTCATGATTTGGTCCATCCTAATGATCCAAATGGAGGAACTCTTCTTTGAGAATCCTCTTTGGACCAAAATGTCAAACAAGGATCGGAACGTATCATTTCAAACTTGTCATCATGTTTAGGTCCATCCTAAAGTTCCAAATAGAGGAAACGCTTCTTTGGAAATCCTCAAAAGACCAAAATGTTGAATGTCAAAGTAGTCCTTATGATTTAGTAAATCCTAAACATCCAAATGAAGGAAACTCTTCTTTGGGAATCCTCTTTGAACCAAAATGTCAAACGAGGATCGTAACCAATCTTGTTAAAGTTGTTCTCATGATTTGGTCCATCCTAAAGATCCAAATCGAGGAACTCTTCTTTGGGAATCCTCTTTCGACCAAAATGTCAAACGAGGATCAGAACCTATCATTTCAAACTTGTCATAATGATTTGGTCTATCCTAAAGTTCAAAATGGAGGAAACTTTTCTTTGGAAATCCTCAAAGGACCAAAATGTCAAATGTCAAGGTTGTCCTAATGATTTGTCATCATGATTTGGTTCATCCTAAAGATTCTATGGTGGATACTCTTCTTTGGGAATCCTCTTTGGAAAAAAATGTGAAACGAGGAACCGAACCAATCTTTTTAAAGTTGTTCTCATGATTTGGTCCATCCTAAACATCCAAATGGGGGAAAATGTTCTTTAGGAATCCTCTTTAGACCAAAATGTCAATCGAGGATTGGAACCAATCTTTTCAAACTTTTTCTAATAATTTGGTTCATCCTAAAGTTCCAAATGGAGGAAATGATCTTTGGGAATCCTCTTTGGACCAAAATGTAAAACGAGGATCGGAACAAATATTGTCAAAGTTGTCCCATGATTTGGTCCATCCTAATGTTCCAAATGGAGGAAACTCTTCTTTAGGAATCCTCTTTGAACCAAAATGTCAAACGAGGATCGGAACCAATCATTTCAAACTTGTCCTAATGATTTGGTCCATCCTAAAGATCCAAATGGAGAAAACTCTTCTTTGGGAATGCTCTTTGGACTAAAATGTCAAACGAGGACCGGAACCAATCTTGTTCAAGTTGTCCTCATGATTTGGTACATCATAAAGATCCAAATGGACGAAACTCTTCTTTTGGAATCTTCTTTGGAGAAAAATATGGAACGTCAAATGAGGTTTGGAACCAATCATTTCAAACTTGTCCTAATGATTTGTTCCATCCAAAAGTTCCAAATGGAGGAAACGATCTTTGGGAATCCTCTTTGCACCAAAATACCAAACGAGGATCAGAATTTTTTTTGTCAAAGTTGTCCTCATGATTTGGTACATCCTAAAGTTCCAAATGGAGGAAACTCTTCTTTGGGAATCCTCTTTAGACCAAAAGTCAAACGAGGATCGGAACCAATCATTTCAAACTTGTCCTAATGATTAGGTCCATCCTAAAGTTCCGAATGGAGGAAACTCTGCTTTGGAAATCCTCTTTGGACCCAAATGTCAAACGAGGATCGGAATCAATCTTTTCAAACTTGTCCTAAAGATTTGGTCAATCCTAAAGTTCCAAATCGAGGAAATGATCTTTGGGAATCCTCTTAGGACCAAAATGCCAAATGAGGATCGGAATTTTTTTTGTCAAAGTTGTCCTCATGATTTGGTATATCCTAAAGTTGCAAATGGAGGAATCTCTTATTTGGGAATCCTCTTTGGACAAAAATGTCGAACGAGGATCGGAACAAATCATTTCAAACTTGTCCTAATGATTTGGTCCATCCTAAAGTTCCGAATTGAGGAAACTCTTATTTGGGAATCCTCTTAGGACCAGAATGTCAAAAGAGGATTCGAACAAATCTTTTCAAACTTGTCCTAATGATTTGGTCCATCCTAATGTTCCCAATGGAGGAAACGATATTTGGGAATCCTCTATGGACCAAAATGCCAAACGAGGATCGGAATAAATATTGTCAAAGTTGTCCCATAATTTGGTACATCCTAAAGTTCCAAATGGAAGAAACTCTTCTTACGGAATCCTCTTTGGACCAAAATATCAAACGAGGATCGGAACCAATCATTTCAAACATGTCCAAATGATTTGGTCCATCCTAAAGATCCAAATGGAGGAAAATTTTCTTTGGGAATGCTCTTTGGAGCAAAATGTCAAACCAGGATCGGAACAAATCTTGTTAAAGTTGTCCTCATGATTTGGTCAATCATAAAGATCCAAATGGAGGAAATAATCTTTGGTAATCCTCTTTGGACCAAAATGCCAAATGAGGATTGGAAATTTTTCTGTCATAGTTGTTCTCATCATTTGGTATATCATAAAGATCCACATGGAGAAAACTTTTATTTGGGAATCCTCTGTGGACCAAAATGTCAAACGAGGATCGGAACAAATCATTTCAAACTTGTCCTAATGATGTCCATCCTAAAGTTACAAATGGAGGAAATGATCTTTGGGAATCCTCTTTGGACCAAAATGCCAAACGAGGAATGGAAATTTTTTTGTCAAAGTTGTCCTCATGATTTGGTATATCCTAAAGTTACAAATGGAGGAAACTCTTATTTGGGAATCCTCTTTGGACCAAAATGTCAAACGAGGATCGAAACAAAGCATTTCAAACTTGTCCTAATGATTTGGTCCATCCTAAAGTTCCAAATGGATGAAACTCTTTTTTGGGAATCCACTCTGGACCGAAATGTCAAACGAGGATCGGAACCAATCTTTTCAATCTTGTCCTAATGATTTGGTACATCGGAAAGTTCCAAATGGAGGAAACTCTTCTTTGGAAATACTCTTTGGAACAAAATATAAAACGAGGATCGGAATCAATCTTTTCAAACTTGTCCTAATGGTTTGGTCCATCCTAAAGTTCCGAATGGAGGAAACTCTGCTTTGGAAAACCTCTTTGGACCAAAATGTCAAACGAGGATCGGAATCAATTTTTTCAAACTTGTCCTAAAGATTTGGTCAATCCTAAAGTGATATGAATCATGGAGCACAAGACAAGATAGACAAGCTTAGGATGGTTCAAGGGCCAATGACAAGATCCAAGACCAAGAAATTGCAACAAGCTTTGAATATCCATTGTCAAGCATACATGAGCAAACTCAAGGAGACTTTTGAAGATTGGAACATTGAGGCTGAGGAAGAAGACTTAAAGCACTTCAACTTGTGGCATGTGCAATTGGAAGAAGAATTTGGACAAGTTGTGCAATCAGATTCAAAGAATGAAGCTTAGAGAGAAAGTTGCAAACTTTCCATATTTGACAACTTTCCTTATTTGAGTCTTCTATTTATTTTATGCATTTAGGGATTTTGTATAATGTTTTCCATGGCCAAAGGACATGTTTTAGGCCTTTTATATTCAGTTTATATGTTTGGAAAGGATTAGGAAAGATATTATTCTCTAGAAAAGATTTTCCACAAAATCTGCCAATTTCACATAAGGCAAGTGATACGAATCGTAACACTTCACTTACTCATGGAAAGCTAGAAGATGGAGCTAATGTTGCAAATGATCAAGGGGAGCTCAATCTGCCAATTGGGCCAATAACAAGATCAAAGAATAAGAAATTGAAGCTAGCTTTGATTCAACATGTCCAAACATATTTGAAGGAAACCAAAGAGGAAATCCTAGAAATGAAGGGTTTAACATACAATTTGTGGACAATTCAACTACAAAAAGATTCACAAGCTCAAAATTGTCAATTTGAAGACTTTTCCTAAAATCTAGGAAAATCCCTAAAATTTAGGAAATGGATCCCTAAATTTTAGGCCATGTCACACTTTTCATTTCTAGATACTTTAAGTTGAGAACTTTAAGATGATGTAAAGAAATGGAAGATCCAAGTAGTGTAGGTTTATTAGATATGCAATTTAAATTTCCTAGAGTAGGTTTAATTTTTTTGATGACTCATCATGGTGATGTCATGATGAGATCATCCTTATCAGCTTTTTATCTCATATTTTCGAATTTAGTGTCATATTAGAAGTAGGAGACTTAACTTTTTGCCTATTTAAAGGCATCCTTATTCATTAATAAAGACAGATTATGATTATTCAAGAAAACTTGCTTATTTGCATGATTTGGCTTAGAAGACCATTCTCTTCTTCATCTTTTGTAATTCTTGCTTAGGATTGCATGTTTTAGAGCATTAAAACAATTCTGATCATATTGTTTTTGGAGTGTTCGAATCTTGGGGTAAGAAGTCATTCTTGTTTCAAGATCATAGATCATAAAGGTAGCCTAATTCCTTAACTCTTTCCTTTGAGTTTTTACTACTGATTTTGTGGGTTCTTGTTTCTTCATCTAGGGTTCTTCTTTGAAGGGTTCTTGGTAAGTTTCCAAGGGTTTTCATATCAGCAAGTTTTGGGCAGATTTTGTGCTCCTTGTAATCCGAATTTCCTAGCTTATTTTTAGGGTTTCTTTGCCTATTTAAAGGCCTCATTTGTAACCCTAAAGACTCAGAATTCATATGATAATAATATTGCTTTTTTGCTTTGCTAAAATTGCTTAGTTTTGTAGCCTTGTTCTTAGGTTGCATGTTTTAGGAACATTCAAGCAAACCTTGATCTAGTTTGTTTGTGAATTGTTTCAATCTTGAAATAAGAACAAGTTCTCTTATTTCAAGGTCTTTGATCATTGGAATAATCTTCTTTTCTTGTTTTTCCAAAGGTTTTACCTTTTTGTTCATGGGGTTTTAGGATTTGCATCTAAGGGGTTCTTTGTGCATCAAAGGGTTTCTTTATCAATTTCCTAGGGTTTCATATCATTTGGTATCAGAGCTTAGGCTCAAGGGAAGATTTCTATCTTACTTGCTTTCTTGTTATTTCAATTTTATTCTTGTTTTGTTCTTAGTTCATCTAAAAAAAAAAAACCAGAAAACACATTAAAAAAAAAACTGTTCCAGAATTTCCTTATTTGTTTTTGCCTACTGTTTTAATTTTTTTCATAGAGTTCCCGTTCGATTCTCAGAAAATCACCAACTACAAAAGTCTTTATTTTTTTGTCTAGTTTATTTCGTATTCAGAAAAGTTTGTCAAAAAAAAGTTGAAAGATCGAGAAAAAAATAGATCTTTCCGGACTGTCTTTTTGTGCAGAAATTGAAAAAAAAAAAAAAAAAAAAAAAGTTTGTTCTTGCTTGATTTGTTGAAATTTCTGGAAAAAAGTGGTTTGTGTTCGTATTGTTCTTGAAGAGTTCATCTTAAACTCATCCTATCTTCATCTTGAATCTGAAAATTACAAAGGATTTCTGCTAGAATTGTTTATTTCCTAAAAAAAGCTAGAACTTACCATAAATAGCCAAAACAGTTTTAGGAAAGTATCAATTCTGTCCCATATTCAAATATATGCATATCTTGCTCAATTAAAGTCATTTTTTCTGATCCAAAACACATTAGGGAAGTCTTATTTCGAATTTTTCTCTTTTAGGAAAGTTTATTCTTGCATATTTTCTTTATTATTCTTTCCTTGTTATTAAAATACACCATAGTTGCAAAATCTGTCCTATTTTTCTTAACCAACCAAATTGCTTGTTCTTTTTTTCTTTATTGTTACTTTTTATAAACTTTCTTAGTATCTTAATTGTTTGATAGTTACTAAAGTGTGCTAAGAGTTCAAGGCTTCATTTAGGGTGTAAAATCTGTTGTGAGTCCAAACACGAGTGGATTGACATTTTTTGAGTGAAACACTTAGGGAGTGATTTGAAAGGTCCTATTTTTACATTACTAACTTGTTTCTCTTGCAGCCATGAATATTGAAGGAGATTGTTCTAATATGAAGGAGGAGATTAAGAAAACTGAAACAATGGAGGGTTACATCTTGAAAATACAAAGGGATGTTGATAGGAAGATGGAGGCTCAAACAAGGGAGATTGCCAACCTAAGTGCTCAAATACAAGCTTTGCTCTTAAACCAACCTAGAGCCAATCCAAATGTGGCTCCAAATGAGGCTAGGGAGCAACAAATTGTGCAAGGGGCTGAGTCACATAATGAACAACAAGGGTGGGATCCTTATGATTATGAGGAAGAACCTAGAAATCAAATGAGAGCACATCATGGAGGAGGAAGAGGAAGAGGCCGGGGTTCCAAGTTCAAAGACCAAACAGGGAGTTTCCTCTTGCTAGAGATGATGACTTAAAGGGAATCAAGTTCAAAATTCCACCATTCCAAGGCAAGACTGATCCGGAGGAGTACTTGCAATGGGAGGCACAAACTGAGCACATATTTGATTGCAACAACTTCAGTGAGCAAAGGAAGGTACTTTTAGCAATTACTGAATTTACTAATTATGCTTCTGTTTGGTGGATTCAGTTAAAAGCTAAACTTAGAAGGGAGAGGCAACCTCAAATAGAGACATGGGCTGAGCTTAAGGGCATGATGAGGAAGAGGTTCATTCCAAAAACTTATGAAAGAGATATAGTGTTCAAGTTGCAAAGGTTTGATCAAGGCTCAAAAAGTGTAGAAGACTATTACAAGGAGCTTGATATCTTGATGACAAGGGCTGGAATTGAGGAGACTGAATTAGCTACCATGGGAAGGTTTATGGGGGGCTTGAATAGAGAATTAAGGCACAAAGTTGATGCTCACTCTTGCTATGACATGGAGGAAATGTTACACCTTGCAATTAAATTTGAGTCACATATGCAAGAAGATTCTAAGTCAAGGTATTATTCTAAACCCTATTCATCCAAACCTACTTCATCTAAACCCACTTCTAGCCAACCTTGCGGAAAAGACACCAAAAACACATATTCTGGTCGAGGGGACCAATTTCCTAAAGACAAAACTATTTTTGATAAAAAGAGGGAGGGTGAGAGTTCTTTCAAGGGTAAGGGTAAAATAGAAGAAGCTAGGACTAGGGACATCAAATGTTGGAAGTGTCAAGGGTTAGGGCATGTCATGAAAGATTGTCCAAACAAAAGAACCATGTTTATTGAGAATGGGGAATACATATCCGGGGATGATGAGAGTGAACATGAAAATATGGAGTTTGAGGAGGAAAGTGATGGGAGTGTTGAGGAGGGAAACAAAGTTACTTTAGTGTCCAGGAGGGTACTTAGTGCACAAGTGAAAGAGAATGACCAAGACCAAAGAGAGAACTTATTCTATACTAGATGCTATGTAGAAGGAGTGCCTTGTAGTGTCATCATAGATGGTGGGAGTAGCACAAATGCTGTGAGTTCTACTCTTGTCACTAGATTAAACCTAACAACCAAACCCCATCCAAAACCCTACAAACTACAATGGCTTACTGATTGTGGAGAGTTGAAAGTGAACAAAAAGACTCTAATTTCTATGACTCTTGGGAAGTATAAGGATGAGGTGGAGTGTGATGTAGTTCCAATGCATGTTGGGGATATCTTACTTGGAAGGCCTTGGCAGTTTGATAGAAGGGCAATCCATGATGGTTATCTAAATAGGTACTCATTTACATTGAATGGAAGAAAGACCACACTTACACCATTAACTAGCTCCGAAGTATACATTGATCAATGTAAGTTAGAAAAGAGAAGGAAAGAGCTTGAGAGTGAGAAAAAGAAATTGAGTGATTCAAAAGAATTGAGTGACAAAAAGAAATTGAGTGATTCAAAAAAATTGACTGACAAAAAGAAATTGAGTGATTCAAAAGATTTGAGTGATAAAAACACTTTGAGTGAAAAAAGAGAGCAAAAGAAAGGAGTGAGCTTGTTTGCAAGATCTAGTGAGGTTAAGAGAGCTTTGTTTTCAAACAAAACAATCCTTGTACTTTTGTGCAAAGGATCTTGCTTTATCACTAACCAACTTAACCAAGAATTGCCTAGTGTCTTTGTTGATCTTTTGCAGCAATATGGAGATGTCTTTCCCGAAGAGATGCCTAATGAATTACCACCAATCAGAGGTATTGAACACAAGATTGACTTCATTCCAGGAGCTTCAATTCCCAATAGGCCAGCCTATAGATCAAATCCAACCGAGGCAAATGAGATTCAAAAGCAAGTTGAGGAGTTGCTTGCTAAAGGATATGTAAGAGAAAGTCTTTCTCCTTGCTCTGTCCCTGTTTTGTTAGTTCCTAAAAAGGATGGTACTTGGCGCATGTGTGTTGATTGTAGGGCCATTAATAAGATCACCATTAAGTATAGACATCCTATCCCTCGATTAGATGACATGCTTGATGAATTACATGGTTGCACACTCTTTACTAAAATTGATTTAAAATCAGGTTACCATCAAATTAGAATGGAATTGGGGGATGAATGGAAAACCGCTTTTAAAACAAAGTTTGGATTGTATGAATGGTTAGTAATGCCTTTCGGATTAACTAATGCACCTAGCACATTCATGAGGTTAATGAATCATGTTCTTAGAGATTTTTTGGGTAAATTTGTTGTAGTTTACTTTGATGACATTCTCATTTACTCTAGATCATTGCATGAGCATGTAAACCATGTATGGGCTGTTTGTGAAACACTTAGGAAAGAAAAGTTGTATGCTAATTTGAAAAAGTGTTCTTTTTGCATGGAAAGAGTAAAGTTCTTAGGGTTCATTGTGTCTAATAAGGGGGTAGAAGTAGATGAGGAAAAGATTAAAGCCATCCAAGAGTGGCCAACCCCAACAAATGTGAGTGAAGTGAGGAGCTTTCATGGGCTTGCTGGTGGAGGTTTAATGGGACATTTCGGGGTAGCTAAGACATATGACATGTTGCATGAACATTTTTATTGGCCTAAGATGAAGCATGATGTAGTTAAAGTTTGTTCTCATTGTATTACATGTAAGGCAGCCAAGTCTAGGGTTAAACCACATGGATTGTATTCTCCTTTACCTATTCCTTTAGCACCTTGGTTAGATGTTTCTATGGATTTTGTGCTAGGCTTGCCGAGGACAAAAAGGGGAAAGGATAGCATTTTTGTTGTTGTTGATAGGTTTAGCAAAATAGCTCATTTCATTGCATGTACTAAAACTGATGATGCTAAACACATTGCTGACTTGTTCTTTAGAGAAGTTGTTAAATTGCATGGCATTCCTCAAAGCATTGTGAGTGATAGGGATGTTAAGTTTCTAAGTCATTTTTGGAGGGTTTTGTGGGGTAAGCTTGGGACTAAATTAATGTACTCTACTACTTGTCACCCCCAAACTGATGGTCAAACTGAGGTTGTCAATAGGACTATGGTTACATTGCTTAGGGCTATAATTGATAAAAACCATAAGACTTGGGAAGATTGCATGCCATTCATAGAGTTTGCATATAATAGGGCTGTCCATAGTACTACTAAATGCACTCCTTTTGAACTTGTTTATGGTTTTAATCCAACTACTCCTATTGATTTATTGCCCATGTTACCTACTGATTTGGTGAGTTTTGATGCTAGTACTAAGGTTGACAGGATTCAAAAGCTACACAAGGAGGTTCGAGAAAGAATTGAGAAGCAAAACAAAAAAGTAGCTTCTAGGATCAATAAGGGTCGAACTAGACTTGTTTTTCAACCTGGAGATTGGGTTTGGGTTCACTTTAGAAAAGAGAGGTTTCCATTGCAAAGGAAATCCAAGCTTAATCCAAGAGGAGATGGTCCATTCCAAGTGCTAGAAAGAATCAATGACAATGCTTACAAGATTGATCTTCCAGGTGAGTATAATGTGAGTGCTTCTTTTAATGTTTCTGACTTAAGTCCTTTTGATGTAGGTGATGAATCAGATTTGAGGACAAATCTTTTTGAAGAGGGAGGGGATGATATGAATCATGGAGCACAAGACAAGATAGACAAGCTTAGGATGGTTCAAGGGCCAATGACAAGATCCAAGACCAAGAAATTGCAACAAGCTTTGAATATCCATTGTCAAGCATACATGAGCAAACTCAAGGAGACTTTTGAAGATTGGAACATTGAGGCTGAGGAAGAAGACTTAAAGCACTTCAACTTGTGGCATGTGCAATTGGAAGAAGAATTTGGACAAGTTGTGCAATCAGATTCAAAGAATGAAGCTTAGAGAGAAAGTTGCAAACTTTCCATATTTGACAACTTTCCTTATTTGAGTCTTCTATTTATTTTATGCATTTAGGGATTTTGTATAATGTTTTCCATGGCAAAAGGACATGTTTTAGGCCTTTTATATTCAGTTTATATGTTTGGAAAGGATTAGGAAAGATATTATTCTCTAGAAAAGATTTTCCACAAAATCTGCCAATTTCACATAAGGCAAGTTTTGGGCAGATTTTGTGCTCCTTGTAATCCGAATTTCCTAGCTTATTTTTAGGGTTTCTTTGCCTATTTAAAGGCCTCATTTGTAACCCTAAAGACTCAGAATTCATATGATAAAAATATTGCTTTTTGCTTTGCTAAAATTGCTTAGTTTTGTAGCCTTGTTCTTAGGTTGCATGTTTTAGGAACATTCAAGCAAACCTTGATCTAGTTTGTTTTTGAATTGTTTCAATCTTGAAATAAGAACAAGTTCTCTTATTTCAAGGTCTTTGATCATTGGAATAATCTTCTTTTCTTGTTTTTCCAAAGGTTTTACCTTTTTGTTCATGGGGTTTTAGGATTTGCATCTAAGGGGTTCTTTGTGCATCAAAGGGTTTCTTTATCAATTTCCTAGGGTTTCATATCATAAAGTTCCAAATCGAGAAAATGATCTTTGGGAATCCTCTTAGGACCAAAATGCCAAAAGTGGATCAAAATTTTTTTTGTCAAAGTTGTTCTCATGATTTGGTATATCCTAAAGTTCCAAATGGAAGAAACACTTATTTGGGAATCCTCTTTGAGCCAAAATGTATAACGAGGATCGGAACAAATCATTTCAAACTTGTCCTAATGATTTGGTCCATCCTAAAGTTTCGAATGGAGGAAACTCATATTTGGAAATCCTCTTTGGACCAAAATGTCAAAAGAGGATTGGAACAAATCTTTTCAAACTTGTCCTAATGATTTGGTCCATCCTGATGTTCCCAATGGAGGAAAAGATATTTGGGAATCCTCTATGGACCAAAATGCCAAACGAGGATCGGAATAAATATTGTCAAAGTTATCCCATGATTTGGTACATCCTAAAGTTCCAAATGGAAGAAACTCTTCTTTGGGAATGCTCTTTGGACCAAAATGTCAAACCAGGATCGGAACCAATCTTGTTAAAGTTGTCCTTATGATTTGGTCCATCATAAAATTCTGAATGGAGGAAGCTCTTCTTTGAGAATCCTCTTTGGACAAAAATGTGGAACGTCAAATGAGGATCGGAACCAATCTTTTCAAACTTGTCCTAATGATTTTGTCCATCCTAAAGTTCCAAATGGAGGAAACGATCTTTGGGAATCCTCTTTGCACCAAAAGGACAAACGCGGATCGGAAATTTTTTTGTCAAAGTTGCCTCATGATTTGGTACATCATAAAGTTCCAAACATAGGAAACTCTTCTTTGGGAATCCTCTTTGGACCAAAATCTCAAACAAGGATCGGAACCAATCATTTCAAACTTCTCCTAATGGTTTGGTCCATCCTAAAGTTCCAAATGGAGGAAACTCTTCTTTGGAAATCCTCTTTGGACCCAAATGTCAAACGAGGATCGCAATCAATCTTTTCAAACTTGTCCTAATCATTTGGTCCATCCTAAAGTTCGAAATGGAGGAAATAATCTTTGGGAATCCTCTTTGGACCAAAATGCCAAATGAGGATCGGAAATTTTTCGGACATAGTTGTTCTCATCATTTGGTATATCATAAAGATCCACATGGAGAAAACTTTTATTTGGGAATCCTCTGTGGACCAAAATGTCAAACGAGGATCGGAACAAATCATTTCAAACTTGTCCTAATGATGTCCATCCTAAAGTTACAAATGGAGGAAATGATCTTTGGGAATCCTCTTTGGACCAAAATGCCAAACGAGGAATGGAAATTTTTTTGTCAAAGTTGTCCTCATGATTTGGTATATCCTAAAGTTACAAATGGAGGAAACTCTTATTTGGGAATCCTCTTTGGACCAAAATGTCAAACGAGGATCGAAACAAAGCATTTCAAACTTGTCCTAATGATTTGGTCCATCCTAAAGTTCCAAATGGATGAAACTCTTTTTTGGGAATCCACTCTGGACCGAAATGTCAAACGAGGATCGGAACCAATCTTTTCAATCTTGTCCTAATGATTTGGTACATCGGAAAGTTCCAAATGGAGGAAACTCTTCTTTGGAAATACTCTTTGGACCAAAATATGAAACGAGGATCGGAATCAATCTTTTCAAACTTGTCCTAATGGTTTGGTCCATCCTAAAGTTCTGAATGGAGGAAACTCTGCTTTGGAAAACCTCTTTGGACCAAAATGTCAAACGAGGATCGGAATCAATTTTTTCAAACTTGTCCTAAAGATTTGGTCAATCCTAAAGTTCCAAATCGAGAAAATGATCTTTGGGAATCCTCTTAGGACCAAAATGCCAAAAGTGGATCAAAATTTTTTTTGTCAAAGTTGTTCTCATGATTTGGTATATCCTAAAGTTCCAAATGGAAGAAACACTTATTTGGGAATCCTCTTTGAGCCAAAATGTATAACGAGGATCGGAACAAATCATTTCAAACTTGTCCTAATGATTTGGTCCATCCTAAAGTTTCGAATGGAGGAAACTCATATTTGGAAATCCTCTTTGGACCAAAATGTCAAAAGAGGATTGGAACAAATCTTTTCAAACTTGTCCTAATGATTTGGTCCATCCTGATGTTCCCAATGGAGGAAAAGATATTTGGGAATCCTCTATGGACCAAAATGCCAAACGAGGATCGGAATAAATATTGTCAAAGTTATCCCATGATTTGGTACATCCTAAAATTCCAAATGGAAGAAACTCTTCTTTGGGAATGCTCTTTGGACCAAAATGTCAAACCAGGATCGGAACCAATCTTGTTAAAGTTGTCCTTATGATTTGGTCCATCATAAAATTCTGAATGGAGGAAGCTCTTCTTTGAGAATCCTCTTTGGACAAAAATGTGGAACGTCAAATGAGGATGATATGAATCATGGAACGTCACAAAAAGCCCAAAGACAAATCACAACATTAAAGTTCAAGAGAAGCATTGACATCCATTTACAGACCTACATTAGCAAAGTCAAGATGAGAAGTCTGCTATTGTTAGGTTTTTAAATGGATTGAATAGAGATATTGCTTACCAAATGGAGTTAACACAATTTGAGGAGTTAGGAGAGTTGGTGCACATTGCCAACAAGGTTGAAAGAAGACTCCAAAGAGGGGCTTCAAAAAGGTATGTCACTAAACAATATTCCAATCCAATTTCTTCTTATCAAATGGGTGAAAATGGTACATTAATGGATAAGAATGGGGCTGCCTATGGCTTGGTAGAGGAAAATGCAAATTTGATTTTAGAGAAGGTCAAGATGCTTGAAAGAGAACTTTTAAAGTCGAAGGAAGTTTTCAATGCTAGCATGGAGGAGATAAAAGAGGATATTCGTGCTAATGTTTTTGTGGAGGAAACTTGTGAGCTACAAAAGAGTTCTATGTTTGAAAAGAATGAGAATTGTCAAAAAGAGAGTGAGCCAAAAGAAAGAGGGATGAGTTTTCAAAAAGAAAAGTGTGAAAAAGAAATTATTGAGATAAGTGAGCCAAAAGAAAGAGAGATGAGTGCTCAAAAAGAAATGAGTGACATGAGTGAGTCAAAAGAAAGAGATTTGAGTTCAAAAGAAAGAGTGTTTGAAAAGAATGAAAGAGAAATTGGAAAGAAAGAGAGTTGTGAGTCAAAAATGAATGAGAGGAATGGTGAGAACATTGTGAGTTTTGTAGAAAGTGAGGCTAGGAAAATAATGTTTTCAAATAAAACCCACTTTGTACTTGTGTGCAAAGATTCTTTCTTTCTAACTTATGAACTTAACATTTGCTTTTTTAGTGTTTTAGCTAACCTTTTGAAGAATTACAAGGACCAATTTTCAATTGGAATGGAGCTCATGGTAGATACATTACAAGGGGTTGAAATACTTAAGGCACCACCATATTTCATGGAAAAAGATATTGCAAATGGGATCCAAAGCCAGAAAAGGAAGTTTCTTACTTTTAATCCTTTTGCATCGGTTTGTTTAAATGATTATTTCTTGTTTTCCAATTCTGATTTTAAGACTAGAAATCATCCAAACCAATTATATTTTTATGATAAACATGCATTCTTTTCTAGCAAAATTCTTTTGGATGATCTTTACTTGTTTGACAGCTTATCACTTGCAAAACATGTAAAGCTAGCCTATCCATTTACTTGTGATGATGTGCATAGTTCTTGTTTGTTTGCTAAATTTGATCTCAACTCTGATATTTTACCACTTCAATTTCATTCTAATGATAAACATATGTTTTGTGCTACACGAATTATCTTTGAGAAGACATATGATGGATTTAGGGAGAGCATGGAGTTTTCATATTTTCTAATTTACCCCAACACATTAGACTTATTTGAGTTTGATTATGGTTCATATGCTTTGATTAATGTGTTACATTCACCATGTGATCATCTTGTGAGTAGTGTTGAGTATGAGAAAATTTACGAGATTGACTATGGTCCATATATTCTATTAGATGTGTTACCACTATCCACCAACCATATTGTCAGTTTTGTGGTCTTTGATAAGCTCGAATGTTTTGCTGATTTAAAGGGAAGGAAACCAACAATATTTGACCCGGGAGGTGTTAACTTGAAAGGAGAAAGAAGGGTACCATTGTTGCTCTCTTTGGTGCCAATTCACAATACACGAGGTAAGCGTGCTTTATGTGCTTTTATTTATGTTATTAACTTAATTTATTGTGATGTAGGTAATGTTATAGATTCGAGGACGAATCCTTTTCAAGAGGGAGGGGATGATATGAATCATGGAACGTCACAAAATGCCCAAGGACAAATCACAACATTAAAGTTCAAGAGAAGCATTGACATCCATTTACAGGCCTACATTAGCAAAGTCAAGACAAGCTTCGAAGATCCGATCATGGAGGCTATGGAAGAGGACGTGATGAACTCCAATCTATGGCAAATACATTTGGAGGAAGAGTATTGAAGAATTGTTCAATCGGAATTGAAGAGAAGAGCTAATTAGGAAAGTTGCATCACTTTTGAAAACTTTCCTTATTTGGACCACTTTCCATATTTGTTCCTAAAGTTTCCATATTTGTTCCCAAAATGGTTCCAACGAATTTATGATGTATTTAGACATGTTTTAGGTCTTTTATATTCATTTTATATGTTTGGAAAGGATTAGGAAAGATATTATTCTCTAGAAAAGATTTTCCACAAAATCTGCCAATTTCACATAAGGCAAGTTTTGGGCAGATTTTGTGCTCCTTGTAATCCGAATTTCATAGCTTATTTTTAGGGTTTCTTTGCCTATTTAAAGGCCTCATTTGTAACCCTAAAGACCAAGAATTCATATGATAATAATATTGCTTTTTGCTTTGCTGAAATTGATTAGTTTTGTAGCCTTGTTCTAGGTTGCATGTTTTAGAAACATTCAAGCATAATTTGATCTAGTATGTTTGTGAATTGTTTCGATCTTGAAATAAGAACAAGTTCTCTTATTTCAAGATATTAGATCATTGGAATAATCTTCTTCTTCTTGTATTCCATGGGTTTTACCTTATTATTCATTGGGGTTTTAGGATTTGCATCTAGGGGTTCTTTGTGCTTTCAAAGGGTTTCTATTTCAATTTCCTAGGGTTTCATATCAATTTTGTTTCATCCTAAAGTTCCAAATGGAGGAAACTTTTCTTTGGGAATCCTCTTTGGACTAATATGTCAAACGAGGATCGGAACCAAGCTTGTCAAAGTTGTCCTCATGATTTGGCCCATCCTAAAGTTCCAAGTGAAGGAAAGTATCTTTGGGATTCCTCTTTGGACCAAAATGTCAAACGTGGATCGGAACCAATCTTTTAAAACTTGTCCTAATGATTTGGTCCATCCTAAAGTTCTAAGTGGAGGAAACTCTTCTTTTTTAATCCTCTTTGGACTAAAATGTCAAACAAGGACCGGAACCAATCTTTTGAAACATGTCCTATTGATTTGGTCCATCCAAAAGTTCCAAATGGAGGAAACACTTCTTTGGGAATCCTCTTTGGATAAAAATGTCGAACATCAATGTTGTCCTCATGATTTGGTCCATTCTAAAGATCCAAATGGAGGAAACTCTTCTTTGGGAATACTCTTTGAACCAAAACATCAAACGTGGATCGGAACCAATTTTGCTAAACTTGTCCTTGTGATTTGGTACAATCTAAAGTTCCAAATGGAGGAACTCTTCTTTGCGAATCCTCTTTGGACAAAAATGTCAAATGAGGATTGGAGGAAACTCTTTTTTGGGAATACTCTTTGGACCAAAATGTCAAATGAGGATTGGAACCAATCTTTTCAAAGTTGTCCTCATGATTAGGTTCATCCTAAAGTTCAAATGGAGGAAACTCTTCTTTGGAAATCCTCTATGGACAAAAATGTTGTTTGTCAAAGTTGTCCTTATGATTTGGTGCATCCTAAAGATCCAAATGGAGGAACCTCTTGTCCTCATGATTTGGTTCATACTATAGTTTCAAATGGAGGAAACTCTTTTTTGGGAATCCTCTTTGGACCAAAATGCCAAACCAGGATTGGAACAAATCTTGTTTGGCATATTAGCCCAAAAAGGATTCCCAAAATCCTAAACCCCAAACCATAAAGCCTATCATGAGGATAACTCTGACAAGATTGCTTCCGATCGTCGTTTGACATTTTGGCCCAAAAAGGATTCCCATAGAAGAGTTTCCTCCATTTGGATCATTAGGATGAACCAAATCATGAGGACAACTTTGACGTTCGACATTTTAGTCCAAAGAGGATTTCCAAAGAAGAGTTTCCTCCATTTGAAATTTAGGATGGACCAAATAATGAGGACAACTTTGACAAGATTTGTTCCGATCCTCTTTTGACATTTTGGTCCAAAGAGGATTCCCAAAGATTGTTTCCTCCATTGGGAACTTTAGGATGGACCAAATCATGAGGACAACTTTGGCAAGATTGGTTCTGATGCTTGTTTGACATTTTGGTCCAAAGAGAATTCCTAAAGAAGAGTTTCCTCCATTTGGATCTTTAGAATGGACCAAATCATGAGGAAAAGTTAGACAAGATTGGTTCCGATCCTCGTTTGACATTTTGGTCCAAAGAGGATTCCCAAAGAAGAATTTCCTCCATTTGAAACTTTATAACGGACCAAATCATGATTACAACTTTGAAAAGATTGGTTTCGATCCTCGTTTGACATTTTTGCCCAAAGAGGATTCCCAAAGAAGAGTATCCTCCATTTAGAACTTTAGGATGGACCAAATAATTAGGACAAGTTTGAAAAATTGGTTTTGATCCTCGTTTGACATTTTGGTCCAAAGAGGATTCCCAAAGAAGAGTTTTCTCCATTTGAAACTTTAGGATGGACCAGATCATGAGGACAACTTTGACAAGATTGCTTCTTATCCTCGTTTGACATTTTGATCCAAAAAGGATTCCCAAAGAAGTGTTTCCTCTATTTGGATCTTTAGATTGAACCAAATCATGAGGACAACTTTGACGTTCGACATTTTAGTCCAAAGAGGATTTCCAAAGAAGAGTTTCCTCCATTTAGAATTTAGGATGGACCAAATAATGAGGACAACTTTGATAAGATTTGTTCTGATCCTCGTTTGACCTTTTGGTCCAAAGAGGATTACCAAAGATCGTTTCCTCCATTAGGAACTTAAGGATGGACCAAATCATGAGGACAACTTTGAAAAGATTGGTTCCGATGCTTGTTTGACATTTTGGTCCAAAGAGGATTACCAAAGAAGAGTTTCCTCCTTTTGGATCTTTAGAATGGACCAAATCATGAGGACAACTTTGACATTCGACATTTTTGTTCAAAGAGGATTCCCGAAGAAGAGTTTTCTCCATTTGGAACTTTAGTATGGACCAAATCATAAGGACAATTTTGACGTTCGACATTTTGGTCCAAAGAGGATTCACAATGAAGAGTTTCCTCCATTTGGATATTTAGGATGGACCAAATCATTAGGACAACTTTGGCAAGTTTGGTTCCGATCCTCGTTTGACATTTTGGTTCAAAGAGGATTCCCAGAGAAGAGTTTACTCCATTTGGAACTGTACGATAGACCAAATCATGAGGACAACTTTGACATTTGAGATTTTGGTCCAAAGAGGATTCCCAAAGAATATTTTCCTCCATTTGGAACTTTAGGATGGAGCAAATCATGAGGACAAGTTTGAAAAGATTAGTTCCAATCCTCGTTGGACATTTTTGTCCAAAGAGGATTCCCAAAGAAGAGTTTTCTCCATTTGGAACTTTATGATGGACCAAATAATTCGGACAAGTTTTAGAAGATTGGTTCCGATTCTCGTTTGAGATTTTTATCCAAAGATGAATCGGAAGGAAGAGTATCATTCATTTAGATCTTTAGGATGGACAAAATTATGAGTACAAGTTTGACGTTCAACATTTTGGTCCAAAATGTATTCACATAAAAGAGTTTCCTCCATTTGAAACTTTAGAATTGACCAAATCATGAAGACAACTTTGACAAGATTGGTTCCGATCCTCGTTTGATACTTTGGTCCAAAGAGGATTCGCGAAGAAGATTCCCAAAGAAGTGTTTCCTCAATTTGGAACTTTAGGATGGATCAAATCATTGGGACAACTTTGACAAGATTGGTTCTGATCCTCGTTTGACATTTTGGTCCAACGATTATTCCCAATGAAGAGTTTCCTCCATTTATAGCATTAAGATGGACCAAATTATGAGAGCAAGTTTGAAAAGATTGGTTCTGATCCTCGTTTGACATTTTGGTCCAAAGAGGATTCTATGAGGACAAGTTTGACACGATAGGTTCCGATCCTTGTTTGACATTGAAACTTTAGGATGGACCAAATCATGAGGACAACTGTGACAAGATTGGTTCCGATCCTCGTTTGACATTTTGGTCCAAAGAGGACTCTCAAAGAAGAGTTTCCTCCATTTGGAACTTTAGGGTGGACCAAATCATTCGGACAAGTTTGAAATGTTTGCTTCCAATCCTCGTTTGATATTTTGTTTCAAAGAGGATTTCCAAAGCAGAGTTTCCTCCATTTGGAACTTTAGGATTGACCAAATCATGAGGAGAATTTTGACAAGATTGGTTTCGATTCTCGTTTTACATTTTAGTCCAAGGAGGATTCCCAAAGAAGAGTTTCCTCCATTTGGATCTTTTGGATGGACCAAATCATGAGGACAACTTTGACGTTCGACATTTTGGTCCAAAGTGGATTCCAAAAGAAGAGTTTCCTTCATTTGGAACTTTAGGCTGGAACAAATCTGATAAGGCAAACCCAAATTGCAAGTCCATAGACCCTATGCTATTATGTTTATCATGAACCTTTGAAGCAAGAACTCAAACCCTCCCTAACTACTCAGTTTCAACCAAGAGATTAAGGCTAGATGAGATTACCTCTTAGATAAATGATCTAGAGACAAGAATGAGGTTTCTTGTTCTAGATTGAATCACTCCACAACTAAGTTGATCAATCCCTAGTTGAATGACTCGGCAGCAACCCTACACACAAAAATTTCAAAGAAAATAAAAACTCAATTTGGTTTTCAAAAAGAAAACTCTCAAAGAGTACTTGTTTTCATTCGAAATAATCTGATTTGTTACATTGAGTTCCATGGCGCTTTTATACGCTTCAAATAACAAAAGGAAAACAAAACATAAAGGAAACAAAACATTAAAGCATTTGGTTACAAAAGAGCAAAAACAGTAAGGAAAATAGAGCCGTAATGGCACATGGCTACAAATAAGGAAACTTTGTCTAAAATTCAAACAAAAGTAAATATGATTTGCTACTTGTTGCACTCTTCCACTTAAACCATAGTTGAGACATGCACAAGTTTATTGATATGAAACCCTAGAAAATTGAAATAGAAAACCCTTTGATATACAAAGAACCCCTAGATGGACCAAATCAAGAGGACAACTTTGACTGATATGAAACCCTAGAAAATTGAAATAGAAACCCTTTGAAAGACAAAGAACCCCTAAATGCAAATCCTAAAACCCCATGAACAAAAAGGTAAAACCCTTGGAAAACAAGAAGAGAAAGATTATTCCAATGATCTATGATCTTGAAATAAGAGAACTTGTTCTTATTTCAAGATTGAAACAATTCACAAACACAATAGATCAATTCATGCTTGAATGTTTCTAAAACATGCAACCTAGAACAAGGCTACAAAACTAAGCAATTTAAGCAAAGCAAAAGGCAATATTATTATCATATGAATTCTTCATATTTAGGGTTACAAATGAGGCCTTTAAATAGGCAAAGAAACCCTAAAAATAAGCTAGGAAATTCGGATTACAAGTAGCACAAAATCTGCCCAAAACTTGCCTTATGTGAAATTGGCAGATTTTGTGGAAAATCTTTTCTAGAGAATAATATCTTTCCTAATCCTTTCCAAACATATAAAATGAATATAAAAGACCTAAAACATGTCTAAATACATCATAAATTCGTTGGAACCATTTTGGGAACAAATATGGAAACTTTAGGAACAAATATGGAAAGTGGTCCAAATAAGGAAAGTTTGCAAAAGTGATGCAACTTTCCAATTTAGCTCTCGTCTTCATTTCTGGTTCAACAAGTCTTCAATAACCTTCCTCCAAATGCATTTACCATAGATTAAAGTTGATCAAGTCCTCTTTGAACGCCTCCATGCTCGGATCTTCAAAAGCTTGTCTTGACTTTTCTAATATAGGCATGTAAATGGATGTTAATGCTTGTCTTGAACTTTAATCTTGTAATTGATCCTTGAGCTATTTGTGACGTTCCATGATTCATATCATTGACGTTTGACATTTTGGTCCAAATAGGATTCCCAAAGAAGAGTGACCTCCATTTGTAACTTTAGGATGGACCAAATCATGAGAACAAGTTTGAAAAGATTGGTTCCGATCCTTGTTTGACATTTTGGTCCAAAAAGAGTTTCCTCCATTTAGAACTTTATTATGGACCAAATCATTAGGACAAGTTTGAAATGATTGGTTCCGATCCTCGTTTTACATTTTGGTCAAAATAGGATTCCCAAAGAAGAGTTTCATCCATTTGAAACTTTATGATGGACGAAATCATGAGGATAACTTTGACAAGATTGGTTCCGATCCTTGTTTCACTTTTTTGTCCAAAGAGGATTCCCAAAGAAGAGTTTCCTCCATTTGGAACTTTAGGATGGACCAAATCATTAGGATCACTTTGAAAAGATTTGTTCCGATCCTCGTTTGACATTATGGTCCAAAGAGGATTCCCAAAGAAGAGTTTCCTCCCGTTGGATCTTTAGGGTGGGCCAAATAATGAGGACAACTTTGACAAGCTTGGTTTCGAACCTCGTTTGACATTTTGATCCAAAGAGGATTTCCAATGAAGAGTTTTCTCCATTATGAACTTTAGGATGAACAAAATAATTAGGAAAACTTTGACAAGATTGGTTCCGATCCTCATTTGACATTTGGTTCAAAGAGGATTCCCAAAAAAATAGTTTCCTCAGTTTGGAACTTTAGAATGGAACAAGTCATTAGGACAACTTTGAAAAGATGGGTTCCGATCCTCGTTTCATATTTTGGTCCAAAGAGGATTCCATAAGAAGAGTTTCCTCCATTTGGAACTTTAGGATGGACCAAATTATTAGGACAATTTTGAAAAGATTGGTTCCAATCCTCGTTTGACATTTTGGTCCAAAGAGGATTCTCAAAGAAGAGTTTCCTCCATTTGGAACTTTATATTGGACCAAATCATTAGGACAACTTGGACAAGATTGGTTCCGAACCTCGTTTGATATTTTGGTCCAAAGAGGATTCCGAAAGAAGAGTTCCTGATCCTCGTTTGACATTTTGGTCCAAAGAGGATTCCGAAAGAAAAGTTTCCTCCATTTGGAACTTTAGGATGGACTAAATCATTAGAACAAGTTTGATTGATATGAAACCCTAGAAAATTGATAAAGAAACCCTTTGATGCACAAAGAACCCCTTAGATGCAAATCCTAAAACCCCATGAACAAAAAGGTAAAACCTTTGGAAAAACAAGAAAAGAAGATTATTCCAATGATCAAAGACCTTGAAATAAGAGAACTTGTTCTTATTTCAAGATTGAAACAATTCACAAACAAACTAGATCAAGGTTTGCTTGAATGTTCCTAAAACATGCAACCTAAGAACAAGGCTACAAAACTAAGCAATTTTAGCAAAGCAAAAAGCAATATTATTATCATATGAATTCTTAGTCTTTAGGGTTACAAATGAGGCTTTAAATAACCAAAGAAACCCTAAAAACAACAAGGAAATTCGGATTACAAGGAGGCACAAAATCTGCCAAATCTTTCCTTAAGTGCATTTGGTGCATTTTAGGAAAGTTTTGCCCTAGAAGATATTATATCATTCCTAAACTATTTTAAGCATTAAAACTGATAAATAAAGGCCTAAAACATGTCCAAATACATTGTAAATTCGTGGACATCATATATGGCAAGTTCGGGAACAAATATGGAGAGTGGTCCAAATAAGGAAAGTTTGCAAAAGTGATGCAACTTTCCTAATTTGCTCTTCTCTTCATTTCTGATTGAACAAGTCTTCAATTCTCTTTTTCCAAATGCATTTTCCATTGATTAATGTGCATCAAGTCTTCTTTGTTAGCCTCCATGCTCGGATCTTCGAAGCTTGTCTTGACTTTGCTAATGTAGGCTTGTAAATGGATGTTCAATGCTTCTCTTGATCTTTGAACTTGTGATTGGTCCTTGAGCTTTTTTGTGAGGTTCCATGATTCATATCAGTTGCTAAAGTGTGCTAATAGTTCAAGGTTACATTTAGGCCATAAAATCTGTTTTTGAGTGCAAACACGAGTGAAATAACATCTTTGAGTGTAAACACTTAATGCTGCATTTAATGCTGCTGTTTTGTGTCGAAATCCTTTCATAACGTCCGAATTTACTTGTTTTTCCTGAAGAGAAAATATTTATCATCGTGTTATAATTCAAATATCAGAAGGGCTCATAGTCAAATTCGTAACCAAAAATATTCAAATATTGGGATTCAATTCAGTGCGCAGATTGCTCGTAAATTGCAACACTTTATCTCCGTTGATTGGTGTTTTCATTTGTGATTGAATTTCTGAGTTTGGCCAATTTTAAGCTCTACATAACAGAGATATTAACCTATATATGGGCTGCTTCTCTTAAAGTAAAGGCCAATCTTGAAGGAAATTAAGACCCTAAAAGGAAATTAAGCATCTTGAACCTATATATCGTTTTTGAAATGATACGAAAACCCTTTCGAAATGCTTTAAGAACCCTTAAACTTAACTAAGGACCCAAAAAGATCACAACCAAAGAACCCACATATGCCATTTGAAACAACCCCAAGGAAAGGCTAGAAAACAGATTGCCTTGTGTGATCTAAAAATCATGAAATGGACCCAAACAATTACGTTCCATCATCTCATGACTCGAAACACTCCACAAGTTGGTTGATCACTCCCCTCTTGAATGTTTCTAAACATGTAATCTAAAGCAAGATTACAAAAGGGTTGAGGCTCAAGGCTCTCCATGTGCATAAAAATGCTACATTTCATTCATCATTCAAATCTTATCTACAATAGCTAAAACAAAGCCTATTTATAGGCATAAAAGACATGTAAATTTCGTTCATAATGCTCCCATAACAGCCCCATGATGTCCCTAGCTTGTAACCCCCGAAATTAAAGCTAAAACATGAGTTACAATCTGCCACTACTACTTTGTAACTTACAATACATCTAAAACAATTGAAACTGATACATGATGCTTAAAAGTAGCTTTTAAATCCTAGTAATGCTTGTCTTGAAGTGTATTGAAGTTATCTTGAATGAAGCTTTAAGTTGCCTTGAATGAAGCTTGGGTTGTCATAAATGCATCTAGAGTTGTCATCAATGCTACTACACTTCAAGCTTGAGCTGTCATAAATACGTCTTGAGTGCATTTAATGCAACTTGAGTTGTCATCAATGCATGTACTCTTTAAGCTTGAGTTCCTTAAATGCATGGCTACATAATTCATATCATAAGGTTTCCCACTTGTCAAAGTTGTGCTCATGATTTGGTCCATCCTAAAGATCCAAATGGAGGAACCTCTTCTTTTGGAATCTTGTTTGGACCAAAATATTGAAAGAGGATCCGAACCACTATAAAAACTTATTTGTAATTGAAATGGTTGTTTCAAAGTACTTGTTTCACTCTTCGGACCATATTGATACCAAAGACCTAAGGTTTCCCACTTGTCCAAGTTGTGCTCGTGTTTTTGTTCATCCTAAAAATCCAAATGGAGGAACCTCTTCTTTAAGAATCCTGTTTGGACCAAAATATCGAAATATGATTCGAACCACTCCAAAAACTTGTTTGTAATTGGAATGCTTGTTTCGAAGTACTTGTTTCACTCTTCGGACCATATTGATAACAAAGACCTAAGGTTTCCCACTGGTCAAAGTTTTCCTCCTGATTTGGTCCATTCTAAAGATCCAAATGGAGGAACCTCTTCTTTTGGAATCCTGTTTGGGCCAAAATATCAAAAGAGGATCCGAACCACTCCAAAAAAACATGTTTGGAATTGAAAGCTTGTTTCAAAGTACTTGTTAAACTTTCTAGAACAAAATGAATACGAAGACATAAGGTTTCCCACTGGTCAAAGTTGTGCTCATGATTTGGTCCATCCTAAAGATCCAAATGGAGGAACCTCTTCTTTTGGAATCTTGTTTGGACCAAAATATCGAAAGAGGATCTGAACGACTATAAAAACTTATTTGTAATGGAATGGTTGTTTCAAAGTACTTGTTTCACTCTTCGAAGCATATTGATACCAAAGACCTAAGGTTTCCCACTTGTCCAAGTTTTGCTCGTGATTTTTACCATCCTAAAGATCCAAATGGAGGAACCTCTTCTTTAAGAAACCTGTTTGGACCAAAATATCGAAATAGGATTCGAACCACTCCAAAAACTTATTTGTAATTGAAAAGCATGTTTCGAAGTACTTGTTTCACTCTTCGAACCATATTGATAACAAAGACCTATCGTTTCTCACTTGTCAAAATTTTCCTCGTGATTTGGTCCATCCTAAAGATCCAAATGGAAGAACCTATCCTTTTGGAATCCTGTTTGGACCAAAATGTCGAAACACAATCCGAACCACTCCAAAAAGTTGTTTGCAATTGAAAGCTTGATTCAAAGTACTTGTTTAACTTTCTAGAACAAAATGAATCCGAAGACATAAGGTTTCCGACTTGTCCAAGTTGTGCTCATGATTTGGTCCATCCTAAAGATCCAAATGGAGAAACCTCTTCTTTTGGAATTTTGTTTGGACGCAAATATCGAAAGAGGACCCGAACCACTCCAAAAACTTATTTGTAATTGAAATGCTTGTTTCAAAGTACTTGTTTCACTCTTCGGACCATATTGATACCAAAGACCTAAGGTTTCCCTCTTGTCCAAGTTGTGCTCATGATTTTGTCCATCCTAAAGATCCAAATGGAAGAACCTCTTTTTGGGAATCCTGTGTGGACAAAAATATCGAAACAGGATCTAAAGCACTCCAAAAACTTGTTTGTAATTGAAAAGCTTGTTTCAAAGTACTTGTTTCACTCTTTGGACCATATTGTTAACGAAAACCTAAGGTTTCCCACTTGTCAAAGTTTTCTCGTGATTTGGTCTATCCTGTAGATGCAAATGGAGAAACCTCTTCTTTGGGAATCCTCTTTGGACCAAAATATGGAAAGAGGATCCGAACAACTCCAAAAACTTGTTTGTAATTGAAAGCTTGTTTCAATGTACTTGTTTAACTTTATAGAACAAAATGAATCCGAAGACATAAGGTTTCCCACTTATCATAGTGTTGCTCATGAGTTGGTCCATCCTAAAGATCCAAATGAAGGAACCTCTTCTTTTGGAATCTTGTTTGGACCAAAATATCGAAAGAGGATCCGAACCACTATAAAAACTTATTTCTAATTGAAATGCTTGTTTCAAAGTTCTTGTTTCACTCTTCGGACCATATTGATACCAAAGACCTAAGGTTTCCCACTTGTCCAAGTTGTGCTCCTGATTTGGTCCATGCTAAAGATCCAAATAGAGGAACCTCTTCTTTGGGAATCCTGTTTTGACCAAAATATCGAAAGAGGATAGAAACCACTCCAAAAACTTGTTTGTAATTGAAAAGCTTGTTTCAAAGTACTTGTTTCACTTTTAGGACCATATTGATAACAAAGACCTAAGGTTTCCCAATTGTCAAAGTTTTCCTCGTGATTTGGTCAATCCAAAAGATCCAAATGGAGGTACCTCTTCTTTGGGAACCCTGTTTGGACCAAAATATAGAAAGAGGATTCGAACCACTCCAAAATCTTGTTTGTAATTGAAAAGCTTGTTTCAAAGTATTTGTTTCACTCTTCCGACTATAGTGATACCAAAGACCTAAGGTTTCCAACTTGTCAAAGTTTTCCTCATGATTTGGTCCATCCTAAAGATCCAAATGGAGGAACCTCTTCTTTTGGAAACTTGTTTGGACCAAAATATCGAAAGAGGATCCGAACCACTATAAAAACTTATTTGTAATTGAAATGCTTGTTTCAAAGTACTTGGTTCACCCTTCGAATTATATTGATACCAAAGACCTAAGGTTTCCTACTTGTCCAAGTTGTGCTTTTGATTTTGTCCATCCTAAAGATCCAAATGGAGTAACCTCTTCTTTGGGAATCCTGTTTGGACCAAAATATCGAAAGCGGATCCGAACCTCTCCAAAAACTTGTTTGTAATTGAAAAACTTGTTTCAAAGTACTTGTTTCACTCTTCGGACCATATTGATAACAAAGACCGTAGGTTTCCCACTTGTCAAAGTTTTCCTCGCGATTTGGTCCATCCTAAAGATGCAAATGGAGGAACCTTTTCTTTGGGAATCTTCTTTGGACCAAAATATCGAAGATGATCCGAACCACTCGAAAAACTTGTTTGTAATTAAAAGCTTGTTTCAAAGTACTTGTTTAACTTTCTAAAACAAAATGAATTCGAAGACATAAGGTTTCCCACTTGTCTAAGTTGTGCTCATGATTTGGTCCATCCTAAAGATCCAAATGGAGGAACCTCTTCTTTAGGAATCTTGTTTGGTCCAAAATATCAAAAGAGGATCCGAACCACTATAAAAACTTATTTGTAATTGAAATGCTTGTTTCAAAGTACTTGTTCACCCTTCGGAATATATTGATACCAAAGACCTAAGGTTTCCCACTTGTCCAAGTTGTGCTCATGATTTTGTCCATCCTAAAGATCCAATTGGAGGAACCACTTCTTTGGGAATCCTGTTTGGACCAAAATATCGAAAGAGGATCCGAACCACTCCAAAAACTTGTTTGTAATTGAAAAGCTTGTTTCAAAGTACTTGTTTCACTCTTCGGACCATATTGATAACAAAGACCAAAGGTTTCCCACTTGTCAAAGTTTTCCTCTCGATTTGGTCCATCCTAAAGATGCAAATGGAGGAACCTCTTCTTTGAGAATCCTCTTTGGACCAAAATATCGAAAGAGGATCCGAACCACTCCAAAAACATGTTTGTAATTGAAAGCTTGTTTCAAAGTACTTGTTTAACTTTCTAAAACAAAATGAATCCGAAGACATATGGTTTCCCACTTGTCAAAGTTGTGCTCATGATTTGGTCCATCCTAAAGATCCAAATGGAGGAACCTCTGCTTTTGGAATCTTGTTTGGACCAAAATATCGAAAGAGGATCCGAACCACTATAAAAACTTATTTGTAATTGAAATGCTTGTTTCACTCTTCGGACCATAGTGAAGCCAAAGACCTAAGGTTTCAAACTTGTCAAAGTTTTCCTCCTGATTTGGTCCATCCTAAAGATCCAAATGGAGGAACCTCTTCTTTTGGAATCCTGTTTGGACCAAAATATAGAAAGAGGATCCGAACCACTCCAAATTCTTGTTTGTAATTGAAAAGCTTGTTTCAAAGTACTTGTTTCACTCTTCGAACCATAGTGATACCAAAGACCTAAGGTTTCCCACTTGTCAAAGTTTTTCTCGTGATTTGGTCCATCCTAAAGATCCAAATTGAGGAACCTCTTCATTTGGAATCCTGTTTGGACCAAAATATCGAAAGAGGTTCCGAACCACTCCAAAAACTTGTTTGTAATTAAAAGCTTGTTTCAAAGTACTTGTTTAACTTTCAAGAACAAAATGAATCCGAAGACATAAGGTTTCCCACTTGTCAAAGTTGTGGTCATGATTTCGTCCATCCTAAAGATCCAAATGGAGGAACCTCTTCTTTTGGAATCTTGTTTTGACCAAAATATCGAAAGAGGAATCGAACCGCTATAAAAACTTATCTGTAATTGAAATGCTTGTTTCAAAGTACTTGTTTCACCCTTCGAATTATATTGATACAAAAGACCTAAGGTTTCCCACTTGTCCAAGTTGTGCTCATGATTTTGTCTATCCTAAAGATCCAAATGGAAGAACCTCTTCTTTGGGAATCCTGTTTGGACCAAAATATCGAAACAGGATCCGAACCACTCCAAAAACTTGTTTGTAATTGAAAAGCTTGTTTCAAAATAATTGTTTCACTCTTCGGACCATATTGACAACAAAGACCAAAGGTTTCCCACTTGTCAAAGTTTTCCTCGCGATTTGGTCCATCCTAAAGATGCAAATGGAAGAACCTCTTCTTTGAGAATGCTCTTTGGACCAAAATATCGAAAGAGGATCCGAACCCCTACAAAAATTTGTTTGTAATTGAATGCTTGTTTCAAAGTACTTGTTTAACTTTCTAGAACAAAATGAATCTGAAGACATATGGTTTCACACTTGTAAAAGTTGTGCTCATGATTTTGTCCATCCTAAAGATCCAAATGGAGGAACCTCTTTTTTTGGAATCTTGATTGGACCAAAATATCGAAAGAGGATCCGAACCACTATAAAAACTTATTTGTAATTGAAATGCTTGTTTCACTCTTCGGACCATAGTGAAACTAAAGACCTAAGGTTTCCCACTTGTCAAAGTTTTCCTCGTGATTTGGTCCATCCTAAAGATCCAAATGGAGGAACCTCTTCTTTTGTGATAAGGCAACCTTGCGTTCAAGTCCAAAAACCCATTACAATCATTTGCAAGAACCTTTGAAGCATGAAAATGGCACAAAACCTCCTTAACTAATCGGATCAACCCAAGAGTTCCAAATGATAAGACAAACTCAAATTGCAAGTCCAAAGACCCTATGCTATTATACTTAGCATGAACCTTTGAAGCAAGAACTCAAACCCTCCCTAACTATTTGGAAACACCCCCTAAGAATGACTAAAAACAAATTGCTTAGGAAAGATGATCATTGATCTAGGACAAGTTTCCAAGCCCAAGATTCGAGACACTCCACAAGTTGGATGATCATTTCAACTTGAATGACTCTAAACATGTAATCTAAGGCAAGACTACAAAGGGGTGAGGCTCAAGGCTCTCCATTTGCTCAAAAGGCAATATTTCATTACATTTTCAAAAATCTCATTACAATAGCTAAAACAAAGCCTATTTATAGGCATAAAAGACATGTAAATTTCGTTCATAATGATCCTCTATCAGCCCAATTAAGTCCCTAGCATGTAACCTACGAATTTAATGCAAAAACTTAAGTTACATTCAGCCACCATTTTAATTTGTAACTTAAAAATGAATTATTACATTTGAAACTGATATTTAACTCTAATTGAAACTTGTAAATGGTCATTAATGCTTGTCTTGGAGTTGCCTTAAGTTCCCTTGAATGAAGCTTGAGTTGTCTTGAATGAAGCTTGGGTTATCATCAATGCATCTTGAGTTGTAGTTAATGCATCTTAACTTGACTTGTAATAAATGAACTTGGGTTGCCATTAATGCAATTGAAGTGCATTTAATGCAAGTGTTCTTGAAGCTTGAATTCCTCAAATGCAAGGCTACATAATTCATATCATTCCCCCATTCTTCAAAATGATTCGTCCTCGAATCAAAAAGTGTTGCTGCAAAAGAAAGTTAGAGAGAGAAAAAAAATGGACCTTACAAGCACTCCCTCACTTTTTACAACTCTCTTTCTTCCACTCGTGTTTGCACTCACAATTCCTTCAAGATTGGCCTTTACTTTTAGAGAAGCAGCCCATATATAGGTTAATATCTCTGTTATTAAGAGCTTACAATTGGCAAAATACGAATTAATGAAGAGAAATAAAGATGCCAATCAATCAAGGGACAAGATCCGGAATTTAAGGAGCAGTCTGCGCAGTTTTCTGATTTTCAGATTTTGAGTTATTTACGGATTGAATTTGATGAAATGTCCTTCTTAACAATGAAAGATAACTGATTGATTTAACTTTCCTATTGAGACTTTGAAAGCTAATTCAAATCTCTTCACGCGTTTTAGACAGCTATTCAGAGCATTAATGTGGCAGATTCAAATATGGAAAGAATGAGCAGGATTTTGAATGTGATTAGTTCTGAATTTAATTGATGCTTAATTCGTGGATCTAAATTGTCAAAATAACATTCAAGACATCAACTTTTTCGTTTTCAATGGATCAAACTCAGAATTTCTCAAGAAAGCAAAGAAGAACACAAAATGAACAAATTAGTGCTCTCGGACGCAAAGCTCTCTTTCTCACCTCTTTTCTTTTTTTTTTTTTTTTTTTGATTTAAAGATCAGAACGTGATCTTTAATATAGAAACAAGATCAGAATGAAAAGATGAAGAAAAGAAGTTATTTGGACAGAAACGAAAAGATTGGACAGAAATGAAAACAATAAGAATAGAAAATGATAGATTGGATAGAACCTTTGACGCATGAAAATGGCACAAAACCTCCTTAACTAATCGGATCAACCCAAGAGTTCCAAATGATAAGACAAACTCAAGATGCAAGTCCAAAGACCCCATGCTATTAGATTTAGCATGAACCTTTGAAGCAAGATCTCAAACCCTCCCTAACTATTCGGCAACACCCCCTAAGAATGGCTAAAAACAGATTGCTTAGGAAAGATGATCATTGATCTAGGACAAGTTTCCAAGCCCAAGATTCGAGACACTCCACAAGTAGGATGATCATTTCCACTTGAATGACTCTAAACATGTAATCTAAAGCAAGATTACAAAGGGTTGAGGCTCAAGACTCTCCATGTGCACAAAAGGCAACATTTCATTACATTTTCAAATCTCATTACAATGGCTAAAACAAAGCCTATTTATAGGCATAAAATACTTGTAAATTTCGTTCATAATGATCCCATATCAGCCCCATTAAGTCCCTAGAATGTAACTTACAATTTTTAAAAGAAATTTCAAATTACAATCAACCACAATTAACTTTGTAACCTACAAGCCTATAACACATTTGTAAATGATAATTGAAGTCTAAATGAAGCTTTTAAATGTCCATTAATGCTTGTCTTTAAGTTGCTTTGAGTTCCCTTGAATGAAGCTTGAGTTTCCTTGAATGGAGCTTGGGTTGTCAAAAATAACTTTTTCACATCAAATGCAAGGGTTATATAGTTCATATCATTCTCCCTTTCTTCAAAAGATTCGTCCTCGAATCAAAAGTTTTGCTGCAAAAGAAAGTTAGAGAAAAAATAATAATTGGACCTCACAAGCACTCACTCACTTTTAGAACTTTCAAAATATTATTTCACTCGTGTTTCACTCAAAATTCAAATTTGTGGAGATTGGATATGAATTTTATAAAACTAGCCGAGATCCATCTCAATCAATCAGATATAAAGAGCTTACAATTTTCCAAATTCATAAATTCAATCACAAATGAAAACGCCAATCAGCAAGAGACAAGATGCTGAAATTTTGGAGTAATCTGCGCACTGTTTTAATTTCTAGAATTTGAAATTGTTTCTGAATGTATTTGCTTATGCACCTTTCTGACTTCGGATAGATAACTAGATGAATAAACTTTTCCTTTCTTATAAGGTAAGCTAATTCAATGAGTTTCACACGTTTTTGACAGCTAGTATATCAGCAACAGACAAGATCCTGAAATTTAGGAGCAGATTGCGCACTGTGTTAACTTTCAGAAAATGAGTTGGTTACAGATCGAATTTCCAAAAGTTTCCTTCTTGAGAAAGAAACATAACTGATTAAATTAACTTTCCTATGAAGGATTTCCGAGCTAATTCGTTCAATATCACGCGGTTTGGATAGCTACACAGAGGAATAAATATGGAAGCTTTAATTATGGAAAGTAATGAATCTGAATTCAATGAAGGCTTAATTTGTGGATCTAAATTGATGAAAGAACAGGAGAAACTCAGATTTATACGACACATATGAATCAAACTCAGAATTTTCAAAGATTAGCAAGGAAGAACACTAGACAACTAGTAAATCGTGCTCTCGGATTCAAGGCTTTCTTTCTTTCTTTTTTTTGATTTTCAAGATCAGAACGTGAACTTCATGATGGGAACAAGATCAGAATGAAAAGATGAAGAAAAGAAGTTATTTGGACAGAAACGAAAAGATTGGACAGAATTGAAAACAACAAGAATAGAAAATGATAGATTGGATAGAACCTGTTTTAGAGATCGACCACAAAACCGTAACCGATGCTCTGATACCAACTGATAAGGCAACCTTGCGTTCAAGTCCAAAAACCCATTACAATCATTTGCAAGAACCTTTGAAGCATGAAAATGGCACAAAACCTCCTTAACTAATCGGATCAACCCAAGAGTTCCAAATGATAAGACAAACTCAAATTGCAAGTCGAAAGACCCTATGCTATTATACTTAGCATAAACCTTTGAAGCAAGAACTCAAACCCTCCCTAACTATTCGGCAACACCTCCTAAGAATGGCTAAAAACAGATTGCTTAGGAAAGATGATCATTGATCTAGGACAAGTTTCCAAGCCCAAGATTCGAGACACTCCACAAGTAGGATGATCATTTCCACTTGAATGACTCTAAACATGTAATCTAAAGCAAGATTACAAAGGGTTGAGGCTCAAGGCTCTCCATGTGCACAAAAGGCAACAATTCATTACATTTTAAAATCTCCTTACAATGGCTAAAACAAAGCCTATTTATAGGCATAAAATACTTGTAAATTTCGTTCATAATGATCCCATATCAGCCCCCATTAAAGTCCCTAGAATGTAACTTACAATTTTTAAAAGAAATTTCAAATTACAATCAACCACAATTGACTTTGTAACCTACAAGCCTATAACACATTTGTAAATGATAATTGAAGTCTAAATGAAGCTTTTAAATGTCCATTAATGCTTGTCTTTAAGTTGCTTTGAGTTCCCTTGAATGAAGCTTGAGTTTCCTTGAATGGAGCTTGGGTTGTCAAAAATAACTTTTTCACATCAAATGCAAGGGTTATATAGTTCATATCATTTTGGAATCCTGTTGGGACAAAAATATAGAAAGAGGATCCGAACCACTCCAAAATCTTGTTTGTAATTGAAAAGCTTGTTTCAAAGTACTTCTTTCACTCTTCGAACCATAGTGATACCAAAGACCTAAGGATTCCCACTTGTCAAAGTTTTCCTCGTGATTTGGTCCATCCTAAAGATCCAAATTGAGGAACCTCTTCATTTGGAATCCTGTTTGGATCAAAATATCGAAAGAGGATCCGAACCACTCCAAAAACTTGTTTTTAATTGAAAGCTTGTTTCAAAGTACCAGTTTAACTTTCTAGAACAAAATGAATCCGAAGACATAAGGTTTCCCACTTGTCAAAGTTGTGCTCATGATTTGGTCCATTGTAAAGATCCAAATGGAGGAACCTCTTCTTTTGGAATCTTGTTTGGTCCAAAATATCCAAAGAGGACCCGAACCACAATAAAAACTTATTTGTAATTGAAATGCTTGTTTCAAAGTACTTGTTTCACCCTTCGGATTATATTGATACCAAAGACCTAAGGTTTCCCACTTGTCCAAGTTGTGCTCATGATTTTGTCCATCCTAAAGATCCAAATGGAGGAACCACTTCTTTGGGAATCCTGTTTGCACCAAAATATCGAAAGAGGAATTGAACCACTCCAAAAACTTGTTTGTAATTGAAAAGCTTGTTTCAAAGTACTTGTTTCACTCTTCGGACCATATTGATAACAAAGACTTCAGGTTTCCCACTTGTCAAAGTTTTCCTCGTGATTTGTTCCATCCTAAAGATCCAAATGGAGGTACCTCTTCTTTGGGAACCCTGTTTGGACCAAAATATAGAAAGAGGATCCGAACCACTTCAAAATCTTGTTTGTAATTGAAAAGCTTGTTTCAAAGTACTTGTTTCACTCTTCGGACCATAGTGATACCAAAGACATAAGGTTTCCCACTTTTCAAAGTTTTCCTCGTGATTTGATCCATCCTAAAGATCCAAATGGAGGAACCTCTTCCATTGGAATTCTGTTTGGACCAAAATATCGAAAGGGGATCCGAACCACTCCAAAAACTTGTTTGTAATAGAAAGCTTGTTTCAAAGTACTTGTTTAACTTTCTAGAACAAAATGAATCCAAAGACATATGGTTTCTGATACGAAAACCCCTTTCGAAATGCTTTAAGAACCCTTAAACTTAACTAAGGACCCAAAAAGATCACAACCAAAGAACCCACATATGCCATTTGAAACAACCCAAGGAAAAAGGCTAGAAAATGATTATCCTTATGATCAATGATCTAAAGACAAGAATTGGATTTCTTGTTTTAGATTCGAATCAATCCACCAAATTAGAATGATCAATCCTAATGGCTCGATTCTACAGCCACCCTAAACACAAGGAATGACAAAATTGAAATGGTAAGCTCGGCTCACAACAATTTCAAAGAAAAGCTCTCAAAGAGTTTTGTATTTTTATCTCATGAATAATCTTCCTCTTACAAAATGGGTTCCATGGCTTTATAGCCTTCCTAATGCACGAAATTAAACTCATTAAAATGAATGAATAAGGTCAAAAGACAGCCAGCCATATTAAAGTCTGAAATAATGACAATTAACAACCCTATTGAATTATTAAAGTGTAACTGATATGTGGGGAGTTACAAATCTGATTTTGAGCCTTTGTAACTGAAACATCTTGATCACATGTATTGATGAGAGTCTTAAATGAAGCCTTAAGATGTCATGAATAAGTCTTGAGTAGCATTGATGTCTTGAGTTGCATTAAATGAGCTTCGGTTGCATTAATTGAACTTGACTTGCATTTAATGAACTAGGCTTGAAGTTTACTTGCATTTAATGAACTAGGCTTGAAGTTTACTTGCATTTAATGAGCTTGGTTTGAACTTGACTTGCATTTAATGAACTCTACTTGAACTTGACTTCCATTTATTGAACTAATCTTGAACTTGGAGAACAACGAATGCAAGCTCGGAAAAGATCAACATTAAGGCTCCATGATTCATATCATTCCCTCCTTCTTGAAAAGGATTCGTCCTCGAATCCAAATCTTCATGCCCTACAATAAAAGAAGAAACATAAGTAAATTTAAAGATTGAATTCTCAAAATTCTCACCTTGTAATGTAATGGTGTGGACTCTTGTATAGATTCTTCCAAGGACTTGATATGGTCCATCACCCCTCGGATGCAACTTAGTCCTTTTCTGAAGTCGTTTCTTTCTAAAATGCATCCAAATCCATGCTCTCGGATCAAACTTATGTCTTTTCCTTCTCTTGATCATTTTCAATGTAAATGTGAAAAATTGCTCCTCGATCATTTGCTCCACATCCATGTGCATTAATTTGATGAATTCATACATAAAATTGGCTGAATAACTCACAAAGACATTAGATCTCAAAGGCAGCAAGTCAAAGGGAGTAATAGCATAAAGACCATAAATAAGTTTATTTGAAAAACAAACTTTTTTATGATGTATTATCCTATTACATGTATTCTCTATAAAATGTAAACAATTCTCATTAGTTTTCACTTTCGAGTTAGTTTCCCTAAACTTGCCTCCTAAGATCACATTTATCAACTTTTGAGTTTCCCATTCTAGCAAAACAGATTGGTATACATTGTAACTTCTCAAAGCAAAATCAACTACATAAGAAGAATATGCATTCCTTAATGAGTTCAACTTTTCAACATACTCAAAAATTGTAATTTCAATATGCTCATTAACAAGAATTTTCACATGCTCAAAAGTAGAAAGTATATTACTTACAAAAGTCTCTTTAGATCCGATATACTTTCTTGCATGGATGTATTTCCCTTCCGAACACCTCAAGCTCTTATTCGGCCATAAGTAATGCTTCCAAACCTGAAAAAGATATTCAAACACACTAGACAAATGATGGTTAAGGTTAGTTGCCAAAAGGTCTACATTGCACATAAGCACAAAATTAGGCTTTTGACTAAGAAAAACTATCCTCACCTCACTCATTCTTACATGAAAGCTCACTGATTTTCCTTTTCTCTCAATTTCCTCTAAGTGTTCACACATTTCTTTTTCATTCTTCTCTTTTCTCTCATTGTTTTCACTCTTGCTTTTTCCACTCAAAGCTTTCTTTTCTCTCTCACTCAATTCTTTTTCTTTTAATTCTTTTTCTTCAAACTCAAGCCTCCTTTGTTCAAGCTTACATTGGTCAATGAAAACCTCTTTTGAAGACAAAGGTACCAAAGTAGTCTTCCTTCCATCTTTGGTAAAAGTATAGCTATTAAGGTAGCCATCATAGGAAACTCTCCTATCATATTGCCAAGGCCTTCCCAAAAGTATATCCCCGGCATGCATTGGGACTACATCACAAACTACCTCATCCTTATACTTTCCAAGGCTAAAAGAAATGATAGCTTGCTTATGCACCTTCAACTCCCCTCTATCATTTAACCATTGTAACTTATAAGGTTTGGGATGTGGTTTAGTAAGCAAATTGAGTCTCTTGACCAGAATTGAGCTTACAACATTTGTACAACTTCCACCATCAATCACAACACTACATGGGGTCTCATTCACTAAACACCTAGTATGGAACAAGTTGTGTCTTTGGTCATCTTCAAATTTCTCCTTTATTTCAGAATTGAGAACTCTCCTACACAAGAGTGCTACTCTAATTCCTTCCTCCCGACTATCATCACTCGCCTCGGGTTCCTCAATATTCTCCTCTAGATTATCACTCTCTTGGATTCCTCAAGAACTTCCTCAATGTCACTTTCTTCACAATCAGTGACTACATCTTCAACAACATCACTTTCTAATTCATCTTCAATTATTTCTCCCATTTGCTGATTACTAGCTATCTCTAATCTACCCATGCGCTCATTAAGCCCCTCTACAATTTTAGTAAGTCTAGCAAAAACTCTCGTTTGGGCCTCTCTCCACCTAGCTTCACTAAACTCACCCTGATTATTTCCCCCTTGTGACATGTTTCTGGACCTCACAACACTCCCTCACAAAAATTCACTCAAGGGAACTCTCGTGTTGAATCACTCAAGGTAGGCCAAAATATCAATTTAGGCTCTTGGATAAGCTATGGTCAAAATGAAGCAACTTGTGTTTAAAGTACTAAAAATCAAGCATTCAGTATTTAAACAATCTAAAATAATGAAAAGAAACAAAAATAAAACAAGAAAAACAGATTGGATAGGTAAAAACAGATTGGAGAAACTAAAACAGATTTTTAAAGCTAAGAAGTCAAGAAAAATGGCAATTACAAATTTCAAAATTCGTGGAGTTCGAGAATGAATTTTCAATTGGCAGTCTATATGAAGCTTATTAAGATGATAATAAAGAGCATACAAAAGGCCAAATTCAAAAATTCGTTCAGAATTGAAAACACTAACTCACAGAATTGAAGTTCCCGGAAAATAGGATAAACCTGCGCACAGAAATGATATTACAGATTTGAACTGTTTCCGTTATGATTTTGATAAAGTGCCCTTCTGAGATTTGAAAGCTAACCAAAAGATAAAACTTTTCGCTTCAGACAACAAAGACAAATTCGGACGTTAGATCAGAGTTTGAATGGAAAACAGTAGCATTAAATGCGGCAGTTACAAAACGGGACAGTTTTGGAAAATGTAACTTATAGCCGTTTCTGAGACTTTAAATCAATGTGTAACTGATATATTTCAATGGTAAATGTTATAGAAACACAATTATATCAGTTATACACGAAATTATATGAATCAAACTCACAAAAGTGAAGAATTTTCAAGAAGAACACAAGATGAACAGATTTCGTGCTCTTGGATGCAATTGCTCTCCTCTTCCTTCCTTTCTTTTTTTTTTTTTTTTTTATTTTCAAGATCTAATCGTGATCTTTAAGATGGATATAAAATCAGAATAAAATGATGAAGAAAAATGGATGAAAAGGCAGAAATGAATTCGATGGACAGAATGTGTATAATTAAAAAAAACAAGTGCATAAGAACCCTTAAACTTAACTAAGGACCCAAAAAGATCACAACCAAAGAACCCACATATGCCATTTGAAACAACCCAAGGAAAAAGGCTAGAAAATGATTATCCTTATGATCAATGATCTAAAGACAAGAATTGGATTTCTTGTTTTAGATTCGAATCAATCCACCAAATTAGAATGATCAATCCTAATGGCTCGATTCTACAGCCACCCTAAACACAAGGAATGACAAAATTGAAATGGTAAGCTCGGCTCACAACAATTTCAAAGAAAAGCTCTCAAAGAGTTTTGTATTTTTATCTCATGAATAATCTTCCTCTTACAAAATGGGTTCCATGGCTTTATAGCCTTCCTAATGCACGAAATTAAACTCATTAAAATGAATGAATAAGGTCAAAAGACAGCCAGCCATATTAAAGTCTGAAATAATGACAATTAACAACCCTATTGAATTATTAAAGTGTAACTGATATGTGGGGAGTTACAAATCTGATTTTGAGCCTTTGTAACTGAAACATCTTGATCACATGTATTGATGAGAGTCTTAAATGAAGCCTTAAGATGTCATGAATAAGTCTTGAGTAGCATTGATGTCTTGAGTTGCATTAAATGAGCTTCGGTTGCATTAATTGAACTTGACTTGCATTTAATGAACTAGGCTTGAAGTTTACTTGCATTTAATGAACTAGGCTTGAAGTTTACTTGCATTTAATGAGCTTGGTTTGAACTTGACTTGCATTTAATGAACTCTACTTGAACTTGACTTCCATTTATTGAACTAATCTTGAACTTGGAGAACAACGAATGCAAGCTCGGAAAAGATCAACATTAAGGCTCCATGATTCATATCATTCCCTCCTTCTTGAAAAGGATTCGTCCTCGAATCCAAATCTTCATGCCCTACAATAAAAGAAGAAACATAAGTAAATTTAAAGATTGAATTCTCAAAATTCTCACCTTGTAATGTAATGGTGTGGACTCTTGTATAGATTCTTCCAAGGACTTGATATGGTCCATCACCCCTCGGATGCAACTTAGTCCTTTTCTGAAGTCGTTTCTTTCTAAAATGCATCCAAATCCATGCTCTCGGATCAAACTTATGTCTTTTCCTTCTCTTGATCATTTTCAATGTAAATGTGAAAAATTGCTCCTCGATCATTTGCTCCACATCCATGTGCATTAATTTGATGAATTCATACATAAAATTGGCTGAATAACTCACAAAGACATTAGATCTCAAAGGCAGCAAGTCAAAGGGAGTAATAGCATAAAGACCATAAATAAGTTTATTTGAAAAACAAACTTTTTTATGATGTATTATCCTATTACATGTATTCTCTATAAAATGTAAACAATTCTCATTAGTTTTCACTTTCGAGTTAGTTTCCCTAAACTTGCCTCCTAAGATCACATTTATCAACTTTTGAGTTTCCCATTCTAGCAAAACAGATTGGTATACATTGTAACTTCTCAAAGCAAAATCAACTACATAAGAAGAATATGCATTCCTTAATGAGTTCAACTTTTCAACATACTCAAAAATTGTAATTTCAATATGCTCATTAACAAGAATTTTCACATGCTCAAAAGTAGAAAGTATATTACTTACAAAAGTCTCTTTAGATCCGATATACTTTCTTGCATGGATGTATTTCCCTTCCGAACACCTCAAGCTCTTATTCGGCCATAAGTAATGCTTCCAAACCTGAAAAAGATATTCAAACACACTAGACAAATGATGGTTAAGGTTAGTTGCCAAAAGGTCTACATTGCACATAAGCACAAAATTAGGCTTTTGACTAAGAAAAACTATCCTCACCTCACTCATTCTTACATGAAAGCTCACTGATTTTCCTTTTCTCTCAATTTCCTCTAAGTGTTCACACATTTCTTTTTCATTCTTCTCTTTTCTCTCATTGTTTTCACTCTTGCTTTTTCCACTCAAAGCTTTCTTTTCTCTCTCACTCAATTCTTTTTCTTTTAATTCTTTTTCTTCAAACTCAAGCCTCCTTTGTTCAAGCTTACATTGGTCAATGAAAACCTCTTTTGAAGACAAAGGTACCAAAGTAGTCTTCCTTCCATCTTTGGTAAAAGTATAGCTATTAAGGTAGCCATCATAGGAAACTCTCCTATCATATTGCCAAGGCCTTCCCAAAAGTATATCCCCGGCATGCATTGGGACTACATCACAAACTACCTCATCCTTATACTTTCCAAGGCTAAAAGAAATGATAGCTTGCTTATGCACCTTCAACTCCCCTCTATCATTTAACCATTGTAACTTATAAGGTTTGGGATGTGGTTTAGTAAGCAAATTGAGTCTCTTGACCAGAATTGAGCTTACAACATTTGTACAACTTCCACCATCAATCACAACACTACATGGGGTCTCATTCACTAAACACCTAGTATGGAACAAGTTGTGTCTTTGGTCATCTTCAAATTTCTCCTTTATTTCAGAATTGAGAACTCTCCTACACAAGAGTGCTACTCTAATTCCTTCCTCCCGACTATCATCACTCGCCTCGGGTTCCTCAATATTCTCCTCTAGATTATCACTCTCTTCGGATTCCTCAAGAACTTCCTCAATGTCACTTTCTTCACAATCAGTGACTACATCTTCAACAACATCACTTTCTAATTCATCTTCAATTATTTCTCCCATTTGCTGATTACTAGCTATCTCTAATCTACCCATGCGCTCATTAAGCCCCTCTACAATTTTAGTAAGTCTAGCAAAAACTCTCGTTTGGGCCTCTCTCCACCTAGCTTCACTAAACTCACCCTGATTATTTCCCCCTTGTGACATGTTTCTGGACCTCACAACACTCCCTCACAAAAATTCACTCAAGGGAACTCTCGTGTTGAATCACTCAAGGTAGGCCAAAATATCAATTTAGGCTCTTGGATAAGCTATGGTCAAAATGAAGCAACTTGTGTTTAAAGTACTAAAAATCAAGCATTCAGTATTTAAACAATCTAAAATAATGAAAAGAAACAAAAATAAAACAAGAAAAACAGATTGGATAGGTAAAAACAGATTGGAGAAACTAAAACAGATTTTTAAAGCTAAGAAGTCAAGAAAAATGGCAATTACAAATTTCAAAATTCGTGGAGTTCGAGAATGAATTTTCAATTGGCAGTCTATATGAAGCTTATTAAGATGATAATAAAGAGCATACAAAAGGCCAAATTCAAAAATTCGTTCAGAATTGAAAACACTAACTCACAGAATTGAAGTTCCCGGAAAATAGGATAAACCTGCGCACAGAAATGATATTACAGATTTGAACTGTTTCCGTTATGATTTTGATAAAGTGCCCTTCTGAGATTTGAAAGCTAACCAAAAGATAAAACTTTTCGCTTCAGACAACAAAGACAAATTCGGACGTTAGATCAGAGTTTGAATGGAAAACAGTAGCATTAAATGCGGCAGTTACAAAACGGGACAGTTTTGGAAAATGTAACTTATAGCCGTTTCTGAGACTTTAAATCAATGTGTAACTGATATATTTCAATGGTAAATGTTATAGAAACACAATTATATCAGTTATACACGAAATTATATGAATCAAACTCACAAAAGTGAAGAATTTTCAAGAAGAACACAAGATGAACAGATTTCGTGCTCTTGGATGCAATTGCTCTCCTCTTCCTTCCTTTCTTTTTTTTTTTTTTTTTTATTTTCAAGATCTAATCGTGATCTTTAAGATGGATATAAAATCAGAATAAAATGATGAAGAAAAATGGATGAAAAGGCAGAAATGAATTCGATGGACAGAATGTGTATAATTAAAAAAAACAAGTGCATAAGAACCCTTAAACTTAACTAAGGACCCAAAAAGATCACAACCAAAGAACCCACATATGCCATTTGAAACAACCCAAGGAAAAAGGCTAGAAAATGATTATCCTTATGATCAATGATCTAAAGACAAGAATTGGATTTCTTGTTTTAGATTCGAATCAATCCACCAAATTAGAATGATCAATCCTAATGGCTCGATTCTACAGCCACCCTAAACACAAGGAATGACAAAATTGAAATGGTAAGCTCGGCTCACAACAATTTCAAAGAAAAGCTCTCAAAGAGTTTTGTATTTTTATCTCATGAATAATCTTCCTCTTACAAAATGGGTTCCATGGCTTTATAGCCTTCCTAATGCACGAAATTAAACTCATTAAAATGAATGAATAAGGTCAAAAGACAGCCAGCCATATTAAAGTCTGAAATAATGACAATTAACAACCCTATTGAATTATTAAAGTGTAACTGATATGTGGGGAGTTACAAATCTGATTTTGAGCCTTTGTAACTGAAACATCTTGATCACATGTATTGATGAGAGTCTTAAATGAAGCCTTAAGATGTCATGAATAAGTCTTGAGTAGCATTGATGTCTTGAGTTGCATTAAATGAGCTTCGGTTGCATTAATTGAACTTGACTTGCATTTAATGAACTAGGCTTGAAGTTTACTTGCATTTAATGAACTAGGCTTGAAGTTTACTTGCATTTAATGAGCTTGGTTTGAACTTGACTTGCATTTAATGAACTCTACTTGAACTTGACTTCCATTTATTGAACTAATCTTGAACTTGGAGAACAACGAATGCAAGCTCGGAAAAGATCAACATTAAGGCTCCATGATTCATATCAGTTTCCCACTTGTCAAAGTTGTGCTCATGATTTTGTCCATCCTAAAGTTCCAAATGGAGGAACCTCTACTTTTGAAATCCTGTTTGGATCAAAATATCGAAAGAGGATCCGAACAACTATGAAAACTTATTTGTAATTGAAATGCTTGTTTCAAAGTACTTGTTTCACTCTTCGGACCATATTGATGCCAAAGACCTAAGGTTTCCCACTTTTCCAAGTTGTGCTCATGATTTTGTCCATCCTAAAGATCCAAATGAAGCAACCTCTTCTTTGGGAATCCTGTTTGGACCAAAATATCGAAAGAGGATCCGAACCACTCCAAAAACTTGTTTGTAATTGAAAAGCTTGTTTCAAAGTACTTGTTTCACTCTTCGGACCATATTGATAACAAAGACCTAAGGTTTCCCACTTGTCAAAGTTTTCCTCGCGATTTGGTCCATCCTAAAGATGCAAATGGAGGAACCTCTTCCTTGGGAATCCTCTTTGGACAAAAATATCGAAAGAGGATCTGAACCACTCCAAAAACTTGTTTGTAATTGAAAGCTTGTTTCAAAGTACTTGTTTAACTTTCTAGAACAAAATGAATACAAAGACATAAGGTTTCCCACTTGTCAAACTTGTGCTCATGATTTGGTCCATCCTAAAGATCCAAATAGAGGAACCTCTTCTTTTGGAATCTTGTTTGGACCAAAATATTGAAAGGGGATCTCAACCATTATAAAAACTTATTTGTAATTGAAATGCTTGTTTCAAAGTACTTGTTTCACCCTTCTGATTATATTGATACCAAAGACCTAAGGTTTCCCACTTGTCAAAGTTTTCCTCGTGATTATGTCCATCCTAAAGATCCAATTGGAGGAACCTCTTCTTTGGGAATCCTGTTTGGACCAAAATATCGAAAGACGATCCGAACCACTCCAAAAACTTGTTTGTAATTGAAAAGCTTGTTTCAAAGTACTTGTTTCACTCTTTGGACCATATTGATTACAAAACCTTAGGTTTCCCACTTGTCAAAGTTTTCCTCGTGATTTGGTCCATCCTAAATGATATGAATCATGGAACGTCAGAAATAGCTCGAGGATCAATTTCAAGATTAAAGATCCATTTACATGCCTACATTAGAAAAGTCAAGACAAGCTTTTGAAGATCCGAGCATAATGGCGTACAAAGAGGACTTGATGAACTTTAATCTATGGTAAATGCATTTGGAGGAAGGTTATTGAAGACTTGTTCAACCAGAAGTGAAGATGAGAGCTAATTTATAAAGTTGCATCACTTTTGTAAACTTTCCTTATTTGGACCACTTTCCATATTTGTTATCGAACTTTCCATATTTGTTCCCAAACTTTTCATATATGGTTCCAACGAATTTATGATGTATTTAGACATGTTTTAGGCCATTTACATTCAGTTTATTAGCTAGGAAAGAATTAGGAAAGATATTATTCTCTACGAAAGATTTTCCCCAAAATCTGCCAAATCCATATAAGGCAAGTTTTGGGCAGATTTTATTCTCTTCTTTATTCCGAATTTGCTTGTTATTTTTAGGGTTTCTATGCCTATTTAAAGGCCTCATTTGTAACCCTAAACATGAAGAATTAATATGATAGTAAATAGCTTTTTTTTGCTTATTGCTTGGTTGATTTTACCTTGCATTTTGTAGCCTTGTTCTAGGTTGCATGTTTTAGAAACATTCAAGCATAACTTGATCTATTGTGTTTGTGAATTCTTTCCATCTTGAAATAAGAACAAGTTCTCTTATTTCAAGGTATTAGATCATTGGAATAATCTTCTTCTTCTTGGTTTCCAAGGGTTTTACCTTATTGTTCATTGGGGTCTTAGGATTTGCATCTAGGGGTTCTTTGTCTTCAAAGGGTGTCTATTTCAATTTTCTAGGGTTTCATATCACTAAAGATCCAAATTGAGGAACCTCTTCATTTGGAATCCTGTTTGGACCAAAATTTCGAAAGAGGATCCGAACCACTCCAAAAACTTGTTTGTAATTGAAAGCTTGTTTCAAAGTACTTGTTTAACTTTCTAGAACAAAATGAATCCAAAGACATAAGGTTTCCCACTTGCCAAAGTTGTGCTCATGATTTGGTCCATCCTAAAGATCCAAATAGAGGAACCTCTTCTTTTGGAATCTTGTTCGGACCAAAATATCGAAAGAGGAATCAAACCACTATAAAAACTTATATGTAATTGAAATGCTTGTTTCAAAGTACTTGTTTCACCCTTCGAATTATATTGATACCAAAGACCTAAGGTTTCACACTTCTCCAAGTTGTGCTCATGATTTTGTCCATCCTAAAGATCCAAAAGGAAGAACCTCTTCTTTGGGAATCCTGTTTGGACAAAAATATCGAAAGAGGATCCGAACCACTCCAAAAACTTGTTTGTAATTGAAAGCTTGTTTCAAAGTATTTGTTTAACCTTCTAAAACAAAATGAATCCTAAGACATAAGGTTTCCCACTTGTCATAGTTGTGCTCATGATTTGGTTCATCCTAAAGATCCAAATGGAGGAACCTCTTCTTTTGGAATCTTGTTTGGACCAAAATATCGAAAGAGGATCCGAACCACTCCAAAAACTTGTTTGTAATTGAAAAGCTTGTTTCAAAGTACTTGTTTCACCCTTTGAATTATATTGATATCAAAGACCTAAGGTTTCCCACTTGTCCAAGTTGTGCTCATGATTTTGTCCATCCTAAAGATCCAAACGGAGGAACCTCTTCTTTGGGAATCCTGTTTGGACCAAAATATCGAAAGAGGATCCGAACCACCCCAAAAACTTGTTTGTAATTGAAAAGCTTGTTTCAAAGTACTTGTTTCACTCTTCGGACCATATTGATAACAATGACCTAAGGTTTCCCACTTTTCAAAGTATTCCTAACGATTTGGTCCATCCTAAAGATGCAAATGGAGGAACCTCTTGTTTGGGAATCCTCTTTAGACCAAAATATCGAAAGAGGATCCGAACCACTCCAAAAACTTGTTCGTAATTGAAAGCTTGTTTCAAAGCACTTGTTTAACTTTCTAGAACAAAATGAATCCAAAGACAGAAGGTTTACCACTTCTCAAAGTTGTGCTCATGATTTGGTACATCCTAAAGATCCAAATGGAGGAACCTCTTCTTTTGGAATCTTGTTTGGTCCAAAATATCAAAAGAGGATCCGAACCACTATAAAAACTTATTTGTAATTGAAATGCTTGTTTCAAAGTACTTGTTTCACCCTTCGGATTATATTGATACCAGAGACCTAAGGTTTCACACTTGTCCAAGTTGTGCTCAAGATTTTGTCCATCCTACTGATCCAAATGACGGAACCTCTTCTTTGAGAATCCTGTTTGGACCAAACTATCGAAAGAGGATCCGAACGACTCCAAAAACTTGTTTGTAATTGAAAACTTGTTTCAAAGTACTTGTTTCACTCTTCGGACCATATTGATAACAAAGACCTAAGGTTTCCCACTTGTCATAGTTTTCCTCACGATTTCGTCCATCCTAAAAATGCAAATGGAGGAACCTCTTCTTTGGGAATCCTCTTTGGACCAAAATATAGAAAGAGGATCCGAAGCACTCCAAAAACTTGTTTGTAATTGAAAGCTTGTTTCAAAGTACTTGTTTAACTTTCTAGAACAAAATGAATCTGAAGACATAAGGTTCCCACTTGTCAAAGTTGTGCTCAAAATTTGGTCCATCCTAAAGATCCAAATTGAGGAACCTCTTCTTTTGTAATCTTGTTTGGACCAAAATATCGAAAGAGGATCCGAGCCACTATAAAAACTTATTTTTAATTGAAATTCTTGTTTCAAATAACTTGTTTCACTCTTCGGACCATATTGATGCCAAAGACCTAAGGTTTCCCACTTGTCCAAGTTGTGCTCATGATTTTGCCCATCCTAAAGATCCAAATGGAGGAACCACTTCTTTGGGAATCCTGTTTGGACCAAAATATTGAAAGAGGATCCGAACCACTCCAAAAACTTGTTTGTAATTGAAATGCTTGTTTCAAAGTACTTGTTTCACTCTTCGGACCATATTGATAACAAAGTCCTATGGTTTCCCAGTTGTCAAAGTTTTCCTCGCGAATTGGTCCATCCTAAAGATGCAAATGGAGAAACCTCTTCTTTGGGAATCCTCTTTGGACCAAAATATCGAAAGAGGATCCGAACCACTCCAAAAACTTGTTCGTAATTGAAAGCTTGTTTCAAAGTACTTGTTTATCTTTCTAGAACAAAATGAATCCGAAGACATAAGGTTTCCCACTTGTCAAAGTTGTGATCATGATTTGGTCCATCCTAAAGATCCAAATGGAGGAACCTCTTCTTTTGGAATCTTGTTTGGACCAAAATATCGAAAGTGGAACTGAACCACTATAAAAACTTATTTGTAATTGAAATGCTTGTTTCAAAATACTTGTTTCACCCTTCGAATTATATTGATACCAAAGACATAAGGTTTCGCACTTGTCCAAGTTGTGCTCATGCTTTTGTCCATCCTAAAGAAACAAATGGAAAAACCTCTTCTTTGGGAATCCTGTTTGGACCAAAATATCGAAAGAGGATACGAACCACTCCAAAAACTTGTTTGTAATTGAAATGCTTGTTTCAAAGTACTTGTTTCACTCTTCGGACCATATTGATAACAACGTCCTAAGGTTTCCCACTTGTCAAAGTTTTCCTCGCGATTTGGTCCATCCTAAAGATGCAAATGGATTAACCTCTTCCTTGGGAATCCTCTTTGGACAAAAATATCGAAAGAGGATCCGAACCACTCCAAAAACTTGTTTGTAATTGAAAGCTTGTTTCAAAGTACTTGTTTAACTTTCTAGAACAAAATGAATCTGAAGACATAAGGTTCCCACTTGTCAAAGTTGTGCTCAAAATTTGGTCCATCCTAAAGATCCAAATTGAGGAACCTCTTCTTTTGTAATCTTGTTTGGACCAAAATATCGAAAGAGGATCCGAGCCACTATAAAAACTTATTTTTAATTGAAATTCTTGTTTCAAATAACTTGTTTCACTCTTCGGACCATATTGATGCCAAAGACCTAAGGTTTCCCACTTGTCCAAGTTGTGCTCATGATTTTGCCCATCCTAAAGATCCAAATGGAGGAACCACTTCTTTGGGAATCCTGTTTGGACCAAAATATTGAAAGAGGATCCGAACCACTCCAAAAACTTGTTTGTAATTGAAATGCTTGTTTCAAAGTACTTGTTTCACTCTTCGGACCATATTGATAACAAAGTCCTAAGGTTTCCCACTTGTCAATGTTTTCCTCGCGATTTGGTTCATCCTAAAGATGCAAATGGAGGAACCTCTTCCTTGGGAATCCTCTTTGGACAAAAATATCGAAAGAGGATCCGAACCACTCCAAAAACTTGTTTGTAATAGAAAGCTTGTTTCAAAGTACTTCTTTAACTTTCTAGAACAAAATTAATCTGAAGACATAAGGTTTCCCACTTGTCAAAGTTGTGCTCATGATTTGGTCCATCCTAAAGATCCAAATGGAGGAACCTCTTCTTTTGGAATATTGTTTGGACAAAAATATCGAAAGAGGATCCGAACCACTTTAAAAACTTATTTGTAATTGAAAAGCTTGTTTCAAAGTACTTGTTTGACTCTTCGGACCATATTGATACCAAAGACCTAAGGTTTCCCACTTGTCCAAGTTGTGCTAATGATTTTGTCCATCCTAAAGATCCCAATGGAGGAACCTCTTCTTTGGGAATCCTGTTTGGACCAAAATATAGAAAGAGGATCCGAACCACTCTAAAAACTTGTTTGTAATTGAAAAGCTTGTTTCAAAGTACTTGTTTCACTCTTCGGACCATATTGATACCAAAGACCTAAGGTTTCCCAGTTGTCAAAGTTTTCCTCGTGATTTGGTCCATCCTAAAGATCCAAATGGAGGAACCTCTTCTTTTCGAATCCTGTTTGGACCAAAATATCGAAAGAGGATCCGAACCACTCCAAAAACTTGTTTGTAATAGAAAGCTTGTTTCAAAGTACTTCTTTAACTTTCTAGAACAAAATTAATCTGAAGACATAAGGTTTCCCACTTGTCAAAGTTGTGCTCATGATTTGGTCCATCCTAAAGATCCAAATGGAGGAACCTCTTCTTTTGGAATCTTGTTTGGATCAAAATGTCGAAAGAGGAACCGAACCACTATAAAAACTTATTTGTAATTGAAATGCTTGTTTCAAAGTACTTGTTTCACCCTTCGAATTATATTGATACCAAAGACATAAGGTTTCGCACTTGTCCAAGTTGTGCTCATGATTTTGTCCCATCCTAAAGATACAAATGGAGGAACCTCTTCTTTGGGAATTCTGTTTGGACCAAAATATCGAAAGAGGATCCGAACCACTCCAAAAACTTATTTTTAATTGAAATGCTTGTTTCAAAGTACTTGTTTCACTCTTCGGACCATATTGATAACAAAGTCCTAAGGTTTCCCACTTGTCAATGTTTTCCTCGCGATTTGGTTCATCCTAAAGTTGCAAATGGAGGAACCTCTTCCTTGGGAATCCTCTTTGGACAAAAATATCGAAAGAGGATCCGAACCACTCCAAAAACTTGTTTGTAATAGAAAGCTTGTTTCAAAGTACTTGTTTAACTTTCTAGAATAAAATGAATCCGAAGACATAAGGTTTCCCACTTGTCAAAGTTGTGATCATGATTTGGTCCATCCTAAAGATCCAAATGGAGGAACCTCTTCTTTTGGAATCTTGTTTGGACCAAAATGTCGAAAGAGGAACCGAACCACTATAAAAACTTATTTGTAATTGAAATGCTTGTTTCAAAGTACTTGTTTCACCCTTCGAATTATATTGATACCAAAGACATAAGGTTTCGCACTTGTCCAAGTTGTGCTCATGATTTTGTCCCATCCTAAAGATACAAATGGAGGAACCTCTTCTTTTGGAATCCTGTTTGGACCAAAATATCGAAAGAGGATCCGAACCACTCCAAAAACTTGTTTTTAATTGAAATGCTTGTTTCAAAGTACTTGTTTCACTCTTCGGACCATATTGATAACAAAGTCCTAAGGTTTCCCACTTGTCAATGTTTTCCTCGCGATTTGGTTCATCCTAAAGATGCAAATGGAGGAACCTCTTCCTTGGGAATCCTCTTTGGACAAAAATATCGAAAGAGGATCCGAACCACTCCAAAAACTTGTTTGTAATTGAAAGCTTGTTTCAAAGTACTTGTTTAACTTTCTAGAATAAAATGAATCTGAAGACATAAGGTTTCCAACTTGTCAAAGTTGTGATCATGATTTGGTCCATCCTAAAGATCCAAATGGAGGAACCTCTTCTGTTGGAATCTTGTTTGGACCAAAATATCGAAAGAGATCTGAAACACTATAAAAACATATTTGTAATTGAAATGCTTGTTTCAAAGTACTTGTTTCACAATTCGGACCATATTGATGCCAAAGACCTAAGGTTTCCCACTTGTCCAAGTTTTGCTCATGATTTTGTCCATCCTAAAGATCCAAATGGAGGAACCACTTCTTTGGGAATCCTGTTTGGACCAAAATATCGAAAGAGGATCCGAACCACTCCAAAAACTTGTTTGTAATTGAAATGCTTGTTTCAAAGTACTTGTTTCACTCTTCGGACCATATTGATAACAAAGTCCTAAGGTTTCCCACTTGTCAAAGTTTTCCTCGCGATTTGGTCCTTCCTAAAGATGCAAATGGAGGAACCTCTTCCATGGGAATCCTCTTTGGACAAAAATATCGAAAGAGGATCCGAACCACTCCAAAAACTTGTTTGTAATTGAAAGCTTGTTTGAAAGTACTTGTTTAACTTTCTAGAACAAAATGAATCCGAAGACATAAGGTTTCCCACTTGTCAAAGTTGTGCTCATGATTTGGTCCATCCTAAAGATCCAAATGGAGGAACCTCTTCTGATAAGGATCATGGAAGCACTCCAAGACCAATACATGTACCATCCGGCCCAATCACAAGGTCCAAAGCCAAGAAGATCCAACAAGCTTTTATTACCCATGTGCAAGAATGGATAGGCTCGGATCAGGCTACATTTCTAAGGGAGGAGGCCATTTCAGATGAAGGCTTGCTTGATGACAAATTGAAGATTGTGTGCAACTTGCAAATCCATAAAGACAATATTTACCAAGATAATCTTGTGCAAGTGACAACCATGATTTAAGGAGAAGAAGCATCAAAAACATATTTGTGTTAAATTGAATTCTAGCCATAGTTTCCTTTTTTTTGTAACCTTAGGCATTTATGGCTAAACTTTCCATTTCTGTTTTTCCTTTTGTAACCGAATGCTTTAATGCATTCTTTATTGTTGTGTTCCTTACTTTCCTTTTATGTTTAAAGGCTTATAAAAGCCGTGGGAATCACAATGAAAAACTCAGATTATTGTTGAATGAAAATCAATTCTCTTTGAGAGTTCTTTTGAAAACTTGTTCATAGTTTTCATTCCTTGCAATTCTTGTGTTTAGGGTTGCTGCCGAGTCATTCAATTAGGGATTGATCAACTTAATTGTGGAGTGATTCAATCTAGAACAAGAAAACTCATTCTTGTCTCTAGATCATTGATCTAAGAGGTAATCACATCTAACCTTAATCTCTTGGTTGAATCCCATTAGTTAGGGAGGGTTTGAGATCTTGCTTCAAAGGTTCATGCTAAATCTAATAGCATAGGGTCTTTGGACTTGCATCTTCGGTTTGCCTTATCAGTTGGTATCAGAGCTTTGGTCGAAACCTTGGCCAAACTCTAGATTTGATTCTATCCTTTACTTTCCTTGCAATTGTTCTTGTTTGTTTTCAAATCTGCCTATCTTTTCGTATTCTGTCCTAACCACCATTTTTCTTTTCTTTTCATTCTGATCTTGTTTCCATATTAAAGATCACGTTCTGATCTTTAAATTTAAAAAAAAAAAAAAAAAAGAAAAGTGGTGAGAAAGAGAGCTTTGCATCCGAGAGCACTATTTTGTTCATCTTGTGTTCTTCTTTGCTTTCTTGAAAAATTCTGAGTTTGATCCATTGAAAACGAAAAAGTTGATGTCTTGAATGTTATTTTGTCAATTTAGATCCACGAATTAAGCATCAATTAAATTCAGAACTAATCACATTCAAAATCCTGCTCATTCTTTCCATATTTGAATCTGCCACATTAATGCTCTGAATAGCTGTCCAAAACGCGTGAAGAGATTCGAATTAGCTTTCAAAGTCTCAATAGGAAAGTTAATTCAATCAGTTATCTTTCATTGTTAAGAAGGACATTTCATCAAAATCAATCCGTAAATAACTCAAAATCTAAAAATCAGAAAACTGCGCAGACTGCTCCTTAAATTCCGGATCTTGTCCCTTGATTGATTGGCATCTTTATTTCTCTTCATTAATTCGTATTTTGCCAATTGTATGTTCATAATAACTGATTGATTGAGCTATTTATGAGTTTTCATCTTGAAATTCATTCACATCAAATCGAAATTTGACTTTCCATATATGGCATTTTCCTAGTCTTTCCTTGCTTTAAAATCTGTTTTGCCTACCATTTCGATTTTCTTTTCTGTTTTTCTTATTCTAATATTGTTTCTTTTCACAATTAATTGGATTTTGCTAATTGAATTACTTTTGTAGCTTTCTAAACACAAAAATTGCCTCAAAAAGTGAGATCATATCTGAGAGCACCTACTTGTCAAATTGGCCTACCTTGAGTGTTAAACACGAGTGTTTCCTTGAGTGACATATAGTGAGGGAGTGTTGTAAGGTCCTAAAACATTTGTTACTGAGTGAGGAACATCAAGGCACAAGAGGGAGACAATAGAGGTGAGATTAGTGAAGCTAGGTGGAGAGAGGCACAAACAGGGGCTTTTACTAGACTTACTCAAGTTATAGAGGAGCTTAGTGATCGCATAGGGAGATTGGAGTTAGCTAATAATCCGAGGGTGGAAGGGAACTTATATGAGGGAGTTGAACTTGAAGAGGAAGATAATGTAACCTTGTTGGCTGGAGAAGACCCTAGGAGAGAACAAGGAGGGGGGAGAGGTAGAGGTAGGGGAAGAGGAAGAGAATTGGTACCACCTAGGAGACATATTAGGGACTTGCAAGAAGAAAGAGTGGAAGGGAGAAATTCAGGGGGTATCAAGCTTAAAATTCCACCATTTCATGGGAGGTCTAATCCGGAGGAGTACTTGCAATATGAGGACAAAATAGAACATGTCTTTGATTGCAATAATTTTAGTGAGGAGAGGAAGATGAAGCTAGCCGTGTTTGAATTTTGTGACTATGCTAGTATTTGGTGGAGTCACCTTAGGGCAGAATGGAGGAGGAATTATGAACAACCAATTGAGACTTGGGAGGAGCTTAAGGTCTTGATGAGAAAGAGGTACATTCCGAGGCATTATCAAAGGGAAATCCGAAACAAGTTGTTCTCATTAAAACAAGGAACAAAGAGTGTGGAGGAGTATTATAGAGAGATGGATGTGCTCATGACTAGGGCCAATGTTAATGAAAGTGAGGATGACACTATGTCACGGTTCTTGGGGGGGAATGAACAAGGAGTTATCTCATAGGGTGGATATGTATCAATATTTTAACATGGAGGAACTCTTGCACATTGCCGAAAAGATTGAGAAACAAATAGCTTGGGAAAGGGATAATACCAAGAGATACACCTCTAAATCTACTTTACCATCATCCAATACTTGGAAAAAGGGAGTTAGTAGTTCTAAAGGAGATTTTAAGCCTAGAACCACATTTGAGGCTGCCAAGAAGGAATTGGGGGAGTCTTCTAAAGGGAAGGGGAAGGAGAAAGTGGAAGACACAAAGGTGGAAAGAAATAGGGATATAAAGTGTTGGAAGTGTCAAGGAGTAGGACACATTAGCCGAGATTGTCCAAATAAAAGGGCTATGATCATTAGAAATGGAGAAATTGTCACGGATGGTGAGGAAAGTGACAATGAGGAGGAAGATGAGGAGGCTGAGGAGTTTGAGGAAGAAGTGGAGGATGGCAGCCACTTAGCTCTTGTTACTAGGAGAGTTCTAAGTGCTCAAGCCAAGGAGGATAGTGTGGATGATCAAAGAGACAACTTGTTCCATACAAGATGTCTAGTGAATGGCACACCTTGTAGTTTGGTGATTGATGGAGGAAGTTGTACTAATGTGGTGAGCACTATTCTTGTCAAAAGGTTGCAATTGCCAACTCAAGCTCATCCTACACCATACAAGCTTCAATGGCTCAATGATTGTGGAGAAATAAAGGTAGTATCTCAAGCTTTGATTTCCTTTAATTTAGGCAAATATCATGATGAGATATTATGTGATGTTGTACCTATGCATGCTGGAGATATTTTGCTAGGCCGACCATGGCAATTTGATAGAAAAGTTATGCATGATGGATTCTTGAATAGGTATAGTTTCACTAAGGATGGTAGAAAAGTCATTCTTGTACCTTTATCATCAAAAGAAGTCTGTAATGATCAAATGAAACTTGAGAAAAAAAGAATTGAATTTGAAGAAAAAGAAATGAGAGAAAAGAAAGATTTGAGTGAAAAGAAAGTGGTGAGAGAACAATTAGAGAAGAATTTGAGAGAAAAAGAGAAAAGAGAGGCAAAACAAAGCAAAAGTAAGCAAGTGAGCCTAATTGCCAAAGTTGGGGAAGTGAGGAGGGCTTTACTTATCCAAAAACCAATCTTTGTGCTTTTGTGCAAAGGAGGGTATTTGGCTACTAACCCTAACCAAACTTTGTCTTTGCCAAGTGTGTTTTCTTCTCTTTTGCAGGAATTCAAGGACATGTTTCCGGATGAAGTACCAATTGGATTGCCACCAATCCGAGGCATTGAACATCAAATTGACTTCATTCCCGGGGCTGGAATTCCAAATAGGCCAGCCTATAGGACCAATCCAACCGAAACTAAGGAGATACAAAAGCAAGTGGAGGAGCTTCTTGAAAAGGGCTACATAAGGGAGAGTTTGAGTCCTTGCTCGGTTCCGGTCATTTTGGTGCCTAAGAAGGATGGAACATGGAGAATGTGTGTGGATTGCCGAGCCATCAACAAAATCACTGTAAAGTATCGTCACCCTATTCCTAGGCTAGATGATATGCTTGATGAGTTGTATGGATCTTGTCTTTTCACTAAAATTGACCTTAAATCCGGATATCATCAAATAAGAATGCAAGTAGGTGATGAATGGAAAACAGCCTTTAAAACTAAATTTGGTTTATATGAATGGCTTGTTATGCCTTTTGGTTTGACTAATGCACCTAGTACTTTTATGAGATTGATGAATCATGTTTTAAGGGAGTTTTTGGGTAAGTTTGTAGTTGTTTATTTTGATGACATACTGATTTACTCAAAGAGCATGAATGAGCATGTAGAGCATGTTAGGTTAGTCTTAATTACACTTAGAAAAGAGAAGCTTTATGCTAATTTTAAAAAGTGTAGTTTCTGTTTGGATAGAGTTAACTTTCTAGGATTCATTGTTAGCAAAGATGGAGTTGAAGTAGATGAGGAGAAAGTTAAAGCTATAAGAGAGTAGCCACAACCTAAAAATGCTAGTGAAGTTAGAAGTTTTCATGGTCTTGCTAGTTTGTATAGAAGATTCATTAAGGACTTTAGCACAATAGCATCACCATTGAATGAACTTGTCAAAAAACATGTCACTTTTGTGTGGGGGGAAATGCAAGAAAAGGCTTTTCAAGAATTGAAAGACAAATTAACTAATGCACCATTGCTTGTTTTGCCAAATTTTGAGAAATCTTTTGAAATTGAATGTGATGCAAATGGAATTGGCATAGGGGCAGTGTTAATGCAAGATGGTAAGCCTTTAATGTATTTTAGTGAAAAATTGAATGGAGCATCTCTGAATTATCCTACCTATGATAAGGAATTATATGCCTTGGTGAGAACTTTGCAGGTTTGGCAACACTACCTTTGGCCGAGGGAGTTTGTGATCCATACCGATCATGAGAGCTTGAAACACCTCAAGGGACAAAGCAAGTTGAATAGAAGGCATGCTAAATGGATAGAATTCATTGAGACCTTTCCATATGTCATTAAATACAAGCAAGGTAAAGATAATGTGGTGGCCGATGCATTATCAAGGAGGTACAACTTGTTTTCTACTCTTAGTGCTAAGATCTTAGGATTTAAACAAGTGAAAGATTTATATCCTCTTGATTCTGATTTTGGTACTATATATGCTGCTTGTGTTAATGGGAAACCCAAGGATGATTATTTTGTGTTTGATGACATGTTGTTTAAGAAAAATAAGTTGTGTATACCCAATTGTTCAATGAGGGAATTGCTTGTTAAAGAATCACATGGGGGCGGTTTAATGGGTCACTTTGGGATTCACAAAACATTTGACATGTTAAATGAGCATTTCTTTTGGCCTAAAATGAGACATGATGTGCATAAAGTTTGTAAAAGTTGTTTTAAATGCAAAGAGGCCAAGTCTAGATCACAACCACATGGGCTTTACACACCATTGAATGTTCCTAATGAACCTTGGACACATATTTCTATGGATTTTGTATTAGGTTTACCTAGGACTCAAAGAGGACATGATAGCATATTTGTTGTAGTTGACCGTTTTAGCAAAATGGCCCATTTCATTGCATGTAACAAAACAGATGATGCTAAACATGTTGCGGATTTGTTCTTTAGGGAAGTGGTTAGATTGCATGGTATTCCTACTACTATTGTTAGTGATAGGGATGTTAAATTTCTAAGTCACTTTTGGAAGGTTTTGTGGGGTAAGCTTGGTACTAAGCTACTATTTTCAACTACTTGTCATCCCCAAACCGATGGACAAACTGAGGTGGTTAATAGAACTTTGGGGGCGTTACTTAGAGCCATTATTTCCAAGAATATCAAGTCTTGGGAGTCATGTCTTCCTTTTGTGGAGTTTGCATACAACCGAGCCATACATAGTACCACTCATTGTTCTCCATTTGAGGTAGTATACGGCTTTAACCCTACTACTCCACTTGATTTACTTCCTTTGCCTACTAATGTGTTTGTTTGTGATGAAGCAACTTCTAGGGCTGAATTTATCAAATCTTTGCACAAAGAAGTTAGGGACCGAATTGAGAAGCAAAACACCAGGGTGGCTTCTCGGATCAACAAAGGAAGAAAGGAGATTGTGTTTAAACCAGGAGATTGGGTATGGATCCACTTTAGAAAGGAGAGGTTTCCTTCGCAAAAGAAAACCAAACTTCATCCAAGGGGAGATGGACCTTATCAAGTACTAGAGAGAGTCAACAACAATGCTTACAAGATAGATCTTCCAGGTGAGTTCTCGGTTAGTTCCACTTTTAATGTTGCTGATTTGAGTCCTTTTGTTGAAGGAGAAGATGACCTTGATTCGAGGACGAATCCTCTTCAAGAAGGGGAAGATGATAAGGATCATGGAAGCACTCCAAGCCCAATACATGTACCATCCGGCCCAATCACAAGGTCCAAAGCCAAGAAGATCCAACAAGCTTTTATTACCCATGTGCAAGAATGGATAGGCTCGGATCAGGCTACAATTCTAAGGGAGGAGGCCATTTCGGATGAAGGCTTGCTTGATGACAAATTGAAGATTGTGTGCAACTTGCAAATCCATGAAGACAATATTTACCAAGATAATCTTGTGCAAGTGACAACCATGATTTAAGGAGAAGAAGCATCAAAAACATATTTGTGTTAAATTGAATTCTAGCCATAGTTTCCTTTTTTTGTAACCTTAGGCATTTATGGCTAAACTTTCCATTTCTGTTTTTCCTTTTGTAACCGAATGCTTTAATGCATTCTTTATTGTTGTGTTCCTTACTTTCCTTTTATGTTTAAAGGCTTATAAAAGCCGTGGGAATCACAATGAAAAACTCAGATTATTGTTGAATGAAAATCAATTCTCTTTGAGAGTTCTTTTGAAAACTTGTTCATAGTTTTCATTCCTTGCAATTCTTGTGTTTAGGGTTGCTGTCGAGTCATTCAATTAGGGATTGATCAACTTAATTGTGGAGTGATTCAATCTAGAACAAGAAAACTCATTCTTGTCTCTAGATCATTGATCTAAGAGGTAATCACATCTAACCTTAATCTCTTGGTTGAATCCGATTAGTTAGGGAGGGTTTGAGATCTTGCTTCAAAGGTTCATGCTAAATCTAATAGCATAGGGTCTTTGGACTTGCATCTTCGGTTTTGGACCAAACATGATTCCAAAAGAAGAGGTTCCTCCATATGGATCTTTAGGATGGACCAAATCATGAGCACAACTTTGACAAGTGGTAAACCTTATGTCTTTGGATTCATTTTGTTCTAGAAAGTTAAACAAGTACTTTGAAACAAGCTTTCAATTACGAACAAGTTTTTGGAGTGGTTCGGATCCTCTTTCGATATTTTGGCCAAAGAGGATTCCCAAACAAGAGGTTCCTCCATTTGCATCTTTAGGATGGACCAAATCGCTAGGAAAACTTTGACAAGTGGGAAACCTTAGGTCTTTGTTATCAATATGGTCCGAAGAGTGAAACAAGTACTTTGAAACAAGCATTTCAATTACAAACAAGTTTTTGGAGTGGTTCGGATCCTCTTTCGATATTTTGGTCCAAACAGGATTCCCAAAGAAGAGGTTCCTCCATTTGGATCTTTAGGATGGACAAAATCATGAGCACAACTTGGACAAGTGGGAAACCTTAGGTCTTTGATATCAATATAATTCGAAGGTTGAAACAAGTACTTTGAAACAAGCATTTCAATTACAAATAAGTTTTTATAGAGGTTCGGATCCTCTTTTGTTATTTTGGACCAAACAAGATTCCAATAGAAGAGATTCCTCCATTTGGATCTTTAGGATGGACCAAATCACGAGGAAAATTTTGACAAGTGGGAAACCTTAGGTCTTTGGTATCACTATGGTCCGAAGAGTGAAACAATTACTTTGAAACAAGCTTTTCAATTACAAACAAGATTTTGAAGTGGTTCGGATCCTCTTTCTATATTTTGGTCCTAACAAAGTTCCCAAAGAAGAGGTACCTCCATTTGGATCTTTAGGATGGACCAAATCACGTGGAAAACTTTGACAAGTGGGAAACCTTAGGTCTTTGTTATCAATATGGTCCGAAGAGTGAAACAGGTAATTTGAAACACGCTTTTCAATTACAAACATGTTTTTGGAGTGGTTCGGATCCTCTTTCGATATTTTGGCCCAAACAAGATTCCCAAAGAAGAGGTTCCGCCATTTTGATCTTTAAGATGGACAAAATCATGAGCACAACTTGGACAAGTTGGAAACCTTAGGTCTTTGGCATCAATATGGTCCGAAGAGTGAAACAAGTACTTTGAAACAAGCATTTCAATTACAAATAAGTTTTTATAGTGGTTTGGATGCTCTTTCAATATTTTGGTCTAAACAAGGTTCCGAAAGAAGAGGTTCCTCCATTTGGATCTTTAGGATGGACCAAATCATGAGCACAACTATGACAAGTGGGAAACCTTATGTCTTATGATTCATTTTATTTTAGAAAGTTAAACAAGTACTTTGAAACAAGCTTTCAATTACAAACAAGTTTTTGGAGTGGTTCGGATCCTCTTTCCATATTTTGGTCCAAAGAGGATTCCCAAAGAAGAGGTTTCTATATTTGCATATTTTGGATGCACTAAATAGCGAGGAAAACTTTGACAAGTGGGAAACCTTAGATCTTTGTTATCAATAAGGTTCGAAGAGTGAAACAAGTACTTTGAAACAAACTTTTTAATTACAAACTAGTTTTTGGAGTGGTTTGGATCCTCTTTCGATATTTTGGTCCAAACCGGATTCCCAAAGAAGAGGTACCTCCATTTGGATCTTTAGGGTGGACAAAATAATGAGCACAACTTGGACAAGTGGGAAACCTTAGGTCTTTGGTATCAATATAATTCGAAGGGTGAAACAAGTACTTTGAAACAAGCATTTCAATTACAAATAAGTTTTTATAGTGGTTCGGATCCTCTTTCTATATTTTGGTCCAAACAAGATTCCAAAAGAAGAGGTTCCTCCATTTGGATCTTTAGGATGGACCAAATCATGAGCATAACTTTGACAAGTGGGAAACTTTATGTCTTCAAATTCATTTTGTTCTAGAAAGTTAAACAAGTACCTTGAAACAAGCTTTCTATTACAAACAAGTTTTTGGAGTGGTTCAAATCCGCTTTCGATATTTTGGTCCAAACAGGATTCCAAAGGAAGAGGTTCCTCCATTTGGATCTTTAGGATGGACCAAATCACGAGGAAAACTTTGACAAGTGGGAAACCTTAGGTCATTGGTATCATTATGGTCTGAAGAGTGAAACAAGTACTTTGAAAGAAGCTTTTCAATTACAAACAAGTTTTTGGAGTGGTTCGGATCCTCTTTCTATATTTTGGTGCAAACAGGATTCCCAAAGAAGAGGTTCCTCCATTTGGGTCTTTAGGATGGACAAAATCATGAGCACAACTTGGATAAGTGGAAAACCTTAGGTCTTTGGTATCAATATAATTCGAAGGGTGAAACAAGTACTTTGAAACAAGCATTTCAATTACAAATAAGTTTTTATAGTGTTTCGTATCCTCTTTCGATATTTTGGTCCAAACAAGATTCCAACAGAAGAGGTTCCTCCATTTGGATCTTTAGGATGGACCAAATCATGATCACAACTTTGACAAGTGGGAAACCTTATGTCTTCGGATTCATTTTGTTCTAGAAAGTTAAACAAGTACTTTGAAACAAGGTTTCAATTTCGAACAAGTTTTTGGAGTGGTTCGGATCCTCTTTCGATATTTTGGTCCAAAGAGGATTCCCAGAGAAGAGGTTCCTCCATTTGCATCTTTAGGATGGACCAATTCGCGAGGAAAACTTTGACAAGTGCGAAACCTTAGGTCTTTGTTATCAATATGGTCCGAAGAGTGAAACAAGTACTTTGAAACAACTTTTCAATTACAAACAAGTTTTTGGAGTGGTTCGGATCCTCTTTCGATATTTTGGTCCAAACAGGATTCCCAAAGAAGAGGTTCCTCCATTTGGATCTTTAGGATGGACAAAATCATAACCACAACTTGGACAAGTGGGAAACCTTAGGTCTTTGGTATCAATATAATTCGAAGGGTGAAACAAGTTCTTTGAAACAAGCATTTCAATTACAAATAAGTTTTTATAGTGGTTCGGATCCTCTTATTATATTTTGGTCCAAACAAGATTCCAAAATAAGAGGTTCCTCCACTTGGATCTTTAGGACGGACCAAATCATGAGCACAACTTTGCAAGTGGGAAACCTTATGTCTTCGGATTCATTTTGTTCTAGAAAGTTAAACAAGTACCTTGAAACAAGCTTTCTATTACAAACAAGTTTTTGGAGTGGTTCAGATCCTCTTTCGATATTTTGGTCCAAACAGGATTCCTAAAGAAGTGGTTCCTCCATTTGGATCTTTAGGATGGACAAAATCATGAACACAACTTGGACAAGTGGGAAACATTAGGACTTTGGCATCAATATGGTCCGAAGAGTGAAACAAGTACTTTAAAACAAGCATTTCAATTACAAATAAGTTTTTATAGTGTTTCGGATCCTCTTTCGATATTTTGGTCCAAACAAGATTCCAACAGAAGAGGTTCCTCCATTTGGATCTTTAAGATGGACGAAATTATGAGCACAACTTTGACAACTGGGAAACCTTATGTCTTCGGATTCATTTTGTTCTAGAAAGTTAAACACGTACTTTGAAACAAGCTTTCAATTTCAAACAAGTTTTTGGAGTAGTTCGGATCCTCTTTCGATATTTTGGTCCAAAGAGGATTCCCAAAGAAGAGGTTCCTCCATTTGCATCTATAGTATGGACCAATTCGCGAGGAAAACTTTGACAAGTGGGAAACCTTAGGTCTTTGTTATCAATATGGTCCGAAGAGTGAAACAAGTACTTTGAAACAAGTTTTCAATTACAAACAAGTTTTTGGAGCGGTTCGGATCCTCTTTCGATATTTTGGTCCAAACAGGATTCCCAAAGAAGAGGTTCCTCTATTTGGATCTTTTGGATGGACAAAATCATGAGCACAACTTGGACAAGTGGGAAACCTTAGGTCTTTGGTACCAATATGGTCCGAAGGGTGAAACAAGTACTTTGAAACAATAATTTCAATTACAAATAAGTTTTTATAGTGGTTCGGATCCTTTTTCAATATTATGGTCCAAACAATATTCCAAAAGAAGAGGTTCCTCCATTTGGATCTTTAGGACGAACCAAATCATGAACACAACTTTGGAAAGTGGGAAACCTTATGTCTTCAGATTCATTTTGTTCTAGAAAGTTAAACAAGTACCTTGAAACAAGCTTTCTATTACAAACATGTTTTTGGAGTGGTTTGGATCCTCTTTCGATATTTTGGTCCAAACAGGATTCCAAAGGAAAAGGTTCCTCCATTTGGATCTTTAGGATGGGCCAAATAACGTGGAAAACTTTGACAAGTGGGAAACCTTAGGTCTTTGGTATCATTATGGTCTGAAGAGTGATACAAGTACTTTGAAACAAGCTTTTCAATTACAAACAAGTTTTTGGAGTGGTTCGGATCCTCTTTCTATATTTTGGTCCAAACAGGATTCCCAAAGAAGAGGTTCCTCCATTTGGATCTTTAGGATGGACAAAATCATGAGCACAACTTGGAGAAGTGGGAAACCTTAGGTCTTTGGTATCAATATGGTCTGAAGAGTCAAACAAGTACTTTGAAACAGGCATTTCAATTACAAATAAGTTTTTATAGTGGTTCAGATCCTCTTTCGATATTTTGGTCCAAACAAGATTCCAAAAGAAGAGGTTCCTCCATTTGGATCTTTAGGATGGACCAAATCATGAGCACAACTTTGACAAGTGGGAAACCTTATGTCTACGGATTCATTTTTTTCTAGAAAGTTGAACAAGTACTTTCAAACAAGCTTTCAATTACAAACAAGTTTTTGGAGTGGTTGGGATCCTCTTTCGATATTTTTGTCCAAAGTGGATTCCCAAGGAAGAGGTTCCTCCATTTGCATCTTTAGGATGGACCAAATCGCGAGAAAAACTTTGACAAGTGGGAAACCTTAGGATTTTGTTATCAATATGGTCCGAAGAGTGAAACAAGTACTTTGATACAAGCATTTCAATTACAAACAAGTTTTTGGAGTGGTTCGGATCCTCTCTCGATATTTTGGTCCAAACAGGATTCCCAAAGAAGTGGTTCCTCCATTTGGATCTTTAGGATGGACAAAATCATGAGCACAACTTGGACAAGTGGGAAACCTTAGGTCTTTGGCATCAATATGGCCCGAAGAGTGACACAAGTACTTTGAAACAAGCATTTCAATTACAAATAAGTTTTTATAGTGGTTCGGATCCTCTTTCGATATTTTGGTCCAAACAAGATTCCAACAGAAGAGGTTCCTCCATTTGGATCTTTAGGATGGACCAAATCATGATCACAACTTTGACAAGTTGGAAACCTTATGTCTTCGGATTCATTTTGTTCTACAAAATTAAACAAGTACTTTCAAACAAGCTTTCAATTACAAACAAGTTTTTGGAGTGGTTCGGATCCTCTTTCGATATTTTTGTCCAAAGAGGATTCCCAAGGAAGAGGTTCCTCCATTTGCATCTTTAGGAAGGACCAAATCGCGAGGAAAACTTTGACAAGTGGGAAACCTTAGGACTTTGTTATCAATATGGTCCGAAGAGTGAAACAAGTACTTTGAAACAAGCATTTCAATTACAAACAAGTTTTTGGAGTGGTTCGGATCCTCTTTCGATATTTTGGTCCAAACAGGATTCCCAAAGAAGTGGTTCCTCCATTTGGATCTTTAGGATGGACAAAATCATGAGCACAACTTGGACAAGTGGGAAACCTTAGGTCTTTGGCATCAATATGGTCCGAATTGTGAAACAAGTACTTTGAAACAAGCATTTCAATTACAAATAAGTTTTTATAGTGTTTCGGATCCTCTTTCGATATTTTGGTCCAAACAAGATTCCAACAGAAGAGGTTCCTCCATTTGGATCTTTAGGATGGACCAAATCATGATCACAACTTTGACAAGTGGGAAACCTTATGTCTTCGGATTCATTTTGTTCTAGAAAGATACACAAGTACTTTGAAACAAGCTTTCAATTACGAACAAGTTTTTGGAGTGGTTCGGATCCTCTTTCGATATTTTGGTCCAAAGAGGATTCCCAAAGAAGAGGTTCCTCCATTTGCATCTTTAGGATGGACCAATTCGCGAGGAAAACTTGGACAAGTGGGAAACCTTAGGTCTTTGTTATCAATATGGTCCGAAGAGTGAAACAAGTACTTTGAAACAACTTTTCAATTAAAAACAAGTTTTTGGAGTGGTTCGGATCCTCTTTCGATATTTTGGTCCAAACAGGATTCCCAAAGAAGAGGTTCCTCCATTTGGATCTTTTGGTTGGACAAAATCATGAACACAACTTGGACAAATGGGAAACCTTAGGTCTTTGGTATCAATATAATTCTAAGGGTGAAAAAGTACTTTGAAACAAGCATTTCAATTACAAATAAGTTTTTATAGTGGTTCGGATTCTCTTATTATATTTTGGTCCAAACAAGATTCCAAAAAAAGAGGTTCCTCCATTTGGATCTTTAGGACGGACAAAATCATGAGCACAACTTTGACAAGTGGGAAACCTTATGTCTTCGGATTCATTTTGTTCTAGAAAGTTAAGCAAGTACCTTGAAACTAGCTTTCTATTACAAACAAGATTTTGGAGTGGTTCGGATCCTAATTCGATATTTTGGTCCAAACAGGATTCCCAAAGAAGTGGTTCCTCCATTTGGATCTTTAGGATGGACAAAATCATGAACACGACTTGGACATGTGGGAAACCTTAGGTCTTTGGCATCAATATGGTCCGAAGAGTGAAACAAGTACTTTAAAACAACCATTTCAATTACAAATAAGTTTTTATAGTGTTTCGGATCCTCTTTCGATATTTTGGTCCAAACAATATTCCAACAGAAGAGGTTCCTCCATCTGGATCTTTAAGATGGACGAAATTATGAGCACAACTTTGACAAGTGGGAAACCTTATGTCTTCGGATTCATTTTGTTCTAGAAAGTTAAACAAGTACTTTGAAACAAGCTTTCAATTACAAACAAGTTTTTGGAGTGGTTCGGATCCTCTTTCGATATTTTGGTACAAGGAGGATTCCCAAAGAAGAGGTTCCTCCATTTGCATATATAGTATGGACCAATTCGCGAGGAAAACTTTGACAAGTGGGAAACCTTAGGACTTTGTTATCAATATGGTCCGAAGAGTGAAACAAGTACTTTGAAACAAGCATTTCATTTACAAACAAGTTTTTGGAGTGGTTCCGATCCTCTTCGATACTTTGGTCCAAACAGGATTCCCAAAGAAGTGGTTCCTCCATTTGGATCTTTAGGATGGACAAAATCATGAGCACAACTTGGACAAGTGGGAAACCTTAGGTCTTTGGCATCAATATGGTCCGAATTGTGAAACAAGTACTTTGAAACAAGCATTTCAATTACAAATAAGTTTTTATAGTGTTTCGGATCCTCTTTCGATATTTTGGTCCAAACAAGATTCCAACAGAAGAGGTTCCTCCATTTGGATCTTTAGGATGGACCAAATCATGATCACAACTTTGACAAGTGGGAAAGCTTATGTCTTCGGATTCATTTTGTTCTAGAAAGTTAAACAAGTACCTTGAAACAAGCTTTCTATTACAAACAAGTTTTTGGAGTGGTTCGGATCCTCATTCGATATTTTGGTCCAAACAGGATTCCCAAATAAGTGGTTCCTCCATTTGGATCTTTAGGATGGACAAAATCATGAACACAACTTGGACAAGTGGGAAACCTTAGGTCTTTGGCATCAATATGGTCCGAAGAGTGAAACAAGTACTTTAAAACAAGCATTTCAATTACAAATAAGTTTTTATAGTGTTTCGGATCCCTTTCGATATTTTGGTCCAAACAAGATTCCAACAGAAGAGGTTCCTCCATCTGGATCTTTAAGATGGACGAAATTATGAGCACAACTTTGACAAGTGGGAAACCTTATGTCTTTGGATTCATTTTGTTCAAGAAAGTTAAACAAGTACTTTGAAACAAGATTTCAATTACAAACAAGTTTTTGGAGTAGTTCGGATCCTCTTTCGATATTTTGGTCCAAAGAGGATTCCCAAAGAACAGGTTCCTCCATTTGCATCTATAGGATGGACCAATTCGCGAGGAAAACTTTGACAAGTGGGAAACCTTAGGTCTTTGTTATCAATATGGTCCGAAGAGTGAAACAAGTTTTCAATTACAAACAAGTTTTTGGAGTGGTTCGGATCCTGTTTCGATATTTTGGTCCAAACAGGATTCCCAAAGAAGAGGTTCCTCCATTTGGATCTTTTGGATGGACAAAATCATGAGCACAACTTGGACAAGTGGGAAACCTTAGGTCTTTGGTACCAATATGGTCCGAAGGGAGAAACAAGTACTTTGAAACAAACATTTCAATTACAAATAAGTTTTTATAGTGGTTCGGATCCTGTTTCGATATTTTGGTCCAAACAATATTCCAAAAGAAGAGGTTCCTCCATTTGGATCTTTAGGACGAACCAAATCATGAGCACAACTTTGGAAAGTGGGAAACCTTATGTCTTCAGATTCATTTTGTTCTAGACAGTTAAACAAGTACCTTGAAACAAGCTTTCTATTACAAATATGTTTTTGGAGTGGTTGGGATCCTCTTTCGATATTTTGGTCCAAACAGGATTCCAAAGGAAGAGGTTCCTCCATTTGGATCTTTAGGATGGGCCAAATAACGAGGAAAACTTTGACAAGTGGGAAACCTTAGGTCTTTGGTATCATTATGGTCTGAAGAGTGATACAAGTACTTTGAAACAAGCTTCTCAATTACAAACAAGTTTTTGGAGTGGTTCGGATCCTCTTTCTATATTTTGGTCCAAACAGGATTCCCAAAGAAGAGGTTCCTCCATTTGGATCTTTAGGATGGACAAAATCATGAGCACAACCTGGATAAGTGGGAAACCTTAGGTCTTTGGTATCAATATGGTCCGAAGAGTCAAACAAGTACTTTGAAACAGGCATTTCAATTACAAATAAGTTTTTATAGAGGTTCAGATCCTCTTTCGATATTTTGGTCCAAACAAGATTCCAAAAGAAGATGATAAGGCAAACCGAAGATGCAAGTCCAAAGACCCTATGCTATTAGATTTAGCATGAACCTTTGAAGCAAGATCTCAAACCCTCCCTAACTAATCGGATTCAACCAAGAGATTAAGGTTAGATGTGATTACCTCTTAGATCAATGATCTAGAGACAAGAATGAGTTTTCTTGTTCTAGATTGAATCACTCCACAATTAAGTTGATCAATCCCTAATTGAATGACTCGGCAGCAACCCTAAACACAAGAATTGCAAGGAATGAAAACTATGAACAAGTTTTCAAAAGAACTCTCAAAGAGAATTGATTTTCATTCAACAATAATCTGAGTTTTTCATTGTGATTCCCACGGCTTTTATAAGCCTTTAAACATAAAAGGAAAGTAAGGAACACAACAATAAAGAATGCATTAAAGCATTCGGTTACAAAAGGAAAAACAGAAATGGAAAGTTTAGCCATAAATGCCTAAGGTTACAAAAAAAAGGAAACTATGGCTAGAATTCAATTTAACACAAATATGTTTTTGATGCTTCTTCTCCTTAAATCATGGTTGTCACTTGCACAAGATTATCTTGGTAAATATTGTCTTCATGGATTTGCAAGTTGCACACAATCTTCAATTTGTCATCAAGCAAGCCTTCATCCGAAATGGCCTCCTCCCTTAGAATTGTAGCCTGATCCGAGCCTATCCATTCTTGCACATGGGTAATAAAAGCTTGTTGGATCTTCTTGGCTTTGGACCTTGTGATTGGGCCGGATGGTACATGTATTGGGCTTGGAGTGCTTCCATGATCCTTATCATCTTCCCCTTCTTGAAGAGGATTCGTCCTCGAATCAAGGTCATCTTCTCCTTCAACAAAAGGACTCAAATCAGCAACATTAAAAGTGGAACTAACCGAGAACTCACCTGGAAGATCTATCTTGTAAGCATTGTTGTTGACTCTCTCTAGTACTTGATAAGGTCCATCTCCCCTTGGATGAAGTTTGGTTTTCTTTTGCGAAGGAAACCTCTCCTTTCTAAAGTGGATCCATACCCAATCTCCTGGTTTAAACACAATCTCCTTTCTTCCTTTGTTGATCCGAGAAGCCACCCTGGTGTTTTGCTTCTCAATTCGGTCCCTAACTTCTTTGTGCAAAGATTTGATAAATTCAGCCCTAGAAGTTGCTTCATCACAAACAAACACATTAGTAGGCAAAGGAAGTAAATCAAGTGGAGTAGTAGGGTTAAAGCCGTATACTACCTCAAATGGAGAACAATGAGTGGTACTATGTATGGCTCGGTTGTATGCAAACTCCACAAAAGGAAGACATGACTCCCAAGACTTGATATTCTTGGAAATAATGGCTCTAAGTAACGCCCCCAAAGTTCTATTAACCACCTCGGTTTGTCCATCGGTTTGGGGATGACAAGTAGTTGAAAATAGTAGCTTAGTACCAAGCTTACCCCACAAAACCTTCCAAAAGTGACTTAGAAATTTAACATCCCTATCACTAACAATAGTAGTAGGAATACCATGCAATCTAACCACTTCCCTAAAGAACAAATCCGCAACATGTTTAGCATCATCTGTTTTGTTACATGCAATGAAATGGGCCATTTTGCTAAAACGGTCAACTACAACAAATATGCTATCATGTCCTCTTTGAGTCCTAGGTAAACCTAATACAAAATCCATAGAAATATGTGTCCAAGGTTCATTAGGAACATTCAATGGTGTGTAAAGCCCATGTGGTTGTGATCTAGACTTGGCCTCTTTGCATTTAAAACAACTTTTACAAACTTTATGCACATCATGTCTCATTTTAGGCCAAAAGAAATGCTCATTTAACATGTCAAATGTTTTGTGAATCCCAAAGTGACCCATTAAACCGCCCCCATGTGATTCTTTAACAAGCAATTCCCTCATTGAACAATTGGGTATACACAACTTATTTTTCTTAAACAACATGTCATCAAACACAAAATAATCATCCTTGGGTTTCCCATTAACACAAGCAGCATATATAGTTCCAAAATCAGAATCAAGAGGATATAAATCTTTCACTTGTTTAAATCCTAAGATCTTAGCACTAAGAGTAGAAAACAAGTTGTACCTCCTTGATAATGCATCGGCCACCACATTATCTTTACCTTGCTTGTATTTAATGACATATGGAAAGGTCTCAATGAATTCTATCCATTTAGCATGCCTTCTATTCAACTTGCTTTGTCCCTTGAGGTGTTTCAAGCTCTCATGATCGGTATGGATCACAAACTCCCTCGGCCAAAGGTAGTGTTGCCAAACCTGCAAAGTTCTCACCAAGGCATATAATTCCTTATCATAGGTAGGATAATTCAGAGATGCTCCATTCAATTTTTCACTAAAATACATTAAAGGCTTACCATCTTGCATTAACACTGCCCCTATGCCAATTCCATTTGCATCACATTCAATTTCAAAAGATTTCTCAAAATTTGGCAAAACAAGCAATGGTGCATTAGTTAATTTGTCTTTCAATTCTTGAAAAGCCTTTTCTTGCATTTCCCCCCACACAAAAGTGACATGTTTTTTGACAAGTTCATTCAATGGTGATGCTATTGTGCTAAAGTCCTTAATGAATCTTCTATAAAAACTAGCAAGACCATGAAAACTTCTAACTTCACTAGCATTTTTAGGTTGTGGCTACTCTCTTATAGCTTTAACTTTCTCCTCATCTACTTCAACTCCATCTTTGCTAACAATGAATCCTAGAAAGTTAACTCTATCCAAACAGAAACTACACTTTTTAAAATTAGCATAAAGCTTCTCTTTTCTAAGTGTAATTAAGACTAACCTAACATGCTCTACATGCTCATTCATGCTCTTTGAGTAAATCAGTATGTCATCAAAATAAACAACTACAAACTTACCCAAAAACTCCCTTAAAACATGATTCATCAATCTCATAAAAGTACTAGGTGCATTAGTCAAACCAAAAGGCATAACAAGCCATTCATATAAACCAAATTTAGTTTTAAAGGCTGTTTTCCATTCATCACCTACTTGCATTCTTATTTGATGATATCCGGATTTAAGGTCAATTTTAGTGAAAAGACAAGATCCATACAACTCATCAAGCATATCATCTAGCCTAGGAATAGGGTGACGATACTTTACAGTGATTTTGTTGATGGCTCGGCAATCCACACACATTCTCCATGTTCCATCCTTCTTAGGCACCAAAATGACCGGACCTGAGCAAGGACTCAAACTCTCCCTTATGTAGCCCTTTTCAAGAAGCTCCTCCACTTGCTTTTGTATCTCCTTAGTTTCGGTTGGATTGGTCCTATAGGCTGGCCTATTTGGAATTCCAGCCCCGGGAATGAAGTCAATTTGATGTTCAATGCCTCGGATTGGTGGCAATCCAATTGGTACTTCATCCGGAAACATGTCCTTGAATTCCTGCAAAAGAGAAGAAAACACACTTGGCAAAGACAAAGTTTGGTTAGGGTTCGTAGCCAAATACCCTCCTTTGCACAAAAGCACAAAGATTGGTTTTTGGATAAGTAAAGCCCTCCTCACTTCCCCAACTTTGGCAATTAGGCTCACTTGCTTACTTTTGCTTTGTTTTGCCTCTCTTTTCTCTTTTTCTCTCAAATTCTTCTCTAATTGTTCTCTCACCACTTTCTTTTCACTCAAATCTTTCTTTTCTCTCATTTCTTTTTCTTCAAATTCAATTCTTTTTTTCTCAAGTTTCATTTGATCATTACAGACTTCTTTTGATGATAAAGGTACAAGAATGACTTTTCTACCATCCTTAGTGAAACTATACCTATTCAAGAATCCATCATGCATAACTTTTCTATCAAATTGCCATGGTCGGCCTAGCAAAATATCTCCAGCATGCATAGGTACAACATCACATAATATCTCATCATGATATTTGCCTAAATTAAAGGAAATCAAAGCTTGAGATACTACCTTTATTTCTCCACAATCATTGAGCCATTGAAGCTTGTATGGTGTAGGATGAGCTTGAGTTGGCAATTGCAACCTTTTGACAAGAATAGTGCTCACCACATTAGTACAACTTCCTCCATCAATCACCAAACTACAAGGTGTGCCATTCACTAGACATCTTGTATGGAACAAGTTGTCTCTTTGATCATCCACACTATCCTCCTTGGCTTGAGCACTTAGAACTCTCCTAGTAACAAGAGCTAAGTGGCTGCCATCCTCCACTTCTTCCTCAAACTCCTCAGCCTCCTCATCTTCCTCCTCATTGTCACTTTCCTCACCATCCGTGACAATTTCTCCATTTCTAATGATCATAGCCCTTTTATTTGGACAATCTCGGCTAATGTGTCCTACTCCTTGACACTTCCAACACTTTATATCCCTATTTCTTTCCACCTTTGTGTCATCCACTTTCTCCTTCCCCTTCCCTTTAGAAGACTCCCCCAATTCCTTCTTGGCAGCCTCAAATGTGGTTCTAGGCTTAAAATCTCCTTTAGAACTACTAACTCCCTTTTTCCAAGTATTGGATGATGGTAAAGTGGATTTAGAGGTGTATCTCTTGGTATTATCCCTTTCCCAAGCTATTTGTTTCTCAATCTTTTCGGCAATGTGCAAGAGTTCCTCCATGTTAAAATATTGATACATATCCACCCTATGAGATAACTCCTTGTTCATTCCCCCCAAGAACCGTGACATAGTGTCATCCTCACTTTCATTAACATTGGCCCTAGTCATGAGCACATCCATCTCTCTATAATACTCCTCCACACTCTTTGTTCCTTGTTGTATTGATACAAAAGACCGAAGGTTTCCCACTTGTCCAAGTTGTGCTCATGATTTTGTCCATCCTAAAGATCCAAATGGAGGAACCTCTTCTCTGGGAATCCTATTTGGACCAAAATATCGAAGAAAGATCTGAACCACTCCAAAAACTTGTTTGTAATTGAAAAGCTTGTTTCTATGTACTTGTTTCACTCTTCGGACCTTATTGATAACAAAGACCTAAGGTTTCCAACTTGTCAAAGTTTTCCTCGCGATTTGGTCCATCCTAAAGATGCAAATGGAGGAACCTCTTCCATGGGAATCCTCTTTGGACAAAAATATAGAAAAAGGATCCGAACCACTCGAAAAACTTGTTTGTAATTGAAAGCTTGTTTCAAAGTACTTGTTTAACTTTCTAGAACAAAATGAATCCGAAGACAAAAGGTTTCCCACTTGTCAAAGTTGTGCTCATGATTTGGTCCATCCTAAAGATCCAAATTGAGGAACCTCTTCTTTTAGAATCTTGTTTGGACGAAAATATCGAAAGAGGATCCCAACCACTATAAAAACTTATTTGTAATTGAAATTCTTGTTTCAAGTTTCAATCTTCGGACAATATTGATACCAAAGACCTAAGGTTTCCCACTTGTCCATGTTGTGCTCATGATTTTGTCCATCCTAACGATCCAAATGGAGGAACCTCTTCTTTGGGAATCCTATTTGGACCAAAATATCGAAAGAAGATCCGAACCACTCCAAAAACTTCTTTGTAATTGAAAAGCTTGTTTCCAAATACTTGTTTCACTCTTCGGACCATATTGATATTAAAGACATAAGGTTTCCCACTTGGCCAAGTTTTCCTCGTGATTTGGTCCATCCTAAAGATCCAAATGGAGGTTCCTCTTCTTTGGTAACCCGGTTTGGACCAAAATATAGAAAAAGGATTAGAACCACTCCAAAATCTTGTTTGAAATTGAAAAGCTTGTTTCAAAGTACTTGTTTCACTCTTCGGACCATAGTGATACCAAAGACTTAAGGTTTCCCACTTGTCAAAGTTTTCCTCGTGATTTGGTCCATCCTAAAGATCCAATTGGACGAACCTCTTCTTTTGGAATCCTGTTTGGACCAAAATATCGAAAGGGGATCCGAACCACTCCAAAAACTTGTTTGTAATAGAAAGCTTGTTTCAAAGTACTTGTTTAACTTTCTAGAACAAAATGAATCCGAAGGCATAAGGTTTCCCACTGCTCAAAGTTGTGCTCATGATTTGGTCTATCCTAAAGATCCAAATGGAGGAACCTCTTCTTTTGGAATCTTGTTTGGACCAAAATATCGAAAGAGGATCCGAACTACTATAAAAACTTATTTGTAATTGAAATGCTTGTTTCAAAGTACTTGTTTCACCCTTCGAATTATATTGATACAAAAGACCAAAGGTTTCCCACTTGTCCAAGTTGTGCTCATGATTTTGTCCATCCAAAAGATCCAAATGGAGGAACCTCTGCTTTGGGAATCCTGTTTTTACCAAAATATTGAAAGACGATCCGAACCATTCCAAAAACTTGTTTGTAATTGAAAAGCTTGTTTCAAAGTACTTGTTTCACTCTTCGGACCATATTTATAACAAAGAACTAAGGTTTCCCACTTGTCAAAGTTTTCCTCGCGATTTGGTCCATCCTAAAGATGCAAACGGAGGAACCTCTACTTTGGGAATCCTCTTTGGACCAAAATATCGAACGAGGATCCGAACAACTCCAAAAACTTGTTTGTAATTGAAAGCTTGTTTTAAAGTACTTGTTTAACTTTCTAGAACTAAATGAATCCGAAGACATAAGGTTTCCCACTTGTCAAAGTTGTGCTAATGATTTGGTCCATCCTTAAGATCGAAATGGAGGAACCTCTTCTTTTAGAATCTTGTTTGGAATAAAATATCAAAAGAGGATCCGAACCACTATAAAAACTTATTTGTAATTGAAATGCTTGTTTCAAAGTACTTGTTTCACCCTTCGGATTATATTGATACCAAAGACCTAAGGTTTCCCACTTGTCCAAGTTGTGCTCATGATTTTGTCCATCCTAAAGATCCAAATGGAGGAACCTCTTCTTTGGGAATCCTGTTTGGACCAAATTATCGAAAGAGGATCCAAACCACTCAAAAAACTTGTTTCTAATTGAAAAGCTTGTTTCAAAGTACTTTTTTCACTTTTCGGACCATATTGATAACAAAGACCTAATGTTTCCCACTTGTCAAAGTTTTCCTCGCGATTTGGTCCATCCTAAAGATGCAAATGGAGGAACCTCTTCTTTGGGAATCCTCTTTGGACCAAAATATCGAACGAGGATCCGAACCACTCCATAAACTTGTTTTTAAATGAAAGATGTTTTCAAAGTACTTGTTTAACTTTCTAGAACTAAATGAATCCATGACATAAGGTTTCCCACTTGTCAAAGTTGTGCTCATGTTTTGGTCCATCCTAAAGACCAAAATTGAGGAACCTCTTCTTTTGGAATCCTGTTTGGACCAAAATATCGAAAGAGGATCCGAACCACTATAAAAACTTATTTGTAATTGAAATTCTTGTTTCAAAGTACTTGTTTCACTCTTCGGACCATATTGATACCAAAGACCTAAGGTTTCCCACTTGTCCATGTTGTGCTCATGATTTTGTCCATCCTAAAGATCCAAATGGAGGAACATCTTCTTTGGGAATCCTGTTTGGACCAAAATATCGAAAGAGGATCCGAACCACTCCAAAAACTTGTTTCTAATTAAAAAGCTTGTTTCAAAGTACTTGTTTCACTCTTCGGACCATATTGTTAACAAACACCTAAGGTTTCCCACTTGTCAAAGTTTTCCTCGTTATTTGGTCAGTCCTAAAGATCCAAATTAAAGAACATCTTCTTTGGGAATCCTCTTTAGACCAAAATATCGAAAGAGGAATCGAACCACTCAAAAAACTTGTTTGTAATTGAAAGCTTGTTTCAAAGTACTTGTTTAACTTTCTAGAACAAAATGAATACATAGACATAAGGTTTCCCACTTGTCAAAGTTGTGCTTATGATTTGGTCCATCCTAAAGATCCAAATTGAGGAACCTCTTCTTTTGGAATCTTGTTTGGACCAAAATATCGAAAGAGGATCCGAACCACTATAAAAACTTATTTGTAATTAAAATGCTTGTTTTAAAGTACTTGTTTCACCCTTCAGATTATACTGATACCGAAGACCTAAGGTTTCCCACTTGTCCATGTTGTGCTCATGATTTTGTCCATCCTAAAGATCCAAAGGGAGGAACCTCTGCTTTGGGAATCCTGTTTTTACCAAAATATTGAAAGACGATTCGAACCACTCCAAAAACTTGTTTGTAATTGAAAAGCTTGTTTCAAAGTACTTGTTTCACTCTTCGGACCGTATTTATAACAAAGACCTAAGGTTTCCCACTTGTCAAAGTTTTTCTCGCGATTTGGTCGATCCTAAAGATGCAAATGGAAGAACCTCTTCATTGGGAATCCTCTTTGGACCAAAATATCGAACGAGGATCCGAACAACTCCAAAAACTTGTTTGTAATTGAAAGCTTGTTTTAAAGTACTTGTTTAACTTTCTAGAACTAAATGAATCCGAAGACATGATGATATGAAACCCTAGGAAATTGATAAAGAAACCCTTTGATGCACAAAGAACCCCTTAGATGCAAATCCTAAAACCCCATGAACAAAAAGGTAAAACCTTTGGAAAAACAAGAAAAGAAGATTATTCCAATGATCAAAGACCTTGAAATAAGAGAACTTGTTCTTATTTCAAGATTGAAACAATTCACAAACAAACTAGATCAAGGTTTGCTTGAATGTTCCTAAAACATGCAACCTAAGAACAAGGCTACAAAACTAAGCAATTTTAGCAAAGCAAAAAGCAATATTATTATCATATGAATTCTTCATTAGTCAAGTATGTAACCCAATATCCTTGCAAATGCCCAAGAAAGTCAATCTTCACTCGTTTAGTCTTCGGATTCTTGATCTTTTCTCGAATGAAACCGTGGAGTTCAATATCTTCAATTCTTTGACATTTGGGGCTGGGATGATTCATATCATTCTCTCCAACTTCGAAAAGATTCGTCCTCGAATCTAAAGGTTTGATCATGGTGGAGTCTCCCTTGAAAAGTTCGCCAATTGTTAAATCATTTGTGGCACCATTATTGTCATTGATTTCCTGCAAAAAATCATAAACAAAATCTTGCAAAGGGTTTAGGTTGAAACTTCCCATATGATACTCGAGTGCAAAGAGGGGTGGTGTGGCTAATAGTTTCCTTTTTGATATGAATCATGGAACATCACAAATAGCTTAAGGATCAATTTCAAGATCAAAGTTCAAGACAAGCATAAAAACATCCATTACAAGCCTACATGAGAAAAGTCAAGACAAGCTTTGAATATCCGAGCATGGAGGCTATGGAAGAGGACTTGATGAACTTCAATCTATGGAAAATACATTTGAAGGAAGAGTATTGAAGACTTGTTCAATCGGAATTGAAGAGGAGCTAATTAGGAAAGTTGCATCACTTTTGCAAACTTTCCTTATTTGGACCACTTTCCATATTTGTTTCCAAAGTTTCCATATTTGTTCCCAAAATGGTTCCAACGAATTTATGATGTATTTAGACATGTTTTAGGTCTTTTATATTCATTTTATATGTTTGGAAAGGATTAGGAAAGATATTATTCTCTAGAAAAGATTTTCCACAAAATCTGCCAATTTCACATAAGGCAAGTTTTGGGCAGATTTTGTGCTCCTTGTAATCCGAATTTCCAAGCTTATTTTTAGGGTTTCTTTGCCTATTTAAAGGCCTCATTTGTAACCCTAAATACCAAGATTTAACATGATAATAATATTGCTTTTTGCTTAGCTGAAATTGCTTAATTTTGTAGCCTTGTTCTAGGTTGCATGTTTTAGAAACATTCAAGCATAATTTGATCTAGTATGTTTGTGAATTGTTTCGATCTTGAAATAAGAACAAGTTCTCTTATTTCAAGATATTAGATCATTGGAATAATCTTCTTCTTCTTGTATTCCATGGGTTTTACCTTATTGTTCATCGGGGTTTTAGGATTTGCATCTAGGGGTTCTTTGTGCTTTCAAAGGGTTTCTATTTCAATTTCCTAGGGTTTCATATCATTTGGTATCAGAGCTTAGGCTCAAGGGAAGATTTCTATCTTACTTGCTTTCTTGTTATTTCGATTTTTTCTTGTTTTGTTCTTAGTTCATCCAAAAACCAGAAAACACACAAAAAAAAAAAAAAAAAAAACTGTTCCAGAATTTCCTTCTTTAGCTACTGTTTTTGTTATTTTTCGTATAGTTACTTTCCGAATCTCAAAAAGTCGTAAACTAAAAAAGTCTTTATCTTTCTTTTTTGATTATTTTTTATTCAGAAACGTTTGTCAAAAAAAAAGTGGAAGATTGAGAAAAATAAAGATCTTCACAGACTGTCAGATTGTGCAGAAAATTGAAAAAAAAAAAAGTGTTCTTCCTTATTTGCTTGAGTTTCTGGAAAAAAGTGGTTTGAGTTCTTATGGTTCTTGAATAGTTCATCTTAAACTCATCATTTATGCATCTTGAATCCGAAATTATCAAGTTGAATGAGCCAAATTTGTTTGTTTCCTAAAAAGCTAGAACTTACCATAAATAGCCAAAACTGTTTTTGGAAAGTTTCAAATCTGCCCATATTTGAATATATGCATCTTTTGCTTTAGGAAAGTATTATTTTCTGATCCAAATTGCTTTAGGAAAGTCTAATTTCGAATTTTTCTCTTTTAGGAAAGTTTATTCTTGCTTGTTTTCTTTCTTATTCTTTCCTTGTTACAAAAATACACCATTTGAAAAATCTGTCCTTTTATTTCTCTAGCCACCCAAGCTGATTATTTCTTATTTCTTTATTGATACTTTTTACAAATATCATTAGTATCTTATTTGTTTGATAGTTGCTAAAGTGTGCTAATAGTTCAAGGTTACATTTAGGCCCTAAAATCTGTTTTGAGTGCAAACACGAGAGAACAAACATCATCGAGTGTAAACACTTAGGGAGTGATTGAGAGGTCCTATTTTTTATTATTAACCTTTTTATTTGCAGCAATGTATCATGAAAGGTTTGATCAAATGAGAAGTAAGAGTTTTCGAGAGGTAGAACAGACCCGGAGCCAAAATAGAGAGGTTTATCATGGAGGGATGGAGCATAGAAGCTTAAGAGGTGATAAGCTCAAGTTAAATACTTTCTATGGGAGTTCTAACCAAGAGGAATACTTGCAATGGGAGATAGAAACCGAGCATTTCTTGGATTACAACAATTATAGTGAGGAAAGAAAGGTAATGCTTGCTATTTCCAATTTCACTAATAATGCTCATGTTTGGTGGTCTCAATTGAAAGTGAAACTAAGGAGGGAGAGGAAACAACAAGTAGAAACTTGGTATGATCTTAAGTGCCATATGAGAAAGAGATTCGTGTCAAGACAACATCAAGACCATCTTGTGCAAAACTTGGATAACCTAATACAAGGTTGCAAAAGTGTGGATGATTACTATAAGGAGATGGAGTTTCTCAAGGCTAGGGCTAATGTTGAGGAAGATGAGAAGTCTGCTATTGTTAGGTTTTTAAATGGATTGAATAGAGATATTGCTTACCAAATTGATTTAACACAATTTGAGGAGTTAGGAGAGTTGGTGCACATTGCCAACAAGGTGGAAAGAAGACTCCAAAGAGGGGCTGCAAAAAGGTATGTCACTAAACAATATTCCAATCCAATTTCTTCTTATCAAATGGGTGAAAATGGTACATTAATGGATAAGAATGGGGCTGCCTATGGCTTGGTAGAGGAAAATGCAAATTTGATTTTAGAGAAGGTCAAGATGATTGAAAGAGAACTTTTAAAATCAAAGGAAGTTTTCAATGCTAGCATGGAGGAGATAAAAGAGGATATTCGTGCTAAGGTTTTTGTGGAGGAAACTTGTGAGCTACAAAAGAGTTCTATGTTTGAAAGTAATGAAAACTGTGACAAAAAGAGTGAGCCAAAAGAAAGAGAGATGAGTGCAAAAGAAATTAGTGAGTTAAAAGAAAGAGAGATGAGTGATAAAAAAGAAATGAGTGCTCAAAACAATGAGAGTTGTGAGTTTGAAAATAATGAAAGAGAGAATGAAAAGAAAGAGGGCTTTGAGAATACAAAGTGTGAGATATTTGAATGTAGTGAGAAAAAAGAGAGTCAACTGGAGAGTGAGAGCTTGAAAGTTGGATCAAGTGAGGCTAGGAATGAAATCTACCAACCTACATTTGTACTTATGTACAAAGAGGTTTGTTTTACACTTAACCCATCTTTGCCTAGTATGTTTGTTGAGTTTTTGCAGGAATTCAAAAGGTTGTTCCCTAATGAGATGCCTAGTAATTTGTCATCATTGAAAGGCATAATACATCATGAAGACAACATTCAAGGGGCTGCCATTCTCAATAAACCAGCATCTCACATGACTCAATGCATGGAACATACGGTAAAAATGACCATTGTAAAGTATCCTAACCCTATTCTTGATTTTATTCATAACACTTGTTTGGTTGCTAAATTTGATCTCAACTCTCAATTTCTACCACTTCAATTGCATTCTAATGATAAAAATTTGTTTTGTGATACAAGAGTTAGATCATTTAATGAATTTATGGATAGTATGGATTTTACATCTTATATGCATTTCCCGAATACTTTAAAACTATTTGAGTTTGACTTTTGTTTATGTGATGTGTCTGATTTCTTAACTTCACTATCTAATCTTCTTGTGAATAATATTGAGTATGAGAAAATTTATGAGATTGACTATGGTCCTTTGGGTTCTAAGAAGAGGCTACAAAGAAAAAAATATCAAAAGGGGACTGAATGTATGAAACTAAATGTCAAAGAGGGAGATGCAAGGAAGTTCAAGGTTTTTGATCCGGGAGGAGTTAGACAATTCAAGGCACTAGAAAGATATCAAGATGTTTACCAATCTGATTTGCAAGGTAAGTATTCTTTAGGTGCTTTTATTTATGTTACTAACTTAAGTTTTTGCAATGTAGGTAATGTTTTAGATTCGAGGACGAATCCTTTTCAAGAGGGAGGGGATGATATGAATCATGGAACATCACAAATAGCTTAAGGATCAATTTCAAGATCAAAGTTCAAGACAAGCATAAAAACATCCATTACAAGCCTACATGAGAAAAGTCAAGACAAGCTTTGAATATCCGAGCATGGAGGCTATGGAAGAGGACTTGATGAACTTCAATCTATGGAAAATACATTTGAAGGAAGAGTATTGAAGACTTGTTCAATCGGAATTGAAGAGGAGCTAATTAGGAAAGTTGCATCACTTTTGCAAACTTTCCTTATTTGGACCACTTTCCATATTTGTTTCCAAAGTTTCCATATTTGTTCCCAAAATGGTTCCAACGAATTTATGATGTATTTAGACATGTTTTAGGTCTTTTATATTCATTTTATATGTTTGGAAAGGATTAGGAAAGATATTATTCTCTAGAAAAGATTTTCCACAAAATCTGCCAATTTCACATAAGGCAAGTTTTGGGCAGATTTTGTGCTCCTTGTAATCCGAATTTCCAAGCTTATTTTTAGGGTTTCTTTGCCTATTTAAAGGCCTCATTTGTAACCCTAAATACCAAGATTTAACATGATAATAATATTGCTTTTTGCTTAGCTGAAATTGCTTAATTTTGTAGCCTTGTTCTAGGTTGCATGTTTTAGAAACATTCAAGCATAATTTGATCTAGTATGTTTGTGAATTGTTTCGATCTTGAAATAAGAACAAGTTCTCTTATTTCAAGATATTAGATCATTGGAATAATCTTCTTCTTCTTGTATTCCATGGGTTTTACCTTATTGTTCATCGGGGTTTTAGGATTTGCATCTAGGGGTTCTTTGTGCTTTCAAAGGGTTTCTATTTCAATTTCCTAGGGTTTCATATCACTTTTCCTCTCCATTCTTCTAACTAGAGCTTGCTTTTCTTGCTCTAATTCTCTCAACTCTTCTTGCTTCTTTATTTTCTCCTTTTCTTCTCGCTCTAATCTCTCTCGCTTCACCGACTCCCTTTTCTCTCTTCTTTTTTGTTGTTCTTGCTCCATCCTCTTCAATCTCTCTTTTTCTTCTTCTTTAGTTTCATCTCCTTCTAGAGCCAAATCTATCTTGTTAGGGCACACCTCCCGAATATGCCCCCTTCCACGACATTTATTACACTTGATATCTCTAGTATGTATTGTCATAATGGAAGAATTTTGTGGTTGCAAGAAAATTAGGGTTTTGAAAGATGAAGAAAAAAAAACTGCTTGGTATTCAAACTTTGAAACGAGTTTTTAGGTGATTTCATTTCTGATTTTGGATTTGATGTCTTCTGTAATTTTGTAGAGGATCGAAAAATAAACAGATTGGAAAAAAATTTTGTAGGAAAAGGTGAAGGAACGAGGTCAGTAGGTGATGTACAAGTTGGAACAAAAATCTGGAAATTTCTGTTTTTTTTTTCTTTTTTTTAATGAAAGCGGTTTTGATGGGGGATTAGAAAAAGTGAAGACGTAGGTGATGAAGTAAACGAATTTACCTTTGATAACTCTCTCCCAGAGCAAGCTCTGATACCAAATGATATGAAACCCTAGGAAATTGATAAAGAAACCCTTTGATGCACAAAGAACCCCTTAGATGCAAATCCTAAAACCCCATGAACAAAAAGGTAAAACCTTTGGAAAAACAAGAAAAGAAGATTATTCCAATGATCAAAGACCTTGAAATAAGAGAACTTGTTCTTATTTCAAGATTGAAACAATTCACAAACAAACTAGATCAAGGTTTGCTTGAATGTTCCTAAAACATGCAACCTAAGAACAAGGCTACAAAACTAAGCAATTTTAGCAAAGCAAAAAGCAATATTATTATCATATGAATTCTTCATTAGTCAAGTATGTAAACCAATATCCTTGCAAATGCCCAAGAAAGTCAATCTTCACTCGTTTAGTCTTCGGATTCTTGATCTTTTCTCGAATGAAACCGTGGAGTTCAATATCTTCAATTCTTTGACATTTGGGGCTGGGATGATTCATATCACGTATCAATCTTAATAACGTAAATTTGATATTATAAATCATTTCCTATCAACGGTGTTATTTAGGAATCGATTTATTATCCTGGTCCAGTCTTATATAAACTCATTATATATGATGTTTCCACTTGCATCTACATCATGCTAATGATTTGGATCAAATCAGTGAACAACATCAACAGTGTTACCAGAATAAGGTTTCCTAACCGTATTCGTTTACTGTAGACTATTTGAGTTACTATCTTGGACTAGATCCACTTTATATCTCATAGTAGTCAAGATTACATAATTAGTAACTCTGGAATTTTCTATTAATGTTTGAATATATAGCGAATATCAACATATAATAAATTGCACAAAATTCACTAAAATAATACTTTTATTTATTCATAAAATATTCTATTACAAATTACGAATTCTAGGGCATAAATCCCAACAATCTCCCACTTGCCCTAGAGTAAGTGAGACATGTCTCGTAATCCTAGTCCTTCTAGGTGACCCTCAAACACCTTAGCCGTGAGAGTCTTTGTAAACGGATCAGCTCTGTTGTCCTTCGTGTCTATCTTCGTGACCAGCACGTCCCCACGATGCACTATCTCCCTTATAAGATGATATTTCCTCTCTATATGTTTTGATCTTTTGTGTGATCTTGGTTCCCTTGAATTTGCCACTGCACCACTATTATCGCAATAGAGGGTTATGGGCAATTCCATATTTGGAACAACTTCCAAATCTTTTAGGAACTTTCTGAGCCAGACAGCTTCCTTTGCAGCTTCACAAGCAGCAACATATTCTGCTTCCATAGTGGAGTCAGCAATACAACCTTGCTTAATACTTCTCCAAACTATGGCGGCTCCACCAAGTGCAAACACTGCACCCGATGTTGATTTCCTAGAATCTTTATCACCTTGGAAATCCAAATCTGTGTATCCTGTAAGGATCAAATCCTTATCTCCATACACTAACATATAATTTCTCGTTCTCCTAAGATACTTGAGAATTGCTTTAACTGCAACCCAATGTTCCTTTCCAGGATTGGATTGGAACCTGCTGACTACTCCCACTGCATAGCAGATATCCGGTCTAGTACACAACATTGCATACATTAGACTTCCTACTGCTGAAGCATATGGTATCTGTCCCATTTCCTCAACTTCTTGAGGTGTCTTAGGTGATTGTTCCTTAGACAAGCTAATTCCATGCCTAAAAGGTAAAATACCTTTCTTGGAATTTTTCATAGCAAAGCGTTTGATAATTTTATCAATATACGTTGCTTGAGACAGTGCTAGTGATTTCTTACTTCGATCACGAATGATCTGAATCCCAAGAACATAACTAGCCTCTCCCAAATCTTTCATTTGGAATTGATTTGCCAGCCATTCTTTAACTTCTGTTAACGTTCCTTTGTTATTTCCAATTAACAAAATATCGTCAACGTAAAGAATTATGAATACCACTTTGTCTTTTATGATACGCTTGTATACACAAGGTTCATCTATATTCTGTTCAAAGCCATAAGTTTTGACTGCATCGTCAAACCTAATGTTCCAAGACCTTGATGCTTGCTTAAGTCCATAAATGGACCTTTGCAACTTACAAACCTTTTGTTCTTGTCCTAGAGTAATGAATCCCTCTGGTTGCATCATATAGATGCTTTCGTCTAGATTGCCATTAAGGAAGGTAGTCTTGACGTCCATTTGCCAAATCTCATAATCATAATAAGCGGCAATGGATAAGATGGTGCGAATAGATTTAACCATGGCAACTGGGGAAAAAGTTTCCTCAAAGTCAATACCCTCCCTCTGAGTATAACCTTTTGCCACTAATCTAGCCTTGAAAGTCTCAACTTTCCCGTCTGCACCTCTTTTTCTCTTATAGATCCATTTGCATCCTATGGGTTTTTCACCATTTGGAAGATCTATGAGAGTCCAGACAGAGTTGGAATACATTGATTCCATCTCGAGATCCATGGCTTTGAGCCATTTTCTTTATCAATATCCCGCATTGCACTCTTATAAGTCAATGGGTCTTCCGAATTGTCATCAGCTATGGCAATATGGATTTCTCCAAATCCTATAAAACGTTCTGGGTTTCTAATAACCCTCCCACTTCTCCGAGGTTCTGATAAAGTTTGCACCTGGATTTCAGGTGTTTTATCAACAGCTCTTGTTGATTGATGAATTGTGTTGTTATCACTTATTTCATTTAACACTATTGCACTTCTGGGTTTTGTATCTTTCATAAAATCCTCTTCAAGAAAAACTGCATTTGTCGACACAAATACTTTGTTTTCCACGGGACAATAAAAGTACCCACCCTTTGTTTCTTTTGGGTAGCCTACGAAAAGGCATACTTTACTTCGGGGTTCTAACTTCTTTGGGTTTGCCATCAACACATGAGCGGGCGACCCCCAAATCCTAAAGTGTCGTAAACTTCCTTTACGTCCATTCCATAACTCTTGAGGAGTTTTAGGAACACTTTTGGATGGAACCACATTGAGTTTGTATAACGCAGTTTTAACTGCATATCCCCAAAAAGAAAGTGACAGTGTTGCGAAACTCATCATTGATTTAGTCATGTCTAATAACGTTCGGTTTATTCTTTCAGCCACACCATTTTGCTGAGGCATTCCCGGTGCTGAAAGTTGGGATGTTATCCCATGTTCTATCAAATAATCTCTGAAGTCTAAGTCCAGATATTCGCCACCACGATCAGATCGAAGTGTTTTGATAGTTTTAACTAATTGGTTTTCCATTTCAGCTTTATACTCTTTGAACTTATCAAGAGCTTCTGATTTGTGGATCATTAGGTAAACGTATCCATAGCGTGAATAGTCATCCGTGAAAGAGATGTAATATTCAAATCCACCATGAGCTTTTGCATTAAATGGTCCACAAAGGTCCGTATGCACAAGTTCGAGTGGTTCTGAGGCTCTATTACCTTTTCCAGTAAAAGGTCTTTTGGTCATTTTGCCTTCCAAACAGGGTTCATAGACTGGCATGGTTCCGATTTCTAACTGACTTAGGGAACCAGCTTCCACGAGTCTTTTAAGCCTGTCTAAGCATATATGACCTAACCTTAGATGCCATAAATACGTTTCTTCTTTTGAATCCTTTTGTCTTTTAGTTCTTGTTTTTGCAGTCTTGAACATTTCAATATTATGTGTTGTTGTTCCTATTGACGGGCTCAATATGAACAAGTTTTTTCTATTGACTGCAGAGGTTATATACGAATTCCCTTTGTATATCTTGATCTCATCAATCCCCGAGTCAATTGAATAACCATTTCTCATGCCACGTGAATCTGACACTAGATTTCTAGCAAATCTAGGGACCAGTAAAACGTTGTATAACTGTATATAACGAGAATTGAATTGCAGACAAATGTCTGCACATGCAACTGCTGTAAGGAACTGCCTTGTTCCTACTCGCATTGTGTATGTACCATGTTCTATTTTAGTCCAAGAATCGGACATTAGAGCGGATGAACAAATGTGGTTTGTGGCACCAGAATCAAATATCCATTCGGATAAATTATCTTACACTAACCACGATTCTGCTACAAGTAAATCTAAATTACTATCTAAGCCGTTCATCCATTTGTTGGTCATATTTACGAGACTAATTGCATCTGACCGCAAATTAAGATCTTATAGGATTAGACTAGAATCTTGATTTAAAGTGTCATTTAACAATTCATTCCATTTGACAAAGTTATCAATTTTATTGGTTACAATATTAGAGGAGGACATTTTAGCTGTAATGAATAAAATTAAGTGAATTTTAATTAGCAATTCTATATTCAAACAATGTGTTTGCATAAAATTAAACATGATGCATGAATGCTACAATGTTCAACAAATAGAAATACCCTAAACAGATTATTATGCCACGGTAGTTTAATCTTCCCGGGTAGAGTGCCGTCGAATGATAAGTCAGTCACCCTGTACGTTAAACCGAGACCCTTCTCGAACAACTTCCAATCCAGAATAACTCATATTCCTATGGAATTGTTTTACCGTGTGTTTGGTCAAGAAATTTTGATAACAAAACTTATCAATTTCTTATGATTGTAACCCATTATTTTAGTCCTTTAAATGAGAAAAGATGAGTGTCTACGAAGTGTAGATTCAGTCTTCAATTCGTATTTAAAATCCTTTATCCCATTCGGGAGACCCACCTTGATATTGATTCACACTATAAAACCTTCCTATGGGAATGAACACTTCTATGGGTGCTACAGAGGTCAAGTGTGAATCTCACGTTGCGAGCCTAATAATGGAGACCATAGGATACTTTGTCAAGTTTCCTTCTCCCACTCAAAATTTTAAAATTGGGTTTTCATACTCAGACAAATTTAGGCTAATCAATTTATCTAAGTTTAACCTAACTCAATCTTAACTCTTAAATTGGTTAGATCAATTTTAATGTGAATTGACAAGTTTCCTAAATTTAAAACTAATCACATTATGGGACCTTCTTAATGAAATCGATTAGTTATCTTGAACTTTTCTCCCAGATCGCTCCCAGTTAGAGGCGCATCGTGTTAAGGGAACTTTCAAAAACCTCATCGCTTGGGCAGAGCTTTCTCGCCAGAGATCCATTCAATTTAATTAATCATTTTCATTAATTTTTAATTAACCCTTAATTAAATATCTATTCGATAGTGCTTATGTGAATTTAGGTCCAATTGTTTAAACAAATAAATCCACATTCGAATATTAATTTTAGTTTCTATTCAATTTTAAACATTTTAATAAATGAATATTATCTAAATTTAGCATGCATTTATCCTAATCTCATCGGCATAAATATTTTATAACAAGATAAAATCAACATGCTTTATCACATACATAAAATATAATAACAACTTTATCACATAATTATGTATGCATGTACAATTAAATCTATCTTAATCATACATCTATGGTGGGATTTCCTACATGACATACATATATGCATGAACAATTATTTATAAATCATATCTCATACAAATATCTAAATAATTAAACAACTAGATTGACCGGTATTCTTGGCACTATTTCTACAACAAAATTAAAATTACAATAATTAAAACTTGTTGTAGGTCTTGAAGCTTTAAAAATTTCTCTCTCCTCATCTTGATGTAGGCGTGGGAGGCCTTTTATGAAAGGAAATATTTTCTCCAATATTTTTCATCAAAGGTTTATTTTTCAAATAATTATCTTTTATCTATTTATGGAAAAATATAAAATAAAAGATTTTCCATAAATATTAATATATATTTTAAAATATATTATAAAGATATAAGATAATTAGAAATTACCCTTTATCTTTATCTTATATATTTAAAATATATACCTTTTAAAAGATAATATTGGAAAAATATCTTACCATATCTTGTCCAAATCTATCCTTGTCGCCGCCCTAACCGATCCCATCACCATCATTGTGCCGATTTTTGCATCAATTTTTTCTTCCGTTATTCCCGGCGTTTACAAAAAAAAATCCTATACCCGAAATTGGGTTTACAAATTTTCTAATAAAATTTAAAACCTAAGTGCCCAAGAATACCTAAACAGTCAACTAGCAAATCCACAATTTATATAACAATTTATATACATACATAAAACCGTTTTTATGCAACCTACCGATTTTCGAAAATCACAATTCATGTAAAATTAACGTAGGCTCTGATACCAATTGAAGGAACTATTTACTAAATTTGCGGAATTTTCTTTAGTAAATTAATTAACGATTAATTACGGATCCGTTAATAACATGCAATTGTGATCAAACCGTAATATAAATATAAGGTTTTTCGAAAACTTACATTGTAGATTTATGGAGAATCGGTTGGGGTTTCCTTTACAGCATCAATCCACTTCACCAAATCTTCTATGCTATATCCCGATCATAAACCAACCCAATTTGTGGGAATCGAACCGGAAGAACAAAAGAATAAGAAGAAAAATTCTTCTTATTTTTCTATGCCAAAATCGGCAATGGGGAGACTAAAAGAGAGAATTTTGATAAATATCAAAGTCTAAAATATGAGCACCCAATGGTCATATTTATAAGAAAAATAAGAGTTTGTTTCCTAATCAAATTAGAACTCTTATTTCTTTAATTTAAATAATAAAATTAATTAAATTAAATAAAAAAATATAAAAAAAAAATCAAGATGGCGTCAGATTCATTTGATAAGGAAGTAAAATTCCTTTTAAATGCTTGACAAGTGGCGTTAAGGATAAAACATTTTTATCTTTATCTCTTTTTTTTTTTTTTTTTTATCTTTTGTTTTATATATTTAAAATTAGAAAAAATTTAAATAATCAATTCTAATTAAATACATAAATGCCAAAAATCAATATATTAATTAATATTGAACTAAGTCAATTTAATTAATTATTTTGGGCAAAATACTAATTTGTTTTCACAAAACAAATATATTTAAATCTCTCTTTTTATTATTAAATTAAATAAACTTATTATTTAATTAATAATATTAATTATCAATTTCTATTTAAATAAACTCATTATTTAAATAATTAATAATTTTAATATTAATTTCCATTTAAATAAACTCTTTATTTAAACAATTAATATATCCTTTATTTAAGTAATTTAATTACTTAAATATAAATATTTCTTCCTAGTTAAATTAATAACTTGGTTAGTTACAATGATATATGGGCTAGCATAGGGACCTGATGGACCTATAGATCATGGGCTCCAATAATTATTGATTTATTAATTAAACTCATTAATTAATTAATCATAATTATTAACTTAAGGTAATTCCACTATAAACCATAAGTTGAACTCCCCTCACTATAGATGGGTTATGTCCATTTGTTATTAAGTTTGTTTTGACATATCCTTCACGTGGTAATCTAATAATTACAACTGGGTCAAAATTACCGTTTTACCCTTGTAATTATCTCTTTTATCCTTGTGTACCCGATGATTCTCTAATGAACATTTTTCTATAGTTTTCAAGTATAGAACGATCCTTCTCGGGCCAGTGAGAAGGTGAGGCCTCATGTTCAAGTACCGAATCATTACAACAAGGGAGATACCTAAAGTTCCTAAATTAGAATAGTGTCCCTGTAACGTCCCGTTACTTTTGGGGGTGAAATTATTTATTTATTTATTTTAATTAAAGCTTTTCAGATTAGTTTAAATTCAGAAATTTCGATTTAGTAGTTATTTTCGTCCGAAATTCATTTAAATCGTTTTAACACTTTAAAATTGTTTCGGTGACATTAATAATTATTAATAGGCCAATTAATAATTATTAATCACCTTTAAACTTATTTAAGAGCTTCGGGTTTCGTTTTTTAAAGTTAAAACAAAAGAGGGACGTAGGCGTCATTTCCCAATTTGTTAAATATCTAAACACTATTCCTCCTTCTCGTTAAATAAGCCAAAATTAGACAAAATATGAAATTTTCTTCTCATTTTTCATCCCAAACCCGTAGCTTAGAGAGAAAAAAAGAGGAGAGAAAGAAATCGTCGCCTCGGCTTCGATTCTCGACCGTTTTGCGTGATTTTAGATGCGTTGGAAAGCTCTCGCCGAGACCTTTCTACCCATCCTAACAATCGAGGTTTTCGCTCATTTTCTCGAGGCTTAAAGGTATGTTAAAGTTTCTTAATTTTGATGTGAATAGTGTTTTAATGGTGGATTTGAGTTGTAATCTTCGAATTCGTTCACCGAAGCTTGAGGGTTTCATTTGGGGAAGTCTTTATAGTCAATTTTAGAAACTTTCCCTAAACCCTAAAACCGAGTTTGAGCCGGAAACCCGTCCCTTGTGATTTTCCCTCTTTGGGCTATGTTTAGGATGTTAGGTTCTTTGTGTTTTTGCTTTTTAGTTAATTTTTCGAAAATGGATTAATATGCAAAACCCTATTTTTCGGTTACCCATTGATTTTGCAAACCTCCAAAGTATTCGAAACCAACCCAAAACACTTCTAAAATGCATAAAAGCCGGAAAACCAAACCCGAACCCTACTTTCCCTTGTATGGCCGAGAGCACCATAAGGGTAGAATCCGGGATTTTCGCGGTTTTATGTGTTTAGTTGTTGTTTGAATGTTTTCCAGTTAATTAATGTTCTTTAGGAATAATTCGTTTGTAGGATTGTGAATTGATCGTGAATTTACAACCTCGGATTATTCGGAGCTTGTCTTCAAGCTAAGGTGAGTTTAATGTGAAAGTTAGTGGTTTTATGAATTTAGTTTCATTATGTAATTGTTTATCTATGTTAAGAGGGAGATAACTTCTTAGGATTAAGTTTTGCTTGGAGACTTTGATTCGGAAGTGTGTGTGGAAAGTTTGGATTTATGGTTAGTTCGATGATTAGAGAACATCGGAGAGGTTTGGAAGTATGGTAATGTGATTTGAAGATGTTAGATGAAAGTGGAATGGAAGTTACTTTGATGGTTTTGGAAGTTACTTTGATGGTTTTGGAAGTTACTTTGATGGTTTTGGAAGTTACTTTGATGGTTTTGGAAGTTACTTTGATGGTTTTGGAAGTTACTTTGATGGATTTGAAAGTTACTTTGATGGATTTGGAAGTTAAGTATTTAGAAGATGCACTTGAGTAGTAACTCGTGTAATCTAGTTGGTTAGGTTTCTAATTAACTTAGTAGAATTCTTTGGAGTTTAGCTAACTTTTTGGGGACCTACGGCACATTGATTCTGCACGTGATAGTATGTGATTTTGATCCATATGTAATCATGGTGAGATGATTTGTGGTGACCTTAGGCACATTGATTTACACATGGTAGTATGTTGATTTTGGTCCATATGTATCATGGTGTGATGATTTGTGGGTACCTTGAGCACTTTGATTCTGCACGTGATAGTATGTGATTTTGATCCATATGTAACCATGGTACTATGGTTTGTAACTAGCACATGATAGTATGTGATTTTGATCCATATGTAATCATGGTGCGGTGATTTGTTATATGGTGAAATTCCTGATATCTATATGGTGAAATTCCTGATATCTATATGGTGAAATTTCTGATACCTATATGGTGAAATTCCTGATACCTATATGGTGAAATTCCTGATACCTATATGGTGAAATTCCAGATACCTATATGGTGAAATTCCTGATACCTATATGGTGAAATTCCTGATATCTATATGGTGAAATTCCTGATACCTATATGGTGAAATTCCTGATAACTATATGGTGAAATTCCTGATACCTATATGGTGAAATTCCTGATATCTATATGGTGAAATTCCTGATACCTATATGGTGAAATTCCTGATAACTATATGGTGAAATTCCTGATACCTATATGGTGAAATTCCTGATAACTATATGGTGAAATTCCTGATACCTATATGGTGAAATTCCTGATATCTATATGGTGAAATTCCTGATACCTATATGATGAAATTCCTGATATCTATATGGTGAAATTCCTGATACCTATATGGTGAAATTCCTGATATCTATATGGTGAAATTCCTGATATCCAATGTGATGAGAGTCACGATGATTTGTGATATGGTACATGATAGTATGTTGACTTCGGTCCATACGGTATCATGGTACGGTAACTTGAGACATGGTACGACCGTATGTGGTATGTTGATTTTGATCCATACAATAGCACGATACGATGAAACTTGTTTGGTAATAAAGATAGTTAATGTTACCTTTACATATTCTTTAGAATTGTGTAGTAAGACTTAGTAGTGAATGTTACTTTACTTTAAGTCTTTATTTATATCTCATGGTATCGAAGGACGATTATGTGTAATATATGACTATCGAATGATTGTATGGAAATTGAAAGTGTGGATGTGGGTAGTATTGAGCATTTTAGGCCTTTGGACACGATTTCGGTTATGAGATTTTGTTCATAGGATTACTTGCTTTCATTTTACTCTCACTAGCATTGTTTGCTAATGGTGCTACACCACAATATTTTCCGGTAAACCCCGTCCTAAGAAGCGAGGTAGAGGAAGTGGTGTCGCGTGACTGGCCGAGATGGTGTAAGGACAATGTTAAAACACTTTTGATAAGCATTAGTAAAAATGCTTGTAATCATATACTTTTTACATACTTGTGTCATTTTGAGCCCGTGAAGGGTGTATGTGTAAAGTACTTTGATGTTTTATGATTAAACTTTACTTTGAAATGCGCATTCCCGATTTATAGCTTTCTCTGAAAATTTGGGTTGTAAACAGGTTTTGGTTATTCGATTTTTAAACGAACCCATGCCGTTTTTCTTTAAAAATTGAGTCTTCCGTTGTGCATTTGAATTTAAAGAATTTAACGGGTTCGGGTCGTTACAGTCCCACTAACACTTTCATTTGTTTTAGGAAAGTTATGAATGTCATCTTGTACAAAAATGTTCCCAAGCACCAATTTAGTCATTTCCCCAAAACAGGAGTTTATCGAGTGTATCAACAGATCACCCTCAACTATGTGAATCAAAGGAAAAGACTTCATTAGTGTGAGTTCACAACATACTCAGGATTGAGACGTATCAATCTTAATAACGTAAATTTGATATTATAAATCATTTCCTATCAACGGTGTTATTTAGGAATCGATTAATTATCCTGGTCCAGTCTTATATAAACTCATTATATATGATGTTTCCACTTGCATCTACATCATGCTAATGATTTGGATCAAATCAGTGAACAACATCAACAGTGTTACCAGAATAAGGTTTCCTAACCGTATTCGTTTACTGTAGACTATTTGAGTTACTATCTTGGACTAGATCCACTTTATATCTCATATTAGTCAAGATTACATAATTAGTAACTCTGGAATTTTCTACTAATGTTTAAATATATAGCGAATATCAACATATAATAAATTGCACAAAATTCACTAAAATAATATTTTTATTTATTCATAAAATATTCTATTACAAATTACGAATTCTAGGGCATAAATCCCAACAGTGCTAATGATTTGGTCCATCCTTAAGATCGAAATGGAGGAACCTCTTCTTTTGGAATCTTGTTTGGACAAAAATATCAAAGAGGATCCGAACCACTATAAAAACTTATTTGTAATTGAAATGCTTGTTTCAAAGTACTTGTTTCACCCGTCGGATTATATTGATACCAAAGACCTAAGGTTTCCCACTTATCCAAGTTGTGCTCATGATTTTGTCCATCCTAAAGATCCAAATGGAGGAACCTCTTCTTTGAGAATCCTGTTTGGACCAAATTATGGAAAGAATATCCAAACCACTCCAAAAACTTGTTTCTAATTGAAAAGCTTGTTTCAAAGTACTTTTTTCACTCTTCGGACCATATTGATAACAAAGACCTAAGGTTTCCCACTTGTCAAAGTTTTCCTCGCGATTTGGTCCATCCTAAAGATGCAAATGGAGGAACCTCTTCTTTGGGAATCCTCTTTGGACCAAAATATCGAATGAGGATCCGAACCACTCCAAAAACTTGTTTTTAATTGAAAGCTGGTTCCAGAGTACTTGTTTAACTTTCTAGAACTAAATGAATCCATAGACATAAGGTTTCCTACTTGTCAAAGTTGTGCTCATGATTTGGTCCATCCTAAAGATCCAAATGGAGGAACCTCTTCTTTTGGAATCTTGTTTGGACCAAAATATCGAAACAGGATCCGAACCGCTATAAAAACTTATTTGTAATTGAAATGCTTGTTTCAAAGTACTTGTTTCACCCTTCAGATTATCTTGATACCAAAGACCTAAGGTTTCCCACTTGTCCAAGTTGTGCTCATGATTTTGTCCATCCTAAAGATCCAAATGGGGGAACCTCTTCTTTGGGAATCCTGTTTGGACCAAAATATCGAAAGAGTATCCGAACCACTCCAAAAACTTGTTTCTAATTGAAAAGCTTGTTTCAAAGTACTTGTTTCACTCTTCGGACCATATTGATAACAAAGACCTAAGGTTTCCCACTTGTCAAAGTTTTCCTCGCGATTTGGTCCATCCTAAAGATGCAAATGGAGGAACCTCTTCTTTGGGAATCCTCTTTGGACAAGAATATCGAACGAGGATCCGAACCACTCCATAAACTTGTTTGTAAATGAATGCTGGTTTCAAAGTACTTGTTTAACTTTCTAGAACTAAATGAATCCATAGACATAAGGTTTCCCACTTTACAAAGTTGTGCTCATGATTTGGCCCATCCTAAAGACCCAAATTGAGGAACCTCTTCTTTTAGAATCCTGTTTGGACCAAAATATCGAAAGAGGATCCGAACCACTATAAAAACTTATTTGTAATTGAAATTCTTGTTTCAAAGTACTTGTTTCACTCTTCGGACCATATTGATACCAAAGACCTAGGGTTTCCCACTTGTCCATGTTGTGCTCATGATTTTATCCATCCTAAAGATCCAAATGGAGGAACCTCTTCTTTGGGAATCCTGTTTGGACCAAAATGTCGAAAGAGGTTCCGAACCACTCCAAAAACTTGTTTGTAATTGAAAAACTTGTTTCAAAGTACTTGTTTCACTCTTCGGACCATATTGATATTAAAGACCTAAGGTGATATGAATCATAGAGCATGGTGCACACAAGACAATCTTAGGATGCTTCAAGGATCAATTACAAGATCAAATGCAAAGAGGATTCAAAAGAGCCTAAAACATCCATTGTCAAGCTTACAAGGACAAATGAAGACAGATTTTGATGCTCAAAGCTTGGAGGTTATAGAAGAGGATGAAATGCACTTCAATCAATGGAAAGTGTATTTGGAGGAGGGATATTAGAGACATGTGCAATGAATAATAAAGTCGAAGTCATTTTAGGAAAGTTTCCTAAAATGGGACACTTTGCTTTTTGCTTTGGCTCTAGTTGCTTTATTCTTTCCTTAAATGTTGTTCACATGCCAGATTTTATTATGGGCTGATTACTTTTGGGCTTTTGTTTTAGGGTTTTCTCTTAACTATTTAAAGACTTTATGTAACCCTAATATTCAGATTTGATGAATTGAAAAGTTGCCTCTTGGCTTGAAACCTCTTGCTTGGATGATTTTCCATTGCATAACTTAGTAGTCTTGCTTTAGATTACTTGTTTAGAAACAATCAAACACTCTTGATCTAAAGTGTTTGTGGATTGTTTCAATCTTGAGATAAGAAACAAGTTCTTCTTATTTCAAGATCATAGATCTAGGAATAATCTTCTTGACTCATGTTCCTTGGGTTTTGCTAAATTGCTTTGGGGGTTTTAGATCTTGGTGACTCAAGGGTTCTTCAAGGGGTTCTTGATCCAAATCTAGGGTTTTCATATCATTTGGTATCAGAGCTTAGGCTCAAGAGAAGGTTCTTATCTTACTTGCTTTCATTTTATTTTCTTGTTGTTCTTTGTTTTAATTTGTACAAAAAAAAAACCCAGAAAATACACAAAAAAATGGCAGATTTCACCCGGTTAATTCTCTTTGTTTCTCTTAGTTTTGTTCCGAATTCTGGAAAATAGAAAACTACAAAAGTTCTTATTTCTCTCTCATCTTTAATTTTTATTCAGACGTTGTAGTCAAAAAGTCAAGTGAAAAACAAAAAAAATTAAAATCTAATCCGAGGCTCAGTATTGCAGAAATTGAAAAAAAAAAAAAAAAAAAAAAAGAAAGAAAGAGAGTTTTTGCTTGAGTTGCTAAATCTGAAAAGAAAGTGTTTGATGTTCATGTTGCTCTTGAAATATTCATATCAAACTCATCAAAATGCCATCTTGAATCTGTTTTATGCCTAGGGTTTGAGAAAAAGTGGTTTGTTTACACTTTTTTGACTTCCATCTACTTTAGGGAAGTTTTCCAATTGCTTTCCTGCCTACTTTATGTACTTGCCTAATTTGCACACTTTCCTCTTTTGGAAAATCTGTCACACCTTTTTTTTAGCTTTCTAAATAGCCAAAAACACTTGTTTTCTTGTTTCATTTTTGTTGCATTTTCACAAATTGCATTAGTTTCAAGCATAGTTTCATTGTTACTAAATAGTACTAGATCAAGGCTACAAATTACCAACCTAGGAACTGTTTTTGAGTGCAAACACGAGTGAATCAACATTTCAAGAGTGTAAACACTTAGGGAGTGATTGTGAGGTCCTTGTTACTACTACTAGCTTGTTACTTGCAGCAATGTTTAATGAAAGGATGGAGAATAGAAAAGGCCCTAAGTTCAAATTACCTAATTTCTATGGGAGTTTGGATCCGAAAGAGTACTTACAATGGGAAAGAGAAGTGGAGCTTAGCTTGGAAGGTCATCCGTATAGTGAGAGAAGGAAGGTAAGCCTTGTGACATCTCAATTCATCGACTATGCTTCTTTTTGGTGGACTCAATTGAATATGAAACTAAGGAGAGAAAGACAACAACAAATTGAAACTTGGTATGATCTTAAGTACCATATGAGAAAGAGGTTTGTGCCAAAACAACATCATGAAAATCTTATGCAAAAGTTGGATAGTCTTATACAAGGTAGACAAAGTGTTGATGAATACTACAAGGAGATGGAGTTGCTCATGGCTAGGGCTAGTATTAAGGAAGATGAGGAATCTACCATGGTAAGGTTCTTGAATGGATTGAATAGATGATATGAATTATGTAGCCATGCATTTAAGGAATTCAAGCTTAAAGAGTACATGCATTGATGACAACTCAAGTTGCATTAAATGCATGTCCCTAGCTTGTAACCCCCGAAATTAAAGCTAAAACATGAGTTACAATCTGCCACTATTACTTTGTAACTTACAATGCATCTAAAACAATTGAAACTGATACATGATGCTTAAAAGTAGCTTTAAATGCCATTAATGCTTGTCTTGAAGTGTATTGAAGTTATCTTGAATGAAGCTTTAAGTTGCCTTGAATGAAGCTTGGGTTGTCATAAATGCATCTAGAGTTGTCATCAATGCTACTACACTTCAAGCTTGAGTTGTCATAAATACGCCTTGAGTGCATTTAATGCAACTTGAGTTGTCATCAATGCATGTACTCTTTAAGCTTGAATTCCTTAAATGCATGGCTACATAATTCATATCAATAGAGATATTTCTTACCAAGTTGATTTTACACAAGTTGGAGAGTTAGAAGAATTAGTGCTCATCGCCATCAAGGTGGAAAAGAGACTCCAAAGAAGGGCTGTTAAAGGGTATGCTTCCAAACATCAAATCAACCCTACTTATTCTTATGAAAATGATGGAAATGGTGCACTAGAGGGTAAGAATGGGGCTGCCTATTGCATGGTTAAGCACAAGACAGAATTGACCTTATTTGAGGAGATTGAGATGCTTAAAACGGAACTCTTGGAATTGAAGGAAGTTTTCAATGCCTATTGCATGGAAATGCCTAATGAGACAAATGGGCATATTTTGGGGTTGAAAGACGACTTCAAATCTGAGGAGCATAGCGATGATCACCCTAAGTTTGAGAATGCAAATGGAAAGGGTTCAACTTTGGTTGATATGTTATCTTTTGATACTCAAGTAATGGAATGCGCTATGCTTACAAAGAAAGAAAAGTGTGAAAGTAAAAGTGAGCAAAAGGAAAAAGAAATGAGTGAAAAGGAAACGATTGAGACAAAAGAAAGAGTGATTGAAAAGAATGAATGTGAGAGCTGTGAGATTGAAAACAAAGAAAGTAATATGAGTGAAAAGAATGAGAGCTTTGAGCTTATAAAATGTGAGGTAATTGAGCTTAGTGAGAAAAGAGAGAGTGAGTTGGAGATTGAGAGCTTGAAATCAAGATCAAGTGAGGCTAGGAAAAATCAACCTATGTATGTACTCTTGTACAAAGAGGTTTGTTTTACACTTAACACATCTTTGCCTAGTATGTTTATTGAGTTTTTGCAGGAATTCAAAAGAATGTTCCCTAATGAGATGCCTAGTGGTTATCATCAATCCAAGGCATAAAACACCAAGTAGATCACATTCCAAGGGCTGCCATGCTTAATAAACCAACAACTCACATGATTCAATGCAAGAAAAATCGGGTAAAAACAACCATTGTAAAGTGTTTGAACCCTATTCTTGATGATATGCATAACACTTGTTTGTTTCCTAAAATTGATCATAAATATGAAAATCCACAACTTCAAATGGTTTTCATAAATAAATATGCATGTGATGGAGAATCTTATTTGCTTGATATTTTCCACTTTGAGAGAGAAGTTGATTCGTTTAGTACTTTTGATAATGTGTTTAATGTTTTACATTATCCTTATTTGGTTGGTACAATAAATTTTACATCAATAATTTACCCAAACTTCTTAGAACTATTTGAGGGTCCACTTAGTTTAAATAATGTGCTTCAATTTATTTTTACATCTAGCTTTCTTGATGCTTTCTATAAGACAGATTTTGTGAGCAAGCTAGAAAGGAAACAACATATAAGAGGGGCCAAGGGTATGCAATTGTCTTTCAAGAAGAGAGATGCAAGGAAGTTCATGATTTTTGACCCGGGAGGATTTGGAAGATTAAAACCGCTAGAAATCAAATATAAAGATGCTTCCAAGCTCGATTTGAGGGGTAAGTATAATTCAAAAGCTTTTGTTTATGTTACTAACTTAATTTCTTTTGATGTAGGCAATGATTTTGATTTGAGGACAAATCCTTTTTAAGAGGGAGGGGATGATATGAATCATAGAGCATGGTGCACACAAGACAATCTTAGGATGCTTCAAGGATCAATTACAAGATCAAATGCAAAGAGGATTCAAAAGAGCCTAAAACATCCATTGTCAAGCTTACAAGGACAAATGAAGACAGATTTTGATGCTCAAAGCTTGGAGGTTATAGAAGAGGATGAAATGCACTTCAATCAATGGAAAGTGTATTTGGAGGAGGGATATTAGAGACATGTGCAATGAATAATAAAGTCGAAGTCATTTTAGGAAAGTTTCCTAAAATGGGACACTTTGCTTTTTGCTTTGGCTCTAGTTGCTTTATTCTTTCCTTAAATGTTGTTCACATGCCAGATTTTATTATGGGCTGATTACTTTTGGGCTTTTGTTTTAGGGTTTTCTCTTAACTATTTAAAGACTTTATGTAACCCTAATATTCAGATTTGATGAATTGAAAAGTTGCCTCTTGGCTTGAAACCTCTTGCTTGGATGATTTTCCATTGCATAACTTAGTAGTCTTGCTTTAGATTACTTGTTTAGAAACAATCAAACACTCTTGATCTAAAGTGTTTGTGGATTGTTTCAATCTTGAGATAAGAAACAAGTTCTTCTTATTTCAAGATCATAGATCTAGGAATAATCTTCTTGACTCATGTTCCTTGGGTTTTGCTAAATTGCTTTGGGGGTTTTAGATCTTGGTGACTCAAGGGTTCTTCAAGGGGTTCTTGATCCAAATCTAGGGTTTTCATATCATAAGGTTTCCCACTTGGCCAAGTTTTTCTCGTGATTTGGTCCATCCTAAAGATCCAAATGGAGGTACCTCTTCTTTGGGAACCCTGTTTGGACCAAAATATAGAAAGAGGATCCGAACCACTCCAAAATCTTGTTTGTAATTGAAAAGCTTGTTTCAAAGTACTTGTTTCACTCTTCGGATCATATTGATAACAAAGACCTAAGGTTTTCCACTTGTCAAAGTTTTCCTCGTGATTTGGTCCGTCCTAAACATCCAAATTAAGGAGTATCTTCATTTGGAATCCATTTGGGACCAAAATATCGAAAGAGGATTCGAACCACTCCAAAAACTTGTTTGTAATTGAAAGCTTGATTCAAAGTACTTGTTTAACTTTCTAGAACAAAATGAATCCGAAGACATAAGGTTTCCCACTTGTCAAAGTTGTGGTCATGATTTGGTCCATCGTAAAGATCCAAATGGAGGAACCTCTTCTTTTGGAATCTTGTTTGGACCAAACTATTGAAAGAGGATCCACTTATTTGTAATTGAAATGCTTGTTTCAAAGTACTTGTTTCACCCTTCAGATTATATTGATACGAAAGACCTAAGGTTTCCCACTTGTCCAAGTTGTGCTCATGATTTTGTCCATCCTAAAGATCCAAATGGAGGAACCTCTTCTTTGGGAATCCTGTTTGGACCAAAATATTAAAAGAGGATCCGAACCACTCCAAAAACTTTTTGTAATTGAAAATCTTGTTTCAAAGTACTTGTTTCACTCTTCGGACCATATTGATAACAAAGACCTAAGGTTTCCCACTTGTCAAAGTTTTTGATATGAATTATGTAGCCATGCATTTAAGGAATTCAAGCTTAAAGAGTACATGCATTGATGACAACTCAAGTTGCATTTAATGCACTCCAGATGTATTTATGACAACTCAAGCTTCATTCAACGAAACTTAAAGCAACTCCAAAAAAAAGCATTAATGACCATTTACAAGCTTCAATTAGAGTTAAATATCATTTACAAATGTTTTACTGTCCTTGTAGGTTACAAAGTGAGTGTAGCTAATTGTAACTTATGTTTTTGCTTTAATTTTGGGGGTTACAAGCTAGGAACTTAATGGGGCTGACATGGGATCATTATGAACGAAATTTACATGTAATTTAAGCCTATAAATAGGCCACTTATCAGCCATTGTAAGGAAGACTTGTAAGACTTGACAGATTCAAAAGATTGAATGAAATGTAGCATTTTTATGCACATTGAGAGCCTTGAGTCTCACCCTTTGTAATCTTGCTTTAGATTACATGTTTAGAAACATTCAAGAGTGGAGTGATCAACCAACTTGTGGAGTGTTTCGAGTCATGAGATGATGGAACGTAAAATTTTGTCCGTTTCATGATTTTTAGATCACATAGGGCAATCTGTTTCTAGCCTTTCCTTATGGTTGAAATCGAATAGTTAGGGAGGGTTTGAATTCATGCTTCAAGGGTTCATGCTAAGTATAATAGCATAGGGTGTTTGAACTTGACATTTGAGTTTGCCTTATCATTTGGTATCAGAGCATTGGTTGCGTTTTTGTGGCCGATCTCTAGAACAGGTTTTATCCAATCTATCCTTTTCAATTCTTCTTGTTTTTAAATTCTGTCCAATCTTTTCATTTCTGTCAAAGCATGCATTTTTCTTGATCTTTTTGTTCTAATCTATCTTTCATATTGAAGATCACTTTCTGATCTTAAAAAAAGAAAAAAAAAAGCTTTGCATTCAAGAGCACCGGTTTGTTCATCTTGCGTTCTTCTTGAAAATTCTTGTGGTTTTCTGATTTTGATCCTTAAAATTCGTCTACATCTGATTTGAATGTGTTATTGTATCAGTTATAAGTTATAAACCATCAGTTACATATGCATTTCCATGATTTTTAAGTCCCAAAAATGGCTGAATTAAATATTTTTCAAAACTGCCCATTTTTGTAACTCCTGCATTTAATGATACTGTTTTGTGTCCAAACCCTTTCTTAACGTTCGAATTTTCTTATTTGTCCTGAATAGAAAATATTTATCATCTTGTTATCATTGAAATATCAGAAGGGCTCATAGTCAAATTCGAAACAAAAAATATTCAAATATTGGGATTCAATTCAGTACGCAGATTGCTTGTAAATTGCAACACCTTTTCTCTGTTGATTGCTGTTTTCATTTGTGATTGAATTTCTGAGTTTGGCCAATTGTTAGATCTTCATAACAGAGATATTAACCTATATATGGGCTGACTCTCTAAAAGTAAAGGCCAATCTTGAAGGAATTTTTGAGTGCAAACACGAGTGGAACAATGAGAGTTGTAAAAGGGGAGGGAGTGCTAGTAAGGTCCAATTTTATTTTTTCTCTCTAACATTCTTTTGCAGCAACACTTTTTGATTCGAGGACGAATCATTTTGAAGAATGGGGGAATGATATGAATTATGTAGCCACGCATTTAAGGAATTCAAGCTTAAAGAGTACATGCATTGATGACAACTCCAGTTGCATTTAATGCACTCCAGATGTATTTATGACAACTCAAGCTTCATTCAAGGGAACTTAAAGCAACTCCAAAAAAAAGCATTAATGACCATTTACAAGCTTCAATTAGAGTTAAATGTCAGTTACAAATGTTTTACTTTCCTTGTAGGTTACAAAGTGAGTGTAGCTGATTGTAACTTATGTTTTTGCTTTAATTTTGGGGGTTACAAGCTAGGAACTTAATGGGGCTGACATGGGATCATTATGAACGAAATTTACATGTAATTTAAGTCTATAAATAGGCCACTTATCAGCCATTATAAGGAAGACTTGTAAGACTTGACATATTCAAAAGATTGAATGAAATGTAGCATTTTTATGCACATTGAGAGCCTTGAGCCTCACCCTTTGTAATCTTGCTTTAGATTACTTGTTTAGAAATATTCAAGAGGGGTGTGATCAACCAACTTGTGAAGTGTTTCGAGTCATGAGATGATGGAACGTAAAAGTTTGTCCGTTTCATGATTTTTAGATAACATAGGCCAATATGTTTCTAGCCTTTCCTAATGGTTGAAATCGAATAGTTAGGGAGGGTTTGAATTCATGCTTCAAGGGTTCATGCTAAGTATAATAGCATAGGGTGTTTGAACTTGATATTTGAGTTTGCCTTATTAGTTTTCCTCGTGATTTGGTCCATCCTAAAGATGCAAATGGAGGAACCTCTTCTTTGGGAATCCTCTTTGGACCAAACTATCGAACGAGGATCCGAACCACTCCAAAAACTTGTTTGTAATTGAAAGCTTGTTTCAAAGTACTTGTTTAACTTTCTAGAACTAAATGAATCCGAAGACATAAGGTTTCCCACTTGTCAAAGTAGTGCTCATGATTTGGTCCATCCTAAAGATCGAAATGGAGGAACCTCTTCTTTTGGAATCTTGTTTGGACCAAAATATCGAAAGAGGATCCGAACCACTATAAAAACTTATTTGTAATTGAAATACTTGTTTCAAAGTACTTGTTTCAGCCTTCGGACCATATTGATGCCAAAGACCTAAGGTTTCCCACTTGTTCAAGTTGTGCTCATGATTTTGTCCTTCCTAAAGATCCAAATGGAGGAACCTCTTCTTTGGGAATCCTGTTTGGACCAAAATATCGAAAGACGATCCGAACCACTCCAAAAACTTGTCTGTAACTGAAAAGCTTGTTTCAAAGAACTTGTTTCACTCTACAGACCATATTGATAACAAAGACCTAAGGTTTCCCACTTGTCAAAGTTTTCCTCGCGATTTGGTCCATCCTAAAGATGCAAATGGAGGAACCTCTTCTTTGGGAATCATCTTTGGACCAAAATATCGAACGAGGATCAGAACCACTCCAAAAACTTGTTTGTAATTGAAAGCTTGTTTCAAAGTACTTGTTTAACTTTCTAGAATTAAATGAATCCGAAGACATAAGGTTTCCCACTTGTCAAAGTTGTGCTAATGATTCGGTCCATCCTAAAGATCGAAATGGAGGAACCTCTTCTTTTGGAATCTTGTTTGGACCAAAATATCGAAAGAGGATCCGAACCACTATAAAAACTTATTTGTAATTGAAATACTTGTTTCAAAGTACTTGTTTCAGCCTTCGGACCATATTGATGCCAAAGACCTAAGGTTTCCCACTTGTTCAAGTTGTGCTCATGATTTTGTCCTTCTTAAAGATCCAAATGGAGGAACCTCTTCTTTGGGAATCCTGTTTGGACCAAAATATCGAAAGAGGATCCGAACCACTCCAAAAACTTGTTTGTAATTGAAAAGCTTGTTTCAAAGAACTTGTTTCACTCTTCGGGCCATATTGATAACAAAGACCTAAGGTTTCCCACTTGTCAAAGTTTTACTCGCGATTTGGGCCATCCGAAAGATGCAAATAGAGGAACCTCTTCTTTGGGAATCCTCTTTTGACCAAAATATTGAAAGAGGATCCGAACCACCCCAAAAAATTGTTTGTTATTGAAAGCTTGTTTCAAAGTACTTGATTAACTTTCTAGAACAAAATGAATCCGATGACATAAGGTTTCCCACTTGTCAAAGTTTTCCTCGTGATTTGGTCCATCCTAATGATCCAAATGAAGGAACCTCTTCTTTGGGAACCCTGTTTGGACCAAAATATAGAAAGAGGATCCGAACCACTCCAAAAACTTGTTTGTAATTGAAAAGCTTGTTTCAAAGTACTTGTTTCACTCTTCGGACCATACTGATAACTAAGATCAAAGGTTTCCCACTTGTCAATGTTTTCCTCATGATTTGATCCATCCTAAAGATTCAAATGGAGGTACCTCTTCTTTGGGAACCCTGTTTCGACCAAAATATCGAAAGAGGATCCGAACCACTCCAAAATCTTGTTTGTAATTGAAAAGCTTGTTCCAAAGTACTTGTTTTACTCTTCGGACCATTGTGATACCAAAGACCTAAGGTTTCTCACTTAGTTTGCCTTATTAGTTTTCCTCGTGATTTGGTCCATCCTAAATATCCAAATGGAGGAACCTGTTCTTTTGGAATCCTGTTTGGATTAAAATATCAAAGAGGATCCGAACCACTCCAAAAACTTGTTTGTAATAGAAATCTTGTTTCAAACTACTTGTTTAACTTTCTAGAACAAAATGAATCCGAAGACATAACGTTTCCCATTTGTCAAAGTTGTGTTCATGATTTGGTCCATTCTAAAGATCCAAATGGAGGAACCTCCTCTTTTGGAATCTTGTTTGGACCAAAATATCGAAAGAGGATCCGAACCAATATAAAAACTTATTTGTAATTCAAATGCTTGTTTCAAAGTACTTGTTTCACCCTTCGGATTATATTGATACCAAAGACCTAAGGTTTTCCACTTGTCCAAGTTGTGCTCATGATTTTGTCCTTCCTAAAGATCCAAATCGAGGAACCTCTTCTTTGGGAATCCTGTTTGGACCAAAACATCGAAAGAGAATCCGAACCACTCCAAAAACTTGTTTGTAATTGAAATGCTTGTTTCAAAGTACTTGTTTCACTCTTCGGACCATATTGATAACAAATACCGCAGATTTCCCACTTGTCAAAGTTTTCCTCGTTATTTGGTCCATCCTAAAGATCCAAATGGACGAACCTCTTCTTTTGGAATCCTCTTTGGACCAAAATATCGAAAGAGGATCCGAACCACTCCAAAAACTTGTTTGTAATTGAAATCTTGTTTCAAAGTACTTGTTTAACTTTCCAGAACAAAATGAATCCGAAGACATAAGGTTTCCCACTTGTCAAAATTGTGCTCATGATTTGGTTCATCCTAAAGATCCAAATGGAGGAACCTCTTCTTTCGGAATCTTGTTTGGACCAAAATATCGAAAGAGGATCCGAACCACTCCAAAAACTTGTTTGTAATTGAAAAGCTTGTTTCAAAGTACTTGTTTCACTCTTCGGACTATATTGATCACTAAGATCTAAGGTTTCCCACTTGTCAAAGTTTTCCTCGTGATTTGGTTCATTCGAAAGATCCAAATGGAGGTACCTCTTCTTTGGGAACCCTGTTTGGACGAAAATATCGAAAGAGGATCCGAACCACTCCAAAATCTTGTTTGTAATTGAAAAGTTTGTTCCAAAGTACTTGTTTCACTCTTCGGACCATAGTGATACCAAAGACCTAAGGTTTCCCACTTGTCAAAGTTTTCCTCGTGATTTGGTCCATACTAAAGATCCAAATGGAGGAACCTCTTGTTTTGGAATCCTGTTTGGTTTAAAATATCGAAAGAGGATCCGAACCACTCCAAAACCTTGTTTGTCATAGAAAGCTTGTTTCAAAGTACTTGTTTAACTTTCTAGAACAAAATGAATCCGAAGACATAAGGTTTTCCACTTGTCAAAGTTGTGATCATGATTTGGTCCATCTTAAAGATCCAAATGGGGGAACCTCTTCTTTTGGAATCTTGTTTGGACCAAAATATCGAAAGATGATCCGAACCACTATAAAAACTTATTTGTAATTGAAATGCTTGTTTCAAAGTACTTGTTTCACCCTTCGGATTATATTGATACCAAAGACCTAAGGTTTCCCACTTGTCCAAGCTGTTCTCATGGTTTTGAACATCCTAAAGATCCAAATGGAGGAACCTCTTCTTTGGGAATCCTGTTTGGACCAAAATATCAAAAAGAGGATCCGAACCACTCAAAAAACTTGTTTGTAATTGAAAACCTTATTTCAAAGTACTTGTTTCACTCTTCGGACCATATTGATCACAAAGACCTAAGGTTTCCCACAAGTCAAAGTTTTCCTCTCGATTTGGTCCGTCCTAAAGATCCAAATGGAGGAACCTCTTCTTTGTAAATCCTCTTTTGACCAAAATATCGAAAGAGGATCTGAACCACTCCAAAAACTTGTTTGTTATTGAAAGCTTGTTTCAAAGTACTTAAATACTTTCTAGAACAAAATGAATCCGAAGACGTAAGGTTTCCCACTTGTCAAAGTTGTGCTCATGATTTGGTGCATCCTAAAGATCCAAATGGAGGAATCTCTTCTTTTGGAATCTTTTTTGGACTAAAATATCGAAAGATGATCCGAACCACTATAAAAACTTATTTGTAATTGAAATGCTTGTGTACTTGTTTCACACATCGGACCATATTGATGCCAAAGAACTAAGGTTTCCCACTTCTTAAAGTTGTGCTCATGATTTTGTCCATCATAAAGATCCAAATGGAGGAACCTCTTCTTTGGGAATCCATTTTGTACCAAAATATCGAAATAGGATTCGAACCACTCCAAAAACTTGTTTCTAATTAAAAAGCTTGTGTCAAAGTACTTGTTTCACTCTTCGTACCCTATTGATAACAAATACCTAAGGTTTCCCACTTGTCAAAGTTTTCCTCGTTATTTGGTCCATCCTAAAGATCCAAATGGACGAACCTCTTCTTTTGGAATCCTCTTTGGACCAAAATATCGAAAGAGGATCCGAACCACTCCAAAAACTTGTTTGTAATTGAAAGCTTGTTTCAAAGTACTTGTTCAACTTTCCAGAACAAAATGAATCCGAAGACATAAGGTTTCCCACTTGTCAAAGTTGTGCTCATGATTTGGTCCATCCTAAAGATCCAAATGGAGGAACCTCTTCTTTCGGAATCTTGTTTGGACCAAAATATCGAAAGAGGATCCGAACCACTCCAAAAACTTATTTGTAATTGAAAAGCTTGTTTCAAAGTACTTGTTTCACTCTTCGGACCATATTGATCACTAAGATATAAGGTTTCCCACTTGTCAAAGTTTTCCACATGATTTGGTCCATTCTAAAGATCCAAATGGAGGTACCTCTTCTTTGGGAACACTGTTTGGACGAAAATATCGAAAGAGGATCCAAACCACTCCAAAATCTTGTTTGTAATTGAAAAGCTTGTTCCAAAGTACTTGTTTCACTCTTCAGACCATAGTGATACCAAAGACCTTAGGTTTCCCAGTTGTCAAAGTTTTCCTCGTGATTTGGTCCATCCTAAAGATCCAAATGGAGGAACCTCTTCTTTTGGAATCCTGTTTGGTTTAAAATATCGGAAGAGGATCCGAACCACTCCAAAACCTTGTTTGTAATTGAAAGCTTGTTTCAAAGTACTTGTTTAACTTTCCAGAACAAAATGAATCCGAAGACATAAGGTTTCCCACTTGTCAAAGTTGTGCTCATGATTTGGTCCATCTTAAAGATCCAAATGGAGGAACGTCTTCTTTTGGAATCTTGTTTGGACCAGAATATCGAAAGATGATCCGAACCACTATAAAAACTTATTTGTAATTGAAATGCTTGTTTCAAAGTACTTGTTTAACCCTTCGGATTATATTGATACCAAAGACCTAAGGTTTCCCACTTGTCCAAGTTGTTCTCATGGTTTTGTACATCCTAAAGATCCAAATGGAGGAACCGTTTCTTTGGGAATCCTGTTTGGACCAAAATATCTAAAAGAGGATCCGAACCACTCAAAAAACTTGTTTGTAATTGAAAAGCTTGTTTAAAAGTACTTGTTTCATTCTTCGGACCATATTGATAACAAAGACCTAAGGTTTCCTACTTGTCAAAGTTTTCCTCTCGATTTGGTCCATCCTAAAGATGCAAATGGAGGAACCTCTTCTTTGGGAATCCTCTTTTGACCAAAATATCGAAAGAGGATCCGAACCACTCCAAAAACGTGTTTGATATTGAAAGCTTGTTTCAAAGTACTTGTTTAACTTTCTAGAACAAAATGAATCTGAAGCCATAAGGTTTCCCACTTGTCAAAGTTGTGCTCATGATTTGGTCCATCCTAAAGATCCAAATGGAGGAACCTCTTCTTTTGGAATCTTGTTTGGACCAAAATATCGAAAGAGGATCCGAACCACTATAAAAACTTATTTGTAATTGAAATGCTTGTTTCAAAGTACTTGTTTCAGCCTTCGGACCATATTGATGCCAAAGACCTAAGGTTTCCCACTTGTTCAAGTTGTGCTCATGATTTTTTCCTTCTTAAAGATCCAAATGGAGGAACCTCTTCTTTGGGAATCCTGTTTGGACCAAAATATCGAAAGAGGATCCGAACCACTATAAAAACTTATTTCTAATTGAAATACTTGTTTCAATCTTCGGACCATATTGATACAAAAGACCTAAGGTTTCCCACTTGTCCAAGTTGTGCTCATCATTTTGTCCATCATAAAGATCCAAATGGAGGAACCTCTTCTTTGGGAATTCTGTTTGGACCAAAATATTGAAAGAGGATCCGAACCACTCCAAAAACTTGTTTGTAATTGAAAAGCTTGTTTCAAAGTACTTGTTTCACTCTTTGGACCATATTGATAACAAAGACCTAAGGTTTCCCACTTGTCCAAGTTGTGCTCATGATTTTGTCCATCCTAAAGATCCAAATGGAGGAACGTCTTCTTTGGGAATCATGTTAGGACAAAAATATCGAAAAGAGGATCCGAACCACTACAAAAACTTGTTTGTAATTGAAAAGCTTGTTTCAAAGTACTTGTTTCACTCTTCGGATCATATTGATAAGAAAGACCTAAGGTTTCCCAATAGTCAATGTTTTCTCTCGATTTGGTCCATCCTAAAGATGATAATTGAGGAACCTCTTCTTTGGGAATCCTCTTTTGACCAAAATATCGAAAGGGGATCCGAACCACTCCAAAAACTTGTTTGTTATTGAAAGCTTGTTTCAAAGTACTTGTTTAACTTTCTAGAACAAAATGAATCCGAAGCCATAAGGTTTCCCACTTGTCAAAGTTCGGCTCATGATTTGGTCCATCCTAAAGATCCAAATGGAGGAACCTCTTCTTTTGGAATCTTGTTTGGACCAAAATATCGAAAGAGGATCTGAACCACTATAAAAACATGTTTGTAATTGAAAAGCTTGTTTCAAAGTACTTGTTTCACTCTTCGAACCATATTGATAACAAAGACCTAATGTTTCCCACTTGTCCAAGTTGTGCTCATGATTTTGCCCATACTAAAGATCCAAATGGAGGAACGTCTTCTTTGGGATTCCTGTTTGGACAAAAATATCGAAAAGAGGATCCGAACCACTCCAAAAACTTGTTTGTAATTGAAAAGCTTGTTTCACTCTTCGGACCATATTGATAACAAAACCTAAGGTTTCCAACTTGTCAAAGTTTTCTTCGTTATTTGGTCCATCTTAAAGATCCAAATGGAGGAACCTCTTCTTTTCCAATCCTGTTTGGACCAAAATATCGAAAGAGGATCCGAACCACTTCAAAAACTTGTTTGTAATAGAAAGCTTGTTTCAAAGTACTTGTTTAACTTTCTAGAACAAAATGAATCCGAAGACATAAGGTTTCCCACTTGTCAAAAATGTGCTCATGATTTTGTCCATCCTAAAGATCCAAATGCAGAAACCTTCTCTTAGGGAATCCTCTTTGGACCAAAATAACGAAAGAGGATCTGAACCACTCCAAAAACTTGTTTGCAATTGAAAGCTTGTTTCAAAGTACTTGTTTAACTTTCTAGAACAAAATGAATCCGAAGACATAACGTTTCCCACTTGTCAAAGTTTTGCTCAAGATTTGGTCCATCCTAAAGATCTAGATGGAGGAACCTCATCTTTTGGAATATTGTTTGGACGAAAATATCGAAAGAGGATCCGAACCACTATAAAAACTTATTTGTAATTGAAATGCTTGTTTCAAAGTACTTGTTTCACTCTTCGGACCATATTGATGCCAAAGACCTAAGGTTTCCCACTTGTCCAAGTTGTGCTCATGATTTTGTCCATCCTAAAGATCCAAATGGAGGAACGTCTTCTTTTGGAATCCTGTTTGGACCAAAATATCGAAAGAGGACCCGAACCACTCCAAAAACTTGTTTGTAATTGAAAGCTTGTTTAAAAGTACTTGTTTAACTTTATTGAACAAAATGAATCCAAAGACATATGGTTTCCCACTTGTCAAAGTTGTGCTAATGATTTGGTCAATCCTAAAGATCCAAATGGAGGAACCTCTTCTTTTGGAATCTTGTTTGGACCAAAATATCGAAAGAGGATCCGAACCACTATAAAAACTTATTTGTAATTGAAATGCTTGTTTCAAAGTACTTATTTCACTCTTCGGATCATATTGATGCCAAAGACCTAAGGTTTCCCGCTTGTCCATGTTGTGCTCATGATTTTGTCCATCCTAAAGATCCAAATGGAGGAACGTCTTTTTTGGGAATTCTGTTTGGACCAAAATATCGAAAGACGATTCGAACCACTCCAAAAACTTGATTGTAATTGAAAAGCTTGATTCAAAGTACTTGTTTCACTCTTCGAACCATATTGATAACAAAGACCTAAGGTTTCCCACTTGTCCAAGTTGTGCTCATGATTTTGTCCATCATAAAGATCCAAATGGAGGAACGTCTTCTTTGGGAATCCTATTTGGACAAAAATATTGAAAAGAGGATCCGAACCACTCTAAAAACTTGTTTGTAATTGAAAAGCATGTTTCACAGTACTTGTTTCTCTCTTCGGACCATATTAATAACAAAGACCTAAGGTTTCCCACTAGTCATAGTTTTCCTCTCGATTTGGTCCATCCTAAAGATGGAAATGGAGGAACCTCTTCTCTGGGAATCCTCTTTAGACCAAAATATCGAAAGAGGATCCGAACCACTCCAAAAACTTGTTAGTTATTGAAAGCATGTTTCAAAGTACTTGTTTAACTTTCTAGAACAAAATGAATCCGAAGCCATAAGGTTTACCACTTGTCAAAGTTGTGCTCATGATTTGGTCCATCCTAAAGATCCAAATGGAGGAACCTCTTCTTTTGGAATCTTGTTTGGACCAAAATATCGAAAGAGGATCTGAACCACTATAAAAACTTGTTTGTAATTGAAAAGATTGTTTCAAAGTACTTGTTTCACTCTTCGGACCATATTGATAACAAAGACCTAAGGTTTCCCACTTGTCAAAGTTTTCCTCGTAATTTGGTCCATCATAAAGATCTAAATGGACGAACCTATTCTTTTGGAATCCTGTTTGGACCAAAATATCGATAGAGGATCCGAACCACTCCAAAAACTTGTTTGTAATTCAAAAGCTTTTTTCACTCTTCGGACCATATTGATAACAAAGACCTAAGGTTTCCCACTTGTCAAAGTTTTCTTCGTTATTTGGTCGAACTTAAAGATCCAAATGGAGGAACCTCTTCTTTTGGAATCCTGTTTGGACCAAAATACCGAAAGAGGATCAGAACCACTCCAAAAACTTGTTTGTAATAGAAAGCTTGTTGGAAAGTACTTGTTTAACTTTACAGAACAAAATGAATCCGAAGACATAAGGTTTCCCACTTGTCAAAGTTGGGCTCATGATTTGGTCCATCCTAAAGATCCAAGTGGAGGAACCACTTCTTTTGTAACCTTGTTTGGACAAAAATATCAAAAGAGGATCCGAACCACTATAAAAACTTATTTGTAATTGAAATGCTTGTTTCAAAGTACTTATTTCACTCTTCGGATCATATTGATGCCAAAGACCTAAGGTTTCCCACTTTTCGAAATTGTGCTCATGATTTTGTCCGTCCTAAAGATCCAAATGGAGGAACGTCTCCTTTGGGAATCTTGTTTGGACCAAAATATCGAAAGAGGATTCGAACCACTCCAAAAACTTGTTTGTAATTGAAAAGCTTGTTTCAAAGTACTTGTTTACCTCTTCGAACCATATTGAAAACAAAGACCTAAGGTTTCCCACTTGTCCAAGTTGTGCTCATGATTTTGTCCATCCTAAAGATTCAAATGGAGGAACGTCTTCTTTGGGAATCCTGTTTGGACAAAAATATCGAAAAGAGGATCCGAACCCCTCCACAAACTTGTTTGTAATTGAAAAGCTTGTTTCAAAGTACTTGTTTCACTCTTCGGACCATATTGATAACAAAGACCTAAGGTTTCCCACTAGTGAAAGTTTTCCTCGCGATTTGGTCCATCCTAAAGATGCAAATGGAGGAACCTCTTGTTTGGGAATCCACTTTTGACCAAAATATCGAAAGAGGATCTGAACCACTCCAAAAACTTGTTTATAATTGGAGAGCTTGTTTCAAAGTACATGTTTCTCTCTTCGGGCCATATTGATAATAAAGACCTAAGGTTTCCCACTTGTCAAAGTTTTCCTCGTGATTTGGTCCATACTAAAGATCCAAATGGAGGTACCTCTTCTTTGGGAACCCTGTTAGGACCAAAATATAGAAAGAGGATCCGAACCACTCCAAAATCTTGTTTGTAATTGAAAAGCTTGTTTCAAAGTACTTGTTTCACTCTTCGGACCATAGTGATACCAAAGACCTAAGGTTTCCCACTTGTCAAACTTTCCTTGTTATTTGGTCCATCCTAAAGATCCAAATGGAGGAACCTCTTCTTTTGGAATCCTGTTTTGACCACAATATCGAAAGAGGATCCGAACCACTCCAAAAACTTGTTTGTAATTGGAAGCTTGTTTCAAAGTACCTGTTTAACTTTCTAGAACAAAATGAATCCAAAGACATAACGTTTCCCATTTGTCAAAGTTGTGCTCAAAATTTGGTCCATCCTAAAGATCTAAATGGAGGAACCTCATCTTTTGGAATCTTGTTTGGACGAATATATCAAAAGAGGATCCGAACCACTATAAAAACTTATTTGTAATTAAAATGCTTGTTTCAAAGTACTTGTTTCACTCTTCGGACCATATTGATGCCAAAGACCTAAGGTTTCCCACTTGTCCAAGTTGTGCTCATGATTTTGTCCATCCTAAAGATCCAAATGGACGAACCTCTTCTTTTGGAATCCTGTTTGGACCAAAATATCGAAAGAGGACCTGAACCACTCCAAAAACTTGTTTGTAATTGAAAGCTTGTTTAAAAGTACTTGTTTAACTTTATTGAACAAAATGAATCCAAAGACATATGGTTTCCCACTTGTCAAAGTTGTGCTCATGATTTGGTCAATCCTAAAGATCCAAATGGAGGAACCTCTTCTTTTGGAATCTTGTTTGGACAAAAATATCGAAAGAGGATCTGAACCACTATAAAAACTTATTTGTAATTGAAATGCTTGTTTCAAAGTACTTATTTCACTCTTCGGATCATATTGATGCCAAAGACCTAAGGTTTCCCGCTTGTCAAAATTATGCTCATGATTTTGTCCATCCTAAAGATCCAAATGGAGGAACGTCTTCTTTGGGAATTCTGTTTGGACCAAAATATCGAAAGACGATTCGAACCACTCCAAAAACTTGATTGTAATTGAAAAGCTTGATTCAAAGTACTTGTTTCACTCTTCGAACCATATTGATAACAAAGACCTAAGGTTTCCCACTTGTCCAAGTTGTGCTCATGATTTTGTCCATCATAAAGATCCAAATGGAGGAACGTCTTCTTTGGGAATCCTATTTGGACAAAAATATTGAAAAGAGGATCCGAACCACTCTAAAAACTTGTTTGTAATAGAAAAGCTTGTTTCAAAGTACTTGTTTCACTCTTCGGACCATATTGATAACAAAGACCTAAGGTTTCCCACTAGTCATAGTTTTCCTCTCGATTTGGTCCATCCTAAAGATGGAAATGGAGGAACCTCTTCTCTGGGAATCCTCTTTTGACCAAAGTATCGAAAGAGGATCTGAACCACTCCAAAAACTTGTTAGTTATTGAAACCATGTTTCAAAGTACTTGTTTAACTTTCTAGAACAAAATGAATCCAAAGCCATAAGGTTTACCACTTGTCAAAGTTGTGCTCATTATTTGGTCCATCCTAAAGATCCAAATGGAGGAACCTCTTCTTTTGGAATCTTGTTTGGACCAAAATATCGAAAGAGGATCTGAACCACTATAAAAACTTGTTTGTAATTGAAAAGATTGTTTCAAAGTACTTGTTTCACTCTTCGGACCATATTGATAACAAAGACCTAAGGTTTCCCACTAGTGAAAGTGTTCCTCGCGATTTGGTCCATCCTAAAGATGCAAATGGAGGAACCTCTTGTTTGGGAATCCACTTTTGACCAAAATATCGAAAGAGGATCTGAACCAATCCAAAAACTTGTTTGTAATTGGAGAGCTTGTTTCAAAGGACATGTTTCTCTCTTCGGGCCATATTGATAATAAAGACCTAAGGTTTCCCACTTGTCAAAGTTTTCCTCGTGATTTGGTCCATCCTAAAGATCCAAATGGAGGTACCTCTTCTTTGGGAACTCTGTTTGGACCAAAATATCGAAAGAGGATCCGAACCACTATAAAAACTTATTTGTAATTTAAATGTTTGTTTCAAAGTACTTTTTTCAATCTTCGGACCATATTGATACCAATGACCTAAGGTTTCCCACTTGTCCAAGTTGTGCTCATGATTTTGTCAATCCTAAAGATCCAAATGGAGGAACCTCTTATTTGGGAATCCTGTTTGGACCAAAATATCGAAAGAGGATCCGAACCCCTCCAAAAACTTGTTTGTAATTGAAAAGCTTGTTTCAAAGTACTCGTTTCACTCTTCGGACCATAGTGATAACAAAGACCTAAGGTTTCCCACTTGTCAAAGTTTTCCTCATAATTTGGTCAATCATAAAGATCCAAATGGACGAACCTCTTCTTTTGGAATCCTGCTTGGACCAAAATATCGATAGAGGATCTGAACCACTCCAAAAACTTGTTTGTAATTCAAAAGCTTTTTACACTCTTCGGACCATATTGATAACAAAGACGTAAGGTCTCCCACTTGTCAAAGTTTTCCTCGTAATTTGGTCCATCCTAAAGATCCAAATGGAGGAACCTCTTCTTTTGGAATCTTGTTTGGACCAAAATATCGAAAGAGGATCCGAACCACTCCAAAAACTTGTTTGTAATTGAAATGCTTGTTTCAAAGTACTTATTTCACTCTTCGGATCATATTGATTCCAAAGACCTAAGGTTTCCCGCTTGTCGAAATTGTGCTCATGATTTTGTCTATCTTAAAGATCCAAATGGAGGAACGTCTTCTTTGGGAATTCTGTTTGGACCAAAATATCGAAGAGGATTCGAACCACTCCAAAAACTTGATTGTAATTGAAAAGCTTGATTCAAAGTACTTGTTTCACTCTTCAAACCATATTGATAACAAAGACCTAAGGTTTCGCACTTGTCCAAGTTGTGCTCATGATTTGGTCCATCCTAAAGATCCAAATGGAGGAACCTCTTCTCTTTCGAATCTTGTTTGGACCAAAATATCGAAAGAGGATCCGAACCACTATAAAAACTTATTTGTAATTGAAATGCTTGTTTCAAAGTACTTATTTCACTCTTTGGATCATATTGATTCCAAAGACCTAAGGTTTCCCGCTTGTCGAAATTGTGCTCATGATTTTGTCCATCCTAAAGATCCAAATGGAGGTACCTCTTCTTTGGGAACTCTGTTTGGACCAAAATATCGAAAGAGGATCCGAACCACTATAAAAACTTATTTGTAATTTAAATGTTTGTTTCAAAGTACTTTTTTCAATATTCGGACCATATTGATACCAATGACCTAAAGTTTCCCACTTGTCCAAGTTGTGCTCATGATTTTGTCCATCCTAAAGATCCAAATGGAGGAACCACTACTTTGGGAATCCTGTTTGGACCAAAATATCGAAAGAGGATCCGAACCACTCCAAAAACTTGTTTGTAATTGAAAAGCTTGTTTCAAACTACTTGTTTCACTCTTCGGACCATATTGATAAGAAAGACCTAAGGTTTCCCACTAGTCAAAGTTTTCCTCTCGATTTGGTCCATCCTAGAGATGGAAATGGAGGAACCTCTTCTTTGGGAATCCTCTTTTTACCAAAATATCGAAAGAGGATCCGAACGACTCCAAAAACTTGTTTGTTATTGAAAGCTTGTTTCAAAGTACTTGTTTAACTTTCTAGAACAAAATGAATCCGAAACCATAAGGTTTACCACTTGTCAAAGTTGTGATCATGATTTGGTCCATCCTAAAGATCCAAATGGAGGAACCTCTGCTTTTGGAATCTTGTTTGGACCAAAATATCAAAAGAGGATCTGAACCATTATAAAAACTTGTTTGTAATTGAAAAGCTTGGTTCAAAGTACTTGTTCCACTCTTCGAACCATATTGATAACAAAGACCTAAGGATTCCCACTTGTCCAAGTTGTGCTCATGATTTTGCACATCCTAAAGATCCAAATGGAGGAACGTCTTCTTTGGGAATCCTGTTTGGACAAAAATATCGAAAAGGGGATCCGAACAACTCCAAAAACTTGTTTGTAATTGAAAAGCTTGTTTCACTCTTCAGACCATATTGATAACAAAGACCTAAGGTTTGCCACTTGCAAAGTATTCTTCGTTATTTGGTCCATCTTAAAGATCCAAATGGAGGAACGTCTTCTTTTGGAATCCTGTTTGGACCAAAATATCGAAAGAGGATCCGAACCACTCAAAAAACTTGTTTGTAATAGAAAGCTTGTTTCAATGTACTTGTTTAACTTTCTAGAACAAAATGAATCCGAAGACATAAGGTTTCCCACTTGTCAAAGTTGGGCGTATGATTTGGTCCATCCTAAAGATCCAAATGGAGGAACCTCTTCTTTTGTAATCTTGTTTGGACCAAAATATCGAAAGAGGATCCGAACCACTATAAAAACTTATTTGTAATTGAAATGCTTGTTTCAATCTTCGGACCATATTGATACCAATGACCTAAGGTTTCCCACTTGTCCAAGTTGTGCTCATGATTTTGTCAATCCTAAAGATCCAAATAGAGGAACCTCTTATTTGGGAATCCTGTTTGGACCAAAATATCGACAGAGGATCCGAACCCCTCCAAAAACTTGTTTGTAATTGAAAAGCTTGTTTCAAAGTATTTGTTTCACTCTTAGGACCATATTGATAACAAAGACCTAAGGTTTCCCACTTGTCAAAGTTTTCCTCGTGATTTGGTCCATCCTAAAGATCCAAATGGACGAAACACTTCTTTTGGAATCCTGTTTGGACCAAAATATCGAAAGAGGATCCGAACCACTCCAAAAACTTGTTTGTAATTGAAAGCTTGTTTCAAAGTACTTGTTTAACTTTCTAGAACAAAATGAATCCGAAGACATAAGGTTTCCCACTTGTCAAAGTTGTGCTCATGATTTGGTCCATCCTAAAGATCCAAATGGAGGAACCTCTTCTATTGGAATCTCTTTTGGACCAAAATATCAAAAGAGGATCCGAACCACTATAAAAACTTATTTGTAATTGAAATACATGTTTCAAAGTACTTGTTTCAATCTTCGGACCATATTGATACAAAAGACCTACGGTTTCCCACTTGTCCAAGTTGTGCTAATCATTTTGTCCATCCTAAAGATCCAAATGGAGGAACCTCTTCTTTGGGAATTCTTTTTGGACCAAAATATCGGAAGAGGATCCGAACCACTCCAAAAACTTGTTTGTAATTGAAAAGCTTGTTTCAAAGTACTTGTTTCACTCTTCGGACCATATTGATTACAAAGACCTAAGGTTTCCCACTTGTCAAAGTTTTCCTCGTAATTTGGTCCATCATAAAGATCCAAATGGACGAACCTCTTCTTTTGGAATCCCGTTTGGACAAAAATATCGAAAGAGGATCCCAACCACTCCATAAACTGGTTTGTAATTGAAAGCTTGTTTCAAAGTACTTGTTTAACTTTCTAGAACAAAATGAATCCGAAGACATAAGGTTTCCCACTTGTCAAAGTTGTGCTCATGATTTGGTCCATCCTAAAGATCCAAATGATTTGGTCCGTTCAAAAGATCCAAATGGAGGAACCACTTCTTTTGGAATCTTGTTTGGACCAAAATATCGAAAGAGGATCCGAACCACTATGAAAACTTATTTGTAATTGAAATGCTTGTTTCAAAGTAATTGTTTCAATCTTCGGACCATATTGATACCGAAGACCTAAGGTTTCCCACTTGTCAAAATTCTGCTCATGATTTTGTCCATCCTAAAGATCCAATTGGAGGAACGTCTTCTTTTGGAATCCTGTTTGGACCAAAATATCCAAAGAGGATCCGAACCACTCCAAAAACTTGTTTGTAATTGAAAAGCTTGTTTCAAAGTACTTGTTTCACTCTTCGAACCATATTGATAACAAAGACCTAAGGTTTCCCACTTTTCCAAGTTAAGCTCATGATTTTGTCCATCCTAAAGATCCAAATGGAGGAACGTCTTCTTTGGGAATCCTGTTTGGACAAAAATATCGAAAAGAGGATCCGAACCACTCACAAAACTTGTTTGTAATTGAAAAGCTTGTTTCAAAATACTTGTTTCACTCTTCGAACCATATTGATAACAAAGACCTAAGGTTTCCCACTAGTCAAAGTTTTCCTCGCGATTTGGTCCATCCTAAAGATGCAAATGGAGGAACCTCTTCTTTGGGAATCCTCTTTTGACCAAAGTATCGAAAGAGGATCCGAACCACTCCAAAAACTTGTTTTAAATTGAATGCTTGTTTCAAAGTACTTGTTTAACTTTCTAGAACAAAATGAATCCGAAGACATAAGGTTTCCCACTTGTCATAGTTGTGCTCATGATTTGGTCCATCCTAAAGATCCAAATGGAGGAACCTCTTCTTTTGGAATCTTGTTTAAACCAAAATATTAAAAGAGGATCCGAACCACTATAAAAACTTATTTGTAATTGAAATGCTTGTTTCAAAGTACTTGTTTTACTCTTCGGACCATATTGATGCCAATGACCTAAGGTTTCCCACTTGTCCAAGTTGTGCTCATGATTTTGTCCATCCTAAAGATCCAATTGAGGAAACTCTTCTTCTGGAATCCTGTTTGGACCAAAATATTGAAAGAGGATCTGGACCACTCAAAAAACTTGTTTGTAATTGGAGAGGTTGTTTCAAAGTTGATATGAATCATGGAGCACAAGACAAGATAGACAAGCTTAGGATGGTTCAAGGGCCAATGACAAGATCCAAGACCAAGAAATTGCAACAAGCTTTGAATATCCATTGTCAAGCATACATGAGCAAACTCAAGGAGACTTTTGAAGATTGGAACATTGAGGCTGAGGAAGAAGACTTAAAGCACTTCAACTTGTGGCATGTGCAATTGGAAGAAGAATTTGGACAAGTTGTGCAATCAGATTCAAAGAATGAAGCTTAGAGAGAAAGTTGCAAACTTTCCATATTTGACAACTTTCCTTATTTGAGTCTTCTATTTATTTTATGCATTTAGGGATTTTGTATAATGTTTTCCATGGCCAAAGGACATGTTTTAGGCCTTTTATATTCAGTTTATATGTTTGGAAAGGATTAGGAAAGATATTATTCTCTAGAAAAGATTTTCCACAAAATCTGCCAATTTCACATAAGGCAAGTTTTGGGCAGATTTTGTGCTCCTTGTAATCCGAATTTCCTAGCTTATTTTTAGGGTTTCTTTGCCTATTTAAAGGCCTCATTTGTAACCCTAAAGACTCAGAATTCATATGATAATAATATTGCTTTTTGCTTTGCTAAAATTGCTTAGTTTTGTAGCCTTGTTCTTACGTTGCATGTTTTAGGAACATTCAAGCAAACCTTGATCTAGTTTGTTTGTGAATTGTTTCAATCTTGAAATAAGAACAAGTTCTCTTATTTCAAGGTCTTTGATCATTGGAATAATCTTCTTTTCTTGTTTTTCCAAAGGTTTTACCTTTTTGTTCATGGGGTTTTAGGATTTGCATCTAAGGGGTTCTTTGTGCATCAAAGGGTTTCTTTATCAATTTCCTAGGGTTTCATATCAAAAGTACATGTTTCTGTCTTTGGACCATATTGATAATAAAGACCTAAGGTTTCCCAATTGTCAAAGTTTTCCTCCTGATTTGGTCCATCCTAAAGATCCAAATGGAGGTACCTCTTCTTTGGGAACCCTGTTTGGACCAAAATATAGAAAGAGGATCCGAACCACCCCAAAATCTTGTTTGTAATTGAAAAGCTTGTTTCAAAGTACTTGTTTAACTCTTCGAACCATAGTGATACCAAAGACCTAAGGTTTACCACTTGTCAAAGTTTTCCTCGTTATTTGGTCCATCCTAAAGATCCAAATGGAGGAACCTCTTCTTTTGGAATACTGTTTTGACCAAAATATCGAAAGAGGATCCGAACCACTCCAAAAACTTGTTTGTAATAAAAAGCTAGTTTCAAAGTACTTGTTTAACTTTATAGAACAAAATGAATCCGAAGACATAAGGTTTCCCACTTGTCTATGCTGTGCTCATGATTTGGTTCATCCTAAAGATCCAAATGGAGGAACCTCTACTTTTGTAATCTTGTTTGGACCAAAATATCCAAAGAGGATCCGAACCACTATAAAAACTAATTTGTAATTGAAATGCTTGTTTCAAAGTACTTGTTTCAATCTTCGGACCATATTGATACCAATGACCTAAGGTTTCCCACTTGTCCAAGTTGTGCTCATTATTTTGTCCATCCTAAAGATCAAAATGGAGGAACCTCTTCTTTGGGAATCCTGTTTGGACCAAAATATCGAAAGAGGATCCGAACCACTCCAAAAACTTGTTTGTAATTGAAAAGCTTGTTTCAAAGTACTTGTTTCACTCTTCGGACCATATTAATAACAAAGACCTAAGGTTTCCCACTTGTCAAAGTTTTCCTCGTGATTTAGTCCATCCTAAAGATCCAAATGGACGAAACTCTTCTTTTGGAATCCTGTTTGGACCAAAATATCAAAAGAGGATCCGAACCTCTCCGAACACTTGTTTGAAATTGAAAGCTTGTTTCAAAGTACTTGTTTAACTTTCTAGAACAAAATGAATCCGAAGACATAAGGTTTCCCATTTGTCAAAGTTGTGCTCATGATTTGGTCCATTCTAAAGATCCAAATGGAGGAACCTCTTCTTTTGGAATCTTGTTTGGACCAAAATATCGAAAGAGGATCCAAACCACTATGAAAACTTATTTGTAATTGAAATGCTTGTTTCAAAGTACTTGTTCAATCTTCGGACCATATTGATACCAAAGACCTAAGGTTTCCCACTTGTCCAAGTTGTGCTCATGATTTTGTCCATCCTAAAGATCCAAATGGAGGAACCTCCTCTTTGGGAATAGTCTTTGGACCAAAATAACGAAAGAGGATCTGAACCACTCCAAAAACTTGTTTGTAATTGAAAGCTTGTTTCAAAGTACTTGTTTAACTTTCTAGAACAAAATGAATCCGAAGACATAAGGTTTCCCACTTGTCAAAGTTGTGCTCAAGATTTGATCCATCCTAAAGATACAAATGTAGGGACCTCTTCTTTTGGAATCTTGTTTGGACCAAAATATCGAAAGAGGATCCGAACCACTATAAAAACTTATTTGTAATTGAAATGCTTGTTTCAAAATACTTGTTTCACTCTTCAAAACATATTGATGCCAAAGACCTAAGGTTTCCCACTTGTCCAAGTTGTGCTCATGATTTTGTCCATCCTAAAGATCCAAACGGAGGAACCTCCTCTTTGGGAATCCTCTTTGGACCAAAATAACGAAAGAGGATCCGAACAACTCCAAAAACTTGTTTGTAATTGAAAGCTTGTTTCAAAGTACTTGTTAAACTTTCTAGAACAAAATGAATCCGAAGACATAAGGTTTCCCACTTGTCAAAGTTGTGCTCAAGATTTGATCCATCCTAAAGATCCAAATGGAGGGACCTCTTCTTCGGAATCTTGTTTGGACCAAAATATCGAAAGAGGATCCGAACCACTATAAAAACTTATTTGTAATTGTAATGCTTGTTTCAAAGTACTTGTTTCACTCTTCGAACCATATTGATGCCAAAGACCTAAGGTTTCTGATATGAATTATCCCAGCCCCAAATGTCAAATAATTGACAATATTGAAGTCCAAGGTTTCAATCAAGAAAAGATCAAGAATCCGAAGAATAAACGAGTGAAGATTGACTTTCTTGGGCATTTGCAAGGATATTGGGTTACATACTTGACTAATGAAGAAAATGAGTTTAAAACACTACTAAACTCATGGGATATTTGTTTCAAAGAGCTCCAAAGAAAATCGCGCATGAAAACATTCAAACGAGTGAAAATGACATCAAAAATGGCGACTGACACTTGTAGTTTTGTCTATTTTCATCCAATTTCGAATTTTAGTATTTTATTTGAGTTTTATTACTTTAGTTTTATTTATTATTATTATTATTGATGTAATAGGGAAGATTTGACTTTGTTTCCTTAGTTTTGCAAACTTGGAGACCAAGTTTAAAAGATTAGGAAAACTTTCCTAATTTGAATTAGGAAAGTCTAGTTTTTACCTTTTTATTATTAGGTCTTTATTTCTCTTCATATTTTCGACCAAGCTAGGGTTTATTAGGCTATTTAAAGCCTCTTTTGTAAGCTTTACAATCAGAATATCAATGAATGAAAATCCTTTTGTTTTGGTTTAAGCTTTTGCTTTGAAAAACCTCTTTGTAATTCATGTTCTTGAATTGCATGTTTAGAGTCATTCAAGTCCAATTGATCATTGTTCTTGTGGAGTGCCTCAACCTTAATTAAAGAAACATATTCTTGAATTAGGGGATTGATCGATTAGGTCATCATCTTCCCAACCTCGCCTAATGGTTGATTCAAATTGTTAAGGGTTTTCAAGCATTTCCATTCAAGGGTCCATCATCCGGTTCTTGAATCCGTCAACGCTTGAGGGTTCGTATCAGTTTCCCACTTGTCCAAGTTGTGCTCTTTATTTTGTCCATCCTAAAGATCCAAATGGGCGAACCTTTTCTTTTGGAATCCTGTTTGGACCAAAATATCGAAAGAGGACCCGAACCCCTCCAAAAACTTGTTTGTAATTGAAAGCTTGTTTAAAAGTACTTGTTTAACTTTATGGAACAAAATGAATCCGAAGACATAAGGTTTCCCACTTGTCAAAATTGTGCTCATGATTTGGTCCATCCTAAAGATCCAAATGGAGGAACCACTTCTTTGGAAATCTTGTTTCGACCAAAATATCGAAAGGGGATCCGAACCACTATAAAAACTTATTTGTGATTGAAATACTTGTTTCAAAGTACTTGTTTCACTCTTCGGACCATATTGATACCAAAGACCAAAGGTTTCCCACTTGTCAAAGTTGTGCTCATGATTTTGTCCATCCTAAAGATCCAAATGGAGGAACCTCTTCTTTGGGAATCCTGTTTTGACCAAAATATTGAAAGAGGATCCGAACAATTCCAAAAACTTGTTTGTAATTGAAATGCTTGTTTCAAAGTAACTGTTTCACTCTTCGGACCATATTGATACCAAAGACCTAAGGTTTCCCACTTGTCAAGGTTTTCCTCGTGATTTGGTCCATCCTAAAGATCTAAATGGAGGAACCTCTTCTTCTGGAATCCTGTTTGGACCGAAATATCGATAGAGGATCCGAACCACTCCAAAAACTTATTTGTAATTGAAGAGCTTGTTTCAAAGTACTTGTTTCACTCTTCGAACCATATTGATACGAAAGACCTAAGGTTTCCCACTTGTCAAAGTTTTCCTCGCGATTTGGTCCATCCTAAAGATGCAAATGGATGAACCTCTTATTTGGGAATCCATTTTTTGTCAAAATATCAAAAGAGGATCTGAACCACTCCAAAAACATGTTTGTAATTGAAAGATTAATTTTATAAACTGATTGTTCAAGTTTTACTAATTAAAACTAATCACATTATGAGCCGTCTTATTAATTTTGATTTATTAATTTGAACTTTTCTCCCAGATCCCTCCCAGTTAGAGGCGCTCCGTGTTAGGGGAACTTTATGAAACCTCATTGCTTGGGCAGAGCTTTCTCGCTAGAGATCCATTCAGTTCAATTAATCTCAATTATTAATTTTTAATTAACCCTTAATTAAAAGTTTCTATTTGTTTATTATATATGGATTTTGGCCCAATTGTTTAAACAATAATTCCATATTACAAATAATTCATTTAGTTGCTATTCAACTTTTAAACTAGATTTAACTTTTGAATTTTAACTAAATAAGCATGCTTTTAATTCTAAAACAATTAGAATATAATTTTCGATAATAACATTTATAAAATAAAATTATAGCATGCTTCACATACATTAGCATATAATAACACATATTATATCATGATGATGTATGTACAATTAATAAAATCATACAACCTATGGTGGGATTTTCTACATGACATACTTTTATGCATGAACATTATTTAAAACAATTATATCATACATATAAACAATTTAAATAATAAATAGCTAAATTGACCGGTATTCTTGGCACTATTTCTAAAACGGAAAATTAAAATTATAACTGAATTAAATCTTCCATTGTAGAACTTGAGGCTTCAACTTTTTTTCTCCTCCATGGTGTAGGCGTGGGCATGGGTATTTATGGGGCAAATATTATATCCTTAATATTTCCATAAATACTTGTTTTAAAATAATTATCTTTTAGTTATATGGAAAAATAAAGAAAATATTTTCCATGTAATCTTATATCAATTTCTAAATTTATAATTTAAGATAGGGATATAATCTTTAAAAAAAAATTTAATCCTTATCTTAAATATTTAAATTTTTAAATTGAGATAACAAGATAATTATGATAAAATATCTTACCATATTTTTACCTTTTCTCTCTCCTTAGGCGTGGACATCATTGTTGATTGAGAAAAAATTTCTTTTCTTCCTTCCCTTTGGTGTAGCCGATTTTGCTCCTCTTTGGTATGGGAAAATTACAAATTTTTTCTATACCCTAAAATTCGGGTTTACTAATTTTCTATTAAAATTTAAAAACCGAAGTGCCTCAAGAATACCTAAACAGTCAATAAGCAAACCTCCACACTTTATATAACACAATTTATATAAACATACATAAAACAATTTTTATGCAACCCACCAAAATTTTCGAAAACTCACAATTTTGCATGATAATTAAAAATTAGCTCTGATACCAATTGAAGGGATGATTTACTAAAATAGCGGAATTTTATTTAGCAAACTTATTAACATTTAATAACGGATCTATTAACATCATGCAATTTGTAAAAAACATGTAGATTCATGCTTATATTTTCGAAAATTAAAATCAATTATACTTACATTGAGTAGTTAATGGAGAATCGGTTGGAGGTTTCTTTATAGCATCAAATCCTTAGCAACACCGGATCTTCTATGTTATATCCCGATCGATCAAACGAAATCCGATAGTGGGATCGAACTTAAGAAGAAATTGGGAAGAAGAAAAATATTTTCTTCTCAATAATACCAAGGGAAAATCGGCAATGAGGGGGAGAGGAGGAAGAGAGAGTTCCAACTTTCTATGGAATTGAATTGTGTGATTTATGAATGACCCAACCCTCCTATTTATAGAAAAATAGGAATCCTAATCACATTAGGATTAATCTATAGAGATAAATACAAAAAAAAAAAAAAAAATTATCTTTTTCCTTTATCTTGCAATTTCGAAAATGCCATAGATAAATAGGAGATTATTTAATTTTCTTTATTTTATTTATCTTGGATAAATAAATCTATGTAATTGTAAAGGGTAAAAATAGCCCTCTTATAGGCTGTGCTCATACCGGGTCGAGTCACACGGGGACAGGCCCATTCGGATCACGTCCTAAATGAGCCAGCCCTCTTACGGGCCGATGATATGAATCATGGAACGTCACAAAAGGCCCAAGGACAAATCACAACATTAAAGTTCAAGAGAAGCATTGACATCCATTTACAGGCCTACATTAGCAAAGTCAAGACAAGCTTCGAAGATCCGATCATGGAGGCTATGGAAGAGGACGTGATGAACTTCAATCTATGGCAAATACATTTGGAGGAAGAGTATTGAAGACTTGTTCAATCGGAATTGAAGAGAAGAGCTAATTAGGAAAGTTGCATCATTTTTGCAAACTTTCCTTATTTGGACCACTTTCCATATTTGTTCCCAAAGTTTCCATATTTGTTCCCAAAATGGTTCCAACGAATTTATGATGTATTTAGACATGTTTTAGGTCTTTTATATTCATTTTATATGTTTGGAAAGGATTAGGAAAGATATTATTCTCTAGAAAAGATTTTCCACAAAATCTGCCAATTTCACATAAGGCAAGTTTTGGGCAGATTTTGTGCTCCTTGTAATCCGAATTTCATAGCTTATTTTTAGGGTTTCTTTGCCTATTTAAAGGCCTCATTTGTAACCCTAAAGACCAAGAATTAATATGATAGAAAATAGTTTTGTTTTGCTTATTGCTTGGTTGATTTTACCTTGCATTTTGTAGCCTTGTTCTAGGTTGCATGTTTTAGAAACATTCAAGCATGAATTGATCTATTGTGTTTGTGGATTGTTTCAATCTTGAAATAAGAACAAGTTCTCTTATTTCAAGATCATAGATCATTGGAATAATCTTTCTCTTCTTGTGTTCCAAGGGTTTTACCTTATTGTTCATCGGGGTTTTAGGATTTGCATCTAGGGGTTCTTTGTGCTTTCAAAGGGTTTCTATTTCAATTTCCTAGGGTTTCATATCATTTGGTATCAGAGCTTAGGCTCAAGGGAAGATTTCTATCTTACTTGCTTTCTTGTTATTTCAATTTTTCTTACTTATTGTTCTTTGTTTATCGAAAAATTCCAGAAAAACAAAAAAAAAAATCATAGTTCCAGAATTTCCTTATTTAGCCTACTGTTTTTGTTCTTCTTCGTATAGTTACTCTCCGATTCTTAAAAAGTCGTCAACTAAAAAAGTCTTTATCTTTGAGTCGTGATTATTTGTTATTCAGAAACGTTTGTCAAAAAAAAAGTAGAAGATTGAGAAAAATATAGATCTTCGCAGACTGTCGGATTGTCCAGAAAATTAAAAAAAAAGTGTTCTTGCTTGATTTGTTGAAGTTTCTGGAAAAAAGTGTTTAGTGTTCTTATTGTTCTTGAAGAGTTCATCTTAAACTCATCATTTATGCATCTTGAATCCGAAATTATCAAGTTGAATGAGCCAAAGTTGTTTGTTTCCTAAAAAGCTAGAACTTACCATAAATAGCAAAACTGTTTTTAGGAAAGTTTCAAATCTGTCCCATATTCAAATATATGCATATCTTGATTAAGGAAAGTCATATTTTCTGATCCAAATTGCTTTAGGGAAGTCTAATTTCGAATTTTTCTCTTTTAGGAAAGTTTATTCTTGCTTATTATCTTTCTTATTCTTTCCTTGTCACTAAAATAAACCATTTGCATGAATCTGTCTTCTTTTCTTCTTAACCAACCAATTTTCTTGTTTCTTATTTCTTGATTGTTACTTTTTACAAATTTCATTAGTATCATAGTTGTTTGATAGTTGCTAAAGTGTGCTAATTAGTTCAAGGTTATATTTAGGCCCTAAAATCTGTTTTGAGTGCAAACACGAGTGAATTGACATCATCAAGTGTAAACACTTAGGGAGTGATTGAAAGGTCCTATTTTTATTACTAACTTGTTTACTTGCAGCAATGTATCATGGAAAATATGATGAAAGGAGGAGCAATGGATGTCGAGATGTAGAGCATACTTGGAGGGAAAATGGAGAGGCTTATTATGAAAGGATGGTGCATAGGAGCTTTGGAGCACATAAGCTCAACTTATATACTTTTCATGGGAGTGTAGATCCAGAAGATTACTTGCAATGGGAAAGTCAAATTGAGCATATCTTTGATTACAACAACTATAGTGAGGAAAGAAAGGTATTTCTTGCTAGTGCAAAATTCACTAATTATGCTTATGTTTGGTGGTCTCAATTGAAGGAAAAACTAAGGAGAGATCGACAACCACATATTGATACTTGGTATGAACTTAAATATCACATGAGGAAGAGGTTTGTGCCGAGCCAAAGTCAGAGAGCTATTGTGAAAGAATTTCTAGATCTTACACAAGGTGAAAGGAGTGTTGAAGCTTATCACAAGGAGTTTGAAGTTCTCATGGCAAGGGTTGTCTTTTTTGAAGATAATGAGTCTACAATGACACGGTTCTTAAAAGGTTTAAACGAGGAGATTGCGTGTTGTGTTGAAGGAAAAACATATGTGGAGTTGGAACATATGGTTTGTTATGCAACCACGGTGGAAAAGAGACTCGAAAGAAGGGCTACAAAAAGGTATTCTACTAAACATTTTTTCAACCCGATTCCATCTCAAGAAAATCAATTAAAGAGTGCATTAAAGAGAAAGGATGTGGCTGCCAATGGCTTGATTAAGAAAAAGGTAACATTTGCTTTACAAGACCACTTCCAATCAAATATTCATATGGAGGAAACTTATGACGCATGTGAGTTAAAAAAGTCTTCTACATTTGAAAAGAATGAGAATTGTCAAAAAGAGAGTGAGCAAAAAGAAAGAGAGATGAATTTTCAAAAAGAAGAGTGTGAAAAAGAAATTATTGAAATAAGTGAGCCAAAAGAAAGAGAGATGAGTGCTCAAAAAGAAATGAGTGACATGAGTGAGTCAAAAGAAAGAGATTTGAGTTCAAAAGAAAGAGTGTTTGAAAAGAATGAAAGAGAAATTGAAAAGAAAGAGAGTTGTGAGTCAAAAATGAATGAGAGGAATGGTGAGAACATTGTGAGTTTTGTAGAAAGTGAGGCTAGGAAAACAATGTTTTCAAATAAAACCCACTTTGTACTTGTGTGCAAAGATTCTTTCTTTCTAACTTATGAACTTAACCTTTGCTTTTCTAGTGTTTTAGCTAATGTTTTGCATAATTACATTGATCAATTTTCAATTGGAATGGAGCACAAAGTAGATGCATTTCAAGGGGCTGAAATACTTAAGGCACCACCATACTTCATGGAAAAAGATGTTGCCAACGGGATCCAAGGCCAGAAAAGGAAGTTTCTTACTTTTAATCCTTTTGCATCGGTTTGTTTAAATGATTATTTCTTGTTTTCCAATTCTGATTGTAAGACTAGAAATCATCCAAACCAATTATATTTTTATGATAAACATGCATTCTTTTCTAGCAAAATTCTTTTGGATGATCTTTACTTGTTTGACAGCTTATCACTTGCAAAACATGTTAAGCTAGCCTATCCATTTACTTGTGATGATGTGCATAGTTCTTGTTTGTTTACTAAATTTGATCTCAACTCTGATATTTTACCACTTCAATTTCATTCTAATGATAAACATATGTTTTGTGATACACGAGTTTTCTTTGATAAGACATGTGATGCATTTAGGGACAGCATAGAGTTTTCATATTTTCTAATTTACCCCAACACATTAGACCTATTTGAGTTTGATTGTGGTTCATATGCTTTGATTGATTTGTTACCTTCACCATGTGATCATCTTGTGAGTATTGTTGAGTATGAGAAAATTTACGAGGTTGACTATGGTCCATATATTCTATTAGACTTGTTCCCACTATCCACCAACCATATTGTCAATGTTGTGGTCTTTGATAAGCTCGAATGTTTTGCTGATTTAAAGGGAAGGAAACCAACAATATTTGACCCGGGAGGTGTTAACTTGAAAGGAGAAAGAAGGGTACCATTGTTGCTCTCTTTGGTGCCAATTCACAATACACGAGGTAAGCGTGCTTTATATGCTTTTATTTATGTTATTAACTTAATTTATTGCGATGTAGGTAATGTTATAGATTCGAGGGCGAATCCTTTTCAAGAGGGAGGGGATGATATGAATCATGGAACGTCACAAAAGGCCCAAGGACAAATCACAACATTAAAGTTCAAGAGAAGCATTGACATCCATTTACAGGCCTACATTAGCAAAGTCAAGACAAGCTTCGAAGATCCGATCATGGAGGCTATGGAAGAGGACGTGATGAACTTCAATCTATGGCAAATACATTTGGAGGAAGAGTATTGAAGACTTGTTCAATCGGAATTGAAGAGAAGAGCTAATTAGGAAAGTTGCATCATTTTTGCAAACTTTCCTTATTTGGACCACTTTCCATATTTGTTCCCAAAGTTTCCATATTTGTTCCCAAAATGGTTCCAACGAATTTATGATGTATTTAGACATGTTTTAGGTCTTTTATATTCATTTTATATGTTTGGAAAGGATTAGGAAAGATATTATTCTCTAGAAAAGATTTTCCACAAAATCTGCCAATTTCACATAAGGCAAGTTTTGGGCAGATTTTGTGCTCCTTGTAATCCGAATTTCATAGCTTATTTTTAGGGTTTCTTTGCCTATTTAAAGGCCTCATTTGTAACCCTAAAGACCAAGAATTAATATGATAGAAAATAGTTTTGTTTTGCTTATTGCTTGGTTGATTTTACCTTGCATTTTGTAGCCTTGTTCTAGGTTGCATGTTTTAGAAACATTCAAGCATGAATTGATCTATTGTGTTTGTGGATTGTTTCAATCTTGAAATAAGAACAAGTTCTCTTATTTCAAGATCATAGATCATTGGAATAATCTTTCTCTTCTTGTGTTCCAAGGGTTTTACCTTATTGTTCATCGGGGTTTTAGGATTTGCATCTAGGGGTTCTTTGTGCTTTCAAAGGGTTTCTATTTCAATTTCCTAGGGTTTCATATCAGCCGCGTTCACTACAAGCCGGCCCACATGGGGATAAACCCATCTGAGCCAACACCATAAGGAGCTCGTCCTTCTGGGCCGAGTGCAAGCCCATTAAGCCTAGCCTCATGCTAGCCCAGTCGATGAACACTCGATCAAGGGACTATAAAAGGCGCTTGACCTATCAAATTAGGTATGACACTTTAACCTAGAAAAGGAACAACCCGATTGTTTTGACCTAATCCTTGCGGCGCAAGGCAAATCTCACCTACCACCACCTAACTTGATTGTCGGAGGGTCGTCGGCCGGTACCACACCGGTGCCCTTCTGATTGTCATTTGTTGTACGTTTCAGGTCGCTCCGCCGCTAAAACTTTACCTACATTGCAAAAAGTTAAGTTAAAAACATAAATAAAAGCACCTAAAGACCACAACACTCGAATCTAAAACTTTACCTACATTGCAAAAAGTTAAGTTAAAAACATAAATAAAAGCACCTAAAGCATACTTACCTTGGAAATTAGATTTGTAAGCATCTTGATATCTTTCTAGTGCCTTGAATTGCCTAACTCCTCCCGGATCAAAAACTTTGAACGTCCTTCCCATTATATCCACATCATAACCTATCTCATGAAAGACCACAACACTCACAAAAAAGGTAATACTTAGTGATAAGAAGCCGAAGAGAATATGTGGACCATAGTCAATCTCAAAATTTTTCTCATACTCCACAATACTCTCAAGATGATCACATGGTGAAGATATCAAATCAGTAAAAACAAGTAAACCATTGTCAAACTCAAATATTTCTAATATGTTCCTGAAATGCATATAAGATGTTAAATCCATACTATCCATAATTTCATGAAATGATCTAACTCTTGTAGCACAAAACAATTTTTTATCATTAGAATGCAATTTAAAAGGTATATATTCAGAGTTGAGATCAATTTTAGCAAGCAAACAAGTGTTATACATATCATCAAGAAATGGGTTAGGATACTTGACCATGGCTGTTTTAACCGGATTTTCCATGCATTGAATCATGTGAGTTCTTGATTTATTGAGTATGGCAGCCCCTTGAATGTTGTTTTCATGATGTTTTATGCCTTGCATTGATGACAAATTACTAGGCATCTCATTAGGTAACAATCTTTTGAATTCCTGCAAAAACTCAACAAACATACTAGGCAAAGATGGGTTAAGTGTAAAACAAACCTCTTTGTACAAAAGTACAAATGTAGGTTGGTAGATTTCATTCCTAGCCTCACTTGATCTAACTTTCAAGCTCTCACTCTCTATTTCACTCTCTTTTTGCTCACTAAACTCAAGTGTCTCACACTTTGTAACCTCAAAGCACTCTTTCTTTTCAATCTCATTACACTCTTTATTTTCAAACTCACAACTCTCTTTGTTTTGAGCACTCATTTCTTTTTTATCACTCATCTCTCTTTCTTTTAACTCACTCATTTCTTTTGCACTCATCTCTCTTTCTTTTGGCTCACTCTCTTTGTCACAATTTTCATTATTTTCAAACATAGAACTCTTTTGTAGCTCACAAGTTTCCTCCACAAAAACATTAGCACGAATATCCTCTTTTATCTTCTCCATGCTAGCATTGAAAACTTCCTTTGATTTTAAAAGTTCTCTTTCAATCATCTTGACCTTCTCTAAAATCAAATTTGCATTTTCCTCTACCAAGCCATAGGCAGCCCCATTCTTATCCATTAATGTATCATTTTCACCCATTTGATAAGAAGAAGTAGAATCGGAAATAGGTTTAGAAGCATACCGTGTATCTACTCTTTTTTTGAGCCTCTTTTCTACCTTGATGGCATAGTGAACCATTTCATCCAACTCCACATATGTATACCCATTAACTTGGCCAGCAATGTCATAATTTAATCCATCTAAGAACCATGCTATAGTCGTCTCTTCATCTTCCTCAATATTAGCCCTAGCCATGAGATATTTAAACTCATTGTAGTACTCACAAACACTCATATTTCCTTGTGTAAGATCTTCAAACTTTTGTACAAGGTCTCTTTGAAATCGGTCTGGTACAAATCGTTTCCTCATTATGTATTTGAGTTCACACCAAGTTTCAATTGGATCCTCCAAAGTTCTTCTTTTCCTATCGTTCACCAATTGTTTCCACCATGTTAATGCATAATCACATAATTGAGTTGTTATAAGTTGTACCTTCTTTGAATCACTACATGGATATTCTTCGAAACAAAGCTCCACATCTCTTTCCCATATCAAGTAAACCTCTGGATTTGATCTCCCTTGGAAAGTAGGTAACTTGAGCTTATCACCTCTTATGCTTCTATGCTCCATCCCTTCATGGTAAATACCTCTATTTTCCTTCCGAGTATGTTCTCTCTCTCGACATCTATTACTCCTCCTTTGATCAATTTCATGATACATTGCTGCAAGTAAACAAGTTAGTAATAAAAATAGGACCTTTCAATCACTCCCTAAGTGTTTACACTCGATGATGTCAATTCACTCGTGTTTGCACTCAAAACAGATTTTAGGGCCTAAATATAACCTTGAACTAATTAGCACACTTTAGCAACTATCAAAAAACTATGATACTAATGAAATTTGTAAAAAGTAACAATCAAGAAATAAGAAACAACCAATTTGGTGGGTTAAGAAGAAAATATGACAGATTTATGCAAATGGTTTATTTTAGTGACAAGGAAACAATAAGAAAGAAAATAAGCAAGAATAAACTTTCCTAAAAGAGAAAAATTCGAAATTAGACTTCCCTAAAGCACTTTGGATCAGAAAAAATGACTTTAATTGAGCAAGATATGCATATATTTGAATATGGGACAGAATTGAAACTTTCCTAAAACAGTTTTGGGTTATTTATGGTAAGTTCTAGCTTTTTAGGAAACAAACAACTTTGGCTCATTCAACTTGATAATTTGGGATTCAAGATGCATAAATGATGAGTTTAAGATGAACTCTTCAAGAAAAATACGGACACTAAACACTTTTTTCCAGAAACTCAAGCAAATAGCAAGAACACTTTTTTTTTTTGTAACAATTTTCTGCACAATCCGACAGTCTGCGAAGATCTATTTTTTTCTCAATCTTCCACTTTTTTTTTTACAAACTTTTATGAATAAAAAATAATCACGACTCAAATATAAACACTTTTATAGTTTATGACTTTCTAAGATTCGGATTGAAACTAAACGAAAAAGAACAAAAACAGTAGCTAAAGAAGGAAATTCTGGAACAGTTTTTTTTTTTTTTTGGAATTTTTGATGAACGAAGAACAAGACAAGAAAAATTAAAATAACAAGAAAGCAAGTAAGATAGAAATCTTCCCTTGAGCCTAAGCTTTGATACCAAATGTTATGAAAACCCTATGGAATTGCTCTTAAAACCCTTAAACTTAACTAAGGACCCCAAAAGATCAAACCATAAAACCCACATATGCCATTCGAAGCAACCCAAGGAAAGGCTAGAAAACAGATTACCTTATGTTGATCTAAAAATCATGAAACGGACAAACATTACATTCCATCATTTCATGATCCGAGACAATCCACAAGTGGCACGATCATCTCCACTTGAATGACTCTAAACAAGTAATCTAAGACAAGACTACAAAGGGGTGAGGCTCGAGGCTCTCCATTTGCTCCAAAGGCAACTTTTCATTACATTTTCAATCCTCCCCTTTAGGGTTACAAATAAGCCTTTAAATAGGCAAAAGAAACCCTAAAATAAGCTAACAAATTCGAAATAAATGAGAATAAAATCTGCCAAATACTTTCCTTAAGTGCATTTGGTGCATTTTAGGAAAGTTTTGCCCTAGAAGATATTATATGATTCCTAAAATATTCTAAGCATTAATACTGATAAATAAAGGCCTAAAACATGACTAAATACATTGTAAATTCGTTGACACCATATAAGGAAAGTAGAAGACAAATATGGAAAGTGGTCCAAATAAGGAAAGTTTCCAAAATCGCCGAAAACATTCCTAAAATTATTTTTAGCACATTTCTTCTTCAAAGTTTGCTTCTTTACTGAGTATCTTGATGTCTTAAAGCTTCTTCTTCAATATTCTTTGTCCACACATCGATTTATAAGATTATCTTATTGATTGACAAGCTTCTCCTCGGTTTACTCTCATTTGACAAGTTTCTTGGCTCTTGAATTTTTGATTGCAAGGCTCCCTGATTCATATCAATCACCATCGCCTTGATAGAGCACCGAGAGATGGTAGAAGCCTACAAAGCTCTGATTGAAGAAGTACGAGAAATGAGGGCATTGTTAGGGAAAGGCTTGGCGGCGGTCCAAGCCAATAGCCAAAACATCTTTAACGTTGATGAGGGAGGCCCTTCCAAGCCGCGAACTGGCAAATCTCAGGCCAGGTGACGGCGTAGGAGGGCCACCACGTCCGAAAAGGCAAAGAGTGTACCAGGAGACGACCTCCGTACCAGGCTGACGGCTCGTCGATGTGGGGAAAACGGAAGTTTAGAGATCTCCTCGTCGGAGGAAAAAGACGCACCAAGCAAAACAGGCCCTGCCCAGCAAACTCGAGATAAGGTGCCGTCACAGAGAGGTGACAGAGGAAATCAAGATTCAAGCTATACCGGAAGCGACGAAGGAAGCTCAGCATCTGCAGGCAAGAACAAATGCGGAGAAAAGCAACAGAAGTACACCGATGTGAGGCAAATCCTCGAAGAAAAGATGGCAAAGAAGGCATCCGAGAAAGGAGCTAAACCTAATTCTGACGCTCGAGAACCAGGAGACTCTCCCTTTTCGAGAAGAGTCATGTCCGTCCCACAGCCGAGGCACTTCATCCTCCCAAAGTTTGAAATGTATGATGGGACTGGAGACCCGATGGAGCACGTGGCTCATTTCGTAAATATGATGGAATCCTCATGCGTGATTGGGCCCTATCTGGATGCCTTAACCTACTGTTTCTTCCCCACAAGCCTGAAAGGGTCACCCCTGCTATGGTTCAACAGCCTCCCTAAAAGGTCCATCAAAACCTTTTCGGACCTATCTTCTGCCTTCCTCAGTGAATAAAGCGTGAGTCGGAAGTTCGCTAAAATGAACCACGACCTCTATGATGTGCTGATGGGAGAAAAAGAAGCCCTCCGAGACTTCATTGTCAGGTTTCGACAGGTGAAATTAGAGGTCAAAGACTGCAATGACCTAGAGGCGGCTACCGCATTCTCACGGGCAATACACCCAAACCATCCCCTCTGGAGGTCTTTTAACAAACGGAGGCCTACGACTATGAAAGAGGCGTTGGACAGAGCAATGGCAAAGATATCGCAGGATGAGTCCGAAAGGGTAGCCCGAGAGATGCGGAGAACGGGATCAAGGTCCGAAGGGGTATGGAAGAAGAGAGAACCTCACGTCGATGAAAGGAGAGGAAGGGAGCGCGGACGCTCAGATAGGGGAAAAGAGGAAAAGAGAGACGAAAAGGAAAGAAAATCCGTGTGGGGAAGGATCAGAGATCCGAAGAAGCGTAGCTTGGAACGAATCCTCCACACGGAGACATCTTGTTCTTTCCGAAAAGAAGAGAGAGAGAAGAGGCCGCGGTACGCCCAAAAAAGTCTGGAAAGAAAGGAACCCTACTGCAGGTTCTATAAATCTTAAGGGCATGCCACGGAAGACTGCAAGATCCTAGCCCGGGAAATAGATCGTGTGTGCGAGCAAGGTCCGACCCGAAGAATCGATAGGCAAGATCCGAGAGAAACAGATGAAAGGCTCACCGCACTCACTGAAGCTCCTGGGGACGGTCAAATCAATTCGATCCACTGCACCGGAGAATCTGTCAACGCTCATAAAAGGTCTCATCGCGAAGCTGGACTCCCCGTCTATCGGGTCGAGCATGCTTCCGAGGATCTGATTAAGTATTCCAAGAAGGATCTAGAAGACGTGCACCTGCCCCACAATGACGCGTTAGTAATATCAATATCTATCGGATCCTATACGGTCAGCAGGGTTTTGGTAGACCCAGGGTCTTCCATCAATATAATCTATATGTCAGCATTCCGAAGCATGAAACTAAGAGAGTCAGACCTCACGATGAACTCACAGGACCTAGTGGGATTTAATGGGGCGGTGATGAGGTCCAACGGAACAATCAAATTGCCAGTCAGAGTCGAGGGCGCAAGCCCTATGGCGCTCTTCCATGTCATAGACTCCCGCTCAGGGTACAACGTCTTGCTCGGAAGGCCTTGGATTCATGATATGAAAGCACATCCTTCAACGCTTCACCAGAAGCTGAAATACCCTACCGAAAAGGGGATCAGGGTTATAAAACGGGACCCTGATATGAAAGATCATGCCTGGTAGAAATCGTCAAGCTGAAATCTCAATGCCAATCATAGCAATTACAGGATCGGGGCCCCGAAAGAGGCCCGCCCTTTGCTCAGCCAAGAATCGAAGCTGTTATGAAAACCCTATGGAATTGCTCTTAAAACCCTAAAACTTAACTAAGGACCCCAAAAGATCAAACCATAAAACCCACATATGCCATTCGAAGCAACCCAAGGAAAGGCTAGAAAACAGATTACCTTATGTTGATCTAAAAATCATGAAACGGACAAACATTACATTCCATCATTTCATGATCCGAGACAATCCACAAGTGGCACGATCATCTCCACTTGAATGACTCTAAACAAGTAATCTAAGACAAGACTACAAAGGGGTGAGGCTCGAGGCTCTCCATTTGCTCCAAAGGCAACTTTTCATTACATTTTCAATCCTCCCCTTTAGGGTTACAAATAAGCCTTTAAATAGGCAAAAGAAACCCTAAAATAAGCTAACAAATTCGAAATAAATGAGAATAAAATCTGCCAAATACTTTCCTTAAGTGCATTTGGTGCATTTTAGGAAAGTTTTGCCCTAGAAGATATTATATGATTCCTAAAATATTCTAAGCATTAATACTGATAAATAAAGGCCTAAAACATGACTAAATACATTGTAAATTCGTTGACACCATATAAGGAAAGTAGAAGACAAATATGGAAAGTGGTCCAAATAAGGAAAGTTTCCAAAATCGCCGAAAACATTCCTAAAATTATTTTTAGCACATTTCTTCTTCAAAGTTTGCTTCTTTACTGAGTATCTTGATGTCTTAAAGCTTCTTCTTCAATATTCTTTGTCCACACATCGATTTATAAGATTATCTTATTGATTGACAAGCTTCTCCTCGGTTTACTCTCATTTGACAAGTTTCTTGGCTCTTGAATTTTTGATTGCAAGGCTCCCTGATTCATATCATTCTCCCTTTCTTCAAAAAGATTCGTCCTCGAATCAAAAAGTTTGGCTGCAAAACAAAGTTAGAGAGAAAAAAGAAATATTGGACCTCACAAACAGTCCCTCACTTTTTACAACTCTCTTTGTTCCACTCGTGTTTGCACTCACAATTCCTTCAAGATTGGCGTTTACTTTTAGAGTAGCAACCCATATATAGGTTAATATCTCTGTTATTAAGAGCTTACAATTGGAAAAATTCGAAATAATGAGGAGAATTGAAGATGCCAATCAGTCAAAAGACAAGATCCGGAATTTTAGGAGCTGTCTGCGCACTGTTTTGATTTTCAAAATTTGAGTTGTTTACAGATCGACTTTCCTTAAGTGTCCTTCTTGACAAAGAAAGATAACTGATTAAATTAACTTTCTTATTCAGATTTTGAAAGCTAATTCGAAATATTTCACGCGTTTTAGACAGCAAGACAGAGCATTAAATGCGGCAGATTCAAATATGGAAAGTATGTGCAGGATTTGAATGTCAACAGATCTGAATTGAATTGATGCTTAAATTGTGGATCTAAATTGACAAAATAACATTCAAGACATCAACTTTTTCGTTTTCAATGGATCAAACTCAGAATTTCTCAAGAAAGCAAAGAACACAAGATGAACAAACCGGTGGTCTTGAATGCAAAGTCTTTTTTTTTTTTTTTTTTTTTTTTTAGATCAGAAAGTGATCTTTAAGATAGAAACAAGATCAGAATGAAAAGATGAAGATAAATTCATGATTGGACAAAAACGAAAGGATAGGACAGAATTGAAAACAATAAGAATAGAAAAGGATAGATTGGATAAAACCTGTTCTAGAGATCGTCACAAAATCGTAACCGATGCTTTGATACCAAATGTTATGAAAACCCTATGGAATTGCTCTTAAAACCCTTAAACTTAACTAAGGACCCCAAAAGATCAAACCATAAAACCCACATATGCCATTCGAAGCAACCCAAGGAAAGGCTAGAAAACAGATTACCTTATGTTGATCTAAAAATCATGAAACGGACAAACATTACATTCCATCATTTCATGATCCGAGACAATCCACAAGTGGCACGATCATCTCCACTTGAATGACTCTAAACAAGTAATCTAAGACAAGACTACAAAGGGGTGAGGCTCGAGGCTCTCCATTTGCTCCAAAGGCAACTTTTCATTACATTTTCAATCCTCCCCTTTAGGGTTACAAATAAGCCTTTAAATAGGCAAAAGAAACCCTAAAATAAGCTAACAAATTCGAAATAAATGAGAATAAAATCTGCCAAATACTTTCCTTAAGTGCATTTGGTGCATTTTAGGAAAGTTTTGCCCTAGAAGATATTATATGATTCCTAAAATATTCTAAGCATTAATACTGATAAATAAAGGCCTAAAACATGACTAAATACATTGTAAATTCGTTGACACCATATAAGGAAAGTAGAAGACAAATATGGAAAGTGGTCCAAATAAGGAAAGTTTCCAAAATCGCCGAAAACATTCCTAAAATTATTTTTAGCACATTTCTTCTTCAAAGTTTGCTTCTTTACTGAGTATCTTGATGTCTTAAAGCTTCTTCTTCAATATTCTTTGTCCACACATCGATTTATAAGATTATCTTATTGATTGACAAGCTTCTCCTCGGTTTACTCTCATTTGACAAGTTTCTTGGCTCTTGAATTTTTGATTGCAAGGCTCCCTGATTCATATCAGAAGCGCCTGAGGATGGATCAGTGAAAATATAGATCCATCCATAAGACTAGGAGAAAACGACGAGCATTGGGAAAGATCTGAAAGAAGGACTGACAGACTTTTTGAGAAGAAGTTGGAAAACATTCGCTTGGGACCGGACAGACATGCCCGGTATAAGTTCCGATATCATAACCCACAATCTCGAGGTTGATCCGAATCAACCTCCCGTCAAACAGAAAAGGCGCAAATTCGCACCTGAGCAGAATGACATAATCAACGAGTAAGTGCGGAAGCTCCTGGAAGCAGGTTTTATCCGAGAGGTAAAGTACCCTGATTGGCTGGCCAACGTAGTAGTAGTGAAGAAGAAAAATGGAAAATGGAGAGCGTGTATTGACTTAACCGACCTTAACAAGACTTGTCCAAAAGACTCCTTCCCATTGCCAAAAATAGATCAACTGGTAGATGCCACAGCCGGGTATGAGCTGCTCAGCTTTATGGATGCCTTCTCCGAATATAACCAAATCAAGATGAACCCAAAAGATCAAGAAAAGACTTCATTCATAACCAACATAGGCATATACTGCTACACTGTGATGCCTTTTGGTTTGAAAAACGCAGGAGCCACCTATCAGCGCCTGATGAACAGAATGTTCAAGGATCTTCTGGGGAAAACAATGGAGGTGTATATTGATGACATGCTAATCAAGTCGCGAAAGGCTGAAGACCACCTGGCCTACATGGAACAAGCTTTCGAAGTGCTGAACCGATACGGGATGAAGCTAAACCCTGATAAATGCACGTTCGGAGTCCCGACCAGATCCAAGCGATAATAGACATGCAAGCACCGACGAATCTGAAAGGTGTGCAGAAGTTAACCTGGTGTTTGGCAGCACTGAACAGGTTCATATCCCGGTCATCGGATAGATGCATACCGTTCTTCAAAGCGCTAAAAAGAAGCAAGGAGTTTGGCTGGGGAGTCGATTGTCAAAAAGCGTTCGAATAACTCAAAGCCTACTTGTCTTCGCCCCAGCTGTTGGCCAAGCCCTCAGATAACGAAAAGTTATTCCTATACTTAGCGGTATCTGATGCGGCAGTCAGCTCGGCGCTGGTGCGCGAAGACGGTCAAATTCAGCACCCAATCTACTACGTGAGTAAAGCGATGATTGATGCCAAAACACGGTACTCAAAGATGGAGAAGCTAGCACTAGCTTTGATAGTCGCGTCGCGCAAGCTGAAGCACTATTTTCAGGGCCATCGGATAGTGGTAAGGACCACCTTCCCACTAAAAGCCGTTCTTCACAAACCGGACGTTTCGGGACGACTGACAAAATGGGCGATAGAATTGGGCGGATACGATATCACTTACGAGCCAAGAACAGCCATCAAAGGACAAGTTCTAGCAGATTTCGTTGCGGAAATGACTCCAGCAAATCCAAGCAAAACCAAACCAAACTCGCTGCTCGCAGTTGACCCCGGAGTGGAAACCTGGAACCTAAGCGTTGATGGGTCCTCGAACTCAAGAGGATCCGCCGCAGGGCTAGTCCTGTCGACCCCCGAGGGATACCTCCTAGAACAGTCAATCCGATTCGGATTTACAGCTTCAAACAACGAAGCTGAATACGAAGCGTTGATAGCTGGGCTACAAAGAGCGAAGGAACTGGGAGTAGAGAACTTAAACATCAGAAGTGATTCTCAACTGGTGGTAAACCAGGTAAAAGGGTTATTTGAGGCAAAGGACCCCAGGATGGCGAAATATCTGGAAAAAGTTCTGTCCATCCTATCCCAGTTCATGAAATACGACATCAGCCAAGTACCGAGGGCTGAAAATGGACATGCCGACGCTCTGGCTAGTCTCGGATCCGCAGTCCAAACAGAAACAAGAAGAATCATCCCCGTCGATCATTTGTCCGAACCAAGCATCACCCTTGATTCGAACATGGGGAGTGGAGACGATGGAACAGTTGGACAAGTAATGCCGGTAGAACAAAATCTAGAGCTCGAGTCAGATTGGAGAAATTAAATCCTCGAATACCTACAATCAGGACGTCTACCCGAAGAAAAACTAGAAGCACGAAAAGTCCGATCCAGAGCAGCCAGGTACTCGATCATTCAAGGAGAGTTGTACAGGAGATTCTTCAGCGAACCTTATTTGAAATGACTGGGAAAGTTAGAAAGTTCTTACGTTCTGGCAGAGTTGAACCTTGGACACTGCGGAAATCACGCAGGACCGAGGTCCTTAAGTCATAGAGCGTTAACGCAAGGGTACTACTGGCCCACCATGGTGAAAGATTAGAAAGACTTCGTTTCCCGCTGCGACAAATGCCAAAGGTTTGCAAAGACCATTCACGCACCGCCGACGGTGCTAACTACAATCTCGGCACCTTGGCCCTTCATGCAATGTTGCCTAGACCTGGTGGGAAAATTGTCATTAGCTCCAGGACAGAAATGTTATCTAATCGTTGCAACGGACTACTTCTCCAAGAGGATTGAGGCCGAGCCACTAGCAAAGATTACAGAGAGGAAAGTCGAGATGTTCCTCTGGAAGCACATCTTTACCCAGTTCGGAATTCTCAAAGTTATCGTCACCGATAATGGAACTCAGTTCATGGGAAGGTCTATCCGGAAATACTGCGCGGACAGGAAAGTGGAACTTCGATACTCAACGCCCCGCTACCCGCAGGCAAATGGTCAAGCGGAAGCTTCGAACAAAACCATCATGGAATCTCTGAAAAAGAGACTAGGACGAGCGAAGGGAAGATGGGTAGATGAACTGCCTGGAGTCCTTTGGGCATATCGGACCACCCCTAGAATCCCAACTGGCGAAACTCCATTTGCCATGGCTTTCGGGGTAGAGGCCGTTATTCCCACGGAAATGATCATCCCCACGACCAGAAGCTCGATCCCGGAGGTAGAAAATGACACCATGATGACAGAAGCGCTAGATTTAGCCAAAGAAAAAAGGGAGCAAGCGCTAGTCCGAATGGCATGCTACCAGCAAAAACTGGCCAAATACTTCGAAAAGAAAGTAAGACAGCGCGACTTCAAAGTGAATGATTTCGTTCTGAGGAAAGTATTCCAGAACACACAAAAGCCCGGAGCAGGAAAGTTGGGGCCAAACTGGGAAGGTCCGTATAGGGTGATCGAAGAAGTTAAGCCAGGAACTTATCGTCTTGAAGATGAAAAGGGCGAACTGATTCCGAGGGCATGGAACACCACGCACTTACGAATTTATCATGTGTAAGTATGAGAGAATCATGTAAGTACTTAGCTGAAGAGGCCCATTTCAAATTAATATAAAAGTATTATGTGTCTTTCCTCCCACATGATCGTTTGATGCCTTTTACGGAAAAAAGCCCTAATCCGATTAGGCAAATTACTAAGTCCCCCTCGGATTGAAATACCAAACTCGCTGGAATAATTTCTAAGTCCCCCGCGGACCAAAGAACCTGACACGTTCGGAACTATGGAAAGTAACTCACGCAAGAAGTAAAGCAAAGAAACAGAAGGTGAATAAAGTGCCAACTTTTATTTCACAACAAACAAGTAAGGCTCGGACCCACATGTTGGGAACTCAGCCGAAAGAAATTACACGAGTTCTACAAAGTAAAATTGTGGAATTCGAAGTATAGCCGTCGGAAACAGTGAGGATCTCCTCCTAGGAGAGAATGAAGGTACTGCTCCGAAAGCGAATGGCCGGGGCCAGACCACCCGTCAGCCGCTCCGCCAACTCATCAATTTCAAGGCTCAGCAGAGCCCGTCAGATGAAAGAAAGGGAGGTCTTTGACCAGCCACACCTAGCTCCCTGATGGATTTTGGAAAGTAGCCGAGCTCTCACCCGAAAACTTTCAACCCGGGCGGGAGTACGCTTCTCTCGTCATATCAAGGCAAGCCCAGGGACAGGAAACCAAAAGACCACCTCTTCCATCTGGTGTCGCTCCATGCTCGACTTGGTGGAAACACATTTCTCGCTTCCTTAAACACGAAACAAGCTGCCACCTCCCATGCTGAGGTCCCGGATGATGTGATGATGAAGAAGACCATCGACGAAACGATAAGGGAGTTTTCCTCCCCCTCGTTCGCCCCAGTTCCCGGAGGGTGCCAGAATGAACTCTGTAGCCGCGGTGGAGCGACTGGTCAGCCCAGGCAGACAGTACCCTAGATTCGATACTCACAGGCGTGGAGGAGTACGACCACCAAGGCCAAGTTTGCCGGGACCAACCAAACAGGCGTAGAAGATCACGACCAAACTTTCTCGACACAAGCCATGACCAAGGAGGGCCAGACATGGAAGAGAAACAGGAAGGAATGGGAAAACCCCATGGTATGGAATTTTAAGCTCTGTTGGAAAACTTGAGAGTCTGGGAACGAGAGAAAAGGTTATTCCAAAAGGTAGGGTTCAAAATGTGCGAACGAAAGGCTCTAAAGGCCCTATTTAAAGGAGCAGACAACCGTAGAGATCGAGACACGTGTCAAGCATCGAGCACCACGGGGCGAGCCTGCAGGCATGCGAGAGGACGTGTGCATTAACGAGCAATTAAGCGGTTAACATCCCCTAATTAACCGCATTTAAAGCTGTTTGACGGGAACGACAGACAATTGACACGATTAACCGTCGCCTAATGTCACCACCTCGAACAATGAGACGACTCATCGCATCAAGCGCCGTCCGAGTTAATGGCAAACCTTTCTGACTCCCAGATAAATCCCTCCCCCTACTATAAAGGGACCGGGATCGTGGAAATGTCAAAAGGTCTGCGCTTCCAACCATCTGTCCCTCTACAACCTGCCTTTTCAAACATCTGGCATCTGACCATGGATATGGAAAACTCCACTGCAACCTCAAAGGTGACTAAGCAAGTCCTAAAATGGGAAAACCGCAGAATGCGTGTGGAAATAACCAAACTGGAGGCAGCTCTACTAAAAGAAAAAGAGAAAGGAGAAGACTCGGAGGCCCTAAGACAAGAGAACCAGAGCATCCGAGAGGCCCTCGATGCGGCAAACAGCCGGGCAGAGCACCTCGAACAAGAAAACTTTTCTCTTCGAGAACGCTTGGAAAGCGCAGAGACGGATGAGGATAGTGAACCAGGTGAGCCCTACCACGTGCTCGAAGATCGCCTTTAATCGGCGGTAAATCTCAACGACGATTATGAACAAGAAAACCAATCCCTGAAGAAGGAACTGGCCTCCTTGAAGCAACGAAGAAGATTGGTTCCAACGGTCATCATCGACAGCGATGAAGACTATAAGGGTTGCCTGAAAGGTCGAAGGCGTGTGATCAACCTTGTTTTTGTTTCTTCTTTTTCATGTTTTTGACTAAACGATGTACGAGCAAACAAAAAGGAAATTATATCATTCTGCCTCATATGATCTGCTTACGCCTCCTGTCCGGACAATCTAAAAGCCTTCTCTGGAAGCAGAAGCCTCGGTACGTCCGAGCATTTAAAAAGCCTTCTCCTGAAGCAAAAGCCTCGGTCCGCCCGAGCACTTAAAAAGCCTTCTCCGGATGCAAAAGCCTCGGTCGGCCTGAGCACTTAAAAGCCTCGGTCCGTCCGAGCATTAAGCACTTCCTATTCCGAAGAATATAAGACGTTGGAGTATTAAAATGTAACAAACCTCGATCCGTCCGAGTATTCAAAAGCCTTCTCAGGAAGCAACAAACCTCGGTCCGTCCGAGTATTCAAAAGCCTTCTCAGGCAGCAACGAACCTCGGTCCGTCCGAGTGTTCAAAAGCCTTCTCAGGATGCAACAAACCTCGGTCCGTCCGAGTATTCAAAAGCCTTCTCCGGAAGCAAAAGCCTCAGTCCGTCCGAGCATTAAACACTTTCTATTCCGAAGAATAGAAGACGTTGGAGTATTAAAACGTAACAAACCTCGGTCCGTCCGAGTATTCAAAAGCCTTCTCAGGAAGCAACAAACCTCGGTCCGTCCGAGTATTCAAAAGCCTTCTCAGGAAGCAACGAACCTCGGTCCGTCCGAGTGTTCAAAAGCCTTCTCAGAAAGCAACAAACCTCAGTCCGTCAGAGTATTCAAAAGCCTTCTCAGGAAGCAACAAACCTCGGTCCGTCCGAGTATTCAAAAGCCTTCTCCGGAAGCACAAAACCTCGGTCCGTCCGAGTATTCGAAAGCCTTCTCCGGAAGCAAAAAACCTCGGTCCATCCGAGTATCCAAAAACCTTCTATGTAAGCAAAGGGTCACAGTCCGTCCGATTAGTCGAAAACATTTGTAAGAATATTTACAAGTCAAAACATTCCTGCAAGGAGAGCGGGGAAGCACGACGAGTAAACATAGGGAAAGAACATATGCATTAATCTTAACAAAATATGTATGTTCGAACATCAAGAAAGAAAAAAGAGTTCAAAGCAACAAATAACATAGGGGCTCCACAATCCGGAGTTTACCCTAAAGAAAAAGTCAATCAGAGACACAAACAGTCTCGGTTGGGGGGACTTCGACAAAAATGTCTTCGACAGCCGCGCCATCACCTCAATCAGCACAAGCGCTAACCTCCTTGGTTACCGCGCCCTCGTCTTCGACAGGATGAGCGACGCCAACCTCACCTTCGGCGGCGGCCTCGTCCCTGGAAGCCTTCAAGTTCATAGCTGATATGAATCATGGAGCACAAGACAAGATAGACAAGCTTAGGATGGTTCAAGGGCCAATGACAAGATCCAAGACCAAGAAATTGCAACAAGCTTTGAATATCCATTGTCAAGCATACATTAGCAAACTCAAGGAGTCTTTTGAAGATTGGAACATTGAGGCTAAGGAAGAAGACTTAAAGCACTTCAACATGTGGCATGTGCAATTGGAAGAAGAATTTGGATAAGTTGTGCAATCAGATTCAAAGAATAAAGCTTAGAGAGAAAGTTGCAAACTTTCCATATTTGACAACTTTCCTTATTTGAGTCTTTTATTTATTTTATGCATTTAGGGTTTTTATTTAATGTTTCCCATGGCCAAAGGACATGTTTTAGGCCTTTTATATTCAGTTTATATGTTTGGAAAGGATTAGGAAAGATATTATTCTCTAGAAAAGATTTTCCACAAAATCTGCCAATTTCACATAAGGCAAGTTTTGGGCAGATTTTGTGCTCTTTGTATTCCGAATTTCTTAGCTTATTTTTAGGGTTTCTTTGCCTATTTAAAGGCCTCATTTGTAACCCTAAAGACTCAGAATTCATATGATAATAATATTGCTTTTTGCTTTGCTAAAATTGCTTAGTTTTGTAGCCTTGTTCTTAGGTTGCATGTTTTAGGAACATTCAAGCAAACCTTGATCTAGTTTGTTTGTGAATTGTTTCAATCTTGAAATAAGAACAAGTTCTCTTATTTCAAGGTCTTTGATCATTGGAATAATCTTCTTTTCTTGTTTTTCCAAAGGTTTTACCTTTTTGTTCATGGGGTTTTAGGATTTGCATCTAAGGGGTTCTTTGTGCATCAAAGGGTTTCTTTATCAATTTCCTTGGGTTTCATATCATTTGGTATCAGAGCTTAGGCTCAAGGGAAGATTTCTATCTTACTTGCTTTCTTGTTGTTTTAATTTTTATTGTCTTGTTCTTCGTTCATCGAAAATTTCAAAGAAAAAAAAAAACTGTTCCAGAATTTTCTTCTTTAGCTACTGTTTTTGTTCTTTTTCGTATAGTTTCAATCCGAATCTTAGAAAGTCATAAACTAAAAAAGTGTTTATCTTTGAGTCGTGATTATTTGTTATTCATAAAATTTTGTCAAAAAAAAATTGGAAGATTGAGAGAAAAATAGATCTTCGCAGACTGTCGGATTGTCCAGAAAATTTAAAAAAAAAAAGTGTTCTTGCTTGATTTGTTGAAGTTTCTGGAAAAAGTGGTTTGTGTTCGTATTTTTCTTGAAGAGTTCATCTTAAACTCATCCTATCTTCATCTTGAATCTGAAAATTACAAAGGATTTGTGCTAGAATTGTTTATTTCCTAAAAAGCTAGAACTTACCATAAATAGCCAAAACAGTTTTAGGAAAGTATCAATTCTGTCCCATATTCAAATATATGCATATCTTGCTCAATTAAAGTCATTTTTTCTGATCCAAAACACATTAGGGAAGTCTAATTTCGAATTTTTCTCTTTTAGGAAAGTTTATTCTTGCATATTTTCTTTATTATTCTTTCCTTGTTATTAAAATATACCATAGTTGTAAAATCTATCCTATTTTTCTTAACCAACCAAATTGCTTGTTCTTTTTTTTCTTTATTGTTACCTTTTATAAACTTTCTTAGTATCTTAATTGTTTGATAGTTACTAAAGTGTGCTAAGAGTTCAAGGCTTCATTTAAGGTGTAAAATCTGTTTTGAGTGCAAACACGAGTGGATTGACATTTTTTTAGTGAAACACTTAGGGAGTGATTTGAAAGGTCCTATTTTTACATTACTAACTTGTTTCTCTTGCAGCCATGAATATTGAAGGAGATTGTTCTAATATGAAGGAGGAGATTAAGAAAACTGAAACAATGGAAGGTTACATCTTGAAAATACAAAGGGATGTTGATAGAAAGATGGAGGCTCAAACAAGGGAGATTGCCAACCTAAGTGCTCAAATACAAGCTTTGCTCTTAAACCAACCTAGAGCCAATCCAAATGTGGCTCCAAATGAGGCTAGGGAGCAACAAATTGTGCAAGGGGCTGAGGCACATAATGAACAACAAGGGTGGGATCCTTATGATTATGAGGAAGAACCTAGAAATCAAATGAGAGCACATCATGGAGAAGGAAGAGGAAGAGGCCGGGGGTTCCAAGTTCAAAGACCAAACAGGGAGTTTCCTCTTGCTAGAGATGATGACTTAAAGGGAATCAAGTTCAAAATTCCACCATTCCAAGGCAAGACTGATCCGGAGGAGTACTTGCAATGGGAGGCACAAACTGAGCACATATTTGATTGCAACAACTTCAGTGAGCAAAGGAAGGTACTTTTAGCAATTACTGAATTTACTAATTATGCTTCTGTTTGGTGGATTCAGTTAAAAGCTAAACTTAGAAGGGAGAGACAACCTCAAATAGAGACATGGGCTGAGCTTAAGGGCATGATGAGGAAGAGGTTCATTCCAACAACTTATGAAAGAGATATAGTGTTCAAGTTGCAAAGGTTTGATCAAGGCTCAAAAAGTGTAGAAGACTATTACAAGGAGCTTGATATCTTGATGACAAGGGCTGGAATTGAGGAGACTGAATTAGCTACCATGGGAAGGTTTATGGGGGGCTTGAATAGAGAATTAAGGCACAAAGTTGATGCTCACTCTTGCTATGACATGGAGGAAATGTTACACCTTGCAATTAAATTTGAGTCACATATGCAAGAAGATTCTAAGTCAAGGTATTATTCTAAACCCTATTCATCCAAACCTACTTCATCTAAACCCACTTCTAGCCAACCTTGGGGAAAAGACACCAAAAACACATATTCTGGTCGAGGGGACCAATTTCCAAAATACAAAACTATTTTTGATAAAAAGAGGGAGGGTGAGAGTTCTTTCAAGGGTAAGGGTAAAATAGAAGAAGCTAGGACTAGGGACATCAAATGTTGGAAGTGTCAAGGGTTAGGGCATGTCATGAAAGATTGTCCAAACAAAAGAACCATGTTTATTGAGAATGGGGAATACATATCCGGGGGATGATGAGAGTGAACATGAAAATATGGAGTTTGAGGAGGAAAGTGATGGGAGTGTTGAGGAGGGAAACAAAGTTACTCTAGTGTCTAGGAGGGTACTTAGTGCACAAGTGAAAGAGAATGACCAAGACCAAAGAGAGAACTTATTCTATACTAGATGCTATGTAGAAGGAGTGCCTTGTAGTGTCATCATAGATGGTGGGAGTTGCACAAATGCTGTGAGTTCTACCCTTGTCACTAGATTAAACTTAACAACCAAACCCCATCCAAAACCCTACAAACTACAATGGCTTACTGATTGTGGAGAGTTGAAAGTGAACAAAAAGACTCTAATTTCTATGACTCTTGGGAAGTATAAGGATGAGGTGGAGTGTGATGTAGTTCCAATGCATGCTGGGGATATCTTACTTGGAAGGCCTTGGCAGTTTGATAGAAGGGCAATCCATGATGGTTATCTAAATAGGTACTCATTTACATTGAATGGAAGAAAGACCACACTTACACCATTAACTAGCTCCGAAGTATACATTGATCAATGTAAGTTAGAAAAGAGAAGGAAAGAGCTTGAGAGTGAGAAAAAGAAATTGAGTGATTCAAAAGAATTGAGTGACAAAAAGAAATTGAGTGATTCAAAAGAATTGAGTGACAAAAAGATATTGAGTGATTCAAAAGATTTGAGTGATAAAAATACTTTGAGTGAAAAAAGAGAGCAAAAGAAAGGAGTGAGCTTGTTTGCAAGAACTAGTGAGGTTAAGAGAGCTTTGTTTTCAAACAAAACAATCCTTGTACTTTTGTGCAAAGGATCTTGCTTTATCACTAACCAACTTAACCAAGAATTGCCTAGTGTCTTTGTTGATCTTTTGCAGCAATATGGAGATGTCTTTCCCGAAGAGATGCCTAATGAATTACCACCAATCAGAGGTATTGAACACAAGATTGACTTCATTCCAGGAGCTTCAATTCCCAATAGGCCAGCCTATAGATCAAATCCAACCGAGGCGAATGAGATTCAAAAGCAAGTTGAGGAGTTGCTTGCTAAAGGATACGTAAGAGAAAGTCTTTCCCCTTGCTCTGTCCCTGTTTTGTTAGTTCCTAAAAAGGATGGTACTTGGCGCATGTGTGTTGATTGTAGGGCCATTAATAAGATCACCATTAAGTATAGACATCCTATCCCTCGATTAGATGACATGCTTGATGAATTACATGGTTGCACACTCTTTACTAAAATTGATTTAAAATCAGGTTACCATCAAATTAGAATGGAATTGGGGGATGAATGGAAAACAGCTTTTAAAACAAAGTTTGGATTGTATGAATGGTTAGTAATGCCTTTCGGATTAACTAATGCACCTAGCACATTCATGAGGTTGATGAATCATGTTCTTAGAGATTTTTTGGGTAAATTTGTGGTAGTTTACTTTGATGACATTCTCATTTACTCTAGATCATTGCATGAGCATGTAAAGCATGTAGGGGCTGTTTGTGAAACACTTAGGAAAGAAAAGTTGTATGCTAATTTGAAAAAGTGTTCTTTTTGCATGGAAAGAGTAAAGTTCTTAGGGTTCATTGTGTCTAATAAGGGGGTAGAAGTAGATGAGGAAAAGATCAAAGCCATCCAAGAGTGGCCAACCCCAACAAATGTGAGTGAAGTGAGAAGCTTTCATGGGCTTGCTGGTTTTTATAGGAGGTTTATAAAAGACTTTAGCACCATTGCTTCTCTTTTAAATGAATTGGTTAAAAAGAATGTTGTGTTTGCATGGGGAGTAGCCCAAGAATCTGCCTTTCAAACTCTTAAGGATAAATTGTGTAATGCACCACTACTTGTTTTACCTAACTTTGATTTGACTTTTGAGATAGAGTGTGATGCAAAGTGGCATAGGCATAGGGGCTGTTTTGATGCAAAATGGGAAGCCAGTGATGTACTTTAGTGAAAAGTTGAGTGGAGCATCATTGAATTATCCAACTTATGATAAAGAGTTGTATGCATTGGTGAGGGCATTGCAAACATGGCAACACTACCTATGGCCAAGAGAGTTTGTCATCCATACGGATCATGAAAGCTTGAAGCATTTGAAAGGACAAGACAAGCTCAACAAAAGACATGCAAAATGGGTAGAGTTCATTGAAACATTTCCTTATGTTATCAAGTACAAGAAAGGTAAGGATAATGTTGTGGCTGATGCATTGTCTAGAAGGTATGCTCTTTTCAATTCTCTTAATGCTAAGTTCTTAGGTTTTGAGCATGTTAAGACACTTTATGCACTTGATGATGATTTTGGAGAGATTTATGCTTCCATTGGCCGAGGGACTTCTTTTGATGACTATGTGATGTGTAATGATTTTCTTTTTAAGAAAGGTAAACTTTGTATTCCTAAATGTTCTATTAGGGAGCTTTTGACTAAAGAGGCTCATGGTGGAGGTTTAATGGGACATTTTGGGGTAGCTAAGACATATGACATGTTGCATGAGCATTTTTATTGGCCTAAGATGAAGCATGATGTAGTTAAAGTTTGTTCTCATTGTATTACATGTAAGGCAGCCAAGTCTAGGGTTAAACCACATGGATTGTATTCTCCTTTACCTATTCCTTTAGCACCTTGGTTAGATGTTTTTATGGATTTTGTGCTAGGCTTGCCGAGAACAAAAAGGGGAAAAGATAGCATTTTTGTTGTTGTTGATAGGTTTAGCAAAATGGCTCATTTCATTGCATGTACTAAAACTGATGATGCTAAACACATTGCTGACTTGTTCTTTAGAGAAGTTGTTAAATTGCATGGCATTCCTCAAAGCATTGTGAGTGATAGGGATGTTAAGTTTCTAAGTCATTTTTGGAGGGTTTTGTGGGGTAAGCTTGGGACTAAATTAATGTACTCTACTACTTGTCACCCCCAAACTGATAGTCAAACTGAGGTTGTCAATAGGACTATGGTTACATTGCTTAGGGCTATAATTGATAAAAACCATAAGACTTGGGAAGATTGCTTGCCATTCATAGAGTTTGCATATAATAGGGCTGTCCATAGTACTACTAAATGCACTCCTTTTGAACTTGTTTATGGTTTTAATCCAACTACTCCTATTGATTTATTGCCCATGTTACCTACTGATTTGGTGAGTTTTGATGCTAGTACTAAGGTTGACAGGATTCAAAAGCTACACAAGGAGGTTCGAGAAAGAATTGAGAAGCAAAACAACAAAGTAGCTTCTAGGATCAATAAGGGTCGAACTAGACTTGTTTTTCAACCTGGAGATTGGGTTTGGGTTCACTTTAGAAAAGAGAGGTTTCCATTGCAAAGGAAATCCAAGCTTAATCCAAGAGGAGATGGTCCATTCCAAGTGCTAGAAAGAATCAATGACAATGCTTACAACATTGATCTTCCAAGTGAGTATAATGTGAGTGCTTCTTTTAATGTTTCTGACTTAAGTCCTTTTGATGTAGGTGATGAATCAGATTTGAGGACAAATCCTTTTGAAGAGGGAGGAGATGATATGAATCATGGAGCACAAGACAAGATAGACAAGCTTAGGATGGTTCAAGGGCCAATGACAAGATCCAAGACCAAGAAATTGCAACAAGCTTTGAATATCCATTGTCAAGCATACATGAGCAAACTCAAGGAGTCTTTTGAAGATTGGAACATTGAGGCTAAGGAAGAAGACTTAAAGCACTTCAACATGTGGCATGTGCAATTGGAAGAAGAATTTGGATAAGTTGTGCAATCAGATTCAAAGAATAAAGCTTAGAGAGAAAGTTGCAAACTTTCCATATTTGACAACTTTCCTTATTTGAGTCTTTTATTTATTTTATGCATTTAGGGTTTTTATTTAATGTTTCCCATGGCCAAAGGACATGTTTTAGTCCTTTTATATTCAGTTTATATGTTTGGAAAGGATTAGGAAAGATATTATTCTCTAGAAAAGATTTTCCACAAAATCTGCCAATTTCACATAAGGCAAGTTTTGGGCAGATTTTGTGCTCTTTGTATTCCGAATTTCCTAGCTTATTTTTAGGGTTTCTTTGCCTATTTAAAGGCCTCATTTGTAACCCTAAAGACTCAAAATTCATATGATAATAATATTGCTTTTTGCTTTGCTAAAATTGCTTAGTTTTGTAGCCTTGTTCTTAGGTTGCATGTTTTAGGAACATTCAAGCAAACCTTGATCTAGTTTGTTTGTGAATTGTTTCAATCTTGAAATAAGAACAAGTTCTCTTATTTCAAGGTCTTTGATCATTGGAATAATCTTCTTTTCTTGTTTTTCCAAAGGTTTTACCTTTTTGTTCATGGGGTTTTAGGATTTGCATCTAAGGGGTTCTTTGTGCATCAAAGGGTTTCTTTATCAATTTCCTAGGGTTTCATATCAATAGCTCGCTCAAACAACTCCCTCCGGCGGTCCATGGCATCGTCAAAGCCAACCGGGCTGATCCGACCGCCTTCTTCCTCGGATTGGTCCATTTGCAGCTTGACCGAATCTCACCCGATGAGGATGGAATCCACCGACGCCGTAGTCGCCACGGCCAACTTTTGCTGGAGGTCGCTGACACTGTCACGAAGGGTCGGGAGCTCGGACACCTGACTCTTCAGCGAGTCATTCTCCAACGCAACAAGGTCCATTTCCTCCTTGGCCTTCCTGAGGGACTTAGCTTCCCGGTTTAAGGCATCCACAGCCTTAGACCCCTCCTCACGAGCAGTGCCCATATCCTCCAATGCTCTGTTTCGAGCAACAATAGCTCCATCGAGCAGCTTCTTGTTGCTCTCATTGAGAGATTTGAGGTCCTCATTTTCTTTTCGGACGCGCTCAAGATCTGCAGTCAGCTGCAGCCCTTTGACCTCCAGCGAGGAAAATTTTTTTTCGGCCTCATCCAGATCGGATTTCAGTTGAAGACCCTCATTCAGCGCTGAGTCGAGGACATGGGACTACCTACAGCTGGCCCTCGCCTCCGCTAACTCCTGCTTAAGCTCCTAATGCTTGATAAGCAGACTCTCCAAGTTGAGAAGTATCTGCGTCGAGGCCTGGGTCCCCTGGCAGATCGGATATTTTAAGACGTAAGAAACCGACTAGAGACAACATAGGAAAAGTAAACAGTGAAGTAAAAGACTAACCAGCCAGCTTCTGTAGCACATGCGGCTGAAGGTCTCGACCTCGTTGTCATGGTCGACTAGAGGTTCCAACTGCACAGCCCCTAAATCACGAGCAAAACCGACCGCATCCATAGCCCGTCGGAGGCAAAAGTCATTAGAGAGGGACCCTTGGTCAAAGTTAGAGACAGGGGAAGCGAACAGACGAAGCAAGGAAGATCCACCGCTCGCGGCACCCGATCCACCAGTCACAGAAGGAGCCGCACCCGCTGGAGGGGGGAGAACCTACATCGTCTGGTCGGGAAAATAAGGAACTCGGCCGTCAAAAGTTTCAGCGACTGTCTGCTCGTCCTCCTGTTCAAAGTCCGTATCAGAAGACAACGCATGGGCATAATCAGAAGAGAGCGAATCCGCCTCGGAAGGAAATGAGCAATAAGCCATCTCAGGATGCTTCAAAATATATGCATCAGCACCCCTTACCGCGCGGTCGAGTGCCCCGATGATTCCACCCCTCCTTCGCTTAGGAGCAGGAGAATCCGTAGGAGGATCCGAAGAGGAGCCCAAAGGAGGGTCCGTAGGAGGGTCTGAGAGAAGAGCCACTGCGCCCCCTGCAGTGGATTCCGTGCTAACGATCTTCACGGATTTCCTACTTCCGGAGGGACGAGAACGCTTAGGAGAGGCCACCTGTTTTCCTTTCGGATCGGAGAAGATGCCGCCTCAGATCTTTTTCTCCCCATATCCTGAAGAAGAGCAAGGAAAGCGTCGGAATCATTGGAATTAGGGACAGGGGTGAGCCTGACACCAGACATCTTTTTGGAGAAGCCTGCAAAGAGAAAACAAGGAAGATCAGTGTCAGGCCGCATCTCAAACAAATAGCTCGTCCGTAACGATATGCTTACCGGGGGGAATCGGAACGAAGTTTGGCGGATAAGTCCAGAGACGCGAAAAAACAAGCCAAGGATGCTGGGTAAACTCTTCCCAGTTGAATGGACCCAGTTCCTCCAAAGTCCTGCACCAGTTGAGATTTTCCGCGGAAATGTTCTTCGGAAGAGGATTCTTCACTGAAACGAGAAAAGGGAAAACGGTTAGTCGTCGTCACGGCCGGACAGAACATAAATCAACTCGGAACCTATTTCTCACCCTCATCCTCCCAAGAAGTGGGCGGAATCCGGTCTCCAGATAAGATGGGGCCTCGGACAAAGAACCAGAACTCTTTCCACCTTTTATCACAGGTGGTCTCATCTACTAAAGCAGGCCCCACATGATTTTGAAGGAGAAAACGCATCCTATCTTGGGAGTTCGTGCGAAGAGCCCAGAAATGGGAAACCATGCCTAAGGTTGGACGGACACCTAGACCAGAACACACCACCTCGAAGGTAATTAGGGATCTCAAAGTGTTCGGCATAAGCTGACCTAAGGCGATGCCACAACTCAACAGGAATTCCGATAAGAGGGGGAAGAGCGGAAACCGAATTCCCCACCGAAAGAACTTAGGATAAAGAGAAGTCCAGCCATCTCCAGGAGAAACATGGACCCGTTCTGATGGAGCAGGGATTCTCATTTCGAACTCCTTGGAAATCCCATAATCCTCCCTCAGCCTATCAAGATCGCCCTGTACCATCTCCGACACATAGTGGAGCGGACCCGAATCCTCCCGGATGCCCTTCGACTGGGTATCCTTCCTCTTCCTTTTGACAACCTTGTTCTTTTTCTTTCCAACAGAGGGGCACGCAGGAGGGCTAGAGGCGTCGAACTCGTCATTCAGAGAGGGATTTTCCCCCCCTGACGATGGAAGGGCAGAAGGAGTAACCCGAGATGCGGCCTCCCCACCCCTAGAACGACTCTTCTTCTCCTTCTCTTTCTTTTTGGCCGCCTCTGCGACTGGAATGGGAGAAAGGGTGAAGGAAGGGTTGGGAATTGGGGATGGGCCCATCGGGGCGGATTCTGCACCCTCCAGCGAATGGGAAGTGGGAGAAGGGACGTGATCTGCGTCTAAACCTACTTGAATTTCAGAAATAGATCCAAACTCACCCATGGAAGAAAGGGAGTCCTCACCGACCGGTAAACGAGGTTCGGCCTTGGGTTCATTCCCCTCAGGCTCACCCCTAGATGAGGGGACAGTGTCAGTTCCGCCAGCGCCAACGGCGGAAGAGGAAGCACCAAACTCATTTCTTTCGAAAACCAGACATCATAATCATCATCTCCTACAACTACCCTCGGAGTCCTAGGGCCCCTAGCTACAGATTCCCTCTCAAAATTATCCATGAAAGAAAGAATGGGGAACAGAGACAGAGAAAGAACTAACCTTTATTGGAGAACGAGAAAGGCTTCGAGGATACGAGATGAAGATGGCGAAGAACCGATTCTAAAGCAAACGACTGACAGGAAGCTTCGGGAAATCAAAAGGCAAACGTGCCTTTAATTCTAAGGAAAACCCTTATTTAAGGAAGACAGCGTACGCCCTACCGTAGCACCGCACAGAAAGGGTGCGACGATCCGAACTCCAAAAGACCCGTTGGGACACAGATTTCGAAAGGCCCAGTGGGCCTGTCCTTAAAGGAGTCGCGTCGATCGGAGCCACAAGGGTACAAAAGGCACGACGATTCGGAAATAGCAACTAATAAGGGCCCGAACCGAAATTAGGCCAAACGGTCTATTTTTCAAAGAATCGCGACCCCCCGACGTCCCAGGATGATCCAAGAATCGAGACGAGCGTCACGCTTCCGATTCAGATATTTACTATTCCCTGCCCCGGACTTTCCGACCCAGGAAATAGGGGAAAACTGTAAAGGGTAAAAATAGCCCTCTTATAGGCTGCGCTCATACCGGCCGAGCACACGGGGACATGCCCATTCGAATCACGTCCAGAAGGAGCCAGCCCTCTTACGGGCCGCGTTCACTACAAGCCGGCCCACAAGGGGATAAACCCATCCGAGCCAACACCATAAGGAGCTCGTCCTTGTGGGCCGAGTGCAAGCTCATTAAGCCTAGCCTCATGCTAGCCCAGTCGATGAACCCTCGATCAAGGGACTATAAAAGGCGCTTGACCTATCAAATCAGGTATGACACTTTAACCTAGAAAAGGAACAACCCGATTGTTTTGACCTAATCCTTGCGGCGCAAGGCAAATCTCACCTACCACCACCTAACTTGATTGTCGGAGGGTCGTCGGCCGGTACCACACCGGTGCCCTTTTGATTGTCATTTGCTGTAGCGTTTCAGGTCGCTCCGCCGCTAAGAAACAGCACGTGACGCGACGTGCTCTATTGTGTGGAACGAGGCTCCGACGAGAAATATCCCACACAGTAATTATTTTAGGATATAATTCAAACAATTATCTCTTCCTAAAATACATGTCATGGCCGAAAATTGGCTTAATAATTAATAAATAATTCTAATTTATTTAATTAATTATTTTTGGCCAATTTCAATTGGGTTCATTAATCCAATTGGGCTTGAAATTCTCTCTTAAATTAATAAGTCCAACTTAATTAATTTATTTATTAATTATCATTTAAATAGAATATTTTATTTAAACAATTAATAATATTAATATTTTCTCCCGACTAAATATTATCCAATTTATATTTAATTATTAATTTCCATTTAAATAATTTTCAGTATTTAAATAATTAATAATAAATATTATAATTATTAATTTCCATTAAATAAACTTATTATTTAATTAATAATTTTATTGACAATATTTTATTATTAATTAATTAATTTTAATTATTAATTTCCGTTTAAATAAAATTAATTATTTAAACAATTAATAATTGTTAATTAATTTAAAATTATTAATTACCATTTAAATATACTCAATATTCAAATAATTAATAATATCTAATTAATAATATTTCATTATTAATTTCATGTTTAAATAAACTCATTATTTAAACTATTAATAATGTTTATATTAATTACCGTTTAAATATACTAAATATTTAAACAATTAATATTGCCTATTTAAGTAATTCGCTTTATTTAAACTTTCCATTTCTTCTACTCAATTTCGCGACTACGATATTTGGGCTAGCATAGGGACCTGATGGACCTATAGATCATGGACTTAATAATTAGTCAATTAAGTGATTAACACATAATCAGTTAATTACTTATTATCTAACTATGAATAATTTCACTATAGATTCATAGTTGAACTCCCCTCACTATAGATGAGTTATTGTCCATTTAGTTGATCATTATTTATATCTGTGATATTATCCTTCACGTGGAACCCTCATAATTACAGACGGATAAATTTACCGTTTTGCCCCTGTAATTACCGTTTTATCCTTGTGTTCACGCTGATTCTCCAATGAACTTTATCTTTAGTCGAACTAGAGATAAGATACTTCTGTGATCAATAGAAGTCGTGACGTCACTTGTTCATGTCTCGAATCAGTACATCAAGGGAGTTTCGTAAAGTTCCTAAAATGTTTAGGTATCGCACTGATACCGTTACTTTATAGGAAAGTTATGAATTCCATCTCGTGAAAATGAGTTCCCAGCTACTTATCTAGTCATGTTCCCAAAACAGGAGTGTATTTAGCGTTCTTACAGATCGCTCTTAACTATGTGAATCAAAGAACATAACTCCACAAATAGGAGTCCGCATTCCACTCAGGATTGAGATCTATCATGGTTGATAAACTTAGTTTGATATTAGATTATTTCTCATAAACGGTACTAATGAGAAATTTGATCGAACATCGTGGTCCTGTCTTATACAATCAACATTGCATATCATACTTCCATTTCATGTCTCCCACATGAATGATCAGGATTAGATCATTTGTCTATAAACAAAATGTGAAGCTATCAACAGTGTTACCAGGATAAGGTTCCTAAACGTTATCCATTTACTGTAGACACTTTTAAGTTACTCATCTCGACTTTAATCCTCTCGTATGACTCACATACTAAGTCGTGATTACATAAGAGTGACTTAGGGTTTTACTATTTGAATGTTTGATATTTATATGTTTCCAAATATTCTTAATATCGTCAATTGAATCAGTCTAGATAATTTTAAAGAACTTATGTTTATTTATTTAATTTATTCGAAATAAATTATTATAATTAAATAATTACAAGCTCTAGGACACCATTCCTAACACGAACCACTCCAAAAACTTGTTTGTAATTGAAAACCTTGTTTCAAAGTACTTGTTTCAGTCTCAAGACCAAATTGAATCTGAAGACCTAAGGTTTTCCACTTGTCAAAGTTGTGCTCATAATTTAGCCCATCCTAAAAATCTAAATGAAGGAACGTCTTCTTTTGGGAATCCTATTTGGACCAAAATATCGAAAGAGTATCCGAACCATACCAAAAACTTGTTTCTCATTGAAAATCTTGTTTCAAACTACTTGTTTCACTCTTCAGACCATATTCATACCAAAGACTTAAGGTTTCCCACTTGTCAAAGTTTTCCTCGTGATTTGGTCCGTCCTTAAAATCCAAATGGAGGAACCACTTCTTCGGTAATCCTTTTTGGACCAAAATATCGAAAAAGGATCCGAACCACTCAAAAAACTTGTATGTAATTCAAAAGCTTGTTTCAAAGTACTTGTTTCACTCTCTAGACCAAATTGAATCCGAAGACCTAAGGTTTACCACTTGTCAAAGTTGTGCTCAAGATTTGGTCCATCTTGAAGATCCAAATGGAGGAACCTCATCTTTGGGAATCCTCTTTGGACCTAAATTTTGAAAGACGATCCGAACCACTCCAAAAACTTGTTTGTAATTGAAAGCTTGTTAAAAAGTACTTGTTTCACTCTCTAGACCATATTGATACCAAAGACCTAAGGTTTCCAACTTGTCAAAGTTTTTCTCGCGATTTGGTCCATCCTAAAGATGCAAATGGAGGAACCTCTTCTTTGGGAATCCTCTTTGGACAAAAATTTTGAAAGACGATCCGAACCACACCAAAAACTTGTTTGTAATTGAAAGCTTGTTAAAAAGTACTTGTTTCACTCTCTAGACCAAAATGAATCCGAAGACCTAAGGTTTCCCACTTGTCAAAGTTGTGCTCATGATTTGGTCCATCCGTTAGATCCAAATGGAGGAACCTCTTCTTTGGGAATCCTGTTTGGACCAAAATATTGAAAGAGGATCCGAACCACTCCAAAAACTTGTTTGTAATTGAAAAGCTTGTTTCAAAGTACTTGTTTCACTCTCTAAACCAAATTGAATCCGAAAACCTAAGGTTTCCTACTTGTCGAAGTTGTGCTCATGATTTGGTCCATCCTAAAGATCCAAATGGAGGAACCTCTTATTTGGGAATCCTGTTTGAACCAAAATATTGAAAGAGGATCCAAACCACTCCAAAAACTTGTTTGTAATTGAAAAGTTTGTTTCAATGTACTCGTTTCGCTCTTCGGACCATATTCATTCCAAAGACCTAAGGTTTCCCACTTGTCGAAGTTTTCTTCGTGATTTGGTCCATCCGAAATATCCAAATGGAGGGACCTCTTCTTCGGGAATCCTTTTTTGACCAAAATATCCAAAGAGGATCTGATCCACTCCAAAAACTAGTTTGTAATTGAAAAGCTCGTTTGAAAGTACTTGTTTCACTCTCTGAGCCAAATTGAATCCGAAGACCTAAGGTTTCCCACTTGTCAAAGTTGTCCTCAAATGAAGGAACCTCATCTTTGGGAATCCTGTTTGGACCAAATTATCGAAAGAGGATCCGAACCACTCCAAAAACTTATTTGTAATTGAAAAGTTTGTTTCAATGTACTCATTTCACTCTTCGGACCATATTCATACCAAAGACCTAAGGTTTCCCATTTGTAAAAATTGTAATCATGATTTGATCTATCCTAAAGATCCAAATGAAGGAAACTCTTCTATTGGAATCCTGTTTGGACCAAAATATCGAAAGAGGATCCGAACCACTCCAAAAACTTGTTTGTCATTGAAAATCTTGTTTCAAACTTCTTGTTGTACTCTTCGGACCATATTCATACCAAAGACTTAAGGTTTCCCACTTGTCAAAGTTTTCCTCGTAATTTGGTCCGTCCTTAAAATCGAAATGGAGGAACCTCTTCTTTGGGAATCCTTTTTGGACCAAAATATCGAAAGAGGATCCGAACCACTCCAAAAACTTGTTTGTCATTGAAAGCTTATTTCGAAGTACTTGTTTCACTCTCTAGACCAAATTGAATCCGAAGACATAAGGTTTCCCACTTGTCAAAGTATTGCTCATAATTTTGTCCATCCTAAAGATCCAAATGGAGGAACCTCTTCTTTGGGAATCCTGTTTGGACCAAAATATCGAAAGACGATCCGAACCACTCAAAAAACTTGTTTGTCATTGAAAAGCTTGTTTCAAACTACTTGTTTCACTCTTCTGACCATATTCATACCAAAGACCTAAGGTTTCCCACTTGTCAAAGTTTTCCTCGTGATTTGGTCCATCCTTAATATCCAAATGGAGGAACCTCATCTTTGGGAATCCTCTTTGGACCTAAATTTTGAAAGACGATCCGAACCACTCTAAAAACTTGTTTGCAATTGAAAGCTTGTTAAAAAGTACTTGTTTCACTCTCTAGACCATATTGATACCAAAGACCTAAGGTTTCCAACTTGTCAAAGTTTTCTCGCGATTTGGTCCATCCTAAAGATGCAAATGGAGGAACCTCTTCTTTGGGAATCCTCTTTGACCAAAATTTCGAAAGACGATACGAACCACTCCAAAAACTTGTTTGTAATTGAAAGCTTGTTAAAAAGTACTTGTTTCACTCTCTAGACCAAAATGAATCCGAAGACCTAAGGTTTCCCACTTGTCAAAGTTGTGCTCATGATTTGGTCCATCCATTAGATCCAAATGGAGGAACCTCTTCTTTGGGAATCCTGTTTGGACCAAAATATCGAAAGAGGATCCGAACCACTCCAAAAACTTGTTTGTAATTGAAAAGCTTGTTTCAAAGTACTTGTTTCACTCTATAAACCAAATTGAATCCGAAAACCTAAGGTTTCCCACTTGTCGAAGTTGTGCTCATGATTTGGTCCATCCTAAAGATCTAAATGGAGGAACCTCTTATTTGGGAATCCTGTTTGAACCAAAATATGGAAAGAGGATCCAAACCACTCCAAAAACTTGTTTGTAATTGAAAAGTTTGTTTCAATGTACTCGTTTCACTCTTCGGACCATATTCATTCCAAAGACCTAAGGTTTCCCACTTGTCAAAGTTTTCTTCATGATTTGGTCCATCCAAAATATCCAAATTGAAGGACCTCTTCTTTGGGAATCTTTTTTTGACCAAAATATCCAAAGAGGATCTGATCCACTCCAAAAACTAGTTTGTAATTGAAAAGCTCGTTTGAAAGTACTTGTTTCACTCTCTAAGCCAAATTGAATCCGAAGACCTAAGGTTTCCCACTTGTCAAAGTTGTCCTCAAATGAAGGAACCTCTTCTTTGGGAATCCTGTTTGGACCAAAATATAGAACGAGGATCCGAACCACTCCAAAAACTTATTTGTAATTGAAAAGTTTGTTTCAATGTACTCATTTCACTCTTCGGACCATATTCATACCAAAGACCTAAGGTTTCCCATTTGTAAAAATTGTAATCATGATTTGATCTATCCTAAAGATCCAAATGAAGGAACCTCTTCTTTGGGAATCCTGTTTGGACCAAAATATCGAAAGAGGATCCGAACCACTCTAAAAACTTGTTTGTCATTGAAAATCTTGCTTCAAACTTCTTGTTTCACTCTTCGGAACATATTCATACCAAAGACTTAAGGTTTCCCACTTGTCAAAGTTTTCCTCGTGATTTGGTCCGTCCTTAAAATCGAAATGGAGGAACCTCTTCTTCGGGAATCCTTTTTGGACCAAAATATCAAAAGAGGATCCGAACCAATCCAAAAACTTGTTTGTCATTGAAAGCTTACATCGAAGTACTTGTTTCACTCTCTAGACCAAATTGAATCCGAAGACATAAGGTTTCCCACTTGTCAAAGTTTTGCTCATAATTTTGTCCATCCTAAACATCCAAATTGAGGAACCTCTTCTTTGGGAATCCTGTTTGGACCAAGATATCGAAAGAGGATCCGAAACACTCAAAAAACTTGTTTGTCACTGAAAAGCTTGTTTCAAACTACTTGTTTCACTCTTCGGATCATATTCATACCAAAGACCTAAGGTTTCCCACTTGTCAAAGTTTTCTTCGTGATTTGGTCCATCCAAAAGATCCAAATGGAGGAACCTCTTCTTTGGGAATCCTTTTTTGACCAAAATATCCAAAGAGGATCTGATCCACTCCAAAAACTTGTTCGTAATTGAAAAACTTGTTTGAAAGTACTTGTTTCACTTTCTAAGCCAAATTGAATTCGAAGACTTAAGGTTTCCCACTTGTCAAAGTTGTCCTCATGATTTGATCCATCCTAAAGATCCAAATGAAGGAACCTCTTCTTTGGGAATCCTGTTTGGACCAAAATATCGAATGAGGATCCGAACCACTCTAAAAATTTGTTTGTAATTGAAAAGTTTATTTCATTGTACTCATTTCACTTTTCGGACCATATTCATACCAAAGACCTAAGGTTTCCCATTTGTAAAAAATGTAATCATGATTTGATCTATCCTAAAGATTCAAATGAAGGAACCTCTTCTTTGGGAATCCTGTTTGGACCAAAATATCGAAAGAGGATCCGAACCACTCCAAAAACTTGTTTGTCATTGAAAATCTTGTTTCAAACTGCTTGTTTCACTCTTCGGACCATATTAATACCAAAGACTTAAGGTTTCCCACTTGTCAAAGTTTTCCTCGTGATTTGGTCCGTCCTTAAAATCCAAATGGAGGAACCTCTTTTTCGGGAATCCTTTTTGGACCAAAATATCGAAAGAGGATCCGAAGCACTCCAAAAAATTGTTTGTAATTGAAAAACTTGTTTCAAAGTACTTGTTTCACTCTCTAAACCAAATTGAATCCGAAGACCAAAGGTTTCCCACTTGTCAAAGTTGTGCTCATGATTTGGTCCATCGTATAGATCTAAATGGAGGATCCTCTTCTTTGGGAATCCTGTTTGGACCAAAATATCGAAAGAGGATCCGAACCACTCCAAAAACTTGTTTGTGATTGAAAAGTTCGTTACAAAGTACTTGTTTCACTCTTTGGCTCATAGTGATATTGATATGAAACCCTAGAAATTTGAAATAGAAACCCTTTGATATACAAAGAACCCCTAAATGCAAATCCTAAAACCCCAATAAACAATAAGGCAACACCCTTGGAAAGCAGGAAGAGAAAGATTATTCCAATGATCTAATATCTTGAAATAAGAGAACTTGTTCTTATTTCAAGATCGAAACAATTCACAAACATACTAGAGCAAATTATGCTTCAATGTTTCTAAAACATGCAACCCAGAACAAGGCTACAAAACTATGCAATTTCGGCTAAGCAAAAAGCAATATTATTATCAAATGAATTCTTAGTATTTAGGGTTACAAATGAGCCTTTAAATAGGCAAGAGAAAACCCTAAAATCTTTTGGAAATTCGGAATAAAGAAGAGAATAAAATCTGCCCAAAACTTGCCTTATATGGATTTGGCAGTTTTTTGGGGAAAATCTTTCCTAGAGAATAATATCTTTCCTAATTCTTTCCGAGCTAATAAAATTAATATAAATGACCTAAAACATGTCTAAATACATTGTAAATTCGTTGACACCATATAAGGAAAGTAGAAGACAAATATGGAAAGTGGTCCAAATAAGGAAAGTTTCAAAAATCGCTGAAAACATTCCTAAAATTATTTTTAGCACATTTCTTCTTCAAAGTTTCCTTCTTTACTGAGTATCTTGATGTCTTAAAGCTTCTTCTTCAATATTCTTTGTCCACACATCGATTTACAAGATTATCTTATCGATTGACAAGCTTCTCCTCGGTTTGCTCTCATTTGACAAGTTTCTTGGCTCTTGAACTTTTGATTGCGAGACTCCCTGATTCATATCATTCTCCCTTTCTTCAAAAAGATTCGTCCTCGAATCAAAAAAATTTTCTGCAAAACAAAGTTAGAGAGAAAAAAAATATTGGACCTCACAAACACTCCCTCACTTTTAAAACTCTCCAAATTGTAATCCACTCGTGTTTTCGATCAAAATGATATTCGCGAAGATTGGATGTGAATTTCAATGAAGCAGCCAAGATATAGGTCAAAAAAATAAGTTATGAAGAGCTTACAATTGGAAAAATTGAAAAATTCAATCACAAATGAAAATACCTATCAACAAGAGACAAGGTGTGAAAATGTAGGAGAAATTTGCGCACTGTTTTAATATCAAGATTTTGAATCGGTTCCATATAGAATTCTCTTATACTTCCTTCTAGAGTAAGATAGATAATTGAATATATTAACTTTCCTATTAAGGATGTGAAAGCTAATTCGTTCTTTATCACGTGATTGGGACAGCTACAAAGAGGATTAAATATGGAAGTTTCAATTTTGGAAAGTAATTGCAGAATTGGAGTTCCAAATGAATAAGAATTCAATGAAGGCTTAATTTGTGGATCTAAATTGATGTAAGAACAGAATAAACTCAGATTTGTACGAAATATATGAATCAAACTCATATTTTAAAAAGATTAGCACAAAATAACTAGTAAAAGGTGCTCTCCAATTCAAGGTTATCTTTGTTCCTTTTTTTTTTGTTTTTATATTCAAGATCAAAACATGATCTTCAAAATAGAAACAAAATCAGAACAAAAAGATGAAGAAAAAATTGAAATTTGGATAGAATCGAAAAAAAAAAGACAGAATTGAAAATAACACGAAATTGAAAGGATAGTTTGGATAGAACCTGTTCTAGAGACCGACCACAAAATCGTAACCGATGCTCTGATACCAAATGATATGAAACCCTAGGAAATTGAAATAGAAACCCTTTGAAAGCACAAAGAACCCCTATATGCAAATCCTAAAACCCCGATGAACAATAAGGTAAAACCCATGGAATACAAGAAGAAGAAGATTATTCCAATGATCTAATATCTTGAAATAAGAGAACTTGTTCTTATTTCAAGATCGAAACAATTCACAAACACAATAGATCAAGTTATGCTTGAATGTTTCTAAAACATGCAACCTAGAACAAGGCTATAAAATGCAAGGTAAAATCAACCAAGCAATAAGCAAAACAAAGCTATTTTCTATCATATTAATTCTTAATATTTAGGGTTACAAATGAGGCTTTAAATAGCCAAAGAAATCCTAAAAACAACAAGGAAATTCGGATTACAAGGAGGCACAAAATCTGCCAAATCTTTCCTTAAGTGCATTTGGTGCATTTTAGGAAAGTTTTGCCCTATAAGATATTATATCATTCCTAAACTATTCTAAGCATTCAAATTGATAAATAAAGGCCTAAAACATGTCCAAATACATTGTAAATTCGTGGACATCATATATGGCAAGTTCGGGAACAAATATGGAAAGTGGTCCAAATAAGGAAAGTTTGCAAAAGTGATGCAATTAAAGTTCATCAAGTCCTCTTCCATAGCCTCCATGTTCAGATCTTCAAAGTTTGTCTTGACTCTTCACATGTAGGCTTGTAATGGATGTTTTATGCTTGTCTTGAACTTTGATCTTGAGATTGATCCTTGAGATATTTGTGACGTTCCATGATTCATATCATCCCCTCCCTCTTGAAAAGGATTCGTCCTCGAATCTAAAACATTACCTACATCACAATAACTGATAAGGCAACCTTGCGTTCAAGTCCAAAAACCCATTACAATCGTTTGCAAGAACCTTTGAAGCATGAAAATGGCACAAAACCTCCTTAACTAATCGGATCAACCCAAGAGTTCCAAATGATAAGACAAACCCGAATTGCAAGTTCAAAGACCCTATGCTATTATACTTAGCATGAACCTTTGAAGCAAGAACTCAAACCCTCCCTAACTATTCGGAAACACCCCCTAAGAATGGCTAAAAACAGATTGCTTAGGAAAGATGATCATTGATCTAGGACAAGTTTCCAAGCCCAAGATTCGAGACACTCCACAAGTTGGATGATCATTTCAACTTGAATGACTCTAAACATGTAATCTAAGGCAAGACTACAAAGGGGTGAGGCTCAAGGCTCTCCATTTGCTCAAAAGGCAATATTTCATTACATTTTCAAATCTGATTACAAAGGCTAAAACAAAGCCTATTTATAGGCAAAAAATACATGTACATTTCGTTCATAATGATCCTCTATCAGCCCAAAAAATTGAAATAGAAACCCTTTGAAACACAAAGAACCCCTAGATGCAAATCCTAAAACCCCGATGAACAATAAGGTAAAACCCTTGGAACACAAGAAGAGAAAGATTATTCCAATGATCTATGATCTTGAAATAAGAGAACTTGTTCTTATTTCAAGATTGAAACAATCCACAAACACAATAGATCAATTCATGTTTGAATGTTTCTAAAACATGCAACCTAGAACAAGGCTACAAAACTAAGCAATTTCAGCCAAGCAAAAAGCAATATTATTATCATATTAAATCTTGGTATTTAGGGTTACAAAAGAGGCTTTAAATAGCCAAAGAAACCCTAAAAACAACAAGGAAATTCGGATTACAAGGAGGCACAAAATCTGCCAAATCTTTCCTTAAGTGCATTTGGTGCATTTTAGGAAAGTTTTGCCCTAGAAGATATTATATCATTCCTAAACTATTCTAAGCATTAAAACTGATAAATAAAGGCCTAAAACATGTCCAAATACATTGTAAATTCGTGGACATCATATATGGCAAGTTCGGGAATAAATATGGAAAGTGGTCCAAATAAGGAAAGTTTGCAAAAGTGGTGCAACTTTCCTAATTAGCTCTTCTCTTCAATTCTGATTGAACAAGTCTTCAATACTCTTCTTCAAAATGCATTTGGCATAGATTGAAGTTCATCACGTCCTCTTCCATAGCCTCCATGATCGGATCTTCAAAGCTTGTCTTGACTTGGCTAATGTAGGCTTGTTAATGGATGTCAATGCTTCTCTTGAACTTTAATGTTGTGATTTTGTCCTTGGGCTTTTTGTGACGTTCCATGATTCATATCATCAACCTACGAATTTAATGCAAAAACTTAAGTTACATTCAGTCACCATTTTAATTTGTAACTTAAAATGAATTATTACATTTGAAACTGATATTTAACTCTAATTGAAGCTTGTAAATGGTCATTAATGCTTGTCTTGGAGTTGCCTTAAGTTCCCTTGAATGAAGCTTGAGTTGTCTTGAATGAAGCTTGGGTTAAAATGAACTTGGGTTGCCATTAATGCAATTGAAGTGCATTTAATGCAAGTGTTCTTGAAGCTTGAATTCCTCAAATGCAAGGCTACATAATTCATATCAATAACTCAAGTTAGTAACATAAATAAAAGCACCTAAAGCATACTTACCTTGGAAATCAGATTTGTAAGCATCTTGATATCTTTCTAGTGCCTTGAATTGCCTAACTCCTCCCGGATCAAAAACCTTGAATTTCCATGCATCTCCCTCTTTGACATTTAATTGCATACCCTTGGTCCCACTTAGGTATTTGTATTTGTAGCTTCTTCTTAAATTCTGTCTCATAAAAAATAACAAGAGATCTAGCTACACTATTAGATAACATATTAGAACCCAAAGGACCATAGTCAATTTCATAAATTTTCTCATAACATGGTAACACAAACAACTCATATGTGTGTCCATACTGAAATCCTACATTCTTCTCAATCAAATGATAAGAATGTGTAACCATTGAATCATTCAAACAAGAATTATGTAAAACATTAAGCACATGATCAGGAGTAGTAAAAGTCTCAACAACTCTTTTAATTTGGGAATTATTAAGCAAGTAAGTCTTAGCACAACATGCATAATTATCAATGAAATTCATTTCATGTTGTAAAAATTCAGAATTGATACCAATTTTAGCAAGCAAACAATTAATATGCATTTCATCAAAAATAGGGTTAGGATACTTTACCATGGATGTGTTTACCCGATTTTCCATGCATTGAATCATGTGAGATGGTGGTTTATTGAGTATGGCAGCCCTTTGAATGTTGTCTTCATGATGTTTTATGCCTTTCATTGATGACAAATTACTAGGCATCTCATTAGGAAACAACCTTTTGAATTCCTGCAAAAACTCAACAAACATACTATGCAAAGATGGGTTAAGTGTAAAACAAACCTCTTTGTATAAAAGTACAAATGTAGGTTGGTAGATTTCATTCCTAGCCTCACTTGATCTAACTTTCAAGCTCTCACTCTCCAGTTGACTCTCTTTTTGCTCACTACACTCAAATGTCTCACACTTAGTAATCTCAAAGAACTCTTTCTTTTCACTCTCATTACACTCTTTCTTTTCAAACTCTCTTTCTTTTTTTCTCATCTCTCTTTCTTTTGACTCACTAGTTTCTTTTTCATCACTCGTCTCTCTTTCTTTTTGCTCACTTATTTCAATAATTTCTTTTTCACTCTTTTCTTTTTGAGAATTCATCTCTCTTTCTTTTTGCTCAATCTCTTTTTCACGATTCTCATGCTTTTCAAATATTGAACACTTTTGTAGCTCACATGCATCATAAGTTTCCACCACACAAGCTTTAGCACGAATATCCTCTTTTATCTCCTCCATGCTAGCATTGAAAACTTCTTTTGATTTTAAAAGTTCTCTTTCAATCATCTTGACCTTCTCTAAAATTAAATTTGTATTTTCCTCTACCAACTCATAGGCAGCCCTATTCTTATCCATTAATGTACCATTTTCACCCATTTGATAAGAAGAAGTATTATTGGAAATAGGTTTAGAAGCATACCGTGTATCTCTTCTTCTTTTGAGTCTATTTTCTACCTTAGTGGCATAGTAAACCATTTCTTCCAACTTCACATATGTATACCCATTAACTTGGCCAACAATCTCATAATTTAATCCATCTAAGAACCATGCCATAGTCATATCTTCATCTTCCTCAATATTAGCCCTAGCCATGAGATATTTAAACTCATTGTAGTACTCACAAACGCTCATGTTTCCTTGTGTAAGATCTTCGAACATTTCCTCAAGGTCTCTTTGAAATCGGCTTGGTACAAATCGTTTCCTCATGATGTATTTGAGTTCACACCAAGTTTCAATTGGATCCTCCAAAGTTCTTCTTTTCCTATCGTTCACCAATTGTTTCCACCATGTTAGTGCATAATCACAAAATTGAGTGGTTATAAGTTGTACCTTCTTTGAATTACTACATGGATGTTCTTCAAAACAAAGCTCCACCTCTCTTTCCCATATCAAGTAAACCTCTGGATTTGATCTTCTTTGGAAAGTAGGTAACTTGAGCTTATCACCTCTTATGCTTCTATGCTCCATCCCTTCATGATAAACACATCTATTTTCCCTCCGAGTATGTTCTCTCTCTCGACATCTATTACTCCTCCTTTGATGAATTTCATGATACGTTGCTGCAAGTAAACAAGTTAGTAATAAAAATAGGACCTCTCAATCACTCCCTAAGTGTTTACACTCGATGATGTTCGTTCTCTCGTGTTTGCACTCAAAAATAGATTTTAGGGCCTAAATGTAATCTTGAACTATTAGCACACTTTAGCAACTATCAAACAACTAAGATACTAATGATATTTGTAAAAAGTATCAATAAAGAAATAAGAAACAATCAGCTTGGGTGGCTACAAAAATAAAAGGACAGATTTTTCAAATGGTGTATTTTTGTAACAAGGAAAGAATAAGAAAGAAAACAAGCAAGAATAAACTTTCCTAAAAGAGAAAAATTCGAAATTAGAGTTCCCTAAAGCAATTTGGATAAGAAAATATGACTTTCCTTAAGCAAGATATGCATATATTTGAATATGGGACAGATTTGAAACTTTCCTAAAACAGTTTTTGCTATTTATGGTAACTTCTAGCTTTTTAGCAAACAAACAACTTTTGCTCATTCAACTTGATAATTTCGGATTCAAGATGCATAAATGATGAGTTCACTAAACACTTTTGTAACGTCCCGTTATTTTGTGATAAAAAAAAAACTTTTATTTATTTTATTTTAATTTGAGTAATTAAAATTCATTTATTTATTATTAAATTAGAATTTAGTAATTTATTTCATTTTATTTCATTTTAATGGCTTTATTTATTTATTATACGTTTTAATGGTATTAATAATTATTAACGGGCCAATTAATAATTATTAATCACCATTGGGATAGTTTGAGATGTTCGGGATTCGTTTTTTAAGCCAAAGGTCATAAAAGGGCAAAGTTGTAATTACCCAATTTGCAAAATATCTAAAAACACTATTTGCCTTCTTCTTTAAATGAAGCCTTGACAAAAAATTGACCAAAAATTTGCTCATTCATTCCTCCCCAAACCGTGAGCTTCAAGAAGAGGAAAAGAAAAATTCGATTTCGTTCGTTTCTTGCCGGATCGACTTGATTCTCGTTCCATTGGAAAGGTATCGATCCTACGATCCTTTTCCACCTAGCCTTCGTCCGTTTCTCTCGAGATCCGAGGAGTTCTCGGTAAGAATCTCTTGAAACCCTAAGCTCCAAATAGTGTTTTAATGGAGTTTTACTTGTTTTCTTTCGATTTCTTGCCGTGAAACTCGGTGTTTGTCAATTCGGGAGTAGTTTTAAGTGTTTTTGGAAACTATTCCATAACCCTAAAACCGAGTTTCAGTCGAAACCCTTTCCGTTTGAAATTTACCCTTTTGGGTTTGATTTTGGGTTAGAAATTAATGAATGAATGTTTATTTAAATTCAATTCGGGAAAGGGAGTAATGTTCAAAAACCCTATTCATCGATACCCATTGAAATCGGGATTATCGAATTTGCTTAAAACCAACTCAAAATGTATTTAAATTGCCAAAAAACCGAAAAACCAAACCCGAGACCTCATTTTGATGAGAGGGCCGAGAGCCTCTTATGGGGGGTTTGTTGAGTTTTTCGTCGTTTTGTATGTTTGGTCGTTGTTTAATCGTTGGTTGGTATTTTATTAATTTTCGGGATATTAATCCTTTTGTAGGTGTTTTTGAACCGTTTGTTTGATTGCTCTACCGGACTTAGGAGCAAGGTCATCTTTTAATTAAGGTGAGAATGATTAGAATTTAAAGTAACTATAGAAAGCAAATAAGTACGATGATTTGTAGAATCGGAAACTAAGATTAGAATCCAACCTAAGGTTAGAGGATGTGAGATAGTGCCTTAGGATTTGAAGTTAATCCTTTAGGCGAGAAACTTAGGATTTCTCGTTGAGAACCTCGAATCTTAGAAGATTCTAAGATAGATTAGTCTTGGAAGTTTAGAATCCTTGAAAGTTTAGGTTAATCGTTATGCTTTGACCTTTACTTTTATTATTGTTAGCGGAGTTCGATCGATATATCGTTCATCCGGGATTCTATCTATTTTATTTATGTCCTCTACTTTATGTCTTTACTTTTTTGCTCATTTACTTTATGCATATTTCGGTTGCTTTATCATTTACATTTACTTTATTTACTTTTGCAAGCATATGCAACCATATGCATAACATCTCATATTATTGAAAAGAGAAAAATGAGAAAGAAAGGTGGATGACATGAGACCCCCACACTTTTTCCATGCATAAGTATTGGTGGATGACATGAGACCCCCACAATACTTCATGCATAAGTTTTGGTGGATGACATGAGACCCCCACACTACTTCATACATAAGGATAAGGGTGGATAGTATGTAAAAATCCACATTACCTTCATTTCATGCATAAATGGCGAATGCGTATCCTACGGGATGTACTCATTACTTTTATGCTTATGATAGATGAGAAAGAGAATCGAGATGTTATATGTTTAACAAAGTTTATTCGCTTTACTTTATTATCATAACAAGTTAATGTTTGAGAATTGACTACAAGTGTAGTAATGTCATACCTTGGATTTCATGGAATAGAATTACCTAGAGTTGGAGGACTTTAGGAGTGTTTCGTGTCAGTTTAATTGGACACAAATCGAAATGCGAGTTTGAGGTCTATCTTTACTTTTTATGCTATTTATTCTCACTGGGCTTAGTTTGTTAGCTCATGATATTACAACCAATTTCAGGTAATGCCTTGGCTAGAGGTCGAGGAGGAGGAGGTGGTGCTGCGTGATCGAGGGATGCTGACCTCGAGATGGACTAATGGTTTTTGTAAAGTTTATGTCTTATTTGATAAACTTTAAGGAATTGTATTTTGTATTTGGCTCCTAAGAGCCTAATGTTGATGTTTTATGATATTATATATTTGAACTCCTGATTTGGACTTAAAGTCCATGGGATTTTGTTAGATTTGAAAATTAGGATGTAAACAAGTTTTCGGCATGCCAATTTTCAAACAAAACCACGCCAATTTTTCGTAAATTAAAAGACTTCCGCTGTTTTCTCTGATTTTAATTTATTTAAAAGTGACGGGTTGTCACAACTTTTTTCCAGAAACTCAAGCAAATAGCAAGAACACTTTTTTTTTATAACAATTTTCTGCACAATCCGACAGTCTGCGAAGATCTATTTTTTTCTCAATCTTCCAGTTTTTTTTTGACAAACTTTTCTGAATAACAAATAAACTAGACAGAAAAATAAAACGGGAACTATATGAAAAAAATTAAAAACAGTAGGCAAAAACAAATAAGGAAATTCTGGAACAGTTTTTTTTTTTTTTTTTTTTTGTATTTTCTGGTTTTCGGATGAACTAAGAACAAAACAAGAATAAAATTGAAATAACAAGAAAGCAAGTAAGATAGAAATCTTCCCTTGAGCCTAAGCTCTAATACCAAATGACATGAAACCCTAGAAAATTGAAATAGAAACCCTTTGATATACAAAGAACCCCTAGATGCAAATCCTAGAACCCCAATAAACAATAAGGCAACACCCTTGGAAAGCAGGAAGAGAAAGATTATTCCAATGATCTAATATCTTGAAATAAGAGAACTTGTTCTTATTTCAAGATCGAAACAATTCACAAACATACTAGATCAAATTATGCTTGAATGTTTCTAAAACATGCAACCCAGAACAAGGCTACAAAACTAAGCAATTTCGGCTAAGCAAAAAGCAATATTATTATCAAATGAATTATGAGTATTTAGGGTTACAAATGAGCCTTTAAATAGGCAAGAGAAAACCCTAAAATCTCTAGGAAATTCGAAATAAAGAAGAGAATAAAATCTGCCAAAAACTTGCCGTATACGGACCATATTCATACCAAAGACTTAAGGTTTCCCACTTGTCAAAGTTTCCTCGTGATTTCGTTCGTCCTTAAAATCCAAGTGGAGGAACCTCTTCTTTGGGAATCCTCTTTGGACCAAAATATCGAAAGAGGATCCGAACCACTCAAAAACTTGTTTGTAATTGAAAAGCTTGTTTCAATGTACTCGTTTCACTCTTCGGACCATATTCATACCAAAGACCTAAGGTTTCCCACTTGTCAAAGTTTTCTTCGTGATTTGGTCCATCCAAAAGATCCAAATGGAGGAACCACTTTTTTGGGAATCCTTTTTTGACCAAAATATTGAAAGATGATCTGATCCACTCCAAAAACTTGTTTGTAATTGAAAAGCTTGTTTTAAAGTACTTGTTTCACTCTCTAAATCAAATTGAATCTGAAGACCTAAGATTTCCCACTTGTCAAAGTTGTCCTCATGATTTGATCCATCCTAAAGACACAAATAAAGGAACCTCTTCTTTTGGAATCCGGTTTGGAACAAAATATCGAAAGAGGATCCGAACCACTCCAAAAAATTGTTTGTAATTGAAAAGTTTGTTTCAATGTAGTCATTTCACTCTTCGGACCATATTCATACCAAAGATCTAAGGTTTCCCATTTGTAAAAACTGTAATCATGATTTGATCTATCCTAAAGATCCAAATGAAGGAACCTCTTCTTTGGGAATCCTGTTTTGACCAAAATATCGAAAGAGGATCCGAACCACTCCAAAAACTTGTTTGTCATTGAAAATCTTGTTTCAAACTACTTGTTTCACTCTTCGGACCATATTCATACCAAACACTTATCGTTTCCCACTTGTCAAAGTTTTCCTCGTGATTTGGTCCGTCCTTCAAATCCAAATGGAGGAACCTCTTCTTTGGGAATCCTGTTTGAACCAAAATATCGAATAAGGATCCGAACCACTTGAAAAACTTGTTTGTAATTGAAAAGCTTGTTTCAAAGTACTTTTTTCACTCTCTAAACCAAATTGAATCCAAGACCAAAGGTTTCTCACTTGTAAAAGTTGTGCTCATGATTTGGTCCATCCTATAGATCCAAATGGAGGAACCTCTTCTTTAGGAATCCTGTTTGGATCAAAATATTGAAAGAGGATCCGAACCACTCCAAAAACTTGTTTGTAATTGAAAAGTTTGTTTCAAAGTACTTGTTTCACTCTTCGGACCATAGTGATACCAAACACCTAAGGTTTCCCACTTGTCAAAGTTGTCCTCATGATTTGATCCATCCTAAAGATCCAAATAAACGAACCTCTTCTTTTGGAATCCTGTTTGGACCAAAATATCGAAAGAGGATCCGAACCACTCCAAAAACTTGTTTGTAATTGAAAAGCTTGTTTCAAACTACTTGTTTCACTCTTCGGACCATATTCATACAAAAGACCTAAGGTTTCCCACTTGTCAAAGTTTTCGTCGTGATTTGGTCCATCCTTAAAATCCAAATGGAGTGAGCTTGTTTGCAAGAACTAGTGAGGTTAAGAGAGCTTTGTTTTCAAACAAAACAATCCTTGTACTTTTGTGCAAAGGATCTTGCTTTATCACTAACCAACTTAACCAAGAATTGCCTAGTGTCTTTGTTGATCTTTTGCAGCAATATGGAGATGTCTTTCCCGAAGAGATGCCTAATGAATTACCACCAATCAGAGGTATTGAACACAAGATTGACTTCATTCCAGGAGCTTCAATTCCCAATAGGCCAGCCTATAGATCAAATCCAACCGAGGCGAATGAGATTCAAAAGCAAGTTGAGGAGTTGCTTGCTAAAGGATACGTAAGAGAAAGTCTTTCCCCTTGCTCTGTCCCTGTTTTGTTAGTTCCTAAAAAGGATGGTACTTGGCGCATGTGTGTTGATTGTAGGGCCATTAATAAGATCACCATTAAGTATAGACATCCTATCCCTCGATTAGATGACATGCTTGATGAATTACATGGTTGCATACTCTTTACTAAAATTGATTTAAAATCAGGTTACCATCAAATTAGAATGGAATTGGGGGATGAATGGAAAACAGCTTTTAAAACAAAGTTTGGATTGTATGAATGGTTAGTAATGCCTTTCGGATTAACTAATGCACCTAGCACATTCATGAGGTTGATGAATCATGTTCTTAGAGATTTTTTGGGTAAATTTGTGGTAGTTTACTTTGATGACATTCTCATTTACTCTAGATCATTGCATGAGCATGTAAAGCATGTAGGGGCTGTTTGTGAAACACTTAGGAAAGAAAAGTTGTATGCTAATTTGAAAAAGTGTTCTTTTTGCATGGAAAGAGTAAAGTTCTTAGGGTTCATTGTGTCTAATAAGGGGGTAGAAGTAGATGAGGAAAAGATCAAAGCCATCCAAGAGTGGCCAACCCCAACAAATGTGAGTGAAGTGAGAAGCTTTCATGGGCTTGCTGGTTTTTATAGGAGGTTTATAAAAGACTTTAGCACCATTGCTTCTCTTTTAAATGAATTGGTTAAAAAGAATGTTGTGTTTGCATGGGGAGTAGCCCAAGAATCTGCCTTTCAAACTCTTAAGGATAAATTGTGTAATGCACCACTACTTGTTTTACCTAACTTTGATTTGACTTTTGAGATAGAGTGTGATGCAAAGTGGCATAGGCATAGGGGCTGTTTTGATGCAAAATGGGAAGCCAGTGATGTACTTTAGTGAAAAGTTGAGTGGAGCATCATTGAATTATCCAACTTATGATAAAGAGTTGTATGCATTGGTGAGGGCATTGCAAACATGGCAACACTACCTATGGCCAAGAGAGTTTGTCATCCATACGGATCATGAAAGCTTGAAGCATTTGAAAGGACAAGACAAGCTCAACAAAAGACATGCAAAATGGGTAGAGTTCATTGAAACATTTCCTTATGTTATCAAGTACAAGAAAGGTAAGGATAATGTTGTGGCTGATGCATTGTCTAGAAGGTATGCTCTTTTCAATTCTCTTAATGCTAAGTTCTTAGGTTTTGAGCATGTTAAGACACTTTATGCACTTATTCGTAAACTTATTCGTAATTGAAAGCTTATTTCAAAGTACTTGTTTCCATCTATAAACCAAATTGAATCCGAAGACCTAATGTTTCCCAGTTGTCAAAGTTATGCTCATGATTTGGTTCATCCTAAAGATCCAAATGGAGGAACCTCTTCTTTGGGAATCTTGTTTGGACCAAAATATCAAAAGAGGATCCGAACCACTCCAAAAACTTGCTTGTAATTGAAAAGCTTGTTTCAAAGTACTTGTTTCACTCTCTTGACAAAATTGATTCCGAAGACATAAGGTTTCTGATACGAAAACCCCTTCGAAATGCTTTAAGAACCCTTAAACTTAACTAAGGACCCAAAAAGATCACAACCAAAGAACCCACATATGCCATTTGAAACAACCCAAGGAAAAAGGCTAGAAAATGATTATCCTTATGATCAATGATCTAAAGACAAGAATTGGATTTCTTGTTTTAGATTCGAATCATAAGGATAATCATTTTCTAGCCTTTTTCCTTGGGTTGTTTCAAATGGCATATGTGGGTTCTTTGGTTGTGATCTTTTTGGGTCCTTAGTTAAGTTTAAGGGTTCTTAAAGCATTTCGAAGGGGTTTTCGTATCATTTGGTATCAGAGCATAGGTTGCATCTTAGTGGCCGATCTCTAGAATTGATTCTATCTTACTTTTATGCACTTGTTTTTCAATTCTACACATTCTGTCCATCGAATTCATTTCTGCCTTATCATTTGATAAGGCAACCTTGCGTTCAAGTCCAAAAACCCATTACAATCGTTTGCAAGAACCTTTGAAGCATGAAAATGGCACAAAACCTCCTTAACTAATCGGATCAACCCAAGAGTTCCAAATGATAAGACAAACCCGAATTGCAAGTTCAAAGACCCGATGCTATTATGCTTAGCATGAACCTTTGAAGCAAGAACTCAAACCCTCCCTAACTATTCGGAAACACCCCCTAAGAATGGCTAAAAACAGATTGCTTAGGAAAGATGATCATTGATCTAGGACAAGTTTCCAAGCCCAAGATTCGAGACACTCCACAAGTTGGATGATCATTTCAACTTGAATGACTCTAAACATGTAATCTAAAGCAAGATTACAAAGGGTTGAGGATCAAGGCTCTCCATGTGCATAAAAATGCTACATTTCATTCATCATTCAAATCTGATTTACAATAGCTAAAACAAAGCCTATTTATAGGCATAAAATACATGTAAATTTCGTTCATAATGATCCTCTATCAGCCCAATTAAGTCCCTAGCATGTAACCTACGAATTTAATGCAAAAACTTAAGTTACATTCAGCCACCATTTTAATTTTGCAACTTAAAATGAATTATTACATTTGAAACTGTTATTTAACTCTAATTGAAGCTTGTAAATGGTCATTAATGCTTGTCTTGGAGTTGCCTTAAGTTCCCTTGAATGAAGCTTGAGTTGTCTTGAATGAAGCTTGGGTTATCATCAATGCATCTTGAGTTGTAGTTAATGCATCTTAACTTGACTTGTAATAAATGAACTTGGGTTGCCATTAATGCAATTGAAGTGCATTTAATGCAAGTGTTCTTGAAACTTGAATTCCTCAAATGCAAGGCTACATAATTCATATCATTCCCCCATTCTTCAAAATGATTCGTCCTCGAATCAAAAAGTGTGGCTGCAAAAGAAAGTTAGAGAGAAAACACAAAAATTGGACCTTACAAGCACTCCCTCACTTTTTACAACTCTCTTTGTTCCACTCGTGTTTGCACTCAAATTTCCTTCAAGATTGGCCTTTACTTTTAGCGAAGCAACCCATATATAGGTTAATATCTCTGTTATGAAGAGCTTAAAATTGGCCAAACTCAGAAATTCAATCACAACTGAAAACACCAATCAACGGAGATAAGGTGTTGCAATTTAAGAGCAATCTGCGAACTGAAATGAATCCCAATATTTGAATATTTTTCATTACGAATTTGTCTATGAGCCCTTCTGATATTTGAATGATAACAAGATGATACATATTTTCTCTTCAGGACAAAGAATCAAATTCGGACGTTATGAACGGTTTTAGACACAAAACAGCAGCATTAAATGCAGGAGTTACAAAAATGGGCAGTTTTGAAAAATATAAAATTTGGCCGTTTTTGGGACTTCAAAATTCGTGCAAATCAAAGTATAACTGATATATTTTCAATGAAAAATGATCTATGAACACATTCATCTCAGATTGGAACGGATTTTGAAGATCAAACACTCAAACTTTGCAAGAACAATTGAAGAACATATGATGAACAATTCTGGAAATGCACTCAAATGCATTGGTTTTTTTTTTAACTTCAAGATGAGAATGTGATCTTTAAGAAAGAAACAAGATCAGAATGAAAAGATGAAGACAAATTCATGATTGGATTGAAACAAAAAGATTGGACAAAAATTTAAAATAACAAGAATAGAAAAGGATAAATTGGATAAAACCTGTTCTAAAGATCGCCACAAAATCGTAACCGATGCTCTGATACCAAATGATAAGGCAACCTTGCGTTCAAGTCCAAAAACCCATTACAATCGTTTGCAAGAACCTTTGAAGCATGAAAATGGCACAAAACCTCCTTAACTAATCGGATCAACCCAAGAGTTCCAAATGATAAGACAAACCCGAATTGCAAGTTCAAAGACCCGATGCTATTATGCTTAGCATGAACCTTTGAAGCAAGAACTCAAACCCTCCCTAACTATTCGGAAACACCCCCTAAGAATGGCTAAAAACAGATTGCTTAGGAAAGATGATCATTGATCTAGGACAAGTTTCCAAGCCCAAGATTCGAGACACTCCACAAGTTGGATGATCATTTCAACTTGAATGACTCTAAACATGTAATCTAAAGCAAGATTACAAAGGGTTGAGGCTCAAGGCTCTCCATGTGCATAAAAATGCTACATTTCATTCATCATTCAAATCTGATTTACAATAGCTAAAACAAAGCCTATTTATAGGCATAAAATACATGTAAATTTCGTTCATAATGATCCTCTATCAGCCCAATTAAGTCCCTAGCATGTAACCTACGAATTTAATGCAAAAACTTAAGTTACATTCAGCCACCATTTTAATTTTGTAACTTAAAATGAATTATTACATTTGAAACTGTTATTTAACTCTAATTGAAGCTTGTAAATGGTCATTAATGCTTGTCTTGGAGTTGCCTTAAGTTCCCTTGAATGAAGCTTGAGTTGTCTTGAATGAAGCTTGGGTTATCATCAATGCATTTTGAGTTGTAGTTAATGCATCTTAACTTGACTTGTAATAAATGAACTTGGGTTGCCATTAATGCAATTGAAGTGCATTTAATGCAAGTGTTCTTGAAACTTGAATTCCTCAAATGCAAGGCTACATAATTCATATCAACTTGTTTCACTCTTCGGACCATATTGATACGAAAGACCTATGATTTCCCACTTGTCAAAGTTTTCCTCGTTATTTGGTCCATCCGAAAGATCAGAATGGAGGAACCTCTTTTTTGGAAATCCTCTTTGGACCAAAATAATGAAATAGGATCCGAACCACTCCAAAAACTTGTTTGTAATTGAAAAGCTTGTTTCAAAGTACTTGTTTCACTCTTCGGACCATATTGATACCAAAGACATAAGGTTTCCCACTTGTCAAAGTTTTCCTCGTTATTTGGTCCATCCTAAAGATCCAAATGGAGGAACCTCTTCTTTGGGAATCCTCTTTGGACCAAAATATCGAAATAGGATCCGAACCACTCCAAAAACTTGTTTGTAATTGAAAAGCTTGTTTCAAAGTACTTTTTTCACTCTTCGGACCATATTGATACCAAAGACGTAAAGTTTCCCACTTGTCAAAGTTGTGCTCATGATTTGGTCCATCCTAAAGATCCAAATGGAGAAACCTCTTCTTTGGGAATCCTCTTTAGACCAAAATATCGAAAGAGGATCCGAACCACTCCAAAAAGTTGTTTGTAATTGAAAAGCTTGTTTCAAAATACTTGTTTCACTCTTCGGACCATATGGATACGAAAGACCTATGGTTTCCCACTTGTCAAAGTTTTCGTCCTTTTTTGGTCCATCCGAAAGATCACAATAGAGGAACCATTTTTTTGGGAATCCTCTTTGGACCAAAATAATGAAATAGGATCCGAACCACTCCAAAAACTTGTTTGTAATTGAAAAGCTTGTTTCAAAGTACTTGTTTCACTCTTCGGACCATATTGATACCAAAGACATAAGGTTTCCCACTTGTCAAAGTTGTGCTCATGATTTGGTCCATCCTAAAGATCCAAAATGGAGGAACCTCTTCTTTGGGAATCCTCTTTGGACCAAAATATCGAAATAGGATCCGAACCACTCCAAAAACTTGTTTGTAATTGAAAAGTTTATTTCACTCTTCGGACCATATGGATACCAAAGACCTAAGGTTTCGCACTTGTCAAAGTTTTCCTCGTTATTTGGTCCTTCTGAAAGATCCGAATGGAGGAACATCTTCTTTGGGAATCCTCTTTGGACCAAAATATCGAAAGAGGATCCAAACCACTCCAAAAACTTGTTTGTAATTGAAAAGCTTGTTTCAAAGTACTTGTTTCACTCTTCGGACCATATTGATACCAAAGACCTAAGGTTTCCCACTTGTCAAAGTTTTCCTCGTTATTTGGTCCATCCTAAAGATTCAAATGAAGGAACCTATTCTTTATGAATCCTCTTTGGACCAAAATAACGAAAGAGGATCTGAACCACTCCAAAAACTAGTTTGTAATTGAAAAGCTTGTTTCAAAGTACTTGTTTCACTCTTCGGACCATATTGATACCAAAGACCTAAGGTTTCCCACTTGTCAAAGTTTTCCTCGTTATTGGGTCCATCCTAAAGATCCAAATGAAGGAACCTCTTCTTTATGAATCCTCTTTGGACCAAAATAACGAAAGAGGATCCGAACCACTCGAAAAACTTGTTTGTTGTTGAAAAGCTTGTTTGAAAGTACTTGTTTCACTCTTCGGACCATATTAATACGAAAGACCTATGGTTTCCAACTTGTCAAAGTTTTCCTCGTTATTTGGTCCATCCGAAAGATCCGAATGGAGGAACCTCTTTTTTGGGAATCCTCTTTGGACTAAAATAATGAAATAGGATCCGAACCACTCCAAAAATTTGTTTGTAATTAAAAAGATAATTTCACAGTACTTGTTTCACTCTTCGGACCATATTGATACCAAAGACATAAGGTTTCCACTTGTCAAAGTTGTGCTCATGATTTGGTCCATCCTAAAGATCCAAAAGGAGGAACCTCTTCTTTGGGAATCCTCTTTGGACCAAAATATCGAAATAGGATCTGAACCACTCCAAAAACTTGTTTGTAATTGAAAAGCTTGTTTCACTCTTCGGACCATATTGATACCAAAGACCTAAGGTTTCCCACTTGTCGAAGTTTTCCTCGTTATTTGGTCCATCCGAAAGATCCGAATGGAGGAACATCTTCTTTGGGAATCCTCTTTGGACCAAAATATCGAAAGAGGATCCGAACCACTCCAAAAACTTGTTTGTAATTGAAAAGCTTGTTTCAAAGTACTTGTTTCACTCTTCGGACCATATTGATACCAAAGACCTAAGGTTTCCCACTAGTCAAAGTTTTCCTCGTTATTTGGTCCATCCTAAAGATCCAAATGAAGGAACCTCTTCTTTATGAATCCTCTTTGAACCAAAATAACGAAAGAGGATCCGAACCACTCGAAAAACTTGTTTGTAGTTGAAAAGCTTGTTTGAAAGTACTTGTTTCACTCTTCGGACCATATTGATACGAAAGACCTATGGTTTCCCACTTGTCAAAGTTTTCCTCGTTATTTGGTCCATCCGAAAGATCAGAATGGAGGAACCTCTTTTTTGGGAATCCTCTTTGGACCAAAATAATGAAATAGGATCCGAACCACTCCAAAAACTTGTTTGTAATTGAAAAGCTTGTTTCAAAGTACTTGTTTCACTCTTCGGACCATATTGATACCAAAGACATAAGGTTTCCCACTTGTCAAAGTTTTCCTCGTTATTTGGTCCATCTGAAAGATCCGAATGGAGGAACATCTTCTTTGGGAATCCTCTTTGGACCAAAATATCGAAAGAGGATCCAAACAACTCCAAAAACTTGTTTGTAATTGAAAAGCTTGTTTCAAAGTACTTGTTTCACTCTTCGGACCATATTGATACCAAAGACCTAAGGTTTCCCACTTGTCAAAGTTTTCCTCGTTACTTGGTCCATCCTAAAGATTCAAATGAAGGAACCTATTCTTTATGAATCCTCTTTGGACCAAAATAACGAAAGAGGATCCGAACCACTCCAAAAACTAGTTTGTAATTGAAAAGCTTGTTTCAAAGTACTTGTTTCACTCTTCGGACCATATTGAAACCAAAGACCTAAGGTTTCCCACTTGTCAAAGTTTTCCTCGTTATTGGGTCCATCCTAAAGATCCAAATGAAGGAACCTCTTCTTTATGAATCCTCTTTGGACCAAAATAACGAAAGAGGATCCGAACCACTCGAAAAACTTGTTTGTTGTTGAAAAGCTTGTTTGAAAGTACTTGTTTCACTCTTCGGACCATATTGATACGAAAGACCTATGGTTTCCCACTTGTCAAAGTTTTCCTCGTTATTTGGTCCATCCTAAAGATCCCAATGGAGGAACATCTTCTTTGGGAATCCTCTATGGACCAAAATATCGAAAGAGGATCTGAACCACTCCAAAAACTTGTTTGTAATTGAAAGGCTTGTTTCAATGTACTTGTTTCACTCTTCGGACCATAATGATACCAAAGACCTAAGGTTTCCCACTTGTCAAAGTTGTGCTCATGATTTGGTCCATCCTAAAGATCCAAATGGAGGAACCGCTTCTTTTGGAATTCTCTTTGGACCAAAATACCGAAATAGGATCCGAACCACTCCAAAAACTTTTTTGTAGTTGAAAAGCTTGTTTCAAAGTACTTGTCTCACTCTTCGGACCATATTGATACCAAAGACCAAAGGTTTCCCACTTGTCAAAGTTTTCCTCGTTATTTGGTCCATCCTAAAGATCCCAATGGAGGAACATCTTCTTTGGGAATCCTCTTTGGACCAAAATATCGAAATTGGATCTGAACCACTCGAAAAACTTGTTTGTAATTGAAATGCTTGTTTCAAAGTACTTGTTTCACTCTTCGGACCATATTGATACCAAAGACATAAGGTTTCCCACTTGTCAAAGTTTTCCTCGTTATTTGGTCCATCCTAAAGATCCCAATAGAGGAACATCTTCTTTTGGATTCCTCTTTGGACCAAAATATCGAAAGAGGATCCGAACCACTCCAAAAACTTATTTGTAATTGAAAAGCTTGTTTCAAAGTACTTGTTTCACTCTTCGGACCATATTGATACCAAAGACCAAAGGTTTCCCAGTTGTCAAAGTTGTGCTCATGATTTGGTCCATCCCAAAGATCCAAATGGAGGAACCACTTCTTTAGGAATCCTCTTTGGACCAAAATAACGAAAGAGGATCCGAACCACTCCAAAAACTTGTTTGTAATTGAAAAGCTTGTTTCAAAGTACTTGTTTCACTCTTCTGACCATATTGATACCAAAGACCTAAGGTTTCCCACTTGTCAAAGGTTTCCTCGTTATTGGGTCCATCCTAAAGATCAAAATGAAGGAACCTCTTCTTTATGAATCCTCTTTGGACCAAAATAACGAAAGAGGATCCGAACCGCTCGAAAAACTTGTTTGTTGTTGAAAAGCTTGTTTCAAAGTACTTGTTTCACTCTTCGGACCATACTGATACCAAAGACCTAAGGTTTCCCACTTGTCAAAGTTTTTCTCGTTATTTGGTCCATCCAAAATATCCGAATGGAGGAACACCTTCTTTGGGAATCTTCTTTGGACCAAAATATCGAAAGAGGATCCGAACCACTCCAAAAACTTGTTTGTAATTGAAAAGCTTGTTTCAAAGTACTTGTTTCACTCTCCGAACTATATTGATACCAAAGACCTAAGGTTTCCCACTTGTCAAAGTTTTCCTCGTTATTTGGTCCATCCTAAATATCTGAATGGAGGAACATCTTCTTTGGGAATCCTCTTTGGACCAAAATATCGAAAGAGGATCCGAACCACTCCAAAAACTTGTTTGTAATTGAAAAGCTTGTTTCAAAGTACTTGTCTCACTCTTCGGACCATATTGATACCAAAGACCTAAGGTTTCCCACTTGTCAAAGTTTTCCTCGTTATTTGGTCCGTCGTAAAGATCCAAATGAAGGAACCTCTTCTTTATGAATCCTCTTAGGACCAAAATAACGAAAGAGGATCCGAACCACTCCAAAAACTTGTTTGTAATTGAAAAGCTTGTTTCAAAGTACTTGTTTCACTCTCCGAACCATATTGATACCAAAGACCTAAGGTTTCCCACTTGTCAAAGTTTTCCTCGTTATTTGGTCCATCCTAAATATCCGAATGGAGGAACATCTTCTATGGGAATCCTGTTTGGAAAAAAATATCGAAATAGGATCCGAACCACTCCAAAAAGTTGTTTGTAATTGAAAAGCTTGTTTCAAAGTACTTGTTTCACTCTTCGGACCTTATTGATACCAAAGACCTAAGGTTTCCCACTTGTCAAAGTTTTCCTCGTTATTTGGTTCATCCGAAAGATCCGAGTGGAGGAACATCTTCTTTTGGATTCCTTTTTAGACCAAAATATCGAAAGAGGATCCGAACCACTCCAAAAACTTATTTGTAATTGAAAAGCTTGTTTCAAATTACTTGTTTCACTCTTCGGACCATATTGATACCAAAGACCAAAGGTTTCCAAGTTGTCAAAGTTGTGCTCATGATTTGGTCCATCCTAAAGATCCAAATGGAGGAACCTCTTTTTTGGGAATCCTCTTTCGACAAAAATAACGAAATAGGATCCGAACCACTCCAAAAACTTGTTTGTAATTGAAAAGCTTATTTCAAAGTACTTGTTTCACTCTCTAGACCAAAATGAATCCGAAGACTTAAGGTTTCCCACTTGTCAAAGTTTTCCTTATGATATTGTCCATCCCAAAGATCCAAATGGAGGAACCTCTTCTTTGGGAATCCTCTTTGGACAAAGATAACGAAAGAGGATCCGAAGCACTCCAAAAACTTATTTGTAATTGAAAATCTTGTTCTAAAGTACTTGTTTCACTCTTTGGACCATATTGATACCAAAGACATAAGGTTTCCCACTTGTCAAAGTTGTGCTCATGATTTGGTCCATCCTAAAGATCCAAATGGAAGAAGCATTTCTTTGGGAATCCTCTTTGGACCAAAATATCGAAATAGGATCCGAACCACTCCAAAAACTTGTTTGTAATTGAAAAGCTTGTTTCAAAGTACTTGTCTAACTATTCGGACCATATTGATACCAAAGACCAAAAGTTTCCCACTTGTCAAAGTTTTCCTCGTTATTTGGTCTATCCTAAAGATCCAAATGGAGGAACCGCTTCTTTGGGAATCTTCTTTGGACCAAAATATCGAAATAGGATCCGAACCACTCCAAAAACTTGTTTGTAATTGAAAAGCTTGTTTCAAAGTACTTGTGATATGAATCATGGAGCACAAGACAAGATAGACAAGCTTAGGATGGTTCAAGGGCCAATGACAAGATCCAAGACCAAGAAATTGCAACAAGCTTTGAATATCCATTGTCAAGCATACATGAGCAAACTCAAGGAGAGTTTTGGAGATTGGAACATTGAGGGTAAGGAAGAAGACTTAAAGCACTTCAACTTGTGGCATGTGCAATTGGAAGAAGAATTTGGACAAGTTGTGCAATCAGATTCAAAGAATGAAGCTTAGAGAGAAAGTTGCAAACTTTCCATATTTGACAACTTTCCTTATTTGAGTCTTTTATTTATTTTATGCATTTAGGGATTTTGTATAATGTTTTCCATGGCCAAAGGACATGTTTTAGGCCTTTTATTTTCAGTTTATAGGTTTGGAAAGGATTAGGAAAGATATTATTCTCTAGAAAAGATTTTCCACAAAATCTGCCAATTTCACATAAGGCAAGTTTTGGGCAGATTTTGTGCTCCTTGTAATCCGAATTTCCTAGCTTATTTTTAGGGTTTCTTTGCCTATTTAAAGGCCTCATTTGTAACCCTAAAGACTCAGAATTCATATGTTAATAATATTGCTTTTTGCTTAGCCGAAATTGCTTAGTTTTGTAGCCTTGTTCTAGGTTGCATGTTTTAGAAACATTCAAGCATAACTTGATCTATTGTGTTTGTGGATTGTTTCGATCTTGAAATAAGAACAAGTTCTCTTATTTCAAGGTATTAGATCATTGGAATAATCTTCTACTTCTTTGTTTCCAAGGGTTTTACCTTATTGTTCATTGGGGTTTTAGGATTTGCATCTAGGGGTTCTTTGTGTTTCAAAGGGTTTCTATTTCAATTTCCTAGGGTTTCATATCAACTTGTCTCACTCTTCGGACCATATTGATACCAAAGACCAAAGGTTTCCCACTTGTCAAAGTTTTCCACGTTATTTGGTCCATCCTAAAGATCCCAATGGAGGAAACTCTTCTTTGGGAATCCTCTTTGGACCAAATTATCGAAATAGGATCCGAACCACTCCAAAAACTTGTTTGTAATTGAAAAGCTTGTTTGAAAGTACTTGTCTCACTCTTCGGACCATATTGATACCAAAGACCAAAAGTTTCCCACTTTTCAAAGTTTTCTTCGTTATTTGGTCTATCCTAAATATCCAAATGGACGAACCGCATCTTTGGGAATCTTCTTTGGACCAAAATATTGAAATAGGATCCGAACCACTCCAAAAACTTGTTTTTAATTGAAAAGCTTGTTTCAAAGTACTTTTCTCACTATTCGGACCATATTGATACCAAAGACCTATGGTTTCCCACTTGTAAAAGTTTTTCTCGTGATTTAGTCCATCCTTAAGATCCCAATGGAGGAACATCTTCTTTGGGAATCATCTTTGGACCAAAATATCGAAAGAGGATCCGAACCACTCCAAAAACTTGTTTGTAATTGAAATGCTTGTTTCACTCTTCGGACCATATTGATACCAAAGACCTAAGGTTTCCCACTTGTCAAAGTTTTCCTCGTTATTTGGTCCATCCTAAAGATCCCAATGGAGGAACATCTTCTTTGGGAATCATCTTTGGACCAAAATATCGAAAGAGGATCCGAACCACTCCAAAAACTTGTTTTAATTGAAAAGCTTGTTTCACTCTTCGGACCATATTGATACCAAAGACCTAAGGTTTCCCACTTGTCAAAGTTTTCCTCGTTATTTGGTCCATCCTAAAGATCCCAATGGAGGAACATCTTATTTGGGAATCCTCTTTGGACCAAAATATCGAAATAGGATCCGAACCACTCCAAAAACTTTTTTATAATTGAAATGCTTGTTTCAAAGTCCTTGTTTCACTCTTCGGACCATATTGATACCAAAGACCTAAGGTTTCCCACTTGTCAAAGTTTTCCTCGTTATTTGGTCCATCCTAAAGATCCAAATGAAGGAACCTCTTCTTTATGAATCCTCTTTGGACCAAAATAACGAAAGAGGATCCGAACCACTCCAAAAACTTGTTTGTAATTGAAAAGCTTGTTTCAAAGTACTTGTCTCACTCTTCGGACCATATTGATACCAAAGACCAAAGGTTTCCCACTTGTCAAAGTTTTCCACGTTATTTGGTCCATCCTAAAGATCCCAATGGAGGAAACTCTTCTTTGGGAATCCTCTTTGGACCAAATTATCGAAATAGGATCCGAACCACTCCAAAAACTTGTTTGTAATTGAAAAGCTTGTTTCAAAGTACTTGTTTCACTCTCTAGACCAAAATGAATCCGAAGACTTAAGGTTTCCCACTTGTCAAAGTTTTCCTTATGATTTGGTCCATCCCAAAGATCCAAATGGAGGAACCTCTTCTTTGGGAATCCTCTTTGGACAAAAATAACGAAAGAGGATCCGAAGCACTCCAAAAACTTATTTGTAATTGAGAATCTTGTTTTAAAGTACTTGTTTCACTCTTTGGACCATATTGATACCAAAGACATAAGGTTTCCCATTTGTCAAAGTTGTGCTCATGATTTGGTCCATCCTAAAGATCTAAATGGAAGAAGCACTTCTTTGGGAATACTCTTTGGACCAAAATTTCGAAATAGGATCCGAACCACTCCAAAAACTTGTTTGTAATTGAAAAGCTTGTTTCAAAGTACTTGTCTCACTATTCGGACCATATTGATACCAAAGACCAAAAGTTTCCCACTTGTCAAAGTTTTCCTCGTTATTTGGTCTATCCTAAAGATCCAAATGGAGGAACCGCTTCTTTGGGAATCTTCTTTGGGCCAAAATATCGAAATAGGATCCGAACCACTCCAAAAACTTGTTTGTAATTGAAAAGCTTGTTTCAAAGTACTTGTCTCACTCTTCGGACCATATTGATACCAAAGACCATAGGTTTCCCACTTGTCAAAGTTTTCCTCATTATATGGTCCATCCTAAAGATCCCAATGGAGGAAACTCTTCTTTGGGAATCCTCTTTGGACCAAATTATCGAAATAGGATCCGAACCACTCCAAAAACTTGTTTGTAATTGAAAAGCTTGTTTCAAAGTACTTGTCTCACTCTTCGGACCATATTGATACTAAAGACCTAAGGTTTCCCACTTGTCAAAGTTTTCCTCGTTATTTGGTCCATCATAAAGATCCCAATGGAGGAACATCTTTTTTGGGAATCCTCTTTGGACCAAAATATCGAAAGAGGATCCGAGCCACTCCAAAAACTTGTTTGTAATTGAAATGCTTAAATCAAAGTACTTGTTTCACTCTTCGGACCATATTGATACCAAAGACCTAAGGTTTCCCACTTGTCAAAGTTTTCCTCGTTATTTGGTCCATCCTAAAGATCCCAATGGAGGAACATCTTCTTTGGGAATCCTCTTTGGACCAAAATATCGAAATAGGATCCGAACCACTCCAAAAACTTGTTTGTAATTTAAATGCTTAAATCAAAGTACTTGTTTCACTCTTCGGACCATATTGATACCAAAGACCTAAGGTTTCCCACTTGTCAAAGTTTTCCTCGTTATTTGGTCCATCCTAAAGATCCAAATGAAGGAACCTCTTCTTTATGAATCCTGTTTGGACCAAAATAACGAAAGAGGATCCGAACCACTCCAAAAACTTGTTTGTATTTGAAAAGCTTGTTTCACTCTTCGGACCATATTGATACCAAAGACCTAAGGTTTCCCACTTGTCAAAGTTTTCTTCGTTATTTGGTCCATCCTAAATATACGAATGGAGGAACACCTTCTTTGGGAATCCTCTCTGGACCAAAATATCGAAATAGGATCCGAATCACTCCAAAAACTTGTTTGTAATTGAAAAGATAGTTTCAAAGTACTTGTTTCACTCTTCGGACCATATTGATACCAAAGACCAAAGGTTTCCCACTTGTCAAAGTTGTGCTCATGATTTGGTCCATCCTAAAGATCCAAATGGAGGAACCTCTTCTTTGGGAATCCTCTTTGGACAAAAATAACAAAAGAGGATCCGAACCACTCCAAAAACTTGTTTGTCATTGAAAAGCTTGTTTCAAAGTACTTGTTTCACTCTCTAGACCAAAATGAATCCGAAGACATAAGGTTTCCCACTTGTCACTGTTTTCCTTATGATTTGGTCCATCCTAAAGATCCAAAAGGAGGAACCTCTTCTTTGGGAATCCTCTTTGGGCCAAAATAACGAAATAGGATCCGAACCACTCCAAAAACTTGTTTGTAATTGAAAAGCTTGTTTCAAAAAACTTGTTTCACTATTCGGACCATATTGATACCAAAGACATAAGGTTTCCCACTTGTCAAAGTTGTGCTCATGATTTGGTCCATCCTAAAGATCCAAATGGAGGAACCTCTTCTTTGGGAATCCTCTTTTTACCAAAATATCGAAATAGGATCCGAACCACTCCAAAAACTTGTTTGTAATTGAAATGCTTAAATCAAAGTACTTGTTTCACTCTTCGGACCATATTGATACCGAAGACCTAAGGTTTCCCACTTGTCAAAGTTTTCCTCGTTATTTGGTCCATCCTAAAGATCCAAATGAAGGAACCTCTTCTTTATGAATCCTCTTTGGACCAAAATAACAAAAGAGGATCCGAACCACTCCAAAAACTTGTTTGTATTTGAAAAGCTTGTTTCACTCTTCGGACCATATTGATACCAAAGACCTAAGGTTTCCCACTTGTCAAAGTTTTCTTCGTTATTTGGTCCATCCTAAATATACGAATGGAGGAACACCTTCTTTGGGAATCCTCTTTGAACCAAAATATTGAAAGAAGATCCGAACCACTCCAAAAACTTGTTTGTAATTGAAAAGCTTGTTTCAAAGTACTTGTTTCACTCTTCGGACCATATTGATACCAAAGACCTAAGGTTTCCCACTTGTCAAAGTTTTCCTCGTTATTTGGTCCATCCGAAAGATCCGAATGGAGGAACATCTTCTTTGGGAATCCTCTTTGGACCAAAATATCGAAAGAGGATCCGAACCACTCCAAAAACTTGTTTGTAATTGAAAAGCTTGTTTCACTCTTCGGACCATATTGATACCAAAGACCTAAGGTTTCCCACTTGTCAATGTGTTCCTCGTTATTTGATCCATCCTAAATATCCGAATGGAGGAACACCTTCTTTGGGAATCCTCTTTGGACCAAAATATCGAAAGAGGATCTGAACCACTCCAAAAACTTGTTTGTAATTGAAAATCTTGTTTCAAAGTACTTGTTTCACTCTCCGGACCATATTGATACAAAAGACCTAAGTTTCCCACTTGTCAAAGTTTTCCTCGTTATTTGGTCCATCCTAAAGATCCGAATGGAGGAACATCTTCTTTGGGAATCCTCTTTGGACCAAAATATCGAAATAGGATCCGAACCACTCCAAAAACTTGTTTGTAATTGAAAAGCTTGTTTCAAAGTACTTGTTTCACTCTTCGGACCTTATTGATACCAAAGACCTAATGTTTCCCACTTGTCAAAGTTTTCCTTGTTATTTCGTAAATCCGAAAGATCCGATTGGAGGAACACCTTCTTTGGGAATTCTCTATGGACCAAAATATCGAAAGAGGATCCGAACCACTTTAAAAACTTGTTTGTAATTCAAAAGCTTGTTTCAAAGTTTTTGTTTCACTCTTCGGACCGTATTGATACCAAAGACCTAAGGTTTCCCACTTGTCAAAGTTTTCCTAGTTATTTTGTCCATCCTAGAGATCCAAATGAAGGAACCTCTTTTTTATGAATCCTCTTTGGACCAAAATAACGAAAGAGGATCCGAACCACTCCAAAAACTTGTTTGTCGTTGTAAAGCTTGTTTCAAAGTACTTGTTTCACTCTTCGGACCATGCTGATACCAAAGACCTAAGGTTTCCCACTTGTCAAAGTTTTTCTCGTTATTTGGTCCATCCTAAATATCCGAATGGAGGAACACCTTCTTTGAGAATCTTCTTTGGACCAAAATATCGAAAGAGGATCCGAACCACTCCAAAAAGTTGTTTGTAATTGAAAAGCTTGTTTCAAAGTACTTGTTTCACTCTTCGGGCCATATTGATACCGAAGACCTAAGGTTTCCCACTTGTTAAAGTTTTCCTCATGATTTTGTCCATCCTAAATATCCGAATGGAGGAACAACTTCTTTGGGAATCCTCTTAGGACCAAAATATCGAAAGAGGATCCGAAGCACTCCAAAAACTTGTTTGTAATTGAAAAGCTTGTTTCAAAGTACTTGTTTCACTCTTCGGACCATATTGATACCAAAGACCTATGGTTTCCCACTTGTCAAAGTTTTCCTCGTTATTTGGTCCATCCTAAAGATCCAAATGAAGGAACCTCTTCTTTATGAATCCTCTTTGGACCAAAATAACGAAAGAGGATCCGAACCACTCCAAAAACTTGTTTGTAATTGAAAATCTTGTTTCAAAGTACATGTTTCACTCTTCGGAGCATATTGATACCGAAGACCTAAGGTTTCCCACTTGTCAAACTTGTGCTCATGATTTGGTCCATCCTAAAGATCCAAATGGAGGAACCTCTTCTTTGGGAATCCTCTTTGGACAAAAATAACGAAAGAGGATCCAAACCACTCCAAAAACTTTTTTGTAATTGAAAAGCTTGTTTCAAAGTACTTGTTTCATTCTTCGGACCATATTGATACCAAAGACCTAAGGTTTCCCACTTGTCAAAGTTTTCCTCGTTATTTGGTCCATCCGAAAGATCCGAATGGAGGAACATCTTCTTTGGGAATCCTCTTTGGACCAAAATATCGAAAGAGGATCCGAACCACTCCAAAAACTTGTTTGTAATTGAAAAGCTTGTTTCACTCTTCGGACCATATTGATACCAAAGACCTAAGGTTTCCCACTTGTCAAAGTCTTCCTCGTTATTTGATCCATCCTAAATATCCGAATGGAGGAACACCTTGTTTGGGAATCCTCTTTGGACAAAAATATCGAAAGAGGATCTGAACCACTCCAAAAACTTGTTTGTAATTGAAAATCTTGTTTCAAAGTACTTGTTTCACTCTCTGGACCATATTGATACCAAAGACCTAAGTTTCCCACTTGTCAAACTTTTCCTCGTTATTTGGTCCATCCTAAAGATCCGAATGGAGGAACATCTTCTTTGGGAATCCTCTTTGGACCAAAATATCGAAATAGGATCCGAACCACTCCGAAAACTTGTTTGTAATTGAAAAGCTTGTTTCAAAGTACTTGTTTCACTCTTCGGACCTTATTGATACCAAAGACCTAATGTTTCCCACTTGTCAAAGTTTTCCTTGTTATTTGGTAAATCCGAAAGATCCGATTGGAGGAACACCTTCTTTGGAAATTCTCTATGGACCAAAATATCGAAAGAGGATCTGAACCACTCTAAAAACTTGTTTGTAATTCAAAAGCTTGTTTCAAAGTTTTTGTTTCACTCTTCGGACCGTATTGATACCAAAGACCTAAGGTTACCCACTTGTCAAAGTTTTCCTTGTTATTTGGTAAATCCGAAAGATCCAAATGGAGGAACACCTTCTTTGGGAATTCTCTTTGGACCAAAATATCAAAAGAGGATCCGAACCACTCTAAAAACTTGTTTGTAATTCAAAAGCTTGTTTCAAAGTACTTGTTTCACTCTTCGGCCCGTATGGATACCAAAGACCTAAGGTTTCCCACTTGTCAAAGTTTTCCTCGTTATTTGGTCCATCCTAGAGATCCAAATGAAGGAACCTCTTCTTTATGAATCCTCTTTGGACCAAAAAAACGAAAGAGGATCCGAACCTCTCCAAAAACTTGTTTGTCGTTGAAAAGCTTGTTTCAAAGTACTTGTTTCATTCTTCGGACCATATTGATACGAAAGACATAAGGTTTCCCACTTGTCAAAGTTGTGCTCATGATTTGGTTCATCCTAAAGATCCAAATGGAGAAACCTCTTCTTTGGGAATCCTCTTTTTACCAAAATATCGAAAGAGGATCCGAACCACTCCAAAAAGTTGTTTGTAATTGAAAAGTTTGTTTCAAAGTACTTGTTTCACTCTTCGGGCCATATTGATACCAAAGACCTAAGGTTTCCCACTTGTTAAAGTTTTCCTCATGATTTTGTCCATCCTAAATATCCGAATGGAGGAACATCTTCTTTGGGAATTGTCTTAGGACCAAATTATCGAAAGAGGATCCGAAGCACTCCAAAAACTTGTTTGTAATTGAAAAGCTTGTTTCAAAGTACTTGTTTCACTCTTCGGACCATATTGATACCAAAGACCTATGGTTTCCCACTTGTCAAAGTTTTCCTCGTTATTTGGTCTATCCTAAAGATCCAAATGAAGGAACCTCTTCTTTATGAATCCTCTTTGGACCAAAATAACGAAAGAGGATCCGAACCACTCCAAAAACTTGTTTGTAATTGAAAATCTTGTTTCAAAGTACTTGTTTCACTCTTCGGACCATATTGAAACCAAAGACATAAGGTTTCCCACTTGTCAAAGTTGTGCTCATGATTTGGTCCATCCTAAAGATCCAAATGGAGAAACCTCTTCTTTGGGAATCCTCTTTTTACCAAAATATCGAAAGAAGATCCGAACCACTCCAAAAACTTGTTTGTAATTGAAAAGCTTGTTTCAAAGTACTTGTTTCACTCTTCGGACCATATTGATACCAAAGACCTCAGATTTCCCACTTGTTAAAGTTTTCCTCATGATTTTGTCCATCCTAATTATCCGAATGGAGGAACACCTTCTCTGGGAATCCTCTTTGGACCAAAATATCGAAAGAGGATCTGAACCACTCCAAAAACTTGTTTGTAATTGAAAATCTTGTTTCAAAGTACTTGTTTCACTCTCCGGACCATATTGATACCAAAGACCTAAGGTTTCCCTCTTGTCAAAGTTTTCCTCGTTATTTGGTCCATCTGAAAGATTCGAATGCAGGAACATCTTCTTTTGGAATCCTCTTTGGACCAAAATAATGAAATAGGATCCGAACCACACCAAAAACTTGTTTGTAATTGAAAAGCTTGTGATATGAAACCCTAGGAAATTGAAATGGAAACCCTTTGAAAGCACAAAGAACCCCTAGATGCAAATCCTAAAACCCCGATGAACAATAAGGTAAAACCCTTGGAACACAAGAAGTGATATGAATCAAGGAGCCTCAAAGTTGATCATTGCCGGAATTGCATTCATTTCTTTCCAAGATCAAGCTACAAGCAAGTTCAATAATTACAACATCAAAGTTCAAGCTTACATCAATAAATGGAAGTCAAGTTTAAGCTTAGTTCATTAAATGCAAGTCAAGTTCAAGCCTAGTTCACTAAATGCAAGTCAAGTTCATTTATTGCAACCGAAGCTCATTTAATGCAACTCAATACATCAATGAAACTCAAGACTTATTCATGACATCTTAAAGCTTCATTCAAGACTCCAATCAATACATTTGATGAAGATGTTTCAGTTACAAAGAGTTACAAATCAGATTTGTAACTCCCAAGAAATCAGTTACACTTTGACAATTTAATAGGCTTGTCAATTGTCTTTATTTTTGCCATTACTTTTTTGGGCTGTCTTTTGGACTTTTTTATTCAATTTTATCACCTTAATTTCGTGGCTATTGAAGGCTATAAAGCCATGACACATGCTTGTAACAAATCAGATTATGAATGAATTAAAAATCCAAAGTCTCATTGAGAGCTTTTTCTTGAATTGTTGTGAGTTGTTCAACTTTTCATCTTGTCATTCCTTGTGTTTAGGGTGGCTGTAGAATCAAGCCATTAGGATTGATCATTCTAATTTGGTGGATTGATTCGAATCTAAAACAAGAAATCCAATTCTTGTCTTTAGATCATTGATCATAAGGATAATCATTTTCTAGCCTTTTTCCTTGGGTTGTTTCAAATGGCATATGTGGGTTCTTTGGTTGTGATCTTTTTGGGTCCTTAGTTAAGTTTAAGGGTTCTTAAAGCATTTCGAAAGGGTTTTCGTATCATTTGGTATCAGAGCATAGGTTGCATCTTGTGGCCTACTCTAGAATTGATTCTATCTTACTTTTATGCATTGTCTTTCATTTCTACACATTCTGTCCATCCATTTCGTTTCTACCTTTTCATTCATTTTGATTCACCTTTTGAATCTGATTTCATCTCCATCTTAAAGATCATGTTTAGATCTTGAAAATCAAAAAAAAAAAAAAAAAGAGTGAATTTGCATCCGAGAGCACCAAATCTGTTCATCTTGCAAGTTCTTGAAATTTTTTAGTTTGATCCATATAAATTCGTGTAGATCTGATATAATTGTGTTTATATATCATTTACCATTCAAATATATCAGTTTCACATTCATTTTCATGTATTTAAAGCATCAAAAACGGCTATAGTTCAAAATTTCCAAAACTGTCCCGTTTTGTAACTGCCGCATTTAATGCTACTGTTTGACATTCAAACTCTGATCTAACATCCCAATTTGTCTTTGTTGTCTGAAGAGAAAAGTATTATCTTTCTATTATCTTTCAATGTTCTGAAGGGCGCTTTATCAAAATCATAACGGAAACAGTTCAAATCTGTAATATCATTTCTGTGCGCAGGTTTATCCTATTTTCCGGGAACTTCAATTCTGTGAGTTAGTGTTTTCAATTCTGAACGAATTTTTGAATTTGGCCTTTTGTATGCTCTTTATTATCATCTTAATAAGCTTCATATAGACTGCCAATTGAAAATTCATTCTCGAACTCCACGAATTTTGAAATTTGTAATTGCCATTTTTCTTGACTTCTTAGCTTTAAAAATCTGTTTTAGTTTCTCCAATCTGTTTTTACCTATCCAATCTGTTTTTCTTGTTTTATTTTTGTTTCTTTTCATTATTTTAGATTGTTTAAATACTGATTGCTTGATTTTTAGTACTTTAAACACAAGTTGCTTCATTTTGACCATAGCTTATCCAAGAGCCTAAATTGATATTTTGGCCTACCTTGAGTGATTAAACACGAGAGTTCCCTTGAGTGAAATTTTGTGAGGGAGTGTTGTGAGGTCCAGAAACATGTCACAAGGGGGAAACAATCAGGGTGAGTTTAGTGAAGCTAGGTGGAGGGAGGCCCAAACGAGAGTTTTTACTAGACTTACTAAAATTGTAGATGGGCTTAATGATCGCATGGGTAGATTAGAGATAGCTAGTAATCAGAAAATGAGAGAGATAATTGATGATGAATTAGAAAGTGATGTTGATGGAGAAGTAGTCATAGATTGGGAAGAGAGTGACTTTGAGGAAGAATATCTTGAAGAAGCCGAAGAGTGTGATAATATGGAGGAAATTATTGAGGAACCCGAGGCAAGTGATGGTAGTTGGGGGGGAAGGAACTCAACAAGCACTCTTGTGTAGGAGAGTTCTCAATTCTGAAATAAAGGAAAAATTTGAAGATGACCAAAGACACAACTTGTTCCATACTAGGTGTTTAGTGAATGAGACTCCATGTAGTGTTGTGATTGATGGTGGAAGTTGTACCAATGTTGTGAGCTCAATTCTGGTCAAGAGACTCAATTTGCCTACTAGACCACATCCCAAACCTTATAAGTTACAATGGTTAAATGATAGTGGGGAGGTGAAGGTGCATAAGCAAGCTATCATTTCTTTTAGCCTTGGAAAGTATAAGGATGAGGTAGTTTGTGATGTAGTCCCAATGCATGTCGGGGATATACTTTTGGGAAGGCCTTGGCAGTATGATAGGAGAGTTTCCTATGATGGCTACCTTAATAGGTATACTTTTACCAAAGATGGAAGGAAAACTACTTTGGTACCTTTGTCTTCAAAAGAGGTTTTCATTGACCAATGTAAGCTTGAACAAAGGAGGATTGAATTTGAGTTAAAAGAAAAAGAGTTGAAAGAAAAAGAATTAAAAGAAAGAGAATTGAGAGAAGAAAAGAGTGAGAGAAAAATGAAAGCTTTGAGTGTAAAAAGCAAGAGTGAAAACAATGAGAGAAAAGAGAAGAATGAAAAGGAAATATGTGAACACTTAGTGGAAATTGAGAGAAAAGGAAAATCAGTGAGCTATCATGTAAAAATGAGTGAGGTGAGGAAAGTTTTTCTTAGTCAAAAGCCTAATTTTGTGCTTATGTGCAAAGTAGACTTTTTGGCAACTAACCTTAACCATTATTTCCCTAGTGTGTTTGAATATCTTTTTCAGGTTTGGAAGCATTACTTGTGGCCAAATAAAAGTTTGAAGTGTTTGGAAGGACAAGCAAGAAAGTATATCGAATCTAAAGAGAATGTTGTGAGTAATATACTTTCTAGTTTTGAGTTTGTGAAAGTTCTTGTTAATAAGCATCTTCGAATTTCTAGTTTTGACCATGTTGAAAAGCTGAACTCGAATCATGCACCATTTAGGAATACATATACATCTTATGTTGTAGATTTTACATTGAGTAATTACAATGTATTCCAAAATGTTTTGCTAGAATGGGAAACTCAAGAATTGATAAATGTGATCTTAGGAGCCAAGTTTAGGGAAACTAAATCTAAAGTGGAAACTTGGGAGAATTGTTTGCCTTTTGTGGGTAATACATGTAATAGGAGAATACATCATAAAAAAGTTTTTTTTTCAAATAAACTTATTTATGGTCTTTATGCTATTACTCCCTTTGACTTGCTGCCTTTGAGATTTAATGTCTTTGTGAGTGATTCAGCCAATTTTATGAATGTATTCATCAAATTAATGCACATGGATGTGAAGAAAATGTTTGAGGAGAAAAGTTTCAGATTTACCTATAAAAAGAAAATGAGAAGGAAACCACTCAAATTTCATCCAAGAGCATGGATTTGGATGCATTTTCGGAAGGAACGACTTCAAAAAAGAACTAAATTGCATCCAAGGGGTGATGGACCATATCAAGTACTTGGAAGAATCTATACAAAAGTCCACACCATTGCATTATTACAAGGTGAGTATTTTTCGAATTCAATTTTTAAAGTTGCTGATTTTACATGTTTTATTGTAGGGCATGAAGATTTGGGTTCGAGGACGAATCCTTTTCAAGAAGGAGGGAATGATATGAATCAAGGAGCCTCAAAGTTGATCATTGCCGGAATTGCATTCATTTCTTTCCAAGATCAAGCTACAAGCAAGTTCAATAATTACAACATCAAAGTTCAAGCTTACATCAATAAATGGAAGTCAAGTTTAAGCTTAGTTCATTAAATGCAAGTCAAGTTCAAGCCTAGTTCACTAAATGCAAGTCAAGTTCATTTATTGCAACCGAAGCTCATTTAATGCAACTCAATACATCAATGAAACTCAAGACTTATTCATGACATCTTAAAGCTTCATTCAAGACTCCAATCAATACATTTGATGAAGATGTTTCAGTTACAAAGAGTTACAAATCAGATTTGTAACTCCCAAGAAATCAGTTACACTTTGACAATTTAATAGGCTTGTCAATTGTCTTTATTTTTGCCATTACTTTTTTGGGCTGTCTTTTGGCCTTTTTTATTCAATTTTATCACCTTAATTTCGTGGCTATTGAAGGCTATAAAGCCATGACACATGCTTGTAACAAATCAGATTATGAATGAATTAAAAATCCAAAGTCTCATTGAGAGCTTTTTCTTGAATTGTTGTGAGTTGTTCAACTTTTCATCTTGTCATTCCTTGTGTTTAGGGTGGCTGTAGAATCAAGCCATTAGGATTGATCATTCTAATTTGGTGGATTGATTCGAATCTAAAACAAGAAATCCAATTCTTGTCTTTAGATCATTGATCATAAGGATAATCATTTTCTAGCCTTTTTCCTTGGGTTGTTTCAAATGGCATATGTGGGTTCTTTGGTTGTGATCTTTTTGGGTCCTTAGTTAAGTTTAAGGGTTCTTAAAGCATTTCGAAAGGGTTTTCGTATCAAGAAGAGAAAGATTATTCCAATGATCTATGATCTTGAAATAAGAGAACTTGTTCTTATTTCAAGATTGAAACAATCCACAAACACAATAGATCAATTCATGCTTGAATGTTTCTAAAACATGCAACCTAGAACAAGGCTACAAAACTAAGCAATTTCAGCTAAGCAAAAAGCAATATTATTATCATATGAATTCTTGGTCTTTAGGGTTACAAATGAGGCCTTTAAATAGGCAAAGAAACCCTAAAAATAAGCTAGGAAATTCGGATTACAAGGAGCACAAAATCTGCCCAAAACTTGCCTTATGTGAAATTGGCAGATTTTGTGGAAAATCTTTTCTAGAGAATAATATCTTTCCTAATCCTTTCCAAACATATAAAATGAATATAAAGGACCTAAAACATGTCTAAATACATCATAAATTCGTTGGAACCATTTTGGGAACAAATATGGAAACTTTGGAAACAAATATGGAAAGTGGTCCAAATAAGGAAAGTTTGCAAAAGTGATGCAACTTTCCTAATTAGCTCTTCTCTTCAATTCTGATTGAACAAGTCTTCAATACTCTTCCTCCAAATGTATTTGCCATAGATTGAAGTTCATCACGTCCTCTTCCGTAGCCTCCATGATCGGATCTTCGAAGCTTGTCTTGACTTTGCTAATGTAGGCCTGTAAATGGTGTCAATGCTTCTCTTGAACTTTAATGTTGTGATTTGTCCTTGGGCTTTTTGTGACGTTCCATGATTCATATCATCCCCTCCCTCTTGAAAAGGGTTCGTCCTCGAATCTCGTGTATTGTGAATTGGCACCAAAGAGAGCAACAATGGTACCCTTCTTTCTCCTTTCAAGTTAACACCTCCCGGGTCAAATATTGTTGGTTTCCTTCCCTTTAAATCAGCAAAACATTCGAGCTTATCAAAGACTACAAAACTGACAATATGGTTGGTGGATAGTGGTAACACATCTAATAGAATATATGGACCATAGTCAATCTCGTAAATTTTCTCATACTCAACACTACTCACAAGATGATCACATGGTGAATGTAACACATTAATCAAAGCATATGAACCATAATCAAACTCAAATAGGTCTAATGTGTTGGGGTAAATTAGAAAATATGAAAACTCCATGCTCTCCCTAAATGCATCATATGTCTTATCAAAGATAATTCGTGTAGCACAAAACATATGTTTATCTTTAGAATGAAATTGAAGTGGTAAAATATCAGAGTTGAGATCAAATTTAGCAAACAAACAAGAACTATGCAAATCATCACAAGTAAATGGATAGGCTAGCTTTACATGTTTTGCAAGTGATAAGCTGTCAAACAAGTAAAGATCATCCAAAAGAATTTTGCTAGAAAAGAATGCATGTTTATCATAAAAATATAATTGCTTTGGATGATTTCTAATCTTAAAATCAGAATTGGAAAACAAGAAATAATCATTTAAACAAACCGATGCAAAAGGATTAAAAGTAAGAAACTTCCTTTTCTGGCTTTGGATCCAGTTGGCAACATCTTTTTCCATGAAGTATGGTGGTGCCTTAAGTATTTCAGCCCCTTGAAATGCATCTACTTTGTGCTCCATTCCAATTGAAAATTGATCAATGTAATTCTGCAAAACATTAGCTAAAACACTAGAAAAGAAAAGGTTAAGTTCATAAGTTAGAATGAAAGAATCTTTGCACACAAGTACAAAGTGGGTTTTATTTGAAAACATTGTTTTCCTAGCCTCACTTTCTACAAAACTCACAATGTTCTCACCATTCCTCTCATTCATTTTTGACTCACAACTCTCTTTCTTTTCAATTTCTCTCTCATTCTTTTCAAACACTCTTTCTTTTGAACTCAAATCTCTTTCTTTTGACTCACTCATGATTTGAATTATGTAGCCATGCATTTAAGGAATTCAAGCTTAAAGAGTACATGCATTGATGACACCTCAAGTTGCATTAAATGCACTCAAGACGTATTTATGACAACTCAAGCTTGAAGTGTAGTAGCATTTATGACAACTCTAGATGCATTTATGACAACCCAAGCTTCATTCAAGGCAACTTAAAGCTTCATTCAAGATAACTTCAATACACTTCAAGACAAGCATTAATGGCATTTAAAAGCTACTTTTAAGCATCATGTATCAGTTTCAATTGTTTTAGATGCATTGTAAGTTACAAAGTAATAGTGGCAGATTGTAACTCATGTTTTAGCTTTAATTTCGGGGGTTACAAGCTAGGGACATCATGGGGCTGTTATGGGAGCATTATGAACGAAAGTTACATGTCTTTTATGCCTATAAATAGGCTTTGTTTTAGCTATTGTAAATCAGATTTGAATGATGAATGAAATGTAGCATTTTTATGCACATGGAGAGCCTTGAGCCTCAACCCTTTGTAATCTTGCTTTAGATTACATGTTTAGAAACATTCAAGAGGGGAGTGATCAACCAACTTGTGGAGTGTTTCGAGTCATGAGATGATGGAACGTAAAAGTTTGTCCGTTTCATGATTTTTAGATCACATAGGGCAATCTGTTTCTAGCCTTTCCTTATGGTTGAAATCGAATAGTTAGGGAGGGTTTGAATTCATGCTTCAAGGGTTCATGCTAAGTATAATAGCATCGGGTGTTTGAACTTGACATTTAAGGTTGCCTTATCAACTCATGTCACTCATTTCTTTTTGAGCACTCATCTCTCTTTCTTTTGGCTCACTTATTTCAATAATTTCTTTTTCACACTCTTCTTTTTGAAAATTCATCTCTCTTTCTTTTGGCTCACTCTCTTTTTGACAATACTCATTCTTTTCAAAGGTAGAACATTTTTTTAACTCACATGCATCATAAGTTTCCCTCATATGAATATTTGATTGGAAGTGGTCTTGTAAAGCAAATGTTACCTTTTTCTTAATCAAGCCATTGGCAGCCACATCCTTTCTCTTTAATGCACTCTTTAATTGATTTTCTTGAGATGGAATCGGGTTAGAAAGATGTTTAGTAGAATACCTTTTTGTAGCCCTTCTTTCGAGTCTCTTTTCCACCGTGGTTGCATAATAAACCATATGTTCCAACTCCACATATGTCTTTCCTTCAACACAACAGGCAATCTCCTCGTTTAAACCCTTTAAGAACCGTGTCATTGTGGACTCATTATCTTCAAAAAAGACAGCCCTAGCCATGAGAACTTCAAACTCCTTGTGATAAGCTTCAACACTCCTTTCACCTTGTGTAAGATTTAGAAATTCTTTCACAATATGATATGAAACCCTAAGAAATTGAAATAGAAACCCTTTGAAACATAAAGAACCCCTAAATGCAAATCGTAAAACCCCAATGAACAATAAGGTAAAACCCTTGGAAACAAAGAAGAAGAAGATTATTCCATTGATCTAATACCTTGAAATAAGAGAACTTGTTCTTATTTCAAGATCGAAACAATTCACAAACACAATAGATCAAGTTATGCTTGAATGTTTCTAGAACATGCAACCTAGAACAAGGCTACAAAATGCAAGGTAAAATCAACCAAGCAATAAGCAAAACAAAGCTATTTTATATCATATTAATTATTTATATTTAGGGTTGCAAATGAGCCTTTAAATAGGCAAAGAAACCCTAAAAATAACAAGGAATTTCGGATTACAAGGAGGCACAAAATCTGCCAAATCTTTCCTTAACTGCATTTGGTGCATTTTAGGAAAGTTTTGCCCTAGAAGATATTATATCATTCCTAAACTATTCTAAGCATTAAAACAGATAAATAAAGGCCTAAAACATGTCCAAATACATTGTAAATTCGTGGACATCATATATGGCAAGTTCAGGAACAAATATGGAAAGTGGTCCAAATAAGGAAAGTTTGCAAAAGTGGTGCAACTTTCCTAATTAGCTCTTCTCTTCATTTCTGATTGAACAAGTCTTCAATACTCTTCTTCAAGATCACATTTGGCATAGATTGAAGTTCATCCAGTCCTCTTTGTTAGCCTCCATGCTTGGATCTTCAAAGCTTGTCTTGACTTTGCTAATGTAGGCTTGTAAATGGATGTTCAATGCTTCTCTTGATATTTGATCTTGTGATTGGTCCTTGAGCTTTTTGTGAGGTTCCATGATTCATATCATCCCCTCCCTCTTGAAAAGGATTCGTCCTCGAATCTAAAACTTTACCTACATTGCAAAAACTTAAGTTAAAAACATAAATAAAAACACCTAAAGCATACTTACCTTGGAAATCAGATTTATAAGCATCTTGATGTCTTCTCCCTATTGCCTTGAATTGTCTAACTCCTCCCGGATCAAAAACTTTGAACGTCCTTCCCATTATATCCACATCATAACCTATCTCATGAAAGACCACAACACTCACAAAAAAGGTAATACTTAGTGATAAGAAGCCGAAGAGAATATGTGGACCATAGTCAATCTCAAAATTTTTCTCATACTCCACAATACTCTCAAGATGATCACATGGTGAAGATATCAAATCAGTAAAAACAAGTAAACCATTGTCAAACTCAAATATTTCTAATATGTTCGTGAAATGCATATAAGATGTTAAATCCATACTATCCATAATTTCATGAAATGATCTAACTCTTGTAGCACAAAACAATTTTTTATCATTAGAATGCAATTTAAAAGGTATATATTCAGAGTTGAGATCAATTTTATCAAGCAAACAAGTGTTATACATATCATCAAGAAATGGGTTAGGATACTTGACCATGGCTGTTTTAACCGTATTTTCCATGCATTGAATCATGTGAGGTCTTGATCTATTGAGTATGGCAGCCCCTTGAATGTTGTTTTCATGATGTTTTATGCCTTGCATTGATGACAAATTACTAGGCATCTCATTAGGTAACAATCTTTTGAATTCCTGCAAAAACTCAACAAACATACTAGGCAAAGATGGGTTAAGTGTAAAACAAACCTCTTTGTACAAAAGTACAAATGTAGGTTGGTAGATTTCATTCCTAGCCTCACTTGATCTAACTTTCAAGCTCTCACTATCTTTTTGCTCACTAAACTCAAGTGTCTCACACTTTGTAACCTCAAAGCACTCTTTCTTTCCAATCTCATTACACTCTTTCTTTTCAAACTCACAACTCTCTTTGTTTTGAGCACTCATTTCTTTTTTATCACTCATCTCTCTTTCTTTTAACTCACTAATTTCTTTTGCACTCATCTCTCTTTCTTTTGGCTCACTCTTTTTGTCACAGTTTTCATTACTTTCAAACATAGAACTCTTTTGTAGCTCACAAGTTTCCTCCACAAAAACATTAGCACGAATATCCTCTTTTATCTCCTCCATGCTAGCATTGAAAACTTGCTTTGATTTTAAAAGCTCTCTTTCAATCATCTTCACTTTCTCTAAAATCAATCTTTTATTTTCTTCTACCAAGCCATTCGCAGCTCCATTATTATCCATTAATATACCCTTTTGACCCAATTGATAAGAAGAAGTAGTATTGGAAATAGGTTTAGAAGCATACCGTGTATCTCTTCTTCTTTTGATTTTTCCTTCAACCTTATTGGCAAAATACACTAACTCTCCTAACTCCTCAAATTGTTGTAACTCCACTTGACAAGCAATATCTCTATTCAATCCATTGAAGAACCTTACAATAGTAGACTCCTCATCTTCCTCCACATTAGCCCTAGCCTTGAGCAACTCCATCTCCATGTAGTATTCATCCACACTTTTACATCCTTGAATTAGCTTATCCAACATTTGCACAAGATGCTCTTGATGTTGTCTTGAAACAAATCTCCTTCTCATATGGCACTTAAGATCATACCATGTTTCTATTGGTCGTTTCCTCTCCCTCCTTAGTTTCACTTTCAATTGAGACCACCAAACATGAGCATTATTAGTGAAATTGGAAATAGCAAGCATTACCTTTCTTTCCTCACTATAATTGTTGTAATCAAAGAAATGCTCGGTTTCTATCTCCCATTGCAAGTATTCCTCTTGATTAGAACTCCCATAGAAAGTATTTAACTTGAGCTTATCACCTCTTAAGCTTCTATGCTCCATCCCTCCATGATAAACCTCTCTATTTTGGCTCCGGGTCTGTTCTACCTCTCAAAAACTCTTACTTCTCATTTGATCAAACCTTTCATGATACATTGCTGCAAATAAAAAGGTTAATAATAAAAAATAGGACCTCTCAATCACTCCCTAAGTGTTTACACTCGATGATGTTTGTTCTCTCGTGTTTGCACTCAAAACAGATTTTAGGGCCTAAATGTAACCTTGAACTATTAGCACACTTTAGCAACTATCAAACAAATAAGATACTAATGATATTTGTAAAAAGTATCAATAAAGAAATAAGAAACAATCAGCTTGGGTGGCTAGAGAAATAAAAGGACAGATTTTTCAAATGGTGTATTTTTGTAACAAGGAAAGAATAAGAAAGAAAACAAGCAAGAAAAAACTTTCCTAAAAGAGAAAAATTCGAAATTAGATTTCCCTAAAGCAATTTGGATCAGAAAATATGACTTTCCTTAAGCAAGATATGCATATATTTGAATATGGGACAGATTTGAAACTTTCCTAAAACAGTTTTTGCTATTTATGGTAAGTTCTAGCTTTTTAGGAAACAAACAACTTTGGCTCATTCAACTTGATAATTTCGGATTCAAGATGCATAAATGATGAGTTTAAGATGAAATATTCAAGAACCATAAGAACTCAAACCACTTTTTTCCAGAAACTCAAGCAAGAAGCAAGAACACTTTTTTTTTTATAACAATTTTCTGCACAATCCGACAGTCTGCGAAGATCTATTTTTTTCTCAATCTTCCAATTTTTTTTTGACAAACTTTTCTGAATAACAAATAATCACGACTCAAATATAAACACTTTTATAGTTTATGAATTTCTAAGATTCGGATTGAAACTATACGAAAAAGAACAAAAACAGTAGCTAGAGAAGGAAATTCTGGAACAGTTTTTTTTTTTTGTGTTTTTTTTTTTTTGGAATTTTTGATGAACGAAGAACAAGACAAGAAAAATTAAAATAACAAGAAAGCAAGTAAGATAGAAATCTTCCCTTGAGCCTAAGCTTTGATACCAAATGATATGAAACCCTAAGAAATTGACATAGAAACCCTTTGAAACACAAAAAACCCCTAAATGCAAATCCTAAAACCCCAATGAACAATAAGGTAAAACCCTTGGAAACAAAGAAGAAGAAGATTATTCCATTGATCTAATACCTTGAAATAAGAGAACTTGTTCTTATTTCAAGATCGAAACAATTCACAAACACAATAGATCAAGTTATGCTTGAATGTTTCTAAAACATGCAACCTAGAACAAGGCTACAAAATGCAAGGTAAAATCAACCAAGCAATAAGCAAAACAAAGCTATTTTATATCATATTAATTCTTTATATTTAGGGTTGCAAATGAGCCTTTAAATAGGCAAAGAAACCCTAAAAATAACAAGGAATTTCGGATTACAAGGAGGCACAAAATCTGCCAAATCTTTCCTTAAGTGCATTTGGTGCATTTTAGGAAAGTTTTGCCCTAGAAGATATTATATCATTCCTAAACTATTCTAAGCATTAAAACAGATAAATAAAGGCCTAAAACATGTCCAAATACATTGTAAATTCGTGGACATCATATATGGCAAGTTCGGGAACAAATATGGAAAGTGGTCCAAATAAGGAAAGTTTGCAAAAGTGGTGCAACTTTCCTAATTAGCTCTTCTCTTCATTTCTTATTGAACAAGTCTTCAATACTCTTCTTCAAGATCACATTTGACATAGATTGAAGTTCATCCAGTCCTCTTTGTTAGCCTCCATGCTTGGATCTTCAAAGCTTGTCTTGACTTTGCTAATGTAGGCTTGTAAATGGATGTTCAATGCTTCTCTTGATATTTGATCTTGTGATTGGTCCTTGAGCTTTTTGTGAGGTTCCATGATTCATATCACAATAGCTCTCTGTCTTTGGCTCGGCACAAACCTCTTCCTCATGTGATATTTAAGTTCATACCAAGTCTCAATATGTGGTTGTTTATCTTTCCTTAGTTTTTCCTTCAATTGAGACCACCAAACATAAACATAGTTAGTGAACTTGGTAATAGCAAGCAATACCTTTCTTTCCTCACTATAGTTGTTGTATTCAAAGAAATGCTCAATTTGACTTTCCCATTGCAAGTACTCTTCTGGATTTACACTCCCATGGAAAGTATATAAGTTGAGCTTATGTGCTCCAAAGCTCCTATGCACCATCCTTTCATAATAAGCCTCTCCATTTTCCCTCCAAGTATGCTCTACATCTCGACATCCATTGCTCCTCCTTTCATCATATTTTTCATGATACATTGCTGCAAATAAAAAGGTTAATAATAAAAATAGGACCTCTCAATCACTCCCTAAGTGTTTACACTCGATGATGTTCGTTCTCTCGTGTTTGAACTCAAAAACAGATTTTAGGGCCTAAATGTAATGATATGAATTATGTAGACATGCATTTAACGAATTCAAGCTTAAAGAGTACTTGTATTGATGACAACTCAAGTTGCATTTAATGCACTCAAGATGTATTTATGACAACTCAAGCTTCAAGTGTAGTAGCATTGATGACAACTCTAGATGCATTTATGACAACTCAAGCTTCATTCAAGGGAGTTTAGAGCAACTCCAAGACAAGCATTAATGACCATTTACAAGCTTCAATTAGAGTTAAATATCAGTTACAAATGTTTTACTTTCCTTGTAGGTTACAAAGTGATAGTAGCTGATTGTAACTTATGTTTTTGCTTTAATTTTGGGGGTTACAAGTTAGGAACTTAATCGGACTGATATGGGAGCATTATGAACGAAATTGCATTGTATTTTAACCTATAAATAGGCCTTGTATCAGCCATTGTAATGGAGATTTGTAAGACCTGAGAGATTCAAAAGATTGAATGAAATGTAGCATTTTTATGCACATTGAGAGCCTTGAGCCTCAACCCTTTGTAATCTTGCTTTAGATTGCATGTTTAGAAACATTCAAGAGGGGAGTGATCAACCAACTTGTGGAGTGTTTCGAGTCATGAGATGATGGAACGTAAAAGTTTGTCCGTTTCATGATTTTTAGATCACATAGGGCAATCTGTTTCTAGCCTTTCCTTATGGTTGAAATCGAATAGTTAGGGAGGGTTTGAATTCATGCTTCAAGGGTTCATGCTAAGTATAATAGCATAGGGTGTTTGAACTTGAAATTTGAGTTTGCCTTATCATTTGGTATCAGAGCATGGGTTGCGTTTTTGTGGCCAATCTCTAGAACAGGTTTTATCCAATCTATCCTTTTCAATTCTTTTTCTTTTCAATTCTGTCCAAACTTTTTGTTTCTATCCAAGCATGAATTTTTCTTCATCTTTTCGTTCTGTTCTTGTTTCTATCTTGAAGATCACTTTCTGATCTTGAAAAAAAAAAGTTTTCATTAAAGAGCACCGGTTTGTTCATCTTGCGTTCTTCTTGCAAATTCTTGAGGTTTTCTGAGTTTGATCCTTGAAATTCTTGTACATCTGATTTGAATGTGTTAGTGTATCAGTTATAAGTCATAAACCATCAGTTACACATTCATTTCCACGAATTTGAAGTCCCAAAAACGGCTGAATTAAATATTTGTCAAAACTGCCCATTTTTGTAACTGCCGCATTTAATGCTTCTGTTTACTATCCAAACCGTGTCATAAATTCCGAATTTAGTTATTTGTCTTGAATATAAACGTTTCATCTGAAGGTTATCTTTCAATGTTCAAAAGGTCACTTTGTCCAAATCGTAACGGAAGTCATTCAATTCGGGGATTTGTTTTCTGTGTGCAGGATTATCCTAAATTCCAGCACTTTGGTTTATGCACTTAAGTGTTATCAACTCTGATAAATTTTTTTGAAATTGGTCTTTTGTAAGCTCATCATTACTGTCTCATTAACATATATATGATGGTGGTATTTTCAAATTCTTAGCCAATATTCATTACTTTGGAGTGCAAACACGAGTGAAACTATGAGAGTTCTTAACAAGTGAGGGAGTGCTTGTAAGGTCCAATTTTATTTTTCTTTCTAACATTCTTTTGCAGCAACACTTTTTGATTCGAGGACGAATCATTTTGAAGAATGGGGGAATGATATGAATTATGTAGACATGCATTTAACGAATTCAAGCTTAAAGAGTACTTGTATTGATGACAACTCAAGTTGCATTTAATGCACTCAAGATGTATTTATGACAACTCAAGCTTCAAGTGTAGTAGCATTGATGACAACTCTAGATGCATTTATGACAACTCAAGCTTCATTCAAGGGAGTTTAGAGCAACTCCAAGACAAGCATTAATGACCATTTACAAGCTTCAATTAGAGTTAAATATCAGTTACAAATGTTTTACTTTCCTTGTAGGTTACAAAGTGATAATAGCTGATTGTAACTTATGTTTTTGCTTTAATTTTGGGGGTTACAAGTTAGGAACTTAATCGGACTGATATGGGAGCATTATGAACGAAATTGCATTGTATTTTAACCTATAAATAGGCCTTGTATCAGCCATTGTAATGGAGATTTGTAAGACCTGAGAGATTCAAAAGATTGAATGAAATGTAGCATTTTTATGCACATTGAGAGCCTTGAGCCTCAACCCTTTGTAATCTTGCTTTAGATTGCATGTTTAGAAACATTCAAGAGGGGAGTGATCAACCAACTTGTGGAGTGTTTCGAGTCATGAGATGATGGAACGTAAAAGTTTGTCCGTTTCATGATTTTTAGATCACATAGGGCAATCTGTTTCTAGCCTTTCCTTATGGTTGAAATCGAATAGTTAGGGAGGGTTTGAATTCATGCTTCAAGGGTTCATGCTAAGTATAATAGCATAGGGTGTTTGAACTTGAAATTTGAGTTTGCCTTATCATTTGGTATCAGAGCATAGGTTGCATCTTAGTGGCCGATCTCTAGAATTGATTCTATCTTACTTTTATGCACTTGTTTTTCAATTATACACATTCTGTCCATCGAATTCATTTCTGCCTTTTCATCCGTTTTTCTTCATCATTTTATTCTGATTTCATATCCATCTTAATGATCACGTTTTGATCTTGAAAATTAAAAAAAAAAGAAAGAAAGAAAGAAAGAAATAAAGTGGGGAGTGAATTTGCATCCGAGGGCACCAAATCTGTTCATTTTGTGTTCTTCTTGAAAATTCTTCACTTTTCTGAGTTTGATTCATATAATTTCGTGTATAACTGATATAATTGTGTTTCTATAACATTTACCATTGAAATATATCAGTTACACATTGATTTAAAGTCTCAGAAACGGCTATAAGTTACATTTTCCAAAACTGTCCCGTTTTGTAACTGCCGCATTTAATGCTACTGTTTTCCATTCAAACTCTGATCTAACGTCCGAATTTGTCTTTGTTGTCTGAAGAGAAAAGTTTTATCTTTCTGTTAACTTTCAAAGTTCAGAAGAGAGATTTATCCAAATCATAACGGAAACAGTTCAAATCTGGAATATCATTTCTGTGCGCAGGTTTATCCTATTTTCCGGGAACTTCAATTCTGTGAGTTAGTGTTTTCAATTCTGAAAGAATTTTTGAATTTGGCCTTTTGTATGCTATTTATTATCATCTTAATAAGCTACATATAGACTGCCAATTGAAAATTCATTCTCGAACTCCACGAATTTTGAAATTTGTAACTGCCATTTTTTCTTGAGTTCTTTGTTTTTTTTAAAAATCTGTTTTAGTTTCTCCAATCTGTTTTTACCTATCCAATCTGTTATTCTTGTTTTATTTTTGTTTCTTTTCATTATTTTAGATTGTTTAAATACTGATTGCTTGATTTTTAGTACTTTAAACACAAGTTGCTTCATTTTGACTATAGCTTATCCAAGAGCCTAAATTGATATTTGGCCTACCTTGAGTGATTAAACACGAGAGTTCCTTGAGTGATATATTGTGAGGGAGTGTTGTGAGGTCCAGAGACATGTCACAAGGGGGAAATAATCAGGGTGAGTTTAGTGAAGCTAGGTGGAGAGAGGCCCAAATGAGAGTTTTTGCTAGACTTACTAAAATTGTAGAGGGGCTTAATGAACGCATGGGTAGATTAGAGATAGCTAGCAATCAGAAAATGAGGGAGCTAATTGAAGATGAATTAGAAAGTGATGTTGTTGAAGAAGTAGTCACTGATTGTGAAGAAAGTGACATTGAGGGAGTTCTTGAGGAAGCCGAAGAGAGTGATACTATAGAGGAGAATATTGAGGAACTTGAGGCAAGTGATGGTAGTTGGGGGGAAGGAACTCAACAAGCACTTTTGTGTAGGAGAGTTCTAAATTCTGAAATAGAAGATAATTTTGAAGATGACCAAAGACACAACTTGTTCCATACTAGGTGTTTAGTGAATGAGACTCCATGTAGTGTTGTGATTGATGGTGGAAGTTGTACAAATGTTGTAAGCTCAATTCTGGTCAAGAGACTCAATTTGCTTACTAAACCACATCCCAAACCTTATAAGTTACAATGGTTAAATGATAGAGGGGAGTTGAAGGTGCATAAGCAAGCTATCATTTCTTTTAGCCTTGGAAAGTATAGGGATGAGGTAGTTTGTGATGTAGTGCCAATGCATGCTGGAGATATACTTTTGGGAAGGCCTTGGCAGTTTGATAGGAGAGTGACCTATGATGGCTACCTAAATAGGTACACTTTTACCAAGGATGGGAGGAAGACTACTTTGGTACCTTTGTCTTCAAAAGAGGTTTTCATTGATCAATGTAAGCTTGAACAAAGGAGGCTTGAGTTTGAAGAAAAAGAATTAAAAGAAAAAGAATTGAGTGAGAGAGAAAAGAAAGCTTTGAGTGGAAAAAGCAAGAGTGAAAACAATGAGAGAAAAGAGAAGAATGAAAAAGAAATGTGTGAACACTTAGAGGAAATTGAGAGAAAAGGAAAATCAGTGAGCTTTCATGTAAGAGTGAGTGAGGTGAGGACAGTTTTTCTTAGTCAAAAGCCTAATTTTGTGCTTATGTGCAATGTAGACTTTTTGGCAACTAACCTTAACCATCATTTGTCTAGTGTGTTTGAATATCTTTTTCAGGTTTGGAAGCATTACTTATGGCCGAATAAGAGCTTGAGGTGTTCGGAAGGGAAATACATCCATGCAAGAAAGTATATCGGATCTAAAGAGACTTTTGTAAGTAATATACTTTCTACTTTTGAGCATGTGAAAATTCTTGTTAATGAGCATCTTGAAATTACAATTTTTGAGTATGTTGAAAACTTGAACTCATTAAGGAATGCATATTCTTCTTATGTAGTTGATTTTGCTTTGAGAAGTTACAATGTATACCAATCTGTTTTGCTAGAATGGGAAACTCAAAAGTTGATAAATGTGATCTTAGGAGGCAAGTTTAGGGAAACTAACTCGAAAGTGAAAACTAATGAGAATTGTTTACATTTTGTAGAGAATACATGTAATAGGACAATACATCATAAAAATGTTTGTTTTTCAAATAAACTTATTTATGGTTTTTATGCTATTACTCCCTTTGACTTGCTGCCTTTGAGATCTAATGTCTTTGTGAGTGATTCAGCCAATTTTAAGAATGTTTTCATCAAATTAATGCTTATGGATGTGAAGAAAATGTTCAAGGAGAAAAGTTTCAGATTTACCTATAAAAAGAAAATGAGAAGGAAACCACTCAAATTTCATCCAAGAGCATGGATTTGGATGCATTTTAGAAAGAAACGACTTCAGAAAAGGACTAAGTTGCATCCGAGGGGTGATGGACCATATCAAGTCCTTGGAAGAATCTATACAAGAGTCCACACCATTACATTACAAGGTGAGAATTTTGAGAATTCAATCTTTAAATTTACTTATGTTTCATCTTTTATTGTAGGGCATGAAGATTTGGATTCGAGGACGAATCCTTTTCAAGAAGGAGGGAATGATATGAATCATGGTGATATGAATTATGTAGCCTTGCATTTGAGGAATTCAAGCTTCAAGAACACTTGCATTAAATGCACTTCAATTGCATTAATGGCAACCCAAGTTCATTTATTACGAGTCAAGTTAAGATGCATTAACTACAACTCAAGATGCATTGATGATAACCCAAGCTTCATTCAAGACAACTCAAGCTTCATTCAAGGGAACTTAAGGCAACTCCAAGACAAGCATTAATGGCATTTAAAAGCTACTTTTAAGCATCATGTATCAGTTTCAATTGTTTAAGATGCATTGTAAGTTACAAAGTAATAGTGGCAGATTGTAACTTAAGTTTTTGCATTAAATTCGTAGGTTACATGCTAGGGACTTAATTGGGCTGATAGAGGATCATTATGAACGAAAATTACATGTCTTTTATGCCTATAAATAGGCTTTGTTTTAGCTATTGTAAATCAGATTTGAATGATGAATGAAATGTAGCATTTTTATGCACATGGAGAGCCTTGAGCCTCAACCCTTTGTAATCTTGCTTTAGATTACATGTTTAGAAACATTCAAGAGGGGAGTGATCAACCAACTTGTGGAGTGTTTCGAGTCATGAGATGATGGAACGTAATTGTTTGGGTCCATTTCATGATTTTTAGATCACACAAGGCAATCTGTTTTCTAGCCTTTCCTTGGGGTTGTTTCAAATGGCATATGTGGGTTCTTTGGTTGTGATCTTTTTGGGTCCTTAGTTAAGTTTAAGGGTTCTTAAAGCATTTCGAAAGGGTTTTCGTATCATTTGGTATCAGAGCATTGGTTGCGTTTTTGTGGCCGATCTCTAGAACAGGTTTTATCCAATCTATCCTTTTCTATTCTTGTTGTTTTCAATTCTGTCCAATCTTTTCGTTTCTGTCCAATTATCTTTTTTTCGTGATCTTTTCATTCTGATCTTGTTTCCATCCTGAAGATCACATTCCGATCTTGAAAATAAAAAAAAAACAGAGAGAGTGAGAAAGAAAAAAGCTTTGCATTTGAGAGCATTTCCAGAATTGTTCATCCATTGTTCTTGAGTTGTTCTTGCTTTATTTCGTGTTTTATCTTTGTAATCTGATTAGATCTAAGAAATATGAGTTCATATATCAGTTACCATTAAAAAATATCAGTTACACCTTGATTTTCACGGATTTTAAGTCCTAAAACAGTTTGAAATTCAAATATGCCAAAACTGCCCATTTTTGTAACTGCCGCATTTATTGCTTCTGTTTACCGTCCAAACCTTGTCATAAATTCCGAATTTGGTTATTTGTTCTGAATATAAAAGTTTCATCTGACGGTTATCTTTCAATTATCAGATGGTCACTTTGTCCAAATCATAACGGAAATCATTCAATTTGGGGATTTGTTTTCTGTGCGCAGGATTATCCAAAATTCCAGCACTTTGGTTTATGCACTTAAGAGTTATCAATTCTTATAAACTTTTTGAAATTGGTCTTTTGTAAGCTCTTCATTACTGTTATATTTACATATATATGAGCTGGTTCTTAAAAAGTCTTAGCCAATCTTAAATAATTTTGAGTGCAAACACGAGTGGAACAAAGAGAGTTGTAAAAAGTGAGGGAGTGCTTGTAAGATCCAATTTTTGTGTTTTCTCTCTAACTTTCTTTTGCAGCAACACTTTTTGATTCGAGGACGAATCATTTTGAAGAATGGGGGAATGATATGAATTATGTAGCCATGCATTTAAGGAATTCAAGCTTAAAGAGTACATGCATTGATGACAACTCAAGTTGCATTAAATGCACTCAAGACGTATTTATGACAACTCAAGCTTGAAGTGTAGTAGCATTGATGACAACTCTAGATGCATTTATGACAACCCAAGCTTCATTCAAGGCAACTTAAAGCTTCATTCAAGATAACTTCAATACACTTCAATACAAGCATTAATGGCATTTAAAAGCTACTTTTAATTATCATGTATCAGTTTCAATTATTTTAGATGCATTGTAAGTTACAAAGTAATGGTGGCAGATTGTAACTCATGTTTTAGCTTTAATTTCGGCGGTTACAAGCTAGGGACATCATGGGGCTGTTATGGGAGCATTATGAACGAAATTTACATGTATTTTATGCCTATAAATAGGCTTTGTTTTAGCTATTGTAAATCAGATTTGAATGATGAATGAAATGTAGCATTTTTATGCACATGGAGAGCCTTGAGCCTCAACCCTTTGTAATCTTGCTTTAGATTACATGTTTAGAAATATTCAAGAGGGGAGTGATCAACCAACTTGTGGAGTGTTTCGAGTCATGAGATGATGGAACGTAATTGTTTGGGTCCATTTCATGATTTTTAGATCACACAAGGCAATCTGTTTTCTAGCCTTTCCTTGGGGTTGTTTCAAATGGCATATGTGGGTTCTTTGGTTGTGATCTTTTTGGGTCCTTAGTTAAGTTTAAGGGTTCTTAAAGCATTTCGAAAGGGTTTTCGTATCACATGGAGCCTTAATGTTGATCTTTTCCGAGCTTGCATTCGTTGTTCTCCAAGTTCAAGATTAGTTCAATAAATGGAAGTCAAGTTCAAGTAGAGTTCATTAAATGCAAGTCAAGTTCAAACCAAGCTCATTAAATGCAAGTAAACTTCAAGCCTAGTTCATTCAATGCAAGTCAAGTTCATTTAATGCAACCGAAGCTCATTTAATGCAACTCAAGACATCAATGCAACTCCTGACTTATTCATGACATCCTAAGGTTTCATTTAAGACTCTCATAAACACATGTGGTCAAGGATTTTCAGTTACAAAGACTTTCAAATCAGATTTGTAACTCTTCTAATTTCAGTTACAAGTTTGCATAGTTAAGACCATTTTCGGTTATTTTTGTAAGACTTTAAGGTTGTAGCTGTTTCATTTCCTTTCATTTATGTCAATTTCGTTTTTCCCTTTATTTTGTAAGGCTTATATAGCCATGTTTCAGATTGTAAAAGATTCAGATTATGATTGAATTAAAAATCCAAAGTCTCATTGAGAGCTTTTTCTTTGAATTGTTGTGAGTTGTTCAACTTTTCATCTTGTCATTCCTTGTGTTTAGGGTGGCTGTAGAATCGAGCCATTAGGATTGATCATTCTAATTTGGTGGATTGATTCGAATCTAAAACAAGAAATCCAATTCTTGTCTTTAGATCATTGATCATAAGGATAATCATTTTCTAGCCTTTTTCCTTGGGTTGTTTCAAATGGCATATGTGGGTTCTTTGGTTGTGATCTTTTTGGGTCCTTAGTTAAGTTTAAGGGTTCTTAAAGCATTTCGAAAGGGTTTTCGTATCATTTGGTATCAGAGCATAGGTTTCATCTTGTGGCCTACTCTAGAATTGATTCTATCTTACTTTTATGCATTTGTTTTTCAATTCTACATTTCATTCATCATTCAAATCTGTCAAGTCTTACAAGTCTCTCTTACATTGGCTGATACATGGCCTATTTATAGGCTTAAATTACATGTCAAATTCGTTCATAATGATACCATGTCAGCCCCATTAAGTTCCTAACTTGTAACCCCCAAAATTAAAGCAAAAACATAAGTTACAATCAGCTACTATCACTTTGTAACCTACAAGGAAAGTAAAACATTTGTAACTGATATTTAACTCTAATTGAAGCTTGTAAATGGTCATTAATGCTTGTCTTGGAGTTGCTCTAAACTCCCTTGAATGAAGCTTGAGTTGTCATAAATGCATCTAGAGTTGTCATCAATGCTACTACACTTGAAGCTTGAGTTGTCATAAATACATCTTGAGTGCATTAAATGCAACTTGAGTTGTCATCAATACAAGTACTCTTTAAGCTTGAATTCGTTAAATGCATGTCTACATAATTCATATCATGTAACCTTGGACTATTAGCACACTTTAGCAACTATCAAACAACAAAGATTCTAATGAAATTTGTAAAAAGTAACAATCAAAAAATAAGAAACAAGCAAATTAGTTGGTTAAGAAGAAAAGAAGACAGATTTATGCAAATGGTTTATTTTAGTGAATAGGAAAAAATAACAAAGAAAACAAGCAAGAATAAACTTTCCTAAAGAGAAAAATTCGAGTTAAGATTTCCCTAAAGTGTTTTGAATCAGAAAATAAGACTTTCCTAAAGCAAAAGATGCATGTAATCAAATATGGGACAGATTTGATACTTTCCAAAAACAGTATTGGCTATTTATGGTAAGTTCTAGCTTTTTAGGAAACAAACAAATTTGGCTCATTCAACTTGATAATTTCGGATTCAAGATGCATAAATGATGAGTTTAAGATGAACTTTTCAAGAACAATACGAACAAAAACCTCTTTTTCCAGAAACTTCAACAAATCAAGCAAGAACACTTTTTTTTTTTTAATTTTCTGGACAATCCGACAGTCTGCGAAGATCTATTTTTTTCTCAATCTTCCACTTTTTTTTGACAAACTTTTCTGAATAAAAAATAATCACGACTCACATATAAACACTTTTATAGTTTATAACTTTCTAATATTCGGATTGAAACTATACGAAAAAGAACAAAAACAGTAGCTAAAGAAGGAAATTCTGGAACAGTTTTTTTTTTTGTGTTTTATTTTATTTTTTATTTTTTGGAATTTTTGATGAACGAAGAACAAGACAATAAAAATTAAAATAACAAGAAAGCAAGTAAGATAGAAATCTTCCCTTGAGCCTAAGCTCTGATACCAAATGATATGAAACCCTAGGAAATTGAAATAGAAACCCTTTGAAAGCACAAAGAACCCCTAGATGCAAATCCTAAAACCCCGATGAACAATAAGGTAAAACCCTTGGAACACAAGAAGAGAAAGATTATTCCAATGATCTATGATCTTAAAATAAGAGAACTTGTTCTTATTTCAAGATTGAAACAATCCACAAACACAATAGATCAATTCATGCTTGAATGTTTCTAAAACATGCAACCTAGAACAAGGCTACAAAACTAAGCAATTTCAGCTAAGAAAAAAAGCAATATTACTATCATATGAATTCTTGGTCTTTAGGGTTACAAATGAGGCCTTTAAATAGGCAAAGAAACCCTAAAAATAAGCTAGGAAATTCGGATTACAAGGAGCACAAAATCTGCCCAAAACATGCCTTATGTGAAATTGGCAGATTTTGTGGAAAATCTTTTCTAGAGAATAATATATTTCCTAATCCTTTCCAAACATATAAAATGAATATAAAGGACCTAACACATGTCTAAATACATCATAAATTCGTTGGAACCATTTTGGGAACAAATATGGAAACTTTGGAAACAAATATGGAAACTTTGGAAACAAATATGGAAAGAGGTCCAAATAAGGAAAGTTTGCAAACGTGATGCAACTTTCCTAATTAGCTCTTCTCTTCAATTCCGATTAAACAAGTCTTCAATACTCTTCCTCCAAATGTATTTGCCATAGATTGAAGTTCATCACGTCCTCTTCCATAGCCTCCATGATCGGATCTTCGAAGCTTGTCTTGACTTTGCTAATGTAGGCCTGTAAATGGATGTCGATGCTTCTCTTGAACTTTAATGTTGTGATTTGTCCTTGGGCTTTTTGTGACGTTCCATGATTCATATCAGCTTGTTTCAAAGTACTTGTTTCACACTTCGGACCATATTGATACCAAAGACCTAAGGTTTCCAACTTGTCAAAGTTTTTCTCGTTATTTGGTCCATCTGAAAGATTCGAATGCAGGAACATCTTCTTTTGGAATCCTCTTTGGACCAAAATAATGAAATAGGATCCGAACCACACCAAAAACTTGTTTCTAATTGAAAAGCTTGTTTCAAAGTACTTGTTTCACTCTTCGGACCATATTGATACCAAAGACATAAGGTTTCCCACTTGTCAAAGTTGTGCTCATGATTTGGTCCATCCTAAAGATCCAAATGGAGGAACCTCTTCTTTGGGAATCCTCTTCGGACCAAAATATCGAAATAGGATCCGAACCACTCCAAAAAGTTGTTTGTAATTGAAAAGCTTGTTTCAAAGTACTTGTTTCACTCTTTGGACCATATTGATACCAAAGACCTAAGGTTCCCAATTGTCAAAGTTTTCCTCGTTATTTGGTCCATCCTAAAGATCCAAATGAAGGAACCTATTCTTTATGAATCCTCTTTGGACCAAAATAACGAAAGAGGATCCGAATCACTCCAAAAACTTGTTTGTAGTTGAAAACCTTGTTTCAAAGTACTTGTTTCACTCTTCGGACCATATTGATACCAAAGACATAAGGTTTCCCACTTGTCAAAGTTGTGCTCATGATTTGGTTCATCCTAAAGATCCAAATAGAAAAACATCTTATTTGGGAATCCTCTTTGGACCAAAATATCAAAAGAGGATCCAAACCACTCCAAAAAGTTGTTTGTAATTGAAAAGCTTGTTTCACAATTCGGACCATATTGATACGAAAGACCTAAGGTTTCCCACTTGTCAAAGTTTTCCTCGTTATTTGGTCCATCTGAAAGATTCGATTGCAAGAACATCTTCTTTGGGAATCCTCTTTGGACCAAACAAATGAAATAGGATCCGAACCACACCAAAAACTTGTTTGTAATTGAAAAGCTTGTTTCAAAGTACTTGTTTCACTCTTCGGACCATATTGATACCAAAGACATAAGGTTTCCCACTTGTCAAAGTTGTGCTCATGATTTGGTAAATCCTAAAGATCCAAATGGAGAAACCTCTTCTTTGGGAATCCTCTTTGGACCAAAATATCAAAAGAGGATCCGAACCACTCCAAAAAGTTGTTTGTAATTGAAAAGCTTGTTTCAAAGTACTTGTTTCACTCTTCGGACCATATTGATACCAAAGACCTAAGGTTTCCACTTGTCAAAGTTTTCCTCGTTATTTGGTCCATCCTAAAGATCCAAATGAAGGAACCTCTTCTTTATGAATCCCTTTTGGACCAAAATAACGAAAGAGGATCCGAACCACTCCAAAAACTTGTTTGTAGTTGAAAAGCTTGTTTCAAAGTACTTGTTTCACTCTTTGGACCATAATGATACCAAACACATAAGGTTTCCCACTTGTCAAAGTTGTGCTCATGATTTGGTCCATCCTAAAGATCCAAATGGAGGAACCTCTTCTTTGGGAATCCTCTTCGGACCAAAATATCGAAATAGGATCCGAACCACTCCAAAAAGTTGTTTGTAATTGAAAAGCTTGCTTCAAAGTACTTGTTTCACTCTTCGGACCATATTGTTACCAAAGACCTAAGGTTTCCCACTTGTCAAAGTTTTCCTCGTTATTTGGTCCATCCTAAAGATCCAAATGAAGGAACCTCTTCTTTATGAATCCTCTTTGGACCAAAATAACGAAAGAGGATCCGAACCACTCCAAAAACTTGTTTGTAGTTGAAAAGCTTGTTTCAAAGTACTTGTTTCACTCTTCGGACCATATTGATACCAAAGACATAAGGTTTCCCACTTGTCCAAGTTGTGCTCATGATTTGGTCCATCCTAAAGATCCAAATGGAGGAACCTCTTCTTTGGGAATCCTCTATGGACCATAATATCGAAATAGGATCCGAACCACTCCAAAAAGTTGTTTGTAATTAAAAAGCTTGTTTCAAAGTACTTGTTTCACTCTTCGGACCATATTGATACCAAAGACCTAAGGTTTCCCACTTGTCAAAGTTTTCTTCGTTATTTGGTCCATCTGAAAGATTTGAATGCAAGAACATCTTCTTTGGGAATGCTCTTTGGTCCAAACAAATGAAATAGGATCCGAACCACACCAAAAACTTGTTTGTAATTGAAAAGCTTGTTTCAAAGTACTTGTTTCACTCTTCGGACCATATTGATACCAAAGACATAAGGTTTCCCACTTGTCAATGTTGTGCTCATGATTTGGTCCATCCTAAAGATCCAAATGGAGGAACCTCTTCTTTGGGAATCCTCTTTGGACCAAAATATCGAAAGAGGATCCGAACCCTCCAAAAAGTTGTTTGTAATTGAAAAGATTGTTTCAAAGTACTTGTTTCACTCTTCGGACCATATTGATACCAAAGACCTAAGGTTCCCACTTGTCAAAGTTTTCCTCGTTATTTGGTCCATCCTAAAGATCCAAATGAAGGAACCTCTTCTTTATGAATCCTCTTTGGACCAAAATCCGAACCACTCCAAAAACTTGTTTGTAGTTGAAAAGCTTGTTTCAAAGTACTTGTTTCACTCTTCGGACCATATTGATACCAAACACATAAGGTTTCCCATTTGTCAAAGTTGTGCTCATGATTTGGTCCATCCTAAAGATCCAAATGGAGGAACCTCTTCTTTGGGAATCCTCTTCGGACCAAAATATCGAAATAGGATCCGAACCACTCCAAAAAGTTGTTTGTAATTGAAAAGCTTGTTTCAAAGTACTTGTTTCACTCTTCGGACCATATTGTTACCAAAGACCTAAGGTTTCCCACTTGTCAAAGTTTTCCTCGTTATTTGGTCCGTCCTAAAGATCCAAATGAAGGAACCTCTTCTTTATGAATCCTCTTTGGACCAAAATAACGAAAGAGGATCCGAACCACTCCAAAAACTTGTTTTTAATTGAAATGCTTGTTTCAAAGTACTTGTTTCACTCTTCGGACCATATTGATACCAAAGACATAAGGTTTCCGACTTGTCAAATTTGTGGTCATGATTAGGTCCATCCTAAAGATCCAAATGGAGAAACCTCTTTGGACCAAAATATCGAAAGAGGATCCGAACCACTCCCAAAACTTGTTTGTAATTGAAAAGCTTGTTTCAAAGTACTTGTTTCATTCTTCGGACCATATTGATACCAAAGACATAAGGTTTCCCACTTGTCGAAGTTGTGCTCATGATTTGGTCCATCCTAAAGATCCAAATGGAGGAACCTCTTATTTGGGTATCATCTTTGGACCAAAATATCGAAATAGGATCCGAACCACTCCAAAAACTTGTTTGTTATTGAAAAGCTTGTTTCAAAGTACTTGTTTCACTCTTCGGACCATATTGATACCAAAGACCTATGGTTTCCCACTTGTCAAAGTTTTCTTCGTTATTTGGTCCATCTGAAAGATTCGAATGCAGGAACATCTTCTTTGGGAATCCTCTTTGGACCAAAATAATGAAATAGGATCCGAACCACACCAAAAACTTGTTTGTAATTGAAAAGCTTGTTTCAAAGTACTTTTTTCACTCTTCGGACCATACTGATACCAAAGATGTAAGGTTTCCCACTTGTCAAAGTTGTGCTCATGATTTGGTCCATCCTAAAGATCCAAATGGAGAAACCTCTTCTTTGGGAATCCTCTTTAGACCAAAATATCGAAAGAGGATCCGAACCACTCCAAAAAGTTGTTTGTAATTGAAAAGCTTGTTTCAAAATACTTGTTTCACTCTTCGAACCATATTGATACCTAAGACCTAAGGTTCCCACTTGTCAAAGTTTTCCTCGTTATTTGGTCCTTCCTAAAGATCCAAATGAAGGAACCTCTTGTTTATGAATCCTCTTTGGACCAAAATAACGAAAGAGGATCCGAACCACTCCAAAAACTTGTTTGTAGTTGAAAAGCTTGTTTCAAAGTACTTGGTACGAACCCTCAAGCGTTGACGGATTCAAGAACCGGATGATGGACCCTTGAACGGAAATGCTTGAAAACCCTTAACAATTTGAATCAACCATTAGGCGAGGTTGGGAAGATGATGACCTAATCGATCAATCCCCTAATTCAAGAATAGGTTTCTTTAATTAAGGTCGAGGCACTCCACAAGAACAATGATCAATTGGACTTGAATGACTCTAAACATGCAATTCAAGAACATGAATTACAAAGAGGTTTTTCAAAGCAAAAGCTTAAACCAAAACAAAAGGATTTTCATTCATTGATATTCTTTTTGTAAAGCTTACAAAAGAGGCTTTAAATAGCCTAAGAAACCCTAGCTTGGTCGAAAATATCAAGGGAAATAAAGATCTAATGATAAAAAGGCAAAAAACTAGACTTTCCTAATTCAAATTAGGAAAGTTTTCCTAATCTTCTAAACTTGGGCTCCAAGTTTTAAAAACTAAGGAAACAAAGTAAATTCTTCCCTATTACATTATTAATAATAATAATAAATGAAACTAAATTAATAAAACTCAAATAAAATACTAAAATTCGAAATTGGATGAAAATAGACAAAACTACAAGTGCCAGTCGCCGTTTTTGATGTCATTTTCACTCGTTTGAATGTTTTCATGCGCGATTTTCTTTGGAGCTCTTTGAAACAAATATCCCATGAGTTTAGAAGTGTTTTAAACTCATTTTCTTGATTAGTCAAGTATGTAACCAAATATCCTTGCAAATGCCCAAGAAAGTCAATCTTCACTCGTTTAGTCTTCGGATTCTTGATCTTTTCTTGATTGAAACCTTGGACTTCAATATTGTCAATTCTTTGACATTTGGGGCTGGGATGATTCATATCATTCTCTCCAACTTCGAAAAGATTAGTCCTCGAATCTAAAGGTTTGATCATGGTGGAGTCTCCCTTGAAAAATTCGCCAATTGTTAAAGCATTTGTGGCACCATTATTGGCATTGATTTCCTGCAAAAAATCATAAACAAAATCTTGGAAAGGGTTTAGCTTGAAACTTCCCATATGATACTCGAGTGCAAAGAGGGGTGGTGTGGCCAATAATTTCCGTTTCCTCTCAATTCTTCTAACGAGAGCTTGCTTTTCTTGCTCTAATTTTCTCAACTCTTCTTGCTTCTTTATTTTCTCCTTTTCTTCTCGCTCGAATCTCTCTCGCTTCACCGACTCCCTTTTCTCTCTTCTTTTTTGTTGTTCTTGTTCCATCCTCTTCAATCTCTCTTTTTCTTCTTCTTTAGTTTCATCTCCTTCTAGAGCCAAATCTATCTTGTTAGGGCACACCTCCCGAATATGCCCTCTTCCACGACATTTAGTACACTTGATATCTCTAGTATGTATTGTCATAATGGAAGAATTTTGTGGTTGCAAAAAAATTAGGGTTTTGAAAGATGAAGAAAAAAAAAACTGCTTGGTATTCAAACTTTGGAACGAGTTTTTAGGTAATTTAAGTTCTGATTTTGGATTTGATGTCTTCTGTAATTTTGTAGAGGATCGAAAAATAAACAGATTGGAAAAAAATTTCGTAGGAAAAGGTTAAGGGACGAGGTCAGTAGGTGATGTACAAGTTGGAACAAAAATCTGGAAATTTTCTGGTTTTTTTTAATGAAAGCGGTTTTGATGGGGGATTAGAAAAAGTGAAGACGTAGGTGATGAAGTAAACGAATTTACCTTTGATAACTCTCTCCCAGAGCAAGCTCTGATACCAAATGATACGAACCCTCAAGCGTTGACAGATTCAAGAACCGGATGATGGACCCTTGAACGGAAAAGCTTGAAAACCCTTAACAATTTGAATCAACCTTTAGGCGAGGTTGGGAAGATGATGACCTAATCGATCAATCCCCTAATTCAAGAATAGGTTTCTTTAATTAAGGTCGAGGCACTCCACAAGAACAATGATCAATTGGACTTGAATGACTCTAAACATGCAATTCAAGAACATGAATTACAAAGAGGTTTTTCAAAGCAAAAGCTTAAACCAAAACAAAAGGATTTTCATTCATTGATATTCTTTTTGTAAAGCTTACAAAAGAGGCTTTAAATAGCCTAAGAAACCCTAGCTTGGTCGAAAATATCAAGGGAAATAAAGATCTAATGATAAAAAGGCAAAAAACTAGACTTTCCTAATTCAAATTAGGAAAGTTTTCCTAATCTTCTAAACTTGGGCTCCAAGTTTTAAAAACTAAGGAAACAAAGTAAATTCTTCCCTATTACATTATTAATAATAATAATAAATGAAACTAAATTAATAAAACTCAAATAAAATACTAAAATTCGAAATTGGATGAAAATAGACAAAACTACAAGTGCCAGTCGCCGTTTTTGATGTCATTTTCACTCGTTTAAATGTTTTCATGCGCGATTTTCTTTGGAGCTCTTTGAAACAAATATCCCATGAGTTTAGAAGTGTTTTAAACTCATTTTCTTGATTAGTCAAGTATGTAACCAAATATCCTTGCAAATGCCCAAGAAAGTCAATCTTCACTCGTTTAGTCTTCGGATTCTTGATCTTTTCTTGATTGAAACCTTGGACTTCAATATTGTCAATTCTTTGACATTTGGGGCTGGGATGATTCATATCAGTACTTGTTTCACTCTTCGGACCATATTGATACGAAAGACCTAAGGTTTCCAACTTGTCAAAGTTTTCCTCGTTATTTGGTCCATCTTAAAGATTCAAATGCAGGAACATCTTCTTTGGGAATCCTCTTTGGACCAAAATAATGAAATAGGATCCGAACCACACCAAAAACTTGTTTGTAATTGAAAAGCTTGTTTCAAAGTACTTGTTTCACTCTTCGGACCATATTGATACCAAAGGCATAAGGTTTCCCACTTGTCAAAGTTGTGCTCATGATTTGGTCCATCCTAAAGATCCAAATGGAGGAACCTCTTCTTTGGGAATCCTCTTTGGACCAAAATAATGAAATAGGATCCGAACCACTCCAAAAACTTGTTTGTAATTGAAAAGCTTGTTTCAAAGTACTTGTTTCACTCTTCGGACCATATTGATACCAAAGACCTAAGGTTTCCCACTTGTCAAAGTTTTCTTCGTTATTTAGTCCATCTGAAAGATTCGAATGCAGGAACATGTTCTTTGGGAATCCTCTTTGGACCAAAATAATGAAATAGGATCCGAACCACACCAAAAACTTGTTTGTAATTGAAAAGATTGTTTCAAAGTACTTGTTTCACTCTTCGGACCATATTGATACCAAAGATATAAGGTTTCCCACTTGTCAAAGTTGTGCTCATGATTTGGTCCATCATAAAGATAAAAATGGAGAAACCTCTTCTTTGGGAATCCTCTTTGGACCAAAATATCGAAACAGGATCCGAACCACACCAAAAACTTGTTTGTAATTAAAAAGCTTGTTTCAAAGTACTTGTTTCACTCTTCGGACATAATTGATACCAAAGACATAAGGTTTCCCACTTGTCGAAGTTGTGCTCATGATTTGGTCCATCCTAAGGATGAAAATGGAGGAACCTCTTCTTTGGGAATCCTCTTTGGACCAAAATATCGAAATAGGATCCGAACCACTCCAAAAAGTTGTTTGTAATTGAAAAGCTTGTTTCAAAGTACTTGTTTCACTCTTCGGACCATATTGATACCAAAGACCTAAGGTTTCCCACTTGTCAAAGTTTTCCTCGTTATTTGGTCCATCCAAAAGATCCGATTGGAGGAACATCTTCTTTGGGAATCCTCTTTGGACCAAAATATCGAAAGAGGATCCGAACAAATCCAAAAAGTTGTTTGTAATTGAAAAGCTTGTTTCAAAGTACTTGTTTCACTTTTCGGACCATATTGATACCAAAGACCTAAGGTTCCCACTTGTCAAAGTTTTCCTCGTTATTTGGTCCATCCTAAAGATCCAAATGAAGGAACCTCTTCTTTATGATCTCTCTTTGGACGAAAATAACGAAAGAGGATCCGAACCACTCCAAAAACTTGTTTGTAATTGAAAAGCTTGTTTCCAAGTACTTGTTTCACTCTTCGGACCATATTGATACCAAAGACATAAGGTTTCCCACTTGTCAAAGTTGTGCTCATGATTTGGTCCATCCTAAAGATCCAAATGGAGGAACACCTTCTTTGGGAATCCTCTTTGGACCAAAATATCGAAAGAGGATCCGAACAACTCCAAAAAGTTGTTCGTAATTGAAAAGCTTGTTTCACTCTTCGGACCATATTGATACCAAAGACTTAAGGTTCCCACTTGTCAAAATTTTCCTCGTTATTTGGTCCATCCTAAAGATCCAAATGAAGGAACCTCTTCTTTATGAATCCTCTTTGGACCAAAATAACGAAAGAGGATCCGAACCACACCAAAAACTTGTTTGTAATTGCAAAGCTTGTTTCAAAGTACTTGTTTCACTCTTCGGACCATATTGATACCAAAGACATAAGGTTTTCCACTTGTCAAAGTTGTGCTCATGATTTGGTCCATCCTAAAGATCCAAATGGAGGAACACCTTCTTTGGGAATCCTCTTTGGACCAAAATATCGAAAGAGGATCCGAACCAAACCAAAAACTTGTTTGTAATTGAAAAGCTTGTTTCAAAGTACATGTTTCACTCTTCGGACCATATTGATACCAAAGACATAAGGTTTCCCACTTGTCAAAGTTGTGCTCATGATTTGGTCCATCCTAAAGATCCAAATGGAGGAACCTCTTCTTTGGGAATCCTCTTTGGACCAAAATATCGAAATAGGATCCGAACCACACCAAAAACTTGTTTGTAATTGAAAAGCTTGTTTCAAAGTTTTTGTTTCACTTTTCGGACCATATTGATACCAAAGACATAAGGTTTCCCACTTGTCAAAGTTGTGCTCATGATTTGGTTCATCCTAAAGATCCAAATGGAGAAACCTCTTCTTTGGGAATCTTCTTTGGACCAAAATAACGAAAGAGGATCCGAATCACTCCAAAAACTTGTTTGTAGTTGAAAACCTTGTTTCAAAGTACTTGTTTCACTCTTCGGACCATATTGATACCAAAGACATAAGGTTTCCCACTTGTTAAAGTTGTGCTCATGATTTGGTCCATCCTAAAGATCCAAATAGAAAAACCTCTTATTTTTGAATCCTCTTTGGACCAAAATATCGAAAAAGGATCCGAACCACTCCAAAAAGTTGTTTGTAATTGAAAAGCTTGTTTCAAAGTACTTGTTTCACTCTTCGGACCATATTGATACGAAAGACCTAAGGTTTCCTACTTGTCAAAGTTTTCCTCGTTATTTGGTCCATCCGAAAGATCTGAATGGAGGAACCTCTTCTTTGGGACTCCTCTTTGGACAAAAGTAATGAAATAGGATCCAAACCACTCCAAAAACTTGTTTGTAATTGAAAAGCTTGTTTCAAAGTACTTGTTTTACTCTTCAGACCATATTGATACCAAAGACATAAGGTTTCCCACTTGTCGAAGTTGTGCTCATGATTTGGTCCATCCTAAAGATCCAAATGGAGGAACCTCTTCTTTGGGAATCCTCTTTGGACCAAAATATCGAAATAGGATCCGAACCACTCCAAAAACTTGTTTGTAATTGAAAAGCTTGTTTCAAAGTACTTGTTTCACTCTTCGGACCATATTGATACCAAAGACCTAAGGTTTCCTACTTGTCAAAGTTTTCCTCGTTATTTTGTCCATCCGAAAGATCCGATTGGAGGAACATCTTCTTTGGGAATCCTCTTTGGACCAAAATATCGAAAGAGGATCCGAACCACTCCAAAAAGTTGTTTGTAATTGAAAAGCTTGTTTCAAAGTACTTGTTTCACTCTTCGGACCATATTGATACCAAAGACCTAAGGTTTCCCACTTGTCAAAGTTTTCCTCGTTCTTTGGTCCATCCTAAAGATCTGAATGGAGGAACATCTTCTTTGGGAGTGCTCTTTGGACCAAATGATAGAAATAGGATCCGAACCACTCCAAAAACTTGCTTGTAATTGAAAAGCTTGTTTCAAAGTACTTGGTTCACTCTTTGGACCATATTGATACCAAAGACCTAAGGTTTCCCACTTGTCAAAGTTTTCCTCGTTATTTGGTCCATCCGAAAGATCCGATTGGAGGAACATCTTCTTTGGGAATCCTCTTTGGACCAAAATATCGAAAGAGGATCCGAACCACTCCAGTTTTCATCTTGATGTTGAAAATCCAAAGTCTCATTGAGAGCTTTTTCTTGAATTGTTGTGAGTTGTTCAACTTTTCATCTTGTCATTCCTTGTGTTTAGGGTGGCTGTAGAATCAAGCCATTAGGATTGATCATTCTAATTTGGTGGATTGATTTGAATCTAAAACAAGAAATCCAATTCTTGTCTTTAGATCATTGATCATAAGGATAATCATTTTCTAGCCTTTTTCCTTGGGTTGTTTCAAATGGCATATGTGGGTTCTTTGGTTGTGATCTTTTTGGGTCCTTAGTTAAGTTTAAGGGTTCTTAAAGCATTTCGAAAGGGTTTTCGTATCATTTGGTATCAGAGCATCGGTTACGGTTTTGTGGTCGATCTCTAAAACAGGTTCTATCCAATCTATCATTTTCTATTCTTGTTGTTTTCATTTCTGTCCAATCTTTTCATTTCTGTCCAAATAACTTCTTTTCTTCATCTTTTCATTCTGATCTTGTTCCCATCATGAAGTTCACGTTCTGATCTTGAAAATCAAAAAAAGAAAGAAAGAAAGCCTAGAATCCGAGAGCACGATTTACTAGTTGTCTAGTGTTCTTCCTTGCTAATCTTTGAAAATTCTGAGTTTGATTCATATGTGTCGTATAAATCTGAGTTTCTCCTGTTCTTACATCAATTTAGATCCACAAATTAAGCCTTCATTGAATTCAGATTCATTACTTTCCATAATTAAAGCTTCCATATTTATTCCTCTGTGTAGCTATCCAAACCGCGTGATATTGAACGAATTAGCTCGGAAATCCTTCATAGGAAAGTTAATTTAATCAGTTATGTTTCTTTCTCAAGAAGGAAACTTTTGGAAATTCGATCTGTAACCAACTCATTTTCTGAAAGTTAACACAGTGCGCAATCTGCTCCTAAATTTCAGGATCTTGTCTGTTGCTGATATACTAGCTGTCTAAAACGTGTGAAACTCATTGAATTAGCTTACCTTATAAGAAAAGAAAAGTTTATTCATCTAGTTATCTATCCGAAGTCAGAAGGGTGCATAAGCAAATACATTCAGAAACAATTTCAAATTCTAGAAATTAAAACAGTGCGCAGATTACTCCAAAATTTCAGCATCTTGTCTCTTGCTGATTGGCGTTTTCATTTGTGATTGAATTTATGAATTTGGAAAATTGTAAGCTCTTTATATCTGATTGATTGCGATGGATCTCGGCTGGTTTTATAAAATTCATATCCAATCTCCACAAATTTGAATTTGAGTGAAAACACGAGTGAAATAATATTTTGAGAGTTCTAAAAGTGAGTGAGTGCTTGTGAGGTCCAATTATTATTTTTTCTCTAACTTTCTTTTGCAGCAAAACTTTTGATTCGAGGACGAATCTTTTGAAGAAAGGGAGAATGATATGAACTATATAACCCTTGCATTTGATGTGAAAAAGTTATTTTTGACAACCCAAGCTCCATTCAAGGAAACTTAAGTTTTATTCAAGGGAACTTAAGGCAACTCCAAGACAAGCATTAATGAACATTTAAAAGCTTCAATTAGAGTTAAATATCAGTTACAAATGTTTTACTTTCCTTGTAGGTTACAAAGTGATAGTAGCTGATTGTAACTTATGGTTTTGCTTTAATATTGGGGGTTACAAGCTAGGGACATCATAGGGCTGTTATGGGAGCATTATGAACGAAATTTACATGTCTTTTATGCCTATAAATAGGCTTTGTTTTAGCTATTGTAAATGAGATTTGAAAATGTAATGACATGTTGCCTTTTGAGCAAATGGAGAGCCTTGAGCCTCACCCCTTTGTAGTCTTGCCTTAGATTACATGTTAGAGTCATTCAAGTAGAAATGATCATCCTACTTGTGGAGTGTCTCGAATCTTGGGCTTGGAAACTTGTCCTAGATCAATGATCATCTTTCCTAAGCAATCTGCTTTTAGCCATTCTTAGGGGGTGTTTCCGAATAGTTAGGGAGGGTTTGAGTTCTTGCTTCAAAGGTTCATGCTAAGCATAATAGCATCGGGTCTTTGGACTTGCAATTTGAGTTTGTCTTATCATTTGGAACTCTTGGGTTGATCCGATTAGTTAAGGAGGTTTTGTGCCATTTTCATGCTTCAAAGGTCCTTACAAACGATTGTAATGGGTTTTTGGACTTGAACGCAAGGTTGCCTTATCACTAAAGATCCAAATGGAGGAACACCTTCTTTGGGAATCCTCTTTGGACCAAAATATCGAAATAGGATCCGAACCACACCAAAAACTTGTTTGTAATTGAAAAGCTTGTTTCAAAGTACTTGTTTCACTCTTCGGACCATATTGATACCAAAGACATAAGGTTTCCCACTTGTCAAAGTTGTGCTCATGATTTGGTCCATCCTAAAGATCCAAATGGAGAAACCTCTTCTTTGGGAAACTTCTTTGGACCAAAATATCGAAAGAGGATCCGAACCACTCCAAAAAGTTGTTAGTAATTGAAAAGCTTGTTTCAAAGTACTTGTTTCACTCTTCAGACCATATTGATACCAAAGACCTAAGGTTCCCACTTGTCAAAGTTTTCCTCGTTATTTGGTCCATCCTAAAGATCCAAATGAAGGAACCTCTTCTTTATGAATCCTCTTTGGACCAAAATAACGAAAGAGGATCCGAATCACTCCAAAAACTTATTTGTTGTTGAAAACCTTGTTTCAAAGTACTTGTTCACTCTTCGGACCATATTGATACAAAAGACATAAGGTTTCCCACTTGTCAAAGTTGTGCTCATGATTTGGTCCATCCTAAATGATATGAATCAAGGAGACTTAATGTTGATCATTGCCGGAATTGCATTCATTACTTTCCAAGTTTATCAAGCTACAATCTAAGTTCAATAAATGCAACATCAAGGTTCAAGATTACATCAATAAATGCAATTCAAGTTCAAGCCAAGCTCATTAAATGCAAGTCAACTTCAAGCCTAGTTCATTAAATGCAAGTCAAGTTCAATTAATGCAACCGAAGCTCATTTAATGCAACTTAAGACATCAATGCTACTCAAGACTTATTCATGACATCTTAAGGCTTCATTTAAGACTCTCATCAATACATGTGATCAAGATGTTTCAGTTACAAAGGCTCAAAATCAGATTTCTAACTCCCCACATATCAGTTACACTTTAATAATTCAATAGGGTTGTTAATTGTCATTATTTCAAACTTTAATATGGTTGGCTGTCTTTTGGCCTTATTCATTCATTTTAATGAGTTTAATTTCGTGCATTAGGAAGGCTATAAAGCCATGGAACCCATTTTGTAAGAGGAAGATCAGATTATGATTGAATAAAAAAAATCCAAAGTCTCATTGAGAGCTTTTTCTTTGAATTGTTGTGAGTTGTTCAACTTTTCATCTTGTCATTCCTTGTGTTTAGGGTGGCTATAGAATCGAGCCATTAGGATTGATCATTCTAATTTGGTGGATTGATTCGAATCTAAAACAAGAAATCCAATTCTTGTCTTTAGATCTTTGATCATAAGGATAATCATTTTCTAGCCTTTTTCCTTGGGTTGTTTCAAATGGCATATGTGGGTTCTTTGGTTGTGATCTTTTTGGGTCCTTAGTTAAGTTTAAGGGTTCTTAAAGCATTTCGAAAGGGTTTTCGTATCACTAAAGATCCAAATAGAAAAACCTCTTATTTTGGAATCCTCTTTGGACCAAAATATAGAAAGAGGATCCGAACCACTCCAAAAAGTTGTTTGTAATTGAAAAGCTTGTTTCAAAGTACTTGTTTCACTCTTCGGACCATACTGATACGAAAGACCAAAGGTTTCCCACTTGTCAAAGTTTTCCTCGTTATTTGGTCCATCCGAAAGATCCGAATGGAGGAACCTCTTCTTTGGGAATCCTCTTTGGACCAAAGTAATGAAATATGATCCAAACCACTCCAAAAACTTGTTTGTAATTGAAAATCTTGTTTCAAAGTACTTGTTTCACTCTTCGGACCATATTGATACCAAAGACATAAGGTTTCCCACTTGTCGAAGTTGTGCTCATGATTTGGTCCATCCTAAAGATCCAAATGGAGAAACCTCTTCTTTGGGAATCCTCTTTGGACCAAAATACCGAAATAGGATCCGAACCACTCCAAAAACATACTTGTAATTGAAAAGCTTGTTTCAAAGTACTTGTTTCACTCTTCGGACCATATTGATACCAAAGACCTAAGGTTTCCCACTTGTCAAAGTTTTCCTCGTTATTTGGTCCATCCGAAAGATCCGATTGGAGGAACATCTTCTTTGGAAATCCTCTTTGGACCAAAATATCGAAAGAGGATCCGAACCACTCCAAAAACTTGTTTGTAATTGAAAAGCTTGTTTCAAAGTACTTGTTTCACTCTTCGGACCATATTGATACCAAAGACCTAAGGTTTCCCACTTGTCAAAGTTTTCCTCGTTATTTGGTCCATCCTAAAGATCCGAATGGAGGAACATCTTCTTTGGGAGTCCTCTTTGGACAAAAATATCGAAATAGGATCCGAACCACTCCAAAAACTTGTTTGTAATTGAAAAGCTGGTTTCAAAGTACTTGTTTCACTCTTCGGACCATATTGATACCAAAGACCTAAGGTTTCCCACTTGTCAAAGTTTTCTTCGTTATTTGGTCCATCCGAAAGATCCGATTGGAGGAACATCTTTTTTGGGAATCCTCTTTGGACCAAAATATCGAAAGAGGATCCGAACCACTCCAAAAAGTTCTTTGTAATTGAAAAGCTTGTTTCGAAGTACTTGTTTCACTCTTCGGACCATATTGATACCAAAGACCTAAGGTTTCCCACTTTTCAAAGTTTTCCTCATTATTTGGTCCATCCTAAAGATCCAAATGAAGGAACCTCTTCTTTATGAATCCACTTTGGATCAAAATAACGAAAGAGGATCCGAACCACTCCAAAAACTTGTTTGTAGTTGAAAAGCTTGTTTCAAAGTACTTGTTTCACTCTTCGGACCATATTGATACAAAAGACCTAAGGTTTCCCACTTGTCAAAGTTTTCCTCGTTATTTGGTCCATCCTAAAGATCCGAATGGAGGAACATCTTCTTTGGGAGTCCTCTTTGGACCAAAATATCGAAATAGGATCCGAACCACTCCAAAAACTTGTTTGTAATTGAAAAGCTGGTTTCAAAGTACTTGTTTCACTCTTCGGACCATATTGATACCAAAGACCTAAGGTTTCCCACTTGTCAAAGTTTTCCTCGTTATTTGGTCCATCCGAAAGATCCGATTGGAGGAACATCTTCTTTGGGAATCCTCTTTGGACCAAAATATCGAAAGAGGATCCGAACCACTCCAAAAAGTTGTTTGTAATTGAAAAGCTTGTTTGAAAGTACTTGTTTCACTCTTCGGACCATATTGATACCAAAGACCTAAGGTTCCCACTTGTCAAAGTTTTCCTTGTTATTTGGTCCATCCTAAAGATCCAAATGAAGGAACCTCTTCTTTATGAATCCTCTTTGGACCAAAATAACGAAAGAGGATCCGAACCACTCCAAAAACTTGTTTGTAGTTTAAAACCTTGTTTCAAAGTATTTGTTTCACTCTTCGGACCATATTGATACCAAAGACATAAGGTTTCCCACTTGTCAAAGTTGTGCTTATGATTTGGTCCATCCTAAAGATCCAAATGGAGGAACCTCTTCTTTGGGAATCCTCTTCGGACCAAAATATAGAAATAGGATCCGAACCACTCCAAAAAGTTGTTTGTAATGGAAAAACTTGTTTCGAAGTACTTGTTTCACTCTTCGGACCATATTGATACCAAAAACCTAAGGTTTCCCACTTTTCAAAGTTTTCCTCATTATTTGGTCCATCCTAAAGATCCAAATGAAGGAACCTCTTCTCTATGAATCCTCTTTGGACCAAAATAACGAAAGAGGATCCGAACCACTCCAAGAACTTGTTTGTAGTTGAAAAGCTTGTTTCAAAGTACTTGTTTCATTCTTCGGACCATATTGATACCAAAGACCTAAGGTTTCCCACTTGTCAAAGTTTTCCTCGTTATTCGGTCCATCCAAAAGATCCGAATGGAGGAACATCTTCTTTGGGAATCAACTTTGGACCAAAATAACTAAAGAGGATCCGAACCACTCCAAAACTTTTTTGTAATTGAAATGCTTGTTTCAAAGTACATATTTCACTCTTCGGACCTTATTGATACCAAAGACATAAGGTTTCCCACATGTCAAAGTTGTGCTCATGATTTGGTCCATCCTAAAGATCCGAATGGAGGAAAATCTTCTTTGGGATTCCTCTCTGGACCAAAATATCGAAAGAGGATCCGAACCAATCCAAAAACTTGTTTGTAATTGAAAACCTAGTTTCAAAGTACTTGTTTCACACTTCGGACCATAATGAAACCAAAGACGAAAGGTATCCCACTTGTCAAAGTTTCCTCGTTATTTGGACAATCCGAAAGATCGGAATGGGGGATAATCTTCTTTGGGAATCCTCTTTGGACCAAAATATCGAAAGAGGATCTGAACCACTCCAAAAACTTGTTTGTAATTGAAATGCTTGTTTCAAATTATTTGTTTCACTCTTCGGACCTTATTGATACCAAAGACCTAAGGTTTACCATTTGTCAAAGTTTTCCTCGTTATTTGGTCCATCCAAAAGATTCCAATGGAGGAACATCTTCTTTGGGAATCCTCTTTGGACCAAAATATCGAAATAGGATCCGAACCACTCTAAAAACTTGTTTGTAATTGAAAAGCTTGTTTCACTCTCCGGACCATATTGATACCAAAGACCTAAGGTTTCCCACTTGTCAAAGCTTTCCTCGTTATTTGATCCATCCTAAAGATCCGAATGGAGGAACATCTTCTTTGGACCAAAATATCGAAATAGGATCCAAACCACTCCAAAAACTTGTTTGTAATTGAAATGCTTGTTTCACTCTCGGACCATATTGATACCAAACACATAAGGTTTCCCACTTGTCGAAGTTGTGCTCATGATTTGGTCCATCCTAAAGATCCAAATGGAGGAACCTCTTCTTTGGGAATCCTCTTTGGACCAAAATATCGAAATAGGATCCGAACCACTCCAAAAACTTGTTTGTACTTGAAAAGCTTGTTTCAAAGTACTTGTTTCACTCTTCGGACCATATTGATACCAAAGACCTAAGGTTTCCCACTTGTCAAAGTTTTCCTCGTTATATGGTCCATCTGAAAGATTCGAATGCAAGAACATCTTCTTTGGGAATCCTCTTTGGACCAAAATAATGAAATAGGATCCAAACCACACCAAAAACTTGTTTGTAAGTGAAAAGCTTGTTTCAAAGTACTTGTTTCACTCTTCGGACCATATTGATACCAAAGACATATGATTTCCCATTTGTCAAAGTTGTGCTCATGATTTGGTCCATCCTAAAGATCGAAATGGAGGCACCTCTTCTTTGGGAATCCTCTTTTGACCAAAATATCGAAATAGGATCCGAACCACTCCAAAAACTTGTTTGTAATTGAAAAGCTTGTTTCAAAGTGCTTGTTTCAAAGTACTTGTTTCACTCTTCGGACCATATTGATACAAAAGACCTAAGGTTTCCCACTTGTCAAAGTTTTCCTCGTTATTTGGTCCATCTGAAAGATTCGAATGCACGAACATCTTCTTTGGGAATTCTCTTTGGACCAAAATAATGAAATAGGATCCGAACCACACCAAAAACTTGTTTGTAATTGAAAAGCTTGTTTCAAAGTACTTGTTTCACTCTTCGGACCATATTTATACCAAAGACATAAGGTTTCCCACTTGTCAAAGTTCTGCTCATGATTTCGTCCATCCTAAAGATCCAAATGGAGGGACCTCTTCTTTGGGAATCCTCTTTGGACCAAAATATCGAAATAGGATCCGAACAACTCCAAAAACTTGTTTGTAATTGAAAAGCTTGTTTCAAAGTACTTGTTTCACTCTTCGGACCATATTGATACCAAAGACCTAAGGTTTCCCACTTGTCAAAGTTTTCCTCGTTATATGGTCCATCTGAAAGATTCGAATGCAGGAACATCTTCTTTGGGAATCCTCTTTGGACCAAAATAATGAAATAGGATCCGAACCACACCAAAAACTTGTTTGTAATTGAAAAGTTTGTTTCAAAGTACTTATTTCACTCTTCGGACCATATTGATACCAAAGACATAAGGTTTCCCACTTGTCAAAGTTGTGCTCATGATTTGGTCCATCCTAAAGATCCAAATGGAGGAACACCTTCTTTGGGAATCCTCTTTGAACCAAAATATCGAAAGAGGATCCGAACCACTCCAAAAAGTTATTTGTAAATGAAAAGCTTGTTTGAAAGTACTTGTTTCACTCTTCGGACCATATTGATACCAAAGACCTAAGGTTCCCACTTGTCAAAGTTTTCCTTGTTATTTGGTCCATCCTAAAGATCCAAATGAAGGAACCTCTTCTTTTAGAATCCTCTTTGGACCAAAATAACGAAAGAGGATCTGAACCACTCCAAAAACTTGTTTGTAGTTGAAAAGATTGTTACAAAGTATTTGTTTCACTCTACGGACCATATTGATACCAAAGACATAAGGTTTCCCACTTGTGAAAGTTGTGCTTATGATTTGGTCCATCCTAAAGATGCAAATGGAGGAACCTCTTCTTTGGGAATCCTCTTCGGACCAAAATATTGAAATAGGATCCGAACCACTCCAAAAAGTTGTTTGTAATTGAAAAGCTTGTTTCAAAGTACTTGTTTCACTCTTCGGACCATATTGATACCAAAGACCTAAGGTTTCCGACTTGTCAAAGTTTTCCTCGTTATATGGTCCATCTGAAAGATTCGAATGCAGGAACATCTTCTTTGGGAATCCTCTTTGGACCAAAATAATGAAATAGGATCCGAACCACACCAAAAACTTGTTTGTAATTGAAAAGCTTGTTTCAAAGTACTTATTTCACTCTTCGGACCATATTGATACCAAAGACATAAGGTTTCCCAATTGTCAAAGTTGTGCTCATGATTTGGTCCATCCTAAAGATCCAAATGGAGGAACACCTTCTTTGGGAATCCTCTTTGGACCAAAATATCGAAAGAGGATCCGAACCACTCCAAAAAGTTATTTGTAATTGAAAAGCTTGTTTGAAAGTACTTGTTTCACTCTTCGGACCATATTGATACCAAAGACCTAAGGTTCCCACTTGTCAAAGTTTTCCTTGTTATTTGGTCCATCCTAAAGATCCAAATGAAGGAACCTCTTCTTTTAGAATCCTCTTTGGACCAAAATAACGAAAGAGGATGTGAACCACTCCAAAAACTTGTTTGTAGTTGAAAAGCTTGTTTCAAAGTATTTGTTTCACTCTTCGGACCATATTGATACCAAAGACATAAGGTTTACCACTTGTGAAAGTTGTGCTTATGATTTGGTCCATCCTAAAGATGCAAATGGAGGAACCTCTTCTTTGGGAATCCTCTTCGGACCAAAATATCGAAATAGGATCCGAACCACTCCAAAAAGTTGTTTGTAACTGAAAAGCTTGTTTCAAAGTACTTGTTTCACTCTTCGGACCATATTGATACCAAAGACCTAAGGTTTCCCACTTGTTAAAGTTTTCCTCGTTATATGGTCCATCTGAAAGATTCGAATGCAGGAACATCTTCTTTGGGAATCCTCTTTGGACCAAAATAATGAAATAGGATCCGAACCACACCAAAAACTTGTTTGTAATTGAAAAGCTTGTTTTAAAGTACTTATTTCACTCTTCGGACCATATTGATACCAAAGACATAAGGTTTCCCACTTGTCAAAGTTGTGCTCATGATTTGGTCCATCCTAAAGATCCAAATGGAGGAACACCTTTTTTGGGAATCCTCTTTGGACCAAAATATCGAAAGAGGATCCGAACCACTCCAAAAAGTTATTTGTAATTGAAAAGCTTGTTTGAAAGTACTTGTTTCACTCTTCGGACCATATTGATACCAAAGACCTAAGGTTCCCACTTGTCAAAGTTTTCCTTGTTATTTGGTCCATCCTAAAGATCCAAATGAAGGAACCTCTTCTTTATGAATCCTCTTTGGACCAAAATAACGAAAGAGGATCTGAACCACTCCAAAAACTTGTTTGTAGTTGAAAAGCTTGTTTCAAAGTACTTGTTTCACTCTTCGGACCATATTGATACCAAAGACATAAGGTTTCCCACTTGTGAAAGTTGTGCTTATGATTTGGTCCATCCTAAAGATCCAAATGGAGGAACCTGTTCTTTGGGAATCCTCTTCGGACCAAAATATCGAAAGAGGATCCGAACCACTCCAAAAAGTTGTTTGTAATTGAAAAGCTTGTTTCAAAGTACTTGTTTCACTCTTCGGACCATATTGATACCAAAGACCTAAGGTTTCCCACTTGTCAAAGTTTTCCTCGTTATTTGGTCCATCCTAAAGATCCAAATGAAGGAACCTCTTCTTTATGAATCCTCTTTGGACCAAAATAACGTAAGAGGATCCGAACCACTCCAAAAACTTGTTTGTAGTTGAAAAGCTTGTTTCAAAGTACTTGTTTCACTCTTCGGACCAATTGATACCAAAGACCTAATGATATGAATTATGTAGACATTCATTTAAAGAATTCAAGCTTAAAGAGTACATGCAATGATGACAACTCAAGTTGCGTTAAATGCACTCAAGATGTATTTATGACAACTCAAGCTTCAAGTGTAGTAGCATTGATGACAACTCTAGATGCATTTATGACAACTCAAAGCTTCATTCAAGGGAACTTAAAAGCAATATCAAGACAAGATTTAATGAAGATTTAAAAGCTTAATTTACAGTTCAAATATCAGTTTCAATTGTAATAGTTGTATTTTAAGTTACAAATTAAATGGTGGCAGATGTAACTTAAGTTTTTGCTTTAAATTCGTAGGTTTCATGCTAGGGACTTAATTGGGCTGTTATGGGAGCATTATGAACGAAATTGCATTGTATTTTAAGCCTATAAATAGGCCATGTATCAGCCAATGTAAAGGAGACTGGTAAGACTTGACAGATTCAAAAGATTGAATGAAATGTAGCATTTTTATGCACATTGAGAGCCTTGAGCCTCACCCTTTGTAATCTTGCTTTAGATTACATGTTTAGAAACATTCAAGAGGGGAGTGATCAACCAACTTGTGGAGTGTTTCGAGTCATGAGATGATGGAACGTAAAAGTTTGCCCGTTTCATGATTTTTAGATCACATAGGACAATCTGTTTCTAGCCTTTCCTTATGGTTGAAATCGAATAGTTAGGGAGGGTTTGAATTCATGCTTCAAGGGTTCATGCTAAGTATAATAGCATCGGGTGTTTGAACTTGACATTTGAGTTTGCCTTATCACCTAAGGTTTCCCACTTGTCAAAGTTTTCCTCGTTATTCGGTCCATCCAAAAGATCCGAATGGAGGAACATCTTCTTTGGGAATCAACTTTGGACCAAAATAACTAAAGAGGATCCTGATATGAATTATGTTGCCTTGCATTGGAGGAATTCAAGCTTCAAGAACACTTGCATTAAATGCACTTCAATTGCATTAATGGCAACCAAAGTTCATTTATTACAAGTCAAGTTAAGATGCATTAACTACAACTCAAGATGCATTGATGATAACCCAAGCTTCATTCAAGACAACTCAAGCTTCATTCAAGGGAACTTAAGGCAACTCCAAGACAAGCATTAATGACCATTTACAAGCTTCAATTAGAATTAAATATCAGTTTCAAATGTAATAATTCATTTTAAGTTACAAAAGTCAAATGGTGGCCGAATGTAACTTAAGTTTTTGCATTAAATTCGTAGGTTACATGCTAAGTATAATAGCATAGGGTCTTTGGACTTGCAATTTGAGTTTGTCTTATCATTTGGAACTCTTGGGTTGATCCGATTAGTTAAGGAGGTTTTGTGCCATTTTCATGCTTCAAAGGTTCTTGCAAACGATTGTAATGGGTTTTTGGATTTGAACGCAAGGTTGCCTTATCAGATCCGAACCACTCCAAAACTTTTTTGTAATTGAAATGCTTGCTTCAAAGTACTTGTTTCACTCTTCGGACCTTATGGATACCAAAGACATAAGGTTTCCCACATGTCAAAGTTGTGCTCATAATTTGGTCCATCCTAAAGATCCGAATGGAGGAAAATCTTCTTTGGGATTCCTCTCTGGACCAAAATATCGAAAGAGGATCCGAACCACTCCAAAAACTTGTTTGTAATTGAAAAGCTAGTTTCAAAGTACTTGTTTCACACTTCGGACCATAATGATACCAAAGACCAAAGGTATCCCACTTGTCAAAGTTTCCTCGTTATTTGGACAATCTGAAAGATCCGAATGGGGGATAATCTTCTTTGGGAATCCTCTTTGGACCAAAATATCGAAAGAGGATCTGAACCACTCCAAAAACTTGTTTGTAATTGAAATGCTTGTTTCAAAGTGATAAGGCAAACTTAAATTTCAAGTTCAAACACCCTATGCTATGTGATTAGCATGAACCCTTGAAGCATGAATTCAAACCCTCATATATCTAGATGTTATCAACCAAGAGATTTAGGCTTGAATGGATTACCTCTTAGATCAAAGATCTAGAGACAAGAATTGGTTTTCTTGTTCTAGATTGAATCAATCCACAATTAGGATGATCAATTCCCAATTGAATGACTCGGCAGCAACTCTAAACACAAGAATTGCAAAGTGAAAACTTTAAGAACTTGCTCTAGGTTTTCAAAGGAAACTCTGAAAGAGTAATTTGTATTTTCTTTCAAAAATATGATAATCTGAGTGTTTACAATCTGATCATGGCTTTATATGCCTTTACAAAGCAAAGTAAATTCGAAATGGGCCATAAATGTAATGAAAACAATCAGCTAGCAACACTAAATACTCAAAAAGTAACTTAAAATTGAGTTTAAGCAAAAACAAAACTGAAATTACTACTAAAAAGACTTGTAACTGAAATAGCTTGGTCTCCTTGTCATAAGTGTTGTCTTCAAGTGATTAAGAAAGCTTTAGATGTCTTCAATAACCTTTGACTTGCATTTAATGCTAAAAGAGCAACATTAAATGCAACTAGCATAAATCATGGAGAACTCATGGATCTTCAATGCAAACTCCTTTGAGCACTTGAACATTGCAAATATGAACTTTTGATGTCAAATCTTCATCCAAATTGGGTTTTACATCTTCAAAGGAAGCTTGGGCAGAAACGATCCATTCTTGCAAATGTGCCAAATAAGCTTGTTGTAGCTTCCTTGCTTTGGATCTAGTGATTGGGCTGGTTGGAACATGAATTGGGCTAGAAATGCTTCCATGATCCTTATCATCTCCCCCCTCTTCAAAAAGACTCGTCCTCGAATCAAGGTCATCATCTCCTACATCAAAAGGGCTCAAATCAGCAACAATAAAGGTAGAACTAACCGAATACTCACCTGGAAGGTCAATCTTGTATGCATTGTTGTTGATCCGCTCAAGAACTTGATAAGGGCCATCTCCCCTAGGATGAAGTTTAGATTTCCTTTGAGAAGGAAATCTCTCCTTTCTAAAGTGTATCCATACCCAATCATCCGGTTCAAATATAAGTTCCCTTCTTCCTTTGTTTATTCTTGTAGCAACCTTTGAGTTTTGCTTCTCAATGCGTTCCTTAACTTCCTTGTGCAACTCCTTTATATAATCAGCCCTAGAAGTTGCTTCATCACTAACAAACACATTAGTAGGCAAAGGAAGTAAATCAAGTGGGGTAGAAGGGTTAAAGCCATAAACAACCTCAAATGGAGAACAATGTGTAGTACTATGAATATCACGATTATAAGCAAACTCCACAAAAGGTAAACACTCCTCCCATGATTTTAAGTTCTTGGAAATGATGGCTCTAAGCAAAGTCCCTAAAGTTCTATTAACGACCTCAGTTTGTCCATCGGTTTGTGGATGACAAGTAGTTGAAAACAACAATTTAGTTCCAAGTTTACCCCACAAAACTTTCCAAAAGTGACTTAAAAACTTAACATCCCTATCACTAACAATATTTTGAGGAATACCATGCAATCTAACCACTTCTTTGAAGAACAAGGATGCAATATACTTAGCATCATCTGTTTTGTGACAAGCAATAAAATGTGCCATTTTACTAAAACGATCTACCACAACAAAAATACTATCATTACCTCTTTTGAACCTAGGTAAACCTAACACAAAATCCATTGAAATGTTTGTCCAAGGTTCAGTAGGAACATTCAAAGGTGTATACAATCCATTAGCTTGTGATCGAGATTTAGCCTCTTTACACTTAAAACAATTTTTGCACACTTTATGCACATCATGCCTCATTTTAGGCCAATAAAAATGCTCATTCAACATGTCATAAGTTTTGTGAATCCCAAAATGACCCATTAAACCACCCCCATGTGATTCTTTAACAAGCAATTCTCTCATGGAACAATTAGGCACACACAACTTATTCCTTTTAAATAACATGTCCTCAAACACATAAAAGTCATCGACTGATTTCCCATTAACACAAGAAGCATATATATGTCCAAAATCAGAATCAAGAGGATACAATTCCTTTACATGCTTAAATCCCAGAATTTTAGCACTTAGAGAAGAGAATAAGTTATACCTTCTTGACAAAGCATCAGCTACCACATTGTCCTTACCTTGCTTGTACTTAATGACATAAGGAAAGGTCTCTATGAACTCAATCCATTTGGCATGTCTCCTATTCAACTTACATTGCCCTTTGAGGTGTTTCAAGCTCTCATGGTCAGTATGGATCACAAACTCCCTTGGCCAAAGATAATGTTGCCAAACCTGCAAAGTTCTCACTAAAGCAAATAACTCCTTATCATAGATGGGATAGTTCAGAGATGCTCCATTTAATTTCTCACTAAAGTACATCAAAGGCTTACCCTCTTGCATTAAAACAGCCCCTATGCCTATTCCACTTGCATCACATTCAATTTCAAAAGATTTTTCAAAGTTAGGCAAGACAAGCAATGGTGCATTGGTTAACTTTTCTTTTAATTCATTGAAAGCCTTTTCTTGCATTTCCCCCCACACAAAAGTTACATGCTTTTTAACAAGCTCATTCAATGGTGCTGCTATTGTGCTAAAATCTTTTATGAATCTTCTATAAAAACTAGCAAGACCATGAAAACTCCTAATTTCACTAGCATTTTTAGGTTGTGGCCATTCTCTAATAGCTTTAACTTTCTCCTCATCTACTTCAACTCCATCCTTACTCACAATGAATCCTAGAAAGTTAACTCTATCCATGCAAAAACTACACTTTTTAAAATTAGCATATAGCTTCTCTTTTCTAAGTGTAATTAGAACCAACCTAACATGCTCAACATGATCAATCAAACTCTTTGAATAAATCAGTATGTCATCAAAGTAAACAACCACAAATTTGCCCAAAAATTCCCTTAAAACATGATTCATCAATCTCATGAAAGTACTAGGTGCTGTCAAGCCAAAAGGCATAACAAGCCATTCATATAAACCAAATTGAGTTTTAAAGGCTGTTTTCCATTCATCACCTACTTGCATTCTAATTTGATGATATCCAGATTTAAGGTCTATTTTAGTGAAAAGACAAGATCCATACAACTCATCAAGCATATCATCTAACCTAGGAATAGGGTGACGATACTTTACAGTGATTTTATTGATGGCTCGGCAATCCACACACATTCTCCATGTTCCATCCTTTTTAGGCACCAAGATAACCGGAACCGAACAAGGACTCAAACTCTCTCATACATAGCCCTTTGCAAGAAGCTCTTCCACTTGCTTTTGAATTTCCTTGGTTTCGGTTGGATTTGCTCTATAAGCTGGCCTATTTGGAATTCCAGCCCCGGGAATGAAGTCAATTTGATGCTCAATGCCTCTGATTGGTGGCAATCCCTCGGGTACATCTTCCGGAAACATGTCCTTGAATTCCTGCAAAAGAGAAGAAAACACACTTGGCAAAGACAAAGTTTGGTTAGGGTTAGTAGCCAAATACCCTCCTTTGTACAAAAGCACAAAGATTGGTTTTTGGATAAGCAAAGCTCTCCTCACTTCCCCAACTCTTGCAAATAGACTCACTTGCTTGCTTTTGTTTTGTTTTGCATCTCTTTTCTCTTTTTCTCTCAATTTCTTCTCTAATTGTTCACTCACCACTTTCTTTTCACTCAACTCTTGCTTTTATCTCATTTCTTTTTCTTCAAACTCAATTCTTTTTTTCTCAAGTTTCAATTGATCATTACAAACTTCTTTTGAAGATAAAGGTACAAGAGTAATTTTCCTACTATCCTTAGTGAAAATATACCTATTCAAGAACCCATCATGCATGACTTTCCTATCAAATTGCCAAGGACGGCCAAGTAAAATATCTCCAGCATGCATAGGTACAACATCAAATAATATCTCATCTTTATATTTACCAAGATTAAAGGAAATAAGAGCTTGAGATACTACCTTCATTTCTCCACAATCATTAAGCCATTGAAGCTTGTATGGTGAAGGATGTGCTTGAGTTGGTAATTGTAACCTCTTGACCAGAAATAAGCTCACCACATTTGTACAACTTCCTCCATCAATCACAACACTACATGGTGTGCCATTCACTAAACACCTTGTATGGAACAAGTTTTCTCTTTGGTCATCTACACAATCTTCTTTCACACGCGAACTCAAAACTCTTCTAGCAACAAGAGCTAATTGGTTACCATCCTCAACTTCTTCCTCATACTCCTCATCCTCTTCCTCATTTTCCTCATCATTGTCACTTTCCTCCCCATCAGTGACTACCTCCCCATTTCTAATTATCATGGTCCTCTTATTAGGACAATCTCGGCTTATGTGACCAATTCCTTGACATTTCCAGCATTTTATGTCTCTATTTCTCTCCTTAACAAATTTTGTTTCACCCTCCTTCTCCTTACCCTTAGAAGACTCCCCCTTATCCTTCTTGGAAGCCTCAAATGATGTTCTAGGCTTGAAGTCTCCTTTGGAACTACTAACTCCCTTTTTCCAAGTATTGGATGATGGAAAAGTGGATTTAGAAGTGAACCTCTTGGAATTGTCTTTCTCCCAAGCCATTTGTTTCTCAATTTTCTCGGCAATATGCAAGAGTTCCTCCATGTCAAAATAGTGATACATATCCACTCTATGAGCCAACTCTTTATTCATGCCTCCCAAAAACCTTGACATAGTGTCATCCTCACTCTCAGCAATATTAGATCTAGTCATTAAGACATCCATCTCTCTATAGTATTCATCAACACTCTTTGATCCTTGTTGCAATGAAAACAATTTGTTCCTGATTTCCCTATGATAATGCTTTGGAATATATCTCTTCCTCATCAATACCTTAAGCTCCTCCCAAGTTTCAATTGGTTGCTCATAGTTTCTCCTCCATTCACTCCTAAGATGAGTCCACCAAATACTAGCATAATCACAAAACTCAGCCACGGCAAGCTTCATTTTTCTCTCCTCACTAAAGTTGTTGCAATCAAAGACATGCTCTATTTTGTCCTCATATTGCAAGTACTCCTCCGGATTAGACCTCCCATGGAATGGTGGAATTTTGAGTTTAACACCCCCTGAATTTCTCTCTTCTACTCTTCCAACTTGTAACTCTCTCATATGTCTCCTAGGTGGTCCTAATTCTCTTCCTCTACCTCTACCCCTTCCTCGGCCCCCTCCATGTTCTCTCCTAGGGTTTACTCCAGCCAACAAAGTAACATTGTCATCCTCTTCATTTTCAACCCCTACATCTAGATTCTCATCCCTTTGCTGGTTGTTAGCTAGCTCCAATCTACCCATGCGCTCATTAAGATCTTCTAAAGTTTGAGTAAGCCTAGCAAACGCCCCAGTTTGTGCCTCCCTCCACCTAGCATCACTAATCTCCCCAGAAAGATTTCCCTCTTGTGTCATAATGTTCCTCACAAGGTAACAAGTATTCTGGACCTCACAACACTCCCTCACTAAATGTCACTCAAGGACACTCGTGTTTAAGCACTCAAGGAAGGCCAAAATGTCAAATAGGGATCTCGTGATCAAATAGAAGAATCTTGTGTTTAAAGTACCACAAATATCAAGCAATCAGTATTAAACAAACTAAATTTATGAAAAGATACAAATCAGAACAAGAAAAACAGAAAGTATAAGTCAAAACAGGATTATTAAGTAAAGAAGTCAAGAAAAGTGGCAGTTTAAGAAGTTTCAAATTTGTGGAGTTCAAGAATGAATTTTCAAGTGCCATCCTATATGTAGCTTATTAAGATGATAAAAAAGAGCATACAAAAGGCCAAATTCAAAAATTCTTTCAGAAACGAAAACACTAACTCACAAAATTGAATGCATTCGAAATTAGATTAAACCTGCGCACAGAATTAGATTTCCAAATTTGAATGGTTTCCTTTACGATTTGGACAAAGTGACCTTCTGAACTTGAAAAGCTAACAGTGAGATAAAACTTTTCTCTTCAGACAAAACAAACAAATTCGGAAGTTAGAATAGAGTTTGAAACGTCATCAGATGCATTAAATGCAACAGTTACGAAATTGGACAGTTACAACAAATTTTGAATTTAAAACGTTTCAGTTCTAAAGGAGCATGTATTATGAGTTATAACTGATGGATAAACACATGTAACTGATGGAATAACACTAATGAATCAGATCTACACGAAATATATGGATCAAACTCAGATTTTTGCAAGAACTTTCACAAGAACACTAGTTGGACAGATTTGGTGCTCTCATATGCAATTGTTCTCTCTGTTTTTTTTTTTTTTTTGAATTTCAAGATCTAAACGTGATCTTCAAGATGGGAAAAGAAAAAATATGAAAAGATGAAGAAAAAGATTTGAATGGACAGATTTGAACAGATATGGCAGAATTCCAGATTTGAAGAACAAAATACAATTTCAACAAAATTTAAACATAGAATCAATCCTAGAGTATGGCCAAAGGATTTCGACCAAGGCTCTGATACCAAATGATAAGGCAAACTTAAATTTCAAGTTCAAACACCATATGCTATGTGATTAGCATGAACCCTTGAAGCCTGAATTCAAACCCTCCTATATCTAGATGTTATCAACCAAGAGATTTAGGCTAGAATGGATTACCTCTTAGATCAAAGATCTAGAGACAAGAATTGGTTTTCTTGTTCTAGATTGAATCAATCCACAATTAGGATGATCAATTACCAATTGAATGACTCGGCAACAACTCTAAACACAAGAATTGCAAAGTGAAAACTCTAAGAACTTGCTCTAGGTTTTCAAAGGAAACTCTGAAAGAGTAATTTGTATTTTCTTTCAAAAATATGATAATCTGAGTGTTTACAATCTGATCATGGCTTTATAAGCCTTTACAAAGCAAAGTAAATTCGAAATGGGCCATAAATGTAATGAAAACAATCAGCTAGCAACACTAAATACTCAAAAAGTAACTTAAAATTGAGTTTAAGCAAAAACAAAACTGAAATTACTACTAAAAAGACTTGTAACTGAAATAGCTTGGTCTCCTTGTCATAAGTGTTGTCTTCAAGTGATTAAGAAAGCTTTAGATGTCTTCAATAACCTTTGACTTGCATTTAATGCTAAAAGAGCAACATTAAATGCAACTAGCATAAATCATGGAGAACTCATGTATCTTCAATGCAAACTCCTTTGAGCACTTGAACATTGCAAATATGAACTTTTGATGTCAAATCTTCATCCAAATTGGGTTTTACATCTTCAAAAGAAGCTTGGGCAGAAACGATCCATTCTTGCAAATGTGCCAAATAAGCTTGTTGTAGCTTCTTTGCTTTGGATCTAGTGATTGGGCCGGTTGGAACATGAATTGGGCTAGAAATGCTTCCATGATCCTTATCACAAAGTATTTGTTTCACTCTTCGGACCTTATTGATACCAAAGACCTAAGGTTTCCCACTTGTCAAAGTTTTCCTCGTTATTTGGTCCATCCTAAAGATCCCAATGGAGGAACATCTTCTTTGGGAATCCTCTTTGGACCAAAATATCGAAATAGGATCCGAACCACTCTAAAAACTTGTTTGTAATTGAAATGTTTGTTTCAAAGTACTTGTTTCACTCTCCGGACCATATTGATACCAAAGACCTAAGGTTTCCCACTTGTCAAAGCTTTCCTCATTATTTGGTCCATCCTAAAGATCCGAATGGAGGAACATCTTCTTTGGACCAAAATATCGAAATAGGATCCAAACCACTCCAAAAACTTGTTTGTAATTGAAATGCTTGTTTCAAAGTACTTGTTTCACTCTTCGGACCTTATTGATACCAAAGACCTAAGGTTTCCCACTTCTCAAAGATTTCCTCGTTACTTGGTCCATCCGAAAGTTCCGAATGGAGGAAAATCTTCTTTGGGATTCCTCTTTTGACCAAAATATCGAAAGAGGATCCGAACCACTCCAAAAACTTGTTTCTAATTAAAAAGCTAGTTTCGAAGTACTTGTGTCACTCTACGGACCATAATGATACCAAAGACCAAATATATCCCACTTGTCAAAGTTGTGCTCATGATTTGGTCCATCCAAAAGATCCAAATGGAGGAACCTCTTCTTTGGGAATCCACTTTGGACCAAAATATCGAAATAGGATCCGAACCACTCTCAAAACTTGTTTGTAATTGAAAAGCTTGTTTAAAAGTACTTGTTTCACTCTTCGGACCATATTGATACCAAAGACCTAAGGTTTCCCACTTGTCAAAGTTTTCCTCGTTATTTGGACCATCCGAAAGATCCGAATGGAGGAACATCTTCTTTGGGAATCCTCTTTGGACCCAAATATCGAAAGAGGATCCGAACCACTCCAAAAACTTGTTTGTAATTGAAAAGCTTGTTTCAAAGTACTTGTTTCACTCTTCGGACCATATTGATACCAAAGACCTAAGGTTTCCCACTTGTCAAAGTTTTCCTCGTTATTTGGTCCATCTGAAAGATTCGAATGCAGGAACATCTTCTTTCGGAATCCTCTTTAGACCAAAATAATGAAATAGGATCCGAACCGCACCAAAAACTTGTTTGTAATTGAAAAGCTTGTTTCAAAGTACTTGTTTCACTCTTCGGACCATATTGATACCAAAGACATAAGGTTTCCCACTTGTCAAAGTTGTGCTCATGATTTGGTCCATCCTAAAGATACAAATGGAGGAACACCTTCTTTGGGAATTCTCTTTGGACCAAAATATCGAAAGAGGATCCGAACCACTCCAAAAAGTTGTTTGTAATTGAAAAGCTTGTTTCAAAGTACTTGTTTCACTCTTCGGACCATATTGATACCAAAGACCTAAGGTTCCCACCTGTCAAAGTTTTCCTCGTTATTTGGTCCATCCTAAAGATCCAAATGAAGGAACCTCTTCTTTATGAATCATCTTTGGACCAAAATAACGAAAGAGGATCTGAACCACTCCAAAAACTTGTTTGTAGTTGAAAAGCTTGTTTCAAAGTACTTGTTTCACTCTTCGGACCATATTGATACCAAAGACCTAAGGTTTACCACTTGTCAAAGCTTTCCTCGTTATTTGGTCCATCCTAAAGATCCCAATGGAGGAACATCATCTTTGGGAATCCTCTTTGGACCCAAATATCGAAATAGGATCCGAACCACTCTAAAAACTTGTTTGTAATTGAAAAGCTTGATTCAAAGTACTTGTTTCACTCTTCGGACCATATTGATACCAAAGACCTAAGATTTCCCACTTGTCAAAGTTTTCCTCGTTATTTGGTCCATCCTAAAATCCGAATGGAGGAACAACTTCTTTGGGAATTCTCTTTGGACCAAAATATCAAAATAGGATCCGAACCACTCTAAAAACTTGTTTGTAATTGAAAAGCTTGTTTCAAAATACTTGTTTCACTCTCCGGACCATATTGATACCAAAGACCTAAGGTTTCCCACTTGTCAAAGCTTTCCTCGTTATTTGGTCCATCCTAAAGATCCGAATGGAGGAACATCTTCTTTGGGAATCCTCTTTGGACCAAAATATCGAAATAGGATCCGAACCACTCCAAAAACTTGTTTGTAATTGAAATGCTTGTTTCAAAGTACTTGTTTCACTCTTCGGACCTTATTGATACCAAAGACCTAAGGTTTCCCACTTCTCAAAGATTTCCTCGTTACTTGGTCCATCCGAAAGATCTGAATGGAGGAAAATCTTCATTGGGAATCCTCTTTGGACCAAAATATAGAAAGAGGATCCGAACCACTCGAAAAACTTGTTTGTAATTGAAAAGCTAGTTTCAAAGTACTTGTTTCACTCTTCGGACCATAATGATACCAAAGACCAAAGGTATCCCACTTGTCAAAGTTGTGCTCATGATTTGGTCCATCCTAAAGATCCAAATGGACGAACATCTTCTTTGGGAATCCTCTTTGGACCAAAATATCGAAAGAGGATCTGAACCACTCCAAAAACTTGTTTGTAATTGAAAGGCTTGATTCAAAGTACTTGTTTCACTCTTCCGACTATATTGATACCAAAGACCTAAGGTTTCCCACTTGTCAAAGTTTTCCTCGTTATTTGGTCCATCCTAAAATCCGAATGGAGGAACAACTTCTTTGGGAATCCTCTTTGGACCAAAATATCAAAATAGGATCCGAACCACTCTAAAAACTTGTTTGTAATTGAAAAGCTTGTTTCAAAATACTTGTTTCACTCTCCGGACCATATTGATACCAAAGACCTAAGGTTTCCCACTTGTCAAAGCTTTCCTCGTTATTTGGTCCATCCTAAAGATCCGAATGGAGGAACATCTTCTTTGGGAATCCTCTTTGGACCAAAATATCGAAATAGGATCCGAACCACTCCAAAAACTTGTTTGTAATTGAAATGCTTGTTTCAAAGTACTTGTTTCACTCTTCGGACCTTATTGATACCAAAGACCTAAGGTTTCCCACTTTTCAAAGATTTCCTCGTTACTTGGTCCATCCAAAAGATCTGAATGGAGGAAAATCTTCTTTGGGATTCCTCTTTGGACCAAAATATAGAAAGAGGATCCGAACCACTCGAAAAACTTGTTTGTAATTGAAAAGCTAGTTTCAAAGTACTTGTTTCACTCTTCGGACCATAATGATACCAAAGACCAAAGGTATCCCACTTGTCAAAGTTGTGCTCATGATTTGGTCCATCCTAAAGATCCAAATGGACGAACATCTTCTTTGGGAATCCTCTTTGGACCAAAATATCGAAAGAGGATCTGAACCACTCCAAAAACTTGTTTGTAATTGAAAAGCTTGATTCAAAGTACTTGTTTCACTCTTCGGACCATATTGATACCAAAGACATAAGGTTTCCCACTTGTCAAAGTTGTGCTCATGATTTGGTCCATCCTAAAGATCCAAATGAAGGAACACCTTCTTTGGGAATCCTCTTTGGACCAAAATATCGAAAGAGGATCCGAACCACACCAAAAACTTGTTCGTAATTGAAAAGCTTGTTTAAAAGTACTTGTTTCACTCTTCGGACCATATTGATACCAAAGACATAAGGTTTCCCACTTGTCAAAGTTGTGCTCATGATTTGGTCCATCCTAAAGATCCGAATGGAGGAACATCTTCTTCGGGAGTTGATATGAAACCCTAGGAAATTGAAATAGAAACCCTTTGAAAGCACAAAGAACCCCTAGATGCAAATCCTAAAACCCCGATGAACAATAAGGTAAAACCCTTGGAACACAAGAAGAGAAAGATTATTCCAATGATCTATGATCTTGAAATAAGAGAACTTGTTCTTATTTCAAGATTGAAACAATCCACAAACACAATAGATCAATTCATGCTTGAATGTTTCTAAAACATGCAACCTAGAACAAGGCTACAAAACTAAGCAATTTGAGCCAAGCAAAAAAGCAATATTATTATCATATTAATTCTTCGTATTTAGGGTTACAAATGAGGCCTTTAAATAGGCAAAGAAACCCTAAAAATAAGCTAGGAAATTCGGATTACAAGGAGCACAAAATCTGCCCAAAACTTGCCTTATATGAAATTGGCAGATTTTGTGGAAAATCTTTTCTAGAGAATAATATCTTTCCTAATCCTTTCCAAACATATAAAATGAATATAAAAGACCTAAAACATGTCTAAATACATCATAAATTCGTTGGAACCATTTTGGGAACAAATATGGAAACTTTGGGAACAAATATGGAAAGTGGTCCAAATAAGGAAAGTTTGCAAAAGTGATGCAACTTTCCTAATTAGCTCTTCTCTTCAATTCCGATTGAACAAGTCTTCAATACTCTTCCTCCAAATGTATTTGCCATAGATTGAAGTTCATCACGTCCTCTTCCATAGCCTCCATTATCGGATCTTCGAAGCTTGTCTTGACTTTGCTAATGTAGGCCTGTAAATGGATGTCAATGCTTCTCTTGAACTTTAATGTTGTGATTTGTCCTTGGGCGTTTTGTGACGTTCCATGATTCATATCATCCCCTCCCTCTTGAAAAGGATTCGTCCTCGAATCTATAACATTACCTACATCGCAATAAATTAAGTTAATAACATAAATAAAAGCATATAAAGCACGCTTACCTCGTGTATTGTGAATTGGCACCAAAGAGAGCAACAATGGTACCCTTCTTTCTCCTTTCAAGTTAACACCTCCCGGGTCAAATATTGTTGGTTTCCTTCCCTTTAAATCAGCAAAACATTCGAGCGTATCAAAGACCACAAAACTGACAATATGGTTGGTGGATAGTGGTAACACATCTAATAGAATATATGGACCATAGTCAATCTCGTAAATTTTCTCATACTCAACACTACTCACAAGATGATCACATGGTGAATGTAACACATCAATCAAAGCATATGAACCACAATCAAACTCAAATAGGTCTAATGTGTTGGGGTAAATTAGAAAATATGAAAACTCTATGCTCTCCCTAAATGCATCACATGTCTTATCAAAGAAAACTCGTGTATCACAAAACATATGTTTATCATTAGAATGAAATTGAAGTGGTAAAATATCAGAGTTGAGATCTAATTTAGCAAACAAACAAGAACTATGCACATCATCACAAGTAAATGGATAGGCTAGCTTAACATGTTTTGCAAGTGATAAGCTGTCAAACAAGTAAAGATCATCCAAAAGAATTTTGCTAGAAAAGAATGCATGTTTATCATAAAAATATAATTGGTTTGGATGATTTCTAGTCTTAAAATCAGAATTGGAAAACAAGAAATAATCATTTAAACAAACCGATGCAAAAGGATTAAAAGTAAGAAACTTCCTTTTCTGGCCTTGGATCCCGTTGGCAACATCTTTTTCCATGAAGTATGGTGGTGCCTTAAGTATTTCAGCCCCTTGAAATGCATCTACTATGTGCTCCATTCCAATTGAAAATTGATCAATGTAATTCTGCAAAACATTAGCTAAAACACTAGAAAAGCAAAGGTTAAGTTCATAAGTTAGAAAGAAAGAATCTTTGCACACAAGTACAAAGTGGGTTTTATTTGAAAACATTATTTTCCTAGCCTCACTTTCTACAAAACTCACAATGTTCTCACCATTCCTCTCCTTCATTTTTGACTCACAACTCTCTTTCTTTTCAATTTCTCTTTCATTCTTTTCAAACACTCTTTCTTTTGAACTCAAATCTCTTTCTTTTGACTCACTCATGTCACTCATTTCTTTTTGAGCACTCATCTCTCTTTCTTTTGGCTCACTTATTTCAATAATTTCTTTTTCACACTCTTCTTTTTGAAAATTCATCTCTCTTTCTTTTGGCTCACTCTCTTTTTGACAATTCTCATTATTTTCAAAGGTAGAACACTTTTTTAACTCACATGCATCATAAGTTTCCCTCATATGAATATTTGATTGGAAGTGGTCTTGTAAAGCAAATGTTACCTTTTTCTTAATCAAGCCATTGGCAGCCACATCCTTTCTCTTTAATGCACTCTTTAATTGATTTTCTTGAGATGGAATCGGGTTAGAAAGATGTTTAGTAGAATACCTTTTTGTAGCCCTTCTTTCGAGTCTCTTTTCCACCGTGGTTGCATAATAAACCATATGTTCCAACTCCACATATGTCTTTCCTTCAACACAATAGGCAATCTCCTCGTTTAAACCCTTTAAGAACCGTGTCATTGTGGACTCATTATCTTCAAAAAAGACAGCCCTAGCCATGAGAACTTCAAACTCCTTGTGATAAGCTTCAACACTCCTTTCACCTTGTGTAAGATTTAGAAATTCTTTCACAATAGCTCTCTGTCTTTGGCTCGGCACAAACCGCTTCCTCATGTGATATTTAAGTTCATACCAAGTATCAATATGTGGTTGTCTATCTTTCCTTAGTTTTTCCTTCAATTGAGACCACCAAACATAAGCATAGTTAGTGAACTTGGTAATAGCAAGCAATACCTTTCTTTCCTCACTATAGTTGTTGTATTCAAAGAAATGCTCAATTTGACTTTCCCATTGCAAGTACTCTTCTGGATCTACACTCCCATGGAAAGTATATAAGTTGAGCTTATGTGCTCCAAAGCTCCTATGCACCATCCTTTCATAATAATCCTCTCCATTTTCCCTCCAAGTATGCTCTACATCTCGACATCCATTGCTCCTCCTTTCATCATATTTTTCATGATACATTGCTGCAAATAAAAAGGTTAATAATAAAAATAGGACCTCTCAATCACTCCCTAAGTGTTTACACTCGATGATGTTCGTTCTCTCGTGTTTGCACTCAAAAACAGATTTTAGGGCCTAAATGTAACCTTGGACTATTAGCACACTTTAGCAACTATCAAACAACAAAGATTCTAATGAAATTTGTAAAAAGTAACAATCAAAAAATAAGAAACAAGCAAATTGGTGGTTAAGAAGAAAAGAAGACAGATTTATGCAAATGGTTTATTTTAGTGAATAGGAAAGAATAACAAAGAAAACAAGCAAGAATAAACTTTCCTAAAGAGAAAAATTCGAGTTAAGATTTCCCTAAAGTGTTTTGAATCAGAAAATAAGACTTTCCTAAAGCAAAAGATGCATATAATCAAATATGGGACAGATTTGATACTTTCCAAAAACAGTTTTGGCTATTTATGGTAAGTTCTAGCTTTTTAGGAAACAAACAATTCTAGCACAATTCCTTTGCATTTTTCAGATTCAAGATGAAGATATGATGAGTTTAAGATTAACTTTTCAAGAACAATACGAACAAAAACCTCTTTTTCCAGAAACTTCAACAAATCAAGCAAGAACACTTTCTTTTTTTTTTTCCAGTTTTTTTTTTTTTGCACAATCCGACAGTTTGTGAAGATCTATTTTTTTCTCAATCTTCCAATTTTTTTTTGACAAACTTTTCTGAATAACAAATAATCACGACTCAAAGATAAACACTTTTTTAGTTTATGAGTTTCGAAGATTCGGAATGAAACTATACGAAAAAGAAAAAAAACAGTAGGTTAAATAAGGAAATTCTGGAACTATATTTTTTTTTTTTTTTTTTTTTTCTGGAATTTTCGATGAACGAAGAACAAGACAATAAAAATTAAAACAACAAGAAAGCAAGTAAGATAGAAATCTTCCCTTGAGCCTAAGCTCTGATACCAAATGATATGAAACCCTAGGAAATTGAAATAGAAACCCTTTGAAAGCACAAAGAACCCCTAGATGCAAATCCTAAAACCCCGATGAACAATAAGGTAAAACCCTTGGAACACAAGAAGAGAAAGATTATTCCAATGATCTATGATCTTGAAATAAGAGAACTTGTTCTTATTTCAAGATTGAAACAATCCACAAACACAATAGATCAATTCATGCTTGAATGTTTCTAAAACATGCAACCTAGAACAAGGCTACAAAACTAAGCAATTTGAGCCAAGCAAAAAAGCAATATTATTATCATATTAATTCTTCGTATTTAGGGTTACAAATGAGGCCTTTAAATAGGCAAAGAAACCCTAAAAATAAGCTAGGAAATTCGGATTACAAGGAGCACAAAATCTGCCCAAAACTTGTCTTATATGAAATTGGCAGATTTTGTGGAAAATCTTTTCTAGAGAATAATATCTTTCCTAATCCTTTCCAAACATATAAAATGAATATAAAAGACCTAAAACATGTCTAAATACATCATAAATTCGTTGGAACCATTTTGGGAACAAATATGGAAACTTTGGGAACAAATATGGAAAGTGGTCCAAATAAGGAAAGTTTGCAAAAGTGATGCAACTTTCCTAATTAGCTCTTCTCTTCAATTCCGATTGAACAAGTCTTCAATACTCTTCCTCCAAATGTATTTGCCATAGATTGAAGTTCATCACGTCCTCTTCCATAGCCTCCATTATCGGATCTTCGAAGCTTGTCTTGACTTTGCTAATGTAGGCCTGTAAATGGATGTCAATGCTTCTCTTGAACTTTAATGTTGTGATTTGTCCTTGGGCGTTTTGTGACGTTCCATGATTCATATCAGGAGTCCTCTTTGGACCAAAATATCGCAATAGGATCCGAACCACTCCAAAAACTTGTTTGTAATTGAAAAGCTAGTTTCAAAGTACTTGTTTCACTCTTCGGACCATAATGATACCAAAGACCAAAGGTATCCCACTTGTCAAAGTTGTGCTCATGATTTGGTCCATCCTAAAGATCCAAATGGACGAACATCTTCTTTGGGAATCCTCTTTGGACCAAAATATCGAAAGAGGATCTGAACCACTCCAAAAACTTGTTTGTAATTGAAAAGCTTGATTCAAAGTACTTGTTTCACTCTTCCGACTATATTGATACCAAAGACCTAAGGTTTCCCACTTGTCAAAGTTTTCCTCGTTATTTGGTCCATCCTAAAGATCCAAATGAAGGAACCTCTTCTTTGGGAATCCGGTTTGGACCAAAATAACGAAAGATGATCCGAGCCACTCCAAAAACTTGTTTGTAATTGAAAATCTTGTTTCAAAATACTTGTTTCACTCTTCGGACCATATTGATACCAAAGACCTAAGGTTTCCCACTTGTCAAAGTTGTGCTCATGATTTGGTCCACACTAAAGATCCAAATGGAGCTTCTTTGGGAATCCTCTTTGGAAAAAAATAACGAAAGAGGATCCTAACCACTCCAAAAACTTATTTGTAAATGAAAAGCTTGTTTTAAAGTACATGTTTCACTCTCTAGACAAAAATAAATCCGATGACATAAGGTTTCCCACTTGTCAAAGTTTTCTCGTTATTTGGTCTATCCAAAAGATCCAAATGGAGGAACATCTTCTTTGGGAATCATCTTTGGACCAAAATAATTAAAGAGGATCCGAACCACTCCAAAAACTTGTTTGTAATTGAAAAGCTTGTTTCAATTTACTTGTTTCACTCTTCGGACCATATTGATACCAAAGACATAAGGTTTTCCACATGTTAAAGTTGTGCTCATGATTTGGTTCATCATAAAGATCCAAATGGAGGAACCTCTTCTTTGGGAATCCTCTTTGGTCTAAAATATCGAAATAGGATCCGAACCACTCCAAAAACTTGTTTGTAATTGAAAAGCTTGTTTCAAAGTACTTGTTTCACTCTCTGGACCATATTGATACCAAAGACCTAATGTTTCCCACTTGTCAAAGTTTTCCTCGTTATTTGGTCCATCCTAAAGATCCAAATGAAGGAACCTCTTCTTTGGGAATCCGGTTTGGACCAAAATAACGAAAGATGATCCGAGCCACTCCAAAAACTTGTTTGTAATTGAAAAGCTTGTTTCAAAGTACTTGTTTCACTCTTCGGACCATATTGATACCAAAGACCTAAGGTTTCCCCCTTGTCAAAGTTTTCCTCGTTATTTGGTCCATCCTAAAGATCCGAATGGAGGAACATCTTCTTTGGGAATCCTCTTTGGACCAAATGATATGAATCAAGGAGCCTCAAAGTTGATCATTGCCGGAATTGCATTCATTTCTTTCCAAGATCAAGCTACAAGCAAGTTCAATAAATACAACATCAAAGTTCAAGCTTACATCAATAAATGGAAGTCAAGTTTAAGCTTAGTTCATTAAATGCAAGTCAAGTTCAAGCCTAGTTCACTAAATGCAAGTCAAGTTCATTTATTGCAACCGAAGCTCATTTAATGCAACTCAATACATCAATGAAACTCAAGACTTATTCATGACATCTTAAAGCTTCATTCAAGACTCCAATCAATACATTTGATGAAGATGTTTCAGTTACAAAGAGTTACAAATCAGATTTGTAACTCCCAAGAAATCAGTTACACTTTGACAATTTAATAGGCTTGTCAATTGTCTTTATTTTTGCCATTACTTTTTTGGGCTGTCTTTTGGCCTTTTTTATTCAATTTTATCACCTTAATTTCGTGGCTATTGAAGGCTATAAAGCCATGACACATGCTTGTAACAAATCAGATTATGATTGAGTTAAAAAAATCCAAAGTCTCATTGAGAGCTTTTTTTCTTTGAATTGTTGTGAGTTGTTCAACTTTTCATCTTGTCATTCCTTGTGTTTAGGGTGGCTGTAGAATCGAGCCATTAGGATTGATCATTCTAATTTGGTGGATTGATTCGAATCTAAAACAAGAAATCCAATTCTTGTCTTTAGATCATTGATCATAAGGATAATCATTTTCTAGCCTTTTTCCTTGGGTTGTTTCAAATGGCATATGTGGGTTCTTTGGTTGTGATCTTTTTGGGTCCTTAGTTAAGTTTAAGGGTTCTTAAAGCATTTCGAAAGGGTTTTCGTATCATTTGGTATCAGAGCATAGGTTGCATCTTAGTGGCTGATCTCTAGAATTGATTCTATCTTACTTTTATGCACTTGTTTTTCAATTCTACACATTCTGTCCATCGAATTCATTTCTGCCTTTTCATCCATTTTTCTTCATCATTTTATTCTGATTTCATATCCATCTTAAAGATCACGATTAGATCTTGAAAATCAAAAAAAAAAAAAAGAAAGAAAGAAAGAAAGAGGAGAGCAATTGCATCCGAGAGCACTAATCTGTACATCTTGTGTTCTTCTTGAAAAATTCTTCACTTTTCTGAGTTTGATTCATATAATTTCGTGTATAACTGATATAATTGTGTTTCTATAACATTTACCATTGAAATATATCAGTTTCACATTGATTTAAAGTCTCAGAAACGGCTATAAGTTACATTTTCCAAAACTGTCCCGTTTTGTAACTGCCGCATTTAATGCTACTGTTTTCCATTCAAACTCTGATCTAACGTCCGAATTTGTCTTTGTTGTCTGAAGAGAAAAGTTTTATCTTTCTGTTATCTTTCAAAGTTCAGAAGGGAGCTTTATCCAAATCATAACGGAAACAGTTCAAATCTGTAATATCATTTCTGTGCGCAGGTTTATCCTATTTTCCGGGAACTTCAATTCTGTGAGTTAGTGTTTTCAATTCTGAACGAATTTTTGAATTTGGCCTTTTGTATGCTCTTTATTATCATCTTAATAAGCTTCATATAGACTGCCAATTGAAAATTCATTCTCGAACTCCACGAATTTTGAAATTTGTAATTGCCATTTTTCTTGACTTCTTAGCTTTAAAAATCTGTTTTAGTTTCTCCAATCTGTTTTTACCTATCCAATCTGTTTTTCTTGTTTTATTTTTGTTTCTTTTCATTATTTTAGATTGTTTAAATACTGATTGCTTGATTTTTAGTACTTTAAACACAAGTTGCTTCATTTTGACCATAGCTTATCCAAGAGCCTAAATTGATATTTTGGCCTACCTTGAGTGATTAAACACGAGAGTTCCCTTGAGTGAAATTTTGTGAGGGAGTGTTGTGAGGTCCAGAAACATGTCACAAGGGGGGAAACAATCAGGGTGAGTTTAGTGAAGCTAGGTGGAGGGAGGCCCAAACGAGAGTTTTTACTAGACTTACTAAAATTGTAGATGGGCTTAATGATCGCATGGGTAGATTAGAGATAGCTAGTAATCAGAAAATGAGAGAGATAATTGATGATGAATTAGAAAGTGATGTTGATGGAGAAGTAGTCATAGATTGGGAAGAGAGTGACTTTGAGGAAGAATATCTTGAAGAAGCCGAAGAGTGTGATAATATGGAGGAAATTATTGAGGAACCCGAGGCAAGTGATGGTAGTTGGGGGGAAGGAACTCAACAAGCACTCTTGTGTAGGAGAGTTCTCAATTCTGAAATAAAGGAAAAATTTGAAGATGACCAAAGACACAACTTGTTCCATACTAGGTGTTTAGTGAATGAGACTCCATGTAGTGTTGTGATTGATGGTGGAAGTTGTACCAATGTTGTGAGCTCAATTCTGGTCAAGAGACTCAATTTGCCTACTAGACCACATCCCAAACCTTATAAGTTACAATGGTTAAATGATAGTGGGGAGGTGAAGGTGCATAAGCAAGCTATCATTTCTTTTAGCCTTGGAAAGTATAAGGATGAGGTAGTTTGTGATGTAGTCCCAATGCATGTCGGGGATATACTTTTGGGAAGGCCTTGGCAGTATGATAGGAGAGTTTCCTATGATGGCTACCTTAATAGGTATACTTTTACCAAAGATGGAAGGAAAACTACTTTGGTACCTTTGTCTTCAAAAGAGGTTTTCATTGACCAATGTAAGCTTGAACAAAGGAGGATTGAATTTGAGTTAAAAGAAAAAGAGTTGAAAGAAAAAGAATTAAAAGAAAGAGAATTGAGAGAAGAAAAGAGTGAGAGAAAAATGAAAGCTTTGAGTGTAAAAAGCAAGAGTGAAAACAATGAGAGAAAAGAGAAGAATGAAAAGGAAATATGTGAACACTTAGTGGAAATTGAGAGAAAAGGAAAATCAGTGAGCTATCATGTAAAAATGAGTGAGGTGAGGAAAGTTTTTCTTAGTCAAAAGCCTAATTTTGTGCTTATGTGCAAAGTAGACTTTTTGGCAACTAACCTTAACCATTATTTCCCTAGTGTGTTTGAATATCTTTTTCAGGTTTGGAAGCATTACTTGTGGCCAAATAAAAGTTTGAAGTGTTTGGAAGGACAAGCAAGAAAGTATATCGAATCTAAAGAGAATGTTGTGAGTAATATACTTTCTAGTTTTGAGTTTGTGAAAGTTCTTGTTAATAAGCATCTTCGAATTTCTAGTTTTGACCATGTTGAAAAGCTGAACTCGAATCATGCACCATTTAGGAATACATATACATCTTATGTTGTAGATTTTACATTGAGTAATTACAATGTATTCCAAAATGTTTTGCTAGAATGGGAAACTCAAGAATTGATAAATGTGATCTTAGGAGCCAAGTTTAGGGAAACTAAATCTAAAGTGGAAACTTGGGAGAATTGTTTGCCTTTTGTGGGTAATACATGTAATAGGAGAATACATCATAAAAAAGTTTTTTTTTCAAATAAACTTATTTATGGTCTTTATGCTATTACTCCCTTTGACTTGCTGCCTTTGAGATCTAATGTCTTTGTGAGTGATTCAGCCAATTTTATGAATGTATTCATCAAATTAATGCACATGGATGTGAAGAAAATGTTTGAGGAGAAAAGTTTCAGATTTACCTATAAAAAGAAAATGAGAAGGAAACCACTCAAATTTCATCCAAGAGCATGGATTTGGATGCATTTTCGGAAGGAACGACTTCAAAAAAGAACTAAATTGCATCCAAGGGGTGATGGACCATATCAAGTACTTGGAAGAATCTATACAAAAGTCCACACCATTGCATTATTACAAGGTGAGTATTTTTCGAATTCAATTTTTAAAGTTGCTGATTTTACATGTTTTATTGTAGGGCATGAAGATTTGGGTTCGAGGACGAATCCTTTTCAAGAAGGAGGGAATGATATGAATCAAGGAGCCTCAAAGTTGATCATTGCCGGAATTGCATTCATGTCTTTCCAAGATCAAGCTACAAGCAAGTTCAATAATTACAACATCAAAGTTCAAGCTTACATCAATAAATGGAAGTCAAGTTTAAGCTTAGTTCATTAAATGCAAGTCAAGTTCAAGCCTAGTTCACTAAATGCAAGTCAAGTTCATTTATTGCAACCGAAGCTCATTTAATGCAACTCAATACATCAATGAAACTCAAGACTTATTCATGACATCTTAAAGCTTCATTCAAGACTCCAATCAATACATTTGATGAAGATGTTTCAGTTACAAAGAGTTACAAATCAGATTTGTAACTCCCAAGAAATCAGTTACACTTTGACAATTTAATAGGCTTGTCAATTGTCTTTATTTTTGCCATTACTTTTTTGGGCTGTCTTTTGGCCTTTTTTATTCAATTTTATCACCTTAATTTCGTGGCTATTGAAGGCTATAAAGCCATGACACATGCTTGTAACAAATCAGATTATGATTGAGTTAAAAAATCCAAAGTCTCATTGAGAGCTTTTTTTCTTTGAATTGTTGTGAGTTGTTCAACTTTTCATCTTGTCATTCCTTGTGTTTAGGGTGGCTGTAGAATCGAGCCATTAGGATTGATCATTCTAATTTGGTGGATTGATTCGAATCTAAAACAAGAAATCCAATTCTTGTCTTTAGATCATTGATCATAAGGATAATCATTTTCTAGCCTTTTTACTTGGGTTGTTTCAAATGGCATATGTGGGTTCTTTGGTTGTGATCTTTTTGGGTCCTTAGTTAAGTTTAAGGGTTCTTAAAGCATTTCGAAAGGGTTTTCGTATCACCAAAACATCGAAATAGGATCCGAACCACTCCAAAAACTTGTTTGTAATTGAAATGCTTGTTTCAAAGTACTTGTTTCACTCTTCGGACCTTATTGATACCAAAAACCTAAGTTTTCCCACTTGTCAAGTTTTCCTCGTTATTTGGTCTATCCTAAAGATCCCAATGGAGGAACATCTTCTTTGGGAATCCTCTTTGGACCAAAATATCGAAATAGGATCCGAACCACTCTAAAAACTTGTTTGTAATTGAAAAGCTTGTTTCAAAGTACTTGTTTCACTCTCCGGACCATATTGATACCAAAGACCTAAGGTTTCCCACTTGTCAAAGTTTTCCTTGTTATTTGGACCATCCAAAAGATCCGAATGGAGGAACATCTTCTTTGGGAATACACTTTGGACCAAAATATCGAAAGAGGATCCGAACCACTCCAAAAACTTGTTTGTAATTGAAAAGTTTGTTTCAAAGTACTTGTTTCACTCTTCAGACCATATTGATACCAAAGACCTAAGGTTTCCCACTTGTCAAAGTTTTCCTCGTTATTTGGACCATCCAATAGATCCGAATGGAGGAACATCTTCTTTGGGAATCCACTTTGGACCAAAATATCGAAAGAGGATCCGAACCACTCCCAAAACTTGTTTGTAATTGAAATGCTTGTTTCAAAGTACTTGTTTCACTCTTCGGACCATATTAATACCAAAGACCTAAGGTTTCCCACTTGTCAAAGATTTCCTCGTTATTTGGTCCATCCAAAAGATCCCAATGGAGGAACATTCTTCTTTGGGAATCCTCTTTGGACCAAAATATCGAAATAGGAACCGAACCACTCCAAAAACTTGTTTGTAATTGAAAAGCTTGTTTCAAAGTACTTGTTTCACTCTTCAGACCATATTGATACCAAAGACCTAAGGTTTCCCACTTGTCAAAGTTTTCCTCGTTATTTGGACCATCCAAAAGATCCGAATGGCTGAACATCTTCTTTGGTAATCCACTTTGGACCAAAATATCGAAAGAGGATCTGAACCACTCCCAAAACTTGTTTGTAATTGAAATGCTTGTTTCAAAGTACTTGTTTCACTCTCTGGACCATATTGATACCAAAGACCTAATGTTTCCCACTTGTCAAAGCTTTCCTCGTTATTTGGTCCATCCTAAAGATCCGAATGGAGGAACCTCTTCTTTGGGAATCCGGTTTGGACCAAAATAACGAAAGATGATCCGAACCACTCCAAAAACTTGTTTGTAATTGAAAAGCTTGTTTCAAAGTACTTGTTTCACTCTTCGGACCATATTGATACCAAAGACCTAAGGTTTCCCACTTGTCAAAGTTTTCCTCGTTATTTGGTCCATCCTAAAGATCCGAATGGAGGAACATCTTCTTTGGGAATCCTCTTTGGACCAAAATATCGAAATAGGATCCGAACCACTCCAAAAACTTGTTTGTAATTGAAATGCTTGTTTCAAAGTACTTGTTTCACTCTTCGGACCTTATTGACACCAAAGACCTAAGTTTTCCGATTTGTCAAGTTTTCCTCGTTATTTGGTCTATCCTAAAGATCCCAATGGAGGAACATCTTCTTTGGGAATCCTCTTCGGACCAAAATATCGAAATAGGATCCGAACCACTCTAAAAACTTGTTTGTAATCGAAAAGCTTGTTTCAAAGTACTTGTTTCACTCTCCGGACCATATTGATACCAAAGACCTAAGGTTTCCCTCTTGTCAAAGTTTTCCTTGTTATTTGGTCCATCCTAAAGATCCGAATGGAGGAACATCTTCTTTGGGAATCCTTTTTGGACCAAAATATCGAATTAGGATCCGAACCACTCCAAAAACTTGTTTGTAATTGAAATGCTTGTTTCAAAGTACTTGTTTCCCTCTTCGGACCTTATTAATATCAAAGACCTAAGGTTTCCACTTGTCAAAGTTTTCCTCGTTATTTGGTCCATCCTAAAGATCTCAATGGAGGAACATCTTCTTTGGGAATCCTCTTTGGACCAAAATATCGAAATAGGATCCGAACCACTCTAAAAACTTGTTTGTCGTTGAAAAGCTTGTTTCAATATACTTGTTTCACTCTCCGGACCATATTGATACCAAAGACCTAAGGTTTCCCACTTGTCAAAGCTTTCCTCGTTATTTGGTCCATCCTAAAGATCCGAATGGAAGAACATCTTCTTTTGGAATCCTCTTTGGACCAAAATATCGAAATAGGATTCGAAACACTCCAAAAACTTGTTTGTAATTGAAATGCTTGTTTCAAAGTACTTGTTTCACTCTTCGGACCTTATTGATACCAAAGACCTAAGGTTTCCCACTTCTCAAAGATTTCCTCGTTACTTGGTCCATCCGAAAGATCTGAATGGAGGAAAATCTTCTTTGGGATTCCTCTTTGGACCAAAATATTGAAAGAGGATCCGAACCACTCGAAAAACTTGTTTGTAATTGAAAAGCTAGTTTCAAAGTACTTGTTTCACTCTTCGGACCATAATGATACCAAAGACCAAAGGTATCCCACTTGTCAAAATTTTCCTCGTTATTTGGTCCATCCTAAAGATCCCAATGGAGGAACATCTTCTTTGGGAATCCTCTTTGTACCAAAATATCGGAAGAGGATCCGAACCACTCCAAAAACTTGTTTGTAATTAAAAAGCTTGATTCAAAGTACTTGTTTCACTCTTCGGACTATATTGATACCAAAGACCTAAGGTTTCCCACTTGTCAAAGTTTTCCTCGTTATTTGGTCCATCCTAAAGATCCAAATGAAGGAACCTCTTCTTTGGGAATCCGGTTTGGACCAAAATAACGAAAGATGATCCGAGCCACTCCAAAAACTTGTTTGTAATTGAAAAGCTTGTTTCAAAGTACTTGTTTCACTCTTCGGACCATATTGATACCAAAGACCTAAGGTTTCCCACTTGTCAAAGTTTTCCTCGTTATTTGGTCCATCCTAAAGATCCGAATGGAGGAACATCTTTTTTGGGAATCCTCTTTGGACCAAAATATCGAAATAGGATCCGAACCACTCCAAAAACTTGTTTGTAATTGAGATGCTTGTTTCAAAGTATTTGTTTCACTCTTCGGACCTTATTGATACCAAAGACCTAAGTTTTCCCACATGTCAAGTTTTCCTCGTTATTTGGTCTATCCTAAAGATCCCAATGGAGGAACATCTTCTTTGGGAATCCTCTTTGGACCAAAATATCGAAATAGGATCCGAACCACTCTAAAAACTTGTTTGTAATCGAAAAGCTTGTTTCAAAGTACTTGTTTCACTCTCCGGACCATATTGATACCAAAGACCTAAGGTTTCCCTCTTGTCAAAGTTTTCCTTGTTATTTGGTCCATCTTAAAGATCCGAATGGAGGAACATCTTCTTTGGGAATCCTTTTTTGACCAAAATATCGAATTAGGATCCGAACCACTCCAAAAACTTGTTTGTAATTGAAATGCTTGTTTCAAAGTACTTGTTTCACTCTGCGGACCTTATTGATATCAAAGACCTAAGGTTTCCACTTGTCAAAGTTTTCCTCGTTATTTGGTCCATCCTAAAGATCCCAATGGAGGAACATCTTCTTTGGGAATCGTCTTTAAACCAAAATATCGAAATAGGATCCGAACCACTCTAAAAACTTGTTTGTCATTGAAAAGCTTGTTTCAAAATACTTGTTTCACTCTCCGGACCATATTGATACCAAAGACCTAAGGTTTCCCACTTGTCAAAGCTTTCCTCGTTATTTGGTCCATCCTAAAGATCCGAATGGAGGAACATCTTATTTTGGAATCCTCTTTGGACCAAAATATCGAAATAGGATTCGAACCACTCCAAAAACTTGTTTGTAATTGAAATGCTTGTTTCAAAGTACTTGTTTCACTCTTCGGACCTTATTGATACCAAAGACCTAAGGTTTCCCACTTCTCAAAGATTTCCTCGTTACTTGGTCCATCCGAAAGATCTGAATGGAGGAAAATCTTCTTTGGGATTCCTCTTTGGACCAAAATATCGAAAGAGGATCCAAACCACTCGAAAAACTTGTTTGTAATTGAAAAGCTAGTTTCAAAGTACTTGTTTCACTCTTCGGACCATAATGATACCAAAGACCAAAGGTATCCCACTTGTCAAAATTTTCCTCGTTATTTGGTCCATCCTAAAGATCCCAATGGAGGAACATCTTCTTTGGGAATCCTCTTTGTACCAAAATATCGAAAGAGGATCCGAACCACTCCAAAAACTTGTTTGTAATTGAAAAGCTTGATTCAAAGTACTTGTTTCACTCTTCGGACTATATTGATACCAAAGACCTAAGGTTTCCCACTTGTCAAAGTTTTCCTCGTTATTTGGTCCATCCTAAAGATCCAAATGAAGGAACCTCTTCTTTGGGAATCCGGTTTCGACCAAAATAACGAAAGATGATCCGAGCCACTCCAAAAACTTGTTTGTAATTGAAAATCTTTTTTCAAAGTACTATATTCACTCTTCGGACCATATTGATACCAAAGACCTAAGGTTTCCCACTTGTCAAACTTGTGCTCATGATTTGGTCCATCCTAAAGATCCAAATGGAGCTTGTTTGGGAATCCTTTTTGGACAAAAATAACAAAAGAGGATCCGAACCTGATATGAATTATGTAGCCTTGCATTTGAGGAATTCAAGCTTCAAGAACACTTGCATTAAATGCACTTCAATTGCATTAATGGCAACCCAAGTTCATTTATTACAAGTCAAGTTAAGATGCATTAACTACAACTCAAGTTGCATTAAATGCTCTCAAGATATATTTATGACAACTCAAGCTTCAAGTGTTGTAGCATTGATGACAACTCTAGATGCATTTATGACAACTCAAAGCTTCATTCAAGGGAACTCAAAGCAATATCAAGACAAGCATTAATGAACATTTAAAAGCTTCAATTAGAGTTAAATATCAGTTACAAACGTTTTACTTTCCTTGTAGGTTACAAAGTGATAGTAGCTGATTGTAACTTATGGTTTTGCTTTAATATTGGGGGTTACAAGCTAGGGACATCATGGGGCTGTTATGGGAGCATTATGAACGAAATTGCATTGTATTTTAAGCCTATAAATAGGCCATGTATCAGCCAATGTAAAGAAGACTGGTAAGACTTGACAGATTCATAAGATTGAATGAAATGTAGCATTTTTATGCACATTGAGAGCCTTGAGCCTCACCCTTTGTAATCTTGCTTTAGATTACATGTTTAGAAACATTCAAGAGGGGAGTGATCAACCAACTTGTGGAGTGTTTCGAGTCATGAGATGATGGAACGTAAAAGTTTGCCCGTTTCATGATTTTTAGATCACATAGGGCAATCTGTTTCTAGCCTTTCCTTATGGTTGAAATCAAATAGTTAGGGAGGGTTTGAATTCATGCTTCAAGGGTTCATGCTAAGTATAATAGCATCGGGTGTTTGAACTTGACATTTGAGTTTGCCTTATCAGAACCACTCCCAAAACTTATTTGTAATTGAAAAGCTTGTTTTAAAAGTACATGTTTCACTCTCTAGACAAAAATAAATCCGATGACGTAAGGTTTCCCACTTGTCAAAGTTTTCCTCGTTATTTGGTCTATCCAAAATATCCAAATGGAGGAACATTGATATGAATCATCCCAGCCCTAAATGTCAAAGAATTGACAATATTGAAGTCCAAGATTTCAATCAATAAAAGATCAAGAATCCGAAGACTAAAAGAGTGAAGATTGACTTTCTTGGGCATTTGCAAGGATATTGGGTTACATACTTGACTAATGAAGAAAATGTGTTTAAAACACTATTAAACTCATGGGATATTTGTTTCAAAGAACTCCAAAGAAAATCATGCTTGAAAACATTCAAACGAGTGAAAATGACATCAAACACGGCGACTGACACTTGTAGTTTTGTCTATTTTCATCCAATTTCGAATTTTCGTATTTTATTTGAGTTTTATTACTTTAGTTTTATTTATTATTATTATTATTGATGTAATAGGGAATATTTGACTTTGTTTCCTTAGTTTTGCAAACTTGGAGACCAAGTTTAAAAGATTAGGAAAACTCTCCTAATTTGAATTAGGAAAGTCTAGTTTTTTACCTTTTCATTATTAGGTCTTTATTTCCCTTCTTATTTTCGACCAAGCTAGGGTTTATTAGGCTATTTAAAGCCTCTTTTGTAAGCTTTACAATCAGAATATCAATGAATGAAAATCCTTTTGTTTTGGTTTAAGCTTTTGCTTTGAAAAACCTCTTTGCAATTCATGTTATTGAATTGCATGTTTAGAGTCATTCAAGTCCAATTGATCATTGTTCTTGTGGAGTGCCTCAACCTTAATTAAAGAAACCTATTCTTGAATTAGGGGATTGATTGATTAGGTCATCATCTTCCCAACCTCGCCTAAAGGATGATTCAAATTGTTAATGGTTTTCAAGCTTTTCCGTTCAAGGGTCCATCATCCGGTTCTTGAATCCGTCAACGCTTGAGGGTTCCTATCAAACATCTTCATTAGGAATCATCTTTGGACCAAAATAACTAAAGAGGATCCGAACCACTCAAATAACTTGTTTGTAATTGAAAAGCTTGTTTCAATTTACTTGTTTCACTCTTCGGACCATATTGATACCAAAGACATAAGGTTTTCCACATGTTAAAGTTGTGCTCATGATTTGGTCCATCCTAAAGATTCAAATGGAGGAACCTCTTCTTTGGGAATCCACTTTGGTCCAAAATATCGAAATAGGATCCGAACCACTCCAAAAACTTGTTTGTAATTGAAAAGCTTGTTTCAAAGTACTTGTTTCACTCTTCGGACCATATTGATACCAAAGACCTAAGGTTTCCCACTTGTCAAAGCTTTCCTCGTTATTTGGTCCATCCTAAAGATCCGAATGGAGGAACATCTTCTTTGGGAATCCTCTTTGGACCAAAATATCGAAATAGGATCCCAACCACTCCAAAAACTTGTTTGTAATTGAAAAGCTTGTTTCAAAGTACTTGTTTCACTCTTCGGACCATATTGATACCAAAGACCTAAGGTTTCCCACTTGTCAAAGTTTTCCTCGTTATTTGGCCCATCCAAAAGATCCGAATGGAGGAACATCTTCTTTGGGAATTCACTTTGAACCAAAATATCGAAAGAGGATCCAAACCACTCCAAAAACTTGTTTGTAATTGAAAAGCTTGTTTCAAAATACTTGTTTCACTCTTCGGACCATATTGATACCAAAGACCTAAGGTTTCCCACTTGTCAAAGGTTTCCTCGTTATTTGGTCCATCCTAAAGATCCGAATGGAGGAACATCTTCTTTGGGAATCCTCTTTGGACCAAAATATCGAAATAGGATCCGAACCACTCCAAAAATTTGTTTGTAATTGAAAAGGTAGTTTCAAAGTACTTGTTTCACTCTTCGGACCATATTGATACCAAAGACCTAAGGTTTCCCACTTGTCAAACCTTTCCTCGTTATTTGGTCCATCCTAAAGATCCGAATGGAGTAACATCTTCTTTGGGAATCCTCTTTGGACCAAAATATCGAAATAGGATCCGAACCACTCCAAAAACTTGTTTGTAATTGAAAAGCTTGTTTCAAAGTACCACTTCGGACCATTTTGATACCAAAGACCTAAGGTTTCCCACTTGTCAAAGTTTTCCTCGTTATTTGGTCCATCCTAAAGATCCGAATGGAGGAACATCTTCTTTGGGAATCCTCTTTGGACCAAAATATCGAAATAGGATCCGAACCACTCCAAAAACTTGTTTGTAATTGAAAAGCTAGTTTCAAAGTACTTGTTTCACTCTTCGGACCATATTGATACCAAAGACCTAAGGTTTCCCACTTGTCAAAGTTTTCCTCGTTATTTGGACCATCCAAAAGATCCGAATGGAGGAACATCTTCTTTGGGAATCCACTTTGGACGAAAATATCGAAATAGGATCCGAACCACTCCAAAAACTTGTTTGTAATTGAAAAGCTTGTTTCAAAGTACTTGTTTCACTCTTCGGACCATATTGATACCAAAGACCTAAGGTTTCCCACTTGTCAAAGCTTTCCTCGTTATTTGGTCCATCCTAAAGATCCGAATGGAGGAACATCTTCTTTGGGAATCCTCTTTGGACCAAAATATCGAAAGAGGATCCGAACCACTCCAAAAACTTGTTTGTAATTGAAAAGCTTGTTTCAAAGTACTTGTTTCACTCTTCGGACCATATTGATACCAAAGACCTAAGGTTTCCCACTTGTCAAAGTTTTCCCCGTTATTTGGTCCATCCTAAAGATCCGAATGGAGGAACATCTTCTTTGGGAATCCTCTTTGGACCAAAATATCGAAATAGGATCCGAACCACTCCAAAAACTTGTTTTTAATTGAAAAGCTAGTTTCAAAGTACTTGTTTCACTCTTCGGACCATATTGATACCAAAGACCTAAGGTTTCCCACTTGTCAAAGTTTTCCTCGTTATTTGGTCCATCCTAAAGATCCGAATGGAGGAACATCTTCTTTGGGAATCCGGTTTGGTCCAAAATAACGAAATAGGATCCGAACCACTCCAAAAACTTGTTTGTAATTGAAAAGCTAGTTTCAAAGTACTTGTTTCACTCTTCGGACCATATTGATACCAAAGACCTAAGGTTTCCCATTTGTCAAAGTTTTCCTCGTGATTTGGACCATCAAAAAGATCCGAATGGAGGAACATCTTCTTTGGGAATCCACTTTGGACCAAAATAACGAAAGACGATCCGAACCACTCCAAAAACTTGTTTGTAATTGAAAAGCTTGTTTCAAAGTACTTGTTTCACTCTTCGGACCATATTTATAAACCAAGAGTGGTCAAAATTTCGAAACCAAAATACTGCATACCAGGCTTTTTGGTAATCAAGATATGAGTAAGAAGATGGATTGAATGGTTTGGAAAAGGTTTTATGAGTATAAATATCTTGATTCCATTTGAGGGGAGTAAGGACTTTGAGAATTTTAATTTTGGAATGAGATATACGATTGGAATCATTTTTGTCTTTGATATGAGTAATTTCAGCTGAATTGGAATCAACCAAAATAAATTCATAAAAAAGACGATTTTTATTGAGATTATCTGAAATAAAATAAAAATCTTTTGGGAATACCTTTTGAATAATTTCACGAATATGATTGGATTCATATTCTGGTTCAATATAACAAATGGATAAAGGGTTATTTTTTTGAAAGTAACCTTTTATTTCAGGTTTTAGAACAAGTTTTGGGGCTGGAGAAACGGCTTGAGAAAAAGTGGTAGGAGTAGATGACTCCACTGGTTGAGAAGAAGAAGGGGTGGATGACCCCATTTGTGAGACAAAAGGTGTCTCGTATGGAGAACCTAAAACTGCAACCTTGTTACTAGATCCATTATTTCTTGATTTGGATCTTGTAACTATATGAAAATCTTCCATTGAGTAATCATCAACCTGTCTGTAGGCTGCGGAGACTTTCCTTTTTGTTTTTGAGAAGGAGAAGGAGAAACAACACCTTTTTTCTTGTCACTCATATTTTTCTTATCACTCATTTTTTCTCTAAGCTTTTTAAACTAAGAAACTCTCGTGAAAGATAATCAGCAAGAGGGTTTTGAGTCCCTTTTATAGGCATAATTTTGAAATCAAAGCATGACAAAATAGCTTGCCACCTGGCAAATATTTGTTTTGACACCAAATTTTTAACATCTTTTTCTAGAACAAATTTCGAAGCTTTTGAGTCGGTTCGAATTAAAAATTCTTTATTAATTAAATCACTTTGAAATTTTTGAACACAAAGTACAATTGAAAGAATTTCTTTTTTAATTGTTGAATAATTCTTTTGATTAGTAGTCCAAATACCGGAATGGTATTTGACGATAGATTCTTTACCATCTACTTCCTGTTTGAGGATACCGCCATATCCTATATCTGAAGCATCGGTTTCGACTATGAGTTTGGCTTCAGGATTAATAAGATGTAGACAAGGAATTGTTTTGACTAAAGACTTGACCTTTTGAATTGTTTGGGTATGAGTATCATTCCATGGAATAGGATTTTTCCTAAGTCTTTGGAATAGAGGCGCACAAACTAGTCTAAGATTTGGAATAAAATCAGAGACATAATTGAGACATCCTAAAAATCTTTGTAATTGAGTCTTATCAGTAATTTGGTCTGGAAATTTATCTGCAAATTCTATAGACCTTTGAATTGGCTTAATTTGACCTTGATTAATTTCATATCCTAAAAATCTAATTTGAGATTGGAATAATTTAATTTTGGGTAATGAGACAACTAGACCATTTCGTTTAATAATTTCATAAAAAATATTGAGATGTTTAAAATGTTGGCTTATATCATTAGAAAATACCAAGACATCATCTATATAAACAATAGTGAAATTTTGATATGGATTGAATATGTCATTCATTATTTTTTGGAATTCGGAAGGAGCATTTTTTAATCCAAATGGCATAACATTCCATTCATATTGCCCAAATGGAACATTAAATGCAGTTTTATATCTATCCTCCTTGGCAACCTGAATTTGCCAAAATCCAGATTTCATATCAAATTTTGAGAATATTTTTGCATTTTGAATCCTTTTAAGTAAATCTTGTTTGTTTGGAATCGGGTACCTAATCCATTCAAGTACTTTATTTAAAGGTTTATAATTAATTACAAGTCTTGGAACTCCTCGTTCCTTTTCGGCTTGTTTGTTGACGTAAAAAGCCGCACAAGACCATGGGCTTTTTGATATGAATCATCCCAGACCCAAATGTCAAAGAATTGACAATATTGAAGTCCAAGGTTTCAATCAAGAAAAGATCAAGAATCCGAAGACTAAACGAGTGAAGATTGACTTTCTTGGGCATTTGCAAGGATATTGGGTTACATACTTGACTAATGAAGAAAATGAGTTTAAAACACTATTAAACTCATGGGATATTTGTTTCAAAGAGCTCCAAAGAAAATCGCGCATGAAAACATTCAAACGAGTGAAAATGACATAAAAAACGGCACCGACACTTGTAGTTTTGTCTATTTTCATCCCATTTCGAATTTTAGTATTTTATTTGAGTTTTATTACTTTAGTTTTATTTATTATTATTATTATTGATGTAATAGGGAAGATTTGACATTGTTTCCTTAGTTTTGCAAACTTGGAGACCAAGTTTAAAAGATTAGGAAAACTTTCCTAATTTGAATTAGGAAAGTCTAGTTTTTTTACCTTTTTATTATTAGGTCTTTATTTCCCTTCATATTTTCGACCAAGCTAGGGTTTATTAGGCTATTTAAAGACTCTTTTGTAAGCTTTACAATCAGAATATCAATGAATGAAAATCCCTTTGTTTTGGTTTAAGCTTTTGGTTTGAAAAACCTCTTTGTAATTCATGTTCTTGAATTGCATGTTTAGAGTCATTCAAGTCCAATTGATCATTGTTCTTGTGGAGTGCCTCAACCTTAATTAAAGAAACATATTCTTGAATTAGGGGATTGATCGATTAGGTCATCATCTTCCCAACCTCGCCTAAAGGTTGATTCAAATTGTTAAGGGTTTTCAAGCTTTTCTGTTCAAGGGTCCATCATCGGAATCTTGAATCCGTCAACGCTTGAGGGTTCGTATCACTTTTACTTGGGCTTATTAATCCTTTTTGTAATAAATCATTAATTTCTTGTTTACAAAATTTGAGTAATTCATTATTCATTTGGATGGGTCTTGCCCGGGTTGGAATCTTTATTTCATCAAAATCTTTTATATAAGAGAGTTTAACAACATGACTTTTCCGTTCCCAAAAAGCATTAGGGATGGTAGAACATATCTCCTTTTCAATCATTGTTTTAAATTGAGTAATCTTTTGGAATCTTGTTTGGACAAAAATATCTAAAGAGGATCCGAACCACTATAAAAACTTATTTGTAATTTAAATGCTTTTTTCAAAGTACTTGTTTCACCCTTCGAATTATAATGATACCAAAGACCAAAGGTTTCCCACTTGTCCAAGTTGTGCTTATGATTTTGTCCATCCTAAATATCCAAATGGAGGAACCTCTTCTTTGGGAATCCTGTTTGGACCAAAATATCGAAAGAGGATCCGAACCACTCCAAAAACTTGTTTGGAATTGAAAAGCTTGTTAAAAAGTACTTGTTTCACTCTTCGGACCATATTGATAACAAAGACCTAAGGTTTCCCACTTGTCAAAGTTTTCCTCGCGATTTGGTCCATTCTAAAGATGCAAATGGAGGAACCTCTTCTTTGGGAATCCTCTTTGGACCAAAATATCGAAAAGAGTATCCGAACCACTCCAAAAACTTGTTTGTAATAGAAAGCTTGTTTCAAAGTACTTGTTTAACTTTCTAGAGCAAAATGAATCCGAAGACATAAGGTTTCCCACTTGTCAAAGTTTTGGTCCATCCTAAAGATCCAAAACGAGGAACCTCTTCTTTTGGAATCTTGTTTGGACCAAAATATCGAAAGAGGATCCAAACCACTATAAAAACTTATTTATAATTGAAATGCTTGTTTCAAAGTACTTGTTTCACTCTTCGGACCATATTGATACCAAAGACCTAAGGTTTCCCACTTGTTCAAGTTGTGCTCGTGATTTTGTCCTTCCTAAAAATCCAAATGGAGGAACCTCTTCTTAAAGAATCCTGTTTGGACCAAAATATCGAAAGAGGATCCGAACCACTCCAAAAACTTGTTTGTAATTGAAAAGCTTGTTTCAAAGTACTTGTTTCACTCTTCGGACCATATTGATAACAAAGACCTAAGGTTTCCCACTTGTCAAAGTTTTCCTCGTGATTTGGTCCATTCTAAAGATCCAAATGTAGGAACCTCTTTTTTAGGAATCCTGTTTGGACCAAAATATCTAAAGAGGATCCGAGCCACTCCAAAAACTTGTTTGGAATTGAAAGCTTGTTTCAAAGTACTTGTTTAACTTTCTAGAACAAAATGAATCCGAAGACATAAGATTTCCCACTTGTCAAAGTTGTGCTCATGATTTGGTCCATCCTAAAGATCCAAATGAGGAACCTCTTCTTTTGGAATCTTGTTTGGACCAAAATATCGAAAGAGGATCCGAACCACTATAAAAACTTATTTGTAATTGAAATGGTTGTTTCAAAGTACTTGTTTCACTCATCGGACCATATTGATACCAAAGACCTAAGGTTTCCCACTTGTCCAAGTTGTGCTCGTGATTTTGTCCATCCTAAAGATCCAAATGGAGGAACCTCTTCTTTAAGAATCCTGTTTGGACCAAAATATCGAAATAGGATTCGAAGCACTCCAAAAACTTGTTTGTAATTGAAAAGCTTGTTTCGAAGTAATTGTTTCACTCTTCGGACCATATTGATACCAAAGACCTAAGGTTTCCCACTTGTCCAAGTTGTGCTCGTGATTTTGTCCATCCTAAAGATCCAAATGGAGGAACCTCTACTTTAAGAATCCTGTTTGGACCAAAATATCGAAATAGGATTCGAAGCACTCCAAAAACTTGTTTCTAATTGAAAAGCTTGTTTCGAAGTAATTGTTTCACTCTTCGGACCATATTGATAACAAAGACCTAAGGTTTCCCACTTGTCAAAGTTTTCCTCGTGATTTGGTCCATTCTAAAGATCCCAATGGAGGAACCTCATGTTTTGGAATCTTGTTTGGACAAAAATATCGAAAGAGGATCCGAACCACTCCAAAAACTTGTTTGGAATTGAAAGCTTGTTTCAAAGTACTTGTTTTACTCTTCGGACCATATTGATACGAAAGTCCTAAGGTTTCCCACTTGTCAAAGTTTTCCTCGTTCTTTGGTCCATCCTAAAGATCTGAATGGAGGAACATCTTCTTTGGGAATCTTCTTTGGACCAAAATATCGAAATAGGATCCGAACCACTCCAAAAACTTGTTTGTAATTGAAATTCTTGTTTCAAAGTACTTGTTTCACTCTTCGGACCTTATTGATACCAAAGACCTAAGGTTTCCCACTTGTCAAAGTTTTCCTCGTTATTTGGTCCATCCGAAAGATCTGAATGGAGATACATCTTCTTTACGATTCCTCTTTGGACCAAAATATCGAAAGAGGATCCGAACCACTCCAAAAACTTGTTTGTAATTGAAAAGCTTGTTTCGAATTACTTGTTTCGAATTACTTGTTTCACTCTTCCGACCATATTGATCACAAAGACCTAACGTTTCCCACTTGTCAAAGTTTTCCTCGTGATTTGGTCCATCCCAAATATCCAAATGGACGAACCTCTGGTTTTGGAATCTGTTTGGACCAAAATGTCGAAAAAGGATTCGAACCACTCCAAAAACTTGTTTGTAATTGAAAGCTTGATTCAAAGTACTTAACTTTCTAGAACAAAATGAATCTGAAGACATAAGGTTTCCCACTTGTCAATGTTGTGCTCATAATTTGGTCCATCCTAAAGATCCAAATGGAGAAACCTCTTCTTTTGGAATCTTGTTTGGACGCAAATATCGAAAGAGGACCCCAACCACTCCAAAAACTTTTTTGTAATTGTAATGCTTGTTTCAAAGTACTTGTTTCACTCTTCGGACCATATTGATACCAAAGACCAAAGGTTTCCCGCTTGTCCAAGTTGTGCTCATGATTTTGTCTATCCTAAAGATCCAAATGGAGGAACCTCTTCTTTGGGAATCCTGTTTGAACCAAAATATCGAAAGGGAGTCAAAACCACTCCAAAAACTTGTTTGTAATTGAAAAGCTTGTTTCAAAGTGCTTGTTTCACTCTTTGAAACATATTGATAACAAAGACCTAAGGTTTCCCACTTGTCAAAGTTTTCCTCGTGATTTGATCCATTCTAAAGATCCAAATGGAGGAACCTCTTCTTTTGGAATCCTGTTGGGACCAAAATATCGAAAGATGATCCGAACCACTCCAAAAACTTGTTTGTAATTGAAAGCTTGTTTCAAAGTACTTGTTTAACTTTCTAGAACAAAATGAATCTGAAGACATAAGGTTTCATACTTGTCAAAGTTGTTTTTATGATTTGGTAGATCCTAAAGATCCAAATGGAGGAGCCTCTTCTTTTGGAATCTTGTTTGGAACAAAATATCGAAAGAAGATCCGAACCACTATAAAAACTTATTTGTAATTGAAATGATTGTTTCAAAGTACTTGTTTCAGTCTTCGGACCATATAGATACCAATGACCTATGGTTTCCCATTCGTCCAAGTTGTGCTCATGATTTTGTCCATCCTAAAGATCCAAATGGAGGAACCTCTTCTTTAAGAATCCTGTTTGGACCAAAATATCGAAATAGGATTCGAACCACTCCAAAAACTTGTTTGTAATTGAAAAGCTTGTTTCGAAGTACTTGTTTCACTCTTCGGACCATATTTATAACAAAGACCTAACGTTTCCCACTTGTCAATGTTTTCCTCGTGATTTGGTCCATCCTAAAGATCCAAATGGACGAACCTCTTCTTTTGCAATCCTGTTTGGACCAAAATGTCGAAAGAGGATTCGAACCACTCCAAACACTTGTTTGTAATTTAAAGCTTGTTTCAAAGTACTTGTTTAACTTTCTAGAACAAAATGAATCCGAAGACATAAGGTTTCCCACTTGTCAAAGTTGTGCTCATGATTTGGTCCATCCTAAAGATCCAAATGGAGGAACCTCTTCTTTTGGAATCTTGTTTGGACCAAAATATCGAAAGAGGACCCGAACCACTATAAAAACTTATTTGTAATTGAAATGCTTGTTTCAAAGTACTTGTTTCACTCTTCGGACCATATTGATGCCAAAGACCTAAGGTTTCCCATTTGTCCAAGTTGTGCTCATGATTTTGTCCATCCTAAAGATCCAAATGGAGGAACCTCTTCTTTGGGAATCCTGTTTGGACCTAAATATCAAAAGAGGATCCGAACTACTCCAAAAACTTGTTTGTAATTGAAAAACTTGTTTCAAAGTACTTGTATCACTCTTCGGACTATATTGTTAACAAAGACCTTAGGTTTCCCACTTGTCAAAGTTTTCCTCGTGATTTGGTCCATTCTAAAGATCCAAATGGAGGTACCTTTTCTTTGGGAACCCTGTTTGGACCAAAATATAGAAAGAGGACGCGAACCACTCCAAAATCTTGTTTGTAATTGAAAAGCTTGTTTCAAAGTACTTGTTTCACTCTTCGAACCATAGTGATACCAAAGACCTAAGGTTTCCCACTTGTCGAAGTTTTCCTCGTGATTTGGTCCATCCTAAAGAACCAAATGGAGGAACCTCTTCTTTTGGAATCCTGTTTGGACCAAAATATAGGAAGAGGATCCGAACCACTACAAAATCTTGTTTGTAATTGAAAAGCTTGTTTCAAAGTACTTGTTTCACTCTTCGAACCATAGTGATACCAAAGACCTAAGGTTTCTCACTTGTCAAAGTTTTCTTCGTGATTTGGTTCATCTTAAAGATCCAAATTGAGGAACCTCTTCATTTGGAATCCTGTTTGGACCAAAATATCGAAAGAGGATCCGAACCACTCCAAAAACTTGTTTGTAATTGAAAGCTTGTTTTAAAGTAATTGTTTAACTTTCTAGAACAAAATGAATCCGAAGACATAAGGTGATATTAAGCATTTCAAAAACGCAACCAATGCTTTGATACCAAATGATACGAAAACCCTTTCGAAATGCTTTAAGAACCCTTAAACTTAACTAAGGACCCAAAAAGATCACAACCAAAGAACCCACATATGCCATTTGAAACAACCCCAAGGAAAGGCTAGAAAACAGATTGCCTTGTGTGATCTAAAAATCATGAAATGGACCCAAACAATTACGTTCCATCATCTCATGACTCGAAACACTCCACAAGTTGGTTGATCACTCCCCTCTTGAATGTTTCTAAACATGTAATCTAAAGCAAGATTACAAAAGGGTTGAGGCTCAAGGCTCTCCATGTGCATAAAAATGCTACATTTCATTCATCATTCAAATCTTATCTACAATAGCTAAAACAAAGCCTATTTATAGGCATAAAAGACATGTAAATTTCGTTCATAATGCTCCCATAACAGCCCCATGATGTCCCTAGCTTGTAACCCCCGAAATTAAAGCTAAAACATGAGTTACAATCTGCCACTACTACTTTGTAACTTACAATACATCTAAAACAATTGAAACTGATACATGATGCTTAAAAGTAGCTTTTAAATGCTAGTAATGCTTGTCTTGAAGTGTATTGAAGTTATCTTGAATGAAGCTTTAAGTTGCCTTGAATGAAGCTTGGGTTGTCATAAATGCATCTAGAGTTGTCATCAATGCTACTACACTTCAAGCTTGAGCTGTCATAAATACGTCTTGAGTGCATTTAATGCAACTTGAGTTGTCATCAATGCATGTACTCTTTAAGCTTGAGTTCCTTAAATGCATGGCTACATAATTCATATCACTTCTTCCAAATGCATTTTCCATTGATTAATGAGCATCAAGTCTTCTTTGTTAGCCTCCATGCTCGGATCTTCGAAGCTTGTCTTGACTTTGCTAATGTAGGCTTGTAAATGGATGTTCAATGCTTCTCTTGATCTTTGAACTTGTGATTGGTCCTTGAGCTTTTTTGTGAGGTTCCATGATTCATATCATTGATGTTCAACATTTTAGTCCAAAGAAGATTCCCAAAGATCGTTTCCTCCATTTGGATCTTTAAGACGGACCAAATCATGAGGACAACTTTGACAAGATTGGTTCTGATCCTTGTTTGACATTTTGTTCCAAAGAGGATTCCCAAAGAAGTGTTTCCTCCATTTGGAACTTTAGGATGGACCAAATCATGAGGACAACTTTGACGTTTGACATTTTGGTCCAATGTGGATTCCAAAAGAAGAGTTTCCTCCATTTGGAACTTTAGGCTGGACCAAATCTGATAAGGCAAACCCAAATTGCAAGTCCATAGACCCTATGCTATTATGCTTAGCATGAACCTTTGAAGCAAGAACTCAAACCCTCCATAACTTATCGTTTTCAACCAAGAGATTAAGGCTAGATGAGATTACCTCTTAGATCAATGATCTAGAGACAAGAATGAGGTTTCTTGTTCTAGATTGAATCACTCCACAACTAAGTTGATCAATCCCTAGTTGAATGACTAGGCAACAACCCTAAACACAAGAATTGCAAAGAAAATGAAAACTCAATTTGGTTTTCAAAAAGACAACTCTCAAAGAGTACTTGTCTTTCTTTCGAAATAATCTGATTTGTTACATTGAGTTCCATGGCTTTTATAGCCTTCAAATAACAAAGGAAAAAAAAACATAAAAGGAAAAAAGCATTAAGACATTCGGTTACAAAATAGCAAAAACATAAAAGGAAAATAGAGCCATAATGGCACGCGGCTACAAATAAGGAAACTTTGTCTAAAATTCAAACAAAAGTAAATCTGATTTGCTTAGATGTTGCACTCTTCCACTTAAACCATAGTTGAGACTTGCACAAGGTTATCTTTGTAGATATCTTCCTTATGGGTTTGTAAGTTGCATACATTGATCTTTAAAGTTGGATATAGCAAGACTTCATCCGAATTGGGCAGCTCACTTGGAAATAAAAGCTTGATCTGAGCCTAGCCATTCCTGCACATGTGTAATAAAAGCTAGTTAGATCTTCTTTGCTTCAAATCTTGTGATTGAGACGCTTGGGACATGTATTAGAATTGGAGTGCTTCCATGATCCTTATCAAAATAACGACGACAACTTTGACAAGATTGGTTCCGATCCTCGTTCGACCTTTTAGTCCAAAGAAGATTCCCAAAGAAGACTTTCCTCCATTTTGAACTTTAGAATTGACCAAATCATTAGGACAACTTTGAAATGATTGGTTCCGATCCTCGTTTGACATTTTGGTTCAAAGAGGATTCCCAAACATGAGTTTCCTCCATTTCGAAGTTTAGAAAAGACCAAATCATTAGGACAACTTTGAAAAGATTGGTTCCAAACCTCGTATGAAATGTTGGTGCAAAGAGGATTCCAAAAGAAGAGTTTCCTCCATTTGGAACTTTAGGATGGACCAAATCATTAGGACAACTTAGACAAATTTGTTCTGATCCTTGTTTGATATTTTGGTCCAAAGAGGAATCATTAAGAATAGTTTCCCGATCCTCGTTTGACATTTTGGTCCAAAGATGATTCCCAAAGAAGAGTTTCCTCCATTTGGAACTTTAGGATGGACCAAATCATTAGGACAAGTTTGACGTTCGACATTTTAGTCCAAAAAAGATTCCCAAAGATCGTTTCCTCCATTTGGATCTTTAGGATGACCTAATCATGAGGATAACTTTGATTACATTGGTTCCGATCCTCGTTTGAAATTTTGGTCCAAAGAGGATTCCCAAAGAAGAGTTTCCTCCATTTGGAACTTTAGGATGGACCAAATAATGAGGACAACTTCAATGTTTGACATTTTGGTCCAAAGAGGATTCCAAAAGAAGAGTTTCCTCCATTTGGAACTTTAGGATGGACCAAATTATCAGGAAAACTTTGACAAGATTGGTTCCGATCCTCATTTGACATTTTGGTCCAAAGAGGATTCCCAAAGAAGAGTTTATTCCATTTGGAACTTTAGGATGGACCAAATCATGAGGACAACTTTGACGTTCGACATTTTTGTCCAAAGAGGATCCCAAAAGACGAGTTTCCTCATTTGGAACTTTAGGATGGAACAAATCATGAGGACAACTTTGACAAGATTGGTTCGATCCTCGTTTGACATTTTGGTTCAAAGAGGATTCCCAAAGAAGAGTTTCCTCCATTTGGAACTTTATCATGTACCAAATCATTAGGACAGCTTTGAAAAGATTGGTTCCAATCCTCGTTTGACATTTTGGTCCAAAGAGGATTCCCAAAGAAAAGTTTCCCCCATTTGGAACTTTAGGATGGAACAAATCATTAGCACAAGTTTGAAAAGGTTGGTTCCGATCCTCGTTTGACATTTTGGTCCACAGAAAATTTGAAAAGAAGAGTTTCCTCCATTTGGAACTTTTAGATGGACCAAATCATTAGGACAACTTTCACAAGGTTGGTTCCGATCCTCGTTTGATATTTTTGTCCAAAGAGGATTCCCAAAGAAGAGTTTCCTCCATTTGAAACTTTATGATGATTGAAATCATGAGGATAACTTTGACAAGATTGGTTCTCATCCTCTTTTCAATTTTTTGTCCACAGAGGATTCCCAAAGAAGAGTTTCCTCCATTTGGAACTTTAGGATGGACCAAATCATTAGGACCACTTTGAAAAGATTCATTCCGATCGTTGTTTGACATTATGGTAGAAAGAGGATTCCCAAAGAAGAGTTTCCTCCCGTTGGATCTTTCAGGTGGGCCAAATAATGAGGATAACTTTGACAAGCTTGTTCTAATCCTCGTTTGACATTTTGGTCCAAAGAGGATTTGCAATGAAGAGTTTCCTCCATTTGGAACTTTAGGATGGACCAAATAATTAGGAAAACTTTGACAAGATTTCTTTCGATCCTCATTTGACATTTTGGTCCAAAGAGTATTCCCGAAGTAGAGTTTCATCAATTTGGAACTTTAGAATGAACAAAAACACTAGGATAACTTTTAAAAGATTGGTTCCGATCCTCGTTTGACATTTTGGTAAAAAGAGGATTTCCAAAGAAGAGTTTCCTAAATTTGGAACTTTAGGAAGGACCAAATCATTAGGACAAGTTTGAAAAGATTGGTTTCGAACCTCAGATGACATTTGGTCCAAAGAGGATTCCAAAAGAAGAGTTTCCTCCATTTGGAACTTTTGGATGGACCAAATAATTAGGACAACTTTGACAAGATTTGTTCCGATCCTCGTTTGAGATTTTTGTCCAAAGAGGATTCCCAAATAAGAGTTTCATCCATTTGGAACTTTAAAATAGACCAAATCATTAGGACAACTTTGAGAAGATTGGTTCCGTTCCAGGTTTGAGTTTTTGGTTCAAAGAAGATTCCCAATGAAGAGTTTACTCCATTTTAAAGGATTGGTTCTAATCCTCGTATGACATTTTGGTCCAAAGAGGATTCCAAAAGAAGAGTTTCCTCCGTATGGAACTTTAGGATGGACCAAATCATTAGGACAACATTGACAAGATTGGTTCCGATCCTCGTTTGGTATCTTGGTCCAAAGAGTTTTTCCAAAGAAAAGTTTCCCGATCCTCATTTGACATTTTGGTCCAAAGAGGTTTCCCAAAGAAGGGTTTCGTCCATTTGGAACATTAGGATGGACCAACTCATTAGAACAAGTTTGACATTCGACATTTTAGTCCAAAAAAGATTCTGAAAGATCGTTTCCTCAAGTTGGATCTTTAGGATGACCAAATCATGAGGACAACTTTGACAAGATTGGTTTCGATCCTAGTTTGACATTTTGGTCCAAAGAGGATTCCCAACGATGAGTTTCCTCCATATGGAACTTTAGGATTGACAAAATCATGAGGACAACTATGAAGTTCGACATTTTGGTCCAAAGAGGATTCCAAAATAAAAGTTTCCTCCATTTTTAACTTTTGGCTGGACCAAATCATGAGGACAACTTTAACAAGATTGGTTCCGATCCTCGTTTGGCATTTTTGTCCAAAGAGGATTCCCAAAGAAGAGTTTCCTCCGGTTGGAACTTTAGGATGGACCAAATCATGAGGACAACTTTGACATTCGACATTTTGGTCCAAAGAGGATTCCAAAAGAAGAGTTTCCTCCATTTGGAACTTTAGGATGGACCAAAGCATGAGGACAACTTCGACAAGATTTGTTCCGATCCTCGTTTGACATTTTGATCCAAAGAGGATTCCCAAAGAAGAGTTTCTTCCATTTGGAACTCTATAATATACCAAATCATTAGGACAACTTTGAAAAGGTTGGTTCCGATCCTCGTTTGAGAATTTGGTCCAAAGAGGATTTCTATAGAAGAGTTTCCTCCATTTAGAACTTTCGGATGGACCAAATCATTTGGACAAGTTCTAAAAGATTGGTTCCCATCCTCGTTTGACATTTTGGTCGAACGAGGATTCCAATAGAAGAGTTTCCTCCATTTAAAACTTTAGGATGGACCATATCATTAGGACAACTTTCACAAGATTAGTTCTGATCCTCGTTTGATATTTTGGTCCAAAGAGTATTCCCAAAGAAGAGTCCTAATGATTTGGTCCATCCTAAAGTTCTAAATGGAGGAAACTCTTCTTTGGGAATACTTTTTGGACTAAAATATCAAACGAGGATCGGAACAAATCTTATGAAAGTTGTCCTAATGATTTGGTCCATCCTAAAGTTTTTAATGGAGGAAACTGTTCTTTTGGAATCCTCTTTCGACCAAAATGTCAAACGAGGATAGGAACCAATCATTTCAAACTTGTCCTAATGATTTGGTGCATCCAAAAGTTCTAAATGGAGGAAACTCTTCTATAGAAATCCGCTTTGGACCAAAATGTCAAACTAGGATCGAAACCAACCTTTTCAAAGTTATCCTAATGATTTGGTACATTATATAATTCCAAATGGAGGAAACTCTTCTTTGGGAATCCTCTTTTGACAAAAATATCAAACGAGGATCGGAACCAACCTTGTGAAGTTGTCCTTATGATTTGGTCCATCCTAAAGTTCCAAATGGAGGAAACTCTTCTTTTGAAATTTTCTTTGGACCAAAATGTCAAACGAGGATCGGAACCAATCTTTTCAAAGTTGTCCTAATGATTTGGTACATGATAAAGTTCCAAATGGAGGAAACTCTTCTTTGGGAATCCTCTTTGAACCAAAATGTCAAACGAGGATCGTAACCAATCTTGTCAAAGTTGTCATGATGATTTGGTCCATCCTAAAGTTCCAAATGAGGAAACTCGTCTTTTGGGATCCTCTTTGGACAAAAATGTCGAACGTCAAAGTTGTCCTTATGATTTGGTCCATCCTAAAGTTCCAAATGGAATAAACTCTTCTTTTGAAATCCTCTTTGGACCAAAATGTCAAATGAGGATAGGAACCAATCTTGTCAAAGTTGTCCTCATAATTTGGTCCATCCTAAAGTTCCAAATGGAGGAAACTCTTCTTTTGCAATCATCTTTGGACCAAAATGTCGAACATCAAAGTTGTCCTCATGATTTGGTCCATCCTAAAGTTCCAAATGGAGGAAACTCTTCTTTAGGAATCCTCTTTGGACCAAAATATCAAACGAGGATCGGAACCAATCTTATCAAAGTTATCCTCATGATTAGGTCATCCTAAAGATCCAAATGGAGAAAACGATTTTAGGAAAAAAATTTTGGACTAAAATGTCAAACGTCAAACTTGTCCTAATAATTTGGTCCATCCTAAAGTTCCAAATGGAGGAAACTCTTCTTTGGGAATCCTCTTTGGACCAAAATGTTAAACGAGGATCGGGAAACTATTCTTTATGAATCTTCTTTGGACCAAAGTATCAAACGAGGATCGGAACCAATTTGTCTAAGTTGTCCTAATGATTTGGTCCATCCTAAAATTCCAAATGGAGGGAACCCTTCTTTTGGAATCCTCTTTGGACCAAAATTTCATACGAGGTTGGGAACCAATCTTTTCAAAGTTGTTCTAATGATTTGGTCCTTCCTAAAGTTCCAAATGGAGGAAACTCTTGTTTGGGAATGCTCTTTGAACCAAAATGTTAAACGAGGATCGGAACCAATCTTTTCAAACTTGTCTAAATGATTTGGTCAATTCTAAAGTTCCAAATGGAGGAAACTCTTCTTTGGGAATCCTATTTGGACCAAAATAACAAACGAGGATATGAAACAATCTTGTCAAAGTTGTCTTCATGATTTTGATAAGGATCATGGAAGCACTCCAACTCCAATACATGTCCCAAGCGTCCAAATCACAAGATCTGAAGCAAAGAAGATCCAACTTGCTTTTATTACACATGTGCAGGAATGGCTAGGCTCAGATCAAGCTTGTATTTCCAAGTGAGCAGCCCAATTCGGATGAAGACTTGTTATATCCACCTTTAAAGATCAATGTATGCAACTTACAAACCCATAAGGAAGATATATACAAAGCTAACCTTGTGCAAGTCTCAACTATTGTTTAAGTGGAAGAGTGCAACAACTAAGCAAATCATATTTACTTTTCTTTGAATTTTAGACAAAGTTTCCTTATTTGCAGCCGTGTGCCATTATGGCTCTATTTTCCTTTTCTGTTTTTGCTATTTTGTAACTGAATGCTTTAATGCTTTGTTTCTTTTTATGTTTTGTTTTCCTTTTGTTATTTTAAGGCTATAAAAGCCATGGATCTCAATGTAACAAATCAGATTATTTCGAATGAAAGACAAGTACTCTTTGAGAGTTTTCTTTTTGAAAACCAAATTGAGTTTTCATTTTCTTTGCAATTCTTGTGTTTAGGGTTACTATCGAGTCATTAAACTAGGGATTGATCAACTTAGTTGTGGAGTGATTAAAACTAGAACAAGAAACCTTATTCTTGTCTCTAGATCATTGATCTAAGACGTAATCTCATCAAGCCTTAATTTCTTGGTTGAAACCGATTAGTTAGGGAGGGTTTGAGTTCTTGCTTCAAAGGTTCATGCTAAGCAGAATAGCATAGGGTCTATGGACTTGCAATTTGGGTTTGCCTTATCATATTTGGTCCAGCCTAAAGTTCCAAATGGAGGAAACTCTTCTTTTGGAATCCACTTTGGACCAAAATGTCGAACGTCATAGTTGTCCTCATAATTTGGTCTATCCTAAAGTTCCAAATGGAGGAAACTCTTCTTTGGGAATCGTCTTTGGACCAAAATGTCAAACGAGGATTGGAACCAATCTTGTCAAAGTTGTCCGTCATGATTTGGTCCGTCTTAAAGATCCAAATGGAGGAAACGATCATTGGGAATCTTCTTTGGACTAAAATGTTGAATTTCAAACTTGTTCTAATGATTTGGTCCATCCTAAAGTTCCAAATGGAGGAAACTCTTCTTTGGGAATCCTCTTTGAACCAAAATGTCAAACGAGGATTAGGAAACTCTTCTTTCGGAATCTTCTTTGGACAAAAATATCAAACGAGGTTCGGAATCGATCTTATCAAAGTTGTCCTAATGATTTGGTCCAACATAAAGTTCCAAATGGAGGAAACTCTTCTTTGGGAATCCTCTTTGAACCAAAATGTTAAACCAGGATAGGAACCAATCTTTTCAAACTTGTCGTAATGAAACTAGGATCGGAACCAAACTTTTCAAAGTTGTCCTAATGATTTGGTCCATTCTAAAGTTCGAAATGGAGGAAACTATTTTTAAGGAATCCTCTTTGAACCAAATGTCAAACGAGGATAAGAACTAATCTTGTCAAAGTTGTCCTAATTATTTGGTCCATCCTAAAGTTCATAATGGAGGAAACTCTTCATTAGAAATCCTCTTTAGACCAAAATGTCCAACGAGGATTGGAACAAAGCATGTCAAAGTTTTCCTCATTATTTGGCCAACCCTAAAGATCCAACGGGAGGAAACTCTTCTTTGGGAATCCTTTTCGGACCATAATGTCAAACGAGGATCGGAACGTATTTTTTCAAAGTGGTACTAATGATTTGGTCCATCCTAAAGTTCCAAATGGACGAAACTCTTCTTTGGGAATCCTCTTTGGACAAAAGAGTGAAACGAGGATTGGAACCAATCTTGTCAAAGTTATCCTCATGATTTCGTCCACCATAAAGTTTCAAATGGAGGAAACTCTTCTTTGGGAATCCTCTTTTGACCAAAATGTCAAACAAGGATCGGAACCAATCTTGTCAAACTTGTCTTCATGATTTGGTCCATCCTAAAGATCAAAAGAGGATGGACCAACGATTTTGTCCCCATGATTTGGTCCATCCTAAAGATTCAAATGGACGAAACTCTATTTTGGTAATCCTCTTTGGACCAAAATGTCAAACAAGGATCGGAACCAATGATTTTCCATGTATTGATGTTTCGGAAATACATGGTGAATCCGTTCCACATGATTATTTATGAACTGGTAGCTTTGAATGCTATTAAGTCTTATGAGAAGACACCCGTTAAGATAAGAGCATTCGAACAAAAGTGATGAGAAATAAAAAGGAATTCACTTGGTTAAGGTTCTTTGAAAGAACCAAGTGTCAAAGGAAGCAACGTGGGAACGTTAAGATGAGATACAGTCTAAGTACCCTCGCTTTTTCACTTAGTGAATGCACTTTTCGAGGACGAAAAGTCTTTTAAGGAGGGTGGACTGTAACGTCCCGTTATTTTGAAGTGATTTTTTTTTTTAATTTTTAATTTTTTTTATTTTATTTTATGTTATTTATTTATTTCAATTTAAGTATTTAGTTTAATTATTATTTTTATAATTTCGATTTTAGTAGTTAATTTCGCCCGAAATTCTTTTTAATCGTTTTAATATTTTAAATTCACTTTAGTGACATTAATAATTATTAATAGGCCAATTAATAATTATTAATCACCTTTAGATTTATTTAAGAGCTTAGGGTTTCGATTCTTAAGTCAAAAGTCATAAAAGGACGCAACCGTCATTTTCCAATTTCTCAAAATATCTAAAATTACTATACACTTCTTCTTTAAATATCTTAGTTGACTTAATTTGACCAAGACTTCTATTTCTTCTTCCTCCTTAACCGTGGCCATCATTCTCCCATGGATGAGAAGGAAAATCTCTTGGCTTTTCTTCGTTTCTCGACGGATCGTCGTGTTTTCGGTTGCGTTGGATTGGTAGGGACGAGGGCTACCTATCCAACCTACCTTTTCGGAGTTTCCCGTCCTTTAAGGGAAGTCCCAAAAAGTATGTTTTCAAAACTTTTTATATGGATTTGTTCATTTTTTTATTATAAATGAGTTTTGAAGTTGAAATCATGAATTTCTATCATGGAAATTGACGATTTTGAGCTCGGATTTTCGAAAAATACAATTCACCAGAAAACACTATTCATCCGAAATTACTATTCATCCAAAATCACTATTCACCCGAAAATGAACACTTGTTCTCATCTTAGTTATGAGTTGTTATATGTTGTGCAATTGGTGAATTGTAGGTGCGATTGCTCGGTTGTTGATTCGTGGGAAATTTGAGACTTGGAGCAAATCTTATTTGGCTAAGATGAGAGTAAATAGGATTTAAAGTAACTTTAGAAACCGAATAAGTAGAATGGTTTGTAAAATCGGAGGTTAAGAATAGGATTCGAATCTAAGAGTAAAAGAAAGTGAGCTAGTTCCCTTAGGATTAGGAACTAGTTCTTTGAGTGAAAACTTTGGAGTTTCTCGAGGGAACGTTGAACTTTTGAAAGTTCTAAGTTAGAATCATTCTGGAGATTAGAATGGATCAAGGGAAGTTATGGGATCTAGAATGGTTAAAGGAATTCGAAAATAGAACTTTGGATTTTATTTGGAAGTTTAGAATCCTTGGAAGTGTAGATTACTTATTTAAGATAAGATTTACTTTATTTAAAGCATCGTTGGTTCGGTTTACTTATCGTTCTTCCGAAATTTCCTATCTATTTACTTTATGTCTTTTACTTTAAGCTTGTTTTGGTTACTTTAATATTCATATTTTACTTTTATTTACTTTTGCAAGCATTTGCAAGCATATCCATAACATCTCGCATCATTGAGAAAGAAATGAAAGTGAGAATGATGGATCCTACGGGATAGACCACATTACCTTCATAGAAAAAGAAGAGAAAGTAAGAAAGAAATGAAAGGGAGAATGATGGATCCTACGGGATAGACGACATTACCTTCATAGAAAAAGAAGAGAAAGTGAGAAAGAAAAGGAGGGAGAATGTTGGATCCTACGGGAAGTCCACGTTACCTTCTTCATTCATAAGGGCGAATGTGGATCCTACGGGAAGTCCACGTTACCTTCATTCATGCATAAAGGGCGAATGCGAATCCTACGGGATGTCCTCACTACCTTCATGCATATTATTGATGGAAACATATATCATGGATAAAGAATCGAGGTGTTATATTTGTGCAAAGTTTATTTACTTTTTCGTATATTTGTTTTAACGAGTTAATGGATGAGATTTAGACTACGTGTGCTAGTATTATCATCCTATAGAGTTTATGCTTATGAAAGTTAGTTTTCTAGAGATTAGAGAACTATAGAAAGGATTATGTAAAGACGTACTTTTCTAGAGAGAAAAGAAATGAAATTGATGTATAGTGAAGTAGTATAGGACAAAGGAATGAGATTGTATTGGATAATGAGAGAATACAAGGGCGTATTGAACCTTGCATAATTATTAAGTGATACATATGTAAAAGAACTGGTTTCTCAATTAATTGGAAGATCTCGAAATTGGAGAATAAGATTGGATGTAAACCTTGTATATAGTATAAGGTATATAAAGAAAATGTGATATAAATGCTATATGCATTTACGAAACCATACCCAGAAATGCTTGGAATGTAGTTCCACAATTATATTGAAGAATTGGTAAGTAAAAGTGGAACACTTGATATAAACTCTTTGAATGGATTGATAGCAAAGAGCAAGTATGTTCTTGGACACGATTCCGGATACGGGTTAGGGGTCTAACTTTACTTTTATTTTGTTTATTCTCACTGGGCTTAAGTTGTTAGCTCATGATATTACAAACATTTCAGGTAATGTTTGGGGTCGTGGGAGAGGAGCTGGTGCGCGCTTGATCGAGAGGATGATGACACAGAGATGGACTAGATACTTGTAAAAGACCATGGTCTCATTTTGTTATGTTGTGTCTTTTGAGATGTAAATTGTATATAGCTTTTAAGAGCTTTTCGTCTTTACTTTTATGTTTATAACTCTTTTGAACTCCTGGTTAGGTACTTAATGTTCCTTGTGTTTTTAGATTTCAGAATTTAAGATGTAAACAGGTTTTGGCTAGCCAATTTTCAAACATAACCACGCCATTTTTCTTAAAATATAAAGACTTCCGCTGTGTTTTATATCTAAATTATTTAAAATAGTCGGGTCGTCTCAGATGATTAATTTCTTTAGAAAAATAATTTCAAGCATTTTATTTGAAGTTGTCAAATCAATTAAGGCAAATACAAATAGAGTAGTCTATTGGATTAATTAAATAAAATTAAATAGAAGAGTCTATTTAATTATTTAATTAATGGTTAAATTAAATAGAATAGTCTATTTAATAATTTATAATAAAGAGAGATTAAATAGAGTAGTTTATTTAATTAAATTAATTTTGAAATTGTAAAAAATTAATGGGGATTTAAATAGAGGAGTCTATTTAAATATTTAATTTGAAGAAGTCAAATTAAAGAGGAAATAAATAAAAGGATTTTTATTTATTTATTTATTTATTGGAACTGTTCTATTAATTAAAAAGGAAAATAAAATGCTCAATATTATAATGGAGATGACATGAGGGGCGTGTGACTCGCAGGTAGGGTCACACGCCCCCTTTGTTCAAAAGGAACCAATTATTTGCATTAATTTTAATTAAAATATATGAATATCTTAATGGTTAAGATATGGAATAATTATTTCAAATTATTAAAGATTAATTTAAATAAAAGATATGTGATTATCTTATTAAGGAATAAGATAGAATATCGTAATTATTAAAAATATATTTTAGAATATCTTTATTAATTATTTGATAATTAAAAATATATTCAAAGATTTTCTGAGGTCTTGGTTTTCCTACAAATAGGACCTTTGGGTTGATCCAAAACACACATGGTTAAGCAACCAAGAGAAATCTCAAAAAATTCCTCTCCTTTTCTTCTTGCCACCGCCACCCATAGGGTATAGGGAAGAAGTTTTTCCTCCCTCTTCCTTTTTACAAAGAGGATATGCCCACGCACTGATTATGTTTTGTGCTTAGTGAGGAAGGTGTTTTTGGTGTTCCTTGGATCGTAACCATCGAAGAAAGAGGAAGAGCCAGATACTTCTCGACAAGGGTTAGTATTTGATTTTATGCATTTATACCACAAGGAAAGATCCTTGGGAATTCCGCATGAGAAGTCTTTAATAGAGGCCTCAATCCCAACAAATATGAGTTATTCTAGAGTTGTCAATTGTTCGAGCGGTATCTGGTTTTAATGATGGTAACTGACTTATCCTTCGACGGCACTTTACTGGTATCATTAAAATATCATGACATAGTAACATGTTTAAGGGCTTTTCTGTTCATTAATATGTTCGCATTCATGCATCATATTTAATTACATGTCGAAACTTTGAGTATTTGAATGTACAATGCATATTAGATTATTAAGATAAAGTTTATTTAAAAATTTCGGTAATATGACATCTGTTTTAGTCACTATACTTGGGAAGAACAAACTGAAAGATGAGAACTATGTTTCTTAGAAGAGGAAATAATTTAAGTATAGCAGTTTACTTAAATAAACTGACAATATTAATTATTTAAATAATGAGTTTATTTAAATGGAAATTAATATCATTGTTATTAATTATTTAAATAACGTTTTTATTTAAATGGTAGTTAATGATAAAATATTATTGATAAATAATTATTAATTATTTAGGTAATGTGTTTACCTAAATGGGAATTAATAATTAACCATTTATTATTAATTTTAAATAATAGTGATTATTTAAAAGGATAATATTAAATAACCTATTTATTATTAATTTAAAATTTTTGATTATTAAAATAGAAAATAATAAATATTTATTAATAATAAAGTACAGAAATCGAAATATAATATTTTATTGATATGATTGGTTTAAATAAATATCAAGAAATAATAAATAAGATTTATTAATAAGGAATAATCTAGAATTGAATTAGTGAATTAATAGAATTTTGGTTCAAATTATTTGAATACCAAAATCGGCACATATATGATATTTTAGGAAATATTTTTTGAATTATTTTTTCTAAAAGAAATATATAAAATAATGTTTAACCAAAGAAAAATTAAACAAAGAAAAACATTAGTTTTTCTTTATTGATTTTATGCACATAAAATCGGCACATAAAATAAATAAGAAATAAAATTTGATTTTATTCTTGACATTTATCTTGATAGTCTTCTAATTCAATTAGAAGACTACTTTGCATATAAATACAAAATTCTTGGTTATTCATTTAAAACCTTCTAATTTCAATTATCGAAATTGAAAAGTCTTCTTCTTCCTATTTTTCCTCATTTTCAATTTTACTATAGTCTAAAGGGAAGAAAATATTTTTCTTCGCAAACCATAGTTTTCTAATTACAAAGGGTAAAAATAGCCCTTTTACGGGCCATGTACACACCAAGCTGGTTCATATGGTCTTAAGGATCATATTCTGCATGGGCCGAGTGAAAGCCCATCAAGCCTAATCTCATAGTAGCCCATTCGACTAGCCCACGATGCGGCGGTTAGCCCAGTGCTGGTGCGCGAGGACGGGAAAACACAACATCCAATCTACTACGTGAGTAAGGAGATGGTTGACGCCGAAACACGATACTCAAAAATGGAGAAGTTGACATTAGCCCTGATAGTTGCTTCGTGCAAATTGAAGCACTATTTTCAGGGTGACCAGATTAGTAGTGAGAACAACTTTCCCACTAAAAGTCATTCTCCACAAGCCAGATGTTTCGGGAGGCCTAACAAAATGGGCGATAGAATTGGGCAGATACGACATCACTTACGAACCGCGAACAGCCATCAAGGGGCAAGTTCTCGCAGACTTCATTGCTGAAATGACCCCAGCGCCCCTGACCGAAACTGATACAAGATCGTCGTTGCTAGCAATCCCCAGGATAGAAGTCTAGACCATAAACATTGATGGGTCCTCAAATTCGAGACGATCCACCGTAGGGTTAGTCCTGTCGACCCCCGAAGGATACCTCCTGAAATAGTCAATCTGATTCTGATTTACAGCTTCAAATAATGAAGCAGAATACGATGCGTTGATAGCTGGACTGCAAAGCGCAAAAGAACTGGGAGTTGAGAGCCTAAACATCAAAAGCGATTCTCAACTCGTAGTAAATCAGGTAAAAGGATTATTTGAAGCAAAGGATCCTATAATGACAAAGTATGTAGAAAAAGTTCTGTCTATCCTCTTTAAGTTTGCGAACTATAGTATCTCCTAAGTGCTGAAGGCCGAGAACGGACATGCCGACGCTCTGGCTAGCCACGGATCCGTAGTCTGCACCAAAACAAGAAGAGTAATCCCCATCGATTTTATATACAAACCCAGTATTACTCTCGATTCAGACATGGGGAGTAGAGACGATGGTGGGATCGGACAAGTAATGTCGGTAGAACAGAATCTGGAGTCTGAGCCAGACTGGAGGAAGCAAATCTTCAAATACTTGTAATCCGGACTCCCACCCAAAGAGATATTAGAAGCGTGAAAAATCCGATAAAAGGCTGCCAGATACCCAATTATTCAGGGGGAGTTATACAGGAGGTCCTTTAGTGGACCCTATCTAAAGTGTCGGGGAAAGTCAGAGAGCTCCTACGTGCTGAAAGAGTTGCACCTTGGACACTGCAGAAATCACGCAGGACGAAGGTCCTCGAGTCACAGAGCGCTAACACAAGGGTATTACTGACCTACCATGGTCAAAGACACCAAGGACTTCGTCTCCCGATGTGACAAATGTCAAAGGTTTGCCAAAATGATTCATGCGCCACCCACGACCCAGACTACAATATCAGCAACAGACTACTTCTCCAAATGGATTAAGGCCGAGCCGCTGACAACGATTATAAAACGAAATATCGAGATGTTCCTTTGGAAGAACATCTTCACCCGCTTCGGAATCCCCAAATTTATTAGCACTGATAACGAAACCCAGTTCATAGGAAGGTCCATCAAGAAGTATTGTGCTAATAGAAAAGTGGAACTTCGATATTCGACACCCCGCTACCCGCAAGCTAACGGGAGGGCAGAAGCATCAAATAAAACCATCATGGACTCTCTGAAAAAGAGATTGGAGCGAACAAAGGGAAGATGGGTAGATGAGCTACCATGAGTCTTTTGGGCATATCAGACCACCCCTAGAATCCCAACCGGCGAAACCCCATTCGCCATGGCGTTTGAGGCTGAGGCCGTCATCCCCACAGAAATGATCATCCCCACGACCCGGAATTCGATTCCAGAAGCAGAAAACGTCATCCCCATGAAAATGATCATCCCCACGGAAATGATCATTCCCACTGGACTTGGCCAAAGAAAAGAGAGACCAAGCAGTGATCTGTCTGGCCAACTACCAGCATAAATTGGTCTGATACTTCAAGAAGAAAGTGAAACAACGCAGCTTCAAAGTAAACGACTTCGTCCTAAGAAAAGTATTTCAGAACACACAAGAACCCGGAGTGGGAAGAATGGGACCTAACTGGGAAGGTCCGTACAAGGTGATTGAATAAGTCAAGCCGGGAACTTATCGCCTCGAAGACCAGAGAGGCGCACTGATTCCGAGGGCTTGGAATGCCACACATTTGAGGATTTATCATATGTGATGATGAGAGAGTTATGTAAGTACTTGGCCGAAGAGGCTCATTTTCGAAATCAATATACAAGTATTACATTTCTCCTCCCACACAATCAGTCTACACCTTTATAATAATAACAAAAAAGCCCTAGTCCGTTAGGCAAGTTTTTAGGTCCCCCTGTGGACTAAAAGCCCTAATTCGATAGGCATGTCACTAAGTCCCCCTCGGACACAAAAGTGATAACCCAATAAACAGGCAATCGAAAGCGCGAAAAAGAAATCTGCACGGAAAGTAAAGCAATGAGATAGCAAGTGAACAAACTACAAAATTTTATTTCACAACAAACAAATAAGGCCCAGACCCACATCTTGGGAACTTAGCCGAAAAAAGTTACAAGATTTATACGAAAGTAAACTAGATCCGAGGAATCCGCCGCAACTTCGAGTTGAAGCTTTTGAAGATAGGATGTCGAGAAGATCGGAACGAGTCCCGAAGAGAAGATGATGATTCGGTCTAAATGAAAATGGAAGGCCGTCCCACTCGCCCCGCCTCCCACCCCAACGGATATTGAAAAGTAGTAATGCTTTCGCTCGAAGAAGAAAAGGTAGGTATGGTGGTACTCTTAGGCCACCCAGCAGGCCTAGAGAGACACCATTCCTGCCACTCTCTGGTCGAGCGGGAGACTGCTTCTCCTATCAAGTCAGGGAAGCCTAGATGCGGAGATCTGGAGAACTCCTATTTTCATCAGAACTTGCTTCATGCTCGTGTTGGAAGGAAGAAGCAGATTTCTCACCTCCTTAAACACCAAACACGACTCCCACCTCCAATGTTGAAGCCCGTGAGGATGTCATGATCAAGCCAATCAAGGGCCGACATGGGGATATGCCCCTCCAACGTTCGCTCTAGTTCCAAATATAGCAGGAACAAACTCTGGAGTCGCGGTGGAGGGTGGTGGAGCGACTGGTCAACCCAAACAGCTCGAACTCTAAGGTCTATCCTCATAGGCGTAGAGGATTACAACCAACAAGTACAAGCCCTCTAAGGCCAACCAAACAGGCATAGAAGATCACGGCCATATATTCTCAATGCAGGCTGCGACTAAGAAGGGCCAAATGTGAAACATGAAGAAACGCGAAAACCCCATAGTATGAAGCTTCGAATATACTCAAGAGATATGAGAATCTAAGAATGGGAGAAAATAAATTTCAGGAAAAACAGTTCGAAGTTGCGAACGACAAACCTCAAAAGGCCTATTTAAAGGACCGAGCAACCGTCACGATCATGACACCTATAGAGCATCGAGCGCTGCTACGCGAACAATCAGGCATGGGAAATGACGTGTGTATTACCCCGTAGTTAATGCGGTAACCCCCTAATTAACCGTATTTATGGCAATTTGATGGGAATGACAGACGTTTGATGCGACCAACCGTAGTGTGACATCATCTCCTCAAAAACATAGAACGACTCGGTGCATCGAACGACCACATATTTATAATGAGCCTCTTTGACTCCCGGAAAAAACATCATTTCCTCCACTATAAAAGGATAAGGATCACGAGGATATCCTATAGTCTACTTTGTCAGCGAACATCTGATTAAAGATATTGATAACTCCAGTTCAACCTCAAAGGTGACTAAGCGAGCTTTGAAGTGGGAAATCCAAGAGTTACGTGCGGAAAATACAAGGCTTGAACTCGCCCTTCTGAAGAAGGAGGAGAGAGAATGAGACTCAGAGGCCCTGAGACAAGAGTTTGATAGCGTTTGAGGAGCCCTGGAGATGGAAAAGGAGTCAGACAGAGCGGCTCAAACAGTCAAATCGTTCTCTCCAAGAAAGCTTAGAAATTGCGGAGATGGTGGAGGGCTATAAGCCATATGAACATTACTACGCACTCAAAGATCGCCTCCAGGAGGCAAAAAACCTCACGGACTATTATGAGAGGGAAAATAAGTCCCTGAAGGAAGAACTAGCTTCGATGAAGTGGCGCAGGAGATTAACTCCAACGGTCATCATCGACAACGATGAAGATTAGAAGGGCTGCACAAGGGATCAGTAACTGGTAGATAGGATGTTTTCTTTTTCGTTTTACCCAATGTAAAAGCAAAGGAAAAAGAAATCATATATTTTGCTTTGAATAGCCTACATACATTCTCTGTTAAAAGTCTTCTCCGGAAGCAAAAGACTTGGTCCGTCCAAGCATTAAAAGCCTTCTCTAGAAGCAAAAGCCTTGGTCCGTTCAAGCATTAAAAGCCTTCTTTGAAAGCAAAAGCCTTGGTCCGTCCATGCATTAAAAGCCTTCTTGGGAAGCGAAAGCCTTGATCCGTCTAAGCATTAAAAGCCTTTCCCGGAAGTAAGAGCCTTGGCGTCCAAGCACTAAAAGCCTTCTCCGGAAGCAAAAGCCTTGGTCCATCTGAGCATTAAGAACCTTCTCCGGAAGTAAGATCCTCGATTTACCAGAGCATTTTCTATTTATTAAAATAGAAGACGTTGGAGTATTAAGACGTAAAAAATCTTGGCCTACCCAAGCACCTAAACCTTCTCCGGAAGAAAAAATCTTGGTCCGTCCAGTATTCTAAGCCTTCTTCGGAAGCGAAAATCTTGGTCCGTCCAAGTATTCTAAGCCTTCTTCGGAAGCGAAAACTTTGGCCCTTCCAAGTATTCTAAGCCTTCTTTGGAAGCGAAAACCTTGGTCTGTCAAAGTATTCTAAGCCTTATTCGGAAGCAAAAACCTTGGTCCGTCCAAGTATCTTAATCCTTCTCCGAAAGCGAAAACCTTGGTGCACAAAATTTTTCTAAGCCTTCTCCGGAAGCATAAACCTTGTTTCATCCATGTAATCTAAACCTTTGCCAACAAACGCTCTAAGCTCAGGAAGAAGATATTCACATCTTCAAAACAAATGCAGAGATAGTTTGCAAAAGCAAACAAGAAATCGAACTAAGCAGATGCAAATAAGAAACGTACATATATTGAAGGAAAAATATGTGTTCGAAAGTAAAAAGGAAAAGAAAAAAATATTCAAAGGCAATGAGCAGTATAGGGGCTCCACAACTCAGAGTTTTACCTTGGAGAAATTAGTCAGAGACATAAACGGTGTCAGTTTGGGGAAGATCAGCAGAAGCGTCTTCAACGGTCACGCCCTCGACTCCATCAGCATGGGTGCCCGCATCCTCGACCGTCGCATCCTCATCCTCACCAAGATGAACGCCATCGCCACCATCAACCTCACCCTTGACGGAAGCTTTGCCTTTGGAAGCCTTCAAATTATTGGCTCTTTCAAACAACTCCCATAGACGGTCGATGGCATCTTCATAGGCGATCAGACTGATTGGACCCCCTTCATCCTCGGATTAGTTTATCTGCACTTTGATCGAGTCTCGTCTGATGGCAAGACAACCAAGAATGGATTCGACAGAAGCCTCAGTTTCCATGGAGAACTTTCGATGGAGGTTGTTTACAGCATCCCAAAGGGCTGGAAGTTCGGACACCTGGGCTTTTAACGAGTCATTCTCCAAGATAGCCATGTCCAATTCCTCCCTGATCTTCTTACGGGACTCGGCCTCCCAGTTGAAAGCGTAAGAGGCTTTAGAGCCCTCCTTATGGGCAGCATCCAGGTCCTCCAACGCCTTGTTCTGAGCAGCCATAACCTCCTCTCTGATTTTCTCAAGACCCTCACAATCCTTTAGGACACGCTCCAGCTCGACAGATCATTGTAATCTTTCGGCTTCCAGGGAAGAGATCTTCTTATTGGCCTCCTTTAGATCTTCCTTCAGCTGAAGACCCTCAGATAGTGTCGAGTCAAAAACGCGAGACCGCCGCTCATTAGCTATCGCCTCCGCAAACTTCTTTTTAAACTCCTGATGCTTTAAAAGCATACTTTCTAGATTAAGAGCTATCTGGGTTGAATCCTGGGTCCCCTGGGAGAGAAACACATTTAAAGACGTCAAAACAGGCAGGGAAACAACAAAAGAAATAAGAACAAAAGAGTAAGTGCACTAACCAGCCAGCTGCGGTAGCACATGCGGTGGAAAGTCTCATCCTCACTTTCATAGTCGATGAGAGGCTTCAACTTCACTTCCACCAAATCGCGAGAAAATCTGACTGAATCCATAGCTCGTCGGAGATAGTAGGTTATATCGAGGAACCCTTTGTCAAAGTTTGCATCATGAGGAATGAACAAATGAAGCGAAGGAGGTCCACTGCTTACGGTACCTGATCTGCTCGTCACAGACGGAACCACTGCCACTGGAGGGGGAATAACATGCATAGTCAGACAGGGCAGATACGAAGTCTCAGCATTGAGAGGCCCTTCTGATTTTCCTCATGTTTAAAGTCTGAATCAGACAAAACATGGGTATGATCAGGGGAAGACGAATCCATCTCAAAAGGAAATGACTGATAAGCCATCTCAGGATGCTTCAAAACAAACGCATCCGCACCCCTTACCGCACGTTTGAGTGCCTCGATGACTCCATCCTTTCTTCGTTTGGGAGTAGGAGAGTCCGTAGATAGATCCACAGGGGAATCCAAAGGAGGGTCCGTGGGAGGATCCACACTGGTAGCCACTGTACCCTCCATAGTGATTTTCGGAGCGCCGATCACCATGGATTACCTATGTCCTGAAGGACGAGGACGCTTAGGAATGGCCACCTCTTTTCCCTTATGGGCAGGAGGGGGCGCCGTCACATACCTCTTTTTCTTTATATTTTGGACAAGGGACGAGAAAGCTTTAAGGTCACGGGAGTCAGGAGCTAGGATGAGAGAGACACCAGACATCTTCTTAGAAAGACCTGCAGAACAAACAATTAAAATCAACTCCAAACCATACCCCGTGTAAAGCCAATTAGGATAGAACACTTACGGGGAGCGATCAGAATGAAGTTCGGTGGAGCAGTCCAGAGACCCGAAGAAACCAGCCAAGGATGTTGGGTAAACTCTTCCCAGTTGAAAGGCCCCAAGTTCTCAAGAGTCTTACAATGCTCGAGAGATTCCGCAAAAAGGCTTTTCGGAAGAGGATTCTTCGTTGAAATATGAAAATAAAAACAGTCAGTTGAAGTCACAGCTAAATGGAACATAAAGTAACTTGGAACCTATTCTTAACCCTCATCCTCCGAGGAGGCAGGAAGAGCCTGGTCTCCGGATAAAATAGGACCTCGGATGAAGAACCAAAACTCTTTCCACCTCTTATTGCATGAATTTTCGTCTACCAAAGAAGGCACTGCATGATTTTGAAGAAGAAGGCGTATTTTGTCCTGAACATTTATATGAAGGGCCCAAAAGTGGGAAACCATGCCCAAAGTGGGTCATAAACCTAAACCCGAACACACAACTTCAAGGGTAAGCAGGGACCTTAAAGTGTTCGGCATAAGCTGGCCTAAGGCAATGCCACAACTCAGAAGAAATTAGGTTAAAAAAAGAGAAAGGGGAAATCGAACTCCACACAGAAGAAATTTCAGATGGAGAGAAGTCCAACCATCCCCCGGGGAAAGGCAAACCCTGTAACGACCCGACTTTTTATTTCAAACACGTGAAATATTACTCAGTGGAAGACTTTGATTTTATGAAAAATTTACGTGGTTCCATTTGTATTTTTAATAAACCAAAACCTGGTACATGGTTCACATTAGATAAAGCGAAAAAGTTTACATTTCTAAGTTCAAGTAGATCTTAACCAGATCAAAATGAGTTTAAAAACACAAATAGCTCTCTTTCGAGCTCAGGACACGATTACATATATAAAACAACAAAAGTACCCTAAAGGCATTCGTCAATGCCTAAACCCATATCAGCATATCATCCCGATCAAGTCACGCGACACCACGACCTTAGCACACCCTCTTTCATGAGGTTTACCTGAAACAAATTGTAGTGTAGTACCATTAGCATAAAGCTAGTGAGAATAAAATGAAAGTAAATCACGTTAGGCACTCTAATCTCAATCGGAGAATGTGTTTAACGTCCACATACCCCTCATTTTTCATTCTAATTATATATAACTTTACCACTTGAATTCAACAATGAAAACGGTAAATAAACATTCATTCAAACTACGACAATACTATGTAACAAACACAAGAGTTTGGTCCTAAAGTAAATCACAAGCTTTCATGGTTTAAGGAGAAAATCCGAAAATTTCTGGGTTTAGTAGCAAATCGCATGATTTCACGGTTTAAGTAGAAAATCACATGCTTTACGGGTAGAAAATCACATATGCTTTCATGGTTTAAGTAGCAAATCACATGCTTTTCGGGTTTAGTAGCAAATCACATGCTTTGACGGTTTAAGTAGCAAATCACATGCTTTCCGGGTTTAGTAGCAACTCACATGCTTTGACGATTTAAATAGAAAATCACACGCTTTTCGGGTTTAGTAGCAAATCACATGCTTTGACGGTTTAAATAGCAAATCACACGCTTTCCGAGTTTAGTAGCAAATCACATGCTTTCACGGTTTAAGTAGCAAATGACATGTTTTCCGGGTTTAGTAGCAAATCACATTCTTTCACGGTTTAAGTAGCAAATCACATGCTTTTCGGGTTTAATTGCCAAACGTTCATCGAGTTTAACTACAATCCAAGCACTCTATCACAAAGTAAGGACAAGGAGACCATGACCAAACTTTACTTTAAACCTCCCTCGTACTAGTCACCTCACCCAAGATCACTCCACTTCCTCTTCTAACTTCACATCGAACTATCGACTCATACTAATCTAGCTAAGCCCTAACTTGAGCAATTCCACTTTCTGTTGTATTCTCCCAAAAGACTAATCCTTGTCAGGATCGTATCCACTCTCAAAGTCTCGTCAAAAACTGGTAATTAGGCTATCCTTAAAAACTTAACTCTCAAGAAATTCTGATTTCCAAACAACACCAAATAGAATGTAACGCTTAAACTTGAGCCAACATTAACGCCTTACGATGTGTGAACATAAAGCTATCTACCTTCTATTTAAACTCACCTTATTGATGAGAATGGTCTTGCCTCCCACTGATTGATCAACCACACAAACTACGATCCAATCCTACAATTAAATTGAATCTAAAATATATTAAATTACAAAGAAACACGCGAACTACTACTAACTAAATGAAACGTCAAAACAGCCCGGGGAAGATTAGGGAGCTCTCGGCCAAGGCAAGGAGAAGGGTTCAGGTTTGAATCTCTGAGATTTTGGTTCTCTAGAGGTATTCTGGGTTGCTTTTGGGTAGTTAGGACTAAGGTTCTAACATTGGTTACTTCAAATTGAGGTTCTAGGACACACTTCCCTTCCTAAAGTAAAGAAAACATAATTTAAACACCATAAAACACCATAGCAGCCCACTGTTTTTTAATAAGAAATCCACCGGCTTTTAGACGACTTTTGATCAATCTGGGTTGTTCTCAAGTAGCCTAGGGTATGATATTTCCAATGGGTAACATAAAAGAAAGCTTTAGGATAAGAATTACCCACCCAAACTCAAGAAATCAGAATTTAAAGCATGGGAAAACACCCACAGAACCAGCCACGGTTTTAGGATTTCACAAAGTGGTTGAGTTTTCGTTCAACTCCGGTTTTAGGTCAAGGAAACAACTTCATCCTAGGTGTTTTCTTTAGCTATAAATTAACAATTAACACAAGGAAAGAGGAGGAATTGAAGCAAGGATCTAGAATTGAATTTCCAAAACAACAAAACCCATGAAGCTGAAAATTTACTCACCTCTTAGCATCTGGGACTTGCATCGATCAGCTCAATGGAATATATGGGTAGAAATTACGTCTCGAGATCTTTCCAATGAGCTAAGGCACCAAGAAATTGACTGAGAAATGACGGAGAACCCGAACTTTTTTCTCTTCCCTTTTTTTTCCTTCTTGCTTCGGGTTTGGAGGGGTGATTGGGAGCTTTTCCTTTCTTTTTTTTTTAAATTTGTCTTTGTGAGGAAGAAAGTGACTAGTGCTATATATAGTTTGCACAATACGTACTTGCCCCTGTAAGTGATTCCTTAAGAAGGTCCATCACGAGTGCTCGTTAGATTACGTCTCTAACTATGAACTAACTCAACCATTTTAAAAATAGCTAAAGTGACTTAATGATTATTATTTGGCCCGTTAATAATCGTTAATGCACTCGGTTCTATTTAATCGTGTCTAACGGAAGTAACATTAACGAACGACCTCGAGCTTGAAAATTAAATACTAAAACTAAACTTCTAAATAAACAACCAACGAAAACACATTAAAATTAAACTAAACTAAACTAAAAAAAAATTCACCTCAAAAGTAACGGGACGTCACAAAGCCGCTCAAGAGGCGTGGGGAGTCTCATCTCAAACTCCCCGGAGATACCATAATCCTCCCTTTGCCTATTTGATATGAATCATGGAGCACAAGACAAGCTAGACAAGCTTAGGATGGTTCAAGGGCCAATGACAAGATCCAAGTCCAAGAAATTGCAACAAGCTTTGAATATCCATTGTCAAGCATACATGAGCAAACTCAAGGAGACTTTTGAAGATTGGAATATTGAGGATAAGGAAGAAGACTTAAAGCACTTCAGCTTGTGGCATGTGAAATTGGAAGAAGAATTTGGACAAGTTGTGCAATCAGATTCAAAGAATGAAGCTTAGAGAGAAAGTTGCAAACTTTCTATATTTGACAACTTTCCTTATTTGAGTCTTTTCTTTATTTTATGGTTTTGTGTAATGTTTCCAACGACCAAAAGAACATGTTTTAGGTCATTTATATTCAGCTTATATGCTTGGAAAGAATTAGGAAAGATTTTCTACAAAATATGCCTTTTTCATATAAGGCAAGTTTTGGGCAGATTTTATTCTTCTTGTAATCCGAATTTTCTAGCTGATTTTAGGGTTTTCTTTTGCCTATTTAAAGGCTCATTTGTAATCCTAAATACTCGGAATTCATAAGATAATATTATTTCTTTTGCTTAGTTGAAATTGCTTAGTTTTGTAGACTTGTTCTTATGTTGCCTGCTTTAGAAACATTCAACCAAAACATGATCTAATTTGTTTGTGAATTGTTTCAATCTTGAAATAAAACAAGTTCTCTTATTTCAAGGTTATAGATCATTGGAATATTTTTATTCTTCTTGTTGTCCAAGAGTTTTACCTTATTGTTCATCGGGGTTTTAGGATTTGCATCTAGGGGTTCTTTGTCTTTCAAAGGGTTTCTATTTCAATTTTCTAGGGTTTTATATCAGGATTGGGCCTACATCCTCCTAGATACCCTTCGGTTAAAACTTTTTTTTCTTCTTCTTCACAATCTTTTTTCCCTTCAGATTGACAGAAGGAGACCCAGGAGGGCTAGAGATGGCAGCCTCGTCAACCAAGGAGGAATCCTCTTCCCCCAACAATGCAAGGACGGACGAGGTAACCTGAGATTTGGCATTAATGCCCTTGGAACGATCTTTCTTTTTCTTTTGAGCCGCCTCCATGACAGGAACAGGAGAAAGAGGACGGGAAAGGTCAGGAATTGTGACTGGACCTATCAGAACGGAATCCCCTCCCCCCGATGGGCGAGAAGTAGGAGAAAGAGTTGAATCTACATCTAGACTTGCCTAAATCTCAGAAACAGACCCAAATTCACTCACGGAAGGAAGTGAAACCTCATCGATCGATAAGTAGGGGTCAACCACGGACTCATTCCCCTCAGGCTCACCTCCGAGATGAAGGGACAGTGTTAGCCCCATTAACACAAGCAGAGGAAGGGGAAGCATCAGACTCAGTCCTCTCAAAAACTAAACCGTCATAATCTTCATCCCCTACGACTACTCTCGGAGTCCTAAGGCCCCTAACTATGGCGTTCTCTTCAAAATTATCCATGGCAGAAAGAATGGGAAACAAAGAACCAGGAGGAAAGACTAACCTTTAGAGAAGAACAGGGAAAACATCTAGGGAATGAAATGAAAACAGTGAAAATTATTCAAAAGCAAGTAATCTGCAGACGACTTCAAAAATATGAAAAGCAAACGAGCTTTAAAGTCTGAAGAAAACCCGTATTTAAAAGGGGGGGGGGAACACGCGTCCAACCATCGCGACACATGGAGAGGGAAAATGAAAATGACCAAAGGGAGGGGATGATATGACAATATTGTGACTAGGCAAATGCTTAGTGCTCAAGTGAAGGAAAATGAAAATGACCAAAGGGAGAACCTCTTTTATACTAGATGTTATGTGCAAACAGTACCATGTAGTGTCGTCATAGATGGTGGGAGTTGCACCAATGTAGTGAGTTCTACCCTTATCAAAAGATTGAGCCTACCAACAAAACGACATCCTAGTCCTTACAAGCTTCAATGGCTTACTGATTGTGGGGAGATGAAAGTAAACAAACAAGTCTTGATTTCCTTTACACTTGGGAAATACAAGGATGAGGTAGAGTGCGATGTAGTACCGATGCATGCGGGGGATATTCTACTTAGAATGCCATGGAAATTTGATAGAAGAGTGAAGCATGATGGTTATCTCAATAGATACACTTTTACCATGGAAGGAAGAAAGATCACACATGCTTCGTTGTCCAAATCAGAGGTCTACATAGACCAATGCAAACTTGAGAGGAGAAGGTAAGAAATAGAGTCAAAAGAAAGAGAGGCAAGAGAAAAGAATGAGGGAAACAAATGTGAGACAAAAGAAACAGAAATGGATCAAAAGAATTGAGTGATAAAAAGAAAGAGGTGAGTAAAAAAGAGAGAGACAAAAAAGTGAAAAGAGAGAAAAAGAGGAATGTAAGCCTATATGAAAGAACTAGTGAGGTTAAGAGAGCTTTGTTTTCAAACAAAACAATCCTTGTATTTTTGTGCAAAGGATCTTGCTTGCTAACTAGTGAACTTAACCAAGATTTTCCTAGTGTTTTTATTGATCTTTTACAAAATTTCCAAGATGTCTTTCTGGATGAAGTCCCAAATGATCTACCACCAATTCGAGGCATTGAGCACAAGATTGACTTCATTCCCGGGGCTGCCATTCTGAATAGACCAGCATATAGGACCAATTCTATTGAGGCTAAAGAGATCCAAAAGCAAGTGGATGAGTTGCTAGCAAAAGGGTATGTAAGGGAAAGTCTTTCTCCTTGTTCAGTTCTTGTTTAATTAGTTCCTAAGAAAGGTGGCACTTGGAGAATGTGTGTAGATTGTAGGGCCATTAATAAAGTCACTATTAAGTATAGATATCCTATCCTTAGGTTATATGATATGCTTGATGAGTTGCATGGTTATAGTCTATTCACAAAAATTGACCTAAAATCGGATTAACAAATGCACCTAGCACATGTTGGGGTTTCTGCCCTAAATCTTATGTAATCCAATTAAACTATAAATAAATAAAGGAATTATTAATTAGTAATATTTGCATTGTCATTTATTATTAGATTAATAAATGTAATCCATCATAAGATCCAGAGTTACTTATGATAACTTAAAGTGAGCATATGATGCGGGAATATTCACTAAAGTGTAACTCAAATAGTCTGTGGTACATGAATAAAGGTTGGGTGCCTTATTTCTGGTAACACCACTAACACGACCCACTTGTGAATTAGCACAAGTGATCTCATCTAGATCGCTCATGTAGAGCATGTGAGTGGGGGTGTTGCTGCAATAGATAGTGTAGTAGACTGGACTAAGATAAACTTACTGTCTTCTGGGAAAGCCGTTACAGAAAGACACTTCGTTTATCAACCGGTTGATCATGTACAATTGATCAAAATCCTGAGTGGATTACGAACTCCTGTTCGCAAGAGACAAGCCATTGATTTGCATAGGTGAGAGTGACTCGATATAGTTCACTCAATATGCCTCCCACTTTGGGGATTGCATCTTGCTTATAGCTGGGAACGTAATTACACAAGAATTGGAATTCACTCTTTTCCATATAGGAAAATAGATAAGTAGTTCACTTATGGACTTATTCGGTCTTGAACAGCGGGGCCCCATATTCCTCTGATCAAGGAAAAGGTTAAAGACGCATAATGGAGATTATGTAAGGTTGTTCATTGGAGAATCAATTGGGCTTAAGGAACAAGATGTATCATGGAGGTTAATACGGTGCAAATACCTAGCCATGGATACGAACTAACTTGTGAAGGATCAAAGTGTAGTTAATGATTATAGCCAATGGACATAACTATGTCTATAGTACTAATAGTGCAACTCTAGATATTTAATGGAGTTATCTAGAAGTTAATGAATGAGAATTAATTGATTAAAAGGGGTTTTAATCAAAGGCAATTCTGGATCATTGGAGCTTAGTCCTATAGGTCCATTAAGTCCTCCGAGCTAACGCATGTAATTGAGAACATAAATCAGTGAGGATTAATTTCTTTGGAAAAATGATTTCAAGCATTTGATTTGAAGTTGTCAAATCAATTAAGGCAATACAAATAGAGGAGTCCATTTGATTAATTAAAAGAAATTAAATAGGAGAGTCTATTTAATTATTTAATTAATGGTGAAATTAAATAGAGGAGTCTATTTAATTATATAATAGAGAGATTAAATAGAGGAGTCTATTTAATAAAATTAATTTTGAAGTTGTCAAAAATTAATGGGGATTTAAATAGTGGAGTCTATTTAAATATTTAATTTGAGATTATTAAATTAAAGAGGAAATAAATAAAAAGAGTTTTATTTATTTAATTATTTAACGGAATTGTTCCATTAAATAAATAGGAAAATGAAATGCCCAATATTGTCATGAGATGATGATATGGGCGTGTGACCCATGGTGGGGTCACACGCCACTTTGGTCAAAGGGTTGACTAAGTTTTGCATTTTATTTTATTTAAAATATATGAATATCTTATTTTAAATTAATGTGATTAATTTAAATGGAAGATATGGAATAATATATTTAAATTAATATTGATTAATTTAAATAAAAGATATGAGATATTTTATTATGGAATAAAATATAATATCTTTATTATTCAAATATATTTTAGAATATCTTAATCAATTATTTATTAATTAAAAGACATTCAAAAGATTTTCTGAGGTCTTGGTTTTCCTATAAATAGGACCTTTGGGGTGACCCCCAAGACACACACGATTAAGCAACCAAGAGAAGGCTCGAAAAATTCCTCTCCCTCTCTCCTTGCCGCCGCCGCCCTCCTTAGGGTATAGGAAAGAAATTTTTCTTCCCTCTTCCTTTTTCCAAAGAGGATAGTGTCCACGCACCGTTTCTCTTACGAGCTTAGCGAGGAAGATCTTTTTGGTGGTCCCAGGATCGTAACCATCGAAGAACGAGGAAGAGCCAGACACTTCTCGACAAGGGTTAGTATTCGTTATATGGATTTAGAATTTTGTTAATATTGTACTGCAAGGAAATATCCGTGGGACTTCCGTTTGAGAACTCTTTTAGAGGCCTCAATCCCCAACAGCACATTCATGAGATTAATGAATTATGTCCTTAGGGAGTACTTGGGAAAATTTGTAGTAGTTTACTTTGATGATATCCTTATTTACTCTAGATCTTTGCAAGAGCATGTTGAGTATGTACGGGCTGTTTGTGAGACACTTAGAAAAGAGAAGTTGTATGCTAATCTTAAGAAATGCTCCTTTTGCATGGAAAAAGAAATTTTTAGGATTTATTGTGTCTAGTCAAGGAGTTGATGTTGATGATGAGAAGATCAAGGCAACCCAAGAATGGCCTACTCCTAAAAATATAAGTGAGGTAAGAAGTTTCCATGGTCTTGCTGGTTTTTATAAGAGATTTATCAAAGATTTTAGTACCATAGCCTCACCATTGAATGAATTGGTTAAAAAGAATGTTGTGTTTGCATGGGGACTAGCCCAAGAAAAAGCTTTCAAGACTTTGAAGGATAATTTGTGTAATGCACCCTTGCTTGCTTTACCTAACTTTGACTTAACCTTTGAGATTGAATGTGATGCAAGTGGAATAGGTATAGGGGCTGTTTTGATGCAAAACAACAAACCATTGATGTACTTTAGTGAGAAGTTGAGTGGGCATCTATGAACTACCATACCTATGACAAGGAGTTGTATACTTTAGTGAGGGCTTTGCAAACATGGTAACACTACTTATGGCCTAAAGAATTTATCATTCATACTGACCATGAGAGCTTGAAGCACCTGAAGGGACAAGACAAACTCAACAAAAGGCATGCAAAATGGGTAGAGTTCATTGAAACATTCCCTTATGTCATTAAGTACAAGAAAGGTAAGGATAATATAGTTGTTGATGCATTGTCAAGAAGGTATGCTCTTTTTAACTCTCTAATTATAAGTTCTTAGGTTTTGATCATGTTAAAACACTATACTCTTTGGTGAAATTTTAGTTTCTCTTGGTCAAGGCATCACTCTTGATGATTATGTGTTGTGTGATGATTTTCTTTTTAAGAAAGGCAAGCTTTGCATCCTTAAATATTCAATTAGAGAACTCTTGACTAAAGAAGCTTATGGGGGAGGCTTAATGGAGCATTTTGGGGTAGCTAAGACTTATGATATGTTGCATGAACATTTTTTTTTGGCCAAAAATGAAGCATGATGTTGTTAAAGTTTGTTCTCATTGCATAACATGTAAATCAACCAAGTCTAGGGTAAAACCACATGGTTTATATTCACCATTACCAATTCCATTGGCACCTTGGTTAGATGTTTCTATGGATTTTGTTCTAGGGATGCCAAAAACAAAGAGAGGTAGAGATAGCATTTTTGATGTTGTTCATAGGTTTAGCAAAATGGCTAATTTTATTGCTTGTAATAAAACTGATGATGCTAAACATGTGGCTTATTTGTTCTTTAGAGAAGTTGTTAGGTTGCATGGCATTCCTAAAAGTATTGTTAGTGATAGGGATGTGAAATTCCTAAGTCATTTTTGGAGGGTGTTGTGGGGTAAACTTGGGACCAAATTGATGTATTCTACTACTTTTCACCCACAAATTGATGGACAAACTGAGGTTGTCAATAGGACCATGGTTACCTTGCTTAGAGCTATAATTGATAAAAACCATAAAACTTGGGAAGATTCTTTGCCATTCATTGAGTTTGCATACAATAGGGCTGTTCATAGTACTACTAGATTTACTCCATTTGAGCTTGTTTATGGTTTTAATCCTACTACTCCTATTGATCTCTTACCTATGTTACCATCTGATTTGGTTAGTTTTGATGCAAGCACTAAGGTTGAAAGGATCCAAAAGATGCATAAAGAGGTTCGAGAGAGGATTGAGAAACAAAATTCCAAGGTTGCAACTCGGATAAAGAAAGGCCGAACGAAACTGATTTTTCAACAAGGAGATTGGGTTTGTGTGCATTTTAGGAAGGAGAGGTTTCCACTACAAAGGAAATCAAAGTTGAATCCATGAGGAGATGGCCCATTTCAAGTTCTAGAGCGGATTAATGACAATGCTTACAAGATTGATCTTCCGGGTGAGTATAATGTGAGTACAACTTTTAATGTTTCTGATTTGAGTCCTTTTAATGTAGGTCATGATTCTAATTTGAGGACAAATCCTCTTGAAGAGGGAGGGGATGATATGATTCATGGAGCACAAGCATCACAAGACAAGCTTAAGATGCCACAAGGACCAATTACAAAATCAAATGCCAAGACGCTTCAACAAGCCTTGAATATCCACGAGCAAAATGAAGACAAATTTCGATGATCCAAGCTTGGAATCAATGGAAGAGGATGAAATGCACCTAAATTTATGGAAAGTGCATTTGGAGGAGGAATATTAAAGACATGTGCAAGGATTTTTAAATTTAAAGTCATTTTAGGAAAGTTTCCTAAAATGGGCACTTTGCTTTTTGCTTTAAGCTTTAGTTGCTTTATTCTTTCCTTAAATGTTGTTCACATGCCAGATTTTATTATGGGCTGATTACTTTTGGGCTTTTATTTTTAGGGTTTTGACTTGACTATTTAAAGACTTTTTGTTACCCTAATATTCAGATTTGATGAAATAGAAAGTTGCCTTTTGCTTCCATTTGACTTGCTTGGCTGATTACCTTGCTTGTTGTTGAGTAGTCTTGTTTTAGATTACTTGTTTAGAATCAATCAAACACTCTTGATCTAAAGTGTTTGTGGATTGTTTCAATCTTGAGATAAGAACAAGTTCTTCTTATTTCAAGATCATAGATCTAGGAATAATCTTAATGACTCATGTTCCTTGGGTTTTGCTAAATTGCTTTAGGGGTTTTAGATCTTGGTGACTCAAGGGTTCTTCAAAGGGTTCTTGATCCAAATCTAGGGTTTTCATATCATGAACAAAGCATTTTTAGGATGCTTTACAAAAATATGATCATGTTCTTGTCTATTCATCTTCTCAGCAAGTCAAACGGCGCCAGCTCCCCTACCACGGCCCTTACGACGAGATTTACCTGAAAAATTGTAAGTGTAGTAATTTTAGCAAAAAATGCTAGTGAGAGTAAAATGAAATCAAGTAATCTATGAACCAAATTCCATACCGGAAATTGTGTCCAAAGACCTAAATTACTCTTTGCTACCCGTTCCCCAATTCCGATTTCCACACAATTGATACAATTGTAAATAATTCTCATACATAGACTTTCAATTCCGCAAAGTAATGAAATAGAGACTTGAAGTAAAAGTACGAACTATTACTAAGTCTTGCTAGCAATTCCAATGAACATAAATAATTATATTTCAAGCTTTCTTTGTTACCATACAAGTTTCATGGTAACGTGTTACCGTATGGATCAACATCAACATACTAACACGTATGGTCTTAACAATTCACAAGTCATCGTAACGTGTTACCGTATGGATCAACATCAACATACTACACGTACGGTCTTACCATATCACAAGTCGTCCTAACGTGATACCATATGGATCAACATAAACATACTATCACGTACAATCTTACCATATCACAAGTCGTCGTAACGTGATACTGTATGGATCAACATCAACATACTATCACGTACGGTCTTACCATATCACAAATCCTCGTAAGGTGATACCGTATGGATCGACATCAACATATGATATGAAACCCTAGGAAATTGAAATAGAAACCCTTTGAAAGCACAAAGAACCCCTAGATGCAAACCCTAAAACCCCGATGAACAATAAGGTAAAACCCATGGAATACAAGAAGAAGAAGATTATTCCGATGATCTAATATCTTGAAATAAGAGAACTTGTTCTTATTTCAAGATCGAAACAATTCACAAACATACTAGATCAAATTATGCTTGAATGTTTCTAAAACATGCAACCTAGAACAAGGCTACAAAACTAAGCAATTTCGGCTAAGCAAAAAGCAATATTATTATCATGTTAAATCTTGGTCTTTAGGGTTACAAATGAGGCCTTTAAATAGGAAAAGAAACCCTAAAAATAAGCTATGAAATTCGGATTACAAGGAGCACAAAATCTGCCCAAAACTTGCCTTATGTGAAATTGGCAGATTTTGTGGAAAATCTTTTCTAGAGAATAATATCTTTCCTAATCCTTTCCAAACATATAAAATGAATATAAAAGACCTAAAACATGTCTAAATACATCATAAATTCGTTGGAACCATTTTGGGAACAAATATGGAAACTTTGGGAACAAATATGGAAAGTGGTCCAAATAAGGAAAGTTTGCAAAAATGATGCAACTTTCCTAATTAGCTCTTCTCTTCAATTCCGATTGAACAAGTTTTCAATACTCTTCCTCCAAATGTATTTGCCATAGATTGAAGTTCATCACGTCCTCTTCCATAGCCTCCATGATCGGATCTTCGAAGCTTGTCTTGACTTTGCTAATGTAGGCCTGTAAATGGATGTCAATGCTTCTCTTGAACTTTAATGTTGTGATTTGTCCTTGGGCGTTTTGTGACGTTCCATGATTCATATCATCCCCTCCCTCTTGAAAAGGATTCGTCCTCGAATCTATAACATTACCTACATCGCAATAAATTAAGTTAATAACATAAATAAAAGCATATAAAGCACGCTTACCTCGTGTATTGTGAATTGGCACCAAAGAGAGCAACAATGGTACCCTTCTTTCTCCTTTCAAGTTAACACCTCCTGGGTCAAATATTGTTGGTTTCCTTCCCTTTAAATCAGCAAAACATTCGAGCTTATCAAAGACCACAACATTGACAATATGGTTGGTGGATAGTGGGAACAAGTCTAATAGAATATATGGACCATAGTCAACCTCGTAAATTTTCTCATACTCAACAATACTCACAAGATGATCACATGGTGAAGGTAACAAATCAATCAAAGCATATGAACCACAATCAAACTCAAATAGGTCTAATGTGTTGGGGTAAATTAGAAAATATGAAAACTCTATGCTGTCCCTAAATGCATCACATGTCTTATCAAAGAAAACTCGTGTATCACAAAACATATGTTTATCATTAGAATGAAATTGAAGTGGTAAAATATCAGAGTTGAGATCAAATTTAGTAAACAAACAAGAACTATGCACATCATCACAAGTAAATGGATAGGCTAGCTTAACATGTTTTGCAAGTGATAAGCTGTCAAACAAGTAAAGATCATCCAAAAGAATTTTGCTAGAAAAGAATGCATGTTTATCATAAAAATATAATTGGTTTGGATGATTTCTAGTCTTACAATCAGAATTGGAAAACAAGAAATAATCATTTAAACAAACCGATGCAAAAGGATTAAAAGTAAGAAACTTCCTTTTCTGGCCTTGGATCCCGTTGGCAACATCTTTTTCCATGAAGTATGGTGGTGCCTTAAGTATTTCAGCCCCTTGAAATGCATCTACTATGTGCTCCATTCCAATTGAAAATTGATCAATGTAATTCTGCAAAACATTAGCTAAAACACTAGAAAAGCAAAGGTTAAGTTCATAAGTTAGAAAGAAAGAATCTTTGCACACAAGTACAAAGTGGGTTTTATTTGAAAACATTGTTTTCCTAGCCTCACTTTCTACAAAACTCACAATGTTCTCACCATTCCTCTCATTCATTTTTGACTCACAACTCTCTTTCTTTTCAATTTCTCTTTCATTCTTTTCAAACACTCTTTCTTTTGAACTCAAATCTCTTTCTTTTGACTCACTCATGTCACTCATTTCTTTTTGAGCACTCATCTCTCTTTCTTTTGGCTCACTTATTTCAATAATTTCTTTTTCACACTCTTCTTTTTAAAAATTCATCTCTCTTTCTTTTTGCTCACTCTCTTTTTGACAATTCTCATTCTTTTCAAAGGTAGAACACTTTTTTAACTCACATGCATCATAAGTTTCCCTCATATGAATATTTGATTGGAAGTGGTCTTGTAAAGCAAATGTTACCTTTTTCTTAATCAAGCCATTGGCAACCACATCCTTTCTCTTTAATGCACTCTTTAATTGATTTTCTTGAGATGGAATCGGGTTAGAAAGATGTTTAGTAGAATACCTTTTTGTAGCCCTTCTTTCGAGTCTCTTTTCCACCGTGGTTGCATAATAAACCATATGTTCCAACTCCACATATGTCTTTCCTTCAACACAACAGGCAATCTCCTCGTTTAAACCCTTTAAGAACCGTGTCATTGTGGACTCATTATCTTCAAAAAAGACAGCCCTAGCCATGAGAACTTCAAACTTCTTGTGATAAGCTTCAACACTCCTTTCACCTTGTGTAAGATTTAGAAATTCTTTCACAATAGCTCTCTGTCTTTGGCTCGGCACAAACCTCTTCCTCATGTGATATTTAAGTTCATACCAAGTATCAATATGTGGTTGTCTATCTTTCCTTAGTTTTTCCTTCAATTGAGACCACCAAACATAAGCATAGTTAGTGAACTTGGTAATAGCAAGCAATACCTTTCTTTCCTCACTATAGTTGTTGTATTCAAAGAAATGCTCAATTTGACTTTCCCATTGCAAGTACTCTTCTGGATCTACACTCCCATGGAAAGTATATAAGTTGAGCTTATGTGCTCCAAAGCTCCTATGCACCATCCTTTCATAATAATCCTCTCCATTTTCCCTCCAAGTATGCTCTACATCTCGACATCCATTGCTCCTCCTTTCATTATATTTTTCATGATACATTGCTGCAAATAAAAAGGTTAATAATAAAAATAGGACCTCTCAATCACTCCCTAAGTGTTTACACTCGATGATGTTCGTTCTCTCGTGTTTGCACTCAAAAACAGATTTTAGACCCTAAATGTAACCTTGAACTATTAGTACACTTTAGCAACTATCAAACAAATAAGATACTAATGATATTTGTAAAAAGTATCAATAAAGAAATAAGAAACAATCAGCTTGGGTGGCTAGAGAAATAAAAGGACAGATTTTTCAAATGGTGTATTTTTGTAACAAGGAAAGAATAATAAAGAAAACAAGCAAGAATAAACTTTCCTAAAAGAGAAAAATTCGAAATTAGACTTCCCTAAAGCAATTTGGATCAGAAAATATGACTTTCCTTAAGCAAGATATGCATATATTTGAATATGGGACAGATTTGAAACTTTCCTAAAACAGTTTTTGCTATTTTTGGTAAGTTCTATCTTTTTAGGAAACAAACAACTTTGGCTCATTCAACTTGATAATTTCGGATTCAAGATGCATAAATGATGAGTTTAAGATGAACTCTTCAAGAACAATAAGAACACTAAACACTTTTTTTCAGAAACTCAAGCAAATAGCAAGAACACTTTTTTTTTTATAACAATTTTCTGCACAATCCAACAGTCTGCGAAGATCTATTTTTTTCTCAATCTTCCACTTTTTTTTTGACAAACTTTTCTGAATAACAAATAATCACGACTCAAATATAAACACTTTTATAGTTTATGACTTTCTAAGATTCGGATTGAAACTATACGAAAAATAACAAAAACAGTAGCTAAAGAAGGAAATTCTGGAACAGTTTTTTTTTTTTTTTTTTTTTTTGGAATTTTCGATGAACGATGAACAAGCCTAAAAAATTGAAATAACAAGAAAGCAAGTAAGATATAAATCTTCCCTTGAGCCTAAGCTCTGATACCAAATGATATGAAACCCTAGGAAATTGAAATAGAAACCCTTTGAAAGCACAAAGAACCCCTAGATGCAAACCCTAAAACCCCGATGAACAATAAGGTAAAACCCATGGAATACAAGAAGAAGAAGATTATTCCGATGATCTAATATCTTGAAATAAGAGAACTTGTTCTTATTTCAAGATCGAAACAATTCACAAACATACTAGATCAAATTATGCTTGAATGTTTCTAAAACATGCAACCTAGAACAAGGCTACAAAACTAAGCAATTTCGGCTAAGCAAAAAGCAATATTATTATCATGTTAAATCTTGGTCTTTAGGGTTACAAATGAGGCCTTTAAATAGGCAAAGAAACCCTAAAAATAAGCTATGAAATTCGGATTACAAGGAGCACAAAATCTGCCCAAAACTTGCCTTATGTGAAATTGGCAGATTTTGTGGAAAATCTTTTCTAGAGAATAATATCTTTCCTAATCCTTTCCAAACATATAAAATGAATATAAAAGACCTAAAACATGTCTAAATACATCATAAATTCGTTGGAACCATTTTGGGAACAAATATGGAAACTTTGGGAACAAATATGGAAAGTGGTCCAAATAAGGAAAGTTTGCAAAAATGATGCAACTTTCCTAATTAGCTCTTCTCTTCAATTCCGATTGAACAAGTTTTCAATACTCTTCCTCCAAATGTATTTGCCATAGATTGAAGTTCATCACGTCCTCTTCCATAGCCTCCATGATCGGATCTTCGAAGCTTGTCTTGACTTTGCTAATGTAGGCCTGTAAATGGATGTCAATGCTTCTCTTGAACTTTAATGTTGTGATTTGTCCTTGGGCGTTTTGTGACGTTCCATGATTCATATCAACATACTACACGTACGGTCTTACCATATCACAAGTGATATGAATCATGGAACGTCACAAAAAGCCCAAGGACAAATCACAGCATTAAAGTTCAAGAGAAGCATTGACATCCATTTACAGGCCTACATTAGGAAAGTCAAGACAAGCTTCGAATATCCGATCATGGAGGCTATGGAAGAGGACGTGATGAACTCCAATCTATGGCAAATACATTTGGAGGAAGATTATTGAAGACTTGTTCAATCGGAATTGAAGAGAAGAGCTAATTAGGAAAGTTGCATCACTTTTGCAAACTTTCCTTATTTGGACCACTTTCCATATTTGTTCCTAAAGTTTCCATATTTGTTCCCAAAATGGTTCCAACGAATTTATGATGTATTTAGACATGTTTTAGGTCTTTTATATTCACTTTATATGTTTGGAAAGGATTAAGAAAGATATTATTCTCTAGAAAAGATTTTCCACAAAATCTGCCAATTTCACATAAGGCAAGTTTTGGGCAGATTTTGTGCTCCTTGTACTCCGAATTTCCTAGCTTATTTTTAGGGTTTCTTAGCCTATTTAAAGGCCTCATTTGTAACCCTAAAGACCAAGATTTAACATGATAATAATATTGCTTTTTGCTTAGCTGAAATTGCTTAATTTTGTAGCCTTGTTCTAGGTTGCATGTTTTAGAAACATTCAAGCATAATTTGATCTAGTATGTTTGTGAATTGTTTCGATCTTGAAATAAGAACAAGTTCTCTTATTTCAAGATATTAGATCATTGGAATAATCTTCTTCTTCTTGTATTCCATGGGTTTTACCTTATTGTTCATCGGGGTTTTAGGATTTGCATCTAGGGGTTCTTTGTGCTTTCAAAGGGTTTCTATTTCAATTTCCTAGGGTTTCATATCATTTGGTATCAGAGCTTAGGCTCAAGGGAAGATTTCTATCTTACTTGCTTTCTTGTTATTTCAATTTTATTCTTGTTTTGTTCTTATTTCATCCAAAAAACCAGAAAACACATTAAAAAAAAAAACTGTTCCAGAATTTCCTTATTTGTTTTTGCCCACTGTTTTAATTTTTTTCATATAGTTCCGTTTCGATTCTCAGAAAATGACCAACTACAAAAGTCTTTATTTTTCTATCTAGTTTATTTTTTATTCAGAAAAGTTTGTCAAAAAAAAAGTGGAAGATTGAGAAAAAAATAGATCTTCGCAGACTGTCGGATTGTGCAGAAAATTGTTATAAAAAAAAAAAAGTGTTCTTGCTATTTGCTTGAGTTTCTGGAAAAAAGTGTTTAGTGTTCATATTTTCTTGAAGAGTTCATCTTAAACTCATCATTTATGCATCTTGAATCCGAAATTATCAAGTTGAATGAGCCAAAATTTGTTTGTTTCCTAAAAAGCTAGAACTTACCATAAATAGCCAAAACTGTTTTTGGAAAGTTTCAAATCTGTTCCATATTCAAATATATGCATATCTTGCTCAAGGAAAGTCATATTTTCTGATCCAAATTGCTTTAGGGAAGTCTAATTTCGAATTTTTCTCTTTTAGGAAAGTTTATTCTTGCTTGTTTTCTTTGTTATTCTTTCCTATTTACAAAAATACACCTTTTGAAAAATCTGTCCTTTTATTTCTCTAGCCACCCAAGCTGATTGTTTCTTATTTCTTTATTGATACTTTTTACAAATATCATTAGTATCTTAGTTGTTTGATAGTTGCTAAAGTGTGCTAATAGTTCAAGGTTACATTTAGGCCTTAAAATCTTTTTTTGAGTGCAAACACGAGAGAACGACATCATCGAGTGTAAACACTTAGGGAGTGATTGAGAGGTCCTATTTTTATTATTAACCTTTTTATTTGCAGCAATGAATCAAGAAAGGTTTGATCAAATGAGAAGTAAGAGATTTCGAGATGTAGAACAGACCCGGAGCCAAAATAGAGAGGTTTATCATGGAGGGATGGAGCATAGAAGCTTAAGAGGTGATAAGCTCAAGTTAAATACTTTCTATGGGAGTTCTAATCAAGAGGAATACTTGCAATGGGAGACAGAAACCGAGCATTTCTTTGATTGCAACAATTATAGTGAGGAAAGAAAGGTAATGCTTGCTATTTCCAATTTCACTAATAATGCTCATGTTTGGTGGTCTCAATTGAAAGTGAAACTAAGGAGGGAGAGGAAACGACCAATAGAAACATGGTATGATCTTAAGTGCCATATGAGAAAGAGATTTGTTTCAAGACAACATCAAGAGCATCTTGTGCAAATGTTGGATAAGCTAATACAAGGATGTAAAAGTGTGGATGAATACTACATGGAGATGGAGTTTCTCAAGGCAAGGGCTAATGTGGATGAAGATGAGAAGTCTACTATGGTTAGGTTTTTAAATGGATTGAATAGAGATATTGCTTACCAAGTGGAGTTAACACAATTTGAGGAGTTAGGAGAGTTGGTGCACATTGCCAACAATGTGGAAAGAAGACTCCAAAGAGGGGCTGCAAAAAGGTATGTCACTAAACAATTTTCCAATCCAATTTCTTCTTATCAAATGGGTGAAAATGGTACATTAATGGATAAGAATGGGGCTGCCTATGGCTTGGTAGAGGAAAATGCAAATTTGATTTTAGAGAAGGTCAAGATGATTGAAGGAGAACTTTTAAAATCGAAGGAAGTTTTCAATGCTAGCATGGAGGAGATAAAAGATGATATTCGTGCTAATGTTTGTGTGAAGGAAACTTATGATGCATGTGAGCTACAAAAGTGTTCTATAATTGAAATGAATGAAAATTGTGAAAAAGAGAGTGAGCAAAAAGAAAGAGAGATGAGTGATAAAAAAGAAATGAGTGAGCGAAAAGAAATGAGTGATTCAAAAGAAAGAGAGATTAGTTCAAAAGAAAGAGAGATTGAAAAGCAAGAAAGTGAAATTGAAAAGAAAGAGAGTTGTGAGTATAAAAAGAATGAGAGCAATGGTGAGGAAAATGTGAGTTTTGTAGCAAGTGAGGCTCGAACGCTTTGATTTCAAACAAAACCCACTTTGTACTTTTGTGCAAAGATTCTTTCTTTCTAACTTATGAACTTAACCTTTGCTTTTCTAGTGTTTTAGCTAATGTTTTGCAGAATTACATTGATCAATTTTCAATTGGAATGGAGCACAAAGTAGATGCATTTCAAGGGGCTGAAATACTTAAGGCACCACCATACTTCATGGAAAAAGATGTTGCCAACGGGATCCAAGGCCAGAAAAGGAAGTTTCTTACTTTTAATCCTATTGCATCGGTTTGTTTAAATGATTATTTCTTGTTTTCCAATTCTGATTTTAAGACTAGAAATCATCCAAACCAATTATATTTTTATGATAAACATGCATTCTTTTCTAGCAAAATTCTTTTGGATGATCTTTACTTGTTTGACAGCTTATCACTTGCAAAACATGTTAAGCTAGCCTATCCATTTACTTGTGATGATGTGCATAGTTCTTGTTTGTTTGCTAAATTTGATCTCAACTATGATATTTTACCACTTCAATTTCATTCTAATGATAAACATATGTTTTGTGCTACACGAATTATCTTTGATAAGACATATGATGCATTTAGGGAGAGCATGGAGTTTTCATATTTTCTAATTTACCCCAACACATTAGACCTATTTGAGTTTGATTATGGTTCATATGCTTTGATTAATGTGTTACATTCACCATGTGATCATCTTGTGAGTAGTGTTGAGTATGAGAAAATTTACGAGATTGACTATGGTCCATATATTCTATTAGATGTGTTACCACTATCCACCAACCATATTGTCAGTTTTGTGGTCTTTGATAAGCTCGAATGTTTTGCTGATTTAAAGGGAAGGAAACCAACAATATTTGACCCGGGAGGTGTTAACTTGAAAGGAGAAAGAAGGGTACCATTGTTGCTCTCTTTGGTGCCAATTCACAATACACGAGGTAAGTGTGCTTTATGTGCTTTTATTTATGTTATTAACTTAATTTATTGTGATGTAGGTAATGTTATAGATTCGAGGACGAATCCTTTTCAAGAGGGAGGGGATGATATGAATCATGGAACGTCACAAAAAGCCCAAGGACAAATCACAGCATTAAAGTTCAAGAGAAGCATTGACATCCATTTACAGGCCTACATTAGGAAAGTCAAGACAAGCTTCGAATATCCGATCATGGAGGCTATGGAAGAGGACGTGATGAACTCCAATCTATGGCAAATACATTTGGAGGAAGATTATTGAAGACTTGTTCAATCGGAATTGAAGAGAAGAGCTAATTAGGAAAGTTGCATCACTTTTGCAAACTTTCCTTATTTGGACCACTTTCCATATTTGTTCCTAAAGTTTCCATATTTGTTCCCAAAATGGTTCCAACGAATTTATGATGTATTTAGACATGTTTTAGGTCTTTTATATTCACTTTATATGTTTGGAAAGGATTAAGAAAGATATTATTCTCTAGAAAAGATTTTCCACAAAATCTGCCAATTTCACATAAGGCAAGTTTTGGGCAGATTTTGTGCTCCTTGTACTCCGAATTTCCTAGCTTATTTTTAGGGTTTCTTAGCCTATTTAAAGGCCTCATTTGTAACCCTAAAGACCAAGATTTAACATGATAATAATATTGCTTTTTGCTTAGCTGAAATTGCTTAATTTTGTAGCCTTGTTCTAGGTTGCATGTTTTAGAAACATTCAAGCATAATTTGATCTAGTATGTTTGTGAATTGTTTCGATCTTGAAATAAGAACAAGTTCTCTTATTTCAAGATATTAGATCATTGGAATAATCTTCTTCTTCTTGTATTCCATGGGTTTTACCTTATTGTTCATCGGGGTTTTAGGATTTGCATCTAGGGGTTCTTTGTGCTTTCAAAGGGTTTCTATTTCAATTTCCTAGGGTTTCATATCAACAAGTCATCGTAACGTGATAGTATATGGATCAACATCAACCTACTGTCACGTACGGTCTTACCATATCACAAGTCATCATAACCTGATATCGTATGGATCAACATCAACATACAGTCACGTACGGTCTTACCATATCACAAGTCATCATAATGTGATATCGTATGGATCAACATCAACATACTGTCACGTACGGTCTTACCATATCACAAGTCATCATAACACGATATCGTATGGATCAACATCAACATACTGTCACGTACGGTCTTACCATATCACAAGTCATCATAACACGATATCGTATGGATCAACATCAACATACTATCACGTACGGTCTTACCATATCACAAGTCATCGTAATGTGATATCGTATGGATCAACATCAACATACTTTTACGTACGGTCTTACCATATCACAAATAAATAACGTCCCCTTACTTTTGGAGGTAATTTTTATTTTTTTATTTTATTTAATTAAAGAGTTTAAGGTTAGTTTAAATTTAGTAATTTCGAATTTAGTAGTTATTTTCATTCGAAAACCTTTTTAACCCTTTATCACTTTAAATTAGTTTCGGTGAGATTAATAATTATTAACAGGCCAATTAATAATTATTAAAAGTATAAAACGTTATGATATGAATCATGGAGAATCACAAATAGTTCAAGGATTAATCTCAAGATCAAAGTTCCAGACAATTATTGAACATCCATTTACAAGCCTACATTAGCAAAGCCAATACAAGCTTTGAAGATACGAGCATGAAGGATTACAAAGAGGACTTGCTAAACTTTAATCTATGGAAAATACATTATGAAGAAGAGTATTGAATACTTATTCAATTAGAATTGAAGATAAGAGCTAAATAGGAAAGTTGCATCACTTTTGTAAACTTTCCTTATTTGAATCACTTTCCATATTTATTCCCAAACTTTCCATATATGATGTCAACGAATTTACAATGTATTTAGACATGTTTTAGGCCTTTATTTATCAGCTTTAATGCTTAGAATAGTTTAGAAATGATATAATATCTTCTAGGACAAAACTTTCCTAAAATGCACCAAATGCACTTAAGGAAAGATTTGGCAGATTTTGTGCCTCCTTGTAATCCAAATTTCCTTGTTGTTTTTAGGGTTTCTTTGACTATTTAAAACCTCATTTGTAACCCTAAATACTCTGAATTAATATGATAGAAAATAGCTTTGTTTTGCTTATTGCTTGGTTGATTTTACCTTGCATTTTGTAGCCTTGTTCTAGGTGCATGTTTTAGAAACATTCAAGCATAACTTGATCTATTGTGTTTGTGGATTGTTTCGATCTTGAAATAAGAACAAGTTAACTTATTTCAAGATATTAGATCATTGGAATAATCTTCTTAATGATATGAAACCCTAGAAAATTGAAATAGAAACCCTTTGAAACACAAAGAACCCCTATATGCAAATCCTAAAACCCCAATGAACAATAAGGTAAAACCCTTGGAAACCAAGAAGAAGAAGATCATTCAAATGATCTAATACCTTGAAATAAGAGAACTTATTCTTATTTCAAGATTGAAACAATCCACAAACACAATAGATCAAGTTATGCTTGAATGTTTCTAAAACATGCAACCTAGAACAAGGCTACAAAATGAAAGGTAAAATCAACCAAGCAATAAGAAAAACAAAGCTATTTTCTATCATATTAATTCTGAGTATTTAGGGTTACAAATGAGGCTTTAAATAGCCAAAGAAACCCTAAAAACAATAAGGAAATTCGGATTACAAGGAGGCACAAAATCTGCCAAATCTTTCCTTAAGTGCATTTGGTGCATTTTAGGAAAGTTTTGCCCTAGAAGATATTATATCATTCCTAAACTATTCTTAGCATTAAAGCTAATAAATAAAGGCCTAAAACATGTCCAAATACATTGTAAATTCGTGGACATCATATATGGAAAGTTTGGGAATAAATATGGAAAGTGATCCAAATAAGGAAAGTTTGCAAAAGTGATGTAACTTTCCTAATTAGCTCTTATCTTCAATTCTGATTGAATAAGTCTTCAATACTCTTCTTCATAATGTATTCGCCATAGATTAAAGTTTATCATGTCCTCTTTTTAAGCCTACATGCTCGTATCTTCAAAGCTTGTCTTGGCTTTGCTAATGTAGGCTTGTAAATGGATGTTAAATGTTTGTCTTGAACTTTGATCTTGAGATTAATCCTTGAGCAATTTTTGACGCTCCATGATTCATATCATCCCCTCCCTCTTGATAAGGATTCGTCCTCGAATCTAAAATATTACCTACATCGCGGAAACTTAAGTTAGTAACATAAATTAAAGCACCTAAAGCATACGTACCTCGTGTTTCATCAATTGTCAACAAAAGACACAACATGGGTGGTTCCTTCTCCTTTCAAGTTAACAGCTCTCGGGTCAAAAACCATTATCTTCCTTGATATCTTCTCTTTTCTTAGCAATTGTATGTCCATTGTCTTATCTAGATTTTGTAATTTCTTGAAAAGACCTATCTTAGGACAAACATCATCAAAGCTCACAAGATTGTTAGTTATTTGAAATAGCAAGGAAGACTTAGAGATGCATGGACCATAGTCAATCTCATAAATCTTCTTATAATATGGTAACACTAACAAAGATCCAACACTACAATCATCCTTAGACTTATATGAAACAAATCGAACATTCTTTTTTGAGTAAGTGATAATCATTCAAAATCATTTTATCAATCAAACAATAATCATGTGAAAAATAAAGCACATCATCAAAATTAGTAAATAAATCAACTTTTTCAATTTGGGATTTATCAAGAAAGTAAGTCTTAGCACAAGATGCATAATTATCAATGAAATTTATTTGATGTTGTAAAAATTCAGATTTGATACCAATTTTAGCAATCAAACAATTAATATGCATTTCATCAAGAATAGGGTTAGAATACTTTACCATGGCTGTGTTTACCCCATTTTTCATGCATTGAATCATGTGAGATGGTGGTTTATTGAGTATGGAAGCCACTTGAATGTTGTCTTCATGATGTATTATGCCTTTTGATATGAATTATGTAGCCTTGCATTTGAGGAATTCAAGCTTCATTCAAGACAACTCAAGCTTCATTCAAGGGAACTTAAGGCAACTCCAAGACAAGCATTAATGACCATTTACAAGCTTCAATTAGAGTTAAATATCAGTTTCAAATGTAATAATTCATTTTAAGTTACAAATTAAAATGGTGGCTGAATGTAACTTAAGTTTTTGCATTTAATTCGTAGGTTACATGCTAGGGACTTAATTGGGCTGATAGAGGATCATTATGAACGAAATTTACATGTATTTTATGCCTATAAATAGGCTTTGTTTTAGCTATTGTAAATCAGATTTGAATGATGAATGAAATGTAGCATTTTTATGCACATGGAGAGCCTTGAGCTCAACCCTTTGAAATCTTGTTTTAGATTACATGTTTAGAAACATTCAAGAGAGGAGTGATCAACCAACTTGTGGAGTGTTTCGAGTCATGAGATGATGGAACGTAATTGTTTGGGTCCATTTCATGATTTTTAGATCATACAAGACAATCTGTTTTCTAGCCTTTCTTGGGGTTGTTTTCAAATGGCATATGTGGGTTCTTTGGTTGTGATCTTTTTGGGTCCTTAGTTAAGTTTAAGGGTTCTTAAAGCATTTTCGAAAGGGTTTTCGTATCATTTGGTATCAGAGCATCAGTTACGATTTTGTGGCGATCTCTAGAACAGGTTTTATCCAATCTATCCTTTTCTATTCTTGTTGTTTTCAATTCTGTCCTATCTTTTCGTTTTTGTCCAAGCATGAATTTGTCTTAATCTTTCCATTCTGATCTTGTTTCTATCTTAAAGATCACTTTCTGATCTAAAAAAAAAAAAACTTTGCATTCAAGAGCACCGGTTTGTTCATCTTGCGTTCTTCTTGCAAATTCTTGAGGTTTTCTGAGTTTGATCCTTGAAATTCGTGTATATCTTATTGGAATGTGTTAGTATATCAGTTATATGTCATAAACCATCAGTTACACATTCATTTCCACGAATTTAAAGTCCCAAAAACGGCTGAATTAAAAGTTTGTCAAAACTGCCCATTTTTGTAACTGCCGCATTTAATGCTTCTGCTTACTGTCCAAACCGTGTCATAAATTCCGAATTTGGTTATTTGTTCTGAATATAAAAGTTTCATCTGACGGTTATCTTTCAATGATCAGAAGGTCACTTTGTCCAAATCATTACGGAAGTCATTCAATTCGGGGATTTGTTTTATGTGCGCAGGGTTATCCTAAATTCCAGCACTTTGGTTTATGCACTTAAGTGTTATCAATTATGATCAAATTTTTGAAATTGGTCTTTTGTAAGCTCTTCATTACTGTTATATTTACATATATATGAGCTGGTTCTTAAAAAGTCTTAGCCAATCTTCAATAATTTTGAGTGCAAACACGAGTGGAACAAAAAGAGTTGTAAAAAGCGAGGGAGTGCTTGTAAGGTCCATTTTTTTTCTCTCTCTAGCTTTCTTATGCAGCAACACTTTTTGATTCGAGGACGAATCATTTTGAAGAATGGGGGAATGATATGAATTATGTAGCCTTGCATTTGAGGAATTCAAGCTTCATTCAAGACAACTCAAGCTTCATTCAAGGGAACTTAAGGCAACTCCAAGACAAGCATTAATGACCATTTACAAGCTTCAATTAGAGTTAAATATCAGTTTCAAATGTAATAATTCATTTTAAGTTACAAATTAAAATGGTGGCTGAATGTAACTTAAGTTTTTGCATTTAATTCGTAGGTTACATGCTAGGGACTTAATTGGGCTGATAGAGGATCATTATGAACGAAATTTACATGTATTTTATGCCTATAAATAGGCTTTGTTTTAGCTATTGTAAATCAGATTTGAATGATGAATGAAATGTAGCATTTTTATGCACATGGAGAGCCTTGAGCTCAACCCTTTGTAATCTTGTTTTAGATTACATGTTTAGAAACATTCAAGAGAGGAGTGATCAACCAACTTGTGGAGTGTTTCGAGTCATGAGATGATGGAACGTAATTGTTTGGGTCCATTTCATGATTTTTAGATCATACAAGACAATCTGTTTTCTAGCCTTTCTTGGGGTTGTTTTCAAATGGCATATGTGGGTTCTTTGGTTGTGATCTTTTTGGGTCCTTAGTTAAGTTTAAGGGTTCTTAAAGCATTTTCGAAAGGGTTTTCGTATCACCTTTCATTGATGACAAATTACTGGGCATCTCATTAGGGAACAATCTTTTGAATTCCTGCAAAAACTCAACAAACATACTAGGCAAAGATGGGTTAAGTGTAAAACAAACCTCTTTGTACAAAAGTACAAATGTAGGTTGGTAGATTTCATTTCAAGCATAACTTGATCTATTGTGTTTGTGGATTATTTCGATCTTGAAATAAGAAACAAAAAAATTGGTTGGTTAAGAAGAAAAGAAGACAGATTTATGCAAATGGTTTGTTTTAGTGACAAGGAAAGAATAAGAAAGAAAATTGTAACGTCCCGTGACTTTTGAAGTAAATTTTTTTTTTATTTATTATTTATTTAATATGTTAATTATTTATTTATTTCAATTAAAGTATTTAGTTTAATTATTATTTTGTAATTTAGAATTTAGTAGTTAATTTTCGTCCGAAGACCTTTTTAATCCTTTTATTAGCTTAAATTAGTTTTGGTCGTATTAATAATTATTAATGGGCCAATTAATAATTATTAATCACCATTGAGCTAGTTTAAGAACTTCGGGTTTCGATTTATGAGTTAAATTCATTAAAAATGACGTAACCGTAATTTCCATTTTCTTAAAAATATCTAAAAACACTATTTATCTTCTTTAAAAATCAACAAAGTTGACATCTTCTTCTCATTCTCTTCCTCTTGGCCGTAGCTTTCATCCACCATGGATGAGAGAAAAAAATTCTTGGCTTTTCTTCGTTTCTCGGTGGATCGTCATGTTTTCAGTTGCGTTGGATTGGTTGGGACGAGGGCTACCTATCCAGCCTACCTTTGCGAAGTTTCCCGTTCTCTGAAGGAAGTCCCAAAAAGTAAGTTTTCAAAAAAATTTACATGGTTTTTTCGTTTTTTTATTATAAATGAGTTTTGAAGTTGAAATCATGAATTTCTATCATGGAATTTGACGATTTTGAGCTCGGATTTTCGAAAAACACTATTCACCCGAAAACACTATTCATCCCAAAATTCAAACTTGTTCTCATCTTGGTTCGTGGGAACTTTGTTGTCACGCGAGCATTCGAGGTTAGAATAAATAGAATTTAAAGTAGCTTTAGAAACTGAATAAGTTGAACGGTTTGTAGGATCGGAGTTGAGATTAAGGTTTAATCGAAAGGATTAAAGTAAGTGAAGTAACTTGCTTAGGCTTGAGAGTTAGTTATAGTTGAGTGACAGAATTCTTAGGTACTTCGAAGGAAACGAGTAACTTTCGGAAGTTCTAAGTTTATACTTACTTCGGAGTTTCCTAATGTTTATCAGAAGTTGACATATCCAAAGGTAATAAGGATTGTGAGTAAGGAACTTCGTATGTTTAGTAAACTTTGGAACAATGAATTTGAGACTTTTCTGTTAAGTCAAAATCTCGAGTTATTTGAAAGTCGGTTGGCTTGATTTTATTTATTATTTTCTTATTAGAAGATCCTAATTTCCTATTTTATGTATAAGAGTAATTCACGATCCATATACCGTTATGTCCTTTCGATTATGTTGAATTTTTATATTTATTTACTTGCACTTAAAAGAATATTCATATCATATCATATCATATTGCATAATCGATTATTGGGAGGAATAATGAGACAATGCATAGACTGAGTGCGCTTGCATTGTCTGGTATAATTCGTTTTATATTTACGTATATGTACATGAGGAATGCTAAAGGACTGCGGGACTTTGCATGATCGGAGGAGATAGATAATGAGATAATGATGGAACTATGGGAGTTCACATTATCTAGTATTATCCATAATTACTATGATACATATACGAGGCTACAGGTGTGCATTGAAGTCTGTATTCGGTGGGTGAGATAATAAGGTGAATGAGCTTAGCCTACAAGTGTGCATTGAAGCCTGTATCAGGTGTGTATTGAAGCCTGCGTTCATTACCTGTCATTATTCACTAGAGGTGGGAAGATATTATTGAAAGAAATTCGTTTATTTTATATTGGAAAGTGAGTTTAATGAGGTGAATGAGCTTAGCCTACAGGTGTGCATTGAAGCCTGTATCAGGTGTGTATTGAAGCTTGCGTTCATTACCTGTCATTATTCACTAGAGATGGAAAGAGATTATTGAAAGGAATTTGTATGTTTTATTTTGGAAAGCGAGATAATGAGGTGAATGCTTAGTCCTACGGGAGCTTTCATTACCTGACATTATTCGCATATGATGGTTATATTAATGTAAAGGCTGTTTGCCCTTTACACTTGTTTAGTGAGTTAATGAATGTTGAAATATGTTAAGACCAAGTGAGGTTAGCATTATTTATTAAAGAAAAGAAATGAAACATTATGTATATTATACATTTCCATAGAGAAAAAGAATGAAATATGATGATAGCCGAGTGCTATAAGAATGAGGAATGAAATTGAATTGTATATTGAGAGAATACAAGGGTGTATTGAACCTTGTATAATTAGTGTGATATATATATATGTAAAAGAACTAGATTCTCAATAAATTGGAAGATATTGAAATTAGAGATTAAGATTTGATGTAAACTTTATATATAGTATAAGGTATTAAAGAGAATGAGATACAAGTGTTATGTGTGTTATGAAACACATCATCCTAAAGGCTTGGAAGATAGTTCCTCAATTATTTGGGAGAATTGGTAAGTAAAAGTGAAATACTTGATATAAAACCTTTTTGGTGGTTGAAAGGTAGAGGAATGTGAATTTTACTTGGACACAAATCCGGATGCGGGTTTGGAGTCTAAGGTTACTTTTTATTCTGTTTATTTTCACTGGGCTTGCTTTTAGCTTTTGATATTACAAACAATTTCAGGTAATGCTCGGGGTCGTGGAAAGAGGAGCTGGTGCAGACTGATCTGAATGATGATGATGCTGAGATGGACTAGGAGTATTTTAATGTCCATGGACTTGTTTTGTTATATTTGGTATCTTTTGAATACTAAATATGTATATAAGCTCTTAAGAGCTTCTCGTCTTACTTTTATGATTATTAATCCTTTTGAACTCCTGAAATAGGAATTTGAAATTCCTTGTGTTTAAATTTCTGAATTGAAAATGTAAACAGGTTTTGGCTAGCCATGTTTCAAACATAACCACGCCGTTTTTTTTAAAATATAAAGATTTCCTCTGTGTTTGATTTTAAAATGATTTAAAAAGGAGTCGGGTTGTCACAAAAATAAGCAAGAATAAACTTTCCTAAAAGAGAAAATTTTGAATTTAGACTTCCCTAAAGCAATTTGGATCAGAAAATATGACTTTAATTGACGAAGATATGCATATATTCGAATGTAAGCCAGAATTGAAACTTTCCTAAAACTGTTTTGGTTATTTATGGTAAATTCTAGCTTTTTAGGAAATAAACAATTCTAGCACAAATCCTTTACAATTTATGGATTCAAGATGCATAAATAATGAGTTTAAGATGAACTCTTCAAGAACAATAAGAACACTAACCACGTTTTTCCATAAACTCAAACAAATCAATCAAAAACACTTTTTTTTTTCTAATTTTTAACACAATCCGACAGTCTGCAAAGATCTATATTTTTCTCAATCTTCCACTTTTGTTTTGACAAACGTTTCTAAATAAAAAATAATCACAACACAAATATAAAGACTTTTTTAGTTGATGACTTTTTGAGAATCGGATTGTAAGTATACGAAAAAGTACAAAAACAGTAAGCTAAATAAGAAAATTCTGGAACTATAATATTTTTTTTGTTTTTATGGAATTTTTGATGAACGAAGAACAAAAAAAAAACAAATTCAAATAACAAGAAAGCAAGTAATTCGTGGAGAAGATCAAATTTACATTCAAAGGAAGCTCAACACCAAGGATTGAAGACTTTATATAGAAATGGAAATTTCATGTAGTGTAGGGCTTTAATTTTTGTCATTTTTTCTACGAGTAGTAGTTTTTATTTTGATGAATCATCATGGTGATGTCATGATGAAGTCATCCTTATCAACATTTTATCTCATATTTTCGAAATTAGAATCATATTAGGAGTAGGAAACTTGTTTTGCCTATTTAAAAGCTTTATTATTCAATTAATAAACAGATTTGATGAATTAAAGAAAACTAGCCGATTGTGCTTGCCTTGGCCATCTCTCTCAACTATGTAATCTTGATTTAGATTGCATGCTTAGAAGCATTAAAGAAACATTGATCAAGTTGTTTGTGGAGTGTTTCGAATCATGGTGTAAGAAGTCATTCTTGTTTCTTGATATTTGATCATCATGGTATCCTTTTTCCCTTACTTACATCTTGGGTTGTTTCGAATGGCATATGTGGGTTCAATGGCTTGTTATTTTGGGGTCCTTAGTTAATTTTAAAGGTTTTAAAAGCAATTTCATGGGGTTTTCGTATCATAATAGCATAAAGACCATAAATAAGTTTATTTGAAAAACAAACATTTTTATGATGTATTGTCCTATTATATGTATTATCCACAAAATATAAACAATTCTCCGAAGTTTCCACATTAGAGTTAGTTTCTTTAAGCATTGCTCCTAAAATCTCATTTATCACATCTTGAGTTTCCCATTCATGTAAAACAGATTGGTATACATTATAACTTCTCAAAGAAAAATCAACTACATAAGAAGAATATGCATTCCTTAATGAGTTCAACTTATCAACATACTCAAAAATTGTAATTTCAAGATGCTCATTAACAAGAACTTTCACATGCTCAAAAGTAGAAAGTATATTACTTAAAAAATTCTCTTTAGATTCGATATACTTTCTTGCATGGATGTATTGCCCTTCCGAACACCTCAAGCTCTTATTGGGCCATAAATAATGCTTCCAAACCTGAAAAAGATTTTCAAACACACTAGGAGAATAATAGTTAAGGTTAGTTTCCAAAAAGTCTACTTTGCACATAAGCACAAAATTAAGCTTTTGACTAAGAAACACTATCCTCACCTCACTTATTTTTACAAGATAGCCCACTAATTTGCCTTTTCTGATATGAATCATGGAACGTCACAAAACGCCCAAGGACAAATCACAACATTAAAGTTCAAGAGAAGCATTGACATCCATTTACAGGCCTACATTAGCAAAGTCAAGACAAGCTTCGAAGATCCGATCATGGAGGCTATGGAAGAGGACGTGATGAACTTCAATCTATGGCAAATACATTTGGAGGAAGAGTATTGAAGACTTGTTCAATCGGAATTGAAGAGAAGAGCTAATTAGGAAAGTTGCATCATTTTTGCAAACTTTCCTTATTTGGACCACTTTCCATATTTGTTTCCAAAGTTTCCATATTTGTTCCCAAAATGGTTCCAACGAATTTATGATGTATTTAGACATGTTTTAGGTCTTTTATATTCATTTTATATGTTTGGAAAGGATTAGGAAAGATATTATTCTCTAGAAAAGATTTTCCACAAAATCTGCCAATTTCACATAAGGCAAGTTTTGGGCAGATTTTGTGCTCCTTGTAATCCGAATTTCCTAGCTTATTTTTAGGGTTTCTTTGCCTATTTAAAGGCCTCATTTGTAACCCTAAAGACCAAGATTTAACATGATAATAATATTGCTTTTTGCTTAGCCGAAATTGCTTAGTTTTGTAGCCTTGTTCTAGGTTGCATGTTTTAGAAACATTCAAGCATAATTTGATCTAGTATGTTTGTGAATTGTTTCGATCTTGAAATAAGAACAAGTTCTCTTATTTCAAGATATTAGATCATCGGAATAATCTTCTTCTTCTTGTATTCCATGGGTTTTACCTTATTGTTCATCGGGGTTTTAGGGTTTGCATCTAGGGGTTCTTTGTGCTTTCAAAGGGTTTCTATTTCAATTTCCTAGGGTTTCATATCATTTTCTCTCTATTTCCTCTAAGTATTCACACTTTTCTTTTCACTTTTTATTTTCACTCTTGCTTTTTCCTCTCAAAGCTTTCTTCTCTCTCTCACTCAATTTTTCACTCAATTCTTTTTCTTTCAACTCAATCTCAAGTCTTCTTTGTTCAAGCTTACATTGATCAATGAAAACCTCTTTTGAAGATAAAGGTAACAAAGTAGTCTTCCTCCCATCCTTATTAAAAGTCTACCTATTTAGGTAGACATCATAGGTCACTCTCCTATCAAACTACCAAGGCCTTCCCAAAAGTATATCCCCGGCATGCATTCGGACTACATCACAAACGACCTCATCCTTATACTTTCTAAGGTTAAAAGAAATAATAGCTTGATTATGCACCTTCACCTCACCACTATTGTTTCACCAGTGTAACTTGTAAGGTTTGGGATGTGGTTTAGTAGGAAAATTGAGTCTCTCAACCAGAATTGAGCTCACAACATTTGTAAAACTTCCCCCATCAATTACAACACTACATGGAGTCACATTCACTAAACACCTAGTATGGAACAAGTTGTGTCTTTGGTCATCTTCAAAATTATCCTTTATTTCAGAATTTAGAACTCTCATACACAAAAGTGCTTGTTGAGTTCCTTCCCCCCAACTACCATCACTCACCTCGGGTTCCTCAATATTCTCTTCCATATTATCACCTTCTTCAGCTTCCTCAAGAAATTCTTCCTCAATTTCACTCTCTTCCCAATCATTTACTACTTCTTCCTCAACATCACTTTCGAATTCATCTTTAATTATCTCCCTCATTTGCTAATTTCTAGCTATCTCTAATCTACCCATGCGCTCATTAAGCCCCTCTACAATTTTAGAAAGTCTAGCGAAAGCTCTCATTTGTGCCTCTCTCCACCTAGTTTCACTAATCTCACCATAACTTTTTTTCCCTTGTGACATGTTTCTGGACCTCACAACACTCCCTCACAATATATCACTCAAGGAACTCTCGTGTTTAATCACTCAAGGTAGGCCAAAATGTCAATTTAGGATCGTGGATAAGCTAGGGTCAAAACGAAGCAACTTGTGTTTAAAGTACTAAAAATCAAGCAATCAGTAGTATTAAACAATCTAAAATAATGAAAAGAAACAAAACTAAAGCAAGAAAAACATAATAGAAAGGTGAAAACTTAAATGGAAAGAAAAATCAGAAATTTGATGCAAAGAAGTCAAGAATAGTGGTAGCAACAAATTTCCAAATTCGTGGAGTTCAAAGATAAATTTTAAAATGGCAGCCAAGATGTAGCTTATTTAGATGGTAATAAAGAGCATACAAAAAGTAAAATTCAAAAATTTCGGTCAGAATTGAAAACACTAACTCACAGAATTGAAGTTCCTGGAAATTAGGCAAATCCTGAGCACAGAAATAAAATTCCAGATTTGGTATTCTTCCGTTATGAATTTGATAAAGATCTCTTCGGAACTTTGAAATTTAACAAGAAGGTAAAACTTTTTTCTTTAGACAACAAAAGCAAATTCAGAAGTTAGATCAGAGTTTGAATAGCAAACATTAGCATTAAATGCAGCAGTTACAAAATGGGACAGTTTTGGAAATTATAACTTATAGCCGTTTTTGAGACTTTAATTCAATGTGAAACTGATATATTTCAATGGTAAATGTTATAGAAACACAATTATATCATATATACACGAAATTATATGAATCAAACTCAGAAAATTGAAGACTTTTCAGGAAGAACACAAGATGTACAGATTAGTGCTCTCGGATGCAATTGCTCTCCTCTTTATTTCTATTTTTTTTTTTGATTTTCAAGATCTAATCGTGATCTTTAAGATGGATATGAAATCAGAATAAAATGATGAAGAAAAATGGATGAAAAGGCAGAAATGAATTCGATGGACAGAATGTGTAGAATTGAAAAACAAGTGCATAAAAGTATGATAGAATCAAATCTAGAGATCGGCCACTAAGATGAAACCTATGCTTTGATACCAAATGATACGAAACCCCTTTCAAAATGCTCTTAAACTTAACTAAGGACCCCAAAAGTACAAGACCAAAGAATCCACATATATCATTTGACACAACCCAAGGAAAAAGACTAGAAATGATTATCCTTATGATCAAAGATCTAAAGACAATAATTGTATTTCTTGTTCTAGATTCAAATCAATCCACCAAATTAGAATGATCAATCCTAATGGCTCAATTCTATAGCCACCCTAAACACAAGGAATGGCAAATTGAAAAGGTAAGCACGGCTCATAACAATTCAAAGAAAAAGCTCTCAATGAGATTTTGTATTTTAAATTCAACCAATCTAATTAAAAATGATATTAGAATGGCTTTATATAGCCTACAAACAAAGCCAAAAATGATTCAAGACATAAAGAGCCAACGATTACAAAATTAAAGCAAAAACAGCTAGTTAATTTAATGCTAACGGCTAGTAAACTTAATGCACATAGCTAGTCTTCAAATCCTTTTTACCTCCATGTTTAAATCACGTAAAATCTGATATTTAAGTGTCTTTAATCTTGGTAAAAACGTTTCAACATGTTTGGATGTCTTCATGAAGCCTAGAGTTGCATTGAATGCATTAAATGATCTTCTGTTTCATTAAATGTTCTTGAGTTTTTACTTGACTTGAATTTAATGAACTAGGCTTGAACTTGACTTGCATTTATTGAACTAATCTTGAACTTGAATTTCATTTATTGAAATAAGCTTGAGAGTTGACATGAACTTGGAGTGTAATGAATGTAACTCCGTCACTTGTAAGGTTCCTTGGTTTATATCAAGAATGTTGAGGAACTCGAGGCGAGTGATGGTAGTTGGGGGGGGGGGAAGGAACTCAACAAGCACATTTGTGTAGGAGAGTTCTAAATTCTAAAATAAAGGATAATTTTGAAGATGACCAAAGACACAACTTGTTCCATACTAGGTGTTAAGTGAATGAGACTCTATGTAGTGTTGTGATCAACGGTGAAAGTTGTTCAAATATTGTTAGCTTAATTCTAATTAAGAGACTAAATTTACCTACTAAACCATATCCCAAACCTTACAAGTTACAATGCTTAAACAATGGTGGTGAGTTGAAGGTGCATAAGCAAGCTATTATTTCTTTTAACCTTGGGAAGTATAAGGATGAGGTAGTTTGTGATGTAGTCCCAATGCATGCCGGGGATATACTTTTGGGAAGGCCTTCGCAGTTTGATAGGAGAGTGACCTATGATGGGTACCTTAATAGATACACTTTTATCAAGGATGGAAGGAAGGCTACTTTGTACCTTTGTCTTCAAAAGAGGTGTTCAATGATCAATGTTAGCTTGAACAAAGGAGGCTTGAGATTGAGTTAAAAGAAAAAGAGTTAAAAGAAAAAGAATTGAGTGAAGAAAAGTGTGAGAGAGAGAAAAAATCTTTGAGTTGTCAAAATGAAAGTGAGAAGAGAGAGGAATTTGCGCCAAGAGAGTTTCGAGAAAAAAATCAAAAGAGAAAAAAAGAGAAGAATGAAAAATAAATGTTTGAATATTTAGAGGAAATAGAGAGAAAAGGAAAATTAGTGAGCTATCATGTAAAAATGAGTGAGGTGAGGATAGTTTTTCTTAGTCAAAATCCTAATTTTGTGCTTATGTGCAAAGTAGACTTTTTGGCAACTAACCTTAACCATTATTTTCCTAGTGTGTTTGGATATCTTTTTCAGGTTTGAAAGCATTACTTTTGGTCGAATAAGAGCTTGAGGTGTTCAAAAGGACAGTACATCAAAGAAAGAAAGTATATCGAATCTAATGAGAATGTTGTAAGTTCTATACTCTCTAGTTTTGAGCATATGAAATTTATTGTCAATGAGCCTTTTGAAAATGAAAGTTTTGAGTATGTGGAAAAGTTGAACTCATTTTGGAATGCATATTCATCTTTTATTGTTAATTTTTCTTTGAGGAGTTACAATAGATACCAAACTGTTTTGCATGAATGGGAAACTAAATAAGTGATAAATGTGATCTTAGGGGCTATTCTTAAAGAAACAAACTATAAAGTGGAAACTTATAAGAATTGTTTATATTTTGTGGAGAATACATGTAATAGGACAATACAACATAAAAATGTTTGTTTTTCAAATAAACTTATTTATGGTCTTTATGCTATTACTCCATTTGAGTTGCTTTCTTTGAGATATAATGTTTTTCTGAGTGATTCAGTCCATTTTAAGTATGTTTTCATCAAATTAATACAAACGGATGTGAAGCAAATGATTGAGGAGCAAGTTTTCACATTTACCTCAATAATGAACATGAGAAGAAAACCGCTTAAGTTTCATCCTAGAGCATGGATTTGGATACATGTCTGAAAGAAGCGACTTCAAAAAAGGACTAAATTGCATCCAAGGGGTGATGGAACTTATCAGGTCCTTGGAAGAATATTTTCAAAAGTCCACACCATTGTGATACAAGGTGAGTATCTTGAAATTTCAGGCTTTAATGTTACTTATTTGTGCTATTTTTATGTATGAAATGATAATCTTGATTCGAGGACGAATCTTCTTGAAGAAGGGGAAGATGATAAGAATCATGGAAGCACTCTATTCCCAATATATGTCCCGAGCGGCCCAATAACAAGATCCAAATCTATGAAGATCCAACAAGATTTTATTACTCAGGTGCAAGAATGGCTAGGCTCGGATTAACCTTTGTTTCCAAGTGAGCAGCCCAATTTGGATGAAGACTTGACATATCCCACTAAGAAGATCAATGTGTGCAACTTAAAAATCCATAAGGAAGATATCTACAAAGATAACCTTGTGCAAGTCTTAACTATGCTTTAAGTGGAAGAATGCGACAACTAAGCAAATCAGATTTACTTTAATTTGAATTTTAGTCAAAGTTTCCTTATTTGTAGTCGTGTGTCATTAATACTCTACTTTCCTTTTATGTTTGCTGATTTGTAGCCGTGTGCATTAAGGTTCTATTTTCCTTTTATGTTTTGTTTTCTTCTGTTATTTGAAGGCTATAAAAGCCATGGAACTCAATGTAACAAATCAGATTATGATTGAATGAAAAACAAGTACTCTTTGAGAGTTTATTTTTGAAAACCAAATTAGTTTTCAATTTCTTTGCAATTCTTGTGTTTAGGGTTGCTACCGAGTCATTCAACTAGGAATTGATCAACTTAGTTGTGGAGTGATTCAATTTAGAACAAGAAACCTCATTCTTGTCTCTAGATCATTGATCTAAGAGGTAATCTCATCTAGCCTTAAATCTCTTGGTTGAAACTGATTAGTTAGGGAGGGTTTGAGTTCTTGCTTCAAAGGTTCATTCTAAGCATAATAGCATAGGGTCTTTGGACTTGCAATTTGGGTTTGCCTTATCAACTTGTTTCACTCTTTGAACCAAATTGATACCATAGACCTAGGTTTTCTCGCTTGTCAAAGTTTATACTTATTTGTAATTAAAAAGCAATGTTTTTCTCAAGCTTTGGTAAATTGAAGAACCTCTTATTTGGGAATCCTCTTTTGAAAAAAGTAACAAAATAGGATTTTAATCAATCCAAAAGCTCGTTTGTAATTGAAATGTTTGTATTAAAGTACTTATTTCACTCTTTAGGCCAAATTGAATCCAAAGACCTAAGGTTTCCCACTTGTCAAAGTTGTCCTCATGATTTTGTCCATCCAAAAGATCCAAATCAAGGAAGCTCTCCTTTGGGAATCCTCTTTGGAACAAAATATCGAAAGATGTCTGAACTAACCTGAAAACTTATTTGTAATTGAAAAGCTTGTTTCAAAGTATTTTTTTCACTCTTTAGACTAAATTGAATCCAAAGACCTAAGGTTTCCCGCTGGTCCAAGTTGTCCTCATGATTTGGTCCATCATAAAGATCTAAATGGAGGAATCTTTTATTTGGGAATCCTCCTTGGAAAAAATATCGTTAGAGGATTCGAACCACTCCAAAACTTATTTGTAATTGAAAAGCTTTTTTCAATGTACCTGTTTAACTTTTCTGACCAAATTGAATCCAAAGACCTAAGGTTTCGCGCTTATCAAAGTTGTCATCATGACTTAGCGGCAATCATTAAAGAAACAAACTCTAAAGTGGAAACTTATGAGAATTGTCTACATTTTGTAGAGAATACATGTAATAGGACAATATATCATAAAAATGTTTGTTTTTCAAATAAACTTATTTATGGTCTTTATGCTATTACTACCTTTGACTTACTGCCTTTGAGATCTAATGTCTTTGTGAGTGATTCAACCAATTTTAAGAATGTTTTCATCAAATTAATGCTTATGGATGTGAAGAAAATGACCGAGAAGCAAAGATTCACATTTACCTCTAAAATCAACATGAGAAGGAAACCACTTAAGTTACATCCAAGAGCATGGATTTGGATGCATTTTCGGAAGAAACGACTTCAAAAAAGAACTAAATTGCATCCAAGGGGTGATGGACCATATCAAGTACTTGGAAGAATCTATGCAAAAGTTCACACCATTGCATTACAAGGTGAGTATTTTGAGAATTCAATCTTCAAAGTTACTGTTTTTTAATCTTTTATTGTAGGGCATGAAGATTTGGATTCGAGGACAAATCCTTTTCAAGAAGGAGGGAATGATATGAATCAAGTAGCCTTAATGTTGATCTTTAAGACAGAAACAAGATCAGAATGAAAAGGATTCGTTGATCTTTTCCGAGAATGCATTCATTGTTCTCCAAGTTCATGACAAGCTCAAGTTACAAACTACTTCAATAAAAGGTTCAAGATTAGTTCAATAAATGGAAGTCAAGTTCAAGCCTAGTTCATTAAATGCAATTCAGGTTCAAATCAAGTTCATTTAATGCAACCGAAGCTCATTTAATGCGACTCAAGACATCAATGCTACTCAAGACTTATTCATGACATCTTAAGGCTTCATTTAAGACTCTCATAAAGACATATGATCAAGGAGTTTCAATTACAAAGCCTTCCAAATCAGACTTGTAACTCCTCTAATTTCAGTTACAAGTTTTGCATAGTTAATATTCATACTTATGTAGTTTAAGACAATTTTTGGTTACTTTCGTTAGACTTTAATGTTCTAGTTGTTTTGTTTCCTTTCCAATATGTCAATTTCATTTTTCCCATTGTTTTTTAAGGCTTATAAAGCCATGAATAATATTGTAATAGGCAGATTAAGTTTTATTGAAGTTTAAAAAAAACAAAGTCGCATTGAGAGCTTTTTCGTTGAATTATTGTGAGTCGTGCTTACTTTTTCATCTTGTCATTCATTGTGTTTAGGGTGGCTGTAGAATCGAGCCATTAGGATTGATCATTCTAATTTTGTGGATTGATTCGAATCTAGAACAAGAAATCCAATTCTTGTCTTTAGATCTTTGATCATAAGGATTATCATTTTTTCTATCCTTTTTCCTTGGGTTGTGTCAAATGGCATATGTGGGTTCTTTGATGATATGAATCATGGAACTTCACAAATAGCTCAAGGACCAATCACAAGATCAAATATCAAGAGAAGCATTGAACATCCATTTACAAGCCTACATTAGCAAAGTCAAAACGAGCTTTGAAGATTCAAGCATGGAGGCTAACAATGAGGACTTGATGAACTTCAATCTATGCCAAATGCATTTTGAAGAAGAGTATTGAAGACTTGTTCAATCAGAAATGAAGAGAAGAGCTAATTAGGAAAGTTGCATCACTTTTGCAAACTTTCCATATTTGTTCCCACACTTTCCATATATGGTTCCAACGAATTTACAATGTATTTGGACATGTTTTAGGCCTTTATTTATCAGTTTTAATGCTTAGAATAGTTTAGGAATGATATAATATCTTCTAGGGCAAAACTTTCCTAAAATGCACCAAATGCACTTAAGGAAATATTTGGCAGATTTTGTGCCTCCTTGTAATCCGAATTTCCTTTTTGTTTTTAGGGTTTCTTTGGCTAATTAAAGCCACATTTGTAACCCTAAACATGAAGAATTCATATGATAATAATATTGCTTTTTGCTTTGCTAAAATTGCTTAGTTTTGTAGCCTTGTTCTTAGGTTGCATGTTTTAGGAACATTCAAGCAAACCTTGATCTAGTTTGTTTGTGAATTGTTTCAATCTTGAAATAAGAACAAGTTCTCTTATTTCAAGGTCTTTGATCATTGGAATAATCTTCTTTTCTTTGTTTCCAAGGGTTTTACCTTATTGTTCATCGGGGTTTTAGGATTTGCATCTAGGGGTTCTTTGTGCTTTCAAAGGGTTTCTATTTCAATTTCCTAGGGTTTCATATCATTTGGTCTTGATATTTTGGGGTCCTTAGTTAAGTTTAAGGGTTCTAAGAGCATTTTGAAAGGGTTTTCGTATCAACTTGTTTCACTCTGCCGACCAAATTGAATCAAAAGACCTAAGGTTTTCCACTTTTCAAAGATGTCCTCGTGATTTGGACCATCCTAAAGATCCAATGGAGGAACCTCTTCTCTGGGAATCCTCTTAGGACCAAAGTATTGAAAGAGGATACAATTAACTCCAAAAACTTGTTTGTAAGTGAAAAGCATGTTTCAAAGTTTTTGATTCCCTTTATGGACCAAATTGAATCCAAAGACATAAGGTTTCCCGTCTGTCAACATTATCCACGGGATTTAATCCATTCCAAAGATTCATATGGAGGAATCTCTTCTTTAGGAATCATCTTTTGGACAAAACTATCGAAAGTGTATCTGGACCACTCAAAAAACTTGTTTGCATTTGAAAGCTTGTTTCAAAGTAATTTTTTCAGTGTACGGACCAAATAGAATCAGAAGACCTAAGCTTTCTCGCTTGTCAAAGTTTTCCTCATGAAATTCTTTGACAATGTTACTTTGAAATTATGTCAAAGTTTTGGGGTTGAAAATGAAGATGATGACGATGTTACTTTGTTGGCTAGAGTAAACTCTAGGAGAGAACAAGGAGGGGGCCGAGGAAGGGGTAGAGGTAGATGAAGAGAATTAGGACCACCTAGGAGACATATGAGAGAGTTACAAGATGGAAGAGTAGAAGTGAGAAATTCAAGGGGTGTTAAACTTAAAATTCCACCATTTCATGGGAGGTCTAATCCGGAGGAGTACTTGCAATATGAGGACAAAATAGAGCATGTTTTTTATTGCAACAACTTTAGTGAGGAGAGAAAAATGAAGCTTCCTGTGGCTGAGTTTTGTGATTATGCTAGTATTTGGTGGACTCATCTAAGGATTGAATGGGAGAAGAAACTATGAGTAACCAATTGAAACTTGGGAGGAGCTTAAGGTATTGATGAGGAAGAGATATATTCCAAAGCATCATCATAGGGAAATCAGGAACAAATTGTTTTCATTGCAACAAGGATCAAAGAGTGTTGATGAATACTATAGGGAGATGGATGTCTAAGTGACTAGATTTAATGTTCACTATGTCAAGGTCTTTGAGAGGCATGAATAAAGAGTTGGCTCATAGAGTGGATATCTATCACTATTTTGATATGGAGGAACTCTTGCATATTGCCGAGAAAATTGAGAAACAAATGGCTTAGGAGAAAGACAATTCCTAGAGGTTCACTTCTAAAACAACTTTTCCATCCTCCAATACTTGGAAAAAGGGAGTTAGTAGTTCCAAAGGAGACTTCAAGCCTAGAACATCTTTTGAGGCTTCCAAGAAGGATAAGGGGGAGTCTTCTAAGGGTAAAGAGTAGGAGGGTGAAACAAAAGTTATGAAGGAGAGAAATAGAGACATCAAATGCTGGAAATGTCAAGGAATTGGTCACATAAGCCGAGATTGTCCTAATAAGAGAACCATGATTATTAGAAATTGGGAGGTAGTCACTGATGGGGAGGAAAGTGGCAATTATGAGGAAAACGAGGAAGAGGATGAGGAGTATAAGGAAGAAGTTGAGGATGGTAACCTATTAGCTCTTATTGCTAGAAGAGTTTTGAGTTGACATGTGAAAGAAAATTGTGTAGATGACCAAAGAGAAAACTTGTTCCATACAAGGTGTTTAGTGAATGGCACACCATGTAGTGTTGTGATTGATGGAGGAAGTTGTACGAATGTGATGAGCTTATTTCTGGTCAAGAGGTCACAATTACCAACTCAAGCACATCCTTCACCATACAAGCTTCAATGGCTTAATGATTGTAGAGAAATGAAGGTAGTATCTCAAACTCTTATTTCCTTTAATCTGTGTAAATATAAAGATGAGATATTATTTGATGTTGTACCTATGCATGCTGGAGATATTTTACTTGGCCGTCCTTGGCAATTTGATAGGAAAGTCATGCATAATGGGTTCTTGAATAGGTATACTTTCAGTAAGGATAGTAGGAAAATTACTCTTGTACATTTATCTTCAAAAGAAGTTTGTAATGATCAATTGAAACTTGAGAAAAAAGAATTAAGTTGAGTGAAAAGAAAGTGGTGAGTGAACAATTAGAGAAGAAAATGAGAGAAAAAGAGAAAAGAGATGCAAAACAAAACAAAACAAAAGCAAGCAAATGAGTCTATTTGCATGAGTTGGGGAAGTGAGGAGAGCTTTGCTTATCCAAAAACCAATCTTTGTGCTTTTGTACAAAGGAGGGTATTTGGCTACTATCCCTAATCAAACTTTGTCTTTGCCAAGTGTGTTTTCTTCTCTTTTGCAGGAATTTAAGGACATGTTTCCGGAAGATGTGCCCGAGGGATTACCACCAATCAGAGGCATTGAGCATCAAATTGACTTCATTCCCGGGACTGGAATTCTAAATAGGCCAGCTTATAGAGCAAATCCAACCGAAACCAAGGAAATTCAAAAGCAAGTAGAAGAGCTTCTTACAAAGGGCTATGTATGAGAGAGTTTGAGTCCTTGTTCGGTTCCGGTTATCTTGGTGCATAAAAAGGATGGAACATGGAGAATATGTGTGGGTTGCCGAGCCATCAATAAAATCAGGGTAAAGTATCGTCACCCTATTCCTAGGTTAGATGATATGTTTGATGAGTTGTATGGATCTTGTCTTTTCACTAAAATAGACCTTAAATTCTGATATCATCAAATTAGAATGCAAGTAGGTGATGAATGGAAAACAACCTTTAAAACTAAATTTGTTTTATATGAATGGCTTGTTATGCCTTTTAACTTGACTAATGCACCTAGTACTCTCACGAGATTGATGAATCATGTTTCAAGGGAATTTTTGGGTAAATTTGTGGTTGTTTACTTTGATGACATACTGATTTATTTAAAGAGTTTGATTGATCATGTGGAGCATGTTAGGTTGGTTCTAATTACACTTAGAAAAGAGAAACTATATGGTAATTTTAAAAAGTGTAGTTTTTCGTGGATAAAGTTAACTTTCTAGGATTCATTGTGAGTAAGGATAAAGTTGAAGTAGATGAGGAGAAAGTTAAAGCTATTAGAGAATGGCCACAACCTAAAAATGCTAGTGAAATTAGGAGTTTTCATGGTCTTGCTAGTTTTTATAGAATATTCATTAAAGATTTTAGCATAATAGCAGCACCATTGAATGAGCTTATTAAAAAGCATGTAACTTTTGTGTGGGGGAAATACAAGAAAAGGCTCTCAATGATTTAAAAGAAAAGTTAACCAATGCACCATTGCTTGTCTTGCCTAACTTTGAAAAAACTTTTGAAATTGAATGCGATGCAAGTGGAATAGGAATAGGTGCTGTTTTAATGCAAGATGGTAAGATTTTGATGTAATTTAGTGAGAAATTAAATGGAGCATCTCTGAACTATCCCATCTATGATAAGGAGTTATTTGCTTTAGTGAGAACTTTACAGGTTTGGCAAAATTATCTTTGGCCAAGGGAGTTTGTGATCCATACTGACCATGAGAGCTTGAAACACCTCAAAGGGCAAAGTAAGTTGAATAGGAGACATGCCAAATGGATTGAGTTCATAGAGACCTTTCCTTATGTCATTAAGTACAAGCAAGGTAAGGACAATGTGGTAGCTGATGCTTTGTCAAGAAGGTATAACTTATTCTCTTCTCTAAGTGCTAAAATTTTGGGATTTAAGCATGTAAATGAATTGTATTCTCTTGATTCTGATTTTGGACATATATATGCTTCTTGTGCTAATGGAAAATCAGTAGATGACTTTTATGTGTTTGAGGACATGTTATTTAAAAGGAATAAGTTGTGTGTGCCTAATTGTTCCATGAGAGAATTGCTTATTAAGGAATCACATGGGGGTGGTTTAATGGGTCATTTTGGGATTCACAAAACTTATGACATGTTGAATGAGCATTTCTATTGGCCTAAAATGAGGCATGATGTGCATAAAGTGTGCAAAAATTGTTTTAAGTGCAAAGAGGCTCGATCACAACCTAATGGATTGTATACACCTTTGAATGTTCCTACTGAACCTTGGACAAACATTTCAATGGATTTTGTGTTAGGTTTACCTAGGTCCAAAAGAGGTCATGATAGTATCTTTGTTTTGGTAGATCGTTATAGTAAAATGGCACATTTTATTGCTTGTCACAAAAATAGATGATGCTAAGTATATTGCATCCTTGTTCTTCAAAGAAGTGGTTAGATTGCATGGTATTCCTCAAACTATTATTAGTGATAGGGATGTTAAGTTTCTAAGTCACTTTTGGAAAGTTTTGTGGAGTAAACTTTGAACTAAATTGTTGTTTTCAACTACATGTCATCCACAAACGGATGGACAAACTGAGGTCGTTAATAGAACTTTAGGGACTTTGCTTAGAGCCATCATTTCAAAGAACTTAAAATCATGGGAGTAGTGTTTAACTTTTGTAGAGTTTGCTTATAATCGTGCTATTCATAGTACTATACATTGTTCTCCATTTGAGGTTGTTTATGGCTTTAACCCTACTACCCCACTTGATTTACTTCCTTTGCCTACTAATGTGTTTGTTAGTGATGAAGCTACTTCTAGGGCTGATTACATGAAGGAGTTACACAAGGAGGTTAAGGAACGCATTGAGAAGTAAAACTCAAAGGTTGATACAAGAATAAACAAAGGAAAAAGGGAACTTATTTTTGAACCGGGAGATTGGGAGTGGGTACACTTTAGAAAGGAGAGGTTTCCTTCTCAAAGGAAATCTAAACTTCATCCTAGGGGAGATGGCTGTTATCAAGTTCTTGAGAGGATCAACAACAATGCATACAAGATTGACCTTCAAGGTGAGTATTCGGTTAGTTCTATCTTTAATGTTACTGATTTTAGCCAGTTTGATGTAGGGGATGAGGACCTTGATTCGAGGACGAATCTTTTTTAAGAGAAGGGAGATGATAAGGATCTTGAAAGCATTTCTAGCCCAATTCATGTTCCAATCGGCCCAATCACAAGATCCAAAGCAAGGAAGCTACAACAAGCTTATTTGGCACATTTGCAAGAATGGATCGGTTCTGCCCAATTTATCTTTGAAGATGTAAAACTCAATTTGGATGAAGATTTGCCATCAAAAGTTCATATTTGCAATGTACAAGTGCACAAAGGAGTTTGCATTAAAGATCCATGAGTTCTCCATGATTTATGCTAGTTGCATTCAATGTTGCTCTTTCAGCATTAAATGCAAGTCAAAGGTTATTGAAGACATCTAAAGCTTTCTTAATCACTTGAAGACAACACTTATGACAAGGAGAACAAGCTATTTAAGTTACAAGTCTTTTTAATAGTAATTTCAGTTTTGTTTTGGCTTAAACTCAATTTTCAGTTACTTTTTGAGTATTTAATGTTGCAAGCTTATTGTTTTCATGACAATTAAGGCCCATTTCGAATTTACTTTGCTTTGTAAAGGCTTGTAAAGCCATGATCAGATTGTAAACATTCAGATTATCATATTTGGAATGAAAATACAAATTACTCTTTGAGAGTTTCCTTTGAAAACCTAGAGCAAGTTTTTAGAGTTTTCACATGCAATTCTTGTGTTTAGAGTTGCTGCAGGGTCATTCAATTGGGAATTGATCAATCTAGAACAAGAAAAACAATTCTTGTCTCTAGATCTTTGATCTAAGAGGTAATCCATTCTAGCCTAAATCTCTTGGTTGATAACATCTAGATCTAGGAGGGTTTGAATTCATGCTTCAAGGGTTCATGCTAATCACATAGCATAGGGTGTTTGAACTTGAAATTTTAGTTTTCCTTATCAGTATTTGCTTATGCACTCTTCTGAATTCAGATAGATAACTAGATGAATAAACTTTTATATTCATATAAGGTAAGATATTTCGATGAGTTTCACGCGGTTTAGACAGCTAGTTTATCAGTAAGAGACAAAGATCCTGAAATTTTGGAGCAGATTTTCACTGATTTGATTCTCAGAAAATGAGTGGTTTATACATCGATTTTCCTTAAGTGTCCTTCTTGACAAGGTAAGATAACTAATTAAATTAACTTTCCTATTCTGATATTGAAAGCTAATTCGAATGATTTCACGCATTTTAGATAGCAATTCAGAGCATTAAATGCGGTAGATTCAAATTTGGTAAGTATGAGCAGAATTTTAATTTCCACAGATTTGAATTCAATTGAAGAGTAATTTGTGTATCTAGATTGACAAAAAACATTAATAACTCAGACTTTTTCATTTTCTATAGATTAAACTCAAAATTTGTAAAGCAAAGCAAACAAGAACACAAGAAGAATAAGTAAATCGTGCTCTCGGATTCCAGGCTTTCTTTCTTTCTTTTTTATTTTCAAGATTAGAATGTGATCTTCATGATGGGAACAAGATCAGAATGAAAGGATGAAGAAAAAAAGTTATTTGGACAGAAACAAAAAGATTGGACAGAATTGAAAACAACAAGAATAAAAAAATGATAGATTAGATAGAACCTGTTCTAGAGATCGACCACAAAATCGTAACCGATGCCCTGATACCAAATGATAAGGCAACCTTGCGTTCAAGTCCAAAAACCCATTACAATTGTTTGCAAGAACCTTTGAAGCATGAAAATGGCACAAAACCTCCTTAACTAATCAGATCAACCCAAGGTTCCAAATGATAAGACAAACTCAAATTGCAAGTTCAAAGACCCTATGCACTTATACTTAGCATGAACCTTTGAAGGAAGAACTCAAACCTTCCCTAACTATTCGGAAACAAACCCTAAGAATGGCTAAAACAGATTGCTTAGGAAAGATGATCAGTGATATATGACAAGTTTCCAAGTCAAAGATTCGAGACACTCCACGAGTAGGATGATCATTCCACTTGAATGACTCTAAAAATGTAGTCTAAGGCAAGACTACAAAGGGATGAGACTCAAGGCTCTCCATTTGCTCAAAAGGCAACATGTCATTACATTTTCAAATATGATTTTCAAAGGCTAATACAAAGCCTATTTATAGGCATAAAAAATACATCTAAATTTCATTCATAACAATCCCATATCAGCCCCATTAAGTCCCTAGAATGTAACCTACGAGATTTAAATGAAATTTCAAATTACAATCAGCCACAATTAACTTTGTAACCTACAAGCCTATAAAACATTTGTAACTAATATTTGAAGTCTAAATGAAGCTTTAAAATGTCCATTAATGCTTGTCTTGAAGTTGCTTTGAGTTCCCTTGAATGAAGCTTGAGTTTCCTTGAATGGAGATTGAGTTGTCAAAAGCAACTTGTTCACATCGAATGCAAGGTTATATAATTCATATCAAGGTGAGTTTTAACCCACACAAAAATAAGAGAAAAGAGATCAAAGTTGAAGGAGGTGCTTCAACCTGGGAAACTTCAGAAGAGACAGTTCCAGATGCTATCAACACTCTTCTCTACTTGATTTCAAAGCACTTCATTGGAGATCCTACAAGTCATCAGCAAAGGTCTGCTACTCATCTCCAGAACCTTTGTTGTCCAACTTTCCAAGATTTCAGATGGTATAAAGATACTTTCCTAACGAAAGTATTTATGAGAACCAGATTAAGTCTTGAAGAAAAATACCGAAGAAATGTCCCATAGGATTCTGTTACCTATAGTGAATTAATCAACTTTGTTGTCACCGAAGGCTTAAACTGTGCAACGAAGTTAAAATTCAAAACAAAATCTCTCATTCCAAAGGATCAGTGAGAAAAGAACTTGGTGCCTTTTGTAAGCAATATGGCTGCGGGAAAATTGAAGCGCCTGTAGACACCCATTTTCGTCCGGTAATATTTAAAATTAACAAATTTTTACATATTAAAAAAAAAAAAGACTTTGGTTTGAAATGTGGTGTTTTCTTTGACATGATTTGTTTAATTTTGATTGAAAATAAAAATAAAATTTAAATTAGCATGGTTAAAATTGATTTTAATTGAAATTTAATTTAATAGATTTGGAAAATAATTTTTAAATGAGAATCAATTTAAACATGGAAAAGATGAGTAGGAAAATTATATTTATGAGTTGTTAAATAAAATAAGATATTTTTTATAATTATGGGAAAGAATAAAAGATTTTATTTTATTTTGATTTTTATTAATTAAATTTTCCTTATTTATTTTTTCCTCTTGGCTATAAATAGAGCCCTCCTTCAACCCTAAAAACACACAAAAAAACCGAGCCTCCCTAATCTCTCCATACAGAAATCATTCAGAAGAGCCTCCCTCACTTTCATCTAAACCAACCATTCATAAGAACCTCCCTCCCTCTCATAGTAAACCTAAATCCCTACCACCAAACCTTTGAGTCTCTTCTTCATCTTCTTCATTCATCGTCGGAATTCGGAGCTATACATTTGTAAGGTTCTATCAAATCAAGGTAACATCCTTTTCCATTAAAAATGTAGTCATTCGTATCTTACTATTTTATTTTATTTGATTTCGTGATTTTTTTACATTGATTTAGATTTTTTTGAAATTTTTATTTGAAAATAGACTTATATATGAACCAATAGAAAAACGAATCGACTCATTTGGATATGTGGTTATTAAGTTATGATTTTTTAAAGTTTAGTATTGAAACCGATTTACTATTTCAGGATTTTTTTACACACCTTGTCATTACATGATTTTTCGGTTCTGATTATTTGAAAATAATTATTTATGATTATTTTTTTTATAAAACTAGACTCGTAAATAAAGATTTAGGAACAAGAATCACCCCGTTTCGATGAGTATAAAAAAAGATATGATTTTTCAAAGTTAGTGTAAAATCTGCAGAAATTTGTGTATAAAACCGAGAATGAGGAATGTTTTTGACATAAAATCTAATTTTATTTACAAGTGTACATACTTTTTTATTTTAGTAATCAATCATAGATGAAATATAGAATATTTAGAAGAAAGAATCAAGTTAAAATATATTTTAGTTAAGAAGTTATGAATTTCCAAAGTTGATGTGTTTTGTTTGGAATAATTATGCTAATTTTATTGGTTTGCCTTATTTGTAAAATTTGATTGCCATATTTTGTGTTTACTACATTCCTTTTTATTGTCTTCATATTAAGGTCATAATTTAATGAATTTGTATAAATATTATATTGATCATTATTGGATTTCAAAAAAAAGAAAGGAGTTTGAATTTATTAGGATACTAATTTTCCAACTTCCTAAAAAAAACATAATTTTATTAAATTACCAAATTTCTGAATATAAAAATTGGAATTAATTAGGATACTAATTTTCCAAATCATAAATATTAAAAATTGAAATTGTAAATATAGAAATTAGAATTTATTAGGGTTTTAATCTACCAACTTTCCAAAACACAAAAGATTAATAATATAAGCCTTAAATAAAAATTGAAATGTATTAGGATAATAATTGTCCATATATACCATAAATAAAAGATTTGTCAAATAAATTTTCCTATTTAAAACCTAGGGGCTAAAAGTGAAACTTACCCTAAACCTAATATTTAGTTAAATAATTTTAATAAAAAAGATAAAAATTTATATTTAATTCAAATATTCATATTTAAAACTTAAACACAAAAAACAAACAAACAAACAAATCGTTTTCGAAAACTTCGACGACGGAATATGGGGGCGTTGGGATACCATGCTCCTAAACATTCTTGAGGTAAGGAATTTTTCTCGGGATACTGAGTTAAATTCCCGACAACAATTTTCCTAATGGCTTTATGCCACTCATACTTATTTAATCATACTTTATTATTAAAGTATTGATTAATAAACATGAGACATTTAAAAAAATAACCCAAAAAAATATTTTTGTTTATAGATAAAGGCTTTTTCAATAATACACCAAAATAAAAAAACAACAATCGTTTTTAAACGAACATAATAGGGTGCTAATACCTTCCCTATGTGTGAATGAACTCCCGAACTCATTTTCAAAAGTTAGTAGACCATCCTTAGTTATTGAATAGGTGACTAATCACACCTAATTTAGAAATCTAATGATTAGTGGCGACTCCCTCTTTTTATTTTTCCGCGTCGCGTTTACGTAGCGACAGCGCCCTTGCGCATAAAGAAGAAACAGGTGAAGAAAGGGAATTCTAAAAGAAGTTCCAGACCATATAATAACCAGCAAGGTTATTATCAAAGGGTTCAACTAGAAAATAAACAAAGAACCCATAATCGCAAGAGGAAGTTCAATCCAGCAAACAAACCTCTAACTCACGATCTAAAGAAAATCCAGTGCTATAAATGTAGAGCATATGGACATTATGCAAGTGCCTGTAACCTAAAGGCAAATGTTAACCAGCTTGAAATCGATAAGGAAATCAAGCAGGAACTGCTCAATGTATTCATGACAGATCTAGAGATATCTTAAGGAGAAGAGGAAATCTCTGAAGGAGATGACAATCAAGTCATGGCTATTAGAGCAATATATGATCAGCTAGAGTCCAACTAGAGCACGACTCTAGCAATAATTCATATAGCAGTGCAAATGATATGGAAAACCCAAGTTGCAAGTCCAAAGACCCTATGCTATTATGCTTAACATGAACCTTTGAAGCAAGAAGTCAAACCCTCCATAACTAATCGGTTTCAACCAAGAGATTTAAGGCTAGATGAGATTACCTCTTAGATCAATGATCTAGAGACAAGAATGAGATTCCTTGTTCTAGATTGAATGACTCCACAACTAAGTTGATCAATTCCTAGTTGAATGACTCGGCAGCAACCCTAAACACAAGAATTGCAAGAAGATGAAAACTCAAGGTGGTTTTCAAAAGAAACTCTCTATGAGTGACTTGATTTTTATTCAAACATAATCTGTGTTTTACAAAGTGTTCCCACGACATTATAAGCCTTCAAACAAGAAAAGAAAAGCAAAAACATAAAAGGAAACAAACATTAAAGTATTATGTTACAATTGGCAAAAACAGAAAAGGAAACTAGAGCCCTTAATGCCCACAGTTACAAATAAGGAAAGTTTGACTCAAATACAAATAAAAGTGAATATGATTTGCTTAGTTGTTGTATTCTTCTATTCAAGGCATAGTTGACACTTGCACAAGGTTATCTTTGTAGCTATTTTCCTTATGGATTTGCAAGTTGCATACATTGATCTTCAAAGTGTCATAAGTCAAGTCTTCATCCGAATTGGGTTACTCACTTGGAAATAAAGCTTGATCCGAGCCTATCCATTCTTGCACATGAGTAATAAAAGTTTGTTGGATCTTCTTAGCTTTGGATCTTGTGATTGGGTCGGTTGGAACATGTTTTGGACTTGGAGTGCTTCCATGATCCTTATCATCTTTCCCTTCTTCAAGAAGATTAGTCCTCGAATGAAGGTCATTATCCTCTATATCAAAAGGGCTTAAATCAGAAACATTAAAAGTAGAACTAACCGAGAACTCACCTGGTAGATCTATCTTGTAAGCATTGTTGTTGATTCTTTCAAGCACTTGATAAGGCCCATCTCCTCTTGGATGAAGTTTGGTTTTCCTCTGTGAGGGAAACCTCTCTTTTCTAAAGTGTATCGACACCCAATCTCCCGGTTTAAAAACAAGCTCCTTTCTTCCTTTGTTGTTCCGAGAAGCAATCTTTGTGTTTTGTTTTTCAATTCTGTCCCTTACTTCTTTGTGCAAATTCTTGATAAAATCATCCCTAGAAGTATCTTCATCATAAACAACCACATTAGTAGGCAAAGGAAGTAAATCAAGTAGGGTAGTAGGGTTAAAGCCATAAACTACCTCAAATGGAGCACAATGTGTTATACTATGTATGGCTCGGTTGTAAGCAAACTCCACAAATGGAAGACATGTTTCCCAAAAGGAGCTGTATTTCAATACTCAAGAGATAATAAGTGAGACTTTAGGAGCAATGCATAGGAAAACTAACTCTAAAATGGAAACTTGGGAGACTTGTTTACCTTTTGTGGAGAATATATGTAATAGGATAATACATCATAAGAATGTACCCTAAACCCTAAACCCTAAATAAACTTGTTATGGTCTTTATGCTATTAAGCCATTTGAGTTGCTGCCTTTGAGATCTAATGTTTTTGTGATTTTGTTAGTCCATTTTAAGTATGTTTTCATCAATTTAATGCAAACGGATGTGAAGGAAATGATTGAGGGGCATGTTTTCACATTTACCTCAATAATGAACAAGAGAAAAAAACCACTTAAGTTTCATCCTAGAGCATGGATTTGGATGCATTTCCAAAAGAAGCGACTTCAAAAAAGGACTAAATTGCATCCAAGGGGTGATGGACCATATCAAATGCTTGGAAGAATCTTTTCAAAAGTTCACACCATTGTGTTACAATGTGAGTATTTTGAGATTTTAGTCTTTAATGTTACTTATTTGAGCCACTTTGATGTAGGAAATGATGATCTTGATTCGAGGACGAATCTTTCTGAAGAAGGGGAAGATGATAAGAATCATGGAGGCACTATAAAAGATCTAAATCAAAGGAGCTACCACAAGCTTTTATTACACAAGTGCAAGAATGGCTACGCTCAGATAAAGCTATAATTCACAATGAGAAGCCCATACGGATGAAGAGTTGACATATTCTTATTTAAGAATCATTGTGTGCAACTTACAAATCCATAAGGGGATGACTAGAAATATGACATTGAGCAAGACTACTCATTGAACATGCCAACAATGCATTAAATGCAAATTTGCATCATTATCATGACAACCAAGCAAATCTGTTTCTCTTTTGTTTGAATTTAGAACATGGTCCCTTATTTGTAGTCGTGTGCAATTAAAACACTACTTTCCTTTTATGTTTTGCTAATTTTTAGCCATGTGCCTTAAAGGCTTTATTTCCTTTTATGTTTTGTTTCTCTTTGTTATTTGAAGGCTATATAAGCCATGGAACTCAATGTAACAGATTCAGATCATGTTTGAATGAAAATCAAGTCAATCATTGAGAGTTTCTTTTGAAAACCACATTGAGTTTTCAACTTCTTGCAATTCTTGTGTTTAGGGTTGCTGCCGAGTCATTCAACTAGGAATTGATCAACTTAGTTGCGGAATGATTCAATCTAGAACAAGGAATCTCATTCTTGTCTCTAGGTCATTGATCTAAGAGGTAATCTCATCTAGCCTTAAATCTCTTGGTTGAAACCGATTAGTTAGGGAGGGTTTGAGTTCTTGCTTCAAAGGTTCATGCTAAGCATAATAGCATAGGATCTTTGGACTTGCAATTTGGGTTTTCCTTATCACTTGATATTCTTGGAAATAATGGCTCTAAGTAAAGCCCCTAAAGTCCTATTAACCACCTCAGTTTGTCCATCGGTTTGGGGATGACTAGTAGTTTAAAATAGTAGCTTAGTGCGAAACTTACCCCACAAAACCTTCCAAAGATGACTCAGGAACTTGACATCCCTATCACTAACAATAGTAGTAGGAATACCATACAATCTAACCACTTCCCTAAAGAACAAATCCGCAACAAGCTTAGCATCATCTGTTTTGTGACACGCAATGAAATGTGCCATTTTGCTAAATCTGTCAACTACAACAAAGATACTATCATGACCTCTCTTAGTCCTAGGTAAACCTAATACAAAGTCCATAGATATGTTTTTCCAAGGTTCATTAGGAACAGGCAGTGGTGTATAAAGTCCATGTGGTTGTGATCTAGAATTAGTCTCTTTACATTTAAAACAATTTTTACACTGTAACGTCCCGTTATTTTGGAGTAAAAAAAAAAAAAAAAAAAAAAAAAAAATTATTTTATTTTATTTATTATTTATTTATTTATTTAATATTGTTTATTTATTTATTTATTGCAATTTAAGTATTTAATTTAATTATTATTTTGTAATTTCGATATTAGTACTTAATTTTGCCCGAAATTCATTTTTATCGTTTTAATGTTTATTTTTCGCTTCGGTGACTTTAATAATTATTAATAGGCCAATTAATAATTATTAATCACCTTTAGATTTATTTAAGAGCATCGGGTTTCGATTCATAAGCTAAAAGTCAAAAAAGGGCAAAATCGTAAATTCCAAAAGTCCTAAATATCTATCTACTATTTGCTTCATCTTCTTTAAAACACCTTGACCACCTTTGACCAAGGATATTCATCCATTTTCTCTCCTCCAAGCCGTGGAGCTCATCTTCCATGGATGAGAAGAAGATTTCTTTGGCCTTTCTTCATTTCTCGACCGTTTTCAATGAGGTCAGTTGCGTTGGATTGCTCGGGACGTGGGCTTTCTTTCCAACCTAACCTTTTGCCGTTTCTCGTTCCCTTAGGGAAGTCCTAAAAAGTAAGTTTTCAAAACTTTTTAGGTGGTTTTGTTCGTTTTTGATTATAAATGAGATTTGAAGTTGAAATCATGAATTTCTATCATGAAAAATGACGATTTTGAGCCCGAATTTTCGAAAAACACTATTCACCCGAAAACACTATTCACCCGAGACACTATTCATCCGAAATCACTATTCACCTGAAATTGCACATTTGTTCGCATATTAGTTATGATTTGTAATATGTTGTACAATCGGTGAATTGTAGGTGCAATTGCTCAGGTGGTTGTCTCGTGGAAATTGGAGATTTGGAATTATTTGGCTAAGGTGAGAATGATTAGTATGTAAAGTAACTATAGAAAGCAAATGAGTGTAATGGTTTGTAGAGTATGAGATTAAGATTAGAATCCGAACCTAAGATTAGAGGGTTGTGAGTTAGTGCCCTTAGGATTAAGAGTTAATCCTTTAAGGAGAATTTAGAAGTTCTCGAGAAAGACTTGAATCTTAGAAGATTCTAAGTTAGGTTCGTGTGAACTAAGTTTGGATTATTAGAAGTTAAAGATCCAACTTGTATTTAAAACGGTTAATAGAACCTCGGATTGTTTGGAAGTTTAGAATCCAGGAGGGTATAGGTTAATCGTTTAAGTTATGTTTCTAATCTTATTATTGATACCAGGAGTTCGATCGTCATATCGTTCGTCCGAGATTCTTATCTATATTTATCATTATGTCACTTACTTTATGCTCTTTACTTTATGTTGAATTCGATCTCTTTAATATTCGCACTCTACTTTATTTACTTTTACAAGCATATGCAAGCATATGCATAACATTTTGCACCATTATTTATTGTACCATAACATCTCGCATCATTGAAAAGAGAAAAGAAAAGAATGAAAGGAATGGTGGATGAGTTGAATACCCACGTTACCTTCATCATGCATAAGGAATGGTGGATGAGTTGAATACCCACGTTACCTTCATGCATAAGGAATGGTGGATGAGTTGAATACCCACGTTACCTTCATTTCATGCATAAATGGCAAATGCGTATCCTACGGGATGTACTCATTACTTTTATGCATTTGATAGATGAGAAAGAGAATCGAGATGTTATAATTATGCAAAGTTTATTTATATTTCTCATTTATGATATAACGAGTTTATGGATGAACAATAAGACTAAATGTGCTAATTAGTATCATTTGGAAAATATGAATTAGAATGACCTAGACTTTGGAGAATTCTTGGAAGGATTGTGTCGAATAATTGGACACAAAACGAAATGCGAGTTTGAGGTCTATCTTTACTTTTTATGCTTATTATTCTCACTGGGCTTAAGTTGTTAGCTCATGATATTACAAACATTTCAGGTAATGTTTGGGATCGTGGAAGAGGAGCTGGTGCGCGCTTGATCGAGAGGATGACAACTTGAGATGGACTAGGTTGTTGTAAATCCATGTAAATGGTTGTCTTGTGAAATTTATATTACATTGTGATTTGTACTTTGTAATTAGCTCATAAGAGCTTATTGTCGTTGTTTTATGATTATGATCATTTTAAACTCCTGGATGGAACTTAATGTTCCTTGTGTTTTTTTTTAGATGTTTGAATTTAAGATGTAAACAGGTTTTTGGCTAGCCTATTTTCAAACATAATCACGCCATTTTTCTTAAAATAAAAGACTTCCGCTGTTTTCTCTGATTTTAATTTATTTAAAATGACGGGTCGTCACATACACACTTTATGCACATCATGTCTCATTTTAGGCCAATAGAAATGCTCATTGAACATGTCAAATGTTTTGTGAATCCCAAAGTGTCCCATTATGCCGCTCCCATGTGATTCTTTAAAAAGCAATTCTCTAATTGAGCATTTTGGTACATACAATTTATTTTTCTTGAATAACATGCCTTCAAACACAAAGTAAGTCATCCACGGATTTTCCATTAACACAAGAAGCATAAATAGCTCCAAAATCAGAATCAAGAGGTTATAAATCTTTTACTTTGAATCCTAAGATCTTAGCACTAAGAGTAGAAAACAAGTTGTACCTCATTGATAATGCATCAGCCACCACATTGTCCTTACCTTGCTTGTACTTGATGACATATGGAAAGGTCTCAATGAATTCTATCCATTTTCCATGCCTTCTATTCAACTTGCTTTGTCCCTTGAGGTGTTTTAAGCTCTCATGATCCGTATGGATTACAAACTCCCTTGGCCAAATATAGTGTTGCCAAACATGCAAAGTTCTCACTATAGCAGATAATTCCTTGTCAAAGATAGGATAATTCAAAGATGCTCCATTCAATTTTTTCCTAAAGTATATTAAAGGCTTACCATCTTGCATTAACACTGCCCCTATGCCAATCCCACTTGCATCACATTCAATTTCAAATGATTTCTCAAAGTTTGGTAAAACAAGCAAAGGTGCATTGGTTAATTTGTCTTTCAATTCATTAAAAGCCTTTTCTTGCATTTCCCCCCACACAAATGTCACATGATTTTTCACAAGTTCATTTAATGGTGCTGCTATTGTGCTAAAGTCTTTAATGAATCTTCTATAAAAACTAGCAAGACCATGAAAACTTCTAACCTCACTAGCATTTCTAAGTTGTGGCCAATCTCTAATAGCTTTAACTTTCTCCTCATCTACTTCAACTCCATCCTTGCTCACAATGAATCCTAGAAAGTTAACTCTATCTAGGCAAAAACTATGCTTTTTAAAGTTAGCGTAAAGCGTTTCTTTTTTAATTGTAATTAGAACTAACCTAACATGCTCTACATGATCATTTAAGTTCTTTGAGTAAATCAGTATGTCATCAAAATAAACAACTACAAACTTACCCAAAAACTCCCTTAAAACATGATTCATCAATCTCATGAAAGTACTAGGTGCATTAGTCAAGCCAAATGGCATAACAAGCCATTCATACAAGCCAAATTTTGTTTTAAAAGCTGTTTTCCATTCATCACCTACTTGCATTCTTATTTGAAGATATCCGGAATTAAGGTCAATTTTAGTGCAAAGACAAGACCCATACAACTCATCAAGCATATCATCTAACCTAGGAATAGGGTGACGATACTTTACAGTGATTTTGTTGATGGCTCTACAATCCACACACATTATCCATGTTCCATCTTTTTTAAGCACCAAGATGGCAAAGACAAAGTTTGGTTAGGGTTAGTAGCCAAATACCATCCTTTGTACAGAAGCACAAAGATTGGTTTTTGGATAAGTAAAGCCCTACTCACTTCCCCAAATCTTGCTAATAAGCTCACTTGCTTGCTTTTGTTTTATTTTGCATCTCTTCTCTCTTTTTCTCTCAATTTCTTCTCTAATTGTTTATTCACCTCTTTCTTTTCACTCATTTATGTCTTTTCTCTCATTTCTTTTTCTTCAAATTCAATTCTTTTTTCTCAAGTTTCATTTGATCAGTACAAACTTCTTTTGAAGATAAAGTTACAAGAATGGTTTTTCTACCATCCTTAGTGAAACTATACCTATTCAAGAAACCATCATGCATGACTTTCCTATCAAATTGCCAAGGTCGGCCAAGTAAAATATCTCCAGCATGCATAGGTACAATATCATATAATATCTCATCATGATATTTACCTAAATTAAAGGAATTCAGAGCTTGAGATGCTACCTTTTATTTCTCCACAATCATTGAGCCATTGAAGCTTGTATGGTGTAGGATGTGCTTAAGTTGGTATTTGTAACTTCTTGACTAGAATAGAGCTCACCACATTTGTACAACTTCCTCCATCAATCACTAGACTACATGGTGTGCCATTCACTAGATATCTTGTGTGGAACAAGGTGTCTCTTTGGTCATCCACACAATCCTCCTTCACTTGGGTACTCAAAACTCTTCTAGTCACAAGAGTTAATTGGTTCCCATCCTCCACTTCTTCATCAAACTCCTCAGCCGCCTCCTCTTGCTCTTCATTGTCACTTTCATCCCCATCAGTGACTACCTCCCCATTTCTAATGATCATAGCTCTTTTATTTGGACAGTCTCGGCTTATGTGACCTATTCGTTAACATTTCCAGCATTTTATGTCCCTATTTCTCTCAACTTTTACTTCATTCACATTCTCTTTTCCCTTCCCTTTTGAAGACTCCCCCTCACTACAAAAAAACTGTCAATTTGCGACCACGAAATTGCGACCAAATGGTCGTTTTTTACCTAAAATGCGACCAAAAATGCGACCAAATGAGTGGTGGCCAAAAAGCTGGTCGGTCCTGAATTTGTGCGACTGGATAGTCACAAAAATACGACCAAAAATTTTTGGTTGCAAAAAAGTCAACATTTTAAAAATGCGACCAGATGGTCGCATTAAAAGTGACCATATGGTCGTAATTTATCTTCAATAGAAGTGACCATTTGGTCACATAAAAAGTGACCAAATGGTCGTATTTTATGTGACCAAATGGTCACTTCTAGGCTCAGTTAAAATACGACCAGATAGTCGCCTAAAAAGTGACCATCTGATCGTAATTTATGTGAAAGATTAGTGACCAAATGGTAACATAAAAAAGTGACCAAATGGTCGTATTTTATGTGACCAAATGGTCACTTTTAGACTAAGTAAAAATACGACCAGATAGTCGCTTTTAAAGTGACCATCTGGTCGCATATAAGAATTTTTTTTTAAAATTTAAATTTCAATAATTAGTTAATTAATTATTAATTATTAATTATTTATTAATTATTAATTAATTATTAATTATTTATTAATTATTAATTATTTATTAATTATTAATTATTTATTTAATTAATATTAAAATTTCATAAAAAAAAATTGGTATTAAAATAAAAAATATATATATCAAATATTAAAAAAACGTTTTATACAGTCGAAAGAATCCTAAAACTACTGCGGAGGGGTGGGGGGTGGGGAGGAGGCGTCGATGATGAAGGGCCGCCGCCTAGAGATCTAAAGTACGCGGCCAAAGCGGATGCGACCTGGGCATCGACTCGTGCCTGCATGTCGGCCTCAATAGTAGCGACTCGAGTAACGAAGTCCTCGCGCATAGCCTCCATGTCCGCGCGCAGCTGCTGCTCAGCCGGAGAAGGGCCGGAGCTAGTGTTCGCTCCGCTCCGCTGAGGCCGGGGCACATCTGCATAAAGGCGTCGCCCGTCTGAGCCGAGCCCAAACCGACCCATCAAGCCGAACCCCTCCAGGACTTCCAAGAACGCCTCTATACGGTCCTCCCGAGTCTCATTGCGAGTCCAGTGTGGGGGCAACTCCGAGTCAAGGACTCCGTGAAACGTTCCTAAACATTTAAAATTCAGAAAATAAAATGGTTAATATATAAAGTAGGAAAAATTTTAAAGAAAAAGTAATAATTGAAAAAATTATTAAATACTTAATCGCTTTCGCCTTATCGTCGACTTAACGCCCCGTCCTTCTTCGTGTGAAGAACTCGGTGCGCCTCATCGAGCGGGACGGGCGCCCGTGCTTCGCTTCCTAAAAAATTAAAGAGTGAAGAATAAAACATAATAAATTAATAAGTAATTGAAAAAAGAAATCGAGAAAAAAATCGTAAGTAAGAAAACGACGAAAAAAAAACATACCAATCGACGATGGTGCTCGTCGTGGGTCTGCGCCCCCGCTGTCTGTTTGGTGGGATTCTTCGCGCGGTTGGCCTTATTCCTACTTGACACTGCCTTGCCCTCAGGAGTGCTCAAGCTCGCGAGAAGCCGCGCGTGGTCCTCCGGGCTCATCCACACGGGGCGGTTTGCTGCTTGCTTTCTGCGCGCCCGGAACATGAGGTCCTTGAATCGATCCCGGACGTGACTGTCCCATAGGGGGAACAATCTACCGTCGATTATATCGGGATCGATAACAGGAAACTTGCCCTGAAAAAATTAAAATAAAAAATTGTTAAAGTAATAAATTTATTTCTATAAATTTCAAAATTAATTAATTATGAAAATGAATGATGGTTTTACCTTCCAATTGTCGTACATCCGACGTTTCTCCGTCGTCGGAATCTTCGTCCAGCGAAGGTCGCTGGGTAGAGGCATGCTCTGGAGGACCTCGCGAAACCGTTTTGAAACGGTTGTATGCGGCTGTACTCTGCAAACAAAATTATTAGAAACTATTAGTTAAAAGGAATAAAAAACACTTTGAAATATAGTAAACAAAATTACTTACGTATCCCCTTCAATCCGAAGGGTAGGTCTCGACTGAGGCCCGAGACTGCGTGCATGAAGTCGAGGGGCCACCTGGATCCAACCCCGATCGCACCGACGCCGACCCAGGACGCATACCCCGATGCACCCCGATGCTAAGCCCAGAGTCGTGGCAAGGGAGTCTCGGCGCTCGTGGTGTCGCAAACTTCGGTCCCCAGGACTCCATCATCGAGCGTGGCGGCAAGTCCCGTCTCGTAACTAAAGAGGATGTCCAACTCCTCCGTAGTCGTCCGCATCGGGGCGCGCCGATGGCGTCTGCGGAGACCCCTCGTCACCGCGTCGTCCAGGCTCGCCTGGACCTGGGGAGGACGTCGTCTGCCCGTCATAATCCTACAACCAAAATAAACTAATTTAATACTAATTACGTAAGTAAAATATTGATTAGTTTATTTAATTAATTAATTAATGAAATAATGTAAATTAAACTAACATAAATTAAGTAAATAATTTAAAATAAACTAATCAAATTAATTTGAATAAAAGTAAATTAAAATTAGATTAATTGAACTAAAATTAATTCAATTAAACTTAAGATAAATTAATTAAAACTAAAATAAACTAATCATTTAATTTGAAATAAAGTAAAGTAAAATTAGATTAATTGAACTAAAATTAATTCAATTAAACTAAAATTCAATTAATTTTAGTTTCAATTAATCTAATTTTAATTTACTATTAATTTTAGTTCAATTAATCTAATTTTAATTTACTTTTATTCAAATTAATTGATTAGTTTATTTTAGTTTTAATTAGTTAATCTTAAGTTTAATTGAATTAATTTTAGTTCAATTAATCTAATTTTAATTTACTTTTATTCAAATTAATTTGATTAGTTTATTTTAGTTTTAATTAGTTAATCTTAAGTTTAATTGAATTAATTTTAGTTCAATTAATCTAATTTTAATTTACTTTTATTCAAATTAATTGATTAGTTTATTTTAGTTTTAATTAGTTAATCTTAAGTTTAATTGAATTAATTTTAGTTCAATTAATCTAATTTTAATTTACTTTTATTCAAATTAATTGATTAGTTTATTTTAGTTTTAATTAATCAATCTTAAGTTTAATTGAATTAATTTTAGTTCAATTAATCTAATTTTAATTTACTTTATTTCAAATTAATTGATTAGTTTATTTTAGTTTTAATTACTTAATCTTAAGTTTAATTGAATTAATTTTAGTTCAATTAATCTAATTTTAATTTACTTTATTTCAAATGAATTGATTAGTTTATTTTAGTTTTAATTAGTTAATCTTAAGTTTAATTGAATTAATTTTAGTTCAATTAATCTAATTTTAATTTACTTTATTTCAAATTAATTGATTAGAATACTTAAACAAAATTATTCTAATTAATTAATCTAATTGTACTTTACTTTAATCAAATTTAACTAAAATTAAGTAATTAAACAATTTTTATTTAATAATTAAACTAAAATTAATTAATTAAAATAGTGTAATTCATTAATTTAAACTACTTAAGTATAATTGAAGTTAAACTATTTGAATTAATTACCCTACTTTAAATTAATGGATTTAATTAAAGTAATCTAAATTACATTAATTAAACTAAAATTAAAAGTTAAACTAGTGTAATTATAAATTAATTTAGTTTAATTTTATTAAATTAAAGTAAACTATCTTAAATAAACTAAATAAGTAATTAAACTAAATTAGATTAAGTAATTAAATTAATTACTACTTAAATTGAATTAAAGTAAACTAAGTTAGATTAATTAAACTATTAGATTAATTAAACTAAAATTACTTAAAGTAACAAAATTAAACTAAACTAATTAATTAGTTAATGTAAACTAAAATGCTATGAATTAAACATAAGTAAACTAAGTAATTGATTACACAAATTTAGATTCATTAAACTAAGACTAATTAAATTAACAAAACAAAACTAAACTACTTAATTAAAAACTAAAAACTAAAACTAAGTAAACTAAATTCTTAAACTAAACTTCAATTTGATACGAAAACTAACCTCGTAATCGATCCGGGATTGGGGGTTGAGGGTTTTAGGTTTAGAGTAAGAATGGGAACTTGAACGGGAAGAAATAACGGGGAGCGGGAGAGGGGAAAGAGAGAAAAGAACAAAAAGAGAGGAAGAAAAAGAGAAAGGCAGAAAAAGAGAAAGGGGGAAAAAAAGAAGAAACGGGGGAAAGGAAAGTGATGGGAATTTAAATCATAATTTGCGACCAACTGGTCGCAAATATGTAATTATGACAAGAAACGAAAGGTCGCGCGTGCTGGGGAAAATGCGACCACATGGTCGCATTTTCAGAGATATTTGCGACCAAATGGTAGCATTTATTGTAAAAGCGACCATTTGGTCGCCCAGTTACCATTATCAAGAACAGCTGTCATATCACGAGTCCCATCAAAAATTGCGACCATCTGGTCGCAATAATGAAATTCACCGCCAAATATTGCGACCAGATGGTCGCATTGTTTAAATTCACCGCTATAAATTTCATGAAAATTTAAACTTACCGCCCATATTTGCGACCATATGGTCGCAATTTCACTTGTATTTTTAAAAAAAATATAATTATACTTTTCCACAAATGCGACCATTTGGTCGCCTTTCTCTCCAAAATTACTACCCTAAACCCTAAAAAACCCTAAACCCTAAAATGCGACCATTTGGTCGCCTTTCCCTTCTAAATTACTACCATGTGGTCACCTTTTTTGTGAAATTGCGACCACCTGGTCGCAAATATTAATATTTGTATACTTTTTTTTTTTATATATTGGGTTACTTTCTGATATTTACATATGACGGGAACCCTTGTTTCCATATTGTTATATTTATTGATATTTTTCTTCATGATTTTCGAGATAAATTTTTGTAATTCTTGATTTGGAACTATTTGATTCTATTTAAGAGTTTTTTTTAATAGATATAGATAATTTTATTCTTGTTTTTCAAGATAGAAAGTGCTAGAAGGGAACCAAATAGACTATTGAAGATGTACATATTTATATATAATTTGCATCCACATATTCATTCGAAGCAATTCCACTGCAGAATTCGATATAAACATGTCAAAGTTGAAATCAAGAGGAATCTTTCTTATAATAAAAAAAAAAGTTAATTTCATTTTCATCGTATTTCATCATCTTTTGATTTTAAATTTGGTCTATTGCTTTATTCATAATTGTAAATGCTTTACTTGAACAAAAAAGAGTCAAAAGGACTAGATTCAACTAGAAGTTTAAGGAAAATATAATTCTGCTCTGTACAATATTATTGTTCTCTCTTTGTATGAAATTCAGACATTTCAAGACGAGGTTAAATATTATTATTTACTCTACACAAATTTTAGAAAAATCTAAAGGCGTTTAGATAGCTTCTTGATCTTGAAGAGTTTTTATATTAATTGAAAGTGAATAATTTTTATTTAATTGACATTATTATTATTGTTAAGAAATGTAATCAATAAAATTAACCACATCTTGAAATTTTGGAATTATTGGTAATTTTTTCAATCATCTATTCTTATTTTTATTTTTTCTTTCGTAAGTTTATAATGTAATTTTCCTTTTACTTTATCTATTTTACCCCATAAATACAGTGGGAAAAAATCAACAATCATTAAAGATTTTATTTGTTCATAAAATAAATATAATTTAAAAATTGATTAACAAACATTTAACTAATACACATAAAACTCTTAAAATATAAAATTGAATTGTAAAATAAGACTAAAAATTCCACGTGCATCGCACGTGTTAAAAAACTAGTTATTTATAAATTATTGGTCATATAAAATCACAAAATTTGCGACCATCCGGTCACTTTCTAATGTGACCATATGGTAGCTTAATTCCCGCCAAAATTTTAAGCTACCACTGCTCAATAAAGGTCACAAAAATTGCGACCAGGTGGTCACTTTTAATTGTGACCACTTGGTAGTTTTTTTCCCTCCAATTTTAAGCTACCACTGCTCAATAAAGGTCACAAAAATTGCGACCAGGTGGTCACTTTTAATTGTGACCACTTGGTAGCTTTCTTCCCCCCAATTTTAAGCTACCACTGCTCAATAAAGGTCACAAAAATTGCGACCAGGTGGTCACTTTTAATTGTGACCACTTGGTAGCTTTTTTCCCTCCAAAATTACGTGCCATTTTTTGCTACCAAGGCATATTTTAGTCACAAAAATGCGACCAGATGGTCGTTCTTTTAGGTGACCAAGTGGTCGCTTCTTTTGCGCCATAATTTCGCGCCATTTTTTATGACTACTTCTACTTTTGGTCGCAATATGGTCGCAAAAAAAGTGACCAGATGGTCACTTAGAGTCAACCTTCAAAGAAAGTGACCAGGTGGTCACCAGAAAACTACCACTTTTTTTTTGTCGCAAATTTTTGGTCGCATTTTGACAGTTTTTTTTGTAGTGCCTTATCCTTCTTGGCAACCGCAAATGAAGTTCTAGGCTTTAAGTCTCCTTTAGAACTACTAACTCCCTTTTTCCAAGTATTGGATGATGGAAAAGTGGATTTAGAAGTGTATCTCTTGGTATTATCCTTTTCCCAAGCTAGTTGTTTCTCAATCTTCTCGGCAATGTGCAAGAGTTCCTCCATGTCAAAGTATTGGTACATATCAACTCTATGAGCTAACTCCTTATTCATCCCCCCAAGAACCGTGACATAGTATCATCCTCACTCTCATTAACATTAGATCTAGTCATTAACACATCCATCACTCTATAGTATTCCTCCACACTCTTGGATCCTTGTTGTAATGAGAACAACTTGTTTCTGATTTCTCTTTGATAATGCCTCAGGACGTACCTCTTTCACATCAATACTTTTAACTCCTCTCATGTCTCAATTTGTTGTTCATAGTTTGTCCTCCATTCAGCCCTAAGATGAGTCCACCAAATGCTAGCATAATCACAAAATTCTGCCACGGCTAGCTTCATCTTCCTTTCCTCACTAAAATTGTTGCAATCAAAGACATGCTCTATTTTGTCTTCATATTGCAAGTACTCCTCCGGATTAGACCTCCCATGGAATGGTGGAATTTTAAGCTTAATACCCCCTGGATTTCTCTCTTCCACTCTTTCTTCTTGTAACTAGCTAATAGGTCTCCTAGGTAGTCCTAATTCTCTTCCTCTTCCTCTACCTCTACCCCTTCCTCGGCCCCCTCCTTGTTCTCTCCTAGGGTTTACTCCAGCCAATATGGTAATATCATCATCCTCTTTGTGTTCAACTCCCTCATCTAGGTTCTCTCCCCTTAATTGGTTGTTAGCTAGCTCTAACCTACCCATACGCTCATTAATTTCTTCTAAGGTTTGAGTAAGCCTAGCGAAAGCCCCTATTTGTGCCTCCCTCCACCTAGCATCACTAATCTCACCCCCATTGTTTCCCTCTTGTGTCATGATGTTCCTCACAAAGTAAAAAGTATTAAGGACCTTACAACACTCCCTCACTATATGTCACTCAAGGAAACACTCGTGTTTAACACTCAAGGTAGGCCAATTTGAAAGTACGTGCTCTCGGATTTGAACTCGCTTTTCAAGCAAGATTTGTGTTTAGAAAGCTACAAAAGTAATTCAATTAGTAAAATACAACTAAGTATGAAAAGAAACAATAGTAGAATAAGAAATCAGAAAAGAAAGCAAAAAGGTAAGAAAAACAGAATTTAAGACAAGGAAAAACTAGGAAAAAGCCAAATATGGTAAGTCAAATTCGAAATTATTGGAAATGAATTTTAAGATGGAAACTCATATATAGCTCAATAAATTAGTTATTAAGAGTGTACAATTGGCAAAAATCCGAAATAATGATGAGAATTAAAGATGCCAAATAAAGAATAGACAATATCCGGATTTAAGGAGTTGTCCTCGCACTGTTTTGATTTTTAAAATTTGAGTCGTTTACATATAGATTTTCCTTAAATGTCCTTCTTGATAATGAAAGATAACTGATTAAATTAACTTTCCTATTCAGATTATGAAAGCTAATTCTAAAGATGTCACGCCTTTTAGACAGCAAGACAGAGCATTAAATGCAGTAGATTCAAATAAGGAAAGTATGAGTATGATTTGAATTTCAACAAATCTGAATTGAACTGATGCTTAAATTGTGGATATAAATTGATAAAATAACATTCAAAACTCATATTTTTTCGTTTTCTATGGATCAAACTCAAAATTTTCAAAGCAAAGCAATGAAGAACACAAGATGAACAATATAGTGCTCTCGTATGCAAAGCTCTCTTTCTCATTTTTTTTTTTGAATTTTTTCAAGATAAGAATGTGATCTACAAGATGAAAACAAGAACAGAATGAAAACAAAAAAAAATGATGGTTTGGACATAAAATAAAAAGATAGGGCAGATTTGAAACAAATAAGCAAATTGCAAGGAAAGTAAAAGATAGAATCAAATCTAGAGTTTGGCCAAGATTCGACCAAAGCTTTCATACCAACTGATAAGGAAAACCCAAATTGCAACTCCAAAGACCCTATGCTATTATGCTTAGTATGAACCTTTGAAGCAAGAACTCAAACCCTCCCTAACTAATCGGTTTCAACCAAGAAATTTAAGGCTAGATGAGATTACCTCTTAGATCAATGACCTAGAGACAAGAATGAGAATCCTTGTTCTAAATTGAATCACTCCACAACTAAGTTGATCAATTCCTAGTTGAATGACTCGACAGCAACCCTAAACACAAGAATTGCAAGAAGTTGAAAACTCAATGTGGTTTTCAAAAGAAACTCTCAATGAGTGACTTGATTTTCATTCAAACATAATCTGCGTTTTACAATGTGTTCCCACGGCTTTATGAGCCTTCTAACAGTAAAAGAAAAGCAAAAACATAAAAGGAAAAAAACATTAAAACATTTGGTTACAATTGACAAAAACAGAAAAGGAAACTAGAGCATGCCCACGGTTACAAATAAGGAAAGTTTGACTTAAATGCAAATCAAAGTGAATCTGATTTGCTTAGTTGTTGCATTCTTCCATTCAAGGCATAGTTGACACTTGCACAAGGTTATCTTTGTAGCTAATTTCCTTATGGATTTGCAAGTTGCATACATTGATCTTCAAAGTGTCATAAGTAAAGTCTTCATCCGAATTGGGCTGCTCACTTGGAAATAAAGCTTGATCCAAGCCTATCCATTCTTGCACATGAGTAATAAAAGTTTGTTGGATCTTCTTAGCTTTGGATCTTGTGATTGGGCTGGTTGGGACATGTATTGGACTTTGGAGTGCTTCCATGATCCTTATCAGCAGATGATGAAGAAGGTAAACATATCACTTCTTGGGTTTTGAAATCCATTTGGGATTAATCAAGCCCATCCAACGGTCCATAGAGTTTACCTCTAAGTTCCCTGATAAGATCCTAGATAAAACCCAATTACAAAGGTTCCTAGGATGCCTCAATTATGTGTCTGATTTCATTAAAGACCCCAGACCCACTGTAAGCCACTTTTTCAAAGGTTGAAAAAGCAGCCCGCTCCATGGAAAGACAAGCATACTCGAGCCGTCAAAAGAATCAAATCTGTTGTCAAAAAGATTTTGTGTCTTAGTCTCATTGACGAGACAACCGACATAATTGTTGAGACAGATGCCTATAATTGTTGAGACAGATGCCTCATATTTAGGATACACTACAACAATATGTCTAATAGCTGACACTTGATATTTACATATACTTGACACTTTAAATAAAAAAGGTCAAGAAAATAATCTATTAAAGTAAAATATGTCAAGATAAATTAAGAAAAATGCAAGGGAAATAATGCATTATTTTAATCTTTTTACATCGCATTGTCTTGACCATTTTAAAGTGTCAAGATTAGTGTAATTAAAAAACTAAAAACTTAACGAGATTTAATAGTAAAAAATTAATAAATCTTGACTATTTTAAACAGTCATAATATTGTTATTAAGAATTCTCAAACATTGACACGTTTTTAATGTCAAATATAGAAATTTTATTTTAAAATAAAAATACACGATAGAAAACATAGAGTTCGCACACGATTTAGAAAACGAATGCCTCTTCATCAAAAACATTTAGAGGAAGCACAACCACTTCTTCTCATCAACACGCTTCATTTCTTCATTATCCTCCATCGAATTCTCTTCACCACCACTTCTTCTTATCAATCGTTTGATTTCTTCTTTCTTCTCCAATGAATTCTCTTCACAGCCGCATCTCCTTCAATTTCTCATTCGTTTCTTCTTCGATTTCTCAGCCCTTTTTTTCTTTGATTTTTTAGCTGCTTCTTTTGTGATTTTCTCAGGTATTCGAGCCAAGAACGATGAAGAATGAACTAGAACAACAGAGGATTTTTCGCCATAAGGTTTTTTCAAGCCCTAGTTTCTCAAGTAATTGAATCGGGTAATCATCCTTTTCAATGTTGATTTTTTGTTTTTCATTGGGGTTTAGTTGAATTTTTATCTATTGATGTAAAATTTATCATTATTCCATTTTTCATATGGCTGAATAATTTATTTTAACTCCTCTCCACTTTTAATATAAAAAAAAGGATTTTGCGCCTCTGTAACCAACCCATGACGATATCTTCTTCATTTTCACCTCCTTTTTATGCTAACCACACACCCTACTGCCCGTGAGAGGGTGGTGATTGTCACCTTAACAATCATCTTCGTTCCAAAATAAATGGTAAATAAGTGTGAACTTCCTCAATCTTTCTTCCTATTATCTTTTCCCAGTCCATTATTTTTCTTTTATGTCATCAATTTCTTGATTTCAGAGTGGGTACAAGAACTTATTCTCTCATTTTTTTCTAAACTCTATATGGCTTCTAGTGACGTTTTAAATAAAGGCAAGGAAGTTATTTTCTTTTTACTTCACAAATTTGACAACTTTGTTGATTTCTATTCATAATTTGAGAGTCCAAATCCAAGTTGTTTCTTAACCTAAAAAAAATATATAATTTGCCCATTTTGTTTTTCTTCCTCTGGCGCTAAGATAATTGTTGGGAATTTTAATTTTTTTGAATCCCTTATTCTCTACTTAGAGGCAATAGTTTCTACTCCCCTGTTGAAAAAAAAAAATGCTAAGAGTTTTCTCTCCATGTTTGTTCAAGATGGTGAGTTTTCTGTCAAAGTTTGTTCCATATGGTGAGTTTTCTTAAGGTCATTTATATAAGTGTTCTTGGTTTAAATTATTCCTCAGCCCTTCCACATTCTATCCTCTATTTTTACCTAATTCTATTTGTTAAAATACTTTCAATTGGATGATTTCTTTATTCAAAATTCCCATGATCCCCTACATATTTTCATAGAGTTTCCTATTGCCCCATTTATATTATACTATTCTTAGTTTGCACCAATTTTTTTTTCTTGCTTTTTGTTCTTTAAGTGATGCTTTATCTTAGGTCCAAAGATTAAATCAAGATAGGATGATGGATGATTGTATATTTTAATTTTCTTATGAAAAATGTGTTTCTTTTCTTTATAAATTATGCTTGAATATATGTAATTGTAACGTCCCGTTACTCTTGAGGTATAAAAAATTTATTTATTTTATTTTAATTTAAGTATTTAAAGATTATTTTAGAATTAGAAATTTAGAATTTAGTAGTTTATTTCATTTTTAACCTTTTTAATCGCTTTAATAGCTTAAATTAGTTTTGGTCGTATTAAAAATTATTAATGGGCCAATTAATAATTATTAATCACCATTTGGCAAGTTTAAGAACTTCGGGTTTCGATTTAGAAGTCAAAAGTCATTAAAAGAACGTAACCGTCATTTCCTAAATTCTTAAAATATCAATTCACTATTCACTTCTCCTTAAAATCACAACATTGACCAAAGTTGACCAAAATTTTTATTTCTTCCTCTCCAAAACCATGGGCTTCAAAGGGATTGGGGGATTTTAAGGGTTTTCCTCATTTCTCGACGGATCGTTGCATTTCCAATTGCGTTGGAAAGCCTTCAGACCTAGGATTCTTCTCAACCAAACAATTGTACTTTCCATCCGTCTTCTAAGGGCCTCAAGGTATGTTAAAGTTTCAAAACCTAAGCTTCAAATAGTGTTTTAATGGAGTTTTTGTTTTGAATCTTCGATTTCTTGCCGAGAAACTCGATGACTTTAACTTCGGGGAGTTGTTTTTGGTGATTTTGAGAACTTTCCCTTAACCATAAACTCGAGTTTCAACCGAAACCTGTCCCTTTTGAAAATTACGAAATGTTGGCTGTTTTGGGGTGTCTTTTTATTGATATATTGATTATTGTAATTAAATTCGGGAAATATTTTACTGTCCAAAAACCCGAAATATCGTTACTCATTGAAACCGAGAACTTACAAACTACTTGAAACCAACCCGAAACACCTCTAAATTGCCTAAAAACTGGAAAACCAAAGCCGACGCTCATTTACCCTTGTAGGGACGAGAGCTCTTTTTAGGGAATTCTGAGTTTTTCGCCGGTTTTTGCTTTTAGATGACAATTGATCCATGTTTGGTTAATTATTGATTGCTAGATGTAATTTATTTGTAGGTGTTTGCGGATCGTTACTTGATCACTCTTTTGGTCATCGAAAGCGAATCTACGTTTGCCAAGGTGAGTATAATTAGAATTTAATGTAGCTTTAGAAACCGAATAAGTAGAATGATTTGTAGGATTGGAAGTCGACATTAAGGATTGAATCAAAGAATAAAGGAAAGTGAGCTAGTATACTTAGGTTTGGAGCTAGTTCTTTTAAGTGAGAACACTTATGAATTTCTCGAGGGAAACGTATAACTTTTGGAAGTTCTAAGTTTAGAATCGTTCCGGAGTTTAGGATGGATTGTTGGAAGTTGAAGGATACAAGTTTAATGAGATGGTTAAGGAACCTGGACATGGAACCTTGGATATTTATTGAAAATACTAGAATCCTTGGAATTGGAGACTTTATTGTTTAAGTTAAGAGCTTACTTTTATTAAAGTATCTTTGATTCGATTTAGTTATTGTTTTTCCGAAATCCCTATTTATTTACTTTATGTATAAGGAAATTTATGATGTATTTACTTTATGCACTTCGGTTACCTTAAATGTTCGTATTTATGTTTATTTACTTTTGAAAGCATATGCATATCATATTGCATAATCGAATTGAAAGGAAAGTCAGAAAAAGGTGAATGCGAATCCTACGGGAGTTTTCATTACCTTCATTCATAAAAGGTGAATGCAAATCCTACGGTAGTTTTCATTACCTTCATTTACATTATCGGTGGAATTATATCATTGAGAAGGAATTGTATATTCTATTATTGAAAGTAAGATAACAAAGGAAATGTTAGTTCTACTGGAGCTACCATTACATAACATTATTTGATTGAGATGTTATGCTTATGTAAAGGTTATATACTCCTTTTATACTTGTTTTAATGAGCTAATGGATGAGGATTAGACTACATAGGCTGTTAATATCATCTTGAAGAGATTATGTGATATGGAAGTACTCTTCCAAATAGTTGAAAGTTAGTTTTCTAGAGTTTAGAGAACTTTAGAAAAGAATATGTAAGTTTACTTTGACACAAATCTGAATACGGGTTTGAGGTTTATTGTTACTTTATATTCTCTTTATTTTCACTGGGCTTGTTATTAGATCATGATATTGCAAACAATTTCAGGTAATGCTTATGGTCGTGGTGGTGGGAGAAGAGCTGGTGCGGCTTGATCGAGAGGATGATGAATCAGGGATGGACTAGTAACACTTTTAAAAAGTCCATGGACTCCTTTTGTTGAATTTGTGTCTTTTGTTATGTAAATTTGTATATAAGCTCATAAGAGCTTCTTGTTTTACTCTTATGGATATTAACTCTTTTAAACTCTTGAAATAGGAATTTGAAATTCCTTGTCTTTAAATTCTCTGGTGTGAAAAATGTATACAGATTTTGGTTAGTCCAAGTTTTAAACATAACCACGCCGTTTTTTTTTAAAATACTAAGACTTCCGCTGTATTTTAGTTTTTAAATAATTTAAAAGAGTCGGGTCGTCACATTTGGTATCAGAGCCTACGGGTTCTGTAGACAACATGCTATGCATGTTTGTTTTAATCCATTCTCTAGTCATCATCTGAGATCAGCGGCATCAGGTATTCCTAAAACTTTATCTTTTAAACTCAGCTATTTATTATGATTTAGTAAAGGAGTAGTGAATTCTCTTTTACTTGTAATTTATCAAGTTCTATTGACTATGATGCAGTATGCCTCCTAGAAGGGGTGCTAGCCAAGTTGGAGCGGGGGCGGCTGCTCCTGTGAGGGGTAGGGGCAAAGCTCGAAGCCCCACTCCACCACCACCACTACCACCTGAGATTCCTGTTGTACCGCCACCTAGACAGGGGAGGGGAGTTTATATAGCTGAGGATGTTTACCTTGATTTATTACGGGATGTTGGTAGACCCGTTATGCCCGTTATATCTCCACCTAGAGCAGCTGATGTAGTAGTCGATCAGGTTGGGATTACTGATGCTGCTAGGACTTTGAGAGAGTATAGACGTTATGCACCGGCTGAGTTTGATGGTAGGTCTTTGGATGCATCTGTTGCTGAGAGATGGGTTGATAGGGTTGAGAGAGCCTTCGAGTTTATTGAGTGACCGAACCGGCTAAAGGACAATTGTGGTACGTTTTCTCTCGTTGATGATGCTCTTTATTAGTGGAGGCGCCTTTTCAGATCCCTTTCTCTCACCAGGGAGGTTACTTGGGAGGTATTTCGAGAGAAGTTCTATGAGAAGTATTATTCTGAGGATTTACGAGATCGGTTGGAGGTGGAGTTCTTGACTCTAAAGCAGGGTGATAGATCTGTGACCGAGTATGAGCGAGAGTTTGATCGACTGTCTAGGTTTGCTACTGGACATATTGGTGACCTATAGAATAAGAAAAAGAGGTTTATCATGGGATTGAGAGCCAAGGTTAGAGGTCATGTACGCACTTTGCGTCCGACTACTTACGAGGAGGCTTTAGAGTTTGTTCTTTCATTAGATTTGGCATCTGATTAGAAGAAAGGTAAACTAGCTGCTACTGGACAGGCTTCCTCTCAGAAGAGGAAGGTGGAGGATGACCATATTGGTCGAGGGATACCGCCACAACAGAGACAATATCAGCAGTAGGCCTGGGGTGGAGTCCAATTTGGACAGTCAAGGGCACATGGACAGACTCCCCATGCCATAACTATGCTAGTTATCATACTGGGACATGTACCCTACCACTGAGATGTTATATTTGTGGTAAGAATGGTCATCGCGCCGTTCATTGTAGGCCCATCAGACACAGCCACCACAGTATGGTTATCAGGGTCAGGGTGTTCAGTAGAGACCGCATCAGGCACCACCAGCTTTGTATGCTCCTCAGATTATGGGCAAAAGTCAGGACAGGGGCAGAGGTCAGAATAGTGGTAGAGGTCAAGGTGGACAGTTTCAGCATTACAGACTTCCACCTGTTGTTCCACCGCCATAGATTTTACCTCCACCACCACGTCCATTACCTCCTCTACCTGTTCAGCATCAGGCTCGTGTATTTCCCACCAGAGAGGAGGTCGAGGCTGCAGGTATTGTAGTGACTGGTACTTTGATAGTTTTGGGCCATTTGGCATTTTTTTTATTTGATTATGGGGCTAGCCACTCTTTTATTTCTTTTGAGTTTGTTGAGTCGGCTGCTCTTGAGTCTGCACCATTAGGTTATGAGATGCGTATTTCTACCCCAGTGGGGAAGTTTGTTATTGTTGATAGTGTGATTAGCACTGATGATTTGTGTTTTCTGGATTGTTGTTTGTATGCTTCCCTGATTATCATGCCTATGTCTGATTTCAATATGATTTTGGGTATGGATTGGCTATAAGCTAATCATGCCACTATTAATTATACTGAGAAAATTATTGATTTTATGAGTCCATGCGGGACCAATTTACGTTTTTATGGGTCTAGTAGACGAGCAGTACCCACTTTGATATCTATGTTAGAAGCTAGAGCGCTCCTACGATACTTCTGTACTAGAGACTAGCTTGTTTTCTGTACCAGTAGTGAGGGATTTCGTTGATATTTTCCCTGATGAGTTACCCGGTTTGCCATCGGTGAGAGTGTTAGATTTTCAGATTGAGGTTGCTCTTGGGATGGCTCCAATGTCCAAAGCACCTTATCATATGGCACCGGCTGAGTTGAAAGAACTGCAGAACCAGTTACAGGAACTTTTAGACTTCGGGTTTATACACTCGAGTGTTTCGCCATGTGGAGCTCGAGTTTTATTTGTGAAAAAGAAAGATGGCTCTTTGAGATTATGCATCGATTATAGAGAGCTGAATCGGGTTACGGTAAAAAACAAGTATCCTTTGCCCAGAATAGAGGACTTGTTTGATCAATTGAGGGGAGCCACTATCTTTTCAAAGATAGATTTGAGATCTAGCTATCATCAGTTGAGGATTCGGGATGAGGATATTCCCAAGACTTCTTTCAGGACGCGTAATGGACATTATGAGTTTGTAGTTATGTCTTTTGGCTTGATGAACGCGCCAGTAACTTTTATGGACCTTATACTGTGTTCAGAAGGTTCATTGATTCTTTTGTGATTGTGTTCATTGATGATATCTTGGTTTATTCCAAGACTAAGGAGTTGCATGTTATGCATCTATGAGAAGTTTTGACAGTGTTGCAAGATCATAAGTTGTATGCCAAGTTCTCAAAGTGTGTGTTTTGGCTGAAAGAAATGGCGTTTTTAGGACATGTACTATCGAGTAGAGGTGTATCTGTTGACCCTCTAAGATTGAGGCAGTTAGTAACTGGCCTAGACCGACTAGTGTGGCTGATATTCGCAGTTCTGGGACTTGCAGGATATAATAGACGGTTTGTGCAAGATTTCTCCAAAATTGCTTCAGCCTTGACACGTTTGACTAGGAAAGGAGTTGATTTTGTATGGTCTGAGGAGTGTGAAGGGAGCTTTAAAGAGCTCAAGAGGAGGCTTGTAACAGCACCTGTTCTAGTGTCGCCCGATAGAACCGGTGGTTTGACTGTGTACACAGATGCTTCTAAGAGATGTTTGGGATGTGTGTTAATGCAACATGGGAAAGTTATAGCCTATGCTTCCCGTCAGTTGAAAGAGCATGAGAAGAAGTATCCAACCCACGATTTGGAGTTACCGGCTGTTGTACATGCATTGAAAATTTGGAGACACTATTTGTATGGTGAGAAGATTCTAATTTTCACTGACCATAAGAGTCTCAAGTATTTCTTCACTCAGAAGGAATTGAACATGAGACAGCGATGGTGGTTAGAGCTCGTTAAAGATTATGACTGTGATATTCAGTACCATCATGGGAAGGCCAATGTAGTGGCTGATGCGCTTAGTAGGAAGTTTTCTCATTTATCAGCTTTGTCAGCCATAGCATTGAGATTGAGGTAGGATATGGAACGAGCTGAGATAGCATTTCTCACTACCGAGGTCACTGTGAGTCTAGCTAGCTTAACAGTGGGACCTACTTTGAGGCAGAGGATGATCGATGCACAGAGAGGTGAGGCTTACTTACAGGTCGGTTTTAGAGAGGCTCATTCAGACATTCCTAGCCATTTTACCTTCTCTACAGATAGTGCTCTGATGTATCGTAAGAGGCTTTGCGTGTCTTTAGGATCGACTTTTAGAAGGGAATTGTTGGAGGAGGCTCACAGTTCTATCTTTCTCTATTCATCCAAGTAGTACGAAGATGTACAGGGACCCGAGACAGCACTATTGGTTGCCTGGAATGAATCTTGAGATTGTAGATTTTTTTAGTAGATAATTGACTTGTCAACAAGTCCAGGCATTGAGAAGGAGTCCACCGGGTTACCTTAATCCTCTAAGTGTGCCAGAATAGAAATGGGAGGAGATTTCCATGGATTTTATCAGCGGTTTGCCGAGGACATCAAAGGGTTATGATACCATTTGGGTGATTGTGGACCGTTTGATGAAGACCGCACACTTGTTTCAAAGTACTTGTTTAACTTTTCGAACCATATTCATACCAAAGACCTAAGGTTTCCCACTTGTCAAAGTTTTCTTCGTAATTTGGTCCATCCTAAAGATCCTTTCTTCGTGATTTGGTCCATCCTAAAGATCCAACTGGAGGAACCTCTTCTTTGGGAATCCTCTTTAGACCAAAATATCGAAAGATGATCCGAACCACTCCAAAAACTTGTTTGTAATTGAAAGCTTGTTAAAAAGTACTTGTTTCACTCTCTAGACCAAAATGAATCCGAAGACCTAAGGTTTCCCACTTGTCAAAGTTGTGCTCATGATTTGGTCCATCCTAAAGAACCAAATGGAGGAACCCCTTCTTTTGGAATCCTGTTTGGACCAAAATATCGAAACAGGATCCGAACCACTATAAAAACTTGATTCTAATTGAAATTCTTGTTTCAAAGTACTTGTTTCACTCTTCAACCAGATTGATACCAAAGACCTACGGTTTCCCACTTGTCAAAGTTTTCTTCGTGATTTGGTCCATCCTAAAGATCCAAATGGAGGAACCTGTTCTTTGGGAATCCTCTTTGGACAAAAATATCGAAAGAGGATCCGAACCACTATAAAAACTTATTTGTAATTGAAATGTTTGTTTCAAAGTACTTGTTTCACTCCTCGGACCATATTGATACTAAAGACCTAAGGTTTCCCACTTGTCAAAGTTTTCCTCGCGATTTGGTCTACCCGAAAGATGCAAATGGAGGAACCTCTTCTTTGGGAATCCTCTTTGGACCAAAATTTCGAAAGACTATCCGAACCACTCCAAAAACTTGTTTGTAATTGAAAGCTTATTTCAAAGTACTTGTTTTACTCTCTATACCAAATTGAATACGAAGACCTAAGGTTTCCCACTTGTCTAAGTTGTGCTCATGATTTGGTCCATCCTAAAGATCCAGATGGAGAAACCTCTTCTTTGGGAATCCTCTTTGGACTAAAATTTCGAAAGACGATCCGAACCACTCCAAAAACATGTTTTTAATTGAAAAGCTTGTTTGAAAGTAATTGTTTCACTCACTAAACCAAATTGAATCCGAAGACCTAAGGTTTCCCACTTGTCAAAATTTTGCTCATGATTTGGTCCATCCTAAAAATCCAAATGGAGGAACCTCGTCTTTGGGAATCGTCTTTGGACCAGAATATCGAAAGAGGATCCGAACAACTATAAAAACTTCTTTGTAATTGAAATGCTTGTTTCAAAGTACTTGTTTCACTCTTTGGACCATATTGATACCAAAGACCTAAGGTTTCCCATTTGTCACAGTTTTCCTCGCGATTTGGTCCGTCCTAAAGATGTAAATGGAGGAACCTCTTCTTTGGGAATCCCCTTTGAAATGGAAGGATTCAGGAAGGATGATAAGTCATATGAGTATGAGATTTGGATGATACTTTGAAATTTCATTTTCAATCAAATAGAAACATGATTAACATAGGAAATGGATCTCAAAGATCTCAAGGTGCGTATGAAGAAAGTAATACAAAAAGTGTTAATGAAAAAGGGTCAAAGTGGATAATTCTTCAGACAACTCTTGTAAGGATCGAAGACACATGACTTCCCATGATTCTTCAGAAAACCTCCTCTTTGGACCAAAAAAGTTTGTAAAAGATGAATATGGTCCAAAGAGTGAAACAAGTACTTTGAAACAAGCATTTCAATTACAAATAAGTTTTTATAGTGGTTCGTATCCTCTTTTGATATTTTGGTCCAAACAGGATTCCAAAAGAAGAGGTTCCTCCATTTGGATCTATAGGATGGACCAAATCATGATTACAATTTTGACAAGTGGGAAACCTTAAGTCTTTGGTATAAATATGGTCCGAAGAGTGAAACGAGTACATTAATACAAACTTTTCAATTACAAGTAAGTTTTTGGAGTGGTTCGGATCCTCTTTTGATATTTTGGTCCAAAGAGGATTCCGAAAGAAGAGGTTCCTTCATTTGGATCTTTAGGATGAAACAAATCATGAGCACAAATTTGACAAGTGGGAAACCTTATGTCTTTTTATTCATTTTGTTCTACAAAGTGAAACAAGTACTTTGAAACAAGCTTTTAATTACAAACAAGTTTTTGGAGTGGCTCGGATCCTCTTTTGATATTTTGGTCCAAAGATGATTCCCAACCAAGAGGTTCCTCCATTCGTATCTTTATTATGGATCAAATCAGGATTACAATTTTGAAAAGTGGGAAACCTTAGGTTTTTGGTATCAATATGGTCCGAAGAGTGAAACAAGTACTTTGAAACATGAGGAAAACTTTGACAAGTGGGAAACCTTAGGTCTTTGGTATCAATATGGTCCGAAGAGTGAAACAAGCTTTTTAATTACAAAAAGTTTTTGGAGTGGTTTAGATCCTTTTTCGACATTTTGGTCCAAACAGGATTCCCAAAAAAAAGGTTCCTTCATTTGGATCTTTAGGATGGATCAAATCATGATTACAATTTTGACAAATGGGAAACCTTAGGTCTTTGGTATGAATATGGTCCGCAGAGTGAAACGAGTACATTGAAAGAAACTTTTCAATTACAAACAAGTTTTTGGAGTGGTTCGGATCCTATTTCGATATTTTAGTCCAAACGGGATTCCCATAGAAGAGGTTCCACTATTTGGATCTTTAGGATGAACCAAATCATGAGGACAACTTTGACAAGTAGGAAACCTTAGGTCTTCAGATTCAATTTTTTTAGAGAGTGAAACAACTACTTTCAAGCAAGCTTTCCAATTACAAACAAGTTTTTGGAGTGGTTCTGATTCTCTTTCGTTATTTTGGTCCAAACAGGATTCCCAAAGAAGAGGTTCCTCCATTTGGATCTTTAGGATGGACCAAATCAAGAGGAAAACTTTGACAAGTGGGAAACCTTAGGTCTTTGGTATCAATATGGTCCGAAGAGTGAAACAAGCTTTTTAATTACAAACAAGTTTTTGGAGTGGTTCAGATCCTTTTTCGACATTTTTGTCCAAACAGGATTCCCAAAAAAAAGGTTCCTTCATTTGGATCTTTAGGATGGATCAAATCATGATTACAATTTTGACAAATGGGAAACCTTAGGTCTTAGGTATGAATATGGTCCGCAGAGTGAAACGAGTACATTGAAAGAAACTTTTCAATTACAAACAAGTTTTTAGAGTGGTTCGGATCCTATTTCGATATTTTAGTCCAAACGGGATTCCCATATAAGAGGTTCCACTATTTGGATCTTTAGGATGAACCAAATCATGAGCACAACTTTGACAAGTGGGAAACCTTAGGTCTTCAGATTCAATTTTTTTAGAGAGTGAAACAACTACTTTCAAGCAAGCTTTCCAATTACAAACAAGTTTTTGGAGTGGTTCTGATTCTCTTTCGTTATTTTGGTCCAAACAGGATTCCCAAAGAAGAGGTTCCTCCATTTGGATCTTTAGGATGGACCAAATCATGAGCATAACTTTGACAAGTGGGAAACCTTATGTCTTCGGATTCAATTTGGTTTAGAGAGTGAAACAAGTACTTTTAAACAAGCTTTCAATTACAAACAAGTTTTTTGAGTGGTTCGGATCGTCTTTCGATATTTTGGTTCAAACAAGATCCCCAAAGAAGAGGTTCCATCATTTGGATCTTTAGGATGGATCAAATCATGATTACAATTTCGACAAGTGGCAAACCTTAGGTCTTTGGAATTAATATGGTCCGGAGAGTGAAACGAGTACATTGAAACAAACATTTCAATTACAAACAAGTTTTTGGAGTGGTTCGCATCCTCTTTAGATATTTTGGTCCAAACTGGATTCCCAAATAAGAGATACCTCCAATTAGATCTTTAGGATGGACAAAATCATGAGCACAACTATGACAAGTAGGAAATCTTAAGTCTTCGGATTAAAACTTTGAAACAAGCTTTCAATTACAAACATGTTTTTGGAGTGGTTCGGACCGTCTTTCGATATTTTGGTCCAAATAGGATTCCCAAAGAAGAAGTTCATTCATCCATCTTTAGGATGGATCAAATCATGATTACAATTTTGACAAGTGGGAAACCTTAGGTCTTTGGAATGAATATGGTCCAAAGAGTGAAACGAGTACATTGAAACAAACTTTTCAAATACAAACAAGTTTTTGGAGTGGTTCGGATCCTCTTTCGATATTTTGGTCCAAAATGGATTCCCAAAGAAGAGGTTCCTCCATTTGGATCATTATGATGGACCAAATCATGAGCACAAATTTGACAAGTGGGAAACCTTAGGTCTTCGGATTCAATTTGGTTTAGAGAGTAAAACAAGTACTTTGAAATAGGCTTTCAATTACAAACAAGTTTTTGAAGTGGTTCAGATCATCTTTCAAAATTTTGGTCCAAAGAGGATTCCCAAAGAAGAGGTTCCTCCATTTGGATCTTTATGATGGACCAAATCATGAGCACAACTTTGACAAGTAGGAAATCTCAGGTCTTCGTATTCAATTTGGTTTAGAGAGTGAAACAAGTATTTTGAAACAAGCTTTCAATTACAAACATGTTTTTGGATTGGTTCGGATCGTCTTTTGATATTTTTGTCCAAACCGGATTCCTAAAGAAGAAGTTCCTTCATTTGGATCTTTAGGATGGATCAAATAATGATTACAATTTTGACAAGTGGGAATCCTTAGGTCTTTGGAATGAATAGGGTTCGAACAGTGAAACGAGTACATTGAAACAAACTTTTCAATTTCAAATAAGTTTTTGGAGTGGTTCGGATCCTCTTTCGATATTTTGGTCCAAACTGGAATCCCAAAGAAGAGGTTCCTCCATATGGATGTTTAGGATGGACCAAATCATGAGCACAACTTTGACAAGTGGGAAACCTTATGTCTTCGGATTCAATTTGGTTTAGAGAGTGAAACAAGTAATTTTAAACAAGCTTTCAATTACAAACAAGTTTTTGGAATGGTACGGATCCTCTTTCGAAATTTTGGTCCAAAGAGGACTCCCAAAGAACAGGTTCCTCCATTTGGATCTTTAGGATGGACCAAATCATGATGAAAACTTTGACAAGTGGGAAACCTTAGGTCTTTGGTATCAATATGGTCCGAAGAGTGAAACAAGCTTTTTAATTACAAAAAAGTTTTTGGAGTGGTTCAGATCCTTTTTCGACATTTTGGTCCAAACAGGATTCCCAAAAAAAAGGTTCCTTCATTTGGATCTTTAGGATGGATCAAATCATGATTACAATTTTGACAAATGGGAAACCTTAGGTCTTTGGTATGAATATGGTCCGCAGAGTGAAACGAGTACATTGAAACAAACTTTTCAATTACAAACAAGTTTTTGGAGTGGTTCGGATCCTATTTGGATATTTTAGTCCAAACGGGATTCCCATAGAAAAGGTTCCACTATTTGGATCTTTAGGATGAACCAAATCATGAGCACAACTTTGACAAGTGGGAAACCTTAGGTCTTCAGATTCAATTTTTTTAGAGAGTGAAACAACTACTTTCAAGCAAGCTTTCCAATTACAAACAAGTTTTTGGAGTGGTTCTGATTCTCTTTCGTTATTTTGGTCCAAACAGGATTCCCAAAGAAGAGGTTCCTCCATTTGGATCTTTAGGATGGACCAAATCATGAGCATAACTTTGACAAGTGGGAAACCTTATGTCTTCGGATTCAATTTGGTTTAGAGAGTGAAACAAGTACTTTTAAACAAGCTTTCAATTACAAACAAGTTTTTTGAGTGGTTCGGATCGTCTTTCGATATTCTGGTTCAAACAAGATCCCCAAAGAAGAGGTTCCATCATTTGGATCTTTAGGATGGATCAAATCATGATTACAATTTTGACAAGTGGCAAACCTTAGGTCTTTGGAATTAATATGGTCCGGAGAGTGAAACGAGTACATTGAAACAAACATTTCAATTACAAACAAGTTTTTGGAGTGGTTCGCATCCTCTTTAGATATTTTGGTCCAAACTGGATTCCCAAATAAGAGATACCTCCATTTAGATCTTTAGGACGGACAAAATCATGAGCACAAGTATGACAAGTAGGAAATCTTAAGTCTTCGGATTAAAACTTTGAAACAAGCTTTCAATTACAAACATGTTTTTGGAGTGGTTCGGATCGTCTTTCGATATTTTGGTCCAAATAGGATTCCCAAAGAAGAAGTTCATTCATCCATCTTTAGGATGGATCAAATCATGATTACAATTTTGACAAGTGGGAAACCTTAGGTCTTTGGATTGAATATGGTCCTAAGAGTAAAACGAGTACATTGAAACAAACTTTTCAAATACAAACAAGTTTTTGGAGTGGTTCGGATCCTCTTTCGATATTTTGGTCCAAAATGGATTCCCAAAGAAGAGGTTCCTCCATTTGGATCATTAAGATGGACCAAATCATGAGCACAAATTTGACAAGTGGGAAACCTTAGGTCTTCGGATTCAATTTGGTTTAGAGAGTAAAACAAGTACTTTGAAATAGGCTTTCAATTACAAACAAGTTTTTGAAGTGGTTTAGATCATCTTTCGAAATTTTGGTCCAAAGAGGATTCCCAAAGAAGAGGTTCCTCCATTTGGATCTTTAGGATGGACCAAATCATAAGCACAACTTTGAAAAGTAGGAAATCTCAAGTCTTCGTATTCAATTTGGTTTAGAGAGTGAAACAAGTACTTTGAAACAAGCTTTCAATTACAAACATGTTTTTGGATTGGTTCGGATCGTCTTTCGATATTTTGGTCCAAATAGGATTCCCAAAGAAGAAGTTCCTTCATTTGGATCTTTAGGATGGATCAAATAATGATTACAATTTTGACAAGTGGGAAACCTTAGGTCTTTGGAATGAATAGGGTCCGAACAGTGAAACGAGTACATTGAAACAAACTTTTCAATTTCAAACAAGTTTTTGGAGTGGTTCGGATCCTCTTTCAAAATTTTGGTCCAAACTGGAATCCCAAAGAAGAGGTTCCTCCATATGGATCTTTAGGATGGACCAAATCATGAGCACAACTTTGACAAGTGGGAAACCTTATGTCTTCTGATTCAATTTGGTTTAGAGAGTGAAACAAGTAATTTGAAACAAGCTTTCAATTACAAACAAGTTTTTGGAATGGTTCGGATCCTCTTTCGAAATTTTGGTCCGAAGAGGACTCCCAAAGAAGAGGTTCCTCCATTTGGATCTTTAGGAATCATGAGGAAAACTTTGACAAGTGGGAAACCTTAGGTCTTTGGTATCAATATGGTCCGAAGAGTGAAACAAGTACTTTGATACAAGCTTTTTAATTACAAACAAGTTTTTAGAGTGGTTCAGATCCTTTTTCGACATTTTGGTACAAACAGGATTCCAAAAAAGAGGTTCCTTTATTTGGATCTTTAGGATGGATCAAATCATGATTACAATTATGACAAGTGGGAAACCATAGGTCTTTGGTATGAATATGGTCCGCAGAGTGAAACGAGTACATTGAAAGAAACTTTTCAATTACAAACAAGTTTTTGGAGTGGTTCGGATCCTCTTTCTATATTTTGGTCCAAACAGGATTTCCAAAGAAGAGGTTCCTCCATTTGAATCTTTAGGATGGACCAAATCACGAGGAAAACTTTGACAAGTGGGAAACCTTAGGTCTTTGGTATCAATATGGTCCGAGGAGTGAAACAAGTACTTTGAAACAAGCATTTAAATTACAAATAGGTTTTTATAGTGGTTCGTATCCTCTTTCTTTATTTTGGTCCAAACAGGATTCTCAAAGAAGAGGTTCCTCCATTTGGATACTTAGGATGGACCAAATCTTGAGCACAACTTTGACAAGTGGGAAACCTTAGGTCTTTAGTATCAAGATGGTCCGAAGAGAGAAACAAGTACTTTGAAACAATCTTTTCAATTACAAACAAGTTTTTGGAGTGGTTCAGATCCTTTTTCGACATTTTGGTACAAACAGGATTCCCAAAAAAGAGGTTCCTTCATTTGGATCTTTAGGATGGATCAAATCATGATTACAATTTTGACAAGTGGGATACCTTAGGTCTTTGGTATGAATATGGTCCATAGAGTGAAACGAGTACATTGAAAAAAACTTTTCAATTACAAACAATTTTTGGAGTGGTTCGGATCCTATTTCGATATTTTAGTCCAAACGGAATTCCCCAAGAAGAGGTTCCACTATTTGGATCTTTAGGATGAACCAAATCATGAGCACAACTTTGACAAGTGGGAAACCTTAGGTCTTCAGATTCAATTTTTTTAGAGAGTGAAGCAACTACTTTCAAGCAAGCTTTTCAATTACAAACAAGTTTTTGGAGTGGTTCTGATTCTCTTTCGTTATTTTGGTCCAAACAGGATTCCCAAAGAAGAGGTTCCTCCATTTGGATCTTTAGGATGGACCAAATCATGAGCATAACTTTGACAAGTGGGAAACCTTATGTCTTCGGATTCAATTTGATTTAGAGAGTGAAACAAGTACTTTTAAACAAGCTTTCAATTACAAACAAGTTTTTTGAGTGGTTCGGATCGTCTTTCGATATTCTGGTTCAAACAAGATCCCCAAAGAAGAGGTTCCATCATTTGGATCTTTAGGATGGATCAAATCATGATTACAATTTTGACAAGTGGGAAACCTTAGGTCTTTGGAATTAATATGGTCCGGAGAGTGAAACGAGTACATTGAAACAAACATTTCAATTACAAACAAGTTTTTGGAGTGGTTCGCATCCTCTTTAGAAATTTTGGTCCAAACTGGATTCCCAAAGAAGAGATACCTCCATTTAGATCTTTAGGATGGACAAAATCATGAGCACAACTATGACAAGTAGGAAATCTTAAGTCTTCGGATTAAAACATTAAAACAAGCTTTCAATTACAAACATGTTTTTGGAGTGATTCGGATCGTTTTTCGATATTTTGGTCCAAATAGGATTCCCAAAGAAGAAGTTCCTTCATTTGGATCTTTAGGATGGATCAAATCATGATTACAATTTTGACAAGTGGGAAACCTTAGGTCTTTGGAATGAATATGGTCCAAAGAGTGAAACAAGTACATTGAAACAACTTTTCAAATACAAACATGTTTTTGGAGTGGTTCGGATGCTCTTTCTATATTTTGGTCCAAACAGGATTCCCAAAGAAGAGGTTCCTCCATTTGGATGTTTAGGATGGAGCAAATCACGAGGAAAACTTTGACAAGTGGGAAACCTTAGGTCTTTCGTATCAATATGGTCCGAGGAGTGAAACAAGTACTTTAAAACAAGCATTTCAATAACAAATAAGTTTTTATAGTGGTTCGGATCCTCTTTCGATATTTTGGTCCAAACAGGATTCTCAAAGAAGTGGTTCCTCCATTTGGATCCTTAGGACGGACCAAATCTTGAGCACAACTTTGACAAGTGGGAAACCTTAGGTCTTCGTATTCAATTTGGTCTAGAGAGTGAAACAAGTAATTTGAAACAAGCTTTTCAATTACAAGCAAGTTTTTGGAGTGGTTCGGATCCTCTTTCAAAATTTTGGCCCAAAGAGGACTCCCAAATATGACGTTCCTCCATTTGGATCTTTAGGATGGACCAAATCATGAGGAAAACTTTGACAAGTGGGAAACCTTAGGTCTTTGGTATCAATATGGTCCGAAGAGTTAAACAAGTACTTTGAAACAAGCTTTTTAATTACAAACAAGTTTTTGGAGTGGTTCAGATCCTTTTTCGACATTTTGGTCCAAACAGGATTCCCAAAAAAAAGGTTCCTTCATTTGGATCTTTAGGATGGATCAAATCATGATTACAATTTTGACAAGTGGGAAACCTTAGGTCTTTGGAATGAATATGGTCAAAAGAGTGAAACAAGTACATTGAAACAAACTTTTCAAATACAAACATGTTTTTGGAGTGGTTCGGATCCTCTTTTTATAATTTGGTCCAAACAGGATTCCCAAAGAAGAGGTTCCTCTATTTGGATCTTTAGGATGGACCAAATCACGAGGAAAACTATGACAAGTGGGAAACCTTAGGTCTTTCGTATCAATATGGTCCGAGGAGTGAAACAAGTACTTTGAAACAAGTATTTCAATTACAAATAAGTTTTTATAGTGGTTCGGATCCTCTTTCGATATTTTGGTCCTAACAGGATTCTCAAAGAAGTGGTTCCTCCATTTGGATCCTTAGGATGGACCAAATCATGAGCACAACTTTGACAAGTGGGAAACCTTAGGTCTTCACATTCAATTTGGTTTAGAGATTAAAACACGTAATTTGAAACAAGCTTTCAATTACAAACAAGTTTTTGGAGTGGTTCGGATCGTATTTCTATATCTTGGTCCAAACAGGATTCCCAAAGAAGAGGTTCCTTCATTCGGATCCTTAGGAAGGATCAAATCATGATTACAAGTTTGACTAGTGGGAAACCTTAGGTCTTTCGTATGAATATGCTCCGAAGAGTGAAACGAGTACATTGAAACAAACTTTTCAATTACAAACAAGTTTTTGAATTGGTTCGGATCCTCTTTCGATTTTTTGGTCCAAACAGGACTCCCAAAGAAGAGGTTCCTCCATTTGGGTCTTTAGAATGGACCAAATCATCAGCACAACTTTGACAAGTGGGAAACCTTAGGCCTTCGGATTCAATTTGGTTTAGAGAGTTAAACAACTACTTTCAAACAAGCTTTTTAATTACAAACAAGTTTTTGGAGTGGTTCGGATCCTCATTCGATATTTTGGTCCAAACAGGATTCCCAAAGAAGGGGTTCCTCCATTTGGATCTTTAGGATGGACCAAATCATGAGCACAACTTTGACAAGTGGGAAAGCTTAGGTCTTCGTATTCAATTTGGTTTAGAGAGTGAAACAAGTATTTTGAAACAAGCTTTTCAATTGCAAACATGTTTTTGAAGCGGTTCGGATCCTCGTTCGATATATTGGTCCAAAGAGGATTCCCAAAGAAGAGGTTCCTCCATTTGAATCTTTAGGATAGACCGAATCACGAGGAAAACTTTGACAAGTGGGAAACTTTAGCTCTTTGGTATCAATATGGTCCGAAGAGTGAAACAAGTACTTTGAAACAAGCTTTTCAATTACAAACAAGTTTTTGGAGTGGTTCGGATCCTCTTTTGATATTTTGGTCCAAACAGGATTCCCAAAGAAGAGGTTCCTTCATTTGCATCTTTATGATGGATCAAATAATAATAACAATTTTGACAAGTGGTAAAACCTTACGTCTTTGGTATGAATATGGCCCGAAGAGTGAAACGAGTACAATGAAACAAACTTTTCAGTTAAAAACAAGTTTTTTGAGTGGTTCGGATCCTCTTTCGATATTTTGGTCCAAACAGGATTCCCAAAGAAGAGGTTCCTCCATTTGAATCTTTAGGATGGACCAAATCATGAGCAAAACTTTAACAAATGGGAAACCTTAGGTCTTCGGATTCAATTTGGTTTAGAGAGTGAAACAACTACTTTCAAGCAAGCTTTTCAATTACAAACAAGTTTTTGGAGTGGTTCTGATCCTCTTTCGTTATTTTGGTCCAAACAGGATTCCCAAAGATGAGGTTCCTCCATTTTGATCTTTAGGATGGACCAAATCATGAGCACACCTTTGACAAGTGGGAAACCTTATGTCTTCGGAGTCAATTTGGTCTAGAGAGTGAAACACGTACTTTGAAACAAGCTTTTCAATTACAAACAAGTTTTCTGAGTTGTTTGGATCCTCTTTCGATATTTTGGTCCAAACAGGATTCCCAAAGAAGAGGTTCCTTCATTTTGATCTTTAGGATGGACCAAATCATGAGCACAACTTTGACAAGTGGGAAACCTAAGGTCTTCGGATTCAATCTGGTCTTGAGAGTGAAACAAGTACTTTCAAACAAACATTTCAATTACAAACAAGTTTTTGGGGTAGTTTGGATCCTCTTTCGATATTTTGGTCCCAACAGGATTCCGAAAGATGAGGTTCCTCCATTGGGATCTTTAGGATGGATCAAATGAAACAAGTTTTTGGAGTGGTTCGGATCCTCTTTCGATATTTTGGTCCAAACAGGATTCCTAAAGAAGAGGTTCCTACCTTTGGATCTTTAGGATGGACAAAATAATGAGCACAACTTTGACAAGTGGGAAACCTTATGTCTTCGGAATCAATTTGGTCTAGAGAGTGAAACAAGTACTTTGAAACAAGCTTTTCAATTACAAACAAGTTTTTGGAGTGGTTCGGATCCTCTTTCGATATTTTGGTCCAAACAGGATTCCCAAAGAAGAGGTTCCTTCATTTGCATCTTTATGATGGATCAAATCATGATAACAATTTTGACAAGTGGGAAACCTTACGTCTTTGGTATAAATATGGTCCGAAGAGTGAAACGAGTACATTGAAACAAACTTTTCAATTAGAAACAAGTTTTTTGAGTGGTTCGGATCCTCTTTCAATATTTTGGTCCAAATAGGATTCCCAAAGAAGAGGTTCCTCCATTTGGATCTTTAGGATGGACCAAATCATGAGCAAAACTTTAACAAGTGGGAAACCTTAGGTCTTCGGACTCAATTTGGTTTAGAGAGTGAAACAACTACTTTCAAGCAAGCTTTTCAATTACAAACAAGTTTTTGGAGTGGTTCGGATCCTCTTTCGATATTTTGGTCCAAACAGGATTCCCAAAGATGAGGTTCCTGCATTTGGATCTTTAGGATGGACCAAATCATGAGCACACCTTTGACAAGAGGGAAACCTTATGTCTTCGGAGTCAATTTGGTCTAGAGAGTGAAACAACTACTTTCAAACAAACTTTTTAATTACAAACAAGTTTTTTTGGGTGGTTCGGATCCTCTTTCGATATTTTACTCCCAACAGGATTCCCAAAGATGAGGTTCTTCCATTTGGATCTTTAGGATGGACCATATCAAGAGGAAAACTTTGACAAGTGGGAAACCTTAGGTCTTCAGATTCAATTTGGTTTAGAGATGGAAACAAGTACTTTGAAACAAGCTTTCAATTACAAACAAGTTTTTGGAGTGGTTCGGATCGTATTTCGATATTTTGGTCCAAACAGGATTCCCAAAGAAAAGGTTAATTCATTTGGATCTTTAGGATGGATAAAATCATGATTACTGTTAGCTTTTTGGGCTTCAATCATACCTAATGTTTTGATGATAACAAACCAAATATATACTGATGGTTTCGAAGCTTTTAAGTGTCTATGTTGTAGAGCTCGAAACAAGGATTCCAACGCATTTTGAATCGGCTAAATCGGAGTCCAAACGAAGAAGTTATGGACAAAAGAAGTTTGGAATCAAATACACATCTTGGATGACATCATCACGTGACATGGACAAAGAGGGCGAACCAGAATTTGACACGTGGCAAAATGGATGAAGTGGTAAAGTCAACGGTCAAATATTGATGACGTGGCATCTGACGTGGCACTTCAAACGGTCACATTTTTGATGACGTGGTAGTACACGTGGACGATGACGTTGCAAAGGAGAACGAATCACATGACGACACGTGGACAAGAGAGATGACAGAGCGTTGACCAGACAAAGGAGATTGACGCTGACGCACGCAACTGGACGAATCAGAAGGCGACACGTGGATTCCATTTGAATTTTGAAATATATAACCTAGACGAACAGGGAGGCGACACGTGGCAGAAGGTTTAAAATTAAAAAAAAAAGGAAATAAAGCTGCTGCTGGGAGCGGACGACGCGCCTGATGGCCGCTTATGGTTCACGCGCCTTCAAGGCGACCTCTGGATTGGTCTACACGCGCGCGTGCGTGACACGCGCTGGTCCGCGAGTGGGCTTGGATGTCTCTGACGTTGCTGAAGCTTTTTGATTATTTTTGATGATTTTCCAACCCGTTTTTCATCCTCTCTTTTCAGCCATTGGATCATTTTTAAGTCCATCAACGGCCCAAATTTAATCTGAAGCTTAAACACAAAATTGGTTATGTTTTAACCCTATTTTTAGATCTAAAACACTAACCAATGTTCCCAAATCTGTTCTAAGCTGCTGCCAAAAATTCCCAAGAGCTCCATTATTCAATTCTCTCATTCAATCCTAATTTTGCTTATTATTTTATTGAGAGATTTATTGTGTGAGGAATTTGTAATTTTTCGAACGGTACAAAACTTGTTTATCTCCTATTTGAGAGGATTTGTGAGGAACTTTATTTTTCAATTTCATTGGGTTTTGTATTAAGGTGTGGGAACACCTTGGGGTGTGAAAAAGAAATTGGTTAGATCCTGAACCAGTGAAAAGGATCGGGGTTTTCTCTTTTTCCTGTTGAAATTAAAGAGGGAGATTGTACCGGTTTGGTTCTCACCCGCAAGAGAATCGGTGATAGTGAAAATCTCAAGGAGGAGCCTTGGGGAGTGGACGTAGGCTTGCCGAACCACTATAAAAATCTTCGGTGTCTTCTTTCCCTAAACTTTTAATTTTCGCTTGTTTTGTTTTATTGTTTTGCATTCATTGTTCGTGTTGATTAATTGCTTGCATCGTTCCTTTAAAAATAGTATCGGTTTAACAATTCATTAATTTACATCTTGTTTACTTTAATTTTCAATTTAGTTGATCAATTTGAAAAACTTTATTGTTTCAAAATTCGATTTATAAATTCATAGATTTTTTAAAGCAACCCTATTCACCCCCCCTCTAGTGTTGCCATTCGGTCCTACAATTGGTATCAGAGCGGGTGCTCAAACTTTTGGAAAACACTTTTGTCAAAAATATTTTTTTTCATTGTTTTAAGTGAAAAATCATTTCCGAAAAATTATTTTTTGTTAATTTTCAATTCTGATTTTTTATTTTATTTTTGAGAAAAGTTGTGAAAAATATTTTGATTTGAATTTTAGCTTTTGGAATTTAATTATTTTGAGCAATGGCAAACACCGGAGCTAACGGTTTTTCTGAGGGTCAATCTACTACTAGGCCACCATACTTTGATGGAAATAACTTCTCTTATTGGAAAACTAGGATGAAAATTTATTTAATATCTGTTGATTATAATCTATGGGAAATTGTTTCAAAAGGTCCTATAATTCCAACTAAGAAGGTAGAAAATGAAGTTGTGCCTAAGAGTGAAAATGAGTTTAATGAAGATGATAAGAAAAAGATGTCCTTCAATGCTAAAGCCATAAATTGTTTGTATTGTGCTTTATGTCCTAGCGAATTTAATAGGGTGTCTGCTTGTAATAGTGCAAAAGAAATTTGGGACAAACTTGAAGTTACGCATGAAGGAACAAATCAAGTTAAAGAATCTAAGATTAGTATGCTTGTGCATAATTATGAACTGTTTAAAGTTGAACCTAATGAATCTATTACTGAGATGTTTACCAGGTTCACAAGCATCATAAATTCTTTGAAAAGCTTGGGAAAGGAATACACTACTTCAGAGAATGTGAGAAAGATTCTGAGGTCACTACCGAAAGCATGGGAAGCTAAAGTGACGGCGATACAGGAAGCAAAAGATCTCACTAAACTGCCTTTGGAGGAGCTTATTGGTTCACTCATGACACACGAGATCACTATGAAGGAGAATATGGAGGATGACACTAAAAAGAAGAAAAGCTTGGCATTAAAGTCAACATCCTTTCAAGATGACTCTTGATGATGATATAAATCTAAATGAAGAAGAAATGGCATATCTCACGAGGAAATTCAAGAATCATTTCAGAAAGAAAAATTTTGCAAGGAAATACAATAATCAGGAATTCAAAGGTGAAAAGAGCAACAGGGACAACATCATATGCTATGAGTGCAAGAAACCGGGACATGTGAAGTATGATTGCCCACAGTTGAAATCGTCATCAAAGAAGAATAAGAAGAAAGCAATGAAAGCTACTTGGGATGAAAGTGATGAAAGTGACTCTGAAAGTGAGGAAGAAGTAGCAAACCTATGTTTCATGGCTTTCGAGGATGAAGATGACAACGATGATGAGGTATGTAACGAAAACACCACTTTTGATGAATTGATGGATGCCTATAATGAGATAAAGTATGAATTCGAAAAAATAGGCATGAAATATGTTACATTGAAAAAGAAAACTAGTAAAATTGCTCTTGAAAATAATGATCTATTAAATGAGCATGATAAATTGATGGAAGAGTGTGAGAAGTTAAAGAATGATTTAATGACATCTGATTCAAAGTTGCATGCATTAAAAGAAGAGTATGAGATCTTAGAAAAGAAAAATGAAAATTTGAATTCTACTCTTTTAAAATTCACAGATGGTCAAAAGCTTCTAGATATCATGATGGGTAAACAACAGGGTGCTTTAGACAAAAGTGGTATAGGATATAAACCTCATTTAATGCAAAAGAAATTTTCAAACTTCTTTGTAAAAGAAAGCACTACATCTTCTATTGTTTGTAATGCATGTGGAAAACTTGGTCATAAAATATATGCATGCAAGTTTAGAAAATCGAGTGCATTAAATGGAAGTAAAATGAAATGGATTCCCAAATCTTTGCTTACTAACTCTCAAGGACCCAAGCAAGTATGGGTACCAAAAACTTTATTCTGAGATTTCTTATTTAGGTGTGCTTGAGGACTATAAAGAACAAGTGGTACTTGGACAGTGGCTGCTCAAGGCACATGACCGGGGACCCAAATAAATTCTCACACCTAGAAAGGAAAGATGGTTGTCACGTGACATTTGGTGACAACAAAAGAGGCAAGATCATCGGTAAAGGTAAAATTGGTAATGATTCAAATTTTCTTATTGAAAATGTTTTACTTGTTGATGGTTTAAAGCATGATTTATTGAGCATTAGTCAATTGTGTGATAAAGGATATCAAGTGATATTTAATGATAAAAACTGCATTGTTGAGAAAGTTGCTGATAGGAAAATATTGTTTGTTGGAAATAGAAATCATAATGTCTACACAATTGATTTAAATGATTATCCTGCTGTGAGTGATAAATGCTTTTCTGCTTTACATGATGACTCTTGGTTGTGGCATAGAAGATTAGGTCATGCTAGCATGTTTTTAATTTCAGATATTTCTAAGAAATCACTTGTAAGAGGTCTTCCTAAATTGAATTTTGAAAAAGATAAAATTTGTGATGCATGTCAAATGGGTAAACAAACTAAGTCTTCTTTTAAATCAAAGAAAGTGATTTCCACTTCTAGACCTTTACAACTTTTGCATATAGATCTGTTTGGCCCTACTAGAGTTGCAAGTTTAAATGGAAATAATTATGCTTTTGTTATTGTTGATGATTTTTCAAGATATACATGGGTCTTATTTTTAAAACATAAAGATGAGGCTTTGAAAAATTTTGTGAGTTTTTCCAAAAGGGTTCAAAATGAAAAAGGTTTTATGATTTCTAAAATTAGAAGTGATCATGGGGGAGAGTTTGAAAATGATGCTTTTGAAAAGTTTTGTGATGAAAATGGATATACACACATTTATTCTGCTCCAAGAACTCCACAACAAAACGGAGTTGTTGAACGGAAAAATAGGTCTTTACAAGAGTTAGCTACTTCTATGTTAAATGAATATAACTTACCAAAATATTTTTGGGCTGAAGCAGTTAATACAGCTTGTTATGTAATGAACCGTGTTTTAATAAGGCCTACTTTGAATAAAACCCCCTATGAGTTATTTAATAATAAAACTCCCAATATTGGGTATTTTAAAGTCTTTGGGTGTAAATGCTTTATCTTGAAAAATAAGGGAAATTTAGGGAAGTTTGAATCAAAATCTGACATTGGCATATTTTTGGGTTATTCTTCATCTAGCAAAGCATATAGGGTATTTAATAAAAGATCACTTGTTGTTGAAGAATCAATGCATGTTGTTTTTGATGAGTCTGTTGGTGTTACTTCTAATGAGATTAATGCTAGTGATGAGATAGATCAATCTTTGGAGGATTTAAGTCTCAAAGATAAGGTTGTGGATGTTACACCAAATGAGACGCCGCTTGAAGGTGAAAATGAACTCCCTAAGGAGTGGAGGTATGTTTCTAACCATCCTATGGAATTAATTATAGGTGATCCTTCTTCGGGTGTTAGAACTCGTTCTTCTTTAAATGCATTGAATAATATTGCTTTTGTGTCTAAAATTGAACCAAAGTCTTTTAAAGAAGCTGAAAATGATGAGTTTTGGATTAATGCAATGCAAGAAGAATTAAATCAGTTTGAAATAAATGAAGTTTGGGAATTAGTCCCTCGTCCTATTGATCATCCTGTTATTGGCACAAAATGGGTTTTTCGAAATAAAATGGATGAATCTGGTAATATTGTTAGAAATAAAGCTAGGTTAGTTGCACAAGGTTATAGTCAAGAAGAAGGAATAGATTATGAAGAAACATTTGCACCTGTAGCTAGACTTGAATCAATTAGAATGTTACTTGAATTTGCATCTCATAAAAACTTTGTTTTGAATCAAATGGATGTTAAAAGTGCTTTTTTAAATGGTTTCATAATAGAGGAAGTATATGTTGAACAACCCCCTGGTTTTGAAAGTTTTGATAATCCAAATCATGTTTTTAAATTAAAGAAAGCTCTTTATGGTTTAAAACAAGCTCCTAGAGCTTGGTATGATAGATTGAGTAAATTTTTGCTTGATAATGGATTTAAAATGGGAATAGTGGATAACACTTTATTTATTAAAACTAAAGATAATGACTTGCTTTTAGTTCAAATATATGTAGATGATATTATCTTTGGTGCCACTAACCCTTCACTTTGTGAAGATTTCTCTAAGTGTATGCATACAGAATTTGAAATGAGCATAATGGGAAAACTCAAAATTTTCCTCGGGCTTCAAATCAAACAACTTGATGATGGAATCTTCATAAACCAAGAAAAGTACACTAAGGATCTACTCAAAAGATTCAAGCTTGATAATGCAAAGGTAGCAAAAACTCCGATGAGTACAACTACAAAGCTTGATAAGGATGAAAAGGTAAAGAAGTAGATATTAAATCTTATCGAGGTATGATCGGATCTCTACTTTATTTAACTGCGAGTAGACCGGATATCATGTTTAGTGTATGCATGTGTGCTAGATTTCAGTCTTGTCCAAAAGAGTCACATTTACATGCTGTTAAGAGAATTTTTAAATATTTACTCTGGATTGGTCTACACGCGCGCGTGCGTGACACGCGCTGGTCCGCGAGTGGGCTTGACGTCTCTGACGTTGCTGAAGCTTTTTGCTTATTTTTGATGATTTTCCAACCCGTTTTTCATCCTCTCTTTTCAGCCATTGGATCATTTTTAAGTCCATCAACGGCCCAAATTTAATCTGAAGCTTAAACACAAAATTGGTTATGTTTTAACCCTATTTTTAGATCTAAAACACTAACCAATGCTCCCAAATCTGTTCTAAGCTGCTGCCAAAAATTCCCAAGAGCTCCATTATTCAATTCTCTCATTCAATCCTAATTTTGCTTATTATTTTATTGAGAGATTTATTGTGTGAGGAATTTGTAATTTTTCGAACAGTACAAAACTTGTTTATCTCCTATTTGAGAGGATTTGTGAGGAACTTTATTTTTCAATTTCATTGGGTTTTGTATTAAGGTGTGGGAATACCTTGGGGTGTGAAAAAGAAATTGGTTAGATCCTGAACCAGTGAAAAGGATCGTGGTTTTCTCTTTTTCCTGTTGAAATTAAAGAGGGGATTGTACCGGTTTGGTTCTCACCCGCAAGAGAATCGGTGATAGTGAAAATCTCAAGGGGGAGCCTTGGGGAGTGGACGTAGGCTTGCCGAACCACTATAAAAATCTTCGGTGTCTTCTTTCCCTAAACTTTTAATTTTCGCTTGTTTTGTTTTATTGTTTTGCATTCATTGTTCGTGTTGATTAATTGCTTGCATCGTTCCTTTAAAAATAGTATCGGTTTAACAATTCATTAATTTACATCTTGTTTACTTTAATTTTCAATTTAGTTGATCAATTTAAAAAACTTTATTGTTTCAAAATTCGATTTATAAATTCATAGATTTTTTAAAGCAACCCTATTCACCCCCCTCTAGTGTTGCCATTCGGTCCTACAATTACAAGTTTGACTAGTGGGAAACCATAGGTCTTTGGTATGAATATGCTCCGAAGAGTGAAACGAATACATTGAAACAAACTTTTCAATTACAAACAAGTTTTTGGATTGGTTCGTATCCACTTTCGATATTTTTGTCCAAACATGATTCCCAAACAAGAGGTTCCTCCATTTGGATCTTTGGGATGGACCAAATCATGACCACAACTTTGACCAGTGGGAAACCTTACGTCTTCGTATTCAAATTGGTTTAGAGAGTGAAAAACTACTTTCAAACAAGCTTTTCATTTACAAACAAAATTTTTGAGTGGTTCGGATCCTCTTTCAATATTTTGGTCCAAACAGGATTCCCAAAGAAGAGGTTCCTCCATTTGGATCTTTGGGATGGACCAAATCGTGAGCAAAACTTTAACAAGTGGGAAACCTTAGGTCTTCGGATTCAATTTGGTTTAGAGAGTGAAACAACTACTTTCAAAAAAGCTTTTCAATTACAAACAAGTTTTTGGAGTGGTTCGGGTCCTCTTTCGATATTTTGGTCCAAACAGGATTCCCAAAGAAGAGGTTCCTCCATTTGGATCTTTAGGATAGACCAAATCACGAGGAAAACTTTGACAAGTGGGAAACCTTAGCTCTTTGGTATCAATATGGTCCGAAGAGTGAAACAAGTACTTTAAAACAAGCTTTTCAATTACAAATAATTTTTTGGAGTGGTTCGAATTCTCTTTCGATATTTTGGTCCAAACAGCATTCCCAAGGAAGATGTTCCTTCATTTGGATCTTTAGGATGGATCAAATCATGATAACAATCTTGAAAGGCGGGAAACCTTACATCTTTTGTATGAATATGGTCCGAAGAGTGAAACGAGTACATTGAAACAAACTTTTCAATAAGAAATAAGTTTTTGGAGTGGTTCTGATCCTCTTTCGATATTTTGGTCTAAACAGGATTCCCAAAGAAGAGGTTCCTCCATTTAGATCTTTTGGATGGACCAAATCATGAGCACAACTTTGACAAGTGGGAAACATTAGGTCTTCATATTCAATTTGGTTTAGATATGGAAACAAGTACTTTGAAACAAGCTTTCAATTACAAACAAGTTTTTGGAGTGGTTCGGATCATATTTCGATATTTTGGTCAAAACAGGATTCCCAAAGAAAAGGTTAATTCATTTGGATCTTAAGGATGGATCAAATCATGATTACAAGTTTGACTTGTGGGAAACCATAGGTCTTTGGTATGAATATGCTCCGAAGGGTGAAACGAATACATTGAAACAAACTTTTCAATTACAAACAAGTTTTTGGATTGGTTCGTATCCACTTTCGATATTTTGGTCCAAACATGATTCCCAAACAAGAGGTTCCTCCATTTAGATCGTTGGGATGGACCAAATCATGACCACAACTTTGACAAGTGGGAAACCTTACGTCTTCGTATTCAAATTGGTTTAGAGAGTGAAACAACTACTTTCAAACAAGCTTTTCAATTACAAACAAGTTTTTGGAGTGGTTCGGATCCTCTTTCAATACTTTGGTCCAAACAGGATTCCCAAAGAAGAGGTTCCTCCATTTGGATCTTTAGGATGGACCAAATCATGAGCAAAACTTTAACAAGTGGGAAACCTTAGGTCTTCGGATTCAATTTGGTTTAGAGAGTGAAACAACTACTTTCAAGCAAGCTTTTCAATTACAAACAAGTTTTTGGAGTGGTTCGAATTCTCTTTGGATATTTTGGTCCAAACAGGATTCCCAAAGAAGATGTTCCTTCATTTGGATGTTTAGGATGGATAAAATCATGATAACAATCTTGACAAGCGGGAAACCTTACGTCTATTGTATGAATATGGTCCGAAGAGTGAAACGAGTACATTGAAACAAACTTTTCAATAAGAAATAAGTTTTTGGAGTGGTTCTGATCCTCTTTTGATATTTTGGTCCAAACAGGATTCCCAAAGAAGAGGTTCCGACATTTGGATCTTTTGGATGGACCAAATCATGAGCACAACTTTGACAAGTGGGAAACATTAGGTCTTCATATTCAATTTGGTTTAGAGATGCAAAAAAGTACTTTGAAACAAGCTTCCAATTACAAACAAGTTTTTGGAGTGGTTCGGATCGTATTTCGATATTTTGGTCCAAACAGGATTCCCAAAAAAAAGGTTAATTCATTTGGATCTTTAGGATGGATCAAACCATGATTACAAGTTTGACTAGTGGGAAACCATAGGTCTTTGGTATGAATATGCTCCAAAGAGTGAAACGAATACATTGAAACAAACTTTTCAATTACAAACAAGTTTTTGGATTGGTTCGTATCCACTTTCGATATTTTAGTCCAAACAGGATTCCCAAAGAAGAGGTTCCTCCATTTGGATCTTTAGGATGGACAAAATCATGAGCAAAACTTTAACAAGTGGGAAACCTCCGGTCTTCGGATTCAATTTGGTTTAGAGAGTGAAACAACTACTTTCAAGCAAGCTTTTCAATTACAAACAAGTTTTTGGAGTGGTTCGGATCCTCTTTCGATATTTTGGTCCAAACAGGATTCCCAAAGAAGAGGTTCCTCCATTTGAATCTTTAGGATGGACCAAATCATAAGCACAACTTTGACAAGTGGGAAAGCTTAGGTCTTCGTATTCAATTTGGTTTAGTGAGTGAAACAAGTATTTTGAAACAAGCTTTTCAATTGCAAACATGTTTTTGAAGTGGTTCGGATCCTCTTTCGATATTTTGGTCCAAAGAGGATTCACAAAGAAGAGGTTCCTCCCTTTCGATCTTTAGGATAGACAACCTCACGAGGAAAACTTTGACAAGTGGGAAACTTCAGCTCTTTGGTATCAATATGGTCCGAAGAGTGAAACAAGTACTTTGAAACAAACTTTTCAATTAGAAACAGGTTTTTTGAGTGGTTCGGATCCTCTTTCAATATTTTGGTCCAAACAGGATTCCCAAAGAAGATGTTCCTCCATTTGGATCTTTAGGATGGACCAAATCATGAGCAAAACTTTAACAAGTGGGAAACCTTAGGTCTTCGGATTCAATTTGGTTTAGAGAGTCAAACAACTACTTTCAAGCAAGCTTTTCAATTACAAACAAGTTTTTGGAGTGGTTTGGATCCTCTTTCGATATTTTGGTTCAAACAGGATTCCCAAAGATGAGGTTCCTCCATTTGGATCTTTAGGATGGACCAAATCATGAGCACACCTTTGACAAGTGGGAAACCTTATGTCTTCGGAGTCAATTTGGTCTAGAGAGTGAAACAAGTACTTCCAAACAAACTTTTCAATTACAAACAAGTTTTTGGGGTGGTTCGGATCCTCTTTCAATATTTTGCTCCCAATAGGATTCCCAAAGATGAGGTTCTTCCATTTGGATCTTTAGGATGGACCAAATCAAGAGGAAAACTTTGACAAGTGGGAAACCATAGGTCTTTCTTATCTATATGGTCCGAAGAGTGAAACAAGTACTTTGAAACAAGCATTTCAATTACAAATAAGTTTTTATAGTGGTTCAGATCCTCTTTTGATATTTTGGTCCAAACAAGATTCCTAGAGAACAGGTTCTTCCCTTGGATCTTTAGGATGGACAAAATTATAAGCACAACTTTGACAAGTGGGAAACCTTATGTCTTCGAAATCAATTTCGTCTAGAGAGTCAAACAAGTACTTTGAAACAAGCTTTTCAATTACAAAAAAGTTTTTTGAGTAGTTCGGATCCTCATTCGATACTTTGGTCCAAACAAGATTCCCAAAGAAGAGGTTCCTCCATTTGGATCTTTAGGATGCACCAAATCATGAGCAAAACTTTGACAAGTGGGAAACATTAGGTCTTCAGATTCAATTTGGTTAAGAGATGGAAACAAGTACTTTGAAACAAGCTTTCAATTACAAACAAGTTTTTGGAGTGGTTCGGATCGTATTTCGATATTTTGGTCCAAACAGGATTCCCAAAGAAGAGGTTAATTCATTTGGATCTTTTGGATGGATCAAATCATGATTACAAGTTTGACTAGTGGGAAACCATAGGTCTTTGGTATGAATATGCTCCGAAGAGTGCAACGAGTACATTGAAACAAACTTTTCAATTACAAACAAGTTTTTGGATTGGTTCGATCCTCTTTAAATATTTTGGTCCAAACAGGATTCCCAAACAACAGGTTCCTCCATTTGGATCTTTGGGATGGACCAAATCATGAGCACAACTTTGACAAGTGGGAAACCTTAGGTCTTTGTATTCAATTTGGTTTAGAGAGTGAAACAACTACTTTCAAACAAGCTTTTTAATTACAAACAAGTTTTTGGAGTGGTTCGGGTCCTCTTTTGATATTTTGGTCCAAACAGGATTCCCAAAGAAGAGGTTCCTCCTTTTGGATCTTTAGGATGGACCAAATCAAGGGCAAAACTTTAACAAGTGGGAAACCTTAGGTCTTCGGATTCAATTTGGTTTAGAGAGTGAAATAACTACTTTCAAACAAGCTTTTCAAATACAAACAAGTTTTTGGAGTGGTTCGGGTCCTCTTTCGATATTTTGGTCCAAGCAGGATTCCCAAAGAAGAGGTTCCTCCATTTGGATCTTTAGGATAGACCAAATCACGAGGAAAACTTTGACAACTGGGAAACCTTAGCTCTTTGGTATCAATATGGTCCGACGAGTGAAACAAGTACTTTAAAACAAGCTTTTCAATTACAAAGAAGTTTTTGGAGTGGTTCGAATTCTCTTTCGATATTTTGGTCCAAACAGCATTCCCAAATAAGATGTTCCTTCATTTGGATCTTTAGGATGGATCAAATCATGATAACAATCTTGACAAGCGGGAAACCTTACGTCTTTTGTATGAATATGGTCCGAAGAGTGAAACGAGTACATTGAAACAAACTTTTCAATAAGAAAAAAGTTTTTGGAGTGGTTCTGATCCTCTTTCGATATTTTGGTCCAAACAGGATTCCCAAAGAAGAGGTTCCTCCATTTGGATCTTTTGGATGGACCAAATCATGAGCACAACTTTGACAAGTGGGAAACATTAGGTCTTCAGATTCAATTTGGTTTAGAGATGGAAAAATGTACTTTGAAACAAGCTTTCAATTACAAACAAGTTTTTGGAGTGTTCGGATCGTATTTCGATATTTTGGTCCAAACAGGATTCTCAAAGAAAAGGTTAATTCATTTGGATTTTTAGGATGGATCAAATCATGATTACAAGTTTGACTAGTGGGAAACCATAGGTCTTTGGTATGAATATGCTCCGAAGAGTGAAACGAATACATTGAAACAAACTTTTCAATTACAAACAAGTTTTTGGATTGGTTCGTATCCACTTTCGATATTTTCATCCAAACATGATTCCCAAACAAGAGGTTCCTCCATTTGGATCTTTGGGATGGACCAAATCATGACCACAACTTTGACAAGTGGGAAACCTTACGTCTTCATATTCAAATTGGTTTAGAGAGTGAAAAACTACTTTCAAACAAGCTTTTCAATTACAAACAAGTTTTTGGAGTGGTTCGGATCCTCTTTCCATATTTTGATCCAAACAGGATTCCCAAAGAAGAGGTTCCTCCATTTGGATCTTTAGGATGGACCAAATCATGAGCAAAACTTTAACAAGTGGGAAACCTTAGGTCTTCGGATTCAATTTGGTTTAGAGAGTGAAACAACTACTTTCAAACAAGCTTTTCAATTACAAACAAGTTTTTTGAGTGGTTCGGATCCTCTTTCGATATTTTGGTCCAAACAGGATTCCCAAAGAAGAGGTTCCTCCATTTGGATCTTTAGGATGGACCAATCATAAGCACAACTTTGACAAGTGGGAAAGCTTAGGTCTTCGTATTCAATTTGGTTTTGAGAGTGAAACAAGTATTTTAAAACAAGCTTTTCAATTGCAAACATGTTTTTGAAGTGGTTCGGATCCTCTTTCGATATTTTGGTCCAAACAGGATTCCCAAAGAAGAGGTTCCTCCATTTCGATCTTTAGGATAGACCAACTCAGGAGGAAAACTTTGACAAGTGGGAAACTTCAGCTCTTTGGTATCAATATGGTCCGAAGACGGAAACAAGTACTTTGAAACAAACTTTTCAATTAGAAACAAGTTTTTTGAGTGGTTCGGATCCTCTTTCAATATTTTGGTCCAAACAGGATTTCCAAAGAAGAGGTTCCTCCATTTGGATCTTTAGGATGGACCAAATCATGAGCAAAACTTTAACAAGTGGGAAACCTTAGGTCTTCGGATTCAATTTGGTTTAGAGAGTGAAGCAACTACTTTCAAGCAAGCTTTTCAATTACAAACAAGTTTTTGGAGTGGTTTGGTTCCTCTTTCGATATTTTGGTCCAAACAGGATTCCCAAAGATGAGGTTCCTCCATTTAGATCTTTAGGATGGACCAAATCATGAGCACACCTTTGACAAGTGGGAAACCTTATGTCTTCGGAGTCAATTTGGTCTAGAGAGTGAAACAAGTACTTCCAAACAAACTTTTCAATTACAAACAAGTTTTTGGGGTGGTTCGGATCCTCTTTCAATATTTTGCTCCCAAAAGGATTCCCAAAGATGAGGTTCTTCCATTTGGATCTTCAGGATGGACCAAATCAAAAGGAAAACTTTGACAAGTGGGAAACCATAGGTCTTTCTTATCTAATATGGTCCGAAGAGTGAAACAAGTACTTTGAAACAAGCATTTCAATTACAAATAAGTTTTTATAGTGGTTTAGATCCTCTTTTGATATTTTGGTCCAAACAGGATTCCTAGAGAACAGGTTCTTCCCTTGGATCTTTAGGATGGACAAAATTATAAGCACAACTTTGACAAGTTGGAAACCTTATGTCTTCGAAATCAATTTCGTCTAGAGAGTGAAACAAGTACTTTGAAACAAGCTTTTCAATTACAAAAAAGTTTTTTGAGTAGTTCGGATCCTCATTCGATACTTTGGTCCAAACAAGATTCCCAAAGAAGAGGTTCCTCCATTTGGATCTTTAGGATGAACCAAATCATGAGCACAACTTTGACAAGTGGGAAACATTAGGTCTTCAGATTCAATTTGGTTAAGAGATGGAAACAAGTACTTTGAAACAAGCTTTCAATTACAAACAAGTTTTTGGAGTGGTTCGGATCGTATTGCGATATTTTGGTCCAAACAGGATTCCCAAAGAAGGGGTTAATTCATTTGGATCTTTTGGATGGATCAAATCATGATTACAAGTTTGACTAGTGTGAAACCATAGGTCTTTGGTATGAATATGCTCCGAAGAGTGCAACGAGCACATTGAAACAAACTTTTCAATTACAAACAAGTTTTTGGATTGGTTCGATCCTCTTTCAATATTTTGGTCCAAACAGAATTCCCAAACAAGAGGTTCCTCCATTTGGATCTTTGGGATGGACCAAATCATGAGCACAACTTTGAAAAGTGGGAAACCTTAGGTCTTTGTATTCAATTTGGTTTAGAGAGTGAAACAACTACTTTCAAACAAGCTTTTCAATTACAAACAAGTTTTTGGAGTGGTTCGGGTCCTCTTTCGATATTTTGGTCCAAACAGGATTCCCAAAGAAGAGGTTCCTCCATTTGGATCTTTGGGATGGACCAAATTATGACCACAACTTTGACAAGTGGGAAACCTTACGTCTTCGTATTCAAATTGGTATAGAGAGTGAAACAACTACTTTCAAGCAAGCTTTTCAATTACAAACAAGTTTATGGAGTGGTTCAGATCCTCTTTCAATATTTTGGTTCAAACAAGATTCCCAAAGAACAGGTTCCTCCATTTGGATCTTTAGGATGGACCAAATCATGAGCAAAACTTTAACAAGTGGGAAACTTTAGGTCTTCGGATTCAATTTGGTTTAGAGAGTGAAACAACTACTTTCAAGCAAGCTTTTCATTTACAAACAAGTTTTTAGAGTGGTTCAGATCCTCTTTCGATATTTTGGTCCAAACAGGATTCCTGAAGAAGAGGTTCCTCCATCTGGATCTTTGGGATGGACCAACTCATGAGCACAACTTTGAGAAGTGGGAAACCTTAGGTCTTCGTATTCAATTTGGTATAGAGAGTGAAACAAGTATTTTGAAACAAGCTTTTCAATTGCAAACATGTTTTTGGAGTGGTTCTGATCCTCTTTCTATATTTTGGTCCAAAGAGGATTCCCAAAGAAGAGGTTCCTCCATTTGGATCTTTAGGATAGACCAAATCACGAGGAAAACTTTGACAAGTGGGAAACCTTAGCTCTTTGGTATCAATATGGTCCGAAGAGTGAAACATGTACTTTAAAACAAGCTTTTCAATTACAAAGAAGTTTTTAGAGTGGTTCGGATCCTCTTTCGATATTTTGGTCCAAACAGGATTCCCAAAGAAGAGGTTCCTTCATATGGATCTTTAGGATGGATCAAATCATGATAACAATCTGGACAAGCGGGAAACCTTACGTCTTTGGTATGAATATGGTCCCAAGAGTGAAACGAGTACATTGAAACAAACTTTTCAATAAGAAATAAGTTTTTGGAGTGGTTCTGATCCTCTTTCGATATTTTGGTCCAAACAGGATTCCCAAAGAAGAGGTTCCTCCATTTGGATCTTTTGGATCGACCAAATCATGAGCACAATTTTGACAAGTGGGAAACATTAGGTCTTCAGATTCAATTTGGTTTAGAGATGGAAAAAAGTACTTTGAAAAAGCTTTCAATTACAAACAAGTTTTTGGAGTGGTTCGGATCGTATTTCGATATTTTGGTCCAAACAGGATTCCCAAAGAAAAGGTTAATTCATTTGGATCTTTAGGATGGATCAAATCATGATTACAAGTTTGACTAGTGGGAAACCATAGGTCTTTGGTATGAATATGCTCCGAAGAGTGAAACGAGTACATTGAAACAAACGTTTCAATTACAAACAAGTTTTTGGATTGGTTCGTATCCACTTTCGATATTTTGGTCCAAACATGATTCCCAAATAAGAGGTTCCTCCATTTGGATCTTTGGGATGGATCAAATCATGACCACAACTTTGACAAGTGGGAAACCTTACGTCTTTGTATTCAAATTGGTTTAGAGAGTGAAACAACTACTTTCAAACAAGCTTTTCTATTACAAACAAGTTTTTGAAATGGTTCGGATCCTCTTTCAATATTTTGGTCCAAACAGGATTCCCAAAGAAGAGGTTCCTCCATTTGGATCTTTAGGATGGACCAAATCATGAGCAAAACTTTAACAAGTGGGAAACCTTAGGTCTTCGGATTCAATTTGGTTTAGAGAGTGAAACAACTACTTTCAAGCAAGCTTTTCAATTACAAACAAGTTTTTGGAGTGGTTCGGATCCTCTTTCGATATTTTGGTCCAAACAGGATTCCCAAAGAAGAGGTTCCTCCATTTGGATCTTTAGGATGGACCAAATCATAAGCACAACTTTGACAAGTGGGAAAGCTTAGGTCTTCGTATTCAATTTGGTTTAGAGAGTGAAACAAGTATTTTGAAACAAGCTTTTCAATTGCAAACATGTTTTTGAAGTGGTTCGGATCCTCTTTCGATATTTTGGTCCAAAGAGGATTCCCAAAGAAGAGGTTCCTCCATTTCGATCTTTAGGATAGACCAACTCACGAGGAAAACTTTGACAAGTGGGAAACTTCAGCTCTTTGGTATCAATATGGTCCGAAGAGTGAAACAAGTACTTTGAAACAAACTTTTCAATTAGAAACAAGTTTTTTGAGTGGTTCGGATCCTCTTTCAATATTTTGGTCCAAACCGGATTCCCAAAGAAGAGGTTCCTCCATTTGGATCTTTAGGATGGACCAAATCATGAGCAAAACTTTAACAAGTGGGAAACCTTAGGTCTTCGGATTCAATTTGGTTTAGAGAGTGAAACAACTACTTTCAAGCAAGCTTTTCAATTACAAACATGTTTTTGGAGTGTTTCGGATCCTCTTTCGATATTTTGGTCCAAACAGGATTCCCAAAGATGAGGTTCCTCAATTTGGATCTTTAGGATGGACCAAATCATGAGCACACCTTTGACAAGTGGGAAACCTTATGTCTTCGAAATCAATTTCGTCTAGAGAGTGAAACAAGTACTTTGAAACAAGCTTTTCAATTACAAAAAAGTTTTTTGAGTAGTTTGGATCCTCATTCGATACTTTGGTCCAAACAAGATTCCCAAAGAAGAGGTTCCTCCATTTAAATCTTTAGGATGAACCAAATCATGAGCACAACTTTGACAAGTGGGAAACATTAGGTCTTCAGATTCAATTTGGTTAAGAGGTGGAAACAAGTACTTTGAAACAAGCTTTCAATTACAAACAAGTTTTTGGAGTGGTTCGGATCGTATTTCGATATTTTTTTCCAAACAGGATTCCCAAAGAAGAGGTTAATTCATTTGGATCTTTTGGATGGATCAAATCATGATTACAAGTTTGACTAGTGGGAAACCATAGGTCTTTGGTATGAATATGCTCCGAAGAGTGCAACGAGTAAATTGAAACAAACTTTTCAATTACAAACAAGTTTTTGGATTGGTTCGATCCTCTTTCGATATTTTGGTCCAAACAGGATTCCCAAACAAGAGGTTCCTCCATTTGGATCTTTGGGATGGACCAAATCATGAGCACAACTTTGACAAGTGGGAAACCTTAGGTCTTCGTATTCAATTTGGTTTAGAGAGTGAAACAACTACTTTCGAACAAGCTTTTCAATTACAAATAAGTTTTTGGAGTGGTTCAGGTCCTCTTTCGATATTTTGGTCCAAACAGGATTCCCAAAGAAGAGGTTCCTCCATTTGGATCTATAGGATGGACCAAATCATGAGCAAAACTTTAACAAGTGGGAAACCTTAGGTCTTCGGATTCAATTTGGTTTAGAGAGTGAAACAACTACTTTCAAGCAAGCTTTTCAATTACAAACAAGTTTTTGGAGTGGTTCGGATCCTCTTTCGATATTTTGGTTCAAACAGGATTCCCGAAGAAGAGGTTCCTCCATCTGGATCTTTGGGATGGACCAAATCATGAGCACAACTTTGAGAAGTGGGAAACCTTAGGTCTTCGTATTCAATTTGGTCTAGAGAGTGAAACAAGTATTTTAAAACAAGCTTTTCAATTGCAAACATGTTTTTGGTGTGGTTCTGATCCTCTTTCTATATTTTGGTCCAAAGAGGATTCCCAAAGAAGAGGTTCCTCCATTTGGATCTTTAGGATAGACCAAATCACGAGGAAAACTTTGACAAGTGGGAAACCTTAGCTCTTTGGTATCAATATGGTCCGAAGAGTGAAACAAGTACTTTAAAACAAGCTTGTCAATTACAAAGAAGTTTTTGGAGTGGTTCGGATCCTCTTTCGATATTTTGGTCCAAACAGGATTCCCAAAGAAGGGGTTCTGATATGAATCATGGAACGTCACAAAAAGCCCAAGGACAAATCACAACATTAAAGTTCAAGAGAAGCATTGACATCCATTTACAGGCCTACATTAGCAAAGTCAAGACAAGCTTCGAAGATCTGATCATGGAGGCTATGGAAGAGGATGTGATGAATTTCAATCTATGGCAAATACATTTGGAGGAAGAGTATTGAAGACTTGTTCAATCGGAATTGAAGAGAAGAGCTAATTAGGAAAGTTGCATCACTTTTGCAAACTTTCCTTATTTGGACCACTTTCCATATTTGTTCCCAAAGTTTCCATATTTGTTCCCAAAATGGTTCCAACGAATTTATGATGTATTTAGACATGTTTTAGGTCTTTTATATTCATTTTATATGTTTGGAAAGGATTAAGAAAGATATTATTCTCTAGAAAAGATTTTCCACAAAATCTGCCAAGTTCACATAAGGCAAGTTTTGGGCAGATTTTGTGCTCCTTGTAATCCGAATTTCATAGCTTATTTTTAGGGTTTCTTTGCCTATTTAAAGGCCTCATTTGTAACCCTAAAGACCAAGATTTAACATGATAATAATATTGCTTTTTGCTTAGCCGAAATTGCTTAGTTTTGTAGCCTTGTTCTAGGTTGCATGTTTTAGAAACATTCAAGCATAATTTGATCTAGTATGTTTGTGAATTGTTTCGATCTTGAAATAAGAACAAGTTCTCTTATTTCAAGATATTAGATCATTGGAATAATCTTCTTCTTCTTGTATTCCATGGGTTTTACCTTATTGTTCATCGGGGTTTTAGGATTTGCATCTAGGGGTTCTTTGTGCTTTCAAAGGGTTTCTATTTCAATTTCCTAGGGTTTCATATCAGGTTCCTTCATATGGATCTTTAGGATGGATCAAATCATGATAACAATCTTGACAAGCGGGAAACCTTACGTCTTTGGTATGAATATGGTCCGAAGAGTGAAACGAGTACATTGAAACAAACTTTTCAATTAGAAATAAGTTTTTGGAGTGGTTCTGATCCTCTTTCGATATTTTGGTCCAAACAGGATTCTCAAAGAAGAGGTTCCTTCATTTGCAACTTTGGGATAGATCAAATCATGATTACAATTTTTACAAGTGGGAAACCTTAGGTCTTTGGTATGAATATGGTCCGAAGAGTGAAACAAGTACATTGAAACAAACTTTCAATTACAAACAAGTTTTTGGAGTGGTTCGGATCCTCTTTCAATATTTTGGTCAAAACAGGATTCCCAAAGAAGAGGTTCCTCCATTTGGATCTTTAGGATGTACCAAATCTTGAGCACAACTTTGACAAGTGGAAAAGCTTAGGTCTTCGGATTCAATTTGATTTAGAGAGTGAAACAAGTACTTTGAAACAAGCTTTTCAATTACAAACAAGTTTTTGCAGTGGTTTGGATCCTCTTCCGATATTTTGGTCCAAAGAGGATTTCCAAAGATGAGGTTCCTCCATTTGGATTTTTAGGATGGACCAAATCACGAGGAAAACTTTGACAAGTGGGAAACCTTAAGTCTTTGGTATGAATATGGTCCGAAGAGTAAAACAAGCTTTTCAACGACAAACAAGTTTTTGGAGTGGTTCGGATCCTCTTTCAATATTTTGGACCAAACAGGATTCCCAAAGAAGAGGTTCCTTCATTTGGATCTTTAGGATAGATCAAATAATGATTACCATTTTTACAAATGGGAAACCTTAGGTCTTTGGTATGAATATGGTCCGAAGAGTGAAATGAGTACATTGAAACAAACTTTTCAATTACAAACAAGTTTTTGAAGTGGTTCGAATCCTCTTTCAATATTTTGGTCCAAATAGGATTCACAAAGAAGATGTTCCTCCATTTGGATCTTTAGGATGGACCAAACCATGAGCACAACTTTGACAAGTGGGAAACCTTAGGTCTTCGAATTCAATTTGGTCTAGAGAGTGAAACAAGTACTTTCAAACAAACTTTTCAATTTCAAACAAGTTTTTGGAGTGGTTCGGATCCTCTTTCGATATTTTTGTCCCAACAGGATTCCCAAAGAAGAGGTTCCTCCATTAGGATCTTTAGGATGGATCAGATGAAACAAGCTTTTGAATTACAAACAAGTTTTTGGAGTGGTTCGGATCCTCTTTCAAAATTTTGGTCCAATGAGGATTCCCAAAGAAAAGGTTCTTCCATTTGGATCTTTAGGATGTACCAAATCATGAGGAAAACTTTGACAAGTGGGAAACCTTAGGTCTTTCTTATCTATATGGTCCGAAGAGTGAAACAAGTACTTTAAAACAAGTATTTCAATTACAAATAAGTTTTTATAGTGGTTCGGATCCTCTTTCGATATTTTGGTCCAAACAGGATTCCTAAAGAACAGGTTCTTCCCTTTGGATCTTTAGGCTGGACAAAATCATGAGCACAACTTGGACAAGTTGGAAACTGATATGAATTATGTAGCCTTGCATTTGAGGAATTCAAGTTTCAAGAACACTTGCATTAAATGCACTTCAATTGCATTAATGGCAACCCAAGTTCATTTATTACAAGTCAAGTTAAGATGCATTAACTACAACTCAAGATGCATTGATGATAACCCAAGCTTCATTCAAGACAACTCAAGCTTCATTCAAGGGAACTTAAGGCAACTCCAAGACAAGCATTAATGACCATTTACATGCTTCAATTAGAGTTAAATAACAGTTTCAAATGTAATAATTTATTTTAAGTTGCAAAATTAAAATGGTGGCTGAATGTAACTTAAGTTTTTGCATTAAATTCGTAGGTTACATGCTAGGGACTTAATTGGGCTGATAGAGGATCATTATGAACGAAATTTACATGTATTTTATGCCTATAAATAGGCTTTGTTTTAGCTATTGTAAATCAGATTTGAATGATGAATGAAATGTAGCATTTTTATGCACATGGAGAGCCTTGAGCCTCAACCCTTTGTAATCTTGCTTTAGATTACATGTTTAGAGTCATTCAAGTTGAAATGATCATCCAACTTGTGGAGTGTCTCGAATCTTGGGCTTGGAAACTTGTCCTAGATCAATGATCATCTTTCCTAAGCAATCTGTTTTTAGCCATTCTTAGGGGGTGTTTCCGAATAGTTAGGGAGGGTTTGAGTTCTTGCTTCAAAGGTTCATGCTAAGCATAATAGCATCGGGTCTTTGAACTTGCAATTCGGGTTTGTCTTATCATTTGGAACTCTTGGGTTGATCCGATTAGTTAAGGAGGTTTTGTGCCATTTTCATGCTTCAAAGGTTCTTGCAAACGATTGTAATGGGTTTTTGGACTTGAACGCAAGGTTGCCTTATCACAAGTACTTTCAAACAAGCTTTTCAACTACAAACAAGTTTTTCGAGTGGTTCGGATCCTCTTTCGTTATTTTGGTTTAAAGAGGATTCATAAAGAAGAGGTTCCTTCATTTGGATCTTTAGGATGGACCAAATAACGAGGAAAACTTTGACAAGTGGGAAACCTTAGGTCTTTGGTATCAATATGGTCCGAAGAGTGAAACAAGTACTTTGAAACAAGCTTTTCAATTACAAACAAGTTTTTGGAGTGGTTCGGATCCTCTTTCGATATTTTGGTCCAAAGAGGATTCCCAAAGAAGATGTTCCTCCATTCGGATCTTTCGGATGGACCAAATAACGAGGAAAACTTTGACAAGTGAGAAACCTTAGGTCTTTGGTATCAATATGATCCGAAGAGTGAAACAAGGTTTTCAATTACAAACAAGATTTTGGAGTGGTTCAGATCCTATTTGGATATTTTGGTCCAAAGCGGATTCCCAAAGAAGAGGTTCTTTCATTTGGATCTTTAGGATGGACCAAATCATGAGCACAACTTTGACAAGTGGGAAACCTTATGTCTTTGGTATCAATATGGTCCGAAGAGTGAAACAAGTACTTTGAAACAATCTTTTGAATTACAAACAAGTTTTTGGAGTGGTTCGGATCCTATTTCATTATTTTAATCCAGAGAGGATTCCCAAAAAAGAGGTTCCTCCATTCGGATCTTTCGGATGGACCAAATAACGAGGAAAACTTTGACAAGTGGGAAACCATAGGTCTTTCGTATCAATATGGTCCGAAGAGATCAAGTACTTTCAAACAAGCTTTACAACTACAAACAAGTTTTTCGAGTGGTTCGGATCCTCTTTCGTTATTTTGGTTCAAAGAGGATTCATAAAGAAGAGGTTCCTTCATTTGGATCTTTAGGATGGACCAAATAACGAGGGAAACTTTGACATGTGGGAAACCTTAGGTCTTTGGTATCAATATGGTCCGAAGAGTGAAACAAGTACTTTGAAACAAGCTTTTCAATTACAAACAAGTTTTTGGAGTGGTTCGGATCCTCGTTCGATATTTTGGTTCAAAGAGGATTCCCCACGAAGATGTTCCTCCAATCGGATCTTTCGGATGGACCAAATAACGAGGAAAACTTCGACAAGTGCGAAACCTTAGGTCTTTGGTATCAATATGGTCCGAAGAGTGAAACAAGATTTTCAATTACAAACAAGTTTTTGGAGTGGTTCAGATCCTATATGGATATTTTGGTCCAAAGAGGATTCCCCAAGAAGATGTTCTTTCATTTGGATCTTTAGGATGGACCAAATCATGAGCACAACTTTGACAAGTGGGAAACCTTATGTCTTTGGTATCAATATGGTCCGAAGAGTGAAACAAGTACTTTGAAACAAGCTTTTCAATAACAAACAAGTTTTTGGAGTGGTTCGGATCCTATTTCATTATTTTGGTCCAATGAGGATTCCCAAAAAAGAGGTTCCTCCATTCTGATATTTCGGATGGACCAAATAACGAGGAAAACTTTGACAAGTGGGAAACCATAGGTCTTTCGTATCAATATGGTCTGAAGAGTGAAACAAGTACTTTCAAACAAGCTTTTCAACTACAAACAAGTTTTTCGAGTTGTTCGGATCCTCTTTCGTTATTTTGGTTCAAAGAGGATTCATAAAGAAGAGGTTCCTTCATTTGGATCTTTAGGATGGACCAAATAACGAGGAAAACTTTGACATGTGGGAAACCTTAGGTCTTTGGTATCAATATGGTCCGAAGAGTGAAACAAGTACTTTGAAACAAGCTTTTCAATTACAAACAAGTTTTTGGAGTGGTTCGGATCCTCTTTCGATATTTTTGTCCAAAGAGGATTCCCAAAGAAGATGTTCCTCCATTCGGATCTTTCGGATGGACCAAATAACGAGGAAAACTTTGACAAGTGCGAAACCTTAGGTCTTTGGTATCAATATGATCCGAAGAGTGAAACAAGGTTTTCAATTACCAACAAGTTTTTGGAGTGGTTCAGATCCTATTTGGATATTTTGGTCCAAAGAAGATTCCCGAAGAAGAGGTAATTTCATTTGGATCTTTAGGATGGACCAAATCATGAGCACAACTTTGACAAGTGGGAAACCTTATGTCTTTGGTATCAATATGGTCCGAAGAGTGAAACAAGTACTTTGAAACAAGTTTTTCAATTACAAACAAGTTTTTGGAGTGGTTCGGATCCTATTTCATTATTTTGGTCCAATGAGGATTCCCAAAAAAGAGGTTCCTCCATTCTGATCTTTCGGATGGACCAAATAGCGAGGAAAACTTTGACAAGTGGGAAACCATAGGTCTTTCGTATCAATATGGTCCGAAGAGTGAAACAAGTACTTTCAAACAAGCTTTTCAAATACAAACAAGTTTTTCGAGTGGTTCGGATCCTCTTTCGTTATTTTGGTTCAAAGAGGATTCATAAAGAAGAGGTTCCTTCATTTGGATCTTTAGGATGGACCAAATAACGAGGAAAACTTTGACATGTGGGAAACCTTAGGTCTTTGGTATGAATATGGTCCGAAGAGTGAAACAAGTACTTTGAAACAAGCTTTTCAATTACAAACAAGTTTTTGGAGTGGTTCGGATCCTCGTTCGATATTTTGGTTCAAAGAGGATTCCCCAAGAAAATGTTCCTCCAATCGGATCTTTCGGATGGACTAAATAACGAGGAAAACTTCGACAAGTGCGAAACCTTAGGTCTTTGGTATCAATATGGTCCGAAGAGTGAAACAAGCTTTTCAATTACAAACAAGTTTTTGGAGTGGTTCAGATCCTATTTCGATATTTTTGTCCAAAGATGATTCCCAAAGAAGAGGTTCCTCCATTTGGATCTTTAGGATGGACTAAATCATGAGCACAACTTTGACAAGTGGAAACCTTATGTCTTTGGTATCTATATGGTCCGAAGAGTGAAACAAGTACTTTGAAACAATCTTTTGAATTACAAACAAGTTTTTGGAGTGGTTCGGATCCTATTTCATTATTTTAATCCAGAGAGGATTCCCAAAAAAGAGGTTCCTCCATTCGGATCTTTCGGATGGACCAAATAACGAGGAAAACTTTGACAAGTGGGAAACCATAGGTTTTTCGTATCAATATGGTCCGAAGAGTGAAACAAGTACTTTCAAACAAGCTTTTCAACTACAAATAAGTTTTTCGAGTGGTTCGGATCCTCTTTCGTTATTTTGGTCCAAAGAGGATTCATAAAGAAGAGGTTCCTTCATTTGGATCTTTAGGATGGACCAAATAACGAGGAAAACTTTGACAAGTGGGAAACCTTAGGTCTTTGGTATCAATATGGTCCGAAGAGTGAAACAAGTACTTTGAAACAAGCTTTTCAATTACAAACAAGTTTTTGGAGTGGTTCGGATCCTCTTTCGTTATTTTGGTCCAAAGAGGATTCATAAAGAATAGGTTCCTTTATTTGAATCTTTAGGATGGACCAAATAACGAGGAAACATTTGACAAGTGGGAAACCTTAGGTCTTTGGTTTCAATATGGTCCGAAGAGTGAAACAAGTACTTTGAAACAAGCTTTTCAATTACAAACAAGTTTTTGGAGTGGTTCGGTTCCTCTTTCGATATTTTTGTCCAAAGAGGATTCCCAAAGAAGATGTTCCTCCATTCGGATCTTTCGGATGGACCAAATAACGAGGAAAACTTTGACAAGTGCGAAACCTTAGGTCATTGGTATCAATATGGTCCGAAGAGTGAAACAAGCTTTTCAATTACAAACAAGTTTTTGGAGTGGTTCAGATCCTATTTGGATATTTTGGTCCAAAGAGGATTCCCAAAGAAGAGGTTCTTTCATTTGGATCTTTAGGATGGACCAAATCATGAGCACAACTTTGACAAGTGGGAAACCTTATTGATACCAAAGACCTAAGGTTTCCCACTTGTCAAAGTTTTCCTCATTCTTTGTTCCATCCGAAAGATACGAATGGAGAAACATCTTATTTGGGAATCCTCTTTGGACCAAAATATCGAAAGAGGATCCAAACCACTCCAAAACTTATTTGTAATTGAAAAGCTTGTTTCAAAGTACTTGTTTCACTCTTCAGACCATATTGATACCAAAGACCTGGTTTCCCACTTGTCAAAGTTTTCCTTGTTATTTCGTCCATCCTAAAGATCCCAATGGAGGAACCTCATCTTTGAGAATCCACATCGGACCAAAATATCGAAATAGGATCCGAACCACTCCAAAAACTTGTTTGTAATTGAAAAGCTTGTTTCAAAGTACTTGTTTCGCTCTTCGGACCATATTGATACCAAAGACCTAAGGTTTCCCACTTGTCAAAGTTTTCCTCGTTATTTGGTCCATCCGAAAGATCCGAATGGAGGAACATCTTCTTTGAGATTCCTCTTTGGACCAAAATATCGAAAGAGGATCCGAACCACTCCAAAAACTTGTTTGTAATTGAAAAGCTTGTTTCAAAGTACTTGTTTCACTCTTCGGACCTTATTGATGCCAAGGACCAAAGGTTTCCCACTTGTTAAAGTTGTGCTCATGATTTGGTCCATCCTAAAGATCCAAATGGAGGAACCTCTTCTTTAGGAATCCTCTTTGGACCAAAATAACGAAAGAGGAATCGAACCACTCCAAAAACTTGTTTGTAATTGAAAAGCTTGTTTCAAAGTACTTGTTTCACTCTCTAGACCAAAATGAATCCAAAGACATAAGGTTTCCCACTTGTCAAAGTTTTCCTTATGATTTGGTCCATCCTAAAGATCCAAATGGAGGAACCTCTTCTTTGGGAATCCTCTTTGGGCCAAAATATCGAAATAGGATCCGAACCACTCCAAAAACTTGTTTGTAATTGAAAAGCTTGTTTCAAAGTACTTGTTTCACTCTTCAGACCTTATTGATACCAAAGACATAAGGTTTCCCACTTGTCAAAGTTTTCATCGTTCTTTGGTCCATCCGAAAGATCCGAATGGAGAAACATCTTCTTTGGGAATCCTCTTTGGACCAAAATATCGAAAGAGGATCCGAACCGCTCCAACAACTTGTTTGTAATTGAAAAGCTTGTTTCAAATTATTTGTTTCACTTTTCGGACCATATTGATACAAAAGACCTAAGGTTTCCCACTTGTCAAAGTTTTCCTCGTTATTTGGTCCATCCTAAAGATCCCAATGGAGGAATCTGTTCTTTGGGAATCCTCTTTGGACCAAAATATCGAAATAGTATCCGAACCACTCCGAAAACTTTTTTGTAATTGAAAAGCTTGTTTCAAAGTACTTGTTTCACTCTTCGGACCATATTGATACCAAAGACCTAAGGTTTCCCACTTGTCAAAGTTTTCCTCGTTATTTGGTCCATCCGAAAGATCCGAATGGAGGAACATCTTCTTTGGGAGTCCTCTATGGACCAAAATATCGAAAGAGGATCTAAACCACTCCAACAACTTGTTTGTAATTGAAAAACTTGTTTCAAAGTACTTGTTTCACTCTTCGGACCATATTGATACCAATGACCTAAGGTTTCCCACTTGTCAAAGTTTTCCTCGTTATTTGGTTCATCCTAAATATCCAAATGAAGGAACCTCTTCTTTGGGAATCCTCTTTGGATCAAAATAATGAAAGAGGATCCGAACCACTCCAAAAACTTGTTTGTAATTGAAAATCTTGTTTCAAAGTACTTGTTTCACTCTTCAGACCATATTGATACCATATACCTAAGGTTTTCCACTTGTCAAACTTTTGCTCATGATTTGGTCCAACTTAAAGATCCGAATGGAGGAACATCTTCTATGGGAATCCTCTTTGGACCAAAATATAGAAAGATGATCCGAACCACTCCAAAAACTTGTTTGAAATTGAAAAGCTTGTTTCACTCTTCGGACCATATTGAGACCAAAGACCTAAGGTTTCCCACTTGTCAAAGTTATCATCGTTATTTGGTATATCCTAAAGATCCGAATGGAGGAACATCTTCTTTGGGAATCCTCTTTAGACAAAAATATCGAAATAGGATCTGATCCACTCCAAAAACTTTTTGTAATTGAAATGATTGTTTCAAAGTACTTGTTTCACTCTTTGGACCAAAATATCGATAGAGGATCCGAACCACTCCAAAAACTTGTTTGTAATTGAAAAGCTTGTTTTAAAGTACTTGTTTCACTCTTCGGGCCATATTGATACCAAAGACATAAGGTTTCCCACTTTTCAAAGTTGTGCTCTTGATTTGGTCCATCCTAAAAATCCAAATGGAGGAACCTCTTCTTTGAGAATCCTCTTTGGACCAAAATAACGAAAGAGGATCCGAACCACTCCAAAAACTTGTTTGTAATTAAAAAGCTTGTTTCAAAGTACTTGTTTCACTCTCTATACCAAAATCAATCCGAAGACATAAGGTTTCCCACTTGTCAAAGTTTTCCTTATGATTTGGTCCATCCTGAAGATCCAAACGGAGGAACCTCTACTTTGGGAATCCCCTTTGGACCAAAATAACGAAAGAGGATCCGAAGCACTCCAAAAACTTGTTTGTAATTGAAAATCTTGTTTCAAAAAACTTGTTTCACTCTTCAGACCATATCGATACCAAAGACCTAAGGTTTTCCACTTGTCAAACTTTTGCTCAGTATTTGGTCCATCTTAAAATCCAAGTGGAGGAACATCTTCTTTGGGAATCATCTTTGGACAAAAATAACGAAAGAGGATCCGAACAACTCCAAAAACTTATTTGTAATTGAAAAGCTTGTTTCAAAGTACATGTTTCACTCTCTAGTCCAAAATAAATCCGAAGACATGCGGCTTCCCACTTGTCAAAGTTTTCCTCGTTATTTGGTCCATCCAAAAGATCCAAATAGAGGAACCTCTTCTTTGGGAATCACCTTTGGACCAAAATAACGAAAGAGGATCCGAATCACTCCAAAAACTCGTCTGTAATGGAAAAGCTTGTTTCAAACTACTTGTTTCGCTCTTCGGACCATATTGATACCAAAGACCTAAGGTTTCCCACTTGTCAAAGTTTTCCTCGTTATTTGTTCTATCCTAAAGATCCAAATGAAGGAACCTCTTCTTTATGAATCCTCTTCTAAAGATCCGAATGGAGGAACATCTTCGTTGGGAATCCTCTTTGGATCAAAATATCGAAATAGGATCCGAACCACTCCAAAAACTTGTTTGTAATTGAAATGCTTGTTTCAAATTACTTGTTTCACTCTTCGGACATTATTGATACCAAAGACCTAAGGTTTGCCACTTGTCAAAGTTTTCCTCGTTATTTGGTCCATCCGAAAGATCCGAATGGAGGAACATCTTCTTTGAGATTCCTCTTTGGACCAAAATATCGAAAGAGGATCCGAACCACTCCAAAAACTTGTTTGTAATTGAAAAGCTTGTTTCAAAGTACTTGTTTCACTCTTCGGACCTTATTGATGCCAAGGACCAAAGGTTTCCCACTTGTCAAAGTTGTGCTCATGATTTGGTCCATCCTAAAGATCCAAATGGAGGAACCTCTTCTTTAGGAATCCTCTTTGGACCAAAATAACGAAAGAGGATTCGAACCACTCCAAAAACTTGTTTGTAATTGAAAAGCTTGTTTCAAAGTACTTGTTTCACTCTCTAGACCAAAATGAATCCAAAGACATAAGGTTTCCCAATTGTCAACGTTTTCCTTATGATTTGGTCCATCCTAAAGATCCAAATGGAGGAACCTCTTCTTTGGGAATCCTCTTTGGCCCAAAATATCCAAATAGGATCCGAACCACTCCAAAAACTTGTTTGTAATTGAAAAGCTTGTTTCACTCTTCAGACCTTATTGATACGAAAGACCTAAGGTTTACCACTTGTCAAAGTTTTCCTCGTTATTTGGTCCATCCGAAAGATCCGAATGGAGGAACATCTTCTTTGGGATTCCTCTTTGGACCAAAATATCGAAAGTGGATCCGAACCACTTCAAAAACTTGTTTTAATTGAAAAGCTTGTTTCAAAGTACTTGTTTCACTTTTCGGACCATATTGATACCAAAGACATAAGGTTTCCCACTTGTCAAAGTTTTCTTCGTTCTTTGGTCCATCCGAAAGATCCGAATGGAGAAACATCTTCTTTGGGAATCCTCTTTGGACCAAAATATCGAAAGAGGATCCGAACCGCTCCAACAACTTGTTTGTAATTGAAAAATTTGTTTCAAAGTATTTGTTCACTTTTCGGACCATATTGATACCAAAGACCTAAGGTTTCCCACTTGTCAAAGTTTTCCTCGTTATTTGGTCCATCCTAAAGATCCCAATGGAGGAATCTCTTCTTTGGGAATCCTCTTTGGACCAAAATATCGAAATAGGATCCGAACCACTCCGAAAACTTTTTTGTAATTGAAAAGCTTGTTTCAAAGTACTTGTTTCACTCTTCGGACCATATTGATACCAAAGACCTAAGGTTTCCCACTTGTCAAAGTTTTCCTCGTTATTTGGTCCATCCGAAAGATCCGAATGGAGGAACATCTTCTTTGGGAGTCCTCTATGGACCAAAATATCGAAAGAGGATCTGAACCACACCAACAACTTGTTTGTAATTGAAAAACTTGTTTCAAAGTACTTGTTTCACTCTTCGGACCATATTGATACCAAAGACCTAAGGTTTCCCACTTGTCAAAGTTTTCCTCGTTATTTGGTTCATCCTAAATATCCAAATGAAGGAACCTCTTCTTTGGGAATCCTCTTTGGCTCAAAATAATGAAAGAGGATCTGAACCACTCCAAAAACTTGTTTGTAATTGAAAAGCTTGTTTCAAAGTACTTGTTTCACTCTTCGGACCATATTGATACCAAAGACATAAGGTTTCTGATAAGGCAAACTCAAATGTCAAGTTCAAACACCCGATGCTATTATACTTAGCATGAACCCTTGAAGCATGAATTCAAACCCTCCCTAACTATTTGATTTCAACCATAAGGAAAGGCTAGAAACAGATTGCCCTGTGTGATCTAAAAATCATGAAACGGGCAAACTTTTACGTTCCATCATCTCATGACTCGAAACACTCCACAAGTTGGTTGATCACTCCCCTCTTGAATGTTTCTAAACATGTAATCTTAAGCAAGATTACAAAGGGTTGAGGCTCAAGGCTCTCCATGTGCATAAAAATGCTACATTTCATTCATCATTCAAATCTGATTTACAATAGCTAAAACAAAGCCTATTTATAGGCATAAAATACATGTAAATTTCGTTCATAATGCTCCCATAACAGCCCCATGATGTCCCTAGCTTGTAACCCCCGAAATTAAAGCTAAAACATGAGTTACAATCTGCCACCATTACTTTGTAACTTACAATGCATCTAAAACAATTGAAACTGATACATGATAATTAAAAGTAGCTTTTAAATGCCATTAATGCTTGTATTGAAGTGTATTGAAGTTATCTTGAATGAAGCTTTAAGTTGCCTTGAATGAAGCTTGGGTTGTCATAAATGCATCTAGAGTTGTCATCAATGCTACTACACTTCAAGCTTGAGTTGTCATAAATACGTCTTGAGTGCATTTAATGCAACTTGAGTTGTCATCAATGCATGTACTCTTTAAGCTTGAATTTCTTAAATGCATGGCTACATAATTCATATCAGTTTCCCACTTGTCAAAGTTTTCCTCGTTCTTTGGTCCATCCGAAAGATCTAAATGGAGAAACATCTTCTTTGGGAATCCTCTTTGGACCAAAATATCGAAAGAGGATCCGAACCGCTCCAACAACTTGTTTGTAATTGAAAAGCTTGTTTCAAAGTATTTGTTTCACTTTTCGGACCATATTGATACCAAAGACCTAAGGTTTCCCACTTGTCAAAGTTTTCCTCGTTATTTGGTCCATCCTAAAGATCCCAATGGAGGAATCTCTTCTTTGGGAATCCTCTTTGGACAAAAATATCGAAATAGGATCCGAAACACTCCGAAAACTTTTCGTAATTGAAAAGCTTGTTTCAAAGTACTTGTTTCACTCTTCGGACCATATTGATACCAAAGACCTAAGGTTTCCCACTTGTCAAAGTTTTCCTCGTTATTTGGTCCATCCGAAAGATCCGAATGGAGGAACATCTTCTTTGGGAGTCCTCTATGGACCAAAATATCGAAAGAGGATCTGAACCACTCCAACAACTTGTTTGTAATTGAAAAACTTGTTTCAAAGTACTTGTTTCACTCTTCGGACCATATTGATACCAAAGACCTAAGGTTTCCCACTTCTCAAAGTTTTCCTCGTTATTTGGTTCATCCTAAATATCCAAATGAAGGAACCTCTTCTTTGGGAATCCTCTTTGGATCAAAATAATGAAAGAGGATCCGAACCACTCCAAAAACTTGTTTGTAATTGAAAATCTTGTTTCAAAGTACTTGTTTCACTCTTCAGACCATATTGATACCAAAGACCTAAGGTTTTCCACTTGTCAAACTTTTGCTCATGATTTGGTCCATCTTAAAGATCCGAATGGAGGAACATCTTCTATGGGAATCCTCATTCGACCAAAATATCGAAAGAGGATCCGAACCACTCCAAAAACTTGTTTGAAATTGAAAAGCTTGTTTCACTCTTCGGACCATATTGAGACCAAAGACCTAAGGTTTCCCACTTGTCAAAGTTATCATCGTTATTTGGTATATCCTAAAGATCCGAATGGAGGAACATCTTCTTTGGGAATCCTCTTTAGACAAAAATATCGAAATAGGATCTGATCCACTCCAAAAACTTGTTTGTAATTGAAATGATTGTTTCAAAGTACTTGGTTCACTCTTCGGACCTTATTGATACGAAAGACCTAAGGTTTCCCACTTGTCAAAGTTTTCCTCGTTATTTGGTCCATCCGAAAGATCCGAATGGAGGAACATCTGCTTTGAGATTCCTCTTTGGACCAAAATATCGAAAGAGGATCCGAACCACTCCAAAAACTTGTTTGTAATTGAAAAGCTTGTTTTAAAGTACTTGTTTCACTCTTCGGGCCATATTGATACCAAAGACATAAGGTTTCCCACTTGTCAAAGTTGTGCTCTTGATTTGGTCCATCCTAAAAATCCAAATGGAGGAACCTCTTCTTTGAGAATCCTCTTTGGACCAAAATAACGAAAGAGGATCCGAACCACTCCAAAAACTTGTTTGTAATTAAAAAGCTTGTTTCAAAGTACTTGTTTCACTCTCTATACCAAAATCACTCCGAAGACATAAGGTTTCCCACTTGTCAAAGTTTTCCTTATGATTTGGTCCATCCTGAAGATCCAAACGGAGGAACCTCTACTTTGGGAATCCCCTTTGGACCAAAATAACGAAAGAGGATCCGAAGCACTCCAAAAACTTGTTTGTAATTGAAAATCTTGTTTCAAAAAACTTGTTTCAAAAAACTTGTTTCACTCTTCAGACCATATTGATACCAAAGACCTAAGGTTTTCCACTTGTCAAACTTGTGCTCATGATTTGGTCCATCTTAAAGATCCAAATGGAGGAACATCTTCTTTGGGAATCATCTTTGGACAAAAATAACGAAAGAGGATCCAAACCACTCCAAAAACTTATTTGTAATTGAAAAGCTTGTTTCAAAGTACATGTTTCACTCTCTAGACCAAAATAAATCCGAAGACATACGGTTTCCCACTTGTCAAAGTTTTCCTCGTTATTTGGTCCATCCAAAAGATCCAAATGGAGGAACCTCTTCTTTGGGAATCATCTTTGGACCAAAATAACGAAAGAGGATGATATGAATCAAGGAGCCTCAAAGTTGATCATTGCCGGAATTGCATTCATTTCTTTCCAAGATCAAGCTACAAGCAAGTTCAATAATTACAACATCAAAGTTCAAGCTTACATCAATAAATGGAAGTCAAGTTTAAGCTTAGTTCATTAAATGCAAGTCAAGTTCAAGCCTAGTTCACTAAATGCAAGTCAAGTTCATTTATTGGAACCGAAGCTCATTTAATGCAACTCAATACATCAATGAAACTCAAGACTTATTCATGACATCTTAAAGCTTCATTCAAGACTCCAATCAATACATTTGATGAAGATGTTTCAGTTACAAAGAGTTACAAATCAGATTTGTAACTCCCAAGAAATCAGTTACACTTTGACAATTTAATAGGCTTGTCAATTGTCTTTATTTTTGCCATTACTTTTTTGGGCTGTCTTTTGGCCTTTTTTATTCAATTTTATCACCTTAATTTCGTGGCTATTGAAGGCTATAAAGCCATGACACATGCTTGTAACAAATCAGATTATGAATGAATTAAAAATCAGAGGATCCGAAACACTCAAAAAACTTGTTTGTAATTGAAAATTTTGTTTCAAAGTACTTGTGATATGAATCATGGAACGTCACAAAAAGCCCAAGGACAAATCACAACATTAAAGTTCAAGAGAAACATTAACATCCCTTTACAGGCCTACATTAGCAAAGTCAAGACAAGCTTCGAAGATCCGATCATGGAGGCTATGGAAGAGGACGTGATGAACTTCAATCTATGGCAAATACATTTGGAGGAAGAGTATTGAAGGCTTGTTCAATCGGAATTGAAGAGAAGAGCTCATTAGGAAAGTTGCATCACTTTTGCAAACTTTCCTTATTTGGACCACTTTCCATATTTTTTTCCAAAGTTTCCATATTTGTTCCCAAAATGGTTCCAACGAATTTATGATGTATTTAGACATGTTTTAGGTCTTTTATATTCATTTTATATGTTTGGAAAGGATTAGGAAAGATATTATTCTCTAGAAAAGATTTTCCACAAAATCTGCCAATTTCACATAAGGCAAGTTTTGGGCAGATTTTGTGCTCCTTGTAATCCGAATTTCCTAGCTTATTTTTAGGGTTTCTTTGCCTATTTAATGGCCTCATTTGTAACCCTAAAGACCAAGATTTAACATGATAATAATATTGCTTTTTGCTTAGCCGAAATTGCTTAGTTTTGTAGCCTTGTTCTAGGTTGCATGTTTTAGAAACATTCAAGCATAATTTGATCTAGTATGTTTGTGAATTGTTTTGATCTTGAAATAAGAACAAGTTCTCTTATTTCAAGATATTAGATCATTGGAATAATCTTCTTCTTCTTGTATTCCATGGGTTTTACCTTATTGTTCATCGGGGTTTTAGGATTTGCATCTAGGGGTTCTTTGTGCTTTCAAAAGAGGATCCGAACCACTCCAAAAACTTTTGCGTAATTGAAAAGCTTGTTTCAAAGTACTTGTTTCACTCTCCGGACCATATTGATACCAAAGACATAAGGTTTCCCACTTGTCAAAGTTTTCCTCATGATTTGGTCCGTCCTAAATATCCAAATGGAGGAACATCTTCTTTGGGAATCCTCTTTGGACCAAAATATCGAAAGAGGATCCGAACCACTCCAAAAACTTGTTTGTAATTGAAAAGCTTGTTTCAAAGTACTTGTTTCACTCTCCGGACCATATTGATACCAAAGACATAAGGTTTCCCACTTGTGAAAGTTTTCCTCGTTATTTGGTCCATCCTAAAGATCCGAATGGAGGAACATCTTTTTTGGGAATCCTCTTTGGGCCAAATTATCGAAATAGGATCCGAACCACTCCAAAAACTTGTTTGTAATTGAAAAGCTTGTTTCAAAGTACTTGTTTCACTCTTCGGACCTTATTGATACGAAAGATCTAAGGTTTCCCACTTGTCAAAGTTTTCCTCGTTATTTGGTCCATCCTAAAAATCCGAATGGAATAACATCTTCTTTTTGAATCCTCTTTGGACCAAAATATCGAAAGAGGATCCGAACCACTCCAACAACTTGTTTGTAATTGAAAAGCTTGTTTCAAAGTACTTGTTTCACTCATCGGACCATATTGATACCAAAGACCTAAGGTTTACCACTTGTCAAAGTTTTCCTCGTTATTTGGTCCATCCTAAAGATCCCAATGGAAGAACCTCTTCTTTGGGAATCCTCTTTGGACCAAAATATCGAAATAGGATCCGAACCACTCCAAAAACTTGTTTGTAATTGAAAATCTTGTTTCAAAGTACTTGTTTCACTCTTCAGACCATATTGATACCAAAGACCTAAGGTTTTCCACTTGTCAAACTTGTGCTCATGATTTGGTCCATCCTAAATATCCGAATGGAGGAAGCTCTTCTTTGGAAATCCTCTTTGGACCAATATATCGAAAGAGGATCTGACACACTCCAAAAACTTTTGCGTAATTGAAAAGCTTGTTTCAAAGTACTTGTTTCACTCTCCGGACCATATTGATACCAAAGACATAAGGTTTCCCACTTGTCAAAGTTTTCCTCATGATTTGGTCCGTCCTAAATATCCAAATGGAGGAACATCTTCTTTGGGAATCCTCTTTGGACCAAAATATCGAAAGAGGATCCGAACCACTCCAAAAACTTGTTTGTAATTGAAAAGCTTGTTTCAAAGTACTTGTTTCACACTCCGGACCATATTGATACCAAAGACATAAGGTTTCCCACTTGTGAAAGTTTTCCTCGTTATTTGGTCCATCCTAAAGATCCGAATGGAGGAACATCTTTTTTGGGAATCCTCTTTCGGCCAATTTGTCGAAATAGGATCCGAACCACTCCAAAAACTTGTTTGTAATTGAAAAGCTTGTTTCAAAGTACTTGTTTCACTCTTCGGACCTTATTGATACGAAAGATCTAAGGTTTCCCACTTGTCAAAGTTTTCCTCGTTATTTGGTCCATCCTAAAAATCCGAATGGAATAACATCTTCTTTTTGAATCCTCTTTGGACCAAAATATCGAAAGAGGATCCGAACCACTCCAACAACTTGTTTGTAATTGAAAAGCTTGTTTCAAAGTACTTGTTTCACTCATCGGACCATATTGATACCAAAGACCTAAGGTTTACCAGTTGACAAAGTTTTCCTCGTTATTTGGTCCATCCTAAATATCCCAATGGAAGAACCTCTTCTTTGGGAATCCTCTTTGGACCAAAATATCGAAATAGGATCCGAACCACTCCAAAAACTTGTTTGTAATTGAAAATCTTGTTTCAAAGTACTTGTTTCACTCTTCAGACCATATTGATACCAAAGACCTAATGTTTCCCACTTGTCAAACTTGTGCTCATGATTTGATCCATCCTAAATATCCGAATGGAGGAAGCTCTTCTTTGGAAATCCTCTTTGGACCAATATATCGAAAGAGGATCCGAACCACTCCAAAAACTTTTGCGTAATTGAAAAGCTTGTTTCAAAGTACTTGTTTCACTCTCCGGACCATATTGATACCAAAGACATAAGGTTTCCCACTTGTCAAAGTTTTCCTCATGATTTGGTCCGTCCTAAATATCCAAATGGAGGAACATCTTCTTTGGGAATCCTCTTTGGACCAAAATATCGAAAGAGGATCCGAACCACTCCAAAAACTTGTTTGTAATTGAAAAGCTTGTTTCAAAGTACTTGTTTCACACTCCGGACCATATTGATACCAAAGACATAAGGTTTCCCACTTGTGAAAGTTTTCCTCGTTAGTTGGTCCATCCTAAAGATCCGAATGGAGGAACATCTTTTTTGGGAATCCTCTTTGGGCCAAATTGTCGAAATAGATCCGAACCACTCCAACAACTTGTTTGTAATTGAAAAGCTTGTTTCAAAGTACTTGTTTCACTCTTCGGACCTTATTGATACGAAAGATCTAAGGTTTCCCACTTGTCAAAGTTTTCCTCGTTATTTGGTCCATCCTAAAAATCCGAATGGAATAACATCTTCTTTTTGAATCCTCTTTGGACCAAAATATCGAAAGAGGATCTGAACCACTCCAACAACTTGTTTGTAATTGAAAAGCTTGTTTCAAAGTACTTGTTTCACTCATTGGACCATATTGATACCAAAGACCTAAGGTTTACCAGTTGTCAAAGTTTTCCTCGTTATTTGGTCCATCCTAAAGATCCCAATTGAAGAACCTCTTCTTTGGGAATCCTCTTTGGACCAAAATATCGAAATAGGATCCGAACCACTCCAAAAACTTTTGCGTAATTGAAAAGCTTGTTTCAAAGTACTTGTTTCACTCTCCGGACCATATTGATACCAAAGACATAAGGTTTCCCACTTGTCAAAGTTTTCCTCATGATTTGGTCCGTCCTAAATATCCAAATGGAGGAACATCTTCTTTGGGAATCCTCTTTGGACCAAAATATCGAAAGAGGATCCCAACCACTCCAAAAACTTGTTTGTAATTGAAAAGCTTGTTTCAAAGTACTTGTTTCACACTCCGGACCATATTGATACCAAAGACATAAGGTTTCCCACTTGTGAAAGTTTTCCTCGTTATTTGGTCCATCCTAAAGATCCGAATGGAGGAACATCTTTTTTGGGAATCCTCTTTGGGCCAAATTGTCGAAATAGGATCCGAACCACTCCAAAAACTTGTTTGTAATTGAAAAGCTTGTTTCAAAGTACTTGTTTCACTCTTCGGACCTTATTGATACGAAAGATCTAAGGTTTCCCACTTGTCAAAGTTTTCCTCGTTATTTGGTCCATCCTAAAAATCCGAATGGAATAACATCTTCTTTTTGAATCCTCTTTGGACCAAAATATCGAAAGAGGATCCGAACCACTCCAACAACTTGTTTGTAATTGAAAAGCTTGTTTCAAAGTACTTGTTTCACTCATCGGACCATATTGATACCAAAGACCTAAGGTTTACCACTTGTCAAAGTTTTTCTCGTTATTTGGTCCATCCTAAATATCCCAATGGAAGAACCTCTTCTTTGGGAATCCTCTTTGGACCAAAATATCGAAATAGGATCCGAACCACTCCAAAAACTTGTTTGTAATTGAAAATCTTGTTTCAAAGTACTTGTTTCACTCTTCAGACCATATTGATACCAAAGACCTAAGGTTTTCCACTTCTCAAACTTGTGCTCATGATTTGGTCCATCTTAAAGATCCAAATGGAGGAACCTCTTGTTTGGGAAACATCTTTGGAAAAAAATAACGAAAGAGGATCCAAACCACTCCAAAAACTTTTGCGTAATTGAAAAGCTTGTTTCAAAGTACTTGTTTCACTCTCCGGACCATATTGATCCCAAAGACATAAGGTTTCCCACTTGTCAAAGTTTTCCTCATGATTTGGTCCGTCCTAAATATCCAAATGGAGGAACATCTTCTTTGGGAATCCTCTTTGGACCAAAATATCGAAAGAGGATCCGAACCACTCCAAAAACTTGTTTGTAATTGAAAAGCTTGTTTCAAAGTACTTGTTTCACTCTCCGGACCATATTGATACCAAAGACATAAGGTTTCCCACTTGTGAAAGTTTTCCTCGTTATTTGGTCTATCCTAAAGATCCAAATGGAGGAACATCTTTTTTGGGAATCCTCTTTGGGCCAAATTATCGAAATAGGATCCGAACCACTCCAAAAACTTGTTTGTAATTGAAAAGCTTGTTTCACTCTTCGGACCTTATTGATACGAAAGATCTAAGGTTTCCCACTTGTCAAAGTTTTCCTCGTTATTTGGTCCATCCTAAAAATCCGAATGGAATAACATCTTCTTTTTGAATCCTCTTTGGACCAAAATATCGAAAGAGGATCCGAACCACTCCAACAACTTGTTTGTAATTGAAAAGCTTGTTTCAAAGTACTTGTTTCACTCATCGGACCATATTGATACCAAAGACCTAAGGTTTACCACTTGTCAAAGTTTTCCTCGTTATTTGGTCCATCCTAAAGATCCCAATGGAAGAACCTCTTCTTTGGGAATCCTCTTTGGACCAAAATATCGAAATAGGATCCGAACCACTCCAAAAACTTGTTTGTAATTGAAAATCTTGTTTCAAAGTACTTGTTTCACTCTTCAGACCATATTGATACCAAAGACCTAAGGTTTTCCACTTGTCAAACTTGTGCTCATGATTTGGTCCATCTTAAAGATCCAAATGGAGGTACCTCTTCTTTGGGAATCGTCTTTGGGAAAAAATAACGAAAGAGGATCCGAACCACTCCAAAAACTTATTTGTAATTGAAAAGCTTGTTTCAAATTACATGTTTCACTCTCTAGACCAAAATAAATCCGAAGACATACGGCTTCCCACTTGTCAAAGTTTTCCTCGTTATTTGGTCCATCCAAAAGATCCAAATAGAGGAACCTCTTCTTTGGGAATCATCTTTGGACTAAAATAACGAAAGAGGATCCGAAACACTCAAAAAACTTGTTTGTAAATGAAAAGTTTGTTTCAAAGTATGATACGAACCCTCAAGCGTTGACGGATTCAAGAACCGGATGATGGACCCTTGAACAGAAAAGCTTTAAAACCCTTAACAATTTGAATCAACCTTTAGGCTAGGTGTGGAAGATGATGACCTAATCGATCAATCCCCTAATTCAAGAATATGTTTCTTTAATTAAGGTTGAGGCACTCCACAAGAACAATGATCAATTGGACTTGAATGACTCTAAACATGCAATTCAAGAACATGAATTACAAAGAGGTTTTTCAAAGCAAAAGCTTAAACCAAAACAAAGGGATTTTCATTCATTGATATTCTGATTGTAAAGCTTACAAAAGAGTCTTTAAATAGCCTAATAAACCCTAGCTTGGTCGAAAATATGAAGGGAAATAAAGACCTAATAATAAAAAGGTAAAAAAACTAGACTTTCCTAATTCAAATTAGGAAAGTTTTCCTAATCTTTTAAACTTGGTCTCCAAGTTTGCAAAACTAAGGAAACAATGTCAAATCTTTCCTATTACATCAATAATAATAATAAAAAATAAAACTAAAGTAATAAAACTCAAATAAAATACTAAAATTCGAAATGGGATGAAAATAGACAAAACTACAAGTGTCAGTCGCCGTTTTTGATGTCATTTTCACTCGTTTGAATGTTTTCATGCGCGATTTTCTTTGGAGCTCTTTGAAACAAATATCCCATGAGTTTAATAGTGTTTTAAACTCATTTTCTTCATTAGTCAAGTATGTAACCCAATATCCTTGCAAATGCCCAAGAAAGTCAATCTTCACTCGTTTAGTCTTCGGATTCTTGATCTTTTCTTGATTGAAACCTTGGACTTCAATATTGTCAATTCTTTGACATTTGGGTCTGGGATGATTCATATCATTCTCTCCAACTTCGAAAAGATTCGTCCTCGAATCTAAAGGTTTGATCATGGTGGAGTCTCACTTTAAAAGTTCACCAATTGTTAAAGCAGTTGTGGCACTATTATTGGCATTGATTTCCTGCAAAAAATCATAAACAAAATCTTGCAAAGGGTTTAGGTTGAAACTTCCCATATGATACTCGAGTGCAAAGAGAGGTGGTGTGGCCAATAATTTCCTTTTCCTCTCAATTCTTCTAACGAGAGCTTGATTTTCTTGCTCTAATTTTCTCAACTCTTCTTGCTTCTTTATTTTCTCCTTTTCTTCTCGCTCAAATCTCTCTCGCTTCACCGACTCCCTTTTCTCTCTTCTTTTTTGTTGTTCTTGTTCCATCCTCTTCAATCTCTCTTTTTCTTCTTCTTTAGTTTCATCTCCTTCTAGAGCCAAATCTATCTTGTTAGGGCACACCTCCCGAATATGCCCTCTTCCACGACATTTAGTACACTTGATATCTCTAGTATGTATTGTCATAATGGAAGAATTTTGTGGTTGCAAAAAAATTAGGGTTTTGAAAGATGAAGAAAAAAAAACTGCTTGGTATTCAAACTTTGAAACGAGTTTTTAGGTAATTTAAGTTCTGATTTTGGATTTGATGTCCTCTGTAATTTTGTAGAGGATCGAAAAATAAACAGATTGGAAAAAAAATTTCGTAGGAAAAGGTGAAGGGACGAGGTCAGTAGGTGATGTAAAAGTTGGAACAAAAATCTGGAAATTTCTGTTTTTTTTTTCTTTTTTTAATGAAAGCGGTTTTGATGGGGGATTAGAAAAAGTGAAGATGTAGGTGATGAAGTAAACGAATTTACCTTTGATAACTCTCTCCCAGAGCAAGCTCTGATACCAAATGATACGAACCCTCAAGCGTTGATGGATTCAAGATTCGGATGATGGACCCTTGAACAGAAAAGCTTGAAAACCCTTAACAATTTGAATCAACCTTTAGGCGAGGTTGGGAAGATGATGACCTAATCGATCAATCCCCTAATTCAAGAATATGTTTCTTTAATTAAGGTTGAGGCACTCGACAAGAACAATGATCAATTGGACTTGAATGACTCTAAACATGCAATTCAAGAACATGAATTACAAAGAGGTTTTTCAAAGCAAAAGCTTAAACCAAAACAAAGGGATTTTCATTCATTGATATTCTGATTGTAAAGCTTACAAAAGAGGCTTTAAATAGCCTAATAAACCCTAGCTTGGTCGAAAATATGAAAGAAAATAAAGACCTAATAATAAAAAGGTAAAAAAACTAGACTTTCCTAATTCAAATTAGGAAAGTTTTCCTAATCTTTTAAACTTGGTCTCCAAGTTTGCAAAACTAAGGAAACAATGTCAAATCTTCCCTATTACATCAATAATAATAATAATAAATAAAACTAAAGTAATAAAACTCAAATAAAATACTAAAATTCGAAATGGGATGAAAATAGACAAAACTACAAGTGTCAGTCGCCGTTTTTGATGTCATTTTCACTCGTTTGAATGTTTTCATGCGCGATTTTCTTTGGAGCTCTTTGAAACAAATATCCCATGAGTTTAATAGTGTTTTAAACTCATTTTCTTCATTAGTCAAGTATGTAACCCAATATCCTTGCAAATGCCCAAGAAAGTCAATCTTCACTCGTTTAGTCTTCGGATTCTTGATCTTTTCTTGATTGAAACCTTGGACTTCAATATTGTCAATTCTTTTACATTTGGGTCTGGGATGATTCATATCAAAGTACTTATCTCACTCTTCGGACCATATTGATACCAAAGATCTAAGGTTTCCCACTTGTCAAAGTTTTCCTCATGATTTGGTCCATCCTAAATATCCGAATGGAGGAAACTTGATATGAATCATGGAACGTCAAAAATATCTCAAGGATCAATCTCAAGATCAAAGTTCAAGACAAGCATAAAACATCCATTACAAGCCTACATGAGAAAAGTCAAGACAAGCTTTGAAGATCTGAGCATGGAGGCTATGGAAGAGGACTTGATGAATTTTAATCTATGGAAAATACATGTTGAAGAAGATTATTGAAGACTTGTTCAAACAGAAATGAAGAGAAGAGAAAATTAGGAAAGTTGCATCACTTTTGCAAACTTTCCTTATTTGGACCACTTTCCATATTTGTTCCCGAACTTGCCATATATGATGTCCACGAATTTACAATGTATTTAGACATGTTTTAGGCCATTTACATTCAGTTTATTCTCTAGGAAAGATTTTCCCCAAAATCTGCCAAATCCATATAAGGCAAGTTTTGGGCAGATTTTATTCTCTTCTTTATTCCGAATTTGCTTGTTATTTTTAGGGTTTCTTTGCCTATTTAAAGGCCTCATTTGTAACCCTAAACATAAAGAATTAATATGATAGGAAATAGCTTTGTTTTGCTTATTGCTTGGTTGATTTTACCTTGCATTTTGTAGCCTTGTTCTAGGTTGCATGTTTTAGAAACATTCAAGCATAACTTGATCTATTGTGTTTGTGAATTGTTTCGATCTTGAAATAAGAACAAGTTCTCTTATTTCAAGATATTAGATCATTGGAATAATCTTCTTCTTCTTGGTTTCCAAGGGTTTTACCTTATTGTTCATTGGGGTTTTAGGATTTGCATCTAGGGGTTCTTTGTGCTTTCAAAGGGTTTCTATTTCAATTTCCTAGGGTTCATATCATTTGGTATCAGAGCTTAGGCTCAAGGGAAGATTTCTATCTTACTTGCTTTCTTGTTATTTCAATTTTATTCTTGTTTTGTTCTTAGTTCATCCGAAAAACCAGAAAACACATTAAAAAAAAAAACTGTTCCAGAATTTCCTTATTTGTTTTTGCCTACTGTTTTAATTTTTTTCATATAGTTTCGTTTCGATTCTGATAAGGATCATGGAAGCACTCCAAGCCCAATACATGTACCATCCGGCCCAATCACAAGGTCCAAAGCCAAGAAGATCCAACAAGCTTTTATTACCCATGTGCAAGAATGGATAGGCTCGGATCTGGCTACATTTCTAAGGGAGGAGGCCATTTCGGATGAAGGCTTGCTTGATGACAAATTGAAGAATGTGTGCAACTTGCAAATCCATGAAGACAATATTTACCAAGATAATCTTGTGCAAGTGACAACCATGATTTAAGGAGAAGAAGCATCAAAAACATATTTGCGTTAAATTGAATTCTAGCCATAGTTTCCTTTTTTTGTAACCTTAGGCATTTATGGCTAAACTTTCCATTCCTGTTTTTCCTTTTGTAACCGAATGCTTTAATGCATTCTTTATTGTTGTGTTCCTTACTTTCCTTTTATGTTTAAAAGCTTATAAAAGCCGTGGGAATCAGAATGTAAAAGGCAGAATATTGTTGAATGAAAATCAATTCTCTTTGAGAGTTCCTTTTTTGAAAACTTGTTCATAGTTTCATTCCTTGCAATTCTTGTGTTTAGGGTTGCTGCCGAGTCATTCAATTAGGGATTGATCAACTTAATTGTGGAGTGATTCAATCTAGAACAAGAAAACTCATTCTTGTCTCTAGATCATTGATCTAAGAGGTAATCACATCTAACCTTAATCTCTTGGTTGAATCCGATTAGTTAGGGAGGGTTTGAGATCTTGCTTCAAAGGTTCATGCTAAATCTAATAGCATAGGGTCTTTGGACTTGCATCTTGGGTTTGCCTTATCAGTTGGTATCAGAGCAAGGAGGGGGCAGAGGTAGAGGTAGGGGAAGAGGAAGAGATTTGGTACCACCTAGGAGACCTATTAGGGACTTGCAAGAAGAAAGAGTGGAAGGGAGAAATTCAGGGGGTATCAAGCTTAAAATTCCACCATTTCATGGGAGGTCTAATCCGGAGGAGTATTTGCAATATGAGGACAAAATAGAACATGTCTTTGATTGCAATAATTTTAGTGAGGAGAGGAAGATGAAGCTAGCCGTGGCTGAATTTTGTGACTATGCTAGTATTTGGTGGAGTCACCTTAGGGCAGAATGGAGGAGGAATTATGAACAACCAATTGAGACTTGGGAGGAGCTTAAGGTCTTGATGAGAAAGAGGTACATTCCGAGGCATTATCAAAGGGAAATCCGAAACAAGTTGTTCTCATTACAACAAGGAACAAAGAGTGTGGAGGAGTATTATAGAGAGATGGATGTGCTCATGACTAGGGCCAATGTTAATGAAAGTGAGGATGACACTATGTCACGGTTCTTGGGGGGAATGAACAAGGAGTTATCTCATAGGGTGGATATGTATCAATATACATGGAGGAACTCTTGCACATTGCCGAAAAGATTGAGAAACAAATAGCTTGGGAAAAGGATAATACCAAGAGATACACCTCTAAATCCACTTTACCATCATCCAATACTTGGAAAAAGGGAGTTAGTAGTTCTAAAGGAGATTTTAAGCCTAGAACCACATTTGAGGCTGCCAAGAAGGAATTGGGAAAGGAGTAGGACACATTAGCCGAGATTGTCCAAATAAAAGGGCTATGATCATTAGAAATGGAGAAATTGTCACGGATGGTGAGGAAAGTGACAATGAGGATGAAGATGAGGAGGCTGAGGAGTTTGAGGAAGAAGTGGAGGATGGCAGCCACTTAGCTCTTGTTACTAGGAGAGTTCTAAGTGCTCAAGCCAAGGAGGATAGTGTGGATGATCAAAGAGACAACTTGTTCCATACAAGATGTCTAGTGAATGGCACACCTTGTAGTTTGGTGATTGATGGAGGAAGTTGTACTAATGTGGTGAGCACTATTCTTGTCAAAAGGTTGCAATTGCCAACTCAAGCTCATCCTACACCATACAAGCTTCAATGGCTCAATGATTGTGGAGAAATAAAGGTAGTATCTCAAGCTTTGATTTCCTTTAATTTAGGCAAATATCATGATGAGATATTATGTGATGTTGTACCTATGCATGCTGGAGATATTTTGCTAGGCCGACCATGGCAATTTGATAGAAAAGTTATGCATGATGGATTCTTGAATAGGTATAGTTTCACTAAGGATGGTAGAAAAGTCATTCTTGTACCTTTATCATCAAAAGAAGTCTGTAATGATCAAATGAAACTTGAGAAAAAAAGAATTGAATTTGAAGAAAAAGAAATGAGAGAAAAGAAAGATTTGAGTGAAAAGAAAGTGGTGAGAGAACAATTAGAGAAGAATTTGAGAGAAAAAGAGAAAAGAGAGGCAAAACAAAGCAAAAGTAAGCAAGTGAGCCTAATTGCCAAAGTTGGGGAAGTGAGGAGGGCTTTACTTATCCAAAAACCAATCTTTGTGCTTTTGTGCAAAGGAGGGTATTTGGCTACTAACCCTAACCAAACTTTGTCTTTGCCAAGTGTGTTTTCTTCTCTTTTGCAGGAATACAAGGACATGTTTCCGGATGAAGTACCAATTGGATTGCCACCAATCCGAGGCATTGAACATCAAATTGACTTCATTCCCGGGGCTGGAATTCCAAATAGGCCAGCCTATAGGACCAGTCCAAAGCCAAGAAGATCCAACAAGCTTTTATTACCCATGTGCAAGAATGGATAGGCTCGGATCAGGCTACATTTCTAAGGGAGGAGGCCATTTCGGATGAAGGCTTGCTTGATGACAAATTGAAGAATGTGTGCAACTTGCAAATCCATGAAGACAATATTTACCAAGATAATCTTGTGCAAGTGACAACCATGATTTAAGGAGAAGAAGCATCAAAAACATATTTGTGTTAAATTGAATTCTAGCCATAGTTTCCTTTTTTTGTAACCTTAGGCATTTATGGCTAAACTTTCCATTCCTGTTTTTCCTTTTGTAACCGAATGCTTTAATGCATTCTTTATTGTTGTGTTCCTTACTTTCCTTTTATGTTTAAAAGCTTATAAAAGACGTGGGAATCAAAATGTAAAAGGCAGAATATTGTTGAATGAAAATCAATTCTCTTTGAGAGTTCCTTTTTTGAAAACTTGTTCATAGTTTTCATTCCTTGCAATTCTTGTGTTTAGGGTTGCTGCCGAGTCATTCAATTAGGGATTGATCAACTTAATTGTGGAGTGATTCAATCTAGAACAAGAAAACTCATTCTTGTCTCTAGATCATTGATCTAAGAGGTAATCACATCTAACCTTAATCTCTTGGTTGAATCCGATTAGTTAGGGAGGGTTTGAGATCTTGCTTCAAAGGTTCATGCTAAATCTAATAGCATAGGGTCTTTGGACTTGCATCTTGGGTTTGCCTTATCAGATTCTCAGAAAATCACCAACTACAAAAGTCTTTATTTTTCTATCTAGTTTATTTTTTATTCAGAAAAGTTTGTAAAAAAAAAAGTGGAAGATTGAGAAAAAAATAGATCTTCGCAGACTGTCGGATTGTGCAGAAAATTGTTATAAAAAAAAGTGTTCTTGCTATTTGCTTGAGTTTCTGGAAAAACGTGTTTAGTGTTTTTATTGTTCTTGAAGAGTTCATATTAAACTCATCATTTATGCATCTTGAATCCGAAATTATCAAGTTGAATGAGCCAAAGTTGTTTGTTTCCTAAAAAGCTAAAAGTTACCATAAATAGCCCAAAACTGTTTTTGGAAAGTTTCAAATCTGCCCATATTTGAATATATGCATCTTTTTCTTTAGGAAAGTATTCTTTTCTGATCCAAAGTGCTTTAGGGAAGTCCAATTTCGAATTTTTCTCTTTTAGGAAAGTTTATTCTTGCTTGTTTTCTTTGTTATTCTTTCCTATTTACAAAAATACACCATTTGAAAAATCTGTCCATTTATTTCTCTAGCCACCCAAGCTGATTGCTTCTTATTTCTTTATTGATACTTTTTACAAATATCATTAGTATCTTAGTTGTTTGGTAGTTGCTAAAGTGTGCTAATAGTTCAAGGTTACATTTAGGTATTTAGAATCTGTTTTTGAGTGCAAACACGAGAGAACAAACATCATCGAGTGTAAACACTTAGGGAGTGATTGAGAGGTCCTATTTTTTTATTATTAACCTTTTTATTTGCAGCAATGTATCATGAAAGGTTTGATCAAATGAGAAGTAAGAGTTTTCGAGAGGTAGAACAAACCCGGAGCCAAAATAGAGAGGTTTATCATGGAGGGATGGAGCATAGAAGCTTAAGAGGTGATAAGCTCAAGTTAAATACTTTCTATGGGAGTTCTAATCAAGAGGAATACTTGCAATGGGAGATAGAAACCAAGCATTTCTTTGATTACAACAATTATAGTGATGAAAGAAAGGTAATGCTTGCTATTTCCAATTTCACTAATAATGATCATGTTTGGTGGTCTCAATTGAAAGTGAAACTAAGGAGGGAGAGGAAACAACCAATAGAAACATGGTATGATCTTAAGTGCCATATGAGAAAGAGATTTGTTTCAAGACAACATCAAGAGCATCTTGTGCAAATATTGGATAAGCTAATTCAAGGATGTAAAAGTGTGGATGAATACTACATGGAGATGGAGTTGCTCAAGGCTAGGGCTAATGTGGAGGAAGATGAGGAGTCTACTATTGTAAGGTTCTTCAATGGATATGATAATAATATTGCTTTTTGCTTAGCTGAAATTGCTTAGTTTTGTAGCCTTGTTCTAGGTTGCATGTTTTAGAAACATTCAAGCATGAATTGATCTATTGTGTTTGTGGATTGTTTCAATCTTGAAATAAGAACAAGTTCTCTTATTTCAAGATCATAGATCATTGGAATAATCTTTCTCTTCTTGTTTTCCAAGGGTTTTACCTTATTGTTCATCGGGGTTTTAGGATTTGCATCTAGGGGTTCTTTGTGCTTTCAAAGGTTTCTATTTCAATTTCCTAGGGTTTCATATCATTTCTTAAATGGATTGAATAGAGATATTGCTTACCAAATGGAGTTAACACAATTTGAGGAGTTAGGAGAGTTGGTGCACATTGCCAACAAGGTGGAAAGAAGACTCCAAAGAGGGGCTGCAAAAAGGTATGTCACTAAACAATATTCCAACCCAATTTCTTCTTATCAAATGGGTGAAAATGATACATTAATGGATAAGAATGGGGCTGCCTATCGCTTGGTAGAAGAAAATGAAAGACTGATTTTAGAGAAAGTTAAGATGATTGAAAGTGAACTTTTAAAATCGAAGGAAATTTTCAATGCTAGCATGGAGGAGATAAAAGAGGATATTCGTGCTAATTTTTTTTGTGGAGGAAACTTGTGAGTTACAAAAGTGTTATTATACATTTGAAAACAATGAGAATTGTGAAAAAGAGAGTGAGCCAAAAGAAAGAGAGATGAGTGATGAAAAAGAAATGAGTGAAATAAGTGAGTCAAAAGAAAAAGAGATGAGAAAAAAAGAAAGAGTGTAATGAGAGTGAAAAGAACGAGTGCTTTGAGATTACAAATTGTGAGACATTTGAGTTTAGTGAGCAAAAAGAGAGTGAAATAGAGAGTGAGAGCTTGAAAGTTAGATCAAGTGAGGCTAGGAATGAAATCTACCAACCTACATTTGTACTTTTATACAAAGAGGTTTGTTTTACACGTAACCCATCTTTGCCTAGTATGTTTGTTGAGTTTTTGCAGGAATTCAAAAGGTTGTTTCCTAATGAGATGCCTAGTAATTTGTCATCAATGAAAGGCATAAAACATCATGAAGACAACATTCAAGGGGCTTCCATACTCAATAAACCACCATCTCACATGATTCAATGCATGGAATATCGGGTAAACACATCCATGGTAAAGTATCTTAACCCTATTTTTGATGAAATGCATATTAATTGTTTGTTTGATAAAAATGATCTCAACTCTGAATTTTTGCACCATCGAATGAATTTCATTGATAATTATGCATGTTGTGCTAAGACTTACTTGCTTAATAATTCCCAAATTAAAAGAGTTGTTGAGACTTTACTATTTCTGATCATGTGCTTAATGTTTTACATAATTCTTGTTTGAATAATTCAATGGTTACACATTCTTGTCATTTGATTGAGAAGAATGTAGGATTTCAGTATGGACACACGTATGAGTTGTTTGTGTTACCATGTTATGAGAAAATTTATGAAATTGACTATGGTCCTTTGGGTTATAATATGTTATCTAATAGTGTAGCTAGATCTCTTGTTATTTTTTATGAGACAGAATTTAAGAAGAAGCTACAAATACTTCAATACCTAAGTGGGACCAAGGGTATGCAATTAAATGTCAAAGAGGGAGATGCATGGAAATTCAAGGTTTTTGATCCGGGCGGAGTTAGGCAATTCAAGGCACTAGAAAGATATCAAGATGTTTACAAATCTGATTTCCAAGGTAAGTATACTTTAGGTGCTTTTATTTATGTTATTAACTTAGGTTTTTGCGAAGTAGGTAATGTTTTAGATGCGAGGACGAATCCTTTTCAAGAGGGAGGGGATGATATGAATCATGGAACGTCACAAATATCTCAAGGATCAATCTCAAGATCAAAGTTCAAGACAAGCATAAAACATCCATTACAAGCCTACATGAGAAAAGTCAAGACAAGCTTTGAAGATCTGAGCATGGAGGCTATGGAAGAGGACTTGATGAATTTTAATCTATGGAAAATACATGTTGAAGAAGAGTATTGAAGACTAGTTCAAACAGAAATGAAGAGAAGAGAAAATTAGGAAAGTTGCATCACTTTTGCAAACTTTCCTTATTTGGACCACTTTCCATATTTGTTCCCGAACTTGCCATATATGATGTCCACGAATTTACAATGTATTTAGACATGTTTTAGGCCATTTACATTCAGTTTATTCTCTAGGAAAGATTTTCCCCAAAATCTGCAAAATCCATATAAGGCAAGTTTTGGGCAGATTTTATTCTCTTCTTTATTCCGAATTTGCTTGTTATTTTTAGGGTTTCTTTGCCTATTTAAAGGCCTCATTTGTAACCCTAAACATAAAGAATTAATATGATAGAAAATAGCTTTGTTTTGCTTATTGCTTGGTTGATTTTACCTTGCATTTTGTAGCCTTGTTCTAGGTTGCATGTTTTAGAAACATTCAAGCATAACTTGATCTATTGTGTTTGTGAATTGTTTCGATCTTGAAATAAGAACAAGTTCTCTTATTTCAAGATATTAGATCATTGGAATAATCTTCTTCTTCTTGGTTTCCAAGGGTTTTACCTTATTGTTCATTGGGGTTTTAGGATTTGCATCTAGGGGTTCTTTGTGCTTTCAAAGGGTTTCTATTTCAATTTCCTAGGGTTTCATATCAAAACTCTTCTTTAGGAATCCTCTTTGGACCAAAATATCGAAAGAGGATCCGAACCACTCCAAAAACTTTTTCGTAATTGAAAAGCTTGTTTCAAAGTACTTGTTTCACTCTCCGGACCATATTGATACCAAAGACCTAAGGTTTCCCACTTGTCAAAGTTTTCCTCGTTCTTTGGTCCATCCTCAAAATCCGAATGGAATAACATCTTCTTTGGGAATCCTCTTTGGACCAAAATATCGAAAGAGGATCCGAACCACTCCAACAACTTGTTTGTAATTGAAAAGCTTGTTTCAAAGTACTTGTTTCACTCTTCGGACCATATTGATACCAAAGACCTAAGGTTTACCACTTGTCAAAGTTTTCTTCGTTATTTGGTCCATCCAAAAGATCCAAATAGAGGAACCTCTTCTTTGGGAATCATCTTTGGACTAAAATAACGAAAGAGGATCTGAAACACTCAAAAAACTTGTTTGTAATTGAAAAGTTTGTTTAAAAGTACTTATCTCACTCTCCGGACCATCTTGATACCAAAGACATAAGGTTTCCCACTTGTCAAAGTTTTCCTCATGATTTGGTCCATCCTAAATATCCAAATAGAGGAACATCTTCTTTGGGAATCCTCTTTGGACCAAAATATAGAAAGAGGATCCGAACCACTCCAAAAACTTGTTTGTAATTGAAAAGCTTGTTTCAAAGTACTTGTTTCACTCTCCGGACCATATTGATACCAAAGACATAAGGTTTCCCACTTGTCAAAGTTTTCCTCGTTATTTGGTCCATCCTAAAGATCCGAATGGAGGAACATCTTCTTTGGGAATCCTCTTTGGGCCAAATTATCGAAATAGGATCCGAACCACTGCAAAAACTTGTTTGTAATTGAAAAGCTTGTTTCAAAGTACTTGTTTCACTCTTCGGACCTTATTGATACGAAAGACCTAAGGTTTTCCACTTGTCAAAATTTCCTCGTTATTTGGTCCATCCTAAAAATCCGAATGGAATAACATCTTCTTTGGGAATCCTCTTTGGACCAAAATATCGAAAGAGGATCCGAACCACTCCAACAACTTGTTTGTAATTGAAAAGCTTGTTTCAAAGTACTTGTTTCACTCTTCGGACCATATTGATACCAAAGACCTAAGGTTTACCACTTGTCAAAATTTTCCTCGTTATTTGGTCCATCCTAAAGATCCCAATGGAGGAACCTCTTCTTTGGGAATCCTCTTTGGACCAAAATATCGAAATAGGATCCGAACCACTCCAAAAACTTGTTTGTAATTGAAAATCTTGTTTCAAAGTACTTGTTTCACTCTTCAGACCATATTGATACCAAAGACCTAAGGTTTTCCACTTGTCAAACTTGTGCTCATGATTTGGTCCATTTTAAAGATCCAAATGGAGGTACCTCTTCTTTGGGAATCATCTTTGGGAAAAAATAACGAAAGAGGATCCGAACCACTCCAAAAACTTATTTGTAATTGAAAAGCTTGTTTCAAATTACATGTTTCACTCTCTAGACCAAAATAAATCCGAAGACATACGGCTTCCTACTTGTCAAAGTTTTCCTCGTTATTTGGTCCATCCAAAAGATCCAAATAGAGGAATCTCTTCTTTGGGAATCATCTTTGGACTAAAATAACGAAAGAGGATCCGAAACACTCAAAAAACTTGTTTGTAATTGAAAAGTTTGTTTCAAAGTACTTATCTCACTCTTCGGACCATATTGATACCAAAGATCTAAGGTTTCCCACTTGTCAAAGTTTTCCTCATGATTTGGTCCATCCTAAATATCCGAATGGAGGAAACTGTTCTTTGGGAATCCTCTTTGGACCAAAATATCGAAAAAGGATCCGAACCACTCCAAAAACTTTTTCGTAATTGAAAAGCTTGTTTAAAAGTACTTGTTTCACTCTCCAGACCATATTGATACCAAAGACCTAAGGTTTCCCACTTGTCAAAGTTTTCCTCATGATTTGGTCCATCCTAAATATCCTAGCGGAGGAACATCTTCTTTGGGAATCCTCTTTGGACCAAAATATCGAAATAGGATCCAAACCACTCCAAAAACTTGTTTGTAATTGAAAAGCTAGTTTCAAAGTTCTTGTTTCACTCTTCGGACCATATTGATACCGAAGACCTAAGGTTTCCCACTTGTCAAAGTTGTGCTCATGATTTGGTACATCCTAAAGATCCAAATGGAGGAACCTCTTCTTTCGGAATCCTCTTTGGACTAAAATAACGAAAGAGGATCCGAACCACTCCAAAAACTTGTTTGTAATTGAAAAGCTTGTTTCAAAGTACTAGTTTCACTCTCTAGACCAAAATGAATCCGAAGACATAAGGTTTCCCACTTGTCAAAGTTTTCCTTATGATTAGGTCCATCCTAAAGATCCAAATGGAGGAACCTCTTCTTTGGGAATCCATCCTCTTTGGACCAAAATAACGAAAGAGGATCCGAAGCACTCCAAAAACTTGTTTGTAATTGAAAAGCTTGTTTCAAAGTACTTGTTTCACTCTTCGGACCATATTGATACCAAAGACATAAGGTTTCCCACTTGTCAAAGTTGTGTTCATGATTTGGTCCATCCTAAAGATCCAAATGGAGGAACCACTTCTTTAGGAATCGTCTTTGGACCAAAATATCGAAATAGGATCCGAACCACTCCAAAAACTTGTTTGTAATTGAAAAGCTTGTTTCAAAGTACTTGTGTCACTCTTCGGACCATATTGATACCAAAGACCTAAGGTTTCCCACTTGTCAAAGTTTTCCTCGTTATTTGGTCCATCCGAAAGATGCGAATGGAGGAACATCTTCTTCGGGAATCCTCTTTGGATCAAAATATCGAAAGAGGATCCGAACCACTCCAAAAACTTGTTTGTAATTGAAAAGCTTGTTTCAAACTACTAGTTTCACTCTTCGGACCATATTGATACCAAAGACCTAAGGTTTCCCACTTGTCAAAGTTTTTCTCGTTATTTGGTCCATCCGAAAGATCCGAATGGAGGAACATCTTCTTTGGGAATCCTCTTTCTACCAAAATATCAAAAGAGGATCCGAACCACTCCAAAAACTTGTTTGTAATTGAAAAGCTTGTTCCAAAGTACTAGTTTCACTCTTCAGACCATATTGATACCAAAGACCTAAGGTTTCCCACTTGTCAAAGTTTTCCTCGTTATTTGGTCCATCCGAAAGATCCGAATAGAGGAACATCTTATTTGGGAATCCTCTTTGGACCAAAATAATGAAATAGGATCCGAACCACTCCAAAAACTTGGTTGTAATTGAAAAGCTTGTTTCAAAGTACTTGTTTCACTCTTCGGACCATATTGATACCAAAAACATAAGGTTTCCCACTTGTCAAAGTTGTGCTCATGATTTGGTCCATCCTAAAGATCCAAATGGAGGAACCTCTTCATTGGGAATCCTCTTTGGACCAAAATATCGAAATAGGATCCAAACCACTCCAAAAACTTGTTTGTAATTGAAAAGCTTGTTTCAAAGTACTTGTTTCACTCTTCGGATCATATTGATACCAAAGACCTAAGGTTTCCCACTTGTCAAAGTTTTCCTCGTTATTTGGTCCATCAAAAAGATCCGAATGGAGGAACATCTTCTTTGGGAATCCTCTTTGGATCGAAAGAGGATCCTAACCACTCCAAAAACTTGTATGTAATTGAAAAGCTTGTTTCAAAGTACTTGTGTCACTCTTCAGACCATATTGATACCAAAGACCTAAGGTTTCCCACTTGTCAAAGTTTTTCTCGTTATTTGGTACATTCGAATCTTCGAATGGAGGAACATCTTCTTTGGGATTCCCCTTTGGACCAAAATATCGAATCAGGATCCGAACCACTCCAAAAACGTGTTTGTAAATGAAAAGCTAGTTTCAAAGTACTTGTTTCACTCTTCGGACCATATTAATTCCAAAGACCAAAGGTTTCCCACTTGACAAAGTTGTGCTCATGATTTGGTCCATCCTAAAGATTCAAATGGAGGAACCACTTCTTTGGGAATCCTCTTTGGACCAAAATATCGAAATAGGATCCGAAGCACTCCAAAAACTTGTTTGTAATTGAAAAGCTTGTTTCAATGTACTTGAATCCTCTTTGGACCATATTGATACCAAAGACCTAAGGTTTCACACTTGTCAAAGTTTTCCTCGTTATTTGGTCTATCCTAATGATCCAAATGGAGGAACCTCTACTTTGGGATTCCTCTTTGGACCAAAATATCGAAAGAGGATCCGAACCACTCCAAAAACTTGTTTGTAACTGAAAAGCTTGTTTCAAAGTACTTGTTTCACTCTTCGGACCATATTGAAACCAAATACCTAAGGTTTCCCACTTGTCAAAGTTTTTCTCATTATTTGGTCCATCCTAAAGATCCGAATGGAGGAACATCTTCTTTGGGAATCCTCTTTGGACCAAAAAAAGGAAAGAGGATCCGAACCACTCCAAAAACTTGTTTGTAATTGAAAAGCTTGTTTCAAAGTACTTGTTTCACTCTTCGACCCATATTGATACCAAACACATAAGGTTTCCCACTTGTCAAAATTGTGCTCATTATTTGGTCCATCCGAAAGATCCAAATGGAGGAACCTCTTCTTTGGGAATCCTCTTTGGACCAAAATATCGAAATAGGATCCGAACCACTCCAAGAACTTGGTTGTAATTGAAAAGCTTGTTTCAAAGTACTTGTTTCACTCTTCGGACCATATTGATACCTAAGACGTAAGGTTTCCCACTTGTCAAAGTTTTCCTCGTTATTTGGTACATCCGAAAGATCCGAATGGAGGAACATTTTCTTTGGGAATCCTCTTTGGACCAAAATAATGAAATAGGATCCGAACAACTCCAAAACTTTTTGTAATTGAAAAGCTAGTTTCAAAGTACTTGTTTCACTCTTCGGACCATATTGATACCAAAGACATAAGGTTTCCCACTTGTCAAAGTTGTGCTCATGATTTGGTCCATCCTAAAGATCCAAATGGAGGAACCTCTTCTTTGGGAATCTTCTTTGGACCAAAATATCGAAATAGGATCCGAACCACTCCAACAACTTGTTTGTAATTGAAAAGCTTGTTTCAAAGTACTTGTTTCACTCTTCGGACCATATTGATACCAATGACCTAAGGTTTCCCAATTGTCAAAGTTTTCCTCTCTATTTGGTCCATCCGAAAGATCCGAATGGAGGAACATCTTCTTTGGGAATCCTCTTTGGACCAAAATAATGAAATACGATCCGAACCACTCCAAAAACTTGTTTGTAATTGAAAAGCGTGTTTCAAAGTACTTCTTTCACTCTCTAGACCAAAATTAATCCGAAGACATAAGGTTTCCCACTTGTCAAAGTTTTCCTTATGATTTGGTCCATCCTAAATATCCAAATGGAGGAACCTCTTCTTTGGTAATCCACTTTGGACCAAAATAACGAAAGAGGATCCGAAGCTCTCCAAAAACTTGCTTGTAATTGAAAAGCTTGTTTCAATGTACTTGTTTCACTCTTCGAACCATATTGATACCAACGACCTAAGGTTTACCACTTGTCAAAGTTTTCCTTGTTATTTGGTCCATCCTAAAGATCCCATTCGAGGAACCTCTTCTTTGGGAATCCTCTTTGGACCAAAATATCAAAATAGAATCCGAACCACTCCAAAAACTTGTTTGTATTTGAAAAGCTTGTTTCAAAGTACTTGTTTCACTCTTCGGACCTTATTGATACAAAAGACCTAAGGTTTTCCACTTGTCAAAGTTTTCCTCGTTATTTGGTCCATCCGAAAGATCCGAATGGAGGAACATCTTCTTTGGGATTCCTCTTTGGACCAAAATATCGAAAGAGGATCCGAACCACTCCAAAAACTCGTTTGTAATTGAAAATCTTGTTTCAAAGTACTTGTTTCACTCTTCAGACCATATTGATACCAAAGACCTAAGGTTTTCCACTTGTCAAACTTGTGCTCATGATTTGGTCCATCTTAAAGATCCAAATGGAGGTACCTCTTCTTTGGGAATCATCTTTGGACAAAAATAACGAAAGAGGATCCGAACTACTCCAAAAACTTATTTGTAATTGAAAAGCTTGTTTCAAAGTACATGTTTCACTCTCTAGACCAAAATAAATCCTAAGACATACGGCTTCCCACTTGTCAAAGTTTTCCTCGTTATTTGGTCCATCCAAAAGATCCAAATAGAGGAACCTCTTGTTTGGGAATCATCTTTGGACCAAAATAACGAAAGAGTGTCTGAAACACTCAAAAAACTTGTTTTTAATTGAAAAGTTTTTTTCAAAGTACTTGTCTCACTCTTCGGACCATATTGATACCAAAGATCTAAGGTTTCCCACTTGTCTAAGTTTTCCTCATGATTTGGTCCATCCAAAATATCCGAATGGAGTAAACTCTTCTTTGGGAATCTTCTTTGGACCAAAATATCGAAAGAGGATCCGAACCACTCCAAAAACTTTTTCGTAATTGAAAAGCTTGTTTCAAAGTACTTGTTTCACTCTCTGGACCATATTGATACCAAAGACCTAAGGTTTCCAACTTCTCAAAGTTTTCCTCGTTTTTTGGTCCATCCTAAAGATCCCAATGGAGGAATATCTTTTTTGGGAATCCTCTTTCGACCAAAATATCAAAAGAGGATCCGAACCACTCCAAAAACTTGTTTGTAATTGAAATGCTTGTTTCAAAGTACTTGTCTCACTCTTCGGACTTTCAACCAAAGACCTAAGGTTTCCCACTTGTCAAAGTTTTCCTCGTTACTTGGTCCATCCGAAAGATCCGAATGGAGGAACAACTTCATTGGGATTCCTCTTTGGACCAAAATATCGAAAGAGGATCCGAACCACTCCAAAAACTTGTATGTAATTGAAAAGCTAGTTTCAAAGTTCTTGTTTCACTCTTCGGACCATATTGATACCGAAGACCTAAGGTTTCCCACTTGTCAAAGTTGTGCTCATGATTTGGTCCATCCTAAAGATCCAAATGGAGGAACCTCTTCTTTGGGAATCCTCTTTGGACCAAAATAACGAAAGAGGATCCGAACCACTCCAAAAACTTGTTTGTAATTGAAAAGCTTGTTTCACTCTTCGGACCATATTGATACCAAAGACAAAAGGTTTCCCACTTGTCAAAGTTGTGCTCATGATTTGGTCCATCCTAAAGATTCAAATGGAGAAACATCTTCTTTGGGAATCCTCTTTGGACCAAAATATCGAAATAGGATCCGAACCACTCTAAAAACTTGTTTGTAATTGAAAAGCTTGTTACAAAGTACTTGTCTCACTCTTCAGACCATATTGATACCAAAGACCTAAGGTTTCCCACTTGATATGAGTCATGGAGGCACTCCAAAAGATCCTAAGCAAATAAGGTTCAACAAGCATTTATTTCACATGTGCAAGGATGGCTAGGCTCGGTTCAAGCTTTATTTCCAAGTGAGCAGCCCAATTCGGATGAAGACATGACTTATGACACTTTGAAGATCAATGTATGCAACTTACAAATCAACAAGGAAAATATCTACAAAGATAACCTTGTACAAGTGTCAACTATGCCTTGAATGGAAGAATGCAACAACTAAGCAAATCAGATTCACTTTTATTTACTTTTTAGTTAAACTTTCCTTATTTGTAACCGTGGGCATTAAGGGCTCTAGTTTCCTTTTCTGTTTTTACCAAGTGTAACCGAATGCTTTAATGTTTGTTTCCTTTTATATTTTTGCTTTTCTTTTGCTGTTTGAAGGCTTATAAAGCCATGGGAACACTTTGTAAAACGAAGATTATGTTTGAATGAAAATCAAGTCACTCATTGAGAGTTTCATTTGAAAACCACATTGAGTTTTCAACTTCTTGCAATTCTTGTGTTTAGGGTTGCTACCGAGTCATTCAACTAGGAATTGATCAACTTAGTTGTGGAGTGATTCAATCTAGAACAAGGAATCTCATTCTTGTCTCTAGGTCATTGATCTAAGAGGTAATTTCATATAGCCTTAAATCTCTTGGTTGAAACCGATTAGTTAGGGAGGGTTTGAGTTCTTGCTTCAAAGGTTCATGCTAAGCATAATAGCATAGGGTCTTTGGACTTGCAATTTGGGTTTGCCTTATCACCACTTGTCAAAGTTTTCCTCGTTATTTGGTCCATCCTAAAGATCTCAATGGAGGAACATCTTCTTTGGGAATCCTCTTTGGACCAAAATATCGATAGAGGATCTGAACCACTCCAAAAACTTGTTTGTAATTGAAAAGCTTGTTTCAAAGTACTTGTTTCACTCTCTGGACCATATTGATACCAAAGACCTAAGGTTTCCCACTTGTCAAAGTTTTCCTCGTTATTTGGTCCATCCTAAGGATCCAAATGTAGGAACCTCTTCTTTGGGAATCCTCTTTGGACCAAAATAACGAAAGAGGATCCGAACCACTCCAAAAACTTGTTTGTAATTGAAAAGCTTGTTTCAAAGTACTTGTTCCACACTCTAGACCAAAATGAATCCGAAGACATAAGGTTTCCCACTTGTCAAAGTTTTCCTTATGACTTGGTCCATCCTAAATATCCAAATGGAGGAACCTCTTCTTTGGGAATCCTCTTTGGACCAAAATAACGAAAGAGGATCCAAAGCACTCCAAAATTTTGTTTGTAATTGAAAAGCTTGTTTCAAAGTACTTGTTTCACTCTTCGGACCATATTGATTCCAAAGACATAAGGTTTCCCACTTGTCAAAGTTGTGCTCATGATTTGGTCCATCCTAAAGATCCAAATGCAGGAACCTCTTCTTTGGGAATCCTCTTTGGACCAAAATATCGAAATAGGATCCGAACCACTCCAAAAACTTGTTTGTAATTCAAAAGCTTGTTTCAAAGTACTTGTTTCACTCTTCGGACCATATTGATACCAAAGACCAAAGGTTTCCCACTTGTCAAAGTTGTGCTCAAGATTTGGTCCATCCTAAAGATCCAAATGGAGGAACCTCTTCTTTGGGATTCCTCTTTGAACCAAAATAACGAAAGAGGATCCGAACCACTCCAAAAACTTGTTTGTCATTGAAAAACTTGTTTCAAAGTACTTGTTTCACTCTCTAGACCAAAATGAATCCGAAGACATAAGGTTTCCCACTTGTCAAAGTTTTCCTTATGATTTGGTCCATCCTAAAGATCCAAATGGAGGAACCTCTTCTTTGGGAATCCTCTTTGGACCAAAATAACGAAAGAGGATCCGAAGCACTCCAAAAACTTGTTTGTAATTGAAAAGCTTGTTTCAAAGTACTTGTATCACTCTTCGGACCATATTGATACCAAAGACATAATGTTTCCCACTTCTCAAAGTTGTGCTCATGATTTGGTCCATCCTAAAGATCCAAATGTTGGAACCTCTTCTTTGGGAATCCTCTTTGGACCAAAATATGGAAATAGGATCCGAACCACTCTAAAAACTTGTTTGTAATTGAAAAGCTTGTTTCAAAGTACTTGTCTCACTCTTCAGACCATATTGATACCAAAGACCTAAGGTTTCCCACTTGTCAAAGTTTTCCTCGTTATTTGGTCCATCCTAAAGATACCAAAGAAGGAACATCTTCTTTGGGAATCCTCTTTGGACCAAAATATCGAAAGAAGATCCGAACCACTCCAAAAACTTGTTTGTAATTGAAAGATTGTTTCAAAGTACTTGTTTCACTCTCCGGACCATATTGATACCAAAGACCTAAGATTTCCCACTTGTCAAAGTCTTCCTCGTTATTTGGTCCATCCTAAAGATCCAAATGTTGGAACCTCTTCTTTGGGAATCCTCTTTGGACCAAAATAACGAAAGAGGATCCGAACCACTCAAAAAACTTGTTTGTAATTGAAAAGCTTGTTTCAAAGTACTTGTTTCACTCTGATACGAACCCTCAAGCGTTGACGGATTCAAGAACAGGATGATGGACCCTTGAACGGAAAAACTTGAAAACCCTTAACAATTTGAATCAACCTTTAGGCGAGGTTGGGAAGATGATGACCTAATCGATCAATCCCCTAATTCAAGAATATGTTTCTTTAATTAAGGTTGAGGCACTCCACAAGAACAATGATCAATTGGACTTGAATGACTCTAAACATGCAATTCAAGAACATGAATTACAAAGAGGTTTTTCAAAGCAAAAGCTTAAACCAAAACAAATCGATTTTCATTCATTGATATTCTGATGGTAAAGCTTACAAAAAAGGCTTTAAATAGCCTAATAAACCCTAGCTTGGTCGAAAATATGAAGGGAAATAAAGACCTAATAATTAAAAGGTAAAAACTAGACTTTCCTAATTCAAATTAGGAAAGTTTTCCTAATCTTTTAAACTTGGTCTCCAAGTTTGCAAAACTAAGGAAACAAAGTCAAATCTTCCCTATTACATCAATAATAATAATAATAAATAAAACTAAAGTAATAAAACTCAAATAAAATACTAAAATTCGAAATTGGATGAAAATAGACAAAACTACAAGTGTCGGTCGCCATTTTTGATGTCATTTTCACTCGTTTGAATGTTTTCATGCGCGATTTTCTTTGGAGCTCTTTGAAACAAATATCCCATGAGTTTAGTAGTGTTTTAAACTCATTTTCTTCATTAGTCAAGTATGTAACCCAATATCCTTGCAAATGCCCAAGAAAGTCAATCTTCACTCGTTTAGTCTTCGGATTCTTGATTTTTTCTCGAATGAAACCGTGGAGTTCAATATCTTCAATTCTTTGACATTTGGGGCTGGGATGATTCATATCACACTCTCTAGACCAAAATGAATCCGAAGAGATAAGGTTTCCCACTTGTCAAAGTTGTGCTCATGATTTGGTCCATTCTAAAGATCCAAATGGAGGAACATCTTCTTTGGGAATCCTCTTTGGACCAAAATATCGAAAGAAGATCCGAACCACTCCAAAAACTTGTTTGTAATTGAAAAGCTTGTTTCAAAGTACTTGTTTCACTCTCCGGACCATATTGATACCAAAGACCTAAGATTTCCCACTTGTCAAAGTCTTCCTCGTTATTTGGTCCATCCTAAAGATCCAAATGTTGGAACCTCTTCTTTGGGAATCCTCTTTGGACCAAAATAACGAAAGAGGATCCGTACCACTCTAAAAACTTGTTTGTAATTTAAGAGCTTGTTTCAAAGTACTTGTTTCACTCTCTAGACCAAAATGAATCCGAAGAGATAAGGTTTCCCACTTGTCAAAGTTGTGCTCATGATTTGGTCCATCCTAAAGATCCAAATGGAGGAACCTCTTCTTTGGGAATCATCTTTGGACCAAAATAAAGAAAGAGGATCCGAAGCACTCCAAAAACTTGTTTGTAAATGAAAAGCTTGTTTCAAAGTACTTATTTCACTCTTCGGACCATAATGATACCAAAGACAAGGTTTCCCACTTGTCAAAGTGTTCCTCGTTATTTGGTTCATCCTGAATATCCGAATGGAGGAACACCTTCTTTGGGAATCCTCTTTGGACCAAAATATCGAAATAACATCCGAAGCACTCCAAAAACTTGTTTGTATTTGAAAAGCTTGTTTCAAAGTACTTGTTTCACTCTTCGGACCTTATTGATACAAAAGACCTAAGGTTTTCCACTTGTCAAAGTTTTCCTCGTTATTTGGTCCATCCGAAAGATCCGAATGGAGGAACATCTTCTTTGGGATTCCTCTTTGGACCAAAATATCGAAAGAGGATCCGAACGACTCAAAAAACTCGTTTGTAATTGAAAAGCTTGTTTCACTCTTCGGACCATATTGATATCAAAGACCAAAGGTTTCCCACTTGTCGAAGTTGTGCTCATGATTTGGTCCATCCTAAAGATCCAAATGGAGGAACCTCTTCTTTGGAAATCCTCTTTGGACCAAAATAAAGAAAGAGGATCCGAAGCACTCCAAAAACTTGTTTGTAATTAAAAAGCTTGTTTCAAACTACTTGTTTCACTCTCTAGACCAAAATGAATCCGAAGACATAAGGTTTCCCACTTGTCAATGTTTTCCTTATGATTTGGTACATCCTAAAGATCCAAATGGAGGAACCTCTTCTTTGGGAATCCTCTTTGAACCAAAATATCGAAATAGGATCCGAACCACTCCAAAAACTTGTTTGTATTTGAAAAGCTTGTTTCAAAGTACTTGTTTCACTCTTCGGACCATATTGATACCAAAGACCCAAGGTTTCCCATTTGTCAATGTTTTCCTCGTTATTTGGTCCATCCTACAGATCCAGATGGAGGAACATCTTCTTTGGGAATCCTCTTTGGACCAGAATATCGAAATAGGATCCGAACCACTCCAAATACTTGTTTGTAATTGAAAAGCTTGTTTCAAAGTACTTGTTTCACTCTTCGGACCATTTGATACCATAGACCTAAGGTTTCCCACTTGTCAAAGTGTTCCTCCTTATTTGGTCCATCCTAAATATCCGAATGGAGGAACACCTTCTTTTGGAAACCCCTACTGGACAAAAATATCGAAAGAGGATCCGAACCACTTCAAGAACTTGTTTGTAATGAAAAAGCTTGTTTCAAAGTACTTGTTTAACTCTCTTGTCCATATTGATACCAAAGACCTAAGTTTCCCACTTGTCTAAGTTTTCCTCGTTATTTGGTCCATCCTACAGATCCAGATGGAGGAACATCTTCTTTGGGAATCCTCTTTGGACCAAAATATCGAAATAGGATCCGAACCACTCCAAAAACTCCTCTGTAATTGAAAAGCTTGTTTCAATGTACTTGTTTCACTCTTCGGACCTTATTTATACAAAAGACCTAAGGTTTCCCACTTGTCAAAGTTTTGCTCATTATTTGGTCCATCCGAAAGATCCGATTGGAGGAATATCTTCTTTGGTAATCCTCTTTGGACCAAAATCTCGGAAGAGGATCCGAACCACTCTAAAAACTTGTTTGTAATTGAAAAGCTTGTTTCAAAGTACTTGTTTCACTCTTCGGACCATATTGATACCAAAGACCTAAGGTTTCCCACTTGTCAAAGTTTTCCTCGTTATTTGGTCCATCTTAAAGATCCAAATGAAGGAACCTCTTCTTTATGAATCCTCTTTGGACCAAAATAACGAAAGATGATCCGAACCACTCCAAAAACTTGTTTGTAATTGAAAAGTTTGTTTCAAAGTAATTGTTTCACTCTTCGGACCATATTGATTCCAAAGACATAAGGTTTCCCACTTGTCAAAGTTTTGCTCATTATTTGGTCCATCCTAAAGATCCAAATGCAGGAACCTCTTCTTTGGGAATCCTCTTTGGACCAAAATATCGAAATAGGATCCGAACCACTACAAAAACTTTTTTGTAATTGAAAAGCTTTTTCAAAGTACTTGTTTCACTCTTCGGACCTTATTGATACCAAAGACCTAAGGTTTCCCACTTGTCAAAGTTTTCCTCGTTATTTGGTCCATCCTAAAGATCCCAAAGAAGGAACATCTTCTTTGGGAATTCTCTTTGGACGAAAATAATGAAATAGGATCCGAACCACTCCAAAAACTTGTTTGTAATTGAAAAGCTTGTTTCACTCTCCGGACCATATTGATACCAAAGACCTAAGGTTTCCCACTTGTCAAAGTTTTCCTCTAATTTGGTCCATCCTAAAGATCCGAATGGAGGAACATCTTCTTTGGGAATCCTCTTTGGACCAAAATATCGAAATAACATCCGAACCACTCCAAAAATTTGTTTGTAATTGAAAAGCTAGTTTCAAAGTACTTGTTTCACTCTTCGGACCATATTGATACCAAAGACCAAAGGTTTCCCACTTGTCAAAGTTGTGCTCATGATTTGGTCCATCCTAAAGATCCAAATGGAGAAACCTCTTCTTTGGGAATCCTCTTTGGACCAAAAAAACAAAAGAGGATCCGAAGCACTACAAAAACTTGTTTGTAATTGAAAAGCTTGTTTCAAAGTACTTGTTTCACTCTTCGGACCATATTGATACCAAAGACCTAAGGTTTCCCACTTGTTAAAGTTTTCCTCGTTATTTGGTCCATCCGAAAGATTCGAATGGAGGAACATCTTCTTTGGGAATCCTCTTTGGAGAAAAATATCGAAAGAGGATCCGAACCACTCCAAAATCTTGTTTGTAATTGAAAAGCTTGTTTCAAAGTACTTGTTTCACTCTTCGGACCATATTGATACCAAAGACCTAAGGTTTCCCACTTGTAAAAGTGTTCCTCGTTATTTGGTTCATCCTAAATATCCGAATGGAGGAACATCTTCTTTGGGAATCCTCTTTGGACAAAAATATCGAAATAACATCCGAACCACTCCAAAAACTTTTTTGCAATTGAAAAGCTTGTTTCAAAGTACTTGTTTCACTCTTCGGACCTTATTGATACCTAAGACCTAAGGTTTTCCACTTGTAAAAGTTTTCCTCGTTATTTGGTCCATCCGAAAGATCCGAATGGAGGAACATCTTCTTCGGGGTTCCTCTTTGGACCAAAATATCGAAAGAGGATCCGAACCACTCCAAAAACTCGTTTGTAATTGAAAAGCTTGTTTCAAAGTACTTGTTTCACTCTCTAGACCAAAATGAATCCGAAGACATAAGGTTTCCCCCTTGTCAAAGTTTTCCTTATGATTTGGTCCATCCTAAAGATCCAAATGGAGGAACCTCTTCTTTGGGAATCCTCTTTGGACCAAAATATCGAAATACGATCCGAACCACTCCAAAATCTTGTTTGTAATTGAAAAGCTTGTTTCAAAGTACTTGTCTCACCCTTCGGACCATATTGATACCAAAGACCTAAGGTTTCCCAGTTGTCAAAGTTTTCCTCGTTATTTGGTCCATCCTAAAGATCCCAATGGAGGAACATATTCTTTGGGAATCCTCTTTGGACCAAAATATCGAAATATGATCCGAAACACTCCATAAACTTGTTTGTAATTGAAATGCTTGTTTCAAAGTACTTGTTTCACTCTTCGGACCTTGTTGATATCAAAGACCTAACGTTTCCCACTTGTCAAAGTTTTCCTCCTTACTTGGTCCATCCGAAATATCCGAATGGAGGAACATCTTCTTTGGGATTCCTCTTTGGACCAAAATATCGAAAGAGGATCCGAACCACTCCAAAAACTTGTTTGTAATTGAAAAGATAGTTTCAAAGTATTTGTTTCACTCTTCGGACCATATTGATACCAAAGATTAAAGGTTTCCCACTTGTCAAAGCTCATGATTTGGTCCATCCTCAAGATCCAAATGGAGGAACCTCTTCTTTGGGAATCCTATTTGGACCAAAATAACGAAAGAGGATCCGAACCAGTCCAAAAACTTGTTTGTAAATGAAAAGCTTGTTTCAAAGTACTTGTTTCACTCTCTAGACCAAAATGAATCCGAAGACATAAGGTTTCCCCCTTGTCAAAGTTTTCCTTATGATTTAGTCCATCCTAAAGATCCAAATGGAGGAACCTCTTCTTTGGGAATCCTCTGTGGACCGAAATAACGAAAGAGGATTCGAAGCACTCCGAAAACTTGTTTGTTATTGAAAAGCTTGTTTCAAAGTAATTGTTTCACTCTTCGATCCATATTGATTCCAAAGACATAAGGTTTCCCACTTGTCAAAGTTGTGCTCTTTATTTGGTCCATCCTAAAGATCCAAATGCAGGAACCTCTTATTTGGGAATCCTTTTTGGACTAAAATATCGAAATACGATCCGAACCACTCCAAAAACTTGTTTGTAATTGAAAAGCTTTTTTCAAAGTACTTGTTTCACTCTTTGGACCTTATTGATACCAAAGACCTAAGGTTTCCCACTTGTCAAAGTTTTCCTCGTTATTTGGTCCATCCGAAAGATCCGAATGGAGGAACATCTTCTTTGGGAATCCTCTTTGGACCTAAATAATGAAATAGGATCCGAACCACTCCAAAAACTTGTTTGTAATTGAAAAGCTTGTTGCACTCTCCGGACCATATTGATACCAAAGACCTAAGGTTTCCCACTTGTCAAAGTTTTCCTCTAATATGGTCCATCTTAAAGATCCGAATGGAGGAACCTCTTCTTTGGGAATCCTCTTTGGTCTAAAATATCGAAAGAGGATCCGAACAATTCCAAAAACTTGTTTGTAATTGAAAAGCTAGTTTCAAAGTACTTGTTTCACTCTTCGGACCATATTGATACCAAAGACCAAAGGTTTCCCACTTGTCAAAGTTGTGCTCATGATTTGGTCCATCATAAAGATCCAAATGGAGGAACCTCTTCTTTGGGAATCCTCTTTGGACAAAAATAACGAAAGAGAATCTGAACCACTCCAAAAACTTGTTTGTCATAGAAAAGCTTGTTTCAAAGTACTTGTTTCACTCTTCGGACCATATTGATACCAAAGACCTAAGGTTTCCCACTTGTCAAAGTTTTCCTTATGATTTGGTCCATCCTAAAGATCCAAATGAAGGAACCTCTTCTTTGGAAATCCTCTTTGGACCAAAAAACAAATGAGGATCGGAAGCACTACAAAAACTTGTTTGTAATTGAAAAGCTTGTTTCAAAGTACTTGTTTTACTCTTCGGACCATATTGATACCAAAGACATAAGGTTTCCCACTTTTCAAAGTTGTGCTCATGATTTGGTCCCTCCTAAAGATTCAAATGGAGGAACCTCTTTTTGGGAATCCTCTTTGGAGCAAAATATCGAAAGAGGATCCGAACCACTCCAAAATCTTGTTTGTAATTGAAAAGCTTGTTTCAAAGTACTTGTTTCACTCTTCGGACCATATTGATACCAACGACCTAATGTTTCCCACTTGTCAAAGTGTTCCTCGTTATTTGGTTCATCCTAAATATCCGAATGGAGGAACATCTTCTTTGGGAATCCTCTTTGGACAAAATATCGAAATAACATCCGAACCACTCCAAAGACTTGTTTGTAATTGAAAAGCTTGTTTCAAAATACTTGTTTCACTCTTCGGACCTTATTGATACCAAAGACCTAAGGTTTTCCACTTGTCAAAGTTTTCCTCTTTATTTGGTCCATCCGAAAGATCCGAATGGAGGAACCTCTTCTTTGGGAATCCTCTTTGGTCTAAAATATCGAAAGAGGATCCGAACAATTCCAAAAACTTGTTTGTAATTGAAAAGCTAGTTTCAAAGTACTTGTTTCACTCTTCGGACCATATTGATACCAAAGACCAAAGGTTTCCCACTTGTCGAAGTTGTGCTCATGATTTGGTCCATCCTAAAGATCCAAATGGAGGAACCTCTTCTTTGGGAATCCTCTTTGGACCAAAATAACGAAAGAGGATCCGAAGCACTCCAAAAACTTGTTTGTAATTAAAAAGCTTGTTTCAAACTACTTGTTTCACTCTCTAGACCAAAATGAATCCGAGGACATAAGGTTTCCCACTTGTCAAACTTTTCCTTATGATTTGGTCCATCCTAAAGATCCAAATGGAGGAACCTCTTCTTTGGGAATCCTCTTTGGACCAAAATATCGAAATAGGATCCGAACCACTCCAAAAACTTGTTTGTAATTGAAAAGCTTGTTTCAAAGTACTTGTTTCACTCTTCGGACCATATTGATACCAAAGACCTAAGGTTTCCCACTTTTTAAATTTGTGCTCATGATTTGGTCCATCCTAAAGATCCAAATGCAGGAACCTCTTCTTTGGGAATCCTCTTTGGTCCAAAGTATCGAAAGAGGATCCGAACCACTCCAAAAATTTGTTTGTAATTTAAAAGCTTGTTTCAAAGTACTTGTTTCACTCTTCGGACCATACTGATACCAAAGATCTAAGGTTTCCCACTTGTCAAAGTGTTCCTCGTTATTTGGTCCATCCTAAATATCCGAATGTAGGAACACCTTCTCTAGGAAACCCCTATTGGACAAAAATATCGTAAGAGGATCCGAACCACTCCAAGAACTTGTTTGTAATTAAAAAGCTTGTTTCAAAGTACTTGTTTCACTCTCTGGACCATATTGATACCAAAGACCTAAGTTTCCCACTTGTCAAAGTTTTCCTTGTTATTTGGTCCATCCTACAAATCCAGATGGAGGAACATCTTCTTTGGGAATCCTCTTTGGACCAAAATATCGAAATAGGATCCGAACCACTCCAAAAACTTGTTTGTAATTGAAAAGCTTGTTTCATAGTACTTGTTTCACTCTTCGGACCTTATTGATACCAAAGACCTAAGGTTTCCCACTTGTCAAAGTTTTCCTCGTTATTTGGTCCATCCGAAAGATCCGATTGGAGGAACATCTTCTTTGGTAATCCTCTTTGGACCAAAATATCGGACGAGGATCCGAACCACTCTAAAAACTTATTTGTAATTGAAAAGCTTGTTTCAAAGTACTTGTTTCACTCTTCGGACCATATTGATACCAAAGACCTAAGGTTTCCCACTTGTCAAAGTTTTCCTCGTTATTTGGTCCATCCTAAAGATCCAAAAGAAGAAACCTCTTCTTTATGAATCCTCTTTGGACCAAAATAACGAAACAGGATCCGAACCAGTCCAAAAACTTGTTTGTAATTGATAGTTTGTTTCAAAGTACTTGTTTCACTCTTCGGACCATATTGATACCAAAGACATAAGGTTTCCCACTTGTCCAAGTTGTGCTCATGATTTGGTCCATCCTAAAGAACCAAATGGAGAAACCTCTTCTTTGGGAATCCTCTTTGGACCAAAATAACGAAAGAGGATCCGAACCACTTCAAAAACTTGTTTGTAATTGAAAAGCTTGTTTCAAAGTACTTGTGTCACTCTTCGAACCATATTGATACCAAAGACCTAAGGTTTCCCACTTGTGAAAGTTTTCATCGTTATTTTGTCCATCCTAAAGATCCCAATGGAGGAACATCTTCTTTGGGAATCCTCGTTGGACCAAAATATCGAAAGAGGATCCGAACCACTCCAAAAACTTGTTTGTAATTGAAAAGCTTGTTTCAATGTACTTGTTTCACTCGTCGGACCATATTGATACGAAAGACCTAAGGTTTCCCACTTGTCAAAGTTTTCCTCGTTATTTGGTCCGTCCTAATGATCCCAATGGAGGAACATCTTCTATGGGAATCCTCTTTGGACCAAAATATCGAAATAGGATCCGAACCACTCCAAAAACTTGTTTGTAATTGAAATGCTTGTTTCAAAGTACTTGTTTCACTCTTCGGACCTTATTGATACCAAAGACCTAACGTTTCCCACTTGTCAAAGTTTTCTACGTTACTTGGTCCATCCGAAAGATCCAAATGGAGGAACATCTTCTTTGGGATTCCTCTTTGGATCAAAATATCGAAAGAGGATCCGAACCACTCCAAAAACTTGTTTGTAATTGAAAAGGTAGTTTCACTCTTTGGACCATATTTATACCAAAGACCAAAGGTTTACCAGTTGTCAAAGTTGTGCTCATGATTTGGTTCATCCTAAAGATCCAAATGGAGCAACCTCTTCTTTGGGAATCCTCTTTGGACCAAAATAACGAAAGAGGATCCGAAGCACCCCAAAAACTTGTTTGTAATTGAAAAGCTTTTTTCAAAGTACTTGTATCACTCTTCGTACCATATTGATACCAAAGACATAAGGTTTCCCACTTGTCAAAGTTGTGCTCATGATTTGGTCCATCCTAATGATCCAAATGGAGGAACCTCTTCTTTGGGAATCATCTTTGGACCAAAATATCGAAATAGGATCCCAACCACTCCAAAAACTTGTTTGTAATTGAACAGCTAGTTTCAAAGTACTTGTTTCACTCTTCGTACCATATTGATACCAAAGACCAAAGGTTTCCCACTTGTCAAAGTTGTGCTCATGATTTGGTCTATCCTAAAGATCCAAATGGAGGAACCTCTTCTTTGGGAATCATCTTTGGACCAAAATAAAGAAAGAGGATCCGAAGCACTCCAAAAACTTGTTTGTAATTGAAAAGCTTGTGTCAAAGTACTTGTTTCACTCTTCGGACCATATTGATACCAAAGACATAAGGTTTCCCACTTGTCAAAGTTGCGCTCATGATTTGGTCCATGCTAAAGATTCAAATGGAGGAACCTCTTCTTTGGGAATCCTCTTTGGACCAAAATATCAAAATAGGATCCGAACCATTTCAAAAACATGTTTCTAATTGAAAAGCTTGTTTCAAAGTACTTGTCTCACTCTTCAGACCATATTGATACCAAAGATCTAAGGTTTCCCACTTGTCAAAGTTGTGCTCATGATTTGGTCCATCCTAAAGATCCACATGGAGGATCCTCTTCTTCGGGAATCCTCTTTGGACAAAAATAACGAAAGAGGATCCGAACCACTCCAAAAACTTATTTGTAATTGAAAAGCTTGTTTCAAAGTACTTGTTTCACTCTCTAGACCAAAATGAATCCGAAGACATAAGGTTTCCCACTTGTCAAAGTTTTCCTTATGATTTAATCCATCCTAAAGATCCAAATGGAGGAACCTCTTCTTTGGGAATCCATCCTCTTTGGACAAAAGTAACAAAAGAGGATCCGAAGCACTCCAAAAACTTGTTTGTAATTGAAAAGCTTGTTTCAAAGTACTTGTTTCACTCGTCGGACCACATTGATACCAAAGACATAAGGTTTCCCACTTGTCAATGTTGTGCTCATGATTTGGTCCATCCTAAAGATCCAAATGGAGGAACCTCTTCTTTGGGAATCCTCTTTGGACCAAAATATCGAAATAGGATCCGAACCACTCCAAAACTTGTTCGTAATTGAAAAGCTTGTTTCAATGTACTTGTTTCAATGTACTTGTTTAACTCTTCGGACCATCTGAAAGATACCAAATGATAAGGCAACCTTGCGTTCAAAATCGTAACCGATGCTCTGATACCAAATGATAAGGCAACCTTGCGTTCAAGTCCAAAAACCCATTACAATCGTTTGCAAGAACCTTTGAAGCATGAAAATGGCACAAAACCTCCTTAACTAATCGGATCAACCCAAGAGTTCCAAATGATAAGACAAACCCGAATTGCAAGTTCAAAGACCCGATGCTATTATGCTTAGCATGAACCTTTGAAGCAAGAACTCAAACCCTCCCTAACTATTCGGAAACACCCCCTAAGAATGGCTAAAAACAGATTGCTTAGGAAAGATGATCATTGATCTAGGACAAGTTTCCAAGCCCAAGATTCGAGACACTCCACAAGTTGGATGATCATTTCAACTTGAATGACTCTAAACATGTAATCTAAAGCAAGATTACAAAGGGTTGAGGCTCAAGGCTCTCCATGTGCATAAAAATGCTACATTTCATTCATCATTCAAATCTGATTTACAATAGCTAAAACAAAGCCTATTTATAGGCATAAAATACATGTAAATTTCGTTCATAATGATCCTCTATCAGCCCAATTAAGTCCCTAGCATGTAACCTACGAATTTAATGCAAAAACTTAAGTTACATTCAGCCACCATTTTAATTTTGTAACTTAAAATGAATTATTACATTTGAAACTGTTATTTAACTCTAATTGAAGCTTGTAAATGGTCATTAATGCTTGTCTTGGAGTTGCCTTAAGTTCCCTTGAATGAAGCTTGAGTTGTCTTGAATGAAGCTTGGGTTATCATCAATGCATCTTGAGTTGTAGTTAATGCATCTTAACTTGACTTGTAATAAATGAACTTGGGTTGCCATTAATGCAATTGAAGTGCATTTAATGCAAGTGTTCTTGAAACTTGAATTCCTCAAATGCAAGGCTACATAATTCATATCATTTTGGGAATCCTCATAGGACTAAAATAACGAGAGAGGATCTAAACCACTCCAAAAACTTGTTTGTAATTGAAAAGCTTGTTTCAAAGTAATTGTCTCACTCTTCGGACCATATTGATACCAAAGACCTAAGGTTTCAAACTTGTCAAAGTTTTCCTCGTTATTTGGTCCATCCTAAAGATCCCAATGGAGGAACATCTTCTTTGGGAATCCTCTTTGGACCAAAATATCGAAAGAGGATCCGAACCACTCCAAAAACTTGTTTGTAATTGAAAAGCTTGTTTCAAAGTACTTGTTTCACTCTTCGGACCATATTGATACCAAAGACATAAGGTGATACGAAAACCCTTTCGAAATGCTTTAAGAACCCTTAAATTTAACTAAGGACCCAAAAAGATCACAACCAAAGAACCCACATATGCCATTTGAAACAACCCAAGGAAAAAGGCTAGAAAATGATTATCCTTATGATCAATGATCTAAAGACAAGAATTGGATTTCTTGTTTTAGATTCGAATCAATCCACCAAATTAGAATGATCAATCCTAATGGCTCAATTCTACAGCCACCCTAAACACAAGGAATGACAAGATGAAAAGTTGAACAACTCACAACAATTCAAAGAAAAAGCTCTCAATGAGACTTTGGATTTTTAATTCAATCGTAATCTGATTTGTTACAAGCATGTGTCATGGCTTTATAGCCTTCAATAGCCACGAAAATAAGGTGATAAAATTGAATAAAAAAGGCCAAAAGACAGCCCAAAAAAGTAATGACAAAAATAAAGACAATTGACAAGCCTATTAAATTGTCAAAGTGTAACTGATTTCTTGGGAGTTACAAATCTGATTTGTAACTCTTTGTAACTGAAACATCTTCATCAAATGTATTGATGGGAGTCTTGAATGAAGCTTTAAGATGTCATGAATAAGTCTTGAGTTTCATTGATGTATTGAGTTGCATTAAATGAGCTTCGGTTGCAATAAATGAACTTGACTTGCATTTAGTGAACTAGGCTTGAACTTGACTTGCATTTAATGAACTAAGCTTAAACTTGACTTCCATTTATTGATGTAAGCTTGAACTTTGATGTTGTAATTATTGAACTTGCTTGTAGCTTGATCTTGGAAAGAAATGAATGCAATTCCGGCAATGATCAACTTTGAGGCTCCTTGATTCATATCATTCCCTCCTTCTTGAAAAGGATTCGTCCTCGAATCCAAATCTTCATGCCCTACAATAAAACATGTAAAATCAGCAACTTTAAAGATTGAATTCGAAAAATACTCACCTTGTAATAGTGCAATGGTGTGGACTTTTGTATAGATTCTTCCAAGTACTTGATATGGTCCATCACCCCTTGGATGCAATTTAGTTCTTTTTTGAAGTCGTTTCTTCCGAAAATGCATCCAAATCCATGCTCTTGGATGAAATTTGAGTGGTTTCCTTCTCATTTTCTTTTTATAGGTAAATCTGAAACTTTTCTCCTCGAACATTTTCTTCACATCCATGTGCATTAATTTGATGAATACATTCATAAATTTGGCTGAATCACTCACAAAGACATTAGATCTCAAAGGCAGCAAGTCAAAGGGAGTAATAGCATAAAGACCATAAATAAGTTTATTTGAAAAACAAAATTTTTTATGATGTATTCTCCTATTACATGTATTACCCACAAAAGGCAAACAATTCTCCCAAGTTTCCACTTTAGATTTAGTTTCCCTAAACTTGGCTCCTAAGATCACATTTATCAACTTTTGAGTTTCCCATTCTAGCAAAACAGATTGGTATACATTGTATTTTCTCAAAGTAAAATCAACTACATAAGAAGAATATGTATTCCTTAATGAGTTCAACTTTTCAACATACTCAAAAATTGTAATTTCAAGATGCTCATTAACAAGAACTTTCACATGCTCAAAAACCAGATTAGAACATAAAGTATTTCGCCAAGAAAGTATTTTGCTTACAACATTCTCGTTAGAATCGATATACTTTCTTTCTTGGATGTATTGCCCTTTCGAACACCTCAAGCTCTTATTCGGCCATAAGTAATGCTTCCAAACCTGAAAAAGATATTCAAACACACTAGGAAAATAATGGTTAAGGTTAGTTGCCAAAAAGTTTACTTTGCACATAAGCACAAAATTAGGCTTTTGACTAAGAAAAACTATCCTCATCTCACTCATTTTTACATGATAGCTCACTGATTTTCCTTTTCTCTCAATTTCCTCAAAGTGTTCACACATTTCTTTTTCATTCTTCTCTTTTCTCTCATTGTTTTCACTCAAAGCTTTCTCTTCTCTCTCACTCAATTTTTCACTCAATTCTTTTTCTTTCAATTCTTTTTCTTTCAACTCTTTTTCTTTTAACTCAAACTCAACCCTCCTTTGTTCAAGCTTACATTGGTCAATGAAAACCTCTTTTGAAGATAAAGGTACCAAAGTAGTCTTCCTTCCATCTTTGGTAAAAGTATACCTATTAAGGTAGCCATCATAGGAAACTCTCCTATCATATTGCCATGGTCTCCCTAAAAGTATATCACCGGCATGCATTGGCACTACATCACAAACTACCTCATCCTTATACTTCCCAAGGCTAAATGAAATAATAGCTTGCTTATGCACCTGCACCTCACCACTTTTGTTTAACCATTGTAAATTGTAAGGTTTGGGATGTGGTTTAGTAGGCAAATTGAGTCTCTTAACCAGAATTGAGCTCACAACATTTGTACAACTTCCCCCATCAATTACAACACTACATGCAGTCTCATTCACTAAACACCTAGTATGGAACAAGTTGTGTCTTTGGTGTTCTTCAAAATTCTCCTTTATTTCAGAATTGAGAACTCTCCTACACAAGAGTGCTACTCTATTTCCTTCCTCCCGACTATCATCACTCGCCTCGGGTTCCTCAATATTTTCCTCCATAGAATCACCCTCTTCGGCTTCCTCAAAATATTCTTCCTCAAAGTCACTCTCTTCCCAATCAGTTACTACTTCTTCCTCAACATCACTTTCTAATTCTCCTTCAAATTTATCCCTATTTTGCTGATTACTAGCCTTCACTAATCTACCCATACACTCATTAAGCTCCTCTAAAGTCTGAGTAAGTCTAGCAAAAGCTCCCTCTTGTTCCTCTCTCCACCTAGCTTCACTAATCTCACCCACATTATTTTCCCATTGTGACATGTTTTCTGGACCTTACAACACTCCCTCACAATATATCACTCAAGGAACTCTCGTGTTTAATCACTCAAGGTAGGCCAAAATATCAAGTAAGGCTATTGATAAGTTGGAAGTAACTTGTGTTTAAAGTACTAAAAATCAAGCAATCAGTATTTAAACAATCTAAAATAATGAAAAGAAGCAAAAATAAAGCAAGAAAAACAGATTGGATAGGCAAAAATCAGATTGGAAAAGCAAAACAGTTTTTTGAAAGCAAAGAACTCATGAAAAATGGCAATTACAAATTTCAAAATTCGTGGAGTTCGAGAATGAATTTTCAATTGGCAGCCTATATGAAGCTTTTTAAGATGATAATAAAGAGCATACAAAAGGCCATATTCAAAAATTAGTTCAGAATTGAAAACTCTAACTCACAGAATTGAAGTTCCCGGAAAATAGGATAAACCTGCGCACAGAAATGATATTCCAGATTTGAACTGTTTCCGTTATGATTTGGATAAAGCTCCCTTCTGAACATTGAAAGATAACAGAAAGATAAAACTTTTCTCTTCAGACAACAAAGACAAATTCGGACGTTAGATCAGAGTTTGAATGGAAAACAGTAGCATTAAATGCGGCAGTTACAAAACGGGACAGTTTTGGAAAATGTAACTTATAGCCGTTTCTGAGACTTTAAATCAATGTGAAACTGATATATTTCAATGGTAACTGATATATAAACACAATTATATCAGATCTACACGAATTTATATGGATCAAACTCAAAAATTTCAAGAACTTGCAAGATGAGCAGATTTGGTGCTCTTGGATAGAAATGCACTCTTCTTCTTCTTTTTTTTTTTTTTTTTGATTTTCAAGATCTAAACGTGATCTTTAAGATGGAGATGAAATCAGATTCAAAAGGTGAATCAAAAAGGATGAAATGGCAGAAATGAATGGGATGGACAGAATGTGTAGAATTGAAAAAAAAATGCATAAAAGTAAGATAGAATCAATTCTAGAGTAGGCCACAAGATGAAACCTATGCTCTGATACCAAATGATACGAAAACCCTTTCGAAATGCTTTAAGAACCCTTAAATTTAACTAAGGACCCAAAAAGATCACAACCAAAGAACCCACATATGCCATTTGAAACAACCCAAGGAAAAAGGCTAGAAAATGATTATCCTTATGATCAATGATCTAAAGACAAGAATTGGATTTCTTGTTTTAGATTTGAATCAATCCACCAAATTAGAATGATCAATCCTAATGGCTCGATTCTACAGCCACCCTAAACACAAGGAATGACAAGATGAAAAGTTGAACAACTCACAACAATTCAAAGAAAAAGCTCTCAATGAGACTTTGGATTTTTAATTCAATCGTAATCTGATTTGTTACAAGCATGTGTCATGGCTTTATAGCCTTCAATAGCCACGAAAATAAGGTGATAAAATTGAATAAAAAAGGCCAAAAGACAGCCCAAAAAAGTAATGACAAAAATAAAGACAATTGACAAGCCTATTAAATTGTCAAAGTGTAACTGATTTCTTGGGAGTTACAAATCTGATTTGTAACTCTTTGTAACTGAAACATCTTCATCAAATGTATTGATGGGAGTCTTGAATGAAGCTTTAAGATGTCATGAATAAGTCTTGAGTTTCATTGATGTATTGAGTTGCATTAAATGAGCTTCGGTTGCAATAAATGAACTTGACTTGCATTTAGTGAACTAGGCTTGAACTTGACTTGCATTTAATGAACTAAGCTTAAACTTGACTTCCATTTATTGATGTAAGCTTGAACTTTGATGTTGTAATTATTGAACTTGCTTGTAGCTTGATCTTGGAAAGAAATGAATGCAATTCCGGCAATGATCAACTTTGAGGCTCCTTGATTCATATCATAAGGTTTCCCACTTGTCAAAGTTGTGCTCATGATTTGGTCCACCCTAAATATCCGAATGGAGGAATATCTTCTTTGGGAATCCTCTTTGGACCCAAATATCGAAAGAGGATCCGAACCACTCCAAAAACTTGTTTGTAATTGAAAAGCTTGTTTCAAAGTACTTGTTTCACTCTTCGGACCATATTGAGACCAAAGACCTAAGGTTTCCCACTTGTCAAAGTTTTCCTCGTTATTTGGTCCATCCAAAAGATCCGAATGGAGGAACATCTTCTTTGAGATTCCTCTTTGTACCAAAATATCGGAAGAGGATCCGAACCACTCCAAAAACTTGTTTGTAATTGAAAAGCTTGTTTCAAAGTACTTGTTTCACTCTTCGGACCATATTGATACCAATGACATCAGGTTTCCCACTTGTCATAGTTGTGCTCATGATTTGGTCCATCCTAAAGATCCAAATGGAGGAACCTCTTCTTTGAGAATCCTCTTTGGACCAAAATAACGAAAGACGATCTGAACCACTCCAAAAACTTGTTTGTAATTGAAAAGCTTGTTTCAAAGTACTTGTTTCACTCTATAGACCAAAATGAATCCGAAGACATAAGGTTTCCCACTTGTCAAAGTTTTCCTTATGATTTGGTCCATCCTAAAGATCCAAACGGGGGAACCGCTTCTTTGGGAATCATCTTTGGACCAAAATATCGAAAGAGGATCTGAAGCACTCCAAAAACTTGTTTGTAATTGAAAAGCTTGTTTCACTCTTCGGACCATATTGATACCAAAGACATAAGGTTTCCCACTTGTGAAAGTTGTGCTCCTGATTTGGTCCATCCTAAAGATCCAAATGGAGGAACCTCTTCTTTGGGAATCCTCTTTGGACCAAAATAACGAAAGAGGATCCGAAGCACTCCAAAAACTTGTTTGTAATTGAAAAGCTTGTTTCAAAGCACTTGTTTCACTCTTCGGACCATATTGATACCAAAGACATAAGGTTTCCCACTTGTCAAAGTTGTGCTCCAGATTTGGTCCATCCTAAAGATCCAAATGGAGGAACCTCTTCTTTGGGAATCCTCTTTGGACCAAAATATAAAAATAGGATCCGAATCTGATATGAATCATGGAACGTCACAAATAGCTCAAGGATCAATTTCAAGATTAAAGTTCAAGACAAGCATTAACATCCATTTACATGCCTACATTAGAAAACTCAAGACAAGCTTTTGAAGATCCGAGCATGGTGGCATACAAAGAGGACTTGATCAACTTTAATCTATGGTAAATGTGTTTGGAGGAAGTTTATTGAAGACTTGTTCAACCAGAAGTGAAGATGAGAGCTAATTTGGAAAGTTGCATCACTTTTGCAAACTTTCCTTATTTGGACCACTTTCCATATTTGTTATCGAACTTTCCATATTTGTTCCCAAACTTTCCATATATGGTTCCAACGAATTTATGATGTATTTAGACATGTTTTAGGCCATTTATATTCATTTTATTAGCTTGGAAAGAATTAGGAAAGATATTATTCTCTAGGAAAGATTTTCCCCAAAATCTGCCAAATCCCATATAAGGCAAGTTTTGGGCAGATTTTATTCTCTTCTTTATTCCGAATTTGCTTGTTATTTTTAGGGTTTCTTTGCCTATTTAAAGGCCTCATTTGTAACCCTAAACATTAAGAATTCATATGATAATAATATTGCTTTTTGCTTTGCTAAAATTGCTTAGTTTTGTAGCCTTGTTCTTAGATTGCATGTTTTAGGAACATTCAAGCAAACCTTGATCTAGTTTGTTTGTGAATTGTTTCAATCTTGAAATAAGAACAAGTTCTCTTATTTCAAGGTCTTTGATCATTGGAATAATCTTCTTCTTCTTGGTTTCCAAGGGTTTTACCTTATTGTTTATTGGGGTTTTGGGATTTGCATCTAGGGGTTCTTTGTATATCAAAGGGTTTCTATTTCAATTTCCTAGGGTTTCATATCATTTGGTATCAGAGCTTAGGCTCAAGGGAAGATTTCTATCTTACTTGTTTTCTTGTTATTTTAATTTTTCTTGTCTTGTTCTTCGTTCATCAAAAATTCCAAAAAAAAAAAACACAAAAAAAAAAAAACTGTTCCAGAATTTCCTTCTTTAGCTACTGTTTTTGTTCTTTTTTGTATAGTTTCAATCCGAATCTTTGAAAGTCATAAACTATAAAAGTGTTTATATTTGAGTCGTGATTATTTTTTATTCAGAAAGGTTTGTCAAAAAAAAAGTGGAAGATTGAGAAAAAAAATAGATCTTCGCAGACTGTCGGATTGTGCAGAAAATTGTTACAAAAAAAAAAAAGTGTTCTTACTATTTGCTTGAGTTTCTGGAAAAAAGTGTTTAGTGTTCTTATTTTTCTTGAAGAGTTCATCTTAAACTCATCATTTATGCATCTTGAATCTGAAATTATCAAGTTGAATGAGCCAAAGTTGTTTGTTTCCTTAAAAAGCTAGAACTTACCATAAATAGCAAAAACTGTTTTAGGAAAGTTTCAAATCTGTCCCATATTCAAATATATGCATATCTTGCTTAAGGAAAGTCATATTTTCTGATCCAAATTGCTTTAGGGAAGTCTAATTTCGAATTTTTCTCTTTTAGGAAAGTTTATTCTTGCTTGTTTTCTTTCTTATTCTTTCCTTGTTACAAAAATACGCCATTTGAAAAATCTGTCCATTTATTTCTCTAGCCACCCAAGCTGATTGCTTCTTATTTCTTTATTGATACTTTTTACAAATATCATTAGTATCTTAGTTGTTTGATAGTTGCTAAAGTGTGCTAATAGTTCAAGGTTACATTTAGGTATTTAGAATCTGTTTTTGAGTGCAAACACGAGAGAACAAACATCATCGAGTGTAAACACTTAGGGAGTGATTGAGAGGTCCTATTTTTTTATTATTAACCTTTTTATTTGCAGCAATGTATCATGAAAGGTTTGATCAAATGAGAAGTAAGAGTTTTCGAGAGGTAGAACAGACCCGGAGCCAAAATAGAGAGGTTTATCATGGAGGGATGGAGCATAGAAGCTTAGCAGGTGATAAGCTCAAGTTAAATACTTTCTATGGGAGTTCTAATCAAGAGGAATACTTGCAATGGGAGATAGAAACCGAGCATTTCTTTGCTTACAACAATTATAGTGAGGAAAGAAAGGTAATGCTTGCTATTTCCAATTTCACTAATAATGCTCATGTTTGGTGGTCTCAATTGAAAGTGAAACTAAGGAGGGAGAGGAAACAACCAATAGAAACATGGTATGATCTTAAGTGCCATATGAGAAGGAGATTTGTTTCAAGACAACATCAAGAGCATCTTGTGCAAATGTTGGATAAGCTAATTCAAGGATGTAAAAGTGTGGATGAATACTACATGGAGATGGAGTTGCTCAAGGCTAGGGCTAATGTTGAGGAAGATGAGGAGTCTACTATTGTAAGGTTCTTCAATGGATTGAATAGAGATATTGCTTGTCAAGTGGAGTTACAACAATTTGATGAGTTAGGAGAGTTAGTGTATTTTGCCAATAAGGTTGAAAGAAAAATCAAAAGAAAAAGAGATACACGGTATGCTTCTAAACCTATCTCCAATACTACTTCTTCTTATCAAATTGGTGCAAATAGTACATTTATGGATGGGAATGGGGCTGCCTATGGCTTGGTAGAAGAAAATGAAAGACTGGTTTTAGAGAAAGTAAAGATGATTGAAAGTGAACTTTTAAAATCGAAGGAAATTTTCAATGCTAGCATGGAGGAGATAAAAGAGGATATTCGTTCTAATGTTTTTGTGGAGGAAACTTGTGAGTTACAAAAGAGTTCTATGTTTGAAAGTAATGAAAACTGTGACAAAAAGAGTGAGCCGAAAGAAAGAGAGATGAGTGCAAAAGAAATTAATGAGTTAAAAGAAAGAGAGATTAGTGCAAAAGAAAGAGAGATGAGTGATGAAAAAGAAACGAGTGAGTTAAAAGAAAGAGAGATGAGTCGAAAAGAAAGAGAGTTTGATTCAAAAGAAAAAGAGTTTGAAAAGAATGAGTGTCATGAGAGTGAAAAGAAAAAGTGTTTTGAGATTAGAAAGTGTGAGGCAATTGAGTGTAGTAAGCAAAAAGAGAGTCAATTGGAGAGTGAGAGCTTGAAAGTTAGATCAAGTGAGGCTAGGAATGAAATCTACCAAGCTACATTTGTACTTTTGTACAAAGAGGTTTGTTTTACACTTAACCCATCTTTGCCTAGTATGTTTGTTGAGTTTTTGCAGGAATTCAAAAGATTGTTACCTAATGAGATGCCTAGTAATTTGTCATCAATGCAAGGCATAAAACATCATGAAGACAACATTCAAGGGGCTGCCATACTCAATGGATCAATACCTTACATGACTCAATGCATGGAAAATAGGGTGAAAGCAACCATTGTAAAGTATTCAAATCCTATTCTTGATGATATGCATAAAACTTGTTTGTTTACTAAATTTGATCTCAACTGTGATATTTTAACACTTCAATTGCATTCTAATGATAAACATATGTTTTGTGCTACACGAGTTATATTTGATAAAACATATGAAGCATTTAGGGAGAGCATAGAGTTTTCATATTTTCTAATTTACCCCAACACATTAGACCTATTTGAGTTTGATTATGGTTCATATGCTTTGATTTATGTGTTACATTCACCATGTGATCATCTTGTGAGTAGTGTTGAGTATGAGAAAATTTACGAGATTGACTATGGTCCATATATTCTATTAGATGTGTTACCACTATCCACCAACCATATTGTCAGTTTTGTGGTCTTTGATAAGCTCGAACGTTTTGCTGATTTAAAGGGAAGGAAACCAACAATATTTGACCCGGGAGGTGTTAACTTGAAATTGGATCTGAAGACCTAAGGTTTCCCACATGTCAAAGTTGTGCTCATGATTTGGTCCATCCTAAAGATCCAAAAGGAGGAACCTCTTCTTTGGGAATCTTGTTTGGATCAAAATATCGAAACAGAATCCGAACCACTAAAAAAACTTAATTGTAATTGAAATGCTTGTTTCAAAGTACCTGTTTTACTCTTCGAACCATATTGATACCAAAGACCTAAGGTTTCCCACTTGTCAAAGTTTTCCTCATGATTTGGTTCATCCTAAAGATCCCGATGGAGGAACCTCATCTTTGGGAATGCTCTTTGGACCAAAATATCGAAAGAGGATTTGAACCACTCCAAAAACTTGCTTGTAATTGAAAAGCTTGTTCCAAAATACTTGTTTCACTCTTCGGACCATATTGATACCAAAGACCTAAGGTTTCCCACTTGTCAAAGTTTTCCTCGTGATTTGGTCCATCCTAGATCCAAATGGAGGAACCTTTTCTTTGGGAAACCTCTTTGGACCAAAATATCGAAAGAGGATCCGAACCACTCCAAAAACTTTTTTTGTAATTGACAAGCATGTTTCAATGTACTTGTTTCTCTCTTTGGACCATATTGTTACCAAAGACCTAAGGTTTCCCACTTGTCAAAGTTTTCCTCGTGATTTGGTCCATCCAATAGATCCAAATGGAGGAACCTCTTCTTTGGGAATCCTCGTTGGACAAAAATATGGAAAGAGGATCCGAACAACACTAAAAACTTGTTTGTAATTGAAATGCTTGTTTCAAAGTACTTGATACCAAAGACCTAAGGTTTCCCACTTGTAAAAGTTTTCCTCGTTATTTGGTCCATCCTAAAGATCGAAATGGAGGAACCTCTTCATTGGGAATCCTCTTTGACCAAAATATTGAAAGAGGATACGAACCACTCCAACAACTTGTTTGTAATTGAAATGCTTGTTTCAAAGTACTTGTTTCATTCTTCGGACAATATTGATACCAAATTCCTAAGGTTTCCCAGTTGTCAAAGTTTTACTCGTGATTTGGTCCATACAAAAGATCCAAATGCAGGAACCTCTTCTTTGGGAATCCTCTTTGGATCAAAATATCGAAAGAGGATCCGAACCACTCCAAAAACTTGTTTGTAATTGAAAAGCTTGTTTCAAAGTATCTGTTTCACACTTCGGACCATATTGAAGCTGAAGACCTAAGGTTTCCCACTTGTCAAAGTTTTCCTCGTGATTTGGTCCATCCAAAAGATCCAAATGCAGGAACCTCTTCTTTGGGAATCCTCTTTGATTCAAAATATTGAAAGAGGATTCGAACAACTCCAAAAACTTGTTTGTAATTGAAAAGCTTGTTTCAAAATACTTGTTTCACTCCTCAGACCATATTGATACCAAAGACCTAGGGTTTCTCAGTTGCCAAAGTTTTCCTCGTGATTTGGTCCATCCTAAAGATCCAAATGGAGGAACCTCTTCTTTGGGACTCCTCTTTGTACCAAAATATCGAAAGAGGATCCGAACCAATCCAACAACTTGTTTGTAATTGAAATGCTTGTTTCAAAGTACTTGTTTCATTCTTCGGACCATATTGATACCAAAAGCCTAAGGTTTCCCAGTTGTCAAAGTTTTCCTCGTGATTTGGTCCATCCTAAAGATCCACATGGAGGAACCTCTTCTTTTTAAATCCTCTTTGGACCAAAATATAAAAAGAGGATCCGAACCAATCCAAAAATTTGTTTGTAATTGAAAAGCTTTTTTCAAAGTACTTGTTTCACTCTTTGGAACCTATTGATACCAAAGACCTAAGGTTTCCCACTTGTCAAAGTTTTCCTCGTGATTTGGTCCATCCAAAAGATCCAAATGGAGGAACCACTTCTTAGGGAATCCTCTTTGGACCAAAATATTGAAAGAGGATCCGAACCACTACAAAAACTTGTTTGTAATTGAAAAGCTTGTTTCAAAGTACTTGTTTCACTCTTCAAACCATATTGATACCAAACACCTATGGTTTCCCACTTGTCAAAGTGTTCCTCGTGATTTGGTCCATCCTAAAGATCCAAATGGAGGAACCTCTTCTTTGGGAATACTCTTTGGACCAAAATATTGAAAGAGGATCCGAACCACTCCAAAAACTTCTTTGTAATTGAAAAGCTTGTTTCAAAGTACTTGTTTCACTCTTCAGACCATATTGATACAGAAGACCTAAGGTTTCCCACTTGTCAAAGTTTTCCTCGTTATTTGGTACATCCTAAAGATCCAAATGAGGAACCTCTTCTTTGGGAATCCTCTTTGGACCAAAATATCGAAAGAGGATCGGAACCCATCCAAAAACTTGTTTGTAATTGAAAAGCTTTTTTCAAAGTAGTTGTTTCACTCTTTGGACCATATTGATACCAAAGACCTAAGGTTTCCACTTGTGAAAGTTTTCCTCGTGATTTGGTCCATCCAAAAGATCGAAATGGAGGAACCTCTTCTTTGGGAATCCTCTTTGGACCAAAATATCAAAAGAGGATCTGAACAACACCAAAAACTTGTTTGTAATTGAAAAGCATGTTTCAAAGTACTTGTTTCACTCCTGGGACCATATTGATACCAAAGACCTAAGGTTTCAAACTTGTCAAAGTTTTCCTTATGATTTGGGCCATCCTAAAGATCCGAATGGAGGAACCTCTTCTTTGGGAATCCTCTTTGGACCAAAATATCGAAAGAGGATCCGAACCACACAAGAAACTTGTTTGTAATTGAAAAGCTTGTTTCACTCTTCGGACCATATTGATACCAAAGACCTTAGGTTTCCCACTTGTCAAAGTTTTCCTCGTTATTTGGTCCATCCAAAAGATCCAAATGGAGGAACCTCTTCTTTGGGAATCCTCTTTGGACCAAAATATCGAAACAAGGTGCGAACCACTCAAAAAACTTGTTGGTAATTGAATAGTTTGTTTCAAAGTACTTGTTTCACTCTTCGAACCATATTGATACCAATGACCTAAGGATTCCCACTTGTCAAAGTTTTCCTCGTGATTTGGTCCATCCTAAAGATCCAAATGGAGGAACCTCTTCTTTGGGAAACCTCTTTGGACCAAAATATTGAAAGAGGATGCGAACCACTCCAAAAACTTGTTTGTAATTGAAATGCTTGTTTCAAAGTACTTGTTTCACTCTTCGGACCATATTGATACCAAAGACCTAAGGTTTCCCACACATCAAAGTTTTCCTCGTAATTTGGTCCATCTAAAAGATCCAAATGGAGGAACCTCTTCTTTGGGAATCCTTTTTGGACAAAAATATTGAAAGAGGATCCGAACTACTCCAAAAACTTGTTTGTAATTGACATGCTTGTTTCAAAGTACTTGTTTCACTCTTTGGACCATATTGATACCAAAGACCTAAGGTTTCCCCCTTGTCAAAGTTTTCCTCGTGATTTGATCCATCCTAAAGATCCAAATGGAGGAACCTCCTCTCTGGGAATCCTCTTTGGAATAAAATCTCGAAAGAGGATCTGAAGCATTCCAAAAACTTGTTTGTAATTGAAAACTTATTTCAAAGTTTATGTTTTACTCTCTAGACCAAATTGAATGTGAAGACATAAGGTTTCTCACTTGTCAAAGTTGTTGATATGAATCATGGAACGTCACAAAAAGCCCAAGGACAAATCACAACATTAAAGTTCAAGAGAAGCATTGACATCCATTTACAGGCCTACATTAGCAAAGTCAAGACAAGCTTTGAAGATCCGATCATGGAGGCTATGGAAGAGGACGTGATGAACTTCAATCTATGGCAAATACATTTGGAGGAAGAGTATTGAAGACTTGTTCAATCGGAATTGAAGAGAAGAGCTAATCAGGAAAGTTGCATCATTTTTGCAAACTTTCCTTATTTGGACCACTTTCCATATTTGTTCCCAAAGTTTCCATATTTGTTCCCAAAATGGTTCCAACGAATTTATGATGTATTTAGACATGTTTTAGGTCTTTTATATTCATTTTATATGTTTGGAAAGGATTAGGAAAGATATTATTCTCTAGAAAAGATTTTCCACAAAATCTGCCAATTTCACATAAGGCAAGTTTTGGGCAGATTTTGTGCTCCTTGTAATCCGAATTTCATAGCTTATTTTTAGGGTTTCTTTGCCTATTTAAAGGCCTCATTTGTAACCCTAAAGACCAAGAATTCATATGATAATAATATTGCCTTTTGCTTTGCTTAAATTGCTTAGTTTTGTAGCCTTGTTCTAGGTTGCATGTTTTAGAAACATTCAAGCATGAATTGATCTATTGTGTTTGTGGATTGTTTCAATCTTGAAATAAGAACAAGTTCTCTTATTTCAAGATCATAGATCATTGGAATAATCTTTCTCTTCTTGTTTTCCAAGGGTTTTACCTTTTTGTTCATGGGGTTTTAGGATTTGCATTTAGGGGTTCTTTGTCTTTCAAAGGGTTTCTATTTCAATTTTCTAGGGTTTCATATCATTTGGTATCAGAGCTTAGGCTCAAGGGAAGATTTCTATCTTACTTGCTTTCTTGTTGTTTTAATTTTTATTGTCTTGTTCTTCGTTCATCAAAAATTCCAGAAAAAAAAAATATAGTTCCAGAATTTCCTTATTTAGCCTACTGTTTTTGTTCTTTTTCGTATATTTACTCTCCGATTCTTAAAAAGTCATCAACTAAAAAAGTCTTTATATTTGAGTCGTGATTATTTTTTATTCAGAAACTTTTGTCAAAAAAAAAGTGGAAGATTGAGAAAAAAATAGATCTTTGCAGACTGTCGGATTGTCCAGAAAATTAAAAAAAAAAAGTGTTCTTGCTTGATTTGTTGAAGTTTCTGGAAAAAGTGGTTTGTGTTCGTATTGTTCTTGAAAAATTCATCTTAAACTCATCATTTATGCATCTTGAATCCAAAATTATCAAGTTGAATGAACCAAAGTTGTTTGTTTCCTAAAAAGCTAGAACTTACCATAAATAACAAAAACTGTTTTAGGAAAGTTTCAAATCTGTCCCATATTCAAATATATGCATATCTTGCTTAAGGAAAGTCATATTTTCTGATCCAAATTGCTTTAGGGAAGTCTAATTTCGAATTTTTCTCTTTTAGGAAAGTTTATTCTTGCTTATTTTCTTTCTTATTCTTTCCTTGTTACAAAAATACACCATTTGAAAAATCTGTCCTTTTATTTCTCTAGCCACCCAAGCTGATTGTTTCTTATTTCTTTATTGATACTTTTTACAAATATCATTAGTATCTTATTTGTTTGATAGTTGCTAAAGTGTGCTAATAGTTCAAGGTTACATTTAGGCCCTAAAATCTGTTTTGAGTGCAAACACGAGTGAAATAACTTCATCGAGTGTAAACACTTAGGGAGTGATTGAAAGGTCCTATTTTTATTACTAACTTGTTTACTTGCAGCAATGTATCACAAAAAATATGATGAAAGGAGGAGTAATAGATGTCGAGATGTAGAGCATACTTGGAGGGAAAATGGAGAAGCTTATTATGAAAGGATGGAGCAAAGGAGCTTTGGAGGACATACGCTGAACTTATATACTTTCAATGGAAGTGTAGATCCAGAAGAGTACTTGCAATGGGAGATTCATATGGAGCATTTCTTTGAATACAACAACTATAGTGAGGAAAGAAAGGTATTGCTTGCTATTACCAAGTTCACTAACTATGCTTATGTTTGGTGGTCTCAATTGAAGGAAAAACTAAGGAAAGATAGACAACCACATATTGATACTTGGTATGAACTTAAATATCACATGAGGAAGAGGTTTGTGCCGAGCCAAAGACAGAGAGCTATTGTGAAAGAATTTCTAAATCTTACACAAGGTGAAAGGAGTGTTGAAGCTTATCACAAGGAGTTTGAAGTTCTCATGGCTAGGGCTGTCTTTTTTGAAGATAATGAGTCTACAATGACACGGTTCTTAAAGGGTTTAAAAGAAGAGATTGCTTGTTGTGTTGAAGGAAAAACATATGTAGAATTGGAACACATGGTTTACTATGCAACTACGGTGGAAAAGAGCCTTCAAAGAAGGGCTGCAAAAAGGTATTCTACTAAACATCTTTCCAACCTGATTTCTTATCAAGAAAATCAATTGAAAAGTGCATTAAAGAGAAAGGATGTGGCTGCCAATGGCTTGATTAAGAAAAAGGTAACATTTGCTTCACAAGACCACTTGCAATCAAATATTCATATGAGGGAAACTTATGATGCATGTGAGTTAAAAAAGTGTTTTACATTTGAAAAGAATGAGAATTGTCAAAAAGAGAGTGAGCCAAAAGAAAGAGAGATGAGTTTTCAAAAAGAAAAGTGTGAAAAAAAAATTATTGAAATAAGTGAGCCAAAAGAAAGAGAGATGAGTGCTCAAAAAGAAATGAGTGACATGAGTGAGTCAAAAGAAAGAGATTTGAGTTCAAAAGAAAGAGTGTTTGAAAAGAATGAAAGAGAAATTGAAAAGAAAGAGAGTTGTGAGTCAAAAATGAATGAGAGGAATGGTGAGAACATTGTGAGTTTTGTAGAAAGTGAGGCTAGGAAAACAATGTTTTCAAATAAAACCCACTTTGTACTTGTGTGCAAAGATTCTTTCTTTCTAACTTATGAACTAAACCTTTGTTTTTCTAGTGTTTTAGCTAATGTTTTGCAGAATTACATTGATCAATTTTCAATTGGAATGGAGCACAAAGTAGATGCATTTCAAGGGGCTGAAATACTTAAGGCACCACCATATTTCATGGAAAAAGATGTTGCAAACGGGATCCAAAGCCAGAAAAAGAAGTTTCTTACTTTTAATCCTATTGCATCGGTTTGTTTAAATGATTATTTCTTGTTTTCCAATTCTGATTTTAAGACTAGAAATCATCCAAACCAATTATATTTTCATGATAAACATGCATTCTTTTCTAGGAAAGTTCTTTTGGATGATCTTTACTTGTTTGACAGCTTATCACTTGCAAAACATGTTAAGCTAGCCTATCCATTTACTTGTGATGATGTGCATAGTTCTTGTTTGTTTGCTAAATTTGATCTCAACTCTGATATTTTACCACTTCAATTTCATTCTAATGATAAACATATGTTTTGTGCTACCGAATTATCTTTGATAAGACATATGATGGATTTAGGGAGAGCATGGAGTTTTCATATTTTCTAATTTACCCCAACACATTAGACTTATTTGAGTTTGATTATGGTTCATATGCTTTGATTAATGTGTTACATTCACCATGTGATCATCTTGTGAGTAGTGTTGAGTATGAGAAAATTTACGAGATTGACTATGGTCCATATATTCTATTAGATGTGTTACCACTATCCACCAACCATATTGTCAGTTTTGTGGTCTTTGATAAGCTCGAATGTTTTGCTGATTTAAAGGGAAGGAAACCAACAATATTTGACCCGGGAGGTGTTAACTTGAAAGGAGAAAGAAGGGTACCATTGTTGCTCTCTTTGGTGCCAATTCACAATACACGAGGTAAGTGTGCTTTATGTGCTTTTATTTATGTTATTAACTTAATTTATTGTGATGTAGGTAATGTTATAGATTCGAGGACGAATCCTTTTCAAGAGGGAGGGGATGATATGAATCATGGAACGTCACAAAAAGCCCAAGGACAAATCACAACATTAAAGTTCAAGAGAAGCATTGACATCCATTTACAGGCCTACATTAGCAAAGTCAAGACAAGCTTCGAAGATCCGATCATGGAGGCTATGGAAGAGGACGTGATGAACTTCAATCTATGGCAAATACATTTGGAGGAAGAGTATTGAAGACTTGTTCAATCGGAATTGAAGAGAAGAGCTAATCAGGAAAGTTGCATCATTTTTGCAAACTTTCCTTATTTGGACCACTTTCCATATTTGTTCCCAAAGTTTCCATATTTGTTCCCAAAATGGTTCCAACGAATTTATGATGTATTTAGACATGTTTTAGGTCTTTTATATTCATTTTATATGTTTGGAAAGGATTAGGAAAGATATTATTCTCTAGAAAAGATTTTCCACAAAATCTGCCAATTTCACATAAGGCAAGTTTTGGGAAGATTTTGTGCTCCTTGTAATCCGAATTTCATAGCTTATTTTTAGGGTTTCTTTGCCTATTTAAAGGCCTCATTTGTAACCCTAAAGACCAAGAATTCATATGATAATAATATTGCCTTTTGCTTTGCTTAAATTGCTTAGTTTTGTAGCCTTGTTCTAGGTTGCATGTTTTAGAAACATTCAAGCATGAATTGATCTATTGTGTTTGTGGATTGTTTCAATCTTGAAATAAGAACAAGTTCTCTTATTTCAAGATCATAGATCATTGGAATAATCTTTCTCTTCTTGTTTTCCAAGGGTTTTACCTTTTTGTTCATGGGGTTTTAGGATTTGCATTTAGGGGTTCTTTGTCTTTCAAAGGGTTTCTATTTCAAAGATTTTCCACAAAATCTGCCAATTTCACATAAGGCAAGTTTTGGGCAGATTTTGTGCTCCTTGTAATCCGAATTTCATAGCTTATTTTTAGGGTTTCTTTGCCTATTTAAAGGCCTCATTTGTAACCCTAAAGACCAAGAATTCATATGATAATAATATTGCCTTTTGCTTTGCTTAAATTGCTTAGTTTTGTAGCCTTGTTCTAGGTTGCATGTTTTAGAAACATTCAAGCATGAATTGATCTATTGTGTTTGTGGATTGTTTCAATCTTGAAATAAGAACAAGTTCTCTTATTTCAAGATCATAGATCATTGGAATAATCTTTCTCTTCTTGTTTTCCAAGGGTTTTACCTTTTTGTTCATGGGGTTTTAGGATTTGCATTTAGGGGTTCTTTGTCTTTCAAAGGGTTTCTATTTCAATTTTCTAGGGTTTCATATCAGTTGTGCTCATGAATTGGTCCATCCTAAAGATCCAAATGGAGGAACCTCTTCTTTGAGAATCTTTTTTGGACGAAAATATCGAAAGAGGATTCGAACCACTCCAAAAACTTGTTTGTAAATGAAAAGCTTGTTTCAAAGTACTTGTTTCACTCTTCGGACCCTATTGTTACCAAAGACCTAAGGTTTCCCACTTGTCGAAGTTTTCCTCGTGATTTGGTCCATCCAAAAGATCCAAATTGAGGAACCTCTTCTTTGGGAATCCTCTTTGGACTAAATATCGAAAGAGGATCCGAACCACACCAAAAACTTGTTTGTAATTGAAAAGCTTGTTTCACTCTTCGGACCATATTGATACCAAAGACCTAAGGTTTCCCACTTGTCAAAGTTTTCCATGTTATTTGGTCCATCCAAAAGATCCAAATGGAGAACCTCTTCTTTGGGAATCCTCTTTGGACCAAAATATCGAAAGAGGATCCAAACCACTCCAAAAACTTGTTTGTAATTGAAAAGCTTGTTTCAAATACTTGTTTCACTCTTCGGACCATATTGATACCAAAGACCTACGGTTTCCTACTTGTCAAAGTTTTCCTCGCTATTTGGTCCATCCTAAAGATTCAAATGGAGGAACCTCTTCTTCGGGAATCCTCTTTGGACCAAAATATCGAAAGAGGGTCCGAACCACTCAAGAAACTTGTTGGTAATTGAATAGTTTGTTTCAAAGTACTTGTTTCACTCTTCGAACCATATTGATACCAATGACCTAAGGATTCCCACTTGTCAAAGTTTTCCTCGTGATTTGGTCCATCCTAAAGATCCAAATGGAGGAACCTCTTCTTTGGGAAACCTCTTTGGGCCAAAATATTGAAAGAGGATCCGAACCACTCCAAAAACTTGTTTGTAATTGAAATGCTTGTTTCACTCTTCGGACCATATTGATACCAAAGACCTAAGGTTTCCCACACGTCAAAGTTTTCCTCATAATTTGGTCCATCTAAAAGATCCATATGGAGGAACCTCTTCTTTGGGAATCCTCTTAGGACAAAAATATTGAAAGAGGATCCGAACTACTCCAAAAACTTGTTTGTAATTGACATGCTTGTTTCAAAGTACTTGTTTCACTCTTTGGACCATATTGATACCAAAGACCTAAGGTTTCCCCCTTGTCAAAGTTTTCCTCGTGATTTGATCCATCCTAAAGATCCAAATGGAGGAACCGCTTCTCTGGGAATCCTCTTTGGAATAAAATCTCGAAAGAGGATCTGAACCATTCCAAAAACTTGTTTGTAATTGAAAACTTATTTCAAAGTTTATGTTTTACTCTCTAGATCAAATTGAATCTGAAGACATAAGGTTTCTCACTTGTGAAAGTTGTGCTCATGAATTGGTCCATCCTAAAGATCCAAATGGAGGAACCTCTTCTTTGGGAATCTTTTTTGGACGAAAATATCGAAAGAGGATGCGAACCACTCCAAAAACTTGTTTGTAAATGAAAAGCTTGTTTCAAAGTACTTGTTTCACTCTTCGGACCCTATTGTTACCAAAGACCTAAGGTTTCCCACTTGTCAAAGTTTTCCTCGTGATTTGGTCCATCCAAAAGATCCAAATTGAGGAACCTCTTCTTTGGGAATCCTCTTTGGACTAAAATATCGAAAGAGGATCCGAACCACACCAAAAACTTGTTTATAATTGAAAAGCTTGTTTCACTCTTCGGACCATATTGATACCAATGTGACGACCCGTCACTTTTAAATAATTTAAATAAGAGAAAACAGCGGAAGTCTTTTATTTTAAGAAAATTTGGCGTGGTTATGTTTGAAAATTTGCTGGCCAAAAACCTGTTTACATCTTAATTTCAAAATCTAAAATACACAAGGAACATTAAGTTCCTATCCAGGAGTTCAAAATTATTATAATCATAAATCAATGACAATAAGCTCTTATGAGCTAATTACAAAGTACAAATCATCAAAATGATATAAAGTTCACAAAACCATGTACATGGATTTTACATAACACATAGTCCATCTCGATCATCATCATCCTCTCGATCAAGCGCGCACCAGCTCCTCTTCCACGATCCCAAACATTACCTGAAATGTTTGTAATATCATGAGCTAACAACTTAAGCCCAGTGAGAATAATAAAAATAAAAAGTAAGAATAGACCTTAAACTCGCATTCCGATTTGTGTCCAATTTACCTGACACAATCAATCCTAAAGTTCTCCAAACTTTAGGTAAATTCATTCTAAATTTTCCAAAAGATGATATTACTAACACTCGTAATCTTAATCTCATCCAAATTCTTGTTATGACATAAACAGGAAAAGTAAATAACTTTTCATAACAATATAACATCTCGATCCTCTATCAAGGATATATATAATTTCATCAATCATATGCATGAAATGTATGAAGAAGGAAATGCGGACAATCCCCGAAGGGTCCAACATTCTGTACTTCTTTTCTTTCTCATTTTCATTCTTTTTCTCAGAAGGAAATGCGGACAATACCCGTAGGCTCCAACATTCTGTACTTCTTTTCTTTCTCATTTTCATTCTTTTTCTCAGAAGGAAATGCGGATAATACCCGTAGGCTCCAACATTCTGTACTTCTTTTATTTCTCATTTTTCATTCTTTTTCTCAGAAGGAAATGCGGATAATACCCGTAGGCTCCAACATTCTGTACTTCTTTTATTTCTCATTTTTCATTCTTTTTCTCAGAAGGAAATGCGGATAATACCCGTAGGCTCCAACATTCTGTACTTCTTTTATGCGAGATGTCATGGTGCAATATGTCATGGTGCGAGATGCAATGATATGCTCGCACATACTTACAAAAGTAAATAAAGTAAAGCGCGAATAATAAAGTAACTGAAATAAACATAAAGTAAAAGACATAAAGTAAATGACATTAAGTAAGAAAAGAAATAGATTGTGACCTCGGACGAACGATATGTCGATCGAACTCCGGTATCAATAATAAAAGTACAATCATTACTTAAACGATTAACTATTCCTTCCAGGATTCTAAATTTCCAATAATCTGAGGTTCTATTAACCGTTCTACGAACAAGTTGGATCTTTTAATTTCCGATGGTCCAACCTTAAATTCGAATCGAATCTAACTTAGAATCTTCTAAGATTCAAGTCTTTCTCGAGAACTTCTAAGTTCTCACTTGAAGGATTAACTTCTAATCCTAAGGGCACTAACTCACAACCCTCTAATCTTAGATTCAGATTCTAATCTTAGTTTCAAACTTTACAAACCTTCACACTTATTCGATTTCTATAATTACTTTAAATTCTAACTATTCTCACCTTAGACAAATAACTCCAAATCTCCAATTTCCACGAAACAACCACCGAGCAATTGCACCTACAATTCACCGATTGTACAACATATTACAATTCATAACTAATATGCGAACAAATGTGCAATTTCGGGTGAATAGTGATTTCGGATGAATAGTGTCTCGGGTGAATAGTGTTTTTCGAAAATCCGGGCTCAAAATCGTCATTTTTCATGATAGAAATTCATGATTTCAACTTCAAATCTCATTTATAATCAAAAACGAACAAAACCACCTAAAAAGTTTTGAAAACTTACTTTTTGGGACTTCCCTTAGAGAACGGGAAACTTCGAAAAGGTAGGTTGGAAAGGTAGCCCTCGTCCCTACCAATCCAACGCAACCGAAATCAAGCCGATCTATCGAGAAATGAAAGAGAAACGAAGAAAAGAAAACTCACCCATGGTGGATGAAGGCTCACGGTGGGATAGGAAGAAAGATGAAGAAGTTTTGTCAACTTTTTGGTCAAATGGCTCATTTAAAGAAGATGACAAATAGTATTTAGATATTTTGCAAATTTAGTAATTACGATTTTGCCCTTTTATGACTTTTGGCTTAAAAATAAATCCCGAACATCTCAAACTATCCCAATGGTGATTAATAATTATTAATTGGCCCGTTAATAATTATTAATACCATTAAAACGTATTTAAATAAATAAAGCCATTAAAATAACTTAAAATGAAATAAACTAATAAATTCTAATTTAATGATAAATAAATGAACTTTAATTACTTAAATTAAAATAAAATAAATAAAAGTTTTTTTTTATCACAAAATAACGGGACGTTACAGTCTACCCTCCTTAAAAGACTTTTCGTCCTCGAAAAGTGCGTTCACTAAGTGAAAAAAGCAAGGGTACTTTGACTGTATCTCATCCACACGTTCCCACGTAGCTTCTTCAGACACTTGGTTCCTCCAAAGGACCTTAACCAAGCGAATCGTTTTGTTTCTCAACACCTTTTGTTCGAATGCTAAAATCTCAACTGGTGTCCCCTCATAAGACATACTAGCATCCAAAACTATTGGCTCGTGATCAATCACGTGAGAAGGATCTGCCATGCACTTCCGAAGCATCGATACATGGAATACATTATGAACTGCCGATAAAGAAGGTGGTAAAGTCAATCTGTAAGCTACAGCTCCTACACGATCCAGTACCTCAAAAGGGCCAATGAACCTAGGACTTAGCTTACCTTTCTTACCAAATCTCATAACACCTTTCATAGGTGCTACCTTCGAAAACACGTGGTCCCCCACTGAAAACTCAAGTGGGCTACGTCGTTTGTCTGCATAACTCTTCTGTCGGCTTTGGGCAATCCTCATCCTCTCTCTAATCAAGTCAATCGACTGACTAGTCAACTGTAACAACTCAGGTCCCAAAAGCCTTCTCTCCCCAACCTCATCCCAGTGAGCTGGAGATCGACACTTTCTACCACAAAGTGCCTAAACAGTGCCAAAACTCTATAGTAGCCTGGTAGCTATTATTATAAGCAAACTCTACCAAGTACAATTGAGAATCTCAACTACCTCCAAAATCAAGAACACAAGCCCTCAACATATCCTCCAGAATCTGGTTAACTCTCTTGGTCTGACCATCTGTCTGGGGGTGAAAAGCTGTGCTAAAATCCAAGCCAGTACCCATGGCTGAATGCAAACTCTGCCAAAACTTCGAGACAAAACGAGTGTCCCGATCTGATACTATCCTCACAGGCACACCATGTAACCTGACAATCTCCCGTAAATACAACTGTGCCCATGCCTCCACTGGGTAGGTGATCCTCCCAGGTATAAAGTGTGTTGTCTTCGTCAAGCGGTCTACTATAACCCAAATGGTATCATAACCCTTTGGCGTCCTCGGCAAACCACTGATAAAATCCATGGAAATCTCCTCCCATTTCCATTCTGGCACACTCAGAGGGTTAAGATAATCCGAAGGACTCTTCCTCAAAGCCTTGACTTGCTGACAAGTCAAGCACCTACTCACATTGTTTACAATCTCATGTTTCATCCCAGGTCATTGATAAAGCTGTCTCGGTCCTCGTACCTCTTTGTATTGCCTGGATGAACATAAAAGATAGAACTGTGAGCCTCCTCCAACAGTTCTTTTCAAAATTCAGTCCTGAAGGCACTCAAAGCCTCTTACTATACATCAGAGCACTATCTATAGAGAAGGTAAAATGGCCAGAAATATCTGACTCAACCTCTCTAAAATCTGCCGGCAAAAGAGTCTCTCCTCTTTGTGCATCAATCATTCTCTGCCTCAAAGTAGGTCCCACTGTTAAACTAGCCAGACTCACAGTGACCTTGGCAGTAAACAATGCTATCTCAGCTTGTTCCATATCCCACCTCAATCTCAAAGGTATGGCTGACAAAGCTGAAGAATGAGAAGACTTCCTACTGAGCGCGTCAGCCACTACATTGGCTTTCCCAGGATGATACTGAATACCACAGTCAGACCACTGGTTCTGTCAGGCGACACTAGAACAGGTGCTGTTACAAGCCTCCTCTTGAGCTCCTTAAAGCTCATTTCACAATCCTCAGACCAAACAAAATCAACTCTCTTCCGAGTCAAACGTGTCAAAACTGAAGCAATTTTGGAGAAATCTTGCACAAACCGTCTATAATAGCCTGCAAGTCCCAGAAAACTGCGAATATCAGCCACACTCGTCGGTCTAAGCCAGTTACTAACTGCCTCAATCTTAGAGGGATCAACAGATACTCCTCTACTCGATATTACATGGCCTAAAATGTAACTTCCTTCAGCCAAAACTCACACTTTGAGAACTTGGCATACTATTTCTGATCTCTTAATAATGTCAAAATTCCTTCACATGCATATCATGCATCTCCTCAGTCTTAGAATAATCAGACTGTCATCATTAATCACAACATCAATAGAATTGATGTACCTCTTGAACACAATATGGATAAAATCCATACAAGCTGCAGACACGTTGGTTAAGTCAAAATACATGACTACAAACTCATAATATCCATCACGCATCCTGAAAACAGTTTTAGGATTATCTTAATCCCGAATCTTCCACGGATTTAACCAGATCTCAAATCTATCTTTGAAAAGATATTGGTTTCTCTCCAATATTTGAGGAACAATCTTCCAACCATTAGGGGGATAAGTTTCATAACATATATGTAACAATTGAATCTCGTTCTCATTAATACCTTATACTATACATAAGGTTTACATCAATCTTATTCTCTAATTACGAGATCTTCCAATTTATTGAGAAACTAGTTCTCTTACATGTTTATCACATGATAGTTATACAAGGTTCAATACACCCTTGTATTTTCTCATTATCAAACTCAATCTCATTCCTTTTTCCTATAGCACTTGGCTATACATCAATTTCTTTTCTTTTTTCTCTAGAAAAGTACGTCTTAAATAATCCTTTCTATAGTTCTCTAATCTCTAGAAAACTAACTTTCATAATCATAATCTCTAAAGGATGAGAAACTGATCATATAGATCCTTAATCAACACGATTAATACTTGTTTTTCACTGTAGCTTGATTCAACTCTCGATAATCAATGCACAATCTCACTGAACTGTCTTTCTTTTCACAAACAACGAGGTGCTCCTTACGAGGACGCACTAGGGTGAATAAACCCTGAGTTTAAGAGTTCTTATAACTCACTCTTAAGTTCTTTTAACTTAGCTAGTCTTCGGTACAGAAGTATCGACAACACTAGCTAAATCATCTCAAGCTATATCACTTAGAAGCATTCCAGCTTCTATCATAGATATCAAAGTGGGTGTTATTCAATCATTAAACCCACGAAAACATAAACTAGTCCCACATGGACTAAAAAAAAACCAACAACTTTGAGAACTTGGGAATCCTTTTTGGACCAAAATATCGAAAGTGGATCTGAACCACACAAAAAACTTGTTTTTAATTGAAAAGCTTGTTTCACTCTTCGGACCATATTGATACTAAAGACCTAAGGTTTCCCACTTGTCAAAGTTTTCCTCGCTATTTGGTCCATCCTAAAGATTCAAATGGAGGAACCTCTTCTTCGGGAATCCTCTTTGGACCAAAATATCGAAAGAAGGTCCGAACCACTCAAAAAACTTGTTGGTAATTGAATAGTTTGTTTCAAAGTACTTGTTTCACTCTTCGAACCATATTGATACCAATGACCTAAGGATTCCCACTTGTCAAAGTTTTCCTCGTGATTTGGTCCATCCTAAAGATCCAAATGGAGGAACCTCTTCTTTGGGAAACCTCTTTGGACCATAATATTGAAAGAGGATCCGAACCACTCCAAAAACTTGTTTGTAATTGAAATGCTTGTTTCAAAGTACTTGTTTCACTCTCCGGACCATATTGATACCAAAGACCTAAGGTTTCCCACACATCAAAGTTTTCCTCGTAATTTGGTCCATCTAAAAGATCCAAATGGAGGAACCTCTTCTTTGGGAATCCTCTTAGGACAAAAATATTGAAAGAGGATCCGAACTACTCCAAAAACTTGTTTGTAATTGACATGCTTGTTTCAAAGTACTTGTTTCACTCTTTGGATCATATTGATACCAAAGACCTAAGGTTTCCCCCTTGTCAAAGTTTTTCTCGAGATTTGATCCATCCTAAAGATCCAAATGGAGGAACCTCTTCTCTAGGAATCCTCTTTGGAATAAAATCTCGAAAGAGGATCTGAACCATTCCAAAAACTTGTTTGTAATTGAAAACTTATTTCAAAGTTTATGTTTTACTCTCTAGATCAAATTGAATCTGAAGACATAAGGTTTCTCACTTGTGAAAGTTGTACTCATGAATTGGTCCATCCTAAAGATCCAAATGGAGGAACCTCTTCTTTGGGAATCTTTTTTGGACGAAAATATCGAAAGAGGATCCGAACCACTCCAAAAACTTGTTTGTAAATGAAAAGCTTGTTTCAAAGTACTTGTTTCACTCTTCGGACCCTATTGTTACCAAAGACCTAAGGTTTCTCACTTGTCAAAGTTTTCCTCGTGATTTGGTCCATCCAAAAGATCCAAATTGAGGAACCTCTTCTTTGGGAATCATCTTTGGACTAAAATATCGAAAGAGGATCCGAACCACACCAAAAACTTGTTTGTAATTGAAAAGCTTGTTTCACTCTTCGGACCATATTGATACCAAAGACCTAAGGTTTCCCACTTGTCAAAGTTTTTCATGTTTTTTGGTCCATCCAAAAGATCCAAATGGAGGAACCTCTTCTTTGGGTATCCTCTTTGGACCAAAATATCGAAAGAGGATCCGAACCACTCCAAAAACTTGTTTGTAATTGAAAAGCTTGTTTCAAATACTTGTTTCACTCTTCGGACCATATTGATACCAAAGACCTAAGGTTTCCCACTTGTCAAAGTTTTTTTCGTGATTTGGTCCATCCTAAAGATCCAAATGGAGGAACCTCTTCTTTGGGAATCCTCATTGGGCCAAAATATCGAAAGAGCATCGGAACCACTCCAAAAACTTGTGTGTAATTGAAAAGCTTGTTTCAAAGTACTTGTTTCACTCTTCGGACTATATTGTTACCAAAGACCTAAGGTTTCCCACTTGTCAAAGTTTTCCTCGTGATTTGGTCCATCCAAATGATCCAAATGGAGGAACCTCTTCTTTGGGAATCTTGTTTGGACCAAAATATCGAAAGAGGATCCGAACCACTATAAAAATTTATTTGTAATTGAACTGCTTGTTTCAAAGTACTTGTTTTACTCTTCGTACCATATTTATACCAAAGACCTAAGGTTTCCCACTTGTCAAATTTTTCCTCATGATTTGGTCCATCCTAAAGATCCAAATGGAGGAACCTCTTCTTTGGGAATCCTCTTCGGACCAAAATATCGAAAGAGGATCCTAACCACTCCAAAAACTTGTTTGTAATTGAATAGCTTGTTTCAAAGTACTTGTTTCACTCTTCGGACCATATTGATACCAAAGACCTAAGGTTTCCCACTTGTCAAAGTTTTCCTCATGATTTGGTCCATCCTAAAGATCCGAATGGAGGAACATCTTCTTTGGGAATCCTTTTTGGACCAAAATATCGAAAGAGGAACCGAACCACACAAAAAACTTGTTTGTAATTGAAAAGCTTGGTTCACTCTTCGGACCATATTGATAAGAAAGATCTAAGGTTTCCCACTATTCAAAGTTTTCCTCGCTATTTTGTCCATACTAAAGATTCAAATGGAGGAACCTCTTCTTTTTGAATCCTCATTGGAGCAAAATATCGAAAGAGGATCCGAACCACTCAAAAAACTTGTTTGTAATTAAAAAGCTTGTTTCACTGTTCGTACCATATTGATACCAAAGACCTAAGGTTTCCCACATGTCAAAGTTTTCCTCGTCATTTGGTCCATCCTAAAGATCCAAATGGAGGAACCTCTTCTTTGTGAATCCTCTTTGGACGAAAATATTGAAAGAGGATCTGAACCACTCCAAAAACTTGTTTGTAATGGAAATGCTTGTTTCAAAGTACTTGTTTCACTCTTCGGACCATATTGATACCAAAGACCTAAGGTTTCCCACTTGTCAAAGTTTTCCTCGTGATTTGGTCCATCCTAAAGATCCAAATGGAGGAACCTCTTCTCTGGGAATCCTCTTTGGACCAAAATATCGAAAGAGGATCTGAACCACTCAAAAAACTTGTTTGTAATTGAAAACTTATTTCAAAGTTCCTGTTTTACTCTCTAGACCAAATTGAATCTTAAGACCTAAGTGTAGGAATCGATGGCAACCCTAGAGGGGGGGGGGTGAATAGGGTTTAATTTAAAATTTAGTAAATCTTTTTCAAATGTGTTGTTTAATTTGCAATTTAATTTGTCTTTTTAAACTCAAGAGAATTATGTGAATTTTTAAATTAAAATTCTCTTTAACAAAATAACCTCTATTTTAATAAGATTGGGAAGAATTAAATCAAGATCAATTTCTAACAACTTAAATTCGTTTAATTTAATTCATACAATAAATATGTAAATGAATGTAGAATTTCAATGAACACTATCAATAATAATTAGTGCGATAATTAAAAGAGTAAGGGTTAGAGAAATTGACACCGAAATTTATAGTGGTTCGGCCAAAAACACGGCCTAGTCCACTCCCCGAGCGCCTCTCGGGAATTTGTATTAACACCTTTTCCGGGAGCAAGTGCAAACCCAATCCTTTTGCGGGATCAAGATCAAACCCCAACAAACCGATCCTTTTTCCGGGCTTAAGAACAACCCCACAATCGTTCCTATTTTTACGAGCTAGGAAATCGACCCCAAAATGTGAATTATAGAATTTCACACAAATTACAAACTCTCCCAAATGAGTAGATTTACAAATTTAGATCTCACAACAAAATGGAGAAGTCACTCCCCAATAACACCCGTACAATGGTTAATAAATTACACTTTAAATCTCACAAAAATTGCTAAAAAATTGTGGACAATTTGCTAGACTCGAGAGCCAGAAGATGATGATTTTCCCAAATTTTTCTTATGTCAAATCTGCAAATTTCGGGTATAAAATGAAGATGGAAGCCCAATATTACCGTTGGTCCACGTGTCAGCATATGGGAGGCTTTCTTTTTCTTTAATATTTGAATTAAAAAATAATTCAAAAACCACTATTAAAACTCCTTGAAAGTTGGACAATTTCCTTCATATTTTAATATGAATTTCGGTTGAACCAAGGCAAGATGAGAGAGAGTGCAAAATTGCATTTAATGCTGATCGGAGAGATGATAGGAGTGTGTTGTCAGGTGGGACCCACGCGGAGAGAGAGAACAGCTTGATTGACTCAAAAATATGCGCGACGTGGCGCGATCTAAACCGCTCAAGGGAGCGCGATCTAACGGATGAAGATGATCTGAAACGTGGAGCGATCTGGACCGCTGAAGAGAGCGTGATCGGACGGATGCAACTGAGAGATGACGTGGAGCACGCAGGACGGCTAGATGAACGAAGACGAACGGCTGGGATGGACAGAAAAATCACGCTGACGTCATCCTACGCCTGGAAATCCGGAAATGACCGTTGCGTCCTTTATTTATTTATTTATTTAAATCCTTGAATTAATCTGGACCGTTGCTTTCAAATAAGATCCGATCTGACGATCTACAAAGCAAGCTCACGCATAGAAATGATAGACGCGAAGCAACGGATAAAAATCCGAGATAAAATCTGGACCGCTTATTTAAAAACTCCTTTCATCTGATGGATGAAAATACGAACGCACGCTATTTACGATAGACACACCACACTGGATCCGAATTATATTAATTAATTTCCAATCTTCTAATATTTAAAACTTGCTCGTTTGACGTCCGATTGGTGCGATTTAAAATGCGTCGGATCCGTAAAATTATGCTCTATAAAATAAGACACTTAAACACAAAAATTGATTAGTATTTAAATATGTTTGTTATCATCAAAACAAGGCTAATTAAGATTAACTGACCCAAAAAGTCAACACTAAGGTTTCCCACTTGTCAAAGTTGTGCTCATGAATTGGTCCATCCTAAAGATCCAAATGGAGGAACCTCTTCTTTGGGAATCCTTTTTGGATGAAAATATCGAAAGAGGATCCGAACAACTCCAAAAACTTGTTTGTAAATGAAAAGCTTGTTTCAAAGTACTTGTTTCACTCTTCGGACCATATTGTTACCAAAGACCTAAGGTTTACCACTTGTCAAAGTTTTCCTCGTGATTTGGTCCATCCAAAAGAACCAAATTGAGGAACCTCTTCTTTGGGAATCCTCTTTGGACTAAAATATCGAAAGAAGATCCGTACCACACCAAAAACTTGTTTGTAATTGAAAAGCTTGTTTCACTCTTCGGACCATATTGATACCAAAGACCTAAGGTTTCCCACTTGTCAAAGTATTCCTCGTTATTTGGTCCATCCAAAAGATCCAAATGGAGGAACCTCTTCTTTGGGAAACCTTTTTGGAACAAAATATCGAAAGAGGATCCGAACCACTCCAAAAACTTGTTTGTAATTGCAAAGCTTGTTTCAAGGTACTTGTTTCACTCTTCAGACCATATTCATTCCAAAGACCTAAGGTTTCCCACTTGTCAAAGTGTTCCCCGTGATTTGGTCCATCCTAAAGATTCGAATGGAGGAACATCTTCTTTGGGAATCCTCTTTGGACCAAAATATCGAAAGAGGATCCGAACCACACTAAAAACTTGTTTGTAATTGAAAAGCTTGATTCACTCTTCGGACCATATTGTGGCCATAGACCTAAGGTTTCCCACTTGTTAAAGTTTTCCTCATTATGTGGTCCATCCTAAAGATTCAAATGGAGGAACCTCTTCTTTGGGAATCCTCTTTGGACCAAAATGTCGAAAGAGGATCCGAACCACTCCAAAAACTTGTTTGTAATTGAAAAGCTTGTTTCACTCTTCGAACCATATTGATACCATAGACCTAAGGTTTCCCACTTGTTAAAGTTTTCCTCATTATCTGGTCCATCCTAAAGATTCAAATGGAGGAACATCTTCTTTGGGAATCATCTTTGGACCAAAATATCGAAAGAGGATCCGAACCACTCCAAAAACTTGTTTGTAATTGAAAAGCTAGTTTCAAAATACTTGTTTCACTCTTCGGACCATATTGATACCAAAGACCTAAGGTTTCCCACTTGTCAAAGTTTTTTTCGTGATTTGATCCATCCTAAAGATACAAATGGAGGAACCCCTTCTTTGGGAATCCTCTTTGAACCAAAATATCGAAAGAGGATCGGAACCAGTCCAAAAACTTGTTTGTAATTGAAAAGATTGTTTCAAAGTACTTGTTTCACTCTTCGGACTATATTGTTACCAACGACCTAAGGTTTCCCACTTGTCAAAGTTTTCCTCGTGATTTGGTCCATCCAAAGGATCCAAATGGAGGAACCTCTTCTTTGGGAATCCTGTTTGAACCAAAATATCGAAAGAGGATCCGAACCACTATAAAAACTTATTTGTAATTGAAATGCTTGTTTCAAAGTACTTGTTTTACTCTTCGTACCATATTTATACCAAAGACCTAAGGTTTCCCACTTGTCAAAGTTTTCCTCATGATTTGGTCCATCCTAAAGATCCAAATGGAGGAACCTCTTCTTTGGGAATCCACTTTGGACCAAAATATCGAAAGGGGATCCGAACCACTCCAAAAACTTGTTTGTAATTGAAAAGTTTGTTTGAGAGTACTTGTTTCACTCTTCGGACCATATTCATACCAAAGACCTAAAGTTTCCCACTTGTCAAAGTTTTCCTTGTGATTTTGTCCATCCTAAAGATTCGAATGGGGGAACCTCTTCTTTGGGAATCCTATTTGGACCAAAATATCGAAAGAGGATCCGAACCACACCAAAAACTTGTTTGTAATTGAAAAGATTGTTTCACTCTTCGGACCATATTGATACCGAAGACCTAAGGTTTCCCACTTGTCAAAGTTTTTCTCGTTATTTGGTCCATCCTAAAGATCCAAATGGAGGAACCTCTTCTTTGGGAATCCTCTTTGGACCAAAATATCAAAAGAGGATCCGAACCACTCCAAAAACTTGTTTGTAATTGAAGAGCTTGTTTCAAACTAGTTGTTTCACTCTTTGGACCATATTGATACCAAAAACCTAAGGTTTCCACTTGTGAAAGTTTTCCTCGTGATTTGGTCCATCCAAAAGATTGAAATGGAGGAACCTCTTCTTTGGGAATCCTCTTTGGACCAAAATATCAAAAGAGGATCCGAACCACACCAAAAAGTTGTTTATAATTGAAAAGCTTGTTTCAAAGTACTTGTTTCACTCTTCGGACCATATTGATTCCAAAGTCCTAAGGTTTCAAACTTGTGAAAGTTTTCCTCATGATTTGGGCCATCCTAAAGATCCGAACGGAGGAACCTCTTCTTTGGGAATCCTCTTTGGACCAAAATATCGAAAGAGGATCCGAACCACACCAAAAACTTGTTTGTAATTGAAAAGCTTGTTTCACTCTTCGGACCATATTGATACCAAAGACCTTAGGTTTCCCACTTGTCAAAGTTTTCCTCGTTATTTGGTCCTTCCAAAAGATCCAAATGGAGGAACCTCTTCTTTGGGAATCCTCTTTGGACCAAAATATCGAAAGAGGATCCGAACCACTCCAAAAACTTGTTTGTAATTGAAAAGCTTGTTTCAAATTACTTGTTTCACTCTTCGGACCATATTGTTACCAAAGACCTAAGGTTTCCTACTTGTCAAAGTTTTCCTCGTGATTTGGTCCATCCAAAAGATCCAAATGGAGGAACCTCTTCTTTGGGAATCGTGTTTCGACCAAAATATCGAAAGAGGATCCGAACCACTATAAAAACATATATGTAATTGAAATGCTTGTTTCAAAGTACTTGTTTTACTCTTCGTACCATATTGATACCATACACCTATGGTTTCCCACTTGTCAAAGTTTTCCTCATCATTTGGTCCATCCTAAAGATCCAAATGGAGGAACCTCTTCTTTGGGAATCCTCTTTGGACAAAAATATTGAAAGAGGATCCGAATCACTCCAAAAATTGTGTGTAATTGAAAAGCTTGTTTCAAAGTACTTGTTTCAAAGTACTTGTTTCACTCACTATAAGAAAAATAGGAATAGGCCACACTAATAATTTTAATAGGTGACCCAATAAAATAAAAAACGAATGAATTGTGTTTTTTTTAAAAGAAAAATTAAAAGCACGTCACCCATTCCTTCAAACCAAATCACGGATGAACACTTGAGGAAAAAAAGAAAAGGAAACCCAATCGCTCACGAAACCCTCTCGCTCTCTCCCAAATCGCTCCTCATAGTTCTCAATCGCTCGACAAAAACCCTCAATCAAATCCCTTTCGCGATTTCTCCTTCCACATCTGATACTATTTCTTCTATCATTCCCCATCATGAGTTCTTCATTTGCTCGACCAAAACCCTCGCCGTCGTATCGAGAAGCTCCTCGCAATTTCATTTTCGTGTTGAAGCTTCATTGTAAAACCAGATCTATTGAAAATCGAAGCCACAAACCGCAGACAGTCATTATAAAATTTATAAAAACACGCGTTCAGGTCTGTCATAGTTTTATTTATTGTAAAAAATGCATACCGAGTTTCGATCAGCCGTGTTTCCCCACCAAAAACGTTCCAAAAATTCACCCAACCGTAGTTGATTGTCATTAGATCGAGTTCTAAAATTTCGATTTAAGCTGAAGAAGTTTCATCGAAATTTCGTTTTGAGTTTTTGAGGTTTTGGATTTTTCTTTTTATTCTTTTTTGTTGTTCTCGTTCTCTCAACTTCGATCTACCATTCTTTCTCTATCAGATCGTTTTGTCAGCCAAGTTCATTCGGCTAAGGTTGATTGTGGTTTTTTATGATCCTTCTTTTGCTATAATAAAAAACAAGAATAGTTTTTTTTTTTCATGTATCTTGATATTTATTAGGAAGGTTTACTAAATTTTTTTAATCCTGTTTACTTTGTTTTTTGATGAAAAATGAAAAAATCTTACTTGAAAATGATTGAGTTCTTTTCGTGTGCTTGGTTGCAATAGTGTGATTTCACCTTTTTTTCCTAACTTGTCTTATTAAATTTATATCATTGCAGCTTCCCTTTTCCCTACTAAAGACTCTGAACTTCATCCAATAGTATGACTTTTTTGTTCATCAAATATATATTCCTACCAAATTTGTATCCTTGCCCTTCTTATGTTTGTTAAATTATCTAGCTTGCAAATATCTGTTTTCCTTTATTGTGTATGCTTAATAATTGTTGTGAATTGTTTTTCATTACTTTGTTCTTCGATTTAACATCGCCTTTTGGATTTGAAGTTTCATATTCCATCTTATTAAAAGGAGAAAAAAGAGCTCATAGATAATTTTATAACAAACACAAGTTAAAAAAGGAGGAGAAAGAGCTCATTGACTTCTTGGTATGATTTGATCCATGCACTAGTAATAGTATTTTTTTTCATGCTGCAATTGCTGTGTGGTTAAACTCTTGCTCAAAGATGGTAATTCTCATTCAATTGAATATTTTTTTCATGCCCCTCTTAATAAATTATGCTTTGAGCTGTCCTTTGAAAATAAAAAATTCTTCACTATATGTAGTTGTATCATTGTCTTCAATTTGTTATTAACATCGATAATCAATTAAAATCTATTCTCTTAGTCAATTCTCAATAAACTGCAAATTCTGTTGATTTAACATTAAAAAAATTCCTCATTCTTATGGCTTATACTTTGCATTCACACCTAGAATTATATTTTGATTATATATTAATGCATTTTTGGTTGCCTAAAGTCCAATCAATTTTACTTTAAATTTTCCCTTGACTTTCAAAACCTTTAGTTTGAGGTGTTATGTACTTCATATATTACATTGCATAATGAGCTAAATGATAGTTAGAAATGATAGAATGTTGGTCTGCAACTACTTTTTGATAATATTATCTAGTGAAAATTAGAAGTTTTAATTTGATTTAATATATGACATTAGATTGCAGATGTATCGTCTTGTGGAGTGACCTTGTATATGTGATGCTTGTTGGAGCTTATCCTTTTAAGGATCCTAATGAACCAAAGAATTTCTGGAAGGCTATTCTTTGTGAGATTTGGGTTGGATATTAAATATTTTTACTGTTTTTGTTTCCCTTTTCACAAATTTTTAACTGATAAATTGTGTTGATAATATTATCATGAATAAACGAATGGTGTGGACAAGAGAGGCTATCTGAATTCAACTTATGTCCACAATTCTTATACGTTGATATCTGTTCTATATTTATTCACTTTCTCACTAGAATAGAGGTGATTTATAGTTATCTGGCCAGATCTGCAGTGACTTAGTTTGGTTGATTGAGGTAATTCTAAGTTTGGTTGAAGAGTTGAGATAGCTGGTGTTAGGTTAAATAGTTAGAAAATCTGAAATTTCTAATATGTTTTGCATCTAGGGTTTTTAAGCCTTTTTATTAATTTGCTTTGATTTGATTGTTTTTATGAACTAAATTATTCCTCCATTACACTTGATGAACTGATTTTCCCCATAACGTCTTTTTTGCCGTTCAACAATCAATTCATATATGTTTCTATCTTTTACCATCCCTGTATGGAAAATGGCCCAAATTTTAGTTTCTTCCCCTTTCTATCCCAGCTGTGTAATTTTTCTAAAATGTACTACATGATTGACATTGCCTATATCTGCATCCAGAATTTTTTCTTACCCACCAATCTGAACTTTGCTTTGTTAAAGTGTTTTGAAATTTTGTATTGCTAGGCTAACTGGTGAAGAACTTTGTGATTTTTTTATCTTATGTTTTACCCATCTTTAGGCTCGGGAATTCACAAATGAGCTTCGTGCTAGTACCAAAGCATCAAGAAATCCCACTGTCTGGCTTGAAGTTTCTTTTGGATCTGGTCATAATGTGAATGCAACTGACACCTCCACTGTCTGAGAGGCTTATGGGAAGATGTTGACCATTTTCATCCCTCTTCTTGTAGATGAGGTTAAAACTCTAGTTCTACCTTTATGCTCTTGATCTTATAATAATTTGGTTTTAAAAATGAATTATCTTTCGATGACATAAAATGCAGAGTTTTTTTTTTTTGTTCACTTCATGTGCTTTGAAGTTCCTGCACTTGTGCCACCTGGTGGTGTTAATGGTGGTAAATCAGGTTATGCTTATGATTCCAATGATGACAATGATTTGGGAGATGACAACAAATCTGGTGCTTCTACTTGTTATTATTCTTATTGTTTCTCTCCTACAAATGGGAATCTCTGCTCTTATAAATTGTGGTCATTAATATATGCTTTCGGGTTTTGACTCGCAAAGTTGGATGTTGTAGGGAAAAATTTGGTAGAGCTTGCTGCATTAAATGAATCACTTCAGGACTCGCTTGACGGAATTCAGGTGACATACCCCTGGATTCTACTTATCTTTTTGCTGTTTTAATAATGTGTTATGTTTCAAAAAGAAAGCTCAAAGATATAAGTGGTGCTTCAGAATTGTGTTAAAATTCCAATGGTTTAATGGAAATGTGGATGCTTTTGCTGATTGAACTCTAGAACATGGAAAAAAAGACACCGTTTATAAAATGAATATATAGAGATAGAGACCACACACTTGTTTGCTGTTAATAACAGTTAAACCAATTTGTTTTAAATTTGAATCAGGAGGATTTTTATGCTGTTGTGGATTGGGCATACAAGATTGATCCACTACGCTGCATATCCAAATCAAGTTTACTATTTTTCTCAATAAATTTAGAAGAAGCCTAGATCTGGAGATTTAAGGTTTAATTTTTTTGTGGCCTTTGTGATCAGTTTTTACTTTGAAAAATTGTTTTTTATGGCATTTTCAACTTTTCTGAAATTTATCTGATCCTTTGATGGATACTATTACAATCTTATCTATTGTTATAAAGTTTTTCTTATAATTTTAAGGCCTTGCTTTTTTAGGGCCCCTTCTGCATTTGGAGGTCCTGATTTTGGTTCTCATGGAAGTTCCTTTGTCTTCCTCTGATGGATTGTACTTGAAAGGTATGTAAATTTAACTAAAAATCGAATCTTTCTCTAGTTCCTGTTCAGCGATTTTTTACATGTTTTTTTTAAGTTATGGTTATTGTTTAGATGTGATTAACAGGCTTAATGTTCTTCGAGGAAGAGGAATGACTAATTTATACTCTTGGTCTTGCAAGAGGTAAATTTGTTTTAATGTTTAATTTCTGAATTTTTGTAATGTATCTCTGTTCTTATTGTTTTTTGTGTGCCTAATTATGTAGGAGTTACAAGAATGGATTTTTTTGGCATGATCTTTGTGAAGATGACATAATTTTCCTGCTCATAGAAATGAGTATGTTCTTAAAGGCTCTAGCTATCAGTTTCAGTTTACCTCCCATAATCTAAAAAATATATATATATATATTTTTTTTTTTTTTGTGGAAAATTGCATTTGTTTAGATCTCTTTACGTGATCGTATAGTGTCTGTTGGTAATCTTCATATTTCATTAATGATTCTACTAGCCTAGAAAAGCATCATAGTTCTAATTACTTGCACTTGCAACCTTTCTCGAAGTTGATAACATATATAATTATTTTTGTGAAATCTTGATATATGGTCATTGTAACGTCCCGTTATTTTGAAGTGAATTTTTATTTATTTTATTTATTTATTTATTTAATGTTATTTATTTATTTATTTATTTCAATTTAAGTATTTAGTTTAATTATTATTTTGTAATTTCGATTTTAGTAGTTAATTTCGATCGAAATTCGTTTTTAATCGTTTTAATGCTCTAAATTCGTTTCGGTGACATTAATAATTATTAATAGGCCAATTAATAATTATTAATCACCTTTAGATTTATTTAAGAGCATCGGGTTTCGTTTTTATAAGTCAAAAGTCATAAAAGGACGTAATCGTCATTTTCCATTTCTTAAAAATATCCAAACACTATTCATTTGTCATTAAAATCACAAGTTTGACCAAAATTGACTAAACTTCTCATTTGTTTCTTCTCCTTGCCGTGGAGCTCATCTTCCATGGATGAGAAGAAGATTTCTTTGGCCTTTCTTCATTTCTCGACCGTTTTCAATGAGGTCAGTTGCGTTGGAATGCTCGGGACGTGGGCTTTCTTTCCAACCTAACCTTATGCCGTTTCTCGTTCCCTAAGGGAAGTCCCAAAAAGTAAGTTTTCAAAACTTTTTAGGTGGTTTTGTTCGTTTTTTATTATAAATGAGATTTGAAGTTGAAATCATGAATTTCTATCATGAAAAATGACGATTTTGAGCCCGGATTTTCGAAAAACACTATTCACCCGAAAACACTATTCACCCGAGACACTATTCATCCGAAATCACTATTCACCCGAAATTGCACATTTGTTCGCATATTAGTTATGAATTGTAATATGTTGTGCAATTGATGAATTGTAGGTGCAATTGCTCGGTTGTTGAATTGTGAGAATCGAAGATTTGGAGAAAATATTATTTGGCTAAGGTGAGAATAGATAGAATTTAAAGTATTTATAGAAAGCAAATGAGTGTGAAGGTTTGTAGAGTTTGAAACTAAGATTAGAATCCGAATCTAAGATTAGAGGGATGTGAGTTAGTGCCCTTAGGATTAGAAGTTAATCATTTAAGTGAGAACTTAGAAGTTCTCAAGGAAAGTATCGAATCTTAGAAGATTCTAAGTTAGTTTCGTTTCTAAGCTAAGGTTGGATCATTGGAGGTTAGAAGATCCAAGCTTGTTCTTAGAATGGTTATTAGACTAATCGTTCGTGTTATAATTCTACTTTTATTATTGATGCCGGAGTTCGATCGACATATCGTTCATCCGAGATTGCTATCTATTTATTTATGTCCTTTACTTTATGTCTTTACTTTTGCTCCTTTAATTTATGCTTGTTTTGATTACTTTATCATCTACATTTACTTTATGTACTTTTGCAAGCATATGCATAACATCTCGCATCATTCTTTGAGAAGGAAATGAAAAAGAGAAAGTAAGTGAAAGAGAAAAGAAAGTGAAAGAGAAAAGAAAGTGAAAAAGAAAAGAAATATGAAAAGAGACGGATGGGACCCTAAGGGATCTGCTCATCACTCTATATGAAAAGAGACGGATGGGACCCTACGGGATCTGCTCATCACTCTATATGACAAGAGACGGATGGGACCCTAAGGGATCTGCTCATCACTCTATATGAAAAGAGACGGATGGGACCCTACGGGATCTGCTCATCACTCTTGATGAAAAAGAAGTGAATGGTATCCTATGGGATTGACGCATTACTTCATTCATGCATAAGGGTATATGCGAGCCCTACATTGCATATGATTGATGATATAGAGAATTGAGATGTTATATTTTATGCAAAGTCATTTACTTTTATTACTTTATGTCATAACGAGTTAATGGAGGAAATTTGACTATAAGTGTGAGTAATATCATCCTTTGAAGGGTTTAGAATGAAATTATCTAAAGTTTGGAGAACTTTAGGATTGATTATGTCAGGTAAATTGGACACAAATCGGAATACGAGTTTGAGGTCTATCCTTACTTTTTATTCTTACTATTCTCACTGGGCTTAGTTTGTTAGCTCATGATATTATAAAATTTCAGGTAATGCCCTGACTAGAGGTCGAGGGAGAGGAGATGGTGCTGTATGATCGAGGGATGAAGACTTTGAGATGGACTAAGTGTTATGTAAAAAAAATCCATGTACATGGTTTTGTGAACTTTATATCATTTTGATGATTTGTACTTTGTAATTAGCTCATAAGAGCTTATTGTCGTTGATTTATGATTATAATCATTTTGAAATCCTGGATAGGAACTTAATGTTCCTTGTGTATTTTAGATTTTGAAATTAAGATGTAAACAGGTTTTTGGCCAGCAAATTTTCAAACATAACCACGCCAAATTTTCTTAAAATAAAAGACTTCCGCTGTTTTCTCTGATTTAAATTATTTAAAAGTGATGGGTCGTCACAGTCATGCTGTGGTGCAGTATGGTGTTAAAATTTTCATGATTACATCTTTCAAGGATACCTGCTACATTGAGATTCTTCCCAATATTGAAAGGTCAAAAAGAGGTACATTATAATGGCTTCTCATTTGGTGATGGATCTAATGGTTTAGTCAACCTATTGGTGATACTCACGTATAATATAACAAGTAGTAAAGCATGTTGAGAGCCCATAGCCCCCCTTCTTCCTTCTCCATCCCATGTTTTCTTCTTTCTTCTTCCTCAAAAGGACTTTCTAGATTCTGATTTAACACCTCTGGCGGAAATGAGTTATGTTATTTTTTTCCCTCATTTTCCATTATTAATAAAAGGGAATTTCTGATTTGATGTATTGTTAGGAATGGTGTCCTAGAACTTGTAATTATTTAATAATAATAATTTATTACGAATAAATTAAATAAATAAACATAAGTTCTTTATATTATCTAGATTGATTCAATTAATGATATTAGGAATATATGGAAATATATAAATATCAAACATTCAAATAGCAAACCCTAAGTTACTCTTATGAAATCACGACTTAGTATGTGAGTCATACAAGAGGATTAAAGTCGAGATGAGTAACTTAAATATGTCTACAGTAAAAGGATAACGTTTGGGAACCTTATCCTGGAAATACTGTTGATAGCTTCGCATTTTGTTTATAAACAAATGATCTAATCCTGATCGTTCATGTGGGTGACATGAAATGGAAGTATCATATGCAATGTTGATTGTATAAGACAGGACCACGATGTTCGATCAAATTTCTCATTAGTACCGTTTACGAGAAATAATTGAATATCAAACTAAGTTTATCAACCGTGATAGATCTCAATCCTGAGTGAAATGCGGACTCCTATTTGTGGAGTTATGTTCTTTGATTCACATAGTTGAGAGCGATCTGTAAGAACGCTCAATACACTCCTGTTTTGGGAACATGACTAGATAAGTAGCTGGGAACTCATTTTCACGAGATGAAATTCATAACTTTCCTATAAATTAACGGTATCAGTGCGATACCTAAACATTTTAGGAACTTTAGGAAACTCCCTTGATGTACTGATTCGAGACATGAACAAGTGACGTCACGACTTCTATTGATCACAGAAGTATCTTATCTCTAGTTCGACTAAAGATAAAGTTCATTGGAGAATCAGCGGGAACACAAGGATAAAGCGGTAATTACAGGGGCAAAACGGTAAATTTATCCGCCTGTAATTATGAGGGTTCCACGTGAAGGATATATCACAGATATAAATAATGATAAACTAAATGGACATAACTCATCTATAGTGAGGGGAGTTCAGCTATGAATCTATAGTGGAATTATTCATAGTTAGATAATAAGTAATTAACTGATTATGTGTTAATCACTTAATTGACTAATTATTAAGCCCATGATCTATAGGTCCATCGGGTCCCTATGCTAGCCCAAATATCGTAGTCGCGAAATCAAGTAGAAGAAATGGAAATTTTAAGTAAAGTGAATTACTTAAAATAAGCAATATTAATTTTTTAAATATTGAGTATATTTAAACAGAAATTAATATAAACATTATTAGTTGTTTAAATAATGAGTTTATTTAAACATGAAATTAATAATGAAATATTATTAATTATACATTATTAATTATTTAAATATTGAGTATATTTAAATGGTAATTAATAATTTGAAATTAATTAACAATTATTAATTGTTTAAATAATTATATTTAAACGGAAATTAATAATTAAAATTAATAGTAAAATATTGTCAATAAAATTATTAATTAAATAATGAATTTATGGAAATTAATAATTATAATATTTATTATTAATTATTTAAATAATGAAAATTATTTAAATGGAAATTAATAATTAAATTGGATAATATTTAGTCGGGAGAAAATATTAATATTATTAATTGTTTAAATAAAATATTTTATTTAAATGGTAATTAATAAATAAATTAATTAAGTTGGACTTATTAATTTAAGAGAGAATTTCAAGCCCAATTGGATTAATGAACCCAATTGGAATTGGCCCAAAATAATTAATTAAATAAATTGTATTTATTTATTGTTTTATGATGATAAAATCGGCCATACATGTAATTTTGGAAGAGATAATTGTTTGAATTATATCCTAAAATAATTACATAGATTTATTTACCCAAGATAAATAAAAATAAAGAAAATAAAATAATCTCCTATTTATCCAAAGCATTTTCGAAATTGCTAGATAAAGGAAAGAGATAATCTTTTTTTCTTTTTGATATGAATTATGTAGCCTTACATTTGAAACTGATATTTAACTCTAATTGAAGCTTGTAAATGGTCATTAATGCTTGTCTTGGAGTTGCCTTAAGTTCCCTTGAATGAAGCTTGAGTTGTCTTGAATGAAGCTTGGGTTATCATCAATGCATCTTGAGTTGTAGTTAATGCATCTTAACTTGACTTGTAATAAATGAACTTGGGTTGCCATTAATGCAATTGAAGTGCATTTAATGCAAGTGTTCTTGAAGCTTGAATTCCTCAAATGCAAGACTACATAATTCATATCAAATATTATTATCATATGAATTCTGAGTCTTTAGGGTTACAAATGAGGCCTTTAAATAGGCAAAGAAACCCTAAAAATAAGCTAGGAAATTCGGATTACAAGGAGCACAAAATCTGCCCAAAACTTGCCTTATGTGAAATTGGCAGATTTTGTGGAAAATCTTTTCTAGAGAATAATATCTTTCCTAATCCTTTCCAAACATATAAACTGAATATAAAAGGCCTAAAACATGTCCTTTGGCCATGGAAAACATTATACAAAATCCCTAAATGCATAAAATAAATAGAAGACTCAAATAAGGAAAGTTGTCAAATATGGAAAGTTTGCAACTTTCTCTCTAAGCTTCATTCTTTGAATCTGATTGCACAACTTGTCCAAATTCTTCTTCCAATTGCACATGCCACAAGTTGAAGTGCTTTAAGTCTTCTTCCTCAGCCTCAATGTTCCAATCTTCAAAAGTCTCCTTGTGTTTGCTCATGTATGCTTGACAATGGATATTCAAAGCTTGTTGCAATTTCTTGGTCTTGGATCTTGTCATTGGCCTTTGAACCATCCTAAGCTTGTCTATCTTGTCTTGTGCTCCATGATTCATATCATAAAGTTTTCCTCATTATTTGGTCCATCCTAAAGATTCAAATGGAGGAACCTCTTCTTTGGGAATCTTCTTTGAACCAAAATATCGAAAGAGGATCCGAACCACTCCAAAAACTTGTTTGTAATTGAAAAGCTTGTTTCACTCTTCGGACCATATTGATACCATAGACCTAAGGTTTCCCACTTGTTAAAGTTTTCCACATTATTTGGTCCATCCTAAAGATTCAAATGGAGGAACCTCTTCTTTGGGAATCTTCTTTGAACAAAAATATCGAAAAAGGATCCGAACCACTCCAAAAACTTGTTCGTAATTGAAAAGCTTGTTTCACTCTTCGGACAATATTGATACCGAAGACCTAAGGTTTCCCACTTGTCAAAGTGTTCCCCGTGATTTGGTCCATCCTAAAGATCCAATTGGAGGAACCTCTTCTTTAGGAATCCTCTTTGGACCAAAATATCGAGAGACGATCCGAACCACTCCAAAAACTTGTTTGTAATTGAAAAACTTGTTTCAAAGTACTTGTTTCACTCTTCTGACCATATTGATACCAAAGACCTAAGGTTTCCCACTTGTGAAAGTTTTCCTCGTGATTTTGTCCATCCTAAAGATCCAAATGGAGGAACCTCTTCTTTGGGAATCTTCTTTGGACCAAAATATCGAAAGAGAATCCGAACCACACCAAAAATTTGTTTGTAATTGAAAAGCTTGTTTCAAAGTACTTGTTTCACTCTTCGGACCATATTGATACCAAAGACCTAAGAATTCCCACTTGTCAAAGTAGTGCTCATGAATTGGTCCATCCTAAAGATCCAATGGAGGAACCTCTTCTTAGGGAATCCTTTTTGGACAAAAATATCGAAAGAGGATCCGAACCACTCCAAAAACTTGTTTGTAATTGAAAATCTTGTTTCAAAGTACTTGTTTCACTCTTCGGACCATATTGTTACCAAAGAACTAAGGTTTCTCACTTGTCAAAGTTTTCCTCGTGATTTGGTCCATCCAAAAGAACCAAATTGAGGAACCTCTTCTTTGGGAATCCTCTTTGGACTAAAATATCGAAAGAGGATCCGTACCACACCAAAAACTTGTTTGTTATTGAAAAGCTTGTTTCACTCTTCGGACCATATTGATACCAAAGACCTAAGGTTTCCCACTTGTCAAAGTTTTCCTCGTTATTTGGTCCATCCAAAAGATCCAAATGGAGGAACCTCTTCTTTGGTAATCCTTTTTGGACCAAAATATCGAAAGAGGATCCGAACCACTCCAAAAAATTGTTTGTAATTGCAAAGCTTGTTTCAATGTACTTGTTTCACTTTTCGGACCATCTTCATTCCAAAGACCTAAGTTTTCCCACTTGTCAAAGTGTTCCCTGTTATTTTGACCATCCTATAGATTCGAATGGAGGAATACCTTCTTTGGGAATCCTTTTTGGACTTAAATATTGAAAGAGGATCTGAACCACACTAAAAACTTGTTTGTAATTGAAAAGCTTGATTCACTCTTCGGACCATATTGATACCATAGACCTAAGGTTTCCCACTTGTTAAGGTTTTCCTCATTATTTGGTCCATCCTAAAGATTCAAATGGAGGAACCTCTTTTTTGGGAATCCTCTTTGGACCAAAATATCGAAAGAGGATCCGAACCACTCCAAAAACTTGTTTGTAATTGAAAAGCTTGTTTCACTCTTCAGACCATATTGATACCATAGACCTAAGGTTTCCCACTTGTTAAAGTTTTCCTCATTATTTGGTCCATCCAAAAGATTCAAATGGAGGAACCTCTTCTTTGGAAATCTTCTTTGAACCAAAATATCGAAAGAGGATCCGAACCACTCCAAAAACTTATTCGTAATTGAAAAGCTTGTTTCACTCTTCAGACCATATTGATACCGAAGACCTAAGGTTTCCCACTTGTCAAAGTTTTCCTCGTTATTTGGTCCATCCTAAAGATCCAAATGGAGGAACCTCTTATTTTGGAATCCTCTTTGGACCAAAATATCGAAAGAGGATCCGAACAACTCCAAAAACTTGTTTGTAATTGAAAAGCTTGTTTCAAAGTAGTTGTTTCACTCTTTGGACCATATTGATACCAAAGACCTAAGGTTTCCACTTGTGAAAGTTTTCCTCGTGATATGGTCCATCCAAAAGATCGAAATGGAGGAACCTCTTCTTTGGGAATTCTCTATGGACCAAAATATCAAAAGAGGATCCGAACTACACCAAAAACTTGTTTGTAATTGAAAAGCTTGTTTCAAAGTACTTGTTTCACTCTTCGGACAATATTGATACCAAAGACCTAAGGTTTCAAACTTGTCAAAGTTTTCCTCATGATTTCGGCCATCCTAAAGATCCGAATGGAGGAACCTCTTCTTTGGGAATCCTCTTTGGACCAAAATATCGGAAGAGGATCTGAACCACACCAAAAACTTGTTTGTAATTGAAAAGCTTGTTTCATTCTTCGGACCATATTGATACCAAAGACCTTAGGTTTCCCACTTGTCAATGTTTTCCTCGTTATTTGGTCCATCCAAAAGATCCAAATGGAGGAACCTCTTCTTTGGGAATCCTCTTTGGACCTAAATATCGAAAGAGGATCCGAACCACTCCAAAAACTTGTTTGTAATTGAAAAGCTTGTTTCAAATTACTTGTTTCACTCTTCGGACCCTATTGTTACCAATGACCTAAGGTTTCCCACTTGTCAAAGTTTTCCTCGTGATTTGGTCCATCCAAAAGATCCAATTGGAGGAACCTCTTCTTTGGGAATCCTGTTTCGACCAAAATATCGAAAGAGGATCCGAACCACAATAAAAACATATATGTAATTGAAATGCTTGTTTCAAAGTACTTGTTTTACTCTTCGTACCATATTGATACCATAGACCTATGGTTTCCCACTTGTCAAAGTTTTCCTCATGATTTGGTTCATCCTAAATATGCAAATGGAGGAACCTTTTCTTTGGGAATCCTCTTTGGACCAAAATATTGAAAGAGGATCCGAATCACTCAAAAAACTTGTTTGTAATTGAAAAGCTTCACTACAACAAAAAAGGCCTATGATAGCGTCCAAAAAAAGCTATCGTTGACTTTTCATAGCGTTTTTACAAACGCCGTGATTGCCCACGTAATTAAAAGTCTAGGACTTTCAATAGCGTTTTTTAAAAGCTATTATGAACGCTATAAAAAAGTGTGTGCAATAGCATAATTGCAATGCTACAAAACATATCATAACTTTTTTAAAAGGCTATGGATTACTTTTTATATCTTTAGAACAACGCTATAGAATACTTTTTATATCATCATATATAATTTTTTTTTTATTAATACATGTAACTATAATTAAAAAATCACCTTGTATAATATTAATCAATAATAAGTCATCACATTGAATAAATAATAATTTAATATAATATTAAAAAAGAAAATGATATATTATTACTCGTTACAAAATTTATATATTTACAAGCCTTGGAGAATTTGGAAGCTATGCTAATAATAATTGTTCATAATATATTGTCATATATCACTACATGGATAGAAATAAAATTCTCTCATTTTTTATTGATCTATCTTCACGTGATGCTTTTTTCTTCAACACAATAACATCAGTGTTCTAGTCCTGTAATAAAAAAAATATAACAATAATACATAACATGTTAATGTGAGATTGTTAATCAATGAAATTTCACAAATCCATGAAATGAAAAAATGTTACATATAGGCAATTATTAAATTAAAGGATTTTAGTAAAGATGCATGAGTTAGACTACAAACTACTCTTGAAACTTAGTTCAGTTGTTTACACATTTGCTTACTTTCCCTTGAGGTCGAAGGTTCCACTTTCCTCTCCCCCAATTTGATATGATATCTCCAAACACAAAAGTTCCAAAAAGACTCAAGTAGATTCAAGACAAACATCTCTTCAACATATCAAAAATCATAAACTTAGAGGAATTATTTTACCTTATTAATGTAAATTTTCTTATACTCAAGGTGGTCCTGATTCCTGATCAGAATTGATGATCTTATGTTGAAATTCAAGTCTATGGCTAACTAAGCACAATTGAAAAGTATCTGAAAAACACGAACACATAAGAATTACACATTAAGTCATATATTAAGTCTTGTAAAGAAAAAGAAGGATAAGTAAAATTGGCATATCCATGTTCTCTCAGTTGAAGAAGTAAACATGAAAACACCAACATCATAAATAGCTTCTTTGATTTGAAATCCTAAAGTACTCTTGTACCTAATCATGAGAAATGAAAATTATAGTTACATTAACATAATAATTATTTTTTTTTTAGAGTAAAAGTATTAAAATTAAACTTTGAACAACCAAATTTTTATAAACAACAAAGTCTAGCCTTTGGAAATCTGACAAGCTCCTTACTTGGTAATCCTAAATTAGAAAATAAATTTTCTGAGCAAAATAATAAATAATAAGTTTTCATAAAAAACTGTCACATTCATGTACTAGTCTGCAAGGATCGTCAACACCTGAACTATCTCTCGATAGGATGAACCCACAGATAAGGAGCAGACCCTTAATTTTGATGGCATCCCTAAAGATTTCTAACAAACCATACCGATTTAGATGAACCCAGTCCTTTTTCAAACATTCTTGAAGAATTGTTCGCTTAATTTCGTCTATTTACATGAAAAAACAACTTGGTTATGATTGGGCAACCAAATGTAAGCAAATTAAAAAGACCAGTAATGCAAAAATAGCATGAGTGGAACTAACAATTTATGCGTCTTGATAACGATGATTTACATAAATAATTTAACCAACATATGATATCAAAACTCAATATTTTGAAAATGTGAGAGATGAGAGAAAGAGAGACAAAAGAGTGGTTGTTAATGGCTTTAGCAAGCTCTTAAAGTCATGGCTACCATAACTGCAGGATAGCCATGACACACAATAAATAATAACTATTTAATTGGCCTTTTAAATCATCACAATCAAGTTTTCAATGATAAATTTTTAAAATAATAGAAATAATAAACAAGGAAGAGGGACGAACCTTGAATGTAAAAACCCAAACAAAGAGAACACTTTATTTTATGCTACACACATTTTTCATCACAGAGTGAACCTATAATAAGAAAAATTCAAAGAGAAGATAAATTATTTCGAGAGAGTTAAATAATCCAAGTGGTTAGTTAGTCAAACAATATATTTAACAATAAACTTTTATGAACAAGTTACTAAAAAAAAGCCCTTTAAATAAAAAAAATGAGGAACAAAAAACAAGAAAAAAAACAAACAAAAAATAACTTAAACACAATACTATCCAAACTCAATAATTTGGCTATCTTTTTAATATTATAAAAAGACTACAAATTCAATAAGTCTCTCCAAAAAAAGTTATACTATCAAGTTCTAAATCTCGAAAACTGTGATTCTAGTGAGTAAGGCAAACAGCTTTCGACTTTCATAGGCACACATTTTATTTTCTTATCTAGTGCCAAGGCTCATATTGTAGCTGCCCCGTATCCACCTGGCATTATGAGCACCACCACCACTATACCCACCGAAACTCTCATCAGGTCCACACCATAACCACCTCCAAAATCATACTCTCTAATTAAACCTCTGCTGCTCCATAACGAGAAGAAATTGTGTTTTTTTAGCCTTCGTTCCATAAATCAAATAGCCAATAACCTACATAATCTATCAAATAAATCAAATGTGATCTTGTAAAATTCATTAAATTTTAAATAAGAAAGCTCGAATTATGATAAACCTCTGAAAGATGGAAATTTCCCATTTAATTAGTATTAAATTCTATAACATTCATATTAAACATGAGGCCATGGAGGAGAACATGGATCATCCCCGTTAGCTTGCCATTTGAGAAGGTCTTGATTTTCCTATCCTCTCTGAAATCATGTAGAATTTTGAAATCATTTGGATAAGTGGTGCATAAACAAACAGTCGAAAGACATAAAAAATTTTATATAGAATTTAAAACTTACAAATTTGAAAGCAGACAAGATATTCGAGAAAGAAAGGCCATTCATTATATGAGATTACACTAAAAGCACATTGTACCTGCTAACATTCACCTGACTCAATGCTTAACACGAACCATATATAGTTGTGGCCTAAAACTATAACAGAGCACCCCAACGTTACTACATTGATCGCATATTTTAGCTACTCCAACAACCTGCTAATATAAGAAATAGTAAATTAGTAAACTAATTGTCTTGGACTTCCATATAAATAACCAAATACCATATAATTTAAATTTCCAGAAGCTATAATTATTAGACTTGCCTGTTCAACTCCATTTTTTAGAACCAGCAAATCCTGTGTAAAAAATATCAAAGTCATAAAGCAAATATTAACCAGTCAAACCAAAACAAATTGGTTAATTTTTTAAATACGAATTGAGATTTCAAGGTCTTCTAAAAACGGGGACAAGCTTCAAAAATCAAATAACTAAAATCATTACCACATCAATAATACATGAAAGATTCTTACTCAACTAGTTGGATTTCAAAATCTTGCACATATAAAAATTGATTAAAAAATATTGTCTTTTCGATGACCTAATAACTATGAAAAACAAGAATTAAAAAAATAAAAGTGAACAAAAAAACTTGCTTATAAGAAGAATTAGGGGGAAACCATAACGATTTTCACCCAAACATTTTAAAAAAAATATCATAACTCTATTGATTAAATAATAATCTAATTTTATTACAATCAAAGTGCATAACTTGGACAAAAATTCCAATGATTTCCTAATACCCACGCCTCATAACAATATTTAAAAGAATAAGGCTTAGAAATGTTTCCTCGAGTTCATTCTCCAATTGCATCTGATAAATTATATTAAACTTCTTCAACATTTAGTTCATCAACTAAATTGTAAATGAACACATGGAAATCAAAACTTCAACTATTATCTTACTTAAAATAAATAAAGTTTAAAGTTATAGAATTACCTTTGAACTCATGGAATAATCTCAGGTTGTTTTCTACTAGAGCTCATAGACTTCTCCTGGTAGCTCTCCACTCAAACTGGAAGATAACAAAGGATTCAAAGCCGATGCATCGTTAATTGATCCGACTTGAATGAATAGGCCAACAGAACCACCACCGTGTTGTGATCAATAGTTTGGTTGGATCTTCCTGTAAAATCAACTTTATTATCATCGATCCGATCCGATTTTGATCAAATTTCATAAGTGAAGAAACAGAAACATCATGATCAAAATGGAAATTCCATCCGAATTCACTAAGAATGGAACTATCTCTATCATCGGAGAAGAAATAAACGATTCAAAATCAGCGGATATGTTAGCTCAAGGATTCATGAATTTCTTGTTGTCTAAATCATGATTACCATCCTCGATTTATCGAAGAAAGAATCGAAGAAAGAATTGGAAAGGAAGAATTGAGTGAGAGAGCGCTAGGGTTAGTAGAAAGGACGGGGAAATGGAAACGAGGTGTAGAACTGTTCGTCAGAGAAAAATGAACTTTAAGTTCGTGAGAGACAATAAGGGCGCGAGTTAAAAAAATTGGGGGAAACCTATTTGCCGCTGATTTTTTTTAATAATTTATGACCTTTTGTAAATATGCTATAAATAAATGTTATGGTAGGACTAATTTGTTGTAGTGCTTGTTTCAAAGTAGTTGTTTCACTCCTCGGACCATATTCATTCCAAAGACCTAAGGTTTCCCATTTGTCAAAGTGTTGCCCGTGATTTGGTCCATCCTAAAGATCCAATTGAAGGAACCTCTTCTTTGGGAATCCTCTTTGGACCAAAATATCAAAAGAGGATTCGAACCACTCCAAAAACTTGTTTGTAATTGAAAAGCTTGTTTCAAAGTACTTGTTTCACTCTTCGGACCATATTGATACCAAAGACCTAAGGTTTCCCACTTGTGAAAATTTTCCTCGTGATTCGGTCCATCCTAAAGATCCAAATGGAGGAACCTCTTCTTTGGGAATCCTCTTTGGACCAAAATATCGAAAGAGGAACCGAACCACACCAAAAACTTGTTTGTAATTGAAAAGCTTGTTTCAAAGTACTTGTTTCACTCTTCAGACCATATTGATACCAAAGACCTAAGAATTCCCACTTTTAAAAGTTGTGCTCATGAATTGGTCCATCCTAAAGATCCAATGGAGGAACCTCTTCTTTGGGAATCCTTTTTGGACGAAAATATCGAAAGAGGATCCGAACCACTCCAAAAACTTGTTTGTAATTGAAAAGCTTTTTTCAAAGTACTTGTTTTACTCTTCGGACCATATTTTTACCAAAGACCTAAGGTTTCCCACTTGTCAAAGTTTTCCTTGTAATTTGGTCCATCCAAAAGAACCAAATTGTGGAAACTCTTCTTTGGGAATCCTCTTTGGAATAAAATATCGAAAGAAGATCCGTACCACACCAAAAACTTGTTTGTAATTGAAAAGCTTGTTTCACTCTTCGGACCATATTGATACCAAAGACCTAAGGTTTCCCACTTGTCAAAGTTTTCCTCGTTAGTTGGTCCATCGAAAATATCCAAATGGAGGAACCTCTTCTTTGGTAATCCTTTTTGGACCAAAATATCGAAAGAGGATCCGAACCACTCCAAAAACTTGTTTGTAATTGCAAAGCTTGTTTCAAAGTACTTGTTTCACTTTTCGGACCATATTCATTCCAAAGACCTAAGTTTTCCCACTTGTCAAAGTGTTCCCCGTGATTTTGTCCATCCTAAAGATTCGAATGGAGTAACATCTTCTTAGGGAATCCTCTTTGGACCAAAATATCGAAAGAGGATCCGAACCACACTAAAAACTTGTTTGTAATTGAAAAGCTTGATTCACTCTTCGGACCATATTGATACCACAGACCTAAGGTTTCCCACTTGTTAAAGTTTTCCTCATTATTTGGTCCATCCTAAAGATTCAAATGGAGGAACCTCTTCTTTGGGAATCCTCTTTGGACCAAAATATCGAAAGAGGATCCGAACCACTCCAAAAACTTGTTTGTAATTGAAAAGCTTGTTTCACTCTTCGGACCATATTGATACCATAGACCTAAGGTTTCCCACTTGTTAAAGTTTTCCTCATTATTTGGTCCATCCAAAAGATTCAAGTGGAGGAACCTCTTCTTTGGAAATCTTCTTTGAACCAAAATATCGAAAGAGGATCCGAACCACTCCAAAAACTTGTTTGTAATTGAAAAGCTTGTTTCACACTTCGGACCATATTGATACCAAAGACGTAAGGTTTCCCACTTGTCAAAGTTTTCCTCGTTAGTTGGTCCATCGAAAAGATCCAAATGGAGGAACCTCTTCTTTGGTAATCCTTTTTGGACCAAAATATCGAAAGAGGATCCGAACCACTCCAAAAACTTGTTTGTAATTGCAAAGCTTGTTTCAAAGTACTTGTTTCAATTTTCGGACCATATTCATTCCAAAGACCTAAGTTTTCCCACTTGTCAAAGTGTTCCCCGTGATTTTGTCCATCCTAAAGATTCGAATGGAGGAACATCTTCTTAGGGAATCCTCTTTGGACCAAAATATCGAAAGAGGATCCGAACCACACTAAAAACTTGTTTGTAATTGAAAAGCTTGATTCACTCTTCGGACCATATGGATACCATAGACCTAAGGTTTCCCACTTGTTAAAGTTTTCCTCATTATTTGGTCCATCCTAAAGATTCAAATGGAGGAACCTCTTCTTTGGGAATCCTCTTTGGACCAAAATATCGAAAGAGGATCCGAACCACTCCAAAAACTTGTTTGTAATTGAAAAGCTTGTTTCACTCTTCGGACCATATTGATACCATAGACCTAAGGTTTCCCACTTGTTAAAGTTTTCCTCATTATTTGGTCCATCCAAAAGATTCAAGTGGAGGAACCTCTTCTTTGGAAATCTTCTTTGAACCAAAATATCGAAAGAGGATCCGAACCACTCCAAAAACTTGTTTGTAATTGAAAAGCTTGTTTCAAACTAGTTGTTTCACTCTTAGGACCATATTGATACCAAAGACCTAAGGTTTCCACTTGTGAAAGTTTTCCTCGTTATTTGGTCCATCCAAAAGATCGAAATGGAGGAACCTCTTCTTTGGGAATCCTCTTTGGACCAAATTATTAAAAGAGGATCCGAACCACACCAAAAACTTGTTTGTAATTGAAAAGCTTGTTTCAAAGTACTTGTTTCACTCTTCGGACCATATTGATACCAAAGACCTAAGGTTTCAAACTTGTCAAAGTTTTCCTCATGATTTGGGCCATCCTAAAGATCCGAATGGAGGAACCTCTTCTTTGGGAATCCTCTTTGGACCAAAATATCGAAAGAGGATCTGAACCACACCAAAAACTTGTTTGTAATTGAAAAGCTTGTTTCACTCTTCGGACCATATTGATACCAAAGACCTTAGGTTTCCCACTTGCGAAAGTTTTCCTCGTTATTTGGTCCAAACAAAAGATCCAAATGGAGGAACCTCTTCTTTGGGGAACCTCTTCTTTGGGAATCCTCTTTGGACCAAAATATCGAAAGAGGATCCGAACCACTCCAAAAACTTGTTTGTATTCTAAAAGCTTGTTTCAAATTACTTGTTTCACTCTTCGGACCATATTCATTCCAAAGACCTAAGGTTTCCCACTTGTCAAAGTGTTCCCCGTGATTTGGTCCATCCTAAAGATCCAATTGGAGGAAACTCTTCTTTGGGAATCATCTTTGGACCAAAATTTCGAAAGAGGATCCGAACCACTACAAAAACATGTTTGTAATTGAAAAGCTTGTTTGAATTTACTTGTTTCACTCTTCGGACCATATTCATTCCAAAGACCTAAGGTTTCCCACTTGTCAAAGTTTTCCCCGTGATTTGGTCCATTCTAAAGATCCAATTGGAGGAACCTCTTCATTCGGATTCATGACCAAAATATCGAAAGAGGATCCGAACCACTCCAAAAACTTGTTTGTAATTGAAAAGCTTGTTTCAAAGTACTTGTTTCACTCTTTGGACCATATTGATACCAAAGACCTAAGGTTTCCCACCTGTGAAAGTTTTCCTCGTGATTTGGTCCATCCTAAAGATCCAAATGGAGGAACCTCTTCTTTGGGAATCCTCTTTGGACAAAAATATCGAAAGAGGATCCGAACCACACCAAAAACTTGTTTGTAATTGAAAAACTTGTGTCAAAGTACTTGTTTCACTCTTCGTACCATATTGATACCAAAGTCCTAAGGTTTCTCACTTGTCAAAATTTTCCTCATAATTTGGTCCATCCTAAAGATCCAAATGGAGGAACCTCTTCTATGGGAATCCTCTTTGGACCAAAATAAGGAAAGAGGATCCGAACCACTCAAAAAGCTTGTTTGTAATTGAAAAGCTTGTTTCAAAGCACTTGTTTCACTCTCCGGATCATATTGTTACAAAAAAATCTAAGGTTTCTCACTTGTCATTTGGTCCATCCAAGAGATCGAGGAACCTCTTCTTTTGGAATCCTCTTTGGACCAAAATATCGAAAGAGGATCCGAACCACACCAAAAACTTGTTTGTAATTGGAAAGCTTGTTTCTCTCTTAGGACCATATTGATACCAAAGACCTTAGGTTTCCCACTTGTCAAAGTTTTCCTCGTGATTTGGTCCATCCAAAAGATCCAAATGGAGGAACCTCTTCTTTGGGAAACCTGTTTCGACCAAAATATCGAAAGAGGATCCGAACCACTATAAAAACATATATGTAATTGAAATGCTTGTTTCAAAGTACTGGTTTTACTCTTCGTACCATATTGATACCATAGACCTATGGTTTCCTACTTGTCAAAGTTTTCCTCATTATTTGGTCCATCCTAAAGATTCGAATGGAGGAACCTCTTCTTTGGGAATCCTCTTTGGACCAAAATATCGAAAGAGGATCCGAACTACACCAAAAACTTGTTTGTAATTGAAAAGCTTGTTTCACTCTTCGGACCATATTGATACCAAAGACCTTAGGTTTCCCACTTGTCAAAGTTTTCCTCGTTATTTGGTCCATCCAAAAGATCCAAATGGAGGAACCTCTTCTTTGGGAATCCTCTTTGGACCAAAATTTCGAAAGAGAATCCGAACCACTCCAAAAACTTGTTTGTAATTGAAAAGCTTGTTTCAATTTACTTTTTTCACTCTTCGGATCATATTGATACCATAGACCTAAGGTTTCCCACTTGTTAAAGTTTTCCTCATATTTGGTTCATCCAAAAGATTCAAATGGAGGAACCTCTTCTTTGGAAATCTTCTTTGAACCAAAATATCGAAAGAGGATCCGAACCACTCCAAAAACTTATTTGTAATTGAAAAGCTTGTTTCACTCTTCAGACCATATTGATACCGAAGACCTAAGGTTTCCCACTTGTCAAAGTTTTCCTGTTATTTGGTCCATCCTAAAGATCCAAATGGAGGAACCTCTTATTTGGGAATCCTGTTTGGACCAAAATATCCAAAGAGGATCCGAACCACTCCAAAAACTTGTTTGTAATTGAAAAGCTTGTTTCAAAGTAGTTGTTTCACTATTTGGACCATATTGATACCAAAGACCTAAGTTTTCCACTTGTGAAAGTTTTCCTCGTGATATGGTCCATCCAAAATATCGAAATGGAGGCTTTGGGAATCCTCTTTGGACCAAAATATCAAAAGAGTATCCGAACTACACCAAAAACTTGTTTGTAATTGAAAAGCTTGTTTTAAAGTACTTGTTTCACTCTTCGGACCATATTGATACCAAAGACCTAAGGTTTCCCACTTGTCAAAGTTTTCCTCGTGATTTGGTCCATCGTAAAGATCCAAATGGAGGAACCCCTTCTTTGGGAATCCTCTTTGGACCAAAATTTCGAAAGATGATCCGAACCACTCCAACAAATTGTTTGTAATTGAAAGCTTCTTAAAAAGTACTTGTTTCACTCTCTAGAGAAAAATGAATCCGAAGACCTAAGGTTTCCCACTTGTCAAAGTTGTGCTCATGATTTGGTCCATTCTAAAGATCCAAATGGAGGAACCTCTTCTTTGGGAATTTTGTCTGGACGAAAATATAGAAAGAGGATATGAACCACTCCAAAAACTTGTTTATAATTGAGAAGCTTGTTTCAAAGTACTTGTTTCACTCTTCGAACCATATTAATAACAAAGACCTAAGGTTTCCCACTTGTCAAAGTTTTCCTCGTGATTTGGTCCATCCTAAAGATCCAAATGGAGGAACCTCTTCTTTGGGAATCCTGTTTGGACCAAAATATTGAAGGATGATCCGAACCACTCCAAAAAATTGTCTGTAATTGAAAGCTTCTTAAAAAGTTCTTCTTTCACTCTCTAGACAAAAATGAATCCGAAGACCTAAGGTTTCCCACTTGTCAAAGTTGTGCTCATGATTTGGTCCATCCTAAAGATCAAATGGAGGAACCTCTTCTTTGGGAATCCTGTTTGGACCAAAATATCGAAAGAGGATCCGAACAACTGTAAAAACTTGTTTGTAATTGAAATGCTTTTTTCGAAGTATTGCTTCACTCTCGGGCCATATTGATACCAAAGACCAAAGGTTTCCCACTTCTCAAAGTTTTCCTCGTGATTTGGTCGATCCTAAAGATCCAAATGGAGGAACCTCTTCTTTGGGAATCCTTTTTGGACCAAAATTTCGAAAGACGATCCGAACCTCTCCAAAAACTTGTTTGTAATTGAAAGCTTCTTAAAAAGTACTTGTTTCACTCTCTAGGCAAAAATGAATCCGAAGACCTAAGGTTTCCGTCTTGTCGAAGTTGTGCTCATGATATGGTCCATCCTAAAGATCCAAATGGAGGAACCTCTTCTTTGGGAATCCTGTTTAGACCAAAATATTGAAAGAGGATCTGAACCACTCCAAAAATTTGTTTGTAATTGAACATGATATGAACTATGTAACCCTTGCATTTGATGTGAAAAAGTTATTTTTGACAACCCAAGCTCCATTCAAGGAAACTCAAGCTTCATTCAAGGGAACTCAAAGCAACTTAAAGACAAGCATTAATGGACATTTAAAAGCTTCATTTAGACTTCAATTATCATTTACAAATGTGTTATAGGCTTGTAGGTTACAAAGTTAATTGTGGTTGATTGTAATTTGAAATTTCTTTTAAAAATTGTAAGTTACATTCTAGGGACTTAATGGGGCTGATATGGGATCATTATGAACGAAATTTACATGTATTTTATGCCTATAAATAGGCTTTGTTTTAGCCATTGTAAGGAGATTTGAAAATGTAATGAAATGTTGCCTTTTGTGCACATTGAGATTTGAAAATAGGTTTCGTATCATTTGGTATCAGAGCATAGGTTGCATCTTGTGGCCTACTCTAGAATTGATTCTATCTTACTTTTATGCATTTGTTTCTTCAATTCTACACATTCTGTCCATCAAATTCATTTCTGCCTTTTCATCCATTTTTCTTCATCATTTTATTCTGATTTCATATCCATCGTAAAGATCACGATTTGATCTTGAAAAAAAAAAAAAAAAAAAAAAAAGAAAGAAAGAAAGAAAGAAAGTGGTGAGTGAATTTGCATCCGAGGGCACCAAATCTGTTCTTGTGTTCTTCTTGAAAATTCTTCACTTTTCTGAGTTTGATTCATATAATTTCGTGTATAACTGATATAATTGTGTTTCTATAACATTTACCATTGAAATATATCAGTTACACATTGATTTAAAGTCTCAGAAACGGCTATAAGTTACATTTTCCAAAACTGTCCCGTTTTGTAACTGCCGCATTTAATGCTACTGTTTTCCATTCAAACTCTGATCTAACGTCCGAATTTGTCTTTGTTGTATGAAGAGAAAAGTTTTATCTTTCGGTTAGCTTTCAAAGCTCAGAAGGAAACTTTATCAAAATCATAACGGAAACAGTTCAAATCTGTAATATCATTTCTGTGCGCAGGTTTATCCTATTTTCCGGGAACTTCAATTCTGTGAGTTAGTGTTTTCAATTCTGAACGAATTTTTGAATTTGGCCTTTTGTATGCTCTTTATTATCATCTTAATAAGCTTCATATAGACTGCCAATTGAAAATTTATTCTCGAACTCCACGAATTTTGAAATTTGTAATTGCCATTTTTCTTGACTTCTTATCTTTAAAAATCTGTTTTAGTTTCTCCAATCTGTTTTTACCTATCCAATCTGTTTTTCTTGTTTTATTTTTGTTTCTTTTCATTATTTTAGATTGTTTAATTACTGATTGCTTGATTTTTAGTACTTTAAACACAAGTTGCTTCATTTTGACCATAGCTTATCCAAGAGCCTAAATTGATATTTTGGCCTACCTTGAGTGATTCAACACGAGAGTTCCCTTGAGTGAATTTTTGTGAGGGAGTGTTGTGAGGTCCAGAAACATGTCACAAGGGGGAAATAATCAGGGTGAGTTTAGTGAAGCTAGGTGGAGAGAGGCCCAAACGAGAGTTTTTGCTAGACTTACTAAAATTGTAGAGGGGCTTAATGAGCGCATGGGTAAATTAGAGATAGCTAGTAATCAGAAAATGAGGGAGATAATTGAAGATGAATTAGAAAGTGATGTAGTTGAAGAAGTAGTCACTGATTGTGAAGAGAGTGACTTTGAGGAAGAATATTTTGAGGAAGCCGAAGAGGGTGATTCTATGGAGGAAAATATTGAGGAACCCGAGGAGAGTGATGATAGTCGGGAGGAAGGAATTAGAGTAGCACTCTTGTGTAGGAGAGTTCTCAATTCTGAAATAAAGGAGAAATTTGAAGATGACCAAAGACACAACTTGTTCCATACTAGGTGTTTAGTGAATGAGACTCCATGTAGTGTTGTGATTGATGGTGGAAGTTGTACCAATGTTGTAAGCTCAATTCTGATCAAGAGACTCAATTTGCCTACTAGACCACATCCCAAACCTTATAAGTTACAATGGTTAAATGATATTGGGGAGGTGAAGGTGCATAAACAAGCTATCATTTCTTTTAGCCTTGGAAAGTATATGGATGAGGTAGTTTGTGATGTAGTCCCAATGCATGCCGGGGATATACTTTTGGGAAGGCCTTGGCAATTTGATCGAAGAGTAATCTATGATGGCTACCTAAATAGGTACACTTTTACCAAGGATGGGAGGAAGACTACTTTGGTACTTTGTCTTCAAAAGAGGTTTTAATTGATCAATGTAAGCTTGAACAAAGGAGGCTTGAGATTGAGTTGAAAGAAAAAGAGTTGAAAGAAAAAGAATTAAAAGAAAAAGAATTGAGTCAAAAATTGAGTGAGAGAGAAAAGAAAGCTTTGAGTGGAAAAAGCAAGAGTGAAAACAATGAGAGAAAAGAGAAGAATGAAAAAGAAATGTGTGAACACTTAGAGGAAATTGAGAGAAAAGGAAAATCAGTGAGCTTTCATGTAAGAATGAGTAAGGTGAGGAAAGTTTTTCTTAGTCAAAAGCCTAATTTTGTGCTTATGTGCAAAGTAGACTTTTTGGCAACTAACCTTAACCATTATTTTCCTAGTGTGTTTGGATATCTTTTTCAGGTTTGGAAGCATTACTTATGGCCGAATAAGAGCTTGAGGTGTTCGGAAGGGAAATACATCCATGCAAGAAAGTATATCGAATCTAAAGAGACTTTTGTAAGTAATATACTTTCTACTTTTGAGCATGTGAAAGTTCTTGTTAATGAGCATCTTGAAATTACAATTTTTGAGTATGCTGAAAAGTTGAACCCATTAAGGAATGCATATTCTTCTTATGTAGTTGCTTTTGCTTTGAGAAGTTACAATGTATACCAATCTGTTTTGCATGAATGGGAAACTCAAGAAGTGATAAATGTGATCTTTGGGGCAATCATTAAAGAAACAAACTTGAAAGTGAAAACTAATGAGAATTGTTTACATTTTGTAGAGAATACATGTAATAGGACAATACATCATAAAAATGTTTGTTTTTCAAATAAACTTATTTATGGTCTTTATGCTATTACTCCCTTTGAGTTGTTGCCTTTGAGATCTAATGTTTTTGTGAGTGATTCAGCCCATTTTATGAATGTATTCATCAAATTAATGCACATGGACGTCGAGCAAATGATCGAGGAGCAATTTTTCATATTTACCTTAAAAATAATCAAAAGAAGGAAAAGACATAAGTTTCATCCGAGAGCATGGATTTGGATGCATTTTCGAAAGAAAAGATTTCAAAGAAGGACCAAGTTGCATCTGAGGGGTGCTGGACCATATCAAGTCCTTGGAAGAATCTATACAAAAGTTCACACCATTACATTACAAGGTGAGAATTTTGAGAATTCAATCTTTAAATTTACTTATGTTTCATCTTTTATTGTAGGGCATGAAGATTTGGATTCGAGGACGAATCCTTTTCAAGAAGGAGGGAATGATATGAATCATGGAGCCTTAATGTTGATCTTTTCCGAGCTTGCATTCGTTGTTCTCCAAGTTCAAGATTAGTTCAATAAATGGAAGTCAAGTTCAAGTAGAGTTCATTAAATGCAAGTCAAGTTCAAACCAAGCTCATTAAATGCAAGTAAACTTCAAGCCTAATTCATTAAATGCAAATCAAGTTCATTTAATGCAACCGAAGCTCATTTAATGCAACTCAAGACATCAATGCTACTCTTGACTTATTCATGAGATCTTAAGGTTTCATTTAAGACCCTCATAAACACATGTTGTCAAGGATTTTCAGTTACAAAGACTTTAAAATCAGATTTGTAACTCTTCTAATTTCAGTTACAAGTTTGCATAGTTAAGACCATTTTCGGTTATTTTTGAAAGACTTTAAGGTTTTAGCTGTTTCATTTCCTTTAATTTATGTCAATTTCGTTTTTCCCTTTGTTTTGTAAGGCTTATATAGCCATGTTTCAGATTGTAAACAATTAGATTATGAATGAATTAAAAATCCAAAGTCTCATTGAGAGCTTTTTCTTGAATTGTTGTGAGTTGTTCAACTTTTCATCTTGTCATTCCTTGTGTTTAGGGTGGCTGTAGAATCAAGCCATTAGGATTGATCATTCTAATTTGGTGGATTGATTCGAATCTAAAACAAGAAATCCAATTCTTGTCTTTAGATCATTGATCATAAGGATAATCATTTTCTAGCCTTTTTCCTTGGGTTGTTTCAAATGGCATATGTGGGTTCTTTGGTTGTGATCTTTTTGGGTCCTTAGTTAAGTTTAAGGGTTCTTAAAGCATTTCGAAAGGGTTTTCGTATCATTTGGTATCAGAGCATCGGTTACGGTTTTGTGGTCGATCTCTAAAACAGGTTCTATCCAATCTATCATTTTCTATTCTTGTTGTTTTCATTTCTGTCCAATCTTTTCGTTTCTGTCCAAATAACTTCTTTTCTTCATCTTTTCATTCTGATCTTGTTCCCATCATGAAGTTCACGTTCTGATCTTGAAAATCAAAAAAAGAAAGAAAGAAAGCCTTGAATCCGAGAGCACGATTTACTAGTTGTCTAGTGTTCTTCCTTGCTAATCTTTGAAAATTCTGAGTTTGATTCATATGTGTCGTATAAATCTGAGTGTCTCCTGTTCTTACATCAATTTAGATCCACAAATTAAGCCTTCATTGAATTCAGATTCATTACTTTCCATAATTAAAGCTTCCATATTTATTCCTCTGTGTAGCTATCCAAATCGCGTGATATTGAACGAATTAGCTCGGAAATCCTTCATAGGAAAGTTAATTTAATCAGTTATGTTTCTTTCTCAAGAAGGAAACTTTTGGAAATTCGATCTGTAACCAACTCATTTTCTAAAAGTTAACACAGTGCGCAATCTGCTCCTAAATTTCAGGATCTTGTCTGTTGCTGATATACTAGCTGTCTAAAACGTGTGAAACTCATTGAATTAGCTTACCTTATAAGAAAGGAAAAGTTTATTCATCTAGTTATCTATCCGAAGTCAGAAGGGTGCATAAGCAAATACATTCAGAAACAATTTCAAATTCTAGAAATTAAAACAGTGCGCAGATTACTCCAAAATTTCAGCATCTTGTCTCTTGCTGATTGGCGTTTTCATTTGTGATTGAATTTATGAATTTGGAAAATTGTAAGCTCTTTATATCTGATTGATTGAGATGGATCTCGGCTGGTTTTATAAAATTCATATCCAATCTCCACAAATTTGAATTTGAGTGAAAACACGAGTGAAATAATATTTTGAGAGTTCTAAAAGTGAGTGAGTGCTTGTGAGGTCCAATTATTATTTTTTCTCTAACTTTCTTTTGCAGCAAAACTTTTGATTCGAGGACGAATCTTTTGAAGAAAGGGAGAATGATATGAACTATGTAACCCTTGCATTTGATGTGAAAAAGTTATTTTTGACAACCCAAGCTCCATTCAAGGAAACTCAAGCTTCATTCAAGGGAACTCAAAGCAACTTAAAGACAAGCATTAATGGACATTTAAAAGCTTCATTTAGACTTCAATTATCATTTACAAATGTGTTATAGGCTTGTAGGTTACAAAGTTAATTGTGGTTGATTGTAATTTGAAATTTCTTTTAAAAATTGTAAGTTACATTCTAGGGACTTAATGGGGCTGATATGGGATCATTATGAACGAAATTTACATGTATTTTATGCCTATAAATAGGCTTTGTTTTAGCCATTGTAAGGAGATTTGAAAATATTATTGATACCAAAGACCTAAGGTTTCCCACTTGTCATTGTAATTGAACAGCTTGTTTCAGAGTACTTGTTTCACTCTTCGGACCATATTGATACCAAAGACCTAAGGTTTCCCACTTGTCAAAGTCTTCTTCGTGATTTGGTCCATCCTAAATATCCAAATGGAGGAATCTCTTCTTTGTGAATCCTCTTTAGACCAAAATATCGAAAGACGATCCGAACCACTCCAAAAACTAATTTGTAAAAAGCATATTTCAAAGTACTTGTTTCACTCTCTAGACCAAATATAATCCGAAGACCAAAGATTTACCACTTGTCAAACTTGTGCTCATGATTTGGTCCATCCTAAAGATCCTAATGGAGGAACCCCTTCTTTTGGAATCCTGTTTGGACCAAAATATTGAAAGAGGATAAGAACCACTATAAAAACTTAGTTGTAATTGAAATGCTTGGTTCAAAGTACTTGTTTCACTCTTCGGACCATATTGATACCAAAGACCTAAGGTTTCCCACTTGTCAAAGTTTACCTCGTGATTCTGTCCATCCTAAATATTCAAATGGAGGAACCTCTTCTTTGGGAATCCTCTTTAGACCAAAATATCGAAAGACGATCCGAACCACTGCAAAAACTTGTTTGTAATTCAAAAGCTTATTTCAAATTACTTGTTTCACTCTATAGAACAAATTGAATCCGAAGACCAAAGGTTTACCACATGTCAAACTTGTGCTCATGATTTGGTCCATCCTAAAGATCGAAATGGAGAAAACTCTTCATTAGGAATCCTAATTGGACCAAAATATTGAAAGAGGATCCGAACCAATATAAAAAACTTGTTTGTAATTGAAATGCTTGTTTCAAAGTACTTGTTTCACTCTTCGGACCATATTGGTACCAAAGACCTACGGTTAGCCACTTGTCAAAGTTTGCCACATGATTTGGTCCATCCTAAATATTCAAATGGAGGAACCTCTTCTTTGGGAATCCTATTAAGACCAAAATATCGAAAGACGATCCGAAACCACTCCAAAAACTTGTTTGTAATTGAAAAGCTTATTTCAAAGTAGTTGTTTCACTCTCTAGACCAAATTGAATACGAAGACCAAAGGTTTACCACTTGTCAAACTTGTGCTCATGATTTGGTCCATCCTAAAGATCCAAATGGAGGAACCTCTTCTTTTGGAATCCTGTTTGGACCATAATATCGAAAGAGGATCCGAACCACTATAAAAAACTTGTTTGTAATTGAAATGTTTGTTTCAAAGTACTTGTTTCACTCTTCAGACCATATTGATACCAAAGACTTAAGGTTTCCCACTTGTCAAAGTTTGCCGCGTGATTTGGTCCATCCTAAATATCCAAATGGAGGAACCTCTTCTTTGGGAATCCTCTTTAGACCAAAATATCGAAAGACGATCCGAACCACTCCAAAAACTTTTTTGAATTGAAAAGCTTATTTCAAAGTACTTGTTTCACTTTCTAGACCAAATTGAATCCGAAGACCAAAAGTTTACCAGTTTTCAAAGTAGTGCTCATGATTTGGTCCATCCTAAAGATCCAAATGGAGGAACTTCTTCTTTCGGATTCCTGTTTGGACCAAAATATCGAAATAGGATCCGAACCACTCCAAAAACATGTTTGAAATTGAAAAGCTTGTATCAAAGTACTTATTTCACACTTCGGAACATATTGATACCAAAGACCTAAGGTTTCCCATTTGTCAAAGTTTTCCTCGTGATTTGGTCCATCGTAAAGATCAAATGGAGGAACCCCTTCTTTGGGAATCCTCTTTAGACCAAAATTTCGAAAGACAATCCGAACCACTCCAACAAATTGTTTGTAATTGAAAGCTTCTTAAAAAGTACTTGTTTCACTCTCTAGAGAAAAATGAATCCGAAGACCTAAGGTTTCCCACCTTTCAAAGTTGTGCTCATGATTTGGTCCATTATAAATATCCAAATGGAGGAACCTCTTCTTTGGGAATCTTGTTTGGACGAAAATATAGAAAGAGGATACGAACCACTCCAAAAACTTGTTTATAATTGAGAAGCTTGTTTCAAAGTACTTGTTTCACTCTTCGGACCATATTAATAACAAAGACCTAAGGTTTCCCACTTGTCAAAGTTTTCCTCGTGATTTGGTCCATCCTAAAGATCCAAATGGAGGAACCTCTTCGTTGGGAATCCTGTTTGGACCAAAATTTTGAAGGATGATCCGAACCACACCAAAAAATTGTTTGTAATTGAAAGCTTCTTAAAAAGTACTTCTTTCACTCTCTAGACAAAAATGAAGCATTGCTTCACTCTTCGGACCATATTGATACCAAAGACCAAAGGTTTCCCGCTTCTCAAAGTTTTCCTCGTGATTTGGTCAATCCTAAAGATCGAAATGGAGGAACCTCTTCTTTGGGAATCTTTTTTGGACCAAAATTTCGAAAGACGATCCGAACCACTCCAAAAACTTGTTTGTAATTGAAATGCTTTTTTCGAAGTATTGCTTCACTCTCGGGCCATATTGATACCAAAGACCAAAGGTTTCCCACTTCTCAAAGTTTTCCTCGTGATTTGGTCGATCCTAAAGATCCAAATGGAGGAACCTCTTCTTTGGGAATCCTTTTTGGACCAAAATTTCGAAAGACGATCCGAACCTCTCCAAAAACTTGTTTGTAATTGAAAGCTTCTTAAAAAGTACTTGTTTCACTCTCTAGGCAAAAATGAATCCGAAGATCTAAGGTTTCCGACTTGTCAAAGTTGTGCTCATGATTTGGTCCATCCTAAAGATCCAAATGGAGGAACCTCTTCTTTGGGAATCCTGTTTGGCAAAAATATTGAAAGAGGATCTGAACCACTCCAAAAATTTGTTTGTAATTGAAAAGCTTGTTTCAGAGTACTTGTTTCACTCTTCGGACCATATTGATACCAAAGACCTAAGGTTTCCCACTTGTCAAAGTTTTCCTCGTGATTTGGTCAATCCTAAAGATCCAAATGGAGGAACCTCTTCTTTGAGAATCCTCTTTGGACCAAAATTTTGAAAGATGATTCGAACCACACCAAAAACTTATTTGTAATTAAAAAGTTTGTTTGAAAGTTCTTGTTTCACTCTCTAAAACAAATTGAATCTGAAGACGTAAGGTTTCCCACTTGTCAAAGTTGTTCTCATGATTTGGTCCATCCTAAAGATCCAAATGGAGGAATCTCTTTTTTGGGAATCCTGTTTGGACCAAAATATCGAAAGAGGATCCGAACCACTATAAAAAAACTTGTTTTTAATTGAAATACTTGTTTCAAAGTACTTGTTTCACTCTTCGGACCATATTGATACCAAAGACTTAAGTTTTGCCACTTGTCAAAGTTTGCCGCGTGATTTGGTCCATCCTAAATATCCAAATGGAGGAACCTCTTCTTTGGGAATTCACTTTAGACCAAAATATCGAAAGACGATCCGAACCACTCCAAAAACTTTTTTGTAATTGAAAAGCTTATTTCAAAGTACTTGTTTCACTCTCTAGACCAAATTGAATCCGAAGACCAAAGGTTTTCCAGTTTTCAAAGTTGTGCTCATGATTTGGTCCATCCTAAAGATCCAAATGGAGGAACCTCTTCTTTGGGAATCCTGTTTGGACCAAAATATTGAAAGAGGATCCGAACCACTCCACAAACTTGTTTGTAATTTAAAAGCTTGTTTCAGAGTACTTGTTTCACTCTTCGGACCATATTGATATCAAAGACCAATGGTTTCCCACTTGTCAAAGTTTTCCCCGTGATGTGGTCCATCCTAAAGATCCAAATGGAGGAACCTCTTCTTTGGGTATCCTGTTTGGACCAAAATTTCGAAAGATCATCCGAACCACTCCAAAAATTGGTTTGTAATTGAAAGCTTCTTAAAAAGTACTTCTTTCACTCTCTAGACAAAAATGAATCCGAAGACCTAAGGTTTCCCACTTGTCAAAGTTGTGCTCATGATTTGGTCCATCCTAAAGATCCAAATGGAGGAACCTCTTCTTTTGGAATCCTGTTTGGACCAAAATATTGAAAGAGGATCTGAACCACTCCAAAAACTTGTTTCTAATTGAAAAGCTTGTTTCAGAGTACTTGTTTCACTCTTCAGACCATATTGTGCCAAAGACCTAAGGTTTCCCACTTGTCAAAGTTTTCCTCGTGATTTGGTCTATCCTAAAGATCCAAATGGAGGAACCTTTTCTTTGGAAATCCTCTTTGGACCAAAATTTCGAAAGACGATCCGAACCACTCCAAAAACTTGTTTGTAATTGAAAGCGTCTTAAAAAGTACTTGTTTCACTCTCTAGACAAAATTGAATCCGAAGACCTAAGGTTTCCCACTTGTCAAAGTTGTGCTCATGATTTGGTCCATCCTAAGGATCCAAATGGAGGAACCTCTTCTTTGGGAATCCTCTTTGGACCAAAATTTCGAAAGACGATCCAAACCACTCCAAAAACTTGTTTGTAATTGAAAGCTTCTTAAAAAGTACTTGTTTCACTCTCTAGACAAAAATGAATCCGAAGACCTAAGGTTTCCCACTTGTCAAAGTTGTGCTCATGATTTGGTCCATCCTAGAGATACAAATGGAGGAAGCTCTTCTTTGGGAATCCTATTTGGACCAAAATATCGAAATAGGATCCGAACAACTGTTAAAGCTTGTTTGTAATTTAAACGCTTGTTTCAAAGTACATGTTTCACTCTTCGGACCATATTGATGCCAAAGGCCTAAGGTTTCCCACTTGTCAAAGTTTTCCTCGTGATTTGGTCCATCCTAAAGATCCAAATGGAGGAACCTCTTCTTTGGGAATTCTGTTTGATCCAAAATTTCGAAGGACGATCCGAACCACTCCAAAAATTTGTTTGTAATTGAAAGTTTCTTAAAAAGTAATTGTTTCACTATCTAGACAAAAATGAATCCGAAGACCTAAGGTTTCCCACTGGTCAAAGTTATGCTCATGATTTGGTCCATCCTAAAGATCCAAATGGAGGAACCTCTTCTTTTTGAATCCTGTTTGGACCAAAATATTGAAAGAGGATCCGAACAACTGTAAAAACTTGTTTGTAATTGATATCCTTTTTTCAAAGTATTGCTTCACTCTTCGGACCATATTGATACCAAAGACAAAAGGTTTCCCACTTATCAAAGTTTTCCTCGTGATTTGGTCCATCCTAAAGATCCGAATGGAGGAACCTCTTCTTTGGGAATCCTCTTTGGACCAAAATTTCGAAAGACGATCCGAACCACTCCAAATACTTCTTTGTAATTGAAAGCGTCTTAAAAAGTACTATTTTCACTCTCTAGACAAAAATGAATCCGAAGACCTAAGGTTTCCCTCTTGTCAAAGTTGTGCTCATGATTTGGTCCATCCTAAAGATCCAAATGGAGGTACCTCTTCTTTTAGAATCCGATTTGGACCAAAATATTGAAAGAGGATCTGAACCACTTCAAAAACTTGTTTGTAATTGAAGAGCTTGTTTCAGAGTACTTGTTTCACTCTTCGGACCATATTGATGTTAAGAATGGTGTCCTAGAACTTGTAATTATTTAATAATAATGATTTATTAAGAATAAATTCAATAAATAAACATAAGTTCTTTATATTATCTAGATTGATTCAATTAATGATATTAGGATTATATGGAAATATATAAATATCAAACATTCAAATAGTAAAACCCTAAGTCACTCTTATGAAATCACGACTTATTATGTGAGTCATACGAGAGGATTAAAGTCGAGAAGAGTAACTTAAACGTGTCTACAGTAAACGGATAACGTTTGGGAACCTTATCCTGGTAACACTATTGATAGCTTCGCATTTTGTTTATAGACAAATGATCAAATCCTGATCATTCATGTGGGAGACATGAAATGGAAGTATCATATGCAATGTTGATTGTATAAGACAGGACCACGATGTTCGATCAAATTTCTCTTTAGTACCGTTTACGAGAAATAATCGAACATCAAACTAAGTTTATCAACCGTGATAGATCTCAATCCTGAGTGAAATGCGTACTCCTATTTATGGAGTTATGTTCTTTGATTCACATAGTTGAGAGCGATCTGTAAGAACGCTCAATACACTCCTGTTTTGGGAACATGACTAGATAAGTAGCTGGGAACTCATTTTCACGAGATGGAATTCATAACTTTCCTATAAATTAACGGTATCAGTGCGATACCTAAACTTTTTAGGAACTTTAGTGATATGAAAACCCTAGATTTGGATCAAGAACCCCTTGAAGAACCCTTGAGTCACCAAGATCTAAAACCCCCAAAGCAATTTAGCAAAACCCAAGGAATATGAGTTAAGAAGATTATTCCTAGATCTATGATCTTGAAATAAAAAGAACTTGTTTCTTATCTCAAGATTGAAACAATCCACAAACACTTTAGATCAAGAGTGTTTGATTGTTTCTAAACAAGTAATCTAAAGCAAGACTACTCAAGAACATGCAAGGTAATCAGCCAAGCAAGTCAATTGGAAGCAAAAAGCAACTTTCTATTTCATCAAATCTGAATATTAGGGTTACATAAAGTCTTTAAATAGTTAAGAGAAAACCCTAAAACAAAAGCCCAAAAGTAATCAGCCCATAATAAAATCTGGCATGTGAACAACATTTAAGGAAAGAATAAAGCAACTGATAAGGCAACCTTGCGTTCAAGTCCAAAAACCCATTACAATCGTTTGCAAGAACCTTTGAAGCATGAAAATAGCACAAAACCTCCTTAACTAATCGGATCAACCCAAGAGTTCCAAATGATAAGACAAACCCGAATTGCAAGTTCAAAGACCCGATGCTATTATGCTTAGCATGAACCTTTGAAGCAAGAACTCAAACCCTCCCTAACTATTCGGAAACACCCCCTAAGAATGGCTAAAAACAGATTGCTTAGGAAAGATGATCATTGATCTAGGACAAGTTTCCAAGCCCAAGATTCGAGACACTCCACAAGTAGGATGATCATTTCCACTTGAATGACTCTAAACATGTAATCTAAAGCAAGATTACAAAGGGTTGAGGCTCAAGGCTCTCCATGTGCACAAAAGGCAACATTTCATTACATTTTCAAATCTGATTTACAATAGCTAAAACAAAGCCTATTTATAGGCATAAAAGACATGTAAATTTCGTTCATAATGCTCCCATAACAGCCCCATGATGTCCCTAGCTTGTAACCCCCAATATTAAAGCAAAACCATAAGTTACAATCAGCTACTATCACTTTGTAACCTACAAGGAAAGTAAAACATTTGTAACTGATATTTAACTCTAAATGAAGCTTTTAAATGTTCATTAATGCTTGTCTTGATGTAGCTTTAAGTTCCCTTGCATGAAGCTTTAGTTGGCTTAAATGAAGCTTGAGTCGTCATAAATGCATCTTGAGTGCATTAAATGCAACTTGAGTTGTCATCAATGCATGTACTCTTTAAGCTTGAATTCCTCAAATGCAAGGCTACATAATTCATATCAGCAACTAGAGCTAAAGCAAAAAGCAAAGTGTCCCATTTTAGGAAACTTTCCTAAAATGACTTTGACTTTATTATTCATTGCACATGTCTCTAATATTCCTCCTCCAAATACACTTTCCATTGATTGAACTGCATTTCATCCTCTTCTATAACCTCCAAGCTTTGAGCATCAAAATCTGTCTTCATTTGTCCTTGTAAGTTTGACAATGGATGTTTTAGGCTCTTTTGAATCCTCTTTGCATTTGATCTTGTAATTGATCCTTGAAGCATCCTAAGATTGTCTTGCGTGCACCATGCTCTATGATTCATATCATCCCCTCCCTCTTAAAAAGGATTTGTCCTCAAATCAAAATCATTGCCTACATCAAAAGAAATTAAGTTAGTAACATAAACAAAAGCATTTGAATTATACTTACCCTTCAAATCTAGCTTGGAAGCATCTTTATATTTGATTTCTAGTGGTTTTAATCTTCCAAATCCTCCCGGGTCAAAAATCATGAACTTCCTTGCATCTCTCTTCTTGAAAGACAATTGCATACTCTTGGCCCCTCTTATATGTTGTTTCCTTTCTAGCTTGCTCACAAAATCTGTCTTATAGAAAGCATCAAGAAAGCTAGATGTATCAATAAATTGAAGCACATTATTTAAACTAAGTGGACCCTCAAATAGTTCTAAGAAGTTTGGGTAAATCATTGAAGATGTAAAATTCATTGTACCAACCAAATAAGGATAATGTAAATACACATTATCAAAAGTAGTAAAAGAATCAACAACTCTCTTAAAGTTGAAATTTTCAAGCAAGTAAGATTCAGCACCACATGCATATTTATCATTAAAATCCATTTGAAGTTGTGGATTTTCAGATTTAAGACCAATTTTAGCAAACAAACAAGTGTTATGCATTTCATCAATCATAGGGTTAGAATACTTTACAATGGTTGTTTTTACCCTATTTTCCATGCATGGAGTCAAGTGAGTTGTTGGTCTATTGAGCATTGCAACCCTTGGAATGTGATGTACATGAGGTTTTATGCCTTCAATTGATGAAAAATCACTAGGTACCTCATTAGGGAATACTCTTTTGAATTCCTGCAAAAACTCAACAAACATACTAGGTAAAGATAAGTTAAGTGTAAAACAAACCTCTTTGTACAAGAGTACATACATAGGTTGGATTTTCCTAGCCTCACTTGATCTTGATTTCAAGCTCTCAATCTCCAACTCACTCTCTCTTTTCTCACCAAGCTCAATAACCTCACATTTTATAAGCTCAAAGCTCTCATTCTTTTCACTCATATTACTTTCTTTGTTTTCAATCTCACAGCTCTCACTTTCATTCTTTTCAATCACTCTTTCTTTTGTCTCAATCGTTTCCTTTTCACTCATTTCTTTTTCCTTTTGCTCACTTTTACTTTCACACTTTTCTTTCTTTGTAAGCATAGCACATTCCATTACTTGAGTATCAAAAGATAACATATCAACCAAAGTTGAACCCTTTCCATTAGCATTCTCAAACTTAGGGTGATCATCGTTATGCTCCTCAGATTTGAAGTCGTCTTTCAACCCCAAAATATGCCCATTTGTCTCATTAGGCATTTCCATGCAATAGGCATTGAAAACTTCCTTCAATTCCAAGAGTTCCGTTTTAAGCATCTCAATCTCCTCAAATAAGGTCAATTCTGTCTTGTGCTTAACCATGCAATAGGCAGCCCCATTCTTACCCTCTAATGCACCATTTCCATCATTTTCATAAGAATAAGTAGGGTTGATTTGATGTTTGGAAGCATACCCTTTAACAGCCCTTCTTTGGAGTCTCTTTTCCACCTTGATGGCAATGAGCACCAATTCTTCTAACTCTCCAACTTGTGTAAAATCAACTTGGTAAGAAATATCTCTATTCAATCCATTGAAGAACCTTACCATGGTAGATTCCTCATCTTCCTTAATACTAGCCCTAGCCATGAGCAACTCCATCTCCTTGTAGTATTCATCAACACTTTGTCTACCTTGTATAAGACTATCCAACTTTTGCATAAGATTTTCATGATGTTGTCTTGGCACAAACCTCTTTCTCATATGGTACTTAAGATCATACCAAGTTTCAATTTGTTGTTGTCTTTCTCTCCTTAGTTTCATATTCAATTGAGTCCACCAAAAAGAAGCATAATCGATGAATTGAGATGTCACAAGGCTTACCTTCCTTCTCTCACTATACGGATGACCTTCCAAGCTAAGCTCCACTTCTCTTTCCCATTGTAAGTACTCTTTCGGATCCAAACTCCCATAGAAATTAGGTAATTTGAACTTAGGGCCTTTTCTATTCTCCATCCTTTCATTAAACATTGCTGCAAGTAACAAGCTAGTAGTAGTAACAAGGACCTCACAATCACTCCCTAAGTGTTTACACTCTTGAAATGTTGATTCACTCGTGTTTGCACTCAAAAACAGTTTCTAGGTTGGTAATTTGTAGCCTTGATCTAGTACTATTTAGTAACAATGAAACTATGCTTGAAACTAATGCAATTTGTGAAAATGCAACAAAAATGAAACAAGAAAACAAGTGTTTTTTTGGCTATTTAGAAAGCTAAATGATTTTAAAAAAATGTGACAGATTTTTCAAAAGAGGAAAGTGTGCAAATTAGGCAAGTACATAAAGTAGGAAGGAAAGCAATTGGAAAACTTCCCTAAAGTAGATGCAAGTCAAAAAGGGGTAAACAAACCACTTTTTCTCAAACCCTAGGCATAAAACAGATTCAAGATGGAATTTTGATGAGTTTGATATGAACATCCATGAACATCAAACACTTTCTTTTCAGATTTAGCAACTCAAGCAAAAACTCCTTTTTTTTTTTTTTTTTTTTTTTCAATTTCTGCAATATTGAGCCTCGGATTAGATTTTAATTTTTTTTGCTTTTCACTTGACTTTTTGACTATGACGTCTGAATAACAATTAAAGATGAGAGAAAAATAAGAACTTTTGTAGTTTTCTATTTTCCAGAATTCGGAATAAAACTAAGAGAAACAGAAAGAACAAAAACGGGTCAAATAAGCATTTTTTTGTGATTTTCTGGGTTTTATATAAACTAGGAACAAAGAACAACAAGAAATAAAGGAAAGCAAGTAAGATAAGAACCTTCTCTTGAGCCTAAGCTCTGATACCAAATGATATGAAAACCCTAGATTTGGATCAAGAACCCCTTGAAGAACCCTTGAGTCACCAAGATCTAAAACCCCCAAAGCAATTTAGCAAAACCCAAGGAATATGAGTTAAGAAGATTATTCCTAGATCTATGATCTTGAAATAAAAAGAACTTGTTTCTTATCTCAAGATTGAAACAATCCACAAACACTTTAGATCAAGAGTGTTTGATTGTTTCTAAACAAGTAATCTAAAGCAAGACTACTCAAGAACATGCAAGGTAATCAGCCAAGCAAGTCAATTGGAAGCAAAAAGCAACGTTCTATTTCATCAAATCTGAATATTAGGGTTACATAAAGTCTTTAAATAGTTAAAAGAAAACCCTAAAACAAAAGCCCAAAAGTAATCAGCCCATAATAAAATCTGGCATGTGAACAACATTTAAGGAAAGAATAAAGCAACTAGAGCTAAAGCAAAAAGCAAAGTGTCCCATTTTAGGAAACTTTCCTAAAATGACTTTGACTTTATTATTCATTGCACATGTCTCTAATATTCCTCCTCCAAATACACTTTCCATTGATTGAACTGCATTTCATCCTCTTCTATAACCTCCAAGCTTTGAGCATCAAAATCTGTCTTCATTTGTCCTTGTAAGTTTGACAATGGATGTTTTAGGCTCTTTTGAATCCTCTTTGCATTTGATCTTGTAATTGATCCTTGAAGCATCCTAAGATTGTCTTGCGTGCACCATGCTCTATGATTCATATCATTTAGGAAACTCCCTTGATGTACTGATTCGAGACATGAACAAGTGACGTCACGACTTCTATTGATCACAGAAGTATCTTATCTCTAGTTCGACTAAAGATAAAGTTCATTGGAGAATCAGCGGGAATACAAGGATAAAGCGGTAATTACAGGGGCAAAACGGTAAATTTATCCGCCTGTAATTATGAGGGTTCCACGTGAAGGATATATCATAGATATAAATAATGATAAACTAAATGGACATAACTCATCTATAGTGAGGGGAGTTCAGCTATGAATCTATAGTGGAATTATTCATAGTTAGATAATAAGTAATTAACTGATTATGTGTTAATAACTTAATTGACTAATTATTAAGCCCATGATCTATAGGTCCATCGGGTCCCTATGCTAGCCCAAATATCGTAGTCGCGAAATCAAGTAGAAGAAATGGAAATTTTAAGTAAAGTGAATTACTTAAAATAGGCAATATTAATTGTTTAAATATTGAGTTTATTTAAACATGAAATTAATAATGAAATATTATTAATTATACATTATTAATTATTTAAATATTGAGTATATTTAAATGGTAATTAATAATTTGAAATTAATTAACAATTATTAATTGTTTAAATAATTAATTATATTTAAACGGAAATTAATAATTAAAATTAATTAAATTAATAATAAAATATTGTCAATAAAATTATTAATTAAATAATGAGTTCATGGAAATTAATAATTATAATATTTATTATTAATTATTTAAATAATGAAAATTATTTAAATGGAAATTAATAATTAAATATAAATTGGATAATATTTAGTCGGGAGAAAATATTAATATTATTAATTGTTTAAATAAAATATTTTATTTAAATGGTAATTAATAAATAAATTAATGAAGTTGGACTTATTAATTTAAGAGAGAATTTCAAGCCCAATTGGATTAATGAACCCAATTGGAATTGGCCCAAAATAATTAATTAAATAAATTGTATTTATTTATTATTTTATGATGATAAAATCGGCCATGACATGTATTTTGAGGAGATAATTGTTTGAATTATATCCTAAAATAATTACATAGATTTATTTACCCAAGATAAATAAAAATAAAGAAAATAAAATGATCTCCTATTTATCCAAGGCATTTTCGAAATTGCTAGATAAAGGAAAGAGATAATCTTTTTTCTTTTTGTATTTATCTTTATAGATTAATCCTAATGTGATTAGGATTCCTATTTTTCTATAAATAGGAGGGTTGAGTCATTCATAAATCACAACAATTTAATTCCATAGAAAGTTGGAACTCTCTCTTCCCTTCTCCCCCCCCATAGCCGAAATTCCCTAGTCATTATTGGGACGAAAATATTTTTCTTCTTCCCAATTTCTTCTTAAGTTCGATCCCACAATCGGATTTCGTTTGATCGATCGGGATATAGCGTAGAAGATCCGGTGCTACTGAGGATTTGATGCTGTAAAGAAACCTCCAACCGATTCTCCATTAATCAATCAATGTAAGTTCCGGTTTTAATTTTCAAAAATAAAGCATGAATCTACATGTTATTCGTCTTTTTATCACAAATTGCATGATATTAATAGATCCTAAATTAAGTGTTAATTTGTGTTACTAAATAAATTCCGCTAATTTAGTAAATCATCCCTTCAATTGATACCAAAGACCTAAGGTTTCCCACTTGTCAAAGTTTTCCTCGTGATTTGGTCCATCCTAAAGATCCAAATGGAGGAACCTCTTCTTTGGGAATCCTCTTTAGACTAAAATTTCGAAAGACGATCCAAACCACCCCAAAAACTTGTTTGTAATTGAAAGCTTCTTAAAAAGTACTTGTTTCACTCTCTAGACAAAAATGAATCCGAAGACCTAAGGTTTCCCACTTGTCAAAGTTTTCCACGTTATTTGGTCCATCCGAAAGATCCGAATGGAGGAACAGCTTCTTTATGAATCCTCTTTGGACTAAAATATCGAAATAGGATCCGAACCATTCCAAAAACTTGTTTGTAATTGAAAATCTTGTTTCAAAGTACTTGTTTCACTCTTCGGACCTTATTGATACCAATGACCTAAGGTTTCCCACTTGTCAAAGTTTTCCTCGTGATTTGGTCCATCCTTAAGATCCAAATGGAGGAACCTCTACTTTGGGAATCTTGTTTGGTCCAAAATTTCGAAGGACGATCCGAACCACTCCAAAAATTTGTTTGTAATTGAAAGCTTCTTAAAAAGTAATTGTTTCACTCTCTAGACAAAAATGAATCCGAAGACCTAAAGTTTCCCACTGGTCAAAGTTGTGCTCATGATTTGGTCCATCCTAAAGATCCAAATGGAGGAACCTCTTCTTTTTGAATCCTGTTTGGACCAAAATATCGCAAGAGGATCCGAACCACTGTAAAAACTTAATTGTAATTGAAATGCATTTTTCAAAGTATTGCTTCATTCTTCAGACCATATTGATACCAAAGTCCAAAGGTTTCCCACTTGTCAAAGTTTTCCTCGTGATTTGGTCCATCCTAAATATCCAAATGGAGGAACCTCTTCTTTGGGAATCCTCTTTGGACAAAAATTTCGAAAGACAATCCGAACCACTCCAAAAACTTGTTTGTAATTGAAAGCTTCTTAAAAAGTACTTGTTTCACTCTCTAGACAAAAATGAATTCGAAGACCTAAGGTTTCCCACTTGTCAAAGTTGTTCTCATGATTTAGTCCATCCTAACGATCCAAATGGATGAAGCTCTTCTTTGGGAATCCTGTTTGGACCAAAATATCAAAAGAGGATACGAACCACTGTAAAAACATGTTTGTAATTGAAATGCTTGTTTCAAAGTACTTGTTTCACTCTTCGGACCATATTGATGCCAAAGACCTAAGGATTCCCACTTATCAAAGTTTTCCTCGTGATTTGGTCCATCCTAAAGATCCAAGTGGAGGAACCTCTTCTTTGGGAATCCTGTTTGGTCCAAAATTTCGAAGGACGATCCGAACCACTCCAAAAATTTGTTTGTAATTGAAAGCTTCTTAAAAATTAATTGTTTCACTCTCTAGAAAAAAAATGAATCCAAAGACCCAAGGTTTCCCACTAGTCAAAGTTGTGCTAATGATTTTTGGTCCATCCTAAAGATCCAAATGGAGGAACCTCTTCTTTTTGAATCCTGTTTGGACCAAACTATCGAAAGAGGATCTGAACCACAGAAAAAACTTGTTTGTAATTGAAATGCTTTTTTCAAAGTATTGCTTCACTCTTCGGACCATATTGATACCAAAGACCAAAGGTTTCCCACTTGTCAAAGTTTTCCTCATGATTTGGTCCATTCTAAAGAACCAAATGGAGGAACCTCTTCTTTGGGAATCCTCTTTGGACCAAAATTTCGAAAGACGATCCAAACCACTCCAAAAACTTGTTTGTAATTGAAAGCTTCTTAAAAAGTACTTCTTTCACTCTCTAAACAAAAATGAATCCGAAGAACTAAGTTTCCCACTTGTCAAAGTTGTGCTCATGATTTGGTCCATCCTAAAGATCTAAATGGAGGAACCTCATCTTTAGGAATCCTGTTTGGACCAAAATATTGAAAGAGGATCTGAACCACTCCAAAAACTTGTTTGTAATTGAAAAGCTTGTTTCAGAGTACTTGTTTCACTCTTCAGACCATATTGATACCAAAGACCTAAGGTTTCCCACTTGTCAAAGTTTTCCTCGTGATTTGGTCCAACCTAAAGATCTAAATGGAGGAACCTCTTCTTTGGGTATCCTGTTTGGACCAAAATTTCGAAGGATCATACGAACCACTCCAAAAACTTGTTTGTTATTGAAAGCTTCTTAAAAAGTACTTGTTTCACTCTCTAGACAAAAAAGAATCCGAAGACCTACGGTTTCCCACTTGTCAAAGTTGTGCTCATGATTTGGTACATCCTAAAGATCCAAATGGAGGAACCACTTCTTTGGGAATCCTCTTTGGACAAAAATTTCGAAAGAGGATCCGAACCACTCCAAAAACTTGTTTGTAATTGAAAAGCTTATTTGAAAGTACTTGCTTCACTCTCTAAACCAAATTGAATCCGAAGACCTAAAGTCTCCCACTTGTCAAAGTTGTGCTTATGATTTGGTCCATCCTAAAGATCCAAATGGAGGAATCTCTTCTTTGGGAATCATCTTTAGACCAAAATATCGAAAGAGAATCCGAACCAGTCCAAAAACTGGTTTGTAATTGAAAATATTGTTTCAAACTACTTGTTTCACTCTTCAGAACCATATTGATACCAAAGACCTAAGGTTTCCCACTTGTAAAAATTGTCCTCATGATTTGGTCCATCCAAAAGATCCAAAAGACGGAACCTCTTATTTTGGAATCCTCTTTGGACCCAAATATCGAAAGAGGATCCGAAAAACTCCAAACACTTGTTTGTAATTGAAAGCTTGTTTCAAAGTACTTGTTTCACTCTCCAGACCAAATTGAATCCGAAGACCTAAGGTTTCACACTTGTCAAAGTTTTGCTAATGATTTGGTCCATCGTAAAGATCCCTATGGGGGAACCTCTTCTTTGGGAATCCTCTTTGCACCAAAAATTTGAAAGATGATCCGAACCACTTCAAAAACTTGTTGGTAATTGAAAGCTTATTAAAAAGTATTTGTTTCACTCTCTAGACAAAATTGAATCCGAACCACTCCAAAAACTTGTTTGTAATTGAAAAGCTTATTTGAAAGTACTTGCTTCACTCTCTAAACCAAATTGAATCCGAAGACATAAAGTCTCCCACTTGTCAAAGTTGTGCTCATGATTTGGTCCATCCTAAAGATCAAAATGGAGGAATCTCTTCTTTCGGAATCCTGTTTGGACCAAAATATCGAAAGAGGATCCGAACCGCTATAAAAAACTTGCATGTAATTGAAATGCTTGTTTCAAAGTACTTTTTCACTCTTCGAACCATATTGATATCAATGACCTAAGGTTTCCCACTTGTCAAAGTTTTCCTCGTGATTTGGTCCATCCTAAAGATCCAAATGGAGGAACCTCTTCTTTGGGAATCCTCTTGGGATCAAAAATTTCGAAAGACGATCCGAACCACTCCAAAAACTTGTGTGTAATTGAAAGCTTCTTAAAAAGTACTTGTTTCACTCTCTAGACAAAAATGAATCCGAAGACCTAAGGTTTCCCACTTGTCAAAGTTGTGCTCATGATTTGGTCCATCCTAAAGATCCAAATCGAGGAACCTCTTCTTTGGGAATTCTGTTTGGACCAAAATATTGAAAGAGGATCTGAACCACTCAAAAAACTTGTTTGTAATTTAAAAGCTTGTTTTAGAGTACTTGTTTCACTCTTCGGACCATATTCATAACAAAGACCAAAGGTTTCCCACTTGTTAAAGTTTTCCTCGTGATTTGGTCCATCCTAAAGATCCAAATGGAGGAACCTCTTATTTGTGAATCCTCTTTGGACCAAAATATCGAAAGAGGATCCGAACCACTCCAAAAACTTTTTGTAATTGAAAAGCTAGTTTCAAAGTACTTGTTTCACTCTTCAGACCATATTGATACCAAAGATCTAAGGTTTCCCACTTGTCAAAGTTTTTCTCGTGATTTGGTCAATCCTTAAGATCCAAATGGAGGAACATCTTCTTTGGGAATCCTCTTTACACCAAAATTTCGAAAGAGGATCCGAACCACTCCAAAAACTTGTTTGTAATTGAAAAGCTTGTTTCAAACTACTTGTTTCACTCTTCGGAAACATATTGATACCAAAGACCTAAGGTTTCCCACTTGTCAAAATTGTCCTCATGATTTGGTCCATCCAAAAGATCCAAAAGACGGAACCTCTTCTTTGGGAATCCACTTTTGGATCAAAATATCGAAAGAGGATCCGAACCACTCCAAAAAATTGTTTGTAATTGAAAGCTTGTTTCAAAGTACTTGTTTCACTCTCTAGACCAAATTGAATCCGAAGACCTAAGGTTTCCCACTTGTCAAAGTTGTGCTCATGATTTGGTCCATCCTAAAGATCCCAATGGAGGAACCTCTTCTTTGGGAATCCTCTTTGCACCAAAATTTCGAAAGACGATCCGAACCACTCCAAAACTTGTTTGTAATTGAAAGCTTCTTAAAAAGTACTTGTTTAACTCTCTAGACAAAAATGAATCCGAAGACCTAAGGACTCCCACTTGTCAAAGTTGTGCTCATGATTTGGTCCATCCTAAAGATCCAAATAGGGGAACCTCTTCTTTGGGAATCTTGTTTGGAAAAAAATATCGAAAGAGGATTCGAACCGCTATAAAAACTTGTATATAATTGAAATGCTTGTTTCAAAGTACTTGTTTCACTCTTCGGACCATATTGATACCAAAGACTTAAGGTTTCTAATATAAAGACCATAGATTTGGATCAAGAACCCCTTGAAGAATCCTTGAGTCACCAAGATCTAAAACCCCCAAAGCAATTTAGCAAAACCCAAGGAACATGAGTTAAGAAGATCATTCCTAGATCTCTGATCTTGAAATAAGAAGAAATTGTTTCTTATCTCAAGATTGAAATAATCCACAAACACTTTAGATCAAGAGTGTTTGATTGTTTCTAAACAAGTAATCTAAAGCAAGACTACTCAAGAACGTGCAAGGTAATCAGCCAAGCAAGTCAATTGGAAGCAAAAAGCAACTTTCTATTTCATCAAATCTGAATATTAGGGTTACAAAAAGTCTTTAAATAGTCAAAAGAAAAACCCTAAAACAAAAGCCCAAAAGTAATCAGCCCATAGTAAATTCTGGCATGTGAACAACATTTAAGGAAAGAATAAAGCAACTAAAGCTTAAAGCAAAAAGCAAAGTGCCCATTTTAGGAAACTTTCCTAAAATGACTTTAATTTAAAAATCCTTGCACATGTCTTTAATATTCCTCCTCCAAATGCACTTGCCATAAATTAAAGTGCATTTCGTCCTCTTCTATTGCCTCCAAGCTTGGATCATCAAAATCTGTCTTCACTTTGCTCATGTATGCTTGACAATGGATATTCAAGGCTTGTTGAAGCTTCTTGGCATTTGATCTTGTAATTGGTCCTTGTGACATCTTAAGCTTGTCTTGTGGTGCTTGTGCTCCATGAATCATATCATCACCTTCCTCTTGAGGAGGATTTGTCCTCAAATCAGAATCATCACCTATATCAAAAGGACTCAAATCAGAAACATTAAAAGTTGCACTCACATTATACTCACCCGGAAGATCAATCTTGTAAGCATTGTCATTAATCCGCTCTGGAACTTGAAATGGGCCATCTCCTTGTGGATTCAACTTGGATTTCCTTTGTAGTGGAAACGTCTCCTTCCTAAAATGCACCCACACCCAATCTCCCGGTTGAAAAATCAGTTTCGTTCGGCCCTTGTTTATCCGAGTTGCAATCTTGGAATTTTGTTTCTCAATCCTCTCTCGAACCTCTTTATGCAACTTTTGGATCCTTTCAACCTTAGTGCTTGCATCAAAACTAACCAAATCAGATGGTAACATAGGTAAGAGATCAATAGGAGTAGTAGGATTAAAACCATACAAAAGCTCAAATGGAGTGCATATAGTAGTACTATGAACAGCCCTTTTGTATGCAAACTCAATGAATGGCAAAGCAAGGTAACCATGGTCCTATTGACAACCTCAGTTTGTCCATCAGTTTGTGGGTGACAAGTAGTAGAATACATCAATTTAGTCCCAAGTTTACCCCACAACACCCTCCAAAAATGACTTAGGAATGCCATGCAAACTAACAACTTCTCTAAAGAACAAATCAGCCACATGTTTAGCATCATCAGTTTTATTACAAGCAATAAAATGAGCCATTTTGCTAAACCTATCAACCACAACAAAAATGCTATCTCTACCTCTCTTTGTTCTCGGCAGCCCTAAAACAAAATCCATAGAAACATCTAACCAAGGTGCTAATGGAATTGGTAATGGAGAATATAAACCATGTGGTTTTACCCTACACTTTGCTGCCTTACATGTTATGCAATGAGAACAAATTTTAACAACATCATACTTCATTTTTGGCCAAAAGAAGTGTTCATGCAACATATCATAAGTCTTAGCTACCCCCAAAACGCCCCATTAAGCCTCCCCCATGAGCTTCTTTAGTCAAAATTTCTCTAATTGAACATTTAGGGATGCAAAGCTTGCCTTTCTTAAAAAGAAAATCATCACACAACACATAATCATCAAGAGTGGTTCCTTGACCAAGAGAAATAAAAATTTCACCAAAATCATCATCAAGAGAGTAAAGTGTTTTAACATGCTCAAAACCTAAGAACTTAGCATTTAGAGAATTATAAAGAGCATACATTCTTTGACAATGCATCAGCAACTACATTATCCTTACCTTTCTTGTACTTAATGACATAAGGGAACGTTTCAATGAACTCTACCCATTTGGCATGCCTTTTGTTGAGTTTGTCTTGTCCCTTTAAGTGGTTCAAGCTCTCATGGTCAGTATGAATGACAAATTCTTTAGGCCATAAGTAGTCTTGCCATGTTTGCAAAGTCCTCACTAAAGCATACAACTCCTTGTCGTAGGTGTGATAGTTCAAAGATGCTCCACTCAACTTCTCACTAAAGTACATCAATGGTTTGTTGTTTGCATCAAAACATCCCCTATACCTATTCCACTTGCATCACATTCAATCTCAAAAGTTAAGTCAAAGTTAGGTAAAGCAAGCAATGGTGCATTACATAATTTATCCTTCAAAGTCTCGAAAGCTTTTTCTTGGGCTAGTCCCCATGCAAACACTACATTCTTTTTAACCAACTCATTCAATGGTGATGTTATGGTACTAAAATCTTTGATAAATCTTCTATAAAAACCAGCAAGACCATGGAATCTTCTTACCTCACTTACATTTTTAGGAGTAGGCCATTCTTGGATTGCCTTAATTTTCTCATCATCAACCTCAACTCCTTGACTCACAATAAATCCAAAAAATTTGACTCTTTCCATGCAAAAGGAGCACTTCTTAAGATTAGCATACAACTTTGCTTTTCTAAGTGTCTCACAAACAGCCCCTACATGTTCAACATGCTCTTGCAAAGATCTAGAATAAATAAGGATATCATCAAAGTAAACTACTACAAATTTTCCCAAGTACTCCCTAAGGACATGATTCCTTAATCTCATGAATGTGCTAGGTGCATTTGTTAATCCAAAAGGCATATCTAACCATTCATACAATCCAAACTTTGTTTTGAAAGCTGTTTTCCATTCATCACCTAATTCCATCCTAATTTGGTGATATCTCGATTTTAGGTCAATTTTTGTAAATAGACTACAACCATGCAACTCATCAAGCATATCATCTAACCTAGGTATAGGATGTCTATACTTAATAGTGACTTTATTAATGGCCCTACAATCTACACACATTCTCCAAGTGCCATCTTTTTTAGGAACTAATAAAATAGGAGCCGAACAAGGAGAAAGATTTTCCCTTACATACCCTTTTGATAGCAACTCATCCACTTGCTTTTGGATCTCTTTAGCCTCAATAGGATTGGTCCTATATGCTGGTCTATTTGGAATGGAAGCCTCGGGAATGAAGTCAATCTTGTGCTCAATGCCTCGAATTGGTGGTAACTCATTTGGCACTTCATCCGGAAAGACATCTTGAAAATTCTGCAAAAGATCAATAAAATCACTAGGCAAATCTTGGTTAAGTTCACTAGTTAGCAAGCAAGATCCTTTGCACAAAAATACAAGGATGGTTTTGTTTGAAAACAAAGCTCTCTTAACCTCACTAGTTCTTGTATATAGGCTTACATTCCTCTTTTGCTCTCTTTTCACTTTTTTGTCTCCTTCTCTTTCACTCACCTCTTTCTTTTTATCACTCAATTCTTTTGATCTCATCTCTCTTTCTTTTGTCTCACATTTGTTTCCCTCATTCATTTCCTCTTGCCTCTTTTTCTTTTGACTCTATTTCTTTCCTTCTCCTCTCAAGTTTGCATTGGTCTATGTAGACCTCTGATTTGGACAACGGAGCAAGTGTGATCTTTCTTCCTTCCATGGTAAAAGTGTATCTATTGAGATAACCATCATGCTTCACTCTTCTATCATAAGGTACATCCCTAATGTTCCTTTGTACTTGGAACATGCCTCTACCTCTACTTCTTCCTCCTTGTTGCCCTCTCATTTCATTTCTATAGTTTTCCTCCTCATATGCATAAGGATCCCCCCTTCTTGTTCCTCATTGTGTGCCTCAACTCTATGTTCAACTTGTGGCTACCTCCTAGCTTCAATTGGGGGCACATTCGGGTTGACTCTAGGTGGTGTTTGTAAGTGTGGTAAATTAAGCTCAATCCTCTCCATTCTATCACTTAGAGCCTCCATTACTCTTTGCATTCGAAGGAAAGCTCCTTCTTGAGCCTCCATTCTCCTTGCCTCATTAATTTTGTTGGAGTTATCCCCTTCATTAGACATGGCTGCAAGTAACAATTTAGTAGTAGGAAAAGGATCTCACAATCCCTCCCTAAGTGTTTACACTCTTGAAATTTTGGTTCACTCGTGTTTCACTCAAAAACAGTTTCTACATTGGTAATTCGTAGCCTTGATCTAGTACTATTTAGTAACAATGAAACTCTGCTTGAAACTAATGCAATATGTGAAAATGCAACAATAATGAAACAAGAAAACAAGTGTTTTTGGCTATTTAGAAAGTTAAGATAGAAAAAAAAAAGTGACAGATTTTTCCAAAAGAGGAAAGTGTGAAAATTAGGCAAGTACATAAAGTAGGAAGGAAAGCAATTGGAAAACTTCCCTAAAGTAGATGCAAGTCAAAAAGGGTAAACAAACCACTTTTTCTCAAACCCTAGGCATAAAACAGTTTCAAGATGGCATTTTGATGAGTTTGATATGAATATTTCAAGAGCAACATGAACATCAAACACTTTCTTTTCAGATTTAGCAACTCAAGCAAAAACTCTCTCTCTCTTTGTTTTTTTTTTTTTCAATTTCTGCAATATTGAGCCTCGGATTTTAATTTTTTTTGTTTTTCACTTGACTTTTTGACTATGACATCTGAATAACAATTAAAGATGAGAGAAAAATAAGAACTTTTGTAGTTTTCTATTTTCCAGAATTAGGAATAAAACTAAGAGAAACAGATTGAACAAAAACGGGTCAAATATGCATTTCTTTGTGATTTTTCTGGGTTTTTATATGAACAAAGAACAACAATAAATAATTGGAAAGCAAGTAAGATAAGAACCTTCTCTTGAGCCTAAGCTCTGATACCAAATGATATGAAAACCCTAGATTTGGATCAAGAACCCCTTGAAGAACCCTTGAGTCACCAAGATCTAAAACCCCCAAAGCAATTTAGCAAAACCCAAGGAACATGAGTTAAGAAGATTATTCCTAGATCTATGATCTTGAAATAAGAAGAAATTGTTTCTTATCTCAAGATTGAAACAATCCACAAACACTTTAGATCAAGAGTGTTTGATTGTTTCTAAACAAGTAATCTAAAGCAAGACTACTCAAGAACATGCTAGGTAATCAGCCAAGCAAGTCAATTGGAAGCAAAAAGCAACTTTCTATTTCATCAAATCTGAATATTAGGGTTACAAAAAGTCTTTAAATAGTCAAGAGAAAAACCCTAAAACAAAAGCCCAAAAGTAATCAGCCCATAATAAAATCTGGCATGTGAACAACAATTAAGGAAAGAATAAAGGAACTGAAGCTTAAACCAAAAAGCAAAGTGCCATTTTAGGAAACTTTCCTAAAATGACTTTAAATTAAAAAATCCTTGCACATGTCTTTAATATTCCTCCTCCAAATGCACTTGCCAGAAATTAAAGTGCATTTCATCCTCTTCCATTGCCTCCAAACTTGGATCATAAAAATCTTTCTTCACTCTTCTCATGTATGCTTGACAATGGATATTCAAGGCTAGTTGAAGCTTCCAGGCATTTGATCTTGTAATTGGTCCTTGTGGCATCTTAAGCTTGTCTTGTGGTGCTTGTGCTCCATGAATCATATAAGTTTCCCACTTGTCAAAGTTTTCCTCGTGATTTGGTCCATCTTAAAGATCCAAATGGAGGAACCTCTTCTTTGGGAATCCTCTTTGGATCAAAATTTCGAAAGACGATCCGAACCACTATAACAACTTGTTTGTAATTGAAATGCTTGTTTCAAAGTACTTGTTTCACTCTTCGGACCATATTAATACCAAAGACCTAAGGTTTCACACTTGTCAAAGTTTTCCTCGTGATTTGGTCCATCCTAAAGATCCAAATGGAGGAACCTCTTTTATGGGAATCCTCTTTGGACCAAAATTTCGAAAGAGGATCCGAGCCACTCCAAAAACTTGTTTTGTAGTTCAAAAACTTGTTTGAAAGTACTTGTTTCACTCTCTAAACCAAATTGAATCCGAAGAACTAAAGTCTCCCACTTGTCAAAGTTGTGCTCATGATTTGGTCCATCCTAAAGATCCAAATGGGGAAATCTCTTCTTTGGTAATCTTGTTTGGACCAAAATATCGAAAAAGGATCTGAACCACTATAAAAAACTTGTTTGTAATTGAAATGCTTGTTTCAAAGTGCTTGTTTCAAAGTACTTGTTTCACTCTTCAGACTATATTGATACCAAAGACCTAAGGTTTCCCACTTCTCAAAGTTTTCCTCGTGATTTGGTCCATCCTAAGGATCCAAATGGAGGAACCTCTTCTTTGTGAATCCTCTTTGGACCAAAATATCGAAAGAGGATCTGAACCACTCCAAAAACTTGTTTGTAATTGGGAAACTTGTTTCAAAGTACTTGTTTCACTCTTCGGACCATATTGATACCAAAGACCTAAGGTTTCCCACTTGTCAAAGTTTTCCTTTTGATTTGGTCGATCCTAAAGATCCGAATGGAGGAACATCTTTTTTGGCAATCCTCTTTGGACAAAAATATCGAAAGAGGATCCGAACCACTCCAAAAACTTGTTTGTAATTAAAAAGCTTGTTTCACTCTTCAGACCATATTGATACCAAAGACCTAAGGTTTCCCACTTGTCAAAGTTTTCCTCGTGATTCGGTCCATCATAAAGATCCAAATGGAGGAACCTCTTCTTTGGGAATCCTCTCTAGACCAAAATATCGAAAGAGGATCCGAACCACTCCAAAAACTTGTTTGTAATTGAAAAGCATGTTTCAAACTACATGTTTCACTCTTCGGAACCATATTGATACCAAAGACCTAAGGTTTCCCACTTGTCAAAATTGTCCTCATGATCTGGTCCATCCAAAACATCCAACAGACGGAACCACTTCTATGGGAATCCTCTTTGGACCAAAATATCGAAAGAGGATCCGAACCACTCCAAAAACTTGTTTGTAATTGAAAGCTTGTTTCAAAGTACTTGTTTCACTCTCCAGATCAAATTGAATCTGAAGACCAAAGGTTTCCCACTTGTCAAAGTTGTGCTCATGATTTGGTCCATCCTAAAGATGCCAATGGAGGAACCTCTTCTTTGGGAATCGTCTTTGCACCAAAATTTCAAAAGACGAACCGAACCACTCCAAAAAATTGTTTGTAATAGAAAGCTTCTTAAAAAGTACTTGTTTCACTCTCTAGACAAAAATGAATCCGTAGACCTAAGGTCTCCCACTTGTCAAAGTTGTGCTCATGATTTGGTCGATCCTAAAGATCCAAATGGAGGAACCTCTTCTTTGGGAATCTTGTTTGGACCAAAATATCGAAAGAGGATCCGAACCGCTATAAAAAACTTGTATGTAGTTGTAATGCATGTTTCAATGTACTTGTTTCACTCTTCGGACCATATTAATACCAAAGACCTAAGGTTTCCCACTTGTCAAAGTTTTCCTCGTGATTTGGTCCATCCAATGATCCAAATGGAGGAACCTCTTTTTTGGGAATTCTCTTTGGACCAAAACTTCGAAAGACGATCCGAACCACTCAAAAAACTTGTTTGTAATTGAAAGCTTCTTAAAAAGTACTTGTTTCACTCTCTAGACAAAAATGAATCCGAAGACCTAAGGTTTCCCACTTGTCAAAGATGTGCTCATAATTTGGTCCATCCTAAATATCCAAATTAAGGAACCTCTTCTTTGGGAATCCTGTTTGGACCAAAATATCGAAAGAGCATCCGAACCACTATAAAAACTTGTTTGTAATTTAAATGCTTGTTTCAAAGTACTTGTTTCACTCTTTTGACCATATTGATACCAAAGACCTAAGGTTTCCCAGTTGTCAAAGTTTTCCTCGTGATTTGGTCCATCTTAAAGATCCAAATGGAGGAACCTCTTCTTTGGGAATCCTCTTTAGACCAAAATTTCGAAAGACGATTTGAACCACTCCAAAAACATGTTTGTAATTGAAAGCTTCTTAAAAAGTACATGTTTCACTCTCAAGACCAAAATGATTCCGAAGAACTAGGGTTTCCCAATTCTCAAAGTTGTGCTCATGATTTGGTCCATCCTAAAGATCCAAATGGAGGAACCTCTTCTTTGGGAATCCTGTTTGGACCCAAAAATCGAAAGAGGATCTGAACCATTATAAAAACTTGTTTGATATGAATCATGGAACGTCACAAAAAGCCTAAGGACAAATCACAACATTAAAGTTCAAGAGAAGCATTGACATCCATTTACAGGCCTACATTAGCAAAGTCAAGACAAGCTTCTAAGATCTGATCATGGAGGCTATGGAAGAGGACGTGATGAACTTCAATCTATTGCAAATACATTTGGAGGAAGAGTATTGAAGGCTTGTTCAATCGGAATTGAAGAGAAGAGCTAATTAGGAAAGTTGCATCACTTTTGCAAACTTTCCTTATTTGGACCACTTTCCATATTTGTTCCCAAAGTTTCCATATTTGTTCCCAAAATGGTTCCAACGAATTTATGATGTATTTAGACATGTTTTAGGTCTTTTATATTCATTTTATATGTTTGGAAAGGATTAGGAAAGATATATTCTCTAGAAAAGATTTTCCACAAAATCTGCCAATTTCACATAAGGCAAGTTTTGGGCAGATTTTGTGCTCCTTGTAATCCGAATTTCCTAGCTTATTTTTAGGGTTTCTTTGCCTATTTAAAGGCCTCATTTGTAACCCTAAAGACCAAGAATTAATATGATAATAATATTGCTTTTTTGCTTGGCTGAAATTGCTTAGTTTTGTAGCCTTGTTCTAGGTTGCATGTTTTAGAAACATTCAAGCATGAATTGATCTATTGTGTTTGTGGATTGTTTCAATCTTGAAATAAGAACAAGTTCTCTTATTTCAAGATCATAGATCATTGGAATAATCTTTCTCTTCTTGTTTTCCAAGGGTTTTGCCTTATTGTTTATTGGGGTTTTAGGATTTGCATCTAGGGGTTCTTTGTATATCAAAGGGTTTCTATTTCAATTTTCTAGGGTTTCATATCATTGTTTGTAATTGAAATGCTTGTTTCAAAGTACTTGTTTCCATCTTCGGACCATATTGATACCAAAGACCTAAGGTTTCCTACTTGTCAAAGTTGTGCTCATGATTTGGTCCAACCTAAAGATCCAAATGGAGGAATCTCTTCTTTGGGAATCCTATTTGGACTAAAATATCGGAAGAGGATCCGAACCACGATAAAAAAACTCTTTTGTAATTGAAATGCTTGTTTCAAAGTACTTGTTTCACTCTTCGGACCATATTGATACCAAAGAACTAAGGTTTCCCAATTGTCAAAGTTTTCCTCGTGATTTGGTCCATCCTAAAGATCCAAATGGAGGAACCTGTTCTTTGGGAATCCTGTTTGGACCAAAATATCGAAAGAGGATCTGAACCACTACAAAAACTTATTTGTAATTGAAAAGCTTGTTTCAAAGTACATGCTTCACTCTTCGGACCATATTGATACCCAAGACTTAAGGTTTCCCACTTGTCAAAGTTTTCCTTATGATTTGGTGCATCCTAAAGATCCAAATGGTGGAACATCTTTTTTGGGAATCCTCTTTGGACCAAAATATCGAAAGAGGATTCGAACCACTCCAAAAACTTGTTTCTAATTTAAAAGCTTGTTTCAAAGTACTTGTTTCACTCTTCGGGCCATATTGATACCAAAGACCTAAGGTTTCCCACTTGTCAAAGTTTTCCTCATGATTTGGTCCATTCTAAAGATCTAAATGGAGGAACCTCTTCTTTGGGAATCCTCTTTAGACCAAAATATCGAAAGAGGATCCGAACCACTCCAAAAACTTGTTTCTAATTGAAAAGCTAGTTTCAAAGTACTTGTTTCACTCTTCGGACCATATTGATACCAAAACCTAAGGTTACCCACTTGTCAAAATTGTCCTCATGATTTGGTCCATCCAAAAGATCCAAAAGACGGAACCTCTTCTATGGGAATCATCTTTGGACCAAAATATCGAAAGAGGATCCGAACCACTATTAAAAACTTGTTTGGAATTGAAGTGCTTGTTTCAAAGTACTTGTTTCACTCTTCGGACCATATGGATACCAAAGACCTAAGGTTTCCCACTTGTCAATGTTTTCCTCGTGATTTGGTCCATCCAAAAGATCCAAATGGTGGAACCTCTTCTTTTGGAATCCTCATTGGACCAAAATATCGAAAGAGGATCCGAACCACACCAAAAACTAGTTTGTAATTGAAAAGCTTGTTTCAAAGTAGTTGTTTCACTCTTTGGACAATAATGATACCAAAAACCTAAGGTTTCTCACTTGTCAAAGTTTATCTTATGACTTGGTCCATCCTAAAGATCCGAATGGAGGAACATCTTTTTTGGGAATCCTCTTTGGACCAAAATATCGAAAGAAGATTCGAACCGCTATAAAAACTTGTTTGTAATTTAAAATCTTGTTTGAAAGTACTCATTTCACTCTTCGGGCCATATTGATACCAAAGACCTAAGGTTTCCCATTTGCAAAAGTTTTCCTCGTTATTTGGTCCTTTCTAATGATCCAAATGGAGGAAGCTCTTCTTTGGGAATCCTCTCTAGACCAAAATATCGAAAGAGGATCCGAACCACTCGAAAAACTTGTTTCTAATTGAAAAGCTTGTTTCAAAGTACTTTTTTCACTCTTTGGACTATATTGATACCAAAGACCTAAGGTTTCCCACTTGTCAAAATTGTCCTCATGATTTGGTCCATCTGAAAGATCCAAAAGACGGAACCTCTTCTTTTGGGAATCCTCTTTAGACGAAAATCTCGAAAGAGGATCCGAACCACTCCAAAAACTTGTTTGTAATTGAATGCTTGTATCAAAGTACTTGTTTCACTCTCCAGACCAAATTGAATCTTAAGAACTAAGGTTTCCCACTTGTCAAAGTTGTGCTCATGATTTGGTCCTTCTTAAAGATCCAAACGGAGGAATATCTTCTTTGGGAATCCTCTTTGGATCAAAATTTCGAAAGACGATCCGAACCACTCCAAAAACTTGTTTGTAATTAAAAGCTTCTTAAAAAGTACTTATTTCACTCTCTAGACAACCATGAATCCGAAGACCTAAGGTTTCCCACATGTCAAAGTTGTGCTCATGATTTGGTCCATCCTAAAGATCCAAATGGAGGAACATCTTCTTTGGGAATCTTGTTTGGACCAAAATATCGAAAGAGCATCCGAACCACTATAAAAAACTTGTTTGTAAATAAAATGCTTGTTTCAAAGTACATGTTTCACTCTTTAGACAAAAATGAATTCGAAGACCTAAGGTTTCCCAGTTGTCAAAGTTGTTCTCATGATTTGGTCCATCCTAAAGATGCAAATGGAGGAACCTCTTCTTTGGGAATCCTGTTAGGACCAAAATATCGAAAAAGGATCCGAACCACTATAAAAACATGTTTGTAATTGAAATGCTTGTTTCAAAGTACTAGTTTCACTCTTCGGACCATATTGATAACAAAGACCGTCGTGATTTGGTCCATTCGAAAGATCCAAATGGAGGAATCTCTTCTTTAGGAATCCTATTTGGACAAAAATATCGCAATAGGATCCGAACCACTATAAAAAACTTGTTTGTAATTGAAATGCTTGTTTCAAAGTACTTAATTCACTCTTTGGACCATATTGATACCAGAGAACTAAGGTTTCCCACTTGTCAAAGTTTTCCTCGTGATTTGGTCCATCCTAAAGATCCAAATGGAGGAACCTCTTCTTTGGGAATCCTCTTTAGACCAAAATATCGAAAGAGGATCCAAACCACTCCAAAAACTTGTTTCTAATTGAAAAGCTTGTTTCATAGTACTTGTTTCACACTTTGGACTATATTGATACCAAAGACCTAAGGTTTTCCACTTGTCAAAATTGTCCTCATGATTTGGTCCATCTGAAAGATCCAAAAGACGGAACCTCTTCTTTTGGGAATCCACTTTGGACCAAAATATCGAAAGAGGATCCGAACCACTCCAAAAACTTTTTTCTAATTGAAAAGCTTGTTTCAAAGTACTTGTTTCACTCTTCGGACCATATTGATACCAAAACCTAAGGTTACCCACTTGTCAAAATTGTCCTCATGATTTGGTCCATCAAAAAGATCCAAATAACGGAACCTCTTCTATGGGAATCATCTTTGGACCAAAATATCGAAAGAGGATCCGAACCACTATTAAAAACTTGTTTGGAATTGAAGTGCTTGTTTCAAAGTACTTGTTTCACTCTTCGGACCATATGGATACCAAAGACCTAAGGTTTCCCACTTGTCAATGTTTTCCTCGTGATTTGGTCCATCCAAAAGATCCAAATGGTGGAACCTCTTCTTTTGGAATCCTCATTGGACCAAAATATCCAAAGAGGATCCGAACCACACCAAAAACTAGTTTGTAATTGAAAAGCTTATTTCAAAGTAGTTGTTTCACTCTTTGGACAATAATGATACCAAAGACCTAAGGTTTCTCACTTGTCAAAGTTTATCTTATGACTTGGTCCATCCTAAAGATCCGAATGGAGGAACATCTTTTTTGGGAATCCTCTTTGGACCAAAATATCGAAAGAAGATTCGAACCGCTTTAAAAATATGTTTGTAATTTAAAATCTTGTTTGAAAGTACTCGTTTCACTCTTCGGGCCATATTGATACCAAAGACCTAAGGTTTCCCACTTGTCAAAGTTTTCCTCGTGATTTGGTCCTTTCTAATGATCCAAATGGAAGAACCTCTTCTTTGGGAATCCTCTCTAGACCAAAATATCGAAAGAGGATCCGAACCACTCGAAAAACTTGTTTCTAATTGAAAATCTTGTTTCAAAGTACTTTTTCACTCTTTGGACTATATTGATACCAAAGACCTAAGGTTTCCCACTTGTCAAAATTTTCCTCATGATTTGGTCCATCTGAAAGATCCAAAAGACGGAACCTCTTCTTTCGGGAATCCTATTTGGACGAAAATATCGAAAGAGGATCCGAACCACTCCAAAAACTTGTTTGTAATTGAATGCTTGTATCAAAGTACTTGTTTCACTCTCCAGACCAAATTGAATCTTAAGAACTAAGGTTTCCCACTTGTCAAAGTTGTGCTCATGATTTGGTCCATCTTAAAGATCCAAACGGAGGAACATCTTCTTTGGGAATCCTCTTTGGACCAAAATTTCGAAAGACGATCCGAACCACTCCAAAAACTTGTTTGTAATTAAAAGCTTCTTAAAAAGTACTTATTTCACTCTCTAGACAAACATGAATCCGAAGACCTAAGGTTTCCCACATGTCAAAGTTGTGCTCATGATTTGGTCCATCCTAAAGATCCAAATGGAGGAACATCTTCTTTGGGAATCTTGTTTGGACCAAAAGATCGAAAGAGGATCCGAACCACTATAAAAAACTTGTTTGTAAATAAAATGCTTGTTTCAAAGTACATGTTTCACTCTTTAGACAAAAATGAATTCGAAGACCTAAGGTTTCCCACTTGTCAAAGTTGTTCTCATGATTTGGTCCATCCTAAAGATGCAAATGGAGGAACCTCTTCTTTGGGAATCCTGTTAGGACCAAAATATCGAAAAAGGATCCGAACCACTATAAAAACATGTGTTGTAATTGAAATGCTTGTTTCAAAGTACTAGTTTCACTCTTCGGACCATATTGATAACAAAGACCCTCGTGATTTGGTCCATTCGAAAGATCCAAATGGAGGAATCTCTACTTTAGGAATCCTATTTGGACAAAAATATCGAAATAGGATCCGAACCACTATAAAAAACTTGTTTGTAATTGAAATGCTTGTTTCAAAGTACTTAATTCACTCTTTGGACCATATTGATACCAAAGAACTAAGGTTTCCCACTTGTCAAAGTTTTCCTCGTGATTTGGTCTATCCTAAAGATCCAAATGGAGGAACCTCTTCTTTGGGAATCCTCTTTAGACCAAAATATCGAAAGAGGATCCGAACCACTCCAAAAACTTGTTTCTAATTGAAAAGCTTGTTTCATAGTACTTGTTTCACTCTTTGGACTATATTGATACCAAAGACCTAAGGTTTCCCACTTGTCAAAATTGTCCTCATGATTTGGTCCATCTAAAAGATCCAAAAGACGAAACCTCTTCTTTTGGGAATCCACTTTGAACCAAAATATCGAAAGAGGATCCGAACCACTCCAAAAACTTGTTTCTAATTGAAAAGCCTGTTTCAAAGTACTTGTTTCACTCTTCGGACTATATTGATACCAAAACCTAAGGTTACCCACTTGTCAAAATTGTCCTCATGATTTGGTCCATCCAAAAGATCCAAAAGACGGAACCTCTTCTATGGGAATCATCTTTGGACCAAAATATCGAAAGAGGATCCGAACCACTATTAAAAACTTGTTTGGAATTGAAGTGCTTGTTTCACTCGTCGCACCATATGGATACCAAAGACCTAAGGTTTCTCACTTGTCAATGTTTTCCTCGTGATTTGGTCCATCCAAAAGATCCAAATGGTGGAACCTCTTCTTTTGGAATCCTCATTGGACCAAAATATCGAAAGAGGATCCGAACCACACCAAAAACTAGTTTGTAATTGAAAAGCTTGTTTCAAAGTAGTTGTTTCACTCTTTGGACAATAATGATACCAAAGACCTAAGGTTTCTCACTTGTCAAAGTTTATCTTATGACTTGGTCCATCCTAAAGATCCGAATGGAGGAACATCTTTTTTGGGAATCCTCTTTGGACCAAAATATCGAAAGAAGATTCGAACCGCTTTAAAAATATGTTTGTAATTTAAAATCTTGTTTGAAAGTACTCGTTTCACTCTTCGGGCCATATTGATACCAAAGACCTAAGGTTTCCCACTTGTCAAAGTTTTCCTCGTGATTTGGTCCTTTCTAATGATCCAAATGGAGGAACCTCTTCTTTGGGAATCCTCTTTGGACCAAAATTTCAAAAGAGGATCCAAACCACTCCAAAAACTTGTTTGTAATTGAAAAGCTTGTTTCAAAGTACTTGTTTCACTCTTCGGACCATATTGATACCAATGACGTAAGGTTTCCCACTTGTCAAAGTTTATCTTATGATTTGGTCCATCCTAAAGATTCGAATGGAGGAACATCTTGTTTGGGAATCCTCTTTGGACAAAAATATGGAAAGAGGATCGGAACCACTCCAAAAACTTATTTGTAATTTAAAAGCTTGTTTCAAAGTACTCGTTTCACTCTCCAGGCCATATTGATACCAAAGACCTTAGGTTTCCCACTTGTCAAAGATTTCCTCGTGATTTAGTCCATCCTAAAGATCCAAATGGAGGAACCTCTTCTTTGGGAATCCTTTTCTGACCAAAATATCGAAAGAGAATCCGAACCACTCCAAAAACTTTTTTGTAATTGAAAAACTTGTTTCAAAGTACTTGTTTCACTCTTCGGACCATATTGATACCAAAGACGTAAGGTTTCCCACTTGTCAAAGTTTATCTTATGATTTGGTCCATCCTAAAGATCCAAATGGAAGAACATCTTTTTTGGGAATCCTCTTTGGATTAAAATATGGAAAGAGGATCTGAACCACTCCAAAAACTTGTTTGTAATTTAAAAGCGTGTTTGAAAGTACTCGTTTCACTCTCTGAGCCATATTGAAACGAAAGACCTAAGGTTTCCCACTTGTCAAAGTTTTCCTAGTTATTTGGTCCATCCTAAAGATCCAAATGGAGGAACATTTTCTTTGGGAATCCTCTTTGGACCAAAATATCGAAAGAGGATCCGAACCTCTCCAAAACTTGTTTGTAATTGAAAGCTTGTTTCAAAGTACTTGTTTCACTCTCCAGACCAAATTGTGTCCGAAGAACTAAGGTTTCCCACTTGTCAAAGTTGTGCTCATGATTTGGTCTATCACAAAGATCCAAATGGAGGAACCTCTTCTTTGGGAATCCTCTTTGGACCAAAATTTCGAAATACGATCTAAACCACCCCAAAAACTTGTTTGTAATTGAAAGCTTGTTTCACTCTTTAGACAAAAATGAATTCGAAGACCTAAGGTTTCCCACTTGTCAAAGTTGTTCTCATGATTTGGCCCATCCTAAAGATGCAAATGGAGGAACCTCTTCTTTGGGAATCCTGTTAGGACCAAAATATCGAAAAAGGATCCGAACCACTATAAAAACATGTTTGTATTTGAAATGCTTGTTTCAAAGTACTTGTTTCACTCTTCGGACCATATTGATAACAAAGACCCTCGTGATTTGGTCTATTCTAAAGATCCAAATGGAGGAATCTCTTCTTTAGGAATCCTATTTGGACAAAAATATCGAAATAGGATCCGAACCATTATAAAAAACTTGTTTGTAATTGAGATGCTTGTTTCAAAGTACTTAATTCACTCTTTGGACCATATTGATACCAAAGAACTAAGGTTTCCCACTAGTCAAAGTTTTCCTCATGATTTGGTCTATCCTAAAGATCCAAATGGAGGAACCTCTTCTTTGGGAATCCTCTTTAGACCAAAATATCGAAAGAGGATCCGAACCACTCCAAAAACTTGTTTCTAATTGAAAAGCTTGTTTCATAGTACTTGTTTCACTCTTTGGACTATATTGATACCAAAGACCTAAGGTTTCCCACTTGTCAAAATTGTCCTCATGATTTGGTCCATCTGAAAGATCCAAAAGACGGAACCTCTTCTTTTGGGAATCCACTTTGGACCAAAATATCGAAAGAGGATCCGAACCACTCCAAAAACTTGTTTATAATTTAAAAGCTTGTTTCAAAGTACTCGTTTCACTCTTCGGGCCATATTGATACCAAAGACCTAAGGTTTCCCATTTGTCAAAGTTTTCCTCGTGATTTGGTCCATCCTAAAGATCCAAATGGAGGAACCTCTTCTTTGGGAATCCTCTTTAGACCAAAATATCGAAAGAGGATCCGAACCACTCCAAAAATTTGTTTCTAATTGAAAAGCTTGTTTCACTCTTTGGACTATATTGATACCAAAGACCTAAGGTTTCCCACTTGACAAAATTGTCCTCATAATTTGGTCCATCTGAAAGATCCAAAAGACGGAACCTCTTCTTTTGGGAATCCTCTTTGGACCAAAATATCGAAAGATGATCCGAACCACTCCAAAAACTTGTTTGTAATTGAATGCTTGTTTCAAAGTACTTGTTTCACTCTCCAGACCAAATTGAATCTGAAGAACTAAGGTTTCCCACTTGTCAAAGTTGTGCTCATGATTTGGTCCATCTTAAAGATCCAAACGGAGGAACATCTTCTTTGGGAATCCTCTTTGGACCAAAATTTTGAAAGACGATCCGAACCACTCCAAAAACTTGTTTGTAATTAAAAGCTTCTTAAAAAGTACTTATTTCACTCTCTAGACAAACATGAATCCGAAGACCTAAGGTTTCCCACTTGTCAAAGTTGTGCTCATGATTTGGTCCATCCTAAAGATCCAAATGGAGGAACATCTTCTTTGGGAATCTTGTTTGGACCAAAATATCGAAAGAGGATCCGAACCACTATAAAAAACTTGTTTGTAATTAAAGTGCTTGTTTCAAAGTACTTGTTTCACTCTTTAGACAAAAATGAATTCGAAGACCTAAGGTTTCCCACTTGTCAAAGTTGTTCTCATGATTTGGTCCATCCCAAAGATGCAAATGGAGGAACCTCTTCTTTGGGAATCCTGTTTTGACCAAAATATCGAAAAAGGATCCGAACCACTATAAAACATGTTTGTATTTGAAATGCTTGTTTCAAAGTACTTGTTTCACTCTTCGGACCATATTGATAACAAAGACCCTCATGATTTGGTCCATTCGAAAGATCCAAATGGAGGAATCTCTTCTTTAGGAATCCTATTTGGACAAAAATATCGAAATAGGATCTGAACCACTATAAAAAAAACTTGTTTGTAATTGAAATGCTTGTTTCAAAGTACTTGTTTCACTCTTCGGACCATATTGATAACAAAGACCCTCGTGATTTGGTCCATTCTAAAGATCCAAATGGAGGAATCTCTTCTTTAGGAATCCTATTTGGACAAAAATATCGAAATAGGATCCGAACCACTATAAAAAACTTGTTTGTAATTGAAATGCTTGTTTCAAAGTACTTAAGTCACTCTTCGGACCATATTGATACCAAAGACCCTCGTGATTTGGTCCATTCTAAAGATCCAAATGGAGGAATCTCTTCTTTAGGAATCCTATTTGGACAAAAATATCGAAATAGGATCCGAACCACTATAAAAAACTTGTTTGTAATTGAAATGCTTGTTTCAAAGTACTTAATTCACTCTTTGGACCATATTGATACCAAAGACCTAAGGTTTCCCACTTGTCAAAGTTTTCCTCGTGATTTGGTCCATCCTAAAGATCCAAATGGAGGAACCTCTTCTTTGGGAATCCTCTTTAGACCAAAATATCGAAAGAGGATCCGAACCGTTCCAAAAAATTGTTTCTAATTGAAAAGCTTGTTTTAAAGTACTTGTTTCACTCTTTGGACTATATTGATACCAAAGACCTAAGGTTTCCCACTTGTCAAAATTGTCCTCATGATTTGGTCCATCTGAAAGATCCAAAAGACGGAACCTCTTCTTTTGGGAATCCTCTTTGGACCAAAATATCGAAAGAGGATCCGAACCACTCCAAAAACTTGTTTGTAATTGAATGCTTGTTTCAAAGTACTTGTTTCACTCTCCAGACCAAATTGAATCTGAAGAACTAAGGTTTCCCACTTGTCAAGGTTGTGCTCATGATTTGGTCCATCTTAAAGATCCAAACGGAGGAACATCTTCTTTGGGAATCCTCTTTGGAACAAAATTTCGAAAGACGATCCGAACCACTCCAAAAACTTGTTTGTAAGTAAAAGCTTTTTAAAAAGTACTTATTTCACTCTCTAGAAAAACATGAATCCGAAGACCTAAGGTTTCCCACTTGTCAAAGTTGTGCTCATGATTTGGTCCATCCTAAATATCCAAATGGAGGAACCTCTTCTTTGAGAATCCTCTTTGGACAAAAATATCGTAAGATGATCCGAACCACTATAAAAACTTGTTTGTAATTGAAATGCTTGTTTCAAAGTACTTGTTTCACTCTTTGGACCATATTGATACCAAAGACCTAAGGTTTCCCACTTGTGAAAGTTTTCCTCGAGATTTGGTCCGTAGTAAAGATCCAAATGGAGGAACCTCTTTTTTGGGAATCCTCTTTGGACCAAAATTTCGAAAGAGGATCCGAACCACTCGAAAAACTTGTTTGTAATTTAAAAGCTTGTTTCAAAGTACTCGTTTCACTCTTCGGGCCATATTGATTCCAAAGACCTAAGTTTTCTCACTTGTCAAAGTTTTCCTCGTGATTTGGTCCATCCTAAAGATCCAAATGGAGTAACCTCTTCTTTGGGAATCATCTTTAGACCAAAATATCGAAAGAGGATCTGAACCACTCCAAAAACTTGTTTCTAATTGAAAAGCTTGTTTCAAAGTACTTGTTTCACTCTTTGGACCATATTGATACCAAAGACCTAAGGTGTCCCACTTGTCAAAATTGTCCTCATGATTTGGTCCATCCAAAAGATCCAAAAGACGGAACCTTTTCTTTGGGAATCCTCTTTGGACCAAAATATTGAAAGAGGATCTGAACCAATCCAAAAACTTGTTTGTAATTTAAAGCTTGTTTCAAAGTACTTGTTTCACTCTCCAGACCAAATTGAATCCGAAGAACTAAGTTTTCCCACTTGTCAAAGTTGTGCTCATGATTTTGTCCATCTTAAAGATCGAAACAGAGGAACATCTTCTTTGGGAATCCTCTTTGGACCAAAATTTTGTAAGACATTCCGAATCACTCCAAAAACTTGTTTGTAATTGAAAGCTTCTTAAAAAGTACTTGTTTCACTCTCTAGACAAACATGAATCCAAAGACCTAAGGTTTCCCACTTGTCAAAGTTGTGCTCATGATTTGGTCCATCCTAAAGATCCAAATTAGGGAACCTCTTCTTTGGGAATCTTGTTTGGACCAAAATATCGAAAGAGGATCCGAACCAATATAAAAAACTTGTTTGTAATTGAAATGCTTGTTTCAAAGTACTTGTTTCACTCTTCGGACCATATTGATACCAAAGACCTAATGTTTCCCACTTGTTAAAGTTTTCCTCGTGATTTGGTCCATCGTAAAGTTCAAAATGGAGGAACCTCTTCTTTCAGTACAAAAAAACTGTCAAAATGCGACCAGAAATTTGCGACCAAAATAAAGTGGTAATTTTTTGGTGACCACCTGGTCACTTTCTTTGAAGGTTGACTCTAAGTGACCATCTGGTCACTTTTTTTGCGACCAGATTGCGACCAAAAGCAGAAGTAGTCATAAAAAATGGCGCGAAAGAAGCGACCAATTGGTCATCTAAAAAAACGACCAGCTAGTCGCATTTTTGTGACTAAAATATGCCTTGGTAGCAAAAAAATGGCGAGTAATTTTGGAGGGAAAAAAGCTACCAAGTGGTAACAATTAAAAATGACTACCTGATCGCAATTTTTGTGACCTTTATTGAGTAGTGGTAGCTTAAAATTGGAGGGAAAAAAGCTACCAAGTGGTCACAATTAAAAGTGACTAACTGGTCTCAATTTTTGTGACCTTTATTGAGTAGTGGTAGCTTAAAATTGGAGGGAAAAAAGCTACCAAGTGGTCACAGTTATAAGTGACTAAATGGTCACAATTTTGGTGACCATTAGTGAGCAGTGGTAGCTTAAAATTTTGGCGGGAATTAAGCTACCACGTGGTCACATTAAGAAGTGAAGATGGTCGCAAATTCTGTGATTTTATGTGACCAATAATTTATAAATAATTTGGTGGGATAAAAGCTACCAAGTGGTCACCAAAAAAAGTGACCATGTGGTCGTAAATTTTGACTCGATGTGATTCTGGGCAGTGAGGAAAATGGCGGGAAATTTTGGCGGGAAAATGCGACCAGATGGTAGCAAAAATACTACCAACTGGTCGCAAATGAGCAGAAGAGTCCATTATAAAAACCCCTCCACCCATTGTTTGTTAGTATTAAGAAAAAAGAAAATGTGTGACGACCCGTCACTTTTAAATAAATTAAATCAGAGAAAACAGCGGAAGTCTTTTATTTTAAGAAAATTGGCGTGATTATGTTTGAAAATAGGCTAGCCAAAACCTGTTTACATCTTAAATTCAAATATCTAAAAACACAAGGAACATTAAGTTCCTATCAATAGTTCAAAATGATTTATAAACATAAAAGTAAAGACAAAAGCTCTTAAGAGCTATTTACAAATATACAACTCCAAAATTATATAAAATTCACAAAACCATGTACATGGATTTTTACAACTACTTAGTCCATCTCGAAATCATCACCCTCTCGATCAAGCGCGCACCAGCTCCTCTCCCACGATCCCAAACATTACCTGAAATGTTTGTAATATCATGAGCTAACAAACTAAGCCCAGTGAGAATAATAAGAATAAAAAGTAAAAATAGACCTCAAACTCGCATTTCGATTTGTGTCCAATTAATTTGACACTAATCACTCCTAAAGTCCTCCAACTCTAGGTACTTTCATTTTATATTCTCTAAAGGATGATATTACTAATAATCATAGTCAATACTCATCCATTAACATTGTTATGACATAAGTAAGAAAAGTAAATATACTTTGCACATCATACAACTTCTCGAATCTCTCTTTCATCTATCATAAACATGAATGCATGAGAGCATCCCGTAGGACTTCGCAATTGCCCTTTTGTGCGTGGATGAAGGTAATGCAGACATCCCGTAGGCTCCCATTCAACCTTATGCATGAGGAAGTAATGCGTACATCCCGTAGGCTACCATTCAACTCCCTATGCATGAAGAAGTAATGCGTACATCCCGTAGGCTACCATTCAACTTCTTTTCTTTCACATTCTTTCTTTTCTCTGAAGGTGATGTGAACTCCACGTAGGGTTCATAAATCTTCCTTCTTTTCTCTTTCACTTTATTTTCTTTTCACTTTCATTTCTTTTTCACTTTCGTTTCTTTTTCACTGAAGGTGATATGAACTCCACGTAGGGTTCATCATTCTTCCTTCTTTTCTCTTTCACTTTCTTTTCTTTTTCACTTTCATTTCTTTTTCACTTACGTTTCTTTTTCTGAAGGCGATGCGGACACTACCCGTAGGCTCCAACATTCTTCCCCATTCTTTTCTTTCTCACTTTCATTTCTTTTTCATGAATGGTGCGAGAATGGTATGATGCAATATGATATGCATATGCTTGCATATCCTTGTAAAAGTAAATAAGTAAAGTGCAGAATTAAAGTAGTCGATACAAACATAAAGTAAAAGGCATAAAGTAAAGGACATAAAGTAAATGACATAAAGTAAATTAGATAGTAATCTCGAACGAACGATATGTCGATCGAACTCCGGTATCAATAATAAGAGTAGAATCATAACTTCCACGATTAACCTATACCTTCAAGGATTCTAAACTTCCAATATAATCCGAGGTTCTATTAATCATTCTAAATACAAGTTGGATCTTTTAACCTCCAATGATCCATCCTAAACTTCTAAACGAATCTAACTTAGAACTTTCTAAAGTTCAATGCTTTCCTCGAGAACTCCTAAGTTCTCACTTAAAGGATTAACTCCTAAACCTTAAGGCACTAACTCACATCCCTCTAATCTTAGATTCAGTTTCTAGTCTTAGTTTCAAATGCTACAAACCTTCATACTCATTCGCTTTCTATAGTTACTTTAAATCCTAACTATTCTCACCTTAGCCAAAAGAAGATTTCGTAAAAACCTTCGATAACGCGATCAAACAACGATCCGAAACACCTACAATTAATTACATCTAACAATTAAGAAATAAATATACATCGATCAATTAACATCTAAAATCTCAAAACAACGAACAACCCCATAAACCCCACTATGAGGCTCTCATGCATTCATGTTTATGATAGATGAAAGAGAGATTCGAGAAGTTGTATGATGTGCAAAGTATATTTACTTTTCTTACTTATGTCATAACAATGTTAATAGATGAGTATTGACTATGATTATTAGTAATATCATCCTTTAGAGAATATAAAATGAAATTACCTAGAGTTGGAGGACTTTAGGAGTGATTAGTGTCAAATTAATTGGACACAAATCGAAATGCGAGTTTGAGGTCTATTTTTACTTTTTATTCTTATTATTCTCACTGGGCTTAGTTTGTTAGCTCATGATATTACAAACATTTCAGGTAATGTTTGGGATCGTGGGAGAGGAGTTGGTGCGCGCTTGATCGAGAGGGTGATGATTTTGAGATGGAGTAAGTAGTTGTAAAAATCCATGTATATGGTTTTGTGAATTTTATATAATTTTGGAGTTGTATATTTGTAAATGGCTCTTAAGAGCTTTTGTCTTTACTTTTATGTTTATAAATCATTTTGAACTCCTGATAGGAACTTAATGTTCCTTGTGTTTTTAGATATTTGAATTTAAGATGTAAACAGGTTTTGGCTAGCCTATTTTCAAACATAATCACGCCAATTTTCTTAAAATAAAAGACTTCCGCTGTTTTCTCTGATTTAATTTATTTAAAAGTGACGGGTTGTCACAAAATGAGAGAGTGGATGTATGTTCGTTTGATAGACGGGTATTTGAACGATGAGTTCGTGGCCGGGGTTGAACAGTTTGTTGAGTTTTGCATGACAACTGTCTATTATGAAAAGTATGGTGGAAAGCTACGTTGCCCGTGCAGGAAATGCGACAATAGGAGAATCATACTGGTTACAGAGTTGAAGGTGCATCTTTATAGTCGGGGGTTTGTGCAGAATTATTATCACTGGGTGTTTCAGGGGGAAACACAGGAAATGTTCGACGCTGCATTATAGGAATCGAGACGATACGAAGGTAGCAGCTCGAATATAGAGGTTGTTGACAAAGAACGGAATGATGAACAACAGTATAGTCAGATGCAGCAAATGATACTTGATGGTGCGGGGTATGGGGGCAATGAAAATTTCCGTGAAAGTTTAAATGTAGACGAAGATGAACGGGTTGTAGAAGAGGAAATGAATCCGAAAGCACGTAAGATGCACGAGATGCTAAAGAGAGCCAGCCGACCATTGTACGATGGGTGTGAGGTAAGTCAACTTGCTGTTGCTACAGAACTTTTAAATATAAAGGCGCAGTACAACATACCTTGTAGAGGATTTGATGCGATTGCATCATGGTTTTGTCGATGCTCTCCAGAAGAAAATAATATGCCCCACAGTTTGTACGACACGAAAAAGCTAGTGGAGGGACTTGGATTAACCGTGGAGAAAATAGATTCGTGTCAAAACGGATGCATGATTTACTGGGATGTGGATGAGGACCTGCATCATTGCAAATTCTGTTTTCTTCCAAGATACAAACAAGGGAAACCCAGCCTGATTTCAATCTCTACGTGTTATGCAACTACGCAGAGATCGAGCCTTACATAGAGGGAGTTTGTAACTTAACATTATTTCATCGCATAAACAAACTATTTGCTAACTATTTTTGTAACATACAGATTATTTCTAAACGTATACGTTTGAATGACACGAGTTGGTCTTACAGACACTGAGGAGGGGTCAATAATCAACAAAGAGTTTTGTTCTTGGTTCACTGCATACGTGAGTTATTTTAAATTGTCAAAAAAACTGTTGCATTATGTTGAAAAAATTACTATCTTCCTAACATTACTGTATGTGAACAATGACACAAGTTGACTCCCTTACATTACCGGTGGATGATCCTCGCATCATTTCTTTGGCAAAGGGACCTGGACGGATAACAAGGTCGTATGGTGGATACGTCGGTAACGGTTACAGATTTCAAATGAAGGCGCATTCAGTGAACAGGGCAACAAACAACAGTGGTGTTTGCATCAAAGGTCACGTGTTCGGCACAAACGAAGACGATTATTTCGGAGTAATCGATGAGATTCTTGAGATTCAATACGCAAGTCCGACGCTAAAACGCATTGTTCTGTTCAACTGCACTTGGTTTGAGACAACAAAATGAGGTGGAGTCCGTAAGATTGATCATTTACAAATCGTTGAGGTAAACAAGTCTAAGCATATGCGCATCGCTGATAGGTTTGTCCTGGCTTCACAGGCGATTCAAGTTTATTACCTGAACTATCCGATTAATAGACGAGATCTGACAAATTGGTTAGTTGTTTGTAAAGTTAAACCACGCCAGGTAGAAGAAAACTTGTCCAAGAAAGACGACCATGCAGAGGAAGCTGTTGCTTTTCAAGAAGATGAGATAAGATGTCGTGCAATCGACGATGGTCAAAATGCAAGTACTGTTCGTCCTTTGAACGATGAAACGATAACATTGCATGATGATGATGATACAATTGCTTCCACTTCTCACGCATGTGACATTGATGCTGAATTTATTCGAGACGATGAATCCGATGAAGAAACAGAAGAAGAAGAAGAAGAAGAAGAAGAAGAAGAAGACTTTATGTGACGGACTTCTTGGAGACGATGATGAATGAGATATTTCGTTAACTTGATTATTCAATGTGTGTATGTGTTTATTAATTAAAACTATTTCTTTTAATGAATGATTAAAAAAAAATATATTAATATTTGCGACCATGTGGCAATTTCACACAAAAGGTGACCACATGGTAGTAATTTAGAAGGGAAAGGCGACCAAATGGTCGCATTTTTGGAAAAGTATAATTATATTTTTAAAAAACTATAAGTGAGATTACAACCATATGGTCGCAAATCTGAGCGGTAAATTTAAACTTTCAAGAAATTTATGGCGGTGAATTTAAAAATTACGACCATCTGGTCGCAATATTTGGCGGTGAATTTCATTATTGCGACCAGATGGTCGCAATTCTTGATGGGACTCGTGATATGACAGCTGTTCTTGATAATGGTAAATGGGCGACCAAATGGTCGCTTTTTCAAGAAATGCTACCAGATGGTCGCAAATATCTCTAAAAATGCGACCATCTGGTCGTATTTTCCCCAGCATGCGCGACCTTTCGTTTCTAGTCATGATTACATATTTGCGACCATTTGGTCGCAAATTCTGATTTAAAAACCACACAGATTTCCTTTCCCCCGTTTCCCTTTTCCTTTTCTTTCTCTTTTTTCTTTCTTTTCTCTCTTTCCCCCGTTCCGTTCCCCGTTGTTTTTTCCCCGTTCCCATTCCCCATTCCTACTCTAAACCTAAACCTCCAATCCCGGTTTCTATTACGAGGTTAGTTTCGTATACGTTTTAAGTTAGTTTTTATTTAGTTTTAGTTTAAGTTTATGTTTAAATTTAATTAGTTTAGTTTAATGTTGTTAATTTCATTAATTTTAGTTTAATTAATGTAATTTAGTTTAATTAAGTACTTAGTTTACTTAAGGTTAATTAATCTAATTTCGTTTACTTTAATTAATTAATACATGTTAGTTCAATTAATCTAATTTTAATTTAGTTTAATTTAATTAATTAGTTTAGTTAAGTTTAGTTTTTATTAATTAATGTTAGTTAAATTTAATTAACTTTAGTTTAATTTAATCTAATAGTTCAAATCTTCATTACTTAGTTTACTTTAATTAATTACTTAGTTTAGTTTATTTTAGTTTAATTAATTAATGTTAGTTTAATTTAATTAATTTTAGTTCAATTAATCTAATTTAGTTTAATTCTTCATTACTTAATTTACTTTAATTTAATTAATTTTAGTTTAATTCTTCACTACTTAGTTTACTTTAATTACTTCATTTTAGTTCAATTAATCTAATTTTAATTTACTTTAATTCAAATTAATTAATTAGTTTATTTTAAATTATTTACTTAATTTATGTTAGTTTAATTTAATTAATTTTAGTTCAATTAATCTAATTTTGTTTAATTCTTCATTACTTAATTTACTTTAATTTAATTAATTTTAGTTTAATTCTTCACTACTTAGTTTACTTTAATTACTTTATTTTAGTTCAATTAATCTAATTTTAATTTACTTTAATTCAAATTAATTAACTAGTTTATTTTAAATTATTTACTTAATTTATGTTAGTTTAATTTACATTATTTAATCAATTTAATTTAGATTCTTTCATTAATTAATTAATTTAATTTATTTCAATATTTTAATTACGTAATTAGTATTAAATTAGTTTAGTTTGGTTGTAGGATTATGACGGGCAGACGACGTCCTCCCCAGTCAGACAAGCCTGACTACGCGGGTGACGAGGCGTCTCCGTAGCCGCCTACTGCAGCTGCCCCTGATTCGGACTTGACTATAGAGGAGTTGGAGATCCTCTTCGGTTACAAGGCGGGACTTGCTGCCACGCTCGATGATGCAGTCCCTGAGACCCAGTCTGCGACACCACGACTGCAGTAGGACACGACTCCCAGCTTAGCATCAGGGTCTGCATCAGGGTATGCGTCCGGGTCTGCATCAGGGTCGGATCCAGCTGGCCCTTCCACTTCATGCACGCAGTCATCTCGGGCCGCAGACTCTACCATTCAGATTGAAGGGATATGTGAGTAATTTTGTTTATTGTTTTAATTACTTAATTTTTAAACCTTTAAACTTTTTTCAAAGTATTTTTTTTCCGTTAACTAATAGTTTCTAATAGCACAATAATTTTTATGTTTTTGCAGAGTACAGCCGCATACAACCGTTTCAAAACGGTTTCGCGAGGTCCTCCAGAGCATGCCTCTACCCACCGACCTTCGCTGACAGAAGATTCCGACGACGGAGAAACGTCAGATGTACAACAATTGGAAGGTAAAAAACATTATTTATTTTTATAATTAATTAATTTTGAAATTTATATAAATAAATTTATTACTTTAACAACTTTTTATTTCAATTTTTTCAGGGCAAGTTTCCTGTTATCGATCCCGATTTCACGGACGGTAGATTGTTCCCCCTATGGGACATTCAAGTCCGGGATCGATTCAAGGACCTCATGTACCGGGCGCGCAGAAAGCAAGCAGCAAACCGCCCCGTGTGGATGAGCCTGGAGGACCACGCGCGGCTTATCGCGAGCTTGAGCACTCCTGAGGGCAAGGCAGTGTCAAGCAGGAATAAGGCCAACCGCGTGAAGAATCCCACCAAACACACAGCGGGGGCCCGGACCCACGACGAGCACCATCGTCGATTGGTAAGTTTTTTTTTGGTCGTTTTCTTATGTACTTTTTTCTCGTTTTCTTTTTTCAATTAGTTATTAATTTATTATGTTTTATTCTTCAATCTTTAATATTTTTAGGAAGCGAAGCACGGGCGCCCCGTCTCGCCCGATGAGCTGCACCGCGTTTTTCACACAAAGAAGGACGGGACGTTCGTTGACGATAAGGCGAAAACAGTTCAGGTATTTAATAATTTTTTCAATTATTATTTTTACTTTAAATTTTTTCCTAACTTATATATTAACTATTTTATTTTCTGAATTTTAAATGTTTAGGAACGTTTCACGGAGTCCTTAAGTCAGCGGTTGCCCACACCAGACTCACAACCGACTCAGGAGGACCGTAGAGAGGCGTTCTTGGAGGCTGCTGGAGGGGTTTGGCCTAATGGATCAGTTCCTGGGCTCGGCTCGTACGGGCGACGCCTTTACGCAGATGTGCCCCGGCCTCAGCGGAGCGGAGCGAGCACTAGCTCCGGCCCTTCTCCAGTTGAGCAGCAGCTGCGCGCGGACATGGACGCTATGCGCGAGGACTTCGTTTCTCGAGTCACTGCGATTGAGGCAGACATGCAGGCACGGGTCGAGGCCCAGGTTGTAGCAGATTTGGCCACGTACTTCAGATCCCTAGGCGGCGGCCATTCATCATCGAAGCCTCCTCCGCCACCCCCCACCCCTCCGCAGTAGTTCTAGGATACTTTCGTCTGTATAAAACGTTTTTTTGAATATTTGATATATATATTTTTTATTTTAATTCCAATTTTTTGTTATTAAATTTTAATATTAATTAAATAAATAATTAATTATTAATTATTAAAATTTAAATTTAAAAAAAAAAATTCTTAAATGCGACCATATGGTCGCATTTTATTTCAAGAAAACGACCATCTGGTCGTATTTTGACTGAGTCCAAAAGTGACCATTTGGTCACATAAAATACGACCATTTGGTCACTTTTTTATGTGACCAATTGGTCACTTATCTTCAACATAAATTACGACCTGATGGTCACTTTTTAGGCGACCATCTGGTCATATTTTGACTGAGTCCAAAAGTGACCATTTGGTCACATAAAATACGACCATTTGGTCACTTTTTTATGTGACCAATTGGTCACTTATCTTCAACATAAATTACGACCAGATGGTCCCTTTTTAAGCGACCATCTGGTCGTTTTTTCAAAAGGTTGACTTTTTTGCTACCAAACGTTTCTGGTCGTATATTTGTGACTATCCAGTCGCACAAATTCTGGACCGACCAGCTTTTTGGCCACCACTATTTTAGTCACTTTTTTGGTCTCATTATACCCTAAAAACGACCATTTGGTCACAATTGTATGGTCGCAAATTGACAGTTTTTTTGTAGTGTTTGGTAATCCCTTTGGACCAAAATATCGAAAGAGGATCCGAACCACTCCAAAAACTTGTTTCTAATTGAAAAGCTTATTTCAAAGTACTTGTTTCACCCTTCGGACTATATTGATACCAAAGACCTAAGGTTTCCCACTTGTCAAAATTATCCTCATGACTTGGTCCATCCAAAAGATCCAAAAGACGAAACCTCTTCTTTAGGAATCCTGTTTGGACCAAAATATCGAAAGAGGATCCAAACCAATATAAAAACTTGTTTGTAATTGAAATGCTTGTTTCAAAGTACTTGTTTCACTCTTTGGACCATATTGATATCAAAGACCTAAGGTTTCCCACCTGTCAAAGTTTTCCTCATGATTTGGTCCATCGTAAAGATCCAAATGGAGGAACCTCATTTTTGGGAATCCTCTTTGGACCAAAATTTCGAAAGAGGATCCGAACCACTCCAAAAACTTGTTTGTAATTGAAAATCTTGTTTGAAAGTACTTGTTTCACTCTCTAAACCAAATTGAATCCGAAGACCAAAAGTCTCCATGTGACGACCCGTCACTTTTAAATAAATTAAATTCAGAGAAAACAGCGGAAGTCTTTTAAATTTACGAAAAATTGGCGTGGTTTTGTTTGAAAATTGGCATGCCGAAAACCTGTTTACAACCTAATTTTCAAATCTAACAAAATCTCATGGACTTTAAGCCCAAATCAGGAGTTCAAATATATAATATCATAAAACATCAACATTAGGCTCTTAGGAGCCAAATACAAAATACAATTCCTTAAAGTTCATCAAAATAAGACATAAACTTTACAAAATCATTAGTCCATCTCGAGGTCAGCATCCCTCGATCACGCAGCACCACCTCCTCCTCCTCGACCTCTAGCCAAGGCATTACCTGAAATTGGTTGTAATATCATGAGCTAACAAACTAAGCCCAGTGAGAATAATAAGCATAAAAAGTAAAGATAGACCTCAAACTCGCATTTCGATTTGTGTCCCAATTAATCTGACACAAACACTCCTAAAGTTCTCTAAACTCTAGGTAATTCATTTTATACTTTCTAAGGATGATATTACTAATAATCGTAGCCAATACTCATCCATTAACATCATTATAAAGTAAATAAGTAAAGTGAACACACTTTGCACAACATACAACTTCTCAATTCTCTCTTGCATCTATCATAACCATGAATGCATGAGAGCATCCCGTAGGATTTCGCAATTGCCCTTTTTATGCGTGAATGAAGGTAATGAGTACATCCCGTAGGATTACCATTCAACCTTATGCATGAGGAAGTAATGCGTACGGCCCGTAGGTTACCATTTAACTCCCTATGCATGAAGAAGTAATGCGTATGCCCGTAGGTTACCATTTAACTTCTTTTCTTTCACATTCTTTCTTTTCTCTGAAGGTGATGTGAACTCCACGTAGGGTTCATCCATCTTCCTTCTTTTCTCATTCACTTTCTTTTCTTTTCACTTTCATTCTTTTTCACTTTCATTCTTTTTCACTTTCATTCTTTTTCACTTCCATTCTTTTTCATGAATGTTGCGAGAATGGTATGATGCAATATGATATGCATATGCTTGCATATCCTTGTAAAAGCAAATAAGTAAAGTGCGGAACTAAAGTAATCGTAAACAAGCATAAAGTAAAGGTGTAAAGTAAAGAACAAAATGTAAATGACATAAGATAAATGTAGATAAGCATCTCGGATGAACGATATATCGATCGAACTCCGGTATCAAATAATAAGATTAGAAACATAACTTAAACGATTAACCTATGCCCTCCGGATTCTAAACTTCCAAATAATCCGAGGCTCTATTAACCGTTCTAATTACAAGTTGGATCTTTAACTTCCAATGATCCAAACTTAGTTTCACATCGAACCTAACTTAGAATCTTCTAAGATTCAAGTCTTTCCTTGAGAATTTCTAAGTTCTCACTTAAAGGATTAACTCTTAATCCTAAGGGCACTAACTCATAACCCTCTAATCTTAGGTTCGGATTCTAATCTTAGTTTCAAACTCTTCAAACCGTCATACTTGTCCGCTTTCTATAGTTACTTTAAATACTAACTATTCTCACCTTAGTTAAAAGATGACTTTGCTCCTAAGTCCGAAGGAGCGATCAACCACGAGGTTCAAAAACACCTACAAACGAATTATATCGTAACAATCAATAACGAAACCAACTATCGTTCAAACATCTAATAAACATACAAAGCAACGAAAACCCAATAAAACCCACAAAGAGGCCCACGGCCCTATCATCAAAAATGAGTCTCGGGTTTGGTTTTTCGGTTTTTTGGCAATTCAAATACGTTTTGAGTTGGTTTTAATCAAATTCGATAATCTCGATTTCAATGGGTATCGATAAATAGGGTTTTCGAACATTAATCCCTTTCCCGAATTGAATTTAAATAAACATTCATTCATTAATTTCTAACCCATTTTCAATCCCAAAAGGGTAAATTTCAAACGGAAAGGGTTTCGACTGAAACTCGGTTTTAGGGTTATGGAATAGTTTCCAAAAACACTTAAAACTACTCCCTAATTGACAAACACCGAGTTCCACGGCAAGGAATCGAAAGAAAACAAGTAAAACTCCATTAAAACACTATTTGGAGTTAGGGTTTGAAACTTCACTTACCGAGAACTCCTAGGATCTCGAGAGAAACGGACGATGGCTAGGTGGGAAATGATCCTTGACCCGAGGGCTTTCCGAAATATCCAAGCTCGAGTCGATCCGGCAAGAAACGAACAAAACCCAAATTTTCTTTTCTTCTCTTTGGAGCTCACGGGTGGGGAGGGGAAAGAATGAGCAAACTTGGTCAAATTTGAAGTCAACATCTCATTTAAAGAAGAAGCTCAAATAGTGTTTTTAGATATTTTGCAAATTGGGTAATTACAACTTTGCCCTTTTATGACTTTTGGCTTAAAAACGAATCCCGAACATCTCAAACTATCCCAATGGTGATTAATAATTATTAATTGGCCCGTTAATAATTATTAATACCATTAAAACGTATTTTAATAAATAAGGCCATTAAAATGAAATAATATGAAATAAATTACTAAATTCTAATTTAATAATAAATAAATGAATTTTAATTACTCAAATTAAAATAAAATTGTAACGTCCCGTTTTCCGGTAAGCAATTAAATAAATATTTTTATTTTGTCCCTTTTAAAATTTTTATTTGAATTTTTGGATAAGTTTTGGTAATTATAATTTATTATTCTTTTTCAGGAATAATTATAATTACCAAATGTTATTTATTGGAGATAAAGGGAAATAAAAAAAAAAAAAAAAAAAAAAAAGGGCCAAATCGTGAAAAGGGTGGGGAAAGAAGAAAATAGGGTTTTAATTTTTTTTTCCTTCTCTTCTTTCACGTGAACATCAGAGACAGAGACCAAGGTAGGCATTTTTTTCTTCTTCTTCTTCTTCTTCTTCTTCTCAAAACCGTTAAGGGAGATTCCGGGGGTTTAAATTCTAATCACCATTCTCCTCCTTTGTTGATTTAGGTTGTGGGTGGTGGTGGTGGTGGAGTTTGAAGGAAGCTAGGGTTTTCGTTTCAAGTTTCAAACTTAAGGTAATGATTTTTCCTTCCTTTAAATTTCTGATTTTTGATTTAATGTGTCTACAAAACCTACCAAATTCCTTAAAACATCATTCTTTCTCTTCAATTTTTCAATTCCCTTCAAACCCTAAAAACCCTAGAATTGATCCTTCTTGAAAAACCTTCTTTCCATTGACCAATCTACCCAAATCATTGCTGGAAATACGTCCCGGGATCGTCGCCGCCGCCCCGTGGCAGCAGCAGTAGCCACGGCAAGGGGCTGCTGCTGGCCGACGCTAGCAGCCCCTTTTTGGGGGGTTGCTACGCGTTGTTTCGCTTGCCGTTTCGCCGTTTGTTGCCCAATTTGTATTTTTTTTAGTAGGTGATTTTTTTTAGGATGTTTGTGAATAGTTAAGGGTGTCGTTTCAGGTGTTGGAACCTATTAACAAAAAGGGAAAATTCAAGTTTGGAAAACTTAGCTTAAAGGTGAGTAGAATTTTGTTAAGTTTTAAATTGTGTATGATTGAATGTTTCCTTTTTCTTTAATAGTTAACCTCATTTTTCTAAGTGTATTATTGGATGTTTATATGCATAATATGAGGTTTGGGGGCTGTTCTAAATGGAATTAAAGTGTGGGTTTAAGAAAGTTATAAAATTGGACTAAGCATGCTTAAAATGATTTTTCTTTAAAATCGGGTGATGCCTAGGTTACTTCTTTACGATTATTGACTCGATATTGGAAGTTTAAACTTGTTTTTGGGTGTTTCAAAGTGATTTAAAGTTGCTGGCTATGTTTGCCTCCATTGATGAAGTAGTGCCCTTTTAAGCCAATATTTAGGCCTAGGTGGTTAGTTAGTCATTAATGTTTTATTCTGGACCTTTGGAATGTTTTCTCTATGTGTTTGTATTGATTTGGGAGTTCGATTTATAGGCGTTACAACGCCGAATTTTAGTCAGAATTAATTAGTTTTAGAATGCCCGAAAAAGGAGCAAAACTACACTAGTCTAGGCTAGTTTTGCTTCTAGACTTGCAAACCATTGAGATTTGTTATGAGTGACCCAAAAGTGATATGTTGGGTGATTTTAAAAGAGTTTTAAGTGGTTAAAAGGCGAATTTTTCCAGAATTTAATTTTAAGAAATTTTCGGCCTAGAAAGAGAATTATTGTGAGAATTTGGGTTTAGGCTCAAATTAAGTATTTTGGGTGGAGAAAGTGGAATCATATTACTCAAATACCTCGGTAATATGATAGTAGGTTCGCTTTAAGTAAAGGCCTTACTTAAAGAAGAATATTGCCGTTAAGGGGGACTATAAAGTTGTGCACAACTTTGTAGCACTTAACGGGGTAGGTTCATTCCATCTGTACAATGGAAAAGAATATTTCTCGTAAGGATTTAAATTGAGAAAAGAGTGTTTAAATTCCTTACTGAGCGTAGTCTTTCTTTGTTTGCGTGCAAAGAGAAGATTAGAGGTATTAGATAGAATACTTAAATCAAAAAGTTTTAAATTGAGAAAAGGGTGTTTAAAACTGTTTCGAGAATTTTAGTTCGAAAGGACGAAAATTATGAGATCATGTAAGAGTTGGGATGTTGTAAATTAATTTTGAGTGTTTGGAGTAAGTGTGTTTTTCGGAAGTCAGTAAGGTCGATCATGGACTTAAAGTCTTAGGAAAATCTCTCATGGCATGATTTTTAATTTAACATTTTTTCTACTCATTGGGCGTAGCCTCATGATGCTACAATCTTTTTTTTTTAGGTAAGGGAAAGAAAAAGCTCGGTGGCTGATGCGGTTCGTTGTGGTGACCGGTTGGCGTGGATTTGCTCGCTAGCGAATCATTTTCTTCTGTCATGATGGGAAAACTTTATTTCTTCATGTTTTGTTTTGTTTTGAATAAAAACATTAGTAATGTTTACTTTGAGAACTTTTCGGCTATGGTTGAATTTGTTTTTCTTTGATGTTTATTTGATTTAAATAAACCGATCGGATATGAACTATTTCTGAGTTCGATTTCAATAAAGAGAACTATTTTGTTAATTTTATTTGCTTCCGCTGTTGATTTGTGTATTTCAATGTTTTGGGATTTTCGGGGTGTTACAGTTGGTATCAGAGCCCTTATGGTTCTGAAGACCGCAAATCCAAACCAACCGCCACTCCACGAACTCATCGACACCAGGTTTTATTTTTCTTATTTTATGCCATTAATGAGAGTACTAAGGACTTTAAGTTTTAATAAGATATGACCTCATGTAATGATTGTTGTATCTTATGTGTTTTACTTGTGCTGTTTTTCAGTATGCCTCCTCTAGCTATGCCAGGACGTGGTAGGGGCCGCGGCAGAGGCCGAGGTCGAGGTGGTCAGGGACGCGGTCGAGGCCGTGGAGTGAATCCCGATTACGAGAGCGATGCCGAGTCATCAAATGAAGTGAACTCTTATGTGACACCTACTGTGCTAGTTGGGGAGGATGAGCAGACTGAGTTAGATGTAGATCCTAGCATCGATATTGAGCCACCTATTCCACCAGTGGCACCGAGTACCTCAGGCTGTGCAGGGAGTGTTTGTTCCTCAGGCTGAGTATGAGGAAATGAAGAGGGCTTTAGAGCGATCAGGGGGAACTACTGAGGAGGCTAGATTCCTGAGGGAATTTAAGAAGTATGCTCCTGGTGAGTTCAATGGAAAATCTATTGATCCTGAAGAGGCTGAGGGGTGGTTTACTCGTGTGGAGCGAGCAATGAAATTTATTAACTGTCCAGATAGGTTGAAGGTGCATTGTGGCACTTTTGGTTTGGTGGATGATGCATTGTACTGGTGGGAGACAGCTTTGCAAACCATCGGTGACAATGTAACTTGGGATCAGTTTAAGGAGTTGTTTTATGACAAGTACTACTCCAAGAGAGTTCGTAGTGCAAGAGAGGTTGAGTTTCTAGCTTTGAAGCAGAATGGTAGATCTGTATTGGAATTGGAGAGGGAATTTGATAGACTCTCGAAGTTTGCACGGTATCAGGTAGCTACACCTGAGTTGAGATTGGAGAGATTCATGATGGCATTGGATGATGATCTCAAGGGGCAGATTGAGGCTTTGGAACCGACGATTATGCTTGACTTTGAAGAAAGCCATTGCACTCGATCCTAAGAGTAGAGGAAAGCGCAGTTGTGAAAGAAGTTCTTGAGCCTGTAGTAGGGACGAAAAAGGAAAGCCGAGGTTGAGACAAGTCGAAACAGGGTAATCAGGGTTCTAGCAGGAACCGGTTTCAAAGATAATGACATACTCAACCAGAAATTTCAGGGTAGACAGTTTCAGGGCAATCAATCGGGTCGATGCCGTTTTGTAAGAACTGTAAGCAGAGACACTGGGGTTACTGTAATGCACCTCGCAAATGTTATATTTGTGAGCAGGAGGGGCACATTTCTACTGAGTGCAAATTGAATAAGAATAAGGCAGTAGATCAGGCCAAACCAAATGTTCAGAAAGGGAAATTGGCTGCTACAACCAGGAAGGAAGCTGAAGCAGCAGGCAATGTGGTGACAGGTACACTTTCTCTTATAGGTCATGCAGTGTTTGTATTGTTTGACTCAGGAGCAAGTCACTCCTTTATATCTGCTGAATTTGTTGATTTTGCTGAAATTGTAACTTTGCCCTTAGAGTATGAGTTATCTGTCTCTACACCAGTAGGATTGACTGTGTCTGTGAATAGAAAAGTTGAAACCAATGAATTGTGTGTGTTAGGGAAATGTGTGTCTGCTACTTTGACAGTATTGCCTATGAGTGACTTTGATGTCATTTTGGGGATGGATTGGTTGAAAGCCAACTATGCTGTGATAGATTGTCATAAGAGGGAGGTGAAATTTAAGGGTCCTGATGGAACTGAGTTCAAATTCAAAGGGTCCAATAGAAAAGTAACACCTGTTGTAATATCAGTGTTACAAGCTAAGAAATTAGTTGAAGAAGGGGCTTGGGCTTATTTGGCTAATGTAGTTGATACTACAGTGGAGGAAGTCAGGGTTGAGTCAGTACCTATTGTGAGTGAGTTTACTGATGTCTTTCCTGATGAATTACCCGGATTACCTCCAGTTAGACAATTGGATTTCCAGATTGATGTCGTTCCTGGAACAACTCCTCTGTCAAAGGCACCTTATAGAATGGCACCTGCTGAGTTGAAAGAGTTAAAGTCTCAATTGCAGGAACTGTTAGACTTGGGTTTCATACGCCCTAGTGTCTCACCCTGGGGAGCTCCAGTTTTGTTTGTGAAGAAGAAAGATGGTACTATGAGGTTATGTATAGATTACCGAGAGCTTAACAAGGTAACTATTAAAAACAAGTACCCTTTACCCAGGATAGAAGACCTGTTTGATCAACTTAAGGGGGCTACTGTGTTCTCTAAGATTGATCTCCGTTCAGGGTATCATCAGTTGAGAATTAAAGATGAGGATATACCTAAGACAGCTTTCAGAACTAGATATGGGCATTTTGAGTTTGTTGTGATGTCCTTTGGGTTGACAAATGCCCCAGCTGCTTTTATGGACTATGCACACAGTGTTTCAGAAATACTTAGATATGTTTGTCATAGTGTTTATAGATGACATCTTGGTGTATTCGAAGACTAGAGAATTACATGCTGAGCATCTGAGGATTGTTTTGACTACATTGAGAAATGAAAAACTTTATGCCAAATTTAGCAAATGTGAATTTTGGCTTAGTAAGGTTGCATTTCTAGGACATGTAGTTTCTGATAAAGGAGTATCTGTGGACCCTTCCAAGATAGAGGCAGTTAGTAGTTGGCCCCGACCTACTAGCGTGACTGAAATCCGAAGTTTTCTGGGATTGGCTGGGTATTATCGCAGGTTTGTGCAAGACTTTGCGAAGATAGCTTCTCCGATGACAAAGTTAACCAGGAAAGGTGTTGCCTATCATTGGGATGATGAGTGTGAAAAGAGTTTTGAGGAACTCAAACAGAGACTGATTTCAGCTCCGGTTCTGATAACTCCAATGATTCAGGGGGTTTGACCATCTATAGTGATGCTTCAAAGAAGGGTTTGGGCTGTGTACTGATGCAACATGGCAAGGTTGTAGCTTATGCTTCTAGACAGTTAAAGGAGCATGAAAAGAAATATCCTACACATGACCTGGAGTTGGCTGCTGTTATTCATGCATTGAAGATTTGGAGACACTACCTGTATGGGGAGAAAATCCTTATTTTCACGGATCATAAAAGTCTCAAATATTTCTTCACTCAGAAGGAATTAAATATGAGACAACGAAGATGGTTGGAGTTAGTAAAGGATTATGACTGTGATATACAGTATCATCCTGGAAAGGCCAATGTTGTGGCAGATGCTTTGAGTAGGAAGTCGTCTCATAGTGCAGCTTTGATCACGAGACATCCTAGACTTCAGTGGGAGATGGATAAGGCTGATATCGAACTGCTTACTTCTGAGATAACTGTGGGGTTGGCAAATTTGACTGTGACGCCAGTGTTGAGACAGAGAGTTATAGTTGCACAGAAATCAGATGATAGTCTCAGGGGGTACTTTGCTGATGTTGATACAGGATTACCGGGACATTTTGCTTATGCTTCAGACGGTGCTTTGGTTTATAAAGGCCGTTTGTGTGTTCCAAATGTTGAAAATTTGAGGAAGGAAGTGTTAGATGAGGCTCATAACTCGATGTTCACTGTTCATCCTGGGAGCACCAAAATGTACAATGACCTTAAAGTACATTATTGGTGGTCTGGAATGAAAAAGGATGTGGCTGAGTATGTTAGCAGATGCCTTGTATGTCAACAAGTGAAAGCTTTAAGGAAGAGTCCTTATGGATTTTTGAAACCCTTGAGTGTACCGAAGTGGAAATGGGAGGAGATTGCTATGGACTTCATCTGTGGTTTGCCTAGAACACAGAAGGGGTTTAATGTCATTTGGGTGATTGTGGATAGACTGACGAAATCTGCACACTTTCTGCCTGGGAAGTCAACTTATTCAGTAGAGGCTTGGGCCAAATTGTATTTGAAGGAGATTGTGAGATTGCATGGTGTTCCAGTGAAAATTGTGTCAGATCGGGATACTAGATTTGTATCTAAATTCTGGAAGAGTTTGCATAGTGCTATGGGTACAAAATTGCAGTTTAGCACAGCTTTTCATCCTCAGACAGATGGACAGACTGAGAGGGTAAATCAGATTTTGGAGGACATGCTTAGAGCGTGTGTGCTAGATTTCGGAGGTAGTTGGGATGATAAACTGTACTTGGTGGAATTTGCCTATAATAATAGCTTCCAAGCTACTATTGAGATGGCACCTTTTGAAGCTTTGTATGGAAGAAAATGTAGATCTCCAGTTCATTGGGATGAAGTTGGAGAAAGGAAACTATTGGGACCTGAGTTGGTTCAGATGACAAATGAGTCAGTAGAATTGATAAGAGAAAGAATGAAAACTGCTCAGAGTAGGCAAAAGAGTTATGCTGATGTTAGGAGAACTGATCTTGAGTTCTCTGTCGGTGAGCATGTGTTCTTGAAGATAGCTCCGATGAAGGGAGTAATGAGATTTGGAAAGAAAGGGAAACTGAGTCCGAGATTTATTGGACCATTTGAAAATTTGGAGAGAATTGGGACTTTAGCTTATAGGTTGGCGTTGCCACCAGCTTTATCTGGAGTTCATAATGTCTTCCATGTCTCCATGCTCCGGAAATATATTGCTGATCCTTCCCATGTGTTAGACTACGAACCGGTTCAATTGAATGAAGATTTGACTTTTGAAGAACAACCGGTGGAGATTTTGGCTAAGGAGCAAAAGATTCTGAGGAACAAAACCATTGACTTGGTTAAGGTTCTATGGAGGAATCAGACTCACGAAGAGGCTACTTGGGAGCGCGAGGAAGAGATGCGTGCAGTGTATCCTCATCTTTTTCCTGAGCATTAGCACTTTTCGGGGACGAAAAGCCTTTTTAGGTGGAAGGATTGTAACGTCCCGTTTTCCGGTAAGCAATTAAATAAATATTTTTATTTTGTCCCTTTTAAAATTTTTATTTGAATTTTTGGATAAGTTTTGGTAATTATAATTTATTATTCTTTTTCAGGAATAATTATAATTACCAAATGTTATTTATTGGAGATAAAGGGAAATAAAAAAAAAAAAAAAAAAAAAAAAAGGGCCAAATCGTGAAAAGGGTGGGGAAAGAAGAAAATAGGGTTTTAATTTTTTTTTCCTTCTCTTCTTTCACGTGAACATCAGAGACAGAGACCAAGGTAGGCATTTTTTTTTTCTTCTTCTTCTTCTTCTTCTCAAAACCGTTAAGGGAGATTCCGGGGGTTTAAATTCTAATCACCATTCTCCTCCTTTGTTGATTTAGGTTGTGGGTGGTGGTGGTGGTGGAGTTTGAAGGAAGCTAGGGTTTTCGTTTCAAGTTTCAAACTTAAGGTAATGATTTTTCCTTCCTTTAAATTTCTGATTTTTGATTTAATGTGTCTACAAAACCTACCAAATTCCTTAAAACATCATTCTTTCTCTTCAATTTTTCAATTCCCTTCAAACCCTAAAAACCCTAGAATTGATCCTTCTTGAAAAACCTTCTTTCCATTGACCAATCTACCCAAATCATTGCTGGAAATACGTCCCGGGATCGTCGCCGCCGCCCCGTGGCAGCAGCAGCAGCCCCGGCAAGGGGCTGCTGCTGGCCGACGCTAGCAGCCCCTTTTTGGGGGGTTGCTACGCGTTGTTTCGCTTGCCGTTTCGCCGTTTGTTGCCCAATTTGTATTTTTTTTAGTAGGTGATTTTTTTTAGGATGTTTGTGAATAGTTAAGGGTGTCGTTTCAGGTGTTGGAACCTATTAACAAAAAGGGAAAATTCAAGTTTGGAAAACTTAGCTTAAAGGTGAGTAGAATTTTGTTAAGTTTTAAATTGTGTATGATTGAATGTTTCCTTTTTCTTTAATAGTTAACCTCATTTTTCTAAGTGTATTATTGGATGTTTATATGCATAATATGAGGTTTGGGGGCTGTTCTAAATGGAATTAAAGTGTGGGTTTAAGAAAGTTATAAAATTGGACTAAGCATGCTTAAAATGATTTTTCTTTAAAATCGGGTGATGCCTAGGTTACTTCTTTACGATTATTGACTCGATATTGGAAGTTTAAACTTGTTTTTGGGTGTTTCAAAGTGATTTAAAGTTGCTGGCTATGTTTGCCTCCATTGATGAAGTAGTGCCCTTTTAAGCCAATATTTAGGCCTAGGTGGTTAGTTAGTCATTAATGTTTTATTCTGGACCTTTGGAATGTTTTCTCTATGTGTTTGTATTGATTTGGGAGTTCGATTTATAGGCGTTACAACGCCGAATTTTAGTCAGAATTAATTAGTTTTAGAATGCCCGAAAAAGGAGCAAAACTACACTAGTCTAGGCTAGTTTTGCTTCTAGACTTGCAAACCATTGAGATTTGTTATGAGTGACCCAAAAGTGATATGTTGGGTGATTTTAAAAGAGTTTTAAGTGGTTAAAAGGCGAATTTTTCCAGAATTTAATTTTAAGAAATTTTCGGCCTAGAAAGAGAATTATTGTGAGAATTTGGGTTTAGGCTCAAATTAAGTATTTTGGGTGGAGAAAGTGGAATCATATTACTCAAATACCTCGGTAATATGATAGTAGGTTCGCTTTAAGTAAAGGCCTTACTTAAAGAAGAATATTGCCGTTAAGGGGGACTATAAAGTTGTGCACAACTTTGTAGCACTTAACGGGGTAGGTTCATTCCATCTGTACAATGGAAAAGAATATTTCTCGTAAGGATTTAAATTTAGAAAAGAGTGTTTAAATTCCTTACTGAGCGTAGTCTTTCTTTGTTTGCGTGCAAAGAGAAGATTAGAGGTATTAGATAGAATACTTAAATCGAAAAGTTTTAAATTGAGAAAAGGGTGTTTAAAACTGTTTCGAGAATTTTAGTTCGAAAGGACGAAAATTATGAGATCATGTAAGAGTTGGGATGTTGTAAATTAATTTTGAGTGTTTGGAGTAAGTGTGTTTTTCGGAAGTCAGTAAGGCCGATCATGGACTTAAAGTCTTAGGAAAATCTCTCATGGCATGATTTTTAATTTAACATTTTTTCTACTCATTGGGCGTAGCCTCATGATGCTACAATCTTTTTTTTTCAGGTAAGGGAAAGAAAAAGCTCGGTGGCTGATGCGGTTCGTTGTGGTGACCGGTTGGCGTGGATTTGCTCGCTAGCGAATCATTTTCTTCTGTCATGATGGGAAAACTTTATTTCTTCATGTTTTGTTTTGTTTTGAATAAAAACATTAGTAATGTTTACTTTGAGAACTTTTCGGCTATGGTTGAATTTGTTTTTCTTTGATGTTTATTTGATTTAAATAAACCGATCGGATATGAACTATTTCTGAGTTCGATTTCAATAAAGAGAACTATTTTGTTAATTTTATTTGCTTCCGCTGTTGATTTGTGTATTTCAATGTTTTGGGATTTTCGGGGTGTTACAAAAATAAATAAAAGTTTTTTTTTATCACAAAATAACGGGACGTTACACTCCAACTTATCAAAGTTGTGCTCATGATTTGGTCCATCCTAAAGATCCAAATGGAGGAATCTCTTCTTTTGGAATACTGTTTGGACCAAAATATCGAAAGAGGATCCAAACCACTATAAAAAACTTGTTTGTAATTGAAATGCTTGTTTCAAAGTACTTGTTTCACTCTTCAAACTATATTGATACCAAAGACCTAAGGTTTCCCACTTGTCAAAGTTTTCCTTATGATTTGGTCCATCCTAAAGATCAGACTGGAGGAACATCTTTTTTGGGAATCCTCTTTGGACACAAATATCGAAAGAGGATCCGAACCACTCCAAAAACTTGTTTCTAATTGAAAAGCTTGTTTCAAAGTACTTGTTTTACTCTTCGGACCATATTGATACCAAAGCCTAAGATTTCCCACTTGTCAAAATTGTCCTCATGATTTGGTCCATCCAAAAGATCCAAAAGACCGAACCTCTTCTTTGGGAATCATCTATGGAACAAAATATCGAAAGAGGATCCGAACCACTATAAAAACTTGTTTGTAATTGAAATGCTTGTTTCAAAGTACTTGTTTCACTCTTCGGACCATATTGATACCAAAGACCTAAGGTTTCCCACTTGTTAAAGTTGTGCTCTCGATTTGGTCCATCCTAAAGATCCAAATGGAGGAATCTCTTCTTTGGGAATCATCTTTGGACCAAAATATCGAAAGAGGATCCGAACCACTATAAAAAAACTAGTCTGAAATTGAAATGCTTGTTTCAAAGTACTTATTTCACTCTTCGGACCATATTGATACCAAAGACCTAAGGTTTCCCAATTGTCAAAGTTTTCCTCATGATTTGGTCCATCCTAAAGATCCAAATGGAGGAACCTGTTCTTTGGGAATCCTGTTTGGACCAAAATATCGAAAGAAGATCTGAACCACTATAAAAACTTGTTTGTAATTGAAAAGCTTGTTTCAAAGTACATGTTGTTAGGAATGGCGTCCTAGAACTTGTAATTATTTAATAATAATAATTTATTAAGAATAAATTAAATAAATAAACATAAGTTCTTTATATTATCTAGATTGATTCAATTAATGATATTAGGAATATATGGAAATATATAAATATCAAACATTCAAATAGTAAAACCCTAAGTCACTCTTATGAAATCAGGATTTAGTATGTGAGTCATACGAGAGGATTAAAGTCGAGATGAGTAACTTAAACGTGTCTACGATGAAACGGATAACGTTTGGGAACCTTATCCTGGTAACACTTGTTGATAGCTTCGCATTTTGTTTATAGACAAATGATCGAATCCTGATCATTCATGTGGGAGACATGAAATGGAAGTATCATATGCAATGTTGATTGTATAAGACAGGACCACGACGTTCGATCAAATTTCTCATTAGTACCGTTTACGAGAAATAATCGAATATCAAACTAAGTTTATCAACCGTGATAGATCTCAATCCTGAGTGAAATGCGGACTCCTATTTGTAGAGTTATGTTCTTTGATTCACATAGTTGAGAGCGATCTGTAAGAACGCTCAATACACTCCTTTTTTGGGAACATGACTAGATAAGTAGCTGGGAACTCATTTTCACGAGATGGAATTCATAACTTTTCTATAAATTAACGGTATCAGTGCGATACCTAAAAATTTTAGGAACTTTAGGAAACTCCCTTGATGTACTGATTCGAGACACGAACAAGTGACGTCACGACTTCTATTGATCACAGAAGTATCTTATCACTAGTTCAACTAAAGATAAAGTTCATTGGAGAATCAGCGGGAACACAAGGATAAAGCGGTAATTACAATGACAAAACGGTAAATTTATCCTCCTGTAATTATGAGGGTTCCACGTGAAGGATATATCACAGATATAAATAAAAGATACTAAATGGACATAACTCATCTATAGTTAGGGGAGTTCAGCTATGAATCTATAGTGGAATTATTCATAGTTAGATAATAAGTAATTAACTGATTATGTGTTAATCACTTAATTGACTAATTATTAAGCCCATGATCTATAGGTCCATCGGGTCCCTATGCTAGCCCAAATATCGTAGTCGCGAAATCAAGTAGAAGAAATGGAAATTTTAAGTAAAGTGAATTACTTAAAATAGGCAATATTAATTGTTTAAATATTGAGTATATTTAAACGGTAATTAATATAAACATTATTAATTGTTTAAATAATGAGTTTATTTAAACAGGAAATTAATAATGAAATATTATTAATTAGATATTATTAATTATTTAAATATTGAGTATATTTAAATGGTAATTAATAATTTGAAATTAATTAACAATTATTAATTGTTTAAATAATAAATTTTATTTAAACAGAATTAATAATTAAAAATTAATTAATTAATAATAAAATGTTATCAATAAAATTATTAATTAAATAATGAGTTTATTTAATGGAAATTAATAATTAAAATATTTATTATTAATTATTTAAATAATGAAAATTATTTAAATGAAAATTAATAATTAAATATAATTTGATAATATTTAGTCAGGAAAAAATATTAATATTATTAATTGTTTAAATAAAATATTTTATTTAAATGGTGATTAATAAATTAATTAATTAAGTTGGACTAATTAATTTAAGAGAGAATTTTAAGCCCAATTGGATTAATGAACCCAATTGAAATTGGCCCAAAATAATTAATTAAATAAATTAGAATTATTTATTAATTATTAAGCCAATTTTCGGCCATGACATGTATTTTAGGAAGAGATAATTGTTTGAATTATATCCTAAAATAATTACATAGATTTATTTACCCAAGATAAATAAAAATAAAGAAAATAAAATAATCTCCTATTTATCCATGGCATTTTCGAAATTGCTAGATAAAGGAAAGAGATAATCTTTTTTCTTTTTGTATTTATCTCTATAGATTAATCCTAATGTGATTAGGATTCCTATTTTTCTATAAATAGGATGATTGGGTCATTCATAAATCACACAATTTAATTCCATAGAAAGTTGGAACTCTCTCTTCTTCCCTTCTCCCCCCATAGCCGAAATTCCCTAGTCATTATTGGGAAGAAAATATTTTTCTTCTTCCCAATTTCTTCTTAAGTTCGATCCCACAATCGGATTTCGTTTGATCGATCAGGATATAGCATAGAAGATCCGGTGTTGCTAAGGATTTGATGCTGTAAAGAAACGTCCAACCGATTCTCCATTAATCAGTCAATGTAAGTTCCGGTTTTAATTTTCGAAAATAAAGCATGAATCTACATGTTCTTCGTCTTTTATATCACAAATTGCATGATATTAATAGATCCTAAATTAAGTGTTAATTTGTGTTACTAAATAAATTCCGCTAATTTAGTAAATCATCCCTTCAATTGGTATCAGAGCTAATTTTAATTATCATGCAAAATTGTGAATTTTCGAAAATTTTGGTGGGTTGCATAAAAAAATGTTTTATGTATGTTTATATAAATTGTGGAGGTTCGCTTATTGGCTGTTTAGGTATTCTTGAGGCACTTAGGTTTTTTAAATTTTAGTAGAAAATTTGTAAACCCTAATTTTAGGGTATTGGAAAAATTTGTAATTTTCCCATACCAAAGAGGAGCAAAATCGGCTACACCAAAGGGAAGGAAGAAAATAATTTTTTTTTTCTCCATCAACAATGATGTCCACGCCCAAGGAGAGAGAAAAGGTAAAGATATGGTAAGATATTTTATCATAATTATCTTGTTATCTCAATTTAAAAATTTAAATATTTAAGATAAGGATAAATCTTTTTAAAGATTATATCCCTATCTTAAATTATGAATTTAGAAATTGATATAAGATTACATGGAAAATATTTTCTTTATTTTTTCCATATAATTAAAAGATAATTATTTTAAAACAAGTATTTATGGAAATATTAAGGAGATAATATTTGCCCCATAAATACCCATGCCCACGCCTACACCATGGAGGAGAGAGAAAGTTGAAGCCTCAAAATTCTACAATGGAAGATTTAAATTAAGTTGTAATTTTAATTTTCCGTTTTAGAAATAGTGCCAAGAATACCGGTCAATTTAGCTATTTATTATTTAAATTGTTTATATGTATGATATAATTTTTTTTTAAATAATATTCATGTATAAGAGTATGTCATGTAGAAAATCCCACCATAGGTTGTATGATTTTAATTAATTATACATACATGCATCATGATATAATATGTGTTATTATATGCTAATGTATGTGAAGCATGCCATAATTTTATTTTATAAAATGTTATTATCGAAAAATTATGTATTTTATTCTAAATTATTTTAGGATTAAAAGCATGCTTATTTAGTTAAAATTCAAAAGTTAAATCTAGTTTAAAAGTTGAATAGAAACTAAATGAATTATTTGTAATATGGAATTATTGTTTAAACAATTGGGCCAAAATCCATATAAGGTAAACAAATAGAAACTTTTAATTAAGGGTTAATTAAAAAAAATTAATAATTGAGATTAATTGAATTGAATGGATCTCTAGCGAGAAAGCTCTGCCCAAGCGATGAGGTTTCATAAAGTTCCCCTAACACGGAACGCCTCTAACTGGGAGCGATCTGGGAGAAAAGTTCAAATTAATAAATCGAAATTATTAAGACGGCGCATAATGTGATTAGTTTTAATTAGGAAAACTTGAACAATCACATTTATAAAATTAATCTAACCAATTTAAGAGTTAAAATTGATTAGGTTAATTAAAACTTGGATTAATGAATTAGCCTGAATTAGTCTAAGTTATGAAACCCTAACTTAAAATATTAAGTGGGAGAAGGAAACATGTCAATGTATCCTATGGTCTCCACTAATGGGCTCGAAACGTGAGATTTATACATGGCCTCTGTAACACTGCTGCAGGTGTTCATTCCCATAGGAAGGTTTTATTGTATAAATCAATATCAAGTTGGGTCTCCCGAAAGAGATAAAGAATTTTAAATGCGATTGAAGACTGAATCTACACTTCATAGACACTCTTCAATTTTTATTTAAAAGACTAAATTAGTGGGTTACACTTAAGAAGAAATTTGATAAAGTTTGTTATCAAAATTCTTGACCAAACACACGGTAAACAAATGACATAGGAATATGAGTTATTCTGGAGTTGTCAATTGTTCGAGTGGCATCTCGTTTTAATGATGGTAACTGACCTATCATTCGACGGCACTTCACCGGTATCATTAAAATATTGTGACATAGTAACATGTTTTAGGGCTTTTTCTGTTCATTAATATGTTCGCATTCATGCATCATATTTAATTATATGTCGAAACTTTGAGTATTTGAATGTTGAATGCATGTTAGATTATTAAGATAAAGTTTATTTAAATTTCAGTAATATAGCATCTGTTTTAGTCACTATACTTGGAAAGAACAAACTGAATGATGAAACTATGTTTCCTAGAAAAATGAAATGAATAAATTAAGTAAAGCAGTTTACTTAAATAAATAGACAATATTAATTATTTAAATAATGAGTTTATTTAAATGGAAATTAATATCATTGTTATTAATTATTTAAATAATGTGTTTATTTAAATGGTAATTAATAATAAAATATTATTAATAAATAAATTATTAATTATTTAGGTAATGTGTTTACCTAAATGGAAATTAATAATTAAACATTTATTATTAATTTTAAATAATAGCGATTATTTAAAAGGATAATAGTAAATAACATATTTATTATTAATTCAAATAATTTCGATTATTTAAATAGTAAATAATAAATATTTATTAATAATAAAATACAAAATCGGAATATGATATTTTATTTGAATAATTGATTTATTTAAATAAATATCAAGAGTTAATAAATAAGATTTATTAATAAGGAAGAATCTATAATTGAATTAATGAATTCAATGGATTTTGGTTCACATTATTTGAATAATTTATATACCAAAATCGACACATATATGATATTTTAGGAAATAATTGTTGAATTATTTTGTCTAAAATAAATATATAAAAGAATGTCTAACCAAAGACAAATTAAACAAAAGAAAAAAATTAGTTTTTCTTATTGTTGAATTATTGATTTTATGCACATAAAATCGGCACGTAAGATAAATAAGGAATAAAATTTGATTTTATTCTTGGCATTTATCTTGTATTTTTTTTAATAGTATTTCCTAATTTGATTGGAAAACTGTTTTGCGTATAAATACAAACGTCTTGGTTGTTCATTCAAAAGTTTCTAATTTCAATTTTTGAAATTGAAAACTCTTCTTCTTCCTATTCTCCTCGTAACCGATTTTACAATAGTCTAAAAGGGAAGAAAATATTTCTCTTCCCAAACCATAGTTTTCGAGTTTAGTTTAGTTATTAATTTGTTTTTATTTTGAATTATGTAATAACTATTGGTTCTCATTTCGTATGAACCAAGTTTGGGAATATTTTAAATAAGAGTTATTTAGGTAGATATTCTTTTACAATTATATTACAAAGTTCCAAAGTGTGATTGGATGGTTATTCAAAATACTTAGTATAAAACAAATAAATTTCAAATCCAAATTCTAAACTCCGGTATATCTAAATGAGTTATAAGGTTTAAAAATGTTTAAATACTTAAGTCAAAAATTACTTAAATAAGTTAGAGGGATTAATCTCTTAAAGATGGTTCTCAAGGAGTTTGAGATGATAACCATATTAATCCACGAACTTATGGGATACGTAAAATCGAATATCTTTTGATTTATCAAAGATAACTAGACTTAAACATCACTAAAGTTGGACATTTAGATGTTAGAACTTAAGTGATAAGTAAACATTAAATCGATTTCTTATATTCCAAACATTCAGTTATTTCAAAAGGATGTTTTAAAGGTAATAACTGATATGGAATAAACAAAACAGAAATCAGAAAGTAATAATTAGTGAATAATTGAATTCACAAATTATTAAAGAAAAGCTCAGTAAATCAGTGATACTGAAGGCTTTAAACCTTACTTAAGATATAAAATAATTACAATGATTTTATTTCACAATAAAAACAAGTAGTTATTTAAAAGTTTAAATTGTTAAACTACTTGTAGAACTTTATTTGAGTGGGAGCGTCATAGCACGAACCAAACGGATTTTAGAAGTCCAAGTGAAACTCATGAATAAAGTTCAAAATAAGTGAAATAAAACTGACACGAATTTTCAATAGTGGTGTAACGTCCCGTTATTTTGTGATAAAAAAAAAAAACTTTTATTTATTTTATTTTAATTTGAGTAATTAAAATTCATTTATTTATTATTAAATTAGAATTTAGTAATTTATTTCATTTTAATTCCTTTTAATGGCTTTATTTATTTAAATACGTTTTAATGGTATTAATAATTATTAACGGGCCAATTAATAATTATTAATTACCATTGGGATAGTTTGAGATGTTCGGGATTCGTTTTAAGCCAAAAGTCATAAAAGGGCAAAGTTGTAATTAACCAATTTGTAAAATATCTAAAAACACTATTCAATTGTCTTTAAAAACTCATCTTGACCAAGAGTTGACCAAGCTTCATCTTTTTTCTTCTTCTTTTCTCTCCAAGGCCGTGAGCCTCCTCCTTGGGTTTTCCAAATTTTGATTTTGTTCGTTTCTTGCCCGATCGACGTGATTCCGGGTCCATTGGAAAGGTATCGGTCGTACGAGTCTTTCCCACCTAGCCTTCGTCCGTTTCTCTATAGATCCGAGGAGTTCTCGGTAAGTTTCTCTTGAAACCCTAAGCTCCAAATAGTGTTTTAATGGAGTTTTACTTGTTTTCTTTCGATTTCTTGCCGTGAAACTCGGTGTTTGTCAATTCGGGAATAGTTTTTGTGACGACCCGTCATTTTAAATAAATTAAAATCAGAGAAAACAGCGGAAGTCTTTTATTTTAAGAAAAATGGCGTGATTATGTTTGAAAATAGGCTAGCCAAAACTTGTTTACATCTTAAATTCAAACATCTAAAACACAAGGAACATTAAGTTCCATCCAGGAGTTTAAAATGATCATAATCATAAAACGACAACCATAAGCTCTTATGAGCTAAATACAAAGTTCAAATCATCAAAATGACATAATTTTCACAAATCAACCATGTACATGGATTTTTACATAACTCAAAGTCCATCTCGAAAATCATCATCTTCTTGATCAAGCGCGCACACTCCTCTTCCACGATCCCAAACATTACCTGAAATGTTTGTAATATCATGAGCTAACAACTTAAGCCCAGTGAGAATAATAAGCATAAAAAGTAAAGATAGACCTCAAACTCGCATTCGATTTGTGTCCAATTAAACTGACACATTCTACTCCTAAAGTTCTCCAAACTCTAGGTAATTCTATTCCATACTTTCCAAGGGATGACATTACTACACTTGTAGTCAATCCTCATCCATTAACTTATTATATCATAAAGTAATGAAAGTAAATGACTTTGCATAAAAATATAACATCTCGACTTTCTTTCTCGTCTATCATATGCATAAAAGTAATGAGTACATCCCGTAGGTTACGCATTCGCCATTTATGCATGAAATGAAGGTAATGTGGATTTTTACAAACTATCCACCCTTATCCTTATGTATGAAGGTAATGTGGGAATCCACTCATCCACCATTCAACCTTATGCATGATGAAGGTAATGTGGGTATCCACTCATCCACCATTCAACCTTATGCATGAAGGTAATGTGGGTATCCACTCATCCACCGTTCCTTTCATTCTTTTCTTTTCTCTTTTCAATGATGCGAGATGTTATAATATAATAAATAATGGTGCAAAATGTTATGCATATGCTTGCACAAATAAATAAAGTAAAGTACGATTATTAAATAACCGAAACAAGCATAAAGTAAAGCGGCATAAAGTAAAGAACATAAAGTAAAGGGCATAAAGTAACATAGATAGAATCCCGGATGAACGATTTATCGATCGAACTCCGCTAACAATAATAAAAGTAAAGGTCAAAACATAACGATTAACCTAAACTTTCAAAGATTCTAAACTTCCAAGTGAACCATTCTAAACTCCGAAACTAATCTAACTTAGAATCTTCTAAGATTCGAGGTTTTCAACGAGAAATCCTAAGTTTCTCGCCTAAAGGATTAACTTCAAATCCTAAGGCACTATCTCACATCCTCTAACCTTAGGTTGGATTCTAGTCTTAGTTCCGATTCTACAAATCAACGTACTTATTTGCTTTCTATAGTTACTTTAAATTCTAATCATTCTCACCTTAGCCAATTAACTCCAAATTTCCAATTTTCCACGAAACAAACACCGAGCAATTGCACCTACAATTCACCGATTGTACAACATATTACAAATCATAACTAATATGCGAACAAATGTGCAATTTCGGGTGAATAGTGATTTCGGGTGAATAGTGTCGCGGGTGAATAGTGTTTTTCGAAAATCCGGGCTCAAAATCGTCATTTTTCATGATAGAAATTCATGATTTCAACTTCAAATCTCATTTATAATCAAAAACGAACAAAACGACCTAAAAAGTTTTGAAAACTTACTTTTTGGGATTTCCCTTAGAGAACGGGAAACTTGAAAAGCTAGGTTGGATAGGTAGCCCTCGTCCCTACCAATCCAACGCAACCGAAAAACACTGACGATCCGCCGAGAAACGAAGAAAAGCCAAGAAAATTTTCTTCTCATCCATGGATGAGAAGCTCACGGCAATGGCAAGGAAAAAAAATGACAAGTTTGGTCAATTTTGGTCAAAAATGCATTTTTAAAGACAAATGAATAGTATTTGGATATTTTTAAGAAATTTGGAAATGACGGTTACGTCCTTTTATGACTTTTGACTTATGAATCGAAACCCGATGCTTTTAAATAAATCTAAAGGTGATTAATAATTATTAATTGGCCTATTAATAATTATTAATGTCACCGAGGCGAAAAATAAACATTAAAACGATAAAAATGAATTTCGGGCAAAATTAAGTACTAATATCGAAATTTCAAAATAATAATTAAACTAAATACTTGAATTGAAATAAATAAATAAATAAATAACATTAAATAAATAAATAAATTAAATAAATAAATAAATAAATCACTTCAAAATAACGGGACGTTACAGTTTTACGTGTTTTTGGAAACTATTTCATAACCCTAAAACCGAGTTTCAGTCGAAACCCTTTCCGTTTGAAATTTACCCTTTTGGGTTTGATTTTGGGTTAGAATTTAATGAATGAATGTTTATTTAAATTCAATTCGGGAAAGGGAGTAATGTTCAAAAACCCTATTCATCGATACCCATTGAAATCGGGATTATCGAATTTGCTTAAAACCAACTCAAAATGTATTTAAATTGCCAAAAAGCCGAAAAACCAAACCCGAGACCTCATTTTGATGAGAGGGCCGAGAGCCTCTTATGGGGGGTTTGTTGAGTTTTTCGTCGTTTTGTATGTTTGGTCGTTGTTTAATCGTTGGTTGGTATTTTATTAATTTTCGGGATATTAATCCTTTTGTAGGTGTTTTTGAACCGTTTGTTTGATTGCTCTACCGGACTTAGGAGCAAGGTCATCTTTTAATTAAGGTGAGAATGATTAGAATTTAAAGTAACTATAGAAAGCAAATAAGTACGATGATTTGTAGAATCAGAAACTAAGATTAGAATCCAATCTAAGGTTAGAGAATGTGAGATACTTAGGATTTCTCGTTGAAAACCTCGAATCTTAGAAGATTCTAAGTTAGATTAGTTTCGGAGTTTAGAATGGTTCACCTGAAAGTTTAGGTTAATCGTTATCTTTTGACCTTTACTTTTATTATTGTTAACAGAATTTCGAATTACATATCGTTATGCCTTGATTCCTATCTATTTTTACTTTATGTCTTACTTTATGTCGCTTTACTTTATGCTTGTTTCGGTTATTTAATAATCGTACTTTACTTTATTTATTTTTTTTAGCATATGCAAGCATATGCATAACATTTTGCACCATTATTTATTATACCATAACATCTCGCACCATTGAAAAGAGAAAAGAAAAGAATGAAAGGAACGGTGGATGAGTGGATACCCACGTTACCTTCATGCATAAGGAATGGTGGATGAGTGGATACCCACATTACCTTCATACATAAGGTTGAATGGTGGATGAAATGCGAAAATCCACATTACCTTCATTACATGCATAAATGGCGAATGCGTATCCTACAGGATGTACTCATTACTTTTATGCTTATGATAAATGAGAAAGAGAATCGAGATGTTATATGTTAAACAAAGTTTATTCGCTTTACTTTATTTGTCATAACAAGTTAATGTTTGAGAATTGACTACAAGTGTAGTAAAGTCATATTTTGGAGAATATAGAATAGAATTACCTAGAGTTTGGAGAACTTTAGGAGTAGATTGTGTCAGTTAATTGGACACAAATCGAAATGCGAGTTTGAAGTCTATCTTTACTTTTTATGCTATTTATTCTCACTGGGCTTAGTTTGTTAGCTCATGATATTACAACCAATTTCAGGTAATGCCTTGGCTAGGGGTCTAGGAGGAGGAGGTGGTGCTGCGTGATCGAGGGATGCTGACCTCGAGATGGACTAATGGTTTTGTAAAGTTTATGTTTTATTTGATAAACTTTAAGGAATTGTATTTTTTATTTGGCTCCTAAGAGCCTAATGTTGATGATTTATGATATTATATATTTGAACTCCTGATTTGGACTTAAAGTCCATGAGATTTGATTAGATTTGAAAATTAGGTTGTAAACAGGTTTTCGGCATGCCAATTTTCAAACAAAACCACGCCAATTTTTCGTAAATTAAAAGACTTCCGCTGTTTTCTCTGATTTTAATTTATTTAAAAGTGACGGGTTGTCACAAGTGGAGTTGAAAAGAGTCACTTATACTTGTATATTATTTTTGAAATAATAAGAAGTATAGAATTGTAATCATTAAACAAATGAAAGTAATGGAGAACTACTTTGTAGTGGGAGCTTAAGAATTTCGAGAATCCTAGAACCAATGTGACTAAAATAAAATTTACAAATAGTATGTTAGTGCACATAGATAAAATGGGAGATTTTATGAGTTGCACAGGCTCAAATTCGAACATGAATTTACTTCCATGTAAGAATTCGACAAAAGACCTTTGCGAATTAAACATCAAATGAATTAAGTATAAGTAAAATGAGTTTTTACTGACTAAACTCTAAATTCGCGTGATTACTAAGTTGTTAGTAAATGAAAGGTGTATGAGCATGATGGTTTCAAATCAATAGTTAATAGAGTTTATTTTATGGCGATAAAATATGGAATCTATTACACTTAATGAAACTAACATCAGACAAAAGAAATACATACTAAACAGAAGAAAACGTTACTGATAAAGTATTAAAATGACTACCATGGCTAAATAGTTGATAGTGTTAGCTTTTTGGGCTTCAATCATACCTAATGTTTTGATGATAACAAACCAAATTTATACTGATGGTTTCGAAGCTTTTAAGTGTCTATGTTGTAGAGCTCGAAACAAGGATTCCAACGCATTTTGAATCGGCTAAATCGGAGTCCAAACGAAGAAGTTATGGACAAAAGAAGTTTGGAATCAAATACACATCTCGGATGACATCATCACGTGACATGGATAAAGAGGGCGAACCAGAATTTGACACGTGGCAAAATTGATGATGTGGTAAAGTCAACGGTCAAATATTGATGATGTGGCACTTCAAACGGTCACATTTTGGATGACGTGGCAGTACACGTGGACGATGACGTGGCAATGGAGAACGAATCACATGAAGACACGTGGACAAGAGAGATGACGGGGCGTTGACTGGACGAACAAAAGCTGACGCTGACGCACGCAATTGGACAAATCATAAGGCGACACGTGGATTCCACTTAAATTTTGAATATTAAACCCGGACGAACAGGGAGGCGACATGTGGCAGATGATTTTTAAATAAAAAAAAAAGAAAAAAAAAACTGGCTGGCTGGCTGACTGCAGACGTCCGACGCCCTATACACACGCGTGTGCTACACGCGCCTGCCAGGCGGCCTCCTGATTGGTTTTAGCGCGCGATTGACGCTCACGCTCTCCCCTGCGACTGGGCATGACTGAGGCGGTAGCAGCTGAAGCATTTTTCTATTTTTTGCCTATTTTCCAGCCGTTTTTTATCAATATTTCTCAGCCCTTGGATCAAATAATGCCCATCAACGGCCCAAATTTAATCTGAAGCTAAAACACAATTTTGGCTATTCTTTAACCCTATTTTCAAATCAAAACAGTACCCATGCTCAAAAATTTGCTCCATCTTGCTGCCAAATAATTCCCAAGTGCTCCATCATTCAAATCTCTCATTAATCTTAATTTGCTTGTTACTTTTGTGAGTGATTTAATTGTGTGAGGAATTTGTATTTTTTTCAAACGGTACAAAATTTGTTTATCTCCTATTTGAGAGGATTTGTGAGGTTTCTTTTTTAATTCAAATTCATTGGGATTTGTATTAAGGTGTGGGAACACCTTGGGGTGTGAAAAAGTAATTGGTTAGATCCTGAACCAGTGAAAAGGATCGGAGTTTTCTCTTTTTCCTGTGAAATTAAAGAGGGAGATTGTACCGGTTTGATTCTCACCCGCAAGAGAATTGGTGATAGTGAAAATCTCAAGGAGGAGCCTTGGGGAGTGGACGTAGGCTTGCCGAACCACTATAAAAATCTTCGGTGTCTTCTTTCCTTAAACTTTTAATTTTCGCTTGTTTTGTTTTATTGTTTTGCATTCACTGCTCATGCTAATAAGCATCAATCTTGATTAGAAATATTATTTGATCAATTAATTCATAAGTTTGTAACTTGAGCTCTTTAATTGGTAATTTATTTAATCGATTCGAAAAACTTTATTGGTTCAACATTATTCGTGGCCCAGGATGAAACTTGAGATTGCAGAGTTTGTAAGTAGATGCTTGACTTCTCAGCAAGTCAAGGCTTTGAGGACGAGACCAGCGGGTTATCTTAATCCTTTGAGTATACCCGAGTGGAAATGGGAGGAGATCTTTATGGATTTTGTTTGTGGGTTGCCTAGAACATCCAAAGGGTATGATACCATTTGGGTCATTGTGGATCGTTTGACAAAATCCACACACTTTTTACCGGGGAGGATCACTTATCCGTTTGAGACTTGGGCATAGTTGTACTTGAGGGAGATTGTTAGACTACATGGTGTGCCTGTGAGGATTGTATCAGACCGAGACACTCGGTTTGTGTCAAAGTTTTGGCAAAGTTTGAATTCCGTCATGGGTACCGGTTTGGATTTTAGCACAGCCTTTCATCCTCAGACTGATGGTTAGACAGAGAGAGTTAACCAGATTTTAGAGGATATGTTGAGGGCTTGTGTTCTTGACTTTGGTGGTAGTTGGGACTCGCATTTGTACTTGGTAGAGTTTGCGTATAATAATAGTTTCCAGGCTACCATCGAGATGGCACCATTTGAGGTACTTTATGGTAGAAAGTGTCGTTCTCCCGCTCATTGGGATGAGGTTTGGGAGAGGAGACTGTTGGGACCCGAGTTATTACAGAGGACTAGTGAGTCCATTATGTTGATTAGAGATAGGATGGGGGTTTCCCAAAGTCGACAGAAGAGCTATGCCGATAAGCGACGTAGTCCACTAGAGTTTGCAGTAGGCAACCACGTATTTCTAAAGGTGGCAGCTATTAAAGGTGTGATGAGGTTTGGGAAGAAAGGCAAGTTGAGCCCTAGGTTTATCGCTCCATTTGAGATTCTGTATCAGGTTGGGGCGGTGGCTTACCGTTTAGCCTTACCACCATCCTTATCGGCCGTTCATAGTGTTTTTCATGTTTCGATGCTTCGAAGATATTTGGCTGACCCTTCACATGTGATAGATCATGAGCCCGTTGTTCTTGATGCTAACATGTCTTATGAGGAGACACAGGTGAAAATTCTAGCATCGGAGCAAAAAGTATTGAGGAACAAGACTATCGACTTAGTGAAAGTTTTGTGGAGGAACCAAGTGTCAGAGAAGGCAACTTGGGAACGAGAAGATGAGATGCGGGATAAATACCCTCATTTGTTTACTTAGAAGCTACTTTTTGGGACGAAAAGTCTTTTAAGGAGGGTGGACTGTAACATCCCGTTATTTTTTAGGTGAAATTTTTTTTTATTTATTATTTTTTTTATTTATTTATTGAATTAAAGTGTTAAAGATAATTTTAGAATTTGTTATTTAGAAGTAAATAGTTAATTTCGTTTGAAAACCTTTTTAACTGTTTAATTAGCTTAAATTAGTTTCGATGGTATTAATAATTATTAATAGGCCAATTAATAATTATTAATCACCATTGGGCTAGTTTATATGGTTCGGGTTTCGTTTTAAAATCTTAAAGCAAGAAAAGGACGTAGGCGTCATTTCCAGAATTCTTAAATATCTAAATCAATATTCATCTTTCTCCTTAAATAAGCCAAAAATAGAAAAATTCCTCATTTCTTCTTCCTCTTGGCCTTGGATCATCTTCTCCAAAGTCCAATTTTTGGCTTTTCTTCGATTCTTGCCGGATCGTCACAATTTCAGTTGCGTTGGATAGCCACGGGCACATGTATCATTTCCAACCTACCAATCGAACTTGCCATCCTTTCTCTCAAGGCTTTAAGGTATGTTTAAGTTCAAAACCTAAAGCTTCAAATAGTGTTTTAATGGTGATTTTGGTTTTAATCTTCCAATTCTTGCTCGGGAACTCGGAGATTTAGATCGAGGGAGTTGTTTTATGCATATTTAGAACTTTCCCTAAACCCTAGAATCGGGTTTGAGCCAAAAGCCATTTCTTTGAGTTATTCTCATTTTTCATGAAGGTTAGGGTTTTGAATTTGATATGTTTTATGATTTTACTAAATTGTTCGGGATTGAACTTTTCACCTAAACCCTAAATCATGTTTACCCATTGATATTACCAACTTCCAAAGTGCCCAAAACCAACTCGAAACCCTTTAAAAGTGCTTAAAAATCCGGAAAACCAACTTCACCTTGAAATCCCTTTGAGCCGTGGGCCTCTTGGGGGCATTTCCGGGTTGTTTTGTCTTTTATTTTAGTATCGTGACGATCGTTATTCGATTCGGTTAATTAATATACTTTAGGTGTATTTTAATTATAGGTTTCGTGCATTGATCGTGAATTTTGGTCAACCGGTGATTCGGAGTTGACTTCGATTATAAGGTGAGTTTAAAATGATTGTGATTACTTTTATGTTTTCAAATTGCTTGACGATTATGTTCGATCGAGGTTAAGAGAGTTATTATATTTTAGAACTTTTCCAAGAATGCATATAATTGGGAGTTAAGGAAAGTGCACAAGGAAAGAATTAGTTAAGTTTGGTTGTTGTTTAAAGAGATGTTATTGGTGGATTAAGTTATATTCTCAAGGAGAATTAGATTCCGGGAATTGGAGAAGAGTATTAGATACTCCGTTTATTCTGAGTGGTTATAAGATAGTTAAAAGAAACTTTTGGGAGATTCTTATGTAGAATCGAGTTAACACGGTATGGTTATGTATGGTGACAATGTGGTCATGGTGACAATGAGGTCACGGTATGGTTATGTATGGTGACAATGTGGTCACGGTGACAGTGAGGTCACGGTATGGTTATGTATGGTGACAATGTGGTCACGGTGACAATGAGGTCAAGGTATGATTTGTGTAGGGTGACAATGTGGTCACGGTGACAATGAGGTCACGGTATGGTTATGTATGGTGACAATGTGGTCACGGTGACAGTGAGGTCACGGTATGGTTATGTATGGTGACAATGTGGTCACGGTGACAGTGAGGTCACGGTATGGTTATGTATGGTGACAATGTGGTCACGGTGACAGTGAGGTCACGGTATGGTTATGTATGGTGACAATGTGGTCACGGTGACACTGAGGTCAAGGTATGATTTGTGTAGGGTGACAATGTGGTCACGGTGACAATGAGGTCACGGTATGGTTATGTATGGTGACAATGTGGTCAAGATGACAATGAGGTCACGGTATGACTATGTATGGTGACAATATGGTCACGGTGACAGTGAGGTCACGGTATGGTTGTGTATGTTGACAATGTGGTCACGGTGACAGTGAGGTCACGGTATGATTTGTGATTGGTGACAATGTGGTCACGAGTGTGAATGTGAATGGTGACAAGTGGTCTCGGTTGAATTGTGAAATGTGACAATGTGGTCACAATGTGAAATTTACTTTGTTATTTACTTTGTTATGCACTATTACTTTATTTTACAAGCTTGAATGTTTACTTTTTGAATTTACGATATAGTGGAATGGGATTGATTTCTTATGTAAAGTACTTGGGAATATTGAATGGGTAGTAAGAGCACAATAAGATTTTTGGACATATTTTCCGATATGGGATTTGATCCATAGAAGTGTTTGCATCCATCTTATTCTCACTAGCATTTTTATGCTAGTGTTGCTACACTTAAACTTTTTCAGGTAATACTCGTGGGAGAGGACGAGGTCGTGGAGGTGGTGCTGCTTGATCTCGAGGGGATGGCTTTTGGGACATGGATATATGTCTATTTTTGGGCATTCTATGAATGCTATGTTGTTAGTCCTTAAACTTATATTTTGTGGCTCATGAGAGCCTAAGACTTGTTGTATATATTATCGAGTTTATTTCCTTTGATTTTGTCATGAAAAGAAGTATGTACTTCTTCATTTTTACTTTCTTTGAAATGGGCCCATGTAAACAGGTTTTGGTAGTCCATATTTTAAACGGATCCACGCCAAATTTTTATAAAAATAAAGTCTTCCGCTATTTATTCTGATTTAAAGATTTGAGAGAATTCGAGTCTTTACAAATTTCTTGAGGGAAATTCTTAGGCTTCATTATAATTGATACCAAATTGGTAGTCAATTAAAATGAGGAGCTCCAATTCATAATCGATGACTTCCATAGCGAAAGAATGGGGATAAGTGAACCCTTCTAAAAAGGCAATTGAAATTGAGAAGTTGTCATATTCCAAGAGTGGAATTGCAAGTAATTTTAATTACATGCATGGTCAAAAGAATGATCATCATGAATCATTCTAAGTGGTCGTTGTGACTGAGAAGTTATCTTCTTCTTAAAAAGAATTTGAAACTAACTCAAATGTAAGTAGTGGATATATACTAAAGAGAATATAATATTCAAACTCCAAGGTTTGGGTAAAAGAGTCTCAATCCAAAAAAATGCAAAAAATCAAGGCTAGTATAGCTAAATCTTTAAGGTTTGGGTAAGAGAATCTCATTCCAAAAAAAAATGTGAATCTTAGCTAAAGTGCAGTATCTAAACGCATTCGAGGGCATGTTATGTCAGTGGGAAACCTAGACAAATAACAGCTGAGTGCAAACACTGCAAGAGTTTAAAATAAATTTAAACCGAAAACGTATGCAAGTGATCATACCAATGAGAACAATGATGATTTTGCAAAAGTAGAGCTTGTTATATAAACAGAATTAATAGCTCAAGTTTCAATAATATCAATAAAGGGTTTTTCTTTTGCTTATATTATTGAGTTGTGGCTTTAAATTTTTAAAGCATGTGAATTATCGCTCTGATAATGGAATGTTAATTTTAATATAAATATGAAATCGATAATAGGCATAAATAAAGTTTATGTTGAATCAATTCATAGTTGGTTGTAGTAAAAATTGTAAAAACTATTTACTACATAGTTGATGATGGTTTAAAAGTTTTAAGACTTATAAAGTAGAGAATGGTAATCAACTTGAGAAGGAAATAAAGATCATATAAAGGTGATTAGTATGAGTCAACCTTCTATTTTGATATATGTACAAAAAGTTAGTACAATTGAGAATTGAACTTTGAAGGACATGAATAATTACATGTTAAATAGTTCAAGTTTACCACAAAATTATGGGGGAAGATTTGCTTTTGCAAATCTAATTTTATACATAAGTTTTCTTATGGTATGAAAATTGGAAAAACGCCTAATTTAGAAAATGCTAAAACTGTGGGGGTGTTTAGAGAAGGTACAAGTATTATCTAAAATGGATCAAACTTGAACCTAAGATGATAAATTGTGTATTATAATCATTGCTTTATAGATTTCTTATGTGTAATTCAGAAGTGATTGGAATTAATAAAGAAAAGAATCTATATATATATAGGAGTTCATTCTTTAAGGATACATATCTTTAAAGAACATAGTGGTGGAATCAAATGAATTATAAAACAAGTAATTCAAGGTGTCAAGTTGATCAAAAGACTGAACATGAATAGGAAACTGATCAGTCCTAGTCATGATTAGGAAATTGATAAAATTGAAACTAAGAAAGCTACTTATTTTATCCACATCTTTTACTTACATAGTAGAAAGGTGAGGCTCAACCAGAGACTAATGTTGTTCCACATGATCGATAGAGAGATCAAATTGATGATGCAAGACAATAGTTGAGTCTTGGTTGACTTTCATCTTGGAAGCAAGACAATTTGGTTGTAAATTGATCTTTATGAGAAAGCTTAAGACTGATAGATCTATAAATAAGCAAAGTCTGGTTAGTGGCTTAAAGGCTATAGACAAAAAGCGGTAATAGATTTATTTGATATCTATTTTCAGTGAACAGAATCATATCCATTAGGATGTTGATTGCTACAACTTTACATTATTTGGAAATTCACCAAATGAATGTAAAAACTAAATTTATAAATGGAGACTTTGATGAAAAGGTGTATACGAAACAACTAGAGGGGTTGGTAGTAAAAGGACATGAAAACAAAGTTTTTAAAACTTGTTAAGTCCTTACATGGGTTGAAACAAACACCCAAACAGTGATATGAGAAATTTGATTACACATTGATATCCAAAGGATTTAAAATCAATGAGTGTGACAAATGTATCTATTACAAGGTTGTAAATAATGATCATATCATTCTATGCTTGTATGAGGATAACATGTTAATAATATACATCACAAAACTGGTGATAGAATTAACAAAGACGGAATGTTGAATTCAAAGACATAGGTCTTGTGATTCATGGAATTCAAATAACGAGAAATCCTGACGGATAATATCAATCACACTATATAGGAAAGTGTTGAGAAAATTTGGACAATATGAGAGTAAACTTGTAGTTATTGCTTATGATCCAAGTATCAAATATAAGGGTGTATCAATTTGGAATGTGATAAAGAGTGTTAGGTGCATAATATATTTGCTAGATATACACCTGCAATCATGTGATTAATACGATGCACTAGACAGAGTAATGAAATATCATAAGCATACTTTGGACTATGGATTGAAATATACACAATATCCACATGTACTTGAAAGATTTAGTGATGCTAACTGGATATCAGAGAGAGCTTAGAGACTAAATCAACCAGTGGGTATGTCTTTACCCTAGCTGGAGTAGATGTTTCTTAGAAATCTACGAAACAGACGTGTATTGCACAAACTACGATGGAATCTGAATTCTTTACATGAGATGTAGTGAAGAAGCGAAATGACTTAGGAATTTTCTAAAAGATATACCTTTATGGTCAAGGCCTTTAAACGCTATATGTATCTATTGTGACAATTTAGCTGCTTTTGTGAGAGCTAAAAATATTGTCTGCATTAGGAAGTCAAGACATATTGAGCGTAAGACATAATTCGATAGGACAATTTCTCACCAATATTTTAAGGAGTGACGAAGGAGAAATTGTCATATATATCGAGGGAAATGGGATTAAAGCCTATCAAATGAATTATCTGGTAGAAACCTAACCTTGTTGACTGGAGATCCCAAGATCTAGGTTTAATAGGTAAACTAAACTGGAATAATTCATAGTAAACACACAAGGACTTTTATTCCTAGCCCGTTTCCATAAACAGTGTGTAAATATGTGAATGTTAAGATAATATTTATAAATAAGTATTTTTAGAATACTTTAAATCAATAAGTTATATGTATGAGAGAAGAATTGGTTCGGTTCAATGAGAACAATGCAGGCTTGTGTTCTCTAAATCTCTCACGAATTGCGGGATCGAGTCCAGGACCAAAAAGGACTCAAACGAATAGAACTCAATAGAATGAGTTAATTTATGTGTGACAAATTGTTGTCTCAATTTATCAATAGAAGGAAAGTTTAAGAAATACGTTTCACTATTTCTTCGGTAAATTCGATAGTCTATCACTAAGGAAGGTTTAATTCCAAAAGACACCTCTCCTAATGCATAAGTTAACAAGTGCTCTCCAAAGTGACAGAATTTTTGTTTTTCATGGTTTCTTGGTGTAACGTCCCGTTATTTTGAAGTGATTTTTTTTTATTTAGTTTAATATTGTTTATTTATTTATTTATTTCAATTCAAGTATTTAGTTTAATTATTATTTTGTAATTTCGATTTTAGTAGTTAATTTTGCCGAAATTCTTTTTAACCGTTTTAATGTTTTATTTTCACTTCGATGACATTAATAATTATTAATAGGCCAATTACTAATTATTAATCACCTTTAGATATATTTAAGAGCTTCGGGTTTCGATTTAGAAGTCAAAAGTCATAGAAGGACGCAACCGTCATTTCCGATTTCTTAAAAATATCCAAAACACTATTCACTTCATCTTTAAAATGCCCATTTGTAACGTCCCGTTATTTTGTGATAAAAAAAAACTTTTATTTATTTTATTTTAATTTAAGTAATTAAAGTTCATTTATTTATCATTAAATTAGAATTTATTAGTTTATTTCATTTTAAGTCATTTTAATGGCTTTATTTATTTAAATACGTTTTAATGGTATTAATAATTATTAATAGGCCAATTAATAATTATTAATCAAGATTTATTTAAGAGCATCGGGTTTCGATTTAGAAGTCAAAAGTCATAAAAGGACGTAACCGTCATTTCCAAATTTCTTAAAAATATCCAAATACTATTCATTTGTCTTTAAAAATGCATTTTTGACCAAATGACTTCATCTTTCTCTTCCTTTCCTTCTCCTAGCCGTAGCCTTCAATCCACCATTGATGTGGATTTTCTTTTCTTCGTTTCTCATTCGTTTCTCGATGGATCGGCTTGATTTCGGTTGCGTTGTATTGGTAGGGACGAGGGCTACCTATCCAACCTACCTTTTCGGAGTTTCCCGTTCCCTAAGGGAAGTCCCAAAAAGTAAGTTTTCAAAACTTTTTAGGTGGTTTTGTTCGTTTTTGATTATAAATAAGATTTGAAGTCGAAATCATAATTTTCTATCATGAAAAATGACGATTTTGAGCCCGGATTTTTGAAAAACACTATTCACCCGAAAACACTATTCACCCGAGACACTATTCATCCGAAATCACTATTCACCCGAAATTGCACATTTGTTCGCATATTAGTTATGATTTGTAATATGTTGTACAATCGGTGAATTGTAGGTGCAATTGCTTGGTGGTTGTTTCGTGGAAATTGGAGATTTGGAATTATTTGGCTAAGGTGAGAATAGTTAGAATTTAAAGTATCTATAGAAAGCAAATGAGTATGAAGGTTTGTAAAGTTTGAAACTAAGAATAGAATCCGAATCTAAGATTAGAGGGAGGTGAGTTAGTGCCCTTAGGATTAGAAGTTAATCCTTTAAGTGAGAACTTAGGAGTTCTCGAGGAAAGTATTGAATCTTAGAAGATTCTAAGTTAGTTTCGACTTGAAACTAAGGTTGGACCATTGGAAGTTAAAAGATCCAACTTGTAATTAGAACGATTAATAAAACCTCGGATTTTTGGAAGTTTAGGATCCTGGAAGGTATAGGTTAATCGTTTTAGTAATGATTCTACTCTTATTATTGATACCGGAGTTCGATCGATATATCGTTCGTCCGAGATGCTTGCCTACTTTTACCTTATGTCATTTACTTCTTTGTCTTTTACTTTGTACCTTTACTTTATGCTTGCATTCGATTACCTTAATTCCGCATTTTATTTATTTACTTTTACAAGGATATGCAAGCATATGCATATCATATTGCATCATACCATTCTCGCAACATTCATGAAAAAGAATGAAAGTGAAAAAGAAACGAAAGTGAAAAAGAAATGAAAGTGAAAAGAAAAGAAAGTGAACGAGAAAAGAAGGAAGATTGATGAACCCTACGTGGAGTTCACATCACCTTCAGAGAAAAGAAAGAATGTGAAAGAAAAGAAGTTAAATGGTAACCTACGGGCTGTACGCATTACTTCTTCATGCATAGGGAGTTGAATGGTAACCTACGGGCTGTACGCATTACTTCCTCATGCATAAGGTTGAATGGTAATCCTACGGGATGTACTCATTACCTTCATTCACGCATAAAAAGGGCAATTGCGAAATCCTACGGGATGCTCTCATGCATTCATGGTTATGATAGATGCAAGAGAGAATTGAGAAGTTGTATGTTGTGCAAAGTGTGTTTACTTTACTTATTTACATTATAATGATGTTAATGGATGAGTATTGGCTACGATTATTAACAATATCATCCTTAGAAAGTATAAAATGTTTTACCTAGAGTTTGGAGGACTTTAGGAGTGAGTTGTGTCAGGTAAATTGGACACAAATCGAATACTAATTTGAGGTCTATCCTTACTTTTTATCCTTATTATTCTCACTGGGCTTAAGTTGTTAGCTCATGATATTACAAACATTTCAGGTAATGTTTGGGATTGTGGGAGAGGAGCTGGTGCGCACCTGATCGAGAGGACGATGATTTCGAGATGGACTAAGTAATTGTAAAAATCCATGTACATGGTTTTGTGAATTTTATTAAATTTTGAGATTTTACAATTGTATATAGCTCTTAAGAGCTTTTGTCTTTACTTTTATGATTATAAATCATTTTGAACTCCTGATAGGAACTTAATGTTCCTTGTGTTATTTAGATTTTGAAATTAAAATGTAAACAGGTTTTGGCTAGCCACTTTTCAAACATAACCACGCCAATTTTCTTAAAATAAAAGACTTCCGTTGTTTTCTCTGATTTAATTTATTTAAAAGTGACGGGTCGTCACACCATTTGACCAAAGTTGACCACCAAACTTCATATTTTCTTCCTTTGGCCGTGGGTATCATGAGGGTTAGGGATTTTTTGGGCTTTTGCTCGTTTCTCGGCGGATTGACTCGATTTCGGTTGCATCGGAAAGGCCTCGGGTCTAGGATTCTTTTCCACCCAGCCATCGTGCTTGCCACCCATGATATACGGAGATCTCGGTAAGTTAAAGTTCAAACCCTAAGCTTCAAATAGTATTTTAATGGATTTTTCTTTGTTTCATTTCGATTTCTTGCCGTGAAACTCGGTGCTTGTAAATACGGGAGTAGTTTTAAGAGTTTTTGGAAACTTTCCCATAACCCTAAAACCGAGTTTCAGTCGAAACCCTTCCCGTTTAAAATTTACCTTTTAGGAATTGAATATGGGCTATAAATTAGTGAATTAATGTTTATTTAAATTCAATTCGGGAAAGGGCATAATGTTCAAAAACCCTAATTATTGATACCCATTGAAATCGGGAATATCGAATTTGCTTAAAACTAACTCGAAACGTATTTAAATTGCCTAAAAGCCGGAAAACCAAACCCGAAGCCCATTTTACATGTGAGGGCCGAGAGCCTCTTTGTGGGGGGTTTGATGGATTTTTCGTCTCTTTGTATGTTTAGTTGTTGTTTGATCGATAGTTGGTAATTTATTAATTTTTGAGATATAATTCAATTGTAGGTGATTTTGGATCGCTTGCTTGATCGCTCTAACGGTTTTAAGAGCGAAGTCATCTTTTACAAAGGTGAGAATAGTTAGGATTTAAAGTAACTATAGAAAGGAAATAAGTATAATGGTTTGTAGAATTGAAGCTAAGACTAGAAACCAAATCTAAGTTTAGAGGGATGTGAGCTAGTACCCTAGGATTAGGAGCTAGTTCTTTAAGTGAGAACTTAGCAGTTCTCGAGGAAAGCATTGAACCTTAGAAAGTTCTAAGTTAGATTCGTTTCGAAGTTTAGGATGGATCATTGGAGGTTAAAAGATCCAAACTTGTATTTAGAACGATTAATGGAACCTCAGATTATATTGGAAGTTTAGAATCCTGGAAGGTATAGGTTAATCGTTTAAGTTATGATTATACTTTTATTACTGTAGCGGAGTTCGATTTACATATCGTTCGTCCAAAATGATTATCTATTTTACTTTATGTCATTTACTTTATATCTTTTACTTTATGCCCCTTTACTTTATGCTTGCATCAACTACTTTAATTCCGCACTTTATTTATTTACTTTTACAAGGATATGCAAGCATATGCATATCATATTGCATCATACCATTCTCGCACCATTCATGAAAAAGAAATGAAAGTGAGAAAGAAATGAAGGGGAGAATGTTGGAGCCTACGGGTAGTGTCCGCATCACCTTTAGAAAAAGAAACGAAAGTGAAAAAGAAATGAAAGTGAAAAAGAAAAGAAAGTGAAAGAGAAAAGAATGAAGAATGATGAACCCTACGTGAAGTTCACATCACCTTCAGTGAAAAAGAAACCAAAGTGAAAAAGAAAAGAAAGTGAAAGAGAAAAGAAGGAAGAATGATGAACCTTACGTGGAGTTCACATCACCTTCAGTGAAAAAGAAACGAAAGTGAAAAAGAAATGAAAGTGAAAAGAAAAGAAAGTGAATGATAAAAGAAGGAAGATTGATGAACCCTACGTGGAGTTCACATCACCTTCAGAGAAAAGAAAGAATGTGAAAGAAAAGGAGTTGAATGAGTATCCTACGGGATTTGCTCATTACTCTAAGTGAAAAAGAGACGAATGGGATCCTACGGGATTTGTTCATTATTCTAAGTGAAAAAGAGACGAATGGGATCCTACGGGATTTGCTCATTACTCTAGATGAAAAAGGATGAAATGGTATCCTACGGGATTGACGCATTACTTCTTCATACATAGGGAGTTGAATGGTATCCTGCAGGATTGACGCATTACTTCCTCATGCATAAGGCTGAATAGGATCCTACGGGATGTTCTCATTACCCTTCATTCACGCACAAAAGGGCAATGCGAAGTCCTACGGGATGCTCTCATGCATTCATGTTTATGATAGATGAAAGAGACAATCGAGAAGTTGTATGATGTGCAAAGTATATTTACTTTTCTTACTAATGTCATAACAATGTTGATGGATGAGTATTGACTATGATTATTAGTAATATCATCCTTAGAAAGTATAAAACGAAACTACCTAAAGTTTAGAGAACTTTAGGATTGATTGTGTCAGATTAATTGGACACAAATCGGAATACGAGTTTGAGGTCTATCTTTACTTTTTATGCTTATTATTCTCACTGGGCTTAAGTTGTTAGCTCATGATATTACAAAAATTTCAGGTAATGCCCTGGCCAGAGGTCGAGGGAGAGGAGATGGTGTTGCGTGATCGAGGGATGTTGACCTCGAGATGGACTCGGTTATTGTAAAGTTTATGTATTTACTTTTGTGAACTTTAAAGACTTTGATGATTTTGTATTGTATTTAGCTCATAAGAGCTTTTGATGTGGTTTTTATGATATTACATCTTTGAACTCCTAATTTGGGACTTAATGTTCCATGTGATTTTATTATATTTGAAAATTAGGATGTAAACAGGTTTTGGCTAGCCAACTTTCAAACATAACCACGCCAATTCTTCTTAAAATAAAAGACTTCCGTTGTTTTCTCTGATTTAATTCATTTTAAAAGTGACGGGTCGTCACACTTGGTTTGCTTACTTTCATGTGGGGGATTGTTGGAAATTTTATATAATATGATATATAAAATAATGTTTGAAAGTAAGTTGGTGCTAAATCAAAAACTAAAATCACATTTAGTTTTGATTTTACATATTATATATATATATGTTCAAGAATACTTTCAATTTGAAAGTTGTTTGACAAAGTCAATTGGGTTGATTCCAAATAGGTTACATTTTATTTTTCACATTTAATTTGAGGTTTAAATATTGGAATTAAAGTGTGAATTTATTCCAAATTCATGAGTTACATTTTTTGGTTCCTATAAATAGGAATCCATTTTGTACTTTTTGATAGGTTCTAAATCAATTGTAAAATATTGATTTTATCTCTTCTTTCTCGTGGTTCTTTCTTTTTTCGAGTATTTTCTGTTAAAACTTTGGAGAGCTATTCTTGAGGGGTTCTGCCAGGTTTGTGAGTATCTGATTGTTGTTCTCACGAAACACTTCATCGAATCCTGCCGAGCCGAGTTGCCATTGAACTGCAAACAATCCAAGCGGGGCAATATCGACTTCAGGACAACGACTTGACCGTGCTTTGGAGATTTACATTTTGTAAAGTTGTCCTTCAGTATTTCATTATAATTTAATTTCTTGATATCACTAATCTATTTGATTATGTAAACAGATTCAATATCAATATATATTTATGTGTTCATCTCAATTGTTGTTATATGAGTTCCGGTTCCAACATTTATCTTATATAGATTTTGGCCCAATTGTTTAAACAATAATTCCATATTACAAATAATTCATTTTGTTTCTATTCAACTTTTAAACTAGATTTAACTTTTGAATTTTAACTAAATAAGCATGCTTTTAATTCTAACAACTATTAGAATAAAATTACATAATTTTTTATAATAACATTTATATAATAAAATTATAGCATGCTTCACATACATTAGCATATAATAACACATATTATATCATGATGCATGTATGTATAATTAATTAAAATCATACAACCTATGGTGGGATTTTCTACATGACATACTTTTATGCATGAATATTGTTTAAACAATTATATCATACATATAAACAATTTAAATAATAAATAGCTAAATTGACCGATATTCTTGGCACTAGTTCTAAAACGGAAAATTAAAATTACAACTTAATTTAAATCTTCTATTGTAGAACTTGAGTCTTCAATTTTCTCTCTCTCCATGGTGTAGGCGTGGGAATGGGTATTTATGGGGTAAAGATTATCTCCTTAATATTTCCATAAATACGTGTTTTAAAATAATTATCTTTTAATTATATGGAAAAAATAAAGAAAATATTTTCCATGTAATCTTATATCAATTTCTAAATTCATAATTTAAGATAGGGATATAATCTTTAAAAAGATTTTATCCTTATCTTAAATATTTAAATTTTTAAACTGAGATAAAAAGATAATTATGATAAAATATCTTACCATATCTGTGATGACCCGACTCTTTTAAATAATTTAAAATCAGATTGACAGCGAAAGTCTTTAAATTTAATAAAAATTTGGCATGGATATGTTTAAAACTCGGACTATCCATAACCTGTTTACATTTTTCACAATCAGAGAAATTAAAAGTAAGGAAATACAATTCCTTTTCCAAAATTAAAAGAAGATTATAACATAAAACTTAAGACGAAAAGCTCTTAAGAGCTTATAAACAAATTTACTTCTCAAAGACCGAAATCAAAACAAAATAAGATAAGCTTAGCCCCGAGACTTTTAAATGACATCTAGTCCATCTCCACATCATCATTCTCTTGATGCCACACCAACTCCTCTCTCATGACCCGAACACCTAAAAATGTTTGTAATATCATGAGCTAACAACAAAGCCCAGTGAGAATAAACAAAACAAACCCGCATACAGATTTGTGTCCAAGTAACACTCACTTACTCTTTGCTATCAATCCATTCAAAGAGTTTTATATCAAGTGTTCCACTTTTACTTACCAATTCTCCAATATCATTTGTGGAACTAAATTCCAAGCATTTCTGGGTATGGTTTTGTAATGCATTTAGCATTTATATCTCATTTTCTTTATATACCTTATACTATGTACAAGGTTTACATCAAATCTTATTCTCCCAAATAATTGAAGAACCATCTTCTAACCATTAGGAGGATATGTTTCATAACATATATATAACATTGAATCTCGTTCTCTTTAATACTTTATACTATACAGAAGGTTTACATCAAGTCTTATTCTCCAATTACGAAATCTTCTAAGTAAATGAGAAACTAGTTCTCTTACAACTTTCTCACTAAAACTTCCAAAGTAGAGAATAATAACTCCCAAAGTTTAGAAGAAAGTGGTCATACCCAAATTTCTCCTTACAATCTTCATCGAGGTATATGGTTATATTCATTTGACCATAAAAACTTATATCATCTTCTCTTGATATAAACATATTTAAATAAAAACAGTTTTGTGATGAATGACAATAATAATAGCTCCTGCAGGCTATGTGTAAGCTCTCGCGGCTTGTGATGGCTCCCGCGGGCCATGTGTCAGCTCTCAGGCTATGTAGTATGAATTTGAAAATCTTGTGATTTCAAGTAAAATAAAAGTAAAGTGCATAAAGTGCATTGCATAAAGTAAAGTGCATAAAGTAAAGTACATAAAGTAAAGTACATAAAGTAAAATGCATAAAATGCATAAAGTAAATAAACAGAAATTTCGGATTTACAATAAGTAAACCGAACTCCCGATAATTTGAATAAAGTAGATCTTATCTTAAATAAGTAATCTGCACTTCCAAGGATTCTAAACTTCCAAATAAAATCCAAAGTTCTATTTTCGAGTTTCTTTAACCATTCCATCTAAAAGTTTGGATCCTTTAACTTCAAATGATCCATTTTTAATGTCCGATACAATTCTGACTTAGAACTCCCTAGTGTTCGATGTTTCCCTCGAGAAACTCCAAAGTTTCCACTCAAAGAACTAGTTCTTAATCCTAAGGCACTAGCTCACTTTCTTTTACTCTTAGATTCGAATCCTATTCTTAACCTCCGATTTTACAAACCGTTCTACTTATTCGGTTTCTAAAGTTACTTTAAATCCTATTTATTCTCACCTTGGTAGATGTGGTTTTGCTCCTGTAACGACCCGACACTTTTAAATAATTTAAATTTGAAAACACAGCGGAAGTCTTTTATTTTAAGAAAAATTGGCGTGGTTATGTTTGAAAGTTGGCTAGCCAAAACCTGTTTACATCCTAATTTTCAAATCTAATAAAATCACATGGAACATTAAGTCCCAATTCAGGAGTTCAAGGATGTAATATCATAAAACAACATCTATAAGCTCTTATGAGATAAATACAATGTACAATTCACAAAATCCTTTAAAGTTCACAAAAGTAATACATAAACTTTACAACAACTGAGTCCATCTCGAGGTCATCATCCCTCGATCACGCAGCACCACCTCCTCTCCCTCGACCTCTAGCTAGGGCATTACCTGAAATTGGTTGTAATATCATGAGCTAACAACTTAAGCCCAGTGAGAATAATAAGAATAAAAAGTAAAGATAGACCTCAAACTCGCATTTCCTATTTGTGTCCAATTAACTGACACAATCTTTCCTAGAATTCTCTAAAATCTAGGTAATTCTATTCCATATTCTCCAAAGTACGATAATACTAACTCTTAAGGTCAAACCCTCATCCATTACTTGTTACAACATAAATAAGAGAAATAAATAAACTTTGCACAAACATAAAACATCTCGATTCTCTATTTCATCGATCATAAGCATGAATGTATGAGGACATCCCGTAGGATTCGCATACGCCTTTATGCATGAAGAAGGTAACGTTGTCTATCCCGTAGGATCCATCGTTCTCCCTCCTTTTCTTTCTCACTTTCTCTTTTTTTTTTCTGAAGGTGATGCGGACACTACCTGTAGGCTCCAACATTCTTCCCCCTTCTTTTCTTTCTCACTTTCTTTTCTTTTTCTGAAGGTGATGCGGACACTACCCGTAGGCTCCAACATTCTTCCCCCTTCTTTTCTTTCTCACTTTCTTTTCCATGATGTGAGATGTTATGGTGCAATATGTTATGCATATGCTTCCACAAGTAAATAAAGTAAATGTAAACGATAAAGTAGCCAAAACAAGTATAAAGTAAATGGGCATAAAGTAAAGACATAAAATAAAATAGATAGGAATCTCGGCAGAACGATATATAAATCGAACTCCGCTAACAATAATAAAAGTAAAAATCATAACTTAAACGATTAACCTATACCTTCAAGGATTCTACACTTCCAACAAAATCCGAGGTTCTATTAACCATTCTATCTAAAAGTTTGGATCTTCTAACCTCCAATGATCCATCCTACGCTTCGAAACGAATTTAACTTAGAATCTTCTAAGATTCAATACTTTCCTCGAGAACTCATAAGTTCTCACTTAAAGGATAAACTTCTAATCCTAAGGGCGCTAACTCACTTCCCTCTAATCTTAGATTCGAATTCTAATCTTAGTTTCAATCCTACAAACAATTATACTTATTTTCTTTCTAAAATTACTTTAAATCCTAACAATTCTCACCTTAATAAAATTTTACTTCGCTCCTAAGTCCGAAAGAACGATCAAACGAGCGGTTCAAAAACACCTACAATTGAATTATATCACACAAACAATAAATTACCAACTATCGATCAAACAACAACTAAACGTACAAAACGACGAAAAACTCAACAGACCCCCCCAAAGAGGCTCTTGGCCCTCTCAAGAAAAATGGGCCTCGGGTTTGGTTTTCCGGCTTTTAGGCAATTTAAAAGTGTTTCGAGTTGGTTTTAAGCAAATTCGATATTCCCGATTTCAATGGGTATCGATAATTAGGGTTTTTGAACATTATGCCCTTTCCCGAAATGAATTTCAATAAACAATATATCACTAATTTATAACCCATAATTAAACCCAAAAAGGTAAATTTCAAACGGGAAGGGTTTCGACTGAAACTCGGTTTTAGGGTTATGGGAAAGTTTCCAAAAACTCTTAAAACTACTCCCGTATTTACAAACACCGAGTTTCACGGCAAGAAATCGAAAGAAAACAAAGAAAACTCCATAAAAACACTATTTGGAGCTTAGGGTTTGAAACTTTACTTACCGAGATCTCCGTATAACACGAGTGACAAGTACGATGGTTAGGTGGAAAAGGATTGTAGGACCGATATCTTTCCAACGGACCCGGAATCAAGTCGATCGGTTGAGAATTAAACAAAAACCAAAAATCTCTCTTCTTGGCTTGAGACCTACGGCCTTGGGGAAGAAAAAATGAGAAGATGATAGTCAATCTTTGGTCAATGGTGTTTTAAAGAGATGAAGTGAATAGTGTTTAGATATTTAGGAATTTTGGAAATGACGGTTACGTCCTTTTATGACTTTTGACTTATAAAACGAAACCCGATGATCTTAAACTATCCCAATGGTGATTAATAATTATTAACTGGCCCGTTAATAATTATTAATACCATTAATACGAAATTAAACTAAAAAGGTAATTAAAAGAACTTAAACCGAAATAAACTACTAAATTCTAATTTACCAATAAATAAATAAACTTTAATTGCTTAAATTAAAATAAAATAAATACATTTTTTTTATCACAAAATAAAGGGACGTTACAGTCAACCCTCCTAAAAAGGGCTTTTCGTCCCCGAAAAGTAAACTTACTAAGTGAAAAGGTGAGGATACTTTGCCCGCATATCATCCTCATGCTATCACGTAGCTTTTTCAGACACTTGGTTCCTCCAAAGGACCTTAACCAAGCGAATAGTCTTGTTTCTCAACACCTTTTGCTCGAATACTTGAATCTCAACTGGTGTCTCCTCATACGACATACTAGCATCCAAAACTATCGGCTCGTGATCGATCACATGAGAAGGATCTGCCATGTACTTCCGAAGCATAGATACATGGAATACTTTATGAACTGCCGATAAAGAAGGTGGTAAAGCCAACCTGTAAGCTACAGCTCCTACCCGATCAAGTACCTCGAAAGGGCCAATGAACCTAGGGCTCATCTTACCTTTCTTTCCAAATCTCATAACACCTTTCACAGGTGCTACCTTCAAAAACATGTGGTCCCCCACAGAAAACTCAAGTGGACTACGTCGTTTATCTGCATAACTCTTCTGTCGACTTTGGGCAACCCTCATCCTCTCTCTTTAATCAAGTCAATCGACTGACTAGTCAACTGTAATAACTTGGGTCCCAAAAGCCTTCTCTCCCCAACCTCATCCCAGTGAGCTGGAGATCGACACTTTCTACCATAAAGTGCCTCAAATGGTGCCATCTCAATAGTAGCCTGGTAGCTGTTATTATAAGCAAACTCTACCAAATACAATCGAGAATCCCAACTACCTCCAAAATCAAGAACACAAGCTCTCAACATATCCTCCAGAATTTGGTTAACTCTCTCAGTCTAACCATCTGTCTGGGGGTGAAAAGTTGTGATAAAATCTAAGCCAGTACCCATGGCTGAATACAAACTCTGCCAAAACTTCGAGACAAAATGAGTGTCCCGATCTGATACGATCCTCACAGGCACACCATGTAATCTAACAATCTCCCGTAAATACAACTGGGCCCATGTCTCCACTGGGTAGGTGATCCTCCCAGGTATAAAGTGTGCAGTCTTCGTCCAGCGGTCTACAATCACCCAAATGGTATCGTAACCCTTTGATGTCCTCGACAAACCACTGATAAAGTTCATAGAAATCTCCTCCCATTTCCATTCTGACACACTCAGAGGGTTAAGAAAACCCGATGAAATCTTCCTCAAAGCCTTGACTTGCTGACAAGTCAAGCATGTACTAACAAAATCCGCAATCTCAAGCTTCATCCCAGGCCACCAATAATGCTCTCTCAGGTCTCTGTACATCTTCGTACTACCTGGATGAATAGAGAAGATAGAACTGTGAGCCTCCTCCAACAGTTCCCTCTAAAAGTCTATCCTAAAGGCACACATAGCCTCTTACGATACATCAGAGCACTGTCTGTAGAGAAGGTAAAATGGCTAGGAATATCTGACTCAGCCTCTCTAAAACCGGCCTGCAAATGAGTCTCTCCCCTCTGTGCATCAATCATCCTCTGCCTCAAAGTAGGTCCCACTGTCAAACTAGCCAGACTCACAGTGACCTCGGCAATCAGAAATGCTATCTCAGTTCGTTCCATATCCCATCTCAATCACAAAGGTATGGCTGAAAAAGCTGATGAATGAGAAGACTTCCTACTGAGCGCGTCAGCCACTACATTGGCTTTCCCAGGATGATACTGAATATCACAGTCATAATCCTTAACGAGCTCTAACCATCTCCGCTGTCTCATATTCAATTCCTTCTAAGTGAAGAAATATTTGAGACTCTTATGGTCAGTAAATATCAGAATCTTCTCACCGTACAAATAATGTCTCCATATCTTCAATGCATGAACAACAGCTGCCAACTCTAAATCGTGAGTCCGATATTTCTTCTCATGCTCTTTCAACTGACGGGAAGCATAAGCTATAACTTTCACGTGCTGCATCAACACACATCCCAAACCTCTGTGGGAAGCATCTGTGTACACAGTTAGACCACCGGTTCTATCAGGCGATACTAATACAGTTGCTGTCACAAGCCTCCTCTTGAGCTCCTCAAAGCTCATTTCACAATCCTCAGACCATACAAAATCGACCCCCTTCCGAGTCAAACGTGTCAAAGCCGAAGCAATTTTGGAGAAATCTTGCACAAACAGTCTATAATAGCCTGCAAGTCCCAGAAAACTGCGAATATCAGCCACAATCGTCGGTCTAGGCCAGTTAGTAACTACCTTAATCTTAGAACGATCAACAGATACTCCTCTACTCGATACTACATGGCCTAAAAATGCCACTTCCCTCAACCAAAGCTCACACTTGGAGAACTTGGCATACAATCTCTGATCTCGTAGTACTGTCAATACTTCCCGTAGGTGCATAGCATGCAACTCCTCTGTCATGGAATAAACCAAGATATCATCAATGAAAACAATCACAAAAGAGTCAATGAACCTCCTGAACACCGTGTGCATAAGGTCCATAAAAGCTGCAGGCGCATTGGTCAAGCCAAAGGACATAACTACGAACTCATAATGTCCATAACGCGTCCTGAATGCAGTCTTGGGAATATCCTCATCCCGAATCCTCAACTGATGATAGCCAGATCTCAAATCTATCTTCAAAAGATAGTGGCTCCTCTCAATTGATCAAACAAGTCTTTTATCCTAGGCAAAGGATACTTGTTTTTCACCGTAACACAGTTCAACTCTCTATAATCGATGCATAAATGCATAGAACCATCCTTCTTCTTCACAAACAACACCGGAGCTCCCCACGGTGAAACACTCGAGCGTATAAACCCCCAGTCTAAAAGTCCCTGTAACTGGCTTTGGAGTTCTTTCAACTCAGCCAGTGCCATACGATAAGGTGCTTTGGACAATGGAGTTGTCCCAGAAGCAACCTCAATCTGAAAATCAAACTGTCTCACCGGTGGCAAACTGGGTAACTCATCAGGGAAGACATCTACGAAATCCCTCACTACTGGCACAGAACTCAAGCTAGTCTCTGGTACAGAAATGTCAACAACACTAGCTATATAGCCCAAGGCTCCATCACTTAGAAGCATACTAGCTTCTAACATAGATATCAAAGTGGGTGCTACTCGACTACTAGTCCCACAAAAACTTAAACTGGTCCAACATGGACCCATAAAATCAACAACTCTCTCAGTACAATCAATGGTGGCACGATTAGCTGATAGCCAATCCATACCCAAAATCACATCGAAATCAGACATAGGCATGATAATCAAGGTAGCATGCAAGCAACAACCTATAAAACACAAATCATCAGTGCTAATCATACTATCAGCAGTAACAAACTTCCCCACCGGGGTAGAAACACGCATCTCAAAACCTAACGGTGCAGACTCAAGTGCAGCCAACTCAACAAACTCAGAAGAAATAAAAGAGTGGCTAGCCCCATAATCAAATAAAACTAAAGCCGAATGGCCCAAAACTGTCAAACTACCAGTAACTACAGTACCTGCAGCCTCGGCCTCTTCTCTGGTGGCAAATACACGAGCCTGACGCTGAACAGGTGGAGGAACTGGTCGTGGCGGTGGAGGAAATGGCAAGGGCGGTGGAGGTAAAATTCGTGGCGGTGGAACAACAGGTGGAAGTCTATACCGCTGAGCCTGTCCACCCTGACCTCTACCCCTAAACTGACCTCTGCCTTGGTCCTGACCTCTGCCCCTAACCGGAGGAGCATAAAAAGTAGGTGGTGTCTGATATGGTCTCTGCTGAACACCCTGACCCGGGTAACCATACTCTAGTGGTTGTGCGTGATGAGCTCTACAATACCTAGATATATGACCCTCCTGACCACAAGTATAACATATATGTAGTAGGGGACATGTCCCAGCATGATAACCATAACAGTTATGATAATAATGGGGAGTCTGTCCCTGTGCCCTCGAATATCTAAACTGCTCTCTACCCCGAGCCTGCTGCTGCTGCTGTCTCTGCTGTGGTGGTGGTACTCGACCAGCATGGTCGTCCTCTGCCTTCCTCTTCTGAGAGGAAGTCTTTCCAGTAGTAGCTAGTTTGCCCTTCCTTTCTTCAGATGCCAAATCTAAAGAAAGGGAAAACTCTAAAGCCTCCTCGTAGGTAGTCGGACATAAAGTGCATAGATGACCCCTAACCTCGGCTCTCAATCCCACCATAAACCTCTTCCTCTTACTCTGAGGGTCGGCAATCTGTCCAGGAGCAAACCTAGACAGTCGATCAAACTCTCGCTCGTACTCTGTCACTGATTTATCACCCTGTTTCAGGATCAGAAACTCCACCTCTAATCTATCTCGTAAATCAGCTGAGTAATATTTCTCATAAAACCTCTCTCAAAATACCTCCCAAGTAACCTCCATAGTAAGAGAAAGTGATCTATGAAGGCCTCTCCACCAATACAAAGCATCATCAACAAGAGAATACGTGCCACAGTGGACCTTCAGCCGGTCCGGGCACTCAATAAACTCGAAGGCTCTCTCAACCCTATCAATCCATAACTCGCAACGAATGCATCCAAAGACCTACCATCAAACTCAAAGGTGCATATCGTTTATACTCCCTCGAGTCTTAGCGAGATCGTTGACCCTTACCTGATCAACTGTTATATCTGCTGCTCTCGGTGGAGGTATAACAGGCGCAATGGGTCTACCAGCATCCCGTAATAAATCCAGGTAAACATCCTCAGCGATGTAAACTCCTCGCCCCTGAACAGGTGGCGATATAACAGGAATCACAGGTGGAGGTGGTGATGGAGGTGTAGGGTTACGGGCTCAGCATCTACCCCTCACAGGAGCAACCGCCCTCACTCCAGCTTGTCTAGCACCCCTTCTAGGAGACATACTGCATAATAGTCAATATAACTTGACAAGTTACTAGTAAAAGAGGATTCACCACTCCTTTACCAAATCGAAATAAATATTCGAGTTTAAAGATAAAGATCTAGAAATACCTCGTGCTGCTGATCTCAGATGATTACTTAGAGAATGGACTTAAAACAAAACATGAAATACAAACATGCATCGCATATAGTCTACAGAACCCGTCGGCTCTGATACCAACTGTGACGACCCGACACTTTTAAATAATTTAAATATGAAAACACAGCGGAAGTCTTTTATTTTAAGAAAAATTGGCGTGGTTATGTTTGAAAGTTGGCTAGCCAAAACCTGTTTACATCCTAATTTTCAAATCTAATAAAATCACATGGAACATTAAGTCCCAATTCAGGAGTTCAAGGATGTAATATCACAAAACAACATCTATAAGCTCTTATGAGCTAAATACAATGTACAATTGACAAAATACTTTAAAGTTCACAAAAGTAATACATAAACTTTACAACAACTGAGTCCATCTCGAGGTCATCATCCCTCGATCACGCAGCACCACCTCCTCTCCCTCGACCTCTAGCCAGGGCATTACCTGAAATTGGTTGTAATATCATGAGCTAACAACTTAAGTCCAGTGAGAATAATAAGAATAAAAAGTAAAGATAGACCTCAAACTCGCATTTCCGATTTGTGTCCAATTAACTGACACAATCTTTCCTAGAATTCTCCAAAATCTAGGTAATTCTATTCCATATTCTCCAAAGTACGATAATACTAACTCTTAAGGTCAAAACCTCATCCATTACTTGTTACAACATAAATAAGAGAAATAAATAAACTTTGCATAAATATAAAACATCTTGATTCTCTATTTCATCGATCATAAGCATGAATGTATGAGGACATCCCGTAGGATTCGCATACGCCCTTATGCATGAAGAAGGTAACGTGGTCTATCCCGTATGATCCATCGTTCTCCCTCCTTTTCTTTCTCACTTTCTCTTCTTTTTCTGAAGGTGATGCGGACACTACCCGTAGGCTCCAACATTCTTCCCCCTTCTTTTCTTTCTCACTTTCTTTTCTTTTTCTTAAGGTGATGCGGACACTACCTGTAGGCTCCAACATTCTTCCCCCTTCTTTTCTTTCTCACTTTCTTTTCCATGATGCGAGATGTTATGGTGCAATATGTTATGCATATGCTTCCACAAGTAAATAAAGTAAATGTAAATGATAAAGTAGCCAAAAAAAGTATAAAGTAAAGGGGCATAAAGTAAAGACATAAAATAAAATAGAGTTTAGGGGTCATCTATGTAGAACGATATATAAATCGAACTCCGCTAACAATAATAAAAGTAAAAATCATAACTTAAATGATTAACCTATACCTTCAAGGATTCTAAACTTCCAACAAAATCCGAGGTTCTATTAACCGTTCTATCTAAAAGTTTGGATCTTCTAACCTCCAATGATCCATCCTACGCTTCGAAACGAATTTAACTTAGAATCTTCTAAGATTCAATACTTTCCTCGAGGACTCCTAAGTTCTCAGTTAAAGGATTAACTTCTAATCCTAATGGCACTAACTAACTTCCCTCTAATCTTAGATTCGAATTCTAATCTTAGTTTCAATCCTACAAACCATTATACTTATTTGCTTTCTAAAATTACTTTAAATCCTAACTATTCTCACCTTCATAAAAGTTGACTTCGCTCCTAAGTCCGAAAGAGCGATCAAACGAGTGGTTCAAAATCACCTACAATTGAATTATATCACACAAACAATAAATTACCAACTATCGATCAAACAACAACTAAACGTACAAAACGACAAAAAACTCAAAAAACCCCCCCAAAGAGGCTCTCGGCCCTCTCAAGAAAAATGGGCCTCGGGTTTGGTTTTCCGGCTTTTAGGCAATTTAAAAGAGTTTCGAGTTGGTTTTAAGCAAATTTGATATTCCCTATTTCAATGGGTATCGATAATTAGGGTTTTTGAACATTATGCCCTTTCCCGAAATAAATTTCAATAAACAATATATCACTAATTTATAACTCATAATTAAACCCAAAAAGGTAAATTTTAAACGGGAAGGGTTTCGACTGAAACTCGGTTTTAGGGTTATGGGAAAGTTTTCAAAAACTCTTAAAACTACTCCCGTATTTACAAACACCGAGTTTCACGGCAAGAAACCAAAAGAAAACAAAGAAAACTCCATAAAAACACTATTTGGAGCTTAGGGTTTGAAACTTTACTTATCGAGATCTCCGTATAACACGAGTGGCAAGGACGATGGTTAGGAGGAAAAGGATTGTGGGACTGATATCTTTCCAACGGACCCGGAATCAAGTCGATCGGTTGAGAATTAAACAAAAACCAAATATCTCTCTTCTTGGCTTGAGACATACGGCCTTGGGGAAGAAAAAATGAGAAGATGATAGTCAATCTTTGGTCAATGGTGTTTTAAAGAGATGAAGTGAATAGTGTTTAGATATTTAGGAATTTTGGAAATGACGGTTACGTCCTTTTATGACTTTTGACTTATAAAACGAAACTCGATGATCTTAAACTATCCCAATGGTGATTAATAATTATTAATTGGCCCGTTAATAATTATTAGTACCATTAAAACAAAATTAAACTAAAAAGGTAATTAAAAGAACTTAAATCGAAATAAACTACTAAATTCTAATTTACCAATAAATAAATAAACTTTAATAACTTAAATTAAAATAAAATAAATAATTTTCTTTATCTCAAAATAACGGGACGTTACAGCTCCAAACCTTCGGAAGAGCGATCAAGCAAAGAATCAACAAACACCTACAATTAAAAGTATATCTAACGATCATTAATAAATAAACATACATCGATCGATTAACATCTAAAAGCTCAAAACAACGAACAACCCCTAAAAAACCCAAAGGGTGCTCTCGGCCCCTCAATAGAAAATGGGTTTCGGGTTCGATTTTCCGGCTTTTAGGTACTTTAGAGGTGTTTCGAGTTGGTTTTAAGCAATTTCAAAGTTCCCGATTTCAATGGGTATCGATGATTCGGGTTTTTGAACAATAATCGATTTCCTAAATTTAATTACAATAAACATTATATCAATAAACATAAACCCCAAAACAACCCCCCACGATGTAAAATTCAAATGGGAAGGGCTTCAACTAAAATTCGATTTTAACGTTTAGGGAAAGTTGCCAAAATCACTAAAAACAACCCCCGTAATAAAAGTCATCGAGTTTAACGGCAAGAAATCAAAGATTCAAAAGGAAAACTCCATTAAAACACTATTTGGAGCTTAGGGTTTGAACTTTAACTTACCGAGAAGTTCGTAGAACACGGATGGAAGGCACGATTGTTACATGGAAAGGAATCCTAGACTCGAGGGCTTTCTGATGCAACCGAAATCGAGTCGTTCCATCGAGAAACGAACGAAACCCGAATTTTTTACCCTTGAAGCTACGGTTTTGAAGAGGAGAAGGAATGAATTTTGGTCAACTTTTGGTCAATGATGTGTTTTTAAAGATGAAGGAATAGTATTTTGATATTTTTTAAGAAATCGGAAATGACGGTTCCGTCCTTTTATGACTTTTAACTTATATATCGAAACCCGAAGCTCTTAAATTAATCTAAAGGTGATTAATAATTATTAATTGTCCTATTAATAATTATTAATATCACTGAAACAAATTTAAAGTATTAAAACGATTAAAAAGAATTTCGGGCGAAATTAACTACTGAATTCTAAATTACAAAAATAATAATTAAACTAAATACTTAAATTGAAATAAATAAATAAATAATAACATTAAATAAAAAAAATTCACTTCAAAATTAACGGGACGTTACAATATTGATATGAAACCCTAGGAAATTGAAATAGAAACCCTTTGAAGACAAAGAACCCCTAGATGCAAATCCTAAAACCCCGATGAACAATAAGGTAAAACCTTGGAACACAAGAAGAGAAAGATTATTCCAATGATCTATGATCTTGAAATAAGAGAACTTGTTCTTATTTCAAGATTGAAACAATCCACAAACACAATAGATCAATTCATGCTTGAATGTTTCTAAAACATGCAACCTAGAACAAGGCTACAAAACTAAGCAATTTCGGCTAAGCAAAAAGCAATATTATTATCATATGAATTCTTCGTGTCTAGGGTTACAAATGAGGCCTTTAAATAGGCAAAGAAACCCTAAAAATAAGCTATGAAATTCGGATTACAAGGAGCACAAAATCTGCCCAAAACTTGCCTTATGTGAAATTGGCAGATTTTGTGGAAAATCTTTTCTAGAGAATAATATCTTTCCTAATCCTTTCCAAACATATAAAATGAATATAAAAGACCTAAAACATGTCTAAATACATCATAAATTCGTTGGAACCATTTTGGGAACAAATATGGAAACTCTGGAAACAAATATGGAAAGTGGTCCAAATAAGGAAAGTTTGCAAAAGTGATGCAACTTTCCTAATTAGCTCTTCTCTTCAATTCCGATTGAACAAGTCTTCAATACTCTTCCTCCAAATGTATTTGCCATAGATTGAAGTTCATCACGTCCTCTTCCATAGCCTCCATGATCGGATCTTCGAAGCTTGTCTTGACTTTGCTAATGTAGGCCTGTAAATGGATGTCAATGCTTCTCTTGAACTTTAATGTTGTGATTTGTCCTTGGGCTTTTTGTGACGTTCCATGATTCATATCAAATATCTTTACCTTTTCTCTCTCCTTGGGCGTGGACCTCATGGAATGGTGGAGAAAATTTTTCTTCTCTTCTCCCTTTGATGTAGCCGATTTCATGCCTCTTTGGTATGGGAAAATTACAAATTTTTTCCTATACCCTAAAATTAGGATTGTAACGTCCCGTTATTTTGTGATAAAATTCTTTTTATTTATTTTATTTTAATTTTAGTAATTAAAGTTTATTTTAGAATCGGTAATTTAGAATTTAGTAGTTTATTTCGGTTTAAGTTCTTTTAATTTCTTTATTAATTTAAATTAGTTATGGTGGTATTAATAATTAATAACGGGCCAATTAATAATTATTAATCACCTTTGGGATAGTTAAAGAACTTCGGGTTTCGATTTATAAGTCAAAAGTCATTAAAGGACGCAACCGTCATTTCCAAAGTTCCTAAAAATATCAATTCACTATTCCCTTTCTTCTTTAAATTACCATTGACCAAAAATTTGACCATGCTCATCTATTTCTTCTCTCAAAACCGTGGGACTCAAAGGGAGAAATAAAAATTTCGGGTTTTGCTCGTTTCTTTACGGATCGACTCGATTTTGGTTGCATCGGAAAGCCCTCGAGTCTAGGATTCTCTTCCACCCAACAATCGTACTTTCCACCTGTGATCTACGGACTTCTCGGTAAGTTAAACTTCAAACCCTAAACTCCAAATAGTGTTTTAATGGAGTTTTCTCTTTGATTCTTCGATTTCTTGCTGGGAAACTCGATGTTTTTAAGTATGGGAGTTGTTTTAAGTGTTTTTGAAAACTTTCCCTTAACCCTAAAACCAAGTTTTAGTCGAAACCCTTCCCGTTCAAAATTTACCTTTTGGGGTTGAATTTGGAGTTTATTTTCATTGATATATTGTTATTGTAATTCAATTCGGAAAAATTACATATTGTCCAAAAACCCTAATTATCGATACCCATTGAAATCGGGAACTTCGAAATTGCTTGAAACCAACTCGAAACACATCTAAATTGTCTAAAAGCCGGAAAACAAAACCCGGGACCCACTTTTTATGGGGGGGACCGAGAGCCTCATAGTGGGGTTTATAGAGTTTTTTGTCGTTTTGTGCGCTTAGATGTTGTTTGATCAACATTTGGTTAATTATTGATTGTTAGAGGTATTTGTGATTGTTGATGTTTGTGGATCGTGTACTTGATCGCTCTTTCAGAGGTTTGGAGCAAAACCACATCTACCAAGGTGAGAATAATTAGGATTTAAAGTAGCTTTAGAAAGAGAATAAGTATGATATGAAACCCAAGAAAATTGAAATAGAAACCCTTTGAAAGACAAAGAACCCCTAGATGCAAATCCTAAAACCCCAATGAACAATAAGGTAAAACCCTTGGAAACCAAGAAGAAGAAGATTATTCCAATGATCTAATACCTTGAAATAAAAGAACTTGTTCTTATTTCAAGATCGAAACAATCCACAAACACAATAGATCAAGTTATGCTTGAATGTGTCTAAAACATGCAACCTAGAACAAGGCTATACATGCAAGGTAAAATAGACCAAGCAATAAGCAAAACAAAGCTATTTTCTATCATATTAATTCTTAATATTTAGGGTTACAAATGAGGCCTTTAAATAGGCAAAGAAACCCTAAAAATAACAAGGAAATTCAGAATAAAGAAGAGAATAAAATCTGCCCGAAACTTGCCTTATATGGATTTGGCAGATTTTGGGGAAAATCTTTCCTAGAGAATAATATCTTTCCTAATTCTTTCTAAGCAAATAAAATGAATATAAATGACCTAAAAAATGTCTAAATTCATGATAAATTCGTTGGAACCATATATGGAAAGTGTGGGAACAATTATGGAAAGTTTGGGAACAAATATGGAAAGTGGTCCAAATAAGGAAAGTTTGCAAAAGTGATGCAATTTTCCTAATTAGCTCTTCTCTTCAATTCTGATTGAATAAATCTTCAATACTCTTCTTCAAAATGCATTTTCCATAGATTGAAGTTCATCAAATCCTCTTCCATAGCCTCCATGCTCGAATATTCAAAGCTTGTCTTGACTTTTCTCATGTATGCTTGTAATAGATGTTTTTATGCTTGTCTTGAACTTTGATCTTGAAATTGATTCTTGAGCTATTTGTGATGTTCCATGATTCATATCATCTCCTCCCTCTTGAAAAGGATTCATCCTAGAATCTAAAACATTACCTACATTGCAAAAACTTAAGTTAGTAACATAAATAAAAGCACCTGAAGCATACTTACCTTGCAAATCAGATTGGTAAACATCTAGATATCTTTCTAGTCCCTTGAATTGTCTAACTCCTCCCGGATCAAAAACCTTGAACTTCCATGCATCTCCCTCTTTGACATTTAGTTTCATACATTCAGTCCCCTTTTGATATTTTTTTCTTTGTAGCCTCTTCTTATAATTTGTCCTATAACAAACATCAAGAGATCTAGCTACAATATTAGATTGAAATAACATATTAGAACCCGAAGGACCATAGTCAATCTCATAAATTTTCTCATACTCAATATTATTCACAAGAAGATTAGACGGTGAAGTTAAGAAATCAGTCACATCACATAAACAAAAGTCAAACTCAAATAGTTTTAAAGTATTCGGGAAATGTATATAAGATGTAAAATCCATACTATCTATAAATTTATTAAATGATCTAACTCTTGTAGAACAAAACAATTTTTTATCATTAGAATGCAATTGAAGTGGTAGAAATTGAGAGTTGAGATCAAATTTAGCAACCAAACAAGTGTTATGAATAAAATCAAGAATAGGGTTAGGATACTTTACAATGGTCATTTTTACCGTATTTTCCATGCATTGAGTCATGTGAGATGGTGGTTTATTGAATATGACAGCCCCTTGAATGTTGTCTTCATGATTTTTTATGCCTTGCATTGATGACAAATTACTAGGCATCTCATTAGGGAATAATCTTTTGAATTCCTGCAAAAACTCAACAAACATACTAGGCAAAGATGGGTTAAATGTAAAACAAACGTCTTTGTACAAAAGTACAAATGTAGGTTGGTAGAGTTCATTCCTAGCCTCACTTGATCTAGCTTTCAAGCTCTCACTCTCTAGTTCACTCTCTTTTTGCTCACTACACTCAATTTCCTCACACTTTCTAATCTCAAAACACTTTTTCTTTTCACTCTCATGACACTCGTTCTTTTCAAACTCTCTTTCTTTTGAATCAAACTCTCTTTCTTTTCGACTCATCTCTCTTTCTTTTAACTCCCTCGTTTCTTTTTCATCACTCATCTCTCTTTCTTTTGCACTAATCTCTCTTTCTTTTGGCTCTCTCTCTTTGTCACAATTTTAATTATTTTCAAACATTGAACAATTTTGTAGTTCACATGCATCATAAGTTTCCACCACACAAGCATTAGCATGAATATCCTCTTTTATCTCCTCCATGCTAGAATTGAAAACTTCCTTCGATTTTAAAAGTTCACTTTCAATCATCTTAACTTTCTCTAAAATTAATCTTTCATTTTCTTCTACCAAGCCATAGGCAGCCCCATTGCCATCCATAAATGTACTATTTGCACCAATTTGATAAGAAGAAGTAGTATTGGAGATAGGTTTAGATGCATACCGTGTATCTATTCTTCTTTTGATTTTTCTTTCAACCTTATTGGCAAATACACTAACTCTCCTAACTCCTCAAATTGTTGTAACTCCACTTGACAAGCAATATCTCTATTCAATCCATTGAAGAACCTTACGATAGTAGACTCCTCATCTTCCTCCACATTAGCCCTAGCCTTGAGCAACTCCATCTCCATGTAGTATTCATCCACACTTTTACATCCTTGAATTAGCTTATCCAACATTTGCACAAGATGCTCTTGATGTTGTCTTGAAACAAATCTCATTCTCATATGGCACTTAAGATCATACCATGTTTCTATTGGTCGTTTCCTCTCCCTCCTTAGTTTCACTTTCAATTGAGACCACCAAACATGAGCATTATTAGTGAAATTGGAAATAGCAAGCATTACCTTTCTTTCCTCACTATAATTGTTGTAATCAAAGAAATGCTCGGTTTCTGTCTCCCATTGCAAGTATTCCTCTTGATTAGAACTCCCAGAGAAAGTATTTAACTTGAGCTTATCACCTCTTAAGCTTCTATGCTCCATCCTTCCATGATAAACCTCTCTATTTTGGCTCTGGATCTGTTCTACCTCTCGAAACCTCTTACTTCTCATTTGACCAAACCTTTTCATGATACATTGCTGCAAATAAAAAGGTTAATAATAAAAATAGGACCTCTCAATCACTCCCTAAGTGTTTACACTCGATGATGTTCGTTCTCTCGTGTTTGCACTCAAAAACAGATTTTAGACCCTAAATGTAACCTTGAACTATTAGCACACTTTAGCAACTATCAAACAACTAAGATACTAATTGATACGAATCGTAACACTTCACTTACTCATGGAAAGCTAGAAGATGGAGCTAATGTTGCAAATGATCAAGGGGAGCTCAATCTGCCAATTGGGCCAATAACAAGATCAAAGAATAAGAAATTGAAGCTAGCTTTGATTCAACATGTCCAAACATATTTGAAGGAAACCAAAGAGGAAATCCTAGAAATGAAGGGTTTAACATACAATTTGTGGACAATTCAACTACAAAAAGATTCACAAGCTCAAAATTGTCAATTTGAAGACTTTTCCTAAAATCTAGGAAAATCCCTAAAATTTAGGAAATGGATCCCTAAATTTTAGGCCATGTCACACTTTTCATTTCTAGATACTTTAAGTTGAGAACTTTAAGATGATGTAAAGAAATGGAAGATCCAAGTAGTGTAGGTTTATTAGATATGCAATTTAAATTTCCTAGAGTAGGTTTAATTTTTTTGATGACTCATCATGGTGATGTCATGATGAGATCATCCTTATCAGCTTTTTATCTCATATTTTCGAATTTAGTGTCATATTAGAAGTAGGAGACTTAACTTTTTGCCTATTTAAAGGCATCCTTATTCATTAATAAAGACAGATTATGATTATTCAAGAAAACTTGCTTATTTGCATGATTTGGCTTAGAAGACCATTCTCTTCTTCATCTTTTGTAATTCTTGCTTAGGATTGCATGTTTTAGAGCATTAAAACAATTCTGATCATATTGTTTTTGGAGTGTTCGAATCTTGGGGTAAGAAGTCATTCTTGTTTCAAGATCATAGATCATAAAGGTAGCCTAATTCCTTAACTCTTTCCTTTGAGTTTTTACTACTGATTTTGTGGGTTCTTGTTTCTTCATCTAGGGTTCTTCTTTGAAGGGTTCTTGGTAAGTTTCCAAGGGTTTTCATATCATTTGGTATCAAAGCCTAGGCTCTAAGGGTAGGTATTGTCAATTTGGGGTTCTCTACATACTATAGGGGGTTTCAAATTACAACTTGTTCTTAGTTACAAAATTCTGGAAATCTGATTGTTCATGTGTGTTCTTCATGTTCATGTGTATTCTTCATGTTCTTCATGTGTTCTTGAGTGAAATATCCTATTTGAAGACTTGAATTTGTTAGTACATTTGTTTGATAAAAGGGAGCAACTAAAATAACAAAACAAAACCCTAGTTGCTAAATTGTGTTTTGCATCAATCTAAATAAAGGGGGAACCAACAAAATTTTGATTGTTCTTCTTTGTTTTTGATAAATCCAGATTTTTTAAAAAAAAAAAAAAAAAAAAAAAAAAAAATGATTTGTGTTTTGAAGGACTTATCTTATCTAATCTCATCTTATCATCTTATCTAACCTATCTTATCTCATCTCATCTCATCTCATCTTATCTTATCTTATCTTATCTCATCTCATCTCATCTCATCTCATCTTATCTTATCTTATCTAACCTCATCTTATCTCATCTTATCTTATCTTATCTAACCTCATCTTATCTTATCTTATCTTATCTTATCTAACCTTATCTCATCTCATCTTATCTCATCTTATCTAACCTTATCTTATCTCATCTCATCTCATCTCATCTCATCTCATCTTATCTTATCTAACCTTATCTCATCTCATCTTATCTTGTCTTATCCATAACCTTATCTCATCTTATCTTATCCAAATTTCGTGTTCTTTTTTTTCATTCCACTTCATTTTTCGTGCACTTTCAGATTAATTTGGTTTTAGGGTTGTTTGAATGCTTTATTTACGTGTTAACTAGCAAGATTGCAGCCAAGCATATTGAGTGAGTGAGAGCATTTTCAGCGAGTGTAAACACGAGTGAACTACATATCATTGAGTGCAAACACTTAGGGAGTGCTTGTGAGGTCCATTACATATTTTTTTTTAGTACTAACTTTCTTGGCAGCGATGGAGAATGAAGAAGAGCAAATAATAGCACGTAATGAACCTAGGAGGGAAGAAAATCAATTAGACAGAATTGAACAAATGCTTGCAACTCTCTCGACACGTGTTCAAGTTCTGGAAACAAGGGAGCAAAATCCACCTAGAGTTGAACAAAACTTGTTGCAAAATGTTCTCCGAGAGCAACAAATCCGAGGAAATTTGAGGGCTCAACGGGCTAGGGACGAGGACATTCAGCAATATCTTGAGGATGAAGGCTATGAAGATGAAGAGGAGATTCCTAGGGTTCAACAAGGTAGGGGAAGAGGAAGAGGAAGAGAGATGGCTTTTCCTAGAAGGGCTTATAGACATGAAAGATTGGAGGAGAGACAAACTAGTGGAATCAAACACAAAATTCCACCATTCAAGGAAAGTCAGATCCTGAAGCATACATACAATGGGAGAATCATATAGAAAATGTTTTTGATTGTGAAAGACATAGTGAAGAGAAAAAGGTATTTTTAGCCGTTTCTGAATTTACTAACTATGCTTCTATTTGGTGGTCTCAGTTGAAAATTAGTAGAAGGAGGGCCGGCGAAGAGCAAATTACTACATGGCGAGAGCTAAAGGCCATCATGAGAAAACGATTTATCCCACCATACTTCCATAGAGAGGTGGAACAAAGATTGCAAAAATTGCAACAAGGAAGCAAAAGTGTGGAGGATTACTACAAAGAGATGGACATGCTTATGACTAGATCAAACACGGAGGAACATCCAGAAAAAACAATGGCAAGATTTGTGGGAGGATTGCAAAAGAACATAGCTAATCAAGTAGACATGTACCAATACTTTGATATGGACGAGTTGTTGCATAATGCCATTAAAATAGAAAGGCAAATCCAAGAAGCTAGGTCAACAAGGTATTCTCCAAAACCTTTTACAAAACCTTCTTCTTCATCTAAATCTTCTTTTAACAATTCTTGGAGAAAGGAGAGTAAGGAAGATTACAAAAGCAAAGAAAAGGTGGTCACGGCCAAGGATAGGGCGAGAGTTCTTTTACGGGGAAAGGTAAAATTGAGGAAGCTAAGGAGAGAAGTAGAGACCTAAAGTGTTGGAAATGTCAAGGAGTGGGTCATATTAGCAAAGATTGTCCAAATAAAAGGGCTATGATAATGATGAATGGGGAGTTAGTTACAGATGGGGAAGAGAGTAATTCGGAGGAGGAAGACATGGACCTTGAGGAAGAAAGTGATGGTAGTATTGAGGATGGTAACAAGATTACCTTGGTTACTAGAAGACTACTAAAAGCACAAGTTCGCGAGAGTATGGATGATCAAAGAGAGAACTTATTCCACACTAGGTGTATTATTCAAGGATTGGGATGTAGTATGGTTATTGATAATGGTAGTTGCACAAATGTTGTTAGTTCTCTCTTAGTGCAAAGATTAGGGCTGATCACTAAACCTCACCCTCAACCATACAATTTACAATGGCTAAGCAATTGTGGAGAGCTTAAGGTGCATAAGAAGGTACTTATTTCTTTTACTCTTGGAAAGTACAAAGATGATGTTGAATGTGATGTGATACCCATGCATGCCAGGAGATATACTATTAGGTAGACCTTGGATGTTTGATAGGAGAGTTATATATGATGGCTACCTAAATAGATACACATTTACCAAAGATGGGAGGAAGATTACACTTGTACCTTTATCTTCTACGAAGTATACAATGATCAATGTAAACTTGAAAAAAGAAGAAAAGAAAGTGAGGCAAAAGAAAAGGAGAGAAAAGAAAAAGAAAAAGAAAAGAATGAAAAGAGTGAAAAGAAAAAAAGTGAGGCAAAAGAAAGAGAGTTGAGTGAAAAAAGAGAGGATGAGAGAAAAAAGAGTGTTAGCTTGTATTCAAAAGCTAGTGAGGTCAAGAGAGCTTTATTTACTAACAAAAACGTCCTTATGCTTTTATGCAAAGGACCTTGCTTACTCACTAACGAACTTAACATCTCTTTGCCAAGTGTTTTTCTTGACTTATTGCAGGCATTCAAGGATGTGTTTCCGGGATGAAATTCCTAATGAATTGCCTCCAATCCGAGGGATAGAGCATAAGATAGACTTCATACCAGGGGCTTCCCTTCCAAATAGACCAGCCTATAGGACCAATCCTATTGAGGCAAAAGAGATTCAAGATCAGGTAAATGAATTGCTTGCAAAAGGGTATGTTAGAGAAAGCTTAAGTCCTTGCTCGGTTCCTGGTTTTGCTTGTCCCTAAAAAGGATGGTACATGGAGGATGTGTGTCGATTGTAGGGCAATAAACAAGATCACTATTAAGTATAGACATCCTATCCCTAGGTTAGATGATATGCTTGATGAACTTAATGGTTGTAATCTATTTACAAAAATTGATCTAAAATCAGGATATCACCAAATTCGCATGGAAATAGGAGATGAATGGAAAACAGCATTTAAAACTAAATTTGGCTTATATGAATGGTTAGTAATGCCTTTTGGACTCACTAATGCACCTAGCACTTTTATGAGGCTTATGAACCATGTACTTAGGGCTTATTTAGGCAAGTTTGTTGTTGTGTATTTTGATGATATTCTAGTCTACTCAAAATCTTTGAATGAACATGTCACACATGTCGGGCTTGTCTTAGAAACACTTAGGAAAGAAAAGTTATATGCTAATCTTAAAAAGTGTTCTTTTTGCATGAAAAGAGTCAAGTTCCTAGGATTCATAGTGTCAAATGAGGGAGTGGAAGTAGATGATGAAAAGATAAATGCAATTAGGGAATGGCCAACACCAACAAATGTAAGCGAGATTAGGAGCTTCCACGGCCTTGCTGGGTTTTATAGAAGGTTCATTAGGGACTTTAGTACCATTGCTTCACCCTTGAATGAACTAGTGAAAAAGAATGTGCCCTTTGCATGGGGAATAGCCCAAGAGAATGCTTTTCAAACTTTAAAGGATAAATTATGCAATGCACCTTTACTTGCTTTACCTAACTTTGAACTAACATTTGAAATTGAGTGTGATGCAAGTGGAATAGGAATTGGGGCTGTTTTAATGCAAAGTGGAAAACCTTGTATGTTCTTTAGTGAGAAGTTGAGTGGGGCAGCCTTGAACTACTCAACTTATGACAAGGAGTTATATGCCTTGGTAAGAGCTCTACAAACTTGGCAACACTACCTTTGGCCGAAAGAGTTTGTCATTCACACCGATCATGAGAGCTTACAACACCTCAAAGGGCAAGACAAACTCAACAAAAGACATGCAAAGTGGGTGGAATTCATAGAAACATTCCCATATGTCATCAAGTACAAAAAAGGTAAAGACAATATCGTGGCTGATGCACTTTCAAGAAGGTACGCTCTCTTTAACTCTTTGCATGCTAGATTTTTAGGTTTTGAGCATATCAAGTCACTTTATCACCTTGATGACACTTTTGGGGAAATTTACAATTCTTGTGAACAAGGGGCTGTTTTAGAAGATTACATATTCTATGATGGATATCTCTTTAGAAAGGGTAAATTGTGCATTCCTTCATGTTCCATTAGAGACTCATTAGCTAGGGAAGCACATGGGGGAGGCTTAATGGGACATTTTGGGGTAGCTAAGACATATGACATGTTGCATGAACACTTTTATTGGCCTAAAATGAAACATGATGTTATTAAAGTGTGTGCACATTGCATAGCATGTAAGGCAGCCAAGTCTAGGCTTCAACCCAATGGATTATATACTCCTTTACCGGTTCCAATGGCACCTTGGTTAGATATATCCATGGATTTTGTATTAGGATTGCCTAGGACTAAGAGGGGAAGAGATAGCATCCTTGTTGTAGTTGACAGGTTTAGCAAAATGGCACATTTCATTGCATGTCACAAAACGGATGATGCTAAGCATATAGCAGATTTGTTCTTTAAAGAAGTAGTTAGATTGCATGGCATTCCAAAAAGCATTGTGAGTGATAGAGATGTAAAATTCTTAAGTCACTTTTGGAGAGTTTTATGGGGGAAATTGGGTACCAAACTTCTTTACTCTACTACATGTCATCCCCAAACTGATGGACAAACCGAGGTGGTGAATAGAACAATGGTCACTATGCTTAGAACAATCATTGATAAAAATCATAAAACATGGGAGAATTGTTTACCATTAATTGAATTTGCATACAATAGGGCTGTCCATAGCACTACTAGATGCACTCCTTTTGAACTTGTTTATGGTTTTAATCCAACTACTACTCTTGATTTATTACCTATGCCTCCTAACAATATTGTGAGTTTTGATGCAAGTTCTAAAGTCGACATGATGCATAAGCTGCATAAAGAGGTCAAAGAAAGAATTGAGAAGCAAAACTCCAAAATTGCTTCTAGGTTGAATAAGGGAAGAACTAGAGTTATTTTCGAACCCGGAGATTGGGTTTGGGTACATATGAGGAAAGAAAGGTTTCCAAATCAGAGGAAAAACAAGCTTGATGCAAGAGGCGATGGGCCATTTCAAGTTCTTGAGAGAATCAATGACAATGCATACAAAATTGACTTGCCAGGTGAGTATTCGGTTAGTGCAACTTTTAATGTGGCTGATTTGACTCCTTTTGATGTAGGTGATGAATTAGATTCGAGGACGAATCCTTTTCAACAGGGAGGGGATGATACGAATCGTAACACTTCACTTACTCATGGAAAGCTAGAAGATGGAGCTAATGTTGCAAATGATCAAGGGGAGCTCAATCTGCCAATTGGGCCAATAACAAGATCAAAGAATAAGAAATTGAAGCTAGCTTTGATTCAACATGTCCAAACATATTTGAAGGAAACCAAAGAGGAAATCCTAGAAATGAAGGGTTTAACATACAATTTGTGGACAATTCAACTACAAAAAGATTCACAAGCTCAAAATTGTCAATTTGAAGACTTTTCCTAAAATCTAGAAAAATCCCTAAAATTTAGGAAATGGATCCCTAAATTTTAGGCCATGTCACACTTTTCATTTCTAGATACTTTAAGTTGAGAACTTTAAGATGATGTAAAGAAATGGAAGATCCAAGTAGTGTAGGTTTATTAGATATGCAATTTAAATTTCCTAGAGTAGGTTTAATTTTTTTGATGACTCATCATGGTGATGTCATGATGAGATCATCCTTATCAGCTTTTTATCTCATATTTTCGAATTTAGTGTCATATTAGAAGTAGGAGACTTAACTTTTTGCCTATTTAAAGGCATCCTTATTCATTAATAAAGACAGATTATGATTATTCAAGAAAACTTGCTTATTTGCATGATTTGGCTTAGAAGACCATTCTCTTCTTCATCTTTTGTAATTCTTGCTTAGGATTGCATGTTTTAGAGCATTAAAACAATTCTGATCATATTGTTTTTGGAGTGTTCGAATCTTGGGGTAAGAAGTCATTCTTGTTTCAAGATCATAGATCATAAAGGTAGCCTAATTCCTTAACTCTTTCCTTTGAGTTTTTACTACTGATTTTGTGGGTTCTTGTTTCTTCATCTAGGGTTCTTCTTTGAAGGGTTCTTGGTAAGTTTCCAAGGGTTTTCATATCACTAATGATATTTGTAAAAATTATCAATAAAGAAATAAGAAAAAAATAAGATTGGGTGGATAAAGAAAAAAAGAAGACAGATTTTGCAAATGGTGTATATTTGTAACAAGGAAAGAATAAGAAAGAAAACAAGCAAGAATAAACTTTCCTAAAAGAAAAAATTCGAAATTAGACTTCCCTAAAGCAATTTGGATCAGAAAATATGATTTTCCTTAAGCAAGATATGCATATATTTGAATATGGGACAGATTTGAAACTTTCTTAAAACAGTTTTTGCTATTTATGGTAAAATCTAGCTTTTTAGGAAACAAACAACTTTGGCTCATTCAACCTGATAATTTCGGATTCAAGATGCATAAATGATGAGTTTAAGATGAACTCTTCAAGAACAATATGAACACAAAACACTTTTTTCCAGAAACTCAAGCAAATAGCAAGAACACTTTTTTTTTTATAATAATTTTCTGCACAATCCGACAGTTTGAGAAAATCTATTTTTTTCTCAATCTTCCACTTTTTTTTTGACAAAATTTTCTGAATAACAAATAAACTAGACAGAACATTAAACACTTTTGTAGTTGGTGACTTTCTGAGAATCAAAAGGGAACTATATGAAAAAAATTAAAAACAGTAGGAAAAAACAAATAAGGAAATTTTGGAAGAGTTTTTTTTTTTAATGTGTTTTCTGGTTTTCGGATGAACTAAGAACAAAACAAGAATAAAATTGAAATAACAAGAAAGCAAGTAAGATATAAATCTTCCCTTGAGCCTAAGCTCTGATACCAAATGATATGAAACCCTAGAAAATTGAAATAGAAACCCTTTGAAAGACAAAGAACCCCTAGATGCAAATCCTAAAACCCCAATGAACAATAAGGTAAAACCCTTGGAAACCAAGAAGAAGATTATTCCAATGATCTAATACCTTGAAATAAGAGAACTTGTTCTTATTTCAAGATCGAAACAATCCACAAACACAATAGATCAAGTTATGCTTGAATGTTTCTAAAACATGCAACCTAGAACAAGGCTACAAAATGCAAGGTAAAATAGACCAAGCAATAAGAAAAACAAAGCTATTTTCTATCATACTAATTCTTAATATTTAGGGTTACAAATGAGGCCTTTAAATAGGCAAAGAAACCCTAAAAATAACAAGGAAATTCGGAATAAAGAAGAGAATAAAATCTGCCCAAAACTTGCCTTATATGGATTTGGCAGATTTTGGGGAAAATCTTTCCTAGAGAATAATATCTTTCCTAATTCTTTTTAAGCCAATAAAATGAATATAAATGACCTAAAAAATGTCTAAATATAAATTCGTTGGAACCATATATGGAAAGTGTGGGAACAATTATGGAAAGTTTGGGAACAAATATGGAAAGTGGTCCAAATAAGGAAAGTTTGCAAAAGTGATGTAACTTTCCTAATTAGCTCTTCTCTTCAATTCTGATTGAATAAGTCTTCAATACTCTTCTTCAAAATGCATTTTCCATAGATTAAAGTTCATCAAATCCTCTTCCATAGCCTCCATGCTCGAATATTCAAAGCTTGTCTTGACTTTTCTCATGTATGCTTGTAATGGATGTTTTTATGCTTGTCTTGAACTTTGATCTTGAAATTGATTCTTGAGCTATTTGTGATGTTCCATGATTCATATCAAAGTATAATGATTTGTAGGTTTGGAAGTTAAGATTTTGATTCGAATCAAAACATCTAAGGAAAGAGAGCTAGTTTTCTTAGGTTTAGGGGCTAGTTCTTTGAGTGGGAATTTTAGGAGTTCTAAGTTAGATCGATTGGAGATTAGGATGGATCATTGGGAATTAGAAGATCCATACTTTTAGACAGAATGGTTAAGGAATAATGAATAGAGAACTTTGGATTTTATTTGAAAGTTTAGAATCTTTGGAACTTAAGAACATACTTCTATTAAAGTACCGTTCGATCGGTTTACTTATTGTTTTTACGAAATTCATATTCATTTACTTTATGCCCTTCACTTTATGATCCATTCATATTTATGTTTATTTACTTTTGTAAGCATACGCATAACATCTTGCATCATTGAAATGAAAGAGAAGGAAAGTGAGAAACAAAAAAAGGTGAATGTGGATCCGACGGGAGTCCCCATTACCTTCATGCATAAAGGTGAATGTGAATCCTATGGGATGTCTTCATTACCTTCATGCATATTATCAGTGGAATTACATCATAGAGCAAGAATTGTATTTTTCATAATGGGAAGCAAGACAATAAAAAGAATTAAGATGTCATGCTCATGCAAAGTTTATTTACTCTTGCTTATGTCTTAACGAATTATTGGATGAGAACTAGACCCCGTGTGCTAGTAATATCATCAATTGGAGATTATAGTTCATGGTAGTACCTAAAGTTAGAGAACTTTTGGAAAGATTATGTAAGATTAATTGGACACAAATCGGAATACGGGTTTGAGGTCTATTGTTACTTTTTATTCTTGTTATTCTCATTGGGCTTTGTTGTTAGCTCATGATATTACAAACAATTTCAGGTAATGCTCTTGCTAGAGGTCGTGGGAGAGGAGCTGGTGCTGCATGATCGATGGATGATGACCTCGGGATGGACTAGGTGTTTGTAAAAGTCCATGGACTTAGTTTTGTGAATTTTATATATTTTTGAGATTTGTAGATTTGTATATAGCTCTTAAGAGCTTTTCATCTTTACTTTTATGATTATAACTCTTTTGAACTCCTGGATAGGAACTTAATGTTCCTTATGTATTTTAAATTCTGAAATTTAAATGTAACAGGTTTTTGGCTAGCCAATTTTCAAACATAACCACACCTTTTTTCTTAAAATATAAAGACTTCCGCTATGTGTTATATTTAAATGAATTTAAAGGAGTCGGGTCGTCACAAGGGTTTACAAATTTTCTACTAAAATTTAAAATCCTAAGTGCCTTAAGAATACCTAAACAGTCAATAAGCAAACCTCCACAATTTATACAGCACAATTTATATAAACATACATAAAAAGATTTTTATGCAACCCACCAAAATTTCGAAAAATCACAAATTTTTCATGAACATTAAAATTAGCTCTGATACCAATTAAAGGGATGATTTACTAAAATAGCGGAATTTTATTTAGTAAACTAATTAACTCTTAATTACGGATCTATTAATATCATGCAATTTGTTATAAAACATGTAGATTCATGCTTAATTTCAAAAATTAAAACCCTTTTACTTACATTGAGTAATTAATGGAGAATCAGTTGAAGGTTTCTTTACAGCATCAAATCCTCAGCAACACCGGATCTTCTATGCTATATCCCGATTGAAAGCAAAACCGACTTGTGGGAATCGAACCGGAAGAACAATAGAAGAAGAAATTTCTTTTAAATTTTTCCCTAAGGAAAATCGGCAATTGGGCAAAACGGAAGAGAGAATTTTCACTTTTCTAATTAAAGTGAGAAGTGTAAAAAATATGAATCCCAATGGTCATATTTATAGGAAAGTATGATATCTAATCTATATAGATATGCTTATCTCCTAATTATAAAAATAGAAAAGATAAATAAATAAATTAAATATATATAAAAACTTTAGCTTCAGACTTAGGGCACCATGCTTACGTCATCAACCAAGCCAATTCAACTTACATATATTTTTTCATTTATTTCTAATATATTTACTTTTCTATATTTAAAATTATATATATATATATATATATTTAAAATTAGAAAAATTCAATTACTAATTTCTAATTTAAACACATTTAGCCAAAAATTAATATATTAATTACCATTGAATCTTATTCAATTAATTAATTATTTTGGGCCAAAACAATTTGTTTCTTAAACCAATTGTATTTAATTCTCTCTAATATTTATTATTAAATTAAATAAACTCATTATTTAATTAATAATACTAATTATTAATTTCTATTTAAATAAACTCATTATTTAAATAATTAATAATATTAACATTAATTCCCATTTAAATAATTTATTTATTTAAACAATTAATTTTGCCTTAAAATATTAAAATTGATAATGTTATATTAGTTTCCATTTAAATAAACTCTTTATTTAAATAATTAATATTTTTTCAATATTAATAATATTAATATTAATTTTCATGTAATTAATCTCATTATTAAAATAATTAATATTGCCTAATTTTAAGTAAAATCAATTACTTAAATTGTTTGTTCTTCCTAAGTTAAATTAATAACTTAGTTTGCTACAACGATATTTGGGCTAACGTAGAGACCCGATGGACCTATAGATCATGGGCTTAATAATTAGTCAATTAAGTGATTAACTCATAATCAGTATTTAACTATGAATAATTCCACTATAGATTCATAGCTGAACTCCCCTCACTATAGATGAGTTATGTCCATTTAGTTTATCTATTATTTATATCTGTGATATATCCTTCATGTGGAACCCTCATAATTACAGGCGGATAAATTTACCGTTTTGACCCTGTAATTACCGCTTCATCCTTGTGTTCCCGCTGATTCTCCAATGAACTTTATCTTTAGTCGAACTAGAGATAATATACTTCTGTGATCAATAGAAGTCGTGGCGCCACTTGTCCAAACGTTATCCATTTACTGTAGACACTTTTAAGTCACTCATCTCGACTTTAATCCTCTCGTATGACTCACATACTAAGTCGTGATTTTAGAAGAGTAACTTAGGGTTTACTTATTTGAATGTTTGATATTAATATATTTCCATATATTCCTAATATCATCAATTGAATCAATCTAGATAATATAAAGAACTTATGTTTATTTATTTAATTTATTCTAAATAAATTATTATTATTAAATAATTACAAGTTCTAGGACACCATTCCTAACAATGAGGTGTTCGAAAATAATTAAAGTTAGTTGAATAGGAGGATCACTATGACTATAGCCGTTGGTAAATTTACCAAGTACAAAAATGATTTATTCGATATTATGGATGACTGGTACGAAGGGACTGTTTCGTTTTTGTAGGTTGGTTGGGTCTATTGCTCTTTTCTTGTGCCTATTTTGCCTTAGAAGGTTGGTTTACAGGTACAACCTTTGTAACTTCATGGTATACCCATGGATTGGCAAGTTCCTATTTGGAAGGATGCAACTTCTTAACCGCCGCAGTTTCTGCTCATGCTAATAGTTTAGCATACTCTTTGTTGTTATTATGGGGTCCTGAAGCATAAGGAGATTTTACTCGTTGGTGTCAATTAGGTGGTCTGTGGACTTTTGTTGCTCTCCACGGTGCTTTCGGACTAATAGGTTTCATGTTACGTCAATTTGAACTTGCTCGATCTGTTCAATTATGACCTTATAATGCAATCGCATTTTCAGCTCTATTCGCCGTTTTTGTTTCTGTATTCCTGATTTATCCACTAGGTCAGTCAGGTTGGTTCTGATATGAAACCCTAGAAAATTGAAATAGAAACCCTTTGAAAGACAAAGAACCCCTAAATGCAAATCCTAAAACCCCATGAACAAAAAGGTAAAACCCTTGGAAAACAAGAAGAGAAAGATTATTCCAATGATCTATGATCTTGAAATAAGAGAACTTGTTCTTATTTCAAGATTGAAACAATCCACAAACACAATAGATCAATTCATGCTTGAATGTTTCTAAAACATGCAACCTAGAACAAGGCTACAAAACTAAGCAATTTAAGCAAAGCAAAAGGCAATATTATTATCATATGAATTCTTGGTCTTTAGGGTTACAAATGAGGCCTTTAAATAGGCAAAGAAACCCTAAAAATAAGCTATGAAATTCGGATTACAAGGAGCACAAAATCTGCCCAAAACTTGCCTTATGTGAAATTGGCGATTTTGTGGAAAATCTTTTCTAGAGAATAATATCTTTCCTAATCCTTTTCAAACATATAAAATGAATATAAAAGACCTAAAACATGTCTAAATACATCATAAATTCGTTGGAACCATTTTGGGAACAAATATGGAAACTTTGGGAACAAATATGGAAAGTGGTCCAAATAAGGAAAGTTTGCAAAAATGATGCAACTTTCCTGATTAGCTCTTCTCTTCAATTCCGATTGAACAAGTCTTCAATACTCTTCCTCCAAATGTATTTGCCATAGATTGAAGTTCATCACGTCCTCTTCCATAGCCTCCATGATCGGATCTTCGAAGCTTGTCTTGACTTTGCTAATGTAGGCCTGTAAATGGATGTCAATGCTTCTCTTGAACTTTAATGTTGTGATTTGTCCTTGGGCTTTTTGTGACGTTCCATGATTCATATCAGGTTCTTTGCGCTTAGTTTTGGTGTAGTAGCTATATTTTGATTCATCCTCTTTTTTCAAGGGTTTCATAATTGGACATTTAACCCATTTCATATTATGGGGATTGCTGGTGTATTGGGCGTTGATCTGCTATGCGCTATTCATGGTGCTACCGTTGAAAATACTTTATTTGAAGATAGTGATGGTGCAAATACATTCTGTGCTTTTAACCCAACTCAAGCTGAACAAACTTATTCAATGGTCATCGCTAACTGCTTTTGGTCCCAAACCTTTGGTGCTTTTTCCAATAAACGTTGGTTACATTTCTTTATGTTATTTGTATCAGTAATGGGTTTATGGATGAGTGCTTTTGGAGAAGTTGGTTTGTCCCTGAACCTATGTGCTTATGACTTTGTTTCTCAGGAAATCCGTGCAGCGGAAGATCCTGAATTTAAGACTTTCTTTAACAAAAATATTCTGTTAAACAAAGGTATTCGTGCTTGGATGGTGCTAAAGATCAGCCTCAAGAAAACCATATATTCCCTGAGGAGGTTCTACCCCGTGGAAACGCTCTTTAATGGAACTTTAGCTTTAACTGGTCGTGACAAAGAAACCACAGGTTTCGCTTGGTGGGCCGAGAATGCTCGACTTATCAATTTATCTGGTAAACTAGTGGGAGCTCATGTAGCCCATGTCGAGTTAATCGTATTTTAGGTCGGAGCAAAGAACCTATTCGAAGTGGCTTATTTCGTACCGGAGAATCCCATGTATGAATAAGGATTAATTTTACTTCCCCACCTAGCTACTCTAGGCTGGGGGTAGGTCATGGTGGGGAAGTTATAGACACCTTTCCGTAATTTGCGTCTGGAGTACTTCACTTAATTTCCACTGCAGTATTGGGTTTTGGCAGTATTTATCATGCACTTCTGGGACTCGAGACCCTTGAAGAATGTAACGACCCGAACCCGTTAAATTCTTTAAATTCAAATGCACAGCGAAAGACTCGACTTTTAAAGAAAAACGGCGTGGGTTCGTTTATAAATCGAATAGCCAAAACCTGTTTTACAACCCAAATTCCAGAAAAAGCGATAAATCGGGAATGCGTATTCCAAAAGATATTTAAATCATAAAACATAGACATATTTTACACAAATACCCTTTCGGGCTCAAAAAGACATAATCATGTAAAGATGGAATAATTTACAAGCATTCAATGAATGCTAAACCAAAATGAGTTCTTAATATTGTCCATACACCATCTCGACTAGTCACGCGGCTCCACCTCCTCTACCACGCTTCTTAGCTCGAGGTTTACCTGAAAATTTGTAAGTGTAGCACCATTAGCATAACATGCTAGTGAGAGTAAAACGAAAGCAAGTAATCCTATGAACAAAATCTCATAACCGAAATCGTGTCCAAAGGCCTATAATGCTCAATACTACCCACATCCACACTTCCAATTTCCATACAATCATTCGATAGTCTTATATTACCAGTATTCATCATTCATTACCAAGAGATAGATATAAAGACTTAAAGTAAAGTAACATTCACTACTAAGTCTTACTACACAATTCTAAAGAATATGTAAAGGTAACATTAACTATCTTTATTACCAAACAAGTTTCATCGTATCGTGCTATTGTATGGATCGAAATCAACATACCACATACGGTCATACCATGTCTCAAGTTACCGTACCATGATACCGTATGGACCGAAGTCAACATACTATCATGTACCATATCACAAATCATCGCACCATGATACGTATGGATCCGAATAAACATACTATCATGTGTCATATCACAATCATATACCATGGTACCGTATGGATCCGAATCAACATACTACCATGTACCATATCACAATCATCGGATATCAGGACTTTCACCATATCGGATATCAGGACTTTCACAACATCGGATATCAGGAATTTCACCATATAACAAATCACCGCACCATGATACGTATGGATCCGAATCAACATACTATCATGTGGCATATAACAATCATAGTACCATAGTACGTATGGATCCGAATCAACATACTACTATATACTATATCACAATCATCGTACCATGATACCGTATGGACTGAAGTCAACATACTATCATGTACCATATCACAAATCATCGTGACTCTCATCACATTGGATATCAGGAATTTCACCATATAGATATCAGGAATTTCACCATATAGGTATCAGGAATTTCACCATATAGATATCAGGAATTTCACCATATAGATATCAGGAATTTCACCATATAGGTATCAGGAATTTCACCATATAGATATCAAGAATTTCACCATATAGATATCAGGAATTTCACCATATAGGTATCAGGAATTTCACCATATAGGTATCAGGAATTTCACCATATAGGTATCAGGAATTTCACCATATAACAAATCACCGCACCATGATACGTATGGATCCGAATCAACATACTATCATGTGCCGTATCACAAATTATAGTCCCATGGTTACATATGGATCAAAATCACATACTACCATGTATTATTTCACAAACCCTCGCACCATGATTACATATGGATCAAAATCAACATACTATCATATGCCGTATCACAAATTATAGTACCATGGTTACATATGGATCAAATCACATACTAGCATGTACTATTTCACAAATCATCTTGATATGAAACCCTAGAAAATTGAAATAGAAACCCTTTGAAAGCACAAAGAACCCCTAGATGCAAATCCTAAAACCCCGATGAACAATAAGGTAAAACCCTTGGAACACAAGAAGAGAAAGATTATTCCAATGATCTGTGATCTTGAAATAAGAGAACTTGTTCTTATTTCAAGATTGAAACAATCCACAAACACAATAGATCAATTCATGCTTGAATGTTTCTAAAACATGCAACCTAGAACAAGGCTACAAAACTAAGCAATTTCAGCTAAGCAAAAAGCAATATTATTATCATATTAAATCTTCATGTTTAGGGTTACAAATGAGGCCTTTAAATAGGCAAAGAAACCCTAAAAATAACAAGCAAATTCGGAATAAAGAAGAGAATAAAATCTGCCCAAAACTTGCCTTATATGGATTTGGCAGATTTTGGGGAAAATCTTTCCTAGAGAAAAATATCTTTCCTAATTCTTTCCTAGCTAATAAACTGAATGTAAATGGCCTAAAACATGTCTAAATACATCATAAATTCGTTGGAACCATTTTGGGAACAAATATGGAAACTTTGGGAACAAATATGGAAAGTGGTCCAAATAAGGAAAGTTTGCAAAAGTGATGCAACTTTCCTAATTAGCTCTTCTCTTCAATTCCGATTGAACAAGTATTCAATACTCTTCCTCCAAATGTATTTTCCATAGATTGAAGTTCATCAAGTTCTCTTCCTTAGCCTCCATGCTCGGATATTCAAAGCTTGTCTTGACTTTTCTCATGTAGGCTTGTAATGGATGTTTTTATGCTTGTCTTGATCTTTGAACTTGTGATTGGTCCTTGAGCTTTTTGTGAGGTTCCATGATTCATATCATCCCCTCCCTCTTGAAAAGGATTCGTCCTCGAATCTAAAACTTTACCTACATTGCAAAAACTTAAGTTAAAAACATAAATAAAAGCACCTAAAGCATACTTACCTTGGAAATCAGATTTATAAGCATCTTGATGTCTTCTCCCTATTGCCTTGAATTGTCTAACTCCTCCCGGATCAAAAACTTTGAACGTCCTTCCCATTATATCCACATCATAACCTATCTCATGAAAGACCAGAACACTCACAAAAAAGGTAAAACTTAGTGTTAAGAAGCCGAAAAGAATATGTGGACCATAGTCAATCTCAAAAATTTTCTCATACTCCACAATACTCTTCAGATGATCACATGGTGAAGATAATAAATATCTCAAATAATATGAACCATAATCCAACTCAAGTAGGTCTAATGTGTTTGAGCAATCCAAAAAAGTTACACAATCGAGACTATCCATACACTCTTCAATTATTTTATCAAAGACAACTCTTGTGGCACAAAACATATGTTTATCTTTAGAACCCAATTGAAGTTGTAAAAATTCAGATTTGAAATATACTTTAGCAAACAAATATGAACTATGAAAATCATCACAAGTAAATGGATAGGCTAGCTTAACATGTTTTGCAAGTGACAAGCTGTCATACAAGTAAAGATCATCCAAAAGAATTTTGCTAGAAAAAATGCATGTTTATAATAAAAATATAATTGGTTTGGATGATTTCTAGTCTTAAAATCAGAATTGGAAAACAAGAAATAATCATTTAAACAAACCGATGCAAAAGGATTAAAAGTAAGAAACTTCCTTTTCTGGCCTTGGATCCCGTTGGCAACATATTTTTCCATGAAGTATGGTGGTGCCTTAAGTATTTCAGCCCCTTGAAATGCATCTACTTTGTGCTCCATTCCAATTGAAAATTGATCAATGTAATTCTGCAAAACATTAGCTAAAACACTAGAAAAGCAAAGGTTAAGTTCATAAGGTAGAAAGAAAGAATCTTTGCACACAAGTACAAAGTGGGTTTTATTTGAAAACATTGTTTTCCTAGCCTCGCTTTCTACAAAACTCACAATGTTCTCACCATTCCTCTCATTCTTTTTTGACTCACAACTCTCTTTCTTTTCAATTTCTCTTTCATTCTTTTCAAACACTCTTTCTTTTGAACTCAAATCTCTTTCTTTTGACTCACTCATGTCACTCATTTCTTTTTGAGCACTCATCTCTCTTTCTTTTGGCTCCCTTATTTCAATAATTTCTTTTTCACACTTTTCTTTTTGAAAACTCATCTCTATTTCTTTTGGCTCACTCTCTTTTTGACAATTCTCATTCTTTTCCAATGTTGAACACTTTTGTAGCTCACATGCATCATAAGTTTCCACCACACGAGCATTAGCACGAATATCCTCTTTTATCTCCTCCATGCTAGCATTGAAAACTTCTTTTGATTTTAAAAGTTCTCTTTCAATCATCTTGACCTTCTCTAAAATCAAATTTGTATTTTCCTCTACCAAATCATAAGCAGCCCCAGTCTTATCCATTAATGTACCATTTTCACCCATTTGATAAGAAGAAATTGGATTGGAATATTGTTTAGTGACATACCTTTTTGCAGCCCCTCTTTGGAGTCTTCTTTCCACCTTGTTGGCAATATGCACCAACTCTCCTAACTCCTCAAATTGTGTTAACTCCATTTGGTAAGCAATATCTCTATTCAATCCATTTAAAAACCTAACAATAGTAGACTTCTCATCTTCCTCAACATTAGCCCTAGCCTTGAGAAACTCCATCTCCTTATAGTAATCATCCACACTTTTGCAACCTTGTATTAGGTTATCCAACTTTTGCACAAGATGGTCTTGATGTTGCCTTGACACGAATCTCTTTCTCATATGGCACTTAAGATCATACCAAGTTTCTACTTGTTGTTTCCTCTCCCTCCTTAGTTTCACTTTCAATTGAGACCACCAAACATGAGCATTATTAGTGAAATTGGAAATAGCAAGCATTACCTTTCTTTCCTCACTATAATTGTTGTAATCAAAGAAGTGCTCGGTTTCTGTCTCCCATTGCAAGTACTCCTCTTGATCCAAACTCCCATTGAAAGTATATAACTTGAGCTTATGTCCTCCTAAGCTTTGATCCTCCATCCTCTCATCATAAATGTCATTATGTTCACTCCTAGGATGTTCTACCTCCCAAAATTTACTAATCCTCCTTTCACCAATCTTTTCATGATACATTGCTGCAAATAAAAAGGTTAGTAATAAAAATAGAACCTTTCAATCACTCCCTAAGTGTTTACACTCGATGATGTTTGTTCTCTCGTGTTTGCGCTCAAAACAGATTCTAAAGGCCTAAATGTAACCTTGAACTATTAGCACACTTTAGCAACTATCAAGCAACAAAGATACTAATGAAATTTGTAAAAAGTAACAATTGAGAAATAAGAAACAAGTAATTTGGTTGGTAAGAATAAAATAAGACAGATTTATGCAAATGGTTTATTGTAGTGACAAGGAAAGAATAAGAAAGAAAATAAGCAAGAATAAACTTTCCTAAAAGAGAAAAATTCGAAATTAGACTTCCCTAAAGCAATTTGGATCAGAAAATATGACTTTCCTTAAGCAAGATATGCATATATTTGAATATGGGACAAATTTGAAACTTTCCTAAAACAGTTTTTGCTATTTATGGTAAGTTCTAGCTTTTTAGGAAACAAACAACTTTGGCTCATTCAACTTGATAATTTCGGATTCAAGATGCATAATGATGAGTTTAAGATGAACTCTTCAAGAACAATAAGAACACTAAACACTTTCTCCAGAAACTCAAGCAAATAGCAAGAACAATTTTATTTTTTTTTTATAACAATTTTCTGCACAATCCGACAGTCTGTGAAGATCTATTTTTTTCTCAATCTTTCACTTTTTTTTTGACAAACTTTTCTGAATAACAAATAGTCACGACTCAAATATAAACACTTTTATAGTTTATGACTTTCTAAGATTCGGATTGAAACTATACGAAAAAGAACAAAAACAGTAGCTAAAGAAGATAATTCTGGAACAGTTTTTTTTTTTTTTTTTTTTGAAATTTTCGATGAACGAAGAACAAGACAATAAAAATTAAAACAACAAGAAAGCAAGTAAGATAGAAATCTTCCCTTGAGCCTAAGCTCTGATACCAAATGATATGAAACCCTAGAAAATTGAAATAGAAACCCTTTGAAAGCACAAAGAACCCCTAGATGCAAATCCTAAAACCCCGATGAACAATAAGGTAAAACCCTTGGAACACAAGAAGAGAAAGATTATTCCAATGATCTGTGATCTTGAAATAAGAGAACTTGTTCTTATTTCAAGATTGAAACAATCCACAAACACAATAGATCAATTCATGCTTGAATGTTTCTAAAACATGCAACCTAGAACAAGGCTACAAAACTAAGCAATTTCAGCTAAGCAAAAAGCAATATTATTATCATATTAAATCTTCATGTTTAGGGTTACAAATGAGGCCTTTAAATAGGCAAATAAACCCTAAAAATAACATGCAAATTCGGAATAAAGAAGAGAATAAAATCTGCCCAAAACTTGCCTTATATGGATTTGGCAGATTTTGGGGAAAATCTTTCCTAGAGAAAAATATCTTTCCTAATTCTTTCCTAGCTAATAAACTGAATGTAAATGGCCTAAAACATGTCTAAATACATCATAAATTCGTTGGAACCATTTTGGGAACAAATATGGAAACTTTGGGAACAAATATGGAAAGTGGTCCAAATAAGGAAAGTTTGCAAAAGTGATGCAACTTTCCTAATTAGCTCTTCTCTTCAATTCCGATTGAACAAGTATTCAATACTCTTCCTCCAAATGTATTTTCCATAGATTTAAGTTCATCAAGTTCTCTTCCTTAGCCTCCATGCTCGGATATTCAAAGCTTGTCTTGACTTTTCTCATGTAGGCTTGTAATGGATGTTTTTATGCTTGTCTTGATCTTTGAACTTGTGATTGGTCCTTGAGCTTTTTGTGAGGTTCCATGATTCATATCACATCTCACCATGATTACATATGGATCAAAATCACATACTATCACGTGCAGAATCAAAGTGCTCGAAGTTCCCACAAATCATCACACCATGATTACATATGGATCAAAATCTCATACTACCATGTGTGAATCAATGTGCCCTAGGTCTCCAATAAGTTAGCTAAACTCCAAAGAATTCTACTAAGTTAAAAAGAAACCTAACTAACTAGATTACACGAGTTATCACTCTAGTGCATCTTCTAATTACTTTAACTTCCAAAATTCATCAAAGTAACTTTCATTCTCACTTTTATCTAACATCTCCAAATCATATTACCATACTTCCAAACCTCTCCGATGTTCCCTTTTCATCGAATTCATTATAACTCCAAACTTTCTCCACACACACTTCCGAATTAAAGTCTCCAACCAAACTATAATCCTAAGAAGTTATCTCCCTCTTTACATCGATAAACAATTACATAACGAAACTAAAAACATAAAACCACTAACTTTCACATTAAACTCACCTTAGCCAAATAACTCCAAATCTCCACTTTCCACGAAACAACAACCGAGCAATCGCACCTACAATTCACCAATTGCACAACATATTACAACTCATAACTAATATGCGAACAAGTGTGCAATTTCGGGTGAATAGTGTTTTCGGATGAATAGTGTTTTTCGAGAATCCGGGCTCAAAATCGTCAATTTCCATGATAGAAATTCATGATTTCAACTTCAAAACTCATTTATAATAAAAAACGAACAAAACCATATAAAAAGTTTTGAAAACTTACTTTTTGGGACTTCCCTTAGAGAACGGGAAACTTCGAAAAGGTAGGTTGGATAGGTAGACCTCGTCCCTACCAATCCAACGCAAATGAAATCAAGCCGATCCATCGAGAAACGAATGAGAAGCGAAGAAAAGAAATTCTTCATCCATGGTGGATGAAGGCTATGGCCAAGGAAGGAAAGGAAAGAAGAAAATATTGATTTTTGGTCAATTTTGTGGTTTTTAAAGATAAATGAATAGTAAAATTTAGATATTTTAAGAAATTGGAAATGACGCCTACGTCCCTCTTTTGTTTTTACTTTAAAAACGAAACCCGAAGCTCTTAAATAAATCTAAAGGTGATTAATAATTATTAATTGACCCATTAATAATTATTAATGTCACCGAAACAATTTTAAAGTATTAAAACGATTTAAATGAATTTCGGACGAAAATAGCTACTAAAATAGAAATCACTATTTTTTTTAATTAACCTTAAATACTTTAATTAAAGTAAATAAATAAAATAAAATAAAAATAAAAAATTTTACCCCCAAAAGCAACGGGACGTTACAGACTACCCTCCTTAAAAGACTTTTCGTCCTCGAAAAGTGCACTTATCAAGTGATAAGCGAGGGTACTTACACTACATTTCGTCCTCACGTTACCACGTAATCTCCTTCAACACTTGGTTCCTTTACAATACTTTGAACAAGTGGATAACTTTGTTTCTCAACACTTTGGTTCGGATGCTAGGATCACAACCGGCGTCTCCTTCTAAGACTAGCTAGCATCCAAAACCACTTAATAGAATATAACGTTCATAAACACGATTATCAGGTCTCAGATAATACAAGAGAGTGCTCTAAAATGACAAAGTACCTGTAACAATTGTACCAGATGCCTCAGCATCCTCTCGAGTGGTGGCAAAGACACGGGCCTGATGTCGTGTCTGAGGCTGTGCCTGAACTACCAGTGGTACTCTCTGCTGCTGATAAGGCCTAACATGGCCCCTACCAACAGACTGACCTCGCCCCTGCGTCTGTTCTCGGCCCTGAACCTGACCAGAACTCTGACCCTTACCTCCACTATACTGTACTGTCTGCAAACTAGGGCAGAAAGGTCTAGTATGTCCGATCTGTCCACACTGAAATCACCTCATCACCTTACACTGACCTAGGTGATACCCGGTACAATCTGGACAGTAGGGTAAAGGAAGAGCCTGTCTAAGTGGCTGTGTCCCTCGACCTGAAAAGTCGTCCCCAGCCTTTCTCTTCTGAGAAGAAGCCTGCGCAGTAATCTCAAAAGCCTTCTTCTCAGCATCCCCAATATCTAATGCCAAAGCGGCATTCAAAGCATCTGTGAAGGTTGTAGGCTGCAAGGCTCGCACCTGACCTCGTAACTCAGCCCTCAAACCCACTATAAACCTTCTCCTCTTACTCTCCAGATCGATAACATGTGTGGTGGCAAACTTTGACAACCTGTCAAACTCTCTCTCATACTCTACCACAGACATATCACCCTGTCTAAGGGTAAGAAACTGAATCTCTAACTGGTCTCGTGTATCCTCGGGATAGTATTTATCAAAAAAACTTCTCCCTGAACATCTCCCAACTAACCGACAAATCAGGACTGAGAGTATGGGATATACCATTCCACCAATAAAGTGCATCATCAACCAATGAATAGGTCCCACAGTGAACCTTCAGCTGATCTGGGCACTTAATGAACCCAAGTACCCTCTCAATCCTGGTAATCCATCTCTCCGCATCAGCCGGATCGGTGGATGTACCATCAAACTCAGGAGTGTTATACCTGACATACTCCTTCAGAGTTTTCGCAGCATCAGTAACACCAGACTGATCTACCACTGGAGCAGGTGCTCTAACAGGTGGTATAACTTGATCAACATGTCCCCCACCACCTCGTAATAGATCTCTAAAATACTCCTCAGAAATGGTAACACTGCGACCATGACTAGGTGGCTGATCTACTGGAGGCTCATCCTCTCGATACTCAGGTGGTGGTGTAACGACTCTAGTACGGCCTCTGCCTCGTAATGCAGTCGGTACTCTACTTCTACCTCTCCTCGGTACAACTGTCCTCGGAGGCATACTGAAATCACAATCAGAAAAGCCTCACATGAGTTACCAGGAAAGTAAAAGCAAAAGTACTAACAAACTAATCAAAAGAGAGCGTTCTAAGGATACCTGGCACCGGTGACTTCGAGCGATGTTTGGACAATATTAAAATATGAAAAACATGCGATGCATGTGGTCTTCAGAACCAAAGAGGCTCTGATACCAACTGTAACGACCCGAACCCGTTAAATTCTTTAAATTCAAATGCACAGTGAAAGACTCGACTTTTAAAGAAAAACGGCGTGGGTTCGTTTATAAATCGAATAGCCAAAACCTGTTTTACAACCCAAATTCCAGAAAAAGCGATAAATCGGGAATGCGTATTCCAAAAGATATTTAAATCATAAAACATAGACATATTTTACACAAATACCCTTTCGGGCTCAAAAAGACATAAGTATGTAAAGATGGAATAATTTACAAGCATTCAATGAATGCTAAACCAAAATGAGTTCTTAATATTGTCCATACACCATCTCGACTAGTCACGCGGCTCCACCTCCTCTACCACGCTTCTTAGCTCGAGGTTTACCTGAAAATTTGTAAGTGTAGCACCATTAGCATAACATGCTAGTGAGAGTAAAACGAAAGCAAGTAATCCTATGAACAAAATCTCATAACCGAAATCGTGTCCAAAGGCCTATAATGCTCAATACTACCCACATCCACACTTCCAATTTCCATACAATCATTTGATAGTCATATATTACAAGTATTCATCATTCATTACCAAGAGATAGATATAAAGACTTAAAGTAAAGTAACATTCACTACTAAGTCTTACTACACAATTTTAAAGAATATGTAAAGGTAACATTAACTATCTTTATTACCAAACAAGTTTCATCGTATCGTGCTATTGTATGGATCGAAATCAACATACCACATACGGTCGTACCATGTCTCAAGTTATCGTACCATGATATCGTATGGACCGAAGTCAACATACTATCATGTACCATAACAAATCATCGCACCATGATACGTATGGATCCGAATCAACATACTATCATGTGCCATATCACAATCATAGTACCATGGTACCGTATGGATCTCAATCAACATACTACCATGTACCATATCACAATCATCGGATATCAGGACTTTCACCATATCGGATATCAGGACTTTCACCACATCGGATAACAGGAATTTCACCATATAACAAATCACCGCACCATGATACGTATGGATCCGAATCAACATACTATCATGTGCCATATAACAATCATAGTACCATAGTACGTATGGATCCGAATCAACATACTACTATATACTATATCACAATCATCGTACCATGATACCGTATGGACCGAAGTCAACATACTATCATGTACCATATCACAAATCATCGTGACTCTCATCACACTGGATATCAGGAATTTCACCATATAGATATCAGGAATTTCACCATATAAATATCAGGAATTTCACCATATAGTTATCAGAAATTTCACCATATAGGTATCAGGAATTTCACCATATAGGTATCAGGAATTTCACCATATAGGTATCAGGAATTTCACCATATAGGTATCAGGAATTTCACCATATAACAAATCACCGCACCATGATACGTATGGATCCGAATCAACATACTATCATGTGCCGTATCACAAATTATAGTACCATGGTTACATATGGATCAAAATCACATACTACCATGTACTATTTCACAAACCCTCGCACCATGATTACATATGGATCAAAATCAACATACTATCATGTGTCGTATCACAAATTATAGTACCATGGTTACATATGGATCAAATCACATACTAGCATGTACTATTTCACAAATCATCTCACCATGATTACATATGGATCAAAATCACATACTATCACGTGCAGAATCAAAGTGCTCGAAGTTCCCACAAATCATCACACCATGATTACATATGGATCAAAATCTCATACTACCATGTGTGAATCAATGTGCCCTAGGTCTCCAATAAGTTAGCTAAACTCCAAAGAATTCTACTAAGTTAAAAAGAAACCTAACTAACTAGATTACACGAGTTATCACTCCAGTGCATCTTCTAATTACTTTGACTTCCAAAATCCATCAAAGTAACTTTCATTCGCACTTTCATCTAACATCTCCAAATCACATTACCATACTTCCAAACCTCTCCGATGTTCCCTTTTCATCGAATTCATTATAACTCCAAACTTTCTCCACACACACTTCCGAATTAAAGTCTCCAACCAAACTATAATCCTAAGAAGTTATCTCCCTCTTTACATCGATAAACAATTACATAACGAAACTAAAAACATAAAACCACTAACTTTCACATTAAACTCACCTTAGCCAAATAACTCCAAATCTCCACTTTCCACGAAACAACAACCGAGCAATCGCACCTACAATTCACCAATTGAACAACATATTACAACTCATAACTAATATGCGAACAAGTGTGCAATTTCGGGTGAATAGTGATTTCGGATGAATAGTGTTTTCGGATGAATAGTGTTTTTCGAGAATCCGGGCTCAAAATCGTCAATTTCCATGATAGAAATTCATGATTTCAACTTCAAAACTCATTTATAATCAAAAACGAACAAAACCATATAAAAAGTTTTGAAAACTTACTTTTTGAGACTTCCCTTAGAGAACGGGAAACTTCCAAAAGGTAGGTTGGATAGGTAGCCCTCGTCCCTACCAATCCAACGCAACCAAAATCAAGCCAATCCATCGAGAAACGAATGAGAAGCGAAGAAAAGAAATTCTTCATCCATGGTGGATGAAGGCTACGGCCAAGGAAGGAAAGGAATGAAGAAAATGTTGATTTTTGGTCAATTTTGTGGTTTTTAAAGATAAATGAATAGTAAAATTTAGATATTTTAAGAAATTGGAAATGACGCATACGTCCCTCTTTTGTTTTTACTTTAAAAACGAAACCCGAAGCTCTTAAATAAATCTAAAGGTGATTAATAATTATTAATTGACCCATTAATAATTATTAATGTCACCGAAACAATTTTAAAGTATTAAAACGATTTAAATGAATTTCGGACGAAAATAGCTACTAAAATCGAAATCACTATTTTTTTAAATTAACCTTAAATACTTTAATTAAAGTAAATAAATAAAATAAAATAAAAATAAAAAATTTTACCCCCAAAAGCAACGGGACGTTACAAAGAATGTTTTCCATTTTTCGGTTATGTATGGAAAGTTGGAAATAAAATGACTACCATTTTGGGTATTCACTTAATTTTGTTAGGTATAAGCACTTTTCTTTCATTATTCAAAGCTCTTTATTTTGGGGGCGTATATGATACCTAGGCTCCGGGGGTGGGGGGGATGTAAGAAAAAATACCAACTTGACCCTTAGCCCAAGTTTTGTATTTGGTTATTTACTAAAATCTCCTTTTGGTGGAGAAGGATGGATTGTTAGTGTGGACGATTTGGAAGATATAATTGGGGGCCATGGATGGTTAGGTTCCATTTGTATACTAGGTGGAATTTGGCATATCTTAACTAAACCCATTGCATGGGCGCGCTACACACTTGTATGGTCTGGAGAAGCTTACTTGTCTTGTAGTTTAGGTGCTTTATCTGTTTTTGGTTTTATTGCTTGTTGTTTTGTCTGGTTGAATAATACTGCGTATCCAGTGAGTTTTATGGTCCCACTAAACCAGAAGCTTCTCAAGCTCAAGCATTTACTTTTCTAGTTGGAAACCAACATCTTAGGGATAACGTTGGATCCGCTCAAGGACCTACTGGTTTAGGTAAATATCTAATGTGTTCTCCGACCAGAGAAGTTATTTTTGGAGGAGAGACTATGCGTTTTTGGGATCTGCGTGCTCCTTGGTTAGAACCACAAAGGGGTCCCAATGGTTTGGACTTGAGTAGGCTGAAAAAAGACATACAACCTTGGCAAGAACGACGTTCCGCGGAATATATGACCCATGCTCCTTTAGGTTCTTTAAATTCCGTGGGTGGCGTAGCTACCGAAATTAATGCAGTCAATTATGTCTCTCCTAGAAGTTGGTTAGCTACCTCTCATTTTGTTCTAGGATTCTTCCTATTCGTAGGTCATTTATGGCATGCAGGAAGGGCTCGTGCAGCTGCCGCAGGATTTGAAAAAGGAATTGATCGTGATTTTGAACCTGTTCTTTTCATGACTCCTCTTAACTGAGACAGGAGATCCAATGCTTGAAGTAAAAGTCAATTTGATTTCACCATAGATATCCGGTTGCACTGATCGAGTTCAGGTTATATTTTTATAGTCTTTCTTTTCAACTTATTTTTATCTAATCTATTTTTTGATTTGGCTCGGCTATCCCACCTAGCCGAGTCATTTCCTTTTATGATACTGAGCCGGGAAAAACCAATAAAATAAAGAAACAAACCTATTCACCGAGCATAAGGAGAGAGAAGGATTCGAACCCTCGATAGTTCATTGTTTCGAACTATACCTGTTTTCAAGACCGGAGCTATCAACCACTCGTCCATCTCTCTGAAAGATAATTTTTATTCCATCCCATCGAATAGAACATTAACATATAAGTTGATACCATTATAGTCTATACTATAGAAAAATATCAGGTGTGAATCTATAAGTCTATCTATATGTATATATAGATATATATGATCCAATATCCCTTTTTTTGTGAAGTAAAAAAAGACTACCTTCAATCCCATGCTAAAGTATTCAAAAAGTAAGAAAACATATAGAATCAATGGATTTATGGTAAAATCACTTCGTGATATGATGCATTTTATAAAAATTTGTGGCTGGTTGATAAAGGGATCAAATGGTATATTTTGTTGGTAGATTGGAGGATTAGAAACAATGACTATTGCTTTCCAATTGGCTGTTTTTACATTAATTGTTACTTCATCAATCTTACTGATTAGTGAGCCCATTGTATTTGCTTCGCCTGATGGTTGGTCGGGTAACAAAAATGTTGTATTTTCTGGTACATCATTATGTATTGGATTAGTCTTTCTGGTGGGTATCCTTAATTATCTTATCTCTTGAACCTGTTCGTTCTCGATACAAAAATGAAATGACCCCCCTCCTAATTCTTTGGAATCGTGAGACACATTAAAATGCAAGTAAAGAAAAAAATTAGAGGGAGGGGTCTCTTGCTTGTATTGTCAAAATTAAATCTATTTAATATATTTCACATAAAAATAATATATCTTATATTATATAATAATAAGATATTCAGAATAATAAATTATAGAGAAAATTAATAAATAATATATAAAATAGATAATTCTAATATATAGAAAAAAAAATATATTATAGAATAACTATCTAATTAGTTAAATATAATAACTAGATAATTAGTTATATATATATATATATATATATATATATATATAATATAAAAATAGCCTAGTATAATAGAATAGGCTATTTCTGCACTGATGTATACTATACATTGCAAATAAAAAAAAATGCAGATATAGTTGAATGGTAAAATTTCTCTTTGCCAAGGAGAAGATACGGGTTCGATTCCCGCTATCCTCCTAGGATCAGGATAACGGGTTAATGTTTCCCCTCTAATAGGATAAAGGATTAAGTATAGTTGACCGTGATAATATAGTGGTTCTATCCTCCTTCTTTCTTTTCCTCCCACCCTGGAAGAAAAAAAAAACTAATAGTAATTTATTACTAGTAACCAAGATTAAACTAAAATTTTTTAGACAAAAAAATGTTGCGGAGACAGGATTTGAACCCGTGACTTCAAGGTTATGAGCCTTGCGAGCTACCAAACTGCTCTACCCCGCGATAAAGAGAAGAACTGTGAACTAATGGACAAACAAAGATTGAATGCACCCCTATACCATATCTGTACAAATAGAATAGTCCATTTATACAGAATGGTAAAGGGGTCCCTCTATGACCATAGAAATGAATAGAAAAATAAAGAAGGGATATTTGAATCCTTACCAACTTGATCTTGTTGCCCCAGGCAACAAGCATGCATGAACCATTTCACGAAGTTTGTGTCCCGATAGCCCAAAGTCTCGATAGTTAGCTCTCGGTCTTCCGGTTAAAAAACAACGTCGATGAAGACGTGTGGGTGCACTATTACGCGGTGGGGATTGTAACTTTCCATGAATTTCCCATTTCTCACTCAACGATGGAACTTTGCTTATTTCATTTTTTTTAGGATCGACGAATCAAATTATATTTTTGTTCCAATTTTTTCCTTTTCTTCTTCCTATGAATTAAACTTTTCCTTGCCATAATGATTCGATTCCTATTAGTATCAATGATACAAGTCGGATCCTAGATGTAGAAATATAAGAAGGAAAACGACCCCCTTCTCCATCGAAAGAAATGATATTTTTGCTGATACAACACATAAAAAATTAACCAAATTTGCTTGATGTCGAGGCAATCAAGATGGCTGTATAAGTAAATATATAACCTACATAAAAGTGGGCTAATCCAACTAATCTTGCTTACACAATGGAAAGAGCCCCTAGTTTATCTCTCCATCGAATCAAATTAGCCAAAGGCGTGCGTTCATGAGCCCATGCTAAAGTTTCAATCAGGATGGTCGTAATTGACCAAAATACGACCCCAAATACGACCAAAATTATGGTAGCGAAAAAGTGGGTCGTAATTATATATTTACGACTCAGGGTCATATAATTACGACCTTAGGGTAGCAAATATTGTTACTCTTTGGTCGTAATTTTTAATATTTTGGGTTTATTTAATAAAAAATAATTCAATATTTGCGACCCCGGGGGTAGAAATTATTGAATTTTTTATTTATTTAAAATATAATAAATTTTTATTTTATTTTAATTAATAGAATATTATTCATTATTCATTATAAAAAAGGAATAAAATAAAATAAAAAAATCTATAAAAAAAAATAATTCGTATAAAACCGAAAATGAATTACTAAAATATATAAAAATAAAACCAAAATAATTCATATACAACAAAAAAAAAAGAAGTAAATGGAAAAACTACTGTGGTGGTCTGGGTGGGGGCACTGAAGATGAAGGGCCGGGGTCATTCGGATCACGAGTACAGAAGAACGCAGCCAAAGCAGCTGCAACCTGCTCCTGGACCTGCACGCTGACTGAAGTACGAATCTCTTAGACCGAATCACGCATCGCCTGGACCTCTGATTGGAGCTACTGGACCTCCTCACGCAGTTGCCTCTCAACGGTACTGCTCCTCTGCTGCGAACTGCTCTCAGGTCGAGCTACGTCTGTGTATAGACGTCTCCCGTAAGATTAAAGGCCAGGAACAGATCCATCTGGCTGAACGCCACCAGCCGCTTCCAAAAAAGCTTCCTGCCGATCCTTCTGTGTCGGCTAGGAGTCTTTAGACGGCAAGCACTGGGACAATGTGTCCCTAAATTGGTCCTGTTCAAAGTAGAAGTAAAACATAAAAACTTCAGTTATAATATACGTTTTAGTAAATAGAAGAGTACAATGTAAGAGTAGACAAAACATTTACCTGAACCGTTTGCGCCTTGTCGTCCTTCTTTGTGTGAAGGACTAAGTGTAACTCATCGGGTGGGACTGGACGTCCAAGCTTTTCTTCCTAAAAAAACATAAAAAAAGAAATATATATTATTGTAAACGATTTAAACTAAAATTAGTAATTATTTTGAAAAATAAAAAAAATGTAGATAGGCATACTTACAAAAAGATGATGGTGATCGTCATGAGGACGAGCCCCGCCAGTGTGGAGAGTATGGTTGACCAAACGGTTATGCCAGTTCCTCACAGATTGTCTGACTACAGCCTCAATGAGCATGCTCGCCAGAAGCCAGGTGTGTTCCTCCTCACTCATTCAGACAGGCCGATTTTCTGCGTTCTTCTTCCACGCCTGATACAGAATATCTTTTTATCAGAATTGCATGTGTTTATCTGAGAGGGGAAACAACCTCTGATCCACATCTGAACCGATAGTAAATTTACCCTGTAAATATATAAAATACGTAAATTACAATTTTACATTAGTAAGTTTATGGAAAAAAAATCCAGATATAATATACAGAAACAAAATTTTTTTTACCTTCCAATTTTCGAACAACCTATTCTTCTCATGACATGGAATCTTCGTCCAGAGAAACTCGCTGGGAAGAGGACCACTTTGGAGCACCTCTCGAAACCGTTTTGAAACGGTTTTATGCGACTACAATCTGATATTCATATAAAAAACATAATATTGAGAAATATAATTAGATTTCATCATATAGAAGAACTGAAACGAATATAATTTTAAGAATACGAGTTACTTACTCATCTCGCTCGATCTGAAGTAATGATGGATCACGCGGACTGGGGGGAGGTGGAACTGCCGGACCAGACCCAGAAGCTGAGCCCGATGCTGAACCGGAAGCACCTTGAGATGTCCCAGGTGTGTCATGTACTGCATGCAGAGTCCTGAGCTGTGTCTCGGGTATTAGTGTAGATGGATCTGGGTCCTTTTACGGTGCGAGGAGAGCGTCAAACTCCTCAGTCGTGGGTGTGCCAGTACCGAACAGATCATCATCGTCATCATCGCCAGCATCATGTGATCGAGGAGGATGTCTTACGCCCGTCATTTTTGTCTACGGTTGTAAAAAGAAATTTACATTATTTAAATTAATATAATTTAAACCGTAAATTAATTAATACTAATCTAATTTAAACTAATTATATAAATTAATTATACAAATTACTTAATTAATTAACCTAAAGTAATTAACTAACCTAATTATACAAATTAATTAATTAACCTAAACTAATTAAGTAAACTATAATTATACAAATTAATTAACCTAAACTAATTAACTAAACTAATTAACCTAAACTAATTAACTAACCTAATTAACCTACATTAATTAAGTAAACTATAATTATAGAAATGAATTTAACCTAAACTAATTAACTAAAATAATTAAAATAAACTAATTAACTAAACTAATTAACTAAAATAATTACCTAAAATAATTAAACTAAACTAATTATATAAATTAATTAACCTAAAGAAAGAACGTAACCTAACCGAGCCTAATTCACTGACTTTAAATTTAAACAAAGTTTTAAAAAGAAAATTTAGAAAACTAACTGTTTGTTTATGGACGAAACCAAATCCCGGGATTTGAGAAAATGAGTGTTGAGGAAACGGAGCTAATGAATTGTTAGTTGATGGGTAGGGGTTATACGAGAACGGGGCAGGGGGAAAACGGAACGGAATAGGAAGAAAAGAAAAGAAAAGAAAAACGTCGAATGGGGAGGGGGAGAATCTGTCTGCCTATTTAATTTTAATTTTTGCGACCAGATGGTCGCAAAACGTAATTATGACAGAATGTGGGGAGTCATGCGTGCAGTCTATTACGACCATATGTTCGTAAATTTGAATTTGTAATTATCACAAATTGCAACCATATGGTCGTAAAAGTCCAAATCACCGCCATAAATTTAGTAAAATTTCAAAATTGTCGTTGAATATTACGACCAGGTGATCGCATTTGACTATATTTGCGATAAGGTGGTCGTATTATATGAAGACAACTGTTATTTTTTTTTTTACTTTCCCGGGGAAAATTATGACCATCTGGTCGCAATTGTCATTGAGAAAGTAAAAAAATAGAAAATCTGTCATGGCAATGACGACCTGATGGTCGGATGTTGACCCATGACAATTACGACTAGATGGTCGTAATTCTAATTTTTTTTTTATATTTTCTAAATGGAGCAATAAAAAGAAAAATATCTTCTTCCACTCATGGAAATTACGACGTGATGGTCGCATCTTGCCTTGCCAATTACGACCAGATGGTCATAAGTATATATATTTTTCTTTTTTATATATATATTTTCTAAATGGAGCAATTAAAAGAAAAAAATATCTTCTTCCAATCATGGAAATTACGACCTGATGGTCGCATATTGCCTTGCCATTTACGACCATATGGTTGTAATTATAATTTTTTTTAAATATTTTCTAAATGGAGCAATTAAAAGAAAAAACATCTTCTTTCGGTCATCATCCTCTGTGTCTTCTCGTCGTACTTCAAGTTCATCCTCAGATTCTGATTCAATTTCTTCTTCAGGTGTTTCATCTTGTGAAGTTTTCATGATCAGAATCATTTAGAATATCTGTATTGTCCTGCAATGTAATCGTTCCATCATTCAGTGGTTTAGCAGTACTTGCGTTCTGACCATCATCAATAGCACGCAATCTTATCTCGTCTTCCTGAAAAACAATGTATCCTGTAACGTTCTTATCGGAGATACCTTCTTCTACATGGGACGGTTTTACTTTACAAACAACTAACCAATCTGTCAGATCGCGTCTATTGGATGGATAGTTTAGATAATAGACTTGAATCGCCTGTGAAGCCATGACAAACCTATCTTCTGTGCGCATGTGTTTAGACTTATTTAACCTCCACGATCTGTAAATGAGACAGCTTAGGAATTCCGCGGCGTCTCATTGTCTCGAACCACATGCAGTTAAACATAACAATGTGTTTTAGGGTCAGACTTGCGTATTGAATTTCAATGATCTCATCTATTACTCCGAAATAATCGTCTTCATTGGTTCTGAACACTTGACCCTTTATGAAGACCCCACTATTGTTCATTGCTCTGTCAACTGAATGCGCATTCGTTTGAAATCGGTACCCATTACCAACGTAGCCAGTATATGATCTTGCAACCTGTACAGGTCCTTTTGCAAAAGAAATAATGCGAGGATCGGCTACTGGCAATGTAGGTGAGTCAACCTGTAGTCACATATATTGTGTGTGAAAAGTTAAAGTGCAATAAATTGCCAAAGAAATAAATTGACAAATTTGCCAAAAACTCACGTATGCAGAGAACCAAGAACGAAACTCTTTGTCAATCATTGATCCCTTATCAGCGGATGTAAGACCAGGCCATACCATTCAAACGTATATGTTTAGAAACAATCTATATATGATAATTAATAAGTTAAACAACAGTTTCAAACACTGAAATTGTTTTAAAACTATATGAACATCTTAAAAAAACGTACTCTATGTATGGCTCCACTTCCGTGTGGTTGCATAACACGTACGTTTGGATAACGTGATATTCAACATCGGTCAACGGCCTCCGCAAACTTTTACCAACAGTCATGCCAGCCTCTGTAAATATGGACAAGTCATTTACATCAACACATTCTAGTAAATTTTCAACAACATTTCGCTTCACTGATCGATACTGCTCAACAATTTGTGGATCAAAATAATAAGAGCAAAATGTGGTAGTCTCTTGCGTAAGGTATGCACTACTTATAGATCCTTCTACTCCTGATCTATTTCTGATCTTCTTCTTCAACCGACGTAAGTACCTGTCCATATGGTGTAAATCATACGTTAAATATTCAATGTGTTGATTACGTACGTATAACATTACAAGTGTTTTACCTTTCGAATGGGTACATCTAACGGTAATGCACCAGACCTCCTAAGAAGGCCTTGTATGGAAGATGCACTAGAAGATGCTCTATTAAGTCAAAAAAGGCAGGTGGGAATATTCGCTCCAACTTACAAATCATAACAGCAATCTCCGAACTCATTGATGTAACAGTTGCATCAGTCAATTCAGTACAAGTCAAGTCCCTAAAAAAAACACTTACCTGCCCAAGCAGCTCCCAATGTCTATGCTCTAGAAATGGCCTGAACGCGACCGACATCAATCGTTGCATGAATACATGACAATCGTGACTTTTCATCTCGAACATTATATGTTTCTGGCTGTCTATACACCGACTGAGATTGGAAAAGTATCCATCTGGGAATTTGATTGATCTTATCCACTCAAATAATGTCTTATTTTCCTCCGTTGTTAACATGTAATTCGCTTTAGCGTAATGATCATTAGCATTAGGCTCCAACTCAGGGCGATGGCATATCTCTCGGATATCATAACGTGCCTTCAGATTGTCTTTTGATTTTCCCGGAACGTTCAGAATAGTGTTGAAAACATTGTCAAAGAAATTCTTCACAATATGCATTACATCTAGGTTATGTCTGATTAGAAGATCTTCCCAATACGGTAGATCCCAAAAAATACTTCGTTTCTTTCATCCGGTGTTTTTCCCAGCCAACTTGTTTGCATTCCCTGCACCTTCACATGTAATCTTCTGCATGCCTAAGACATTTATACCGTGAAGAATTTCTCGCCCGCTAAACATTGTAGGGGGTATCTCTTTTCGTGCACGTCGACCTTTCTTCCAGTAAGTATTGTTAGCATGAAATGAATGATTCAAAGGTAGAAATCTTTTGTGACAATCGAACCAACAAGTTTTTTGACCGTGTCTTAGAGAAAATGCCTCTGTGTTAAGCATGCAATGTGGACATGCGTATTTACCCGCCGTACTCCATCCTTTATAAGAGGATGAGAAAAGGTACATATTACTTATCTACATATTATGACTAAGCAAACATTTATACAAACTGATTACTAAACAAAAAAAAGTATAAACATATACCTGATAACATTGAATACGCTGGGAAGTCACTGATCGTCCAAATTAATGCAGTTCGCATCAAGAAATTTTGTTTCCTTGATATATCGTACGTCATAACACCATCAGTCCACAACTTTTTCAACTCTGCGATAAGTGGTTGCAAATACACATCCAGTTTCTGTTTTGGACTCTTCGGACCAGGAATGATCCCAGTTAAAAAAATCACAGGGTCTTTCATGCACCTCGAGGGTGGCAAGTTATGCCGGGGCACCATCACCGACCATACTGAATATTGTGCTCCTGACGCCTCAAACGGGTTAAAGTCGTCCGTGCATAATCCCAATCTGACATTTCTAGGATCTTGGGCAAAATCTAGATGACACTTATTCAAATGCTTCGACGCCGCAGCATCTGAGGGATGTCTCATAACTCCTTCATCTTCAGAATGCTCGAGATGCCATCTCATATGAGAAGCTGTCACATCTGATGCATACAATCGTTGCAGACACGGGGTCTGTGGTAAATAGAACATGCGGGTGTATGGAATCAGGCTGCTTCTCCCTTGTTTATATCTTGTCTGAAAGAAAAATTTACAGTGATGCAGACTCTCATCCACATCCCAGTATATCATGTATCTGTTTCATCATGAATCTATTCTCTCCATGGGTAAACCGAGACCTTCCACAAGTTTCTTCATGTCGTACAGACTCTTTGGCAGGGTAATTTCTGGTGGAGCACAACGACGAAACAATGATGCATTTGAATCAATGCCTCTCACTGGTATGTGGTACTGCGCTTTTATATTTAAAAGTTCCGTCGCTGCACCAAGTTGGCTAACCTCACATCCTACATATAACGGTCAACTAGCTGTGGTCAGCATCTCGTGCATTTTACTTGCTTCTGGATTCATTTCCTCCTCAATGAACGTTTATTCTTTATCTTCTCTTTCACGATTCATTTCATTACCATACCCTGCACCTTCCATTATCATCTGCTGCATTTGACCGAACTGGTTTTCTTCAATATTGCCAGCAACGTCAATATTCGAGCTGCTTCCTTTGTACTGTTGAGATTCCTGTACTGCAGTGTCAAACATTTCCTTCGTTTCACCTTGGTACACCCAGTGATAATAATTTGGCACAAAACCCCGACTATCAAGATGCTTCTTCAAATCAGAAACCGGTGTGATTTTTCCGTTGTCACATTTTCTGCATGGACATCGTAATACCTAGTTGCCATACAAAACTCAACAAATTGCTCAACCCCTGCAACGAATTCATCGTTCAAAAACCCTCAATTAAACGAATGTACATCCACTCTCTCATTTTTGTGTGTGTTGATACACTATGTATGGAAGTGCATTTTATAAGTGCTTAATCTGTCCTTTTGCGACCAACCCATCACAAAAATTGGTGGGAAGGAAATTAATATTCCCTCCATTTTTTGCAACCGGATGGAGGCCATTTTGCGACCATCTGGTCGTAATTGGCCTCCTTTTTTCCATCCAAAAAATAAAGCGACTTAGAATAGGGAGAGTCGCTTTAATGCGACTACCTGGACGAAATTAATTTACGACTCCCTCGTCGTAATAGTGGCACCATTCTTTCGCGCCAAATTTTGTGACAACAATTATTTTTTGTCCTTCAAATACGACCATGTGGGTTGTAATTATTTACGACCATTGGGTCGTAATTGTGGCGCCATTCTTTCGTGCCAAATTTTGTGACAACAATTATTTTTTGTCCTTCAAATACGACCATGTGGGTCGTAATTATTTACGACCACTTGGTCGTAATCTTCGCGCTAAATTTTGTGACAACAATTATTTTTTACCTTCAAATACGACCATGTGGGTAGTAATTATTACGACCACTTGGTCGTAATTGTGGCTCCATTCTTTCACGCCGTTTTTTACGTCTTCTTATATAAAACAGTCGCATTGTGGTCATAGTATTTGCTACCTAATGGTAGCTCTGGGTCAACGCTTGAATTTACGACTCAGTTGGTAGCAAAAAAACGACCAAAATGTATGGTCGGAAATTTCTGGTCGCAAATTGACAATTTTCTTGTAGTGTGTCCAAATAAGAATACCAACGCTCAGACTGATAAACTATTCATACCAAAAGAATTATATTCATTGATAAGTTGTGAAGAGTTTAACCATAGATAATCTCTTAACCATCCCATCAAATAAGTGGAAGATTCATTAAACTGTGAAATGTTACCCTACCATAATGTGATGTGCTTCCAATGCCAATAAAAATTAATACATTCAATGGTATTTAACATCCAGAATACTTCCAAATAAAAGGCGTCCCAAGCCGAAATATCACAAGTACCACCTTGTCCCAGACCGTCACAAGGAAAACTATAACCAAAATCCTTTTTATTCGGCATTAATTTGGAACCACGTGCATCTAAAGCACCCTTTACTAAGATCAATGTAG